>OX243854.2:3030000-8512614 GCA_945859575.2 Herminia tarsipennalis | reverse complement strand
CCGCCGGCGGCAAGGGTGCCGCCGCCTCCGCCGCCAAGGGTGGTAAGAAGGCGACCGCCTCCGCCGCCGGCGCCAAGAGCAAGAAGGCGGCCGCCGCGTCGGCGTCTGCCGCCTCGGGCTCGCCGTCCAAATCCAAAGCGTCCGCAGCTAAAGACAAGAAAGCCGCCGCCGCAAAGAAGAAGCCCGCCCCTAAGAAGGCCGCAACCCCCGCTAAGGCGAAGGGTGGTGCAGCCCCCAAAGCAAAGAAGACCGCCAAACCTCCTACTAAGAAACCCAAGGCACCGAAACCTAAGAAGGCCGCCGCCACACCTAAGAAGCCGGCCGCGAAGAAAGCAGCCGCCGCCAAGAAGTAAACTCGCACACGACACCACCGCACAACATAATTGATTGTGTGTGTGTGTGTGTGTGTGTCGTCGAGAGGTACGACGTGTTGCGCCGCGGCGCTAAGCGGCTCAAGACTGCGGCGACCGACCAGCGGAGTAGTGCAGTTTCTGATCGCAAGAAAGAAGAAGAAAACTACTAAGATCTCTCTCTATCATCGCTGCCGCGCGCTTAGCTTGCTATGCGCACGCACGCAACAACAAAACAGCCCTTTTCAGGGCTAACAAAGTTTTCTCGAATATAATTTTTATTTTTATATTCGTTTCTATGATACGATAAAGGTCAAAAGTAGTCTCAAACAAACAAACAACATTCTACTATAACGCATCAACTTTATTTATTTCTAAATAAATACTTTACATCGCTAAGTATAGGTACAATTTCGTATAATAATATCTAATAATAATAAACTATAACTAAGCAATTACATATATAAATTAACTAACTTACTATGCTACCGTACAAAATCTATAACTACTTATTTATTACCTACATAGGTAAATTAAATTATTTATTTCGTATCGTACCATAAACTTTATCCTCTTCACAATATACACTTCACTTCACTTTGGTATTTATTATTACACCACACATTTATTTTTTCACTTGTTTCACTTCACACACGCGCGAGATTATTATTATTTACGCGAACGCAACGACGGAGGCGACGTGAAACGACGATAATAAACAACAACAACCTAATTAATAATTACAACACACATTTTTACAACTATAAACTAAAACGACACGCCGTCCGCCCTGCCGACTGCCCGATATAATATACTTTTGTTTTTCAATATAATAATAAAGGATATTATTATTATTATTATGGCTATGGCGCTGGCGCATGCGCGATGCGCGACGAACGACGTCGCTTTTTGACGGTGTCAGTTCGTTCTCTCGCTCGCTCCCTACCCCACCCGACGTTTGCGCGACAGCGGCCGTATATAAAATGAACGGACACAAACGGATTGTTTTTGTATTTACTGGTTGTAGCGCGCGCACGCACACGCACGTTATATATAATATTACGTTGAAAGTTATTATAATATAAAAAAACTTCAAACATGTCTGGACGCGGTAAAGGTGGAAAAGTTAAGGGAAAGGCAAAGTCTCGTTCCAACCGTGCTGGTCTCCAGTTCCCCGTCGGTCGTATACACAGGCTGCTGCGTAACGGCAACTACGCCGAGCGCGTCGGTGCCGGTGCTCCAGTGTATCTGGCCGCAGTAATGGAATACCTTGCCGCTGAAGTTCTCGAGTTGGCCGGTAACGCCGCGAGGGACAACAAGAAGACCAGGATCATTCCCCGTCATCTCCAATTGGCCATCCGCAACGACGAGGAGTTGAACAAACTGCTATCCGGCGTGACAATCGCTCAGGGCGGTGTGCTGCCTAACATCCAGGCTGTCCTCCTGCCCAAGAAGACCGAGAAGAAGGCCTAAACCTCTCGCTCAATTCTTGGTCTGTCTGTATCATCGAGATCACGATCGATGTGCATCGACACACACACACACACTGTTCTTTGCGTGCATGGATCGTGAACGTGAAAAAGGCCCTTTTCAGGGCCACAATACGAATCATAGTCGGAAAGTAATATTATATTATTATTATAAAGACTGTTTCTATTACGATACAATTGAAAGTATTCTAGCAGTATAACTATGTATTATAGTACATTATACAGTATATTATAAAATAATACTTAATAATATTAAATTGACAGACACGTCAGTTAAAAGTAAATTTTACATGAACAAAACTACTACTTCATTGATACATTATAATTAAACACGAAATAAAAATATATGCAACGTAGATACCTATCAATACAAACCATTTGATATTTATTTAATTATAGGTATGTAATCTACCATACTATCAAATAGATAGAATAAATAATATTACTACTAAAGACGACCAAAAGCGAAGCGTCGCACCTCGTCCCGCGCATTTCCCCTTTGGCGCGGTCTCTCTCTTGACGCTAGAGCGAGGCGAACGCGACTGAACATATCTGTTTCGCTACGATTGGTCCGCGCGGACTGTCGCGCTCTACGTGCGTCCCACCACTGAGCGACTTTTGGCTCAATAAAAAGAAGGTGCAGTTTGCCGTACGAAATCACTCAGCTATCGAACGCCGTACTGTACTGTACTGTACGTTCATTAGCGCGCTCTCATAATTATTAACCGACAACAAAATGCCGCCCAAGACAAGTGGTAAGGCCGCCAAGAAATCCGGCAAGGCACAAAAGAACATCTCCAAGACCGATAAGAAAAAGAAGAAGCACAAGAGGAAGGAGAGCTACGCCATCTACATCTACAAGGTGCTCAAGCAGGTCCACCCCGACACCGGTATCTCCAGTAAGGCTATGTCAATCATGAATTCGTTCGTTAACGACATCTTCGAACGCATAGCCGCCGAAGCTTCTCGTCTGGCCCATTACAACAAGAGGTCCACTATTACATCGAGGGAGGTGCAGACTTCCGTCAGGCTGCTGCTGCCCGGTGAGCTCGCCAAGCACGCAGTCAGCGAGGGCACCAAAGCCGTCACCAAGTACACCAGCTCCAAGTGAGCGTCGCGTATACTTGTTTCGTGTTTTTTTGTGTCTGTGTATGTATATCGAAACACGAACACAACAAAAGGCCCTTTTCAGGGCCACAAATATGTTCATGTATTTTCTGTAATCGGTTTCTATTAACACACAACAAGTCGAAAGTTCGACGACGACGACGACCGGTTAATTAATTTACTTAACTAATAAAATAAAAAAAAATATATATATATATATATATATGTATATATTTCCTCTATCTAGCTGAATAACAAACAAACAATATAATTATGGTTAGGCTAGGTTAGAAAAAGTTAGGTTAAGAAATGTTAGGTTTGAAAAAGTTAGGTTCTAAAGGAGAGAGAATGAATGAAATTTAATTAAAAAAAAAAAAAAAATCATATATATTAACAACGTAGATGTTTAACCGCGATAAATATAAATAATAAAAAAATAAAAAAAAATAGAAAAAGGTTTAATGCGAAACGATAATTATTTATAGATGATACCTACCACCTATACCAATAAATTATTGTTTTGTAAAACTTTATTCGAGCGTTCGATTGTGTGATGCGTCGAGCTTGTTTCCCGTCGGGTATAAATATTGGTGACCCGCGTACGGCGTTATTCATTCTCTCTCGCACCGTCCCCGCGTACTGACGTTACCTACCGTACTACCGTTACGTTAAAGAAATGGCACGTACCAAGCAGACCGCTCGCAAGTCCACCGGTGGTAAGGCACCGAGGAAACAGCTCGCCACTAAAGCCGCCCGCAAGAGTGCACCGGCTACCGGTGGTGTAAAGAAGCCCCATCGCTACAGGCCCGGTACCGTCGCTCTTCGTGAGATCCGTCGTTACCAGAAGAGTACCGAGCTGTTGATCCGCAAACTCCCGTTCCAGCGTTTGGTTCGTGAGATCGCTCAGGACTTCAAGACCGATCTCCGTTTCCAGAGCTCCGCTGTCATGGCACTTCAGGAGGCCAGCGAGGCTTACCTCGTCGGTCTCTTCGAAGACACCAACCTTTGCGCCATTCACGCTAAACGCGTCACCATCATGCCAAAGGACATACAGTTGGCTCGCAGGATCAGAGGCGAACGCGCTTAAGGCGTGTGACTTTACAACTCCGGCGTACACAAACACGCACGAAATTATCATCGTGTCAGTTTTGTACACTCGAGCCGAAAAGCACAAAAGGCCCTTTTCAGGGCCACATATATTTCTGATATATTATTAAAATATATGTTTCTTACATAACATCATAAAGTCATATAGTCTATAAATAAACTACATATAATTATATACTAAATTATAAATATATAGGTTACTGAAAAAGTTTAGTTTAGTTTGTTTGCTTATGTTATTTATGCATAATTGATTTGACTTAAAACATGGATGTAAATAAATCTATGGAATAATCAAATTATTTCACTTTTGCAATATTCTATATGCTATGCGTATAGACTTGCCAAATGAAATTAGGTTGATATTTTATTAAAACAATAATTTGTTCAAGTCATAGGTGAATATGACTAATACAAGAATAACACGAATTATTATTAATGTACCTACATAGAAATTATATTAATAAATAATTGTGTGTTCGTAGTAAACCGGGGCACCCACCGAGCGCGCGAGCGCGTCGACGGCTCCATACACCGGCGGTATACTATATAAAGGGGCGAAATACGTTTGCTCCGAATCCAGTCGTACGCCAGCGCTCGCCGTTTAACAACGTGCGCGCGTTAGTCATTTGTTCGTGTCGTTCTGTTCAATTTACTCGCTTAGAAGATGACCGGACGCGGAAAGGGAGGAAAAGGTCTGGGGAAAGGAGGAGCCAAGCGTCACAGGAAAGTACTTCGTGATAACATCCAGGGCATCACGAAGCCGGCCATCCGTCGTCTGGCGCGCAGAGGTGGTGTCAAGCGTATCTCCGGTCTCATTTACGAAGAGACTCGCGGCGTCCTCAAGGTTTTCCTAGAGAACGTAATCCGCGACGCCGTCACGTACACGGAGCACGCCAAGAGGAAGACCGTAACCGCCATGGACGTAGTCTACGCTCTGAAGCGTCAAGGCCGCACCCTCTACGGTTTCGGCGGTTAAGGTTGCCTGCATGTCTCTGCCTGCATGCCACATAATATTTATCGAATATTATTATTTTATTCGATAAATAATTTAAACAAAAGGCCCTTTTCAGGGCCGCATATGAATCTTATAAACTTTATTACGGTTTATGTTTCTATGACACACACACAAGAAAGTCTCTAATTAACTAACTCAAAATACTTTTACCAACCTTACCAATAGTATCGGTTCTACAACATAAATAAACATCTTACTTGTTGTTACTCTTCCTCTATAGAGATATAGCGAACCGTGCCGAAGTATACTTATGTGTAGATCTCCATTCACCGTTCGAGTAACTGAAAGAAAAAAAAAAAAAAATATATGTATAATTTTTTATATATCGTAGCATACATATAACATTATAATATATTACTTTTATACGTTTGTTTTATCATTCTATATACCTACTTAGAAACGACTAATCGTATGATTTTAATATTATTATTAATATTTACTTTGAAAAATTATATTAATTTATACATTACTACGTCGTACGTACGTACACGACGAAAAGTAGCGCTGAGGGCGGCCGCCGCCGCTCTTTACTTTGTACTGCGCATTTGATTCGATTATTGTAAATATGCCTATAGACTATTCATAATATGAAATATATTGAATAATAATAGACAGTGTCTCAATGATGACGTAAAATATATTTTTATATTACTATTATAATCGAACAAACCTCACCGGTCATAGTCGTCCGTCCTTAAGTGGTGTGTTCGAACCAACGTGTATGCAACGTGTTTTACGAAGGTTCACTTTTAATGGTGTAATTCGTTCGGTTAATGTGTTAATATAAAAAAAATGTTTACACGTTTCAAGCTCGATATCCACGTCGAGGATTTATCGACCGTTTAGGCGGAAATCTTTGCGTTTTATAGAGAAAAATACATTTTTAACAAAACTCAACGTATGCACGGTAGACAGTCGAGAAAATAATATACCGTAGCGTCGTAACCTATCGTTTATACCCTATATAATCTGTGTTGTACGATGGTCACTTTCATGATATATATAAAATGTTGTACGAAATACATGCCGCCATAGGAAAAGTTTAATAAAAATTTATTTAATTAGATAGGTGTTAGTGAAAAGTATGAAGTGTTCATACGAGAAAACGTCCCGCGACAGAACGGCCCTCGTTACGGTAAAGTTCAGACGTAGCTCGCTGAACGAAATTTTATGTATGGTGGCGACATCTACGGACAGTCGAAGTCTCTATCTACTTTACTACTAACTACTACGTTAGTTAATTACGTACTTACTTGTGTGTATCTAAATATAATAAAAAATAAATAAAATGGCAGACACAGCTGTTGCCGCCGAAGCTCCGGCTCCCGCTACACCCGCGAAGAAGGCAGGAAGAGGGGCAGGTGCCGCAAAGAAACCTAAGGCGAAGCCCACTCATCCCAAGACATCCGAGATGGTGAACAACGCTATCAGGGAGATGAAGGAACGCAGCGGATCGTCGTTGCAAGCCATCAAAAAATACATCGCCGCCCACTACAAGGTCGACGCCGAGAAGTTGGCGCCTTTCATTAGAAAGTATCTGAAGAGTGCCGTCGAATCGGGTGCCCTAATTCAGACAAAGGGCAAGGGAGCCTCCGGATCGTTCAAACTCGAGTCCAAGTCCTCCTCGGCGAAGAAACCCAGCGCAGCCGCCGCTAGCTCCGGCAAATCCGCCGGCGGCAAGGGTGCCGCCGCCTCCGCCGCCAAGGGTGGTAAGAAGGCGACCGCCTCCGCCGCCGGCGCCAAGAGCAAGAAGGCGGCCGCCGCGTCGGCGTCTGCCGCCTCGGGCTCGCCGTCCAAATCCAAAGCGTCCGCAGCTAAAGACAAGAAAGCCGCCGCCGCAAAGAAGAAGCCCGCCCCTAAGAAGGCCGCAACCCCCGCTAAGGCGAAGGGTGGTGCAGCCCCCAAAGCAAAGAAGACCGCCAAACCTCCTACTAAGAAACCCAAGGCACCGAAACCTAAGAAGGCCGCCGCCACACCTAAGAAGCCGGCCGCGAAGAAAGCAGCCGCCGCCAAGAAGTAAACTCGCACACGACACCACCGCACAACATAATTGATTGTGTGTGTGTGTGTGTGTGTGTCGTCGAGAGGTACGACGTGTTGCGCCGCGGCGCTAAGCGGCTCAAGACTGCGGCGACCGACCAGCGGAGTAGTGCAGTTTCTGATCGCAAGAAAGAAGAAGAAAACTACTAAGATCTCTCTCTATCATCGCTGCCGCGCGCTTAGCTTGCTATGCGCACGCACGCAACAACAAAACAGCCCTTTTCAGGGCTAACAAAGTTTTCTCGAATATAATTTTTATTTTTATATTCGTTTCTATGATACGATAAAGGTCAAAAGTAGTCTCAAACAAACAAACAACATTCTACTATAACGCATCAACTTTATTTATTTCTAAATAAATACTTTACATCGCTAAGTATAGGTACAATTTCGTATAATAATATCTAATAATAATAAACTATAACTAAGCAATTACATATATAAATTAACTAACTTACTATGCTACCGTACAAAATCTATAACTACTTATTTATTACCTACATAGGTAAATTAAATTATTTATTTCGTATCGTACCATAAACTTTATCCTCTTCACAATATACACTTCACTTCACTTTGGTATTTATTATTACACCACACATTTATTTTTTCACTTGTTTCACTTCACACACGCGCGAGATTATTATTATTTACGCGAACGCAACGACGGAGGCGACGTGAAACGACGATAATAAACAACAACAACCTAATTAATAATTACAACACACATTTTTACAACTATAAACTAAAACGACACGCCGTCCGCCCTGCCGACTGCCCGATATAATATACTTTTGTTTTTCAATATAATAATAAAGGATATTATTATTATTATTATGGCTATGGCGCTGGCGCATGCGCGATGCGCGACGAACGACGTCGCTTTTTGACGGTGTCAGTTCGTTCTCTCGCTCGCTCCCTACCCCACCCGACGTTTGCGCGACAGCGGCCGTATATAAAATGAACGGACACAAACGGATTGTTTTTGTATTTACTGGTTGTAGCGCGCGCACGCACACGCACGTTATATATAATATTACGTTGAAAGTTATTATAATATAAAAAAACTTCAAACATGTCTGGACGCGGTAAAGGTGGAAAAGTTAAGGGAAAGGCAAAGTCTCGTTCCAACCGTGCTGGTCTCCAGTTCCCCGTCGGTCGTATACACAGGCTGCTGCGTAACGGCAACTACGCCGAGCGCGTCGGTGCCGGTGCTCCAGTGTATCTGGCCGCAGTAATGGAATACCTTGCCGCTGAAGTTCTCGAGTTGGCCGGTAACGCCGCGAGGGACAACAAGAAGACCAGGATCATTCCCCGTCATCTCCAATTGGCCATCCGCAACGACGAGGAGTTGAACAAACTGCTATCCGGCGTGACAATCGCTCAGGGCGGTGTGCTGCCTAACATCCAGGCTGTCCTCCTGCCCAAGAAGACCGAGAAGAAGGCCTAAACCTCTCGCTCAATTCTTGGTCTGTCTGTATCATCGAGATCACGATCGATGTGCATCGACACACACACACACACTGTTCTTTGCGTGCATGGATCGTGAACGTGAAAAAGGCCCTTTTCAGGGCCACAATACGAATCATAGTCGGAAAGTAATATTATATTATTATTATAAAGACTGTTTCTATTACGATACAATTGAAAGTATTCTAGCAGTATAACTATGTATTATAGTACATTATACAGTATATTATAAAATAATACTTAATAATATTAAATTGACAGACACGTCAGTTAAAAGTAAATTTTACATGAACAAAACTACTACTTCATTGATACATTATAATTAAACACGAAATAAAAATATATGCAACGTAGATACCTATCAATACAAACCATTTGATATTTATTTAATTATAGGTATGTAATCTACCATACTATCAAATAGATAGAATAAATAATATTACTACTAAAGACGACCAAAAGCGAAGCGTCGCACCTCGTCCCGCGCATTTCCCCTTTGGCGCGGTCTCTCTCTTGACGCTAGAGCGAGGCGAACGCGACTGAACATATCTGTTTCGCTACGATTGGTCCGCGCGGACTGTCGCGCTCTACGTGCGTCCCACCACTGAGCGACTTTTGGCTCAATAAAAAGAAGGTGCAGTTTGCCGTACGAAATCATTCAGCGTTCACCCGCCGTCTCGTTCACACGTGCCTAACCTGGTCCGTGTCGAATTTTTTCCCGACTTTTAAAAAATTATTTCGACTCTTTTGCATTTATTTTTCAACTTGCTGTTCTCACAGCGAGCTGATTAATACTTGCCGAAGCCCCCCCTGTTCTTTTCAGAACATTTATACAACAAAAGTCATCAACGGTTTCTAAAGTTCTTTTCAGAACTTCGATACAACAAAGTCTGTGTTCTTCTCAGAACACCACCGCCGCCCTCACACACACACCTCACGTCGTTTCTAGTCCTTTTTAGGACTTTTAACAACAAAAGTCACGCCGCGAGTATCCCGCTTCCCGCCGTTTTCACAGCGGACAGCGGATCAATTCGCGGCAACTGTCCTTATTAGGACAAATCGTTTCTACTACAACAAAAGTTATTCACAAACACTCACCCCATCACTCCACGGCCGCTGCGAACTGCACTGCCCTTCTCGGGGCATCCAGGAGCACCGGCACACACCACACTATAACAACACAAACAACACTTCACTACACATCCGCGCACTTGTAAGCGCGCGTCCCACACCGGAGCCCTACGGCCCGAGCACACACACCACCACTTCGCGCGCATTTTACGCCGTTAAAAAGCGCGCGAAACCACATAGCAACACCCGTGCACTTCTCAGTGCGCGACCCACACGGGAGCCCCACGGTCCCCGGAGGCCTACACGAAAACACACACACGACACGTCACCACTTCGCGCCTTTTTTTGCAGATCGCTTAGATCAGCGAAAAAGCGCGCGAAACTCACGGTACACACATTAACACCACTTCGCGCGTTTTTTCAATCCGTTGAAAAGCGCGCGAAACACAGTACCCCACACAGTACTTAGGTACTCATCACCACACGTCATCACTTCGCGCGTCCTTTCAATCCGTTGAAAGCGCGCGAAACACTACCTCACTACACACCTACATTTACGTAGGTACTCACTCACTCACTACATTACACCAGCTCGCACGTAATTTCAATTCGTTGAAAGCGTGCGAATCACACATTACATACTTTTACACCTACATAACATCACTTCGCGCGTACTTTCAACTCGTTGAAAGCGCGCGAAACCCACTACACGACACACCCCATACATTTACATTTACACTACTTCACTACATTCACTATCATTACAAAACTCAACAGTACATAACACGCTAAGTAGGTACGTAAGCGCCCGTCGATCAGCTGTTCGAGCCAAAGGGTCACCGCCCGACGCCCGAGCCGCGAGCGACCGTTAAAACGCGAAGCGAACTACTGAGCGGTCACGTACGCCACTCGACATAGCTACATCTACATACCGCTAGGTAGGTACATATAGTCGACCTATTTTATTCACCGAATTTTGATCGCGTCTCACAGCTGTTTACGCAGTTGTATTCGCGTGAAAACTTCGGTGTCTAACTTTACATATTTTTGGCCCCTTCAGGGCAAAACCAGCTTGGTCTGGTCCCCGGTGGAAACCTCACAGGTGCCAACGAAACCGGGTGAGGCGTTGACCCGACACGCCTGCCGCGCCCCATAAGGGCAAAGCAAACCGTCGGACGGGGCCAGGTAGCACGACCTTGGGGGTATCCCCTAGCCGTGTCTGGCTGTCACCCACCGCCCCAACCCTAACCCCTCCTTACTCTCCCATTCCTCGTCACTAGTTTGGGTGTGCCGGCCGCCAGGCCCATACCACCCCGGTGTCGAGGCTGCTAGGAATCCTCTACTCGCGTGAGTTGCACAGAGGAAGACACTTTGAGGTACACACCACACCACTCACAAAAATCCTCCCGGCCCTTGTCGGGAGGGATCGTTCTGTTGATAAGTCGGCCGACTAAAAGTTCTGCCTTTTTATTTGTCGTCTTATCAAACAATCCCTACTAAGTGTAACTCGATCGAGTTTCACTTAACTAGCAAACATGTCAGGAATTTTATCACTTGAGGTCCTATTACAGGACCCCGAAGTGTATGCCTTCCTAAAGGCCAAGTTCGGGGACGGCATCCCCGCCGCCGCCCCCCTCCCCCCTCAAACCCTATCCCCCGCCATCGCCGCCACCGAACTACGACCTGCTCTCGGTCGTAAATCCCGTCGGGACAAAGTCCCGAGCACCCCCGCCTCCCCCACGCGCTCACGGAGCTCTCACTCCTTGAGACGCACCCCCTCCCCCGTCGTCACCCCCTGTCCCTCCGATATGGAGGCGTCAGACTATCAGGAGTCTGACGATGGAACCGACGGGTTCCAACCTGATCCGCGCAACGAGCGCAAAAAGAGGAGGCGCAACCCTCCTCTCCCCCCCACTTCGGGCAAGGAGGCCCTACTCCCCACGCCCCCCTCCCAACCGTCTAACCCCGCCTCGCAGAAGAGGCCGCTCTCTCCCCGTCAAGGGGACGCTCCACGCAAGGAGCAGCCCCCCCCACCCCTATTCGTCCACGAGAAGTCCAAGTGGACTTCCATCTCAAGTTGGTGCGCTGAGAAGCGCATCAACTTCACATCCGCAAGATCCACCGCACAGGGGATCAAAGTCACCGTCCCAACTTCTCGGGACCACAGAGCCCTCACCATCCTTCTAAAGGAACGCAACATTGCCTTCCACACGTACACCCTCGAGGAGGATCGCCTCCTGAGGGTCGTCATCAGGGGCGTCCCTAGGGAGCTCCCTACGGAGGAGGTGAAATCCTCCCTCCTTGCCCAATCCTTCCCCGTGCACGAAGTGCACCGCATGGTCCGAGGGAAATCTAATGAGCCATTCGATATGGTTCTAGTCTCCCTCGACCGCTCCGATGCCGGTAAGGCCATCTTCCGCCTCACCAGCGTTTGCCACCTCTCCGGCATCGCTGTGGAGCCACCCCACAAGCGTGACACTGTTTCCCAGTGCCACCGCTGCCAACAATACGGGCACTCCGCCCGCAATTGTTTCGCCAAGCCTAGGTGCGTCAAGTGCCTAGGTGATCACTCCACCGCCCAGTGCGACCGACCCAAGGACAAGTCCTTGTGCACGTCTCCCCCCGCATGTGTTCTCTGCGGGGAGATCGGACATCCCGCGAACTACCGCGGGTGCCCGAAAGCCCCTCGCTCCCCCCCAAAGGCGAAATCCTCACGTGCCCCGGCGCGGCGCAATCCCCCCTCCACCGTGGCTCCCCCGAGCCCTCCCAAACCCAATCCATGGGGATCAAAGGCAGTAGCCCCTGCGGTGAAGCCTATGTTCCCCGCCCTCCCCAGCCGAGCAACCCCTCCAGTGGTTGCCCCGGCTCCCCCTAAACCCACCCCCTCTTCGGCAAAGGTTCCGTACCCGGTACCCGTAGCCCCCTCTCCCCTCTCCGCCTCCCCTGACAACTCGGACTTGGGAATAGTTGCTCGCTTCGCGAGCCTCATCAACTACGCCCAGCTCCGGGAAATGGCCGACCAAATTCGCGCTAATGAGGGCGACCCCATGGCGCTACTGGGTATCTCCATTAGGTACTCCAGTATCTTCGAGTCATTGGCCAACTTTAGGATAAATCCGTAATGGATTTACGCCCCACAGGTAGAGTCAAACCGAAATCCCTACGTTTAGGTTATTTCAATGCAAATGGCATTAAAACCCAGCGCGACGAGATCGCCACTTTTCTCCGCGATCATGACTTAGATGTTTTCTTAGTGCAAGAAACCTTCCTCAAACCCGCTCATAGGGACCCGAAAATTGCGAACTATTGCATAGTTCGCAATGATAGGGTCAGATCCCGCCTCGGCGGCACTCTCATCTACTACAAGAAATCCTTGCACTGCGTCCCCATCGACCCGCCCTCCCTCTCTTCCAACATTGAAGTCTCGATATGTAAGTTAGGCATGACAGGACACCAACCCATCGTGATAGTTTCGATATACTGCCCCCCGGGCGAAGATTCCTCACTATGGGATAGTGACTTCGCCACCCTCACCAACCTTGGGGGTGCAGTCTTCTTGGCAGGAGATCTAAATGCCAAAAATACCCTTTGGGGTTGTAACACTACAACTCGAAAGGGCAGAGATCTCGACAGGATCTCTGACTCCCTAGGATTCGATATTCTCGCTCCGAGTGAGCCAACCCACTACCCCGGCAACCTAGCACATCGCCCTGATGTACTAGACGTCGCACTCCTAAAGAGCATCAACCTGAGGTTGTGCTCGATAGAAGTGCACAAGGAGCTCGACTCCGATCACAGGCCAGTAGTGTTAGACTTCGCTCCCCGCGTAGGTCCCCGCGAAGCAGGCCAATCTCTTCCTACCAGGCTTATCACAGACTGGAATCGCCTTGGGGACAGCCTCAAGGCGACAACCTCCGACCATCTAGATGGTATCCCCGATCACATCACGTCCGTAGACGAAACGGTAGCGGCGATCGACTCCCTCACAAATCACGTGCAATCGCTCATTAGCGATTGCTCTCGGAGAGTACCGGCGGAGGATAGCCTCCACTGGCGGCTCCCCGACGACATACGTGATCTGATAAGGGAGAAGAACGCAGCTATCAGAGCCTACGATAGAGTTCCCACTGAGGCCAATAGGGCCCGACTTAGATCCCTTCAGCGCGCCGTCAAAGCGCGAATCGGCGAGCTACGCCAGGTTAGATGGGACAGCACTCTCGAAAGCTTAGAACCTACACACCAAGCGTTCTGGCAACTTTCGAGAGCCCTTACAAAGGATTCTGTTGCTCCCATGCCTCCCCTGAACAGGCCCAACCTTCCTCCCGCTTTCGACGATAGCGAGAAAACCGAATGCCTAGCTGACTGTCTCGAGCTTCAATGTTCCCCCAGTACCCTCCCAGTCGACTTAGATCACCTCGAAGAGGTCAACCGAGAGGTGGAACGGCTAGCTTCACTACCGTTGCCCATCCTATCCGAAGAAGATGAAGACCCTGTCCCCCCCGCCACACCTGACGAGGTAGCAGATATCATCAAGAAACTCAAACTTAGGAAATCCCCGGGTTCGGATCAGATCAACAACAGAGTTATCAAACTCTTCCCCCCCATCCTTATCGCCCTCATGACCGCCATCTTCAATGGGGCCATGTCAAACAACATCTTTCCACACCAGTGGAAAAACGCCATCGTTATTGGCATCCCTAAACCGGGCAAGCCCAAGACCGAACCCAGCAGTTATCGACCCATCAGCCTTCTCAACGGCTTGGGTAAGATCTACGAACGACTCATTCTCAGTCGTCTCCTAGCATACGCCGATGCTAACCTGCTCATTCCCCATGAGCAATTTGGCTTTAGGAATCATCATTCCTGTGTTCAACAAGTCCACCGACTGGTTGAGCACATAAGTTCGAAATTCATGCTCGGTAGAAAAACCGGCGTCCTCTACTTTGACGTGGCGAAGGCATTCGACAAAGTCTGGCACAACGGCTTATTATATAAGCTGTGGCAGATGGAAGTGCCACACAGGCTCGTGCTCATCATACGAGACTACTTGTCGAATCGCCATTTCCGCTACAGAGTGGAGGGTTCTCTATCTTCCCCCCACCCCGTTCATGCCGGAGTCCCACAGGGCTCGGTATTATCTCCGATCTTGTTCTCGCTCTTCACAAGCGATATACCTAAGCATCGGCAAGCTCAATTAGCACTCTTCGCAGACGACACTGCAATCTACTGCTCGAGCCACTGTCTGGATTTGATAGCCAAGAATCTCCAATCCGCAGCTGATGCACTCGGTGCATGGTTCCGGAAATGGAGGATCGAGGTGAATCCAGACAAAAGCCAAGCAGTGCTTTACCACCGACGTACCCCCCACCCCCCGCCCCCGCCTCCGACCATTCGTATGTTCGGTAAGCCGATCCCTTGGGAGAAGCAAGCCAAATACTTAGGAGTTATTCTTGATGATACTCTCTCGTTCATACCGCACATTAAGACCGTGCGCGCTAGGGCCGCTATGGCACAAAGTCGACTTCACTCTCTCGTGAACAAACGTTCAAAGCTCTCACTTAGGAATAAGGTCCGCCTTTATACGGCTTGCATACGCCCCATCATGACGTATGCATCTCCAGTATTCGCTCACGTTCCCCCCTGTAGGATTCGCAAATTTCAGATTCTCCAAAATCGCTTTATGCGTAAAGCGACAGGAGCTCCCTGGTATGTTAGGACAGAGAACCTTCACATAGACCTCGGTCTGCCTACCATTAGGCAATTCATGAAGCGCTGTTCTCAAAATTTCTTTGACTCCGCCACCGCACACAGGAACCCACTCATAGTGGCATCATCTTCCTACACACCGTCTTGCATTTCGCGCATTCGCCGTCCGAGACACGTTCTCGACGAGGATGACGACGAAATCACCAAGGCGCAGGAAGCCGCTTACACCGCGAGACACGACTCACCCCGCACCGGTAACTCACCGCGATACCGACCTCGTCGTAGGGGTCGTCTGTATCATCACCGCGTCACTACTCAACCGGGCCGGCCCGTAACACCTAGCATAGCCCACGACTAGGGTTCGAGTTCCCATAGTAGGGGACGCCCTACGTACATGCAGCACACACACACTCACTCATATCACCGTAGTCAAATTTTCGTTAGTTTCGCTAACGAAAGTTTGGCTACGTAGGTACACTTAGGTTAGGAGCACACGCTCGCCGCAAGCCCGCGCAAGGGTGTAAATAGCTTAACAGCTTACACTTAACACCTCACATAAAAAAAAAAAAAAAAAATGCCGTACGAAATCACTCAGCTATCGAACGCCGTACTGTACTGTACTGTACGTTCATTAGCGCGCTCTCATAATTATTAACCGACAACAAAATGCCGCCCAAGACAAGTGGTAAGGCCGCCAAGAAATCCGGCAAGGCACAAAAGAACATCTCCAAGACCGATAAGAAAAAGAAGAAGCACAAGAGGAAGGAGAGCTACGCCATCTACATCTACAAGGTGCTCAAGCAGGTCCACCCCGACACCGGTATCTCCAGTAAGGCTATGTCAATCATGAATTCGTTCGTTAACGACATCTTCGAACGCATAGCCGCCGAAGCTTCTCGTCTGGCCCATTACAACAAGAGGTCCACTATTACATCGAGGGAGGTGCAGACTTCCGTCAGGCTGCTGCTGCCCGGTGAGCTCGCCAAGCACGCAGTCAGCGAGGGCACCAAAGCCGTCACCAAGTACACCAGCTCCAAGTGAGCGTCGCGTATACTTGTTTCGTGTTTTTTTGTGTCTGTGTATGTATATCGAAACACGAACACAACAAAAGGCCCTTTTCAGGGCCACAAATATGTTCATGTATTTTCTGTAATCGGTTTCTATTAACACACAACAAGTCGAAAGTTCGACGACGACGACGACCGGTTAATTAATTTACTTAACTAATAAAATAAAAAAAAATATATATATATATATATATATGTATATATTTCCTCTATCTAGCTGAATAACAAACAAACAATATAATTATGGTTAGGCTAGGTTAGAAAAAGTTAGGTTAAGAAATGTTAGGTTTGAAAAAGTTAGGTTCTAAAGGAGAGAGAATGAATGAAATTTAATTAAAAAAAAAAAAAAAATCATATATATTAACAACGTAGATGTTTAACCGCGATAAATATAAATAATAAAAAAATAAAAAAAAATAGAAAAAGGTTTAATGCGAAACGATAATTATTTATAGATGATACCTACCACCTATACCAATAAATTATTGTTTTGTAAAACTTTATTCGAGCGTTCGATTGTGTGATGCGTCGAGCTTGTTTCCCGTCGGGTATAAATATTGGTGACCCGCGTACGGCGTTATTCATTCTCTCTCGCACCGTCCCCGCGTACTGACGTTACCTACCGTACTACCGTTACGTTAAAGAAATGGCACGTACCAAGCAGACCGCTCGCAAGTCCACCGGTGGTAAGGCACCGAGGAAACAGCTCGCCACTAAAGCCGCCCGCAAGAGTGCACCGGCTACCGGTGGTGTAAAGAAGCCCCATCGCTACAGGCCCGGTACCGTCGCTCTTCGTGAGATCCGTCGTTACCAGAAGAGTACCGAGCTGTTGATCCGCAAACTCCCGTTCCAGCGTTTGGTTCGTGAGATCGCTCAGGACTTCAAGACCGATCTCCGTTTCCAGAGCTCCGCTGTCATGGCACTTCAGGAGGCCAGCGAGGCTTACCTCGTCGGTCTCTTCGAAGACACCAACCTTTGCGCCATTCACGCTAAACGCGTCACCATCATGCCAAAGGACATACAGTTGGCTCGCAGGATCAGAGGCGAACGCGCTTAAGGCGTGTGACTTTACAACTCCGGCGTACACAAACACGCACGAAATTATCATCGTGTCAGTTTTGTACACTCGAGCCGAAAAGCACAAAAGGCCCTTTTCAGGGCCACATATATTTCTGATATATTATTAAAATATATGTTTCTTACATAACATCATAAAGTCATATAGTCTATAAATAAACTACATATAATTATATACTAAATTATAAATATATAGGTTACTGAAAAAGTTTAGTTTAGTTTGTTTGCTTATGTTATTTATGCATAATTGATTTGACTTAAAACATGGATGTAAATAAATCTATGGAATAATCAAATTATTTCACTTTTGCAATATTCTATATGCTATGCGTATAGACTTGCCAAATGAAATTAGGTTGATATTTTATTAAAACAATAATTTGTTCAAGTCATAGGTGAATATGACTAATACAAGAATAACACGAATTATTATTAATGTACCTACATAGAAATTATATTAATAAATAATTGTGTGTTCGTAGTAAACCGGGGCACCCACCGAGCGCGCGAGCGCGTCGACGGCTCCATACACCGGCGGTATACTATATAAAGGGGCGAAATACGTTTGCTCCGAATCCAGTCGTACGCCAGCGCTCGCCGTTTAACAACGTGCGCGCGTTAGTCATTTGTTCGTGTCGTTCTGTTCAATTTACTCGCTTAGAAGATGACCGGACGCGGAAAGGGAGGAAAAGGTCTGGGGAAAGGAGGAGCCAAGCGTCACAGGAAAGTACTTCGTGATAACATCCAGGGCATCACGAAGCCGGCCATCCGTCGTCTGGCGCGCAGAGGTGGTGTCAAGCGTATCTCCGGTCTCATTTACGAAGAGACTCGCGGCGTCCTCAAGGTTTTCCTAGAGAACGTAATCCGCGACGCCGTCACGTACACGGAGCACGCCAAGAGGAAGACCGTAACCGCCATGGACGTAGTCTACGCTCTGAAGCGTCAAGGCCGCACCCTCTACGGTTTCGGCGGTTAAGGTTGCCTGCATGTCTCTGCCTGCATGCCACATAATATTTATCGAATATTATTATTTTATTCGATAAATAATTTAAACAAAAGGCCCTTTTCAGGGCCGCATATGAATCTTATAAACTTTATTACGGTTTATGTTTCTATGACACACACACAAGAAAGTCTCTAATTAACTAACTCAAAATACTTTTACCAACCTTACCAATAGTATCGGTTCTACAACATAAATAAACATCTTACTTGTTGTTACTCTTCCTCTATAGAGATATAGCGAACCGTGCCGAAGTATACTTATGTGTAGATCTCCATTCACCGTTCGAGTAACTGAAAGAAAAAAAAAAAAAAATATATGTATAATTTTTTATATATCGTAGCATACATATAACATTATAATATATTACTTTTATACGTTTGTTTTATCATTCTATATACCTACTTAGAAACGACTAATCGTATGATTTTAATATTATTATTAATATTTACTTTGAAAAATTATATTAATTTATACATTACTACGTCGTACGTACGTACACGACGAAAAGTAGCGCTGAGGGCGGCCGCCGCCGCTCTTTACTTTGTACTGCGCATTTGATTCGATTATTGTAAATATGCCTATAGACTATTCATAATATGAAATATATTGAATAATAATAGACAGTGTCTCAATGATGACGTAAAATATATTTTTATATTACTATTATAATCGAACAAACCTCACCGGTCATAGTCGTCCGTCCTTAAGTGGTGTGTTCGAACCAACGTGTATGCAACGTGTTTTACGAAGGTTCACTTTTAATGGTGTAATTCGTTCGGTTAATGTGTTAATATAAAAAAAATGTTTACACGTTTCAAGCTCGATATCCACGTCGAGGATTTATCGACCGTTTAGGCGGAAATCTTTGCGTTTTATAGAGAAAAATACATTTTTAACAAAACTCAACGTATGCACGGTAGACAGTCGAGAAAATAATATACCGTAGCGTCGTAACCTATCGTTTATACCCTATATAATCTGTGTTGTACGATGGTCACTTTCATGATATATATAAAATGTTGTACGAAATACATGCCGCCATAGGAAAAGTTTAATAAAAATTTATTTAATTAGATAGGTGTTAGTGAAAAGTATGAAGTGTTCATACGAGAAAACGTCCCGCGACAGAACGGCCCTCGTTACGGTAAAGTTCAGACGTAGCTCGCTGAACGAAATTTTATGTATGGTGGCGACATCTACGGACAGTCGAAGTCTCTATCTACTTTACTACTAACTACTACGTTAGTTAATTACGTACTTACTTGTGTGTATCTAAATATAATAAAAAATAAATAAAATGGCAGACACAGCTGTTGCCGCCGAAGCTCCGGCTCCCGCTACACCCGCGAAGAAGGCAGGAAGAGGGGCAGGTGCCGCAAAGAAACCTAAGGCGAAGCCCACTCATCCCAAGACATCCGAGATGGTGAACAACGCTATCAGGGAGATGAAGGAACGCAGCGGATCGTCGTTGCAAGCCATCAAAAAATACATCGCCGCCCACTACAAGGTCGACGCCGAGAAGTTGGCGCCTTTCATTAGAAAGTATCTGAAGAGTGCCGTCGAATCGGGTGCCCTAATTCAGACAAAGGGCAAGGGAGCCTCCGGATCGTTCAAACTCGAGTCCAAGTCCTCCTCGGCGAAGAAACCCAGCGCAGCCGCCGCTAGCTCCGGCAAATCCGCCGGCGGCAAGGGTGCCGCCGCCTCCGCCGCCAAGGGTGGTAAGAAGGCGACCGCCTCCGCCGCCGGCGCCAAGAGCAAGAAGGCGGCCGCCGCGTCGGCGTCTGCCGCCTCGGGCTCGCCGTCCAAATCCAAAGCGTCCGCAGCTAAAGACAAGAAAGCCGCCGCCGCAAAGAAGAAGCCCGCCCCTAAGAAGGCCGCAACCCCCGCTAAGGCGAAGGGTGGTGCAGCCCCCAAAGCAAAGAAGACCGCCAAACCTCCTACTAAGAAACCCAAGGCACCGAAACCTAAGAAGGCCGCCGCCACACCTAAGAAGCCGGCCGCGAAGAAAGCAGCCGCCGCCAAGAAGTAAACTCGCACACGACACCACCGCACAACATAATTGATTGTGTGTGTGTGTGTGTGTGTGTCGTCGAGAGGTACGACGTGTTGCGCCGCGGCGCTAAGCGGCTCAAGACTGCGGCGACCGACCAGCGGAGTAGTGCAGTTTCTGATCGCAAGAAAGAAGAAGAAAACTACTAAGATCTCTCTCTATCATCGCTGCCGCGCGCTTAGCTTGCTATGCGCACGCACGCAACAACAAAACAGCCCTTTTCAGGGCTAACAAAGTTTTCTCGAATATAATTTTTATTTTTATATTCGTTTCTATGATACGATAAAGGTCAAAAGTAGTCTCAAACAAACAAACAACATTCTACTATAACGCATCAACTTTATTTATTTCTAAATAAATACTTTACATCGCTAAGTATAGGTACAATTTCGTATAATAATATCTAATAATAATAAACTATAACTAAGCAATTACATATATAAATTAACTAACTTACTATGCTACCGTACAAAATCTATAACTACTTATTTATTACCTACATAGGTAAATTAAATTATTTATTTCGTATCGTACCATAAACTTTATCCTCTTCACAATATACACTTCACTTCACTTTGGTATTTATTATTACACCACACATTTATTTTTTCACTTGTTTCACTTCACACACGCGCGAGATTATTATTATTTACGCGAACGCAACGACGGAGGCGACGTGAAACGACGATAATAAACAACAACAACCTAATTAATAATTACAACACACATTTTTACAACTATAAACTAAAACGACACGCCGTCCGCCCTGCCGACTGCCCGATATAATATACTTTTGTTTTTCAATATAATAATAAAGGATATTATTATTATTATTATGGCTATGGCGCTGGCGCATGCGCGATGCGCGACGAACGACGTCGCTTTTTGACGGTGTCAGTTCGTTCTCTCGCTCGCTCCCTACCCCACCCGACGTTTGCGCGACAGCGGCCGTATATAAAATGAACGGACACAAACGGATTGTTTGTCGACTTAGATCACCTCGAAGAGGTAAACCAAGAGGTGGAACGGCTAGCCTCACTACCGTTACCCACCCTATCCGAAGAGGATGAAGACCCTGTCCCCCCAGTCACACCCGATGAGGTATCAGGTATCATCAAGAAACTAAAACCTAGGAAATCCCCCGGTTCGGATCTAATCAACAACAGAGTTATCAAACTCTTTCCCCCCATCCTTATCGCCCTCATGACCGCCATCTTCAATGGGGCCATGTCTAACAACATCTTTCCACACCAGTGGAAAAATGCCATCGTCATTGGCATCCCAAAACCGGGCAAGCCCAAGACCGAACCGAGTAGTTATCGACCCATCAGCCTTCTCAACGGCATGGGCAAGATATACGAACGACTTATACTCAGTCGTCTCCTAGCATACGCCGATGCTAACCTGCTCATTCCCCATGAGCAATTTGGCTTTAGGAATCACCATTCCTGTGTTCAGCAAGTCCACCGACTGGTTGAGCACATAAGTCACAAACTCATGTACGGTCAACGTACGGGCGTCCTCTACTTTGATGTGGCGAAGGCGTTCGACAAGGTCTGGCACAACGGCTTATTATATAAGCTGTGGCAGATGGAAGTGCCACACAGACTCGTGCTCATCATACGAGACTACTTGTCGAATCGCCTTTTCCGCTACAGAGTTGAAGGCGCCCTCTCCTCCCCCCACCCCGTTCATGCCGGAGTCCCACAGGGCTCGGTATTATCTCCAATCCTGTTCTCGCTGTTCACAAGCGACATACCAAAGCATCGGCAAGCTCAGTTAGCACTTTTCGCAGACGACACTGCAATCTACGCCTCTGGTACTAGTCTGGATTCCATAGCCAAGAACCTCCAATCCTCGGCCGACGCACTCGGTGCATGGTTTAGGAAGTGGCGGATCGAGGTGAATCCAGACAAAAGTCAAGCAGTGCTATACCATAGGCAAGCTAACAAACTCCCCCCTCCCCGCCCGCCCACGATTCGTATGTTTGGTAAGCCGATCCCTTGGGAGAAGCAAGCCAAATACCTAGGAGTTATTCTTGATGATCATCTGTCGTTCATTCCGCACATTAAGACCGTGCGCGCTAGGGCCGCTATGGCACAAAGTCGACTATACTTCCTCTTAAACCGTCGTTCAAAGCTTTCGCTTAGGAACAAAGTCCGCCTTTATACGGCTTGCATACGCCCCATCATGACGTATGCCTCCCCTGTGTTCGCACACACCCCCCCCTGTAGAATTCGTAAACTTCAGGTTCTCCAGAACAGATTCATGCGTAAAGCAACAGGAGCTCCCTGGTATGTTAGGACAGAGAATCTTCACATAGACCTCGGTCTGCCTACAATTAGGCAATTCATGAAGCGCTGCTCTCAGAACTTCTTTGACTCCGCCGCCGCACACAAGAACCCACTCATAGTGGCATCGTCTTCCTACACACCGTCTTGCATCTCGCGCATTCGCCGTCCGAGACACGTTCTCGGCGAGGATGACGACGAGATCACCAAGGCGCAGGAAGCCGCATACTCATCTATGAGACACAACTCACCCCGCACCGGCAACTCACCGCGATACCGACCTCGTCGTAGGGGTCGTTTGTATCGTCACCGCGTCACTACACAATCGGGCCGGCCCGCCACACCTAGCATAGCCCACAACTAGGGTTCGAGTTCCCTTGGTAGGGGACGCCCTATGCATATGCAGCACTCACACTCACTCATATGACCGTAGGCAAATTTTTGTTAGTTCCGTCTAACAAAAGTTTGAATACGTAGGTACATTTAGGTTAGGAGCACACGCTCGCCGCACGACCGCGCAAGGGTGTACATAGCCTAACGGCTTACACTTATCACCTCACAAAAAAAAAAAAAAAAAAAAAACGGATTGTTTTTGTATTTACTGGTTGTAGCGCGCGCACGCACACGCACGTTATATATAATATTACGTTGAAAGTTATTATAATATAAAAAAACTTCAAACATGTCTGGACGCGGTAAAGGTGGAAAAGTTAAGGGAAAGGCAAAGTCTCGTTCCAACCGTGCTGGTCTCCAGTTCCCCGTCGGTCGTATACACAGGCTGCTGCGTAACGGCAACTACGCCGAGCGCGTCGGTGCCGGTGCTCCAGTGTATCTGGCCGCAGTAATGGAATACCTTGCCGCTGAAGTTCTCGAGTTGGCCGGTAACGCCGCGAGGGACAACAAGAAGACCAGGATCATTCCCCGTCATCTCCAATTGGCCATCCGCAACGACGAGGAGTTGAACAAACTGCTATCCGGCGTGACAATCGCTCAGGGCGGTGTGCTGCCTAACATCCAGGCTGTCCTCCTGCCCAAGAAGACCGAGAAGAAGGCCTAAACCTCTCGCTCAATTCTTGGTCTGTCTGTATCATCGAGATCACGATCGATGTGCATCGACACACACACACACACTGTTCTTTGCGTGCATGGATCGTGAACGTGAAAAAGGCCCTTTTCAGGGCCACAATACGAATCATAGTCGGAAAGTAATATTATATTATTATTATAAAGACTGTTTCTATTACGATACAATTGAAAGTATTCTAGCAGTATAACTATGTATTATAGTACATTATACAGTATATTATAAAATAATACTTAATAATATTAAATTGACAGACACGTCAGTTAAAAGTAAATTTTACATGAACAAAACTACTACTTCATTGATACATTATAATTAAACACGAAATAAAAATATATGCAACGTAGATACCTATCAATACAAACCATTTGATATTTATTTAATTATAGGTATGTAATCTACCATACTATCAAATAGATAGAATAAATAATATTACTACTAAAGACGACCAAAAGCGAAGCGTCGCACCTCGTCCCGCGCATTTCCCCTTTGGCGCGGTCTCTCTCTTGACGCTAGAGCGAGGCGAACGCGACTGAACATATCTGTTTCGCTACGATTGGTCCGCGCGGACTGTCGCGCTCTACGTGCGTCCCACCACTGAGCGACTTTTGGCTCAATAAAAAGAAGGTGCAGTTTGCCGTACGAAATCACTCAGCTATCGAACGCCGTACTGTACTGTACTGTACGTTCATTAGCGCGCTCTCATAATTATTAACCGACAACAAAATGCCGCCCAAGACAAGTGGTAAGGCCGCCAAGAAATCCGGCAAGGCACAAAAGAACATCTCCAAGACCGATAAGAAAAAGAAGAAGCACAAGAGGAAGGAGAGCTACGCCATCTACATCTACAAGGTGCTCAAGCAGGTCCACCCCGACACCGGTATCTCCAGTAAGGCTATGTCAATCATGAATTCGTTCGTTAACGACATCTTCGAACGCATAGCCGCCGAAGCTTCTCGTCTGGCCCATTACAACAAGAGGTCCACTATTACATCGAGGGAGGTGCAGACTTCCGTCAGGCTGCTGCTGCCCGGTGAGCTCGCCAAGCACGCAGTCAGCGAGGGCACCAAAGCCGTCACCAAGTACACCAGCTCCAAGTGAGCGTCGCGTATACTTGTTTCGTGTTTTTTTGTGTCTGTGTATGTATATCGAAACACGAACACAACAAAAGGCCCTTTTCAGGGCCACAAATATGTTCATGTATTTTCTGTAATCGGTTTCTATTAACACACAACAAGTCGAAAGTTCGACGACGACGACGACCGGTTAATTAATTTACTTAACTAATAAAATAAAAAAAAATATATATATATATATATATATGTATATATTTCCTCTATCTAGCTGAATAACAAACAAACAATATAATTATGGTTAGGCTAGGTTAGAAAAAGTTAGGTTAAGAAATGTTAGGTTTGAAAAAGTTAGGTTCTAAAGGAGAGAGAATGAATGAAATTTAATTAAAAAAAAAAAAAAAATCATATATATTAACAACGTAGATGTTTAACCGCGATAAATATAAATAATAAAAAAATAAAAAAAAATAGAAAAAGGTTTAATGCGAAACGATAATTATTTATAGATGATACCTACCACCTATACCAATAAATTATTGTTTTGTAAAACTTTATTCGAGCGTTCGATTGTGTGATGCGTCGAGCTTGTTTCCCGTCGGGTATAAATATTGGTGACCCGCGTACGGCGTTATTCATTCTCTCTCGCACCGTCCCCGCGTACTGACGTTACCTACCGTACTACCGTTACGTTAAAGAAATGGCACGTACCAAGCAGACCGCTCGCAAGTCCACCGGTGGTAAGGCACCGAGGAAACAGCTCGCCACTAAAGCCGCCCGCAAGAGTGCACCGGCTACCGGTGGTGTAAAGAAGCCCCATCGCTACAGGCCCGGTACCGTCGCTCTTCGTGAGATCCGTCGTTACCAGAAGAGTACCGAGCTGTTGATCCGCAAACTCCCGTTCCAGCGTTTGGTTCGTGAGATCGCTCAGGACTTCAAGACCGATCTCCGTTTCCAGAGCTCCGCTGTCATGGCACTTCAGGAGGCCAGCGAGGCTTACCTCGTCGGTCTCTTCGAAGACACCAACCTTTGCGCCATTCACGCTAAACGCGTCACCATCATGCCAAAGGACATACAGTTGGCTCGCAGGATCAGAGGCGAACGCGCTTAAGGCGTGTGACTTTACAACTCCGGCGTACACAAACACGCACGAAATTATCATCGTGTCAGTTTTGTACACTCGAGCCGAAAAGCACAAAAGGCCCTTTTCAGGGCCACATATATTTCTGATATATTATTAAAATATATGTTTCTTACATAACATCATAAAGTCATATAGTCTATAAATAAACTACATATAATTATATACTAAATTATAAATATATAGGTTACTGAAAAAGTTTAGTTTAGTTTGTTTGCTTATGTTATTTATGCATAATTGATTTGACTTAAAACATGGATGTAAATAAATCTATGGAATAATCAAATTATTTCACTTTTGCAATATTCTATATGCTATGCGTATAGACTTGCCAAATGAAATTAGGTTGATATTTTATTAAAACAATAATTTGTTCAAGTCATAGGTGAATATGACTAATACAAGAATAACACGAATTATTATTAATGTACCTACATAGAAATTATATTAATAAATAATTGTGTGTTCGTAGTAAACCGGGGCACCCACCGAGCGCGCGAGCGCGTCGACGGCTCCATACACCGGCGGTATACTATATAAAGGGGCGAAATACGTTTGCTCCGAATCCAGTCGTACGCCAGCGCTCGCCGTTTAACAACGTGCGCGCGTTAGTCATTTGTTCGTGTCGTTCTGTTCAATTTACTCGCTTAGAAGATGACCGGACGCGGAAAGGGAGGAAAAGGTCTGGGGAAAGGAGGAGCCAAGCGTCACAGGAAAGTACTTCGTGATAACATCCAGGGCATCACGAAGCCGGCCATCCGTCGTCTGGCGCGCAGAGGTGGTGTCAAGCGTATCTCCGGTCTCATTTACGAAGAGACTCGCGGCGTCCTCAAGGTTTTCCTAGAGAACGTAATCCGCGACGCCGTCACGTACACGGAGCACGCCAAGAGGAAGACCGTAACCGCCATGGACGTAGTCTACGCTCTGAAGCGTCAAGGCCGCACCCTCTACGGTTTCGGCGGTTAAGGTTGCCTGCATGTCTCTGCCTGCATGCCACATAATATTTATCGAATATTATTATTTTATTCGATAAATAATTTAAACAAAAGGCCCTTTTCAGGGCCGCATATGAATCTTATAAACTTTATTACGGTTTATGTTTCTATGACACACACACAAGAAAGTCTCTAATTAACTAACTCAAAATACTTTTACCAACCTTACCAATAGTATCGGTTCTACAACATAAATAAACATCTTACTTGTTGTTACTCTTCCTCTATAGAGATATAGCGAACCGTGCCGAAGTATACTTATGTGTAGATCTCCATTCACCGTTCGAGTAACTGAAAGAAAAAAAAAAAAAAATATATGTATAATTTTTTATATATCGTAGCATACATATAACATTATAATATATTACTTTTATACGTTTGTTTTATCATTCTATATACCTACTTAGAAACGACTAATCGTATGATTTTAATATTATTATTAATATTTACTTTGAAAAATTATATTAATTTATACATTACTACGTCGTACGTACGTACACGACGAAAAGTAGCGCTGAGGGCGGCCGCCGCCGCTCTTTACTTTGTACTGCGCATTTGATTCGATTATTGTAAATATGCCTATAGACTATTCATAATATGAAATATATTGAATAATAATAGACAGTGTCTCAATGATGACGTAAAATATATTTTTATATTACTATTATAATCGAACAAACCTCACCGGTCATAGTCGTCCGTCCTTAAGTGGTGTGTTCGAACCAACGTGTATGCAACGTGTTTTACGAAGGTTCACTTTTAATGGTGTAATTCGTTCGGTTAATGTGTTAATATAAAAAAAATGTTTACACGTTTCAAGCTCGATATCCACGTCGAGGATTTATCGACCGTTTAGGCGGAAATCTTTGCGTTTTATAGAGAAAAATACATTTTTAACAAAACTCAACGTATGCACGGTAGACAGTCGAGAAAATAATATACCGTAGCGTCGTAACCTATCGTTTATACCCTATATAATCTGTGTTGTACGATGGTCACTTTCATGATATATATAAAATGTTGTACGAAATACATGCCGCCATAGGAAAAGTTTAATAAAAATTTATTTAATTAGATAGGTGTTAGTGAAAAGTATGAAGTGTTCATACGAGAAAACGTCCCGCGACAGAACGGCCCTCGTTACGGTAAAGTTCAGACGTAGCTCGCTGAACGAAATTTTATGTATGGTGGCGACATCTACGGACAGTCGAAGTCTCTATCTACTTTACTACTAACTACTACGTTAGTTAATTACGTACTTACTTGTGTGTATCTAAATATAATAAAAAATAAATAAAATGGCAGACACAGCTGTTGCCGCCGAAGCTCCGGCTCCCGCTACACCCGCGAAGAAGGCAGGAAGAGGGGCAGGTGCCGCAAAGAAACCTAAGGCGAAGCCCACTCATCCCAAGACATCCGAGATGGTGAACAACGCTATCAGGGAGATGAAGGAACGCAGCGGATCGTCGTTGCAAGCCATCAAAAAATACATCGCCGCCCACTACAAGGTCGACGCCGAGAAGTTGGCGCCTTTCATTAGAAAGTATCTGAAGAGTGCCGTCGAATCGGGTGCCCTAATTCAGACAAAGGGCAAGGGAGCCTCCGGATCGTTCAAACTCGAGTCCAAGTCCTCCTCGGCGAAGAAACCCAGCGCAGCCGCCGCTAGCTCCGGCAAATCCGCCGGCGGCAAGGGTGCCGCCGCCTCCGCCGCCAAGGGTGGTAAGAAGGCGACCGCCTCCGCCGCCGGCGCCAAGAGCAAGAAGGCGGCCGCCGCGTCGGCGTCTGCCGCCTCGGGCTCGCCGTCCAAATCCAAAGCGTCCGCAGCTAAAGACAAGAAAGCCGCCGCCGCAAAGAAGAAGCCCGCCCCTAAGAAGGCCGCAACCCCCGCTAAGGCGAAGGGTGGTGCAGCCCCCAAAGCAAAGAAGACCGCCAAACCTCCTACTAAGAAACCCAAGGCACCGAAACCTAAGAAGGCCGCCGCCACACCTAAGAAGCCGGCCGCGAAGAAAGCAGCCGCCGCCAAGAAGTAAACTCGCACACGACACCACCGCACAACATAATTGATTGTGTGTGTGTGTGTGTGTGTGTCGTCGAGAGGTACGACGTGTTGCGCCGCGGCGCTAAGCGGCTCAAGACTGCGGCGACCGACCAGCGGAGTAGTGCAGTTTCTGATCGCAAGAAAGAAGAAGAAAACTACTAAGATCTCTCTCTATCATCGCTGCCGCGCGCTTAGCTTGCTATGCGCACGCACGCAACAACAAAACAGCCCTTTTCAGGGCTAACAAAGTTTTCTCGAATATAATTTTTATTTTTATATTCGTTTCTATGATACGATAAAGGTCAAAAGTAGTCTCAAACAAACAAACAACATTCTACTATAACGCATCAACTTTATTTATTTCTAAATAAATACTTTACATCGCTAAGTATAGGTACAATTTCGTATAATAATATCTAATAATAATAAACTATAACTAAGCAATTACATATATAAATTAACTAACTTACTATGCTACCGTACAAAATCTATAACTACTTATTTATTACCTACATAGGTAAATTAAATTATTTATTTCGTATCGTACCATAAACTTTATCCTCTTCACAATATACACTTCACTTCACTTTGGTATTTATTATTACACCACACATTTATTTTTTCACTTGTTTCACTTCACACACGCGCGAGATTATTATTATTTACGCGAACGCAACGACGGAGGCGACGTGAAACGACGATAATAAACAACAACAACCTAATTAATAATTACAACACACATTTTTACAACTATAAACTAAAACGACACGCCGTCCGCCCTGCCGACTGCCCGATATAATATACTTTTGTTTTTCAATATAATAATAAAGGATATTATTATTATTATTATGGCTATGGCGCTGGCGCATGCGCGATGCGCGACGAACGACGTCGCTTTTTGACGGTGTCAGTTCGTTCTCTCGCTCGCTCCCTACCCCACCCGACGTTTGCGCGACAGCGGCCGTATATAAAATGAACGGACACAAACGGATTGTTTTTGTATTTACTGGTTGTAGCGCGCGCACGCACACGCACGTTATATATAATATTACGTTGAAAGTTATTATAATATAAAAAAACTTCAAACATGTCTGGACGCGGTAAAGGTGGAAAAGTTAAGGGAAAGGCAAAGTCTCGTTCCAACCGTGCTGGTCTCCAGTTCCCCGTCGGTCGTATACACAGGCTGCTGCGTAACGGCAACTACGCCGAGCGCGTCGGTGCCGGTGCTCCAGTGTATCTGGCCGCAGTAATGGAATACCTTGCCGCTGAAGTTCTCGAGTTGGCCGGTAACGCCGCGAGGGACAACAAGAAGACCAGGATCATTCCCCGTCATCTCCAATTGGCCATCCGCAACGACGAGGAGTTGAACAAACTGCTATCCGGCGTGACAATCGCTCAGGGCGGTGTGCTGCCTAACATCCAGGCTGTCCTCCTGCCCAAGAAGACCGAGAAGAAGGCCTAAACCTCTCGCTCAATTCTTGGTCTGTCTGTATCATCGAGATCACGATCGATGTGCATCGACACACACACACACACTGTTCTTTGCGTGCATGGATCGTGAACGTGAAAAAGGCCCTTTTCAGGGCCACAATACGAATCATAGTCGGAAAGTAATATTATATTATTATTATAAAGACTGTTTCTATTACGATACAATTGAAAGTATTCTAGCAGTATAACTATGTATTATAGTACATTATACAGTATATTATAAAATAATACTTAATAATATTAAATTGACAGACACGTCAGTTAAAAGTAAATTTTACATGAACAAAACTACTACTTCATTGATACATTATAATTAAACACGAAATAAAAATATATGCAACGTAGATACCTATCAATACAAACCATTTGATATTTATTTAATTATAGGTATGTAATCTACCATACTATCAAATAGATAGAATAAATAATATTACTACTAAAGACGACCAAAAGCGAAGCGTCGCACCTCGTCCCGCGCATTTCCCCTTTGGCGCGGTCTCTCTCTTGACGCTAGAGCGAGGCGAACGCGACTGAACATATCTGTTTCGCTACGATTGGTCCGCGCGGACTGTCGCGCTCTACGTGCGTCCCACCACTGAGCGACTTTTGGCTCAATAAAAAGAAGGTGCAGTTTGCCGTACGAAATCACTCAGCTATCGAACGCCGTACTGTACTGTACTGTACGTTCATTAGCGCGCTCTCATAATTATTAACCGACAACAAAATGCCGCCCAAGACAAGTGGTAAGGCCGCCAAGAAATCCGGCAAGGCACAAAAGAACATCTCCAAGACCGATAAGAAAAAGAAGAAGCACAAGAGGAAGGAGAGCTACGCCATCTACATCTACAAGGTGCTCAAGCAGGTCCACCCCGACACCGGTATCTCCAGTAAGGCTATGTCAATCATGAATTCGTTCGTTAACGACATCTTCGAACGCATAGCCGCCGAAGCTTCTCGTCTGGCCCATTACAACAAGAGGTCCACTATTACATCGAGGGAGGTGCAGACTTCCGTCAGGCTGCTGCTGCCCGGTGAGCTCGCCAAGCACGCAGTCAGCGAGGGCACCAAAGCCGTCACCAAGTACACCAGCTCCAAGTGAGCGTCGCGTATACTTGTTTCGTGTTTTTTTGTGTCTGTGTATGTATATCGAAACACGAACACAACAAAAGGCCCTTTTCAGGGCCACAAATATGTTCATGTATTTTCTGTAATCGGTTTCTATTAACACACAACAAGTCGAAAGTTCGACGACGACGACGACCGGTTAATTAATTTACTTAACTAATAAAATAAAAAAAAATATATATATATATATATATATGTATATATTTCCTCTATCTAGCTGAATAACAAACAAACAATATAATTATGGTTAGGCTAGGTTAGAAAAAGTTAGGTTAAGAAATGTTAGGTTTGAAAAAGTTAGGTTCTAAAGGAGAGAGAATGAATGAAATTTAATTAAAAAAAAAAAAAAAATCATATATATTAACAACGTAGATGTTTAACCGCGATAAATATAAATAATAAAAAAATAAAAAAAAATAGAAAAAGGTTTAATGCGAAACGATAATTATTTATAGATGATACCTACCACCTATACCAATAAATTATTGTTTTGTAAAACTTTATTCGAGCGTTCGATTGTGTGATGCGTCGAGCTTGTTTCCCGTCGGGTATAAATATTGGTGACCCGCGTACGGCGTTATTCAAACCCCACGAGGAAGAGGTACCTAGCCACACCAAGGCAGTCGAAGAGGCAGTCCATTCCTACCTCTCGACCCCTACCGAACCACCAGCAGCAGATCTACTGATGACCGCCGACGAGGTTGCCGCAGCCATCAAAGTGACCAACCCCAGAAAGGCGCCGGGCAGGGATGGAATCTCCAACCTGGCACTGAAACACCTCAAGCCCGAAACAATAGAAGCTCTCAAAGAGCTGTTCAATGGTATCCTTTGGACCGGTCACTTTCCAACTACATGGAAAGAGGGCCGGGTCATAGTTCTCCCCAAACCAGGCAAAGACCTAAGGTTACCATCGAGCTACAGGCCAATAACGCTCTTGGCCACTGTCTCCAAAGTCTTCGAGCGCCTACTGCTCAAGCGAGTGCGCCCACACTTGGAGCCCAGGCCAGAGCAATTTGGTTTTAGGGCTGAACATTCCACCACACTACAATTGACGCGAGTCCTAGATGAGATGGCCACGTGGATGAACAGAGGGGGATACGCGGCGACCGTGATGTTGGACATGGAGAAGGCCTTCGACAGGGTGTGGCATGAAGGTCTCATCTACAAACTGTCGAGGACCACTCTACCGCGCCAGATCGTTGCGGTCGCCGCGTCTTTCCTTAGGGGGCGCACATTTCACGTGGCTATTGAAGATGAGATATCGTCAAACAAGACGATAGCAGCCGGAGTACCACAAGGCAGCTGCCTTTCACCCATCCTGTACGCCCACTACACAGACGACATCCCGGTAGTAGGCGACGTCAAGTTGGCCCTATTTGCCGACGACGCCGCGTACCTATCCAGTTCCCTGAACGCCAAACACGCAGCCAAAAAACTGAGCCGCACCCTCGATGAGCTCCCGAGCTGGCTGAGGAGATGGCGGCTCAGATGCAACGTCTCAAAAACCCAGGCGATGGTGACAGGATGGGCGCGCCCGCCCCCTTGCCTCAAACTCCAGAATACGGAAATCCCATGGTCCACATCCGTAAAATATCTGGGCATCACAGTGGACAAATCCCTATCCATGGAAGCCCACATCCGGACCATAATAGGCAAGACCAAAATGGCGAGAGCCAAATTGCGCCCCTTACTAACATCACGATTGCCAATAAGTACCAAGCTGGGCATATACAAAACTTATATAAGACCGCGCATCACCTATGCGGCACCAGCTTGGTACAATCTGATTCCAGATGCAGCGCGCAAACGCCTACAAGCCTTGGAGAACTCGTGCTTGCGAATGGCGGTGAAAGCACCAAGGTACCTGCGGAACACAACAGTCCACAGGGACCTGAAATGGACCAATATCAAGGAATTCGTGGGTAAGCTCGCCAAAGGGATGTTCGAACGGGCTGATCGTTCTGAACATCCCCACCTGGTGGGCATAGCACCGCTTCCCCATCCGGAAGACACCCGCCACAGAAGGAAGAGGAAACTGAAACGCCCCGCTCGGGAACTGATTTTATCCGTACCCACGAGCGGGGCTCAAGCACCAACACACACAGAAGAAGACCAGGACTACGAACCACCGCCCTCTAGAAGGCGGCTAGCTGGGCCTCTCCCAACGGAGTCTCACCCGGCTGGCCAGCCTCGAGGGCGGCAACAACAGGAAGTCCGATTGCCGCCCCCTTGAGACGGTAAACCGACACCTCAGTCGGTAACTGACTCAAGGCTGGCAATCTAATCCAATGACCGACTCGTGGCTACGAGTCGCGTTGAGAACCACCTAAAGGAGCAAATGCTCCGATGGTTTTCCCCCCACTACAGAAGTAGTGTGAGATGACATCAGGTCGGCGTTATTCATTCTCTCTCGCACCGTCCCCGCGTACTGACGTTACCTACCGTACTACCGTTACGTTAAAGAAATGGCACGTACCAAGCAGACCGCTCGCAAGTCCACCGGTGGTAAGGCACCGAGGAAACAGCTCGCCACTAAAGCCGCCCGCAAGAGTGCACCGGCTACCGGTGGTGTAAAGAAGCCCCATCGCTACAGGCCCGGTACCGTCGCTCTTCGTGAGATCCGTCGTTACCAGAAGAGTACCGAGCTGTTGATCCGCAAACTCCCGTTCCAGCGTTTGGTTCGTGAGATCGCTCAGGACTTCAAGACCGATCTCCGTTTCCAGAGCTCCGCTGTCATGGCACTTCAGGAGGCCAGCGAGGCTTACCTCGTCGGTCTCTTCGAAGACACCAACCTTTGCGCCATTCACGCTAAACGCGTCACCATCATGCCAAAGGACATACAGTTGGCTCGCAGGATCAGAGGCGAACGCGCTTAAGGCGTGTGACTTTACAACTCCGGCGTACACAAACACGCACGAAATTATCATCGTGTCAGTTTTGTACACTCGAGCCGAAAAGCACAAAAGGCCCTTTTCAGGGCCACATATATTTCTGATATATTATTAAAATATATGTTTCTTACATAACATCATAAAGTCATATAGTCTATAAATAAACTACATATAATTATATACTAAATTATAAATATATAGGTTACTGAAAAAGTTTAGTTTAGTTTGTTTGCTTATGTTATTTATGCATAATTGATTTGACTTAAAACATGGATGTAAATAAATCTATGGAATAATCAAATTATTTCACTTTTGCAATATTCTATATGCTATGCGTATAGACTTGCCAAATGAAATTAGGTTGATATTTTATTAAAACAATAATTTGTTCAAGTCATAGGTGAATATGACTAATACAAGAATAACACGAATTATTATTAATGTACCTACATAGAAATTATATTAATAAATAATTGTGTGTTCGTAGTAAACCGGGGCACCCACCGAGCGCGCGAGCGCGTCGACGGCTCCATACACCGGCGGTATACTATATAAAGGGGCGAAATACGTTTGCTCCGAATCCAGTCGTACGCCAGCGCTCGCCGTTTAACAACGTGCGCGCGTTAGTCATTTGTTCGTGTCGTTCTGTTCAATTTACTCGCTTAGAAGATGACCGGACGCGGAAAGGGAGGAAAAGGTCTGGGGAAAGGAGGAGCCAAGCGTCACAGGAAAGTACTTCGTGATAACATCCAGGGCATCACGAAGCCGGCCATCCGTCGTCTGGCGCGCAGAGGTGGTGTCAAGCGTATCTCCGGTCTCATTTACGAAGAGACTCGCGGCGTCCTCAAGGTTTTCCTAGAGAACGTAATCCGCGACGCCGTCACGTACACGGAGCACGCCAAGAGGAAGACCGTAACCGCCATGGACGTAGTCTACGCTCTGAAGCGTCAAGGCCGCACCCTCTACGGTTTCGGCGGTTAAGGTTGCCTGCATGTCTCTGCCTGCATGCCACATAATATTTATCGAATATTATTATTTTATTCGATAAATAATTTAAACAAAAGGCCCTTTTCAGGGCCGCATATGAATCTTATAAACTTTATTACGGTTTATGTTTCTATGACACACACACAAGAAAGTCTCTAATTAACTAACTCAAAATACTTTTACCAACCTTACCAATAGTATCGGTTCTACAACATAAATAAACATCTTACTTGTTGTTACTCTTCCTCTATAGAGATATAGCGAACCGTGCCGAAGTATACTTATGTGTAGATCTCCATTCACCGTTCGAGTAACTGAAAGAAAAAAAAAAAAAAATATATGTATAATTTTTTATATATCGTAGCATACATATAACATTATAATATATTACTTTTATACGTTTGTTTTATCATTCTATATACCTACTTAGAAACGACTAATCGTATGATTTTAATATTATTATTAATATTTACTTTGAAAAATTATATTAATTTATACATTACTACGTCGTACGTACGTACACGACGAAAAGTAGCGCTGAGGGCGGCCGCCGCCGCTCTTTACTTTGTACTGCGCATTTGATTCGATTATTGTAAATATGCCTATAGACTATTCATAATATGAAATATATTGAATAATAATAGACAGTGTCTCAATGATGACGTAAAATATATTTTTATATTACTATTATAATCGAACAAACCTCACCGGTCATAGTCGTCCGTCCTTAAGTGGTGTGTTCGAACCAACGTGTATGCAACGTGTTTTACGAAGGTTCACTTTTAATGGTGTAATTCGTTCGGTTAATGTGTTAATATAAAAAAAATGTTTACACGTTTCAAGCTCGATATCCACGTCGAGGATTTATCGACCGTTTAGGCGGAAATCTTTGCGTTTTATAGAGAAAAATACATTTTTAACAAAACTCAACGTATGCACGGTAGACAGTCGAGAAAATAATATACCGTAGCGTCGTAACCTATCGTTTATACCCTATATAATCTGTGTTGTACGATGGTCACTTTCATGATATATATAAAATGTTGTACGAAATACATGCCGCCATAGGAAAAGTTTAATAAAAATTTATTTAATTAGATAGGTGTTAGTGAAAAGTATGAAGTGTTCATACGAGAAAACGTCCCGCGACAGAACGGCCCTCGTTACGGTAAAGTTCAGACGTAGCTCGCTGAACGAAATTTTATGTATGGTGGCGACATCTACGGACAGTCGAAGTCTCTATCTACTTTACTACTAACTACTACGTTAGTTAATTACGTACTTACTTGTGTGTATCTAAATATAATAAAAAATAAATAAAATGGCAGACACAGCTGTTGCCGCCGAAGCTCCGGCTCCCGCTACACCCGCGAAGAAGGCAGGAAGAGGGGCAGGTGCCGCAAAGAAACCTAAGGCGAAGCCCACTCATCCCAAGACATCCGAGATGGTGAACAACGCTATCAGGGAGATGAAGGAACGCAGCGGATCGTCGTTGCAAGCCATCAAAAAATACATCGCCGCCCACTACAAGGTCGACGCCGAGAAGTTGGCGCCTTTCATTAGAAAGTATCTGAAGAGTGCCGTCGAATCGGGTGCCCTAATTCAGACAAAGGGCAAGGGAGCCTCCGGATCGTTCAAACTCGAGTCCAAGTCCTCCTCGGCGAAGAAACCCAGCGCAGCCGCCGCTAGCTCCGGCAAATCCGCCGGCGGCAAGGGTGCCGCCGCCTCCGCCGCCAAGGGTGGTAAGAAGGCGACCGCCTCCGCCGCCGGCGCCAAGAGCAAGAAGGCGGCCGCCGCGTCGGCGTCTGCCGCCTCGGGCTCGCCGTCCAAATCCAAAGCGTCCGCAGCTAAAGACAAGAAAGCCGCCGCCGCAAAGAAGAAGCCCGCCCCTAAGAAGGCCGCAACCCCCGCTAAGGCGAAGGGTGGTGCAGCCCCCAAAGCAAAGAAGACCGCCAAACCTCCTACTAAGAAACCCAAGGCACCGAAACCTAAGAAGGCCGCCGCCACACCTAAGAAGCCGGCCGCGAAGAAAGCAGCCGCCGCCAAGAAGTAAACTCGCACACGACACCACCGCACAACATAATTGATTGTGTGTGTGTGTGTGTGTGTGTCGTCGAGAGGTACGACGTGTTGCGCCGCGGCGCTAAGCGGCTCAAGACTGCGGCGACCGACCAGCGGAGTAGTGCAGTTTCTGATCGCAAGAAAGAAGAAGAAAACTACTAAGATCTCTCTCTATCATCGCTGCCGCGCGCTTAGCTTGCTATGCGCACGCACGCAACAACAAAACAGCCCTTTTCAGGGCTAACAAAGTTTTCTCGAATATAATTTTTATTTTTATATTCGTTTCTATGATACGATAAAGGTCAAAAGTAGTCTCAAACAAACAAACAACATTCTACTATAACGCATCAACTTTATTTATTTCTAAATAAATACTTTACATCGCTAAGTATAGGTACAATTTCGTATAATAATATCTAATAATAATAAACTATAACTAAGCAATTACATATATAAATTAACTAACTTACTATGCTACCGTACAAAATCTATAACTACTTATTTATTACCTACATAGGTAAATTAAATTATTTATTTCGTATCGTACCATAAACTTTATCCTCTTCACAATATACACTTCACTTCACTTTGGTATTTATTATTACACCACACATTTATTTTTTCACTTGTTTCACTTCACACACGCGCGAGATTATTATTATTTACGCGAACGCAACGACGGAGGCGACGTGAAACGACGATAATAAACAACAACAACCTAATTAATAATTACAACACACATTTTTACAACTATAAACTAAAACGACACGCCGTCCGCCCTGCCGACTGCCCGATATAATATACTTTTGTTTTTCAATATAATAATAAAGGATATTATTATTATTATTATGGCTATGGCGCTGGCGCATGCGCGATGCGCGACGAACGACGTCGCTTTTTGACGGTGTCAGTTCGTTCTCTCGCTCGCTCCCTACCCCACCCGACGTTTGCGCGACAGCGGCCGTATATAAAATGAACGGACACAAACGGATTGTTTTTGTATTTACTGGTTGTAGCGCGCGCACGCACACGCACGTTATATATAATATTACGTTGAAAGTTATTATAATATAAAAAAACTTCAAACATGTCTGGACGCGGTAAAGGTGGAAAAGTTAAGGGAAAGGCAAAGTCTCGTTCCAACCGTGCTGGTCTCCAGTTCCCCGTCGGTCGTATACACAGGCTGCTGCGTAACGGCAACTACGCCGAGCGCGTCGGTGCCGGTGCTCCAGTGTATCTGGCCGCAGTAATGGAATACCTTGCCGCTGAAGTTCTCGAGTTGGCCGGTAACGCCGCGAGGGACAACAAGAAGACCAGGATCATTCCCCGTCATCTCCAATTGGCCATCCGCAACGACGAGGAGTTGAACAAACTGCTATCCGGCGTGACAATCGCTCAGGGCGGTGTGCTGCCTAACATCCAGGCTGTCCTCCTGCCCAAGAAGACCGAGAAGAAGGCCTAAACCTCTCGCTCAATTCTTGGTCTGTCTGTATCATCGAGATCACGATCGATGTGCATCGACACACACACACACACTGTTCTTTGCGTGCATGGATCGTGAACGTGAAAAAGGCCCTTTTCAGGGCCACAATACGAATCATAGTCGGAAAGTAATATTATATTATTATTATAAAGACTGTTTCTATTACGATACAATTGAAAGTATTCTAGCAGTATAACTATGTATTATAGTACATTATACAGTATATTATAAAATAATACTTAATAATATTAAATTGACAGACACGTCAGTTAAAAGTAAATTTTACATGAACAAAACTACTACTTCATTGATACATTATAATTAAACACGAAATAAAAATATATGCAACGTAGATACCTATCAATACAAACCATTTGATATTTATTTAATTATAGGTATGTAATCTACCATACTATCAAATAGATAGAATAAATAATATTACTACTAAAGACGACCAAAAGCGAAGCGTCGCACCTCGTCCCGCGCATTTCCCCTTTGGCGCGGTCTCTCTCTTGACGCTAGAGCGAGGCGAACGCGACTGAACATATCTGTTTCGCTACGATTGGTCCGCGCGGACTGTCGCGCTCTACGTGCGTCCCACCACTGAGCGACTTTTGGCTCAATAAAAAGAAGGTGCAGTTTGCCGTACGAAATCACTCAGCTATCGAACGCCGTACTGTACTGTACTGTACGTTCATTAGCGCGCTCTCATAATTATTAACCGACAACAAAATGCCGCCCAAGACAAGTGGTAAGGCCGCCAAGAAATCCGGCAAGGCACAAAAGAACATCTCCAAGACCGATAAGAAAAAGAAGAAGCACAAGAGGAAGGAGAGCTACGCCATCTACATCTACAAGGTGCTCAAGCAGGTCCACCCCGACACCGGTATCTCCAGTAAGGCTATGTCAATCATGAATTCGTTCGTTAACGACATCTTCGAACGCATAGCCGCCGAAGCTTCTCGTCTGGCCCATTACAACAAGAGGTCCACTATTACATCGAGGGAGGTGCAGACTTCCGTCAGGCTGCTGCTGCCCGGTGAGCTCGCCAAGCACGCAGTCAGCGAGGGCACCAAAGCCGTCACCAAGTACACCAGCTCCAAGTGAGCGTCGCGTATACTTGTTTCGTGTTTTTTTGTGTCTGTGTATGTATATCGAAACACGAACACAACAAAAGGCCCTTTTCAGGGCCACAAATATGTTCATGTATTTTCTGTAATCGGTTTCTATTAACACACAACAAGTCGAAAGTTCGACGACGACGACGACCGGTTAATTAATTTACTTAACTAATAAAATAAAAAAAAATATATATATATATATATATATGTATATATTTCCTCTATCTAGCTGAATAACAAACAAACAATATAATTATGGTTAGGCTAGGTTAGAAAAAGTTAGGTTAAGAAATGTTAGGTTTGAAAAAGTTAGGTTCTAAAGGAGAGAGAATGAATGAAATTTAATTAAAAAAAAAAAAAAAATCATATATATTAACAACGTAGATGTTTAACCGCGATAAATATAAATAATAAAAAAATAAAAAAAAATAGAAAAAGGTTTAATGCGAAACGATAATTATTTATAGATGATACCTACCACCTATACCAATAAATTATTGTTTTGTAAAACTTTATTCGAGCGTTCGATTGTGTGATGCGTCGAGCTTGTTTCCCGTCGGGTATAAATATTGGTGACCCGCGTACGGCGTTATTCATTCTCTCTCGCACCGTCCCCGCGTACTGACGTTACCTACCGTACTACCGTTACGTTAAAGAAATGGCACGTACCAAGCAGACCGCTCGCAAGTCCACCGGTGGTAAGGCACCGAGGAAACAGCTCGCCACTAAAGCCGCCCGCAAGAGTGCACCGGCTACCGGTGGTGTAAAGAAGCCCCATCGCTACAGGCCCGGTACCGTCGCTCTTCGTGAGATCCGTCGTTACCAGAAGAGTACCGAGCTGTTGATCCGCAAACTCCCGTTCCAGCGTTTGGTTCGTGAAATCGCTCAGGACTTCAAGACCGATCTCCGTTTCCAGAGCTCCGCTGTCATGGCACTTCAGGAGGCCAGCGAGGCTTACCTCGTCGGTCTCTTCGAAGACACCAACCTTTGCGCCATTCACGCTAAACGCGTCACCATCATGCCAAAGGACATACAGTTGGCTCGCAGGATCAGAGGCGAACGCGCTTAAGGCGTGTGACTTTACAACTCCGGCGTACACAAACACGCACGAAATTATCATCGTGTCAGTTTTGTACACTCGAGCCGAAAAGCACAAAAGGCCCTTTTCAGGGCCACATATATTTCTGATATATTATTAAAATATATGTTTCTTACATAACATCATAAAGTCATATAGTCTATAAATAAACTACATATAATTATATACTAAATTATAAATATATAGGTTACTGAAAAAGTTTAGTTTAGTTTGTTTGCTTATGTTATTTATGCATAATTGATTTGACTTAAAACATGGATGTAAATAAATCTATGGAATAATCAAATTATTTCACTTTTGCAATATTCTATATGCTATGCGTATAGACTTGCCAAATGAAATTAGGTTGATATTTTATTAAAACAATAATTTGTTCAAGTCATAGGTGAATATGACTAATACAAGAATAACACGAATTATTATTAATGTACCTACATAGAAATTATATTAATAAATAATTGTGTGTTCGTAGTAAACCGGGGCACCCACCGAGCGCGCGAGCGCGTCGACGGCTCCATACACCGGCGGTATACTATATAAAGGGGCGAAATACGTTTGCTCCGAATCCAGTCGTACGCCAGCGCTCGCCGTTTAACAACGTGCGCGCGTTAGTCATTTGTTCGTGTCGTTCTGTTCAATTTACTCGCTTAGAAGATGACCGGACGCGGAAAGGGAGGAAAAGGTCTGGGGAAAGGAGGAGCCAAGCGTCACAGGAAAGTACTTCGTGATAACATCCAGGGCATCACGAAGCCGGCCATCCGTCGTCTGGCGCGCAGAGGTGGTGTCAAGCGTATCTCCGGTCTCATTTACGAAGAGACTCGCGGCGTCCTCAAGGTTTTCCTAGAGAACGTAATCCGCGACGCCGTCACGTACACGGAGCACGCCAAGAGGAAGACCGTAACCGCCATGGACGTAGTCTACGCTCTGAAGCGTCAAGGCCGCACCCTCTACGGTTTCGGCGGTTAAGGTTGCCTGCATGTCTCTGCCTGCATGCCACATAATATTTATCGAATATTATTATTTTATTCGATAAATAATTTAAACAAAAGGCCCTTTTCAGGGCCGCATATGAATCTTATAAACTTTATTACGGTTTATGTTTCTATGACACACACACAAGAAAGTCTCTAATTAACTAACTCAAAATACTTTTACCAACCTTACCAATAGTATCGGTTCTACAACATAAATAAACATCTTACTTGTTGTTACTCTTCCTCTATAGAGATATAGCGAACCGTGCCGAAGTATACTTATGTGTAGATCTCCATTCACCGTTCGAGTAACTGAAAGAAAAAAAAAAAAAAATATATGTATAATTTTTTATATATCGTAGCATACATATAACATTATAATATATTACTTTTATACGTTTGTTTTATCATTCTATATACCTACTTAGAAACGACTAATCGTATGATTTTAATATTATTATTAATATTTACTTTGAAAAATTATATTAATTTATACATTACTACGTCGTACGTACGTACACGACGAAAAGTAGCGCTGAGGGCGGCCGCCGCCGCTCTTTACTTTGTACTGCGCATTTGATTCGATTATTGTAAATATGCCTATAGACTATTCATAATATGAAATATATTGAATAATAATAGACAGTGTCTCAATGATGACGTAAAATATATTTTTATATTACTATTATAATCGAACAAACCTCACCGGTCATAGTCGTCCGTCCTTAAGTGGTGTGTTCGAACCAACGTGTATGCAACGTGTTTTACGAAGGTTCACTTTTAATGGTGTAATTCGTTCGGTTAATGTGTTAATATAAAAAAAATGTTTACACGTTTCAAGCTCGATATCCACGTCGAGGATTTATCGACCGTTTAGGCGGAAATCTTTGCGTTTTATAGAGAAAAATACATTTTTAACAAAACTCAACGTATGCACGGTAGACAGTCGAGAAAATAATATACCGTAGCGTCGTAACCTATCGTTTATACCCTATATAATCTGTGTTGTACGATGGTCACTTTCATGATATATATAAAATGTTGTACGAAATACATGCCGCCATAGGAAAAGTTTAATAAAAATTTATTTAATTAGATAGGTGTTAGTGAAAAGTATGAAGTGTTCATACGAGAAAACGTCCCGCGACAGAACGGCCCTCGTTACGGTAAAGTTCAGACGTAGCTCGCTGAACGAAATTTTATGTATGGTGGCGACATCTACGGACAGTCGAAGTCTCTATCTACTTTACTACTAACTACTACGTTAGTTAATTACGTACTTACTTGTGTGTATCTAAATATAATAAAAAATAAATAAAATGGCAGACACAGCTGTTGCCGCCGAAGCTCCGGCTCCCGCTACACCCGCGAAGAAGGCAGGAAGAGGGGCAGGTGCCGCAAAGAAACCTAAGGCGAAGCCCACTCATCCCAAGACATCCGAGATGGTGAACAACGCTATCAGGGAGATGAAGGAACGCAGCGGATCGTCGTTGCAAGCCATCAAAAAATACATCGCCGCCCACTACAAGGTCGACGCCGAGAAGTTGGCGCCTTTCATTAGAAAGTATCTGAAGAGTGCCGTCGAATCGGGTGCCCTAATTCAGACAAAGGGCAAGGGAGCCTCCGGATCGTTCAAACTCGAGTCCAAGTCCTCCTCGGCGAAGAAACCCAGCGCAGCCGCCGCTAGCTCCGGCAAATCCGCCGGCGGCAAGGGTGCCGCCGCCTCCGCCGCCAAGGGTGGTAAGAAGGCGACCGCCTCCGCCGCCGGCGCCAAGAGCAAGAAGGCGGCCGCCGCGTCGGCGTCTGCCGCCTCGGGCTCGCCGTCCAAATCCAAAGCGTCCGCAGCTAAAGACAAGAAAGCCGCCGCCGCAAAGAAGAAGCCCGCCCCTAAGAAGGCCGCAACCCCCGCTAAGGCGAAGGGTGGTGCAGCCCCCAAAGCAAAGAAGACCGCCAAACCTCCTACTAAGAAACCCAAGGCACCGAAACCTAAGAAGGCCGCCGCCACACCTAAGAAGCCGGCCGCGAAGAAAGCAGCCGCCGCCAAGAAGTAAACTCGCACACGACACCACCGCACAACATAATTGATTGTGTGTGTGTGTGTGTGTGTGTCGTCGAGAGGTACGACGTGTTGCGCCGCGGCGCTAAGCGGCTCAAGACTGCGGCGACCGACCAGCGGAGTAGTGCAGTTTCTGATCGCAAGAAAGAAGAAGAAAACTACTAAGATCTCTCTCTATCATCGCTGCCGCGCGCTTAGCTTGCTATGCGCACGCACGCAACAACAAAACAGCCCTTTTCAGGGCTAACAAAGTTTTCTCGAATATAATTTTTATTTTTATATTCGTTTCTATGATACGATAAAGGTCAAAAGTAGTCTCAAACAAACAAACAACATTCTACTATAACGCATCAACTTTATTTATTTCTAAATAAATACTTTACATCGCTAAGTATAGGTACAATTTCGTATAATAATATCTAATAATAATAAACTATAACTAAGCAATTACATATATAAATTAACTAACTTACTATGCTACCGTACAAAATCTATAACTACTTATTTATTACCTACATAGGTAAATTAAATTATTTATTTCGTATCGTACCATAAACTTTATCCTCTTCACAATATACACTTCACTTCACTTTGGTATTTATTATTACACCACACATTTATTTTTTCACTTGTTTCACTTCACACACGCGCGAGATTATTATTATTTACGCGAACGCAACGACGGAGGCGACGTGAAACGACGATAATAAACAACAACAACCTAATTAATAATTACAACACACATTTTTACAACTATAAACTAAAACGACACGCCGTCCGCCCTGCCGACTGCCCGATATAATATACTTTTGTTTTTCAATATAATAATAAAGGATATTATTATTATTATTATGGCTATGGCGCTGGCGCATGCGCGATGCGCGACGAACGACGTCGCTTTTTGACGGTGTCAGTTCGTTCTCTCGCTCGCTCCCTACCCCACCCGACGTTTGCGCGACAGCGGCCGTATATAAAATGAACGGACACAAACGGATTGTTTTTGTATTTACTGGTTGTAGCGCGCGCACGCACACGCACGTTATATATAATATTACGTTGAAAGTTATTATAATATAAAAAAACTTCAAACATGTCTGGACGCGGTAAAGGTGGAAAAGTTAAGGGAAAGGCAAAGTCTCGTTCCAACCGTGCTGGTCTCCAGTTCCCCGTCGGTCGTATACACAGGCTGCTGCGTAACGGCAACTACGCCGAGCGCGTCGGTGCCGGTGCTCCAGTGTATCTGGCCGCAGTAATGGAATACCTTGCCGCTGAAGTTCTCGAGTTGGCCGGTAACGCCGCGAGGGACAACAAGAAGACCAGGATCATTCCCCGTCATCTCCAATTGGCCATCCGCAACGACGAGGAGTTGAACAAACTGCTATCCGGCGTGACAATCGCTCAGGGCGGTGTGCTGCCTAACATCCAGGCTGTCCTCCTGCCCAAGAAGACCGAGAAGAAGGCCTAAACCTCTCGCTCAATTCTTGGTCTGTCTGTATCATCGAGATCACGATCGATGTGCATCGACACACACACACACACTGTTCTTTGCGTGCATGGATCGTGAACGTGAAAAAGGCCCTTTTCAGGGCCACAATACGAATCATAGTCGGAAAGTAATATTATATTATTATTATAAAGACTGTTTCTATTACGATACAATTGAAAGTATTCTAGCAGTATAACTATGTATTATAGTACATTATACAGTATATTATAAAATAATACTTAATAATATTAAATTGACAGACACGTCAGTTAAAAGTAAATTTTACATGAACAAAACTACTACTTCATTGATACATTATAATTAAACACGAAATAAAAATATATGCAACGTAGATACCTATCAATACAAACCATTTGATATTTATTTAATTATAGGTATGTAATCTACCATACTATCAAATAGATAGAATAAATAATATTACTACTAAAGACGACCAAAAGCGAAGCGTCGCACCTCGTCCCGCGCATTTCCCCTTTGGCGCGGTCTCTCTCTTGACGCTAGAGCGAGGCGAACGCGACTGAACATATCTGTTTCGCTACGATTGGTCCGCGCGGACTGTCGCGCTCTACGTGCGTCCCACCACTGAGCGACTTTTGGCTCAATAAAAAGAAGGTGCAGTTTGCCGTACGAAATCACTCAGCTATCGAACGCCGTACTGTACTGTACTGTACGTTCATTAGCGCGCTCTCATAATTATTAACCGACAACAAAATGCCGCCCAAGACAAGTGGTAAGGCCGCCAAGAAATCCGGCAAGGCACAAAAGAACATCTCCAAGACCGATAAGAAAAAGAAGAAGCACAAGAGGAAGGAGAGCTACGCCATCTACATCTACAAGGTGCTCAAGCAGGTCCACCCCGACACCGGTATCTCCAGTAAGGCTATGTCAATCATGAATTCGTTCGTTAACGACATCTTCGAACGCATAGCCGCCGAAGCTTCTCGTCTGGCCCATTACAACAAGAGGTCCACTATTACATCGAGGGAGGTGCAGACTTCCGTCAGGCTGCTGCTGCCCGGTGAGCTCGCCAAGCACGCAGTCAGCGAGGGCACCAAAGCCGTCACCAAGTACACCAGCTCCAAGTGAGCGTCGCGTATACTTGTTTCGTGTTTTTTTGTGTCTGTGTATGTATATCGAAACACGAACACAACAAAAGGCCCTTTTCAGGGCCACAAATATGTTCATGTATTTTCTGTAATCGGTTTCTATTAACACACAACAAGTCGAAAGTTCGACGACGACGACGACCGGTTAATTAATTTACTTAACTAATAAAATAAAAAAAAATATATATATATATATATATATGTATATATTTCCTCTATCTAGCTGAATAACAAACAAACAATATAATTATGGTTAGGCTAGGTTAGAAAAAGTTAGGTTAAGAAATGTTAGGTTTGAAAAAGTTAGGTTCTAAAGGAGAGAGAATGAATGAAATTTAATTAAAAAAAAAAAAAAAATCATATATATTAACAACGTAGATGTTTAACCGCGATAAATATAAATAATAAAAAAATAAAAAAAAATAGAAAAAGGTTTAATGCGAAACGATAATTATTTATAGATGATACCTACCACCTATACCAATAAATTATTGTTTTGTAAAACTTTATTCGAGCGTTCGATTGTGTGATGCGTCGAGCTTGTTTCCCGTCGGGTATAAATATTGGTGACCCGCGTACGGCGTTATTCATTCTCTCTCGCACCGTCCCCGCGTACTGACGTTACCTACCGTACTACCGTTACGTTAAAGAAATGGCACGTACCAAGCAGACCGCTCGCAAGTCCACCGGTGGTAAGGCACCGAGGAAACAGCTCGCCACTAAAGCCGCCCGCAAGAGTGCACCGGCTACCGGTGGTGTAAAGAAGCCCCATCGCTACAGGCCCGGTACCGTCGCTCTTCGTGAGATCCGTCGTTACCAGAAGAGTACCGAGCTGTTGATCCGCAAACTCCCGTTCCAGCGTTTGGTTCGTGAGATCGCTCAGGACTTCAAGACCGATCTCCGTTTCCAGAGCTCCGCTGTCATGGCACTTCAGGAGGCCAGCGAGGCTTACCTCGTCGGTCTCTTCGAAGACACCAACCTTTGCGCCATTCACGCTAAACGCGTCACCATCATGCCAAAGGACATACAGTTGGCTCGCAGGATCAGAGGCGAACGCGCTTAAGGCGTGTGACTTTACAACTCCGGCGTACACAAACACGCACGAAATTATCATCGTGTCAGTTTTGTACACTCGAGCCGAAAAGCACAAAAGGCCCTTTTCAGGGCCACATATATTTCTGATATATTATTAAAATATATGTTTCTTACATAACATCATAAAGTCATATAGTCTATAAATAAACTACATATAATTATATACTAAATTATAAATATATAGGTTACTGAAAAAGTTTAGTTTAGTTTGTTTGCTTATGTTATTTATGCATAATTGATTTGACTTAAAACATGGATGTAAATAAATCTATGGAATAATCAAATTATTTCACTTTTGCAATATTCTATATGCTATGCGTATAGACTTGCCAAATGAAATTAGGTTGATATTTTATTAAAACAATAATTTGTTCAAGTCATAGGTGAATATGACTAATACAAGAATAACACGAATTATTATTAATGTACCTACATAGAAATTATATTAATAAATAATTGTGTGTTCGTAGTAAACCGGGGCACCCACCGAGCGCGCGAGCGCGTCGACGGCTCCATACACCGGCGGTATACTATATAAAGGGGCGAAATACGTTTGCTCCGAATCCAGTCGTACGCCAGCGCTCGCCGTTTAACAACGTGCGCGCGTTAGTCATTTGTTCGTGTCGTTCTGTTCAATTTACTCGCTTAGAAGATGACCGGACGCGGAAAGGGAGGAAAAGGTCTGGGGAAAGGAGGAGCCAAGCGTCACAGGAAAGTACTTCGTGATAACATCCAGGGCATCACGAAGCCGGCCATCCGTCGTCTGGCGCGCAGAGGTGGTGTCAAGCGTATCTCCGGTCTCATTTACGAAGAGACTCGCGGCGTCCTCAAGGTTTTCCTAGAGAACGTAATCCGCGACGCCGTCACGTACACGGAGCACGCCAAGAGGAAGACCGTAACCGCCATGGACGTAGTCTACGCTCTGAAGCGTCAAGGCCGCACCCTCTACGGTTTCGGCGGTTAAGGTTGCCTGCATGTCTCTGCCTGCATGCCACATAATATTTATCGAATATTATTATTTTATTCGATAAATAATTTAAACAAAAGGCCCTTTTCAGGGCCGCATATGAATCTTATAAACTTTATTACGGTTTATGTTTCTATGACACACACACAAGAAAGTCTCTAATTAACTAACTCAAAATACTTTTACCAACCTTACCAATAGTATCGGTTCTACAACATAAATAAACATCTTACTTGTTGTTACTCTTCCTCTATAGAGATATAGCGAACCGTGCCGAAGTATACTTATGTGTAGATCTCCATTCACCGTTCGAGTAACTGAAAGAAAAAAAAAAAAAAATATATGTATAATTTTTTATATATCGTAGCATACATATAACATTATAATATATTACTTTTATACGTTTGTTTTATCATTCTATATACCTACTTAGAAACGACTAATCGTATGATTTTAATATTATTATTAATATTTACTTTGAAAAATTATATTAATTTATACATTACTACGTCGTACGTACGTACACGACGAAAAGTAGCGCTGAGGGCGGCCGCCGCCGCTCTTTACTTTGTACTGCGCATTTGATTCGATTATTGTAAATATGCCTATAGACTATTCATAATATGAAATATATTGAATAATAATAGACAGTGTCTCAATGATGACGTAAAATATATTTTTATATTACTATTATAATCGAACAAACCTCACCGGTCATAGTCGTCCGTCCTTAAGTGGTGTGTTCGAACCAACGTGTATGCAACGTGTTTTACGAAGGTTCACTTTTAATGGTGTAATTCGTTCGGTTAATGTGTTAATATAAAAAAAATGTTTACACGTTTCAAGCTCGATATCCACGTCGAGGATTTATCGACCGTTTAGGCGGAAATCTTTGCGTTTTATAGAGAAAAATACATTTTTAACAAAACTCAACGTATGCACGGTAGACAGTCGAGAAAATAATATACCGTAGCGTCGTAACCTATCGTTTATACCCTATATAATCTGTGTTGTACGATGGTCACTTTCATGATATATATAAAATGTTGTACGAAATACATGCCGCCATAGGAAAAGTTTAATAAAAATTTATTTAATTAGATAGGTGTTAGTGAAAAGTATGAAGTGTTCATACGAGAAAACGTCCCGCGACAGAACGGCCCTCGTTACGGTAAAGTTCAGACGTAGCTCGCTGAACGAAATTTTATGTATGGTGGCGACATCTACGGACAGTCGAAGTCTCTATCTACTTTACTACTAACTACTACGTTAGTTAATTACGTACTTACTTGTGTGTATCTAAATATAATAAAAAATAAATAAAATGGCAGACACAGCTGTTGCCGCCGAAGCTCCGGCTCCCGCTACACCCGCGAAGAAGGCAGGAAGAGGGGCAGGTGCCGCAAAGAAACCTAAGGCGAAGCCCACTCATCCCAAGACATCCGAGATGGTGAACAACGCTATCAGGGAGATGAAGGAACGCAGCGGATCGTCGTTGCAAGCCATCAAAAAATACATCGCCGCCCACTACAAGGTCGACGCCGAGAAGTTGGCGCCTTTCATTAGAAAGTATCTGAAGAGTGCCGTCGAATCGGGTGCCCTAATTCAGACAAAGGGCAAGGGAGCCTCCGGATCGTTCAAACTCGAGTCCAAGTCCTCCTCGGCGAAGAAACCCAGCGCAGCCGCCGCTAGCTCCGGCAAATCCGCCGGCGGCAAGGGTGCCGCCGCCTCCGCCGCCAAGGGTGGTAAGAAGGCGACCGCCTCCGCCGCCGGCGCCAAGAGCAAGAAGGCGGCCGCCGCGTCGGCGTCTGCCGCCTCGGGCTCGCCGTCCAAATCCAAAGCGTCCGCAGCTAAAGACAAGAAAGCCGCCGCCGCAAAGAAGAAGCCCGCCCCTAAGAAGGCCGCAACCCCCGCTAAGGCGAAGGGTGGTGCAGCCCCCAAAGCAAAGAAGACCGCCAAACCTCCTACTAAGAAACCCAAGGCACCGAAACCTAAGAAGGCCGCCGCCACACCTAAGAAGCCGGCCGCGAAGAAAGCAGCCGCCGCCAAGAAGTAAACTCGCACACGACACCACCGCACAACATAATTGATTGTGTGTGTGTGTGTGTGTGTGTCGTCGAGAGGTACGACGTGTTGCGCCGCGGCGCTAAGCGGCTCAAGACTGCGGCGACCGACCAGCGGAGTAGTGCAGTTTCTGATCGCAAGAAAGAAGAAGAAAACTACTAAGATCTCTCTCTATCATCGCTGCCGCGCGCTTAGCTTGCTATGCGCACGCACGCAACAACAAAACAGCCCTTTTCAGGGCTAACAAAGTTTTCTCGAATATAATTTTTATTTTTATATTCGTTTCTATGATACGATAAAGGTCAAAAGTAGTCTCAAACAAACAAACAACATTCTACTATAACGCATCAACTTTATTTATTTCTAAATAAATACTTTACATCGCTAAGTATAGGTACAATTTCGTATAATAATATCTAATAATAATAAACTATAACTAAGCAATTACATATATAAATTAACTAACTTACTATGCTACCGTACAAAATCTATAACTACTTATTTATTACCTACATAGGTAAATTAAATTATTTATTTCGTATCGTACCATAAACTTTATCCTCTTCACAATATACACTTCACTTCACTTTGGTATTTATTATTACACCACACATTTATTTTTTCACTTGTTTCACTTCACACACGCGCGAGATTATTATTATTTACGCGAACGCAACGACGGAGGCGACGTGAAACGACGATAATAAACAACAACAACCTAATTAATAATTACAACACACATTTTTACAACTATAAACTAAAACGACACGCCGTCCGCCCTGCCGACTGCCCGATATAATATACTTTTGTTTTTCAATATAATAATAAAGGATATTATTATTATTATTATGGCTATGGCGCTGGCGCATGCGCGATGCGCGACGAACGACGTCGCTTTTTGACGGTGTCAGTTCGTTCTCTCGCTCGCTCCCTACCCCACCCGACGTTTGCGCGACAGCGGCCGTATATAAAATGAACGGACACAAACGGATTGTTTTTGTATTTACTGGTTGTAGCGCGCGCACGCACACGCACGTTATATATAATATTACGTTGAAAGTTATTATAATATAAAAAAACTTCAAACATGTCTGGACGCGGTAAAGGTGGAAAAGTTAAGGGAAAGGCAAAGTCTCGTTCCAACCGTGCTGGTCTCCAGTTCCCCGTCGGTCGTATACACAGGCTGCTGCGTAACGGCAACTACGCCGAGCGCGTCGGTGCCGGTGCTCCAGTGTATCTGGCCGCAGTAATGGAATACCTTGCCGCTGAAGTTCTCGAGTTGGCCGGTAACGCCGCGAGGGACAACAAGAAGACCAGGATCATTCCCCGTCATCTCCAATTGGCCATCCGCAACGACGAGGAGTTGAACAAACTGCTATCCGGCGTGACAATCGCTCAGGGCGGTGTGCTGCCTAACATCCAGGCTGTCCTCCTGCCCAAGAAGACCGAGAAGAAGGCCTAAACCTCTCGCTCAATTCTTGGTCTGTCTGTATCATCGAGATCACGATCGATGTGCATCGACACACACACACACACTGTTCTTTGCGTGCATGGATCGTGAACGTGAAAAAGGCCCTTTTCAGGGCCACAATACGAATCATAGTCGGAAAGTAATATTATATTATTATTATAAAGACTGTTTCTATTACGATACAATTGAAAGTATTCTAGCAGTATAACTATGTATTATAGTACATTATACAGTATATTATAAAATAATACTTAATAATATTAAATTGACAGACACGTCAGTTAAAAGTAAATTTTACATGAACAAAACTACTACTTCATTGATACATTATAATTAAACACGAAATAAAAATATATGCAACGTAGATACCTATCAATACAAACCATTTGATATTTATTTAATTATAGGTATGTAATCTACCATACTATCAAATAGATAGAATAAATAATATTACTACTAAAGACGACCAAAAGCGAAGCGTCGCACCTCGTCCCGCGCATTTCCCCTTTGGCGCGGTCTCTCTCTTGACGCTAGAGCGAGGCGAACGCGACTGAACATATCTGTTTCGCTACGATTGGTCCGCGCGGACTGTCGCGCTCTACGTGCGTCCCACCACTGAGCGACTTTTGGCTCAATAAAAAGAAGGTGCAGTTTGCCGTACGAAATCACTCAGCTATCGAACGCCGTACTGTACTGTACTGTACGTTCATTAGCGCGCTCTCATAATTATTAACCGACAACAAAATGCCGCCCAAGACAAGTGGTAAGGCCGCCAAGAAATCCGGCAAGGCACAAAAGAACATCTCCAAGACCGATAAGAAAAAGAAGAAGCACAAGAGGAAGGAGAGCTACGCCATCTACATCTACAAGGTGCTCAAGCAGGTCCACCCCGACACCGGTATCTCCAGTAAGGCTATGTCAATCATGAATTCGTTCGTTAACGACATCTTCGAACGCATAGCCGCCGAAGCTTCTCGTCTGGCCCATTACAACAAGAGGTCCACTATTACATCGAGGGAGGTGCAGACTTCCGTCAGGCTGCTGCTGCCCGGTGAGCTCGCCAAGCACGCAGTCAGCGAGGGCACCAAAGCCGTCACCAAGTACACCAGCTCCAAGTGAGCGTCGCGTATACTTGTTTCGTGTTTTTTTGTGTCTGTGTATGTATATCGAAACACGAACACAACAAAAGGCCCTTTTCAGGGCCACAAATATGTTCATGTATTTTCTGTAATCGGTTTCTATTAACACACAACAAGTCGAAAGTTCGACGACGACGACGACCGGTTAATTAATTTACTTAACTAATAAAATAAAAAAAAATATATATATATATATATATATGTATATATTTCCTCTATCTAGCTGAATAACAAACAAACAATATAATTATGGTTAGGCTAGGTTAGAAAAAGTTAGGTTAAGAAATGTTAGGTTTGAAAAAGTTAGGTTCTAAAGGAGAGAGAATGAATGAAATTTAATTAAAAAAAAAAAAAAAATCATATATATTAACAACGTAGATGTTTAACCGCGATAAATATAAATAATAAAAAAATAAAAAAAAATAGAAAAAGGTTTAATGCGAAACGATAATTATTTATAGATGATACCTACCACCTATACCAATAAATTATTGTTTTGTAAAACTTTATTCGAGCGTTCGATTGTGTGATGCGTCGAGCTTGTTTCCCGTCGGGTATAAATATTGGTGACCCGCGTACGGCGTTATTCGCGGAGGAGATAATGGCGGACCTGACGGACAAAGGCGTGCCAGTCAAGTACGCCAAACATATACGGGCCCGAACCGGAAGGCCAGGATGTATCTTCTTCGCGGAGGTGGAACGAACCACCGCAGCCGCCCAAACAGCATACGCCGTTGACGAGCTCCTGCTCATGCCGGGAGTCGTCATAGAGCCCTGGAAGGGGAAAAAAGGGCCTTCGCAGTGCCATCGCTGCCAGGGCTTTCGCCACAGCTCGCACAACTGCCACAGACCTGTGGCGTGTGTGCGATGCGGTGGCGAACACCAGGCGCACGCCTGCGACAGGCCCAAAGACCAAGCGGCCACGTGTGCCAACTGCAAGGGCGCTCACCCAGCAAATAGTGTTGTTTGCCCAGCATACAAGAAAGAGGCACGCAACAAGAAAGCTGGACTGAAGCCCCGCACAGGACCACCAAAAACCCCGGAACACCCACCTCAAGTAACCGAAGCAGCACCTGCATCATTGATGGCTCGGGCAAACGGGCCCACACCTAGAGGGGCACCAGAAGCAGCAGCCCCCAAAAGAAAACCCAAGAAAAAGAAGAAGAAAAACATAGAGGCCAAAACCACCGTTGGAGGGGATAAAACAAAACCAACGGCTGACACCAGTACTGAGAGGGAGCAACTCGCAGCTCTTCTCCAATTTTTCGCCCAGCGTGTCAAAGCGGGCGACATAAACATTGAAGGAATGCTTGGATCTCTCCCCTCCAATGGATAAGCCCTTAAGGGTAATACATTGGAATGCCCAATCACTAACGGGCAAAGTGGGGCTACTCCGTCTGTTCCTCAAGGAACAAGCGATAGATGTCGCGCTGTTAAGCGAGACCCATCTCAAGACGCAAACCCAGCTTAAAATCCCTGGATACATCGTGTACCGGCAGGATGAGGTCTCGCCAACAGGCGTGGCCTATCGAGGCCTGGCTGTCCTGGTGAGGAGGACACTTGTACACCAACCTGTCGATCCAAAGAGGCTCAACACCTTCTACGCGCTGGGCGTAGATGTCCAGATCGGAAGACAGGTGTTGCGCCTCTACGCAGCCTACCGCCCACCAAGATCACAGGAACTCCAGCTGGAAGAACTGAGAGAGCTACTAACCCACTCACCAACTGTCATTGCAGGAGATCTTAATGCCAAACACCCGGCATGGCACTGCTCCAGCAGCAACAGTGTTGGCGATCGTTTGTTCCGGGATGCCAGCACCTACAACTACGAAGTATCAGGACCGCGGGAACCAACAAGATTGGACCCGGTGAATCCAGGAGCCGACAGTGTGCTGGACATCCTGGTCTACAGGGGCATCAATGCGCCAACGCAAGAAGTGCTTCCCGATCTGCCATCCGACCATCGACCGGTTCTGTTGGTGTTTGGATCTCCCGCAATAGCTCTACCACCTAGGAAAAGGGTAAGAGTCGACTGGGACATGTTCCAGGAGCTACTTCCCACAGAAACAAGTCGCAAGACACCTGTCTCAGCAGAAGAAGTCGAGGAAGCAGCTAACACCATCACCGACTCCATCCAGGCCGCGCTCAGAGCATCCTCCACCAGCCAACAGCATACACAGCGTCACGAGGAGCTTCCCACGTCGCTGCTGAAACTCATAACCAAGAAACGCGAAGCCTGGAGGACCTGGAAACAAACCAGACACCCGAGACACAAAGCCATCCTCAACCAGCTGACCAACAGCATTAAAACCGCCTTGTGGGAGCACAGGGGAGACGCGTGGGAGGAGCACATAATAAACATCGAAGGTGACACCCCTTCAATACACCGTCTCTGCAGACAACTGTCTGTGGACCCGAACCCTGCTCGACCCCTGTTTGACCAAGGCGGCCAACTACACTTCAAGGCCGCAGAACGAGCCGAGATATTGTCCTCAAGCCTCGAGGAGCAATTCAAACCCCACGAGGAAGAGGTACGTAGCCACACCAAGGCAGTCGAAGAGGCAGTCCATTCCTACCTCTCGACCCCTACCGAACCACCAGCAGCTGATCTACTGATGACCGCCGACGAGGTTGCCGCAGCCATCAAAGTGACCAACCCCAGAAAGGCGCCGGGCAGGGATGGAATCTCCAACCTGGCACTGAAACACCTCAAGCCCGAAACAATAGAAGCTCTCAAAGAGCTGTTCAATGGTATCCTTTGGACCGGTCACTTTCCAACTACATGGAAAGAGGGCCGGGTCATAGTTCTCCCCAAACCAGGCAAAGACCTAAGGTTACCATCGAGCTACAGGCCAATAACGCTCTTGGCCACTGTCTCCAAAGTCTTCGAGCGCCTACTGCTCAAGCGAGTGCGCCCACACTTGGAGCCCAGGCCAGAGCAATTTGGTTTTAGGGCTGAACATTCCACCACACTACAACTGACGCGAGTCCTAGATGAGATGGCCACGTGGATGAACAGAGGGGGATACACGGCGACCGTGATGTTGGACATGGAGAAGGCCTTCGACAGGGTGTGGCATGAAGGTCTCATCTACAAACTGTCGAGGACCACTCTACCGCGCCAGATCGTTGCGGTCGCCGCGTCTTTCCTTAGGGGGCGCACATTTCACGTGGCTATTGAAGATGAGATATCGTCAAACAAGACGATAGCAGCCGGAGTACCACAAGGCAGCTGTCTTTCACCCATCCTGTACGCCCACTACACAGATGACATCCCGGTAGTAGGCGACGTCAAGTTGGCCCTATTTGCCGACGACGCCGCGTACCTGTCCAGTTCCCTGAACGCCAAACACGCAGCCAAAAAACTGAGCCGCACCCTTGACGAGCTCCCGAGCTGGCTGAGGAGATGGCGGCTCAGATGTAACGTCTCAAAAACCCAGGCGATGGTGACAGGATGGGCGCGCCCGCCCCCATGCCTCAAACTCCAGAATACGGAAATCCCATGGTCCACATCCGTAAAATATTTGGGCATCACAGTGGACAAATCCCTGTCCATGGAAGCCCACATCCGGACCATAATAGGCAAGACCAAAATGGCGAGAGCCAAATTGCGCCCATTGTTAACATCACGATTGCCAATAAGTACCAAGCTGGGCATATACAAAACTTATATAAGACCGCGCATCACCTATGCGGCACCAGCTTGGTACAATCTGATTCCAGATGCAGCGCGCAAACGCCTACAAGCCTTGGAGAACTCGTGCTTGCGAATGGCGGTGAAAGCACCAAGGTACCTGCGGAACACAACAGTCCACAGGGACCTGAAATGGACCAATATACAGGAATTCGTGGGTAAGCTCGCCAAAGGGATGTTCGAACGGGCTGATCGTTCTGAACATCCCCACTTGGTGGACATAGCACCACTTCCCCATCCGGAAGACACCCGCCACAGAAGAAAGAGGAAGCTGAAACGCCCCGCTCGGGAACTGATCTTATCAGTACCCATGAGCGGGGCTCAAGCTCAAGCACCAACACACAAAGAAGACGACGAGGACTACGAACCACCGCCCTCTAGAAGGCGGCTAGCTGGGCCTCTCCCAACGGAGTCTCACCCGGCTGGCCAGCCTCGAGGGCGGCAACAACAAGAAGTCCGACTGCCGCCCCCTTGAGACGGTAAACCGACACCTCAGTCGGTAACTGACTCAGGGCTGGCAGTCTAATCCAAGGACCGACTCGTGGCTACGAGTCGCGTTGAGAACCACCTAAAGGAGCAAATGCTCCGATGGTTTCCCCCCACTACAGAAGTAGTGTGAGATGACATCAGGTCGGCGTTATTCATTCTCTCTCGCACCGTCCCCGCGTACTGACGTTACCTACCGTACTACCGTTACGTTAAAGAAATGGCACGTACCAAGCAGACCGCTCGCAAGTCCACCGGTGGTAAGGCACCGAGGAAACAGCTCGCCACTAAAGCCGCCCGCAAGAGTGCACCGGCTACCGGTGGTGTAAAGAAGCCCCATCGCTACAGGCCCGGTACCGTCGCTCTTCGTGAGATCCGTCGTTACCAGAAGAGTACCGAGCTGTTGATCCGCAAACTCCCGTTCCAGCGTTTGGTTCGTGAGATCGCTCAGGACTTCAAGACCGATCTCCGTTTCCAGAGCTCCGCTGTCATGGCACTTCAGGAGGCCAGCGAGGCTTACCTCGTCGGTCTCTTCGAAGACACCAACCTTTGCGCCATTCACGCTAAACGCGTCACCATCATGCCAAAGGACATACAGTTGGCTCGCAGGATCAGAGGCGAACGCGCTTAAGGCGTGTGACTTTACAACTCCGGCGTACACAAACACGCACGAAATTATCATCGTGTCAGTTTTGTACACTCGAGCCGAAAAGCACAAAAGGCCCTTTTCAGGGCCACATATATTTCTGATATATTATTAAAATATATGTTTCTTACATAACATCATAAAGTCATATAGTCTATAAATAAACTACATATAATTATATACTAAATTATAAATATATAGGTTACTGAAAAAGTTTAGTTTAGTTTGTTTGCTTATGTTATTTATGCATAATTGATTTGACTTAAAACATGGATGTAAATAAATCTATGGAATAATCAAATTATTTCACTTTTGCAATATTCTATATGCTATGCGTATAGACTTGCCAAATGAAATTAGGTTGATATTTTATTAAAACAATAATTTGTTCAAGTCATAGGTGAATATGACTAATACAAGAATAACACGAATTATTATTAATGTACCTACATAGAAATTATATTAATAAATAATTGTGTGTTCGTAGTAAACCGGGGCACCCACCGAGCGCGCGAGCGCGTCGACGGCTCCATACACCGGCGGTATACTATATAAAGGGGCGAAATACGTTTGCTCCGAATCCAGTCGTACGCCAGCGCTCGCCGTTTAACAACGTGCGCGCGTTAGTCATTTGTTCGTGTCGTTCTGTTCAATTTACTCGCTTAGAAGATGACCGGACGCGGAAAGGGAGGAAAAGGTCTGGGGAAAGGAGGAGCCAAGCGTCACAGGAAAGTACTTCGTGATAACATCCAGGGCATCACGAAGCCGGCCATCCGTCGTCTGGCGCGCAGAGGTGGTGTCAAGCGTATCTCCGGTCTCATTTACGAAGAGACTCGCGGCGTCCTCAAGGTTTTCCTAGAGAACGTAATCCGCGACGCCGTCACGTACACGGAGCACGCCAAGAGGAAGACCGTAACCGCCATGGACGTAGTCTACGCTCTGAAGCGTCAAGGCCGCACCCTCTACGGTTTCGGCGGTTAAGGTTGCCTGCATGTCTCTGCCTGCATGCCACATAATATTTATCGAATATTATTATTTTATTCGATAAATAATTTAAACAAAAGGCCCTTTTCAGGGCCGCATATGAATCTTATAAACTTTATTACGGTTTATGTTTCTATGACACACACACAAGAAAGTCTCTAATTAACTAACTCAAAATACTTTTACCAACCTTACCAATAGTATCGGTTCTACAACATAAATAAACATCTTACTTGTTGTTACTCTTCCTCTATAGAGATATAGCGAACCGTGCCGAAGTATACTTATGTGTAGATCTCCATTCACCGTTCGAGTAACTGAAAGAAAAAAAAAAAAAAATATATGTATAATTTTTTATATATCGTAGCATACATATAACATTATAATATATTACTTTTATACGTTTGTTTTATCATTCTATATACCTACTTAGAAACGACTAATCGTATGATTTTAATATTATTATTAATATTTACTTTGAAAAATTATATTAATTTATACATTACTACGTCGTACGTACGTACACGACGAAAAGTAGCGCTGAGGGCGGCCGCCGCCGCTCTTTACTTTGTACTGCGCATTTGATTCGATTATTGTAAATATGCCTATAGACTATTCATAATATGAAATATATTGAATAATAATAGACAGTGTCTCAATGATGACGTAAAATATATTTTTATATTACTATTATAATCGAACAAACCTCACCGGTCATAGTCGTCCGTCCTTAAGTGGTGTGTTCGAACCAACGTGTATGCAACGTGTTTTACGAAGGTTCACTTTTAATGGTGTAATTCGTTCGGTTAATGTGTTAATATAAAAAAAATGTTTACACGTTTCAAGCTCGATATCCACGTCGAGGATTTATCGACCGTTTAGGCGGAAATCTTTGCGTTTTATAGAGAAAAATACATTTTTAACAAAACTCAACGTATGCACGGTAGACAGTCGAGAAAATAATATACCGTAGCGTCGTAACCTATCGTTTATACCCTATATAATCTGTGTTGTACGATGGTCACTTTCATGATATATATAAAATGTTGTACGAAATACATGCCGCCATAGGAAAAGTTTAATAAAAATTTATTTAATTAGATAGGTGTTAGTGAAAAGTATGAAGTGTTCATACGAGAAAACGTCCCGCGACAGAACGGCCCTCGTTACGGTAAAGTTCAGACGTAGCTCGCTGAACGAAATTTTATGTATGGTGGCGACATCTACGGACAGTCGAAGTCTCTATCTACTTTACTACTAACTACTACGTTAGTTAATTACGTACTTACTTGTGTGTATCTAAATATAATAAAAAATAAATAAAATGGCAGACACAGCTGTTGCCGCCGAAGCTCCGGCTCCCGCTACACCCGCGAAGAAGGCAGGAAGAGGGGCAGGTGCCGCAAAGAAACCTAAGGCGAAGCCCACTCATCCCAAGACATCCGAGATGGTGAACAACGCTATCAGGGAGATGAAGGAACGCAGCGGATCGTCGTTGCAAGCCATCAAAAAATACATCGCCGCCCACTACAAGGTCGACGCCGAGAAGTTGGCGCCTTTCATTAGAAAGTATCTGAAGAGTGCCGTCGAATCGGGTGCCCTAATTCAGACAAAGGGCAAGGGAGCCTCCGGATCGTTCAAACTCGAGTCCAAGTCCTCCTCGGCGAAGAAACCCAGCGCAGCCGCCGCTAGCTCCGGCAAATCCGCCGGCGGCAAGGGTGCCGCCGCCTCCGCCGCCAAGGGTGGTAAGAAGGCGACCGCCTCCGCCGCCGGCGCCAAGAGCAAGAAGGCGGCCGCCGCGTCGGCGTCTGCCGCCTCGGGCTCGCCGTCCAAATCCAAAGCGTCCGCAGCTAAAGACAAGAAAGCCGCCGCCGCAAAGAAGAAGCCCGCCCCTAAGAAGGCCGCAACCCCCGCTAAGGCGAAGGGTGGTGCAGCCCCCAAAGCAAAGAAGACCGCCAAACCTCCTACTAAGAAACCCAAGGCACCGAAACCTAAGAAGGCCGCCGCCACACCTAAGAAGCCGGCCGCGAAGAAAGCAGCCGCCGCCAAGAAGTAAACTCGCACACGACACCACCGCACAACATAATTGATTGTGTGTGTGTGTGTGTGTGTGTCGTCGAGAGGTACGACGTGTTGCGCCGCGGCGCTAAGCGGCTCAAGACTGCGGCGACCGACCAGCGGAGTAGTGCAGTTTCTGATCGCAAGAAAGAAGAAGAAAACTACTAAGATCTCTCTCTATCATCGCTGCCGCGCGCTTAGCTTGCTATGCGCACGCACGCAACAACAAAACAGCCCTTTTCAGGGCTAACAAAGTTTTCTCGAATATAATTTTTATTTTTATATTCGTTTCTATGATACGATAAAGGTCAAAAGTAGTCTCAAACAAACAAACAACATTCTACTATAACGCATCAACTTTATTTATTTCTAAATAAATACTTTACATCGCTAAGTATAGGTACAATTTCGTATAATAATATCTAATAATAATAAACTATAACTAAGCAATTACATATATAAATTAACTAACTTACTATGCTACCGTACAAAATCTATAACTACTTATTTATTACCTACATAGGTAAATTAAATTATTTATTTCGTATCGTACCATAAACTTTATCCTCTTCACAATATACACTTCACTTCACTTTGGTATTTATTATTACACCACACATTTATTTTTTCACTTGTTTCACTTCACACACGCGCGAGATTATTATTATTTACGCGAACGCAACGACGGAGGCGACGTGAAACGACGATAATAAACAACAACAACCTAATTAATAATTACAACACACATTTTTACAACTATAAACTAAAACGACACGCCGTCCGCCCTGCCGACTGCCCGATATAATATACTTTTGTTTTTCAATATAATAATAAAGGATATTATTATTATTATTATGGCTATGGCGCTGGCGCATGCGCGATGCGCGACGAACGACGTCGCTTTTTGACGGTGTCAGTTCGTTCTCTCGCTCGCTCCCTACCCCACCCGACGTTTGCGCGACAGCGGCCGTATATAAAATGAACGGACACAAACGGATTGTTTTTGTATTTACTGGTTGTAGCGCGCGCACGCACACGCACGTTATATATAATATTACGTTGAAAGTTATTATAATATAAAAAAACTTCAAACATGTCTGGACGCGGTAAAGGTGGAAAAGTTAAGGGAAAGGCAAAGTCTCGTTCCAACCGTGCTGGTCTCCAGTTCCCCGTCGGTCGTATACACAGGCTGCTGCGTAACGGCAACTACGCCGAGCGCGTCGGTGCCGGTGCTCCAGTGTATCTGGCCGCAGTAATGGAATACCTTGCCGCTGAAGTTCTCGAGTTGGCCGGTAACGCCGCGAGGGACAACAAGAAGACCAGGATCATTCCCCGTCATCTCCAATTGGCCATCCGCAACGACGAGGAGTTGAACAAACTGCTATCCGGCGTGACAATCGCTCAGGGCGGTGTGCTGCCTAACATCCAGGCTGTCCTCCTGCCCAAGAAGACCGAGAAGAAGGCCTAAACCTCTCGCTCAATTCTTGGTCTGTCTGTATCATCGAGATCACGATCGATGTGCATCGACACACACACACACACTGTTCTTTGCGTGCATGGATCGTGAACGTGAAAAAGGCCCTTTTCAGGGCCACAATACGAATCATAGTCGGAAAGTAATATTATATTATTATTATAAAGACTGTTTCTATTACGATACAATTGAAAGTATTCTAGCAGTATAACTATGTATTATAGTACATTATACAGTATATTATAAAATAATACTTAATAATATTAAATTGACAGACACGTCAGTTAAAAGTAAATTTTACATGAACAAAACTACTACTTCATTGATACATTATAATTAAACACGAAATAAAAATATATGCAACGTAGATACCTATCAATACAAACCATTTGATATTTATTTAATTATAGGTATGTAATCTACCATACTATCAAATAGATAGAATAAATAATATTACTACTAAAGACGACCAAAAGCGAAGCGTCGCACCTCGTCCCGCGCATTTCCCCTTTGGCGCGGTCTCTCTCTTGACGCTAGAGCGAGGCGAACGCGACTGAACATATCTGTTTCGCTACGATTGGTCCGCGCGGACTGTCGCGCTCTACGTGCGTCCCACCACTGAGCGACTTTTGGCTCAATAAAAAGAAGGTGCAGTTTGCCGTACGAAATCACTCAGCTATCGAACGCCGTACTGTACTGTACTGTACGTTCATTAGCGCGCTCTCATAATTATTAACCGACAACAAAATGCCGCCCAAGACAAGTGGTAAGGCCGCCAAGAAATCCGGCAAGGCACAAAAGAACATCTCCAAGACCGATAAGAAAAAGAAGAAGCACAAGAGGAAGGAGAGCTACGCCATCTACATCTACAAGGTGCTCAAGCAGGTCCACCCCGACACCGGTATCTCCAGTAAGGCTATGTCAATCATGAATTCGTTCGTTAACGACATCTTCGAACGCATAGCCGCCGAAGCTTCTCGTCTGGCCCATTACAACAAGAGGTCCACTATTACATCGAGGGAGGTGCAGACTTCCGTCAGGCTGCTGCTGCCCGGTGAGCTCGCCAAGCACGCAGTCAGCGAGGGCACCAAAGCCGTCACCAAGTACACCAGCTCCAAGTGAGCGTCGCGTATACTTGTTTCGTGTTTTTTTGTGTCTGTGTATGTATATCGAAACACGAACACAACAAAAGGCCCTTTTCAGGGCCACAAATATGTTCATGTATTTTCTGTAATCGGTTTCTATTAACACACAACAAGTCGAAAGTTCGACGACGACGACGACCGGTTAATTAATTTACTTAACTAATAAAATAAAAAAAAATATATATATATATATATATATGTATATATTTCCTCTATCTAGCTGAATAACAAACAAACAATATAATTATGGTTAGGCTAGGTTAGAAAAAGTTAGGTTAAGAAATGTTAGGTTTGAAAAAGTTAGGTTCTAAAGGAGAGAGAATGAATGAAATTTAATTAAAAAAAAAAAAAAAATCATATATATTAACAACGTAGATGTTTAACCGCGATAAATATAAATAATAAAAAAATAAAAAAAAATAGAAAAAGGTTTAATGCGAAACGATAATTATTTATAGATGATACCTACCACCTATACCAATAAATTATTGTTTTGTAAAACTTTATTCGAGCGTTCGATTGTGTGATGCGTCGAGCTTGTTTCCCGTCGGGTATAAATATTGGTGACCCGCGTACGGCGTTATTCATTCTCTCTCGCACCGTCCCCGCGTACTGACGTTACCTACCGTACTACCGTTACGTTAAAGAAATGGCACGTACCAAGCAGACCGCTCGCAAGTCCACCGGTGGTAAGGCACCGAGGAAACAGCTCGCCACTAAAGCCGCCCGCAAGAGTGCACCGGCTACCGGTGGTGTAAAGAAGCCCCATCGCTACAGGCCCGGTACCGTCGCTCTTCGTGAGATCCGTCGTTACCAGAAGAGTACCGAGCTGTTGATCCGCAAACTCCCGTTCCAGCGTTTGGTTCGTGAGATCGCTCAGGACTTCAAGACCGATCTCCGTTTCCAGAGCTCCGCTGTCATGGCACTTCAGGAGGCCAGCGAGGCTTACCTCGTCGGTCTCTTCGAAGACACCAACCTTTGCGCCATTCACGCTAAACGCGTCACCATCATGCCAAAGGACATACAGTTGGCTCGCAGGATCAGAGGCGAACGCGCTTAAGGCGTGTGACTTTACAACTCCGGCGTACACAAACACGCACGAAATTATCATCGTGTCAGTTTTGTACACTCGAGCCGAAAAGCACAAAAGGCCCTTTTCAGGGCCACATATATTTCTGATATATTATTAAAATATATGTTTCTTACATAACATCATAAAGTCATATAGTCTATAAATAAACTACATATAATTATATACTAAATTATAAATATATAGGTTACTGAAAAAGTTTAGTTTAGTTTGTTTGCTTATGTTATTTATGCATAATTGATTTGACTTAAAACATGGATGTAAATAAATCTATGGAATAATCAAATTATTTCACTTTTGCAATATTCTATATGCTATGCGTATAGACTTGCCAAATGAAATTAGGTTGATATTTTATTAAAACAATAATTTGTTCAAGTCATAGGTGAATATGACTAATACAAGAATAACACGAATTATTATTAATGTACCTACATAGAAATTATATTAATAAATAATTGTGTGTTCGTAGTAAACCGGGGCACCCACCGAGCGCGCGAGCGCGTCGACGGCTCCATACACCGGCGGTATACTATATAAAGGGGCGAAATACGTTTGCTCCGAATCCAGTCGTACGCCAGCGCTCGCCGTTTAACAACGTGCGCGCGTTAGTCATTTGTTCGTGTCGTTCTGTTCAATTTACTCGCTTAGAAGATGACCGGACGCGGAAAGGGAGGAAAAGGTCTGGGGAAAGGAGGAGCCAAGCGTCACAGGAAAGTACTTCGTGATAACATCCAGGGCATCACGAAGCCGGCCATCCGTCGTCTGGCGCGCAGAGGTGGTGTCAAGCGTATCTCCGGTCTCATTTACGAAGAGACTCGCGGCGTCCTCAAGGTTTTCCTAGAGAACGTAATCCGCGACGCCGTCACGTACACGGAGCACGCCAAGAGGAAGACCGTAACCGCCATGGACGTAGTCTACGCTCTGAAGCGTCAAGGCCGCACCCTCTACGGTTTCGGCGGTTAAGGTTGCCTGCATGTCTCTGCCTGCATGCCACATAATATTTATCGAATATTATTATTTTATTCGATAAATAATTTAAACAAAAGGCCCTTTTCAGGGCCGCATATGAATCTTATAAACTTTATTACGGTTTATGTTTCTATGACACACACACAAGAAAGTCTCTAATTAACTAACTCAAAATACTTTTACCAACCTTACCAATAGTATCGGTTCTACAACATAAATAAACATCTTACTTGTTGTTACTCTTCCTCTATAGAGATATAGCGAACCGTGCCGAAGTATACTTATGTGTAGATCTCCATTCACCGTTCGAGTAACTGAAAGAAAAAAAAAAAAAAATATATGTATAATTTTTTATATATCGTAGCATACATATAACATTATAATATATTACTTTTATACGTTTGTTTTATCATTCTATATACCTACTTAGAAACGACTAATCGTATGATTTTAATATTATTATTAATATTTACTTTGAAAAATTATATTAATTTATACATTACTACGTCGTACGTACGTACACGACGAAAAGTAGCGCTGAGGGCGGCCGCCGCCGCTCTTTACTTTGTACTGCGCATTTGATTCGATTATTGTAAATATGCCTATAGACTATTCATAATATGAAATATATTGAATAATAATAGACAGTGTCTCAATGATGACGTAAAATATATTTTTATATTACTATTATAATCGAACAAACCTCACCGGTCATAGTCGTCCGTCCTTAAGTGGTGTGTTCGAACCAACGTGTATGCAACGTGTTTTACGAAGGTTCACTTTTAATGGTGTAATTCGTTCGGTTAATGTGTTAATATAAAAAAAATGTTTACACGTTTCAAGCTCGATATCCACGTCGAGGATTTATCGACCGTTTAGGCGGAAATCTTTGCGTTTTATAGAGAAAAATACATTTTTAACAAAACTCAACGTATGCACGGTAGACAGTCGAGAAAATAATATACCGTAGCGTCGTAACCTATCGTTTATACCCTATATAATCTGTGTTGTACGATGGTCACTTTCATGATATATATAAAATGTTGTACGAAATACATGCCGCCATAGGAAAAGTTTAATAAAAATTTATTTAATTAGATAGGTGTTAGTGAAAAGTATGAAGTGTTCATACGAGAAAACGTCCCGCGACAGAACGGCCCTCGTTACGGTAAAGTTCAGACGTAGCTCGCTGAACGAAATTTTATGTATGGTGGCGACATCTACGGACAGTCGAAGTCTCTATCTACTTTACTACTAACTACTACGTTAGTTAATTACGTACTTACTTGTGTGTATCTAAATATAATAAAAAATAAATAAAATGGCAGACACAGCTGTTGCCGCCGAAGCTCCGGCTCCCGCTACACCCGCGAAGAAGGCAGGAAGAGGGGCAGGTGCCGCAAAGAAACCTAAGGCGAAGCCCACTCATCCCAAGACATCCGAGATGGTGAACAACGCTATCAGGGAGATGAAGGAACGCAGCGGATCGTCGTTGCAAGCCATCAAAAAATACATCGCCGCCCACTACAAGGTCGACGCCGAGAAGTTGGCGCCTTTCATTAGAAAGTATCTGAAGAGTGCCGTCGAATCGGGTGCCCTAATTCAGACAAAGGGCAAGGGAGCCTCCGGATCGTTCAAACTCGAGTCCAAGTCCTCCTCGGCGAAGAAACCCAGCGCAGCCGCCGCTAGCTCCGGCAAATCCGCCGGCGGCAAGGGTGCCGCCGCCTCCGCCGCCAAGGGTGGTAAGAAGGCGACCGCCTCCGCCGCCGGCGCCAAGAGCAAGAAGGCGGCCGCCGCGTCGGCGTCTGCCGCCTCGGGCTCGCCGTCCAAATCCAAAGCGTCCGCAGCTAAAGACAAGAAAGCCGCCGCCGCAAAGAAGAAGCCCGCCCCTAAGAAGGCCGCAACCCCCGCTAAGGCGAAGGGTGGTGCAGCCCCCAAAGCAAAGAAGACCGCCAAACCTCCTACTAAGAAACCCAAGGCACCGAAACCTAAGAAGGCCGCCGCCACACCTAAGAAGCCGGCCGCGAAGAAAGCAGCCGCCGCCAAGAAGTAAACTCGCACACGACACCACCGCACAACATAATTGATTGTGTGTGTGTGTGTGTGTGTGTCGTCGAGAGGTACGACGTGTTGCGCCGCGGCGCTAAGCGGCTCAAGACTGCGGCGACCGACCAGCGGAGTAGTGCAGTTTCTGATCGCAAGAAAGAAGAAGAAAACTACTAAGATCTCTCTCTATCATCGCTGCCGCGCGCTTAGCTTGCTATGCGCACGCACGCAACAACAAAACAGCCCTTTTCAGGGCTAACAAAGTTTTCTCGAATATAATTTTTATTTTTATATTCGTTTCTATGATACGATAAAGGTCAAAAGTAGTCTCAAACAAACAAACAACATTCTACTATAACGCATCAACTTTATTTATTTCTAAATAAATACTTTACATCGCTAAGTATAGGTACAATTTCGTATAATAATATCTAATAATAATAAACTATAACTAAGCAATTACATATATAAATTAACTAACTTACTATGCTACCGTACAAAATCTATAACTACTTATTTATTACCTACATAGGTAAATTAAATTATTTATTTCGTATCGTACCATAAACTTTATCCTCTTCACAATATACACTTCACTTCACTTTGGTATTTATTATTACACCACACATTTATTTTTTCACTTGTTTCACTTCACACACGCGCGAGATTATTATTATTTACGCGAACGCAACGACGGAGGCGACGTGAAACGACGATAATAAACAACAACAACCTAATTAATAATTACAACACACATTTTTACAACTATAAACTAAAACGACACGCCGTCCGCCCTGCCGACTGCCCGATATAATATACTTTTGTTTTTCAATATAATAATAAAGGATATTATTATTATTATTATGGCTATGGCGCTGGCGCATGCGCGATGCGCGACGAACGACGTCGCTTTTTGACGGTGTCAGTTCGTTCTCTCGCTCGCTCCCTACCCCACCCGACGTTTGCGCGACAGCGGCCGTATATAAAATGAACGGACACAAACGGATTGTTTTTGTATTTACTGGTTGTAGCGCGCGCACGCACACGCACGTTATATATAATATTACGTTGAAAGTTATTATAATATAAAAAAACTTCAAACATGTCTGGACGCGGTAAAGGTGGAAAAGTTAAGGGAAAGGCAAAGTCTCGTTCCAACCGTGCTGGTCTCCAGTTCCCCGTCGGTCGTATACACAGGCTGCTGCGTAACGGCAACTACGCCGAGCGCGTCGGTGCCGGTGCTCCAGTGTATCTGGCCGCAGTAATGGAATACCTTGCCGCTGAAGTTCTCGAGTTGGCCGGTAACGCCGCGAGGGACAACAAGAAGACCAGGATCATTCCCCGTCATCTCCAATTGGCCATCCGCAACGACGAGGAGTTGAACAAACTGCTATCCGGCGTGACAATCGCTCAGGGCGGTGTGCTGCCTAACATCCAGGCTGTCCTCCTGCCCAAGAAGACCGAGAAGAAGGCCTAAACCTCTCGCTCAATTCTTGGTCTGTCTGTATCATCGAGATCACGATCGATGTGCATCGACACACACACACACACTGTTCTTTGCGTGCATGGATCGTGAACGTGAAAAAGGCCCTTTTCAGGGCCACAATACGAATCATAGTCGGAAAGTAATATTATATTATTATTATAAAGACTGTTTCTATTACGATACAATTGAAAGTATTCTAGCAGTATAACTATGTATTATAGTACATTATACAGTATATTATAAAATAATACTTAATAATATTAAATTGACAGACACGTCAGTTAAAAGTAAATTTTACATGAACAAAACTACTACTTCATTGATACATTATAATTAAACACGAAATAAAAATATATGCAACGTAGATACCTATCAATACAAACCATTTGATATTTATTTAATTATAGGTATGTAATCTACCATACTATCAAATAGATAGAATAAATAATATTACTACTAAAGACGACCAAAAGCGAAGCGTCGCACCTCGTCCCGCGCATTTCCCCTTTGGCGCGGTCTCTCTCTTGACGCTAGAGCGAGGCGAACGCGACTGAACATATCTGTTTCGCTACGATTGGTCCGCGCGGACTGTCGCGCTCTACGTGCGTCCCACCACTGAGCGACTTTTGGCTCAATAAAAAGAAGGTGCAGTTTGCCGTACGAAATCACTCAGCTATCGAACGCCGTACTGTACTGTACTGTACGTTCATTAGCGCGCTCTCATAATTATTAACCGACAACAAAATGCCGCCCAAGACAAGTGGTAAGGCCGCCAAGAAATCCGGCAAGGCACAAAAGAACATCTCCAAGACCGATAAGAAAAAGAAGAAGCACAAGAGGAAGGAGAGCTACGCCATCTACATCTACAAGGTGCTCAAGCAGGTCCACCCCGACACCGGTATCTCCAGTAAGGCTATGTCAATCATGAATTCGTTCGTTAACGACATCTTCGAACGCATAGCCGCCGAAGCTTCTCGTCTGGCCCATTACAACAAGAGGTCCACTATTACATCGAGGGAGGTGCAGACTTCCGTCAGGCTGCTGCTGCCCGGTGAGCTCGCCAAGCACGCAGTCAGCGAGGGCACCAAAGCCGTCACCAAGTACACCAGCTCCAAGTGAGCGTCGCGTATACTTGTTTCGTGTTTTTTTTTTTTTTTTTTTTTTTTTTTTTTTTTTTTTTTTTTTTTTTTTTTTTTTTTTTTTTTTTTTTTCTTTTTTCTTTTTTTTTTTTTTTGTGTCTGTGTATGTATATCGAAACACGAACACAACAAAAGGCCCTTTTCAGGGCCACAAATATGTTCATGTATTTTCTGTAATCGGTTTCTATTAACACACAACAAGTCGAAAGTTCGACGACGACGACGACCGGTTAATTAATTTACTTAACTAATAAAATAAAAAAAAATATATATATATATATATATATGTATATATTTCCTCTATCTAGCTGAATAACAAACAAACAATATAATTATGGTTAGGCTAGGTTAGAAAAAGTTAGGTTAAGAAATGTTAGGTTTGAAAAAGTTAGGTTCTAAAGGAGAGAGAATGAATGAAATTTAATTAAAAAAAAAAAAAAAAATCATATATATTAACAACGTAGATGTTTAACCGCGATAAATATAAATAATAAAAAAATAAAAAAAAATAGAAAAAGGTTTAATGCGAAACGATAATTACACGGGTCAACACGAATTTTGAGTCTGCGTTCTGTACCTCTGATTTTGATTACTTATGCCTAACTAATTAAAGAAAAAATATTTTTATTTATTAAAGTTTGCTTTTGTAGTTACTACAACGAAATTTATTTTTTATGAAAGAGCTCTATTTTTTAATTTCAATTATTACATGTAAAAGGAAAACAGTTTTGAATTCACATTTTTTTATTGACTTTAATTATACAAGACGGCATATATAAACCCACAAATACAAAAAATAATACAAATAAGACTTTAAAAATGAACAGACTTGGTATTTCTTCTGTGTAAGTTGGAACTTTTTCGTATGAGCCCCCAAATGTAGTCACCCATCATGTTTTCATTATATTGTCCTTGATAACGCTTTTCAAAGTTCATTACATCTTGGTGGAAACGTTCCCCTTGCTCTTCCGAATATGCACCTAAGTTGTCTTTAAAGTTATCCAAATGAGCATGTATCATGTGGACTTTCAATGACATTCTGCAACCCATAACTTTGAAGTTGTGAAGCATATCAGTAATAAGCTCCGTGTAATTTTCTGCCCTTCTGTTGCCAAGAAAGCCATTAATCACTGCTTTAAGGCTGAGCCACGCTTGTTTTTCGTGGGTACTGAGGAGCTGTAGGAATTGTTCACTGGCCATTATTTTCTTTATTTGTGGACCAATGAAAATAATAGCTTTAATTTTAGCCTCTGACAATTTCGGGAAAAATGATTTTAAATATTGAAAGGCCTCAGAGTCTTGACGCAGAGCCTTTACAAACTGCTTCATCAGACCTAATTTAATGTGCAATGGAGGCATTAAAGTAAAGTATTTTTGCAGTTACTACATGAGAATTGAGGTGCCCATACTTTATCTTGACTTCGCACGGGTAAATTAAAATAAGCTTCATAGGCTTCACAAAGTCTTGTATTTGACGACAAACAAATTTTTTTGGCTCTCACTTTAATGAATTCGCCGCAAATATAACAAAAAGAGTCCACGGGAATTTTGCACTTTTTGGAAGACATTTTAGGCCTCCCGACACATAAAATACGTTATTCCTTTGCAAAGCGCACGCGCACACTGCCGTTGACAGCTTGTCACTCCCGCTACACACCTACAGCCCCCCCCTGCCCTTCTCCTGTATCTTCTATGCAACGGCTCCTAAAAAAACTGCTAAAACACTATAATATTCGTTTTACATTGTGTAAAGGTACAAAAGCAAACTTTATTTATTATAAATAGAGTTTCTGCTTCTTTTTCGATGTATACAATCAGAAAATATTCACTAAATAACAGACTCAAAGAAAAATATTTTTTTTGTTGACTTGTGTTATTTATAGATGATACCTACCACCTATACCAATAAATTATTGTTTTGTAAAACTTTATTCGAGCGTTCGATTGTGTGATGCGTCGAGCTTGTTTCCCGTCGGGTATAAATATTGGTGACCCGCGTACGGCGTTATTCAGACCGCCGCCGACCGTCGGAGCGAGCGGACGTGTACGCGGAACGCGCCGAGAGAACTCAGCGCACGGGTGCGAACTAGAAATTAGGAAAGTGGGTAGTTCGATTTTTTAGAAATAGAACTTTACTTTCCGCCCGGGGTTTGAATTTTATTCGAATCCTGAGCGGGGAAGGCTGTTTCTAAGAAAGCCGGTGGGGCGATACCCGCGCCGCGTTCGGGACGCTGCGTTTGGGACGCCGGTTTCGAGCCGGTACCCAGACTTGGCTTCCGCTACGCGGGGTGGGTGGAGCGTCACTATAGCACCGCGTAACGGTCAACAAACCGCGAGTGTAACACGTGTCGCGCAGTGTAGTGTAGTGTAGTGCGTGAGTGCAGTGCAGTGCAGTGCGGTGCGCAATGCCGACCCAGGACGCGTCCACCAACACTGAGCCCATGGCTACGGCTCCGCCCGGCCAGGAGCTGCAGGCCCAGCGGGCAAGCCACGAGGAGGATCTTCGTGTCTGCCACACCCTTCGTGACGAAGGGCGTATAACGCGGGGACTGCAGCGCTGGCATGAGGCGTACCTGCGGCTCATGGAGATTCTGAATGGAGGTAGGAAGCCCGAGGACGCCACTCCTCAGGAGAAAGCGGCCTTAGGCCTAGTGCAACTGATGATGCCGGACCTGTTTCCGGAACGTCAGTCACCCCCATCCCCTCCTGTAGAAAGCCTAGCTTCCAAAAGGACCCGTGAGGAGGAAGAGGACCCTGGCAGCTTGCTTAGCAAGAGGCCTGACCTGGAGGACTCCCGACCATCGGAAGACGACGAGAGGTCCTCACCGAAAGGACACTCAACCCCCGAGGTGAGTGGTACCATTGAGTACACCTCGTCCTCATACAATTCGCCGCCCCCGTTGCCTCAGCGGGAACAGAGGCGTAAAAACGCACCAAACGACATACCAGTACAACATCCAAGGCCCGAGGTAGCGCCCGCTGCAAGTACTTCAATACCGGCGGCAGGTACTTCATCGTCTGCTGCAGGTACCTCAGGTACTTCATCATCCGCTGCAGGTACCTTAGGTACTTCACCATCTGCTGCAGGTACCTTAGGTATTTCAATACCTACTGCAGGTACTTCGGCCCCCGCAACCATGGCACAAGTATTAGCCACCCCACCCGTGAAAAAACCACAGGACACTCCAACCGCGCCAAAGTGGAAGCAACCTGTGCTTGTGGTGGACCACCTCAATGACTGGCCGGCCCACTTTAAGAAGTTGACCGCGGTCATTGGACATCCACCCAACGGCCGCCCCTTTGGTAAGGGGATCAAGTTCACACCTCAAACAGACGCCGAATTTAGGGCCATACAGGCTCATTTGGATGACCTAGGGCAGGAGCAGGCGCCCTACTACGCCATAGCTCCGCCCACTAGCCGCCCAATCAAGGTAGCTATACGCGGCCTACCGCCCGATACACCCGAAGCAGAAATAGTGGCGGACCTAACCGGCAAGGGCGTGCCGGTTAAATACGCCAAGCACATAAGGGCCCGCACAGGTCGCCCTGGGTGCATATTTTTCGCTGAGGTGGAGAAGACACCGGAAGCAACAAAAGCAACCTACGCAGTGAACGAAATACTGCTAATGTCAGGAGTGGTGGTGGAGCCCTGGAGAGGCAAAAAGGGCCCCTCCCAATGCCACCGATGCCAGGGATTTAGGCACAGCTCCCATAATTGCCACCGCCCACTGGCGTGTGTGCGATGTGGGGGCGAACACCACGCACAAGCCTGTCCCCGCCCGAAAGAGGAGCCGGCGACCTGCGCGAACTGCAAGGGACCACACCCGGCCAGTAGCGCAGCTTGCCCCGCCCACAAGCGTGAGGCCCGAAACCGCAAAGCAGGCCTCATTCCAAGAACGGGACCCGCACAAAAGATCGAGCACCCCAACACCGTGGGGGAATCTGCACCCGCATCCCTAATGGCGCAAGCGAACACCCCTGCGCCCAAAGGAGCTCCAACTTCCTCCACTGCCTCCAAGCGGAAAAGGAGGAGGAGAAATCAAAAAAAGACGCCAGAAGAAGTCGCCCAGACCAGCGGGGCAACTGGCCCAAACAAGAAGGATGCCACACCTGAAATAGACGACCTCGTAAAGCTGCTCACGCTGATCACTCAGCGCGTCAGATCAGGTGAAATCGACATCGCAGGATTGCTAGGACCATCCAAACAAAATGGCTAGCAAGACACTACGCATAATACACTGGAATGCACAATCGCTCAAGGGCAAAATAGGCCTCCTCCGCACTTTCACCAAAGAGCAGCGAGTGGATGTTATGCTCATCAGCGAGACCCACCTGAGCCCCAGCACAAAACTGACTATCCCCGGGTACTACACCTATCGGCAGGACGAGGTCTCGCCGCAAGGCGTACCCTACCGCGGCCTCGCCATACTGGTGCGAAGAAGCATCGTGCACCAGCTTGTGGAACCGAAAGGGCTAAACTCCCTTTACGCCCTGGGAGTAGACGTCCATACCGGTGACCGCGAGCTGAGGCTCTTCGCAGCCTATCGCCCCCCAGGAGGTTCTCGTGCATTCCAGGTCAAGGAGGTGAGAGACCTGCTGCACCAACAGACGCCTACCATCATAGCCGGAGACCTTAATGCCAAACACCCGGCCTGGCATTGTCCCAGTAGTGATCGGGTTGGTGAGCTCCTGTTCCAAGATGCCATAACTCACCAGTACGAAGTTGCTGGCCCCTCCGAACCCACAAGGATCGACCCCACCAGCCGAGGCAGCGACAACGTGCTGGACATCGCGATCTTCAAAGGGTTCAGGACACCTCCACTTCAAGAAGTGCTACTGGACCTACCCTCAGACCATAGGCCGGTGTTACTGGTTCTAAGGGAAGCACCAACATCGGTCTCGCCTCCAAAACCAAAAACTCAGACGGACTGGGAAGCCTATGCTCAGGCCATGCGGCAGTACTCACGGCCGCAAATTCTCAGGACGTCTGAAGAAGTTGAATCCGCTACGCAGGGTCTCACACTCTCAATCCAGGCTGCACTGTCATCATCTTCGCGGGAGAGACCGAGCACGGAGAAAGCATGCCCTTTGCCTGCCCAGCTTCGAAAACTGCTCGAGGAGAAGCGCGCGGCCAAAAAGATCTGGGTGAGGACCCGACACCCCGGCGACAAGGCGCGCTACAATTTTCTCACGAACAAAGTGAAGGCCGCCCTCTTTGAATATCGAGGCGACGAATGGGAGAACCACCTACTCAATGTAGAAGATCACATACCATCTATCCATCGGCTCTGCAAACAGCTGTCTGCGGAACCAAACCCCATTCGCCCTCTCTTCGCAAGAGATGGAACGCTCCGGTACAAGTCCGAAGACCGTGCGAACATCCTCGCCGAGAGCCTAGAGGCCCAGTTCACTCCGCACGAAGCCCAGGACGAGGAGTTCACTCGTAAGGTAGAGGACGAGGTCAAAACCTACCTACAAACTCCCCGTGACCAGCAGACAAACCAAGAACTGCTATTTACCCCTGCCGAAGTCCTAGCGGTTATCCGTAAAACGAATCCGAAGAAGGCACCAGGAGATGACGGAATACCAAACTCTGCACTGAGGTATCTCCCAAAGACAGCAATAGTAGCAGTCACGCAGCTGTACAACGGAATCCTGAGAACCACTCACTTCCCAGAGCCATGGAAGAGAGGCCGGGTTATTGTCATCCCCAAACCTGGCAAGGATCTCAGGAAACCCGACAGCTACCGACCTATCACCTTATTGTCGACAATCTCGAAGATTTTCGAGAGGCTGCTGCTAACTAAAATCCGGCCCCACCTAAAACTAAGGCCAGAACAGTTCGGATTCAGAGAGCAACACTCTACAACTCTCCAGCTGACCAGGGTGCTCCATGAGATGGCGAAGAGTCTCAACACCCGCTGCTTCACGGCGGCCGTGGCGCTCGACATGGAGAAGGCGTTCGATAGGGTGTGGCACGAAGGTCTCGTCCACAAACTATCGACGTCCTCACTACCGTGGAAGATCGTCGCGGTCATCGAGTCGTTCCTGCGGGGGAGGAGCTTCGCAGTCTCATTGGAAGGCACCATCTCAAGAGTTCACAAGATAGCCGCAGGGGTCCCACAAGGCAGCTGCCTCTCGCCGAGCCTATACGCCCACTACACCAACGACATCCCGGTGGTGGGCGATGTAAAGTTGGCACTATTCGCCGACGACGCTGCCTACATCGCCAGCTCGATGAACGCCGCACATGCAGCGAAGAAACTGGGCCTCACACTAGAAGCGCTCCCGAAATGGCTGCGCAAGTGGAGGCTGAAGTGTAACGTGGCCAAGACCCAGGCCTTCATCACGGGATGCTGCAACTACCCGAAGCCGATTAAACTGATGGGAGAAGAGGTGCCTTGGACTCCCACCATCAGATATCTAGGAGTGACGATCGATCGCCAGCTAACGATGGCCCATCATGTATCGTCAACCGTCGCGAGGGTCAAAGCCGCCAAAGCGAAACTGAGACCTCTGCTACAGTCAAGAATGCCACTACCAACCAAGCTCAACATATACAAAACGTATATCAGGTCGCGCCTCACTTATGCGGCGCCGGCCTGGTATAACTTCGCAGCAGAGTCAACGCGCCGGCGGCTCCAGGCGCAAGAGAACTTGTGCCTGCGCTGGACGGTTGACGCCAGCCGCTACTTGAGAAATAGCACCATCCACCGTGATCTCCGATGGCACAACCTGGAGGAATTCGTGAGGGAGCTCACCGAACGGATGTTTGTGCGAGCAGACAGTTCGTCTGAACCCCATCTGGTGGGTCTCGCCCCACTTCCCCCTGAAGAGTATACCCTTGCTCGCAGGGCAAGGCTTAAGCGCCCCGCTCGGGAGCTGATCCCGGCACCCTTGAGCGAGGCGCCTACCGGACAAGACAACCCGCCGCCGTCCTCTCGCAGGCGGCTAGCCGGACCTCTCCCAACGGAGAATCACCCGGCCGGCCTGCCTCGGGGTCGGCGGCCCCAACCAGGACCTACCTGACCCATCGCTCGGGGACTGTCCCTACAGCCCCCTTGAGCGAAGGTCACCCGAATATGACTACCCGCCGCCGCCCTCTCGCAGGCGGCTAGCCGGGCCTCTCCCCAAGGAGACTCACCTGGCTGGCTGACTCGAGGGTGGCGGCCAACACCCAAGGACCGGCTCGTTGAAACGAGCTGCGAAGAAAACCACCATAGGGAGCAAGACTCCAAATGGTTTCCCCGCCCACCCATATGGGAAGGGCGCGAGACGACTACGAGACGGCGTTATTCATTCTCTCTCGCACCGTCCCCGCGTACTGACGTTACCTACCGTACTACCGTTACGTTAAAGAAATGGCACGTACCAAGCAGACCGCTCGCAAGTCCACCGGTGGTAAGGCACCGAGGAAACAGCTCGCCACTAAAGCCGCCCGCAAGAGTGCACCGGCTACCGGTGGTGTAAAGAAGCCCCATCGCTACAGGCCCGGTACCGTCGCTCTTCGTGAGATCCGTCGTTACCAGAAGAGTACCGAGCTGTTGATCCGCAAACTCCCGTTCCAGCGTTTGGTTCGTGAGATCGCTCAGGACTTCAAGACCGATCTCCGTTTCCAGAGCTCCGCTGTCATGGCACTTCAGGAGGCCAGCGAGGCTTACCTCGTCGGTCTCTTCGAAGACACCAACCTTTGCGCCATTCACGCTAAACGCGTCACCATCATGCCAAAGGACATACAGTTGGCTCGCAGGATCAGAGGCGAACGCGCTTAAGGCGTGTGACTTTACAACTCCGGCGTACACAAACACGCACGAAATTATCATCGTGTCAGTTTTGTACACTCGAGCCGAAAAGCACAAAAGGCCCTTTTCAGGGCCACATATATTTCTGATATATTATTAAAATATATGTTTCTTACATAACATCATAAAGTCATATAGTCTATAAATAAACTACATATAATTATATACTAAATTATAAATATATAGGTTACTGAAAAAGTTTAGTTTAGTTTGTTTGCTTATGTTATTTATGCATAATTGATTTGACTTAAAACATGGATGTAAATAAATCTATGGAATAATCAAATTATTTCACTTTTGCAATATTCTATATGCTATGCGTATAGACTTGCCAAATGAAATTAGGTTGATATTTTATTAAAACAATAATTTGTTCAAGTCATAGGTGAATATGACTAATACAAGAATAACACGAATTATTATTAATGTACCTACATAGAAATTATATTAATAAATAATTGTGTGTTCGTAGTAAACCGGGGCACCCACCGAGCGCGCGAGCGCGTCGACGGCTCCATACACCGGCGGTATACTATATAAAGGGGCGAAATACGTTTGCTCCGAATCCAGTCGTACGCCAGCGCTCGCCGTTTAACAACGTGCGCGCGTTAGTCATTTGTTCGTGTCGTTCTGTTCAATTTACTCGCTTAGAAGATGACCGGACGCGGAAAGGGAGGAAAAGGTCTGGGGAAAGGAGGAGCCAAGCGTCACAGGAAAGTACTTCGTGATAACATCCAGGGCATCACGAAGCCGGCCATCCGTCGTCTGGCGCGCAGAGGTGGTGTCAAGCGTATCTCCGGTCTCATTTACGAAGAGACTCGCGGCGTCCTCAAGGTTTTCCTAGAGAACGTAATCCGCGACGCCGTCACGTACACGGAGCACGCCAAGAGGAAGACCGTAACCGCCATGGACGTAGTCTACGCTCTGAAGCGTCAAGGCCGCACCCTCTACGGTTTCGGCGGTTAAGGTTGCCTGCATGTCTCTGCCTGCATGCCACATAATATTTATCGAATATTATTATTTTATTCGATAAATAATTTAAACAAAAGGCCCTTTTCAGGGCCGCATATGAATCTTATAAACTTTATTACGGTTTATGTTTCTATGACACACACACAAGAAAGTCTCTAATTAACTAACTCAAAATACTTTTACCAACCTTACCAATAGTATCGGTTCTACAACATAAATAAACATCTTACTTGTTGTTACTCTTCCTCTATAGAGATATAGCGAACCGTGCCGAAGTATACTTATGTGTAGATCTCCATTCACCGTTCGAGTAACTGAAAGAAAAAAAAAAAAAAATATATGTATAATTTTTTATATATCGTAGCATACATATAACATTATAATATATTACTTTTATACGTTTGTTTTATCATTCTATATACCTACTTAGAAACGACTAATCGTATGATTTTAATATTATTATTAATATTTACTTTGAAAAATTATATTAATTTATACATTACTACGTCGTACGTACGTACACGACGAAAAGTAGCGCTGAGGGCGGCCGCCGCCGCTCTTTACTTTGTACTGCGCATTTGATTCGATTATTGTAAATATGCCTATAGACTATTCATAATATGAAATATATTGAATAATAATAGACAGTGTCTCAATGATGACGTAAAATATATTTTTATATTACTATTATAATCGAACAAACCTCACCGGTCATAGTCGTCCGTCCTTAAGTGGTGTGTTCGAACCAACGTGTATGCAACGTGTTTTACGAAGGTTCACTTTTAATGGTGTAATTCGTTCGGTTAATGTGTTAATATAAAAAAAATGTTTACACGTTTCAAGCTCGATATCCACGTCGAGGATTTATCGACCGTTTAGGCGGAAATCTTTGCGTTTTATAGAGAAAAATACATTTTTAACAAAACTCAACGTATGCACGGTAGACAGTCGAGAAAATAATATACCGTAGCGTCGTAACCTATCGTTTATACCCTATATAATCTGTGTTGTACGATGGTCACTTTCATGATATATATAAAATGTTGTACGAAATACATGCCGCCATAGGAAAAGTTTAATAAAAATTTATTTAATTAGATAGGTGTTAGTGAAAAGTATGAAGTGTTCATACGAGAAAACGTCCCGCGACAGAACGGCCCTCGTTACGGTAAAGTTCAGACGTAGCTCGCTGAACGAAATTTTATGTATGGTGGCGACATCTACGGACAGTCGAAGTCTCTATCTACTTTACTACTAACTACTACGTTAGTTAATTACGTACTTACTTGTGTGTATCTAAATATAATAAAAAATAAATAAAATGGCAGACACAGCTGTTGCCGCCGAAGCTCCGGCTCCCGCTACACCCGCGAAGAAGGCAGGAAGAGGGGCAGGTGCCGCAAAGAAACCTAAGGCGAAGCCCACTCATCCCAAGACATCCGAGATGGTGAACAACGCTATCAGGGAGATGAAGGAACGCAGCGGATCGTCGTTGCAAGCCATCAAAAAATACATCGCCGCCCACTACAAGGTCGACGCCGAGAAGTTGGCGCCTTTCATTAGAAAGTATCTGAAGAGTGCCGTCGAATCGGGTGCCCTAATTCAGACAAAGGGCAAGGGAGCCTCCGGATCGTTCAAACTCGAGTCCAAGTCCTCCTCGGCGAAGAAACCCAGCGCAGCCGCCGCTAGCTCCGGCAAATCCGCCGGCGGCAAGGGTGCCGCCGCCTCCGCCGCCAAGGGTGGTAAGAAGGCGACCGCCTCCGCCGCCGGCGCCAAGAGCAAGAAGGCGGCCGCCGCGTCGGCGTCTGCCGCCTCGGGCTCGCCGTCCAAATCCAAAGCGTCCGCAGCTAAAGACAAGAAAGCCGCCGCCGCAAAGAAGAAGCCCGCCCCTAAGAAGGCCGCAACCCCCGCTAAGGCGAAGGGTGGTGCAGCCCCCAAAGCAAAGAAGACCGCCAAACCTCCTACTAAGAAACCCAAGGCACCGAAACCTAAGAAGGCCGCCGCCACACCTAAGAAGCCGGCCGCGAAGAAAGCAGCCGCCGCCAAGAAGTAAACTCGCACACGACACCACCGCACAACATAATTGATTGTGTGTGTGTGTGTGTGTGTGTCGTCGAGAGGTACGACGTGTTGCGCCGCGGCGCTAAGCGGCTCAAGACTGCGGCGACCGACCAGCGGAGTAGTGCAGTTTCTGATCGCAAGAAAGAAGAAGAAAACTACTAAGATCTCTCTCTATCATCGCTGCCGCGCGCTTAGCTTGCTATGCGCACGCACGCAACAACAAAACAGCCCTTTTCAGGGCTAACAAAGTTTTCTCGAATATAATTTTTATTTTTATATTCGTTTCTATGATACGATAAAGGTCAAAAGTAGTCTCAAACAAACAAACAACATTCTACTATAACGCATCAACTTTATTTATTTCTAAATAAATACTTTACATCGCTAAGTATAGGTACAATTTCGTATAATAATATCTAATAATAATAAACTATAACTAAGCAATTACATATATAAATTAACTAACTTACTATGCTACCGTACAAAATCTATAACTACTTATTTATTACCTACATAGGTAAATTAAATTATTTATTTCGTATCGTACCATAAACTTTATCCTCTTCACAATATACACTTCACTTCACTTTGGTATTTATTATTACACCACACATTTATTTTTTCACTTGTTTCACTTCACACACGCGCGAGATTATTATTATTTACGCGAACGCAACGACGGAGGCGACGTGAAACGACGATAATAAACAACAACAACCTAATTAATAATTACAACACACATTTTTACAACTATAAACTAAAACGACACGCCGTCCGCCCTGCCGACTGCCCGATATAATATACTTTTGTTTTTCAATATAATAATAAAGGATATTATTATTATTATTATGGCTATGGCGCTGGCGCATGCGCGATGCGCGACGAACGACGTCGCTTTTTGACGGTGTCAGTTCGTTCTCTCGCTCGCTCCCTACCCCACCCGACGTTTGCGCGACAGCGGCCGTATATAAAATGAACGGACACAAACGGATTGTTTTTGTATTTACTGGTTGTAGCGCGCGCACGCACACGCACGTTATATATAATATTACGTTGAAAGTTATTATAATATAAAAAAACTTCAAACATGTCTGGACGCGGTAAAGGTGGAAAAGTTAAGGGAAAGGCAAAGTCTCGTTCCAACCGTGCTGGTCTCCAGTTCCCCGTCGGTCGTATACACAGGCTGCTGCGTAACGGCAACTACGCCGAGCGCGTCGGTGCCGGTGCTCCAGTGTATCTGGCCGCAGTAATGGAATACCTTGCCGCTGAAGTTCTCGAGTTGGCCGGTAACGCCGCGAGGGACAACAAGAAGACCAGGATCATTCCCCGTCATCTCCAATTGGCCATCCGCAACGACGAGGAGTTGAACAAACTGCTATCCGGCGTGACAATCGCTCAGGGCGGTGTGCTGCCTAACATCCAGGCTGTCCTCCTGCCCAAGAAGACCGAGAAGAAGGCCTAAACCTCTCGCTCAATTCTTGGTCTGTCTGTATCATCGAGATCACGATCGATGTGCATCGACACACACACACACACTGTTCTTTGCGTGCATGGATCGTGAACGTGAAAAAGGCCCTTTTCAGGGCCACAATACGAATCATAGTCGGAAAGTAATATTATATTATTATTATAAAGACTGTTTCTATTACGATACAATTGAAAGTATTCTAGCAGTATAACTATGTATTATAGTACATTATACAGTATATTATAAAATAATACTTAATAATATTAAATTGACAGACACGTCAGTTAAAAGTAAATTTTACATGAACAAAACTACTACTTCATTGATACATTATAATTAAACACGAAATAAAAATATATGCAACGTAGATACCTATCAATACAAACCATTTGATATTTATTTAATTATAGGTATGTAATCTACCATACTATCAAATAGATAGAATAAATAATATTACTACTAAAGACGACCAAAAGCGAAGCGTCGCACCTCGTCCCGCGCATTTCCCCTTTGGCGCGGTCTCTCTCTTGACGCTAGAGCGAGGCGAACGCGACTGAACATATCTGTTTCGCTACGATTGGTCCGCGCGGACTGTCGCGCTCTACGTGCGTCCCACCACTGAGCGACTTTTGGCTCAATAAAAAGAAGGTGCAGTTTGCCGTACGAAATCACTCAGCTATCGAACGCCGTACTGTACTGTACTGTACGTTCATTAGCGCGCTCTCATAATTATTAACCGACAACAAAATGCCGCCCAAGACAAGTGGTAAGGCCGCCAAGAAATCCGGCAAGGCACAAAAGAACATCTCCAAGACCGATAAGAAAAAGAAGAAGCACAAGAGGAAGGAGAGCTACGCCATCTACATCTACAAGGTGCTCAAGCAGGTCCACCCCGACACCGGTATCTCCAGTAAGGCTATGTCAATCATGAATTCGTTCGTTAACGACATCTTCGAACGCATAGCCGCCGAAGCTTCTCGTCTGGCCCATTACAACAAGAGGTCCACTATTACATCGAGGGAGGTGCAGACTTCCGTCAGGCTGCTGCTGCCCGGTGAGCTCGCCAAGCACGCAGTCAGCGAGGGCACCAAAGCCGTCACCAAGTACACCAGCTCCAAGTGAGCGTCGCGTATACTTGTTTCGTGTTTTTTTGTGTCTGTGTATGTATATCGAAACACGAACACAACAAAAGGCCCTTTTCAGGGCCACAAATATGTTCATGTATTTTCTGTAATCGGTTTCTATTAACACACAACAAGTCGAAAGTTCGACGACGACGACGACCGGTTAATTAATTTACTTAACTAATAAAATAAAAAAAAATATATATATATATATATATATATGTATATATTTCCTCTATCTAGCTGAATAACAAACAAACAATATAATTATGGTTAGGCTAGGTTAGAAAAAGTTAGGTTAAGAAATGTTAGGTTTGAAAAAGTTAGGTTCTAAAGGAGAGAGAATGAATGAAATTTAATTAAAAAAAAAAAAAAAATCATATATATTAACAACGTAGATGTTTAACCGCGATAAATATAAATAATAAAAAAATAAAAAAAAATAGAAAAAGGTTTAATGCGAAACGATAATTATTTATAGATGATACCTACCACCTATACCAATAAATTATTGTTTTGTAAAACTTTATTCGAGCGTTCGATTGTGTGATGCGTCGAGCTTGTTTCCCGTCGGGTATAAATATTGGTGACCCGCGTACGGCGTTATTCATTCTCTCTCGCACCGTCCCCGCGTACTGACGTTACCTACCGTACTACCGTTACGTTAAAGAAATGGCACGTACCAAGCAGACCGCTCGCAAGTCCACCGGTGGTAAGGCACCGAGGAAACAGCTCGCCACTAAAGCCGCCCGCAAGAGTGCACCGGCTACCGGTGGTGTAAAGAAGCCCCATCGCTACAGGCCCGGTACCGTCGCTCTTCGTGAGATCCGTCGTTACCAGAAGAGTACCGAGCTGTTGATCCGCAAACTCCCGTTCCAGCGTTTGGTTCGTGAGATCGCTCAGGACTTCAAGACCGATCTCCGTTTCCAGAGCTCCGCTGTCATGGCACTTCAGGAGGCCAGCGAGGCTTACCTCGTCGGTCTCTTCGAAGACACCAACCTTTGCGCCATTCACGCTAAACGCGTCACCATCATGCCAAAGGACATACAGTTGGCTCGCAGGATCAGAGGCGAACGCGCTTAAGGCGTGTGACTTTACAACTCCGGCGTACACAAACACGCACGAAATTATCATCGTGTCAGTTTTGTACACTCGAGCCGAAAAGCACAAAAGGCCCTTTTCAGGGCCACATATATTTCTGATATATTATTAAAATATATGTTTCTTACATAACATCATAAAGTCATATAGTCTATAAATAAACTACATATAATTATATACTAAATTATAAATATATAGGTTACTGAAAAAGTTTAGTTTAGTTTGTTTGCTTATGTTATTTATGCATAATTGATTTGACTTAAAACATGGATGTAAATAAATCTATGGAATAATCAAATTATTTCACTTTTGCAATATTCTATATGCTATGCGTATAGACTTGCCAAATGAAATTAGGTTGATATTTTATTAAAACAATAATTTGTTCAAGTCATAGGTGAATATGACTAATACAAGAATAACACGAATTATTATTAATGTACCTACATAGAAATTATATTAATAAATAATTGTGTGTTCGTAGTAAACCGGGGCACCCACCGAGCGCGCGAGCGCGTCGACGGCTCCATACACCGGCGGTATACTATATAAAGGGGCGAAATACGTTTGCTCCGAATCCAGTCGTACGCCAGCGCTCGCCGTTTAACAACGTGCGCGCGTTAGTCATTTGTTCGTGTCGTTCTGTTCAATTTACTCGCTTAGAAGATGACCGGACGCGGAAAGGGAGGAAAAGGTCTGGGGAAAGGAGGAGCCAAGCGTCACAGGAAAGTACTTCGTGATAACATCCAGGGCATCACGAAGCCGGCCATCCGTCGTCTGGCGCGCAGAGGTGGTGTCAAGCGTATCTCCGGTCTCATTTACGAAGAGACTCGCGGCGTCCTCAAGGTTTTCCTAGAGAACGTAATCCGCGACGCCGTCACGTACACGGAGCACGCCAAGAGGAAGACCGTAACCGCCATGGACGTAGTCTACGCTCTGAAGCGTCAAGGCCGCACCCTCTACGGTTTCGGCGGTTAAGGTTGCCTGCATGTCTCTGCCTGCATGCCACATAATATTTATCGAATATTATTATTTTATTCGATAAATAATTTAAACAAAAGGCCCTTTTCAGGGCCGCATATGAATCTTATAAACTTTATTACGGTTTATGTTTCTATGACACACACACAAGAAAGTCTCTAATTAACTAACTCAAAATACTTTTACCAACCTTACCAATAGTATCGGTTCTACAACATAAATAAACATCTTACTTGTTGTTACTCTTCCTCTATAGAGATATAGCGAACCGTGCCGAAGTATACTTATGTGTAGATCTCCATTCACCGTTCGAGTAACTGAAAGAAAAAAAAAAAAAAATATATGTATAATTTTTTATATATCGTAGCATACATATAACATTATAATATATTACTTTTATACGTTTGTTTTATCATTCTATATACCTACTTAGAAACGACTAATCGTATGATTTTAATATTATTATTAATATTTACTTTGAAAAATTATATTAATTTATACATTACTACGTCGTACGTACGTACACGACGAAAAGTAGCGCTGAGGGCGGCCGCCGCCGCTCTTTACTTTGTACTGCGCATTTGATTCGATTATTGTAAATATGCCTATAGACTATTCATAATATGAAATATATTGAATAATAATAGACAGTGTCTCAATGATGACGTAAAATATATTTTTATATTACTATTATAATCGAACAAACCTCACCGGTCATAGTCGTCCGTCCTTAAGTGGTGTGTTCGAACCAACGTGTATGCAACGTGTTTTACGAAGGTTCACTTTTAATGGTGTAATTCGTTCGGTTAATGTGTTAATATAAAAAAAATGTTTACACGTTTCAAGCTCGATATCCACGTCGAGGATTTATCGACCGTTTAGGCGGAAATCTTTGCGTTTTATAGAGAAAAATACATTTTTAACAAAACTCAACGTATGCACGGTAGACAGTCGAGAAAATAATATACCGTAGCGTCGTAACCTATCGTTTATACCCTATATAATCTGTGTTGTACGATGGTCACTTTCATGATATATATAAAATGTTGTACGAAATACATGCCGCCATAGGAAAAGTTTAATAAAAATTTATTTAATTAGATAGGTGTTAGTGAAAAGTATGAAGTGTTCATACGAGAAAACGTCCCGCGACAGAACGGCCCTCGTTACGGTAAAGTTCAGACGTAGCTCGCTGAACGAAATTTTATGTATGGTGGCGACATCTACGGACAGTCGAAGTCTCTATCTACTTTACTACTAACTACTACGTTAGTTAATTACGTACTTACTTGTGTGTATCTAAATATAATAAAAAATAAATAAAATGGCAGACACAGCTGTTGCCGCCGAAGCTCCGGCTCCCGCTACACCCGCGAAGAAGGCAGGAAGAGGGGCAGGTGCCGCAAAGAAACCTAAGGCGAAGCCCACTCATCCCAAGACATCCGAGATGGTGAACAACGCTATCAGGGAGATGAAGGAACGCAGCGGATCGTCGTTGCAAGCCATCAAAAAATACATCGCCGCCCACTACAAGGTCGACGCCGAGAAGTTGGCGCCTTTCATTAGAAAGTATCTGAAGAGTGCCGTCGAATCGGGTGCCCTAATTCAGACAAAGGGCAAGGGAGCCTCCGGATCGTTCAAACTCGAGTCCAAGTCCTCCTCGGCGAAGAAACCCAGCGCAGCCGCCGCTAGCTCCGGCAAATCCGCCGGCGGCAAGGGTGCCGCCGCCTCCGCCGCCAAGGGTGGTAAGAAGGCGACCGCCTCCGCCGCCGGCGCCAAGAGCAAGAAGGCGGCCGCCGCGTCGGCGTCTGCCGCCTCGGGCTCGCCGTCCAAATCCAAAGCGTCCGCAGCTAAAGACAAGAAAGCCGCCGCCGCAAAGAAGAAGCCCGCCCCTAAGAAGGCCGCAACCCCCGCTAAGGCGAAGGGTGGTGCAGCCCCCAAAGCAAAGAAGACCGCCAAACCTCCTACTAAGAAACCCAAGGCACCGAAACCTAAGAAGGCCGCCGCCACACCTAAGAAGCCGGCCGCGAAGAAAGCAGCCGCCGCCAAGAAGTAAACTCGCACACGACACCACCGCACAACATAATTGATTGTGTGTGTGTGTGTGTGTGTGTCGTCGAGAGGTACGACGTGTTGCGCCGCGGCGCTAAGCGGCTCAAGACTGCGGCGACCGACCAGCGGAGTAGTGCAGTTTCTGATCGCAAGAAAGAAGAAGAAAACTACTAAGATCTCTCTCTATCATCGCTGCCGCGCGCTTAGCTTGCTATGCGCACGCACGCAACAACAAAACAGCCCTTTTCAGGGCTAACAAAGTTTTCTCGAATATAATTTTTATTTTTATATTCGTTTCTATGATACGATAAAGGTCAAAAGTAGTCTCAAACAAACAAACAACATTCTACTATAACGCATCAACTTTATTTATTTCTAAATAAATACTTTACATCGCTAAGTATAGGTACAATTTCGTATAATAATATCTAATAATAATAAACTATAACTAAGCAATTACATATATAAATTAACTAACTTACTATGCTACCGTACAAAATCTATAACTACTTATTTATTACCTACATAGGTAAATTAAATTATTTATTTCGTATCGTACCATAAACTTTATCCTCTTCACAATATACACTTCACTTCACTTTGGTATTTATTATTACACCACACATTTATTTTTTCACTTGTTTCACTTCACACACGCGCGAGATTATTATTATTTACGCGAACGCAACGACGGAGGCGACGTGAAACGACGATAATAAACAACAACAACCTAATTAATAATTACAACACACATTTTTACAACTATAAACTAAAACGACACGCCGTCCGCCCTGCCGACTGCCCGATATAATATACTTTTGTTTTTCAATATAATAATAAAGGATATTATTATTATTATTATGGCTATGGCGCTGGCGCATGCGCGATGCGCGACGAACGACGTCGCTTTTTGACGGTGTCAGTTCGTTCTCTCGCTCGCTCCCTACCCCACCCGACGTTTGCGCGACAGCGGCCGTATATAAAATGAACGGACACAAACGGATTGTTTTTGTATTTACTGGTTGTAGCGCGCGCACGCACACGCACGTTATATATAATATTACGTTGAAAGTTATTATAATATAAAAAAACTTCAAACATGTCTGGACGCGGTAAAGGTGGAAAAGTTAAGGGAAAGGCAAAGTCTCGTTCCAACCGTGCTGGTCTCCAGTTCCCCGTCGGTCGTATACACAGGCTGCTGCGTAACGGCAACTACGCCGAGCGCGTCGGTGCCGGTGCTCCAGTGTATCTGGCCGCAGTAATGGAATACCTTGCCGCTGAAGTTCTCGAGTTGGCCGGTAACGCCGCGAGGGACAACAAGAAGACCAGGATCATTCCCCGTCATCTCCAATTGGCCATCCGCAACGACGAGGAGTTGAACAAACTGCTATCCGGCGTGACAATCGCTCAGGGCGGTGTGCTGCCTAACATCCAGGCTGTCCTCCTGCCCAAGAAGACCGAGAAGAAGGCCTAAACCTCTCGCTCAATTCTTGGTCTGTCTGTATCATCGAGATCACGATCGATGTGCATCGACACACACACACACACTGTTCTTTGCGTGCATGGATCGTGAACGTGAAAAAGGCCCTTTTCAGGGCCACAATACGAATCATAGTCGGAAAGTAATATTATATTATTATTATAAAGACTGTTTCTATTACGATACAATTGAAAGTATTCTAGCAGTATAACTATGTATTATAGTACATTATACAGTATATTATAAAATAATACTTAATAATATTAAATTGACAGACACGTCAGTTAAAAGTAAATTTTACATGAACAAAACTACTACTTCATTGATACATTATAATTAAACACGAAATAAAAATATATGCAACGTAGATACCTATCAATACAAACCATTTGATATTTATTTAATTATAGGTATGTAATCTACCATACTATCAAATAGATAGAATAAATAATATTACTACTAAAGACGACCAAAAGCGAAGCGTCGCACCTCGTCCCGCGCATTTCCCCTTTGGCGCGGTCTCTCTCTTGACGCTAGAGCGAGGCGAACGCGACTGAACATATCTGTTTCGCTACGATTGGTCCGCGCGGACTGTCGCGCTCTACGTGCGTCCCACCACTGAGCGACTTTTGGCTCAATAAAAAGAAGGTGCAGTTTGCCGTACGAAATCAAGGTACAGTCACGCGCGCCGCAGTGAAGAGCGCACACCTGCGAGCCTCACTGCCTAGCCGTACGGATCGCCCACATCGTACCCATCGGACATCAGACCGAGGAACGAGCACTTGCCGCCCGGCGGTTACCCACTGTTACTGCAGCGAACAACCGTCGAGCGATCGCGGCTGGCGCGCGTCCTAGGACGCCGCCATGCCAAACAAACAAAACAGCCCTTCTAAGGGCTATAGCCCTTTGGGCCCCTCCACCACCCCTTTTCGGGGCTCCCCTCAATCCCCCCTACAACAGGGACAGGGAACGGGAACACCACCGGCCTCGCTTCGGACCCCGAGCCCTCAAATACGACCTCAAAGGTCCGCATTTGAGCCACCGAGATCATCACAACAAAAATCCATGCCCGCCGCTAAATCCGCCCTCGGAGCGGACACGCGCTCGCGTACCGTATCGGCCGCTGAGGCGCCACGCCCGAAGGCGGGGCGCCCAAGCGTAGCCCCACCCGCCGCGACCGCGCGCCCGCCATTGGGCAGACCGAGCGCGCACCGCGCCGCCGCCCAGCCGCCGCCGCCCGGGCCCGGCCAATCGCGCGCGAGCGCGTACTCGTCGCGCGCCCCCGCTCCACCCCGTGCACCTCCGCCGGCCCAATCGGCGTCGAGCGCCGCGTACCGCGCGGCTCCGCCGACCCAATCGGCGTCGAGTGACGCGTATTACACGCCTCCGCCGCCCAGATCGGCGTCGAACGTCGCGTTCCACACTCCGCCGCCGCCCAGATCGGTGTCGAGTGACGCGTACCAACCTGTGCCGCAGTACCGAGCGATGTCGAACATTTCGACCTTGTCTTTTCCGCCCGCTAGCCTCCAGCATTTGGCTTCCCCTCGCGAAGCTGCAATGGACTCGCCCGCTCAACGGTACTATAGTGATACCTCACTGGCTTCGATCGCATCCGTCGAAGGCGACGAGCTAGACCGCCTACTGAACACCCCGCCGTCGCAGACAGCATACGGCGAAAAATCGGCAGCGCCCACGCCAATGGTCCGACTCACGTCCGACCACGGCCAACAGAAGCTAACGCAGACAGCTGACTTCCACAATATGGAAATAGACCCCTCCCGCACCCCCTCGCGTCGCCGAAGGAGCACGGACGACGAGGAGGAATACGAAAGGGATAAGCGGCCTTGCAATTCGGCGCTGACTCTCTCCTACTCACAACGCGACCCACGCCTGACGCGTACGTCACAAAGGGAGGAGGGACTCTCGGCGCAGACCTACGCAGGAGCCCTATCATCGCCACCACCGACAACCCCGTCAACCCCAACAACCAGCATACCGCCCGTTGCCGTCCTACAGACCGACCAACCGGCTAGCCAACAAGCCGCTCAATTGGCTTCTCAAGAAGTTCCTGCCCCAGCCCCGAAAGTTCAGGCACGGTACCCACCCCTTGTGGTGGAGGCACTACCGGACTGGACTGTGCATTTCAGGGAGCTGAAAAAGCTCCTGGGGCATGCGCCCAACGGCCGCGCATACGGGAAAGGCGTCCGATTTATGCCAAAGTCGGACACCGAGTACCGAATCATACAATCCTACCTCACTAACCTGGAGAGGGAGACCAGGATATCCTGGTTCTCGTACTCCCTCCCAGCAGAGCGAAGCCTGAAGGTGGCCATCCGTGGGCTGCCAGTAGATACAAACCCGGAGGACATCAACCGGGAGCTGCAAGAGCTCGGATATGTGCCCGAATATGTGCGCGCAATCCGAGCCCGGCAAGGACGCCCCGGCTGCCTATACTTCGCCCAACTGCAGCGAACACCCGGACTCACCCCCGGGATTTACAACGTCACAGAGCTGCTGTGCATGCCGGGAGTCCGCATTGAAGCGTGGCGCGGCAAGCGAGGGCCAGCTCAATGCCATCGATGCCAGCAGTTCCGGCATTCCTCCCACAACTGCCACAGGCCACCAGCCTGCGTGCGCTGCGGGGAGGAGCACACCGCCAAAGAATGCCAGCGCCCCCTAGAATCGCCGCCCACCTGCGCAAACTGTGGAGGTGCACACACGGCAAATAACGTTGCTTGCCCGGTGTTCCGAAAGGAGGCGCGGAACAAGAAGGCCGGCACCGTCAGCCGGACCGCCACCACCGCTGCCAAACAAACAGCAGCTACCACCACCGAAGCAGACGCCCCAGGCTCATTGATGGCCGTCGCCAACCCAGCCAACGCGACTGGCGGCAAGAAGCGTCGCAGGAGGAACAGAAAGAAGTCCCGGGGCTCGAAGGCTGTGCTGACAGCACAGCCAGAAAGCACACCGGCGGGACCTGCAGCACCCGTGGTCGCTGCCCCCTCAAGGGGGACGAAGGCGAAGCGGGCTGCCGAGCCGATGACAGCGAGCACTTCGTCGACAACGGAAAAGACAATCCCTTTGATTACCATGGCTATCGAAGCCCTAAACAAGGTGCTCATAGCCATCCAGGAGAAACGGGACCTGACTCCAGTTATCCTGCAGTGCGTAGGAGACTTTTTTGCCTATGGCCGGTAGTCCCCTACGTATCTGCCACTGGAACGCCGACGGACTGTCCCCAGAAAAGACCCGGCTGTTGAGGTTACTTGTCTCACAGCGGCAGGTTGATGTTGCCCTCATCAACGAGACGCACCTCAAGCCCAGCACCAAACTGAAGATGCCAGGGTACCACGTGTACCGAGAAGACCTACTCTCCCCCACTGGCACTGCATACAGGGGATTAGCAGTCCTAGTGAAGAGAAGGATCGTCCACCAACCGCTGCCAGTACCAACTCTGCAGTCGTCGTACGCCCTCGGCGTGGAAGTCTGCATCGACCGCCAGCCCACCCGTGTGTATGCGTTCTACAAGCCGCCAGCCGTCCGGTTTGAAATGGCTGATGTCCACACCCTGCTGGACTCGCCACTCCCGACCGTGATCGCGGGCGACTTCAATGCAAAGCACACGGCTTGGAACTCAAACTCCATCTGCGCAAACGGCCGCCGTCTTCTCGACGATGCGGACCGCAACGGCTACGAGGTGCTAGGACCAGAGGTCCCGACGCACTACCCGTACCAGGCAGCCCTCACACCTGACGTCATCGATCTGTCGATAGTCCGCGGCCTCCCAGCCGCACCTTCGATCGACGTCCTGGACGACCACCTCCTCTCGGACCACCAACCGGTCCTGCTGACTCTGCAGAGCGTCCCAGTCCGGACAGTACCGATGCCCTCTCGTGTCCGACAAGACTGGCGAGTCTTCGCCGATTACATGGCCCACCACTCGCCCTACCGCCGAATTGAGTCCCACGCCGACGTTGACACGCTCGCTGAAAACCTCAGCGCCACCATCAACACAGCGCTTCAAGTGTCGAGACGAGACGCTACGTCGGCGCACAAGCCACCCCTACTCCCAGCGAACATCTTGGCGATGATCAAGAGGAAGAGGAAGCTGCGACGCCAATGGCAGAGCACCAGATGCCCGTCCATGAAGACCCAGCTCAATGCTCTGGCTGCAAAGATCTCGGCCGCACTGGAAACAGTTGCAACCGAGTCCTGGGAACGCACCATTGAGCGAGCAGGCGAAGACTGGTCTGGCATCCACCGCCTTTGCCGCCAACTCTCCGGGAAGCCACCTCCGTTAAGGCCCCTTCTGGCCAGTGACGGAACTCCACGCTACCGCGCCGAGGACCGAGCGGAGATTTTTGCTAGCCACCTGGAGACCCAGTTCCAGCCGAACCAAGCCTCAAATATGCAGCACGTAGAGTCCATCCAGCAGCACTTGGAGTCCTACTTCAGAGCGCCGATAGCAGCCACGGAAGACCCAGTAGTCTTTTCCCCGGGTCAAGTGCAGCGAATGATTCGCCGCACCCAGCCGCGGAAAGCCCCAGGTCCAGATCGGATCTCTAATGAAGCCCTGCGTCACCTTCCCCCGCGAGCAATCGCGACGTTGACGCAGCTATTCAACGGAATCCTCCGCACCAGCCACTTTCCCGCGTCATGGAGACTCGGCCGAGTCATCATGCTGCCTAAACCCGGGAAAAACATACTGAAGCCCGAGAGTTATCGGCCCATCACGCTGCTGCCGACCATCTCCAAAGTTTTCGAGAAACTCCTGCTGCTTCACCTGACACCCCACATCCAGCCACGCGACGAACAGTTTGGCTTTCGCGCCGAACACTCCACAACGCACCAGCTCGCGAGGGTACTGCACTTCGTGACTGTCGCCCTCAACAAGAGGGAGAGCACGGTCGCAGTACTTCTCGACATGGAGAAAGCATTCGACCGCGTCTGGCACTCCGGTCTGATATACAAGTTGTCCACATCTACTATTCCACGTCGAATAGTTAAGACTGTGGCCTCCTTCCTCCAAGACCGACGCTTTCAAGTGGCAGTTGACGGCGTCCTATCTACGGAGCGCACCATCAGAGCCGGCGTGCCCCAGGGAAGTTGCCTCTCGCCCGTCTGCTACAGCAGATACACGGACGACATCCCCGTCGCTGGAGGCGCCCTATTGGCGCTGTACGCTGACGATGCCGCCTACATCTCATCTTCACTCACCCCCGTTCACGCGGCGACAAAGATGCAGCGCGCATTGGATGCACTCCCGCCATGGCTGGAAGACTGGAGACTGACGGTCAACGTGGCGAAGACCCAGGCGATCTCCTTCGGCAGCAGGAGACAACCACCGCCTCTCACCATGCTCGGACAACGCATCGACTGGTCCCCGACGGTAAAATACCTGGGAGTGACCATAGACCGTCGTCTCACAATGGCCCCACACGTAAGGAACGTCGTTGGCCAAACGCAAGCCGCTCGAGCTCTCCTGCGTCCTGTACTGTCGTCCCGCCTCCCCTTGCGCGCGAAGCTGACGGTGTACAAGGCATATATCCGCACCCGCCTCACATATGCCGCCCCAGCCTGGTATGCGCTGGTCTCGGACACACACCGCAAACGGTTGCGTGCGCAGCAGTCGCTCGCCCTTCGCACCGTCGTGGACGCCCCTCGCTACGTGAGGAACAACACCATCGCCAGAGGCCTACGCATGGAGAGCCTCGACGACTTCATCGGTCGCCTGAGCGGCAACATGTTCGCCCGAACGGAAGGGTCCTCCTTCCGCCATCTGCAGGAGCTAGCGCCCTACCATCGGCGCCCACCGGACAGACCACTGCCGCGGGACTTAATTCCCGCCGCAACCTCACCTGACTGACCCCTCTCGCGGACGTCGGCTGATGGGCGCCTCCTCCCGGCAGGCTCGACCTCGCTGACGTCCCGAGAGCCCACACGGACCAAGCCGCTGCTGGCTCGCAGACCGCTCACCGGACTTCCCCTCCCGAGGGGATACCGCCGGTGGGGCCCGGACTCGCTAGCAGTGTGAAACGCACACCCGGGCATAACGCCCGAACTATAGACCACGGTGGCCAAGGCCACCACCCAGGGACCCGCCTGTATTCGCAGGCGGCGAGTGACACCACTCAGACAGGCCGTCGCCTGGAAGAGTAACCCCAGGTCCCTCTAGGGGGATCATGAGAAGACCCGGAGCCGTACGAAATCACTCAGCTATCGAACGCCGTACTGTACTGTACTGTACGTTCATTAGCGCGCTCTCATAATTATTAACCGACAACAAAATGCCGCCCAAGACAAGTGGTAAGGCCGCCAAGAAATCCGGCAAGGCACAAAAGAACATCTCCAAGACCGATAAGAAAAAGAAGAAGCACAAGAGGAAGGAGAGCTACGCCATCTACATCTACAAGGTGCTCAAGCAGGTCCACCCCGACACCGGTATCTCCAGTAAGGCTATGTCAATCATGAATTCGTTCGTTAACGACATCTTCGAACGCATAGCCGCCGAAGCTTCTCGTCTGGCCCATTACAACAAGAGGTCCACTATTACATCGAGGGAGGTGCAGACTTCCGTCAGGCTGCTGCTGCCCGGTGAGCTCGCCAAGCACGCAGTCAGCGAGGGCACCAAAGCCGTCACCAAGTACACCAGCTCCAAGTGAGCGTCGCGTATACTTGTTTCGTGTTTTTTTGTGTCTGTGTATGTATATCGAAACACGAACACAACAAAAGGCCCTTTTCAGGGCCACAAATATGTTCATGTATTTTCTGTAATCGGTTTCTATTAACACACAACAAGTCGAAAGTTCGACGACGACGACGACCGGTTAATTAATTTACTTAACTAATAAAATAAAAAAAAATATATATATATATATATATATGTATATATTTCCTCTATCTAGCTGAATAACAAACAAACAATATAATTATGGTTAGGCTAGGTTAGAAAAAGTTAGGTTAAGAAATGTTAGGTTTGAAAAAGTTAGGTTCTAAAGGAGAGAGAATGAATGAAATTTAATTAAAAAAAAAAAAAAAATCATATATATTAACAACGTAGATGTTTAACCGCGATAAATATAAATAATAAAAAAATAAAAAAAAATAGAAAAAGGTTTAATGCGAAACGATAATTATTTATAGATGATACCTACCACCTATACCAATAAATTATTGTTTTGTAAAACTTTATTCGAGCGTTCGATTGTGTGATGCGTCGAGCTTGTTTCCCGTCGGGTATAAATATTGGTGACCCGCGTACGGCGTTATTCATTCTCTCTCGCACCGTCCCCGCGTACTGACGTTACCTACCGTACTACCGTTACGTTAAAGAAATGGCACGTACCAAGCAGACCGCTCGCAAGTCCACCGGTGGTAAGGCACCGAGGAAACAGCTCGCCACTAAAGCCGCCCGCAAGAGTGCACCGGCTACCGGTGGTGTAAAGAAGCCCCATCGCTACAGGCCCGGTACCGTCGCTCTTCGTGAGATCCGTCGTTACCAGAAGAGTACCGAGCTGTTGATCCGCAAACTCCCGTTCCAGCGTTTGGTTCGTGAGATCGCTCAGGACTTCAAGACCGATCTCCGTTTCCAGAGCTCCGCTGTCATGGCACTTCAGGAGGCCAGCGAGGCTTACCTCGTCGGTCTCTTCGAAGACACCAACCTTTGCGCCATTCACGCTAAACGCGTCACCATCATGCCAAAGGACATACAGTTGGCTCGCAGGATCAGAGGCGAACGCGCTTAAGGCGTGTGACTTTACAACTCCGGCGTACACAAACACGCACGAAATTATCATCGTGTCAGTTTTGTACACTCGAGCCGAAAAGCACAAAAGGCCCTTTTCAGGGCCACATATATTTCTGATATATTATTAAAATATATGTTTCTTACATAACATCATAAAGTCATATAGTCTATAAATAAACTACATATAATTATATACTAAATTATAAATATATAGGTTACTGAAAAAGTTTAGTTTAGTTTGTTTGCTTATGTTATTTATGCATAATTGATTTGACTTAAAACATGGATGTAAATAAATCTATGGAATAATCAAATTATTTCACTTTTGCAATATTCTATATGCTATGCGTATAGACTTGCCAAATGAAATTAGGTTGATATTTTATTAAAACAATAATTTGTTCAAGTCATAGGTGAATATGACTAATACAAGAATAACACGAATTATTATTAATGTACCTACATAGAAATTATATTAATAAATAATTGTGTGTTCGTAGTAAACCGGGGCACCCACCGAGCGCGCGAGCGCGTCGACGGCTCCATACACCGGCGGTATACTATATAAAGGGGCGAAATACGTTTGCTCCGAATCCAGTCGTACGCCAGCGCTCGCCGTTTAACAACGTGCGCGCGTTAGTCATTTGTTCGTGTCGTTCTGTTCAATTTACTCGCTTAGAAGATGACCGGACGCGGAAAGGGAGGAAAAGGTCTGGGGAAAGGAGGAGCCAAGCGTCACAGGAAAGTACTTCGTGATAACATCCAGGGCATCACGAAGCCGGCCATCCGTCGTCTGGCGCGCAGAGGTGGTGTCAAGCGTATCTCCGGTCTCATTTACGAAGAGACTCGCGGCGTCCTCAAGGTTTTCCTAGAGAACGTAATCCGCGACGCCGTCACGTACACGGAGCACGCCAAGAGGAAGACCGTAACCGCCATGGACGTAGTCTACGCTCTGAAGCGTCAAGGCCGCACCCTCTACGGTTTCGGCGGTTAAGGTTGCCTGCATGTCTCTGCCTGCATGCCACATAATATTTATCGAATATTATTATTTTATTCGATAAATAATTTAAACAAAAGGCCCTTTTCAGGGCCGCATATGAATCTTATAAACTTTATTACGGTTTATGTTTCTATGACACACACACAAGAAAGTCTCTAATTAACTAACTCAAAATACTTTTACCAACCTTACCAATAGTATCGGTTCTACAACATAAATAAACATCTTACTTGTTGTTACTCTTCCTCTATAGAGATATAGCGAACCGTGCCGAAGTATACTTATGTGTAGATCTCCATTCACCGTTCGAGTAACTGAAAGAAAAAAAAAAAAAAATATATGTATAATTTTTTATATATCGTAGCATACATATAACATTATAATATATTACTTTTATACGTTTGTTTTATCATTCTATATACCTACTTAGAAACGACTAATCGTATGATTTTAATATTATTATTAATATTTACTTTGAAAAATTATATTAATTTATACATTACTACGTCGTACGTACGTACACGACGAAAAGTAGCGCTGAGGGCGGCCGCCGCCGCTCTTTACTTTGTACTGCGCATTTGATTCGATTATTGTAAATATGCCTATAGACTATTCATAATATGAAATATATTGAATAATAATAGACAGTGTCTCAATGATGACGTAAAATATATTTTTATATTACTATTATAATCGAACAAACCTCACCGGTCATAGTCGTCCGTCCTTAAGTGGTGTGTTCGAACCAACGTGTATGCAACGTGTTTTACGAAGGTTCACTTTTAATGGTGTAATTCGTTCGGTTAATGTGTTAATATAAAAAAAATGTTTACACGTTTCAAGCTCGATATCCACGTCGAGGATTTATCGACCGTTTAGGCGGAAATCTTTGCGTTTTATAGAGAAAAATACATTTTTAACAAAACTCAACGTATGCACGGTAGACAGTCGAGAAAATAATATACCGTAGCGTCGTAACCTATCGTTTATACCCTATATAATCTGTGTTGTACGATGGTCACTTTCATGATATATATAAAATGTTGTACGAAATACATGCCGCCATAGGAAAAGTTTAATAAAAATTTATTTAATTAGATAGGTGTTAGTGAAAAGTATGAAGTGTTCATACGAGAAAACGTCCCGCGACAGAACGGCCCTCGTTACGGTAAAGTTCAGACGTAGCTCGCTGAACGAAATTTTATGTATGGTGGCGACATCTACGGACAGTCGAAGTCTCTATCTACTTTACTACTAACTACTACGTTAGTTAATTACGTACTTACTTGTGTGTATCTAAATATAATAAAAAATAAATAAAATGGCAGACACAGCTGTTGCCGCCGAAGCTCCGGCTCCCGCTACACCCGCGAAGAAGGCAGGAAGAGGGGCAGGTGCCGCAAAGAAACCTAAGGCGAAGCCCACTCATCCCAAGACATCCGAGATGGTGAACAACGCTATCAGGGAGATGAAGGAACGCAGCGGATCGTCGTTGCAAGCCATCAAAAAATACATCGCCGCCCACTACAAGGTCGACGCCGAGAAGTTGGCGCCTTTCATTAGAAAGTATCTGAAGAGTGCCGTCGAATCGGGTGCCCTAATTCAGACAAAGGGCAAGGGAGCCTCCGGATCGTTCAAACTCGAGTCCAAGTCCTCCTCGGCGAAGAAACCCAGCGCAGCCGCCGCTAGCTCCGGCAAATCCGCCGGCGGCAAGGGTGCCGCCGCCTCCGCCGCCAAGGGTGGTAAGAAGGCGACCGCCTCCGCCGCCGGCGCCAAGAGCAAGAAGGCGGCCGCCGCGTCGGCGTCTGCCGCCTCGGGCTCGCCGTCCAAATCCAAAGCGTCCGCAGCTAAAGACAAGAAAGCCGCCGCCGCAAAGAAGAAGCCCGCCCCTAAGAAGGCCGCAACCCCCGCTAAGGCGAAGGGTGGTGCAGCCCCCAAAGCAAAGAAGACCGCCAAACCTCCTACTAAGAAACCCAAGGCACCGAAACCTAAGAAGGCCGCCGCCACACCTAAGAAGCCGGCCGCGAAGAAAGCAGCCGCCGCCAAGAAGTAAACTCGCACACGACACCACCGCACAACATAATTGATTGTGTGTGTGTGTGTGTGTGTGTGTCGTCGAGAGGTACGACGTGTTGCGCCGCGGCGCTAAGCGGCTCAAGACTGCGGCGACCGACCAGCGGAGTAGTGCAGTTTCTGATCGCAAGAAAGAAGAAGAAAACTACTAAGATCTCTCTCTATCATCGCTGCCGCGCGCTTAGCTTGCTATGCGCACGCACGCAACAACAAAACAGCCCTTTTCAGGGCTAACAAAGTTTTCTCGAATATAATTTTTATTTTTATATTCGTTTCTATGATACGATAAAGGTCAAAAGTAGTCTCAAACAAACAAACAACATTCTACTATAACGCATCAACTTTATTTATTTCTAAATAAATACTTTACATCGCTAAGTATAGGTACAATTTCGTATAATAATATCTAATAATAATAAACTATAACTAAGCAATTACATATATAAATTAACTAACTTACTATGCTACCGTACAAAATCTATAACTACTTATTTATTACCTACATAGGTAAATTAAATTATTTATTTCGTATCGTACCATAAACTTTATCCTCTTCACAATATACACTTCACTTCACTTTGGTATTTATTATTACACCACACATTTATTTTTTCACTTGTTTCACTTCACACACGCGCGAGATTATTATTATTTACGCGAACGCAACGACGGAGGCGACGTGAAACGACGATAATAAACAACAACAACCTAATTAATAATTACAACACACATTTTTACAACTATAAACTAAAACGACACGCCGTCCGCCCTGCCGACTGCCCGATATAATATACTTTTGTTTTTCAATATAATAATAAAGGATATTATTATTATTATTATGGCTATGGCGCTGGCGCATGCGCGATGCGCGACGAACGACGTCGCTTTTTGACGGTGTCAGTTCGTTCTCTCGCTCGCTCCCTACCCCACCCGACGTTTGCGCGACAGCGGCCGTATATAAAATGAACGGACACAAACGGATTGTTCTGGGCGACATCTACGGACAGTCGAAGTCTCTATCTACTTTACTACTAACTACTACGTTAGTTAATTACGTACTCACTTGTGTGTATCTAGGTTTCATTCATTCCACGCTAGCCGCCGCCCGGTGCACACGTCTCCACGACAGTCCGTGCCAAGTTCCGACGCGACTTTCCCGCTCAAACATTCTGACACTTCGACAGTTATAGCGACTTGTTGTTCTCACAACAGGTTGTCTAATAATTGTCAAAGTCACTGTTCTTTTTAGAACAATCGCACTCACACTTCCTAGACAATTATAACGACTTGTTATTTTCATAACGAGTTGTTAATAATTGTCTAGTCACTGTTCTTTTTAGAACAATCACACACACATTCACAACACTACACCTTCGTTTCTTGTCCTTCTAGGGACATAGACAACAAAAGTCTGTTCTTTTCAGAACAACCGCACACACACATTACACAACACCACACCTTGTTTCTTGTCCTTCTAGGGACATAGACAACAAAAGTCTGCTCTTTTCAGAGCACCCCACACATACACCTACACAACATTGCGTTTCTCTTGTCCTTATCAGGACATTGAACACAAAAGTCTCGCCGCGAGCGTCCCGCTTCCCGCCGTTTTCACAGCGGTCAGCGGCCCACCTCACAGCGATTGTCCTTGTCAGGACACTACACTACTACGTACACCACTTACCTCACAACACCGTGTCCGCTGCGAACTGTACTGCCCTTCTCGGGGCATACACGAGCACCGACATACACCACACACAAACCCGGCGTCGGTCCAGTCCTTTCCAGGGCTCCGCACCCGGCTCACTTCACCACACACTACAACAACACGAAACACAGCACATTAACACCCGTGCACTTTTAAGCGCGCGGCCCACATCGGAGCCCTACCGTCACCGGAGGCCCCGTACACATAGGTACTCACAACATTTTTTCGCGCGCTTTTTGATCCGTCGAAAAGAGCGCGAAACTCACTACACCACAAATCACTACACACCTACATCGCACCTACATACATTTACATTCATCTACACAACATAACACGTACGTTGCTACGCGAGCGACTATCAGCTGGGCGCGGCGAGAGGCCACCGGCCGGGACGCGACCGCCGCAAAAAGCGCGCGAACGTAGCATCGACGCTCACTCGATACACTATCCATACATCTACATACGTACGTATAACACACCTATTTTATACATCGAATTTTGATCGCGTCTCACAGCTGTTTACGCAGTTGTATTCGCGTGAAAACTTCGTTGTTTAACTTCATATATTTTTGGCCCCTTCAGGGTAAAACCAGCTTGGTCTGGTCCCCGGTGGAAACCTCACAGGTGCCAACGAAACCGGGTGAGGCGTTGACCCGACACGCCTGCCGCGCCCCATAAGGGCAAAGCAAACCGTCGGACGGGACCAGGTAGCACGGCCTTGGGGGTGTCCCCTAGTCGTGTCTGGTTGTCTCCTACCGTCCCACCCTTACCCCTTCCTTACTTCCATTCCTTTACACTAGTTTGGGTGTGCCGGCCGTCAGGCCCATACCACCCCGGTGTAGAGGCAGTTAGGAATCCTCTACTCGCGTGAGTTGCACAGAGGAATACAAGTTGTTTAGGTACACACCACACCACGCACTACTCATCCTCCTGGCTTCCCGCCGGGAGGGATCGTAATCAAGGCGGCCGACTAAAAGTCAACAACTTTTTATTTGTCGTCCTTGTTGCTAATCCCTACTAAGTGTAACTCGATCGAGTTTCACTTAGTACAAAATGTTATCACTCGAGGTTCTATTACAGGACCCCGAGGTTTATGCCTTTTTAAAGGCAAAGTTTGGGGACGGCATCCCTTCCGCCGCCCCCGCTTCCTTCCCCTCACAACCCCTCACCCCAGCCGCCACTGCCGAAGCGCGATCTACTCACGGTCGCAAATCCCGTCGGGACGCAGTCCCAAGCACCCCCGCCTCCCCCACGCGTTCGCGGAGCTCTCACTCCACGAGACGCACCCCCTCCCCCGTCATCACCCCCTCTCCCTCCGATATGGAGGCTTCTGAAATTAGCAGTCAGGAATCTGACGACGGGTTTCAACCCGACCCGCGCAATGAGCGCAAAAAGAGGAGGCGCAACCCTCCTCTCCCCCCCTCTTCGGGCACTGACGCCCTTCTACCCACCCCCCCCTCCCAACCGCCCAAGCCCGCCTCGCAGAAGAGGCCGCTCTCTCCCCGTCAAGGGGACGCTCCACGAAAGGAGCCAACCCCCCCACCCCTCTTCGTTCATGAGAAGTCCAAATGGACTTCTATTTCAGGTTGGTGTGCTGAAAAGCACATCAACTTCACCTCCGCACGATCCACCGCTCAGGGGATCAAAATCACTGTCCCCACTTCTCGGGACCATAGGTCCCTCACCCTCCTTCTCAAGGAAAGGGCTATCCCTTTCCACACTTTCACCCTTGAGGAGGAACGCCTCCTCAGGGTAGTCATTCGAGGTGTCCCCAGGGAGATCCCCACGGAGGAGGTTCTATCCTCCCTCCGCTCCCAATCTTATCCCGTGCACGCCGTGCACCGCATGGTCCGGGGGAAATCCCACGATCCATACGACATGGTTCTGGTCTCCCTCGACCGCACCGACGCCGGAAAGGCGATCTTCCGCCTCACCAGCGTATGCCAACTTCACGGCATAGCTGTTGAGCCCCCCCACAAGCGTGACACTGTTTCCCAGTGCCACCGCTGCCAACAATACGGGCACTCCGCCCGCAATTGTTTCGCCAAGCCTAGGTGCGTCAAGTGCCTAGGTGACCACTCCACCGCCCAGTGCGACCGGCCCAAGGACAAGTCCTTGTGCACGTCTCCCCCCGCATGTGTTCTCTGCGGGGAGATCGGACATCCCGCGAACTACCGCGGGTGCCCGAAAGCCCCTCGCCCCCTTAAGGGGAAAACCCCTCGCACTCCGGCAAGGCGCAATCCCCCCCCACCCACGACTCCCCCAAGCCCCCCCAAACCCAACCCTTGGGGATCAAAGGCAGTAGCCCCTGCGGTGAAGCCTATGTTCCCCGCCCTCCCCAGCCGAGCAACCCCTCCTGTGGCTGCCTCGGCTCCCCCCACCCCCAACCCCCCCTCGGCTAAGATACCGACCCCGGTATTCCTAGCCCCCTCCCCCCCCCTCCCCCTCCATCAACAACTCGGATCTGGGAATAGTTGCTCGCTTTGCGAGCCTTATAAACTACGCCCAGCTTCGAGAAATGGCCGACCTGATTCGCGCCAATGAGGGCAACCCATTGGCACTGCTGGATATCTCGATCAGGTACTCCAGCATCATCGAATCACTAGCCAACTTTAGGGTAAATCCGTAATGGATTTACAACCCCAAGGTAGAGTCAAACCGAAATCCCTACGTTTAGGTTATTTCAATGCAAATGGCATTAAAACCCAGCGCGACGAGATCGCCACTTTTCTCCGCGATCATGACTTAGATATTCTTTTAGTGCAAGAAACCTTTTTAAAACCCGCTCATAGGGACCCGAAAATTGCAAACTATTGCATAGTTCGCAATGATAGGGTCAGATCCCGCCTCGGCGGCACTCTAATCTATTACAAAAAATCCTTGCACTGTGTTCCCATGGACCCGCCCTCCCTCACGTCAAACATTGAAGCTTCGATATGTAAGCTAGGCATGTCAGGACATCAACCCATTGTGATAGGTTCGTTGTACTGCCCCCCGGGCGAAGATTACTCACTATGGGATAGTGACTTCGCGGCCCTCGCCAACCTCGGGGGTGCAGTCATTCTGGCAGGAGACATAAATGCCAAAAACTCCCTTTGGGGTTGTAACACTACAACTCAAAGGGGCAGAGTTCTCAACAGGATCTCTGAATCCCTAGGTTTCGACATTCTCGCTCCGAATGAGCCAACCCACTACCCCGTCAACCTAGCACATCGCCCTGATGTACTAGACGTCGCACTCCTAAAGAGCATCAATCTGAGGTTGTGTTCGATAGAAGTGCACAAGGAGCTTGACTCCGATCACAGGCCAGTAGTACTAGACTTCGCTCCCCGCGTAGGTCCCCGCGAAGCAGGCCAACCCCTTCCTACCAGGCTTGTAACAGACTGGAATCGTCTTGAGGAAAGCCTCAAGGCGACTACCTCCGACCATCTAGATGGTATACCAGATATTATCACGTCCGTAGACGAAACGGTAGCGGCAATCGACTCCCTCACAAATCACGTGCAATCGCTTATTAGTGATTGCTCCCGGAGAGTACCGGTGGAGGACAGCCTCCACTGGCGCCTCCCCGAGGACGTACGAGATTTACTGAGGGAGAAGAACGCAGCTATCAGAGCCTACGATAGAGTTCCCTCCGAAGCCAATAGGGCACAGCTTAGATCACTTCAGCGCGCCGTCAAAGCGCGAATTGGCGAGCTACGCCAGGATAGATGGGACAGCACTCTCGAAAGTTTAGAACCTACACACCAAGCGTTCTGGCAACTTTCGAGAGCCCTTACTAAGGATACTGTTGTTCCCATACCTCCCCTCAACAGGCCCAACCTTCCTCCCGCTTTTGATGATAGCGAGAAAACCGAATGTCTAGCTGACTGTCTCGAGCTTCAATGTTCCCCCAGCACCCTCCCAGTCGACTTAGATCACCTCGAAGAGGTAAACCAAGAGGTGGAACGGCTAGCCTCACTACCGTTACCCACCCTATCCGAAGAGGATGAAGACCCTGTCCCCCCAGTCACACCCGATGAGGTATCAGGTATCATCAAGAAACTAAAACCTAGGAAATCCCCCGGTTCGGATCTAATCAACAACAGAGTTATCAAACTCTTTCCCCCCATCCTTATCGCCCTCATGACCGCCATCTTCAATGGGGCCATGTCTAACAACATCTTTCCACACCAGTGGAAAAATGCCATCGTCATTGGCATCCCAAAACCGGGCTAGCCCAAGACCGAACCGAGTAGTTATCGACCCATCAGCCTTCTCAACGGCATGGGCAAGATATACGAACGACTTATACTCAGTCGTCTCCTAGCATACGCCGATGCTAACCTGCTCATTCCCCATGAGCAATTTGGCTTTAGGAATCACCATTCCTGTGTTCAGCAAGTCCACCGACTGGTTGAGCACATAAGTCACAAACTCATGTACGGTCAACGTACGGGCGTCCTCTACTTTGATGTGGCGAAGGCGTTCGACAAGGTCTGGCACAACGGCTTATTATATAAGCTGTGGCAGATGGAAGTGCCACACAGACTCGTGCTCATCATACGAGACTACTTGTCGAATCGCCTTTTCCGCTACAGAGTCGAAGGCGCCCTCTCCTCCCCCCACCCCGTTCATGCCGGAGTCCCACAGGGCTCGGTATTATCTCCAATCCTGTTCTCGCTGTTCACAAGCGACATACCAAAGCATCGGCAAGCTCAGTTAGCACTTTTCGCAGACGACACTGCAATCTACGCCTCTGGTACTAGTCTGGACTCCATAGCCAAGAACCTCCAATCCTCGGCCGACGCACTCGGTGCATGGTTTAGGAAGTGGCGGATCGAGGTGAATCCAGACAAAAGTCAAGCAGTGCTATACCATAGGCAAGCTAACAAACTCCCCCCTCCCCGCCCGCCCACGATTCGTATGTTTGGTAAGCCGATCCCTTGGGAGAAGCAAGCCAAATACCTAGGAGTTATTCTTGATGATCATCTGTCGTTCATTCCGCACATTAAGACCGTGCGCGCTAGGGCCGCTATGGCACAAAGTCGACTATACTTCCTCTTAAACCGTCGTTCAAAGCTTTCGCTTAGGAACAAAGTCCGCCTTTATACGGCTTGCATACGCCCCATCATGACGTATGCCTCCCCTGTGTTCGCACACACCCCCCCCTGTAGAATTCGTAAACTTCAGGTTCTCCAGAACAGATTCATGCGTAAAGCAACAGGAGCTCCCTGGTATGTTAGGACAGAGAATCTTCACATAGACCTCGGTCTGCCTACAATTAGGCAATTCATGAAGCGCTGCTCTCAGAACTTCTTTGACTCCGCCGCCGCACACAAGAACCCACTCATAGTGGCATCGTCTTCCTACACACCGTCTTGCATCTCGCGCATTCGCCGTCCGAGACACGTTCTCGGCGAGGATGACGACGAGATCACCAAGGCGCAGGAAGCCGCATACTCATCTATGAGACACAACTCACCCCGCACCGGCAACTCACCGCGATACCGACCTCGTCGTAGGGGTCGTTTGTATCGTCACCGCGTCACTACACAATCGGGCCGGCCCGCCACACCTAGCATAGCCCACAACTAGGGTTCGAGTTCCCTTGGTAGGGGACGCCCTATGCATATGCAGCACTCACACTCACTCATATGACCGTAGGCAAATTTTTGTTAGTTCCGTCTAACAAAAGTTTGAATACGTAGGTACATTTAGGTTAGGAGCACACGCTCGCCGCACGACCGCGCAAGGGTGTACATAGCCTAACGGCTTACACTTATCACCTCACAAAAAAAAAAAAAAAAAAAAAACGGATTGTTTTTGTATTTACTGGTTGTAGCGCGCGCACGCACACGCACGTTATATATAATATTACGTTGAAAGTTATTATAATATAAAAAAACTTCAAACATGTCTGGACGCGGTAAAGGTGGAAAAGTTAAGGGAAAGGCAAAGTCTCGTTCCAACCGTGCTGGTCTCCAGTTCCCCGTCGGTCGTATACACAGGCTGCTGCGTAACGGCAACTACGCCGAGCGCGTCGGTGCCGGTGCTCCAGTGTATCTGGCCGCAGTAATGGAATACCTTGCCGCTGAAGTTCTCGAGTTGGCCGGTAACGCCGCGAGGGACAACAAGAAGACCAGGATCATTCCCCGTCATCTCCAATTGGCCATCCGCAACGACGAGGAGTTGAACAAACTGCTATCCGGCGTGACAATCGCTCAGGGCGGTGTGCTGCCTAACATCCAGGCTGTCCTCCTGCCCAAGAAGACCGAGAAGAAGGCCTAAACCTCTCGCTCAATTCTTGGTCTGTCTGTATCATCGAGATCACGATCGATGTGCATCGACACACACACACACACTGTTCTTTGCGTGCATGGATCGTGAACGTGAAAAAGGCCCTTTTCAGGGCCACAATACGAATCATAGTCGGAAAGTAATATTATATTATTATTATAAAGACTGTTTCTATTACGATACAATTGAAAGTATTCTAGCAGTATAACTATGTATTATAGTACATTATACAGTATATTATAAAATAATACTTAATAATATTAAATTGACAGACACGTCAGTTAAAAGTAAATTTTACATGAACAAAACTACTACTTCATTGATACATTATAATTAAACACGAAATAAAAATATATGCAACGTAGATACCTATCAATACAAACCATTTGATATTTATTTAATTATAGGTATGTAATCTACCATACTATCAAATAGATAGAATAAATAATATTACTACTAAAGACGACCAAAAGCGAAGCGTCGCACCTCGTCCCGCGCATTTCCCCTTTGGCGCGGTCTCTCTCTTGACGCTAGAGCGAGGCGAACGCGACTGAACATATCTGTTTCGCTACGATTGGTCCGCGCGGACTGTCGCGCTCTACGTGCGTCCCACCACTGAGCGACTTTTGGCTCAATAAAAAGAAGGTGCAGTTTGCCGTACGAAATCACTCAGCTATCGAACGCCGTACTGTACTGTACTGTACGTTCATTAGCGCGCTCTCATAATTATTAACCGACAACAAAATGCCGCCCAAGACAAGTGGTAAGGCCGCCAAGAAATCCGGCAAGGCACAAAAGAACATCTCCAAGACCGATAAGAAAAAGAAGAAGCACAAGAGGAAGGAGAGCTACGCCATCTACATCTACAAGGTGCTCAAGCAGGTCCACCCCGACACCGGTATCTCCAGTAAGGCTATGTCAATCATGAATTCGTTCGTTAACGACATCTTCGAACGCATAGCCGCCGAAGCTTCTCGTCTGGCCCATTACAACAAGAGGTCCACTATTACATCGAGGGAGGTGCAGACTTCCGTCAGGCTGCTGCTGCCCGGTGAGCTCGCCAAGCACGCAGTCAGCGAGGGCACCAAAGCCGTCACCAAGTACACCAGCTCCAAGTGAGCGTCGCGTATACTTGTTTCGTGTTTTTTTGTGTCTGTGTATGTATATCGAAACACGAACACAACAAAAGGCCCTTTTCAGGGCCACAAATATGTTCATGTATTTTCTGTAATCGGTTTCTATTAACACACAACAAGTCGAAAGTTCGACGACGACGACGACCGGTTAATTAATTTACTTAACTAATAAAATAAAAAAAAATATATATATATATATATATATGTATATATTTCCTCTATCTAGCTGAATAACAAACAAACAATATAATTATGGTTAGGCTAGGTTAGAAAAAGTTAGGTTAAGAAATGTTAGGTTTGAAAAAGTTAGGTTCTAAAGGAGAGAGAATGAATGAAATTTAATTAAAAAAAAAAAAAAAATCATATATATTAACAACGTAGATGTTTAACCGCGATAAATATAAATAATAAAAAAATAAAAAAAAATAGAAAAAGGTTTAATGCGAAACGATAATTATTTATAGATGATACCTACCACCTATACCAATAAATTATTGTTTTGTAAAACTTTATTCGAGCGTTCGATTGTGTGATGCGTCGAGCTTGTTTCCCGTCGGGTATAAATATTGGTGACCCGCGTACGGCGTTATTCATTCTCTCTCGCACCGTCCCCGCGTACTGACGTTACCTACCGTACTACCGTTACGTTAAAGAAATGGCACGTACCAAGCAGACCGCTCGCAAGTCCACCGGTGGTAAGGCACCGAGGAAACAGCTCGCCACTAAAGCCGCCCGCAAGAGTGCACCGGCTACCGGTGGTGTAAAGAAGCCCCATCGCTACAGGCCCGGTACCGTCGCTCTTCGTGAGATCCGTCGTTACCAGAAGAGTACCGAGCTGTTGATCCGCAAACTCCCGTTCCAGCGTTTGGTTCGTGAGATCGCTCAGGACTTCAAGACCGATCTCCGTTTCCAGAGCTCCGCTGTCATGGCACTTCAGGAGGCCAGCGAGGCTTACCTCGTCGGTCTCTTCGAAGACACCAACCTTTGCGCCATTCACGCTAAACGCGTCACCATCATGCCAAAGGACATACAGTTGGCTCGCAGGATCAGAGGCGAACGCGCTTAAGGCGTGTGACTTTACAACTCCGGCGTACACAAACACGCACGAAATTATCATCGTGTCAGTTTTGTACACTCGAGCCGAAAAGCACAAAAGGCCCTTTTCAGGGCCACATATATTTCTGATATATTATTAAAATATATGTTTCTTACATAACATCATAAAGTCATATAGTCTATAAATAAACTACATATAATTATATACTAAATTATAAATATATAGGTTACTGAAAAAGTTTAGTTTAGTTTGTTTGCTTATGTTATTTATGCATAATTGATTTGACTTAAAACATGGATGTAAATAAATCTATGGAATAATCAAATTATTTCACTTTTGCAATATTCTATATGCTATGCGTATAGACTTGCCAAATGAAATTAGGTTGATATTTTATTAAAACAATAATTTGTTCAAGTCATAGGTGAATATGACTAATACAAGAATAACACGAATTATTATTAATGTACCTACATAGAAATTATATTAATAAATAATTGTGTGTTCGTAGTAAACCGGGGCACCCACCGAGCGCGCGAGCGCGTCGACGGCTCCATACACCGGCGGTATACTATATAAAGGGGCGAAATACGTTTGCTCCGAATCCAGTCGTACGCCAGCGCTCGCCGTTTAACAACGTGCGCGCGTTAGTCATTTGTTCGTGTCGTTCTGTTCAATTTACTCGCTTAGAAGATGACCGGACGCGGAAAGGGAGGAAAAGGTCTGGGGAAAGGAGGAGCCAAGCGTCACAGGAAAGTACTTCGTGATAACATCCAGGGCATCACGAAGCCGGCCATCCGTCGTCTGGCGCGCAGAGGTGGTGTCAAGCGTATCTCCGGTCTCATTTACGAAGAGACTCGCGGCGTCCTCAAGGTTTTCCTAGAGAACGTAATCCGCGACGCCGTCACGTACACGGAGCACGCCAAGAGGAAGACCGTAACCGCCATGGACGTAGTCTACGCTCTGAAGCGTCAAGGCCGCACCCTCTACGGTTTCGGCGGTTAAGGTTGCCTGCATGTCTCTGCCTGCATGCCACATAATATTTATCGAATATTATTATTTTATTCGATAAATAATTTAAACAAAAGGCCCTTTTCAGGGCCGCATATGAATCTTATAAACTTTATTACGGTTTATGTTTCTATGACACACACACAAGAAAGTCTCTAATTAACTAACTCAAAATACTTTTACCAACCTTACCAATAGTATCGGTTCTACAACATAAATAAACATCTTACTTGTTGTTACTCTTCCTCTATAGAGATATAGCGAACCGTGCCGAAGTATACTTATGTGTAGATCTCCATTCACCGTTCGAGTAACTGAAAGAAAAAAAAAAAAAAATATATGTATAATTTTTTATATATCGTAGCATACATATAACATTATAATATATTACTTTTATACGTTTGTTTTATCATTCTATATACCTACTTAGAAACGACTAATCGTATGATTTTAATATTATTATTAATATTTACTTTGAAAAATTATATTAATTTATACATTACTACGTCGTACGTACGTACACGACGAAAAGTAGCGCTGAGGGCGGCCGCCGCCGCTCTTTACTTTGTACTGCGCATTTGATTCGATTATTGTAAATATGCCTATAGACTATTCATAATATGAAATATATTGAATAATAATAGACAGTGTCTCAATGATGACGTAAAATATATTTTTATATTACTATTATAATCGAACAAACCTCACCGGTCATAGTCGTCCGTCCTTAAGTGGTGTGTTCGAACCAACGTGTATGCAACGTGTTTTACGAAGGTTCACTTTTAATGGTGTAATTCGTTCGGTTAATGTGTTAATATAAAAAAAATGTTTACACGTTTCAAGCTCGATATCCACGTCGAGGATTTATCGACCGTTTAGGCGGAAATCTTTGCGTTTTATAGAGAAAAATACATTTTTAACAAAACTCAACGTATGCACGGTAGACAGTCGAGAAAATAATATACCGTAGCGTCGTAACCTATCGTTTATACCCTATATAATCTGTGTTGTACGATGGTCACTTTCATGATATATATAAAATGTTGTACGAAATACATGCCGCCATAGGAAAAGTTTAATAAAAATTTATTTAATTAGATAGGTGTTAGTGAAAAGTATGAAGTGTTCATACGAGAAAACGTCCCGCGACAGAACGGCCCTCGTTACGGTAAAGTTCAGACGTAGCTCGCTGAACGAAATTTTATGTATGGTGGCGACATCTACGGACAGTCGAAGTCTCTATCTACTTTACTACTAACTACTACGTTAGTTAATTACGTACTTACTTGTGTGTATCTAAATATAATAAAAAATAAATAAAATGGCAGACACAGCTGTTGCCGCCGAAGCTCCGGCTCCCGCTACACCCGCGAAGAAGGCAGGAAGAGGGGCAGGTGCCGCAAAGAAACCTAAGGCGAAGCCCACTCATCCCAAGACATCCGAGATGGTGAACAACGCTATCAGGGAGATGAAGGAACGCAGCGGATCGTCGTTGCAAGCCATCAAAAAATACATCGCCGCCCACTACAAGGTCGACGCCGAGAAGTTGGCGCCTTTCATTAGAAAGTATCTGAAGAGTGCCGTCGAATCGGGTGCCCTAATTCAGACAAAGGGCAAGGGAGCCTCCGGATCGTTCAAACTCGAGTCCAAGTCCTCCTCGGCGAAGAAACCCAGCGCAGCCGCCGCTAGCTCCGGCAAATCCGCCGGCGGCAAGGGTGCCGCCGCCTCCGCCGCCAAGGGTGGTAAGAAGGCGACCGCCTCCGCCGCCGGCGCCAAGAGCAAGAAGGCGGCCGCCGCGTCGGCGTCTGCCGCCTCGGGCTCGCCGTCCAAATCCAAAGCGTCCGCAGCTAAAGACAAGAAAGCCGCCGCCGCAAAGAAGAAGCCCGCCCCTAAGAAGGCCGCAACCCCCGCTAAGGCGAAGGGTGGTGCAGCCCCCAAAGCAAAGAAGACCGCCAAACCTCCTACTAAGAAACCCAAGGCACCGAAACCTAAGAAGGCCGCCGCCACACCTAAGAAGCCGGCCGCGAAGAAAGCAGCCGCCGCCAAGAAGTAAACTCGCACACGACACCACCGCACAACATAATTGATTGTGTGTGTGTGTGTGTGTGTGTCGTCGAGAGGTACGACGTGTTGCGCCGCGGCGCTAAGCGGCTCAAGACTGCGGCGACCGACCAGCGGAGTAGTGCAGTTTCTGATCGCAAGAAAGAAGAAGAAAACTACTAAGATCTCTCTCTATCATCGCTGCCGCGCGCTTAGCTTGCTATGCGCACGCACGCAACAACAAAACAGCCCTTTTCAGGGCTAACAAAGTTTTCTCGAATATAATTTTTATTTTTATATTCGTTTCTATGATACGATAAAGGTCAAAAGTAGTCTCAAACAAACAAACAACATTCTACTATAACGCATCAACTTTATTTATTTCTAAATAAATACTTTACATCGCTAAGTATAGGTACAATTTCGTATAATAATATCTAATAATAATAAACTATAACTAAGCAATTACATATATAAATTAACTAACTTACTATGCTACCGTACAAAATCTATAACTACTTATTTATTACCTACATAGGTAAATTAAATTATTTATTTCGTATCGTACCATAAACTTTATCCTCTTCACAATATACACTTCACTTCACTTTGGTATTTATTATTACACCACACATTTATTTTTTCACTTGTTTCACTTCACACACGCGCGAGATTATTATTATTTACGCGAACGCAACGACGGAGGCGACGTGAAACGACGATAATAAACAACAACAACCTAATTAATAATTACAACACACATTTTTACAACTATAAACTAAAACGACACGCCGTCCGCCCTGCCGACTGCCCGATATAATATACTTTTGTTTTTCAATATAATAATAAAGGATATTATTATTATTATTATGGCTATGGCGCTGGCGCATGCGCGATGCGCGACGAACGACGTCGCTTTTTGACGGTGTCAGTTCGTTCTCTCGCTCGCTCCCTACCCCACCCGACGTTTGCGCGACAGCGGCCGTATATAAAATGAACGGACACAAACGGATTGTTTTTGTATTTACTGGTTGTAGCGCGCGCACGCACACGCACGTTATATATAATATTACGTTGAAAGTTATTATAATATAAAAAAACTTCAAACATGTCTGGACGCGGTAAAGGTGGAAAAGTTAAGGGAAAGGCAAAGTCTCGTTCCAACCGTGCTGGTCTCCAGTTCCCCGTCGGTCGTATACACAGGCTGCTGCGTAACGGCAACTACGCCGAGCGCGTCGGTGCCGGTGCTCCAGTGTATCTGGCCGCAGTAATGGAATACCTTGCCGCTGAAGTTCTCGAGTTGGCCGGTAACGCCGCGAGGGACAACAAGAAGACCAGGATCATTCCCCGTCATCTCCAATTGGCCATCCGCAACGACGAGGAGTTGAACAAACTGCTATCCGGCGTGACAATCGCTCAGGGCGGTGTGCTGCCTAACATCCAGGCTGTCCTCCTGCCCAAGAAGACCGAGAAGAAGGCCTAAACCTCTCGCTCAATTCTTGGTCTGTCTGTATCATCGAGATCACGATCGATGTGCATCGACACACACACACACACTGTTCTTTGCGTGCATGGATCGTGAACGTGAAAAAGGCCCTTTTCAGGGCCACAATACGAATCATAGTCGGAAAGTAATATTATATTATTATTATAAAGACTGTTTCTATTACGATACAATTGAAAGTATTCTAGCAGTATAACTATGTATTATAGTACATTATACAGTATATTATAAAATAATACTTAATAATATTAAATTGACAGACACGTCAGTTAAAAGTAAATTTTACATGAACAAAACTACTACTTCATTGATACATTATAATTAAACACGAAATAAAAATATATGCAACGTAGATACCTATCAATACAAACCATTTGATATTTATTTAATTATAGGTATGTAATCTACCATACTATCAAATAGATAGAATAAATAATATTACTACTAAAGACGACCAAAAGCGAAGCGTCGCACCTCGTCCCGCGCATTTCCCCTTTGGCGCGGTCTCTCTCTTGACGCTAGAGCGAGGCGAACGCGACTGAACATATCTGTTTCGCTACGATTGGTCCGCGCGGACTGTCGCGCTCTACGTGCGTCCCACCACTGAGCGACTTTTGGCTCAATAAAAAGAAGGTGCAGTTTGCCGTACGAAATCACTCAGCTATCGAACGCCGTACTGTACTGTACTGTACGTTCATTAGCGCGCTCTCATAATTATTAACCGACAACAAAATGCCGCCCAAGACAAGTGGTAAGGCCGCCAAGAAATCCGGCAAGGCACAAAAGAACATCTCCAAGACCGATAAGAAAAAGAAGAAGCACAAGAGGAAGGAGAGCTACGCCATCTACATCTACAAGGTGCTCAAGCAGGTCCACCCCGACACCGGTATCTCCAGTAAGGCTATGTCAATCATGAATTCGTTCGTTAACGACATCTTCGAACGCATAGCCGCCGAAGCTTCTCGTCTGGCCCATTACAACAAGAGGTCCACTATTACATCGAGGGAGGTGCAGACTTCCGTCAGGCTGCTGCTGCCCGGTGAGCTCGCCAAGCACGCAGTCAGCGAGGGCACCAAAGCCGTCACCAAGTACACCAGCTCCAAGTGAGCGTCGCGTATACTTGTTTCGTGTTTTTTTGTGTCTGTGTATGTATATCGAAACACGAACACAACAAAAGGCCCTTTTCAGGGCCACAAATATGTTCATGTATTTTCTGTAATCGGTTTCTATTAACACACAACAAGTCGAAAGTTCGACGACGACGACGACCGGTTAATTAATTTACTTAACTAATAAAATAAAAAAAAATATATATATATATATATATATGTATATATTTCCTCTATCTAGCTGAATAACAAACAAACAATATAATTATGGTTAGGCTAGGTTAGAAAAAGTTAGGTTAAGAAATGTTAGGTTTGAAAAAGTTAGGTTCTAAAGGAGAGAGAATGAATGAAATTTAATAAAAAAAAAAAAAAAAATCATATATATTAACAACGTAGATGTTTAACCGCGATAAATATAAATAATAAAAAAATAAAAAAAAATAGAAAAAGGTTTAATGCGAAACGATAATTATTTATAGATGATACCTACCACCTATACCAATAAATTATTGTTTTGTAAAACTTTATTCGAGCGTTCGATTGTGTGATGCGTCGAGCTTGTTTCCCGTCGGGTATAAATATTGGTGACCCGCGTACGGCGTTATTCATTCTCTCTCGCACCGTCCCCGCGTACTGACGTTACCTACCGTACTACCGTTACGTTAAAGAAATGGCACGTACCAAGCAGACCGCTCGCAAGTCCACCGGTGGTAAGGCACCGAGGAAACAGCTCGCCACTAAAGCCGCCCGCAAGAGTGCACCGGCTACCGGTGGTGTAAAGAAGCCCCATCGCTACAGGCCCGGTACCGTCGCTCTTCGTGAGATCCGTCGTTACCAGAAGAGTACCGAGCTGTTGATCCGCAAACTCCCGTTCCAGCGTTTGGTTCGTGAGATCGCTCAGGACTTCAAGACCGATCTCCGTTTCCAGAGCTCCGCTGTCATGGCACTTCAGGAGGCCAGCGAGGCTTACCTCGTCGGTCTCTTCGAAGACACCAACCTTTGCGCCATTCACGCTAAACGCGTCACCATCATGCCAAAGGACATACAGTTGGCTCGCAGGATCAGAGGCGAACGCGCTTAAGGCGTGTGACTTTACAACTCCGGCGTACACAAACACGCACGAAATTATCATCGTGTCAGTTTTGTACACTCGAGCCGAAAAGCACAAAAGGCCCTTTTCAGGGCCACATATATTTCTGATATATTATTAAAATATATGTTTCTTACATAACATCATAAAGTCATATAGTCTATAAATAAACTACATATAATTATATACTAAATTATAAATATATAGGTTACTGAAAAAGTTTAGTTTAGTTTGTTTGCTTATGTTATTTATGCATAATTGATTTGACTTAAAACATGGATGTAAATAAATCTATGGAATAATCAAATTATTTCACTTTTGCAATATTCTATATGCTATGCGTATAGACTTGCCAAATGAAATTAGGTTGATATTTTATTAAAACAATAATTTGTTCAAGTCATAGGTGAATATGACTAATACAAGAATAACACGAATTATTATTAATGTACCTACATAGAAATTATATTAATAAATAATTGTGTGTTCGTAGTAAACCGGGGCACCCACCGAGCGCGCGAGCGCGTCGACGGCTCCATACACCGGCGGTATACTATATAAAGGGGCGAAATACGTTTGCTCCGAATAGACCGCCGCCGACCGTCGGAGCGAGCGGACGTGTACGCGGAACGCGCCGAGAGAACTCAGCGCACGGGTGCGAACAAGAAATTAGGAAAGTGGGTAGTTCGATTTTTTTAGAAATAGAACTTTACTTTCCGCCCGGGGTTTGAATTTTATTCGAATCCTGAGCGGGGAAGGCTGTTTCTAAGAAAGCCGGTGGGGCGATACCCGCGCCGCGTTCGGGACGCTGCGTTTGGGACGCCGGTTTCGAGCCGGTACCCAGACTTGGCTTCCGCTACGCGGGGTGGGTGGAGCGTCACTATAGCACCGCGTAACGGTCGATAAACCGCGAGTGTAATAAGTGTCGCGCAGTGTAGTGTAGTGTAGTGCGTGAGTGCAGTGCAGTGCAGTGCGGTGCGCAATGCCGACCCAGGACGCGTCCACCAACACTGAGCCCATGGCTACGGCTCCGCCCGGCCAGGAGCTGCAGGCCCAGCGGGCAAGCCACGAAGAGGATCTTCGTGTCTGCCACACCCTTCGTGACGAAGGGCGTATAACGCGGGGACTGCAGCGCTGGCATGAGGCGTACCTGCGGCTCATGGAGATTTTGAATGGAGGTAGGAAGCCCGAGGACGCCACTCCTCAGGAGAAAGCGGCCTTAGGCCTAGTGCAACTGATGATGCCGGACCTGTTTCCGGAACGTCAGTCACCCCCATCCCCTCCTGTAGAAAGCCTAGCTTCCAAAAGGACCCGTGAGGAGGAAGAGGACCCAGGCAGCTTGCTTAGCAAGAGGCCTGACCTGGAGGACTCCCGACCATCGGAAGACGACGAGAGGTCCTCACCGAAAGGACACTCAACCCCCGAGGTGAGTGGTACCATTGAGTACACCTCGTCCTCATACAATTCGCCGCCCCCGTTGCCTCAGCGGGAACAGAGGCGTAAAAACGCACCAAACGACATACCAGTACAACATCCAAGGCCCGAGGTAGCGCCCGCTGCAAGTACTTCAATACTGGCGGCAGGTACTTCATCGTCTGCTGCAGGTACCTTAGGTACTTCATCATCCGCTGCAGGTACCGTAGGTACTTCACCATCTGCTGCAGGTACCTTAGGTATTCCAATACCTACTGCAGGTACTTCGGCCCCCGCAACCATGGCACAAGTATTAGCCACCCCACCCGTGAAAAAACCACAGGACACTCCAACCGCGCCAAAGTGGAAGCAACCTGTGCTTGTGGTGGACCACCTCAATGACTGGCCGGCCCACTTTAAGAAGTTGACCGCGGTCATTGGACATCCACCCAACGGCCGCCCCTTTGGTAAGGGGATTAAGTTCACACCTCAAACAGACGCCGAATTTAGGGCCATACAGGCTCATTTGGATGACCTAGGGCAGGAGCAGGCGCCCTACTACGCCATAGCTCCGCCCACTAGCCGCCCAATCAAGGTAGCTATACGCGGCCTACCGCCCGATACACCCGAAGCAGAAATAGTGGCGGACCTAACCGGCAAGGGCGTGCCGGTTAAATACGCCAAGCACATAAGGGCCCGCACAGGTCGCCCTGGGTGCATATTTTTCGCTGAGGTGGAGAAGACACCGGAAGCAACAAAAGCAACCTACGCAGTGAACGAAATACTGCTAATGTCAGGAGTGGTGGTGGAGCCCTGGAGAGGCAAAAAGGGCCCCTCCCAATGCCACCGATGCCAGGGATTTAGGCACAGCTCCCATAATTGCCACCGCCCACTGGCGTGTGTGCGATGTGGGGGCGAACACCACGCACAAGCCTGTCCCCGCCCGAAAGAGGAGCCGGCGACCTGCGCGAACTGCAAGGGACCACACCCGGCCAGTAGCGCAGCTTGCCCCGCCCACAAGCGTGAGGCCCGAAACCGCAAAGCAGGCCTCATTCCAAGAACGGGACCCGCACAAAAGATCGAGCACCCCAACACCGTGGGGGAATCTGCACCCGCATCCCTAATGGCGCAAGCGAACACCCCTGCGCCCAAAGGAGCTCCAACTTCCTCCACTGCCTCCAAGCGGAAAAGGAGGAGGAGAAATCAAAAAAAGACGCCAGAAGAAGTCACCCAGACCAGCGGGGCAACTGGCCCAAACAAGAAGGATGCCACACCTGAAATAGACGACCTCGTAAAGCTGCTCACGCTGATCACTCAGCGCGTCAGATCAGGTGAAATCGACATCGCAGGATTGCTAGGACCATCCAAACAAAATGGCTAGCAAGACACTACGCATAATACACTGGAATGCACAATCGCTCAAGGGCAAAATAGGCCTCCTCCGCACTTTCACCAAAGAGCAGCGAGTGGATGTTATGCTCATCAGCGAGACCCACCTGAGCCCCAGCACAAAACTGTCTATCCCCGGGTACTACACCTATCGGCAGGACGAGGTCTCGCCGCAAGGCGTACCCTACCGCGGCCTCGCCATACTGGTGCGAAGAAGCATCGTGCACCAGCTTGTGGAACCGAAAGGGCTAAACTCCCTTTACGCCCTGGGAGTAGACGTCCATACCGGTGACCGCGAGCTGAGGCTCTTCGCAGCCTATCGCCCCCCCGGAGGTTCTAGTGCATTCCAGGTCAAGGAGGTGAGAGACCTGCTGCACCAACAGACGCCTACCATCATAGCCGGAGACCTTAATGCAAAACACCCGGCCTGGCATTGTCCCAGTAGTGATCGGGTTGGTGAGCTCCTGTTCCAAGATGCCATAACTCACCAGTACGAAGTTGCTGGCCCCTCCGAACCCACAAGGATCGACCCCACCAGCCGAGGCAGCGACAACGTGCTGGACATCGCGATCTTCAAAGGGTTCAGGACACCTCCACTTCAAGAAGTGCTACTGGACCTACCCTCAGACCATAGGCCGGTGTTATTGGTTCTAAGGGAAGCACCAACATCGGTCTCGCCTCCAAAACCAAAAACTCAGACGGACTGGGAAGCCTATGCTCAGGCCATGCGGCAGTACTCACGGCCGCAAATTCTCAGGACGTCTGAAGAAGTTGAATCCGCTACGCAGGGTCTCACACTCTCAATCCAGGCTGCACTGTCATCATCTTCGCGGGAGAGACCGAGCACGGAGAAAGCATACCCTTTGCCTGCCCAGCTTCGAAAACTGCTCGAGGAGAAGCGCGCGGCCAAAAAGACCTGGGTGAGGACCCGATACCCCGGCGACAAGGCGCGCTACAATTTACTCACGAACAAAGTGAAGGCCGCCCTCTTTGAATATCGAGGCGACGAATGGGAGAACCACCTACTCAATGTAGAAGATCACATACCATCTATCCATCGGCTCTGCAAACAGCTGTCTGCGGAACCAAACCCCATTCGTCCTCTCTTCGCAAGAGATGGAACGCTCCGGTACAAGTCCGAAGACCGTGCGAACATCCTCGCCGAGAGCCTAGAGGCCCAGTTCACTCCGCACGAAGCCCAGGACGAGGAGTTCACTCGTAAGGTAGAGGACGAGGTCAAAACCTACCTACAAACTCCCCGTGACCAGCAGACTAACCAAGAACTGCTATTCACCCCTGCTGAGGTCCTAGAGGTTATCCGTAAAACGAATCCGAAGAAGGCACCAGGAGATGACGGAATACCGAACTCTGCACTGAGGTATCTCCCAAAGACAGCAATAGTAGCAGTCACGCAGCTGTACAACGGAATCCTGAGAACCACTCACTTCCCAGAGCCATGGAAGAGAGGCCGGGTTATTGTCATCCCCAAACCTGGCAAGGATCTCAGGAAACCCGACAGCTATCGACCTATCACCTTATTGTCGACAATCTCGAAGATATTCGAGAGGCTGCTGCTAACGAAAATCCGGCCCCACCTAAAACTAAGGCCAGAACAGTTCGGATTCAGAGAGCAACACTCTACAACTCTCCAGCTGACCAGGGTGCTCCATGAGATGGCGAAGAGTCTCAACACCCGCTGCTTCACGGCGGCCGTGGCGCTCGACATGGAGAAGGCGTTCGATAGGGTGTGGCACGAAGGTCTCGTGCACAAACTATCGACGTCCTCACTACCGTGGAAGATCGTCGCGGTCATCGAGTCGTTCCTGCGGGGGAGGAGCTTCGCAGTCTCATTGGAAGGCACCATCTCAAGAGTTCACAAGATAGCCGCAGGGGTCCCACAAGGCAGCTGCCTCTCGCCGAGCCTATACGCCCACTACACCAACGACATCCCGGTGGTGGGCGATGTAAAGTTGGCACTATTCGCCGACGACGCTGCCTACATCGCCAGCTCGATGAACGCCGCACATGCAGCGAAGAAACTGGGCCTCACACTAGAAGCGCTCCCGGAATGGCTGCGCAAGTGGAGGCTGAAGTGTAACGTGGCCAAGACCCAGGCCTTCATCACGGGATGCTGCAACTACCCGAAGCCAATTAAACTGATGGGAGAAGAGGTGCCGTGGACTCCCACCATCAGATATCTCGGAGTGACGATCGATCGCCAGCTAACGATGGCCCATCATGTATCGTCAACCGTCGCGAGGGTCAAAGCCGCCAAAGCGAAACTGAGACCTCTGCTGCAGTCAAGAATGCCACTACCAACCAAGCTCAACATATACAGGACGTATATCAGGTCGCGCCTCACTTATGCGGCGCCGGCCTGGTATAACTTCGCAGCAGAGTCAACGCGCCGGCGGCTCCAGGCGCAAGAAAACTTGTGCCTGCGCTGGACGGTTGACGCCAGCCGCTACTTGAGAAATAGCACCATCCACCGTGATCTCCGATGGCACAACCTGGAGGAATTCGTGAGGGAGCTCACCGAACGGATGTTTGTGCGAGCAGACAGCTCGTCCGAACCCCACCTGGTGGGTCTCGCCCCACTTCCCCCTGAAGAGTATACCCTTGCTCGCAGGGCAAGGCTCAAGCGCCCCGCTCGGGAGCTGATCCCGGCACCCTTGAGCGAGGCGCCTACCGGACAAGACAACCCGCCGCCGTCCTCTCGCAGGCGGCTAGCCGGACCTCTCCCAACGGAGAATCACCCGGCCGGCCTGCCTCGGGGTCGGCGGCCCCAACCAGGACCTACCTGACCCATCGCTCGGGGACTGTCACTACAGCCCCCTTGAGCGAAGGTCACCCGAATATGACTACCCGCCGCCGCCCTCTCGCAGGCGGCTAGCCGGGCCTCTCCCCAAGGAGACTCACCTGGCTGGCTGACTCGAGGGTGGCGGCCAACACCCAAGGACCGGCTCGTTGAAACGAGCTGCGAAGAAAACCACCATAGGGAGCAAGACTCCAAATGGTTTCCCCGCCCACCCATATGGGAAGGGCGCGAGACGACTACGAGACGATTGCTCCGAATCCAGTCGTACGCCAGCGCTCGCCGTTTAACAACGTGCGCGCGTTAGTCATTTGTTCGTGTCGTTCTGTTCAATTTACTCGCTTAGAAGATGACCGGACGCGGAAAGGGAGGAAAAGGTCTGGGGAAAGGAGGAGCCAAGCGTCACAGGAAAGTACTTCGTGATAACATCCAGGGCATCACGAAGCCGGCCATCCGTCGTCTGGCGCGCAGAGGTGGTGTCAAGCGTATCTCCGGTCTCATTTACGAAGAGACTCGCGGCGTCCTCAAGGTTTTCCTAGAGAACGTAATCCGCGACGCCGTCACGTACACGGAGCACGCCAAGAGGAAGACCGTAACCGCCATGGACGTAGTCTACGCTCTGAAGCGTCAAGGCCGCACCCTCTACGGTTTCGGCGGTTAAGGTTGCCTGCATGTCTCTGCCTGCATGCCACATAATATTTATCGAATATTATTATTTTATTCGATAAATAATTTAAACAAAAGGCCCTTTTCAGGGCCGCATATGAATCTTATAAACTTTATTACGGTTTATGTTTCTATGACACACACACAAGAAAGTCTCTAATTAACTAACTCAAAATACTTTTACCAACCTTACCAATAGTATCGGTTCTACAACATAAATAAACATCTTACTTGTTGTTACTCTTCCTCTATAGAGATATAGCGAACCGTGCCGAAGTATACTTATGTGTAGATCTCCATTCACCGTTCGAGTAACTGAAAGAAAAAAAAAAAAAAATATATGTATAATTTTTTATATATCGTAGCATACATATAACATTATAATATATTACTTTTATACGTTTGTTTTATCATTCTATATACCTACTTAGAAACGACTAATCGTATGATTTTAATATTATTATTAATATTTACTTTGAAAAATTATATTAATTTATACATTACTACGTCGTACGTACGTACACGACGAAAAGTAGCGCTGAGGGCGGCCGCCGCCGCTCTTTACTTTGTACTGCGCATTTGATTCGATTATTGTAAATATGCCTATAGACTATTCATAATATGAAATATATTGAATAATAATAGACAGTGTCTCAATGATGACGTAAAATATATTTTTATATTACTATTATAATCGAACAAACCTCACCGGTCATAGTCGTCCGTCCTTAAGTGGTGTGTTCGAACCAACGTGTATGCAACGTGTTTTACGAAGGTTCACTTTTAATGGTGTAATTCGTTCGGTTAATGTGTTAATATAAAAAAAATGTTTACACGTTTCAAGCTCGATATCCACGTCGAGGATTTATCGACCGTTTAGGCGGAAATCTTTGCGTTTTATAGAGAAAAATACATTTTTAACAAAACTCAACGTATGCACGGTAGACAGTCGAGAAAATAATATACCGTAGCGTCGTAACCTATCGTTTATACCCTATATAATCTGTGTTGTACGATGGTCACTTTCATGATATATATAAAATGTTGTACGAAATACATGCCGCCATAGGAAAAGTTTAATAAAAATTTATTTAATTAGATAGGTGTTAGTGAAAAGTATGAAGTGTTCATACGAGAAAACGTCCCGCGACAGAACGGCCCTCGTTACGGTAAAGTTCAGACGTAGCTCGCTGAACGAAATTTTATGTATGGTGGCGACATCTACGGACAGTCGAAGTCTCTATCTACTTTACTACTAACTACTACGTTAGTTAATTACGTACTTACTTGTGTGTATCTAAATATAATAAAAAATAAATAAAATGGCAGACACAGCTGTTGCCGCCGAAGCTCCGGCTCCCGCTACACCCGCGAAGAAGGCAGGAAGAGGGGCAGGTGCCGCAAAGAAACCTAAGGCGAAGCCCACTCATCCCAAGACATCCGAGATGGTGAACAACGCTATCAGGGAGATGAAGGAACGCAGCGGATCGTCGTTGCAAGCCATCAAAAAATACATCGCCGCCCACTACAAGGTCGACGCCGAGAAGTTGGCGCCTTTCATTAGAAAGTATCTGAAGAGTGCCGTCGAATCGGGTGCCCTAATTCAGACAAAGGGCAAGGGAGCCTCCGGATCGTTCAAACTCGAGTCCAAGTCCTCCTCGGCGAAGAAACCCAGCGCAGCCGCCGCTAGCTCCGGCAAATCCGCCGGCGGCAAGGGTGCCGCCGCCTCCGCCGCCAAGGGTGGTAAGAAGGCGACCGCCTCCGCCGCCGGCGCCAAGAGCAAGAAGGCGGCCGCCGCGTCGGCGTCTGCCGCCTCGGGCTCGCCGTCCAAATCCAAAGCGTCCGCAGCTAAAGACAAGAAAGCCGCCGCCGCAAAGAAGAAGCCCGCCCCTAAGAAGGCCGCAACCCCCGCTAAGGCGAAGGGTGGTGCAGCCCCCAAAGCAAAGAAGACCGCCAAACCTCCTACTAAGAAACCCAAGGCACCGAAACCTAAGAAGGCCGCCGCCACACCTAAGAAGCCGGCCGCGAAGAAAGCAGCCGCCGCCAAGAAGTAAACTCGCACACGACACCACCGCACAACATAATTGATTGTGTGTGTGTGTGTGTGTGTGTCGTCGAGAGGTACGACGTGTTGCGCCGCGGCGCTAAGCGGCTCAAGACTGCGGCGACCGACCAGCGGAGTAGTGCAGTTTCTGATCGCAAGAAAGAAGAAGAAAACTACTAAGATCTCTCTCTATCATCGCTGCCGCGCGCTTAGCTTGCTATGCGCACGCACGCAACAACAAAACAGCCCTTTTCAGGGCTAACAAAGTTTTCTCGAATATAATTTTTATTTTTATATTCGTTTCTATGATACGATAAAGGTCAAAAGTAGTCTCAAACAAACAAACAACATTCTACTATAACGCATCAACTTTATTTATTTCTAAATAAATACTTTACATCGCTAAGTATAGGTACAATTTCGTATAATAATATCTAATAATAATAAACTATAACTAAGCAATTACATATATAAATTAACTAACTTACTATGCTACCGTACAAAATCTATAACTACTTATTTATTACCTACATAGGTAAATTAAATTATTTATTTCGTATCGTACCATAAACTTTATCCTCTTCACAATATACACTTCACTTCACTTTGGTATTTATTATTACACCACACATTTATTTTTTCACTTGTTTCACTTCACACACGCGCGAGATTATTATTATTTACGCGAACGCAACGACGGAGGCGACGTGAAACGACGATAATAAACAACAACAACCTAATTAATAATTACAACACACATTTTTACAACTATAAACTAAAACGACACGCCGTCCGCCCTGCCGACTGCCCGATATAATATACTTTTGTTTTTCAATATAATAATAAAGGATATTATTATTATTATTATGGCTATGGCGCTGGCGCATGCGCGATGCGCGACGAACGACGTCGCTTTTTGACGGTGTCAGTTCGTTCTCTCGCTCGCTCCCTACCCCACCCGACGTTTGCGCGACAGCGGCCGTATATAAAATGAACGGACACAAACGGATTGTTTTTGTATTTACTGGTTGTAGCGCGCGCACGCACACGCACGTTATATATAATATTACGTTGAAAGTTATTATAATATAAAAAAACTTCAAACATGTCTGGACGCGGTAAAGGTGGAAAAGTTAAGGGAAAGGCAAAGTCTCGTTCCAACCGTGCTGGTCTCCAGTTCCCCGTCGGTCGTATACACAGGCTGCTGCGTAACGGCAACTACGCCGAGCGCGTCGGTGCCGGTGCTCCAGTGTATCTGGCCGCAGTAATGGAATACCTTGCCGCTGAAGTTCTCGAGTTGGCCGGTAACGCCGCGAGGGACAACAAGAAGACCAGGATCATTCCCCGTCATCTCCAATTGGCCATCCGCAACGACGAGGAGTTGAACAAACTGCTATCCGGCGTGACAATCGCTCAGGGCGGTGTGCTGCCTAACATCCAGGCTGTCCTCCTGCCCAAGAAGACCGAGAAGAAGGCCTAAACCTCTCGCTCAATTCTTGGTCTGTCTGTATCATCGAGATCACGATCGATGTGCATCGACACACACACACACACTGTTCTTTGCGTGCATGGATCGTGAACGTGAAAAAGGCCCTTTTCAGGGCCACAATACGAATCATAGTCGGAAAGTAATATTATATTATTATTATAAAGACTGTTTCTATTACGATACAATTGAAAGTATTCTAGCAGTATAACTATGTATTATAGTACATTATACAGTATATTATAAAATAATACTTAATAATATTAAATTGACAGACACGTCAGTTAAAAGTAAATTTTACATGAACAAAACTACTACTTCATTGATACATTATAATTAAACACGAAATAAAAATATATGCAACGTAGATACCTATCAATACAAACCATTTGATATTTATTTAATTATAGGTATGTAATCTACCATACTATCAAATAGATAGAATAAATAATATTACTACTAAAGACGACCAAAAGCGAAGCGTCGCACCTCGTCCCGCGCATTTCCCCTTTGGCGCGGTCTCTCTCTTGACGCTAGAGCGAGGCGAACGCGACTGAACATATCTGTTTCGCTACGATTGGTCCGCGCGGACTGTCGCGCTCTACGTGCGTCCCACCACTGAGCGACTTTTGGCTCAATAAAAAGAAGGTGCAGTTTGCCGTACGAAATCACTCAGCTATCGAACGCCGTACTGTACTGTACTGTACGTTCATTAGCGCGCTCTCATAATTATTAACCGACAACAAAATGCCGCCCAAGACAAGTGGTAAGGCCGCCAAGAAATCCGGCAAGGCACAAAAGAACATCTCCAAGACCGATAAGAAAAAGAAGAAGCACAAGAGGAAGGAGAGCTACGCCATCTACATCTACAAGGTGCTCAAGCAGGTCCACCCCGACACCGGTATCTCCAGTAAGGCTATGTCAATCATGAATTCGTTCGTTAACGACATCTTCGAACGCATAGCCGCCGAAGCTTCTCGTCTGGCCCATTACAACAAGAGGTCCACTATTACATCGAGGGAGGTGCAGACTTCCGTCAGGCTGCTGCTGCCCGGTGAGCTCGCCAAGCACGCAGTCAGCGAGGGCACCAAAGCCGTCACCAAGTACACCAGCTCCAAGTGAGCGTCGCGTATACTTGTTTCGTGTTTTTTTGTGTCTGTGTATGTATATCGAAACACGAACACAACAAAAGGCCCTTTTCAGGGCCACAAATATGTTCATGTATTTTCTGTAATCGGTTTCTATTAACACACAACAAGTCGAAAGTTCGACGACGACGACGACCGGTTAATTAATTTACTTAACTAATAAAATAAAAAAAAATATATATATATATATATATATATGTATATATTTCCTCTATCTAGCTGAATAACAAACAAACAATATAATTATGGTTAGGCTAGGTTAGAAAAAGTTAGGTTAAGAAATGTTAGGTTTGAAAAAGTTAGGTTCTAAAGGAGAGAGAATGAATGAAATTTAATTAAAAAAAAAAAAAAAATCATATATATTAACAACGTAGATGTTTAACCGCGATAAATATAAATAATAAAAAAATAAAAAAAAATAGAAAAAGGTTTAATGCGAAACGATAATTATTTATAGATGATACCTACCACCTATACCAATAAATTATTGTTTTGTAAAACTTTATTCGAGCGTTCGATTGTGTGATGCGTCGAGCTTGTTTCCCGTCGGGTATAAATATTGGTGACCCGCGTACGGCGTTATTCATTCTCTCTCGCACCGTCCCCGCGTACTGACGTTACCTACCGTACTACCGTTACGTTAAAGAAATGGCACGTACCAAGCAGACCGCTCGCAAGTCCACCGGTGGTAAGGCACCGAGGAAACAGCTCGCCACTAAAGCCGCCCGCAAGAGTGCACCGGCTACCGGTGGTGTAAAGAAGCCCCATCGCTACAGGCCCGGTACCGTCGCTCTTCGTGAGATCCGTCGTTACCAGAAGAGTACCGAGCTGTTGATCCGCAAACTCCCGTTCCAGCGTTTGGTTCGTGAGATCGCTCAGGACTTCAAGACCGATCTCCGTTTCCAGAGCTCCGCTGTCATGGCACTTCAGGAGGCCAGCGAGGCTTACCTCGTCGGTCTCTTCGAAGACACCAACCTTTGCGCCATTCACGCTAAACGCGTCACCATCATGCCAAAGGACATACAGTTGGCTCGCAGGATCAGAGGCGAACGCGCTTAAGGCGTGTGACTTTACAACTCCGGCGTACACAAACACGCACGAAATTATCATCGTGTCAGTTTTGTACACTCGAGCCGAAAAGCACAAAAGGCCCTTTTCAGGGCCACATATATTTCTGATATATTATTAAAATATATGTTTCTTACATAACATCATAAAGTCATATAGTCTATAAATAAACTACATATAATTATATACTAAATTATAAATATATAGGTTACTGAAAAAGTTTAGTTTAGTTTGTTTGCTTATGTTATTTATGCATAATTGATTTGACTTAAAACATGGATGTAAATAAATCTATGGAATAATCAAATTATTTCACTTTTGCAATATTCTATATGCTATGCGTATAGACTTGCCAAATGAAATTAGGTTGATATTTTATTAAAACAATAATTTGTTCAAGTCATAGGTGAATATGACTAATACAAGAATAACACGAATTATTATTAATGTACCTACATAGAAATTATATTAATAAATAATTGTGTGTTCGTAGTAAACCGGGGCACCCACCGAGCGCGCGAGCGCGTCGACGGCTCCATACACCGGCGGTATACTATATAAAGGGGCGAAATACGTTTGCTCCGAATCCAGTCGTACGCCAGCGCTCGCCGTTTAACAACGTGCGCGCGTTAGTCATTTGTTCGTGTCGTTCTGTTCAATTTACTCGCTTAGAAGATGACCGGACGCGGAAAGGGAGGAAAAGGTCTGGGGAAAGGAGGAGCCAAGCGTCACAGGAAAGTACTTCGTGATAACATCCAGGGCATCACGAAGCCGGCCATCCGTCGTCTGGCGCGCAGAGGTGGTGTCAAGCGTATCTCCGGTCTCATTTACGAAGAGACTCGCGGCGTCCTCAAGGTTTTCCTAGAGAACGTAATCCGCGACGCCGTCACGTACACGGAGCACGCCAAGAGGAAGACCGTAACCGCCATGGACGTAGTCTACGCTCTGAAGCGTCAAGGCCGCACCCTCTACGGTTTCGGCGGTTAAGGTTGCCTGCATGTCTCTGCCTGCATGCCACATAATATTTATCGAATATTATTATTTTATTCGATAAATAATTTAAACAAAAGGCCCTTTTCAGGGCCGCATATGAATCTTATAAACTTTATTACGGTTTATGTTTCTATGACACACACACAAGAAAGTCTCTAATTAACTAACTCAAAATACTTTTACCAACCTTACCAATAGTATCGGTTCTACAACATAAATAAACATCTTACTTGTTGTTACTCTTCCTCTATAGAGATATAGCGAACCGTGCCGAAGTATACTTATGTGTAGATCTCCATTCACCGTTCGAGTAACTGAAAGAAAAAAAAAAAAAAATATATGTATAATTTTTTATATATCGTAGCATACATATAACATTATAATATATTACTTTTATACGTTTGTTTTATCATTCTATATACCTACTTAGAAACGACTAATCGTATGATTTTAATATTATTATTAATATTTACTTTGAAAAATTATATTAATTTATACATTACTACGTCGTACGTACGTACACGACGAAAAGTAGCGCTGAGGGCGGCCGCCGCCGCTCTTTACTTTGTACTGCGCATTTGATTCGATTATTGTAAATATGCCTATAGACTATTCATAATATGAAATATATTGAATAATAATAGACAGTGTCTCAATGATGACGTAAAATATATTTTTATATTACTATTATAATCGAACAAACCTCACCGGTCATAGTCGTCCGTCCTTAAGTGGTGTGTTCGAACCAACGTGTATGCAACGTGTTTTACGAAGGTTCACTTTTAATGGTGTAATTCGTTCGGTTAATGTGTTAATATAAAAAAAATGTTTACACGTTTCAAGCTCGATATCCACGTCGAGGATTTATCGACCGTTTAGGCGGAAATCTTTGCGTTTTATAGAGAAAAATACATTTTTAACAAAACTCAACGTATGCACGGTAGACAGTCGAGAAAATAATATACCGTAGCGTCGTAACCTATCGTTTATACCCTATATAATCTGTGTTGTACGATGGTCACTTTCATGATATATATAAAATGTTGTACGAAATACATGCCGCCATAGGAAAAGTTTAATAAAAATTTATTTAATTAGATAGGTGTTAGTGAAAAGTATGAAGTGTTCATACGAGAAAACGTCCCGCGACAGAACGGCCCTCGTTACGGTAAAGTTCAGACGTAGCTCGCTGAACGAAATTTTATGTATGGTGGCGACATCTACGGACAGTCGAAGTCTCTATCTACTTTACTACTAACTACTACGTTAGTTAATTACGTACTTACTTGTGTGTATCTAAATATAATAAAAAATAAATAAAATGGCAGACACAGCTGTTGCCGCCGAAGCTCCGGCTCCCGCTACACCCGCGAAGAAGGCAGGAAGAGGGGCAGGTGCCGCAAAGAAACCTAAGGCGAAGCCCACTCATCCCAAGACATCCGAGATGGTGAACAACGCTATCAGGGAGATGAAGGAACGCAGCGGATCGTCGTTGCAAGCCATCAAAAAATACATCGCCGCCCACTACAAGGTCGACGCCGAGAAGTTGGCGCCTTTCATTAGAAAGTATCTGAAGAGTGCCGTCGAATCGGGTGCCCTAATTCAGACAAAGGGCAAGGGAGCCTCCGGATCGTTCAAACTCGAGTCCAAGTCCTCCTCGGCGAAGAAACCCAGCGCAGCCGCCGCTAGCTCCGGCAAATCCGCCGGCGGCAAGGGTGCCGCCGCCTCCGCCGCCAAGGGTGGTAAGAAGGCGACCGCCTCCGCCGCCGGCGCCAAGAGCAAGAAGGCGGCCGCCGCGTCGGCGTCTGCCGCCTCGGGCTCGCCGTCCAAATCCAAAGCGTCCGCAGCTAAAGACAAGAAAGCCGCCGCCGCAAAGAAGAAGCCCGCCCCTAAGAAGGCCGCAACCCCCGCTAAGGCGAAGGGTGGTGCAGCCCCCAAAGCAAAGAAGACCGCCAAACCTCCTACTAAGAAACCCAAGGCACCGAAACCTAAGAAGGCCGCCGCCACACCTAAGAAGCCGGCCGCGAAGAAAGCAGCCGCCGCCAAGAAGTAAACTCGCACACGACACCACCGCACAACATAATTGATTGTGTGTGTGTGTGTGTGTGTGTCGTCGAGAGGTACGACGTGTTGCGCCGCGGCGCTAAGCGGCTCAAGACTGCGGCGACCGACCAGCGGAGTAGTGCAGTTTCTGATCGCAAGAAAGAAGAAGAAAACTACTAAGATCTCTCTCTATCATCGCTGCCGCGCGCTTAGCTTGCTATGCGCACGCACGCAACAACAAAACAGCCCTTTTCAGGGCTAACAAAGTTTTCTCGAATATAATTTTTATTTTTATATTCGTTTCTATGATACGATAAAGGTCAAAAGTAGTCTCAAACAAACAAACAACATTCTACTATAACGCATCAACTTTATTTATTTCTAAATAAATACTTTACATCGCTAAGTATAGGTACAATTTCGTATAATAATATCTAATAATAATAAACTATAACTAAGCAATTACATATATAAATTAACTAACTTACTATGCTACCGTACAAAATCTATAACTACTTATTTATTACCTACATAGGTAAATTAAATTATTTATTTCGTATCGTACCATAAACTTTATCCTCTTCACAATATACACTTCACTTCACTTTGGTATTTATTATTACACCACACATTTATTTTTTCACTTGTTTCACTTCACACACGCGCGAGATTATTATTATTTACGCGAACGCAACGACGGAGGCGACGTGAAACGACGATAATAAACAACAACAACCTAATTAATAATTACAACACACATTTTTACAACTATAAACTAAAACGACACGCCGTCCGCCCTGCCGACTGCCCGATATAATATACTTTTGTTTTTCAATATAATAATAAAGGATATTATTATTATTATTATGGCTATGGCGCTGGCGCATGCGCGATGCGCGACGAACGACGTCGCTTTTTGACGGTGTCAGTTCGTTCTCTCGCTCGCTCCCTACCCCACCCGACGTTTGCGCGACAGCGGCCGTATATAAAATGAACGGACACAAACGGATTGTTTTTGTATTTACTGGTTGTAGCGCGCGCACGCACACGCACGTTATATATAATATTACGTTGAAAGTTATTATAATATAAAAAAACTTCAAACATGTCTGGACGCGGTAAAGGTGGAAAAGTTAAGGGAAAGGCAAAGTCTCGTTCCAACCGTGCTGGTCTCCAGTTCCCCGTCGGTCGTATACACAGGCTGCTGCGTAACGGCAACTACGCCGAGCGCGTCGGTGCCGGTGCTCCAGTGTATCTGGCCGCAGTAATGGAATACCTTGCCGCTGAAGTTCTCGAGTTGGCCGGTAACGCCGCGAGGGACAACAAGAAGACCAGGATCATTCCCCGTCATCTCCAATTGGCCATCCGCAACGACGAGGAGTTGAACAAACTGCTATCCGGCGTGACAATCGCTCAGGGCGGTGTGCTGCCTAACATCCAGGCTGTCCTCCTGCCCAAGAAGACCGAGAAGAAGGCCTAAACCTCTCGCTCAATTCTTGGTCTGTCTGTATCATCGAGATCACGATCGATGTGCATCGACACACACACACACACTGTTCTTTGCGTGCATGGATCGTGAACGTGAAAAAGGCCCTTTTCAGGGCCACAATACGAATCATAGTCGGAAAGTAATATTATATTATTATTATAAAGACTGTTTCTATTACGATACAATTGAAAGTATTCTAGCAGTATAACTATGTATTATAGTACATTATACAGTATATTATAAAATAATACTTAATAATATTAAATTGACAGACACGTCAGTTAAAAGTAAATTTTACATGAACAAAACTACTACTTCATTGATACATTATAATTAAACACGAAATAAAAATATATGCAACGTAGATACCTATCAATACAAACCATTTGATATTTATTTAATTATAGGTATGTAATCTACCATACTATCAAATAGATAGAATAAATAATATTACTACTAAAGACGACCAAAAGCGAAGCGTCGCACCTCGTCCCGCGCATTTCCCCTTTGGCGCGGTCTCTCTCTTGACGCTAGAGCGAGGCGAACGCGACTGAACATATCTGTTTCGCTACGATTGGTCCGCGCGGACTGTCGCGCTCTACGTGCGTCCCACCACTGAGCGACTTTTGGCTCAATAAAAAGAAGGTGCAGTTTGCCGTACGAAATCAAGGTACAGTCACGCGCGCCGCAGTGAAGAGCGCACACCTGCGAGCCTCACTGCCTAGCCGTACGGATCGCCCACATCGTACCCATCGGACATCAGACCGAGGAACGAGCACTTGCCGCCCGGCGGTTACCCACTGTTACTGCAGCGAACAACCGTCGAGCGATCGCGGCTGGCGCGCGTCCTAGGACGCCGCCATGCCAAACAAACAAAACAGCCCTTCTAAGGGCTATAGCCCTTTGGGCCCCTCCACCACCCCTTTTCGGGGCTCCCCTCAATCCCCCCTACAACAGGGACAGGGAACGGGAACACCACCGGCCTCGCTTCGGACCCCGAGCCCTCAAATACGACCTCAAAGGTCCGCATTTGAGCCACCGAGATCATCACAACAAAAATCCATGCCCGCCGCTAAATCCGCCCTCGGAGCGGACACGCGCTCGCGTACCGTATCGGCCGCTGAGGCGCCACGCCCGAAGGCGGGGCGCCCAAGCGTAGCCCCACCCGCCGCGACCGCGCGCCCGCCATTGGGCAGACCGAGCGCGCACCGCGCCGCCGCCCAGCCGCCGCCGCCCGGGCCCGGCCAATCGCGCGCGAGCGCGTACTCGTCGCGCGCCCCCGCTCCACCCCGTGCACCTCCGCCGGCCCAATCGGCGTCGAGCGCCGCGTACCGCGCGGCTCCGCCGACCCAATCGGCGTCGAGTGACGCGTATTACACGCCTCCGCCGCCCAGATCGGCGTCGAACGTCGCGTTCCACACTCCGCCGCCGCCCAGATCGGTGTCGAGTGACGCGTACCAACCTGTGCCGCAGTACCGAGCGATGTCGAACATTTCGACCTTGTCTTTTCCGCCCGCTAGCCTCCAGCATTTGGCTTCCCCTCGCGAAGCTGCAATGGACTCGCCCGCTCAACGGTACTATAGTGATACCTCACTGGCTTCGATCGCATCCGTCGAAGGCGACGAGCTAGACCGCCTACTGAACACCCCGCCGTCGCAGACAGCATACGGCGAAAAATCGGCAGCGCCCACGCCAATGGTCCGACTCACGTCCGACCACGGCCAACAGAAGCTAACGCAGACAGCTGACTTCCACAATATGGAAATAGACCCCTCCCGCACCCCCTCGCGTCGCCGAAGGAGCACGGACGACGAGGAGGAATACGAAAGGGATAAGCGGCCTTGCAATTCGGCGCTGACTCTCTCCTACTCACAACGCGACCCACGCCTGACGCGTACGTCACAAAGGGAGGAGGGACTCTCGGCGCAGACCTACGCAGGAGCCCTATCATCGCCACCACCGACAACCCCGTCAACCCCAACAACCAGCATACCGCCCGTTGCCGTCCTACAGACCGACCAACCGGCTAGCCAACAAGCCGCTCAATTGGCTTCTCAAGAAGTTCCTGCCCCAGCCCCGAAAGTTCAGGCACGGTACCCACCCCTTGTGGTGGAGGCACTACCGGACTGGACTGTGCATTTCAGGGAGCTGAAAAAGCTCCTGGGGCATGCGCCCAACGGCCGCGCATACGGGAAAGGCGTCCGATTTATGCCAAAGTCGGACACCGAGTACCGAATCATACAATCCTACCTCACTAACCTGGAGAGGGAGACCAGGATATCCTGGTTCTCGTACTCCCTCCCAGCAGAGCGAAGCCTGAAGGTGGCCATCCGTGGGCTGCCAGTAGATACAAACCCGGAGGACATCAACCGGGAGCTGCAAGAGCTCGGATATGTGCCCGAATATGTGCGCGCAATCCGAGCCCGGCAAGGACGCCCCGGCTGCCTATACTTCGCCCAACTGCAGCGAACACCCGGACTCACCCCCGGGATTTACAACGTCACAGAGCTGCTGTGCATGCCGGGAGTCCGCATTGAAGCGTGGCGCGGCAAGCGAGGGCCAGCTCAATGCCATCGATGCCAGCAGTTCCGGCATTCCTCCCACAACTGCCACAGGCCACCAGCCTGCGTGCGCTGCGGGGAGGAGCACACCGCCAAAGAATGCCAGCGCCCCCTAGAATCGCCGCCCACCTGCGCAAACTGTGGAGGTGCACACACGGCAAATAACGTTGCTTGCCCGGTGTTCCGAAAGGAGGCGCGGAACAAGAAGGCCGGCACCGTCAGCCGGACCGCCACCACCGCTGCCAAACAAACAGCAGCTACCACCACCGAAGCAGACGCCCCAGGCTCATTGATGGCCGTCGCCAACCCAGCCAACGCGACTGGCGGCAAGAAGCGTCGCAGGAGGAACAGAAAGAAGTCCCGGGGCTCGAAGGCTGTGCTGACAGCACAGCCAGAAAGCACACCGGCGGGACCTGCAGCACCCGTGGTCGCTGCCCCCTCAAGGGGGACGAAGGCGAAGCGGGCTGCCGAGCCGATGACAGCGAGCACTTCGTCGACAACGGAAAAGACAATCCCTTTGATTACCATGGCTATCGAAGCCCTAAACAAGGTGCTCATAGCCATCCAGGAGAAACGGGACCTGACTCCAGTTATCCTGCAGTGCGTAGGAGACTTTTTTGCCTATGGCCGGTAGTCCCCTACGTATCTGCCACTGGAACGCCGACGGACTGTCCCCAGAAAAGACCCGGCTGTTGAGGTTACTTGTCTCACAGCGGCAGGTTGATGTTGCCCTCATCAACGAGACGCACCTCAAGCCCAGCACCAAACTGAAGATGCCAGGGTACCACGTGTACCGAGAAGACCTACTCTCCCCCACTGGCACTGCATACAGGGGATTAGCAGTCCTAGTGAAGAGAAGGATCGTCCACCAACCGCTGCCAGTACCAACTCTGCAGTCGTCGTACGCCCTCGGCGTGGAAGTCTGCATCGACCGCCAGCCCACCCGTGTGTATGCGTTCTACAAGCCGCCAGCCGTCCGGTTTGAAATGGCTGATGTCCACACCCTGCTGGACTCGCCACTCCCGACCGTGATCGCGGGCGACTTCAATGCAAAGCACACGGCTTGGAACTCAAACTCCATCTGCGCAAACGGCCGCCGTCTTCTCGACGATGCGGACCGCAACGGCTACGAGGTGCTAGGACCAGAGGTCCCGACGCACTACCCGTACCAGGCAGCCCTCACACCTGACGTCATCGATCTGTCGATAGTCCGCGGCCTCCCAGCCGCACCTTCGATCGACGTCCTGGACGACCACCTCCTCTCGGACCACCAACCGGTCCTGCTGACTCTGCAGAGCGTCCCAGTCCGGACAGTACCGATGCCCTCTCGTGTCCGACAAGACTGGCGAGTCTTCGCCGATTACATGGCCCACCACTCGCCCTACCGCCGAATTGAGTCCCACGCCGACGTTGACACGCTCGCTGAAAACCTCAGCGCCACCATCAACACAGCGCTTCAAGTGTCGAGACGAGACGCTACGTCGGCGCACAAGCCACCCCTACTCCCAGCGAACATCTTGGCGATGATCAAGAGGAAGAGGAAGCTGCGACGCCAATGGCAGAGCACCAGATGCCCGTCCATGAAGACCCAGCTCAATGCTCTGGCTGCAAAGATCTCGGCCGCACTGGAAACAGTTGCAACCGAGTCCTGGGAACGCACCATTGAGCGAGCAGGCGAAGACTGGTCTGGCATCCACCGCCTTTGCCGCCAACTCTCCGGGAAGCCACCTCCGTTAAGGCCCCTTCTGGCCAGTGACGGAACTCCACGCTACCGCGCCGAGGACCGAGCGGAGATTTTTGCTAGCCACCTGGAGACCCAGTTCCAGCCGAACCAAGCCTCAAATATGCAGCACGTAGAGTCCATCCAGCAGCACTTGGAGTCCTACTTCAGAGCGCCGATAGCAGCCACGGAAGACCCAGTAGTCTTTTCCCCGGGTCAAGTGCAGCGAATGATTCGCCGCACCCAGCCGCGGAAAGCCCCAGGTCCAGATCGGATCTCTAATGAAGCCCTGCGTCACCTTCCCCCGCGAGCAATCGCGACGTTGACGCAGCTATTCAACGGAATCCTCCGCACCAGCCACTTTCCCGCGTCATGGAGACTCGGCCGAGTCATCATGCTGCCTAAACCCGGGAAAAACATACTGAAGCCCGAGAGTTATCGGCCCATCACGCTGCTGCCGACCATCTCCAAAGTTTTCGAGAAACTCCTGCTGCTTCACCTGACACCCCACATCCAGCCACGCGACGAACAGTTTGGCTTTCGCGCCGAACACTCCACAACGCACCAGCTCGCGAGGGTACTGCACTTCGTGACTGTCGCCCTCAACAAGAGGGAGAGCACGGTCGCAGTACTTCTCGACATGGAGAAAGCATTCGACCGCGTCTGGCACTCCGGTCTGATATACAAGTTGTCCACATCTACTATTCCACGTCGAATAGTTAAGACTGTGGCCTCCTTCCTCCAAGACCGACGCTTTCAAGTGGCAGTTGACGGCGTCCTATCTACGGAGCGCACCATCAGAGCCGGCGTGCCCCAGGGAAGTTGCCTCTCGCCCGTCTGCTACAGCAGATACACGGACGACATCCCCGTCGCTGGAGGCGCCCTATTGGCGCTGTACGCTGACGATGCCGCCTACATCTCATCTTCACTCACCCCCGTTCACGCGGCGACAAAGATGCAGCGCGCATTGGATGCACTCCCGCCATGGCTGGAAGACTGGAGACTGACGGTCAACGTGGCGAAGACCCAGGCGATCTCCTTCGGCAGCAGGAGACAACCACCGCCTCTCACCATGCTCGGACAACGCATCGACTGGTCCCCGACGGTAAAATACCTGGGAGTGACCATAGACCGTCGTCTCACAATGGCCCCACACGTAAGGAACGTCGTTGGCCAAACGCAAGCCGCTCGAGCTCTCCTGCGTCCTGTACTGTCGTCCCGCCTCCCCTTGCGCGCGAAGCTGACGGTGTACAAGGCATATATCCGCACCCGCCTCACATATGCCGCCCCAGCCTGGTATGCGCTGGTCTCGGACACACACCGCAAACGGTTGCGTGCGCAGCAGTCGCTCGCCCTTCGCACCGTCGTGGACGCCCCTCGCTACGTGAGGAACAACACCATCGCCAGAGGCCTACGCATGGAGAGCCTCGACGACTTCATCGGTCGCCTGAGCGGCAACATGTTCGCCCGAACGGAAGGGTCCTCCTTCCGCCATCTGCAGGAGCTAGCGCCCTACCATCGGCGCCCACCGGACAGACCACTGCCGCGGGACTTAATTCCCGCCGCAACCTCACCTGACTGACCCCTCTCGCGGACGTCGGCTGATGGGCGCCTCCTCCCGGCAGGCTCGACCTCGCTGACGTCCCGAGAGCCCACACGGACCAAGCCGCTGCTGGCTCGCAGACCGCTCACCGGACTTCCCCTCCCGAGGGGATACCGCCGGTGGGGCCCGGACTCGCTAGCAGTGTGAAACGCACACCCGGGCATAACGCCCGAACTATAGACCACGGTGGCCAAGGCCACCACCCAGGGACCCGCCTGTATTCGCAGGCGGCGAGTGACACCACTCAGACAGGCCGTCGCCTGGAAGAGTAACCCCAGGTCCCTCTAGGGGGATCATGAGAAGACCCGGAGCCGTACGAAATCACTCAGCTATCGAACGCCGTACTGTACTGTACTGTACGTTCATTAGCGCGCTCTCATAATTATTAACCGACAACAAAATGCCGCCCAAGACAAGTGGTAAGGCCGCCAAGAAATCCGGCAAGGCACAAAAGAACATCTCCAAGACCGATAAGAAAAAGAAGAAGCACAAGAGGAAGGAGAGCTACGCCATCTACATCTACAAGGTGCTCAAGCAGGTCCACCCCGACACCGGTATCTCCAGTAAGGCTATGTCAATCATGAATTCGTTCGTTAACGACATCTTCGAACGCATAGCCGCCGAAGCTTCTCGTCTGGCCCATTACAACAAGAGGTCCACTATTACATCGAGGGAGGTGCAGACTTCCGTCAGGCTGCTGCTGCCCGGTGAGCTCGCCAAGCACGCAGTCAGCGAGGGCACCAAAGCCGTCACCAAGTACACCAGCTCCAAGTGAGCGTCGCGTATACTTGTTTCGTGTTTTTTTGTGTCTGTGTATGTATATCGAAACACGAACACAACAAAAGGCCCTTTTCAGGGCCACAAATATGTTCATGTATTTTCTGTAATCGGTTTCTATTAACACACAACAAGTCGAAAGTTCGACGACGACGACGACCGGTTAATTAATTTACTTAACTAATAAAATAAAAAAAAATATATATATATATATATATATGTATATATTTCCTCTATCTAGCTGAATAACAAACAAACAATATAATTATGGTTAGGCTAGGTTAGAAAAAGTTAGGTTAAGAAATGTTAGGTTTGAAAAAGTTAGGTTCTAAAGGAGAGAGAATGAATGAAATTTAATTAAAAAAAAAAAAAAAATCATATATATTAACAACGTAGATGTTTAACCGCGATAAATATAAATAATAAAAAAATAAAAAAAAATAGAAAAAGGTTTAATGCGAAACGATAATTATTTATAGATGATACCTACCACCTATACCAATAAATTATTGTTTTGTAAAACTTTATTCGAGCGTTCGATTGTGTGATGCGTCGAGCTTGTTTCCCGTCGGGTATAAATATTGGTGACCCGCGTACGGCGTTATTCATTCTCTCTCGCACCGTCCCCGCGTACTGACGTTACCTACCGTACTACCGTTACGTTAAAGAAATGGCACGTACCAAGCAGACCGCTCGCAAGTCCACCGGTGGTAAGGCACCGAGGAAACAGCTCGCCACTAAAGCCGCCCGCAAGAGTGCACCGGCTACCGGTGGTGTAAAGAAGCCCCATCGCTACAGGCCCGGTACCGTCGCTCTTCGTGAGATCCGTCGTTACCAGAAGAGTACCGAGCTGTTGATCCGCAAACTCCCGTTCCAGCGTTTGGTTCGTGAGATCGCTCAGGACTTCAAGACCGATCTCCGTTTCCAGAGCTCCGCTGTCATGGCACTTCAGGAGGCCAGCGAGGCTTACCTCGTCGGTCTCTTCGAAGACACCAACCTTTGCGCCATTCACGCTAAACGCGTCACCATCATGCCAAAGGACATACAGTTGGCTCGCAGGATCAGAGGCGAACGCGCTTAAGGCGTGTGACTTTACAACTCCGGCGTACACAAACACGCACGAAATTATCATCGTGTCAGTTTTGTACACTCGAGCCGAAAAGCACAAAAGGCCCTTTTCAGGGCCACATATATTTCTGATATATTATTAAAATATATGTTTCTTACATAACATCATAAAGTCATATAGTCTATAAATAAACTACATATAATTATATACTAAATTATAAATATATAGGTTACTGAAAAAGTTTAGTTTAGTTTGTTTGCTTATGTTATTTATGCATAATTGATTTGACTTAAAACATGGATGTAAATAAATCTATGGAATAATCAAATTATTTCACTTTTGCAATATTCTATATGCTATGCGTATAGACTTGCCAAATGAAATTAGGTTGATATTTTATTAAAACAATAATTTGTTCAAGTCATAGGTGAATATGACTAATACAAGAATAACACGAATTATTATTAATGTACCTACATAGAAATTATATTAATAAATAATTGTGTGTTCGTAGTAAACCGGGGCACCCACCGAGCGCGCGAGCGCGTCGACGGCTCCATACACCGGCGGTATACTATATAAAGGGGCGAAATACGTTTGCTCCGAATCCAGTCGTACGCCAGCGCTCGCCGTTTAACAACGTGCGCGCGTTAGTCATTTGTTCGTGTCGTTCTGTTCAATTTACTCGCTTAGAAGATGACCGGACGCGGAAAGGGAGGAAAAGGTCTGGGGAAAGGAGGAGCCAAGCGTCACAGGAAAGTACTTCGTGATAACATCCAGGGCATCACGAAGCCGGCCATCCGTCGTCTGGCGCGCAGAGGTGGTGTCAAGCGTATCTCCGGTCTCATTTACGAAGAGACTCGCGGCGTCCTCAAGGTTTTCCTAGAGAACGTAATCCGCGACGCCGTCACGTACACGGAGCACGCCAAGAGGAAGACCGTAACCGCCATGGACGTAGTCTACGCTCTGAAGCGTCAAGGCCGCACCCTCTACGGTTTCGGCGGTTAAGGTTGCCTGCATGTCTCTGCCTGCATGCCACATAATATTTATCGAATATTATTATTTTATTCGATAAATAATTTAAACAAAAGGCCCTTTTCAGGGCCGCATATGAATCTTATAAACTTTATTACGGTTTATGTTTCTATGACACACACACAAGAAAGTCTCTAATTAACTAACTCAAAATACTTTTACCAACCTTACCAATAGTATCGGTTCTACAACATAAATAAACATCTTACTTGTTGTTACTCTTCCTCTATAGAGATATAGCGAACCGTGCCGAAGTATACTTATGTGTAGATCTCCATTCACCGTTCGAGTAACTGAAAGAAAAAAAAAAAAAAATATATGTATAATTTTTTATATATCGTAGCATACATATAACATTATAATATATTACTTTTATACGTTTGTTTTATCATTCTATATACCTACTTAGAAACGACTAATCGTATGATTTTAATATTATTATTAATATTTACTTTGAAAAATTATATTAATTTATACATTACTACGTCGTACGTACGTACACGACGAAAAGTAGCGCTGAGGGCGGCCGCCGCCGCTCTTTACTTTGTACTGCGCATTTGATTCGATTATTGTAAATATGCCTATAGACTATTCATAATATGAAATATATTGAATAATAATAGACAGTGTCTCAATGATGACGTAAAATATATTTTTATATTACTATTATAATCGAACAAACCTCACCGGTCATAGTCGTCCGTCCTTAAGTGGTGTGTTCGAACCAACGTGTATGCAACGTGTTTTACGAAGGTTCACTTTTAATGGTGTAATTCGTTCGGTTAATGTGTTAATATAAAAAAAATGTTTACACGTTTCAAGCTCGATATCCACGTCGAGGATTTATCGACCGTTTAGGCGGAAATCTTTGCGTTTTATAGAGAAAAATACATTTTTAACAAAACTCAACGTATGCACGGTAGACAGTCGAGAAAATAATATACCGTAGCGTCGTAACCTATCGTTTATACCCTATATAATCTGTGTTGTACGATGGTCACTTTCATGATATATATAAAATGTTGTACGAAATACATGCCGCCATAGGAAAAGTTTAATAAAAATTTATTTAATTAGATAGGTGTTAGTGAAAAGTATGAAGTGTTCATACGAGAAAACGTCCCGCGACAGAACGGCCCTCGTTACGGTAAAGTTCAGACGTAGCTCGCTGAACGAAATTTTATGTATGGTGGCGACATCTACGGACAGTCGAAGTCTCTATCTACTTTACTACTAACTACTACGTTAGTTAATTACGTACTTACTTGTGTGTATCTAAATATAATAAAAAATAAATAAAATGGCAGACACAGCTGTTGCCGCCGAAGCTCCGGCTCCCGCTACACCCGCGAAGAAGGCAGGAAGAGGGGCAGGTGCCGCAAAGAAACCTAAGGCGAAGCCCACTCATCCCAAGACATCCGAGATGGTGAACAACGCTATCAGGGAGATGAAGGAACGCAGCGGATCGTCGTTGCAAGCCATCAAAAAATACATCGCCGCCCACTACAAGGTCGACGCCGAGAAGTTGGCGCCTTTCATTAGAAAGTATCTGAAGAGTGCCGTCGAATCGGGTGCCCTAATTCAGACAAAGGGCAAGGGAGCCTCCGGATCGTTCAAACTCGAGTCCAAGTCCTCCTCGGCGAAGAAACCCAGCGCAGCCGCCGCTAGCTCCGGCAAATCCGCCGGCGGCAAGGGTGCCGCCGCCTCCGCCGCCAAGGGTGGTAAGAAGGCGACCGCCTCCGCCGCCGGCGCCAAGAGCAAGAAGGCGGCCGCCGCGTCGGCGTCTGCCGCCTCGGGCTCGCCGTCCAAATCCAAAGCGTCCGCAGCTAAAGACAAGAAAGCCGCCGCCGCAAAGAAGAAGCCCGCCCCTAAGAAGGCCGCAACCCCCGCTAAGGCGAAGGGTGGTGCAGCCCCCAAAGCAAAGAAGACCGCCAAACCTCCTACTAAGAAACCCAAGGCACCGAAACCTAAGAAGGCCGCCGCCACACCTAAGAAGCCGGCCGCGAAGAAAGCAGCCGCCGCCAAGAAGTAAACTCGCACACGACACCACCGCACAACATAATTGATTGTGTGTGTGTGTGTGTGTGTGTCGTCGAGAGGTACGACGTGTTGCGCCGCGGCGCTAAGCGGCTCAAGACTGCGGCGACCGACCAGCGGAGTAGTGCAGTTTCTGATCGCAAGAAAGAAGAAGAAAACTACTAAGATCTCTCTCTATCATCGCTGCCGCGCGCTTAGCTTGCTATGCGCACGCACGCAACAACAAAACAGCCCTTTTCAGGGCTAACAAAGTTTTCTCGAATATAATTTTTATTTTTATATTCGTTTCTATGATACGATAAAGGTCAAAAGTAGTCTCAAACAAACAAACAACATTCTACTATAACGCATCAACTTTATTTATTTCTAAATAAATACTTTACATCGCTAAGTATAGGTACAATTTCGTATAATAATATCTAATAATAATAAACTATAACTAAGCAATTACATATATAAATTAACTAACTTACTATGCTACCGTACAAAATCTATAACTACTTATTTATTACCTACATAGGTAAATTAAATTATTTATTTCGTATCGTACCATAAACTTTATCCTCTTCACAATATACACTTCACTTCACTTTGGTATTTATTATTACACCACACATTTATTTTTTCACTTGTTTCACTTCACACACGCGCGAGATTATTATTATTTACGCGAACGCAACGACGGAGGCGACGTGAAACGACGATAATAAACAACAACAACCTAATTAATAATTACAACACACATTTTTACAACTATAAACTAAAACGACACGCCGTCCGCCCTGCCGACTGCCCGATATAATATACTTTTGTTTTTCAATATAATAATAAAGGATATTATTATTATTATTATGGCTATGGCGCTGGCGCATGCGCGATGCGCGACGAACGACGTCGCTTTTTGACGGTGTCAGTTCGTTCTCTCGCTCGCTCCCTACCCCACCCGACGTTTGCGCGACAGCGGCCGTATATAAAATGAACGGACACAAACGGATTGTTTTTGTATTTACTGGTTGTAGCGCGCGCACGCACACGCACGTTATATATAATATTACGTTGAAAGTTATTATAATATAAAAAAACTTCAAACATGTCTGGACGCGGTAAAGGTGGAAAAGTTAAGGGAAAGGCAAAGTCTCGTTCCAACCGTGCTGGTCTCCAGTTCCCCGTCGGTCGTATACACAGGCTGCTGCGTAACGGCAACTACGCCGAGCGCGTCGGTGCCGGTGCTCCAGTGTATCTGGCCGCAGTAATGGAATACCTTGCCGCTGAAGTTCTCGAGTTGGCCGGTAACGCCGCGAGGGACAACAAGAAGACCAGGATCATTCCCCGTCATCTCCAATTGGCCATCCGCAACGACGAGGAGTTGAACAAACTGCTATCCGGCGTGACAATCGCTCAGGGCGGTGTGCTGCCTAACATCCAGGCTGTCCTCCTGCCCAAGAAGACCGAGAAGAAGGCCTAAACCTCTCGCTCAATTCTTGGTCTGTCTGTATCATCGAGATCACGATCGATGTGCATCGACACACACACACACACTGTTCTTTGCGTGCATGGATCGTGAACGTGAAAAAGGCCCTTTTCAGGGCCACAATACGAATCATAGTCGGAAAGTAATATTATATTATTATTATAAAGACTGTTTCTATTACGATACAATTGAAAGTATTCTAGCAGTATAACTATGTATTATAGTACATTATACAGTATATTATAAAATAATACTTAATAATATTAAATTGACAGACACGTCAGTTAAAAGTAAATTTTACATGAACAAAACTACTACTTCATTGATACATTATAATTAAACACGAAATAAAAATATATGCAACGTAGATACCTATCAATACAAACCATTTGATATTTATTTAATTATAGGTATGTAATCTACCATACTATCAAATAGATAGAATAAATAATATTACTACTAAAGACGACCAAAAGCGAAGCGTCGCACCTCGTCCCGCGCATTTCCCCTTTGGCGCGGTCTCTCTCTTGACGCTAGAGCGAGGCGAACGCGACTGAACATATCTGTTTCGCTACGATTGGTCCGCGCGGACTGTCGCGCTCTACGTGCGTCCCACCACTGAGCGACTTTTGGCTCAATAAAAAGAAGGTGCAGTTTGCCGTACGAAATCACTCAGCTATCGAACGCCGTACTGTACTGTACTGTACGTTCATTAGCGCGCTCTCATAATTATTAACCGACAACAAAATGCCGCCCAAGACAAGTGGTAAGGCCGCCAAGAAATCCGGCAAGGCACAAAAGAACATCTCCAAGACCGATAAGAAAAAGAAGAAGCACAAGAGGAAGGAGAGCTACGCCATCTACATCTACAAGGTGCTCAAGCAGGTCCACCCCGACACCGGTATCTCCAGTAAGGCTATGTCAATCATGAATTCGTTCGTTAACGACATCTTCGAACGCATAGCCGCCGAAGCTTCTCGTCTGGCCCATTACAACAAGAGGTCCACTATTACATCGAGGGAGGTGCAGACTTCCGTCAGGCTGCTGCTGCCCGGTGAGCTCGCCAAGCACGCAGTCAGCGAGGGCACCAAAGCCGTCACCAAGTACACCAGCTCCAAGTGAGCGTCGCGTATACTTGTTTCGTGTTTTTTTGTGTCTGTGTATGTATATCGAAACACGAACACAACAAAAGGCCCTTTTCAGGGCCACAAATATGTTCATGTATTTTCTGTAATCGGTTTCTATTAACACACAACAAGTCGAAAGTTCGACGACGACGACGACCGGTTAATTAATTTACTTAACTAATAAAATAAAAAAAAATATATATATATATATATATATGTATATATTTCCTCTATCTAGCTGAATAACAAACAAACAATATAATTATGGTTAGGCTAGGTTAGAAAAAGTTAGGTTAAGAAATGTTAGGTTTGAAAAAGTTAGGTTCTAAAGGAGAGAGAATGAATGAAATTTAATTAAAAAAAAAAAAAAAATCATATATATTAACAACGTAGATGTTTAACCGCGATAAATATAAATAATAAAAAAATAAAAAAAAATAGAAAAAGGTTTAATGCGAAACGATAATTATTTATAGATGATACCTACCACCTATACCAATAAATTATTGTTTTGTAAAACTTTATTCGAGCGTTCGATTGTGTGATGCGTCGAGCTTGTTTCCCGTCGGGTATAAATATTGGTGACCCGCGTACGGCGTTATTCATTCTCTCTCGCACCGTCCCCGCGTACTGACGTTACCTACCGTACTACCGTTACGTTAAAGAAATGGCACGTACCAAGCAGACCGCTCGCAAGTCCACCGGTGGTAAGGCACCGAGGAAACAGCTCGCCACTAAAGCCGCCCGCAAGAGTGCACCGGCTACCGGTGGTGTAAAGAAGCCCCATCGCTACAGGCCCGGTACCGTCGCTCTTCGTGAGATCCGTCGTTACCAGAAGAGTACCGAGCTGTTGATCCGCAAACTCCCGTTCCAGCGTTTGGTTCGTGAGATCGCTCAGGACTTCAAGACCGATCTCCGTTTCCAGAGCTCCACTGTCATGGCACTTCAGGAGGCCAGCGAGGCTTACCTCGTCGGTCTCTTCGAAGACACCAACCTTTGCGCCATTCACGCTAAACGCGTCACCATCATGCCAAAGGACATACAGTTGGCTCGCAGGATCAGAGGCGAACGCGCTTAAGGCGTGTGACTTTACAACTCCGGCGTACACAAACACGCACGAAATTATCATCGTGTCAGTTTTGTACACTCGAGCCGAAAAGCACAAAAGGCCCTTTTCAGGGCCACATATATTTCTGATATATTATTAAAATATATGTTTCTTACATAACATCATAAAGTCATATAGTCTATAAATAAACTACATATAATTATATACTAAATTATAAATATATAGGTTACTGAAAAAGTTTAGTTTAGTTTGTTTGCTTATGTTATTTATGCATAATTGATTTGACTTAAAACATGGATGTAAATAAATCTATGGAATAATCAAATTATTTCACTTTTGCAATATTCTATATGCTATGCGTATAGACTTGCCAAATGAAATTAGGTTGATATTTTATTAAAACAATAATTTGTTCAAGTCATAGGTGAATATGACTAATACAAGAATAACACGAATTATTATTAATGTACCTACATAGAAATTATATTAATAAATAATTGTGTGTTCGTAGTAAACCGGGGCACCCACCGAGCGCGCGAGCGCGTCGACGGCTCCATACACCGGCGGTATACTATATAAAGGGGCGAAATACGTTTGCTCCGAATCCAGTCGTACGCCAGCGCTCGCCGTTTAACAACGTGCGCGCGTTAGTCATTTGTTCGTGTCGTTCTGTTCAATTGGAGAGCTACGCGCGCGCACCGAGTTGAACGTCAGTACGAGCCTCGGTGCCCCCACCGCCGCACGGATCCAACCGCCCACTTCGTCCAGTACAGGCGTCATTCGCCTCGTGCTCCGAAGCGGCACACGCGCCGCCCGGCCGCATTCCGCGGCCGAGTGATCGCGGCAAGCGCACGCCACATTGTACCACCATGCCGAAAGGCAAACCTTTAAACAGCCCTTCTCAGGGCTACCCCTGCCCTTCTCAGGGCACCCCCAGCCCTTCTCAGGGCTCCAGGGCCACAACCCCTGCCACGCCAGCCTCGCCGCCGCTAGTGGCGGGCACCCCGCGCCCAGCCGCCCCGCGTTCACACCCGGGACGCACCGTCGCAGCGTCGTCGTCCGCTCCCTCCCGCTCAATGTGGGGTAGGTCGAGCACGCCCCGCGCACCGCCGCCAACTACCGCGCGCCCGCCCCGCGCGCCCGCCGCCGCGCGTGAACCGTGCGCACCGCCCGCGCCCACGCGCGCTCCGCCCGCCGCCGCGCGCGTTCCAACCGCCGCGCGCGTTCCAACCGCCGCGCGCGTTCCAACCGCCGCCCGCGCTCCAACCGCCGCCGCCGCGCCCGCCGCTCCACCTCCGGTGTTGAGCGGCCCGCCCGCATCGAGCGATTCGGAATGCGACGTCTCCATGGACGATGAAGATGTTTCCCGCGTGCAAACACGCCGCCCCCGAAGCCCCGACGCCGAAGCGGACGACGCTAAACGCCTCTGCGCGTCATCGTCACGCGATCCGCGTCTCGCCCGCTACACGCAGCAGGACGCCGCCCGTCCCGTGCAGTCATATGCCCGGGCCACAGCCACGCCGCCACCGACAATACCGACGCCCACCGGCCCGGATGCCGCGCTCGGCAACACCGCGCCTGCAACCAAGAGGAGGAGATACCCGCCCCTCATCGTGGATCACCTACCCAACTGGGCGTTCCACATGAGGCAGCTGAAAGCCCACCTAGGAAGAGCCGCCCAAGTCCGCCCCTTTGGAAAGGGGCTTAGATTTACTCCAAAAGAAGAGGAGGAGTACCGAGTCGTCCAACGATATCTCTCGGAGCTAGAGAGCACCGAGGGGATATCGTGGCACTCATATTCCTCGCCGCAGGAGCGCGACCTCAAAGTCGCGATCCGCGGCCTACCAGCGAACGCCACGCCTGAGGAGGTCCAAACCGAGCTGCGCGACTTGGGTTTCGAACCCGAGTATGTGCGCAGCATACGGGGACGCGGCGACCGACCGGGCTGCATCCTATTCGCAGTCTTAAAGAAGACAATCGACACCATCCCGGGTATCTACGCAGTAGATGAGATGCTGGGCATCCCCGGGGTCAAGATCGAAGCCTGGCGCGGTAGAAGAAAGCCCGCGCAATGCCATCGCTGCCAACAGTTCCGGCACAGCAGCCACAACTGCCATCGCCGCCTGGCTTGTGTCCGCTGCGGCGGGGAACACACGGCAAAGGAGTGCCCGCGCCCGCTGGATAAACCGGCGACGTGCGCGAACTGCGGGGGTGAACACCCCGCTAACAACAGGAGCTGCCCCGCCTTCCTAAGGGAAGCGCGCAACAAGAAGGCGGGGACCGCGCCAACAACAATGGGCCGCCCCACACAACAAGTGCAACCTGTAGTCTCCCAACCCCAAGGTGAGCGCGCGCAAGGAGCCTCCCTTATGGCGGAGGCAAATGCGCCCGTGCCCAGGGGTGCCGCCGCCACCTCCGCGACCAAAAAACGACGCAGGAGGAGAAAACCGAGAGCCAAGGGTGTGGTCGACGTCTCAACCGTCGCAACACCGAAGCCACCTGCGCCTCCACCTACCCGCCCGCAAATAGAAACGCCGGCGAAGTTAGAAGTAATAAAGACAACCGTGGTCCGCATCCTCCAGGATGTATTGACTGCATTCACAGAGGGGCGGATCCATCAAGACTTCATGGAGCAAATCATCCCGGCCATATCTGCCATAGCGGATACGTGTGGCTGAAGGACACACCCCGTAACTCGCAGTCACTCGTGCCTACTTATATAAGTAGGCGCGGCGTGCGCGAGCCGGGGTCAACACCAACATGATGTCAAAGGGGGTGAGAGTTATTGCCGTCACGGCCGCTGGTCGCTCGGAGCTGGACCTCCCCCGGGTCAACCGGGGGTCTCATCTGGCTCGGGCAGACCGCCCGGACGGCACTAGGGCCGACTCTCCCCCTTTTCCTCTTATTCAAGACACCACCGGTAAAACCAACCACAACCGACCTACCCTTTGTTAAGGGTAGCGGATGATCCCGCTGAAAGGGGCAACGCCCCGTCACAGCCTCCACGCAACCCCCGACGGGGTTGATGTGACGTCCTCGGTAAAATCTGTTCAATTTACTCGCTTAGAAGATGACCGGACGCGGAAAGGGAGGAAAAGGTCTGGGGAAAGGAGGAGCCAAGCGTCACAGGAAAGTACTTCGTGATAACATCCAGGGCATCACGAAGCCGGCCATCCGTCGTCTGGCGCGCAGAGGTGGTGTCAAGCGTATCTCCGGTCTCATTTACGAAGAGACTCGCGGCGTCCTCAAGGTTTTCCTAGAGAACGTAATCCGCGACGCCGTCACGTACACGGAGCACGCCAAGAGGAAGACCGTAACCGCCATGGACGTAGTCTACGCTCTGAAGCGTCAAGGCCGCACCCTCTACGGTTTCGGCGGTTAAGGTTGCCTGCATGTCTCTGCCTGCATGCCACATAATATTTATCGAATATTATTATTTTATTCGATAAATAATTTAAACAAAAGGCCCTTTTCAGGGCCGCATATGAATCTTATAAACTTTATTACGGTTTATGTTTCTATGACACACACACAAGAAAGTCTCTAATTAACTAACTCAAAATACTTTTACCAACCTTACCAATAGTATCGGTTCTACAACATAAATAAACATCTTACTTGTTGTTACTCTTCCTCTATAGAGATATAGCGAACCGTGCCGAAGTATACTTATGTGTAGATCTCCATTCACCGTTCGAGTAACTGAAAGAAAAAAAAAAAAAAATATATGTATAATTTTTTATATATCGTAGCATACATATAACATTATAATATATTACTTTTATACGTTTGTTTTATCATTCTATATACCTACTTAGAAACGACTAATCGTATGATTTTAATATTATTATTAATATTTACTTTGAAAAATTATATTAATTTATACATTACTACGTCGTACGTACGTACACGACGAAAAGTAGCGCTGAGGGCGGCCGCCGCCGCTCTTTACTTTGTACTGCGCATTTGATTCGATTATTGTAAATATGCCTATAGACTATTCATAATATGAAATATATTGAATAATAATAGACAGTGTCTCAATGATGACGTAAAATATATTTTTATATTACTATTATAATCGAACAAACCTCACCGGTCATAGTCGTCCGTCCTTAAGTGGTGTGTTCGAACCAACGTGTATGCAACGTGTTTTACGAAGGTTCACTTTTAATGGTGTAATTCGTTCGGTTAATGTGTTAATATAAAAAAAATGTTTACACGTTTCAAGCTCGATATCCACGTCGAGGATTTATCGACCGTTTAGGCGGAAATCTTTGCGTTTTATAGAGAAAAATACATTTTTAACAAAACTCAACGTATGCACGGTAGACAGTCGAGAAAATAATATACCGTAGCGTCGTAACCTATCGTTTATACCCTATATAATCTGTGTTGTACGATGGTCACTTTCATGATATATATAAAATGTTGTACGAAATACATGCCGCCATAGGAAAAGTTTAATAAAAATTTATTTAATTAGATAGGTGTTAGTGAAAAGTATGAAGTGTTCATACGAGAAAACGTCCCGCGACAGAACGGCCCTCGTTACGGTAAAGTTCAGACGTAGCTCGCTGAACGAAATTTTATGTATGGTGGCGACATCTACGGACAGTCGAAGTCTCTATCTACTTTACTACTAACTACTACGTTAGTTAATTACGTACTTACTTGTGTGTATCTAAATATAATAAAAAATAAATAAAATGGCAGACACAGCTGTTGCCGCCGAAGCTCCGGCTCCCGCTACACCCGCGAAGAAGGCAGGAAGAGGGGCAGGTGCCGCAAAGAAACCTAAGGCGAAGCCCACTCATCCCAAGACATCCGAGATGGTGAACAACGCTATCAGGGAGATGAAGGAACGCAGCGGATCGTCGTTGCAAGCCATCAAAAAATACATCGCCGCCCACTACAAGGTCGACGCCGAGAAGTTGGCGCCTTTCATTAGAAAGTATCTGAAGAGTGCCGTCGAATCGGGTGCCCTAATTCAGACAAAGGGCAAGGGAGCCTCCGGATCGTTCAAACTCGAGTCCAAGTCCTCCTCGGCGAAGAAACCCAGCGCAGCCGCCGCTAGCTCCGGCAAATCCGCCGGCGGCAAGGGTGCCGCCGCCTCCGCCGCCAAGGGTGGTAAGAAGGCGACCGCCTCCGCCGCCGGCGCCAAGAGCAAGAAGGCGGCCGCCGCGTCGGCGTCTGCCGCCTCGGGCTCGCCGTCCAAATCCAAAGCGTCCGCAGCTAAAGACAAGAAAGCCGCCGCCGCAAAGAAGAAGCCCGCCCCTAAGAAGGCCGCAACCCCCGCTAAGGCGAAGGGTGGTGCAGCCCCCAAAGCAAAGAAGACCGCCAAACCTCCTACTAAGAAACCCAAGGCACCGAAACCTAAGAAGGCCGCCGCCACACCTAAGAAGCCGGCCGCGAAGAAAGCAGCCGCCGCCAAGAAGTAAACTCGCACACGACACCACCGCACAACATAATTGATTGTGTGTGTGTGTGTGTGTGTGTCGTCGAGAGGTACGACGTGTTGCGCCGCGGCGCTAAGCGGCTCAAGACTGCGGCGACCGACCAGCGGAGTAGTGCAGTTTCTGATCGCAAGAAAGAAGAAGAAAACTACTAAGATCTCTCTCTATCATCGCTGCCGCGCGCTTAGCTTGCTATGCGCACGCACGCAACAACAAAACAGCCCTTTTCAGGGCTAACAAAGTTTTCTCGAATATAATTTTTATTTTTATATTCGTTTCTATGATACGATAAAGGTCAAAAGTAGTCTCAAACAAACAAACAACATTCTACTATAACGCATCAACTTTATTTATTTCTAAATAAATACTTTACATCGCTAAGTATAGGTACAATTTCGTATAATAATATCTAATAATAATAAACTATAACTAAGCAATTACATATATAAATTAACTAACTTACTATGCTACCGTACAAAATCTATAACTACTTATTTATTACCTACATAGGTAAATTAAATTATTTATTTCGTATCGTACCATAAACTTTATCCTCTTCACAATATACACTTCACTTCACTTTGGTATTTATTATTACACCACACATTTATTTTTTCACTTGTTTCACTTCACACACGCGCGAGATTATTATTATTTACGCGAACGCAACGACGGAGGCGACGTGAAACGACGATAATAAACAACAACAACCTAATTAATAATTACAACACACATTTTTACAACTATAAACTAAAACGACACGCCGTCCGCCCTGCCGACTGCCCGATATAATATACTTTTGTTTTTCAATATAATAATAAAGGATATTATTATTATTATTATGGCTATGGCGCTGGCGCATGCGCGATGCGCGACGAACGACGTCGCTTTTTGACGGTGTCAGTTCGTTCTCTCGCTCGCTCCCTACCCCACCCGACGTTTGCGCGACAGCGGCCGTATATAAAATGAACGGACACAAACGGATTGTTAGGGTCAGATCCCGCCTCGGCGGCACTCTCATCTACTACAAGAAATCCTTGCACTGCGTCCCCATCGACCCGCCCTCCCTCTCTTCCAACATTGAAGTCTCGATATGTAAGTTAGGCATGACAGGACACCAACCCATCGTGATAGTTTCGATATACTGCCCCCCGGGCGAAGATTCCTCACTATGGGATAGTGACTTCGCCACCCTCACCAACCTTGGGGGTGCAGTCTTCTTGGCAGGAGATCTAAATGCCAAAAATACCCTTTGGGGTTGTAACACTACAACTCGAAAGGGCAGAGATCTCGACAGGATCTCTGACTCCCTAGGATTCGATATTCTCGCTCCGAGTGAGCCAACCCACTACCCCGGCAACCTAGCACATCGCCCTGATGTACTAGACGTCGCACTCCTAAAGAGCATCAACCTGAGGTTGTGCTCGATAGAAGTGCACAAGGAGCTCGACTCCGATCACAGGCCAGTAGTGTTAGACTTCGCTCCCCGCGTAGGTCCCCGCGAAGCAGGCCAATCTCTTCCTACCAGGCTTATCACAGACTGGAATCGCCTTGGGGACAGCCTCAAGGCGACAACCTCCGACCATCTAGATGGTATCCCCGATCACATCACGTCCGTAGACGAAACGGTAGCGGCGATCGACTCGCTCACAAATCACGTGCAATCACTCATTAGCGATTGCTCTCGGAGAGTACCGGCGGAGGATAGCCTCCACTGGCGCCTCCCCGACGACATACGTGATCTGATGAGGGAGAAGAACGCAGCTATCAGAGCCTACGATAGAGTTTCCACTGAGGCCAATAGGGCCCGACTTAGATCCCTTCAGCGCGCCGTCAAAGCGCGAATCGGCGAGCTACGCCAGGTTAGATGGGACAGCACTCTCGAAAGCTTAGAACCTACACACCAAGCGTTCTGGCAACTTTCGAGAGCCCTTACAAAGGATTCTGTTGCTCCCATGCCTCCCCTGAACAGGCCCCACCTTCCTCCCGCTTTCGACGATAGCGAGAAAACCGAATGCCTAGCTGACTGTCTCGAGCTTCAATGTTCCCCCAGTACCCTCCCAGTCGACTTAGATCACCTCGAAGAGGTCAACCGAGAGGTGGAACGGCTAGCTTCACTACCGTTGCCCATCCTATCCGAAGTAGATGAAGACCCTGTCCCCCCCGCCACACCTGAAGAGGTAGCAGATATCATCAAGAAACTCAAACTTAGGAAATCCCCGGGTTCGGATCAGATCAACAACAGAGTTATCAAACTCTTTCCCCCCATCCTTATCGCCCTCATGACCGCCATCTTCAATGGGGCCATGTCAAACAACATCTTTCCACACCAGTGGAAAAACGCTATCGTTATTGGCATCCCTAAACCGGGCAAGCCCAAGACCGAACCCAGCAGTTATCGACCCATCAGCCTTCTCAACGGCTTGGGTAAGATCTACGAACGACTCATTCTCAGTCGTCTCCTAGCATACGCCGATGCTAACCTGCTCATTCCCCATGAGCAATTTGGCTTTAGGAATCATCATTCCTGTGTTCAACAAGTCCACCGACTGGTTGAGCACATAAGTTCTAAATTCATGCTCGGTAGAAAAACCGGCGTCCTCTACTTTGACGTGGCGAAGGCATTCGACAAAGTCTGGCACAACGGCTTATTATATAAGCTGTGGCAGATGGAAGTGCCACACAGGCTCGTGCTCATCATACGAGACTACTTGTCGAATCGCCATTTCCGCTACAGAGTGGAGGGTTCTCTATCTTCCCCCCACCCCGTTCATGCCGGAGTCCCACAGGGCTCGGTATTATCTCCGATCTTGTTCTCGCTCTTCACAAGCGATATACCTAAGCATCGGCAAGCTCAATTAGCACTCTTCGCAGACGACACTGCAATCTACTGCTCGAGCCACTGTCTGGATTTGATAGCCAAGAATCTCCAATCCGCAGCTGATGCACTCGGTGCATGGTTCCGGAAATGGAGGATCGAGGTGAATCCAGACAAAAGCCAAGCAGTGCTTTACCACCGACGTACCCCCCACCCCCCGCCCCCGCCTCCGACCATTCGTATGTTCGGTAAGCCGATCCCTTGGGAGAAGCAAGCCAAATACTTAGGAGTTATTCTTGATGATACTCTCTCGTTCATACCGCACATTAAGACCGTGCGCGCTAGGGCCGCTATGGCACAAAGTCGACTTCACTCTCTCGTGAACAAACGTTCAAAGCTCTCACTTAGGAATAAGGTCCGCCTTTATACGGCTTGCATACGCCCCATCATGACGTATGCATCTCCAGTATTCGCTCACGTTCCCCCCTGTAGGATTCGCAAATTTCAGATTCTCCAAAATCGCTTTTTGCGTAAAGCGACAGGAGCTCCCTGGTATGTTAGGACAGAGAACCTTCACATAGACCTCGGTCTGCCTACCATTAGGCAATTCATGAAGCGCTGTTCTCAAAATTTCTTTGACTCCGCCACCGCACACAGGAACCCACTCATAGTGGCATCATCTTCCTACACACCGTCTTGCATTTCGCGCATTCGCCGTCCGAGACACGTTCTCGACGAGGATGACGACGAAATCACCAAGGCGCAGGAAGCCGCTTACACCGCGAGACACGACTCACCCCGCACCGGTAACTCACCGCGATACCGACCTCGTCGTAGGGGTCGTCTGTATCGTCACCGCGTCACTACTCAACCGGGCCGGCCCGTAACACCTAGCATAGCCCACGACTAGGGTTCGAGTTCCCATAGTAGGGGACGCCCTACGTACATGCAGCACACACACACTCACTCATATCACCGTAGTCAAATTTTCGTTAGTTTCGCTAACGAAAGTTTGGCTACGTAGGTACACTTAGGTTAGGAGCACACGCTCGCCGCAAACCCGCGCAAGGGTGTAAATAGCTTAACAGCTTACACTTAACACCTCACATAAAAAAAAAAAAAAAAAAAAAAAACGGATTGTTTTTGTATTTACTGGTTGTAGCGCGCGCACGCACACGCACGTTATATATAATATTACGTTGAAAGTTATTATAATATAAAAAAACTTCAAACATGTCTGGACGCGGTAAAGGTGGAAAAGTTAAGGGAAAGGCAAAGTCTCGTTCCAACCGTGCTGGTCTCCAGTTCCCCGTCGGTCGTATACACAGGCTGCTGCGTAACGGCAACTACGCCGAGCGCGTCGGTGCCGGTGCTCCAGTGTATCTGGCCGCAGTAATGGAATACCTTGCCGCTGAAGTTCTCGAGTTGGCCGGTAACGCCGCGAGGGACAACAAGAAGACCAGGATCATTCCCCGTCATCTCCAATTGGCCATCCGCAACGACGAGGAGTTGAACAAACTGCTATCCGGCGTGACAATCGCTCAGGGCGGTGTGCTGCCTAACATCCAGGCTGTCCTCCTGCCCAAGAAGACCGAGAAGAAGGCCTAAACCTCTCGCTCAATTCTTGGTCTGTCTGTATCATCGAGATCACGATCGATGTGCATCGACACACACACACACACTGTTCTTTGCGTGCATGGATCGTGAACGTGAAAAAGGCCCTTTTCAGGGCCACAATACGAATCATAGTCGGAAAGTAATATTATATTATTATTATAAAGACTGTTTCTATTACGATACAATTGAAAGTATTCTAGCAGTATAACTATGTATTATAGTACATTATACAGTATATTATAAAATAATACTTAATAATATTAAATTGACAGACACGTCAGTTAAAAGTAAATTTTACATGAACAAAACTACTACTTCATTGATACATTATAATTAAACACGAAATAAAAATATATGCAACGTAGATACCTATCAATACAAACCATTTGATATTTATTTAATTATAGGTATGTAATCTACCATACTATCAAATAGATAGAATAAATAATATTACTACTAAAGACGACCAAAAGCGAAGCGTCGCACCTCGTCCCGCGCATTTCCCCTTTGGCGCGGTCTCTCTCTTGACGCTAGAGCGAGGCGAACGCGACTGAACATATCTGTTTCGCTACGATTGGTCCGCGCGGACTGTCGCGCTCTACGTGCGTCCCACCACTGAGCGACTTTTGGCTCAATAAAAAGAAGGTGCAGTTTGCCGTACGAAATCACTCAGCTATCGAACGCCGTACTGTACTGTACTGTACGTTCATTAGCGCGCTCTCATAATTATTAACCGACAACAAAATGCCGCCCAAGACAAGTGGTAAGGCCGCCAAGAAATCCGGCAAGGCACAAAAGAACATCTCCAAGACCGATAAGAAAAAGAAGAAGCACAAGAGGAAGGAGAGCTACGCCATCTACATCTACAAGGTGCTCAAGCAGGTCCACCCCGACACCGGTATCTCCAGTAAGGCTATGTCAATCATGAATTCGTTCGTTAACGACATCTTCGAACGCATAGCCGCCGAAGCTTCTCGTCTGGCCCATTACAACAAGAGGTCCACTATTACATCGAGGGAGGTGCAGACTTCCGTCAGGCTGCTGCTGCCCGGTGAGCTCGCCAAGCACGCAGTCAGCGAGGGCACCAAAGCCGTCACCAAGTACACCAGCTCCAAGTGAGCGTCGCGTATACTTGTTTCGTGTTTTTTTGTGTCTGTGTATGTATATCGAAACACGAACACAACAAAAGGCCCTTTTCAGGGCCACAAATATGTTCATGTATTTTCTGTAATCGGTTTCTATTAACACACAACAAGTCGAAAGTTCGACGACGACGACGACCGGTTAATTAATTTACTTAACTAATAAAATAAAAAAAAATATATATATATATATATATATATGTATATATTTCCTCTATCTAGCTGAATAACAAACAAACAATATAATTATGGTTAGGCTAGGTTAGAAAAAGTTAGGTTAAGAAATGTTAGGTTTGAAAAAGTTAGGTTCTAAAGGAGAGAGAATGAATGAAATTTAATTAAAAAAAAAAAAAAAATCATATATATTAACAACGTAGATGTTTAACCGCGATAAATATAAATAATAAAAAAATAAAAAAAAATAGAAAAAGGTTTAATGCGAAACGATAATTATTTATAGATGATACCTACCACCTATACCAATAAATTATTGTTTTGTAAAACTTTATTCGAGCGTTCGATTGTGTGATGCGTCGAGCTTGTTTCCCGTCGGGTATAAATATTGGTGACCCGCGTACGGCGTTATTCATTCTCTCTCGCACCGTCCCCGCGTACTGACGTTACCTACCGTACTACCGTTACGTTAAAGAAATGGCACGTACCAAGCAGACCGCTCGCAAGTCCACCGGTGGTAAGGCACCGAGGAAACAGCTCGCCACTAAAGCCGCCCGCAAGAGTGCACCGGCTACCGGTGGTGTAAAGAAGCCCCATCGCTACAGGCCCGGTACCGTCGCTCTTCGTGAGATCCGTCGTTACCAGAAGAGTACCGAGCTGTTGATCCGCAAACTCCCGTTCCAGCGTTTGGTTCGTGAGATCGCTCAGGACTTCAAGACCGATCTCCGTTTCCAGAGCTCCGCTGTCATGGCACTTCAGGAGGCCAGCGAGGCTTACCTCGTCGGTCTCTTCGAAGACACCAACCTTTGCGCCATTCACGCTAAACGCGTCACCATCATGCCAAAGGACATACAGTTGGCTCGCAGGATCAGAGGCGAACGCGCTTAAGGCGTGTGACTTTACAACTCCGGCGTACACAAACACGCACGAAATTATCATCGTGTCAGTTTTGTACACTCGAGCCGAAAAGCACAAAAGGCCCTTTTCAGGGCCACATATATTTCTGATATATTATTAAAATATATGTTTCTTACATAACATCATAAAGTCATATAGTCTATAAATAAACTACATATAATTATATACTAAATTATAAATATATAGGTTACTGAAAAAGTTTAGTTTAGTTTGTTTGCTTATGTTATTTATGCATAATTGATTTGACTTAAAACATGGATGTAAATAAATCTATGGAATAATCAAATTATTTCACTTTTGCAATATTCTATATGCTATGCGTATAGACTTGCCAAATGAAATTAGGTTGATATTTTATTAAAACAATAATTTGTTCAAGTCATAGGTGAATATGACTAATACAAGAATAACACGAATTATTATTAATGTACCTACATAGAAATTATATTAATAAATAATTGTGTGTTCGTAGTAAACCGGGGCACCCACCGAGCGCGCGAGCGCGTCGACGGCTCCATACACCGGCGGTATACTATATAAAGGGGCGAAATACGTTTGCTCCGAATCCAGTCGTACGCCAGCGCTCGCCGTTTAACAACGTGCGCGCGTTAGTCATTTGTTCGTGTCGTTCTGTTCAATTTACTCGCTTAGAAGATGACCGGACGCGGAAAGGGAGGAAAAGGTCTGGGGAAAGGAGGAGCCAAGCGTCACAGGAAAGTACTTCGTGATAACATCCAGGGCATCACGAAGCCGGCCATCCGTCGTCTGGCGCGCAGAGGTGGTGTCAAGCGTATCTCCGGTCTCATTTACGAAGAGACTCGCGGCGTCCTCAAGGTTTTCCTAGAGAACGTAATCCGCGACGCCGTCACGTACACGGAGCACGCCAAGAGGAAGACCGTAACCGCCATGGACGTAGTCTACGCTCTGAAGCGTCAAGGCCGCACCCTCTACGGTTTCGGCGGTTAAGGTTGCCTGCATGTCTCTGCCTGCATGCCACATAATATTTATCGAATATTATTATTTTATTCGATAAATAATTTAAACAAAAGGCCCTTTTCAGGGCCGCATATGAATCTTATAAACTTTATTACGGTTTATGTTTCTATGACACACACACAAGAAAGTCTCTAATTAACTAACTCAAAATACTTTTACCAACCTTACCAATAGTATCGGTTCTACAACATAAATAAACATCTTACTTGTTGTTACTCTTCCTCTATAGAGATATAGCGAACCGTGCCGAAGTATACTTATGTGTAGATCTCCATTCACCGTTCGAGTAACTGAAAGAAAAAAAAAAAAAAATATATGTATAATTTTTTATATATCGTAGCATACATATAACATTATAATATATTACTTTTATACGTTTGTTTTATCATTCTATATACCTACTTAGAAACGACTAATCGTATGATTTTAATATTATTATTAATATTTACTTTGAAAAATTATATTAATTTATACATTACTACGTCGTACGTACGTACACGACGAAAAGTAGCGCTGAGGGCGGCCGCCGCCGCTCTTTACTTTGTACTGCGCATTTGATTCGATTATTGTAAATATGCCTATAGACTATTCATAATATGAAATATATTGAATAATAATAGACAGTGTCTCAATGATGACGTAAAATATATTTTTATATTACTATTATAATCGAACAAACCTCACCGGTCATAGTCGTCCGTCCTTAAGTGGTGTGTTCGAACCAACGTGTATGCAACGTGTTTTACGAAGGTTCACTTTTAATGGTGTAATTCGTTCGGTTAATGTGTTAATATAAAAAAAATGTTTACACGTTTCAAGCTCGATATCCACGTCGAGGATTTATCGACCGTTTAGGCGGAAATCTTTGCGTTTTATAGAGAAAAATACATTTTTAACAAAACTCAACGTATGCACGGTAGACAGTCGAGAAAATAATATACCGTAGCGTCGTAACCTATCGTTTATACCCTATATAATCTGTGTTGTACGATGGTCACTTTCATGATATATATAAAATGTTGTACGAAATACATGCCGCCATAGGAAAAGTTTAATAAAAATTTATTTAATTAGATAGGTGTTAGTGAAAAGTATGAAGTGTTCATACGAGAAAACGTCCCGCGACAGAACGGCCCTCGTTACGGTAAAGTTCAGACGTAGCTCGCTGAACGAAATTTTATGTATGGTGGCGACATCTACGGACAGTCGAAGTCTCTATCTACTTTACTACTAACTACTACGTTAGTTAATTACGTACTTACTTGTGTGTATCTAAATATAATAAAAAATAAATAAAATGGCAGACACAGCTGTTGCCGCCGAAGCTCCGGCTCCCGCTACACCCGCGAAGAAGGCAGGAAGAGGGGCAGGTGCCGCAAAGAAACCTAAGGCGAAGCCCACTCATCCCAAGACATCCGAGATGGTGAACAACGCTATCAGGGAGATGAAGGAACGCAGCGGATCGTCGTTGCAAGCCATCAAAAAATACATCGCCGCCCACTACAAGGTCGACGCCGAGAAGTTGGCGCCTTTCATTAGAAAGTATCTGAAGAGTGCCGTCGAATCGGGTGCCCTAATTCAGACAAAGGGCAAGGGAGCCTCCGGATCGTTCAAACTCGAGTCCAAGTCCTCCTCGGCGAAGAAACCCAGCGCAGCCGCCGCTAGCTCCGGCAAATCCGCCGGCGGCAAGGGTGCCGCCGCCTCCGCCGCCAAGGGTGGTAAGAAGGCGACCGCCTCCGCCGCCGGCGCCAAGAGCAAGAAGGCGGCCGCCGCGTCGGCGTCTGCCGCCTCGGGCTCGCCGTCCAAATCCAAAGCGTCCGCAGCTAAAGACAAGAAAGCCGCCGCCGCAAAGAAGAAGCCCGCCCCTAAGAAGGCCGCAACCCCCGCTAAGGCGAAGGGTGGTGCAGCCCCCAAAGCAAAGAAGACCGCCAAACCTCCTACTAAGAAACCCAAGGCACCGAAACCTAAGAAGGCCGCCGCCACACCTAAGAAGCCGGCCGCGAAGAAAGCAGCCGCCGCCAAGAAGTAAACTCGCACACGACACCACCGCACAACATAATTGATTGTGTGTGTGTGTGTGTGTGTGTCGTCGAGAGGTACGACGTGTTGCGCCGCGGCGCTAAGCGGCTCAAGACTGCGGCGACCGACCAGCGGAGTAGTGCAGTTTCTGATCGCAAGAAAGAAGAAGAAAACTACTAAGATCTCTCTCTATCATCGCTGCCGCGCGCTTAGCTTGCTATGCGCACGCACGCAACAACAAAACAGCCCTTTTCAGGGCTAACAAAGTTTTCTCGAATATAATTTTTATTTTTATATTCGTTTCTATGATACGATAAAGGTCAAAAGTAGTCTCAAACAAACAAACAACATTCTACTATAACGCATCAACTTTATTTATTTCTAAATAAATACTTTACATCGCTAAGTATAGGTACAATTTCGTATAATAATATCTAATAATAATAAACTATAACTAAGCAATTACATATATAAATTAACTAACTTACTATGCTACCGTACAAAATCTATAACTACTTATTTATTACCTACATAGGTAAATTAAATTATTTATTTCGTATCGTACCATAAACTTTATCCTCTTCACAATATACACTTCACTTCACTTTGGTATTTATTATTACACCACACATTTATTTTTTCACTTGTTTCACTTCACACACGCGCGAGATTATTATTATTTACGCGAACGCAACGACGGAGGCGACGTGAAACGACGATAATAAACAACAACAACCTAATTAATAATTACAACACACATTTTTACAACTATAAACTAAAACGACACGCCGTCCGCCCTGCCGACTGCCCGATATAATATACTTTTGTTTTTCAATATAATAATAAAGGATATTATTATTATTATTATGGCTATGGCGCTGGCGCATGCGCGATGCGCGACGAACGACGTCGCTTTTTGACGGTGTCAGTTCGTTCTCTCGCTCGCTCCCTACCCCACCCGACGTTTGCGCGACAGCGGCCGTATATAAAATGAACGGACACAAACGGATTGTTTTTGTATTTACTGGTTGTAGCGCGCGCACGCACACGCACGTTATATATAATATTACGTTGAAAGTTATTATAATATAAAAAAACTTCAAACATGTCTGGACGCGGTAAAGGTGGAAAAGTTAAGGGAAAGGCAAAGTCTCGTTCCAACCGTGCTGGTCTCCAGTTCCCCGTCGGTCGTATACACAGGCTGCTGCGTAACGGCAACTACGCCGAGCGCGTCGGTGCCGGTGCTCCAGTGTATCTGGCCGCAGTAATGGAATACCTTGCCGCTGAAGTTCTCGAGTTGGCCGGTAACGCCGCGAGGGACAACAAGAAGACCAGGATCATTCCCCGTCATCTCCAATTGGCCATCCGCAACGACGAGGAGTTGAACAAACTGCTATCCGGCGTGACAATCGCTCAGGGCGGTGTGCTGCCTAACATCCAGGCTGTCCTCCTGCCCAAGAAGACCGAGAAGAAGGCCTAAACCTCTCGCTCAATTCTTGGTCTGTCTGTATCATCGAGATCACGATCGATGTGCATCGACACACACACACACACTGTTCTTTGCGTGCATGGATCGTGAACGTGAAAAAGGCCCTTTTCAGGGCCACAATACGAATCATAGTCGGAAAGTAATATTATATTATTATTATAAAGACTGTTTCTATTACGATACAATTGAAAGTATTCTAGCAGTATAACTATGTATTATAGTACATTATACAGTATATTATAAAATAATACTTAATAATATTAAATTGACAGACACGTCAGTTAAAAGTAAATTTTACATGAACAAAACTACTACTTCATTGATACATTATAATTAAACACGAAATAAAAATATATGCAACGTAGATACCTATCAATACAAACCATTTGATCATCTTTCCACACCAGTGGAAAAACGCCATCGTTATTGGCATCCCTAAACCGGGCAAGCCCAAGACCGAACCCAGCAGTTATCGACCCATCAGCCTTCTCAACGGCTTGGGTAAGATCTACGAACGACTCATTCTCAGTCGTCTCCTAGCATACGCCGATGCTAACCTGCTCATTCCCCATGAGCAATTTGGCTTTAGGAATCATCATTCCTGTGTTCAACAAGTCCACCGACTGGTTGAGCACATAAGTTCTAAATTCATGCTCGGTAGAAAAACCGGCGTCCTCTACTTTGACGTGGCGAAGGCATTCGACAAAGTCTGGCACAACGGCTTATTATATAAGCTGTGGCAGATGGAAGTGCCACACAGGCTCGTGCTCATCATACGAGACTACTTGTCGAATCGCCATTTCCGCTACAGAGTGGAGGGTTCTCTATCTTCCCCCCACCCCGTTCATGCCGGAGTCCCACAGGGCTCGGTATTATCTCCGATCTTGTTCTCGCTCTTCACAAGCGATATACCTAAGCATCGGCAAGCTCAATTAGCACTCTTCGCAGACGACACTGCAATCTACTGCTCGAGCCACTGTCTGGATTTGATAGCCAAGAATCTCCAATCCGCAGCTGATGCACTCGGTGCATGGTTCCGGAAATGGAGGATCGAGGTGAATCCAGACAAAAGCCAAGCAGTGCTTTACCACCGACGTACCCCCCACCCCCCGCCCCCGCCTCCGACCATTCGTATGTTCGGTAAGCCGATCCCTTGGGAGAAGCAAGCCAAATACTTAGGAGTTATTCTTGATGATACTCTCTCGTTCATACCGCACATTAAGACCGTGCGCGCTAGGGCCGCTATGGCACAAAGTCGACTTCACTCTCTCGTGAACAAACGTTCAAAGCTCTCACTTAGGAATAAGGTCCGCCTTTATACGGCTTGCATACGCCCCATCATGACGTATGCATCTCCAGTATTCGCTCACGTTCCCCCCTGTAGGATTCGCAAATTTCAGATTCTCCAAAATCGCTTTATGCGTAAAGCGACAGGAGCTCCCTGGTATGTTAGGACAGAGAACCTTCACATAGACCTCGGTCTGCCTACCATTAGGCAATTCATGAAGCGCTGTTCTCAAAATTTCTTTGACTCCGCCACCGCACACAGGAACCCACTCATAGTGGCATCATCTTCCTACACACCGTCTTGCATTTCGCGCATTCGCCGTCCGAGACACGTTCTCGACGAGGATGACGACGAAATCACCAAGGCGCAGGAAGCCGCTTACACCGCGAGACACGACTCACCCCGCACCGGTAACTCACCGCGATACCGACCTCGTCGTAGGGGTCGTCTGTATCGTCACCGCGTCACTACTCAACCGGGCCGGCCCGTAACACCTAGCATAGCCCACGACTAGGGTTCGAGTTCCCATAGTAGGGGACGCCCTACGTACATGCAGCACACACACACTCACTCATATCACCGTAGTCAAATTTTCGTTAGTTTCGCTAACGAAAGTTTGGCTACGTAGGTACACTTAGGTTAGGAGCACACGCTCGCCGCAAACCCGCGCAAGGGTGTAAATAGCTTAACAGCTTACACTTAACACCTCACATAAAAAAAAAAAAAAAAAAGCCGTACGAAATCACTCAGCTATCGAACGCCGTACTGTACTGTACTGTACGTTCATTAGCGCGCTCTCATAATTATTAACCGACAACAAAATGCCGCCCAAGACAAGTGGTAAGGCCGCCAAGAAATCCGGCAAGGCACAAAAGAACATCTCCAAGACCGATAAGAAAAAGAAGAAGCACAAGAGGAAGGAGAGCTACGCCATCTACATCTACAAGGTGCTCAAGCAGGTCCACCCCGACACCGGTATCTCCAGTAAGGCTATGTCAATCATGAATTCGTTCGTTAACGACATCTTCGAACGCATAGCCGCCGAAGCTTCTCGTCTGGCCCATTACAACAAGAGGTCCACTATTACATCGAGGGAGGTGCAGACTTCCGTCAGGCTGCTGCTGCCCGGTGAGCTCGCCAAGCACGCAGTCAGCGAGGGCACCAAAGCCGTCACCAAGTACACCAGCTCCAAGTGAGCGTCGCGTATACTTGTTTCGTGTTTTTTTGTGTCTGTGTATGTATATCGAAACACGAACACAACAAAAGGCCCTTTTCAGGGCCACAAATATGTTCATGTATTTTCTGTAATCGGTTTCTATTAACACACAACAAGTCGAAAGTTCGACGACGACGACGACCGGTTAATTAATTTACTTAACTAATAAAATAAAAAAAAATATATATATATATATATATATGTATATATTTCCTCTATCTAGCTGAATAACAAACAAACAATATAATTATGGTTAGGCTAGGTTAGAAAAAGTTAGGTTAAGAAATGTTAGGTTTGAAAAAGTTAGGTTCTAAAGGAGAGAGAATGAATGAAATTTAATTAAAAAAAAAAAAAAAATCATATATATTAACAACGTAGATGTTTAACCGCGATAAATATAAATAATAAAAAAATAAAAAAAAATAGAAAAAGGTTTAATGCGAAACGATAATTATTTATAGATGATACCTACCACCTATACCAATAAATTATTGTTTTGTAAAACTTTATTCGAGCGTTCGATTGTGTGATGCGTCGAGCTTGTTTCCCGTCGGGTATAAATATTGGTGACCCGCGTACGGCGTTATTCATTCTCTCTCGCACCGTCCCCGCGTACTGACGTTACCTACCGTACTACCGTTACGTTAAAGAAATGGCACGTACCAAGCAGACCGCTCGCAAGTCCACCGGTGGTAAGGCACCGAGGAAACAGCTCGCCACTAAAGCCGCCCGCAAGAGTGCACCGGCTACCGGTGGTGTAAAGAAGCCCCATCGCTACAGGCCCGGTACCGTCGCTCTTCGTGAGATCCGTCGTTACCAGAAGAGTACCGAGCTGTTGATCCGCAAACTCCCGTTCCAGCGTTTGGTTCGTGAGATCGCTCAGGACTTCAAGACCGATCTCCGTTTCCAGAGCTCCGCTGTCATGGCACTTCAGGAGGCCAGCGAGGCTTACCTCGTCGGTCTCTTCGAAGACACCAACCTTTGCGCCATTCACGCTAAACGCGTCACCATCATGCCAAAGGACATACAGTTGGCTCGCAGGATCAGAGGCGAACGCGCTTAAGGCGTGTGACTTTACAACTCCGGCGTACACAAACACGCACGAAATTATCATCGTGTCAGTTTTGTACACTCGAGCCGAAAAGCACAAAAGGCCCTTTTCAGGGCCACATATATTTCTGATATATTATTAAAATATATGTTTCTTACATAACATCATAAAGTCATATAGTCTATAAATAAACTACATATAATTATATACTAAATTATAAATATATAGGTTACTGAAAAAGTTTAGTTTAGTTTGTTTGCTTATGTTATTTATGCATAATTGATTTGACTTAAAACATGGATGTAAATAAATCTATGGAATAATCAAATTATTTCACTTTTGCAATATTCTATATGCTATGCGTATAGACTTGCCAAATGAAATTAGGTTGATATTTTATTAAAACAATAATTTGTTCAAGTCATAGGTGAATATGACTAATACAAGAATAACACGAATTATTATTAATGTACCTACATAGAAATTATATTAATAAATAATTGTGTGTTCGTAGTAAACCGGGGCACCCACCGAGCGCGCGAGCGCGTCGACGGCTCCATACACCGGCGGTATACTATATAAAGGGGCGAAATACGTTTGCTCCGAATCCAGTCGTACGCCAGCGCTCGCCGTTTAACAACGTGCGCGCGTTAGTCATTTGTTCGTGTCGTTCTGTTCAATTTACTCGCTTAGAAGATGACCGGACGCGGAAAGGGAGGAAAAGGTCTGGGGAAAGGAGGAGCCAAGCGTCACAGGAAAGTACTTCGTGATAACATCCAGGGCATCACGAAGCCGGCCATCCGTCGTCTGGCGCGCAGAGGTGGTGTCAAGCGTATCTCCGGTCTCATTTACGAAGAGACTCGCGGCGTCCTCAAGGTTTTCCTAGAGAACGTAATCCGCGACGCCGTCACGTACACGGAGCACGCCAAGAGGAAGACCGTAACCGCCATGGACGTAGTCTACGCTCTGAAGCGTCAAGGCCGCACCCTCTACGGTTTCGGCGGTTAAGGTTGCCTGCATGTCTCTGCCTGCATGCCACATAATATTTATCGAATATTATTATTTTATTCGATAAATAATTTAAACAAAAGGCCCTTTTCAGGGCCGCATATGAATCTTATAAACTTTATTACGGTTTATGTTTCTATGACACACACACAAGAAAGTCTCTAATTAACTAACTCAAAATACTTTTACCAACCTTACCAATAGTATCGGTTCTACAACATAAATAAACATCTTACTTGTTGTTACTCTTCCTCTATAGAGATATAGCGAACCGTGCCGAAGTATACTTATGTGTAGATCTCCATTCACCGTTCGAGTAACTGAAAGAAAAAAAAAAAAAAATATATGTATAATTTTTTATATATCGTAGCATACATATAACATTATAATATATTACTTTTATACGTTTGTTTTATCATTCTATATACCTACTTAGAAACGACTAATCGTATGATTTTAATATTATTATTAATATTTACTTTGAAAAATTATATTAATTTATACATTACTACGTCGTACGTACGTACACGACGAAAAGTAGCGCTGAGGGCGGCCGCCGCCGCTCTTTACTTTGTACTGCGCATTTGATTCGATTATTGTAAATATGCCTATAGACTATTCATAATATGAAATATATTGAATAATAATAGACAGTGTCTCAATGATGACGTAAAATATATTTTTATATTACTATTATAATCGAACAAACCTCACCGGTCATAGTCGTCCGTCCTTAAGTGGTGTGTTCGAACCAACGTGTATGCAACGTGTTTTACGAAGGTTCACTTTTAATGGTGTAATTCGTTCGGTTAATGTGTTAATATAAAAAAAATGTTTACACGTTTCAAGCTCGATATCCACGTCGAGGATTTATCGACCGTTTAGGCGGAAATCTTTGCGTTTTATAGAGAAAAATACATTTTTAACAAAACTCAACGTATGCACGGTAGACAGTCGAGAAAATAATATACCGTAGCGTCGTAACCTATCGTTTATACCCTATATAATCTGTGTTGTACGATGGTCACTTTCATGATATATATAAAATGTTGTACGAAATACATGCCGCCATAGGAAAAGTTTAATAAAAATTTATTTAATTAGATAGGTGTTAGTGAAAAGTATGAAGTGTTCATACGAGAAAACGTCCCGCGACAGAACGGCCCTCGTTACGGTAAAGTTCAGACGTAGCTCGCTGAACGAAATTTTATGTATGGTGGCGACATCTACGGACAGTCGAAGTCTCTATCTACTTTACTACTAACTACTACGTTAGTTAATTACGTACTTACTTGTGTGTATCTAAATATAATAAAAAATAAATAAAATGGCAGACACAGCTGTTGCCGCCGAAGCTCCGGCTCCCGCTACACCCGCGAAGAAGGCAGGAAGAGGGGCAGGTGCCGCAAAGAAACCTAAGGCGAAGCCCACTCATCCCAAGACATCCGAGATGGTGAACAACGCTATCAGGGAGATGAAGGAACGCAGCGGATCGTCGTTGCAAGCCATCAAAAAATACATCGCCGCCCACTACAAGGTCGACGCCGAGAAGTTGGCGCCTTTCATTAGAAAGTATCTGAAGAGTGCCGTCGAATCGGGTGCCCTAATTCAGACAAAGGGCAAGGGAGCCTCCGGATCGTTCAAACTCGAGTCCAAGTCCTCCTCGGCGAAGAAACCCAGCGCAGCCGCCGCTAGCTCCGGCAAATCCGCCGGCGGCAAGGGTGCCGCCGCCTCCGCCGCCAAGGGTGGTAAGAAGGCGACCGCCTCCGCCGCCGGCGCCAAGAGCAAGAAGGCGGCCGCCGCGTCGGCGTCTGCCGCCTCGGGCTCGCCGTCCAAATCCAAAGCGTCCGCAGCTAAAGACAAGAAAGCCGCCGCCGCAAAGAAGAAGCCCGCCCCTAAGAAGGCCGCAACCCCCGCTAAGGCGAAGGGTGGTGCAGCCCCCAAAGCAAAGAAGACCGCCAAACCTCCTACTAAGAAACCCAAGGCACCGAAACCTAAGAAGGCCGCCGCCACACCTAAGAAGCCGGCCGCGAAGAAAGCAGCCGCCGCCAAGAAGTAAACTCGCACACGACACCACCGCACAACATAATTGATTGTGTGTGTGTGTGTGTGTGTGTCGTCGAGAGGTACGACGTGTTGCGCCGCGGCGCTAAGCGGCTCAAGACTGCGGCGACCGACCAGCGGAGTAGTGCAGTTTCTGATCGCAAGAAAGAAGAAGAAAACTACTAAGATCTCTCTCTATCATCGCTGCCGCGCGCTTAGCTTGCTATGCGCACGCACGCAACAACAAAACAGCCCTTTTCAGGGCTAACAAAGTTTTCTCGAATATAATTTTTATTTTTATATTCGTTTCTATGATACGATAAAGGTCAAAAGTAGTCTCAAACAAACAAACAACATTCTACTATAACGCATCAACTTTATTTATTTCTAAATAAATACTTTACATCGCTAAGTATAGGTACAATTTCGTATAATAATATCTAATAATAATAAACTATAACTAAGCAATTACATATATAAATTAACTAACTTACTATGCTACCGTACAAAATCTATAACTACTTATTTATTACCTACATAGGTAAATTAAATTATTTATTTCGTATCGTACCATAAACTTTATCCTCTTCACAATATACACTTCACTTCACTTTGGTATTTATTATTACACCACACATTTATTTTTTCACTTGTTTCACTTCACACACGCGCGAGATTATTATTATTTACGCGAACGCAACGACGGAGGCGACGTGAAACGACGATAATAAACAACAACAACCTAATTAATAATTACAACACACATTTTTACAACTATAAACTAAAACGACACGCCGTCCGCCCTGCCGACTGCCCGATATAATATACTTTTGTTTTTCAATATAATAATAAAGGATATTATTATTATTATTATGGCTATGGCGCTGGCGCATGCGCGATGCGCGACGAACGACGTCGCTTTTTGACGGTGTCAGTTCGTTCTCTCGCTCGCTCCCTACCCCACCCGACGTTTGCGCGACAGCGGCCGTATATAAAATGAACGGACACAAACGGATTGTTTTTGTATTTACTGGTTGTAGCGCGCGCACGCACACGCACGTTATATATAATATTACGTTGAAAGTTATTATAATATAAAAAAACTTCAAACATGTCTGGACGCGGTAAAGGTGGAAAAGTTAAGGGAAAGGCAAAGTCTCGTTCCAACCGTGCTGGTCTCCAGTTCCCCGTCGGTCGTATACACAGGCTGCTGCGTAACGGCAACTACGCCGAGCGCGTCGGTGCCGGTGCTCCAGTGTATCTGGCCGCAGTAATGGAATACCTTGCCGCTGAAGTTCTCGAGTTGGCCGGTAACGCCGCGAGGGACAACAAGAAGACCAGGATCATTCCCCGTCATCTCCAATTGGCCATCCGCAACGACGAGGAGTTGAACAAACTGCTATCCGGCGTGACAATCGCTCAGGGCGGTGTGCTGCCTAACATCCAGGCTGTCCTCCTGCCCAAGAAGACCGAGAAGAAGGCCTAAACCTCTCGCTCAATTCTTGGTCTGTCTGTATCATCGAGATCACGATCGATGTGCATCGACACACACACACACACTGTTCTTTGCGTGCATGGATCGTGAACGTGAAAAAGGCCCTTTTCAGGGCCACAATACGAATCATAGTCGGAAAGTAATATTATATTATTATTATAAAGACTGTTTCTATTACGATACAATTGAAAGTATTCTAGCAGTATAACTATGTATTATAGTACATTATACAGTATATTATAAAATAATACTTAATAATATTAAATTGACAGACACGTCAGTTAAAAGTAAATTTTACATGAACAAAACTACTACTTCATTGATACATTATAATTAAACACGAAATAAAAATATATGCAACGTAGATACCTATCAATACAAACCATTTGATATTTATTTAATTATAGGTATGTAATCTACCATACTATCAAATAGATAGAATAAATAATATTACTACTAAAGACGACCAAAAGCGAAGCGTCGCACCTCGTCCCGCGCATTTCCCCTTTGGCGCGGTCTCTCTCTTGACGCTAGAGCGAGGCGAACGCGACTGAACATATCTGTTTCGCTACGATTGGTCCGCGCGGACTGTCGCGCTCTACGTGCGTCCCACCACTGAGCGACTTTTGGCTCAATAAAAAGAAGGTGCAGTTTGCCGTACGAAATCAGGATAGCTACGCGCGCGCACCGAGTTGAACGTTAGTACGAGCCTCGGTGCCCCCACCGCCGCACGGATCCAACCGCCCACTTCGTGCAGTACAGGCGTCATTCGCCTCGTGCTCCGAAGCGGCACACGCGCCGCCCGGCCGCATTCCGCGGCCGAGTGATCGCGGCAAGCGCACGCCACGTTACACCACCATGCCGAAAGGCAAACCTAAAAACAGCCCTTCTCAGGGCTACCCCTGCCCTTCTCAGGGCACCCCCAGCCCTTCTCAGGGCTCCAGGGCCACCACCCCTGCCACGCCAGCCTCGCCGCCGTTAGTGGCGGGCACCCCGCGCCCAGCCGCCCCGCGTTCACACCCGGGACGCACCATCGCAGCGTCGTCGTCCGCTCCCTCCCGCTCAATGTGGGGTAGGTCGAGCACGCCACGCGCACCGCCGCCGACTACCGCGCGCCCGCCCCGCGCGCCCGCCGCCGCGCGTGAACCGTGCGCACCGCCCGCGCCCACGCGCGCTCCGCCCGCCGCCGCGCGCGTTCCAACCGCCGCGCGCGTTCCAACCGCCGCGCGCGTTCCAACCGCCGCCCGCGCTCCAACCGCCGCCGCCGCGCCCGCCGCTCCACCTCCGGTGTTGAGCGGCCCGCCCGCATCGAGCGATTCGGAATGCGACGTCTCCATGGACGATGAAGATGTTTCCCGCGTGCAAACACGCCGCCCCCGAAGCCCCGACGCCGAAGCGGACGACGCTAAACGCCTCTGCGCGTCATCGTCACGCGATCCGCGTCTCGCCCGCTACACGCAGCAGGACGCCGCCCGTCCCGTGCAGTCATATGCCCGGGCCACAGCCACGCCGCCACCGACAATACCGACGCCCACCGGCCCGGATGCCGCGCTCGGCAACACCGCGCCTGCAACCAAGAGGAGGAGATACCCGCCCCTCATCGTGGATCACCTACCCAACTGGGCGTTCCACATGAGGCAGCTGAAAGCCCACCTAGGAAGAGCCGCCCAAGTCCGCCCCTTTGGAAAGGGGCTTAGATTTACTCCAAAAGAAGAGGAGGAGTACCGAGTCGTCCAACGATATCTCTCGGAGCTAGAGAGCACCGAGGGGATATCGTGGCACTCATATTCCTCGCCGCAGGAGCGCGACCTCAAAGTCGCGATCCGCGGCCTACCAGCGAACGCCACGCCTGAGGAGGTCCAAACCGAGCTGCGCGACTTGGGTTTCGAACCCGAGTATGTGCGCAGCATACGGGGACGCGGCGACCGACCGGGCTGCATCCTATTCGCAGTCTTAAAGAAGACAATCGACACCATCCCGGGTATCTACGCAGTAGATGAGATGCTGGGCATCCCCGGGGTCAAGATCGAAGCCTGGCGCGGTAGAAGAAAGCCCGCGCAATGCCATCGCTGCCAACAGTTCCGGCACAGCAGCCACAACTGCCATCGCCGCCTGGCTTGCGTCCGCTGCGGCGGGGAACACACGGCAAAGGAGTGCCCGCGCCCGCTGGATAAACCGGCGACGTGCGCAAACTGCGGGGGTGAACACCCCGCAAACAATAGGAGCTGCCCCGCCTTCCTAAGGGAGGCGCGCAACAAGAAGGCAGGGACCGCGCCAATAACAACGGGCCGCCCCATACAACACACAGTGCAACCTGTAGTCTCCCAACCCCAAGGTGAGCGCGCGCAAGGAGCCTCCCTTATGGCGGAGGCAAATGCGCCCGTGCCCAGGGGTACCGCCGCCACCTCCGCGACCAAAAAGCGACGCAGGAGGAGAAAACCGAGGGCCAAGGGTGTGGTCGACGTCCCAACCGTCGTACCACCAAGACCATCTACGCCTCCACCTACCCGCCCGCAAATAGAAACGCCGGCGAAGTTAGAAGAGATAAAGAAAACCGTGGTCCGCATCCTCCAGGATGTATTGACTGCATTCACAGAGGGGCGGATCCAGCAAGACTTCACGGAGCAAATCATCCCGGCCATATCTGCCATAGTGGATATGTGTGGCTGAATGGCACACCCCGTAACTCGCAGTCACCCGTGCCTACTTATATAAGTAGGCGCGGCGTGCGCGAGCCGGGGTCAACACCAACAAGACGTCAAAGGGGGTGAGAGTTATTGCCGTCACGGCCGCTGGTCGCTCGGAGCTGGACCTCCCCCGGGTCAACCGGGGGTCTCATCTGGCTCGGGCAGACCGCCCGGACGGCACTAGGGCCGACTCTCCCCCTTTTCCTCTTATTCAAGACACCACCGGTAAAACCAACCACAACCGACCTACCCTTTGTTAAGGGTAGCGGATGATCCCGCTGAAAGGGGCAACGCCCCGTCACAGCCTCCACGCAACCCCCGACGGGGTTGATGTGACGTCCTCGGTACGTACGAAATCACTCAGCTATCGAACGCCGTACTGTACTGTACTGTACGTTCATTAGCGCGCTCTCATAATTATTAACCGACAACAAAATGCCGCCCAAGACAAGTGGTAAGGCCGCCAAGAAATCCGGCAAGGCACAAAAGAACATCTCCAAGACCGATAAGAAAAAGAAGAAGCACAAGAGGAAGGAGAGCTACGCCATCTACATCTACAAGGTGCTCAAGCAGGTCCACCCCGACACCGGTATCTCCAGTAAGGCTATGTCAATCATGAATTCGTTCGTTAACGACATCTTCGAACGCATAGCCGCCGAAGCTTCTCGTCTGGCCCATTACAACAAGAGGTCCACTATTACATCGAGGGAGGTGCAGACTTCCGTCAGGCTGCTGCTGCCCGGTGAGCTCGCCAAGCACGCAGTCAGCGAGGGCACCAAAGCCGTCACCAAGTACACCAGCTCCAAGTGAGCGTCGCGTATACTTGTTTCGTGTTTTTTTGTGTCTGTGTATGTATATCGAAACACGAACACAACAAAAGGCCCTTTTCAGGGCCACAAATATGTTCATGTATTTTCTGTAATCGGTTTCTATTAACACACAACAAGTCGAAAGTTCGACGACGACGACGACCGGTTAATTAATTTACTTAACTAATAAAATAAAAAAAAATATATATATATATATATATATGTATATATTTCCTCTATCTAGCTGAATAACAAACAAACAATATAATTATGGTTAGGCTAGGTTAGAAAAAGTTAGGTTAAGAAATGTTAGGTTTGAAAAAGTTAGGTTCTAAAGGAGAGAGAATGAATGAAATTTAATTAAAAAAAAAAAAAAATCATATATATTAACAACGTAGATGTTTAACCGCGATAAATATAAATAATAAAAAAATAAAAAAAAATAGAAAAAGGTTTAATGCGAAACGATAATTATTTATAGATGATACCTACCACCTATACCAATAAATTATTGTTTTGTAAAACTTTATTCGAGCGTTCGATTGTGTGATGCGTCGAGCTTGTTTCCCGTCGGGTATAAATATTGGTGACCCGCGTACGGCGTTATTCATTCTCTCTCGCACCGTCCCCGCGTACTGACGTTACCTACCGTACTACCGTTACGTTAAAGAAATGGCACGTACCAAGCAGACCGCTCGCAAGTCCACCGGTGGTAAGGCACCGAGGAAACAGCTCGCCACTAAAGCCGCCCGCAAGAGTGCACCGGCTACCGGTGGTGTAAAGAAGCCCCATCGCTACAGGCCCGGTACCGTCGCTCTTCGTGAGATCCGTCGTTACCAGAAGAGTACCGAGCTGTTGATCCGCAAACTCCCGTTCCAGCGTTTGGTTCGTGAGATCGCTCAGGACTTCAAGACCGATCTCCGTTTCCAGAGCTCCGCTGTCATGGCACTTCAGGAGGCCAGCGAGGCTTACCTCGTCGGTCTCTTCGAAGACACCAACCTTTGCGCCATTCACGCTAAACGCGTCACCATCATGCCAAAGGACATACAGTTGGCTCGCAGGATCAGAGGCGAACGCGCTTAAGGCGTGTGACTTTACAACTCCGGCGTACACAAACACGCACGAAATTATCATCGTGTCAGTTTTGTACACTCGAGCCGAAAAGCACAAAAGGCCCTTTTCAGGGCCACATATATTTCTGATATATTATTAAAATATATGTTTCTTACATAACATCATAAAGTCATATAGTCTATAAATAAACTACATATAATTATATACTAAATTATAAATATATAGGTTACTGAAAAAGTTTAGTTTAGTTTGTTTGCTTATGTTATTTATGCATAATTGATTTGACTTAAAACATGGATGTAAATAAATCTATGGAATAATCAAATTATTTCACTTTTGCAATATTCTATATGCTATGCGTATAGACTTGCCAAATGAAATTAGGTTGATATTTTATTAAAACAATAATTTGTTCAAGTCATAGGTGAATATGACTAATACAAGAATAACACGAATTATTATTAATGTACCTACATAGAAATTATATTAATAAATAATTGTGTGTTCGTAGTAAACCGGGGCACCCACCGAGCGCGCGAGCGCGTCGACGGCTCCATACACCGGCGGTATACTATATAAAGGGGCGAAATACGTTTGCTCCGAATCCAGTCGTACGCCAGCGCTCGCCGTTTAACAACGTGCGCGCGTTAGTCATTTGTTCGTGTCGTTCTGTTCAATTTACTCGCTTAGAAGATGACCGGACGCGGAAAGGGAGGAAAAGGTCTGGGGAAAGGAGGAGCCAAGCGTCACAGGAAAGTACTTCGTGATAACATCCAGGGCATCACGAAGCCGGCCATCCGTCGTCTGGCGCGCAGAGGTGGTGTCAAGCGTATCTCCGGTCTCATTTACGAAGAGACTCGCGGCGTCCTCAAGGTTTTCCTAGAGAACGTAATCCGCGACGCCGTCACGTACACGGAGCACGCCAAGAGGAAGACCGTAACCGCCATGGACGTAGTCTACGCTCTGAAGCGTCAAGGCCGCACCCTCTACGGTTTCGGCGGTTAAGGTTGCCTGCATGTCTCTGCCTGCATGCCACATAATATTTATCGAATATTATTATTTTATTCGATAAATAATTTAAACAAAAGGCCCTTTTCAGGGCCGCATATGAATCTTATAAACTTTATTACGGTTTATGTTTCTATGACACACACACAAGAAAGTCTCTAATTAACTAACTCAAAATACTTTTACCAACCTTACCAATAGTATCGGTTCTACAACATAAATAAACATCTTACTTGTTGTTACTCTTCCTCTATAGAGATATAGCGAACCGTGCCGAAGTATACTTATGTGTAGATCTCCATTCACCGTTCGAGTAACTGAAAGAAAAAAAAAAAAAAATATATGTATAATTTTTTATATATCGTAGCATACATATAACATTATAATATATTACTTTTATACGTTTGTTTTATCATTCTATATACCTACTTAGAAACGACTAATCGTATGATTTTAATATTATTATTAATATTTACTTTGAAAAATTATATTAATTTATACATTACTACGTCGTACGTACGTACACGACGAAAAGTAGCGCTGAGGGCGGCCGCCGCCGCTCTTTACTTTGTACTGCGCATTTGATTCGATTATTGTAAATATGCCTATAGACTATTCATAATATGAAATATATTGAATAATAATAGACAGTGTCTCAATGATGACGTAAAATATATTTTTATATTACTATTATAATCGAACAAACCTCACCGGTCATAGTCGTCCGTCCTTAAGTGGTGTGTTCGAACCAACGTGTATGCAACGTGTTTTACGAAGGTTCACTTTTAATGGTGTAATTCGTTCGGTTAATGTGTTAATATAAAAAAAATGTTTACACGTTTCAAGCTCGATATCCACGTCGAGGATTTATCGACCGTTTAGGCGGAAATCTTTGCGTTTTATAGAGAAAAATACATTTTTAACAAAACTCAACGTATGCACGGTAGACAGTCGAGAAAATAATATACCGTAGCGTCGTAACCTATCGTTTATACCCTATATAATCTGTGTTGTACGATGGTCACTTTCATGATATATATAAAATGTTGTACGAAATACATGCCGCCATAGGAAAAGTTTAATAAAAATTTATTTAATTAGATAGGTGTTAGTGAAAAGTATGAAGTGTTCATACGAGAAAACGTCCCGCGACAGAACGGCCCTCGTTACGGTAAAGTTCAGACGTAGCTCGCTGAACGAAATTTTATGTATGGTGGCGACATCTACGGACAGTCGAAGTCTCTATCTACTTTACTACTAACTACTACGTTAGTTAATTACGTACTTACTTGTGTGTATCTAAATATAATAAAAAATAAATAAAATGGCAGACACAGCTGTTGCCGCCGAAGCTCCGGCTCCCGCTACACCCGCGAAGAAGGCAGGAAGAGGGGCAGGTGCCGCAAAGAAACCTAAGGCGAAGCCCACTCATCCCAAGACATCCGAGATGGTGAACAACGCTATCAGGGAGATGAAGGAACGCAGCGGATCGTCGTTGCAAGCCATCAAAAAATACATCGCCGCCCACTACAAGGTCGACGCCGAGAAGTTGGCGCCTTTCATTAGAAAGTATCTGAAGAGTGCCGTCGAATCGGGTGCCCTAATTCAGACAAAGGGCAAGGGAGCCTCCGGATCGTTCAAACTCGAGTCCAAGTCCTCCTCGGCGAAGAAACCCAGCGCAGCCGCCGCTAGCTCCGGCAAATCCGCCGGCGGCAAGGGTGCCGCCGCCTCCGCCGCCAAGGGTGGTAAGAAGGCGACCGCCTCCGCCGCCGGCGCCAAGAGCAAGAAGGCGGCCGCCGCGTCGGCGTCTGCCGCCTCGGGCTCGCCGTCCAAATCCAAAGCGTCCGCAGCTAAAGACAAGAAAGCCGCCGCCGCAAAGAAGAAGCCCGCCCCTAAGAAGGCCGCAACCCCCGCTAAGGCGAAGGGTGGTGCAGCCCCCAAAGCAAAGAAGACCGCCAAACCTCCTACTAAGAAACCCAAGGCACCGAAACCTAAGAAGGCCGCCGCCACACCTAAGAAGCCGGCCGCGAAGAAAGCAGCCGCCGCCAAGAAGTAAACTCGCACACGACACCACCGCACAACATAATTGATTGTGTGTGTGTGTGTGTGTGTGTCGTCGAGAGGTACGACGTGTTGCGCCGCGGCGCTAAGCGGCTCAAGACTGCGGCGACCGACCAGCGGAGTAGTGCAGTTTCTGATCGCAAGAAAGAAGAAGAAAACTACTAAGATCTCTCTCTATCATCGCTGCCGCGCGCTTAGCTTGCTATGCGCACGCACGCAACAACAAAACAGCCCTTTTCAGGGCTAACAAAGTTTTCTCGAATATAATTTTTATTTTTATATTCGTTTCTATGATACGATAAAGGTCAAAAGTAGTCTCAAACAAACAAACAACATTCTACTATAACGCATCAACTTTATTTATTTCTAAATAAATACTTTACATCGCTAAGTATAGGTACAATTTCGTATAATAATATCTAATAATAATAAACTATAACTAAGCAATTACATATATAAATTAACTAACTTACTATGCTACCGTACAAAATCTATAACTACTTATTTATTACCTACATAGGTAAATTAAATTATTTATTTCGTATCGTACCATAAACTTTATCCTCTTCACAATATACACTTCACTTCACTTTGGTATTTATTATTACACCACACATTTATTTTTTCACTTGTTTCACTTCACACACGCGCGAGATTATTATTATTTACGCGAACGCAACGACGGAGGCGACGTGAAACGACGATAATAAACAACAACAACCTAATTAATAATTACAACACACATTTTTACAACTATAAACTAAAACGACACGCCGTCCGCCCTGCCGACTGCCCGATATAATATACTTTTGTTTTTCAATATAATAATAAAGGATATTATTATTATTATTATGGCTATGGCGCTGGCGCATGCGCGATGCGCGACGAACGACGTCGCTTTTTGACGGTGTCAGTTCGTTCTCTCGCTCGCTCCCTACCCCACCCGACGTTTGCGCGACAGCGGCCGTATATAAAATGAACGGACACAAACGGATTGTTTTTGTATTTACTGGTTGTAGCGCGCGCACGCACACGCACGTTATATATAATATTACGTTGAAAGTTATTATAATATAAAAAAACTTCAAACATGTCTGGACGCGGTAAAGGTGGAAAAGTTAAGGGAAAGGCAAAGTCTCGTTCCAACCGTGCTGGTCTCCAGTTCCCCGTCGGTCGTATACACAGGCTGCTGCGTAACGGCAACTACGCCGAGCGCGTCGGTGCCGGTGCTCCAGTGTATCTGGCCGCAGTAATGGAATACCTTGCCGCTGAAGTTCTCGAGTTGGCCGGTAACGCCGCGAGGGACAACAAGAAGACCAGGATCATTCCCCGTCATCTCCAATTGGCCATCCGCAACGACGAGGAGTTGAACAAACTGCTATCCGGCGTGACAATCGCTCAGGGCGGTGTGCTGCCTAACATCCAGGCTGTCCTCCTGCCCAAGAAGACCGAGAAGAAGGCCTAAACCTCTCGCTCAATTCTTGGTCTGTCTGTATCATCGAGATCACGATCGATGTGCATCGACACACACACACACACTGTTCTTTGCGTGCATGGATCGTGAACGTGAAAAAGGCCCTTTTCAGGGCCACAATACGAATCATAGTCGGAAAGTAATATTATATTATTATTATAAAGACTGTTTCTATTACGATACAATTGAAAGTATTCTAGCAGTATAACTATGTATTATAGTACATTATACAGTATATTATAAAATAATACTTAATAATATTAAATTGACAGACACGTCAGTTAAAAGTAAATTTTACATGAACAAAACTACTACTTCATTGATACATTATAATTAAACACGAAATAAAAATATATGCAACGTAGATACCTATCAATACAAACCATTTGATATTTATTTAATTATAGGTATGTAATCTACCATACTATCAAATAGATAGAATAAATAATATTACTACTAAAGACGACCAAAAGCGAAGCGTCGCACCTCGTCCCGCGCATTTCCCCTTTGGCGCGGTCTCTCTCTTGACGCTAGAGCGAGGCGAACGCGACTGAACATATCTGTTTCGCTACGATTGGTCCGCGCGGACTGTCGCGCTCTACGTGCGTCCCACCACTGAGCGACTTTTGGCTCAATAAAAAGAAGGTGCAGTTTGCCGTACGAAATCACTCAGCTATCGAACGCCGTACTGTACTGTACTGTACGTTCATTAGCGCGCTCTCATAATTATTAACCGACAACAAAATGCCGCCCAAGACAAGTGGTAAGGCCGCCAAGAAATCCGGCAAGGCACAAAAGAACATCTCCAAGACCGATAAGAAAAAGAAGAAGCACAAGAGGAAGGAGAGCTACGCCATCTACATCTACAAGGTGCTCAAGCAGGTCCACCCCGACACCGGTATCTCCAGTAAGGCTATGTCAATCATGAATTCGTTCGTTAACGACATCTTCGAACGCATAGCCGCCGAAGCTTCTCGTCTGGCCCATTACAACAAGAGGTCCACTATTACATCGAGGGAGGTGCAGACTTCCGTCAGGCTGCTGCTGCCCGGTGAGCTCGCCAAGCACGCAGTCAGCGAGGGCACCAAAGCCGTCACCAAGTACACCAGCTCCAAGTGAGCGTCGCGTATACTTGTTTCGTGTTTTTTTGTGTCTGTGTATGTATATCGAAACACGAACACAACAAAAGGCCCTTTTCAGGGCCACAAATATGTTCATGTATTTTCTGTAATCGGTTTCTATTAACACACAACAAGTCGAAAGTTCGACGACGACGACGACCGGTTAATTAATTTACTTAACTAATAAAATAAAAAAAAATATATATATATATATATATATGTATATATTTCCTCTATCTAGCTGAATAACAAACAAACAATATAATTATGGTTAGGCTAGGTTAGAAAAAGTTAGGTTAAGAAATGTTAGGTTTGAAAAAGTTAGGTTCTAAAGGAGAGAGAATGAATGAAATTTAATTAAAAAAAAAAAAAAAATCATATATATTAACAACGTAGATGTTTAACCGCGATAAATATAAATAATAAAAAAATAAAAAAAAATAGAAAAAGGTTTAATGCGAAACGATAATTATTTATAGATGATACCTACCACCTATACCAATAAATTATTGTTTTGTAAAACTTTATTCGAGCGTTCGATTGTGTGATGCGTCGAGCTTGTTTCCCGTCGGGTATAAATATTGGTGACCCGCGTACGGCGTTATTCCCCAAAGGAGCTCCAACTTCCTCCACTGCCTCCAAGCGGAAAAGGAGGAGGAGAAATCAAAAAAAGACGCCAGAAGAAGTCGCCCAGACCAGCGGGGCAACTGGCCCAAACAAGAAGGATGCCACACCTGAAATAGACGACCTCGTAAAGCTGCTCACGCTGATCACTCAGCGCGTCAGATCAGGTGAAATCGACATCGCAGGATTGCTAGGACCATCCAAACAAAATGGCTAGCAAGACACTACGCATAATACACTGGAATGCACAATCGCTCAAGGGCAAAATAGGCCTCCTCCGCACTTTCACCAAAGAGCAGCGAGTGGATGTTATGCTCATCAGCGAGACCCACCTGAGCCCCAGCACAAAACTGACTATCCCCGGGTACTACACCTATCGGCAGGACGAGGTCTCGCCGCAAGGCGTACCCTACCGCGGCCTCGCCATACTGGTGCGAAGAAGCATCGTGCACCAGCTTGTGGAACCGAAAGGGCTAAACTCCCTTTACGCCCTGGGAGTAGACGTCCATACCGGTGACCGCGAGCTGAGGCTCTTCGCAGCCTATCGCCCCCCAGGAGGTTCTCGTGCATTCCAGGTCAAGGAGGTGAGAGACCTGCTGCACCAACAGACGCCTACCATCATAGCCGGAGACCTTAATGCCAAACACCCGGCCTGGCATTGTCCCAGTAGTGATCGGGTTGGTGAGCTCCTGTTCCAAGATGCCATAACTCACCAGTACGAAGTTGCTGGCCCCTCCGAACCCACAAGGATCGACCCCACCAGCCGAGGCAGCGACAACGTGCTGGACATCGCGATCTTCAAAGGGTTCAGGACACCTCCACTTCAAGAAGTGCTACTGGACCTACCCTCAGACCATAGGCCGGTGTTACTGGTTCTAAGGGAAGCACCAACATCGGTCTCGCCTCCAAAACCAAAAACTCAGACGGACTGGGAAGCCTATGCTCAGGCCATGCGGCAGTACTCACGGCCGCAAATTCTCAGGACGTCTGAAGAAGTTGAATCCGCTACGCAGGGTCTCACACTCTCAATCCAGGCTGCACTGTCATCATCTTCGCGGGAGAGACCGAGCACGGAGAAAGCATGCCCTTTGCCTGCCCAGCTTCGAAAACTGCTCGAGGAGAAGCGCGCGGCCAAAAAGATCTGGGTGAGGACCCGACACCCCGGCGACAAGGCGCGCTACAATTTTCTCACGAACAAAGTGAAGGCCGCCCTCTTTGAATATCGAGGCGACGAATGGGAGAACCACCTACTCAATGTAGAAGATCACATACCATCTATCCATCGGCTCTGCAAACAGCTGTCTGCGGAACCAAACCCCATTCGTCCTCTCTTCGCAAGAGATGGAACGCTCCGGTACAAGTCCGAAGACCGTGCGAACATCCTCGCCGAGAGCCTAGAGGCCCAGTTCACTCCGCACGAAGCCCAGGACGAGGAGTTCACTCGTAAGGTAGAGGACGAGGTCAAAACCTACCTACAAACTCCCCGCGACCAGCAGACAAACCAAGAACTGCTATTTACCCCTGCCGAAGTCCTAGCGGTTATCCGTAAAACGAATCCGAAGAAGGCACCAGGAGATGACGGAATACCGAACTCTGCACTGAGGTATCTCCCAAAGACAGCAATAGTAGCAGTCACGCAGCTGTACAACGGAATCCTGAGAACCACTCACTTCCCAGAGCCATGGAAGAGAGGCCGGGTTATTGTCATCCCCAAACCTGGCAAGGATCTCAGGAAACCCGACAGCTACCGACCTATCACCTTATTGTCGACAATCTCGAAGATTTTCGAGAGGCTGCTGCTAACGAGAATCCGGCCCCACCTAAAACTAAGGCCAGAACAGTTCGGATTCAGAGAGCAACACTCTACAACTCTCCAGCTGACCAGGGTGCTCCATGAGATGGCGAAGAGTCTCAACACCCGCTGCTTCACGGCGGCCGTGGCGCTCGACATGGAGAAGGCGTTCGATGGGGTGTGGCACGAAGGTCTCGTCCACAAACTATCGACGTCCTCACTACCGTGGAAGATCGTCGCGGTCATCGAGTCGTTTCTGCGGGGGAGGAGCTTCGCAGTCTCATTGGAAGGCACCATCTCAAGAGTTCACAAGATAGCCGCAGGGGTCCCACAAGGCAGCTGCCTCTCGCCGAGCCTATACGCCCACTACACCAACGACATCCCGGTGGTGGGCGATGTAAAGTTGGCACTATTCGCCGACGACGCTGCCTACATCGCCAGCTCAATGAACGCCGCACATGCAGCGAAGAAACTGGGCCTCACACTAGAAGCGCTCCCGAAATGGCTGCGCAAGTGGAGGCTGAAGTGTAACGTGGCCAAGACCCAGGCCTTCATCACGGGATGCTGCAACTACCCGAAGCCGATTAAACTGATGGGAGAAGAGGTGCCTTGGACTCCCACCATCAGATATCTAGGAGTGACGATCGATCGCCAGCTAACGATGGCCCATCATGTATCGTCAACCGTCGCGAGGGTCAAAGCCGCCAAAGCGAAACTGAGACCTCTGCTGCAGTCAAGAATGCCACTACCAACCAAGCTCAACATATACAAAACGTATATCAGGTCGCGCCTCACTTATGCGGCGCCGGCCTGGTATAACTTCGCAGCAGAGTCAACGCGCCGGCGGCTCCAGGCGCAAGAGAACTTGTGCCTGCGCTGGACGGTTGACGCCAGCCGCTACTTGAGAAATAGCACCATCCACCGTGATCTCCGATGGCACAACCTGGAGGAATTCGTGAGGGAGCTCACCGAACGGATGTTTGTGCGAGCAGACAGCTCGTCTGAACCCCATCTGGTGGGTCTCGCCCCACTTCCCCCTGAAGAGTATACCCTTGCTCGCAGGGCAAGGCTTAAGCGCCCCGCTCGGGAGCTGATCACGGCACCCTTGAGCGAGGCGCCTACCGGACAAGACAACCCGCCGCCGTCCTCTCGCAGGCGGCTAGCCGGACCTCTCCCAACGGAGAATCACCCGGCCGGCCTGCCTCGGGGTCGGCGGCCCCAACCAGGACCTACCTGACCCATCGCTCGGGGACTGTCCCTACAGCCCCCTTGAGCGAAGGTCACCCGAATATGACTACCCGCCGCCGCCCTCTCGCAGGCGGCTAGCCGGGCCTCTCCCCAAGGAGACTCACCTGGCTGGCTGACTCGAGGGTGGCGGCCAACACCCAAGGACCGGCTCGTTGAAACGAGCTGCGAAGAAAACCACCATAGGGAGCAAGACTCCAAATGGTTTCCCCGCCCACCCATATGGGAAGGGCGCGAGACGACTACGAGACGGCGTTATTCATTCTCTCTCGCACCGTCCCCGCGTACTGACGTTACCTACCGTACTACCGTTACGTTAAAGAAATGGCACGTACCAAGCAGACCGCTCGCAAGTCCACCGGTGGTAAGGCACCGAGGAAACAGCTCGCCACTAAAGCCGCCCGCAAGAGTGCACCGGCTACCGGTGGTGTAAAGAAGCCCCATCGCTACAGGCCCGGTACCGTCGCTCTTCGTGAGATCCGTCGTTACCAGAAGAGTACCGAGCTGTTGATCCGCAAACTCCCGTTCCAGCGTTTGGTTCGTGAGATCGCTCAGGACTTCAAGACCGATCTCCGTTTCCAGAGCTCCGCTGTCATGGCACTTCAGGAGGCCAGCGAGGCTTACCTCGTCGGTCTCTTCGAAGACACCAACCTTTGCGCCATTCACGCTAAACGCGTCACCATCATGCCAAAGGACATACAGTTGGCTCGCAGGATCAGAGGCGAACGCGCTTAAGGCGTGTGACTTTACAACTCCGGCGTACACAAACACGCACGAAATTATCATCGTGTCAGTTTTGTACACTCGAGCCGAAAAGCACAAAAGGCCCTTTTCAGGGCCACATATATTTCTGATATATTATTAAAATATATGTTTCTTACATAACATCATAAAGTCATATAGTCTATAAATAAACTACATATAATTATATACTAAATTATAAATATATAGGTTACTGAAAAAGTTTAGTTTAGTTTGTTTGCTTATGTTATTTATGCATAATTGATTTGACTTAAAACATGGATGTAAATAAATCTATGGAATAATCAAATTATTTCACTTTTGCAATATTCTATATGCTATGCGTATAGACTTGCCAAATGAAATTAGGTTGATATTTTATTAAAACAATAATTTGTTCAAGTCATAGGTGAATATGACTAATACAAGAATAACACGAATTATTATTAATGTACCTACATAGAAATTATATTAATAAATAATTGTGTGTTCGTAGTAAACCGGGGCACCCACCGAGCGCGCGAGCGCGTCGACGGCTCCATACACCGGCGGTATACTATATAAAGGGGCGAAATACGTTTGCTCCGAATCCAGTCGTACGCCAGCGCTCGCCGTTTAACAACGTGCGCGCGTTAGTCATTTGTTCGTGTCGTTCTGTTCAATTTACTCGCTTAGAAGATGACCGGACGCGGAAAGGGAGGAAAAGGTCTGGGGAAAGGAGGAGCCAAGCGTCACAGGAAAGTACTTCGTGATAACATCCAGGGCATCACGAAGCCGGCCATCCGTCGTCTGGCGCGCAGAGGTGGTGTCAAGCGTATCTCCGGTCTCATTTACGAAGAGACTCGCGGCGTCCTCAAGGTTTTCCTAGAGAACGTAATCCGCGACGCCGTCACGTACACGGAGCACGCCAAGAGGAAGACCGTAACCGCCATGGACGTAGTCTACGCTCTGAAGCGTCAAGGCCGCACCCTCTACGGTTTCGGCGGTTAAGGTTGCCTGCATGTCTCTGCCTGCATGCCACATAATATTTATCGAATATTATTATTTTATTCGATAAATAATTTAAACAAAAGGCCCTTTTCAGGGCCGCATATGAATCTTATAAACTTTATTACGGTTTATGTTTCTATGACACACACACAAGAAAGTCTCTAATTAACTAACTCAAAATACTTTTACCAACCTTACCAATAGTATCGGTTCTACAACATAAATAAACATCTTACTTGTTGTTACTCTTCCTCTATAGAGATATAGCGAACCGTGCCGAAGTATACTTATGTGTAGATCTCCATTCACCGTTCGAGTAACTGAAAGAAAAAAAAAAAAAAATATATGTATAATTTTTTATATATCGTAGCATACATATAACATTATAATATATTACTTTTATACGTTTGTTTTATCATTCTATATACCTACTTAGAAACGACTAATCGTATGATTTTAATATTATTATTAATATTTACTTTGAAAAATTATATTAATTTATACATTACTACGTCGTACGTACGTACACGACGAAAAGTAGCGCTGAGGGCGGCCGCCGCCGCTCTTTACTTTGTACTGCGCATTTGATTCGATTATTGTAAATATGCCTATAGACTATTCATAATATGAAATATATTGAATAATAATAGACAGTGTCTCAATGATGACGTAAAATATATTTTTATATTACTATTATAATCGAACAAACCTCACCGGTCATAGTCGTCCGTCCTTAAGTGGTGTGTTCGAACCAACGTGTATGCAACGTGTTTTACGAAGGTTCACTTTTAATGGTGTAATTCGTTCGGTTAATGTGTTAATATAAAAAAAATGTTTACACGTTTCAAGCTCGATATCCACGTCGAGGATTTATCGACCGTTTAGGCGGAAATCTTTGCGTTTTATAGAGAAAAATACATTTTTAACAAAACTCAACGTATGCACGGTAGACAGTCGAGAAAATAATATACCGTAGCGTCGTAACCTATCGTTTATACCCTATATAATCTGTGTTGTACGATGGTCACTTTCATGATATATATAAAATGTTGTACGAAATACATGCCGCCATAGGAAAAGTTTAATAAAAATTTATTTAATTAGATAGGTGTTAGTGAAAAGTATGAAGTGTTCATACGAGAAAACGTCCCGCGACAGAACGGCCCTCGTTACGGTAAAGTTCAGACGTAGCTCGCTGAACGAAATTTTATGTATGGTGGCGACATCTACGGACAGTCGAAGTCTCTATCTACTTTACTACTAACTACTACGTTAGTTAATTACGTACTTACTTGTGTGTATCTAAATATAATAAAAAATAAATAAAATGGCAGACACAGCTGTTGCCGCCGAAGCTCCGGCTCCCGCTACACCCGCGAAGAAGGCAGGAAGAGGGGCAGGTGCCGCAAAGAAACCTAAGGCGAAGCCCACTCATCCCAAGACATCCGAGATGGTGAACAACGCTATCAGGGAGATGAAGGAACGCAGCGGATCGTCGTTGCAAGCCATCAAAAAATACATCGCCGCCCACTACAAGGTCGACGCCGAGAAGTTGGCGCCTTTCATTAGAAAGTATCTGAAGAGTGCCGTCGAATCGGGTGCCCTAATTCAGACAAAGGGCAAGGGAGCCTCCGGATCGTTCAAACTCGAGTCCAAGTCCTCCTCGGCGAAGAAACCCAGCGCAGCCGCCGCTAGCTCCGGCAAATCCGCCGGCGGCAAGGGTGCCGCCGCCTCCGCCGCCAAGGGTGGTAAGAAGGCGACCGCCTCCGCCGCCGGCGCCAAGAGCAAGAAGGCGGCCGCCGCGTCGGCGTCTGCCGCCTCGGGCTCGCCGTCCAAATCCAAAGCGTCCGCAGCTAAAGACAAGAAAGCCGCCGCCGCAAAGAAGAAGCCCGCCCCTAAGAAGGCCGCAACCCCCGCTAAGGCGAAGGGTGGTGCAGCCCCCAAAGCAAAGAAGACCGCCAAACCTCCTACTAAGAAACCCAAGGCACCGAAACCTAAGAAGGCCGCCGCCACACCTAAGAAGCCGGCCGCGAAGAAAGCAGCCGCCGCCAAGAAGTAAACTCGCACACGACACCACCGCACAACATAATTGATTGTGTGTGTGTGTGTGTGTGTGTCGTCGAGAGGTACGACGTGTTGCGCCGCGGCGCTAAGCGGCTCAAGACTGCGGCGACCGACCAGCGGAGTAGTGCAGTTTCTGATCGCAAGAAAGAAGAAGAAAACTACTAAGATCTCTCTCTATCATCGCTGCCGCGCGCTTAGCTTGCTATGCGCACGCACGCAACAACAAAACAGCCCTTTTCAGGGCTAACAAAGTTTTCTCGAATATAATTTTTATTTTTATATTCGTTTCTATGATACGATAAAGGTCAAAAGTAGTCTCAAACAAACAAACAACATTCTACTATAACGCATCAACTTTATTTATTTCTAAATAAATACTTTACATCGCTAAGTATAGGTACAATTTCGTATAATAATATCTAATAATAATAAACTATAACTAAGCAATTACATATATAAATTAACTAACTTACTATGCTACCGTACAAAATCTATAACTACTTATTTATTACCTACATAGGTAAATTAAATTATTTATTTCGTATCGTACCATAAACTTTATCCTCTTCACAATATACACTTCACTTCACTTTGGTATTTATTATTACACCACACATTTATTTTTTCACTTGTTTCACTTCACACACGCGCGAGATTATTATTATTTACGCGAACGCAACGACGGAGGCGACGTGAAACGACGATAATAAACAACAACAACCTAATTAATAATTACAACACACATTTTTACAACTATAAACTAAAACGACACGCCGTCCGCCCTGCCGACTGCCCGATATAATATACTTTTGTTTTTCAATATAATAATAAAGGATATTATTATTATTATTATGGCTATGGCGCTGGCGCATGCGCGATGCGCGACGAACGACGTCGCTTTTTGACGGTGTCAGTTCGTTCTCTCGCTCGCTCCCTACCCCACCCGACGTTTGCGCGACAGCGGCCGTATATAAAATGAACGGACACAAACGGATTGTTTTTGTATTTACTGGTTGTAGCGCGCGCACGCACACGCACGTTATATATAATATTACGTTGAAAGTTATTATAATATAAAAAAACTTCAAACATGTCTGGACGCGGTAAAGGTGGAAAAGTTAAGGGAAAGGCAAAGTCTCGTTCCAACCGTGCTGGTCTCCAGTTCCCCGTCGGTCGTATACACAGGCTGCTGCGTAACGGCAACTACGCCGAGCGCGTCGGTGCCGGTGCTCCAGTGTATCTGGCCGCAGTAATGGAATACCTTGCCGCTGAAGTTCTCGAGTTGGCCGGTAACGCCGCGAGGGACAACAAGAAGACCAGGATCATTCCCCGTCATCTCCAATTGGCCATCCGCAACGACGAGGAGTTGAACAAACTGCTATCCGGCGTGACAATCGCTCAGGGCGGTGTGCTGCCTAACATCCAGGCTGTCCTCCTGCCCAAGAAGACCGAGAAGAAGGCCTAAACCTCTCGCTCAATTCTTGGTCTGTCTGTATCATCGAGATCACGATCGATGTGCATCGACACACACACACACACTGTTCTTTGCGTGCATGGATCGTGAACGTGAAAAAGGCCCTTTTCAGGGCCACAATACGAATCATAGTCGGAAAGTAATATTATATTATTATTATAAAGACTGTTTCTATTACGATACAATTGAAAGTATTCTAGCAGTATAACTATGTATTATAGTACATTATACAGTATATTATAAAATAATACTTAATAATATTAAATTGACAGACACGTCAGTTAAAAGTAAATTTTACATGAACAAAACTACTACTTCATTGATACATTATAATTAAACACGAAATAAAAATATATGCAACGTAGATACCTATCAATACAAACCATTTGATATTTATTTAATTATAGGTATGTAATCTACCATACTATCAAATAGATAGAATAAATAATATTACTACTAAAGACGACCAAAAGCGAAGCGTCGCACCTCGTCCCGCGCATTTCCCCTTTGGCGCGGTCTCTCTCTTGACGCTAGAGCGAGGCGAACGCGACTGAACATATCTGTTTCGCTACGATTGGTCCGCGCGGACTGTCGCGCTCTACGTGCGTCCCACCACTGAGCGACTTTTGGCTCAATAAAAAGAAGGTGCAGTTTGCCGTACGAAATCACTCAGCTATCGAACGCCGTACTGTACTGTACTGTACGTTCATTAGCGCGCTCTCATAATTATTAACCGACAACAAAATGCCGCCCAAGACAAGTGGTAAGGCCGCCAAGAAATCCGGCAAGGCACAAAAGAACATCTCCAAGACCGATAAGAAAAAGAAGAAGCACAAGAGGAAGGAGAGCTACGCCATCTACATCTACAAGGTGCTCAAGCAGGTCCACCCCGACACCGGTATCTCCAGTAAGGCTATGTCAATCATGAATTCGTTCGTTAACGACATCTTCGAACGCATAGCCGCCGAAGCTTCTCGTCTGGCCCATTACAACAAGAGGTCCACTATTACATCGAGGGAGGTGCAGACTTCCGTCAGGCTGCTGCTGCCCGGTGAGCTCGCCAAGCACGCAGTCAGCGAGGGCACCAAAGCCGTCACCAAGTACACCAGCTCCAAGTGAGCGTCGCGTATACTTGTTTCGTGTTTTTTTGTGTCTGTGTATGTATATCGAAACACGAACACAACAAAAGGCCCTTTTCAGGGCCACAAATATGTTCATGTATTTTCTGTAATCGGTTTCTATTAACACACAACAAGTCGAAAGTTCGACGACGACGACGACCGGTTAATTAATTTACTTAACTAATAAAATAAAAAAAAATATATATATATATATATATATGTATATATTTCCTCTATCTAGCTGAATAACAAACAAACAATATAATTATGGTTAGGCTAGGTTAGAAAAAGTTAGGTTAAGAAATGTTAGGTTTGAAAAAGTTAGGTTCTAAAGGAGAGAGAATGAATGAAATTTAATTAAAAAAAAAAAAAAAATCATATATATTAACAACGTAGATGTTTAACCGCGATAAATATAAATAATAAAAAAATAAAAAAAAATAGAAAAAGGTTTAATGCGAAACGATAATTATTTATAGATGATACCTACCACCTATACCAATAAATTATTGTTTTGTAAAACTTTATTCGAGCGTTCGATTGTGTGATGCGTCGAGCTTGTTTCCCGTCGGGTATAAATATTGGTGACCCGCGTACGGCGTTATTCACATTCTACGCTAGCCGCCGCCCGGTGCACACGTCTCCACGACAGTCCGTGCCAAATTCCGACGCGACTTTCCCGCTCAAACATTCCGACACTTCGACAGTTGTAGCGACTTGTTGTTTTCACAACAAGTTGTCTATTATTTGTCAAGTTACTGTTCTTTTTAGAACAATCACACACACATTTCCTAGACAATTGTAACGACTTGTTATTTTCATAACGAGTTGTTAATAATTGTCTAGTCACTGTTCTTTTTAGAACAATCACACACACACTCACAACATCATACCTTCGTTTCTTGTCCTTCTAGGGACATAGATAACAAAAGTCTGTTCTTTTCAGAACAACCGCACACACACACTACACAACACTACCCCTTTGTTTCTTGTCCTTCTAGGGACATAGATAACAAAAGTCTGTTCTTTTCAGAACACCCCACACACACATACACCCACAACATTGCGTTTCTCTTGTCCTTATCAGGACATTGAACACAAAAGTCTCGCCGCGAGCGTCCCGCTTCCCGCCGTTTTCACAGCGGTCAGCGGCCCACCTCGCAGCGATTGTCCTTGTCAGGACATTACACTACTACGTACACCACTTACCTCACAACACCGTGTCCGCTGCGAACTGTACTGCCCTTCTCGGGGCATACACGAGCACCGGCACACACCACACACAAACCCGGCGTCGGTCCAGTCCTTTCCAGGGCTCCGCACCCGGCTCACTTCACCACACACTACAACAACACGAAACACAGCACATTAACACCCGTGCACTTTTAAGCGCGCGGCCCACATCGGAGCCCTACCGTCACCGGAGGCCCCGTACACATAGGTACTCACAACATTTTTTCGCGCGCTTTTTGATCCGTCGAAAAGAGCGCGAAACTCACTACACCACAAATCACTACACACCTACATCGCACCTACATACATTTACATTCATCTATATTACACTACATTCATTTATACAACACAACACGTACGTTGCTACGCGAGCGACTATCAGCTGGGCGCGGCGAGAGGCCACCGGCCGGGACGCGACCGCCGCAAAAAGCGCGCGAACGTAGCATCGACGCTCACTCGATACACTATCCATACATCTACATACGTACGTATAACACACCTATTTTATACATCGAATTTTGATCGCGTCTCACAGCTGTTTGCGCAGTTGTATTCGCGTGAAAACTTCGTTGTTTAACTTCACATATTTTTGGCCCCTTCAGGGCAAAACCAGCTTGGTCTGGTCCCCGGTGGAAACCTCACAGGTGCCAACGAAACCGGGTGAGGCGTTGACCCGACACGCCTGCCGCGCCCCATAAGGGCAAAGCTAACCGTCGGACGGGACCAGGTAGCACGGCCTTGGGGGTGTCCCCTAGTCGTGTCTGGTTGTCTCCTACCGTCCCACCCTTACCCCTTCCTTACTTCCATTCCTTTACACTAGTTTGGGTGTGCCGGCCGTCAGGCCCATACCACCCCGGTGTAGAGGCAGTTAGGAATCCTCTACTCGCGTGAGTTGCACAGAGGAATACAAGTTGTTTAGGTACACACCACACCACGCACTACTCATCCTCCTGGCTTCCCGCCGGGAGGGATCGTAATCAAGGCGGCCGACTAAAAGTCAACAACTTTTTATTTGTCGTCCTTGTTGCTAATCCCTACTAAGTGTAACTCGATCGAGTTTCACTTAGTACAAAATGTTATCACTCGAGGTTCTATTACAGGACCCCGAGGTTTATGCCTTTTTAAAGGCAAAGTTTGGGGACGGCATCCCTTCCGCCGCCCCCGCTTCCTTCCCCTCACAACCCCTCACCCCAGCCGCCACTGCCGAAGCGCGATCTAATCTCGGTCGCAAATCCCGTCGGGACGCAGTCCCAAGCACCCCCGCCTCCCCCACGCGTTCGCGGAGCTCTCACTCCACGAGACGCACCCCCTCCCCCGTCATCACCCCCTCTCCCTCCGATATGGAGGCTTCTGATATGAGCAGTCAGGAATCTGACGACGGGTTTCAACCCGACCCGCGCAATGAGCGCAAAAAGAGGAGGCGCAACCCTCCTCTCCCCCCCACTTCGGGCACTGACGCCCTTCTACCCACCCCCCCCCTCCCAACCGTCCAAGCCCGCCTCGCAGAAGAGGCCGCTCTCTCCCCGTCAAGGGGACGCTCCACGAAAGGAGCCAACCCCCCCACCCCTCTTCGTTCATGAGAAGTCCAAATGGACTTCTATTTCAGGTTGGTGTGCTGAAAAGCACATCAACTTCACCTCCGCACGATCCACCGCTCAGGGGATCAAAATCACTGTCCCCACTTCTCGGGACCATAGGTCCCTCACCCTCCTTCTCAAGGAAAGGGCTATCCCTTTCCACACTTTCACCCTTGAGGAGGAACGCCTCCTCAGGGTAGTCATTCGAGGTGTCCCCAGGGAGATCCCCACGGAGGAGGTTCTATCCTCCCTCCGCTCCCAATCTTATCCCGTGCACGCCGTGCACCGCATGGTCCGGGGAAAATCCCACGATCCATACGACATGGTTCTGGTCTCCCTCGACCGCACCGACGCCGGAAAGGCGATCTTCCGCCTCACCAGCGTATGCCAACTTCACGGCATAGCTGTTGAGCCCCCCCACAAGCGTGACACTGTTTCCCAGTGCCACCGCTGCCAACAATACGGGCACTCCGCCCGCAATTGTTTCGCTAAGCCTAGGTGCGTCAAGTGCCTAGGTGACCACTCCACCGCCCAGTGCGACCGGCCCAAGGACAAGTCCTTGTGCACGTCTCCCCCCGCATGTGTTCTCTGCGGGGAGATCGGACATCCCGCGAACTACCGCGGGTGCCCGAAAGCCCCTCGCCCCCTTAAGGGGAAAACCCCTCGCACTCCGGCAAGGCGCAATCCCCCCCCACCCACGACTCCCCCAAGCCCCCCCAAACCCAACCCTTGGGGATCAAAGGCAGTAGCCCCTGCGGTGAAGCCTATGTTCCCCGCCCTCCCCAGCCGAGCAACCCCTCCTGTGGCTGCCTCGGCTCCCCCCACCCCCAACCCGCCCTCGGCTAAGATACCGACCCCGGTATTCCTAGCCCCCTCCCCCCCCTCCCCCTCCATCAACAACTCGGATCTGGGAATAGTTGCTCGCTTTGCGAGCCTTATAAACTACGCCCAGCTTCGAGAAATGGCCGACCTGATTCGCGCCAATGAGGGCAACCCATTGGCACTGCTGGATATCTCGATCAGGTACTCCAGCATCATCGAATCACTAGCCAACTTTAGGGTGAATCCGTAATGGATTTACAACCCCAAGGTAGAGTCAAACCGAAATCCCTACGTTTAGGTTATTTCAATGCAAATGGCATTAAAACCCAGCGCGACGAGATCGCCACTTTTCTCCGCGATCATGACTTAGATATTCTTTTAGTGCAAGAAACCTTTTTAAAACCCGCTCATAGGGACCCGAAAATTGCAAACTATTGCATAGTTCGCAATGATAGGGTCAGATCCCGCCTCGGCGGCACTCTAATCTATTACAAAAAATCCTTGCACTGTGTTCCCATGGACCCGCCCTCCCTCACGTCAAACATTGAAGCTTCGATATGTAAGCTAGGCATGTCAGGACATCAACCCATTGTGATAGGTTCGTTGTACTGCCCCCCGGGCGAAGATTACTCACTATGGGATAGTGACTTCGCGGCCCTCGCCAACCTCGGGGGTGCAGTCATTCTGGCAGGAGACATAAATGCCAAAAACTCCCTTTGGGGTTGTAACACTACAACTCAAAGGGGCAGAGTTCTCAACAGGATCTCTGAATCCCTAGGTTTCGACATTCTCGCTCCGAATGAGCCAACCCACTACCCCGTCAACCTAGCACATCGCCCTGATGTACTAGACGTCGCACTCCTAAAGAGCATCAATCTGAGGTTGTGTTCGATAGAAGTGCACAAGGAGCTTGACTCCGATCACAGGCCAGTAGTACTAGACTTCGCTCCCCGCGTAGGTCCCCGCGAAGCAGGCCAACCTCTTCCTACCAGGCTTGTAACAGACTGGAATCGTCTTGAGGAAAGCCTCAAGGCGACTACCTCCGACCATCTAGATGGTATACCAGATATTATCACGTCCGTAGACGAAACGGTAGCGGCAATCGACTCCCTCACAAATCACGTGCAATCGCTTATTAGTGATTGCTCCCGGAGAGTACCGGTGGAGGACAGCCTCCACTGGCGCCTCCCCGAGGACGTACGAGATTTACTGAGGGAGAAGAACGCAGCTATCAGAGCCTACGATAGAGTTCCCTCCGAAGCCAATAGGGCACAGCTTAGATCACTTCAGCGCGCCGTCAAAGCGCGAATTGGCGAGCTACGCCAGGATAGATGGGACAGCACTCTCGAAAGTTTAGAACCTACACACCAAGCGTTCTGGCAACTTTCGAGAGCCCTTACTAAGGATACTGTTGTTCCCATACCTCCCCTCAACAGGCCCAACCTTCCTCCCGCTTTTGATGATAGCGAGAAAACCGAATGTCTAGCTGACTGTCTCGAGCTTCAATGTTCCCCCAGCACCCTCCCAGTCGACTTAGATCACCTCGAAGAGGTAAACCAAGAGGTGGAACGGCTAGCCTCACTACCGTTACCCACCCTATCCGAAGAGGATAAAGACCCTGTCCCCCCAGTCACACCCGATGAGGTATCAGGTATCATCAAGAAACTAAAACCTAGGAAATCCCCCGGTTCGGATCTAATCAACAACAGAGTTATCAAACTCTTTCCCCCCATCCTTATCGCCCTCATGACCGCCATCTTCAATGGGGCCATGTCTAACAACATCTTTCCACACCAGTGGAAAAATGCCATCGTCATTGGCATCCCAAAACCGGGCAAGCCCAAGACCGAACCGAGTAGTTATCGACCCATCAGCCTTCTCAACGGCATGGGCAAGATATACGAACGACTTATACTCAGTCGTCTCCTAGCATACGCCGATGCTAACCTGCTCATTCCCCATGAGCAATTTGGCTTTAGGAATCACCATTCCTGTGTTCAGCAAGTCCACCGACTGGTTGAGCACATAAGTCACAAACTCATGTACGGTCAACGTACGGGCGTCCTCTACTTTGATGTGGCGAAGGCGTTCGACAAGGTCTGGCACAACGGCTTATTATATAAGCTGTGGCAGATGAAAGTGCCACACAGACTCGTGCTCATCATACGAGACTACTTGTCGAATCGCCTTTTCCGCTACAGAGTCGAAGGCGCCCTCTCCTCCCCCCACCCCGTTCATGCCGGAGTCCCACAGGGCTCGGTATTATCTCCAATCCTGTTCTCGCTGTTCACAAGCGACATACCAAAGCATCGGCAAGCTCAGTTAGCACTTTTCGCAGACGACACTGCAATCTACGCCTCTGGTACTAGTCTGGATTCCATAGCCAAGAACCTCCAATCCTCGGCCGACGCACTCGGTGCATGGTTCAGGAAGTGGCGGATCGAGGTGAATCCAGACAAAAGTCAAGCAGTGCTATACCATAGGCAAGCTAACAAACTCCCCCCTCCCCGCCCGCCCACGATTCGTATGTTTGGTAAGCCGATCCCTTGGGAGAAGCAAGCCAAATACCTAGGAGTTATTCTTGATGATCATCTGTCGTTCATTCCGCACATTAAGACCGTGCGCGCTAGGGCCGCTATGGCACAAAGTCGACTATACTTCCTCTTAAACCGTCGTTCAAAGCTTTCGCTTAGGAACAAAGTCCGCCTTTATACGGCTTGCATACGCCCCATCATGACGTATGCCTCCCCTGTGTTCGCACACACCCCCCCCTGTAGAATTCGTAAACTTCAGGTTCTCCAGAACAGATTCATGCGTAAAGCAACAGGAGCTCCCTGGTATGTTAGGACAGAGAATCTTCACATAGACCTCGGTCTGCCTACAATTAGGCAATTCATGAAGCGCTGCTCTCAGAACTTCTTTGACTCCGCCGCCGCACACAAGAACCCACTCATAGTGGCATCGTCTTCCTACACACCGTCTTGCATCTCGCGCATTCGCCGTCCGAGACACGTTCTCGGCGAGGATGACGACGAGATCACCAAGGCGCAGGAAGCCGCATACTCATCTATGAGACACAACTCACCCCGCACCGGCAACTCACCGCGATACCGACCTCGTCGTAGGGGTCGTTTGTATCGTCACCGCGTCACTACACAATCGGGCCGGCCCGCCACACCTAGCATAGCCCACAACTAGGGTTCGAGTTCCCTTGGTAGGGGACGCCCTATGCATATGCAGCACTCACACTCACTCATATGACCGTAGGCAAATTTTTGTTAGTTCCGTCTAACAAAAGTTTGAATACGTAGGTACATTTAGGTTAGGAGCACACGCTCGCCGCACGACCGCGCAAGGGTGTACATAGCCGAACGGCTTACACTTATCACCTCACAAAAAAAAAAAAAAAAAATACGGCGTTATTCATTCTCTCTCGCACCGTCCCCGCGTACTGACGTTACCTACCGTACTACCGTTACGTTAAAGAAATGGCACGTACCAAGCAGACCGCTCGCAAGTCCACCGGTGGTAAGGCACCGAGGAAACAGCTCGCCACTAAAGCCGCCCGCAAGAGTGCACCGGCTACCGGTGGTGTAAAGAAGCCCCATCGCTACAGGCCCGGTACCGTCGCTCTTCGTGAGATCCGTCGTTACCAGAAGAGTACCGAGCTGTTGATCCGCAAACTCCCGTTCCAGCGTTTGGTTCGTGAGATCGCTCAGGACTTCAAGACCGATCTCCGTTTCCAGAGCTCCGCTGTCATGGCACTTCAGGAGGCCAGCGAGGCTTACCTCGTCGGTCTCTTCGAAGACACCAACCTTTGCGCCATTCACGCTAAACGCGTCACCATCATGCCAAAGGACATACAGTTGGCTCGCAGGATCAGAGGCGAACGCGCTTAAGGCGTGTGACTTTACAACTCCGGCGTACACAAACACGCACGAAATTATCATCGTGTCAGTTTTGTACACTCGAGCCGAAAAGCACAAAAGGCCCTTTTCAGGGCCACATATATTTCTGATATATTATTAAAATATATGTTTCTTACATAACATCATAAAGTCATATAGTCTATAAATAAACTACATATAATTATATACTAAATTATAAATATATAGGTTACTGAAAAAGTTTAGTTTAGTTTGTTTGCTTATGTTATTTATGCATAATTGATTTGACTTAAAACATGGATGTAAATAAATCTATGGAATAATCAAATTATTTCACTTTTGCAATATTCTATATGCTATGCGTATAGACTTGCCAAATGAAATTAGGTTGATATTTTATTAAAACAATAATTTGTTCAAGTCATAGGTGAATATGACTAATACAAGAATAACACGAATTATTATTAATGTACCTACATAGAAATTATATTAATAAATAATTGTGTGTTCGTAGTAAACCGGGGCACCCACCGAGCGCGCGAGCGCGTCGACGGCTCCATACACCGGCGGTATACTATATAAAGGGGCGAAATACGTTTGCTCCGAATCCAGTCGTACGCCAGCGCTCGCCGTTTAACAACGTGCGCGCGTTAGTCATTTGTTCGTGTCGTTCTGTTCAATTTACTCGCTTAGAAGATGACCGGACGCGGAAAGGGAGGAAAAGGTCTGGGGAAAGGAGGAGCCAAGCGTCACAGGAAAGTACTTCGTGATAACATCCAGGGCATCACGAAGCCGGCCATCCGTCGTCTGGCGCGCAGAGGTGGTGTCAAGCGTATCTCCGGTCTCATTTACGAAGAGACTCGCGGCGTCCTCAAGGTTTTCCTAGAGAACGTAATCCGCGACGCCGTCACGTACACGGAGCACGCCAAGAGGAAGACCGTAACCGCCATGGACGTAGTCTACGCTCTGAAGCGTCAAGGCCGCACCCTCTACGGTTTCGGCGGTTAAGGTTGCCTGCATGTCTCTGCCTGCATGCCACATAATATTTATCGAATATTATTATTTTATTCGATAAATAATTTAAACAAAAGGCCCTTTTCAGGGCCGCATATGAATCTTATAAACTTTATTACGGTTTATGTTTCTATGACACACACACAAGAAAGTCTCTAATTAACTAACTCAAAATACTTTTACCAACCTTACCAATAGTATCGGTTCTACAACATAAATAAACATCTTACTTGTTGTTACTCTTCCTCTATAGAGATATAGCGAACCGTGCCGAAGTATACTTATGTGTAGATCTCCATTCACCGTTCGAGTAACTGAAAGAAAAAAAAAAAAAAATATATGTATAATTTTTTATATATCGTAGCATACATATAACATTATAATATATTACTTTTATACGTTTGTTTTATCATTCTATATACCTACTTAGAAACGACTAATCGTATGATTTTAATATTATTATTAATATTTACTTTGAAAAATTATATTAATTTATACATTACTACGTCGTACGTACGTACACGACGAAAAGTAGCGCTGAGGGCGGCCGCCGCCGCTCTTTACTTTGTACTGCGCATTTGATTCGATTATTGTAAATATGCCTATAGACTATTCATAATATGAAATATATTGAATAATAATAGACAGTGTCTCAATGATGACGTAAAATATATTTTTATATTACTATTATAATCGAACAAACCTCACCGGTCATAGTCGTCCGTCCTTAAGTGGTGTGTTCGAACCAACGTGTATGCAACGTGTTTTACGAAGGTTCACTTTTAATGGTGTAATTCGTTCGGTTAATGTGTTAATATAAAAAAAATGTTTACACGTTTCAAGCTCGATATCCACGTCGAGGATTTATCGACCGTTTAGGCGGAAATCTTTGCGTTTTATAGAGAAAAATACATTTTTAACAAAACTCAACGTATGCACGGTAGACAGTCGAGAAAATAATATACCGTAGCGTCGTAACCTATCGTTTATACCCTATATAATCTGTGTTGTACGATGGTCACTTTCATGATATATATAAAATGTTGTACGAAATACATGCCGCCATAGGAAAAGTTTAATAAAAATTTATTTAATTAGATAGGTGTTAGTGAAAAGTATGAAGTGTTCATACGAGAAAACGTCCCGCGACAGAACGGCCCTCGTTACGGTAAAGTTCAGACGTAGCTCGCTGAACGAAATTTTATGTATGGTGGCGACATCTACGGACAGTCGAAGTCTCTATCTACTTTACTACTAACTACTACGTTAGTTAATTACGTACTTACTTGTGTGTATCTAAATATAATAAAAAATAAATAAAATGGCAGACACAGCTGTTGCCGCCGAAGCTCCGGCTCCCGCTACACCCGCGAAGAAGGCAGGAAGAGGGGCAGGTGCCGCAAAGAAACCTAAGGCGAAGCCCACTCATCCCAAGACATCCGAGATGGTGAACAACGCTATCAGGGAGATGAAGGAACGCAGCGGATCGTCGTTGCAAGCCATCAAAAAATACATCGCCGCCCACTACAAGGTCGACGCCGAGAAGTTGGCGCCTTTCATTAGAAAGTATCTGAAGAGTGCCGTCGAATCGGGTGCCCTAATTCAGACAAAGGGCAAGGGAGCCTCCGGATCGTTCAAACTCGAGTCCAAGTCCTCCTCGGCGAAGAAACCCAGCGCAGCCGCCGCTAGCTCCGGCAAATCCGCCGGCGGCAAGGGTGCCGCCGCCTCCGCCGCCAAGGGTGGTAAGAAGGCGACCGCCTCCGCCGCCGGCGCCAAGAGCAAGAAGGCGGCCGCCGCGTCGGCGTCTGCCGCCTCGGGCTCGCCGTCCAAATCCAAAGCGTCCGCAGCTAAAGACAAGAAAGCCGCCGCCGCAAAGAAGAAGCCCGCCCCTAAGAAGGCCGCAACCCCCGCTAAGGCGAAGGGTGGTGCAGCCCCCAAAGCAAAGAAGACCGCCAAACCTCCTACTAAGAAACCCAAGGCACCGAAACCTAAGAAGGCCGCCGCCACACCTAAGAAGCCGGCCGCGAAGAAAGCAGCCGCCGCCAAGAAGTAAACTCGCACACGACACCACCGCACAACATAATTGATTGTGTGTGTGTGTGTGTGTGTGTCGTCGAGAGGTACGACGTGTTGCGCCGCGGCGCTAAGCGGCTCAAGACTGCGGCGACCGACCAGCGGAGTAGTGCAGTTTCTGATCGCAAGAAAGAAGAAGAAAACTACTAAGATCTCTCTCTATCATCGCTGCCGCGCGCTTAGCTTGCTATGCGCACGCACGCAACAACAAAACAGCCCTTTTCAGGGCTAACAAAGTTTTCTCGAATATAATTTTTATTTTTATATTCGTTTCTATGATACGATAAAGGTCAAAAGTAGTCTCAAACAAACAAACAACATTCTACTATAACGCATCAACTTTATTTATTTCTAAATAAATACTTTACATCGCTAAGTATAGGTACAATTTCGTATAATAATATCTAATAATAATAAACTATAACTAAGCAATTACATATATAAATTAACTAACTTACTATGCTACCGTACAAAATCTATAACTACTTATTTATTACCTACATAGGTAAATTAAATTATTTATTTCGTATCGTACCATAAACTTTATCCTCTTCACAATATACACTTCACTTCACTTTGGTATTTATTATTACACCACACATTTATTTTTTCACTTGTTTCACTTCACACACGCGCGAGATTATTATTATTTACGCGAACGCAACGACGGAGGCGACGTGAAACGACGATAATAAACAACAACAACCTAATTAATAATTACAACACACATTTTTACAACTATAAACTAAAACGACACGCCGTCCGCCCTGCCGACTGCCCGATATAATATACTTTTGTTTTTCAATATAATAATAAAGGATATTATTATTATTATTATGGCTATGGCGCTGGCGCATGCGCGATGCGCGACGAACGACGTCGCTTTTTGACGGTGTCAGTTCGTTCTCTCGCTCGCTCCCTACCCCACCCGACGTTTGCGCGACAGCGGCCGTATATAAAATGAACGGACACAAACGGATTGTTTCTCATTCATTCATTCATTCCACGCTAGCCGCCGCCCGGTGCACACGTCTCCACGACAGTCCGTGCCAAATTCCGACGCGACTTTCCCGCTCAAACATTCCGACACTTCGACAGTTGTAGCGACTTGTTGTTTTCACAACAAGTTGTCTATTAATTGTCAAGTTACTGTTCTTTTTAGAACAATCGCACACACACTTCCTAGACAATTGTAACGACTTGTTATTTTCATAACGAGTTGTTAATAATTGTCTAGTCACTGTTCTTTTTAGAACAATCACACACACACTCACAACATCCTACCTTCGTTTCTTGTCCTTCTAGGGACATAGATAACAAAAGTCTGTTCTTTTCAGAACAACCGCACACACACATTACACAACACCACACCTTGTTTCTTGTCCTTCTAGGGACATAGTTAACAAAAGTCTGTTCTTTTCAGAACACCCCACCTACACATACACCCACAACATTGCGTTTCTCTTGTCCTTATCAGGACATTGAACACAAAAGTCTCGCCGCGAGCGTCCCGCTTCCCGCCGTTTTCACAGCGGTCAGCGGCCCACCTCGCAGCGATTGTCCTTGTCAGGACACTACACTACCACGTACACCACTTACCTCACAACACCGTGTCCGCTGCGAACTGTACTGCCCTTCTCGGGGCATACACGAGCACCGGCACACACCACACACAAACCCGGCGTCGGTCCGGTCCTTTACAGGGCTCCGCACCCGGCTCACTTCACCACACACTACAACAACACGAAACACAGCACATTAACACCCGTGCACTTTTAAGCGCGCGGCCCACATCGGAACCCTACCGTCACCGGAGGCCCCGAACACATAGGTACTCACAACATTTTTTCGCGCGCTTTTTGATCCGTCGAAAAGAGCGCGAAACTCACTACACCACAAATCACTACACACCTACATACATTTACATTCATCTACATTACACTACATTCATTTATACAACATAACACGTACGTTACTACGCGAGCGACTATCAGCTGGGCGCGGCGAGAGGCCACCGGCCGGGACGCGACCGCCGCAAAAAGCGCGCGAACGTAGCATCGTCGCTCACTCGATACACTATCCATACATCTACATACGTACGTATAACACACCTATTTTATACATCGAATTTTGATCGCGTCTCACAGCTGTTTACGCAGTTGTATTCGCGTGAAAACTTCGTTGTTTAACTTCACGTATTTTTGGCCCCTTCAGGGTAAAACCAGCTTGGTCTGGTCCCCGGTGGAAACCTCACAGGTGCCAACGAAACCGGGTGAGGCGTTGACCCGACACGCCTGCCGCGCCCCATAAGGGCAAAGCTAACCGTCGGACGGGACCAGGTAGCACGGCCTTGGGGGTGTCCCCTAGTCGTGTCTGGTTGTCTCCTACCGTCCCACCCTTACCCCTTCCTTACTTCCATTCCTTTACACTAGTTTGGGTGTGCCGGCCGTCAGGCCCATACCACCCCGGTGTAGAGGCAGTTAGGAATCCTCTACTCGCGTGAGTTGCACAGAGGAATACACGTTGTTTAGGTACACACCACACCACGCACTACTCATCCTCCTGGCTTCCCGCCGGGAGGGATCGTAATCAAGGCGGCCGACTAAAAGTCAACAACTTTTTATTTGTCGTCCTTGTTGCTAATCCCTACTAAGTGTAACTCGATCGAGTTTCACTTAGTACAAAATGTTATCACTCGAGGTTCTATTACAGGACCCCGAGGTTTATGCCTTTTTAAAGGCAAAGTTTGGGGACGGCATCCCTTCCGCCGCCCCCGCTTCCTTCCCCTCACAACCCCTCACCCCAGCCGCCACTGCCGAAGCGCGATCTACTCACGGTCGCAAATCCCGTCGGGACGCAGTCCCAAGCACCCCCGCCTCCCCCACGCGTTCGCGGAGCTCTCACTCCACGAGACGCACCCCCTCCCCCGTCATCACCCCCTCTCCCTCCGATATGGAGGCTTCTGAAATTAGCAGTCAGGAATCTGACGACGGGTTTCAACCCGACCCGCGCAATGAGCGCAAAAAGAGGAGGCGCAACCCTCCTCTCCCCCCCTCTTCGGGCACTGACGCCCTTCTACCCACCCCCCCCTCCCAACCGCCCAAGCCCGCCTCGCAGAAGAGGCCGCTCTCTCCCCGTCAAGGGGACGCTCCACGAAAGGAGCCAACCCCCCCACCCCTCTTCGTTCATGAGAAGTCCAAATGGACTTCTATTTCAGGTTGGTGTGCTGAAAAGCACATCAACTTCACCTCCGCACGATCCACCGCTCAGGGGATCAAAATCACTGTCCCCACTTCTCGGGACCATAGGTCCCTCACCCTCCTTCTCAAGGAAAGGGCTATCCCTTTCCACACTTTCACCCTTGAGGAGGAACGCCTCCTCAGGGTAGTCATACGAGGTGTCCCCAGGGAGATCCCCACGGAGGAGGTTCTATCCTCCCTCCGCTCCCAATCTTTTCCCGTGCACGCCGTGCACCGCATGGTCCGGGGGAAATCCCACGATCCATACGACATGGTTCTGGTCTCCCTCGACCGCACCGACGCCGGAAAGGCGATCTTCCGCCTCACCAGCGTATGCCAACTTCACGGCATAGCTGTTGAGCCCCCCCACAAGCGTGACACTGTTTCCCAGTGCCACCGCTGCCAACAATACGGGCACTCCGCCCGCAATTGTTTCGCCAAGCCTAGGTGCGTCAAGTGCCTAGGTGACCACTCCACCGCCCAGTGCGACCGGCCCAAGGACAAGTCCTTGTGCACGTCTCCCCCCGCATGTGTTCTCTGCGGGGAGATCGGACATCCCGCGAACTACCGCGGGTGCCCGAAAGCCCCTCGCCCCCTTAAGGGGAAAACCCCTCGCACTCCGGCAAGGCGCAATCCCCCCCCACCCACGACTCCCCCAAGCCCCCCCAAACCCAACCCTTGGGGATCAAAGGCAGTAGCCCCTGCGGTGAAGCCTATGTTCCCCGCCCTCCCCAGCCGAGCAACCCCTCCTGTGGCTGCCTCGGCTCCCCCCACCCCCAACCCCCCCTCGGCTAAGATACCGACCCCGGTATTCCTAGCCCCCTCCCCCCCCTCCCCCTCCATCAACAACTCGGATCTGGGAATAGTTGCTCGCTTTGCGAGCCTTATAAACTACGCCCAGCTTCGAGAAATGGCCGACCTGATTCGCGCCAATGAGGGCAACCCATTGGCACTGCTGGATATCTCGATCAGGTACTCCAGCATCATCGAATCACTAGCCAACTTTAGGGTAAATCCGTAATGGATTTACAACCCCAAGGTAGAGTCAAACCGAAATCCCTACGTTTAGGTTATTTCAATGCAAATGGCATTAAAACCCAGCGCGACGAGATCGCCACTTTTCTCCGCGATCATGACTTAGATATTCTTTTAGTGCAAGAAACCTTTTTAAAACCCGCTCATAGGGACCCGAAAATTGCAAACTATTGCATAGTTCGCAATGATAGGGTCAGATCCCGCCTCGGCGGCACTCTAATCTATTACAAAAAATCCTTGCACTGTGTTCCCATGGACCCGCCCTCCCTCACGTCAAACATTGAAGCTTCGATATGTAAGCTAGGCATGTCAGGACATCAACCCATTGTGATAGGTTCGTTGTACTGCCCCCCGGGCGAAGATTACTCACTATGGGATAGTGACTTCGCGGCCCTCGCCAACCTCGGGGGTGCAGTCATTCTGGCAGGAGACATAAATGCCAAAAACTCCCTTTGGGGTTGTAACACTACAACTCAAAGGGGCAGAGTTCTCAACAGGATCTCTGAATCCCTAGGTTTCGACATTCTCGCTCCGAATGAGCCAACCCACTACCCCGGCAACCTAGCACATCGCCCTGATGTACTAGACGTCGCACTCCTAAAGAGCATCAATCTGAGGTTGTGTTCGATAGAAGTGCACAAGGAGCTTGACTCCGATCACAGGCCAGTAGTACTAGACTTCGCTCCCCGCGTAGGTCCCCGCGAAGCAGGCCAACCTCTTCCTACCAGGCTTGTAACAGACTGGAATCGTCTTGAGGAAAGCCTCAAGGCGACTACCTCCGACCATCTAGATGGTATACCAGATATTATCACGTCCGTAGACGAAACGGTAGCGGCAATCGACTCCCTCACAAATCACGTGCAATCGCTTATTAGTGATTGCTCCCGGAGAGTACCGGTGGAGGACAGCCTCCACTGGCGCCTCCCCGAGGACGTACGAGATTTACTGAGGGAGAAGAACGCAGCTATCAGAGCCTACGATAGAGTTCCCTCCGAAGCCAATAGGGCACAGCTTAGATCACTTCAGCGCGCCGTCAAAGCGCGAATTGGCGAGCTACGCCAGGATAGATGGGACAGCACTCTCGAAAGTTTAGAACCTACACACCAAGCGTTCTGGCAACTTTCGAGAGCCCTTACTAAGGATACTGTTGTTCCCATACCTCCCCTCAACAGGCCCAACCTTCCTCCCGCTTTTGATGATAGCGAGAAAACCGAATGTCTAGCTGACTGTCTCGAGCTTCAATGTTCCCCCAGCACCCTCCCAGTCGACTTAGATCACCTCGAAGAGGTAAACCAAGAGGTGGAACGGCTAGCCTCACTACCGTTACCCACCCTATCCGAAGAGGATGAAGACCCTGTCCCCCCAGTCACACCCGATGAGGTATCAGGTATCATCAAGAAACTAAAACCTAGGAAATCCCCCGGTTCGGATCTAATCAACAACAGAGTTATCAAACTCTTTCCCCCCATCCTTATCGCCCTCATGACCGCCATCTTCAATGGGGCCATGTCTAACAACATCTTTCCACACCAGTGGAAAAATGCCATCGTCATTGGCATCCCAAAACCGGGCAAGCCCAAGACCGAACCGAGTAGTTATCGACCCATCAGCCTTCTCAACGGCATGGGCAAGATATACGAACGACTTATACTCAGTCGTCTCCTAGCATACGCCGATGCTAACCTGCTCATTCCCCATGAGCAATTTGGCTTTAGGAATCACCATTCCTGTGTTCAGCAAGTCCACCGACTGGTTGAGCACATAAGTCACAAACTCATGTACGGTCAACGTACGGGCGTCCTCTACTTTGATGTGGCGAAGGCGTTCGACAAGGTCTGGCACAACGGCTTATTATATAAGCTGTGGCAGATGGAAGTGCCACACAGACTCGTGCTCATCATACGAGACTACTTGTCGAATCGCCTTTTCCGCTACAGAGTTGAAGGCGCCCTCTCCTCCCCCCACCCCGTTCATGCCGGAGTCCCACAGGGCTCGGTATTATCTCCAATCCTGTTCTCGCTGTTCACAAGCGACATACCAAAGCATCGGCAAGCTCAGTTAGCACTTTTCGCAGACGACACTGCAATCTACGCCTCTGGTACTAGTCTGGATTCCATAGCCAAGAACCTCCAATCCTCGGCCGACGCACTCGGTGCATGGTTTAGGAAGTGGCGGATCGAGGTGAATCCAGACAAAAGTCAAGCAGTGCTATACCATAGGCAAGCTAACAAACTCCCCCCTCCCCGCCCGCCCACGATTCGTATGTTTGGTAAGCCGATCCCTTGGGAGAAGCAAGCCAAATACCTAGGAGTTATTCTTGATGATCATCTGTCGTTCATTCCGCACATTAAGACCGTGCGCGCTAGGGCCGCTATGGCACAAAGTCGACTATACTTCCTCTTAAACCGTCGTTCAAAGCTTTCGCTTAGGAACAAAGTCCGCCTTTATACGGCTTGCATACGCCCCATCATGACGTATGCCTCCCCTGTGTTCGCACACACCCCCCCCTGTAGAATTCGTAAACTTCAGGTTCTCCAGAACAGATTCATGCGTAAAGCAACAGGAGCTCCCTGGTATGTTAGGACAGAGAATCTTCACATAGACCTCGGTCTGCCTACAATTAGGCAATTCATGAAGCGCTGCTCTCAGAACTTCTTTGACTCCGCCGCCGCACACAAGAACCCACTCATAGTGGCATCGTCTTCCTACACACCGTCTTGCATCTCGCGCATTCGCCGTCCGAGACACGTTCTCGGCGAGGATGACGACGAGATCACCAAGGCGCAGGAAGCCGCATACTCATCTATGAGACACAACTCACCCCGCACCGGCAACTCACCGCGATACCGACCTCGTCGTAGGGGTCGTTTGTATCGTCACCGCGTCACTACACAATCGGGCCGGCCCGCCACACCTAGCATAGCCCACAACTAGGGTTCGAGTTCCCTTGGTAGGGGACGCCCTATGCATATGCAGCACTCACACTCACTCATATGACCGTAGGCAAATTTTTGTTAGTTCCGTCTAACAAAAGTTTGAATACGTAGGTACATTTAGGTTAGGAGCACACGCTCGCCGCACGACCGCGCAAGGGTGTACATAGCCTAACGGCTTACACTTATCACCTCACAAAAAAAAAAAAAAAAAAAAAAAAAAAACGGATTGTGATTCCACGCTAGCCGCCGCCCGGTGCACACGTCTCCACGACAGTCCGTGCCAAATTCCGACGCGACTTTCCCGCTCAAACATTCCGACACTTCGACAGTTGTAGCGACTTGTTGTTTTCACAACAAGTTGTCTATTAATTGTCAAGTTACTGTTCTTTTTAGAACAATCGCACTCACACTTCCTAGACAATTGTAACGACTTGTTATTTTCATAACGAGTTGTTAATAATTGTTTAGTCACTGTTCTTTTTAGAACAATCACACACACACTCACAACATCATACCTTCGTTTCTTGTCCTTCTAGGGACATAGATAACAAAAGTCTGTTCTTTTCAGAACAACCGCACACACACATTACACAACACTATCCCTTTGTTTCTTGTCCTTCTAGGGGACATAGACAACAAAAGTCTGTTCTTTTCAGAACACCCCACGCACACATACACCCACAACATTGCGTTTCTCTTGTCCTTATCAGGACATTGAACACAAAAGTCTCGCCGCGAGCGTCCCGCTTCCCGCCGTTTTCACAGCGGTCAGCGGCCCACCTCGCAGCGATTGTCCTTGTCAGGACACTACACTACTACGTACACCACTTACCTCACAACACCGTGTCCGCTGCGAACTGTACTGCCCTTCTCGGGGCATACACGAGCACCGGCACACACCACACACAAACCCGGCGTCGGTCCAGTCCTTTCCAGGGCTCCGCACCCGGCTCACTTCACCACACACTACAACAACACGAAACACAGCACATTAACACCCGTGCACTTTTAAGCGCGCGGCCCACATCGGAGCCCTACCGTCACCGGAGGCCCCGTACACATAGGTACTCACAACATTTTTTCGCGCGCTTTCTGATCCGTCGAAAAGAGCGCGAAACTCACTACACCACAAATCACTACACACCTACATCGCACCTACATACATTTACATTCATCTACATTACACTACATTCATTTATACAACATAACACGTACGTTGCTACGCGAGCGACTATCAGCTGGGCGCGGCGAGAGGCCACCGGCCGGGACGCGACCGCCGCAAAAAGCGCGCGAACGTAGCATCGTCGCTCGACGCTCACTCGATACACTATCCATACATCTACATACGTACGTATAACACACCTATTTTATACATCGAATTTTGATCGCGTCTCACAGCTGTTTACGCAGTTGTATTCGCGTGAAAACTTCGGTGTTTAACTTCACATATTTTTGGCCCCTTCAGGGTAAAACCAGCTTGGTCTGGTCCCCGGTGGAAACCTCACAGGTGCCAACGAAACCGGGTGAGGCGTTGACCCGACACGCCTGCCGCGCCCCATAAGGGCAAAGCTAACCGTCGGACGGGACCAGGTAGCACGGCCTTGGGGGTGTCCCCTAGTCGTGTCTGGTTGTCTCCTACCGTCCCACCCTTACCCTTTCCTTACTTCCATTCCTTTACACTAGTTTGGGTGTGCCGGCCGTCAGGCCCATACCACCCCGGTGTAGAGGCAGTTAGGAATCCTCTACTCGCGTGAGTTGCACAGAGGAATACAAGTTGTTTAGGTACACACCACACCACGCACTACTCATCCTCCTGGCTTCCCGCCGGGAGGGATCGTAATCAAGGCGGCCGACTAAAAGTCAACAACTTTTTATTTGTCGTCCTTGTTGCAAATCCCTACTAAGTGTAACTCGATCGAGTTTCACTTAGTACAAAATGTTATCACTCGAGGTTCTATTACAGGACCCCGAGGTTTATGCCTTTTTAAAGGCAAAGTTCGGGGACGGCATCCCCTCCGCCGCCCCCGCTTCCTTCCCCTCACAACCCCTCACCCCAGCCGCCACTGCCGAAGCGCGATCTTCTATCGGTCGCAAATCCCGTCGGGACGCAGTCCCAAGCACCCCCGCCTCCCCCACGCGTTCGCGGAGCTCTCACTCCACGAGACGCACCCCCTCCCCCGTCATCACCCCCTCTCCCTCCGATATGGAGGCTTCTGATATGAGCAGTCAGGAATCTGACGACGGGTTTCAACCCGACCCGCGCAATGAGCGCAAAAAGAGGAGGCGCAACCCTCCTCTCCCCCCCTCTTCGGGCACTGACGCCCTTCTACCCACCCCCCCCTCCCAACCGCCCAAGCCCGCCTCGCAGAAGAGGCCGCTCTCTCCCCGTCAAGGGGACGCTCCACGAAAGGAGCCAACCCCCCCACCCCTCTTCGTTCATGAGAAGTCCAAATGGACTTCTATTTCAGGTTGGTGCGCTGAAAAGCACATCAACTTCACCTCCGCACGATCCACCGCTCAGGGGATCAAAATCACTGTCCCCACTTCTCGGGACCATAGGTCCCTCACTCTCCTTCTCAAGGAAAGGGCTATCCCTTTCCACACTTTCACCCTTGAGGAGGAACGCCTCCTCAGGGTAGTCATTCGAGGTGTCCCCAGGGAGATCCCCACGGAGGAGGTTCTATCCTCCCTCCGCTCCCAATCTTATCCCGTGCACGCCGTGCACCGCATGGTCCGGGGGAAATCCCACGATCCATACGACATGGTTCTGGTCTCCCTCGACCGCACCGACGCCGGAAAGGCGATATTCCGCCTCACCAGCGTATGCCAACTCCACGGCATAGCTGTTGAGCCCCCCCACAAGCGTGACACTGTTTCCCAGTGCCACCGCTGCCAACAATACGGGCACTCCGCCCGCAATTGTTTCGCCAAGCCTAGGTGCGTCAAGTGCCTAGGTGACCACTCCACCGCCCAGTGCGACCGGCCCAAGGACAAGTCCTTGTGCACGTCTCCCCCCGCATGTGTTCTCTGCGGGGAGATCGGACATCCCGCGAACTACCGCGGGTGCCCGAAAGCCCCTCGCCCCCTTAAGGGGAAAACCCCTCGCACTCCGGCAAGGCGCAATCCCCCCCCACCCACGACTCCCCCAAGCCCCCCCAAACCCAACCCTTGGGGATCAAAGGCAGTAGCCCCTGCGGTGAAGCCTATGTTCCCCGCCCTCCCCAGCCGAGCAACCCCTCCTGTGGCTGCCTCGGCTCCCCCCACCCCCAACCCCCCCTCGGCTAAGATACCGACCCCGGTATTCCTAGCCCCCTCCCCCCCCTCCCCCTCCATCAACAACTCGGATCTGGGAATAGTTGCTCGCTTTGCGAGCCTTATAAACTACGCCCAGCTTCGAGAAATGGCCGACCTGATTCGCGCCAATGAGGGCAACCCATTGGCACTGCTGGATATCTCGATCAGGTACTCCAGCATCATCGAATCACTAGCCAACTTTAGGGTAAATCCGTAATGGATTTACAACCCCAAGGTAGAGTCAAACCGAAATCCCTACGTTTAGGTTATTTCAATGCAAATGGCATTAAAACCCAGCGCGACGAGATCGCCACTTTTCTCCGCGATCATGACTTAGATATTCTTTTAGTGCAAGAAACCTTTTTAAAACCCGCTCATAGGGACCCGAAAATTGCAAACTATTGCATAGTTCGCAATGATAGGGTCAGATCCCGCCTCGGCGGCACTCTAATCTATTACAAAAAATCCTTGCACTGTGTTCCCATGGACCCGCCCTCCCTCACGTCAAACATTGAAGCTTCGATATGTAAGCTAGGCATGTCAGGACATCAACCCATTGTGATAGGTTCGTTGTACTGCCCCCCGGGCGAAGATTACTCACTATGGGATAGTGACTTCGCGGCCCTCGCCAACCTCGGGGGTGCAGTCATTCTGGCAGGAGACATAAATGCCAAAAACTCCCTTTGGGGTTGTAACACTACAACTCAAAGGGGCAGAGTTCTCAACAGGATCTCTGAATCCCTAGGTTTCGACATTCTCGCTCCGAATGAGCCAACCCACTACCCCGGCAACCTAGCACATCGCCCTGATGTACTAGACGTCGCACTCCTAAAGAGCATCAATCTGAGGTTGTGTTCGATAGAAGTGCACAAGGAGCTTGACTCCGATCACAGGCCAGTAGTACTAGACTTCGCTCCCCGCGTAGGTCCCCGCGAAGCAGGCCAACCTCTTCCTACCAGGCTTGTAACAGACTGGAATCGTCTTGAGGAAAGCCTCAAGGCGACTACCTCCGACCATCTAGATGGTATACCAGATATTATCACGTCCGTAGACGAAACGGTAGCGGCAATCGACTCCCTCACAAATCACGTGCAATCGCTTATTAGTGATTGCTCCCGGAGAGTACCGGTGGAGGACAGCCTCCACTGGCGCCTCCCCGAGGACGTACGAGATTTACTGAGGGAGAAGAACGCAGCTATCAGAGCCTACGATAGAGTTCCCTCCGAAGCCAATAGGGCACAGCTTAGATCACTTCAGCGCGCCGTCAAAGCGCGAATTGGCGAGCTACGCCAGGATAGATGGGACAGCACTCTCGAAAGTTTAGAACCTACACACCAAGCGTTCTGGCAACTTTCGAGAGCCCTTACTAAGGATATTGTTGTTCCCATACCTCCCCTCAACAGGCCCAACCTTCCTCCCGCTTTTGATGATAGCGAGAAAACCGAATGTCTAGCTGACTGTCTCGAGCTTCAATGTTCCCCCAGCACCCTCCCAGTCGACTTAGATCACCTCGAAGAGGTAAACCAAGAGGTGGAACGGCTAGCCTCACTACCGTTACCCACCCTATCCGAAGAGGATGAAGACCCTGTCCCCCCAGTCACACCCGATGAGGTATCAGGTATCATCAAGAAACTAAAACCTAGGAAATCCCCCGGTTCGGATCTAATCAACAACAGAGTTATCAAACTCTTTCCCCCCATCCTTATCGCCCTCATGACCGCCATCTTCAATGGGGCCATGTCTAACAACATCTTTCCACACCAGTGGAAAAATGCCATCGTCATTGGCATCCCAAAACCGGGCAAGCCCAAGACCGAACCGAGTAGTTATCGACCCATCAGCCTTCTCAACGGCATGGGCAAGATATACGAACGACTTATACTCAGTCGTCTCCTAGCATACGCCGATGCTAACCTGCTCATTCCCCATGAGCAATTTGGCTTTAGGAATCACCATTCCTGTGTTCAGCAAGTCCACCGACTGGTTGAGCACATAAGTCACAAACTCATGTACGGTCAACGTACGGGCGTCCTCTACTTTGATGTGGCGAAGGCGTTCGACAAGGTCTGGCACAACGGCTTATTATATAAGCTGTGGCAGATGGAAGTGCCACACAGACTCGTGCTCATCATACGAGACTACTTGTCGAATCGCCTTTTCCGCTACAGAGTCGAAGGCGCCCTCTCCTCCCCCCACCCCGTTCATGCCGGAGTCCCACAGGGCTCGGTATTATCTCCAATCCTGTTCTCGCTGTTCACAAGCGACATACCAAAGCATCGGCAAGCTCAGTTAGCACTTTTCGCAGACGACACTGCAATCTACGCCTCTGGTACTAGTCTGGATTCCATAGCCAAGAACCTCCAATCCTCGGCCGACGCACTCGGTGCATGGTTTAGGAAGTGGCGGATCGAGGTGAATCCAGACAAAAGTCAAGCAGTGCTATACCATAGGCAAGCTAACAAACTCCCCCCTCCCCGCCCGCCCACGATTCGTATGTTTGGTAAGCCGATCCCTTGGGAGAAGCAAGCCAAATACCTAGGAGTTATTCTTGATGATCATCTGTCGTTCATTCCGCACATTAAGACCGTGCGCGCTAGGGCCGCTATGGCACAAAGTCGACTATACTTCCTCTTAAACCGTCGTTCAAAGCTTTCGCTTAGGAACAAAGTCCGCCTTTATACGGCTTGCATACGCCCCATCATGACGTATGCCTCCCCTGTGTTCGCACACACCCCCCCCTGTAGAATTCGTAAACTTCAGGTTCTCCAGAACAGATTCATGCGTAAAGCAACAGGAGCTCCCTGGTATGTTAGGACAGAGAATCTTCACATAGACCTCGGTCTGCCTACAATTAGGCAATTCATGAAGCGCTGCTCTCAGAACTTCTTTGACTCCGCCGCCGCACACAAGAACCCACTCATAGTGGCATCGTCTTCCTACACACCGTCTTGCATCTCGCGCATTCGCCGTCCGAGACACGTTCTCGGCGAGGATGACGACGAGATCACCAAGGCGCAGGAAGCCGCATACTCATCTATGAGACACAACTCACCCCGCACCGGCAACTCACCGCGATACCGACCTCGTCGTAGGGGTCGTTTGTATCGTCACCGCGTCACTACACAATCGGGCCGGCCCGCCACACCTAGCATAGCCCACAACTAGGGTTCGAGTTCCCTTGGTAGGGGACGCCCTATGCATATGCAGCACTCACACTCACTCATATGACCGTAGGCAAATTTTTGTTAGTTCCGTCTAACAAAAGTTAGAATACGTAGGTACATTTAGGTTAGGAGCACACGCTCGCCGCACGACCGCGCAAGGGTGTACATAGCCTAACGGCTTACACTTATCACCTCACAAAAAAAAAAAAAAAAAAAAAAAAAAAACGGATTGTTTTTGTATTTACTGGTTGTAGCGCGCGCACGCACACGCACGTTATATATAATATTACGTTGAAAGTTATTATAATATAAAAAAACTTCAAACATGTCTGGACGCGGTAAAGGTGGAAAAGTTAAGGGAAAGGCAAAGTCTCGTTCCAACCGTGCTGGTCTCCAGTTCCCCGTCGGTCGTATACACAGGCTGCTGCGTAACGGCAACTACGCCGAGCGCGTCGGTGCCGGTGCTCCAGTGTATCTGGCCGCAGTAATGGAATACCTTGCCGCTGAAGTTCTCGAGTTGGCCGGTAACGCCGCGAGGGACAACAAGAAGACCAGGATCATTCCCCGTCATCTCCAATTGGCCATCCGCAACGACGAGGAGTTGAACAAACTGCTATCCGGCGTGACAATCGCTCAGGGCGGTGTGCTGCCTAACATCCAGGCTGTCCTCCTGCCCAAGAAGACCGAGAAGAAGGCCTAAACCTCTCGCTCAATTCTTGGTCTGTCTGTATCATCGAGATCACGATCGATGTGCATCGACACACACACACACACTGTTCTTTGCGTGCATGGATCGTGAACGTGAAAAAGGCCCTTTTCAGGGCCACAATACGAATCATAGTCGGAAAGTAATATTATATTATTATTATAAAGACTGTTTCTATTACGATACAATTGAAAGTATTCTAGCAGTATAACTATGTATTATAGTACATTATACAGTATATTATAAAATAATACTTAATAATATTAAATTGACAGACACGTCAGTTAAAAGTAAATTTTACATGAACAAAACTACTACTTCATTGATACATTATAATTAAACACGAAATAAAAATATATGCAACGTAGATACCTATCAATACAAACCATTTGATATTTATTTAATTATAGGTATGTAATCTACCATACTATCAAATAGATAGAATAAATAATATTACTACTAAAGACGACCAAAAGCGAAGCGTCGCACCTCGTCCCGCGCATTTCCCCTTTGGCGCGGTCTCTCTCTTGACGCTAGAGCGAGGCGAACGCGACTGAACATATCTGTTTCGCTACGATTGGTCCGCGCGGACTGTCGCGCTCTACGTGCGTCCCACCACTGAGCGACTTTTGGCTCAATAAAAAGAAGGTGCAGTTTGCCGTACGAAATCACTCAGCTATCGAACGCCGTACTGTACTGTACTGTACGTTCATTAGCGCGCTCTCATAATTATTAACCGACAACAAAATGCCGCCCAAGACAAGTGGTAAGGCCGCCAAGAAATCCGGCAAGGCACAAAAGAACATCTCCAAGACCGATAAGAAAAAGAAGAAGCACAAGAGGAAGGAGAGCTACGCCATCTACATCTACAAGGTGCTCAAGCAGGTCCACCCCGACACCGGTATCTCCAGTAAGGCTATGTCAATCATGAATTCGTTCGTTAACGACATCTTCGAACGCATAGCCGCCGAAGCTTCTCGTCTGGCCCATTACAACAAGAGGTCCACTATTACATCGAGGGAGGTGCAGACTTCCGTCAGGCTGCTGCTGCCCGGTGAGCTCGCCAAGCACGCAGTCAGCGAGGGCACCAAAGCCGTCACCAAGTACACCAGCTCCAAGTGAGCGTCGCGTATACTTGTTTCGTGTTTTTTTGTGTCTGTGTATGTATATCGAAACACGAACACAACAAAAGGCCCTTTTCAGGGCCACAAATATGTTCATGTATTTTCTGTAATCGGTTTCTATTAACACACAACAAGTCGAAAGTTCGACGACGACGACGACCGGTTAATTAATTTACTTAACTAATAAAATAAAAAAAAATATATATATATATATATATGTATATATTTCCTCTATCTAGCTGAATAACAAACAAACAATATAATTATGGTTAGGCTAGGTTAGAAAAAGTTAGGTTAAGAAATGTTAGGTTTGAAAAAGTTAGGTTCTAAAGGAGAGAGAATGAATGAAATTTAATTAAAAAAAAAAAAAAAATCATATATATTAACAACGTAGATGTTTAACCGCGATAAATATAAATAATAAAAAAATAAAAAAAAATAGAAAAAGGTTTAATGCGAAACGATAATTATTTATAGATGATACCTACCACCTATACCAATAAATTATTGTTTTGTAAAACTTTATTCGAGCGTTCGATTGTGTGATGCGTCGAGCTTGTTTCCCGTCGGGTATAAATATTGGTGACCCGCGTACGGCGTTATTCATTCTCTCTCGCACCGTCCCCGCGTACTGACGTTACCTACCGTACTACCGTTACGTTAAAGAAATGGCACGTACCAAGCAGACCGCTCGCAAGTCCACCGGTGGTAAGGCACCGAGGAAACAGCTCGCCACTAAAGCCGCCCGCAAGAGTGCACCGGCTACCGGTGGTGTAAAGAAGCCCCATCGCTACAGGCCCGGTACCGTCGCTCTTCGTGAGATCCGTCGTTACCAGAAGAGTACCGAGCTGTTGATCCGCAAACTCCCGTTCCAGCGTTTGGTTCGTGAGATCGCTCAGGACTTCAAGACCGATCTCCGTTTCCAGAGCTCCGCTGTCATGGCACTTCAGGAGGCCAGCGAGGCTTACCTCGTCGGTCTCTTCGAAGACACCAACCTTTGCGCCATTCACGCTAAACGCGTCACCATCATGCCAAAGGACATACAGTTGGCTCGCAGGATCAGAGGCGAACGCGCTTAAGGCGTGTGACTTTACAACTCCGGCGTACACAAACACGCACGAAATTATCATCGTGTCAGTTTTGTACACTCGAGCCGAAAAGCACAAAAGGCCCTTTTCAGGGCCACATATATTTCTGATATATTATTAAAATATATGTTTCTTACATAACATCATAAAGTCATATAGTCTATAAATAAACTACATATAATTATATACTAAATTATAAATATATAGGTTACTGAAAAAGTTTAGTTTAGTTTGTTTGCTTATGTTATTTATGCATAATTGATTTGACTTAAAACATGGATGTAAATAAATCTATGGAATAATCAAATTATTTCACTTTTGCAATATTCTATATGCTATGCGTATAGACTTGCCAAATGAAATTAGGTTGATATTTTATTAAAACAATAATTTGTTCAAGTCATAGGTGAATATGACTAATACAAGAATAACACGAATTATTATTAATGTACCTACATAGAAATTATATTAATAAATAATTGTGTGTTCGTAGTAAACCGGGGCACCCACCGAGCGCGCGAGCGCGTCGACGGCTCCATACACCGGCGGTATACTATATAAAGGGGCGAAATACGTTTGCTCCGAATAGACCGCCGCGACCGTCGGAGCGTGCGGACGTTCGGAGCGCTCCGATTAGCTCAGCGTACGGGTGTCTTAGAATTAAAGTGAAAGTGGGTAGGAGTTCGTAGTAACCGATATCGCTTCACACCCGGGGATTGAACTTTTTAGTTCGACCCCGAGCGGGGAGCACCGCCCTAAGAAAGCCGTTTTGGCGGTACACGCGTAGTGCGCGGGATGTCAGTTCGGTATTTTTTTAATACCAACGGCTCCCGTGTGCGGCGTCGGGTGCCGCCATTACTCGACACCGCGCGACGATCAACATAGTGAAGTGCAGTGCGCGAACAAGTGTTAGTGCTTAGTGTCGTGCATCAGAGTGAAGCGACCATGTCGTCATATGACGACGATCTATGGTTCATGAACCTCAGCTCAAAGTTGCAAGAGGAGATGGCTGCTTCGACCGAACCGGCGGTGCAGCCCCGGGTTGCCGGGCGCGAGGACGATCTTCGTGCCTGTAACGGCCTTCGTGAAGAAGGGCGTATCACTCCGGGACTGCAACGTTGGCTCGAGACCTACCTCCGACTTATGGAGATTGTCGATGGGGAGAGGCGCCCCGAGCAAGCCACCCCACAAGAAAAGGCAGCGTTAGGGCTGGTGCAGCTCATGATGCCGGATTTATTTCCGGAACGCGAGTTGCCCGCCCCAACCAACACCGCCGAGACAGCAACCGGAGCCCCCTCTGCCAAGAGGGACCGGGACCCAGAGAGCAGCGCATCAGCGCACGAACCAGGTAAGAGGCCCAACCTGGGAGACACAGTGTCTTCCGTGGATGAGACCTCTCCAACCAGTCACTCCACGCCCCACTCGATCTGGGAAACAGTGCCGATCCACAGCGGGGATGGGACAGAGACACAGGACAACTCATCGTCCTATCGGTCTCTCCCCCCACTACCCCAAAGACAACAGCCCAAGACAAGATTGTCCTTACCGACCCAACTAGGACTAACCACGGCCCAAGGAGCGGCAAACGCTGAGCCAGGGCCAGTAGCCAGTACATCCACTGCGCAATCAACACCCAAACCGCCCCCGACATCAACGGCTGAAGACACCGCCCCGAAACCCAGACAACCTATTCTAGTAGTGGACCGTCTAGAAAAATGGACGGATCACTTCAAGCAATTGACGTCCCAAATTGGACACTCGCCCAACTGTCGCCCATTCGGTAGGGGGTTTAAATTTACCCCCAAAACCGACAATGAATTCAGAGTATTGCAGGCCTATCTCGACGACCTTGGCCAAGAGAAAGCGCCGTATTACGCCATAGCGCCACTCACCAGCCGGCCAATAAAAGTGGCCATACGAGGACTTCCGGCCGACACACCCGCGGCAGAGATTGTAGCGGACTTAACAAGCAAGGGCGTGCCAGTTAAGTACGCGAAGCACATCCGGGCCCGCACAGGCAGACCCGGCTGCATCTTCTTTGCCGAGGTGGAGAGGTCAAACACAGCAGCGAAAGCCGCCTATGACACTCAAGAGATCCTGCACATGCCCGGGGTTATCATTGAACCCTGGCGTGGCAAAAAAGGGCCGTCGCAATGCCATCGGTGCCAGGGCTACCGCCACAGCTCGCACAACTGCCGCAGGCCTGTGGCATGTGTGCGATGCGGTGGCGCACACCAGGCCCACGCTTGCGAAAGGCCCATCGACCAGCCACCTACCTGTGCCAACTGCGCGGGAGAGCATCCAGCCAGCAGTGCTGCGTGCCCCGTCTACAAACGGGAGGCGCGCAGCAAAAAGTCCGGCCTACGGCCGAATACCAGACAGCCGCAACACATAGTGCACCCCACGCAGGTGGCAGACTCGGCGCCCGGGTCACTCATGGCCAAGGCGAACGAGCCCGCTGTGAGGGGAGCTCAAAAACCAGCAGCCACTTCTTCGACAAAGAAGAAGAAAAGGAAGAAGAAGAAGAACACCAAGCCCCAAGCCCTTCAAGCAGAGGGGGAGACGGCGACCGCCAGCACCGGAGGGGACGACCTCGCCAGGCTCATCACGCTCGCTTTGGAGCGGATAAAGTCTGGCGGGATCGACCTATCTGGAGTAGTGAGCCCACTCATCCAATACTTAGCAACCAACAAGGACTAGCCAACACAGCCCCCTCGTAGTCGGCTAGCTGGGCCTCTCCGAACGGAGTCTCACCCGGCTGGCCTGACTCGGGGGCTGCATCACCGACCAAGACGCGAACAGGGCCTATCGCTCGGGAGCATCCCAGCCCCCTTGAGCGATAGCCAAACAACTTTAAACACCCACTGTCCCTCTCTAGCAGGCGGCCGGACACGCATATCTCATTTCGAGACGTGCTAACCGAGCCGACTCGAGGGGACAGCACAAACCCAAAGGACCCTCGCACGGTTGTGCGAGGCGTAGACATACAACCCGAAGGAGCAACAGTCTCCAGTGGTCACCAACACACCTAATCATTAGGTGATGTTGAAGAATACTACGATTGCTCCGAATCCAGTCGTACGCCAGCGCTCGCCGTTTAACAACGTGCGCGCGTTAGTCATTTGTTCGTGTCGTTCTGTTCAATTTACTCGCTTAGAAGATGACCGGACGCGGAAAGGGAGGAAAAGGTCTGGGGAAAGGAGGAGCCAAGCGTCACAGGAAAGTACTTCGTGATAACATCCAGGGCATCACGAAGCCGGCCATCCGTCGTCTGGCGCGCAGAGGTGGTGTCAAGCGTATCTCCGGTCTCATTTACGAAGAGACTCGCGGCGTCCTCAAGGTTTTCCTAGAGAACGTAATCCGCGACGCCGTCACGTACACGGAGCACGCCAAGAGGAAGACCGTAACCGCCATGGACGTAGTCTACGCTCTGAAGCGTCAAGGCCGCACCCTCTACGGTTTCGGCGGTTAAGGTTGCCTGCATGTCTCTGCCTGCATGCCACATAATATTTATCGAATATTATTATTTTATTCGATAAATAATTTAAACAAAAGGCCCTTTTCAGGGCCGCATATGAATCTTATAAACTTTATTACGGTTTATGTTTCTATGACACACACACAAGAAAGTCTCTAATTAACTAACTCAAAATACTTTTACCAACCTTACCAATAGTATCGGTTCTACAACATAAATAAACATCTTACTTGTTGTTACTCTTCCTCTATAGAGATATAGCGAACCGTGCCGAAGTATACTTATGTGTAGATCTCCATTCACCGTTCGAGTAACTGAAAGAAAAAAAAAAAAAAATATATGTATAATTTTTTATATATCGTAGCATACATATAACATTATAATATATTACTTTTATACGTTTGTTTTATCATTCTATATACCTACTTAGAAACGACTAATCGTATGATTTTAATATTATTATTAATATTTACTTTGAAAAATTATATTAATTTATACATTACTACGTCGTACGTACGTACACGACGAAAAGTAGCGCTGAGGGCGGCCGCCGCCGCTCTTTACTTTGTACTGCGCATTTGATTCGATTATTGTAAATATGCCTATAGACTATTCATAATATGAAATATATTGAATAATAATAGACAGTGTCTCAATGATGACGTAAAATATATTTTTATATTACTATTATAATCGAACAAACCTCACCGGTCATAGTCGTCCGTCCTTAAGTGGTGTGTTCGAACCAACGTGTATGCAACGTGTTTTACGAAGGTTCACTTTTAATGGTGTAATTCGTTCGGTTAATGTGTTAATATAAAAAAAATGTTTACACGTTTCAAGCTCGATATCCACGTCGAGGATTTATCGACCGTTTAGGCGGAAATCTTTGCGTTTTATAGAGAAAAATACATTTTTAACAAAACTCAACGTATGCACGGTAGACAGTCGAGAAAATAATATACCGTAGCGTCGTAACCTATCGTTTATACCCTATATAATCTGTGTTGTACGATGGTCACTTTCATGATATATATAAAATGTTGTACGAAATACATGCCGCCATAGGAAAAGTTTAATAAAAATTTATTTAATTAGATAGGTGTTAGTGAAAAGTATGAAGTGTTCATACGAGAAAACGTCCCGCGACAGAACGGCCCTCGTTACGGTAAAGTTCAGACGTAGCTCGCTGAACGAAATTTTATGTATGGTGGCGACATCTACGGACAGTCGAAGTCTCTATCTACTTTACTACTAACTACTACGTTAGTTAATTACGTACTTACTTGTGTGTATCTAAATATAATAAAAAATAAATAAAATGGCAGACACAGCTGTTGCCGCCGAAGCTCCGGCTCCCGCTACACCCGCGAAGAAGGCAGGAAGAGGGGCAGGTGCCGCAAAGAAACCTAAGGCGAAGCCCACTCATCCCAAGACATCCGAGATGGTGAACAACGCTATCAGGGAGATGAAGGAACGCAGCGGATCGTCGTTGCAAGCCATCAAAAAATACATCGCCGCCCACTACAAGGTCGACGCCGAGAAGTTGGCGCCTTTCATTAGAAAGTATCTGAAGAGTGCCGTCGAATCGGGTGCCCTAATTCAGACAAAGGGCAAGGGAGCCTCCGGATCGTTCAAACTCGAGTCCAAGTCCTCCTCGGCGAAGAAACCCAGCGCAGCCGCCGCTAGCTCCGGCAAATCCGCCGGCGGCAAGGGTGCCGCCGCCTCCGCCGCCAAGGGTGGTAAGAAGGCGACCGCCTCCGCCGCCGGCGCCAAGAGCAAGAAGGCGGCCGCCGCGTCGGCGTCTGCCGCCTCGGGCTCGCCGTCCAAATCCAAAGCGTCCGCAGCTAAAGACAAGAAAGCCGCCGCCGCAAAGAAGAAGCCCGCCCCTAAGAAGGCCGCAACCCCCGCTAAGGCGAAGGGTGGTGCAGCCCCCAAAGCAAAGAAGACCGCCAAACCTCCTACTAAGAAACCCAAGGCACCGAAACCTAAGAAGGCCGCCGCCACACCTAAGAAGCCGGCCGCGAAGAAAGCAGCCGCCGCCAAGAAGTAAACTCGCACACGACACCACCGCACAACATAATTGATTGTGTGTGTGTGTGTGTGTGTGTCGTCGAGAGGTACGACGTGTTGCGCCGCGGCGCTAAGCGGCTCAAGACTGCGGCGACCGACCAGCGGAGTAGTGCAGTTTCTGATCGCAAGAAAGAAGAAGAAAACTACTAAGATCTCTCTCTATCATCGCTGCCGCGCGCTTAGCTTGCTATGCGCACGCACGCAACAACAAAACAGCCCTTTTCAGGGCTAACAAAGTTTTCTCGAATATAATTTTTATTTTTATATTCGTTTCTATGATACGATAAAGGTCAAAAGTAGTCTCAAACAAACAAACAACATTCTACTATAACGCATCAACTTTATTTATTTCTAAATAAATACTTTACATCGCTAAGTATAGGTACAATTTCGTATAATAATATCTAATAATAATAAACTATAACTAAGCAATTACATATATAAATTAACTAACTTACTATGCTACCGTACAAAATCTATAACTACTTATTTATTACCTACATAGGTAAATTAAATTATTTATTTCGTATCGTACCATAAACTTTATCCTCTTCACAATATACACTTCACTTCACTTTGGTATTTATTATTACACCACACATTTATTTTTTCACTTGTTTCACTTCACACACGCGCGAGATTATTATTATTTACGCGAACGCAACGACGGAGGCGACGTGAAACGACGATAATAAACAACAACAACCTAATTAATAATTACAACACACATTTTTACAACTATAAACTAAAACGACACGCCGTCCGCCCTGCCGACTGCCCGATATAATATACTTTTGTTTTTCAATATAATAATAAAGGATATTATTATTATTATTATGGCTATGGCGCTGGCGCATGCGCGATGCGCGACGAACGACGTCGCTTTTTGACGGTGTCAGTTCGTTCTCTCGCTCGCTCCCTACCCCACCCGACGTTTGCGCGACAGCGGCCGTATATAAAATGAACGGACACAAACGGATTGTTTTTGTATTTACTGGTTGTAGCGCGCGCACGCACACGCACGTTATATATAATATTACGTTGAAAGTTATTATAATATAAAAAAACTTCAAACATGTCTGGACGCGGTAAAGGTGGAAAAGTTAAGGGAAAGGCAAAGTCTCGTTCCAACCGTGCTGGTCTCCAGTTCCCCGTCGGTCGTATACACAGGCTGCTGCGTAACGGCAACTACGCCGAGCGCGTCGGTGCCGGTGCTCCAGTGTATCTGGCCGCAGTAATGGAATACCTTGCCGCTGAAGTTCTCGAGTTGGCCGGTAACGCCGCGAGGGACAACAAGAAGACCAGGATCATTCCCCGTCATCTCCAATTGGCCATCCGCAACGACGAGGAGTTGAACAAACTGCTATCCGGCGTGACAATCGCTCAGGGCGGTGTGCTGCCTAACATCCAGGCTGTCCTCCTGCCCAAGAAGACCGAGAAGAAGGCCTAAACCTCTCGCTCAATTCTTGGTCTGTCTGTATCATCGAGATCACGATCGATGTGCATCGACACACACACACACACTGTTCTTTGCGTGCATGGATCGTGAACGTGAAAAAGGCCCTTTTCAGGGCCACAATACGAATCATAGTCGGAAAGTAATATTATATTATTATTATAAAGACTGTTTCTATTACGATACAATTGAAAGTATTCTAGCAGTATAACTATGTATTATAGTACATTATACAGTATATTATAAAATAATACTTAATAATATTAAATTGACAGACACGTCAGTTAAAAGTAAATTTTACATGAACAAAACTACTACTTCATTGATACATTATAATTAAACACGAAATAAAAATATATGCAACGTAGATACCTATCAATACAAACCATTTGATATTTATTTAATTATAGGTATGTAATCTACCATACTATCAAATAGATAGAATAAATAATATTACTACTAAAGACGACCAAAAGCGAAGCGTCGCACCTCGTCCCGCGCATTTCCCCTTTGGCGCGGTCTCTCTCTTGACGCTAGAGCGAGGCGAACGCGACTGAACATATCTGTTTCGCTACGATTGGTCCGCGCGGACTGTCGCGCTCTACGTGCGTCCCACCACTGAGCGACTTTTGGCTCAATAAAAAGAAGGTGCAGTTTGCCGTACGAAATCACTCAGCTATCGAACGCCGTACTGTACTGTACTGTACGTTCATTAGCGCGCTCTCATAATTATTAACCGACAACAAAATGCCGCCCAAGACAAGTGGTAAGGCCGCCAAGAAATCCGGCAAGGCACAAAAGAACATCTCCAAGACCGATAAGAAAAAGAAGAAGCACAAGAGGAAGGAGAGCTACGCCATCTACATCTACAAGGTGCTCAAGCAGGTCCACCCCGACACCGGTATCTCCAGTAAGGCTATGTCAATCATGAATTCGTTCGTTAACGACATCTTCGAACGCATAGCCGCCGAAGCTTCTCGTCTGGCCCATTACAACAAGAGGTCCACTATTACATCGAGGGAGGTGCAGACTTCCGTCAGGCTGCTGCTGCCCGGTGAGCTCGCCAAGCACGCAGTCAGCGAGGGCACCAAAGCCGTCACCAAGTACACCAGCTCCAAGTGAGCGTCGCGTATACTTGTTTCGTGTTTTTTTGTGTCTGTGTATGTATATCGAAACACGAACACAACAAAAGGCCCTTTTCAGGGCCACAAATATGTTCATGTATTTTCTGTAATCGGTTTCTATTAACACACAACAAGTCGAAAGTTCGACGACGACGACGACCGGTTAATTAATTTACTTAACTAATAAAATAAAAAAAAATATATATATATATATATATGTATATATTTCCTCTATCTAGCTGAATAACAAACAAACAATATAATTATGGTTAGGCTAGGTTAGAAAAAGTTAGGTTAAGAAATGTTAGGTTTGAAAAAGTTAGGTTCTAAAGGAGAGAGAATGAATGAAATTTAATTAAAAAAAAAAAAAAAATCATATATATTAACAACGTAGATGTTTAACCGCGATAAATATAAATAATAAAAAAATAAAAAAAAATAGAAAAAGGTTTAATGCGAAACGATAATTATTTATAGATGATACCTACCACCTATACCAATAAATTATTGTTTTGTAAAACTTTATTCGAGCGTTCGATTGTGTGATGCGTCGAGCTTGTTTCCCGTCGGGTATAAATATTGGTGACCCGCGTACGGCGTTATTCATTCTCTCTCGCACCGTCCCCGCGTACTGACGTTACCTACCGTACTACCGTTACGTTAAAGAAATGGCACGTACCAAGCAGACCGCTCGCAAGTCCACCGGTGGTAAGGCACCGAGGAAACAGCTCGCCACTAAAGCCGCCCGCAAGAGTGCACCGGCTACCGGTGGTGTAAAGAAGCCCCATCGCTACAGGCCCGGTACCGTCGCTCTTCGTGAGATCCGTCGTTACCAGAAGAGTACCGAGCTGTTGATCCGCAAACTCCCGTTCCAGCGTTTGGTTCGTGAGATCGCTCAGGACTTCAAGACCGATCTCCGTTTCCAGAGCTCCGCTGTCATGGCACTTCAGGAGGCCAGCGAGGCTTACCTCGTCGGTCTCTTCGAAGACACCAACCTTTGCGCCATTCACGCTAAACGCGTCACCATCATGCCAAAGGACATACAGTTGGCTCGCAGGATCAGAGGCGAACGCGCTTAAGGCGTGTGACTTTACAACTCCGGCGTACACAAACACGCACGAAATTATCATCGTGTCAGTTTTGTACACTCGAGCCGAAAAGCACAAAAGGCCCTTTTCAGGGCCACATATATTTCTGATATATTATTAAAATATATGTTTCTTACATAACATCATAAAGTCATATAGTCTATAAATAAACTACATATAATTATATACTAAATTATAAATATATAGGTTACTGAAAAAGTTTAGTTTAGTTTGTTTGCTTATGTTATTTATGCATAATTGATTTGACTTAAAACATGGATGTAAATAAATCTATGGAATAATCAAATTATTTCACTTTTGCAATATTCTATATGCTATGCGTATAGACTTGCCAAATGAAATTAGGTTGATATTTTATTAAAACAATAATTTGTTCAAGTCATAGGTGAATATGACTAATACAAGAATAACACGAATTATTATTAATGTACCTACATAGAAATTATATTAATAAATAATTGTGTGTTCGTAGTAAACCGGGGCACCCACCGAGCGCGCGAGCGCGTCGACGGCTCCATACACCGGCGGTATACTATATAAAGGGGCGAAATACGTTTGCTCCGAATCCAGTCGTACGCCAGCGCTCGCCGTTTAACAACGTGCGCGCGTTAGTCATTTGTTCGTGTCGTTCTGTTCAATTTACTCGCTTAGAAGATGACCGGACGCGGAAAGGGAGGAAAAGGTCTGGGGAAAGGAGGAGCCAAGCGTCACAGGAAAGTACTTCGTGATAACATCCAGGGCATCACGAAGCCGGCCATCCGTCGTCTGGCGCGCAGAGGTGGTGTCAAGCGTATCTCCGGTCTCATTTACGAAGAGACTCGCGGCGTCCTCAAGGTTTTCCTAGAGAACGTAATCCGCGACGCCGTCACGTACACGGAGCACGCCAAGAGGAAGACCGTAACCGCCATGGACGTAGTCTACGCTCTGAAGCGTCAAGGCCGCACCCTCTACGGTTTCGGCGGTTAAGGTTGCCTGCATGTCTCTGCCTGCATGCCACATAATATTTATCGAATATTATTATTTTATTCGATAAATAATTTAAACAAAAGGCCCTTTTCAGGGCCGCATATGAATCTTATAAACTTTATTACGGTTTATGTTTCTATGACACACACACAAGAAAGTCTCTAATTAACTAACTCAAAATACTTTTACCAACCTTACCAATAGTATCGGTTCTACAACATAAATAAACATCTTACTTGTTGTTACTCTTCCTCTATAGAGATATAGCGAACCGTGCCGAAGTATACTTATGTGTAGATCTCCATTCACCGTTCGAGTAACTGAAAGAAAAAAAAAAAAAAATATATGTATAATTTTTTATATATCGTAGCATACATATAACATTATAATATATTACTTTTATACGTTTGTTTTATCATTCTATATACCTACTTAGAAACGACTAATCGTATGATTTTAATATTATTATTAATATTTACTTTGAAAAATTATATTAATTTATACATTACTACGTCGTACGTACGTACACGACGAAAAGTAGCGCTGAGGGCGGCCGCCGCCGCTCTTTACTTTGTACTGCGCATTTGATTCGATTATTGTAAATATGCCTATAGACTATTCATAATATGAAATATATTGAATAATAATAGACAGTGTCTCAATGATGACGTAAAATATATTTTTATATTACTATTATAATCGAACAAACCTCACCGGTCATAGTCGTCCGTCCTTAAGTGGTGTGTTCGAACCAACGTGTATGCAACGTGTTTTACGAAGGTTCACTTTTAATGGTGTAATTCGTTCGGTTAATGTGTTAATATAAAAAAAATGTTTACACGTTTCAAGCTCGATATCCACGTCGAGGATTTATCGACCGTTTAGGCGGAAATCTTTGCGTTTTATAGAGAAAAATACATTTTTAACAAAACTCAACGTATGCACGGTAGACAGTCGAGAAAATAATATACCGTAGCGTCGTAACCTATCGTTTATACCCTATATAATCTGTGTTGTACGATGGTCACTTTCATGATATATATAAAATGTTGTACGAAATACATGCCGCCATAGGAAAAGTTTAATAAAAATTTATTTAATTAGATAGGTGTTAGTGAAAAGTATGAAGTGTTCATACGAGAAAACGTCCCGCGACAGAACGGCCCTCGTTACGGTAAAGTTCAGACGTAGCTCGCTGAACGAAATTTTATGTATGGTGGCGACATCTACGGACAGTCGAAGTCTCTATCTACTTTACTACTAACTACTACGTTAGTTAATTACGTACTTACTTGTGTGTATCTAAATATAATAAAAAATAAATAAAATGGCAGACACAGCTGTTGCCGCCGAAGCTCCGGCTCCCGCTACACCCGCGAAGAAGGCAGGAAGAGGGGCAGGTGCCGCAAAGAAACCTAAGGCGAAGCCCACTCATCCCAAGACATCCGAGATGGTGAACAACGCTATCAGGGAGATGAAGGAACGCAGCGGATCGTCGTTGCAAGCCATCAAAAAATACATCGCCGCCCACTACAAGGTCGACGCCGAGAAGTTGGCGCCTTTCATTAGAAAGTATCTGAAGAGTGCCGTCGAATCGGGTGCCCTAATTCAGACAAAGGGCAAGGGAGCCTCCGGATCGTTCAAACTCGAGTCCAAGTCCTCCTCGGCGAAGAAACCCAGCGCAGCCGCCGCTAGCTCCGGCAAATCCGCCGGCGGCAAGGGTGCCGCCGCCTCCGCCGCCAAGGGTGGTAAGAAGGCGACCGCCTCCGCCGCCGGCGCCAAGAGCAAGAAGGCGGCCGCCGCGTCGGCGTCTGCCGCCTCGGGCTCGCCGTCCAAATCCAAAGCGTCCGCAGCTAAAGACAAGAAAGCCGCCGCCGCAAAGAAGAAGCCCGCCCCTAAGAAGGCCGCAACCCCCGCTAAGGCGAAGGGTGGTGCAGCCCCCAAAGCAAAGAAGACCGCCAAACCTCCTACTAAGAAACCCAAGGCACCGAAACCTAAGAAGGCCGCCGCCACACCTAAGAAGCCGGCCGCGAAGAAAGCAGCCGCCGCCAAGAAGTAAACTCGCACACGACACCACCGCACAACATAATTGATTGTGTGTGTGTGTGTGTGTGTGTCGTCGAGAGGTACGACGTGTTGCGCCGCGGCGCTAAGCGGCTCAAGACTGCGGCGACCGACCAGCGGAGTAGTGCAGTTTCTGATCGCAAGAAAGAAGAAGAAAACTACTAAGATCTCTCTCTATCATCGCTGCCGCGCGCTTAGCTTGCTATGCGCACGCACGCAACAACAAAACAGCCCTTTTCAGGGCTAACAAAGTTTTCTCGAATATAATTTTTATTTTTATATTCGTTTCTATGATACGATAAAGGTCAAAAGTAGTCTCAAACAAACAAACAACATTCTACTATAACGCATCAACTTTATTTATTTCTAAATAAATACTTTACATCGCTAAGTATAGGTACAATTTCGTATAATAATATCTAATAATAATAAACTATAACTAAGCAATTACATATATAAATTAACTAACTTACTATGCTACCGTACAAAATCTATAACTACTTATTTATTACCTACATAGGTAAATTAAATTATTTATTTCGTATCGTACCATAAACTTTATCCTCTTCACAATATACACTTCACTTCACTTTGGTATTTATTATTACACCACACATTTATTTTTTCACTTGTTTCACTTCACACACGCGCGAGATTATTATTATTTACGCGAACGCAACGACGGAGGCGACGTGAAACGACGATAATAAACAACAACAACCTAATTAATAATTACAACACACATTTTTACAACTATAAACTAAAACGACACGCCGTCCGCCCTGCCGACTGCCCGATATAATATACTTTTGTTTTTCAATATAATAATAAAGGATATTATTATTATTATTATGGCTATGGCGCTGGCGCATGCGCGATGCGCGACGAACGACGTCGCTTTTTGACGGTGTCAGTTCGTTCTCTCGCTCGCTCCCTACCCCACCCGACGTTTGCGCGACAGCGGCCGTATATAAAATGAACGGACACAATCCGGACACAAACGGACGAATCTAATAATAATAAACTATAACTAAGCAATTACATATATAAATTAACTAACTTACTATGCTACCGTACAAAATCTATAACTACTTATTTATTACCTACATAGGTAAATTAAATTATTTATTTCGTATCGTACCATAAACTTTATCCTCTTCACAATATACACTTCACTTCACTTTGGTATTTATTATTACACCACACATTTATTTTTTCACTTGTTTCACTTCACACACGCGCGAGATTATTATTATTTACGCGAACGCAACGACGGAGGCGACGTGAAACGACGATAATAAACAACAACAACCTAATTAATAATTACAACACACATTTTTACAACTATAAACTAAAACGACACGCCGTCCGCCCTGCCGACTGCCCGATATAATATACTTTTGTTTTTCAATATAATAATAAAGGATATTATTATTATTATTATGGCTATGGCGCTGGCGCATGCGCGATGCGCGACGAACGACGTCGCTTTTTGACGGTGTCAGTTCGTTCTCTCGCTCGCTCCCTACCCCACCCGACGTTTGCGCGACAGCGGCCGTATATAAAATGAACGGACACAAACGGTACTATATCAAACCGAAATCCCTACGTTTAGGTTATTTCAATGCAAATGGCATTAAAACCCAGCGCGACGAGATCGCCACTTTTCTCCGCGATCATGACTTAGATATTCTTTTAGTGCAAGAAACCTTTTTAAAACCCGCTCATAGGGACCCGAAAATTGCAAACTATTGCATAGTTCGCAATGATAGGGTCAGATCCCGCCTCGGCGGCACTCTAATCTATTACAAAAAATCCTTGCACTGTGTTCCCATGGACCCGCCCTCCCTCACGTCAAACATTGAAGCTTCGATATGTAAGCTAGGCATGTCAGGACATCAACCCATTGTGATAGGTTCGTTGTACTGCCCCCCGGGCGAAGATTACTCACTATGGGATAGTGACTTCGCGGCCCTCGCCAACCTCGGGGGTGCAGTCATTCTGGCAGGAGACATAAATGCCAAAAACTCCCTTTGGGGTTGTAACACTACAACTCAAAGGGGCAGAGTTCTCAACAGGATCTCTGAATCCCTAGGTTTCGACATTCTCGCTCCGAATGAGCCAACCCACTACCCCGGCAACCTAGCACATCGCCCTGATGTACTAGACGTCGCACTCCTAAAGAGCATCAATCTGAGGTTGTGTTCGATAGAAGTGCACAAGGAGCTTGACTCCGATCACAGGCCAGTAGTACTAGACTTCGCTCCCCGCGTAGGTCCCCGCGAAGCAGGCCAACCTCTTCCTACCAGGCTTGTAACAGACTGGAATCGTCTTGAGGAAAGCCTCAAGGCGACTACCTCCGACCATCTAGATGGTATACCAGATATTATCACGTCCGTAGACGAAACGGTAGCGGCAATCGACTCCCTCACAAATCACGTGCAATCGCTTATTAGTGATTGCTCCCGGAGAGTACCGGTGGAGGACAGCCTCCACTGGCGCCTCCCCGAGGACGTACGAGATTTACTGAGGGAGAAGAACGCAGCTATCAGAGCCTACGATAGAGTTCCCTCCGAAGCCAATAGGGCACAGCTTAGATCACTTCAGCGCGCCGTCAAAGCGCGAATTGGCGAGCTACGCCAGGATAGATGGGACAGCACTCTCGAAAGTTTAGAACCTACACACCAAGCGTTCTGGCAACTTTCGAGAGCCCTTACTAAGGATACTGTTGTTCCCATACCTCCCCTCAACAGGCCCAACCTTCCTCCCGCTTTTGATGATAGCGAGAAAACCGAATGTCTAGCTGACTGTCTCGAGCTTCAATGTTCCCCCAGCACCCTCCCAGTCGACTTAGATCACCTCGAAGAGGTAAACCAAGAGGTGGAACGGCTAGCCTCACTACCGTTACCCACCCTATCCGAAGAGGATGAAGACCCTGTCCCCCCAGTCACACCCGATGAGGTATCAGGTATCATCAAGAAACTAAAACCTAGGAAATCCCCCGGTTCGGATCTAATCAACAACAGAGTTATCAAACTCTTTCCCCCCATCCTTATCGCCCTCATGACCGCCATCTTCAATGGGGCCATGTCTAACAACATCTTTCCACACCAGTGGAAAAATGCCATCGTCATTGGCATCCCAAAACCGGGCAAGCCCAAGACCGAACCGAGTAGTTATCGACCCATCAGCCTTCTCAACGGCATGGGCAAGATATACGAACGACTTATACTCAGTCGTCTCCTAGCATACGCCGATGCTAACCTGCTCATTCCCCATGAGCAATTTGGCTTTAGGAATCACCATTCCTGTGTTCAGCAAGTCCACCGACTGGTTGAGCACATAAGTCACAAACTCATGTACGGTCAACGTACGGGCGTCCTCTACTTTGATGTGGCGAAGGCGTTCGACAAGGTCTGGCACAACGGCTTATTATATAAGCTGTGGCAGATGGAAGTGCCACACAGACTCGTGCTCATCATACGAGACTACTTGTCGAATCGCCTTTTCCGCTACAGAGTTGAAGGCGCCCTCTCCTCCCCCCACCCCGTTCATGCCGGAGTCCCACAGGGCTCGGTATTATCTCCAATCCTGTTCTCGCTGTTCACAAGCGACATACCAAAGCATCGGCAAGCTCAGTTAGCACTTTTCGCAGACGACACTGCAATCTACGCCTCTGGTACTAGTCTGGATTCCATAGCCAAGAACCTCCAATCCTCGGCCGACGCACTCGGTGCATGGTTTAGGAAGTGGCGGATCGAGGTGAATCCAGACAAAAGTCAAGCAGTGCTATACCATAGGCAAGCTAACAAACTCCCCCCTCCCCGCCCGCCCACGATTCGTATGTTTGGTAAGCCGATCCCTTGGGAGAAGCAAGCCAAATACCTAGGAGTTATTCTTGATGATCATCTGTCGTTCATTCCGCACATTAAGACCGTGCGCGCTAGGGCCGCTATGGCACAAAGTCGACTATACTTCCTCTTAAACCGTCGTTCAAAGCTTTCGCTTAGGAACAAAGTCCGCCTTTATACGGCTTGCATACGCCCCATCATGACGTATGCCTCCCCTGTGTTCGCACACACCCCCCCCTGTAGAATTCGTAAACTTCAGGTTCTCCAGAACAGATTCATGCGTAAAGCAACAGGAGCTCCCTGGTATGTTAGGACAGAGAATCTTCACATAGACCTCGGTCTGCCTACAATTAGGCAATTCATGAAGCGCTGCTCTCAGAACTTCTTTGACTCCGCCGCCGCACACAAGAACCCACTCATAGTGGCATCGTCTTCCTACACACCGTCTTGCATCTCGCGCATTCGCCGTCCGAGACACGTTCTCGGCGAGGATGACGACGAGATCACCAAGGCGCAGGAAGCCGCATACTCATCTATGAGACACAACTCACCCCGCACCGGCAACTCACCGCGATACCGACCTCGTCGTAGGGGTCGTTTGTATCGTCACCGCGTCACTACACAATCGGGCCGGCCCGCCACACCTAGCATAGCCCACAACTAGGGTTCGAGTTCCCTTGGTAGGGGACGCCCTATGCATATGCAGCACTCACACTCACTCATATGACCGTAGGCAAATTTTTGTTAGTTCCGTCTAACAAAAGTTTGAATACGTAGGTACATTTAGGTTAGGAGCACACGCTCGCCGCACGACCGCGCAAGGGTGTACATAGCCTAACGGCTTACACTTATCACCTCACAAAAAAAAAAAAAAAAAAAAAAAAAAAAAAAACGGATTGTTTTTGTATTTACTGGTTGTAGCGCGCGCACGCACACGCACGTTATATATAATATTACGTTGAAAGTTATTATAATATAAAAAAACTTCAAACATGTCTGGACGCGGTAAAGGTGGAAAAGTTAAGGGAAAGGCAAAGTCTCGTTCCAACCGTGCTGGTCTCCAGTTCCCCGTCGGTCGTATACACAGGCTGCTGCGTAACGGCAACTACGCCGAGCGCGTCGGTGCCGGTGCTCCAGTGTATCTGGCCGCAGTAATGGAATACCTTGCCGCTGAAGTTCTCGAGTTGGCCGGTAACGCCGCGAGGGACAACAAGAAGACCAGGATCATTCCCCGTCATCTCCAATTGGCCATCCGCAACGACGAGGAGTTGAACAAACTGCTATCCGGCGTGACAATCGCTCAGGGCGGTGTGCTGCCTAACATCCAGGCTGTCCTCCTGCCCAAGAAGACCGAGAAGAAGGCCTAAACCTCTCGCTCAATTCTTGGTCTGTCTGTATCATCGAGATCACGATCGATGTGCATCGACACACACACACACACTGTTCTTTGCGTGCATGGATCGTGAACGTGAAAAAGGCCCTTTTCAGGGCCACAATACGAATCATAGTCGGAAAGTAATATTATATTATTATTATAAAGACTGTTTCTATTACGATACAATTGAAAGTATTCTAGCAGTATAACTATGTATTATAGTACATTATACAGTATATTATAAAATAATACTTAATAATATTAAATTGACAGACACGTCAGTTAAAAGTAAATTTTACATGAACAAAACTACTACTTCATTGATACATTATAATTAAACACGAAATAAAAATATATGCAACGTAGATACCTATCAATACAAACCATTTGATATTTATTTAATTATAGGTATGTAATCTACCATACTATCAAATAGATAGAATAAATAATATTACTACTAAAGACGACCAAAAGCGAAGCGTCGCACCTCGTCCCGCGCATTTCCCCTTTGGCGCGGTCTCTCTCTTGACGCTAGAGCGAGGCGAACGCGACTGAACATATCTGTTTCGCTACGATTGGTCCGCGCGGACTGTCGCGCTCTACGTGCGTCCCACCACTGAGCGACTTTTGGCTCAATAAAAAGAAGGTGCAGTTTGCCGTACGAAATCACCGGAATCCATCAACCCCCAACCCTTGGGGGAGCGTGCCCAAGGGCAATCCCTGATGGCGGAAGCAAATCCCCCCACGCTCCGGGGTAACACCGCGGAATCACAAGCCGCCCGAAGGCGCAAAAAGAAGCGTGCAAAGGGGAAAAAAACAAACCCCCCTGCCGAACAACCTTGCCCTGACGTATATCAGGACCCTAACCTCCCCTCTACGACAGCTCAAGAGGGGGAAAGAGTTACCCACGGCGAAGCTCAGCAGCCAAAACGCAGCGCCAGAGATAACAAATTGCCCAGAATGCTGAGCGAGGCAATTAAAACGCTAAAACAGATAGCCTGGAAGACGTTCCAACAAATCAAGGAAGGCAAAGACATCACAGAGACCCTACAAAGCATCCTCAGCTCCATTGCGGAGTTCCTAACCTCCCTGATATGGATGTAGGCCTGAGGATAATCCACTGGAATGCCCGTGGCCTGCACAACAAGGCCACCCTCTTCCTCGCCTTGATGAGGGAGCAAAACATCGACGTCGCCCTGGTAAACGAGACGCACCTGGGACCAGCAGACAACATCAAGTTCCCGGGGTACATAGTTTACAGGAGAGACGAAATGTCCCCTCATCAACTCAGATACCGAGGCCTGGCTGTTATAGTCAAGAGGAGACTGGTCCACCAGACTATCCCGCAAGCCCCCTTCAACTCAATCTACACACTAGGTGTGGAGCTGTACCTGGGCGGAGCGCAGCTGCAACTGTATGCCGCCTACAAGCCTCCAAAGTCGGCCTTGGTCGTGTCGGACTTGCACGGGCTGCTGGGCGCGCCGCACCCCGTTATCATCGCGGGCGACCTTAATGCGAAACACCCAGCATGGAACTCCTCCATCACCAACAGAGCCGGGACCTGTCTCCTTGAAGACGCCGAACAACAGGGCTATACCGTCGCAGGACCAGAGGTGCCCACACATTACCCTGACCAGCAGACCTGGACTCCGGACGTGCTCGATATTGTTATTTATAACAGTAGGGCGCAGTACGGAATCGTCCAACAGGTCATAGACGACGAGCTGCAATCGGACCACCAACCGGTCCTAGTGACCGTCCAGGGGATGCCCACCACCGTGCTCCCGTCGCCGCCCCGTGCAAGTACGGACTGGAACGCCTTCGTCGCGGCCCTGCAAGATTCCACCCCGTCGCGCCCTGTAAGCACGGCGGCAGAGGTCGAACAGCTGACCGCCGAGATAACGAACGCAATTACCTCGGCCCTCGCAAGCTCAAAAATCGAAAGCCCACCCCGAGGGCGTGCGCCCCTTTTGCCGCCTCATATAAGGGACCTGATCTCCACAAAGAGAAACCTAAGGAGATCATGGCAAACCTCTAGATGCCCCCTGCAAAAGACGCGCCTAAATCGCATCACAGAGGAGGTGAAGGCTGCCATCAAAACCCACCAAGCAGAGAGCTGGGAGCGGCACATCGACAAGTTGGAGGCCGACTGGAACTCCATCCACCGACTGTGCCGCCAGCTGTCAAAGACCCCCACTCCGGTCCGCCCTCTTCTCCACGCAGACGGTACCGTAAGGTACAGAGCCGCAGACAGGGCCAACATCTTCGCGGAGCACCTAGAGCAGCAATTTAAACCGAACCCTAACAGTGACGCTCTCCACAACATGGAAGTCGTGGAACACGTGAGCAGCTACGTCAAGGAGCCGATAGCCACAACGGAAGATCCCATTGTCCTAACACCGACCATGGTGCGAAACACAATCAAACGCACCGACCCAAAGAAAGCCCCGGGCGCAGACAACATCTCAAATGCAGCTCTGCGCCAACTACCACCCAAAACGATAGCCGCAATAGCACGCCTGTTCACAGGCATTCTGCGCTCGGGACACTTCCCTTCCAGCTGGAAGGAAGGAAGGGTGATTATGATTCCCAAACAAGGGAAGAACGTGCTCAAACCCGGGAGCTATCGGCCCATCACTCTGCTGCCCACACTCTCCAAAGTGTTTGAGAAATTGCTGCTCCATCACCTCACGCCCCATACGACACCCAGGCCCGAACAATTTGGATTCCGCTCGGAGCACAGCACCACTCTGCAACTGTCGAGGGTACTGCACCGGATTACGGCTGCGCACAACAAGCGCGAACATGCCGTTGCAGTATTCCTCGACATGGAGAAGGCTTTCGACCGTGTATGGCACGAAGGCCTAATCTACAAGCTTTCAAGGACTACCGCGCCACGCAGGCTAGTTAAAACCGTAGCATCTTTCCTAGAGGGCCGCACCTTTAAGGTAAAAGTCGAGGGTGAACTGTCCGCCCTCAAGACGATAGCGGCCGGCGTACCACAGGGCAGCTGTTTGTCCCCGAATTTATACAACCTGTACACCAACGACATACCCACCTCCGATGGAGCCGAATTGGCGCTATACGCCGACGACGCTGCGTACATCTCAACGAGCATTAAACTCCATCACGCAGCGTCGAAGATGCAGCGAGCGCTGTCACTCCTGCCGGAATGGCTCGACCGATGGCGCCTCACATTAAATGTGAGCAAGACCCAGGCGGTGCCGTTCTCGCACGCCTACAAGCTGCCTCCTCCACTAACCATCTTGGGCACCGCGATACCCTGGTCAAGCACGGCCACCTATCTGGGTGTCACACTGGACCGCCGCCTAAATATGAACGCCCACGTGCGCAACATTGTCGCGCGAGTGAGGGCGACCCGCGCCCTGTTGCGTCCAGTTCTCTCTTCCCGCCTACCTACGCGCACAAAGCTGGGTGTGTATAAACTATACATACGCACTCGGCTTACCTACGCTGCGCCCGCCTGGCTCGCTCTCACAAGCGAGACTAACAAGAAGAAGCTGCGGTCGCAACAGGCCCAGGCACTGCGCAGCATCGTTGCGGCGCCTCGCTACGTACGTAACAGTACTATACTGCGAGACCTGAAAATAGAAGCCATAGACGACCACACGCGCCGCCTCGCAACTGCGATGTTTGAGCGCGCCGACGCTTCGTCTTGGAGCCACATCCGTGACGTGGCGCCCTGGCACGCTCGCCCACCCGACTCCAAAATGCTGCCCAGGGACCTAACCCGCAGCAGCACAACTACTCCCCTGCCCGCGAACACTTGTGCCTACTTGCCCAAGTAGGTGCACCGTGTGCGATCGGGGACTATGCCCACCATTGACACCAAAGAGGGGGTACGCGCCCGATCGCTGTCATGGTCGCTGGTCGCGCGGAGCTGGACCTCCCCCGGGATAACCGGGGGTCTCATCTGGCTCGCGCAGACCGCCCGGACAGCAAATGATCGTTCGCTCCCTCCCCTCATTCCCACATAACAAACCTAAATCCAACCGGTAAGACTACCAACCCCCATGACCTGCCCCTATCAAGGGACAGCGGTTGCTACCACAGGAAGGGGGCCCAGGCCCCGAACCAGTTTCCGCACACAAATGTGTGTGTCGAGATGACCCGATAGTCGTACGAAATCACTCAGCTATCGAACGCCGTACTGTACTGTACTGTACGTTCATTAGCGCGCTCTCATAATTATTAACCGACAACAAAATGCCGCCCAAGACAAGTGGTAAGGCCGCCAAGAAATCCGGCAAGGCACAAAAGAACATCTCCAAGACCGATAAGAAAAAGAAGAAGCACAAGAGGAAGGAGAGCTACGCCATCTACATCTACAAGGTGCTCAAGCAGGTCCACCCCGACACCGGTATCTCCAGTAAGGCTATGTCAATCATGAATTCGTTCGTTAACGACATCTTCGAACGCATAGCCGCCGAAGCTTCTCGTCTGGCCCATTACAACAAGAGGTCCACTATTACATCGAGGGAGGTGCAGACTTCCGTCAGGCTGCTGCTGCCCGGTGAGCTCGCCAAGCACGCAGTCAGCGAGGGCACCAAAGCCGTCACCAAGTACACCAGCTCCAAGTGAGCGTCGCGTATACTTGTTTCGTGTTTTTTTGTGTCTGTGTATGTATATCGAAACACGAACACAACAAAAGGCCCTTTTCAGGGCCACAAATATGTTCATGTATTTTCTGTAATCGGTTTCTATTAACACACAACAAGTCGAAAGTTCGACGACGACGACGACCGGTTAATTAATTTACTTAACTAATAAAATAAAAAAAAATATATATATATATATATATATGTATATATTTCCTCTATCTAGCTGAATAACAAACAAACAATATAATTATGGTTAGGCTAGGTTAGAAAAAGTTAGGTTAAGAAATGTTAGGTTTGAAAAAGTTAGGTTCTAAAGGAGAGAGAATGAATGAAATTTAATTAAAAAAAAAAAAAAAATCATATATATTAACAACGTAGATGTTTAACCGCGATAAATATAAATAATAAAAAAATAAAAAAAAATAGAAAAAGGTTTAATGCGAAACGATAATTATTTATAGATGATACCTACCACCTATACCAATAAATTATTGTTTTGTAAAACTTTATTCGAGCGTTCGATTGTGTGATGCGTCGAGCTTGTTTCCCGTCGGGTATAAATATTGGTGACCCGCGTACGGCGTTATTCATTCTCTCTCGCACCGTCCCCGCGTACTGACGTTACCTACCGTACTACCGTTACGTTAAAGAAATGGCACGTACCAAGCAGACCGCTCGCAAGTCCACCGGTGGTAAGGCACCGAGGAAACAGCTCGCCACTAAAGCCGCCCGCAAGAGTGCACCGGCTACCGGTGGTGTAAAGAAGCCCCATCGCTACAGGCCCGGTACCGTCGCTCTTCGTGAGATCCGTCGTTACCAGAAGAGTACCGAGCTGTTGATCCGCAAACTCCCGTTCCAGCGTTTGGTTCGTGAGATCGCTCAGGACTTCAAGACCGATCTCCGTTTCCAGAGCTCCGCTGTCATGGCACTTCAGGAGGCCAGCGAGGCTTACCTCGTCGGTCTCTTCGAAGACACCAACCTTTGCGCCATTCACGCTAAACGCGTCACCATCATGCCAAAGGACATACAGTTGGCTCGCAGGATCAGAGGCGAACGCGCTTAAGGCGTGTGACTTTACAACTCCGGCGTACACAAACACGCACGAAATTATCATCGTGTCAGTTTTGTACACTCGAGCCGAAAAGCACAAAAGGCCCTTTTCAGGGCCACATATATTTCTGATATATTATTAAAATATATGTTTCTTACATAACATCATAAAGTCATATAGTCTATAAATAAACTACATATAATTATATACTAAATTATAAATATATAGGTTACTGAAAAAGTTTAGTTTAGTTTGTTTGCTTATGTTATTTATGCATAATTGATTTGACTTAAAACATGGATGTAAATAAATCTATGGAATAATCAAATTATTTCACTTTTGCAATATTCTATATGCTATGCGTATAGACTTGCCAAATGAAATTAGGTTGATATTTTATTAAAACAATAATTTGTTCAAGTCATAGGTGAATATGACTAATACAAGAATAACACGAATTATTATTAATGTACCTACATAGAAATTATATTAATAAATAATTGTGTGTTCGTAGTAAACCGGGGCACCCACCGAGCGCGCGAGCGCGTCGACGGCTCCATACACCGGCGGTATACTATATAAAGGGGCGAAATACGTTTGCTCCGAATCCAGTCGTACGCCAGCGCTCGCCGTTTAACAACGTGCGCGCGTTAGTCATTTGTTCGTGTCGTTCTGTTCAATTTACTCGCTTAGAAGATGACCGGACGCGGAAAGGGAGGAAAAGGTCTGGGGAAAGGAGGAGCCAAGCGTCACAGGAAAGTACTTCGTGATAACATCCAGGGCATCACGAAGCCGGCCATCCGTCGTCTGGCGCGCAGAGGTGGTGTCAAGCGTATCTCCGGTCTCATTTACGAAGAGACTCGCGGCGTCCTCAAGGTTTTCCTAGAGAACGTAATCCGCGACGCCGTCACGTACACGGAGCACGCCAAGAGGAAGACCGTAACCGCCATGGACGTAGTCTACGCTCTGAAGCGTCAAGGCCGCACCCTCTACGGTTTCGGCGGTTAAGGTTGCCTGCATGTCTCTGCCTGCATGCCACATAATATTTATCGAATATTATTATTTTATTCGATAAATAATTTAAACAAAAGGCCCTTTTCAGGGCCGCATATGAATCTTATAAACTTTATTACGGTTTATGTTTCTATGACACACACACAAGAAAGTCTCTAATTAACTAACTCAAAATACTTTTACCAACCTTACCAATAGTATCGGTTCTACAACATAAATAAACATCTTACTTGTTGTTACTCTTCCTCTATAGAGATATAGCGAACCGTGCCGAAGTATACTTATGTGTAGATCTCCATTCACCGTTCGAGTAACTGAAAGAAAAAAAAAAAAAAATATATGTATAATTTTTTATATATCGTAGCATACATATAACATTATAATATATTACTTTTATACGTTTGTTTTATCATTCTATATACCTACTTAGAAACGACTAATCGTATGATTTTAATATTATTATTAATATTTACTTTGAAAAATTATATTAATTTATACATTACTACGTCGTACGTACGTACACGACGAAAAGTAGCGCTGAGGGCGGCCGCCGCCGCTCTTTACTTTGTACTGCGCATTTGATTCGATTATTGTAAATATGCCTATAGACTATTCATAATATGAAATATATTGAATAATAATAGACAGTGTCTCAATGATGACGTAAAATATATTTTTATATTACTATTATAATCGAACAAACCTCACCGGTCATAGTCGTCCGTCCTTAAGTGGTGTGTTCGAACCAACGTGTATGCAACGTGTTTTACGAAGGTTCACTTTTAATGGTGTAATTCGTTCGGTTAATGTGTTAATATAAAAAAAATGTTTACACGTTTCAAGCTCGATATCCACGTCGAGGATTTATCGACCGTTTAGGCGGAAATCTTTGCGTTTTATAGAGAAAAATACATTTTTAACAAAACTCAACGTATGCACGGTAGACAGTCGAGAAAATAATATACCGTAGCGTCGTAACCTATCGTTTATACCCTATATAATCTGTGTTGTACGATGGTCACTTTCATGATATATATAAAATGTTGTACGAAATACATGCCGCCATAGGAAAAGTTTAATAAAAATTTATTTAATTAGATAGGTGTTAGTGAAAAGTATGAAGTGTTCATACGAGAAAACGTCCCGCGACAGAACGGCCCTCGTTACGGTAAAGTTCAGACGTAGCTCGCTGAACGAAATTTTATGTATGGTGGCGACATCTACGGACAGTCGAAGTCTCTATCTACTTTACTACTAACTACTACGTTAGTTAATTACGTACTTACTTGTGTGTATCTAAATATAATAAAAAATAAATAAAATGGCAGACACAGCTGTTGCCGCCGAAGCTCCGGCTCCCGCTACACCCGCGAAGAAGGCAGGAAGAGGGGCAGGTGCCGCAAAGAAACCTAAGGCGAAGCCCACTCATCCCAAGACATCCGAGATGGTGAACAACGCTATCAGGGAGATGAAGGAACGCAGCGGATCGTCGTTGCAAGCCATCAAAAAATACATCGCCGCCCACTACAAGGTCGACGCCGAGAAGTTGGCGCCTTTCATTAGAAAGTATCTGAAGAGTGCCGTCGAATCGGGTGCCCTAATTCAGACAAAGGGCAAGGGAGCCTCCGGATCGTTCAAACTCGAGTCCAAGTCCTCCTCGGCGAAGAAACCCAGCGCAGCCGCCGCTAGCTCCGGCAAATCCGCCGGCGGCAAGGGTGCCGCCGCCTCCGCCGCCAAGGGTGGTAAGAAGGCGACCGCCTCCGCCGCCGGCGCCAAGAGCAAGAAGGCGGCCGCCGCGTCGGCGTCTGCCGCCTCGGGCTCGCCGTCCAAATCCAAAGCGTCCGCAGCTAAAGACAAGAAAGCCGCCGCCGCAAAGAAGAAGCCCGCCCCTAAGAAGGCCGCAACCCCCGCTAAGGCGAAGGGTGGTGCAGCCCCCAAAGCAAAGAAGACCGCCAAACCTCCTACTAAGAAACCCAAGGCACCGAAACCTAAGAAGGCCGCCGCCACACCTAAGAAGCCGGCCGCGAAGAAAGCAGCCGCCGCCAAGAAGTAAACTCGCACACGACACCACCGCACAACATAATTGATTGTGTGTGTGTGTGTGTGTGTGTCGTCGAGAGGTACGACGTGTTGCGCCGCGGCGCTAAGCGGCTCAAGACTGCGGCGACCGACCAGCGGAGTAGTGCAGTTTCTGATCGCAAGAAAGAAGAAGAAAACTACTAAGATCTCTCTCTATCATCGCTGCCGCGCGCTTAGCTTGCTATGCGCACGCACGCAACAACAAAACAGCCCTTTTCAGGGCTAACAAAGTTTTCTCGAATATAATTTTTATTTTTATATTCGTTTCTATGATACGATAAAGGTCAAAAGTAGTCTCAAACAAACAAACAACATTCTACTATAACGCATCAACTTTATTTATTTCTAAATAAATACTTTACATCGCTAAGTATAGGTACAATTTCGTATAATAATATCTAATAATAATAAACTATAACTAAGCAATTACATATATAAATTAACTAACTTACTATGCTACCGTACAAAATCTATAACTACTTATTTATTACCTACATAGGTAAATTAAATTATTTATTTCGTATCGTACCATAAACTTTATCCTCTTCACAATATACACTTCACTTCACTTTGGTATTTATTATTACACCACACATTTATTTTTTCACTTGTTTCACTTCACACACGCGCGAGATTATTATTATTTACGCGAACGCAACGACGGAGGCGACGTGAAACGACGATAATAAACAACAACAACCTAATTAATAATTACAACACACATTTTTACAACTATAAACTAAAACGACACGCCGTCCGCCCTGCCGACTGCCCGATATAATATACTTTTGTTTTTCAATATAATAATAAAGGATATTATTATTATTATTATGGCTATGGCGCTGGCGCATGCGCGATGCGCGACGAACGACGTCGCTTTTTGACGGTGTCAGTTCGTTCTCTCGCTCGCTCCCTACCCCACCCGACGTTTGCGCGACAGCGGCCGTATATAAAATGAACGGACACAAACGGATTGTTTTTCGTTTTTCAAATCATTCCACGCTAGCCGCCGCCCGGTGCACACGTCTCCACGACAGTCCGTGCCAAATTCCGACGCGACTTTCCCGCTCAAACACTCCGACACTTCGACAGTTGTAGCGACTTGTTGTTTTCACAACAAGTTGTCTATTAATTGTCAAGTTACTGTTCTTTTTAGAACAATCACACACACTTCCTAGACAATTGTAACGACTTGTTATTTTCATAACGAGTTGTTAATAATTGTCTAGTCACTGTTCTTTTTAGAACAATCACACACACACTCACAACATCATACCTTCGTTTCTTGTCCTTCTAGGGACATAGATAACAAAAGTCTGTTCTTTTCAGAACAACCGCACACACACATTACACAACACCACACCTTGTTTCTTGTCCTTCTAGGGACATAGTTAACAAAAGTCTGTTCTTTTCAGAACACCCCACCTACACATACACCCACAACATTGCGTTTCTCTTGTCCTTATCAGGACATTGAACACAAAAGTCTCGCCGCGAGCGTCCCGCTTCCCGCCGTTTTCACAGCGGTCAGCGGCCCACCTCGCAGCGATTGTCCTTGTCAGGACACTACACTACCACGTACACCACTTACCTCACAACACCGTGTCCGCTGCGAACTGTACTGCCCTTCTCGGGGCATACACGAGCACCGGCACACACCACACACAAACCCGGCGTCGGTCCGGTCCTTTACAGGGCTCCGCACCCGGCTCACTTCACCACACACTACAACAACACGAAACACAGCACATTAACACCCGTGCACTTTTAAGCGCGCGGCCCACATCGGAGCCCTACCGTCACCGGAGGCCCCGAACACATAGGTACTCACAACATTTTTTCGCGCGCTTTTTGATCCGTCGAAAAGAGCGCGAAACTCACTACACCACAAATCACTACACACCTACATCGCACCTACATACATTTACATTCATCTACATTACACTACATTCATTTATACAACATAACACGTACGTTACTACGCGAGCGACTATCAGCTGGGCGCGGCGAGAGGCCACCGGCCGGGACGCGACCGCCGCAAAAAGCGCGCGAACGTAGCATCGTCGCTCACTCGATACACTATCCATACATCTACATACGTACGTATAACACACCTATTTTATACATCGAATTTTGATCGCGTCTCACAGCTGTTTACGCAGTTGTATTCGCGTGAAAACTTCGTTGTTTAACTTCACGTATTTTTGGCCCCTTCAGGGTAAAACCAGCTTGGTCTGGTCCCCGGTGGAAACCTCACAGGTGCCAACGAAACCGGGTGAGGCGTTGACCCGACACGCCTGCCGCGCCCCATAAGGGCAAAGCTAACCGTCGGACGGGACCAGGTAGCACGGCCTTGGGGGTGTCCCCTAGTCGTGTCTGGTTGTCTCCTACCGTCCCACCCTTACCCCTTCCTTACTTCCATTCCTTTACACTAGTTTGGGTGTGCCGGCCGTCAGGCCCATACCACCCCGGTGTAGAGGCAGTTAGGAATCCTCTACTCGCGTGAGTTGCACAGAGGAATACACGTTGTTTAGGTACACACCACACCACGCACTACTCATCCTCCTGGCTTCCCGCCGGGAGGGATCGTAATCAAGGCGGCCGACTAAAAGTCAACAACTTTTTATTTGTCGTCCTTGTTGCTAATCCCTACTAAGTGTAACTCGATCGAGTTTCACTTAGTACAAAATGTTATCACTCGAGGTTCTATTACAGGACCCCGAGGTTTATGCCTTTTTAAAGGCAAAGTTTGGGGACGGCATCCCTTCCGCCGCCCCCGCTTCCTTCCCCTCACAACCCCTCACCCCAGCCGCCACTGCCGAAGCGCGATCTACTCACGGTCGCAAATCCCGTCGGGACGCAGTCCCAAGCACCCCCGCCTCCCCCACGCGTTCGCGGAGCTCTCACTCCACGAGACGCACCCCCTCCCCCGTCATCACCCCCTCTCCCTCCGATATGGAGGCTTCTGAAATTAGCAGTCAGGAATCTGACGACGGGTTTCAACCCGACCCGCGCAATGAGCGCAAAAAGAGGAGGCGCAACCCTCCTCTCCCCCCCTCTTCGGGCACTGACGCCCTTCTACCCACCCCCCCCTCCCAACCGCCCAAGCCCGCCTCGCAGAAGAGGCCGCTCTCTCCCCGTCAAGGGGACGCTCCACGAAAGGAGCCAACCCCCCCACCCCTCTTCGTTCATGAGAAGTCCAAATGGACTTCTATTTCAGGTTGGTGTGCTGAAAAGCACATCAACTTCACCTCCGCACGATCCACCGCTCAGGGGATCAAAATCACTGTCCCCACTTCTCGGGACCATAGGTCCCTCACCCTCCTTCTCAAGGAAAGGGCTATCCCTTTCCACACTTTCACCCTTGAGGAGGAACGCCTCCTCAGGGTAGTCATACGAGGTGTCCCCAGGGAGATCCCCACGGAGGAGGTTCTATCCTCCCTCCGCTCCCAATCTTTTCCCGTGCACGCCGTGCACCGCATGGTCCGGGGGAAATCCCACGATCCATACGACATGGTTCTGGTCTCCCTCGACCGCACCGACGCCGGAAAGGCGATCTTCCGCCTCACCAGCGTATGCCAACTTCACGGCATAGCTGTTGAGCCCCCCCACAAGCGTGACACTGTTTCCCAGTGCCACCGCTGCCAACAATACGGGCACTCCGCCCGCAATTGTTTCGCCAAGCCTAGGTGCGTCAAGTGCCTAGGTGACCACTCCACCGCCCAGTGCGACCGGCCCAAGGACAAGTCCTTGTGCACGTCTCCCCCCGCATGTGTTCTCTGCGGGGAGATCGGACATCCCGCGAACTACCGCGGGTGCCCGAAAGCCCCTCGCCCCCTTAAGGGGAAAACCCCTCGCACTCCGGCAAGGCGCAATCCCCCCCCACCCACGACTCCCCCAAGCCCCCCCAAACCCAACCCTTGGGGATCAAAGGCAGTAGCCCCTGCGGTGAAGCCTATGTTCCCCGCCCTCCCCAGCCGAGCAACCCCTCCTGTGGCTGCCTCGGCTCCCCCCACCCCCAACCCCCCCTCGGCTAAGATACCGACCCCGGTATTCCTAGCCCCCTCCCCCCCCCTCCCCCTCCATCAACAACTCGGATCTGGGAATAGTTGCTCGCTTTGCGAGCCTTATAAACTACGCCCAGCTTCGAGAAATGGCCGACCTGATTCGCGCCAATGAGGGCAACCCATTGGCACTGCTGGATATCTCGATCAGGTACTCCAGCATCATCGAATCACTAGCCAACTTTAGGGTAAATCCGTAATGGATTTACAACCCCAAGGTAGAGTCAAACCGAAATCCCTACGTTTAGGTTATTTCAATGCAAATGGCATTAAAACCCAGCGCGACGAGATCGCCACTTTTCTCCGCGATCATGACTTAGATATTCTTTTAGTGCAAGAAACCTTTTTAAAACCCGCTCATAGGGACCCGAAAATTGCAAACTATTGCATAGTTCGCAATGATAGGGTCAGATCCCGCCTCGGCGGCACTCTAATCTATTACAAAAAATCCTTGCACTGTGTTCCCATGGACCCGCCCTCCCTCACGTCAAACATTGAAGCTTCGATATGTAAGCTAGGCATGTCAGGACATCAACCCATTGTGATAGGTTCGTTGTACTGCCCCCCGGGCGAAGATTACTCACTATGGGATAGTGACTTCGCGGCCCTCGCCAACCTCGGGGGTGCAGTCATTCTGGCAGGAGACATAAATGCCAAAAACTCCCTTTGGGGTTGTAACACTACAACTCAAAGGGGCAGAGTTCTCAACAGGATCTCTGAATCCCTAGGTTTCGACATTCTCGCTCCGAATGAGCCAACCCACTACCCCGGCAACCTAGCACATCGCCCTGATGTACTAGACGTCGCACTCCTAAAGAGCATCAATCTGAGGTTGTGTTCGATAGAAGTGCACAAGGAGCTTGACTCCGATCACAGGCCAGTAGTACTAGACTTCGCTCCCCGCGTAGGTCCCCGCGAAGCAGGCCAACCTCTTCCTACCAGGCTTGTAACAGACTGGAATCGTCTTGAGGAAAGCCTCAAGGCGACTACCTCCGACCATCTAGATGGTATACCAGATATTATCACGTCCGTAGACGAAACGGTAGCGGCAATCGACTCCCTCACAAATCACGTGCAATCGCTTATTAGTGATTGCTCCCGGAGAGTACCGGTGGAGGACAGCCTCCACTGGCGCCTCCCCGAGGACGTACGAGATTTACTGAGGGAGAAGAACGCAGCTATCAGAGCCTACGATAGAGTTCCCTCCGAAGCCAATAGGGCACAGCTTAGATCACTTCAGCGCGCCGTCAAAGCGCGAATTGGCGAGCTACGCCAGGATAGATGGGACAGCACTCTCGAAAGTTTAGAACCTACACACCAAGCGTTCTGGCAACTTTCGAGAGCCCTTACTAAGGATACTGTTGTTCCCATACCTCCCCTCAGCAGGCCCAACCTTCCTCCCGCTTTTGATGATAGCGAGAAAACCGAATGTCTAGCTGACTGTCTCGAGCTTCAATGTTCCCCCAGCACCCTCCCAGTCGACTTAGATCACCTCGAAGAGGTAAACCAAGAGGTGGAACGGCTAGCCTCACTACCGTTACCCACCCTATCCGAAGAGGATGAAGACCCTGTCCCCCCAGTCACACCCGATGAGGTATCAGGTATCATCAAGAAACTAAAACCTAGGAAATCCCCCGGTTCGGATCTAATCAACAACAGAGTTATCAAACTCTTTCCCCCCATCCTTATCGCCCTCATGACCGCCATCTTCAATGGGGCCATGTCTAACAACATCTTTCCACACCAGTGGAAAAATGCCATCGTCATTGGCATCCCAAAACCGGGCAAGCCCAAGACCGAACCGAGTAGTTATCGACCCATCAGCCTTCTCAACGGCATGGGCAAGATATACGAACGACTTATACTCAGTCGTCTCCTAGCATACGCCGATGCTAACCTGCTCATTCCCCATGAGCAATTTGGCTTTAGGAATCACCATTCCTGTGTTCAGCAAGTCCACCGACTGGTTGAGCACATAAGTCACAAACTCATGTACGGTCAACGTACGGGCGTCCTCTACTTTGATGTGGCGAAGGCGTTCGACAAGGTCTGGCACAACGGCTTATTATATAAGCTGTGGCAGATGGAAGTGCCACACAGACTCGTGCTCATCATACGAGACTACTTGTCGAATCGCCTTTTCCGCTACAGAGTTGAAGGCGCCCTCTCCTCCCCCCACCCCGTTCATGCCGGAGTCCCACAGGGCTCGGTATTATCTCCAATCCTGTTCTCGCTGTTCACAAGCGACATACCAAAGCATCGGCAAGCTCAGTTAGCACTTTTCGCAGACGACACTGCAATCTACGCCTCTGGTACTAGTCTGGATTCCATAGCCAAGAACCTCCAATCCTCGGCCGACGCACTCGGTGCATGGTTTAGGAAGTGGCGGATCGAGGTGAATCCAGACAAAAGTCAAGCAGTGCTATACCATAGGCAAGCTAACAAACTCCCCCCTCCCCGCCCGCCCACGATTCGTATGTTTGGTAAGCCGATCCCTTGGGAGAAGCAAGCCAAATACCTAGGAGTTATTCTTGATGATCATCTGTCGTTCATTCCGCACATTAAGACCGTGCGCGCTAGGGCCGCTATGGCACAAAGTCGACTATACTTCCTCTTAAACCGTCGTTCAAAGCTTTCGCTTAGGAACAAAGTCCGCCTTTATACGGCTTGCATACGCCCCATCATGACGTATGCCTCCCCTGTGTTCGCACACACCCCCCCCTGTAGAATTCGTAAACTTCAGGTTCTCCAGAACAGATTCATGCGTAAAGCAACAGGAGCTCCCTGGTATGTTAGGACAGAGAATCTTCACATAGACCTCGGTCTGCCTACAATTAGGCAATTCATGAAGCGCTGCTCTCAGAACTTCTTTGACTCCGCCGCCGCACACAAGAACCCACTCATAGTGGCATCGTCTTCCTACACACCGTCTTGCATCTCGCGCATTCGCCGTCCGAGACACGTTCTCGGCGAGGATGACGACGAGATCACCAAGGCGCAGGAAGCCGCATACTCATCTATGAGACACAACTCACCCCGCACCGGCAACTCACCGCGATACCGACCTCGTCGTAGGGGTCGTTTGTATCGTCACTGCGTCACTACACAATCGGGCCGGCCCGCCACACCTAGCATAGCCCACAACTAGGGTTCGAGTTCCCTTGGTAGGGGACGCCCTATGCATATGCAGCACTCACACTCACTCATATGACCGTAGGCAAATTTTTGTTAGTTCCGTCTAACAAAAGTTTGAATACGTAGGTACATTTAGGTTAGGAGCACACGCTCGCCGCACGACCGCGCAAGGGTGTACATAGCCTAACGGCTTACACTTATCACCTCACAAAAAAAAAAAAAAAAAAAAACGGATTGTTTTTGTATTTACTGGTTGTAGCGCGCGCACGCACACGCACGTTATATATAATATTACGTTGAAAGTTATTATAATATAAAAAAACTTCAAACATGTCTGGACGCGGTAAAGGTGGAAAAGTTAAGGGAAAGGCAAAGTCTCGTTCCAACCGTGCTGGTCTCCAGTTCCCCGTCGGTCGTATACACAGGCTGCTGCGTAACGGCAACTACGCCGAGCGCGTCGGTGCCGGTGCTCCAGTGTATCTGGCCGCAGTAATGGAATACCTTGCCGCTGAAGTTCTCGAGTTGGCCGGTAACGCCGCGAGGGACAACAAGAAGACCAGGATCATTCCCCGTCATCTCCAATTGGCCATCCGCAACGACGAGGAGTTGAACAAACTGCTATCCGGCGTGACAATCGCTCAGGGCGGTGTGCTGCCTAACATCCAGGCTGTCCTCCTGCCCAAGAAGACCGAGAAGAAGGCCTAAACCTCTCGCTCAATTCTTGGTCTGTCTGTATCATCGAGATCACGATCGATGTGCATCGACACACACACACACACTGTTCTTTGCGTGCATGGATCGTGAACGTGAAAAAGGCCCTTTTCAGGGCCACAATACGAATCATAGTCGGAAAGTAATATTATATTATTATTATAAAGACTGTTTCTATTACGATACAATTGAAAGTATTCTAGCAGTATAACTATGTATTATAGTACATTATACAGTATATTATAAAATAATACTTAATAATATTAAATTGACAGACACGTCAGTTAAAAGTAAATTTTACATGAACAAAACTACTACTTCATTGATACATTATAATTAAACACGAAATAAAAATATATGCAACGTAGATACCTATCAATACAAACCATTTGATATTTATTTAATTATAGGTATGTAATCTACCATACTATCAAATAGATAGAATAAATAATATTACTACTAAAGACGACCAAAAGCGAAGCGTCGCACCTCGTCCCGCGCATTTCCCCTTTGGCGCGGTCTCTCTCTTGACGCTAGAGCGAGGCGAACGCGACTGAACATATCTGTTTCGCTACGATTGGTCCGCGCGGACTGTCGCGCTCTACGTGCGTCCCACCACTGAGCGACTTTTGGCTCAATAAAAAGAAGGTGCAGTTTGCCGTACGAAATCATCCAGCCACGCGACGAACAGTTTGGCTTTCGCGCCGAACACTCCACAACGCACCAGCTCGCGAGGGTACTGCACTTCGTGACTGTCGCCCTCAACAAGAGGGAGAGCACGGTCGCAGTACTTCTCGACATGGAGAAAGCATTCGACCGCGTCTGGCACTCCGGTCTGATATACAAGTTGTCCACATCTACTATTCCACGTCGAATAGTTAAGACTGTGGCCTCCTTCCTCCAAGACCGACGCTTTCAAGTGGCAGTTGACGGCGTCCTATCTACGGAGCGTACCATCAGAGCCGGCGTGCCCCAGGGAAGTTGCCTCTCGCCCGTCTGCTACAGCAGATACACGGACGACATCCCCGTCGCTGGAGGCGCCCTATTGGCGCTGTACGCTGACGATGCCGCCTACATCTCATCTTCACTCACCCCCGTTCACGCGGCGACAAAGATGCAGCGCGCATTGGATGCACTCCCGCCATGGCTGGAAGACTGGAGACTGACGGTCAACGTGGCGAAGACCCAGGCGATCTCCTTCGGCAGCAGGAGACAACCACCGCCTCTCACCATGCTCGGACAACGCATCGACTGGTCCCCGACGGTAAAATACCTGGGAGTGACCATAGACCGTCGTCTCACAATGGCCCCACACGTAAGGAACGTCGTTGGCCAAACGCAAGCCGCTCGAGTTCTCCTGCGTCCTGTACTGTCGTCCCGCCTCCCCTTGCGCGCGAAGCTGACGGTGTACAAGGCATATATCCGCACCCGCCTCACATATGCCGCCCCAGCCTGGTATGCGCTGGTCTCGGACACACACCGCAAACGGTTGCGTGCGCAGCAGTCGCTCGCCCTTCGCACCGTCGTGGACGCCCCTCGCTACGTGAGGAACAACACCATCGCCAGAGGCCTACGCATGGAGAGCCTCGACGACTTCATCGGTCGCCTGAGCGGCAACATGTTCGCACGAACGGAAGGGTCCTCCTTCCGCCATCTGCAGGAGCTAGCGCCCTACCATCGGCGCCCACCGGACAGACCACTGCCGCGGGACTTAATTCCCGCCGCAACCTCACCTGACTGACCCCTCTCGCGGACGTCGGCTGATGGGCGCCTCCTCCCGGCAGGCTCGACCTCGCTGACGTCCCGAGAGCCCACACGGACCAAGCCGCTGCTGGCTCGCAGACCGCTCACCGGACTTCCCCTCCCGAGGGGATACCGCCGGTGGGGCCCGGACTCGCTAGCAGTGTGAAACGCACACCCGGGCATGACGCCCGAACTATAGACCACGGTGGCCAAGGCCACCACCCAGGGACCCGCCTGTATTCGCAGGCGGCGAGTGACACCACTCAGACAGGCCGTCGCCTGGAAGAGTAACCCCAGGTCCCTCTAGGGGGATCATGAGAAGACCCGGAGCCGTACGAAATCACTCAGCTATCGAACGCCGTACTGTACTGTACTGTACGTTCATTAGCGCGCTCTCATAATTATTAACCGACAACAAAATGCCGCCCAAGACAAGTGGTAAGGCCGCCAAGAAATCCGGCAAGGCACAAAAGAACATCTCCAAGACCGATAAGAAAAAGAAGAAGCACAAGAGGAAGGAGAGCTACGCCATCTACATCTACAAGGTGCTCAAGCAGGTCCACCCCGACACCGGTATCTCCAGTAAGGCTATGTCAATCATGAATTCGTTCGTTAACGACATCTTCGAACGCATAGCCGCCGAAGCTTCTCGTCTGGCCCATTACAACAAGAGGTCCACTATTACATCGAGGGAGGTGCAGACTTCCGTCAGGCTGCTGCTGCCCGGTGAGCTCGCCAAGCACGCAGTCAGCGAGGGCACCAAAGCCGTCACCAAGTACACCAGCTCCAAGTGAGCGTCGCGTATACTTGTTTCGTGTTTTTTTGTGTCTGTGTATGTATATCGAAACACGAACACAACAAAAGGCCCTTTTCAGGGCCACAAATATGTTCATGTATTTTCTGTAATCGGTTTCTATTAACACACAACAAGTCGAAAGTTCGACGACGACGACGACCGGTTAATTAATTTACTTAACTAATAAAATAAAAAAAAATATATATATATATATATATATGTATATATTTCCTCTATCTAGCTGAATAACAAACAAACAATATAATTATGGTTAGGCTAGGTTAGAAAAAGTTAGGTTAAGAAATGTTAGGTTTGAAAAAGTTAGGTTCTAAAGGAGAGAGAATGAATGAAATTTAATTAAAAAAAAAAAAAAAATCATATATATTAACAACGTAGATGTTTAACCGCGATAAATATAAATAATAAAAAAATAAAAAAAAATAGAAAAAGGTTTAATGCGAAACGATAATTATTTATAGATGATACCTACCACCTATACCAATAAATTATTGTTTTGTAAAACTTTATTCGAGCGTTCGATTGTGTGATGCGTCGAGCTTGTTTCCCGTCGGGTATAAATATTGGTGACCCGCGTACGGCGTTATTCATTCTCTCTCGCACCGTCCCCGCGTACTGACGTTACCTACCGTACTACCGTTACGTTAAAGAAATGGCACGTACCAAGCAGACCGCTCGCAAGTCCACCGGTGGTAAGGCACCGAGGAAACAGCTCGCCACTAAAGCCGCCCGCAAGAGTGCACCGGCTACCGGTGGTGTAAAGAAGCCCCATCGCTACAGGCCCGGTACCGTCGCTCTTCGTGAGATCCGTCGTTACCAGAAGAGTACCGAGCTGTTGATCCGCAAACTCCCGTTCCAGCGTTTGGTTCGTGAGATCGCTCAGGACTTCAAGACCGATCTCCGTTTCCAGAGCTCCGCTGTCATGGCACTTCAGGAGGCCAGCGAGGCTTACCTCGTCGGTCTCTTCGAAGACACCAACCTTTGCGCCATTCACGCTAAACGCGTCACCATCATGCCAAAGGACATACAGTTGGCTCGCAGGATCAGAGGCGAACGCGCTTAAGGCGTGTGACTTTACAACTCCGGCGTACACAAACACGCACGAAATTATCATCGTGTCAGTTTTGTACACTCGAGCCGAAAAGCACAAAAGGCCCTTTTCAGGGCCACATATATTTCTGATATATTATTAAAATATATGTTTCTTACATAACATCATAAAGTCATATAGTCTATAAATAAACTACATATAATTATATACTAAATTATAAATATATAGGTTACTGAAAAAGTTTAGTTTAGTTTGTTTGCTTATGTTATTTATGCATAATTGATTTGACTTAAAACATGGATGTAAATAAATCTATGGAATAATCAAATTATTTCACTTTTGCAATATTCTATATGCTATGCGTATAGACTTGCCAAATGAAATTAGGTTGATATTTTATTAAAACAATAATTTGTTCAAGTCATAGGTGAATATGACTAATACAAGAATAACACGAATTATTATTAATGTACCTACATAGAAATTATATTAATAAATAATTGTGTGTTCGTAGTAAACCGGGGCACCCACCGAGCGCGCGAGCGCGTCGACGGCTCCATACACCGGCGGTATACTATATAAAGGGGCGAAATACGTTTGCTCCGAATCCAGTCGTACGCCAGCGCTCGCCGTTTAACAACGTGCGCGCGTTAGTCATTTGTTCGTGTCGTTCTGTTCAATTTACTCGCTTAGAAGATGACCGGACGCGGAAAGGGAGGAAAAGGTCTGGGGAAAGGAGGAGCCAAGCGTCACAGGAAAGTACTTCGTGATAACATCCAGGGCATCACGAAGCCGGCCATCCGTCGTCTGGCGCGCAGAGGTGGTGTCAAGCGTATCTCCGGTCTCATTTACGAAGAGACTCGCGGCGTCCTCAAGGTTTTCCTAGAGAACGTAATCCGCGACGCCGTCACGTACACGGAGCACGCCAAGAGGAAGACCGTAACCGCCATGGACGTAGTCTACGCTCTGAAGCGTCAAGGCCGCACCCTCTACGGTTTCGGCGGTTAAGGTTGCCTGCATGTCTCTGCCTGCATGCCACATAATATTTATCGAATATTATTATTTTATTCGATAAATAATTTAAACAAAAGGCCCTTTTCAGGGCCGCATATGAATCTTATAAACTTTATTACGGTTTATGTTTCTATGACACACACACAAGAAAGTCTCTAATTAACTAACTCAAAATACTTTTACCAACCTTACCAATAGTATCGGTTCTACAACATAAATAAACATCTTACTTGTTGTTACTCTTCCTCTATAGAGATATAGCGAACCGTGCCGAAGTATACTTATGTGTAGATCTCCATTCACCGTTCGAGTAACTGAAAGAAAAAAAAAAAAAAATATATGTATAATTTTTTATATATCGTAGCATACATATAACATTATAATATATTACTTTTATACGTTTGTTTTATCATTCTATATACCTACTTAGAAACGACTAATCGTATGATTTTAATATTATTATTAATATTTACTTTGAAAAATTATATTAATTTATACATTACTACGTCGTACGTACGTACACGACGAAAAGTAGCGCTGAGGGCGGCCGCCGCCGCTCTTTACTTTGTACTGCGCATTTGATTCGATTATTGTAAATATGCCTATAGACTATTCATAATATGAAATATATTGAATAATAATAGACAGTGTCTCAATGATGACGTAAAATATATTTTTATATTACTATTATAATCGAACAAACCTCACCGGTCATAGTCGTCCGTCCTTAAGTGGTGTGTTCGAACCAACGTGTATGCAACGTGTTTTACGAAGGTTCACTTTTAATGGTGTAATTCGTTCGGTTAATGTGTTAATATAAAAAAAATGTTTACACGTTTCAAGCTCGATATCCACGTCGAGGATTTATCGACCGTTTAGGCGGAAATCTTTGCGTTTTATAGAGAAAAATACATTTTTAACAAAACTCAACGTATGCACGGTAGACAGTCGAGAAAATAATATACCGTAGCGTCGTAACCTATCGTTTATACCCTATATAATCTGTGTTGTACGATGGTCACTTTCATGATATATATAAAATGTTGTACGAAATACATGCCGCCATAGGAAAAGTTTAATAAAAATTTATTTAATTAGATAGGTGTTAGTGAAAAGTATGAAGTGTTCATACGAGAAAACGTCCCGCGACAGAACGGCCCTCGTTACGGTAAAGTTCAGACGTAGCTCGCTGAACGAAATTTTATGTATGGTGGCGACATCTACGGACAGTCGAAGTCTCTATCTACTTTACTACTAACTACTACGTTAGTTAATTACGTACTTACTTGTGTGTATCTAAATATAATAAAAAATAAATAAAATGGCAGACACAGCTGTTGCCGCCGAAGCTCCGGCTCCCGCTACACCCGCGAAGAAGGCAGGAAGAGGGGCAGGTGCCGCAAAGAAACCTAAGGCGAAGCCCACTCATCCCAAGACATCCGAGATGGTGAACAACGCTATCAGGGAGATGAAGGAACGCAGCGGATCGTCGTTGCAAGCCATCAAAAAATACATCGCCGCCCACTACAAGGTCGACGCCGAGAAGTTGGCGCCTTTCATTAGAAAGTATCTGAAGAGTGCCGTCGAATCGGGTGCCCTAATTCAGACAAAGGGCAAGGGAGCCTCCGGATCGTTCAAACTCGAGTCCAAGTCCTCCTCGGCGAAGAAACCCAGCGCAGCCGCCGCTAGCTCCGGCAAATCCGCCGGCGGCAAGGGTGCCGCCGCCTCCGCCGCCAAGGGTGGTAAGAAGGCGACCGCCTCCGCCGCCGGCGCCAAGAGCAAGAAGGCGGCCGCCGCGTCGGCGTCTGCCGCCTCGGGCTCGCCGTCCAAATCCAAAGCGTCCGCAGCTAAAGACAAGAAAGCCGCCGCCGCAAAGAAGAAGCCCGCCCCTAAGAAGGCCGCAACCCCCGCTAAGGCGAAGGGTGGTGCAGCCCCCAAAGCAAAGAAGACCGCCAAACCTCCTACTAAGAAACCCAAGGCACCGAAACCTAAGAAGGCCGCCGCCACACCTAAGAAGCCGGCCGCGAAGAAAGCAGCCGCCGCCAAGAAGTAAACTCGCACACGACACCACCGCACAACATAATTGATTGTGTGTGTGTGTGTGTGTGTGTCGTCGAGAGGTACGACGTGTTGCGCCGCGGCGCTAAGCGGCTCAAGACTGCGGCGACCGACCAGCGGAGTAGTGCAGTTTCTGATCGCAAGAAAGAAGAAGAAAACTACTAAGATCTCTCTCTATCATCGCTGCCGCGCGCTTAGCTTGCTATGCGCACGCACGCAACAACAAAACAGCCCTTTTCAGGGCTAACAAAGTTTTCTCGAATATAATTTTTATTTTTATATTCGTTTCTATGATACGATAAAGGTCAAAAGTAGTCTCAAACAAACAAACAACATTCTACTATAACGCATCAACTTTATTTATTTCTAAATAAATACTTTACATCGCTAAGTATAGGTACAATTTCGTATAATAATATCTAATAATAATAAACTATAACTAAGCAATTACATATATAAATTAACTAACTTACTATGCTACCGTACAAAATCTATAACTACTTATTTATTACCTACATAGGTAAATTAAATTATTTATTTCGTATCGTACCATAAACTTTATCCTCTTCACAATATACACTTCACTTCACTTTGGTATTTATTATTACACCACACATTTATTTTTTCACTTGTTTCACTTCACACACGCGCGAGATTATTATTATTTACGCGAACGCAACGACGGAGGCGACGTGAAACGACGATAATAAACAACAACAACCTAATTAATAATTACAACACACATTTTTACAACTATAAACTAAAACGACACGCCGTCCGCCCTGCCGACTGCCCGATATAATATACTTTTGTTTTTCAATATAATAATAAAGGATATTATTATTATTATTATGGCTATGGCGCTGGCGCATGCGCGATGCGCGACGAACGACGTCGCTTTTTGACGGTGTCAGTTCGTTCTCTCGCTCGCTCCCTACCCCACCCGACGTTTGCGCGACAGCGGCCGTATATAAAATGAACGGACACAAACGGATTGTTTTTGTATTTACTGGTTGTAGCGCGCGCACGCACACGCACGTTATATATAATATTACGTTGAAAGTTATTATAATATAAAAAAACTTCAAACATGTCTGGACGCGGTAAAGGTGGAAAAGTTAAGGGAAAGGCAAAGTCTCGTTCCAACCGTGCTGGTCTCCAGTTCCCCGTCGGTCGTATACACAGGCTGCTGCGTAACGGCAACTACGCCGAGCGCGTCGGTGCCGGTGCTCCAGTGTATCTGGCCGCAGTAATGGAATACCTTGCCGCTGAAGTTCTCGAGTTGGCCGGTAACGCCGCGAGGGACAACAAGAAGACCAGGATCATTCCCCGTCATCTCCAATTGGCCATCCGCAACGACGAGGAGTTGAACAAACTGCTATCCGGCGTGACAATCGCTCAGGGCGGTGTGCTGCCTAACATCCAGGCTGTCCTCCTGCCCAAGAAGACCGAGAAGAAGGCCTAAACCTCTCGCTCAATTCTTGGTCTGTCTGTATCATCGAGATCACGATCGATGTGCATCGACACACACACACACACTGTTCTTTGCGTGCATGGATCGTGAACGTGAAAAAGGCCCTTTTCAGGGCCACAATACGAATCATAGTCGGAAAGTAATATTATATTATTATTATAAAGACTGTTTCTATTACGATACAATTGAAAGTATTCTAGCAGTATAACTATGTATTATAGTACATTATACAGTATATTATAAAATAATACTTAATAATATTAAATTGACAGACACGTCAGTTAAAAGTAAATTTTACATGAACAAAACTACTACTTCATTGATACATTATAATTAAACACGAAATAAAAATATATGCAACGTAGATACCTATCAATACAAACCATTTGATATTTATTTAATTATAGGTATGTAATCTACCATACTATCAAATAGATAGAATAAATAATATTACTACTAAAGACGACCAAAAGCGAAGCGTCGCACCTCGTCCCGCGCATTTCCCCTTTGGCGCGGTCTCTCTCTTGACGCTAGAGCGAGGCGAACGCGACTGAACATATCTGTTTCGCTACGATTGGTCCGCGCGGACTGTCGCGCTCTACGTGCGTCCCACCACTGAGCGACTTTTGGCTCAATAAAAAGAAGGTGCAGTTTGCCGTACGAAATCACTCAGCTATCGAACGCCGTACTGTACTGTACTGTACGTTCATTAGCGCGCTCTCATAATTATTAACCGACAACAAAATGCCGCCCAAGACAAGTGGTAAGGCCGCCAAGAAATCCGGCAAGGCACAAAAGAACATCTCCAAGACCGATAAGAAAAAGAAGAAGCACAAGAGGAAGGAGAGCTACGCCATCTACATCTACAAGGTGCTCAAGCAGGTCCACCCCGACACCGGTATCTCCAGTAAGGCTATGTCAATCATGAATTCGTTCGTTAACGACATCTTCGAACGCATAGCCGCCGAAGCTTCTCGTCTGGCCCATTACAACAAGAGGTCCACTATTACATCGAGGGAGGTGCAGACTTCCGTCAGGCTGCTGCTGCCCGGTGAGCTCGCCAAGCACGCAGTCAGCGAGGGCACCAAAGCCGTCACCAAGTACACCAGCTCCAAGTGAGCGTCGCGTATACTTGTTTCGTGTTTTTTTGTGTCTGTGTATGTATATCGAAACACGAACACAACAAAAGGCCCTTTTCAGGGCCACAAATATGTTCATGTATTTTCTGTAATCGGTTTCTATTAACACACAACAAGTCGAAAGTTCGACGACGACGACGACCGGTTAATTAATTTACTTAACTAATAAAATAAAAAAAAATATATATATATATATATATGTATATATTTCCTCTATCTAGCTGAATAACAAACAAACAATATAATTATGGTTAGGCTAGGTTAGAAAAAGTTAGGTTAAGAAATGTTAGGTTTGAAAAAGTTAGGTTCTAAAGGAGAGAGAATGAATGAAATTTAATTAAAAAAAAAAAAAAAATCATATATATTAACAACGTAGATGTTTAACCGCGATAAATATAAATAATAAAAAAATAAAAAAAAATAGAAAAAGGTTTAATGCGAAACGATAATTATTTATAGATGATACCTACCACCTATACCAATAAATTATTGTTTTGTAAAACTTTATTCGAGCGTTCGATTGTGTGATGCGTCGAGCTTGTTTCCCGTCGGGTATAAATATTGGTGACCCGCGTACGGCGTTATTCATTCTCTCTCGCACCGTCCCCGCGTACTGACGTTACCTACCGTACTACCGTTACGTTAAAGAAATGGCACGTACCAAGCAGACCGCTCGCAAGTCCACCGGTGGTAAGGCACCGAGGAAACAGCTCGCCACTAAAGCCGCCCGCAAGAGTGCACCGGCTACCGGTGGTGTAAAGAAGCCCCATCGCTACAGGCCCGGTACCGTCGCTCTTCGTGAGATCCGTCGTTACCAGAAGAGTACCGAGCTGTTGATCCGCAAACTCCCGTTCCAGCGTTTGGTTCGTGAGATCGCTCAGGACTTCAAGACCGATCTCCGTTTCCAGAGCTCCGCTGTCATGGCACTTCAGGAGGCCAGCGAGGCTTACCTCGTCGGTCTCTTCGAAGACACCAACCTTTGCGCCATTCACGCTAAACGCGTCACCATCATGCCAAAGGACATACAGTTGGCTCGCAGGATCAGAGGCGAACGCGCTTAAGGCGTGTGACTTTACAACTCCGGCGTACACAAACACGCACGAAATTATCATCGTGTCAGTTTTGTACACTCGAGCCGAAAAGCACAAAAGGCCCTTTTCAGGGCCACATATATTTCTGATATATTATTAAAATATATGTTTCTTACATAACATCATAAAGTCATATAGTCTATAAATAAACTACATATAATTATATACTAAATTATAAATATATAGGTTACTGAAAAAGTTTAGTTTAGTTTGTTTGCTTATGTTATTTATGCATAATTGATTTGACTTAAAACATGGATGTAAATAAATCTATGGAATAATCAAATTATTTCACTTTTGCAATATTCTATATGCTATGCGTATAGACTTGCCAAATGAAATTAGGTTGATATTTTATTAAAACAATAATTTGTTCAAGTCATAGGTGAATATGACTAATACAAGAATAACACGAATTATTATTAATGTACCTACATAGAAATTATATTAATAAATAATTGTGTGTTCGTAGTAAACCGGGGCACCCACCGAGCGCGCGAGCGCGTCGACGGCTCCATACACCGGCGGTATACTATATAAAGGGGCGAAATACGTTTGCTCCGAATCCAGTCGTACGCCAGCGCTCGCCGTTTAACAACGTGCGCGCGTTAGTCATTTGTTCGTGTCGTTCTGTTCAATTTACTCGCTTAGAAGATGACCGGACGCGGAAAGGGAGGAAAAGGTCTGGGGAAAGGAGGAGCCAAGCGTCACAGGAAAGTACTTCGTGATAACATCCAGGGCATCACGAAGCCGGCCATCCGTCGTCTGGCGCGCAGAGGTGGTGTCAAGCGTATCTCCGGTCTCATTTACGAAGAGACTCGCGGCGTCCTCAAGGTTTTCCTAGAGAACGTAATCCGCGACGCCGTCACGTACACGGAGCACGCCAAGAGGAAGACCGTAACCGCCATGGACGTAGTCTACGCTCTGAAGCGTCAAGGCCGCACCCTCTACGGTTTCGGCGGTTAAGGTTGCCTGCATGTCTCTGCCTGCATGCCACATAATATTTATCGAATATTATTATTTTATTCGATAAATAATTTAAACAAAAGGCCCTTTTCAGGGCCGCATATGAATCTTATAAACTTTATTACGGTTTATGTTTCTATGACACACACACAAGAAAGTCTCTAATTAACTAACTCAAAATACTTTTACCAACCTTACCAATAGTATCGGTTCTACAACATAAATAAACATCTTACTTGTTGTTACTCTTCCTCTATAGAGATATAGCGAACCGTGCCGAAGTATACTTATGTGTAGATCTCCATTCACCGTTCGAGTAACTGAAAGAAAAAAAAAAAAAAATATATGTATAATTTTTTATATATCGTAGCATACATATAACATTATAATATATTACTTTTATACGTTTGTTTTATCATTCTATATACCTACTTAGAAACGACTAATCGTATGATTTTAATATTATTATTAATATTTACTTTGAAAAATTATATTAATTTATACATTACTACGTCGTACGTACGTACACGACGAAAAGTAGCGCTGAGGGCGGCCGCCGCCGCTCTTTACTTTGTACTGCGCATTTGATTCGATTATTGTAAATATGCCTATAGACTATTCATAATATGAAATATATTGAATAATAATAGACAGTGTCTCAATGATGACGTAAAATATATTTTTATATTACTATTATAATCGAACAAACCTCACCGGTCATAGTCGTCCGTCCTTAAGTGGTGTGTTCGAACCAACGTGTATGCAACGTGTTTTACGAAGGTTCACTTTTAATGGTGTAATTCGTTCGGTTAATGTGTTAATATAAAAAAAATGTTTACACGTTTCAAGCTCGATATCCACGTCGAGGATTTATCGACCGTTTAGGCGGAAATCTTTGCGTTTTATAGAGAAAAATACATTTTTAACAAAACTCAACGTATGCACGGTAGACAGTCGAGAAAATAATATACCGTAGCGTCGTAACCTATCGTTTATACCCTATATAATCTGTGTTGTACGATGGTCACTTTCATGATATATATAAAATGTTGTACGAAATACATGCCGCCATAGGAAAAGTTTAATAAAAATTTATTTAATTAGATAGGTGTTAGTGAAAAGTATGAAGTGTTCATACGAGAAAACGTCCCGCGACAGAACGGCCCTCGTTACGGTAAAGTTCAGACGTAGCTCGCTGAACGAAATTTTATGTATGGTGGCGACATCTACGGACAGTCGAAGTCTCTATCTACTTTACTACTAACTACTACGTTAGTTAATTACGTACTTACTTGTGTGTATCTAAATATAATAAAAAATAAATAAAATGGCAGACACAGCTGTTGCCGCCGAAGCTCCGGCTCCCGCTACACCCGCGAAGAAGGCAGGAAGAGGGGCAGGTGCCGCAAAGAAACCTAAGGCGAAGCCCACTCATCCCAAGACATCCGAGATGGTGAACAACGCTATCAGGGAGATGAAGGAACGCAGCGGATCGTCGTTGCAAGCCATCAAAAAATACATCGCCGCCCACTACAAGGTCGACGCCGAGAAGTTGGCGCCTTTCATTAGAAAGTATCTGAAGAGTGCCGTCGAATCGGGTGCCCTAATTCAGACAAAGGGCAAGGGAGCCTCCGGATCGTTCAAACTCGAGTCCAAGTCCTCCTCGGCGAAGAAACCCAGCGCAGCCGCCGCTAGCTCCGGCAAATCCGCCGGCGGCAAGGGTGCCGCCGCCTCCGCCGCCAAGGGTGGTAAGAAGGCGACCGCCTCCGCCGCCGGCGCCAAGAGCAAGAAGGCGGCCGCCGCGTCGGCGTCTGCCGCCTCGGGCTCGCCGTCCAAATCCAAAGCGTCCGCAGCTAAAGACAAGAAAGCCGCCGCCGCAAAGAAGAAGCCCGCCCCTAAGAAGGCCGCAACCCCCGCTAAGGCGAAGGGTGGTGCAGCCCCCAAAGCAAAGAAGACCGCCAAACCTCCTACTAAGAAACCCAAGGCACCGAAACCTAAGAAGGCCGCCGCCACACCTAAGAAGCCGGCCGCGAAGAAAGCAGCCGCCGCCAAGAAGTAAACTCGCACACGACACCACCGCACAACATAATTGATTGTGTGTGTGTGTGTGTGTGTGTCGTCGAGAGGTACGACGTGTTGCGCCGCGGCGCTAAGCGGCTCAAGACTGCGGCGACCGACCAGCGGAGTAGTGCAGTTTCTGATCGCAAGAAAGAAGAAGAAAACTACTAAGATCTCTCTCTATCATCGCTGCCGCGCGCTTAGCTTGCTATGCGCACGCACGCAACAACAAAACAGCCCTTTTCAGGGCTAACAAAGTTTTCTCGAATATAATTTTTATTTTTATATTCGTTTCTATGATACGATAAAGGTCAAAAGTAGTCTCAAACAAACAAACAACATTCTACTATAACGCATCAACTTTATTTATTTCTAAATAAATACTTTACATCGCTAAGTATAGGTACAATTTCGTATAATAATATCTAATAATAATAAACTATAACTAAGCAATTACATATATAAATTAACTAACTTACTATGCTACCGTACAAAATCTATAACTACTTATTTATTACCTACATAGGTAAATTAAATTATTTATTTCGTATCGTACCATAAACTTTATCCTCTTCACAATATACACTTCACTTCACTTTGGTATTTATTATTACACCACACATTTATTTTTTCACTTGTTTCACTTCACACACGCGCGAGATTATTATTATTTACGCGAACGCAACGACGGAGGCGACGTGAAACGACGATAATAAACAACAACAACCTAATTAATAATTACAACACACATTTTTACAACTATAAACTAAAACGACACGCCGTCCGCCCTGCCGACTGCCCGATATAATATACTTTTGTTTTTCAATATAATAATAAAGGATATTATTATTATTATTATGGCTATGGCGCTGGCGCATGCGCGATGCGCGACGAACGACGTCGCTTTTTGACGGTGTCAGTTCGTTCTCTCGCTCGCTCCCTACCCCACCCGACGTTTGCGCGACAGCGGCCGTATATAAAATGAACGGACACAAACGGATTGTTTTTGTATTTACTGGTTGTAGCGCGCGCACGCACACGCACGTTATATATAATATTACGTTGAAAGTTATTATAATATAAAAAAACTTCAAACATGTCTGGACGCGGTAAAGGTGGAAAAGTTAAGGGAAAGGCAAAGTCTCGTTCCAACCGTGCTGGTCTCCAGTTCCCCGTCGGTCGTATACACAGGCTGCTGCGTAACGGCAACTACGCCGAGCGCGTCGGTGCCGGTGCTCCAGTGTATCTGGCCGCAGTAATGGAATACCTTGCCGCTGAAGTTCTCGAGTTGGCCGGTAACGCCGCGAGGGACAACAAGAAGACCAGGATCATTCCCCGTCATCTCCAATTGGCCATCCGCAACGACGAGGAGTTGAACAAACTGCTATCCGGCGTGACAATCGCTCAGGGCGGTGTGCTGCCTAACATCCAGGCTGTCCTCCTGCCCAAGAAGACCGAGAAGAAGGCCTAAACCTCTCGCTCAATTCTTGGTCTGTCTGTATCATCGAGATCACGATCGATGTGCATCGACACACACACACACACTGTTCTTTGCGTGCATGGATCGTGAACGTGAAAAAGGCCCTTTTCAGGGCCACAATACGAATCATAGTCGGAAAGTAATATTATATTATTATTATAAAGACTGTTTCTATTACGATACAATTGAAAGTATTCTAGCAGTATAACTATGTATTATAGTACATTATACAGTATATTATAAAATAATACTTAATAATATTAAATTGACAGACACGTCAGTTAAAAGTAAATTTTACATGAACAAAACTACTACTTCATTGATACATTATAATTAAACACGAAATAAAAATATATGCAACGTAGATACCTATCAATACAAACCATTTGATATTTATTTAATTATAGGTATGTAATCTACCATACTATCAAATAGATAGAATAAATAATATTACTACTAAAGACGACCAAAAGCGAAGCGTCGCACCTCGTCCCGCGCATTTCCCCTTTGGCGCGGTCTCTCTCTTGACGCTAGAGCGAGGCGAACGCGACTGAACATATCTGTTTCGCTACGATTGGTCCGCGCGGACTGTCGCGCTCTACGTGCGTCCCACCACTGAGCGACTTTTGGCTCAATAAAAAGAAGGTGCAGTTTGCCGTACGAAATCATCATTCAGCGCTCACCCGCCGTCTCGATCACACGTGCCTAACCTGGTCCGTGTCGAATTTTTTCCCGACTTTTAAAAAATTATTTCGACTCTTTAGCACTTATTATTCAACTTGCTGTTCTCACAGCGAGCTGATTAATACTTGCCGAAGCCCCCCCTGTTCTTTTCAGAACATTTATACAACAAAAGTCATCAACTGTTTCTAAAGTTCTTTTCAGAACTTCGATACAACAAAGTCTGTGTTCTTCTCAGAACACCACCGCCGCCCTCACACACACACCTCACGTCGTTTCTAGTCCTTTTTAGGACTTTTAACAACAAAAGTCACGCCGCGAGTATCCCGCTTCCCGCCGTTTTCACAGCGGACAGCGGATCAATTCGCGGCAACTGTCCTTATTAGGACAAATCGTTTCTACTACAACAAAAGTTATACACAAACACTCACCCCATCACTCCACGGCCGCTGCGAACTGCACTGCCCTTCTCGGGGCATCCAGGAGCACCGGCACACACCACACTATAACAACACAAACAACACTTCACTACACATCCGCGCACTTGTAAGCGCGCGTCTCACACCGGAGCCCTACGGCCCGAGCACACACACCACCACTTCGCGCGCATTTTAATCCGTTAAAAAGCGCGCGAAACCACATAGCAACACCCGTGCACTTCTCAGTGCGCGACCCACACCGGAGCCCCACGGTCCCCGGAGGCCTACACTAGAAATACACACACGACACGCCACCACTTCGCGCCTTTTTTTGCAGATCGCTTAGATCAGCGAAAAAGCGCGCGAAACCCACGGTACATACACAAACACCACTTCGCGGGTTTTTTCGACCCGTTGAAAAGCGCGCGAAACACAGTACCTCACACAGTACTTAGGTACTCATCACCACACGTCATCACTTCGCGCGTCTTTTCAATCCGTTGAAAGCGCGCGAAACACTACCTCACTACACACCTACATTTACGTAGGTACTCACTCACTACACTACACCATTTCGCACGTAAATTCAATTCGTTGAAAGCGTGCGAAACACAGTACTACACATTACATACTTTTACACCTACATAACATCACTTCGCGCGTACTTTCAACTCGTTGAAAACGCGCGAAACCCACTACACGACACCCCATACATTTACACTACTTCACTACATTCCTTAACATAAAACTCGAACACTACATAACACGCTAGGTAGATACGTAAGCGCCCGTCGACCAGCTGTTCGAGCCAAAGGGTCACCGCCCGACGCCCGAGCCGCGAGCGACCGTTAAAACGCGAAGCGAACTACTGAGCGGTCACGTACGCCACTCGATATAGCCACATCTACATACCGCTAGGTAGGTACATATAGTCGACCTATTTTATTCACCGAATTTTGATCGCGTCTCACAGCTGTTTACGCAGTTGTATTCGCGTGAAAACTTCGGTGTCTAACTTTACATATTTTTGGCCCCTTCAGGGCAAAACCAGCTTGGTCTGGTCCCCGGTGGAAACCTCACAGGTGCCAACGAAACCGGGTGAGGCGTTGACCCGACACGCCTGCCGCGCCCCATAAGGGCAAAGCAAACCGTCGGACGGGGCCAGGTAGCACGACCTTGGGGGTATCCCCTAGCCGTGTCTGGCTGTCACCCACCGCCCCAACCCTAACCCCTCCTTACTCTCCCATTCCTCGTCACTAGTTTGGGTGTGCCGGCCGCCAGGCCCATACCACCCCGGTGTCGAGGCTGCTAGGAATCCTCTACTCGCGTGAGTTGCACAGAGGAAGACACTTTGAGGTACACACCACACTACTCACAAAAATCCTCCCGGCCCTTGTCGGGAGGGATCGTTCTGTTGATAAGTCGGCCGACTAAAAGTTCTGCCTTTTTATTTGTCGTCTTATCAAACAATCCCTACTAAGTGTAACTCGATCGAGTTTCACTTAACTAGCAAACATGTCAGGAATTTTATCACTTGAGGTCCTATTACAGGACCCCGAAGTGTATGCCTTTCTAAAGGCCAAGTTCGGGGACGGCATCCCCGCCGCCGCCCCCGCCCCCCTCCTCCCTCAAACCCTATCCCCCGCCATCGCCGCCACCGAATTACGACCTGCTCTCGGTCGTAAATCCCGTCGGGACAAAGTCCCGAGCACCCCCGCCTCCCCCACGCGCTCACGGAGCTCTCACTCCCTGAGACGCACCCCCTCCCCCGTCGTCACCCCCTGTCCCTCCGACATGGAGGCGTCAGACTATTATCCTGAGTCTGACGATGGAACCGACGGGTTCCAGCCAGATCCGCGCAACGAGCGCAAAAAGAGGAGGCGCAACCCTCCTCTCCCCCCCACTTCGGGCAAGGAGGCCCTACTCCCCACGCCCCCCTCCCAACCGTCTAACCCCGCCTCGCAGAAGAGGCCGCTCTCTCCCCGTCAAGGGGACGCTCCACGCAAGGAGCAGCCCCCCCCACCCCTATTCGTCCACGAGAAGTCCAAGTGGACTTCCATCTCAAGTTGGTGCGCTGAGAAGCGCATCAACTTCACTTCCGCCAGATCCACCGCACAGGGGATCAAAGTCACCGTCCCAGCTTCTCGAGACCACAGAGCCCTCACTACCCTTCTAAAGGAACGCAATATCGCCTTCCACACGTACACCCTCGAGGAGGATCGCCTCCTGAGGGTCGTCATCAGGGGCGTCCCTAGGGAGCTCCCTACGGAGGAGGTGAAATCCTCCCTCCTTGCCCAATCCTTCCCCGTGCACGAAGTGCACCGCATGGTCCGAGGGAAATCTAATGAGCCATTCGATATGGTTCTAGTCTCCCTCGACCGCTCCGATGCCGGTAAGGCCATCTTCCGCCTCACCAGCGTTTGCCACCTCTCCGGCATCGCTGTGGAGCCTCCCCACAAGCGTGACACTGTTTCCCAGTGCCACCGCTGCCAACAATACGGGCACTCCGCCCGCAATTGTTTCGCCAAGCCTAGGTGCGTCAAGTGCCTAGGTGATCACTCCACCGCCCAGTGCGACAGGCCCAAGGACAAGTCCTTGTGCACGTCTCCCCCCGCATGCGTTCTCTGCGGGGAGATCGGACATCCCGCGAACTACCGCGGGTGCCCGAAAGCCCCTCGCTCCCCCCCAAAGGCGAAATCCTCACGTGCCCCGGCGCGGCGCAATCCCCCCCCCACCGTGGCTCCCCCGAGCCCTCCCAAACCCAATCCATGGGGATCAAAGGCAGTAGCCCCTGCGGTGAAGCCTATGTTCCCCGCCCTCCCCAGCCGAGCAACCCCTCCAGTGGTTGCCCCGGCTCCCCCTAAACCCACCCCCTCTTCGGCAAAGGTTCCGTACCCGGTACCCGTAGCCCCCTCTCCCCTCTCCGCCTCCCCTGACAACTCGGACTTGGGAATAGTTGCTCGCTTCGCGAGCCTTATCAACTACGCCCAGCTCCGGGAAATGGCCGACCAAATTCGCGCTAATGAGGGCGACCCCATGGCGCTACTGGGTATCTCCATTAGGTACTCCAGTATCTTCGAGTCATTGGCCAACTTTAGGATAAATCCGTAATGGATTTACGCCCCACAGGTAGAGTCAAACCGAAATCCCTACGTTTAGGTTATTTCAATGCAAATGGCATTAAAACCCAGCGCGACGAGATCGCCACTTTTCTCCGCGATCATGACTTAGATGTTTTCTTAGTGCAAGAAACCTTCCTCAAACCCGCTCATAGGGACCCGAAAATTGCGAACTATTGCATAGTTCGCAATGATAGGGTCAGATCCCGCCTCGGCGGCACTCTCATCTACTACAAGAAATCCTTGCACTGCGTCCCCATCGACCCGCCCTCCCTCTCTTCCAACATTGAAGTCTCGATATGTAAGTTAGGCATGACAGGACACCAACCCATCGTGATAGTTTCGATATACTGCCCCCCGGGCGAAGATTCCTCACTATGGGATAGTGACTTCGCCACCCTCACCAACCTTGGGGGTGCAGTCTTCTTGGCAGGAGATCTAAATGCCAAAAATACCCTTTGGGGTTGTAACACTACAACTCGAAAGGGCAGAGATCTCGACAGGATCTCTGACTCCCTAGGATTCGATATTCTCGCTCCGAGTGAGCCAACCCACTACCCCGGCAACCTAGCACATCGCCCTGATGTACTAGACGTCGCACTCCTAAAGAGCATCAACCTGAGGTTGTGCTCGATAGAAGTGCACAAGGAGCTCGACTCCGATCACAGGCCAGTAGTGTTAGACTTCGCTCCCCGCGTAGGTCCCCGCGAAGCAGGCCAATCTCTTCCTACCAGGCTTATCACAGACTGGAATCGCCTTGGGGACAGCCTCAAGGCGACAACCTCCGACCATCTAGATGGTATCCCCGATCACATCACGTCCGTAGACGAAACGGTAGCGGCGATCGACTCCCTCACAAATCACGTGCAATCGCTCATTAGCGATTGCTCTCGGAGAGTACCGGCGGAGGATAGCCTCCACTGGCGGCTCCCCGACGACATACGTGATCTGATGAGGGAGAAGAACGCAGCTATCAGAGCCTACGATAGAGTTCCCACTGAGGCCAATAGGGCCCGACTTAGATCCCTTCAGCGCGCCGTCAAAGCGCGAATCGGCGAGCTACGCCAGGTTAGATGGGACAGCACTCTCGAAAGCTTAGAACCTACACACCAAGCGTTCTGGCAACTTTCGAGAGCCCTTACAAAGGATTCTGTTGCTCCCATGCCTCCCCTGAACAGGCCCCACCTTCCTCCCGCTTTCGACGATAGCGAGAAAACCGAATGCCTAGCTGACTGTCTCGAGCTTCAATGTTCCCCCAGTACCCTCCCAGTCGACTTAGATCACCTCGAAGAGGTCAACCGAGAGGTGGAACGGCTAGCTTCACTACCGTTGCCCATCCTATCCGAAGTAGATGAAGACCCTGTCCCCCCCGCCACACCTGAAGAGGTAGCAGATATCATCAAGAAACTCAAACTTAGGAAATCCCCGGGTTCGGATCAGATCAACAACAGAGTTATCAAACTCTTCCCCCCCATCCTTATCGCCCTCATGACCGCCATCTTCAATGGGGCCATGTCAAACAACATCTTTCCACACCAGTGGAAAAACGCCATCGTTATTGGCATCCCCAAACCGGGCAAGCCCAAGACCGAACCCAGCAGTTATCGACCCATCAGCCTTCTCAACGGCTTGGGTAAGATCTACGAACGACTCATTCTCAGTCGTCTCCTAGCATACGCCGATGCTAACCTGCTCATTCCCCATGAGCAATTTGGCTTTAGGAATCATCATTCCTGTGTTCAACAAGTCCACCGACTGGTTGAGCACATAAGTTCTAAATTCATGCTCGGTAGAAAAACCGGCGTCCTCTACTTTGACGTGGCGAAGGCATTCGACAAAGTCTGGCACAACGGCTTATTATATAAGCTGTGGCAGATGGAAGTGCCACACAGGCTCGTGCTCATCATACGAGACTACTTGTCGAATCGCCATTTCCGCTACAGAGTGGAGGGTTCTCTATCTTCCCCCCACCCCGTTCATGCCGGAGTCCCACAGGGCTCGGTATTATCTCCGATCTTGTTCTCGCTCTTCACAAGCGATATACCTAAGCATCGGCAAGCTCAATTAGCACTCTTCGCAGACGACACTGCAATCTACTGCTCGAGCCACTGTCTGGATTTGATAGCCAAGAATCTCCAATCCGCAGCTGATGCACTCGGTGCATGGTTCCGGAAATGGAGGATCGAGGTGAATCCAGACAAAAGCCAAGCAGTGCTTTACCACCGACGTACCCCCCACCCCCCGCCCCCGCCTCCGACCATTCGTATGTTCGGTAAGCCGATCCCTTGGGAGAAGCAAGCCAAATACTTAGGAGTTATTCTTGATGATACTCTCTCGTTCATACCGCACATTAAGACCGTGCGCGCTAGGGCCGCTATGGCACAAAGTCGACTTCACTCTCTCGTGAACAAACGTTCAAAGCTCTCACTTAGGAATAAGGTCCGCCTTTATACGGCTTGCATACGCCCCATCATGACGTATGCATCTCCAGTATTCGCTCACGTTCCCCCCTGTAGGATTCGCAAATTTCAGATTCTCCAAAATCGCTTTATGCGTAAAGCGACAGGAGCTCCCTGGTATGTTAGGACAGAGAACCTTCACATAGACCTCGGTCTGCCTACCATTAGGCAATTCATGAAGCGCTGTTCTCAAAATTTCTTTGACTCCGCCACCGCACACAGGAACCCACTCATAGTGGCATCATCATCCTACACACCGTCTTGCATTTCGCGCATTCGCCGTCCGAGACACGTTCTCGACGAGGATGACGACGAAATCACCAAGGCGCAGGAAGCCGCTTACACCGCGAGACACGACTCACCCCGCACCGGTAACTCACCGCGATACCGACCTCGTCGTAGGGGTCGTCTGTATCGTCACCGCGTCACTACTCAACCGGGCCGGCCCGTAACACCTAGCATAGCCCACGACTAGGGTTCGAGTTCCCATAGTAGGGGACGCCCTACGTACATGCAGCACACACACACTCACTCATATCACCGTAGTCAAATTTTCGTTAGTTTCGCTAACGAAAGTTTGGCTACGTAGGTACACTTAGGTTAGGAGCACACGCTCGCCGCAAGCCCGCGCAAGGGTGTAAATAGCTTAACAGCTTACACTTAACACCTCACATAAAAAAAAAAAAAAAAAGCCGTACGAAATCATTCAGCGTTCACCCGCCGTCTCGCTCACACGTGCCTAACCTGGTCCGTGTCGAATTTTTTCCGATTTTTTAAAAAAATATTTCGACTCTTTAGCACTTATTATTCAACTTGCTGTTGTCACAGCGAGTTGTTTAATACTTGCCGAAGCCCCCCCTGTTCTTTTCAGAACATTTATATAACAAAAAGTCACCAACGGTTTCTAAAGTTCTTTTCAGAACTTCGATACAACAAAGTCTGTGTTCTTCTCAGAACACCACCGCCGCCCTCACACACACACCTCACGTCGTTTCTAGTCCTTTTTAGGACTTTTAACAACAAAAGTCACGCCGCGAGTATCCCGCTTCCCGCCGTTTTCACAGCGGACAGCGGATCAATTCGCGGCAACTGTCCTTATTAGGACAAATCGTTTCTACTACAACAAAAGTTATTCACAAACACTCACCCCATCACTCCACGGCCGCTGCGAACTGCACTGCCCTTCTCGGGGCATCCAGGAGCACCGGCACACACCACACTATAACAACACAAACAACACTTCACTACACATCCGCGCACTTGTAAGCGCGCGTCCCACACCGGAGCCCTACGGCCCGAGCACACACACCACCACTTCGCGCGCATTTTAATCCGTTAAAAAGCGCGCGAAACCACATAGCAACACCCGTGCACTTCTCAGTGCGCGACCCACACCGGAGCCCCACGGTCCCCGGAGGCCTACACTAGAAATACACACACGACACGCCACCACTTCGCGCCTTTTTTCTGCAGATCGCTTAGATCAGCGAAAAAGCGCGCGAAACCCACGGTACATACACAAACACCACTTCGCGGGTTTTTTCAATCCGTTGAAAAGCGCGCGAAACACAGTACCTCACACAGTACTTAGGTACTCATCACCACACGTCATCACTTCGCGCGTCTTTTCAATCCGTTGAAAGCGCGCGAATCACTACCTCACTACACACCTACATTCACGTAGGTACTCACTACACTACACCATTTCACACGTAATTTCAATTCGTTGAAAGCGTGCGAAACAATACTCCACATTACACATTACATACTTTTACACCTACATAACATCACTTCGCGCGTACTTTCAACTCGTTGAAAGCGCGCGAAACCCACTACACGACACCCCATACATCTACACTGCTTCAATACATCCCTAACATAAAACTCGAACACTACATAACACGCAAAGTAGGTACGTAAGCGCCCGTCGACCAGCTGTTCGAGCCAAAGGGTCACCGCCCGACGCCCGAGCCGCGAGCGACCGTTAGAACGCGAGGCGAACCACTGAGCGGTCACGTACGCCACTCGACATAGCTACATCTACATACCGCTAGGTAGGTACATATAGTCGACCTATTTTATTCACCGAATTTTGATCGCGTCTCACAGCTGTTTACGCAGTTGTATTCGCGTGAAAACTTCGGTGTCTAACTTTACATATTTTTGGCCCCTTCAGGGCAAAACCAGCTTGGTCTGGTCCCCGGTGGAAACCTCACAGGTGCCAACGAAACCGGGTGAGGCGTTGACCCGACACGCCTGCCGCGCCCCATAAGGGCAAAGCAAACCGTCGGACGGGGCCAGGTAGCACGACCTTGGGGGTATCCCCTAGCCGTGTCTGGCTGTCACCCACCGCCCCAACCCTAACCCCTCCTTACTCTCCCATTCCTCGTCACTAGTTTGGGTGTGCCGGCCGCCAGGCCCATACCACCCCGGTGTCGAGGCTGCTAGGAATCCTCTACTCGCGTGAGTTGCACAGAGGAAGACACTTTGAGGTACACACCACACCACTCACAAAAATCCTCCCGGCCCTTGTCGGGAGGGATCGTTCTGTTGATAAGTCGGCCGACTAAAAGTTCTGCCTTTTTATTTGTCGTCTTATCAAACAATCCCTACTAAGTGTAACTCGATCGAGTTTCACTTAACTAGCAAACATGTCAGGAATTTTATCACTTGAGGTCCTATTACAGGACCCCGAAGTGTATGCCTTTCTAAAGGCCAAGTTCGGGGACGGCATCCCCGCCGCCGCCCCCGCTCCCCTCCTCCCTCAAACCCTATCCCCCGCCATCGCCGCCACCGAATTACGACCTGCTCTCGGTCGTAAATCCCGTCGGGACAAAGTCCCGAGCACCCCCGCCTCCCCCACGCGCTCACGGAGCTCTCACTCCCTGAGACGCACCCCCTCCCCCGTCGTCACCCCCTGTCCCTCCGACATGGAGGCGTCAGACTATTATCCTGAGTCTGACGATGGAACCGACGGGTTCCAGCCTGATCCGCGCAACGAGCGCAAAAAGAGGAGGCGCAACCCTCCTCTCCCCCCCACTTCGGGCAAGGAGGCCCTACTCCCCACGCCCCCCTCCCAACCGTCTAACCCCGCCTCGCAGAAGAGGCCGCTCTCTCCCCGTCAAGGGGACGCTCCACGCAAGGAGCAGCCCCCCCCACCCCTATTCGTCCACGAGAAGTCCAAGTGGACTTCCATCTCAAGTTGGTGCGCTGAGAAGCGCATCAACTTCACATCCGCAAGATCCACCGCACAGGGGATCAAAGTCACCGTCCCAACTTCTCGGGACCACAGAGCCCTCACCATCCTTCTAAAGGAACGCAACATTGCCTTCCACACGTACACCCTCGAGGAGGATCGCCTCCTGAGGGTCGTCATCAGGGGCGTCCCTAGGGAGCTCCCTACGGAGGAGGTGAAATCCTCCCTCCTTGCCCAATCTCTCCCCGTGCACGAAGTGCACCGCATGGTCCGAGGGAAATCTAACGAGCCATATGATATGGTTCTAGTCTCCCTCGACCGCTCCGATGCCGGTAAGGCAATCTTCCGCCTCACCAGCGTTTGCCACCTCTCCGGCATCGCTGTGGAGCCTCCCCACAAGCGTGACACTGTTTCCCAGTGCCACCGCTGCCAACAATACGGGCACTCCGCCCGCAATTGTTTCGCCAAGCCTAGGTGCGTCAAGTGCCTAGGTGATCACTCCACCGCCCAGTGCGACCGACCCAAGGACAAGTCCTTGTGCACGTCTCCCCCCGCATGTGTTCTCTGCGGGGAGATCGGACATCCCGCGAACTACCGCGGGTGCCCGAAAGCCCCTCGCTCCCCCCCAAAGGCGAAATCCTCACGTGCCCCGGCGCGGCGCAATCCCCCCTCCACCGTGGCTCCCCCGAGCCCTCCCAAACCCAATCCATGGGGATCAAAGGCAGTAGCCCCTGCGGTGAAGCCTATGTTCCCCGCCCTCCCCAGCCGAGCAACCCCTCCAGTGGTTGCCCCGGCTCCCCCTAAACCCACCCCCTCTTCGGCAAAGGTTCCGCACCCGGTACCCGTAGCCCCCTCTCCCCTCTCCGCCTCCCCTGACAACTCGGACTTGGGAATAGTTGCTCGCTTCGCGAGCCTCATCAACTACGCCCAGCTCCGGGAAATGGCCGACCAAATTCGCGCTAATGAGGGCGACCCCATGGCGCTACTGGGTATCTCCATTAGGTACTCCAGTATCTTCGAGTCATTGGCCAACTTTAGGATAAATCCGTAATGGATTTACGCCCCACAGGTAGAGTCAAACCGAAATCCCTACGTTTAGGTTATTTCAATGCAAATGGCATTAAAACCCAGCGCGACGAGATCGCCACTTTTCTCCGCGATCATGACTTAGATGTTTTCTTAGTGCAAGAAACCTTCCTCAAACCCGCTCATAGGGACCCGAAAATTGCGAACTATTGCATAGTTCGCAATGATAGGGTCAGATCCCGCCTCGGCGGCACTCTCATCTACTACAAGAAATCCTTGCACTGCGTCCCCATCGACCCGCCCTCCCTCTCTTCCAACATTGAAGTCTCGATATGTAAGTTAGGCATGACAGGACACCAACCCATCGTGATAGTTTCGATATACTGCCCCCCGGGCGAAGATTCCTCACTATGGGATAGTGACTTCGCCACCCTCACCAACCTTGGGGGTGCAGTCTTCTTGGCAGGAGATCTAAATGCCAAAAATACCCTTTGGGGTTGTAACACTACAACTCGAAAGGGCAGAGATCTCGACAGGATCTCTGACTCCCTAGGATTCGATATTCTCGCTCCGAGTGAGCCAACCCACTACCCCGGCAACCTAGCACATCGCCCTGATGTACTAGACGTCGCACTCCTAAAGAGCATCAACCTGAGGTTGTGCTCGATAGAAGTGCACAAGGAGCTCGACTCCGATCACAGGCCAGTAGTGTTAGACTTCGCTCCCCGCGTAGGTCCCCGCGAAGCAGGCCAATCTCTTCCTACCAGGCTTATCACAGACTGGAATCGCCTTGGGGAAAGCCTCAAGGCGACAACCTCCGACCATCTAGATGGTATCCCCGATCACATCACGTCCGTAGACGAAACGGTAGCGGCGATCGACTCGCTCACAAATCACGTGCAATCACTCATTAGCGATTGCTCTCGGAGAGTACCGGCGGAGGATAGCCTCCACTGGCGCCTCCCCGACGACATACGTGATCTGATGAGGGAGAAGAACGCAGCTATCAGAGCCTACGATAGAGTTCCCACTGAGGCCAATAGGGCCCGACTTAGATCCCTTCAGCGCGCCGTCAAAGCGCGAATCGGCGAGCTACGCCAGGTTAGATGGGACAGCACTCTCGAAAGCTTAGAACCTACACACCAAGCGTTCTGGCAACTTTCGAGAGCCCTTACAAAGGATTCTGTTGCTCCCATGCCTCCCCTGAACAGGCCCCACCTTCCTCCCGCTTTCGACGATAGCGAGAAAACCGAATGCCTAGCTGACTGTCTCGAGCTTCAATGTTCCCCCAGTACCCTCCCAGTCGACTTAGATCACCTCGAAGAGGTCAACCGAGAGGTGGAACGGCTAGCTTCACTACCGTTGCCCATCCTATCCGAAGTAGATGAAGACCCTGTCCCCCCCGCCACACCTGAAGAGGTAGCAGATATCATCAAGAAACTCAAACTTAGGAAATCCCCGGGTTCGGACCAGATCAACAACAGAGTTATCAAACTCTTCCCCCCCATCCTTATCGCCCTCATGACCGCCATCTTCAATGGGGCCATGTCAAACAACATCTTTCCACACCAGTGGAAAAACGCCATCGTTATTGGCATCCCTAAACCGGGCAAGCCCAAGACCGAACCCAGCAGTTATCGACCCATCAGCCTTCTCAACGGCTTGGGTAAGATCTACGAACGACTCATTCTCAGTCGTCTCCTAGCATACGCCGATGCTAACCTGCTCATTCCCCATGAGCAATTTGGCTTTAGGAATCATCATTCCTGTGTTCAGCAAGTCCACCGACTGGTTGAGCACATAAGTTCTAAATTCATGCTCGGTAGAAAAACCGGCGTCCTCTACTTTGACGTGGCGAAGGCATTCGACAAAGTCTGGCACAACGGCTTATTATATAAGCTGTGGCAGATGGAAGTGCCACACAGGCTCGTGCTCATCATACGAGACTACTTGTCGAATCGCCATTTCCGCTACAGAGTGGAGGGTTCTCTATCTTCCCCCCACCCCGTTCATGCCGGAGTCCCACAGGGCTCGGTATTATCTCCGATCTTGTTCTCGCTCTTCACAAGCGATATACCTAAGCATCGGCAAGCTCAATTAGCACTCTTCGCAGACGACACTGCAATCTACTGCTCGAGCCACTGTCTGGATTTGATAGCCAAGAATCTCCAATCCGCAGCTGATGCACTCGGTGCATGGTTCCGGAAATGGAGGATCGAGGTGAATCCAGACAAAAGCCAAGCAGTGCTTTACCACCGACGTACCCCCCACCCCCCGCCCCCGCCTCCGACCATTCGTATGTTCGGTAAGCCGATCCCTTGGGAGAAGCAAGCCAAATACTTAGGAGTTATTCTTGATGATACTCTCTCGTTCATACCGCACATTAAGACCGTGCGCGCTAGGGCCGCTATGGCACAAAGTCGACTTCACTCTCTCGTGAACAAACGTTCAAAGCTCTCACTTAGGAATAAGGTCCGCCTTTATACGGCTTGCATACGCCCCATCATGACGTATGCATCTCCAGTATTCGCTCACGTTCCCCCCTGTAGGATTCGCAAATTTCAGATTCTCCAAAATCGCTTCATGCGTAAAGCGACAGGAGCTCCCTGGTATGTTAGGACAGAGAACCTTCACATAGACCTCGGTCTGCCTACCATTAGGCAATTCATGAAGCGCTGTTCTCAAAATTTCTTTGACTCCGCCACCGCACACAGGAACCCACTCATAGTGGCATCATCATCCTACACACCGTCTTGCATTTCGCGCATTCGCCGTCCGAGACACGTTCTCGACGAGGATGACGACGAAATCACCAAGGCGCAGGAAGCCGCTTACACCGCGAGACACGACTCACCCCGCACCGGTAACTCACCGCGATACCGACCTCGTCGTAGGGGTCGTCTGTATCGTCACCGCGTCACTACTCAACCGGGCCGGCCCGTAACACCTAGCATAGCCCACGACTAGGGTTCGAGTTCCCATAGTAGGGGACGCCCTACGTACATGCAGCACACACACACTCACTCATATCACCGTAGTCAAATTTTCGTTAGTTTCGCTAACGAAAGTTTGGCTACGTAGGTACACTTAGGTTAGGAGCACACGCTCGCCGCAAACCCGCGCAAGGGTGTAAATAGCTTAACAGCTTACACTTAACACCTCACATAAAAAAAAAAAAAAAAGCCGTACGAAATCACTCAGCTATCGAACGCCGTACTGTACTGTACTGTACGTTCATTAGCGCGCTCTCATAATTATTAACCGACAACAAAATGCCGCCCAAGACAAGTGGTAAGGCCGCCAAGAAATCCGGCAAGGCACAAAAGAACATCTCCAAGACCGATAAGAAAAAGAAGAAGCACAAGAGGAAGGAGAGCTACGCCATCTACATCTACAAGGTGCTCAAGCAGGTCCACCCCGACACCGGTATCTCCAGTAAGGCTATGTCAATCATGAATTCGTTCGTTAACGACATCTTCGAACGCATAGCCGCCGAAGCTTCTCGTCTGGCCCATTACAACAAGAGGTCCACTATTACATCGAGGGAGGTGCAGACTTCCGTCAGGCTGCTGCTGCCCGGTGAGCTCGCCAAGCACGCAGTCAGCGAGGGCACCAAAGCCGTCACCAAGTACACCAGCTCCAAGTGAGCGTCGCGTATACTTGTTTCGTGTTTTTTTGTGTCTGTGTATGTATATCGAAACACGAACACAACAAAAGGCCCTTTTCAGGGCCACAAATATGTTCATGTATTTTCTGTAATCGGTTTCTATTAACACACAACAAGTCGAAAGTTCGACGACGACGACGACCGGTTAATTAATTTACTTAACTAATAAAATAAAAAAAAATATATATATATATATATATGTATATATTTCCTCTATCTAGCTGAATAACAAACAAACAATATAATTATGGTTAGGCTAGGTTAGAAAAAGTTAGGTTAAGAAATGTTAGGTTTGAAAAAGTTAGGTTCTAAAGGAGAGAGAATGAATGAAATTTAATTAAAAAAAAAAAAAAAATCATATATATTAACAACGTAGATGTTTAACCGCGATAAATATAAATAATAAAAAAATAAAAAAAAATAGAAAAAGGTTTAATGCGAAACGATAATTATTTATAGATGATACCTACCACCTATACCAATAAATTATTGTTTTGTAAAACTTTATTCGAGCGTTCGATTGTGTGATGCGTCGAGCTTGTTTCCCGTCGGGTATAAATATTGGTGACCCGCGTACGGCGTTATTCATTCTCTCTCGCACCGTCCCCGCGTACTGACGTTACCTACCGTACTACCGTTACGTTAAAGAAATGGCACGTACCAAGCAGACCGCTCGCAAGTCCACCGGTGGTAAGGCACCGAGGAAACAGCTCGCCACTAAAGCCGCCCGCAAGAGTGCACCGGCTACCGGTGGTGTAAAGAAGCCCCATCGCTACAGGCCCGGTACCGTCGCTCTTCGTGAGATCCGTCGTTACCAGAAGAGTACCGAGCTGTTGATCCGCAAACTCCCGTTCCAGCGTTTGGTTCGTGAGATCGCTCAGGACTTCAAGACCGATCTCCGTTTCCAGAGCTCCGCTGTCATGGCACTTCAGGAGGCCAGCGAGGCTTACCTCGTCGGTCTCTTCGAAGACACCAACCTTTGCGCCATTCACGCTAAACGCGTCACCATCATGCCAAAGGACATACAGTTGGCTCGCAGGATCAGAGGCGAACGCGCTTAAGGCGTGTGACTTTACAACTCCGGCGTACACAAACACGCACGAAATTATCATCGTGTCAGTTTTGTACACTCGAGCCGAAAAGCACAAAAGGCCCTTTTCAGGGCCACATATATTTCTGATATATTATTAAAATATATGTTTCTTACATAACATCATAAAGTCATATAGTCTATAAATAAACTACATATAATTATATACTAAATTATAAATATATAGGTTACTGAAAAAGTTTAGTTTAGTTTGTTTGCTTATGTTATTTATGCATAATTGATTTGACTTAAAACATGGATGTAAATAAATCTATGGAATAATCAAATTATTTCACTTTTGCAATATTCTATATGCTATGCGTATAGACTTGCCAAATGAAATTAGGTTGATATTTTATTAAAACAATAATTTGTTCAAGTCATAGGTGAATATGACTAATACAAGAATAACACGAATTATTATTAATGTACCTACATAGAAATTATATTAATAAATAATTGTGTGTTCGTAGTAAACCGGGGCACCCACCGAGCGCGCGAGCGCGTCGACGGCTCCATACACCGGCGGTATACTATATAAAGGGGCGAAATACGTTTGCTCCGAATCCAGTCGTACGCCAGCGCTCGCCGTTTAACAACGTGCGCGCGTTAGTCATTTGTTCGTGTCGTTCTGTTCAATTTACTCGCTTAGAAGATGACCGGACGCGGAAAGGGAGGAAAAGGTCTGGGGAAAGGAGGAGCCAAGCGTCACAGGAAAGTACTTCGTGATAACATCCAGGGCATCACGAAGCCGGCCATCCGTCGTCTGGCGCGCAGAGGTGGTGTCAAGCGTATCTCCGGTCTCATTTACGAAGAGACTCGCGGCGTCCTCAAGGTTTTCCTAGAGAACGTAATCCGCGACGCCGTCACGTACACGGAGCACGCCAAGAGGAAGACCGTAACCGCCATGGACGTAGTCTACGCTCTGAAGCGTCAAGGCCGCACCCTCTACGGTTTCGGCGGTTAAGGTTGCCTGCATGTCTCTGCCTGCATGCCACATAATATTTATCGAATATTATTATTTTATTCGATAAATAATTTAAACAAAAGGCCCTTTTCAGGGCCGCATATGAATCTTATAAACTTTATTACGGTTTATGTTTCTATGACACACACACAAGAAAGTCTCTAATTAACTAACTCAAAATACTTTTACCAACCTTACCAATAGTATCGGTTCTACAACATAAATAAACATCTTACTTGTTGTTACTCTTCCTCTATAGAGATATAGCGAACCGTGCCGAAGTATACTTATGTGTAGATCTCCATTCACCGTTCGAGTAACTGAAAGAAAAAAAAAAAAAAATATATGTATAATTTTTTATATATCGTAGCATACATATAACATTATAATATATTACTTTTATACGTTTGTTTTATCATTCTATATACCTACTTAGAAACGACTAATCGTATGATTTTAATATTATTATTAATATTTACTTTGAAAAATTATATTAATTTATACATTACTACGTCGTACGTACGTACACGACGAAAAGTAGCGCTGAGGGCGGCCGCCGCCGCTCTTTACTTTGTACTGCGCATTTGATTCGATTATTGTAAATATGCCTATAGACTATTCATAATATGAAATATATTGAATAATAATAGACAGTGTCTCAATGATGACGTAAAATATATTTTTATATTACTATTATAATCGAACAAACCTCACCGGTCATAGTCGTCCGTCCTTAAGTGGTGTGTTCGAACCAACGTGTATGCAACGTGTTTTACGAAGGTTCACTTTTAATGGTGTAATTCGTTCGGTTAATGTGTTAATATAAAAAAAATGTTTACACGTTTCAAGCTCGATATCCACGTCGAGGATTTATCGACCGTTTAGGCGGAAATCTTTGCGTTTTATAGAGAAAAATACATTTTTAACAAAACTCAACGTATGCACGGTAGACAGTCGAGAAAATAATATACCGTAGCGTCGTAACCTATCGTTTATACCCTATATAATCTGTGTTGTACGATGGTCACTTTCATGATATATATAAAATGTTGTACGAAATACATGCCGCCATAGGAAAAGTTTAATAAAAATTTATTTAATTAGATAGGTGTTAGTGAAAAGTATGAAGTGTTCATACGAGAAAACGTCCCGCGACAGAACGGCCCTCGTTACGGTAAAGTTCAGACGTAGCTCGCTGAACGAAATTTTATGTATGGTGGCGACATCTACGGACAGTCGAAGTCTCTATCTACTTTACTACTAACTACTACGTTAGTTAATTACGTACTTACTTGTGTGTATCTAAATATAATAAAAAATAAATAAAATGGCAGACACAGCTGTTGCCGCCGAAGCTCCGGCTCCCGCTACACCCGCGAAGAAGGCAGGAAGAGGGGCAGGTGCCGCAAAGAAACCTAAGGCGAAGCCCACTCATCCCAAGACATCCGAGATGGTGAACAACGCTATCAGGGAGATGAAGGAACGCAGCGGATCGTCGTTGCAAGCCATCAAAAAATACATCGCCGCCCACTACAAGGTCGACGCCGAGAAGTTGGCGCCTTTCATTAGAAAGTATCTGAAGAGTGCCGTCGAATCGGGTGCCCTAATTCAGACAAAGGGCAAGGGAGCCTCCGGATCGTTCAAACTCGAGTCCAAGTCCTCCTCGGCGAAGAAACCCAGCGCAGCCGCCGCTAGCTCCGGCAAATCCGCCGGCGGCAAGGGTGCCGCCGCCTCCGCCGCCAAGGGTGGTAAGAAGGCGACCGCCTCCGCCGCCGGCGCCAAGAGCAAGAAGGCGGCCGCCGCGTCGGCGTCTGCCGCCTCGGGCTCGCCGTCCAAATCCAAAGCGTCCGCAGCTAAAGACAAGAAAGCCGCCGCCGCAAAGAAGAAGCCCGCCCCTAAGAAGGCCGCAACCCCCGCTAAGGCGAAGGGTGGTGCAGCCCCCAAAGCAAAGAAGACCGCCAAACCTCCTACTAAGAAACCCAAGGCACCGAAACCTAAGAAGGCCGCCGCCACACCTAAGAAGCCGGCCGCGAAGAAAGCAGCCGCCGCCAAGAAGTAAACTCGCACACGACACCACCGCACAACATAATTGATTGTGTGTGTGTGTGTGTGTGTGTCGTCGAGAGGTACGACGTGTTGCGCCGCGGCGCTAAGCGGCTCAAGACTGCGGCGACCGACCAGCGGAGTAGTGCAGTTTCTGATCGCAAGAAAGAAGAAGAAAACTACTAAGATCTCTCTCTATCATCGCTGCCGCGCGCTTAGCTTGCTATGCGCACGCACGCAACAACAAAACAGCCCTTTTCAGGGCTAACAAAGTTTTCTCGAATATAATTTTTATTTTTATATTCGTTTCTATGATACGATAAAGGTCAAAAGTAGTCTCAAACAAACAAACAACATTCTACTATAACGCATCAACTTTATTTATTTCTAAATAAATACTTTACATCGCTAAGTATAGGTACAATTTCGTATAATAATATCTAATAATAATAAACTATAACTAAGCAATTACATATATAAATTAACTAACTTACTATGCTACCGTACAAAATCTATAACTACTTATTTATTACCTACATAGGTAAATTAAATTATTTATTTCGTATCGTACCATAAACTTTATCCTCTTCACAATATACACTTCACTTCACTTTGGTATTTATTATTACACCACACATTTATTTTTTCACTTGTTTCACTTCACACACGCGCGAGATTATTATTATTTACGCGAACGCAACGACGGAGGCGACGTGAAACGACGATAATAAACAACAACAACCTAATTAATAATTACAACACACATTTTTACAACTATAAACTAAAACGACACGCCGTCCGCCCTGCCGACTGCCCGATATAATATACTTTTGTTTTTCAATATAATAATAAAGGATATTATTATTATTATTATGGCTATGGCGCTGGCGCATGCGCGATGCGCGACGAACGACGTCGCTTTTTGACGGTGTCAGTTCGTTCTCTCGCTCGCTCCCTACCCCACCCGACGTTTGCGCGACAGCGGCCGTATATAAAATGAACGGACACAAACGGATTGTTTTTGTATTTACTGGTTGTAGCGCGCGCACGCACACGCACGTTATATATAATATTACGTTGAAAGTTATTATAATATAAAAAAACTTCAAACATGTCTGGACGCGGTAAAGGTGGAAAAGTTAAGGGAAAGGCAAAGTCTCGTTCCAACCGTGCTGGTCTCCAGTTCCCCGTCGGTCGTATACACAGGCTGCTGCGTAACGGCAACTACGCCGAGCGCGTCGGTGCCGGTGCTCCAGTGTATCTGGCCGCAGTAATGGAATACCTTGCCGCTGAAGTTCTCGAGTTGGCCGGTAACGCCGCGAGGGACAACAAGAAGACCAGGATCATTCCCCGTCATCTCCAATTGGCCATCCGCAACGACGAGGAGTTGAACAAACTGCTATCCGGCGTGACAATCGCTCAGGGCGGTGTGCTGCCTAACATCCAGGCTGTCCTCCTGCCCAAGAAGACCGAGAAGAAGGCCTAAACCTCTCGCTCAATTCTTGGTCTGTCTGTATCATCGAGATCACGATCGATGTGCATCGACACACACACACACACTGTTCTTTGCGTGCATGGATCGTGAACGTGAAAAAGGCCCTTTTCAGGGCCACAATACGAATCATAGTCGGAAAGTAATATTATATTATTATTATAAAGACTGTTTCTATTACGATACAATTGAAAGTATTCTAGCAGTATAACTATGTATTATAGTACATTATACAGTATATTATAAAATAATACTTAATAATATTAAATTGACAGACACGTCAGTTAAAAGTAAATTTTACATGAACAAAACTACTACTTCATTGATACATTATAATTAAACACGAAATAAAAATATATGCAACGTAGATACCTATCAATACAAACCATTTGATATTTATTTAATTATAGGTATGTAATCTACCATACTATCAAATAGATAGAATAAATAATATTACTACTAAAGACGACCAAAAGCGAAGCGTCGCACCTCGTCCCGCGCATTTCCCCTTTGGCGCGGTCTCTCTCTTGACGCTAGAGCGAGGCGAACGCGACTGAACATATCTGTTTCGCTACGATTGGTCCGCGCGGACTGTCGCGCTCTACGTGCGTCCCACCACTGAGCGACTTTTGGCTCAATAAAAAGAAGGTGCAGTTTGCCGTACGAAATCACTCAGCTATCGAACGCCGTACTGTACTGTACTGTACGTTCATTAGCGCGCTCTCATAATTATTAACCGACAACAAAATGCCGCCCAAGACAAGTGGTAAGGCCGCCAAGAAATCCGGCAAGGCACAAAAGAACATCTCCAAGACCGATAAGAAAAAGAAGAAGCACAAGAGGAAGGAGAGCTACGCCATCTACATCTACAAGGTGCTCAAGCAGGTCCACCCCGACACCGGTATCTCCAGTAAGGCTATGTCAATCATGAATTCGTTCGTTAACGACATCTTCGAACGCATAGCCGCCGAAGCTTCTCGTCTGGCCCATTACAACAAGAGGTCCACTATTACATCGAGGGAGGTGCAGACTTCCGTCAGGCTGCTGCTGCCCGGTGAGCTCGCCAAGCACGCAGTCAGCGAGGGCACCAAAGCCGTCACCAAGTACACCAGCTCCAAGTGAGCGTCGCGTATACTTGTTTCGTGTTTTTTTGTGTCTGTGTATGTATATCGAAACACGAACACAACAAAAGGCCCTTTTCAGGGCCACAAATATGTTCATGTATTTTCTGTAATCGGTTTCTATTAACACACAACAAGTCGAAAGTTCGACGACGACGACGACCGGTTAATTAATTTACTTAACTAATAAAATAAAAAAAAATATATATATATATATATATGTATATATTTCCTCTATCTAGCTGAATAACAAACAAACAATATAATTATGGTTAGGCTAGGTTAGAAAAAGTTAGGTTAAGAAATGTTAGGTTTGAAAAAGTTAGGTTCTAAAGGAGAGAGAATGAATGAAATTTAATTAAAAAAAAAAAAAAAATCATATATATTAACAACGTAGATGTTTAACCGCGATAAATATAAATAATAAAAAAATAAAAAAAAATAGAAAAAGGTTTAATGCGAAACGATAATTATTTATAGATGATACCTACCACCTATACCAATAAATTATTGTTTTGTAAAACTTTATTCGAGCGTTCGATTGTGTGATGCGTCGAGCTTGTTTCCCGTCGGGTATAAATATTGGTGACCCGCGTACGGCGTTATTCATTCTCTCTCGCACCGTCCCCGCGTACTGACGTTACCTACCGTACTACCGTTACGTTAAAGAAATGGCACGTACCAAGCAGACCGCTCGCAAGTCCACCGGTGGTAAGGCACCGAGGAAACAGCTCGCCACTAAAGCCGCCCGCAAGAGTGCACCGGCTACCGGTGGTGTAAAGAAGCCCCATCGCTACAGGCCCGGTACCGTCGCTCTTCGTGAGATCCGTCGTTACCAGAAGAGTACCGAGCTGTTGATCCGCAAACTCCCGTTCCAGCGTTTGGTTCGTGAGATCGCTCAGGACTTCAAGACCGATCTCCGTTTCCAGAGCTCCGCTGTCATGGCACTTCAGGAGGCCAGCGAGGCTTACCTCGTCGGTCTCTTCGAAGACACCAACCTTTGCGCCATTCACGCTAAACGCGTCACCATCATGCCAAAGGACATACAGTTGGCTCGCAGGATCAGAGGCGAACGCGCTTAAGGCGTGTGACTTTACAACTCCGGCGTACACAAACACGCACGAAATTATCATCGTGTCAGTTTTGTACACTCGAGCCGAAAAGCACAAAAGGCCCTTTTCAGGGCCACATATATTTCTGATATATTATTAAAATATATGTTTCTTACATAACATCATAAAGTCATATAGTCTATAAATAAACTACATATAATTATATACTAAATTATAAATATATAGGTTACTGAAAAAGTTTAGTTTAGTTTGTTTGCTTATGTTATTTATGCATAATTGATTTGACTTAAAACATGGATGTAAATAAATCTATGGAATAATCAAATTATTTCACTTTTGCAATATTCTATATGCTATGCGTATAGACTTGCCAAATGAAATTAGGTTGATATTTTATTAAAACAATAATTTGTTCAAGTCATAGGTGAATATGACTAATACAAGAATAACACGAATTATTATTAATGTACCTACATAGAAATTATATTAATAAATAATTGTGTGTTCGTAGTAAACCGGGGCACCCACCGAGCGCGCGAGCGCGTCGACGGCTCCATACACCGGCGGTATACTATATAAAGGGGCGAAATACGTTTGCTCCGAATCCAGTCGTACGCCAGCGCTCGCCGTTTAACAACGTGCGCGCGTTAGTCATTTGTTCGTGTCGTTCTGTTCAATTTACTCGCTTAGAAGATGACCGGACGCGGAAAGGGAGGAAAAGGTCTGGGGAAAGGAGGAGCCAAGCGTCACAGGAAAGTACTTCGTGATAACATCCAGGGCATCACGAAGCCGGCCATCCGTCGTCTGGCGCGCAGAGGTGGTGTCAAGCGTATCTCCGGTCTCATTTACGAAGAGACTCGCGGCGTCCTCAAGGTTTTCCTAGAGAACGTAATCCGCGACGCCGTCACGTACACGGAGCACGCCAAGAGGAAGACCGTAACCGCCATGGACGTAGTCTACGCTCTGAAGCGTCAAGGCCGCACCCTCTACGGTTTCGGCGGTTAAGGTTGCCTGCATGTCTCTGCCTGCATGCCACATAATATTTATCGAATATTATTATTTTATTCGATAAATAATTTAAACAAAAGGCCCTTTTCAGGGCCGCATATGAATCTTATAAACTTTATTACGGTTTATGTTTCTATGACACACACACAAGAAAGTCTCTAATTAACTAACTCAAAATACTTTTACCAACCTTACCAATAGTATCGGTTCTACAACATAAATAAACATCTTACTTGTTGTTACTCTTCCTCTATAGAGATATAGCGAACCGTGCCGAAGTATACTTATGTGTAGATCTCCATTCACCGTTCGAGTAACTGAAAGAAAAAAAAAAAAAAATATATGTATAATTTTTTATATATCGTAGCATACATATAACATTATAATATATTACTTTTATACGTTTGTTTTATCATTCTATATACCTACTTAGAAACGACTAATCGTATGATTTTAATATTATTATTAATATTTACTTTGAAAAATTATATTAATTTATACATTACTACGTCGTACGTACGTACACGACGAAAAGTAGCGCTGAGGGCGGCCGCCGCCGCTCTTTACTTTGTACTGCGCATTTGATTCGATTATTGTAAATATGCCTATAGACTATTCATAATATGAAATATATTGAATAATAATAGACAGTGTCTCAATGATGACGTAAAATATATTTTTATATTACTATTATAATCGAACAAACCTCACCGGTCATAGTCGTCCGTCCTTAAGTGGTGTGTTCGAACCAACGTGTATGCAACGTGTTTTACGAAGGTTCACTTTTAATGGTGTAATTCGTTCGGTTAATGTGTTAATATAAAAAAAATGTTTACACGTTTCAAGCTCGATATCCACGTCGAGGATTTATCGACCGTTTAGGCGGAAATCTTTGCGTTTTATAGAGAAAAATACATTTTTAACAAAACTCAACGTATGCACGGTAGACAGTCGAGAAAATAATATACCGTAGCGTCGTAACCTATCGTTTATACCCTATATAATCTGTGTTGTACGATGGTCACTTTCATGATATATATAAAATGTTGTACGAAATACATGCCGCCATAGGAAAAGTTTAATAAAAATTTATTTAATTAGATAGGTGTTAGTGAAAAGTATGAAGTGTTCATACGAGAAAACGTCCCGCGACAGAACGGCCCTCGTTACGGTAAAGTTCAGACGTAGCTCGCTGAACGAAATTTTATGTATGGTGGCGACATCTACGGACAGTCGAAGTCTCTATCTACTTTACTACTAACTACTACGTTAGTTAATTACGTACTTACTTGTGTGTATCTAAATATAATAAAAAATAAATAAAATGGCAGACACAGCTGTTGCCGCCGAAGCTCCGGCTCCCGCTACACCCGCGAAGAAGGCAGGAAGAGGGGCAGGTGCCGCAAAGAAACCTAAGGCGAAGCCCACTCATCCCAAGACATCCGAGATGGTGAACAACGCTATCAGGGAGATGAAGGAACGCAGCGGATCGTCGTTGCAAGCCATCAAAAAATACATCGCCGCCCACTACAAGGTCGACGCCGAGAAGTTGGCGCCTTTCATTAGAAAGTATCTGAAGAGTGCCGTCGAATCGGGTGCCCTAATTCAGACAAAGGGCAAGGGAGCCTCCGGATCGTTCAAACTCGAGTCCAAGTCCTCCTCGGCGAAGAAACCCAGCGCAGCCGCCGCTAGCTCCGGCAAATCCGCCGGCGGCAAGGGTGCCGCCGCCTCCGCCGCCAAGGGTGGTAAGAAGGCGACCGCCTCCGCCGCCGGCGCCAAGAGCAAGAAGGCGGCCGCCGCGTCGGCGTCTGCCGCCTCGGGCTCGCCGTCCAAATCCAAAGCGTCCGCAGCTAAAGACAAGAAAGCCGCCGCCGCAAAGAAGAAGCCCGCCCCTAAGAAGGCCGCAACCCCCGCTAAGGCGAAGGGTGGTGCAGCCCCCAAAGCAAAGAAGACCGCCAAACCTCCTACTAAGAAACCCAAGGCACCGAAACCTAAGAAGGCCGCCGCCACACCTAAGAAGCCGGCCGCGAAGAAAGCAGCCGCCGCCAAGAAGTAAACTCGCACACGACACCACCGCACAACATAATTGATTGTGTGTGTGTGTGTGTGTGTGTCGTCGAGAGGTACGACGTGTTGCGCCGCGGCGCTAAGCGGCTCAAGACTGCGGCGACCGACCAGCGGAGTAGTGCAGTTTCTGATCGCAAGAAAGAAGAAGAAAACTACTAAGATCTCTCTCTATCATCGCTGCCGCGCGCTTAGCTTGCTATGCGCACGCACGCAACAACAAAACAGCCCTTTTCAGGGCTAACAAAGTTTTCTCGAATATAATTTTTATTTTTATATTCGTTTCTATGATACGATAAAGGTCAAAAGTAGTCTCAAACAAACAAACAACATTCTACTATAACGCATCAACTTTATTTATTTCTAAATAAATACTTTACATCGCTAAGTATAGGTACAATTTCGTATAATAATATCTAATAATAATAAACTATAACTAAGCAATTACATATATAAATTAACTAACTTACTATGCTACCGTACAAAATCTATAACTACTTATTTATTACCTACATAGGTAAATTAAATTATTTATTTCGTATCGTACCATAAACTTTATCCTCTTCACAATATACACTTCACTTCACTTTGGTATTTATTATTACACCACACATTTATTTTTTCACTTGTTTCACTTCACACACGCGCGAGATTATTATTATTTACGCGAACGCAACGACGGAGGCGACGTGAAACGACGATAATAAACAACAACAACCTAATTAATAATTACAACACACATTTTTACAACTATAAACTAAAACGACACGCCGTCCGCCCTGCCGACTGCCCGATATAATATACTTTTGTTTTTCAATATAATAATAAAGGATATTATTATTATTATTATGGCTATGGCGCTGGCGCATGCGCGATGCGCGACGAACGACGTCGCTTTTTGACGGTGTCAGTTCGTTCTCTCGCTCGCTCCCTACCCCACCCGACGTTTGCGCGACAGCGGCCGTATATAAAATGAACGGACACAAACGGATTGTTTTTGTATTTACTGGTTGTAGCGCGCGCACGCACACGCACGTTATATATAATATTACGTTGAAAGTTATTATAATATAAAAAAACTTCAAACATGTCTGGACGCGGTAAAGGTGGAAAAGTTAAGGGAAAGGCAAAGTCTCGTTCCAACCGTGCTGGTCTCCAGTTCCCCGTCGGTCGTATACACAGGCTGCTGCGTAACGGCAACTACGCCGAGCGCGTCGGTGCCGGTGCTCCAGTGTATCTGGCCGCAGTAATGGAATACCTTGCCGCTGAAGTTCTCGAGTTGGCCGGTAACGCCGCGAGGGACAACAAGAAGACCAGGATCATTCCCCGTCATCTCCAATTGGCCATCCGCAACGACGAGGAGTTGAACAAACTGCTATCCGGCGTGACAATCGCTCAGGGCGGTGTGCTGCCTAACATCCAGGCTGTCCTCCTGCCCAAGAAGACCGAGAAGAAGGCCTAAACCTCTCGCTCAATTCTTGGTCTGTCTGTATCATCGAGATCACGATCGATGTGCATCGACACACACACACACACTGTTCTTTGCGTGCATGGATCGTGAACGTGAAAAAGGCCCTTTTCAGGGCCACAATACGAATCATAGTCGGAAAGTAATATTATATTATTATTATAAAGACTGTTTCTATTACGATACAATTGAAAGTATTCTAGCAGTATAACTATGTATTATAGTACATTATACAGTATATTATAAAATAATACTTAATAATATTAAATTGACAGACACGTCAGTTAAAAGTAAATTTTACATGAACAAAACTACTACTTCATTGATACATTATAATTAAACACGAAATAAAAATATATGCAACGTAGATACCTATCAATACAAACCATTTGATATTTATTTAATTATAGGTATGTAATCTACCATACTATCAAATAGATAGAATAAATAATATTACTACTAAAGACGACCAAAAGCGAAGCGTCGCACCTCGTCCCGCGCATTTCCCCTTTGGCGCGGTCTCTCTCTTGACGCTAGAGCGAGGCGAACGCGACTGAACATATCTGTTTCGCTACGATTGGTCCGCGCGGACTGTCGCGCTCTACGTGCGTCCCACCACTGAGCGACTTTTGGCTCAATAAAAAGAAGGTGCAGTTTGCCGTACGAAATCACTCAGCTATCGAACGCCGTACTGTACTGTACTGTACGTTCATTAGCGCGCTCTCATAATTATTAACCGACAACAAAATGCCGCCCAAGACAAGTGGTAAGGCCGCCAAGAAATCCGGCAAGGCACAAAAGAACATCTCCAAGACCGATAAGAAAAAGAAGAAGCACAAGAGGAAGGAGAGCTACGCCATCTACATCTACAAGGTGCTCAAGCAGGTCCACCCCGACACCGGTATCTCCAGTAAGGCTATGTCAATCATGAATTCGTTCGTTAACGACATCTTCGAACGCATAGCCGCCGAAGCTTCTCGTCTGGCCCATTACAACAAGAGGTCCACTATTACATCGAGGGAGGTGCAGACTTCCGTCAGGCTGCTGCTGCCCGGTGAGCTCGCCAAGCACGCAGTCAGCGAGGGCACCAAAGCCGTCACCAAGTACACCAGCTCCAAGTGAGCGTCGCGTATACTTGTTTCGTGTTTTTTTGTGTCTGTGTATGTATATCGAAACACGAACACAACAAAAGGCCCTTTTCAGGGCCACAAATATGTTCATGTATTTTCTGTAATCGGTTTCTATTAACACACAACAAGTCGAAAGTTCGACGACGACGACGACCGGTTAATTAATTTACTTAACTAATAAAATAAAAAAAAATATATATATATATATATATGTATATATTTCCTCTATCTAGCTGAATAACAAACAAACAATATAATTATGGTTAGGCTAGGTTAGAAAAAGTTAGGTTAAGAAATGTTAGGTTTGAAAAAGTTAGGTTCTAAAGGAGAGAGAATGAATGAAATTTAATTAAAAAAAAAAAAAAAATCATATATATTAACAACGTAGATGTTTAACCGCGATAAATATAAATAATAAAAAAATAAAAAAAAATAGAAAAAGGTTTAATGCGAAACGATAATTATTTATAGATGATACCTACCACCTATACCAATAAATTATTGTTTTGTAAAACTTTATTCGAGCGTTCGATTGTGTGATGCGTCGAGCTTGTTTCCCGTCGGGTATAAATATTGGTGACCCGCGTACGGCGTTATTCATTCTCTCTCGCACCGTCCCCGCGTACTGACGTTACCTACCGTACTACCGTTACGTTAAAGAAATGGCACGTACCAAGCAGACCGCTCGCAAGTCCACCGGTGGTAAGGCACCGAGGAAACAGCTCGCCACTAAAGCCGCCCGCAAGAGTGCACCGGCTACCGGTGGTGTAAAGAAGCCCCATCGCTACAGGCCCGGTACCGTCGCTCTTCGTGAGATCCGTCGTTACCAGAAGAGTACCGAGCTGTTGATCCGCAAACTCCCGTTCCAGCGTTTGGTTCGTGAGATCGCTCAGGACTTCAAGACCGATCTCCGTTTCCAGAGCTCCGCTGTCATGGCACTTCAGGAGGCCAGCGAGGCTTACCTCGTCGGTCTCTTCGAAGACACCAACCTTTGCGCCATTCACGCTAAACGCGTCACCATCATGCCAAAGGACATACAGTTGGCTCGCAGGATCAGAGGCGAACGCGCTTAAGGCGTGTGACTTTACAACTCCGGCGTACACAAACACGCACGAAATTATCATCGTGTCAGTTTTGTACACTCGAGCCGAAAAGCACAAAAGGCCCTTTTCAGGGCCACATATATTTCTGATATATTATTAAAATATATGTTTCTTACATAACATCATAAAGTCATATAGTCTATAAATAAACTACATATAATTATATACTAAATTATAAATATATAGGTTACTGAAAAAGTTTAGTTTAGTTTGTTTGCTTATGTTATTTATGCATAATTGATTTGACTTAAAACATGGATGTAAATAAATCTATGGAATAATCAAATTATTTCACTTTTGCAATATTCTATATGCTATGCGTATAGACTTGCCAAATGAAATTAGGTTGATATTTTATTAAAACAATAATTTGTTCAAGTCATAGGTGAATATGACTAATACAAGAATAACACGAATTATTATTAATGTACCTACATAGAAATTATATTAATAAATAATTGTGTGTTCGTAGTAAACCGGGGCACCCACCGAGCGCGCGAGCGCGTCGACGGCTCCATACACCGGCGGTATACTATATAAAGGGGCGAAATACGTTTGCTCCGAATCCAGTCGTACGCCAGCGCTCGCCGTTTAACAACGTGCGCGCGTTAGTCATTTGTTCGTGTCGTTCTGTTCAATTTACTCGCTTAGAAGATGACCGGACGCGGAAAGGGAGGAAAAGGTCTGGGGAAAGGAGGAGCCAAGCGTCACAGGAAAGTACTTCGTGATAACATCCAGGGCATCACGAAGCCGGCCATCCGTCGTCTGGCGCGCAGAGGTGGTGTCAAGCGTATCTCCGGTCTCATTTACGAAGAGACTCGCGGCGTCCTCAAGGTTTTCCTAGAGAACGTAATCCGCGACGCCGTCACGTACACGGAGCACGCCAAGAGGAAGACCGTAACCGCCATGGACGTAGTCTACGCTCTGAAGCGTCAAGGCCGCACCCTCTACGGTTTCGGCGGTTAAGGTTGCCTGCATGTCTCTGCCTGCATGCCACATAATATTTATCGAATATTATTATTTTATTCGATAAATAATTTAAACAAAAGGCCCTTTTCAGGGCCGCATATGAATCTTATAAACTTTATTACGGTTTATGTTTCTATGACACACACACAAGAAAGTCTCTAATTAACTAACTCAAAATACTTTTACCAACCTTACCAATAGTATCGGTTCTACAACATAAATAAACATCTTACTTGTTGTTACTCTTCCTCTATAGAGATATAGCGAACCGTGCCGAAGTATACTTATGTGTAGATCTCCATTCACCGTTCGAGTAACTGAAAGAAAAAAAAAAAAAAATATATGTATAATTTTTTATATATCGTAGCATACATATAACATTATAATATATTACTTTTATACGTTTGTTTTATCATTCTATATACCTACTTAGAAACGACTAATCGTATGATTTTAATATTATTATTAATATTTACTTTGAAAAATTATATTAATTTATACATTACTACGTCGTACGTACGTACACGACGAAAAGTAGCGCTGAGGGCGGCCGCCGCCGCTCTTTACTTTGTACTGCGCATTTGATTCGATTATTGTAAATATGCCTATAGACTATTCATAATATGAAATATATTGAATAATAATAGACAGTGTCTCAATGATGACGTAAAATATATTTTTATATTACTATTATAATCGAACAAACCTCACCGGTCATAGTCGTCCGTCCTTAAGTGGTGTGTTCGAACCAACGTGTATGCAACGTGTTTTACGAAGGTTCACTTTTAATGGTGTAATTCGTTCGGTTAATGTGTTAATATAAAAAAAATGTTTACACGTTTCAAGCTCGATATCCACGTCGAGGATTTATCGACCGTTTAGGCGGAAATCTTTGCGTTTTATAGAGAAAAATACATTTTTAACAAAACTCAACGTATGCACGGTAGACAGTCGAGAAAATAATATACCGTAGCGTCGTAACCTATCGTTTATACCCTATATAATCTGTGTTGTACGATGGTCACTTTCATGATATATATAAAATGTTGTACGAAATACATGCCGCCATAGGAAAAGTTTAATAAAAATTTATTTAATTAGATAGGTGTTAGTGAAAAGTATGAAGTGTTCATACGAGAAAACGTCCCGCGACAGAACGGCCCTCGTTACGGTAAAGTTCAGACGTAGCTCGCTGAACGAAATTTTATGTATGGTGGCGACATCTACGGACAGTCGAAGTCTCTATCTACTTTACTACTAACTACTACGTTAGTTAATTACGTACTTACTTGTGTGTATCTAAATATAATAAAAAATAAATAAAATGGCAGACACAGCTGTTGCCGCCGAAGCTCCGGCTCCCGCTACACCCGCGAAGAAGGCAGGAAGAGGGGCAGGTGCCGCAAAGAAACCTAAGGCGAAGCCCACTCATCCCAAGACATCCGAGATGGTGAACAACGCTATCAGGGAGATGAAGGAACGCAGCGGATCGTCGTTGCAAGCCATCAAAAAATACATCGCCGCCCACTACAAGGTCGACGCCGAGAAGTTGGCGCCTTTCATTAGAAAGTATCTGAAGAGTGCCGTCGAATCGGGTGCCCTAATTCAGACAAAGGGCAAGGGAGCCTCCGGATCGTTCAAACTCGAGTCCAAGTCCTCCTCGGCGAAGAAACCCAGCGCAGCCGCCGCTAGCTCCGGCAAATCCGCCGGCGGCAAGGGTGCCGCCGCCTCCGCCGCCAAGGGTGGTAAGAAGGCGACCGCCTCCGCCGCCGGCGCCAAGAGCAAGAAGGCGGCCGCCGCGTCGGCGTCTGCCGCCTCGGGCTCGCCGTCCAAATCCAAAGCGTCCGCAGCTAAAGACAAGAAAGCCGCCGCCGCAAAGAAGAAGCCCGCCCCTAAGAAGGCCGCAACCCCCGCTAAGGCGAAGGGTGGTGCAGCCCCCAAAGCAAAGAAGACCGCCAAACCTCCTACTAAGAAACCCAAGGCACCGAAACCTAAGAAGGCCGCCGCCACACCTAAGAAGCCGGCCGCGAAGAAAGCAGCCGCCGCCAAGAAGTAAACTCGCACACGACACCACCGCACAACATAATTGATTGTGTGTGTGTGTGTGTGTGTGTCGTCGAGAGGTACGACGTGTTGCGCCGCGGCGCTAAGCGGCTCAAGACTGCGGCGACCGACCAGCGGAGTAGTGCAGTTTCTGATCGCAAGAAAGAAGAAGAAAACTACTAAGATCTCTCTCTATCATCGCTGCCGCGCGCTTAGCTTGCTATGCGCACGCACGCAACAACAAAACAGCCCTTTTCAGGGCTAACAAAGTTTTCTCGAATATAATTTTTATTTTTATATTCGTTTCTATGATACGATAAAGGTCAAAAGTAGTCTCAAACAAACAAACAACATTCTACTATAACGCATCAACTTTATTTATTTCTAAATAAATACTTTACATCGCTAAGTATAGGTACAATTTCGTATAATAATATCTAATAATAATAAACTATAACTAAGCAATTACATATATAAATTAACTAACTTACTATGCTACCGTACAAAATCTATAACTACTTATTTATTACCTACATAGGTAAATTAAATTATTTATTTCGTATCGTACCATAAACTTTATCCTCTTCACAATATACACTTCACTTCACTTTGGTATTTATTATTACACCACACATTTATTTTTTCACTTGTTTCACTTCACACACGCGCGAGATTATTATTATTTACGCGAACGCAACGACGGAGGCGACGTGAAACGACGATAATAAACAACAACAACCTAATTAATAATTACAACACACATTTTTACAACTATAAACTAAAACGACACGCCGTCCGCCCTGCCGACTGCCCGATATAATATACTTTTGTTTTTCAATATAATAATAAAGGATATTATTATTATTATTATGGCTATGGCGCTGGCGCATGCGCGATGCGCGACGAACGACGTCGCTTTTTGACGGTGTCAGTTCGTTCTCTCGCTCGCTCCCTACCCCACCCGACGTTTGCGCGACAGCGGCCGTATATAAAATGAACGGACACAAACGGATTGTTTTTTGTATTTACTGGTTGTAGCGCGCGCACGCACACGCACGTTATATATAATATTACGTTGAAAGTTATTATAATATAAAAAAACTTCAAACATGTCTGGACGCGGTAAAGGTGGAAAAGTTAAGGGAAAGGCAAAGTCTCGTTCCAACCGTGCTGGTCTCCAGTTCCCCGTCGGTCGTATACACAGGCTGCTGCGTAACGGCAACTACGCCGAGCGCGTCGGTGCCGGTGCTCCAGTGTATCTGGCCGCAGTAATGGAATACCTTGCCGCTGAAGTTCTCGAGTTGGCCGGTAACGCCGCGAGGGACAACAAGAAGACCAGGATCATTCCCCGTCATCTCCAATTGGCCATCCGCAACGACGAGGAGTTGAACAAACTGCTATCCGGCGTGACAATCGCTCAGGGCGGTGTGCTGCCTAACATCCAGGCTGTCCTCCTGCCCAAGAAGACCGAGAAGAAGGCCTAAACCTCTCGCTCAATTCTTGGTCTGTCTGTATCATCGAGATCACGATCGATGTGCATCGACACACACACACACACTGTTCTTTGCGTGCATGGATCGTGAACGTGAAAAAGGCCCTTTTCAGGGCCACAATACGAATCATAGTCGGAAAGTAATATTATATTATTATTATAAAGACTGTTTCTATTACGATACAATTGAAAGTATTCTAGCAGTATAACTATGTATTATAGTACATTATACAGTATATTATAAAATAATACTTAATAATATTAAATTGACAGACACGTCAGTTAAAAGTAAATTTTACATGAACAAAACTACTACTTCATTGATACATTATAATTAAACACGAAATAAAAATATATGCAACGTAGATACCTATCAATACAAACCATTTGATATTTATTTAATTATAGGTATGTAATCTACCATACTATCAAATAGATAGAATAAATAATATTACTACTAAAGACGACCAAAAGCGAAGCGTCGCACCTCGTCCCGCGCATTTCCCCTTTGGCGCGGTCTCTCTCTTGACGCTAGAGCGAGGCGAACGCGACTGAACATATCTGTTTCGCTACGATTGGTCCGCGCGGACTGTCGCGCTCTACGTGCGTCCCACCACTGAGCGACTTTTGGCTCAATAAAAAGAAGGTGCAGTTTGCCGTACGAAATCAGTTTCGATATACTGCCCCCCGGGCGAAGATTCCTCACTATGGGATAGTGACTTCGCCACCCTCACCAACCTTGGGGGTGCAGTCTTCTTGGCAGGAGATCTAAATGCCAAAAATACCCTTTGGGGTTGTAACACTACAACTCGAAAGGGCAGAGATCTCGACAGGATCTCTGACTCCCTAGGATTCGATATTCTCGCTCCGAGTGAGCCAACCCACTACCCCGGCAACCTAGCACATCGCCCTGATGTACTAGACGTCGCACTCCTAAAGAGCATCAACCTGAGGTTGTGCTCGATAGAAGTGCACAAGGAGCTCGACTCCGATCACAGGCCAGTAGTGTTAGACTTCGCTCCCCGCGTAGGTCCCCGCGAAGCAGGCCAATCTCTTCCTACCAGGCTTATCACAGACTGGAATCGCCTTGGGGACAGCCTCAAGGCGACAACCTCCGACCATCTAGATGGTATCCCCGATCACATCACGTCCGTAGACGAAACGGTAGCGGCGATTGACTCCCTCACAAATCACGTGCAATCGCTCATTAGCGATTGCTCTCGGAGAGTACCGGCGGAGGATAGCCTCCACTGGCGCCTCCCCGACGACATACGTGATCTGATGAGGGAGAAGAACGCAGCTATCAGAGCCTACGATAGAGTTCCCACTGAGGCCAATAGGGCCCGACTTAGATCCCTTCAGCGCGCCGTCAAAGCGCGAATCGGCGAGCTACGCCAGGTTAGATGGGACAGCACTCTCGAAAGCTTAGAACCTACACACCAAGCGTTCTGGCAACTTTCGAGAGCCCTTACAAAGGATTCTGTTGCTCCCATGCCTCCCCTGAACAGGCCCCACCTTCCTCCCGCTTTCGACGATAGCGAGAAAACCGAATGCCTAGCTGACTGTCTCGAGCTTCAATGTTCCCCCAGTACCCTCCCAGTCGACTTAGATCACCTCGAAGAGGTCAACCGAGAGGTGGAACGGCTAGCTTCACTACCGTTGCCCATCCTATCCGAAGTAGATGAAGACCCTGTCCCCCCCGCCACACCTGAAGAGGTAGCAGATATCATCAAGAAACTCAAACTTAGGAAATCCCCGGGTTCGGATCAGATCAACAACAGAGTTATCAAACTCTTCCCCCCCATCCTTATCGCCCTCATGACCGCCATCTTCAATGGGGCCATGTCAAACAACATCTTTCCACACCAGTGGAAAAACGCCATCGTTATTGGCATCCCTAAACCGGGCAAGCCCAAGACCGAACCCAGCAGTTATCGACCCATCAGCCTTCTCAACGGCTTGGGTAAGATCTACGAACGACTCATTCTCAGTCGTCTCCTAGCATACGCCGATGCTAACCTGCTCATTCCCCATGAGCAATTTGGCTTTAGGAATCATCATTCCTGTGTTCAACAAGTCCACCGACTGGTTGAGCACATAAGTTCTAAATTCATGCTCGGTAGAAAAACCGGCGTCCTCTACTTTGACGTGGCGAAGGCATTCGACAAAGTCTGGCACAACGGCTTATTATATAAGCTGTGGCAGATGGAAGTGCCACACAGGCTCGTGCTCATCATACGAGACTACTTGTCGAATCGCCATTTCCGCTACAGAGTGGAGGGTTCTCTATCTTCCCCCCACCCCGTTCATGCCGGAGTCCCACAGGGCTCGGTATTATCTCCGATCTTGTTCTCGCTCTTCACAAGCGATATACCTAAGCATCGGCAAGCTCAATTAGCACTCTTCGCAGACGACACTGCAATCTACTGCTCGAGCCACTGTCTGGATTTGATAGCCAAGAATCTCCAATCCGCAGCTGATGCACTCGGTGCATGGTTCCGGAAATGGAGGATCGAGGTGAATCCAGACAAAAGCCAAGCAGTGCTTTACCACCGACGTACCCCCCACCCCCCGCCCCCGCCTCCGACCATTCGTATGTTCGGTAAGCCGATCCCTTGGGAGAAGCAAGCCAAATACTTAGGAGTTATTCTTGATGATACTCTCTCGTTCATACCGCACATTAAGACCGTGCGCGCTAGGGCCGCTATGGCACAAAGTCGACTTCACTCTCTCGTGAACAAACGTTCAAAGCTCTCACTTAGGAATAAGGTCCGCCTTTATACGGCTTGCATACGCCCCATCATGACGTATGCATCTCCAGTATTCGCTCACGTTCCCCCCTGTAGGATTCGCAAATTTCAGATTCTCCAAAATCGCTTTATGCGTAAAGCGACAGGAGCTCCCTGGTATGTTAGGACAGAGAACCTTCACATAGACCTCGGTCTGCCTACCATTAGGCAATTCATGAAGCGCTGTTCTCAAAATTTCTTTGACTCCGCCACCGCACACAGGAACCCACTCATAGTGGCATCATCTTCCTACACACCGTCTTGCATTTCGCACATTCGCCGTCCGAGACACGTTCTCGACGAGGATGACGACGAAATCACCAAGGCGCAGGAAGCCGCTTACACCGCGAGACACGACTCACCCCGCACCGGTAACTCACCGCGATACCGACCTCGTCGTAGGGGTCGTCTGTATCGTCACCGCGTCACTACTCAACCGGGCCGGCCCGTAACACCTAGCATAGCCCACGACTAGGGTTCGAGTTCCCATAGTAGGGGACGCCCTACGTACATGCAGCACACACACACTCACTCATATCACCGTAGTCAAATTTTCGTTAGTTTCGCTAACGAAAGTTTGGCTACGTAGGTACACTTAGGTTAGGAGCACACGCTCGCCGCAAGCCCGCGCAAGGGTGTAAATAGCTTAACAGCTTACACTTAACACCTCACATAAAAAAAAAGCCGTACGAAATCATCATTCAGCGCTCACCCGCCGTCTCGATCACACGTGCCTAACCTGGTCCGTGTCGAATTTTTTCCCGACTTTTAAAAAATTATTTCGACTCTTTAGCACTTATTATTCAACTTGCTGTTCTCACAGCGAGCTGATTAATACTTGCCGAAGCCCCCCCTGTTCTTTTCAGAACATTTATACAACAAAAGTCATCAACTGTTTCTAAAGTTCTTTTCAGAACTTCGATACAACAAAGTCTGTGTTCTTCTCAGAACACCACCGCCGCCCCCACACACACACCTCACGTCGTTTCAAGTCCTTTTTAGGACTTTTAACAACAAAAGTCGCGCCGCGAGTATCCCGCTTCCCGCCGTTTTCACAGCGGACAGCGGATCAATTCGCGGCAACTGTCCTTATTAGGACAAATCGTTTCTACTACAACAAAAGTTATACACAAACACTCACCCCATCACTCCACGGCCGCTGCGAACTGCACTGCCCCTCTCGGGGCATCCAGGAGCACCGGCACACACCACACTATAACAACACAAACAACACTTCACTACACATCCGCGCACTTGTAAGCGCGCGTCCCACACCGGAGCCCTACGGCCCGAGCACACACACCACCACTTCGCGCGCATTTTAATCCGTTAAAAAGCGCGCGAAACCACATAGCAACACCCGTGCACTTCTCAGTGCGCGACCCACACCGGAGCCCCACGGACCCCGGAGGCCTACACTAGAAATACACACACGACACGCCACCACTTCGCGTCTTTTTTTTGCAGATCCCTTAGATCAGCGAAAAAGCGCGCGAAACCCACGGTACATACACAAACACCACTTCGCGGGTTTTTTCAATCCGTTGAAAAGCGCGCGAAACACAGTACCTCACACAGTACTTAGGTACTCATCACCACACGTCATCACTTCGCGCGTCTTTTCAATCCGTTGAAAGCGCGCGAAACACTACCTCACTACACACCTACATTTACGTAGGTACTCACTACACTACACCATTTCACACGTAATTTCAATTCGTTGAAAGCGTGCGAAACAATACTCCACATTACACATTACATACTTTTACACCTACATAACATCACTTCGCGCGTACTTTCAACTCGTTGAAAACGCGCGAAACCCACTACACGTCACCCCATACATTTACACTACTTCACTACATTCCTTAACATAAAACTCGAACACTACATAACACGCTAGGTAGATACGTAAGCGCCCGTCGACCAGCTGTTCGAGCCAAAGGGTCACCGCCCGACGCCCGAGCCGCGAGCGACCGTTAAAACGCGAAGCGAACTACTGAGCGGTCACGTACGCCACTCGATATAGCCACATCTACATACCGCTAGGTAGGTACATATAGTCGACCTATTTTATTCACCGAATTTTGATCGCGTCTCACAGCTGTTTACGCAGTTGTATTCGCGTGAAAACTTCGGTGTCTAACTTTACATATTTTTGGCCCCTTCAGGGCAAAACCAGCTTGGTCTGGTCCCCGGTGGAAACCTCACAGGTGCCAACGAAACCGGGTGAGGCGTTGACCCGACACGCCTGCCGCGCCCCATAAGGGCAAAGCAAACCGTCGGACGGGGCCAGGTAGCACGACCTTGGGGGTATCCCCTAGCCGTGTCTGGCTGTCACCCACCGCCCCAACCCTAACCCCTCCTTACTCTCCCATTCCTCGTCACTAGTTTGGGTGTGCCGGCCGCCAGGCCCATACCACCCCGGTGTCGAGGCTGTTAGGAATCCTCTACTCGCGTGAGTTGCACAGAGGAAGACACTTTGAGGTACACACCACACCACTCACAAAAATCCTCCCGGCCCTTGTCGGGAGGGATCGTTCTGTTGATAAGTCGGCCGACTAAAAGTTCTGCCTTTTTATTTGTCGTCTTATCAAACAATCCCTACTAAGTGTAACTCGATCGAGTTTCACTTAACTAGCAAACATGTCAGGAATTTTATCACTTGAGGTCCTATTACAGGACCCCGAAGTGTATGCCTTTCTAAAGGCCAAGTTCGGGGACGGCATCCCCGCCGCCGCCCCCGCCCCCCTCCTCCCTCAAACCCTATCCCCCGCCATCGCCGCCACCGAATTACGACCTGCTCTCGGTCGTAAATCCCGTCGGGACAAAGTCCCGAGCACCCCCGCCTCCCCCACGCGCTCACGGAGCTCTCACTCCCTGAGACGCACCCCCTCCCCCGTCGTCACCCCCTGTCCCTCCGACATGGAGGCGTCAGACTATTATCCTGAGTCTGACGATGGAACCGACGGGTTCCAGCCTGATCCGCGCAACGAGCGCAAAAAGAGGAGGCGCAACCCTCCTCTCCCCCCCACTTCGGGCAAGGAGGCCCTACTCCCCACGCCCCCCTCCCAACCGTCTAACCCCGCCTCGCAGAAGAGGCCGCTCTCTCCCCGTCAAGGGGACGCTCCACGCAAGGAGCAGCCCCCCCCACCCCTATTCGTCCACGAGAAGTCCAAGTGGACTTCCATCTCAAGTTGGTGCGCTGAGAAGCGCATCAACTTCACATCCGCCAGATCCACCGCACAGGGGATCAAAGTCACCGTCCCAACTTCTCGGGACCACAGAGCCCTCACCATCCTTCTGAAGGAACGCAATATCGCCTTCCACACGTACACCCTCGAGGAGGATCGCCTCCTGAGGGTCGTCATCAGGGGCGTCCCTAGGGAGCTCCCTACGGAGGAGGTGAAATCCTCCCTCCTTGCCCAATCCTTCCCCGTGCACGAAGTGCACCGCATGGTCCGAGGGAAATCTAATGAGCCATTCGATATGGTTCTAGTCTCCCTCGACCGCTCCGATGCCGGTAAGGCCATCTTCCGCCTCACCAGCGTTTGCCACCTCTCCGGCATCGCTGTGGAGCCTCCCCACAAGCGTGACACTGTTTCCCAGTGCCACCGCTGCCAACAATACGGGCACTCCGCCCGCAATTGTTTCGCCAAGCCTAGGTGCGTCAAGTGCCTAGGTGATCACTCCACCGCCCAGTGCGACAGGCCCAAGGACAAGTCCTTGTGCACGTCTCCCCCCGCATGCGTTCTCTGCGGGGAGATCGGACATCCCGCGAACTACCGCGGGTGCCCGAAAGCCCCTCGCTCCCCCCCAAAGGCGAAATCCTCACGTGCCCCGGCGCGGCGCAATCCCCCCCCCACCGTGGCTCCCCCGAGCCCTCCCAAACCCAATCCATGGGGATCAAAGGCAGTAGCCCCTGCGGTGAAGCCTATGTTCCCCGCCCTCCCCAGCCGAGCAACCCCTCCAGTGGTTGCCCCGGCTCCCCCTAAACCCACCCCCTCTTCGGCAAAGGTTCCGCACCCGGTACCCGTAGCCCCCTCCCCCCTCTCCGCCTCCCCTGACAACTCGGACTTGGGAATAGTTGCTCGCTTCGCGAGCCTTATCAACTACGCCCAGCTCCGGGAAATGGCCGACCAAATTCGCGCTAATGAGGGCGACCCCATGGCGCTACTGGGTATCTCCATTAGGTACTCCAGTATCTTCGAGTCATTGGCCAACTTTAGGATAAATCCGTAATGGATTTACGCCCCACAGGTAGAGTCAAACCGAAATCCCTACGTTTAGGTTATTTCAATGCAAACGGCATTAAAACCCAGCGCGACGAGATCGCCACTTTTCTCCGCGATCATGACTTAGATGTTTTCTTAGTGCAAGAAACCTTCCTCAAACCCGCTCATAGGGACCCGAAAATTGCGAACTATTGCATAGTTCGCAATGATAGGGTCAGATCCCGCCTCGGCGGCACTCTCATCTACTACAAGAAATCCTTGCACTGCGTCCCCATCGACCCGCCCTCCCTCTCTTCCAACATTGAAGTCTCGATATGTAAGTTAGGCATGACAGGACACCAACCCATCGTGATAGTTTCGATATACTGCCCCCCGGGCGAAGATTCCTCACTATGGGATAGTGACTTCGCCACCCTCACCAACCTTGGGGGTGCAGTCTTCTTGGCAGGAGATCTAAATGCCAAAAATACCCTTTGGGGTTGTAACACTACAACTCGAAAGGGCAGAGATCTCGACAGGATCTCTGACTCCCTAGGATTCGATATTCTCGCTCCGAGTGAGCCAACCCACTACCCCGGCAACCTAGCACATCGCCCTGATGTACTAGACGTCGCACTCCTAAAGAGCATCAACCTGAGGTTGTGCTCGATAGAAGTGCACAAGGAGCTCGACTCCGATCACAGGCCAGTAGTGTTAGACTTCGCTCCCCGCGTAGGTCCCCGCGAAGCAGGCCAATCTCTTCCTACCAGGCTTATCACAGACTGGAATCGCCTTGGGGACAGCCTCAAGGCGACAACCTCCGACCATCTAGATGGTATCCCCGATCACATCACGTCCGTAGACGAAACGGTAGCGGCGATCGACTCGCTCACAAATCACGTGCAATCACTCATTAGCGATTGCTCTCGGAGAGTACCGGCGGAGGATAGCCTCCACTGGCGGCTCCCCGACGACATACGTGATCTGATGAGGGAGAAGAACGCAGCTATCAGAGCCTACGATAGAGTTCCCACTGAGGCCAATAGGGCCCGACTTAGATCCCTTCAGCGCGCCGTCAAAGCGCGAATCGGCGAGCTACGCCAGGTTAGATGGGACAGCACTCTCGAAAGCTTAGAACCTACACACCAAGCGTTCTGGCAACTTTCGAGAGCCCTTACAAAGGATTCTGTTGCTCCCATGCCTCCCCTGAACAGGCCCCACCTTCCTCCCGCTTTCGACGATAGCGAGAAAACCGAATGCCTAGCTGACTGTCTCGAGCTTCAATGTTCCCCCAGTACCCTCCCAGTCGACTTAGATCACCTCGAAGAGGTCAACCGAGAGGTGGAACGGCTAGCTTCACTACCGTTGCCCATCCTATCCGAAGTAGATGAAGACCCTGTCCCCCCCGCCACACCTGAAGAGGTAGCAGATATCATCAAGAAACTCAAACTTAGGAAATCCCCGGGTTCGGATCAGATCAACAACAGAGTTATCAAACTCTTCCCCCCCATCCTTATCGCCCTCATGACCGCCATCTTCAATGGGGCCATGTCAAACAACATCTTTCCACACCAGTGGAAAAACGCCATCGTTATTGGCATCCCTAAACCGGGCAAGCCCAAGACCGAACCCAGCAGTTATCGACCCATCAGCCTTCTCAACGGCTTGGGTAAGATCTACGAACGACTCATTCTCAGTCGTCTCCTAGCATACGCCGATGCTAACCTGCTCATTCCCCATGAGCAATTTGGCTTTAGGAATCATCATTCCTGTGTTCAACAAGTCCACCGACTGGTTGAGCACATAAGTTCTAAATTCATGCTCGGTAGAAAAACCGGCGTCCTCTACTTTGACGTGGCGAAGGCATTCGACAAAGTCTGGCACAACGGCTTATTATATAAGCTGTGGCAGATGGAAGTGCCACACAGGCTCGTGCTCATCATACGAGACTACTTGTCGAATCGCCATTTCCGCTACAGAGTGGAGGGTTCTCTATCTTCCCCCCACCCCGTTCATGCCGGAGTCCCACAGGGCTCGGTATTATCTCCGATCTTGTTCTCGCTCTTCACAAGCGATATACCTAAGCATCGGCAAGCTCAATTAGCACTCTTCGCAGACGACACTGCAATCTACTGCTCGAGCCACTGTCTGGATTTGATAGCCAAGAATCTCCAATCCGCAGCTGATGCACTCGGTGCATGGTTCCGGAAATGGAGGATCGAGGTGAATCCAGACAAAAGCCAAGCAGTGCTTTACCACCGACGTACCCCCCACCCCCCGCCCCCGCCTCCGACCATTCGTATGTTCGGTAAGCCGATCCCTTGGGAGAAGCAAGCCAAATACTTAGGAGTTATTCTTGATGATACTCTCTCGTTCATACCGCACATTAAGACCGTGCGCGCTAGGGCCGCTATGGCACAAAGTCGACTTCACTCCCTCGTGAACAAACGTTCAAAGCTCTCACTTAGGAATAAGGTCCGCCTTTATACGGCTTGCATACGCCCCATCATGACGTATGCATCTCCAGTATTCGCTCACGTTCCCCCCTGTAGGATTCGCAAATTTCAGATTCTTCAAAATCGCTTCATGCGTAAAGCGACAGGAGCTCCCTGGTATGTTAGGACAGAGAACCTTCACATAGACCTCGGTCTGCCTACCATTAGGCAATTCATGAAGCGCTGTTCTCAAAATTTCTTTGACTCCGCCACCGCACACAGGAACCCACTCATAGTGGCATCATCTTCCTACACACCGTCTTGCATTTCGCGCATTCGCCGTCCGAGACACGTTCTCGACGAGGATGACGACGAAATCACCAAGGCGCAGGAAGCCGCTTACACCGCGAGACACGACTCACCCCGCACCGGTAACTCACCGCGATACCGACCTCGTCGTAGGGGTCGTCTGTATCGTCACCGCGTCACTACTCAACCGGGCCGGCCCGTAACACCTAGCATAGCCCACGACTAGGGTTCGAGTTCCCATAGTAGGGGACGCCCTACGTACATGCAGCACACACACACTCACTCATATCACCGTAGTCAAATTTTCGTTAGTTTCGCTAACGAAAGTTTGGCTACGTAGGTACACTTAGGTTAGGAGCACACGCTCGCCGCAAGCCCGCGCAAGGGTGTAAATAGCTTAACAGCTTACACTTAACACCTCACATAAAAAAAAAAAAGCCGTACGAAATCACTCAGCTATCGAACGCCGTACTGTACTGTACTGTACGTTCATTAGCGCGCTCTCATAATTATTAACCGACAACAAAATGCCGCCCAAGACAAGTGGTAAGGCCGCCAAGAAATCCGGCAAGGCACAAAAGAACATCTCCAAGACCGATAAGAAAAAGAAGAAGCACAAGAGGAAGGAGAGCTACGCCATCTACATCTACAAGGTGCTCAAGCAGGTCCACCCCGACACCGGTATCTCCAGTAAGGCTATGTCAATCATGAATTCGTTCGTTAACGACATCTTCGAACGCATAGCCGCCGAAGCTTCTCGTCTGGCCCATTACAACAAGAGGTCCACTATTACATCGAGGGAGGTGCAGACTTCCGTCAGGCTGCTGCTGCCCGGTGAGCTCGCCAAGCACGCAGTCAGCGAGGGCACCAAAGCCGTCACCAAGTACACCAGCTCCAAGTGAGCGTCGCGTATACTTGTTTCGTGTTTTTTTGTGTCTGTGTATGTATATCGAAACACGAACACAACAAAAGGCCCTTTTCAGGGCCACAAATATGTTCATGTATTTTCTGTAATCGGTTTCTATTAACACACAACAAGTCGAAAGTTCGACGACGACGACGACCGGTTAATTAATTTACTTAACTAATAAAATAAAAAAAAATATATATATATATATATATGTATATATTTCCTCTATCTAGCTGAATAACAAACAAACAATATAATTATGGTTAGGCTAGGTTAGAAAAAGTTAGGTTAAGAAATGTTAGGTTTGAAAAAGTTAGGTTCTAAAGGAGAGAGAATGAATGAAATTTAATTAAAAAAAAAAAAAAAATCATATATATTAACAACGTAGATGTTTAACCGCGATAAATATAAATAATAAAAAAATAAAAAAAAATAGAAAAAGGTTTAATGCGAAACGATAATTATTTATAGATGATACCTACCACCTATACCAATAAATTATTGTTTTGTAAAACTTTATTCGAGCGTTCGATTGTGTGATGCGTCGAGCTTGTTTCCCGTCGGGTATAAATATTGGTGACCCGCGTACGGCGTTATTCATTCTCTCTCGCACCGTCCCCGCGTACTGACGTTACCTACCGTACTACCGTTACGTTAAAGAAATGGCACGTACCAAGCAGACCGCTCGCAAGTCCACCGGTGGTAAGGCACCGAGGAAACAGCTCGCCACTAAAGCCGCCCGCAAGAGTGCACCGGCTACCGGTGGTGTAAAGAAGCCCCATCGCTACAGGCCCGGTACCGTCGCTCTTCGTGAGATCCGTCGTTACCAGAAGAGTACCGAGCTGTTGATCCGCAAACTCCCGTTCCAGCGTTTGGTTCGTGAGATCGCTCAGGACTTCAAGACCGATCTCCGTTTCCAGAGCTCCGCTGTCATGGCACTTCAGGAGGCCAGCGAGGCTTACCTCGTCGGTCTCTTCGAAGACACCAACCTTTGCGCCATTCACGCTAAACGCGTCACCATCATGCCAAAGGACATACAGTTGGCTCGCAGGATCAGAGGCGAACGCGCTTAAGGCGTGTGACTTTACAACTCCGGCGTACACAAACACGCACGAAATTATCATCGTGTCAGTTTTGTACACTCGAGCCGAAAAGCACAAAAGGCCCTTTTCAGGGCCACATATATTTCTGATATATTATTAAAATATATGTTTCTTACATAACATCATAAAGTCATATAGTCTATAAATAAACTACATATAATTATATACTAAATTATAAATATATAGGTTACTGAAAAAGTTTAGTTTAGTTTGTTTGCTTATGTTATTTATGCATAATTGATTTGACTTAAAACATGGATGTAAATAAATCTATGGAATAATCAAATTATTTCACTTTTGCAATATTCTATATGCTATGCGTATAGACTTGCCAAATGAAATTAGGTTGATATTTTATTAAAACAATAATTTGTTCAAGTCATAGGTGAATATGACTAATACAAGAATAACACGAATTATTATTAATGTACCTACATAGAAATTATATTAATAAATAATTGTGTGTTCGTAGTAAACCGGGGCACCCACCGAGCGCGCGAGCGCGTCGACGGCTCCATACACCGGCGGTATACTATATAAAGGGGCGAAATACGTTTGCTCCGAATCCAGTCGTACGCCAGCGCTCGCCGTTTAACAACGTGCGCGCGTTAGTCATTTGTTCGTGTCGTTCTGTTCAATTTACTCGCTTAGAAGATGACCGGACGCGGAAAGGGAGGAAAAGGTCTGGGGAAAGGAGGAGCCAAGCGTCACAGGAAAGTACTTCGTGATAACATCCAGGGCATCACGAAGCCGGCCATCCGTCGTCTGGCGCGCAGAGGTGGTGTCAAGCGTATCTCCGGTCTCATTTACGAAGAGACTCGCGGCGTCCTCAAGGTTTTCCTAGAGAACGTAATCCGCGACGCCGTCACGTACACGGAGCACGCCAAGAGGAAGACCGTAACCGCCATGGACGTAGTCTACGCTCTGAAGCGTCAAGGCCGCACCCTCTACGGTTTCGGCGGTTAAGGTTGCCTGCATGTCTCTGCCTGCATGCCACATAATATTTATCGAATATTATTATTTTATTCGATAAATAATTTAAACAAAAGGCCCTTTTCAGGGCCGCATATGAATCTTATAAACTTTATTACGGTTTATGTTTCTATGACACACACACAAGAAAGTCTCTAATTAACTAACTCAAAATACTTTTACCAACCTTACCAATAGTATCGGTTCTACAACATAAATAAACATCTTACTTGTTGTTACTCTTCCTCTATAGAGATATAGCGAACCGTGCCGAAGTATACTTATGTGTAGATCTCCATTCACCGTTCGAGTAACTGAAAGAAAAAAAAAAAAAAATATATGTATAATTTTTTATATATCGTAGCATACATATAACATTATAATATATTACTTTTATACGTTTGTTTTATCATTCTATATACCTACTTAGAAACGACTAATCGTATGATTTTAATATTATTATTAATATTTACTTTGAAAAATTATATTAATTTATACATTACTACGTCGTACGTACGTACACGACGAAAAGTAGCGCTGAGGGCGGCCGCCGCCGCTCTTTACTTTGTACTGCGCATTTGATTCGATTATTGTAAATATGCCTATAGACTATTCATAATATGAAATATATTGAATAATAATAGACAGTGTCTCAATGATGACGTAAAATATATTTTTATATTACTATTATAATCGAACAAACCTCACCGGTCATAGTCGTCCGTCCTTAAGTGGTGTGTTCGAACCAACGTGTATGCAACGTGTTTTACGAAGGTTCACTTTTAATGGTGTAATTCGTTCGGTTAATGTGTTAATATAAAAAAAATGTTTACACGTTTCAAGCTCGATATCCACGTCGAGGATTTATCGACCGTTTAGGCGGAAATCTTTGCGTTTTATAGAGAAAAATACATTTTTAACAAAACTCAACGTATGCACGGTAGACAGTCGAGAAAATAATATACCGTAGCGTCGTAACCTATCGTTTATACCCTATATAATCTGTGTTGTACGATGGTCACTTTCATGATATATATAAAATGTTGTACGAAATACATGCCGCCATAGGAAAAGTTTAATAAAAATTTATTTAATTAGATAGGTGTTAGTGAAAAGTATGAAGTGTTCATACGAGAAAACGTCCCGCGACAGAACGGCCCTCGTTACGGTAAAGTTCAGACGTAGCTCGCTGAACGAAATTTTATGTATGGTGGCGACATCTACGGACAGTCGAAGTCTCTATCTACTTTACTACTAACTACTACGTTAGTTAATTACGTACTTACTTGTGTGTATCTAAATATAATAAAAAATAAATAAAATGGCAGACACAGCTGTTGCCGCCGAAGCTCCGGCTCCCGCTACACCCGCGAAGAAGGCAGGAAGAGGGGCAGGTGCCGCAAAGAAACCTAAGGCGAAGCCCACTCATCCCAAGACATCCGAGATGGTGAACAACGCTATCAGGGAGATGAAGGAACGCAGCGGATCGTCGTTGCAAGCCATCAAAAAATACATCGCCGCCCACTACAAGGTCGACGCCGAGAAGTTGGCGCCTTTCATTAGAAAGTATCTGAAGAGTGCCGTCGAATCGGGTGCCCTAATTCAGACAAAGGGCAAGGGAGCCTCCGGATCGTTCAAACTCGAGTCCAAGTCCTCCTCGGCGAAGAAACCCAGCGCAGCCGCCGCTAGCTCCGGCAAATCCGCCGGCGGCAAGGGTGCCGCCGCCTCCGCCGCCAAGGGTGGTAAGAAGGCGACCGCCTCCGCCGCCGGCGCCAAGAGCAAGAAGGCGGCCGCCGCGTCGGCGTCTGCCGCCTCGGGCTCGCCGTCCAAATCCAAAGCGTCCGCAGCTAAAGACAAGAAAGCCGCCGCCGCAAAGAAGAAGCCCGCCCCTAAGAAGGCCGCAACCCCCGCTAAGGCGAAGGGTGGTGCAGCCCCCAAAGCAAAGAAGACCGCCAAACCTCCTACTAAGAAACCCAAGGCACCGAAACCTAAGAAGGCCGCCGCCACACCTAAGAAGCCGGCCGCGAAGAAAGCAGCCGCCGCCAAGAAGTAAACTCGCACACGACACCACCGCACAACATAATTGATTGTGTGTGTGTGTGTGTGTGTGTCGTCGAGAGGTACGACGTGTTGCGCCGCGGCGCTAAGCGGCTCAAGACTGCGGCGACCGACCAGCGGAGTAGTGCAGTTTCTGATCGCAAGAAAGAAGAAGAAAACTACTAAGATCTCTCTCTATCATCGCTGCCGCGCGCTTAGCTTGCTATGCGCACGCACGCAACAACAAAACAGCCCTTTTCAGGGCTAACAAAGTTTTCTCGAATATAATTTTTATTTTTATATTCGTTTCTATGATACGATAAAGGTCAAAAGTAGTCTCAAACAAACAAACAACATTCTACTATAACGCATCAACTTTATTTATTTCTAAATAAATACTTTACATCGCTAAGTATAGGTACAATTTCGTATAATAATATCTAATAATAATAAACTATAACTAAGCAATTACATATATAAATTAACTAACTTACTATGCTACCGTACAAAATCTATAACTACTTATTTATTACCTACATAGGTAAATTAAATTATTTATTTCGTATCGTACCATAAACTTTATCCTCTTCACAATATACACTTCACTTCACTTTGGTATTTATTATTACACCACACATTTATTTTTTCACTTGTTTCACTTCACACACGCGCGAGATTATTATTATTTACGCGAACGCAACGACGGAGGCGACGTGAAACGACGATAATAAACAACAACAACCTAATTAATAATTACAACACACATTTTTACAACTATAAACTAAAACGACACGCCGTCCGCCCTGCCGACTGCCCGATATAATATACTTTTGTTTTTCAATATAATAATAAAGGATATTATTATTATTATTATGGCTATGGCGCTGGCGCATGCGCGATGCGCGACGAACGACGTCGCTTTTTGACGGTGTCAGTTCGTTCTCTCGCTCGCTCCCTACCCCACCCGACGTTTGCGCGACAGCGGCCGTATATAAAATGAACGGACACAAACGGATTGTTTCACACCCGATGAGGTATCAGGTATCATCAAGAAACTAAAACCTAGGAAATCCCCCGGTTCGGATCTAATCAACAACAGAGTTATCAAACTCTTTCCCCCCATCCTTATCGCCCTCATGACCGCCATCTTCAATGGGGCCATGTCTAACAACATCTTTCCACACCAGTGGAAAAATGCCATCGTCATTGGCATCCCAAAACCGGGCAAGCCCAAGACCGAACCGAGTAGTTATCGACCCATCAGCCTTCTCAACGGCATGGGCAAGATATACGAACGACTTATACTCAGTCGTCTCCTAGCATACGCCGATGCTAACCTGCTCATTCCCCATGAGCAATTTGGCTTTAGGAATCACCATTCCTGTGTTCAGCAAGTCCACCGACTGGTTGAGCACATAAGTCACAAACTCATGTACGGTCAACGTACGGGCGTCCTCTACTTTGATGTGGCGAAGGCGTTCGACAAGGTCTGGCACAACGGCTTATTATATAAGCTGTGGCAGATGGAAGTGCCACACAGACTCGTGCTCATCATACGAGACTACTTGTCGAATCGCCTTTTCCGCTACAGAGTCGAAGGCGCCCTCTCCTCCCCCCACCCCGTTCATGCCGGAGTCCCACAGGGCTCGGTATTATCTCCAATCCTGTTCTCGCTGTTCACAAGCGACATACCAAAGCATCGGCAAGCTCAGTTAGCACTTTTCGCAGACGACACTGCAATCTACGCCTCTGGTACTAGTCTGGACTCCATAGCCAAGAACCTCCAATCCTCGGCCGACGCACTCGGTGCATGGTTTAGGAAGTGGCGGATCGAGGTGAATCCAGACAAAAGTCAAGCAGTGCTATACCATAGGCAAGCTAACAAACTCCCCCCTCCCCGCCCGCCCACGATTCGTATGTTTGGTAAGCCGATCCCTTGGGAGAAGCAAGCCAAATACCTAGGAGTTATTCTTGATGATCATCTGTCGTTCATTCCGCACATTAAGACCGTGCGCGCTAGGGCCGCTATGGCACAAAGTCGACTATACTTCCTCTTAAACCGTCGTTCAAAGCTTTCGCTTAGGAACAAAGTCCGCCTTTATACGGCTTGCATACGCCCCATCATGACGTATGCCTCCCCTGTGTTCGCACACACCCCCCCCTGTAGAATTCGTAAACTTCAGGTTCTCCAGAACAGATTCATGCGTAAAGCAACAGGAGCTCCCTGGTATGTTAGGACAGAGAATCTTCACATAGACCTCGGTCTGCCTACAATTAGGCAATTCATGAAGCGCTGCTCTCAGAACTTCTTTGACTCCGCCGCCGCACACAAGAACCCACTCATAGTGGCATCGTCTTCCTACACACCGTCTTGCATCTCGCGCATTCGCCGTCCGAGACACGTTCTCGGCGAGGATGACGACGAGATCACCAAGGCGCAGGAAGCCGCATACTCATCTATGAGACACAACTCACCCCGCACCGGCAACTCACCGCGATACCGACCTCGTCGTAGGGGTCGTTTGTATCGTCACCGCGTCACTACACAATCGGGCCGGCCCGCCACACCTAGCATAGCCCACAACTAGGGTTCGAGTTCCCTTGGTAGGGGACGCCCTATGCATATGCAGCACTCACACTCACTCATATGACCGTAGGCAAATTTTTGTTAGTTCCGTCTAACAAAAGTTTGAATACGTAGGTACATTTAGGTTAGGAGCACACGCTCGCCGCACGACCGCGCAAGGGTGTACATAGCCTAACGGCTTACACTTATCACCTCACAAAAAAAAAAAAAAAAAAAAAAACGGATTGTTCAAAATCATTCATTCCACGCTAGCCGCCGCCCGGTGCACACGTCTCCACGACAGTCCGTGCCAAATTCCGACGCGACTTTCCCGCTCAAACACTCCGACACTTCGACAGTTGTAGCGACTTGTTGTTTTCACAACAAGTTGTCTATTAATTGTCAAGTTACTGTTCTTTTTAGAACAATCACACACACTTCCTAGACAATTGTAACGACTTGTTATTTTCATAACGAGTTGTTAATAATTGTCTAGTCACTGTTCTTTTTAGAACAATCACACACACACTCACAACATCATACCTTCGTTTCTTGTCCTTCTAGGGACATAGATAACAAAAGTCTGTTCTTTTCAGAACAACCGCACACACACATTACACAACACCACACCTTGTTTCTTGTCCTTCTAGGGACATAGTTAACAAAAGTCTGTTCTTTTCAGAACACCCCACCTACACATACACCCACAACATTGCGTTTCTCTTGTCCTTATCAGGACATTGAACACAAAAGTCTCGCCGCGAGCGTCCCGCTTCCCGCCGTTTTCACAGCGGTCAGCGGCCCACCTCGCAGCGATTGTCCTTGTCAGGACACTACACTACCACGTACACCACTTACCTCACAACACCGTGTCCGCTGCGAACTGTACTGCCCTTCTCGGGGCATACACGAGCACCGGCACACACCACACACAAACCCGGCGTCGGTCCGGTCCTTTACAGGGCTCCGCACCCGGCTCACTTCACCACACACTACAACAACACGAAACACAGCACATTAACACCCGTGCACTTTTAAGCGCGCGGCCCACATCGGAGCCCTACCGTCACCGGAGGCCCCGAACACATAGGTACTCACAACATTTTTTCGCGCGCTTTTTGATCCGTCGAAAAGAGCGCGAAACTCACTACACCACAAATCACTACACACCTACATACATTTACATTCATCTACATTACACTACATTCATTTATACAACATAACACGTACGTTACTACGCGAGCGACTATCAGCTGGGCGCGGCGAGAGGCCACCGGCCGGGACGCGACCGCCGCAAAAAGCGCGCGAACGTAGCATCGTCGCTCACTCGATACACTATCCATACATCTACATACGTACGTATAACACACCTATTTTATACATCGAATTTTGATCGCGTCTCACAGCTGTTTACGCAGTTGTATTCGCGTGAAAACTTCGTTGTTTAACTTCACGTATTTTTGGCCCCTTCAGGGTAAAACCAGCTTGGTCTGGTCCCCGGTGGAAACCTCACAGGTGCCAACGAAACCGGGTGAGGCGTTGACCCGACACGCCTGCCGCGCCCCATAAGGGCAAAGCTAACCGTCGGACGGGACCAGGTAGCACGGCCTTGGGGGTGTCCCCTAGTCGTGTCTGGTTGTCTCCTACCGTCCCACCCTTACCCCTTCCTTACTTCCATTCCTTTACACTAGTTTGGGTGTGCCGGCCGTCAGGCCCATACCACCCCGGTGTAGAGGCAGTTAGGAATCCTCTACTCGCGTGAGTTGCACAGAGGAATACACGTTGTTTAGGTACACACCACACCACGCACTACTCATCCTCCTGGCTTCCCGCCGGGAGGGATCGTAATCAAGGCGGCCGACTAAAAGTCAACAACTTTTTATTTGTCGTCCTTGTTGCTAATCCCTACTAAGTGTAACTCGATCGAGTTTCACTTAGTACAAAATGTTATCACTCGAGGTTCTATTACAGGACCCCGAGGTTTATGCCTTTTTAAAGGCAAAGTTTGGGGACGGCATCCCTTCCGCCGCCCCCGCTTCCTTCCCCTCACAACCCCTCACCCCAGCCGCCACTGCCGAAGCGCGATCTACTCACGGTCGCAAATCCCGTCGGGACGCAGTCCCAAGCACCCCCGCCTCCCCCACGCGTTCGCGGAGCTCTCACTCCACGAGACGCACCCCCTCCCCCGTCATCACCCCCTCTCCCTCCGATATGGAGGCTTCTGAAATTAGCAGTCAGGAATCTGACGACGGGTTTCAACCCGACCCGCGCAATGAGCGCAAAAAGAGGAGGCGCAACCCTCCTCTCCCCCCCTCTTCGGGCACTGACGCCCTTCTACCCACCCCCCCCTCCCAACCGCCCAAGCCCGCCTCGCAGAAGAGGCCGCTCTCTCCCCGTCAAGGGGACGCTCCACGAAAGGAGCCAACCCCCCCACCCCTCTTCGTTCATGAGAAGTCCAAATGGACTTCTATTTCAGGTTGGTGTGCTGAAAAGCACATCAACTTCACCTCCGCACGATCCACCGCTCAGGGGATCAAAATCACTGTCCCCACTTCTCGGGACCATAGGTCCCTCACCCTCCTTCTCAAGGAAAGGGCTATCCCTTTCCACACTTTCACCCTTGAGGAGGAACGCCTCCTCAGGGTAGTCATACGAGGTGTCCCCAGGGAGATCCCCACGGAGGAGGTTCTATCCTCCCTCCGCTCCCAATCTTTTCCCGTGCACGCCGTGCACCGCATGGTCCGGGGGAAATCCCACGATCCATACGACATGGTTCTGGTCTCCCTCGACCGCACCGACGCCGGAAAGGCGATCTTCCGCCTCACCAGCGTATGCCAACTTCACGGCATAGCTGTTGAGCCCCCCCACAAGCGTGACACTGTTTCCCAGTGCCACCGCTGCCAACAATACGGGCACTCCGCCCGCAATTGTTTCGCCAAGCCTAGGTGCGTCAAGTGCCTAGGTGACCACTCCACCGCCCAGTGCGACCGGCCCAAGGACAAGTCCTTGTGCACGTCTCCCCCCGCATGTGTTCTCTGCGGGGAGATCGGACATCCCGCGAACTACCGCGGGTGCCCGAAAGCCCCTCGCCCCCTTAAGGGGAAAACCAGTCGCACTCCGGCAAGGCGCAATCCCCCCCCACCCACGACTCCCCCAAGCCCCCCCAAACCCAACCCTTGGGGATCAAAGGCAGTAGCCCCTGCGGTGAAGCCTATGTTCCCCGCCCTCCCCAGCCGAGCAACCCCTCCTGTGGCTGCCTCGGCTCCCCCCACCCCCAACCCCCCCTCGGCTAAGATACCGACCCCGGTATTCCTAGCCCCCTCCCCCCCCCTCCCCCTCCATCAACAACTCGGATCTGGGAATAGTTGCTCGCTTTGCGAGCCTTATAAACTACGCCCAGCTTCGAGAAATGGCCGACCTGATTCGCGCCAATGAGGGCAACCCATTGGCACTGCTGGATATCTCGATCAGGTACTCCAGCATCATCGAATCACTAGCCAACTTTAGGGTAAATCCGTAATGGATTTACAACCCCAAGGTAGAGTCAAACCGAAATCCCTACGTTTAGGTTATTTCAATGCAAATGGCATTAAAACCCAGCGCGACGAGATCGCCACTTTTCTCCGCGATCATGACTTAGATATTCTTTTAGTGCAAGAAACCTTTTTAAAACCCGCTCATAGGGACCCGAAAATTGCAAACTATTGCATAGTTCGCAATGATAGGGTCAGATCCCGCCTCGGCGGCACTCTAATCTATTACAAAAAATCCTTGCACTGTGTTCCCATGGACCCGCCCTCCCTCACGTCAAACATTGAAGCTTCGATATGTAAGCTAGGCATGTCAGGACATCAACCCATTGTGATAGGTTCGTTGTACTGCCCCCCGGGCGAAGATTACTCACTATGGGATAGTGACTTCGCGGCCCTCGCCAACCTCGGGGGTGCAGTCATTCTGGCAGGAGACATAAATGCCAAAAACTCCCTTTGGGGTTGTAACACTACAACTCAAAGGGGCAGAGTTCTCAACAGGATCTCTGAATCCCTAGGTTTCGACATTCTCGCTCCGAATGAGCCAACCCACTACCCCGGCAACCTAGCACATCGCCCTGATGTACTAGACGTCGCACTCCTAAAGAGCATCAATCTGAGGTTGTGTTCGATAGAAGTGCACAAGGAGCTTGACTCCGATCACAGGCCAGTAGTACTAGACTTCGCTCCCCGCGTAGGTCCCCGCGAAGCAGGCCAACCTCTTCCTACCAGGCTTGTAACAGACTGGAATCGTCTTGAGGAAAGCCTCAAGGCGACTACCTCCGACCATCTAGATGGTATACCAGATATTATCACGTCCGTAGACGAAACGGTAGCGGCAATCGACTCCCTCACAAATCACGTGCAATCGCTTATTAGTGATTGCTCCCGGAGAGTACCGGTGGAGGACAGCCTCCACTGGCGCCTCCCCGAGGACGTACGAGATTTACTGAGGGAGAAGAACGCAGCTATCAGAGCCTACGATAGAGTTCCCTCCGAAGCCAATAGGGCACAGCTTAGATCACTTCAGCGCGCCGTCAAAGCGCGAATTGGCGAGCTACGCCAGGATAGATGGGACAGCACTCTCGAAAGTTTAGAACCTACACACCAAGCGTTCTGGCAACTTTCGAGAGCCCTTACTAAGGATACTGTTGTTCCCATACCTCCCCTCAACAGGCCCAACCTTCCTCCCGCTTTTGATGATAGCGAGAAAACCGAATGTCTAGCTGACTGTCTCGAGCTTCAATGTTCCCCCAGCACCCTCCCAGTCGACTTAGATCACCTCGAAGAGGTAAACCAAGAGGTGGAACGGCTAGCCTCACTACCGTTACCCACCCTATCCGAAGAGGATGAAGACCCTGTCCCCCCAGTCACACCCGATGAGGTATCAGGTATCATCAAGAAACTAAAACCTAGGAAATCCCCCGGTTCGGATCTAATCAACAACAGAGTTATCAAACTCTTTCCCCCCATCCTTATCGCCCTCATGACCGCCATCTTCAATGGGGCCATGTCTAACAACATCTTTCCACACCAGTGGAAAAATGCCATCGTCATTGGCATCCCAAAACCGGGCAAGCCCAAGACCGAACCGAGTAGTTATCGACCCATCAGCCTTCTCAACGGCATGGGCAAGATATACGAACGACTTATACTCAGTCGTCTCCTAGCATACGCCGATGCTAACCTGCTCATTCCCCATGAGCAATTTGGCTTTAGGAATCACCATTCCTGTGTTCAGCAAGTCCACCGACTGGTTGAGCACATAAGTCACAAACTCATGTACGGTCAACGTACGGGCGTCCTCTACTTTGATGTGGCGAAGGCGTTCGACAAGGTCTGGCACAACGGCTTATTATATAAGCTGTGGCAGATGGAAGTGCCACACAGACTCGTGCTCATCATACGAGACTACTTGTCGAATCGCCTTTTCCGCTACAGAGTTGAAGGCGCCCTCTCCTCCCCCCACCCCGTTCATGCCGGAGTCCCACAGGGCTCGGTATTATCTCCAATCCTGTTCTCGCTGTTCACAAGCGACATACCAAAGCATCGGCAAGCTCAGTTAGCACTTTTCGCAGACGACACTGCAATCTACGCCTCTGGTACTAGTCTGGATTCCATAGCCAAGAACCTCCAATCCTCGGCCGACGCACTCGGTGCATGGTTTAGGAAGTGGCGGATCGAGGTGAATCCAGACAAAAGTCAAGCAGTGCTATACCATAGGCAAGCTAACAAACTCCCCCCTCCCCGCCCGCCCACGATTCGTATGTTTGGTAAGCCGATCCCTTGGGAGAAGCAAGCCAAATACCTAGGAGTTATTCTTGATGATCATCTGTCGTTCATTCCGCACATTAAGACCGTGCGCGCTAGGGCCGCTATGGCACAAAGTCGACTATACTTCCTCTTAAACCGTCGTTCAAAGCTTTCGCTTAGGAACAAAGTCCGCCTTTATACGGCTTGCATACGCCCCATCATGACGTATGCCTCCCCTGTGTTCGCACACACCCCCCCCTGTAGAATTCGTAAACTTCAGGTTCTCCAGAACAGATTCATGCGTAAAGCAACAGGAGCTCCCTGGTATGTTAGGACAGAGAATCTTCACATAGACCTCGGTCTGCCTACAATTAGGCAATTCATGAAGCGCTGCTCTCAGAACTTCTTTGACTCCGCCGCCGCACACAAGAACCCACTCATAGTGGCATCGTCTTCCTACACACCGTCTTGCATCTCGCGCATTCGCCGTCCGAGACACGTTCTCGGCGAGGATGACGACGAGATCACCAAGGCGCAGGAAGCCGCATACTCATCTATGAGACACAACTCACCCCGCACCGGCAACTCACCGCGATACCGACCTCGTCGTAGGGGTCGTTTGTATCGTCACCGCGTCACTACACAATCGGGCCGGCCCGCCACACCTAGCATAGCCCACAACTAGGGTTCGAGTTCCCTTGGTAGGGGACGCCCTATGCATATGCAGCACTCACACTCACTCATATGACCGTAGGCAAATTTTTGTTAGTTCCGTCTAACAAAAGTTTGAATACGTAGGTACATTTAGGTTAGGAGCACACGCTCGCCGCACGACCGCGCAAGGGTGTACATAGCCTAACGGCTTACACTTATCACCTCACAAAAAAAAAAAAAAAAAAAAAACGGATTGTTTTTGTATTTACTGGTTGTAGCGCGCGCACGCACACGCACGTTATATATAATATTACGTTGAAAGTTATTATAATATAAAAAAAAAAACTTCAAACATGTCTGGACGCGGTAAAGGTGGAAAAGTTAAGGGAAAGGCAAAGTCTCGTTCCAACCGTGCTGGTCTCCAGTTCCCCGTCGGTCGTATACACAGGCTGCTGCGTAACGGCAACTACGCCGAGCGCGTCGGTGCCGGTGCTCCAGTGTATCTGGCCGCAGTAATGGAATACCTTGCCGCTGAAGTTCTCGAGTTGGCCGGTAACGCCGCGAGGGACAACAAGAAGACCAGGATCATTCCCCGTCATCTCCAATTGGCCATCCGCAACGACGAGGAGTTGAACAAACTGCTATCCGGCGTGACAATCGCTCAGGGCGGTGTGCTGCCTAACATCCAGGCTGTCCTCCTGCCCAAGAAGACCGAGAAGAAGGCCTAAACCTCTCGCTCAATTCTTGGTCTGTCTGTATCATCGAGATCACGATCGATGTGCATCGACACACACACACACACTGTTCTTTGCGTGCATGGATCGTGAACGTGAAAAAGGCCCTTTTCAGGGCCACAATACGAATCATAGTCGGAAAGTAATATTATATTATTATTATAAAGACTGTTTCTATTACGATACAATTGAAAGTATTCTAGCAGTATAACTATGTATTATAGTACATTATACAGTATATTATAAAATAATACTTAATAATATTAAATTGACAGACACGTCAGTTAAAAGTAAATTTTACATGAACAAAACTACTACTTCATTGATACATTATAATTAAACACGAAATAAAAATATATGCAACGTAGATACCTATCAATACAAACCATTTGATATTTATTTAATTATAGGTATGTAATCTACCATACTATCAAATAGATAGAATAAATAATATTACTACTAAAGACGACCAAAAGCGAAGCGTCGCACCTCGTCCCGCGCATTTCCCCTTTGGCGCGGTCTCTCTCTTGACGCTAGAGCGAGGCGAACGCGACTGAACATATCTGTTTCGCTACGATTGGTCCGCGCGGACTGTCGCGCTCTACGTGCGTCCCACCACTGAGCGACTTTTGGCTCAATAAAAAGAAGGTGCAGTTTGCCGTACGAAATCACTCAGCTATCGGAGAGCTACGCGCGCGCACCGAGTTGAACGTCAGTACGAGCCTCGGTGCCCCCACCGCCGCACGGATCCAACCGCCCACTTCGTCCAGTACAGGCGTCATTCGCCTCGTGCTCCGAAGCGGCACACGCGCCGCCCGGCCGCATTCCGCGGCCGAGTGATCGCGGCAAGCGCACGCCACATCGTACCACCATGCCGAAAGGCAAACCTTTAAACAGCCCTTCTCAGGGCTACCCCTGCCCTTCTCAGGGCACCCCCAGCCCTTCTCAGGGCTCCAGGGCCACAACCCCTGCCACGCCAGCCTCGCCGCCGCTAGTGGCGGGCACCCCGCGCCCAGCCGCCCCGCGTTCACACCCGGGACGCACCGTCGCAGCGTCGTCGTCCGCTCCCTCCCGCTCAATGTGGGGTAGGTCGAGCACGCCCCGCGCACCGCCGCCAACTACCGCGCGCCCGCCCCGCGCGCCCGCCGCCGCGCGTGAACCGTGCGCACCGCCCGCGCCCACGCGCGCTCCGCCCGCCGCCGCGCGCGTTCCAACCGCCGAGCGCGTTCCAACCGCCGCGCGCGTTCCAACCGCCGCCCGCGCTCCAACCGCCGCCGCCGCGCCCGCCGCTCCACCTCCGGTGTTGAGCGGCCCGCCCGCATCGAGCGATTCGGAATGCGACGTCTCCATGGACGATGAAGATGTTTCCCGCGTGCAAACACGCCGCCCCCGAAGCCCCGACGCCGAAGCGGACGACGCTAAACGCCTCTGCGCGTCATCGTCACGCGATCCGCGTCTCGCCCGCTACACGCAGCAGGACGCCGCCCGTCCCGTGCAGTCATATGCCCGGGCCACAGCCACGCCGCCACCGACAATACCGACGCCCACCGGCCCGGATGCCGCGCTCGGCAACACCGCGCCTGCAACCAAGAGGAGGAGATACCCGCCCCTCATCGTGGATCACCTACCCAACTGGGCGTTCCACATGAGGCAGCTGAAAGCCCACCTAGGAAGAGCCGCCCAAGTCCGCCCCTTTGGAAAGGGGCTTAGATTTACTCCAAAAGAAGAGGAGGAGTACCGAGTCGTCCAACGATATCTCTCGGAGCTAGAGAGCACCGAGGGGATATCGTGGCACTCATATTCCTCGCCGCAGGAGCGCGACCTCAAAGTCGCGATCCGCGGCCTACCAGCGAACGCCACGCCTGAGGAGGTCCAAACCGAGCTGCGCGACTTGGGTTTCGAACCCGAGTATGTGCGCAGCATACGGGGACGCGGCGACCGACCGGGCTGCATCCTATTCGCAGTCTTAAAGAAGACAATCGACACCATCCCGGGTATCTACGCAGTAGATGAGATGCTGGGCATCCCCGGGGTCAAGATCGAAGCCTGGCGCGGTAGAAGAAAGCCCGCGCAATGCCATCGCTGCCAACAGTTCCGGCACAGCAGCCACAACTGCCATCGCCGCCTGGCTTGTGTCCGCTGCGGCGGGGAACACACGGCAAAGGAGTGCCCGCGCCCGCTGGATAAACCGGCGACGTGCGCGAACTGCGGGGGTGAACACCCCGCTAACAACAGGAGCTGCCCCGCCTTCCTAAGGGAAGCGCGCAACAAGAAGGCGGGGACCGCGCCAACAACAATGGGCCGCCCCACACAACAAGTGCAACCTGTAGTCTCCCAACCCCAAGGTGAGCGCGCGCAAGGAGCCTCCCTTATGGCGGAGGCAAATGCGCCCGTGCCCAGGGGTGCCGCCGCCACCTCCGCGACCAAAAAACGACGCAGGAGGAGAAAACCGAGAGCCAAGGGTGTGGTCGACGTCTCAACCGTCGCAACACCGAAGCCACCTGCGCCTCCACCTACCCGCCCGCAAATAGAAACGCCGGCGAAGTTAGAAGTAATAAAGACAACCGTGGTCCGCATCCTCCAGGATGTATTGACTGCATTCACAGAGGGGCGGATCCATCAAGACTTCATGGAGCAAATCATCCCGGCCATATCTGCCATAGCGGATACGTGTGGCTGAAGGACACACCCCGTAACTCGCAGTCACTCGTGCCTACTTATATAAGTAGGCGCGGCGTGCGCGAGCCGGGGTCAACACCAACATGATGTCAAAGGGGGTGAGAGTTATTGCCGTCACGGCCGCTGGTCGCTCGGAGCTGGACCTCCCCCGGGTCAACCGGGGGTCTCATCTGGCTCGGGCAGACCGCCCGGACGGCACTAGGGCCGACTCTCCCCCTTTTCCTCTTATTCAAGACACCACCGGTAAAACCAACCACAACCGACCTACCCTTTGTTAAGGGTAGCGGATGATCCCGCTGAAAGGGGCAACGCCCCGTCACAGCCTCCACGCAACCCCCGACGGGGTTGATGTGACGTCCTCGGTACTCAGCTATCGAACGCCGTACTGTACTGTACTGTACGTTCATTAGCGCGCTCTCATAATTATTAACCGACAACAAAATGCCGCCCAAGACAAGTGGTAAGGCCGCCAAGAAATCCGGCAAGGCACAAAAGAACATCTCCAAGACCGATAAGAAAAAGAAGAAGCACAAGAGGAAGGAGAGCTACGCCATCTACATCTACAAGGTGCTCAAGCAGGTCCACCCCGACACCGGTATCTCCAGTAAGGCTATGTCAATCATGAATTCGTTCGTTAACGACATCTTCGAACGCATAGCCGCCGAAGCTTCTCGTCTGGCCCATTACAACAAGAGGTCCACTATTACATCGAGGGAGGTGCAGACTTCCGTCAGGCTGCTGCTGCCCGGTGAGCTCGCCAAGCACGCAGTCAGCGAGGGCACCAAAGCCGTCACCAAGTACACCAGCTCCAAGTGAGCGTCGCGTATACTTGTTTCGTGTTTTTTTGTGTCTGTGTATGTATATCGAAACACGAACACAACAAAAGGCCCTTTTCAGGGCCACAAATATGTTCATGTATTTTCTGTAATCGGTTTCTATTAACACACAACAAGTCGAAAGTTCGACGACGACGACGACCGGTTAATTAATTTACTTAACTAATAAAATAAAAAAAAATATATATATATATATATATGTATATATTTCCTCTATCTAGCTGAATAACAAACAAACAATATAATTATGGTTAGGCTAGGTTAGAAAAAGTTAGGTTAAGAAATGTTAGGTTTGAAAAAGTTAGGTTCTAAAGGAGAGAGAATGAATGAAATTTAATTAAAAAAAAAAAAAAAATCATATATATTAACAACGTAGATGTTTAACCGCGATAAATATAAATAATAAAAAAATAAAAAAAAATAGAAAAAGGTTTAATGCGAAACGATAATTATTTATAGATGATACCTACCACCTATACCAATAAATTATTGTTTTGTAAAACTTTATTCGAGCGTTCGATTGTGTGATGCGTCGAGCTTGTTTCCCGTCGGGTATAAATATTGGTGACCCGCGTACGGCGTTATTCATTCTCTCTCGCACCGTCCCCGCGTACTGACGTTACCTACCGTACTACCGTTACGTTAAAGAAATGGCACGTACCAAGCAGACCGCTCGCAAGTCCACCGGTGGTAAGGCACCGAGGAAACAGCTCGCCACTAAAGCCGCCCGCAAGAGTGCACCGGCTACCGGTGGTGTAAAGAAGCCCCATCGCTACAGGCCCGGTACCGTCGCTCTTCGTGAGATCCGTCGTTACCAGAAGAGTACCGAGCTGTTGATCCGCAAACTCCCGTTCCAGCGTTTGGTTCGTGAGATCGCTCAGGACTTCAAGACCGATCTCCGTTTCCAGAGCTCCGCTGTCATGGCACTTCAGGAGGCCAGCGAGGCTTACCTCGTCGGTCTCTTCGAAGACACCAACCTTTGCGCCATTCACGCTAAACGCGTCACCATCATGCCAAAGGACATACAGTTGGCTCGCAGGATCAGAGGCGAACGCGCTTAAGGCGTGTGACTTTACAACTCCGGCGTACACAAACACGCACGAAATTATCATCGTGTCAGTTTTGTACACTCGAGCCGAAAAGCACAAAAGGCCCTTTTCAGGGCCACATATATTTCTGATATATTATTAAAATATATGTTTCTTACATAACATCATAAAGTCATATAGTCTATAAATAAACTACATATAATTATATACTAAATTATAAATATATAGGTTACTGAAAAAGTTTAGTTTAGTTTGTTTGCTTATGTTATTTATGCATAATTGATTTGACTTAAAACATGGATGTAAATAAATCTATGGAATAATCAAATTATTTCACTTTTGCAATATTCTATATGCTATGCGTATAGACTTGCCAAATGAAATTAGGTTGATATTTTATTAAAACAATAATTTGTTCAAGTCATAGGTGAATATGACTAATACAAGAATAACACGAATTATTATTAATGTACCTACATAGAAATTATATTAATAAATAATTGTGTGTTCGTAGTAAACCGGGGCACCCACCGAGCGCGCGAGCGCGTCGACGGCTCCATACACCGGCGGTATACTATATAAAGGGGCGAAATACGTTTGCTCCGAATCCAGTCGTACGCCAGCGCTCGCCGTTTAACAACGTGCGCGCGTTAGTCATTTGTTCGTGTCGTTCTGTTCAATTTACTCGCTTAGAAGATGACCGGACGCGGAAAGGGAGGAAAAGGTCTGGGGAAAGGAGGAGCCAAGCGTCACAGGAAAGTACTTCGTGATAACATCCAGGGCATCACGAAGCCGGCCATCCGTCGTCTGGCGCGCAGAGGTGGTGTCAAGCGTATCTCCGGTCTCATTTACGAAGAGACTCGCGGCGTCCTCAAGGTTTTCCTAGAGAACGTAATCCGCGACGCCGTCACGTACACGGAGCACGCCAAGAGGAAGACCGTAACCGCCATGGACGTAGTCTACGCTCTGAAGCGTCAAGGCCGCACCCTCTACGGTTTCGGCGGTTAAGGTTGCCTGCATGTCTCTGCCTGCATGCCACATAATATTTATCGAATATTATTATTTTATTCGATAAATAATTTAAACAAAAGGCCCTTTTCAGGGCCGCATATGAATCTTATAAACTTTATTACGGTTTATGTTTCTATGACACACACACAAGAAAGTCTCTAATTAACTAACTCAAAATACTTTTACCAACCTTACCAATAGTATCGGTTCTACAACATAAATAAACATCTTACTTGTTGTTACTCTTCCTCTATAGAGATATAGCGAACCGTGCCGAAGTATACTTATGTGTAGATCTCCATTCACCGTTCGAGTAACTGAAAGAAAAAAAAAAAAAAATATATGTATAATTTTTTATATATCGTAGCATACATATAACATTATAATATATTACTTTTATACGTTTGTTTTATCATTCTATATACCTACTTAGAAACGACTAATCGTATGATTTTAATATTATTATTAATATTTACTTTGAAAAATTATATTAATTTATACATTACTACGTCGTACGTACGTACACGACGAAAAGTAGCGCTGAGGGCGGCCGCCGCCGCTCTTTACTTTGTACTGCGCATTTGATTCGATTATTGTAAATATGCCTATAGACTATTCATAATATGAAATATATTGAATAATAATAGACAGTGTCTCAATGATGACGTAAAATATATTTTTATATTACTATTATAATCGAACAAACCTCACCGGTCATAGTCGTCCGTCCTTAAGTGGTGTGTTCGAACCAACGTGTATGCAACGTGTTTTACGAAGGTTCACTTTTAATGGTGTAATTCGTTCGGTTAATGTGTTAATATAAAAAAAATGTTTACACGTTTCAAGCTCGATATCCACGTCGAGGATTTATCGACCGTTTAGGCGGAAATCTTTGCGTTTTATAGAGAAAAATACATTTTTAACAAAACTCAACGTATGCACGGTAGACAGTCGAGAAAATAATATACCGTAGCGTTGTAACCTATCGTTTATACCCTATATAATCTGTGTTGTACGATGGTCACTTTCATGATATATATAAAATGTTGTACGAAATACATGCCGCCATAGGAAAAGTTTAATAAAAATTTATTTAATTAGATAGGTGTTAGTGAAAAGTATGAAGTGTTCATACGAGAAAACGTCCCGCGACAGAACGGCCCTCGTTACGGTAAAGTTCAGACGTAGCTCGCTGAACGAAATTTTATGTATGGTGGCGACATCTACGGACAGTCGAAGTCTCTATCTACTTTACTACTAACTACTACGTTAGTTAATTACGTACTTACTTGTGTGTATCTAAATATAATAAAAAATAAATAAAATGGCAGACACAGCTGTTGCCGCCGAAGCTCCGGCTCCCGCTACACCCGCGAAGAAGGCAGGAAGAGGGGCAGGTGCCGCAAAGAAACCTAAGGCGAAGCCCACTCATCCCAAGACATCCGAGATGGTGAACAACGCTATCAGGGAGATGAAGGAACGCAGCGGATCGTCGTTGCAAGCCATCAAAAAATACATCGCCGCCCACTACAAGGTCGACGCCGAGAAGTTGGCGCCTTTCATTAGAAAGTATCTGAAGAGTGCCGTCGAATCGGGTGCCCTAATTCAGACAAAGGGCAAGGGAGCCTCCGGATCGTTCAAACTCGAGTCCAAGTCCTCCTCGGCGAAGAAACCCAGCGCAGCCGCCGCTAGCTCCGGCAAATCCGCCGGCGGCAAGGGTGCCGCCGCCTCCGCCGCCAAGGGTGGTAAGAAGGCGACCGCCTCCGCCGCCGGCGCCAAGAGCAAGAAGGCGGCCGCCGCGTCGGCGTCTGCCGCCTCGGGCTCGCCGTCCAAATCCAAAGCGTCCGCAGCTAAAGACAAGAAAGCCGCCGCCGCAAAGAAGAAGCCCGCCCCTAAGAAGGCCGCAACCCCCGCTAAGGCGAAGGGTGGTGCAGCCCCCAAAGCAAAGAAGACCGCCAAACCTCCTACTAAGAAACCCAAGGCACCGAAACCTAAGAAGGCCGCCGCCACACCTAAGAAGCCGGCCGCGAAGAAAGCAGCCGCCGCCAAGAAGTAAACTCGCACACGACACCACCGCACAACATAATTGATTGTGTGTGTGTGTGTGTGTGTGTCGTCGAGAGGTACGACGTGTTGCGCCGCGGCGCTAAGCGGCTCAAGACTGCGGCGACCGACCAGCGGAGTAGTGCAGTTTCTGATCGCAAGAAAGAAGAAGAAAACTACTAAGATCTCTCTCTATCATCGCTGCCGCGCGCTTAGCTTGCTATGCGCACGCACGCAACAACAAAACAGCCCTTTTCAGGGCTAACAAAGTTTTCTCGAATATAATTTTTATTTTTATATTCGTTTCTATGATACGATAAAGGTCAAAAGTAGTCTCAAACAAACAAACAACATTCTACTATAACGCATCAACTTTATTTATTTCTAAATAAATACTTTACATCGCTAAGTATAGGTACAATTTCGTATAATAATATCTAATAATAATAAACTATAACTAAGCAATTACATATATAAATTAACTAACTTACTATGCTACCGTACAAAATCTATAACTACTTATTTATTACCTACATAGGTAAATTAAATTATTTATTTCGTATCGTACCATAAACTTTATCCTCTTCACAATATACACTTCACTTCACTTTGGTATTTATTATTACACCACACATTTATTTTTTCACTTGTTTCACTTCACACACGCGCGAGATTATTATTATTTACGCGAACGCAACGACGGAGGCGACGTGAAACGACGATAATAAACAACAACAACCTAATTAATAATTACAACACACATTTTTACAACTATAAACTAAAACGACACGCCGTCCGCCCTGCCGACTGCCCGATATAATATACTTTTGTTTTTCAATATAATAATAAAGGATATTATTATTATTATTATGGCTATGGCGCTGGCGCATGCGCGATGCGCGACGAACGACGTCGCTTTTTGACGGTGTCAGTTCGTTCTCTCGCTCGCTCCCTACCCCACCCGACGTTTGCGCGACAGCGGCCGTATATAAAATGAACGGACACAAACGGATTGTTTTTGTATTTACTGGTTGTAGCGCGCGCACGCACACGCACGTTATATATAATATTACGTTGAAAGTTATTATAATATAAAAAAACTTCAAACATGTCTGGACGCGGTAAAGGTGGAAAAGTTAAGGGAAAGGCAAAGTCTCGTTCCAACCGTGCTGGTCTCCAGTTCCCCGTCGGTCGTATACACAGGCTGCTGCGTAACGGCAACTACGCCGAGCGCGTCGGTGCCGGTGCTCCAGTGTATCTGGCCGCAGTAATGGAATACCTTGCCGCTGAAGTTCTCGAGTTGGCCGGTAACGCCGCGAGGGACAACAAGAAGACCAGGATCATTCCCCGTCATCTCCAATTGGCCATCCGCAACGACGAGGAGTTGAACAAACTGCTATCCGGCGTGACAATCGCTCAGGGCGGTGTGCTGCCTAACATCCAGGCTGTCCTCCTGCCCAAGAAGACCGAGAAGAAGGCCTAAACCTCTCGCTCAATTCTTGGTCTGTCTGTATCATCGAGATCACGATCGATGTGCATCGACACACACACACACACTGTTCTTTGCGTGCATGGATCGTGAACGTGAAAAAGGCCCTTTTCAGGGCCACAATACGAATCATAGTCGGAAAGTAATATTATATTATTATTATAAAGACTGTTTCTATTACGATACAATTGAAAGTATTCTAGCAGTATAACTATGTATTATAGTACATTATACAGTATATTATAAAATAATACTTAATAATATTAAATTGACAGACACGTCAGTTAAAAGTAAATTTTACATGAACAAAACTACTACTTCATTGATACATTATAATTAAACACGAAATAAAAATATATGCAACGTAGATACCTATCAATACAAACCATTTGATATTTATTTAATTATAGGTATGTAATCTACCATACTATCAAATAGATAGAATAAATAATATTACTACTAAAGACGACCAAAAGCGAAGCGTCGCACCTCGTCCCGCGCATTTCCCCTTTGGCGCGGTCTCTCTCTTGACGCTAGAGCGAGGCGAACGCGACTGAACATATCTGTTTCGCTACGATTGGTCCGCGCGGACTGTCGCGCTCTACGTGCGTCCCACCACTGAGCGACTTTTGGCTCAATAAAAAGAAGGTGCAGTTTAAAAAAAAAAGCCGTACGAAATCACTCAGCTATCGAACGCCGTACTGTACTGTACTGTACGTTCATTAGCGCGCTCTCATAATTATTAACCGACAACAAAATGCCGCCCAAGACAAGTGGTAAGGCCGCCAAGAAATCCGGCAAGGCACAAAAGAACATCTCCAAGACCGATAAGAAAAAGAAGAAGCACAAGAGGAAGGAGAGCTACGCCATCTACATCTACAAGGTGCTCAAGCAGGTCCACCCCGACACCGGTATCTCCAGTAAGGCTATGTCAATCATGAATTCGTTCGTTAACGACATCTTCGAACGCATAGCCGCCGAAGCTTCTCGTCTGGCCCATTACAACAAGAGGTCCACTATTACATCGAGGGAGGTGCAGACTTCCGTCAGGCTGCTGCTGCCCGGTGAGCTCGCCAAGCACGCAGTCAGCGAGGGCACCAAAGCCGTCACCAAGTACACCAGCTCCAAGTGAGCGTCGCGTATACTTGTTTCGTGTTTTTTTGTGTCTGTGTATGTATATCGAAACACGAACACAACAAAAGGCCCTTTTCAGGGCCACAAATATGTTCATGTATTTTCTGTAATCGGTTTCTATTAACACACAACAAGTCGAAAGTTCGACGACGACGACGACCGGTTAATTAATTTACTTAACTAATAAAATAAAAAAAAATATATATATATATATATATGTATATATTTCCTCTATCTAGCTGAATAACAAACAAACAATATAATTATGGTTAGGCTAGGTTAGAAAAAGTTAGGTTAAGAAATGTTAGGTTTGAAAAAGTTAGGTTCTAAAGGAGAGAGAATGAATGAAATTTAATTAAAAAAAAAAAAAAAATCATATATATTAACAACGTAGATGTTTAACCGCGATAAATATAAATAATAAAAAAATAAAAAAAAATAGAAAAAGGTTTAATGCGAAACGATAATTATTTATAGATGATACCTACCACCTATACCAATAAATTATTGTTTTGTAAAACTTTATTCGAGCGTTCGATTGTGTGATGCGTCGAGCTTGTTTCCCGTCGGGTATAAATATTGGTGACCCGCGTACGGCGTTATTCATTCTCTCTCGCACCGTCCCCGCGTACTGACGTTACCTACCGTACTACCGTTACGTTAAAGAAATGGCACGTACCAAGCAGACCGCTCGCAAGTCCACCGGTGGTAAGGCACCGAGGAAACAGCTCGCCACTAAAGCCGCCCGCAAGAGTGCACCGGCTACCGGTGGTGTAAAGAAGCCCCATCGCTACAGGCCCGGTACCGTCGCTCTTCGTGAGATCCGTCGTTACCAGAAGAGTACCGAGCTGTTGATCCGCAAACTCCCGTTCCAGCGTTTGGTTCGTGAGATCGCTCAGGACTTCAAGACCGATCTCCGTTTCCAGAGCTCCGCTGTCATGGCACTTCAGGAGGCCAGCGAGGCTTACCTCGTCGGTCTCTTCGAAGACACCAACCTTTGCGCCATTCACGCTAAACGCGTCACCATCATGCCAAAGGACATACAGTTGGCTCGCAGGATCAGAGGCGAACGCGCTTAAGGCGTGTGACTTTACAACTCCGGCGTACACAAACACGCACGAAATTATCATCGTGTCAGTTTTGTACACTCGAGCCGAAAAGCACAAAAGGCCCTTTTCAGGGCCACATATATTTCTGATATATTATTAAAATATATGTTTCTTACATAACATCATAAAGTCATATAGTCTATAAATAAACTACATATAATTATATACTAAATTATAAATATATAGGTTACTGAAAAAGTTTAGTTTAGTTTGTTTGCTTATGTTATTTATGCATAATTGATTTGACTTAAAACATGGATGTAAATAAATCTATGGAATAATCAAATTATTTCACTTTTGCAATATTCTATATGCTATGCGTATAGACTTGCCAAATGAAATTAGGTTGATATTTTATTAAAACAATAATTTGTTCAAGTCATAGGTGAATATGACTAATACAAGAATAACACGAATTATTATTAATGTACCTACATAGAAATTATATTAATAAATAATTGTGTGTTCGTAGTAAACCGGGGCACCCACCGAGCGCGCGAGCGCGTCGACGGCTCCATACACCGGCGGTATACTATATAAAGGGGCGAAATACGTTTGCTCCGAATCCAGTCGTACGCCAGCGCTCGCCGTTTAACAACGTGCGCGCGTTAGTCATTTGTTCGTGTCGTTCTGTTCAATTTACTCGCTTAGAAGATGACCGGACGCGGAAAGGGAGGAAAAGGTCTGGGGAAAGGAGGAGCCAAGCGTCACAGGAAAGTACTTCGTGATAACATCCAGGGCATCACGAAGCCGGCCATCCGTCGTCTGGCGCGCAGAGGTGGTGTCAAGCGTATCTCCGGTCTCATTTACGAAGAGACTCGCGGCGTCCTCAAGGTTTTCCTAGAGAACGTAATCCGCGACGCCGTCACGTACACGGAGCACGCCAAGAGGAAGACCGTAACCGCCATGGACGTAGTCTACGCTCTGAAGCGTCAAGGCCGCACCCTCTACGGTTTCGGCGGTTAAGGTTGCCTGCATGTCTCTGCCTGCATGCCACATAATATTTATCGAATATTATTATTTTATTCGATAAATAATTTAAACAAAAGGCCCTTTTCAGGGCCGCATATGAATCTTATAAACTTTATTACGGTTTATGTTTCTATGACACACACACAAGAAAGTCTCTAATTAACTAACTCAAAATACTTTTACCAACCTTACCAATAGTATCGGTTCTACAACATAAATAAACATCTTACTTGTTGTTACTCTTCCTCTATAGAGATATAGCGAACCGTGCCGAAGTATACTTATGTGTAGATCTCCATTCACCGTTCGAGTAACTGAAAGAAAAAAAAAAAAAAATATATGTATAATTTTTTATATATCGTAGCATACATATAACATTATAATATATTACTTTTATACGTTTGTTTTATCATTCTATATACCTACTTAGAAACGACTAATCGTATGATTTTAATATTATTATTAATATTTACTTTGAAAAATTATATTAATTTATACATTACTACGTCGTACGTACGTACACGACGAAAAGTAGCGCTGAGGGCGGCCGCCGCCGCTCTTTACTTTGTACTGCGCATTTGATTCGATTATTGTAAATATGCCTATAGACTATTCATAATATGAAATATATTGAATAATAATAGACAGTGTCTCAATGATGACGTAAAATATATTTTTATATTACTATTATAATCGAACAAACCTCACCGGTCATAGTCGTCCGTCCTTAAGTGGTGTGTTCGAACCAACGTGTATGCAACGTGTTTTACGAAGGTTCACTTTTAATGGTGTAATTCGTTCGGTTAATGTGTTAATATAAAAAAAATGTTTACACGTTTCAAGCTCGATATCCACGTCGAGGATTTATCGACCGTTTAGGCGGAAATCTTTGCGTTTTATAGAGAAAAATACATTTTTAACAAAACTCAACGTATGCACGGTAGACAGTCGAGAAAATAATATACCGTAGCGTCGTAACCTATCGTTTATACCCTATATAATCTGTGTTGTACGATGGTCACTTTCATGATATATATAAAATGTTGTACGAAATACATGCCGCCATAGGAAAAGTTTAATAAAAATTTATTTAATTAGATAGGTGTTAGTGAAAAGTATGAAGTGTTCATACGAGAAAACGTCCCGCGACAGAACGGCCCTCGTTACGGTAAAGTTCAGACGTAGCTCGCTGAACGAAATTTTATGTATGGTGGCGACATCTACGGACAGTCGAAGTCTCTATCTACTTTACTACTAACTACTACGTTAGTTAATTACGTACTTACTTGTGTGTATCTAAATATAATAAAAAATAAATAAAATGGCAGACACAGCTGTTGCCGCCGAAGCTCCGGCTCCCGCTACACCCGCGAAGAAGGCAGGAAGAGGGGCAGGTGCCGCAAAGAAACCTAAGGCGAAGCCCACTCATCCCAAGACATCCGAGATGGTGAACAACGCTATCAGGGAGATGAAGGAACGCAGCGGATCGTCGTTGCAAGCCATCAAAAAATACATCGCCGCCCACTACAAGGTCGACGCCGAGAAGTTGGCGCCTTTCATTAGAAAGTATCTGAAGAGTGCCGTCGAATCGGGTGCCCTAATTCAGACAAAGGGCAAGGGAGCCTCCGGATCGTTCAAACTCGAGTCCAAGTCCTCCTCGGCGAAGAAACCCAGCGCAGCCGCCGCTAGCTCCGGCAAATCCGCCGGCGGCAAGGGTGCCGCCGCCTCCGCCGCCAAGGGTGGTAAGAAGGCGACCGCCTCCGCCGCCGGCGCCAAGAGCAAGAAGGCGGCCGCCGCGTCGGCGTCTGCCGCCTCGGGCTCGCCGTCCAAATCCAAAGCGTCCGCAGCTAAAGACAAGAAAGCCGCCGCCGCAAAGAAGAAGCCCGCCCCTAAGAAGGCCGCAACCCCCGCTAAGGCGAAGGGTGGTGCAGCCCCCAAAGCAAAGAAGACCGCCAAACCTCCTACTAAGAAACCCAAGGCACCGAAACCTAAGAAGGCCGCCGCCACACCTAAGAAGCCGGCCGCGAAGAAAGCAGCCGCCGCCAAGAAGTAAACTCGCACACGACACCACCGCACAACATAATTGATTGTGTGTGTGTGTGTGTGTGTGTCGTCGAGAGGTACGACGTGTTGCGCCGCGGCGCTAAGCGGCTCAAGACTGCGGCGACCGACCAGCGGAGTAGTGCAGTTTCTGATCGCAAGAAAGAATCATTCAGCGTTCACCCGCCGTCTCGCTCACACGTGCCTAACCTGGTCCGTGTCGAATTTTTTCCGATTTTTTAAAAAATTATTTCGACTCTTTAGCACCTATTATTCAACTTGCTGTTCTCACAGCGAGCTGATTAATACTTGCCGAAGCCCCCCCTGTTCTTTTCAGAACATTTATACAACAAAAGTCATCAACTGTTTCTAAAGTTCTTTTCAGAACTTCGATACAACAAAGTCTGTGTTCTTCTCAGAACACCACCGCCGCCCTCACACACACACCTCACGTCGTTTCAAGTCCTTTTTAGGACTTTTAACAACAAAAGTCGCGCCGCGAGTATCCCGCTTCCCGCCGTTTTCACAGCGGACAGCGGATCAATTCGCGGCAACTGTCCTTATTAGGACAAATCGTTTCTACTACAACAAAAGTTATACACAAACACTCACCCCATCACTCCACGGCCGCTGCGAACTGCACTGCCCTTCTCGGGGCATCCAGGAGCACCGGCACACACCACACTATAACAACACAAACAACACTTCACTACACATCCGCGCACTTGTAAGCGCGCGTCCCACACCGGAGCCCTACGGCCCGAGCACACACACCACCACTTCGCGCGCATTTTAATCCGTTAAAAAGCGCGCGAAACCACATAGCAACACCCGTGCACTTCTCAGTGCGCGACCCACACCGGAGCCCCACGGTCCCCGGAGGCCTACACTACAAATACACACACGACACGCCACCACTTCGCGCCTTTTTTTTGGCGCCACACCACTCACAAAAATCCTCCCGGCCCTTGTCGGGAGGGATCGTTCTGTTGATAAGTCGGCCGACTAAAAGTTCTGCCTTTTTATTTGTCGTCTTATCAAACAATCCCTACTAAGTGTAACTCGATCGAGTTTCACTTAACTAGCAAACATGTCAGGAATTTTATCACTTGAGGTCCTATTACAGGACCCCGAAGTGTATGCCTTTCTAAAGGCCAAGTTCGGGGACGGCATCCCCGCCGCCGCCCCCGCCCCCCTCCTCCCTCAAACCCTATCCCCCGCCATCGCCGCCACCGAATTACGACCTGCTCTCGGTCGTAAATCCCGTCGGGACAAAGTCCCGAGCACCCCCGCCTCCCCCACGCGCTCACGGAGCTCTCACTCCCTGAGACGCACCCCCTCCCCCGTCGTCACCCCCTGTCCCTCCGATATGGAGGCGTCAGACTACCAAGAGTCTGACGATGGAACCGACGGGTTCCAACCTGATCCGCGCAACGAGCGCAAAAAGAGGAGGCGCAACCCTCCTCTCCCCCCCACTTCGGGCAAGGAGGCCCTACTCCCCACGCCCCCCTCCCAACCGTCTAACCCCGCCTCGCAGAAGAGGCCGCTCTCTCCCCGTCAAGGGGACGCTCCACGCAAGGAGCAGCCCCCCCCACCCCTATTCGTCCACGAGAAGTCCAAGTGGACTTCCATCTCAAGTTGGTGCGCTGAGAAGCGCATCAACTTCACTTCCGCCAGATCCACCGCACAGGGGATCAAAGTCACCGTCCCAACTTCTCGGGACCACAGAGCCCTCACTACCCTTCTAAAGGAACGCAATATCGCTTTCCACACGTACACCCTCGAGGAGGATCGCCTCCTGAGGGTCGTCATCAGGGGCGTCCCTAGGGAGCTCCCTACGGAGGAGGTGAAATCCTCCCTCCTTGCCCAATCCTTCCCCGTGCACGAAGTGCACCGCATGGTCCGAGGGAAATCTAATGAGCCATTCGATATGGTTCTAGTCTCCCTCGACCGCTCCGATGCCGGTAAGGCCATCTTCCGCCTCACCAGCGTTTGCCACCTCTCCGGCATCGCTGTGGAGCCTCCCCACAAGCGTGACACTGTTTCCCAGTGCCACCGCTGCCAACAATACGGGCACTCCGCCCGCAATTGTTTCGCCAAGCCTAGGTGCGTCAAGTGCCTAGGTGATCACTCCACCGCCCAGTGCGACAGGCCCAAGGACAAGTCCTTGTGCACGTCTCCCCCCGCATGTGTTCTCTGCGGGGAGATCGGACATCCCGCGAACTACCGCGGGTGCCCGAAAGCCCCTCGCTCCCCCCCAAAGGCGAAATCCTCACGTGCCCCGGCGCGGCGCAATCCCCCCCCCCACCGTGGCTCCCCCGAGCCCTCCCAAACCCAATCCATGGGGATCAAAGGCAGTAGCCCCTGCGGTGAAGCCTATGTTCCCCGCCCTCCCCAGCCGAGCAACCCCTCCAGTGGTTGCCCCGGCTCCCCCTAAACCCACCCCCTCTTCGGCAAAGGTTCCGTACCCGGTACCCGTAGCCCCCTCTCCCCTCTCCGCCTCCCCTGACAACTCGGACTTGGGAATAGTTGCTCGCTTCGCGAGCCTTATCAACTACGCCCAGCTCCGGGAAATGGCCGACCAAATTCGCGCTAATGAGGGCGACCCCATGGCGCTACTGGGTATCTCCATTAGGTACTCCAGTATCTTCGAGTCATTGGCCAACTTTAGGATAAATCCGTAATGGATTTACGCCCCACAGGTAGAGTCAAACCGAAATCCCTACGTTTAGGTTATTTCAATGCAAATGGCATTAAAACCCAGCGCGACGAGATCGCCACTTTTCTCCGCGATCATGACTTAGATGTTTTCTTAGTGCAAGAAACCTTCCTCAAACCCGCTCATAGGGACCCGAAAATTGCGAACTATTGCATAGTTCGCAATGATAGGGTCAGATCCCGCCTCGGCGGCACTCTCATCTACTACAAGAAATCCTTGCACTGCGTCCCCATCGACCCGCCCTCCCTCTCTTCCAACATTGAAGTCTCGATATGTAAGTTAGGCATGACAGGACACCAACCCATCGTGATAGTTTCGATATACTGCCCCCCGGGCGAAGATTCCTCACTATGGGATAGTGACTTCGCCACCCTCACCAACCTTGGGGGTGCAGTCTTCTTGGCAGGAGATCTAAATGCCAAAAATACCCTTTGGGGTTGTAACACTACAACTCGAAAGGGCAGAGATCTCGACAGGATCTCTGACTCCCTAGGATTCGATATTCTCGCTCCGAGTGAGCCAACCCACTACCCCGGCAACCTAGCACATCGCCCTGATGTACTAGACGTCGCACTCCTAAAGAGCATCAACCTGAGGTTGTGCTCGATAGAAGTGCACAAGGAGCTCGACTCCGATCACAGGCCAGTAGTGTTAGACTTCGCTCCCCGCGTAGGTCCCCGCGAAGCAGGCCAATCTCTTCCTACCAGGCTTATCACAGACTGGAATCGCCTTGGGGACAGCCTCAAGGCGACAACCTCCGACCATCTAGATGGTATCCCCGATCACATCACGTCCGTAGACGAAACGGTAGCGGCGATCGACTCCCTCACAAATCACGTGCAATCGCTCATTAGCGATTGCTCTCGGAGAGTACCGGCGGAGGATAGCCTCCACTGGCGGCTCCCCGACGACATACGTGATCTGATGAGGGAGAAGAACGCAGCTATCAGAGCCTACGATAGAGTTCCCACTGAGGCCAATAGGGCCCGACTTAGATCCCTTCAGCGCGCCGTCAAAGCGCGAATCGGCGAGCTACGCCAGGTTAGATGGGACAGCACTCTCGAAAGCTTAGAACCTACACACCAAGCGTTCTGGCAACTTTCGAGAGCCCTTACAAAGGATTCTGTTGCTCCCATGCCTCCCCTGAACAGGCCCCACCTTCCTCCCGCTTTCGACGATAGCGAGAAAACCGAATGCCTAGCTGACTGTCTCGAGCTTCAATGTTCCCCCAGTACCCTCCCAGTCGACTTAGATCACCTCGAAGAGGTCAACCGAGAGGTGGAACGGCTAGCTTCACTACCGTTGCCCATCCTATCCGAAGTAGATGAAGACCCTGTCCCCCCCGCCACACCTGAAGAGGTAGCAGATATCATCAAGAAACTCAAACTTAGGAAATCCCCGGGTTCGGATCAGATCAACAACAGAGTTATCAAACTCTTTCCCCCCATCCTTATCGCCCTCATGACCGCCATCTTCAATGGGGCCATGTCAAACAACATCTTTCCACACCAGTGGAAAAACGCCATCGTTATTGGCATCCCTAAACCGGGCAAGCCCAAGACCGAACCCAGCAGTTATCGACCCATCAGCCTTCTCAACGGCTTGGGTAAGATCTACGAACGACTCATTCTCAGTCGTCTCCTAGCATACGCCGATGCTAACCTGCTCATTCCCCATGAGCAATTTGGCTTTAGGAATCATCATTCCTGTGTTCAACAAGTCCACCGACTGGTTGAGCACATAAGTTCTAAATTCATGCTCGGTAGAAAAACCGGCGTCCTCTACTTTGACGTGGCGAAGGCATTCGACAAAGTCTGGCACAACGGCTTATTATATAAGCTGTGGCAGATGGAAGTGCCACACAGGCTCGTGCTCATCATACGAGACTACTTGTCGAATCGCCATTTCCGCTACAGAGTGGAGGGTTCTCTATCTTCCCCCCACCCCGTTCATGCCGGAGTCCCACAGGGCTCGGTATTATCTCCGATCTTGTTCTCGCTCTTCACAAGCGATATACCTAAGCATCGGCAAGCTCAATTAGCACTCTTCGCAGACGACACTGCAATCTACTGCTCGAGCCACTGTCTGGATTCGATAGCCAAGAATCTCCAATCCGCAGCTGATGCACTCGGTGCATGGTTCCGGAAATGGAGGATCGAGGTGAATCCAGACAAAAGCCAAGCAGTGCTTTACCACCGACGTACTCACCCCCTGCCCCCGCCTCCGACCATTCGTATGTTCGGTAAGCCGATCCCTTGGGAGAAGCAAGCCAAATACTTAGGAGTTATTCTTGATGATACTCTCTCGTTCTTACCGCACATTAAGACCGTGCGCGCTAGGGCCGCTATGGCACAAAGTCGACTACACTCTCTCGTGAACAAACGTTCAAAGCTCTCACTTAGGAATAAGGTCCGCCTTTATACGGCTTGCATACGCCCCATCATGACGTATGCATCTCCAGTATTCGCTCACGTTCCCCCCTGTAGGATTCGCAAATTTCAGATTCTCCAAAATCGCTTTATGCGTAAAGCGACAGGAGCTCCCTGGTATGTTAGGACAGAGAACCTTCACATAGACCTCGGTCTGCCTACCATTAGGCAATTCATGAAGCGCTGTTCTCAAAATTTCTTTGACTCCGCCACCGCACACAGGAACCCACTCATAGTGGCATCATCTTCCTACACACCGTCTTGCATTTCGCGCATTCGCCGTCCGAGACACGTTCTCGACGAGGATGACGACGAAATCACCAAGGCGCAGGAAGCCGCTTACACCGCGAGACACGACTCACCCCGCACCGGTAACTCACCGCGATACCGACCTCGTCGTAGGGGTCGTCTGTATCGTCACCGCGTCACTACTCAACCGGGCCGGCCCGTAACACCTAGCATAGCCCACGACTAGGGTTCGAGTTCCCATAGTAGGGGACGCCCTACGTACATGCAGCACACACACACTCACTCATATCACCGTAGTCAAATTTTCGTTAGTTTCGCTAACGAAAGTTTGGCTACGTAGGTACACTTAGGTTAGGAGCACACGCTCGCCGCAAACCCGCGCAAGGGTGTAAATAGCTTAACAGCTTACACTTAACACCTCACATAAAAAAAGCCGTACGAAATCACTCAGCTATCGAACGCCGTACTGTACTGTACTGTACGTTCATTAGCGCGCTCTCATAATTATTAACCGACAACAAAATGCCGCCCAAGACAAGTGGTAAGGCCGGCAAGGCACAAAAGAACATCTCCAAGACCGATAAGAAAAAGAAGAAGCACAAGAGGAAGGAGAGCTACGCCATCTACATCTACAAGGTGCTCAAGCAGGTCCACCCCGACACCGGTATCTCCAGTAAGGCTATGTCAATCATGAATTCGTTCGTTAACGACATCTTCGAACGCATAGCCGCCGAAGCTTCTCGTCTGGCCCATTACAACAAGAGGTCCACTATTACATCGAGGGAGGTGCAGACTTCCGTCAGGCTGCTGCTGCCCGGTGAGCTCGCCAAGCACGCAGTCAGCGAGGGCACCAAAGCCGTCACCAAGTACACCAGCTCCAAGTGAGCGTCGCGTATACTTGTTTCGTGTTTTTTTGTGTCTGTGTATGTATATCGAAACACGAACACAACAAAAGGCCCTTTTCAGGGCCACAAATATGTTCATGTATTTTCTGTAATCGGTTTCTATTAACACACAACAAGTCGAAAGTTCGACGACGACGACGACCGGTTAATTAATTTACTTAACTAATAAAATAAAAAAAAATATATATATATATATATATGTATATATTTCCTCTATCTAGCTGAATAACAAACAAACAATATAATTATGGTTAGGCTAGGTTAGAAAAAGTTAGGTTAAGAAATGTTAGGTTTGAAAAAGTTAGGTTCTAAAGGAGAGAGAATGAATGAAATTTAATTAAAAAAAAAAAAAAAATCATATATATTAACAACGTAGATGTTTAACCGCGATAAATATAAATAATAAAAAAATAAAAAAAAATAGAAAAAGGTTTAATGCGAAACGATAATTATTTATAGATGATACCTACCACCTATACCAATAAATTATTGTTTTGTAAAACTTTATTCGAGCGTTCGATTGTGTGATGCGTCGAGCTTGTTTCCCGTCGGGTATAAATATTGGTGACCCGCGTACGGCGTTATTCATTCTCTCTCGCACCGTCCCCGCGTACTGACGTTACCTACCGTACTACCGTTACGTTAAAGAAATGGCACGTACCAAGCAGACCGCTCGCAAGTCCACCGGTGGTAAGGCACCGAGGAAACAGCTCGCCACTAAAGCCGCCCGCAAGAGTGCACCGGCTACCGGTGGTGTAAAGAAGCCCCATCGCTACAGGCCCGGTACCGTCGCTCTTCGTGAGATCCGTCGTTACCAGAAGAGTACCGAGCTGTTGATCCGCAAACTCCCGTTCCAGCGTTTGGTTCGTGAGATCGCTCAGGACTTCAAGACCGATCTCCGTTTCCAGAGCTCCGCTGTCATGGCACTTCAGGAGGCCAGCGAGGCTTACCTCGTCGGTCTCTTCGAAGACACCAACCTTTGCGCCATTCACGCTAAACGCGTCACCATCATGCCAAAGGACATACAGTTGGCTCGCAGGATCAGAGGCGAACGCGCTTAAGGCGTGTGACTTTACAACTCCGGCGTACACAAACACGCACGAAATTATCATCGTGTCAGTTTTGTACACTCGAGCCGAAAAGCACAAAAGGCCCTTTTCAGGGCCACATATATTTCTGATATATTATTAAAATATATGTTTCTTACATAACATCATAAAGTCATATAGTCTATAAATAAACTACATATAATTATATACTAAATTATAAATATATAGGTTACTGAAAAAGTTTAGTTTAGTTTGTTTGCTTATGTTATTTATGCATAATTGATTTGACTTAAAACATGGATGTAAATAAATCTATGGAATAATCAAATTATTTCACTTTTGCAATATTCTATATGCTATGCGTATAGACTTGCCAAATGAAATTAGGTTGATATTTTATTAAAACAATAATTTGTTCAAGTCATAGGTGAATATGACTAATACAAGAATAACACGAATTATTATTAATGTACCTACATAGAAATTATATTAATAAATAATTGTGTGTTCGTAGTAAACCGGGGCACCCACCGAGCGCGCGAGCGCGTCGACGGCTCCATACACCGGCGGTATACTATATAAAGGGGCGAAATACGTTTGCTCCGAATCCAGTCGTACGCCAGCGCTCGCCGTTTAACAACGTGCGCGCGTTAGTCATTTGTTCGTGTCGTTCTGTTCAATTTACTCGCTTAGAAGATGACCGGACGCGGAAAGGGAGGAAAAGGTCTGGGGAAAGGAGGAGCCAAGCGTCACAGGAAAGTACTTCGTGATAACATCCAGGGCATCACGAAGCCGGCCATCCGTCGTCTGGCGCGCAGAGGTGGTGTCAAGCGTATCTCCGGTCTCATTTACGAAGAGACTCGCGGCGTCCTCAAGGTTTTCCTAGAGAACGTAATCCGCGACGCCGTCACGTACACGGAGCACGCCAAGAGGAAGACCGTAACCGCCATGGACGTAGTCTACGCTCTGAAGCGTCAAGGCCGCACCCTCTACGGTTTCGGCGGTTAAGGTTGCCTGCATGTCTCTGCCTGCATGCCACATAATATTTATCGAATATTATTATTTTATTCGATAAATAATTTAAACAAAAGGCCCTTTTCAGGGCCGCATATGAATCTTATAAACTTTATTACGGTTTATGTTTCTATGACACACACACAAGAAAGTCTCTAATTAACTAACTCAAAATACTTTTACCAACCTTACCAATAGTATCGGTTCTACAACATAAATAAACATCTTACTTGTTGTTACTCTTCCTCTATAGAGATATAGCGAACCGTGCCGAAGTATACTTATGTGTAGATCTCCATTCACCGTTCGAGTAACTGAAAGAAAAAAAAAAAAAAATATATGTATAATTTTTTATATATCGTAGCATACATATAACATTATAATATATTACTTTTATACGTTTGTTTTATCATTCTATATACCTACTTAGAAACGACTAATCGTATGATTTTAATATTATTATTAATATTTACTTTGAAAAATTATATTAATTTATACATTACTACGTCGTACGTACGTACACGACGAAAAGTAGCGCTGAGGGCGGCCGCCGCCGCTCTTTACTTTGTACTGCGCATTTGATTCGATTATTGTAAATATGCCTATAGACTATTCATAATATGAAATATATTGAATAATAATAGACAGTGTCTCAATGATGACGTAAAATATATTTTTATATTACTATTATAATCGAACAAACCTCACCGGTCATAGTCGTCCGTCCTTAAGTGGTGTGTTCGAACCAACGTGTATGCAACGTGTTTTACGAAGGTTCACTTTTAATGGTGTAATTCGTTCGGTTAATGTGTTAATATAAAAAAAATGTTTACACGTTTCAAGCTCGATATCCACGTCGAGGATTTATCGACCGTTTAGGCGGAAATCTTTGCGTTTTATAGAGAAAAATACATTTTTAACAAAACTCAACGTATGCACGGTAGACAGTCGAGAAAATAATATACCGTAGCGTCGTAACCTATCGTTTATACCCTATATAATCTGTGTTGTACGATGGTCACTTTCATGATATATATAAAATGTTGTACGAAATACATGCCGCCATAGGAAAAGTTTAATAAAAATTTATTTAATTAGATAGGTGTTAGTGAAAAGTATGAAGTGTTCATACGAGAAAACGTCCCGCGACAGAACGGCCCTCGTTACGGTAAAGTTCAGACGTAGCTCGCTGAACGAAATTTTATGTATGGTGGCGACATCTACGGACAGTCGAAGTCTCTATCTACTTTACTACTAACTACTACGTTAGTTAATTACGTACTTACTTGTGTGTATCTAAATATAATAAAAAATAAATAAAATGGCAGACACAGCTGTTGCCGCCGAAGCTCCGGCTCCCGCTACACCCGCGAAGAAGGCAGGAAGAGGGGCAGGTGCCGCAAAGAAACCTAAGGCGAAGCCCACTCATCCCAAGACATCCGAGATGGTGAACAACGCTATCAGGGAGATGAAGGAACGCAGCGGATCGTCGTTGCAAGCCATCAAAAAATACATCGCCGCCCACTACAAGGTCGACGCCGAGAAGTTGGCGCCTTTCATTAGAAAGTATCTGAAGAGTGCCGTCGAATCGGGTGCCCTAATTCAGACAAAGGGCAAGGGAGCCTCCGGATCGTTCAAACTCGAGTCCAAGTCCTCCTCGGCGAAGAAACCCAGCGCAGCCGCCGCTAGCTCCGGCAAATCCGCCGGCGGCAAGGGTGCCGCCGCCTCCGCCGCCAAGGGTGGTAAGAAGGCGACCGCCTCCGCCGCCGGCGCCAAGAGCAAGAAGGCGGCCGCCGCGTCGGCGTCTGCCGCCTCGGGCTCGCCGTCCAAATCCAAAGCGTCCGCAGCTAAAGACAAGAAAGCCGCCGCCGCAAAGAAGAAGCCCGCCCCTAAGAAGGCCGCAACCCCCGCTAAGGCGAAGGGTGGTGCAGCCCCCAAAGCAAAGAAGACCGCCAAACCTCCTACTAAGAAACCCAAGGCACCGAAACCTAAGAAGGCCGCCGCCACACCTAAGAAGCCGGCCGCGAAGAAAGCAGCCGCCGCCAAGAAGTAAACTCGCACACGACACCACCGCACAACATAATTGATTGTGTGTGTGTGTGTGTGTGTGTCGTCGAGAGGTACGACGTGTTGCGCCGCGGCGCTAAGCGGCTCAAGACTGCGGCGACCGACCAGCGGAGTAGTGCAGTTTCTGATCGCAAGAAAGAAGAAGAAAACTACTAAGATCTCTCTCTATCATCGCTGCCGCGCGCTTAGCTTGCTATGCGCACGCACGCAACAACAAAACAGCCCTTTTCAGGGCTAACAAAGTTTTCTCGAATATAATTTTTATTTTTATATTCGTTTCTATGATACGATAAAGGTCAAAAGTAGTCTCAAACAAACAAACAACATTCTACTATAACGCATCAACTTTATTTATTTCTAAATAAATACTTTACATCGCTAAGTATAGGTACAATTTCGTATAATAATATCTAATAATAATAAACTATAACTAAGCAATTACATATATAAATTAACTAACTTACTATGCTACCGTACAAAATCTATAACTACTTATTTATTACCTACATAGGTAAATTAAATTATTTATTTCGTATCGTACCATAAACTTTATCCTCTTCACAATATACACTTCACTTCACTTTGGTATTTATTATTACACCACACATTTATTTTTTCACTTGTTTCACTTCACACACGCGCGAGATTATTATTATTTACGCGAACGCAACGACGGAGGCGACGTGAAACGACGATAATAAACAACAACAACCTAATTAATAATTACAACACACATTTTTACAACTATAAACTAAAACGACACGCCGTCCGCCCTGCCGACTGCCCGATATAATATACTTTTGTTTTTCAATATAATAATAAAGGATATTATTATTATTATTATGGCTATGGCGCTGGCGCATGCGCGATGCGCGACGAACGACGTCGCTTTTTGACGGTGTCAGTTCGTTCTCTCGCTCGCTCCCTACCCCACCCGACGTTTGCGCGACAGCGGCCGTATATAAAATGAACGGACACAAACGGATTGTTTTTGTATTTACTGGTTGTAGCGCGCGCACGCACACGCACGTTATATATAATATTACGTTGAAAGTTATTATAATATAAAAAAACTTCAAACATGTCTGGACGCGGTAAAGGTGGAAAAGTTAAGGGAAAGGCAAAGTCTCGTTCCAACCGTGCTGGTCTCCAGTTCCCCGTCGGTCGTATACACAGGCTGCTGCGTAACGGCAACTACGCCGAGCGCGTCGGTGCCGGTGCTCCAGTGTATCTGGCCGCAGTAATGGAATACCTTGCCGCTGAAGTTCTCGAGTTGGCCGGTAACGCCGCGAGGGACAACAAGAAGACCAGGATCATTCCCCGTCATCTCCAATTGGCCATCCGCAACGACGAGGAGTTGAACAAACTGCTATCCGGCGTGACAATCGCTCAGGGCGGTGTGCTGCCTAACATCCAGGCTGTCCTCCTGCCCAAGAAGACCGAGAAGAAGGCCTAAACCTCTCGCTCAATTCTTGGTCTGTCTGTATCATCGAGATCACGATCGATGTGCATCGACACACACACACACACTGTTCTTTGCGTGCATGGATCGTGAACGTGAAAAAGGCCCTTTTCAGGGCCACAATACGAATCATAGTCGGAAAGTAATATTATATTATTATTATAAAGACTGTTTCTATTACGATACAATTGAAAGTATTCTAGCAGTATAACTATGTATTATAGTACATTATACAGTATATTATAAAATAATACTTAATAATATTAAATTGACAGACACGTCAGTTAAAAGTAAATTTTACATGAACAAAACTACTACTTCATTGATACATTATAATTAAACACGAAATAAAAATATATGCAACGTAGATACCTATCAATACAAACCATTTGATATTTATTTAATTATAGGTATGTAATCTACCATACTATCAAATAGATAGAATAAATAATATTACTACTAAAGACGACCAAAAGCGAAGCGTCGCACCTCGTCCCGCGCATTTCCCCTTTGGCGCGGTCTCTCTCTTGACGCTAGAGCGAGGCGAACGCGACTGAACATATCTGTTTCGCTACGATTGGTCCGCGCGGACTGTCGCGCTCTACGTGCGTCCCACCACTGAGCGACTTTTGGCTCAATAAAAAGAAGGTGCAGTTTGCCGTACGAAATCACATTCAGCGCTCACCCGCCGTCTCGATCACACGTGCCTAACCTGGTCCGTGTCGAATTTTTTCCCGATTTTTAAAAAATTATTTCGACCCTTTAGCACTTATTTTTCGACTTGCTGTTCTCACAGCGAGCTGATTAATACTTGCCGAAGCCCCCCCTGTTCTTTTCAGAACATTTATACAACAAAAGTCATCAACTGTTTCTAAAGTTCTTTTCAGAACTTCGATAAAACAAAGTCTGTGTTCTTCTCAGAACACCACCGCCGCCCTCACACACACACCTCACGTCGTTTCAAGTCCTTTTTAGGACTTTTAACAACAAAAGTCGCGCCGCGAGTATCCCGCTTCCCGCCGTTTTCACAGCGGACAGCGGATCAATTCGCGGCAACTGTCCTTATTAGGACAAATCGTTTCTACTACAACAAAAGTTATACACAAACACTCACCCCATCACTCCACGGCCGCTGCGAACTGCACTGCCCTTCTCGGGGCATCCAGGAGCACCGGCACACACCACACTATAACAACACAAACAACACTTCACTACACATCCGCGCACTTGTAAGCGCGCGTCCCACACCGGAGCCCTACGGCCCGAGCACACACACCACCACTTCGCGCGCATTTTACGCCGTTAAAAAGCGCGCGAAACCACATAGCAACACCCGTGCACTTCTCAGTGCGCGACCCACACGGGAGCCCCACGGTCCCCGGAGGCCTACACGAAAACATACACACACGACACGTCACCACTTCGCGCCTTTTTTTGCAGATCGCTTAGATCAGCGAAAAAGCGCGCGAAACCCACGGTACATACACAAACACCACTTCGCGGGTTTTTTCGACCCGTTGAAAAGCGCGCGAAACACAGTACCTCACACAGTACTTAGGTACTCATCACCACACATCATCACTTCGCGCGTCCTTTCAATCCGTTGAAAGCGCGCGAAACATTACTCATTACACACCCACATTTACATAGGTACTCATCCTATAACACCACTTCGCACGTAAATTCAATTCGTTGAAAGCGTGCGAAACACAGTACTCCACATTAAACATTACATACTTTTACACCTACATAAGTACTCAACATAACATCACTTCGCGCGTACTTTCAACTCGTTGAAAGCGCGCGAAACCCACTACACGACACACCCCATACATTTACATTTACACTACTTCACTATCATTACAAAACTCAACACTACATAACACGCTAAGTAGGTACGTAAGCGCCCGTCGACCAGCTGTTCGAGCCAAAGGGTCACCGCCCGACGCCCGAGCCGCGAGCGACCGTTAGAACGCGAAGCGAACCACTGAGCGGTCACGTACGCCACCCGATATAGCCACACTTACATACCGCTAGGTAGGTACATATAGTCGACCTATTTTATTCACCGAATTTTGATCGCGTCTCACAGCTGTTTACGCAGTTGTATTCGCGTGAAAACTTCGGTGTCTAACTTTACATATTTTTGGCCCCTTCAGGGCAAAACCAGCTTGGTCTGGTCCCCGGTGGAAACCTCACAGGTGCCAACGAAACCGGGTGAGGCGTTGACCCGACACGCCTGCCGCGCCCCATAAGGGCAAAGCAAACCGTCGGACGGGGCCAGGTAGCACGACCTTGGGGGTATCCCCTAGCCGTGTCTGGCTGTCTCCCACCGCCCCAACCCTACCCCCTCCTTACTCTCCCATTCCTCGTCACTAGTTTGGGTGTGCCGGCCGCCAGGCCCATACCACCTCGGTGTCGAGGCTGTTAGGAATCCTCTACTCGCGTGAGTTGCACAGAGGAAGACACTTTGAGGTACACACCACACCACTCACAAAATATCCTCCCGGCCCTTGTCGGGAGGGATCGTTCTGTTGATAAGTCGGCCGACTAAAAGTTCTGTCTTTTTATTTGTCGTCTTATCAAACAATCCCTACTAAGTGTAACTCGATCGAGTTTCACTTAATTAGCAAACATGTCAGGCATCTTATCACTTGAGGTCCTATTACAGGACCCCGAAGTGTATGCCTTTCTAAAGGCCAAGTTCGGGGACGGCATCCCCGCCGCCGCCCCCGCCCCCCTCCCCCCCCAAACCCTATCCGCCGCCATCGCCGCCACCGAATTACGACCTGCTCTCGGTCGTAAATCCCGTCGGGACAAAGTCCCGAGCACACCCGCCTCCCCCACGCGCTCACGGAGCTCTCACTCCTTGAGACGCACCCCCTCCCCCGTCGTCACCCCCTGTCCCTCCGATATGGAGGCGTCAGACTATCAGGAGTCTGACGATGGAACCGACGGGTTCCAGCCTGATCCGCGCAACGAGCGCAAAAAGAGGAGGCGCAACCCTCCTCTCCCCCCCACTTCGGGCAAGGAGGCCCTACTCCCCACGCCCCCCTCCCAACCGTCTAACCCCGCCTCGCAGAAGAGGCCGCTCTCTCCCCGTCAAGGGGACGCTCCACGCAAGGAGCAGCCCCCCCCACCCCTATTCGTCCACGAGAAGTCCAAGTGGACTTCCATCTCAAGTTGGTGCGCTGAAAAGCGCATCAACTTCTCATCCGCAAGATCCACCGCACAGGGGATCAAAGTTACCGTCCCAACCTCTCGGGACCACAGAGCCCTCACCATCCTTCTAAAGGAACGCAATATCGCCTTCCACACTTACACCCTCGAGGAGGATCGCCTCCTGAGGGTCGTCATCAGGGGCGTCCCTAGGGAGCTCCCTACGGAGGAGGTGAAATCCTCCCTCCTTGCCCAATCCTTCCCCGTGCACGAAGTGCACCGCATGGTCCGAGGGAAATCGAACGAGCCATACGATATGGTTCTAGTCTCCCTCGACCGCTCCGATGCCGGTAAGGCCATTTTCCGTCTCACCAGCGTTTGCCACCTCTCCGGCATCGCTGTGGAGCCTCCCCACAAGCGTGACACTGTTTCCCAGTGCCACCGCTGCCAACAATACGGGCACTCCGCCCGCAATTGTTTCGCCAAGCCTAGGTGCGTCAAGTGCCTAGGTGATCACTCCACCGCCCAGTGCGACAGGCCCAAGGACAAGTCCTTGTGCACGTCTCCCCCCGCATGTGTTCTCTGCGGGGAGATCGGACATCCCGCGAACTACCGCGGGTGCCCGAAAGCCCCTCGCTCCCCCCCAAAGGCGAAATCCTCACGTGCCACGGCGCGGCGCAATCCCCCCCCCACCGTGGCTCCCCCGAGCCCTCCCAAACCCAATCCATGGGGATCAAAGGCAGTAGCCCCTGCGGTGAAGCCTATGTTCCCCGCCCTCCCCAGCCGAGCAACCCCTCCAGTGGTTGCCCCGGCTCCCCCTAAACCCACCCCCTCTTCGGCAAAGGTTCCGCACCCGGTACCCGTAGCCCCCTCTCCCCTCTCCGCCTCCCCTGACAACTCGGACTTGGGAATAGTTGCTCGCTTCGCGAGCCTCATCAACTACGCCCAGCTCCGGGAAATGGCCGACCAAATTCGCGCTAATGAGGGCGACCCCATGGCGCTACTGGGTATCTCCATTAGGTACTCCAGTATCTTCGAGTCATTGGCCAACTTTAGGATAAATCCGTAATGGATTTACGCCCCACAGGTAGAGTCAAACCGAAATCCCTACGTTTAGGTTATTTCAATGCAAATGGCATTAAAACCCAGCGCGACGAGATCGCCACTTTTCTCCGCGATCATGACTTAGATGTTTTCTTAGTGCAAGAAACCTTCCTCAAACCCGCTCATAGGGACCCGAAAATTGCGAACTATTGCATAGTTCGCAATGATAGGGTCAGATCCCGCCTCGGCGGCACTCTCATCTACTACAAGAAATCCTTGCACTGCGTCCCCATCGACCCGCCCTCCCTCTCTTCCAACATTGAAGTCTCGATATGTAAGTTAGGCATGACAGGACACCAACCCATCGTGATAGTTTCGATATACTGCCCCCCGGGCGAAGATTCCTCACTATGGGATAGTGACTTCGCCACCCTCACCAACCTTGGGGGTGCAGTCTTCTTGGCAGGAGATCTAAATGCCAAAAATACCCTTTGGGGTTGTAACACTACAACTCGAAAGGGCAGAGATCTCGACAGGATCTCTGACTCCCTAGGATTCGATATTCTCGCTCCGAGTGAGCCAACCCACTACCCCGGCAACCTAGCACATCGCCCTGATGTACTAGACGTCGCACTCCTAAAGAGCATCAACCTGAGGTTGTGCTCGATAGAAGTGCACAAGGAGCTCGACTCCGATCACAGGCCAGTAGTGTTAGACTTCGCTCCCCGCGTAGGTCCCCGCGAAGCAGGCCAATCTCTTCCTACCAGGCTTATCACAGACTGGAATCGCCTTGGGGACAGCCTCAAGGCGACAACCTCCGACCATCTAGATGGTATCCCCGATCACATCACGTCCGTAGACGAAACGGTAGCGGCGATCGACTCCCTCACAAATCACGTGCAATCGCTCATTAGCGATTGCTCTCGGAGAGTACCGGCGGAGGATAGCCTCCACTGGCGGCTCCCCGACGACATACGTGATCTGATGAGGGAGAAGAACGCAGCTATCAGAGCCTACGATAGAGTTCCCACTGAGGCCAATAGGGCCCGACTTAGATCCCTTCAGCGCGCCGTCAAAGCGCGAATCGGCGAGCTACGCCAGGTTAGATGGGACAGCACTCTCGAAAGCTTAGAACCTACACACCAAGCGTTCTGGCAACTTTCGAGAGCCCTTACAAAGGATTCTGTTGCTCCCATGCCTCCCCTGAACAGGCCCCACCTTCCTCCCGCTTTCGACGATAGCGAGAAAACCGAATGCCTAGCTGACTGTCTCGAGCTTCAATGTTCCCCCAGTACCCTCCCAGTCGACTTAGATCACCTCGAAGAGGTCAACCGAGAGGTGGAACGGCTAGCTTCACTACCGTTGCCCATCCTATCCGAAGTAGATGAAGACCCTGTCCCCCCCGCCACACCTGAAGAGGTAGCAGATATCATCAAGAAACTCAAACTTAGGAAATCCCCGGGTTCGGATCAGATCAACAACAGAGTTATCAAACTCTTTCCCCCCATCCTTATCGCCCTCATGACCGCCATCTTCAATGGGGCCATGTCAAACAACATCTTTCCACACCAGTGGAAAAACGCCATCGTTATTGGCATCCCTAAACCGGGCAAGCCCAAGACCGAACCCAGCAGTTATCGACCCATCAGCCTTCTCAACGGCTTGGGTAAGATCTACGAACGACTCATTCTCAGTCGTCTCCTAGCATACGCCGATGCTAACCTGCTCATTCCCCATGAGCAATTTGGCTTTAGGAATCATCATTCCTGTGTTCAACAAGTCCACCGACTGGTTGAGCACATAAGTTCGAAATTCATGCTCGGTAGAAAAACCGGCGTCCTCTACTTTGACGTGGCGAAGGCATTCGACAAAGTCTGGCACAACGGCTTATTATATAAGCTGTGGCAGATGGAAGTGCCACACAGGCTCGTGCTCATCATACGAGACTACTTGTCGAATCGCCATTTCCGCTACAGAGTGGAGGGTTCTCTATCTTCCCCCCACCCCGTTCATGCCGGAGTCCCACAGGGCTCGGTATTATCTCCGATCTTGTTCTCGCTCTTCACAAGCGATATACCTAAGCATCGGCAAGCTCAATTAGCACTCTTCGCAGACGACACTGCAATCTACTGCTCGAGCCACTGTCTGGATTTGATAGCCAAGAATCTCCAATCCGCAGCTGATGCACTCGGTGCATGGTTCCGGAAATGGAGGATCGAGGTGAATCCAGACAAAAGCCAAGCAGTGCTTTACCACCGACGTACCCCCCACCCCCCGCCCCCGCCTCCGACCATTCGTATGTTCGGTAAGCCGATCCCTTGGGAGAAGCAAGCCAAATACTTAGGAGTTATTCTTGATGATACTCTCTCGTTCATACCGCACATTAAGACCGTGCGCGCTAGGGCCGCTATGGCACAAAGTCGACTTCACTCTCTCGTGAACAAACGTTCAAAGCTCTCACTTAGGAATAAGGTCCGCCTTTATACGGCTTGCATACGCCCCATCATGACGTATGCATCTCCAGTATTCGCTCACGTTCCCCCCTGTAGGATTCGCAAATTTCAGATTCTCCAAAATCGCTTTATGCGTAAAGCGACAGGAGCTCCCTGGTATGTTAGGACAGAGAACCTTCACATAGACCTCGGTCTGCCTACCATTAGGCAATTCATGAAGCGCTGTTCTCAAAATTTCTTTGACTCCGCCACCGCACACAGGAACCCACTCATAGTGGCATCATCTTCCTACACACCGTCTTGCATTTCGCGCATTCGCCGTCCGAGACACGTTCTCGACGAGGATGACGACGAAATCACCAAGGCGCAGGAAGCCGCTTACACCGCGAGACACGACTCACCCCGCACCGGTAACTCACCGCGATACCGACCTCGTCGTAGGGGTCGTCTGTATCGTCACCGCGTCACTACTCAACCGGGCCGGCCCGTAACACCTAGCATAGCCCACGACTAGGGTTCGAGTTCCCATAGTAGGGGACGCCCTACGTACATGCAGCACACACACACTCACTCATATCACCGTAGTCAAATTTTCGTTAGTTTCGCTAACGAAAGTTTGGCTACGTAGGTACACTTAGGTTAGGAGCACACGCTCGCCGCAAACCCGCGCAAGGGTGTAAATAGCTTAACAGCTTACACTTAACACCTCACATAAAAAATAAAAAAAAAAGCCGTACGAAATCACTCAGCTATCGAACGCCGTACTGTACTGTACTGTACGTTCATTAGCGCGCTCTCATAATTATTAACCGACAACAAAATGCCGCCCAAGACAAGTGGTAAGGCCGCCAAGAAATCCGGCAAGGCACAAAAGAACATCTCCAAGACCGATAAGAAAAAGAAGAAGCACAAGAGGAAGGAGAGCTACGCCATCTACATCTACAAGGTGCTCAAGCAGGTCCACCCCGACACCGGTATCTCCAGTAAGGCTATGTCAATCATGAATTCGTTCGTTAACGACATCTTCGAACGCATAGCCGCCGAAGCTTCTCGTCTGGCCCATTACAACAAGAGGTCCACTATTACATCGAGGGAGGTGCAGACTTCCGTCAGGCTGCTGCTGCCCGGTGAGCTCGCCAAGCACGCAGTCAGCGAGGGCACCAAAGCCGTCACCAAGTACACCAGCTCCAAGTGAGCGTCGCGTATACTTGTTTCGTGTTTTTTTGTGTCTGTGTATGTATATCGAAACACGAACACAACAAAAGGCCCTTTTCAGGGCCACAAATATGTTCATGTATTTTCTGTAATCGGTTTCTATTAACACACAACAAGTCGAAAGTTCGACGACGACGACGACCGGTTAATTAATTTACTTAACTAATAAAATAAAAAAAAATATATATATATATATATATGTATATATTTCCTCTATCTAGCTGAATAACAAACAAACAATATAATTATGGTTAGGCTAGGTTAGAAAAAGTTAGGTTAAGAAATGTTAGGTTTGAAAAAGTTAGGTTCTAAAGGAGAGAGAATGAATGAAATTTAATTAAAAAAAAAAAAAAAATCATATATATTAACAACGTAGATGTTTAACCGCGATAAATATAAATAATAAAAAAATAAAAAAAAATAGAAAAAGGTTTAATGCGAAACGATAATTATTTATAGATGATACCTACCACCTATACCAATAAATTATTGTTTTGTAAAACTTTATTCGAGCGTTCGATTGTGTGATGCGTCGAGCTTGTTTCCCGTCGGGTATAAATATTGGTGACCCGCGTACGGCGTTATTCATTCTCTCTCGCACCGTCCCCGCGTACTGACGTTACCTACCGTACTACCGTTACGTTAAAGAAATGGCACGTACCAAGCAGACCGCTCGCAAGTCCACCGGTGGTAAGGCACCGAGGAAACAGCTCGCCACTAAAGCCGCCCGCAAGAGTGCACCGGCTACCGGTGGTGTAAAGAAGCCCCATCGCTACAGGCCCGGTACCGTCGCTCTTCGTGAGATCCGTCGTTACCAGAAGAGTACCGAGCTGTTGATCCGCAAACTCCCGTTCCAGCGTTTGGTTCGTGAGATCGCTCAGGACTTCAAGACCGATCTCCGTTTCCAGAGCTCCGCTGTCATGGCACTTCAGGAGGCCAGCGAGGCTTACCTCGTCGGTCTCTTCGAAGACACCAACCTTTGCGCCATTCACGCTAAACGCGTCACCATCATGCCAAAGGACATACAGTTGGCTCGCAGGATCAGAGGCGAACGCGCTTAAGGCGTGTGACTTTACAACTCCGGCGTACACAAACACGCACGAAATTATCATCGTGTCAGTTTTGTACACTCGAGCCGAAAAGCACAAAAGGCCCTTTTCAGGGCCACATATATTTCTGATATATTATTAAAATATATGTTTCTTACATAACATCATAAAGTCATATAGTCTATAAATAAACTACATATAATTATATACTAAATTATAAATATATAGGTTACTGAAAAAGTTTAGTTTAGTTTGTTTGCTTATGTTATTTATGCATAATTGATTTGACTTAAAACATGGATGTAAATAAATCTATGGAATAATCAAATTATTTCACTTTTGCAATATTCTATATGCTATGCGTATAGACTTGCCAAATGAAATTAGGTTGATATTTTATTAAAACAATAATTTGTTCAAGTCATAGGTGAATATGACTAATACAAGAATAACACGAATTATTATTAATGTACCTACATAGAAATTATATTAATAAATAATTGTGTGTTCGTAGTAAACCGGGGCACCCACCGAGCGCGCGAGCGCGTCGACGGCTCCATACACCGGCGGTATACTATATAAAGGGGCGAAATACGTTTGCTCCGAATCCAGTCGTACGCCAGCGCTCGCCGTTTAACAACGTGCGCGCGTTAGTCATTTGTTCGTGTCGTTCTGTTCAATTTACTCGCTTAGAAGATGACCGGACGCGGAAAGGGAGGAAAAGGTCTGGGGAAAGGAGGAGCCAAGCGTCACAGGAAAGTACTTCGTGATAACATCCAGGGCATCACGAAGCCGGCCATCCGTCGTCTGGCGCGCAGAGGTGGTGTCAAGCGTATCTCCGGTCTCATTTACGAAGAGACTCGCGGCGTCCTCAAGGTTTTCCTAGAGAACGTAATCCGCGACGCCGTCACGTACACGGAGCACGCCAAGAGGAAGACCGTAACCGCCATGGACGTAGTCTACGCTCTGAAGCGTCAAGGCCGCACCCTCTACGGTTTCGGCGGTTAAGGTTGCCTGCATGTCTCTGCCTGCATGCCACATAATATTTATCGAATATTATTATTTTATTCGATAAATAATTTAAACAAAAGGCCCTTTTCAGGGCCGCATATGAATCTTATAAACTTTATTACGGTTTATGTTTCTATGACACACACACAAGAAAGTCTCTAATTAACTAACTCAAAATACTTTTACCAACCTTACCAATAGTATCGGTTCTACAACATAAATAAACATCTTACTTGTTGTTACTCTTCCTCTATAGAGATATAGCGAACCGTGCCGAAGTATACTTATGTGTAGATCTCCATTCACCGTTCGAGTAACTGAAAGAAAAAAAAAAAAAAATATATGTATAATTTTTTATATATCGTAGCATACATATAACATTATAATATATTACTTTTATACGTTTGTTTTATCATTCTATATACCTACTTAGAAACGACTAATCGTATGATTTTAATATTATTATTAATATTTACTTTGAAAAATTATATTAATTTATACATTACTACGTCGTACGTACGTACACGACGAAAAGTAGCGCTGAGGGCGGCCGCCGCCGCTCTTTACTTTGTACTGCGCATTTGATTCGATTATTGTAAATATGCCTATAGACTATTCATAATATGAAATATATTGAATAATAATAGACAGTGTCTCAATGATGACGTAAAATATATTTTTATATTACTATTATAATCGAACAAACCTCACCGGTCATAGTCGTCCGTCCTTAAGTGGTGTGTTCGAACCAACGTGTATGCAACGTGTTTTACGAAGGTTCACTTTTAATGGTGTAATTCGTTCGGTTAATGTGTTAATATAAAAAAAATGTTTACACGTTTCAAGCTCGATATCCACGTCGAGGATTTATCGACCGTTTAGGCGGAAATCTTTGCGTTTTATAGAGAAAAATACATTTTTAACAAAACTCAACGTATGCACGGTAGACAGTCGAGAAAATAATATACCGTAGCGTCGTAACCTATCGTTTATACCCTATATAATCTGTGTTGTACGATGGTCACTTTCATGATATATATAAAATGTTGTACGAAATACATGCCGCCATAGGAAAAGTTTAATAAAAATTTATTTAATTAGATAGGTGTTAGTGAAAAGTATGAAGTGTTCATACGAGAAAACGTCCCGCGACAGAACGGCCCTCGTTACGGTAAAGTTCAGACGTAGCTCGCTGAACGAAATTTTATGTATGGTGGCGACATCTACGGACAGTCGAAGTCTCTATCTACTTTACTACTAACTACTACGTTAGTTAATTACGTACTTACTTGTGTGTATCTAAATATAATAAAAAATAAATAAAATGGCAGACACAGCTGTTGCCGCCGAAGCTCCGGCTCCCGCTACACCCGCGAAGAAGGCAGGAAGAGGGGCAGGTGCCGCAAAGAAACCTAAGGCGAAGCCCACTCATCCCAAGACATCCGAGATGGTGAACAACGCTATCAGGGAGATGAAGGAACGCAGCGGATCGTCGTTGCAAGCCATCAAAAAATACATCGCCGCCCACTACAAGGTCGACGCCGAGAAGTTGGCGCCTTTCATTAGAAAGTATCTGAAGAGTGCCGTCGAATCGGGTGCCCTAATTCAGACAAAGGGCAAGGGAGCCTCCGGATCGTTCAAACTCGAGTCCAAGTCCTCCTCGGCGAAGAAACCCAGCGCAGCCGCCGCTAGCTCCGGCAAATCCGCCGGCGGCAAGGGTGCCGCCGCCTCCGCCGCCAAGGGTGGTAAGAAGGCGACCGCCTCCGCCGCCGGCGCCAAGAGCAAGAAGGCGGCCGCCGCGTCGGCGTCTGCCGCCTCGGGCTCGCCGTCCAAATCCAAAGCGTCCGCAGCTAAAGACAAGAAAGCCGCCGCCGCAAAGAAGAAGCCCGCCCCTAAGAAGGCCGCAACCCCCGCTAAGGCGAAGGGTGGTGCAGCCCCCAAAGCAAAGAAGACCGCCAAACCTCCTACTAAGAAACCCAAGGCACCGAAACCTAAGAAGGCCGCCGCCACACCTAAGAAGCCGGCCGCGAAGAAAGCAGCCGCCGCCAAGAAGTAAACTCGCACACGACACCACCGCACAACATAATTGATTGTGTGTGTGTGTGTGTGTGTGTCGTCGAGAGGTACGACGTGTTGCGCCGCGGCGCTAAGCGGCTCAAGACTGCGGCGACCGACCAGCGGAGTAGTGCAGTTTCTGATCGCAAGAAAGAAGAAGAAAACTACTAAGATCTCTCTCTATCATCGCTGCCGCGCGCTTAGCTTGCTATGCGCACGCACGCAACAACAAAACAGCCCTTTTCAGGGCTAACAAAGTTTTCTCGAATATAATTTTTATTTTTATATTCGTTTCTATGATACGATAAAGGTCAAAAGTAGTCTCAAACAAACAAACAACATTCTACTATAACGCATCAACTTTATTTATTTCTAAATAAATACTTTACATCGCTAAGTATAGGTACAATTTCGTATAATAATATCTAATAATAATAAACTATAACTAAGCAATTACATATATAAATTAACTAACTTACTATGCTACCGTACAAAATCTATAACTACTTATTTATTACCTACATAGGTAAATTAAATTATTTATTTCGTATCGTACCATAAACTTTATCCTCTTCACAATATACACTTCACTTCACTTTGGTATTTATTATTACACCACACATTTATTTTTTCACTTGTTTCACTTCACACACGCGCGAGATTATTATTATTTACGCGAACGCAACGACGGAGGCGACGTGAAACGACGATAATAAACAACAACAACCTAATTAATAATTACAACACACATTTTTACAACTATAAACTAAAACGACACGCCGTCCGCCCTGCCGACTGCCCGATATAATATACTTTTGTTTTTCAATATAATAATAAAGGATATTATTATTATTATTATGGCTATGGCGCTGGCGCATGCGCGATGCGCGACGAACGACGTCGCTTTTTGACGGTGTCAGTTCGTTCTCTCGCTCGCTCCCTACCCCACCCGACGTTTGCGCGACAGCGGCCGTATATAAAATGAACGGACACAAACGGATTGTTTTTGTATTTACTGGTTGTAGCGCGCGCACGCACACGCACGTTATATATAATATTACGTTGAAAGTTATTATAATATAAAAAAACTTCAAACATGTCTGGACGCGGTAAAGGTGGAAAAGTTAAGGGAAAGGCAAAGTCTCGTTCCAACCGTGCTGGTCTCCAGTTCCCCGTCGGTCGTATACACAGGCTGCTGCGTAACGGCAACTACGCCGAGCGCGTCGGTGCCGGTGCTCCAGTGTATCTGGCCGCAGTAATGGAATACCTTGCCGCTGAAGTTCTCGAGTTGGCCGGTAACGCCGCGAGGGACAACAAGAAGACCAGGATCATTCCCCGTCATCTCCAATTGGCCATCCGCAACGACGAGGAGTTGAACAAACTGCTATCCGGCGTGACAATCGCTCAGGGCGGTGTGCTGCCTAACATCCAGGCTGTCCTCCTGCCCAAGAAGACCGAGAAGAAGGCCTAAACCTCTCGCTCAATTCTTGGTCTGTCTGTATCATCGAGATCACGATCGATGTGCATCGACACACACACACACACTGTTCTTTGCGTGCATGGATCGTGAACGTGAAAAAGGCCCTTTTCAGGGCCACAATACGAATCATAGTCGGAAAGTAATATTATATTATTATTATAAAGACTGTTTCTATTACGATACAATTGAAAGTATTCTAGCAGTATAACTATGTATTATAGTACATTATACAGTATATTATAAAATAATACTTAATAATATTAAATTGACAGACACGTCAGTTAAAAGTAAATTTTACATGAACAAAACTACTACTTCATTGATACATTATAATTAAACACGAAATAAAAATATATGCAACGTAGATACCTATCAATACAAACCATTTGATATTTATTTAATTATAGGTATGTAATCTACCATACTATCAAATAGATAGAATAAATAATATTACTACTAAAGACGACCAAAAGCGAAGCGTCGCACCTCGTCCCGCGCATTTCCCCTTTGGCGCGGTCTCTCTCTTGACGCTAGAGCGAGGCGAACGCGACTGAACATATCTGTTTCGCTACGATTGGTCCGCGCGGACTGTCGCGCTCTACGTGCGTCCCACCACTGAGCGACTTTTGGCTCAATAAAAAGAAGGTGCAGTTTGCCGTACGAAATCTGCGACCGACCCAAGGACAAGTCCTTGTGCACGTCTCCCCCCGCATGTGTTCTCTGCGGGGAGATCGGACATCCCGCGAACTACCGCGGGTGCCCGAAAGCCCCTCGCTCCCCCCCAAAGGCGAAATCCTCACGTGCCCCGGCGCGGCGCAATCCCCCCCCCACCGTGGCTCCCCCGAGCCCTCCCAAACCCAATCCATGGGGATCAAAGGCAGTAGCCCCTGCGGTGAGGCCTATGTTCCCCGCCCTCCCCAGCCGAGCAACCCCTCCAGTGGTTGCCCCGGCTCCCCCTAAACCCACCCCCTCTTCGGCAAAGGTTCCGTACCCGGTACCCGTAGCCCCCTCTCCCCTCTCCGCCTCCCCTGACAACTCGGACTTGGGAATAGTTGCTCGCTTCGCGAGCCTCATCAACTACGCCCAGCTCCGGGAAATGGCCGACCAAATTCGCGCTAATGAGGGCGACCCCATGGCGCTACTGGGTATCTCCATTAGGTACTCCAGTATCTTCGAGTCATTGGCCAACTTTAGGATAAATCCGTAATGGATTTACGCCCCACAGGTAGAGTCAAACCGAAATCCCTACGTTTAGGTTATTTCAATGCAAATGGCATTAAAACCCAGCGCGACGAGATCGCCACTTTTCTCCGCGATCATGACTTAGATGTTTTCTTAGTGCAAGAAACCTTCCTCAAACCCGCTCATAGGGACCCGAAAATTGCGAACTATTGCATAGTTCGCAATGATAGGGTCAGATCCCGCCTCGGCGGCACTCTCATCTACTACAAGAAATCCTTGCACTGCGTCCCCATCGACCCGCCCTCCCTCTCTTCCAACATTGAAGTCTCGATATGTAAGTTAGGCATGACAGGACACCAACCCATCGTGATAGTTTCGATATACTGCCCCCCGGGCGAAGATTCCTCACTATGGGATAGTGACTTCGCCACCCTCACCAACCTTGGGGGTGCAGTCTTCTTGGCAGGAGATCTAAATGCCAAAAATACCCTTTGGGGTTGTAACACTACAACTCGAAAGGGCAGAGATCTCGACAGGATCTCTGACTCCCTAGGATTCGATATTCTCGCTCCGAGTGAGCCAACCCACTACCCCGGCAACCTAGCACATCGCCCTGATGTACTAGACGTCGCACTCCTAAAGAGCATCAACCTGAGGTTGTGCTCGATAGAAGTGCACAAGGAGCTCGACTCCGATCACAGGCCAGTAGTGTTAGACTTCGCTCCCCGCGTAGGTCCCCGCGAAGCAGGCCAATCTCTTCCTACCAGGCTTATCACAGACTGGAATCGCCTTGGGGACAGCCTCAAGGCGACAACCTCCGACCATCTAGATGGTATCCCCGATCACATCACGTCCGTAGACGAAACGGTAGCGGCGATCGACTCGCTCACAAATCACGTGCAATCACTCATTAGCGATTGCTCTCGGAGAGTACCGGCGGAGGATAGCCTCCACTGGCGCCTCCCCGACGACATACGTGATCTGATGAGGGAGAAGAACGCAGCTATCAGAGCCTACGATAGAGTTCCCACTGAGGCCAATAGGGCCCGACTTAGATCCCTTCAGCGCGCCGTCAAAGCGCGAATCGGCGAGCTACGCCAGGTTAGATGGGACAGCACTCTCGAAAGCTTAGAACCTACACACCAAGCGTTCTGGCAACTTTCGAGAGCCCTTACAAAGGATTCTGTTGCTCCCATGCCTCCCCTGAACAGGCCCCACCTTCCTCCCGCTTTCGACGATAGCGAGAAAACCGAATGCCTAGCTGACTGTCTCGAGCTTCAATGTTCCCCCAGTACCCTCCCAGTCGACTTAGATCACCTCGAAGAGGTCAACCGAGAGGTGGAACGGCTAGCTTCACTACCGTTGCCCATCCTATCCGAAGTAGATGAAGACCCTGTCCCCCCCGCCACACCTGAAGAGGTAGCAGATATCATCAAGAAACTCAAACTTAGGAAATCCCCGGGTTCGGATCAGATCAACAACAGAGTTATCAAACTCTTCCCCCCCATCCTTATCGCCCTCATGACCGCCATCTTCAATGGGGCCATGTCAAACAACATCTTTCCACACCAGTGGAAAAACGCCATCGTTATTGGCATCCCTAAACCGGGCAAGCCCAAGACCGAACCCAGCAGTTATCGACCCATCAGCCTTCTCAACGGCTTGGGTAAGATCTACGAACGACTCATTCTCAGTCGTCTCCTAGCATACGCCGATGCTAACCTGCTCATTCCCCATGAGCAATTTGGCTTTAGGAATCATCATTCCTGTGTTCAACAAGTCCACCGACTGGTTGAGCACATAAGTTCGAAATTCATGCTCGGTAGAAAAACCGGCGTCCTCTACTTTGACGTGGCGAAGGCATTCGACAAAGTCTGGCACAACGGCTTATTATATAAGCTGTGGCAGATGGAAGTGCCACACAGGCTCGTGCTCATCATACGAGACTACTTGTCGAATCGCCATTTCCGCTACAGAGTGGAGGGTTCTCTATCTTCCCCCCACCCCGTTCATGCCGGAGTCCCACAGGGCTCGGTATTATCTCCGATCTTGTTCTCGCTCTTCACAAGCGATATACCTAAGCATCGGCAAGCTCAATTAGCACTCTTCGCAGACGACACTGCAATCTACTGCTCGAGCCACTGTCTGGATTTGATAGCCAAGAATCTCCAATCCGCAGCTGATGCACTCGGTGCATGGTTCCGGAAATGGAGGATCGAGGTGAATCCAGACAAAAGCCAAGCAGTGCTTTACCACCGACGTACCCCCCACCCCCCGCCCCCGCCTCCGACCATTCGTATGTTCGGTAAGCCGATCCCTTGGGAGAAGCAAGCCAAATACTTAGGAGTTATTCTTGATGATACTCTCTCGTTCATACCGCACATCAAGACCGTGCGCGCTAGGGCCGCTATGGCACAAAGTCGACTTCACTCTCTCGTGAACAAACGTTCAAAGCTCTCACTTAGGAATAAGGTCCGCCTTTATACGGCTTGCATACGCCCCATCATGACGTATGCATCTCCAGTATTCGCTCACGTTCCCCCCTGTAGGATTCGCAAATTTCAGATTCTCCAAAATCGCTTTATGCGTAAAGCGACAGGAGCTCCCTGGTATGTTAGGACAGAGAACCTTCACATAGACCTCGGTCTGCCTACCATTAGGCAATTCATGAAGCGCTGTTCTCAAAATTTCTTTGACTCCGCCACCGCACACAGGAACCCACTCATAGTGGCATCATCCTCCTACACACCGTCTTGCATTTCGCGCATTCGCCGTCCGAGACACGTTCTCGACGAGGATGACGACGAAATCACCAAGGCGCAGGAAGCCGCTTACACCGCGAGACACGACTCACCCCGCACCGGTAACTCACCGCGATACCGACCTCGTCGTAGGGGTCGTCTGTATCGTCACCGCGTCACTACTCAACCGGGCCGGCCCGTAACACCTAGCATAGCCCACGACTAGGGTTCGAGTTCCCATAGTAGGGGACGCCCTACGTACATGCAGCACACACACACTCACTCATATCACCGTAGTCAAATTTTCGTTAGTTTCGCTAACGAAAGTTTGGCTACGTAGGTACACTTAGGTTAGGAGCACACGCTCGCCGCAAGCCCGCGCAAGGGTGTAAATAGCTTAACAGCTTACACTTAACACCTCACATAAAAAAAAATAAAAAGCCGTACGAAATCATTCAGCGCTCACCCGCCGTCTCGATCACACGTGCCTAACCTGGTCCGTGTCGAATTTTTTCCCGACTTTTAAAAAATTATTTCGACTCTTTAGCACTTATTATTCAACTTGCTGTTCTCACAGCGAGCTGATTAATACTTGCCGAAGCCCCCCCTGTTCTTTTCAGAACATTTATACAACAAAAGTCATCAACTGTTTCTAAAGTTCTTTTCAGAACTTCGATACAACAAAGTCTGTGTTCTTCTCAGAACACCACCGCCGCCCCCACACACACACCTCACGTCGTTTCAAGTCCTTTTTAGGACTTTTAACAACAAAAGTCGCGCCGCGAGTATCCCGCTTCCCGCCGTTTTCACAGCGGACAGCGGATCAATTCGCGGCAACTGTCCTTATTAGGACAAATCGTTTCTACTACAACAAAAGTTATACACAAACACTCACCCCATCACTCCACGGCCGCTGCGAACTGCACTGCCCCTCTCGGGGCATCCAGGAGCACCGGCACACACCACACTATAACAACACAAACAACACTTCACTACACATCCGCGCACTTGTAAGCGCGCGTCCCACACCGGAGCCCTACGGCCCGAGCACACACACCACCACTTCGCGCGCATTTTAATCCGTTAAAAAGCGCGCGAAACCACATAGCAACACCCGTGCACTTCTCAGTGCGCGACCCACACCGGAGCCCCACGGACCCCGGAGGCCTACACTAGAAATACACACACGACACGCCACCACTTCGCGTCTTTTTTTTGCAGATCCCTTAGATCAGCGAAAAAGCGCGCGAAACCCACGGTACATACACAAACACCACTTCGCGGGTTTTTTCAATCCGTTGAAAAGCGCGCGAAACACAGTACCTCACACAGTACTTAGGTACTCATCACCACACGTCATCACTTCGCGCGTCTTTTCAATCCGTTGAAAGCGCGCGAAACACTACCTCACTACACACCTACATTTACGTAGGTACTCACTACACTACACCATTTCACACGTAATTTCAATTCGTTGAAAGCGTGCGAAACAATACTCCACATTACACATTACATACTTTTACACCTACATAACATCACTTCGCGCGTACTTTCAACTCGTTGAAAACGCGCGAAACCCACTACACGTCACCCCATACATTTACACTACTTCACTACATTCCTTAACATAAAACTCGAACACTACATAACACGCTAGGTAGATACGTAAGCGCCCGTCGACCAGCTGTTCGAGCCAAAGGGTCACCGCCCGACGCCCGAGCCGCGAGCGACCGTTAAAACGCGAAGCGAACTACTGAGCGGTCACGTACGCCACTCGATATAGCCACATCTACATACCGCTAGGTAGGTACATATAGTCGACCTATTTTATTCACCGAATTTTGATCGCGTCTCACAGCTGTTTACGCAGTTGTATTCGCGTGAAAACTTCGGTGTCTAACTTTACATATTTTTGGCCCCTTCAGGGCAAAACCAGCTTGGTCTGGTCCCCGGTGGAAACCTCACAGGTGCCAACACGAAACCGGGTGAGGCGTTGACCCGACACGCCTGCCGCGCCCCATAAGGGCAAAGCAAACCGTCGGACGGGGCCAGGTAGCACGACCTTGGGGGTATCCCCTAGCCGTGTCTGGCTGTCACCCACCGCCCCAACCCTAACCCCTCCTTACTCTCCCATTCCTCGTCACTAGTTTGGGTGTGCCGGCCGCCAGGCCCATACCACCCCGGTGTCGAGGCTGTTAGGAATCCTCTACTCGCGTGAGTTGCACAGAGGAAGACACTTTGAGGTACACACCACACCACTCACAACCCATCCTCCCGGCCCTTGTCGGGAGGGATCGTTCTGTTGAAAAGTCGGCCGACTAAAAGTTCTGTCTTTTTATTTGTCGTCTTATCAAACAATCCCTACTAAGTGTAACTCGATCGAGTTTCACTCAATTGCAATTATGTCAGGAATTTTATCACTTGAGGTCCTATTACAGGACCCCGAAGTGTATGCCTTTCTAAAGGCCAAGTTCGGGGACGGCATCCCCGCCGCCGCCCCCGCCCCCCTCCTCCCTCGAACCCTATCCCCCGCCATCGCCGCCACCGAATTACGACCTGCTCTCGGTCGTAAATCCCGTCGGGACAAAGTCCCGAGCACCCCCGCCTCCCCCACGCGCTCACGGAGCTCTCACTCCCTGAGACGCACCCCCTCCCCCGTCGTCACCCCCTGTCCCTCCGATATGGAGGCGTCAGACTACCAAGAGTCTGACGATGGAACCGACGGGTTCCAACCTGATCCGCGCAACGAGCGCAAAAAGAGGAGGCGCAACCCTCCTCTCCCCCCCACTTCGGGCAAGGAGGCCCTACTCCCCACGCCCCCCTCCCAACCGTCTAACCCCGCCTCGCAGAAGAGGCCGCTCTCTCCCCGTCAAGGGGACGCTCCACGCAAGGAGCAGCCCCCCCCACCCCTATTCGTCCACGAGAAGTCCAAGTGGACTTCCATCTCAAGTTGGTGCGCTGAGAAGCGCATCAACTTCACATCCGCCAGATCCACCGCACAGGGGATCAAAGTCACCGTCCCAACTTCTCGGGACCACAGAGCCCTCACTACCCTTCTAAAGGAACGCAACATCGCCTTCCACACGTACACCCTCGAGGAGGATCGCCTCCTGAGGGTCGTCATCAGGGGCGTCCCCAGGGAGCTCCCTACGGAGGAGGTGAAATCCTCCCTCCTTGCCCAATCCTTCCCCGTGCACGAAGTGCACCGCATGGTCCGAGGGAAATCTAATGAGCCATTCGATATGGTTCTAGTCTCCCTCGACCGCTCCGATGCCGGTAAGGCCATCTTCCGCCTCACCAGCGTTTGCCACCTCTCCGGCATCGCTGTGGAGCCTCCCCACAAGCGTGACACTGTTTCCCAGTGCCACCGCTGCCAACAATACGGGCACTCCGCCCGCAATTGTTTCGCCAAGCCTAGGTGCGTCAAGTGCCTAGGTGATCACTCCACCGCCCAGTGCGACAGGCCCAAGGACAAGTCCTTGTGCACGTCTCCCCCCGCATGTGTTCTCTGCGGGGAGATCGGACATCCCGCGAACTACCGCGGGTGCCCGAAAGCCCCTCGCTCCCCCCCAAAGGCGAAATCCTCACGTGCCCCGGCGCGGCGCAATCCCCCCCCCCACCGTGGCTCCCCCGAGCCCTCCCAAACCCAATCCATGGGGATCAAAGGCAGTAGCCCCTGCGGTGAAGCCTATGTTCCCCGCCCTCCCCAGCCGAGCAACCCCTCCAGTGGTTGCCCCGGCTCCCCCTAAACCCACCCCCTCTTCGGCAAAGGTTCCGTACCCGGTACCCGTAACCCCCTCTCCCCTCTCCGCCTCCCCTGACAACTCGGACTTGGGAATAGTTGCTCGCTTCGCGAGCCTCATCAACTACGCCCAGCTCCGGGAAATGGCCGACCAAATTCGCGCTAATGAGGGCGACCCCATGGCGCTACTGGGTATCTCCATTAGGTACTCCAGTATCTTCGAGTCATTGGCCAACTTTAGGATAAATCCGTAATGGATTTACGCCCCACAGGTAGAGTCAAACCGAAATCCCTACGTTTAGGTTATTTCAATGCAAACGGCATTAAAACCCAGCGCGACGAGATCGCCACTTTTCTCCGCGATCATGACTTAGATGTTTTCTTAGTGCAAGAAACCTTCCTCAAACCCGCTCATAGGGACCCGAAAATTGCGAACTATTGCATAGTTCGCAATGATAGGGTCAGATCCCGCCTCGGCGGCACTCTCATCTACTACAAGAAATCCTTGCACTGCGTCCCCATCGACCCGCCCTCCCTCTCTTCCAACATTGAAGTCTCGATATGTAAGTTAGGCATGACAGGACACCAACCCATCGTGATAGTTTCGATATACTGCCCCCCGGGCGAAGATTCCTCACTATGGGATAGTGACTTCGCCACCCTCACCAACCTTGGGGGTGCAGTCTTCTTGGCAGGAGATCTAAATGCCAAAAATACCCTTTGGGGTTGTAACACTACAACTCGAAAGGGCAGAGATCTCGACAGGATCTCTGACTCCCTAGGATTCGATATTCTCGCTCCGAGTGAGCCAACCCACTACCCCGGCAACCTAGCACATCGCCCTGATGTACTAGACGTCGCACTCCTAAAGAGCATCAACCTGAGGTTGTGCTCGATAGAAGTGCACAAGGAGCTCGACTCCGATCACAGGCCAGTAGTGTTAGACTTCGCTCCCCGCGTAGGTCCCCGCGAAGCAGGCCAATCTCTTCCTACCAGGCTTATCACAGACTGGAATCGCCTTGGGGACAGCCTCAAGGCGACAACCTCCGACCATCTAGATGGTATCCCCGATCACATCACGTCCGTAGACGAAACGGTAGCGGCGATCGACTCGCTCACAAATCACGTGCAATCACTCATTAGCGATTGCTCTCGGAGAGTACCGGCGGAGGATAGCCTCCACTGGCGGCTCCCCGACGACATACGTGATCTGATGAGAGAGAAGAACGCAGCTATCAGAGCCTACGATAGAGTTCCCACTGAGGCCAATAGGGCCCGACTTAGATCCCTTCAGCGCGCCGTCAAAGCGCGAATCGGCGAGCTACGCCAGGTTAGATGGGACAGCACTCTCGAAAGCTTAGAACCTACACACCAAGCGTTCTGGCAACTTTCGAGAGCCCTTACAAAGGATTCTGTTGCTCCCATGCCTCCCCTGAACAGGCCCCACCTTCCTCCCGCTTTCGACGATAGCGAGAAAACCGAATGCCTAGCTGACTGTCTCGAGCTTCAATGTTCCCCCAGTACCCTCCCAGTCGACTTAGATCACCTCGAAGAGGTCAACCGAGAGGTGGAACGGCTAGCTTCACTACCGTTGCCCATCCTATCCGAAGTAGATGAAGACCCTGTCCCCCCCGCCACACCTGAAGAGGTAGCAGATATCATCAAGAAACTCAAACTTAGGAAATCCCCGGGTTCGGATCAGATCAACAACAGAGTTATCAAACTCTTCCCCCCCATCCTTATCGCCCTCATGACCGCCATCTTCAATGGGGCCATGTCAAACAACATCTTTCCACACCAGTGGAAAAACGCCATCGTTATTGGCATCCCTAAACCGGGCAAGCCCAAGACCGAACCCAGCAGTTATCGACCCATCAGCCTTCTCAACGGCTTGGGTAAGATCTACGAACGACTCATTCTCAGACGTCCCCTAGCATACGCCGATGCTAACCTGCTCATTCCCCATGAGCAATTTGGCTTTAGGAATCATCATTCCTGTGTTCAACAAGTCCACCGACTGGTTGAGCACATAAGTTCTAAATTCATGCTCGGTAGAAAAACCGGCGTCCTCTACTTTGACGTGGCGAAGGCATTCGACAAAGTCTGGCACAACGGCTTATTATATAAGCTGTGGCAGATGGAAGTGCCACACAGGCTCGTGCTCATCATACGAGACTACTTGTCGAATCGCCATTTCCGCTACAGAGTGGAGGGTTCTCTATCTTCCCCCCACCCCGTTCATGCCGGAGTCCCACAGGGCTCGGTATTATCTCCGATCTTGTTCTCGCTCTTCACAAGCGATATACCTAAGCATCGGCAAGCTCAATTAGCACTCTTCGCAGACGACACTGCAATCTACTGCTCGAGCCACTGTCTGGATTTGATAGCCAAGAATCTCCAATCCGCAGCTGATGCACTCGGTGCATGGTTCCGGAAATGGAGGATCGAGGTGAATCCAGACAAAAGCCAAGCAGTGCTTTACCACCGACGTACCCCCCACCCCCCGCCCCCGCCTCCGACCATTCGTATGTTCGGTAAGCCGATCCCTTGGGAGAAGCAAGCCAAATACTTAGGAGTTATTCTTGATGATACTCTCTCGTTCATACCGCACATTAAGACCGTGCGCGCTAGGGCCGCTATGGCACAAAGTCGACTTCACTCTCTCGTGAACAAACGTTCTAAGCTCTCACTTAGGAATAAGGTCCGCCTTTATACGGCTTGCATACGCCCCATCATGACGTATGCATCTCCAGTATTCGCTCACGTTCCCCCCTGTAGGATTCGCAAATTTCAGATTCTCCAAAATCGCTTTATGCGTAAAGCGACAGGAGCTCCCTGGTATGTTAGGACAGAGAACCTTCACATAGACCTCGGTCTGCCTACCATTAGGCAATTCATGAAGCGCTGTTCTCAAAATTTCTTTGACTCCGCCACCGCACACAGGAACCCACTCATAGTGGCATCATCTTCCTACACACCGTCTTGCATTTCGCGCATTCGCCGTCCGAGACACGTTCTCGACGAGGATGACGACGAAATCACCAAGGCGCAGGAAGCCGCTTACACCGCGAGACACGACTCACCCCGCACCGGTAACTCACCGCGATACCGACCTCGTCGTAGGGGTCGTCTGTATCGTCACCGCGTCACTACTCAACCGGGCCGGCCCGTAACACCTAGCATAGCCCACGACTAGGGTTCGAGTTCCCATAGTAGGGGACGCCCTACGTACATGCAGCACACACACTCACTCATATCACTGTAGTCAAATTTTCGTTAGTTTCGCTAACGAAAGTTTGGCTACGTAGGTACACTTAGGTTAGGAGCACACGCTCGCCGCAAGCCCGCGCAAGGGTGTAAATAGCTTAACAGCTTACACTTAACACCTCACATAAAAAAAAAAAAAAAAAAGCCGTACAAAATCACTCAGCTATCGAACGCCGTACTGTACTGTACTGTACTGTACGTTACGTTCATTAGCGCGCTCTCATATTATTAACCGACAACAAAATGCCGCCCAAGACAAGTGGTAAGGCCGCCAAGAAATCCGGCAAGGCACAAAAGAACATCTCCAAGACCGATAAGAAAAAGAAGAAGCACAAGAGGAAGGAGAGCTACGCCATCTACATCTACAAGGTGCTCAAGCAGGTCCACCCCGACACCGGTATCTCCAGTAAGGCTATGTCAATCATGAATTCGTTCGTTAACGACATCTTCGAACGCATAGCCGCCGAAGCTTCTCGTCTGGCCCATTACAACAAGAGGTCCACTATTACATCGAGGGAGGTGCAGACTTCCGTCAGGCTGCTGCTGCCCGGTGAGCTCGCCAAGCACGCAGTCAGCGAGGGCACCAAAGCCGTCACCAAGTACACCAGCTCCAAGTGAGCGTCGCGTATACTTGTTTCGTGTTTTTTGTGTCTGTGTATGTATATCGAAACACAAACACAACAAAAGGCCCTTTTCAGGGCCACAAATATGTTCATGTATTTTCTGTAATCGGTTTCTATTAACACACAACAAGTCGAAAGTTCGACGACGACGACCGGTTAATTAATTTACTTAACTAAATTTCCTCTATCTAGCTGAATAACAAACAAACAATATAATTATGGTTAGGCTAGGTTAGAAAAAGTTAGGTTAAGAAATGTTAGGTTTGAAAAAGTTAGGTTCTAAAGGAGAGAGAATGAATGAAATTTAATTAAAATCATATATATTAACAACGTAGATGTTTAACCGCGATAAATATAAATAATAAAAAAATAAAAAAAAAAAAATAGAAAAAGGTTTAATGCGAAACGATAATTATTTATAGATGATACCTACCACCTATACCAATAAATTATTGTTTTGTAAAACTTTATTCGAGCGTTCGATTGTGTGATGCGTCGAGCTTGTTTCCCGTCGGGTATAAATATTGGTGACCCGCGTACGGCGTTATTCATTCTCTCTCGCACCGTCCCCGCGTACTGACGTTACCTACCGTACTACCGTTACGTTAAAGAAATGGCACGTACCAAGCAGACCGCTCGCAAGTCCACCGGTGGTAAGGCACCGAGGAAACAGCTCGCCACTAAAGCCGCCCGCAAGAGTGCACCGGCTACCGGTGGTGTAAAGAAGCCCCATCGCTACAGGCCCGGTACCGTCGCTCTTCGTGAGATCCGTCGTTACCAGAAGAGTACCGAGCTGTTGATCCGCAAACTCCCGTTCCAGCGTTTGGTTCGTGAGATCGCTCAGGACTTCAAGACCGATCTCCGTTTCCAGAGCTCCGCTGTCATGGCACTTCAGGAGGCCAGCGAGGCTTACCTCGTCGGTCTCTTCGAAGACACCAACCTTTGCGCCATTCACGCTAAACGCGTCACCATCATGCCAAAGGACATACAGTTGGCTCGCAGGATCAGAGGCGAACGCGCTTAAGGCGTGTGACTTTACAACTCCGGCGTACACAAACACGCACGAAATTATCATCGTGTCAGTTTGTTTTGTACACTCGAGCCGAAAAGCACAAAAGGCCCTTTTCAGGGCCACATATATTTCTGATATATTATTAAAATATATGTTTCTTACATAACATCATAAAGTCATATAGTCTATAAATAAACTACATATAATTACCTATATACTAAATTATAAATATATAGGTTAGGTACTGAAAAAGTTTAGTTTAGTTTGTTTGCTTATGTTATTTATGCATAATTGATTGGACTTAAAACATGGATGTAAATAAATCTATGGAATAATCAAATTATTTCACTTTTGCAATATTCTATATGCTATGCGTATAGACTTGCTTGCCAAATGAAATTAGGTTGATATTTTATTAAAACAATAATTTGTTCAAGTCATAGGTGAATATGACTAATACAAGAATAACACGAATTATTATTAATGTACATAGAAATTATATTAATAAATAATTGTGTGTTCGTAGTAAACCGGGGCACCCACCGAGCGCGCGAGCGCGTCGACGGCTCCATACACCGGCGGTATACTATATAAAGGGGCGAAATACGTTTGCTCCGAATCCAGTCGTACGCCAGCGCTCGCCGTTTAACAACGTGCGCGCGTTAGTCATTTGTTCGTGTCGTTCTGTTCAATTTACTCGCTTAGAAGATGACCGGACGCGGAAAGGGAGGAAAAGGTCTGGGGAAAGGAGGAGCCAAGCGTCACAGGAAAGTACTTCGTGATAACATCCAGGGCATCACGAAGCCGGCCATCCGTCGTCTGGCGCGCAGAGGTGGTGTCAAGCGTATCTCCGGTCTCATTTACGAAGAGACTCGCGGCGTCCTCAAGGTTTTCCTAGAGAACGTAATCCGCGACGCCGTCACGTACACGGAGCACGCCAAGAGGAAGACCGTAACCGCCATGGACGTAGTCTACGCTCTGAAGCGTCAAGGCCGCACCCTCTACGGTTTCGGCGGTTAAGGTTGCCTGCCTGCTTGCCTGCATGCCACATAATATTTATCGAATATTATTATTTTATTCGATAAATAATTTAAACAAAAGGCCCTTTTCAGGGCCGCATATGAATCTTATAAACTTTATTACGGTTTATGTTTCTATGACACACACACAAGAAAGTCTCTAATTAACTAACTCAAAATACTTTTACCAACCTTCAATAGTATCGGTTCTACAACATAAATAAATAAACATCTTACTTGTTGTTACTCTTCCTCTATAGAGATATAGCGAACCGTGCCGAAGTATACTTATGTGTAGATCTCCATTCACCGTTCGAGTAACTGAAAGAAAAAAAAAAAAATATGTATAATTTTTTATATATCGTAGCATACCTATAACATTATAATATATTACTTTTATACGTTTGTTTTATCATTCTATATACCTACTTAGAAACGACTAATCGTATGATTTTAATATTATTATTAATATTTACTTTGAAAAATTATATTAATTTATACAATACTACTTACTACGTCGTACGTACGTACACGACGAAAAGTAGCGCTGAGGGCGGCCGCCGCCGCCGCTCTTTACTTTGTACTGCGCATTTGATTCGATTATTGTAAATATGCCTATAGACTATTCATAATATGAAATATATTGAATAATAATAGACAGTGTCTCAATGATGACGTAAAATATATTTTTATATTACTATTATAATCGAACAAACCTCCCCGGTCATAGTCGTCCGTCCTTAAGTGGTGTGTTCGAACCAACGTGTATGCAACGTGTTTTACGAAGGTTCACTTTTAATGGTGTAATTCGTTCGGTTAATGTGTTAATATAAAAAAAATGTTTACACGTTTCAAGCTCGATATCCACGTCGAGGATTTATCGACCGTTTAGGCGGAAATCTTTGCGTTTTATAGAGAAAAATACATTTTTAACAAAACTCAACGTATGCACGGTAGACAGTCGAGAAAATAATATACCGTAGCGTCGTAACCTATCGTTTATACCCTATATAATCTGTGTTGTACGATGGTCACTTTCATGATATATATAAAATGTTGTACGAAATACATGCCGCCATAGGAAAAGTTTAATAAAAATTTATTTAATTAGATAGGTGTTAGTGAAAAGTATGAAGTGTTCATACGAGAAAACGTCCCGCGACAGAACGGCCCTCGTTACGGTAAAGTTCAGACGTAGCTCGCTGAACGAAATTTTATGTATGGTGGCGACATCTACGGACAGTCGAAGTCTCTATCTACTTATTACTACTAACTACTACGTTAGTTAATTACTTACGTACTTACTTGTGTGTGTATCTACATATAATAAAAAATAAATAAAATGGCAGACACAGCTGTTGCCGCCGAAGCTCCGGCTCCCGCTACACCCGCGAAGAAGGCAGGAAGAGGGGCAGGTGCCGCAAAGAAACCTAAGGCGAAGCCCACTCATCCCAAGACATCCGAGATGGTGAACAACGCTATCAGGGAGATGAAGGAACGCAGCGGATCGTCGTTGCAAGCCATCAAAAAATACATCGCCGCCCACTACAAGGTCGACGCCGAGAAGTTGGCGCCTTTCATTAGAAAGTATCTGAAGAGTGCCGTCGAATCGGGTGCCCTAATTCAGACAAAGGGCAAGGGTGCCTCCGGATCGTTCAAACTCGAGTCCAAGTCCTCCTCGGCGAAGAAACCCAGCGCAGCCGCCGCTAGCTCCGGCAAATCCGCCGGCGGCAAGGGTGCCGCCGCCTCCGCCGCCAAGGGTGGTAAGAAGGCGACCGCCTCCGCCGCCGGCGCCAAGAGCAAGAAGGCGGCCGCCGCGTCGGCGTCTGCCGCCTCGGGCTCGCCGTCCAAATCCAAAGCGTCCGCAGCTAAAGACAAGAAAGCCGCCGCCGCAAAGAAGAAGCCCGCCCCTAAGAAGGCCGCAACCCCCGCTAAGGCGAAGGGTGGTGCAGCCCCCAAAGCAAAGAAGACCGCCAAACCTCCTACTAAGAAACCCAAGGCACCGAAACCTAAGAAGGCCGCCGCCACACCTAAGAAGCCGGCCGCGAAGAAAGCAGCCGCCGCCAAGAAGTAAACTCGCACACGACACCACCGCACAACATAATTAATTATATAATTGATTGTGTGTGTGTCGTCGAGAGGTACGACGTGTTGCGCCGCGGCGCTAAGCGGCTCAAGACTGCGGCGACCGACCAGCGGAGTAGTGCAGTTTCTGATCGCAAGAAAGAAGAAGAAAACTACTAAGATCTCTCTCTATCATCGCTGCCGCGCGCTTAGCTTGCTATGCGCACGCACGCAACAACAAAACAGCCCTTTTCAGGGCTAACAAAGTTTTCTCGAATATAATTTTTATTTTTATATTCGTTTCTATGATACGATAAAGGTCAAAAGTAGTCTCAAACAAACAAACAACATTCTACTATAACGCATCAACTTTATTTATTTCTAAATAAATACTTTACATCGCTAAGTATAGGTACAATTTCGTATAATAATATCTAATAATAATAAACTATAACTAAGCAATTACATATCTATATAAATTAACTAACTTACTATGCTACCGTACAAAATCTATAACTACTTATTTATTACCTACATAGGTAAATTAAATTATTTATTTCGTATCGTACCATAAACTTTATCCTCTTCACATACATATATACACTTCACTTCACTTTGGTATTTATTATTACACCACACATTTATTTTTTCACTTGTTTCACTTCACACACGCGCGAGATTATTATTATTTACGCGAACGCAACGACGGAGGCGTAGGCGGCGTGAAACTACGATAATAAACAACAACAACAACCTAATTAATAATTACAACACACATTTTTACAACTATAAACTAAAACGACACGCCGTCCGCCCTGCCGACTGCCCGATATAATATACTTTTGTTTTTCAATATAATAATAAAGGATATTATTATTATTATTATGGCTATGGCGCTGGCGCATGCGCGATGCGCGACGAACGACGTCGCTTTTTGACGGTGTCAGTTCGTTCTCTCGCTCGCTCCCTACCCCACCCGACGTTTGCGCGACAGCGGCCGTATATAAAATGAACGGACACAAACGGATTGTTTTTGTATTTACTGGTTGTAGCGCGCGCACGCACACGCACGTTATAATATTACGTTGAAAGTTATTATAATATAAAAAAACTTCAAACATGTCTGGACGCGGTAAAGGTGGAAAAGTTAAGGGAAAGGCAAAGTCTCGTTCCAACCGTGCTGGTCTCCAGTTCCCCGTCGGTCGTATACACAGGCTGCTGCGTAACGGCAACTACGCCGAGCGCGTCGGTGCCGGTGCTCCAGTGTATCTGGCCGCAGTAATGGAATACCTTGCCGCTGAAGTTCTCGAGTTGGCCGGTAACGCCGCGAGGGACAACAAGAAGACCAGGATCATTCCCCGTCATCTCCAATTGGCCATCCGCAACGACGAGGAGTTGAACAAACTGCTATCCGGCGTGACAATCGCTCAGGGCGGTGTGCTGCCTAACATCCAGGCTGTCCTCCTGCCCAAGAAGACCGAGAAGAAGGCCTAAACCTCTCGCTCAATTCTTGGTCTGTCTGTATCATCGAGATCACGATCGATGTGCATCGACACACACACTGTTCTTTGCGTGCATGGATCGTGAACGTGAAAAAGGCCCTTTTCAGGGCCACAATACGAATCATAGTCGGAAAGTAATATTATATTATTATTATAAAGACTGTTTCTATTACGATACAATTGAAAGTATTCTAGCAGTATAACTATGTATTATAGTACATTATACAGTATATTATAAAATAATACTTAATAATATTAAATTGACAGACACGTCAGTTAAAAGTAAATTTTACATGAACAAAACTACTACTTCATTGATACATTATAATAAATTAAACACGAAATAAAAATATATGCAACGTACCTATCAATACAAACCATTTGATATTTATTTAATTATAGGTAATCTACCATACTATCAAATAGATAGATAGTTTTTTTTTTTTTTTTTTTTTTTTTTTTTTAATATAAATAATATTACTACTAAAGACGACCAAAAGCGAAGCGTCGCACCTCGTCCCGCGCATTTCCCCTTTGGCGCGGTCTCTCTCTTGACGCTAGAGCGAGGCGAACGCGACTGAACATATCTGTTTCGCTACGATTGGTCCGCGCGGACTGTCGCGCTCTACGTGCGTCCCACCACTGAGCGACTTTTGGCTCAATAAAAAGAAGGTGCAGTTTGCCGTACAAAATCACTCAGCTATCGAACGCCGTACTGTACTGTACTGTACTGTACGTTACGTTCATTAGCGCGCTCTCATATTATTAACCGACAACAAAATGCCGCCCAAGACAAGTGGTAAGGCCGCCAAGAAATCCGGCAAGGCACAAAAGAACATCTCCAAGACCGATAAGAAAAAGAAGAAGCACAAGAGGAAGGAGAGCTACGCCATCTACATCTACAAGGTGCTCAAGCAGGTCCACCCCGACACCGGTATCTCCAGTAAGGCTATGTCAATCATGAATTCGTTCGTTAACGACATCTTCGAACGCATAGCCGCCGAAGCTTCTCGTCTGGCCCATTACAACAAGAGGTCCACTATTACATCGAGGGAGGTGCAGACTTCCGTCAGGCTGCTGCTGCCCGGTGAGCTCGCCAAGCACGCAGTCAGCGAGGGCACCAAAGCCGTCACCAAGTACACCAGCTCCAAGTGAGCGTCGCGTATACTTGTTTCGTGTTTTTTGTGTCTGTGTATGTATATCGAAACACAAACACAACAAAAGGCCCTTTTCAGGGCCACAAATATGTTCATGTATTTTCTGTAATCGGTTTCTATTAACACACAACAAGTCGAAAGTTCGACGACGACGACCGGTTAATTAATTTACTTAACTAAATTTCCTCTATCTAGCTGAATAACAAACAAACAATATAATTATGGTTAGGCTAGGTTAAGAAATGTTAGGTTTGAAAAAGTTAGGTTCTAAAGGAGAGAGAATGAATGAAATTTAATTAAAATCATATATATTAACAACGTAGATGTTTAACCGCGATAAATATAAATAATAAAAAAATAAAAAAAAAAAAATAGAAAAAGGTTTAATGCGAAACGATAATTATTTATAGATGATACCTACCACCTATACCAATAAATTATTGTTTTGTAAAACTTTATTCGAGCGTTCGATTGTGTGATGCGTCGAGCTTGTTTCCCGTCGGGTATAAATATTGGTGACCCGCGTACGGCGTTATTCATTCTCTCTCGCACCGTCCCCGCGTACTGACGTTACCTACCGTACTACCGTTACGTTAAAGAAATGGCACGTACCAAGCAGACCGCTCGCAAGTCCACCGGTGGTAAGGCACCGAGGAAACAGCTCGCCACTAAAGCCGCCCGCAAGAGTGCACCGGCTACCGGTGGTGTAAAGAAGCCCCATCGCTACAGGCCCGGTACCGTCGCTCTTCGTGAGATCCGTCGTTACCAGAAGAGTACCGAGCTGTTGATCCGCAAACTCCCGTTCCAGCGTTTGGTTCGTGAGATCGCTCAGGACTTCAAGACCGATCTCCGTTTCCAGAGCTCCGCTGTCATGGCACTTCAGGAGGCCAGCGAGGCTTACCTCGTCGGTCTCTTCGAAGACACCAACCTTTGCGCCATTCACGCTAAACGCGTCACCATCATGCCAAAGGACATACAGTTGGCTCGCAGGATCAGAGGCGAACGCGCTTAAGGCGTGTGACTTTACAACTCCGGCGTACACAAACACGCACGAAATTATCATCGTGTCAGTTTGTTTTGTACACTCGAGCCGAAAAGCACAAAAGGCCCTTTTCAGGGCCACATATATTTCTGATATATTATTAAAATATATGTTTCTTACATAACATCATAAAGTCATATAGTCTATAAATAAACTACATATAATTACCTATATACTAAATTATAAATATATAGGTTAGGTACTGAAAAAGTTTAGTTTAGTTTGTTTGCTTATGTTATTTATGCATAATTGATTGGACTTAAAACATGGATGTAAATAAATCTATGGAATAATCAAATTATTTCACTTTTGCAATATTCTATATGCTATGCGTATAGACTTGCTTGCCAAATGAAATTAGGTTGATATTTTATTAAAACAATAATTTGTTCAAGTCATAGGTGAATATGACTAATACAAGAATAACACGAATTATTATTAATGTACATAGAAATTATATTAATAAATAATTGTGTGTTCGTAGTAAACCGGGGCACCCACCGAGCGCGCGAGCGCGTCGACGGCTCCATACACCGGCGGTATACTATATAAAGGGGCGAAATACGTTTGCTCCGAATCCAGTCGTACGCCAGCGCTCGCCGTTTAACAACGTGCGCGCGTTAGTCATTTGTTCGTGTCGTTCTGTTCAATTTACTCGCTTAGAAGATGACCGGACGCGGAAAGGGAGGAAAAGGTCTGGGGAAAGGAGGAGCCAAGCGTCACAGGAAAGTACTTCGTGATAACATCCAGGGCATCACGAAGCCGGCCATCCGTCGTCTGGCGCGCAGAGGTGGTGTCAAGCGTATCTCCGGTCTCATTTACGAAGAGACTCGCGGCGTCCTCAAGGTTTTCCTAGAGAACGTAATCCGCGACGCCGTCACGTACACGGAGCACGCCAAGAGGAAGACCGTAACCGCCATGGACGTAGTCTACGCTCTGAAGCGTCAAGGCCGCACCCTCTACGGTTTCGGCGGTTAAGGTTGCCTGCCTGCTTGCCTGCATGCCACATAATATTTATCGAATATTATTATTTTATTCGATAAATAATTTAAACAAAAGGCCCTTTTCAGGGCCGCATATGAATCTTATAAACTTTATTACGGTTTATGTTTCTATGACACACACACAAGAAAGTCTCTAATTAACTAACTCAAAATACTTTTACCAACCTTCAATAGTATCGGTTCTACAACATAAATAAATAAACATCTTACTTGTTGTTACTCTTCCTCTATAGAGATATAGCGAACCGTGCCGAAGTATACTTATGTGTAGATCTCCATTCACCGTTCGAGTAACTGAAAGAAAAAAAAAAAAATATGTATAATTTTTTATATATCGTAGCATACCTATAACATTATAATATATTACTTTTATACGTTTGTTTTATCATTCTATATACCTACTTAGAAACGACTAATCGTATGATTTTAATATTATTATTAATATTTACTTTGAAAAATTATATTAATTTATACAATACTACTTACTACGTCGTACGTACGTACACGACGAAAAGTAGCGCTGAGGGCGGCCGCCGCCGCCGCTCTTTACTTTGTACTGCGCATTTGATTCGATTATTGTAAATATGCCTATAGACTATTCATAATATGAAATATATTGAATAATAATAGACAGTGTCTCAATGATGACGTAAAATATATTTTTATATTACTATTATAATCGAACAAACCTCCCCGGTCATAGTCGTCCGTCCTTAAGTGGTGTGTTCGAACCAACGTGTATGCAACGTGTTTTACGAAGGTTCACTTTTAATGGTGTAATTCGTTCGGTTAATGTGTTAATATAAAAAAAATGTTTACACGTTTCAAGCTCGATATCCACGTCGAGGATTTATCGACCGTTTAGGCGGAAATCTTTGCGTTTTATAGAGAAAAATACATTTTTAACAAAACTCAACGTATGCACGGTAGACAGTCGAGAAAATAATATACCGTAGCGTCGTAACCTATCGTTTATACCCTATATAATCTGTGTTGTACGATGGTCACTTTCATGATATATATAAAATGTTGTACGAAATACATGCCGCCATAGGAAAAGTTTAATAAAAATTTATTTAATTAGATAGGTGTTAGTGAAAAGTATGAAGTGTTCATACGAGAAAACGTCCCGCGACAGAACGGCCCTCGTTACGGTAAAGTTCAGACGTAGCTCGCTGAACGAAATTTTATGTATGGTGGCGACATCTACGGACAGTCGAAGTCTCTATCTACTTATTACTACTAACTACTACGTTAGTTAATTACTTACGTACTTACTTGTGTGTGTATCTACATATAATAAAAAATAAATAAAATGGCAGACACAGCTGTTGCCGCCGAAGCTCCGGCTCCCGCTACACCCGCGAAGAAGGCAGGAAGAGGGGCAGGTGCCGCAAAGAAACCTAAGGCGAAGCCCACTCATCCCAAGACATCCGAGATGGTGAACAACGCTATCAGGGAGATGAAGGAACGCAGCGGATCGTCGTTGCAAGCCATCAAAAAATACATCGCCGCCCACTACAAGGTCGACGCCGAGAAGTTGGCGCCTTTCATTAGAAAGTATCTGAAGAGTGCCGTCGAATCGGGTGCCCTAATTCAGACAAAGGGCAAGGGTGCCTCCGGATCGTTCAAACTCGAGTCCAAGTCCTCCTCGGCGAAGAAACCCAGCGCAGCCGCCGCTAGCTCCGGCAAATCCGCCGGCGGCAAGGGTGCCGCCGCCTCCGCCGCCAAGGGTGGTAAGAAGGCGACCGCCTCCGCCGCCGGCGCCAAGAGCAAGAAGGCGGCCGCCGCGTCGGCGTCTGCCGCCTCGGGCTCGCCGTCCAAATCCAAAGCGTCCGCAGCTAAAGACAAGAAAGCCGCCGCCGCAAAGAAGAAGCCCGCCCCTAAGAAGGCCGCAACCCCCGCTAAGGCGAAGGGTGGTGCAGCCCCCAAAGCAAAGAAGACCGCCAAACCTCCTACTAAGAAACCCAAGGCACCGAAACCTAAGAAGGCCGCCGCCACACCTAAGAAGCCGGCCGCGAAGAAAGCAGCCGCCGCCAAGAAGTAAACTCGCACACGACACCACCGCACAACATAATTAATTATATAATTGATTGTGTGTGTGTCGTCGAGAGGTACGACGTGTTGCGCCGCGGCGCTAAGCGGCTCAAGACTGCGGCGACCGACCAGCGGAGTAGTGCAGTTTCTGATCGCAAGAAAGAAGAAGAAAACTACTAAGATCTCTCTCTATCATCGCTGCCGCGCGCTTAGCTTGCTATGCGCACGCACGCAACAACAAAACAGCCCTTTTCAGGGCTAACAAAGTTTTCTCGAATATAATTTTTATTTTTATATTCGTTTCTATGATACGATAAAGGTCAAAAGTAGTCTCAAACAAACAAACAACATTCTACTATAACGCATCAACTTTATTTATTTCTAAATAAATACTTTACATCGCTAAGTATAGGTACAATTTCGTATAATAATATCTAATAATAATAAACTATAACTAAGCAATTACATATCTATATAAATTAACTAACTTACTATGCTACCGTACAAAATCTATAACTACTTATTTATTACCTACATAGGTAAATTAAATTATTTATTTCGTATCGTACCATAAACTTTATCCTCTTCACATACATATATACACTTCACTTCACTTTGGTATTTATTATTACACCACACATTTATTTTTTCACTTGTTTCACTTCACACACGCGCGAGATTATTATTATTTACGCGAACGCAACGACGGAGGCGTAGGCGGCGTGAAACTACGATAATAAACAACAACAACAACCTAATTAATAATTACAACACACATTTTTACAACTATAAACTAAAACGACACGCCGTCCGCCCTGCCGACTGCCCGATATAATATACTTTTGTTTTTCAATATAATAATAAAGGATATTATTATTATTATTATGGCTATGGCGCTGGCGCATGCGCGATGCGCGACGAACGACGTCGCTTTTTGACGGTGTCAGTTCGTTCTCTCGCTCGCTCCCTACCCCACCCGACGTTTGCGCGACAGCGGCCGTATATAAAATGAACGGACACAAACGGATTGTTTTTGTATTTACTGGTTGTAGCGCGCGCACGCACACGCACGTTATAATATTACGTTGAAAGTTATTATAATATAAAAAAACTTCAAACATGTCTGGACGCGGTAAAGGTGGAAAAGTTAAGGGAAAGGCAAAGTCTCGTTCCAACCGTGCTGGTCTCCAGTTCCCCGTCGGTCGTATACACAGGCTGCTGCGTAACGGCAACTACGCCGAGCGCGTCGGTGCCGGTGCTCCAGTGTATCTGGCCGCAGTAATGGAATACCTTGCCGCTGAAGTTCTCGAGTTGGCCGGTAACGCCGCGAGGGACAACAAGAAGACCAGGATCATTCCCCGTCATCTCCAATTGGCCATCCGCAACGACGAGGAGTTGAACAAACTGCTATCCGGCGTGACAATCGCTCAGGGCGGTGTGCTGCCTAACATCCAGGCTGTCCTCCTGCCCAAGAAGACCGAGAAGAAGGCCTAAACCTCTCGCTCAATTCTTGGTCTGTCTGTATCATCGAGATCACGATCGATGTGCATCGACACACACACTGTTCTTTGCGTGCATGGATCGTGAACGTGAAAAAGGCCCTTTTCAGGGCCACAATACGAATCATAGTCGGAAAGTAATATTATATTATTATTATAAAGACTGTTTCTATTACGATACAATTGAAAGTATTCTAGCAGTATAACTATGTATTATAGTACATTATACAGTATATTATAAAATAATACTTAATAATATTAAATTGACAGACACGTCAGTTAAAAGTAAATTTTACATGAACAAAACTACTACTTCATTGATACATTATAATAAATTAAACACGAAATAAAAATATATGCAACGTACCTATCAATACAAACCATTTGATATTTATTTAATTATAGGTAATCTACCATACTATCAAATAGATAGATAGTTTTTTTTTTTTTTTTTTTTTTTTTAATATAAATAATATTACTACTAAAGACGACCAAAAGCGAAGCGTCGCACCTCGTCCCGCGCATTTCCCCTTTGGCGCGGTCTCTCTCTTGACGCTAGAGCGAGGCGAACGCGACTGAACATATCTGTTTCGCTACGATTGGTCCGCGCGGACTGTCGCGCTCTACGTGCGTCCCACCACTGAGCGACTTTTGGCTCAATAAAAAGAAGGTGCAGTTTGCCGTACAAAATCACTCAGCTATCGAACGCCGTACTGTACTGTACTGTACTGTACGTTACGTTCATTAGCGCGCTCTCATATTATTAACCGACAACAAAATGCCGCCCAAGACAAGTGGTAAGGCCGCCAAGAAATCCGGCAAGGCACAAAAGAACATCTCCAAGACCGATAAGAAAAAGAAGAAGCACAAGAGGAAGGAGAGCTACGCCATCTACATCTACAAGGTGCTCAAGCAGGTCCACCCCGACACCGGTATCTCCAGTAAGGCTATGTCAATCATGAATTCGTTCGTTAACGACATCTTCGAACGCATAGCCGCCGAAGCTTCTCGTCTGGCCCATTACAACAAGAGGTCCACTATTACATCGAGGGAGGTGCAGACTTCCGTCAGGCTGCTGCTGCCCGGTGAGCTCGCCAAGCACGCAGTCAGCGAGGGCACCAAAGCCGTCACCAAGTACACCAGCTCCAAGTGAGCGTCGCGTATACTTGTTTCGTGTTTTTTGTGTCTGTGTATGTATATCGAAACACAAACACAACAAAAGGCCCTTTTCAGGGCCACAAATATGTTCATGTATTTTCTGTAATCGGTTTCTATTAACACACAACAAGTCGAAAGTTCGACGACGACGACCGGTTAATTAATTTACTTAACTAAATTTCCTCTATCTAGCTGAATAACAAACAAACAATATAATTATGGTTAGGCTAGGTTAGAAAAAGTTAGGTTAAGAAATGTTAGGTTTGAAAAAGTTAGGTTCTAAAGGAGAGAGAATGAATGAAATTTAATTAAAATCATATATATTAACAACGTAGATGTTTAACCGCGATAAATATAAATAATAAAAAAATAAAAAAAAAAAAATAGAAAAAGGTTTAATGCGAAACGATAATTATTTATAGATGATACCTACCACCTATACCAATAAATTATTGTTTTGTAAAACTTTATTCGAGCGTTCGATTGTGTGATGCGTCGAGCTTGTTTCCCGTCGGGTATAAATATTGGTGACCCGCGTACGGCGTTATTCATTCTCTCTCGCACCGTCCCCGCGTACTGACGTTACCTACCGTACTACCGTTACGTTAAAGAAATGGCACGTACCAAGCAGACCGCTCGCAAGTCCACCGGTGGTAAGGCACCGAGGAAACAGCTCGCCACTAAAGCCGCCCGCAAGAGTGCACCGGCTACCGGTGGTGTAAAGAAGCCCCATCGCTACAGGCCCGGTACCGTCGCTCTTCGTGAGATCCGTCGTTACCAGAAGAGTACCGAGCTGTTGATCCGCAAACTCCCGTTCCAGCGTTTGGTTCGTGAGATCGCTCAGGACTTCAAGACCGATCTCCGTTTCCAGAGCTCCGCTGTCATGGCACTTCAGGAGGCCAGCGAGGCTTACCTCGTCGGTCTCTTCGAAGACACCAACCTTTGCGCCATTCACGCTAAACGCGTCACCATCATGCCAAAGGACATACAGTTGGCTCGCAGGATCAGAGGCGAACGCGCTTAAGGCGTGTGACTTTACAACTCCGGCGTACACAAACACGCACGAAATTATCATCGTGTCAGTTTGTTTTGTACACTCGAGCCGAAAAGCACAAAAGGCCCTTTTCAGGGCCACATATATTTCTGATATATTATTAAAATATATGTTTCTTACATAACATCATAAAGTCATATAGTCTATAAATAAACTACATATAATTACCTATATACTAAATTATAAATATATAGGTTAGGTACTGAAAAAGTTTAGTTTAGTTTGTTTGCTTATGTTATTTATGCATAATTGATTGGACTTAAAACATGGATGTAAATAAATCTATGGAATAATCAAATTATTTCACTTTTGCAATATTCTATATGCTATGCGTATAGACTTGCTTGCCAAATGAAATTAGGTTGATATTTTATTAAAACAATAATTTGTTCAAGTCATAGGTGAATATGACTAATACAAGAATAACACGAATTATTATTAATGTACATAGAAATTATATTAATAAATAATTGTGTGTTCGTAGTAAACCGGGGCACCCACCGAGCGCGCGAGCGCGTCGACGGCTCCATACACCGGCGGTATACTATATAAAGGGGCGAAATACGTTTGCTCCGAATCCAGTCGTACGCCAGCGCTCGCCGTTTAACAACGTGCGCGCGTTAGTCATTTGTTCGTGTCGTTCTGTTCAATTTACTCGCTTAGAAGATGACCGGACGCGGAAAGGGAGGAAAAGGTCTGGGGAAAGGAGGAGCCAAGCGTCACAGGAAAGTACTTCGTGATAACATCCAGGGCATCACGAAGCCGGCCATCCGTCGTCTGGCGCGCAGAGGTGGTGTCAAGCGTATCTCCGGTCTCATTTACGAAGAGACTCGCGGCGTCCTCAAGGTTTTCCTAGAGAACGTAATCCGCGACGCCGTCACGTACACGGAGCACGCCAAGAGGAAGACCGTAACCGCCATGGACGTAGTCTACGCTCTGAAGCGTCAAGGCCGCACCCTCTACGGTTTCGGCGGTTAAGGTTGCCTGCCTGCTTGCCTGCATGCCACATAATATTTATCGAATATTATTATTTTATTCGATAAATAATTTAAACAAAAGGCCCTTTTCAGGGCCGCATATGAATCTTATAAACTTTATTACGGTTTATGTTTCTATGACACACACACAAGAAAGTCTCTAATTAACTAACTCAAAATACTTTTACCAACCTTCAATAGTATCGGTTCTACAACATAAATAAATAAACATCTTACTTGTTGTTACTCTTCCTCTATAGAGATATAGCGAACCGTGCCGAAGTATACTTATGTGTAGATCTCCATTCACCGTTCGAGTAACTGAAAGAAAAAAAAAAAAATATGTATAATTTTTTATATATCGTAGCATACCTATAACATTATAATATATTACTTTTATACGTTTGTTTTATCATTCTATATACCTACTTAGAAACGACTAATCGTATGATTTTAATATTATTATTAATATTTACTTTGAAAAATTATATTAATTTATACAATACTACTTACTACGTCGTACGTACGTACACGACGAAAAGTAGCGCTGAGGGCGGCCGCCGCCGCCGCTCTTTACTTTGTACTGCGCATTTGATTCGATTATTGTAAATATGCCTATAGACTATTCATAATATGAAATATATTGAATAATAATAGACAGTGTCTCAATGATGACGTAAAATATATTTTTATATTACTATTATAATCGAACAAACCTCCCCGGTCATAGTCGTCCGTCCTTAAGTGGTGTGTTCGAACCAACGTGTATGCAACGTGTTTTACGAAGGTTCACTTTTAATGGTGTAATTCGTTCGGTTAATGTGTTAATATAAAAAAAATGTTTACACGTTTCAAGCTCGATATCCACGTCGAGGATTTATCGACCGTTTAGGCGGAAATCTTTGCGTTTTATAGAGAAAAATACATTTTTAACAAAACTCAACGTATGCACGGTAGACAGTCGAGAAAATAATATACCGTAGCGTCGTAACCTATCGTTTATACCCTATATAATCTGTGTTGTACGATGGTCACTTTCATGATATATATAAAATGTTGTACGAAATACATGCCGCCATAGGAAAAGTTTAATAAAAATTTATTTAATTAGATAGGTGTTAGTGAAAAGTATGAAGTGTTCATACGAGAAAACGTCCCGCGACAGAACGGCCCTCGTTACGGTAAAGTTCAGACGTAGCTCGCTGAACGAAATTTTATGTATGGTGGCGACATCTACGGACAGTCGAAGTCTCTATCTACTTATTACTACTAACTACTACGTTAGTTAATTACTTACGTACTTACTTGTGTGTGTATCTACATATAATAAAAAATAAATAAAATGGCAGACACAGCTGTTGCCGCCGAAGCTCCGGCTCCCGCTACACCCGCGAAGAAGGCAGGAAGAGGGGCAGGTGCCGCAAAGAAACCTAAGGCGAAGCCCACTCATCCCAAGACATCCGAGATGGTGAACAACGCTATCAGGGAGATGAAGGAACGCAGCGGATCGTCGTTGCAAGCCATCAAAAAATACATCGCCGCCCACTACAAGGTCGACGCCGAGAAGTTGGCGCCTTTCATTAGAAAGTATCTGAAGAGTGCCGTCGAATCGGGTGCCCTAATTCAGACAAAGGGCAAGGGTGCCTCCGGATCGTTCAAACTCGAGTCCAAGTCCTCCTCGGCGAAGAAACCCAGCGCAGCCGCCGCTAGCTCCGGCAAATCCGCCGGCGGCAAGGGTGCCGCCGCCTCCGCCGCCAAGGGTGGTAAGAAGGCGACCGCCTCCGCCGCCGGCGCCAAGAGCAAGAAGGCGGCCGCCGCGTCGGCGTCTGCCGCCTCGGGCTCGCCGTCCAAATCCAAAGCGTCCGCAGCTAAAGACAAGAAAGCCGCCGCCGCAAAGAAGAAGCCCGCCCCTAAGAAGGCCGCAACCCCCGCTAAGGCGAAGGGTGGTGCAGCCCCCAAAGCAAAGAAGACCGCCAAACCTCCTACTAAGAAACCCAAGGCACCGAAACCTAAGAAGGCCGCCGCCACACCTAAGAAGCCGGCCGCGAAGAAAGCAGCCGCCGCCAAGAAGTAAACTCGCACACGACACCACCGCACAACATAATTAATTATATAATTGATTGTGTGTGTGTCGTCGAGAGGTACGACGTGTTGCGCCGCGGCGCTAAGCGGCTCAAGACTGCGGCGACCGACCAGCGGAGTAGTGCAGTTTCTGATCGCAAGAAAGAAGAAGAAAACTACTAAGATCTCTCTCTATCATCGCTGCCGCGCGCTTAGCTTGCTATGCGCACGCACGCAACAACAAAACAGCCCTTTTCAGGGCTAACAAAGTTTTCTCGAATATAATTTTTATTTTTATATTCGTTTCTATGATACGATAAAGGTCAAAAGTAGTCTCAAACAAACAAACAACATTCTACTATAACGCATCAACTTTATTTATTTCTAAATAAATACTTTACATCGCTAAGTATAGGTACAATTTCGTATAATAATATCTAATAATAATAAACTATAACTAAGCAATTACATATCTATATAAATTAACTAACTTACTATGCTACCGTACAAAATCTATAACTACTTATTTATTACCTACATAGGTAAATTAAATTATTTATTTCGTATCGTACCATAAACTTTATCCTCTTCACATACATATATACACTTCACTTCACTTTGGTATTTATTATTACACCACACATTTATTTTTTCACTTGTTTCACTTCACACACGCGCGAGATTATTATTATTTACGCGAACGCAACGACGGAGGCGTAGGCGGCGTGAAACTACGATAATAAACAACAACAACAACCTAATTAATAATTACAACACACATTTTTACAACTATAAACTAAAACGACACGCCGTCCGCCCTGCCGACTGCCCGATATAATATACTTTTGTTTTTCAATATAATAATAAAGGATATTATTATTATTATTATGGCTATGGCGCTGGCGCATGCGCGATGCGCGACGAACGACGTCGCTTTTTGACGGTGTCAGTTCGTTCTCTCGCTCGCTCCCTACCCCACCCGACGTTTGCGCGACAGCGGCCGTATATAAAATGAACGGACACAAACGGATTGTTTTTGTATTTACTGGTTGTAGCGCGCGCACGCACACGCACGTTATAATATTACGTTGAAAGTTATTATAATATAAAAAAACTTCAAACATGTCTGGACGCGGTAAAGGTGGAAAAGTTAAGGGAAAGGCAAAGTCTCGTTCCAACCGTGCTGGTCTCCAGTTCCCCGTCGGTCGTATACACAGGCTGCTGCGTAACGGCAACTACGCCGAGCGCGTCGGTGCCGGTGCTCCAGTGTATCTGGCCGCAGTAATGGAATACCTTGCCGCTGAAGTTCTCGAGTTGGCCGGTAACGCCGCGAGGGACAACAAGAAGACCAGGATCATTCCCCGTCATCTCCAATTGGCCATCCGCAACGACGAGGAGTTGAACAAACTGCTATCCGGCGTGACAATCGCTCAGGGCGGTGTGCTGCCTAACATCCAGGCTGTCCTCCTGCCCAAGAAGACCGAGAAGAAGGCCTAAACCTCTCGCTCAATTCTTGGTCTGTCTGTATCATCGAGATCACGATCGATGTGCATCGACACACACACTGTTCTTTGCGTGCATGGATCGTGAACGTGAAAAAGGCCCTTTTCAGGGCCACAATACGAATCATAGTCGGAAAGTAATATTATATTATTATTATAAAGACTGTTTCTATTACGATACAATTGAAAGTATTCTAGCAGTATAACTATGTATTATAGTACATTATACAGTATATTATAAAATAATACTTAATAATATTAAATTGACAGACACGTCAGTTAAAAGTAAATTTTACATGAACAAAACTACTACTTCATTGATACATTATAATAAATTAAACACGAAATAAAAATATATGCAACGTACCTATCAATACAAACCATTTGATATTTATTTAATTATAGGTAATCTACCATACTATCAAATAGATAGATAGTTTTTTTTTTTTTTTTTTTTTTTTTTTTAATATAAATAATATTACTACTAAAGACGACCAAAAGCGAAGCGTCGCACCTCGTCCCGCGCATTTCCCCTTTGGCGCGGTCTCTCTCTTGACGCTAGAGCGAGGCGAACGCGACTGAACATATCTGTTTCGCTACGATTGGTCCGCGCGGACTGTCGCGCTCTACGTGCGTCCCACCACTGAGCGACTTTTGGCTCAATAAAAAGAAGGTGCAGTTTGCCGTACAAAATCGTCTACCACCGACGTACCCCCCACCCCCCGCCCCCGCCTCCGACCATTCGTATGTTCGGTAAGCCGATCCCTTGGGAGAAGCAAGCCAAATACTTAGGAGTTACTCTTGATGATACTCTCTCGTTCATACCGCACATTAAGACCGTGCGCGCTAGGGCCGCTATGGCACAAAGTCGACTACACTCTCTCGTGAACAAACGTTCAAAGCTCTCACTTAGGAATAAGGTCCGCCTTTATACGGCTTGCATACGCCCCATCATGACGTATGCATCTCCAGTATTCGCTCACGTTCCCCCCTGTAGGATTCGCAAATTTCAGATTCTCCAAAATCGCTTTCTGCGTAAAGCGACAGGAGCTCCCTGGTATGTTAGGACAGAGAACCTTCACATAGACCTCGGTCTGCCTACCATTAGGCAATTCATGAAGCGCTGTTCTCAAAATTTCTTTGACTCCGCCACCGCACACAGGAACCCACTCATAGTGGCATCATCTTCCTACACACCGTCTTGCATTTCGCGCATTCGCCGTCCGAGACACGTTCTCGACGAGGATGACGACGAAATCACCAAGGCGCAGGAAGCCGCTTACACCGCGAGACACGACTCACCCCGCACCGGTAACTCACCGCGATACCGACCTCGTCGTAGGGGTCGCCTGTATCGTCACCGCGTCACTACTCAACCGGGCCGGCCCGTAACACCTAGCATAGCCCACGACTAGGGTTCGAGTTCCCATAGTAGGGGACGCCCTACGTACATGCAGCACACACACACTCACTCATATCACCGTAGTCAAATTTTCGTTAGTTTCGCTAACGAAAGTTTGGCTACGTAGGTACACTTAGGTTAGGAGCACACGCTCGCCGCAAGCCCGCGCAAGGGTGTAAATAGCTTAACAGCTTACACTTAACACCTCACATAAAAAAAAAAAAAAGCCGTACAAAATCACTCAGCTATCGAACGCCGTACTGTACTGTACTGTACTGTACGTTACGTTCATTAGCGCGCTCTCATATTATTAACCGACAACAAAATGCCGCCCAAGACAAGTGGTAAGGCCGCCAAGAAATCCGGCAAGGCACAAAAGAACATCTCCAAGACCGATAAGAAAAAGAAGAAGCACAAGAGGAAGGAGAGCTACGCCATCTACATCTACAAGGTGCTCAAGCAGGTCCACCCCGACACCGGTATCTCCAGTAAGGCTATGTCAATCATGAATTCGTTCGTTAACGACATCTTCGAACGCATAGCCGCCGAAGCTTCTCGTCTGGCCCATTACAACAAGAGGTCCACTATTACATCGAGGGAGGTGCAGACTTCCGTCAGGCTGCTGCTGCCCGGTGAGCTCGCCAAGCACGCAGTCAGCGAGGGCACCAAAGCCGTCACCAAGTACACCAGCTCCAAGTGAGCGTCGCGTATACTTGTTTCGTGTTTTTTGTGTCTGTGTATGTATATCGAAACACAAACACAACAAAAGGCCCTTTTCAGGGCCACAAATATGTTCATGTATTTTCTGTAATCGGTTTCTATTAACACACAACAAGTCGAAAGTTCGACGACGACGACCGGTTAATTAATTTACTTAACTAAATTTCCTCTATCTAGCTGAATAACAAACAAACAATATAATTATGGTTAGGCTAGGTTAGAAAAAGTTAGGTTAAGAAATGTTAGGTTTGAAAAAGTTAGGTTCTAAAGGAGAGAGAATGAATGAAATTTAATTAAAATCATATATATTAACAACGTAGATGTTTAACCGCGATAAATATAAATAATAAAAAAATAAAAAAAAAAAAATAGAAAAAGGTTTAATGCGAAACGATAATTATTTATAGATGATACCTACCACCTATACCAATAAATTATTGTTTTGTAAAACTTTATTCGAGCGTTCGATTGTGTGATGCGTCGAGCTTGTTTCCCGTCGGGTATAAATATTGGTGACCCGCGTACGGCGTTATTCATTCTCTCTCGCACCGTCCCCGCGTACTGACGTTACCTACCGTACTACCGTTACGTTAAAGAAATGGCACGTACCAAGCAGACCGCTCGCAAGTCCACCGGTGGTAAGGCACCGAGGAAACAGCTCGCCACTAAAGCCGCCCGCAAGAGTGCACCGGCTACCGGTGGTGTAAAGAAGCCCCATCGCTACAGGCCCGGTACCGTCGCTCTTCGTGAGATCCGTCGTTACCAGAAGAGTACCGAGCTGTTGATCCGCAAACTCCCGTTCCAGCGTTTGGTTCGTGAGATCGCTCAGGACTTCAAGACCGATCTCCGTTTCCAGAGCTCCGCTGTCATGGCACTTCAGGAGGCCAGCGAGGCTTACCTCGTCGGTCTCTTCGAAGACACCAACCTTTGCGCCATTCACGCTAAACGCGTCACCATCATGCCAAAGGACATACAGTTGGCTCGCAGGATCAGAGGCGAACGCGCTTAAGGCGTGTGACTTTACAACTCCGGCGTACACAAACACGCACGAAATTATCATCGTGTCAGTTTGTTTTGTACACTCGAGCCGAAAAGCACAAAAGGCCCTTTTCAGGGCCACATATATTTCTGATATATTATTAAAATATATGTTTCTTACATAACATCATAAAGTCATATAGTCTATAAATAAACTACATATAATTACCTATATACTAAATTATAAATATATAGGTTAGGTACTGAAAAAGTTTAGTTTAGTTTGTTTGCTTATGTTATTTATGCATAATTGATTGGACTTAAAACATGGATGTAAATAAATCTATGGAATAATCAAATTATTTCACTTTTGCAATATTCTATATGCTATGCGTATAGACTTGCTTGCCAAATGAAATTAGGTTGATATTTTATTAAAACAATAATTTGTTCAAGTCATAGGTGAATATGACTAATACAAGAATAACACGAATTATTATTAATGTACATAGAAATTATATTAATAAATAATTGTGTGTTCGTAGTAAACCGGGGCACCCACCGAGCGCGCGAGCGCGTCGACGGCTCCATACACCGGCGGTATACTATATAAAGGGGCGAAATACGTTTGCTCCGAATCCAGTCGTACGCCAGCGCTCGCCGTTTAACAACGTGCGCGCGTTAGTCATTTGTTCGTGTCGTTCTGTTCAATTTACTCGCTTAGAAGATGACCGGACGCGGAAAGGGAGGAAAAGGTCTGGGGAAAGGAGGAGCCAAGCGTCACAGGAAAGTACTTCGTGATAACATCCAGGGCATCACGAAGCCGGCCATCCGTCGTCTGGCGCGCAGAGGTGGTGTCAAGCGTATCTCCGGTCTCATTTACGAAGAGACTCGCGGCGTCCTCAAGGTTTTCCTAGAGAACGTAATCCGCGACGCCGTCACGTACACGGAGCACGCCAAGAGGAAGACCGTAACCGCCATGGACGTAGTCTACGCTCTGAAGCGTCAAGGCCGCACCCTCTACGGTTTCGGCGGTTAAGGTTGCCTGCCTGCTTGCCTGCATGCCACATAATATTTATCGAATATTATTATTTTATTCGATAAATAATTTAAACAAAAGGCCCTTTTCAGGGCCGCATATGAATCTTATAAACTTTATTACGGTTTATGTTTCTATGACACACACACAAGAAAGTCTCTAATTAACTAACTCAAAATACTTTTACCAACCTTCAATAGTATCGGTTCTACAACATAAATAAATAAACATCTTACTTGTTGTTACTCTTCCTCTATAGAGATATAGCGAACCGTGCCGAAGTATACTTATGTGTAGATCTCCATTCACCGTTCGAGTAACTGAAAGAAAAAAAAAAAAATATGTATAATTTTTTATATATCGTAGCATACCTATAACATTATAATATATTACTTTTATACGTTTGTTTTATCATTCTATATACCTACTTAGAAACGACTAATCGTATGATTTTAATATTATTATTAATATTTACTTTGAAAAATTATATTAATTTATACAATACTACTTACTACGTCGTACGTACGTACACGACGAAAAGTAGCGCTGAGGGCGGCCGCCGCCGCCGCTCTTTACTTTGTACTGCGCATTTGATTCGATTATTGTAAATATGCCTATAGACTATTCATAATATGAAATATATTGAATAATAATAGACAGTGTCTCAATGATGACGTAAAATATATTTTTATATTACTATTATAATCGAACAAACCTCCCCGGTCATAGTCGTCCGTCCTTAAGTGGTGTGTTCGAACCAACGTGTATGCAACGTGTTTTACGAAGGTTCACTTTTAATGGTGTAATTCGTTCGGTTAATGTGTTAATATAAAAAAAATGTTTACACGTTTCAAGCTCGATATCCACGTCGAGGATTTATCGACCGTTTAGGCGGAAATCTTTGCGTTTTATAGAGAAAAATACATTTTTAACAAAACTCAACGTATGCACGGTAGACAGTCGAGAAAATAATATACCGTAGCGTCGTAACCTATCGTTTATACCCTATATAATCTGTGTTGTACGATGGTCACTTTCATGATATATATAAAATGTTGTACGAAATACATGCCGCCATAGGAAAAGTTTAATAAAAATTTATTTAATTAGATAGGTGTTAGTGAAAAGTATGAAGTGTTCATACGAGAAAACGTCCCGCGACAGAACGGCCCTCGTTACGGTAAAGTTCAGACGTAGCTCGCTGAACGAAATTTTATGTATGGTGGCGACATCTACGGACAGTCGAAGTCTCTATCTACTTATTACTACTAACTACTACGTTAGTTAATTACTTACGTACTTACTTGTGTGTGTATCTACATATAATAAAAAATAAATAAAATGGCAGACACAGCTGTTGCCGCCGAAGCTCCGGCTCCCGCTACACCCGCGAAGAAGGCAGGAAGAGGGGCAGGTGCCGCAAAGAAACCTAAGGCGAAGCCCACTCATCCCAAGACATCCGAGATGGTGAACAACGCTATCAGGGAGATGAAGGAACGCAGCGGATCGTCGTTGCAAGCCATCAAAAAATACATCGCCGCCCACTACAAGGTCGACGCCGAGAAGTTGGCGCCTTTCATTAGAAAGTATCTGAAGAGTGCCGTCGAATCGGGTGCCCTAATTCAGACAAAGGGCAAGGGTGCCTCCGGATCGTTCAAACTCGAGTCCAAGTCCTCCTCGGCGAAGAAACCCAGCGCAGCCGCCGCTAGCTCCGGCAAATCCGCCGGCGGCAAGGGTGCCGCCGCCTCCGCCGCCAAGGGTGGTAAGAAGGCGACCGCCTCCGCCGCCGGCGCCAAGAGCAAGAAGGCGGCCGCCGCGTCGGCGTCTGCCGCCTCGGGCTCGCCGTCCAAATCCAAAGCGTCCGCAGCTAAAGACAAGAAAGCCGCCGCCGCAAAGAAGAAGCCCGCCCCTAAGAAGGCCGCAACCCCCGCTAAGGCGAAGGGTGGTGCAGCCCCCAAAGCAAAGAAGACCGCCAAACCTCCTACTAAGAAACCCAAGGCACCGAAACCTAAGAAGGCCGCCGCCACACCTAAGAAGCCGGCCGCGAAGAAAGCAGCCGCCGCCAAGAAGTAAACTCGCACACGACACCACCGCACAACATAATTAATTATATAATTGATTGTGTGTGTGTCGTCGAGAGGTACGACGTGTTGCGCCGCGGCGCTAAGCGGCTCAAGACTGCGGCGACCGACCAGCGGAGTAGTGCAGTTTCTGATCGCAAGAAAGAAGAAGAAAACTACTAAGATCTCTCTCTATCATCGCTGCCGCGCGCTTAGCTTGCTATGCGCACGCACGCAACAACAAAACAGCCCTTTTCAGGGCTAACAAAGTTTTCTCGAATATAATTTTTATTTTTATATTCGTTTCTATGATACGATAAAGGTCAAAAGTAGTCTCAAACAAACAAACAACATTCTACTATAACGCATCAACTTTATTTATTTCTAAATAAATACTTTACATCGCTAAGTATAGGTACAATTTCGTATAATAATATCTAATAATAATAAACTATAACTAAGCAATTACATATCTATATAAATTAACTAACTTACTATGCTACCGTACAAAATCTATAACTACTTATTTATTACCTACATAGGTAAATTAAATTATTTATTTCGTATCGTACCATAAACTTTATCCTCTTCACATACATATATACACTTCACTTCACTTTGGTATTTATTATTACACCACACATTTATTTTTTCACTTGTTTCACTTCACACACGCGCGAGATTATTATTATTTACGCGAACGCAACGACGGAGGCGTAGGCGGCGTGAAACTACGATAATAAACAACAACAACAACCTAATTAATAATTACAACACACATTTTTACAACTATAAACTAAAACGACACGCCGTCCGCCCTGCCGACTGCCCGATATAATATACTTTTGTTTTTCAATATAATAATAAAGGATATTATTATTATTATTATGGCTATGGCGCTGGCGCATGCGCGATGCGCGACGAACGACGTCGCTTTTTGACGGTGTCAGTTCGTTCTCTCGCTCGCTCCCTACCCCACCCGACGTTTGCGCGACAGCGGCCGTATATAAAATGAACGGACACAAACGGATTGTTTTTTTTTTTTTTTTTTTTTTTTTTTTTTTTTTCGTTTTCCACGCTAGCCGCCGCCCGGTGCACACGTCTCCACGACAGTCCGTGCCAAATTCCGACGCGACTTTCCCGCTCAAACACTCCGACACTTCGACAGTTGTAGCGACTTGTTGTTTTCACAACAAGTTGTCTATTAATTGTCAAGTTACTGTTCTTTTTAGAACAATCACACACACTTCCTAGACAATTGTAACGACTTGTTATTTTCATAACGAGTTGTTAATAATTGTCTAGTCACTGTTCTTTTTAGAACAATCACACACACACTCACAACATCATACCTTCGTTTCTTGTCCTTCTAGGGACATAGATAACAAAAGTCTGTTCTTTTCAGAACAACCGCACACACACATTACACAACACCACACCTTGTTTCTTGTCCTTCTAGGGACATAGTTAACAAAAGTCTGTTCTTTTCAGAACACCCCACCTACACATACACCCACAACATTGCGTTTCTCTTGTCCTTATCAGGACATTGAACACAAAAGTCTCGCCGCGAGCGTCCCGCTTCCCGCCGTTTTCACAGCGGTCAGCGGCCCACCTCGCAGCGATTGTCCTTGTCAGGACACTACACTACCACGTACACCACTTACCTCACAACACCGTGTCCGCTGCGAACTGTACTGCCCTTCTCGGGGCATACACGAGCACCGGCACACACCACACACAAACCCGGCGTCGGTCCGGTCCTTTACAGGGCTCCGCACCCGGCTCACTTCACCACACACTACAACAACACGAAACACAGCACATTAACACCCGTGCACTTTTAAGCGCGCGGCCCACATCGGAGCCCTACCGTCACCGGAGGCCCCGAACACATAGGTACTCACAACATTTTTTCGCGCGCTTTTTGATCCGTCGAAAAGAGCGCGAAACTCACTACACCACAAATCACTACACACCTACATCGCACCTACATACATTTACATTCATCTACATTACACTACATTCATTTATACAACATAACACGTACGTTACTACGCGAGCGACTATCAGCTGGGCGCGGCGAGAGGCCACCGGCCGGGACGCGACCGCCGCAAAAAGCGCGCGAACGTAGCATCGTCGCTCACTCGATACACTATCCATACATCTACATACGTACGTATAACACACCTATTTTATACATCGAATTTTGATCGCGTCTCACAGCTGTTTACGCAGTTGTATTCGCGTGAAAACTTCGTTGTTTAACTTCACGTATTTTTGGCCCCTTCAGGGTAAAACCAGCTTGGTCTGGTCCCCGGTGGAAACCTCACAGGTGCCAACGAAACCGGGTGAGGCGTTGACCCGACACGCCTGCCGCGCCCCATAAGGGCAAAGCTAACCGTCGGACGGGACCAGGTAGCACGGCCTTGGGGGTGTCCCCTAGTCGTGTCTGGTTGTCTCCTACCGTCCCACCCTTACCCCTTCCTTACTTCCATTCCTTTACACTAGTTTGGGTGTGCCGGCCGTCAGGCCCATACCACCCCGGTGTAGAGGCAGTTAGGAATCCTCTACTCGCGTGAGTTGCACAGAGGAATACACGTTGTTTAGGTACACACCACACCACGCACTACTCATCCTCCTGGCTTCCCGCCGGGAGGGATCGTAATCAAGGCGGCCGACTAAAAGTCAACAACTTTTTATTTGTCGTCCTTGTTGCTAATCCCTACTAAGTGTAACTCGATCGAGTTTCACTTAGTACAAAATGTTATCACTCGAGGTTCTATTACAGGACCCCGAGGTTTATGCCTTTTTAAAGGCAAAGTTTGGGGACGGCATCCCTTCCGCCGCCCCCGCTTCCTTCCCCTCACAACCCCTCACCCCAGCCGCCACTGCCGAAGCGCGATCTACTCACGGTCGCAAATCCCGTCGGGACGCAGTCCCAAGCACCCCCGCCTCCCCCACGCGTTCGCGGAGCTCTCACTCCACGAGACGCACCCCCTCCCCCGTCATCACCCCCTCTCCCTCCGATATGGAGGCTTCTGAAATTAGCAGTCAGGAATCTGACGACGGGTTTCAACCCGACCCGCGCAATGAGCGCAAAAAGAGGAGGCGCAACCCTCCTCTCCCCCCCTCTTCGGGCACTGACGCCCTTCTACCCACCCCCCCCTCCCAACCGCCCAAGCCCGCCTCGCAGAAGAGGCCGCTCTCTCCCCGTCAAGGGGACGCTCCACGAAAGGAGCCAACCCCCCCACCCCTCTTCGTTCATGAGAAGTCCAAATGGACTTCTATTTCAGGTTGGTGTGCTGAAAAGCACATCAACTTCACCTCCGCACGATCCACCGCTCAGGGGATCAAAATCACTGTCCCCACTTCTCGGGACCATAGGTCCCTCACCCTCCTTCTCAAGGAAAGGGCTATCCCTTTCCACACTTTCACCCTTGAGGAGGAACGCCTCCTCAGGGTAGTCATACGAGGTGTCCCCAGGGAGATCCCCACGGAGGAGGTTCTATCCTCCCTCCGCTCCCAATCTTTTCCCGTGCACGCCGTGCACCGCATGGTCCGGGGGAAATCCCACGATCCATACGACATGGTTCTGGTCTCCCTCGACCGCACCGACGCCGGAAAGGCGATCTTCCGCCTCACCAGCGTATGCCAACTTCACGGCATAGCTGTTGAGCCCCCCCACAAGCGTGACACTGTTTCCCAGTGCCACCGCTGCCAACAATACGGGCACTCCGCCCGCAATTGTTTCGCCAAGCCTAGGTGCGTCAAGTGCCTAGGTGACCACTCCACCGCCCAGTGCGACCGGCCCAAGGACAAGTCCTTGTGCACGTCTCCCCCCGCATGTGTTCTCTGCGGGGAGATCGGACATCCCGCGAACTACCGCGGGTGCCCGAAAGCCCCTCGCCCCCTTAAGGGGAAAACCCCTCGCACTCCGGCAAGGCGCAATCCCCCCCCACCCACGACTCCCCCAAGCCCCCCCAAACCCAACCCTTGGGGATCAAAGGCAGTAGCCCCTGCGGTGAAGCCTATGTCCCCCGCCCTCCCCAGCCGAGCAACCCCTCCTGTGGCTGCCTCGGCTCCCCCCACCCCCAACCCCCCCTCGGCTAAGATACCGACCCCGGTATTCCTAGCCCCCTCCCCCCCCCTCCCCCTCCATCAACAACTCGGATCTGGGAATAGTTGCTCGCTTTGCGAGCCTTATAAACTACGCCCAGCTTCGAGAAATGGCCGACCTGATTCGCGCCAATGAGGGCAACCCATTGGCACTGCTGGATATCTCGATCAGGTACTCCAGCATCATCGAATCACTAGCCAACTTTAGGGTAAATCCGTAATGGATTTACAACCCCAAGGTAGAGTCAAACCGAAATCCCTACGTTTAGGTTATTTCAATGCAAATGGCATTAAAACCCAGCGCGACGAGATCGCCACTTTTCTCCGCGATCATGACTTAGATATTCTTTTAGTGCAAGAAACCTTTTTAAAACCCGCTCATAGGGACCCGAAAATTGCAAACTATTGCATAGTTCGCAATGATAGGGTCAGATCCCGCCTCGGCGGCACTCTAATCTATTACAAAAAATCCTTGCACTGTGTTCCCATGGACCCGCCCTCCCTCACGTCAAACATTGAAGCTTCGATATGTAAGTTAGGCATGTCAGGACATCAACCCATTGTGATAGGTTCGTTGTACTGCCCCCCGGGCGAAGATTACTCACTATGGGATAGTGACTTCGCGGCCCTCGCCAACCTCGGGGGTGCAGTCATTCTGGCAGGAGACATAAATGCCAAAAACTCCCTTTGGGGTTGTAACACTACAACTCAAAGGGGCAGAGTTCTCAACAGGATCTCTGAATCCCTAGGTTTCGACATTCTCGCTCCGAATGAGCCAACCCATTACCCCGTCAACCTAGCACATCGCCCTGATGTACTAGACGTCGCACTCCTAAAGAGCATCAATCTGAGGTTGTGTTCGATAGAAGTGCACAAGGAGCTTGACTCCGATCACAGGCCAGTAGTACTAGACTTCGCTCCCCGCGTAGGTCCCCGCGAAGCAGGCCAACCTCTTCCTACCAGGCTTGTAACAGACTGGAATCGTCTTGAGGAAAGCCTCAAGGCGACTACCTCCGACCATCTAGATGGTATACCAGATATTATCACGTCCGTAGACGAAACGGTAGCGGCAATCGACTCCCTCACAAATCACGTGCAATCGCTTATTAGTGATTGCTCCCGGAGAGTACCGGTGGAGGACAGCCTCCACTGGCGCCTCCCCGAGGACGTACGAGATTTACTGAGGGAGAAGAACGCAGCTATCAGAGCCTACGATAGAGTTCCCTCCGAAGCCAATAGGGCACAGCTTAGATCACTTCAGCGCGCCGTCAAAGCGCGAATTGGCGAGCTACGCCAGGATAGATGGGACAGCACTCTCGAAAGTTTAGAACCTACACACCAAGCGTTCTGGCAACTTTCGAGAGCCCTTACTAAGGATACTGTTGTTCCCATACCTCCCCTCAACAGGCCCAACCTTCCTCCCGCTTTTGATGATAGCGAGAAAACCGAATGTCTAGCTGACTGTCTCGAGCTTCAATGTTCCCCCAGCACCCTCCCAGTCGACTTAGATCACCTCGAAGAGGTAAACCAAGAGGTGGAACGGCTAGCCTCACTACCGTTACCCACCCTATCCGAAGAGGATGAAGACCCTGTCCCCCCAGTCACACCCGATGAGGTATCAGGTATCATCAAGAAACTAAAACCTAGGAAATCCCCCGGTTCGGATCTAATCAACAACAGAGTTATCAAACTCTTTCCCCCCATCCTTATCGCCCTCATGACCGCCATCTTCAATGGGGCCATGTCTAACAACATCTTTCCACACCAGTGGAAAAATGCCATCGTCATTGGCATCCCAAAACCGGGCAAGCCCAAGACCGAACCGAGTAGTTATCGACCCATCAGCCTTCTCAACGGCATGGGCAAGATATACGAACGACTTATACTCAGTCGTCTCCTAGCATACGCCGATGCTAACCTGCTCATTCCCCATGAGCAATTTGGCTTTAGGAATCACCATTCCTGTGTTCAGCAAGTCCACCGACTGGTTGAGCACATAAGTCACAAACTCATGTACGGTCAACGTACGGGCGTCCTCTACTTTGATGTGGCGAAGGCGTTCGACAAGGTCTGGCACAACGGCTTATTATATAAGCTGTGGCAGATGGAAGTGCCACACAGACTCGTGCTCATCATACGAGACTACTTGTCGAATCGCCTTTTCCGCTACAGAGTCGAAGGCGCCCTCTCCTCCCCCCACCCCGTTCATGCCGGAGTCCCACAGGGCTCGGTATTATCTCCAATCCTGTTCTCGCTGTTCACAAGCGACATACCAAAGCATCGGCAAGCTCAGTTAGCACTTTTCGCAGACGACACTGCAATCTACGCCTCTGGTACTAGTCTGGATTCCATAGCCAAGAACCTCCAATCCTCGGCCGACGCACTCGGTGCATGGTTTAGGAAGTGGCGGATCGAGGTGAATCCAGACAAAAGTCAAGCAGTGCTATACCATAGGCAAGCTAACAAACTCCCCCCTCCCCGCCCGCCCACGATTCGTATGTTTGGTAAGCCGATCCCTTGGGAGAAGCAAGCCAAATACCTAGGAGTTATTCTTGATGATCATCTGTCGTTCATTCCGCACATTAAGACCGTGCGCGCTAGGGCCGCTATGGCACAAAGTCGACTATACTTCCTCTTAAACCGTCGTTCAAAGCTTTCGCTTAGGAACAAAGTCCGCCTTTATACGGCTTGCATACGCCCCATCATGACGTATGCCTCCCCTGTGTTCGCACACACCCCCCCCTGTAGAATTCGTAAACTTCAGGTTCTCCAGAACAGATTCATGCGTAAAGCAACAGGAGCTCCCTGGTATGTTAGGACAGAGAATCTTCACATAGACCTCGGTCTGCCTACAATTAGGCAATTCATGAAGCGCTGCTCTCAGAACTTCTTTGACTCCGCCGCCGCACACAAGAACCCACTCATAGTGGCATCGTCTTCCTACACACCGTCTTGCATCTCGCGCATTCGCCGTCCGAGACACGTTCTCGGCGAGGATGACGACGAGATCACCAAGGCGCAGGAAGCCGCATACTCATCTATGAGACACAACTCACCCCGCACCGGCAACTCACCGCGATACCGACCTCGTCGTAGGGGTCGTTTGTATCGTCACCGCGTCACTACACAATCGGGCCGGCCCGCCACACCTAGCATAGCCCACAACTAGGGTTCGAGTTCCCTTGGTAGGGGACGCCCTATGCATATGCAGCACTCACACTCACTCATATGACCGTAGGCAAATTTTTGTTAGTTCCGTCTAACAAAAGTTTGAATACGTAGGTACATTTAGGTTAGGAGCACACGCTCGCCGCACGACCGCGCAAGGGTGTACATAGCCTAACGGCTTACACTTATCACCTCACAAAAAAAAAAAAAAAAAAAAAAAAAAAAACGGATTGTTTTTGTATTTACTGGTTGTAGCGCGCGCACGCACACGCACGTTATAATATTACGTTGAAAGTTATTATAATATAAAAAAACTTCAAACATGTCTGGACGCGGTAAAGGTGGAAAAGTTAAGGGAAAGGCAAAGTCTCGTTCCAACCGTGCTGGTCTCCAGTTCCCCGTCGGTCGTATACACAGGCTGCTGCGTAACGGCAACTACGCCGAGCGCGTCGGTGCCGGTGCTCCAGTGTATCTGGCCGCAGTAATGGAATACCTTGCCGCTGAAGTTCTCGAGTTGGCCGGTAACGCCGCGAGGGACAACAAGAAGACCAGGATCATTCCCCGTCATCTCCAATTGGCCATCCGCAACGACGAGGAGTTGAACAAACTGCTATCCGGCGTGACAATCGCTCAGGGCGGTGTGCTGCCTAACATCCAGGCTGTCCTCCTGCCCAAGAAGACCGAGAAGAAGGCCTAAACCTCTCGCTCAATTCTTGGTCTGTCTGTATCATCGAGATCACGATCGATGTGCATCGACACACACACTGTTCTTTGCGTGCATGGATCGTGAACGTGAAAAAGGCCCTTTTCAGGGCCACAATACGAATCATAGTCGGAAAGTAATATTATATTATTATTATAAAGACTGTTTCTATTACGATACAATTGAAAGTATTCTAGCAGTATAACTATGTATTATAGTACATTATACAGTATATTATAAAATAATACTTAATAATATTAAATTGACAGACACGTCAGTTAAAAGTAAATTTTACATGAACAAAACTACTACTTCATTGATACATTATAATAAATTAAACACGAAATAAAAATATATGCAACGTACCTATCAATACAAACCATTTGATATTTATTTAATTATAGGTAATCTACCATACTATCAAATAGATAGATAGTTTTTTTTTTTTTTTTTTTTTTTTTTTTAATATAAATAATATTACTACTAAAGACGACCAAAAGCGAAGCGTCGCACCTCGTCCCGCGCATTTCCCCTTTGGCGCGGTCTCTCTCTTGACGCTAGAGCGAGGCGAACGCGACTGAACATATCTGTTTCGCTACGATTGGTCCGCGCGGACTGTCGCGCTCTACGTGCGTCCCACCACTGAGCGACTTTTGGCTCAATAAAAAGAAGGTGCAGTTTGCCGTACAAAATCACTCAGCTATCGAACGCCGTACTGTACTGTACTGTACTGTACGTTACGTTCATTAGCGCGCTCTCATATTATTAACCGACAACAAAATGCCGCCCAAGACAAGTGGTAAGGCCGCCAAGAAATCCGGCAAGGCACAAAAGAACATCTCCAAGACCGATAAGAAAAAGAAGAAGCACAAGAGGAAGGAGAGCTACGCCATCTACATCTACAAGGTGCTCAAGCAGGTCCACCCCGACACCGGTATCTCCAGTAAGGCTATGTCAATCATGAATTCGTTCGTTAACGACATCTTCGAACGCATAGCCGCCGAAGCTTCTCGTCTGGCCCATTACAACAAGAGGTCCACTATTACATCGAGGGAGGTGCAGACTTCCGTCAGGCTGCTGCTGCCCGGTGAGCTCGCCAAGCACGCAGTCAGCGAGGGCACCAAAGCCGTCACCAAGTACACCAGCTCCAAGTGAGCGTCGCGTATACTTGTTTCGTGTTTTTTGTGTCTGTGTATGTATATCGAAACACAAACACAACAAAAGGCCCTTTTCAGGGCCACAAATATGTTCATGTATTTTCTGTAATCGGTTTCTATTAACACACAACAAGTCGAAAGTTCGACGACGACGACCGGTTAATTAATTTACTTAACTAAATTTCCTCTATCTAGCTGAATAACAAACAAACAATATAATTATGGTTAGGCTAGGTTAGAAAAAGTTAGGTTAAGAAATGTTAGGTTTGAAAAAGTTAGGTTCTAAAGGAGAGAGAATGAATGAAATTTAATTAAAATCATATATATTAACAACGTAGATGTTTAACCGCGATAAATATAAATAATAAAAAAATAAAAAAAAAAAAATAGAAAAAGGTTTAATGCGAAACGATAATTATTTATAGATGATACCTACCACCTATACCAATAAATTATTGTTTTGTAAAACTTTATTCGAGCGTTCGATTGTGTGATGCGTCGAGCTTGTTTCCCGTCGGGTATAAATATTGGTGACCCGCGTACGGCGTTATTCAGACCGCCGCCGACCGTCGGAGCGAGCGGACGTGTACGCGGAACGCGCCGAGAGAACTCAGCGCACGGGTGCGAACAAGAAATTAGGAAAGTGGGTAGTTCGATTTTTTAGAAATAGAACTTTACTTTCCGCCCGGGGTTTGAATTTTATTCGAATCCTGAGCGGGGAAGGCTGTTTCTAAGAAAGCCGGTGGGGCGATACCCGCGCCGCGTTCGGGACGCTGCGTTTGGGACGCCGGTTTCGAGCCGGTACCCAGACTTGGCTTCCGCTACGCGGGGTGGGTGGAGCGTCACTATAGCACCGCGTAACGGTCAACAAACCGCGAGTGTAACACGTGTCGCGCAGTGTAGTGTAGTGTAGTGCGTGAGTGCAGTGCAGTGCAGTGTGGTGCGCAATGCCGACCCAGGACGCGTCCACCAACACTGAGCCCATGGCTACGGCTCCGCCCGGCCAGGAGCTGCAGGCCCAGCGGGCAAGCCACGAGGAGGATCTTCGTGTCTGCCACACCCTTCGTGACGAAGGGCGTATAACGCGGGGACTGCAGCGCTGGCATGAGGCGTACCTGCGGCTCATGGAGATTCTGAATGGAGGTAGGAAGCCCGAGGACGCCACTCCTCAGGAGAAAGCGGCCTTAGGCCTAGTGCAACTGATGATGCCGGACCTGTTTCCGGAACGTCAGTCACCCCCATCCCCTCCTGTAGAAAGCCTAGCTTCCAAAAGGACCCGTGAGGAGGAAGAGGACCCTGGCAGCTTGCTTAGCAAGAGGCCTGACCTGGAGGACTCCCGACCATCGGAAGACGACGAGAGGTCCTCACCGAAAGGACACTCAACCCCCGAGGTGAGTGGTACCATTGAGTACACCTCGTCCTCATACAATTCGCCGCCCCCGTTGCCTCAGCGGGAACAGAGGCGTAAAAACGCACCAAACGACATACCAGTACAACATCCAAGGCCCGAGGTAGCGCCCGCTGCAAGTACTTCAATACTGGCGGCAGGTACTTCATCGTCTGCTGCAGGTACCTCAGGTACTTCATCATCCGCTGCAGGTACCTTAGGTACTTCACCATCTGCTGCAGGTACCTTAGGTATTTCAATACCTACTGCAGGTACTTCGGCCCCCGCAACCATGGCACAAGTATTAGCCACCCCACCCGTGAAAAAACCACAGGACACTCCAACCGCGCCAAAGTGGAAGCAACCTGTGCTTGTGGTGGACCACCTCAATGACTGGCCGGCCCACTTTAAGAAGTTGACCGCGGTCATTGGACATCCACCCAACGGCCGCCCCTTTGGTAAGGGGATCAAGTTCACACCTCAAACAGACGCCGAATTTAGGGCCATACAGGCTCATTTGGATGACCTAGGGCAGGAGCAGGCGCCCTACTACGCCATAGCTCCGCCCACTAGCCGCCCAATCAAGGTAGCTATACGCGGCCTACCGCCCGATACACCCGAAGCAGAAATAGTGGCGGACCTAACCGGCAAGGGCGTGCCGGTTAAATACGCCAAGCACATAAGGGCCCGCACAGGTCGCCCTGGGTGCATATTTTTCGCTGAGGTGGAGAAGACACCGGAAGCAACAAAAGCAACCTACGCAGTGAACGAAATACTGCTAATGTCAGGAGTGGTGGTGGAGCCCTGGAGAGGCAAAAAGGGCCCCTCCCAATGCCACCGATGCCAGGGATTTAGGCACAGCTCCCATAATTGCCACCGCCCACTGGCGTGTGTGCGATGTGGGGGCGAACACCACGCACAAGCCTGTCCCCGCCCGAAAGAGGAGCCGGCGACCTGCGCGAACTGCAAGGGACCACACCCGGCCAGTAGCGCAGCTTGCCCCGCCCACAAGCGTGAGGCCCGAAACCGCAAAGCAGGCCTCATTCCAAGAACGGGACCCGCACAAAAGATCGAGCACCCCAACACCGTGGGGGAATCTGCACCCGCATCCCTAATGGCGCAAGCGAACACCCCTGCGCCCAAAGGAGCTCCAACTTCCTCCACTGCCTCCAAGCGGAAAAGGAGGAGGAGAAATCAAAAAAAGACGCCAGAAGAAGTCGCCCAGACCAGCGGGGCAACTGGCCCAAACAAGAAGGATGCCACACCTGAAATAGACGACCTCGTAAAGCTGCTCACGCTGATCACTCAGCGCGTCAGATCAGGTGAAATCGACATCGCAGGATTGCTAGGACCATCCAAACAAAATGGCTAGCAAGACACTACGCATAATACACTGGAATGCACAATCGCTCAAGGGCAAAATAGGCCTCCTCCGCACTTTCACCAAAGAGCAGCGAGTGGATGTTATGCTCATCAGCGAGACCCACCTGAGCCCCAGCACAAAACTGACTATCCCCGGGTACTACACCTATCGGCAGGACGAGGTCTCGCCGCAAGGCGTACCCTACCGCGGCCTCGCCATACTGGTGCGAAGAAGCATCGTGCACCAGCTTGTGGAACCGAAAGGGCTAAACTCCCTTTACGCCCTGGGAGTAGACGTCCATACCGGTGACCGCGAGCTGAGGCTCTTCGCAGCCTATCGCCCCCCAGGAGGTTCTCGTGCATTCCAGGTCAAGGAGGTGAGAGACCTGCTGCACCAACAGACGCCTACCATCATAGCTGGAGACCTTAATGCCAAACACCCGGCCTGGCATTGTCCCAGTAGTGATCGGGTTGGTGAGCTCCTGTTCCAAGATGCCATAACTCACCAGTACGAAGTTGCTGGCCCCTCCGAACCCACAAGGATCGACCCCACCAGCCGAGGCAGCGACAACGTGCTGGACATCGCGATCTTCAAAGGGTTCAGGACACCTCCACTTCAAGAAGTGCTACTGGACCTACCCTCAGACCATAGGCCGGTGTTACTGGTTCTAAGGGAAGCACCAACATCGGTCTCGCCTCCAAAACCAAAAACTCAGACGGACTGGGAAGCCTATGCTCAGGCCATGCGGCAGTACTCACGGCCGCAAATTCTCAGGACGTCTGAAGAAGTTGAATCCGCTACGCAGGGTCTCACACTCTCAATCCAGGCTGCACTGTCATCATCTTCGCGGGAGAGACCGAGCACGGAGAAAGCATGCCCTTTGCCTGCCCAGCTTCGAAAACTGCTCGAGGAGAAGCGCGCGGCCAAAAAGATCTGGGTGAGGACCCGACACCCCGGCGACAAGGCGCGCTACAATTTTCTCACGAACAAAGTGAAGGCCGCCCTCTTTGAATATCGAGGCGACGAATGGGAGAACCACCTACTCAATGTAGAAGATCACATACCATCTATCCATCGGCTCTGCAAACAGCTGTCTGCGGAACCAAACCCCATTCGCCCTCTCTTCGCAAGAGATGGAACGCTCCGGTACAAGTCCGAAGACCGTGCGAACATCCTCGCCGAGAGCCTAGAGGCCCAGTTCACTCCGCACGAAGCCCAGGACGAGGAGTTCACTCGTAAGGTAGAGGACGAGGTCAAAACCTACCTACAAACTCCCCGTGACCAGCAGACAAACCAAGAACTGCTATTTACCCCTGCCGAAGTCCTAGCGGTTATCCGTAAAACGAATCCGAAGAAGGCACCAGGAGATGACGGAATACCAAACTCTGCACTGAGGTATCTCCCAAAGACAGCAATAGTAGCAGTCACGCAGCTGTACAACGGAATCCTGAGAACCACTCACTTCCCAGAGCCATGGAAGAGAGGCCGGGTTATTGTCATCCCCAAACCTGGCAAGGATCTCAGGAAACCCGACAGCTACCGACCTATCACCTTATTGTCGACAATCTCGAAGATTTTCGAGAGGCTGCTGCTAACTAAAATCCGGCCCCACCTAAAACTAAGGCCAGAACAGTTCGGATTCAGAGAGCAACACTCTACAACTCTCCAGCTGACCAGGGTGCTCCATGAGATGGCGAAGAGTCTCAACACCCGCTGCTTCACGGCGGCCGTGGCGCTCGACATGGAGAAGGCGTTCGATAGGGTGTGGCACGAAGGTCTCGTCCACAAACTATCGACGTCCTCACTACCGTGGAAGATCGTCGCGGTCATCGAGTCGTTCCTGCGGGGGAGGAGCTTCGCAGTCTCATTGGAAGGCACCATCTCAAGAGTTCACAAGATAGCCGCAGGGGTCCCACAAGGCAGCTGCCTCTCGCCGAGCCTATACGCCCACTACACCAACGACATCCCGGTGGTGGGCGATGTAAAGTTGGCACTATTCGCCGACGACGCTGCCTACATCGCCAGCTCGATGAACGCCGCACATGCAGCGAAGAAACTGGGCCTCACACTAGAAGCGCTCCCGAAATGGCTGCGCAAGTGGAGGCTGAAGTGTAACGTGGCCAAGACCCAGGCCTTCATCACGGGATGCTGCAACTACCCGAAGCCGATTAAACTGATGGGAGAAGAGGTGCCTTGGACTCCCACCATCAGATATCTAGGAGTGACGATCGATCGCCAGCTAACGATGGCCCATCATGTATCGTCAACCGTCGCGAGGGTCAAAGCCGCCAAAGCGAAACTGAGACCTCTGCTACAGTCAAGAATGCCACTACCAACCAAGCTCAACATATACAAAACGTATATCAGGTCGCGCCTCACTTATGCGGCGCCGGCCTGGTATAACTTCGCAGCAGAGTCAACGCGCCGGCGGCTCCAGGCGCAAGAGAACTTGTGCCTGCGCTGGACGGTTGACGCCAGCCGCTACTTGAGAAATAGCACCATCCACCGTGATCTCCGATGGCACAACCTGGAGGAATTCGTGAGGGAGCTCACCGAACGGATGTTTGTGCGAGCAGACAGTTCGTCTGAACCCCATCTGGTGGGTCTCGCCCCACTTCCCCCTGAAGAGTATACCCTTGCTCGCAGGGCAAGGCTTAAGCGCCCCGCTCGGGAGCTGATCCCGGCACCCTTGAGCGAGGCGCCTACCGGACAAGACAACCCGCCGCCGTCCTCTCGCAGGCGGCTAGCCGGACCTCTCCCAACGGAGAATCACCCGGCCGGCCTGCCTCGGGGTCGGCGGCCCCAACCAGGACCTACCTGACCCATCGCTTGGGGACTGTCCCTACAGCCCCCTTGAGCGAAGGTCACCCGAATATGACTACCCGCCGCCGCCCTCTCGCAGGCGGCTAGCCGGGCCTCTCCCCAAGGAGACTCACCTGGCTGGCTGACTCGAGGGTGGCGGCCAACACCCAAGGACCGGCTCGTTGAAACGAGCTGCGAAGAAAACCACCATAGGGAGCAAGACTCCAAATGGTTTCCCCGCCCACCCATATGGGAAGGGCGCGAGACGACTACGAGACGGCGTTATTCATTCTCTCTCGCACCGTCCCCGCGTACTGACGTTACCTACCGTACTACCGTTACGTTAAAGAAATGGCACGTACCAAGCAGACCGCTCGCAAGTCCACCGGTGGTAAGGCACCGAGGAAACAGCTCGCCACTAAAGCCGCCCGCAAGAGTGCACCGGCTACCGGTGGTGTAAAGAAGCCCCATCGCTACAGGCCCGGTACCGTCGCTCTTCGTGAGATCCGTCGTTACCAGAAGAGTACCGAGCTGTTGATCCGCAAACTCCCGTTCCAGCGTTTGGTTCGTGAGATCGCTCAGGACTTCAAGACCGATCTCCGTTTCCAGAGCTCCGCTGTCATGGCACTTCAGGAGGCCAGCGAGGCTTACCTCGTCGGTCTCTTCGAAGACACCAACCTTTGCGCCATTCACGCTAAACGCGTCACCATCATGCCAAAGGACATACAGTTGGCTCGCAGGATCAGAGGCGAACGCGCTTAAGGCGTGTGACTTTACAACTCCGGCGTACACAAACACGCACGAAATTATCATCGTGTCAGTTTGTTTTGTACACTCGAGCCGAAAAGCACAAAAGGCCCTTTTCAGGGCCACATATATTTCTGATATATTATTAAAATATATGTTTCTTACATAACATCATAAAGTCATATAGTCTATAAATAAACTACATATAATTACCTATATACTAAATTATAAATATATAGGTTAGGTACTGAAAAAGTTTAGTTTAGTTTGTTTGCTTATGTTATTTATGCATAATTGATTGGACTTAAAACATGGATGTAAATAAATCTATGGAATAATCAAATTATTTCACTTTTGCAATATTCTATATGCTATGCGTATAGACTTGCTTGCCAAATGAAATTAGGTTGATATTTTATTAAAACAATAATTTGTTCAAGTCATAGGTGAATATGACTAATACAAGAATAACACGAATTATTATTAATGTACATAGAAATTATATTAATAAATAATTGTGTGTTCGTAGTAAACCGGGGCACCCACCGAGCGCGCGAGCGCGTCGACGGCTCCATACACCGGCGGTATACTATATAAAGGGGCGAAATACGTTTGCTCCGAATCCAGTCGTACGCCAGCGCTCGCCGTTTAACAACGTGCGCGCGTTAGTCATTTGTTCGTGTCGTTCTGTTCAATTTACTCGCTTAGAAGATGACCGGACGCGGAAAGGGAGGAAAAGGTCTGGGGAAAGGAGGAGCCAAGCGTCACAGGAAAGTACTTCGTGATAACATCCAGGGCATCACGAAGCCGGCCATCCGTCGTCTGGCGCGCAGAGGTGGTGTCAAGCGTATCTCCGGTCTCATTTACGAAGAGACTCGCGGCGTCCTCAAGGTTTTCCTAGAGAACGTAATCCGCGACGCCGTCACGTACACGGAGCACGCCAAGAGGAAGACCGTAACCGCCATGGACGTAGTCTACGCTCTGAAGCGTCAAGGCCGCACCCTCTACGGTTTCGGCGGTTAAGGTTGCCTGCCTGCTTGCCTGCATGCCACATAATATTTATCGAATATTATTATTTTATTCGATAAATAATTTAAACAAAAGGCCCTTTTCAGGGCCGCATATGAATCTTATAAACTTTATTACGGTTTATGTTTCTATGACACACACACAAGAAAGTCTCTAATTAACTAACTCAAAATACTTTTACCAACCTTCAATAGTATCGGTTCTACAACATAAATAAATAAACATCTTACTTGTTGTTACTCTTCCTCTATAGAGATATAGCGAACCGTGCCGAAGTATACTTATGTGTAGATCTCCATTCACCGTTCGAGTAACTGAAAGAAAAAAAAAAAAATATGTATAATTTTTTATATATCGTAGCATACCTATAACATTATAATATATTACTTTTATACGTTTGTTTTATCATTCTATATACCTACTTAGAAACGACTAATCGTATGATTTTAATATTATTATTAATATTTACTTTGAAAAATTATATTAATTTATACAATACTACTTACTACGTCGTACGTACGTACACGACGAAAAGTAGCGCTGAGGGCGGCCGCCGCCGCCGCTCTTTACTTTGTACTGCGCATTTGATTCGATTATTGTAAATATGCCTATAGACTATTCATAATATGAAATATATTGAATAATAATAGACAGTGTCTCAATGATGACGTAAAATATATTTTTATATTACTATTATAATCGAACAAACCTCCCCGGTCATAGTCGTCCGTCCTTAAGTGGTGTGTTCGAACCAACGTGTATGCAACGTGTTTTACGAAGGTTCACTTTTAATGGTGTAATTCGTTCGGTTAATGTGTTAATATAAAAAAAATGTTTACACGTTTCAAGCTCGATATCCACGTCGAGGATTTATCGACCGTTTAGGCGGAAATCTTTGCGTTTTATAGAGAAAAATACATTTTTAACAAAACTCAACGTATGCACGGTAGACAGTCGAGAAAATAATATACCGTAGCGTCGTAACCTATCGTTTATACCCTATATAATCTGTGTTGTACGATGGTCACTTTCATGATATATATAAAATGTTGTACGAAATACATGCCGCCATAGGAAAAGTTTAATAAAAATTTATTTAATTAGATAGGTGTTAGTGAAAAGTATGAAGTGTTCATACGAGAAAACGTCCCGCGACAGAACGGCCCTCGTTACGGTAAAGTTCAGACGTAGCTCGCTGAACGAAATTTTATGTATGGTGGCGACATCTACGGACAGTCGAAGTCTCTATCTACTTATTACTACTAACTACTACGTTAGTTAATTACTTACGTACTTACTTGTGTGTGTATCTACATATAATAAAAAATAAATAAAATGGCAGACACAGCTGTTGCCGCCGAAGCTCCGGCTCCCGCTACACCCGCGAAGAAGGCAGGAAGAGGGGCAGGTGCCGCAAAGAAACCTAAGGCGAAGCCCACTCATCCCAAGACATCCGAGATGGTGAACAACGCTATCAGGGAGATGAAGGAACGCAGCGGATCGTCGTTGCAAGCCATCAAAAAATACATCGCCGCCCACTACAAGGTCGACGCCGAGAAGTTGGCGCCTTTCATTAGAAAGTATCTGAAGAGTGCCGTCGAATCGGGTGCCCTAATTCAGACAAAGGGCAAGGGTGCCTCCGGATCGTTCAAACTCGAGTCCAAGTCCTCCTCGGCGAAGAAACCCAGCGCAGCCGCCGCTAGCTCCGGCAAATCCGCCGGCGGCAAGGGTGCCGCCGCCTCCGCCGCCAAGGGTGGTAAGAAGGCGACCGCCTCCGCCGCCGGCGCCAAGAGCAAGAAGGCGGCCGCCGCGTCGGCGTCTGCCGCCTCGGGCTCGCCGTCCAAATCCAAAGCGTCCGCAGCTAAAGACAAGAAAGCCGCCGCCGCAAAGAAGAAGCCCGCCCCTAAGAAGGCCGCAACCCCCGCTAAGGCGAAGGGTGGTGCAGCCCCCAAAGCAAAGAAGACCGCCAAACCTCCTACTAAGAAACCCAAGGCACCGAAACCTAAGAAGGCCGCCGCCACACCTAAGAAGCCGGCCGCGAAGAAAGCAGCCGCCGCCAAGAAGTAAACTCGCACACGACACCACCGCACAACATAATTAATTATATAATTGATTGTGTGTGTGTCGTCGAGAGGTACGACGTGTTGCGCCGCGGCGCTAAGCGGCTCAAGACTGCGGCGACCGACCAGCGGAGTAGTGCAGTTTCTGATCGCAAGAAAGAAGAAGAAAACTACTAAGATCTCTCTCTATCATCGCTGCCGCGCGCTTAGCTTGCTATGCGCACGCACGCAACAACAAAACAGCCCTTTTCAGGGCTAACAAAGTTTTCTCGAATATAATTTTTATTTTTATATTCGTTTCTATGATACGATAAAGGTCAAAAGTAGTCTCAAACAAACAAACAACATTCTACTATAACGCATCAACTTTATTTATTTCTAAATAAATACTTTACATCGCTAAGTATAGGTACAATTTCGTATAATAATATCTAATAATAATAAACTATAACTAAGCAATTACATATCTATATAAATTAACTAACTTACTATGCTACCGTACAAAATCTATAACTACTTATTTATTACCTACATAGGTAAATTAAATTATTTATTTCGTATCGTACCATAAACTTTATCCTCTTCACATACATATATACACTTCACTTCACTTTGGTATTTATTATTACACCACACATTTATTTTTTCACTTGTTTCACTTCACACACGCGCGAGATTATTATTATTTACGCGAACGCAACGACGGAGGCGTAGGCGGCGTGAAACTACGATAATAAACAACAACAACAACCTAATTAATAATTACAACACACATTTTTACAACTATAAACTAAAACGACACGCCGTCCGCCCTGCCGACTGCCCGATATAATATACTTTTGTTTTTCAATATAATAATAAAGGATATTATTATTATTATTATGGCTATGGCGCTGGCGCATGCGCGATGCGCGACGAACGACGTCGCTTTTTGACGGTGTCAGTTCGTTCTCTCGCTCGCTCCCTACCCCACCCGACGTTTGCGCGACAGCGGCCGTATATAAAATGAACGGACACAAACGGATTGTTTTTGTATTTACTGGTTGTAGCGCGCGCACGCACACGCACGTTATAATATTACGTTGAAAGTTATTATAATATAAAAAAACTTCAAACATGTCTGGACGCGGTAAAGGTGGAAAAGTTAAGGGAAAGGCAAAGTCTCGTTCCAACCGTGCTGGTCTCCAGTTCCCCGTCGGTCGTATACACAGGCTGCTGCGTAACGGCAACTACGCCGAGCGCGTCGGTGCCGGTGCTCCAGTGTATCTGGCCGCAGTAATGGAATACCTTGCCGCTGAAGTTCTCGAGTTGGCCGGTAACGCCGCGAGGGACAACAAGAAGACCAGGATCATTCCCCGTCATCTCCAATTGGCCATCCGCAACGACGAGGAGTTGAACAAACTGCTATCCGGCGTGACAATCGCTCAGGGCGGTGTGCTGCCTAACATCCAGGCTGTCCTCCTGCCCAAGAAGACCGAGAAGAAGGCCTAAACCTCTCGCTCAATTCTTGGTCTGTCTGTATCATCGAGATCACGATCGATGTGCATCGACACACACACTGTTCTTTGCGTGCATGGATCGTGAACGTGAAAAAGGCCCTTTTCAGGGCCACAATACGAATCATAGTCGGAAAGTAATATTATATTATTATTATAAAGACTGTTTCTATTACGATACAATTGAAAGTATTCTAGCAGTATAACTATGTATTATAGTACATTATACAGTATATTATAAAATAATACTTAATAATATTAAATTGACAGACACGTCAGTTAAAAGTAAATTTTACATGAACAAAACTACTACTTCATTGATACATTATAATAAATTAAACACGAAATAAAAATATATGCAACGTACCTATCAATACAAACCATTTGATATTTATTTAATTATAGGTAATCTACCATACTATCAAATAGATAGATAGTTTTTTTTTTTTTTTTTTTTTTTTTTTTTTTTTTTTAATATAAATAATATTACTACTAAAGACGACCAAAAGCGAAGCGTCGCACCTCGTCCCGCGCATTTCCCCTTTGGCGCGGTCTCTCTCTTGACGCTAGAGCGAGGCGAACGCGACTGAACATATCTGTTTCGCTACGATTGGTCCGCGCGGACTGTCGCGCTCTACGTGCGTCCCACCACTGAGCGACTTTTGGCTCAATAAAAAGAAGGTGCAGTTTGCCGTACAAAAAAAAAATTAGCGTTCACCCGCCGTCTCGCTCACACGTGCCTAACCTGGTCCGTGTCGAATTTTTTCCGATTTTTTAAAAAAATATTTCGACTCTTTAGCACTTATTATTCAACTTGCTGTTCTCACAGCGAGCTGATTAATACTTGCCGAAGCCCCCCCTGTTCTTTTCAGAACATTTATACAACAAAAGTCATCAACTGTTTCTAAAGTTCTTTTCAGAACTTCGATACAACAAAGTCTGTGTTCTTCTCAGAACACCACCGCCGCCCTCACACACACACCTCACGTCGTTTCTAGTCCTTTTTAGGACTTTTAACAACAAAAGTCACGCCGCGAGTATCCCGCTTCCCGCCGTTTTCACAGCGGACAGCGGATCAATTCGCGGCAACTGTCCTTATTAGGACAAATCGTTTCTACTACAACAAAAGTTATTCACAAACACTCACCCCATCACTCCACGGCCGCTGCGAACTGCACTGCCCTTCTCGGGGCATCCAGGAGCACCGGCACACACCACACTATAACAACACAAACAACACTTCACTACACATCCGCGCACTTGTAAGCGCGCGTCCCACACCGGAGCCCTACGGCCCGAGCACACACACCACCACTTCGCGCGCATTTTACGCCGTTAAAAAGCGCGCGAAACCACATAGCAACACCCGTGCACTTCTCAGTGCGCGACCCACACGGGAGCCCCACGGTCCCCGGAGGCCTACACGAAAACACACACACGACACGTCACCACTTCGCGCCTTTTTTTGCAGATCGCTTAGATCAGCGAAAAAGCGCGCGAAACTCACGGTACACACATTAACACCACTTCGCGCGTTTTTTCAATCCGTTGAAAAGCGCGCGAAACACAGTACCCCACACAGTACTTAGGTACTCATCACCACACGTCATCACTTCGCGCGTCCTTTCAATCCGTTGAAAGCGCGCGAAACACTACCTCACTACACACCTACATTTACGTAGGTACTCACTCACTACATTACACCAGCTCGCACGTAATTTCAATTCGTTGAAAGCGTGCGAATCACACATTACATACTTTTACACCTACATAACATCACTTCGCGCGTACTTTCAACTCGTTGAAAGCGCGCGAAACCCACTACACGACACACCCCATACATTTACATTTACACTACTTCACTACATTCACTATCATTACAAAACTCAACACTACATAACACGCTAAGTAGGTACGTAAGCGCCCGTCGATCAGCTGTTCGAGCCAAAGGGTCACCGCCCGACGCCCGAGCCGCGAGCGACCGTTAAAACGCGAAGCGAACTACTGAGCGGTCACGTACGCCACTCGACATAGCTACATCTACATACCGCTAGGTAGGTACATATAGTCGACCTATTTTATTCACCGAATTTTGATCGCGTCTCACAGCTGTTTACGCAGTTGTATTCGCGTGAAAACTTCGGTGTCTAACTTTACATATTTTTGGCCCCTTCAGGGTAAAACCAGCTTGGTCTGGTCCCCGGTGGAAACCTCACAGGTGCCAACGAAACCGGGTGAGGCGTTGACCCGACACGCCTGCCGCGCCCCATAAGGGCAAAGCAAACCGTCGGACGGGGCCAGGTAGCACGACCTTGGGGGTATCCCCTAGCCGTGTCTGGCTGTCACCCACCGCCCCAACCCTAACCCCTCCTTACTCTCCCATTCCTCGTCACTAGTTTGGGTGTGCCGGCCGCCAGGCCCATACCACCCCGGTGTCGAGGCTGCTAGGAATCCTCTACTCGCGTGAGTTGCACAGAGGAAGACACTTTGAGGTACACACCACACCACTCACAAAAATCCTCCCGGCCCTTGTCGGGAGGGATCGTTCTGTTGATAAGTCGGCCGACTAAAAGTTCTGCCTTTTTATTTGTCGTCTTATCAAACAATCCCTACTAAGTGTAACTCGATCGAGTTTCACTTAACTAGCAAACATGTCAGGAATTTTATCACTTGAGGTCCTATTACAGGACCCCGAAGTGTATGCCTTTCTAAAGGCCAAGTTCGGGGACGGCATCCCCGCCGCCGCCCCCGCCCCCCTCCTCCCTCAAACCCTATCCCCCGCCATCGCCGCCACCGAGTTGCGACCTGCTCTCGGTCGTAAATCCCGTCGGGACAAAGTCCCGAGCACCCCCGCCTCCCCCACGCGCTCACGGAGCTCTCACTCCCTGAGACGCACCCCCTCCCCCGTCGTCACCCCCTGTCCCTCCGACATGGAGGCGTCAGACTATTATCCTGAGTCTGACGATGGAACCGACGGGTTCCAGCCTGATCCGCGCAACGAGCGCAAAAAGAGGAGGCGCAACCCTCCTCTCCCCCCCACTTCGGGCAAGGAGGCCCTACTCCCCACGCCCCCCTCCCAACCGTCTAACCCCGCCTCGCAGAAGAGGCCGCTCTCTCCCCGTCAAGGGGACGCTCCACGCAAGGAGCAGCCCCCCCCACCCCTATTCGTCCACGAGAAGTCCAAGTGGACTTCCATCTCAAGTTGGTGCGCCGAGAAGCGCATCAACTTCACATCCGCCAGATCCACCGCACAGGGGATCAAAGTCACCGTCCCAGCTTCTCGGGACCACAGAGCCCTCACTACCCTTCTAAAGGAACGCAATATCGCCTTCCACACGTACACCCTCGAGGAGGATCGCCTCCTGAGGGTCGTCATCAGGGGCGTCCCTAGGGAGCTCCCTACGGAGGAGGTGAAATCCTCCCTCCTTGCCCAATCCTTCCCCGTGCACGAAGTGCACCGCATGGTCCGAGGGAAATCTAATGAGCCATTCGATATGGTTCTAGTCTCCCTCGACCGCTCCGATGCCGGTAAGGCCATCTTCCGCCTCACCAGCGTTTGCCACCTCTCCGGCATCGCTGTGGAGCCTCCCCACAAGCGTGACACTGTTTCCCAGTGCCACCGCTGCCAACAATACGGGCACTCCGCCCGCAATTGTTTCGCCAAGCCTAGGTGCGTCAAGTGCCTAGGTGATCACTCCACCGCCCAGTGCGACCGACCCAAGGACAAGTCCTTGTGCACGTCTCCCCCCGCATGTGTTCTCTGCGGGGAGATCGGACATCCCGCGAACTACCGCGGGTGCCCGAAAGCCCCTCGCTCCCCCCCAAAGGCGAAATCCTCACGTGCCCCGGCGCGGCGCAATCCCCCCTCCACCGTGGCTCCCCCGAGCCCTCCCAAACCCAATCCATGGGGATCAAAGGCAGTAGCCCCTGCGGTGAAGCCTATGTTCCCCGCCCTCCCCAGCCGAGCAACCCCTCCAGTGGTTGCCCCGGCTCCCCCTAAACCCACCCCCTCTTCGGCAAAGGTTCCGCACCCGGTACCCGTAGCCCCCTCTCCCCTCTCCGCCTCCCCTGACAACTCGGACTTGGGAATAGTTGCTCGCTTCGCGAGCCTTATCAACTACGCCCAGCTCCGGGAAATGGCCGACCAAATTCGCGCTAATGAGGGCGACCCCATGGCGCTACTGGGTATCTCCATTAGGTACTCCAGTATCTTCGAGTCATTGGCCAACTTTAGGATAAATCCGTAATGGATTTACGCCCCACAGGTAGAGTCAAACCGAAATCCCTACGTTTAGGTTATTTCAATGCAAATGGCATTAAAACCCAGCGCGATGAGATCGCCACTTTTCTCCGCGATCATGACTTAGATGTTTTCTTAGTGCAAGAAACCTTCCTCAAACCCGCTCATAGGGACCCGAAAATTGCGAACTATTGCATAGTTCGCAATGATAGGGTCAGATCCCGCCTCGGCGGCACTCTCATCTACTACAAGAAATCCTTGCACTGCGTCCCCATCGACCCGCCCTCCCTCTCTTCCAACATTGAAGTCTCGATATGTAAGTTAGGCATGACAGGACACCAACCCATCGTGATAGTTTCGATATACTGCCCCCCGGGCGAAGATTCCTCACTATGGGATAGTGACTTCGCCACCCTCACCAACCTTGGGGGTGCAGTCTTCTTGGCAGGAGATCTAAATGCCAAAAATACCCTTTGGGGTTGTAACACTACAACTCGAAAGGGCAGAGATCTCGACAGGATCTCTGACTCCCTAGGATTCGATATTCTCGCTCCGAGTGAGCCAACCCACTACCCCGGCAACCTAGCACATCGCCCTGATGTACTAGACGTCGCACTCCTAAAGAGCATCAACCTGAGGTTGTGCTCGATAGAAGTGCACAAGGAGCTCGACTCCGATCACAGGCCAGTAGTGTTAGACTTCGCTCCCCGCGTAGGTCCCCGCGAAGCAGGCCAATCTCTTCCTACCAGGCTTATCACAGACTGGAATCGCCTTGGGGACAGCCTCAAGGCGACAACCTCCGACCATCTAGATGGTATCCCCGATCACATCACGTCCGTAGACGAAACGGTAGCGGCGATCGACTCCCTCACAAATCACGTGCAATCGCTCATTAGCGATTGCTCTCGGAGAGTACCGGCGGAGGATAGCCTCCACTGGCGCCTCCCCGACGACATACGTGATCTGATGAGGGAGAAGAACGCAGCTATCAGAGCCTACGATAGAGTTCCCACTGAGGCCAATAGGGCCCGACTTAGATCCCTTCAGCGCGCCGTCAAAGCGCGAATCGGCGAGCTACGCCAGGTTAGATGGGACAGCACTCTCGAAAGCTTAGAACCTACACACCAAGCGTTCTGGCAACTTTCGAGAGCCCTTACAAAGGATTCTGTTGCTCCCATGCCTCCCCTGAACAGGCCCCACCTTCCTCCCGCTTTCGACGATAGCGAGAAAACCGAATGCCTAGCTGACTGTCTCGAGCTTCAATGTTCCCCCAGTACCCTCCCAGTCGACTTAGATCACCTCGAAGAGGTCAACCGAGAGGTGGAACGGCTAGCTTCACTACCGTTGCCCATCCTATCCGAAGTAGATGAAGACCCTGTCCCCCCCGCCACACCTGAAGAGGTAGCAGATATCATCAAGAAACTCAAACTTAGGAAATCCCCGGGTTCGGATCAGATCAACAACAGAGTTATCAAACTCTTTCCCCCCATCCTTATCGCCCTCATGACCGCCATCTTCAATGGGGCCATGTCAAACAACATCTTTCCACACCAGTGGAAAAACGCCATCGTTATTGGCATCCCTAAACCGGGCAAGCCCAAGACCGAACCCAGCAGTTATCGACCCATCAGCCTTCTCAACGGCTTGGGTAAGATCTACGAACGACTCATTCTCAGTCGTCTCCTAGCATACGCCGATGCTAACCTGCTCATTCCCCATGAGCAATTTGGCTTTAGGAATCATCATTCCTGTGTTCAACAAGTCCACCGACTGGTTGAGCACATAAGTTCTAAATTTATGCTCGGTAGAAAAACCGGCGTCCTCTACTTTGACGTGGCGAAGGCATTCGACAAAGTCTGGCACAACGGCTTATTATATAAGCTGTGGCAGATGGAAGTGCCACACAGGCTCGTGCTCATCATACGAGACTACTTGTCGAATCGCCATTTCCGCTACAGAGTGGAGGGTTCTCTATCTTCCCCCCACCCCGTTCATGCCGGAGTCCCACAGGGCTCGGTATTATCTCCGATCTTGTTCTCGCTCTTCACAAGCGATATACCTAAGCATCGGCAAGCTCAATTAGCACTCTTCGCAGACGACACTGCAATCTACTGCTCGAGCCACTGTCTGGATTTGATAGCCAAGAATCTCCAATCCGCAGCTGATGCACTCGGTGCATGGTTCCGGAAATGGAGGATCGAGGTGAATCCAGACAAAAGCCAAGCAGTGCTTTACCACCGACGTACCCCCCACCCCCCGCCCCCGCCTCCGACCATTCGTATGTTCGGTAAGCCGATCCCTTGGGAGAAGCAAGCCAAATACTTAGGAGTTATTCTTGATGATACTCTCTCGTTCATACCGCACATTAAGACCGTGCGCGCTAGGGCCGCTATGGCACAAAGTCGACTTCACTCTCTCGTGAACAAACGTTCAAAGCTCTCACTTAGGAATAAGGTCCGCCTTTATACGGCTTGCATACGCCCCATCATGACGTATGCATCTCCAGTATTCGCTCACGTTCCCCCCTGTAGGATTCGCAAATTTCAGATTCTCCAAAATCGCTTTATGCGTAAAGCGACAGGAGCTCCCTGGTATGTTAGGACAGAGAACCTTCACATAGACCTCGGTCTGCCTACCATTAGGCAATTCATGAAGCGCTGTTCTCAAAATTTCTTTGACTCCGCCACCGCACACAGGAACCCACTCATAGTGGCATCATCTTCCTACACACCGTCTTGCATTTCGCGCATTCGCCGTCCGAGACACGTTCTCGACGAGGATGACGACGAAATCACCAAGGCGCAGGAAGCCGCTTACACCGCGAGACACGACTCACCCCGCACCGGTAACTCACCGCGATACCGACCTCGTCGTAGGGGTCGTCTGTATCGTCACCGCGTCACTACTCAACCGGGCCGGCCCGTAACACCTAGCATAGCCCACGACTAGGGTTCGAGTTCCCATAGTAGGGGACGCCCTACGTACATGCAGCACACACACACTCACTCATATCACCGTAGTCAAATTTTCGTTAGTTTCGCTAACGAAAGTTTGGCTACGTAGGTACACTTAGGTTAGGAGCACACGCTCGCCGCAAGCCCGCGCAAGGGTGTAAATAGCTTAACAGCTTACACTTAACACCTCACATAAAAAAAAAAAAGCCGTACAAAATCACTCAGCTATCGAACGCCGTACTGTACTGTACTGTACTGTACGTTACGTTCATTAGCGCGCTCTCATATTATTAACCGACAACAAAATGCCGCCCAAGACAAGTGGTAAGGCCGCCAAGAAATCCGGCAAGGCACAAAAGAACATCTCCAAGACCGATAAGAAAAAGAAGAAGCACAAGAGGAAGGAGAGCTACGCCATCTACATCTACAAGGTGCTCAAGCAGGTCCACCCCGACACCGGTATCTCCAGTAAGGCTATGTCAATCATGAATTCGTTCGTTAACGACATCTTCGAACGCATAGCCGCCGAAGCTTCTCGTCTGGCCCATTACAACAAGAGGTCCACTATTACATCGAGGGAGGTGCAGACTTCCGTCAGGCTGCTGCTGCCCGGTGAGCTCGCCAAGCACGCAGTCAGCGAGGGCACCAAAGCCGTCACCAAGTACACCAGCTCCAAGTGAGCGTCGCGTATACTTGTTTCGTGTTTTTTGTGTCTGTGTATGTATATCGAAACACAAACACAACAAAAGGCCCTTTTCAGGGCCACAAATATGTTCATGTATTTTCTGTAATCGGTTTCTATTAACACACAACAAGTCGAAAGTTCGACGACGACGACCGGTTAATTAATTTACTTAACTAAATTTCCTCTATCTAGCTGAATAACAAACAAACAATATAATTATGGTTAGGCTAGGTTAGAAAAAGTTAGGTTAAGAAATGTTAGGTTTGAAAAAGTTAGGTTCTAAAGGAGAGAGAATGAATGAAATTTAATTAAAATCATATATATTAACAACGTAGATGTTTAACCGCGATAAATATAAATAATAAAAAAATAAAAAAAAAAAAATAGAAAAAGGTTTAATGCGAAACGATAATTATTTATAGATGATACCTACCACCTATACCAATAAATTATTGTTTTGTAAAACTTTATTCGAGCGTTCGATTGTGTGATGCGTCGAGCTTGTTTCCCGTCGGGTATAAATATTGGTGACCCGCGTACGGCGTTATTCATTCTCTCTCGCACCGTCCCCGCGTACTGACGTTACCTACCGTACTACCGTTACGTTAAAGAAATGGCACGTACCAAGCAGACCGCTCGCAAGTCCACCGGTGGTAAGGCACCGAGGAAACAGCTCGCCACTAAAGCCGCCCGCAAGAGTGCACCGGCTACCGGTGGTGTAAAGAAGCCCCATCGCTACAGGCCCGGTACCGTCGCTCTTCGTGAGATCCGTCGTTACCAGAAGAGTACCGAGCTGTTGATCCGCAAACTCCCGTTCCAGCGTTTGGTTCGTGAGATCGCTCAGGACTTCAAGACCGATCTCCGTTTCCAGAGCTCCGCTGTCATGGCACTTCAGGAGGCCAGCGAGGCTTACCTCGTCGGTCTCTTCGAAGACACCAACCTTTGCGCCATTCACGCTAAACGCGTCACCATCATGCCAAAGGACATACAGTTGGCTCGCAGGATCAGAGGCGAACGCGCTTAAGGCGTGTGACTTTACAACTCCGGCGTACACAAACACGCACGAAATTATCATCGTGTCAGTTTGTTTTGTACACTCGAGCCGAAAAGCACAAAAGGCCCTTTTCAGGGCCACATATATTTCTGATATATTATTAAAATATATGTTTCTTACATAACATCATAAAGTCATATAGTCTATAAATAAACTACATATAATTACCTATATACTAAATTATAAATATATAGGTTAGGTACTGAAAAAGTTTAGTTTAGTTTGTTTGCTTATGTTATTTATGCATAATTGATTGGACTTAAAACATGGATGTAAATAAATCTATGGAATAATCAAATTATTTCACTTTTGCAATATTCTATATGCTATGCGTATAGACTTGCTTGCCAAATGAAATTAGGTTGATATTTTATTAAAACAATAATTTGTTCAAGTCATAGGTGAATATGACTAATACAAGAATAACACGAATTATTATTAATGTACATAGAAATTATATTAATAAATAATTGTGTGTTCGTAGTAAACCGGGGCACCCACCGAGCGCGCGAGCGCGTCGACGGCTCCATACACCGGCGGTATACTATATAAAGGGGCGAAATACGTTTGCTCCGAATCCAGTCGTACGCCAGCGCTCGCCGTTTAACAACGTGCGCGCGTTAGTCATTTGTTCGTGTCGTTCTGTTCAATTTACTCGCTTAGAAGATGACCGGACGCGGAAAGGGAGGAAAAGGTCTGGGGAAAGGAGGAGCCAAGCGTCACAGGAAAGTACTTCGTGATAACATCCAGGGCATCACGAAGCCGGCCATCCGTCGTCTGGCGCGCAGAGGTGGTGTCAAGCGTATCTCCGGTCTCATTTACGAAGAGACTCGCGGCGTCCTCAAGGTTTTCCTAGAGAACGTAATCCGCGACGCCGTCACGTACACGGAGCACGCCAAGAGGAAGACCGTAACCGCCATGGACGTAGTCTACGCTCTGAAGCGTCAAGGCCGCACCCTCTACGGTTTCGGCGGTTAAGGTTGCCTGCCTGCTTGCCTGCATGCCACATAATATTTATCGAATATTATTATTTTATTCGATAAATAATTTAAACAAAAGGCCCTTTTCAGGGCCGCATATGAATCTTATAAACTTTATTACGGTTTATGTTTCTATGACACACACACAAGAAAGTCTCTAATTAACTAACTCAAAATACTTTTACCAACCTTCAATAGTATCGGTTCTACAACATAAATAAATAAACATCTTACTTGTTGTTACTCTTCCTCTATAGAGATATAGCGAACCGTGCCGAAGTATACTTATGTGTAGATCTCCATTCACCGTTCGAGTAACTGAAAGAAAAAAAAAAAAATATGTATAATTTTTTATATATCGTAGCATACCTATAACATTATAATATATTACTTTTATACGTTTGTTTTATCATTCTATATACCTACTTAGAAACGACTAATCGTATGATTTTAATATTATTATTAATATTTACTTTGAAAAATTATATTAATTTATACAATACTACTTACTACGTCGTACGTACGTACACGACGAAAAGTAGCGCTGAGGGCGGCCGCCGCCGCCGCTCTTTACTTTGTACTGCGCATTTGATTCGATTATTGTAAATATGCCTATAGACTATTCATAATATGAAATATATTGAATAATAATAGACAGTGTCTCAATGATGACGTAAAATATATTTTTATATTACTATTATAATCGAACAAACCTCCCCGGTCATAGTCGTCCGTCCTTAAGTGGTGTGTTCGAACCAACGTGTATGCAACGTGTTTTACGAAGGTTCACTTTTAATGGTGTAATTCGTTCGGTTAATGTGTTAATATAAAAAAAATGTTTACACGTTTCAAGCTCGATATCCACGTCGAGGATTTATCGACCGTTTAGGCGGAAATCTTTGCGTTTTATAGAGAAAAATACATTTTTAACAAAACTCAACGTATGCACGGTAGACAGTCGAGAAAATAATATACCGTAGCGTCGTAACCTATCGTTTATACCCTATATAATCTGTGTTGTACGATGGTCACTTTCATGATATATATAAAATGTTGTACGAAATACATGCCGCCATAGGAAAAGTTTAATAAAAATTTATTTAATTAGATAGGTGTTAGTGAAAAGTATGAAGTGTTCATACGAGAAAACGTCCCGCGACAGAACGGCCCTCGTTACGGTAAAGTTCAGACGTAGCTCGCTGAACGAAATTTTATGTATGGTGGCGACATCTACGGACAGTCGAAGTCTCTATCTACTTATTACTACTAACTACTACGTTAGTTAATTACTTACGTACTTACTTGTGTGTGTATCTACATATAATAAAAAATAAATAAAATGGCAGACACAGCTGTTGCCGCCGAAGCTCCGGCTCCCGCTACACCCGCGAAGAAGGCAGGAAGAGGGGCAGGTGCCGCAAAGAAACCTAAGGCGAAGCCCACTCATCCCAAGACATCCGAGATGGTGAACAACGCTATCAGGGAGATGAAGGAACGCAGCGGATCGTCGTTGCAAGCCATCAAAAAATACATCGCCGCCCACTACAAGGTCGACGCCGAGAAGTTGGCGCCTTTCATTAGAAAGTATCTGAAGAGTGCCGTCGAATCGGGTGCCCTAATTCAGACAAAGGGCAAGGGTGCCTCCGGATCGTTCAAACTCGAGTCCAAGTCCTCCTCGGCGAAGAAACCCAGCGCAGCCGCCGCTAGCTCCGGCAAATCCGCCGGCGGCAAGGGTGCCGCCGCCTCCGCCGCCAAGGGTGGTAAGAAGGCGACCGCCTCCGCCGCCGGCGCCAAGAGCAAGAAGGCGGCCGCCGCGTCGGCGTCTGCCGCCTCGGGCTCGCCGTCCAAATCCAAAGCGTCCGCAGCTAAAGACAAGAAAGCCGCCGCCGCAAAGAAGAAGCCCGCCCCTAAGAAGGCCGCAACCCCCGCTAAGGCGAAGGGTGGTGCAGCCCCCAAAGCAAAGAAGACCGCCAAACCTCCTACTAAGAAACCCAAGGCACCGAAACCTAAGAAGGCCGCCGCCACACCTAAGAAGCCGGCCGCGAAGAAAGCAGCCGCCGCCAAGAAGTAAACTCGCACACGACACCACCGCACAACATAATTAATTATATAATTGATTGTGTGTGTGTCGTCGAGAGGTACGACGTGTTGCGCCGCGGCGCTAAGCGGCTCAAGACTGCGGCGACCGACCAGCGGAGTAGTGCAGTTTCTGATCGCAAGAAAGAAGAAGAAAACTACTAAGATCTCTCTCTATCATCGCTGCCGCGCGCTTAGCTTGCTATGCGCACGCACGCAACAACAAAACAGCCCTTTTCAGGGCTAACAAAGTTTTCTCGAATATAATTTTTATTTTTATATTCGTTTCTATGATACGATAAAGGTCAAAAGTAGTCTCAAACAAACAAACAACATTCTACTATAACGCATCAACTTTATTTATTTCTAAATAAATACTTTACATCGCTAAGTATAGGTACAATTTCGTATAATAATATCTAATAATAATAAACTATAACTAAGCAATTACATATCTATATAAATTAACTAACTTACTATGCTACCGTACAAAATCTATAACTACTTATTTATTACCTACATAGGTAAATTAAATTATTTATTTCGTATCGTACCATAAACTTTATCCTCTTCACATACATATATACACTTCACTTCACTTTGGTATTTATTATTACACCACACATTTATTTTTTCACTTGTTTCACTTCACACACGCGCGAGATTATTATTATTTACGCGAACGCAACGACGGAGGCGTAGGCGGCGTGAAACTACGATAATAAACAACAACAACAACCTAATTAATAATTACAACACACATTTTTACAACTATAAACTAAAACGACACGCCGTCCGCCCTGCCGACTGCCCGATATAATATACTTTTGTTTTTCAATATAATAATAAAGGATATTATTATTATTATTATGGCTATGGCGCTGGCGCATGCGCGATGCGCGACGAACGACGTCGCTTTTTGACGGTGTCAGTTCGTTCTCTCGCTCGCTCCCTACCCCACCCGACGTTTGCGCGACAGCGGCCGTATATAAAATGAACGGACACAAACGGATTGTTTTTGTATTTACTGGTTGTAGCGCGCGCACGCACACGCACGTTATAATATTACGTTGAAAGTTATTATAATATAAAAAAACTTCAAACATGTCTGGACGCGGTAAAGGTGGAAAAGTTAAGGGAAAGGCAAAGTCTCGTTCCAACCGTGCTGGTCTCCAGTTCCCCGTCGGTCGTATACACAGGCTGCTGCGTAACGGCAACTACGCCGAGCGCGTCGGTGCCGGTGCTCCAGTGTATCTGGCCGCAGTAATGGAATACCTTGCCGCTGAAGTTCTCGAGTTGGCCGGTAACGCCGCGAGGGACAACAAGAAGACCAGGATCATTCCCCGTCATCTCCAATTGGCCATCCGCAACGACGAGGAGTTGAACAAACTGCTATCCGGCGTGACAATCGCTCAGGGCGGTGTGCTGCCTAACATCCAGGCTGTCCTCCTGCCCAAGAAGACCGAGAAGAAGGCCTAAACCTCTCGCTCAATTCTTGGTCTGTCTGTATCATCGAGATCACGATCGATGTGCATCGACACACACACTGTTCTTTGCGTGCATGGATCGTGAACGTGAAAAAGGCCCTTTTCAGGGCCACAATACGAATCATAGTCGGAAAGTAATATTATATTATTATTATAAAGACTGTTTCTATTACGATACAATTGAAAGTATTCTAGCAGTATAACTATGTATTATAGTACATTATACAGTATATTATAAAATAATACTTAATAATATTAAATTGACAGACACGTCAGTTAAAAGTAAATTTTACATGAACAAAACTACTACTTCATTGATACATTATAATAAATTAAACACGAAATAAAAATATATGCAACGTACCTATCAATACAAACCATTTGATATTTATTTAATTATAGGTAATCTACCATACTATCAAATAGATAGATAGTTTTTTTTTTTTTTTTTTTTTTTTTTTTTAATATAAATAATATTACTACTAAAGACGACCAAAAGCGAAGCGTCGCACCTCGTCCCGCGCATTTCCCCTTTGGCGCGGTCTCTCTCTTGACGCTAGAGCGAGGCGAACGCGACTGAACATATCTGTTTCGCTACGATTGGTCCGCGCGGACTGTCGCGCTCTACGTGCGTCCCACCACTGAGCGACTTTTGGCTCAATAAAAAGAAGGTGCAGTTTGCCGTACAAAATCACTCAGCTATCGAACGCCGTACTGTACTGTACTGTACTGTACGTTACGTTCATTAGCGCGCTCTCATATTATTAACCGACAACAAAATGCCGCCCAAGACAAGTGGTAAGGCCGCCAAGAAATCCGGCAAGGCACAAAAGAACATCTCCAAGACCGATAAGAAAAAGAAGAAGCACAAGAGGAAGGAGAGCTACGCCATCTACATCTACAAGGTGCTCAAGCAGGTCCACCCCGACACCGGTATCTCCAGTAAGGCTATGTCAATCATGAATTCGTTCGTTAACGACATCTTCGAACGCATAGCCGCCGAAGCTTCTCGTCTGGCCCATTACAACAAGAGGTCCACTATTACATCGAGGGAGGTGCAGACTTCCGTCAGGCTGCTGCTGCCCGGTGAGCTCGCCAAGCACGCAGTCAGCGAGGGCACCAAAGCCGTCACCAAGTACACCAGCTCCAAGTGAGCGTCGCGTATACTTGTTTCGTGTTTTTTGTGTCTGTGTATGTATATCGAAACACAAACACAACAAAAGGCCCTTTTCAGGGCCACAAATATGTTCATGTATTTTCTGTAATCGGTTTCTATTAACACACAACAAGTCGAAAGTTCGACGACGACGACCGGTTAATTAATTTACTTAACTAAATTTCCTCTATCTAGCTGAATAACAAACAAACAATATAATTATGGTTAGGCTAGGTTAGAAAAAGTTAGGTTAAGAAATGTTAGGTTTGAAAAAGTTAGGTTCTAAAGGAGAGAGAATGAATGAAATTTAATTAAAATCATATATATTAACAACGTAGATGTTTAACCGCGATAAATATAAATAATAAAAAAATAAAAAAAAAAAAATAGAAAAAGGTTTAATGCGAAACGATAATTATTTATAGATGATACCTACCACCTATACCAATAAATTATTGTTTTGTAAAACTTTATTCGAGCGTTCGATTGTGTGATGCGTCGAGCTTGTTTCCCGTCGGGTATAAATATTGGTGACCCGCGTACGGCGTTATTCATTCTCTCTCGCACCGTCCCCGCGTACTGACGTTACCTACCGTACTACCGTTACGTTAAAGAAATGGCACGTACCAAGCAGACCGCTCGCAAGTCCACCGGTGGTAAGGCACCGAGGAAACAGCTCGCCACTAAAGCCGCCCGCAAGAGTGCACCGGCTACCGGTGGTGTAAAGAAGCCCCATCGCTACAGGCCCGGTACCGTCGCTCTTCGTGAGATCCGTCGTTACCAGAAGAGTACCGAGCTGTTGATCCGCAAACTCCCGTTCCAGCGTTTGGTTCGTGAGATCGCTCAGGACTTCAAGACCGATCTCCGTTTCCAGAGCTCCGCTGTCATGGCACTTCAGGAGGCCAGCGAGGCTTACCTCGTCGGTCTCTTCGAAGACACCAACCTTTGCGCCATTCACGCTAAACGCGTCACCATCATGCCAAAGGACATACAGTTGGCTCGCAGGATCAGAGGCGAACGCGCTTAAGGCGTGTGACTTTACAACTCCGGCGTACACAAACACGCACGAAATTATCATCGTGTCAGTTTGTTTTGTACACTCGAGCCGAAAAGCACAAAAGGCCCTTTTCAGGGCCACATATATTTCTGATATATTATTAAAATATATGTTTCTTACATAACATCATAAAGTCATATAGTCTATAAATAAACTACATATAATTACCTATATACTAAATTATAAATATATAGGTTAGGTACTGAAAAAGTTTAGTTTAGTTTGTTTGCTTATGTTATTTATGCATAATTGATTGGACTTAAAACATGGATGTAAATAAATCTATGGAATAATCAAATTATTTCACTTTTGCAATATTCTATATGCTATGCGTATAGACTTGCTTGCCAAATGAAATTAGGTTGATATTTTATTAAAACAATAATTTGTTCAAGTCATAGGTGAATATGACTAATACAAGAATAACACGAATTATTATTAATGTACATAGAAATTATATTAATAAATAATTGTGTGTTCGTAGTAAACCGGGGCACCCACCGAGCGCGCGAGCGCGTCGACGGCTCCATACACCGGCGGTATACTATATAAAGGGGCGAAATACGTTTGCTCCGAATCCAGTCGTACGCCAGCGCTCGCCGTTTAACAACGTGCGCGCGTTAGTCATTTGTTCGTGTCGTTCTGTTCAATTTACTCGCTTAGAAGATGACCGGACGCGGAAAGGGAGGAAAAGGTCTGGGGAAAGGAGGAGCCAAGCGTCACAGGAAAGTACTTCGTGATAACATCCAGGGCATCACGAAGCCGGCCATCCGTCGTCTGGCGCGCAGAGGTGGTGTCAAGCGTATCTCCGGTCTCATTTACGAAGAGACTCGCGGCGTCCTCAAGGTTTTCCTAGAGAACGTAATCCGCGACGCCGTCACGTACACGGAGCACGCCAAGAGGAAGACCGTAACCGCCATGGACGTAGTCTACGCTCTGAAGCGTCAAGGCCGCACCCTCTACGGTTTCGGCGGTTAAGGTTGCCTGCCTGCTTGCCTGCATGCCACATAATATTTATCGAATATTATTATTTTATTCGATAAATAATTTAAACAAAAGGCCCTTTTCAGGGCCGCATATGAATCTTATAAACTTTATTACGGTTTATGTTTCTATGACACACACACAAGAAAGTCTCTAATTAACTAACTCAAAATACTTTTACCAACCTTCAATAGTATCGGTTCTACAACATAAATAAATAAACATCTTACTTGTTGTTACTCTTCCTCTATAGAGATATAGCGAACCGTGCCGAAGTATACTTATGTGTAGATCTCCATTCACCGTTCGAGTAACTGAAAGAAAAAAAAAAAAATATGTATAATTTTTTATATATCGTAGCATACCTATAACATTATAATATATTACTTTTATACGTTTGTTTTATCATTCTATATACCTACTTAGAAACGACTAATCGTATGATTTTAATATTATTATTAATATTTACTTTGAAAAATTATATTAATTTATACAATACTACTTACTACGTCGTACGTACGTACACGACGAAAAGTAGCGCTGAGGGCGGCCGCCGCCGCCGCTCTTTACTTTGTACTGCGCATTTGATTCGATTATTGTAAATATGCCTATAGACTATTCATAATATGAAATATATTGAATAATAATAGACAGTGTCTCAATGATGACGTAAAATATATTTTTATATTACTATTATAATCGAACAAACCTCCCCGGTCATAGTCGTCCGTCCTTAAGTGGTGTGTTCGAACCAACGTGTATGCAACGTGTTTTACGAAGGTTCACTTTTAATGGTGTAATTCGTTCGGTTAATGTGTTAATATAAAAAAAATGTTTACACGTTTCAAGCTCGATATCCACGTCGAGGATTTATCGACCGTTTAGGCGGAAATCTTTGCGTTTTATAGAGAAAAATACATTTTTAACAAAACTCAACGTATGCACGGTAGACAGTCGAGAAAATAATATACCGTAGCGTCGTAACCTATCGTTTATACCCTATATAATCTGTGTTGTACGATGGTCACTTTCATGATATATATAAAATGTTGTACGAAATACATGCCGCCATAGGAAAAGTTTAATAAAAATTTATTTAATTAGATAGGTGTTAGTGAAAAGTATGAAGTGTTCATACGAGAAAACGTCCCGCGACAGAACGGCCCTCGTTACGGTAAAGTTCAGACGTAGCTCGCTGAACGAAATTTTATGTATGGTGGCGACATCTACGGACAGTCGAAGTCTCTATCTACTTATTACTACTAACTACTACGTTAGTTAATTACTTACGTACTTACTTGTGTGTGTATCTACATATAATAAAAAATAAATAAAATGGCAGACACAGCTGTTGCCGCCGAAGCTCCGGCTCCCGCTACACCCGCGAAGAAGGCAGGAAGAGGGGCAGGTGCCGCAAAGAAACCTAAGGCGAAGCCCACTCATCCCAAGACATCCGAGATGGTGAACAACGCTATCAGGGAGATGAAGGAACGCAGCGGATCGTCGTTGCAAGCCATCAAAAAATACATCGCCGCCCACTACAAGGTCGACGCCGAGAAGTTGGCGCCTTTCATTAGAAAGTATCTGAAGAGTGCCGTCGAATCGGGTGCCCTAATTCAGACAAAGGGCAAGGGTGCCTCCGGATCGTTCAAACTCGAGTCCAAGTCCTCCTCGGCGAAGAAACCCAGCGCAGCCGCCGCTAGCTCCGGCAAATCCGCCGGCGGCAAGGGTGCCGCCGCCTCCGCCGCCAAGGGTGGTAAGAAGGCGACCGCCTCCGCCGCCGGCGCCAAGAGCAAGAAGGCGGCCGCCGCGTCGGCGTCTGCCGCCTCGGGCTCGCCGTCCAAATCCAAAGCGTCCGCAGCTAAAGACAAGAAAGCCGCCGCCGCAAAGAAGAAGCCCGCCCCTAAGAAGGCCGCAACCCCCGCTAAGGCGAAGGGTGGTGCAGCCCCCAAAGCAAAGAAGACCGCCAAACCTCCTACTAAGAAACCCAAGGCACCGAAACCTAAGAAGGCCGCCGCCACACCTAAGAAGCCGGCCGCGAAGAAAGCAGCCGCCGCCAAGAAGTAAACTCGCACACGACACCACCGCACAACATAATTAATTATATAATTGATTGTGTGTGTGTCGTCGAGAGGTACGACGTGTTGCGCCGCGGCGCTAAGCGGCTCAAGACTGCGGCGACCGACCAGCGGAGTAGTGCAGTTTCTGATCGCAAGAAAGAAGAAGAAAACTACTAAGATCTCTCTCTATCATCGCTGCCGCGCGCTTAGCTTGCTATGCGCACGCACGCAACAACAAAACAGCCCTTTTCAGGGCTAACAAAGTTTTCTCGAATATAATTTTTATTTTTATATTCGTTTCTATGATACGATAAAGGTCAAAAGTAGTCTCAAACAAACAAACAACATTCTACTATAACGCATCAACTTTATTTATTTCTAAATAAATACTTTACATCGCTAAGTATAGGTACAATTTCGTATAATAATATCTAATAATAATAAACTATAACTAAGCAATTACATATCTATATAAATTAACTAACTTACTATGCTACCGTACAAAATCTATAACTACTTATTTATTACCTACATAGGTAAATTAAATTATTTATTTCGTATCGTACCATAAACTTTATCCTCTTCACATACATATATACACTTCACTTCACTTTGGTATTTATTATTACACCACACATTTATTTTTTCACTTGTTTCACTTCACACACGCGCGAGATTATTATTATTTACGCGAACGCAACGACGGAGGCGTAGGCGGCGTGAAACTACGATAATAAACAACAACAACAACCTAATTAATAATTACAACACACATTTTTACAACTATAAACTAAAACGACACGCCGTCCGCCCTGCCGACTGCCCGATATAATATACTTTTGTTTTTCAATATAATAATAAAGGATATTATTATTATTATTATGGCTATGGCGCTGGCGCATGCGCGATGCGCGACGAACGACGTCGCTTTTTGACGGTGTCAGTTCGTTCTCTCGCTCGCTCCCTACCCCACCCGACGTTTGCGCGACAGCGGCCGTATATAAAATGAACGGACACAAACGGATTGTTTCAAAAACTTTTTTTCATTCCACGCTAGCCGCCGCCCGGTGCACACGTCTCCACGACAGTCCGTGCCAAATTCCGACGCGACTTTCCCGCTCAAACACTCCGACACTTCGACAGTTGTAGCGACTTGTTGTTTTCACAACAAGTTGTCTATTAATTGTCAAGTTACTGTTCTTTTTAGAACAATCACACACACTTCCTAGACAATTGTAACGACTTGTTATTTTCATAACGAGTTGTTAATAATTGTCTAGTCACTGTTCTTTTTAGAACAATCACACACACACTCACAACATCATACCTTCGTTTCTTGTCCTTCTAGGGACATAGATAACAAAAGTCTGTTCTTTTCAGAACAACCGCACACACACATTACACAACACCACACCTTGTTTCTTGTCCTTCTAGGGACATAGTTAACAAAAGTCTGTTCTTTTCAGAACACCCCACCTACACATACACCCACAACATTGCGTTTCTCTTGTCCTTATCAGGACATTGAACACAAAAGTCTCGCCGCGAGCGTCCCGCTTCCCGCCGTTTTCACAGCGGTCAGCGGCCCACCTCGCAGCGATTGTCCTTGTCAGGACACTACACTACCACGTACACCACTTACCTCACAACACCGTGTCCGCTGCGAACTGTACTGCCCTTCTCGGGGCATACACGAGCACCGGCACACACCACACACAAACCCGGCGTCGGTCCGGTCCTTTACAGGGCTCCGCACCCGGCTCACTTCACCACACACTACAACAACACGAAACACAGCACATTAACACCCGTGCACTTTTAAGCGCGCGGCCCACATCGGAGCCCTACCGTCACCGGAGGCCCCGAACACATAGGTACTCACAACATTTTTTCGCGCGCTTTTTGATCCGTCGAAAAGAGCGCGAAACTCACTACACCACAAATCACTACACACCTACATCGCACCTACATACATTTACATTCATCTACATTACACTACATTCATTTATACAACATAACACGTACGTTACTACGCGAGCGACTATCAGCTGGGCGCGGCGAGAGGCCACCGGCCGGGACGCGACCGCCGCAAAAAGCGCGCGAACGTAGCATCGTCGCTCACTCGATACACTATCCATACATCTACATACGTACGTATAACACACCTATTTTATACATCGAATTTTGATCGCGTCTCACAGCTGTTTACGCAGTTGTATTCGCGTGAAAACTTCGTTGTTTAACTTCACGTATTTTTGGCCCCTTCAGGGTAAAACCAGCTTGGTCTGGTCCCCGGTGGAAACCTCACAGGTGCCAACGAAACCGGGTGAGGCGTTGACCCGACACGCCTGCCGCGCCCCATAAGGGCAAAGCTAACCGTCGGACGGGACCAGGTAGCACGGCCTTGGGGGTGTCCCCTAGTCGTGTCTGGTTGTCTCCTACCGTCCCACCCTTACCCCTTCCTTACTTCCATTCCTTTACACTAGTTTGGGTGTGCCGGCCGTCAGGCCCATACCACCCCGGTGTAGAGGCAGTTAGGAATCCTCTACTCGCGTGAGTTGCACAGAGGAATACACGTTGTTTAGGTACACACCACACCACGCACTACTCATCCTCCTGGCTTCCCGCCGGGAGGGATCGTAATCAAGGCGGCCGACTAAAAGTCAACAACTTTTTATTTGTCGTCCTTGTTGCTAATCCCTACTAAGTGTAACTCGATCGAGTTTCACTTAGTACAAAATGTTATCACTCGAGGTTCTATTACAGGACCCCGAGGTTTATGCCTTTTTAAAGGCAAAGTTTGGGGACGGCATCCCTTCCGCCGCCCCCGCTTCCTTCCCCTCACAACCCCTCACCCCAGCCGCCACTGCCGAAGCGCGATCTACTCACGGTCGCAAATCCCGTCGGGACGCAGTCCCAAGCACCCCCGCCTCCCCCACGCGTTCGCGGAGCTCTCACTCCACGAGACGCACCCCCTCCCCCGTCATCACCCCCTCTCCCTCCGATATGGAGGCTTCTGAAATTAGCAGTCAGGAATCTGACGACGGGTTTCAACCCGACCCGCGCAATGAGCGCAAAAAGAGGAGGCGCAACCCTCCTCTCCCCCCCTCTTCGGGCACTGACGCCCTTCTACCCACCCCCCCCTCCCAACCGCCCAAGCCCGCCTCGCAGAAGAGGCCGCTCTCTCCCCGTCAAGGGGACGCTCCACGAAAGGAGCCAACCCCCCCACCCCTCTTCGTTCATGAGAAGTCCAAATGGACTTCTATTTCAGGTTGGTGTGCTGAAAAGCACATCAACTTCACCTCCGCACGATCCACCGCTCAGGGGATCAAAATCACTGTCCCCACTTCTCGGGACCATAGGTCCCTCACCCTCCTTCTCAAGGAAAGGGCTATCCCTTTCCACACTTTCACCCTTGAGGAGGAACGCCTCCTCAGGGTAGTCATACGAGGTGTCCCCAGGGAGATCCCCACGGAGGAGGTTCTATCCTCCCTCCGCTCCCAATCTTTTCCCGTGCACGCCGTGCACCGCATGGTCCGGGGGAAATCCCACGATCCATACGACATGGTTCTGGTCTCCCTCGACCGCACCGACGCCGGAAAGGCGATCTTCCGCCTCACCAGCGTATGCCAACTTCACGGCATAGCTGTTGAGCCCCCCCACAAGCGTGACACTGTTTCCCAGTGCCACCGCTGCCAACAATACGGGCACTCCGCCCGCAATTGTTTCGCCAAGCCTAGGTGCGTCAAGTGCCTAGGTGACCACTCCACCGCCCAGTGCGACCGGCCCAAGGACAAGTCCTTGTGCACGTCTCCCCCCGCATGTGTTCTCTGCGGGGAGATCGGACATCCCGCGAACTACCGCGGGTGCCCGAAAGCCCCTCGCCCCCTTAAGGGGAAAACCCCTCGCACTCCGGCAAGGCGCAATCCCCCCCCACCCACGACTCCCCCAAGCCCCCCCAAACCCAACCCTTGGGGATCAAAGGCAGTAGCCCCTGCGGTGAAGCCTATGTTCCCCGCCCTCCCCAGCCGAGCAACCCCTCCTGTGGCTGCCTCGGCTCCCCCCACCCCCAACCCCCCCTCGGCTAAGATACCGACCCCGGTATTCCTAGCCCCCTCCCCCCCCCTCCCCCTCCATCAACAACTCGGATCTGGGAATAGTTGCTCGCTTTGCGAGCCTTATAAACTACGCCCAGCTTCGAGAAATGGCCGACCTGATTCGCGCCAATGAGGGCAACCCATTGGCACTGCTGGATATCTCGATCAGGTACTCCAGCATCATCGAATCACTAGCCAACTTTAGGGTAAATCCGTAATGGATTTACAACCCCAAGGTAGAGTCAAACCGAAATCCCTACGTTTAGGTTATTTCAATGCAAATGGCATTAAAACCCAGCGCGACGAGATCGCCACTTTTCTCCGCGATCATGACTTAGATATTCTTTTAGTGCAAGAAACCTTTTTAAAACCCGCTCATAGGGACCCGAAAATTGCAAACTATTGCATAGTTCGCAATGATAGGGTCAGATCCCGCCTCGGCGGCACTCTAATCTATTACAAAAAATCCTTGCACTGTGTTCCCATGGACCCGCCCTCCCTCACGTCAAACATTGAAGCTTCGATATGTAAGCTAGGCATGTCAGGACATCAACCCATTGTGATAGGTTCGTTGTACTGCCCCCCGGGCGAAGATTACTCACTATGGGATAGTGACTTCGCGGCCCTCGCCAACCTCGGGGGTGCAGTCATTCTGGCAGGAGACATAAATGCCAAAAACTCCCTTTGGGGTTGTAACACTACAACTCAAAGGGGCAGAGTTCTCAACAGGATCTCTGAATCCCTAGGTTTCGACATTCTCGCTCCGAATGAGCCAACCCACTACCCCGGCAACCTAGCACATCGCCCTGATGTACTAGACGTCGCACTCCTAAAGAGCATCAATCTGAGGTTGTGTTCGATAGAAGTGCACAAGGAGCTTGACTCCGATCACAGGCCAGTAGTACTAGACTTCGCTCCCCGCGTAGGTCCCCGCGAAGCAGGCCAACCTCTTCCTACCAGGCTTGTAACAGACTGGAATCGTCTTGAGGAAAGCCTCAAGGCGACTACCTCCGACCATCTAGATGGTATACCAGATATTATCACGTCCGTAGACGAAACGGTAGCGGCAATCGACTCCCTCACAAATCACGTGCAATCGCTTATTAGTGATTGCTCCCGGAGAGTACCGGTGGAGGACAGCCTCCACTGGCGCCTCCCCGAGGACGTACGAGATTTACTGAGGGAGAAGAACGCAGCTATCAGAGCCTACGATAGAGTTCCCTCCGAAGCCAATAGGGCACAGCTTAGATCACTTCAGCGCGCCGTCAAAGCGCGAATTGGCGAGCTACGCCAGGATAGATGGGACAGCACTCTCGAAAGTTTAGAACCTACACACCAAGCGTTCTGGCAACTTTCGAGAGCCCTTACTAAGGATACTGTTGTTCCCATACCTCCCCTCAACAGGCCCAACCTTCCTCCCGCTTTTGATGATAGCGAGAAAACCGAATGTCTAGCTGACTGTCTCGAGCTTCAATGTTCCCCCAGCACCCTCCCAGTCGACTTAGATCACCTCGAAGAGGTAAACCAAGAGGTGGAACGGCTAGCCTCACTACCGTTACCCACCCTATCCGAAGAGGATGAAGACCCTGTCCCCCCAGTCACACCCGATGAGGTATCAGGTATCATCAAGAAACTAAAACCTAGGAAATCCCCCGGTTCGGATCTAATCAACAACAGAGTTATCAAACTCTTTCCCCCCATCCTTATCGCCCTCATGACCGCCATCTTCAATGGGGCCATGTCTAACAACATCTTTCCACACCAGTGGAAAAATGCCATCGTCATTGGCATCCCAAAACCGGGCAAGCCCAAGACCGAACCGAGTAGTTATCGACCCATCAGCCTTCTCAACGGCATGGGCAAGATATACGAACGACTTATACTCAGTCGTCTCCTAGCATACGCCGATGCTAACCTGCTCATTCCCCATGAGCAATTTGGCTTTAGGAATCACCATTCCTGTGTTCAGCAAGTCCACCGACTGGTTGAGCACATAAGTCACAAACTCATGTACGGTCAACGTACGGGCGTCCTCTACTTTGATGTGGCGAAGGCGTTCGACAAGGTCTGGCACAACGGCTTATTATATAAGCTGTGGCAGATGGAAGTGCCACACAGACTCGTGCTCATCATACGAGACTACTTGTCGAATCGCCTTTTCCGCTACAGAGTTGAAGGCGCCCTCTCCTCCCCCCACCCCGTTCATGCCGGAGTCCCACAGGGCTCGGTATTATCTCCAATCCTGTTCTCGCTGTTCACAAGCGACATACCAAAGCATCGGCAAGCTCAGTTAGCACTTTTCGCAGACGACACTGCAATCTACGCCTCTGGTACTAGTCTGGATTCCATAGCCAAGAACCTCCAATCCTCGGCCGACGCACTCGGTGCATGGTTTAGGAAGTGGCGGATCGAGGTGAATCCAGACAAAAGTCAAGCAGTGCTATACCATAGGCAAGCTAACAAACTCCCCCCTCCCCGCCCGCCCACGATTCGTATGTTTGGTAAGCCGATCCCTTGGGAGAAGCAAGCCAAATACCTAGGAGTTATTCTTGATGATCATCTGTCGTTCATTCCGCACATTAAGACCGTGCGCGCTAGGGCCGCTATGGCACAAAGTCGACTATACTTCCTCTTAAACCGTCGTTCAAAGCTTTCGCTTAGGAACAAAGTCCGCCTTTATACGGCTTGCATACGCCCCATCATGACGTATGCCTCCCCTGTGTTCGCACACACCCCCCCCTGTAGAATTCGTAAACTTCAGGTTCTCCAGAACAGATTCATGCGTAAAGCAACAGGAGCTCCCTGGTATGTTAGGACAGAGAATCTTCACATAGACCTCGGTCTGCCTACAATTAGGCAATTCATGAAGCGCTGCTCTCAGAACTTCTTTGACTCCGCCGCCGCACACAAGAACCCACTCATAGTGGCATCGTCTTCCTACACACCGTCTTGCATCTCGCGCATTCGCCGTCCGAGACACGTTCTCGGCGAGGATGACGACGAGATCACCAAGGCGCAGGAAGCCGCATACTCATCTATGAGACACAACTCACCCCGCACCGGCAACTCACCGCGATACCGACCTCGTCGTAGGGGTCGTTTGTATCGTCACCGCGTCACTACACAATCGGGCCGGCCCGCCACACCTAGCATAGCCCACAACTAGGGTTCGAGTTCCCTTGGTAGGGGACGCCCTATGCATATGCAGCACTCACACTCACTCATATGACCGTAGGCAAATTTTTGTTAGTTCCGTCTAACAAAAGTTTGAATACGTAGGTACATTTAGGTTAGGAGCACACGCTCGCCGCACGACCGCGCAAGGGTGTACATAGCCTAACGGCTTACACTTATCACCTCACAAAAAAAAAAAAAAAAAAAAAAAACGGATTGTTTTTGTATTTACTGGTTGTAGCGCGCGCACGCACACGCACGTTATAATATTACGTTGAAAGTTATTATAATATAAAAAAACTTCAAACATGTCTGGACGCGGTAAAGGTGGAAAAGTTAAGGGAAAGGCAAAGTCTCGTTCCAACCGTGCTGGTCTCCAGTTCCCCGTCGGTCGTATACACAGGCTGCTGCGTAACGGCAACTACGCCGAGCGCGTCGGTGCCGGTGCTCCAGTGTATCTGGCCGCAGTAATGGAATACCTTGCCGCTGAAGTTCTCGAGTTGGCCGGTAACGCCGCGAGGGACAACAAGAAGACCAGGATCATTCCCCGTCATCTCCAATTGGCCATCCGCAACGACGAGGAGTTGAACAAACTGCTATCCGGCGTGACAATCGCTCAGGGCGGTGTGCTGCCTAACATCCAGGCTGTCCTCCTGCCCAAGAAGACCGAGAAGAAGGCCTAAACCTCTCGCTCAATTCTTGGTCTGTCTGTATCATCGAGATCACGATCGATGTGCATCGACACACACACTGTTCTTTGCGTGCATGGATCGTGAACGTGAAAAAGGCCCTTTTCAGGGCCACAATACGAATCATAGTCGGAAAGTAATATTATATTATTATTATAAAGACTGTTTCTATTACGATACAATTGAAAGTATTCTAGCAGTATAACTATGTATTATAGTACATTATACAGTATATTATAAAATAATACTTAATAATATTAAATTGACAGACACGTCAGTTAAAAGTAAATTTTACATGAACAAAACTACTACTTCATTGATACATTATAATAAATTAAACACGAAATAAAAATATATGCAACGTACCTATCAATACAAACCATTTGATATTTATTTAATTATAGGTAATCTACCATACTATCAAATAGATAGATAGTTTTTTTTTTTTTTTTTTTTTTTTTTTTTTTTTTTTTTTTTTTTTTTTTTTAATATAAATAATATTACTACTAAAGACGACCAAAAGCGAAGCGTCGCACCTCGTCCCGCGCATTTCCCCTTTGGCGCGGTCTCTCTCTTGACGCTAGAGCGAGGCGAACGCGACTGAACATATCTGTTTCGCTACGATTGGTCCGCGCGGACTGTCGCGCTCTACGTGCGTCCCACCACTGAGCGACTTTTGGCTCAATAAAAAGAAGGTGCAGTTTGCCGTACAAAATCATTCAGCGCTCACCCGCCGTCTCGATCACACGTGCCTAACCTGGTCCGTGTCGAATTTTTTCCCGACTTTTAAAAAATTATTTCGACTCTTTAGCACTTATTATTCAACTTGCTGTTCTCACAGCGAGCTGATTAATACTTGCCGAAGCCCCCCCTGTTCTTTTCAGAACATTTATACAACAAAAGTTATCAACTGTTTCTAAAGTTCTTTTCAGAACTTCGATACAACAAAGTCTGTGTTCTTCTCAGAACACCACCGCCGCCCTCACACACACACCTCACGTCGTTTCTAGTCCTTTTTAGGACTTTTAACAACAAAAGTCACGCCGCGAGTATCCCGCTTCCCGCCGTTTTCACAGCGGACAGCGGATCAATTCGCGGCAACTGTCCTTATTAGGACAAATCGTTTCTACTACAACAAAAGTTATACACAAACACTCACCCCATCACTCCACGGCCGCTGCGAACTGCACTGCCCTTCTCGGGGCATCCAGGAGCACCGGCACACACCACACTATAACAACACAAACAACACTTCACTACACATCCGCGCACTTGTAAGCGCGCGTCTCACACCGGAGCCCTACGGCCCGAGCACACACACCACCACTTCGCGCGCATTTTAATCCGTTAAAAAGCGCGCGAAACCACATAGCAACACCCGTGCACTTCTCAGTGCGCGACCCACACCGGAGCCCCACGGTCCCCGGAGGCCTACACTAGAAATACACACACGACACGCCACCACTTCGCGCCTTTTTTTGCAGATCGCTTAGATCAGCGAAAAAGCGCGCGAAACCCACGGTACATACACAAACACCACTTCGCGGGTTTTTTCGACCCGTTGAAAAGCGCGCGAAACACAGTACCTCACACAGTACTTAGGTACTCATCACCACACGTCATCACTTCGCGCGTCTTTTCAATCCGTTGAAAGCGCGCGAAACACTACCTCACTACACACCTACATTTACGTAGGTACTCACTCACTACACTACACCATTTCGCACGTAAATTCAATTCGTTGAAAGCGTGCGAAACACAGTACTACACATTACATACTTTTACACCTACATAACATCACTTCGCGCGTACTTTCAACTCGTTGAAAACGCGCGAAACCCACTACACGACACCCCATACATTTACACTACTTCACTACATTCCTTAACATAAAACTCGAACACTACATAACACGCTAGGTAGATACGTAAGCGCCCGTCGACCAGCTGTTCGAGCCAAAGGGTCACCGCCCGACGCCCGAGCCGCGAGCGACCGTTAAAACGCGAAGCGAACTACTGAGCGGTCACGTACGCCACTCGATATAGCCACATCTACATACCGCTAGGTAGGTACATATAGTCGACCTATTTTATTCACCGAATTTTGATCGCGTCTCACAGCTGTTTACGCAGTTGTATTCGCGTGAAAACTTCGGTGTCTAACTTTACATATTTTTGGCCCCTTCAGGGCAAAACCAGCTTGGTCTGGTCCCCGGTGGAAACCTCACAGGTGCCAACGAAACCGGGTGAGGCGTTGACCCGACACGCCTGCCGCGCCCCATAAGGGCAAAGCAAACCGTCGGACGGGGCCAGGTAGCACGACCTTGGGGGTATCCCCTAGCCGTGTCTGGCTGTCACCCACCGCCCCAACCCTAACCCCTCCTTACTCTCCCATTCCTCGTCACTAGTTTGGGTGTGCCGGCCGCCAGGCCCATACCACCCCGGTGTCGAGGCTGCTAGGAATCCTCTACTCGCGTGAGTTGCACAGAGGAAGACACTTTGAGGTACACACCACACTACTCACAAAAATCCTCCCGGCCCTTGTCGGGAGGGATCGTTCTGTTGATAAGTCGGCCGACTAAAAGTTCTGCCTTTTTATTTGTCGTCTTATCAAACAATCCCTACTAAGTGTAACTCGATCGAGTTTCACTTAACTAGCAAACATGTCAGGAATTTTATCACTTGAGGTCCTATTACAGGACCCCGAAGTGTATGCCTTTCTAAAGGCCAAGTTCGGGGACGGCATCCCCGCCGCCGCCCCCGCCCCCCTCCTCCCTCAAACCCTATCCCCCGCCATCGCCGCCACCGAATTACGACCTGCTCTCGGTCGTAAATCCCGTCGGGACAAAGTCCCGAGCACCCCCGCCTCCCCCACGCGCTCACGGAGCTCTCACTCCCTGAGACGCACCCCCTCCCCCGTCGTCACCCCCTGTCCCTCCGACATGGAGGCGTCAGACTATTATCCTGAGTCTGACGATGGAACCGACGGGTTCCAGCCAGATCCGCGCAACGAGCGCAAAAAGAGGAGGCGCAACCCTCCTCTCCCCCCCACTTCGGGCAAGGAGGCCCTACTCCCCACGCCCCCCTCCCAACCGTCTAACCCCGCCTCGCAGAAGAGGCCGCTCTCTCCCCGTCAAGGGGACGCTCCACGCAAGGAGCAGCCCCCCCCACCCCTATTCGTCCACGAGAAGTCCAAGTGGACTTCCATCTCAAGTTGGTGCGCTGAGAAGCGCATCAACTTCACTTCCGCCAGATCCACCGCACAGGGGATCAAAGTCACCGTCCCAGCTTCTCGGGACCACAGAGCCCTCACTACCCTTCTAAAGGAACGCAATATCGCCTTCCACACGTACACCCTCGAGGAGGATCGCCTCCTGAGGGTCGTCATCAGGGGCGTCCCTAGGGAGCTCCCTACGGAGGAGGTGAAATCCTCCCTCCTTGCCCAATCCTTCCCCGTGCACGAAGTGCACCGCATGGTCCGAGGGAAATCTAATGAGCCATTCGATATGGTTCTAGTCTCCCTCGACCGCTCCGATGCCGGTAAGGCCATCTTCCGCCTCACCAGCGTTTGCCACCTCTCCGGCATCGCTGTGGAGCCTCCCCACAAGCGTGACACTGTTTCCCAGTGCCACCGCTGCCAACAATACGGGCACTCCGCCCGCAATTGTTTCGCCAAGCCTAGGTGCGTCAAGTGCCTAGGTGATCACTCCACCGCCCAGTGCGACAGGCCCAAGGACAAGTCCTTGTGCACGTCTCCCCCCGCATGCGTTCTCTGCGGGGAGATCGGACATCCCGCGAACTACCGCGGGTGCCCGAAAGCCCCTCGCTCCCCCCCAAAGGCGAAATCCTCACGTGCCCCGGCGCGGCGCAATCCCCCCCCCACCGTGGCTCCCCCGAGCCCTCCCAAACCCAATCCATGGGGATCAAAGGCAGTAGCCCCTGCGGTGAAGCCTATGTTCCCCGCCCTCCCCAGCCGAGCAACCCCTCCAGTGGTTGCCCCGGCTCCCCCTAAACCCACCCCCTCTTCGGCAAAGGTTCCGTACCCGGTACCCGTAGCCCCCTCTCCCCTCTCCGCCTCCCCTGACAACTCGGACTTGGGAATAGTTGCTCGCTTCGCGAGCCTTATCAACTACGCCCAGCTCCGGGAAATGGCCGACCAAATTCGCGCTAATGAGGGCGACCCCATGGCGCTACTGGGTATCTCCATTAGGTACTCCAGTATCTTCGAGTCATTGGCCAACTTTAGGATAAATCCGTAATGGATTTACGCCCCACAGGTAGAGTCAAACCGAAATCCCTACGTTTAGGTTATTTCAATGCAAATGGCATTAAAACCCAGCGCGACGAGATCGCCACTTTTCTCCGCGATCATGACTTAGATGTTTTCTTAGTGCAAGAAACCTTCCTCAAACCCGCTCATAGGGACCCGAAAATTGCGAACTATTGCATAGTTCGCAATGATAGGGTCAGATCCCGCCTCGGCGGCACTCTCATCTACTACAAGAAATCCTTGCACTGCGTCCCCATCGACCCGCCCTCCCTCTCTTCCAACATTGAAGTCTCGATATGTAAGTTAGGCATGACAGGACACCAACCCATCGTGATAGTTTCGATATACTGCCCCCCGGGCGAAGATTCCTCACTATGGGATAGTGACTTCGCCACCCTCACCAACCTTGGGGGTGCAGTCTTCTTGGCAGGAGATCTAAATGCCAAAAATACCCTTTGGGGTTGTAACACTACAACTCGAAAGGGCAGAGATCTCGACAGGATCTCTGACTCCCTAGGATTCGATATTCTCGCTCCGAGTGAGCCAACCCACTACCCCGGCAACCTAGCACATCGCCCTGATGTACTAGACGTCGCACTCCTAAAGAGCATCAACCTGAGGTTGTGCTCGATAGAAGTGCACAAGGAGCTCGACTCCGATCACAGGCCAGTAGTGTTAGACTTCGCTCCCCGCGTAGGTCCCCGCGAAGCAGGCCAATCTCTTCCTACCAGGCTTATCACAGACTGGAATCGCCTTGGGGACAGCCTCAAGGCGACAACCTCCGACCATCTAGATGGTATCCCCGATCACATCACGTCCGTAGACGAAACGGTAGCGGCGATCGACTCCCTCACAAATCACGTGCAATCGCTCATTAGCGATTGCTCTCGGAGAGTACCGGCGGAGGATAGCCTCCACTGGCGGCTCCCCGACGACATACGTGATCTGATGAGGGAGAAGAACGCAGCTATCAGAGCCTACGATAGAGTTCCCACTGAGGCCAATAGGGCCCGACTTAGATCCCTTCAGCGCGCCGTCAAAGCGCGAATCGGCGAGCTACGCCAGGTTAGATGGGACAGCACTCTCGAAAGCTTAGAACCTACACACCAAGCGTTCTGGCAACTTTCGAGAGCCCTTACAAAGGATTCTGTTGCTCCCATGCCTCCCCTGAACAGGCCCCACCTTCCTCCCGCTTTCGACGATAGCGAGAAAACCGAATGCCTAGCTGACTGTCTCGAGCTTCAATGTTCCCCCAGTACCCTCCCAGTCGACTTAGATCACCTCGAAGAGGTCAACCGAGAGGTGGAACGGCTAGCTTCACTACCGTTGCCCATCCTATCCGAAGTAGATGAAGACCCTGTCCCCCCCGCCACACCTGAAGAGGTAGCAGATATCATCAAGAAACTCAAACTTAGGAAATCCCCGGGTTCGGATCAGATCAACAACAGAGTTATCAAACTCTTCCCCCCCATCCTTATCGCCCTCATGACCGCCATCTTCAATGGGGCCATGTCAAACAACATCTTTCCACACCAGTGGAAAAACGCCATCGTTATTGGCATCCCCAAACCGGGCAAGCCCAAGACCGAACCCAGCAGTTATCGACCCATCAGCCTTCTCAACGGCTTGGGTAAGATCTACGAACGACTCATTCTCAGTCGTCTCCTAGCATACGCCGATGCTAACCTGCTCATTCCCCATGAGCAATTTGGCTTTAGGAATCATCATTCCTGTGTTCAACAAGTCCACCGACTGGTTGAGCACATAAGTTCTAAATTCATGCTCGGTAGAAAAACCGGCGTCCTCTACTTTGACGTGGCGAAGGCATTCGACAAAGTCTGGCACAACGGCTTATTATATAAGCTGTGGCAGATGGAAGTGCCACACAGGCTCGTGCTCATCATACGAGACTACTTGTCGAATCGCCATTTCCGCTACAGAGTGGAGGGTTCTCTATCTTCCCCCCACCCCGTTCATGCCGGAGTCCCACAGGGCTCGGTATTATCTCCGATCTTGTTCTCGCTCTTCACAAGCGATATACCTAAGCATCGGCAAGCTCAATTAGCACTCTTCGCAGACGACACTGCAATCTACTGCTCGAGCCACTGTCTGGATTTGATAGCCAAGAATCTCCAATCCGCAGCTGATGCACTCGGTGCATGGTTCCGGAAATGGAGGATCGAGGTGAATCCAGACAAAAGCCAAGCAGTGCTTTACCACCGACGTACCCCCCACCCCCCGCCCCCGCCTCCGACCATTCGTATGTTCGGTAAGCCGATCCCTTGGGAGAAGCAAGCCAAATACTTAGGAGTTATTCTTGATGATACTCTCTCGTTCATACCGCACATTAAGACCGTGCGCGCTAGGGCCGCTATGGCACAAAGTCGACTTCACTCTCTCGTGAACAAACGTTCAAAGCTCTCACTTAGGAATAAGGTCCGCCTTTATACGGCTTGCATACGCCCCATCATGACGTATGCATCTCCAGTATTCGCTCACGTTCCCCCCTGTAGGATTCGCAAATTTCAGATTCTCCAAAATCGCTTTATGCGTAAAGCGACAGGAGCTCCCTGGTATGTTAGGACAGAGAACCTTCACATAGACCTCGGTCTGCCTACCATTAGGCAATTCATGAAGCGCTGTTCTCAAAATTTCTTTGACTCCGCCACCGCACACAGGAACCCACTCATAGTGGCATCATCATCCTACACACCGTCTTGCATTTCGCGCATTCGCCGTCCGAGACACGTTCTCGACGAGGATGACGACGAAATCACCAAGGCGCAGGAAGCCGCTTACACCGCGAGACACGACTCACCCCGCACCGGTAACTCACCGCGATACCGACCTCGTCGTAGGGGTCGTCTGTATCGTCACCGCGTCACTACTCAACCGGGCCGGCCCGTAACACCTAGCATAGCCCACGACTAGGGTTCGAGTTCCCATAGTAGGGGACGCCCTACGTACATGCAGCACACACACACTCACTCATATCACCGTAGTCAAATTTTCGTTAGTTTCGCTAACGAAAGTTTGGCTACGTAGGTACACTTAGGTTAGGAGCACACGCTCGCCGCAAGCCCGCGCAAGGGTGTAAATAGCTTAACAGCTTACACTTAACACCTCACATAAAAAAAAAAAAAAGCCGTACAAAATCACTCAGCTATCGAACGCCGTACTGTACTGTACTGTACTGTACGTTACGTTCATTAGCGCGCTCTCATATTATTAACCGACAACAAAATGCCGCCCAAGACAAGTGGTAAGGCCGCCAAGAAATCCGGCAAGGCACAAAAGAACATCTCCAAGACCGATAAGAAAAAGAAGAAGCACAAGAGGAAGGAGAGCTACGCCATCTACATCTACAAGGTGCTCAAGCAGGTCCACCCCGACACCGGTATCTCCAGTAAGGCTATGTCAATCATGAATTCGTTCGTTAACGACATCTTCGAACGCATAGCCGCCGAAGCTTCTCGTCTGGCCCATTACAACAAGAGGTCCACTATTACATCGAGGGAGGTGCAGACTTCCGTCAGGCTGCTGCTGCCCGGTGAGCTCGCCAAGCACGCAGTCAGCGAGGGCACCAAAGCCGTCACCAAGTACACCAGCTCCAAGTGAGCGTCGCGTATACTTGTTTCGTGTTTTTTGTGTCTGTGTATGTATATCGAAACACAAACACAACAAAAGGCCCTTTTCAGGGCCACAAATATGTTCATGTATTTTCTGTAATCGGTTTCTATTAACACACAACAAGTCGAAAGTTCGACGACGACGACCGGTTAATTAATTTACTTAACTAAATTTCCTCTATCTAGCTGAATAACAAACAAACAATATAATTATGGTTAGGCTAGGTTAGAAAAAGTTAGGTTAAGAAATGTTAGGTTTGAAAAAGTTAGGTTCTAAAGGAGAGAGAATGAATGAAATTTAATTAAAATCATATATATTAACAACGTAGATGTTTAACCGCGATAAATATAAATAATAAAAAAATAAAAAAAAAAAAATAGAAAAAGGTTTAATGCGAAACGATAATTATTTATAGATGATACCTACCACCTATACCAATAAATTATTGTTTTGTAAAACTTTATTCGAGCGTTCGATTGTGTGATGCGTCGAGCTTGTTTCCCGTCGGGTATAAATATTGGTGACCCGCGTACGGCGTTATTCATTCTCTCTCGCACCGTCCCCGCGTACTGACGTTACCTACCGTACTACCGTTACGTTAAAGAAATGGCACGTACCAAGCAGACCGCTCGCAAGTCCACCGGTGGTAAGGCACCGAGGAAACAGCTCGCCACTAAAGCCGCCCGCAAGAGTGCACCGGCTACCGGTGGTGTAAAGAAGCCCCATCGCTACAGGCCCGGTACCGTCGCTCTTCGTGAGATCCGTCGTTACCAGAAGAGTACCGAGCTGTTGATCCGCAAACTCCCGTTCCAGCGTTTGGTTCGTGAGATCGCTCAGGACTTCAAGACCGATCTCCGTTTCCAGAGCTCCGCTGTCATGGCACTTCAGGAGGCCAGCGAGGCTTACCTCGTCGGTCTCTTCGAAGACACCAACCTTTGCGCCATTCACGCTAAACGCGTCACCATCATGCCAAAGGACATACAGTTGGCTCGCAGGATCAGAGGCGAACGCGCTTAAGGCGTGTGACTTTACAACTCCGGCGTACACAAACACGCACGAAATTATCATCGTGTCAGTTTGTTTTGTACACTCGAGCCGAAAAGCACAAAAGGCCCTTTTCAGGGCCACATATATTTCTGATATATTATTAAAATATATGTTTCTTACATAACATCATAAAGTCATATAGTCTATAAATAAACTACATATAATTACCTATATACTAAATTATAAATATATAGGTTAGGTACTGAAAAAGTTTAGTTTAGTTTGTTTGCTTATGTTATTTATGCATAATTGATTGGACTTAAAACATGGATGTAAATAAATCTATGGAATAATCAAATTATTTCACTTTTGCAATATTCTATATGCTATGCGTATAGACTTGCTTGCCAAATGAAATTAGGTTGATATTTTATTAAAACAATAATTTGTTCAAGTCATAGGTGAATATGACTAATACAAGAATAACACGAATTATTATTAATGTACATAGAAATTATATTAATAAATAATTGTGTGTTCGTAGTAAACCGGGGCACCCACCGAGCGCGCGAGCGCGTCGACGGCTCCATACACCGGCGGTATACTATATAAAGGGGCGAAATACGTTTGCTCCGAATCCAGTCGTACGCCAGCGCTCGCCGTTTAACAACGTGCGCGCGTTAGTCATTTGTTCGTGTCGTTCTGTTCAATTTACTCGCTTAGAAGATGACCGGACGCGGAAAGGGAGGAAAAGGTCTGGGGAAAGGAGGAGCCAAGCGTCACAGGAAAGTACTTCGTGATAACATCCAGGGCATCACGAAGCCGGCCATCCGTCGTCTGGCGCGCAGAGGTGGTGTCAAGCGTATCTCCGGTCTCATTTACGAAGAGACTCGCGGCGTCCTCAAGGTTTTCCTAGAGAACGTAATCCGCGACGCCGTCACGTACACGGAGCACGCCAAGAGGAAGACCGTAACCGCCATGGACGTAGTCTACGCTCTGAAGCGTCAAGGCCGCACCCTCTACGGTTTCGGCGGTTAAGGTTGCCTGCCTGCTTGCCTGCATGCCACATAATATTTATCGAATATTATTATTTTATTCGATAAATAATTTAAACAAAAGGCCCTTTTCAGGGCCGCATATGAATCTTATAAACTTTATTACGGTTTATGTTTCTATGACACACACACAAGAAAGTCTCTAATTAACTAACTCAAAATACTTTTACCAACCTTCAATAGTATCGGTTCTACAACATAAATAAATAAACATCTTACTTGTTGTTACTCTTCCTCTATAGAGATATAGCGAACCGTGCCGAAGTATACTTATGTGTAGATCTCCATTCACCGTTCGAGTAACTGAAAGAAAAAAAAAAAAATATGTATAATTTTTTATATATCGTAGCATACCTATAACATTATAATATATTACTTTTATACGTTTGTTTTATCATTCTATATACCTACTTAGAAACGACTAATCGTATGATTTTAATATTATTATTAATATTTACTTTGAAAAATTATATTAATTTATACAATACTACTTACTACGTCGTACGTACGTACACGACGAAAAGTAGCGCTGAGGGCGGCCGCCGCCGCCGCTCTTTACTTTGTACTGCGCATTTGATTCGATTATTGTAAATATGCCTATAGACTATTCATAATATGAAATATATTGAATAATAATAGACAGTGTCTCAATGATGACGTAAAATATATTTTTATATTACTATTATAATCGAACAAACCTCCCCGGTCATAGTCGTCCGTCCTTAAGTGGTGTGTTCGAACCAACGTGTATGCAACGTGTTTTACGAAGGTTCACTTTTAATGGTGTAATTCGTTCGGTTAATGTGTTAATATAAAAAAAATGTTTACACGTTTCAAGCTCGATATCCACGTCGAGGATTTATCGACCGTTTAGGCGGAAATCTTTGCGTTTTATAGAGAAAAATACATTTTTAACAAAACTCAACGTATGCACGGTAGACAGTCGAGAAAATAATATACCGTAGCGTCGTAACCTATCGTTTATACCCTATATAATCTGTGTTGTACGATGGTCACTTTCATGATATATATAAAATGTTGTACGAAATACATGCCGCCATAGGAAAAGTTTAATAAAAATTTATTTAATTAGATAGGTGTTAGTGAAAAGTATGAAGTGTTCATACGAGAAAACGTCCCGCGACAGAACGGCCCTCGTTACGGTAAAGTTCAGACGTAGCTCGCTGAACGAAATTTTATGTATGGTGGCGACATCTACGGACAGTCGAAGTCTCTATCTACTTATTACTACTAACTACTACGTTAGTTAATTACTTACGTACTTACTTGTGTGTGTATCTACATATAATAAAAAATAAATAAAATGGCAGACACAGCTGTTGCCGCCGAAGCTCCGGCTCCCGCTACACCCGCGAAGAAGGCAGGAAGAGGGGCAGGTGCCGCAAAGAAACCTAAGGCGAAGCCCACTCATCCCAAGACATCCGAGATGGTGAACAACGCTATCAGGGAGATGAAGGAACGCAGCGGATCGTCGTTGCAAGCCATCAAAAAATACATCGCCGCCCACTACAAGGTCGACGCCGAGAAGTTGGCGCCTTTCATTAGAAAGTATCTGAAGAGTGCCGTCGAATCGGGTGCCCTAATTCAGACAAAGGGCAAGGGTGCCTCCGGATCGTTCAAACTCGAGTCCAAGTCCTCCTCGGCGAAGAAACCCAGCGCAGCCGCCGCTAGCTCCGGCAAATCCGCCGGCGGCAAGGGTGCCGCCGCCTCCGCCGCCAAGGGTGGTAAGAAGGCGACCGCCTCCGCCGCCGGCGCCAAGAGCAAGAAGGCGGCCGCCGCGTCGGCGTCTGCCGCCTCGGGCTCGCCGTCCAAATCCAAAGCGTCCGCAGCTAAAGACAAGAAAGCCGCCGCCGCAAAGAAGAAGCCCGCCCCTAAGAAGGCCGCAACCCCCGCTAAGGCGAAGGGTGGTGCAGCCCCCAAAGCAAAGAAGACCGCCAAACCTCCTACTAAGAAACCCAAGGCACCGAAACCTAAGAAGGCCGCCGCCACACCTAAGAAGCCGGCCGCGAAGAAAGCAGCCGCCGCCAAGAAGTAAACTCGCACACGACACCACCGCACAACATAATTAATTATATAATTGATTGTGTGTGTGTCGTCGAGAGGTACGACGTGTTGCGCCGCGGCGCTAAGCGGCTCAAGACTGCGGCGACCGACCAGCGGAGTAGTGCAGTTTCTGATCGCAAGAAAGAAGAAGAAAACTACTAAGATCTCTCTCTATCATCGCTGCCGCGCGCTTAGCTTGCTATGCGCACGCACGCAACAACAAAACAGCCCTTTTCAGGGCTAACAAAGTTTTCTCGAATATAATTTTTATTTTTATATTCGTTTCTATGATACGATAAAGGTCAAAAGTAGTCTCAAACAAACAAACAACATTCTACTATAACGCATCAACTTTATTTATTTCTAAATAAATACTTTACATCGCTAAGTATAGGTACAATTTCGTATAATAATATCTAATAATAATAAACTATAACTAAGCAATTACATATCTATATAAATTAACTAACTTACTATGCTACCGTACAAAATCTATAACTACTTATTTATTACCTACATAGGTAAATTAAATTATTTATTTCGTATCGTACCATAAACTTTATCCTCTTCACATACATATATACACTTCACTTCACTTTGGTATTTATTATTACACCACACATTTATTTTTTCACTTGTTTCACTTCACACACGCGCGAGATTATTATTATTTACGCGAACGCAACGACGGAGGCGTAGGCGGCGTGAAACTACGATAATAAACAACAACAACAACCTAATTAATAATTACAACACACATTTTTACAACTATAAACTAAAACGACACGCCGTCCGCCCTGCCGACTGCCCGATATAATATACTTTTGTTTTTCAATATAATAATAAAGGATATTATTATTATTATTATGGCTATGGCGCTGGCGCATGCGCGATGCGCGACGAACGACGTCGCTTTTTGACGGTGTCAGTTCGTTCTCTCGCTCGCTCCCTACCCCACCCGACGTTTGCGCGACAGCGGCCGTATATAAAATGAACGGACACAAACGGATTGTTTTTGTATTTACTGGTTGTAGCGCGCGCACGCACACGCACGTTATAATATTACGTTGAAAGTTATTATAATATAAAAAAACTTCAAACATGTCTGGACGCGGTAAAGGTGGAAAAGTTAAGGGAAAGGCAAAGTCTCGTTCCAACCGTGCTGGTCTCCAGTTCCCCGTCGGTCGTATACACAGGCTGCTGCGTAACGGCAACTACGCCGAGCGCGTCGGTGCCGGTGCTCCAGTGTATCTGGCCGCAGTAATGGAATACCTTGCCGCTGAAGTTCTCGAGTTGGCCGGTAACGCCGCGAGGGACAACAAGAAGACCAGGATCATTCCCCGTCATCTCCAATTGGCCATCCGCAACGACGAGGAGTTGAACAAACTGCTATCCGGCGTGACAATCGCTCAGGGCGGTGTGCTGCCTAACATCCAGGCTGTCCTCCTGCCCAAGAAGACCGAGAAGAAGGCCTAAACCTCTCGCTCAATTCTTGGTCTGTCTGTATCATCGAGATCACGATCGATGTGCATCGACACACACACTGTTCTTTGCGTGCATGGATCGTGAACGTGAAAAAGGCCCTTTTCAGGGCCACAATACGAATCATAGTCGGAAAGTATATTATTATTATAAAGACTGTTTCTATTACGATACAATTGAAAGTATTCTAGCAGTATAACTATGTATTATAGTACATTATACAGTATATTATAAAATAATACTTAATAATATTAAATTGACAGACACGTCAGTTAAAAGTAAATTTTACATGAACAAAACTACTACTTCATTGATACATTATAATAAATTAAACACGAAATAAAAATATATGCAACGTACCTATCAATACAAACCATTTGATATTTATTTAATTATAGGTAATCTACCATACTATCAAATAGATAGATAGTTTTTTTTTTTTTTTTTTTTTTTTTTTTTTTTTTTAATATAAATAATATTACTACTAAAGACGACCAAAAGCGAAGCGTCGCACCTCGTCCCGCGCATTTCCCCTTTGGCGCGGTCTCTCTCTTGACGCTAGAGCGAGGCGAACGCGACTGAACATATCTGTTTCGCTACGATTGGTCCGCGCGGACTGTCGCGCTCTACGTGCGTCCCACCACTGAGCGACTTTTGGCTCAATAAAAAGAAGGTGCAGTTTGCCGTACAAAATCATTCAGCGTTCACCCGCCGTCTCGTTCACACGTGCCTAACCTGGTCCGTGTCGAATTTTTTCCCGATTTTTAAAAAATTATTTCGACTCTTTAGCACTTATTATTCAACTTGCTGTTCTCACAGCGAGTTGTTTAATACTTGCCGAAGCCCCCCCTGTTCTTTTCAGAACATTTATATAACAAAAAGTCACCAACGGTTTCTAAAGTTCTTTTCAGAACTTCGATACAACAAAGTCTGTGTTCTTCTCAGAACACCACCGCCGCCCTCACACACACACCTCACGTCGTTTCTAGTCCTTTTTAGGACTTTTAACAACAAAAGTCACGCCGCGAGTATCCCGCTTCCCGCCGTTTTCACAGCGGACAGCGGATCAATTCGCGGCAACTGTCCTTATTAGGACAAATCGTTTCTACTACAACAAAAGTTATTCACAAACACTCACCCCATCACTCCACGGCCGCTGCGAACTGCACTGCCCTTCTCGGGGCATCCAGGAGCACCGGCACACACCACACTATAACAACACAAACAACACTTCACTACACATCCGCGCACTTGTAAGCGCGCGTCCCACACCGGAGCCCTACGGCCCGAGCACACACACCACCACTTCGCGCGCATTTTAATCCGTTAAAAAGCGCGCGAAACCACATAGCAACACCCGTGCACTTCTCAGTGCGCGACCCACACCGGAGCCCCACGGTCCCCGGAGGCCTACACTAGAAATACACACACGACACGCCACCACTTCGCGCCTTTTTTTGCAGATCGCTTAGATCAGCGAAAAAGCGCGCGAAACCCACGGTACATACACAAACACCACTTCGCGGGTTTTTTCAATCCGTTGAAAAGCGCGCGAAACACAGTACCTCACACAGTACTTAGGTACTCATCACCACACGTCATCACTTCGCGCGTCTTTTCAATCCGTTGAAAGCGCGCGAAACACTACCTCACTACACACCTACATTTACGTAGGTACTCACTACACTACACCATTTCACACGGAATTTCAATTCGTTGAAAGCGTGCGAAACAATACTCCACATTACACATTACATACTTTTACACCTACATAACATCACTTCGCGCGTACTTTCAACTCGTTGAAAGCGCGCGAAACCCACTACACGACACCCCATACATCTACATTGCTTCAATACATCCCTAACATAAAACTCGAACACTACATAACACGCAAAGTAGGTACGTAAGCGCCCGTCGACCAGCTGTTCGAGCCAAAGGGTCACCGCCCGACGCCCGAGCCGCGAGCGACCGTTAGAACGCGAGGCGAACCACTGAGCGGTCACGTACGCCACTCGACATAGCTACATCTACATACCGCTAGGTAGGTACATATAGTCGACCTATTTTATTCACCGAATTTTGATCGCGTCTCACAGCTGTTTACGCAGTTGTATTCGCGTGAAAACTTCGGTGTCTAACTTTACATATTTTTGGCCCCTTCAGGGCAAAACCAGCTTGGTCTGGTCCCCGGTGGAAACCTCACAGGTGCCAACGAAACCGGGTGAGGCGTTGACCCGACACGCCTGCCGCGCCCCATAAGGGCAAAGCAAACCGTCGGACGGGGCCAGGTAGCACGACCTTGGGGGTATCCCCTAGCCGTGTCTGGCTGTCACCCACCGCCCCAACCCTAACCCCTCCTTACTCTCCCATTCCTCGTCACTAGTTTGGGTGTGCCGGCCGCCAGGCCCATACCACCCCGGTGTCGAGGCTGCTAGGAATCCTCTACTCGCGTGAGTTGCACAGAGGAAGACACTTTGAGGTACACACCACACCACTCACAAAAATCCTCCCGGCCCTTGTCGGGAGGGATCGTTCTGTTGATAAGTCGGCCGACTAAAAGTTCTGCCTTTTTATTTGTCGTCTTATCAAACAATCCCTACTAAGTGTAACTCGATCGAGTTTCACTTAACTAGCAAACATGTCAGGAATTTTATCACTTGAGGTCCTATTACAGGACCCCGAAGTGTATGCCTTTCTAAAGGCCAAGTTCGGGGACGGCATCCCCGCCGCCGCCCCCGCCCCCCTCCTCCCTCAAACCCTATCCCCCGCCATCGCCGCCACCGAATTACGACCTGCTCTCGGTCGTAAATCCCGTCGGGACAAAGTCCCGAGCACCCCCGCCTCCCCCACGCGCTCACGGAGCTCTCACTCCCTGAGACGCACCCCCTCCCCCGTCGTCACCCCCTGTCCCTCCGATATGGAGGCGTCAGACTACCAAGAGTCTGACGATGGAACCGACGGGTTCCAACCTGATCCGCGCAACGAGCGCAAAAAGAGGAGGCGCAACCCTCCTCTCCCCCCCACTTCGGGCAAGGAGGCCCTACTCCCCACGCCCCCCTCCCAACCGTCTAACCCCGCCTCGCAGAAGAGGCCGCTCTCTCCCCGTCAAGGGGACGCTCCACGCAAGGAGCAGCCCCCCCCACCCCTATTCGTCCACGAGAAGTCCAAGTGGACTTCCATCTCAAGTTGGTGCGCTGAGAAGCGCATCAACTTCACTTCCGCCAGATCCACCGCACAGGGGATCAAAGTCACCGTCCCAACTTCTCGGGACCACAGAGCCCTCACTACCCTTCTAAAGGAACGCAATATCGCTTTCCACACGTACACCCTCGAGGAGGATCGCCTCCTGAGGGTCGTCATCAGGGGCGTCCCTAGGGAGCTCCCTACGGAGGAGGTGAAATCCTCCCTCCTTGCCCAATCCTTCCCCGTGCACGAAGTGCACCGCATGGTCCGAGGGAAATCTAATGAGCCATTCGATATGGTTCTAGTCTCCCTCGACCGCTCCGATGCCGGTAAGGCCATCTTCCGCCTCACCAGCGTTTGCCACCTCTCCGGCATCGCTGTGGAGCCTCCCCACAAGCGTGACACTGTTTCCCAGTGCCACCGCTGCCAACAATACGGGCACTCCGCCCGCAATTGTTTCGCCAAGCCTAGGTGCGTCAAGTGCCTAGGTGATCACTCCACCGCCCAGTGCGACAGGCCCAAGGACAAGTCCTTGTGCACGTCTCCCCCCGCATGTGTTCTCTGCGGGGAGATCGGACATCCCGCGAACTACCGCGGGTGCCCGAAAGCCCCTCGCTCCCCCCCAAAGGCGAAATCCTCACGTGCCCCGGCGCGGCGCAATCCCCCCCCCACCGTGGCTCCCCCGAGCCCTCCCAAACCCAATCCATGGGGATCAAAGGCAGTAGCCCCTGCGGTGAAGCCTATGTTCCCCGCCCTCCCCAGCCGAGCAACCCCTCCAGTGGTTGCCCCGGCTCCCCCTAAACCCACCCCCTCTTCGGCAAAGGTTCCGTACCCGGTACCCGTAGCCCCCTCTCCCCTCTCCGCCTCCCCTGACAACTCGGACTTGGGAATAGTTGCTCGCTTCGCGAGCCTTATCAACTACGCCCAGCTCCGGGAAATGGCCGACCAAATTCGCGCTAATGAGGGCGACCCCATGGCGCTACTGGGTATCTCCATTAGGTACTCCAGTATCTTCGAGTCATTGGCCAACTTTAGGATAAATCCGTAATGGATTTACGCCCCACAGGTAGAGTCAAACCGAAATCCCTACGTTTAGGTTATTTCAATGCAAATGGCATTAAAACCCAGCGCGACGAGATCGCCACTTTTCTCCGCGATCATGACTTAGATGTTTTCTTAGTGCAAGAAACCTTCCTCAAACCCGCTCATAGGGACCCGAAAATTGCGAACTATTGCATAGTTCGCAATGATAGGGTCAGATCCCGCCTCGGCGGCACTCTCATCTACTACAAGAAATCCTTGCACTGCGTCCCCATCGACCCGCCCTCCCTCTCTTCCAACATTGAAGTCTCGATATGTAAGTTAGGCATGACAGGACACCAACCCATCGTGATAGTTTCGATATACTGCCCCCCGGGCGAAGATTCCTCACTATGGGATAGTGACTTCGCCACCCTCACCAACCTTGGGGGTGCAGTCTTCTTGGCAGGAGATCTAAATGCCAAAAATACCCTTTGGGGTTGTAACACTACAACTCGAAAGGGCAGAGATCTCGACAGGATCTCTGACTCCCTAGGATTCGATATTCTCGCTCCGAGTGAGCCAACCCACTACCCCGGCAACCTAGCACATCGCCCTGATGTACTAGACGTCGCACTCCTAAAGAGCATCAACCTGAGGTTGTGCTCGATAGAAGTGCACAAGGAGCTCGACTCCGATCACAGGCCAGTAGTGTTAGACTTCGCTCCCCGCGTAGGTCCCCGCGAAGCAGGCCAATCTCTTCCTACCAGGCTTATCACAGACTGGAATCGCCTTGGGGACAGCCTCAAGGCGACAACCTCCGACCATCTAGATGGTATCCCCGATCACATCACGTCCGTAGACGAAACGGTAGCGGCGATCGACTCCCTCACAAATCACGTGCAATCGCTCATTAGCGATTGCTCTCGGAGAGTACCGGCGGAGGATAGCCTCCACTGGCGGCTCCCCGACGACATACGTGATCTGATGAGGGAGAAGAACGCAGCTATCAGAGCCTACGATAGAGTTCCCACTGAGGCCAATAGGGCCCGACTTAGATCCCTTCAGCGCGCCGTCAAAGCGCGAATCGGCGAGCTACGCCAGGTTAGATGGGACAGCACTCTCGAAAGCTTAGAACCTACACACCAAGCGTTCTGGCAACTTTCGAGAGCCCTTACAAAGGATTCTGTTGCTCCCATGCCTCCCCTGAACAGGCCCCACCTTCCTCCCGCTTTCGACGATAGCGAGAAAACCGAATGCCTAGCTGACTGTCTCGAGCTTCAATGTTCCCCCAGCACCCTCCCAGTCGACTTAGATCACCTCGAAGAGGTCAACCGAGAGGTGGAACGGCTAGCTTCACTACCGTTGCCCATCCTATCCGAAGTAGATGAAGACCCTGTCCCCCCCGCCACACCTGAAGAGGTAGCAGATATCATCAAGAAACTCAAACTTAGGAAATCCCCGGGTTCGGATCAGATCAACAACAGAGTTATCAAACTCTTTCCCCCCATCCTTATCGCCCTCATGACCGCCATCTTCAATGGGGCCATGTCAAACAACATCTTTCCACACCAGTGGAAAAACGCCATCGTTATTGGCATCCCTAAACCGGGCAAGCCCAAGACCGAACCCAGCAGTTATCGACCCATCAGCCTTCTCAACGGCTTGGGTAAGATCTACGAACGACTCATTCTCAGTCGTCTCCTAGCATACGCCGATGCTAACCTGCTCATTCCCCATGAGCAATTTGGCTTTAGGAATCATCATTCCTGTGTTCAACAAGTCCACCGACTGGTTGAGCACATAAGTTCTAAATTCATGCTCGGTAGAAAAACCGGCGTCCTCTACTTTGACGTGGCGAAGGCATTCGACAAAGTCTGGCACAACGGCTTATTATATAAGCTGTGGCAGATGGAAGTGCCACACAGGCTCGTGCTCATCATACGAGACTACTTGTCGAATCGCCATTTCCGCTACAGAGTGGAGGGTTCTCTATCTTCCCCCCACCCCGTTCATGCCGGAGTCCCACAGGGCTCGGTATTATCTCCGATCTTGTTCTCGCTCTTCACAAGCGATATACCTAAGCATCGGCAAGCTCAATTAGCACTCTTCGCAGACGACACTGCAATCTACTGCTCGAGCCACTGTCTGGATTTGATAGCCAAGAATCTCCAATCCGCAGCTGATGCACTCGGTGCATGGTTCCGGAAATGGAGGATCGAGGTGAATCCAGACAAAAGCCAAGCAGTGCTTTACCACCGACGTACCCCCCACCCCCCGCCCCCGCCTCCGACCATTCGTATGTTCGGTAAGCCGATCCCTTGGGAGAAGCAAGCCAAATACTTAGGAGTTATTCTTGATGATACTCTCTCGTTCATACCGCACATTAAGACCGTGCGCGCTAGGGCCGCTATGGCACAAAGTCGACTTCACTCTCTCGTGAACAAACGTTCAAAGCTCTCACTTAGGAATAAGGTCCGCCTTTATACGGCTTGCATACGCCCCATCATGACGTATGCATCTCCAGTATTCGCTCACGTTCCCCCCTGTAGGATTCGCAAATTTCAGATTCTCCAAAATCGCTTTATGCGTAAAGCGACAGGAGCTCCCTGGTATGTTAGGACAGAGAACCTTCACATAGACCTCGGTCTGCCTACCATTAGGCAATTCATGAAGCGCTGTTCTCAAAATTTCTTTGACTCCGCCACCGCACACAGGAACCCACTCATAGTGGCATCATCTTCCTACACACCGTCTTGCATTTCGCGCATTCGCCGTCCGAGACACGTTCTCGACGAGGATGACGACGAAATCACCAAGGCGCAGGAAGCCGCTTACACCGCGAGACACGATTCACCCCGCACCGGTAACTCACCGCGATACCGACCTCGTCGTAGGGGTCGTCTGTATCGTCACCGCGTCACTACTCAACCGGGCCGGCCCGTAACACCTAGCATAGCCCACGACTAGGGTTCGAGTTCCCATAGTAGGGGACGCCCTACGTACATGCAGCACACACACACTCACTCATATCACCGTAGTCAAATTTTCGTTAGTTTCGCTAACGAAAGTTTGGCTACGTAGGTACACTTAGGTTAGGAGCACACGCTCGCCGCAAACCCGCGCAAGGGTGTAAATAGCTTAACAGCTTACACTTAACACCTCACATAAAAAAAAAAAAAAAGCCGTACAAAATCACTCAGCTATCGAACGCCGTACTGTACTGTACTGTACTGTACGTTACGTTCATTAGCGCGCTCTCATATTATTAACCGACAACAAAATGCCGCCCAAGACAAGTGGTAAGGCCGCCAAGAAATCCGGCAAGGCACAAAAGAACATCTCCAAGACCGATAAGAAAAAGAAGAAGCACAAGAGGAAGGAGAGCTACGCCATCTACATCTACAAGGTGCTCAAGCAGGTCCACCCCGACACCGGTATCTCCAGTAAGGCTATGTCAATCATGAATTCGTTCGTTAACGACATCTTCGAACGCATAGCCGCCGAAGCTTCTCGTCTGGCCCATTACAACAAGAGGTCCACTATTACATCGAGGGAGGTGCAGACTTCCGTCAGGCTGCTGCTGCCCGGTGAGCTCGCCAAGCACGCAGTCAGCGAGGGCACCAAAGCCGTCACCAAGTACACCAGCTCCAAGTGAGCGTCGCGTATACTTGTTTCGTGTTTTTTGTGTCTGTGTATGTATATCGAAACACAAACACAACAAAAGGCCCTTTTCAGGGCCACAAATATGTTCATGTATTTTCTGTAATCGGTTTCTATTAACACACAACAAGTCGAAAGTTCGACGACGACGACCGGTTAATTAATTTACTTAACTAAATTTCCTCTATCTAGCTGAATAACAAACAAACAATATAATTATGGTTAGGCTAGGTTAGAAAAAGTTAGGTTAAGAAATGTTAGGTTTGAAAAAGTTAGGTTCTAAAGGAGAGAGAATGAATGAAATTTAATTAAAATCATATATATTAACAACGTAGATGTTTAACCGCGATAAATATAAATAATAAAAAAATAAAAAAAAAAAAATAGAAAAAGGTTTAATGCGAAACGATAATTATTTATAGATGATACCTACCACCTATACCAATAAATTATTGTTTTGTAAAACTTTATTCGAGCGTTCGATTGTGTGATGCGTCGAGCTTGTTTCCCGTCGGGTATAAATATTGGTGACCCGCGTACGGCGTTATTCATTCTCTCTCGCACCGTCCCCGCGTACTGACGTTACCTACCGTACTACCGTTACGTTAAAGAAATGGCACGTACCAAGCAGACCGCTCGCAAGTCCACCGGTGGTAAGGCACCGAGGAAACAGCTCGCCACTAAAGCCGCCCGCAAGAGTGCACCGGCTACCGGTGGTGTAAAGAAGCCCCATCGCTACAGGCCCGGTACCGTCGCTCTTCGTGAGATCCGTCGTTACCAGAAGAGTACCGAGCTGTTGATCCGCAAACTCCCGTTCCAGCGTTTGGTTCGTGAGATCGCTCAGGACTTCAAGACCGATCTCCGTTTCCAGAGCTCCGCTGTCATGGCACTTCAGGAGGCCAGCGAGGCTTACCTCGTCGGTCTCTTCGAAGACACCAACCTTTGCGCCATTCACGCTAAACGCGTCACCATCATGCCAAAGGACATACAGTTGGCTCGCAGGATCAGAGGCGAACGCGCTTAAGGCGTGTGACTTTACAACTCCGGCGTACACAAACACGCACGAAATTATCATCGTGTCAGTTTGTTTTGTACACTCGAGCCGAAAAGCACAAAAGGCCCTTTTCAGGGCCACATATATTTCTGATATATTATTAAAATATATGTTTCTTACATAACATCATAAAGTCATATAGTCTATAAATAAACTACATATAATTACCTATATACTAAATTATAAATATATAGGTTAGGTACTGAAAAAGTTTAGTTTAGTTTGTTTGCTTATGTTATTTATGCATAATTGATTGGACTTAAAACATGGATGTAAATAAATCTATGGAATAATCAAATTATTTCACTTTTGCAATATTCTATATGCTATGCGTATAGACTTGCTTGCCAAATGAAATTAGGTTGATATTTTATTAAAACAATAATTTGTTCAAGTCATAGGTGAATATGACTAATACAAGAATAACACGAATTATTATTAATGTACATAGAAATTATATTAATAAATAATTGTGTGTTCGTAGTAAACCGGGGCACCCACCGAGCGCGCGAGCGCGTCGACGGCTCCATACACCGGCGGTATACTATATAAAGGGGCGAAATACGTTTGCTCCGAATCCAGTCGTACGCCAGCGCTCGCCGTTTAACAACGTGCGCGCGTTAGTCATTTGTTCGTGTCGTTCTGTTCAATTTACTCGCTTAGAAGATGACCGGACGCGGAAAGGGAGGAAAAGGTCTGGGGAAAGGAGGAGCCAAGCGTCACAGGAAAGTACTTCGTGATAACATCCAGGGCATCACGAAGCCGGCCATCCGTCGTCTGGCGCGCAGAGGTGGTGTCAAGCGTATCTCCGGTCTCATTTACGAAGAGACTCGCGGCGTCCTCAAGGTTTTCCTAGAGAACGTAATCCGCGACGCCGTCACGTACACGGAGCACGCCAAGAGGAAGACCGTAACCGCCATGGACGTAGTCTACGCTCTGAAGCGTCAAGGCCGCACCCTCTACGGTTTCGGCGGTTAAGGTTGCCTGCCTGCTTGCCTGCATGCCACATAATATTTATCGAATATTATTATTTTATTCGATAAATAATTTAAACAAAAGGCCCTTTTCAGGGCCGCATATGAATCTTATAAACTTTATTACGGTTTATGTTTCTATGACACACACACAAGAAAGTCTCTAATTAACTAACTCAAAATACTTTTACCAACCTTCAATAGTATCGGTTCTACAACATAAATAAATAAACATCTTACTTGTTGTTACTCTTCCTCTATAGAGATATAGCGAACCGTGCCGAAGTATACTTATGTGTAGATCTCCATTCACCGTTCGAGTAACTGAAAGAAAAAAAAAAAAATATGTATAATTTTTTATATATCGTAGCATACCTATAACATTATAATATATTACTTTTATACGTTTGTTTTATCATTCTATATACCTACTTAGAAACGACTAATCGTATGATTTTAATATTATTATTAATATTTACTTTGAAAAATTATATTAATTTATACAATACTACTTACTACGTCGTACGTACGTACACGACGAAAAGTAGCGCTGAGGGCGGCCGCCGCCGCCGCTCTTTACTTTGTACTGCGCATTTGATTCGATTATTGTAAATATGCCTATAGACTATTCATAATATGAAATATATTGAATAATAATAGACAGTGTCTCAATGATGACGTAAAATATATTTTTATATTACTATTATAATCGAACAAACCTCCCCGGTCATAGTCGTCCGTCCTTAAGTGGTGTGTTCGAACCAACGTGTATGCAACGTGTTTTACGAAGGTTCACTTTTAATGGTGTAATTCGTTCGGTTAATGTGTTAATATAAAAAAAATGTTTACACGTTTCAAGCTCGATATCCACGTCGAGGATTTATCGACCGTTTAGGCGGAAATCTTTGCGTTTTATAGAGAAAAATACATTTTTAACAAAACTCAACGTATGCACGGTAGACAGTCGAGAAAATAATATACCGTAGCGTCGTAACCTATCGTTTATACCCTATATAATCTGTGTTGTACGATGGTCACTTTCATGATATATATAAAATGTTGTACGAAATACATGCCGCCATAGGAAAAGTTTAATAAAAATTTATTTAATTAGATAGGTGTTAGTGAAAAGTATGAAGTGTTCATACGAGAAAACGTCCCGCGACAGAACGGCCCTCGTTACGGTAAAGTTCAGACGTAGCTCGCTGAACGAAATTTTATGTATGGTGGCGACATCTACGGACAGTCGAAGTCTCTATCTACTTATTACTACTAACTACTACGTTAGTTAATTACTTACGTACTTACTTGTGTGTGTATCTACATATAATAAAAAATAAATAAAATGGCAGACACAGCTGTTGCCGCCGAAGCTCCGGCTCCCGCTACACCCGCGAAGAAGGCAGGAAGAGGGGCAGGTGCCGCAAAGAAACCTAAGGCGAAGCCCACTCATCCCAAGACATCCGAGATGGTGAACAACGCTATCAGGGAGATGAAGGAACGCAGCGGATCGTCGTTGCAAGCCATCAAAAAATACATCGCCGCCCACTACAAGGTCGACGCCGAGAAGTTGGCGCCTTTCATTAGAAAGTATCTGAAGAGTGCCGTCGAATCGGGTGCCCTAATTCAGACAAAGGGCAAGGGTGCCTCCGGATCGTTCAAACTCGAGTCCAAGTCCTCCTCGGCGAAGAAACCCAGCGCAGCCGCCGCTAGCTCCGGCAAATCCGCCGGCGGCAAGGGTGCCGCCGCCTCCGCCGCCAAGGGTGGTAAGAAGGCGACCGCCTCCGCCGCCGGCGCCAAGAGCAAGAAGGCGGCCGCCGCGTCGGCGTCTGCCGCCTCGGGCTCGCCGTCCAAATCCAAAGCGTCCGCAGCTAAAGACAAGAAAGCCGCCGCCGCAAAGAAGAAGCCCGCCCCTAAGAAGGCCGCAACCCCCGCTAAGGCGAAGGGTGGTGCAGCCCCCAAAGCAAAGAAGACCGCCAAACCTCCTACTAAGAAACCCAAGGCACCGAAACCTAAGAAGGCCGCCGCCACACCTAAGAAGCCGGCCGCGAAGAAAGCAGCCGCCGCCAAGAAGTAAACTCGCACACGACACCACCGCACAACATAATTAATTATATAATTGATTGTGTGTGTGTCGTCGAGAGGTACGACGTGTTGCGCCGCGGCGCTAAGCGGCTCAAGACTGCGGCGACCGACCAGCGGAGTAGTGCAGTTTCTGATCGCAAGAAAGAAGAAGAAAACTACTAAGATCTCTCTCTATCATCGCTGCCGCGCGCTTAGCTTGCTATGCGCACGCACGCAACAACAAAACAGCCCTTTTCAGGGCTAACAAAGTTTTCTCGAATATAATTTTTATTTTTATATTCGTTTCTATGATACGATAAAGGTCAAAAGTAGTCTCAAACAAACAAACAACATTCTACTATAACGCATCAACTTTATTTATTTCTAAATAAATACTTTACATCGCTAAGTATAGGTACAATTTCGTATAATAATATCTAATAATAATAAACTATAACTAAGCAATTACATATCTATATAAATTAACTAACTTACTATGCTACCGTACAAAATCTATAACTACTTATTTATTACCTACATAGGTAAATTAAATTATTTATTTCGTATCGTACCATAAACTTTATCCTCTTCACATACATATATACACTTCACTTCACTTTGGTATTTATTATTACACCACACATTTATTTTTTCACTTGTTTCACTTCACACACGCGCGAGATTATTATTATTTACGCGAACGCAACGACGGAGGCGTAGGCGGCGTGAAACTACGATAATAAACAACAACAACAACCTAATTAATAATTACAACACACATTTTTACAACTATAAACTAAAACGACACGCCGTCCGCCCTGCCGACTGCCCGATATAATATACTTTTGTTTTTCAATATAATAATAAAGGATATTATTATTATTATTATGGCTATGGCGCTGGCGCATGCGCGATGCGCGACGAACGACGTCGCTTTTTGACGGTGTCAGTTCGTTCTCTCGCTCGCTCCCTACCCCACCCGACGTTTGCGCGACAGCGGCCGTATATAAAATGAACGGACACAAACGGATTTCACCTCGAAGAGGTAAACCAAGAGGTGGAACGGCTAGCCTCACTACCGTTACCCACCCTATCCGAAGAGGATGAAGACCCTGTCCCCCCAGTCACACCCGATGAGGTATCAGGTATCATCAAGAAACTAAAACCTAGGAAATCCCCCGGTTCGGATCTAATCAACAACAGAGTTATCAAACTCTTTCCCCCCATCCTTATCGCCCTCATGACCGCCATCTTCAATGGGGCCATGTCTAACAACATCTTTCCACACCAGTGGAAAAATGCCATCGTCATTGGCATCCCAAAACCGGGCAAGCCCAAGACCGAACCGAGTAGTTATCGACCCATCAGCCTTCTCAACGGCATGGGCAAGATATACGAACGACTTATACTCAGTCGTCTCCTAGCATACGCCGATGCTAACCTGCTCATTCCCCATGAGCAATTTGGCTTTAGGAATCACCATTCCTGTGTTCAGCAAGTCCACCGACTGGTTGAGCACATAAGTCACAAACTCATGTACGGTCAACGTACGGGCGTCCTCTACTTTGATGTGGCGAAGGCGTTCGACAAGGTCTGGCACAACGGCTTATTATATAAGCTGTGGCAGATGGAAGTGCCACACAGACTCGTGCTCATCATACGAGACTACTTGTCGAATCGCCTTTTCCGCTACAGAGTTGAAGGCGCCCTCTCCTCCCCCCACCCCGTTCATGCCGGAGTCCCACAGGGCTCGGTATTATCTCCAATCCTGTTCTCGCTGTTCACAAGCGACATACCAAAGCATCGGCAAGCTCAGTTAGCACTTTTCGCAGACGACACTGCAATCTACGCCTCTGGTACTAGTCTGGATTCCATAGCCAAGAACCTCCAATCCTCGGCCGACGCACTCGGTGCATGGTTTAGGAAGTGGCGGATCGAGGTGAATCCAGACAAAAGTCAAGCAGTGCTATACCATAGGCAAGCTAACAAACTCCCCCCTCCCCGCCCGCCCACGATTCGTATGTTTGGTAAGCCGATCCCTTGGGAGAAGCAAGCCAAATACCTAGGAGTTATTCTTGATGATCATCTGTCGTTCATTCCGCACATTAAGACCGTGCGCGCTAGGGCCGCTATGGCACAAAGTCGACTATACTTCCTCTTAAACCGTCGTTCAAAGCTTTCGCTTAGGAACAAAGTCCGCCTTTATACGGCTTGCATACGCCCCATCATGACGTATGCCTCCCCTGTGTTCGCACACACCCCCCCCTGTAGAATTCGTAAACTTCAGGTTCTCCAGAACAGATTCATGCGTAAAGCAACAGGAGCTCCCTGGTATGTTAGGACAGAGAATCTTCACATAGACCTCGGTCTGCCTACAATTAGGCAATTCATGAAGCGCTGCTCTCAGAACTTCTTTGACTCCGCCGCCGCACACAAGAACCCACTCATAGTGGCATCGTCTTCCTACACACCGTCTTGCATCTCGCGCATTCGCCGTCCGAGACACGTTCTCGGCGAGGATGACGACGAGATCACCAAGGCGCAGGAAGCCGCATACTCATCTATGAGACACAACTCACCCCGCACCGGCAACTCACCGCGATACCGACCTCGTCGTAGGGGTCGTTTGTATCGTCACCGCGTCACTACACAATCGGGCCGGCCCGCCACACCTAGCATAGCCCACAACTAGGGTTCGAGTTCCCTTGGTAGGGGACGCCCTATGCATATGCAGCACTCACACTCACTCATATGACCGTAGGCAAATTTTTGTTAGTTCCGTCTAACAAAAGTTTGAATACGTAGGTACATTTAGGTTAGGAGCACACGCTCGCCGCACGACCGCGCAAGGGTGTACATAGCCTAACGGCTTACACTTATCACCTCACAAAAAAAAAAAAAAAAAAAACGGATTGTTTTTGTATTTACTGGTTGTAGCGCGCGCACGCACACGCACGTTATAATATTACGTTGAAAGTTATTATAATATAAAAAAACTTCAAACATGTCTGGACGCGGTAAAGGTGGAAAAGTTAAGGGAAAGGCAAAGTCTCGTTCCAACCGTGCTGGTCTCCAGTTCCCCGTCGGTCGTATACACAGGCTGCTGCGTAACGGCAACTACGCCGAGCGCGTCGGTGCCGGTGCTCCAGTGTATCTGGCCGCAGTAATGGAATACCTTGCCGCTGAAGTTCTCGAGTTGGCCGGTAACGCCGCGAGGGACAACAAGAAGACCAGGATCATTCCCCGTCATCTCCAATTGGCCATCCGCAACGACGAGGAGTTGAACAAACTGCTATCCGGCGTGACAATCGCTCAGGGCGGTGTGCTGCCTAACATCCAGGCTGTCCTCCTGCCCAAGAAGACCGAGAAGAAGGCCTAAACCTCTCGCTCAATTCTTGGTCTGTCTGTATCATCGAGATCACGATCGATGTGCATCGACACACACACTGTTCTTTGCGTGCATGGATCGTGAACGTGAAAAAGGCCCTTTTCAGGGCCACAATACGAATCATAGTCGGAAAGTAATATTATATTATTATTATAAAGACTGTTTCTATTACGATACAATTGAAAGTATTCTAGCAGTATAACTATGTATTATAGTACATTATACAGTATATTATAAAATAATACTTAATAATATTAAATTGACAGACACGTCAGTTAAAAGTAAATTTTACATGAACAAAACTACTACTTCATTGATACATTATAATAAATTAAACACGAAATAAAAATATATGCAACGTACCTATCAATACAAACCATTTGATATTTATTTAATTATAGGTAATCTACCATACTATCAAATAGATAGATAGTTTTTTTTTTTTTTTTTTTTTTTTTTTTAATATAAATAATATTACTACTAAAGACGACCAAAAGCGAAGCGTCGCACCTCGTCCCGCGCATTTCCCCTTTGGCGCGGTCTCTCTCTTGACGCTAGAGCGAGGCGAACGCGACTGAACATATCTGTTTCGCTACGATTGGTCCGCGCGGACTGTCGCGCTCTACGTGCGTCCCACCACTGAGCGACTTTTGGCTCAATAAAAAGAAGGTGCAGTTTGCCGTACAAAATCACTCAGCTATCGAACGCCGTACTGTACTGTACTGTACTGTACGTTACGTTCATTAGCGCGCTCTCATATTATTAACCGACAACAAAATGCCGCCCAAGACAAGTGGTAAGGCCGCCAAGAAATCCGGCAAGGCACAAAAGAACATCTCCAAGACCGATAAGAAAAAGAAGAAGCACAAGAGGAAGGAGAGCTACGCCATCTACATCTACAAGGTGCTCAAGCAGGTCCACCCCGACACCGGTATCTCCAGTAAGGCTATGTCAATCATGAATTCGTTCGTTAACGACATCTTCGAACGCATAGCCGCCGAAGCTTCTCGTCTGGCCCATTACAACAAGAGGTCCACTATTACATCGAGGGAGGTGCAGACTTCCGTCAGGCTGCTGCTGCCCGGTGAGCTCGCCAAGCACGCAGTCAGCGAGGGCACCAAAGCCGTCACCAAGTACACCAGCTCCAAGTGAGCGTCGCGTATACTTGTTTCGTGTTTTTTGTGTCTGTGTATGTATATCGAAACACAAACACAACAAAAGGCCCTTTTCAGGGCCACAAATATGTTCATGTATTTTCTGTAATCGGTTTCTATTAACACACAACAAGTCGAAAGTTCGACGACGACGACCGGTTAATTAATTTACTTAACTAAATTTCCTCTATCTAGCTGAATAACAAACAAACAATATAATTATGGTTAGGCTAGGTTAGAAAAAGTTAGGTTAAGAAATGTTAGGTTTGAAAAAGTTAGGTTCTAAAGGAGAGAGAATGAATGAAATTTAATTAAAATCATATATATTAACAACGTAGATGTTTAACCGCGATAAATATAAATAATAAAAAAATAAAAAAAAAAAAATAGAAAAAGGTTTAATGCGAAACGATAATTATTTATAGATGATACCTACCACCTATACCAATAAATTATTGTTTTGTAAAACTTTATTCGAGCGTTCGATTGTGTGATGCGTCGAGCTTGTTTCCCGTCGGGTATAAATATTGGTGACCCGCGTACGGCGTTATTCATTCTCTCTCGCACCGTCCCCGCGTACTGACGTTACCTACCGTACTACCGTTACGTTAAAGAAATGGCACGTACCAAGCAGACCGCTCGCAAGTCCACCGGTGGTAAGGCACCGAGGAAACAGCTCGCCACTAAAGCCGCCCGCAAGAGTGCACCGGCTACCGGTGGTGTAAAGAAGCCCCATCGCTACAGGCCCGGTACCGTCGCTCTTCGTGAGATCCGTCGTTACCAGAAGAGTACCGAGCTGTTGATCCGCAAACTCCCGTTCCAGCGTTTGGTTCGTGAGATCGCTCAGGACTTCAAGACCGATCTCCGTTTCCAGAGCTCCGCTGTCATGGCACTTCAGGAGGCCAGCGAGGCTTACCTCGTCGGTCTCTTCGAAGACACCAACCTTTGCGCCATTCACGCTAAACGCGTCACCATCATGCCAAAGGACATACAGTTGGCTCGCAGGATCAGAGGCGAACGCGCTTAAGGCGTGTGACTTTACAACTCCGGCGTACACAAACACGCACGAAATTATCATCGTGTCAGTTTGTTTTGTACACTCGAGCCGAAAAGCACAAAAGGCCCTTTTCAGGGCCACATATATTTCTGATATATTATTAAAATATATGTTTCTTACATAACATCATAAAGTCATATAGTCTATAAATAAACTACATATAATTACCTATATACTAAATTATAAATATATAGGTTAGGTACTGAAAAAGTTTAGTTTAGTTTGTTTGCTTATGTTATTTATGCATAATTGATTGGACTTAAAACATGGATGTAAATAAATCTATGGAATAATCAAATTATTTCACTTTTGCAATATTCTATATGCTATGCGTATAGACTTGCTTGCCAAATGAAATTAGGTTGATATTTTATTAAAACAATAATTTGTTCAAGTCATAGGTGAATATGACTAATACAAGAATAACACGAATTATTATTAATGTACATAGAAATTATATTAATAAATAATTGTGTGTTCGTAGTAAACCGGGGCACCCACCGAGCGCGCGAGCGCGTCGACGGCTCCATACACCGGCGGTATACTATATAAAGGGGCGAAATACGTTTGCTCCGAATCCAGTCGTACGCCAGCGCTCGCCGTTTAACAACGTGCGCGCGTTAGTCATTTGTTCGTGTCGTTCTGTTCAATTTACTCGCTTAGAAGATGACCGGACGCGGAAAGGGAGGAAAAGGTCTGGGGAAAGGAGGAGCCAAGCGTCACAGGAAAGTACTTCGTGATAACATCCAGGGCATCACGAAGCCGGCCATCCGTCGTCTGGCGCGCAGAGGTGGTGTCAAGCGTATCTCCGGTCTCATTTACGAAGAGACTCGCGGCGTCCTCAAGGTTTTCCTAGAGAACGTAATCCGCGACGCCGTCACGTACACGGAGCACGCCAAGAGGAAGACCGTAACCGCCATGGACGTAGTCTACGCTCTGAAGCGTCAAGGCCGCACCCTCTACGGTTTCGGCGGTTAAGGTTGCCTGCCTGCTTGCCTGCATGCCACATAATATTTATCGAATATTATTATTTTATTCGATAAATAATTTAAACAAAAGGCCCTTTTCAGGGCCGCATATGAATCTTATAAACTTTATTACGGTTTATGTTTCTATGACACACACACAAGAAAGTCTCTAATTAACTAACTCAAAATACTTTTACCAACCTTCAATAGTATCGGTTCTACAACATAAATAAATAAACATCTTACTTGTTGTTACTCTTCCTCTATAGAGATATAGCGAACCGTGCCGAAGTATACTTATGTGTAGATCTCCATTCACCGTTCGAGTAACTGAAAGAAAAAAAAAAAAATATGTATAATTTTTTATATATCGTAGCATACCTATAACATTATAATATATTACTTTTATACGTTTGTTTTATCATTCTATATACCTACTTAGAAACGACTAATCGTATGATTTTAATATTATTATTAATATTTACTTTGAAAAATTATATTAATTTATACAATACTACTTACTACGTCGTACGTACGTACACGACGAAAAGTAGCGCTGAGGGCGGCCGCCGCCGCCGCTCTTTACTTTGTACTGCGCATTTGATTCGATTATTGTAAATATGCCTATAGACTATTCATAATATGAAATATATTGAATAATAATAGACAGTGTCTCAATGATGACGTAAAATATATTTTTATATTACTATTATAATCGAACAAACCTCCCCGGTCATAGTCGTCCGTCCTTAAGTGGTGTGTTCGAACCAACGTGTATGCAACGTGTTTTACGAAGGTTCACTTTTAATGGTGTAATTCGTTCGGTTAATGTGTTAATATAAAAAAAATGTTTACACGTTTCAAGCTCGATATCCACGTCGAGGATTTATCGACCGTTTAGGCGGAAATCTTTGCGTTTTATAGAGAAAAATACATTTTTAACAAAACTCAACGTATGCACGGTAGACAGTCGAGAAAATAATATACCGTAGCGTCGTAACCTATCGTTTATACCCTATATAATCTGTGTTGTACGATGGTCACTTTCATGATATATATAAAATGTTGTACGAAATACATGCCGCCATAGGAAAAGTTTAATAAAAATTTATTTAATTAGATAGGTGTTAGTGAAAAGTATGAAGTGTTCATACGAGAAAACGTCCCGCGACAGAACGGCCCTCGTTACGGTAAAGTTCAGACGTAGCTCGCTGAACGAAATTTTATGTATGGTGGCGACATCTACGGACAGTCGAAGTCTCTATCTACTTATTACTACTAACTACTACGTTAGTTAATTACTTACGTACTTACTTGTGTGTGTATCTACATATAATAAAAAATAAATAAAATGGCAGACACAGCTGTTGCCGCCGAAGCTCCGGCTCCCGCTACACCCGCGAAGAAGGCAGGAAGAGGGGCAGGTGCCGCAAAGAAACCTAAGGCGAAGCCCACTCATCCCAAGACATCCGAGATGGTGAACAACGCTATCAGGGAGATGAAGGAACGCAGCGGATCGTCGTTGCAAGCCATCAAAAAATACATCGCCGCCCACTACAAGGTCGACGCCGAGAAGTTGGCGCCTTTCATTAGAAAGTATCTGAAGAGTGCCGTCGAATCGGGTGCCCTAATTCAGACAAAGGGCAAGGGTGCCTCCGGATCGTTCAAACTCGAGTCCAAGTCCTCCTCGGCGAAGAAACCCAGCGCAGCCGCCGCTAGCTCCGGCAAATCCGCCGGCGGCAAGGGTGCCGCCGCCTCCGCCGCCAAGGGTGGTAAGAAGGCGACCGCCTCCGCCGCCGGCGCCAAGAGCAAGAAGGCGGCCGCCGCGTCGGCGTCTGCCGCCTCGGGCTCGCCGTCCAAATCCAAAGCGTCCGCAGCTAAAGACAAGAAAGCCGCCGCCGCAAAGAAGAAGCCCGCCCCTAAGAAGGCCGCAACCCCCGCTAAGGCGAAGGGTGGTGCAGCCCCCAAAGCAAAGAAGACCGCCAAACCTCCTACTAAGAAACCCAAGGCACCGAAACCTAAGAAGGCCGCCGCCACACCTAAGAAGCCGGCCGCGAAGAAAGCAGCCGCCGCCAAGAAGTAAACTCGCACACGACACCACCGCACAACATAATTAATTATATAATTGATTGTGTGTGTGTCGTCGAGAGGTACGACGTGTTGCGCCGCGGCGCTAAGCGGCTCAAGACTGCGGCGACCGACCAGCGGAGTAGTGCAGTTTCTGATCGCAAGAAAGAAGAAGAAAACTACTAAGATCTCTCTCTATCATCGCTGCCGCGCGCTTAGCTTGCTATGCGCACGCACGCAACAACAAAACAGCCCTTTTCAGGGCTAACAAAGTTTTCTCGAATATAATTTTTATTTTTATATTCGTTTCTATGATACGATAAAGGTCAAAAGTAGTCTCAAACAAACAAACAACATTCTACTATAACGCATCAACTTTATTTATTTCTAAATAAATACTTTACATCGCTAAGTATAGGTACAATTTCGTATAATAATATCTAATAATAATAAACTATAACTAAGCAATTACATATCTATATAAATTAACTAACTTACTATGCTACCGTACAAAATCTATAACTACTTATTTATTACCTACATAGGTAAATTAAATTATTTATTTCGTATCGTACCATAAACTTTATCCTCTTCACATACATATATACACTTCACTTCACTTTGGTATTTATTATTACACCACACATTTATTTTTTCACTTGTTTCACTTCACACACGCGCGAGATTATTATTATTTACGCGAACGCAACGACGGAGGCGTAGGCGGCGTGAAACTACGATAATAAACAACAACAACAACCTAATTAATAATTACAACACACATTTTTACAACTATAAACTAAAACGACACGCCGTCCGCCCTGCCGACTGCCCGATATAATATACTTTTGTTTTTCAATATAATAATAAAGGATATTATTATTATTATTATGGCTATGGCGCTGGCGCATGCGCGATGCGCGACGAACGACGTCGCTTTTTGACGGTGTCAGTTCGTTCTCTCGCTCGCTCCCTACCCCACCCGACGTTTGCGCGACAGCGGCCGTATATAAAATGAACGGACACAAACGGATTGTTTTTTTTTTTCATTCATTCCACGCTAGCCGCCGCCCGGTGCACACGTCTCCACGACAGTCCGTGCCAAGTTCCGACGCGACTTTCCCGCTCAAACATTCAGACACTTCGACAGTTATAGCGACTTGTTGTTTTCACAACAAGTTGTCTAATAATTGTCAAGTTACTGTTCTTTTTAGAACAATCACACACACTTCCTAGACAATTGTAACGACTTGTTATTTTCATAACGAGTTGTTAATAATTGCCTAGTCACTGTTCTTTTTAGAACAATCACACACACACTCACAACATCATACCTTCGTTTCTTGTCCTTCTAGGGACATAGATAACAAAAGTCTGTTCTTTTCAGAACAACCGCACACACACACTACACAACACTACCCCTTTGTTTCTTGTCCTTCTAGGGACATAGATAACAAAAGTCTGTTCTTTTCAGAACACCCCACACACACATACACCCACAACATTGCGTTTCTCTTGTCCTTATTAGGACATAGATCACAAAAGTCTCGCCGCGAGCGTCCCGCTTCCCGCCGTTTTCACAGCGGTCAGCGGCCCACCTCGCAGCGATTGTCCTTGTCAGGACACTACACTACTACGTACACCACTTACCTCACAACACCGTGTCCGCTGCGAACTGTACTGCCCTTCTCGGGGCATACACGAGCACCGGCACACACCACACACAAACCCGGCGTCGGTCCAGTCCTTTCCAGGGCTCCGCACCCGGCTCACTTCACCACACACTACAACAACACGAAACACAGCACATTAACACCCGTGCACTTTTAAGCGCGCGGCCCACATCGGAGCCCTACCGTCACCGGAGGCCCTGTACACGTAGGTACTCACAACATTTTTTCGCGCGCTTTTTGATCCGTCGAAAAGAGCGCGAAACTCACTACACCACAAATCACTACACACCTACATCGCACCTACATACATTTACATTCATCTACATTACACTACATTCATTTATACAACATAACACGTACGTTGCTACGCGAGCGACTATCAGCTGGGCGCGGCGAGAGGCCACCGGCCGGGACGCGACCGCCGCAAAAAGCGCGCGAACGTAGCATCGACGCTCACTCGATACACTATCCATACATCTACATACGTACGTATAACACACCTATTTTATACATCGAATTTTGATCGCGTCTCACAGCTGTTTACGCAGTTGTATTCGCGTGAAAACTTCGGTGTTTAACTTCACATATTTTTGGCCCCTTCAGGGTAAAACCAGCTTGGTCTGGTCCTCGGTGGAAACCTCACAGGTGCCAACGAAACCGGGTGAGGCGTTGACCCGACACGCCTGCCGCGCCCCATAAGGGCAAAGCTAACCGTCGGACGGGACCAGGTAGCACGGCCTTGGGGGTGTCCCCTAGTCGTGTCTGGTTGTCTCCTACCGTCCCACCCTTACCCCTTCCTTACTTCCATTCCTTTACACTAGTTTGGGTGTGCCGGCCGTCAGGCCCATACCACCCCGGTGTAGAGGCAGTTAGGAATCCTCTACTCGCGTGAGTTGCACAGAGGAATACAAGTTGTTTAGGTACACACCACACCACGCACTACTCATCCTCCTGGCTTCCCGCCGGGAGGGATCGTAATCAAGGCGGCCGACTAAAAGTCAACAACTTTTTATTTGTCGTCCTTGTTGCAAATCCCTACTAAGTGTAACTCGATCGAGTTTCACTTAGTACAAAATGTTATCACTCGAGGTTCTATTACAGGACCCCGAGGTTTATGCCTTTTTAAAGGCAAAGTTTGGGGACGGCATCCCTTCCGCCGCCCCCGCTTCCTTCCCCTCACAACCCCTCACCCCAGCCGCCACTGCCGAAGCGCGATCTTCTATCGGTCGCAAATCCCGTCGGGACGCAGTCCCAAGCACCCCCGCCTCCCCCACGCGTTCGCGGAGCTCTCACTCCACGAGACGCACCCCCTCCCCCGTCATCACCCCCTCTCCCTCCGATATGGAGGCTTCTGAAATTAGCAGTCAGGAATCTGACGACGGGTTTCAACCCGACCCGCGCAATGAGCGCAAAAAGAGGAGGCGCAACCCTCCTCTCCCCCCCTCTTCGGGCACTGACGCCCTTCTACCCACCCCCCCCTCCCAACCGCCCAAGCCCGCCTCGCAGAAGAGGCCGCTCTCTCCCCGTCAAGGGGACGCTCCACGAAAGGAGCAAACCCCCCCACCCCTCTTCGTTCATGAGAAGTCCAAATGGACTTCTATTTCAGGTTGGTGTGCTGAAAAGCACATCAACTTCACCTCCGCACGATCCACCGCTCAGGGGATCAAAATCACTGTCCCCACTTCTCGGGACCATAGGTCCCTCACCCTCCTTCTCAAGGAAAGGGCTATCCCTTTCCACACTTTCACCCTTGAGGAGGAACGCCTCCTCAGGGTAGTCATTCGAGGTGTCCCCAGGGAGATCCCCACGGAGGAGGTTCTATCCTCCCTCCGCTCCCAATCTTATCCCGTGCACGCCGTGCACCGCATGGTCCGGGGGAAATCCCACGATCCATACGACATGGTTCTGGTCTCCCTCGACCGCACCGACGCCGGAAAGGCGATCTTCCGCCTCACCAGCGTATGCCAACTTCACGGCATAGCTGTTGAGCCCCCCCACAAGCGTGACACTGTTTCCCAGTGCCACCGCTGCCAACAATACGGGCACTCCGCCCGCAATTGTTTCGCCAAGCCTAGGTGCGTCAAGTGCCTAGGTGACCACTCCACCGCCCAGTGCGACCGGCCCAAGGACAAGTCCTTGTGCACGTCTCCCCCCGCATGTGTTCTCTGCGGGGAGATCGGACATCCCGCGAACTACCGCGGGTGCCCGAAAGCCCCTCGCCCCCTTAAGGGGAAAACCCCTCGCACTCCGGCAAGGCGCAATCCCCCCCCACCCACGACTCCCCCAAGCCCCCCCAAACCCAACCCTTGGGGATCAAAGGCAGTAGCCCCTGCGGTGAAGCCTATGTTCCCCGCCCTCCCCAGCCGAGCAACCCCTCCTGTGGCTGCCTCGGCTCCCCCCACCCCCGACCCCCCCTCGGCTAAGATACCGACCCCGGTATTCCTAGCCCCCTCCCCCCCCTCCCCCTCCATCAACAACTCGGATCTGGGAATAGTTGCTCGCTTTGCGAGCCTTATAAACTACGCCCAGCTTCGAGAAATGGCCGACCTGATTCGCGCCAATGAGGGCAACCCATTGGCACTGCTGGATATCTCGATCAGGTACTCCAGCATCATCGAATCACTAGCCAACTTTAGGGTAAATCCGTAATGGATTTACAACCCCAAGGTAGAGTCAAACCGAAATCCCTACGTTTAGGTTATTTCAATGCAAATGGCATTAAAACCCAGCGCGACGAGATCGCCACTTTTCTCCGCGATCATGACTTAGATATTCTTTTAGTGCAAGAAACCTTTTTAAAACCCGCTCATAGGGACCCGAAAATTGCAAACTATTGCATAGTTCGCAATGATAGGGTCAGATCCCGCCTCGGCGGCACTCTAATCTATTACAAAAAATCCTTGCACTGTGTTCCCATGGACCCGCCCTCCCTCACGTCAAACATTGAAGCTTCGATATGTAAGTTAGGCATGTCAGGACATCAACCCATTGTGATAGGTTCGTTGTACTGCCCCCCGGGCGAAGATTACTCACTATGGGATAGACTTCGCGGCCCTCGCCAACCTCGGGGGTGCAGTCATTCTGGCAGGAGACATAAATGCCAAAAACTCCCTTTGGGGTTGTAACACTACAACTCAAAGGGGCAGAGTTCTCAACAGGATCTCTGAATCCCTAGGTTTCGACATTCTCGCTCCGAATGAGCCAACCCACTACCCCGTCAACCTAGCACATCGCCCTGATGTACTAGACGTCGCACTCCTAAAGAGCATCAATCTGAGGTTGTGTTCGATAGAAGTGCACAAGGAGCTTGACTCCGATCACAGGCCAGTAGTACTAGACTTCGCTCCCCGCGTAGGTCCCCGCGAAGCAGGCCAACCTCTTCCTACCAGGCTTGTAACAGACTGGAATCGTCTTGAGGAAAGCCTCAAGGCGACTACCTCCGACCATCTAGATGGTATACCTGATATTATCACGTCCGTAGACGAAACGGTAGCGGCAATCGACTCCCTCACAAATCACGTGCAATCGCTTATTAGTGATTGCTCCCGGAGAGTACCGGTGGAGGACAGCCTCCACTGGCGCCTCCCCGAGGACGTACGAGATTTACTGAGGGAGAAGAACGCAGCTATCAGAGCCTACGATAGAGTTCCCTCCGAAGCCAATAGGGCACAGCTTAGATCACTTCAGCGCGCCGTCAAAGCGCGAATTGGCGAGCTACGCCAGGATAGATGGGACAGCACTCTCGAAAGTTTAGAACCTACACACCAAGCGTTCTGGCAACTTTCGAGAGCCCTTACTAAGGATACTGTTGTTCCCATACCTCCCCTCAACAGGCCCAACCTTCCTCCCGCTTTTGATGATAGCGAGAAAACCGAATGTCTAGCTGACTGTCTCGAGCTTCAATGTTCCCCCAGCACCCTCCCAGTCGACTTAGATCACCTCGAAGAGGTAAACCAAGAGGTGGAACGGCTAGCCTCACTACCGTTACCCACCCTATCCGAAGAGGATGAAGACCCTGTCCCCCCAGTCACACCCGATGAGGTATCAGGTATCATCAAGAAACTAAAACCTAGGAAATCCCCCGGTTCGGATCTAATCAACAACAGAGTTATCAAACTCTTTCCCCCCATCCTTATCGCCCTCATGACCGCCATCTTCAATGGGGCCATGTCTAACAACATCTTTCCACACCAGTGGAAAAATGCCATCGTCATTGGCATCCCAAAACCGGGCAAGCCCAAGACCGAACCGAGTAGTTATCGACCCATCAGCCTTCTCAACGGCATGGGCAAGATATACGAACGACTTATACTCAGTCGTCTCCTAGCATACGCCGATGCTAACCTGCTCATTCCCCATGAGCAATTTGGCTTTAGGAATCACCATTCCTGTGTTCAGCAAGTCCACCGACTGGTTGAGCACATAAGTCACAAACTCATGTACGGTCAACGTACGGGCGTCCTCTACTTTGATGTGGCGAAGGCGTTTGACAAGGTCTGGCACAACGGCTTATTATATAAGCTGTGGCAGATGGAAGTGCCACACAGACTCGTGCTCATCATACGAGACTACTTGTCGAATCGCCTTTTCCGCTACAGAGTCGAAGGCGCCCTCTCCTCCCCCCACCCCGTTCATGCCGGAGTCCCACAGGGCTCGGTATTATCTCCAATCCTGTTCTCGCTGTTCACAAGCGACATACCAAAGCATCGGCAAGCTCAGTTAGCACTTTTCGCAGACGACACTGCAATCTACGCCTCTGGTACTAGTCTGGATTCCATAGCCAAGAACCTCCAATCCTCGGCCGACGCACTCGGTGCATGGTTTAGGAAGTGGCGGATCGAGGTGAATCCAGACAAAAGTCAAGCAGTGCTATACCATAGGCAAGCTAACAAACTCCCCCCTCCCCGCCCGCCCACGATTCGTATGTTTGGTAAGCCGATCCCTTGGGAGAAGCAAGCCAAATACCTAGGAGTTATTCTTGATGATCATCTGTCGTTCATTCCGCACATTAAGACCGTGCGCGCTAGGGCCGCTATGGCACAAAGTCGACTATACTTCCTCTTAAACCGTCGTTCAAAGCTTTCGCTTAGGAACAAAGTCCGCCTTTATACGGCTTGCATACGCCCCATCATGACGTATGCCTCCCCTGTGTTCGCACACACCCCCCCCTGTAGAATTCGTAAACTTCAGGTTCTCCAGAACAGATTCATGCGTAAAGCAACAGGAGCTCCCTGGTATGTTAGGACAGAGAATCTTCACATAGACCTCGGTCTGCCTACAATTAGGCAATTCATGAAGCGCTGCTCTCAGAACTTCTTTGACTCCGCCGCCGCACACAAGAACCCACTCATAGTGGCATCGTCTTCCTACACACCGTCTTGCATCTCGCGCATTCGCCGTCCGAGACACGTTCTCGGCGAGGATGACGACGAGATCACCAAGGCGCAGGAAGCCGCATACTCATCTATGAGACACAACTCACCCCGCACCGGCAACTCACCGCGATACCGACCTCGTCGTAGGGGTCGTTTGTATCGTCACCGCGTCACTACACAATCGGGCCGGCCCGCCACACCTAGCATAGCCCACAACTAGGGTTCGAGTTCCCTTGGTAGGGGACGCCCTATGCATATGCAGCACTCACACTCACTCATATGACCGTAGGCAAATTTTTGTTAGTTCCGTCTAACAAAAGTTTGAATACGTAGGTACATTTAGGTTAGGAGCACACGCTCGCCGCACGACCGCGCAAGGGTGTACATAGCCTAACGGCTTACACTTATCACCTCACAAAAAAAAAAAAAAAAAAAAAAAAAAAAAACGGATTGTTTTTGTATTTACTGGTTGTAGCGCGCGCACGCACACGCACGTTATAATATTACGTTGAAAGTTATTATAATATAAAAAAACTTCAAACATGTCTGGACGCGGTAAAGGTGGAAAAGTTAAGGGAAAGGCAAAGTCTCGTTCCAACCGTGCTGGTCTCCAGTTCCCCGTCGGTCGTATACACAGGCTGCTGCGTAACGGCAACTACGCCGAGCGCGTCGGTGCCGGTGCTCCAGTGTATCTGGCCGCAGTAATGGAATACCTTGCCGCTGAAGTTCTCGAGTTGGCCGGTAACGCCGCGAGGGACAACAAGAAGACCAGGATCATTCCCCGTCATCTCCAATTGGCCATCCGCAACGACGAGGAGTTGAACAAACTGCTATCCGGCGTGACAATCGCTCAGGGCGGTGTGCTGCCTAACATCCAGGCTGTCCTCCTGCCCAAGAAGACCGAGAAGAAGGCCTAAACCTCTCGCTCAATTCTTGGTCTGTCTGTATCATCGAGATCACGATCGATGTGCATCGACACACACACTGTTCTTTGCGTGCATGGATCGTGAACGTGAAAAAGGCCCTTTTCAGGGCCACAATACGAATCATAGTCGGAAAGTAATATTATATTATTATTATAAAGACTGTTTCTATTACGATACAATTGAAAGTATTCTAGCAGTATAACTATGTATTATAGTACATTATACAGTATATTATAAAATAATACTTAATAATATTAAATTGACAGACACGTCAGTTAAAAGTAAATTTTACATGAACAAAACTACTACTTCATTGATACATTATAATAAATTAAACACGAAATAAAAATATATGCAACGTACCTATCAATACAAACCATTTGATATTTATTTAATTATAGGTAATCTACCATACTATCAAATAGATAGATAGTTTTTTTTTTTTTTTTTTTTTTTTTTTAATATAAATAATATTACTACTAAAGACGACCAAAAGCGAAGCGTCGCACCTCGTCCCGCGCATTTCCCCTTTGGCGCGGTCTCTCTCTTGACGCTAGAGCGAGGCGAACGCGACTGAACATATCTGTTTCGCTACGATTGGTCCGCGCGGACTGTCGCGCTCTACGTGCGTCCCACCACTGAGCGACTTTTGGCTCAATAAAAAGAAGGTGCAGTTTGCCGTACAAAATCGGACAGTCACGCGCGCCGCAGTGAAGAGCGCACACCTGCGAGCCTCGCTGCCTAGCCGTACGGATCGCCCACATCGTACCCATCGGACATCAGACCGAGGAACGAGCACTTGCCGCCCGGCGGTTACCCACTGTTACTGCAGCGAACAACCGTCGAGCGATCGCGGCTGGCGCGCGTCCTAGGACGCCGCCATGCCAAACAAACAAAACAGCCCTTCTAAGGGCTATAGCCCTTTGGGCCCCTCCACCACCCCTTTTCGGGGCTCCCCTCAATCCCCCCTACAACAGGGACAGGGAACGGGAACACCACCGGCCTCGCTTCGGACCCCGAGCCCTCAAATACGACCTCAAAGGTCCGCATTTGAGCCACCGAGATCATCACAACAAAAATCCATGCCCGCCGCTAAATCCGCCCTCGGAGCGGACACGCGCTCGCGTACCGTATCGGCCGCTGAGGCGCCACGCCCGAAGGCGGGGCGCCCAAGCGTAGCCCCACCCGCCGCGACCGCGCGCCCGCCATTGGGCAGACCGAGCGCGCACCGCGCCGCCGCCCAGCCGCCGCCGCCCGGGCCCGGCCAATCGCGCGCGAGCGCGTACTCGTCGCGCGCCCCCGCTCCACCCCGTGCACCTCCGCCGGCCCAATCGGCGTCGAGCGCCGCGTACCGCGCGGCTCCGCCGACCCAATCGGCGTCGAGTGACGCGTATTACACGCCTCCGCCGCCCAGATCGGCGTCGAACGTCGCGTTCCACACTCCGCCGCCGCCCAGATCGGTGTCGAGTGACGCGTACCAACCTGTGCCGCAGTACCGAGCGATGTCGAACATTTCGACCTTGTCTTTTCCGCCCGCTAGCCTCCAGCATTTGGCTTCCCCTCGCGAAGCTGCAATGGACTCGCCCGCTCAACGGTACTATAGTGATACCTCACTGGCTTCGATCGCATCCGTCGAAGGCGACGAGCTAGACCGCCTACTGAACACCCCGCCGTCGCAGACAGCATACGGCGAAAAATCGGCAGCGCCCACGCCAATGGTCCGACTCACGTCCGACCACGGCCAACAGAAGCTAACGCAGACAGCTGACTTCCACAATATGGAAATAGACCCCTCCCGCACCCCCTCGCGTCGCCGAAGGAGCACGGACGACGAGGAGGAATACGAAAGGGATAAGCGGCCTTGCAATTCGGCGCTGACTCTCTCCTACTCACAACGCGACCCACGCCTGACGCGTACGTCACAAAGGGAGGAGGGACTCTCGGCGCAGACCTACGCAGGAGCCCTATCATCGCCACCACCGACAACCCCGTCAACCCCAACAACCAGCATACCGCCCGTTGCCGTCCTACAGACCGACCAACCGGCTAGCCAACAAGCCGCTCAATTGGCTTCTCAAGAAGTTCCTGCCCCAGCCCCGAAAGTTCAGGCACGGTACCCACCCCTTGTGGTGGAGGCACTACCGGACTGGACTGTGCATTTCAGGGAGCTGAAAAAGCTCCTGGGGCATGCGCCCAACGGCCGCGCATACGGGAAAGGCGTCCGATTTATGCCAAAGTCGGACACCGAGTACCGAATCATACAATCCTACCTCACTAACCTGGAGAGGGAGACCAGGATATCCTGGTTCTCGTACTCCCTCCCAGCAGAGCGAAGCCTGAAGGTGGCCATCCGTGGGCTGCCAGTAGATACAAACCCGGAGGACATCAACCGGGAGCTGCAAGAGCTCGGATATGTGCCCGAATATGTGCGCGCAATCCGAGCCCGGCAAGGACGCCCCGGCTGCCTATACTTCGCCCAACTGCAGCGAACACCCGGACTCACCCCCGGGATTTACAACGTCACAGAGCTGCTGTGCATGCCGGGAGTCCGCATTGAAGCGTGGCGCGGCAAGCGAGGGCCAGCTCAATGCCATCGATGCCAGCAGTTCCGGCATTCCTCCCACAACTGCCACAGGCCACCAGCCTGCGTGCGCTGCGGGGAGGAGCACACCGCCAAAGAATGCCAGCGCCCCCTAGAATCGCCGCCCACCTGCGCAAACTGTGGAGGTGCACACACGGCAAATAACGTTGCTTGCCCGGTGTTCCGAAAGGAGGCGCGGAACAAGAAGGCCGGCACCGTCAGCCGGACCGCCACCACCGCTGCCAAACAAACAGCAGCTACCACCACCGAAGCAGACGCCCCAGGCTCATTGATGGCCGTCGCCAACCCAGCCAACGCGACTGGCGGCAAGAAGCGTCGCAGGAGGAACAGAAAGAAGTCCCGGGGCTCGAAGGCTGTGCTGACAGCACAGCCAGAAAGCACACCGGCGGGACCTGCAGCACCCGTGGTCGCTGCCCCCTCAAGGGGGACGAAGGCGAAGCGGGCTGCCGAGCCGATGACAGCGAGCACTTCGTCGACAACGGAAAAGACAATCCCTTTGATTACCATGGCTATCGAAGCCCTAAACAAGGTGCTCATAGCCATCCAGGAGAAACGGGACCTGACTCCAGTTATCCTGCAGTGCGTAGGAGACTTTTTTGCCTATGGCCGGTAGTCCCCTACGTATCTGCCACTGGAACGCCGACGGACTGTCCCCAGAAAAGACCCGGCTGTTGAGGTTACTTGTCTCACAGCGGCAGGTTGATGTTGCCCTCATCAACGAGACGCACCTCAAGCCCAGCACCAAACTGAAGATGCCAGGGTACCACGTGTACCGAGAAGACCTACTCTCCCCCACTGGCACTGCATACAGGGGATTAGCAGTCCTAGTGAAGAGAAGGATCGTCCACCAACCGCTGCCAGTACCAACTCTGCAGTCGTCGTACGCCCTCGGCGTGGAAGTCTGCATCGACCGCCAGCCCACCCGTGTGTATGCGTTCTACAAGCCGCCAGCCGTCCGGTTTGAAATGGCTGATGTCCACACCCTGCTGGACTCGCCACTCCCGACCGTGATCGCGGGCGACTTCAATGCAAAGCACACGGCTTGGAACTCAAACTCCATCTGCGCAAACGGCCGCCGTCTTCTCGACGATGCGGACCGCAACGGCTACGAGGTGCTAGGACCAGAGGTCCCGACGCACTACCCGTACCAGGCAGCCCTCACACCTGACGTCATCGATCTGTCGATAGTCCGCGGCCTCCCAGCCGCACCTTCGATCGACGTCCTGGACGACCACCTCCTCTCGGACCACCAACCGGTCCTGCTGACTCTGCAGAGCGTCCCAGTCCGGACAGTACCGATGCCCTCTCGTGTCCGACAAGACTGGCGAGTCTTCGCCGATTACATGGCCCACCACTCGCCCTACCGCCGAATTGAGTCCCACGCCGACGTTGACACGCTCGCTGAAAACCTCAGCGCCACCATCAACACAGCGCTTCAAGTGTCGAGACGAGACGCTACGTCGGCGCACAAGCCACCCCTACTCCCAGCGAACATCTTGGCGATGATCAAGAGGAAGAGGAAGCTGCGACGCCAATGGCAGAGCACCAGATGCCCGTCCATGAAGACCCAGCTCAATGCTCTGGCTGCAAAGATCTCGGCCGCACTGGAAACAGTTGCAACCGAGTCCTGGGAACGCACCATTGAGCGAGCAGGCGAAGACTGGTCTGGCATCCACCGCCTTTGCCGCCAACTCTCCGGGAAGCCACCTCCGTTAAGGCCCCTTCTGGCCAGTGACGGAACTCCACGCTACCGCGCCGAGGACCGAGCGGAGATTTTTGCTAGCCACCTGGAGACCCAGTTCCAGCCGAACCAAGCCTCAAATATGCAGCACGTAGAGTCCATCCAGCAGCACTTGGAGTCCTACTTCAGAGCGCCGATAGCAGCCACGGAAGACCCAGTAGTCTTTTCCCCGGGTCAAGTGCAGCGAATGATTCGCCGCACCCAGCCGCGGAAAGCCCCAGGTCCAGATCGGATCTCTAATGAAGCCCTGCGTCACCTTCCCCCGCGAGCAATCGCGACGTTGACGCAGCTATTCAACGGAATCCTCCGCACCAGCCACTTTCCCGCGTCATGGAGACTCGGCCGAGTCATCATGCTGCCTAAACCCGGGAAAAACATACTGAAGCCCGAGAGTTATCGGCCCATCACGCTGCTGCCGACCATCTCCAAAGTTTTCGAGAAACTCCTGCTGCTTCACCTGACACCCCACATCCAGCCACGCGACGAACAGTTTGGCTTTCGCGCCGAACACTCCACAACGCACCAGCTCGCGAGGGTACTGCACTTCGTGACTGTCGCCCTCAACAAGAGGGAGAGCACGGTCGCAGTACTTCTCGACATGGAGAAAGCATTCGACCGCGTCTGGCACTCCGGTCTGATATACAAGTTGTCCACATCTACTATTCCACGTCGAATAGTTAAGACTGTGGCCTCCTTCCTCCAAGACCGACGCTTTCAAGTGGCAGTTGACGGCGTCCTATCTACGGAGCGCACCATCAGAGCCGGCGTGCCCCAGGGAAGTTGCCTCTCGCCCGTCTGCTACAGCAGATACACGGACGACATCCCCGTCGCTGGAGGCGCCCTATTGGCGCTGTACGCTGACGATGCCGCCTACATCTCATCTTCACTCACCCCCGTTCACGCGGCGACAAAGATGCAGCGCGCATTGGATGCACTCCCGCCATGGCTGGAAGACTGGAGACTGACGGTCAACGTGGCGAAGACCCAGGCGATCTCCTTCGGCAGCAGGAGACAACCACCGCCTCTCACCATGCTCGGACAACGCATCGACTGGTCCCCGACGGTAAAATACCTGGGAGTGACCATAGACCGTCGTCTCACAATGGCCCCACACGTAAGGAACGTCGTTGGCCAAACGCAAGCCGCTCGAGCTCTCCTGCGTCCTGTACTGTCGTCCCGCCTCCCCTTGCGCGCGAAGCTGACGGTGTACAAGGCATATATCCGCACCCGCCTCACATATGCCGCCCCAGCCTGGTATGCGCTGGTCTCGGACACACACCGCAAACGGTTGCGTGCGCAGCAGTCGCTCGCCCTTCGCACCGTCGTGGACGCCCCTCGCTACGTGAGGAACAACACCATCGCCAGAGGCCTACGCATGGAGAGCCTCGACGACTTCATCGGTCGCCTGAGCGGCAACATGTTCGCCCGAACGGAAGGGTCCTCCTTCCGCCATCTGCAGGAGCTAGCGCCCTACCATCGGCGCCCACCGGACAGACCACTGCCGCGGGACTTAATTCCCGCCGCAACCTCACCTGACTGACCCCTCTCGCGGACGTCGGCTGATGGGCGCCTCCTCCCGGCAGGCTCGACCTCGCTGACGTCCCGAGAGCCCACACGGACCAAGCCGCTGCTGGCTCGCAGACCGCTCACCGGACTTCCCCTCCCGAGGGGATACCGCCGGTGGGGCCCGGACTCGCTAGCAGTGTGAAACGCACACCCGGGCATGACGCCCGAACTATAGACCACGGTGGCCAAGGCCACCACCCAGGGACCCGCCTGTATTCGCAGGCGGCGAGTGACACCACTCAGACAGGCCGTCGCCTGGAAGAGTAACCCCAGGTCCCTCTAGGGGGATCATGAGAAGACCCGGAGCCGTACAAAATCACTCAGCTATCGAACGCCGTACTGTACTGTACTGTACTGTACGTTACGTTCATTAGCGCGCTCTCATATTATTAACCGACAACAAAATGCCGCCCAAGACAAGTGGTAAGGCCGCCAAGAAATCCGGCAAGGCACAAAAGAACATCTCCAAGACCGATAAGAAAAAGAAGAAGCACAAGAGGAAGGAGAGCTACGCCATCTACATCTACAAGGTGCTCAAGCAGGTCCACCCCGACACCGGTATCTCCAGTAAGGCTATGTCAATCATGAATTCGTTCGTTAACGACATCTTCGAACGCATAGCCGCCGAAGCTTCTCGTCTGGCCCATTACAACAAGAGGTCCACTATTACATCGAGGGAGGTGCAGACTTCCGTCAGGCTGCTGCTGCCCGGTGAGCTCGCCAAGCACGCAGTCAGCGAGGGCACCAAAGCCGTCACCAAGTACACCAGCTCCAAGTGAGCGTCGCGTATACTTGTTTCGTGTTTTTTGTGTCTGTGTATGTATATCGAAACACAAACACAACAAAAGGCCCTTTTCAGGGCCACAAATATGTTCATGTATTTTCTGTAATCGGTTTCTATTAACACACAACAAGTCGAAAGTTCGACGACGACGACCGGTTAATTAATTTACTTAACTAAATTTCCTCTATCTAGCTGAATAACAAACAAACAATATAATTATGGTTAGGCTAGGTTAGAAAAAGTTAGGTTAAGAAATGTTAGGTTTGAAAAAGTTAGGTTCTAAAGGAGAGAGAATGAATGAAATTTAATTAAAATCATATATATTAACAACGTAGATGTTTAACCGCGATAAATATAAATAATAAAAAAATAAAAAAAAAAAAATAGAAAAAGGTTTAATGCGAAACGATAATTATTTATAGATGATACCTACCACCTATACCAATAAATTATTGTTTTGTAAAACTTTATTCGAGCGTTCGATTGTGTGATGCGTCGAGCTTGTTTCCCGTCGGGTATAAATATTGGTGACCCGCGTACGGCGTTATTCATTCTCTCTCGCACCGTCCCCGCGTACTGACGTTACCTACCGTACTACCGTTACGTTAAAGAAATGGCACGTACCAAGCAGACCGCTCGCAAGTCCACCGGTGGTAAGGCACCGAGGAAACAGCTCGCCACTAAAGCCGCCCGCAAGAGTGCACCGGCTACCGGTGGTGTAAAGAAGCCCCATCGCTACAGGCCCGGTACCGTCGCTCTTCGTGAGATCCGTCGTTACCAGAAGAGTACCGAGCTGTTGATCCGCAAACTCCCGTTCCAGCGTTTGGTTCGTGAGATCGCTCAGGACTTCAAGACCGATCTCCGTTTCCAGAGCTCCGCTGTCATGGCACTTCAGGAGGCCAGCGAGGCTTACCTCGTCGGTCTCTTCGAAGACACCAACCTTTGCGCCATTCACGCTAAACGCGTCACCATCATGCCAAAGGACATACAGTTGGCTCGCAGGATCAGAGGCGAACGCGCTTAAGGCGTGTGACTTTACAACTCCGGCGTACACAAACACGCACGAAATTATCATCGTGTCAGTTTGTTTTGTACACTCGAGCCGAAAAGCACAAAAGGCCCTTTTCAGGGCCACATATATTTCTGATATATTATTAAAATATATGTTTCTTACATAACATCATAAAGTCATATAGTCTATAAATAAACTACATATAATTACCTATATACTAAATTATAAATATATAGGTTAGGTACTGAAAAAGTTTAGTTTAGTTTGTTTGCTTATGTTATTTATGCATAATTGATTGGACTTAAAACATGGATGTAAATAAATCTATGGAATAATCAAATTATTTCACTTTTGCAATATTCTATATGCTATGCGTATAGACTTGCTTGCCAAATGAAATTAGGTTGATATTTTATTAAAACAATAATTTGTTCAAGTCATAGGTGAATATGACTAATACAAGAATAACACGAATTATTATTAATGTACATAGAAATTATATTAATAAATAATTGTGTGTTCGTAGTAAACCGGGGCACCCACCGAGCGCGCGAGCGCGTCGACGGCTCCATACACCGGCGGTATACTATATAAAGGGGCGAAATACGTTTGCTCCGAATCCAGTCGTACGCCAGCGCTCGCCGTTTAACAACGTGCGCGCGTTAGTCATTTGTTCGTGTCGTTCTGTTCAATTTACTCGCTTAGAAGATGACCGGACGCGGAAAGGGAGGAAAAGGTCTGGGGAAAGGAGGAGCCAAGCGTCACAGGAAAGTACTTCGTGATAACATCCAGGGCATCACGAAGCCGGCCATCCGTCGTCTGGCGCGCAGAGGTGGTGTCAAGCGTATCTCCGGTCTCATTTACGAAGAGACTCGCGGCGTCCTCAAGGTTTTCCTAGAGAACGTAATCCGCGACGCCGTCACGTACACGGAGCACGCCAAGAGGAAGACCGTAACCGCCATGGACGTAGTCTACGCTCTGAAGCGTCAAGGCCGCACCCTCTACGGTTTCGGCGGTTAAGGTTGCCTGCCTGCTTGCCTGCATGCCACATAATATTTATCGAATATTATTATTTTATTCGATAAATAATTTAAACAAAAGGCCCTTTTCAGGGCCGCATATGAATCTTATAAACTTTATTACGGTTTATGTTTCTATGACACACACACAAGAAAGTCTCTAATTAACTAACTCAAAATACTTTTACCAACCTTCAATAGTATCGGTTCTACAACATAAATAAATAAACATCTTACTTGTTGTTACTCTTCCTCTATAGAGATATAGCGAACCGTGCCGAAGTATACTTATGTGTAGATCTCCATTCACCGTTCGAGTAACTGAAAGAAAAAAAAAAAAATATGTATAATTTTTTATATATCGTAGCATACCTATAACATTATAATATATTACTTTTATACGTTTGTTTTATCATTCTATATACCTACTTAGAAACGACTAATCGTATGATTTTAATATTATTATTAATATTTACTTTGAAAAATTATATTAATTTATACAATACTACTTACTACGTCGTACGTACGTACACGACGAAAAGTAGCGCTGAGGGCGGCCGCCGCCGCCGCTCTTTACTTTGTACTGCGCATTTGATTCGATTATTGTAAATATGCCTATAGACTATTCATAATATGAAATATATTGAATAATAATAGACAGTGTCTCAATGATGACGTAAAATATATTTTTATATTACTATTATAATCGAACAAACCTCCCCGGTCATAGTCGTCCGTCCTTAAGTGGTGTGTTCGAACCAACGTGTATGCAACGTGTTTTACGAAGGTTCACTTTTAATGGTGTAATTCGTTCGGTTAATGTGTTAATATAAAAAAAATGTTTACACGTTTCAAGCTCGATATCCACGTCGAGGATTTATCGACCGTTTAGGCGGAAATCTTTGCGTTTTATAGAGAAAAATACATTTTTAACAAAACTCAACGTATGCACGGTAGACAGTCGAGAAAATAATATACCGTAGCGTCGTAACCTATCGTTTATACCCTATATAATCTGTGTTGTACGATGGTCACTTTCATGATATATATAAAATGTTGTACGAAATACATGCCGCCATAGGAAAAGTTTAATAAAAATTTATTTAATTAGATAGGTGTTAGTGAAAAGTATGAAGTGTTCATACGAGAAAACGTCCCGCGACAGAACGGCCCTCGTTACGGTAAAGTTCAGACGTAGCTCGCTGAACGAAATTTTATGTATGGTGGCGACATCTACGGACAGTCGAAGTCTCTATCTACTTATTACTACTAACTACTACGTTAGTTAATTACTTACGTACTTACTTGTGTGTGTATCTACATATAATAAAAAATAAATAAAATGGCAGACACAGCTGTTGCCGCCGAAGCTCCGGCTCCCGCTACACCCGCGAAGAAGGCAGGAAGAGGGGCAGGTGCCGCAAAGAAACCTAAGGCGAAGCCCACTCATCCCAAGACATCCGAGATGGTGAACAACGCTATCAGGGAGATGAAGGAACGCAGCGGATCGTCGTTGCAAGCCATCAAAAAATACATCGCCGCCCACTACAAGGTCGACGCCGAGAAGTTGGCGCCTTTCATTAGAAAGTATCTGAAGAGTGCCGTCGAATCGGGTGCCCTAATTCAGACAAAGGGCAAGGGTGCCTCCGGATCGTTCAAACTCGAGTCCAAGTCCTCCTCGGCGAAGAAACCCAGCGCAGCCGCCGCTAGCTCCGGCAAATCCGCCGGCGGCAAGGGTGCCGCCGCCTCCGCCGCCAAGGGTGGTAAGAAGGCGACCGCCTCCGCCGCCGGCGCCAAGAGCAAGAAGGCGGCCGCCGCGTCGGCGTCTGCCGCCTCGGGCTCGCCGTCCAAATCCAAAGCGTCCGCAGCTAAAGACAAGAAAGCCGCCGCCGCAAAGAAGAAGCCCGCCCCTAAGAAGGCCGCAACCCCCGCTAAGGCGAAGGGTGGTGCAGCCCCCAAAGCAAAGAAGACCGCCAAACCTCCTACTAAGAAACCCAAGGCACCGAAACCTAAGAAGGCCGCCGCCACACCTAAGAAGCCGGCCGCGAAGAAAGCAGCCGCCGCCAAGAAGTAAACTCGCACACGACACCACCGCACAACATAATTAATTATATAATTGATTGTGTGTGTGTCGTCGAGAGGTACGACGTGTTGCGCCGCGGCGCTAAGCGGCTCAAGACTGCGGCGACCGACCAGCGGAGTAGTGCAGTTTCTGATCGCAAGAAAGAAGAAGAAAACTACTAAGATCTCTCTCTATCATCGCTGCCGCGCGCTTAGCTTGCTATGCGCACGCACGCAACAACAAAACAGCCCTTTTCAGGGCTAACAAAGTTTTCTCGAATATAATTTTTATTTTTATATTCGTTTCTATGATACGATAAAGGTCAAAAGTAGTCTCAAACAAACAAACAACATTCTACTATAACGCATCAACTTTATTTATTTCTAAATAAATACTTTACATCGCTAAGTATAGGTACAATTTCGTATAATAATATCTAATAATAATAAACTATAACTAAGCAATTACATATCTATATAAATTAACTAACTTACTATGCTACCGTACAAAATCTATAACTACTTATTTATTACCTACATAGGTAAATTAAATTATTTATTTCGTATCGTACCATAAACTTTATCCTCTTCACATACATATATACACTTCACTTCACTTTGGTATTTATTATTACACCACACATTTATTTTTTCACTTGTTTCACTTCACACACGCGCGAGATTATTATTATTTACGCGAACGCAACGACGGAGGCGTAGGCGGCGTGAAACTACGATAATAAACAACAACAACAACCTAATTAATAATTACAACACACATTTTTACAACTATAAACTAAAACGACACGCCGTCCGCCCTGCCGACTGCCCGATATAATATACTTTTGTTTTTCAATATAATAATAAAGGATATTATTATTATTATTATGGCTATGGCGCTGGCGCATGCGCGATGCGCGACGAACGACGTCGCTTTTTGACGGTGTCAGTTCGTTCTCTCGCTCGCTCCCTACCCCACCCGACGTTTGCGCGACAGCGGCCGTATATAAAATGAACGGACACAAACGGATTGTTTTTGTATTTACTGGTTGTAGCGCGCGCACGCACACGCACGTTATAATATTACGTTGAAAGTTATTATAATATAAAAAAACTTCAAACATGTCTGGACGCGGTAAAGGTGGAAAAGTTAAGGGAAAGGCAAAGTCTCGTTCCAACCGTGCTGGTCTCCAGTTCCCCGTCGGTCGTATACACAGGCTGCTGCGTAACGGCAACTACGCCGAGCGCGTCGGTGCCGGTGCTCCAGTGTATCTGGCCGCAGTAATGGAATACCTTGCCGCTGAAGTTCTCGAGTTGGCCGGTAACGCCGCGAGGGACAACAAGAAGACCAGGATCATTCCCCGTCATCTCCAATTGGCCATCCGCAACGACGAGGAGTTGAACAAACTGCTATCCGGCGTGACAATCGCTCAGGGCGGTGTGCTGCCTAACATCCAGGCTGTCCTCCTGCCCAAGAAGACCGAGAAGAAGGCCTAAACCTCTCGCTCAATTCTTGGTCTGTCTGTATCATCGAGATCACGATCGATGTGCATCGACACACACACTGTTCTTTGCGTGCATGGATCGTGAACGTGAAAAAGGCCCTTTTCAGGGCCACAATACGAATCATAGTCGGAAAGTAATATTATATTATTATTATAAAGACTGTTTCTATTACGATACAATTGAAAGTATTCTAGCAGTATAACTATGTATTATAGTACATTATACAGTATATTATAAAATAATACTTAATAATATTAAATTGACAGACACGTCAGTTAAAAGTAAATTTTACATGAACAAAACTACTACTTCATTGATACATTATAATAAATTAAACACGAAATAAAAATATATGCAACGTACCTATCAATACAAACCATTTGATATTTATTTAATTATAGGTAATCTACCATACTATCAAATAGATAGATAGTTTTTTTTTTTTTTTTTTTTTTTTTTTTTTAATATAAATAATATTACTACTAAAGACGACCAAAAGCGAAGCGTCGCACCTCGTCCCGCGCATTTCCCCTTTGGCGCGGTCTCTCTCTTGACGCTAGAGCGAGGCGAACGCGACTGAACATATCTGTTTCGCTACGATTGGTCCGCGCGGACTGTCGCGCTCTACGTGCGTCCCACCACTGAGCGACTTTTGGCTCAATAAAAAGAAGGTGCAGTTTGCCGTACAAAATCACTCAGCTATCGAACGCCGTACTGTACTGTACTGTACTGTACGTTACGTTCATTAGCGCGCTCTCATATTATTAACCGACAACAAAATGCCGCCCAAGACAAGTGGTAAGGCCGCCAAGAAATCCGGCAAGGCACAAAAGAACATCTCCAAGACCGATAAGAAAAAGAAGAAGCACAAGAGGAAGGAGAGCTACGCCATCTACATCTACAAGGTGCTCAAGCAGGTCCACCCCGACACCGGTATCTCCAGTAAGGCTATGTCAATCATGAATTCGTTCGTTAACGACATCTTCGAACGCATAGCCGCCGAAGCTTCTCGTCTGGCCCATTACAACAAGAGGTCCACTATTACATCGAGGGAGGTGCAGACTTCCGTCAGGCTGCTGCTGCCCGGTGAGCTCGCCAAGCACGCAGTCAGCGAGGGCACCAAAGCCGTCACCAAGTACACCAGCTCCAAGTGAGCGTCGCGTATACTTGTTTCGTGTTTTTTGTGTCTGTGTATGTATATCGAAACACAAACACAACAAAAGGCCCTTTTCAGGGCCACAAATATGTTCATGTATTTTCTGTAATCGGTTTCTATTAACACACAACAAGTCGAAAGTTCGACGACGACGACCGGTTAATTAATTTACTTAACTAAATTTCCTCTATCTAGCTGAATAACAAACAAACAATATAATTATGGTTAGGCTAGGTTAGAAAAAGTTGGGGTGCTAAGTGCCGGAAAACCTCCTCGTGGTGCACCCTGGGCAACGTGTGCCGGTCGATTCGCGGCTTTTCGCGAAACCACCGTCACACGGCTAATGTTCTGGCAGAGTAGGGGGTGGCCCATCTCTGGGCTGCCCGGAGGACGGGCTTGACGTGCACTCACACTGCCGTCGAGCGGGCGGGGAGATCTTCTTTCTGCCACCGTCGGATATCGTAATCCCGATTAGGAGTGTCGTGGCCACGTCTCACGGCTCCGAGCGGGGGCGAGGGTCTTGGCTTGGTCGCCTGGGCTGCGAGGATGACAACCTCTATAAAAAATCCCCGAATCCTGTGTTGCGGAGCGTGACCAGAGGATGCATGGCCGATGGGATGTTCGGTTCCAAGCGCTACCCCCAGCTGGGGCACCTGCGGACCCCCCAGTTGGGATACAAATTTACGCTTACCCGGGTACAGGGGGCACTGCCCGGGTGGACCTTTATTTCCCCCATACTCGTGGGAACAGAATGGACGATAATAAACTGAAAAATATTTTTAATAGAAGGAGCGTAACGCTCGAGAAGGAGAAAAAGAGAGAGGGAGAAGACGAACGACGAAGGAGTGCGGGCAATTTGCCCCTAGAAGTGGCTGAATCTTGCCTGATGAGCGGTTCCAGGACTTCAGTGACCTCTGAGTCGCTGGAGAGTTTGTTGCGCTCGGGCCGGTTTGGATCCGAATCTTCAGTCAGCTCAGCTGTCAGTGATCTGGACCCAATGGTGAGCGTGTCACGAAATAGCTCGAAGACCTCGACGGCTAGCGAACGCCGCTCACGGCGTCAAAAGCGCGTAGCTTCTCCCGGAGTCGAAGAGAACCTTCCTGGGGTTGACCTCGAGGCCCCGCGGAAGATTCACTCATCCCAAAGGGGGGGAACTGTGGCGAGATTCGCTCGCCCTAAGACACCCCCTGCAATGACGTCTGCCAACAACATGCCGCGCGCCTCAACAACAGGCGTGTTTTCTAGGCGGGAGGCCTACAATCGTGGCCGCACGGAAGGGGAACTGGTTGCGGAGGACCAGGTTCAGGACTTTTTGGGTGAGGTCCGTTCTGCGGGAGGGGTTAGCGCCCCGAAAACCGCGGAGGAACTCAAGAGTCTGGCGACGCGTTCCGTGGCGGTCATCACAAATGTGGCCTCCAAAAGCAAGAATCTCAAAGGCACCTTTGCCAAGGGCCTAAGAGAGTCTGCTTTAATGTTGACGGAGGTAGTGGAGGCGCTATTTGAGCGCTCCACCGCCACCGAAGCAGAGACCCTAAGGTTGAGGGCCGATAACACCCGCCTGGAAGGAGAATTAAAGGCGCTCCGCGCCGAGATAGTTCATCTGCGGGCTGACTTTGCGTCAGCCAGAGCCGGTTCCGCTCCGGCTAAGGTGAGCGCGGCGCCAGCTGGTTCTGTTCCAGCTGCGCCAGTCCAGCAAAATGAGCTGCCATCTGACGACTCCTTTACGGAGACGCAGATGAGGCAGCTCAGTCTCCTCGTCGGGGGCCTTATTGACGCGCGCCTAGAGAGCGTCAAGGCGCGCCTCCCTCCAGAGCCGAGCTGTCGGCCGCCGCTCGCGGCTTCCAGGCCAAAGGACCAGGGACCATCGATGGCACCCCCAGCGCCCCCACTACGTACAGGGGGACGTGCCGGGTCTCTTAGAGTGGCGAGCGCCTCGAGCGCCCCAACGGCTCAGGGCCGTCCCCCAGCGCCTGCGCCCGCTCCCGCCTCTGCCCCCTCCGGTGAGGAATGGCAAACGGCAGGGAGCAAGAAATCGCGGCGCCAGCAGAAGAAGAGGGCCGCTGCCGCCTCTTCTAAGCCGAAGGTCACTCCGGCAAAAGAAGGAGGCAGAAAGAGGCCGAAGCTGTCTCCGCCGAAAACGGCCGCCGTCCTTGTGACGGTGTCGCCGGAGGCGGAGAGTAGGGGCGTAACATACGCCAGCCTATTTAGCGGAGCAAAGGCCGCTCTTTTAGCAGCTGGGGGCGTGGAGATGAGCGTCCGCCGCTCACAGACCGGGGCCCGACTCCTCGAAGTTCCGGGGACAGAGGGCGCGAAGAAGGCCGATTTAGTGGCGGAGACGTTGAGGCGTCTCGCGGAAGGGCAAGACGGCGTAAGGGTCGTCAGGCCAACGAAGTGCGCGGAGTTGCGCATCTCTGGCCTAGACGACTCCGTGTCATCTGAGGAGGTCCGGGAGGCGATAGAGCAGAAGGCTCAGTGCTCTCCCGGAACCGTGAAGGTCGGCGCGATCCGCCCCGGCCCCGGCGGTGTTGGTGCGGCGTGGGCGCGTTGCCCCGTCGCTGCGGCCAAGATTTTGGCACAGGCAGGCCGGCTCCTCGTGGGGTTCTCCGCCGCGAGGATCACCATCCTTGAGGCGAGGCCCGCGAGGTGCTACAGGTGCATGGGCGCAGGGCACCTGCGCCCTAAATGCACCAGCAGCTTAGACTGCAGCGGACTCTGTTTCCGCTGCGGTCAACCGGGGCATACAGCGGCGGCGTGTTCCGCCGCTCCCTACTGCCCCGTGTGTGCGGCGGGCAATCTGCCCGCCAACCACATGATGGGGAGGGCGGGCTGTAAGCCTCCCAAGGCTGCCCGGCCGCCTGCGGAGACAGGCCGAGTTCCTCGCGCCCAGGCTCCGGTGCGGATGGAGGAGGGTGAAGATGAGGCACCCTCTCAGGCCTCTCCACCCTCCACCTAACGGACTCCCTCAGCCATGCTCGCTCCTCGCCCCTGTCGTCAGTGATAGGGGTACCGGATGTGTAGCAAAAGAGGGGGTCCAGGACGCGGTCGCATCCTCCTGCGGGGACTTTATCCCGTGGGGGAGGCGGCGGGGCTAGTCTGCCCCGTCGCCGGCGAACCGAGCGACGACGAGGCGCAGCCGCGCGTGACGTCGTTTGGTGGGGCTGTGGGCGTGATGGACGGGGAAGTTTCCCACGCTCGCGGCCTTTCGCGATTGCGGCGTTCTGTGTGTACCCAGGACGCCGCAGGAGCAGGAATGCCCGATGGGGCTATGCCGCTGGGTGGGTCCGCCGAAGCATAGCAAATTCCGGCGGCCTATCCGTGTGAAGGCGGCGAGTTGGTACACGGCCGATTTTTTAGTGGGGGCAGGTCCCACACTACCTCCAGCGTCTGCCCCGGGTGCTGGAGGTGTGCGTTAGGCATTTTTTACGGCCATAAAAAAAAAAAAAAAAAAAAAAAAAGGTTAGAAAAAGTTAGGTTAAGAAATGTTAGGTTTGAAAAAGTTAGGTTCTAAAGGAGAGAGAATGAATGAAATTTAATTAAAATCATATATATTAACAACGTAGATGTTTAACCGCGATAAATATAAATAATAAAAAAATAAAAAAAAAAAAATAGAAAAAGGTTTAATGCGAAACGATAATTATTTATAGATGATACCTACCACCTATACCAATAAATTATTGTTTTGTAAAACTTTATTCGAGCGTTCGATTGTGTGATGCGTCGAGCTTGTTTCCCGTCGGGTATAAATATTGGTGACCCGCGTACGGCGTTATTAGACCGCCGCGACCGTCGGAGCGTGCGGACGTTCGGAGCGCTCCGATTAGCTCAGCGTACGGGTGTCTTAGAATTAAAGTGAAAGTGGGTAGGAGTTCGTAGTAACCGATATCGCTTCACACCCGGGGATTGAACTTTTTAGTTCGACCCCGAGCGGGGAGCACCGCCCTAAGAAAGCCGTTTTGGCGGTACACGCGTAGTGCGCGGGATGTCAGTTCGGTATTTTTTTAATACCAACGGCTCCCGTGTGCGGCGTCGGGTGCCGCCATTACTCGACACCGCGCGACGATCAACATAGTGAAGTGCAGTGCGCGAACAAGTGTTAGTGCTTAGTGTCGTGCATCAGAGTGAAGCGACCATGTCGTCATATGACGACGATCTATGGTTCATGAACCTCAGCTCAAAGTTGCAAGAGGAGATGGCTGCTTCGACCGAACCGGCGGTGCAGCCCCGGGTTGCCGGGCGCGAGGACGATCTTCGTGCCTGTAACGGCCTTCGTGAAGAAGGGCGTATCACTCCGGGACTGCAACGTTGGCTCGAGACCTACCTCCGACTTATGGAGATTGTCGATGGGGAGAGGCGCCCCGAGCAAGCCACCCCACAAGAAAAGGCAGCGTTAGGGCTGGTGCAGCTCATGATGCCGGATTTATTTCCGGAACGCGAGTTGCCCGCCCCAACCAACACCGCCGAGACAGCAACCGGAGCCCCCTCTGCCAAGAGGGACCGGGACCCAGAGAGCAGCGCATCAGCGCACGAACCAGGTAAGAGGCCCAACCTGGGAGACACAGTGTCTTCCGTGGATGAGACCTCTCCAACCAGTCACTCCACGCCCCACTCGATCTGGGAAACAGTGCCGATCCACAGCGGGGATGGGACAGAGACACAGGACAACTCATCGTCCTATCGGTCTCTCCCCCCACTACCCCAAAGACAACAGCCCAAGACAAGATTGTCCTTACCGACCCAACTAGGACTAACCACGGCCCAAGGAGCGGCAAACGCTGAGCCAGGGCCAGTAGCCAGTACATCCACTGCGCAATCAACACCCAAACCGCCCCCGACATCAACGGCTGAAGACACCGCCCCGAAACCCAGACAACCTATTCTAGTAGTGGACCGTCTAGAAAACTGGACGGATCACTTCAAGCAATTGACGTCCCAAATTGGACACTCGCCCAACTGTCGCCCATTCGGTAGGGGGTTTAAATTTACCCCCAAAACCGACAATGAATTCAGAGTATTGCAGGCCTATCTCGACGACCTTGGCCAAGAGAAAGCGCCGTATTACGCCATAGCGCCACTCACCAGCCGGCCAATAAAAGTGGCCATACGAGGACTTCCGGCCGACACACCCGCGGCAGAGATTGTAGCGGACTTAACAAGCAAGGGCGTGCCAGTTAAGTACGCGAAGCACATCCGGGCCCGCACAGGCAGACCCGGCTGCATCTTCTTTGCCGAGGTGGAGAGGTCAAACACAGCAGCGAAAGCCGCCTATGACACTCAAGAGATCCTGCACATGCCCGGGGTTATCATTGAACCCTGGCGTGGCAAAAAAGGGCCGTCGCAATGCCATCGGTGCCAGGGCTACCGCCACAGCTCGCACAACTGCCGCAGGCCTGTGGCATGTGTGCGATGCGGTGGCGCACACCAGGCCCACGCTTGCGAAAGGCCCATCGACCAGCCACCTACCTGTGCCAACTGCGCGGGAGAGCATCCAGCCAGCAGTGCTGCGTGCCCCGTCTACAAACGGGAGGCGCGCAGCAAAAAGTCCGGCCTACGGCCGAATACCAGACAGCCGCAACACATAGTGCACCCCACGCAGGTGGCAGACTCGGCGCCCGGGTCACTCATGGCCAAGGCGAACGAGCCCGCTGTGAGGGGAGCTCAAAAACCAGCAGCCACTTCTTCGACAAAGAAGAAGAAAAGGAAGAAGAAGAAGAACACCAAGCCCCAAGCCCTTCAAGCAGAGGGGGAGACGGCGACCGCCAGCACCGGAGGGGACGACCTCGCCAGGCTCATCACGCTCGCTTTGGAGCGGATAAAGTCTGGCGGGATCGACCTATCTGGAGTAGTGAGCCCACTCATCCAATACTTAGCAACCAACAAGGACTAGCCAACACAGCCCCCTCGTAGTCGGCTAGCTGGGCCTCTCCGAACGGAGTCTCACCCGGCTGGCCTGACTCGGGGGCTGCATCACCGACCAAGACGCGAACAGGGCCTATCGCTCGGGAGCATCCCAGCCCCCTTGAGCGATAGCCAAACAACTTTAAACACCCACTGTCCCTCTCTAGCAGGCGGCCGGACACGCATATCTCATTTCGAGACGTGCTAACCGAGCCGACTCGAGGGGACAGCACAAACCCAAAGGACCCTCGCACGGTTGTGCGAGGCGTAGACATACAACCCGAAGGAGCAACAGTCTCCAGTGGTCACCAACACACCTAATCATTAGGTGATGTTGAAGAATACTACGATTGGCGACGATTGGACGGCGTTATTCATTCTCTCTCGCACCGTCCCCGCGTACTGACGTTACCTACCGTACTACCGTTACGTTAAAGAAATGGCACGTACCAAGCAGACCGCTCGCAAGTCCACCGGTGGTAAGGCACCGAGGAAACAGCTCGCCACTAAAGCCGCCCGCAAGAGTGCACCGGCTACCGGTGGTGTAAAGAAGCCCCATCGCTACAGGCCCGGTACCGTCGCTCTTCGTGAGATCCGTCGTTACCAGAAGAGTACCGAGCTGTTGATCCGCAAACTCCCGTTCCAGCGTTTGGTTCGTGAGATCGCTCAGGACTTCAAGACCGATCTCCGTTTCCAGAGCTCCGCTGTCATGGCACTTCAGGAGGCCAGCGAGGCTTACCTCGTCGGTCTCTTCGAAGACACCAACCTTTGCGCCATTCACGCTAAACGCGTCACCATCATGCCAAAGGACATACAGTTGGCTCGCAGGATCAGAGGCGAACGCGCTTAAGGCGTGTGACTTTACAACTCCGGCGTACACAAACACGCACGAAATTATCATCGTGTCAGTTTGTTTTGTACACTCGAGCCGAAAAGCACAAAAGGCCCTTTTCAGGGCCACATATATTTCTGATATATTATTAAAATATATGTTTCTTACATAACATCATAAAGTCATATAGTCTATAAATAAACTACATATAATTACCTATATACTAAATTATAAATATATAGGTTAGGTACTGAAAAAGTTTAGTTTAGTTTGTTTGCTTATGTTATTTATGCATAATTGATTGGACTTAAAACATGGATGTAAATAAATCTATGGAATAATCAAATTATTTCACTTTTGCAATATTCTATATGCTATGCGTATAGACTTGCTTGCCAAATGAAATTAGGTTGATATTTTATTAAAACAATAATTTGTTCAAGTCATAGGTGAATATGACTAATACAAGAATAACACGAATTATTATTAATGTACATAGAAATTATATTAATAAATAATTGTGTGTTCGTAGTAAACCGGGGCACCCACCGAGCGCGCGAGCGCGTCGACGGCTCCATACACCGGCGGTATACTATATAAAGGGGCGAAATACGTTTGCTCCGAATCCAGTCGTACGCCAGCGCTCGCCGTTTAACAACGTGCGCGCGTTAGTCATTTGTTCGTGTCGTTCTGTTCAATTTACTCGCTTAGAAGATGACCGGACGCGGAAAGGGAGGAAAAGGTCTGGGGAAAGGAGGAGCCAAGCGTCACAGGAAAGTACTTCGTGATAACATCCAGGGCATCACGAAGCCGGCCATCCGTCGTCTGGCGCGCAGAGGTGGTGTCAAGCGTATCTCCGGTCTCATTTACGAAGAGACTCGCGGCGTCCTCAAGGTTTTCCTAGAGAACGTAATCCGCGACGCCGTCACGTACACGGAGCACGCCAAGAGGAAGACCGTAACCGCCATGGACGTAGTCTACGCTCTGAAGCGTCAAGGCCGCACCCTCTACGGTTTCGGCGGTTAAGGTTGCCTGCCTGCTTGCCTGCATGCCACATAATATTTATCGAATATTATTATTTTATTCGATAAATAATTTAAACAAAAGGCCCTTTTCAGGGCCGCATATGAATCTTATAAACTTTATTACGGTTTATGTTTCTATGACACACACACAAGAAAGTCTCTAATTAACTAACTCAAAATACTTTTACCAACCTTCAATAGTATCGGTTCTACAACATAAATAAATAAACATCTTACTTGTTGTTACTCTTCCTCTATAGAGATATAGCGAACCGTGCCGAAGTATACTTATGTGTAGATCTCCATTCACCGTTCGAGTAACTGAAAGAAAAAAAAAAAAATATGTATAATTTTTTATATATCGTAGCATACCTATAACATTATAATATATTACTTTTATACGTTTGTTTTATCATTCTATATACCTACTTAGAAACGACTAATCGTATGATTTTAATATTATTATTAATATTTACTTTGAAAAATTATATTAATTTATACAATACTACTTACTACGTCGTACGTACGTACACGACGAAAAGTAGCGCTGAGGGCGGCCGCCGCCGCCGCTCTTTACTTTGTACTGCGCATTTGATTCGATTATTGTAAATATGCCTATAGACTATTCATAATATGAAATATATTGAATAATAATAGACAGTGTCTCAATGATGACGTAAAATATATTTTTATATTACTATTATAATCGAACAAACCTCCCCGGTCATAGTCGTCCGTCCTTAAGTGGTGTGTTCGAACCAACGTGTATGCAACGTGTTTTACGAAGGTTCACTTTTAATGGTGTAATTCGTTCGGTTAATGTGTTAATATAAAAAAAATGTTTACACGTTTCAAGCTCGATATCCACGTCGAGGATTTATCGACCGTTTAGGCGGAAATCTTTGCGTTTTATAGAGAAAAATACATTTTTAACAAAACTCAACGTATGCACGGTAGACAGTCGAGAAAATAATATACCGTAGCGTCGTAACCTATCGTTTATACCCTATATAATCTGTGTTGTACGATGGTCACTTTCATGATATATATAAAATGTTGTACGAAATACATGCCGCCATAGGAAAAGTTTAATAAAAATTTATTTAATTAGATAGGTGTTAGTGAAAAGTATGAAGTGTTCATACGAGAAAACGTCCCGCGACAGAACGGCCCTCGTTACGGTAAAGTTCAGACGTAGCTCGCTGAACGAAATTTTATGTATGGTGGCGACATCTACGGACAGTCGAAGTCTCTATCTACTTATTACTACTAACTACTACGTTAGTTAATTACTTACGTACTTACTTGTGTGTGTATCTACATATAATAAAAAATAAATAAAATGGCAGACACAGCTGTTGCCGCCGAAGCTCCGGCTCCCGCTACACCCGCGAAGAAGGCAGGAAGAGGGGCAGGTGCCGCAAAGAAACCTAAGGCGAAGCCCACTCATCCCAAGACATCCGAGATGGTGAACAACGCTATCAGGGAGATGAAGGAACGCAGCGGATCGTCGTTGCAAGCCATCAAAAAATACATCGCCGCCCACTACAAGGTCGACGCCGAGAAGTTGGCGCCTTTCATTAGAAAGTATCTGAAGAGTGCCGTCGAATCGGGTGCCCTAATTCAGACAAAGGGCAAGGGTGCCTCCGGATCGTTCAAACTCGAGTCCAAGTCCTCCTCGGCGAAGAAACCCAGCGCAGCCGCCGCTAGCTCCGGCAAATCCGCCGGCGGCAAGGGTGCCGCCGCCTCCGCCGCCAAGGGTGGTAAGAAGGCGACCGCCTCCGCCGCCGGCGCCAAGAGCAAGAAGGCGGCCGCCGCGTCGGCGTCTGCCGCCTCGGGCTCGCCGTCCAAATCCAAAGCGTCCGCAGCTAAAGACAAGAAAGCCGCCGCCGCAAAGAAGAAGCCCGCCCCTAAGAAGGCCGCAACCCCCGCTAAGGCGAAGGGTGGTGCAGCCCCCAAAGCAAAGAAGACCGCCAAACCTCCTACTAAGAAACCCAAGGCACCGAAACCTAAGAAGGCCGCCGCCACACCTAAGAAGCCGGCCGCGAAGAAAGCAGCCGCCGCCAAGAAGTAAACTCGCACACGACACCACCGCACAACATAATTAATTATATAATTGATTGTGTGTGTGTCGTCGAGAGGTACGACGTGTTGCGCCGCGGCGCTAAGCGGCTCAAGACTGCGGCGACCGACCAGCGGAGTAGTGCAGTTTCTGATCGCAAGAAAGAAGAAGAAAACTACTAAGATCTCTCTCTATCATCGCTGCCGCGCGCTTAGCTTGCTATGCGCACGCACGCAACAACAAAACAGCCCTTTTCAGGGCTAACAAAGTTTTCTCGAATATAATTTTTATTTTTATATTCGTTTCTATGATACGATAAAGGTCAAAAGTAGTCTCAAACAAACAAACAACATTCTACTATAACGCATCAACTTTATTTATTTCTAAATAAATACTTTACATCGCTAAGTATAGGTACAATTTCGTATAATAATATCTAATAATAATAAACTATAACTAAGCAATTACATATCTATATAAATTAACTAACTTACTATGCTACCGTACAAAATCTATAACTACTTATTTATTACCTACATAGGTAAATTAAATTATTTATTTCGTATCGTACCATAAACTTTATCCTCTTCACATACATATATACACTTCACTTCACTTTGGTATTTATTATTACACCACACATTTATTTTTTCACTTGTTTCACTTCACACACGCGCGAGATTATTATTATTTACGCGAACGCAACGACGGAGGCGTAGGCGGCGTGAAACTACGATAATAAACAACAACAACAACCTAATTAATAATTACAACACACATTTTTACAACTATAAACTAAAACGACACGCCGTCCGCCCTGCCGACTGCCCGATATAATATACTTTTGTTTTTCAATATAATAATAAAGGATATTATTATTATTATTATGGCTATGGCGCTGGCGCATGCGCGATGCGCGACGAACGACGTCGCTTTTTGACGGTGTCAGTTCGTTCTCTCGCTCGCTCCCTACCCCACCCGACGTTTGCGCGACAGCGGCCGTATATAAAATGAACGGACACAAACGGATTGTTTTTGTATTTACTGGTTGTAGCGCGCGCACGCACACGCACGTTATAATATTACGTTGAAAGTTATTATAATATAAAAAAACTTCAAACATGTCTGGACGCGGTAAAGGTGGAAAAGTTAAGGGAAAGGCAAAGTCTCGTTCCAACCGTGCTGGTCTCCAGTTCCCCGTCGGTCGTATACACAGGCTGCTGCGTAACGGCAACTACGCCGAGCGCGTCGGTGCCGGTGCTCCAGTGTATCTGGCCGCAGTAATGGAATACCTTGCCGCTGAAGTTCTCGAGTTGGCCGGTAACGCCGCGAGGGACAACAAGAAGACCAGGATCATTCCCCGTCATCTCCAATTGGCCATCCGCAACGACGAGGAGTTGAACAAACTGCTATCCGGCGTGACAATCGCTCAGGGCGGTGTGCTGCCTAACATCCAGGCTGTCCTCCTGCCCAAGAAGACCGAGAAGAAGGCCTAAACCTCTCGCTCAATTCTTGGTCTGTCTGTATCATCGAGATCACGATCGATGTGCATCGACACACACACTGTTCTTTGCGTGCATGGATCGTGAACGTGAAAAAGGCCCTTTTCAGGGCCACAATACGAATCATAGTCGGAAAGTAATATTATATTATTATTATAAAGACTGTTTCTATTACGATACAATTGAAAGTATTCTAGCAGTATAACTATGTATTATAGTACATTATACAGTATATTATAAAATAATACTTAATAATATTAAATTGACAGACACGTCAGTTAAAAGTAAATTTTACATGAACAAAACTACTACTTCATTGATACATTATAATAAATTAAACACGAAATAAAAATATATGCAACGTACCTATCAATACAAACCATTTGATATTTATTTAATTATAGGTAATCTACCATACTATCAAATAGATAGATAGTTTTTTTTTTTTTTTTTTTTTTTTTTTTAATATAAATAATATTACTACTAAAGACGACCAAAAGCGAAGCGTCGCACCTCGTCCCGCGCATTTCCCCTTTGGCGCGGTCTCTCTCTTGACGCTAGAGCGAGGCGAACGCGACTGAACATATCTGTTTCGCTACGATTGGTCCGCGCGGACTGTCGCGCTCTACGTGCGTCCCACCACTGAGCGACTTTTGGCTCAATAAAAAGAAGGTGCAGTTTGCCGTACAAAATCACAGGAGAGCTACGCGCGCGCACCGAGTTGAACGTCAGTACGAGCCTCGGTGCCCCCACCGCCGCACGGATCCAACCGCCCACTTCGTCCAGTACAGGCGTCATTCGCCTCGTGCTCCGAAGCGGCACACGCGCCGCCCGGCCGCATTCCGCGGCCGAGTGATCGCGGCAAGCGCACGCCACATTGTACCACCATGCCGAAAGGCAAACCTTTAAACAGCCCTTCTCAGGGCTACCCCTGCCCTTCTCAGGGCACCCCCAGCCCTTCTCAGGGCTCCAGGGCCACAACCCCTGCCACGCCAGCCTCGCCGCCGCTAGTGGCGGGCACCCCGCGCCCAGCCGCCCCGCGTTCACACCCGGGACGCACCGTCGCAGCGTCGTCGTCCGCTCCCTCCCGCTCAATGTGGGGTAGGTCGAGCACGCCCCGCGCACCGCCGCCAACTACCGCGCGCCCGCCCCGCGCGCCCGCCGCCGCGCGTGAACCGTGCGCACCGCCCGCGCCCACGCGCGCTCCGCCCGCCGCCGCGCGCGTTCCAACCGCCGCGCGCGTTCCAACCGCCGCGCGCGTTCCAACCGCCGCCCGCGCTCCAACCGCCGCCGCCGCGCCCGCCGCTCCACCTCCGGTGTTGAGCGGCCCGCCCGCATCGAGCGATTCGGAATGCGACGTCTCCATGGACGATGAAGATGTTTCCCGCGTGCAAACACGCCGCCCCCGAAGCCCCGACGCCGAAGCGGACGACGCTAAACGCCTCTGCGCGTCATCGTCACGCGATCCGCGTCTCGCCCGCTACACGCAGCAGGACGCCGCCCGTCCCGTGCAGTCATATGCCCGGGCCACAGCCACGCCGCCACCGACAATACCGACGCCCACCGGCCCGGATGCCGCGCTCGGCAACACCGCGCCTGCAACCAAGAGGAGGAGATACCCGCCCCTCATCGTGGATCACCTACCCAACTGGGCGTTCCACATGAGGCAGCTGAAAGCCCACCTAGGAAGAGCCGCCCAAGTCCGCCCCTTTGGAAAGGGGCTTAGATTTACTCCAAAAGAAGAGGAGGAGTACCGAGTCGTCCAACGATATCTCTCGGAGCTAGAGAGCACCGAGGGGATATCGTGGCACTCATATTCCTCGCCGCAGGAGCGCGACCTCAAAGTCGCGATCCGCGGCCTACCAGCGAACGCCACGCCTGAGGAGGTCCAAACCGAGCTGCGCGACTTGGGTTTCGAACCCGAGTATGTGCGCAGCATACGGGGACGCGGCGACCGACCGGGCTGCATCCTATTCGCAGTCTTAAAGAAGACAATCGACACCATCCCGGGTATCTACGCAGTAGATGAGATGCTGGGCATCCCCGGGGTCAAGATCGAAGCCTGGCGCGGTAGAAGAAAGCCCGCGCAATGCCATCGCTGCCAACAGTTCCGGCACAGCAGCCACAACTGCCATCGCCGCCTGGCTTGTGTCCGCTGCGGCGGGGAACACACGGCAAAGGAGTGCCCGCGCCCGCTGGATAAACCGGCGACGTGCGCGAACTGCGGGGGTGAACACCCCGCTAACAACAGGAGCTGCCCCGCCTTCCTAAGGGAAGCGCGCAACAAGAAGGCGGGGACCGCGCCAACAACAATGGGCCGCCCCACACAACAAGTGCAACCTGTAGTCTCCCAACCCCAAGGTGAGCGCGCGCAAGGAGCCTCCCTTATGGCGGAGGCAAATGCGCCCGTGCCCAGGGGTGCCGCCGCCACCTCCGCGACCAAAAAACGACGCAGGAGGAGAAAACCGACAGCCAAGGGTGTGGTCGACGTCTCAACCGTCGCAACACCGAAGCCACCTGCGCCTCCACCTACCCGCCCGCAAATAGAAACGCCGGCGAAGTTAGAAGTAATAAAGACAACCGTGGTCCGCATCCTCCAGGATGTATTGACTGCATTCACAGAGGGGCGGATCCATCAAGACTTCATGGAGCAAATCATCCCGGCCATATCTGCCATAGCGGATACGTGTGGCTGAAGGACACACCCCGTAACTCGCAGTCACTCGTGCCTACTTATATAAGTAGGCGCGGCGTGCGCGAGCCGGGGTCAACACCAACATGATGTCAAAGGGGGTGAGAGTTATTGCCGTCACGGCCGCTGGTCGCTCGGAGCTGGACCTCCCCCGGGTCAACCGGGGGTCTCATCTGGCTCGGGCAGACCGCCCGGACGGCACTAGGGCCGACTCTCCCCCTTTTCCTCTTATTCAAGACACCACCGGTAAAACCAACCACAACCGACCTACCCTTTGTTAAGGGTAGCGGATGATCCCGCTGAAAGGGGCAACGCCCCGTCACAGCCTCCACGCAACCCCCGACGGGGTTGATGTGACGTCCTCGGTACGTACAAAATCACAGGAGAGCTACGCGCGCGCACCGAGTTGAACGTCAGTACGAGCCTCGGTGCCCCCACCGCCGCACGGATCCAACCGCCCACTTCGTCCAGTACAGGCGTCATTCGCCTCGTGCTCCGAAGCGGCACACGCGCCGCCCGGCCGCATTCCGCGGCCGAGTGATCGCGGCAAGCGCACGCCACATTGTACCACCATGCCGAAAGGCAAACCTTTAAACAGCCCTTCTCAGGGCTACCCCTGCCCTTCTCAGGGCACCCCCAGCCCTTCTCAGGGCTCCAGGGCCACAACCCCTGCCACGCCAGCCTCGCCGCCGCTAGTGGCGGGCACCCCGCGCCCAGCCGCCCCGCGTTCACACCCGGGACGCACCGTCGCAGCGTCGTCGTCCGCTCCCTCCCGCTCAATGTGGGGTAGGTCGAGCACGCCCCGCGCACCGCCGCCAACTACCGCGCGCCCGCCCCGCGCGCCCGCCGCCGCGCGTGAACCGTGCGCACCGCCCGCGCCCACGCGCGCTCCGCCCGCCGCCGCGCGCGTTCCAACCGCCGCGCGCGTTCCAACCGCCGCGCGCGTTCCAACCGCCGCCCGCGCTCCAACCGCCGCCGCCGCGCCCGCCGCTCCACCTCCGGTGTTGAGCGGCCCGCCCGCATCGAGCGATTCGGAATGCGACGTCTCCATGGACGATGAAGATGTTTCCCGCGTGCAAACACGCCGCCCCCGAAGCCCCGACGCCGAAGCGGACGACGCTAAACGCCTCTGCGCGTCATCGTCACGCGATCCGCGTCTCGCCCGCTACACGCAGCAGGACGCCGCCCGTCCCGTGCAGTCATATGCCCGGGCCACAGCCACGCCGCCACCGACAATACCGACGCCCACCGGCCCGGATGCCGCGCACGGCAACACCGCGCCTGCAACCAAGAGGAGGAGATACCCGCCCCTCATCGTGGATCACCTACTCAACTGGGCGTTCCACATGAGGCAGCTGAAAGCCCACCTAGGAAGAGCCGCCCAAGTCCGCCCCTTTGGAAAGGGGCTTAGATTTACTCCAAAAGAAGAGGAGGAGTACCGAGTCGTCCAACGATATCTCTCGGAGCTAGAGAGCACCGAGGGGATATCGTGGCACTCATATTCCTCGCCGCAGGAGCGCGACCTCAAAGTCGCGATCCGCGGCCTACCAGCGAACGCCACGCCTGAGGAGGTCCAAACCGAGCTGCGCGACTTGGGTTTCGAACCCGAGTATGTGCGCAGCATACGGGGACGCGGCGACCGACCGGGCTGCATCCTATTCGCAGTCTTAAAGAAGACAATCGACACCATCCCGGGTATCTACGCAGTAGATGAGATGCTGGGCATCCCCGGGGTCAAGATCGAAGCCTGGCGCGGTAGAAGAAAGCCCGCGCAATGCCATCGCTGCCAACAGTTCCGGCACAGCAGCCACAACTGCCATCGCCGCCTGGCTTGTGTCCGCTGCGGCGGGGAACACACGGCAAAGGAGTGCCCGCGCCCGCTGGATAAACCGGCGACGTGCGCGAACTGCGGGGGTGAACACCCCGCTAACAACAGGAGCTGCCCCGCCTTCCTAAGGGAAGCGCGCAACAAGAAGGCGGGGACCGCGCCAACAACAATGGGCCGCCCCACACAACAAGTGCAACCTGTAGTCTCCCAACCCCAAGGTGAGCGCGCGCAAGGAGCCTCCCTTATGGCGGAGGCAAATGCGCCCGTGCCCAGGGGTGCCGCCGCCACCTCCGCGACCAAAAAACGACGCAGGAGGAGAAAACCGAGAGCCAAGGGTGTGGTCGACGTCTCAACCGTCGCAACACCGAAGCCACCTGCGCCTCCACCTACCCGCCCGCAAATAGAAACGCCGGCGAAGTTAGAAGTAATAAAGACAACCGTGGTCCGCATCCTCCAGGATGTATTGACTGCATTCACAGAGGGGCGGATCCATCAAGACTTCATGGAGCAAATCATCCCGGCCATATCTGCCATAGCGGATACGTGTGGCTGAAGGACACACCCCGTAACTCGCAGTCACTCGTGCCTACTTATATAAGTAGGCGCGGCGTGCGCGAGCCGGGGTCAACACCAACATGATGTCAAAGGGGGTGAGAGTTATTGCCGTCACGGCCGCTGGTCGCTCGGAGCTGGACCTCCCCCGGGTCAACCGGGGGTCTCATCTGGCTCGGGCAGACCGCCCGGACGGCACTAGGGCCGACTCTCCCCCTTTTCCTCTTATTCAAGACACCACCGGTAAAACCAACCACAACCGACCTACCCTTTGTTAAGGGTAGCGGATGATCCCGCTGAAAGGGGCAACGCCCCGTCACAGCCTCCACGCAACCCCCGACGGGGTTGATGTGACGTCCTCGGTACGTACAAAATCACTCAGCTATCGAACGCCGTACTGTACTGTACTGTACTGTACGTTACGTTCATTAGCGCGCTCTCATATTATTAACCGACAACAAAATGCCGCCCAAGACAAGTGGTAAGGCCGCCAAGAAATCCGGCAAGGCACAAAAGAACATCTCCAAGACCGATAAGAAAAAGAAGAAGCACAAGAGGAAGGAGAGCTACGCCATCTACATCTACAAGGTGCTCAAGCAGGTCCACCCCGACACCGGTATCTCCAGTAAGGCTATGTCAATCATGAATTCGTTCGTTAACGACATCTTCGAACGCATAGCCGCCGAAGCTTCTCGTCTGGCCCATTACAACAAGAGGTCCACTATTACATCGAGGGAGGTGCAGACTTCCGTCAGGCTGCTGCTGCCCGGTGAGCTCGCCAAGCACGCAGTCAGCGAGGGCACCAAAGCCGTCACCAAGTACACCAGCTCCAAGTGAGCGTCGCGTATACTTGTTTCGTGTTTTTTGTGTCTGTGTATGTATATCGAAACACAAACACAACAAAAGGCCCTTTTCAGGGCCACAAATATGTTCATGTATTTTCTGTAATCGGTTTCTATTAACACACAACAAGTCGAAAGTTCGACGACGACGACCGGTTAATTAATTTACTTAACTAAATTTCCTCTATCTAGCTGAATAACAAACAAACAATATAATTATGGTTAGGCTAGGTTAGAAAAAGTTAGGTTAAGAAATGTTAGGTTTGAAAAAGTTAGGTTCTAAAGGAGAGAGAATGAATGAAATTTAATTAAAATCATATATATTAACAACGTAGATGTTTAACCGCGATAAATATAAATAATAAAAAAATAAAAAAAAAAAAATAGAAAAAGGTTTAATGCGAAACGATAATTATTTATAGATGATACCTACCACCTATACCAATAAATTATTGTTTTGTAAAACTTTATTCGAGCGTTCGATTGTGTGATGCGTCGAGCTTGTTTCCCGTCGGGTATAAATATTGGTGACCCGCGTACGGCGTTATTCATTCTCTCTCGCACCGTCCCCGCGTACTGACGTTACCTACCGTACTACCGTTACGTTAAAGAAATGGCACGTACCAAGCAGACCGCTCGCAAGTCCACCGGTGGTAAGGCACCGAGGAAACAGCTCGCCACTAAAGCCGCCCGCAAGAGTGCACCGGCTACCGGTGGTGTAAAGAAGCCCCATCGCTACAGGCCCGGTACCGTCGCTCTTCGTGAGATCCGTCGTTACCAGAAGAGTACCGAGCTGTTGATCCGCAAACTCCCGTTCCAGCGTTTGGTTCGTGAGATCGCTCAGGACTTCAAGACCGATCTCCGTTTCCAGAGCTCCGCTGTCATGGCACTTCAGGAGGCCAGCGAGGCTTACCTCGTCGGTCTCTTCGAAGACACCAACCTTTGCGCCATTCACGCTAAACGCGTCACCATCATGCCAAAGGACATACAGTTGGCTCGCAGGATCAGAGGCGAACGCGCTTAAGGCGTGTGACTTTACAACTCCGGCGTACACAAACACGCACGAAATTATCATCGTGTCAGTTTGTTTTGTACACTCGAGCCGAAAAGCACAAAAGGCCCTTTTCAGGGCCACATATATTTCTGATATATTATTAAAATATATGTTTCTTACATAACATCATAAAGTCATATAGTCTATAAATAAACTACATATAATTACCTATATACTAAATTATAAATATATAGGTTAGGTACTGAAAAAGTTTAGTTTAGTTTGTTTGCTTATGTTATTTATGCATAATTGATTGGACTTAAAACATGGATGTAAATAAATCTATGGAATAATCAAATTATTTCACTTTTGCAATATTCTATATGCTATGCGTATAGACTTGCTTGCCAAATGAAATTAGGTTGATATTTTATTAAAACAATAATTTGTTCAAGTCATAGGTGAATATGACTAATACAAGAATAACACGAATTATTATTAATGTACATAGAAATTATATTAATAAATAATTGTGTGTTCGTAGTAAACCGGGGCACCCACCGAGCGCGCGAGCGCGTCGACGGCTCCATACACCGGCGGTATACTATATAAAGGGGCGAAATACGTTTGCTCCGAATCCAGTCGTACGCCAGCGCTCGCCGTTTAACAACGTGCGCGCGTTAGTCATTTGTTCGTGTCGTTCTGTTCAATTTACTCGCTTAGAAGATGACCGGACGCGGAAAGGGAGGAAAAGGTCTGGGGAAAGGAGGAGCCAAGCGTCACAGGAAAGTACTTCGTGATAACATCCAGGGCATCACGAAGCCGGCCATCCGTCGTCTGGCGCGCAGAGGTGGTGTCAAGCGTATCTCCGGTCTCATTTACGAAGAGACTCGCGGCGTCCTCAAGGTTTTCCTAGAGAACGTAATCCGCGACGCCGTCACGTACACGGAGCACGCCAAGAGGAAGACCGTAACCGCCATGGACGTAGTCTACGCTCTGAAGCGTCAAGGCCGCACCCTCTACGGTTTCGGCGGTTAAGGTTGCCTGCCTGCTTGCCTGCATGCCACATAATATTTATCGAATATTATTATTTTATTCGATAAATAATTTAAACAAAAGGCCCTTTTCAGGGCCGCATATGAATCTTATAAACTTTATTACGGTTTATGTTTCTATGACACACACACAAGAAAGTCTCTAATTAACTAACTCAAAATACTTTTACCAACCTTCAATAGTATCGGTTCTACAACATAAATAAATAAACATCTTACTTGTTGTTACTCTTCCTCTATAGAGATATAGCGAACCGTGCCGAAGTATACTTATGTGTAGATCTCCATTCACCGTTCGAGTAACTGAAAGAAAAAAAAAAAAATATGTATAATTTTTTATATATCGTAGCATACCTATAACATTATAATATATTACTTTTATACGTTTGTTTTATCATTCTATATACCTACTTAGAAACGACTAATCGTATGATTTTAATATTATTATTAATATTTACTTTGAAAAATTATATTAATTTATACAATACTACTTACTACGTCGTACGTACGTACACGACGAAAAGTAGCGCTGAGGGCGGCCGCCGCCGCCGCTCTTTACTTTGTACTGCGCATTTGATTCGATTATTGTAAATATGCCTATAGACTATTCATAATATGAAATATATTGAATAATAATAGACAGTGTCTCAATGATGACGTAAAATATATTTTTATATTACTATTATAATCGAACAAACCTCCCCGGTCATAGTCGTCCGTCCTTAAGTGGTGTGTTCGAACCAACGTGTATGCAACGTGTTTTACGAAGGTTCACTTTTAATGGTGTAATTCGTTCGGTTAATGTGTTAATATAAAAAAAATGTTTACACGTTTCAAGCTCGATATCCACGTCGAGGATTTATCGACCGTTTAGGCGGAAATCTTTGCGTTTTATAGAGAAAAATACATTTTTAACAAAACTCAACGTATGCACGGTAGACAGTCGAGAAAATAATATACCGTAGCGTCGTAACCTATCGTTTATACCCTATATAATCTGTGTTGTACGATGGTCACTTTCATGATATATATAAAATGTTGTACGAAATACATGCCGCCATAGGAAAAGTTTAATAAAAATTTATTTAATTAGATAGGTGTTAGTGAAAAGTATGAAGTGTTCATACGAGAAAACGTCCCGCGACAGAACGGCCCTCGTTACGGTAAAGTTCAGACGTAGCTCGCTGAACGAAATTTTATGTATGGTGGCGACATCTACGGACAGTCGAAGTCTCTATCTACTTATTACTACTAACTACTACGTTAGTTAATTACTTACGTACTTACTTGTGTGTGTATCTACATATAATAAAAAATAAATAAAATGGCAGACACAGCTGTTGCCGCCGAAGCTCCGGCTCCCGCTACACCCGCGAAGAAGGCAGGAAGAGGGGCAGGTGCCGCAAAGAAACCTAAGGCGAAGCCCACTCATCCCAAGACATCCGAGATGGTGAACAACGCTATCAGGGAGATGAAGGAACGCAGCGGATCGTCGTTGCAAGCCATCAAAAAATACATCGCCGCCCACTACAAGGTCGACGCCGAGAAGTTGGCGCCTTTCATTAGAAAGTATCTGAAGAGTGCCGTCGAATCGGGTGCCCTAATTCAGACAAAGGGCAAGGGTGCCTCCGGATCGTTCAAACTCGAGTCCAAGTCCTCCTCGGCGAAGAAACCCAGCGCAGCCGCCGCTAGCTCCGGCAAATCCGCCGGCGGCAAGGGTGCCGCCGCCTCCGCCGCCAAGGGTGGTAAGAAGGCGACCGCCTCCGCCGCCGGCGCCAAGAGCAAGAAGGCGGCCGCCGCGTCGGCGTCTGCCGCCTCGGGCTCGCCGTCCAAATCCAAAGCGTCCGCAGCTAAAGACAAGAAAGCCGCCGCCGCAAAGAAGAAGCCCGCCCCTAAGAAGGCCGCAACCCCCGCTAAGGCGAAGGGTGGTGCAGCCCCCAAAGCAAAGAAGACCGCCAAACCTCCTACTAAGAAACCCAAGGCACCGAAACCTAAGAAGGCCGCCGCCACACCTAAGAAGCCGGCCGCGAAGAAAGCAGCCGCCGCCAAGAAGTAAACTCGCACACGACACCACCGCACAACATAATTAATTATATAATTGATTGTGTGTGTGTCGTCGAGAGGTACGACGTGTTGCGCCGCGGCGCTAAGCGGCTCAAGACTGCGGCGACCGACCAGCGGAGTAGTGCAGTTTCTGATCGCAAGAAAGAAGAAGAAAACTACTAAGATCTCTCTCTATCATCGCTGCCGCGCGCTTAGCTTGCTATGCGCACGCACGCAACAACAAAACAGCCCTTTTCAGGGCTAACAAAGTTTTCTCGAATATAATTTTTATTTTTATATTCGTTTCTATGATACGATAAAGGTCAAAAGTAGTCTCAAACAAACAAACAACATTCTACTATAACGCATCAACTTTATTTATTTCTAAATAAATACTTTACATCGCTAAGTATAGGTACAATTTCGTATAATAATATCTAATAATAATAAACTATAACTAAGCAATTACATATCTATATAAATTAACTAACTTACTATGCTACCGTACAAAATCTATAACTACTTATTTATTACCTACATAGGTAAATTAAATTATTTATTTCGTATCGTACCATAAACTTTATCCTCTTCACATACATATATACACTTCACTTCACTTTGGTATTTATTATTACACCACACATTTATTTTTTCACTTGTTTCACTTCACACACGCGCGAGATTATTATTATTTACGCGAACGCAACGACGGAGGCGTAGGCGGCGTGAAACTACGATAATAAACAACAACAACAACCTAATTAATAATTACAACACACATTTTTACAACTATAAACTAAAACGACACGCCGTCCGCCCTGCCGACTGCCCGATATAATATACTTTTGTTTTTCAATATAATAATAAAGGATATTATTATTATTATTATGGCTATGGCGCTGGCGCATGCGCGATGCGCGACGAACGACGTCGCTTTTTGACGGTGTCAGTTCGTTCTCTCGCTCGCTCCCTACCCCACCCGACGTTTGCGCGACAGCGGCCGTATATAAAATGAACGGACACAAACGGATTGTTTTTGTATTTACTGGTTGTAGCGCGCGCACGCACACGCACGTTATAATATTACGTTGAAAGTTATTATAATATAAAAAAACTTCAAACATGTCTGGACGCGGTAAAGGTGGAAAAGTTAAGGGAAAGGCAAAGTCTCGTTCCAACCGTGCTGGTCTCCAGTTCCCCGTCGGTCGTATACACAGGCTGCTGCGTAACGGCAACTACGCCGAGCGCGTCGGTGCCGGTGCTCCAGTGTATCTGGCCGCAGTAATGGAATACCTTGCCGCTGAAGTTCTCGAGTTGGCCGGTAACGCCGCGAGGGACAACAAGAAGACCAGGATCATTCCCCGTCATCTCCAATTGGCCATCCGCAACGACGAGGAGTTGAACAAACTGCTATCCGGCGTGACAATCGCTCAGGGCGGTGTGCTGCCTAACATCCAGGCTGTCCTCCTGCCCAAGAAGACCGAGAAGAAGGCCTAAACCTCTCGCTCAATTCTTGGTCTGTCTGTATCATCGAGATCACGATCGATGTGCATCGACACACACACTGTTCTTTGCGTGCATGGATCGTGAACGTGAAAAAGGCCCTTTTCAGGGCCACAATACGAATCATAGTCGGAAAGTAATATTATATTATTATTATAAAGACTGTTTCTATTACGATACAATTGAAAGTATTCTAGCAGTATAACTATGTATTATAGTACATTATACAGTATATTATAAAATAATACTTAATAATATTAAATTGACAGACACGTCAGTTAAAAGTAAATTTTACATGAACAAAACTACTACTTCATTGATACATTATAATAAATTAAACACGAAATAAAAATATATGCAACGTACCTATCAATACAAACCATTTGATATTTATTTAATTATAGGTAATCTACCATACTATCAAATAGATAGATAGTTTTTTTTTTTTTTTTTTTTTTTTTTTTAATATAAATAATATTACTACTAAAGACGACCAAAAGCGAAGCGTCGCACCTCGTCCCGCGCATTTCCCCTTTGGCGCGGTCTCTCTCTTGACGCTAGAGCGAGGCGAACGCGACTGAACATATCTGTTTCGCTACGATTGGTCCGCGCGGACTGTCGCGCTCTACGTGCGTCCCACCACTGAGCGACTTTTGGCTCAATAAAAAGAAGGTGCAGTTTGCCGTACAAAATCGGAGAGCTACGCGCGCGCACCGAGTTGAACGTCAGTACGAGCCTCGGTGCCCCCACCGCCGCACGGATCCAACCGCCCACTTCGTCCAGTACAGGCGTCATTCGCCTCGTGCTCCGAAGCGGCACACGCGCCGCCCGGCCGCATTCCGCGGCCGAGTGATCGCGGCAAGCGCACGCCACATTGTACCACCATGCCGAAAGGCAAACCTTTAAACAGCCCTTCTCAGGGCTACCCCTGCCCTTCTCAGGGCACCCCCAGCCCTTCTCAGGGCTCCAGGGCCACAACCCCTGCCACGCCAGCCTCGCCGCCGCTAGTGGCGGGCACCCCGCGCCCAGCCGCCCCGCGTTCACACCCGGGACGCACCGTCGCAGCGTCGTCGTCCGCTCCCTCCCGCTCAATGTGGGGTAGGTCGAGCACGCCCCGCGCACCGCCGCCAACTACCGCGCGCCCGCCCCGCGCGCCCGCCGCCGCGCGTGAACCGTGCGCACCGCCCGCGCCCACGCGCGCTCCGCCCGCCGCCGCGCGCGTTCCAACCGCCGCGCGCGTTCCAACCGCCGCCCGCGCTCCAACCGCCGCCGCCGCGCCCGCCGCTCCACCTCCGGTGTTGAGCGGCCCGCCCGCATCGAGCGATTCGGAATGCGACGTCTCCATGGACGATGAAGATGTTTCCCGCGTGCAAACACGCCGCCCCCGAAGCCCCGACGCCGAAGCGGACGACGCTAAACGCCTCTGCGCGTCATCGTCACGCGATCCGCGTCTCGCCCGCTACACGCAGCAGGACGCCGCCCGTCCCGTGCAGTCATATGCCCGGGCCACAGCCACGCCGCCACCGACAATACCGACGCCCACCGGCCCGGATGCCGCGCTCGGCAACACCGCGCCTGCAACCAAGAGGAGGAGATACCCGCCCCTCATCGTGGATCACCTACCCAACTGGGCGTTCCACATGAGGCAGCTGAAAGCCCACCTAGGAAGAGCCGCCCAAGTCCGCCCCTTTGGAAAGGGGCTTAGATTTACTCCAAAAGAAGAGGAGGAGTACCGAGTCGTCCAACGATATCTCTCGGAGCTAGAGAGCACCGAGGGGATATCGTGGCACTCATATTCCTCGCCGCAGGAGCGCGACCTCAAAGTCGCGATCCGCGGCCTACCAGCGAACGCCACGCCTGAGGAGGTCCAAACCGAGCTGCGCGACTTGGGTTTCGAACCCGAGTATGTGCGCAGCATACGGGGACGCGGCGACCGACCGGGCTGCATCCTATTCGCAGTCTTAAAGAAGACAATCGACACCATCCCGGGTATCTACGCAGTAGATGAGATGCTGGGCATCCCCGGGGTCAAGATCGAAGCCTGGCGCGGTAGAAGAAAGCCCGCGCAATGCCATCGCTGCCAACAGTTCCGGCACAGCAGCCACAACTGCCATCGCCGCCTGGCTTGTGTCCGCTGCGGCGGGGAACACACGGCAAAGGAGTGCCCGCGCCCGCTGGATAAACCGGCGACGTGCGCGAACTGCGGGGGTGAACACCCCGCTAACAACAGGAGCTGCCCCGCCTTCCTAAGGGAAGCGCGCAACAAGAAGGCGGGGACCGCGCCAACAACAATGGGCCGCCCCACACAACAAGTGCAACCTGTAGTCTCCCAACCCCAAGGTGAGCGCGCGCAAGGAGCCTCCCTTATGGCGGAGGCAAATGCGCCCGTGCCCAGGGGTGCCGCCGCCACCTCCGCGACCAAAAAACGACGCAGGAGGAGAAAACCGAGAGCCAAGGGTGTGGTCGACGTCTCAACCGTCGCAACACCGAAGCCACCTGCGCCTCCACCTACCCGCCCGCAAATAGAAACGCCGGCGAAGTTAGAAGTAATAAAGACAACCGTGGTCCGCATCCTCCAGGATGTATTGACTGCATTCACAGAGGGGCGGATCCATCAAGACTTCATGGAGCAAATCATCCCGGCCATATCTGCCATAGCGGATACGTGTGGCTGAAGGACACACCCCGTAACTCGCAGTCACTCGTGCCTACTTATATAAGTAGGCGCGGCGTGCGCGAGCCGGGGTCAACACCAACATGATGTCAAAGGGGGTGAGAGTTATTGCCGTCACGGCCGCTGGTCGCTCGGAGCTGGACCTCCCCCGGGTCAACCGGGGGTCTCATCTGGCTCGGGCAGACCGCCCGGACGGCACTAGGGCCGACTCTCCCCCTTTTCCTCTTATTCAAGACACCACCGGTAAAACCAACCACAACCGACCTACCCTTTGTTAAGGGTAGCGGATGATCCCGCTGAAAGGGGCAACGCCCCGTCACAGCCTCCACGCAACCCCCGACGGGGTTGATGTGACGTCCTCGGTACGTACAAAATCACTCAGCTATCGAACGCCGTACTGTACTGTACTGTACTGTACGTTACGTTCATTAGCGCGCTCTCATATTATTAACCGACAACAAAATGCCGCCCAAGACAAGTGGTAAGGCCGCCAAGAAATCCGGCAAGGCACAAAAGAACATCTCCAAGACCGATAAGAAAAAGAAGAAGCACAAGAGGAAGGAGAGCTACGCCATCTACATCTACAAGGTGCTCAAGCAGGTCCACCCCGACACCGGTATCTCCAGTAAGGCTATGTCAATCATGAATTCGTTCGTTAACGACATCTTCGAACGCATAGCCGCCGAAGCTTCTCGTCTGGCCCATTACAACAAGAGGTCCACTATTACATCGAGGGAGGTGCAGACTTCCGTCAGGCTGCTGCTGCCCGGTGAGCTCGCCAAGCACGCAGTCAGCGAGGGCACCAAAGCCGTCACCAAGTACACCAGCTCCAAGTGAGCGTCGCGTATACTTGTTTCGTGTTTTTTGTGTCTGTGTATGTATATCGAAACACAAACACAACAAAAGGCCCTTTTCAGGGCCACAAATATGTTCATGTATTTTCTGTAATCGGTTTCTATTAACACACAACAAGTCGAAAGTTCGACGACGACGACCGGTTAATTAATTTACTTAACTAAATTTCCTCTATCTAGCTGAATAACAAACAAACAATATAATTATGGTTAGGCTAGGTTAGAAAAAGTTAGGTTAAGAAATGTTAGGTTTGAAAAAGTTAGGTTCTAAAGGAGAGAGAATGAATGAAATTTAATTAAAATCATATATATTAACAACGTAGATGTTTAACCGCGATAAATATAAATAATAAAAAAATAAAAAAAAAAAAATAGAAAAAGGTTTAATGCGAAACGATAATTATTTATAGATGATACCTACCACCTATACCAATAAATTATTGTTTTGTAAAACTTTATTCGAGCGTTCGATTGTGTGATGCGTCGAGCTTGTTTCCCGTCGGGTATAAATATTGGTGACCCGCGTACGGCGTTATTCATTCTCTCTCGCACCGTCCCCGCGTACTGACGTTACCTACCGTACTACCGTTACGTTAAAGAAATGGCACGTACCAAGCAGACCGCTCGCAAGTCCACCGGTGGTAAGGCACCGAGGAAACAGCTCGCCACTAAAGCCGCCCGCAAGAGTGCACCGGCTACCGGTGGTGTAAAGAAGCCCCATCGCTACAGGCCCGGTACCGTCGCTCTTCGTGAGATCCGTCGTTACCAGAAGAGTACCGAGCTGTTGATCCGCAAACTCCCGTTCCAGCGTTTGGTTCGTGAGATCGCTCAGGACTTCAAGACCGATCTCCGTTTCCAGAGCTCCGCTGTCATGGCACTTCAGGAGGCCAGCGAGGCTTACCTCGTCGGTCTCTTCGAAGACACCAACCTTTGCGCCATTCACGCTAAACGCGTCACCATCATGCCAAAGGACATACAGTTGGCTCGCAGGATCAGAGGCGAACGCGCTTAAGGCGTGTGACTTTACAACTCCGGCGTACACAAACACGCACGAAATTATCATCGTGTCAGTTTGTTTTGTACACTCGAGCCGAAAAGCACAAAAGGCCCTTTTCAGGGCCACATATATTTCTGATATATTATTAAAATATATGTTTCTTACATAACATCATAAAGTCATATAGTCTATAAATAAACTACATATAATTACCTATATACTAAATTATAAATATATAGGTTAGGTACTGAAAAAGTTTAGTTTAGTTTGTTTGCTTATGTTATTTATGCATAATTGATTGGACTTAAAACATGGATGTAAATAAATCTATGGAATAATCAAATTATTTCACTTTTGCAATATTCTATATGCTATGCGTATAGACTTGCTTGCCAAATGAAATTAGGTTGATATTTTATTAAAACAATAATTTGTTCAAGTCATAGGTGAATATGACTAATACAAGAATAACACGAATTATTATTAATGTACATAGAAATTATATTAATAAATAATTGTGTGTTCGTAGTAAACCGGGGCACCCACCGAGCGCGCGAGCGCGTCGACGGCTCCATACACCGGCGGTATACTATATAAAGGGGCGAAATACGTTTGCTCCGAATCCAGTCGTACGCCAGCGCTCGCCGTTTAACAACGTGCGCGCGTTAGTCATTTGTTCGTGTCGTTCTGTTCAATTTACTCGCTTAGAAGATGACCGGACGCGGAAAGGGAGGAAAAGGTCTGGGGAAAGGAGGAGCCAAGCGTCACAGGAAAGTACTTCGTGATAACATCCAGGGCATCACGAAGCCGGCCATCCGTCGTCTGGCGCGCAGAGGTGGTGTCAAGCGTATCTCCGGTCTCATTTACGAAGAGACTCGCGGCGTCCTCAAGGTTTTCCTAGAGAACGTAATCCGCGACGCCGTCACGTACACGGAGCACGCCAAGAGGAAGACCGTAACCGCCATGGACGTAGTCTACGCTCTGAAGCGTCAAGGCCGCACCCTCTACGGTTTCGGCGGTTAAGGTTGCCTGCCTGCTTGCCTGCATGCCACATAATATTTATCGAATATTATTATTTTATTCGATAAATAATTTAAACAAAAGGCCCTTTTCAGGGCCGCATATGAATCTTATAAACTTTATTACGGTTTATGTTTCTATGACACACACACAAGAAAGTCTCTAATTAACTAACTCAAAATACTTTTACCAACCTTCAATAGTATCGGTTCTACAACATAAATAAATAAACATCTTACTTGTTGTTACTCTTCCTCTATAGAGATATAGCGAACCGTGCCGAAGTATACTTATGTGTAGATCTCCATTCACCGTTCGAGTAACTGAAAGAAAAAAAAAAAAATATGTATAATTTTTTATATATCGTAGCATACCTATAACATTATAATATATTACTTTTATACGTTTGTTTTATCATTCTATATACCTACTTAGAAACGACTAATCGTATGATTTTAATATTATTATTAATATTTACTTTGAAAAATTATATTAATTTATACAATACTACTTACTACGTCGTACGTACGTACACGACGAAAAGTAGCGCTGAGGGCGGCCGCCGCCGCCGCTCTTTACTTTGTACTGCGCATTTGATTCGATTATTGTAAATATGCCTATAGACTATTCATAATATGAAATATATTGAATAATAATAGACAGTGTCTCAATGATGACGTAAAATATATTTTTATATTACTATTATAATCGAACAAACCTCCCCGGTCATAGTCGTCCGTCCTTAAGTGGTGTGTTCGAACCAACGTGTATGCAACGTGTTTTACGAAGGTTCACTTTTAATGGTGTAATTCGTTCGGTTAATGTGTTAATATAAAAAAAATGTTTACACGTTTCAAGCTCGATATCCACGTCGAGGATTTATCGACCGTTTAGGCGGAAATCTTTGCGTTTTATAGAGAAAAATACATTTTTAACAAAACTCAACGTATGCACGGTAGACAGTCGAGAAAATAATATACCGTAGCGTCGTAACCTATCGTTTATACCCTATATAATCTGTGTTGTACGATGGTCACTTTCATGATATATATAAAATGTTGTACGAAATACATGCCGCCATAGGAAAAGTTTAATAAAAATTTATTTAATTAGATAGGTGTTAGTGAAAAGTATGAAGTGTTCATACGAGAAAACGTCCCGCGACAGAACGGCCCTCGTTACGGTAAAGTTCAGACGTAGCTCGCTGAACGAAATTTTATGTATGGTGGCGACATCTACGGACAGTCGAAGTCTCTATCTACTTATTACTACTAACTACTACGTTAGTTAATTACTTACGTACTTACTTGTGTGTGTATCTACATATAATAAAAAATAAATAAAATGGCAGACACAGCTGTTGCCGCCGAAGCTCCGGCTCCCGCTACACCCGCGAAGAAGGCAGGAAGAGGGGCAGGTGCCGCAAAGAAACCTAAGGCGAAGCCCACTCATCCCAAGACATCCGAGATGGTGAACAACGCTATCAGGGAGATGAAGGAACGCAGCGGATCGTCGTTGCAAGCCATCAAAAAATACATCGCCGCCCACTACAAGGTCGACGCCGAGAAGTTGGCGCCTTTCATTAGAAAGTATCTGAAGAGTGCCGTCGAATCGGGTGCCCTAATTCAGACAAAGGGCAAGGGTGCCTCCGGATCGTTCAAACTCGAGTCCAAGTCCTCCTCGGCGAAGAAACCCAGCGCAGCCGCCGCTAGCTCCGGCAAATCCGCCGGCGGCAAGGGTGCCGCCGCCTCCGCCGCCAAGGGTGGTAAGAAGGCGACCGCCTCCGCCGCCGGCGCCAAGAGCAAGAAGGCGGCCGCCGCGTCGGCGTCTGCCGCCTCGGGCTCGCCGTCCAAATCCAAAGCGTCCGCAGCTAAAGACAAGAAAGCCGCCGCCGCAAAGAAGAAGCCCGCCCCTAAGAAGGCCGCAACCCCCGCTAAGGCGAAGGGTGGTGCAGCCCCCAAAGCAAAGAAGACCGCCAAACCTCCTACTAAGAAACCCAAGGCACCGAAACCTAAGAAGGCCGCCGCCACACCTAAGAAGCCGGCCGCGAAGAAAGCAGCCGCCGCCAAGAAGTAAACTCGCACACGACACCACCGCACAACATAATTAATTATATAATTGATTGTGTGTGTGTCGTCGAGAGGTACGACGTGTTGCGCCGCGGCGCTAAGCGGCTCAAGACTGCGGCGACCGACCAGCGGAGTAGTGCAGTTTCTGATCGCAAGAAAGAAGAAGAAAACTACTAAGATCTCTCTCTATCATCGCTGCCGCGCGCTTAGCTTGCTATGCGCACGCACGCAACAACAAAACAGCCCTTTTCAGGGCTAACAAAGTTTTCTCGAATATAATTTTTATTTTTATATTCGTTTCTATGATACGATAAAGGTCAAAAGTAGTCTCAAACAAACAAACAACATTCTACTATAACGCATCAACTTTATTTATTTCTAAATAAATACTTTACATCGCTAAGTATAGGTACAATTTCGTATAATAATATCTAATAATAATAAACTATAACTAAGCAATTACATATCTATATAAATTAACTAACTTACTATGCTACCGTACAAAATCTATAACTACTTATTTATTACCTACATAGGTAAATTAAATTATTTATTTCGTATCGTACCATAAACTTTATCCTCTTCACATACATATATACACTTCACTTCACTTTGGTATTTATTATTACACCACACATTTATTTTTTCACTTGTTTCACTTCACACACGCGCGAGATTATTATTATTTACGCGAACGCAACGACGGAGGCGTAGGCGGCGTGAAACTACGATAATAAACAACAACAACAACCTAATTAATAATTACAACACACATTTTTACAACTATAAACTAAAACGACACGCCGTCCGCCCTGCCGACTGCCCGATATAATATACTTTTGTTTTTCAATATAATAATAAAGGATATTATTATTATTATTATGGCTATGGCGCTGGCGCATGCGCGATGCGCGACGAACGACGTCGCTTTTTGACGGTGTCAGTTCGTTCTCTCGCTCGCTCCCTACCCCACCCGACGTTTGCGCGACAGCGGCCGTATATAAAATGAACGGACACAAACGGATTGTTTTTGTATTTACTGGTTGTAGCGCGCGCACGCACACGCACGTTATAATATTACGTTGAAAGTTATTATAATATAAAAAAACTTCAAACATGTCTGGACGCGGTAAAGGTGGAAAAGTTAAGGGAAAGGCAAAGTCTCGTTCCAACCGTGCTGGTCTCCAGTTCCCCGTCGGTCGTATACACAGGCTGCTGCGTAACGGCAACTACGCCGAGCGCGTCGGTGCCGGTGCTCCAGTGTATCTGGCCGCAGTAATGGAATACCTTGCCGCTGAAGTTCTCGAGTTGGCCGGTAACGCCGCGAGGGACAACAAGAAGACCAGGATCATTCCCCGTCATCTCCAATTGGCCATCCGCAACGACGAGGAGTTGAACAAACTGCTATCCGGCGTGACAATCGCTCAGGGCGGTGTGCTGCCTAACATCCAGGCTGTCCTCCTGCCCAAGAAGACCGAGAAGAAGGCCTAAACCTCTCGCTCAATTCTTGGTCTGTCTGTATCATCGAGATCACGATCGATGTGCATCGACACACACACTGTTCTTTGCGTGCATGGATCGTGAACGTGAAAAAGGCCCTTTTCAGGGCCACAATACGAATCATAGTCGGAAAGTAATATTATATTATTATTATAAAGACTGTTTCTATTACGATACAATTGAAAGTATTCTAGCAGTATAACTATGTATTATAGTACATTATACAGTATATTATAAAATAATACTTAATAATATTAAATTGACAGACACGTCAGTTAAAAGTAAATTTTACATGAACAAAACTACTACTTCATTGATACATTATAATAAATTAAACACGAAATAAAAATATATGCAACGTACCTATCAATACAAACCATTTGATATTTATTTAATTATAGGTAATCTACCATACTATCAAATAGATAGATAGTTTTTTTTTTTTTTTTTTTTTTTTTTTTTTTTTTTTTTTTTTTTTTTTTTAATATAAATAATATTACTACTAAAGACGACCAAAAGCGAAGCGTCGCACCTCGTCCCGCGCATTTCCCCTTTGGCGCGGTCTCTCTCTTGACGCTAGAGCGAGGCGAACGCGACTGAACATATCTGTTTCGCTACGATTGGTCCGCGCGGACTGTCGCGCTCTACGTGCGTCCCACCACTGAGCGACTTTTGGCTCAATAAAAAGAAGGTGCAGTTTGCCGTACAAAATCAGGACAGTCACGCGCGCCGCAGTGAAGAGCGCACACCTGCGAGCCTCGCTGCCTAGCCGTACGGATCGCCCACATCGTACCCATCGGACATCAGACCGAGGAACGAGCACTTGCCGCCCGGCGGTTACCCACTGTTACTGCAGCGAACAACCGTCGAGCGATCGCGGCTGGCGCGCGTCCTAGGACGCCGCCATGCCAAACAAACAAAACAGCCCTTCTAAGGGCTATAGCCCTTTGGGCCCCTCCACCACCCCTTTTCGGGGCTCCCCTCAATCCCCCCTACAACAGGGACAGGGAACGGGAACACCACCGGCCTCGCTTCGGACCCCGAGCCCTCAAATACGACCTCAAAGGTCCGCATTTGAGCCACCGAGATCATCACAACAAAAATCCATGCCCGCCGCTAAATCCGCCCTCGGAGCGGACACGCGCTCGCGTACCGTATCGGCCGCTGAGGCGCCACGCCCGAAGGCGGGGCGCCCAAGCGTAGCCCCACCCGCCGCGACCGCGCGCCCGCCATTGGGCAGACCGAGCGCGCACCGCGCCGCCGCCCAGCCGCCGCCGCCCGGGCCCGGCCAATCGCGCGCGAGCGCGTACTCGTCGCGCGCCCCCGCTCCACCCCGTGCACCTCCGCCGGCCCAATCGGCGTCGAGCGCCGCGTACCGCGCGGCTCCGCCGACCCAATCGGCGTCGAGTGACGCGTATTACACGCCTCCGCCGCCCAGATCGGCGTCGAACGTCGCGTTCCACACTCCGCCGCCGCCCAGATCGGTGTCGAGTGACGCGTACCAACCTGTGCCGCAGTACCGAGCGATGTCGAACATTTCGACCTTGTCTTTTCCGCCCGCTAGCCTCCAGCATTTGGCTTCCCCTCGCGAAGCTGCTATGGACTCGCCCGCTCAACGGTACTATAGTGATACCTCACTGGCTTCGATCGCATCCGTCGAAGGCGACGAGCTAGACCGCCTACTGAACACCCCGCCGTCGCAGACAGCATACGGCGAAAAATCGGCAGCGCCCACGCCAATGGTCCGACTCACGTCCGACCACGGCCAACAGAAGCTAACGCAGACAGCTGACTTCCACAATATGGAAATAGACCCCTCCCGCACCCCCTCGCGTCGCCGAAGGAGCACGGACGACGAGGAGGAATACGAAAGGGATAAGCGGCCTTGCAATTCGGCGCTGACTCTCTCCTACTCACAACGCGACCCACGCCTGACGCGTACGTCACAAAGGGAGGAGGGACTCTCGGCGCAGACCTACGCAGGAGCCCTATCATCGCCACCACCGACAACCCCGTCAACCCCAACAACCAGCATACCGCCCGTTGCCGTCCTACAGACCGACCAACCGGCTAGCCAACAAGCCGCTCAATTGGCTTCTCAAGAAGTTCCTGCCCCAGCCCCGAAAGTTCAGGCACGGTACCCACCCCTTGTGGTGGAGGCACTACCGGACTGGACTGTGCATTTCAGGGAGCTGAAAAAGCTCCTGGGGCATGCGCCCAACGGCCGCGCATACGGGAAAGGCGTCCGATTTATGCCAAAGTCGGACACCGAGTACCGAATCATACAATCCTACCTCACTAACCTGGAGAGGGAGACCAGGATATCCTGGTTCTCGTACTCCCTCCCAGCAGAGCGAAGCCTGAAGGTGGCCATCCGTGGGCTGCCAGTAGATACAAACCCGGAGGACATCAACCGGGAGCTGCAAGAGCTCGGATATGTGCCCGAATATGTGCGCGCAATCCGAGCCCGGCAAGGACGCCCCGGCTGCCTATACTTCGCCCAACTGCAGCGAACACCCGGACTCACCCCCGGGATTTACAACGTCACAGAGCTGCTGTGCATGCCGGGAGTCCGCATTGAAGCGTGGCGCGGCAAGCGAGGGCCAGCTCAATGCCATCGATGCCAGCAGTTCCGGCATTCCTCCCACAACTGCCACAGGCCACCAGCCTGCGTGCGCTGCGGGGAGGAGCACACCGCCAAAGAATGCCAGCGCCCCCTAGAATCGCCGCCCACCTGCGCAAACTGTGGAGGTGCACACACGGCAAATAACGTTGCTTGCCCGGTGTTCCGAAAGGAGGCGCGGAACAAGAAGGCCGGCACCGTCAGCCGGACCGCCACCACCGCTGCCAAACAAACAGCAGCTACCACCACCGAAGCAGACGCCCCAGGCTCATTGATGGCCGTCGCCAACCCAGCCAACGCGACTGGCGGCAAGAAGCGTCGCAGGAGGAACAGAAAGAAGTCCCGGGGCTCGAAGGCTGTGCTGACAGCACAGCCAGAAAGCACACCGGCGGGACCTGCAGCACCCGTGGTCGCTGCCCCCTCAAGGGGGACGAAGGCGAAGCGGGCTGCCGAGCCGATGACAGCGAGCACTTCGTCGACAACGGAAAAGACAATCCCTTTGATTACCATGGCTATCGAAGCCCTAAACAAGGTGCTCATAGCCATCCAGGAGAAACGGGACCTGACTCCAGTTATCCTGCAGTGCGTAGGAGACTTTTTTGCCTATGGCCGGTAGTCCCCTACGTATCTGCCACTGGAACGCCGACGGACTGTCCCCAGAAAAGACCCGGCTGTTGAGGTTACTTGTCTCACAGCGGCAGGTTGATGTTGCCCTCATCAACGAGACGCACCTCAAGCCCAGCACCAAACTGAAGATGCCAGGGTACCACGTGTACCGAGAAGACCTACTCTCCCCCACTGGCACTGCATACAGGGGATTAGCAGTCCTAGTGAAGAGAAGGATCGTCCACCAACCGCTGCCAGTACCAACTCTGCAGTCGTCGTACGCCCTCGGCGTGGAAGTCTGCATCGACCGCCAGCCCACCCGTGTGTATGCGTTCTACAAGCCGCCAGCCGTCCGGTTTGAAATGGCTGATGTCCACACCCTGCTGGACTCGCCACTCCCGACCGTGATCGCGGGCGACTTCAATGCAAAGCACACGGCTTGGAACTCAAACTCCATCTGCGCAAACGGCCGCCGTCTTCTCGACGATGCGGACCGCAACGGCTACGAGGTGCTAGGACCAGAGGTCCCGACGCACTACCCGTACCAGGCAGCCCTCACACCTGACGTCATCGATCTGTCGATAGTCCGCGGCCTCCCAGCCGCACCTTCGATCGACGTCCTGGACGACCACCTCCTCTCGGACCACCAACCGGTCCTGCTGACTCTGCAGAGCGTCCCAGTCCGGACAGTACCGATGCCCTCTCGTGTCCGACAAGACTGGCGAGTCTTCGCCGATTACATGGCCCACCACTCGCCCTACCGCCGAATTGAGTCCCACGCCGACGTTGACACGCTCGCTGAAAACCTCAGCGCCACCATCAACACAGCGCTTCAAGTGTCGAGACGAGACGCTACGTCGGCGCACAAGCCACCCCTACTCCCAGCGAACATCTTGGCGATGATCAAGAGGAAGAGGAAGCTGCGACGCCAATGGCAGAGCACCAGATGCCCGTCCATGAAGACCCAGCTCAATGCTCTGGCTGCAAAGATCTCGGCCGCACTGGAAACAGTTGCAACCGAGTCCTGGGAACGCACCATTGAGCGAGCAGGCGAAGACTGGTCTGGCATCCACCGCCTTTGCCGCCAACTCTCCGGGAAGCCACCTCCGTTAAGGCCCCTTCTGGCCAGTGACGGAACTCCACGCTACCGCGCCGAGGACCGAGCGGAGATTTTTGCTAGCCACCTGGAGACCCAGTTCCAGCCGAACCAAGCCTCAAATATGCAGCACGTAGAGTCCATCCAGCAGCACTTGGAGTCCTACTTCAGAGCGCCGATAGCAGCCACGGAAGACCCAGTAGTCTTTTCCCCGGGTCAAGTGCAGCGAATGATTCGCCGCACCCAGCCGCGGAAAGCCCCAGGTCCAGATCGGATCTCTAATGAAGCCCTGCGTCACCTTCCCCCGCGAGCAATCGCGACGTTGACGCAGCTATTCAACGGAATCCTCCGCACCAGCCACTTTCCCGCGTCATGGAGACTCGGCCGAGTCATCATGCTGCCTAAACCCGGGAAAAACATACTGAAGCCCGAGAGTTATCGGCCCATCACGCTGCTGCCGACCATCTCCAAAGTTTTCGAGAAACTCCTGCTGCTTCACCTGACACCCCACATCCAGCCACGCGACGAACAGTTTGGCTTTCGCGCCGAACACTCCACAACGCACCAGCTCGCGAGGGTACTGCACTTCGTGACTGTCGCCCTCAACAAGAGGGAGAGCACGGTCGCAGTACTTCTCGACATGGAGAAAGCATTCGACCGCGTCTGGCACTCCGGTCTGATATACAAGTTGTCCACATCTACTATTCCACGTCGAATAGTTAAGACTGTGGCCTCCTTCCTCCAAGACCGACGCTTTCAAGTGGCAGTTGACGGCGTCCTATCTACGGAGCGCACCATCAGAGCCGGCGTGCCCCAGGGAAGTTGCCTCTCGCCCGTCTGCTACAGCAGATACACGGACGACATCCCCGTCGCTGGAGGCGCCCTATTGGCGCTGTACGCTGACGATGCCGCCTACATCTCATCTTCACTCACCCCCGTTCACGCGGCGACAAAGATGCAGCGCGCATTGGATGCACTCCCGCCATGGCTGGAAGACTGGAGACTGACGGTCAACGTGGCGAAGACCCAGGCGATCTCCTTCGGCAGCAGGAGACAACCACCGCCTCTCACCATGCTCGGACAACGCATCGACTGGTCCCCGACGGTAAAATACCTGGGAGTGACCATAGACCGTCGTCTCACAATGGCCCCACACGTAAGGAACGTCGTTGGCCAAACGCAAGCCGCTCGAGCTCTCCTGCGTCCTGTACTGTCGTCCCGCCTCCCCTTGCGCGCGAAGCTGACGGTGTACAAGGCATATATCCGCACCCGCCTCACATATGCCGCCCCAGCCTGGTATGCGCTGGTCTCGGACACACACCGCAAACGGTTGCGTGCGCAGCAGTCGCTCGCCCTTCGCACCGTCGTGGACGCCCCTCGCTACGTGAGGAACAACACCATCGCCAGAGGCCTACGCATGGAGAGCCTCGACGACTTCATCGGTCGCCTGAGCGGCAACATGTTCGCCCGAACGGAAGGGTCCTCCTTCCGCCATCTGCAGGAGCTAGCGCCCTACCATCGGCGCCCACCGGACAGACCACTGCCGCGGGACTTAATTCCCGCCGCAACCTCACCTGACTGACCCCTCTCGCGGACGTCGGCTGATGGGCGCCTCCTCCCGGCAGGCTCGACCTCGCTGACGTCCCGAGAGCCCACACGGACCAAGCCGCTGCTGGCTCGCAGACCGCTCACCGGACTTCCCCTCCCGAGGGGATACCGCCGGTGGGGCCCGGACTCGCTAGCAGTGTGAAACGCACACCCGGGCATGACGCCCGAACTATAGACCACGGTGGCCAAGGCCACCACCCAGGGACCCGCCTGTATTCGCAGGCGGCGAGTGACACCACTCAGACAGGCCGTCGCCTGGAAGAGTAACCCCAGGTCCCTCTAGGGGGATCATGAGAAGACCCGGAGCCGTACAAAATCAGGAGAGCTACGCGCGCGCACCGAGTTGAACGTCAGTACGAGCCTCGGTGCCCCCACCGCCGCACGGATCCAACCGCCCACTTCGTCCAGTACAGGCGTCATTCGCCTCGTGCTCCGAAGCGGCACACGCGCCGCCCGGCCGCATTCCGCGGCCGAGTGATCGCGGCAAGCGCACGCCACATTGTACCACCATGCCGAAAGGCAAACCTTTAAACAGCCCTTCTCAGGGCTACCCCTGCCCTTCTCAGGGCACCCCCAGCCCTTCTCAGGGCTCCAGGGCCACAACCCCTGCCACGCCAGCCTCGCCGCCGCTAGTGGCGGGCACCCCGCGCCCAGCCGCCCCGCGTTCACACCCGGGACGCACCGTCGCAGCGTCGTCGTCCGCTCCCTCCCGCTCAATGTGGGGTAGGTCGAGCACGCCCCGCGCACCGCCGCCAACTACCGCGCGCCCGCCCCGCGCGCCCGCCGCCGCGCGTGAACCGTGCGCACCGCCCGCGCCCACGCGCGCTCCGCCCGCCGCCGCGCGCGTTCCAACCGCCGCGCGCGTTCCAACCGCCGCGCGCGTTCCAACCGCCGCCCGCGCTCTAACCGCCGCCGCCGCGCCCGCCGCTCCACCTCCGGTGTTGAGCGGCCCGCCCGCATCGAGCGATTCGGAATGCGACGTCTCCATGGACGATGAAGATGTTTCCCGCGTGCAAACACGCCGCCCCCGAAGCCCCGACGCCGAAGCGGACGACGCTAAACGCCTCTGCGCGTCATCGTCACGCGATCCGCGTCTCGCCCGCTACACGCAGCAGGACGCCGCCCGTCCCGTGCAGTCATATGCCCGGGCCACAGCCACGCCGCCACCGACAATACCGACGCCCACCGGCCCGGATGCCGCGCTCGGCAACACCGCGCCTGCAACCAAGAGGAGGAGATACCCGCCCCTCATCGTGGATCACCTACCCAACTGGGCGTTCCACATGAGGCAGCTGAAAGCCCACCTAGGAAGAGCCGCCCAAGTCCGCCCCTTTGGAAAGGGGCTTAGATTTACTCCAAAAGAAGAGGAGGAGTACCGAGTCGTCCAACGATATCTCTCGGAGCTAGAGAGCACCGAGGGGATATCGTGGCACTCATATTCCTCGCCGCAGGAGCGCGACCTCAAAGTCGCGATCCGCGGCCTACCAGCGAACGCCACGCCTGAGGAGGTCCAAACCGAGCTGCGCGACTTGGGTTTCGAACCCGAGTATGTGCGCAGCATACGGGGACGCGGCGACCGACCGGGCTGCATCCTATTCGCAGTCTTAAAGAAGACAATCGACACCAAACCCGCTCATAGGGACCCGAAAATTGCGAACTATTGCATAGTTCGCAATGATAGGGTCAGATCCCGCCTCGGCGGCACTCTCATCTACTACAAGAAATCCTTGCACTGCGTCCCCATCGACCCGCCCTCCCTCTCTTCCAACATTGAAGTCTCGATATGTAAGTTAGGCATGACAGGACACCAACCCATCGTGATAGTTTCGATATACTGCCCCCCGGGCGAAGATTCCTCACTATGGGATAGTGACTTCGCCACCCTCACCAACCTTGGGGGTGCAGTCTTCTTGGCAGGAGATCTAAATGCCAAAAATACCCTTTGGGGTTGTAACACTACAACTCGAAAGGGCAGAGATCTCGACAGGATCTCTGACTCCCTAGGATTCGATATTCTCGCTCCGAGTGAGCCAACCCACTACCCCGGCAACCTAGCACATCGCCCTGATGTACTAGACGTCGCACTCCTAAAGAGCATCAACCTGAGGTTGTGCTCGATAGAAGTGCACAAGGAGCTCGACTCCGATCACAGGCCAGTAGTGTTAGACTTCGCTCCCCGCGTAGGTCCCCGCGAAGCAGGCCAATCTCTTCCTACCAGGCTTATCACAGACTGGAATCGCCTTGGGGAAAGCCTCAAGGCGACAACCTCCGACCATCTAGATGGTATCCCCGATCACATCACGTCCGTAGACGAAACGGTAGCGGCGATCGACTCGCTCACAAATCACGTGCAATCACTCATTAGCGATTGCTCTCGGAGAGTACCGGCGGAGGATAGCCTCCACTGGCGCCTCCCCGACGACATACGTGATCTGATGAGGGAGAAGAACGCAGCTATCAGAGCCTACGATAGAGTTCCCACTGAGGCCAATAGGGCCCGACTTAGATCCCTTCAGCGCGCCGTCAAAGCGCGAATCGGCGAGCTACGCCAGGTTAGATGGGACAGCACTCTCGAAAGCTTAGAACCTACACACCAAGCGTTCTGGCAACTTTCGAGAGCCCTTACAAAGGATTCTGTTGCTCCCATGCCTCCCCTGAACAGGCCCCACCTTCCTCCCGCTTTCGACGATAGCGAGAAAACCGAATGCCTAGCTGACTGTCTCGAGCTTCAATGTTCCCCCAGTACCCTCCCAGTCGACTTAGATCACCTCGAAGAGGTCAACCGAGAGGTGGAACGGCTAGCTTCACTACCGTTGCCCATCCTATCCGAAGTAGATGAAGACCCTGTCCCCCCCGCCACACCTGAAGAGGTAGCAGATATCATCAAGAAACTCAAACTTAGGAAATCCCCGGGTTCGGATCAGATCAACAACAGAGTTATCAAACTCTTCCCCCCCATCCTTATCGCCCTCATGACCGCCATCTTCAATGGGGCCATGTCAAACAACATCTTTCCACACCAGTGGAAAAACGCCATCGTTATTGGCATCCCTAAACCGGGCAAGCCCAAGACCGAACCCAGCAGTTATCGACCCATCAGCCTTCTCAACGGCTTGGGTAAGATCTACGAACGACTCATTCTCAGTCGTCTCCTAGCATACGCCGATGCTAACCTGCTCATTCCCCATGAGCAATTTGGCTTTAGGAATCATCATTCCTGTGTTCAACAAGTCCACCGACTGGTTGAGCACATAAGTTCGAAATTCATGCTCGGTAGAAAAACCGGCGTCCTCTACTTTGACGTGGCGAAGGCATTCGACAAAGTCTGGCACAACGGCTTATTATATAAGCTGTGGCAGATGGAAGTGCCACACAGGCTCGTGCTCATCATACGAGACTACTTGTCGAATCGCCATTTCCGCTACAGAGTGGAGGGTTCTCTATCTTCCCCCCACCCCGTTCATGCCGGAGTCCCACAGGGCTCGGTATTATCTCCGATCTTGTTCTCGCTCTTCACAAGCGATATACCTAAGCATCGGCAAGCTCAATTAGCACTCTTCGCAGACGACACTGCAATCTACTGCTCGAGCCACTGTCTGGATTTGATAGCCAAGAATCTCCAATCCGCAGCTGATGCACTCGGTGCATGGTTCCGGAAATGGAGGATCGAGGTGAATCCAGACAAAAGCCAAGCAGTGCTTTACCACCGACGTACCCCCCACCCCCCGCCCCCGCCTCCGACCATTCGTATGTTCGGTAAGCCGATCCCTTGGGAGAAGCAAGCCAAATACTTAGGAGTTATTCTTGATGATACTCTCTCGTTCATACCGCACATTAAGACCGTGCGCGCTAGGGCCGCTATGGCACAAAGTCGACTTCACTCTCTCGTGAACAAACGTTCAAAGCTCACACTTAGGAATAAGGTCCGCCTTTATACGGCTTGCATACGCCCCATCATGACGTATGCATCTCCAGTATTCGCTCACGTTCCCCCCTGTAGGATTCGCAAATTTCAGATTCTCCAAAATCGCTTCATGCGTAAAGCGACAGGAGCTCCCTGGTATGTTAGGACAGAGAACCTTCACATAGACCTCGGTCTGCCTACCATTAGGCAATTCATGAAGCGCTGTTCTCAAAATTTCTTTGACTCCGCCACCGCACACAGGAACCCACTCATAGTGGCATCATCTTCCTACACACCGTCTTGCATTTCGCGCATTCGCCGTCCGAGACACGTTCTCGACGAGGATGACGACGAAATCACCAAGGCGCAGGAAGCCGCTTACACCGCGAGACACGACTCACCCCGCACCGGTAACTCACCGCGATACCGACCTCGTCGTAGGGGTCGTCTGTATCGTCACCGCGTCACTACTCAACCGGGCCGGCCCGTAACACCTAGCATAGCCCACGACTAGGGTTCGAGTTCCCATAGTAGGGGACGCCCTACGTACATGCAGCACACACACACTCACTCATATCACCGTAGTCAAATTTTCGTTAGCTTCGCTAACGAAAGTTTGGCTACGTAGGTACACTTAGGTTAGGAGCACACGCTCGCCGCAAACCCGCGCAAGGGTGTAAATAGCTTAACAGCTTACACTTAACACCTCACATAAAAAAAAAAAAAAAAAGCCGTACAAAATCACTCAGCTATCGAACGCCGTACTGTACTGTACTGTACTGTACGTTACGTTCATTAGCGCGCTCTCATATTATTAACCGACAACAAAATGCCGCCCAAGACAAGTGGTAAGGCCGCCAAGAAATCCGGCAAGGCACAAAAGAACATCTCCAAGACCGATAAGAAAAAGAAGAAGCACAAGAGGAAGGAGAGCTACGCCATCTACATCTACAAGGTGCTCAAGCAGGTCCACCCCGACACCGGTATCTCCAGTAAGGCTATGTCAATCATGAATTCGTTCGTTAACGACATCTTCGAACGCATAGCCGCCGAAGCTTCTCGTCTGGCCCATTACAACAAGAGGTCCACTATTACATCGAGGGAGGTGCAGACTTCCGTCAGGCTGCTGCTGCCCGGTGAGCTCGCCAAGCACGCAGTCAGCGAGGGCACCAAAGCCGTCACCAAGTACACCAGCTCCAAGTGAGCGTCGCGTATACTTGTTTCGTGTTTTTTGTGTCTGTGTATGTATATCGAAACACAAACACAACAAAAGGCCCTTTTCAGGGCCACAAATATGTTCATGTATTTTCTGTAATCGGTTTCTATTAACACACAACAAGTCGAAAGTTCGACGACGACGACCGGTTAATTAATTTACTTAACTAAATTTCCTCTATCTAGCTGAATAACAAACAAACAATATAATTATGGTTAGGCTAGGTTAGAAAAAGTTAGGTTAAGAAATGTTAGGTTTGAAAAAGTTAGGTTCTAAAGGAGAGAGAATGAATGAAATTTAATTAAAATCATATATATTAACAACGTAGATGTTTAACCGCGATAAATATAAATAATAAAAAAATAAAAAAAAAAAAATAGAAAAAGGTTTAATGCGAAACGATAATTATTTATAGATGATACCTACCACCTATACCAATAAATTATTGTTTTGTAAAACTTTATTCGAGCGTTCGATTGTGTGATGCGTCGAGCTTGTTTCCCGTCGGGTATAAATATTGGTGACCCGCGTACGGCGTTATTCATTCTCTCTCGCACCGTCCCCGCGTACTGACGTTACCTACCGTACTACCGTTACGTTAAAGAAATGGCACGTACCAAGCAGACCGCTCGCAAGTCCACCGGTGGTAAGGCACCGAGGAAACAGCTCGCCACTAAAGCCGCCCGCAAGAGTGCACCGGCTACCGGTGGTGTAAAGAAGCCCCATCGCTACAGGCCCGGTACCGTCGCTCTTCGTGAGATCCGTCGTTACCAGAAGAGTACCGAGCTGTTGATCCGCAAACTCCCGTTCCAGCGTTTGGTTCGTGAGATCGCTCAGGACTTCAAGACCGATCTCCGTTTCCAGAGCTCCGCTGTCATGGCACTTCAGGAGGCCAGCGAGGCTTACCTCGTCGGTCTCTTCGAAGACACCAACCTTTGCGCCATTCACGCTAAACGCGTCACCATCATGCCAAAGGACATACAGTTGGCTCGCAGGATCAGAGGCGAACGCGCTTAAGGCGTGTGACTTTACAACTCCGGCGTACACAAACACGCACGAAATTATCATCGTGTCAGTTTGTTTTGTACACTCGAGCCGAAAAGCACAAAAGGCCCTTTTCAGGGCCACATATATTTCTGATATATTATTAAAATATATGTTTCTTACATAACATCATAAAGTCATATAGTCTATAAATAAACTACATATAATTACCTATATACTAAATTATAAATATATAGGTTAGGTACTGAAAAAGTTTAGTTTAGTTTGTTTGCTTATGTTATTTATGCATAATTGATTGGACTTAAAACATGGATGTAAATAAATCTATGGAATAATCAAATTATTTCACTTTTGCAATATTCTATATGCTATGCGTATAGACTTGCTTGCCAAATGAAATTAGGTTGATATTTTATTAAAACAATAATTTGTTCAAGTCATAGGTGAATATGACTAATACAAGAATAACACGAATTATTATTAATGTACATAGAAATTATATTAATAAATAATTGTGTGTTCGTAGTAAACCGGGGCACCCACCGAGCGCGCGAGCGCGTCGACGGCTCCATACACCGGCGGTATACTATATAAAGGGGCGAAATACGTTTGCTCCGAATCCAGTCGTACGCCAGCGCTCGCCGTTTAACAACGTGCGCGCGTTAGTCATTTGTTCGTGTCGTTCTGTTCAATTTACTCGCTTAGAAGATGACCGGACGCGGAAAGGGAGGAAAAGGTCTGGGGAAAGGAGGAGCCAAGCGTCACAGGAAAGTACTTCGTGATAACATCCAGGGCATCACGAAGCCGGCCATCCGTCGTCTGGCGCGCAGAGGTGGTGTCAAGCGTATCTCCGGTCTCATTTACGAAGAGACTCGCGGCGTCCTCAAGGTTTTCCTAGAGAACGTAATCCGCGACGCCGTCACGTACACGGAGCACGCCAAGAGGAAGACCGTAACCGCCATGGACGTAGTCTACGCTCTGAAGCGTCAAGGCCGCACCCTCTACGGTTTCGGCGGTTAAGGTTGCCTGCCTGCTTGCCTGCATGCCACATAATATTTATCGAATATTATTATTTTATTCGATAAATAATTTAAACAAAAGGCCCTTTTCAGGGCCGCATATGAATCTTATAAACTTTATTACGGTTTATGTTTCTATGACACACACACAAGAAAGTCTCTAATTAACTAACTCAAAATACTTTTACCAACCTTCAATAGTATCGGTTCTACAACATAAATAAATAAACATCTTACTTGTTGTTACTCTTCCTCTATAGAGATATAGCGAACCGTGCCGAAGTATACTTATGTGTAGATCTCCATTCACCGTTCGAGTAACTGAAAGAAAAAAAAAAAAATATGTATAATTTTTTATATATCGTAGCATACCTATAACATTATAATATATTACTTTTATACGTTTGTTTTATCATTCTATATACCTACTTAGAAACGACTAATCGTATGATTTTAATATTATTATTAATATTTACTTTGAAAAATTATATTAATTTATACAATACTACTTACTACGTCGTACGTACGTACACGACGAAAAGTAGCGCTGAGGGCGGCCGCCGCCGCCGCTCTTTACTTTGTACTGCGCATTTGATTCGATTATTGTAAATATGCCTATAGACTATTCATAATATGAAATATATTGAATAATAATAGACAGTGTCTCAATGATGACGTAAAATATATTTTTATATTACTATTATAATCGAACAAACCTCCCCGGTCATAGTCGTCCGTCCTTAAGTGGTGTGTTCGAACCAACGTGTATGCAACGTGTTTTACGAAGGTTCACTTTTAATGGTGTAATTCGTTCGGTTAATGTGTTAATATAAAAAAAATGTTTACACGTTTCAAGCTCGATATCCACGTCGAGGATTTATCGACCGTTTAGGCGGAAATCTTTGCGTTTTATAGAGAAAAATACATTTTTAACAAAACTCAACGTATGCACGGTAGACAGTCGAGAAAATAATATACCGTAGCGTCGTAACCTATCGTTTATACCCTATATAATCTGTGTTGTACGATGGTCACTTTCATGATATATATAAAATGTTGTACGAAATACATGCCGCCATAGGAAAAGTTTAATAAAAATTTATTTAATTAGATAGGTGTTAGTGAAAAGTATGAAGTGTTCATACGAGAAAACGTCCCGCGACAGAACGGCCCTCGTTACGGTAAAGTTCAGACGTAGCTCGCTGAACGAAATTTTATGTATGGTGGCGACATCTACGGACAGTCGAAGTCTCTATCTACTTATTACTACTAACTACTACGTTAGTTAATTACTTACGTACTTACTTGTGTGTGTATCTACATATAATAAAAAATAAATAAAATGGCAGACACAGCTGTTGCCGCCGAAGCTCCGGCTCCCGCTACACCCGCGAAGAAGGCAGGAAGAGGGGCAGGTGCCGCAAAGAAACCTAAGGCGAAGCCCACTCATCCCAAGACATCCGAGATGGTGAACAACGCTATCAGGGAGATGAAGGAACGCAGCGGATCGTCGTTGCAAGCCATCAAAAAATACATCGCCGCCCACTACAAGGTCGACGCCGAGAAGTTGGCGCCTTTCATTAGAAAGTATCTGAAGAGTGCCGTCGAATCGGGTGCCCTAATTCAGACAAAGGGCAAGGGTGCCTCCGGATCGTTCAAACTCGAGTCCAAGTCCTCCTCGGCGAAGAAACCCAGCGCAGCCGCCGCTAGCTCCGGCAAATCCGCCGGCGGCAAGGGTGCCGCCGCCTCCGCCGCCAAGGGTGGTAAGAAGGCGACCGCCTCCGCCGCCGGCGCCAAGAGCAAGAAGGCGGCCGCCGCGTCGGCGTCTGCCGCCTCGGGCTCGCCGTCCAAATCCAAAGCGTCCGCAGCTAAAGACAAGAAAGCCGCCGCCGCAAAGAAGAAGCCCGCCCCTAAGAAGGCCGCAACCCCCGCTAAGGCGAAGGGTGGTGCAGCCCCCAAAGCAAAGAAGACCGCCAAACCTCCTACTAAGAAACCCAAGGCACCGAAACCTAAGAAGGCCGCCGCCACACCTAAGAAGCCGGCCGCGAAGAAAGCAGCCGCCGCCAAGAAGTAAACTCGCACACGACACCACCGCACAACATAATTAATTATATAATTGATTGTGTGTGTGTCGTCGAGAGGTACGACGTGTTGCGCCGCGGCGCTAAGCGGCTCAAGACTGCGGCGACCGACCAGCGGAGTAGTGCAGTTTCTGATCGCAAGAAAGAAGAAGAAAACTACTAAGATCTCTCTCTATCATCGCTGCCGCGCGCTTAGCTTGCTATGCGCACGCACGCAACAACAAAACAGCCCTTTTCAGGGCTAACAAAGTTTTCTCGAATATAATTTTTATTTTTATATTCGTTTCTATGATACGATAAAGGTCAAAAGTAGTCTCAAACAAACAAACAACATTCTACTATAACGCATCAACTTTATTTATTTCTAAATAAATACTTTACATCGCTAAGTATAGGTACAATTTCGTATAATAATATCTAATAATAATAAACTATAACTAAGCAATTACATATCTATATAAATTAACTAACTTACTATGCTACCGTACAAAATCTATAACTACTTATTTATTACCTACATAGGTAAATTAAATTATTTATTTCGTATCGTACCATAAACTTTATCCTCTTCACATACATATATACACTTCACTTCACTTTGGTATTTATTATTACACCACACATTTATTTTTTCACTTGTTTCACTTCACACACGCGCGAGATTATTATTATTTACGCGAACGCAACGACGGAGGCGTAGGCGGCGTGAAACTACGATAATAAACAACAACAACAACCTAATTAATAATTACAACACACATTTTTACAACTATAAACTAAAACGACACGCCGTCCGCCCTGCCGACTGCCCGATATAATATACTTTTGTTTTTCAATATAATAATAAAGGATATTATTATTATTATTATGGCTATGGCGCTGGCGCATGCGCGATGCGCGACGAACGACGTCGCTTTTTGACGGTGTCAGTTCGTTCTCTCGCTCGCTCCCTACCCCACCCGACGTTTGCGCGACAGCGGCCGTATATAAAATGAACGGACACAAACGGATTGTCATTCCACGCTAGCCGCCGCCCGGTGCACACGTCTCCACGACAGTCCGTGCCAAATTCCGACGCGACTTTCCCGCTCAAACACTCCGACACTTCGACAGTTGTAGCGACTTGTTGTTTTCACAACAAGTTGTCTATTAATTGTCAAGTTACTGTTCTTTTTAGAACAATCACACACACTTCCTAGACAATTGTAACGACTTGTTATTTTCATAACGAGTTGTTAATAATTGTCTAGTCACTGTTCTTTTTAGAACAATCACACACACACTCACAACATCATACCTTCGTTTCTTGTCCTTCTAGGGACATAGATAACAAAAGTCTGTTCTTTTCAGAACAACCGCACACACACATTACACAACACCACACCTTGTTTCTTGTCCTTCTAGGGACATAGTTAACAAAAGTCTGTTCTTTTCAGAACACCCCACCTACACATACACCCACAACATTGCGTTTCTCTTGTCCTTATCAGGACATTGAACACAAAAGTCTCGCCGCGAGCGTCCCGCTTCCCGCCGTTTTCACAGCGGTCAGCGGCCCACCTCGCAGCGATTGTCCTTGTCAGGACACTACACTACCACGTACACCACTTACCTCACAACACCGTGTCCGCTGCGAACTGTACTGCCCTTCTCGGGGCATACACGAGCACCGGCACACACCACACACAAACCCGGCGTCGGTCCGGTCCTTTACAGGGCTCCGCACCCGGCTCACTTCACCACACACTACAACAACACGAAACACAGCACATTAACACCCGTGCACTTTTAAGCGCGCGGCCCACATCGGAGCCCTACCGTCACCGGAGGCCCCGAACACATAGGTACTCACAACATTTTTTCGCGCGCTTTTTGATCCGTCGAAAAGAGCGCGAAACTCACTACACCACAAATCACTACACACCTACATCGCACCTACATACATTTACATTCATCTACATTACACTACATTCATTTATACAACATAACACGTACGTTACTACGCGAGCGACTATCAGCTGGGCGCGGCGAGAGGCCACCGGCCGGGACGCGACCGCCGCAAAAAGCGCGCGAACGTAGCATCGTCGCTCACTCGATACACTATCCATACATCTACATACGTACGTATAACACACCTATTTTATACATCGAATTTTGATCGCGTCTCACAGCTGTTTACGCAGTTGTATTCGCGTGAAAACTTCGTTGTTTAACTTCACGTATTTTTGGCCCCTTCAGGGTAAAACCAGCTTGGTCTGGTCCCCGGTGGAAACCTCACAGGTGCCAACGAAACCGGGTGAGGCGTTGACCCGACACGCCTGCCGCGCCCCATAAGGGCAAAGCTAACCGTCGGACGGGACCAGGTAGCACGGCCTTGGGGGTGTCCCCTAGTCGTGTCTGGTTGTCTCCTACCGTCCCACCCTTACCCCTTCCTTACTTCCATTCCTTTACACTAGTTTGGGTGTGCCGGCCGTCAGGCCCATACCACCCCGGTGTAGAGGCAGTTAGGAATCCTCTACTCGCGTGAGTTGCACAGAGGAATACACGTTGTTTAGGTACACACCACACCACGCACTACTCATCCTCCTGGCTTCCCGCCGGGAGGGATCGTAATCAAGGCGGCCGACTAAAAGTCAACAACTTTTTATTTGTCGTCCTTGTTGCTAATCCCTACTAAGTGTAACTCGATCGAGTTTCACTTAGTACAAAATGTTATCACTCGAGGTTCTATTACAGGACCCCGAGGTTTATGCCTTTTTAAAGGCAAAGTTTGGGGACGGCATCCCTTCCGCCGCCCCCGCTTCCTTCCCCTCACAACCCCTCACCCCAGCCGCCACTGCCGAAGCGCGATCTACTCACGGTCGCAAATCCCGTCGGGACGCAGTCCCAAGCACCCCCGCCTCCCCCACGCGTTCGCGGAGCTCTCACTCCACGAGACGCACCCCCTCCCCCGTCATCACCCCCTCTCCCTCCGATATGGAGGCTTCTGAAATTAGCAGTCAGGAATCTGACGACGGGTTTCAACCCGACCCGCGCAATGAGCGCAAAAAGAGGAGGCGCAACCCTCCTCTCCCCCCCTCTTCGGGCACTGACGCCCTTCTACCCACCCCCCCCTCCCAACCGCCCAAGCCCGCCTCGCAGAAGAGGCCGCTCTCTCCCCGTCAAGGGGACGCTCCACGAAAGGAGCCAACCCCCCCACCCCTCTTCGTTCATGAGAAGTCCAAATGGACTTCTATTTCAGGTTGGTGTGCTGAAAAGCACATCAACTTCACCTCCGCACGATCCACCGCTCAGGGGATCAAAATCACTGTCCCCACTTCTCGGGACCATAGGTCCCTCACCCTCCTTCTCAAGGAAAGGGCTATCCCTTTCCACACTTTCACCCTTGAGGAGGAACGCCTCCTCAGGGTAGTCATTCGAGGTGTCCCCAGGGAGATCCCCACGGAGGAGGTTCTATCCTCCCTCCGCTCCCAATCTTATCCCGTGCACGCCGTGCACCGCATGGTCCGGGGGAAATCCCACGATCCATACGACATGGTTCTGGTCTCCCTCGACCGCACCGACGCCGGAAAGGCGATCTTCCGCCTCACCAGCGTATGCCAACTTCACGGCATAGCTGTTGAGCCCCCCCACAAGCGTGACACTGTTTCCCAGTGCCACCGCTGCCAACAATACGGGCACTCCGCCCGCAATTGTTTCGCCAAGCCTAGGTGCGTCAAGTGCCTAGGTGACCACTCCACCGCCCAGTGCGACCGGCCCAAGGACAAGTCCTTGTGCACGTCTCCCCCCGCATGTGTTCTCTGCGGGGAGATCGGACATCCCGCGAACTACCGCGGGTGCCCGAAAGCCCCTCGCCCCCTTAAGGGGAAAACCCCTCGCACTCCGGCAAGGCGCAATCCCCCCCCACCCACGACTCCCCCAAGCCCCCCCAAACCCAACCCTTGGGGATCAAAGGCAGTAGCCCCTGCGGTGAAGCCTATGTTCCCCGCCCTCCCCAGCCGAGCAACCCCTCCTGTGGCTGCCTCGGCTCCCCCCACCCCCAACCCCCCCTCGGCTAAGATACCGACCCCGGTATTCCTAGCCCCCTCCCCCCCCCTCCCCCTCCATCAACAACTCGGATCTGGGAATAGTTGCTCGCTTTGCGAGCCTTATAAACTACGCCCAGCTTCGAGAAATGGCCGACCTGATTCGCGCCAATGAGGGCAACCCATTGGCACTGCTGGATATCTCGATCAGGTACTCCAGCATCATCGAATCACTAGCCAACTTTAGGGTAAATCCGTAATGGATTTACAACCCCAAGGTAGAGTCAAACCGAAATCCCTACGTTTAGGTTATTTCAATGCAAATGGCATTAAAACCCAGCGCGACGAGATCGCCACTTTTCTCCGCGATCATGACTTAGATATTCTTTTAGTGCAAGAAACCTTTTTAAAACCCGCTCATAGGGACCCGAAAATTGCAAACTATTGCATAGTTCGCAATGATAGGGTCAGATCCCGCCTCGGCGGCACTCTAATCTATTACAAAAAATCCTTGCACTGTGTTCCCATGGACCCGCCCTCCCTCACGTCAAACATTGAAGCTTCGATATGTAAGTTAGGCATGTCAGGACATCAACCCATTGTGATAGGTTCGTTGTACTGCCCCCCGGGCGAAGATTACTCACTATGGGATAGTGACTTCGCGGCCCTCGCCAACCTCGGGGGTGCAGTCATTCTGGCAGGAGACATAAATGCCAAAAACTCCCTTTGGGGTTGTAACACTACAACTCAAAGGGGCAGAGTTCTCAACAGGATCTCTGAATCCCTAGGTTTCGACATTCTCGCTCCGAATGAGCCAACCCATTACCCCGTCAACCTAGCACATCGCCCTGATGTACTAGACGTCGCACTCCTAAAGAGCATCAATCTGAGGTTGTGTTCGATAGAAGTGCACAAGGAGCTTGACTCCGATCACAGGCCAGTAGTACTAGACTTCGCTCCCCGCGTAGGTCCCCGCGAAGCAGGCCAACCTCTTCCTACCAGGCTTGTAACAGACTGGAATCGTCTTGAGGAAAGCCTCAAGGCGACTACCTCCGACCATCTAGATGGTATACCAGATATTATCACGTCCGTAGACGAAACGGTAGCGGCAATCGACTCCCTCACAAATCACGTGCAATCGCTTATTAGTGATTGCTCCCGGAGAGTACCGGTGGAGGACAGCCTCCACTGGCGCCTCCCCGAGGACGTACGAGATTTACTGAGGGAGAAGAACGCAGCTATCAGAGCCTACGATAGAGTTCCCTCCGAAGCCAATAGGGCACAGCTTAGATCACTTCAGCGCGCCGTCAAAGCGCGAATTGGCGAGCTACGCCAGGATAGATGGGACAGCACTCTCGAAAGTTTAGAACCTACACACCAAGCGTTCTGGCAACTTTCGAGAGCCCTTACTAAGGATACTGTTGTTCCCATACCTCCCCTCAACAGGCCCAACCTTCCTCCCGCTTTTGATGATAGCGAGAAAACCGAATGTCTAGCTGACTGTCTCGAGCTTCAATGTTCCCCCAGCACCCTCCCAGTCGACTTAGATCACCTCGAAGAGGTAAACCAAGAGGTGGAACGGCTAGCCTCACTACCGTTACCCACCCTATCCGAAGAGGATGAAGACCCTGTCCCCCCAGTCACACCCGATGAGGTATCAGGTATCATCAAGAAACTAAAACCTAGGAAATCCCCCGGTTCGGATCTAATCAACAACAGAGTTATCAAACTCTTTCCCCCCATCCTTATCGCCCTCATGACCGCCATCTTCAATGGGGCCATGTCTAACAACATCTTTCCACACCAGTGGAAAAATGCCATCGTCATTGGCATCCCAAAACCGGGCAAGCCCAAGACCGAACCGAGTAGTTATCGACCCATCAGCCTTCTCAACGGCATGGGCAAGATATACGAACGACTTATACTCAGTCGTCTCCTAGCATACGCCGATGCTAACCTGCTCATTCCCCATGAGCAATTTGGCTTTAGGAATCACCATTCCTGTGTTCAGCAAGTCCACCGACTGGTTGAGCACATAAGTCACAAACTCATGTACGGTCAACGTACGGGCGTCCTCTACTTTGATGTGGCGAAGGCGTTCGACAAGGTCTGGCACAACGGCTTATTATATAAGCTGTGGCAGATGGAAGTGCCACACAGACTCGTGCTCATCATACGAGACTACTTGTCGAATCGCCTTTTCCGCTACAGAGTCGAAGGCGCCCTCTCCTCCCCCCACCCCGTTCATGCCGGAGTCCCACAGGGCTCGGTATTATCTCCAATCCTGTTCTCGCTGTTCACAAGCGACATACCAAAGCATCGGCAAGCTCAGTTAGCACTTTTCGCAGACGACACTGCAATCTACGCCTCTGGTACTAGTCTGGATTCCATAGCCAAGAACCTCCAATCCTCGGCCGACGCACTCGGTGCATGGTTTAGGAAGTGGCGGATCGAGGTGAATCCAGACAAAAGTCAAGCAGTGCTATACCATAGGCAAGCTAACAAACTCCCCCCTCCCCGCCCGCCCACGATTCGTATGTTTGGTAAGCCGATCCCTTGGGAGAAGCAAGCCAAATACCTAGGAGTTATTCTTGATGATCATCTGTCGTTCATTCCGCACATTAAGACCGTGCGCGCTAGGGCCGCTATGGCACAAAGTCGACTATACTTCCTCTTAAACCGTCGTTCAAAGCTTTCGCTTAGGAACAAAGTCCGCCTTTATACGGCTTGCATACGCCCCATCATGACGTATGCCTCCCCTGTGTTCGCACACACCCCCCCCTGTAGAATTCGTAAACTTCAGGTTCTCCAGAACAGATTCATGCGTAAAGCAACAGGAGCTCCCTGGTATGTTAGGACAGAGAATCTTCACATAGACCTCGGTCTGCCTACAATTAGGCAATTCATGAAGCGCTGCTCTCAGAACTTCTTTGACTCCGCCGCCGCACACAAGAACCCACTCATAGTGGCATCGTCTTCCTACACACCGTCTTGCATCTCGCGCATTCGCCGTCCGAGACACGTTCTCGGCGAGGATGACGACGAGATCACCAAGGCGCAGGAAGCCGCATACTCATCTATGAGACACAACTCACCCCGCACCGGCAACTCACCGCGATACCGACCTCGTCGTAGGGGTCGTTTGTATCGTCACCGCGTCACTACACAATCGGGCCGGCCCGCCACACCTAGCATAGCCCACAACTAGGGTTCGAGTTCCCTTGGTAGGGGACGCCCTATGCATATGCAGCACTCACACTCACTCATATGACCGTAGGCAAATTTTTGTTAGTTCCGTCTAACAAAAGTTTGAATACGTAGGTACATTTAGGTTAGGAGCACACGCTCGCCGCACGACCGCGCAAGGGTGTACATAGCCTAACGGCTTACACTTATCACCTCACAAAAAAAAAAAAAAAAAAAAAAAAAAACGGATTGTTCATTCATTCCACGCTAGCCGCCGCCCGGTGCACACGTCTCCACGACAGTCCGTGCCAAGTTCCGACGCGACTTTCCCGCTCAAACATTCAGACACTTCGACAGTTATAGCGACTTGTTGTTTTCACAACAAGTTGTCTAATAATTGTCAAGTTACTGTTCTTTTTAGAACAATCACACACACTTCCTAGACAATTGTAACGACTTGTTATTTTCATAACGAGTTGTTAATAATTGCCTAGTCACTGTTCTTTTTAGAACAATCACACACACACTCACAACATCATACCTTCGTTTCTTGTCCTTCTAGGGACATAGATAACAAAAGTCTGTTCTTTTCAGAACAACCGCACACACACACTACACAACACTACCCCTTTGTTTCTTGTCCTTCTAGGGACATAGATAACAAAAGTCTGTTCTTTTCAGAACACCCCACACACACATACACCCACAACATTGCGTTTCTCTTGTCCTTATTAGGACATAGATCACAAAAGTCTCGCCGCGAGCGTCCCGCTTCCCGCCGTTTTCACAGCGGTCAGCGGCCCACCTCGCAGCGATTGTCCTTGTCAGGACACTACACTACTACGTACACCACTTACCTCACAACACCGTGTCCGCTGCGAACTGTACTGCCCTTCTCGGGGCATACACGAGCACCGGCACACACCACACACAAACCCGGCGTCGGTCCAGTCCTTTCCAGGGCTCCGCACCCGGCTCACTTCACCACACACTACAACAACACGAAACACAGCACATTAACACCCGTGCACTTTTAAGCGCGCGGCCCACATCGGAGCCCTACCGTCACCGGAGGCCCTGTACACGTAGGTACTCACAACATTTTTTCGCGCGCTTTTTGATCCGTCGAAAAGAGCGCGAAACTCACTACACCACAAATCACTACACACCTACATCGCACCTACATACATTTACATTCATCTACATTACACTACATTCATTTATACAACATAACACGTACGTTGCTACGCGAGCGACTATCAGCTGGGCGCGGCGAGAGGCCACCGGCCGGGACGCGACCGCCGCAAAAAGCGCGCGAACGTAGCATCGACGCTCACTCGATACACTATCCATACATCTACATACGTACGTATAACACACCTATTTTATACATCGAATTTTGATCGCGTCTCACAGCTGTTTACGCAGTTGTATTCGCGTGAAAACTTCGGTGTTTAACTTCACATATTTTTGGCCCCTTCAGGGTAAAACCAGCTTGGTCTGGTCCTCGGTGGAAACCTCACAGGTGCCAACGAAACCGGGTGAGGCGTTGACCCGACACGCCTGCCGCGCCCCATAAGGGCAAAGCTAACCGTCGGACGGGACCAGGTAGCACGGCCTTGGGGGTGTCCCCTAGTCGTGTCTGGTTGTCTCCTACCGTCCCACCCTTACCCCTTCCTTACTTCCATTCCTTTACACTAGTTTGGGTGTGCCGGCCGTCAGGCCCATACCACCCCGGTGTAGAGGCAGTTAGGAATCCTCTACTCGCGTGAGTTGCACAGAGGAATACAAGTTGTTTAGGTACACACCACACCACGCACTACTCATCCTCCTGGCTTCCCGCCGGGAGGGATCGTAATCAAGGCGGCCGACTAAAAGTCAACAACTTTTTATTTGTCGTCCTTGTTGCAAATCCCTACTAAGTGTAACTCGATCGAGTTTCACTTAGTACAAAATGTTATCACTCGAGGTTCTATTACAGGACCCCGAGGTTTATGCCTTTTTAAAGGCAAAGTTTGGGGACGGCATCCCTTCCGCCGCCCCCGCTTCCTTCCCCTCACAACCCCTCACCCCAGCCGCCACTGCCGAAGCGCGATCTTCTATCGGTCGCAAATCCCGTCGGGACGCAGTCCCAAGCACCCCCGCCTCCCCCACGCGTTCGCGGAGCTCTCACTCCACGAGACGCACCCCCTCCCCCGTCATCACCCCCTCTCCCTCCGATATGGAGGCTTCTGAAATTAGCAGTCAGGAATCTGACGACGGGTTTCAACCCGACCCGCGCAATGAGCGCAAAAAGAGGAGGCGCAACCCTCCTCTCCCCCCCTCTTCGGGCACTGACGCCCTTCTACCCACCCCCCCCTCCCAACCGCCCAAGCCCGCCTCGCAGAAGAGGCCGCTCTCTCCCCGTCAAGGGGACGCTCCACGAAAGGAGCAAACCCCCCCACCCCTCTTCGTTCATGAGAAGTCCAAATGGACTTCTATTTCAGGTTGGTGTGCTGAAAAGCACATCAACTTCACCTCCGCACGATCCACCGCTCAGGGGATCAAAATCACTGTCCCCACTTCTCGGGACCATAGGTCCCTCACCCTCCTTCTCAAGGAAAGGGCTATCCCTTTCCACACTTTCACCCTTGAGGAGGAACGCCTCCTCAGGGTAGTCATTCGAGGTGTCCCCAGGGAGATCCCCACGGAGGAGGTTCTATCCTCCCTCCGCTCCCAATCTTATCCCGTGCACGCCGTGCACCGCATGGTCCGGGGGAAATCCCACGATCCATACGACATGGTTCTGGTCTCCCTCGACCGCACCGACGCCGGAAAGGCGATCTTCCGCCTCACCAGCGTATGCCAACTTCACGGCATAGCTGTTGAGCCCCCCCACAAGCGTGACACTGTTTCCCAGTGCCACCGCTGCCAACAATACGGGCACTCCGCCCGCAATTGTTTCGCCAAGCCTAGGTGCGTCAAGTGCCTAGGTGACCACTCCACCGCCCAGTGCGACCGGCCCAAGGACAAGTCCTTGTGCACGTCTCCCCCCGCATGTGTTCTCTGCGGGGAGATCGGACATCCCGCGAACTACCGCGGGTGCCCGAAAGCCCCTCGCCCCCTTAAGGGGAAAACCCCTCGCACTCCGGCAAGGCGCAATCCCCCCCCACCCACGACTCCCCCAAGCCCCCCCAAACCCAACCCTTGGGGATCAAAGGCAGTAGCCCCTGCGGTGAAGCCTATGTTCCCCGCCCTCCCCAGCCGAGCAACCCCTCCTGTGGCTGCCTCGGCTCCCCCCACCCCCGACCCCCCCTCGGCTAAGATACCGACCCCGGTATTCCTAGCCCCCTCCCCCCCCTCCCCCTCCATCAACAACTCGGATCTGGGAATAGTTGCTCGCTTTGCGAGCCTTATAAACTACGCCCAGCTTCGAGAAATGGCCGACCTGATTCGCGCCAATGAGGGCAACCCATTGGCACTGCTGGATATCTCGATCAGGTACTCCAGCATCATCGAATCACTAGCCAACTTTAGGGTAAATCCGTAATGGATTTACAACCCCAAGGTAGAGTCAAACCGAAATCCCTACGTTTAGGTTATTTCAATGCAAATGGCATTAAAACCCAGCGCGACGAGATCGCCACTTTTCTCCGCGATCATGACTTAGATATTCTTTTAGTGCAAGAAACCTTTTTAAAACCCGCTCATAGGGACCCGAAAATTGCAAACTATTGCATAGTTCGCAATGATAGGGTCAGATCCCGCCTCGGCGGCACTCTAATCTATTACAAAAAATCCTTGCACTGTGTTCCCATGGACCCGCCCTCCCTCACGTCAAACATTGAAGCTTCGATATGTAAGTTAGGCATGTCAGGACATCAACCCATTGTGATAGGTTCGTTGTACTGCCCCCCGGGCGAAGATTACTCACTATGGGATAGTGACTTCGCGGCCCTCGCCAACCTCGGGGGTGCAGTCATTCTGGCAGGAGACATAAATGCCAAAAACTCCCTTTGGGGTTGTAACACTACAACTCAAAGGGGCAGAGTTCTCAACAGGATCTCTGAATCCCTAGGTTTCGACATTCTCGCTCCGAATGAGCCAACCCATTACCCCGTCAACCTAGCACATCGCCCTGATGTACTAGACGTCGCACTCCTAAAGAGCATCAATCTGAGGTTGTGTTCGATAGAAGTGCACAAGGAGCTTGACTCCGATCACAGGCCAGTAGTACTAGACTTCGCTCCCCGCGTAGGTCCCCGCGAAGCAGGCCAACCTCTTCCTACCAGGCTTGTAACAGACTGGAATCGTCTTGAGGAAAGCCTCAAGGCGACTACCTCCGACCATCTAGATGGTATACCAGATATTATCACGTCCGTAGACGAAACGGTAGCGGCAATCGACTCCCTCACAAATCACGTGCAATCGCTTATTAGTGATTGCTCCCGGAGAGTACCGGTGGAGGACAGCCTCCACTGGCGCCTCCCCGAGGACGTACGAGATTTACTGAGGGAGAAGAACGCAGCTATCAGAGCCTACGATAGAGTTCCCTCCGAAGCCAATAGGGCACAGCTTAGATCACTTCAGCGCGCCGTCAAAGCGCGAATTGGCGAGCTACGCCAGGATAGATGGGACAGCACTCTCGAAAGTTTAGAACCTACACACCAAGCGTTCTGGCAACTTTCGAGAGCCCTTACTAAGGATACTGTTGTTCCCATACCTCCCCTCAACAGGCCCAACCTTCCTCCCGCTTTTGATGATAGCGAGAAAACCGAATGTCTAGCTGACTGTCTCGAGCTTCAATGTTCCCCCAGCACCCTCCCAGTCGACTTAGATCACCTCGAAGAGGTAAACCAAGAGGTGGAACGGCTAGCCTCACTACCGTTACCCACCCTATCCGAAGAGGATGAAGACCCTGTCCCCCCAGTCACACCCGATGAGGTATCAGGTATCATCAAGAAACTAAAACCTAGGAAATCCCCCGGTTCGGATCTAATCAACAACAGAGTTATCAAACTCTTTCCCCCCATCCTTATCGCCCTCATGACCGCCATCTTCAATGGGGCCATGTCTAACAACATCTTTCCACACCAGTGGAAAAATGCCATCGTCATTGGCATCCCAAAACCGGGCAAGCCCAAGACCGAACCGAGTAGTTATCGACCCATCAGCCTTCTCAACGGCATGGGCAAGATATACGAACGACTTATACTCAGTCGTCTCCTAGCATACGCCGATGCTAACCTGCTCATTCCCCATGAGCAATTTGGCTTTAGGAATCACCATTCCTGTGTTCAGCAAGTCCACCGACTGGTTGAGCACATAAGTCACAAACTCATGTACGGTCAACGTACGGGCGTCCTCTACTTTGATGTGGCGAAGGCGTTCGACAAGGTCTGGCACAACGGCTTATTATATAAGCTGTGGCAGATGGAAGTGCCACACAGACTCGTGCTCATCATACGAGACTACTTGTCGAATCGCCTTTTCCGCTACAGAGTCGAAGGCGCCCTCTCCTCCCCCCACCCCGTTCATGCCGGAGTCCCACAGGGCTCGGTATTATCTCCAATCCTGTTCTCGCTGTTCACAAGCGACATACCAAAGCATCGGCAAGCTCAGTTAGCACTTTTCGCAGACGACACTGCAATCTACGCCTCTGGTACTAGTCTGGATTCCATAGCCAAGAACCTCCAATCCTCGGCCGACGCACTCGGTGCATGGTTTAGGAAGTGGCGGATCGAGGTGAATCCAGACAAAAGTCAAGCAGTGCTATACCATAGGCAAGCTAACAAACTCCCCCCTCCCCGCCCGCCCACGATTCGTATGTTTGGTAAGCCGATCCCTTGGGAGAAGCAAGCCAAATACCTAGGAGTTATTCTTGATGATCATCTGTCGTTCATTCCGCACATTAAGACCGTGCGCGCTAGGGCCGCTATGGCACAAAGTCGACTATACTTCCTCTTAAACCGTCGTTCAAAGCTTTCGCTTAGGAACAAAGTCCGCCTTTATACGGCTTGCATACGCCCCATCATGACGTATGCCTCCCCTGTGTTCGCACACACCCCCCCCTGTAGAATTCGTAAACTTCAGGTTCTCCAGAACAGATTCATGCGTAAAGCAACAGGAGCTCCCTGGTATGTTAGGACAGAGAATCTTCACATAGACCTCGGTCTGCCTACAATTAGGCAATTCATGAAGCGCTGCTCTCAGAACTTCTTTGACTCCGCCGCCGCACACAAGAACCCACTCATAGTGGCATCGTCTTCCTACACACCGTCTTGCATCTCGCGCATTCGCCGTCCGAGACACGTTCTCGGCGAGGATGACGACGAGATCACCAAGGCGCAGGAAGCCGCATACTCATCTATGAGACACAACTCACCCCGCACCGGCAACTCACCGCGATACCGACCTCGTCGTAGGGGTCGTTTGTATCGTCACCGCGTCACTACACAATCGGGCCGGCCCGCCACACCTAGCATAGCCCACAACTAGGGTTCGAGTTCCCTTGGTAGGGGACGCCCTATGCATATGCAGCACTCACACTCACTCATATGACCGTAGGCAAATTTTTGTTAGTTCCGTCTAACAAAAGTTTGAATACGTAGGTACATTTAGGTTAGGAGCACACGCTCGCCGCACGACCGCGCAAGGGTGTACATAGCCTAACGGCTTACACTTATCACCTCACAAAAAAAAAAAAAAAAAAAAAAAAAAAACGGATTGTTTTTGTATTTACTGGTTGTAGCGCGCGCACGCACACGCACGTTATAATATTACGTTGAAAGTTATTATAATATAAAAAAACTTCAAACATGTCTGGACGCGGTAAAGGTGGAAAAGTTAAGGGAAAGGCAAAGTCTCGTTCCAACCGTGCTGGTCTCCAGTTCCCCGTCGGTCGTATACACAGGCTGCTGCGTAACGGCAACTACGCCGAGCGCGTCGGTGCCGGTGCTCCAGTGTATCTGGCCGCAGTAATGGAATACCTTGCCGCTGAAGTTCTCGAGTTGGCCGGTAACGCCGCGAGGGACAACAAGAAGACCAGGATCATTCCCCGTCATCTCCAATTGGCCATCCGCAACGACGAGGAGTTGAACAAACTGCTATCCGGCGTGACAATCGCTCAGGGCGGTGTGCTGCCTAACATCCAGGCTGTCCTCCTGCCCAAGAAGACCGAGAAGAAGGCCTAAACCTCTCGCTCAATTCTTGGTCTGTCTGTATCATCGAGATCACGATCGATGTGCATCGACACACACACTGTTCTTTGCGTGCATGGATCGTGAACGTGAAAAAGGCCCTTTTCAGGGCCACAATACGAATCATAGTCGGAAAGTAATATTATATTATTATTATAAAGACTGTTTCTATTACGATACAATTGAAAGTATTCTAGCAGTATAACTATGTATTATAGTACATTATACAGTATATTATAAAATAATACTTAATAATATTAAATTGACAGACACGTCAGTTAAAAGTAAATTTTACATGAACAAAACTACTACTTCATTGATACATTATAATAAATTAAACACGAAATAAAAATATATGCAACGTACCTATCAATACAAACCATTTGATATTTATTTAATTATAGGTAATCTACCATACTATCAAATAGATAGATAGTTTTTTTTTTTTTTTTTTTTTTTTTTTTAATATAAATAATATTACTACTAAAGACGACCAAAAGCGAAGCGTCGCACCTCGTCCCGCGCATTTCCCCTTTGGCGCGGTCTCTCTCTTGACGCTAGAGCGAGGCGAACGCGACTGAACATATCTGTTTCGCTACGATTGGTCCGCGCGGACTGTCGCGCTCTACGTGCGTCCCACCACTGAGCGACTTTTGGCTCAATAAAAAGAAGGTGCAGTTTGCCGTACAAAATAGACAGTCACGCGCGCCGCAGTGAAGAGCGCACACCTGCGAGCCTCACTGCCTAGCCGTACGGATCGCCCACATCGTACCCATCGGGCATCAGACCGAGGAACGAGCACTTGCCGCCCGGCGGTTACCCACTGTTACTGCAGCGAACAACCGTCGAGCGATCGCGGCTGGCGCGCGTCCTAGGACGCCGCCATGCCAAACAAACAAAACAGCCCTTCTAAGGGCTATAGCCCTTTGGGCCCCTCCACCACCCCTTTTCGGGGCTCCCCTCAATCCCCCCTACAACAGGGACAGGGAACGGGAACACCACCGGCCTCGCTTCGGACCCCGAGCCCTCAAATACGACCTCAAAGGTCCGCATTTGAGCCACCGAGATCATCACAACAAAAATCCATGCCCGCCGCTAAATCCGCCCTCGGAGCGGACACGCGCTCGCGTACCGTATCGGCCGCTGAGGCGCCACGCCCGAAGGCGGGGCGCCCAAGCGTAGCCCCACCCGCCGCGACCGCGCGCCCGCCATTGGGCAGACCGAGCGCGCACCGCGCCGCCGCCCAGCCGCCGCCGCCCGGGCCCGGCCAATCGCGCGCGAGCGCGTACTCGTCGCGCGCCCCCGCTCCACCCCGTGCACCTCCGCCGGCCCAATCGGCGTCGAGCGCCGCGTACCGCGCGGCTCCGCCGACCCAATCGGCGTCGAGTGACGCGTATTACACGCCTCCGCCGCCCAGATCGGCGTCGAACGTCGCGTTCCACACTCCGCCGCCGCCCAGATCGGTGTCGAGTGACGCGTACCAACCTGTGCCGCAGTACCGAGCGATGTCGAACATTTCGACCTTGTCTTTTCCGCCCGCTAGCCTCCAGCATTTGGCTTCCCCTCGCGAAGCTGCAATGGACTCGCCCGCACAACGGTACTATAGTGATACCTCACTGGCTTCGATCGCATCCGTCGAAGGCGACGAGCTAGACCGCCTACTGAACACCCCGCCGTCGCAGCCAGCATACGGCGAAAAATCGGCAGCGCCCACGCCAATGGTCCGACTCACGTCCGACCACGGCCAACAGAAGCTAGCGCAGACAGCTGACTTCCACAATATGGAAATAGACCCCTCCCGCACCCCCTCGCGTCGCCGAAGGAGCACGGACGACGAGGAGGAATACGAAAGGGATAAGCGGCCTTGCAATTCGGCGCTGACTCTCTCCTACTCACAACGCGACCCACGCCTGACGCGTACGTCACAAAGGGAGGAGGGACTCTCGGCGCAGACCTACGCAGGAGCCCTATCATCGCCACCACCGACAACCCCGTCAACCCCAACAACCAGCATACCGCCCGTTGCCGTCCCACAGACCGACCAACCGGCTAGCCAACAAGCCGCTCAATTGGCTTCGCAAGATGTTCCTGCCCCAGCCCCGAAAGTTCAGGCACGGTACCCACCCCTTGTGGTGGAGGCACTACCGGACTGGACTGTGCATTTCAGGGAGCTGAAAAAGCTCCTGGGGCATGCGCCCAACGGCCGCGCATACGGGAAAGGCGTCCGATTTATGCCAAAGTCGGACACCGAGTACCGAATCATACAATCCTACCTCACTAACCTGGAGAGGGAGACCAGGATATCCTGGTTCTCGTACTCCCTCCCAGCAGAGCGAAGCCTGAAGGTGGCCATCCGTGGGCTGCCAGTAGACACAAACCCGGAGGACATCAACCGGGAGCTGCAAGAGCTCGGATATGTGCCCGAATATGTGCGCGCAATCCGAGCCCGGCAAGGACGCCCCGGCTGCCTATACTTCGCCCAACTGCAGCGAACACCCGGACTCACCCCCGGGATTTACAACGTCACAGAGCTGCTGTGCATGCCGGGAGTCCGCATTGAAGCGTGGCGCGGCAAGCGAGGGCCAGCTCAATGCCATCGATGCCAGCAGTTCCGGCATTCCTCCCACAACTGCCACAGGCCACCAGCCTGCGTGCGCTGCGGGGAGGAGCACACCGCCAAAGAATGCCAGCGCCCCCTAGAATCGCCGCCCACCTGCGCAAACTGTGGAGGTGCACACACGGCAAATAACGTTGCTTGCCCGGTGTTCCGAAAGGAGGCGCGAAACAAGAAGGCCGGCACCGTCAGCCGGACCGCCACCACCGCTGCCAAACAAACAGCAGCTACCACCACCGAAGCAGACGCCCCAGGCTCATTGATGGCCGTCGCCAACCCAGCCAACGCGACTGGCGGCAAGAAGCGTCGCAGGAGGAACAGAAAGAAGTCCCGGGGCTCGAAGGCTGTGCTGACAGCACAGCCAGAAAGCACACCGGCGGGACCTGCAGCACCCGTGGTCGCTGCCCCCTCAAGGGGGACGAAGGCGAAGCGGGCTGCCGAGCCGATGACAGCGAGCACTTCGTCGACAACGGACAAGACAATCCCTTTGATTACCATGGCTATCGAAGCCCTAAACAAGGTGCTCATAGCCATCCAGGAGAAACGGGACCTGACTCCAGTTATCCTGCAGTGCGTGGGAGACTTTTTTGCCTATGGCCGGTAGTCCCCTACGTATCTGCCACTGGAACGCCGACGGACTGTCCCCAGAAAAGACCCGGCTGTTGAGGTTACTTGTCTCACAGCGGCAGGTTGATGTTGCCCTCATCAACGAGACGCACCTCAAGCCCAGCACCAAACTGAAGATGCCAGGGTACCACGTGTACCGAGAAGACCTACTCTCCCCCACTGGCACTGCATACAGGGGATTAGCAGTCCTAGTGAAGAGAAGGATCGTCCACCAACCGCTGCCAGTACCAACTCTGCAGTCGTCGTACGCCCTCGGCGTGGAAGTCTGCATCGACCGCCAGCCCACCCGTGTGTACGCGTTCTACAAGCCGCCAGCCGTCCGGTTTGAAATGGCTGATGTCCACACCCTGCTGGACTCGCCACTCCCGACCGTGATCGCGGGCGACTTCAATGCAAAGCACACGGCTTGGAACTCAAACTCCATCTGCGCAAACGGCCGCCGTCTTCTCGACGATGCGGACCGCAACGGCTACGAGGTGCTAGGACCAGAGGTCCCGACGCACTACCCGTACCAGGCAGCCCTCACACCTGACGTCATCGATCTGTCGATAGTCCGCGGCCTCCCAGCCGCACCTTCGATCGACGTCCTGGACGACCACCTCCTCTCGGACCACCAACCGGTCCTGCTGACTCTGCAGAGCGTCCCAGTCCGGACAGTACCGATGCCCTCTCGTGTCCGACAAGACTGGCGAGTCTTCGCCGATTACATGGCCCACCACTCGCCCTACCGCCGGATTGAGTCCCATGCCGACGTTGACACGCTCGCTGAAAACCTCAGCGCCACCATCAACACAGCGCTTCAAGTGTCGAGACGAGACGCTACGTCGGCGCACAAGCCACCCCTACTCCCAGCGAACATCTTGGCGATGATCAAGAGGAAGAGGAAGCTGCGACGCCAATGGCAGAGCACCAGATGCCCGTCCATGAAGACCCAGCTCAATGCTCTGGCTGCAAAGATCTCGGCCGCACTGGAAACAGTTGCAACCGAGTCCTGGGAACGCACCATTGAGCGAGCAGGCGAAGACTGGTCTGGCATCCACCGCCTTTGCCGCCAACTCTCCGGGAAGCCACCTCCGTTAAGGCCCCTTCTGGCCAGTGACGGAACTCCACGCTACCGCGCCGAGGACCGAGCGGAGATTTTTGCTAGCCACCTGGAGACCCAGTTCCAGCCGAATCAAGCCTCAAATATGCAGCACCTAGAGTCCATCCAGCAGCACTTGGAGTCCTACTTCAGAGCGCCGATAGCAGCCACGGAAGACCCAGTAGTCTTTTCCCCGGGTCAAGTGCAGCGAATGATTCGCCGCACCCAGCCGCGGAAAGCCCCAGGTCCAGATCGGATCTCTAATGAAGCCCTGCGTCACCTTCCCCCGCGAGCAATCGCGACGTTGACGCAGCTATTCAACGGAATCCTCCGCACCAGCCACTTTCCCGCGTCATGGAGACTCGGCCGAGTCATCATGCTGCCTAAACCCGGGAAAAACATACTGAAGCCCGAGAGTTATCGGCCCATCACGCTGCTGCCGACCATCTCCAAAGTTTTCGAGAAACTCCTGCTGCTTCACCTGACACCCCACATCCAGCCACGCGACGAACAGTTTGGCTTTCGCGCCGAACACTCCACAACGCACCAGCTCGCGAGGGTACTGCACTTCGTGACTGTCGCCCTCAACAAGAGGGAGAGCACGGTCGCAGTACTTCTCGACATGGAGAAAGCTTTCGACCGCGTCTGGCACTCCGGTCTGATATACAAGTTGTCCACATCTACTATTCCACGTCGAATAGTTAAGACTGTGGCCTCCTTCCTCCAAGACCGACGCTTTCAAGTGGCAGTTGACGGCGTCCTATCTACGGAGCGCACCATCAGAGCCGGCGTGCCCCAGGGAAGTTGCCTCTCGCCCGTCTGCTACAGCAGATACACGGACGACATCCCCGTCGCTGGAGGCGCCCTATTGGCGCTGTACGCTGACGATGCCGCCTACATCTCATCTTCACTCACCCCCGTTCACGCGGCGACAAAGATGCAGCGCGCATTGGATGCACTCCCGCCATGGCTGGAAGACTGGAGACTGACGGTCAACGTGGCGAAGACCCAGGCGATCTCCTTCGGCAGCAGGAGACAACCACCGCCTCTCACCATGCTCGGACAACGCATCGACTGGTCCCCGACGGTAAAATACCTGGGAGTGACCATAGACCGTCGTCTCACAATGGCCCCACACGTAAGGAACGTCGTTGGCCAAACGCAAGCCGCTCGAGCTCTCCTGCGTCCTGTACTGTCGTCCCGCCTCCCCTTGCGCGCGAAGCTGACGGTGTACAAGGCATATATCCGCACCCGCCTCACATATGCCGCCCCAGCCTGGTATGCGCTGGTCTCGGACACACACCGCAAACGGTTGCGTGCGCAGCAGTCGCTCGCCCTTCGCACCGTAGTGGACGCCCCTCGCTACGTGAGGAACAACACCATCGCCAGAGGCCTACGCATGGAGAGCCTCGACGACTTCATCGGTCGCCTGAGCGGCAACATGTTCGCCCGAACGGAAGGGTCCTCCTTCCGCCATCTGCAGGAGCTAGCGCCCTACCATCGGCGCCCACCGGACAGACCACTGCCGCGGGACTTAATCCCCGCCGCAACCTCACCTGACTGACCCCTCTCGCGGACGTCGGCTGATGGGCGCCTCCTCCCGGCAGGCTCGACCTCGCTGACGTCCCGAGAGCCCACACGGACCAAGCCGCTGCTGGCTCGCAGACCGCTCACCGGACTTCCCCTCCCGAGGGGATACCGCCGGTGGGGCCCGGACTCGCTAGCAGTGTGAAACGCACACCCGGGCATGACGCCCGAACTATAGACCACGGTGGCCAAGGCCACCACCCAGGGACCCGCCTGTATTCGCAGGCGGCGAGTGACACCACTCAGACAGGCCGTCGCCTGGAAGAGTAACCCCAGGTCCCTCTAGGGGGATCATGAGAAGACCCGGAGCCGTACAAAATCACTCAGCTATCGAACGCCGTACTGTACTGTACTGTACTGTACGTTACGTTCATTAGCGCGCTCTCATATTATTAACCGACAACAAAATGCCGCCCAAGACAAGTGGTAAGGCCGCCAAGAAATCCGGCAAGGCACAAAAGAACATCTCCAAGACCGATAAGAAAAAGAAGAAGCACAAGAGGAAGGAGAGCTACGCCATCTACATCTACAAGGTGCTCAAGCAGGTCCACCCCGACACCGGTATCTCCAGTAAGGCTATGTCAATCATGAATTCGTTCGTTAACGACATCTTCGAACGCATAGCCGCCGAAGCTTCTCGTCTGGCCCATTACAACAAGAGGTCCACTATTACATCGAGGGAGGTGCAGACTTCCGTCAGGCTGCTGCTGCCCGGTGAGCTCGCCAAGCACGCAGTCAGCGAGGGCACCAAAGCCGTCACCAAGTACACCAGCTCCAAGTGAGCGTCGCGTATACTTGTTTCGTGTTTTTTGTGTCTGTGTATGTATATCGAAACACAAACACAACAAAAGGCCCTTTTCAGGGCCACAAATATGTTCATGTATTTTCTGTAATCGGTTTCTATTAACACACAACAAGTCGAAAGTTCGACGACGACGACCGGTTAATTAATTTACTTAACTAAATTTCCTCTATCTAGCTGAATAACAAACAAACAATATAATTATGGTTAGGCTAGGTTAGAAAAAGTTAGGTTAAGAAATGTTAGGTTTGAAAAAGTTAGGTTCTAAAGGAGAGAGAATGAATGAAATTTAATTAAAATCATATATATTAACAACGTAGATGTTTAACCGCGATAAATATAAATAATAAAAAAATAAAAAAAAAAAAATAGAAAAAGGTTTAATGCGAAACGATAATTATTTATAGATGATACCTACCACCTATACCAATAAATTATTGTTTTGTAAAACTTTATTCGAGCGTTCGATTGTGTGATGCGTCGAGCTTGTTTCCCGTCGGGTATAAATATTGGTGACCCGCGTACGGCGTTATTCATTCTCTCTCGCACCGTCCCCGCGTACTGACGTTACCTACCGTACTACCGTTACGTTAAAGAAATGGCACGTACCAAGCAGACCGCTCGCAAGTCCACCGGTGGTAAGGCACCGAGGAAACAGCTCGCCACTAAAGCCGCCCGCAAGAGTGCACCGGCTACCGGTGGTGTAAAGAAGCCCCATCGCTACAGGCCCGGTACCGTCGCTCTTCGTGAGATCCGTCGTTACCAGAAGAGTACCGAGCTGTTGATCCGCAAACTCCCGTTCCAGCGTTTGGTTCGTGAGATCGCTCAGGACTTCAAGACCGATCTCCGTTTCCAGAGCTCCGCTGTCATGGCACTTCAGGAGGCCAGCGAGGCTTACCTCGTCGGTCTCTTCGAAGACACCAACCTTTGCGCCATTCACGCTAAACGCGTCACCATCATGCCAAAGGACATACAGTTGGCTCGCAGGATCAGAGGCGAACGCGCTTAAGGCGTGTGACTTTACAACTCCGGCGTACACAAACACGCACGAAATTATCATCGTGTCAGTTTGTTTTGTACACTCGAGCCGAAAAGCACAAAAGGCCCTTTTCAGGGCCACATATATTTCTGATATATTATTAAAATATATGTTTCTTACATAACATCATAAAGTCATATAGTCTATAAATAAACTACATATAATTACCTATATACTAAATTATAAATATATAGGTTAGGTACTGAAAAAGTTTAGTTTAGTTTGTTTGCTTATGTTATTTATGCATAATTGATTGGACTTAAAACATGGATGTAAATAAATCTATGGAATAATCAAATTATTTCACTTTTGCAATATTCTATATGCTATGCGTATAGACTTGCTTGCCAAATGAAATTAGGTTGATATTTTATTAAAACAATAATTTGTTCAAGTCATAGGTGAATATGACTAATACAAGAATAACACGAATTATTATTAATGTACATAGAAATTATATTAATAAATAATTGTGTGTTCGTAGTAAACCGGGGCACCCACCGAGCGCGCGAGCGCGTCGACGGCTCCATACACCGGCGGTATACTATATAAAGGGGCGAAATACGTTTGCTCCGAATCCAGTCGTACGCCAGCGCTCGCCGTTTAACAACGTGCGCGCGTTAGTCATTTGTTCGTGTCGTTCTGTTCAATTTACTCGCTTAGAAGATGACCGGACGCGGAAAGGGAGGAAAAGGTCTGGGGAAAGGAGGAGCCAAGCGTCACAGGAAAGTACTTCGTGATAACATCCAGGGCATCACGAAGCCGGCCATCCGTCGTCTGGCGCGCAGAGGTGGTGTCAAGCGTATCTCCGGTCTCATTTACGAAGAGACTCGCGGCGTCCTCAAGGTTTTCCTAGAGAACGTAATCCGCGACGCCGTCACGTACACGGAGCACGCCAAGAGGAAGACCGTAACCGCCATGGACGTAGTCTACGCTCTGAAGCGTCAAGGCCGCACCCTCTACGGTTTCGGCGGTTAAGGTTGCCTGCCTGCTTGCCTGCATGCCACATAATATTTATCGAATATTATTATTTTATTCGATAAATAATTTAAACAAAAGGCCCTTTTCAGGGCCGCATATGAATCTTATAAACTTTATTACGGTTTATGTTTCTATGACACACACACAAGAAAGTCTCTAATTAACTAACTCAAAATACTTTTACCAACCTTCAATAGTATCGGTTCTACAACATAAATAAATAAACATCTTACTTGTTGTTACTCTTCCTCTATAGAGATATAGCGAACCGTGCCGAAGTATACTTATGTGTAGATCTCCATTCACCGTTCGAGTAACTGAAAGAAAAAAAAAAAAATATGTATAATTTTTTATATATCGTAGCATACCTATAACATTATAATATATTACTTTTATACGTTTGTTTTATCATTCTATATACCTACTTAGAAACGACTAATCGTATGATTTTAATATTATTATTAATATTTACTTTGAAAAATTATATTAATTTATACAATACTACTTACTACGTCGTACGTACGTACACGACGAAAAGTAGCGCTGAGGGCGGCCGCCGCCGCCGCTCTTTACTTTGTACTGCGCATTTGATTCGATTATTGTAAATATGCCTATAGACTATTCATAATATGAAATATATTGAATAATAATAGACAGTGTCTCAATGATGACGTAAAATATATTTTTATATTACTATTATAATCGAACAAACCTCCCCGGTCATAGTCGTCCGTCCTTAAGTGGTGTGTTCGAACCAACGTGTATGCAACGTGTTTTACGAAGGTTCACTTTTAATGGTGTAATTCGTTCGGTTAATATGTTAATATAAAAAAAATGTTTACACGTTTCAAGCTCGATATCCACGTCGAGGATTTATCGACCGTTTAGGCGGAAATCTTTGCGTTTTATAGAGAAAAATACATTTTTAACAAAACTCAACGTATGCACGGTAGACAGTCGAGAAAATAATATACCGTAGCGTCGTAACCTATCGTTTATACCCTATATAATCTGTGTTGTACGATGGTCACTTTCATGATATATATAAAATGTTGTACGAAATACATGCCGCCATAGGAAAAGTTTAATAAAAATTTATTTAATTAGATAGGTGTTAGTGAAAAGTATGAAGTGTTCATACGAGAAAACGTCCCGCGACAGAACGGCCCTCGTTACGGTAAAGTTCAGACGTAGCTCGCTGAACGAAATTTTATGTATGGTGGCGACATCTACGGACAGTCGAAGTCTCTATCTACTTATTACTACTAACTACTACGTTAGTTAATTACTTACGTACTTACTTGTGTGTGTATCTACATATAATAAAAAATAAATAAAATGGCAGACACAGCTGTTGCCGCCGAAGCTCCGGCTCCCGCTACACCCGCGAAGAAGGCAGGAAGAGGGGCAGGTGCCGCAAAGAAACCTAAGGCGAAGCCCACTCATCCCAAGACATCCGAGATGGTGAACAACGCTATCAGGGAGATGAAGGAACGCAGCGGATCGTCGTTGCAAGCCATCAAAAAATACATCGCCGCCCACTACAAGGTCGACGCCGAGAAGTTGGCGCCTTTCATTAGAAAGTATCTGAAGAGTGCCGTCGAATCGGGTGCCCTAATTCAGACAAAGGGCAAGGGTGCCTCCGGATCGTTCAAACTCGAGTCCAAGTCCTCCTCGGCGAAGAAACCCAGCGCAGCCGCCGCTAGCTCCGGCAAATCCGCCGGCGGCAAGGGTGCCGCCGCCTCCGCCGCCAAGGGTGGTAAGAAGGCGACCGCCTCCGCCGCCGGCGCCAAGAGCAAGAAGGCGGCCGCCGCGTCGGCGTCTGCCGCCTCGGGCTCGCCGTCCAAATCCAAAGCGTCCGCAGCTAAAGACAAGAAAGCCGCCGCCGCAAAGAAGAAGCCCGCCCCTAAGAAGGCCGCAACCCCCGCTAAGGCGAAGGGTGGTGCAGCCCCCAAAGCAAAGAAGACCGCCAAACCTCCTACTAAGAAACCCAAGGCACCGAAACCTAAGAAGGCCGCCGCCACACCTAAGAAGCCGGCCGCGAAGAAAGCAGCCGCCGCCAAGAAGTAAACTCGCACACGACACCACCGCACAACATAATTAATTATATAATTGATTGTGTGTGTGTCGTCGAGAGGTACGACGTGTTGCGCCGCGGCGCTAAGCGGCTCAAGACTGCGGCGACCGACCAGCGGAGTAGTGCAGTTTCTGATCGCAAGAAAGAAGAAGAAAACTACTAAGATCTCTCTCTATCATCGCTGCCGCGCGCTTAGCTTGCTATGCGCACGCACGCAACAACAAAACAGCCCTTTTCAGGGCTAACAAAGTTTTCTCGAATATAATTTTTATTTTTATATTCGTTTCTATGATACGATAAAGGTCAAAAGTAGTCTCAAACAAACAAACAACATTCTACTATAACGCATCAACTTTATTTATTTCTAAATAAATACTTTACATCGCTAAGTATAGGTACAATTTCGTATAATAATATCTAATAATAATAAACTATAACTAAGCAATTACATATCTATATAAATTAACTAACTTACTATGCTACCGTACAAAATCTATAACTACTTATTTATTACCTACATAGGTAAATTAAATTATTTATTTCGTATCGTACCATAAACTTTATCCTCTTCACATACATATATACACTTCACTTCACTTTGGTATTTATTATTACACCACACATTTATTTTTTCACTTGTTTCACTTCACACACGCGCGAGATTATTATTATTTACGCGAACGCAACGACGGAGGCGTAGGCGGCGTGAAACTACGATAATAAACAACAACAACAACCTAATTAATAATTACAACACACATTTTTACAACTATAAACTAAAACGACACGCCGTCCGCCCTGCCGACTGCCCGATATAATATACTTTTGTTTTTCAATATAATAATAAAGGATATTATTATTATTATTATGGCTATGGCGCTGGCGCATGCGCGATGCGCGACGAACGACGTCGCTTTTTGACGGTGTCAGTTCGTTCTCTCGCTCGCTCCCTACCCCACCCGACGTTTGCGCGACAGCGGCCGTATATAAAATGAACGGACACAAACGGATTGTTTTTGTATTTACTGGTTGTAGCGCGCGCACGCACACGCACGTTATAATATTACGTTGAAAGTTATTATAATATAAAAAAACTTCAAACATGTCTGGACGCGGTAAAGGTGGAAAAGTTAAGGGAAAGGCAAAGTCTCGTTCCAACCGTGCTGGTCTCCAGTTCCCCGTCGGTCGTATACACAGGCTGCTGCGTAACGGCAACTACGCCGAGCGCGTCGGTGCCGGTGCTCCAGTGTATCTGGCCGCAGTAATGGAATACCTTGCCGCTGAAGTTCTCGAGTTGGCCGGTAACGCCGCGAGGGACAACAAGAAGACCAGGATCATTCCCCGTCATCTCCAATTGGCCATCCGCAACGACGAGGAGTTGAACAAACTGCTATCCGGCGTGACAATCGCTCAGGGCGGTGTGCTGCCTAACATCCAGGCTGTCCTCCTGCCCAAGAAGACCGAGAAGAAGGCCTAAACCTCTCGCTCAATTCTTGGTCTGTCTGTATCATCGAGATCACGATCGATGTGCATCGACACACACACTGTTCTTTGCGTGCATGGATCGTGAACGTGAAAAAGGCCCTTTTCAGGGCCACAATACGAATCATAGTCGGAAAGTAATATTATATTATTATTATAAAGACTGTTTCTATTACGATACAATTGAAAGTATTCTAGCAGTATAACTATGTATTATAGTACATTATACAGTATATTATAAAATAATACTTAATAATATTAAATTGACAGACACGTCAGTTAAAAGTAAATTTTACATGAACAAAACTACTACTTCATTGATACATTATAATAAATTAAACACGAAATAAAAATATATGCAACGTACCTATCAATACAAACCATTTGATATTTATTTAATTATAGGTAATCTACCATACTATCAAATAGATAGATAGTTTTTTTTTTTTTTTTTTTTTTTTTTTTAATATAAATAATATTACTACTAAAGACGACCAAAAGCGAAGCGTCGCACCTCGTCCCGCGCATTTCCCCTTTGGCGCGGTCTCTCTCTTGACGCTAGAGCGAGGCGAACGCGACTGAACATATCTGTTTCGCTACGATTGGTCCGCGCGGACTGTCGCGCTCTACGTGCGTCCCACCACTGAGCGACTTTTGGCTCAATAAAAAGAAGGTGCAGTTTGCCGTACAAAATCACTCAGCTATCGAACGCCGTACTGTACTGTACTGTACTGTACGTTACGTTCATTAGCGCGCTCTCATATTATTAACCGACAACAAAATGCCGCCCAAGACAAGTGGTAAGGCCGCCAAGAAATCCGGCAAGGCACAAAAGAACATCTCCAAGACCGATAAGAAAAAGAAGAAGCACAAGAGGAAGGAGAGCTACGCCATCTACATCTACAAGGTGCTCAAGCAGGTCCACCCCGACACCGGTATCTCCAGTAAGGCTATGTCAATCATGAATTCGTTCGTTAACGACATCTTCGAACGCATAGCCGCCGAAGCTTCTCGTCTGGCCCATTACAACAAGAGGTCCACTATTACATCGAGGGAGGTGCAGACTTCCGTCAGGCTGCTGCTGCCCGGTGAGCTCGCCAAGCACGCAGTCAGCGAGGGCACCAAAGCCGTCACCAAGTACACCAGCTCCAAGTGAGCGTCGCGTATACTTGTTTCGTGTTTTTTGTGTCTGTGTATGTATATCGAAACACAAACACAACAAAAGGCCCTTTTCAGGGCCACAAATATGTTCATGTATTTTCTGTAATCGGTTTCTATTAACACACAACAAGTCGAAAGTTCGACGACGACGACCGGTTAATTAATTTACTTAACTAAATTTCCTCTATCTAGCTGAATAACAAACAAACAATATAATTATGGTTAGGCTAGGTTAGAAAAAGTTAGGTTAAGAAATGTTAGGTTTGAAAAAGTTAGGTTCTAAAGGAGAGAGAATGAATGAAATTTAATTAAAATCATATATATTAACAACGTAGATGTTTAACCGCGATAAATATAAATAATAAAAAAATAAAAAAAAAAAAATAGAAAAAGGTTTAATGCGAAACGATAATTATTTATAGATGATACCTACCACCTATACCAATAAATTATTGTTTTGTAAAACTTTATTCGAGCGTTCGATTGTGTGATGCGTCGAGCTTGTTTCCCGTCGGGTATAAATATTGGTGACCCGCGTACGGCGTTATTCATTCTCTCTCGCACCGTCCCCGCGTACTGACGTTACCTACCGTACTACCGTTACGTTAAAGAAATGGCACGTACCAAGCAGACCGCTCGCAAGTCCACCGGTGGTAAGGCACCGAGGAAACAGCTCGCCACTAAAGCCGCCCGCAAGAGTGCACCGGCTACCGGTGGTGTAAAGAAGCCCCATCGCTACAGGCCCGGTACCGTCGCTCTTCGTGAGATCCGTCGTTACCAGAAGAGTACCGAGCTGTTGATCCGCAAACTCCCGTTCCAGCGTTTGGTTCGTGAGATCGCTCAGGACTTCAAGACCGATCTCCGTTTCCAGAGCTCCGCTGTCATGGCACTTCAGGAGGCCAGCGAGGCTTACCTCGTCGGTCTCTTCGAAGACACCAACCTTTGCGCCATTCACGCTAAACGCGTCACCATCATGCCAAAGGACATACAGTTGGCTCGCAGGATCAGAGGCGAACGCGCTTAAGGCGTGTGACTTTACAACTCCGGCGTACACAAACACGCACGAAATTATCATCGTGTCAGTTTGTTTTGTACACTCGAGCCGAAAAGCACAAAAGGCCCTTTTCAGGGCCACATATATTTCTGATATATTATTAAAATATATGTTTCTTACATAACATCATAAAGTCATATAGTCTATAAATAAACTACATATAATTACCTATATACTAAATTATAAATATATAGGTTAGGTACTGAAAAAGTTTAGTTTAGTTTGTTTGCTTATGTTATTTATGCATAATTGATTGGACTTAAAACATGGATGTAAATAAATCTATGGAATAATCAAATTATTTCACTTTTGCAATATTCTATATGCTATGCGTATAGACTTGCTTGCCAAATGAAATTAGGTTGATATTTTATTAAAACAATAATTTGTTCAAGTCATAGGTGAATATGACTAATACAAGAATAACACGAATTATTATTAATGTACATAGAAATTATATTAATAAATAATTGTGTGTTCGTAGTAAACCGGGGCACCCACCGAGCGCGCGAGCGCGTCGACGGCTCCATACACCGGCGGTATACTATATAAAGGGGCGAAATACGTTTGCTCCGAATCCAGTCGTACGCCAGCGCTCGCCGTTTAACAACGTGCGCGCGTTAGTCATTTGTTCGTGTCGTTCTGTTCAATTTACTCGCTTAGAAGATGACCGGACGCGGAAAGGGAGGAAAAGGTCTGGGGAAAGGAGGAGCCAAGCGTCACAGGAAAGTACTTCGTGATAACATCCAGGGCATCACGAAGCCGGCCATCCGTCGTCTGGCGCGCAGAGGTGGTGTCAAGCGTATCTCCGGTCTCATTTACGAAGAGACTCGCGGCGTCCTCAAGGTTTTCCTAGAGAACGTAATCCGCGACGCCGTCACGTACACGGAGCACGCCAAGAGGAAGACCGTAACCGCCATGGACGTAGTCTACGCTCTGAAGCGTCAAGGCCGCACCCTCTACGGTTTCGGCGGTTAAGGTTGCCTGCCTGCTTGCCTGCATGCCACATAATATTTATCGAATATTATTATTTTATTCGATAAATAATTTAAACAAAAGGCCCTTTTCAGGGCCGCATATGAATCTTATAAACTTTATTACGGTTTATGTTTCTATGACACACACACAAGAAAGTCTCTAATTAACTAACTCAAAATACTTTTACCAACCTTCAATAGTATCGGTTCTACAACATAAATAAATAAACATCTTACTTGTTGTTACTCTTCCTCTATAGAGATATAGCGAACCGTGCCGAAGTATACTTATGTGTAGATCTCCATTCACCGTTCGAGTAACTGAAAGAAAAAAAAAAAAATATGTATAATTTTTTATATATCGTAGCATACCTATAACATTATAATATATTACTTTTATACGTTTGTTTTATCATTCTATATACCTACTTAGAAACGACTAATCGTATGATTTTAATATTATTATTAATATTTACTTTGAAAAATTATATTAATTTATACAATACTACTTACTACGTCGTACGTACGTACACGACGAAAAGTAGCGCTGAGGGCGGCCGCCGCCGCCGCTCTTTACTTTGTACTGCGCATTTGATTCGATTATTGTAAATATGCCTATAGACTATTCATAATATGAAATATATTGAATAATAATAGACAGTGTCTCAATGATGACGTAAAATATATTTTTATATTACTATTATAATCGAACAAACCTCCCCGGTCATAGTCGTCCGTCCTTAAGTGGTGTGTTCGAACCAACGTGTATGCAACGTGTTTTACGAAGGTTCACTTTTAATGGTGTAATTCGTTCGGTTAATGTGTTAATATAAAAAAAATGTTTACACGTTTCAAGCTCGATATCCACGTCGAGGATTTATCGACCGTTTAGGCGGAAATCTTTGCGTTTTATAGAGAAAAATACATTTTTAACAAAACTCAACGTATGCACGGTAGACAGTCGAGAAAATAATATACCGTAGCGTCGTAACCTATCGTTTATACCCTATATAATCTGTGTTGTACGATGGTCACTTTCATGATATATATAAAATGTTGTACGAAATACATGCCGCCATAGGAAAAGTTTAATAAAAATTTATTTAATTAGATAGGTGTTAGTGAAAAGTATGAAGTGTTCATACGAGAAAACGTCCCGCGACAGAACGGCCCTCGTTACGGTAAAGTTCAGACGTAGCTCGCTGAACGAAATTTTATGTATGGTGGCGACATCTACGGACAGTCGAAGTCTCTATCTACTTATTACTACTAACTACTACGTTAGTTAATTACTTACGTACTTACTTGTGTGTGTATCTACATATAATAAAAAATAAATAAAATGGCAGACACAGCTGTTGCCGCCGAAGCTCCGGCTCCCGCTACACCCGCGAAGAAGGCAGGAAGAGGGGCAGGTGCCGCAAAGAAACCTAAGGCGAAGCCCACTCATCCCAAGACATCCGAGATGGTGAACAACGCTATCAGGGAGATGAAGGAACGCAGCGGATCGTCGTTGCAAGCCATCAAAAAATACATCGCCGCCCACTACAAGGTCGACGCCGAGAAGTTGGCGCCTTTCATTAGAAAGTATCTGAAGAGTGCCGTCGAATCGGGTGCCCTAATTCAGACAAAGGGCAAGGGTGCCTCCGGATCGTTCAAACTCGAGTCCAAGTCCTCCTCGGCGAAGAAACCCAGCGCAGCCGCCGCTAGCTCCGGCAAATCCGCCGGCGGCAAGGGTGCCGCCGCCTCCGCCGCCAAGGGTGGTAAGAAGGCGACCGCCTCCGCCGCCGGCGCCAAGAGCAAGAAGGCGGCCGCCGCGTCGGCGTCTGCCGCCTCGGGCTCGCCGTCCAAATCCAAAGCGTCCGCAGCTAAAGACAAGAAAGCCGCCGCCGCAAAGAAGAAGCCCGCCCCTAAGAAGGCCGCAACCCCCGCTAAGGCGAAGGGTGGTGCAGCCCCCAAAGCAAAGAAGACCGCCAAACCTCCTACTAAGAAACCCAAGGCACCGAAACCTAAGAAGGCCGCCGCCACACCTAAGAAGCCGGCCGCGAAGAAAGCAGCCGCCGCCAAGAAGTAAACTCGCACACGACACCACCGCACAACATAATTAATTATATAATTGATTGTGTGTGTGTCGTCGAGAGGTACGACGTGTTGCGCCGCGGCGCTAAGCGGCTCAAGACTGCGGCGACCGACCAGCGGAGTAGTGCAGTTTCTGATCGCAAGAAAGAAGAAGAAAACTACTAAGATCTCTCTCTATCATCGCTGCCGCGCGCTTAGCTTGCTATGCGCACGCACGCAACAACAAAACAGCCCTTTTCAGGGCTAACAAAGTTTTCTCGAATATAATTTTTATTTTTATATTCGTTTCTATGATACGATAAAGGTCAAAAGTAGTCTCAAACAAACAAACAACATTCTACTATAACGCATCAACTTTATTTATTTCTAAATAAATACTTTACATCGCTAAGTATAGGTACAATTTCGTATAATAATATCTAATAATAATAAACTATAACTAAGCAATTACATATCTATATAAATTAACTAACTTACTATGCTACCGTACAAAATCTATAACTACTTATTTATTACCTACATAGGTAAATTAAATTATTTATTTCGTATCGTACCATAAACTTTATCCTCTTCACATACATATATACACTTCACTTCACTTTGGTATTTATTATTACACCACACATTTATTTTTTCACTTGTTTCACTTCACACACGCGCGAGATTATTATTATTTACGCGAACGCAACGACGGAGGCGTAGGCGGCGTGAAACTACGATAATAAACAACAACAACAACCTAATTAATAATTACAACACACATTTTTACAACTATAAACTAAAACGACACGCCGTCCGCCCTGCCGACTGCCCGATATAATATACTTTTGTTTTTCAATATAATAATAAAGGATATTATTATTATTATTATGGCTATGGCGCTGGCGCATGCGCGATGCGCGACGAACGACGTCGCTTTTTGACGGTGTCAGTTCGTTCTCTCGCTCGCTCCCTACCCCACCCGACGTTTGCGCGACAGCGGCCGTATATAAAATGAACGGACACAAACGGATTGTTTTTGTATTTACTGGTTGTAGCGCGCGCACGCACACGCACGTTATAATATTACGTTGAAAGTTATTATAATATAAAAAAACTTCAAACATGTCTGGACGCGGTAAAGGTGGAAAAGTTAAGGGAAAGGCAAAGTCTCGTTCCAACCGTGCTGGTCTCCAGTTCCCCGTCGGTCGTATACACAGGCTGCTGCGTAACGGCAACTACGCCGAGCGCGTCGGTGCCGGTGCTCCAGTGTATCTGGCCGCAGTAATGGAATACCTTGCCGCTGAAGTTCTCGAGTTGGCCGGTAACGCCGCGAGGGACAACAAGAAGACCAGGATCATTCCCCGTCATCTCCAATTGGCCATCCGCAACGACGAGGAGTTGAACAAACTGCTATCCGGCGTGACAATCGCTCAGGGCGGTGTGCTGCCTAACATCCAGGCTGTCCTCCTGCCCAAGAAGACCGAGAAGAAGGCCTAAACCTCTCGCTCAATTCTTGGTCTGTCTGTATCATCGAGATCACGATCGATGTGCATCGACACACACACTGTTCTTTGCGTGCATGGATCGTGAACGTGAAAAAGGCCCTTTTCAGGGCCACAATACGAATCATAGTCGGAAAGTAATATTATATTATTATTATAAAGACTGTTTCTATTACGATACAATTGAAAGTATTCTAGCAGTATAACTATGTATTATAGTACATTATACAGTATATTATAAAATAATACTTAATAATATTAAATTGACAGACACGTCAGTTAAAAGTAAATTTTACATGAACAAAACTACTACTTCATTGATACATTATAATAAATTAAACACGAAATAAAAATATATGCAACGTACCTATCAATACAAACCATTTGATATTTATTTAATTATAGGTAATCTACCATACTATCAAATAGATAGATAGTTTTTTTTTTTTTTTTTTTTTTTTTTTTTTAATATAAATAATATTACTACTAAAGACGACCAAAAGCGAAGCGTCGCACCTCGTCCCGCGCATTTCCCCTTTGGCGCGGTCTCTCTCTTGACGCTAGAGCGAGGCGAACGCGACTGAACATATCTGTTTCGCTACGATTGGTCCGCGCGGACTGTCGCGCTCTACGTGCGTCCCACCACTGAGCGACTTTTGGCTCAATAAAAAGAAGGTGCAGTTTGCCGTACAAAATCATTCATTCAGCGCTCACCCGCCGTCTCGATCACACGTGCCTAACCTGGTCCGTGTCGAATTTTTTCCCGACTTTTAAAAAGTTATTTCGACTCTTTAGCACTTATTATTCAACTTGCTGTTCTCACAGCGAGCTGATTAATACTTGCCGAAGCCCCCCCTGTTCTTTTCAGAACATTTATACAACAAAAGTCATCAACTGTTTCTAAAGTTCTTTTCAGAACTTCGATACAACAAAGTCTGTGTTCTTCTCAGAACACCACCGCCGCCATCACACACACACCACACGTCGTTTCAAGTCCTTTTTAGGACTTTTAACAACAAAAGTCGCGCCGCGAGTATCCCGCTTCCCGCCGTTTTCACAGCGGACAGCGGATCAATTCGCGGCAACTGTCCTTATTAGGACAAATCGTTTCTACTACAACAAAAGTTATACACAAACACTCACCCCATCACTCCACGGCCGCTGCGAACTGCGCTGCCCTTCTCGGGGCATCCAGGAGCACCGGCACACACCACACTATAACAACACAAACAACACTTCACTACACATCCGCGCACTTGTAAGCGCGCGTCCCACACCGGAGCCCTACGGCCCGAGCACACACACCACCACTTCGCGCGCATTTTAATCCGTTAAAAAGCGCGCGAAACCACATAGCAACACCCGTGCACTTCTCAGTGCGCGACTCACACCGGAGCCCCACGGTCCCCGGAGGCCTACACTAGAAATACACACACGACACGCCACCACTTCGCGCCTTTTTTTGCAGATCGCTTAGATCAGCGAAAAAGCGCGCGAAACCCACGGTACATACACAAACACCACTTCGCGGGTTTTTTCAATCCGTTGAAAAGCGCGCGAAACACAGTACCTCACACAGTACTTAGGTACTCATCACCACACGTCATCACTTCGCGCGTCTTTTCAATCCGTTGAAAGCGCGCGAAACACTACCTCACTACACACCAACATTTACGTAGGTACTCATCCTATAACACCACTTCGCACGTAAATTCAATTCGTTGAAAGCGTGCGAAACACAGTACTCCACATTAAACATTACATACTTTTACACCTACATAAGTACCCAACATAACATCACTTCGCGCGTACTCTCAACTCGTTGAAAGCGCGCGAAACCCACTACACGACACACCCCATACATTTACATTTACACTACTTCACTACATTCACTATCATTACAAAACCCAACACTATATAACACGCTAGGTAGATACGTAAGCGCCCGTCGACCAGCTGTTCGAGCCAAAGGGTCACCGCCCGACGCCCGAGCCGCGAGCGACCGTTAAAACGCGAAGCGAACTACTGAGCGGTCACGTACGCCACTCGACATAGCTACATCTACATACCGCTAGGTACATATAGTCGACCTATTTTATTCACCGAATTTTGATCGCGTCTCACAGCTGTTTACGCAGTTGTATTCGCGTGAAAACTTCGGTGTTTAACTTCATATATTTTTGGCCCCTTCAGGGTAAAACCAGCTTGGTCTGGTCCCCGGTGGAAACCTCACAGGTGCCAACGAAACCGGGTGAGGCGTTGACCCGACACGCCTGCCGCGCCCCATAAGGGCAAAGCAAACCGTCGGACGGGGCCAGGTAGCACGACCTTGGGGGTATCCCCTAGCCGTGTCTGGCTGTCACCCACCGCCCCAACCCTAACCCCTCCTTACTCTCCCATTCCTCGTCACTAGTTTGGGTGTGCCGGCCGCCAGGCCCATACCACCCCGGTGTCGAGGCTGTTAGGAATCCTCTACTCGCGTGAGTTGCACAGAGGAAGACACTTTGAGGTACACACCACACCACTCACAACCCATCCTCCCGGCCCTTGTCGGGAGGGATCGTTCTGTTGAAAAGTCGGCCGACTAAAAGTTCTGTCTTTTTATTTGTCGTCTTATCAAACAATCCCTACTAAGTGTAACTCGATCGAGTTTCACTCAATTGCAATTATGTCAGGAATTTTATCACTTGAGGTCCTATTACAGGACCCCGAAGTGTATGCCTTTCTAAAGGCCAAGTTCGGGGACGGCATCCCCGCCGCCGCCCCCGCCCCCCTCCTCCCTCAAACCCTATCCCCCGCCATCGCCGCCACCGAATTACGACCTGCTCTCGGTCGTAAATCCCGTCGGGACAAAGTCCCGAGCACCCCCGCCTCCCCCACGCGCTCACGGAGCTCTCACTCCCTGAGACGCACCCCCTCCCCCGTCGTCACCCCCTGTCCCTCCGACATGGAGGCGTCAGACTATTATCCTGAGTCTGACGATGGAACCGACGGGTTCCAGCCTGATCCGCGCAACGAGCGCAAAAAGAGGAGGCGCAACCCTCCTCTCCCCCCCACTTCGGGCAAGGAGGCCCTACTCCCCACGCCCCCCTCCCAACCGTCTAACCCCGCCTCGCAGAAGAGGCCGCTCTCTCCCCGTCAAGGGGACGCTCCACGCAAGGAGCAGCCCCCCCCACCCCTATTCGTCCACGAGAAGTCCAAGTGGACTTCCATCTCAAGTTGGTGCGCTGAGAAGCGCATCAACTTCACATCCGCCAGATCCACCGCACAGGGGATCAAAGTCACCGTCCCAACTTCTCGGGACCACAGAGCCCTCACCATCCTTCTGAAGGAACGCAATATCGCCTTCCACACGTACACCCTCGAGGAGGATCGCCTCCTGAGGGTCGTCATCAGGGGCGTCCCTAGGGAGCTCCCTACGGAGGAGGTGAAATCCTCCCTCCTTGCCCAATCCTTCCCCGTGCACGAAGTGCACCGCATGGTCCGAGGGAAATCTAACGAGCCATATGATATGGTTCTAGTCTCCCTCGACCGCTCCGATGCCGGTAAGGCAATCTTCCGCCTCACCAGCGTTTGCCACCTCTCCGGCATCGCTGTGGAGCCTCCCCACAAGCGTGACACTGTTTCCCAGTGCCACCGCTGCCAACAATACGGGCACTCCGCCCGCAATTGTTTCGCCAAGCCTAGGTGCGTCAAGTGCCTAGGTGATCACTCCACCGCCCAGTGCGACCGACCCAAGGACAAGTCCTTGTGCACGTCTCCCCCCGCATGTGTTCTCTGCGGGGAGATCGGACATCCCGCGAACTACCGCGGGTGCCCGAAAGCCCCTCGCTCCCCCCCAAAGGCGAAATCCTCACGTGCCCCGGCGCGGCGCAATCCCCCCTCCACCGTGGCTCCCCCGAGCCCTCCCAAACCCAATCCATGGGGATCAAAGGCAGTAGCCCCTGCGGTGAAGCCTATGTTCCCCGCCCTCCCCAGCCGAGCAACCCCTCCAGTGGTTGCCCCGGCTCCCCCTAAACCCACCCCCTCTTCGGCAAAGGTTCCGCACCCGGTACCCGTAGCCCCCTCTCCCCTCTCCGCCTCCCCTGACAACTCGGACTTGGGAATAGTTGCTCGCTTCGCGAGCCTTATCAACTACGCCCAGCTCCGGGAAATGGCCGACCAAATTCGCGCTAATGAGGGCGACCCCATGGCGCTACTGGGTATCTCCATTAGGTACTCCAGTATCTTCGAGTCATTGGCCAACTTTAGGATAAATCCGTAATGGATTTACGCCCCACAGGTAGAGTCAAACCGAAATCCCTACGTTTAGGTTATTTCAATGCAAATGGCATTAAAACCCAGCGCGACGAGATCGCCACTTTTCTCCGCGATCATGACTTAGATGTTTTCTTAGTGCAAGAAACCTTCCTCAAACCCGCTCATAGGGACCCGAAAATTGCGAACTATTGCATAGTTCGCAATGATAGGGTCAGATCCCGCCTCGGCGGCACTCTCATCTACTACAAGAGATCCTTGCACTGCGTCCCCATCGACCCGCCCTCCCTCTCTTCCAACATTGAAGTCTCGATATGTAAGTTAGGCATGACAGGACACCAACCCATCGTGATAGTTTCGATATACTGCCCCCCGGGCGAAGATTCCTCACTATGGGATAGTGACTTCGCCACCCTCACCAACCTTGGGGGTGCAGTCTTCTTGGCAGGAGATCTAAATGCCAAAAATACCCTTTGGGGTTGTAACACTACAACTCGAAAGGGCAGAGATCTCGACAGGATCTCTGACTCCCTAGGATTCGATATTCTCGCTCCGAGTGAGCCAACCCACTACCCCGGCAACCTAGCACATCGCCCTGATGTACTAGACGTCGCACTCCTAAAGAGCATCAACCTGAGGTTGTGCTCGATAGAAGTGCACAAGGAGCTCGACTCCGATCACAGGCCAGTAGTGTTAGACTTCGCTCCCCGCGTAGGTCCCCGCGAAGCAGGCCAATCTCTTCCTACCAGGCTTATCACAGACTGGAATCGCCTTGGGGACAGCCTCAAGGCGACAACCTCCGACCATCTAGATGGTATCCCCGATCACATCACGTCCGTAGACGAAACGGTAGCGGCGATCGACTCGCTCACAAATCACGTGCAATCACTCATTAGCGATTGCTCTCGGAGAGTACCGGCGGAGGATAGCCTCCACTGGCGCCTCCCCGACGACATACGTGATCTGATGAGGGAGAAGAACGCAGCTATCAGAGCCTACGATAGAGTTCCCACTGAGGCCAATAGGGCCCGACTTAGATCCCTTCAGCGCGCCGTCAAAGCGCGAATCGGCGAGCTACGCCAGGTTAGATGGGACAGCACTCTCGAAAGCTTAGAACCTACACACCAAGCGTTCTGGCAACTTTCGAGAGCCCTTACAAAGGATTCTGTTGCTCCCATGCCTCCCCTGAACAGGCCCCACCTTCCTCCCGCTTTCGACGATAGCGAGAAAACCGAATGCCTAGCTGACTGTCTCGAGCTTCAATGTTCCCCCAGTACCCTCCCAGTCGACTTAGATCACCTCGAAGAGGTCAACCGAGAGGTGGAACGGCTAGCTTCACTACCGTTGCCCATCCTATCCGAAGTAGATGAAGACCCTGTCCCCCCCGCCACACCTGAAGAGGTAGCAGATATCATCAAGAAACTCAAACTTAGGAAATCCCCGGGTTCGGATCAGATCAACAACAGAGTTATCAAACTCTTCCCCCCCATCCTTATCGCCCTCATGACCGCCATCTTCAATGGGGCCATGTCAAACAACATCTTTCCACACCAGTGGAAAAACGCCATCGTTATTGGCATCCCTAAACCGGGCAAGCCCAAGACCGAACCCAGCAGTTATCGACCCATCAGCCTTCTCAACGGCTTGGGTAAGATCTACGAACGACTCATTCTCAGTCGTCTCCTAGCATACGCCGATGCTAACCTGCTCATTCCCCATGAGCAATTTGGCTTTAGGAATCATCATTCCTGTGTTCAACAAGTCCACCGACTGGTTGAGCACATAAGTTCTAAATTCATGCTCGGTAGAAAAACCGGCGTCCTCTACTTTGACGTGGCGAAGGCATTCGACAAAGTCTGGCACAACGGCTTATTATATAAGCTGTGGCAGATGGAAGTGCCACACAGGCTCGTGCTCATCATACGAGACTACTTGTCGAATCGCCATTTCCGCTACAGAGTGGAGGGTTCTCTATCTTCCCCCCACCCCGTTCATGCCGGAGTCCCACAGGGCTCGGTATTATCTCCGATCTTGTTCTCGCTCTTCACAAGCGATATACCTAAGCATCGGCAAGCTCAATTAGCACTCTTCGCAGACGACACTGCAATCTACTGCTCGAGCCACTGTCTGGATTTGATAGCCAAGAATCTCCAATCCGCAGCTGATGCACTCGGTGCATGGTTCCGGAAATGGAGGATCGAGGTGAATCCAGACAAAAGCCAAGCAGTGCTTTACCACCGACGTACCCCCCACCCCCCGCCCCCGCCTCCGACCATTCGTATGTTCGGTAAGCCGATCCCTTGGGAGAAGCAAGCCAAATACTTAGGAGTTATTCTTGATGATACTCTCTCGTTCATACCGCACATTAAGACCGTGCGCGCTAGGGCCGCTATGGCACAAAGTCGACTTCACTCTCTCGTGAACAAACGTTCAAAGCTCTCACTTAGGAATAAGGTCCGCCTTTATACGGCTTGCATACGCCCCATCATGACGTATGCATCTCCAGTATTCGCTCACGTTCCCCCCTGTAGGATTCGCAAATTTCAGATTCTCCAAAATCGCTTTATGCGTAAAGCGACAGGAGCTCCCTGGTATGTTAGGACAGAGAACCTTCACATAGACCTCGGTCTGCCTACCATTAGGCAATTCATGAAGCGCTGTTCTCAAAATTTCTTTGACTCCGCCACCGCACACAGGAACCCACTCATAGTGGCATCATCTTCCTACACACCGTCTTGCATTTCGCGCATTCGCCGTCCGAGACACGTTCTCGACGAGGATGACGACGAAATCACCAAGGCGCAGGAAGCCGCTTACACCGCGAGACACGACTCACCCCGCACCGGTAACTCACCGCGATACCGACCTCGTCGTAGGGGTCGTCTGTATCGTCACCGCGTCACTACTCAACCGGGCCGGCCCGTAACACCTAGCATAGCCCACGACTAGGGTTCGAGTTCCCATAGTAGGGGACGCCCTACGTACATGCAGCACACACACACTCACTCATATCACCGTAGTCAAATTTTCGTTAGTTTCGCTAACGAAAGTTTGGCTACGTAGGTACACTTAGGTTAGGAGCACACGCTCGCCGCAAACCCGCGCAAGGGTGTAAATAGCTTAACAGCTTACACTTAACACCTCACATAAAAAAAAAAAAGCCGTACAAAATCATTCAGCGCTCACCCGCCGTCTCGATCACACGTGCCTAACCTGGTCCGTGTCGAATTTTTTCCCGACTTTTAAAAAATTATTTCGACTCTTTAGCACTTATTATTCAACTTGCTGTTCTCACAGCGAGCTGATTAATACTTGCCGAAGCCCCCCCTGTTCTTTTCAGAACATTTATACAACAAAAGTCATCAACTGTTTCTAAAGTTCTTTTCAGAACTTCGATACAACAAAGTCTGTGTTCTTCTCAGAACACCACCGCCGCCCCCACACACACACCTCACGTCGTTTCAAGTCCTTTTTAGGACTTTTAACAACAAAAGTCGCGCCGCGAGTATCCCGCTTCCCGCCGTTTTCACAGCGGACAGCGGATCAATTCGCGGCAACTGTCCTTATTAGGACAAATCGTTTCTACTACAACAAAAGTTATACACAAACACTCACCCCATCACTCCACGGCCGCTGCGAACTGCACTGCCCCTCTCGGGGCATCCAGGAGCACCGGCACACACCACACTATAACAACACAAACAACACTTCACTACACATCCGCGCACTTGTAAGCGCGCGTCCCACACCGGAGCCCTACGGCCCGAGCACACACACCACCACTTCGCGCGCATTTTAATCCGTTAAAAAGCGCGCGAAACCACATAGCAACACCCGTGCACTTCTCAGTGCGCGACCCACACCGGAGCCCCACGGACCCCGGAGGCCTACACTAGAAATACACACACGACACGCCACCACTTCGCGTCTTTTTTTTGCAGATCCCTTAGATCAGCGAAAAAGCGCGCGAAACCCACGGTACATACACAAACACCACTTCGCGGGTTTTTTCAATCCGTTGAAAAGCGCGCGAAACACAGTACCTCACACAGTACTTAGGTACTCATCACCACACGTCATCACTTCGCGCGTCTTTTCAATCCGTTGAAAGCGCGCGAAACACTACCTCACTACACACCTACATTTACGTAGGTACTCACTACACTACACCATTTCACACGTAATTTCAATTCGTTGAAAGCGTGCGAAACAATACTCCACATTACACATTACATACTTTTACACCTACATAACATCACTTCGCGCGTACTTTCAACTCGTTGAAAACGCGCGAAACCCACTACACGTCACCCCATACATTTACACTACTTCACTACATTCCTTAACATAAAACTCGAACACTACATAACACGCTAGGTAGATACGTAAGCGCCCGTCGACCAGCTGTTCGAGCCAAAGGGTCACCGCCCGACGCCCGAGCCGCGAGCGACCGTTAAAACGCGAAGCGAACTACTGAGCGGTCACGTACGCCACTCGATATAGCCACATCTACATACCGCTAGGTAGGTACATATAGTCGACCTATTTTATTCACCGAATTTTGATCGCGTCTCACAGCTGTTTACGCAGTTGTATTCGCGTGAAAACTTCGGTGTCTAACTTTACATATTTTTGGCCCCTTCAGGGCAAAACCAGCTTGGTCTGGTCCCCGGTGGAAACCTCACAGGTGCCAACGAAACCGGGTGAGGCGTTGACCCGACACGCCTGCCGCGCCCCATAAGGGCAAAGCAAACCGTCGGACGGGGCCAGGTAGCACGACCTTGGGGGTATCCCCTAGCCGTGTCTGGCTGTCACCCACCGCCCCAACCCTAACCCCTCCTTACTCTCCCATTCCTCGTCACTAGTTTGGGTGTGCCGGCCGCCAGGCCCATACCACCCCGGTGTCGAGGCTGTTAGGAATCCTCTACTCGCGTGAGTTGCACAGAGGAAGACACTTTGAGGTACACACCACACCACTCACAAAAATCCTCCCGGCCCTTGTCGGGAGGGATCGTTCTGTTGATAAGTCGGCCGACTAAAAGTTCTGCCTTTTTATTTGTCGTCTTATCAAACAATCCCTACTAAGTGTAACTCGATCGAGTTTCACTTAACTAGCAAACATGTCAGGAATTTTATCACTTGAGGTCCTATTACAGGACCCCGAAGTGTATGCCTTTCTAAAGGCCAAGTTCGGGGACGGCATCCCCGCCGCCGCCCCCGCCCCCCTCCTCCCTCAAACCCTATCCCCCGCCATCGCCGCCACCGAATTACGACCTGCTCTCGGTCGTAAATCCCGTCGGGACAAAGTCCCGAGCACCCCCGCCTCCCCCACGCGCTCACGGAGCTCTCACTCCCTGAGACGCACCCCCTCCCCCGTCGTCACCCCCTGTCCCTCCGACATGGAGGCGTCAGACTATTATCCTGAGTCTGACGATGGAACCGACGGGTTCCAGCCTGATCCGCGCAACGAGCGCAAAAAGAGGAGGCGCAACCCTCCTCTCCCCCCCACTTCGGGCAAGGAGGCCCTACTCCCCACGCCCCCCTCCCAACCGTCTAACCCCGCCTCGCAGAAGAGGCCGCTCTCTCCCCGTCAAGGGGACGCTCCACGCAAGGAGCAGCCCCCCCCACCCCTATTCGTCCACGAGAAGTCCAAGTGGACTTCCATCTCAAGTTGGTGCGCTGAGAAGCGCATCAACTTCACATCCGCCAGATCCACCGCACAGGGAATCAAAGTCACCGTCCCAACTTCTCGGGACCACAGAGCCCTCACCATCCTTCTGAAGGAACGCAATATCGCCTTCCACACGTACACCCTCGAGGAGGATCGCCTCCTGAGGGTCGTCATCAGGGGCGTCCCTAGGGAGCTCCCTACGGAGGAGGTGAAATCCTCCCTCCTTGCCCAATCCTTCCCCGTGCACGAAGTGCACCGCATGGTCCGAGGGAAATCTAATGAGCCATTCGATATGGTTCTAGTCTCCCTCGACCGCTCCGATGCCGGTAAGGCCATCTTCCGCCTCACCAGCGTTTGCCACCTCTCCGGCATCGCTGTGGAGCCTCCCCACAAGCGTGACACTGTTTCCCAGTGCCACCGCTGCCAACAATACGGGCACTCCGCCCGCAATTGTTTCGCCAAGCCTAGGTGCGTCAAGTGCCTAGGTGATCACTCCACCGCCCAGTGCGACAGGCCCAAGGACAAGTCCTTGTGCACGTCTCCCCCCGCATGCGTTCTCTGCGGGGAGATCGGACATCCCGCGAACTACCGCGGGTGCCCGAAAGCCCCTCGCTCCCCCCCAAAGGCGAAATCCTCACGTGCCCCGGCGCGGCGCAATCCCCCCCCCACCGTGGCTCCCCCGAGCCCTCCCAAACCCAATCCATGGGGATCAAAGGCAGTAGCCCCTGCGGTGAAGCCTATGTTCCCCGCCCTCCCCAGCCGAGCAACCCCTCCAGTGGTTGCCCCGGCTCCCCCTAAACCCACCCCCTCTTCGGCAAAGGTTCCGCACCCGGTACCCGTAGCCCCCTCCCCCCTCTCCGCCTCCCCTGACAACTCGGACTTGGGAATAGTTGCTCGCTTCGCGAGCCTTATCAACTACGCCCAGCTCCGGGAAATGGCCGACCAAATTCGCGCTAATGAGGGCGACCCCATGGCGCTACTGGGTATCTCCATTAGGTACTCCAGTATCTTCGAGTCATTGGCCAACTTTAGGATAAATCCGTAATGGATTTACGCCCCACAGGTAGAGTCAAACCGAAATCCCTACGTTTAGGTTATTTCAATGCAAACGGCATTAAAACCCAGCGCGACGAGATCGCCACTTTTCTCCGCGATCATGACTTAGATGTTTTCTTAGTGCAAGAAACCTTCCTCAAACCCGCTCATAGGGACCCGAAAATTGCGAACTATTGCATAGTTCGCAATGATAGGGTCAGATCCCGCCTCGGCGGCACTCTCATCTACTACAAGAAATCCTTGCACTGCGTCCCCATCGACCCGCCCTCCCTCTCTTCCAACATTGAAGTCTCGATATGTAAGTTAGGCATGACAGGACACCAACCCATCGTGATAGTTTCGATATACTGCCCCCCGGGCGAAGATTCCTCACTATGGGATAGTGACTTCGCCACCCTCACCAACCTTGGGGGTGCAGTCTTCTTGGCAGGAGATCTAAATGCCAAAAATACCCTTTGGGGTTGTAACACTACAACTCGAAAGGGCAGAGATCTCGACAGGATCTCTGACTCCCTAGGATTCGATATTCTCGCTCCGAGTGAGCCAACCCACTACCCCGGCAACCTAGCACATCGCCCTGATGTACTAGACGTCGCACTCCTAAAGAGCATCAACCTGAGGTTGTGCTCGATAGAAGTGCACAAGGAGCTCGACTCCGATCACAGGCCAGTAGTGTTAGACTTCGCTCCCCGCGTAGGTCCCCGCGAAGCAGGCCAATCTCTTCCTACCAGGCTTATCACAGACTGGAATCGCCTTGGGGACAGCCTCAAGGCGACAACCTCCGACCATCTAGATGGTATCCCCGATCACATCACGTCCGTAGACGAAACGGTAGCGGCGATCGACTCGCTCACAAATCACGTGCAATCACTCATTAGCGATTGCTCTCGGAGAGTACCGGCGGAGGATAGCCTCCACTGGCGGCTCCCCGACGACATACGTGATCTGATGAGGGAGAAGAACGCAGCTATCAGAGCCTACGATAGAGTTCCCACTGAGGCCAATAGGGCCCGACTTAGATCCCTTCAGCGCGCCGTCAAAGCGCGAATCGGCGAGCTACGCCAGGTTAGATGGGACAGCACTCTCGAAAGCTTAGAACCTACACACCAAGCGTTCTGGCAACTTTCGAGAGCCCTTACAAAGGATTCTGTTGCTCCCATGCCTCCCCTGAACAGGCCCCACCTTCCTCCCGCTTTCGACGATAGCGAGAAAACCGAATGCCTAGCTGACTGTCTCGAGCTTCAATGTTCCCCCAGTACCCTCCCAGTCGACTTAGATCACCTCGAAGAGGTCAACCGAGAGGTGGAACGGCTAGCTTCACTACCGTTGCCCATCCTATCCGAAGTAGATGAAGACCCTGTCCCCCCCGCCACACCTGAAGAGGTAGCAGATATCATCAAGAAACTCAAACTTAGGAAATCCCCGGGTTCGGATCAGATCAACAACAGAGTTATCAAACTCTTCCCCCCCATCCTTATCGCCCTCATGACCGCCATCTTCAATGGGGCCATGTCAAACAACATCTTTCCACACCAGTGGAAAAACGCCATCGTTATTGGCATCCCTAAACCGGGCAAGCCCAAGACCGAACCCAGCAGTTATCGACCCATCAGCCTTCTCAACGGCTTGGGTAAGATCTACGAACGACTCATTCTCAGTCGTCTCCTAGCATACGCCGATGCTAACCTGCTCATTCCCCATGAGCAATTTGGCTTTAGGAATCATCATTCCTGTGTTCAACAAGTCCACCGACTGGTTGAGCACATAAGTTCTAAATTCATGCTCGGTAGAAAAACCGGCGTCCTCTACTTTGACGTGGCGAAGGCATTCGACAAAGTCTGGCACAACGGCTTATTATATAAGCTGTGGCAGATGGAAGTGCCACACAGGCTCGTGCTCATCATACGAGACTACTTGTCGAATCGCCATTTCCGCTACAGAGTGGAGGGTTCTCTATCTTCCCCCCACCCCGTTCATGCCGGAGTCCCACAGGGCTCGGTATTATCTCCGATCTTGTTCTCGCTCTTCACAAGCGATATACCTAAGCATCGGCAAGCTCAATTAGCACTCTTCGCAGACGACACTGCAATCTACTGCTCGAGCCACTGTCTGGATTTGATAGCCAAGAATCTCCAATCCGCAGCTGATGCACTCGGTGCATGGTTCCGGAAATGGAGGATCGAGGTGAATCCAGACAAAAGCCAAGCAGTGCTTTACCACCGACGTACCCCCCACCCCCCGCCCCCGCCTCCGACCATTCGTATGTTCGGTAAGCCGATCCCTTGGGAGAAGCAAGCCAAATACTTAGGAGTTATTCTTGATGATACTCTCTCGTTCATACCGCACATTAAGACCGTGCGCGCTAGGGCCGCTATGGCACAAAGTCGACTTCACTCCCTCGTGAACAAACGTTCAAAGCTCTCACTTAGGAATAAGGTCCGCCTTTATACGGCTTGCATACGCCCCATCATGACGTATGCATCTCCAGTATTCGCTCACGTTCCCCCCTGTAGGATTCGCAAATTTCAGATTCTTCAAAATCGCTTCATGCGTAAAGCGACAGGAGCTCCCTGGTATGTTAGGACAGAGAACCTTCACATAGACCTCGGTCTGCCTACCATTAGGCAATTCATGAAGCGCTGTTCTCAAAATTTCTTTGACTCCGCCACCGCACACAGGAACCCACTCATAGTGGCATCATCTTCCTACACACCGTCTTGCATTTCGCGCATTCGCCGTCCGAGACACGTTCTCGACGAGGATGACGACGAAATCACCAAGGCGCAGGAAGCCGCTTACACCGCGAGACACGACTCACCCCGCACCGGTAACTCACCGCGATACCGACCTCGTCGTAGGGGTCGTCTGTATCGTCACCGCGTCACTACTCAACCGGGCCGGCCCGTAACACCTAGCATAGCCCACGACTAGGGTTCGAGTTCCCATAGTAGGGGACGCCCTACGTACATGCAGCACACACACACTCACTCATATCACCGTAGTCAAATTTTCGTTAGTTTCGCTAACGAAAGTTTGGCTACGTAGGTACACTTAGGTTAGGAGCACACGCTCGCCGCAAGCCCGCGCAAGGGTGTAAATAGCTTAACAGCTTACACTTAACACCTCACATAAAAAAAAAAAAGCCGTACGAAATCACTCAGCTATCGAACGCCGTACTGTACTGTACTGTACGTTCATTAGCGCGCTCTCATAATTATTAACCGACAACAAAATGCCGCCCAAGACAAGTGGTAAGGCCGCCAAGAAATCCGGCAAGGCACAAAAGAACATCTCCAAGACCGATAAGAAAAAGAAGAAGCACAAGAGGAAGGAGAGCTACGCCATCTACATCTACAAGGTGCTCAAGCAGGTCCACCCCGACACCGGTATCTCCAGTAAGGCTATGTCAATCATGAATTCGTTCGTTAACGACATCTTCGAACGCATAGCCGCCGAAGCTTCTCGTCTGGCCCATTACAACAAGAGGTCCACTATTACATCGAGGGAGGTGCAGACTTCCGTCAGGCTGCTGCTGCCCGGTGAGCTCGCCAAGCACGCAGTCAGCGAGGGCACCAAAGCCGTCACCAAGTACACCAGCTCCAAGTGAGCGTCGCGTATACTTGTTTCGTGTTTTTTTGTGTCTGTGTATGTATATCGAAACACGAACACAACAAAAGGCCCTTTTCAGGGCCACAAATATGTTCATGTATTTTCTGTAATCGGTTTCTATTAACACACAACAAGTCGAAAGTTCGACGACGACGACGACCGGTTAATTAATTTACTTAACTAATAAAATAAAAAAAAATATATATATATATATATATGTATATATTTCCTCTATCTAGCTGAATAACAAACAAACAATATAATTATGGTTAGGCTAGGTTAGAAAAAGTTAGGTTAAGAAATGTTAGGTTTGAAAAAGTTAGGTTCTAAAGGAGAGAGAATGAATGAAATTTAATTAAAAAAAAAAAAAAAATCATATATATTAACAACGTAGATGTTTAACCGCGATAAATATAAATAATAAAAAAATAAAAAAAAATAGAAAAAGGTTTAATGCGAAACGATAATTATTTATAGATGATACCTACCACCTATACCAATAAATTATTGTTTTGTAAAACTTTATTCGAGCGTTCGATTGTGTGATGCGTCGAGCTTGTTTCCCGTCGGGTATAAATATTGGTGACCCGCGTACGGCGTTATTCATTCTCTCTCGCACCGTCCCCGCGTACTGACGTTACCTACCGTACTACCGTTACGTTAAAGAAATGGCACGTACCAAGCAGACCGCTCGCAAGTCCACCGGTGGTAAGGCACCGAGGAAACAGCTCGCCACTAAAGCCGCCCGCAAGAGTGCACCGGCTACCGGTGGTGTAAAGAAGCCCCATCGCTACAGGCCCGGTACCGTCGCTCTTCGTGAGATCCGTCGTTACCAGAAGAGTACCGAGCTGTTGATCCGCAAACTCCCGTTCCAGCGTTTGGTTCGTGAGATCGCTCAGGACTTCAAGACCGATCTCCGTTTCCAGAGCTCCGCTGTCATGGCACTTCAGGAGGCCAGCGAGGCTTACCTCGTCGGTCTCTTCGAAGACACCAACCTTTGCGCCATTCACGCTAAACGCGTCACCATCATGCCAAAGGACATACAGTTGGCTCGCAGGATCAGAGGCGAACGCGCTTAAGGCGTGTGACTTTACAACTCCGGCGTACACAAACACGCACGAAATTATCATCGTGTCAGTTTTGTACACTCGAGCCGAAAAGCACAAAAGGCCCTTTTCAGGGCCACATATATTTCTGATATATTATTAAAATATATGTTTCTTACATAACATCATAAAGTCATATAGTCTATAAATAAACTACATATAATTATATACTAAATTATAAATATATAGGTTACTGAAAAAGTTTAGTTTAGTTTGTTTGCTTATGTTATTTATGCATAATTGATTTGACTTAAAACATGGATGTAAATAAATCTATGGAATAATCAAATTATTTCACTTTTGCAATATTCTATATGCTATGCGTATAGACTTGCCAAATGAAATTAGGTTGATATTTTATTAAAACAATAATTTGTTCAAGTCATAGGTGAATATGACTAATACAAGAATAACACGAATTATTATTAATGTACCTACATAGAAATTATATTAATAAATAATTGTGTGTTCGTAGTAAACCGGGGCACCCACCGAGCGCGCGAGCGCGTCGACGGCTCCATACACCGGCGGTATACTATATAAAGGGGCGAAATACGTTTGCTCCGAATCCAGTCGTACGCCAGCGCTCGCCGTTTAACAACGTGCGCGCGTTAGTCATTTGTTCGTGTCGTTCTGTTCAATTTACTCGCTTAGAAGATGACCGGACGCGGAAAGGGAGGAAAAGGTCTGGGGAAAGGAGGAGCCAAGCGTCACAGGAAAGTACTTCGTGATAACATCCAGGGCATCACGAAGCCGGCCATCCGTCGTCTGGCGCGCAGAGGTGGTGTCAAGCGTATCTCCGGTCTCATTTACGAAGAGACTCGCGGCGTCCTCAAGGTTTTCCTAGAGAACGTAATCCGCGACGCCGTCACGTACACGGAGCACGCCAAGAGGAAGACCGTAACCGCCATGGACGTAGTCTACGCTCTGAAGCGTCAAGGCCGCACCCTCTACGGTTTCGGCGGTTAAGGTTGCCTGCATGTCTCTGCCTGCATGCCACATAATATTTATCGAATATTATTATTTTATTCGATAAATAATTTAAACAAAAGGCCCTTTTCAGGGCCGCATATGAATCTTATAAACTTTATTACGGTTTATGTTTCTATGACACACACACAAGAAAGTCTCTAATTAACTAACTCAAAATACTTTTACCAACCTTACCAATAGTATCGGTTCTACAACATAAATAAACATCTTACTTGTTGTTACTCTTCCTCTATAGAGATATAGCGAACCGTGCCGAAGTATACTTATGTGTAGATCTCCATTCACCGTTCGAGTAACTGAAAGAAAAAAAAAAAAAAATATATGTATAATTTTTTATATATCGTAGCATACATATAACATTATAATATATTACTTTTATACGTTTGTTTTATCATTCTATATACCTACTTAGAAACGACTAATCGTATGATTTTAATATTATTATTAATATTTACTTTGAAAAATTATATTAATTTATACATTACTACGTCGTACGTACGTACACGACGAAAAGTAGCGCTGAGGGCGGCCGCCGCCGCTCTTTACTTTGTACTGCGCATTTGATTCGATTATTGTAAATATGCCTATAGACTATTCATAATATGAAATATATTGAATAATAATAGACAGTGTCTCAATGATGACGTAAAATATATTTTTATATTACTATTATAATCGAACAAACCTCACCGGTCATAGTCGTCCGTCCTTAAGTGGTGTGTTCGAACCAACGTGTATGCAACGTGTTTTACGAAGGTTCACTTTTAATGGTGTAATTCGTTCGGTTAATGTGTTAATATAAAAAAAATGTTTACACGTTTCAAGCTCGATATCCACGTCGAGGATTTATCGACCGTTTAGGCGGAAATCTTTGCGTTTTATAGAGAAAAATACATTTTTAACAAAACTCAACGTATGCACGGTAGACAGTCGAGAAAATAATATACCGTAGCGTCGTAACCTATCGTTTATACCCTATATAATCTGTGTTGTACGATGGTCACTTTCATGATATATATAAAATGTTGTACGAAATACATGCCGCCATAGGAAAAGTTTAATAAAAATTTATTTAATTAGATAGGTGTTAGTGAAAAGTATGAAGTGTTCATACGAGAAAACGTCCCGCGACAGAACGGCCCTCGTTACGGTAAAGTTCAGACGTAGCTCGCTGAACGAAATTTTATGTATGGTGGCGACATCTACGGACAGTCGAAGTCTCTATCTACTTTACTACTAACTACTACGTTAGTTAATTACGTACTTACTTGTGTGTATCTAAATATAATAAAAAATAAATAAAATGGCAGACACAGCTGTTGCCGCCGAAGCTCCGGCTCCCGCTACACCCGCGAAGAAGGCAGGAAGAGGGGCAGGTGCCGCAAAGAAACCTAAGGCGAAGCCCACTCATCCCAAGACATCCGAGATGGTGAACAACGCTATCAGGGAGATGAAGGAACGCAGCGGATCGTCGTTGCAAGCCATCAAAAAATACATCGCCGCCCACTACAAGGTCGACGCCGAGAAGTTGGCGCCTTTCATTAGAAAGTATCTGAAGAGTGCCGTCGAATCGGGTGCCCTAATTCAGACAAAGGGCAAGGGAGCCTCCGGATCGTTCAAACTCGAGTCCAAGTCCTCCTCGGCGAAGAAACCCAGCGCAGCCGCCGCTAGCTCCGGCAAATCCGCCGGCGGCAAGGGTGCCGCCGCCTCCGCCGCCAAGGGTGGTAAGAAGGCGACCGCCTCCGCCGCCGGCGCCAAGAGCAAGAAGGCGGCCGCCGCGTCGGCGTCTGCCGCCTCGGGCTCGCCGTCCAAATCCAAAGCGTCCGCAGCTAAAGACAAGAAAGCCGCCGCCGCAAAGAAGAAGCCCGCCCCTAAGAAGGCCGCAACCCCCGCTAAGGCGAAGGGTGGTGCAGCCCCCAAAGCAAAGAAGACCGCCAAACCTCCTACTAAGAAACCCAAGGCACCGAAACCTAAGAAGGCCGCCGCCACACCTAAGAAGCCGGCCGCGAAGAAAGCAGCCGCCGCCAAGAAGTAAACTCGCACACGACACCACCGCACAACATAATTGATTGTGTGTGTGTGTGTGTGTGTGTCGTCGAGAGGTACGACGTGTTGCGCCGCGGCGCTAAGCGGCTCAAGACTGCGGCGACCGACCAGCGGAGTAGTGCAGTTTCTGATCGCAAGAAAGAAGAAGAAAACTACTAAGATCTCTCTCTATCATCGCTGCCGCGCGCTTAGCTTGCTATGCGCACGCACGCAACAACAAAACAGCCCTTTTCAGGGCTAACAAAGTTTTCTCGAATATAATTTTTATTTTTATATTCGTTTCTATGATACGATAAAGGTCAAAAGTAGTCTCAAACAAACAAACAACATTCTACTATAACGCATCAACTTTATTTATTTCTAAATAAATACTTTACATCGCTAAGTATAGGTACAATTTCGTATAATAATATCTAATAATAATAAACTATAACTAAGCAATTACATATATAAATTAACTAACTTACTATGCTACCGTACAAAATCTATAACTACTTATTTATTACCTACATAGGTAAATTAAATTATTTATTTCGTATCGTACCATAAACTTTATCCTCTTCACAATATACACTTCACTTCACTTTGGTATTTATTATTACACCACACATTTATTTTTTCACTTGTTTCACTTCACACACGCGCGAGATTATTATTATTTACGCGAACGCAACGACGGAGGCGACGTGAAACGACGATAATAAACAACAACAACCTAATTAATAATTACAACACACATTTTTACAACTATAAACTAAAACGACACGCCGTCCGCCCTGCCGACTGCCCGATATAATATACTTTTGTTTTTCAATATAATAATAAAGGATATTATTATTATTATTATGGCTATGGCGCTGGCGCATGCGCGATGCGCGACGAACGACGTCGCTTTTTGACGGTGTCAGTTCGTTCTCTCGCTCGCTCCCTACCCCACCCGACGTTTGCGCGACAGCGGCCGTATATAAAATGAACGGACACAAACGGATTGTTTTTGTATTTACTGGTTGTAGCGCGCGCACGCACACGCACGTTATATATAATATTACGTTGAAAGTTATTATAATATAAAAAAACTTCAAACATGTCTGGACGCGGTAAAGGTGGAAAAGTTAAGGGAAAGGCAAAGTCTCGTTCCAACCGTGCTGGTCTCCAGTTCCCCGTCGGTCGTATACACAGGCTGCTGCGTAACGGCAACTACGCCGAGCGCGTCGGTGCCGGTGCTCCAGTGTATCTGGCCGCAGTAATGGAATACCTTGCCGCTGAAGTTCTCGAGTTGGCCGGTAACGCCGCGAGGGACAACAAGAAGACCAGGATCATTCCCCGTCATCTCCAATTGGCCATCCGCAACGACGAGGAGTTGAACAAACTGCTATCCGGCGTGACAATCGCTCAGGGCGGTGTGCTGCCTAACATCCAGGCTGTCCTCCTGCCCAAGAAGACCGAGAAGAAGGCCTAAACCTCTCGCTCAATTCTTGGTCTGTCTGTATCATCGAGATCACGATCGATGTGCATCGACACACACACACACACTGTTCTTTGCGTGCATGGATCGTGAACGTGAAAAAGGCCCTTTTCAGGGCCACAATACGAATCATAGTCGGAAAGTAATATTATATTATTATTATAAAGACTGTTTCTATTACGATACAATTGAAAGTATTCTAGCAGTATAACTATGTATTATAGTACATTATACAGTATATTATAAAATAATACTTAATAATATTAAATTGACAGACACGTCAGTTAAAAGTAAATTTTACATGAACAAAACTACTACTTCATTGATACATTATAATTAAACACGAAATAAAAATATATGCAACGTAGATACCTATCAATACAAACCATTTGATATTTATTTAATTATAGGTATGTAATCTACCATACTATCAAATAGATAGAATAAATAATATTACTACTAAAGACGACCAAAAGCGAAGCGTCGCACCTCGTCCCGCGCATTTCCCCTTTGGCGCGGTCTCTCTCTTGACGCTAGAGCGAGGCGAACGCGACTGAACATATCTGTTTCGCTACGATTGGTCCGCGCGGACTGTCGCGCTCTACGTGCGTCCCACCACTGAGCGACTTTTGGCTCAATAAAAAGAAGGTGCAGTTTGCCGTACGAAATCACTCAGCTATCGAACGCCGTACTGTACTGTACTGTACGTTCATTAGCGCGCTCTCATAATTATTAACCGACAACAAAATGCCGCCCAAGACAAGTGGTAAGGCCGCCAAGAAATCCGGCAAGGCACAAAAGAACATCTCCAAGACCGATAAGAAAAAGAAGAAGCACAAGAGGAAGGAGAGCTACGCCATCTACATCTACAAGGTGCTCAAGCAGGTCCACCCCGACACCGGTATCTCCAGTAAGGCTATGTCAATCATGAATTCGTTCGTTAACGACATCTTCGAACGCATAGCCGCCGAAGCTTCTCGTCTGGCCCATTACAACAAGAGGTCCACTATTACATCGAGGGAGGTGCAGACTTCCGTCAGGCTGCTGCTGCCCGGTGAGCTCGCCAAGCACGCAGTCAGCGAGGGCACCAAAGCCGTCACCAAGTACACCAGCTCCAAGTGAGCGTCGCGTATACTTGTTTCGTGTTTTTTTGTGTCTGTGTATGTATATCGAAACACGAACACAACAAAAGGCCCTTTTCAGGGCCACAAATATGTTCATGTATTTTCTGTAATCGGTTTCTATTAACACACAACAAGTCGAAAGTTCGACGACGACGACGACCGGTTAATTAATTTACTTAACTAATAAAATAAAAAAAAATATATATATATATATATATGTATATATTTCCTCTATCTAGCTGAATAACAAACAAACAATATAATTATGGTTAGGCTAGGTTAGAAAAAGTTAGGTTAAGAAATGTTAGGTTTGAAAAAGTTAGGTTCTAAAGGAGAGAGAATGAATGAAATTTAATTAAAAAAAAAAAAAAAATCATATATATTAACAACGTAGATGTTTAACCGCGATAAATATAAATAATAAAAAAATAAAAAAAAATAGAAAAAGGTTTAATGCGAAACGATAATTATTTATAGATGATACCTACCACCTATACCAATAAATTATTGTTTTGTAAAACTTTATTCGAGCGTTCGATTGTGTGATGCGTCGAGCTTGTTTCCCGTCGGGTATAAATATTGGTGACCCGCGTACGGCGTTATTCAGACGGCCGTCGACTGTCGAGCCGAGCGGACGTGCGGAGCGCTCCGCAGCGAAGCTAACGTACGGGTGCCTAGATATTTTCTATAAATATTTTTTATTATTAAATAAAAGTAATATTTTGGAGCCCAGGACTTGGACCAGGGTTCAGGTCCTGAGCGGGGAGCACCGCCATTTGAGGGCCGGTGGGGCTGTGCCGTGCCGTGTATAGGGTGCTGGCCAGGCAGAAGCTGCCAGGCTCGGCCCCTATCGCACGGTAGCTGGCGCTACCCTCACCAGGGCACCACGTGACGGTCTCCAAAAAATGAAGAGTGCAGAGGAAACTCCGTCCGGCCAGGAGCCGCAGCACCCGCGTGCTAGCCATGAAGACGACCTTCGTGTCTGCAGCGCGCTTCGTGAAGAAGGGCGCATCACGCGGGGGCTGCAGCGCTGGCTTGAAACTTACCTGAAGTTAATGGACGTCCTACATGGGGGAAGGCGGCCTGAGGAGGCCACCCCCCAGGAGAAGGCTGCGCTAGGGCTGGTGCAGCTGATGATGCCGGACTTGTTTTCGGAACGTCAGCTGCCACCTGTGCTCACAGCTGCGGCCTCACCTGCCATTGTAACCATAGCCACACATGTGGCCCCAACCACCATGGTAACCACAGCCACACATGTGGCCCCAACCACCAAGGCCACGGCCTCATCCACCAAGGCCATGGCCTCAACTGTGGCCTTAACAACCACTATGGCCACCACAAAGGCCACAAAATTGGCCTTCACACCTGAGGCCACAGGCCCCAAGGCCACAAAATTGGCCTTCACACCCGAGGCCGCAGGCCCCAAGGCCACAAAAATGGCCTTGGAAATTTGCGAAGCCACCACCACCGAGGCCACAAAAACGGCCTTGACGGGAATTCCAACCAAGACCACTATGGCGACCTTCATGGCCCCACCAGTGGACTCGGCTATGCAACCGCCTTTACAGACGACCAATTCGGGGGCCTTGGCCTCGACCGAGACCAATGAGTCCCCCAGGGACTCCAGCAGGACAGTTGACGTCACGGCCCACGAGGGGGCCCAGCCAACAAAAAGGGCGAGAGAAGAGGAGAGCAGTGACCATCAACCAGGAAAACGAGTGGACCTGGACTCCTCCCCCTCATCAGAGGGAGAAGTAGCCATCCCGCTATACCACTCTACGCCAACACCACCAACAGAGCAGAGTGGAGAAGGAACTCAGGACTCGTCTGCCTATCGTTCTCTCCCACCGCTGCCACAGAGGGAGAAAACAAGAAGACGAGCTTCGCTTCCCGACACCGGCTACCCATCGCAGCAACAGCTACCGGCGGACACAAGAACTGCTGCCGCAGTGCTTGCCGCGGCCAAACAGCCGACGCCTACACCCAAAGAAGCTCCAAAAGAAATAATTCAGCCAAAGCAACCTATCCTTGTGGTGGATCGTCTAGAGAAATGGACGTCACACTTCAAGGATCTCACCTATAAAATTGGCCATCCACCGAATGGGCGACCATTCGGCAAAGGCATAAAATTCATGCCCAAATCTGAACAAGAGTTCAGAATAATTCAAGACCATCTGGACGCTCTTGGGCAGGAGCAGGCGCCATATTACGCAATAGCCCCACCCAATAGCCGACCACTGAAGATGGCAATTCGTGGCCTTCCAGCCGATACCCCCGCGGAGGAGATAATGGCGGACCTGACCGACAAAGGCGTGCCAGTCAAGTACGCCAAACATATACGGGCCCGAACCGGAAGGCCAGGATGTATCTTCTTCGCGGAGGTGGAACGAACCACCGCAGCCGCCCAAACAGCATACGCCGTTGACGAGCTCCTGCTCATGCCGGGAGTCGTCATAGAGCCCTGGAAGGGGAAAAAAGGGCCTTCGCAGTGCCATCGCTGCCAGGGCTTTCGCCACAGCTCGCACAACTGCCACAGACCTGTGGCGTGTGTGCGATGCGGTGGCGAACACCAGGCGCACGCCTGCGACAGGCCCAAAGACCAAGCGGCCACGTGTGCCAACTGCAAGGGCGCTCACCCAGCAAATAGTGTTGTTTGCCCAGCATACAAGAAAGAGGCACGCAACAAGAAAGCTGGACTGAAGCCCCGCACAGGACCACCAAAAACCCCGGAACACCCACCTCAAGTAACCGAAGCAGCACCTGCATCATTGATGGCTCGGGCAAACGGGCCCACACCTAGAGGGGCACCAGAAGCAGCAGCCCCCAAAAGAAAACCCAAGAAAAAGAAGAAGAAAAACATAGAGGCCAAAACCACCGTTGGAGGGGATAGAACAAAACCAACGGCTGACACCAGTACTGAGAGGGAGCAACTCGCAGCTCTTCTCCAATTTTTCGCCCAGCGTGTCAAAGCGGGCGACATAAACATTGAAGGAATGCTTGGATCTCTCCCCTCCAATGGATAAGCCCTTAAGGGTAATACATTGGAATGCCCAATCACTAACGGGCAAAGTGGGGCTACTCCGTCTGTTCCTCAAGGAACAAGCGATAGATGTCGCGCTGTTAAGCGAGACCCATCTCAAGACGCAAACCCAGCTTAAAATCCCTGGATACATCGTGTACCGGCAGGATGAGGTCTCGCCAACAGGCGTGGCCTATCGAGGCCTGGCTGTCCTGGTGAGGAGGACACTTGTACACCAACCTGTCGATCCAAAGAGGCTCAACACCTTCTACGCGCTGGGCGTAGATGTCCAGATCGGAAGACAGGTGTTGCGCCTCTACGCAGCCTACCGCCCACCAAGATCACAGGAACTCCAGCTGGAAGAACTGAGAGAGCTACTAACCCACTCACCAACTGTCATTGCAGGAGATCTTAATGCCAAACACCCGGCATGGCACTGCTCCAGCAGCAACAGTGTTGGCGATCGTTTGTTCCGGGATGCCAGCACCTACAACTACGAAGTATCAGGACCACGGGAACCAACAAGATTGGACCCGGTGAATCCAGGAGCCGACAGTGTGCTGGACATCCTGGTCTACAGGGGCATCAATGCGCCAACGCAAGAAGTGCTTCCCGATCTGCCATCCGACCATCGACCGGTTCTGTTGATGTTTGGATCTCCCGCAATAGCTCTACCACCTAGGAAAAGGGTAAGAGTCGACTGGGACATGTTCCAGGAGCTACTTCCCACAGAAACAAGTCGCAAGACACCTGTCTCAGCAGAAGAAGTCGAGGAAGCAGCTAACACCATCACCGACTCCATCCAGGCCGCGCTCAGAGCATCCTCCACCAGCCAACAGCATACACAGCGTCACGAGGAGCTTCCCACGTCGCTGCTGAAACTCATAACCAAGAAACGCGAAGCCTGGAGGACCTGGAAACAAACCAGACACCCGAGACACAAAGCCATCCTCAACCAGCTGACCAACAGCATTAAAACCGCCTTGTGGGAGCACAGGGGAGACACGTGGGAGGAGCACATGATAAACATCGAAGGTGACACCCCTTCAATACACCGTCTCTGCAGACAACTGTCTGTAGACCCGAACCCTGCTCGACCCCTGTTTGACCAAGGCGGCCAACTACGCTTCAAGGTCGCAGAACGAGCCGAGATATTGTCCTCAAGCCTCGAGGAGCAATTCAAACCCCACGAGGAAGAGGTACCTAGCCACACCAAGGCAGTCGAAGAGGCAGTCCATTCCTACCTCTCGACCCCTACCGAACCACCAGCAGCAGATCTACTGATGACCGCCGACGAGGTTGCCGCAGCCATCAAAGTGACCAACCCCAGAAAGGCGCCGGGCAGGGATGGAATCTCCAACCTGGCACTGAAACACCTCAAGCCCGAAACAATAGAAGCTCTCAAAGAGCTGTTCAATGGTATCCTTTGGACCGGTCACTTTCCAACTACATGGAAAGAGGGCCGGGTCATAGTTCTCCCCAAACCAGGCAAAGACCTAAGGTTACCATCGAGCTACAGGCCAATAACGCTCTTGGCCACTGTCTCCAAAGTCTTCGAGCGCCTACTGCTCAAGCGAGTGCGCCCACACTTGGAGCCCAGGCCAGAGCAATTTGGTTTTAGGGCTGAACATTCCACCACACTACAATTGACGCGAGTCCTAGATGAGATGGCCACGTGGATGAACAGAGGGGGATACACGGCGACCGTGATGTTGGACATGGAGAAGGCCTTCGACAGGGTGTGGCATGAAGGTCTCATCTACAAACTGTCGAGGACCACTCTACCGCGCCAGATCGTTGCGGTCGCCGCGTCTTTCCTTAGGGGGCGCACATTTCACGTGGCTATTGAAGATGAGATATCGTCAAACAAGACGATAGCAGCCGGAGTACCACAAGGCAGCTGCCTTTCACCCATCCTGTACGCCCACTACACAGACGACATCCCGGTAGTAGGCGACGTCAAGTTGGCCCTATTTGCCGACGACGCCGCGTACCTATCCAGTTCCCTGAACGCCAAACACGCAGCCAAAAAACTGAGCCGCACCCTCGATGAGCTCCCGAGCTGGCTGAGGAGATGGCGGCTCAGATGCAACGTCTCAAAAACCCAGGCGATGGTGACAGGATGGGCGCGCCCGCCCCCTTGCCTCAAACTCCATAATACGGAAATCCCATGGTCCACATCCGTAAAATATCTGGGCATCACAGTGGACAAATCCCTATCCATGGAAGCCCACATCCGGACCATAATAGGCAAGACCAAAATGGCGAGAGCCAAATTGCGCCCCTTACTAACATCACGATTGCCAATAAGTACCAAGCTGGGCATATACAAAACTTATATAAGACCGCGCATCACCTATGCGGCACCAGCTTGGTACAATCTGATTCCAGATGCAGCGCGCAAACGCCTACAAGCCTTGGAGAACTCGTGCTTGCGAATGGCGGTGAAAGCACCAAGGTACCTGCGGAACACAACAGTCCACAGGGACCTGAAATGGACCAATATCAAGGAATTCGTGGGTAAGCTCGCCAAAGGGATGTTCGAACGGGCTGATCGTTCTGAACATCCCCACCTGGTGGGCATAGCACCGCTTCCCCATCCGGAAGACACCCGCCACAGAAGGAAGAGGAAACTGAAACGCCCCGCTCGGGAACTGATTTTATCCGTACCCACGAGCGGGGCTCAAGCACCAACACACACAGAAGAAGACCAGGACTACGAACCACCGCCCTCTAGAAGGCGACTAGCAGGGCCTCTCCCAACGGAGTCTCACCCGGCTGGCCAGCCTCGAGGGCGGCAGCAACAGGAAGTCCGACTGCCGCCCCCTTGAGACGGTAAACCGACACCTCAGTCGGTAACTGACTCAAGGCTGGCAGTCTAATCCAATGACCGACTCGTGGCTACGAGTCGCGTTGAGAACCACCTAAAGGAGCAAATGCTCCGATGGTTTCCCCCCACTACAGAAGTAGTGTGAGATGACATCAGGTCGGCGGCGTTATTCATTCTCTCTCGCACCGTCCCCGCGTACTGACGTTACCTACCGTACTACCGTTACGTTAAAGAAATGGCACGTACCAAGCAGACCGCTCGCAAGTCCACCGGTGGTAAGGCACCGAGGAAACAGCTCGCCACTAAAGCCGCCCGCAAGAGTGCACCGGCTACCGGTGGTGTAAAGAAGCCCCATCGCTACAGGCCCGGTACCGTCGCTCTTCGTGAGATCCGTCGTTACCAGAAGAGTACCGAGCTGTTGATCCGCAAACTCCCGTTCCAGCGTTTGGTTCGTGAGATCGCTCAGGACTTCAAGACCGATCTCCGTTTCCAGAGCTCCGCTGTCATGGCACTTCAGGAGGCCAGCGAGGCTTACCTCGTCGGTCTCTTCGAAGACACCAACCTTTGCGCCATTCACGCTAAACGCGTCACCATCATGCCAAAGGACATACAGTTGGCTCGCAGGATCAGAGGCGAACGCGCTTAAGGCGTGTGACTTTACAACTCCGGCGTACACAAACACGCACGAAATTATCATCGTGTCAGTTTTGTACACTCGAGCCGAAAAGCACAAAAGGCCCTTTTCAGGGCCACATATATTTCTGATATATTATTAAAATATATGTTTCTTACATAACATCATAAAGTCATATAGTCTATAAATAAACTACATATAATTATATACTAAATTATAAATATATAGGTTACTGAAAAAGTTTAGTTTAGTTTGTTTGCTTATGTTATTTATGCATAATTGATTTGACTTAAAACATGGATGTAAATAAATCTATGGAATAATCAAATTATTTCACTTTTGCAATATTCTATATGCTATGCGTATAGACTTGCCAAATGAAATTAGGTTGATATTTTATTAAAACAATAATTTGTTCAAGTCATAGGTGAATATGACTAATACAAGAATAACACGAATTATTATTAATGTACCTACATAGAAATTATATTAATAAATAATTGTGTGTTCGTAGTAAACCGGGGCACCCACCGAGCGCGCGAGCGCGTCGACGGCTCCATACACCGGCGGTATACTATATAAAGGGGCGAAATACGTTTGCTCCGAATCCAGTCGTACGCCAGCGCTCGCCGTTTAACAACGTGCGCGCGTTAGTCATTTGTTCGTGTCGTTCTGTTCAATTTACTCGCTTAGAAGATGACCGGACGCGGAAAGGGAGGAAAAGGTCTGGGGAAAGGAGGAGCCAAGCGTCACAGGAAAGTACTTCGTGATAACATCCAGGGCATCACGAAGCCGGCCATCCGTCGTCTGGCGCGCAGAGGTGGTGTCAAGCGTATCTCCGGTCTCATTTACGAAGAGACTCGCGGCGTCCTCAAGGTTTTCCTAGAGAACGTAATCCGCGACGCCGTCACGTACACGGAGCACGCCAAGAGGAAGACCGTAACCGCCATGGACGTAGTCTACGCTCTGAAGCGTCAAGGCCGCACCCTCTACGGTTTCGGCGGTTAAGGTTGCCTGCATGTCTCTGCCTGCATGCCACATAATATTTATCGAATATTATTATTTTATTCGATAAATAATTTAAACAAAAGGCCCTTTTCAGGGCCGCATATGAATCTTATAAACTTTATTACGGTTTATGTTTCTATGACACACACACAAGAAAGTCTCTAATTAACTAACTCAAAATACTTTTACCAACCTTACCAATAGTATCGGTTCTACAACATAAATAAACATCTTACTTGTTGTTACTCTTCCTCTATAGAGATATAGCGAACCGTGCCGAAGTATACTTATGTGTAGATCTCCATTCACCGTTCGAGTAACTGAAAGAAAAAAAAAAAAAAATATATGTATAATTTTTTATATATCGTAGCATACATATAACATTATAATATATTACTTTTATACGTTTGTTTTATCATTCTATATACCTACTTAGAAACGACTAATCGTATGATTTTAATATTATTATTAATATTTACTTTGAAAAATTATATTAATTTATACATTACTACGTCGTACGTACGTACACGACGAAAAGTAGCGCTGAGGGCGGCCGCCGCCGCTCTTTACTTTGTACTGCGCATTTGATTCGATTATTGTAAATATGCCTATAGACTATTCATAATATGAAATATATTGAATAATAATAGACAGTGTCTCAATGATGACGTAAAATATATTTTTATATTACTATTATAATCGAACAAACCTCACCGGTCATAGTCGTCCGTCCTTAAGTGGTGTGTTCGAACCAACGTGTATGCAACGTGTTTTACGAAGGTTCACTTTTAATGGTGTAATTCGTTCGGTTAATGTGTTAATATAAAAAAAATGTTTACACGTTTCAAGCTCGATATCCACGTCGAGGATTTATCGACCGTTTAGGCGGAAATCTTTGCGTTTTATAGAGAAAAATACATTTTTAACAAAACTCAACGTATGCACGGTAGACAGTCGAGAAAATAATATACCGTAGCGTCGTAACCTATCGTTTATACCCTATATAATCTGTGTTGTACGATGGTCACTTTCATGATATATATAAAATGTTGTACGAAATACATGCCGCCATAGGAAAAGTTTAATAAAAATTTATTTAATTAGATAGGTGTTAGTGAAAAGTATGAAGTGTTCATACGAGAAAACGTCCCGCGACAGAACGGCCCTCGTTACGGTAAAGTTCAGACGTAGCTCGCTGAACGAAATTTTATGTATGGTGGCGACATCTACGGACAGTCGAAGTCTCTATCTACTTTACTACTAACTACTACGTTAGTTAATTACGTACTTACTTGTGTGTATCTAAATATAATAAAAAATAAATAAAATGGCAGACACAGCTGTTGCCGCCGAAGCTCCGGCTCCCGCTACACCCGCGAAGAAGGCAGGAAGAGGGGCAGGTGCCGCAAAGAAACCTAAGGCGAAGCCCACTCATCCCAAGACATCCGAGATGGTGAACAACGCTATCAGGGAGATGAAGGAACGCAGCGGATCGTCGTTGCAAGCCATCAAAAAATACATCGCCGCCCACTACAAGGTCGACGCCGAGAAGTTGGCGCCTTTCATTAGAAAGTATCTGAAGAGTGCCGTCGAATCGGGTGCCCTAATTCAGACAAAGGGCAAGGGAGCCTCCGGATCGTTCAAACTCGAGTCCAAGTCCTCCTCGGCGAAGAAACCCAGCGCAGCCGCCGCTAGCTCCGGCAAATCCGCCGGCGGCAAGGGTGCCGCCGCCTCCGCCGCCAAGGGTGGTAAGAAGGCGACCGCCTCCGCCGCCGGCGCCAAGAGCAAGAAGGCGGCCGCCGCGTCGGCGTCTGCCGCCTCGGGCTCGCCGTCCAAATCCAAAGCGTCCGCAGCTAAAGACAAGAAAGCCGCCGCCGCAAAGAAGAAGCCCGCCCCTAAGAAGGCCGCAACCCCCGCTAAGGCGAAGGGTGGTGCAGCCCCCAAAGCAAAGAAGACCGCCAAACCTCCTACTAAGAAACCCAAGGCACCGAAACCTAAGAAGGCCGCCGCCACACCTAAGAAGCCGGCCGCGAAGAAAGCAGCCGCCGCCAAGAAGTAAACTCGCACACGACACCACCGCACAACATAATTGATTGTGTGTGTGTGTGTGTGTGTGTCGTCGAGAGGTACGACGTGTTGCGCCGCGGCGCTAAGCGGCTCAAGACTGCGGCGACCGACCAGCGGAGTAGTGCAGTTTCTGATCGCAAGAAAGAAGAAGAAAACTACTAAGATCTCTCTCTATCATCGCTGCCGCGCGCTTAGCTTGCTATGCGCACGCACGCAACAACAAAACAGCCCTTTTCAGGGCTAACAAAGTTTTCTCGAATATAATTTTTATTTTTATATTCGTTTCTATGATACGATAAAGGTCAAAAGTAGTCTCAAACAAACAAACAACATTCTACTATAACGCATCAACTTTATTTATTTCTAAATAAATACTTTACATCGCTAAGTATAGGTACAATTTCGTATAATAATATCTAATAATAATAAACTATAACTAAGCAATTACATATATAAATTAACTAACTTACTATGCTACCGTACAAAATCTATAACTACTTATTTATTACCTACATAGGTAAATTAAATTATTTATTTCGTATCGTACCATAAACTTTATCCTCTTCACAATATACACTTCACTTCACTTTGGTATTTATTATTACACCACACATTTATTTTTTCACTTGTTTCACTTCACACACGCGCGAGATTATTATTATTTACGCGAACGCAACGACGGAGGCGACGTGAAACGACGATAATAAACAACAACAACCTAATTAATAATTACAACACACATTTTTACAACTATAAACTAAAACGACACGCCGTCCGCCCTGCCGACTGCCCGATATAATATACTTTTGTTTTTCAATATAATAATAAAGGATATTATTATTATTATTATGGCTATGGCGCTGGCGCATGCGCGATGCGCGACGAACGACGTCGCTTTTTGACGGTGTCAGTTCGTTCTCTCGCTCGCTCCCTACCCCACCCGACGTTTGCGCGACAGCGGCCGTATATAAAATGAACGGACACAAACGGATTGTTCAAAATCATTCATTCCACGCTAGCCGCCGCCCGGTGCACACGTCTCCACGACAGTCCGTGCCAAATTCCGACGCGACTTTCCCGCTCAAACACTCCGACACTTCGACAGTTGTAGCGACTTGTTGTTTTCACAACAAGTTGTCTATTAATTGTCAAGTTACTGTTCTTTTTAGAACAATCACACACACTTCCTAGACAATTGTAACGACTTGTTATTTTCATAACGAGTTGTTAATAATTGTCTAGTCACTGTTCTTTTTAGAACAATCACACACACACTCACAACATCATACCTTCGTTTCTTGTCCTTCTAGGGACATAGATAACAAAAGTCTGTTCTTTTCAGAACAACCGCACACACACATTACACAACACCACACCTTGTTTCTTGTCCTTCTAGGGACATAGTTAACAAAAGTCTGTTCTTTTCAGAACACCCCACCTACACATACACCCACAACATTGCGTTTCTCTTGTCCTTATCAGGACATTGAACACAAAAGTCTCGCCGCGAGCGTCCCGCTTCCCGCCGTTTTCACAGCGGTCAGCGGCCCACCTCGCAGCGATTGTCCTTGTCAGGACACTACACTACCACGTACACCACTTACCTCACAACACCGTGTCCGCTGCGAACTGTACTGCCCTTCTCGGGGCATACACGAGCACCGGCACACACCACACACAAACCCGGCGTCGGTCCGGTCCTTTACAGGGCTCCGCACCCGGCTCACTTCACCACACACTACAACAACACGAAACACAGCACATTAACACCCGTGCACTTTTAAGCGCGCGGCCCACATCGGAGCCCTACCGTCACCGGAGGCCCCGAACACATAGGTACTCACAACATTTTTTCGCGCGCTTTTTGATCCGTCGAAAAGAGCGCGAAACTCACTACACCACAAATCACTACACACCTACATCGCACCTACATACATTTACATTCATCTACATTACACTACATTCATTTATACAACATAACACGTACGTTACTACGCGAGCGACTATCAGCTGGGCGCGGCGAGAGGCCACCGGCCGGGACGCGACCGCCGCAAAAAGCGCGCGAACGTAGCATCGTCGCTCACTCGATACACTATCCATACATCTACATACGTACGTATAACACACCTATTTTATACATCGAATTTTGATCGCGTCTCACAGCTGTTTACGCAGTTGTATTCGCGTGAAAACTTCGTTGTTTAACTTCACGTATTTTTGGCCCCTTCAGGGTAAAACCAGCTTGGTCTGGTCCCCGGTGGAAACCTCACAGGTGCCAACGAAACCGGGTGAGGCGTTGACCCGACACGCCTGCCGCGCCCCATAAGGGCAAAGCTAACCGTCGGACGGGACCAGGTAGCACGGCCTTGGGGGTGTCCCCTAGTCGTGTCTGGTTGTCTCCTACCGTCCCACCCTTACCCCTTCCTTACTTCCATTCCTTTACACTAGTTTGGGTGTGCCGGCCGTCAGGCCCATACCACCCCGGTGTAGAGGCAGTTAGGAATCCTCTACTCGCGTGAGTTGCACAGAGGAATACACGTTGTTTAGGTACACACCACACCACGCACTACTCATCCTCCTGGCTTCCCGCCGGGAGGGATCGTAATCAAGGCGGCCGACTAAAAGTCAACAACTTTTTATTTGTCGTCCTTGTTGCTAATCCCTACTAAGTGTAACTCGATCGAGTTTCACTTAGTACAAAATGTTATCACTCGAGGTTCTATTACAGGACCCCGAGGTTTATGCCTTTTTAAAGGCAAAGTTTGGGGACGGCATCCCTTCCGCCGCCCCCGCTTCCTTCCCCTCACAACCCCTCACCCCAGCCGCCACTGCCGAAGCGCGATCTACTCACGGTCGCAAATCCCGTCGGGACGCAGTCCCAAGCACCCCCGCCTCCCCCACGCGTTCGCGGAGCTCTCACTCCACGAGACGCACCCCCTCCCCCGTCATCACCCCCTCTCCCTCCGATATGGAGGCTTCTGAAATTAGCAGTCAGGAATCTGACGACGGGTTTCAACCCGACCCGCGCAATGAGCGCAAAAAGAGGAGGCGCAACCCTCCTCTCCCCCCCTCTTCGGGCACTGACGCCCTTCTACCCACCCCCCCCTCCCAACCGCCCAAGCCCGCCTCGCAGAAGAGGCCGCTCTCTCCCCGTCAAGGGGACGCTCCACGAAAGGAGCCAACCCCCCCACCCCTCTTCGTTCATGAGAAGTCCAAATGGACTTCTATTTCAGGTTGGTGTGCTGAAAAGCACATCAACTTCACCTCCGCACGATCCACCGCTCAGGGGATCAAAATCACTGTCCCCACTTCTCGGGACCATAGGTCCCTCACCCTCCTTCTCAAGGAAAGGGCTATCCCTTTCCACACTTTCACCCTTGAGGAGGAACGCCTCCTCAGGGTAGTCATACGAGGTGTCCCCAGGGAGATCCCCACGGAGGAGGTTCTATCCTCCCTCCGCTCCCAATCTTTTCCCGTGCACGCCGTGCACCGCATGGTCCGGGGGAAATCCCACGATCCATACGACATGGTTCTGGTCTCCCTCGACCGCACCGACGCCGGAAAGGCGATCTTCCGCCTCACCAGCGTATGCCAACTTCACGGCATAGCTGTTGAGCCCCCCCACAAGCGTGACACTGTTTCCCAGTGCCACCGCTGCCAACAATACGGGCACTCCGCCCGCAATTGTTTCGCCAAGCCTAGGTGCGTCAAGTGCCTAGGTGACCACTCCACCGCCCAGTGCGACCGGCCCAAGGACAAGTCCTTGTGCACGTCTCCCCCCGCATGTGTTCTCTGCGGGGAGATCGGACATCCCGCGAACTACCGCGGGTGCCCGAAAGCCCCTCGCCCCCTTAAGGGGAAAACCCCTCGCACTCCGGCAAGGCGCAATCCCCCCCCACCCACGACTCCCCCAAGCCCCCCCAAACCCAACCCTTGGGGATCAAAGGCAGTAGCCCCTGCGGTGAAGCCTATGTTCCCCGCCCTCCCCAGCCGAGCAACCCCTCCTGTGGCTGCCTCGGCTCCCCCCACCCCCAACCCCCCCTCGGCTAAGATACCGACCCCGGTATTCCTAGCCCCCTCCCCCCCCTCCCCCTCCATCAACAACTCGGATCTGGGAATAGTTGCTCGCTTTGCGAGCCTTATAAACTACGCCCAGCTTCGAGAAATGGCCGACCTGATTCGCGCCAATGAGGGCAACCCATTGGCACTGCTGGATATCTCGATCAGGTACTCCAGCATCATCGAATCACTAGCCAACTTTAGGGTAAATCCGTAATGGATTTACAACCCCAAGGTAGAGTCAAACCGAAATCCCTACGTTTAGGTTATTTCAATGCAAATGGCATTAAAACCCAGCGCGACGAGATCGCCACTTTTCTCCGCGATCATGACTTAGATATTCTTTTAGTGCAAGAAACCTTTTTAAAACCCGCTCATAGGGACCCAAAAATTGCAAACTATTGCATAGTTCGCAATGATAGGGTCAGATCCCGCCTCGGCGGCACTCTAATCTATTACAAAAAATCCTTGCACTGTGTTCCCATGGACCCGCCCTCCCTCACGTCAAACATTGAAGCTTCGATATGTAAGCTAGGCATGTCAGGACATCAACCCATTGTGATAGGTTCGTTGTACTGCCCCCCGGGCGAAGATTACTCACTATGGGATAGTGACTTCGCGGCCCTCGCCAACCTCGGGGGTGCAGTCATTCTGGCAGGAGACATAAATGCCAAAAACTCCCTTTGGGGTTGTAACACTACAACTCAAAGGGGCAGAGTTCTCAACAGGATCTCTGAATCCCTAGGTTTCGACATTCTCGCTCCGAATGAGCCAACCCACTACCCCGGCAACCTAGCACATCGCCCTGATGTACTAGACGTCGCACTCCTAAAGAGCATCAATCTGAGGTTGTGTTCGATAGAAGTGCACAAGGAGCTTGACTCCGATCACAGGCCAGTAGTACTAGACTTCGCTCCCCGCGTAGGTCCCCGCGAAGCAGGCCAACCTCTTCCTACCAGGCTTGTAACAGACTGGAATCGTCTTGAGGAAAGCCTCAAGGCGACTACCTCCGACCATCTAGATGGTATACCAGATATTATCACGTCCGTAGACGAAACGGTAGCGGCAATCGACTCCCTCACAAATCACGTGCAATCGCTTATTAGTGATTGCTCCCGGAGAGTACCGGTGGAGGACAGCCTCCACTGGCGCCTCCCCGAGGACGTACGAGATTTACTGAGGGAGAAGAACGCAGCTATCAGAGCCTACGATAGAGTTCCCTCCGAAGCCAATAGGGCACAGCTTAGATCACTTCAGCGCGCCGTCAAAGCGCGAATTGGCGAGCTACGCCAGGATAGATGGGACAGCACTCTCGAAAGTTTAGAACCTACACACCAAGCGTTCTGGCAACTTTCGAGAGCCCTTACTAAGGATACTGTTGTTCCCATACCTCCCCTCAACAGGCCCAACCTTCCTCCCGCTTTTGATGATAGCGAGAAAACCGAATGTCTAGCTGACTGTCTCGAGCTTCAATGTTCCCCCAGCACCCTCCCAGTCGACTTAGATCACCTCGAAGAGGTAAACCAAGAGGTGGAACGGCTAGCCTCACTACCGTTACCCACCCTATCCGAAGAGGATGAAGACCCTGTCCCCCCAGTCACACCCGATGAGGTATCAGGTATCATCAAGAAACTAAAACCTAGGAAATCCCCCGGTTCGGATCTAATCAACAACAGAGTTATCAAACTCTTTCCCCCCATCCTTATCGCCCTCATGACCGCCATCTTCAATGGGGCCATGTCTAACAACATCTTTCCACACCAGTGGAAAAATGCCATCGTCATTGGCATCCCAAAACCGGGCAAGCCCAAGACCGAACCGAGTAGTTATCGACCCATCAGCCTTCTCAACGGCATGGGCAAGATATACGAACGACTTATACTCAGTCGTCTCCTAGCATACGCCGATGCTAACCTGCTCATTCCCCATGAGCAATTTGGCTTTAGGAATCACCATTCCTGTGTTCAGCAAGTCCACCGACTGGTTGAGCACATAAGTCACAAACTCATGTACGGTCAACGTACGGGCGTCCTCTACTTTGATGTGGCGAAGGCGTTCGACAAGGTCTGGCACAACGGCTTATTATATAAGCTGTGGCAGATGGAAGTGCCACACAGACTCGTGCTCATCATACGAGACTACTTGTCGAATCGCCTTTTCCGCTACAGAGTTGAAGGCGCCCTCTCCTCCCCCCACCCCGTTCATGCCGGAGTCCCACAGGGCTCGGTATTATCTCCAATCCTGTTCTCGCTGTTCACAAGCGACATACCAAAGCATCGGCAAGCTCAGTTAGCACTTTTCGCAGACGACACTGCAATCTACGCCTCTGGTACTAGTCTGGATTCCATAGCCAAGAACCTCCAATCCTCGGCCGACGCACTCGGTGCATGGTTTAGGAAGTGGCGGATCGAGGTGAATCCAGACAAAAGTCAAGCAGTGCTATACCATAGGCAAGCTAACAAACTCCCCCCTCCCCGCCCGCCCACGATTCGTATGTTTGGTAAGCCGATCCCTTGGGAGAAGCAAGCCAAATACCTAGGAGTTATTCTTGATGATCATCTGTCGTTCATTCCGCACATTAAGACCGTGCGCGCTAGGGCCGCTATGGCACAAAGTCGACTATACTTCCTCTTAAACCGTCGTTCAAAGCTTTCGCTTAGGAACAAAGTCCGCCTTTATACGGCTTGCATACGCCCCATCATGACGTATGCCTCCCCTGTGTTCGCACACACCCCCCCCTGTAGAATTCGTAAACTTCAGGTTCTCCAGAACAGATTCATGCGTAAAGCAACAGGAGCTCCCTGGTATGTTAGGACAGAGAATCTTCACATAGACCTCGGTCTGCCTACAATTAGGCAATTCATGAAGCGCTGCTCTCAGAACTTCTTTGACTCCGCCGCCGCACACAAGAACCCACTCATAGTGGCATCGTCTTCCTACACACCGTCTTGCATCTCGCGCATTCGCCGTCCGAGACACGTTCTCGGCGAGGATGACGACGAGATCACCAAGGCGCAGGAAGCCGCATACTCATCTATGAGACACAACTCACCCCGCACCGGCAACTCACCGCGATACCGACCTCGTCGTAGGGGTCGTTTGTATCGTCACCGCGTCACTACACAATCGGGCCGGCCCGCCACACCTAGCATAGCCCACAACTAGGGTTCGAGTTCCCTTGGTAGGGGACGCCCTATGCATATGCAGCACTCACACTCACTCATATGACCGTAGGCAATTTTTTGTTAGTTCCGTCTAACAAAAGTTTGAATACGTAGGTACATTTAGGTTAGGAGCACACGCTCGCCGCACGACCGCGCAAGGGTGTACATAGCCTAACGGCTTACACTTATCACCTCACAAAAAAAAAACGGATTGTTTTTGTATTTACTGGTTGTAGCGCGCGCACGCACACGCACGTTATATATAATATTACGTTGAAAGTTATTATAATATAAAAAAACTTCAAACATGTCTGGACGCGGTAAAGGTGGAAAAGTTAAGGGAAAGGCAAAGTCTCGTTCCAACCGTGCTGGTCTCCAGTTCCCCGTCGGTCGTATACACAGGCTGCTGCGTAACGGCAACTACGCCGAGCGCGTCGGTGCCGGTGCTCCAGTGTATCTGGCCGCAGTAATGGAATACCTTGCCGCTGAAGTTCTCGAGTTGGCCGGTAACGCCGCGAGGGACAACAAGAAGACCAGGATCATTCCCCGTCATCTCCAATTGGCCATCCGCAACGACGAGGAGTTGAACAAACTGCTATCCGGCGTGACAATCGCTCAGGGCGGTGTGCTGCCTAACATCCAGGCTGTCCTCCTGCCCAAGAAGACCGAGAAGAAGGCCTAAACCTCTCGCTCAATTCTTGGTCTGTCTGTATCATCGAGATCACGATCGATGTGCATCGACACACACACACACACTGTTCTTTGCGTGCATGGATCGTGAACGTGAAAAAGGCCCTTTTCAGGGCCACAATACGAATCATAGTCGGAAAGTAATATTATATTATTATTATAAAGACTGTTTCTATTACGATACAATTGAAAGTATTCTAGCAGTATAACTATGTATTATAGTACATTATACAGTATATTATAAAATAATACTTAATAATATTAAATTGACAGACACGTCAGTTAAAAGTAAATTTTACATGAACAAAACTACTACTTCATTGATACATTATAATTAAACACGAAATAAAAATATATGCAACGTAGATACCTATCAATACAAACCATTTGATATTTATTTAATTATAGGTATGTAATCTACCATACTATCAAATAGATAGAATAAATAATATTACTACTAAAGACGACCAAAAGCGAAGCGTCGCACCTCGTCCCGCGCATTTCCCCTTTGGCGCGGTCTCTCTCTTGACGCTAGAGCGAGGCGAACGCGACTGAACATATCTGTTTCGCTACGATTGGTCCGCGCGGACTGTCGCGCTCTACGTGCGTCCCACCACTGAGCGACTTTTGGCTCAATAAAAAGAAGGTGCAGTTTGCCGTACGAAATCAGGAGAGCTACGCGCGCGCACCGAGTTGAACGTCAGTACGAGCCTCGGTGCCCCCACCGCCGCACGGATCCAACCGCCCACTTCGTCCAGTACAGGCGTCATTCGCCTCGTGCTCCGAAGCGGCACACGCGCCGCCCGGCCGCATTCCGCGGCCGAGTGATCGCGGCAAGCGCACGCCACATTGTACCACCATGCCGAAAGGCAAACCTTTAAACAGCCCTTCTCAGGGCTACCCCTGCCCTTCTCAGGGCACCCCCAGCCCTTCTCAGGGCTCCAGGGCCACAACCCCTGCCACGCCAGCCTCGCCGCCGCTAGTGGCGGGCACCCCGCGCCCAGCCGCCCCGCGTTCACACCCGGGACGCACCGTCGCAGCGTCGTCGTCCGCTCCCTCCCGCTCAATGTGGGGTAGGTCGAGCACGCCCCGCGCACCGCCGCCAACTACCGCGCGCCCGCCCCGCGCGCCCGCCGCCGCGCGTGAACCGTGCGCACCGCCCGCGCCCACGCGCGCTCCGCCCGCCGCCGCGCGCGTTCCAACCGCCGCGCGCGTTCCAACCGCCGCGCGCGTTCCAACCGCCGCCCGCGCTCCAACCGCCGCCGCCGCGCCCGCCGCTCCACCTCCGGTGTTGAGCGGCCCGCCCGCATCGAGCGATTCGGAATGCGACGTCTCCATGGACGATGAAGATGTTTCCCGCGTGCAAACACGCCGCCCCCGAAGCCCCGACGCCGAAGCGGACGACGCTAAACGCCTCTGCGCGTCATCGTCACGCGATCCGCGTCTCGCCCGCTACACGCAGCAGGACGCCGCCCGTCCCGTGCAGTCATATGCCCGGGCCACAGCCACGCCGCCACCGACAATACCGACGCCCACCGGCCCGGATGCCGCGCTCGGCAACACCGCGCCTGCAACCAAGAGGAGGAGATACCCGCCCCTCATCGTGGATCACCTACCCAACTGGGCGTTCCACATGAGGCAGCTGAAAGCCCACCTAGGAAGAGCCGCCCAAGTCCGCCCCTTTGGAAAGGGGCTTAGATTTACTCCAAAAGAAGAGGAGGAGTACCGAGTCGTCCAACGATATCTCTCGGAGCTAGAGAGCACCGAGGGGATATCGTGGCACTCATATTCCTCGCCGCAGGAGCGCGACCTCAAAGTCGCGATCCGCGGCCTACCAGCGAACGCCACGCCTGAGGAGGTCCAAACCGAGCTGCGCGACTTGGGTTTCGAACCCGAGTATGTGCGCAGCATACGGGGACGCGGCGACCGACCGGGCTGCATCCTATTCGCAGTCTTAAAGAAGACAATCGACACCATCCCGGGTATCTACGCAGTAGATGAGATGCTGGGCATCCCCGGGGTCAAGATCGAAGCCTGGCGCGGTAGAAGAAAGCCCGCGCAATGCCATCGCTGCCAACAGTTCCGGCACAGCAGCCACAACTGCCATCGCCGCCTGGCTTGTGTCCGCTGCGGCGGGGAACACACGGCAAAGGAGTGCCCGCGCCCGCTGGATAAACCGGCGACGTGCGCGAACTGCGGGGGTGAACACCCCGCTAACAACAGGAGCTGCCCCGCCTTCCTAAGGGAAGCGCGCAACAAGAAGGCGGGGACCGCGCCAACAACAATGGGCCGCCCCACACAACAAGTGCAACCTGTAGTCTCCCAACCCCAAGGTGAGCGCGCGCAAGGAGCCTCCCTTATGGCGGAGGCAAATGCGCCCGTGCCCAGGGGTGCCGCCGCCACCTCCGCGACCAAAAAAACGACGCAGGAGGAGAAAACCGAGAGCCAAGGGTGTGGTCGACGTCTCAACCGTCGCAACACCGAAGCCACCTGCGCCTCCACCTACCCGCCCGCAAATAGAAACGCCGGCGAAGTTAGAAGTAATAAAGACAACCGTGGTCCGCATCCTCCAGGATGTATTGACTGCATTCACAGAGGGGCGGATCCATCAAGACTTCATGGAGCAAATCATCCCGGCCATATCTGCCATAGCGGATACGTGTGGCTGAAGGACACACCCCGTAACTCGCAGTCACTCGTGCCTACTTATATAAGTAGGCGCGGCGTGCGCGAGCCGGGGTCAACACCAACATGATGTCAAAGGGGGTGAGAGTTATTGCCGTCACGGCCGCTGGTCGCTCGGAGCTGGACCTCCCCCGGGTCAACCGGGGGTCTCATCTGGCTCGGGCAGACCGCCCGGACGGCACTAGGGCCGACTCTCCCCCTTTTCCTCTTATTCAAGACACCACCGGTAAAACCAACCACAACCGACCTACCCTTTGTTAAGGGTAGCGGATGATCCCGCTGAAAGGGGCAACGCCCCGTCACAGCCTCCACGCAACCCCCGACGGGGTTGATGTGACGTCCTCGGTACGTACGAAATCACTCAGCTATCGAACGCCGTACTGTACTGTACTGTACGTTCATTAGCGCGCTCTCATAATTATTAACCGACAACAAAATGCCGCCCAAGACAAGTGGTAAGGCCGCCAAGAAATCCGGCAAGGCACAAAAGAACATCTCCAAGACCGATAAGAAAAAGAAGAAGCACAAGAGGAAGGAGAGCTACGCCATCTACATCTACAAGGTGCTCAAGCAGGTCCACCCCGACACCGGTATCTCCAGTAAGGCTATGTCAATCATGAATTCGTTCGTTAACGACATCTTCGAACGCATAGCCGCCGAAGCTTCTCGTCTGGCCCATTACAACAAGAGGTCCACTATTACATCGAGGGAGGTGCAGACTTCCGTCAGGCTGCTGCTGCCCGGTGAGCTCGCCAAGCACGCAGTCAGCGAGGGCACCAAAGCCGTCACCAAGTACACCAGCTCCAAGTGAGCGTCGCGTATACTTGTTTCGTGTTTTTTTGTGTCTGTGTATGTATATCGAAACACGAACACAACAAAAGGCCCTTTTCAGGGCCACAAATATGTTCATGTATTTTCTGTAATCGGTTTCTATTAACACACAACAAGTCGAAAGTTCGACGACGACGACGACCGGTTAATTAATTTACTTAACTAATAAAATAAAAAAAAATATATATATATATATATATGTATATATTTCCTCTATCTAGCTGAATAACAAACAAACAATATAATTATGGTTAGGCTAGGTTAGAAAAAGTTAGGTTAAGAAATGTTAGGTTTGAAAAAGTTAGGTTCTAAAGGAGAGAGAATGAATGAAATTTAATTAAAAAAAAAAAAAAAATCATATATATTAACAACGTAGATGTTTAACCGCGATAAATATAAATAATAAAAAAATAAAAAAAAATAGAAAAAGGTTTAATGCGAAACGATAATTATTTATAGATGATACCTACCACCTATACCAATAAATTATTGTTTTGTAAAACTTTATTCGAGCGTTCGATTGTGTGATGCGTCGAGCTTGTTTCCCGTCGGGTATAAATATTGGTGACCCGCGTACGGCGTTATTCATTCTCTCTCGCACCGTCCCCGCGTACTGACGTTACCTACCGTACTACCGTTACGTTAAAGAAATGGCACGTACCAAGCAGACCGCTCGCAAGTCCACCGGTGGTAAGGCACCGAGGAAACAGCTCGCCACTAAAGCCGCCCGCAAGAGTGCACCGGCTACCGGTGGTGTAAAGAAGCCCCATCGCTACAGGCCCGGTACCGTCGCTCTTCGTGAGATCCGTCGTTACCAGAAGAGTACCGAGCTGTTGATCCGCAAACTCCCGTTCCAGCGTTTGGTTCGTGAGATCGCTCAGGACTTCAAGACCGATCTCCGTTTCCAGAGCTCCGCTGTCATGGCACTTCAGGAGGCCAGCGAGGCTTACCTCGTCGGTCTCTTCGAAGACACCAACCTTTGCGCCATTCACGCTAAACGCGTCACCATCATGCCAAAGGACATACAGTTGGCTCGCAGGATCAGAGGCGAACGCGCTTAAGGCGTGTGACTTTACAACTCCGGCGTACACAAACACGCACGAAATTATCATCGTGTCAGTTTTGTACACTCGAGCCGAAAAGCACAAAAGGCCCTTTTCAGGGCCACATATATTTCTGATATATTATTAAAATATATGTTTCTTACATAACATCATAAAGTCATATAGTCTATAAATAAACTACATATAATTATATACTAAATTATAAATATATAGGTTACTGAAAAAGTTTAGTTTAGTTTGTTTGCTTATGTTATTTATGCATAATTGATTTGACTTAAAACATGGATGTAAATAAATCTATGGAATAATCAAATTATTTCACTTTTGCAATATTCTATATGCTATGCGTATAGACTTGCCAAATGAAATTAGGTTGATATTTTATTAAAACAATAATTTGTTCAAGTCATAGGTGAATATGACTAATACAAGAATAACACGAATTATTATTAATGTACCTACATAGAAATTATATTAATAAATAATTGTGTGTTCGTAGTAAACCGGGGCACCCACCGAGCGCGCGAGCGCGTCGACGGCTCCATACACCGGCGGTATACTATATAAAGGGGCGAAATACGTTTGCTCCGAATCCAGTCGTACGCCAGCGCTCGCCGTTTAACAACGTGCGCGCGTTAGTCATTTGTTCGTGTCGTTCTGTTCAATTTACTCGCTTAGAAGATGACCGGACGCGGAAAGGGAGGAAAAGGTCTGGGGAAAGGAGGAGCCAAGCGTCACAGGAAAGTACTTCGTGATAACATCCAGGGCATCACGAAGCCGGCCATCCGTCGTCTGGCGCGCAGAGGTGGTGTCAAGCGTATCTCCGGTCTCATTTACGAAGAGACTCGCGGCGTCCTCAAGGTTTTCCTAGAGAACGTAATCCGCGACGCCGTCACGTACACGGAGCACGCCAAGAGGAAGACCGTAACCGCCATGGACGTAGTCTACGCTCTGAAGCGTCAAGGCCGCACCCTCTACGGTTTCGGCGGTTAAGGTTGCCTGCATGTCTCTGCCTGCATGCCACATAATATTTATCGAATATTATTATTTTATTCGATAAATAATTTAAACAAAAGGCCCTTTTCAGGGCCGCATATGAATCTTATAAACTTTATTACGGTTTATGTTTCTATGACACACACACAAGAAAGTCTCTAATTAACTAACTCAAAATACTTTTACCAACCTTACCAATAGTATCGGTTCTACAACATAAATAAACATCTTACTTGTTGTTACTCTTCCTCTATAGAGATATAGCGAACCGTGCCGAAGTATACTTATGTGTAGATCTCCATTCACCGTTCGAGTAACTGAAAGAAAAAAAAAAAAAAATATATGTATAATTTTTTATATATCGTAGCATACATATAACATTATAATATATTACTTTTATACGTTTGTTTTATCATTCTATATACCTACTTAGAAACGACTAATCGTATGATTTTAATATTATTATTAATATTTACTTTGAAAAATTATATTAATTTATACATTACTACGTCGTACGTACGTACACGACGAAAAGTAGCGCTGAGGGCGGCCGCCGCCGCTCTTTACTTTGTACTGCGCATTTGATTCGATTATTGTAAATATGCCTATAGACTATTCATAATATGAAATATATTGAATAATAATAGACAGTGTCTCAATGATGACGTAAAATATATTTTTATATTACTATTATAATCGAACAAACCTCACCGGTCATAGTCGTCCGTCCTTAAGTGGTGTGTTCGAACCAACGTGTATGCAACGTGTTTTACGAAGGTTCACTTTTAATGGTGTAATTCGTTCGGTTAATGTGTTAATATAAAAAAAATGTTTACACGTTTCAAGCTCGATATCCACGTCGAGGATTTATCGACCGTTTAGGCGGAAATCTTTGCGTTTTATAGAGAAAAATACATTTTTAACAAAACTCAACGTATGCACGGTAGACAGTCGAGAAAATAATATACCGTAGCGTCGTAACCTATCGTTTATACCCTATATAATCTGTGTTGTACGATGGTCACTTTCATGATATATATAAAATGTTGTACGAAATACATGCCGCCATAGGAAAAGTTTAATAAAAATTTATTTAATTAGATAGGTGTTAGTGAAAAGTATGAAGTGTTCATACGAGAAAACGTCCCGCGACAGAACGGCCCTCGTTACGGTAAAGTTCAGACGTAGCTCGCTGAACGAAATTTTATGTATGGTGGCGACATCTACGGACAGTCGAAGTCTCTATCTACTTTACTACTAACTACTACGTTAGTTAATTACGTACTTACTTGTGTGTATCTAAATATAATAAAAAATAAATAAAATGGCAGACACAGCTGTTGCCGCCGAAGCTCCGGCTCCCGCTACACCCGCGAAGAAGGCAGGAAGAGGGGCAGGTGCCGCAAAGAAACCTAAGGCGAAGCCCACTCATCCCAAGACATCCGAGATGGTGAACAACGCTATCAGGGAGATGAAGGAACGCAGCGGATCGTCGTTGCAAGCCATCAAAAAATACATCGCCGCCCACTACAAGGTCGACGCCGAGAAGTTGGCGCCTTTCATTAGAAAGTATCTGAAGAGTGCCGTCGAATCGGGTGCCCTAATTCAGACAAAGGGCAAGGGAGCCTCCGGATCGTTCAAACTCGAGTCCAAGTCCTCCTCGGCGAAGAAACCCAGCGCAGCCGCCGCTAGCTCCGGCAAATCCGCCGGCGGCAAGGGTGCCGCCGCCTCCGCCGCCAAGGGTGGTAAGAAGGCGACCGCCTCCGCCGCCGGCGCCAAGAGCAAGAAGGCGGCCGCCGCGTCGGCGTCTGCCGCCTCGGGCTCGCCGTCCAAATCCAAAGCGTCCGCAGCTAAAGACAAGAAAGCCGCCGCCGCAAAGAAGAAGCCCGCCCCTAAGAAGGCCGCAACCCCCGCTAAGGCGAAGGGTGGTGCAGCCCCCAAAGCAAAGAAGACCGCCAAACCTCCTACTAAGAAACCCAAGGCACCGAAACCTAAGAAGGCCGCCGCCACACCTAAGAAGCCGGCCGCGAAGAAAGCAGCCGCCGCCAAGAAGTAAACTCGCACACGACACCACCGCACAACATAATTGATTGTGTGTGTGTGTGTGTGTGTGTCGTCGAGAGGTACGACGTGTTGCGCCGCGGCGCTAAGCGGCTCAAGACTGCGGCGACCGACCAGCGGAGTAGTGCAGTTTCTGATCGCAAGAAAGAAGAAGAAAACTACTAAGATCTCTCTCTATCATCGCTGCCGCGCGCTTAGCTTGCTATGCGCACGCACGCAACAACAAAACAGCCCTTTTCAGGGCTAACAAAGTTTTCTCGAATATAATTTTTATTTTTATATTCGTTTCTATGATACGATAAAGGTCAAAAGTAGTCTCAAACAAACAAACAACATTCTACTATAACGCATCAACTTTATTTATTTCTAAATAAATACTTTACATCGCTAAGTATAGGTACAATTTCGTATAATAATATCTAATAATAATAAACTATAACTAAGCAATTACATATATAAATTAACTAACTTACTATGCTACCGTACAAAATCTATAACTACTTATTTATTACCTACATAGGTAAATTAAATTATTTATTTCGTATCGTACCATAAACTTTATCCTCTTCACAATATACACTTCACTTCACTTTGGTATTTATTATTACACCACACATTTATTTTTTCACTTGTTTCACTTCACACACGCGCGAGATTATTATTATTTACGCGAACGCAACGACGGAGGCGACGTGAAACGACGATAATAAACAACAACAACCTAATTAATAATTACAACACACATTTTTACAACTATAAACTAAAACGACACGCCGTCCGCCCTGCCGACTGCCCGATATAATATACTTTTGTTTTTCAATATAATAATAAAGGATATTATTATTATTATTATGGCTATGGCGCTGGCGCATGCGCGATGCGCGACGAACGACGTCGCTTTTTGACGGTGTCAGTTCGTTCTCTCGCTCGCTCCCTACCCCACCCGACGTTTGCGCGACAGCGGCCGTATATAAAATGAACGGACACAAACGGATTGTTCAAAATCATTCATTCCACGCTAGCCGCCGCCCGGTGCACACGTCTCCACGACAGTCCGTGCCAAATTCCGACGCGACTTTCCCGCTCAAACACTCCGACACTTCGACAGTTGTAGCGACTTGTTGTTTTCACAACAAGTTGTCTATTAATTGTCAAGTTACTGTTCTTTTTAGAACAATCACACACACTTCCTAGACAATTGTAACGACCTGTTATTTTCATAACGAGTTGTTAATAATTGTCTAGTCACTGTTCTTTTTAGAACAATCACACACACACTCACAACATCATACCTTCGTTTCTTGTCCTTCTAGGGACATAGATAACAAAAGTCTGTTCTTTTCAGAACAACCGCACACACACATTACACAACACCACACCTTGTTTCTTGTCCTTCTAGGGACATAGTTAACAAAAGTCTGTTCTTTTCAGAACACCCCACCTACACATACACCCACAACATTGCGTTTCTCTTGTCCTTATCAGGACATTGAACACAAAAGTCTCGCCGCGAGCGTCCCGCTTCCCGCCGTTTTCACAGCGGTCAGCGGCCCACCTCGCAGCGATTGTCCTTGTCAGGACACTACACTACCACGTACACCACTTACCTCACAACACCGTGTCCGCTGCGAACTGTACTGCCCTTCTCGGGGCATACACGAGCACCGGCACACACCACACACAAACCCGGCGTCGGTCCGGTCCTTTACAGGGCTCCGCACCCGGCTCACTTCACCACACACTACAACAACACGAAACACAGCACATTAACACCCGTGCACTTTTAAGCGCGCGGCCCACATCGGAGCCCTACCGTCACCGGAGGCCCCGAACACATAGGTACTCACAACATTTTTTCGCGCGCTTTTTGATCCGTCGAAAAGAGCGCGAAACTCACTACACCACAAATCACTACACACCTACATCGCACCTACATACATTTACATTCATCTACATTACACTACATTCATTTATACAACATAACACGTACGTTACTACGCGAGCGACTATCAGCTGGGCGCGGCGAGAGGCCACCGGCCGGGACGCGACCGCCGCAAAAAGCGCGCGAACGTAGCATCGTCGCTCACTCGATACACTATCCATACATCTACATACGTACGTATAACACACCTATTTTATACATCGAATTTTGATCGCGTCTCACAGCTGTTTACGCAGTTGTATTCGCGTGAAAACTTCGTTGTTTAACTTCACGTATTTTTGGCCCCTTCAGGGTAAAACCAGCTTGGTCTGGTCCCCGGTGGAAACCTCACAGGTGCCAACGAAACCGGGTGAGGCGTTGACCCGACACGCCTGCCGCGCCCCATAAGGGCAAAGCTAACCGTCGGACGGGACCAGGTAGCACGGCCTTGGGGGTGTCCCCTAGTCGTGTCTGGTTGTCTCCTACCGTCCCACCCTTACCCCTTCCTTACTTCCATTCCTTTACACTAGTTTGGGTGTGCCGGCCGTCAGGCCCATACCACCCCGGTGTAGAGGCAGTTAGGAATCCTCTACTCGCGTGAGTTGCACAGAGGAATACACGTTGTTTAGGTACACACCACACCACGCACTACTCATCCTCCTGGCTTCCCGCCGGGAGGGATCGTAATCAAGGCGGCCGACTAAAAGTCAACAACTTTTTATTTGTCGTCCTTGTTGCTAATCCCTACTAAGTGTAACTCGATCGAGTTTCACTTAGTACAAAATGTTATCACTCGAGGTTCTATTACAGGACCCCGAGGTTTATGCCTTTTTAAAGGCAAAGTTTGGGGACGGCATCCCTTCCGCCGCCCCCGCTTCCTTCCCCTCACAACCCCTCACCCCAGCCGCCACTGCCGAAGCGCGATCTACTCACGGTCGCAAATCCCGTCGGGACGCAGTCCCAAGCACCCCCGCCTCCCCCACGCGTTCGCGGAGCTCTCACTCCACGAGACGCACCCCCTCCCCCGTCATCACCCCCTCTCCCTCCGATATGGAGGCTTCTGAAATTAGCAGTCAGGAATCTGACGACGGGTTTCAACCCGACCCGCGCAATGAGCGCAAAAAGAGGAGGCGCAACCCTCCTCTCCCCCCCTCTTCGGGCACTGACGCCCTTCTACCCACCCCCCCCTCCCAACCGCCCAAGCCCGCCTCGCAGAAGAGGCCGCTCTCTCCCCGTCAAGGGGACGCTCCACGAAAGGAGCCAACCCCCCCACCCCTCTTCGTTCATGAGAAGTCCAAATGGACTTCTATTTCAGGTTGGTGTGCTGAAAAGCACATCAACTTCACCTCCGCACGATCCACCGCTCAGGGGATCAAAATCACTGTCCCCACTTCTCGGGACCATAGGTCCCTCACCCTCCTTCTCAAGGAAAGGGCTATCCCTTTCCACACTTTCACCCTTGAGGAGGAACGCCTCCTCAGGGTAGTCATACGAGGTGTCCCCAGGGAGATCCCCACGGAGGAGGTTCTATCCTCCCTCCGCTCCCAATCTTTTCCCGTGCACGCCGTGCACCGCATGGTCCGGGGGAAATCCCACGATCCATACGACATGGTTCTGGTCTCCCTCGACCGCACCGACGCCGGAAAGGCGATCTTCCGCCTCACCAGCGTATGCCAACTTCACGGCATAGCTGTTGAGCCCCCCCACAAGCGTGACACTGTTTCCCAGTGCCACCGCTGCCAACAATACGGGCACTCCGCCCGCAATTGTTTCGCCAAGCCTAGGTGCGTCAAGTGCCTAGGTGACCACTCCACCGCCCAGTGCGACCGGCCCAAGGACAAGTCCTTGTGCACGTCTCCCCCCGCATGTGTTCTCTGCGGGGAGATCGGACATCCCGCGAACTACCGCGGGTGCCCGAAAGCCCCTCGCCCCCTTAAGGGGAAAACCCCTCGCACTCCGGCAAGGCGCAATCCCCCCCCACCCACGACTCCCCCAAGCCCCCCCAAACCCAACCCTTGGGGATCAAAGGCAGTAGCCCCTGCGGTGAAGCCTATGTTCCCCGCCCTCCCCAGCCGAGCAACCCCTCCTGTGGCTGCCTCGGCTCCCCCCACCCCCAACCCCCCCTCGGCTAAGATACCGACCCCGGTATTCCTAGCCCCCTCCCCCCCCCTCCCCCTCCATCAACAACTCGGATCTGGGAATAGTTGCTCGCTTTGCGAGCCTTATAAACTACGCCCAGCTTCGAGAAATGGCCGACCTGATTCGCGCCAATGAGGGCAACCCATTGGCACTGCTGGATATCTCGATCAGGTACTCCAGCATCATCGAATCACTAGCCAACTTTAGGGTAAATCCGTAATGGATTTACAACCCCAAGGTAGAGTCAAACCGAAATCCCTACGTTTAGGTTATTTCAATGCAAATGGCATTAAAACCCAGCGCGACGAGATCGCCACTTTTCTCCGCGATCATGACTTAGATATTCTTTTAGTGCAAGAAACCTTTTTAAAACCCGCTCATAGGGACCCGAAAATTGCAAACTATTGCATAGTTCGCAATGATAGGGTCAGATCCCGCCTCGGCGGCACTCTAATCTATTACAAAAAATCCTTGCACTGTGTTCCCATGGACCCGCCCTCCCTCACGTCAAACATTGAAGCTTCGATATGTAAGCTAGGCATGTCAGGACATCAACCCATTGTGATAGGTTCGTTGTACTGCCCCCCGGGCGAAGATTACTCACTATGGGATAGTGACTTCGCGGCCCTCGCCAACCTCGGGGGTGCAGTCATTCTGGCAGGAGACATAAATGCCAAAAACTCCCTTTGGGGTTGTAACACTACAACTCAAAGGGGCAGAGTTCTCAACAGGATCTCTGAATCCCTAGGTTTCGACATTCTCGCTCCGAATGAGCCAACCCACTACCCCGGCAACCTAGCACATCGCCCTGATGTACTAGACGTCGCACTCCTAAAGAGCATCAATCTGAGGTTGTGTTCGATAGAAGTGCACAAGGAGCTTGACTCCGATCACAGGCCAGTAGTACTAGACTTCGCTCCCCGCGTAGGTCCCCGCGAAGCAGGCCAACCTCTTCCTACCAGGCTTGTAACAGACTGGAATCGTCTTGAGGAAAGCCTCAAGGCGACTACCTCCGACCATCTAGATGGTATACCAGATATTATCACGTCCGTAGACGAAACGGTAGCGGCAATCGACTCCCTCACAAATCACGTGCAATCGCTTATTAGTGATTGCTCCCGGAGAGTACCGGTGGAGGACAGCCTCCACTGGCGCCTCCCCGAGGACGTACGAGATTTACTGAGGGAGAAGAACGCAGCTATCAGAGCCTACGATAGAGTTCCCTCCGAAGCCAATAGGGCACAGCTTAGATCACTTCAGCGCGCCGTCAAAGCGCGAATTGGCGAGCTACGCCAGGATAGATGGGACAGCACTCTCGAAAGTTTAGAACCTACACACCAAGCGTTCTGGCAACTTTCGAGAGCCCTTACTAAGGATACTGTTGTTCCCATACCTCCCCTCAACAGGCCCAACCTTCCTCCCGCTTTTGATGATAGCGAGAAAACCGAATGTCTAGCTGACTGTCTCGAGCTTCAATGTTCCCCCAGCACCCTCCCAGTCGACTTAGATCACCTCGAAGAGGTAAACCAAGAGGTGGAACGGCTAGCCTCACTACCGTTACCCACCCTATCCGAAGAGGATGAAGACCCTGTCCCCCCAGTCACACCCGATGAGGTATCAGGTATCATCAAGAAACTAAAACCTAGGAAATCCCCCGGTTCGGATCTAATCAACAACAGAGTTATCAAACTCTTTCCCCCCATCCTTATCGCCCTCATGACCGCCATCTTCAATGGGGCCATGTCTAACAACATCTTTCCACACCAGTGGAAAAATGCCATCGTCATTGGCATCCCAAAACCGGGCAAGCCCAAGACCGAACCGAGTAGTTATCGACCCATCAGCCTTCTCAACGGCATGGGCAAGATATACGAACGACTTATACTCAGTCGTCTCCTAGCATACGCCGATGCTAACCTGCTCATTCCCCATGAGCAATTTGGCTTTAGGAATCACCATTCCTGTGTTCAGCAAGTCCACCGACTGGTTGAGCACATAAGTCACAAACTCATGTACGGTCAACGTACGGGCGTCCTCTACTTTGATGTGGCGAAGGCGTTCGACAAGGTCTGGCACAACGGCTTATTATATAAGCTGTGGCAGATGGAAGTGCCACACAGACTCGTGCTCATCATACGGGACTACTTGTCGAATCGCCTTTTCCGCTACAGAGTCGAAGGCGCCCTCTCCTCCCCCCACCCCGTTCATGCCGGAGTCCCACAGGGCTCGGTATTATCTCCAATCCTGTTCTCGCTGTTCACAAGCGACATACCAAAGCATCGGCAAGCTCAGTTAGCACTTTTCGCAGACGACACTGCAATCTACGCCTCTGGTACTAGTCTGGATTCCATAGCCAAGAACCTCCAATCCTCGGCCGACGCACTCGGTGCATGGTTTAGGAAGTGGCGGATCGAGGTGAATCCAGACAAAAGTCAAGCAGTGCTATACCATAGGCAAGCTAACAAACTCCCCCCTCCCCGCCCGCCCACGATTCGTATGTTTGGTAAGCCGATCCCTTGGGAGAAGCAAGCCAAATACCTAGGAGTTATTCTTGATGATCATCTGTCGTTCATTCCGCACATTAAGACCGTGCGCGCTAGGGCCGCTATGGCACAAAGTCGACTATACTTCCTCTTAAACCGTCGTTCAAAGCTTTCGCTTAAGAACAAAGTCCGCCTTTATACGGCTTGCATACGCCCCATCATGACGTATGCCTCCCCTGTGTTCGCACACACCCCCCCCTGTAGAATTCGTAAACTTCAGGTTCTCCAGAACAGATTCATGCGTAAAGCAACAGGAGCTCCCTGGTATGTTAGGACAGAGAATCTTCACATAGACCTCGGTCTGCCTACAATTAGGCAATTCATGAAGCGCTGCTCTCAGAACTTCTTTGACTCCGCCGCCGCACACAAGAACCCACTCATAGTGGCATCGTCTTCCTACACACCGTCTTGCATCTCGCGCATTCGCCGTCCGAGACACGTTCTCGGCGAGGATGACGACGAGATCACCAAGGCGCAGGAAGCCGCATACTCATCTATGAGACACTACTCACCCCGCACCGGCAACTCACCGCGATACCGACCTCGTCGTAGGGGTCGTTTGTATCGTCACCGCGTCACTACACAATCGGGCCGGCCCGCCACACCTAGCATAGCCCACAACTAGGGTTCGAGTTCCCTTGGTAGGGGACGCCCTATGCATATGCAGCACTCACACTCACTCATATGACCGTAGGCAAATTTTTGTTAGTTCCGTCTAACAAAAGTTTGAATACGTAGGTACATTTAGGTTAGGAGCACACGCTCGCCGCACGACCGCGCAAGGGTGTACATAGCCTAACGGCTTACACTTATCACCTCACAAAAAAAAAAAAAAAAAAAAAACGGATTGTTTTCAAAAAAAAAAACATTATATTCAAAAAACATTTTTTTTTTCATTCATTCCACGCTAGCCGCCGCCCGGTGCACACGTCTCCACGACAGTCCGTGCCAAGCTCCGACGCGACTTTCCCGCTCAAACATTCCGACACTTCGACAGTTATAGCGACTTGTTGTTTTCACAACAGGTTGTCTAATAATTGTCAAAGTCACTGTTCTTTTTAGAACAATCGCACTCACACTTCCTAGACAATTATAACGACTTGTTATTTTCATAACGAGTTGTTAATAATTGTCTAGTCACTGTTCTTTTTAGAACAATCACACACACACTCACAACATCATACCTTCGTTTCTTGTCCTTCTAGGGACATAGATAACAAAAGTCTGTTCTTTTCAGAACAACCGCACACACACATTACACAACACTATCCCTTTGTTTCTTGTCCTTCTAGGGACATAGATAACAAAAGTCTGTTCTTTTCAGAACACCCCACACACACATACACCCACAACATTGCGTTTCTCTAGTCCTTATCAGGACATAGAACACAAAAGTCTCGCCGCGAGCGTCCCGCTTCCCGCCGTTTTCACAGCGGTCAGCGGCCCACCTCGCAGCGATTGTCCTTGTCAGGACACTACACTACCACGTACACCACTTACCTCACAACACCGTGTCCGCTGCGAACTGTACTGCCCTTCTCGGGGCATACACGAGCACCGGCACACATCACACACAAACCCGGCGTCGGTCCAGTCCTTTACAGGGCTCCGCACCCGGCTCACTTCACCACACACTACAACAACACGAAACACAGCACATTAACACCCGTGCACTTTTAAGCGCGCGGCCCACATCGGAGCCCTACCGTCACCGGAGGCCCCGAACACATAGGTACTCACAACATTTTTTCGCGCGCTTTTTGATCCGTCGAAAAGAGCGCGAAACTCACTACACCACAAATCACTACACACCTACATCGCACCTACATACATTTACATTCATCTACATTACACTACATTCATTTATACAACATAACACGTACGTTGCTACGCGAGCGACCATCAGCTGGGCGCGGCGAGAGGCCACCGGCCGGGACGCGACCGCCGCAAAAAGCGCGCGAACGTAGCATCGACGCTCACTCGATACACTACCCATACATCTACATACGTACGTATAACACACCTATTTTATACATCGAATTTTGATCGCGTCTCACAGCTGTTTACGCAGTTGTATTCGCGTGAAAACTTCGTTGTTTAACTTCATATATTTTTGGCCCCTTCAGGGTAAAACCAGCTTGGTCTGGTCCCCGGTGGAAACCTCACAGGTGCCAACGAAACCGGGTGAGGCGTTGACCCGATACGCCTGCCGCGCCCCATAAGGGCAAAGCTAACCGTCGGACGGGACCAGGTAGCACGGCCTTGGGGGTGTCCCCTAGTCGTGTCTGGTTGTCTCCTACCGTCCCACCCTTACCCCTTCCTTACTTCCATTCCTTTACACTAGTTTGGGTGTGCCGGCCGTCAGGCCCATACCACCCCGGTGTAGAGGCAGTTAGGAATCCTCTACTCGCGTGAGTTGCACAGAGGAATACAAGTTGTTTAGGTACACACCACACCACGCACTACTCATCCTCCTGGCTTCCCGCCGGGAGGGATCGTAATCAAGGCGGCCGACTAAAAGTCAACAACTTTTTATTTGTCGTCCTTGTTGCAAATCCCTACTAAGTGTAACTCGATCGAGTTTCACTTAGTACAAAATGTTATCACTCGAGGTTCTATTACAGGACCCCGAGGTTTATGCCTTTTTAAAGGCAAAGTTTGGGGACGGCATCCCCTCCGCCGCCCCCGCTTCCTTCCCCTCACAACCCCTCACCCCAGCCGCCACTGCCGAAGCGCGATCTTCTATCGGTCGCAAATCCCGTCGGGACGCAGTCCCAAGCACCCCCGCCTCCCCCACGCGTTCGCGGAGCTCTCACTCCACGAGACGCACCCCCTCCCCCGTCATCACCCCCTCTCCCTCCGATATGGAGGCTTCTGAAATTAGCAGTCAGGAATCTGACGACGGGTTTCAACCCGACCCGCGCAATGAGCGCAAAAAGAGGAGGCGCAACCCTCCTCTCCCCCCCTCTTCGGGCACTGACGCCCTTCTACCCACCCCCCCCTCCCAACCGCCCAAGCCCGCCTCGCAGAAGAGGCCGCTCTCTCCCCGTCAAGGGGACGCTCCACGAAAGGAGCAAACCCCCCCACCCCTCTTCGTTCATGAGAAGTCCAAATGGACTTCTATTTCAGGTTGGTGTGCTGAAAAGCACATCAACTTCACCTCCGCACGATCCACCGCTCAGGGGATCAAAATCACTGTCCCCACTTCTCGGGACCATAGGTCCCTCACCCTCCTTCTCAAGGAAAGGGCTATCCCTTTCCACACTTTCACCCTTGAGGAGGAACGCCTCCTCAGGGTAGTCATTCGAGGTGTCCCCAGGGAGATCCCCACGGAGGAGGTTCTATCCTCCCTCCGCTCCCAATCTTATCCCGTGCACGCCGTGCACCGCATGGTCCGGGGGAAATCCCACGATCCATACGACATGGTTCTGGTCTCCCTCGACCGCACCGACGCCGGAAAGGCGATCTTCCGCCTCACCAGCGTATGCCAACTTCACGGCATAGCTGTTGAGCCCCCCCACAAGCGTGACACTGTTTCCCAGTGCCACCGCTGCCAACAATACGGGCACTCCGCCCGCAATTGTTTCGCCAAGCCTAGGTGCGTCAAGTGCCTAGGTGACCACTCCACCGCCCAGTGCGACCGGCCCAAGGACAAGTCCTTGTGCACGTCTCCCCCCGCATGTGTTCTCTGCGGGGAGATCGGACATCCCGCGAACTACCGCGGGTGCCCGAAAGCCCCTCGCCCCCTTAAGGGGAAAACCCCTCGCACTCCGGCAAGGCGCAATCCCCCCCCACCCACGACTCCCCCAAGCCCCCTCAAACCCAACCCTTGGGGATCAAAGGCAGTAGCCCCTGCGGTGAAGCCTATGTTCCCCGCCCTCCCCAGCCGAGCAACCCCTCCTGTGGCTGCCTCGGCCCCCCCCACCCCCAACCCCCCCTCGGCTAAGATACCGACCCCGGTATTCCTAGCCCCCTCCCCCCCCTCCCCCTCCATCAACAACTCGGATCTGGGAATAGTTGCTCGCTTTGCGAGCCTTATAAACTACGCCCAGCTTCGAGAAATGGCCGATCTGATTCGCGCCAATGAGGGCAACCCATTGGCACTGCTGGATATCTCGATCAGGTACTCCAGCATCATCGAATCACTAGCCAACTTTAGGGTAAATCCGTAATGGATTTACAACCCCAAGGTAGAGTCAAACCGAAATCCCTACGTTTAGGTTATTTCAATGCAAATGGCATTAAAACCCAGCGCGACGAGATCGCCACTTTTCTCCGCGATCATGACTTAGATATTCTTTTAGTGCAAGAAACCTTTTTAAAACCCGCTCATAGGGACCCGAAAATTGCAAACTATTGCATAGTTCGCAATGATAGGGTCAGATCCCGCCTCGGCGGCACTCTAATCTATTACAAAAAATCCTTGCACTGTGTTCCCATGGACCCGCCCTCCCTCACGTCAAACATTGAAGCTTCGATATGTAAGCTAGGCATGTCAGGACATCAACCCATTGTGATAGGTTCGTTGTACTGCCCCCCGGGCGAAGATTACTCACTATGGGATAGTGACTTCGCGGCCCTCGCCAACCTCGGGGGTGCAGTCATTCTGGCAGGAGACATAAATGCCAAAAACTCCCTTTGGGGTTGTAACACTACAACTCAAAGGGGCAGAGTTCTCAACAGGATCTCTGAATCCCTAGGTTTCGACATTCTCGCTCCGAATGAGCCAACCCACTACCCCGTCAACCTAGCACATCGCCCTGATGTACTAGACGTCGCACTCCTAAAGAGCATCAATCTGAGGTTGTGTTCGATAGAAGTGCACAAGGAGCTTGACTCCGATCACAGGCCAGTAGTACTAGACTTCGCTCCCCGCGTAGGTCCCCGCGAAGCAGGCCAACCTCTTCCTACCAGGCTTGTAACAGACTGGAATCGTCTTGAGGAAAGCCTCAAGGCGACTACCTCCGACCATCTAGATGGTATACCAGATATTATCACATCCGTAGACGAAACGGTAGCGGCAATCGACTCCCTCACAAATCACGTGCAATCGCTTATTAGTGATTGCTCCCGGAGAGTACCGGTGGAGGACAGCCTCCACTGGCGCCTCCCCGAGGACGTACGAGATTTACTGAGGGAGAAGAACGCAGCTATCAGAGCCTACGATAGAGTTCCCTCCGAAGCCAATAGGGCACAGCTTAGATCACTTCAGCGCGCCGTCAAAGCGCGAATTGGCGAGCTACGCCAGGATAGATGGGACAGCACTCTCGAAAGTTTAGAACCTACACACCAAGCGTTCTGGCAACTTTCGAGAGCCCTTACTAAGGATACTGTTGTTCCCATACCTCCCCTCAACAGGCCCAACCTTCCTCCCGCTTTTGATGATAGCGAGAAAACCGAATGTCTAGCTGACTGTCTCGAGCTTCAATGTTCCCCCAGCACCCTCCCAGTCGACTTAGATCACCTCGAAGAGGTAAACCAAGAGGTGGAACGGCTAGCCTCACTACCGTTACCCACCCTATCCGAAGAGGATGAAGACCCTGTCCCCCCAGTCACACCCGATGAGGTATCAGGTATCATCAAGAAACTAAAACCTAGGAAATCCCCCGGTTCGGATCTAATCAACAACAGAGTTATCAAACTCTTTCCCCCCATCCTTATCGCCCTCATGACCGCCATCTTCAATGGGGCCATGTCTAACAACATCTTTCCACACCAGTGGAAAAATGCCATCGTCATTGGCATCCCAAAACCGGGCAAGCCCAAGACCGAACCGAGTAGTTATCGACCCATCAGCCTTCTCAACGGCATGGGCAAGATATACGAACGACTTATACTCAGTCGTCTCCTAGCATACGCCGATGCTAACCTGCTCATTCCCCATGAGCAATTTGGCTTTAGGAATCACCATTCCTGTGTTCAGCAAGTCCACCGACTGGTTGAGCACATAAGTCACAAACTCATGTACGGTCAACGTACGGGCGTCCTCTACTTTGATGTGGCGAAGGCGTTCGACAAGGTCTGGCACAACGGCTTATTATATAAGCTGTGGCAGATGGAAGTGCCACACAGACTCGTGCTCATCATACGAGACTACTTGTCGAATCGCCTTTTCCGCTACAGAGTCGAAGGCGCCCTCTCCTCCCCCCACCCCGTTCATGCCGGAGTCCCACAGGGCTCGGTATTATCTCCAATCCTGTTCTCGCTGTTCACAAGCGACATACCAAAGCATCGGCAAGCTCAGTTAGCACTTTTCGCAGACGACACTGCAATCTACGCCTCTGGTACTAGTCTGGATTCCATAGCCAAGAACCTCCAATCCTCGGCCGACGCACTCGGTGCATGGTTTAGGAAGTGGCGGATCGAGGTGAATCCAGACAAAAGTCAAGCAGTGCTATACCATAGGCAAGCTAACAAACTCCCCCCTCCCCGCCCGCCCACGATTCGTATGTTTGGTAAGCCGATCCCTTGGGAGAAGCAAGCCAAATACCTAGGAGTTATTCTTGATGATCATCTGTCGTTCATTCCGCACATTAAGACCGTGCGCGCTAGGGCCGCTATGGCACAAAGTCGACTATACTTCCTCTTAAACCGTCGTTCAAAGCTTTCGCTTAGGAACAAAGTCCGCCTTTATACGGCTTGCATACGCCCCATCATGACGTATGCCTCCCCTGTGTTCGCACACACCCCCCCCTGTAGAATTCGTAAACTTCAGGTTCTCCAGAACAGATTCATGCGTAAAGCAACAGGAGCTCCCTGGTATGTTAGGACAGAGAATCTTCACATAGACCTCGGTCTGCCTACAATTAGGCAATTCATGAAGCGCTGCTCTCAGAACTTCTTTGACTCCGCCGCCGCACACAAGAACCCACTCATAGTGGCATCGTCTTCCTACACACCGTCTTGCATCTCGCGCATTCGCCGTCCGAGACACGTTCTCGGCGAGGATGACGACGAGATCACCAAGGCGCAGGAAGCCGCATACTCATCTATGAGACACAACTCACCCCGCACCGGCAACTCACCGCGATACCGACCTCGTCGTAGGGGTCGTTTGTATCGTCACCGCGTCACTACACAATCGGGCCGGCCCGCCACACCTAGCATAGCCCACAACTAGGGTTCGAGTTCCCTTGGTAGGGGACGCCCTATGCATATGCAGCACTCACACTCACTCATATGACCGTAGGCAAATTTTTGTTAGTTCCGTCTAACAAAAGTTTGAATACGTAGGTACATTTAGGTTAGGAGCACACGCTCGCCGCACGACCGCGCAAGGGTGTACATAGCCTAACGGCTTACACTTATCACCTCACAAAAAAAAAAAAAAAAAAAAAACGGATTGTTTTTGTATTTACTGGTTGTAGCGCGCGCACGCACACGCACGTTATATATAATATTACGTTGAAAGTTATTATAATATAAAAAAACTTCAAACATGTCTGGACGCGGTAAAGGTGGAAAAGTTAAGGGAAAGGCAAAGTCTCGTTCCAACCGTGCTGGTCTCCAGTTCCCCGTCGGTCGTATACACAGGCTGCTGCGTAACGGCAACTACGCCGAGCGCGTCGGTGCCGGTGCTCCAGTGTATCTGGCCGCAGTAATGGAATACCTTGCCGCTGAAGTTCTCGAGTTGGCCGGTAACGCCGCGAGGGACAACAAGAAGACCAGGATCATTCCCCGTCATCTCCAATTGGCCATCCGCAACGACGAGGAGTTGAACAAACTGCTATCCGGCGTGACAATCGCTCAGGGCGGTGTGCTGCCTAACATCCAGGCTGTCCTCCTGCCCAAGAAGACCGAGAAGAAGGCCTAAACCTCTCGCTCAATTCTTGGTCTGTCTGTATCATCGAGATCACGATCGATGTGCATCGACACACACACACACACTGTTCTTTGCGTGCATGGATCGTGAACGTGAAAAAGGCCCTTTTCAGGGCCACAATACGAATCATAGTCGGAAAGTAATATTATATTATTATTATAAAGACTGTTTCTATTACGATACAATTGAAAGTATTCTAGCAGTATAACTATGTATTATAGTACATTATACAGTATATTATAAAATAATACTTAATAATATTAAATTGACAGACACGTCAGTTAAAAGTAAATTTTACATGAACAAAACTACTACTTCATTGATACATTATAATTAAACACGAAATAAAAATATATGCAACGTAGATACCTATCAATACAAACCATTTGATATTTATTTAATTATAGGTATGTAATCTACCATACTATCAAATAGATAGAATAAATAATATTACTACTAAAGACGACCAAAAGCGAAGCGTCGCACCTCGTCCCGCGCATTTCCCCTTTGGCGCGGTCTCTCTCTTGACGCTAGAGCGAGGCGAACGCGACTGAACATATCTGTTTCGCTACGATTGGTCCGCGCGGACTGTCGCGCTCTACGTGCGTCCCACCACTGAGCGACTTTTGGCTCAATAAAAAGAAGGTGCAGTTTGCCGTACGAAATCACTCAGCTATCGAACGCCGTACTGTACTGTACTGTACGTTCATTAGCGCGCTCTCATAATTATTAACCGACAACAAAATGCCGCCCAAGACAAGTGGTAAGGCCGCCAAGAAATCCGGCAAGGCACAAAAGAACATCTCCAAGACCGATAAGAAAAAGAAGAAGCACAAGAGGAAGGAGAGCTACGCCATCTACATCTACAAGGTGCTCAAGCAGGTCCACCCCGACACCGGTATCTCCAGTAAGGCTATGTCAATCATGAATTCGTTCGTTAACGACATCTTCGAACGCATAGCCGCCGAAGCTTCTCGTCTGGCCCATTACAACAAGAGGTCCACTATTACATCGAGGGAGGTGCAGACTTCCGTCAGGCTGCTGCTGCCCGGTGAGCTCGCCAAGCACGCAGTCAGCGAGGGCACCAAAGCCGTCACCAAGTACACCAGCTCCAAGTGAGCGTCGCGTATACTTGTTTCGTGTTTTTTTGTGTCTGTGTATGTATATCGAAACACGAACACAACAAAAGGCCCTTTTCAGGGCCACAAATATGTTCATGTATTTTCTGTAATCGGTTTCTATTAACACACAACAAGTCGAAAGTTCGACGACGACGACGACCGGTTAATTAATTTACTTAACTAATAAAATAAAAAAAAATATATATATATATATATATGTATATATTTCCTCTATCTAGCTGAATAACAAACAAACAATATAATTATGGTTAGGCTAGGTTAGAAAAAGTTAGGTTAAGAAATGTTAGGTTTGAAAAAGTTAGGTTCTAAAGGAGAGAGAATGAATGAAATTTAATTAAAAAAAAAAAAAAAATCATATATATTAACAACGTAGATGTTTAACCGCGATAAATATAAATAATAAAAAAATAAAAAAAAATAGAAAAAGGTTTAAAGTCAGTTTTAAGTCAAAAAAATAGAAAAGGTTACGCGTCGGTGTTATAGACGGACCGTCGACACCATTTATCTACGCTTTGGTGTAAGAGGCGGACCGTTGACACCATTTATCGAAGCAGTGCAGTTGCGGACCGGCACGAGGCGTCGAGTCAGCGCTACGTGATTTCCACATCTCGCCACTTCGATTTCGCAACCGTCTTTCCATAGTTGTAGTTTTAGATTTTAATAAAGAACGATTCATTCTTGGTACATACATCGACCATTTATCACTAGTTTTAGATTTTAGTTTAATGTAATTTATAATTAAATTTATTTAAGATGTATAGACTTTCTCTGCAACCTCCGGCTCCAGTTAACGTAATTGGCGCAGTCGGTAGGATATTCGCGGGCCGGTTCGCGATAATTAGGAATATCTCAAATCGATATCCGCGTTCGCGAGTCACCCGGGTGGTTTCCAAGCACCTTCAACGAATATCCGGATCTTCGGAAGCTGAAGCCAGAGGCGTATCCAGACATCGATACTGCAGAGGGGCCAACTATACACTTATTGAACCCAGACGGAACATCCGACCAGAAGAAGTAAGATGAACACCAGTGGTCTGGCAGCAATATTTGCCACTCCGCTTGACAAATAGTTGCTGTTCTTCGGGGGGAGGTGTTACGCGTCGGTGTTATAGACGGACCGTCGACACCATTTATCTACGCTTTGGTGTAAGAGGCGGACCGTTGACACCATTTATCGAAGCAGTGCAGTTGCGGACCGGCACGAGGCGTCGAGTCAGCGCTACGTGATTTCCACATCTCGCCACTTCGATTTCGCAACCGTCTTTCCATAGTTGTAGTTTTAGATTTTAATAAAGAACGATTCATTCTTGGTACATACATCGACCATTTATCACTAGTTTTAGATTTTAGTTTAATGTAATTTATAATTAAATTTATTTAAGATGTATAGACTTTCTCTGCAACCTCCGGCTCCAGTTAACGTAATTTGCGAAACGATAATTATTTATAGATGATACCTACCACCTATACCAATAAATTATTGTTTTGTAAAACTTTATTCGAGCGTTCGATTGTGTGATGCGTCGAGCTTGTTTCCCGTCGGGTATAAATATTGGTGACCCGCGTACGGCGTTATTCATTCTCTCTCGCACCGTCCCCGCGTACTGACGTTACCTACCGTACTACCGTTACGTTAAAGAAATGGCACGTACCAAGCAGACCGCTCGCAAGTCCACCGGTGGTAAGGCACCGAGGAAACAGCTCGCCACTAAAGCCGCCCGCAAGAGTGCACCGGCTACCGGTGGTGTAAAGAAGCCCCATCGCTACAGGCCCGGTACCGTCGCTCTTCGTGAGATCCGTCGTTACCAGAAGAGTACCGAGCTGTTGATCCGCAAACTCCCGTTCCAGCGTTTGGTTCGTGAGATCGCTCAGGACTTCAAGACCGATCTCCGTTTCCAGAGCTCCGCTGTCATGGCACTTCAGGAGGCCAGCGAGGCTTACCTCGTCGGTCTCTTCGAAGACACCAACCTTTGCGCCATTCACGCTAAACGCGTCACCATCATGCCAAAGGACATACAGTTGGCTCGCAGGATCAGAGGCGAACGCGCTTAAGGCGTGTGACTTTACAACTCCGGCGTACACAAACACGCACGAAATTATCATCGTGTCAGTTTTGTACACTCGAGCCGAAAAGCACAAAAGGCCCTTTTCAGGGCCACATATATTTCTGATATATTATTAAAATATATGTTTCTTACATAACATCATAAAGTCATATAGTCTATAAATAAACTACATATAATTATATACTAAATTATAAATATATAGGTTACTGAAAAAGTTTAGTTTAGTTTGTTTGCTTATGTTATTTATGCATAATTGATTTGACTTAAAACATGGATGTAAATAAATCTATGGAATAATCAAATTATTTCACTTTTGCAATATTCTATATGCTATGCGTATAGACTTGCCAAATGAAATTAGGTTGATATTTTATTAAAACAATAATTTGTTCAAGTCATAGGTGAATATGACTAATACAAGAATAACACGAATTATTATTAATGTACCTACATAGAAATTATATTAATAAATAATTGTGTGTTCGTAGTAAACCGGGGCACCCACCGAGCGCGCGAGCGCGTCGACGGCTCCATACACCGGCGGTATACTATATAAAGGGGCGAAATACGTTTGCTCCGAATCCAGTCGTACGCCAGCGCTCGCCGTTTAACAACGTGCGCGCGTTAGTCATTTGTTCGTGTCGTTCTGTTCAATTTACTCGCTTAGAAGATGACCGGACGCGGAAAGGGAGGAAAAGGTCTGGGGAAAGGAGGAGCCAAGCGTCACAGGAAAGTACTTCGTGATAACATCCAGGGCATCACGAAGCCGGCCATCCGTCGTCTGGCGCGCAGAGGTGGTGTCAAGCGTATCTCCGGTCTCATTTACGAAGAGACTCGCGGCGTCCTCAAGGTTTTCCTAGAGAACGTAATCCGCGACGCCGTCACGTACACGGAGCACGCCAAGAGGAAGACCGTAACCGCCATGGACGTAGTCTACGCTCTGAAGCGTCAAGGCCGCACCCTCTACGGTTTCGGCGGTTAAGGTTGCCTGCATGTCTCTGCCTGCATGCCACATAATATTTATCGAATATTATTATTTTATTCGATAAATAATTTAAACAAAAGGCCCTTTTCAGGGCCGCATATGAATCTTATAAACTTTATTACGGTTTATGTTTCTATGACACACACACAAGAAAGTCTCTAATTAACTAACTCAAAATACTTTTACCAACCTTACCAATAGTATCGGTTCTACAACATAAATAAACATCTTACTTGTTGTTACTCTTCCTCTATAGAGATATAGCGAACCGTGCCGAAGTATACTTATGTGTAGATCTCCATTCACCGTTCGAGTAACTGAAAGAAAAAAAAAAAAAAATATATGTATAATTTTTTATATATCGTAGCATACATATAACATTATAATATATTACTTTTATACGTTTGTTTTATCATTCTATATACCTACTTAGAAACGACTAATCGTATGATTTTAATATTATTATTAATATTTACTTTGAAAAATTATATTAATTTATACATTACTACGTCGTACGTACGTACACGACGAAAAGTAGCGCTGAGGGCGGCCGCCGCCGCTCTTTACTTTGTACTGCGCATTTGATTCGATTATTGTAAATATGCCTATAGACTATTCATAATATGAAATATATTGAATAATAATAGACAGTGTCTCAATGATGACGTAAAATATATTTTTATATTACTATTATAATCGAACAAACCTCACCGGTCATAGTCGTCCGTCCTTAAGTGGTGTGTTCGAACCAACGTGTATGCAACGTGTTTTACGAAGGTTCACTTTTAATGGTGTAATTCGTTCGGTTAATGTGTTAATATAAAAAAAATGTTTACACGTTTCAAGCTCGATATCCACGTCGAGGATTTATCGACCGTTTAGGCGGAAATCTTTGCGTTTTATAGAGAAAAATACATTTTTAACAAAACTCAACGTATGCACGGTAGACAGTCGAGAAAATAATATACCGTAGCGTCGTAACCTATCGTTTATACCCTATATAATCTGTGTTGTACGATGGTCACTTTCATGATATATATAAAATGTTGTACGAAATACATGCCGCCATAGGAAAAGTTTAATAAAAATTTATTTAATTAGATAGGTGTTAGTGAAAAGTTTGAAGTGTTCATACGAGAAAACGTCCCGCGACAGAACGGCCCTCGTTACGGTAAAGTTCAGACGTAGCTCGCTGAACGAAATTTTATGTATGGTGGCGACATCTACGGACAGTCGAAGTCTCTATCTACTTTACTACTAACTACTACGTTAGTTAATTACGTACTTACTTGTGTGTATCTAAATATAATAAAAAATAAATAAAATGGCAGACACAGCTGTTGCCGCCGAAGCTCCGGCTCCCGCTACACCCGCGAAGAAGGCAGGAAGAGGGGCAGGTGCCGCAAAGAAACCTAAGGCGAAGCCCACTCATCCCAAGACATCCGAGATGGTGAACAACGCTATCAGGGAGATGAAGGAACGCAGCGGATCGTCGTTGCAAGCCATCAAAAAATACATCGCCGCCCACTACAAGGTCGACGCCGAGAAGTTGGCGCCTTTCATTAGAAAGTATCTGAAGAGTGCCGTCGAATCGGGTGCCCTAATTCAGACAAAGGGCAAGGGAGCCTCCGGATCGTTCAAACTCGAGTCCAAGTCCTCCTCGGCGAAGAAACCCAGCGCAGCCGCCGCTAGCTCCGGCAAATCCGCCGGCGGCAAGGGTGCCGCCGCCTCCGCCGCCAAGGGTGGTAAGAAGGCGACCGCCTCCGCCGCCGGCGCCAAGAGCAAGAAGGCGGCCGCCGCGTCGGCGTCTGCCGCCTCGGGCTCGCCGTCCAAATCCAAAGCGTCCGCAGCTAAAGACAAGAAAGCCGCCGCCGCAAAGAAGAAGCCCGCCCCTAAGAAGGCCGCAACCCCCGCTAAGGCGAAGGGTGGTGCAGCCCCCAAAGCAAAGAAGACCGCCAAACCTCCTACTAAGAAACCCAAGGCACCGAAACCTAAGAAGGCCGCCGCCACACCTAAGAAGCCGGCCGCGAAGAAAGCAGCCGCCGCCAAGAAGTAAACTCGCACACGACACCACCGCACAACATAATTGATTGTGTGTGTGTGTGTGTGTGTGTCGTCGAGAGGTACGACGTGTTGCGCCGCGGCGCTAAGCGGCTCAAGACTGCGGCGACCGACCAGCGGAGTAGTGCAGTTTCTGATCGCAAGAAAGAAGAAGAAAACTACTAAGATCTCTCTTTATCATCGCTGCCGCGCGCTTAGCTTGCTATGCGCACGCACGCAACAACAAAACAGCCCTTTTCAGGGCTAACAAAGTTTTCTCGAATATAATTTTTATTTTTATATTCGTTTCTATGATACGATAAAGGTCAAAAGTAGTCTCAAACAAACAAACAACATTCTACTATAACGCATCAACTTTATTTATTTCTAAATAAATACTTTACATCGCTAAGTATAGGTACAATTTCGTATAATAATATCTAATAATAATAAACTATAACTAAGCAATTACATATATAAATTAACTAACTTACTATGCTACCGTACAAAATCTATAACTACTTATTTATTACCTACATAGGTAAATTAAATTATTTATTTCGTATCGTACCATAAACTTTATCCTCTTCACAATATACACTTCACTTCACTTTGGTATTTATTATTACACCACACATTTATTTTTTCACTTGTTTCACTTCACACACGCGCGAGATTATTATTATTTACGCGAACGCAACGACGGAGGCGACGTGAAACGACGATAATAAACAACAACAACCTAATTAATAATTACAACACACATTTTTACAACTATAAACTAAAACGACACGCCGTCCGCCCTGCCGACTGCCCGATATAATATACTTTTGTTTTTCAATATAATAATAAAGGATATTATTATTATTATTATGGCTATGGCGCTGGCGCATGCGCGATGCGCGACGAACGACGTCGCTTTTTGACGGTGTCAGTTCGTTCTCTCGCTCGCTCCCTACCCCACCCGACGTTTGCGCGACAGCGGCCGTATATAAAATGAACGGACACAAACGGATTGTTTCATTCATTCATTCCACGCTAGCCGCCGCCCGGTGCACACGTCTCCACGACAGTCCGTGCCAAATTCCGACGCGACTTTCCCGCTCAAACATTCCGACACTTCGACAGTTGTAGCGACTTGTTGTTTTCACAACAAGTTGTCTATTAATTGTCAAGTTACTGTTCTTTTTAGAACAATCGCACACACACTTCCTAGACAATTGTAACGACTTGTTATTTTCATAACGAGTTGTTAATAATTGTCTAGTCACTGTTCTTTTTAGAACAATCACACACACACTCACAACATCCTACCTTCGTTTCTTGTCCTTCTAGGGACATAGATAACAAAAGTCTGTTCTTTTCAGAACAACCGCACACACACATTACACAACACCACACCTTGTTTCTTGTCCTTCTAGGGACATAGTTAACAAAAGTCTGTTCTTTTCAGAACACCCCACCTACACATACACCCACAACATTGCGTTTCTCTTGTCCTTATCAGGACATTGAACACAAAAGTCTCGCCGCGAGCGTCCCGCTTCCCGCCGTTTTCACAGCGGTCAGCGGCCCACCTCGCAGCGATTGTCCTTGTCAGGACACTACACTACCACGTACACCACTTACCTCACAACACCGTGTCCGCTGCGAACTGTACTGCCCTTCTCGGGGCATACACGAGCACCGGCACACACCACACACAAACCCGGCGTCGGTCCGGTCCTTTACAGGGCTCCGCACCCGGCTCACTTCACCACACACTACAACAACACGAAACACAGCACATTAACACCCGTGCACTTTTAAGCGCGCGGCCCACATCGGAGCCCTACCGTCACCGGAGGCCCCGAACACATAGGTACTCACAACATTTTTTCGCGCGCTTTTTGATCCGTCGAAAAGAGCGCGAAACTCACTACACCACAAATCACTACACACCTACATACATTTACATTCATCTACATTACACTACATTCATTTATACAACATAACACGTACGTTACTACGCGAGCGACTATCAGCTGGGCGCGGCGAGAGGCCACCGGCCGGGACGCGACCGCCGCAAAAAGCGCGCGAACGTAGCATCGTCGCTCACTCGATACACTATCCATACATCTACATACGTACGTATAACACACCTATTTTATACATCGAATTTTGATCGCGTCTCACAGCTGTTTACGCAGTTGTATTCGCGTGAAAACTTCGTTGTTTAACTTCACGTATTTTTGGCCCCTTCAGGGTAAAACCAGCTTGGTCTGGTCCCCGGTGGAAACCTCACAGGTGCCAACGAAACCGGGTGAGGCGTTGACCCGACACGCCTGCCGCGCCCCATAAGGGCAAAGCTAACCGTCGGACGGGACCAGGTAGCACGGCCTTGGGGGTGTCCCCTAGTCGTGTCTGGTTGTCTCCTACCGTCCCACCCTTACCCCTTCCTTACTTCCATTCCTTTACACTAGTTTGGGTGTGCCGGCCGTCAGGCCCATACCACCCCGGTGTAGAGGCAGTTAGGAATCCTCTACTCGCGTGAGTTGCACAGAGGAATACACGTTGTTTAGGTACACACCACACCACGCACTACTCATCCTCCTGGCTTCCCGCCGGGAGGGATCGTAATCAAGGCGGCCGACTAAAAGTCAACAACTTTTTATTTGTCGTCCTTGTTGCTAATCCCTACTAAGTGTAACTCGATCGAGTTTCACTTAGTACAAAATGTTATCACTCGAGGTTCTATTACAGGACCCCGAGGTTTATGCCTTTTTAAAGGCAAAGTTTGGGGACGGCATCCCTTCCGCCGCCCCCGCTTCCTTCCCCTCACAACCCCTCACCCCAGCCGCCACTGCCGAAGCGCGATCTACTCACGGTCGCAAATCCCGTCGGGACGCAGTCCCAAGCACCCCCGCCTCCCCCACGCGTTCGCGGAGCTCTCACTCCACGAGACGCACCCCCTCCCCCGTCATCACCCCCTCTCCCTCCGATATGGAGGCTTCTGAAATTAGCAGTCAGGAATCTGACGACGGGTTTCAACCCGACCCGCGCAATGAGCGCAAAAAGAGGAGGCGCAACCCTCCTCTCCCCCCCTCTTCGGGCACTGACGCCCTTCTACCCACCCCCCCCTCCCAACCGCCCAAGCCCGCCTCGCAGAAGAGGCCGCTCTCTCCCCGTCAAGGGGACGCTCCACGAAAGGAGCCAACCCCCCCACCCCTCTTCGTTCATGAGAAGTCCAAATGGACTTCTATTTCAGGTTGGTGTGCTGAAAAGCACATCAACTTCACCTCCGCACGATCCACCGCTCAGGGGATCAAAATCACTGTCCCCACTTCTCGGGACCATAGGTCCCTCACCCTCCTTCTCAAGGAAAGGGCTATCCCTTTCCACACTTTCACCCTTGAGGAGGAACGCCTCCTCAGGGTAGTCATACGAGGTGTCCCCAGGGAGATCCCCACGGAGGAGGTTCTATCCTCCCTCCGCTCCCAATCTTTTCCCGTGCACGCCGTGCACCGCATGGTCCGGGGGAAATCCCACGATCCATACGACATGGTTCTGGTCTCCCTCGACCGCACCGACGCCGGAAAGGCGATCTTCCGCCTCACCAGCGTATGCCAACTTCACGGCATAGCTGTTGAGCCCCCCCACAAGCGTGACACTGTTTCCCAGTGCCACCGCTGCCAACAATACGGGCACTCCGCCCGCAATTGTTTCGCCAAGCCTAGGTGCGTCAAGTGCCTAGGTGACCACTCCACCGCCCAGTGCGACCGGCCCAAGGACAAGTCCTTGTGCACGTCTCCCCCCGCATGTGTTCTCTGCGGGGAGATCGGACATCCCGCGAACTACCGCGGGTGCCCGAAAGCCCCTCGCCCCCTTAAGGGGAAAACCCCTCGCACTCCGGCAAGGCGCAATCCCCCCCCACCCACGACTCCCCCAAGCCCCCCCAAACCCAACCCTTGGGGATCAAAGGCAGTAGCCCCTGCGGTGAAGCCTATGTTCCCCGCCCTCCCCAGCCGAGCAACCCCTCCTGTGGCTGCCTCGGCTCCCCCCACCCCCAACCCCCCCTCGGCTAAGATACCGACCCCGGTATTCCTAGCCCCCTCCCCCCCCTCCCCCTCCATCAACAACTCGGATCTGGGAATAGTTGCTCGCTTTGCGAGCCTTATAAACTACGCCCAGCTTCGAGAAATGGCCGACCTGATTCGCGCCAATGAGGGCAACCCATTGGCACTGCTGGATATCTCGATCAGGTACTCCAGCATCATCGAATCACTAGCCAACTTTAGGGTAAATCCGTAATGGATTTACAACCCCAAGGTAGAGTCAAACCGAAATCCCTACGTTTAGGTTATTTCAATGCAAATGGCATTAAAACCCAGCGCGACGAGATCGCCACTTTTCTCCGCGATCATGACTTAGATATTCTTTTAGTGCAAGAAACCTTTTTAAAACCCGCTCATAGGGACCCGAAAATTGCAAACTATTGCATAGTTCGCAATGATAGGGTCAGATCCCGCCTCGGCGGCACTCTAATCTATTACAAAAAATCCTTGCACTGTGTTCCCATGGACCCGCCCTCCCTCACGTCAAACATTGAAGCTTCGATATGTAAGCTAGGCATGTCAGGACATCAACCCATTGTGATAGGTTCGTTGTACTGCCCCCCGGGCGAAGATTACTCACTATGGGATAGTGACTTCGCGGCCCTCGCCAACCTCGGGGGTGCAGTCATTCTGGCAGGAGACATAAATGCCAAAAACTCCCTTTGGGGTTGTAACACTACAACTCAAAGGGGCAGAGTTCTCAACAGGATCTCTGAATCCCTAGGTTTCGACATTCTCGCTCCGAATGAGCCAACCCACTACCCCGGCAACCTAGCACATCGCCCTGATGTACTAGACGTCGCACTCCTAAAGAGCATCAATCTGAGGTTGTGTTCGATAGAAGTGCACAAGGAGCTTGACTCCGATCACAGGCCAGTAGTACTAGACTTCGCTCCCCGCGTAGGTCCCCGCGAAGCAGGCCAACCTCTTCCTACCAGGCTTGTAACAGACTGGAATCGTCTTGAGGAAAGCCTCAAGGCGACTACCTCCGACCATCTAGATGGTATACCAGATATTATCACGTCCGTAGACGAAACGGTAGCGGCAATCGACTCCCTCACAAATCACGTGCAATCGCTTATTAGTGATTGCTCCCGGAGAGTACCGGTGGAGGACAGCCTCCACTGGCGCCTCCCCGAGGACGTACGAGATTTACTGAGGGAGAAGAACGCAGCTATCAGAGCCTACGATAGAGTTCCCTCCGAAGCCAATAGGGCACAGCTTAGATCACTTCAGCGCGCCGTCAAAGCGCGAATTGGCGAGCTACGCCAGGATAGATGGGACAGCACTCTCGAAAGTTTAGAACCTACACACCAAGCGTTCTGGCAACTTTCGAGAGCCCTTACTAAGGATACTGTTGTTCCCATACCTCCCCTCAACAGGCCCAACCTTCCTCCCGCTTTTGATGATAGCGAGAAAACCGAATGTCTAGCTGACTGTCTCGAGCTTCAATGTTCCCCCAGCACCCTCCCAGTCGACTTAGATCACCTCGAAGAGGTAAACCAAGAGGTGGAACGGCTAGCCTCACTACCGTTACCCACCCTATCCGAAGAGGATGAAGACCCTGTCCCCCCAGTCACACCCGATGAGGTATCAGGTATCATCAAGAAACTAAAACCTAGGAAATCCCCCGGTTCGGATCTAATCAACAACAGAGTTATCAAACTCTTTCCCCCCATCCTTATCGCCCTCATGACCGCCATCTTCAATGGGGCCATGTCTAACAACATCTTTCCACACCAGTGGAAAAATGCCATCGTCATTGGCATCCCAAAACCGGGCAAGCCCAAGACCGAACCGAGTAGTTATCGACCCATCAGCCTTCTCAACGGCATGGGCAAGATATACGAACGACTTATACTCAGTCGTCTCCTAGCATACGCCGATGCTAACCTGCTCATTCCCCATGAGCAATTTGGCTTTAGGAATCACCATTCCTGTGTTCAGCAAGTCCACCGACTGGTTGAGCACATAAGTCACAAACTCATGTACGGTCAACGTACGGGCGTCCTCTACTTTGATGTGGCGAAGGCGTTCGACAAGGTCTGGCACAACGGCTTATTATATAAGCTGTGGCAGATGGAAGTGCCACACAGACTCGTGCTCATCATACGAGACTACTTGTCGAATCGCCTTTTCCGCTACAGAGTTGAAGGCGCCCTCTCCTCCCCCCACCCCGTTCATGCCGGAGTCCCACAGGGCTCGGTATTATCTCCAATCCTGTTCTCGCTGTTCACAAGCGACATACCAAAGCATCGGCAAGCTCAGTTAGCACTTTTCGCAGACGACACTGCAATCTACGCCTCTGGTACTAGTCTGGATTCCATAGCCAAGAACCTCCAATCCTCGGCCGACGCACTCGGTGCATGGTTTAGGAAGTGGCGGATCGAGGTGAATCCAGACAAAAGTCAAGCAGTGCTATACCATAGGCAAGCTAACAAACTCCCCCCTCCCCGCCCGCCCACGATTCGTATGTTTGGTAAGCCGATCCCTTGGGAGAAGCAAGCCAAATACCTAGGAGTTATTCTTGATGATCATCTGTCGTTCATTCCGCACATTAAGACCGTGCGCGCTAGGGCCGCTATGGCACAAAGTCGACTATACTTCCTCTTAAACCGTCGTTCAAAGCTTTCGCTTAGGAACAAAGTCCGCCTTTATACGGCTTGCATACGCCCCATCATGACGTATGCCTCCCCTGTGTTCGCACACACCCCCCCCTGTAGAATTCGTAAACTTCAGGTTCTCCAGAACAGATTCATGCGTAAAGCAACAGGAGCTCCCTGGTATGTTAGGACAGAGAATCTTCACATAGACCTCGGTCTGCCTACAATTAGGCAATTCATGAAGCGCTGCTCTCAGAACTTCTTTGACTCCGCCGCCGCACACAAGAACCCACTCATAGTGGCATCGTCTTCCTACACACCGTCTTGCATCTCGCGCATTCGCCGTCCGAGACACGTTCTCGGCGAGGATGACGACGAGATCACCAAGGCGCAGGAAGCCGCATACTCATCTATGAGACACAACTCACCCCGCACCGGCAACTCACCGCGATACCGACCTCGTCGTAGGGGTCGTTTGTATCGTCACCGCGTCACTACACAATCGGGCCGGCCCGCCACACCTAGCATAGCCCACAACTAGGGTTCGAGTTCCCTTGGTAGGGGACGCCCTATGCATATGCAGCACTCACACTCACTCATATGACCGTAGGCAAATTTTTGTTAGTTCCGTCTAACAAAAGTTTGAATACGTAGGTACATTTAGGTTAGGAGCACACGCTCGCCGCACGACCGCGCAAGGGTGTACATAGCCTAACGGCTTACACTTATCACCTCACAAAAAAAAAAAAAAAAAAAAAAACGGATTGTTTTTGTATTTACTGGTTGTAGCGCGCGCACGCACACGCACGTTATATATAATATTACGTTGAAAGTTATTATAATATAAAAAAACTTCAAACATGTCTGGACGCGGTAAAGGTGGAAAAGTTAAGGGAAAGGCAAAGTCTCGTTCCAACCGTGCTGGTCTCCAGTTCCCCGTCGGTCGTATACACAGGCTGCTGCGTAACGGCAACTACGCCGAGCGCGTCGGTGCCGGTGCTCCAGTGTATCTGGCCGCAGTAATGGAATACCTTGCCGCTGAAGTTCTCGAGTTGGCCGGTAACGCCGCGAGGGACAACAAGAAGACCAGGATCATTCCCCGTCATCTCCAATTGGCCATCCGCAACGACGAGGAGTTGAACAAACTGCTATCCGGCGTGACAATCGCTCAGGGCGGTGTGCTGCCTAACATCCAGGCTGTCCTCCTGCCCAAGAAGACCGAGAAGAAGGCCTAAACCTCTCGCTCAATTCTTGGTCTGTCTGTATCATCGAGATCACGATCGATGTGCATCGACACACACACACACACTGTTCTTTGCGTGCATGGATCGTGAACGTGAAAAAGGCCCTTTTCAGGGCCACAATACGAATCATAGTCGGAAAGTAATATTATATTATTATTATAAAGACTGTTTCTATTACGATACAATTGAAAGTATTCTAGCAGTATAACTATGTATTATAGTACATTATACAGTATATTATAAAATAATACTTAATAATATTAAATTGACAGACACGTCAGTTAAAAGTAAATTTTACATGAACAAAACTACTACTTCATTGATACATTATAATTAAACACGAAATAAAAATATATGCAACGTAGATACCTATCAATACAAACCATTTGATATTTATTTAATTATAGGTATGTAATCTACCATACTATCAAATAGATAGAATAAATAATATTACTACTAAAGACGACCAAAAGCGAAGCGTCGCACCTCGTCCCGCGCATTTCCCCTTTGGCGCGGTCTCTCTCTTGACGCTAGAGCGAGGCGAACGCGACTGAACATATCTGTTTCGCTACGATTGGTCCGCGCGGACTGTCGCGCTCTACGTGCGTCCCACCACTGAGCGACTTTTGGCTCAATAAAAAGAAGGTGCAGTTTGCCGTACGAAATCACTCAGCTATCGAACGCCGTACTGTACTGTACTGTACGTTCATTAGCGCGCTCTCATAATTATTAACCGACAACAAAATGCCGCCCAAGACAAGTGGTAAGGCCGCCAAGAAATCCGGCAAGGCACAAAAGAACATCTCCAAGACCGATAAGAAAAAGAAGAAGCACAAGAGGAAGGAGAGCTACGCCATCTACATCTACAAGGTGCTCAAGCAGGTCCACCCCGACACCGGTATCTCCAGTAAGGCTATGTCAATCATGAATTCGTTCGTTAACGACATCTTCGAACGCATAGCCGCCGAAGCTTCTCGTCTGGCCCATTACAACAAGAGGTCCACTATTACATCGAGGGAGGTGCAGACTTCCGTCAGGCTGCTGCTGCCCGGTGAGCTCGCCAAGCACGCAGTCAGCGAGGGCACCAAAGCCGTCACCAAGTACACCAGCTCCAAGTGAGCGTCGCGTATACTTGTTTCGTGTTTTTTTGTGTCTGTGTATGTATATCGAAACACGAACACAACAAAAGGCCCTTTTCAGGGCCACAAATATGTTCATGTATTTTCTGTAATCGGTTTCTATTAACACACAACAAGTCGAAAGTTCGACGACGACGACGACCGGTTAATTAATTTACTTAACTAATAAAATAAAAAAAAATATATATATATATATATATGTATATATTTCCTCTATCTAGCTGAATAACAAACAAACAATATAATTATGGTTAGGCTAGGTTAGAAAAAGTTAGGTTAAGAAATGTTAGGTTTGAAAAAGTTAGGTTCTAAAGGAGAGAGAATGAATGAAATTTAATTAAAAAAAAAAAAAAAATCATATATATTAACAACGTAGATGTTTAACCGCGATAAATATAAATAATAAAAAAATAAAAAAAAATAGAAAAAGGTTTAATGCGAAACGATAATTATTTATAGATGATACCTACCACCTATACCAATAAATTATTGTTTTGTAAAACTTTATTCGAGCGTTCGATTGTGTGATGCGTCGAGCTTGTTTCCCGTCGGGTATAAATATTGGTGACCCGCGTACGGCGTTATTCGGCGCCGGGCAGGGATGGAATCTCCAACCTGGCACTGAAACACCTCAAGCCCGAAACAATAGAAGCTCTCAAAGAGCTGTTCAATGGTATCCTTTGGACCGGTCACTTTCCAACTACATGGAAAGAGGGCCGGGTCATAGTTCTCCCCAAACCAGGCAAAGACCTAAGGTTACCATCGAGCTACAGGCCAATAACGCTCTTGGCCACTGTCTCCAAAGTCTTCGAGCGCCTACTGCTCAAGCGAGTGCGCCCACACTTGGAGCCCAGGCCAGAGCAATTTGGTTTTAGGGCTGAACATTCCACCACACTACAATTGACGCGAGTCCTAGATGAGATGGCCACGTGGATGAACAGAGGGGGATACACGGCGACCGTGATGTTGGACATGGAGAAGGCCTTCGACAGGGTGTGGCATGAAGGTCTCATCTACAAACTGTCGAGGACCACTCTACCGCGCCAGATCGTTGCGGTCGCCGCGTCTTTCCTTAGGGGGCGCACATTTCACGTGGCTATTGAAGATGAGATATCGTCAAACAAGACGATAGCAGCCGGAGTACCACAAGGCAGCTGCCTTTCACCCATCCTGTACGCCCACTACACAGACGACATCCCGGTAGTAGGCGACGTCAAGTTGGCCCTATTTGCCGACGACGCCGCGTACCTATCCAGTTCCCTGAACGCCAAACACGCAGCCAAAAAACTGAGCCGCACCCTCGATGAGCTCCCGAGCTGGCTGAGGAGATGGCGGCTCAGATGCAACGTCTCAAAAACCCAGGCGATGGTGACAGGATGGGCGCGCCCGCCCCCTTGCCTCAAACTCCAGAATACGGAAATCCCATGGTCCACATCCGTAAAATATCTGGGCATCACAGTGGACAAATCCCTATCCATGGAAGCCCACATCCGGACCATAATAGGCAAGACCAAAATGGCGAGAGCCAAATTGCGCCCCTTACTAACATCACGATTGCCAATAAGTACCAAGCTGGGCATATACAAAACTTATATAAGACCGCGCATCACCTATGCGGCACCAGCTTGGTACAATCTGATTCCAGATGCAGCGCGCAAACGCCTACAAGCCTTGGAGAACTCGTGCTTGCGAATGGCGGTGAAAGCACCAAGGTACCTGCGGAACACAACAGTCCACAGGGACCTGAAATGGACCAATATCAAGGAATTCGTGGGTAAGCTCGCCAAAGGGATGTTCGAACGGGCTGATCGTTCTGAACATCCCCACCTGGTGGGCATAGCACCGCTTCCCCATCCGGAAGACACCCGCCACAGAAGGAAGAGGAAACTGAAACGCCCCGCTCGGGAACTGATTTTATCCGTACCCACGAGCGGGGCTCAAGCACCAACACACACAGAAGAAGACCAGGACTACGAACCACCGCCCTCTAGAAGGCGGCTAGCTGGGCCTCTCCCAACGGAGTCTCACCCGGCTGGCCAGCCTCGAGGGCGGCAACAACAGGAAGTCCGATTGCCGCCCCCTTGAGACGGTAAACCGACACCTCAGTCGGTAACTGACTCAAGGCTGGCAATCTAATCCAATGACCGACTCGTGGCTACGAGTCGCGTTGAGAACCACCTAAAGGAGCAAATGCTCCGATGGTTTTCCCCCCACTACAGAAGTAGTGTGAGATGACATCAGGTCGGCGTTATTCATTCTCTCTCGCACCGTCCCCGCGTACTGACGTTACCTACCGTACTACCGTTACGTTAAAGAAATGGCACGTACCAAGCAGACCGCTCGCAAGTCCACCGGTGGTAAGGCACCGAGGAAACAGCTCGCCACTAAAGCCGCCCGCAAGAGTGCACCGGCTACCGGTGGTGTAAAGAAGCCCCATCGCTACAGGCCCGGTACCGTCGCTCTTCGTGAGATCCGTCGTTACCAGAAGAGTACCGAGCTGTTGATCCGCAAACTCCCGTTCCAGCGTTTGGTTCGTGAGATCGCTCAGGACTTCAAGACCGATCTCCGTTTCCAGAGCTCCGCTGTCATGGCACTTCAGGAGGCCAGCGAGGCTTACCTCGTCGGTCTCTTCGAAGACACCAACCTTTGCGCCATTCACGCTAAACGCGTCACCATCATGCCAAAGGACATACAGTTGGCTCGCAGGATCAGAGGCGAACGCGCTTAAGGCGTGTGACTTTACAACTCCGGCGTACACAAACACGCACGAAATTATCATCGTGTCAGTTTTGTACACTCGAGCCGAAAAGCACAAAAGGCCCTTTTCAGGGCCACATATATTTCTGATATATTATTAAAATATATGTTTCTTACATAACATCATAAAGTCATATAGTCTATAAATAAACTACATATAATTATATACTAAATTATAAATATATAGGTTACTGAAAAAGTTTAGTTTAGTTTGTTTGCTTATGTTATTTATGCATAATTGATTTGACTTAAAACATGGATGTAAATAAATCTATGGAATAATCAAATTATTTCACTTTTGCAATATTCTATATGCTATGCGTATAGACTTGCCAAATGAAATTAGGTTGATATTTTATTAAAACAATAATTTGTTCAAGTCATAGGTGAATATGACTAATACAAGAATAACACGAATTATTATTAATGTACCTACATAGAAATTATATTAATAAATAATTGTGTGTTCGTAGTAAACCGGGGCACCCACCGAGCGCGCGAGCGCGTCGACGGCTCCATACACCGGCGGTATACTATATAAAGGGGCGAAATACGTTTGCTCCGAATCCAGTCGTACGCCAGCGCTCGCCGTTTAACAACGTGCGCGCGTTAGTCATTTGTTCGTGTCGTTCTGTTCAATTTACTCGCTTAGAAGATGACCGGACGCGGAAAGGGAGGAAAAGGTCTGGGGAAAGGAGGAGCCAAGCGTCACAGGAAAGTACTTCGTGATAACATCCAGGGCATCACGAAGCCGGCCATCCGTCGTCTGGCGCGCAGAGGTGGTGTCAAGCGTATCTCCGGTCTCATTTACGAAGAGACTCGCGGCGTCCTCAAGGTTTTCCTAGAGAACGTAATCCGCGACGCCGTCACGTACACGGAGCACGCCAAGAGGAAGACCGTAACCGCCATGGACGTAGTCTACGCTCTGAAGCGTCAAGGCCGCACCCTCTACGGTTTCGGCGGTTAAGGTTGCCTGCATGTCTCTGCCTGCATGCCACATAATATTTATCGAATATTATTATTTTATTCGATAAATAATTTAAACAAAAGGCCCTTTTCAGGGCCGCATATGAATCTTATAAACTTTATTACGGTTTATGTTTCTATGACACACACACAAGAAAGTCTCTAATTAACTAACTCAAAATACTTTTACCAACCTTACCAATAGTATCGGTTCTACAACATAAATAAACATCTTACTTGTTGTTACTCTTCCTCTATAGAGATATAGCGAACCGTGCCGAAGTATACTTATGTGTAGATCTCCATTCACCGTTCGAGTAACTGAAAGAAAAAAAAAAAAAAATATATGTATAATTTTTTATATATCGTAGCATACATATAACATTATAATATATTACTTTTATACGTTTGTTTTATCATTCTATATACCTACTTAGAAACGACTAATCGTATGATTTTAATATTATTATTAATATTTACTTTGAAAAATTATATTAATTTATACATTACTACGTCGTACGTACGTACACGACGAAAAGTAGCGCTGAGGGCGGCCGCCGCCGCTCTTTACTTTGTACTGCGCATTTGATTCGATTATTGTAAATATGCCTATAGACTATTCATAATATGAAATATATTGAATAATAATAGACAGTGTCTCAATGATGACGTAAAATATATTTTTATATTACTATTATAATCGAACAAACCTCACCGGTCATAGTCGTCCGTCCTTAAGTGGTGTGTTCGAACCAACGTGTATGCAACGTGTTTTACGAAGGTTCACTTTTAATGGTGTAATTCGTTCGGTTAATGTGTTAATATAAAAAAAATGTTTACACGTTTCAAGCTCGATATCCACGTCGAGGATTTATCGACCGTTTAGGCGGAAATCTTTGCGTTTTATAGAGAAAAATACATTTTTAACAAAACTCAACGTATGCACGGTAGACAGTCGAGAAAATAATATACCGTAGCGTCGTAACCTATCGTTTATACCCTATATAATCTGTGTTGTACGATGGTCACTTTCATGATATATATAAAATGTTGTACGAAATACATGCCGCCATAGGAAAAGTTTAATAAAAATTTATTTAATTAGATAGGTGTTAGTGAAAAGTATGAAGTGTTCATACGAGAAAACGTCCCGCGACAGAACGGCCCTCGTTACGGTAAAGTTCAGACGTAGCTCGCTGAACGAAATTTTATGTATGGTGGCGACATCTACGGACAGTCGAAGTCTCTATCTACTTTACTACTAACTACTACGTTAGTTAATTACGTACTTACTTGTGTGTATCTAAATATAATAAAAAATAAATAAAATGGCAGACACAGCTGTTGCCGCCGAAGCTCCGGCTCCCGCTACACCCGCGAAGAAGGCAGGAAGAGGGGCAGGTGCCGCAAAGAAACCTAAGGCGAAGCCCACTCATCCCAAGACATCCGAGATGGTGAACAACGCTATCAGGGAGATGAAGGAACGCAGCGGATCGTCGTTGCAAGCCATCAAAAAATACATCGCCGCCCACTACAAGGTCGACGCCGAGAAGTTGGCGCCTTTCATTAGAAAGTATCTGAAGAGTGCCGTCGAATCGGGTGCCCTAATTCAGACAAAGGGCAAGGGAGCCTCCGGATCGTTCAAACTCGAGTCCAAGTCCTCCTCGGCGAAGAAACCCAGCGCAGCCGCCGCTAGCTCCGGCAAATCCGCCGGCGGCAAGGGTGCCGCCGCCTCCGCCGCCAAGGGTGGTAAGAAGGCGACCGCCTCCGCCGCCGGCGCCAAGAGCAAGAAGGCGGCCGCCGCGTCGGCGTCTGCCGCCTCGGGCTCGCCGTCCAAATCCAAAGCGTCCGCAGCTAAAGACAAGAAAGCCGCCGCCGCAAAGAAGAAGCCCGCCCCTAAGAAGGCCGCAACCCCCGCTAAGGCGAAGGGTGGTGCAGCCCCCAAAGCAAAGAAGACCGCCAAACCTCCTACTAAGAAACCCAAGGCACCGAAACCTAAGAAGGCCGCCGCCACACCTAAGAAGCCGGCCGCGAAGAAAGCAGCCGCCGCCAAGAAGTAAACTCGCACACGACACCACCGCACAACATAATTGATTGTGTGTGTGTGTGTGTGTGTGTCGTCGAGAGGTACGACGTGTTGCGCCGCGGCGCTAAGCGGCTCAAGACTGCGGCGACCGACCAGCGGAGTAGTGCAGTTTCTGATCGCAAGAAAGAAGAAGAAAACTACTAAGATCTCTCTCTATCATCGCTGCCGCGCGCTTAGCTTGCTATGCGCACGCACGCAACAACAAAACAGCCCTTTTCAGGGCTAACAAAGTTTTCTCGAATATAATTTTTATTTTTATATTCGTTTCTATGATACGATAAAGGTCAAAAGTAGTCTCAAACAAACAAACAACATTCTACTATAACGCATCAACTTTATTTATTTCTAAATAAATACTTTACATCGCTAAGTATAGGTACAATTTCGTATAATAATATCTAATAATAATAAACTATAACTAAGCAATTACATATATAAATTAACTAACTTACTATGCTACCGTACAAAATCTATAACTACTTATTTATTACCTACATAGGCTTTGGTATTTATTATTACACCACACATTTATTTTTTCACTTGTTTCACTTCACACACGCGCGAGATTATTATTATTTACGCGAACGCAACGACGGAGGCGACGTGAAACGACGATAATAAACAACAACAACCTAATTAATAATTACAACACACATTTTTACAACTATAAACTAAAACGACACGCCGTCCGCCCTGCCGACTGCCCGATATAATATACTTTTGTTTTTCAATATAATAATAAAGGATATTATTATTATTATTATGGCTATGGCGCTGGCGCATGCGCGATGCGCGACGAACGACGTCGCTTTTTGACGGTGTCAGTTCGTTCTCTCGCTCGCTCCCTACCCCACCCGACGTTTGCGCGACAGCGGCCGTATATAAAATGAACGGACACAAACGGATTGTTTTTGGACACCGCGCGACGATCAACATAGTGAAGTGCAGTGCGCGAACAAGTGTTAGTGCTTAGTGTCGTGCATCAGAGTGAAGCGACCATGTCGTCACGTGAAAATCTATGGTTCTTGAACCTCAGCCCAGAGTTGCAAGCGAGGAGGGCTGCTCTGACCAGACCAGCTGTGCAGCCCCGGGTTGTCGGGCGCGAGGACGACCTTCGTGCCTGTAACGGCCTTCGTGAAGAAGGGCGTATCACTCCGGGACTGCAACGTTGGCTTGAGACCTACCTCCGACTCATGGAGATTGTCGATGGGGAGAGGCGCCCCGAGCAAGCCACCCCACAAGAAAAGGCAGCGTTAGGGCTGGTGCAGCTCATGATGCCGGATTTATTTCCGGAACGCGAGTTGCCCGCCCCAACCAACACCGCCGAGACAGCAACCGGAGCCGCCTCTGCCAAGAGGGACCGGGACCCAGAGAGCAGCGCATCAGCGCACGAACCAGGTAAGAGGCCCAACCTGGGAGACACAGTGTCTTCCGTGGATGAGACCTCTCCAACCAGTCACTCCACGCCCCACTCGATCTGGGAAACAGTGCCGATCCACAGCGGGGATGGGACAGAGACACAGGACAACTCATCGTCCTATCGGTCTCTCCCCCCACTACCCCAAAGACAACAGCCCAAGATAAGATTGTCCTTACCGACCCAACTAGGACTAACCACGGCCCAAGGAGCGGCAAACGCTGAGCCAGGGCCAGTAGCCAGTACATCCACTGCGCAATCAACACCCAAACCGCCCCCGACATCAACGGCTGAAGACACCGCCCCGAAACCCAGACAACCTATTCTAGTAGTGGACCGTCTAGAAAACTGGACGGATCACTTCAAGCAATTGACGTCCCAAATTGGACACTCGCCCAACTGTCGCCCATTCGGTAGGGGGTTTAAATTTACCCCCAAAACCGACAATGAATTCAGAGTATTGCAGGCCTATCTCGACGACCTTGGCCAAGAGAAAGCGCCGTATTACGCCATAGCGCCACTCACCAGCCGGCCAATAAAAGTGGCCATACGAGGACTTCCGGCCGACACACCCGAGGCAGAGATTGTAGCGGACTTAACAAGCAAGGGCGTGCCAGTTAAGTACGCGAAGCACATCCGGGCCCGCACAGGCAGACCCGGCTGCATCTTCTTTGCCGAGGTGGAGAGGTCAAACACAGCAGCGAAAGCCGCCTATGACACTCAAGAGATCCTGCACATGCCCGGGGTTATCATTGAACCCTGGCGTGGCAAAAAAGGGCCGTCGCAATGCCATCGGTGCCAGGGCTACCGCCACAGCTCGCACAACTGCCGCAGGCCTGTGGCATGTGTGCGATGCGGTGGCGCACACCAGGCCCACGCTTGCGAAAGGCCCATCGACCAGCCACCTACCTGTGCCAACTGCGCGGGAGAGCATCCAGCCAGCAGTGCTGCGTGCCCCGTCTACAAACGGGAGGCGCGCAGCAAAAAGTCCGGCCTACGGCCGAATACCAGACAGCCGCAACACATAGTGCACCCCACGCAGGTGGCAGACTCGGCGCCCGGGTCACTCATGGCCAAGGCGAACGAGCCCGCTGTGAGGGGAGCTCAAAAACCAGCAGCCACTTCTTCGACAAAGAAGAAGAAAAGGAAGAAGAAGAAGAACACCAAGCCCCAAGCCCTTCAAGCAGAGGGGGAGACGGCGACCGCCAGCACCGGAGGGGACGACCTCGCCAGGCTCATCACGCTCGCTTTGGAGCGGATAAAGTCTGGCGGGATCGACCTATCTGGAGTAGTGAGCCCACTCATCCAATACTTAGCAACCAACAAGGACTAGCCAACACAGCCCCCTCGTAGTCGGCTAGCTGGGCCTCTCCGAACGGAGTCTCACCCGGCTGGCCTGACTCGGGGGCTGCATCACCGACCAAGACGCGAACAGGGCCTATCGCTCGGGAGCATCCCAGCCCCCTTGAGCGATAGCCAAACAACTTTAAACACACACTGTCCCCTCTAGCAGGCGGCCGGACACGCATATCTCATTTCGAGACGTGCTAACCGAGCCGACTCGAGGGGACAGCACAAACCCAAAGGACCCTCGCACGGTTGTGCGAGGCGTAGACATACAACCCGAAGGAGCAACAGTCTCCAGTGGTCACCAACACACCTAATCATTAGGTGATGTTGAAGAATACTACGACGGATTGTTTTTGTATTTACTGGTTGTAGCGCGCGCACGCACACGCACGTTATATATAATATTACGTTGAAAGTTATTATAATATAAAAAAACTTCAAACATGTCTGGACGCGGTAAAGGTGGAAAAGTTAAGGGAAAGGCAAAGTCTCGTTCCAACCGTGCTGGTCTCCAGTTCCCCGTCGGTCGTATACACAGGCTGCTGCGTAACGGCAACTACGCCGAGCGCGTCGGTGCCGGTGCTCCAGTGTATCTGGCCGCAGTAATGGAATACCTTGCCGCTGAAGTTCTCGAGTTGGCCGGTAACGCCGCGAGGGACAACAAGAAGACCAGGATCATTCCCCGTCATCTCCAATTGGCCATCCGCAACGACGAGGAGTTGAACAAACTGCTATCCGGCGTGACAATCGCTCAGGGCGGTGTGCTGCCTAACATCCAGGCTGTCCTCCTGCCCAAGAAGACCGAGAAGAAGGCCTAAACCTCTCGCTCAATTCTTGGTCTGTCTGTATCATCGAGATCACGATCGATGTGCATCGACACACACACACACACTGTTCTTTGCGTGCATGGATCGTGAACGTGAAAAAGGCCCTTTTCAGGGCCACAATACGAATCATAGTCGGAAAGTAATATTATATTATTATTATAAAGACTGTTTCTATTACGATACAATTGAAAGTATTCTAGCAGTATAACTATGTATTATAGTACATTATACAGTATATTATAAAATAATACTTAATAATATTAAATTGACAGACACGTCAGTTAAAAGTAAATTTTACATGAACAAAACTACTACTTCATTGATACATTATAATTAAACACGAAATAAAAATATATGCAACGTAGATACCTATCAATACAAACCATTTGATATTTATTTAATTATAGGTATGTAATCTACCATACTATCAAATAGATAGAATAAATAATATTACTACTAAAGACGACCAAAAGCGAAGCGTCGCACCTCGTCCCGCGCATTTCCCCTTTGGCGCGGTCTCTCTCTTGACGCTAGAGCGAGGCGAACGCGACTGAACATATCTGTTTCGCTACGATTGGTCCGCGCGGACTGTCGCGCTCTACGTGCGTCCCACCACTGAGCGACTTTTGGCTCAATAAAAAGAAGGTGCAGTTTGCCGTACGAAATCACTCAGCTATCGAACGCCGTACTGTACTGTACTGTACGTTCATTAGCGCGCTCTCATAATTATTAGAAGCAGGCCAACCTCTTCCTACCAGGCTTGTAACAGACTGGAATCGTCTTGAGGAAAGCCTCAAGGCGACTACCTCCGACCATCTAGATGGTATACCAGATATTATCACGTCCGTAGACGAAACGGTAGCGGCAATCGACTCCCTCACAAATCACGTGCAATCGCTTATTAGTGATTGCTCCCGGAGAGTACCGGTGGAGGACAGCCTCCACTGGCGCCTCCCCGAGGACGTACGAGATTTACTGAGGGAGAAGAACGCAGCTATCAGAGCCTACGATAGAGTTCCCTCCGAAGCCAATAGGGCACAGCTTAGATCACTTCAGCGCGCCGTCAAAGCGCGAATTGGCGAGCTACGCCAGGATAGATGGGACAGCACTCTCGAAAGTTTAGAACCTACACACCAAGCGTTCTGGCAACTTTCGAGAGCCCTTACTAAGGATACTGTTGTTCCCATACCTCCCCTCAACAGGCCCAACCTTCCTCCCGCTTTTGATGATAGCGAGAAAACCGAATGTCTAGCTGACTGTCTCGAGCTTCAATGTTCCCCCAGCACCCTCCCAGTCGACTTAGATCACCTCGAAGAGGTAAACCAAGAGGTGGAACGGCTAGCCTCACTACCGTTACCCACCCTATCCGAAGAGGATGAAGACCCTGTCCCCCCAGTCACACCCGATGAGGTATCAGGTATCATCAAGAAACTAAAACCTAGGAAATCCCCCGGTTCGGATCTAATCAACAACAGAGTTATCAAACTCTTTCCCCCCATCCTTATCGCCCTCATGACCGCCATCTTCAATGGGGCCATGTCTAACAACATCTTTCCACACCAGTGGAAAAATGCCATCGTCATTGGCATCCCAAAACCGGGCAAGCCCAAGACCGAACCGAGTAGTTATCGACCCATCAGCCTTCTCAACGGCATGGGCAAGATATACGAACGACTTATACTCAGTCGTCTCCTAGCATACGCCGATGCTAACCTGCTCATTCCCCATGAGCAATTTGGCTTTAGGAATCACCATTCCTGTGTTCAGCAAGTCCACCGACTGGTTGAGCACATAAGTCACAAACTCATGTACGGTCAACGTACGGGCGTCCTCTACTTTGATGTGGCGAAGGCGTTCGACAAGGTCTGGCACAACGGCTTATTATATAAGCTGTGGCAGATGGAAGTGCCACACAGACTCGTGCTCATCATACGAGACTACTTGTCGAATCGCCTTTTCCGCTACAGAGTTGAAGGCGCCCTCTCCTCCCCCCACCCCGTTCATGCCGGAGTCCCACAGGGCTCGGTATTATCTCCAATCCTGTTCTCGCTGTTCACAAGCGACATACCAAAGCATCGGCAAGCTCAGTTAGCACTTTTCGCAGACGACACTGCAATCTACGCCTCTGGTACTAGTCTGGATTCCATAGCCAAGAACCTCCAATCCTCGGCCGACGCACTCGGTGCATGGTTTAGGAAGTGGCGGATCGAGGTGAATCCAGACAAAAGTCAAGCAGTGCTATACCATAGGCAAGCTAACAAACTCCCCCCTCCCCGCCCGCCCACGATTCGTATGTTTGGTAAGCCGATCCCTTGGGAGAAGCAAGCCAAATACCTAGGAGTTATTCTTGATGATCATCTGTCGTTCATTCCGCACATTAAGACCGTGCGCGCTAGGGCCGCTATGGCACAAAGTCGACTATACTTCCTCTTAAACCGTCGTTCAAAGCTTTCGCTTAGGAACAAAGTCCGCCTTTATACGGCTTGCATACGCCCCATCATGACGGCGCCTTTCATTAGAAAGTATCTGAAGAGTGCCGTCGAATCGGGTGCCCTAATTCAGACAAAGGGCAAGGGAGCCTCCGGATCGTTCAAACTCGAGTCCAAGTCCTCCTCGGCGAAGAAACCCAGCGCAGCCGCCGCTAGCTCCGGCAAATCCGCCGGCGGCAAGGGTGCCGCCGCCTCCGCCGCCAAGGGTGGTAAGAAGGCGACCGCCTCCGCCGCCGGCGCCAAGAGCAAGAAGGCGGCCGCCGCGTCGGCGTCTGCCGCCTCGGGCTCGCCGTCCAAATCCAAAGCGTCCGCAGCTAAAGACAAGAAAGCCGCCGCCGCAAAGAAGAAGCCCGCCCCTAAGAAGGCCGCAACCCCCGCTAAGGCGAAGGGTGGTGCAGCCCCCAAAGCAAAGAAGACCGCCAAACCTCCTACTAAGAAACCCAAGGCACCGAAACCTAAGAAGGCCGCCGCCACACCTAAGAAGCCGGCCGCGAAGAAAGCAGCCGCCGCCAAGAAGTAAACTCGCACACGACACCACCGCACAACATAATTGATTGTGTGTGTGTGTGTGTGTGTGTCGTCGAGAGGTACGACGTGTTGCGCCGCGGCGCTAAGCGGCTCAAGACTGCGGCGACCGACCAGCGGAGTAGTGCAGTTTCTGATCGCAAGAAAGAAGAAGAAAACTACTAAGATCTCTCTCTATCATCGCTGCCGCGCGCTTAGCTTGCTATGCGCACGCACGCAACAACAAAACAGCCCTTTTCAGGGCTAACAAAGTTTTCTCGAATATAATTTTTATTTTTATATTCGTTTCTATGATACGATAAAGGTCAAAAGTAGTCTCAAACAAACAAACAACATTCTACTATAACGCATCAACTTTATTTATTTCTAAATAAATACTTTACATCGCTAAGTATAGGTACAATTTCGTATAATAATATCTAATAATAATAAACTATAACTAAGCAATTACATATATAAATTAACTAACTTACTATGCTACCGTACAAAATCTATAACTACTTATTTATTACCTACATAGGTAAATTAAATTATTTATTTCGTATCGTACCATAAACTTTATCCTCTTCACAATATACACTTCACTTCACTTTGGTATTTATTATTACACCACACATTTATTTTTTCACTTGTTTCACTTCACACACGCGCGAGATTATTATTATTTACGCGAACGCAACGACGGAGGCGACGTGAAACGACGATAATAAACAACAACAACCTAATTAATAATTACAACACACATTTTTACAACTATAAACTAAAACGACACGCCGTCCGCCCTGCCGACTGCCCGATATAATATACTTTTGTTTTTCAATATAATAATAAAGGATATTATTATTATTATTATGGCTATGGCGCTGGCGCATGCGCGATGCGCGACGAACGACGTCGCTTTTTGACGGTGTCAGTTCGTTCTCTCGCTCGCTCCCTACCCCACCCGACGTTTGCGCGACAGCGGCCGTATATAAAATGAACGGACACAAACGGATTGTTTATCTCGATCAGGTACTCCAGCATCATCGAATCACTAGCCAACTTTAGGGTAAATCCGTAATGGATTTACAACCCCAAGGTAGAGTCAAACCGAAATCCCTACGTTTAGGTTATTTCAATGCAAATGGCATTAAAACCCAGCGCGACGAGATCGCCACTTTTCTCCGCGATCATGACTTAGATATTCTTTTAGTGCAAGAAACCTTTTTAAAACCCGCTCATAGGGACCCGAAAATTGCAAACTATTGCATAGTTCGCAATGATAGGGTCAGATCCCGCCTCGGCGGCACTCTAATCTATTACAAAAAATCCTTGCACTGTGTTCCCATGGACCCGCCCTCCCTCACGTCAAACATTGAAGCTTCGATATGTAAGCTAGGCATGTCAGGACATCAACCCATTGTGATAGGTTCGTTGTACTGCCCCCCGGGCGAAGATTACTCACTATGGGATAGTGACTTCGCGGCCCTCGCCAACCTCGGGGGTGCAGTCATTCTGGCAGGAGACATAAATGCCAAAAACTCCCTTTGGGGTTGTAACACTACAACTCAAAGGGGCAGAGTTCTCAACAGGATCTCTGAATCCCTAGGTTTCGACATTCTCGCTCCGAATGAGCCAACCCACTACCCCGTCAACCTAGCACATCGCCCTGATGTACTAGACGTCGCACTCCTAAAGAGCATCAATCTGAGGTTGTGTTCGATAGAAGTACACAAGGAGCTTGACTCCGATCACAGGCCAGTAGTACTAGACTTCGCTCCCCGCGTAGGTCCCCGCGAAGCAGGCCAACCTCTTCCTACCAGGCTTGTAACAGACTGGAATCGTCTTGAGGAAAGCCTCAAGGCGACTACCTCCGACCATCTAGATGGTATACCAGATATTATCACGTCCGTAGACGAAACGGTAGCGGCAATCGACTCCCTCACAAATCACGTGCAATCGCTTATTAGTGATTGCTCCCGGAGAGTACCGGTGGAGGACAGCCTCCACTGGCGCCTCCCCGAGGACGTACGAGATTTACTGAGGGAGAAGAACGCAGCTATCAGAGCCTACGATAGAGTTCCCTCCGAAGCCAATAGGGCACAGCTTAGATCACTTCAGCGCGCCGTCAAAGCGCGAATTGGCGAGCTACGCCAGGATAGATGGGACAGCACTCTCGAAAGTTTAGAACCTACACACCAAGCGTTCTGGCAGCTTTCGAGAGCCCTTACTAAGGATACTGTTGTTCCCATACCTCCCCTCAACAGGCCCAACCTTCCTCCCGCTTTTGATGATAGCGAGAAAACCGAATGTCTAGCTGACTGTCTCGAGCTTCAATGTTCCCCCAGCACCCTCCCAGTCGACTTAGATCACCTCGAAGAGGTAAACCAAGAGGTGGAACGGCTAGCCTCACTACCGTTACCCACCCTATCCGAAGAGGATGAAGACCCTGTCCCCCCAGTCACACCCGATGAGGTATCAGGTATCATCAAGAAACTAAAACCTAGGAAATCCCCCGGTTCGGATCTAATCAACAACAGAGTTATCAAACTCTTTCCCCCCATCCTTATCGCCCTCATGACCGCCATCTTCAATGGGGCCATGTCTAACAACATCTTTCCACACCAGTGGAAAAATGCCATCGTCATTGGCATCCCAAAACCGGGCAAGCCCAAGACCGAACCGAGTAGTTATCGACCCATCAGCCTTCTCAACGGCATGGGCAAGATATACGAACGACTTATACTCAGTCGTCTCCTAGCATACGCCGATGCTAACCTGCTCATTCCCCATGAGCAATTTGGCTTTAGGAATCACCATTCCTGTGTTCAGCAAGTCCACCGACTGGTTGAGCACATAAGTCACAAACTCATGTACGGTCAACGTACGGGCGTCCTCTACTTTGATGTGGCGAAGGCGTTCGACAAGGTCTGGCACAACGGCTTATTATATAAGCTGTGGCAGATGGAAGTGCCACACAGACTCGTGCTCATCATACGAGACTACTTGTCGAATCGCCTTTTCCGCTACAGAGTCGAAGGCGCCCTCTCCTCCCCCCACCCCGTTCATGCCGGAGTCCCACAGGGCTCGGTATTATCTCCAATCCTGTTCTCGCTGTTCACAAGCGACATACCAAAGCATCGGCAAGCTCAGTTAGCACTTTTCGCAGACGACACTGCAATCTACGCCTCTGGTACTAGTCTGGATTCCATAGCCAAGAACCTCCAATCCTCGGCCGACGCACTCGGTGCATGGTTTAGGAAGTGGCGGATCGAGGTGAATCCAGACAAAAGTCAAGCAGTGCTATACCATAGGCAAGCTAACAAACTCCCCCCTCCCCGCCCGCCCACGATTCGTATGTTTGGTAAGCCGATCCCTTGGGAGAAGCAAGCCAAATACCTAGGAGTTATTCTTGATGATCATCTGTCGTTCATTCCGCACATTAAGACCGTGCGCGCTAGGGCCGCTATGGCACAAAGTCGACTATACTTCCTCTTAAACCGTCGTTCAAAGCTTTCGCTTAGGAACAAAGTCCGCCTTTATACGGCTTGCATACGCCCCATCATGACGTATGCCTCCCCTGTGTTCGCACACACCCCCCCCTGTAGAATTCGTAAACTTCAGGTTCTCCAGAACAGATTCATGCGTAAAGCAACAGGAGCTCCCTGGTATGTTAGGACAGAGAATCTTCACATAGACCTCGGTCTGCCTACAATTAGGCAATTCATGAAGCGCTGCTCTCAGAACTTCTTTGACTCCGCCGCCGCACACAAGAACCCACTCATAGTGGCATCGTCTTCCTACACACCGTCTTGCATCTCGCGCATTCGCCGTCCGAGACACGTTCTCGGCGAGGATGACGACGAGATCACCAAGGCGCAGGAAGCCGCATACTCATCTATGAGACACAACTCACCCCGCACCGGCAACTCACCGCGATACCGACCTCGTCGTAGGGGTCGTTTGTATCGTCACCGCGTCACTACACAATCGGGCCGGCCCGCCACACCTAGCATAGCCCACAACTAGGGTTCGAGTTCCCTTGGTAGGGGACGCCCTATGCATATGCAGCACTCACACTCACTCATATGACCGTAGGCAAATTTTTGTTAGTTCCGTCTAACAAAAGTTTGAATACGTAGGTACATTTAGGTTAGGAGCACACGCTCGCCGCACGACCGCGCAAGGGTGTACATAGCCTAACGGCTTACACTTATCACCTCACAAAAAAAAAAAAAAAAAAACGGATTGTTTTGATTCATTCCACGCTAGCCGCCGCCCGGTGCACACGTCTCCACGACAGTCCGTGCCAAATTCCGACGCGACTTTCCCGCTCAAACACTCCGACACTTCGACAGTTGTAGCGACTTGTTGTTTTCACAACAAGTTGTCTATTAATTGTCAAGTTACTGTTCTTTTTAGAACAATCACACACACTTCCTAGACAATTGTAACGACCTGTTATTTTCATAACGAGTTGTTAATAATTGTCTAGTCACTGTTCTTTTTAGAACAATCACACACACACTCACAACATCATACCTTCGTTTCTTGTCCTTCTAGGGACATAGATAACAAAAGTCTGTTCTTTTCAGAACAACCGCACACACACATTACACAACACCACACCTTGTTTCTTGTCCTTCTAGGGACATAGTTAACAAAAGTCTGTTCTTTTCAGAACACCCCACCTACACATACACCCACAACATTGCGTTTCTCTTGTCCTTATCAGGACATTGAACACAAAAGTCTCGCCGCGAGCGTCCCGCTTCCCGCCGTTTTCACAGCGGTCAGCGGCCCACCTCGCAGCGATTGTCCTTGTCAGGACACTACACTACCACGTACACCACTTACCTCACAACACCGTGTCCGCTGCGAACTGTACTGCCCTTCTCGGGGCATACACGAGCACCGGCACACACCACACACAAACCCGGCGTCGGTCCGGTCCTTTACAGGGCTCCGCACCCGGCTCACTTCACCACACACTACAACAACACGAAACACAGCACATTAACACCCGTGCACTTTTAAGCGCGCGGCCCACATCGGAGCCCTACCGTCACCGGAGGCCCCGAACACATAGGTACTCACAACATTTTTTCGCGCGCTTTTTGATCCGTCGAAAAGAGCGCGAAACTCACTACACCACAAATCACTACACACCTACATCGCACCTACATACATTTACATTCATCTACATTACACTACATTCATTTATACAACATAACACGTACGTTACTACGCGAGCGACTATCAGCTGGGCGCGGCGAGAGGCCACCGGCCGGGACGCGACCGCCGCAAAAAGCGCGCGAACGTAGCATCGTCGCTCACTCGATACACTATCCATACATCTACATACGTACGTATAACACACCTATTTTATACATCGAATTTTGATCGCGTCTCACAGCTGTTTACGCAGTTGTATTCGCGTGAAAACTTCGTTGTTTAACTTCACGTATTTTTGGCCCCTTCAGGGTAAAACCAGCTTGGTCTGGTCCCCGGTGGAAACCTCACAGGTGCCAACGAAACCGGGTGAGGCGTTGACCCGACACGCCTGCCGCGCCCCATAAGGGCAAAGCTAACCGTCGGACGGGACCAGGTAGCACGGCCTTGGGGGTGTCCCCTAGTCGTGTCTGGTTGTCTCCTACCGTCCCACCCTTACCCCTTCCTTACTTCCATTCCTTTACACTAGTTTGGGTGTGCCGGCCGTCAGGCCCATACCACCCCGGTGTAGAGGCAGTTAGGAATCCTCTACTCGCGTGAGTTGCACAGAGGAATACACGTTGTTTAGGTACACACCACACCACGCACTACTCATCCTCCTGGCTTCCCGCCGGGAGGGATCGTAATCAAGGCGGCCGACTAAAAGTCAACAACTTTTTATTTGTCGTCCTTGTTGCTAATCCCTACTAAGTGTAACTCGATCGAGTTTCACTTAGTACAAAATGTTATCACTCGAGGTTCTATTACAGGACCCCGAGGTTTATGCCTTTTTAAAGGCAAAGTTTGGGGACGGCATCCCTTCCGCCGCCCCCGCTTCCTTCCCCTCACAACCCCTCACCCCAGCCGCCACTGCCGAAGCGCGATCTACTCACGGTCGCAAATCCCGTCGGGACGCAGTCCCAAGCACCCCCGCCTCCCCCACGCGTTCGCGGAGCTCTCACTCCACGAGACGCACCCCCTCCCCCGTCATCACCCCCTCTCCCTCCGATATGGAGGCTTCTGAAATTAGCAGTCAGGAATCTGACGACGGGTTTCAACCCGACCCGCGCAATGAGCGCAAAAAGAGGAGGCGCAACCCTCCTCTCCCCCCCTCTTCGGGCACTGACGCCCTTCTACCCACCCCCCCCTCCCAACCGCCCAAGCCCGCCTCGCAGAAGAGGCCGCTCTCTCCCCGTCAAGGGGACGCTCCACGAAAGGAGCCAACCCCCCCACCCCTCTTCGTTCATGAGAAGTCCAAATGGACTTCTATTTCAGGTTGGTGTGCTGAAAAGCACATCAACTTCACCTCCGCACGATCCACCGCTCAGGGGATCAAAATCACTGTCCCCACTTCTCGGGACCATAGGTCCCTCACCCTCCTTCTCAAGGAAAGGGCTATCCCTTTCCACACTTTCACCCTTGAGGAGGAACGCCTCCTCAGGGTAGTCATACGAGGTGTCCCCAGGGAGATCCCCACGGAGGAGGTTCTATCCTCCCTCCGCTCCCAATCTTTTCCCGTGCACGCCGTGCACCGCATGGTCCGGGGGAAATCCCACGATCCATACGACATGGTTCTGGTCTCCCTCGACCGCACCGACGCCGGAAAGGCGATCTTCCGCCTCACCAGCGTATGCCAACTTCACGGCATAGCTGTTGAGCCCCCCCACAAGCGTGACACTGTTTCCCAGTGCCACCGCTGCCAACAATACGGGCACTCCGCCCGCAATTGTTTCGCCAAGCCTAGGTGCGTCAAGTGCCTAGGTGACCACTCCACCGCCCAGTGCGACCGGCCCAAGGACAAGTCCTTGTGCACGTCTCCCCCCGCATGTGTTCTCTGCGGGGAGATCGGACATCCCGCGAACTACCGCGGGTGCCCGAAAGCCCCTCGCCCCCTTAAGGGGAAAACCCCTCGCACTCCGGCAAGGCGCAATCCCCCCCCACCCACGACTCCCCCAAGCCCCCCCAAACCCAACCCTTGGGGATCAAAGGCAGTAGCCCCTGCGGTGAAGCCTATGTTCCCCGCCCTCCCCAGCCGAGCAACCCCTCCTGTGGCTGCCTCGGCTCCCCCCACCCCCAACCCCCCCTCGGCTAAGATACCGACCCCGGTATTCCTAGCCCCCTCCCCCCCCCTCCCCCTCCATCAACAACTCGGATCTGGGAATAGTTGCTCGCTTTGCGAGCCTTATAAACTACGCCCAGCTTCGAGAAATGGCCGACCTGATTCGCGCCAATGAGGGCAACCCATTGGCACTGCTGGATATCTCGATCAGGTACTCCAGCATCATCGAATCACTAGCCAACTTTAGGGTAAATCCGTAATGGATTTACAACCCCAAGGTAGAGTCAAACCGAAATCCCTACGTTTAGGTTATTTCAATGCAAATGGCATTAAAACCCAGCGCGACGAGATCGCCACTTTTCTCCGCGATCATGACTTAGATATTCTTTTAGTGCAAGAAACCTTTTTAAAACCCGCTCATAGGGACCCGAAAATTGCAAACTATTGCATAGTTCGCAATGATAGGGTCAGATCCCGCCTCGGCGGCACTCTAATCTATTACAAAAAATCCTTGCACTGTGTTCCCATGGACCCGCCCTCCCTCACGTCAAACATTGAAGCTTCGATATGTAAGCTAGGCATGTCAGGACATCAACCCATTGTGATAGGTTCGTTGTACTGCCCCCCGGGCGAAGATTACTCACTATGGGATAGTGACTTCGCGGCCCTCGCCAACCTCGGGGGTGCAGTCATTCTGGCAGGAGACATAAATGCCAAAAACTCCCTTTGGGGTTGTAACACTACAACTCAAAGGGGCAGAGTTCTCAACAGGATCTCTGAATCCCTAGGTTTCGACATTCTCGCTCCGAATGAGCCAACCCACTACCCCGGCAACCTAGCACATCGCCCTGATGTACTAGACGTCGCACTCCTAAAGAGCATCAATCTGAGGTTGTGTTCGATAGAAGTGCACAAGGAGCTTGACTCCGATCACAGGCCAGTAGTACTAGACTTCGCTCCCCGCGTAGGTCCCCGCGAAGCAGGCCAACCTCTTCCTACCAGGCTTGTAACAGACTGGAATCGTCTTGAGGAAAGCCTCAAGGCGACTACCTCCGACCATCTAGATGGTATACCAGATATTATCACGTCCGTAGACGAAACGGTAGCGGCAATCGACTCCCTCACAAATCACGTGCAATCGCTTATTAGTGATTGCTCCCGGAGAGTACCGGTGGAGGACAGCCTCCACTGGCGCCTCCCCGAGGACGTACGAGATTTACTGAGGGAGAAGAACGCAGCTATCAGAGCCTACGATAGAGTTCCCTCCGAAGCCAATAGGGCACAGCTTAGATCACTTCAGCGCGCCGTCAAAGCGCGAATTGGCGAGCTACGCCAGGATAGATGGGACAGCACTCTCGAAAGTTTAGAACCTACACACCAAGCGTTCTGGCAACTTTCGAGAGCCCTTACTAAGGATACTGTTGTTCCCATACCTCCCCTCAACAGGCCCAACCTTCCTCCCGCTTTTGATGATAGCGAGAAAACCGAATGTCTAGCTGACTGTCTCGAGCTTCAATGTTCCCCCAGCACCCTCCCAGTCGACTTAGATCACCTCGAAGAGGTAAACCAAGAGGTGGAACGGCTAGCCTCACTACCGTTACCCACCCTATCCGAAGAGGATGAAGACCCTGTCCCCCCAGTCACACCCGATGAGGTATCAGGTATCATCAAGAAACTAAAACCTAGGAAATCCCCCGGTTCGGATCTAATCAACAACAGAGTTATCAAACTCTTTCCCCCCATCCTTATCGCCCTCATGACCGCCATCTTCAATGGGGCCATGTCTAACAACATCTTTCCACACCAGTGGAAAAATGCCATCGTCATTGGCATCCCAAAACCGGGCAAGCCCAAGACCGAACCGAGTAGTTATCGACCCATCAGCCTTCTCAACGGCATGGGCAAGATATACGAACGACTTATACTCAGTCGTCTCCTAGCATACGCCGATGCTAACCTGCTCATTCCCCATGAGCAATTTGGCTTTAGGAATCACCATTCCTGTGTTCAGCAAGTCCACCGACTGGTTGAGCACATAAGTCACAAACTCATGTACGGTCAACGTACGGGCGTCCTCTACTTTGATGTGGCGAAGGCGTTCGACAAGGTCTGGCACAACGGCTTATTATATAAGCTGTGGCAGATGGAAGTGCCACACAGACTCGTGCTCATCATACGAGACTACTTGTCGAATCGCCTTTTCCGCTACAGAGTTGAAGGCGCCCTCTCCTCCCCCCACCCCGTTCATGCCGGAGTCCCACAGGGCTCGGTATTATCTCCAATCCTGTTCTCGCTGTTCACAAGCGACATACCAAAGCATCGGCAAGCTCAGTTAGCACTTTTCGCAGACGACACTGCAATCTACGCCTCTGGTACTAGTCTGGATTCCATAGCCAAGAACCTCCAATCCTCGGCCGACGCACTCGGTGCATGGTTTAGGAAGTGGCGGATCGAGGTGAATCCAGACAAAAGTCAAGCAGTGCTATACCATAGGCAAGCTAACAAACTCCCCCCTCCCCGCCCGCCCACGATTCGTATGTTTGGTAAGCCGATCCCTTGGGAGAAGCAAGCCAAATACCTAGGAGTTATTCTTGATGATCATCTGTCGTTCATTCCATTTATATTTATCATCGCTCCATACAGACGTGCGCATAATTATTAAAAATAATAAATTGACAATTGCATAAATAGTGACCTAGTTTACCGACTTTGTGTGTTATTGTGTTATGCGTGTTTAGTTTTACTATGAACAGTTATTATTAGTGCATTTGGCCTCAAAAATGGAAGGTAGTCCAGGGCCGCCGACGTCCCAAAGTGAGAAATTTGAAGTCATATCAACACCTGAGTTACAGCAATGGATGGGATCTATCCAACAATACTTAAATGAAATATGCACTATTTCAGCCGAAGGTAAACTGAACTCGGAACAGAAGTTAAGAGTTTCCAACCTCTGCCGGAAAGTTGGAAGTGGGGTTTCACAATTGGCTGTCCAATATCAGTCAATCAAACATAGAGCAGTCCAATCCCATGTATCTTTGCAAAACCAATCTGCCCTACTAGATCTGGCAAACGATTTATCTGAGATAAAACAGACGATTAAGGAGTCCTGTTCCAAACAAGCATTGCCAAATTCATCTTTTGCTGACATGGTGAAGAAGGGGACGAATAGTTTCGTTCGACCAACGCCCCTGAGTTCCGTGACCATTTACCCTAGTGACAGGTCAAAAACCAGCGACGAAACCAAAACCTTGGTCCAGAAAATCGTATGCCCTGAAGATATGAAACTGAAAGTCCGCGGAGTCAGAAACACGAAAAACGGAGGCGTCATTATCAGCACAGAGTCTAAAAATGACCTAGAAAAACTCAAACAATCTGTGCAACTTGCCAAGTCAGGTCTTACCGTCGACGAAACCCAAAAACGCAAACCCCGCATTACTATCGTAGGAGTCCCGACACAAATGAGCGATAATGAGGTTTTTAAATGTGTATACGAACAAAACCTGGTAGAAAAAATGCCCTCTTTAACTAAAGATTCATTTTTGACCTCAATTAGACTCAGCCACAAATCTGGAAAGAAAGACGCAGTGACCTGCAATTATATACTGGAAGTATCAGCAGTCATACGTAAAGCCCTGCTAATTCAAGAAAGAGTTTTTATCAATTGGACGTCCTGTCCTGTGCGAGATTTTACACTAGTGACTAGATGCTACAAATGCCAGCAGTACGGACATGCAGCCAAAACATGCAAAACACCTAACTCTACATGTGGACATTGCGGTCAAGATGGTCATTCTATTCAAGAGTGCAAATCAAAATCAGAGGCGCCTAAATGTGCAACATGCTTGCGTTTCAAAAAGCCGAACAATCACAAGACGGGTGACAATGACTGCCCTGCAAAAAAAGCAGCTGAACTCAGGTACATTAACTCGATTGATTATGAAGGCGCCTAAGAGCGCCGAATACTCGCGTGTATTTTAGAACTAAGGGTAGATTTAAGTTACATAAATGGATTTAAATTTAATTACGCAATTAGATAATAGTTTCCTATCGGAATCAAGATTTTGTGAGGTTGAAGATTGCAGACAATATCTTATCGGATACCAAAAATCACTAACCATACTTACACAGAATATTCGCAGTATTCATAAAAATATAGATAGTTTACATGTTTTTCTACATAGGCTTAATGTTCACTGTGATATAATCATTCTAACCGAGTGTTGGTTAATAAACCGGCACGATCGCCTTCCAATAATACCGGGGTACAATGTATACTATACCGCTACAAATCACAATCAAAATGATGGTGTCGTGGTATATGCTAAACAAACATTAAAGGTCACAGTCGAGGAGCCAACTCTTCAAGACTGCAATGGTTTGATCCTTAACATTGGTTCAGATACAGCGATTATTGCTATATATAGATCTCCTTCCTTCAGAAACTCTGACCTCTTTCAAAAATCTCTAGGTGAAACATTGAAATCACTATCCTCATGTAAAAACATAATATTAACAGGTGACTTGAATTTAAACATTAGCTCAGGATCTTGCGATTCAGGAACCCATAACTACCTTAATTTATGTTCATACTATGGTCTTCAGCCCGCTCACACATTATCTACTCATCATAGCGGTTCCTGTCTCGATCATGTAATGATTAAAACCAGCTTGACATACATCACTCTTGTTACTAACTCTACTGTAACTGACCACCACGCTGTCCTACTAACCGTAAATTTAACGCCACCTAAGCAGAGTCGTCCACAGACAAGGTCTAAATTAAACATACACAAACTCGAACATGATTTATGCAACATCGATTTTTGTCCAGTTTACAATAATGCTGACCCTAATATGTCTCTGTCGTATTTAATTAAAAATGTCCAACAAGCAATATTATGCAACACGAAAGTAACGACAATAAATAAGAAATTTTACAATATCAAACCCTGGATTACTCCTGGTCTTATACGTTGTATAAGACACAGAGATCGACTCCATCAGCGAACAAGACGGTACCCTGACAACCTAATACTTTTAACTACGTATAAAAGATACAAAAATTTCTGTAACAACCTACTCAAAAAGTTAAAAATTAATTATGACAGAGATGTTTTACAAAGGGCAGGTAATAATAGTAAGCAAATTTGGCGACATGTTAAAAGCATAACTTACTCCTCGAAAAATCATCAATCAAATTCGAGTTTGCTGCATATTAACTCATCACCACTAAATTCAGCTAACCATGTAAATAACTATTTTATAAATGTGGGCAAAAATCTTGCCGAGCGTATTCAAAATCAAAATAATAGCCTTGGATGTACGCAACCCCCCCAATTTGTCCGCAACTTGAGTCTCAAATCTTTCGTTATGCTAGACACTGACGAACACGAGGTAGCTCGAATTATTTCTGACCTAAAGGATAGCTGCGCCACTGGCTCGGACAATATTAGCAATAAAATCCTTAAACTTTTTAAACATATTTTAGTACCTCCTCTAACATATATTTTTCGACTTTGCCTTTCTGGAGGGATTTTTCCTCAATGCTTAAAAAAGGCAGTGGTTATTCCTATCTATAAATCCGGAAATAAAGAACTTGTATCCAATTACCGACCGATCTCCCTACTTCCCTCAATATCGAAAATACTCGAAAAAATTATAAATATTAGATTAATTAATTACCTAGAAAACAACCAGTTTCTATCCCCTACACAATATGGTTTTAGAGCTAAATTGTCTACAGCCGACGCGACTCACACTTTGACTGATTATATTTCACAAGAGCTCAGCAAAGGGAACCAAGTCCTGGGCATCTTCCTTGACCTTGCTAAAGCTTTTGACACAATTTCTGTTCCCATTCTGCTAAACAAGTTGGAGTCTCTGGGCATAAGAGGGAAACAACTAAAACTTTTGGCAGACTATTTAAATGAAAGATACCAATGTATCAAAATAGATAACATTACTAGTGAAGATCAAAAATGTTCCGGTTTTGGTATTCCTCAGGGCAGTATTTTAGGCCCTACTTTATTCCTTATTTACATAAATGACCTTTGCAATATGAATATCGAACATGGTAAGATAATATCCTATGCTGATGACACAGCTATTATATTTACGGCCAAAACCAAGATCGACCTATTTGAAAACGCTCAGAAAGGTTTTAATTTCATAAATAATTGGCTTAGTCATAATTTGCTAACATTAAACGCTGATAAGACAAAATATATCCGCTTTTCTATGCGACAGTCATACCACAGCGACGATGACCCACATTTATTTGCACACTATTGTAATAACACATTAGAAAATACGTGTAACTGTCCTATTATACTTAGCACTAGCAACATAAAATATCTCGGCATTAATATAGATAACACACTGTCATTCAAGAAACACATAGAAATTTTAGTGACTAGAGTGCGAAAACTAATATATGTCTTTAAAAAACTGCGTTCTATTGCCGATTCGAAATTAATTATACAAGTATATAAGGCCCTGTGTCAGTCCATCATTCAGTATTGCATCACTTCATGGGGAGGAGCACTAAAAACTGTTATGTTGCCACTTGAAAGAGCACAGAGAGCCGTTCTAAAAGTAGCTACTTTTCGACATTTCCTTTTTCCCACCTTCCTCCTGTATAAATGCTGTAAGGTATTGACTGTCCGTCAGCTTTTTATAGTAAATATAATTTTAAAACAACACGAGCTACTTACTTTTAATACTGACTTAACTAATAAGAGACGAAAAGATATAGTCTGCACATCTGATTCCACCTCAAGATATATGTTCTCAAACCGATTTTTTAATTTCATTGGCCCTTTTTTGTATAATAGATTAAATCGAATTATAAATATATACCACCTAAATTATTTTAATTGTAAAAAAGCTGTAAGTACCCAATTACAAGATATGTCATACGAACAGACGGAGGACTTATTACTTGTACTAAAATAAATAAGACCAATTGTTGTAACATCTCTTATAATTACCTATTTTTTGTAAATGTTAATTTATTAATCTATGTTTTCTAGTTTAACAGTTCTTGTTTTTAGTTATTAAGTATAGTTTTAGTTTCGGAAAGTATTTATTAAAATACTTTTTACTTTCTAGCCTGAAACACAGGTTTCAACCTAGTTCAGGCAAATACTTAACTGTGCTATTTGTTATTATACCTTTATATAAGTTTATTGTACCTTTACTTTCATGAATAAATTATTATTATTATTATTATAATTATTATTATTATTATTCCGCACATTAAGACCGTGCGCGCTAGGGCCGCTATGGCACAAAGTCGACTATACTTCCTCTTAAACCGTCGTTCAAAGCTTTCGCTTAGGAACAAAGTCCGCCTTTATACGGCTTGCATACGCCCCATCATGACGTATGCCTCCCCTGTGTTCGCACACACCCCCCCCTGTAGAATTCGTAAACTTCAGGTTCTCCAGAACAGATTCATGCGTAAAGCAACAGGAGCTCCCTGGTATGTTAGGACAGAGAATCTTCACATAGACCTCGGTCTGCCTACAATTAGGCAATTCATGAAGCGCTGCTCTCAGAACTTCTTTGACTCCGCCGCCGCACACAAGAACCCACTCATAGTGGCATCGTCTTCCTACACACCGTCTTGCATCTCGCGCATTCGCCGTCCGAGACACGTTCTCGGCGAGGATGACGACGAGATCACCAAGGCGCAGGAAGCCGCATACTCATCTATGAGACACAACTCACCCCGCACCGGCAACTCACCGCGATACCGACCTCGTCGTAGGGGTCGTTTGTATCGTCACCGCGTCACTACACAATCGGGCCGGCCCGCCACACCTAGCATAGCCCACAACTAGGGTTCGAGTTCCCTTGGTAGGGGACGCCCTATGCATATGCAGCACTCACACTCACTCATATGACCGTAGGCAAATTTTTGTTAGTTCCGTCTAACAAAAGTTTGAATACGTAGGTACATTTAGGTTAGGAGCACACGCTCGCCGCACGACCGCGCAAGGGTGTACATAGCCTAACGGCTTACACTTATCACCTCACAAAAAAAAAAAAAAAAAAAAAAAAAAACGGATTGTTTTTGTATTTACTGGTTGTAGCGCGCGCACGCACACGCACGTTATATATAATATTACGTTGAAAGTTATTATAATATAAAAAAACTTCAAACATGTCTGGACGCGGTAAAGGTGGAAAAGTTAAGGGAAAGGCAAAGTCTCGTTCCAACCGTGCTGGTCTCCAGTTCCCCGTCGGTCGTATACACAGGCTGCTGCGTAACGGCAACTACGCCGAGCGCGTCGGTGCCGGTGCTCCAGTGTATCTGGCCGCAGTAATGGAATACCTTGCCGCTGAAGTTCTCGAGTTGGCCGGTAACGCCGCGAGGGACAACAAGAAGACCAGGATCATTCCCCGTCATCTCCAATTGGCCATCCGCAACGACGAGGAGTTGAACAAACTGCTATCCGGCGTGACAATCGCTCAGGGCGGTGTGCTGCCTAACATCCAGGCTGTCCTCCTGCCCAAGAAGACCGAGAAGAAGGCCTAAACCTCTCGCTCAATTCTTGGTCTGTCTGTATCATCGAGATCACGATCGATGTGCATCGACACACACACACACACTGTTCTTTGCGTGCATGGATCGTGAACGTGAAAAAGGCCCTTTTCAGGGCCACAATACGAATCATAGTCGGAAAGTAATATTATATTATTATTATAAAGACTGTTTCTATTACGATACAATTGAAAGTATTCTAGCAGTATAACTATGTATTATAGTACATTATACAGTATATTATAAAATAATACTTAATAATATTAAATTGACAGACACGTCAGTTAAAAGTAAATTTTACATGAACAAAACTACTACTTCATTGATACATTATAATTAAACACGAAATAAAAATATATGCAACGTAGATACCTATCAATACAAACCATTTGATATTTATTTAATTATAGGTATGTAATCTACCATACTATCAAATAGATAGAATAAATAATATTACTACTAAAGACGACCAAAAGCGAAGCGTCGCACCTCGTCCCGCGCATTTCCCCTTTGGCGCGGTCTCTCTCTTGACGCTAGAGCGAGGCGAACGCGACTGAACATATCTGTTTCGCTACGATTGGTCCGCGCGGACTGTCGCGCTCTACGTGCGTCCCACCACTGAGCGACTTTTGGCTCAATAAAAAGAAGGTGCAGTTTGCCGTACGAAATCACTCAGCTATCGAACGCCGTACTGTACTGTACTGTACGTTCATTAGCGCGCTCTCATAATTATTAACCGACAACAAAATGCCGCCCAAGACAAGTGGTAAGGCCGCCAAGAAATCCGGCAAGGCACAAAAGAACATCTCCAAGACCGATAAGAAAAAGAAGAAGCACAAGAGGAAGGAGAGCTACGCCATCTACATCTACAAGGTGCTCAAGCAGGTCCACCCCGACACCGGTATCTCCAGTAAGGCTATGTCAATCATGAATTCGTTCGTTAACGACATCTTCGAACGCATAGCCGCCGAAGCTTCTCGTCTGGCCCATTACAACAAGAGGTCCACTATTACATCGAGGGAGGTGCAGACTTCCGTCAGGCTGCTGCTGCCCGGTGAGCTCGCCAAGCACGCAGTCAGCGAGGGCACCAAAGCCGTCACCAAGTACACCAGCTCCAAGTGAGCGTCGCGTATACTTGTTTCGTGTTTTTTTGTGTCTGTGTATGTATATCGAAACACGAACACAACAAAAGGCCCTTTTCAGGGCCACAAATATGTTCATGTATTTTCTGTAATCGGTTTCTATTAACACACAACAAGTCGAAAGTTCGACGACGACGACGACCGGTTAATTAATTTACTTAACTAATAAAATAAAAAAAATATATATATATATATATATATGTATATATTTCCTCTATCTAGCTGAATAACAAACAAACAATATAATTATGGTTAGGCTAGGTTAGAAAAAGTTAGGTTAAGAAATGTTAGGTTTGAAAAAGTTAGGTTCTAAAGGAGAGAGAATGAATGAAATTTAATTAAAAAAAAAAAAAAAATCATATATATTAACAACGTAGATGTTTAACCGCGATAAATATAAATAATAAAAAAATAAAAAAAAATAGAAAAAGGTTTAATGCGAAACGATAATTATTTATAGATGATACCTACCACCTATACCAATAAATTATTGTTTTGTAAAACTTTATTCGAGCGTTCGATTGTGTGATGCGTCGAGCTTGTTTCCCGTCGGGTATAAATATTGGTGACCCGCGTACGGCGTTATTCATTCTCTCTCGCACCGTCCCCGCGTACTGACGTTACCTACCGTACTACCGTTACGTTAAAGAAATGGCACGTACCAAGCAGACCGCTCGCAAGTCCACCGGTGGTAAGGCACCGAGGAAACAGCTCGCCACTAAAGCCGCCCGCAAGAGTGCACCGGCTACCGGTGGTGTAAAGAAGCCCCATCGCTACAGGCCCGGTACCGTCGCTCTTCGTGAGATCCGTCGTTACCAGAAGAGTACCGAGCTGTTGATCCGCAAACTCCCGTTCCAGCGTTTGGTTCGTGAGATCGCTCAGGACTTCAAGACCGATCTCCGTTTCCAGAGCTCCGCTGTCATGGCACTTCAGGAGGCCAGCGAGGCTTACCTCGTCGGTCTCTTCGAAGACACCAACCTTTGCGCCATTCACGCTAAACGCGTCACCATCATGCCAAAGGACATACAGTTGGCTCGCAGGATCAGAGGCGAACGCGCTTAAGGCGTGTGACTTTACAACTCCGGCGTACACAAACACGCACGAAATTATCATCGTGTCAGTTTTGTACACTCGAGCCGAAAAGCACAAAAGGCCCTTTTCAGGGCCACATATATTTCTGATATATTATTAAAATATATGTTTCTTACATAACATCATAAAGTCATATAGTCTATAAATAAACTACATATAATTATATACTAAATTATAAATATATAGGTTACTGAAAAAGTTTAGTTTAGTTTGTTTGCTTATGTTATTTATGCATAATTGATTTGACTTAAAACATGGATGTAAATAAATCTATGGAATAATCAAATTATTTCACTTTTGCAATATTCTATATGCTATGCGTATAGACTTGCCAAATGAAATTAGGTTGATATTTTATTAAAACAATAATTTGTTCAAGTCATAGGTGAATATGACTAATACAAGAATAACACGAATTATTATTAATGTACCTACATAGAAATTATATTAATAAATAATTGTGTGTTCGTAGTAAACCGGGGCACCCACCGAGCGCGCGAGCGCGTCGACGGCTCCATACACCGGCGGTATACTATATAAAGGGGCGAAATACGTTTGCTCCGAATCCAGTCGTACGCCAGCGCTCGCCGTTTAACAACGTGCGCGCGTTAGTCATTTGTTCGTGTCGTTCTGTTCAATTTACTCGCTTAGAAGATGACCGGACGCGGAAAGGGAGGAAAAGGTCTGGGGAAAGGAGGAGCCAAGCGTCACAGGAAAGTACTTCGTGATAACATCCAGGGCATCACGAAGCCGGCCATCCGTCGTCTGGCGCGCAGAGGTGGTGTCAAGCGTATCTCCGGTCTCATTTACGAAGAGACTCGCGGCGTCCTCAAGGTTTTCCTAGAGAACGTAATCCGCGACGCCGTCACGTACACGGAGCACGCCAAGAGGAAGACCGTAACCGCCATGGACGTAGTCTACGCTCTGAAGCGTCAAGGCCGCACCCTCTACGGTTTCGGCGGTTAAGGTTGCCTGCATGTCTCTGCCTGCATGCCACATAATATTTATCGAATATTATTATTTTATTCGATAAATAATTTAAACAAAAGGCCCTTTTCAGGGCCGCATATGAATCTTATAAACTTTATTACGGTTTATGTTTCTATGACACACACACAAGAAAGTCTCTAATTAACTAACTCAAAATACTTTTACCAACCTTACCAATAGTATCGGTTCTACAACATAAATAAACATCTTACTTGTTGTTACTCTTCCTCTATAGAGATATAGCGAACCGTGCCGAAGTATACTTATGTGTAGATCTCCATTCACCGTTCGAGTAACTGAAAGAAAAAAAAAAAAAAATATATGTATAATTTTTTATATATCGTAGCATACATATAACATTATAATATATTACTTTTATACGTTTGTTTTATCATTCTATATACCTACTTAGAAACGACTAATCGTATGATTTTAATATTATTATTAATATTTACTTTGAAAAATTATATTAATTTATACATTACTACGTCGTACGTACGTACACGACGAAAAGTAGCGCTGAGGGCGGCCGCCGCCGCTCTTTACTTTGTACTGCGCATTTGATTCGATTATTGTAAATATGCCTATAGACTATTCATAATATGAAATATATTGAATAATAATAGACAGTGTCTCAATGATGACGTAAAATATATTTTTATATTACTATTATAATCGAACAAACCTCACCGGTCATAGTCGTCCGTCCTTAAGTGGTGTGTTCGAACCAACGTGTATGCAACGTGTTTTACGAAGGTTCACTTTTAATGGTGTAATTCGTTCGGTTAATGTGTTAATATAAAAAAAATGTTTACACGTTTCAAGCTCGATATCCACGTCGAGGATTTATCGACCGTTTAGGCGGAAATCTTTGCGTTTTATAGAGAAAAATACATTTTTAACAAAACTCAACGTATGCACGGTAGACAGTCGAGAAAATAATATACCGTAGCGTCGTAACCTATCGTTTATACCCTATATAATCTGTGTTGTACGATGGTCACTTTCATGATATATATAAAATGTTGTACGAAATACATGCCGCCATAGGAAAAGTTTAATAAAAATTTATTTAATTAGATAGGTGTTAGTGAAAAGTATGAAGTGTTCATACGAGAAAACGTCCCGCGACAGAACGGCCCTCGTTACGGTAAAGTTCAGACGTAGCTCGCTGAACGAAATTTTATGTATGGTGGCGACATCTACGGACAGTCGAAGTCTCTATCTACTTTACTACTAACTACTACGTTAGTTAATTACGTACTTACTTGTGTGTATCTAAATATAATAAAAAATAAATAAAATGGCAGACACAGCTGTTGCCGCCGAAGCTCCGGCTCCCGCTACACCCGCGAAGAAGGCAGGAAGAGGGGCAGGTGCCGCAAAGAAACCTAAGGCGAAGCCCACTCATCCCAAGACATCCGAGATGGTGAACAACGCTATCAGGGAGATGAAGGAACGCAGCGGATCGTCGTTGCAAGCCATCAAAAAATACATCGCCGCCCACTACAAGGTCGACGCCGAGAAGTTGGCGCCTTTCATTAGAAAGTATCTGAAGAGTGCCGTCGAATCGGGTGCCCTAATTCAGACAAAGGGCAAGGGAGCCTCCGGATCGTTCAAACTCGAGTCCAAGTCCTCCTCGGCGAAGAAACCCAGCGCAGCCGCCGCTAGCTCCGGCAAATCCGCCGGCGGCAAGGGTGCCGCCGCCTCCGCCGCCAAGGGTGGTAAGAAGGCGACCGCCTCCGCCGCCGGCGCCAAGAGCAAGAAGGCGGCCGCCGCGTCGGCGTCTGCCGCCTCGGGCTCGCCGTCCAAATCCAAAGCGTCCGCAGCTAAAGACAAGAAAGCCGCCGCCGCAAAGAAGAAGCCCGCCCCTAAGAAGGCCGCAACCCCCGCTAAGGCGAAGGGTGGTGCAGCCCCCAAAGCAAAGAAGACCGCCAAACCTCCTACTAAGAAACCCAAGGCACCGAAACCTAAGAAGGCCGCCGCCACACCTAAGAAGCCGGCCGCGAAGAAAGCAGCCGCCGCCAAGAAGTAAACTCGCACACGACACCACCGCACAACATAATTGATTGTGTGTGTGTGTGTGTGTGTGTCGTCGAGAGGTACGACGTGTTGCGCCGCGGCGCTAAGCGGCTCAAGACTGCGGCGACCGACCAGCGGAGTAGTGCAGTTTCTGATCGCAAGAAAGAAGAAGAAAACTACTAAGATCTCTCTCTATCATCGCTGCCGCGCGCTTAGCTTGCTATGCGCACGCACGCAACAACAAAACAGCCCTTTTCAGGGCTAACAAAGTTTTCTCGAATATAATTTTTATTTTTATATTCGTTTCTATGATACGATAAAGGTCAAAAGTAGTCTCAAACAAACAAACAACATTCTACTATAACGCATCAACTTTATTTATTTCTAAATAAATACTTTACATCGCTAAGTATAGGTACAATTTCGTATAATAATATCTAATAATAATAAACTATAACTAAGCAATTACATATATAAATTAACTAACTTACTATGCTACCGTACAAAATCTATAACTACTTATTTATTACCTACATAGGTAAATTAAATTATTTATTTCGTATCGTACCATAAACTTTATCCTCTTCACAATATACACTTCACTTCACTTTGGTATTTATTATTACACCACACATTTATTTTTTCACTTGTTTCACTTCACACACGCGCGAGATTATTATTATTTACGCGAACGCAACGACGGAGGCGACGTGAAACGACGATAATAAACAACAACAACCTAATTAATAATTACAACACACATTTTTACAACTATAAACTAAAACGACACGCCGTCCGCCCTGCCGACTGCCCGATATAATATACTTTTGTTTTTCAATATAATAATAAAGGATATTATTATTATTATTATGGCTATGGCGCTGGCGCATGCGCGATGCGCGACGAACGACGTCGCTTTTTGACGGTGTCAGTTCGTTCTCTCGCTCGCTCCCTACCCCACCCGACGTTTGCGCGACAGCGGCCGTATATAAAATGAACGGACACAAACGGATTGTTTATCTCGATCAGGTACTCCAGCATCATCGAATCACTAGCCAACTTTAGGGTAAATCCGTAATGGATTTACAACCCCAAGGTAGAGTCAAACCGAAATCCCTACGTTTAGGTTATTTCAATGCAAATGGCATTAAAACCCAGCGCGACGAGATCGCCACTTTTCTCCGCGATCATGACTTAGATATTCTTTTAGTGCAAGAAACCTTTTTAAAACCCGCTCATAGGGACCCGAAAATTGCAAACTATTGCATAGTTCGCAATGATAGGGTCAGATCCCGCCTCGGCGGCACTCTAATCTATTACAAAAAATCCTTGCACTGTGTTCCCATGGACCCGCCCTCCCTCACGTCAAACATTGAAGCTTCGATATGTAAGCTAGGCATGTCAGGACATCAACCCATTGTGATAGGTTCGTTGTACTGCCCCCCGGGCGAAGATTACTCACTATGGGATAGTGACTTCGCGGCCCTCGCCAACCTCGGGGGTGCAGTCATTCTGGCAGGAGACATAAATGCCAAAAACTCCCTTTGGGGTTGTAACACTACAACTCAAAGGGGCAGAGTTCTCAACAGGATCTCTGAATCCCTAGGTTTCGACATTCTCGCTCCGAATGAGCCAACCCACTACCCCGTCAACCTAGCACATCGCCCTGATGTACTAGACGTCGCACTCCTAAAGAGCATCAATCTGAGGTTGTGTTCGATAGAAGTACACAAGGAGCTTGACTCCGATCACAGGCCAGTAGTACTAGACTTCGCTCCCCGCGTAGGTCCCCGCGAAGCAGGCCAACCTCTTCCTACCAGGCTTGTAACAGACTGGAATCGTCTTGAGGAAAGCCTCAAGGCGACTACCTCCGACCATCTAGATGGTATACCAGATATTATCACGTCCGTAGACGAAACGGTAGCGGCAATCGACTCCCTCACAAATCACGTGCAATCGCTTATTAGTGATTGCTCCCGGAGAGTACCGGTGGAGGACAGCCTCCACTGGCGCCTCCCCGAGGACGTACGAGATTTACTGAGGGAGAAGAACGCAGCTATCAGAGCCTACGATAGAGTTCCCTCCGAAGCCAATAGGGCACAGCTTAGATCACTTCAGCGCGCCGTCAAAGCGCGAATTGGCGAGCTACGCCAGGATAGATGGGACAGCACTCTCGAAAGTTTAGAACCTACACACCAAGCGTTCTGGCAGCTTTCGAGAGCCCTTACTAAGGATACTGTTGTTCCCATACCTCCCCTCAACAGGCCCAACCTTCCTCCCGCTTTTGATGATAGCGAGAAAACCGAATGTCTAGCTGACTGTCTCGAGCTTCAATGTTCCCCCAGCACCCTCCCAGTCGACTTAGATCACCTCGAAGAGGTAAACCAAGAGGTGGAACGGCTAGCCTCACTACCGTTACCCACCCTATCCGAAGAGGATGAAGACCCTGTCCCCCCAGTCACACCCGATGAGGTATCAGGTATCATCAAGAAACTAAAACCTAGGAAATCCCCCGGTTCGGATCTAATCAACAACAGAGTTATCAAACTCTTTCCCCCCATCCTTATCGCCCTCATGACCGCCATCTTCAATGGGGCCATGTCTAACAACATCTTTCCACACCAGTGGAAAAATGCCATCGTCATTGGCATCCCAAAACCGGGCAAGCCCAAGACCGAACCGAGTAGTTATCGACCCATCAGCCTTCTCAACGGCATGGGCAAGATATACGAACGACTTATACTCAGTCGTCTCCTAGCATACGCCGATGCTAACCTGCTCATTCCCCATGAGCAATTTGGCTTTAGGAATCACCATTCCTGTGTTCAGCAAGTCCACCGACTGGTTGAGCACATAAGTCACAAACTCATGTACGGTCAACGTACGGGCGTCCTCTACTTTGATGTGGCGAAGGCGTTCGACAAGGTCTGGCACAACGGCTTATTATATAAGCTGTGGCAGATGGAAGTGCCACACAGAATCGTGCTCATCATACGAGACTACTTGTCGAATCGCCTTTTCAGCTACAGAGTCGAAGGCGCCCTCTCCTCCCCCCACCCCGTTCATGCCGGAGTCCCACAGGGCTCGGTATTATCTCCAATCCTGTTCTCGCTGTTCACAAGCGACATACCAAAGCATCGGCAAGCTCAGTTAGCACTTTTCGCAGACGACACTGCAATCTACGCCTCTGGTACTAGTCTGGATTCCATAGCCAAGAACCTCCAATCCTCGGCCGACGCACTCGGTGCATGGTTTAGGAAGTGGCGGATCGAGGTGAATCCAGACAAAAGTCAAGCAGTGCTATACCATAGGCAAGCTAACAAACTCCCCCCTCCCCGCCCGCCCACGATTCGTATGTTTGGTAAGCCGATCCCTTGGGAGAAGCAAGCCAAATACCTAGGAGTTATTCTTGATGATCATCTGTCGTTCATTCCGCACATTAAGACCGTGCGCGCTAGGGCCGCTATGGCACAAAGTCGACTATACTTCCTCTTAAACCGTCGTTCAAAGCTTTCGCTTAGGAACAAAGTCCGCCTTTATACGGCTTGCATACGCCCCATCATGACGTATGCCTCCCCTGTGTTCGCACACACCCCCCCCTGTAGAATTCGTAAACTTCAGGTTCTCCAGAACAGATTCATGCGTAAAGCAACAGGAGCTCCCTGGTATGTTAGGACAGAGAATCTTCACATAGACCTCGGTCTGCCTACAATTAGGCAATTCATGAAGCGCTGCTCTCAGAACTTCTTTGACTCCGCCGCCGCACACAAGAACCCACTCATAGTGGCATCGTCTTCCTACACACCGTCTTGCATCTCGCGCATTCGCCGTCCGAGACACGTTCTCGGCGAGGATGACGACGAGATCACCAAGGCGCAGGAAGCCGCATACTCATCTATGAGACACAACTCACCCCGCACCGGCAACTCACCGCGATACCGACCTCGTCGTAGGGGTCGTTTGTATCGTCACCGCGTCACTACACAATCGGGCCGGCCCGCCACACCTAGCATAGCCCACAACTAGGGTTCGAGTTCCCTTGGTAGGGGACGCCCTATGCATATGCAGCACTCACACTCACTCATATGACCGTAGGCAAATTTTTGTTAGTTCCGTCTAACAAAAGTTTGAATACGTAGGTACATTTAGGTTAGGAGCACACGCTCGCCGCACGACCGCGCAAGGGTGTACATAGCCTAACGGCTTACACTTATCACCTCACAAAAAAAAAAAAAAAAAAACGGATTGTTTTTGTATTTACTGGTTGTAGCGCGCGCACGCACACGCACGTTATATATAATATTACGTTGAAAGTTATTATAATATAAAAAAACTTCAAACATGTCTGGACGCGGTAAAGGTGGAAAAGTTAAGGGAAAGGCAAAGTCTCGTTCCAACCGTGCTGGTCTCCAGTTCCCCGTCGGTCGTATACACAGGCTGCTGCGTAACGGCAACTACGCCGAGCGCGTCGGTGCCGGTGCTCCAGTGTATCTGGCCGCAGTAATGGAATACCTTGCCGCTGAAGTTCTCGAGTTGGCCGGTAACGCCGCGAGGGACAACAAGAAGACCAGGATCATTCCCCGTCATCTCCAATTGGCCATCCGCAACGACGAGGAGTTGAACAAACTGCTATCCGGCGTGACAATCGCTCAGGGCGGTGTGCTGCCTAACATCCAGGCTGTCCTCCTGCCCAAGAAGACCGAGAAGAAGGCCTAAACCTCTCGCTCAATTCTTGGTCTGTCTGTATCATCGAGATCACGATCGATGTGCATCGACACACACACACACACTGTTCTTTGCGTGCATGGATCGTGAACGTGAAAAAGGCCCTTTTCAGGGCCACAATACGAATCATAGTCGGAAAGTAATATTATATTATTATTATAAAGACTGTTTCTATTACGATACAATTGAAAGTATTCTAGCAGTATAACTATGTATTATAGTACATTATACAGTATATTATAAAATAATACTTAATAATATTAAATTGACAGACACGTCAGTTAAAAGTAAATTTTACATGAACAAAACTACTACTTCATTGATACATTATAATTAAACACGAAATAAAAATATATGCAACGTAGATACCTATCAATACAAACCATTTGATATTTATTTAATTATAGGTATGTAATCTACCATACTATCAAATAGATAGAATAAATAATATTACTACTAAAGACGACCAAAAGCGAAGCGTCGCACCTCGTCCCGCGCATTTCCCCTTTGGCGCGGTCTCTCTCTTGACGCTAGAGCGAGGCGAACGCGACTGAACATATCTGTTTCGCTACGATTGGTCCGCGCGGACTGTCGCGCTCTACGTGCGTCCCACCACTGAGCGACTTTTGGCTCAATAAAAAGAAGGTGCAGTTTGCCGTACGAAATCGGAGAGCTACGCGCGCGCACCGAGTTGAACGTCAGTACGAGCCTCGGTGCCCCCACCGCCGCACGGATCCAACAGCCCACTTCGTCCAGTACAGGCGTCATTCGCCTCGTGCTCCGAAGCGGCACACGCGCCGCCCGGCCGCATTCCGCGGCCGAGTGATCGCGGCAAGCGCACGCCACATTGTACCACCATGCCGAAAGGCAAACCTTTAAACAGCCCTTCTCAGGGCTACCCCTGCCCTTCTCAGGGCACCCCCAGCCCTTCTCAGGGCTCCAGGGCCACAACCCCTGCCACGCCAGCTTCGCCGCCGCTAGTGGCGGGCACCCCGCGCCCAGCCGCCCCGCGTTCACACCCGGGACGCACCGTCGCAGCGTCGTCGTCCGCTCCCTCCCGCTCAATGTGGGGTAGGTCGAGCACGCCCCGCGCACCGCCGCCAACTACCGCGCGCCCGCCCCGCGCGCCCGCCGCCGCGCGTGAACCGTGCGCACCGCCCGCGCCCACGCGCGCTCCGCCCGCCGCCGCGCGCGTTCCAACCGCCGCGCGCGTTCCAACCGCCGCGCGCGTTCCAACCGCCGCCCGCGCTCCAACCGCCGCCGCCGCGCCCGCCGCTCCACCTCCGGTGTTGAGCGGCCCGCCCGCATCGAGCGATTCGGAATGCGACGTCTCCATGGACGATGAAGATGTTTCCCGCGTGCAAACACGCCGCCCCCGAAGCCCCGACGCCGAAGCGGACGACGCTAAACGCCTCTGCGCGTCATCGTCACGCGATCCGCGTCTCGCCCGCTACACGCAGCAGGACGCCGCCCGTCCCGTGCAGTCATATGCCCGGGCCACAGCCACGCCGCCACCGACAATACCGACGCCCACCGGCCCGGATGCCGCGCTCGGCAACACCGCGCCTGCAACCAAGAGGAGGAGATACCCGCCCCTCATCGTGGATCACCTACCCAACTGGGCGTTCCACATGAGGCAGCTGAAAGCCCACCTAGGAAGAGCCGCCCAAGTCCGCCCCTTTGGAAAGGGGCTTAGATTTACTCCAAAAGAAGAGGAGGAGTACCGAGTCGTCCAACGATATCTCTCGGAGCTAGAGAGCACCGAGGGGATATCGTGGCACTCATATTCCTCGCCGCAGGAGCGCGACCTCAAAGTCGCGATCCGCGGCCTACCAGCGAACGCCACGCCTGAGGAGGTCCAAACCGAGCTGCGCGACTTGGGTTTCGAACCCGAGTATGTGCGCAGCATACGGGGACGCGGCGACCGACCGGGCTGCATCCTATTCGCAGTCTTAAAGAAGACAATCGACACCATCCCGGGTATCTACGCAGTAGATGAGATGCTGGGCATCCCCGGGGTCAAGATCGAAGCCTGGCGCGGTAGAAGAAAGCCCGCGCAATGCCATCGCTGCCAACAGTTCCGGCACAGCAGCCACAACTGCCATCGCCGCCTGGCTTGTGTCCGCTGCGGCGGGGAACACACGGCAAAGGAGTGCCCGCGCCCGCTGGATAAACCGGCGACGTGCGCGAACTGCGGGGGTGAACACCCCGCTAACAACAGGAGCTGCCCCGCCTTCCTAAGGGAAGCGCGCAACAAGAAGGCGGGGACCGCGCCAACAACAATGGGCCGCCCCACACAACAAGTGCAACCTGTAGTCTCCCAACCCCAAGGTGAGCGCGCGCAAGGAGCCTCCCTTATGGCGGAGGCAAATGCGCCCGTGCCCAGGGGTGCCGCCGCCACCTCCGCGACCAAAAAACGACGCAGGAGGAGAAAACCGAGAGCCAAGGGTGTGGTCGACGTCTCAACCGTCGCAACACCGAAGCCACCTGCGCCTCCACCTACCCGCCCGCAAATAGAAACGCCGGCGAAGTTAGAAGTAATAAAGACAACCGTGGTCCGCATCCTCCAGGATGTATTGACTGCATTCACAGAGGGGCGGATCCATCAAGACTTCATGGAGCAAATCATCCCGGCCATATCTGCCATAGCGGATACGTGTGGCTGAAGGACACACCCCGTAACTCGCAGTCACTCGTGCCTACTTATATAAGTAGGCGCGGCGTGCGCGAGCCGGGGTCAACACCAACATGATGTCAAAGGGGGTGAGAGTTATTGCCGTCACGGCCGCTGGTCGCTCGGAGCTGGACCTCCCCCGGGTCAACCGGGGGTCTCATCTGGCTCGGGCAGACCGCCCGGACGGCACTAGGGCCGACTCTCCCCCTTTTCCTCTTATTCAAGACACCACCGGTAAAACCAACCACAACCGACCTACCCTTTGTTAAGGGTAGCGGATGATCCCGCTGAAAGGGGCAACGCCCCGTCACAGCCTCCACGCAACCCCCGACGGGGTTGATGTGACGTCCTCGGTACGTACGTACGAAATCACTCAGCTATCGAACGCCGTACTGTACTGTACTGTACGTTCATTAGCGCGCTCTCATAATTATTAACCGACAACAAAATGCCGCCCAAGACAAGTGGTAAGGCCGCCAAGAAATCCGGCAAGGCACAAAAGAACATCTCCAAGACCGATAAGAAAAAGAAGAAGCACAAGAGGAAGGAGAGCTACGCCATCTACATCTACAAGGTGCTCAAGCAGGTCCACCCCGACACCGGTATCTCCAGTAAGGCTATGTCAATCATGAATTCGTTCGTTAACGACATCTTCGAACGCATAGCCGCCGAAGCTTCTCGTCTGGCCCATTACAACAAGAGGTCCACTATTACATCGAGGGAGGTGCAGACTTCCGTCAGGCTGCTGCTGCCCGGTGAGCTCGCCAAGCACGCAGTCAGCGAGGGCACCAAAGCCGTCACCAAGTACACCAGCTCCAAGTGAGCGTCGCGTATACTTGTTTCGTGTTTTTTTGTGTCTGTGTATGTATATCGAAACACGAACACAACAAAAGGCCCTTTTCAGGGCCACAAATATGTTCATGTATTTTCTGTAATCGGTTTCTATTAACACACAACAAGTCGAAAGTTCGACGACGACGACGACCGGTTAATTAATTTACTTAACTAATAAAATAAAAAAAAATATATATATATATATATATGTATATATTTCCTCTATCTAGCTGAATAACAAACAAACAATATAATTATGGTTAGGCTAGGTTAGAAAAAGTTAGGTTAAGAAATGTTAGGTTTGAAAAAGTTAGGTTCTAAAGGAGAGAGAATGAATGAAATTTAATTAAAAAAAAAAAAAAATCATATATATTAACAACGTAGATGTTTAACCGCGATAAATATAAATAATAAAAAAATAAAAAAAAATAGAAAAAGGTTTAATGCGAAACGATAATTATTTATAGATGATACCTACCACCTATACCAATAAATTATTGTTTTGTAAAACTTTATTCGAGCGTTCGATTGTGTGATGCGTCGAGCTTGTTTCCCGTCGGGTATAAATATTGGTGACCCGCGTACGGCGTTATTCACCCACCTGAGTCCCAGCACAAAACTGACTATCCCCGGATACTACACCTATCGGCAGGACGAGGTCTCGCCGCAAGGCGTACCCTACCGCGGCCTCGCCATACTAGTGCGAAGAAACATCGTGCACCAGCTTGTGGAACCGAAAGGGCTAAACTCCCTTTACGCCCTGGGAGTAGACGTCCATACCGGTGACCGCGAGCTGAGGCTCTTCGCAGCCTATCGCCCCCCAGGAGGTTCTCGTGCATTCCAGGTCAAGGAGGTGAGAGACCTGCTGCACCATCAGACGCCTACCATCATAGCCGGAGACCTTAATGCCAAACACCCGGCCTGGCATTGTCCCAGTAGTGATCGGGTTGGTGAGCTCCTGTTCCAAGATGCCATAACTCACCAGTACGAAGTTGCTGGCCCCTCCGAACCCACAAGGATCGACCCCACCAGCCGAGGCAGCGACAACGTGCTGGACATCGCGATCTTCAAAGGGTTCAGGACACCCCCACTTCAAGAAGTGCTACTGGACCTACCCTCAGACCATAGGCCGGTGTTATTGGTTTTAAGGGAAGCACCAACATCGGTTTCGCCTCCAAAACCAAAAACTCAGACGGACTGGGAAGCCTATGCTCAGGCCATGCGACAGTACTCACGGCCGCAAATTCTCAGGACGGCTGAAGAAGTTGAATCCGCTACGCAGGGTCTCACACTCTCAATCCAGGCTGCACTGTCATCATCTTCGCGGGAAAGACCGAGCACGGAGAAAGCATGCCCTTTGCCTGCCCAGCTTCGAAAACTGCTCGAGGAGAAGCGTGCGGCCAAAAAGATCTGGATAAGGACCCGACACCCCGGCGACAAGGCGCGCTACAATTTACTCACGAACAAAGTGAAGGCCGCCCTCTTTGAATATCGAGGCGACGAATGGGAGAACCACCTACTCAATGTAGAAGATCACATACCATCTATCCATCGGCTCTGCAAACAGCTGTCTGCGGAACCAAACCCCATTCGTCCTCTCTTCGCAAGAGACGGAACGCTCCGGTACAAGTCCGAAGACCGTGCGAACATCCTCGCCGAGAGCCTAGAGGCCCAGTTCACCCCGCACGAAGCCCAGGACGAGGAGTTCACTCGTAAGGTAGAGGACGAGGTCAAAACCTACCTACAAACTCCCCGTGACCAGCAGACAAACCAAGAACTGCTATTTACCCCTGCCGAAGTCCAAGCGGTTATCCGTAAAACAAATCCGAAGAAGGCACCAGGAGATGACGGAATACCGAACTCTGCACTGAGGTATCTCCCAAAGACAGCAATAGTAGCAGTCACGCAGCTGTATAACGGAATCCTGAGAACCACTCACTTCCCAGAGCCATGGAAGAAAGGCCGGGTTATTGTCATCCCCAAACCTGGCAAGGATCTCAGGAAACCCGACAGCTACCGACCCATCACCTTATTGTCGACAATCTCGAAGATATTCGAGAGGCTGCTGCTAACGAAAATCCGTCCCCACCTGAAGCTAAGGCCCGAACAGTTCGGATTCAGAGAGCAACACTCTACAACTCTCCAGCTGACCAGGGTGCTCCATGAGATGGCGAAGAGTCTCAACACCCGCTGCTTCACGGCGGCCGTGGCGCTCGACATGGAGAAGGCGTTCGATAGGGTGTGGCACGAAGGTCTCGTCCACAAACTATCGACGTCCTCACTACCGTGGAAGATCGTCGCGGTCATCGAGTCGTTCCTGCGGGGGAGGAGCTTCGCAGTCGCAGTGGAAGGCACCGTCTCAAGAGTTCGCAAGATAGCCGCAGGGGTCCCACAAGGCAGCTGCCTCTCGCCGAGCCTATACGCCCACTACACCAACGACATCCCGGTGGTGGGCGATGTAAAGTTGGCACTATTCGCCGACGACGCTGCCTACACCGCCAGCTCGATGAACGCCGCACATGCAGCGAAGAAACTGGGCCTCACACTAAAAGCGCTCCCGGAATGGCTGCGCAAGTGGAGGCTGAAGTGTAACGTGGCCAAGACCCAGGCCTTCATTACGGGATGCTGCAACTACCCGAAGCCGATAAAACTAATGGGAGAAGAGGTGCCCTGGACTCCCACCATCAGATACCTCGGAGTAACGATCGATCGCCAGCTAACGATGGCCCACCATGTATCGTCAACCGTCGCGAGGGTCAAAGCCGCCAAAGCGAGACTGAGACCTCTGCTGCAGTCAAGATTGCCACTACCAACCAAGCTCAACATATACAAGACGTATATCAGGTCGCGCCTCACCTATGCGGCGCCGGCCTGGTATAACTTCGCAGCAGAGTCAACGCGCCGGCGGCTCCAGGCGCAAGAGAACTTGTGCCTGCGCTGGACGGTTGACGCCATCCGGTACATGAGAAACAGCACCATTCACCGCGATCTCCGATGGCACAATCTGGAGGAATTCGTGAGGGAGCTCACCAAACGGATGTTTGTGCGAGCAGACAGCTCGTCCGAACCCCACCTGGTGGGTCTCGCCCCACTTCCCCCCGAAGAGTATACCCTTGCTCGCAGGGCAAGGCTCAAGCGCCCCGCTCGGAAGCTCATCCCGGCACCCTTGAGCGAGGCGCCTACCGGACAAGACAACCCGCCGCCGTCCTCTCGCAGGCGGCTAGCCGGACCTCTCCCAACGGAGAATCACCCGGCCGGCCTGCCTCGGGGTCGGCGGCCCCAACCAGGACCTACCTGACCCATCGCTCGGGGACTGTCCCTACAGCCCCCTTGAGCGAAGGTCACCCGAATATGACTACCCGCCGCCGCCCTCTCGCAGGCGGCTAGCCGGGCCTCTCCCCAAGGAGACTCACCTGGCTGGCTGACTCGAGGGTGGCGGCCAACACCCAAGGACCGGCTCGTTGAAACGAGCTGCGAAGAAAACCACCATAGGGAGCAAGACTCCAAATGGTTTCCCCGCCCACCCATATGGGAAGGGCGCGAGACGACTACGAGACGGCGTTATTCATTCTCTCTCGCACCGTCCCCGCGTACTGACGTTACCTACCGTACTACCGTTACGTTAAAGAAATGGCACGTACCAAGCAGACCGCTCGCAAGTCCACCGGTGGTAAGGCACCGAGGAAACAGCTCGCCACTAAAGCCGCCCGCAAGAGTGCACCGGCTACCGGTGGTGTAAAGAAGCCCCATCGCTACAGGCCCGGTACCGTCGCTCTTCGTGAGATCCGTCGTTACCAGAAGAGTACCGAGCTGTTGATCCGCAAACTCCCGTTCCAGCGTTTGGTTCGTGAGATCGCTCAGGACTTCAAGACCGATCTCCGTTTCCAGAGCTCCGCTGTCATGGCACTTCAGGAGGCCAGCGAGGCTTACCTCGTCGGTCTCTTCGAAGACACCAACCTTTGCGCCATTCACGCTAAACGCGTCACCATCATGCCAAAGGACATACAGTTGGCTCGCAGGATCAGAGGCGAACGCGCTTAAGGCGTGTGACTTTACAACTCCGGCGTACACAAACACGCACGAAATTATCATCGTGTCAGTTTTGTACACTCGAGCCGAAAAGCACAAAAGGCCCTTTTCAGGGCCACATATATTTCTGATATATTATTAAAATATATGTTTCTTACATAACATCATAAAGTCATATAGTCTATAAATAAACTACATATAATTATATACTAAATTATAAATATATAGGTTACTGAAAAAGTTTAGTTTAGTTTGTTTGCTTATGTTATTTATGCATAATTGATTTGACTTAAAACATGGATGTAAATAAATCTATGGAATAATCAAATTATTTCACTTTTGCAATATTCTATATGCTATGCGTATAGACTTGCCAAATGAAATTAGGTTGATATTTTATTAAAACAATAATTTGTTCAAGTCATAGGTGAATATGACTAATACAAGAATAACACGAATTATTATTAATGTACCTACATAGAAATTATATTAATAAATAATTGTGTGTTCGTAGTAAACCGGGGCACCCACCGAGCGCGCGAGCGCGTCGACGGCTCCATACACCGGCGGTATACTATATAAAGGGGCGAAATACGTTTGCTCCGAATCCAGTCGTACGCCAGCGCTCGCCGTTTAACAACGTGCGCGCGTTAGTCATTTGTTCGTGTCGTTCTGTTCAATTTACTCGCTTAGAAGATGACCGGACGCGGAAAGGGAGGAAAAGGTCTGGGGAAAGGAGGAGCCAAGCGTCACAGGAAAGTACTTCGTGATAACATCCAGGGCATCACGAAGCCGGCCATCCGTCGTCTGGCGCGCAGAGGTGGTGTCAAGCGTATCTCCGGTCTCATTTACGAAGAGACTCGCGGCGTCCTCAAGGTTTTCCTAGAGAACGTAATCCGCGACGCCGTCACGTACACGGAGCACGCCAAGAGGAAGACCGTAACCGCCATGGACGTAGTCTACGCTCTGAAGCGTCAAGGCCGCACCCTCTACGGTTTCGGCGGTTAAGGTTGCCTGCATGTCTCTGCCTGCATGCCACATAATATTTATCGAATATTATTATTTTATTCGATAAATAATTTAAACAAAAGGCCCTTTTCAGGGCCGCATATGAATCTTATAAACTTTATTACGGTTTATGTTTCTATGACACACACACAAGAAAGTCTCTAATTAACTAACTCAAAATACTTTTACCAACCTTACCAATAGTATCGGTTCTACAACATAAATAAACATCTTACTTGTTGTTACTCTTCCTCTATAGAGATATAGCGAACCGTGCCGAAGTATACTTATGTGTAGATCTCCATTCACCGTTCGAGTAACTGAAAGAAAAAAAAAAAAAAATATATGTATAATTTTTTATATATCGTAGCATACATATAACATTATAATATATTACTTTTATACGTTTGTTTTATCATTCTATATACCTACTTAGAAACGACTAATCGTATGATTTTAATATTATTATTAATATTTACTTTGAAAAATTATATTAATTTATACATTACTACGTCGTACGTACGTACACGACGAAAAGTAGCGCTGAGGGCGGCCGCCGCCGCTCTTTACTTTGTACTGCGCATTTGATTCGATTATTGTAAATATGCCTATAGACTATTCATAATATGAAATATATTGAATAATAATAGACAGTGTCTCAATGATGACGTAAAATATATTTTTATATTACTATTATAATCGAACAAACCTCACCGGTCATAGTCGTCCGTCCTTAAGTGGTGTGTTCGAACCAACGTGTATGCAACGTGTTTTACGAAGGTTCACTTTTAATGGTGTAATTCGTTCGGTTAATGTGTTAATATAAAAAAAATGTTTACACGTTTCAAGCTCGATATCCACGTCGAGGATTTATCGACCGTTTAGGCGGAAATCTTTGCGTTTTATAGAGAAAAATACATTTTTAACAAAACTCAACGTATGCACGGTAGACAGTCGAGAAAATAATATACCGTAGCGTCGTAACCTATCGTTTATACCCTATATAATCTGTGTTGTACGATGGTCACTTTCATGATATATATAAAATGTTGTACGAAATACATGCCGCCATAGGAAAAGTTTAATAAAAATTTATTTAATTAGATAGGTGTTAGTGAAAAGTATGAAGTGTTCATACGAGAAAACGTCCCGCGACAGAACGGCCCTCGTTACGGTAAAGTTCAGACGTAGCTCGCTGAACGAAATTTTATGTATGGTGGCGACATCTACGGACAGTCGAAGTCTCTATCTACTTTACTACTAACTACTACGTTAGTTAATTACGTACTTACTTGTGTGTATCTAAATATAATAAAAAATAAATAAAATGGCAGACACAGCTGTTGCCGCCGAAGCTCCGGCTCCCGCTACACCCGCGAAGAAGGCAGGAAGAGGGGCAGGTGCCGCAAAGAAACCTAAGGCGAAGCCCACTCATCCCAAGACATCCGAGATGGTGAACAACGCTATCAGGGAGATGAAGGAACGCAGCGGATCGTCGTTGCAAGCCATCAAAAAATACATCGCCGCCCACTACAAGGTCGACGCCGAGAAGTTGGCGCCTTTCATTAGAAAGTATCTGAAGAGTGCCGTCGAATCGGGTGCCCTAATTCAGACAAAGGGCAAGGGAGCCTCCGGATCGTTCAAACTCGAGTCCAAGTCCTCCTCGGCGAAGAAACCCAGCGCAGCCGCCGCTAGCTCCGGCAAATCCGCCGGCGGCAAGGGTGCCGCCGCCTCCGCCGCCAAGGGTGGTAAGAAGGCGACCGCCTCCGCCGCCGGCGCCAAGAGCAAGAAGGCGGCCGCCGCGTCGGCGTCTGCCGCCTCGGGCTCGCCGTCCAAATCCAAAGCGTCCGCAGCTAAAGACAAGAAAGCCGCCGCCGCAAAGAAGAAGCCCGCCCCTAAGAAGGCCGCAACCCCCGCTAAGGCGAAGGGTGGTGCAGCCCCCAAAGCAAAGAAGACCGCCAAACCTCCTACTAAGAAACCCAAGGCACCGAAACCTAAGAAGGCCGCCGCCACACCTAAGAAGCCGGCCGCGAAGAAAGCAGCCGCCGCCAAGAAGTAAACTCGCACACGACACCACCGCACAACATAATTGATTGTGTGTGTGTGTGTGTGTGTGTCGTCGAGAGGTACGACGTGTTGCGCCGCGGCGCTAAGCGGCTCAAGACTGCGGCGACCGACCAGCGGAGTAGTGCAGTTTCTGATCGCAAGAAAGAAGAAGAAAACTACTAAGATCTCTCTCTATCATCGCTGCCGCGCGCTTAGCTTGCTATGCGCACGCACGCAACAACAAAACAGCCCTTTTCAGGGCTAACAAAGTTTTCTCGAATATAATTTTTATTTTTATATTCGTTTCTATGATACGATAAAGGTCAAAAGTAGTCTCAAACAAACAAACAACATTCTACTATAACGCATCAACTTTATTTATTTCTAAATAAATACTTTACATCGCTAAGTATAGGTACAATTTCGTATAATAATATCTAATAATAATAAACTATAACTAAGCAATTACATATATAAATTAACTAACTTACTATGCTACCGTACAAAATCTATAACTACTTATTTATTACCTACATAGGTAAATTAAATTATTTATTTCGTATCGTACCATAAACTTTATCCTCTTCACAATATACACTTCACTTCACTTTGGTATTTATTATTACACCACACATTTATTTTTTCACTTGTTTCACTTCACACACGCGCGAGATTATTATTATTTACGCGAACGCAACGACGGAGGCGACGTGAAACGACGATAATAAACAACAACAACCTAATTAATAATTACAACACACATTTTTACAACTATAAACTAAAACGACACGCCGTCCGCCCTGCCGACTGCCCGATATAATATACTTTTGTTTTTCAATATAATAATAAAGGATATTATTATTATTATTATGGCTATGGCGCTGGCGCATGCGCGATGCGCGACGAACGACGTCGCTTTTTGACGGTGTCAGTTCGTTCTCTCGCTCGCTCCCTACCCCACCCGACGTTTGCGCGACAGCGGCCGTATATAAAATGAACGGACACAAACGGATTGTTTTTGTATTTACTGGTTGTAGCGCGCGCACGCACACGCACGTTATATATAATATTACGTTGAAAGTTATTATAATATAAAAAAACTTCAAACATGTCTGGACGCGGTAAAGGTGGAAAAGTTAAGGGAAAGGCAAAGTCTCGTTCCAACCGTGCTGGTCTCCAGTTCCCCGTCGGTCGTATACACAGGCTGCTGCGTAACGGCAACTACGCCGAGCGCGTCGGTGCCGGTGCTCCAGTGTATCTGGCCGCAGTAATGGAATACCTTGCCGCTGAAGTTCTCGAGTTGGCCGGTAACGCCGCGAGGGACAACAAGAAGACCAGGATCATTCCCCGTCATCTCCAATTGGCCATCCGCAACGACGAGGAGTTGAACAAACTGCTATCCGGCGTGACAATCGCTCAGGGCGGTGTGCTGCCTAACATCCAGGCTGTCCTCCTGCCCAAGAAGACCGAGAAGAAGGCCTAAACCTCTCGCTCAATTCTTGGTCTGTCTGTATCATCGAGATCACGATCGATGTGCATCGACACACACACACACACTGTTCTTTGCGTGCATGGATCGTGAACGTGAAAAAGGCCCTTTTCAGGGCCACAATACGAATCATAGTCGGAAAGTAATATTATATTATTATTATAAAGACTGTTTCTATTACGATACAATTGAAAGTATTCTAGCAGTATAACTATGTATTATAGTACATTATACAGTATATTATAAAATAATACTTAATAATATTAAATTGACAGACACGTCAGTTAAAAGTAAATTTTACATGAACAAAACTACTACTTCATTGATACATTATAATTTTTTTTTTTTTTTTTTTTTTATTCTTTTATTATTTTGGGGTTTTTATCCTAAAGGACATGGCAACCCCATCGTACCTTTTTACAAATTATATTTTCTATTCTATTTTAAAATATATTAGAAATATGATGAGACTTGTTCACTGATAAAATATATAGTAAGTACATAATTAACTTTTTAAAATTAACTCACATAATCCTTTACAGGTCTCTGAATGTGGACTAGATAATACACTTTGTACTAAACCTACATCTAATTTGTTTAAATTTAGTTCGTTCATCAGTGACTCTCTCTCATTTTTGTTGCGGACACAATCCATCAGCAAATGTTGCACATCTTCTACTTTATCACATATGATGCAGTTCGGAGAAGTAGCTTTCTTCATTAAAAATGCAAACTTTGCCGATGGATAGTGGCCGGATCGAAGTCTTAAAACTAACTTTACATAATTTCTGCTTAAATTACCTCTTACAAACCAAGGAATTCGAGGAGGCTCGCCTTGTATAGTTTTATACCAAATACCTTTTGTTTGTGAGATCTGATCATAATGTTTTTTCCAAGATTGAAAACACAATATTTTGTATTTCGGAATTAGCTCCCAATAATCTGGTAAGTAATTTAGGTTTATTCCGTCTGTCGCGGCTGCTTTTGCGATTCGGTCTGCCTCCTCGTTACCTCTCAATCCAATATGTGCTGGAATCCATTGCAATACATAGTCCGTTGTGTACTTATTTATTTCCATAAAAGCCTTTAAAATATCATATGCTATCGATGCACCTCTGTATCCAGAGGCGCAACGAGCAATATGCTGTAAAGCACTTTTACTATCGGAAAATATTACAAATTTGTTTAGCTTTTTATTTATTGCATAGTTTATTGCTTGAAAAATTGCAATGAGTTCCAGTAACATTATTGAAATATTACATTCTACTTTAACTGTATAGCTATTTTTTAAGGTTGAGTCAAAAAATGCTGCTCCTTGCCCTTGAGCACTCTTTGAACCATCAGTAAAGATTGAATGCCAGCCTATATATTTAGAGTTCATTTCAGTTAACACATTTGTAAGTAATATAGCTGGATGGTATTGCAACTTAGAATCCTGTAAGCAGGCTAGCTCGGTTTTAATAATTTTGCTAGTTTCTATACTTGACACCCAGGTTTCTAAACTAAACATTCCTAGGATTTCTGAGGAGTACAGTTCACATTGTCTAGTTTCTTTAAAAGTTTTTACAAGCAAAGGTATTTTTTTGTTTTTCCAGTACTTAATGCAACTAAAGGTGTTTAGCTCTTCGATCAGGTTGGCAGTTATGTTATTTGACCATGACATAATCTTCAAAGAGTACTTGAATGCTAGGTATTCTCGTCTGACGCATAATGGTGGTATGCTCAAATCAGATTCCATAACATGTATAGGGGAGCTCTTGATGTAACCACCTACCACGCGAAGAGCCTGGTTTTGTATTCGATCCAGTTTAAGGACATGACAGTTAGCGCTACAATCATACAAGAAACATCCATAATCTAAGCGACTTCTGATCAAGGATATATACAATCTACGTAAATGGATAACATGTATGCCCCATGAACTACCCGCTAATACTTTTAAAATATTCATAAACTTAGAACATTTGCTTGTCATCTCATTAATATGTTTGTTCCATCGCAAACTTCGGTCCAACCACATGCCTAGATATTTTGTGCATTCTAGCTGTACCAAGGACTGATCATTTATTATTAGATGTGGCTGAAAGCTCCTTCTACCTCTACTGAACAAACAGAAATTAGACTTACGGAAGGATAACTCTAAACCTAGTTCATTTAATAATAAAATCATGGAATTAAGCGCGCTTTGCATATTGGTTTCACACTTTTGTATCTCTTTATCCTGGGTATACAGAATGAAGTCGTCAGCGTACTGCGATACAATCACATTGTGCAGATATTGAGCAATCTTATAAGTTATTAGATTGAAAAGCAAAGGGGACATAGGGTCGCCTTGTGCTAAGCCTCTGTTAGTCCATCTAGTTTTAATAGTCTCACTATTGTCGGACTTAATTTGCAAGTACCTTTCACTTAGAAAAGACCAGATATATTTACAAATTCTTGAACCCACCTTTAGATCATCCAATATTTTAACAGTTACATCGACCGATACATTGTTGTACGCGCTTTCAATATCCAGAAAACATGCGAGTGTAGGAATGTTTTTAGAGAAACCAATTTGAATATAAGTAACTAAACGAACTAATGAATCAATACAGGATTGAGATTTCCGAAATCCAACAGTGAATTGTGATAGAATTTTTTTATTTTCTGTGTACCATTCTAATCGCTTTACTAACATTAAATGAAACGTCTTGCACAAACAAGAAATCAAAGATATAGGTCTTAATCTCTGATCTGTTGACGAGTTATCTGATTTAGGGATTGGGACTATTTGGATGTGTCGCCACTGATGTGGTACAGAACCAAATTTAAATATTGTATTATATATAAGTAAGAGAAAGAGTTTAGCATTATATGGTAGGTTAAAAATCATTGAATATGAAACAGCATCGTAACCTAGTGCCGAGTCTTTTTTTTTTAGACACTGTTGAAGTTCCTGGATACTGAAGTCGCGCTCCAATGTCTCGTTTTTAGACACCAATAACGGTGCTTGATTTGGAACAAAATCTGGAGTTAAAGTTTGGAGTAATTCTATTTGTTTTTCTACGGATGGATAACTATTTGAATTTTGATAACCTTTCACCCATCGCATTCGACGCCACATTTCAGAGACTGATGTGACGTGATCAATGGAATCGCAAAATCTCTGCCAACTCATAGCTTTTGCTTTTTTAATTAACCTCTGAGATTCTTTAGTTATTTCCTCTAAGCTCCTTAACTTTTCAGGGGTAGGATTACGTCGAAAATTTGCCAAAGCTAACCTGCGACGTGCAACTATATGTGATAATTCGGGGGTCCAATACTCTTTTGGCTTAAATTTTTCTGAAGGTCTATCACAGCTTTTTACGTACGGGATATGCTTATCAGCAGCATTATTTATTTGTAGTAAGAGAAAATCATACATTTCTTGGACCTCACTATTAGAAGAAAAGGACACGTTTGATAATGTGTTGTTATATTCGTACCAATTCGCCTTTTTAAAATTTCTTTTCCTTTTAACATTAAAGTGATTAGGTATATTTAATGACAGTTTTATAATTAGGTGGTCGCTGCCAAGGTTTTCATTACACACTTGCCATTCAAATTTAATCGCGATATCAGACGACACAAATGAAATATCAGGTGAGGTTTGTTGTAAAACTCCGTCAACTAATTTAACTCGAGTCGCCGCACCACTATTGAGAAATATATAATCATTATCCAATGATACATCCACTAAATCACTACCTCTTCTATTATTCTTGACAGACCAACTAGTATGGTGTGCGTTAAAATCCCCTGCTATCAGGGTTTTTTTCGAAAAATTAGAGAAAATGATATCCCAATCAGATGCTGTAGTCTGTACTGAAGATGGGCAGTAAATAGATACCACATATTCTAAATCTTTACAGTTAAATAGCCTAACACTAACAATTTCTATTCCAGTATTTGGAACTTGAATAACGTTTAAGTGTGAACGTATAGATTTATGTACTAAAATTGCTACTCCCCCAAATGAATCAAACCTGTCCTTCCTATAGATATTATAGCTATTTATGTAAATATTTGTTTCACTATCTAACCAGGTCTCAGATAAGATTGCTATATGAATATTCTCTTTATTTAATAGTTCTTTGAAAGAAGTTAACTTAGGGCAGATACTTTGCGAATTCCATTGATATATATTAATTTTGAAACACATGTTTTGGACATTATTCATTGATTAAAGTTATAATTTTTTCTATAAGGCCACCTCTTAACATAAAGGATACAAGCATTTTCTTCCCTTCTTCCCAGATACTTTTTAACAACTTCAAAATTTTTTCTTCAAAAGACTCCTCTGACATAAATATACTCTTCATTTTTAATAAAAACTTTTTAAATTCAAACGCCTGTACTAGCTTTTCATCTCTTTTGTAATCTCTTTTCTCATTTTGAACAGTTGCTGATTCTTTTTCGACAGGCGTGTGGTCAATTACAGGTCGTCTATATATTTTCTTTTGATTTTTATTCTTTAACAATGGCGACTTTTCCAATAGATTCGTCCTAGTATCTTCCATTGCTTTTCGTTGCACGGGTTCCTCAGTAGTAGGTTGAGTTTGATTTACCAGTGATTTCGTAACCATGTTACTATATGTTTCCCTTTGATTGGTGTTATATTTTGGATAGGTACTGTTTTGTGTTGTTTCAGATATTATCCTCTCAGTATCTCGGTTTCCAATAAGTAATTGAAGAGCTTTTCTGTAGGTAACATGTTCCTTACTCATAATAACCCTTATTTGCTTTTCCTTTAAAAAGTAGGGACAACTTTTATCAAGGACAAAGTGAGCGCCTTTACAATTAAGACAAGCAATATTTTCTTTGTCACAATTGTCATGAAGGCCGCCGCATTTTGGACATAATTTCTTTTTTGTTGGGCAATATTTCGTTAAATGACCAAATTGCCAACATCCTGAGCATTGACTGACAGGGAAAACGTACGCTTCAACAGGAAAACGACAATCATATGCATATACAAATGTGGGTAGAATGTTACCTTTAAACCCAATCCTTACAGATTCACTATCAACCCATTTGCCCTCCAAATTTATTCGTTTTAACCTTTTGACAGAGATTATCTCCATGTTAGATACAAAAATATCCTTTATTTCTTTTTCATTTAAGTCACTATCTACTCCCTTTACGACTCCATATGATAATGATAACTCATTTATCAACTGACATCTAATATTCATCTCCTTAAACTTCTCGCATTCTAATAATTTCACGGCATCATCTTTTTCCTTAAATTGAACAAGCACCTTATTATGGCTTTTGTATTTGATTCTTAAGATATTTTTAATATTTTCTGCTCTCAATAATCTAGCCAATGCCATTTGTTTTGGCACACATTCTAAAGCAGTCATACATACTTCGTGTTTATCTTCTTGAACGTATTCATCGTCATTTTCCATATCTACCCTCTTATTATTTTGTGTTTCTGTAGAATAACTTCTAATTAAACGTTTGGGTCTTCGTCTAACAACAGTAATAAAGCCATCTTCTTCAATATTATCATCATCCTCTCTCTCTTTTCTCTTTTCTCTCTCATTTTCTCTCAATTCCGCAATTGAACTGTCTCCCTCCATTGTTTTGTCCGACTCTTTCTCACAATTTAGTATTAATTCCGAATCATAGTTTTCTTCTTCTTCACTCTCCATTTTAAATAACACACAGACACTAGACGCGTAGGTACTATTTCAATATTGATAATACTGTGAGCAAGTAAACAACCGTGCGCTAACCTCCGATGCGCGGAAGCGACTGTACATTATAATTAAACACGAAATAAAAATATATGCAACGTAGATACCTATCAATACAAACCATTTGATATTTATTTAATTATAGGTATGTAATCTACCATACTATCAAATAGATAGAATAAATAATATTACTACTAAAGACGACCAAAAGCGAAGCGTCGCACCTCGTCCCGCGCATTTCCCCTTTGGCGCGGTCTCTCTCTTGACGCTAGAGCGAGGCGAACGCGACTGAACATATCTGTTTCGCTACGATTGGTCCGCGCGGACTGTCGCGCTCTACGTGCGTCCCACCACTGAGCGACTTTTGGCTCAATAAAAAGAAGGTGCAGTTTGCCGTACGAAATCAGGAGAGCTACGCGCGCGCACCGAGTTGAACGTCAGTACGAGCCTCGGTGCCCCCACCGCCGCACGGATCCAACCGCCCACTTCGTCCAGTACAGGCGTCATTCGCCTCGTGCTCCGAAGCGGCACACGCGCCGCCCGGCCGCATTCCGCGGCCGAGTGATCGCGGCAAGCGCACGCCACATTGTACCACCATGCCGAAAGGCAAACCTTTAAACAGCCCTTCTCAGGGCTACCCCTGCCCTTCTCAGGGCACCCCCAGCCCTTCTCAGGGCTCCAGGGCCACAACCCCTGCCACGCCAGCCTCGCCGCCGCTAGTGGCGGGCACCCCGCGCCCAGCCGCCCCGCGTTCACACCCGGGACGCACCGTCGCAGCGTCGTCGTCCGCTCCCTCCCGCTCAATGTGGGGTAGGTCGAGCACGCCCCGCGCACCGCCGCCAACTACCGCGCGCCCGCCCCGCGCGCCCGCCGCCGCGCGTGAACCGTGCGCACCGCCCGCGCCCACGCGCGCTCCGCCCGCCGCCGCGCGCGTTCCAACCGCCGCGCGCGTTCCAACCGCCGCGCGCGTTCCAACCGCCGCCCGCGCTCCAACCGCCGCCGCCGCGCCCGCCGCTCCACCTCCGGTGTTGAGCGGCCCGCCCGCATCGAGCGATTCGGAATGCGACGTCTCCATGGACGATGAAGATGTTTCCCGCGTGCAAACACGCCGCCCCCGAAGCCCCGACGCCGAAGCGGACGACGCTAAACGCCTCTGCGCGTCATCGTCACGCGATCCGCGTCTCGCCCGCTACACGCAGCAGGACGCCGCCCGTCCCGTGCAGTCATATGCCCGGGCCACAGCCACGCCGCCACCGACAATACCGACGCCCACCGGCCCGGATGCCGCGCTCGGCAACACCGCGCCTGCAACCAAGAGGAGGAGATACCCGCCCCTCATCGTGGATCACCTACCCAACTGGGCGTTCCACATGAGGCAGCTGAAAGCCCACCTAGGAAGAGCCGCCCAAGTCCGCCCCTTTGGAAAGGGGCTTAGATTTACTCCAAAAGAAGAGGAGGAGTACCGAGTCGTCCAACGATATCTCTCGGAGCTAGAGAGCACCGAGGGGATATCGTGGCACTCATATTCCTCGCCGCAGGAGCGCGACCTCAAAGTCGCGATCCGCGGCCTACCAGCGAACGCCACGCCTGAGGAGGTCCAAACCGAGCTGCGCGACTTGGGTTTCGAACCCGAGTATGTGCGCAGCATACGGGGACGCGGCGACCGACCGGGCTGCATCCTATTCGCAGTCCTAAAGAAGACAATCGACACCATCCCGGGTATCTACGCAGTAGATGAGATGCTGGGCATCCCCGGGGTCAAGATCGAAGCCTGGCGCGGTAGAAGAAAGCCCGCGCAATGCCATCGCTGCCAACAGTTCCGGCACAGCAGCCACAACTGCCATCGCCGCCTGGCTTGTGTCCGCTGCGGCGGGGAACACACGGCAAAGGAGTGCCCGCGCCCGCTGGATAAACCGGCGACGTGCGCGAACTGCGGGGGTGAACACCCCGCTAACAACAGGAGCTGCCCCGCCTTCCTAAGGGAAGCGCGCAACAAGAAGGCGGGGACCGCGCCAACAACAATGGGCCGCCCCACACAACAAGTGCAACCTGTAGTCTCCCAACCCCAAGGTGAGCGCGCGCAAGGAGCCTCCCTTATGGCGGAGGCAAATGCGCCCGTGCCCAGGGGTGCCGCCGCCACCTCCGCGACCAAAAAACGACGCAGGAGGAGAAAACCGAGAGCCAAGGGTGTGGTCGACGTCTCAACCGTCGCAACACCGAAGCCACCTGCGCCTCCACCTACCCGCCCGCAAATAGAAACGCCGGCGAAGTTAGAAGTAATAAAGACAACCGTGGTCCGCATCCTCCAGGATGTATTGACTGCATTCACAGAGGGGCGGATCCATCAAGACTTCATGGAGCAAATCATCCCGGCCATATCTGCCATAGCGGATACGTGTGGCTGAAGGACACACCCCGTAACTCGCAGTCACTCGTGCCTACTTATATAAGTAGGCGCGGCGTGCGCGAGCCGGGGTCAACACCAACATGATGTCAAAGGGGGTGAGAGTTATTGCCGTCACGGCCGCTGGTCGCTCGGAGCTGGACCTCCCCCGGGTCAACCGGGGGTCTCATCTGGCTCGGGCAGACCGCCCGGACGGCACTAGGGCCGACTCTCCCCCTTTTCCTCTTATTCAAGACACCACCGGTAAAACCAACCACAACCGACCTACCCTTTGTTAAGGGTAGCGGATGATCCCGCTGAAAGGGGCAACGCCCCGTCACAGCCTCCACGCAACCCCCGACGGGGTTGATGTGACGTCCTCGGTACGTACGAAATCACTCAGCTATCGAACGCCGTACTGTACTGTACTGTACGTTCATTAGCGCGCTCTCATAATTATTAACCGACAACAAAATGCCGCCCAAGACAAGTGGTAAGGCCGCCAAGAAATCCGGCAAGGCACAAAAGAACATCTCCAAGACCGATAAGAAAAAGAAGAAGCACAAGAGGAAGGAGAGCTACGCCATCTACATCTACAAGGTGCTCAAGCAGGTCCACCCCGACACCGGTATCTCCAGTAAGGCTATGTCAATCATGAATTCGTTCGTTAACGACATCTTCGAACGCATAGCCGCCGAAGCTTCTCGTCTGGCCCATTACAACAAGAGGTCCACTATTACATCGAGGGAGGTGCAGACTTCCGTCAGGCTGCTGCTGCCCGGTGAGCTCGCCAAGCACGCAGTCAGCGAGGGCACCAAAGCCGTCACCAAGTACACCAGCTCCAAGTGAGCGTCGCGTATACTTGTTTCGTGTTTTTTTGTGTCTGTGTATGTATATCGAAACACGAACACAACAAAAGGCCCTTTTCAGGGCCACAAATATGTTCATGTATTTTCTGTAATCGGTTTCTATTAACACACAACAAGTCGAAAGTTCGACGACGACGACGACCGGTTAATTAATTTACTTAACTAATAAAATAAAAAAAAAAATATATATATATATATATGTATATATTTCCTCTATCTAGCTGAATAACAAACAAACAATATAATTATGGTTAGGCTAGGTTAGAAAAAGTTAGGTTAAGAAATGTTAGGTTTGAAAAAGTTAGGTTCTAAAGGAGAGAGAATGAATGAAATTTAATTAAAAAAAAAAAAAAAAATCATATATATTAACAACGTAGATGTTTAACCGCGATAAATATAAATAATAAAAAAATAAAAAAAAAAAATAGAAAAAGGTTTAATGCGAAACGATAATTATTTATAGATGATACCTACCACCTATACCAATAAATTATTGTTTTGTAAAACTTTATTCGAGCGTTCGATTGTGTGATGCGTCGAGCTTGTTTCCCGTCGGGTATAAATATTGGTGACCCGCGTACGGCGTTATTCATTCTCTCTCGCACCGTCCCCGCGTACTGACGTTACCTACCGTACTACCGTTACGTTAAAGAAATGGCACGTACCAAGCAGACCGCTCGCAAGTCCACCGGTGGTAAGGCACCGAGGAAACAGCTCGCCACTAAAGCCGCCCGCAAGAGTGCACCGGCTACCGGTGGTGTAAAGAAGCCCCATCGCTACAGGCCCGGTACCGTCGCTCTTCGTGAGATCCGTCGTTACCAGAAGAGTACCGAGCTGTTGATCCGCAAACTCCCGTTCCAGCGTTTGGTTCGTGAGATCGCTCAGGACTTCAAGACCGATCTCCGTTTCCAGAGCTCCGCTGTCATGGCACTTCAGGAGGCCAGCGAGGCTTACCTCGTCGGTCTCTTCGAAGACACCAACCTTTGCGCCATTCACGCTAAACGCGTCACCATCATGCCAAAGGACATACAGTTGGCTCGCAGGATCAGAGGCGAACGCGCTTAAGGCGTGTGACTTTACAACTCCGGCGTACACAAACACGCACGAAATTATCATCGTGTCAGTTTTGTACACTCGAGCCGAAAAGCACAAAAGGCCCTTTTCAGGGCCACATATATTTCTGATATATTATTAAAATATATGTTTCTTACATAACATCATAAAGTCATATAGTCTATAAATAAACTACATATAATTATATACTAAATTATAAATATATAGGTTACTGAAAAAGTTTAGTTTAGTTTGTTTGCTTATGTTATTTATGCATAATTGATTTGACTTAAAACATGGATGTAAATAAATCTATGGAATAATCAAATTATTTCACTTTTGCAATATTCTATATGCTATGCGTATAGACTTGCCAAATGAAATTAGGTTGATATTTTATTAAAACAATAATTTGTTCAAGTCATAGGTGAATATGACTAATACAAGAATAACACGAATTATTATTAATGTACCTACATAGAAATTATATTAATAAATAATTGTGTGTTCGTAGTAAACCGGGGCACCCACCGAGCGCGCGAGCGCGTCGACGGCTCCATACACCGGCGGTATACTATATAAAGGGGCGAAATACGTTTGCTCCGAATCCAGTCGTACGCCAGCGCTCGCCGTTTAACAACGTGCGCGCGTTAGTCATTTGTTCGTGTCGTTCTGTTCAATTTACTCGCTTAGAAGATGACCGGACGCGGAAAGGGAGGAAAAGGTCTGGGGAAAGGAGGAGCCAAGCGTCACAGGAAAGTACTTCGTGATAACATCCAGGGCATCACGAAGCCGGCCATCCGTCGTCTGGCGCGCAGAGGTGGTGTCAAGCGTATCTCCGGTCTCATTTACGAAGAGACTCGCGGCGTCCTCAAGGTTTTCCTAGAGAACGTAATCCGCGACGCCGTCACGTACACGGAGCACGCCAAGAGGAAGACCGTAACCGCCATGGACGTAGTCTACGCTCTGAAGCGTCAAGGCCGCACCCTCTACGGTTTCGGCGGTTAAGGTTGCCTGCATGTCTCTGCCTGCATGCCACATAATATTTATCGAATATTATTATTTTATTCGATAAATAATTTAAACAAAAGGCCCTTTTCAGGGCCGCATATGAATCTTATAAACTTTATTACGGTTTATGTTTCTATGACACACACACAAGAAAGTCTCTAATTAACTAACTCAAAATACTTTTACCAACCTTACCAATAGTATCGGTTCTACAACATAAATAAACATCTTACTTGTTGTTACTCTTCCTCTATAGAGATATAGCGAACCGTGCCGAAGTATACTTATGTGTAGATCTCCATTCACCGTTCGAGTAACTGAAAGAAAAAAAAAAAAAAATATATGTATAATTTTTTATATATCGTAGCATACATATAACATTATAATATATTACTTTTATACGTTTGTTTTATCATTCTATATACCTACTTAGAAACGACTAATCGTATGATTTTAATATTATTATTAATATTTACTTTGAAAAATTATATTAATTTATACATTACTACGTCGTACGTACGTACACGACGAAAAGTAGCGCTGAGGGCGGCCGCCGCCGCTCTTTACTTTGTACTGCGCATTTGATTCGATTATTGTAAATATGCCTATAGACTATTCATAATATGAAATATATTGAATAATAATAGACAGTGTCTCAATGATGACGTAAAATATATTTTTATATTACTATTATAATCGAACAAACCTCACCGGTCATAGTCGTCCGTCCTTAAGTGGTGTGTTCGAACCAACGTGTATGCAACGTGTTTTACGAAGGTTCACTTTTAATGGTGTAATTCGTTCGGTTAATGTGTTAATATAAAAAAAATGTTTACACGTTTCAAGCTCGATATCCACGTCGAGGATTTATCGACCGTTTAGGCGGAAATCTTTGCGTTTTATAGAGAAAAATACATTTTTAACAAAACTCAACGTATGCACGGTAGACAGTCGAGAAAATAATATACCGTAGCGTCGTAACCTATCGTTTATACCCTATATAATCTGTGTTGTACGATGGTCACTTTCATGATATATATAAAATGTTGTACGAAATACATGCCGCCATAGGAAAAGTTTAATAAAAATTTATTTAATTAGATAGGTGTTAGTGAAAAGTATGAAGTGTTCATACGAGAAAACGTCCCGCGACAGAACGGCCCTCGTTACGGTAAAGTTCAGACGTAGCTCGCTGAACGAAATTTTATGTATGGTGGCGACATCTACGGACAGTCGAAGTCTCTATCTACTTTACTACTAACTACTACGTTAGTTAATTACGTACTTACTTGTGTGTATCTAAATATAATAAAAAATAAATAAAATGGCAGACACAGCTGTTGCCGCCGAAGCTCCGGCTCCCGCTACACCCGCGAAGAAGGCAGGAAGAGGGGCAGGTGCCGCAAAGAAACCTAAGGCGAAGCCCACTCATCCCAAGACATCCGAGATGGTGAACAACGCTATCAGGGAGATGAAGGAACGCAGCGGATCGTCGTTGCAAGCCATCAAAAAATACATCGCCGCCCACTACAAGGTCGACGCCGAGAAGTTGGCGCCTTTCATTAGAAAGTATCTGAAGAGTGCCGTCGAATCGGGTGCCCTAATTCAGACAAAGGGCAAGGGAGCCTCCGGATCGTTCAAACTCGAGTCCAAGTCCTCCTCGGCGAAGAAACCCAGCGCAGCCGCCGCTAGCTCCGGCAAATCCGCCGGCGGCAAGGGTGCCGCCGCCTCCGCCGCCAAGGGTGGTAAGAAGGCGACCGCCTCCGCCGCCGGCGCCAAGAGCAAGAAGGCGGCCGCCGCGTCGGCGTCTGCCGCCTCGGGCTCGCCGTCCAAATCCAAAGCGTCCGCAGCTAAAGACAAGAAAGCCGCCGCCGCAAAGAAGAAGCCCGCCCCTAAGAAGGCCGCAACCCCCGCTAAGGCGAAGGGTGGTGCAGCCCCCAAAGCAAAGAAGACCGCCAAACCTCCTACTAAGAAACCCAAGGCACCGAAACCTAAGAAGGCCGCCGCCACACCTAAGAAGCCGGCCGCGAAGAAAGCAGCCGCCGCCAAGAAGTAAACTCGCACACGACACCACCGCACAACATAATTGATTGTGTGTGTGTGTGTGTGTGTGTCGTCGAGAGGTACGACGTGTTGCGCCGCGGCGCTAAGCGGCTCAAGACTGCGGCGACCGACCAGCGGAGTAGTGCAGTTTCTGATCGCAAGAAAGAAGAAGAAAACTACTAAGATCTCTCTCTATCATCGCTGCCGCGCGCTTAGCTTGCTATGCGCACGCACGCAACAACAAAACAGCCCTTTTCAGGGCTAACAAAGTTTTCTCGAATATAATTTTTATTTTTATATTCGTTTCTATGATACGATAAAGGTCAAAAGTAGTCTCAAACAAACAAACAACATTCTACTATAACGCATCAACTTTATTTATTTCTAAATAAATACTTTACATCGCTAAGTATAGGTACAATTTCGTATAATAATATCTAATAATAATAAACTATAACTAAGCAATTACATATATAAATTAACTAACTTACTATGCTACCGTACAAAATCTATAACTACTTATTTATTACCTACATAGGCTTTGGTATTTATTATTACACCACACATTTATTTTTTCACTTGTTTCACTTCACACACGCGCGAGATTATTATTATTTACGCGAACGCAACGACGGAGGCGACGTGAAACGACGATAATAAACAACAACAACCTAATTAATAATTACAACACACATTTTTACAACTATAAACTAAAACGACACGCCGTCCGCCCTGCCGACTGCCCGATATAATATACTTTTGTTTTTCAATATAATAATAAAGGATATTATTATTATTATTATGGCTATGGCGCTGGCGCATGCGCGATGCGCGACGAACGACGTCGCTTTTTGACGGTGTCAGTTCGTTCTCTCGCTCGCTCCCTACCCCACCCGACGTTTGCGCGACAGCGGCCGTATATAAAATGAACGGACACAAACGGATTGTTTATCTCGATCAGGTACTCCAGCATCATCGAATCACTAGCCAACTTTAGGGTAAATCCGTAATGGATTTACAACCCCAAGGTAGAGTCAAACCGAAATCCCTACGTTTAGGTTATTTCAATGCAAATGGCATTAAAACCCAGCGCGACGAGATCGCCACTTTTCTCCGCGATCATGACTTAGATATTCTTTTAGTGCAAGAAACCTTTTTAAAACCCGCTCATAGGGACCCGAAAATTGCAAACTATTGCATAGTTCGCAATGATAGGGTCAGATCCCGCCTCGGCGGCACTCTAATCTATTACAAAAAATCCTTGCACTGTGTTCCCATGGACCCGCCCTCCCTCACGTCAAACATTGAAGCTTCGATATGTAAGCTAGGCATGTCAGGACATCAACCCATTGTGATAGGTTCGTTGTACTGCCCCCCGGGCGAAGATTACTCACTATGGGATAGTGACTTCGCGGCCCTCGCCAACCTCGGGGGTGCAGTCATTCTGGCAGGAGACATAAATGCCAAAAACTCCCTTTGGGGTTGTAACACTACAACTCAAAGGGGCAGAGTTCTCAACAGGATCTCTGAATCCCTAGGTTTCGACATTCTCGCTCCGAATGAGCCAACCCACTACCCCGTCAACCTAGCACATCGCCCTGATGTACTAGACGTCGCACTCCTAAAGAGCATCAATCTGAGGTTGTGTTCGATAGAAGTACACAAGGAGCTTGACTCCGATCACAGGCCAGTAGTACTAGACTTCGCTCCCCGCGTAGGTCCCCGCGAAGCAGGCCAACCTCTTCCTACCAGGCTTGTAACAGACTGGAATCGTCTTGAGGAAAGCCTCAAGGCGACTACCTCCGACCATCTAGATGGTATACCAGATATTATCACGTCCGTAGACGAAACGGTAGCGGCAATCGACTCCCTCACAAATCACGTGCAATCGCTTATTAGTGATTGCTCCCGGAGAGTACCGGTGGAGGACAGCCTCCACTGGCGCCTCCCCGAGGACGTACGAGATTTACTGAGGGAGAAGAACGCAGCTATCAGAGCCTACGATAGAGTTCCCTCCGAAGCCAATAGGGCACAGCTTAGATCACTTCAGCGCGCCGTCAAAGCGCGAATTGGCGAGCTACGCCAGGATAGATGGGACAGCACTCTCGAAAGTTTAGAACCTACACACCAAGCGTTCTGGCAGCTTTCGAGAGCCCTTACTAAGGATACTGTTGTTCCCATACCTCCCCTCAACAGGCCCAACCTTCCTCCCGCTTTTGATGATAGCGAGAAAACCGAATGTCTAGCTGACTGTCTCGAGCTTCAATGTTCCCCCAGCACCCTCCCAGTCGACTTAGATCACCTCGAAGAGGTAAACCAAGAGGTGGAACGGCTAGCCTCACTACCGTTACCCACCCTATCCGAAGAGGATGAAGACCCTGTCCCCCCAGTCACACCCGATGAGGTATCAGGTATCATCAAGAAACTAAAACCTAGGAAATCCCCCGGTTCGGATCTAATCAACAACAGAGTTATCAAACTCTTTCCCCCCATCCTTATCGCCCTCATGACCGCCATCTTCAATGGGGCCATGTCTAACAACATCTTTCCACACCAGTGGAAAAATGCCATCGTCATTGGCATCCCAAAACCGGGCAAGCCCAAGACCGAACCGAGTAGTTATCGACCCATCAGCCTTCTCAACGGCATGGGCAAGATATACGAACGACTTATACTCAGTCGTCTCCTAGCATACGCCGATGCTAACCTGCTCATTCCCCATGAGCAATTTGGCTTTAGGAATCACCATTCCTGTGTTCAGCAAGTCCACCGACTGGTTGAGCACATAAGTCACAAACTCATGTACGGTCAACGTACGGGCGTCCTCTACTTTGATGTGGCGAAGGCGTTCGACAAGGTCTGGCACAACGGCTTATTATATAAGCTGTGGCAGATGGAAGTGCCACACAGAATCGTGCTCATCATACGAGACTACTTGTCGAATCGCCTTTTCAGCTACAGAGTCGAAGGCGCCCTCTCCTCCCCCCACCCCGTTCATGCCGGAGTCCCACAGGGCTCGGTATTATCTCCAATCCTGTTCTCGCTGTTCACAAGCGACATACCAAAGCATCGGCAAGCTCAGTTAGCACTTTTCGCAGACGACACTGCAATCTACGCCTCTGGTACTAGTCTGGATTCCATAGCCAAGAACCTCCAATCCTCGGCCGACGCACTCGGTGCATGGTTTAGGAAGTGGCGGATCGAGGTGAATCCAGACAAAAGTCAAGCAGTGCTATACCATAGGCAAGCTAACAAACTCCCCCCTCCCCGCCCGCCCACGATTCGTATGTTTGGTAAGCCGATCCCTTGGGAGAAGCAAGCCAAATACCTAGGAGTTATTCTTGATGATCATCTGTCGTTCATTCCGCACATTAAGACCGTGCGCGCTAGGGCCGCTATGGCACAAAGTCGACTATACTTCCTCTTAAACCGTCGTTCAAAGCTTTCGCTTAGGAACAAAGTCCGCCTTTATACGGCTTGCATACGCCCCATCATGACGTATGCCTCCCCTGTGTTCGCACACACCCCCCCCTGTAGAATTCGTAAACTTCAGGTTCTCCAGAACAGATTCATGCGTAAAGCAACAGGAGCTCCCTGGTATGTTAGGACAGAGAATCTTCACATAGACCTCGGTCTGCCTACAATTAGGCAATTCATGAAGCGCTGCTCTCAGAACTTCTTTGACTCCGCCGCCGCACACAAGAACCCACTCATAGTGGCATCGTCTTCCTACACACCGTCTTGCATCTCGCGCATTCGCCGTCCGAGACACGTTCTCGGCGAGGATGACGACGAGATCACCAAGGCGCAGGAAGCCGCATACTCATCTATGAGACACAACTCACCCCGCACCGGCAACTCACCGCGATACCGACCTCGTCGTAGGGGTCGTTTGTATCGTCACCGCGTCACTACACAATCGGGCCGGCCCGCCACACCTAGCATAGCCCACAACTAGGGTTCGAGTTCCCTTGGTAGGGGACGCCCTATGCATATGCAGCACTCACACTCACTCATATGACCGTAGGCAAATTTTTGTTAGTTCCGTCTAACAAAAGTTTGAATACGTAGGTACATTTAGGTTAGGAGCACACGCTCGCCGCACGACCGCGCAAGGGTGTACATAGCCTAACGGCTTACACTTATCACCTCACAAAAAAAAAAAAAAAAAAACGGATTGTTTTTGTATTTACTGGTTGTAGCGCGCGCACGCACACGCACGTTATATATAATATTACGTTGAAAGTTATTATAATATAAAAAAACTTCAAACATGTCTGGACGCGGTAAAGGTGGAAAAGTTAAGGGAAAGGCAAAGTCTCGTTCCAACCGTGCTGGTCTCCAGTTCCCCGTCGGTCGTATACACAGGCTGCTGCGTAACGGCAACTACGCCGAGCGCGTCGGTGCCGGTGCTCCAGTGTATCTGGCCGCAGTAATGGAATACCTTGCCGCTGAAGTTCTCGAGTTGGCCGGTAACGCCGCGAGGGACAACAAGAAGACCAGGATCATTCCCCGTCATCTCCAATTGGCCATCCGCAACGACGAGGAGTTGAACAAACTGCTATCCGGCGTGACAATCGCTCAGGGCGGTGTGCTGCCTAACATCCAGGCTGTCCTCCTGCCCAAGAAGACCGAGAAGAAGGCCTAAACCTCTCGCTCAATTCTTGGTCTGTCTGTATCATCGAGATCACGATCGATGTGCATCGACACACACACACACACTGTTCTTTGCGTGCATGGATCGTGAACGTGAAAAAGGCCCTTTTCAGGGCCACAATACGAATCATAGTCGGAAAGTAATATTATATTATTATTATAAAGACTGTTTCTATTACGATACAATTGAAAGTATTCTAGCAGTATAACTATGTATTATAGTACATTATACAGTATATTATAAAATAATACTTAATAATATTAAATTGACAGACACGTCAGTTAAAAGTAAATTTTACATGAACAAAACTACTACTTCATTGATACATTATAATTAAACACGAAATAAAAATATATGCAACGTAGATACCTATCAATACAAACCATTTGATATTTATTTAATTATAGGTATGTAATCTACCATACTATCAAATAGATAGAATAAATAATATTACTACTAAAGACGACCAAAAGCGAAGCGTCGCACCTCGTCCCGCGCATTTCCCCTTTGGCGCGGTCTCTCTCTTGACGCTAGAGCGAGGCGAACGCGACTGAACATATCTGTTTCGCTACGATTGGTCCGCGCGGACTGTCGCGCTCTACGTGCGTCCCACCACTGAGCGACTTTTGGCTCAATAAAAAGAAGGTGCAGTTTGCCGTACGAAATCAGGAGAGCTACGCGCGCGCACCGAGTTGAACGTCAGTACGAGCCTCGGTGCCCCCACCGCCGCACGGATCCAACCGCCCACTTCGTCCAGTACAGGCGTCATTCGCCTCGTGCTCCGAAGCGGCACACGCGCCGCCCGGCCGCATTCCGCGGCCGAGTGATCGCGGCAAGCGCACGCCACATTGTACCACCATGCCGAAAGGCAAACCTTTAAACAGCCCTTCTCAGGGCTACCCCTGCCCTTCTCAGGGCACCCCCAGCCCTTCTCAGGGCTCCAGGGCCACAACCCCTGCCACGCCAGCCTCGCCGCCGCTAGTGGCGGGCACCCCGCGCCCAGCCGCCCCGCGTTCACACCCGGGACGCACCGTCGCAGCGTCGTCGTCCGCTCCCTCCCGCTCAATGTGGGGTAGGTCGAGCACGCCCCGCGCACCGCCGCCAACTACCGCGCGCCCGCCCCGCGCGCCCGCCGCCGCGCGTGAACCGTGCGCACCGCCCGCGCCCACGCGCGCTCCGCCCGCCGCCGCGCGCGTTCCAACCGCCGCGCGCGTTCCAACCGCCGCGCGCGTTCCAACCGCCGCCCGCGCTCCAACCGCCGCCGCCGCGCCCGCCGCTCCACCTCCGGTGTTGAGCGGCCCGCCCGCATCGAGCGATTCGGAATGCGACGTCTCCATGGACGATGAAGATGTTTCCCGCGTGCAAACACGCCGCCCCCGAAGCCCCGACGCCGAAGCGGACGACGCTAAACGCCTCTGCGCGTCATCGTCACGCGATCCGCGTCTCGCCCGCTACACGCAGCAGGACGCCGCCCGTCCCGTGCAGTCATATGCCCGGGCCACAGCCACGCCGCCACCGACAATACCGACGCCCACCGGCCCGGATGCCGCGCTCGGCAACACCGCGCCTGCAACCAAGAGGAGGAGATACCCGCCCCTCATCGTGGATCACCTACCCAACTGGGCGTTCCACATGAGGCAGCTGAAAGCCCACCTAGGAAGAGCCGCCCAAGTCCGCCCCTTTGGAAAGGGGCTTAGATTTACTCCAAAAGAAGAGGAGGAGTACCGAGTCGTCCAACGATATCTCTCGGAGCTAGAGAGCACCGAGGGGATATCGTGGCACTCATATTCCTCGCCGCAGGAGCGCGACCTCAAAGTCGCGATCCGCGGCCTACCAGCGAACGCCACGCCTGAGGAGGTCCAAACCGAGCTGCGCGACTTGGGTTTCGAACCCGAGTATGTGCGCAGCATACGGGGACGCGGCGACCGACCGGGCTGCATCCTATTCGCAGTCCTAAAGAAGACAATCGACACCATCCCGGGTATCTACGCAGTAGATGAGATGCTGGGCATCCCCGGGGTCAAGATCGAAGCCTGGCGCGGTAGAAGAAAGCCCGCGCAATGCCATCGCTGCCAACAGTTCCGGCACAGCAGCCACAACTGCCATCGCCGCCTGGCTTGTGTCCGCTGCGGCGGGGAACACACGGCAAAGGAGTGCCCGCGCCCGCTGGATAAACCGGCGACGTGCGCGAACTGCGGGGGTGAACACCCCGCTAACAACAGGAGCTGCCCCGCCTTCCTAAGGGAAGCGCGCAACAAGAAGGCGGGGACCGCGCCAACAACAATGGGCCGCCCCACACAACAAGTGCAACCTGTAGTCTCCCAACCCCAAGGTGAGCGCGCGCAAGGAGCCTCCCTTATGGCGGAGGCAAATGCGCCCGTGCCCAGGGGTGCCGCCGCCACCTCCGCGACCAAAAAACGACGCAGGAGGAGAAAACCGAGAGCCAAGGGTGTGGTCGACGTCTCAACCGTCGCAACACCGAAGCCACCTGCGCCTCCACCTACCCGCCCGCAAATAGAAACGCCGGCGAAGTTAGAAGTAATAAAGACAACCGTGGTCCGCATCCTCCAGGATGTATTGACTGCATTCACAGAGGGGCGGATCCATCAAGACTTCATGGAGCAAATCATCCCGGCCATATCTGCCATAGCGGATACGTGTGGCTGAAGGACACACCCCGTAACTCGCAGTCACTCGTGCCTACTTATATAAGTAGGCGCGGCGTGCGCGAGCCGGGGTCAACACCAACATGATGTCAAAGGGGGTGAGAGTTATTGCCGTCACGGCCGCTGGTCGCTCGGAGCTGGACCTCCCCCGGGTCAACCGGGGGTCTCATCTGGCTCGGGCAGACCGCCCGGACGGCACTAGGGCCGACTCTCCCCCTTTTCCTCTTATTCAAGACACCACCGGTAAAACCAACCACAACCGACCTACCCTTTGTTAAGGGTAGCGGATGATCCCGCTGAAAGGGGCAACGCCCCGTCACAGCCTCCACGCAACCCCCGACGGGGTTGATGTGACGTCCTCGGTACGTACGAAATCACTCAGCTATCGAACGCCGTACTGTACTGTACTGTACGTTCATTAGCGCGCTCTCATAATTATTAACCGACAACAAAATGCCGCCCAAGACAAGTGGTAAGGCCGCCAAGAAATCCGGCAAGGCACAAAAGAACATCTCCAAGACCGATAAGAAAAAGAAGAAGCACAAGAGGAAGGAGAGCTACGCCATCTACATCTACAAGGTGCTCAAGCAGGTCCACCCCGACACCGGTATCTCCAGTAAGGCTATGTCAATCATGAATTCGTTCGTTAACGACATCTTCGAACGCATAGCCGCCGAAGCTTCTCGTCTGGCCCATTACAACAAGAGGTCCACTATTACATCGAGGGAGGTGCAGACTTCCGTCAGGCTGCTGCTGCCCGGTGAGCTCGCCAAGCACGCAGTCAGCGAGGGCACCAAAGCCGTCACCAAGTACACCAGCTCCAAGTGAGCGTCGCGTATACTTGTTTCGTGTTTTTTTGTGTCTGTGTATGTATATCGAAACACGAACACAACAAAAGGCCCTTTTCAGGGCCACAAATATGTTCATGTATTTTCTGTAATCGGTTTCTATTAACACACAACAAGTCGAAAGTTCGACGACGACGACGACCGGTTAATTAATTTACTTAACTAATAAAATAAAAAAAAATATATATATATATATATATGTATATATTTCCTCTATCTAGCTGAATAACAAACAAACAATATAATTATGGTTAGGCTAGGTTAGAAAAAGTTAGGTTAAGAAATGTTAGGTTTGAAAAAGTTAGGTTCTAAAGGAGAGAGAATGAATGAAATTTAATTAAAAAAAAAAAAAAAATCATATATATTAACAACGTAGATGTTTAACCGCGATAAATATAAATAATAAAAAAATAAAAAAAAATAGAAAAAGGTTTAATGCGAAACGATAATTATTTATAGATGATACCTACCACCTATACCAATAAATTATTGTTTTGTAAAACTTTATTCGAGCGTTCGATTGTGTGATGCGTCGAGCTTGTTTCCCGTCGGGTATAAATATTGGTGACCCGCGTACGGCGTTATTCATTCTCTCTCGCACCGTCCCCGCGTACTGACGTTACCTACCGTACTACCGTTACGTTAAAGAAATGGCACGTACCAAGCAGACCGCTCGCAAGTCCACCGGTGGTAAGGCACCGAGGAAACAGCTCGCCACTAAAGCCGCCCGCAAGAGTGCACCGGCTACCGGTGGTGTAAAGAAGCCCCATCGCTACAGGCCCGGTACCGTCGCTCTTCGTGAGATCCGTCGTTACCAGAAGAGTACCGAGCTGTTGATCCGCAAACTCCCGTTCCAGCGTTTGGTTCGTGAGATCGCTCAGGACTTCAAGACCGATCTCCGTTTCCAGAGCTCCGCTGTCATGGCACTTCAGGAGGCCAGCGAGGCTTACCTCGTCGGTCTCTTCGAAGACACCAACCTTTGCGCCATTCACGCTAAACGCGTCACCATCATGCCAAAGGACATACAGTTGGCTCGCAGGATCAGAGGCGAACGCGCTTAAGGCGTGTGACTTTACAACTCCGGCGTACACAAACACGCACGAAATTATCATCGTGTCAGTTTTGTACACTCGAGCCGAAAAGCACAAAAGGCCCTTTTCAGGGCCACATATATTTCTGATATATTATTAAAATATATGTTTCTTACATAACATCATAAAGTCATATAGTCTATAAATAAACTACATATAATTATATACTAAATTATAAATATATAGGTTACTGAAAAAGTTTAGTTTAGTTTGTTTGCTTATGTTATTTATGCATAATTGATTTGACTTAAAACATGGATGTAAATAAATCTATGGAATAATCAAATTATTTCACTTTTGCAATATTCTATATGCTATGCGTATAGACTTGCCAAATGAAATTAGGTTGATATTTTATTAAAACAATAATTTGTTCAAGTCATAGGTGAATATGACTAATACAAGAATAACACGAATTATTATTAATGTACCTACATAGAAATTATATTAATAAATAATTGTGTGTTCGTAGTAAACCGGGGCACCCACCGAGCGCGCGAGCGCGTCGACGGCTCCATACACCGGCGGTATACTATATAAAGGGGCGAAATACGTTTGCTCCGAATCCAGTCGTACGCCAGCGCTCGCCGTTTAACAACGTGCGCGCGTTAGTCATTTGTTCGTGTCGTTCTGTTCAATTTACTCGCTTAGAAGATGACCGGACGCGGAAAGGGAGGAAAAGGTCTGGGGAAAGGAGGAGCCAAGCGTCACAGGAAAGTACTTCGTGATAACATCCAGGGCATCACGAAGCCGGCCATCCGTCGTCTGGCGCGCAGAGGTGGTGTCAAGCGTATCTCCGGTCTCATTTACGAAGAGACTCGCGGCGTCCTCAAGGTTTTCCTAGAGAACGTAATCCGCGACGCCGTCACGTACACGGAGCACGCCAAGAGGAAGACCGTAACCGCCATGGACGTAGTCTACGCTCTGAAGCGTCAAGGCCGCACCCTCTACGGTTTCGGCGGTTAAGGTTGCCTGCATGTCTCTGCCTGCATGCCACATAATATTTATCGAATATTATTATTTTATTCGATAAATAATTTAAACAAAAGGCCCTTTTCAGGGCCGCATATGAATCTTATAAACTTTATTACGGTTTATGTTTCTATGACACACACACAAGAAAGTCTCTAATTAACTAACTCAAAATACTTTTACCAACCTTACCAATAGTATCGGTTCTACAACATAAATAAACATCTTACTTGTTGTTACTCTTCCTCTATAGAGATATAGCGAACCGTGCCGAAGTATACTTATGTGTAGATCTCCATTCACCGTTCGAGTAACTGAAAGAAAAAAAAAAAAAAATATATGTATAATTTTTTATATATCGTAGCATACATATAACATTATAATATATTACTTTTATACGTTTGTTTTATCATTCTATATACCTACTTAGAAACGACTAATCGTATGATTTTAATATTATTATTAATATTTACTTTGAAAAATTATATTAATTTATACATTACTACGTCGTACGTACGTACACGACGAAAAGTAGCGCTGAGGGCGGCCGCCGCCGCTCTTTACTTTGTACTGCGCATTTGATTCGATTATTGTAAATATGCCTATAGACTATTCATAATATGAAATATATTGAATAATAATAGACAGTGTCTCAATGATGACGTAAAATATATTTTTATATTACTATTATAATCGAACAAACCTCACCGGTCATAGTCGTCCGTCCTTAAGTGGTGTGTTCGAACCAACGTGTATGCAACGTGTTTTACGAAGGTTCACTTTTAATGGTGTAATTCGTTCGGTTAATGTGTTAATATAAAAAAAATGTTTACACGTTTCAAGCTCGATATCCACGTCGAGGATTTATCGACCGTTTAGGCGGAAATCTTTGCGTTTTATAGAGAAAAATACATTTTTAACAAAACTCAACGTATGCACGGTAGACAGTCGAGAAAATAATATACCGTAGCGTCGTAACCTATCGTTTATACCCTATATAATCTGTGTTGTACGATGGTCACTTTCATGATATATATAAAATGTTGTACGAAATACATGCCGCCATAGGAAAAGTTTAATAAAAATTTATTTAATTAGATAGGTGTTAGTGAAAAGTATGAAGTGTTCATACGAGAAAACGTCCCGCGACAGAACGGCCCTCGTTACGGTAAAGTTCAGACGTAGCTCGCTGAACGAAATTTTATGTATGGTGGCGACATCTACGGACAGTCGAAGTCTCTATCTACTTTACTACTAACTACTACGTTAGTTAATTACGTACTTACTTGTGTGTATCTAAATATAATAAAAAATAAATAAAATGGCAGACACAGCTGTTGCCGCCGAAGCTCCGGCTCCCGCTACACCCGCGAAGAAGGCAGGAAGAGGGGCAGGTGCCGCAAAGAAACCTAAGGCGAAGCCCACTCATCCCAAGACATCCGAGATGGTGAACAACGCTATCAGGGAGATGAAGGAACGCAGCGGATCGTCGTTGCAAGCCATCAAAAAATACATCGCCGCCCACTACAAGGTCGACGCCGAGAAGTTGGCGCCTTTCATTAGAAAGTATCTGAAGAGTGCCGTCGAATCGGGTGCCCTAATTCAGACAAAGGGCAAGGGAGCCTCCGGATCGTTCAAACTCGAGTCCAAGTCCTCCTCGGCGAAGAAACCCAGCGCAGCCGCCGCTAGCTCCGGCAAATCCGCCGGCGGCAAGGGTGCCGCCGCCTCCGCCGCCAAGGGTGGTAAGAAGGCGACCGCCTCCGCCGCCGGCGCCAAGAGCAAGAAGGCGGCCGCCGCGTCGGCGTCTGCCGCCTCGGGCTCGCCGTCCAAATCCAAAGCGTCCGCAGCTAAAGACAAGAAAGCCGCCGCCGCAAAGAAGAAGCCCGCCCCTAAGAAGGCCGCAACCCCCGCTAAGGCGAAGGGTGGTGCAGCCCCCAAAGCAAAGAAGACCGCCAAACCTCCTACTAAGAAACCCAAGGCACCGAAACCTAAGAAGGCCGCCGCCACACCTAAGAAGCCGGCCGCGAAGAAAGCAGCCGCCGCCAAGAAGTAAACTCGCACACGACACCACCGCACAACATAATTGATTGTGTGTGTGTGTGTGTGTGTGTCGTCGAGAGGTACGACGTGTTGCGCCGCGGCGCTAAGCGGCTCAAGACTGCGGCGACCGACCAGCGGAGTAGTGCAGTTTCTGATCGCAAGAAAGAAGAAGAAAACTACTAAGATCTCTCTCTATCATCGCTGCCGCGCGCTTAGCTTGCTATGCGCACGCACGCAACAACAAAACAGCCCTTTTCAGGGCTAACAAAGTTTTCTCGAATATAATTTTTATTTTTATATTCGTTTCTATGATACGATAAAGGTCAAAAGTAGTCTCAAACAAACAAACAACATTCTACTATAACGCATCAACTTTATTTATTTCTAAATAAATACTTTACATCGCTAAGTATAGGTACAATTTCGTATAATAATATCTAATAATAATAAACTATAACTAAGCAATTACATATATAAATTAACTAACTTACTATGCTACCGTACAAAATCTATAACTACTTATTTATTACCTACATAGGCTTTGGTATTTATTATTACACCACACATTTATTTTTTCACTTGTTTCACTTCACACACGCGCGAGATTATTATTATTTACGCGAACGCAACGACGGAGGCGACGTGAAACGACGATAATAAACAACAACAACCTAATTAATAATTACAACACACATTTTTACAACTATAAACTAAAACGACACGCCGTCCGCCCTGCCGACTGCCCGATATAATATACTTTTGTTTTTCAATATAATAATAAAGGATATTATTATTATTATTATGGCTATGGCGCTGGCGCATGCGCGATGCGCGACGAACGACGTCGCTTTTTGACGGTGTCAGTTCGTTCTCTCGCTCGCTCCCTACCCCACCCGACGTTTGCGCGACAGCGGCCGTATATAAAATGAACGGACACAAACGGATTGTTTTTGTATTTACTGGTTGTAGCGCGCGCACGCACACGCACGTTATATATAATATTACGTTGAAAGTTATTATAATATAAAAAAAACTTCAAACATGTCTGGACGCGGTAAAGGTGGAAAAGTTAAGGGAAAGGCAAAGTCTCGTTCCAACCGTGCTGGTCTCCAGTTCCCCGTCGGTCGTATACACAGGCTGCTGCGTAACGGCAACTACGCCGAGCGCGTCGGTGCCGGTGCTCCAGTGTATCTGGCCGCAGTAATGGAATACCTTGCCGCTGAAGTTCTCGAGTTGGCCGGTAACGCCGCGAGGGACAACAAGAAGACCAGGATCATTCCCCGTCATCTCCAATTGGCCATCCGCAACGACGAGGAGTTGAACAAACTGCTATCCGGCGTGACAATCGCTCAGGGCGGTGTGCTGCCTAACATCCAGGCTGTCCTCCTGCCCAAGAAGACCGAGAAGAAGGCCTAAACCTCTCGCTCAATTCTTGGTCTGTCTGTATCATCGAGATCACGATCGATGTGCATCGACACACACACACACACTGTTCTTTGCGTGCATGGATCGTGAACGTGAAAAAGGCCCTTTTCAGGGCCACAATACGAATCATAGTCGGAAAGTAATATTATATTATTATTATAAAGACTGTTTCTATTACGATACAATTGAAAGTATTCTAGCAGTATAACTATGTATTATAGTACATTATACAGTATATTATAAAATAATACTTAATAATATTAAATTGACAGACACGTCAGTTAAAAGTAAATTTTACATGAACAAAACTACTACTTCATTGATACATTATAATTAAACACGAAATAAAAATATATGCAACGTAGATACCTATCAATACAAACCATTTGATATTTATTTAATTATAGGTATGTAATCTACCATCAAAAATCATTCATTCCACGCTAGCCGCCGCCCGGTGCACACGTCTCCACGACAGTCCGTGCCAAATTCCGACGCGACTTTCCCGCTCAAACACTCCGACACTTCGACAGTTGTAGCGACTTGTTGTTTTCACAACAAGTTGTCTATTAATTGTCAAGTTACTGTTCTTTTTAGAACAATCACACACACTTCCTAGACAATTGTAACGACCTGTTATTTTCATAACGAGTTGTTAATAATTGTCTAGTCACTGTTCTTTTTAGAACAATCACACACACACTCACAACATCATACCTTCGTTTCTTGTCCTTCTAGGGACATAGATAACAAAAGTCTGTTCTTTTCAGAACAACCGCACACACACATTACACAACACCACACCTTGTTTCTTGTCCTTCTAGGGACATAGTTAACAAAAGTCTGTTCTTTTCAGAACACCCCACCTACACATACACCCACAACATTGCGTTTCTCTTGTCCTTATCAGGACATTGAACACAAAAGTCTCGCCGCGAGCGTCCCGCTTCCCGCCGTTTTCACAGCGGTCAGCGGCCCACCTCGCAGCGATTGTCCTTGTCAGGACACTACACTACCACGTACACCACTTACCTCACAACACCGTGTCCGCTGCGAACTGTACTGCCCTTCTCGGGGCATACACGAGCACCGGCACACACCACACACAAACCCGGCGTCGGTCCGGTCCTTTACAGGGCTCCGCACCCGGCTCACTTCACCACACACTACAACAACACGAAACACAGCACATTAACACCCGTGCACTTTTAAGCGCGCGGCCCACATCGGAGCCCTACCGTCACCGGAGGCCCCGAACACATAGGTACTCACAACATTTTTTCGCGCGCTTTTTGATCCGTCGAAAAGAGCGCGAAACTCACTACACCACAAATCACTACACACCTACATCGCACCTACATACATTTACATTCATCTACATTACACTACATTCATTTATACAACATAACACGTACGTTACTACGCGAGCGACTATCAGCTGGGCGCGGCGAGAGGCCACCGGCCGGGACGCGACCGCCGCAAAAAGCGCGCGAACGTAGCATCGTCGCTCACTCGATACACTATCCATACATCTACATACGTACGTATAACACACCTATTTTATACATCGAATTTTGATCGCGTCTCACAGCTGTTTACGCAGTTGTATTCGCGTGAAAACTTCGTTGTTTAACTTCACGTATTTTTGGCCCCTTCAGGGTAAAACCAGCTTGGTCTGGTCCCCGGTGGAAACCTCACAGGTGCCAACGAAACCGGGTGAGGCGTTGACCCGACACGCCTGCCGCGCCCCATAAGGGCAAAGCTAACCGTCGGACGGGACCAGGTAGCACGGCCTTGGGGGTGTCCCCTAGTCGTGTCTGGTTGTCTCCTACCGTCCCACCCTTACCCCTTCCTTACTTCCATTCCTTTACACTAGTTTGGGTGTGCCGGCCGTCAGGCCCATACCACCCCGGTGTAGAGGCAGTTAGGAATCCTCTACTCGCGTGAGTTGCACAGAGGAATACACGTTGTTTAGGTACACACCACACCACGCACTACTCATCCTCCTGGCTTCCCGCCGGGAGGGATCGTAATCAAGGCGGCCGACTAAAAGTCAACAACTTTTTATTTGTCGTCCTTGTTGCTAATCCCTACTAAGTGTAACTCGATCGAGTTTCACTTAGTACAAAATGTTATCACTCGAGGTTCTATTACAGGACCCCGAGGTTTATGCCTTTTTAAAGGCAAAGTTTGGGGACGGCATCCCTTCCGCCGCCCCCGCTTCCTTCCCCTCACAACCCCTCACCCCAGCCGCCACTGCCGAAGCGCGATCTACTCACGGTCGCAAATCCCGTCGGGACGCAGTCCCAAGCACCCCCGCCTCCCCCACGCGTTCGCGGAGCTCTCACTCCACGAGACGCACCCCCTCCCCCGTCATCACCCCCTCTCCCTCCGATATGGAGGCTTCTGAAATTAGCAGTCAGGAATCTGACGACGGGTTTCAACCCGACCCGCGCAATGAGCGCAAAAAGAGGAGGCGCAACCCTCCTCTCCCCCCCTCTTCGGGCACTGACGCCCTTCTACCCACCCCCCCCTCCCAACCGCCCAAGCCCGCCTCGCAGAAGAGGCCGCTCTCTCCCCGTCAAGGGGACGCTCCACGAAAGGAGCCAACCCCCCCACCCCTCTTCGTTCATGAGAAGTCCAAATGGACTTCTATTTCAGGTTGGTGTGCTGAAAAGCACATCAACTTCACCTCCGCACGATCCACCGCTCAGGGGATCAAAATCACTGTCCCCACTTCTCGGGACCATAGGTCCCTCACCCTCCTTCTCAAGGAAAGGGCTATCCCTTTCCACACTTTCACCCTTGAGGAGGAACGCCTCCTCAGGGTAGTCATACGAGGTGTCCCCAGGGAGATCCCCACGGAGGAGGTTCTATCCTCCCTCCGCTCCCAATCTTTTCCCGTGCACGCCGTGCACCGCATGGTCCGGGGGAAATCCCACGATCCATACGACATGGTTCTGGTCTCCCTCGACCGCACCGACGCCGGAAAGGCGATCTTCCGCCTCACCAGCGTATGCCAACTTCACGGCATAGCTGTTGAGCCCCCCCACAAGCGTGACACTGTTTCCCAGTGCCACCGCTGCCAACAATACGGGCACTCCGCCCGCAATTGTTTCGCCAAGCCTAGGTGCGTCAAGTGCCTAGGTGACCACTCCACCGCCCAGTGCGACCGGCCCAAGGACAAGTCCTTGTGCACGTCTCCCCCCGCATGTGTTCTCTGCGGGGAGATCGGACATCCCGCGAACTACCGCGGGTGCCCGAAAGCCCCTCGCCCCCTTAAGGGGAAAACCCCTCGCACTCCGGCAAGGCGCAATCCCCCCCCACCCACGACTCCCCCAAGCCCCCCCAAACCCAACCCTTGGGGATCAAAGGCAGTAGCCCCTGCGGTGAAGCCTATGTTCCCCGCCCTCCCCAGCCGAGCAACCCCTCCTGTGGCTGCCTCGGCTCCCCCCACCCCCAACCCCCCCTCGGCTAAGATACCGACCCCGGTATTCCTAGCCCCCTCCCCCCCCTCCCCCTCCATCAACAACTCGGATCTGGGAATAGTTGCTCGCTTTGCGAGCCTTATAAACTACGCCCAGCTTCGAGAAATGGCCGACCTGATTCGCGCCAATGAGGGCAACCCATTGGCACTGCTGGATATCTCGATCAGGTACTCCAGCATCATCGAATCACTAGCCAACTTTAGGGTAAATCCGTAATGGATTTACAACCCCAAGGTAGAGTCAAACCGAAATCCCTACGTTTAGGTTATTTCAATGCAAATGGCATTAAAACCCAGCGCGACGAGATCGCCACTTTTCTCCGCGATCATGACTTAGATATTCTTTTAGTGCAAGAAACCTTTTTAAAACCCGCTCATAGGGACCCGAAAATTGCAAACTATTGCATAGTTCGCAATGATAGGGTCAGATCCCGCCTCGGCGGCACTCTAATCTATTACAAAAAATCCTTGCACTGTGTTCCCATGGACCCGCCCTCCCTCACGTCAAACATTGAAGCTTCGATATGTAAGCTAGGCATGTCAGGACATCAACCCATTGTGATAGGTTCGTTGTACTGCCCCCCGGGCGAAGATTACTCACTATGGGATAGTGACTTCGCGGCCCTCGCCAACCTCGGGGGTGCAGTCATTCTGGCAGGAGACATAAATGCCAAAAACTCCCTTTGGGGTTGTAACACTACAACTCAAAGGGGCAGAGTTCTCAACAGGATCTCTGAATCCCTAGGTTTCGACATTCTCGCTCCGAATGAGCCAACCCACTACCCCGGCAACCTAGCACATCGCCCTGATGTACTAGACGTCGCACTCCTAAAGAGCATCAATCTGAGGTTGTGTTCGATAGAAGTGCACAAGGAGCTTGACTCCGATCACAGGCCAGTAGTACTAGACTTCGCTCCCCGCGTAGGTCCCCGCGAAGCAGGCCAACCTCTTCCTACCAGGCTTGTAACAGACTGGAATCGTCTTGAGGAAAGCCTCAAGGCGACTACCTCCGACCATCTAGATGGTATACCAGATATTATCACGTCCGTAGACGAAACGGTAGCGGCAATCGACTCCCTCACAAATCACGTGCAATCGCTTATTAGTGATTGCTCCCGGAGAGTACCGGTGGAGGACAGCCTCCACTGGCGCCTCCCCGAGGACGTACGAGATTTACTGAGGGAGAAGAACGCAGCTATCAGAGCCTACGATAGAGTTCCCTCCGAAGCCAATAGGGCACAGCTTAGATCACTTCAGCGCGCCGTCAAAGCGCGAATTGGCGAGCTACGCCAGGATAGATGGGACAGCACTCTCGAAAGTTTAGAACCTACACACCAAGCGTTCTGGCAACTTTCGAGAGCCCTTACTAAGGATACTGTTGTTCCCATACCTCCCCTCAACAGGCCCAACCTTCCTCCCGCTTTTGATGATAGCGAGAAAACCGAATGTCTAGCTGACTGTCTCGAGCTTCAATGTTCCCCCAGCACCCTCCCAGTCGACTTAGATCACCTCGAAGAGGTAAACCAAGAGGTGGAACGGCTAGCCTCACTACCGTTACCCACCCTATCCGAAGAGGATGAAGACCCTGTCCCCCCAGTCACACCCGATGAGGTATCAGGTATCATCAAGAAACTAAAACCTAGGAAATCCCCCGGTTCGGATCTAATCAACAACAGAGTTATCAAACTCTTTCCCCCCATCCTTATCGCCCTCATGACCGCCATCTTCAATGGGGCCATGTCTAACAACATCTTTCCACACCAGTGGAAAAATGCCATCGTCATTGGCATCCCAAAACCGGGCAAGCCCAAGACCGAACCGAGTAGTTATCGACCCATCAGCCTTCTCAACGGCATGGGCAAGATATACGAACGACTTATACTCAGTCGTCTCCTAGCATACGCCGATGCTAACCTGCTCATTCCCCATGAGCAATTTGGCTTTAGGAATCACCATTCCTGTGTTCAGCAAGTCCACCGACTGGTTGAGCACATAAGTCACAAACTCATGTACGGTCAACGTACGGGCGTCCTCTACTTTGATGTGGCGAAGGCGTTCGACAAGGTCTGGCACAACGGCTTATTATATAAGCTGTGGCAGATGGAAGTGCCACACAGACTCGTGCTCATCATACGGGACTACTTGTCGAATCGCCTTTTCCGCTACAGAGTCGAAGGCGCCCTCTCCTCCCCCCACCCCGTTCATGCCGGAGTCCCACAGGGCTCGGTATTATCTCCAATCCTGTTCTCGCTGTTCACAAGCGACATACCAAAGCATCGGCAAGCTCAGTTAGCACTTTTCGCAGACGACACTGCAATCTACGCCTCTGGTACTAGTCTGGATTCCATAGCCAAGAACCTCCAATCCTCGGCCGACGCACTCGGTGCATGGTTTAGGAAGTGGCGGATCGAGGTGAATCCAGACAAAAGTCAAGCAGTGCTATACCATAGGCAAGCTAACAAACTCCCCCCTCCCCGCCCGCCCACGATTCGTATGTTTGGTAAGCCGATCCCTTGGGAGAAGCAAGCCAAATACCTAGGAGTTATTCTTGATGATCATCTGTCGTTCATTCCGCACATTAAGACCGTGCGCGCTAGGGCCGCTATGGCACAAAGTCGACTATACTTCCTCTTAAACCGTCGTTCAAAGCTTTCGCTTAAGAACAAAGTCCGCCTTTATACGGCTTGCATACGCCCCATCATGACGTATGCCTCCCCTGTGGTCGCACACACCCCCCCCTGTAGAATTCGTAAACTTCAGGTTCTCCAGAACAGATTCATGCGTAAAGCAACAGGAGCTCCCTGGTATGTTAGGACAGAGAATCTTCACATAGACCTCGGTCTGCCTACAATTAGGCAATTCATGAAGCGCTGCTCTCAGAACTTCTTTGACTCCGCCGCCGCACACAAGAACCCACTCATAGTGGCATCGTCTTCCTACACACCGTCTTGCATCTCGCGCATTCGCCGTCCGAGACACGTTCTCGGCGAGGATGACGACGAGATCACCAAGGCGCAGGAAGCCGCATACTCATCTATGAGACACTACTCACCCCGCACCGGCAACTCACCGCGATACCGACCTCGTCGTAGGGGTCGTTTGTATCGTCACCGCGTCACTACACAATCGGGCCGGCCCGCCACACCTAGCATAGCCCACAACTAGGGTTCGAGTTCCCTTGGTAGGGGACGCCCTATGCATATGCAGCACTCACACTCACTCATATGACCGTAGGCAAATTTTTGTTAGTTCCGTCTAACAAAAGTTTGAATACGTAGGTACATTTAGGTTAGGAGCACACGCTCGCCGCACGACCGCGCAAGGGTGTACATAGCCTAACGGCTTACACTTATCACCTCACAAAATTAAAGTAATCTACCATACTATCAAATAGATAGAATAAATAATATTACTACTAAAGACGACCAAAAGCGAAGCGTCGCACCTCGTCCCGCGCATTTCCCCTTTGGCGCGGTCTCTCTCTTGACGCTAGAGCGAGGCGAACGCGACTGAACATATCTGTTTCGCTACGATTGGTCCGCGCGGACTGTCGCGCTCTACGTGCGTCCCACCACTGAGCGACTTTTGGCTCAATAAAAAGAAGGTGCAGTTTGCCGTACGAAATCAGGAGAGCTACGCGCGCGCACCGAGTTGAACGTCAGTACGAGCCTCGGTGCCCCCACCGCCGCACGGATCCAACCGCCCACTTCGTCCAGTACAGGCGTCATTCGCCTCGTGCTCCGAAGCGGCACACGCGCCGCCCGGCCGCATTCCGCGGCCGAGTGATCGCGGCAAGCGCACGCCACATTGTACCACCATGCCGAAAGGCAAACCTTTAAACAGCCCTTCTCAGGGCTACCCCTGCCCTTCTCAGGGCACCCCCAGCCCTTCTCAGGGCTCCAGGGCCACAACCCCTGCCACGCCAGCCTCGCCGCCGCTAGTGGCGGGCACCCCGCGCCCAGCCGCCCCGCGTTCACACCCGGGACGCACCGTCGCAGCGTCGTCGTCCGCTCCCTCCCGCTCAATGTGGGGTAGGTCGAGCACGCCCCGCGCACCGCCGCCAACTACCGCGCGCCCGCCCCGCGCGCCCGCCGCCGCGCGTGAACCGTGCGCACCGCCCGCGCCCACGCGCGCTCCGCCCGCCGCCGCGCGCGTTCCAACCGCCGCGCGCGTTCCAACCGCCGCGCGCGTTCCAACCGCCGCCCGCGCTCCAACCGCCGCCGCCGCGCCCGCCGCTCCACCTCCGGTGTTGAGCGGCCCGCCCGCATCGAGCGATTCGGAATGCGACGTCTCCATGGACGATGAAGATGTTTCCCGCGTGCAAACACGCCGCCCCCGAAGCCCCGACGCCGAAGCGGACGACGCTAAACGCCTCTGCGCGTCATCGTCACGCGATCCGCGTCTCGCCCGCTACACGCAGCAGGACGCCGCCCGTCCCGTGCAGTCATATGCCCGGGCCACAGCCACGCCGCCACCGACAATACCGACGCCCACCGGCCCGGATGCCGCGCTCGGCAACACCGCGCCTGCAACCAAGAGGAGGAGATACCCGCCCCTCATCGTGGATCACCTACCCAACTGGGCGTTCCACATGAGGCAGCTGAAAGCCCACCTAGGAAGAGCCGCCCAAGTCCGCCCCTTTGGAAAGGGGCTTAGATTTACTCCAAAAGAAGAGGAGGAGTACCGAGTCGTCCAACGATATCTCTCGGAGCTAGAGAGCACCGAGGGGATATCGTGGCACTCATATTCCTCGCCGCAGGAGCGCGACCTCAAAGTCGCGATCCGCGGCCTACCAGCGAACGCCACGCCTGAGGAGGTCCAAACCGAGCTGCGCGACTTGGGTTTCGAACCCGAGTATGTGCGCAGCATACGGGGACGCGGCGACCGACCGGGCTGCATCCTATTCGCAGTCCTAAAGAAGACAATCGACACCATCCCGGGTATCTACGCAGTAGATGAGATGCTGGGCATCCCCGGGGTCAAGATCGAAGCCTGGCGCGGTAGAAGAAAGCCCGCGCAATGCCATCGCTGCCAACAGTTCCGGCACAGCAGCCACAACTGCCATCGCCGCCTGGCTTGTGTCCGCTGCGGCGGGGAACACACGGCAAAGGAGTGCCCGCGCCCGCTGGATAAACCGGCGACGTGCGCGAACTGCGGGGGTGAACACCCCGCTAACAACAGGAGCTGCCCCGCCTTCCTAAGGGAAGCGCGCAACAAGAAGGCGGGGACCGCGCCAACAACAATGGGCCGCCCCACACAACAAGTGCAACCTGTAGTCTCCCAACCCCAAGGTGAGCGCGCGCAAGGAGCCTCCCTTATGGCGGAGGCAAATGCGCCCGTGCCCAGGGGTGCCGCCGCCACCTCCGCGACCAAAAAACGACGCAGGAGGAGAAAACCGAGAGCCAAGGGTGTGGTCGACGTCTCAACCGTCGCAACACCGAAGCCACCTGCGCCTCCACCTACCCGCCCGCAAATAGAAACGCCGGCGAAGTTAGAAGTAATAAAGACAACCGTGGTCCGCATCCTCCAGGATGTATTGACTGCATTCACAGAGGGGCGGATCCATCAAGACTTCATGGAGCAAATCATCCCGGCCATATCTGCCATAGCGGATACGTGTGGCTGAAGGACACACCCCGTAACTCGCAGTCACTCGTGCCTACTTATATAAGTAGGCGCGGCGTGCGCGAGCCGGGGTCAACACCAACATGATGTCAAAGGGGGTGAGAGTTATTGCCGTCACGGCCGCTGGTCGCTCGGAGCTGGACCTCCCCCGGGTCAACCGGGGGTCTCATCTGGCTCGGGCAGACCGCCCGGACGGCACTAGGGCCGACTCTCCCCCTTTTCCTCTTATTCAAGACACCACCGGTAAAACCAACCACAACCGACCTACCCTTTGTTAAGGGTAGCGGATGATCCCGCTGAAAGGGGCAACGCCCCGTCACAGCCTCCACGCAACCCCCGACGGGGTTGATGTGACGTCCTCGGTACGTACGAAATCACTCAGCTATCGAACGCCGTACTGTACTGTACTGTACGTTCATTAGCGCGCTCTCATAATTATTAACCGACAACAAAATGCCGCCCAAGACAAGTGGTAAGGCCGCCAAGAAATCCGGCAAGGCACAAAAGAACATCTCCAAGACCGATAAGAAAAAGAAGAAGCACAAGAGGAAGGAGAGCTACGCCATCTACATCTACAAGGTGCTCAAGCAGGTCCACCCCGACACCGGTATCTCCAGTAAGGCTATGTCAATCATGAATTCGTTCGTTAACGACATCTTCGAACGCATAGCCGCCGAAGCTTCTCGTCTGGCCCATTACAACAAGAGGTCCACTATTACATCGAGGGAGGTGCAGACTTCCGTCAGGCTGCTGCTGCCCGGTGAGCTCGCCAAGCACGCAGTCAGCGAGGGCACCAAAGCCGTCACCAAGTACACCAGCTCCAAGTGAGCGTCGCGTATACTTGTTTCGTGTTTTTTTGTGTCTGTGTATGTATATCGAAACACGAACACAACAAAAGGCCCTTTTCAGGGCCACAAATATGTTCATGTATTTTCTGTAATCGGTTTCTATTAACACACAACAAGTCGAAAGTTCGACGACGACGACGACCGGTTAATTAATTTACTTAACTAATAAAATAAAAAAAAATATATATATATATATATATGTATATATTTCCTCTATCTAGCTGAATAACAAACAAACAATATAATTATGGTTAGGCTAGGTTAGAAAAAGTTAGGTTAAGAAATGTTAGGTTTGAAAAAGTTAGGTTCTAAAGGAGAGAGAATGAATGAAATTTAATTAAAAAAAAAAAAAAAATCATATATATTAACAACGTAGATGTTTAACCGCGATAAATATAAATAATAAAAAAATAAAAAAAAATAGAAAAAGGTTTAATGCGAAACGATAATTATTTATAGATGATACCTACCACCTATACCAATAAATTATTGTTTTGTAAAACTTTATTCGAGCGTTCGATTGTGTGATGCGTCGAGCTTGTTTCCCGTCGGGTATAAATATTGGTGACCCGCGTACGGCGTTATTCATTCTCTCTCGCACCGTCCCCGCGTACTGACGTTACCTACCGTACTACCGTTACGTTAAAGAAATGGCACGTACCAAGCAGACCGCTCGCAAGTCCACCGGTGGTAAGGCACCGAGGAAACAGCTCGCCACTAAAGCCGCCCGCAAGAGTGCACCGGCTACCGGTGGTGTAAAGAAGCCCCATCGCTACAGGCCCGGTACCGTCGCTCTTCGTGAGATCCGTCGTTACCAGAAGAGTACCGAGCTGTTGATCCGCAAACTCCCGTTCCAGCGTTTGGTTCGTGAGATCGCTCAGGACTTCAAGACCGATCTCCGTTTCCAGAGCTCCGCTGTCATGGCACTTCAGGAGGCCAGCGAGGCTTACCTCGTCGGTCTCTTCGAAGACACCAACCTTTGCGCCATTCACGCTAAACGCGTCACCATCATGCCAAAGGACATACAGTTGGCTCGCAGGATCAGAGGCGAACGCGCTTAAGGCGTGTGACTTTACAACTCCGGCGTACACAAACACGCACGAAATTATCATCGTGTCAGTTTTGTACACTCGAGCCGAAAAGCACAAAAGGCCCTTTTCAGGGCCACATATATTTCTGATATATTATTAAAATATATGTTTCTTACATAACATCATAAAGTCATATAGTCTATAAATAAACTACATATAATTATATACTAAATTATAAATATATAGGTTACTGAAAAAGTTTAGTTTAGTTTGTTTGCTTATGTTATTTATGCATAATTGATTTGACTTAAAACATGGATGTAAATAAATCTATGGAATAATCAAATTATTTCACTTTTGCAATATTCTATATGCTATGCGTATAGACTTGCCAAATGAAATTAGGTTGATATTTTATTAAAACAATAATTTGTTCAAGTCATAGGTGAATATGACTAATACAAGAATAACACGAATTATTATTAATGTACCTACATAGAAATTATATTAATAAATAATTGTGTGTTCGTAGTAAACCGGGGCACCCACCGAGCGCGCGAGCGCGTCGACGGCTCCATACACCGGCGGTATACTATATAAAGGGGCGAAATACGTTTGCTCCGAATCCAGTCGTACGCCAGCGCTCGCCGTTTAACAACGTGCGCGCGTTAGTCATTTGTTCGTGTCGTTCTGTTCAATTTACTCGCTTAGAAGATGACCGGACGCGGAAAGGGAGGAAAAGGTCTGGGGAAAGGAGGAGCCAAGCGTCACAGGAAAGTACTTCGTGATAACATCCAGGGCATCACGAAGCCGGCCATCCGTCGTCTGGCGCGCAGAGGTGGTGTCAAGCGTATCTCCGGTCTCATTTACGAAGAGACTCGCGGCGTCCTCAAGGTTTTCCTAGAGAACGTAATCCGCGACGCCGTCACGTACACGGAGCACGCCAAGAGGAAGACCGTAACCGCCATGGACGTAGTCTACGCTCTGAAGCGTCAAGGCCGCACCCTCTACGGTTTCGGCGGTTAAGGTTGCCTGCATGTCTCTGCCTGCATGCCACATAATATTTATCGAATATTATTATTTTATTCGATAAATAATTTAAACAAAAGGCCCTTTTCAGGGCCGCATATGAATCTTATAAACTTTATTACGGTTTATGTTTCTATGACACACACACAAGAAAGTCTCTAATTAACTAACTCAAAATACTTTTACCAACCTTACCAATAGTATCGGTTCTACAACATAAATAAACATCTTACTTGTTGTTACTCTTCCTCTATAGAGATATAGCGAACCGTGCCGAAGTATACTTATGTGTAGATCTCCATTCACCGTTCGAGTAACTGAAAGAAAAAAAAAAAAAAATATATGTATAATTTTTTATATATCGTAGCATACATATAACATTATAATATATTACTTTTATACGTTTGTTTTATCATTCTATATACCTACTTAGAAACGACTAATCGTATGATTTTAATATTATTATTAATATTTACTTTGAAAAATTATATTAATTTATACATTACTACGTCGTACGTACGTACACGACGAAAAGTAGCGCTGAGGGCGGCCGCCGCCGCTCTTTACTTTGTACTGCGCATTTGATTCGATTATTGTAAATATGCCTATAGACTATTCATAATATGAAATATATTGAATAATAATAGACAGTGTCTCAATGATGACGTAAAATATATTTTTATATTACTATTATAATCGAACAAACCTCACCGGTCATAGTCGTCCGTCCTTAAGTGGTGTGTTCGAACCAACGTGTATGCAACGTGTTTTACGAAGGTTCACTTTTAATGGTGTAATTCGTTCGGTTAATGTGTTAATATAAAAAAAATGTTTACACGTTTCAAGCTCGATATCCACGTCGAGGATTTATCGACCGTTTAGGCGGAAATCTTTGCGTTTTATAGAGAAAAATACATTTTTAACAAAACTCAACGTATGCACGGTAGACAGTCGAGAAAATAATATACCGTAGCGTCGTAACCTATCGTTTATACCCTATATAATCTGTGTTGTACGATGGTCACTTTCATGATATATATAAAATGTTGTACGAAATACATGCCGCCATAGGAAAAGTTTAATAAAAATTTATTTAATTAGATAGGTGTTAGTGAAAAGTATGAAGTGTTCATACGAGAAAACGTCCCGCGACAGAACGGCCCTCGTTACGGTAAAGTTCAGACGTAGCTCGCTGAACGAAATTTTATGTATGGTGGCGACATCTACGGACAGTCGAAGTCTCTATCTACTTTACTACTAACTACTACGTTAGTTAATTACGTACTTACTTGTGTGTATCTAAATATAATAAAAAATAAATAAAATGGCAGACACAGCTGTTGCCGCCGAAGCTCCGGCTCCCGCTACACCCGCGAAGAAGGCAGGAAGAGGGGCAGGTGCCGCAAAGAAACCTAAGGCGAAGCCCACTCATCCCAAGACATCCGAGATGGTGAACAACGCTATCAGGGAGATGAAGGAACGCAGCGGATCGTCGTTGCAAGCCATCAAAAAATACATCGCCGCCCACTACAAGGTCGACGCCGAGAAGTTGGCGCCTTTCATTAGAAAGTATCTGAAGAGTGCCGTCGAATCGGGTGCCCTAATTCAGACAAAGGGCAAGGGAGCCTCCGGATCGTTCAAACTCGAGTCCAAGTCCTCCTCGGCGAAGAAACCCAGCGCAGCCGCCGCTAGCTCCGGCAAATCCGCCGGCGGCAAGGGTGCCGCCGCCTCCGCCGCCAAGGGTGGTAAGAAGGCGACCGCCTCCGCCGCCGGCGCCAAGAGCAAGAAGGCGGCCGCCGCGTCGGCGTCTGCCGCCTCGGGCTCGCCGTCCAAATCCAAAGCGTCCGCAGCTAAAGACAAGAAAGCCGCCGCCGCAAAGAAGAAGCCCGCCCCTAAGAAGGCCGCAACCCCCGCTAAGGCGAAGGGTGGTGCAGCCCCCAAAGCAAAGAAGACCGCCAAACCTCCTACTAAGAAACCCAAGGCACCGAAACCTAAGAAGGCCGCCGCCACACCTAAGAAGCCGGCCGCGAAGAAAGCAGCCGCCGCCAAGAAGTAAACTCGCACACGACACCACCGCACAACATAATTGATTGTGTGTGTGTGTGTGTGTGTGTCGTCGAGAGGTACGACGTGTTGCGCCGCGGCGCTAAGCGGCTCAAGACTGCGGCGACCGACCAGCGGAGTAGTGCAGTTTCTGATCGCAAGAAAGAAGAAGAAAACTACTAAGATCTCTCTCTATCATCGCTGCCGCGCGCTTAGCTTGCTATGCGCACGCACGCAACAACAAAACAGCCCTTTTCAGGGCTAACAAAGTTTTCTCGAATATAATTTTTATTTTTATATTCGTTTCTATGATACGATAAAGGTCAAAAGTAGTCTCAAACAAACAAACAACATTCTACTATAACGCATCAACTTTATTTATTTCTAAATAAATACTTTACATCGCTAAGTATAGGTACAATTTCGTATAATAATATCTAATAATAATAAACTATAACTAAGCAATTACATATATAAATTAACTAACTTACTATGCTACCGTACAAAATCTATAACTACTTATTTATTACCTACATAGGCTTTGGTATTTATTATTACACCACACATTTATTTTTTCACTTGTTTCACTTCACACACGCGCGAGATTATTATTATTTACGCGAACGCAACGACGGAGGCGACGTGAAACGACGATAATAAACAACAACAACCTAATTAATAATTACAACACACATTTTTACAACTATAAACTAAAACGACACGCCGTCCGCCCTGCCGACTGCCCGATATAATATACTTTTGTTTTTCAATATAATAATAAAGGATATTATTATTATTATTATGGCTATGGCGCTGGCGCATGCGCGATGCGCGACGAACGACGTCGCTTTTTGACGGTGTCAGTTCGTTCTCTCGCTCGCTCCCTACCCCACCCGACGTTTGCGCGACAGCGGCCGTATATAAAATGAACGGACACAAACGGATTGTTCGAATCACTAGCCAACTTTAGGGTAAATCCGTAATGGATTTACAACCCCAAGGTAGAGTCAAACCGAAATCCCTACGTTTAGGTTATTTCAATGCAAATGGCATTAAAACCCAGCGCGACGAGATCGCCACTTTTCTCCGCGATCATGACTTAGATATTCTTTTAGTGCAAGAAACCTTTTTAAAACCCGCTCATAGGGACCCGAAAATTGCAAACTATTGCATAGTTCGCAATGATAGGGTCAGATCCCGCCTCGGCGGCACTCTAATCTATTACAAAAAATCCTTGCACTGTGTTCCCATGGACCCGCCCTCCCTCACGTCAAACATTGAAGCTTCGATATGTAAGCTAGGCATGTCAGGACATCAACCCATTGTGATAGGTTCGTTGTACTGCCCCCCGGGCGAAGATTACTCACTATGGGATAGTGACTTCGCGGCCCTCGCCAACCTCGGGGGTGCAGTCATTCTGGCAGGAGACATAAATGCCAAAAACTCCCTTTGGGGTTGTAACACTACAACTCAAAGGGGCAGAGTTCTCAACAGGATCTCTGAATCCCTAGGTTTCGACATTCTCGCTCCGAATGAGCCAACCCACTACCCCGTCAACCTAGCACATCGCCCTGATGTACTAGACGTCGCACTCCTAAAGAGCATCAATCTGAGGTTGTGTTCGATAGAAGTGCACAAGGAGCTTGACTCCGATCACAGGCCAGTAGTACTAGACTTCGCTCCCCGCGTAGGTCCCCGCGAAGCAGGCCAACCTCTTCCTACCAGGCTTGTAACAGACTGGAATCGTCTTGAGGAAAGCCTCAAGGCGACTACCTCCGACCATCTAGATGGTATACCAGATATTATCACGTCCGTAGACGAAACGGTAGCGGCAATCGACTCCCTCACAAATCACGTGCAATCGCTTATTAGTGATTGCTCCCGGAGAGTACCGGTGGAGGACAGCCTCCACTGGCGCCTCCCCGAGGACGTACGAGATTTACTGAGGGAGAAGAACGCAGCTATCAGAGCCTACGATAGAGTTCCCTCCGAAGCCAATAGGGCACAGCTTAGAACACTTCAGCGCGCCGTCAAAGCGCGAATTGGCGAGCTACGCCAGGATAGATGGGACAGCACTCTCGAAAGTTTAGAACCTACACACCAAGCGTTCTGGCAACTTTCGAGAGCCCTTACTAAGGATACTGTTGTTCCCATACCTCCCCTCAACAGGCCCAACCTTCCTCCCGCTTTTGATGATAGCGAGAAAACCGAATGTCTAGCTGACTGTCTCGAGCTTCAATGTTCCCCCAGCACCCTCCCAGTCGACTTAGATCACCTCGAAGAGGTAAACCAAGAGGTGGAACGGCTAGCCTCACTACCGTTACCCACCCTATCCGAAGAGGATGAAGACCCTGTCCCCCCAGTCACACCCGATGAGGTATCAGGTATCATCAAGAAACTAAAACCTAGGAAATCCCCCGGTTCGGATCTAATCAACAACAGAGTTATCAAACTCTTTCCCCCCATCCTTATCGCCCTCATGACCGCCATCTTCAATGGGGCCATGTCTAACAACATCTTTCCACACCAGTGGAAAAATGCCATCGTCATTGGCATCCCAAAACCGGGCAAGCCCAAGACCGAACCGAGTAGTTATCGACCCATCAGCCTTCTCAACGGCATGGGCAAGATATACGAACGACTTATACTCAGTCGTCTCCTAGCATACGCCGATGCTAACCTGCTCATTCCCCATGAGCAATTTGGCTTTAGGAATCACCATTCCTGTGTTCAGCAAGTCCACCGACTGGTTGAGCACATAAGTCACAAACTCATGTACGGTCAACGTACGGGCGTCCTCTACTTTGATGTGGCGAAGGCGTTCGACAAGGTCTGGCACAACGGCTTATTATATAAGCTGTGGCAGATGGAAGTGCCACACAGACTCGTGCTCATCATACGAGACTACTTGTCGAATCGCCTTTTCCGCTACAGAGTCGAAGGCGCCCTCTCCTCCCCCCACCCCGTTCATGCCGGAGTCCCACAGGGCTCGGTATTATCTCCAATCCTGTTCTCGCTGTTCACAAGCGACATACCAAAGCATCGGCAAGCTCAGTTAGCACTTTTCGCAGACGACACTGCAATCTACGCCTCTGGTACTAGTCTGGATTCCATAGCCAAGAACCTCCAATCCTCGGCCGACGCACTCGGTGCATGGTTTAGGAAGTGGCGGATCGAGGTGAATCCAGACAAAAGTCAAGCAGTGCTATACCATAGGCAAGCTAACAAACTCCCCCCTCCCCGCCCGCCCACGATTCGTATGTTTGGTAAGCCGATCCCTTGGGAGAAGCAAGCCAAATACCTAGGAGTTATTCTTGATGATCATCTGTCGTTCATTCCGCACATTAAAACCGTGCGCGCTAGGGCCGCTATGGCACAAAGTCGACTATACTTCCTCTTAAACCGTCGTTCAAAGCTTTCGCTTAGGAACAAAGTCCGCCTTTATACGGCTTGCATACGCCCGATCATGACGTATGCCTCCCCTGTGTTCGCACACACCCCCCCCTGTAGAATTCGTAAACTTCAGGTTCTCCAGAACAGATTCATGCGTAAAGCAACAGGAGCTCCCTGGTATGTTAGGACAGAGAATCTTCACATAGACCTCGGTCTGCCTACAATTAGGCAATTCATGAAGCGCTGCTCTCAGAACTTCTTTGACTCCGCCGCCGCACACAAGAACCCACTCATAGTGGCATCGTCTTCCTACACACCGTCTTGCATCTCGCGCATTCGCCGTCCGAGACACGTTCTCGGCGAGGATGACGACGAGATCACCAAGGCGCAGGAAGCCGCATACTCATCTATGAGACACAACTCACCCCGCACCGGCAACTCACCGCGATACCGACCTCGTCGTAGGGGTCGTTTGTATCGTCACCGCGTCACTACACAATCGGGCCGGCCCGCCACACCTAGCATAGCCCACAACTAGGGTTCGAGTTCCCTTGGTAGGGGACGCCCTATGCATATGCAGCACTCACACTCACTCATATGACCGTAGGCAAATTTTTGTTAGTTCCGTCTAACAAAAGTTTGAATACGTAGGTACATTTAGGTTAGGAGCACACGCTCGCCGCACGACCGCGCAAGGGTGTACATAGCCTAACGGCTTACACTTATCACCTCACAAAAAAAAAAAAAAAAAAAACGGATTGTTTTTGTATTTACTGGTTGTAGCGCGCGCACGCACACGCACGTTATATATAATATTACGTTGAAAGTTATTATAATATAAAAAAACTTCAAACATGTCTGGACGCGGTAAAGGTGGAAAAGTTAAGGGAAAGGCAAAGTCTCGTTCCAACCGTGCTGGTCTCCAGTTCCCCGTCGGTCGTATACACAGGCTGCTGCGTAACGGCAACTACGCCGAGCGCGTCGGTGCCGGTGCTCCAGTGTATCTGGCCGCAGTAATGGAATACCTTGCCGCTGAAGTTCTCGAGTTGGCCGGTAACGCCGCGAGGGACAACAAGAAGACCAGGATCATTCCCCGTCATCTCCAATTGGCCATCCGCAACGACGAGGAGTTGAACAAACTGCTATCCGGCGTGACAATCGCTCAGGGCGGTGTGCTGCCTAACATCCAGGCTGTCCTCCTGCCCAAGAAGACCGAGAAGAAGGCCTAAACCTCTCGCTCAATTCTTGGTCTGTCTGTATCATCGAGATCACGATCGATGTGCATCGACACACACACACACACTGTTCTTTGCGTGCATGGATCGTGAACGTGAAAAAGGCCCTTTTCAGGGCCACAATACGAATCATAGTCGGAAAGTAATATTATATTATTATTATAAAGACTGTTTCTATTACGATACAATTGAAAGTATTCTAGCAGTATAACTATGTATTATAGTACATTATACAGTATATTATAAAATAATACTTAATAATATTAAATTGACAGACACGTCAGTTAAAAGTAAATTTTACATGAACAAAACTACTACTTCATTGATACATTATAATTAAACACGAAATAAAAATATATGCAACGTAGATACCTATCAATACAAACCATTTGATATTTATTTAATTATAGGTATGTAATCTACCATACTATCAAATAGATAGAATAAATAATATTACTACTAAAGACGACCAAAAGCGAAGCGTCGCACCTCGTCCCGCGCATTTCCCCTTTGGCGCGGTCTCTCTCTTGACGCTAGAGCGAGGCGAACGCGACTGAACATATCTGTTTCGCTACGATTGGTCCGCGCGGACTGTCGCGCTCTACGTGCGTCCCACCACTGAGCGACTTTTGGCTCAATAAAAAGAAGGTGCAGTTTACAGGAACCCACTCATAGTGGCATCATCTTCCTACACACCGTCTTGCATTTCGCGCATTCGCCGTCCGAGACACGTTCTCGACGAGGATGACGACGAAATCACCAAGGCGCAGGAAGCCGCTTACACCGCGAGACACGACTCACCCCGCACCGGTAACTCACCGCGATACCGACCTCGTCGTAGGGGTCGTCTGTATCGTCACCGCGTCACTACTCAACCGGGCCGGCCCGTAACACCTAGCATAGCCCACGACTAGGGTTCGAGTTCCCATAGTAGGGGACGCCCTACGTACATGCAGCACACACACACTCACTCATATCACCGTAGTCAAATTTTCGTTAGTTTCGCTAACGAAAGTTTGGCTACGTAGGTACACTTAGGTTAGGAGCACACGCTCGCCGCAAGCCCGCGCAAGGGTGTAAATAGCTTAACAGCTTACACTTAACACCTCACATAAAAAAAAAAAAAAAAAAGCCGTACGAAAGGATAGCTACGCGCGCGCACCGAGTTGAACGTTACTACGAGCCTCGGTGCCCCCACCGCCGCACGGATCCAACCGCCCACTTCGTGCAGTACAGGCGTCATTCGCCTCGTGCTCCGAAGCGGCACACGCGCCGCCCGGCCGCATTCCGCGGCCGAGTGATCGCGGCAAGCGCACGCCACGTACCATTGTACATATACCACCATGCCGAAAGGCAAACCCAAAAACAGCCCTTCTCAGGGCTACCCCTGCCCTTCTCAGGGCACCCCCAGCCCTTCTCAGGGCTCCAGGGCCACAACCCCTGCAACGCCAGCCTCGCCGCCGCTAGTGGCGGGCACCCCGCGCCCAGCCGCCCCGCGTTCACACCCGGGTCGTACCATCGCAGCGTCGTCGTCCGCTCCCTCCCGCTCAACGTGGGGTAGGTCGAGCACGCCCCGCGCACCGCCGCCAACTACCGCGCGCCCGCCCCGCGCGCCCGCCGCCGCGCGTGAACCGTGCGCACCGCCCGCGCTCACGCGCGCCCCGCCCGCCGCCGCGCGCGTTCCAACCGCCGCGCGCGTTCCAACCGCCGCCCGCGTTCCAACCGCCGCCGCCGCGCCCGCCGCTCCACCTCCGGTGTTGAGCGGCCCGCCCGCATCGAGCGACTCGGAATGCGACGTCTCCATGGACGATGAGGATGCTTCCCGCGTTCCAACACGCCGCCCCAGAAGCCCCGACGCCGAAGCAGATGACGCTAAACGCCCCTGCGCGTCAACGTCACGCGATCCGCGTCTCGCCCGCTACACGCAGCAGGACGCCGCCCGCCCCGTGCAGTCCTATGCCCGGGCCACAGCCACGCCGCCACCGACAACACCGACGCCCGCCGGACCGGATGCCGCGCTCGGCAACACCGCGCCCGCAACCCAGAGGAGGAGATACCCGCCCCTCATCGTGGATCACCTACCCAACTGGGCGTTCCACATGAGGCAGCTGAAAGCCCACCTAGGAAGAGCCGCCCAAGTCCGCCCCTTTGGAAAGGGGCTTAGATTTACTCCAAAAGAAGAGGAGGAGTACCGAGTCGTCCAACGATATCTCTCGGAGCTAGAGAGCACCGAGGGGATATCGTGGCACTCATATTCCTCGCCGCAGGAGCGCGACCTCAAAGTCGCGATCCGCGGCCTACCAGCGAACGCCACGCCTGAGGAGGTCCAAACCGAGCTGCGCGACTTGGGTTTCGAACCCGAGTATGTGCGCAGCATACGGGGACGCGGCGACCGACCGGGCTGCATCCTATTCGCAGTCTTAAAGAAGACAATCGACACCATCCCGGGTATCTACGCAGTAGATGAGATGCTGGGCATCCCCGGGGTCAAGATCGAAGCCTGGCGCGGCAGAAGAAAGCCCGCGCAATGCCATCGCTGCCAACAGTTCCGGCACAGCAGCCACAACTGCCATCGCCGCCTGGCTTGCGTCCGCTGCGGCGGGGAACACACGGCAAAGGAGTGCCCGCGCCCGCTGGATAAACCGGCGACGTGCGCGAACTGCGGGGGTGAACACCCCGCAAACAATAGGAGCTGCCCCGCCTTCCTAAGGGAGGCGCGCAACAAGAAGGCAGGGACCGCGCCAATAACAACGGGCCGCCCCATACAACACACAGTGCAACCTGTAGTCTCCCAACCCCAAGGTGAGCGCGCGCAAGGAGCCTCCCTTATGGCGGAGGCAAATGCGCCCGTGCCCAGGGGTACCGCCGCCACCTCCGCGACCAAAAAGCGACGCAGGAGGAGAAAACCGAGGGCCAAGGGTGTGGTCGACGTCCCAACCGTCGTACCACCAAGACCATCTACGCCTCCACCTACCCGCCCGCAAATAGAAACGCCGGCGAAGTTAGAAGAGATAAAGAAAACCGTGGTCCGCATCCTCCAGGATGTATTGACTGCATTCACAGAGGGGCGGATCCAGCAAGACTTCACGGAGCAAATCATCCCGGCCATATCTGCCATAGTGGATATGTGTGGCTGAATGGCACACCCCGTAACTCGCAGTCACCCGTGCCTACTTATATAAGTAGGCGCGGCGTGCGCGAGCCGGGGTCAACACCAACAAGACGTCAAAGGGGGTGAGAGTTATCGCCGTCACGGCCGCTGGTCGCTCGGAGCTGGACCTCCCCCGGGTCAACCGGGGGTCTCATCTGGCTCGGGCAGACCGCCCGGACGGCACTAGGGCCGACTCTCCCCCTTTTCCTCTTATTCAAGACACCACCGGTAAAACCAACCACAACCGACCTACCCTTTGTTAAGGGTAGCGGATGATCCCGCTGAAAGGGGCAACGCCCCGTCACAGCCTCCACGCAACCCCCGACGGGGTTGATGTGACGTCCTCGGTACCGTACGAAATCACTCAGCTATCGAACGCCGTACTGTACTGTACTGTACGTTCATTAGCGCGCTCTCATAATTATTAACCGACAACAAAATGCCGCCCAAGACAAGTGGTAAGGCCGCCAAGAAATCCGGCAAGGCACAAAAGAACATCTCCAAGACCGATAAGAAAAAGAAGAAGCACAAGAGGAAGGAGAGCTACGCCATCTACATCTACAAGGTGCTCAAGCAGGTCCACCCCGACACCGGTATCTCCAGTAAGGCTATGTCAATCATGAATTCGTTCGTTAACGACATCTTCGAACGCATAGCCGCCGAAGCTTCTCGTCTGGCCCATTACAACAAGAGGTCCACTATTACATCGAGGGAGGTGCAGACTTCCGTCAGGCTGCTGCTGCCCGGTGAGCTCGCCAAGCACGCAGTCAGCGAGGGCACCAAAGCCGTCACCAAGTACACCAGCTCCAAGTGAGCGTCGCGTATACTTGTTTCGTGTTTTTTTGTGTCTGTGTATGTATATCGAAACACGAACACAACAAAAGGCCCTTTTCAGGGCCACAAATATGTTCATGTATTTTCTGTAATCGGTTTCTATTAACACACAACAAGTCGAAAGTTCGACGACGACGACGACCGGTTAATTAATTTACTTAACTAATAAAATAAAAAAAAAAATATATATATATATATATGTATATATTTCCTCTATCTAGCTGAATAACAAACAAACAATATAATTATGGTTAGGCTAGGTTAGAAAAAGTTAGGTTAAGAAATGTTAGGTTTGAAAAAGTTAGGTTCTAAAGGAGAGAGAATGAATGAAATTTAATTAAAAAAAAAAAAAAATCATATATATTAACAACGTAGATGTTTAACCGCGATAAATATAAATAATAAAAAAATAAAAAAAAATAGAAAAAGGTTTAATGCGAAACGATAATTATTTATAGATGATACCTACCACCTATACCAATAAATTATTGTTTTGTAAAACTTTATTCGAGCGTTCGATTGTGTGATGCGTCGAGCTTGTTTCCCGTCGGGTATAAATATTGGTGACCCGCGTACGGCGTTATTCATTCTCTCTCGCACCGTCCCCGCGTACTGACGTTACCTACCGTACTACCGTTACGTTAAAGAAATGGCACGTACCAAGCAGACCGCTCGCAAGTCCACCGGTGGTAAGGCACCGAGGAAACAGCTCGCCACTAAAGCCGCCCGCAAGAGTGCACCGGCTACCGGTGGTGTAAAGAAGCCCCATCGCTACAGGCCCGGTACCGTCGCTCTTCGTGAGATCCGTCGTTACCAGAAGAGTACCGAGCTGTTGATCCGCAAACTCCCGTTCCAGCGTTTGGTTCGTGAGATCGCTCAGGACTTCAAGACCGATCTCCGTTTCCAGAGCTCCGCTGTCATGGCACTTCAGGAGGCCAGCGAGGCTTACCTCGTCGGTCTCTTCGAAGACACCAACCTTTGCGCCATTCACGCTAAACGCGTCACCATCATGCCAAAGGACATACAGTTGGCTCGCAGGATCAGAGGCGAACGCGCTTAAGGCGTGTGACTTTACAACTCCGGCGTACACAAACACGCACGAAATTATCATCGTGTCAGTTTTGTACACTCGAGCCGAAAAGCACAAAAGGCCCTTTTCAGGGCCACATATATTTCTGATATATTATTAAAATATATGTTTCTTACATAACATCATAAAGTCATATAGTCTATAAATAAACTACATATAATTATATACTAAATTATAAATATATAGGTTACTGAAAAAGTTTAGTTTAGTTTGTTTGCTTATGTTATTTATGCATAATTGATTTGACTTAAAACATGGATGTAAATAAATCTATGGAATAATCAAATTATTTCACTTTTGCAATATTCTATATGCTATGCGTATAGACTTGCCAAATGAAATTAGGTTGATATTTTATTAAAACAATAATTTGTTCAAGTCATAGGTGAATATGACTAATACAAGAATAACACGAATTATTATTAATGTACCTACATAGAAATTATATTAATAAATAATTGTGTGTTCGTAGTAAACCGGGGCACCCACCGAGCGCGCGAGCGCGTCGACGGCTCCATACACCGGCGGTATACTATATAAAGGGGCGAAATACGTTTGCTCCGAATCCAGTCGTACGCCAGCGCTCGCCGTTTAACAACGTGCGCGCGTTAGTCATTTGTTCGTGTCGTTCTGTTCAATTTACTCGCTTAGAAGATGACCGGACGCGGAAAGGGAGGAAAAGGTCTGGGGAAAGGAGGAGCCAAGCGTCACAGGAAAGTACTTCGTGATAACATCCAGGGCATCACGAAGCCGGCCATCCGTCGTCTGGCGCGCAGAGGTGGTGTCAAGCGTATCTCCGGTCTCATTTACGAAGAGACTCGCGGCGTCCTCAAGGTTTTCCTAGAGAACGTAATCCGCGACGCCGTCACGTACACGGAGCACGCCAAGAGGAAGACCGTAACCGCCATGGACGTAGTCTACGCTCTGAAGCGTCAAGGCCGCACCCTCTACGGTTTCGGCGGTTAAGGTTGCCTGCATGTCTCTGCCTGCATGCCACATAATATTTATCGAATATTATTATTTTATTCGATAAATAATTTAAACAAAAGGCCCTTTTCAGGGCCGCATATGAATCTTATAAACTTTATTACGGTTTATGTTTCTATGACACACACACAAGAAAGTCTCTAATTAACTAACTCAAAATACTTTTACCAACCTTACCAATAGTATCGGTTCTACAACATAAATAAACATCTTACTTGTTGTTACTCTTCCTCTATAGAGATATAGCGAACCGTGCCGAAGTATACTTATGTGTAGATCTCCATTCACCGTTCGAGTAACTGAAAGAAAAAAAAAAAAAAATATATGTATAATTTTTTATATATCGTAGCATACATATAACATTATAATATATTACTTTTATACGTTTGTTTTATCATTCTATATACCTACTTAGAAACGACTAATCGTATGATTTTAATATTATTATTAATATTTACTTTGAAAAATTATATTAATTTATACATTACTACGTCGTACGTACGTACACGACGAAAAGTAGCGCTGAGGGCGGCCGCCGCCGCTCTTTACTTTGTACTGCGCATTTGATTCGATTATTGTAAATATGCCTATAGACTATTCATAATATGAAATATATTGAATAATAATAGACAGTGTCTCAATGATGACGTAAAATATATTTTTATATTACTATTATAATCGAACAAACCTCACCGGTCATAGTCGTCCGTCCTTAAGTGGTGTGTTCGAACCAACGTGTATGCAACGTGTTTTACGAAGGTTCACTTTTAATGGTGTAATTCGTTCGGTTAATGTGTTAATATAAAAAAAATGTTTACACGTTTCAAGCTCGATATCCACGTCGAGGATTTATCGACCGTTTAGGCGGAAATCTTTGCGTTTTATAGAGAAAAATACATTTTTAACAAAACTCAACGTATGCACGGTAGACAGTCGAGAAAATAATATACCGTAGCGTCGTAACCTATCGTTTATACCCTATATAATCTGTGTTGTACGATGGTCACTTTCATGATATATATAAAATGTTGTACGAAATACATGCCGCCATAGGAAAAGTTTAATAAAAATTTATTTAATTAGATAGGTGTTAGTGAAAAGTATGAAGTGTTCATACGAGAAAACGTCCCGCGACAGAACGGCCCTCGTTACGGTAAAGTTCAGACGTAGCTCGCTGAACGAAATTTTATGTATGGTGGCGACATCTACGGACAGTCGAAGTCTCTATCTACTTTACTACTAACTACTACGTTAGTTAATTACGTACTTACTTGTGTGTATCTAAATATAATAAAAAATAAATAAAATGGCAGACACAGCTGTTGCCGCCGAAGCTCCGGCTCCCGCTACACCCGCGAAGAAGGCAGGAAGAGGGGCAGGTGCCGCAAAGAAACCTAAGGCGAAGCCCACTCATCCCAAGACATCCGAGATGGTGAACAACGCTATCAGGGAGATGAAGGAACGCAGCGGATCGTCGTTGCAAGCCATCAAAAAATACATCGCCGCCCACTACAAGGTCGACGCCGAGAAGTTGGCGCCTTTCATTAGAAAGTATCTGAAGAGTGCCGTCGAATCGGGTGCCCTAATTCAGACAAAGGGCAAGGGAGCCTCCGGATCGTTCAAACTCGAGTCCAAGTCCTCCTCGGCGAAGAAACCCAGCGCAGCCGCCGCTAGCTCCGGCAAATCCGCCGGCGGCAAGGGTGCCGCCGCCTCCGCCGCCAAGGGTGGTAAGAAGGCGACCGCCTCCGCCGCCGGCGCCAAGAGCAAGAAGGCGGCCGCCGCGTCGGCGTCTGCCGCCTCGGGCTCGCCGTCCAAATCCAAAGCGTCCGCAGCTAAAGACAAGAAAGCCGCCGCCGCAAAGAAGAAGCCCGCCCCTAAGAAGGCCGCAACCCCCGCTAAGGCGAAGGGTGGTGCAGCCCCCAAAGCAAAGAAGACCGCCAAACCTCCTACTAAGAAACCCAAGGCACCGAAACCTAAGAAGGCCGCCGCCACACCTAAGAAGCCGGCCGCGAAGAAAGCAGCCGCCGCCAAGAAGTAAACTCGCACACGACACCACCGCACAACATAATTGATTGTGTGTGTGTGTGTGTGTGTGTCGTCGAGAGGTACGACGTGTTGCGCCGCGGCGCTAAGCGGCTCAAGACTGCGGCGACCGACCAGCGGAGTAGTGCAGTTTCTGATCGCAAGAAAGAAGAAGAAAACTACTAAGATCTCTCTCTATCATCGCTGCCGCGCGCTTAGCTTGCTATGCGCACGCACGCAACAACAAAACAGCCCTTTTCAGGGCTAACAAAGTTTTCTCGAATATAATTTTTATTTTTATATTCGTTTCTATGATACGATAAAGGTCAAAAGTAGTCTCAAACAAACAAACAACATTCTACTATAACGCATCAACTTTATTTATTTCTAAATAAATACTTTACATCGCTAAGTATAGGTACAATTTCGTATAATAATATCTAATAATAATAAACTATAACTAAGCAATTACATATATAAATTAACTAACTTACTATGCTACCGTACAAAATCTATAACTACTTATTTATTACCTACATAGGTAAATTAAATTATTTATTTCGTATCGTACCATAAACTTTATCCTCTTCACAATATACACTTCACTTCACTTTGGTATTTATTATTACACCACACATTTATTTTTTCACTTGTTTCACTTCACACACGCGCGAGATTATTATTATTTACGCGAACGCAACGACGGAGGCGACGTGAAACGACGATAATAAACAACAACAACCTAATTAATAATTACAACACACATTTTTACAACTATAAACTAAAACGACACGCCGTCCGCCCTGCCGACTGCCCGATATAATATACTTTTGTTTTTCAATATAATAATAAAGGATATTATTATTATTATTATGGCTATGGCGCTGGCGCATGCGCGATGCGCGACGAACGACGTCGCTTTTTGACGGTGTCAGTTCGTTCTCTCGCTCGCTCCCTACCCCACCCGACGTTTGCGCGACAGCGGCCGTATATAAAATGAACGGACACAAACGGATTGTTTACACAATCGGGCCGGCCCGCCACACCTAGCATAGCCCACAACTAGGGTTCGAGTTCCCTTGGTAGGGGACGCCCTATGCATATGCAGCACTCACACTCACTCATATGACCGTAGGCAAATTTTTGTTAGTTCCGTCTAACAAAAGTTTGAATACGTAGGTACATTTAGGTTAGGAGCACACGCTCGCCGCACGACCGCGCAAGGGTGTACATAGCCTAACGGCTTACACTTATCACCTCACAAAAAAAAAAAAAAAAAAAACGGATTGTTTTTGTATTTACTGGTTGTAGCGCGCGCACGCACACGCACGTTATATATAATATTACGTTGAAAGTTATTATAATATAAAAAAACTTCAAACATGTCTGGACGCGGTAAAGGTGGAAAAGTTAAGGGAAAGGCAAAGTCTCGTTCCAACCGTGCTGGTCTCCAGTTCCCCGTCGGTCGTATACACAGGCTGCTGCGTAACGGCAACTACGCCGAGCGCGTCGGTGCCGGTGCTCCAGTGTATCTGGCCGCAGTAATGGAATACCTTGCCGCTGAAGTTCTCGAGTTGGCCGGTAACGCCGCGAGGGACAACAAGAAGACCAGGATCATTCCCCGTCATCTCCAATTGGCCATCCGCAACGACGAGGAGTTGAACAAACTGCTATCCGGCGTGACAATCGCTCAGGGCGGTGTGCTGCCTAACATCCAGGCTGTCCTCCTGCCCAAGAAGACCGAGAAGAAGGCCTAAACCTCTCGCTCAATTCTTGGTCTGTCTGTATCATCGAGATCACGATCGATGTGCATCGACACACACACACACACTGTTCTTTGCGTGCATGGATCGTGAACGTGAAAAAGGCCCTTTTCAGGGCCACAATACGAATCATAGTCGGAAAGTAATATTATATTATTATTATAAAGACTGTTTCTATTACGATACAATTGAAAGTATTCTAGCAGTATAACTATGTATTATAGTACATTATACAGTATATTATAAAATAATACTTAATAATATTAAATTGACAGACACGTCAGTTAAAAGTAAATTTTACATGAACAAAACTACTACTTCATTGATACATTATAATTAAACACGAAATAAAAATATATGCAACGTAGATACCTATCAATACAAACCATTTGATATTTATTTAATTATAGGTATGTAATCTACCATACTATCAAATAGATAGAATAAATAATATTACTACTAAAGACGACCAAAAGCGAAGCGTCGCACCTCGTCCCGCGCATTTCCCCTTTGGCGCGGTCTCTCTCTTGACGCTAGAGCGAGGCGAACGCGACTGAACATATCTGTTTCGCTACGATTGGTCCGCGCGGACTGTCGCGCTCTACGTGCGTCCCACCACTGAGCGACTTTTGGCTCAATAAAAAGAAGGTGCAGTTTGCCGTACGAAATCACTCAGCTATCGAACGCCGTACTGTACTGTACTGTACGTTCATTAGCGCGCTCTCATAATTATTAACCGACAACAAAATGCCGCCCAAGACAAGTGGTAAGGCCGCCAAGAAATCCGGCAAGGCACAAAAGAACATCTCCAAGACCGATAAGAAAAAGAAGAAGCACAAGAGGAAGGAGAGCTACGCCATCTACATCTACAAGGTGCTCAAGCAGGTCCACCCCGACACCGGTATCTCCAGTAAGGCTATGTCAATCATGAATTCGTTCGTTAACGACATCTTCGAACGCATAGCCGCCGAAGCTTCTCGTCTGGCCCATTACAACAAGAGGTCCACTATTACATCGAGGGAGGTGCAGACTTCCGTCAGGCTGCTGCTGCCCGGTGAGCTCGCCAAGCACGCAGTCAGCGAGGGCACCAAAGCCGTCACCAAGTACACCAGCTCCAAGTGAGCGTCGCGTATACTTGTTTCGTGTTTTTTTGTGTCTGTGTATGTATATCGAAACACGAACACAACAAAAGGCCCTTTTCAGGGCCACAAATATGTTCATGTATTTTCTGTAATCGGTTTCTATTAACACACAACAAGTCGAAAGTTCGACGACGACGACGACCGGTTAATTAATTTACTTAACTAATAAAATAAAAAAAAATATATATATATATATATATGTATATATTTCCTCTATCTAGCTGAATAACAAACAAACAATATAATTATGGTTAGGCTAGGTTAGAAAAAGTTAGGTTAAGAAATGTTAGGTTTGAAAAAGTTAGGTTCTAAAGGAGAGAGAATGAATGAAATTTAATTAAAAAAAAAAAAAAAATCATATATATTAACAACGTAGATGTTTAACCGCGATAAATATAAATAATAAAAAAATAAAAAAAAATAGAAAAAGGTTTAATGCGAAACGATAATTATTTATAGATGATACCTACCACCTATACCAATAAATTATTGTTTTGTAAAACTTTATTCGAGCGTTCGATTGTGTGATGCGTCGAGCTTGTTTCCCGTCGGGTATAAATATTGGTGACCCGCGTACGGCGTTATTCGAGACCGCCGCCGACCGTCGGAGCGAGCGGACGTGTACGCGGAACGCGCCGAGAGAACTCAGCGCACGGGTGCGAACAAGAAATTAGGAAAGTGGGTAGTTCGATTTTTTTAGAAATAGAACTTTACTTTCCGCCCGGGGTTTGAATTTTATTCGAATCCTGAGCGGGGAAGGCTGTTTCTAAGAAAGCCGGTGGGGCGATACCCGCGCCGCGTTCGGGACGCTGCGTTTGGGACGCCGGTTTCGAGCCGGTACCCAGACTTGGCTTCCGCTACGCGGGGTGGGTGGAGCGTCACTATAGCACCGCGTAACGGTCAACAAACCGCGAGTGTAACACGTGTCGCGCAGTGTAGTGTAGTGTAGTGCGTGAGTGCAGTGCAGTGCAGTGCGGTGCGCAATGCCGACCCAGGACGCGTCCACCAACACTGAGCCCATGGCTACGGCTCCGCCCGGCCAGGAGCTGCAGGCCCAGCGGGCAAGCCACGAAGAGGATCTTCGTGTCTGCCACACCCTTCGTGACGAAGGGCGTATAACGCGGGGACTGCAGCGCTGGCATGAGGCGTACCTGCGGCTCATGGAGATTTTGAATGGAGGTAGGAAGCCCGAGGACGCCACTCCTCAGGAGAAAGCGGCCTTAGGCCTTGTGCAACTGATGATGCCGGACCTGTTTCCGGAACGTCAGTCACCCCCATCCCCTCCTGTAGAAAGCCTAGCTTCCAAAAGGACCCGTGAGGAGGAAGAGGACCCAGGCAGCTTGCTTAGCAAGAGGCCTGACCTGGAGGACTCCCGACCATCGGAAGACGACGAGAGGTCCTCACCGAAAGGACACTCAACCCCCGAGGTGAGTGGTACCATTGAGTACACCTCGTCCTCATACAATTCGCCGCCCCCGTTGCCTCAGCGGGAACAGAGGCGTAAAAACGCACCAAACGACACACCAGTACAACATCCAAGGCCCGAGGTAGCGCCCGCTGCAAGTACTTCAATACTGGCGGCAGGTACTTCATCGTCTGCTGCAGGTACCTCAGGTACTTCATCATCCGCTGCAGGTACCTTAGGTACTTCACCATCTGCTGCAGGTACCTTAGGTATTCCAATACCTACTGCAGGTACTTCGGCCCCCGCAACCATGGCACAAGTATTAGCCACCCCACCCGTGAAAAAACCACAGGACACTCCAACCGCGCCAAAGTGGAAGCAACCTGTGCTTGTGGTGGACCACCTCAATGACTGGCCGGCCCACTTTAAGAAGTTGACCGCGGTCATTGGACATCCACCCAACGGCCGCCCCTTTGGTAAGGGGATCAAGTTCACACCTCAAACAGACGCCGAATTTAGGGCCATACAGGCTCATTTGGATGACCTAGGGCAGGAGCAGGCGCCCTACTACGCCATAGCTCCGCCCACTAGCCGCCCAATCAAGGTAGCTATACGCGGCCTACCGCCCGATACACCCGAAGCAGAAATAGTGGCGGACCTAACCGGCAAGGGCGTGCCGGTTAAATACGCCAAGCACATAAGGGCCCGCACAGGTCGCCCTGGGTGCATATTTTTCGCTGAGGTGGAGAAGACACCGGAAGCAACAAAAGCAACCTACGCAGTGAACGAAATACTGCTAATGTCAGGAGTGGTGGTGGAGCCCTGGAGAGGCAAAAAGGGCCCCTCCCAATGCCACCGATGCCAGGGATTTAGGCACAGCTCCCATAATTGCCACCGCCCACTGGCGTGTGTGCGATGTGGGGGCGAACACCACGCACAAGCCTGTCCCCGCCCGAAAGAGGAGCCGGCGACCTGCGCGAACTGCAAGGGACCACACCCGGCCAGTAGCGCAGCTTGCCCCGCCCACAAGCGTGAGGCCCGAAACCGCAAAGCAGGCCTCATTCCAAGAACGGGACCCGCACAAAAGATCGAGCACCCCAACACCGTGGGGGAATCTGCACCCGCATCCCTAATGGCGCAAGCGAACACCCCTGCGCCCAAAGGAGCTCCAACTTCCTCCACTGCCTCCAAGCGGAAAAGGAGGAGGAGAAATCAAAAAAAGACGCCAGAAGAAGTCGCCCAGACCAGCGGGGCAACTGGCCCAAACAAGAAGGATGCCACACCTGAAATAGACGACCTCGTAAAGCTGCTCACGCTGATCACTCAGCGCGTCAGATCAGGTGAAATCGACATCGCAGGATTGCTAGGACCATCCAAACAAAATGGCTAGCAAGACACTACGCATAATACACTGGAATGCACAATCGCTCAAGGGCAAAATAGGCCTCCTCCGCACTTTCACCAAAGAGCAGCGAGTGGATGTTATGCTCATCAGCGAGACCCACCTGAGCCCCAGCACAAAACTGACTATTCCCGGGTACTACACCTATCGGCAGGACGAGGTCTCGCCGCAAGGCGTACCCTACCGCGGCCTCGCCATACTGGTGCGAAGAAGCATCGTGCACCAGCTTGTGGAACCGAAAGGGCTAAACTCCCTTTACGCCCTGGGAGTAGACGTCCATACCGGTGACCGCGAGCTGAGGCTCTTCGCAGCCTATCGCCCCCCCGGAGGTTCTCGTGCATTCCAGGTCAAGGAGGTGAGAGACCTGCTGCACCAACAGACGCCTACCATCATAGCCGGAGACCTTAATGCCAAACACCCGGCCTGGCATTGTCCCAGTAGTGATCGGGTTGGTGAGCTCCTGTTCCAAGATGCCATAACTCACCAGTACGAAGTTGCTGGCCCCTCCGAACCCACAAGGATCGACCCCACCAGCCGAGGCAGCGACAACGTGCTGTACATCGCGATCTTCAAAGGGTTCAGGACACCTCCACTCCAAGAAGTGCTACTGGACCTACCCTCAGACCATAGGCCGGTGTTATTGGTTCTAAGGGAAGCACCAACATCGGTCTCGCCTCCAAAACCAAAAACTCAGACGGACTGGGAAGCCTATGCTCAGGCCATGCGGCAGTACTCACGGCCGCAAATTCTCAGGACGTCTGAAGAAGTTGAATCCGCTACGCAGGGTCTCACACTCTCAATCCAGGCTGCACTGTCATCATCTTCGCGGGAGAGACCGAGCACGGAGAAAGCATGCCCTTTGCCTGCCCAGCTTCGAAAACTGCTCGAGGAAAAGCGCGCGGCCAAAAAGATCTGGGTGAGGACCCGACACCCCGGCGACAAGGCGCGCTACAATTTACTCACGAACAAAGTGAAGGCCGCCCTCTTTGAATATCGAGGCGACGAATGGGAGAACCACCTACTCAATGTAGAAGATCACATACCATCTATCCATCGGCTCTGCAAACAGCTGTCTGCGGAACCAAACCCCATTCGTCCTCTCTTCGCAAGAGATGGAACGCTCCGGTACAAGTCCGAAGACCGTGCGAACATCCTCGCCGAGAGCCTAGAGGCCCAGTTCACTCCGCACGAAGCCCAGGACGAGGAGTTCACTCGTAAGGTAGAGGACGAGGTCAAAACCTACCTACAAACTCCCCGTGACCAGCAGACAAACCAAGAACTGCTATTTACCCCTGCCGAAGTCCTAGCGGTTATCCGTAAAACGAATCCGAAGAAGGCACCAGGAGATGACGGAATACCGAACTCTGCACTGAGGTATCTCCCAAAGACAGCAATAGTAGCAGTCACGCAGCTGTACAACGGAATCCTGAGAACCACTCACTTCCCAGAGCCATGGAAGAGAGGCCGGGTTATTGTCATCCCCAAACCTGGCAAGGATCTCAGGAAACCCGACAGCTACCGACCTATCACCTTATTGTCGACAATCTCGAAGATTTTCGAGAGGCTGCTGCTAACGAAAATCCGGCCCCACCTAAAACTAAGGCCAGAACAGTTCGGATTCAGAGAGCAACACTCTACAACTCTCCAGCTGACCAGGGTGCTCCATGAGATGGCGAAGAGTCTCAACACCCGCTGCTTCACGGCGGCCGTGGCGCTCGACATGGAGAAGGCGTTCGATAGGGTGTGGCACGAAGGTCTCGTCCACAAACTATCGACGTCCTCACTACCGTGGAAGATCGTCGCGGTCATCGAGTCGTTCCTGCGGGGGAGGAGCTTCGCAGTCTCATTGGAAGGCACCATCTCAAGAGTTCACAAGATAGCCGCAGGGGTCCCACAAGGCAGCTGCCTCTCGCCGAGCCTATACGCCCACTACACCAACGACATCCCGGTGGTGGGCGATGTAAAGTTGGCACTATTCGCCGACGACGCTGCCTACATCGCCAGCTCGATGAACGCCGCACATGCAGCGAAGAAACTGGGCCTCACACTAGAAGCGCTCCCGAAATGGCTGCGCAAGTGGAGGCTGAAGTGTAACGTGGCCAAGACCCAGGCCTTCATCACGGGATGCTGCAACTACCCGAAGCCGATTAAACTGATGGGAGAAGAGGTGCCTTGGACTCCCACCATCAGATATCTAGGAGTGACGATCGATCGCCAGCTAACGATGGCCCATCATGTATCGTCAACCGTCGCGAGGGTCAAAGCCGCCAAAGCGAAACTGAGACCTCTGCTGCAGTCAAGAATGCCACTACCAACCAAGCTCAACATATACAAAACGTATATCAGGTCGCGCCTCACTTATGCGGCGCCGGCCTGGTATAACTTCGCAGCAGAGTCAACGCGCCGGCGGCTCCAGGCGCAAGAGAACTTGTGCCTGCGCTGGACGGTTGACGCCAGCCGCTACTTGAGAAATAGCACCATCCACCGTGATCTCCGATGGCACAACCTGGAGGAATTCGTGAGGGAGCTCACCGAACGGATGTTTGTGCGAGCAGACAGCTCGTCTGAACCCCATCTGGTGGGTCTCGCCCCACTTCCCCCTGAAGAGTATACCCTTGCTCGCAGGGCAAGGCTTAAGCGCCCCGCTCGGGAGCTGATCACGGCACCCTTGAGCGAGGCGCCTACCGGACAAGACAACCCGCCGCCGTCCTCTCGCAGGCGGCTAGCCGGACCTCTCCCAACGGAGAATCACCCGGCCGGCCTGCCTCGGGGTCGGCGGCCCCAACCAGGACCTACCTGACCCATCGCTCGGGGACTGTCCCTACAGCCCCCTTGAGCGAAGGTCACCCGAATATGACTACCCGCCGCCGCCCTCTCGCAGGCGGCTAGCCGGGCCTCTCCCCAAGGAGACTCACCTGGCTGGCTGACTCGAGGGTGGCGGCCAACACCCAAGGACCGGCTCGTTGAAACGAGCTGCGAAGAAAACCACCATAGGGAGCAAGACTCCAAATGGTTTCCCCGCCCACCCATATGGGAAGGGCGCGAGACGACTACGACGACGACGGCGTTATTCATTCTCTCTCGCACCGTCCCCGCGTACTGACGTTACCTACCGTACTACCGTTACGTTAAAGAAATGGCACGTACCAAGCAGACCGCTCGCAAGTCCACCGGTGGTAAGGCACCGAGGAAACAGCTCGCCACTAAAGCCGCCCGCAAGAGTGCACCGGCTACCGGTGGTGTAAAGAAGCCCCATCGCTACAGGCCCGGTACCGTCGCTCTTCGTGAGATCCGTCGTTACCAGAAGAGTACCGAGCTGTTGATCCGCAAACTCCCGTTCCAGCGTTTGGTTCGTGAGATCGCTCAGGACTTCAAGACCGATCTCCGTTTCCAGAGCTCCGCTGTCATGGCACTTCAGGAGGCCAGCGAGGCTTACCTCGTCGGTCTCTTCGAAGACACCAACCTTTGCGCCATTCACGCTAAACGCGTCACCATCATGCCAAAGGACATACAGTTGGCTCGCAGGATCAGAGGCGAACGCGCTTAAGGCGTGTGACTTTACAACTCCGGCGTACACAAACACGCACGAAATTATCATCGTGTCAGTTTTGTACACTCGAGCCGAAAAGCACAAAAGGCCCTTTTCAGGGCCACATATATTTCTGATATATTATTAAAATATATGTTTCTTACATAACATCATAAAGTCATATAGTCTATAAATAAACTACATATAATTATATACTAAATTATAAATATATAGGTTACTGAAAAAGTTTAGTTTAGTTTGTTTGCTTATGTTATTTATGCATAATTGATTTGACTTAAAACATGGATGTAAATAAATCTATGGAATAATCAAATTATTTCACTTTTGCAATATTCTATATGCTATGCGTATAGACTTGCCAAATGAAATTAGGTTGATATTTTATTAAAACAATAATTTGTTCAAGTCATAGGTGAATATGACTAATACAAGAATAACACGAATTATTATTAATGTACCTACATAGAAATTATATTAATAAATAATTGTGTGTTCGTAGTAAACCGGGGCACCCACCGAGCGCGCGAGCGCGTCGACGGCTCCATACACCGGCGGTATACTATATAAAGGGGCGAAATACGTTTGCTCCGAATCCAGTCGTACGCCAGCGCTCGCCGTTTAACAACGTGCGCGCGTTAGTCATTTGTTCGTGTCGTTCTGTTCAATTTACTCGCTTAGAAGATGACCGGACGCGGAAAGGGAGGAAAAGGTCTGGGGAAAGGAGGAGCCAAGCGTCACAGGAAAGTACTTCGTGATAACATCCAGGGCATCACGAAGCCGGCCATCCGTCGTCTGGCGCGCAGAGGTGGTGTCAAGCGTATCTCCGGTCTCATTTACGAAGAGACTCGCGGCGTCCTCAAGGTTTTCCTAGAGAACGTAATCCGCGACGCCGTCACGTACACGGAGCACGCCAAGAGGAAGACCGTAACCGCCATGGACGTAGTCTACGCTCTGAAGCGTCAAGGCCGCACCCTCTACGGTTTCGGCGGTTAAGGTTGCCTGCATGTCTCTGCCTGCATGCCACATAATATTTATCGAATATTATTATTTTATTCGATAAATAATTTAAACAAAAGGCCCTTTTCAGGGCCGCATATGAATCTTATAAACTTTATTACGGTTTATGTTTCTATGACACACACACAAGAAAGTCTCTAATTAACTAACTCAAAATACTTTTACCAACCTTACCAATAGTATCGGTTCTACAACATAAATAAACATCTTACTTGTTGTTACTCTTCCTCTATAGAGATATAGCGAACCGTGCCGAAGTATACTTATGTGTAGATCTCCATTCACCGTTCGAGTAACTGAAAGAAAAAAAAAAAAAAATATATGTATAATTTTTTATATATCGTAGCATACATATAACATTATAATATATTACTTTTATACGTTTGTTTTATCATTCTATATACCTACTTAGAAACGACTAATCGTATGATTTTAATATTATTATTAATATTTACTTTGAAAAATTATATTAATTTATACATTACTACGTCGTACGTACGTACACGACGAAAAGTAGCGCTGAGGGCGGCCGCCGCCGCTCTTTACTTTGTACTGCGCATTTGATTCGATTATTGTAAATATGCCTATAGACTATTCATAATATGAAATATATTGAATAATAATAGACAGTGTCTCAATGATGACGTAAAATATATTTTTATATTACTATTATAATCGAACAAACCTCACCGGTCATAGTCGTCCGTCCTTAAGTGGTGTGTTCGAACCAACGTGTATGCAACGTGTTTTACGAAGGTTCACTTTTAATGGTGTAATTCGTTCGGTTAATGTGTTAATATAAAAAAAATGTTTACACGTTTCAAGCTCGATATCCACGTCGAGGATTTATCGACCGTTTAGGCGGAAATCTTTGCGTTTTATAGAGAAAAATACATTTTTAACAAAACTCAACGTATGCACGGTAGACAGTCGAGAAAATAATATACCGTAGCGTCGTAACCTATCGTTTATACCCTATATAATCTGTGTTGTACGATGGTCACTTTCATGATATATATAAAATGTTGTACGAAATACATGCCGCCATAGGAAAAGTTTAATAAAAATTTATTTAATTAGATAGGTGTTAGTGAAAAGTATGAAGTGTTCATACGAGAAAACGTCCCGCGACAGAACGGCCCTCGTTACGGTAAAGTTCAGACGTAGCTCGCTGAACGAAATTTTATGTATGGTGGCGACATCTACGGACAGTCGAAGTCTCTATCTACTTTACTACTAACTACTACGTTAGTTAATTACGTACTTACTTGTGTGTATCTAAATATAATAAAAAATAAATAAAATGGCAGACACAGCTGTTGCCGCCGAAGCTCCGGCTCCCGCTACACCCGCGAAGAAGGCAGGAAGAGGGGCAGGTGCCGCAAAGAAACCTAAGGCGAAGCCCACTCATCCCAAGACATCCGAGATGGTGAACAACGCTATCAGGGAGATGAAGGAACGCAGCGGATCGTCGTTGCAAGCCATCAAAAAATACATCGCCGCCCACTACAAGGTCGACGCCGAGAAGTTGGCGCCTTTCATTAGAAAGTATCTGAAGAGTGCCGTCGAATCGGGTGCCCTAATTCAGACAAAGGGCAAGGGAGCCTCCGGATCGTTCAAACTCGAGTCCAAGTCCTCCTCGGCGAAGAAACCCAGCGCAGCCGCCGCTAGCTCCGGCAAATCCGCCGGCGGCAAGGGTGCCGCCGCCTCCGCCGCCAAGGGTGGTAAGAAGGCGACCGCCTCCGCCGCCGGCGCCAAGAGCAAGAAGGCGGCCGCCGCGTCGGCGTCTGCCGCCTCGGGCTCGCCGTCCAAATCCAAAGCGTCCGCAGCTAAAGACAAGAAAGCCGCCGCCGCAAAGAAGAAGCCCGCCCCTAAGAAGGCCGCAACCCCCGCTAAGGCGAAGGGTGGTGCAGCCCCCAAAGCAAAGAAGACCGCCAAACCTCCTACTAAGAAACCCAAGGCACCGAAACCTAAGAAGGCCGCCGCCACACCTAAGAAGCCGGCCGCGAAGAAAGCAGCCGCCGCCAAGAAGTAAACTCGCACACGACACCACCGCACAACATAATTGATTGTGTGTGTGTGTGTGTGTGTGTCGTCGAGAGGTACGACGTGTTGCGCCGCGGCGCTAAGCGGCTCAAGACTGCGGCGACCGACCAGCGGAGTAGTGCAGTTTCTGATCGCAAGAAAGAAGAAGAAAACTACTAAGATCTCTCTCTATCATCGCTGCCGCGCGCTTAGCTTGCTATGCGCACGCACGCAACAACAAAACAGCCCTTTTCAGGGCTAACAAAGTTTTCTCGAATATAATTTTTATTTTTATATTCGTTTCTATGATACGATAAAGGTCAAAAGTAGTCTCAAACAAACAAACAACATTCTACTATAACGCATCAACTTTATTTATTTCTAAATAAATACTTTACATCGCTAAGTATAGGTACAATTTCGTATAATAATATCTAATAATAATAAACTATAACTAAGCAATTACATATATAAATTAACTAACTTACTATGCTACCGTACAAAATCTATAACTACTTATTTATTACCTACATAGGTAAATTAAATTATTTATTTCGTATCGTACCATAAACTTTATCCTCTTCACAATATACACTTCACTTCACTTTGGTATTTATTATTACACCACACATTTATTTTTTCACTTGTTTCACTTCACACACGCGCGAGATTATTATTATTTACGCGAACGCAACGACGGAGGCGACGTGAAACGACGATAATAAACAACAACAACCTAATTAATAATTACAACACACATTTTTACAACTATAAACTAAAACGACACGCCGTCCGCCCTGCCGACTGCCCGATATAATATACTTTTGTTTTTCAATATAATAATAAAGGATATTATTATTATTATTATGGCTATGGCGCTGGCGCATGCGCGATGCGCGACGAACGACGTCGCTTTTTGACGGTGTCAGTTCGTTCTCTCGCTCGCTCCCTACCCCACCCGACGTTTGCGCGACAGCGGCCGTATATAAAATGAACGGACACAAACGGATTGTTTATCTCGATCAGGTACTCCAGCATCATCGAATCACTAGCCAACTTTAGGGTAAATCCGTAATGGATTTACAACCCCAAGGTAGAGTCAAACCGAAATCCCTACGTTTAGGTTATTTCAATGCAAATGGCATTAAAACCCAGCGCGACGAGATCGCCACTTTTCTCCGCGATCATGACTTAGATATTCTTTTAGTGCAAGAAACCTTTTTAAAACCCGCTCATAGGGACCCGAAAATTGCAAACTATTGCATAGTTCGCAATGATAGGGTCAGATCCCGCCTCGGCGGCACTCTAATCTATTACAAAAAATCCTTGCACTGTGTTCCCATGGACCCGCCCTCCCTCACGTCAAACATTGAAGCTTCGATATGTAAGCTAGGCATGTCAGGACATCAACCCATTGTGATAGGTTCGTTGTACTGCCCCCCGGGCGAAGATTACTCACTATGGGATAGTGACTTCGCGGCCCTCGCCAACCTCGGGGGTGCAGTCATTCTGGCAGGAGACATAAATGCCAAAAACTCCCTTTGGGGTTGTAACACTACAACTCAAAGGGGCAGAGTTCTCAACAGGATCTCTGAATCCCTAGGTTTCGACATTCTCGCTCCGAATGAGCCAACCCACTACCCCGTCAACCTAGCACATCGCCCTGATGTACTAGACGTCGCACTCCTAAAGAGCATCAATCTGAGGTTGTGTTCGATAGAAGTACACAAGGAGCTTGACTCCGATCACAGGCCAGTAGTACTAGACTTCGCTCCCCGCGTAGGTCCCCGCGAAGCAGGCCAACCTCTTCCTACCAGGCTTGTAACAGACTGGAATCGTCTTGAGGAAAGCCTCAAGGCGACTACCTCCGACCATCTAGATGGTATACCAGATATTATCACGTCCGTAGACGAAACGGTAGCGGCAATCGACTCCCTCACAAATCACGTGCAATCGCTTATTAGTGATTGCTCCCGGAGAGTACCGGTGGAGGACAGCCTCCACTGGCGCCTCCCCGAGGACGTACGAGATTTACTGAGGGAGAAGAACGCAGCTATCAGAGCCTACGATAGAGTTCCCTCCGAAGCCAATAGGGCACAGCTTAGATCACTTCAGCGCGCCGTCAAAGCGCGAATTGGCGAGCTACGCCAGGATAGATGGGACAGCACTCTCGAAAGTTTAGAACCTACACACCAAGCGTTCTGGCAGCTTTCGAGAGCCCTTACTAAGGATACTGTTGTTCCCATACCTCCCCTCAACAGGCCCAACCTTCCTCCCGCTTTTGATGATAGCGAGAAAACCGAATGTCTAGCTGACTGTCTCGAGCTTCAATGTTCCCCCAGCACCCTCCCAGTCGACTTAGATCACCTCGAAGAGGTAAACCAAGAGGTGGAACGGCTAGCCTCACTACCGTTACCCACCCTATCCGAAGAGGATGAAGACCCTGTCCCCCCAGTCACACCCGATGAGGTATCAGGTATCATCAAGAAACTAAAACCTAGGAAATCCCCCGGTTCGGATCTAATCAACAACAGAGTTATCAAACTCTTTCCCCCCATCCTTATCGCCCTCATGACCGCCATCTTCAATGGGGCCATGTCTAACAACATCTTTCCACACCAGTGGAAAAATGCCATCGTCATTGGCATCCCAAAACCGGGCAAGCCCAAGACCGAACCGAGTAGTTATCGACCCATCAGCCTTCTCAACGGCATGGGCAAGATATACGAACGACTTATACTCAGTCGTCTCCTAGCATACGCCGATGCTAACCTGCTCATTCCCCATGAGCAATTTGGCTTTAGGAATCACCATTCCTGTGTTCAGCAAGTCCACCGACTGGTTGAGCACATAAGTCACAAACTCATGTACGGTCAACGTACGGGCGTCCTCTACTTTGATGTGGCGAAGGCGTTCGACAAGGTCTGGCACAACGGCTTATTATATAAGCTGTGGCAGATGGAAGTGCCACACAGAATCGTGCTCATCATACGAGACTACTTGTCGAATCGCCTTTTCAGCTACAGAGTCGAAGGCGCCCTCTCCTCCCCCCACCCCGTTCATGCCGGAGTCCCACAGGGCTCGGTATTATCTCCAATCCTGTTCTCGCTGTTCACAAGCGACATACCAAAGCATCGGCAAGCTCAGTTAGCACTTTTCGCAGACGACACTGCAATCTACGCCTCTGGTACTAGTCTGGATTCCATAGCCAAGAACCTCCAATCCTCGGCCGACGCACTCGGTGCATGGTTTAGGAAGTGGCGGATCGAGGTGAATCCAGACAAAAGTCAAGCAGTGCTATACCATAGGCAAGCTAACAAACTCCCCCCTCCCCGCCCGCCCACGATTCGTATGTTTGGTAAGCCGATCCCTTGGGAGAAGCAAGCCAAATACCTAGGAGTTATTCTTGATGATCATCTGTCGTTCATTCCGCACATTAAGACCGTGCGCGCTAGGGCCGCTATGGCACAAAGTCGACTATACTTCCTCTTAAACCGTCGTTCAAAGCTTTCGCTTAGGAACAAAGTCCGCCTTTATACGGCTTGCATACGCCCCATCATGACGTATGCCTCCCCTGTGTTCGCACACACCCCCCCCTGTAGAATTCGTAAACTTCAGGTTCTCCAGAACAGATTCATGCGTAAAGCAACAGGAGCTCCCTGGTATGTTAGGACAGAGAATCTTCACATAGACCTCGGTCTGCCTACAATTAGGCAATTCATGAAGCGCTGCTCTCAGAACTTCTTTGACTCCGCCGCCGCACACAAGAACCCACTCATAGTGGCATCGTCTTCCTACACACCGTCTTGCATCTCGCGCATTCGCCGTCCGAGACACGTTCTCGGCGAGGATGACGACGAGATCACCAAGGCGCAGGAAGCCGCATACTCATCTATGAGACACAACTCACCCCGCACCGGCAACTCACCGCGATACCGACCTCGTCGTAGGGGTCGTTTGTATCGTCACCGCGTCACTACACAATCGGGCCGGCCCGCCACACCTAGCATAGCCCACAACTAGGGTTCGAGTTCCCTTGGTAGGGGACGCCCTATGCATATGCAGCACTCACACTCACTCATATGACCGTAGGCAAATTTTTGTTAGTTCCGTCTAACAAAAGTTTGAATACGTAGGTACATTTAGGTTAGGAGCACACGCTCGCCGCACGACCGCGCAAGGGTGTACATAGCCTAACGGCTTACACTTATCACCTCACAAAAAAAAAAAAAAAAAAACGGATTGTTTTTGTATTTACTGGTTGTAGCGCGCGCACGCACACGCACGTTATATATAATATTACGTTGAAAGTTATTATAATATAAAAAAACTTCAAACATGTCTGGACGCGGTAAAGGTGGAAAAGTTAAGGGAAAGGCAAAGTCTCGTTCCAACCGTGCTGGTCTCCAGTTCCCCGTCGGTCGTATACACAGGCTGCTGCGTAACGGCAACTACGCCGAGCGCGTCGGTGCCGGTGCTCCAGTGTATCTGGCCGCAGTAATGGAATACCTTGCCGCTGAAGTTCTCGAGTTGGCCGGTAACGCCGCGAGGGACAACAAGAAGACCAGGATCATTCCCCGTCATCTCCAATTGGCCATCCGCAACGACGAGGAGTTGAACAAACTGCTATCCGGCGTGACAATCGCTCAGGGCGGTGTGCTGCCTAACATCCAGGCTGTCCTCCTGCCCAAGAAGACCGAGAAGAAGGCCTAAACCTCTCGCTCAATTCTTGGTCTGTCTGTATCATCGAGATCACGATCGATGTGCATCGACACACACACACACACTGTTCTTTGCGTGCATGGATCGTGAACGTGAAAAAGGCCCTTTTCAGGGCCACAATACGAATCATAGTCGGAAAGTAATATTATATTATTATTATAAAGACTGTTTCTATTACGATACAATTGAAAGTATTCTAGCAGTATAACTATGTATTATAGTACATTATACAGTATATTATAAAATAATACTTAATAATATTAAATTGACAGACACGTCAGTTAAAAGTAAATTTTACATGAACAAAACTACTACTTCATTGATACATTATAATTAAACACGAAATAAAAATATATGCAACGTAGATACCTATCAATACAAACCATTTGATATTTATTTAATTATAGGTATGTAATCTACCATACTATCAAATAGATAGAATAAATAATATTACTACTAAAGACGACCAAAAGCGAAGCGTCGCACCTCGTCCCGCGCATTTCCCCTTTGGCGCGGTCTCTCTCTTGACGCTAGAGCGAGGCGAACGCGACTGAACATATCTGTTTCGCTACGATTGGTCCGCGCGGACTGTCGCGCTCTACGTGCGTCCCACCACTGAGCGACTTTTGGCTCAATAAAAAGAAGGTGCAGTTTGCCGTACGAAATCAGGAGAGCTACGCGCGCGCACCGAGTTGAACGTCAGTACGAGCCTCGGTGCCCCCACCGCCGCACGGATCCAACCGCCCACTTCGTCCAGTACAGGCGTCATTCGCCTCGTGCTCCGAAGCGGCACACGCGCCGCCCGGCCGCATTCCGCGGCCGAGTGATCGCGGCAAGCGCACGCCACATTGTACCACCATGCCGAAAGGCAAACCTTTAAACAGCCCTTCTCAGGGCTACCCCTGCCCTTCTCAGGGCACCCCCAGCCCTTCTCAGGGCTCCAGGGCCACAACCCCTGCCACGCCAGCCTCGCCGCCGCTAGTGGCGGGCACCCCGCGCCCAGCCGCCCCGCGTTCACACCCGGGACGCACCGTCGCAGCGTCGTCGTCCGCTCCCTCCCGCTCAATGTGGGGTAGGTCGAGCACGCCCCGCGCACCGCCGCCAACTACCGCGCGCCCGCCCCGCGCGCCCGCCGCCGCGCGTGAACCGTGCGCACCGCCCGCGCCCACGCGCGCTCCGCCCGCCGCCGCGCGCGTTCCAACCGCCGCGCGCGTTCCAACCGCCGCGCGCGTTCCAACCGCCGCCCGCGCTCCAACCGCCGCCGCCGCGCCCGCCGCTCCACCTCCGGTGTTGAGCGGCCCGCCCGCATCGAGCGATTCGGAATGCGACGTCTCCATGGACGATGAAGATGTTTCCCGCGTGCAAACACGCCGCCCCCGAAGCCCCGACGCCGAAGCGGACGACGCTAAACGCCTCTGCGCGTCATCGTCACGCGATCCGCGTCTCGCCCGCTACACGCAGCAGGACGCCGCCCGTCCCGTGCAGTCATATGCCCGGGCCACAGCCACGCCGCCACCGACAATACCGACGCCCACCGGCCCGGATGCCGCGCTCGGCAACACCGCGCCTGCAACCAAGAGGAGGAGATACCCGCCCCTCATCGTGGATCACCTACCCAACTGGGCGTTCCACATGAGGCAGCTGAAAGCCCACCTAGGAAGAGCCGCCCAAGTCCGCCCCTTTGGAAAGGGGCTTAGATTTACTCCAAAAGAAGAGGAGGAGTACCGAGTCGTCCAACGATATCTCTCGGAGCTAGAGAGCACCGAGGGGATATCGTGGCACTCATATTCCTCGCCGCAGGAGCGCGACCTCAAAGTCGCGATCCGCGGCCTACCAGCGAACGCCACGCCTGAGGAGGTCCAAACCGAGCTGCGCGACTTGGGTTTCGAACCCGAGTATGTGCGCAGCATACGGGGACGCGGCGACCGACCGGGCTGCATCCTATTCGCAGTCCTAAAGAAGACAATCGACACCATCCCGGGTATCTACGCAGTAGATGAGATGCTGGGCATCCCCGGGGTCAAGATCGAAGCCTGGCGCGGTAGAAGAAAGCCCGCGCAATGCCATCGCTGCCAACAGTTCCGGCACAGCAGCCACAACTGCCATCGCCGCCTGGCTTGTGTCCGCTGCGGCGGGGAACACACGGCAAAGGAGTGCCCGCGCCCGCTGGATAAACCGGCGACGTGCGCGAACTGCGGGGGTGAACACCCCGCTAACAACAGGAGCTGCCCCGCCTTCCTAAGGGAAGCGCGCAACAAGAAGGCGGGGACCGCGCCAACAACAATGGGCCGCCCCACACAACAAGTGCAACCTGTAGTCTCCCAACCCCAAGGTGAGCGCGCGCAAGGAGCCTCCCTTATGGCGGAGGCAAATGCGCCCGTGCCCAGGGGTGCCGCCGCCACCTCCGCGACCAAAAAACGACGCAGGAGGAGAAAACCGAGAGCCAAGGGTGTGGTCGACGTCTCAACCGTCGCAACACCGAAGCCACCTGCGCCTCCACCTACCCGCCCGCAAATAGAAACGCCGGCGAAGTTAGAAGTAATAAAGACAACCGTGGTCCGCATCCTCCAGGATGTATTGACTGCATTCACAGAGGGGCGGATCCATCAAGACTTCATGGAGCAAATCATCCCGGCCATATCTGCCATAGCGGATACGTGTGGCTGAAGGACACACCCCGTAACTCGCAGTCACTCGTGCCTACTTATATAAGTAGGCGCGGCGTGCGCGAGCCGGGGTCAACACCAACATGATGTCAAAGGGGGTGAGAGTTATTGCCGTCACGGCCGCTGGTCGCTCGGAGCTGGACCTCCCCCGGGTCAACCGGGGGTCTCATCTGGCTCGGGCAGACCGCCCGGACGGCACTAGGGCCGACTCTCCCCCTTTTCCTCTTATTCAAGACACCACCGGTAAAACCAACCACAACCGACCTACCCTTTGTTAAGGGTAGCGGATGATCCCGCTGAAAGGGGCAACGCCCCGTCACAGCCTCCACGCAACCCCCGACGGGGTTGATGTGACGTCCTCGGTACGTACGAAATCACTCAGCTATCGAACGCCGTACTGTACTGTACTGTACGTTCATTAGCGCGCTCTCATAATTATTAACCGACAACAAAATGCCGCCCAAGACAAGTGGTAAGGCCGCCAAGAAATCCGGCAAGGCACAAAAGAACATCTCCAAGACCGATAAGAAAAAGAAGAAGCACAAGAGGAAGGAGAGCTACGCCATCTACATCTACAAGGTGCTCAAGCAGGTCCACCCCGACACCGGTATCTCCAGTAAGGCTATGTCAATCATGAATTCGTTCGTTAACGACATCTTCGAACGCATAGCCGCCGAAGCTTCTCGTCTGGCCCATTACAACAAGAGGTCCACTATTACATCGAGGGAGGTGCAGACTTCCGTCAGGCTGCTGCTGCCCGGTGAGCTCGCCAAGCACGCAGTCAGCGAGGGCACCAAAGCCGTCACCAAGTACACCAGCTCCAAGTGAGCGTCGCGTATACTTGTTTCGTGTTTTTTTGTGTCTGTGTATGTATATCGAAACACGAACACAACAAAAGGCCCTTTTCAGGGCCACAAATATGTTCATGTATTTTCTGTAATCGGTTTCTATTAACACACAACAAGTCGAAAGTTCGACGACGACGACGACCGGTTAATTAATTTACTTAACTAATAAAATAAAAAAAAATATATATATATATATATATGTATATATTTCCTCTATCTAGCTGAATAACAAACAAACAATATAATTATGGTTAGGCTAGGTTAGAAAAAGTTAGGTTAAGAAATGTTAGGTTTGAAAAAGTTAGGTTCTAAAGGAGAGAGAATGAATGAAATTTAATTAAAAAAAAAAAAAAAATCATATATATTAACAACGTAGATGTTTAACCGCGATAAATATAAATAATAAAAAAATAAAAAAAAATAGAAAAAGGTTTAATGCGAAACGATAATTATTTATAGATGATACCTACCACCTATACCAATAAATTATTGTTTTGTAAAACTTTATTCGAGCGTTCGATTGTGTGATGCGTCGAGCTTGTTTCCCGTCGGGTATAAATATTGGTGACCCGCGTACGGCGTTATTCATTCTCTCTCGCACCGTCCCCGCGTACTGACGTTACCTACCGTACTACCGTTACGTTAAAGAAATGGCACGTACCAAGCAGACCGCTCGCAAGTCCACCGGTGGTAAGGCACCGAGGAAACAGCTCGCCACTAAAGCCGCCCGCAAGAGTGCACCGGCTACCGGTGGTGTAAAGAAGCCCCATCGCTACAGGCCCGGTACCGTCGCTCTTCGTGAGATCCGTCGTTACCAGAAGAGTACCGAGCTGTTGATCCGCAAACTCCCGTTCCAGCGTTTGGTTCGTGAGATCGCTCAGGACTTCAAGACCGATCTCCGTTTCCAGAGCTCCGCTGTCATGGCACTTCAGGAGGCCAGCGAGGCTTACCTCGTCGGTCTCTTCGAAGACACCAACCTTTGCGCCATTCACGCTAAACGCGTCACCATCATGCCAAAGGACATACAGTTGGCTCGCAGGATCAGAGGCGAACGCGCTTAAGGCGTGTGACTTTACAACTCCGGCGTACACAAACACGCACGAAATTATCATCGTGTCAGTTTTGTACACTCGAGCCGAAAAGCACAAAAGGCCCTTTTCAGGGCCACATATATTTCTGATATATTATTAAAATATATGTTTCTTACATAACATCATAAAGTCATATAGTCTATAAATAAACTACATATAATTATATACTAAATTATAAATATATAGGTTACTGAAAAAGTTTAGTTTAGTTTGTTTGCTTATGTTATTTATGCATAATTGATTTGACTTAAAACATGGATGTAAATAAATCTATGGAATAATCAAATTATTTCACTTTTGCAATATTCTATATGCTATGCGTATAGACTTGCCAAATGAAATTAGGTTGATATTTTATTAAAACAATAATTTGTTCAAGTCATAGGTGAATATGACTAATACAAGAATAACACGAATTATTATTAATGTACCTACATAGAAATTATATTAATAAATAATTGTGTGTTCGTAGTAAACCGGGGCACCCACCGAGCGCGCGAGCGCGTCGACGGCTCCATACACCGGCGGTATACTATATAAAGGGGCGAAATACGTTTGCTCCGAATCCAGTCGTACGCCAGCGCTCGCCGTTTAACAACGTGCGCGCGTTAGTCATTTGTTCGTGTCGTTCTGTTCAATTTACTCGCTTAGAAGATGACCGGACGCGGAAAGGGAGGAAAAGGTCTGGGGAAAGGAGGAGCCAAGCGTCACAGGAAAGTACTTCGTGATAACATCCAGGGCATCACGAAGCCGGCCATCCGTCGTCTGGCGCGCAGAGGTGGTGTCAAGCGTATCTCCGGTCTCATTTACGAAGAGACTCGCGGCGTCCTCAAGGTTTTCCTAGAGAACGTAATCCGCGACGCCGTCACGTACACGGAGCACGCCAAGAGGAAGACCGTAACCGCCATGGACGTAGTCTACGCTCTGAAGCGTCAAGGCCGCACCCTCTACGGTTTCGGCGGTTAAGGTTGCCTGCATGTCTCTGCCTGCATGCCACATAATATTTATCGAATATTATTATTTTATTCGATAAATAATTTAAACAAAAGGCCCTTTTCAGGGCCGCATATGAATCTTATAAACTTTATTACGGTTTATGTTTCTATGACACACACACAAGAAAGTCTCTAATTAACTAACTCAAAATACTTTTACCAACCTTACCAATAGTATCGGTTCTACAACATAAATAAACATCTTACTTGTTGTTACTCTTCCTCTATAGAGATATAGCGAACCGTGCCGAAGTATACTTATGTGTAGATCTCCATTCACCGTTCGAGTAACTGAAAGAAAAAAAAAAAAAAATATATGTATAATTTTTTATATATCGTAGCATACATATAACATTATAATATATTACTTTTATACGTTTGTTTTATCATTCTATATACCTACTTAGAAACGACTAATCGTATGATTTTAATATTATTATTAATATTTACTTTGAAAAATTATATTAATTTATACATTACTACGTCGTACGTACGTACACGACGAAAAGTAGCGCTGAGGGCGGCCGCCGCCGCTCTTTACTTTGTACTGCGCATTTGATTCGATTATTGTAAATATGCCTATAGACTATTCATAATATGAAATATATTGAATAATAATAGACAGTGTCTCAATGATGACGTAAAATATATTTTTATATTACTATTATAATCGAACAAACCTCACCGGTCATAGTCGTCCGTCCTTAAGTGGTGTGTTCGAACCAACGTGTATGCAACGTGTTTTACGAAGGTTCACTTTTAATGGTGTAATTCGTTCGGTTAATGTGTTAATATAAAAAAAATGTTTACACGTTTCAAGCTCGATATCCACGTCGAGGATTTATCGACCGTTTAGGCGGAAATCTTTGCGTTTTATAGAGAAAAATACATTTTTAACAAAACTCAACGTATGCACGGTAGACAGTCGAGAAAATAATATACCGTAGCGTCGTAACCTATCGTTTATACCCTATATAATCTGTGTTGTACGATGGTCACTTTCATGATATATATAAAATGTTGTACGAAATACATGCCGCCATAGGAAAAGTTTAATAAAAATTTATTTAATTAGATAGGTGTTAGTGAAAAGTATGAAGTGTTCATACGAGAAAACGTCCCGCGACAGAACGGCCCTCGTTACGGTAAAGTTCAGACGTAGCTCGCTGAACGAAATTTTATGTATGGTGGCGACATCTACGGACAGTCGAAGTCTCTATCTACTTTACTACTAACTACTACGTTAGTTAATTACGTACTTACTTGTGTGTATCTAAATATAATAAAAAATAAATAAAATGGCAGACACAGCTGTTGCCGCCGAAGCTCCGGCTCCCGCTACACCCGCGAAGAAGGCAGGAAGAGGGGCAGGTGCCGCAAAGAAACCTAAGGCGAAGCCCACTCATCCCAAGACATCCGAGATGGTGAACAACGCTATCAGGGAGATGAAGGAACGCAGCGGATCGTCGTTGCAAGCCATCAAAAAATACATCGCCGCCCACTACAAGGTCGACGCCGAGAAGTTGGCGCCTTTCATTAGAAAGTATCTGAAGAGTGCCGTCGAATCGGGTGCCCTAATTCAGACAAAGGGCAAGGGAGCCTCCGGATCGTTCAAACTCGAGTCCAAGTCCTCCTCGGCGAAGAAACCCAGCGCAGCCGCCGCTAGCTCCGGCAAATCCGCCGGCGGCAAGGGTGCCGCCGCCTCCGCCGCCAAGGGTGGTAAGAAGGCGACCGCCTCCGCCGCCGGCGCCAAGAGCAAGAAGGCGGCCGCCGCGTCGGCGTCTGCCGCCTCGGGCTCGCCGTCCAAATCCAAAGCGTCCGCAGCTAAAGACAAGAAAGCCGCCGCCGCAAAGAAGAAGCCCGCCCCTAAGAAGGCCGCAACCCCCGCTAAGGCGAAGGGTGGTGCAGCCCCCAAAGCAAAGAAGACCGCCAAACCTCCTACTAAGAAACCCAAGGCACCGAAACCTAAGAAGGCCGCCGCCACACCTAAGAAGCCGGCCGCGAAGAAAGCAGCCGCCGCCAAGAAGTAAACTCGCACACGACACCACCGCACAACATAATTGATTGTGTGTGTGTGTGTGTGTGTGTCGTCGAGAGGTACGACGTGTTGCGCCGCGGCGCTAAGCGGCTCAAGACTGCGGCGACCGACCAGCGGAGTAGTGCAGTTTCTGATCGCAAGAAAGAAGAAGAAAACTACTAAGATCTCTCTCTATCATCGCTGCCGCGCGCTTAGCTTGCTATGCGCACGCACGCAACAACAAAACAGCCCTTTTCAGGGCTAACAAAGTTTTCTCGAATATAATTTTTATTTTTATATTCGTTTCTATGATACGATAAAGGTCAAAAGTAGTCTCAAACAAACAAACAACATTCTACTATAACGCATCAACTTTATTTATTTCTAAATAAATACTTTACATCGCTAAGTATAGGTACAATTTCGTATAATAATATCTAATAATAATAAACTATAACTAAGCAATTACATATATAAATTAACTAACTTACTATGCTACCGTACAAAATCTATAACTACTTATTTATTACCTACATAGGCTTTGGTATTTATTATTACACCACACATTTATTTTTTCACTTGTTTCACTTCACACACGCGCGAGATTATTATTATTTACGCGAACGCAACGACGGAGGCGACGTGAAACGACGATAATAAACAACAACAACCTAATTAATAATTACAACACACATTTTTACAACTATAAACTAAAACGACACGCCGTCCGCCCTGCCGACTGCCCGATATAATATACTTTTGTTTTTCAATATAATAATAAAGGATATTATTATTATTATTATGGCTATGGCGCTGGCGCATGCGCGATGCGCGACGAACGACGTCGCTTTTTGACGGTGTCAGTTCGTTCTCTCGCTCGCTCCCTACCCCACCCGACGTTTGCGCGACAGCGGCCGTATATAAAATGAACGGACACAAACGGATTGTTACTTGTCGAATCGCCTTTTCCGCTACAGAGTTGAAGGCGCCCTCTCCTCCCCCCACCCCGTTCATGCCGGAGTCCCACAGGGCTCGGTATTATCTCCAATCCTGTTCTCGCTGTTCACAAGCGACATACCAAAGCATCGGCAAGCTCAGTTAGCACTTTTCGCAGACGACACTGCAATCTACGCCTCTGGTACTAGTCTGGATTCCATAGCCAAGAACCTCCAATCCTCGGCCGACGCACTCGGTGCATGGTTTAGGAAGTGGCGGATCGAGGTGAATCCAGACAAAAGTCAAGCAGTGCTATACCATAGGCAAGCTAACAAACTCCCCCCTCCCCGCCCGCCCACGATTCGTATGTTTGGTAAGCCGATCCCTTGGGAGAAGCAAGCCAAATACCTAGGAGTTATTCTTGATGATCATCTGTCGTTCATTCCGCACATTAAGACCGTGCGCGCTAGGGCCGCTATGGCACAAAGTCGACTATACTTCCTCTTAAACCGTCGTTCAAAGCTTTCGCTTAGGAACAAAGTCCGCCTTTATACGGCTTGCATACGCCCCATCATGACGTATGCCTCCCCTGTGTTCGCACACACCCCCCCCTGTAGAATTCGTAAACTTCAGGTTCTCCAGAACAGATTCATGCGTAAAGCAACAGGAGCTCCCTGGTATGTTAGGACAGAGAATCTTCACATAGACCTCGGTCTGCCTACAATTAGGCAATTCATGAAGCGCTGCTCTCAGAACTTCTTTGACTCCGCCGCCGCACACAAGAACCCACTCATAGTGGCATCGTCTTCCTACACACCGTCTTGCATCTCGCGCATTCGCCGTCCGAGACACGTTCTCGGCGAGGATGACGACGAGATCACCAAGGCGCAGGAAGCCGCATACTCATCTATGAGACACAACTCACCCCGCACCGGCAACTCACCGCGATACCGACCTCGTCGTAGGGGTCGTTTGTATCGTCACCGCGTCACTACACAATCGGGCCGGCCCGCCACACCTAGCATAGCCCACAACTAGGGTTCGAGTTCCCTTGGTAGGGGACGCCCTATGCATATGCAGCACTCACACTCACTCATATGACCGTAGGCAAATTTTTGTTAGTTCCGTCTAACAAAAGTTTGAATACGTAGGTACATTTAGGTTAGGAGCACACGCTCGCCGCACGACCGCGCAAGGGTGTACATAGCCTAACGGCTTACACTTATCACCTCACAAATAAAAAAAAAAAAAACGGATTGTTTGGTCCTCTCCACATTCCACGCTAGCCGCCGCCCGGTGCACACGTCTCCACGACAGTCCGTGCCAAATTCCGACGCGACTTTCCCGCTCAAACATTCCGACACTTCGACAGTTGTAGCGACTTGTTGTTTTCACAACAAGTTGTCTATTAATTGTCAAGTTACTGTTCTTTTTAGAACAATCGCACACACACTTCCTAGACAATTGTAACGACTTGTTATTTTCATAACGAGTTGTTAATAATTGTCTAGTCACTGTTCTTTTTAGAACAATCACACACACACTCACAACATCCTACCTTCGTTTCTTGTCCTTCTAGGGACATAGATAACAAAAGTCTGTTCTTTTCAGAACAACCGCACACACACACACTACACAACACTACCCCCTTGTTTCTTGTCCGTCTAGGGACATAGATAACAAAAGTCTGTTCTTTTCAGAACACCCCACACACACATACACCCACAACATTGCGTTTCTCTTGTCCTTATCAGGACATAGAACACAAAAGTCTCGCCGCGAGCGTTCCGCTTCCCGCCGTTTTCACAGCGGTCAGCGGCCCACCTCGCAGCGATTGTCCTTGTCAGGACACTACACTACTACGTACACCACTTACCTCACAACACCGTGTCCGCTGCGAACTGTACTGCCCTTCTCGGGGCATACACGAGCACCGGCACACACCACACACAACCCCGGCGTCGGTCCAGTCCTTTCCAGGGCTCCGCACCCGGCTCACTTCACCACACACTACAACAACACGAAACACAGCACATTAACACCCGTGCACTTTTAAGCGCGCGGCCCACATCGGAGCCCTACCGTCACCGGAGGCCCCGTACACGTAGGTACTCACAACATTTTTTCGCGCGCTTTTTGATCCGTCGAAAAGAGCGCGAAACTCACTACACCACAAATCACTACACACCTACATCGCACCTACATACATTTACATTCATCTACATTACACTACATTCATTTATACAACATAACACGTACGTTGCTACGCGAGCGACTATCAGCTGGGCGCGGCGAGAGGCCACCGGCCGGGACGCGACCGCCGCAAAAAGCGCGCGAACGTAGCATCGACGCTCACTCGATACACTATCCATACATCTACATACGTACGTATAACACACCTATTTTATACATCGAATTTTGATCGCGTCTCACAGCTGTTTACGCAGTTGTATTCGCGTGAAAACTTCGGTGTTTAACTTCACATATTTTGGCCCCTTCAGGGTAAAACCAGCTTGGTCTGGTCCCCGGTGGAAACCTCACAGGTGCCAACGAAACCGGGTGAGGCGTTGACCCGACACGCCTGCCGCGCCCCATAAGGGCAAAGCTAACCGTCGGACGGGACCAGGTAGCACGGCCTTGGGGGTGTCCCCTAGTCGTGTCTGGTTGTCTCCTACCGTCCCACCCTTACCCCTTCCTTACTTCCATTCCTTTACACTAGTTTGGGTGTGCCGGCCGTCAGGCCCATACCACCCCGGTGTAGAGGCAGTTAGGAATCCTCTACTCGCGTGAGTTGCACAGAGGAATACAAGTTGTTTAGGTACACACCACACCACGCACTACTCATCCTCCTGGCTTCCCGCCGGGAGGGATCGTAATCAAGGCGGCCGACTAAAAGTCAACAACTTTTTATTTGTCGTCCTTGTTGCAAATCCCTACTAAGTGTAACTCGATCGAGTTTCACTTAGTACAAAATGTTATCACTCGAGGTTCTATTACAGGACCCCGAGGTTTATGCCTTTTTAAAGGCAAAGTTTGGGGACGGCATCCCTTCCGCCGCCCCCGCTTCCTTCCCCTCACAACCCCTCACCCCAGCCGCCACTGCCGAAGCGCGATCTTCTATCGGTCGCAAATCCCGTCGGGACGCAGTCCCAAGCACCCCCGCCTCCCCCACGCGTTCGCGGAGCTCTCACTCCACGAGACGCACCCCCTCCCCCGTCATCACCCCCTCTCCCTCCGATATGGAGGCTTCTGAAATTAGCAGTCAGGAATCTGACGACGGGTTTCAACCCGACCCGCGCAATGAGCGCAAAAAGAGGAGGCGCAACCCTCCTCTCCCCCCCTCTTCGGGCACTGACGCCCTTCTACCCACCCCCCCCTCCCAACCGCCCAAGCCCGCCTCGCAGAAGAGGCCGCTCTCTCCCCGTCAAGGGGACGCTCCACGAAAGGAGCAAACCCCCCCACCCCTCTTCGTTCATGAGAAGTCCAAATGGACTTCTATTTCAGGTTGGTGTGCTGAAAAGCACATCAACTTCACCTCCGCACGATCCACCGCTCAGGGGATCAAAATCACTGTCCCCACTTCTCGGGACCATAGGTCCCTCACCCTCCTTCTCAAGGAAAGGGCTATCCCTTTCCACACTTTCACCCTTGAGGAGGAACGCCTCCTCAGGGTAGTCATTCGAGGTGTCCCCAGGGAGATCCCCACGGAGGAGGTTCTATCCTCCCTCCGCTCCCAATCTTATCCCGTGCACGCCGTGCACCGCATGGTCCGGGGGAAATCCCACGATCCATACGACATGGTTCTGGTCTCCCTCGACCGCACCGACGCCGGAAAGGCGATCTTCCGCCTCACCAGCGTATGCCAACTTCACGGCATAGCTGTTGAGCCCCCCCACAAGCGTGACACTGTTTCCCAGTGCCACCGCTGCCAACAATACGGGCACTCCGCCCGCAATTGTTTCGCCAAGCCTAGGTGCGTCAAGTGCCTAGGTGACCACTCCACCGCCCAGTGCGACCGGCCCAAGGACAAGTCCTTGTGCACGTCTCCCCCCGCATGTGTTCTCTGCGGGGAGATCGGACATCCCGCGAACTACCGCGGGTGCCCGAAAGCCCCTCGCCCCCTTAAGGGGAAAACCCCTCGCACTCCGGCAAGGCGCAATCCCCCCCCACCCACGACTCCCCCAAGCCCCCCCAAACCCAACCCTTGGGGATCAAAGGCAGTAGCCCCTGCGGTGAAGCCTATGTTCCCCGCCCTCCCCAGCCGAGCAACCCCTCCTGTGGCTGCCTCGGCTCCCCCCACCCCCAACCCCCCCTCGGCTAAGATACCGACCCCGGTATTCCTAGCCCCCTCCCCCCCCTCCCCCTCCATCAACAACTCGGATCTGGGAATAGTTGCTCGCTTTGCGAGCCTTATAAACTACGCCCAGCTTCGAGAAATGGCCGACCTGATTCGCGCCAATGAGGGCAACCCATTGGCACTGCTGGATATCTCGATCAGGTACTCCAGCATCATCGAATCACTAGCCAACTTTAGGGTAAATCCGTAATGGATTTACAACCCCAAGGTAGAGTCAAACCGAAATCCCTACGTTTAGGTTATTTCAATGCAAATGGCATTAAAACCCAGCGCGACGAGATCGCCACTTTTCTCCGCGATCATGACTTAGATATTCTTTTAGTGCAAGAAACCTTTTTAAAACCCGCTCATAGGGACCCGAAAATTGCAAACTATTGCATAGTTCGCAATGATAGGGTCAGATCCCGCCTCGGCGGCACTCTAATCTATTACAAAAAATCCTTGCACTGTGTTCCCATGGACCCGCCCTCCCTCACGTCAAACATTGAAGCTTCGATATGTAAGTTAGGCATGTCAGGACATCAACCCATTGTGATAGGTTCGTTGTACTGCCCCCCGGGCGAAGATTACTCACTATGGGATAGTGACTTCGCGGCCCTCGCCAACCTCGGGGGTGCAGTCATTCTGGCAGGAGACATAAATGCCAAAAACTCCCTTTGGGGTTGTAACACTACAACTCAAAGGGGCAGAGTTCTCAACAGGATCTCTGAATCCCTAGGTTTCGACATTCTCGCTCCGAATGAGCCAACCCATTACCCCGTCAACCTAGCACATCGCCCTGATGTACTAGACGTCGCACTCCTAAAGAGCATCAATCTGAGGTTGTGTTCGATAGAAGTGCACAAGGAGCTTGACTCCGATCACAGGCCAGTAGTACTAGACTTCGCTCCCCGCGTAGGTCCCCGCGAAGCAGGCCAACCTCTTCCTACCAGGCTTGTAACAGACTGGAATCGTCTTGAGGAAAGCCTCAAGGCGACTACCTCCGACCATCTAGATGGTATACCAGATATTATCACGTCCGTAGACGAAACGGTAGCGGCAATCGACTCCCTCACAAATCACGTGCAATCGCTTATTAGTGATTGCTCCCGGAGAGTACCGGTGGAGGACAGCCTCCACTGGCGCCTCCCCGAGGACGTACGAGATTTACTGAGGGAGAAGAACGCAGCTATCAGAGCCTACGATAGAGTTCCCTCCGAAGCCAATAGGGCACAGCTTAGATCACTTCAGCGCGCCGTCAAAGCGCGAATTGGCGAGCTACGCCAGGATAGATGGGACAGCACTCTCGAAAGTTTAGAACCTACACACCAAGCGTTCTGGCAACTTTCGAGAGCCCTTACTAAGGATACTGTTGTTCCCATACCTCCCCTCAACAGGCCCAACCTTCCTCCCGCTTTTGATGATAGCGAGAAAACCGAATGTCTAGCTGACTGTCTCGAGCTTCAATGTTCCCCCAGCACCCTCCCAGTCGACTTAGATCACCTCGAAGAGGTAAACCAAGAGGTGGAACGGCTAGCCTCACTACCGTTACCCACCCTATCCGAAGAGGATGAAGACCCTGTCCCCCCAGTCACACCCGATGAGGTATCAGGTATCATCAAGAAACTAAAACCTAGGAAATCCCCCGGTTCGGATCTAATCAACAACAGAGTTATCAAACTCTTTCCCCCCATCCTTATCGCCCTCATGACCGCCATCTTCAATGGGGCCATGTCTAACAACATCTTTCCACACCAGTGGAAAAATGCCATCGTCATTGGCATCCCAAAACCGGGCAAGCCCAAGACCGAACCGAGTAGTTATCGACCCATCAGCCTTCTCAACGGCATGGGCAAGATATACGAACGACTTATACTCAGTCGTCTCCTAGCATACGCCGATGCTAACCTGCTCATTCCCCATGAGCAATTTGGCTTTAGGAATCACCATTCCTGTGTTCAGCAAGTCCACCGACTGGTTGAGCACATAAGTCACAAACTCATGTACGGTCAACGTACGGGCGTCCTCTACTTTGATGTGGCGAAGGCGTTCGACAAGGTCTGGCACAACGGCTTATTATATAAGCTGTGGCAGATGGAAGTGCCACACAGACTCGTGCTCATCATACGAGACTACTTGTCGAATCGCCTTTTCCGCTACAGAGTCGAAGGCGCCCTCTCCTCCCCCCACCCCGTTCATGCCGGAGTCCCACAGGGCTCGGTATTATCTCCAATCCTGTTCTCGCTGTTCACAAGCGACATACCAAAGCATCGGCAAGCTCAGTTAGCACTTTTCGCAGACGACACTGCAATCTACGCCTCTGGTACTAGTCTGGATTCCATAGCCAAGAACCTCCAATCCTCGGCCGACGCACTCGGTGCATGGTTTAGGAAGTGGCGGATCGAGGTGAATCCAGACAAAAGTCAAGCAGTGCTATACCATAGGCAAGCTAACAAACTCCCCCCTCCCCGCCCGCCCACGATTCGTATGTTTGGTAAGCCGATCCCTTGGGAGAAGCAAGCCAAATACCTAGGAGTTATTCTTGATGATCATCTGTCGTTCATTCCGCACATTAAGACCGTGCGCGCTAGGGCCGCTATGGCACAAAGTCGACTATACTTCCTCTTAAACCGTCGTTCAAAGCTTTCGCTTAGGAACAAAGTCCGCCTTTATACGGCTTGCATACGCCCCATCATGACGTATGCCTCCCCTGTGTTCGCACACACCCCCCCCTGTAGAATTCGTAAACTTCAGGTTCTCCAGAACAGATTCATGCGTAAAGCAACAGGAGCTCCCTGGTATGTTAGGACAGAGAATCTTCACATAGACCTCGGTCTGCCTACAATTAGGCAATTCATGAAGCGCTGCTCTCAGAACTTCTTTGACTCCGCCGCCGCACACAAGAACCCACTCATAGTGGCATCGTCTTCCTACACACCGTCTTGCATCTCGCGCATTCGCCGTCCGAGACACGTTCTCGGCGAGGATGACGACGAGATCACCAAGGCGCAGGAAGCCGCATACTCATCTATGAGACACAACTCACCCCGCACCGGCAACTCACCGCGATACCGACCTCGTCGTAGGGGTCGTTTGTATCGTCACCGCGTCACTACACAATCGGGCCGGCCCGCCACACCTAGCATAGCCCACAACTAGGGTTCGAGTTCCCTTGGTAGGAGACGCCCTATGCATATGCAGCACTCACACTCATATGACCGTAGGCAAATTTTTGTTAGTTCCGTCTAACAAAAGTTTGAATACGTAGGTACATTTAGGTTAGGAGCACACGCTCGCCGCACGACCGCGCAAGGGTGTACATAGCCTAACGGCTTACACTTATCACCTCACAAAAAAAAAAAAAAAAAAAAAAAAACGGATTGTTTTTGTATTTACTGGTTGTAGCGCGCGCACGCACACGCACGTTATATATAATATTACGTTGAAAGTTATTATAATATAAAAAAACTTCAAACATGTCTGGACGCGGTAAAGGTGGAAAAGTTAAGGGAAAGGCAAAGTCTCGTTCCAACCGTGCTGGTCTCCAGTTCCCCGTCGGTCGTATACACAGGCTGCTGCGTAACGGCAACTACGCCGAGCGCGTCGGTGCCGGTGCTCCAGTGTATCTGGCCGCAGTAATGGAATACCTTGCCGCTGAAGTTCTCGAGTTGGCCGGTAACGCCGCGAGGGACAACAAGAAGACCAGGATCATTCCCCGTCATCTCCAATTGGCCATCCGCAACGACGAGGAGTTGAACAAACTGCTATCCGGCGTGACAATCGCTCAGGGCGGTGTGCTGCCTAACATCCAGGCTGTCCTCCTGCCCAAGAAGACCGAGAAGAAGGCCTAAACCTCTCGCTCAATTCTTGGTCTGTCTGTATCATCGAGATCACGATCGATGTGCATCGACACACACACACACACTGTTCTTTGCGTGCATGGATCGTGAACGTGAAAAAGGCCCTTTTCAGGGCCACAATACGAATCATAGTCGGAAAGTAATATTATATTATTATTATAAAGACTGTTTCTATTACGATACAATTGAAAGTATTCTAGCAGTATAACTATGTATTATAGTACATTATACAGTATATTATAAAATAATACTTAATAATATTAAATTGACAGACACGTCAGTTAAAAGTAAATTTTACATGAACAAAACTACTACTTCATTGATACATTATAATTAAACACGAAATAAAAATATATGCAACGTAGATACCTATCAATACAAACCATTTGATATTTATTTAATTATAGGTATGTAATCTACCATACTATCAAATAGATAGAATAAATAATATTACTACTAAAGACGACCAAAAGCGAAGCGTCGCACCTCGTCCCGCGCATTTCCCCTTTGGCGCGGTCTCTCTCTTGACGCTAGAGCGAGGCGAACGCGACTGAACATATCTGTTTCGCTACGATTGGTCCGCGCGGACTGTCGCGCTCTACGTGCGTCCCACCACTGAGCGACTTTTGGCTCAATAAAAAGAAGGTGCAGTTTGCCGTACGAAATCGGAGAGCTACGCGCGCGCACCGAGTTGAACGTCAGTACGAGCCTCGGTGCCCCCACCGCCGCACGGATCCAACCGCCCACTTCGTCCAGTACAGGCGTCATTCGCCTCGTGCTCCGAAGCGGCACACGCGCCGCCCGGCCGCATTCCGCGGCCGAGTGATCGCGGCAAGCGCACGCCACATTGTACCACCATGCCGAAAGGCAAACCTTTAAACAGCCCTTCTCAGGGCTACCCCTGCCCTTCTCAGGGCACCCCCAGCCCTTCTCAGGGCTCCAGGGCCACAACCCCTGCCACGCCAGCTTCGCCGCCGCTAGTGGCGGGCACCCCGCGCCCAGCCGCCCCGCGTTCACACCCGGGACGCACCGTCGCAGCGTCGTCGTCCGCTCCCTCCCGCTCAATGTGGGGTAGGTCGAGCACGCCCCGCGCACCGCCGCCAACTACCGCGCGCCCGCCCCGCGCGCCCGCCGCCGCGCGTGAACCGTGCGCACCGCCCGCGCCCACGCGCGCTCCGCCCGCCGCCGCGCGCGTTCCAACCGCCGCGCGCGTTCCAACCGCCGCGCGCGTTCCAACCGCCGCCCGCGCTCCAACCGCCGCCGCCGCGCCCGCCGCTCCACCTCCGGTGTTGAGCGGCCCGCCCGCATCGAGCGATTCGGAATGCGACGTCTCCATGGACGATGAAGATGTTTCCCGCGTGCAAACACGCCGCCCCCGAAGCCCCGACGCCGAAGCGGACGACGCTAAACGCCTCTGCGCGTCATCGTCACGCGATCCGCGTCTCGCCCGCTACACGCAGCAGGACGCCGCCCGTCCCGTGCAGTCATATGCCCGGGCCACAGCCACGCCGCCACCGACAATACCGACGCCCACCGGCCCGGATGCCGCGCTCGGCAACACCGCGCCTGCAACCAAGAGGAGGAGATACCCGCCCCTCATCGTGGATCACCTACCCAACTGGGCGTTCCACATGAGGCAGCTGAAAGCCCACCTAGGAAGAGCCGCCCAAGTCCGCCCCTTTGGAAAGGGGCTTAGATTTACTCCAAAAGAAGAGGAGGAGTACCGAGTCGTCCAACGATATCTCTCGGAGCTAGAGAGCACCGAGGGGATATCGTGGCACTCATATTCCTCGCCGCAGGAGCGCGACCTCAAAGTCGCGATCCGCGGCCTACCAGCGAACGCCACGCCTGAGGAGGTCCAAACCGAGCTGCGCGACTTGGGTTTCGAACCCGAGTATGTGCGCAGCATACGGGGACGCGGCGACCGACCGGGCTGCATCCTATTCGCAGTCTTAAAGAAGACAATCGACACCATCCCGGGTATCTACGCAGTAGATGAGATGCTGGGCATCCCCGGGGTCAAGATCGAAGCCTGGCGCGGTAGAAGAAAGCCCGCGCAATGCCATCGCTGCCAACAGTTCCGGCACAGCAGCCACAACTGCCATCGCCGCCTGGCTTGTGTCCGCTGCGGCGGGGAACACACGGCAAAGGAGTGCCCGCGCCCGCTGGATAAACCGGCGACGTGCGCGAACTGCGGGGGTGAACACCCCGCTAACAACAGGAGCTGCCCCGCCTTCCTAAGGGAAGCGCGCAACAAGAAGGCGGGGACCGCGCCAACAACAATGGGCCGCCCCACACAACAAGTGCAACCTGTAGTCTCCCAACCCCAAGGTGAGCGCGCGCAAGGAGCCTCCCTTATGGCGGAGGCAAATGCGCCCGTGCCCACGGGTGCCGCCGCCACCTCCGCGACCAAAAAACGACGCAGGAGGAGAAAACCGAGAGCCAAGGGTGTGGTCGACGTCTCAACCGTCGCAACACCGAAGCCACCTGCGCCTCCACCTACCCGCCCGCAAATAGAAACGCCGGCGAAGTTAGAAGTAATAAAGACAACCGTGGTCCGCATCCTCCAGGATGTATTGACTGCATTCACAGAGGGGCGGATCCATCAAGACTTCATGGAGCAAATCATCCCGGCCATATCTGCCATAGCGGATACGTGTGGCTGAAGGACACACCCCGTAACTCGCAGTCACTCGTGCCTACTTATATAAGTAGGCGCGGCGTGCGCGAGCCGGGGTCAACACCAACATGATGTCAAAGGGGGTGAGAGTTATTGCCGTCACGGCCGCTGGTCGCTCGGAGCTGGACCTCCCCCGGGTCAACCGGGGGTCTCATCTGGCTCGGGCAGACCGCCCGGACGGCACTAGGGCCGACTCTCCCCCTTTTCCTCTTATTCAAGACACCACCGGTAAAACCAACCACAACCGACCTACCCTTTGTTAAGGGTAGCGGATGATCCCGCTGAAAGGGGCAACGCCCCGTCACAGCCTCCACGCAACCCCCGACGGGGTTGATGTGACGTCCTCGGTACGTACGTACGAAATCACTCAGCTATCGAACGCCGTACTGTACTGTACTGTACGTTCATTAGCGCGCTCTCATAATTATTAACCGACAACAAAATGCCGCCCAAGACAAGTGGTAAGGCCGCCAAGAAATCCGGCAAGGCACAAAAGAACATCTCCAAGACCGATAAGAAAAAGAAGAAGCACAAGAGGAAGGAGAGCTACGCCATCTACATCTACAAGGTGCTCAAGCAGGTCCACCCCGACACCGGTATCTCCAGTAAGGCTATGTCAATCATGAATTCGTTCGTTAACGACATCTTCGAACGCATAGCCGCCGAAGCTTCTCGTCTGGCCCATTACAACAAGAGGTCCACTATTACATCGAGGGAGGTGCAGACTTCCGTCAGGCTGCTGCTGCCCGGTGAGCTCGCCAAGCACGCAGTCAGCGAGGGCACCAAAGCCGTCACCAAGTACACCAGCTCCAAGTGAGCGTCGCGTATACTTGTTTCGTGTTTTTTTGTGTCTGTGTATGTATATCGAAACACGAACACAACAAAAGGCCCTTTTCAGGGCCACAAATATGTTCATGTATTTTCTGTAATCGGTTTCTATTAACACACAACAAGTCGAAAGTTCGACGACGACGACGACCGGTTAATTAATTTACTTAACTAATAAAATAAAAAAAAATATATATATATATATATATGTATATATTTCCTCTATCTAGCTGAATAACAAACAAACAATATAATTATGGTTAGGCTAGGTTAGAAAAAGTTAGGTTAAGAAATGTTAGGTTTGAAAAAGTTAGGTTCTAAAGGAGAGAGAATGAATGAAATTTAATTAAAAAAAAAAAAAAAATCATATATATTAACAACGTAGATGTTTAACCGCGATAAATATAAATAATAAAAAAATAAAAAAAAATAGAAAAAGGTTTAATGCGAAACGATAATTATTTATAGATGATACCTACCACCTATACCAATAAATTATTGTTTTGTAAAACTTTATTCGAGCGTTCGATTGTGTGATGCGTCGAGCTTGTTTCCCGTCGGGTATAAATATTGGTGACCCGCGTACGGCGTTATTCATTCTCTCTCGCACCGTCCCCGCGTACTGACGTTACCTACCGTACTACCGTTACGTTAAAGAAATGGCACGTACCAAGCAGACCGCTCGCAAGTCCACCGGTGGTAAGGCACCGAGGAAACAGCTCGCCACTAAAGCCGCCCGCAAGAGTGCACCGGCTACCGGTGGTGTAAAGAAGCCCCATCGCTACAGGCCCGGTACCGTCGCTCTTCGTGAGATCCGTCGTTACCAGAAGAGTACCGAGCTGTTGATCCGCAAACTCCCGTTCCAGCGTTTGGTTCGTGAGATCGCTCAGGACTTCAAGACCGATCTCCGTTTCCAGAGCTCCGCTGTCATGGCACTTCAGGAGGCCAGCGAGGCTTACCTCGTCGGTCTCTTCGAAGACACCAACCTTTGCGCCATTCACGCTAAACGCGTCACCATCATGCCAAAGGACATACAGTTGGCTCGCAGGATCAGAGGCGAACGCGCTTAAGGCGTGTGACTTTACAACTCCGGCGTACACAAACACGCACGAAATTATCATCGTGTCAGTTTTGTACACTCGAGCCGAAAAGCACAAAAGGCCCTTTTCAGGGCCACATATATTTCTGATATATTATTAAAATATATGTTTCTTACATAACATCATAAAGTCATATAGTCTATAAATAAACTACATATAATTATATACTAAATTATAAATATATAGGTTACTGAAAAAGTTTAGTTTAGTTTGTTTGCTTATGTTATTTATGCATAATTGATTTGACTTAAAACATGGATGTAAATAAATCTATGGAATAATCAAATTATTTCACTTTTGCAATATTCTATATGCTATGCGTATAGACTTGCCAAATGAAATTAGGTTGATATTTTATTAAAACAATAATTTGTTCAAGTCATAGGTGAATATGACTAATACAAGAATAACACGAATTATTATTAATGTACCTACATAGAAATTATATTAATAAATAATTGTGTGTTCGTAGTAAACCGGGGCACCCACCGAGCGCGCGAGCGCGTCGACGGCTCCATACACCGGCGGTATACTATATAAAGGGGCGAAATACGTTTGCTCCGAATCCAGTCGTACGCCAGCGCTCGCCGTTTAACAACGTGCGCGCGTTAGTCATTTGTTCGTGTCGTTCTGTTCAATTTACTCGCTTAGAAGATGACCGGACGCGGAAAGGGAGGAAAAGGTCTGGGGAAAGGAGGAGCCAAGCGTCACAGGAAAGTACTTCGTGATAACATCCAGGGCATCACGAAGCCGGCCATCCGTCGTCTGGCGCGCAGAGGTGGTGTCAAGCGTATCTCCGGTCTCATTTACGAAGAGACTCGCGGCGTCCTCAAGGTTTTCCTAGAGAACGTAATCCGCGACGCCGTCACGTACACGGAGCACGCCAAGAGGAAGACCGTAACCGCCATGGACGTAGTCTACGCTCTGAAGCGTCAAGGCCGCACCCTCTACGGTTTCGGCGGTTAAGGTTGCCTGCATGTCTCTGCCTGCATGCCACATAATATTTATCGAATATTATTATTTTATTCGATAAATAATTTAAACAAAAGGCCCTTTTCAGGGCCGCATATGAATCTTATAAACTTTATTACGGTTTATGTTTCTATGACACACACACAAGAAAGTCTCTAATTAACTAACTCAAAATACTTTTACCAACCTTACCAATAGTATCGGTTCTACAACATAAATAAACATCTTACTTGTTGTTACTCTTCCTCTATAGAGATATAGCGAACCGTGCCGAAGTATACTTATGTGTAGATCTCCATTCACCGTTCGAGTAACTGAAAGAAAAAAAAAAAAAAATATATGTATAATTTTTTATATATCGTAGCATACATATAACATTATAATATATTACTTTTATACGTTTGTTTTATCATTCTATATACCTACTTAGAAACGACTAATCGTATGATTTTAATATTATTATTAATATTTACTTTGAAAAATTATATTAATTTATACATTACTACGTCGTACGTACGTACACGACGAAAAGTAGCGCTGAGGGCGGCCGCCGCCGCTCTTTACTTTGTACTGCGCATTTGATTCGATTATTGTAAATATGCCTATAGACTATTCATAATATGAAATATATTGAATAATAATAGACAGTGTCTCAATGATGACGTAAAATATATTTTTATATTACTATTATAATCGAACAAACCTCACCGGTCATAGTCGTCCGTCCTTAAGTGGTGTGTTCGAACCAACGTGTATGCAACGTGTTTTACGAAGGTTCACTTTTAATGGTGTAATTCGTTCGGTTAATGTGTTAATATAAAAAAAATGTTTACACGTTTCAAGCTCGATATCCACGTCGAGGATTTATCGACCGTTTAGGCGGAAATCTTTGCGTTTTATAGAGAAAAATACATTTTTAACAAAACTCAACGTATGCACGGTAGACAGTCGAGAAAATAATATACCGTAGCGTCGTAACCTATCGTTTATACCCTATATAATCTGTGTTGTACGATGGTCACTTTCATGATATATATAAAATGTTGTACGAAATACATGCCGCCATAGGAAAAGTTTAATAAAAATTTATTTAATTAGATAGGTGTTAGTGAAAAGTATGAAGTGTTCATACGAGAAAACGTCCCGCGACAGAACGGCCCTCGTTACGGTAAAGTTCAGACGTAGCTCGCTGAACGAAATTTTATGTATGGTGGCGACATCTACGGACAGTCGAAGTCTCTATCTACTTTACTACTAACTACTACGTTAGTTAATTACGTACTTACTTGTGTGTATCTAAATATAATAAAAAATAAATAAAATGGCAGACACAGCTGTTGCCGCCGAAGCTCCGGCTCCCGCTACACCCGCGAAGAAGGCAGGAAGAGGGGCAGGTGCCGCAAAGAAACCTAAGGCGAAGCCCACTCATCCCAAGACATCCGAGATGGTGAACAACGCTATCAGGGAGATGAAGGAACGCAGCGGATCGTCGTTGCAAGCCATCAAAAAATACATCGCCGCCCACTACAAGGTCGACGCCGAGAAGTTGGCGCCTTTCATTAGAAAGTATCTGAAGAGTGCCGTCGAATCGGGTGCCCTAATTCAGACAAAGGGCAAGGGAGCCTCCGGATCGTTCAAACTCGAGTCCAAGTCCTCCTCGGCGAAGAAACCCAGCGCAGCCGCCGCTAGCTCCGGCAAATCCGCCGGCGGCAAGGGTGCCGCCGCCTCCGCCGCCAAGGGTGGTAAGAAGGCGACCGCCTCCGCCGCCGGCGCCAAGAGCAAGAAGGCGGCCGCCGCGTCGGCGTCTGCCGCCTCGGGCTCGCCGTCCAAATCCAAAGCGTCCGCAGCTAAAGACAAGAAAGCCGCCGCCGCAAAGAAGAAGCCCGCCCCTAAGAAGGCCGCAACCCCCGCTAAGGCGAAGGGTGGTGCAGCCCCCAAAGCAAAGAAGACCGCCAAACCTCCTACTAAGAAACCCAAGGCACCGAAACCTAAGAAGGCCGCCGCCACACCTAAGAAGCCGGCCGCGAAGAAAGCAGCCGCCGCCAAGAAGTAAACTCGCACACGACACCACCGCACAACATAATTGATTGTGTGTGTGTGTGTGTGTGTGTCGTCGAGAGGTACGACGTGTTGCGCCGCGGCGCTAAGCGGCTCAAGACTGCGGCGACCGACCAGCGGAGTAGTGCAGTTTCTGATCGCAAGAAAGAAGAAGAAAACTACTAAGATCTCTCTCTATCATCGCTGCCGCGCGCTTAGCTTGCTATGCGCACGCACGCAACAACAAAACAGCCCTTTTCAGGGCTAACAAAGTTTTCTCGAATATAATTTTTATTTTTATATTCGTTTCTATGATACGATAAAGGTCAAAAGTAGTCTCAAACAAACAAACAACATTCTACTATAACGCATCAACTTTATTTATTTCTAAATAAATACTTTACATCGCTAAGTATAGGTACAATTTCGTATAATAATATCTAATAATAATAAACTATAACTAAGCAATTACATATATAAATTAACTAACTTACTATGCTACCGTACAAAATCTATAACTACTTATTTATTACCTACATAGGTAAATTAAATTATTTATTTCGTATCGTACCATAAACTTTATCCTCTTCACAATATACACTTCACTTCACTTTGGTATTTATTATTACACCACACATTTATTTTTTCACTTGTTTCACTTCACACACGCGCGAGATTATTATTATTTACGCGAACGCAACGACGGAGGCGACGTGAAACGACGATAATAAACAACAACAACCTAATTAATAATTACAACACACATTTTTACAACTATAAACTAAAACGACACGCCGTCCGCCCTGCCGACTGCCCGATATAATATACTTTTGTTTTTCAATATAATAATAAAGGATATTATTATTATTATTATGGCTATGGCGCTGGCGCATGCGCGATGCGCGACGAACGACGTCGCTTTTTGACGGTGTCAGTTCGTTCTCTCGCTCGCTCCCTACCCCACCCGACGTTTGCGCGACAGCGGCCGTATATAAAATGAACGGACACAAACGGATTGTTTTTGTATTTACTGGTTGTAGCGCGCGCACGCACACGCACGTTATATATAATATTACGTTGAAAGTTATTATAATATAAAAAAACTTCAAACATGTCTGGACGCGGTAAAGGTGGAAAAGTTAAGGGAAAGGCAAAGTCTCGTTCCAACCGTGCTGGTCTCCAGTTCCCCGTCGGTCGTATACACAGGCTGCTGCGTAACGGCAACTACGCCGAGCGCGTCGGTGCCGGTGCTCCAGTGTATCTGGCCGCAGTAATGGAATACCTTGCCGCTGAAGTTCTCGAGTTGGCCGGTAACGCCGCGAGGGACAACAAGAAGACCAGGATCATTCCCCGTCATCTCCAATTGGCCATCCGCAACGACGAGGAGTTGAACAAACTGCTATCCGGCGTGACAATCGCTCAGGGCGGTGTGCTGCCTAACATCCAGGCTGTCCTCCTGCCCAAGAAGACCGAGAAGAAGGCCTAAACCTCTCGCTCAATTCTTGGTCTGTCTGTATCATCGAGATCACGATCGATGTGCATCGACACACACACACACACTGTTCTTTGCGTGCATGGATCGTGAACGTGAAAAAGGCCCTTTTCAGGGCCACAATACGAATCATAGTCGGAAAGTAATATTATATTATTATTATAAAGACTGTTTCTATTACGATACAATTGAAAGTATTCTAGCAGTATAACTATGTATTATAGTACATTATACAGTATATTATAAAATAATACTTAATAATATTAAATTGACAGACACGTCAGTTAAAAGTAAATTTTACATGAACAAAACTACTACTTCATTGATACATTATAATTAAACACGAAATAAAAATATATGCAACGTAGATACCTATCAATACAAACCATTTGATATTTATTTAATTATAGGTATGTAATCTACCATACTATCAAATAGATAGAATAAATAATATTACTACTAAAGACGACCAAAAGCGAAGCGTCGCACCTCGTCCCGCGCATTTCCCCTTTGGCGCGGTCTCTCTCTTGACGCTAGAGCGAGGCGAACGCGACTGAACATATCTGTTTCGCTACGATTGGTCCGCGCGGACTGTCGCGCTCTACGTGCGTCCCACCACTGAGCGACTTTTGGCTCAATAAAAAGAAGGTGCAGTTTGCCGTACGAAATCACTCAGCTATCGAACGCCGTACTGTACTGTACTGTACGTTCATTAGCGCGCTCTCATAATTATTAACCGACAACAAAATGCCGCCCAAGACAAGTGGTAAGGCCGCCAAGAAATCCGGCAAGGCACAAAAGAACATCTCCAAGACCGATAAGAAAAAGAAGAAGCACAAGAGGAAGGAGAGCTACGCCATCTACATCTACAAGGTGCTCAAGCAGGTCCACCCCGACACCGGTATCTCCAGTAAGGCTATGTCAATCATGAATTCGTTCGTTAACGACATCTTCGAACGCATAGCCGCCGAAGCTTCTCGTCTGGCCCATTACAACAAGAGGTCCACTATTACATCGAGGGAGGTGCAGACTTCCGTCAGGCTGCTGCTGCCCGGTGAGCTCGCCAAGCACGCAGTCAGCGAGGGCACCAAAGCCGTCACCAAGTACACCAGCTCCAAGTGAGCGTCGCGTATACTTGTTTCGTGTTTTTTTGTGTCTGTGTATGTATATCGAAACACGAACACAACAAAAGGCCCTTTTCAGGGCCACAAATATGTTCATGTATTTTCTGTAATCGGTTTCTATTAACACACAACAAGTCGAAAGTTCGACGACGACGACGACCGGTTAATTAATTTACTTAACTAATAAAATAAAAAAAAATATATATATATATATATATGTATATATTTCCTCTATCTAGCTGAATAACAAACAAACAATATAATTATGGTTAGGCTAGGTTAGAAAAAGTTAGGTTAAGAAATGTTAGGTTTGAAAAAGTTAGGTTCTAAAGGAGAGAGAATGAATGAAATTTAATTAAAAAAAAAAAAAAAATCATATATATTAACAACGTAGATGTTTAACCGCGATAAATATAAATAATAAAAAAATAAAAAAAAATAGAAAAAGGTTTAATGCGAAACGATAATTATTTATAGATGATACCTACCACCTATACCAATAAATTATTGTTTTGTAAAACTTTATTCGAGCGTTCGATTGTGTGATGCGTCGAGCTTGTTTCCCGTCGGGTATAAATATTGGTGACCCGCGTACGGCGTTATTCATTCTCTCTCGCACCGTCCCCGCGTACTGACGTTACCTACCGTACTACCGTTACGTTAAAGAAATGGCACGTACCAAGCAGACCGCTCGCAAGTCCACCGGTGGTAAGGCACCGAGGAAACAGCTCGCCACTAAAGCCGCCCGCAAGAGTGCACCGGCTACCGGTGGTGTAAAGAAGCCCCATCGCTACAGGCCCGGTACCGTCGCTCTTCGTGAGATCCGTCGTTACCAGAAGAGTACCGAGCTGTTGATCCGCAAACTCCCGTTCCAGCGTTTGGTTCGTGAGATCGCTCAGGACTTCAAGACCGATCTCCGTTTCCAGAGCTCCGCTGTCATGGCACTTCAGGAGGCCAGCGAGGCTTACCTCGTCGGTCTCTTCGAAGACACCAACCTTTGCGCCATTCACGCTAAACGCGTCACCATCATGCCAAAGGACATACAGTTGGCTCGCAGGATCAGAGGCGAACGCGCTTAAGGCGTGTGACTTTACAACTCCGGCGTACACAAACACGCACGAAATTATCATCGTGTCAGTTTTGTACACTCGAGCCGAAAAGCACAAAAGGCCCTTTTCAGGGCCACATATATTTCTGATATATTATTAAAATATATGTTTCTTACATAACATCATAAAGTCATATAGTCTATAAATAAACTACATATAATTATATACTAAATTATAAATATATAGGTTACTGAAAAAGTTTAGTTTAGTTTGTTTGCTTATGTTATTTATGCATAATTGATTTGACTTAAAACATGGATGTAAATAAATCTATGGAATAATCAAATTATTTCACTTTTGCAATATTCTATATGCTATGCGTATAGACTTGCCAAATGAAATTAGGTTGATATTTTATTAAAACAATAATTTGTTCAAGTCATAGGTGAATATGACTAATACAAGAATAACACGAATTATTATTAATGTACCTACATAGAAATTATATTAATAAATAATTGTGTGTTCGTAGTAAACCGGGGCACCCACCGAGCGCGCGAGCGCGTCGACGGCTCCATACACCGGCGGTATACTATATAAAGGGGCGAAATACGTTTGCTCCGAATCCAGTCGTACGCCAGCGCTCGCCGTTTAACAACGTGCGCGCGTTAGTCATTTGTTCGTGTCGTTCTGTTCAATTTACTCGCTTAGAAGATGACCGGACGCGGAAAGGGAGGAAAAGGTCTGGGGAAAGGAGGAGCCAAGCGTCACAGGAAAGTACTTCGTGATAACATCCAGGGCATCACGAAGCCGGCCATCCGTCGTCTGGCGCGCAGAGGTGGTGTCAAGCGTATCTCCGGTCTCATTTACGAAGAGACTCGCGGCGTCCTCAAGGTTTTCCTAGAGAACGTAATCCGCGACGCCGTCACGTACACGGAGCACGCCAAGAGGAAGACCGTAACCGCCATGGACGTAGTCTACGCTCTGAAGCGTCAAGGCCGCACCCTCTACGGTTTCGGCGGTTAAGGTTGCCTGCATGTCTCTGCCTGCATGCCACATAATATTTATCGAATATTATTATTTTATTCGATAAATAATTTAAACAAAAGGCCCTTTTCAGGGCCGCATATGAATCTTATAAACTTTATTACGGTTTATGTTTCTATGACACACACACAAGAAAGTCTCTAATTAACTAACTCAAAATACTTTTACCAACCTTACCAATAGTATCGGTTCTACAACATAAATAAACATCTTACTTGTTGTTACTCTTCCTCTATAGAGATATAGCGAACCGTGCCGAAGTATACTTATGTGTAGATCTCCATTCACCGTTCGAGTAACTGAAAGAAAAAAAAAAAAAAATATATGTATAATTTTTTATATATCGTAGCATACATATAACATTATAATATATTACTTTTATACGTTTGTTTTATCATTCTATATACCTACTTAGAAACGACTAATCGTATGATTTTAATATTATTATTAATATTTACTTTGAAAAATTATATTAATTTATACATTACTACGTCGTACGTACGTACACGACGAAAAGTAGCGCTGAGGGCGGCCGCCGCCGCTCTTTACTTTGTACTGCGCATTTGATTCGATTATTGTAAATATGCCTATAGACTATTCATAATATGAAATATATTGAATAATAATAGACAGTGTCTCAATGATGACGTAAAATATATTTTTATATTACTATTATAATCGAACAAACCTCACCGGTCATAGTCGTCCGTCCTTAAGTGGTGTGTTCGAACCAACGTGTATGCAACGTGTTTTACGAAGGTTCACTTTTAATGGTGTAATTCGTTCGGTTAATGTGTTAATATAAAAAAAATGTTTACACGTTTCAAGCTCGATATCCACGTCGAGGATTTATCGACCGTTTAGGCGGAAATCTTTGCGTTTTATAGAGAAAAATACATTTTTAACAAAACTCAACGTATGCACGGTAGACAGTCGAGAAAATAATATACCGTAGCGTCGTAACCTATCGTTTATACCCTATATAATCTGTGTTGTACGATGGTCACTTTCATGATATATATAAAATGTTGTACGAAATACATGCCGCCATAGGAAAAGTTTAATAAAAATTTATTTAATTAGATAGGTGTTAGTGAAAAGTATGAAGTGTTCATACGAGAAAACGTCCCGCGACAGAACGGCCCTCGTTACGGTAAAGTTCAGACGTAGCTCGCTGAACGAAATTTTATGTATGGTGGCGACATCTACGGACAGTCGAAGTCTCTATCTACTTTACTACTAACTACTACGTTAGTTAATTACGTACTTACTTGTGTGTATCTAAATATAATAAAAAATAAATAAAATGGCAGACACAGCTGTTGCCGCCGAAGCTCCGGCTCCCGCTACACCCGCGAAGAAGGCAGGAAGAGGGGCAGGTGCCGCAAAGAAACCTAAGGCGAAGCCCACTCATCCCAAGACATCCGAGATGGTGAACAACGCTATCAGGGAGATGAAGGAACGCAGCGGATCGTCGTTGCAAGCCATCAAAAAATACATCGCCGCCCACTACAAGGTCGACGCCGAGAAGTTGGCGCCTTTCATTAGAAAGTATCTGAAGAGTGCCGTCGAATCGGGTGCCCTAATTCAGACAAAGGGCAAGGGAGCCTCCGGATCGTTCAAACTCGAGTCCAAGTCCTCCTCGGCGAAGAAACCCAGCGCAGCCGCCGCTAGCTCCGGCAAATCCGCCGGCGGCAAGGGTGCCGCCGCCTCCGCCGCCAAGGGTGGTAAGAAGGCGACCGCCTCCGCCGCCGGCGCCAAGAGCAAGAAGGCGGCCGCCGCGTCGGCGTCTGCCGCCTCGGGCTCGCCGTCCAAATCCAAAGCGTCCGCAGCTAAAGACAAGAAAGCCGCCGCCGCAAAGAAGAAGCCCGCCCCTAAGAAGGCCGCAACCCCCGCTAAGGCGAAGGGTGGTGCAGCCCCCAAAGCAAAGAAGACCGCCAAACCTCCTACTAAGAAACCCAAGGCACCGAAACCTAAGAAGGCCGCCGCCACACCTAAGAAGCCGGCCGCGAAGAAAGCAGCCGCCGCCAAGAAGTAAACTCGCACACGACACCACCGCACAACATAATTGATTGTGTGTGTGTGTGTGTGTGTGTCGTCGAGAGGTACGACGTGTTGCGCCGCGGCGCTAAGCGGCTCAAGACTGCGGCGACCGACCAGCGGAGTAGTGCAGTTTCTGATCGCAAGAAAGAAGAAGAAAACTACTAAGATCTCTCTCTATCATCGCTGCCGCGCGCTTAGCTTGCTATGCGCACGCACGCAACAACAAAACAGCCCTTTTCAGGGCTAACAAAGTTTTCTCGAATATAATTTTTATTTTTATATTCGTTTCTATGATACGATAAAGGTCAAAAGTAGTCTCAAACAAACAAACAACATTCTACTATAACGCATCAACTTTATTTATTTCTAAATAAATACTTTACATCGCTAAGTATAGGTACAATTTCGTATAATAATATCTAATAATAATAAACTATAACTAAGCAATTACATATATAAATTAACTAACTTACTATGCTACCGTACAAAATCTATAACTACTTATTTATTACCTACATAGGTAAATTAAATTATTTATTTCGTATCGTACCATAAACTTTATCCTCTTCACAATATACACTTCACTTCACTTTGGTATTTATTATTACACCACACATTTATTTTTTCACTTGTTTCACTTCACACACGCGCGAGATTATTATTATTTACGCGAACGCAACGACGGAGGCGACGTGAAACGACGATAATAAACAACAACAACCTAATTAATAATTACAACACACATTTTTACAACTATAAACTAAAACGACACGCCGTCCGCCCTGCCGACTGCCCGATATAATATACTTTTGTTTTTCAATATAATAATAAAGGATATTATTATTATTATTATGGCTATGGCGCTGGCGCATGCGCGATGCGCGACGAACGACGTCGCTTTTTGACGGTGTCAGTTCGTTCTCTCGCTCGCTCCCTACCCCACCCGACGTTTGCGCGACAGCGGCCGTATATAAAATGAACGGACACAAACGGATTGTTTTGTCATTCCACGCTAGCCGCCGCCCGGTGCACACGTCTCCACGACAGTCCGTGCCAAATTCCGACGCGACTTTCCCGCTCAAACATTCCGACACTTCGACAGTTATAGCGACTTGTTGTTTTCACAACAAGTTGTCTAATAATTGTCAAGTTACTGTTCTTTTTAGAACAATCACACACATTTCCTGGACAATTGTAACGACTTGTTATTTTCATAACGAGTTGTTAATAATTGTTTAGTCACTGTTCTTCTTAGAACAATCACACACACATTCACAACACTACACCTTCGTTTCTTGTCCTTCTAGGGACATAGACAACAAAAGTCTGTTCTTTTCAGAACAACCGCACACACACATTACACAACACCACACCTTGTTTCTTGTCCTTCTAGGGACATAGACAACAAAAGTCTGCTCTTTTCAGAGCACCCCACACATACACCTACACAACATTGCGTTTCTCTTGTCCTTATCAGGACATTGAACACAAAAGTCTCGCCGCGAGCGTCCCGCTTCCCGCCGTTTTCACAGCGGTCAGCGGCCCACCTCACAGCGATTGTCCTTGTCAGGACACTACACTACTACGTACACCACTTACCTCACAACACCGTGTCCGCTGCGAACTGTACTGCCCTTCTCGGGGCATATACGAGCACCGGCATACACCACACACAAACCCGGCGTCGGTCCAGTCCTTTCCAGGGCTCCGCACCCGGCTCACTTCACCACACACTACAACAACACGAAACACAGCACATTAACACCCGTGCACTTTTAAGCGCGCGGCCCACATCGGAGCCCTACCGTCACCGGAGGCCCCGTACACATAGGTACTCACAACATTTTTTCGCGCGCTTTTTGATCCGTCGAAAAGAGCGCGAAACTCACTACACCACAAATCACTACACACCTACATCGCACCTACATACATTTACATTCATCTACATTACACTACATTCATTTACACAACATAACACGTACGTTGCTACGCGAGCGACTATCAGCTGGGCGCGGCGAGAGGCCACCGGCCGGGACGCGACCGCCGCAAAAAGCGCGCGAACGTAGCATCGTCGCTCGACGCTCACTCGATACACTATCCATACATCTACATACGTACGTATAACACACCTATTTTATACATCGAATTTTGATCGCGTCTCACAGCTGTTTACGCAGTTGTATTCGCGTGAAAACTTCGTTGTTTAACTTCATATATTTTTGGCCCCTTCAGGGTAAAACCAGCTTGGTCTGGTCCCCGGTGGAAACCTCACAGGTGCCAACGAAACCGGGTGAGGCGTTGACCCGACACGCCTGCCGCGCCCCATAAGGGCAAAGCTAACCGTCGGACGGGACCAGGTAGCACGGCCTTGGGGTGTCCCCTAGTCGTGTCTGGTTGTCTCCTACCGTCCCACCCTTACCCCTTCCTTACTTCCATTCCTTTACACTAGTTTGGGTGTGCCGGCCGTCAGGCCCATACCACCCCGGTGTAGAGGCAGTTAGGAATCCTCTACTCGCGTGAGTTGCACAGAGGAATACACGTTGTTTAGGTACACACCACACCACGCACTACTCATCCTCCTGGCTTCCCGCCGGGAGGGATCGTAATCAAGGCGGCCGACTAAAAGTCAACAACTTTTTATTTGTCGTCCTTGTTGCTAATCCCTACTAAGTGTAACTCGATCGAGTTTCACTTAGTACAAAATGTTATCACTCGAGGTTCTATTACAGGACCCCGAGGTTTATGCCTTTTTAAAGGCAAAGTTTGGGGACGGCATCCCCTCCGCCGCCCCCGCTTCCTTCCCCTCACAACCCCTCACCCCAGCCGCCACTGCCGAAGCGCGATCTTCTATCGGTCGCAAATCCCGTCGGGACGCAGTCCCAAGCACCCCCGCCTCCCCCACGCGTTCGCGGAGCTCTCACTCCACGAGACGCACCCCCTCCCCCGTCATCACCCCCTCTCCCTCCGATATGGAGGCTTCTGATATGAGCAGTCAGGAATCTGACGACGGGTTTCAACCCGACCCGCGCAATGAGCGCAAAAAGAGGAGGCGCAACCCTCCTCTCCCCCCCTCTTCGGGCACTGACGCCCTTCTACCCACCCCCCCCTCCCAACCGCCCAAGCCCGCCTCGCAGAAGAGGCCGCTCTCTCCCCGTCAAGGGGACGCTCCACGAAAGGAGCAAACCCCCCCACCCCTCTTCGTTCATGAGAAGTCCAAATGGACTTCTATTTCAGGTTGGTGTGCTGAAAAGCACATCAACTTCACCTCCGCACGATCCACCGCTCAGGGGATCAAAATCACTGTCCCCACTTCTCGGGACCATAGGTCCCTCACCCTCCTTCTCAAGGAAAGGGCTATCCCTTTCCACACTTTCACCCTTGAGGAGGAACGCCTCCTCAGGGTAGTCATTCGAGGTGTCCCCAGGGAGATCCCCACGGAGGAGGTTCTATCCTCCCTCCGCTCCCAATCTTATCCCGTGCACGCCGTGCACCGCATGGTCCGGGGGAAATCCCACGATCCATACGACATGGTTCTGGTCTCCCTCGACCGCACCGACGCCGGAAAGGCGATATTCCGCCTCACCAGCGTATGCCAACTTCACGGCATAGCTGTTGAGCCCCCCCACAAGCGTGACACTGTTTCCCAGTGCCACCGCTGCCAACAATACGGGCACTCCGCCCGCAATTGTTTCGCCAAGCCTAGGTGCGTCAAGTGCCTAGGTGACCACTCCACCGCCCAGTGCGACCGGCCCAAGGACAAGTCCTTGTGCACGTCTCCCCCCGCATGTGTTCTCTGCGGGGAGATCGGACATCCCGCGAACTACCGCGGGTGCCCGAAAGCCCCTCGCCCCCTTAAGGGGAAAACCCCTCGCACTCCGGCAAGGCGCAATCCCCCCCCACCCACGACTCCCCCAAGCCCCCCCAAACCCAACCCTTGGGGATCAAAGGCAGTAGCCCCTGCGGTGAAGCCTATGTTCCCCGCCCTCCCCAGCCGAGCAACCCCTCCTGTGGCTGCCTCGGCTCCCCCCACCCCCAACCCCCCCTCGGCTAAGATACCGACCCCGGTATTCCTAGCCCCCTCCCCCCCCCTCCCCCTCCATCAACAACTCGGATCTGGGAATAGTTGCTCGCTTTGCGAGCCTTATAAACTACGCCCAGCTTCGAGAAATGGCCGACCTGATTCGCGCCAATGAGGGCAACCCATTGGCACTGCTGGATATCTCGATCAGGTACTCCAGCATCATCGAATCACTAGCCAACTTTAGGGTAAATCCGTAATGGATTTACAACCCCAAGGTAGAGTCAAACCGAAATCCCTACGTTTAGGTTATTTCAATGCAAATGGCATTAAAACCCAGCGCGACGAGATCGCCACCTTTCTCCGCGATCATGACTTAGATATTCTTTTAGTGCAAGAAACCTTTTTAAAACCCGCTCATAGGGACCCGAAAATTGCAAACTATTGCATAGTTCGCAATGATAGGGTCAGATCCCGCCTCGGCGGCACTCTAATCTATTACAAAAAATCCTTGCACTGTGTTCCCATGGACCCGCCCTCCCTCACGTCAAACATTGAAGCTTCGATATGTAAGCTAGGCATGTCAGGACATCAACCCATTGTGATAGGTTCGTTGTACTGCCCCCCGGGCGAAGATTACTCACTATGGGATAGTGACTTCGCGGCCCTCGCCAACCTCGGGGGTGCAGTCATTCTGGCAGGAGACATAAATGCCAAAAACTCCCTTTGGGGTTGTAACACTACAACTCAAAGGGGCAGAGTTCTCAACAGGATCTCTGAATCCCTAGGTTTCGACATTCTCGCTCCGAATGAGCCAACCCATTACCCCGTCAACTTAGCACATCGCCCTGATGTACTAGACGTCGCACTCCTAAAGAGCATCAATCTGAGGTTGTGTTCGATAGAAGTGCACAAGGAGCTTGACTCCGATCACAGGCCAGTAGTACTAGACTTCGCTCCCCGCGTAGGTCCCCGCGAAGCAGGCCAACCTCTTCCTACCAGGCTTGTAACAGACTGGAATCGTCTTGAGGAAAGCCTCAAGGCGACTACCTCCGACCATCTAGATGGTATACCAGATATTATCACGTCCGTAGACGAAACGGTAGCGGCAATCGACTCCCTCACAAATCACGTGCAATCGCTTATTAGTGATTGCTCCCGGAGAGTACCGGTGGAGGACAGCCTCCACTGGCGCCTCCCCGAGGACGTACGAGATTTACTGAGGGAGAAGAACGCAGCTATCAGAGCCTACGATAGAGTTCCCTCCGAAGCCAATAGGGCACAGCTTAGATCACTTCAGCGCGCCGTCAAAGCGCGAATTGGCGAGGTACGCCAGGATAGATGGGACAGCACTCTCGAAAGTTTAGAACCTACACACCAAGCGTTCTGGCAACTTTCGAGAGCCCTTACTAAGGATACTGTTGTTCCCATACCTCCCCTCAACAGGCCCAACCTTCCTCCCGCTTTTGATGATAGCGAGAAAACCGAATGTCTAGCTGACTGTCTCGAGCTTCAATGTTCCCCCAGCACCCTCCCAGTCGACTTAGATCACCTCGAAGAGGTAAACCAAGAGGTGGAACGGCTAGCCTCACTACCGTTACCCACCCTATCCGAAGAGGATGAAGACCCTGTCCCCCCAGTCACACCCGATGAGGTATCAGGTATCATCAAGAAACTAAAACCTAGGAAATCCCCCGGTTCGGATCTAATCAACAACAGAGTTATCAAACTCTTTCCCCCCATCCTTATCGCCCTCATGACCGCCATCTTCAATGGGGCCATGTCTAACAACATCTTTCCACACCAGTGGAAAAATGCCATCGTCATTGGCATCCCAAAACCGGGCAAGCCCAAGACCGAACCGAGTAGTTATCGACCCATCAGCCTTCTCAACGGCATGGGCAAGATATACGAACGACTTATACTCAGTCGTCTCCTAGCATACGCCGATGCTAACCTGCTCATTCCCCATGAGCAATTTGGCTTTAGGAATCACCATTCCTGTGTTCAGCAAGTCCACCGACTGGTTGAGCACATAAGTCACAAACTCATGTACGGTCAACGTACGGGCGTCCTCTACTTTGATGTGGCGAAGGCGTTCGACAAGGTCTGGCACAACGGCTTATTATATAAGCTGTGGCAGATGGAAGTGCCACACAGACTCGTGCTCATCATACGAGACTACTTGTCGAATCGCCTTTTCCGCTACAGAGTCGAAGGCGCCCTCTCCTCCCCCCACCCCGTTCATGCCGGAGTCCCACAGGGCTCGGTATTATCTCCAATCCTGTTCTCGCTGTTCACAAGCGACATACCAAAGCATCGGCAAGCTCAGTTAGCACTTTTCGCAGACGACACTGCAATCTACGCCTCTGGTACTAGTCTGGATTCCATAGCCAAGAACCTCCAATCCTCGGCCGACGCACTCGGTGCATGGTTTAGGAAGTGGCGGATCGAGGTGAATCCAGACAAAAGTCAAGCAGTGCTATACCATAGGCAAGCTAACAAACTCCCCCCTCCCCGCCCGCCCACGATTCGTATGTTTGGTAAGCCGATCCCTTGGGAGAAGCAAGCCAAATACCTAGGAGTTACTCTTGATGATCATCTGTCGTTCATTCCGCACATTAAGACCGTGCGCGCTAGGGCCGCTATGGCACAAAGTCGACTATACTTCCTCTTAAACCGTCGTTCAAAGCTTTCGCTTAGGAACAAAGTCCGCCTTTATACGGCTTGCATACGCCCCATCATGACGTATGCCTCCCCTGTGTTCGCACACACCCCCCCCTGTAGAATTCGTAAACTTCAGGTTCTCCAGAACAGATTCATGCGTAAAGCAACAGGAGCTCCCTGGTATGTTAGGACAGAGAATCTTCACATAGACCTCGGTCTGCCTACAATTAGGCAATTCATGAAGCGCTGCTCTCAGAACTTCTTTGACTCCGCCGCCGCACACAAGAACCCACTCATAGTGGCATCGTCTTCCTACACACCGTCTTGCATCTCGCGCATTCGCCGTCCGAGACACGTTCTCGGCGAGGATGACGACGAGATCACCAAGGCGCAGGAAGCCGCATACTCATCTATGAGACACAACTCACCCCGCACCGGCAACTCACCGCGATACCGACCTCGTCGTAGGGGTCGTTTGTATCGTCACCGCGTCACTACACAATCGGGCCGGCCCGCCACACCTAGCATAGCCCACAACTAGGGTTCGAGTTCCCTTGGTAGGGGACGCCCTATGCATATGCAGCACTCACACTCACTCATATGACCGTAGGCAAATTTTTGTTAGTTCCGTCTAACAAAAGTTTGAATACGTAGGTACATTTAGGTTAGGAGCACACGCTCGCCGCACGACCGCGCAAGGGTGTACATAGCCTAACGGCTTACACTTATCACCTTAAACAATAATAAAAAACGGATTGTTTTTGTATTTACTGGTTGTAGCGCGCGCACGCACACGCACGTTATATATAATATTACGTTGAAAGTTATTATAATATAAAAAAACTTCAAACATGTCTGGACGCGGTAAAGGTGGAAAAGTTAAGGGAAAGGCAAAGTCTCGTTCCAACCGTGCTGGTCTCCAGTTCCCCGTCGGTCGTATACACAGGCTGCTGCGTAACGGCAACTACGCCGAGCGCGTCGGTGCCGGTGCTCCAGTGTATCTGGCCGCAGTAATGGAATACCTTGCCGCTGAAGTTCTCGAGTTGGCCGGTAACGCCGCGAGGGACAACAAGAAGACCAGGATCATTCCCCGTCATCTCCAATTGGCCATCCGCAACGACGAGGAGTTGAACAAACTGCTATCCGGCGTGACAATCGCTCAGGGCGGTGTGCTGCCTAACATCCAGGCTGTCCTCCTGCCCAAGAAGACCGAGAAGAAGGCCTAAACCTCTCGCTCAATTCTTGGTCTGTCTGTATCATCGAGATCACGATCGATGTGCATCGACACACACACACACACTGTTCTTTGCGTGCATGGATCGTGAACGTGAAAAAGGCCCTTTTCAGGGCCACAATACGAATCATAGTCGGAAAGTAATATTATATTATTATTATAAAGACTGTTTCTATTACGATACAATTGAAAGTATTCTAGCAGTATAACTATGTATTATAGTACATTATACAGTATATTATAAAATAATACTTAATAATATTAAATTGACAGACACGTCAGTTAAAAGTAAATTTTACATGAACAAAACTACTACTTCATTGATACATTATAATTAAACACGAAATAAAAATATATGCAACGTAGATACCTATCAATACAAACCATTTGATATTTATTTAATTATAGGTATGTAATCTACCATACTATCAAATAGATAGAATAAATAATATTACTACTAAAGACGACCAAAAGCGAAGCGTCGCACCTCGTCCCGCGCATTTCCCCTTTGGCGCGGTCTCTCTCTTGACGCTAGAGCGAGGCGAACGCGACTGAACATATCTGTTTCGCTACGATTGGTCCGCGCGGACTGTCGCGCTCTACGTGCGTCCCACCACTGAGCGACTTTTGGCTCAATAAAAAGAAGGTGCAGTTTGCCGTACGAAATCACTCAGCTATCGAACGCCGTACTGTACTGTACTGTACGTTCATTAGCGCGCTCTCATAATTATTAACCGACAACAAAATGCCGCCCAAGACAAGTGGTAAGGCCGCCAAGAAATCCGGCAAGGCACAAAAGAACATCTCCAAGACCGATAAGAAAAAGAAGAAGCACAAGAGGAAGGAGAGCTACGCCATCTACATCTACAAGGTGCTCAAGCAGGTCCACCCCGACACCGGTATCTCCAGTAAGGCTATGTCAATCATGAATTCGTTCGTTAACGACATCTTCGAACGCATAGCCGCCGAAGCTTCTCGTCTGGCCCATTACAACAAGAGGTCCACTATTACATCGAGGGAGGTGCAGACTTCCGTCAGGCTGCTGCTGCCCGGTGAGCTCGCCAAGCACGCAGTCAGCGAGGGCACCAAAGCCGTCACCAAGTACACCAGCTCCAAGTGAGCGTCGCGTATACTTGTTTCGTGTTTTTTTGTGTCTGTGTATGTATATCGAAACACGAACACAACAAAAGGCCCTTTTCAGGGCCACAAATATGTTCATGTATTTTCTGTAATCGGTTTCTATTAACACACAACAAGTCGAAAGTTCGACGACGACGACGACCGGTTAATTAATTTACTTAACTAATAAAATAAAAAAAATATATATATATATATATATATGTATATATTTCCTCTATCTAGCTGAATAACAAACAAACAATATAATTATGGTTAGGCTAGGTTAGAAAAAGTTAGGTTAAGAAATGTTAGGTTTGAAAAAGTTAGGTTCTAAAGGAGAGAGAATGAATGAAATTTAATTAAAAAAAAAAAAAAAATCATATATATTAACAACGTAGATGTTTAACCGCGATAAATATAAATAATAAAAAAATAAAAAAAAATAGAAAAAGGTTTAATGCGAAACGATAATTATTTATAGATGATACCTACCACCTATACCAATAAATTATTGTTTTGTAAAACTTTATTCGAGCGTTCGATTGTGTGATGCGTCGAGCTTGTTTCCCGTCGGGTATAAATATTGGTGACCCGCGTACGGCGTTATTCATTCTCTCTCGCACCGTCCCCGCGTACTGACGTTACCTACCGTACTACCGTTACGTTAAAGAAATGGCACGTACCAAGCAGACCGCTCGCAAGTCCACCGGTGGTAAGGCACCGAGGAAACAGCTCGCCACTAAAGCCGCCCGCAAGAGTGCACCGGCTACCGGTGGTGTAAAGAAGCCCCATCGCTACAGGCCCGGTACCGTCGCTCTTCGTGAGATCCGTCGTTACCAGAAGAGTACCGAGCTGTTGATCCGCAAACTCCCGTTCCAGCGTTTGGTTCGTGAGATCGCTCAGGACTTCAAGACCGATCTCCGTTTCCAGAGCTCCGCTGTCATGGCACTTCAGGAGGCCAGCGAGGCTTACCTCGTCGGTCTCTTCGAAGACACCAACCTTTGCGCCATTCACGCTAAACGCGTCACCATCATGCCAAAGGACATACAGTTGGCTCGCAGGATCAGAGGCGAACGCGCTTAAGGCGTGTGACTTTACAACTCCGGCGTACACAAACACGCACGAAATTATCATCGTGTCAGTTTTGTACACTCGAGCCGAAAAGCACAAAAGGCCCTTTTCAGGGCCACATATATTTCTGATATATTATTAAAATATATGTTTCTTACATAACATCATAAAGTCATATAGTCTATAAATAAACTACATATAATTATATACTAAATTATAAATATATAGGTTACTGAAAAAGTTTAGTTTAGTTTGTTTGCTTATGTTATTTATGCATAATTGATTTGACTTAAAACATGGATGTAAATAAATCTATGGAATAATCAAATTATTTCACTTTTGCAATATTCTATATGCTATGCGTATAGACTTGCCAAATGAAATTAGGTTGATATTTTATTAAAACAATAATTTGTTCAAGTCATAGGTGAATATGACTAATACAAGAATAACACGAATTATTATTAATGTACCTACATAGAAATTATATTAATAAATAATTGTGTGTTCGTAGTAAACCGGGGCACCCACCGAGCGCGCGAGCGCGTCGACGGCTCCATACACCGGCGGTATACTATATAAAGGGGCGAAATACGTTTGCTCCGAATCCAGTCGTACGCCAGCGCTCGCCGTTTAACAACGTGCGCGCGTTAGTCATTTGTTCGTGTCGTTCTGTTCAATTTACTCGCTTAGAAGATGACCGGACGCGGAAAGGGAGGAAAAGGTCTGGGGAAAGGAGGAGCCAAGCGTCACAGGAAAGTACTTCGTGATAACATCCAGGGCATCACGAAGCCGGCCATCCGTCGTCTGGCGCGCAGAGGTGGTGTCAAGCGTATCTCCGGTCTCATTTACGAAGAGACTCGCGGCGTCCTCAAGGTTTTCCTAGAGAACGTAATCCGCGACGCCGTCACGTACACGGAGCACGCCAAGAGGAAGACCGTAACCGCCATGGACGTAGTCTACGCTCTGAAGCGTCAAGGCCGCACCCTCTACGGTTTCGGCGGTTAAGGTTGCCTGCATGTCTCTGCCTGCATGCCACATAATATTTATCGAATATTATTATTTTATTCGATAAATAATTTAAACAAAAGGCCCTTTTCAGGGCCGCATATGAATCTTATAAACTTTATTACGGTTTATGTTTCTATGACACACACACAAGAAAGTCTCTAATTAACTAACTCAAAATACTTTTACCAACCTTACCAATAGTATCGGTTCTACAACATAAATAAACATCTTACTTGTTGTTACTCTTCCTCTATAGAGATATAGCGAACCGTGCCGAAGTATACTTATGTGTAGATCTCCATTCACCGTTCGAGTAACTGAAAGAAAAAAAAAAAAAAATATATGTATAATTTTTTATATATCGTAGCATACATATAACATTATAATATATTACTTTTATACGTTTGTTTTATCATTCTATATACCTACTTAGAAACGACTAATCGTATGATTTTAATATTATTATTAATATTTACTTTGAAAAATTATATTAATTTATACATTACTACGTCGTACGTACGTACACGACGAAAAGTAGCGCTGAGGGCGGCCGCCGCCGCTCTTTACTTTGTACTGCGCATTTGATTCGATTATTGTAAATATGCCTATAGACTATTCATAATATGAAATATATTGAATAATAATAGACAGTGTCTCAATGATGACGTAAAATATATTTTTATATTACTATTATAATCGAACAAACCTCACCGGTCATAGTCGTCCGTCCTTAAGTGGTGTGTTCGAACCAACGTGTATGCAACGTGTTTTACGAAGGTTCACTTTTAATGGTGTAATTCGTTCGGTTAATGTGTTAATATAAAAAAAATGTTTACACGTTTCAAGCTCGATATCCACGTCGAGGATTTATCGACCGTTTAGGCGGAAATCTTTGCGTTTTATAGAGAAAAATACATTTTTAACAAAACTCAACGTATGCACGGTAGACAGTCGAGAAAATAATATACCGTAGCGTCGTAACCTATCGTTTATACCCTATATAATCTGTGTTGTACGATGGTCACTTTCATGATATATATAAAATGTTGTACGAAATACATGCCGCCATAGGAAAAGTTTAATAAAAATTTATTTAATTAGATAGGTGTTAGTGAAAAGTATGAAGTGTTCATACGAGAAAACGTCCCGCGACAGAACGGCCCTCGTTACGGTAAAGTTCAGACGTAGCTCGCTGAACGAAATTTTATGTATGGTGGCGACATCTACGGACAGTCGAAGTCTCTATCTACTTTACTACTAACTACTACGTTAGTTAATTACGTACTTACTTGTGTGTATCTAAATATAATAAAAAATAAATAAAATGGCAGACACAGCTGTTGCCGCCGAAGCTCCGGCTCCCGCTACACCCGCGAAGAAGGCAGGAAGAGGGGCAGGTGCCGCAAAGAAACCTAAGGCGAAGCCCACTCATCCCAAGACATCCGAGATGGTGAACAACGCTATCAGGGAGATGAAGGAACGCAGCGGATCGTCGTTGCAAGCCATCAAAAAATACATCGCCGCCCACTACAAGGTCGACGCCGAGAAGTTGGCGCCTTTCATTAGAAAGTATCTGAAGAGTGCCGTCGAATCGGGTGCCCTAATTCAGACAAAGGGCAAGGGAGCCTCCGGATCGTTCAAACTCGAGTCCAAGTCCTCCTCGGCGAAGAAACCCAGCGCAGCCGCCGCTAGCTCCGGCAAATCCGCCGGCGGCAAGGGTGCCGCCGCCTCCGCCGCCAAGGGTGGTAAGAAGGCGACCGCCTCCGCCGCCGGCGCCAAGAGCAAGAAGGCGGCCGCCGCGTCGGCGTCTGCCGCCTCGGGCTCGCCGTCCAAATCCAAAGCGTCCGCAGCTAAAGACAAGAAAGCCGCCGCCGCAAAGAAGAAGCCCGCCCCTAAGAAGGCCGCAACCCCCGCTAAGGCGAAGGGTGGTGCAGCCCCCAAAGCAAAGAAGACCGCCAAACCTCCTACTAAGAAACCCAAGGCACCGAAACCTAAGAAGGCCGCCGCCACACCTAAGAAGCCGGCCGCGAAGAAAGCAGCCGCCGCCAAGAAGTAAACTCGCACACGACACCACCGCACAACATAATTGATTGTGTGTGTGTGTGTGTGTGTGTCGTCGAGAGGTACGACGTGTTGCGCCGCGGCGCTAAGCGGCTCAAGACTGCGGCGACCGACCAGCGGAGTAGTGCAGTTTCTGATCGCAAGAAAGAAGAAGAAAACTACTAAGATCTCTCTCTATCATCGCTGCCGCGCGCTTAGCTTGCTATGCGCACGCACGCAACAACAAAACAGCCCTTTTCAGGGCTAACAAAGTTTTCTCGAATATAATTTTTATTTTTATATTCGTTTCTATGATACGATAAAGGTCAAAAGTAGTCTCAAACAAACAAACAACATTCTACTATAACGCATCAACTTTATTTATTTCTAAATAAATACTTTACATCGCTAAGTATAGGTACAATTTCGTATAATAATATCTAATAATAATAAACTATAACTAAGCAATTACATATATAAATTAACTAACTTACTATGCTACCGTACAAAATCTATAACTACTTATTTATTACCTACATAGGTAAATTAAATTATTTATTTCGTATCGTACCATAAACTTTATCCTCTTCACAATATACACTTCACTTCACTTTGGTATTTATTATTACACCACACATTTATTTTTTCACTTGTTTCACTTCACACACGCGCGAGATTATTATTATTTACGCGAACGCAACGACGGAGGCGACGTGAAACGACGATAATAAACAACAACAACCTAATTAATAATTACAACACACATTTTTACAACTATAAACTAAAACGACACGCCGTCCGCCCTGCCGACTGCCCGATATAATATACTTTTGTTTTTCAATATAATAATAAAGGATATTATTATTATTATTATGGCTATGGCGCTGGCGCATGCGCGATGCGCGACGAACGACGTCGCTTTTTGACGGTGTCAGTTCGTTCTCTCGCTCGCTCCCTACCCCACCCGACGTTTGCGCGACAGCGGCCGTATATAAAATGAACGGACACAAACGGATTGTTTTTGTATTTACTGGTTGTAGCGCGCGCACGCACACGCACGTTATATATAATATTACGTTGAAAGTTATTATAATATAAAAAAACTTCAAACATGTCTGGACGCGGTAAAGGTGGAAAAGTTAAGGGAAAGGCAAAGTCTCGTTCCAACCGTGCTGGTCTCCAGTTCCCCGTCGGTCGTATACACAGGCTGCTGCGTAACGGCAACTACGCCGAGCGCGTCGGTGCCGGTGCTCCAGTGTATCTGGCCGCAGTAATGGAATACCTTGCCGCTGAAGTTCTCGAGTTGGCCGGTAACGCCGCGAGGGACAACAAGAAGACCAGGATCATTCCCCGTCATCTCCAATTGGCCATCCGCAACGACGAGGAGTTGAACAAACTGCTATCCGGCGTGACAATCGCTCAGGGCGGTGTGCTGCCTAACATCCAGGCTGTCCTCCTGCCCAAGAAGACCGAGAAGAAGGCCTAAACCTCTCGCTCAATTCTTGGTCTGTCTGTATCATCGAGATCACGATCGATGTGCATCGACACACACACACACACTGTTCTTTGCGTGCATGGATCGTGAACGTGAAAAAGGCCCTTTTCAGGGCCACAATACGAATCATAGTCGGAAAGTAATATTATATTATTATTATAAAGACTGTTTCTATTACGATACAATTGAAAGTATTCTAGCAGTATAACTATGTATTATAGTACATTATACAGTATATTATAAAATAATACTTAATAATATTAAATTGACAGACACGTCAGTTAAAAGTAAATTTTACATGAACAAAACTACTACTTCATTGATACATTATAATTAAACACGAAATAAAAATATATGCAACGTAGATACCTATCAATACAAACCATTTGATATTTATTTAATTATAGGTATGTAATCTACCATACTATCAAATAGATAGAATAAATAATATTACTACTAAAGACGACCAAAAGCGAAGCGTCGCACCTCGTCCCGCGCATTTCCCCTTTGGCGCGGTCTCTCTCTTGACGCTAGAGCGAGGCGAACGCGACTGAACATATCTGTTTCGCTACGATTGGTCCGCGCGGACTGTCGCGCTCTACGTGCGTCCCACCACTGAGCGACTTTTGGCTCAATAAAAAGAAGGTGCAGTTTGCCGTACGAAATCATGATGACACCAACATGATGTCAAAGGGGGTGAGAGTTATTGCCGTCACGGCCGCTGGTCGCTCGGAGCTGGACCTCCCCCGGGTCAACCGGGGGTCTCATCTGGCTCGGGCAGACCGCCCGGACGGCACTAGGGCCGACTCTCCCCCTTTTCCTCTTATTCAAGACACCACCGGTAAAACCAACCACAACCGACCTACCCTTTGTTAAGGGTAGCGGATGATCCCGCTGAAAGGGGCAACGCCCCGTCACAGCCTCCACGCAACCCCCGACGGGGTTGATGTGACGTCCTCGGTACGTACGAAATCACTCAGCTATCGAACGCCGTACTGTACTGTACTGTACGTTCATTAGCGCGCTCTCATAATTATTAACCGACAACAAAATGCCGCCCAAGACAAGTGGTAAGGCCGCCAAGAAATCCGGCAAGGCACAAAAGAACATCTCCAAGACCGATAAGAAAAAGAAGAAGCACAAGAGGAAGGAGAGCTACGCCATCTACATCTACAAGGTGCTCAAGCAGGTCCACCCCGACACCGGTATCTCCAGTAAGGCTATGTCAATCATGAATTCGTTCGTTAACGACATCTTCGAACGCATAGCCGCCGAAGCTTCTCGTCTGGCCCATTACAACAAGAGGTCCACTATTACATCGAGGGAGGTGCAGACTTCCGTCAGGCTGCTGCTGCCCGGTGAGCTCGCCAAGCACGCAGTCAGCGAGGGCACCAAAGCCGTCACCAAGTACACCAGCTCCAAGTGAGCGTCGCGTATACTTGTTTCGTGTTTTTTTGTGTCTGTGTATGTATATCGAAACACGAACACAACAAAAGGCCCTTTTCAGGGCCACAAATATGTTCATGTATTTTCTGTAATCGGTTTCTATTAACACACAACAAGTCGAAAGTTCGACGACGACGACGACCGGTTAATTAATTTACTTAACTAATAAAATAAAAAAAAATATATATATATATATATATGTATATATTTCCTCTATCTAGCTGAATAACAAACAAACAATATAATTATGGTTAGGCTAGGTTAGAAAAAGTTAGGTTAAGAAATGTTAGGTTTGAAAAAGTTAGGTTCTAAAGGAGAGAGAATGAATGAAATTTAATTAAAAAAAAAAAAAAAATCATATATATTAACAACGTAGATGTTTAACCGCGATAAATATAAATAATAAAAAAATAAAAAAAAATAGAAAAAGGTTTAATGCGAAACGATAATTATTTATAGATGATACCTACCACCTATACCAATAAATTATTGTTTTGTAAAACTTTATTCGAGCGTTCGATTGTGTGATGCGTCGAGCTTGTTTCCCGTCGGGTATAAATATTGGTGACCCGCGTACGGCGTTATTCATTCTCTCTCGCACCGTCCCCGCGTACTGACGTTACCTACCGTACTACCGTTACGTTAAAGAAATGGCACGTACCAAGCAGACCGCTCGCAAGTCCACCGGTGGTAAGGCACCGAGGAAACAGCTCGCCACTAAAGCCGCCCGCAAGAGTGCACCGGCTACCGGTGGTGTAAAGAAGCCCCATCGCTACAGGCCCGGTACCGTCGCTCTTCGTGAGATCCGTCGTTACCAGAAGAGTACCGAGCTGTTGATCCGCAAACTCCCGTTCCAGCGTTTGGTTCGTGAGATCGCTCAGGACTTCAAGACCGATCTCCGTTTCCAGAGCTCCGCTGTCATGGCACTTCAGGAGGCCAGCGAGGCTTACCTCGTCGGTCTCTTCGAAGACACCAACCTTTGCGCCATTCACGCTAAACGCGTCACCATCATGCCAAAGGACATACAGTTGGCTCGCAGGATCAGAGGCGAACGCGCTTAAGGCGTGTGACTTTACAACTCCGGCGTACACAAACACGCACGAAATTATCATCGTGTCAGTTTTGTACACTCGAGCCGAAAAGCACAAAAGGCCCTTTTCAGGGCCACATATATTTCTGATATATTATTAAAATATATGTTTCTTACATAACATCATAAAGTCATATAGTCTATAAATAAACTACATATAATTATATACTAAATTATAAATATATAGGTTACTGAAAAAGTTTAGTTTAGTTTGTTTGCTTATGTTATTTATGCATAATTGATTTGACTTAAAACATGGATGTAAATAAATCTATGGAATAATCAAATTATTTCACTTTTGCAATATTCTATATGCTATGCGTATAGACTTGCCAAATGAAATTAGGTTGATATTTTATTAAAACAATAATTTGTTCAAGTCATAGGTGAATATGACTAATACAAGAATAACACGAATTATTATTAATGTACCTACATAGAAATTATATTAATAAATAATTGTGTGTTCGTAGTAAACCGGGGCACCCACCGAGCGCGCGAGCGCGTCGACGGCTCCATACACCGGCGGTATACTATATAAAGGGGCGAAATACGTTTGCTCCGAATCCAGTCGTACGCCAGCGCTCGCCGTTTAACAACGTGCGCGCGTTAGTCATTTGTTCGTGTCGTTCTGTTCAATTTACTCGCTTAGAAGATGACCGGACGCGGAAAGGGAGGAAAAGGTCTGGGGAAAGGAGGAGCCAAGCGTCACAGGAAAGTACTTCGTGATAACATCCAGGGCATCACGAAGCCGGCCATCCGTCGTCTGGCGCGCAGAGGTGGTGTCAAGCGTATCTCCGGTCTCATTTACGAAGAGACTCGCGGCGTCCTCAAGGTTTTCCTAGAGAACGTAATCCGCGACGCCGTCACGTACACGGAGCACGCCAAGAGGAAGACCGTAACCGCCATGGACGTAGTCTACGCTCTGAAGCGTCAAGGCCGCACCCTCTACGGTTTCGGCGGTTAAGGTTGCCTGCATGTCTCTGCCTGCATGCCACATAATATTTATCGAATATTATTATTTTATTCGATAAATAATTTAAACAAAAGGCCCTTTTCAGGGCCGCATATGAATCTTATAAACTTTATTACGGTTTATGTTTCTATGACACACACACAAGAAAGTCTCTAATTAACTAACTCAAAATACTTTTACCAACCTTACCAATAGTATCGGTTCTACAACATAAATAAACATCTTACTTGTTGTTACTCTTCCTCTATAGAGATATAGCGAACCGTGCCGAAGTATACTTATGTGTAGATCTCCATTCACCGTTCGAGTAACTGAAAGAAAAAAAAAAAAAAATATATGTATAATTTTTTATATATCGTAGCATACATATAACATTATAATATATTACTTTTATACGTTTGTTTTATCATTCTATATACCTACTTAGAAACGACTAATCGTATGATTTTAATATTATTATTAATATTTACTTTGAAAAATTATATTAATTTATACATTACTACGTCGTACGTACGTACACGACGAAAAGTAGCGCTGAGGGCGGCCGCCGCCGCTCTTTACTTTGTACTGCGCATTTGATTCGATTATTGTAAATATGCCTATAGACTATTCATAATATGAAATATATTGAATAATAATAGACAGTGTCTCAATGATGACGTAAAATATATTTTTATATTACTATTATAATCGAACAAACCTCACCGGTCATAGTCGTCCGTCCTTAAGTGGTGTGTTCGAACCAACGTGTATGCAACGTGTTTTACGAAGGTTCACTTTTAATGGTGTAATTCGTTCGGTTAATGTGTTAATATAAAAAAAATGTTTACACGTTTCAAGCTCGATATCCACGTCGAGGATTTATCGACCGTTTAGGCGGAAATCTTTGCGTTTTATAGAGAAAAATACATTTTTAACAAAACTCAACGTATGCACGGTAGACAGTCGAGAAAATAATATACCGTAGCGTCGTAACCTATCGTTTATACCCTATATAATCTGTGTTGTACGATGGTCACTTTCATGATATATATAAAATGTTGTACGAAATACATGCCGCCATAGGAAAAGTTTAATAAAAATTTATTTAATTAGATAGGTGTTAGTGAAAAGTATGAAGTGTTCATACGAGAAAACGTCCCGCGACAGAACGGCCCTCGTTACGGTAAAGTTCAGACGTAGCTCGCTGAACGAAATTTTATGTATGGTGGCGACATCTACGGACAGTCGAAGTCTCTATCTACTTTACTACTAACTACTACGTTAGTTAATTACGTACTTACTTGTGTGTATCTAAATATAATAAAAAATAAATAAAATGGCAGACACAGCTGTTGCCGCCGAAGCTCCGGCTCCCGCTACACCCGCGAAGAAGGCAGGAAGAGGGGCAGGTGCCGCAAAGAAACCTAAGGCGAAGCCCACTCATCCCAAGACATCCGAGATGGTGAACAACGCTATCAGGGAGATGAAGGAACGCAGCGGATCGTCGTTGCAAGCCATCAAAAAATACATCGCCGCCCACTACAAGGTCGACGCCGAGAAGTTGGCGCCTTTCATTAGAAAGTATCTGAAGAGTGCCGTCGAATCGGGTGCCCTAATTCAGACAAAGGGCAAGGGAGCCTCCGGATCGTTCAAACTCGAGTCCAAGTCCTCCTCGGCGAAGAAACCCAGCGCAGCCGCCGCTAGCTCCGGCAAATCCGCCGGCGGCAAGGGTGCCGCCGCCTCCGCCGCCAAGGGTGGTAAGAAGGCGACCGCCTCCGCCGCCGGCGCCAAGAGCAAGAAGGCGGCCGCCGCGTCGGCGTCTGCCGCCTCGGGCTCGCCGTCCAAATCCAAAGCGTCCGCAGCTAAAGACAAGAAAGCCGCCGCCGCAAAGAAGAAGCCCGCCCCTAAGAAGGCCGCAACCCCCGCTAAGGCGAAGGGTGGTGCAGCCCCCAAAGCAAAGAAGACCGCCAAACCTCCTACTAAGAAACCCAAGGCACCGAAACCTAAGAAGGCCGCCGCCACACCTAAGAAGCCGGCCGCGAAGAAAGCAGCCGCCGCCAAGAAGTAAACTCGCACACGACACCACCGCACAACATAATTGATTGTGTGTGTGTGTGTGTGTGTGTCGTCGAGAGGTACGACGTGTTGCGCCGCGGCGCTAAGCGGCTCAAGACTGCGGCGACCGACCAGCGGAGTAGTGCAGTTTCTGATCGCAAGAAAGAAGAAGAAAACTACTAAGATCTCTCTCTATCATCGCTGCCGCGCGCTTAGCTTGCTATGCGCACGCACGCAACAACAAAACAGCCCTTTTCAGGGCTAACAAAGTTTTCTCGAATATAATTTTTATTTTTATATTCGTTTCTATGATACGATAAAGGTCAAAAGTAGTCTCAAACAAACAAACAACATTCTACTATAACGCATCAACTTTATTTATTTCTAAATAAATACTTTACATCGCTAAGTATAGGTACAATTTCGTATAATAATATCTAATAATAATAAACTATAACTAAGCAATTACATATATAAATTAACTAACTTACTATGCTACCGTACAAAATCTATAACTACTTATTTATTACCTACATAGGTAAATTAAATTATTTATTTCGTATCGTACCATAAACTTTATCCTCTTCACAATATACACTTCACTTCACTTTGGTATTTATTATTACACCACACATTTATTTTTTCACTTGTTTCACTTCACACACGCGCGAGATTATTATTATTTACGCGAACGCAACGACGGAGGCGACGTGAAACGACGATAATAAACAACAACAACCTAATTAATAATTACAACACACATTTTTACAACTATAAACTAAAACGACACGCCGTCCGCCCTGCCGACTGCCCGATATAATATACTTTTGTTTTTCAATATAATAATAAAGGATATTATTATTATTATTATGGCTATGGCGCTGGCGCATGCGCGATGCGCGACGAACGACGTCGCTTTTTGACGGTGTCAGTTCGTTCTCTCGCTCGCTCCCTACCCCACCCGACGTTTGCGCGACAGCGGCCGTATATAAAATGAACGGACACAAACGGATTGTTTTTGTATTTACTGGTTGTAGCGCGCGCACGCACACGCACGTTATATATAATATTACGTTGAAAGTTATTATAATATAAAAAAACTTCAAACATGTCTGGACGCGGTAAAGGTGGAAAAGTTAAGGGAAAGGCAAAGTCTCGTTCCAACCGTGCTGGTCTCCAGTTCCCCGTCGGTCGTATACACAGGCTGCTGCGTAACGGCAACTACGCCGAGCGCGTCGGTGCCGGTGCTCCAGTGTATCTGGCCGCAGTAATGGAATACCTTGCCGCTGAAGTTCTCGAGTTGGCCGGTAACGCCGCGAGGGACAACAAGAAGACCAGGATCATTCCCCGTCATCTCCAATTGGCCATCCGCAACGACGAGGAGTTGAACAAACTGCTATCCGGCGTGACAATCGCTCAGGGCGGTGTGCTGCCTAACATCCAGGCTGTCCTCCTGCCCAAGAAGACCGAGAAGAAGGCCTAAACCTCTCGCTCAATTCTTGGTCTGTCTGTATCATCGAGATCACGATCGATGTGCATCGACACACACACACACACTGTTCTTTGCGTGCATGGATCGTGAACGTGAAAAAGGCCCTTTTCAGGGCCACAATACGAATCATAGTCGGAAAGTAATATTATATTATTATTATAAAGACTGTTTCTATTACGATACAATTGAAAGTATTCTAGCAGTATAACTATGTATTATAGTACATTATACAGTATATTATAAAATAATACTTAATAATATTAAATTGACAGACACGTCAGTTAAAAGTAAATTTTACATGAACAAAACTACTACTTCATTGATACATTATAATTAAACACGAAATAAAAATATATGCAACGTAGATACCTATCAATACAAACCATTTGATATTTATTTAATTATAGGTATGTAATCTACCATACTATCAAATAGATAGAATAAATAATATTACTACTAAAGACGACCAAAAGCGAAGCGTCGCACCTCGTCCCGCGCATTTCCCCTTTGGCGCGGTCTCTCTCTTGACGCTAGAGCGAGGCGAACGCGACTGAACATATCTGTTTCGCTACGATTGGTCCGCGCGGACTGTCGCGCTCTACGTGCGTCCCACCACTGAGCGACTTTTGGCTCAATAAAAAGAAGGTGCAGTTTGCCGTACGAAATCACTCAGCTATCGAACGCCGTACTGTACTGTACTGTACGTTCATTAGCGCGCTCTCATAATTATTAACCGACAACAAAATGCCGCCCAAGACAAGTGGTAAGGCCGCCAAGAAATCCGGCAAGGCACAAAAGAACATCTCCAAGACCGATAAGAAAAAGAAGAAGCACAAGAGGAAGGAGAGCTACGCCATCTACATCTACAAGGTGCTCAAGCAGGTCCACCCCGACACCGGTATCTCCAGTAAGGCTATGTCAATCATGAATTCGTTCGTTAACGACATCTTCGAACGCATAGCCGCCGAAGCTTCTCGTCTGGCCCATTACAACAAGAGGTCCACTATTACATCGAGGGAGGTGCAGACTTCCGTCAGGCTGCTGCTGCCCGGTGAGCTCGCCAAGCACGCAGTCAGCGAGGGCACCAAAGCCGTCACCAAGTACACCAGCTCCAAGTGAGCGTCGCGTATACTTGTTTCGTGTTTTTTTGTGTCTGTGTATGTATATCGAAACACGAACACAACAAAAGGCCCTTTTCAGGGCCACAAATATGTTCATGTATTTTCTGTAATCGGTTTCTATTAACACACAACAAGTCGAAAGTTCGACGACGACGACGACCGGTTAATTAATTTACTTAACTAATAAAATAAAAAAAAATATATATATATATATATATATGTATATATTTCCTCTATCTAGCTGAATAACAAACAAACAATATAATTATGGTTAGGCTAGGTTAGAAAAAGTTAGGTTAAGAAATGTTAGGTTTGAAAAAGTTAGGTTCTAAAGGAGAGAGAATGAATGAAATTTAATTAAAAAAAAAAAAAAAATCATATATATTAACAACGTAGATGTTTAACCGCGATAAATATAAATAATAAAAAAATAAAAAAAAATAGAAAAAGGTTTAATGCGAAACGATAATTATTTATAGATGATACCTACCACCTATACCAATAAATTATTGTTTTGTAAAACTTTATTCGAGCGTTCGATTGTGTGATGCGTCGAGCTTGTTTCCCGTCGGGTATAAATATTGGTGACCCGCGTACGGCGTTATTCATTCTCTCTCGCACCGTCCCCGCGTACTGACGTTACCTACCGTACTACCGTTACGTTAAAGAAATGGCACGTACCAAGCAGACCGCTCGCAAGTCCACCGGTGGTAAGGCACCGAGGAAACAGCTCGCCACTAAAGCCGCCCGCAAGAGTGCACCGGCTACCGGTGGTGTAAAGAAGCCCCATCGCTACAGGCCCGGTACCGTCGCTCTTCGTGAGATCCGTCGTTACCAGAAGAGTACCGAGCTGTTGATCCGCAAACTCCCGTTCCAGCGTTTGGTTCGTGAGATCGCTCAGGACTTCAAGACCGATCTCCGTTTCCAGAGCTCCGCTGTCATGGCACTTCAGGAGGCCAGCGAGGCTTACCTCGTCGGTCTCTTCGAAGACACCAACCTTTGCGCCATTCACGCTAAACGCGTCACCATCATGCCAAAGGACATACAGTTGGCTCGCAGGATCAGAGGCGAACGCGCTTAAGGCGTGTGACTTTACAACTCCGGCGTACACAAACACGCACGAAATTATCATCGTGTCAGTTTTGTACACTCGAGCCGAAAAGCACAAAAGGCCCTTTTCAGGGCCACATATATTTCTGATATATTATTAAAATATATGTTTCTTACATAACATCATAAAGTCATATAGTCTATAAATAAACTACATATAATTATATACTAAATTATAAATATATAGGTTACTGAAAAAGTTTAGTTTAGTTTGTTTGCTTATGTTATTTATGCATAATTGATTTGACTTAAAACATGGATGTAAATAAATCTATGGAATAATCAAATTATTTCACTTTTGCAATATTCTATATGCTATGCGTATAGACTTGCCAAATGAAATTAGGTTGATATTTTATTAAAACAATAATTTGTTCAAGTCATAGGTGAATATGACTAATACAAGAATAACACGAATTATTATTAATGTACCTACATAGAAATTATATTAATAAATAATTGTGTGTTCGTAGTAAACCGGGGCACCCACCGAGCGCGCGAGCGCGTCGACGGCTCCATACACCGGCGGTATACTATATAAAGGGGCGAAATACGTTTGCTCCGAATCCAGTCGTACGCCAGCGCTCGCCGTTTAACAACGTGCGCGCGTTAGTCATTTGTTCGTGTCGTTCTGTTCAATTTACTCGCTTAGAAGATGACCGGACGCGGAAAGGGAGGAAAAGGTCTGGGGAAAGGAGGAGCCAAGCGTCACAGGAAAGTACTTCGTGATAACATCCAGGGCATCACGAAGCCGGCCATCCGTCGTCTGGCGCGCAGAGGTGGTGTCAAGCGTATCTCCGGTCTCATTTACGAAGAGACTCGCGGCGTCCTCAAGGTTTTCCTAGAGAACGTAATCCGCGACGCCGTCACGTACACGGAGCACGCCAAGAGGAAGACCGTAACCGCCATGGACGTAGTCTACGCTCTGAAGCGTCAAGGCCGCACCCTCTACGGTTTCGGCGGTTAAGGTTGCCTGCATGTCTCTGCCTGCATGCCACATAATATTTATCGAATATTATTATTTTATTCGATAAATAATTTAAACAAAAGGCCCTTTTCAGGGCCGCATATGAATCTTATAAACTTTATTACGGTTTATGTTTCTATGACACACACACAAGAAAGTCTCTAATTAACTAACTCAAAATACTTTTACCAACCTTACCAATAGTATCGGTTCTACAACATAAATAAACATCTTACTTGTTGTTACTCTTCCTCTATAGAGATATAGCGAACCGTGCCGAAGTATACTTATGTGTAGATCTCCATTCACCGTTCGAGTAACTGAAAGAAAAAAAAAAAAAAATATATGTATAATTTTTTATATATCGTAGCATACATATAACATTATAATATATTACTTTTATACGTTTGTTTTATCATTCTATATACCTACTTAGAAACGACTAATCGTATGATTTTAATATTATTATTAATATTTACTTTGAAAAATTATATTAATTTATACATTACTACGTCGTACGTACGTACACGACGAAAAGTAGCGCTGAGGGCGGCCGCCGCCGCTCTTTACTTTGTACTGCGCATTTGATTCGATTATTGTAAATATGCCTATAGACTATTCATAATATGAAATATATTGAATAATAATAGACAGTGTCTCAATGATGACGTAAAATATATTTTTATATTACTATTATAATCGAACAAACCTCACCGGTCATAGTCGTCCGTCCTTAAGTGGTGTGTTCGAACCAACGTGTATGCAACGTGTTTTACGAAGGTTCACTTTTAATGGTGTAATTCGTTCGGTTAATGTGTTAATATAAAAAAAATGTTTACACGTTTCAAGCTCGATATCCACGTCGAGGATTTATCGACCGTTTAGGCGGAAATCTTTGCGTTTTATAGAGAAAAATACATTTTTAACAAAACTCAACGTATGCACGGTAGACAGTCGAGAAAATAATATACCGTAGCGTCGTAACCTATCGTTTATACCCTATATAATCTGTGTTGTACGATGGTCACTTTCATGATATATATAAAATGTTGTACGAAATACATGCCGCCATAGGAAAAGTTTAATAAAAATTTATTTAATTAGATAGGTGTTAGTGAAAAGTATGAAGTGTTCATACGAGAAAACGTCCCGCGACAGAACGGCCCTCGTTACGGTAAAGTTCAGACGTAGCTCGCTGAACGAAATTTTATGTATGGTGGCGACATCTACGGACAGTCGAAGTCTCTATCTACTTTACTACTAACTACTACGTTAGTTAATTACGTACTTACTTGTGTGTATCTAAATATAATAAAAAATAAATAAAATGGCAGACACAGCTGTTGCCGCCGAAGCTCCGGCTCCCGCTACACCCGCGAAGAAGGCAGGAAGAGGGGCAGGTGCCGCAAAGAAACCTAAGGCGAAGCCCACTCATCCCAAGACATCCGAGATGGTGAACAACGCTATCAGGGAGATGAAGGAACGCAGCGGATCGTCGTTGCAAGCCATCAAAAAATACATCGCCGCCCACTACAAGGTCGACGCCGAGAAGTTGGCGCCTTTCATTAGAAAGTATCTGAAGAGTGCCGTCGAATCGGGTGCCCTAATTCAGACAAAGGGCAAGGGAGCCTCCGGATCGTTCAAACTCGAGTCCAAGTCCTCCTCGGCGAAGAAACCCAGCGCAGCCGCCGCTAGCTCCGGCAAATCCGCCGGCGGCAAGGGTGCCGCCGCCTCCGCCGCCAAGGGTGGTAAGAAGGCGACCGCCTCCGCCGCCGGCGCCAAGAGCAAGAAGGCGGCCGCCGCGTCGGCGTCTGCCGCCTCGGGCTCGCCGTCCAAATCCAAAGCGTCCGCAGCTAAAGACAAGAAAGCCGCCGCCGCAAAGAAGAAGCCCGCCCCTAAGAAGGCCGCAACCCCCGCTAAGGCGAAGGGTGGTGCAGCCCCCAAAGCAAAGAAGACCGCCAAACCTCCTACTAAGAAACCCAAGGCACCGAAACCTAAGAAGGCCGCCGCCACACCTAAGAAGCCGGCCGCGAAGAAAGCAGCCGCCGCCAAGAAGTAAACTCGCACACGACACCACCGCACAACATAATTGATTGTGTGTGTGTGTGTGTGTGTGTCGTCGAGAGGTACGACGTGTTGCGCCGCGGCGCTAAGCGGCTCAAGACTGCGGCGACCGACCAGCGGAGTAGTGCAGTTTCTGATCGCAAGAAAGAAGAAGAAAACTACTAAGATCTCTCTCTATCATCGCTGCCGCGCGCTTAGCTTGCTATGCGCACGCACGCAACAACAAAACAGCCCTTTTCAGGGCTAACAAAGTTTTCTCGAATATAATTTTTATTTTTATATTCGTTTCTATGATACGATAAAGGTCAAAAGTAGTCTCAAACAAACAAACAACATTCTACTATAACGCATCAACTTTATTTATTTCTAAATAAATACTTTACATCGCTAAGTATAGGTACAATTTCGTATAATAATATCTAATAATAATAAACTATAACTAAGCAATTACATATATAAATTAACTAACTTACTATGCTACCGTACAAAATCTATAACTACTTATTTATTACCTACATAGGTAAATTAAATTATTTATTTCGTATCGTACCATAAACTTTATCCTCTTCACAATATACACTTCACTTCACTTTGGTATTTATTATTACACCACACATTTATTTTTTCACTTGTTTCACTTCACACACGCGCGAGATTATTATTATTTACGCGAACGCAACGACGGAGGCGACGTGAAACGACGATAATAAACAACAACAACCTAATTAATAATTACAACACACATTTTTACAACTATAAACTAAAACGACACGCCGTCCGCCCTGCCGACTGCCCGACTCCCGACTCCGACTCCGACATTTATAATAATAAGGAAAACGCTGTCGCCCTATTTATAACTTTAGCGGCTTCGGCGACTCTTGACCAATGAAAAAATGCGAGGCTTCTGATTGGTCGACAAAATCTAATCATTTTGATTGTTGATTTTACTTCGGATCTAACTTTAAAGCGTGTTGTTGAGTTGTTTATGGTATATATTGTTATTTTCGGACATGTAAATTGATTAATAATCAAAATATATTCTTTATTAATCGTCACTTTATATTAATACTTGATATAATGGCTAATATCAAAGAACAATTACTTTAATTACGTATAACAATTACTATTAATTGCATCATATGATACGACATACTGAAAAATCTAATATAATGAATGTTTGTTTGTCTGTCTGTCTGTCTGTCTGTATGTCCTCTATGTGTTTCGAAATAATTGATCGGATTGTGATGAAACTTTGGCGGGGTGTTTTGGGGCCGCCCGCGAATGTTTCTGGCCAAAAAAGAAGGCAGACCAAGGTCACTAGTTGACAACGTAAATAAATAACGGTCGTTAATTAATGGCTCGGAGGGCACGTTAAACCATCGCTCCTGCGTCTGACCATGTTGAAGTATGATTGATTACGCAAAGTTGGCTGCTCTCCAATAGGTACGATTAGCCGCCGTAACCGAAGTCGGTTAGGAGACCTATCTATACTAATATTATAAAGCTGAAGTTTTTGTTTGTTTGAACGAGGCAATCTCAGGAACTACGGGTCCGAAATAAAAAAATATTTGGGTAGTCCATTTATCAAGGAAGGCTATAAGCTATGGCTAAGACTATATAACATTACGGAGCAGCAATAAAAAATGTGAAAATTGACGCATATGAAGTTAGTTTATGAAAAAATTATACAAAAATGTACTGCTATAAAAATAATCTCAACAAAAAAGTATGTTTTGTTAGGTACTAACGGATTATTATGAGTTATGACGCTGTGACGTCACACAAAGCGATTGGTAGAAATGCAGGGCCTCTAATTGGTCAGAATAAGCATATACATATAAGTACCTACAGGTTATGAAGACAGAGACAGGATATCGTGACGTCATCACATAAGACAGTGATTGGTAGAAATGCAGTGCCTCTAATTGGCCAGAATAAGCACATACATATAAGTACCTACAGGTCATGAAGACAGAGACAGGATATCATGACGTCATCACATTATTAATTATTTAAAGAATTTACTTACGAATGTAAATCGTGTAATTTATCTGAATACGCCTGTTTGACCGACTGCTTGCGTACAGGGGGACTTGACTTAACTTGACCGAAATCCTCGAAAATTAATGCAGTCATGTTTGATGTTCCTTCAGTAAAATACAGATAAACAGTACTCACCTAAAAGTACCAATAAATAAAATCATATTTAAATAAAATTAATGTTGGGGCACTGATTGCTTCACAACATGCGCAGGCGCTTGATAGTGTTGCGACGTAGCATCGTGTAAACTGGACGGGGCTAAAGTGCTAAGTTTAGCTAAAGTAGATTTACAAAATATTTCTATTAGGTACACACCTAATTGAAATATTTTGTAAATCTACTTACAATAATAACTCTGTCAAATAAAAAAAATCGAAACCCTTTTTTTTATCGTTTTTGTTAAGAGTTTAAGACAAAAGAGGTTTAATTCCATAAAAAAATACATAATTTTAAAGCTAGCAGTTTGGCCTTCACAGTGTTATCTAAAGTTCGAAATTCAAAATTAGATTTTTAACTGTTGTTGGTATCTCTGTTATGGAATGGTTATGATATAAAAAGACGAATTTAAGTAAGAGATCCTGGCCCAGAGACTCTTAGTCTGCTACAACACGCAATCCAAGAAGAATGGGAGAACATTCCACAACATGTGATAGTGACTCTCATTCGTTCGATGTTCGAGGTTCGAGGGACCGTATGGAAGCAGTAAAAAGAGCCCGGGGAGGGAATACCAGTTATTAAATAAACTGTTTCATTTACGCGTATTGTTTTACTCATTTTCTTTATACTTATTTATCCTATATACAGGATAAAACTGTCTCCGTAAAACAAAATACGAAATGTATGAAAAAATATTAAAATTTGGAACATTAACATTCGAAATTGAAAAACTTAAACAACAAAATTTGTTCCAAAGTGTTTCTCCATTTGTTTCCTGCTTTTATTGACTACCATAAATATACGCCGTACCCAATTCTCGCCGCAACGCACAGAAATGGCTGAATTAAATAGAAGCGGTCAGGAACTTATCAACCGCCTCCGCCCCGCCGCAGTAAACATATAAAACTGTGGAGCTTATTACACCACATTTAATGTAGACAGGCTAAATCAATATACATTGCTAACTTGGTGTTACATCCATCCAATACCCTTACTCCAACCACTAAAGTACATTCATTCGAATTAGTAGAGTTAGACTGTCTTAATTCAGTGTAGTGTAACAATCGGTTGTGTTAGCATGACGTTATATTACTCCAAGATAAATAGGTAAGTGCTAGTTAGTGGACGATGAGGGAAACGGCTAATAATCTACGCATATTATAATGTGTTCAACACTGGTCGAACATACTGATGTACCTTATCCTTATAAATTCCAACTAATAAAGGGGAGGGGATTGAACCCTCAAACCGCCTTCCACCTCTGTATATGGTACTTAAGGCCAAAAGATGAACATGAACCAAAAGAGGAAATCTGTGACAGTAATCATAAGGTACAACTATAGTCCTAAATCTTTGGTCCATTTGTCTGTCAATAATTAAGGTCGTCGGTTCGTATTAGGACGGTTTCTATTCATTTATACTATTACTTTTTTCTTACTTACTACTAATATAGGTATATGTAGGTATTACAAATATATTTTAACTTCTAGGTCATACTAACAGCGAGGTGAAGTGCCCCGCCCGCACGCCAGATTTGTACGAGAAGCTAAAGGGTTTTAGCCGCTATAACTATGACATAGCGCCTATTAGGTATACAGCTTCAAAAGCCACCGGAAACATTTGCAGTGCTGCGGATTTCAGGAGTCACATCACATCAGGAGCAAGAGATTTGTTATTTCAGGATTATTTTTCTAGGGGCGTAGGTGTAGTGGGGGGAGGGTGACTTGTCTCGGGGAGCAGTGAACGCTGTCACAATAGATAAATGCAGTATGGAAACTACGTACCACACTCACACAGACGCGCACATCTACGAGACCCCCCATGTCGAACGCCTGTAGCGCAAGAGATCGTGGGTCCGTGATTTATATGTTGTGCTATACTGCTACTGCAGGCGTTATCTATTACAAACAAATAAGAAAGATACCGAAAGGAAAAATAAGGATTTAAGTTTATATTTTTACAAAACTCAAATTTATCGCGTAAATAATAAATACGTAAATATCACAAAATAGAGACATTCTGGAAATATGAATTGCAAGTAGCGACACCTAGTAGAGAGTAGGCAAACTACCAAGTCGCCAACAGAAATCGATAGATGTCATTACTATAAGGTGATTACGATCGATAGATGTCATTACAATATTGCACACGGAGTGTAGCGAGTGGGAGGGAGAGCGTATTCTTCACAGAGTCACAACAGAGTACATATTTTGTATGTGTTCTTACATTGCTTGGTAAGTACATACCCTTGCTTATAGTAGCGTGGCACGTCATAGGATGCTAGTAACACAACTTGAAAATTTTCCGGGGTTACCTAAATCACAGATAATATAATACTATACTAGTACCTAAATGCAATCTGTGTACTTATTTAAAAGCAACATAAATCTAGGTGCATGCACCGAAAAAAAGCGAAAATTGTAGGTAGGTAAGTAGGTAGGTAGGTAGGTAGGTAGGTAGGTGCATACCTACCTACAATTATCGCTTTTTTTCGGTGCGTGATAGTGATATCAACTATATTTAAACATTTTGAAATCGTACATGTCCATTGTATAAAAAATAAGCTCTCAAAGCAGATTCAGTCAAAATACTAATTGTAACATTCACCTCTAAATGTAAAAATAACTTAGCTTAATTGGCATAAAATAGTGGCATTTTGTGCGATTTTAATTTATTTAAATTTAATTAGCTGTCCACGTATGTAAGTATAAATAATTACATTTTGTTACATGTTCTCATTACACTAATTTCTGGCACTTGTTTCGATACGGATATTAAAGTAAGTTATATAAAAGTGATGTGAGAGTGTGACCGCTCATTTGACGTACAACTGTAAAGTTGCACTCTGTCATCATGTTCGGTAGATTGCAACTACTGCTCGCTGCGGCCTGTGTCGCCGCTCTCTTCGGCGAGGGACAGGCAGATTGTGTTAGTGCTGATTGGGGTAAGTTTTAGTAAGTACCTACTACCACTGTATAGATATGTATACAGGCCTAATTGTGGAAATTATTGCCTGACCTACCCTAATGTACCTAGTTATAATATTTAAAAAATAATATTGTAAATTGTCACGTAATTTAAAAAGAAGTTGAATAATAATATTAGGTAATCATTTTTTCATAGTTTTTGACAATAATGTGAGTATCACATTTATTGCTACTTACACTTCATCAGCGTTGAGTCAAATGTAAAATCTACGTGAGATTAGGGAGGGGGGGGGATCAATACGAATCTCACCAGAGGTAGGGAGGGAGGGGTACCATAATTGTCCAATTTCCTAAATTATGGATCGCGATATAAATTGTCCTATGTCCTTCTTACACTATATCTCAGCAGAGGGAAGGGAGGGAAGGAGGGAGGGAGGGAGGGAGGGAGGGAGTCCAAAATTCGCCAAAATCACATGACGTTATTTATTGACCGCTTATCGCGATAAAAACAATCCTATGTCCTTGCGTCTATAACTGTCTCCATACCAAATTTCATCTAAATCGGTTAAGTGGTTTAAGAGTGAAAAGGTAAATAAGGGAACAGACAGACAGGCATAGCTACTTTGACTTAAACAATATTTCCAAGACTGCCTGAATATTGTGACATTTTTAAAAAGATCGCATGATGTTGCGGCCCCGACCCGGTCAGATAGATGTAAACTGGACGCGGCAGCCGCTAATGAGAGCACCGCGAAAACCGCTTAGGGGTCTCGTAGATATGCGCGTCTTTGTGAGTTTGCTATTTCGAATGTTTGTTCGTAGTTTCCATAGGTACTGTACTTTACTTTATTTATACAGTGCTAACTACTACTAGGTTTAAATTACATTTATGTATCTATCGCTTAAAAATGTCGATGGCAATAATTATACCGACACTTCAGTGTTGTGTTGTGAGCAGTTGTTGACTGAAAGCAGTATTTTTAATAATATAATCACATTTTGCACGCCCGCAAATAAAAACGTGCGATAAGGAACTAGGTACGTTCCAAAAATAATAAATAACACACGCACTCGTTAAACTTAATAACATTATTCGTTTTGCACCCGAGATTAAAAGTAAATAGAATCAACTCTATTCATTGTGCTAAAATGTCCCTACGAACAATTGAGTAACTTCTAAATGTGCACACCTTCCCCCCCCTTCTCGGAGAGAACCAGTTTACTCTTTGGAGAGCACGTGTGCTTCCTGCTCCTAATCTGTATCAATTACAACTAGGGTTGCCACCTTTTGATGTATATAAAGTACATTAGGTACCTACTCAAATACCGACGGTAGAAAAAAAGTACAATGTTTCTAAATAAACTAACTACTAACTAATTTCATTATATTTTATTTTGCATATATAAATAGGTAGGTACATATTTTTCATTACTTTTAGCTAATAATTAATTATCAAAGCTAAACAGTTTCTCAGCGTTAAAGACGCTGAGAAACTGTTTAGCTGTGATATACATTTAAGTTGAAAAGTATGCAAAATCTTAAGAACTAGATTAATAATTTATTTATAAAAGTAAGGCCCAGCGCACACCGCTGAAAGCGCGGCGAAGAGCAATTTAAGACGACAATTTAATATAAACCTTAACCACCTTGACATACGGTCAATAATTGTATATCAAGAATAAATTGGCACGCGGCGCACGGAGCGCACTCAAGCTACTACAAGAGCATGCGCGCGACCACTCCAGTCGCCGCGCCGCGCTGCTCTGCGCCCCGCCGCCGCGCTACCCCGCGCCCAAGCGGCGCGCGCGACTCGCTGTCAGATGCCCGGAGAGTTTTAACTATTTCAATTTTTCTTCTTCTTCTGCAAGCGCAGCAATAATAATCATGTCCCAGTCCACATCCATTAAGTACGAACAAGTTGTCTGTACAAAGTGTCGATCAGCACTTACTTCTCAATTGATCAGCTGTTACTCGTAAGCTTGTAAAGCCTACTTATCTGTTATAGTTTTTCTTTTAATTTCATTATATACACTACTAGGTACCTACCTTAAATTTTTTCACATACCCAACATCAACTATTTAGCTGGAGAGGGGGGGGGGGAGGGTCACTTGACTCTAACTTGTACTACTCTCATAAAAAATGTTTTTAAGATTTTACTCTTTCACTTTGTTGGTGTAAGTAAGTAATATATTTATCCATGCAAAATTGCAGCCTTCTAGCACTAACAGTCTCTGGAGCTAAGCTGCGGTCGGATGGACGGACGGACATGGCGAAACTATAAGGTTACACGCTAGTAAGGCTTGATTCCGCTAAGGTTACCTAGTGTAAACACTAGAAAGCAGAACCTTTACCTAAAACTAAAGAGAAGCAAAAGATTGTTCAGTTTAGTACGAACTATACCACGATTTTCAGCCCCATTCCGATTTTTCTTAGTGTGAAGAAATCTCAGGTAAAATAAGGTGTGCCCTGGTTAGAGAGAATTGTAATAATGTCCCTAACATAGGAGTCGAATAGCAAATAACAACCACATTTCAACGTAGGTAGGATAAACTTATATCTATACTTAATAGTAGCACGCGTTATTCCGCAATCAAGTTGCCATTACATTTTGTGTAGGCGTTTCTGAACACTTTACGTCGTGCCACCAACCTTATGTATGTCACGTGTCAGGATGCTAGGTTTGAATTAAATGCCAAATTCCACATTGACGTCTTTATTATATCACAATTGTTCACAGATCACTATTACAATGTTCACTGATCAACATTAATAAACTAATATACTACATCCCTGTACAAAACACTTCACATTACCCAAACTATCGCCTCGATGTGTCGCTTGAGTTTACATTCAAAAACTGAACTAACTCGTGTTTTTAAGCTATTGCATAGCTTTGAGCGCTGTGACCGACTCATAAAATTATGTAACGAAAATAAAACCTAACACCCCCCCCCCCTCCGCCAACTATATAGCTTGGCCGAACGTTCGCTTAACGTATATGTTTATGGTACGACTGTACGAAGCTCGCACGGATCGAGACGAGCTGCTCCGAAATCGGACGAATACGTAATTGAATGAACAATTTTTTTACCTAGATTTTATAGAAAAGAAAAACTTAAAGAGCTAAAAAGAAAAAGAAATTGTGAACGTCAAAGGGCATTTTATCAGCGTCAGAAAGATTTGAAGAATTCTGTCGATCGACGCTTACCGGAACGCACTTCCATTACTCTAGAAACGAAAGTGACATTTGTGTAGTGTCTAATTTTGCTACCCCTAGTTAGGAATTTAATAGACAGTTAAAGGCAGATAAGCTATTGAGACCGGCCGTTAGTGGATGCCACCGTACCGCTTCATGTAATTGCGTTCCACAACGTTGCAGTGTCACGTAAACTGACATGTTGTTTTGTGGCCTTGTCCCCAAACAGTTGTGTGACATTCATTTTGACGTGATAACGTCTTATAAATCGATGACTGGGTGCACGCACGAAAAAGTCACGTCACGTTCCGCCTTCAGATAGGCTGAATGTCACGGTCCGTTACAGGTTGCTGATAGGCTTAAGTATAGTGGCGGTCGGGCGCTTGCGCTCGGGTCCACTAAAGCTGTCACGGACATGGTTGTTTATTATAATGTCATCAATGTTTTGGCGATTGCAGCGACATGCGATACTGTGAAAATTAAAAAAAAAAAATGTGTGGCACTCGGGGACTGCCGCGGTAAAGCTATTGCATAGCATTTTTATCAAATTAAGCAATTAAAAAAAAAAAAAAATTCATTATAAAAAACAATGTTTTTAATTTTTTTTTCTTTAATTTTATTTTTAAATTACAAAAAAAAGGAATTAAAAAAAAATATTGTTTTTTAATTATAACAAAACAATGTTTTTAATTTTTTTTTTTTTTTAAATTTAAAAAAAAGTCATTAAAAGTATTCATCGATAGATGGCAAAACTAAAAAGTATCACCGCTGTGCCCGTCGGAGTGGGGAGCGTGAGGTTTTTTCGTTACGGAATTTCTGGATTCGGTCCCCGCGCTCAAGGCCCGCGATAGAAGCTATGCAATAGCTTAAAAAGCTGTCACAGGCATGGTTGTACATTACAATGTCATCAATGTTTTCTTATGACGTTATCACGTAATAATATTGACCGTAAACACACTTTACAGATAATCAATTTGTTACTTTTAGGAAATAAAACGGATTCCGTGCACGGTGTACCGTCAGCTGTAATCGAGAAAGGCGAAACTGACGGAAATGTGAACATACCGGTGAGTAATATGCGGTGAAGTAATAATATGCTACTTTATAGTATACCTAGTAGAGTTATCAGTAGTACCTAGTCACTGACCTCTATACTGTACTTGTATTATAGAGGGCACTGGTCAGTGTACCTAGTAGTATAGTAAAGGGAATAGATACTGCAGACCTAGTTGTAAAAACATCTGTGTATGTATATTTTAAAACCTATCCAACTAAAATATAATTTTGGCAGAACTTACATGACAATATGACAATGGGTATGTTCCGAAATACACTGCGAGCACTGTTCAGTACTTTTGCGGGGGAGAATTCGTTCCGTTATGACTGGCAGTATACTGCTGCAGTATCCTTGGGAAATGTGTGGCGTCATTTAGGATAATCGAGATTCTACTGTAGGTACTAGGTGTATTACAAATCACCCTGCATAATATTGCAAGTAATTGTGGAATAATAAAATTATATTTGTATTACAGTATACTTCGGTGGCGTCCTGCATAGTCGTCGGTGTGACAGCGACTATGTGCAACCCCGATGTCGGAGGTAACTTGACGTTTGTAAGTCAGTTTACTGTCCACGTGCACCGACCTACGGCAGAAGATGAAGGGGTATTGTCTTCTGTTGTCTACTGTGATCATCTGGCTGTAGGCCGCAAACCTGTAAGCTTTGATTAATAACAAATGTATGGGAGAAGAGAAACCCCCTAATGTTTAATCCACCTTTTGTTTTTGTGCATTCATTTAAGTACTAAAAGTTTCAATATTTTTATTTTTGTTGAATTGCCTAACAAATGGTCTTTAACATTTATCACAAGGCAAGTTATAATACAAACAAATGTATTGAAGTCATCCTTTTATTTTGTCAAATACATATCTTTAATAAATAATATATAAGAGTATATATTATAAAATAATATATACTACACAAAACATTCCAATAAAAAAATAAATGCGAAATAATTCCAAGAATTTAGCACATCAAAAGTCCGATTATTATTCAAACGCCAATATCGACGAAAATCATCTAGCGACAGATAGCTGTTACGTCTGACGAACAGCAGACTAATACACAGTTAATGTGAAAATCAACAACAAGATGGCGCTGTTTTAAATATTGACATTGTGTATTTTTACAGTACAAATACAAGCAAATTAAGCGCCATCTATAAAATATACGCAGTGCTAGTTTATATCGTCCATCTTCAAATAAATCAATTATCAGCAATTGACGAAATCCTTTTAATCTTTAAAAAGCTCATATCAACTAATGCCACCTACCGACGGAAAGTCTAACTAAGTAAGTATGGAATCCAACAAACAGATGGCGCTCCAATAAATATTTTCACCAGCATAATTTACAAAATTTATGTTATGGGACGCATAAATGCTATTAGTTTAACCACAGATAATATAATACTAGTTTAACTATATCACAGATAATATAATACTATACTAGTATTATTTATTAGACTATATTGTCCACTCTTCAGTACTTACCTATATAGAATTAGAACGAAACTTAACTAATTGTTGTTACATGGCACCACTTGCCGTTTGCTATCAATGCAAAAGGTTGAAAAGAACATCTCACAGTCGCCATGTTTGTTTTTTTTTCAATCGTCACCTTTCTAAGAACACTTGGGCGGTCAAGGCGAATCTAACGACGTCCTAATTGTTTAGATCTGTTCGGTGGTTTGTGAAATATGAGGTAACAAAGAATATTACATATATTCATACAAGGTACCCTTTCTTACAGCCAGGTAAAAACCGACTAAGTGCATATCGGGTCACGTACATTAAAGGGTCCCGTAGTCCTCCCCTCCCCCCCCCCCATCGGAATTATGCGGCTTAAGAAGTGGGTTTTCTGTTGTTTTTGTTTCATACTTACATCGTTACACCTACTACAATAGGCCTGTTTCCTTTTTTTTTTTTTTTTTTTTTCTTTTTCAAAAAAAGACGACTCCCGCAGTAACAAGCCCTGTGTTGCGGGGCACTTTACAAACATACAAGTCACGGACACAAAGAACACCCAGACTCGGAACAACAATTTGTGGATCACACAAAGTGGTGTCCCGTATAGGAATCCAACCTACGACCTCTTGCGTAGCAGTCGAACACACTCCCACCGCGCCACAGAGGTAGGTAAACAAAAATCTAAAAGATTAATTAATAAACAAAACCTGACATTAAGGCCCGTGTTAATAAAACGATCTCACACGTAAGATCGACCTGAACACGAGTTTGAGACTCGTTTCTATTTTATAGATAAGTCATAAGTTAGGTTTTAAGTCGTTGATATCAGATATGTTCCGGTCTGTATAATAAACAAAATTCGGCGCCAGCACCATCTTGGTGTGACAGATAAGATGCTGATCGCTGAGTGTGGCCGCCTCTTGACATTGATTTTTATTGTAGGTAGTTATTGATAACATACAGAGTAAAACAAGGCAAATTATAAATATTTTTGCCATCGATATTGTAAAATATCTTTATCTTGTAATTTGTGACCGTTGATTATGTCAATTTTAATCCTAAATTGTGAATTTTGTGAAATATGTATATTCTTTTCACGATTTCATTTAAGTAGGTATAAAAAATGTTCTCTGAAAATAAACCAAGACCAAAAAGATGATTTATGTGAGTATAACATTTTAGACAACGGTCACCCATCTATGCACCGACTGTGATAATGTTACATTATATCTTAATAGAAGTAGGTTCAACTTTGTGGTACACCGACGAGTTACAATAACAATAACAAATAAGTACGTACAATGTAAACAGTGTGTCGTCGCCGATTAGGGTCAATTACAATATTTTTAAGCGCTGGCACTGATATAGGCACTCGAATGACGTCATTTATGACTATATTCTGCGTTATTTGTACGGGCGCGATGCTGTCGATACGTGTTTATTAATTAGTGCCGATCCCAAGACGCTACCGTTTCCGTGCATCGCGGCCGATCGCGAGCCGCTCGCGGCTGACACGCGCGGCCGATGCGACAATTAATAGAGTGCGCGCGTAGCCTACGTCAGTTGTCGGCCGCGCGCGTCTGTCGCATACCTCGGAAACGGCGCCGTACATTCTCATACTCTGACTATTGTCGCATCGGCCGCGCGCGTCGGACGCTTAGCGCGCGACTCGCGATCGCCCGTGATGGACGGAAATGAACCTTTAGAGCGGTTTCGCACTACGTCCGATCCGAACCCGTGAAAATATGGATCTAGAAAACTCGGACCGAATTCGGATATTGCTTACGCACTAGTCCGAAAAGAAGGCTCAAAGAACTTGCATATTTCAATCCATGCATTCCTTGTCAATATTGTGTTTTTGTAATCGTCTATAGATTTGTCCCATAAACAGGGTTTATTTTCAACATTTTCAATTAAAGTAAAAACATCGTAGGGAAACATAATGAAAATAACAATGTGCGCGCGCGCTCGCTGCCACACTGAACTAATACACTGGATAGATACCTGCCGCGTCACCCAGCCGCGTACCCCGCCCCGCTGCCTCTCTGCTCGTACGCAGCTCGGAATCAATTCGGACACAGTGCGCGAGCGTTCATACAAATAATACTATGGCTACTTCGATCCGTCAAGTCTTCTCCGGAATGGAGAGTCTAGAATGACGGATAAAAATCGGATGACGGAAATCGGATCTAGTGCGTAAATTACCATAGAAATAGTTCTACGACTACTCCGGACCATATTTTCACGGGTTCGGATCGGATTCGGATCGGACGTAGTGCGAAACCGCTCTTAGAAGGGAACTCAGGTGATATCGTTTTTGAGAACGAATCTGAGCTTCATCTATTAATACGGACCTTAAACTGCAAACAGTTAAGTCCCGATTAAATTTTGTGTAAATTAAAAATATAATAAAAAGAAGTGATTTGACGTGAAAAAAATAGTGACGTCATTGTCCGGTATTTGTATGAGATCTCCAAATAAAATCTGCGTTTTGACATTTCTTAAGAGTTATTGTTTTGACTAGTTGGAAAGTAGCCCAATTATTTATTAATAATTTTCAATGGAATTTGTACGAAAAATTTCTTACTTCTCATTTGATCAGCTGTTACTCGTAAACTTGTAAAGCCTACTTAGCTGTCATAGTTTTCCTTTTCCCATTTATACTCCGACCGTGGTTTTTCACATACCCAACATCAACCATTTAGCTGGCAGGGGAGGGGGGAGGTTATATCCATGAACACGTTAAGCAAGTTAGTAAAGATGCAAATAAATAACCTACCTATTCAAAGACCTATACGACTATTGTATAACTCTTATGTACGAAGTAAGTTGGAGTACAACGCACTTGTTTGAACCCTATAGAACAATATACACTCAAGGTTGAGAAAATCCAGCGGAAATTCGCCTGGTACATTTATAAACCTGCTTATTTTATTTTATTTTTATTATTTATTTATTTATTTCTCACACAATCAAATGTACACAAGGATTTAACAAACATCGTTATACACAAATATGTGAGACTGGTCTCCAAGCTAGGCTAAAAACCTGTGTTATGGATACTATCCCCTTATATTACCTATACCACAGATAATATATTACTATACTAGTCCTATACCCTTCCATGTTTGTATAGGAGATGGTTGGGTAAAGATACGCTACAATTTATAAGGGAGTTCATGCATGTAATGCATTAGGTACTAATTCAATTCAATTCAAAATTCTTTATTAACTTAGGATGGATTCTAACAATAGGTAAAGCCGGAGAAAAGAACCTGGCAACAAAAACTCGCGGCCACTCTTTTCAAATTTCCCATTTTACAATGTTTGAATGTTTATAAACTTGATATGGGGATAAGGTGCTGCCAATAGTATACTATACACCATGTTAAAGGACTGATGCAAATTATATTATTAAAAAGTTGAACTATAAGGCGGATAATCCATCAGTGCGGGAATGTGTCCATTTCTATGTGCCAAAGAACTATTTGCGTGGTGTAGAACGGCGTCAGCATCAGCCTACATTGTTCACTTGTCCAACATTAGCGTTTCATTCAAGCTCGTAGCGGTCCAACGGCTAGAGGCATTTCTATAATCATAAATCATTCCTGCGCAATAATCCAGATACAGCCATATTCTTTGACAAACTTAGTGGTAGGTATTTCCGTTTTTTTTTTCGACATTATCTCATAAACGATGACATCTTCACTTCAGAAAGTCTTGCCTAGCTGTAATGTTTAATTTGTTTGTTGTATATTATAATCTGACGTTTAATTTTTTTATAATGATTTCTGTATGATTATATTTTTCAATGACATCGTTGACAATTTATTTTAGTTTAATTTGATACCATAATTTTACATTTTATCTTTGTATTGATTATGTAATTATTTGAGACTACGGTAAAAGTAATTTACATGGTATTTTTAACACAACGCCGCACTGTGTGTAATGGAAAGAAGTTTAAACGTTTTCAAAAATACTTATTAATGAGGGACCGAGGGTGGACCCCTTATCAGATCTCTGACCCATGACAGAAGTTTATCATAATATTAGACGACTTTCAAGTCATTGAAAGGTTGCTGTTTCAATAAAGAAGGAAATTTCTAAACGTCTTACTATAATTTAATAGCAATGTTGTACTTATGACTCGTGCTATTACAGAAATAGCAGGCGTCCCAAATCTTTAGGAATTATTATCTCCGATCACCCATAAGATTAGAAGCTGATTATTTCTTCATAGTTAATGTACATAGTACTATATTTTATTAATTTGTGGTTTACCTCTAGAATTGTAAGTATTAAAAAAAAAAACATTTTAAGCAAAAAAAAAAAAATATTTCTCACGTCATGGATGTGTTACGGACATGAGCTAAATCTCAATAAATAGTTTTTTGATATTACATAACATAGTGTATTGAAATTTTGCATATACCTACAATATATTTTCAGAGAAAACATTTTTTTTTATTTCTAAGTAATTCTAGAAATTGTTAACTTTAACATTATTTTTCTCTAGAACTATCAAGAATTGACACTCGAGAGTTCTACTCCGGTGTTCAGGATCCCAAAAGCTACTACTGCTAAACTTATCTTCACGCGAAATGTCAAGTGATCACTACACACAGTGTGCCGCTAAAGACGTTGTCGCCGGCTACCCGGCGAAGAATGTATGGCGACCGGACCAGACGGACGCCGGAACATGTGAAAGCCATAGTTGTTACACTCTTCTTGTAGAGTGACTTATAGATAATGCTGCGGCTCACAGCTCGCTCGTTGCAGCAACACTCCCACACAAGTTCACGTTCATTCATCAGCTCGCCAGCTCGACTCGCGCAGAGGCTTGGTATGTTGAAGGCTGGCATCATTTGTTATCTTTTAGATAACAAATGATGAAAATAGCAATTGGTAGTCAAGTCAAAGTCACAGTACTTTATTCACTTAGGTTACAGAATGCAACGCTTATGAACGTCAGGCAAAATTTGGAATAGATTGATTCTACATTTAATGCCAAGTTCGCAAGAGTAAAGCGGTGAGAAAAGAACCTACAATATATTTGTATATATATATACAGTAAAGCCAGTAAGGTGCTGCAACCATTACACCATGAAACGCACCTAAGCTGTTGCCTTTACCTACCCTCTTCTATTTTCATTTAAAAGTGGGTATAATCAAGTTTCAAATGAATCCGCCTCCTATAGCGTGGATAGGAGCATCAACTTACAATAATTAGGAGAGGGTAAAGGCAACATGGGATTCGATTATTGTCAGAAAAACTACTTAACTAATAAACAAATATTTATAAACTATTAATCTATACTAAATATAATAAAGCTGAAGAGTTTGTCTATTTGTTTGTTTGGTCGCGATAATTTTAGGAACTGCAGGTCCGAATTGAAAAAAAATCTTTTATTGTTGAATAGCCCATTTATCGGGGAAGGCTATAGGCTATATAACATCACGCTACGACCAATACGAGCGAAGCAGCAGTGAAAAATGTTGCAAAAATGGGAAAAATTAATGCATACGCAAGTTAGTTTAGTTAAAAATAAACCTATAAGGTGATAATGATAAGGCCGACCAGTCACCCCAAGTAGCACCCGTTCACGAGTTTGACGCATGGGTCAGTCATCATCCCCTTCGCCATATTGGCGGGAAGGAAGATGACCCGGCCCGCATTGCCACCACAAGCAATGACAATGACATGAATGAAGTACGATCGCTAATTGCCGTTACTAACAATTTCAATTATCTAGGTTTCTTTGTGAATCCATATCCATACTAATATTATAAATGTGAAAGTAACTCCGTCCGTCTGTCTCTGTCACGATGTTACTCTTTCACGCTCAAACAGCTAAACTGATTTAGATGAAATTTGGTGTGGAGGTAGTTTGAGTCCCGGGGGAGGACATAGGATAGTCTTTATTGCGATAACCGACATTCACGCGGGCGGAGCCGCGGACGTAAGCTAGTATAGAATACAAATAAAATTTTAATATTTAACACAAATACATTATTTTACACAGAGACTTAAATTTAAATTGATTTAAATGGTTTCTGCAATGAAACTCACAGAGCCGTTCAAGTTCGTTGCGGGTTCAAGTCCCGCCTGAGACGATTTTTTCCTCCATATTATACTTTAAATTTATATGTATAAATAAATACATACTTATAAATAACGCTTTTGTCATACATTGAACATCACTAAAGTAGTTAACTACTGATACAATAGCGTGTCCATTTTCCCAAAAATTGTTGTCGATACTGAAATAGGATCCGGTGATGTCAAATCCGCGGGATTACCGGATCCGGTTTTCCGGATTACGATCCCTATTTCGGAGAAATAGGTACGTGCATAAAATTAGGACCTACATTTTTTTATTTAATAAATTTAATTTATAAGCATGTAAATACGTATCGAACTGAGTACATAGGTACCCAGTCTGTTTAAAAAAACACTTATATTAATAACATATAATCTATACTAATATTATAAAGCTTAAGAGTTTGTTTGTTTGCACGCGGCAATCTCAGGAATACTGGTCCGAATTGTAAAATTCTTTCCCCATAGGGTAGCCCATTTATCTAGGAAGGCTATAGCCTATATAACATCACGCTGCGACCAATAGGAACGGAGCAGTAATGAAAAATGATGCAAAATCGGGGAAAATGTACGCGTAACGCGTACCTACTACACGTAAGTTGCGCGGGACAGCTAGTAACATAATATAGGTATTTACTATACCTATATTATGTTACTAGCTGTCCCGGCGAACTTCGTCTCGACTCTTTTTTTTTGTAAATCGGGTTCAATTGTAAATCTAAACCATCCTCGAATCCCCTTGAACTCACACAAAAAATTTCATCAAAATCGGTCCAGCCGCCTAGAAGGAGTTCTGTGACATACACACGCACACAAGAAATCACACTAATATTATAAAGGCGAAAGTTTGTGAGTATGATAGTGTGTATGTTTGTTACTTCTTCACGTCTAAACGGCTTGAGGGATTTTAATAAAATTTGGTATGGAGTTAACTGACACCCTGGATTAACACATAGGCTAATAAACCGCGGGTAACACCGCGGGGCACAGCTAGTATATATATAAAGATAACATTGTAAATTTTATTATAAGAAGATTATTATACACCCAAAGAACATTGAATGGCTTATAAATTCATTATTATGAAACGTCAAATTGAAATCCTTATACCCGAAATAGTGACTTCATTGCTTTGTAAGTCGAGAAAAAGTCTTTTCCCCACACCTCAATGTTTGCCGTGTCAGAATATTTGGTCAAAGATGAAGACATCTTAATGATAATGGTCTTCTAACCAATTTCAGTTCCGGCGACCAATCTTATAGATACTAGCTAACTGCGCGGGAGATATTATAGTGCGCGAGAGTATGCACAAGCACTCCCATATGGGACGGCACGACCGGAGAGAGATTAGGCGCAGGACTGACGATTTAATGAGCTTTCTTAGGCACGTAGGGGCAGTGGCGGATTCAGAACTGTAGTTTGGGGGACTTGTATTGTCGTTGGGGGGGGGGGGGGCTTGAACCAGATAGGGCTGTTATTGCACCACTCACACGAATGGAATGGGTAAAAGGTGAATGATTTTGGGGGAGGGCTTGAACCCCCTAGCCTTCCAGCTGGATTCCCTGCGTAGGGGTTTTACAATGTTCCCAAACGGTCACCCATCTATGGACCAGTGGTAACGTTGCTTAACCTCGCAGATATCTCAATCTGCTTGGTCGCCACTGAGTCAGGGACCTCACAAATGAAGAAATCTATACAGCAGGTATCTAGCTGGTCTCTCAGAATAATTGATGTAGCAGTGTAGAATAGCAGTGATCCGCAAATTTTTCGAGTTTAAGGTACACATAAAACCTCAGAACATAATAACGGCACACTTAATTTAAATCCGGACAGTTCCATACTCAACTTGGAACTTCGCAGTTTAGCTCAAAGACTATTAGCACTTAAAAGCTGTAATTTAGCCAAACAACGGCACCCTATATTGTGCGTGGCCCGATATGCACTTGTTTTAATATTTTTACAGATTTTGTATTCATAAAAAAGTATTTTTTTATGAAACACCTGCTACACTCTACGGAACACGAGTGTGCCGCCGCACACCATTTGTGAACTAACTACTGCACTGGAGCCTAGGTAGGTATTACCTACCTACTAGTGGTAATAATAGATATTATTTAGTCACTGACCTAAAAAAGCTTATTATGTTGTTAAAAGAACACGTTTGGAGGCTCCAGTTGGTCCCAATGCAGAGATATGCATCGCTTGATGGCCCTGAAAAATGACAAATAACGACTAGAAGCTCCTCAAGTCATCTTATTTTACAAAAAAAATATCTAACAGACTTCAGTCACGGCTGATTAGCTAGCATTTATTGAGGAGTTTCAATGTCTGTCTCCGAAACTCATCATCAGAACTTTAGGAGACCGTTTAAAATGAACCTTTTTCGAACAAAAATAATTTTGGAAATCCGTCTACGTATGACGGAGTTATGCCCGAACATACATGTCGGAGAATAGGGTAAATGATTGTCAAGTCATATCAGTATCTTTTTAAGAAACGTCAAAACGATGATCCTCGTACTAATTTATATGAAATACAAAACAATGACGTCATTCTTTTGTATGGTCAAATCATGTAGTTTCAAAGTTTGTTTTGATGTTTATAAATTCATGGCAACGTAAAATTGTAGAGAAACATTGTTTTTCAGAATATTTTTGCAAATGCTGTTTCTTGTATAGTGTACCCAATTATTAAATCACTTTATAGGCATATAGTACATGTTATAGGCATTTCTTGTCAATTACTTTATTAATACAATAATTGCATTTTTGAAAAATAGATGTTTAAAATTATTGTTGTATTAAAGTAATTGGCAAGAACTGCCTATAAAAATTACTATAATATTTGGCCTGCGACATCATAATTTGTTAAAACTGATCTCTGTAACGAAGCAATATCCAAGGCCGTAACATTTCTCAAACTATCGCCTAGATGGCGCAAGCGAAGGCCTGACTTGCGTGCGTATAGGATAGAAGAATTTGAGGTTTAGAACATAGTCCCGGTTAGATGGCTCGATTCCGGCCCCAGTTTGGCAGAGTTACGGAGTCTCGGACTCGATTCCTTTTCTAGTCTTCAAATTTTTCTATCTATCAAAAATGCAATTATTGTATTATTGAATCACTTGACCTAACATCTGTTTCAATTAAATAGCAAGTCTATTGACTCATTTAAACATGGCCACCGCAAGATGGCGTGACTTTAGTTTGATTTTTACGTTTCGAAGTGCCGAGAGTGGGGCAGGCAGTCTTAATCAAGCTACAACACGTCTTCCGATAGACTTGTTGCTATTTTTATAGTCGTGTGGGCGAAGTGTTAGTGTGGTTATACATAACTCCACGCCAGGCCGAATAGGAGCTGAGCAGAGATAAAAAATGTTGCAAAAACGGGGAAAATTGACGCATACGAAGTTGCGCGGATCAGCTAGTTAGATTAAACTAAATACATTGTCTAAGTACATTCGTCACGTCTTAGCTAAGTAACATAATTACACCCTTCATTTAATATCAAATCTAATTTATAATTTGATATATTATATATGAATGAAAAAAATAATTTTGTCATGGTTTCTCATTACATTTATTTGTGGTATTAGACGGTTATTAGCGCGGTTTATAAATTAGTGATGTGTGGTGAATAGATACGGTCATTTAACGCATGGCTGCCATGATGGTCGGTAGAGTGCGTCTACTGCTCGCTGTGGTTTTCGTCGCTGCTCTGTTCTGCGAGGGACGTGGAGAATGCGCTCACACTTATAGAGGTAATCGTATAGGTTTTATCTATTACTACTATTTCCCTCTCATCTTCGTCTGCTACCATTTTCCCCGTTTTTGCAATTCATACACAAATACTAAAATCACGATCAAAAATATTTTACGACAATAAAATCGGTTAAGCCGTTTCAGAGGAGTTTGGCCACAAACACTGACACGTAAGTTTTATTTATTAGAGAAGGATTAGACACCAATGTTCGTTGGAAACCAGGTCTATTCCCAAATGAAACTGCTTTTAACCTGTTGTTATTTTTTTTAAATCAGGTATCCTGACTGGTGATGCTCGTCTGTTGGGGCCGTTTATAATAAAAGCCAACGTCTTTCACACTTATGTGGATATCCCAGTAAGTATACCTATACAAAAACCTTCCGTTACTCATTACTTCATCAGTCAATTAATATTTTATTAAGTACTTATCTATATATCTGTAAGACTTACTAGCTGTTGTCTGATTTTCAAAACGAAGTTAGGGTATTTCTCATTTGACCCCAATTTTAGATTTGACTTGATTTTCTAATAACGTTAAAAGTTAAAACATGAAATAAAAACAATATTTTCGATTCGTTCTTGACTAATTTAAGTATTCATGTTAGAAAGATTCTTAATGCAAAAACTTGTAGGTAGGTATTTCAATTTTTTTTATCAAATGCAACTTCGTATTTGAGTTCAAACCTATACAAAAATACAATTACCTATTACGTTGAAAGTAATAAGATAGGTTACTAATACGGCAAATTAATGCACACATGCAATGTCACACTATTATAAAAAGTCGTAGAAGTGAGGCATAATGACAAAAAAAAATCCGCTTCTTTCACCGGCAATGTCACAATAACATAAAAATTAACTTAAAGGAACAGCTTGCTGAGCGCTCGTAACTGACCTACACCTTATTACTAACATCATTGCAATTAACGGACACAAAGTAGTGACTTTGTGTAGATTACGCGAAGCATGTTTCGGCTCTCTCAAAAATGTATATAGAAAACCTAAATATTACGACACGAAAAAAATTGTATCATTAGTCAAAGAGTTTTTCTAGTAAATGAAATAAAGAAATTTAAGGATATGTCTTAATATGAATGTACGAACGAATATTCTACTTTATTTTGACCTGCGCTCCTGCGCACTGTGAAGTAATGGTTGTGTGCGGAAGAGCGAGGCCGGCGATCGTGTCGCTGTGTACGTAGCGATAAATAAATAATTCTCCTAGTGTAATGTCCCCTTAAGGACCATTTATGGACCTCTCAAAAGTCTGTCCTGTGTGACGTTAACTAAAAAAAGTAATTTGTTTTATATTGACAACTCAATAAAAAAAATTACTGCCAACTGTCAACTATTAGTTGGTCGTGGGGTCGATTCCTACCCAGGATAAACCTTTGTGAGATGAACTATCGTGTTCATCACTCAAGGGATTATCCTGTTTATGCTGTATTGTATTTCGCAAAAATATAATGTGTTTAGTTATCTGGGCGTCATCGAACAGAACAAAACCCTAGATAGGATCTAGTTGCCCTGATGAGGGCTCTGTCTGCAGAACAACCACTTTCAATCCTTGCCTGGCGTTACGACAACGACAGAGACTGCTCTTCTCGCTATAGGCTATATATGAATTCTTATATATTATCCTATTATCGACTATATAGTATTGTATAAAACTATTATGGCAACTATACTGGCATATTAAAGTCTATAGTCCAAGCTCGCCAACAAAACAATCAAAGTAGGTTTATACAGCGTACCCTTACATAAATACGAGTGTCAACTAGCAACAAAATTTGCAGAAGTTAACTTGCGCAAGTTAACTGACTTGCGGCACTTGACGGCTCCCGCAGTAGGGTACAAGCCCTGTGTCGCGGGGGCCTTTACAAACACAAGTAACGGACACAAAGTACACCCAGACTCGAAACAACAATTTGTGGATCACATAAAGTGCTGTCCAGTGTGGAATCGACCCCACGTCCTCTTGCGTAGCAGTCGCATACACTGTGCGCGGTGGGAGTGTATCCGAGTCAAGACAATTCAAGTTGAAGTGTTTTTAGTGCAAATTCCAAATTTATAAGCTGGAAAAAAATCAAGTAATTGCTGGATACACTTGATCCGTTGTTTGTATGTGTTAAATTTAAACTAGTAACTTGAAAATGAGCGAGGAACTGACATTTTACGTTTTTACTTTTTTTAATAATGGTTACCTAACCTATGTCTGTTACGGCGGCTAATTTCACTTGCCTACGCTGGAGATATTATAGTGCACAAAAGTGTGCGCAGAAACAAGTGCAATAGTAACATCGAAATACTCGAACGATTTCAGAATAAAGCACTTAGGACCATGTTTACCATTCCAAAATGTATAAGTAATAAATACATGTATTTAGACATTAATATAAGAACATTTAAGCAGGAAATAAGTCACTACAGCGCTATATACCAAAACAGACTATCACATCATGAAAATGAACTTGCATTGGCTTTGAGATATGGAGGCCTTCATCATACGCGGTTGAAGCGTAGTGACATTCCCTGCTTGGGTACCCGATTCAATTAGGGAAGAGCACATTAAAAGGAGGGCCTGACCAATGAGTCTTCTTAAAAAAATGTATGAATGACACTAGACTGAAAAATCCAAACAGAAAAATGGCTTATTGTTTTCGTACAGATTGCCGAAAAAAAAAAAATGAATTAAGTTCCCTCATTCTGTTAGTCCGATGGGACGGACATCCGTCACGATCGGATATTCGTTTCTCCTACATTTATTTCCTTATTTTCTTTTGCAGTTTTTTACCGGCTGCAGGCAAATCGCCCTGTACGTCGTAAGTTGCAGCCCAACAGGGCGTGTCAACATATTTTTTGTTGACACCGACACAGTATATATACGCCGAGAAGTTGCGACGAAGGATGGCATAGTTTACGCTTTAACACAGTGCGTAGGAGACTTCAATCCGATCAATTCAGATGAGTCACGTGAATTACCGAATTATGAAGAAGAAACATCAAGTGAAGAAGAAAAAATACCAAATGATGACGAAAAATTACCAAACGACAAGGAGAAATCACTAGATGATAAGGATAAATCACCAAACGACAAGGATAAAAAAACAGATGATGAAGAAAAGACACCAAATGATCAGGATAAATCACCAAATGAACACGATGAGTCATTAAATGATCAGGATAATTCATCTAATGACAAGGGAAAGTTATCAAATGATGAAGAAAAATCATCAAATGATCAGGATAAATCACCAAATGGCACAGAGAGACATCCAAATGACAAGGATGAAAAATCACCTAATGACAAGGACACTTCACTAAATGATCAGGAACAATTACCAGATGATCAGGATAAATCACCAAATGGCAAGGAGGAAATCTTACCACATGATAAGGAACATTCAGAGATATCTCCAAATGCCAAGGAAGAAAAATTGCCAAGTGACAAAGAGGAAAAATCACTAAATAAACAGGATGAAACGCCAATTGCCCCAGAAAAACCTCTAAATGACAAAGAAGAAGAATCACCAAGTGATCAAGATAAATCACCGAATAATCAGGTTAAATACCCATATGAACAAAGAAAATCAATACCAAATCTAGTTGCTAGGTTGATAGACAGGAACTTGATTTAAAACCTATTTTGGGACCGTTTGAAGTGTTAACTTTACAGTTCCGAGTACGAATTTTTATTTTCAGTTAGTTCTGTATAGTTAAACATACGAGTACGTAGCTTTTTCATATACAACTAGTAACAGAAAGGTGTGGTCAAATTTCAGCAGCGGATAGTGTATGTTGTCAGTATTGAATTGACCATGGTGCCATAACCGATTATTACATAGTTATAGCGTATTCTTTTTGTCAAATTTCAGTAACGAACGAATGACACAAAACTGGCATAGAACTTTTTAAGTAGGTACTTTATAACTTTTTCATTCATAAATAAACGAATGAAAAAATAACAAACTAGCAAAAATCGGTGCTTTAGGAGTGCTCGCGACGTTTTCCACCAAGTAATCATTTTTAAGACAGTTGTTTAAAGATAATTAGCTTTTCGGCGCATTTTTTTAAATGTGTATAAAATAGTTTTTTTTTTAAATATATAACACACCTAGACATGAACTGAAATTACTATATCAAAGCCTAACCTGAAAGTTTGATATTCTCTCAGTAAATGGCAAACCACAAAAGTGAATACTTCGCTTGCCCTGACAACATTTTAGGTTACTCTGATTTCGAAAAAAATAGGTATACCTATGCACTCAGTATCATGGGCACATACCAACCCTTGAATATGATCACATCTTTCTGTTGCATGTTGTATATATATTAAACAATATTGTTAAATATATATTTCTATTTAATTATTATCTTTTGTATGTAATTCATGTTCTTTCTTCACCTTGTTGAATTTTATTTTAGTATGAAGTAAGATGAATGTATACTTTGTGTAATTTGTATCACCTTACTTGTACAAAATCCGAAATTAAGTAAAAATTTATTGAAACTTTGAATTTCTAAATACTTGAAAAAAAAAAACGATCCCGCAGAACCTCTATAAAATGCACTTGGCGAGCTGACAAGATGCTTTTCAAAATTATTGAAGCATTTTCAAAATCATAAGTTTGTAATTTAAAAATAGTACCTGGATGACCGAGCTTCGCTCGATATTTTTTTTTAAATTACGTTTTCTTTATATGAAACCTAGTTAGATCGATATCGCCCCCGAAACTCCCTACATACTAAATTTCATGAAAATCGCTAGATCCATTATCATTGCTTGACGTTTCGACCTGGGTCCTTATTCACTATCTTTATTCCGTGTCCGTGCAAACTGGCGCAGGCGCGGTGCGCTCAAAAATGTCCGTTGATGCATCTCTAAGCGCAGGTCTCCATTTACCATTATGACAAGATTTTGACAGTTCGCACGAGCTTGTCACGGACACGGAAAAAAAGAACGGACACAACTGTCGCAGCGATGCATGTTAAGACTCCATAAGGCCGATGAATATTCATCTACCCTCACTTTCTTGTTTCTTAAAATGTTGTGGTCACTGCACACTACACTGATTGTGTCCATGTTGACTGAGAGCGAACTAATGCTAGATTGTGTTTTGCGAATCACTGGATTCCACGTCAAAACTTTCAATTGGGAAGAGGGCTTCAAATCAAACTATTGAATTGAAGCCCTCTTCCAAATTGAAAGTTTTATATTTATTGATTTCAATCGCTTCACGCACAATTCTTAAATAGAAAGGACGATTTGTGGAGAGGGTTTGTGGACGATGAATCTCTATCTAACTGATGTTTCAGTATGTGTTCTGCAATTGTCGATGCCGGTTTTTCACTGCTGCAATGTATTCTGTTGCAAGTCGCTGTTGCTCCGCAGGGGAGCGTGCTTGGTCCCGTTGTTTCTTTTATATATTAACGACCTTTGTAATCTAAAAATTAACAGCGCACACATTTTCTCCTACGCCGATGATACTGCGGTGGTCTTTGCCGATAAAACCTGGAATGCTGTAAAAGAAAGTGCAGAATGTGGCATGAGCTTAATTGCTGCATGGTTAAATAGTAATCTGTTAACTTTAAATACCACAAAAACAAATTACATCTGTTACAGCATTCAAAGTCACATGCAGCCTAGTAACGACTTCCGAATTATTGTTCACTCCTGCAACAAACCTGCAAAAACAGCTGTATGTGATTGTCCGGCTATATGTAAAGTAGATAAAACTAAATATTTAGGAGTGATACTTGATCAGCGATTATCTTGGCATCCGCAAATTGACCAAGTCACTGTGAAAATAAGGAAACTGATCTATATCTTCAAGACCTTAAGACATGTAGTGCCAGGGGAGCAGCTGTGTGGTGATACCACCTCAAGGAATGTCTTAAAGGAAATTTATATTGCGCTGGCTCAATCGATTCTGTCTTACTGCCTCCCTATTTGGGGCGGGGCGGGAATAACAAAAATGTTAGAGATTGAACGGGCACAACGTGCTTTGCTAAAAATCATGCATTTTAGACCACGTAGGTTCTCAACGCATACATTATACAGTATGAGCAAGATATTGTCGGTAAGAAAGCTGTATATTCTGCTTACAATTCCAAAAAAAACACAAATCTATTATATATGTACCAAACACTACATCAAAAAGAAGAAACTACACTACTACACGTACCAAAGTAAGGACTGCATTTGCATCCAAACAATACAAAATCCGATCGGAGTACTTATATAACAAAATAAATAAAAAAATTAATATCTATAGAAAGACTCTCAGAGAAAGTAAGTTACTAGTCACTAACTTCCTTATACCCTTAACTTATGAGGCCACTGAGGCTTTTTTACAACCCATACAATAAATTACACACACACACACACACAACCTCACACATACGCACGCACACACGCACTCACAACGTATTTACATACATACAGACACACACACTCAAATGTATCCACCAATACTTTCAGTTTCTGTATTAAGTACTACCTACTTTTATTTTTAGATTGTAAATGACTGTATTTTCTGTTTAATCAATTAGAATCACTTTTACAACAATTACAACGATTAAATTTTGTATTAATTATAAACTATCTAGTACCTATGTAACAACTTTTCTATACTTTCTGAAGTGTAATTCTGCTATGGAAGAGCGAAGTCGCTTGTCACAGGCATTGTTTGCTTACTAGGCGGCTTCGATCACTGTATACTATTGTAAACTTACTTAAACGAAATAAAATTTTTATTATTATTAAGTGAAAAACACTACTTATTTTTTTATTTAGCCGGAAAAATCCTGATGACCGTCCGGGGAAGACAATGGAGGTAGTGTGGGGTTTGCACCTACTAAATACCGCCGTGTATCGCTTGCCACCTTCGCGAACGGGCCGCGCCGGAGTTTGTTATAATGTCGGCGGCCCGCCCAGTGGCAATGCCTGGATGCGATGTTGTTGCGTTCTGGGCATTTCACACCTACGCGGCCTTTGACGTGAACCCACTCCTAACACGAGTCATTGAGCTTAGCTGGAGGGGTTAACAGGATTGCTAGTAATGTAGGACACACAATCCCACATTGCTAGTTATATTTTATATGAAATAAATAAACGGTGTTCTAAATTTGAATCAAAATCACAAGAAAAATGTGTTTTAAAATTTTCCAAACAATTTTTTATTTTAAATTGGTTGCAAAATGAAAATTAAGTCCGAAGAATGGTCTTATTAATGGTGACTGGGGGGATTTTGATTCAACACCGGTGGCGGTACACTACATCCACCACCACCGAGGGGGGAGGGCAATTGCCTGACTAAACACTACGATCCAGTGAGTGTCAAAATTCTCAGATTCCAAAAAAAAAGGTCATTCAGTCGAGTCTAGGGCGAGCAATTGCCTCTGTTGCCGCACCTAGCTAAGGGCAAACATTCAGAAGGGCTGGCTCAATTCGGCTATTAAAAGTAATAAATTACGTATTATGTTCGAAGAATGGTCTTATACCTTTATAAGACCATTCTTCGAACATAATACGTACGTCGAGTCTAGGGCGAGCAATTGCCTCTGTTGCCGCACCTAGCTAAGGGCAAACATTCAGAAGGGCTGGCTCAATTCGGCTATTAAAAGTAATAAATTACGTATTATGTTCGAAGAATGGTCTTATACCTTTATAAGACCATTCTTCGAACATAATACGTAATTTATTACTTTTAATAGCCGAATTGAGCCAGCCCTTCTGAATGTTTGCCCTTAGCTAGGTGCGGCAACAGAGGCAATTGCTCGCCCTAGACTCGACTGAATGACCTTTTTTTTTGGAATCTGAGAATTTTGACACTCACTGGATCGTAGTGTTTAGTCAGGCAATTGCCCTCCCCCCTCGGTGGTGGTGGATGTAGTGTACCGCCACCGGTGTTGAATCAAAATCCCCCCAGTCATTCGAGCGACTCTCACTTGACCGGCTGAGTCCAATGTTGCCCCTCCCCCGAACAAAGGTTTGGATCCGCACCTGCCCTTAGCTACGCATTTGACGATTAAGTTTTATTTATGTAGAAGAGCTGTTGCCTTCTTAATAATGTATTCCAAAACGTTGAAACACACACATGTTTCATTACTTAAAATCGAAAAACCGGGCAAGAGCATGGCGGATCATGCTCAGTGAAGGATTCCGTTGCTGATTTGAATAATTGCACCAGCAGTATGTTAATGACACTCACCCCCTTTTGTTGAATGCAGTTTTTCTGCAATAATATCCGATCATATCCGAAATAAAATAATATAAATAATGAAATTGCTTGACGTTTCGACCAGGTTGCACCAGCAGTGGTCACAAGCGGACTGTCTGTGTGGAGTCCGTTTGTAACCACGGCCGGTGCAACGTGGTCGAAACGTCAAACAATTTTAAGGTAAGCAATGCGCGTTAATTCCCGTATAATAAATAGTTAGGTATCTATCATGTACTTCGCTATATTACTTTTTTCATAACACTTTATTAAACAGTTATTTATTTAATAAAATTACACATAGAACTACGACCATGAAACGCCAAGTTGTCTCGTCCCTCTTTTATTTCTTTATTATCCAACGAGTTTCACAAATATTAATGAGGATTCATGCGAGGAGATCGTAACCTCGATTCCTTGAAAGTGTCGAAATGTGCGTTTTTTGCGGTACAAACGGCGGTATCTTTTTTTTAAGTAAACCTATAAGGTTGATTTTTGCACAGCTGATGGGACTGGAGACCTGAGTATATGGTTTTAATTTCAACTTTATCGAACGCGTGGAGGTATCCCTCCACGCGTTCCCGAGATAAAGGGTCTTCAGAGACAGAAGGACGGGCGGACGACAAAGTGATCCTTTAAGGGTTCCGTTTTTTTCCTTTTGGGGTACGACCCTTAAAGAATTCCGTACCCCAAAAGGAAAATTACGAAATAGTTATCTAATTTGCATTGCATGCAGGAAACCCTTTCAAGGAATCGAGGTTACGATCTCCTCGCATGAAACCTCATTAATATTTGTGAAACTCGTTGGATAATAAAGAAATCATGTAGCGCCATCTATGAAATCAAATTGTTCACCGTGATCAAATAATTCCTTATTTGTGAAAACATTTATTAGGGTGGGCATGGGATCCTTCATTTTTTTAGTAATTGCGACTATAATTAAAGATCTAAGCTATCCTATCCCTCAAGTTGGACAAAACCAAACTGCATATTGCGTGCAAATTTGAACGAAATCTGTTAAGCGGTTTAGGAGTCCATCGCGGACAAACATCGTGACAGGAGATTTATATATGTTAAGATAGGTGCTTGAGATGAAGGATTTGTTTCTTGCTGAATGGCAACATTCTTGAAAGTAGATGGCGTTGTATTCAATAACGTTCTATACTTAGTAAAAGAAGTTTTAAAAAGAAACACATTGCTATGATTTTTAGAAATGTTTGACCATGCATCACACAGGTGCATCGAGGATCATGTTTTGGGGTTATGGTTGGAGGATATTCATTATCGTTGAATTGATGAACATGTGATGTGTTCATCAATTCAACGATAATGAATGGCTCAACATCGGTCAAGTGTGAGTAGTTCGGGTGACGGGAGGAGGGGGGTCGTTGTTTGTCAACCGTACCTTTAGGGATATCTGACATTTTCGCGGGCATGACACACACGACACGCTCTGTGTTTGCTTACTAAAGTGTTACAGCAGTTTTATAATTAGTATTGCGTTGTAACACTATATGAAATACACCCCATTTTTAGCCAAAATGGCAAAACAGAACCCTTATAAGTTCCCTTATGTCCGTCCGTCCGCAGCTTAGCTCAGAGACTGTTAGTGCTAGAAGGTTGCAACTTTTGCATGAATAAATTACTAACGCCGATAAAGTGAAAGAACAAAATCATGAAAATCATTATTTTTTGAAGGGTACCTCTCTTATATGTCAAGTGGGGATGTGATTTTTTTCTCACCTACCTACCCCATCGTGTGTGGTATCATTAGATAGGTCTTTTAAAAAGCGTTTAGGGTTTGTGAAGACTAATTTTAGATTTAAGGATTCCTTTGTGTATAATATTAGGCTTTATAGTGAACATTTTTGTTAGAGTCAAGTGTCCCCCTGCCAGCTAAATGGTTGATGTTGGGTATGTGAAAAAATTCAGGGTAATAGTATAAATACTAAAATTATAAGGAAAACTATCACAGTTAAGTACTTAGGCTTTACAAGTTTACGATCACATGAGAAGTAACAACATTTTCGTACAAATTCTATTAAAAAATATTAGGTAATAAGTAGGTATAACGTTGAAAGAATGAAACAAAAACAACAGAAAACCCACTTCTTAAGCCGCACACCAAACTAACTATCTAAAAGAATAGAACAGATCGATTTTTATTTAGTAAGTATTTAGTCAACAGGACTGTTTCCAACATATTTACACAGAAGTTATTTCGTTACCTAAACTACCTTAATTTAAACCCGACTTTCACGCGAACGAAGTCGCGGGCACAGCTAGTGTAAATAATAAAAGTAAAAAATAAAAGTAAACAAATAAAAGTTAAAGTACAGCTTGTTAATGTGTAATCTGTTGTTGTTTACTTACAGCCTTAGGTGACAAATGTTTAGGCTAATAAAGCCATCACAACGTCAAAAACAAATTGGAAGAACTTGTCATCGAAATTTATGAAAGCCAGTATCAAAGATATTAATTTGGTCGCTATATTTGTTATACAGCCTACTTAGTCTAGGGATAACGGAGTTAGAGCCTAAAACAGTTATTCGGACTAGTATAGTATTATATTATCTGTGTTCGGAATGTAGGATGCAAAAGCTCAATTTTAGTACGTGGATATCTATGTGGAATGTTGAAATCGAGATTAGCTAGTAGCTGAGGAGAGTCAATGTAATTATTTAGTAGTTTGTATAAGAATATAATATCATAACAATTTCTCATAATAAATTTTAAATTAAAGCCATTGGAACATTCCAATGGCTTTAATTTAAAATTTATATATAGTTATATTTCCTGAACGGTTATTTTAAGTGAAAAATGATTTAAGAAACCTCATCATAATTTTAAAATACCTACACGATGGTATCCCACATGATATAGGTTGTTGACTTTATTTTTTTCTATATCACAAAATGGCGTCTGGCTGTCGCCATTTTGAATTTAGATTGCTGTTATGTTAAGTTTAGTTTAGTAATGATCGCGAGATTAATACGAATCGATTGACGTATGAATCATCAAAATCCGTCCACACGTTTGGTCTATATAGTGCCACAAAGGAACACACATACATACACGTCAAACACATTACCCTCCGCAGTCGGGTAAAAAGACGTTATGACAAATACAACTTTGTAAAGAGTCGATTGTCAATAAACATCCTTGTGGTGTAATTACCGTTGATGTTTCTGGATTCTTATTCGGGGTAAATGAGGTGATAGAAGATGGGTGGATTGAACCTATCTCTTGAGGGTAGGGTATCTATTTAAAAGGTAAACACTATAAAGCATTAAGTTATGGATAATAAAACAGGAGTTGTCTTACTTACTAAAAAGTTTATTAAGATTGGTCATGGGAGGATTCAGTAGAATCCATTTATAGTCTAAGATCCGGTCCAAGAAATATATACCTTCATCTGTTATTTAATGCCTACAAAGATTATAATGATTGAGATTGATATATCGCAATTGCGTTGCCTAGCTAAATCATACATTTAATTGTTTTTATCCATAAAAAACAGTTAAATGGAAGTCGAGCTCGCTTACTTAAGATACCATACAAACTTGTTCTGGTTATTTTCCTTTACTTGTGTTTTAGTCATTGCTTTTGGAAAATTTCATGATTCTAGATTCAATAGAATCCTTTAGGTTTTGATTCACCTTAATGGCACGTGATTTAGATAGGCAACCCATTTGCTATTTATCAGTCTAGGCAATATTTATCAAATAATTTTTGTTAGGATCAAATAACAGATAAGGGTATATAATTCTTACACCGGATCTCATACTATTAGCCTATAGACCGTCAATGTTACTATACTGTCCATATGGCGCAGTAAGCAAAAGTTTCTATGGGCAAATCATTTGCTGCATTTGTGCGTTGGACAAATAGCGTGAATTGTGATACAAAGTACAAACTAACGTCGTCTCCTCCAGAGCAAGCGAAGGCCGATGAACCGCGTTCGTCACAGCCCCCTACTGCTAGTCGGGATTCGACTCCCGGAAACTGAAATACAAATAATATTTATTTAGAGTGTGCTCGCTGGGCTACTGAACGTTTAGACTTCTCGGCTGGTGTCTTAGTAGCAGCGATACTATACGCTGACTGTGTCCTTGACTAAGTGACGAACGAGTAGATCGAGAAATCTGCGAGGTTAGGCAACTTTACCACTGTCAGCCGCTAGTTAGGTGAACGTTTTCGAAATACGTCAAGTTAATCCTGCACCCAATTTCTCTCCGGCCGTGTGGGATTACCATCCCATCAGGCTATGAGAGTGAAAAAATAAAGAGTGGGCAAGCCCCCCCCCCCTTATATACGCCCATGGAGACAGGCCGCTGTAATCGACATCGGTTAAAATATCATTATTATACTGCGCGCGCAGCTAGGCGGGCGTAATCAGAAGAGCGGGCCGTTTAAAATGTGTCAGGATCTTGTGATACGATGGCGTTTATCCTTGACGAGGCCGAAGAGCAAGGTCACCCCGCGTGAGAACTGTCAAAATCTTGTCATAATGGTAAATAGAGAGCTGCACTGAGAAATGCATCAACACGCATGCGCCGCGGACATCTTTGAGCGCATCGCGCATGCACTAGTTCACACGGGCTTGCCGCAAAAGCCAAAACAAGAACGTAAATAAATATTTATATATGTACCCACTTAGCATGCGAAAATACATGGATAATAGGTCAGAGAACAAACTGGACGGCTTCTCTGCTCGAGCGGCCGATACTAATTTGTGATCAAAATATTTAATTCTGATTTAGGTACTGTCGAGGTTCACTTATCTCTTTCTATGCCATTTGGACATCCGTCCAGACGAGAGAGAGAGCTATAACTGTCACTTCAAGTAAGTATTCATAGCGATAGATACCTTCATAGCTGTACATAACATTTTGTTGAAGTTAAGGAAAAACTTAATATTACTTACCTCTAAATGAACAAACTGGTGAGTGACACCAGCTTTTATTACCACTGGCCGCAGTGTAGTCCTGAAACCTTCCTGGACCCCTATAATAAATACAAAGTTTTAGCAATATTCTTTTTTCAAATCTAACTACAAGATAGCAGGAAACACAAAGTTTAGAAGCCACTGATCCGGTGGGGTTCGCCGCGAACAGGGTTGCTGCATAAACTTCAGAAGTCACTGCACGAGCAGAGGCGTAAGCTTAGAATGCTTTCGAATCTTATATTTATTTATTTAACACATAATGTACAAATAGAGCACAAAGGCAGACTTAATGTTAAAAGCATTCTTTACCAATGTACCTCTGGGTGACGTAAAACTAAGTACCTAGTTGCAGAATGTTGACAGCTAGATAATGAAACTTATTTATTAATATTACATACACATTTAATAATATACGTAGGTAAATATATAACATTCATACATCATATTCTTATAAAATGTGGTTAACATTATGAAAATTCAGCTGAACTGTTGAAGAATACAGTACGAACTTTCAATTTAAAATTGAAACGGTTGGGGACCATCCTTATTTCGGGGGGCAGCGCATTCCAGAGTGGAACAGATTGGACAAGGAAAGTGGATCCCACGAATCCAGAAGAATTAACGGGGCATAAAAGCAACAGATTGTTGAAAGAACGAAGATATCTAATATGGATGAAGCAAAAGTATCTAGAAAGCTGGTAAAAGGGAGTATGAGGAGTTTATAATTTAATAAAGAATGTTGAGAACGCACAAACTACGTCGGCGTCAATTTCAGTTGAGAACGGTAAAAAGACTTACGGCGAAACGTATGAAGGTTGAAACTAAATCTAATACAGTTATGCAGTTATTTAGAAGTCGATGGTACTTATTGAGAAGGTATCAAAATAGCATTCGTCACGAAAGTCAATCAGAGGAAAAATCAACATCTGGGGGATTAGACAAGGTACATTCGTTCCGTGGCGAATTCGATAACGCCGTACTAATCGTTCGCAAAAATAGAAAAAAAATGTGGCACTCGGGGACTACCGCGGTAAAGCTATTGCATAGCATTTTTTAAACAACAACATAAAAAAATATTTTAATTTTTTTTTGATAAAAAAAAATATTAAAATAAAAATAATTATTTACGTAAAATACCGCTGTGCCGGTCGGAGTGGGGGTGTTAGGTTATTTTCGTTACGGAATTTCTGGATTCGGTCTCCACGCTCAAGGCCCGCGATAGAAGCTATGCAATAGCTTAAAAATGTCTATGGTCTCCACCGCAAACGTCGAATTCCATAATAAAGTTATTTTGCTTTATCGATATAGCTTTTCGAATATGACTTTGTCTAGACCCCCTGGATGAGCGTAAGTTTCGTTTTAAATGGTAGAAAATTCTTCAGACGGTATACCTCAGAGAACCCGTAACCCTATGACTTACACTAGTTAACGTTTGTTATAGTGACACTAGTTGAGGTTGTGTCTAGTAAAATGCCGAGATCTCTGATAGATTCACTAAGAGGGATAGTGGAACTTTTAAAAATGACTGGTGGTAGCGGTCGGTGTTAAGTCGGCTTAAAGTGCGTTGACTCCCTATCACAATTGCCCGGCACTTGGACGGATTGCAGTCAAGCCGAACCTTCCTGACCAAGTATTGATAGCATCAAGGTCACCGTTGATTTTTGTGTTCGCCTCAGATAATTCATTCGCGCACGTATCACCTGTATGCCGATGACCTCCAAATAAGGCTAGAATAGAGGACTTAAGTGTTGCAGTTGAAAAAGTTAACCAGGATCTTGAAAAACTAAGAGTTGTTCCAACAGGTTTGGTTTAAATGTAAATCCCATAATAGGTTAAGACAGCTCCAGAATTATCTGCAGAATCAACTTGCGATCTCTCACACCTACGGCTTTTAATAGTGGTTTTTAGTAGTGGTATAGTAGTTATTTATTTGCAAGTATAATTTAGTGTTTATATATTATAATATTTGTTATGTATCTTTTTTAGTCGACTTTTCACAAGTGTAGTATTTTGCTTCCTAAGTGAATAAATGATTTTTATTATTATTATTATTATAGTGGGTATTGGTTTTATAGACGTATATATTTATTTTCTATTTTGTAATAAGTGCACCTGCCACCCTGTTCTCTACACCACTCAAAGGTTGACTGGTATAGTTGCAATTATTTTCAGTAGTTTTTTTTTAAATAATATATAACTGCAAGTCATCGGCGTAAAGATGAAACGCACACTGAAGAACTTCGGTAAGAAAATTGATATAAATGAGAATAATAAAGGAAAAATAATTCGGCCCGGAGGAACACAAGCATTAAGATCACCCTGGCGCTCCCGATGATAGGACGAGAACCAGTCAAGTGCATTGAGCGAGAACATTAGATGAGATAGAAAAGAAGAAATAATTAAAAGGAGAGAGTGTCATAACTGACGGCATTAAAGGCATTCAAGTAGCCCACCAAAGCTAAAACTGTGACTTTGGTCTTATCCATGCCTGCCCTAAAGTCACCAGTCACTTTGAGAAGAGCAGAGCTGGTGCCTGAAACCGGATTGAAAATGGCTTAAAAAAATATTACGATACACAAATTGTGTCATTTGCTTAAGGCTTCAAGCACTTTATATAGAAAAGGAAGAATGGAGATAGGTCGAAAGTGGTTAGGAAGAGTATGATTCAAAGCGCCGGCAATAAAGACACGAGCACAGGCGTGCGGCGGGATCTTGGAAGCCACTTCGATGCCGGGGTCATTAGGAAGTGCGTAAAACGGTGAGGGTGCCTAAAAATGAAGCCACTGCGCGAGCAGAGCAACGTATTAAAACTACAACGTATAAAAAACGTCACGACCGACATCAACTTTCAGAGCACAACAGCGAACGGAGAGCATGGAGACCTAATTGACTAAAGGGTTTGGTTACCAGACGCTGCAGGGGCGCAGGCCCTGGCCTATCTCCACCCTAGATCAAGGAAGTAGCGTGCCGCACTCTGGTTAGCCGCAAGTACATGGTCGCGCTTACCCCAAGTGGCATTTACGCAGCCTTGTCCCTCGGTGAACAGAGCAGCGACACAAGCCGCAGCGAGGAGTAGATGCAGGCTACCGAACATGATGACAATTGTACGTCAAATGACCGCCTTTGACCGTTATGTCTCCATTACAGTGTACATAATGCGCGCTAATTGCCGTCTCAAACCGGTTATAATAATATAATAACTATGTGAACGTAATCGATTTATTATTAGCAATTTTCATAGTTAAGTTACGATTATATATAATCGTAAATAAATTATTTTATGAATAATACTTTAAGGAGTAAGTATTATGGCATTCACTTATTACTTAAGACGGTTTAGGTTAGACGCAAATTTATGATTTGACTAGCTTTTGCCCGTAGCTCCGCCCGCGTGGATGTCGGATAAAAACTATCTTATATCCTTCCCCGGGACTCAAACTATCTCCGTACATCAACATCTAAATCAGTTAAGCTGTTTGAGCGTGAAAGCGTAACAGACATACAGATATACAGAGCTACTTTCACATTTATCAACCGACTTAAAAAAAAAAATCGCGCGAAATGTGCACATCCGCGCGAGTATGGAGATGCAAGAGAAGAAAATTTAAAAATAAAACCAAAATCGATATGCTATTACAAAAAAACGTTCCTAAATATTGTTTCATTACAAAATTAAAAGTTAAAACAAGCATAAAGTATATTATTTTTCCTTCATTCTTACGTAAAAAATATAAAACAGGGGGAGGGGGTCGGGCGACTATAATTATTTCTTACATAGTGGAGGGAGGGGTTGAAAAACTGACGAAAATCGTCTAAAGTAATAATGAATGGCGCCAGAGCTAATTTGTAGGCTAATTATTTTAATATCACGTTAATCTACGTCGTCACACTCAATCACCATTTCTCCTTTATTGTGTACCACAGGTGCACAGAGTCTTCTATCTATTTGTATGGTAAGAGAGTAAGGTAATTGAGTGCCTTAAGTCTTCTCATTTTCGTTTACGTCGTCTAGTAGAACCTATACCAAATAATTAAACAGAAGCACAGATAATATCTAATATATAAAATTCTCGTGTCACAGTTTTCGTTACCATACTCCTCCGAAACGGCTTGACCGATTTTCATGAAATTTTGTGTGCTTATCCCGTATCTATGAGAATCGGCCAACATCTATTTTTCATCCCCCTAAGAGTTTGTGTGTTTGTTTGAATGCGATAATCTCAGAAACTACGGGTCCAAATTGAAAAAAATATTTTACTTTTAGATAGCCCATTTATCGAGGAATGCTATAGGCTATAAAACATCGCGCTACAACTAATGGGAGCGGAGCAGCAAGTAAAAATGTTTGCAAAAATGGGGAAAATTTACGCAGACGAAGTTGCGCGGGTCAGCTAGTTATACTATACAGAAGTAAACGAAATACAAGTACAAGGTACCTAGAGGAGGAAAAATCCTCTGAAGTTCCCTTTTTATGGTTACGAAACCCTAAAAACGGGACTTGAGAGGATTTTTCACCCCCCCCCCCCCCCCAGGTACCTTATTGTATATGGGTTCCGTTCCGTTTTTTGGCTCCGTAGCCATTTTGGCTACAGAGCCAAAATGGCAAAAACGGAACCCTTATAGATTCATAATGTCCGTCTGTCTGTCTGTCCGTCCGTATGTCACACGATATTTTACTCTAAGACTACACAATGATTTTTGATTAAATTTAGTGCATAGAACTAATATTATAAATGTAAAAGTAACTCTGTCTGTCTGTCTGTTAAGATTTTCCATTAAAACAGCTAAACTGATTTAGATGAAATTTGGTATGGAGATAGTTTGAATCCCTGGGAAGGAGGACATAGGATAGTTAGCCGCGGTTATTAGGAGCCGCGGGCGAAAGCTAGTTTCATATAAATCACAGGCCAGTATCACCTGTGCTCACCTTCGCAGCCTCGGCTTGCTCATAGCGGGCGGAGGCTGCCCTCAACATTTTAAAAACACCCTCTGGGTGTCACAAACAAGTACCACGTGAAGTCGGGGTGGACTAAATAGGTTCTGTACATTTTTGACCTTCGTTTAAAGTACATTAATCAGCATAAGCACTGTGGTATTAAGTAAGTAAATATTATAAATAAAAACCTACTGGACAATATATATAAATTCGAGTCCTCTATTAATTTATTACTTTTACCGACGAGAGTAGAGAATTATTAATGGTAACCGAAAAAAGTAATGTGTTTCAATGTTATTATGACATTTACCAAATCATGTGGTAATCTATACTAATATATAAATGTGAATGTAAGTTTGTTTGTTACGCTTTCACGCGAAAACTACTCAACCGATCATCATGAAACTTTGTACACATATTCTTGGAGGTATTAGAAGTAACATTATTGATTATAAAAAAAGGGGAAAATTTACGCAGATGAAGTTGCGCGGGACAGCTAGTTAATATTTAGCTAATATTTAGCTGAACCGTGTCCATTTAGTTGGGTTTATGACGCTTACAAATAACGTAGCTTTATATTGTTAAAAGAATGTTCAAAATCGGTAAATATTATTACTTATAGAAGTAGATGATAGATAATCATTAATATTTAAATAATATTTATTGTATTATATATAATATTATTTGTTGTGTATCCTAAAAATAATATAAAAATAAATATTAATTTTAGGCCTAAGAATTTATCTTTATTATTTTACTCTCAAACTAAGCTGCGGCTTCTATGCACTAAATTTAATAAAAATAATATATTTATGGGGCACTCCATACATGTAACAGACGTTTTAAGTTTTCTAAAAAACTTTAATAATAATATCTTGGTACAATTCACACAACGCTATCTGATCCCAAACTAAGCAGAGCTTGTACTATGGTAACCAGACAACTGATAAAATACTTATATATTATAAATTACACCCAGACACATAATAAACCATCGTGCTCATCACACAAAATTTTATCCTGGGTGGGGATCGAACCCACGACCTACGGCTTAGCAGTCAGGGTGACTAACCACTAGACCAACAGGCCAGTCGAACTTTGTTAATTATGTGAATATTTGTAGAAATATTAGTTCCGAAAAGTTCCGTTTAAGTTATCGTGTATAGGTATTTGCATTTATCACTTAAAGACGGCCTATGTCCAGTAGTAGACTGCGATAGGCTGATGATGATGATGATTAACAAGAAGGTTGAATGCCTATACATGGGGTAAGTATTTTTTCTGGTGACTTGAAACTTCCTACAAAAACACTGTTACTTTCGTTGGGTTACAACCTTGCAGATATCTCGATTTGCTCGATAGCCACTGAGTCAGGGACCCCAATCAGGCGTAGATCCAGCGTAGTGGAGACGGTGGGCATGCCCACAACCCCGAATGGGTTGATTAGCCAATCAAATAATATAATGCGCTATAGATCTATTATCTATAGGTACTAATATTATAAAGCTGAAGAGTTTGTTTGTTTGAACGCAGTAATCTCAGGAACTACTGGTCCGAATTGAACAATTCTTTCACTGTTGGATAGCCCATTATCGAGGAAGGCTGTAGGCTATATAACATCACGCTACGACCAATAGGAGCGGAGCAGCAATGAGAAATGTTGCAGGAACGGGGAAAATTTACGCAGATGAAGTTGCACGGGACAGCTAGTTTTTGAAAATGCTACTAAAATTGTGTTCAAATCTTCAAGGTAATCTTTTAAAAGAATTAAACAAAAAGTTTGTATGAATTGGACCGCATTCAGGCGCGGATCTAAGGGGGCAACAGAAGCAATGCCACCCCCCAGACTCATGAATATTCAAGTGTTCGCCATACAGGTCCGCGTTGACGGGCAAAACTACTCACTCTTGGCCGGTGTTGGGTCAAAGTGCCCCCCTCCCGAACATGATCCTAGATCCGTGCCTGTACGCATTACATTCGAGCAGGTGCAATACCTTTTATAGCTATAAGAGATTCATCACACATGCCACGACCTAATTTGTAGGCTCAACTAGTCAACATCGAATTCTGATTACAAATTGGATATGCCGTACTTTATGGATATTGCACACTGATGTTACTCCTTATATTTTAGGCTAGCTGACCCCGTTTTTGTAGCATTTTTCATTGCTGCTCCTCTCCTATTGGTCGTAGTGTGATGTTATAGCCTTCCTCGATAAATGGGCCATCCAACAGTATTTCTTTTTTTAATTCGGACCCGTAGTTCCTGAGACTATGGCATTCAAACTGACACACAAACTCTTGATTTGAAATCCACACTGCCTTAAGGGGTTTAAATAATATCAAAAATTCAATAAGGTTTTGAATTTTTAATGTAAAATATGACTGACCTATAGGCATCAATAAAATAAAACATAATGTGGCCGAAGCCTAGTAAAAGAGTTTTGTATAAAAATTGATTGATAAATGTTGATAAACTTTCGCGATTTCTACACATTATAAAATTATATATACCACGGGTCTTTATCGCGTATAATTTAAGGTAAAATACCTTGTTTATTGCCCGACGTTTCGACCGATTGTAACGGCCGTAGTCACGTGTAGACTATCAGTCTACCCATAAATTATTCACGCAATTAAGACCCCGTTGTATATATAATTTTATAAAAAATAATTTATTTTTATTTATTTATTTATTTATTTACATAGATTTACCGACATTTGTTAACACCATTACATTTTATAACAATAACAGTGCAAATTACGGATAGGCCATGTGTAACAAACAATTATAGATAAATACAGCATTTACAAAAAATAAACAGCTTAAACTAAACTAAACTATTAACTAAAAATGAGTTAAGATTTAAGATTTTTGACTTTGTATTATTTCTGAGAAAGATACTTCATCAGGATAGATCGGAACCGACCAAGCGAATCAAAGTGAATATCAACTAAATCACTACAGTCGTTCAACAGTCTGCAGAATCTAGGTAATGATGAGTTAGCACCCAGTTGTGTTCTTCTTCGTGGCGGATAAAGAGGCGTTATGCAATGTAAAACCGTGGATATCTAGCTGGTACACGATAGCTCACTTCGCTCAAGAGCCCCGGACAGTCGACAATACCGTTTAAGACCTTGTACATGAATATACAGTCAGTAAATTCGCTACGACTAGACAGAGTGGTCATTTTAAATTTCGTGAGCTTGTGCCTGTAAGAAGCCCTTTTCATGGCCCGACTGCAATTTCTGACTAAGTGCCACATAAATCTCTTTTGAACAATTTCCAGTCGCTACAAATGTGTTGCATAGTGTGGTCTCCATACGACACTGCAGTATTCCAGGGTGCTTCTGACTAGGCAATTGTACAATACAATTTTTGGTCTAGCGGTACGAAAGACTTTCCCATTCCTAATGATGAACCCCAGAAATCGTGATGATTTTTTGATTGCATGTTCTAGTTGATTGTTGTAAACTAATAAAATAAAAATAATTGATTTCTAGATGCGACATATCTCTGAATATTTAATTCTAGACCAAGTCATTTTCTCTTTCATGCTAGTGTACAATCAATGTTATTTGAAACACTTAATTGACAACAAGATTAACTCACTAAACCTTGTATTGCTAATCAATTATTATGAAAGTGGAAAACTTGCAGATAGTTTTTACTATACATGCAGTGAGGTATTGCATAAAGAAAAATGCAATTCAATTTCTTTTATTATGTTATATGTGAGTAGTACCAACTTAAAGTTTTTTTTAACTCTACGCCAGTGGTTCTCAAACTTTTTAAATGACGGAACCCTTTTGGGAAGCAAAATACTTGATGGAACCCTACAATTAAACAATTATTTTTATAAGTGTATTCTTTATTAATCAGCATAATAAAAGTACAATGTATCAGTTACTAATTATTATTTACTTCACCACTTGGTAAGGACAATAATAGAAAACATTAAAAAAGAAAAAATCTAACTAGTGGGAGGTATGAAACTGTTTTTTATTTTTCATCAATTGCTTGATATCAGGTTTGATGGAAGAAAGTTGGAGTCTCATATCAGCTTCGGCGTCCAGTCTATTGCGATATTTTGTTTTCGTGGCTGCGTAGGTAGAGAATCCTGTTTCGCACAAATACGTAGTTGGGAACGGGAGAAGAATATCCAGAGCCATTTGGCCAAGCATTGCATATTCATCTTGGATTCTGCACCAAAAATCATTAAGAGGCGTCGTTTTGAACAATGACTCCATACTTGTGTCTGATGACATTTCTAAAAGAGATTCATATACTTATCTCATTTGACATGTTTTCAGGCTTTTCCAAGTTGGGTAAAAAAGGATTATGAATCCAGGAGTTCACTTTAATTTTTGTATTGTGTTCTTCGGGAAAATACTTTTCAAAAGATGCGCGCATCGAACTGAGATATTGGACCAATTCTTCAAACACATTATCTTCAAACATTTCTGAGTCGTTTTCGCTAACAAACTCACTGAGTAACGTAAAACTTTCTATTTCTTTCTTACCAATGCAAATGATCCAAAAATCTAATTTTCTTTTAAAAGCAGTTATTTTATTATAGGCCTGAAACACTGTTGTCTGTTTACCTTGCAACGATAAATTTAATTCGTTAAGTTTTTGAAAGATATCCGCCATAAAAGACAATCGGAACAACCAAGTTTTATCATACAAACGGTCCTTCAAATTAAAAGAAGTATCTGCTGAAAGAAACATTTGTAACTCGGCTCTAAGTTCAAATAGCCTTGTTAAAGTTTTTCCCCGAGACAGCCATCGCACTTCTGTATGGAGCAGCAGTGTTTTATGTTTGCTGCCATAATCTTCACACAATAATGAGAACAATCGGGATTGTAGTGGTCGTGATTTGATAAAATTAATTATTTTTACCGCTTCATCCATAACTAATTTTAGATTAGACGGCATTTGCTTCATCGCAAGTGCTTGTCTATGCAGAATACAATGACTGGAACTACAATTAGGCGCTTTATTTTTCATTCGTGACACTGCTCCTGCTGTTTTACCTGTCATCGCCTTGGCCCCATCTGTACAAATGTCAATGCAATTGTTCCAACTGAGATTATGTTCTTCAAAAAATATATTTATTTTATTAAAAATTTCTTCCCCGGTAGTGTTTGTAAGCAGCGATGAACACATAAGCATGTCTTCTTCAAAAGAACTTTTATATGGATATCTCACAATAACCAGCAGGATAGCCAAACCAGCGACATCAGTCGACTCGTCCATTTGCAAAGCGAATCGTGTATTTTGTAGACGTGTAACTAGTTCTTGTTTGACGTAGCTTGCCAGATCATGGATTCGTCGTGAAACAGTATCGTTTGATAGCGGAACAGTAGAAAGATGCTTTGCAGATTTTTCATCAAGCATACATTTTGTTATGTCTAATACACATGGTTTTATTAATTTCTCAGCGATAGTGTGCGCTTCACCTGCTTGTGCAATGCGATAGCTAACTAAATATGATGCCTCCGTGGCCTTTTCGTTGGTAGTTTGTGTTACATGCATCATATTTTTTTGACTTTCTAATAACTGATCTTTTTTGCGAACAAAAAATTCTTTATTCTTGTCTTTAGTCTCGGGGTGTACGGTTTCTAAATGTCGACGCAATTTGGCAGGTGCCATGGAACTATTAGGAAGCAGTTTACTACAGAGCATGCAGAGAGGTGAGCCGTTGGAATCAACAAATCCGAAACTGATATAAGATTCATCATACTTCCTTTTTTTCGTCTTTGAAACCGTCGAGCTTGACGTCGTGGCACTCGTGGCATCATCTTCTGGATCGGTGATTGCTAAATTCTCCGCGCGCATTGCTTTTGAACATTCAGCGTCATTAGAAGATGTTGTTGGAACACGTTTAACACCTTTAAGCCAACGTTCCATTCTTCTTTATTTATAATGTTACAAGTCAGGATAGTGGGGTTTAAATAATGCACAATCGTTACTGCGTATAAGAGACTAAATTTAGAACCTACAGGGAAGAAATGTATAAAACTGAGACAACAGAATACAGCAGGCAGTAAAACAATGAACACTAGTTTCTCGCTAGCGAGCTTGTAAGTAGGTAGTAACTTATCGCTCCGAACGCTAATCATCAACTGACGACGCCAACGCGCGATCGCCGCTTTTATACTTAGTCCTAGACTCGATCTCAAATATTCTCGAAAATACTCGAGTCGGCACCTTTGATAAACAAAAAGCAAAAATAAAAACAGAAATTTAAAAATAGCGTTGTAAACAATATCGACTTTATCCTTTGAAGTTAGAGACGAAAGTCGCTTGTTGACAACTATAGCGTCTAATTCAGAGGCGGCTTTTATCAAAGAGACTGAGCGCTTACAAGTATACTACCCGCTCGTTTTAAGTTTGCCGCTGGCGATAGGTATGAGTGTATGACGTTCGAAATTTTTTATTTAATTGTAACAATAAAAATTGTGTACGGTAGATATTTGGGTAAAACTATGACACATTATAAGTTTTGTTGTCACGTGGGGGAGGGTACGCGCATTCCACAGACCGGCAAACTTAGAGCGAACGCGTTATACAAGTATAAAATTGTTGAGACCAAACTTATAAGATATTGTACCAGCTAATGTAACACAAGCTTATACAAATACAAATAAATAAATAAATAACATTCATAGCGTTTTGTCTCCGCGCGGCCGCGGAGTCCGCACAGCCGCGGAGCGACCAGAGAGAGGTGTTTTGATTTTTTTATTTCTAAATTCTTGCGGAACCCCGACAGAGGTATCACGGAACCCTAGGGTTCCGCGGAACACACTTAGAGTATAGCTGCTCTACGCTATAGGTACGATTCTGCTACATACATAGTGATATGTACTTACTAATAACCTCCCTAGTAACGCTCTTGGCTTACATTACATTACACCAAATAACTTAGTAAAATATTTAAAAAAAAAAATGTATGGCACTCGGGGACTGCCGCGGTAAAACTATTATAGCATTTTGTATCAACTTAAGCAATTTAAAAAATTATATAAAAAAAATATATTTTTTTCCATTACATTTTGGAGCAGCTCGTCTCGATCCGTGGAGCTTTGTACGCTCGGCCGAGCTATATGGTAGGCGGAGTGGGGGGTGTTAGGTTTTATTTTCGTTACGGAATTCACACATCTGAGAGACCCCGGAGTAAAATCTGAGAAAAAATCGACGTTTCTATTGTCAGGTTTAGGGCCTAAACCTCGCGGGGCACTTTACAAACATACAAGTCACGGACACAAAGTACACCCATACTCGTAACAACAATTTGTGGATCACACAAAGTGGTGTCCCGTGTGGGAATCAAACCCATGACCTCTTGTGTAACAGTCGGACACACTCCCACCGCGCCACAGAGGCAGTCAAATTTATAATAAACAACGATAAATACTTCCCAAAACTGATACTTATTACAATTTTTTTTATTGTTAGATATGTAAAGAAGCCACGAGCGGTTTATTAGTATGTTAATGTATATTAAAATCATTCTGTAGATATAGTACATCATTAATATCCATAGATAAAGCTATACTATATAGCATTGTGTTCCCATTGCGCGATATAGTCTAGCGAAAGCAAATATGATATTGGCAACCACTGACAGCGGTCTGTGAGAGTGTGCATACAATGAGTTTAGTACTGGACAGTCTTGAAAGTCATTGCTATTATGTATTTAACAAAAAAGAAAAATCCAGTCTCTGGATAACTCATTGTATAAAGTTCTGAGGATAATGCGGCGTGCATATAGGGTTTCGAGTCCCGAGACTTCCGTAGCCAAACCGGGGCCAGAAGCGAACCACCTATCTGGACTATGTTATTAGATTTCGATTTTTTCTATCTCTTGTTGCTCGCGAATTTAGGCCTTCGCAGCGACATCTAGTCGGTAGTTAAAGAACTATCACGGCTTTTGTTATTGCTTCGTTACAGAGAGCATTTTAAGGGCCTAAATTCGCGAGCAACAAGAGATAGAAAAATTCGAAATTTAATAACATAGTCCAGATAGATGGTTCGCTTCTGGCCCCGGTTTGGCTACGGAAGTCTCGGGTTCGATTCCTGTGTCAGAATTTCAAATTTTTCTATCTTTCAAAAATGCATTTATTGTATTTGTAAAGAAGCTCAGAACCTGAAGTGATTATATATCCAATTAGTTTACTGCACCTACACATTCAATTTCTATATCACCCTTAGGTAGACTGGCAGAGAATGCTTTTAGCATTAAGTCCGCCTCAGTACAACTTTGTCATAAATTATAGAATTTTATAAGCTACGGGTCTTAATCGCGTAAATATTTTATTTTAAGGCTAAATACCTTTGTTAATTGCCCAACGTTCAAAAATCAAGCGAGTCTAGTTTCCCAAACCCACGGTTCTCGGAGGCGACGCTGAACTGAATCAGTCTACCCGTGACCACAGCCGTTGCAATACGGTCGGGCAATAAACAAAGCTATTTAGACTTAAAATAAAAATTTTACGCGATTGAAATTCTATAATGTGTACAAATCGCGAAAGTTTAAGGTTCATTTCCGTGCATCGCGGCCGATCGCGAGACGCGCGCGGCTTACGACAAGCGTCTGAGGCGCGCGGCTGACGACTGACGTGGGCTGCGTGCGCACTCTGACTTTTGTTAATAATGGATCAATGGTCTGAATAATAAATTATATTATTGTCGTACCGGTCGCGCGCGTCAGACGCTTGTCGTAAGCCGCGCGCGGCTCGCGATCAGCCGCGATGCACGGAAATGAAACTTTACGAACATATATTTGTGCATAAAGTTTTAAATAAATTAACAAAACATGAACATGTCAATACTTGTTGCGCGGCATTCGCGGGACAGCGCGTGGTTCTCGCTTATGCCCGTCGGCAGCATCTTATGGCTTGAAAATGTTACTACAAATGAGACCCTGCCGGATGCTCCCTAGACGCCCTTTAACGTAGGACTAATCCGGGGAACCCGGACGGATGGCAAATCTACGGGAATAGCACAGCGGGAATATCATAGCCTTTAATATAGAGTAAAGTTAAGTGTGGACATGTTCTAAATAGGGTATGGTGTGCGTATATTCTTGTGCTATAAGCTATAAGATAACTTAGTATACGCATTGTATTATAGCATAGTATGAAATGCAATGTTACTTAGCATTTAGTCATAATGTTGATTATCTTAAAAACGTCAGAACAGATTTTCATCCAAAATAAATTCACAGATAAGTCAAGATTTAATATGAAATTTCATAAAATTCGACCCAGTACTTTCAGAGATGCTCAAAGAAACAAACTCTTCTTAAATGTTAGGTTAGATTAGGGTCATTGGGATTCACAGATTGGGTATGAGTAGGTGGATTCCCTTCTGTCAATTTGAGATGAATTTCTGCCTTGTTACGACTGTTTTTTTGTGACAGCTTCCTCACTAGGGAGCAAGCCATGTGTCGCCGGGACTTTACATGCATACATAAATACAAATCACAAAGACACAAAGTACACCCAGACTCGGAACAACAATTTGTAGATCGCACAAATTGGTGTCCCGTGTCGCTTAGTAGTAGGGGTCACTAACCTGTCCAAATATGCAGGTACTAGCTGGCCGTGCAACTTCATCCGCGCAAATTTCCCCATTTTTGCAACATTTTTCATTGCTGCTCCGCTCCTATTGCTCGTAGAGTGATGTTATATATCCTATAGCCTTCCTCGATAAATGGGCTATCCAACAGTAAAATTTTCAATTCGGACCAGTAGTTCCTGAGATTATGGCATTCAAACAAACTCTTCAGCTTTATAATATTAGTACAGACTTCCTAATTATCTATCTTACTTTTTCAGTCATCCTGATGATTTCAATGACTTCAGCATGGAGTCACAACCCTCGCAAGGCAGCCGGTAGACGATCCTTCACTATATCGAAGAAAGAGTTGGCAAAAATCACTCCTAAACTAGATAAGAAGGGGAAGTTGGTTAACTTCAGACATTTGCACACACTCCTTGATTTCAAATAAAGTTTTTTTGATGTTGTTTATTATGCCGCTAAAGAAATAGCACCTGCATGACCGAGCTTAGGTCGGTTTTTTTTTTCCTACCTAGCTAGATCCCCCCTTAATTTCATATACATATATGTATATATATATATATATATATATATATATATACACTGACGGACTTATAAACTGCATCAAAGTAATAGACGACTTTGAAATAAATATTTTAACCAAGTATGCAAACTTTCTATACAGATTTAAATTGAAACCTCTAGATTGGTTCGTGAACTTTAAAACAGCGTAGGATCATATCTTTAAGTTTAAGTTTATGTACTGGAAAGGACCTTAAGACCTTTTTTGAAGAAAAAACAGAAGTTTAAGGAAAAATTGTTTAATTAAAAAATTGGTTTTAACAATAGACACAAACTTTATGCAAGGGTTTATTTGTGTTTTAATAAGGTGTATTACCCCCACGTGCCCTTATTACGGATTCTAATCGGTTCCGCATAGATTTTATAAGGGTTTTTAAAAGATCGATCGATCGTAAACTAGAAAATTTTGAGAAAATAAATAGAACACTAGCACTAGTTCAAGATTGGTTTACAACGAACAACCTACTTCTAAATCCCAAAAAAACTAAATGTATTAAGTTTAGTTTGCCAAATGTGAAAAGTACTAATACGAGTATAATTTTAAATAATGAGGTGATTAGCTTTGTCGACTCGACAGTTTTTTTGGGAATTACATTAGACAATAGGTTACAGTGGGGCACCCAAATATCATGTCTCGCAGGAAAACTCAGTTCTGCAGCGTATGCTGTCAGCAAAGTTAGACAGCTTACGAACGTAGAAACAGCTCGACTAGTATATTTTGGTTATTTTCACAGCGTCATGTCCTACGGCATATTGCTTTGGGGCAAGGCGGCTGATATACAAACTATTTTTATTCTTCAAAAACGTGCAGTGCGTGCGATATATCAACTAGGAGCACGAGTTTCCCTTAGAGAAAAGTTTAAAGAGATAGGCATTTTGACAGTTGCGTCACAATATATATATGCAAACGTTATGTTTGTAAAGCAAAACTTACATTTATATAACAAAAATAGTGATATTCACTCTGTGAATACAAGAAATAAGCACAAATTGGTAGGTCGATATCATAGGCTTCATAAAACTCATAACTCATTCATGGGACTAGGTGTTAAATTTTTCAATAAAATCCCAGTCAGCATATCGAGTCTACCAGTAAATAAATTTAAGAATGTAGTCAAGAGACATCTTATACAAAGAGCTTACTATTCAATCGATGATTATTTAACTGATAAAGATAAATGGATGTAGTTCGTTGCTCCCTATTAATGTATTGGGTTGTATAGTTTATTGCATTTTACTAGGTGAATATTGTTGTCACAGTTTGATAATGTTACTTAGGTACTAGTTAAGAAAACGATTTACTTTTGTAAGTAAAGATTCTGCGTGATAAATTACGGCCATTCTTTTCTTTCCTTTGAAAAACATGTATACTTATTCATTAAGTAGCAGTAAATTGGCCAATATTTAAGCACATAAAGTTTTTACATCGTAAGTGGATGCTCCTACTATGTTGTGCCCATTGAGGCTGATGTATCCGATCTCGTGTACTCTTCTAATATTAATGACCTTTTTTTTTGCATCAGTCCTCTAATATATGGTGTATAATATAATGGTGGCAGCACCTTACCTGCATATACAGTTTATAAACAGAGAAACATTGTAAACATTGGCAATTTGAAAAGAGTGGCCACGAGTTTTTATTGCCTGTTCTTTTCTCGGGCTTTACCTATTGTTTGCGAACAGGCATTACCAGTAAATGTAGAATCGACTTTTCACAAGTGTAGTATTTTGCTTCCTAAGTGAATAAATGATTTTTATTATTATTATTATGATCTATAATAATAATAATAATAATAATAATCTTTATTGATCACACACAATACAAAAACCTTAGTATTAAGCACATACAGGTACACTGTTAGAATGTTTGTGGTCACAGTACAGATCGCAACTGGTATCTTAGCTAGGTTACATAATAACCTGTGTTAAAGATACCAGCCCTCTCCCAAGATGAATACATTTTATTAATTATTTACAGGTATAAAATTGTTGTGGACCTTTTCTAATTAGATTAATCATTTATAATCTCATAATTATGATTACAGTTAGGTTTGAAAGAAAAAAAAAAAACAATCAAACAATGAGCTTACAAGTAAAATAATAAAATAAATAAAAAAATAAAAAGGAAATCGATAAATCTGGTAGAATGTATGTATGCATGTGTGTGTGTGTGTGTGTATGGGTGTGTGTTGTGTGTGTGTGTGTTTTTTTTGTATATGTAAAAGGCAGTAGTGTTCGTTTACACCATATGACCAAGAAGATTTTCTGTCTCTTGGTAAGTTAAGCTACGTAGCCACTTATTAACATGAATTTTACAGGTTTGAGCATTTAGATGGTACACGGGCAGTAGTTTATTCACTTTATTATAAAGCGTAGGAGCCAGGAAGTAATTAAATCGTTTCGAGTAACTAGTGTTACTTTTCTTAATTACGCATATTCTATCTTTCCGCCTCTTAGTTATAGTTTGAAATGGGGTAATAGAGTGTTGCAACAGTATAGTACTAGACACAAAGAGCTGCCTCACAGAGAGTACTTCACAATAGTTGTAGAGGTCTTTGGTTGGGAAAGTAAACTTTTTAAAAGTGCTTACTTTTAGGATAGCTCTTTGTGCTCTTTCGAGTTTTAGCAAAGTTGATTTCGGCGCACCCCCCCACGAAGAAATACAGTAGGCCAAAAGCGATTGACAAAGAGCATAATATACTTGTTTTAAGATTTGGGGTTTAGCTACGTAACGAAGGGTTTTAAAAATATATATTAGCTTCCTGATTCTATTTTGAAGAAGGTCAATGTGGAGTTCGAAGGATAGTTTGCTGTCGATTGTTATGCCGAGATATTTGGTACTAGATACTTGTGATAGTTCGGGACAGTTGCAGGTTTCATCAGGCAGCGAGGAGCAGGAATGACCGATTAGGGACAATGAAGATGGGGGTTGGGTATTTTGGCGAATTGAAAATGTCATGTACTTGGTTTTGTCGGTGTTAAGGGTCAGTGAGTTAGTGGCCAACCATGCTGTGATGACATTAAAACCGTTTTGGGCTTTACTGAATACTTCCGGCCATGAGCCCCCAACAAATGAAAGTGCTGTGTCGTCAGCGAAAGCTGTTACCTTAATGCCGTTTGTATTTGATTGACAGAGTTCGTTCATGTAAACAAGAAACAACGTCGGCCCTATCACACTTCCTTGGGGGACTCCAAATGTAATCGGAAGCTCATCACTAACGTAGTTATTAACTTTGACACACTGAGTTCGATTTCTCAGATAGTCAGCAAAAATACCAAGCGATTTACCCCTAACACCGATGTCTTCCAGTTTCTGTATCAAGAGGGGTGTAGAGACTGTGTCAAATGCCTTAGCAAGGTCTAAGAAGATAGTGAGGACTTTCTTCTTACTGTCAAGATTTTGGACTATATAGTTGGTAAGGTCCAGGACTGCCTTTGAGGTAGACATATTACGTCTAAAACCGTACTGATTTGGCGACAACAGATTTTTCTTTTCCAGGAAGTTGATTAGGCGATTATTTATAATGCGCTCTAAGATTTTAGACATTACCGGTAACACAGCAATGGGGCGGTAGTTGGCGACACAGTCTTTACTCCCACTCTTGTGAATCGGATGTATAAGTGACTTTTTGAAGTAGGTTGGAAATGTTTCTGTCTCCAGGCAACAATTAAATATATGTGTTAGAACAGGGACCAGCTGTTCTTTGTATCGCTTGAGAAGAGCTGTAGAAATATTGTCCCAACCAACGGCACAGTCCGTTCTTAGAGACATCAGAATGGATTCAACCTCACCGCAGTCAGTGGGTAGGATAACGAGGGAGTCACTGGGATTTCGGTTGGGGTTATGTTCTGTGTGGGATGTGCGTGCCTTTATTTGTGGTAGGTTGCAGGGGAACTTAATTTTAGCTGCAAGGTTCTTACCAATGTTCGCAAAATATTCATTAGCTCGATCAACCGATTGCTCTGGGGAAGAAGAGGAGTGCAATAAATCGTTGGAAGGAGTGGTATGCTTAACTATATTTGTTACTTTCTTTATAGCACGCCACACTCGCTTACTATCTGAACCAGCTGCTGCAAGTTCTTTTCTGTCATAATCTCTTTTTGTTTTCTTGAGAATTTTATTACAGAAATTTCTGTATCGTAAGTAGGTTAACTTTAGAGTTGAGTTATTAGGATTAGATTTAGTTTTTTTGTGTAATGCATCTCGATTTCTCATACAGCGAAGTAACCCGGCAGTAATCCATGGCTTAATTATGTGTTTACGGTTTGATATTTTTACAATAGTGGAGTTTGATTTTATGGCGGATATTAGTGAGTTGACTAAATTATTTGTAGCTATATTTGCGTCGGCAATGTGGTAAATGTGTTTAAAATCAAGGGTGCTCATGTCGTGATCAAGGGTTTCATAGTTAATTTTTTTTATCGTAATATGTCTGTTGGTCTTTAAGTTATTTCCGTTAGTATTGAGACAGAGTAAAACCGCTTTATGATCCGTTATTGAGGAATCTAGAACCAATGTTAAAGCCTCATATTTCGATTTAAGCATCACGTGATCTAAGCAGTTTAGATCTCGTGTAGGCAATGAATGGGCGGGTAGTAATCCGTGACAGGCTACCATGTTTAAGTAATCAGAGGCTTGAGAGTCAAACGGAGAACGTCCAATTTCAATGTTGATATCACCAATTATTGAAATGTTTTTGAAAGAGGATAAGGAGTTAAGTACGGAGTCTAGAGATATTAAGAAATTGGACGTATTAACATAAGAAGGCGAACGGTAAATGCAAACGATTGCAATATCAATACCTATTTTTAATACCATACATGTGCCGTCGATGAAGTCAATTTCTGAAATAGTGTGTCTGAGATGCTCTTTAATATAGACAACTATACCATCGTTTTGGTTTTTATGTTTTGTAGTATGATACATTATATAAGTGTCTAATTTCGTTATAATTGGGTTATTCCTAAGCCTACATTCTGTCATAACTAGCACCTCGCAGTCAATGTCTATTCTGTGTAGCAAAGTGATAAAGCTGTGAATATTGCAATTAATGGATCTTATATTTTGGGTTATTATTTTAAGATGTTCCTTAGGATTTTTTATATTCAATTTACAATCATCGGGACTACACATTTGATTCAAAGACACAGAGAACTGGTCAAGATTTTCATTTATTTCCTTGATATTATTGAATTTTATATATAATATAGAGGTTCAGATTATTAGTCAACACATCATACATGCGTATAAGAGACAGAGCAATAGGTGTATCCAATGCAATAACAGGATAGATAAAATATACCTGGTGTCTTGTTCTATTAACATATGTGGTGTTTTTCGGTTGTGTGTTGCTGTGTAAATGGATATTTGATGACAGTGTTATATATGTTTTAAAGAGTGATTGCTGTGTATGAGTATTTATATATAAAATAATTATCAGTAACAGAAAAATACATATTTGACAAGGCTTAACAAAAATATTTAAGGTAGATAAATACCACAGGAGATACCTGTTAGCATTTCCTATTAGTAGTGTAGGTACATAATCATCGACGATGAAGGGATATAATAACATGCAACTGTAGTAGGTATGTATTATTAAAAAGTAAGTAGGTTGACCGGTTAGTCAATTTTTGACATTAAATTGTTCGAGCTGAGTTAGCGATTTGAGGACGATTGATAATTCTCCATCTCCCTTTTTTATTAGAACTTTCCCGTCCGAGATCCAGCAGTATTTAATTACACTGTTTTTCTTCAACTCTCGAGCATGATAGAATAGAGTCCTCGCATGCGGAGTCAGGTTTTCAGCCAAGTAGATGGGTTCAGATCCATTAAAACCCACATGACTCGTGTTTAATTTGTTTGATGGGTGGGCAGTGTTATAGGATTTCACAGCGCTGATAAAATTATTCTTTAAACAAACATCCGATAGCTGAATTATTATAGGTTTCTTTGAGTTCGGTTTCCCAGGGATACGGTATATATCTCTCACATTGTGATTTTGAAAGTTAATATTTAACTTTTTTGATATATTGGAGATATACGACATAAGATCTTGCTTGCTTTCTTTGTCTCTTCTAGGAATATTCCTCAATTCAATAGTTGATAGTCTAGCGCATCTTTGGAGATCTTCAACTTTTTCTTGCAACGAAATAATATGTGAATTGTTCGTTTTACACTCCTTTTCTAGAGTCTTTATTTTGGTTTCCATCTCATCCTGCTTTTGGCTAGTGAAAGTAATATTTTTTTCTATATTTAACAAGGTGTTTTCTATCTTGTCATAGTTTGTTTTGAAAGAAGAGAGCATTGAGCGTATTTCTTCTTTAAATATCTCAAAGTCTGCAATCGTAATTTCTTCTCTTTGGCGTTTAATTCGTTGGCTCACAAACGACGACGGTGGAGGAGTCGTTTCAAGATTTAAAGCGCTTAATGCGGAGTCCGATCCGGATTTTGTCGGTGAGCGACTCATAATAGTCAAAATAGGTACCAGGCAGTTAGTAACACGGAGAGTTCGCGCGAGGTGCACGAGCGACAAGGACAGCGAACGGGTGATGCGTAAGCGCGCTATTGAGACGCGATGGGCCGTTTGCGTGTTTGTCTGTGTGCGTGAGCGACGTGAGAGAGGGTGGCGGCAGTGTGTGAGAGTGTGCCATTAACGTAGTACTCACACTTTGATGTAGCGCTCCTGCAGCTATATGCGCTCCTGGTAGTGGCTTGATTTTTAACACCGAATAAACTTTTTTAAAATTGTAATTTATTTAAAATTAAAAATAAAATGTGGTCGCACGTCTATTCGCTTTCGCGGTCCGGAGGGAAGGCCGGATCTTGCGGAATATTGTCCCATTCTTCTGAAAGTGCTGTTCTTAGTGCTGCCACTGTCGTAGGCGAAGGGTTTCTCGCATATACAGCTCTTTTTAAATTGTCCCAAACATGCTCGATGGGATTAAGATCCGGGCTGCGTGCTGGCCAATTCATTGTACGTATCCCAACCTCTTCGCAATAATGTTGAACTTGTGCAGCTGCATGCGGCCGGGCATTATCCTGCATTAAAGTAAAATTTTCGCCTATGAATCCCATGTAAGGCACCACGTGATCTTCTAATATCTCTGTTATGTAGCGATGTGCTGTCAAACCCCCTCTATTACCGTTTTGACGGACCATGTCTATGAACACAAGTTCTGTTCGCCCGTTCATCGATATGCCACCCCAGACCATACATGAACCGCCTCCAAAAGGAACACGCTCCTCAATGCAACTTTGAGCATATCGCTCCCCACGTCGACGATAGACTCTTCTGCGACCATCTGCACCATATAAACATGTCCTACACTCGTCCGTGAACAATACAGAGGCCCACTGCTCTTCTGTCCAATTCAGGTGATGACGCGCAAATCTTAAGCGAGCTTGTCTGTGAGCTGCAGACAACTTTGGACCATTTGCTGGTCTAAAAGGGGTGATAGCCGCTTCCTTTAACCTTCTTCTTATTGTTCGTGCACACACGTTTTTTCCACGCACTTTATTAAGCTCGGTTTTGATGTTAACTGACGTGAGGAAACGATTTCGCAGGGAAGTTGTAACAATAAATCGGTCATCACGACCTGTGGTTGCTCGAGTTCTGCCTGTACCACGTCTCCTCCTGTAAGAACCTGTCTCTACAAACCTTCTGTATATTCTACAAACCGTAGACTGGTTTAAATTTAAATTTCTACCAATCGTTCGTTGATCCAAGCCCTCCCGCACCAATGCTACAATTTGTGCCGCTTGTTCGGACGAAGTATCCATATTATGGTTCAAAAACTCTCGATGTGTTAAAAAACTAACCCAACAATTATGCTGGTAACAATAATTCAATTGACCAAACAAAAAAAATCAATGAGAATTAATTTAAAACTTTGCTATAAATAACACGCAAATCTGATACTACGAGTAAATTTTCTTTTCCCGGCTATATTCATTTGTTTTACCGCAGTTCTATTTTTAAATTTAATTTTTTTTTAAGATTAAGAGCCAGTCTTTCCATATTTATATAATTTAATCTAAAAAGTTTGCATACTTATTATAAAAAAATCCTTTTAGAGTAAACCTGAACTTTGATGCAGTTTATGAGTCCGTCAGTGTATATATATATATATATATATATATATATATATATATATATATATATATATATATATATATATATATATATATATATATATATCAAAGGATTTTTTTATAATATATATATATATATATATATATATATATATATATACACTGACGGACTCATAAACTGCATCAAAGTTCAGGTTTACTCTAAAAGGATTTTTTTATAATAAGTATGCAAACTTTTTAGATTAAATTATATAAATATGGAAAGACTGGCTCTTAATCTTAAAAAAAAATTAAATTTAAAAATAGAACTGCGGTAAAACAAATGAATATAGCCGGGAAAAGAAAATTTACTCGTAGTATCAGATTTGCGTGTTATTTATAGCAAAGTTTTAAATTAATTCTCATTGATTTTTTTTGTTTGGTCAATTGAATTATTGTTACCAGCATAATTGTTGGGTTAGTTTTTTAACACATCGAGAGTTTTTGAACCATAATATGGATACTTCGTCCGAACAAGCGGCACAAATTGTAGCATTGGTGCGGGAGGGCTTGGATCAACGAACGATTGGTAGAAATTTAAATTTAAACCAGTCTACGGTTTGTAGAATATACAGAAGGTTTGTAGAGACAGGTTCTTACAGGAGGAGACGTGGTACAGGCAGAACTCGAGCAACCACAGGTCGTGATGACCGATTTATTGTTACAACTTCCCTGCGAAATCGTTTCCTCACGTCAGTTAACATCAAAACCGAGCTTAATAAAGTGCGTGGAAAAAACGTGTGTGCACGAACAATAAGAAGAAGGTTAAAGGAAGCGGCTATCACCCCTTTTAGACCAGCAAATGGTCCAAAGTTGTCTGCAGCTCACAGACAAGCTCGCTTAAGATTTGCGCGTCATCACCTGAATTGGACAGAAGAGCAGTGGGCCTCTGTATTGTTCACGGACGAGTGTAGGACATGTTTATATGGTGCAGATGGTCGCAGAAGAGTCTATCGTCGACGTGGGGAGCGATATGCTCAAAGTTGCATTGAGGAGCGTGTTCCTTTTGGAGGCGGTTCATGTATGGTCTGGGGTGGCATATCGATGAACGGGCGAACAGAACTTGTGTTCATAGACATGGTCCGTCAAAACGGTAATAGAGGGGGTTTGACAGCACATCGCTACAAAACAGAGATATTAGAAGATCACGTGGTGCCTTACATGGGATTCATAGGCGAAAATTTTACTTTAATGCAGGATAATGCCCGGCCGCATGCAGCTGCACAAGTTCAACATTATTGCGAAGAGGTTGGGATACGTACAATGAATTGGCCAGCACGCAGCCCGGATCTTAATCCCATCGAGCATGTTTGGGACAATTTAAAAAGAGCTGTATATGCGAGAAACCCTTCGCCTACGACAGTGGCAGCACTAAGAACAGCACTTTCAGAAGAATGGGACAATATTCCGCAAGATCATAATAATAATAATAAAAATCATTTATTCACTTAGGAAGCAAAATACTACACTTGTGAAAAGTCGATTCTACATTTACTGGTAATGCCTGTTCGCAAACAATAGGTAAAGCCCGAGAAAAGAACAGGCAATAAAAACTCGTGGCCACTCTTTTCAAATTGCCAATGTTTACAATGTTTCTCTGTTTATAAACTGTATATGCAGGTAAGGTGCTGCCACCATTATATTATACACCATATATTAGAGGACTGATGCAAAAAAAAAGGTCATTAATATTAGAAGAGTACACGAGATCGGATACATCAGCCTCAATGGGCACAACATAGTAGGAGCATCCACTTATATATATATATATATATATATATATATATATATATATATAGGCCCAACCAAGAGGCTATGTGCGGTTTTTGTAGCCCCGTAAAAACAAACAAACAAGCAATATACATATATACAAGAATTGCTCGTTTAAAGATTTGTGATAATATATAGTAGGTACCTATGCCTGCCTACGGACCCTGGGAACATTAGTGGCTATAAACATCTAAAATAGGGAACCCCATCCCCAACCAGTCGTGTCAGATTTCTGTTCCGTCGGGAAAATAAAGTGCACTTGTTTATTTATTTTTTTCTTTAATCGACTCCAGGGCTTTAATAATTACACCTAGACTCGGAACAGTTTGTGGATAACACAAAGTGGTGTCCCGTATGGGAATCGAACCCACGACCTCTTGCGTAGCAGTCGGATACACTCCCACCGCGCCATCGAGGCAGTCAGCCGTTTAATGCGCTAAGCCATTAAAAAGAGAGGTGTAAAGAGAGTTAGGACCAATTTTCAAGGTCACCTCGATTTAGGGCCCTGATTTAGGGTAGTGTAATAGCCGTTTAAGCACTCTTGTGAGAGTGTGCTAGTCTCTGTTGAGATCAGCCGCCGATCAGCCATCGGTTGGGAGACCATTTTTACTCTCTTTCATTATTATTCTCTTTTGCACCAATCAGCTATTTGTAGGGGAGATGTGGAACCTCGACCTTCAACAATCTAATTAATAAGTTGAAACATAATTTTAAACATAGGTATTTTATTGATTTGTAAACACGGCTAAGAGAGCTTGCCAATCTAAAAGTGTTCATAGCTATTTTCTTCGGTTTTAATTTTTTAAAGCATGGCAATAATATTATATTTCTTTCGATATCAATTTATGTGTAGTTTTTTTTTTAAAAAAGATAACTAGCCATGTGTGATTGAGTCCCACATTACTAGCAATCTTGTTAACCCTTCCAGCTAAGCTCAAAGGCTTGTGTTAGGAGTGGGTTCACATCATCGCTTCCGGGCATTGCCAATGCGCGGGCCGCCGACGCGACGGTATAACAAACTCCGGCGGCCCGTTCGCGAAGGTGGCGAGCGATACACGGCGGGTTTTTTTAGTAGGTGCAAACCCCACACTACCTCCATTGTCTTCCTCGGACGGTGGTGGCATTCGTCAGGATTTTTTCCCGACATATCAAAAAAAAGGAGTGGGTTCATATCGGTAGTATAATGGGTAAGATTCGAATCCGCGACCTCACGATTGCGAGACCGATACCTTAGCCATTAGGCTACCGCCGCTTATTTATTTTTAAAACTTCAAAGCATGGTAATAATATTATATTTCTTTCGATATCAATTTTTAATGGTTATTAGTGTAGTTATCTTGACTTACCTGATTAAGGTAACCATGAACAGAATTATGTAAGGCAAGCTTATCAAAACAAATTCTCCATGTTACAAACTATCAGTTGATCGGTTTTATCAAAAGGGTAAGTAAAGGATATGACTTAAAAGTTATAAGTTACTAACTTCGACTGCGTAAATTTCCTTCGCTATTGTAACATTTTTCATTGCTGCACCGCTCCTATCGGTCGTAGCGTAATGTTATATAGCCTATAGCCTTTCTTGATAAATGGGCTATCCAATACAAAATATATTTTTCAATTAGAACCAGCCGTTCCAGAGATCATCGCGTTCAAATAAACAAACTCTTCAGCTTTATAAAATACAAGCGGACGCCACGCGGTTTCACTCGCGTAGTTCCCGTTCCCGTGGGAATACAGGGATAAAAAAAAGGTGACATTATACCTGGGTGACATTATATATATATAATGTCACCCAGGGTTAGTGTAGCTTCACAACGATGAAAGAATTCAAATCCGTCCAGTAGTTTCGGAGCCTATTCAATACAAACAAACAATCAAATCTTTCCTCTTTATAATATTAGTATAGACTAGCTGTGCCCGCGACTTCGTTCGCGTGGAAGTTGGGTTTATATTAAGGTACGAGTAGTTTGTTACAATTTAACTTCTGTGTAAAACATATTGGAAACATGCTCCACAATGCTCTGTGGCATCTATGGATATTAGGGCCTAGCTCTAATCAGGGCCCGACCTATGGCAAGGCAAGCCAAGCAAATGCCCAGTGCAGCAAAATGAAGGGCGACAAAGTTTATGGCGCCACACGGTTAGAAGACTAATAAAATTATAATAGTATTTTACCAAAATGATTTGCATCACATCAAATATTACTATTATCGGTTTCGGGTTAAATGAAGCCCGAAACCGCCCAAGTACTCGCGCGAAATAGGGCTAGTGTGAGATAAGTTTTTAAAAAAATATCCTGGTTTTAAAACATTGCATTCCCGCGGTACTGTGATGCGTGTTCAAACAAACAGACAACATTCAAACGTTTCTAAAAGATATAGTGAATTAGTATATCTTTTAGAAACGTTTAGTTTAAATACTAAACTACTGTCGTAGCCGAGGATAGAACAAAGTGGCGTGCAATTAGAGAGCCCTATGTCCAGCAGTGGACTGCGATAGGCTGATGATGATGATGATGAACCTGTCGTTAATTAAGATCATCATAAATTCATATCCGTAAATAATATATATATAATACATAATCGTAAGAATTTCAGATTTATTTTTTTAAATCAATTTACCTGATTCTGTTTAATTTGTATTTAAACGCCATCTATTTTCAAAACTGGATAAGTTTATTTTAATACTTGATGACTTTAAATTAAATTATACTTAAACTATCATGCATATTAAACGTAGGTAAGCAAGGTATTTAACCTAAACGCGATTAAGACCCGTAATATATATATATATATTCATAATAGTTGTGCCCGCGACTTCGTTCGCGTGAAAGTCGGGTTTAAATTAAGGTAGTTTAGGTAACGAAATAACTTCTGTGTAAATATATTGGAAACAGTCCTGTTGACTAAATACTTACTAAATAAAAATCGATCTGTTCTATTCTCTTAGATAGTTAGTTTGGTGTGCGGCTTAAGAAGTGGGTTTTCTGTTGTTTTTGTTTCATTCTTTCAACGTTATACCTACTTACTACCTAATAATTTTTAATAGAATTTGTACGAAAATGTTGTTACTTCTCATGTGATCGTAAACTTGTAAAGCCTAAGTACTTAACTATGATAGTTTTCCTTATAATTTTAGTATTTATACTACTACCCTGAATTTTTTCACATACCCAACATCAACCATTTAGCTGGCAGGGGGACACTTGACTCTAACAAAAATGTTCACTATAAAGCCTAATATTATACACAAAGGAATCCTTAAATCTAAAAATAGTCTTCACAAACCCTAAACGCTTTTTAAAAGACCTATCTAATGATACCACACACGATGGGGTAGGTAGGTGAGAAAAAAATCACATCCCCACTTTACATATAAGAGCGGTACCCTTAAAAAAATAATGATTTTCAAGATTTTGTTCTTTCACTTTATCGGCGTTAGTAATTTATTCATGCAAAAGTTGCAACCTTCTAGCACTAACAGTCTCTGAGCTAAGCTGCGGACGGACGGACATAAGGGAACTATAAGGGTTCTGTTTTGCCATTTTGGCTAAAAATGGGGTGTATTTCATATAGTGTTACAACGCAATACTAATAATAAAACTGCTGTAACACTTTAGTAAGCAAACACAGAGCGTGTCATGTGTGTCATGCCCGCGAAAATGTCAGATATCCATAAAGGTACGGTTGACAAACAACGACCCCCCTCCTCCCGTCACCCGAACTACTCACACTTGAACGATGTTGAGCCATTCATTATCGTTGAATTGATGAACACGTAATCTCCAACCATAACCCCAAAACATGATCCTCGATGCACCTGTGTGATGCGTGGTCAAACAAACGGACAGACAGACAAACATTTCTAAAAATCATAGCAATGTGTTTCTTTTTAAAACTTCTTTTACTAAGTATAGAACATTATTGAATACAACGCCATCTACTTTCAAGAATGTTGCCGTTGTTTTGTTGTTCACAATTTGATTTCATAGATGGCGCTACATGTACTTTTTTTACGTGTGTAATATCTTTTTTTTTGGACGAACACATCATTTCTGGAAAATGTCGAATACTTTTTAATTATAATGTAATATTGTTTTTCATTTCTACTACGATTTATTCATTACTCTCAGCAGTGCATGCAATACCTATAATTAATTCCATAATTTACTTGATTTTTAATATAAAATGTAATAACCAAAGTAAATAAGTTACCTACGGTCGAAAAAATAACTAAAACATTCAGAAAAATATTAAAAAGGATAAAGACAATTTAAATAAATACAAAAAGAACATATTCAGACATCAGATTCGAGCCTGGGACTTCGTCGTCAAAGTCCTCTAGCATAGCTTCGAGGCTATACTGTTCGCTACTTAACACGTCAAAATAACTGTTCTTATGAAACTTAAAAATGTTGTGTTTAGCTCCTTTTAGTTTTAGCGTGAAGTTATGCATTCCACGGGTTACAATTATAGATAATGTCTAATTGTGGAAATTTTTGTGATAAACCATTATGGTGCGACAAAAAATACGTTGCTACTCGTTCCCCATAGACGTTAGCGTAATGATTCATATAGTAAATAATGTCCTATAGTATTTACTATAAAACTGCAAACTTCCATAAAGATCCGTCAAGTAGTTACTGTTTTATAACGAAAAATAGCTACAGACATTATCCCTTACTGCTTAGCTCCTATGGGAAAAAGCGTGATAATTTATAGCCTAAATGTTAATCTGGATCTATTAGATTGCACGTGCAAAATTTCAACCGAATCTGTCCAGTAGTTTTTGCGTGATGCGTGTTCAAACAAACAGACAGACAGACAGACAGACAGACAGACATTTCTAAAAATGCAGCAAAGTGTTTAAATACTCTTTTCGAACATTTCCTAATATTTTTTTTCACTAAGTTCGGCCATGTACAGACACGTGAAATTTACAGTTTTATTATATGTATAGATATAGATATAGAAGTATAAATTACTAGCTGTCCCGCGCAACTTCGTCTGCGTAAATTTTCCCCGTTTTTGCAACATTCCTCATTGCCACTCCTTGATTACCGCGTTCAAACAAACAAACAAACTCTTCCGCTTTATAATATTAGTATAGATAAAATAAGTAGTTACAGATAATAAGGTAGCAATTCAGTCAGGCTCGGATCCACCATAGTGGAAATAATCAAGGAATATATATCAAAGGAAATGTTATATCCATAATTAAAATAACCAAAAGTGACCATGCGTGATTTGGAAAGCACTACAAAGGTAAACTATGTGTTCAAGCTGTAAAAGTTTAGGTATTAATAATTAAAATTTTGAAGCGGCGGTGATAGCTAAATAATAAAAATAAATATATTTAGGTGTCATTCCATACATCCATACTAATATTATAAATGTGAAAAGTAACTCTGTCTGTCTGTCTGTCTGTCTGTTACGCTTTCACGCTCAAACAGCTAAACAGATTTAGATGAAATTTGGTTTGGAGATAGTTTAAGTCCCGGGGAAGGACATAGGATAGTTTTTATCGCGATAACCGACATCCACGCGGGCGGAGCCGCGGGTGAAAGCTAGTAATATATAAAATTCTCGTGTCACAGTTTTCGTTGCCATACTCCTCCGAAACGGCTTGACCGATTTTGATGAAATTTTTTGTGCTTATCCGGTATCTATGAGAATCGGCCAACATCTATTTTTCATCCCCCTAAGAGTTTGTTTGTTTGTTTGAATGCGATAATCTCAGGAACTACTAGGCTGCACTGAAAAAAATATTTTATTGTTGGATAGCCCATTTATCGAGGAAGGCTATAGGTTATAACATCACGCTACGACCAATAGGAGCGAAACAGCAATGAAAAATGTTATAAAAAAAAGGAAGAAAAAAGGGAAAATTACAATCTATTATTCATGCCCCTAAGTGATAAGGGTTATCCACCCCTAACATTTATAACTATACTATAATATTAGAAGAGAGAGAAGAGTTTGTTTGTTTGTTTGAACGCGATAATCTCAGAAACTGCGGGTCCAAATTGAAAAAAAATACTTTTAGATAGCCCATTTATCGAGGAATGCTATAGGCTATAAAACATCGTGCTACAACTAATGGGAGCGGAGCAGCAAGTAAAAATGTTTGCAAAAATGGGGAAAATTTACGCAGACGAAGTTGCCCGGGTCAGCTAGTAATATAGATAATTGAGTATTTGAATGTCAAGTCAAATTAGTATCTTTTTTATAAAATGTCAAAACGAATTGTTCTGTAGAGATTTGTATGCAATTTAACATTGTGACGTCATTATGTTCTGGTTTCAAATCATTTACTTTTAGTATTTATTTTGATGATTATAAATACTAAAACATATTAATTTATGCTCGAATATATAGTTTTAAGATCATTTATAGGCATATTATTATTTGGTAAGTGTAAAATAATTTATTGTTATTGATTGATTTGACATTCAAATACCTAATTGATCAAAACAATAGGTAACCTATGTTTTTGCGTGTTGTTTTAAAATAAAACACATTTCTAATCGCAAAACACATTCAATCTTCAAAATCCCTCTGCCTTAACAATGTAGACATTGTTAAAACTAACAAGTTACCTAATAACTTTAATTAACTTAGTACTAACAATCAATTATTTTCACCTCGGGCAGTTACTTGAGCACAGGCCGCGGTACTGACAACCCTTTTAATGGCTAACAAACATATTTTAAGACTATGTTCTGTAAGTATTATTTTATTATCATACTAGCTGTGCCCGCGACTTCGTTCGCGTGAAAGTCGGGTTTAAATTAAGGTAGTTTAGGTAACGAAATAACTTCTGTGTAAATATGTTGGAAGCAGTCCTGTTGACTAAATACTTACTAAATAAAAATCGATCTGTTCTATTCTCTTAGATAGTTAGTTTGGTGTGCGGCTTAAGAAGTGGGTTTTCTGTTGTTTTTGTTTCATTCTTTCAACGTTATACCTACTTATTACCTAATAATTTTTAATAGAATTTGTACGAAAATGTTGTTACTTCTCATGTGATCGTAAACTTGTAAAGCCTAAGTACTTAACTGTGATAGTTTTCCTTATAATTTTAGTATTTATACTACTACCCTGAATTTTGTCACATACCCAACATCAACCATTTAGCTGGCAGGGGGACACTTGACTCTAACAAAAATGTTCACTATAAAGCCTAATATTAAACACAACGGAATCCTTAAATCTAAAAATAGTCTTCACAAACCCTAAACGCTTTTTAAAATACCTATCTAATGATACCACACACGATGGGGTAGGTAGGTGAGAAAAAAATCACATTGCCACTTTACATATAAGAGAGGTACCCTTAAAAAAAGAATGATTTTCAAGATTTTGTTCTTTCACTTTATCGGCGTTAGTAATTTATTCATGCAAAAGTTGCAACCTTCTAGCACTAACAGTCTCTGAGCTAAGCTGCGGACGGACGGACATAAGGGAACTATAAGGGTTCTGTTTTGGCATTTTGGCTAAAAATGGGGTGTATTTCATATAGTGTTACAACGCAATGCTAATAATAAAACTGCTGTAACACTTTAGTAAGCAAACACAGAGCGTGTCATGTGTGTCATGCCCGCGAAAATGTCAGATATCCATAAAGGTACGGTTGACAAACAACGACCCCCCTCCTCCCGTCACCCGAACTACTCACACTTGACCGATGTTGAGCCATTCATTATCGTTGAATTGATGAACACGTAATCTCCAACCATAACCCCAAAACATGATCCTCGATGCACCTGTGTGATGCGTGGTCAAACAAACGGACAGACAGACAAACATTTCTAAAAATCATAGCAATGTGTTTCTTTTTAAAACTTCTTTTACTAAGTATAGAACGTTATTGAATACAACGCCATCTACTTTCAAGAATGTTGCCACTCAGCATCTCAAGCACCTATACCCTAATAAATGTTTTCACAAGTAAGGAATTATTTGATCACGGTGAACAATTTGATTTTATAAATGGCGCTACATGTTTTTTTTTACGTGTGTAATGTCTTTTTTTAGACGAATACATTATTTCTGGAAAATGTCGAATACTTTTTAATTATAATGTAATATTGTTTTTCATTTCTACTACGATTAATTAATTACTCTCAGCAGTAAGTTAATTATAGGTATTGCATATACCTATAATTAACTTACCTACGTGCATAATTTACTTGATTTTTAATATAAAAAAAAAAACCAAAGTAAATAAGTTACTTACGGTCGAAAAAATAACTAAAACATTGAGAAAAATATTAAAAAAGGATAAAGACAATTTAAAAAAATACAAAAAGAACATAATCAGACATCGGATTCGAGCCCGGGACTTCGTCGTCAAAGTCCGCTAGCATAGCTTCGAGGCTATACTGTTCGCTACTTGCCATGTCAAAATAACTGTTCTTATGAAACTTAACAATGTTGTGTTTAGCTCCTTTTAATTTTAGCGTGAAGTTATGTATTCCATGGGTTACAATTATAGATAATGTCTAATTCTGGAAAATTTTGTGATAAACCATTATGGTGCGACAAAAAATACGTTGCTACTCGTTCCCCATAGACGTTAGCGTAATGATTCATAGTGTAAATAATGTCCTATAGTATTTACTATAAAACTGCAAATTTTCATAAAGATCCGTCTAGTAGTTACTGTTTTATAACGAAAAATAACTACAGACATTATCCCTTACTGCTTAGCTCCTATGGGAAAAAGCGTGATAATTTATAGCCTAAATGTTAATCTGCATCTATTAGATTGCACGTGCAAAATTTCAATCGAATCTGTACGGTAGTTTTTGCGTGATGCGTGTTCAAACAAACAGACAGACAGACAGACAGACAGACAGACATTTCTAAAAATGCAGCAAAGTGTTTTAATACTCTTTTCGAACATTTCCTAATATTTTTTTTCACTAAGTTCGGCCATGTACAGACACGTAAAATTTACAGTTTTATTATATGTATAGAATAGATATAGATATAGATATAGATATAGATATAGATATAGATATAGATATAGATATAGATATAGATATAGATAGATAGATAGAAGATAGATTATTCAGTTGTGTGCAAAGATATATGGTTACCTATGGTAGACTGCCTCTGTGGCGTGGTGGGAGTGTATCCGACAGCTACGCAAGAGGTCGTGGGTTCGAATCCCACCCAGGATAAAACTTTGTGTGATGAGCACGATGGTTTATTCTGTGTCTGGGAGTTATCTATATTATGTATGTATTTAGAAATATATAAGTATGTTTATCGATTGTCTGGTTTCCATAGTACAAGCTCTGCTTAGTTTGGGATCAGATAGCGTTGTGTGAATTTTCCCAAGATATTATTATTATATTATTAAGATGGCATAAATACAGGTGCTAAGAAAAACAACAAAAATAAAAGTACACATGTCGCCAACTAAGTTTGCGTGTCTGATGTTGGCGCGTAAGCTGCGCACAACGCACAACTCGAAATTTACCTAGGTATCGGAGGGGATGAGAGAGACGGGTGGGGAACGACGTCCCTGCGCCGAACTACATTCAAATACAACTTCACAAACGCAAACTTACGTGGCGCGAATTGTAAGCACTAGAGTGAGACATTATTGTACGTACAGTTTCGTCTTTGACCGGTCGGTAGTCGGATCTTGCTGTTATGTTACTAATTTTGAGAACGGCACTGTAGAATTGAGACGGAAACTGGATGCCGATTTTCCAAACTCTTCAGTTCTCCGCTGGTTCATAGCGCACATCCACCTACTGGTTTACAATTTATGTGCCTGGTTCATGGACTATTAGATGTAAGAAGTGACATGTCTCTGTATAAAAAGTGCCTTTCTAAGAGTGCTGCGCTTAAGTGGAAGTAGGGTAGAAATTCTTCAAAAACCACACCAGAGGCGTACTCTGAAGGGGATTTGGTTGTTCAACTCCCCGTCGCGCGAAGTACTTAGGTGGTATCAGGTAAAATGATCCACCGTCCCGTCGTACATGCGTACATCCACTGCGGCACTGCGTAACCACCCTGAAAAAAAGATCTGTCTTCACTTCTATCTTTCTGTAACTATGTATGTGTACTCTTTCTAAAAAACTAGGTAACTCTTCTCACAAGTCTACTTTGCGATGTCTTCTCTTTGTGTAATTAGATTGCTTTTAATGTAACTTTGTTTCAGGTTTTGTTTTTTATAAATATCGCAAAAGCGAGCAGCGATCTTACATCTTTTCAATTAGTAAGTTTTAACACCTACCTCAAAGTTTTATAAAGCTGAAGAGTTTGTTTGTTTGACCGCGATAATCTCAAGAACTACGGGTCTGAATTAAAATTTTTTTTTGCTGTTGGATAGCCCATTTATAGAGGAAGGCTATAGTCTATATAACATCACGCTACGACCAATAGGAGCGGAGCAGCAATAAAAAATGTTGCAAAAACGGGGAAAAATTATGCATGCGAACTTGCGCGGGTCAGCTAGTGTAGGTATTATAATTTTTGAGATTGAGTATTTACAATCGTATGTATGAATCATTTTTCAAACTGCTTCTTTTTTTAACTGTTGTAAAATGATGACATTAGATAATTTTTAAAGAGGCCAGTAATATCTTTTTTGAAAGGGAGTAAGAACCTACATTAAAATGTTTGTGTGGACACTGCTGCGAAGAGAGCAAAGATGGAAAGAGTTCACACTTCAATACAACATAGACTAAAGAGCCGTAAAAACTTTGCCAGTAGTGTTGACCCTCTGACAGTAGAGACATCAACGGCGAGATGCAATTGGTGGCGAGACGGAGTACCCCTACCAATCCCTTTTGTGCAACTTGCCTGAATCACCAAGGCCGATTTGGAAGTCTTTAAATAGACTTCGGACTCAGTCCGGCCGGAGCAAAGAAAACATGCTGAGGTGGGGATTCACAGTAGGTGCCAATCTGAGCCGTTTATGCGGTGCAATACAGACATTGGCCCACCTTACATCGTGTCCTGTGTGCCCGACCACCTGTACACAGGAGGACTTGATGACTGCCGCAAACAATGCAGTTGACGTGGCCACGTTCTGGGCCTCCACAATATAATATATTTTATTTGCTTTTTATTTATAATGTTTGCTATCGAAACGCTAAGAAGAAGAATATTTTGTAGGCGGTACTAATGGGAATCAGATTTCCCACAAGTTCTGTTGACGGAACTACTGGGAATAAGGGGTAAAGTCCACCTTGATACAGGGGTTGTAACTTAGAACGGGAGATTTCTTATAAAAAGAAATAAAAAAGAAATAGATGCTTGGTTATACTTAGGTATAATTTCGTGTAATACATTCTATAAAACGTGAAATTAGGTGTTAGTTTTGTGTTCTTATCTTACCTACTTTTTTATTTCAGCTTGCTCGAGTTTCCTTCCCTACTGTTGAAACGGTGAGAACGAATATCAATTTATAATTTTCGAATGTATTTTTTGTACAAATGCAAGGATACACGTAAGTAAAATTATAAAAAAAATAACTTCGAAAGTATTTATTTAAGTATGCTGATTAATATGTCATTAAAAATAATATTAATAATAACAATTTAATTTTTTCGAGAGTGGTTGATGTATTTGGCTTTAGAGTATGTCATTAAGATAATTATATGTCATATTGTAAATAAGCAGTTGAGTTTCCTATTAAAAAAAATGTTTATCCTATTTTCTTGACATATTTCTTTAATCATTTACCCTGCAATTATGACCTCATTTGAGATATCAAGAAAAAATGAATAAAACGTGTAGTAAAGCCATATTAAAGCAAAGATTGAAGTCGACATTACCAGCGGCAAGGGCATTCTTGCCGCTGGTAATGTCGACTACTTTTATGAGTTTATAAAATACTTAATTATTGGTAAATTCCATGTGATTTAGGCAAAGTGTAGTTGGATCAACGTAACTCGGCCGGATTGAAGTTAGGTTCATATCGCTTTCGCGCATGTCATAGAGATGAGACCATGACATGCGCGAATGAGTAATTAATCGTTTTCGTAAGTAATTTTATGGTTTTTTTTTTATTCAACAATATTAAAATACTGTTTATTCAAGTTCATAAACGTTTAAATTTAGTATAGTTACAGTAAATACTAAAGAAAGTTTGAAAAACAATTTCTTTACGTAAATAATCACAAAAAGCATGAGTTAGTAATACTAATTATGACAATGTAATGAGTAATCGCATCTTTGATTCTATTGGTTCAGTTACCGCCCCCGCCTCCTGGTTCCTGTCACGATTTAAGTACTTTCAAAAAATGCATCTGCGCAACCACCTTACGTTGATCCAACTATAGAGGTGTTTAAGTTGAATAAAAATATAATTTAATGTTTGAGTATCTGAAAACTTTTGGCATGACTTTCGTATATTATTATTTGCGCAGTAATTTTATTTAATTTTTACCAGTACCTAGGTAATAAAGAAATTTAAACCAACCAAATTACTAAATGTTAAGAAATAGGTTCCTACGTAAATATGTCCGACATAGTTTCTTTTCATATTCTAAAGATGTCGTTGGTCCGTTCCACTGAATTGCGGTATGGTTTCGTTACGAGGGTATTTACAAATTTTTCACAATGAGTAATTTTGCGAGGAAACCTGCCTAAATAATCAGGTGAAGGAATACATCGATTTTTTGATAGCTACTAGTCGTTTATTCGAAGTAGCTTTCTTTAATATAATATTCCAGTAAATGAAATGTCTGATACTACTGGTAGTTTGATTCGTAATGTTAATTAATTTATATTTTGTGAAATCTTAGAGCCATTGTTGTATTTTTTATCGTATTTTGTAATAATATAAATTTTCTTTGAATAAACATGAATTTGCTCGCACACAGAAACCATACAACATGCCACTAACGAAGGAGATCGACCCGCGGTACAACTACGGCGACGACAAGTTCAAGTACTTGAAGGATTACTCCGACTTCATGAACAATAGAATGAAGGAACCACATAATCCTGTAACTATTAATTTTGTAATAACCTAATTTAAACGTCTTCTAGACGGTTGGAAACAAGCCTTACCGCCAAGGTGTCTTTGCTGGTTCCCAACAATGTAGACGGCTGTTGCAAATGTTAGACTCAATATTATTCTAATCCGTTATTTAATATTGTTCATTCTATTTTTATCAGAGTTTAACTCGTTACTACTTAAAAACGTTATTGAGATTTGATTTAGACGGTTGACATTCAAAATGTAAATGTCGGTAGTGACATCACATGACGTTGACATCTGTCATGCGGATGTCACTCCGACGTGGAGAGGGTATAGAAAGATGGCAGACAGATTGTATTCGCGTGTTGAACAGTGCGGTCGTTAGGAATAGCTCAAATAAATCCGTTTATTTCTTTGTAATCGTACGCATTTTTATTGAAGTTCGAATTGATCCTTCACAAACCAACTACCAAGTAAAAACGGTGGGCCACACAAAGCTCCCACCAATCACCTTGGTTTGTACTCTTGTTTCCAACCGTCTGGAACAAGCTTTACAGTATTATTTTTGAAGGTTCAATGTGACTTAAAAAAAATGTAAGTCATTTTGACGTGATAACGTCATATAAATCGATAACCGGCTGCAGACACTCACGAAAATGTGTCACGTTGTCAGTTGACTGGTTGCTAAGCAACGCGAATGGCGATATGTCATCAAACCAATGTAAACCGACTTTACAGACAATATTTTTTTTTAGTTTACAATACTTATATAACCACAGAATATTGATACCTACCTACCTACTAATAACTATAGGCGGATCTAGGGGGTATTGTATTGTATTTATTTGCCTCTTGTACCCCAAAAATCTTTAGCCCCCCCCCCCCCCGTGTGACTCACATTTGGCCGGTGTCTGCAGTAGCATATCCAAACTCGTTTGTTTTTAATAAATGAGAATGATTCATGAATTCATGTTTACATACAAATCCATAAAACTAATTAATGAAGATTTCTGAGCGTTGTAATGCTCTTCTAATTGATCAGAAGTTTTGTTCCACTACTTCGTCACGCGTCGCCCATAACTGTATCAATGCCACCCAAATCCTTGTTTGGCAAAGATCAGCGGGTCAATTCACGTATTTAAAGCAGTGTAGTTGCAGTTAAGCTCTGTGGCGCGGTGGGAATGTAACCGACTGCTACGCAAGAGGTCGTGGGTTCGATCCCCACCCAGGATAAAACTTTGTGTGATGAGCACGATGGTTTATTCTGTGTCTGGGTGTTATTTATCTATAATATGTATGTATTTAGAAATATATAAGTATGTTTATCAGTTGTAGTACAAGCCCTGCTTAGTTTGGGATCAGATAGTGTTGTGTGAGTTGTCCCATGATATATTATATTATTATTAAAACAGGCATTTTTGTATTCTTGTAACTTCGGGATCGATCTAAAATACGCTTGCGTCAAGTATGCGTCTTGAGAGCGCAATAACGACATTCTAGTACGGTGCGCAAGCGTTTTTTAGATCAGATCCCAAAGTTACAAGAATACGAAAATGGCCGTTTTAATCGAAACTTAACTGCAACTGTACTGCTTTAAATACGTGAATTTGCCTCCTGATTGTCACTGCACCGCGCTCCTCATTTGAGATAGGTAGATATTAGTTCATAAATCTCATTAGCCCAGTAATTACACTTGCTAAAGTGCCCTTCAACAGAAACACAGTGATGTGTTAACATCACTATTTCACAGAAGAATAACTGACACTATTGTGGTACCCCACCAAGATAGCCTATGGCTTAAAGTCCAAGAGGGGGGAGTGCTAAAAGATGCAAGTACTTTTTAAAGGCATTTTTTATTTATTTTACGTCACATTAGTAAAGTAAAGTATCCTTCCGTGATTCAGTTGGATTCCTTAGCGTTTTACGCAGAGGCAGGTTCATTTTTTTCGAATAAACTTAATATATCTTGAAACATCTTTTTGACCTAAAAAATAGTTTTCTAGCAGTATATTAAGTCAAAATAAATTTCAACTTTGTCAGTCATACAAAATTTTGTAACTAGGCACGTCGTCATGCGTTAAAGGTATAGTGCTCGATATGATACATCCGGTGAAGAATATTAACAGAAGCACATAACAATTAGTCAGTCAGTATAACTACAAGTAACAGATGCTGTCAGTAGCCAACCAAAGTTCTTACATCAAACGCTAAGGAATCCAGCTGACTGATGGAAGGGTATTAATGTGACGTAATATCAAAAATACCAAAAAATCTGCCTTTATAAAATGCTAGCTCTACTCCCGGTCTATTAACCTACCACTCGTTAACAGTTTACACATTTCTTGGACAAGAATCCCAGAGCTCCTAGACAAGTGGTAAAATGGTGTTTTTCTTCCAGACAGAGCGTCGTGAGATCATGGAGCAGGCTTCAAAAAAGCTAAACAAGTTCATAGAAACGCACATGAAGGATCTAAAGCGACTACTCTTTGCTACGGACATCGCGCTCATGTCCATGGTACTGCTCAAGCTGAACAAAAAGATGGACACGTCTGAAGCGAAAATTAAGTCTACGCAAGCTAAGATTCCTTTTGGCTTGTATACTAGCCCAGGTACATGTTAATTTTTAGGAAAAAATTAAGTATGAACTGGTGGGAGTTATCGATAGTTAGAGCGGTTTCGCACTACGTCCGATCCGAATCCGATCCGAACCCGTGAAAATATGGATCTAGAAAACTCGGACCGAATTCGGATATTGCTTACCCACTAATCCGAACTCTGATATAAATTCAAGTAATTCAGGAGCCACCTTTTTGGCATACGTCATTCTACGCGAAGCCACAGCAGACTGTTCAAGTCGTTGATCATGATTCCTTTCAATCGACGTCAACTTCTGGCAATACTATTGTATTGATTAGTTGTAAGGAGGTATGATATTTATTTCTGATTAGTTGTAAGTAGGTATGAAGGTAAACTAAAACTACACATGATCACTGATTGCCTGCCGCTAGTGTTGCCCAAATTCAGTCTTGGTCTTGCAGTCTTGGTCTTGTTCTTGCGTTTTTGCAAGACCAAGACCAAGAACAAGACCGCGTATTTTTAGCAAGACCAAGACCAAGACTGACCGTGCAAGACTTGAGCAAGAACAAGACATAGCCTGCAAGACTCTTGCGTCTTGCAGCTAGGACTTAGCGCTATTTCACTGAGTAGTTAGGTGTAACAGTTCGGTGTATAGGTAGGTACGCTTAGGAATTCTATGAGACGCAAAAAACTGTATCAAAGAATATGAAAAACTGGACCTATGCGCATTACGACTAATACCATAAACATAGCGAATAAAAAAATATCTATTAAAATCAAACTGAGTGCATGCATAGTTATGTTTTAACCATCGGCACTTTGATAATGCGGCATCAAAGGTTTTGTACTTACTTCTCAAAGAAATTTGCCGCTTTTCGGAAGTACATGGTTATGATACACGCGCCGGCGGCTTCTTTTGAAATCTAAAACAATCGTTGCCGCCACGCCGAAATCATAACATTTGACACTATTTGATTGCCGCCATAGGGCGAAGGTATACTCATGCAAAATAATTTCCTAGTAGAGTACCTACAGGTGTTCCAAAGAATAAATAAGTTTCAGAGTGCTTAGAATGAAAATGAATACATTATACTGATCACGCAAGTAGTATTATGATTAGGATAAAATGGTAAGGATAGGTAGTAGATGTCATATTAATTCATTCTAGTAAGTATATATTATAATATTGATTACTTATATGGTTTTAAACTAATTACTTAGGTACTATTATTGTACATTTAGTCATTATATTTCTTAAGTTTTTACAAGAAAAAATAGCAAAAAAGTGTTCAAATATCACCCGTTTAATAAATATTGTAGCCACTTTTAAATATACTTGAAACGTGTAAAAAAATTCTACAAAACTAATAAAATAATATAAAAAGCGTAGGTACTTACCTACTAATAAAATAAAAAGCCTGCGATAAGAGTTTTGTATTACTTACCAGCCCGAATATCTCTGAGAGAGATGATGAGAGTAAGTATTTACTAGCTGTGCCCGCGACTTCGTCCACGAGGAATAGTAACTTTGGAGGTATAGTGACGTTCAGGACTTATTTATTTATTTTAAAACTTCTGTCATCAAACATACAAACGAACTCTTCAGCTTTATAATATTAGTATAGATGTACGCCAAAACATTCACTTATATGTAAAGAATAGTGATTGGCACTAATTCTATTTTATTCACGCGTCGCGTCTGTACAAGTAGGTAATATTTAGTGTGTGTTTGTACGCCGCACGCGGCATTGTTTGATTTGCGGCGGCATCCTTTTCATAGAGCCGGCACGTGGCGAGGCGGCGCGGTAAAGCAAGGAAACGTACTATAAATAAAGGAATTATTTTAATTCCAGTCATTTCCAATTGAGCTGTGCTTCGAGTCTAACTTGATAATTGTTTTTACTAATTCTCGTTGTTTTCTAAAAACGTATCACGTGTACAATTTAATATGAGTGACGAAGATTCAAATTATTCTAGTCCGAGTAACGAGAGTTTGAGTCACAGATCTAAAAGACCCAAAAGCAAATTTGAGGAGTTTTTCGAAATAATTCATGCATCCCAAACTGCCTTCTGTAAATTGTGCCAACATAAAAAGATTGAAATAAAAATGAAAAACAGAAACACTTCAGGCTTAAGGAAACATCTAATATCTTTCCACAAAAAGGAATCAGAAATATTTCTTCCTGTTAAACCAAAATTAAGTGGAGATATCACAAGCTTTTTAGTAACCGCTGGAAGTGGACAGGTAAGAATATTTTTTTAACAGTTAAAAGAATTTTAACTCCGCGTAGCTATTCATGCGATACTTTCAAAAACGCCATTAACTTACGTAAGTATTTTTGAGTTAGTGGTGTTTTCACAGTTTTCATCTAGGGGTGCGACATATTAAGTATGTAATTATCGTCTTAAATATTTTTTATAAACACCCATATTTTCAGTTAATCGGCCAGTAACAACTAAGTACTTTATTTTGGTAAATTATAGTACAGTGCAACCTTAATATAACAAATATCAATTTAACGATTTTCTCGATTTAACAACAACAAACCTCCTCCTCTTATACGCTCAAACCTAATAACACAAGATTTATTGTTTTGTTTCAGTCGGAAAACAGCAGTGACAACATCACGACAGCTACAGTTGATTGGGTGGTGAAAAAATATCTTCCCTTCTCATTTTTCGATGACGAAGCTACACAAGTATATTTTCGACGTATTTGCCCTAATATGGTGTTTCCTAAAAGGTCTACACTTAGAAGGAAAGTCAAAGAGCGATTTGAAGAGCTCCAATTGAATCTCAAGGAACGACTTCAACAATTATCATCTAAAATGTCTTTTACCATTGATGGGTGGACGTCAATTGCTGGTAGGAGTTACTACGGGGTTACTATTCATTATATAGACAACGCATGGAAGTATCAATCTGTAGTTCTTGATTTTATACCATCACGCGGTCGACATACTGGGGAAGATATTGCAACGATTTTCCATGAATGTTTATTGGAATATGGCATAATTGATAAAATACAAGGTATCACGGTCGACAACGCAACTGCAAATACCAAATTCATGTATGAACTGGGCAAACAGCTGCCGCCACACTTTGATTCAGACAATCAACATTTCCGGTGCTTTGCTCACATTTTAAACCTTGGTGTACAAGATTTATTAAAGACCTTAGCATTACACTGTGAGTCTGACACTAACGCGCAAGATCAGCAGTACGAAGACTATGCAGACGAAACTGAGGATGAGGAAGATGAAGAATCTGCACCAAATATTGCTGACTCGCGTACATCTGTAACAAAGTTACGCAGTATTTCCAGTAAAATAAAAAGAAGTGAGATAGTGAAGAAGAAGTTTCAGTCTGCTTGTGAAGCAGCTGGCGTGCCATCAAATCTAAATGCCATTCTTGACTGTCCAACGAGATGGAATTCCACACATGATATGATTGGATTTGGTTTAAAAGTGAGAGCGGGCATTGACATATTGTGCAGTTCTGTCACCGAATTAAATGATTTTCAAATCACAGCTAATGAATGGCAGGTACTCGAAAAATTACATAAATTTCTAATAAACTTTAAACTTTTAAGTACAAAACTTGGTGGAGACAAATATGTTACATTACCGCTAGTCATTGTATCATTCAATCTCTTGCTAGATAAAATTGAATCCATGGTAAAACAGTTAGATGAGAAACCTAATCGATCTGAAGTGGATGAAAGGCTCATTCTAGCTTTCCAAGCAGCTCGAGACAAAATGCTTAAACATTACAAGAAGAGCAACTGGATTTATTGTACTTCTTTAATTTTAGACCCAAGGCATAAGGCTCAGACTTTTGACCTGACAATGTGGGGGAAGCAACTTAAAACAGAAAGTCTGCGCAAGTTCAATGAACTTTATGAAGAATATAAAAGTCTACACTCACTGAACAAATCTCTGGAATTACCAGAAAAAGAAAATAAAGTATGTGATGAAGATGAAGACGTAATAGACTTTGATAAACTCTATGAATGTCCCTCGACGTCATCTGGATCTTGTCTTCAAGGCTTAGTGATAGACGAGTTGGAGGAGTACCTGAGAAAACCAAGAACTGCCAGCTCGGAAGACATTTTAGATTGGTGGAGGACGCATGAGACAGAGTATCCGATTTTATCGAAAATGGCCCGTGATTTTCTCTCAATACCTGCAACTTCAGTACCTGCTGAGAGGTTATTTTCTAAAGCATCATTAGTAATTAGAAAACATAGAAATAGGTTAAGTGATGAGTCAGCCAGATGGTTACTTTGTATTAATTCTTGGTCAAAAAAAATTATATAAAGTATCATAACCTAATGATAAAGCTGTTGATTTGTGTTGTATTTTATTTTTTATTCAAATAAATGATAAATCGTAAACTCTTTTATTAAATTTCTTATAAGTTGAGGGTTCAATCTCTTTCTAGACAGATAAGTATTGTTCTTTAAAATACAGTCAAGTTATTGTAATTAATTTGTTTTTTTACATGTTTTAGCAAATGTAAGCTTATAAATCATAAATGTTTATTAAGAAACAGTTACTTCCATGGAAAACGACATAATATAGGTCAGTTGATTTTTCGAATTTCTTATCAAATCTTCAGTTACTTATTAATCTGCTTGATCTTTACTATGGCTATGTTAATTCAAGCTCACAATGTTCCAATTCTAATACGTTTTTCTAAGATTTAAAGTAAACTTTAATAAATAGTAATAGACTAATAGGTAATTGCAAGACTTGCAAGACTCTTGCTGCAAGACCAAGACCAAGACCAAGACTGGGAGCGCAAGACCAAGACCAAGACCAAGACCAGGTGTATTGGCGCAAGACCAAGACCAAGACTGGCTAAGTCTCGTCTTGTTCTTGCATTTGGGCAACACTACCTGCCGCGTCACCCAGCCGCATACCCCGCCCGCCCCGCTGCCTCTCTGCTCGTACGCAGCTCGGAATCAATACGGACGCAGTGCGCGAGCGTTCATACAAATAATACTATGGCTACTTCGATCCGTCAAAAATCTTCTCCGGAATGGAGATTCTAGAATGACTGATAAAAATCGGATGACGGAAATCGGATCTAGTGCTTAAATTACCATAGAAATAGTTCTACGACTGCTCCGGACCATATTTTCACGGGTTCGGATCGGATTCGGATCGGACGTAGTGCGAAACCGTTCTTACTGTATCTCTCAGATTAACAATAAAACGTGCGAGGGCGCGTGTCCTCGCATGTAGGCGCGTGGACAGCAACACCGCGCGCGAATACATTTACTGTGTGTCTTACTATGCGTGTTTTCTATACCAAGCGAGGTATTTACAAGCAACGTAAGAACACGCACGCCAACGCTACGCTTCGTGATGCGGGGCAGTGTGCCAATCGCCTTAGACTCAGATGTGTACCTACATATTTGCTCGTTTTTCGACTTATATAAAAATCATGTAGTTTGATGAAGCAACGGTAGATATTTCACTGCTATTTTATTTTTAAGCTATTGCATAGCTTCTATCGCGGGCCGAATCCAGAAATTCCGTAACGAAAAAACCTCACGCTCCCCACTCCGACGGGCACAGCGGTGATACTTTTTACTTTTGCCATCTATCAATGAATAGCAGAACTTTTAATGATTTTTTTATTTAATTTAAAAAAAAAACTTTAAAAACAAAAAAAATAAATTTTTTTTAATTGCTTTTTTTAAATTAAAAAAAAAAACATTTTTTTTAAAGAAAAAAAAATTCAAACATTGTTTTTTTATAATTAAATAAAACACTTAAAAATATATATATATTTTTTTTAATTGCTTAAGTTGATAAAAATACTATGCAATAGCTTTACCGCGGCAGTCCCCGAGTGCCACACATTTTTTTCTTCCATTTGGACATTATTCGCCTCTACCGATGGCTGCAGCGCGTTTAGTGCATAAATTATTATCGATTGATCTGATAAGTTTGCATGCAAACTTAACGCGGGGAAAAGCTAGTTTCTAATTTAATATGTAGGTACCTGTGTATTTAATTAGAAATGATAATCTAATATAAGCGTATGTCTGCCAGTTGTCTGGGTCCTTTTTCACGTTCTTTTTTCTGTTTTCGTGGCAAGATCGTGCATACTGGCGCATGCGCGATGCGCTCAAAGATGTCCGCCGCGCATACGCGTTATTCAGGGGGCGGTTTTGCAACATGTGACCCAACCGGCCAAGTGTGAGTCACTCGCATGACGAGGGGGGGGGGAATTGCCTGTCAAAACACACCAGTACGTAGAGTGTTAAAATTCTCCAAAAAAGGTCATTCAGTCGAGTCTGGGGGAGGCAACTGCTCCTGCTGCCCCCCCGCCCCCCTTGGTACTGCGTCTGGTGGTCCCAAGATGTTATGTATACCAACATTTACAATGATTTTGATTACAGAATTCAAGTGCCTTGACACGTCATACTACATCGTTTCGGCGCACAACCAGGAGGACGCTCAGATGATACTCGCCAGTGAAAGAAAGCCGCACTGTTATACATTTAGAGGTTCGTTGTTTGGCTTATTACGTTGTGTTTTGATAGAAACTGTGAAGGCCATGGTAGTGTACCTTCAACCAACGGGAGCATCCTCCAAACGGGCTAGGAGATGAGAATATTTCTTGCATGTGAGAGCGCCATCTAGCGGCGTTAATGTTATGGTGCTAAGCTCTTAGTACCATATGTGTATAGTAGTTACACATATACATTGAAAATGTTTGTACTGATTTTCATATAAGGTGTGTAATGTCCACTGATTTTTTAAAGCCTGGAATTCGGTCTTGTTGACAAATTGTATTTTCATGAACGTTGGAAAATTTGATATATCTAATATTCGAGACGCCCGCCCGCTGGTAAAGATAATTAATGATGAGATCATTGATGATTGCCTTCATGACGATACCAAAAAAAAATAATAGCACCATCTAGTATTGAATAGTTACAAGTACAAGTTTTATATTTGTCTTGACGGCGCTAGGTGGCGTTGTCTGTATTTTGTCATGTATGTATGTATGTAATATATTATCCCCTAAAACCTTTGATTTGACAAAGTAATAGTTTTAATTAATTTAATTTATTTTTAATGTAAAAATGATTAGTTGAAATTATTGATAGTGTACTTCCTTAACTTTAACTTCACGACGCTAGATGGCGTTGTCTGTATCTTAAAAAACTTAGTCATGTGAATATTTTTGAAAATAATCACTCTGAAAGTTGCATAAATTGTATCCCTCCACATCCTTTGAACCGTGTGAACAAAAAATATGAAAAAGAATCACCAAGGTAGCGCTTAACAAATACTTTAAACCAAAATTATTTCGGTCATGATCGGACATACCTACTTAATCATGGAGTTATTGCCGAAAAACTGCGTTTCTCAACAAAAGGCGTAAGTGCCATGAACATACGCTCTTCTACTCGTGCAATTATTTAAATCGATTTTTTTTATACGGCAACGGCTCCGCAGCCCTACACTGAGCACGATCTGACATGTTCTCACCCAGTTTTTTTTTTAAATAAAAGTTAACTAAGTATAACAATGCAGGTAGTATTTTACCATAAGTCAAATTAATAACCAGTCAGTGTTAGTGTATACACTTTCATTGTCAGATTCAGGCGGGAGGCTAAGTGGCTCAAATCTATCAATTAATAATCACATTACCAATTTAGGCCGGTGCACATGCGATATAAAAGTCCAAACTGTGTATGTAAAAAGTCAGATACATTGATAAAAATGTATGTAAGTCAGATACATTGATAAAAATGTATGTAAGTCAGATACATTGATAAAAATGTATGTAAGTCAGATACATTGATAAAAATGTATGTAAGTCAGATACACACATAGTGTTTTTATAATTACCTTGACTACACGCGGGTCATCAGTCATCCTGTATTGTATGATCACCAGGTGCGTTCGCCTTCATCGGGTTCTACCACCGGCACTCGGAGACGACGTACGTGGGCCCTCACGCGGAGCAGTTCAAAGCCGAAGACCCAAGCCAGGGCCTGTACTGCCACTCTGACGACAACTGGAGCGATGCGCAGTGCATTTACAAGTATTTATCCTTTGGTGAAGGCCGGTGATTTTTTTTCAAAGATTACTAGCAATGCGGGATTGTGTCCCACATTGCTAGCAATCCCATTAACCCCTCCAGCTAAGCTAAACAGCTTGTGTTAGAAGTATGTTCGTGACATCTCGAGTCTGACCAAGAGGTTGCCGCCTTTATTTACAAATACAAATTCATTTATTCACAAGAAATGTGGTTACATATAGGTGGTAATAGTGATAAATAAGTTCTTTAACATTCTACTATAACAATGGTGTGGGAATATGTCATACAAGCGGCGGTAGCCTAATGGCTAAGGCATCGGTCTCGCAATCGTGAGGTCGCGGGTTCGAATCCTACCCATTATACTACTGACGTGAACCCACTACTAACCAAGCCTTTGAGCTTAGCTGGAGGGGTTAACAAGATTGCTAGTAATGAGGGACTCAATCCCACATTGCTAGTTATCTTTAAAAAATCTTGTTTAATTATTTATTACAATGGTTATAATGATTTTGATGAATTGAGTGTGTATGACTGCTGCACAAGAGACTGTGGGTTCGATTCCCACACGGGACACTTGAGCTTGATTCCACATGAGCTTTCTAATGTATGGCACAGCTGGAATACCTAACGAAGTTGAAGCTGTTCTACCATCTACCATAGGTAATACTTATCCGACATTGATAATGATTTTTGTAACATGTAGCAGTATTTAAGTTTTAAAATTAATTTCTTTTAAAACTGCAATAAAGTAATGACAATTGCGTAAACCCCGAATAAACAAACAGACAGACATTGCGTAATATCGGATTTGGAAACCCTTACTTAGTTGGATCTAGGATAATGTTTTATTTATTATTTATTTAAAACTTTATGCACAAAGTTGTACACAGGCGGACTTAATGCTAAAAGCAGTCTTTGCCAGTCTACCGGTGATGTAGAAATGGAATGTGTGCAGTAAATTACATAGTGGGAAATGGATAACTTCTAACTCAATATTATTCTTACTTAACACACAAATAAAAATAGCTAGATTTAAGAAGGGGACCCACCACCTATCCCCGATCTTTGAATCACCACGATTGAAGTAGCAAGGAAATGAAAGAGAGAAAGAGAAAGAAAAAGCGTTTATTTTTTACACAGTACATTTAGGGAAATCTTATTTACAATACTTAAAACAATTGATGTGCTGCCTCTACAGTATTGATACTGGAGCCAGCGCTGGTTTTCAGTGAGATCCAAAATGCTATCCAAAATGATCCAGATTGACAGACTTGTAACAAAGAAAATTAGTGACAGGTACTCTCACCAAGTCGAGTGGTAGGCACCTCCGGACCCTTGACTCGTAATATTCCGCTTCCAGGAATTGACAAGGCGATTTAGCAGTCGGTGCCTCCTTAATAATTACTTAAGATGAATTTCCACCATGTGACGCCTGATTCGATCAGTTAACTGGTTAAATATCTTTTTTATGTACGGGCATAGTTACATTACAATTTTATAATAAGTAATAGTAAGAAAATATATTTCAAATTCCATTAATATAATTCCATTTTCCGTATATCAGAATCAACCCACGCGAGGAGTTCCCCGAGTCAGTGGAGTACGAGCCCAAGATCTCGTACTTCTGCGGGCCGTACCGCTACTTCATCCCCGCCACCACTGATGTGAGGTGCATCTTCTCTATATTCTCTATGAACTTCGTCTTCCGCTTCGGGTACGACGGAGTCACTTACAAGAGCTCAGATCTTTCTTTTGTAAGTTTATTTTATTTATCATATAGAATACAGACTAACTTACATTTAGCATTTATAAACCACGAGGTTTGTACTTAATGCTACACTTAATCTACGTCGATAAGACAATCAATACGGTTAAATCGTATTGCAAAGTAAATAAATACTAATTGATCTATGTTTACAGACATTTCAGTATTGGGAACTAGTAATGAATTATCATTCCATGTTCATAAGAAAGTAGGACTTGAGAAAAAAAATCAATCTCACCAAGAAATATCAAGTGTAAACACTTGATATTTCTTGGTGAGATTGATTTTTTTTAAATCGGAGGTTAAACTGTTAAGTAACCGGGGAACTAAATAACGCGATGTGCGTTCGCCAGTATTGTTTGCTCGAGTCGTGCAGAGCCGGTTTCGAGCGACGGCCCGAGTGTATACAGGATGTTAGATTTCATTCTTTAAGTCTTCGTTAAAGAATTGTAATAGTATACTTACATGGTGGGAAGGGAGGGGGGATGGCCTCCCAAATTTCCTCCCACTGGGCCTAAGTCACTATATAAGAATAATCTTGCTTGCAATTTCTTTGTATTAGTAAATACAATGGCCCAAGACCACCATTACAGATGTCGGAATATTAATTTTTATACTTATAATGGAAGTCCTGAGCCCCTAACCAAATGATATAAACATACCATATGAACACCATAAAAATGATACCCAAATAAAATCACGTGCAAAACGTGCGTTAGCATCACCGTTTTGCGTGGCTGAGTTCTACCAATTGGTATGCTGGACGGGCTATCGCTGACAACAATAAGACTTCCATTTCATTTTCACATTAGGCACGTTCATTGGGCATAATCAAATAAAGTCATCGGACCCGAACCCATTGTGTCCATTCCTTTCAACCAGCTAAGGAGCTGGATAAAGGATCACACACAAACACAAGCAGAGTAATGGTGGACCTCGACACCAGGGTGCAGGCAATCCAAGGAGGCTATGCCATTAATAGATACGAAAATGACCAAGCGTCTTTTGCGCCTGGACAGAGACAGCCTGCGACTGGTGGCGGGGATCATCATCAGACACTGCTCACTGCTGTCCAGCGTACGATACTTTACACAAGTCATTGCGTACTCCTGGAACTAACTGTCATTGAGTTCACATTGGTATTAGGTATTCAATGACAACAATGCTGATGTCTGTTCCAGATGTACCAGAACGGTCAGGTGTTCTACACGGACGAGCCGTGGGCGGGCATGTCCTGCTGGAACTGGGCGTGCAAGTGGCGCCACAACCAGAACCAGCGCTCTAACGAGTTCTTTGTTAACTGATCATAACGACTTCTTGTCTATGATAATGATAATATACTATCTCATGATTTTGGCTGTTTTATTCGTTTTAATAAATTTACTAGTTGTCCCGCCGTATTTTTTTTATTTCGTGATTTTTTCCGATGTTGTATTAGTTATTCTGCTATTCTAAAAAACACATCAAATCAAAGATCATGACTATTCTCGTGATCTTTGATTTGATGTGTTTTTTGCCCTCTCGTTGTTGAGAAATTAAATCTATACTAATAATATAAAGCTGAAGAGTTTGTTTGTTGTTTTTTTTTATTTGAACGCGATAATCTAAGGAACTACTGGTTCGATTTGAAAAAATATTTTTGTGTTGGATAGCCCATTTATCGAGGAAGGCTATGGACTATATAACGCTACGATTATTAGGAGCGGAGTAGCAATGAAAAATGTTGCAAAAACGGGAAAAATTGACGCATACGAAGTTGCGCGGGTCAGTTAGTCATAAGATATAAAGGACAACTCTGGACTCGAGAAAAATCCTGGGACCACGAGGGAAAACTGTTTCACGTCCCATTGTTACCTACGGTTATGGAAATGTTCCTCTTGTTTAAATACTTATCACCGTTAAGGCAATAATTTAGATGTTTTAGTTGTTATGAATACACAAACCTTAAAACCCAAAATTCCTAGTCTTATATACAGAATGTAGACAAATAGGAATAGGACCACGAGCGACAGTTCTCCCTCGTGATCCAAATCCAGAGACCACGAGAAAACAGGGCTCTGGACGTGGCTTGGAGCCGGAGTAGTAAACGACGTAGGGTTTATAGGGCAGGGGTATTTGTAGGGTACCCCTACGATTACGACTATGATTAGTCCTTTTTCGAGACATATAGGTTCCATTGATACTTTTTGGGTATGACAACATAAAAATGTTTTTTTTTTTAGATCAAACTAGCAATGTGGGATTGTGGATTAAGTTACTTGCAATACTATTAACCCCCCAGTTAAACTGAATGGGCTGTGTTAGGAGTGGGGTCACGTCAGTAGTATAATGGGTAGGATTCGAAGCTGCGACTTCACGATTGTGAGACTGATGCGTTAACCATTAGCCTACCGCCGCTTCTCAAATTAATAAAATGCTAAATTATCCTATGCTAAATAACTTTAATTTTGTAAAATAAACATAATAATATTGGGAAATCAGTAGGTACACTAAGCCGAATTCGAAAAATTAAAAGATATACAATCTGGAATCATATTACGAAAAATACTATACCTACTTACTTTTTATTCATTTAATTGAAATATCCTCAAAAAAGTCCTACAAAAATTGCATAACCAACGCATCTTGGCCTTGCCCTCGCCGTGAGTACGTCTGTTCTATTTGAACAACACTTTAGGGTAAAGCTGTGCACAGACGAGCACCCTTAATGTATAAAGACATATTCTGACCATAACTTCTACCATCTACGTGGACGATCAGTATATTGTACATATTTTTAACGTTGTCCAAATCATCTTCTTTAAACTTGACGTCTGGTTTGTTTGGACCGTGCACGCATACCTCGGCTTCTGCACCAGCCAAGAAACAAGGGTGGAAGACCTGAAATTGGAAAAAGGGGAGCTAAAATACCAGAAAATGGTGAAAAAAACAATATTTCACACTAGTCAAAGACGCATTTAAAAAAAAAAATAGGTCAAAAATCAAGAATGAAATTAAATATACATCTGTAACTAGTGCTATTTGACCTGCGCCATAAACTTACAAAATTACCCACTCTATTTTTTTTTAATGAGGTTTCCCGCAGTAGTTTACAAGCCCTGTCTTGCGGGGGACTTTACAAACATACAAACCACGGACACAAAGTACACCCAGACTCGGATGTGGATCACACAAAGTGGCGTACAGTGTAGGAATCGAAGCCACGACCTCTTGCGTAGCAATCGGACACACTCCCACCGCGCCACAGATGCATTCAATACCTGTAGTCTAGAAAGAGACAACGGGACTCTGCGGTCAATACCTGTCTCTTTTCTGTAATGTCAACGTGACATGACAAGCATATGACGCGGACCAATCACATTTCTAGAAAGAAACAACTACAGCCCCGCGTGTGCGTCGTCTCTTTCACGATTAAAGGTTAATTTCCATGCATCGCGGCCGATCGCGAGCCGCGTGCGGCTTACGACAAGCGTCTAAAGGCTCATTTCTGTGCATCGCGACCGATCGCGAGCCGCGCGCGGCTTACGACGAACGGCTGACGCGCGCGGCCGGCCGATGCGATAATAGTCAGAGTATGAGAATGTATGGTGCCGTTTCCATTGTATGCGACAGACGCGCGCGGCCGACGACTGTCGTAGGCTGCGCGCGCACTCTGAATATTGTCGCATCGGCCGCGAGCATCAGCCGCTTGTCGTAAGTCGCGCGCGGCTCGCGATCGGCCGCGATGCACGGAAATGAACCTTTACTTCATACCTGAAAGGCAAGGCGCAATTCAATCTGCGCAGTTCGTCCATATGCTCAAACTTTCGCGACTATAATATTAACAGTAAGATTGAAATTAATTACGTTACTCACAAGATCAAGTTTTACTTCCTCGCCATCCCAATCTTTTATAAGCCTCGGTGGTACCTCCTCCTTGAAAGTGAAAAGATCGTCAGAATGATGACCTGTCAATAAAAAAAACATAAAATTTGACTGGTCCGTTGGCTCTAGAGTCTAGTAGTTAGTGAGTTAGTGACCCTGACTGCTAAGCCAGATGGTTCCATTTCCACGTCAGGTGAGCGCTAAGTTTCATTTTAGTTTGGATAGGAAAATAAAAAATGCATTTTTTTGAGGCATATTTTCCATTTTTTTGCGGTTCGTAGTGAACAGAAACCCTTATAGTTTCCCTCTGTCCGTCCGTTCGTCTGTCCCCATGTAAACTCAGAGACCCTTAGTACTAGAAAGCTGTAGTTGGGCATGGATTTACCCGACAAAGTGGTGATATTTTTCATGGGCTAGATACGTAAATGGATGAACGTGGATATGTAAATTGAGGATGTTTTTTTTACGTCGTTGTATAGGTCTTTCAATATTATTGCTAGTCAGTTAATAACATTTTTCGATTCGGGGATACATATGTCAAATTTCAAGCTTTTAAGTGCATTTTTTTTTTTTTTTATAAGAACTTTGTCCACACCACAACCAATATTAAAAACAAAATTGTAACGGGTTGGTTCACACACTCACAGTCTACCCGTGACCACGGCCGTTGCAATACGGTCAAAACGTTGGGCAATAAACAAGGTATTTTACCTTAAATTATTTACGCGATATAGACCCGTAATATATATAATTTCATTATGAGTACAAATCGCGAAAGTTTATCAACATTTATGGTCCAGCTATATTGAGTTTTGCGCTAACGCAGACGGAACCAAGGAAAATAATGTTTTAAATGAATAATGGCAATAACCTCGTTAACATCGATACATTCATTAACAACTAAATTACTTTCTCACCTATTGTGACATTAGAACATAGTGCATTTCCCTCGTCGAACTGACCAGCGGCACATACGGCAGCGAGCAGTAGCAGCCTACCAAACATTGTGGCAGTTCGGCATCAATTGACCGTATCATCGGGTTATTTAAGTTATTTAAACGTTCTCATTAAGTATAATAATTTAACCATGACTAATTTTTATTTTTAATAGATTGGTTAGTTTATTCAACGTTAAGAACTATTAAATTAAACGCTAAATAAGGCACAGCATAAACGAGGCGACATTTCAAATTTGAAAAAATACGCGATTGAGTCGCGGGCGCGGTATCCAGCGCTTATTGCTGCCAGTTTTGCATCCTAGGTACGCGCGTTTAGGGAGTACCTATGAAATGCTATGTTGAAGGGGCAATAAACGTATGAAGGAGGAATCTCCCGCTCCGTTAGTGGCGAACCTGGTGGGCAGGCCCGGCCAAAAATATCATTGATAGTAACAAAAATCGTAAAAGTGCGAGTGGCAATCGTGCACCAAGGTTTCCGTACATATGTAACTACCCCTGTTGCACTTGTACAGAACCCTCGGTTCGCCACTTCTACCCACTAGGTTGGCCACTGCGCCCCGTCGTAATTTGACACTTATGACAAAGGGGCGTTTTATACAAATATCGACTTCCATTTGATTTGGTCAAATGAGCATATCAAATGTCAACCAATCAATGTCAATCATTTTTTGTCAAACTGTCCATTGTGAACCCTGTTTGTGCGCCTCGTCCCAAAACACTTCTAGTATTGTACCCACTAAGGCTGAACTTTATTTTGAACTAGCTGTGCCCGCGACTTCGTTCGCGTGAAAGTCGGGTTTAAATTAAGGTAGTTCAGGTAACGAAATAACTTCTGTGTAAATATGTTGGAAACAGTCCTGTTGACTAAATACTTACTAAATAAAAATCGATCTGTTCTATTCTTTTAGATAGTTAGTTTGGTGTGCGGCTTAAAAAGTGGGTTTTCTGTTGTTTTTGTTTCATTCTTTCAACGTTATACCTACTTATTACCTAATAAAATTATAGGTAATAAGTAGGCATAACGTAGAATAGAATTTGTACGAAAATTTTGTTACTTTCCATGTGATCGTAAACTTGTAAAGCCTAAGTACTCGTACTTAAATATGATCATTTTCCTTATAATTTTAGTATTTATATCCACTACCCAACATCAACCATTTAGCTGACAGGGGGACACTTGACCCTAAAAATGTTCACTATAAAGCCTAATATTACACAAAGAAATCCTTAAATCTAAAAAAAGTCTTCACAAAACCTTAACGCTTTTTAAAAGACCTATCTAATGATAAATATACCCCACACGATGGGGTAGGTGAGAAAAAAAAATCATCCCCACTTTACATATAAGAGAGGTGGTACCCTTAAAAAATAATGATTTTCTTTCATTTTTAGCGGCTTAAGTAATTTATTCATGCAAAGTTGCAACCTTCTAGCACTAATAGTCTCTGAGCTAAGCTGCGGACGGACGGACATACGGGAACTATAAGGGTTCCGTTTTGCCATTTTGGCTATAATGGGGTGTATTTCATATAGTGTTACAACGCAATACTTAAAAAATGTTTTATTCAGGATTTTCCTTTGTCTGCAAAGATTTACAACTGAAATGCATATAAAACTGCTGTAACACTTTAGTAAACAAACACAGAGCGTGTCATGTGTGTCATGCCCGCGAAAATGTCAGATATCTCCAAAGGCACATACTAATCTATGGGTAGCCTTCAAATAAGTTACCATTAGCGGTGTCGTCAATGGTTTTTTAAAAATTAATTTATGCTCTGTGGAGTGTTTTTATATGTTGTCTTACATTACAATGATGCAAGTAAGAAAAAAAAGACATGCACCCTCAGGCTCATGAATTTTCAAGCCTTCGCCATACATTTGGTCCGCGTTGACAGACAATGACCAACCACTCCCCTCCTCCCGTCGCCCGAACTACTCACACTTGGCCGATGTTGAATCATTCATTATCGTTGAATTGATGAACACGTAATCTCCAACCATAACCCCAAAACATGATCCTCGATGCACCTGTGTGATGCGTGGTCAAACAAACGGACAGACGGACAAACATTTCTAAAAATGATAGCAATTTTAATTTTAAAACTTCTTTTACTAAGTATAGAACATTATTGAATACAACGCCATCTACTTTCAAAACCAGTGAAGTTTCTTCTTAAGGAATTATTTGATCACGGTGAACAATTTGATTTCATAGATGGCGCTGCATGTTTTTTTTTACGTGTGTAATGTCTTTTTTTAGCAATGAACACATCAATTCTGGAAAATGTCGAATACTTTTTAATTGTAATATAATATTGTTTTTCATTTCTACTACGATTAATTCATTACTCTCAGCAGTGCATGCAATACCTATAAATATCTTACCTAGGTGTATATTTCACTTGATTTTTAATATAAAAAAATAATAACCAAAGTAAATAAGTTACCTACGGTCGAAAAAATAACTAAAACATTGAGAAAAATATTAAAAAAGGATAAAGATTATTTTAAAAAATACAAAAAGTACATAATCAGGTATCAGATTCGAGCCTGGGACTTCGTCGTCAAAGTCCGCTAGCATAGCTTCGAGGCTATACTGTTCGCTGCTTACTACGTCAAAATAACTGTTCTTATGAAACTTAAAAATGTTGTGTTTAGCTCCTTATAGTTTTAGCGTAAAGTTATGTGTATGCCATGGGTTAGAATTATAGATAATGTCTAATATTGTGGAAAATTTTGTGATAAACCATTATGGTGCGACAAAAAATACGTTGCTACTCGTTCCCCATAGACGTTAGCGTAATGATTCATAGTGTAAATAATGTCCTATAGTATTTACTATAAAACTGCAAATTTTCATAAAGATCCGTCAAGTAGCTACTGTTTTATAACGAAAAATAGCTACAGACATTATCCCTTACTGCTTAGCTCCTATGGGAAAAAGCGTGATAATTTATAGCCTAAATGTTAATCTGGATCTATTAGATTGCACGTGCAAAATTTCAACCGAATCGATCCGGTAGTTTTTGCGTGATGCGTGTTCAAACAAACAGACAGACAGACAGACAGACAGACATTTCTAAAAATGCAGCAAAGTGTTTAAATACTCTTTTCGAACATTTCCTCATATTTTTTTTCACTAAGTTCGGCCATGTACAGACACGTGAAATTTACAATTTTATTATATGTATAGATATAGATAGAAGATATAGATATAAAAGCGCTCTTACAGCGCACATATTTATACTGGGTGGCGCAAAAGTAAAGACCCTATTTGGTTCAGCTATAACATTTTTTCTAAATTAGAAAACTAGATTTAGATTTTTTTAAATGTATATTTGTGCCATTAAATTTCGTACCATTAGGATTTAAAGATGATGTCTTTTAAATGGTGACCTCCAGAGTTGATACACATTTGAGCCCTATTTATGACATTTTGCATAACTTGCCGTAACACTTCCTGCGATATGTTCGTTATTTCTTGACGAATGTTTTCTTTTAGAGCTGCGAGAGTCTGTGGCTTGTTCACATACACCCGAGATTTCAAAAAACCCCAAAGAAAGAAATCTGGACTGGTCAGATCGGGTGATCTTGCAGGCCAAGGCAAATCGCCAAAACGAGAGATAACTCGGCCTGGAAAAGCGTCCCTCACTAAGTCCATAGTGTCGCGCGCTGTGTGTGCCGTAGCGCCGTCTTGTTGAAACCAGATGTGCTCCAGCCCCAATTCGTCCAAACTGGGTATCAAAAACTCACGTAACATGGTTCTGTAGCGTTCTCCAGTGACAGTTATCGCATTGCCTCCAGCGTCTTCGAAAAAATAGGGTCCGATCACTCTGTCAACACAGATGCCACACCATACAGTAACTTTTAGTGGGTGTAGAGGTGTTTCTTGAATAATGCGCGGATTATCAGTGCCCCAGAACCGAGTATTCTGCTTATTGACATGCCCTGAGAGATGGAAATGCGCTTCGTCACTCATAACCAATTTTGAAGGAAAATCATCCTCTTCAAGGTTGAGGTTTATGACGCGCTGGCAGTAATCTAGACGAGCTCGGTGGTCAGCAGGCAGCAGCTGATGAGTCATTTGAGTTTTATACGGGAACATCTTTAAGTCTTTCACCAAAATACGCTGCAGGGTCCGTCTGGAAATGCCCAATTGCGTGGCACGTCGCCTCGTTGATGTTTCTGGACACTCTTCCACATCTTCGCGCACAGCATCGATATTTTTAGCTGAACGGCCTGTTCTTGGTCTCCCAGACTTAGGTCTATCCAATGTTGAGCCAGTTGCTTCAAGGCGTGTGGCAAAGCGTCGAATTGTGCGACCAATCGGTGCCGGACGGTGGGGAAATCGTCGACGAAATTCACGTTGTGTTCTTATCACTGATGAATTATTCCGTAAGAACATTGACACAATTATTCCACGTTCTTGGGGAGTAAAACGGTTCATGTTTATTTTCAGTGTATTTTACATTTGTTCACTACACAATTTTCAACAACAGAATGACAGAAAAGTTATATAAAAAAAAAAAAAGTATTTTCTTTAGTGCCAGTACTTTTGCGCCACCCAGTATATTACATGGAATATCGGTACGCTTTGTGAACAAGATCTATAATATGTGTGATGTGTCCGTGTCTCATGTGTGTTGCTCGAACGAAATACATATTAGGGTTATCATATGCTACTGTTTGTTCTTTGTATGAAAGTCCGCGCCCTGACCTCGTCTTATGTACGTTCAGTCTGCTCTGCACCTAAATATTGCTATTTTATTAATTAGATTAACTTTTATGGTCAGATATTCAAATAAAATAAATAACCGTGACAAAATGGCCGTATATTTAGTAACTAGGTACTTCTACAAAATGTGAAGTTAAGAACATGAACGAATCTTAGTGTAATTAAAATACACAAAGCATAACACTAGCTAACCCGCGCAATTTCGTCTACGAACTACAATGATTAGATTTTGCCCGTTTTTGCATCATTTTTCATTGCTGCTCTGCTCCTGTTGGTCGTAGCGCGATGTTATATAGCCTATAGCCTTTCTCGATAAATGGGCTATTCAACAGTGAAAAAATCAATTCGGACCAGTAATTCCTGAGATTGCCGCGTTCAAACAAACAAACTCTTCGGCTTTATAATATTAGTATAGATATAGATTTTGCTGGCGGAAATTGCTGAAATTTCTGCCTAGATTACCTGCTCTAAACTAGGTTTTAAGAACTGGCTTAATCATCTCTCAAACTTGTGTGGAATTCAAATTTTGTCAGAGGTTCATAAGAGTTGAATTTTGTAACCTAAAGAATAAAATACTTTTTTTCGACTGCCGCTGACTGCTAGAGGGTTCAATTCCGAAGCAGGCCACCACTTTGTCAGTTAATTAATCAGCCTGTGTCGGAAAAAAGCCTCTCTTAACTTGCGGCCCCGTCGCGGTCCACCTGCTGGCGCCTCGATTGCCGTCGGCTCGGTCCTCGTACAGGTCCGGGCCCAGATGAAGTATCTGGACCTAGTGGTAGACGGGCGGTGGCTCTTCGACGAGCACTTCCGCATTTTGGCATCTAAGCTCGAGGCTACTGCGTCCGCACTGGGGAGGCTGTCGCCGAACCTGGGCGGGCCTAGTGCCTTGAGCAGACGGTTGTACACGGGTGTGGTGCGGTCAATGGCTCTGTACGGCGCACCCGTGTGGGCGGCGTCCCTGACCGCCCAGAATAGGATCCGCTTAGGGAGACCCCAGCGCACCATGGCGGTCAGGACCATACGTGGATACCGCACAGTGTCTGCAGAGGCGGCGTGCGCATTGGCCGGCACACCCCCGTGGGATTTGGAGGCGGAAGTGCTCGCCGAAGTGTAACGGCGGGCGGTGGCTGTTCGGGCAGGGGGTTCGGTGCCCCTTCCCGAGGAGCTACGCGCTTGGCGCGGGCAATCAAGGCCCGGTAGCAGGGACGGCTGGAGGCTTCACGGGCAGGCGTTCGAACCGTGGAGGCGCTCCAGCCGGTCCTGGAGGAGTGGGCAGGGCGGCAGCACGGGACCCTTTCCTACCGATTGGTGCAGGTCCTTTCCGGGCACGGGTGCCACGGGAAGTACCTGCACGCGGTCGCTAGGAGGGAACTGAGTCCCGCCTGCCATCACTGCAACTGCGGTGAGGACACGGCGAAGCACACCCTCCAGCATGGTCCAGCTTGGGAGGGGCAACGTCGAGTTCTCACCACAGTGGTCTGAAGTGACCTCTCGCTGCCGGCCGTGGTTTTGTCCATGGTCCGGAGCGAGGGGTCGTGGAATGCGGTCGCAGCCTTCTGTGAGGACATCATCTCGCAGAAGGAGGCGGCGGAGCGCGTCAGGGAAGAGAGCTCACTGGCGGATCCGCTCCGTCGCCGGCGAACCGGGCGGCGTCGGAGCGGATCGGGCGCGCATATCTGCGCCTGATGCCGCCTTAGGTGGGGCTGCGGGCGGGTGTACGGGGTAATCTGCCCCGCCCGCGGCCTTCCGTGGAGGCGCGACGCCCTATGTGTATTCAGGAGCCGCGTAGGTGTGAAATGCCCGGAACGCAACAACATCGCCAGACCAAAAAAAAAGGGGTGGGTTGCACTACCTCATGAGTTCCATGCCTTATCCATTAGGCTACCGCCGCTTTATGAAATGTTTGCATAAGCAGCTTAAAGCTTATAGACATAGGATATCTTTAACTTGGGGTTTTCACTGAATAAAAAAAAAAACGATTTAAACAAGATCCCTTACTTAATGCAGTCAGAGGCATTTATGAACGATGAACTTAGTAAAGTCCTTACGACTTTTGAGTAGTTGTAGGATGTAACAATTAACTTTTATCACAGCTATTGTCAAGTATTGAAGATTAAAAAAAGAATGGTTGCTGACTAACTTTTTTAGTATTACAGTCATAATCATGTTTATACCTTTTTGAAATGCAGATGATATTTATTCACATCTCTTTATTTTGACAACTCACAGCCGCCATGTTTGTTTTTTTCAAACGACACTTAACTAAGAACACACGGTGCCCCGAATGTGGACTTTCTTTTCACTCATAAGTATATACTTACTACTGTGTCCGTGACTTGTATTTATATAAATACAAGTCACGGACACAAAGTACTCCCAGACACGGAATAACAATTTGTGGATCACACAAAGTGGTGTCCCATGTGGGAATCGAACCCACGACCTCTTGCGTAGCAGTCGCACACACTCCCACCGCGCCACAGAGGCATATAAAATAATTTTAGTGTTGGATAGGCCATACATCGAGGAAGGCTATATAACATTACGCTACGACCAATAGGAACCGAGCAATGTCGCAAAAACGGGGAAAATTGACACAGACGAAGTTGCGCGAGTCAGCTACCCTTATATGGCCTATGGCCGATAAAAATAAATCGAGTAGGCAGTCGAGTAATCGATTTGTTTTGTACGCTCATTAATTACTATATCGATAAGAATGACCTAAGGAATTAAACGGTGGCTGTACACATTGAGCCAAGGCCAGCATATTTATCGCATGTCGCCAAGATCCTATGATGTACGCACGAAATAGACCGGGGACTGCGCAGGATCAGTCGTTGTGGCGATCCTTAGGGGAGGCCTATGTTCAGCAGTGGAGGTATTTCAGCTGAAACGACGAGCACAAAAACAGACTCCATTTGGTTTGACGGCCAGTGTTGGCGCCAACTACCAACATACCGCCAACATGCCGGGCGAATGCCTTGGACCTACAGCAGCCTTAAAACCCATAAGTGATATGTACCTATTACTAATGGGAGAAACGCCTAATTCTATTTAGGTATGCATCTAAAGGTAAAACTAGCAGTTGGATTATCGCAATAAAAAAAATAGATAAGCTACATGATAGCACATAAAAATATATATTTGCTGATATTTTGCATTTTCACGTCTTTATACATCTTATATCTTTAAACGAGCAATTCTTGTATATATATACATAAATATATAATCTGAATCTCGGCAACGGCTCCAGCGATTTTCTTAAAATTTAGTATGCAGGGGTTTCGGAGGCGAAAAGTCGATCTAGCTAGGTTTCATTTTTAAACAACGTCGTTCTATCTGTATTTTCAGGCAATGAAAAATGGCTACAATATCATTAGAATACGAAGGTAAATTTCGCCGCGATTTCCACTGTTTTATTAGCTTAGGTGGGAAACGGGCGATCCACAAAGCAGATGACCCTCGTTCGAATCCGAATGAAATATATTTTTCTTTTTTAATATTTATTTTCCTTTTTAATTTCATTTTATGATTATTTTTTTCCCTTTTTTATTTTAATATTTGTTTTTTGTTTTTTGATTTGTGTTTACGCTTTTTTGCTGGTGCAATTACGCAAATCAAATTATTTCAAACGGCTACGGCTAACTCTACACTGAACATGGTCCGACATGCTTTCGCCCGTTTTTTTAGGGTTCCGTAGCCAAAATGGCAAAACGGAACCCTTATAGTTTCGCCATATCCGTCCGTCCGCAACTTTGTTCAGAGACTGTTAGTGCTAGGAGGCTGTAATTTTGCATGGATTTACATATTACTTACGCCGACAAAGTGAAAGAATAAAATCTTGAAAAACCTTTTGTTTAGGGTACCTCCCATATAAGTAAAGTGATTTTTTTCTCATCTACCCCATCGTGTGGGTTTGTAAATCTTGCAATAGCCGCAGCTAAATAATAAAAATAAATATTATTAGGGGGTACAATCCATACATATTACAAAAGCTGAAACATTCTTTTGTTAAAAAACATTAAGGTGTGCACATCATTCGCCAAGTCTCTTAAAAACATTAAATTTTGATTTGTGATTTATTATTTCATATTTTTTATTATTATGTGTAAGATCGAAAAATATTATTCATATCTCATAAGTATATAATGCGTGTCTAAATATAATTACCAAAATTCACGATTTACAAAAAAAAAGGACAAGAGCATGTCGAACCATGCTCAGTGTAGGGTTCCCGCTGCCGTTGACGTAAAAAATCCGATTTGAATATTTGCACCAGCAGAAGAGCGTTATGTTCATGAGACTTACGCCCTTTTCTTGTATTCATCGCATTCGATAATGTCGAAAATAATTATTTTAGTTTAAAGTATTTACTCGTATTAAGCGCTACCTTTATGATTTTTAATACAATTTTTGTTTTTTTTAATAAAGTGATTGGCAAAAAATGCCTATAAAAATTATGTTATTTTTTGGTCACACAGTCCAAAAGATAAGGGGAGGGGACACAATTTATGTAACTTTCGGGGCAATTATTTCCAATAATATTCACTCAATCAAAAAAGTTTATTTGAAACCTTACATGTTTTTTAAAGGCCTGTCGAATGATGGCACTCGGTGATTTTTGATGATTTTTTTTCAGCTTTTGTAAATGTATGGAATGCCTAAAAATATTTATTTTTATTATTTAGCTATCAAACTAAGTAGCGGCTACTACAAGACGCCTTTTCACCAAATTTCATCAATATATTCATTGTGTAGTCTTTGAGTAAAATGCCTGTGACATACGGACGGACAAACAGACTATTATACTATAAGCGTTCCGTTTTTGCCATTTTGGCTACGAAAACCTGAAAATACCGAGCAAAGCTCGGTCATCCAGGTACTATATTATCATGAAAAGAATTTTTTTTTTTTTTTTTTTTACATGATAGAACCTATTTAGGTTTTTTTCATTGAGATTACAATCTAGTCTGAGACTAATAAGTAATTTTGTTGTAACTTAAACTGCTAGGGTGAATATTTTATAATATTAAGAGTGTGTCCATAGTCACTTTTCTTATTGTCTCTAGTAAAGGTCAGACACTTTGTTCTTGTGTTCTTTACGAGTAGCATTCACTATACCACTTAACACTAACTTCACTAAGTTAATTCAAAAGGTTTAGTCCTCCTAAGCCTTCGCACTATGTCTGTGGTGTCGAGGAGCTGGATAGCCTCAACGTTCACATGTTGGAGAAGTCGTTGTTCATGAGCTTCGGCATACTTTTTTATAACATTTACAACAAGGTCAACCTTCAGGTCACGATGGAGATCCTCATTTCTAATGTACCAGGGAGCGTTTACAATACCCCGAAGTACTTTGTTCTGAAACCTTTGAATGATGTCAATGTTACTTTGTCTGGTGCAGCCCCAGAGCTGAATACCATAAGTCCATATTGGCATGAGGACTTGTCTATATAAAAGTATTTTGTTTTCCACTGATAGTGTGGAGTGTTTACCGAGTAGCCAGTTCATATTTTTATAGCGAAATTCTAACTCAGATCGTTTCTTTTTAACATGAGCCTTCCAGCGAAGCTTAGCGTCAAGTGTCATGCCCAGGTATTTGGCTGTATTTTCGTACGATATAGTATGGCTGTTGATATATACCGGTTGATATTTCGGGTGTTTATTAGTGAAATCTATATGGGTTGATTTAGATTCATTTAATTTAATTCGCCATTTTTTTGTCCAATTAACGACAATATTGACGCCTATTTGGACCTTTTCTACTGCATCCTCGTGTGTCACTCCAGTGGCCATGATGGCTGTATCATCTGCGAATGTTGCAATAGTGTTTTCATCTAGTTTTGGAATATCACAGGTGTACAGTAAGTACAATACTGGACCAAGAACGCTTCCCTGTGGTACTCCAGCCTTTATTTGTTTAAGTTCTGAATATGCATCTTCTTGTCTTACTCTGAATGATCTATCTGACAGATAAGATTCTATAATATCTGAAAACTGCTTTGGGAGCATATTCCTTAGTTTGTGGAAGAGGCCTTCATGCCACACCTTATCAAATGCTTGTGCTACATCTAGAAAGACAGTAGAACAGACTTTTCTTTCTTCTAATGTTTTTTCTATTATGTTCGTAATCCTATGTATTTGGTCAATGGTAGAATGTTTTTCCCTGAACCCAAATTGGTAATCGGGAATCAAGTTTCTTTCTTCTATCAGGGGTTTCAGTCGCCTTAAGAATATTTTTTCAAATAGTTTTGACAATATTGGCAAGAGAGATATTGGTCTGTAAGACGTTGCGTCTTGAGGTGGTTTACCAGGCTTGGGTATCATTATTACCTCTGCAACTTTCCACAAATTAGGTACGTATTTGAGTCTAAACATAGCATTGATAAGTGTGGTAAGTTTTACTATTGCTTTTCTTGGAAGGTTTTGTAAAACTTCGCCGGTAATAAGATCCAGGCGATTTTTTCTTAGCTAGCTTTTTAATAGTGCTCTGAACTTCTTTGGGCGTAACCAATTTTATTTCAAAACTGTCTTGGGGAGTTTCATCCAGTGTAAGGTCTTTCCCATCTTCTTCGTCGTATGGTTGAAAGATTTGCTCCAGATGTTGTGCAAATCTAGCAGCTTTCTGTTGGTTAGTAATAGCCCAACATCCGTTGGTTTCCTTGATGGGAGGAACATGCATGATGGGCTTCTTTATATTTTTTGTAGTTTTCCACAGTGAGTAATCTGTTACCTTGTTATTAGTTACTTGTCTAAGATAAGTGTTCAGTCTCGTTGTGAAAATTTTGGGTTTCTCTACTTAACTTTTTCGTTAGGTTGTTAAGTACGGTTTTATCAGGCGGAAACCTTGATTGCTGCCACCTTCGTCTCTGTTCCCTTTTTTTTGCGATAAGGTTCCTGATTTCTATTGGATAGGAGTGAGTGGTAGTTTTTATTTTAAGGCTGGGTGTATTGTCCCAAGCGCAGCGTTGTATGTTGCTTACAAATTGACTGATTTCTGAGTCCAATTGATAAGTGGTTTTTAGGGGTACTTTAAGGTCTATGACGTAGTCTAAGTCAAGCTTAAAACTTTCCCAATCTGTATTTTTGTTAACTAAAGTCGGGTTGGTTTTTCTCAATATTACAGTTTCACTCAGATTCAATATAATTGGCGAGTGGTCTGAATTCATATCAAACCCGTCTTCAATATGCATAAATCCTGGTGATAGATTCTTATATATAAAAAAATCTATGACATCCAGGATTTTCTGTGTATCAGTAGGCCAGTAGGTAGGTTTACCTGTTGATATGACATTGCATTTTGATTCTTTAACAGCACAAAGTAGTTCTTTACCTTTAGTTGAGGTTAGTCTTGAACCCCAGTGGGTATTCTTAGCATTGAAATCTCCTCCTAGAATAAATTTGCTGCCAAGATTTTTTAATATATTACTATACTGCTCGGCTTTAAGGGCATATCTTGGGGGACAATATATAGCTGCTACAGTAACTTGATAGCGTTTAGTTCTGATACCAACGGCTACAATTTGTGTGAACTGTTCTTCACAGGTGTACTCAAGGTGATGGTAGATATTTTCTTTTATGATAACAGAGCTACCCCCTCTAGCGGTGTTATTGGGATGCAATGCATGATAAGTTTTATAACCTTTAATTTGAATGTATGATTCTTTAGTGAAATGTGACTCAGATATAAGGCACACGTCAATTTGTTCAGTATGTAAGACTGCTTGAAGTTCATTTTGATGCTGATTGATGATTATGAAAAGAATGTCAATAAAAAAAAAATAATAAAATAAAAAAACCCGCCTGCACAAAAAAGATGGAAACAAGATCCCCTACATAATTATATAATTTCATGCAGTCGGAGGTATTATTGAATCTCGATGAACTTAGTAAAGTGCCTCCGACTGCATGAAATTATATAATTATGTAGGGGATCTTGTTTCCATCTTTTTTGTACAGGCGGGATTTTTATAATTTATTTAGAACACTTGGGCGATTAAGACGAATCTAACGACGTTTGAATTGTATAAATCCGTTCAGTGGATTGTGAGATATCAGGTAATAAAGAATATTACATACATACAAGATACGCGCGAAAAACATAACCCTTCTTTACAGTCGGGTAAAAACATCTCCCGCCATAAATGTCTCTGTGACACATTAGCCAAGGTTGTCATCATCTACCTATAAAAAAATAGAAAAAATAAAAGTAGAAAAAAACAGTGAATAAAGACCCTGCTCGGTCGCTACTGAGTCATCTATATTCTATATCTTCTATACATATAATAAAACTGTAAATTTCACGTGTCTGTACATGGCCGAACTTAGTGAAAAAAAATATTAGGAAATGTTAGAAAAGAGTATTTAAACACTTTGCTGCATTTTTAGAAATGTCTGTCTGTCTGTCTGTCTGTCTGTGTGTCTGTCTGTCTGTCTGTCTGTCTGTTTGTTTGAACACGCATCACGCAAAAACTACCGTACAGATTCGGTTGAAATTTTGCACGTGCAATCTAATAGATGCAGATTAACATTTAGGCTATAAATTATCACGCTTTTTCCCATAGGAGCTAAGCAGTAAGGGATAATGTCTGTAGCTATTTTTCGTTATAAATCAGTAACTACTAGACGGATCTTTATAAAAATTTGCAGTTTTATAGTAAATACTATAGGACACTATTTACACTATGAATCATTACGCTAACGTCTATGGGGAACGAGTAACAACGTATTTTTTGTCGCACCATAATGGTTTATCACAAAATTTTCCAGAATTAGACATTATCTATAATTGTAACCCATGGAATACATAACTTCACGCTAAAACAAAAAGGAGCTAAACATAACATTGTTAAGTTTCATAAGAACAGTTATTTTGACGTGGCAAGTAGCGAACAGTATAGCCTCGAAGCTATGCTAGCGGACTTTGACGACGAAGTCCCGGTCTCGAATCCGAGGTCTGATTATGTTCTTTTTGTATTTTTTTAAATTGTCTTTATCCTTTTTTAATATTTTTCTCAATGTTTTAGTTATTTTTTCGACCGTAAGTAACTTATTTACTTTGGTTATTATTTTTTTATATTAAAAATCAAGTAAATTATGCACGTAGGTTAGTTAATTACAGGTATTGCATGCACTGCTGAGAGTAATTAATTAATCGTAGTAGAAATGAAAAACAATATTACATTATAATTAAAAAGTATTCGACATTTTCCAGAAATTATGTGTTCGTCTAAAAAAAAGACATTACACACGTAAAAAAAAAACATGTAGCGCCATCTATGAAATCAAATTGTTCACCGTGATCAAATAATTCCTTATTTGTGAAAACATTTATTAGGGTATAGGTGCTTGAGATGCTGAGTGGCAACATTCTTGAAAGTAGATGGCGTTGTATTCAATAACGTTCTATACTTAGTAAAAGAAGTTTTAAAAAGAAACACATTGCTATGATTTTTAGAAATGTTTGTCTGTCTGTCCGTTTGTTTGACCACGCATCACACAGGTGCATCGAGGATCATGTTTTGGGGTTATGGTTAGAGATTACGTGTTCATCAATTCAACAATAATGAATGGCTCAACATCGGTCAAGTGAACTCAAGTGTGAGTAGTTCGGGTGACGGGAGGAGGGGGGTCGTTGTTTGTCAACCGTACCTTTAGGGATATCTGACATTTTCGCGGGCATAACACACATGACACACTCTGTGTTTGCTTACTAAAGTGTTACAGCAGTTTTATTATTAGTATTGCGTTGTAACACTATATGAAATACACCCCATTTTTAGCCAAAATGGCAAAACAGAACCCTTATAGTTCCCTTATGTCCGTCCGTCCGCAGCTTAGCTCAGAGACTGTTAGTGCTAGAAGGTTGCAACTTTTGCATGAATAAATTACTAACGCCGATAAAGTGAAAGAACAAAATCTTGAAAATCATTATTTTTTTAAGGGTACCTCTCTTTTATGTAAAGTGGGGATGTGATTTTTTTCTCACCTACCTACCCCATCGTGTGTGGTATCATTAGATAGGTCTTTTAAAAAGCGTTTAGGGTTTGTGAAGACTATTTTTAGATTTAAGGATTCCTTTGTGTATAATATTAGGCTTTATAGCGAACATTTTTGTTAGAGTCAAGTGTCCCCCTGCCAGCTAAATGGTTGATGTTGGGTATGTGAAAAAAATCAGGGTAGTAGTATAAATACTAAAATTATAAGGAAAACTATCACAGTTAAGTACTTAGGCTTTACAAGTTTACGATCACATGAGAAGTAACAACATTTTCGTACAAATTCTATTAAAGATTATTAGGTAATAAGTAGGTATAACGTTGAAAGAATGAAACAAAAACAACAGAAAACCCACTTCTTAAGCCGCACACCAAACTAACTATCTAAAAGAATAGAACTGATCGATTTTTATTTAGTAAGTATTTAGTCAACAGGACTGTTTCCAACATATTTACACAGAAGTTATTTCGTTACCTAAACTACCTTAATTTAAACCCGACTTTCACGCGAACGAAGTCGCGGGCACAGCTAGTATATAATGTAGTTTCAGATGTTACTTAATCAAAAAAGGAGGTAGCTTTTCTCCGTCATTATGGAACCATTCTAGGTCATTTACAAAGGAAATTAAATAAAAATGCTTATTTCAAATAGATAGGTAATCTTTAATTAATTTTTTTGTAAATTAGGATTGTGCGTTCATCACATATGTGTGAAACACTAATGACGTAGCTGCTATTAAAAAACTGGTTTGAAGACTTACATTTTTTAACTTAAGCGATTATAGAGCTAGTTGTTGACGACTTTGGCGTCATGGAAGGTGCAAATTGGTATGTGATAGTAATTAATAGCAGTACACAGTAAGGGTCACAGAGCCTTTCTGGGCCAACTGCCCCTTGCGGTGGACCTTGAGTATGGTCATTGACTCAAATGCTGCATCCGGCGCCACGTCGTAATCACAAACATCGGCATATACTCCGTTGACCGTGCCACATTGAGAGGGAGTCTGTAATCAAATTTTCACGTTACTAATCACACTATCACTACATAGTATAAAACAAAGTCGCTTTATCTGTCCCTATATCCTTAAGTATGCTTAAATCTTAAAACTACGCAACGGATTTTGATGCGGTTTTTTTAAATAGATGTAGTGAATGAAGAGGAAGGTTTATATGTATAATAACATCCATTAAATAGTGGAGAAATAAGGAGCGGAGCAGCAACAAGAAATGTCGCAAAAATGGGGGAAATTAACGCAGACAAAGTTGCGCGGGTCAGCTAGTATCACACTAATTATAAAGGCGAAAATTTGTGAGTATGTGAGTGTGTATGTTTGTTACTTCTTCACATCTAAACGGCTGGAGCGATATTAATAAAATTTGGTATGGTTAGCTGACACGGTGTATTAACACATATGCTAATAAACCGCGGGTAATACCGCGGGGGTTGTGAGATTAGCTCCCTGCCGAGGTTTTAGCTAAAGACTAGTGTGGGGTTCTTCAAAAGTAATGGGTCGGCAACGCTTCGGGTTCGGGTCGGCGCGGTATGCTTGTTTTCCAACGTCGTGGTATAAAAAGTCAAAATAAAGTCTGTTTATGGATGGTGATTTAAGTGATAACCTCATAAGAAAATACTAGCTGTTCCGCGCAACTTCGTCTGCGTACATTTTCCCCGTTTTTGCAACATTTTTAATTGATGCTCCGCTCCTATTAGTCGTAGCGTGATCATATACGGCCTTCCTCGATAAATGGAGTATCCAACAGTAAAAAACCAGTAGTTCCTGAGATTCCCGCGTTCAAACAAACTCTTTAGCTTTATAATATTAAGTACAGAATACGTTTTAAGTAATTTTTACTTATATACACATCATTGATTCTAGTGTCTTTATTTTAGACTAGCTGTCCCGCGCAACCTCGTCTGCGTAGTTTTTTTCCCGTTTTTGCAACATTTCTTATTTCTGCTCAGCTCTAATTGGTCGTAGCGTGATGTTATATAGCCTATAGCCTTCCTCGATAAATCTAATATATAAAATTCTCGTGTCACAGTTTTCGTTGCCATACTCCTCCGAAACGGCTTGACCGATTTTGATAAAATTTTGTGTGCATATTGGGTAGGTCTGAGAATCGGACAACATCTATTTTTCATCCCCCTAAGAGTTTGTTTGTTTGTTTGAACGCGATAATCTCAGGAACTACTGGGCCGCATTGAAAAAATATTTTATTGTTGGATAGCCCATTTATCGAGGAAGGCTATAGGTTATAACATCACGCTACGACCAATAGGAGCGGAGCAGCAATGAAAAATGTTGAAAAAAAAAAAAGGGAAAATTTACGCAGACGAAGTTGCGCGGGTCAGCTAGTCGCTTTATAATATTAGTATAGATACATCGTATGGTTGTGTTACCATCAGCATATACCAAACAGGTCTTCATAATTAACGTTGTGTGTTTTAAGAAATCACTTAATATGACTATTTAGCATTCGAATAAAACATGTGTGAATAAAACATACAGCGTTGTAGCAATGTCCTTGCTGGTGATCTAAACACTGATCCTTTTAATTTCACTATATACTGTACTGTATACTACTACCGTGATTTTTTCACATACCCAACATCAACCATTTAGCTGGCAGGGGGGGGGGGGGCACTTAACTCTAACAAAAATTTGTGCTTTAAAGCTTAATATTTTACAAACGGATACCTAAATCTAAAAATCGCCATCCCAAGCTATAAGCGTTTTTAAAATACCTATCTAATGATACCCCACACGATGGGGTAGGTAAAAAAAAATCAACCCCCCCCACTATACATATACCCTAATCCATGTTTTTTTTTTTTTGGCGGGAAAAAATCCTGACGAAAACCCCCACCGTCCGGGGAAGACGGTGGAGGTAGTGTGGGGTTTGCACCCACTAAAAACCCGCCGTGTATCTCCCGCCACCTTCGCGAACGGGCCGCCGGAATTTGTTATACCGTCGGCGGCCCGCCCAGTGGCAATGCCCGGACGCGATGTTGTTGCGTTCCGGGCATTTCACACCTACGCGGCCCCTGGATACACACAGGGTGCCGCGCCTCCACGGAAGGCCGCGGGCGGGGCAGATTACCCCGTACGCCCGCCCGCAGCCCCCCCTAAGGCGGCATTGGCAGGCTCGCTCCGGACCATGGACAGAACCACGGCCGGCAACGAGAGGTCACTTCCGACCACTGCGGTGAGAACTCGACGCTGCCCCTCCCAAGCTGGACAATGCTGGAGGGTGAGATTACATATACCCTCACCTAAGCCTAAAAAAATATTTTTCCAGATTTTATTCTTTTACTTTGTTGGCGTAAGTAATATGTGTATCCATGCATAATTACAGCCTCCTAGCACTAACAGTGTCTGAGCAAACGTGTGGACGGACGGACGGACGAACACGGCGAAACTATAAGGGTTCCGTTTTGCCATTTTAGCCACGAAACCTTAAAAAGCAGTAACTTTATAGGCATACTTTTGCAACAGCCTTCTTCATCGATATGTGTTTTATTCACACTTATTACGATTCGGCCGTATTGCAACGGCCGTGGTCACGGGTGACCACTGCCGTTGCAATACGGCCGAATCGTCGGGCAATAAACAAGGTATTTTACCTTAAATTATTCAAGCGATTAAGACCCGTAATTGTGGTCCCACATAACTAGCAATCCTGTTAACCCCTTCAGCTAAGCTCAATGGCTTGTGTTAGGAGTGGGTTCACGTCGGTAGTATAACGGGCAGGATTCGAACCCACGATTACATTAGGCTACAACCGCTTCAGTAAACAATTAAGCTAGATAAGTTGTATTATATTTATTGTATGTACTTACAGGAACGTACACGGTCCAATCGGCGTGGTACTCCTTTAAGAATACTGTGGGCAATGTATTCGCCGAACCGACTAAACGCCCTGTCAATATAAAAAAATATTAGTAACTCTACAAACGTGTTTAACGTCTGAAATATTCGTACGTAAGTACAAAGTATTATGATCAAGTAACAGTGCCAGTAGGCCGGGGAAGGGGAATTCCCTCGCAGCGGAGTCCACGGGACGCCGAATGTCAAGCTATAAGGGTGCCAAATGCTATGAAGCCCGTTATGAAACGCCAAGTATTATGCCCGCCTTCACTGCTAACGGAGCTTGCTTCGTAAGGATTGAGTTACAAAAGTGGTGAGAGTTAAACGAATTTCTAACGAATTCTGTAGGTAAGGACTGTGCTCGACTTGCAACGCAAAATTTCATAGAAATAATCATAATATCTTGGGACAACTCACACAACGCTATCTGATCCCAAACTAAGCAGATCTTGTACTATGGAAACCAGATAAGTGATAAACATACTTGTTACCGACTGCCTCTGTGGCGCTTTGGGAGTGTATCCGACTGCTACGCAAGAGGTCGTGGGTTCGATGTCCCAGTCCCCACCCAGGATAAAACTTTGTGTGATGACCACGATGGTTTATTCTGTGTATGGGTATTATTTATCTATAACATGTTTGTTATAGATAAATAATACCCATACCCATTGCATCCATAGTACAAGCAGAGCTTGTACTATGGAAACCAGACGACCGATAAACATACTTATATATTTCTAAATAAATACATATTATAGTTAAATAACACCCAGACACAGAATAAACCATCGTGCTCATCACAAAAAGCTTTATCCTGGGTGGGGATCGAACCCACGACCTCTTACGTAGCATTCGGATACACTCCCACCGCGCCACAGAGGCAGTCTGATTGCAACACTGACAAATGCTAAGAGAAGGCACAACCCATTTTTCACTAAAACTCTTTTTATAATGGAAGGTGAGGACTTTTTGCAATAGACTACTTATATGTCAACACTTTCAGTGAACATGACGGAACACACGGCACGTTTTATCCTATTTTACTCTTTCTTGGTTTTCGGGTTCCAGATGTAAATCAGGGTCAAGCAGTAAGCAGTTGCTGCTTGACATGTTAGCTGATCTGGGGTACCTTTTGGGCTCGGCCTTAAGACGCATTCCACATTAGAGTTTTATCATTTTTAATTGTGCTGTTTCGTTTTTGAAATTACTTAGAAATGTGATCTTAATGTGTATATGCGTGTTATGTACCGTTCCCAAATTAATGAATTTTCTTCTTTTTCTTCTTCTTTCTTGTCCCCTATCAGCTCAACTATGTCTCACTTATTACTCTTTCGCAGTGGAAGGCGGGGACGAGAGAGACAGTCGTATCCCCGCCTAAGCAATTTTTCTATTTTGGGTTCCGTATCTCAAAAGGAAAAAAAGTGAACCCTTATAGAATCACTTTATTGTCCGGCCGTCCGTCCGTCCGTCTGTCTATCAATACCCTTTATCTCGGGAACGTGTGGAGGTTTCGAGTATACTCGGGTCTCCAGTCCCTTGAAGCTGTAACATAATAAAGATTTTCCGTTGTCTAGAACTATGAAATTAGGCAACTAACACCGTCTTATGCTACAAATATTGAGAAAAGTCTGAAAACTATTCATTTGTAATTAAATAAAAAAATGTGTGGCACTGGGGAACTGCCGCGGTAAAGCTATTGCATAACATTTTTTATCAACTTAAGCAATTATTTTCATTACATTTCGGAGCAGCTCGTCTCGATCCGTGCAAGCTTCGTACAGTCGTACCATATACATATACGTTAAGCAAACGCTCGGCCGAGCTACATGGTAGGCGGAGTGGGGGGTGTTAGGTTTTATTTTGCGTTACGGAATTTCTTAATTAGGTCGCCGCGGTCAAAGCCCTACAAATTTGTACGGAACCCTCGGTGGCCGAATCTGACTCGCACTTGTCCAGATTTTTTAAACCAAATGACAAAATTGTCTTCTTTATAAACTTACCAACATAAGTTTGATTACAACTTTGAAGATCCCCGAACACCTCGCCGAACAATACAGCGACAAAAGTCGAAGCGAGGAGTAGATGCAGTCTACCGAACATGATGACAGTTGTATGTCTAATGACTGCAAACGCTTACCTGTCACTATTTTATTGTAACCGAATTGTTCCGGTGAATTTAATTGTATTGGAACGAATTAACGTCCATTGCAAATCAAAATAATTAAGTGCATATATCACCGCTGCTTTAAGACCGGTTCAGATTTTTTAAATTATAGGTTTTTTTTTTTAATTTATGATCTTTTAGTAAAAATTAGTAGTATTTAGTAAAAAGTGGTTTTGTTCATCGAAAAAGGATAAGGTCTATAGGACTTACAGGAGCGGAGCAGCAATAAAAAATGTCGCAAAAACGGAAAAATTTACGCAGACGAAGATGCGCAGGTCAGCTAGTTATTAATACAATTCTATTATTTCTAACGCTTTGAGAATACTTCTTTGATTTTATTTAAGTATTTACTAAAATAAATTTACAGTATTTTAACAATATACTTACATTTTACAATCTAATTTCTTCACAAACTCACATAATGATGATTTTCTGAGATTACGTGAAACAGGGTTCGGCTCTGTCAAAAAAATATGTAGAAAACTTAAATATTAGGACACAAAAAAAAAGTGTAGCTTGCCAAAGAGTTCTTTTAATTTATACTAATATTATAAAGCGGAAGAGTTTGTTTAAACGCGCTAATCTCAGGAACTACTGGTCTGATTTGATAATTTTTTTGTTGGATAGTCAATTTATAGAGAAAGGCTTTAGGCTATATAACATCATGCTGCAATGAATAGGAGCGGAGCAACAATTAAAAATGTTGCAAAAACGGCGAAAATTTACGCATACGAAGTTGCGCGGGACAGCTAGTAGATGATACGACAAAGTTATGGATAAATATGTCTTAATATTAACCCGTAAAAAATCTTAAAGTCACGGAAAGTGCTTAAAACGAGGATTTTGTATTGTCATAGTTATGTAATCGTTCGTAATCCTGCGCTCCTGCGCACTGATAAGTAATGGTTGTGTGCGGAAAAGCGAGGCGGGCGGTCGTATCGCTGTGCACGTAGCGCTAAATGAATAATTCGCTCAGCGTAATGAAGATTTTGAACGTACTTATGGGAGCTTAAGTAGGTGCAAATTCATCAATCACAATTCAATAATATAATTATTTCTACAGACTGTACCATAAACATTTATATAAATTATACTTACCGTTTGTTTATATTACTAGCTGTCCCGCGCAACTTCGTCTGTGTAATTTGTTTTCGTTTTTGCAACATTTCTCATTGCTGCTTCGCTCCTACTGGTCGTAACGTAATGTTATATACCATATAGCCTTTATCGATAAATGGGTTAGCCAACAGTGAAAGAATTTTTCAATTCGTATAAGTAGTTCCTGAGATTACCGCATTCAAACAAACAACCTCTTCAGCTTTATAATGTTAGTATAGATTATACTGTAGGGTCATTTTGTGCGACGTGATTTTAGCGTTTTCACGTAATTATTATAATTATATTACACAGCGTACATAACGAATCAACTAGATTATGTATTTAAGTTACAGTAAATGTGATAATTATGGAATATGCAAAATAGACAGTTATTCTGAGTAATGACTTGGTGGCGTAGTAAATGTCATAAATTAATCACTTTATCTACCTATATACTAGTTGATCCGCGCAACTTTGTATTCTTGTTGGTCGCAGCGTGATGTTATATAGCCAATAGCCTTCCTCGATTGATGGGCTATCCATCAGTAAAAGTTTTTTTTTAACTCGTACAAGTAGTTCCTGAGATTAACAGAGCACGAACTTTTTACTTGAAATTTAAGTGATAAGAAGCTATTCTGGTTTCGAGGGGCAACGCATTCCAGAGTAAGGAGGACCTGACAAATCCCGAAGAATGAACAGGACATAAAAGAAGCATATTGTTGGAAGAACGAAGCTCTACCATGGCTGGAGCACAAGTATTGAAAGTTAGAAGATAAGTAAGATGGGCTAGTAGAAGAATTAAGAATAGAATAGAGAGTAGTGCTGCTGGAAAATAGGGAGACATTTCAGTTCGGAACGGTAAGAAGACACATGGTCAAACTTACGGCGGTTGAAAATTAATTGAATGCAGTTACGAGTATTTAGAAGTTTAAATTTAAATTTATTGAGGAGGTCTGCATTCTGATCGTGATAGCATACATATCTCAGATGAAATATCAACGTCTGGATGAGCAATATTTTTTGAACGGTAGAAAGTTCACTTCGTCCACTCCACCACTAAGACCCACTACAACGTTGTTATGGGGGACTTCAACGCTAAAGTAGGAGTACAGAATTGCAGCGATTTGGTAATAAGACCCCATGGATTTCGAAGCAGAAATCATAGGGGGCAAATGCTAGTCAACTTCCTCGAACGGGAGGGGCTCTTCTTGATGAACTCCTTTTTCAAGAAACAGCCCCAAAGGAAGTGGACGTGGCAAAGCCCCGACACTATGACGAAAAACGAAATCGACTTCATCATGACGGACAAAAAGCATATATTCAGAGACGTCACCGTGATCAACAGATTTAATACCGGTAGTGATCACCGACTTGTCTGAGGCTCTCTGAATATCGACTTCAAAGCGGAACGTGCCCGTCTGATGAGGTCCAGGCTTCGACCTACTTTGCTCCAAACCATGATAGGATCCGAAGCGTTCCAGTCAAACCTGCAGTAACCGATTTGCTGCCATGGAAACCACAACAGACGTAAACCAGAAGCTCGTAAATGTGGTTCGGATACTCAGGGAAGAAGGTACGAGATTTTGTGAAATGCAGCGTAAGGGCAAGAAGTCAAAACTTTCGGAAAAGACTTAGGGGTTATGAAAAAGCGACGTGAAAACCCACCCGTCACTTCGTCGGAAAAGCGCGCTCTAAATCAAGAGATCAACAAGCTTATACGACACGAACTTCGGCGCTCCAACACTCTTTTGATTAAAAGAGCGATCGAGCAGAACCGGGGGTCAAAAGTGTTCGTACAATCTCTTGGAAGAAGCCACCTGACGAAGTTGACCACAGCAAGTGGGGAAGTCGTTTCTTCGAAGCCGGCAGTCCTCTCCGAAGTGGAAGGCTTCTATGGCCGGTTATACGCTTCGCATGCATCTCGACCTGATCCTGAAAATGAGGGTCCTAGAGCCACTCTAACACGCCACTACACCGAAGACCTGCCATAAGTCAACATTGACGAAATCGTGCTGGCTCTTAGACAGCTAAAAAATGGAAAAGCCTCTGGTGAGGATAGCGTTACAATACAACAGAGCTGTTAAAGGCTGGAGGTAAACCCGTACTGAGGGAGCTCTAAAAGCTCTTTAATGCTGTCCTGTTTGAAGGGAGAACTCCGGAGGCGTGGAGTGGAAGTGTAGTCGTCTTGTTCTTCAAAAAAGGAGATAAGACCCGGCTGAAGAACTACCGACCTATTTCTCTTCTAAGCCACATCTATAAGCTGTTTTCAAGAGTCATCACGAACCGCCTTGCGCGAATACTTGACGAATTCCAACCACCGGAACAGGCCGGATTTCGGAGCGGATATGACACCATAGACCAAATCCACACAGTGCGGCAGATTATACAAAAGACCCAGGAGTATAATCAGCCCCTGTGTCTAGCATTCATGGACTATGAGAAGGCCTTTGACTCGATTGAAATCTGGTCCGTTCTGGAGTCTCTGCAGCGATGCCAAGTAAATTGGCGATATATCCAAGGGATGAGATGTCTCTACGAAGCCGCCACCATGTCCGTCCAAGTACAGAATCAGCAAACAAAACCTATACCATTGCATCGAGGAGTGAGACAAGGGGACGTTATTTCCCCGAAACTGTTCACAAATGCAATGGAGGATATGTTCAAGACGCTACACTGGAAAGGGCGGGGCATCAACGTCAATGGTGAATACATCTCTCACTTGCGATTTGCAGATGACTTTGTCATCATGGCGGAAACGCTGCAGGACCTGCAACGGATGCTGAATGACCTGGCTGACTCCTCTGTACGCATCGGCCTACGGATGAACTTGGATATAACCAAGGTCATGTTCAACGAACATGTACTACCGGAACCGACAGCGAAGTTGTTCAAAAATATGTGTACCTCGGGCAGTCATTGCAGTTAGGTAGAAACAACTTCGAGGACGAGGTGAACAGGAGAATTCGATTGGGTTGGGCAGCGTTTGGTAAGCTACGTCAAGTCTTCTCATCGTCAATCCCACAATGTCTAAAGACTAAAGTCTTTAATCAGTGCGTCCTACCCGTCATGACATACGGAGCCGAAACGTGGACACTGACGGTACGGCTGGTCCACAAGTTCAAAGTCGCGCAGCGGGCTATGGAAAGGGCTATGCTCGGAGTTTCTCTTAGGGACAAAATCAGAAATGAGGTGATCCGGCAGAGAACCAAAGTTATCGACATAGCCCACCGGATTAGCAAGCTGAAGTGGCAGTGAGCTGGCCATATTAGCCGAAGAACCGACAACCGTTGGGGTAAACGAGTTCTTGAGTGGAGACCGCGGCTCGGCAAACGTAGTGTAGGACGCCCTCAGGCCAAGTGGAGTGATGATTTACGCAAAACGGCTGGCAGGAGCTGGATGCGAGAAGCCGAAGATAGAACAAAGTGGCGTGTAATTGGAGAGGCCTATGTCCAGCTGTGGACTGCGATAGGCTGATGATGATGATGATGATGAGAAAGTTCTTCAGACGGTATAGACTCCGCACCACCCCTTCCTCCCCATACCCTCTCCTGTCGCAACCCGGCCCAAGTGCTCGCCTCTCAGGTAAAGCCGGGAAGGGTTACTCCTGGTCTCCTTATTCCTGTAAATCCCGTCACTCCACTCCTAATTCCGGAGGAGGCATCCTCGACTCCAAAAAACCCAATTCAAGGTGTAAACCGACCCGTGCCGATGGATGCGTGGCTGAGGGGGAGCTCAGTCTTGAACGGAGGATCTTCGATACCAGGCGACCTCGAAGATTAAGTAGCCTTATCTTTACACGCGGGGCTCTGCAGAGACGGACCAATTTTCCCTAGCTGCTCGTGGGACCAATATGAGTGAAAGTATTGGTTTAATAATTTTATTCTTAAAAAAGACATAAATGCCACTTACATAAGAATATAAGATAAAATATTACATTACAAATAGAGCAAAAAAAAAAACAATCACCGAAATACATTCCAATTGAATTATGTGATTACGACACGTCCAGCGGTTTTATCTCCATTACTGTTCCTTTTCCGTATGATATTTATTAATATTTATACTGTTTACTTATTGTTTTTATTATTCACTAGCTGTGCCCGCGACTTCGTTCGCGTGGAAGTTGGGTTTATGTTAAGGTAGTTTATATTACAATTTAACTTCTGTGTAAAACATATTGGAAACATGCTCCACAATGCTGTGCGGCATCTATGGATATTAGGGCCTAGCTTTAATCAGGGCCCGACCTATGGCAGGGCAAGCCTAGCAAATGCCCAGTGCAGCAAAATGAAGACCGACAAAGTTTATGGCGCCAGACTGTTAGAAGACAAATTATAAAAATTCCTTTGCTTTCAGCACCTCGACAAAAAAGTATTTCACCAAAATGATTTTCATCACATCAAATATTATTAATATTGAAAAATTCCCCCGTCACGCGAGAACTTAAGGCCAAAAGGAAATCCTGGAATCAATTCTGCGAGGAAATAAAAAACACCTCACAGGCATCTATGATTCACAAAATAATTTACAAGTCTCCTCATACACATATAGGGCTATTAAGAAAGCCAGATGGGACATATACTGGCTCAGTGGAAGAAACACTCAGGCTACTAGCTCAAGTACACTTCCCGAACAGTATCCCAATAGACGGACGAGAGGATAACACATGTCATGCCAGCAGTTATCGCAGACCCAGTGTGGAAGACTGGCGAATGGCCTCCCTTCTATTTATACCCCGATTTCTATGGGCAATCAATAGTTTCAAGCCCTACAAAACCGGCGGGAAGGATAACATCTTCCCAGCTCTGCTACAGCAGGGGCTAGCAGTTATCCTACCAACGCTAATTAAAACCTTCAGGGCCAGCTTTGCCTGGGGATATATACCAAAAGCGTGGACCAATGTCAAAGTCACATTTATACCCAAAGGGGGAGATAGAGACAAGTCCCAACCAAAATCATACTGTGCGTAATGAAGCTGGCTTCTACACACAAGGCTACGCCGATGATTTGGTAATAGGCATAATTGGTAAATGCCAGACAACCATCTCCAATCTTATGCGACAAGCCTTCAGTACAATCGAAAATTGGTGTATGACAACCCAACTATAGGTTAATGCGTCCAAGACGGTCGTCATTCTTTTCACAAAAAAAGGATACTGGACAACTTAATACCGCCAACACTTTTTGGTGAAAGAGTCAAGTTCTTCAATGAAGTTAAAATATCTGGGCATAATACTTGACCAGAAACTTACTTGGAACCCTCATAATAATATTAAATACATAATCAGGAAAGCTAAAATAGCTATGGGTACCTCTTGCAAAATAGTCGGTACAAAATGGGGCCTAAAACCTAAGGTAACTCTTTGGTTATACACAACCATTGTAAGACCTATGGTGACGTATGCATGCGTCGTATGGCACAGGAAGACCGACCAAGTCACATGCAAGGAAGCACTCACCAGCCTTCAAAGGATTGCCACTACAATGACAACGGGAGCACTTTCCTCTACTCCTACTGCGGCGCTCGAAGCACTGCTTAACCTGAATCCCCTGCACATGCAGGTGCAAATAGAAGCCAGGGCAGCGTTAATGAGGGCAAAAAATGCAGGTACGACAAAATGGAGATCAGTGGCAATGAATACCCTGCACAACAGCACCATAGAAGACAAAACGATGGCAATGCCATCTGATGTCATGCTATCCGAATATAGCTTTGACAAGCTATTTAAAACCACCATTCCGGACAGATTGGAATGGGAAAAAGGAATACCTGGTAAGTCTAGTTCCAACGATATCATTTGGTTTACAGATGGTTCGAAAAAGGATGAACTTGCAGGGGCTGGATTCCACGGGGGACAACCGTAGGTCAAAAGATCCTGCAACCTCGGTCAACATGCCACCGTTTTCCAAGCAGAGCTCTTTGCGATCCTGGGCTGTGCTCACGAGAGCCTGCAAAAAGACTATGAGAATAAAACTATATCTATCTTTACTGATAGTCAAGCAGCTATTCTAGCTCTAGGCTCACAAAAGATGGATTCTAAACTCGTAAAAGAGTGTGTCCAAACCCTAAATAAACTCGGTAAAACCAATAAGGTAGTGCTAAGTTGGGTACCTGGGCACTGTGGCATCGTAGGAAATGAAGTAGCCGACGAACTAGCCAGAATGGGGGCAGAGGGAAGAGCGTGGGGACCTGAACCCTTTTGCGGCATACCCAAATGCTCCATTACCGACTCGCTCAAAAGATGGGGGCTAAATCAAAGCATCAAGCTATGGTCAAAGTCACCAGGTCAAGAGCACTCCAAAGCGCTCTTAGTGGGCATCAACGCAAGGTTCACTAAGGAGGCACTTACTATGAGTAAGAACCAAATCATAATTCTTACCAGAACCCTAACCGGGCACTGCAGACTAAACAAAAACATGTACAAGATGCGTCTAAACGATACTAATGTTTGCAGGTTCTGCTACAAGGATGAGGAAACACCTATACACATCCTATGTGACTGCGAGGCAATTCACCACACTAGAAGCTAGCACCTTGGAGGGCACTTAATCACACCTGACGACGTTAAGGCCACTCCACCAAGACATATAGTCGACTTCATGGTCAGACTAGAACTTGGAGATATCCTTTAAGGAAGAAAGAGGTGTCACAATAGAGCTTTTAGGTCGCAGCGACTTCCGGGCTACACATCCCGGCCTCTATCCAGATACAAATACAATAGACTCCGCAAGGTACCAACCAACATTTGACTTACGCTAGTAACCTGAGCTTGCCAGTTGCGGATAGTGTCAATTAAAATATCGAGATCTCTGACCGAAGAACTCAAAGGAATAGTAGATCCGTTAACAATAATTGGTGGCAATGTGTCGAGGTTAAATCGGTTTAAGATCCGTTGACTCTCTACCACATTAGCCTGACACTTAACTGGATTAACTGTCAAGCCATATCTGTCCAACCAAGTCTTGATAGCATCAAGATCAGCATTTATCTTTGTGATGGCCTCTTATTAGTTTTTTACACTGGCTTGGGCATACAAAGCAAGTTATCGGCGTAAAGATAGAAACCGCACTGAAGAATTTTAGTGATAAGGTCAATAAAGATAGAAAATAGTAATGGAGAAAGGATGCCGCCTTGAGGAACACCAGCATCGAGATCGCGCCACCTTGATGTAGAATCATTTAGGCATACAGACTGTTGGGACCCCGGAGATAGGACGAGAACCATGCTAGATCATTAGGCGAAAACCATCAAATGAGAGAGAATAGAGAGTAAGATATCATGGCAAACGGTATTGTAAGCATTCGAGAGACCCACTAAAGCCAAAACTGTACCTTTGGTCTCATCCATGCCTGCCCTGATATCGACAGTCACTTTGAGAAGAGCAGAACTGGTGCTGTGTCCAGGCCTGAAGCCGTATTGAAACTGGCTCAACAAATTGTTGTGATACATAAACTGTGTCATTTGCCTATAGACACTGGACTCTAATACTTTAGATATAAGTGGAAGAATAGAGATAATGCTGGACGGGCTATCGCTGACAACAATAAGACTTCCATTTCATTTTCACATTAGGCAGGTTAATTTCACATAATCAAATAAAGTCATCGGACCCGAACCCATAGTACCCATTCCTTTCAACCAGCTAAGGAGCTGATTAAAGGATCACACACAAACACAAGCAGCGTAATGGTGGACCTCGACAGCAGGGGCAATCCAAGGAGGCTATGCCATCCCTGGATAAGAAACTTACCAAGCGTCTTTTGCGCCTAGACAGAGACAGCCTGCAACTGGTGGCGGGTAAAGTGCTTAGGAAGAGTAGGATTTGCAATTTTAGGTAGAGGAATGACAAAGGCAAGGCGCCGCGAAGATGGATAGGTCCCAGAATCAAGAGAGATTCTAGCGCGCCATCTGACACAGCGATGCCATAACAATGAAATTAAATATCCTACTATTTCGTGAAATTAATCTGATATTAAAACTGGGAAATTATATATTCTACAGGTTTTAGTTGGCACTCCGCCACATAATTGAATTGCATTATAATAAGTTTATTCTAATCTATTATACCTATTTATTAAATGATATAGATTAATAAATTAAGGTCTATAAAAAATATTCTTACTTTAAATTAAATTTTTAATTGCTTTCTTTATCATTTAGTCATGAGTTTAATTTTATTAGTAATAAGAAAAAATCGTTAGCATGGTTAATAAATTAAAATTAATTATCGTATTTTTTTTTAAATGTTTTTTTGTGAGTTTGAGTGTGTACGTTTGTTGCTTTTTATGAAATTTGGTATGAAGTTAGTTACCCTGGATTAACACAGGCTAATAAACTGCGGGTAACATCGCGGGGCACAACTAGTTTAAAGATAATCTTGAGGGTTTCCTCGAGATGATCACATCCACTTTTTGACAACGATTATCAAACGTTGTACATTAACGAAAACGATTAATTTCATCACAACGAGTGTCAAACGGCAAACGTGAAAGATAGTAGCTTCATTTTATATACTGGCTTACTGAGGGAATGCTCTATCTAGACATTATATAATCAAAGGTATTATTGTATATTTATCGCATAGATCTCTAATTAAAACAAAAATACATCCTTCGTTACTCGCTGATAATGTAACTTTCTATTGGTGTAAGAATTTTTTAAATCCGTTCAGCGTCTTTTTTAGGCGTGAAAGCATAACAAACAAACAAACACAAACACTTTAGCATTTATAATATTAGTTAGGACTAGCTGTGCCCGCGACTTCGTTCGCGTGGAAGTTGGGTTTATATTAAGGTAGTTTATATTACAATTCAACTTCTGTGTAAAACATATTGGAAACTTGCTCCACAATGCTCTGTGGCATCTATGGTATTTGGGCCTAGCTTTAATCAGGGCCAAACATATGGCATGGCAAGCCAAGCAAATGCCCAGTGCAGCAAAATGAAGGGTGATAAAGTTTATGGCGCCAGACGGTTAGAAGACTAATTATAAAAATTCCCATGACCACACCTCGACAAAAAAGTATTTTACCAAAATGATTTGCATCACATCAAATACTATTAATATTGAAAAATACCCCCCTCCCCCATCACGAGAGTACTTGGGCGGTTTCGGGTTTTTGTGTTAAGGAGCTTCGATTCTGGCTCCGAAAGATTTTAAACCTCCGACTCCAACTTCGGCTCCGACAACCAACTCCGTTTTAATCGGAGGTACCTAGCCGCTCCTTCAAGTTAATTTATACATCTATACTATAATATTATAAAGCTAAAGAGTTTGTTTGTTTGTTTGTTTAAACGCGCTAATCTCAGGAACTACTGGTCCGATTTGAATTATTTTTTTTGTTGGATAGCCCATTTATCGAGGAAGGCTATAAGCTATAAAACATCGCGCTACGACTAATAGGAGCGGAGCAGCAATGAGAAATGTTTCAAAAACGGGCAAAATTTTCGCAGACTAAGTTGCGCGGGTTAGCTAGTAGGCAATAAAGGTATGATGGAAAAATCTTTCACAGATTCCCACAGATGATGGCTATGATCGCGGGTTATGTCCTGCCCGAGCGATCTTTTCCGAGTCTAAAGCACACCCACTTTGTGTCCGTGTTTGTAAAGTCCCCCGCAAAATAATTTTAAAACATTGCATTCCCGCGGTACTGTTCCTAAACTTATTTCAAAATTTTTTTGACTCACTTTCATTGCTAGTGACTTGAGTCGACGCGCGCGCGGTCTTAGAGGTCATTGACCTCCGCTAGCGAAAATGACTTCGAGTACAGTAAAGTGTGTGAGTTGCAATGTTGTTATTGACGAACTATTGTCTTTTATAATGAACAAAATTGATGTGATGGACCAAGAAAGTTTAGTGAGGATATGTGCATCGACTTATAGTGTTGAGGAGGTCGAAAATTCAAAGAAACTATTATTTGAGTCTATTTCTACGGACATGAGAAACGTAAAACGCAAGAAGAAAAATGACGGTAAAATACAAAGAGATTTAGAGGATATTTTAACCGTTATTAAAGGTACAGATCCAGAGAAAATTCCTATTTTTGTGGCGAGAGAACTACACAAGTTACCTCCTATTACATTTGACCATGTTGATGTAAGTTGTTTATTAAAAGACATCCTGTTACTCAAAACACAATTAGAAAACATAAAGAATAACTATGTTACAAATGAGCAACTAAATGAATTAAGGTCAAAATTTGGTAGTAACGACAAAAACGATTCGTTTTTATTCTGTACACCAAATCATACACCCTCTTTTGTAAATAAAAAAGCGCGCCGCGCCAAAATCATGCAAAATGAGTCATCGCCCGCGCCACAGGTGCCGGTAACAAGTGCAACGAGAGAGGGGTCAACGACCGCGAGACAGAGTGCGGGGGATTGTCCATCTCGCTCACACCGGAGCGCGGTAACGAATGCGCCTGAGTCGGTAGCGGCAACATTGAGCGATCAAGAACACAATAACTTTGTTTTGAATGATAGTACGGGAGATAAGTTGGCGCCTTATGAAAACGAGAAGGCACCGCCCCACAATAAAAATGTGGAGCGCTGTCTGAATAGTAAATGCACTAATGAAACGCAATTAAATGAGGATAGATGTACTTTTGCGGCAGTAACGAGAGTTGAAAAATCAAACCAACAATCTGATGAGGGAAAGTGGACGTTAGTGAAGAATAAACGACAGGTAAAGAATAAGTTTATGACATCTAAGGGTAAAGCGCTCATTGACTATAATAGCAAGTTAAAACCAGCCGACTCAAAGGTACCCTTGTTCATAACAAATGTCCACAAAGATGTGACGGAGGAGGATGTAGCGGAGTATATCTTCACAAAAACCCAAGAGGTAGTGGTACCTATTAAAATTAAAATGACTAGGGAAAGAAGCTATAGCGCCTTTAAGATATTTGTGAGCAAAATTAACTTGGACACATTTCTTGATGACAGTATGTGGCCTATAGGTATTTCGTTCAGGCGTTTTGTACATAAGATGGCAGGCAGAAATGAAAATCGCTCACAACATGCGATTGAGAGGCTTGAATCTATAAACCGAAATGGATAATCAAAGCTACGCTAGGCTTATTTCATTCAATTGTAAATCCCTGAAAAGGTCCATAGAAGGTATTGGACAGTTATTTAAAAAAGCAGATATTGTTGCCCTTCAAGAGACTTGGTTGCTGCCTCATGAACTATCATCGTTAGACGCCATTAGTGATGACTTTGGTGGCACCGGAACATCAGCGGTAGACACCTCAGAGGGCCTCCTGAGAGGCAGGCCGTATGGAGGTGTCGCCATACTGTGGAGAAAAAGTGTTTTTAACTCGGTCTCGGTTATTAAATGTGAGAATAGTCGTTTATGTGCAGTGAAGATAGGAGTGAATGGTTCTTACATATTAGTATTTAGTGTCTATATGCCAACTGATTGTGCTGAAAATCTGCCTACTTTCACTCAGTGTCTAAGTACAATTAGTGCCGTTATAGAAGAAAATCATGACAGTTCTATGGTTTACATACTGGGTGATTTCAACGCACATCCACATGAACCATTTTGTGACCATTTATTAGATTTTTGTGAGGACCAGCAGTGGACATGTGTGGACCTTAATTATTTGAATGCATCTGACGCTTATACGTTTATCAGTGATGCTCATGGCAGTGTGAGGTGGTTGGATCATTGCATAGTCACGAATGCAGCGCTATCTACTGTAATAAACGTACAAGTAGAGCATGATGTGCAATGGTCCGACCATTTCCCACTGGTCATCACTTGTAATTGGGGTTTAGTGTCGTGTGAGCAGATACAAAATACTCCGGTACACAGTAATATTATATGGGGCAAACGTTCAGTAGAACAAATCAATTATTATAGTAAGATCTGTCACACTCGACTACGGGAAATTAATTTTCCCGAGGAAATGGGTAAATGTTGTGATGGCTTGTGTTCAAATGTGAAGCATAAGTCATTACTGGACAATATGTACATGAGAGTGGTTGCTATACTGTCTGAAGCAGCGACTGTCACTCGCAGACGTAAGGCGAAAGGGAGGAGAGGCGGTCACATTGCGGGTTGGTCCAGGTATGTTGCAAGGTACCACAGGGAAGCCAGGTTAAGGTTTCTGACCTGGGTTGAAGATGGTAAACCTAATAATGGTCAGTCATATGATGCCATGAAGGAGAGTAGGAAATTGTTCAAGCAAAAGCTAAAATGGTGCCAGGACAGGCAAGATCAAATTAAAATGGATGCTCTTGCATCCTATCATTCTGCAAACAATTTCCCACTATTTTGGAAAGAAACTCAAAATATGAGCCAAAAACCTGGCTTTCCTGTGTGTATAGATGGCGTTAGTGATCGCCGCGATATTGCTAACTTGTTTAGTGGTCACTTTACAGCCAAGCCGAGATGTGAAACAGATACATTGTGGACGCAAGATACTGAGATCATCACCCAGGAAAGATCTGTTAAATTTACATCGAAAGATGTTATTAAAATAATACGGGGCATGAAGAGAGGCAAGTCGCCTGGGCATGATGGTCTCAGTATTGAGCATCTTAGGTATGCTGGTGTTCATTTACCGCGCGTACTCTCCTTGTTCTACAACCTCTGCCTTTGTCATGGGTACCTACCGCAAGAACTTACGAGAACTATAGTAGTTCCTGTTATTAAAAACAGAACTGGAGATTGCTCGGACAGGGAGAACTACCGGCCCATCTCCCTTGCTACTATAATGGCAAAGGTGCTTGACAGCATGCTAAATAACACTCTTATTGCACACATAAAAATACACGATGCTCAGTTCGGTTTCAGGAGCGGGCTCTCCACTGAAAGTGCGATATTGTGTCTTAAGCAGGCTGTCAGGTACTATACTGACAGGAAAACACCGGTATACGCGTGTTTCCTAGATCTGTCAAAAGCATTTGACAGTGTCTTATATGAGAAGCTTTGGGGCAAACTGGGCAATGCGGGTGTACCGGAAGAGGTCATACAACTCCTTAAGGAATGGTATCGCGGCCAGCGGAACCAGGTGAGATGGGCAGGTGAATTATCCGATCCGTATGACGTCAAATGTGGTGTTAGACAGGGTGGACTGACCTCTCCTCTTTTGTTTAACCTATATATTAATGACCTTATCGGTGAACTCAGCAGCACACATACCGGTTGTCATATAGATAATGTGTGTGTTAATAATATCAGCTACGCGGACGATATGGTACTGCTGGGTCCGTCGGTGGGTGCAATTCGAAAACTGCTGACGATTTGCGAGGCATACGCGGTGGAACATGGACTCTTGTATAACACATCCAAAAGTAAAGTTCTCCTTTTTAAAGGCAAATGTAACGAGCCCGTCGGTGTTCCACCGATTATGTTATATGGTGAGCAATTGCAGAGAGTAACCAATTTCAAATATCTAGGTCATATCGTCACGAGTAATTTATCAGACGGTATTGATATAGAACGTGAGCGCAGGGCATTGGCGGTCCGGGGGAATATGATAGCGCGTAGATTTGCTCGTTGCTCCACTGATGTAAAAATCACTTTGTTCAAGGCATACTGCCAATCGTTTTACACGAGCAGTCTATGGGTATGTCATACCCGTCGGGCCGCTAATGTCTTGCGTGTTCAGTATAACAACATTTTCAGGATGTTGTTGCGATTACCTCCCTACTGCAGCGCATCTCTCATGTTTGCAGAAGCACATACGGATGGCTACCAAGCGGTTATTCGCAAAAAAGTAGCATCCTTATTAAGACGCCTAAGAGATAGCAGCAACGGCATCCTGAAAATGATTGCCTCTCGAGCAGACTGTCCTATACAACATAGATGGATGTGTGTTGCTATGGGACAGGACTGAAATAATCAATGAATGACCTATTTATTTTATTTTAAATTATGTTTTTTGACTTATTTTAATTTTAGCTGACTATCGAATTTATTATGTAATTATTGATTGATGTTTTGATTTTTGATTTATGTTTTGTTGTTTTGTGTTGACATTAATTTATAATTTGACGCTGACTCTTTGTATTTTATCATTTTGTGTATGGATTTTTTCTGAAATAAAAACAATTATTATTATTATTATTATTATATTATTAGAAGATATACATATTATTTTATAATGTCTACATTGGTGAATTTAAAAATAGGTGTGTCAACCTGTCGCAAATTAAGATCATCATATATTCATATCCCTCTACGTAAGAATTTCAGTTTTTCTTTTAAATCAATTTTCCTGATTCCTTTTTACTGATTTTTAATTTGTATTTAAACGCCATCTATTTTCAAAACTGAATAAATTTCTTTTAATACTTTATAATTTTAAATTAAATTATACTTAAACGATCATGCATATTAAACGTAGGTAAGCAAGGTATTTAACCTTAAATTATTCACGCGATCAAGACCCGTAATACATATATTTCATAATGTGTACAAATCGCGAAAGTTTATCAACATTTGTAGGTAAGCAATTTTGGCACTCAGAAGAAATCGAATTACAGATGGCGCCACGTGTTTTATTTTGATATAACACGGACTTAATCTTTCATTTTTTTTAACAATTAACATTTTTAAATTCTAGAAAATATCAAGTAGTTACTGTTTAGTTGTAATGTAATATTGTTTTTCATTTCTACATTCATAACATAATCACGACTCATGCAAAACAATGATAAAGGTGCCTATTGGAAGTGATTATTAATATGAAAATTTGTTAAACAAAGTAAACATGTTAAAGTCGAAAATAAAAGCTTGTATAAATAAGTATACATTTAGAAAAATACTTAAAAAAGAATAAAAAGACACAAAAACAGACTCGCTAACTTTAAAACAACACAAAAACAGACTTGCTAACTTGAGACTCGATCCTCCGACCTCGCTCGTTAAATACCGCTACCTGTGCCAATAGACCACCTCCGCCGATACGAAATGGTTAAAATAGCTGATCTTAAGAAAATTTAAAAAGTTGTGTTTAGCTTCATATAGTTTTAGCGTGAAGTTATTGTTTCCATGGGTCACAATTGTAAATAATGTCTTATTGTGGAAAAAAATGTGAAAATCCATAATGGTTCGACCAAACATACGTTGCTGCTCGCTCCCCTTAGACGATAGCATAACGATTCATAGTGTAAGTAATGACCTATAGTATTTACTATAAAACTGCAAATTTTCATGAAGATCCGTCAAGTAGTTATTGTTTTATAACGATAAATAGCTACAGACATTATCCGTTATTGCTTAGTTCCTATGGGAAAAAGCGTCATAAATTATAGCCTATATGTTAATCCAGACTTATTAGAATATACATACAAAATTTCAACCGAATCTGTCTGGTAGTTTCTGCGTGATGCGTGTTCAAACAAACAGACAGACAGACAGACATTTCTAAAAATGTAGGAATGTGTTTAAATACTCTTTTCGAACATTTCCCAATATTTTTTTTCACTATGTTCGGCCATGTACAGACACGTGAAATTTACAATTTTATTATACTGGGTGGCGCAAAAGTACTGGCACTAAAGAAAATACTTTTTTTTTTTTATATGACATTTTCTGTCATTCTGTTGTTGAAAATTGTGTAGTGAACAAATGTAAAATACACTGAAAATAAACATGGACCGTTTTACTCCCCAAGAACGTGGAATAATTGTGTCAATGTTCTTACGGAATAATTCATCAGTGATAAGAACACAACGTGAATTTCGTCGACGATTTCCCCACCGTCCGGCACCGATTGGTCGCACAATTCGACGCTTTGCCACACGCCTTGAAGCAACTGGCTCAACATTGGATAGACCTAAGTCTGGGAGACCAAGAACAGGCCGTTCAGCTGAAAATATCGATGCTGTGCGCGAAGATGTGGAAGAGTGTCCAGAAACATCAACGAGGCGACGTGCCACGCAATTGGGCATTTCCAGACGGACCCTGCAGCGTATTTTGGTGAAAGACTTAAAGATGTTCCCGTATAAAACTCAAATGACTCATCAGCTGCTGCCTGCTGACCACCGAGCTCGTCTAGATTACTGCCAGCGCGTCATAAACCTCAACCTTGAAGAGGATGATTTTCCTTCAAAATTGGTTATGAGTGACGAAGCGCATTTCCATCTCTCAGGGCATGTCAATAAGCAGAATACTCGGTTCTGGGGCACTGATAATCCGCGCATTATTCAAGAAACACCTCTACACCCACTAAAAGTTACTGTATGGTGTGGCATCTGTGTTGACAGAGTGATCGGACCCTATTTTTTCGAAGACGCTGGAGGCAATGCGATAACTGTCACTGGAGAACGCTACAGAACCATGTTACGTGAGTTTTTGATACCCAGTTTGGACGAATTGGGGCTGGAGCACATCTGGTTTCAACAAGACGGCGCTACGGCACACACAGCGCGCGACACTATGGACTTAGTGAGGGACGCTTTTCCAGGCCGAGTTATCTCTCGTTTTGGCGATTTGCCTTGGCCTGCAAGATCACCCGATCTGACCAGTCCAGACTTCTTTCTTTGGGGTTTTTTGAAATCTCGGGTGTATGTGAACAAGCCACAGACTCTCGCAGCTCTAAAAGAAAACATTCATCAAGAAATAACGAACATATCGCAGGAAGTGTTACGGCAAGTTATGCAAAATGTCATAAATAGGGCTCAAATGTGTATCAACTCTGGAGGTCACCATTTAAAAGACATCATCTTTAAATCCTAATGGTACGAAATTTAATGGCACAAATATACATTTAAAAAAATCTAAATCTAGTTTTCTAATTTAGAAAAAATGTTATAGCTGAACCAAATAGGGTCTTTACTTTTGCGCCACCCAGTATGTATAGATATAGAAGATATAGAAGATATAGATTAGGATAGCTGTTGTCCCCAGCTTCGCCCGCGTGGATGACTTTAGCCCGTTTAGTTAGATAGTTAGGCTTAATTTTCGCTTTCAATCGCTGAAATACGTGTTTATTAATCCGCAAAGCCAAAATTTCAGTGTTAACTTTAAAACAGATAAAGTTACATACAAAGTTGCAACCCTTAATTAACCTCCTAGGAGCTGATTTTCAAAAACGCTGATACACGTGTTTCATTATTTTGAACCAAAAACCCAATATAAAATTTCACAAATCTAACATTAAAAGTGATAGTTTGATAAAAACTTGCAACCCCTGTTTTATCCCTTTAGGGGTTGAATTTAAAAAAATGCTGTGTGAGTCCTGTATTTTATTCTTTTAAACCAAAAAGTCAAATATGAAACTTCACAAATCTGAGACTTTAAAACTGACGGAGTTTCATACAAACTTACAATCACAATTTTACACCCTTAGGGGATGAATTTCTAAAAATCCCTTATGATGCCTAGGAATACGTCTTCGAAATTTCACGTCTCTACGATCAACGGTTTAGGCTGTGCGTTGATCAATCATTCAGTCAGCTAGGACAAAGAATTTTATATAAATACATAGGTATCGACAGGCCACTACATATACCTATAGGGTATATGGACAACAAATGTATTTGGCCCAGATTCGAAGTATCGCTAGCCAATAGGCTCCGATAAATGCTAAATGCTTGCCTGCCATGTTAGATGTATCTTTAAAAGGGTAATATTATTCTAGTACGTGTGAATGTCTATTTCTTTGCAATCAAAATAATAATAACAGCAACAAACAGTCTGTACTATATGTTTCTTACTGTAATATGGATAAATCCATTAATATATATTGTCTGTTACGAAGATTTCTTAACTTAAAGTAAATAAAATAGTAAATATAACAAACCAAAATTATTGCTTCATTGTTACTAGTACAAGACATGTAAATGAATAGCCCAGTCAGTCTACCCGTGACCACGGCCGGTGCAATACGGTCGAAACGTCGGGAAATAAACAAAGGTACTTAGCCTTAAAATAAAATATTTACGCGATTAAGACCCGTAGCTTATAAAATTCTATAAATGTGTACAAATCGCGAAAGTTTACGAATATATATATCTATACAAATCAACCCATATGATGTTCCACTGCTGGGCACGGGTCTCCCCAGTACCCTGGGGGTAAGCCACGCTTGGCCAGCGGGTTGGCGATCGCAGTAAGGCTTTAAAATACACAGAGGACGCTGCTGCCCGCCCTCCGGTGGTAAATCCCTTAGTCGCCTTGACGACACCCACGGGAAGTGATGGGGTGGTACTATTCTTAAGCCGGTAGCCGGTGCTAAATGTTATGTTGGTTTGTGTACGCTTCAAAAACTCAAAAAGTTCTGCACCGATTGAGCTGAAATTTTAGCATGATATATATCCGCATCAAGGATTGTTTTTATATCCACAAGTATTGCAAAATTAAACTTATATGACATGTATTCTTTGTTTTGTTTCTCATTTCGCAACCATTCAATCACAATGTGCCACAGCGAAGCGTGGCAGGGTACAGCTAGTTACATATAAAAATATAATAAGAGTTTAAATTTAGAACAGTTACAATAAATATTAAGTTAAGTTTTAAATACAATTTCTTTATGAAAATAATCACAAAAAACATGGATTAGTAATACTAATTATGATAATGTACCTAATGCGTAATCGCATCTCTAAGTAGGTTGAGTTACCGCCCCCGCACCCCGCTTCCTGTCACCATTTACTTCCAAAAAAATCATCTGTGCAACCACTTGTCGCCAACTTCAATCCGGCCTAGTTACGTTGTTCCAACTGTAGGTATCAGACATTTGCATACAGGCAAATTAAATAAAAATGATTATTTTAAATAGGTGTAGGTTTTAATTAATTACTTCTTGTAAAAGTTGTAAGCCTTTAGCGAATAGGCATAACTTAGAAACTGGCCTATTATTTTCTACTAAGTAACGGGGACCTTTTTTGTGTATTGGAGTAATAACGGCAAACTTCCAGATTTTAGGAACAATACCTAAAGTTAAAGAGCGAAGAGAAGACAGTACGGCTTTAGACAACTCGTGAACCCCCTCTTTTTGAACATCATGTATCATTCTCACCATCTCCTTTTTAAGCTATTGCATAGCTTCTATCGCGGGCCTTGACCGCGGGGACCGAATCCAGAAATTCCGTAACGAAAAAACCTCACGCTCCCCACTCCGACGGGCACAGCGGTGATACTTTTTAGTTTTGAAATCTATCGATGAATAGCAGAACTTTTAATGACTTTTTTTTAAAGAAAAAAATAATTAAAAACATTGTTTTTTTATAATTAAAAAAAAAACTTTTAAAATTAAAAAAAAAAATGTTTCTTGTTAAATTAAAAAAAAATATTGTTTTTTTATAATTATTAAAAATCATTTTTTTTACTGCTTAAGTTGATAAAAATGCTATGCAATAGCTTTACCGCGGCAGTCCCCGAGTGCCACACATTTTTTTTGTATTTTGTACACTTGGAATTGCAAACCAAATTCATCGGAAATACGATTTTTAAATCGGAATAAGGTAGTTCGGACTTCATATTTTTAAATAATTTAACATTTTTAATAAACTTTCATTGTCAAACTATAAGTCTATTTCAAAAAATTTAAAATGAATACTTCCGATAACAAAATAGCCAACTCTACAGAAAGATACATTGTGTACCTACTACATTTTTAATGTTCTTTTAAATTATGTTAAAACATCTCTGAATTAGTTGCCTTTACCTTATACTTGCGATGTCTTGTCTGATTACTTAATTTAAATATTTTATTCTCCTTCGTTAAGGAACCATTCTAGGTAATTTATAAAGGAAATTAAATAAAAATGCATTTTTTTAAACATGTGAGTAGGCTTTTAATTCATTGTTTTTTTTTTATAAATATGTGAAATTGTTGTCAAGTCGTTTGTTACACCTGTGTTAGATATACCTAGCAGTTATTACTATACAAATGAATACAATAATATCTTTGCTATGTATAAGTAGGACTCGAAAAAGTCATCGAGTTAATCGAAATTGGCTTCAACAAATTCGATGTCGAGCTAAGTTATACATGACACCTAAGTTACATTTGTGTACAAACAACATCAGAAGTGATATAACGGGCTTGGCATTGAAACTATGTAATCATTATCAATTTCGTTTGAATTATCTGGAAAGCCTACCGACGTATAATGATACGGTGCATCACCGGGGATTAGTCTTAAAAGTGTTTCAGAAAAGGGGTAGATTCAAATCACATGACAATAAGCAACTGCTAGGTAGGCACTTGACCTAATCAAATAAATTCTATTAAAAAATATAGTCATGTGTTGGTCAGTGGCCATTAGTTATTGCCCAGGTCTTTTGTACTTGTCTTTATATATATCTGGCGTTCATAAATAGGTAAGGTTACATATTGTAACCTAAGCGAGTAAAGTATTTGGCGTCGTGGACACTACAAATTTGTTAGTCAGTCGTGAAAATTTGACCGCACCTCTCTGCAACACTTATTTTATCCCTATTATCTCAGTTGTTAAAGTTAATCTTAAAAGTCGTAGTTATTAATCGCAGTACTCAGATATGGTGACATGGCCTGGCCGGGTCAATTTCCCAATGCGGTGCACCTTCAATAAGAACTTTGACAGAATTTTTACTTCTGGTGCGAAGTCGTAATCACAAGCTATAGCTGATACTCCGTTGAGCTTTTTACATTGAGGAGGTATCTGAAATCAAATTTTCAAATTACATATAGAGCACAATATTTTTTTTTTAATGTAATTAGCAATGTGAGATTGAGTCCCACATTACTAGCAATCTTGTTAACCCCTCCAGCTAAGCTCAAAGGCTTGTATTAGGAGTTAGGGTTCACGTCGGTAGTATAATGTGTAGGATTCGAAATCGCGACCTCACGATTGCGAGACCGATGCCTTAGCCATCCATTAGGCTACCGCCGCTTATATATTCAAAGAATCAATTCTAGATTTAGTAGCTGTCCCGGCAAAGTTTGTACCGCCTAATAATTCAACAAATCAAAGATTATGAAAACCGTCCTGCCCATTGTTGCGTCATATACAGCTGTTTTGACATCTTTATAAGTAGTTTTCAAATCAATTTGAAAACTCTGTGTGATTTTATTTATATTTTTTGGTTACACGGTTCAAAAGTTAAAAGGGTGGGGGGAGACAATTTATGCAACTTTCGGATCGATTATTTCCAAAAATATTCACTCAAACAAAAAAGTTTATTATAATGTTTTTAAAAGATCTGTCGAATGATGTCCCACTCGTTGATGTCAGCCAAAAAAATCAGCTTCTGTTAGACAGAGTGCCCCCCCCCTTCCTAAAATATTTATTTTTTATTATTTAGCTATCAAACTAAGTAGCGAGAAAATAAATGTATTATTATTAAACTTATACACGTATGGTGTTAATATTAATGTTGTAAGCTGGTAAAACAAAGAAATAAAGCATGCGCGAGCGCATAAAGAGACTGAGAATCGAACGTGGTGATAACTTATCACAGATACATTTTTCGTATTTTACATTAATTAACGTAATATCGTAACGGGGGCTTATAAATCACAGTACATGTACGATAACTATACTTTGGCTAGGAACCTGTCACGAACACTGGTGTCACAGATTAAATATGGACATAAAAATTTAACCAACTTATGATTCCCTGTTCCTAAAAATCTGAAAATTAAAACTATCCTTCTGTAAGGCACACCAAAGCACACACCGAATAAAACAAAATCATGCTATGACCGCGACATTTTTTTGCGATACAGGACCTCCATATAAAGCTGCCATTGTCCTTTGAATTATTAAAAACTAGTGCCCTCTCATATTATAGCGATAGGTAGGTAGGTATATATATATATATATATACATACAGGGTGTAACAGAAGGGTGTGGTCATATTCAAGGGTTGGTATGTGCCCATCATACTGAGTGTACATACCTAATTTTATAAAAATCTGTGTACCCTAAAAAATATTTATTACTTTTTCATTCGTTTATGTACGAATGAAAACGTTATTAATTAAAAAAAGTATGACTTAAAAAGTTCTATGCCATAATCCAATCGAATTTTGTACCAGGGGAGTTCTAATTCTTATGTCATACGCCTTTCACTACTGAATTTTGACAAAAAGAATACGCTATAACTATGTAATAATAATGCAACCAGCTATGTCACCATGGTAGGTACAATCCGCTGCTGAAATTCGACCACACCTTTCTGTTGCACCCTGTATACTATACTCACATGATTTTCGACTGGCCAATCGTGGTGCAAGCGTGGCAAGGGTATGGTCACGTCATACTTCGTACCTACTAAATGCCCTGTAATTGTAAAAAAACTTCATTAGTAACTCAACCAACATTGAACGTTTGTAAATACCTAGGTACTACTTTATACACCAGTAAAGTAATACAAGAGTTTTATCATAAACACTTAGTACAAAAGAAAAGCTTTATATTATTGTATACCTATTAAATATGTTTCGGGACTTAATCGCGTGAATTATTTAAAGGTAAACTGATCGTGATAGGTGCAATTCGATCGAAACGTCGGGTAAATAATGGGTTTGTACCATTAAATAATTCACGCGATTAAGTCCCGAAATATATCTAATAAGCTTTTATATTATTTAAATTTTGTCTTCATCATATAAAGTGATGAGCAAAAGTTCCGGGTTACTTAGAAATCTTTGATTCTGCCTAAAAATATATATATATATATATATATATATAAACAAACAATTAAAAGAATAAATAAACAAAAAATTAACAATTATCGATACAAAATTTACAACCTGATAATTACTTAAATAAAACGGCTAGTATATTAATTCATTGTACTTTTTTACATTTTTTACACTTTAAAGAATACTAAAAAAAGTAAATATTTATATAATAAGAGTTTAGTATACTGCCTTATAAATTCTCTTTTAAATATAACTAATTTTAATGGGCTATGTTCGATATTTTGAAAGATATCGGGGTTTTTAAGTGGGTCACATAAAAAAACCCCGATATCTTTAGCACCTTTTGCTCGTCAGTTTATTTTGTGTTTAACTTGGCTGGTTGAAACAAATGTTGCAGTGTTGCCCGCCTGAACCAAAATCCTTGATCTGAGTCCTTATTACAAAGGAATCGATGTATTTAAGTACTTTTGACCTACCCCAAACAGCAGGAACAGAGCAGTTTCCATGGCTGCATGCTCCGCCGAACAGAACAGCTACACAGACAGCAGCGAGCAGTAGATGCAGTCTACGGAACATGATGACAGTTGTACGTCAATTGACCGCGGTCGCGTACCTGTCACTATTTTATAATAATACCACCGTTCCAATAAATTTAAATTGTATTGGAACGAATTGACGTACAATGCTAATCAATATAATTAGGTAAATGTTGATTTTGTACACATTATAAAATTATTTATACTACGGGTCTATCGCGTGATACGTAAGACCCATAGTATATATAATTTCATAATTAGGTAAATACTTTTTGGTTCTTGCAATATTTTTCATTTATATTAGTCGTATCGAGACTTTAAGTCCATAGGCTTCCGCGATAAATGGCCTATCCTACACTAAAAATTTTTTAATTCGAACCAGTAGTTCCTGAAGCTAGCGCGTTCAACCAAATAAACAAACAAACAAATTTTTAAATGTATTTTACCTTAAGTTATTCACGCGATTAAGACCCGTTATATATTTTCATAATGTGTACAAATCGCGAAAGTTTATCAACATTTATAAACTCTTCAGCTCTATAATATTAGCATCCTCTGTGGCGCGTTGGTAGTGTATTCGACTGCTACGCAAGAGGTCGTGGGTTCGATCCCCACCCAGGATAAACCTTTGTGTGATGAGCACGATGGTTTGTTCTGTGTCTGGGTGTTATTTATCTATAATATGTATGTATTTAGAATATAAGTATGTTTATCGGTTGTCTGGTTTCCATAGTACAAGCTCTGCTTAGTTTGGGATCAGATAGCTTTGTATGAGTTGTCCCAAGAAGTTATTATATTATATGGATGTATAAATGTATTTAGGTATTTAAAATATGTATAAACGTTTATAAGTTATCATCTGGTTGCTGTAGTACAGAAAACTGTGTCTAATTTGGTATCTTTTTTTTTTTTTTCTTTTTCTCTTTGTTTTAAGGAACTTTTTGTCCATTGACATGTCAGTTCCCTGAAGGCAAAGAAAGTACATACTCACAAAATAATAACATATAACAATCATATCCTTAGATTTAAATAAGTTTCTAAAATTAGGTTAAGTGTACTAACTAAATATTAAATTAACACAATAAAAAATTAGGTTGTTTACCTATACTAAATTAACTAATTCTCTTGCTATTTCTGTTGTTGGTTCAGCTAATATACTTAAGCAAATTCCTACATCTAGTTTATTAACATTAAAAAGCTCCATAAAAACTTTCCTCTTCATTATTTGGTATCAGATTGGACATTAAAAATATTAAGTACCAATATATGAGCGCACACGCGGTTGCTTAATTCTGGATTTCCTGTGAGAAAACGAATCTGTGCGGTGAGATTATACAGTGCTCATCGCAATCATTAGGGATTTTTAACACATTTATTAAATAAGAAAAAATAATAAAACTGCGTATATCTAGTGGTCAGTAACCTTGCCTGCTAAGCCGGAGGTCGTCGGTTCAATACCCACCCAGGATAAAACTTTGTGTGATGGGCACGATTGTTTATTCCATCTATATTACGTATGTATTTAAAAATATGTAAGTATGTTTATCAGTTCTCTGGTTTCCATAGTACAAGCTCTGCTTAGTTTGCGTGTGCGTTGTCCCACGATATTATTATTATATTTATATATTTATACTAAAATTATAAAGCTGAAGAGTTTGTTTGTTTGAACGCGGTAATCTCAGGAACTACGGATTCGAATTGAAAAATTCTTTCACTGTTGGATAGCCCATTTATCGAGGAAGGCTTTAGGCTATAGAACATAACGCTACGACCAATAGGAGCGGAGCAGCAATGAGAAATGTTGCAAAATGGTGAACGCAAACGAAGTTGTGCGGGACAACTATATACTCGTATATAAAGCAGTACTTCGAAAGCATGAACTATGGTGAGCACAACGACGAGTACGACAGCGACCCTTTAGCGCCTTGAATCCCTTTTATTATAAGTCCACCTCTCCGTGCGGTACTATCATTCCGTTTTGCATCTCGAGTGATCTGTGATATGAGTCACTGCTTTGCGTGTTCGGACTACGATCAAAATCGATCAAAGTACAATAGATGTACAAGTAATTTTTATAGGCATTTTTTGCCAATTACATTTCAAATACAATAATTGCATTATGGAAAGCAATAACAAAAGCCGTGATAGTTCTTTAACTACCGACTAGATGGCGCATGCGGGGGCCTAAACTCGCGAGCATCAAGGGATAGAAAAATTTGAGGTCTAGTAACATAGTCCAGATAGGTGGCTCGCTTCTGGCCCCGGTTTGGCTAGGTTCGATTCCTGGGTCTGGACTTCAAATTTTTCTATCTTTCAAAAATGCAATTATTGTATTTGTACAATAGATGTAGATTAAATCCCGTGTAAACAAAAGAGATAGGTACAGGATAGGGAGGGTTATCGCTGGCAGTGTGAACAGTTTCAATCGCATCAATTTGAATCAGCGTTTAACTATTATTATAATTATAAATCTTTTGTCCTTACACGATATTACTTAAACGAGTATTTTACTCGCCGTTGGTGGGAGAAGTGCCAGTTTTAAGGACTTAGTTATTTTTTATCTCACTAAGGTAGATGACAAACAATCGAGGCCTTATCAAGCAGTTCCGTAACTTATGAAAGCTACATGACATGTCGATTCCCACGAAGCCGACGACTGCTCCAAAAAAGCAAGTGTTCGATTTCTTTAATCCGCCATAGCTTTTAAATTCTTGGGTGGGGTCAATCTTATCAATGTTATTATTAACGAGCGTACAAAATGAATCAACTCGGAGGTTATGCAGCTAGTTACTATCAATGATTAGGTACCGTATTAAATGTGAAATATTTTATTATTAACGAGATTTATTGAAGAGAAGGCACTAACTCTGGGTCTACCAATCATCAAACTGTGGAAGATAACGTAGATGACGTGTTTGCTGTCGTCAGAGGAAACCAACATGATGTGGATCAGTATATAAAATAATATAATAATAATAATAAAGCCTTTTATTAATAATAAAGCCTAAGTTGCTTAAACTAATGCACTTTTATTATAGTATTCTATTCAACTAAACATATTCATAAATTTGATACTTCTTTGCTTTCTGTAAGTCCGTTTGCCAGTTGGCAAAGGCCTCCAATCTACTCCATTCTGTACTCTCTCTGGCTACTCTGTTCCATGTTACGCCTGCAACCTGCGTGATATCGTCGTCCCATCTCTTTTATTGTCTGCCTCTTTTCCTTTTCCCTTCTCTTGGGTACCAATCTGTAATTAATTTGCTCCATTTATCCTTTCCTCTGACCATATTATGTCCCGACCACTTCCATTTTAGCCTTTTTATTTTTAAGGCTACATCTTGTATTTTGGTCCTTTTTCTAATGTTGATGTTACTTATTCTATCTTTCCTTTTTACTCCTTTCATGCTTCTCTCCATTGCTCGTTGGCACTTTGAAATCCTATTGGTTGTGTTTTTTGTTAATGCCCATGTTTGACTTCCATATATTAATATTGGTAGAATGCAAACATTGAATACTTTGCTCTTTAATGCTGTATGAAGCTTTTTGTCTTCCATTACTTCCCTTAGACCCCAGTACCTTTTCCAACTGTTTGCTATTCTTCTTTCTATTTCCTTGTTTATGTTGTCTTTGGGTGATATCAGTTGTCCAAGATATGTATATTCTTCAACATAGCTAATTTGGGTTTTGCCTACATTTATCCCGCTTTTATTCCCGTTGGTCATTACTTTTGTTTTTTCAGGATTTAGTTTTAGTCCGACTTTTTCGCTTTCTGATGCTAGTTCGTTTAACATTATATTTAGGTCTCCTGGTGTTTTGGCGAATAATACAATGTCATCGGCAAATCTTAAGTGTGTTAGTGTGCGGCCGTTTATATTTAAACCCAGATTATCCCATTCAAAGTTTCTGAAGATCATTTCCAACACGGCGGAGAAAAGTTTCGGAGAGAGAGGATCTCCTTGTCTTACCCCTTTTTCAGATCTTCAGATTTGGATCAGTATATGGGGCACCTTAACTCCATTCATCCGAAGATGAAATTTACATGCGAAATGGAGACGGATAGATCGTTGTCATTCCTGGATATCAAGATAACAGTGCGAGCTGTTGGATCGCTATCACACTATGTACACCGAAAGCCCACACACACTGACAGATACCTGCATGCTATGCCACATCACCATCCTCGTCATCTACAATCGGTGACGACTTCATTGAAAAACTCTCTGTGACCCTGATCATGTGGAGCAAGAGCTTACTTACTTAGAGAGAGCAAGAAAAACGAATACACAACGGTGGCTAAAGTGGGCAACTTGATGAGCACTCAGAAGGATATTATACCTATGCAGACGCCAGGTGTCTACAAAATTTATTGCAGCTGCGGTAGTTCGTACATTGGCCAAACAAAGCGAACTATAGCAGAAAGGCTAAAAGAACACATCGCAGCAGTGTAAAACCGGCAAACGAACAATTCGCCAATTGCAGAACACATACTGCAATCGAACATCAATTACTGGATTGAGTTTTATCGTCCACAAACCCTCTTCACAAACCGCCATTTTTATTCATGAATTGTGCGTGAAGCGATTGAAATTAAAAAACATAAAACTTTCAATCGGGAAGAGGGCTTCAAACTATCCGTGACGTGGAATCCAGTGATTCGTAAAACACAACCTCGTATTAGTTCGCAGTCGGTTAACATGGAAACAATCAGTGTAGGGTGACCCTAGCTTTTCGAGAAACAAGAAAGTGAGGGTAGATGAAGATTCATCAGCCTTACGGAGTCATAACATAGCTGCGACAGTCCGATTGAGACCACGGCCGGTGCAACCTGATGTCAAGCAATTTTAAGGCAAACAATATGCGTTAATTCCTTTATAATAAATAGGTATTAACGAGCTTTGTAAAACAAATAAATATTTTCATGTTTTCACTTTTAGTTGTATTTACTGTTTTTCTGCTACAGTTAAGCATCGATTATCCGAACGTCGGTCGACCGAACCAATGCCAAACTTTTTCTAGCGCTACAACCATCGCGGCCAGGTTTTTAATTGTATCACTTCCAAGTAGTGGCTAGTGTATAAACAGTAAAATAAAAGCAGAAAAAGGCAGAATTAACGATTTAGGTCAAGGCTACATAGATATTACCTAATACGTATGTGTGAATAATACAGAAACAATATCCGAAAAAAAAACGGATTTTCGAACACCCATGTCCCTCAATTAGTTCACATAATCGACGTTTTTATGGTGGGTTTACATACTCGCATTTAAAGCGACATTTAACGGTGCAGTTAAACTTTATTGCCCAGGTTTTAATAACCGCATCATGTCCGGCGCTATCGAAATGCAGCCTTTTCGCCCTTATAAGTAACAAAACTCTAGCACCTATGGTTTTATAAAAACTTCATCGAGGCGTAACATTTAAGGTTCATTTCCGTGCATCGCGATCGATCGCGAGCCGCTCGCGGCTTACGACAAGCGGCTGAGGTAAGTGACAGACGCGCGCGGCCGACGACTGTCGTAGGCCTGCGCGCGCACTGTGAATATTGTCGCATCGGCCGCGAGCGTCAGCCGCTTGTCGTAAGCCGCGAGCGGCTCGCGATCGGCCGCGATGCACGGAAATGAACCTTTAAACACCACGTGAAGTCAGGGTAGGCTACTACTACATTGCTACTGCTCATTTCAATGAAATATGATATATATAATAATATAAACACAAAATTTCAATGAAATATATAATAATATAAACTGTTTCTACCGACTCAAAGTTGTATATAAGATGCGACCGTACCTGCCAGACACACAAACATACACACACACTGGGTTCCAGTTGAAAACCACCGCCAGGTTGTCAACTTGGCAAAATGCTGAACTGGACACCCATTTGTTGGAACCGCGAGCCAGAACTTTTATCATTATAGTGTTTTAACTGTAATTAACTTCTGTAAAGTTGTGGTGCAACAAATAAATGCTTCTTTTCTTTTCTTTTTCTTTTTTTTCTTTTCATTCCGAATGTTTGTAGGTACGCAACATTATTCCATTTGAACCTTCGCAAGAAGGTTATACTAAATACTGCTGTCAATATTATTAACTTGTTTCAGAAGAAGTAAAGAGAACCATTTGATATTTTGCAAGATCGTCTTTCTCTTTCGTGACTTTAATAGTTCGACAATAGAGATTCCTGCCAAATACCTACGTCCATTTAGGCTGGACGATGTTCGTTTGGAATTCTAAAAAAGGCGACGGACGTTCAAATGGAATACGTTACGACATTCACAATGAGTTTTTGACAGACGTCCACTCCATTTGGATGGATGAATGCATCGTCAGTGGAGCCTTTGTATTAATTTTCCCAGTTTTTGCAACATTTTTCATCATCCAACACTAAAATATTTTTCAAATCAAACCAGCAGTTCTTGAGGTTATCGCGTTCAACCAAACAAACAAAGTCTTCAGCTTTATAATCTTCATTATTGTGTGTGACGGTGTTTGTGTTCGAAGTCCTTTGAAATGGCTCGACCAATTTTAATGTTTTTTTTTAACTATTTGTAGGTATAGAATAGATCGTAATGTATTTTTTATTGCGTTGGTCAGCTAGTATTAGCATAGATTATACGTAGATACCTACCAATCAGGATCCTTCCCATACTTTGTACAGCTTATGATAGGTACTTCTGACTCACTTGTTTGCATATTTAATTTAAAAAAAACATGTTTGTCATATGTTCTGGAAATGTCATTTATAAAAGGAAATTAAATAAAAATGCTTATTTCAAATATATATCTAGGTAGGCTTTTAATTAATTGCTTCATATAAAAGTTGTAAAAAATTTAATTGAGCGTTGGTCTCACATGTGTGAGGCACTCTAACAATCCTGCTGCTATTAATATACAAATGGATACAATAAAATGTTTGTCAAATTTATTAAAATGTCTGAAAAGTAGTGTCACCAAAAAATTTATAAGTTGAAAATCGGACCTTAAATCGAGTTTAATCGAAATTGGCTTCAACTAAATCGATGTCGAAGCTAAGTTGTAATGATGTACTTAGATACATTTGTGATGATAATTAGATACAAACAATGACAGACATTATATTTAATTATTATTATTTATAGTTCGTTTAAGAATTGCCTCAAAAGCCTACCAACGTATATGGTATGGTGTATCACCGAGGTTAGTCCAGGTTTCATTGGAGTGTTACAGAAAGGTGGTGTTTTCAAATAACATAACAATAAGTAGATACTTAGGTAGTTACTTGGTGTTAGTAAATAAGGTTATATTTAAAAAAAAAATATTGCATAGTTGTTCGGCATTTAAAGAGTGACCAAATTATTATTGCCAAGTTATTTTCTGTGCCTTTATCGAGTTGTAATCTAAGTGAATAAAGTACTTCGACTTTGGCGTAATAGAACGTGGTTATTTGTTAGCCAGTTGTTGAAATTTGACCGCACCTCTCTGCAACACGTAGTTTCGTTCCTTTTCTCAGCTGTCGTAAGTCTTAAAAGTCGTAGTTATTACTTTAACCTGCAGTACACAGTTATGTACACTACGGCTGGCTGTGTTAACTGCCCATTGCGATACACCCATAGAAGGTTTTGTGATTCAAACCGCAAGTTTGGTTCCACGTCGTCAGTTACCCTGGCATATTCACCGTATGTTTCGGCACATTGAGGGAGCGTCTGAAATGAAATATTCATGTTACTGATAAGTCGAGGAATCAATTACTTAAACCGTTATCAAATGCGTTTTATTTGAAAACTTTATATTTTTATTATATTGTAAACGCTAAAATGCCAACTATTTTTTTGAGTTTGGAACCAATGTTATTTATAATAAACGTTGTTAGTTAAAAAACGTCATCAACCCATAATTACGCTATTTTTTTTTTTTTTTTTTTTTAAGACGACTCCCGCCTAGGGTACAAGCCCTGTGTCGCGGGGGACTTTACAAACATACAAGTCACGGACACAAAGTACACCCAGACTTGGGACAACAATTTGTGGATCACACAAAGTGATGTCCCGTGTGGGAATCGAACCCACGACCTCTTGCGTAGCAGTCGGACACACTCGCACCGCGCCACAGAGGCAGTCTAGCTATGCATCGTAAAAAGCGTGCTAATGGAAAAAATATTGTACACCTTAAGCTAAATCCACATGCTTGCCATGTGTCGCAAACTCCAAACCTCTACAAGCCCACGAACGCGTGTACCTACGCGTCGCAAACGCTTGCCGGAAACTTTCTTTGATTTGCTTATCAAAAACCGACACCCTTGCAAGCCAAGCCAAACTTCCTATCTATCTACAAGCTTGAATTTGTAGACACTTGACGAGGTTTAACAAGCGTGTGGAACCGGCATTACATAAAACAAAATAATAATTTCTTACACGAATTTGTCGCATACCGAACTAAAAATCTTTTCATTAAAATCTGTTACAATGTGTTTTTTGTTAAGTCATAATAATTATCGTTTCGAATTAGGGCCTAAATAATTATGTTACCGTCAAAGTGATTTATCTATATAAAGGCTTTTATTGATGAAGGACCTTCAAAGGCTTCCAGACTTGTGCCATAGCGAGTTCAAGCGCGGTCGCCTTACTTTGGGGAATGAACAAAGGCGTGGTCGTCTTACGACGGCTATCATGGAAGAAGTATGCTGGCAGTAAAAAAAATAATTCAATAAAACAGCATACATACATACAGATTGGTTCGGCAAGGTTCCCAAGATTCTACACGAGCACCTTCGCGTGATAATAAAAAAAGAAACGTCCGAAACTCAAAAATAGGTCTATGGATTGATGATGACGTGTTATGGAGAACGCATACCGACCATCTATTTAATAAAACTTAATAAATTCTCATATGCATTATACATGTTATCTAAAGTTGTGAGCTAAATGGCTGTAGGTACGGCATCATCGTGTTCCCGGGCTGACTACTCATGTGGAGACTGAAATGTAATGTGGCCAAAACTTAGGCCTTCATTATGGAATACTGATGCTGTCAGAAGCTTTTGAAATTGGATGGGAAAAGATGTGCCTTGGACTCCTACTATCAAATATCTCGGAGTATCGATCGATCGCCAGTTATCGATGGCCCAACACGTGTCCACTCCCACTCCGTTCACGCCGGAGTCCCACAGGGCTCGGTATTATCTCAAATCCTTCGTATGTTCGGTAAGCCAAGCAAGCTAAATACTTATTAGTTATTCTTGATGATACTCTGTCGTTCGTTCCGCTCTGGCGTTCATTGTTATAAAGGATTTTTTTTTGTATAAAAAGTAAATTATTTACTCTTTAAAATATTACAATCTAACATTGAAACTAAGTAATAAGTAATTTTAAGTTGACATAAACTGCTAAGATAGTTATTCTCGACTGCTTCTGTGGCGCGGTGGGAGTGTATCCGATAAATCACCCTGGATAAAACTTTGTGTGATGAGCACGATGGTTTATTTTGTGTCTGGGCGTTATTTATCTATAATATGTATGTATTTAGAAATATATAAGTATGTTTATCAGTTGTCTGGTTGCCATAGTACAAGCTCTGCTTAGTTTGGGATCAGATAGCGTTGTGTGAGTTGTCCCAAGTTATTATTATTATTATTATTCTAAGAAATTATCCATTGATTTTTCTAAGTGTCTGATAAATTTATAACACTTTGTTCTTGTGTTTTAAATGTAAAGCACTTTCACTATCACTTTTTTCTCTCAATTAACACTACACTGACTCAAACGGCTCAGTTCTTTTGAGTCTTCGTTTTAAGTCCGTACAATCGAGAACTTGGATAGCCTCTAGATTTACATGGTGATGAAGTCTTTTGTCGTGAGCCTTTGCGAATTTTTGAATCATTTGGTTTAAGCATGTTCCAGACGGTTGGAAACAAGGCTTCCCGCCAAGGTGACCTTGCTGGTTTGCAACAGTGTAGACGGCTGTTGCAAACCAATTTACATACATATTCTGTTGGAAACCAACAAGGTCACCTTGGCGGGAAGCCTTGTTTCCAACCGTCTAGAAGACGCTTTATGTTCCAGACGGTTGGAAACAAGGGCACAAACCAAGGTGACCTTGGCGGGAGATTTGTGTGGCCCACCGTTTTTCCTTGGTACTTGGTTTGCAACCGCCGTCTGCACTGTTGGAAACCAGCAAGGTCACCTTGGTTTGTGCCCTTGTTTCCAACCGTCTGGAACATGCTTTAAGCATGTTCCAGACGGTTGGAAACAAGGCTACCCGCCAAGGTGACCTTGCTGGTTTGCAACAGTGCAGACGGCGGTTGCAAACCAAATTATGGTTTGACCTCCAACGCCCTTGGCGGGTGGGAGCTCTCTCCCACCACGCCGTTTGCTGTTGGTTTGTCGCCGTGTAGTCGGCGTTTCCAACCGAACAACAAACCAAACCACCAATAGGCACACATAATATGCCGCAAAATTGATATGATATTTATTACAATGTACATAAGTACCTACCCTTATTTTATAGTTTTGTTAAATTTATAAAAATGTATTAACTGCCTATTAAAAATTTGCAAGTACATACTGACGAAATAATTTAATTGGTGTGGTTTGCAACCAACAATTGGTGGGCCCCGCCAAGGTCGCGCGTGTTTGCGTGTGGTTTCCAACCGTTTGGACGAAAACACAAACGGTGGGCCACACAAAGCTCCCGCCAAGGTCACCTTGGTTTGTCCGCTTGTTTCCAACCGTCTAGAAGACGCTTTAAAGCGTCTTCTAGACGGTTGGAAACAAGCATACAAACCAAGGTGACCTTGCTGGTTTCCAACAGTGCAGACGGCGGTTGCAAACCAAATTATGGTTTGACCTCCAACGCCCTTGGCGGGTGGGAGCGCTCTCCCACCACGCCGTTTGCTGTTGGTTTGCCGCCGTGTAGTCGGCGTTTCCAACCGAACAGCAAACCAAACCACCGCACACATACACAATACAATCAGTCGGGCTGCGGCAAGCGGCGAGTGCGCACGTATCGGTGTACAAGACGCATCACCGACGCGGACGCGAAATTATTATGATATATATGAATGGATCTCTATACAGATTTCATTGCCTTTATATTATTTAGGTATATTGTCAATTTATTAAATTGATACGATATTTATTGCAATGTATATCTTCTTTTAAACTTTTGTTAAATTTGGAGTGTCATTCATAATGTTTTTGTAATATACACGTACTGATAAAATTAATATGAATGTAATGAATGATGATGAAATAATTATGTAACACTAACTACTAATTAATTAGAAGCTAACTTTTGGTCTAGCGTTTAGTGACTCTAAGACGTCGCGGGTTCGATCCCTACGGTGATGAGCACGATTGTTTATTCTGTGTCTAGGTGTAATTTTTCTATAATATGTTTACGTATTTAGAAGTAAGTATAGGTATGTTTATCAGTTCTCTGGTTGCTATAGTAGGTACAAAGCATAGATTATATACTTATACTGGTAGTACAAGCTATGCTCTGCTTAGGTAGATACTTTGAGATCGATGACGTTGTGTGAGTTGTTCCAAAATATTATATTATTATTATTTATATGTATTAAGCATAATACAATAGCACACAAAACAGCCATACTGAAGCCCTGCTTCTGAAGTTTTGATAAATTAGGAGCCAATCCTACAACTATAAATACGTGATTTCACTATGACGAGCGCGATCAGAATGAAAGTGTGAGCTTGTGTGCGTAGCGCGTGTTTGTGTGGTTTGCAACCAACAATTGGTGGGCCCCGCCAAGGTCGCGCGTGTTTGTGCGTGGTTTCCAACCGTTTGGACGAAAACACAAACGGTGGGCCACACAAAGCTCCCGCCAAGGGCACCTTGGTTTGTACGCTTGTTTGCAACCGTCTGGAGCAAAGCATGCTCCAGACGGTTGGAAACAAGCGGGCAAACCAAGGTGACCTTGCTGGTTTCCAACCGTGCAGACGACTGTTGTAAACCAAATTACATTGTTCTTGGTTTGCAACAGCCGTCTACACTGTTGGAAACCAGCAAGGTCACCTTGGCGGGAAGCCTTGTTTCCAACCGTCTAGAAGACGCTTTAGCACTTGGTTTTGAAAGCGTTGAATTATATTTCTGTTGCTCTGTTTGGTGCTGCCACAAAGCTGCACTCCATAAACCCATATGGGCGTAAGGACTTGTTTATACTAAAAGTTTGTTAGGTTTTGACAAATTTGAAGTCCTTCATTTTGAATAAACGCTAACAGTTCGTTGGCTTTATGTTGCTGAGAAATCATAGTGACGTTTAGTGACTAGGTATAGCCGCACAATACACGTACAGAGTAAGCACGTCTGCATCGTATGGAGACTGGCGATTATGCATAATATCCAGATTGAACACATTGACCGTAAGATATGTATTTGGAATATAATAAGTGTATTGTTGGTTACTAGTTGACTGAGTTTCTTAGGTACTTACAGGAATGTTCACTTGCCACTCTCGTCCGTCCCCATCTAAGAGTACTGGCTGCAAGTCGATTGGTGTACCCACTAACCTCCCTGTCAATGTTAAAAAACTCCATTAGTAACTTTAACGACGTCAAACATATTACGTCTGAAATAATATTATGGCGCTGACAACAGCCAAATAGGCTTATCCTAAACAATTTTTCAGCCAAATCTACGTAGTTTGTGACGGCAGAAAAAATATATGTTAATCTTGAACATATTTCTAAGAACCCTGTTGTATTCAAAACACGAATTTGAATTTTTTTCTCGATAAAAAAAAAAATACAAACTAACCTCTTAAAATGATCTTCTAACAAAAATATCTGTATTACTTAACAACGTACATTGGTAAAATTAATAACAATAACGTATCATGTTATAATACAGAATCTGGTTGTTTTTTATTTTCGACTACTCGACTTATTTTCAAGTAATTAATTGTTTTATGGTTTATAATTAGTTACGAGCGCTGCGTGATCGCGCTTCTCTTTCTTTTATAAGCAATCTGACAGTGATCGCAGAGACGCGCAGCTAGACGGACGTATGTCGCTTTGCCTCGCCATCCATTCACTTCATATTTTGTTTGTTGTTTGAAAAATTATAGACATTGGTAAAGAATATAAGTTTAATAAATATTCTATTAATTTAGACTATCTAAGTTGTTAATTTAAATATATTTAGTTCTCAGTTTAAAAATATTTGTTACTATAATTGGGAACCAAACAAAAATGTCGGAGGCCAGCAAAAAGCGCTTCTATACCAACAAACAAAAACATCTCATGGAAGTAGTAAAGTAAGTATTATATTTTTCATATTGTAATATTGACAAAATATTGCACGAACAGAAGTGAAATCGTAACCAAACCAAAAAGCTACACTAAGCTGTTTTGTACAACGTATAGCGAAAATTCATCTGCAACTGTGAAGCTCGTTTGGTCTAGCGGTAACTGCGTTGATTCAGAATATCAAGTTTCAAGTTCGAAACCTAGGTTCGCCTGATAATTTTTTGTATTTATTTTTAATATTTTCTTTTATCTTTTCAGTAAAAAGAGACGTTTGGCGAATAGTTCAGAAGCAGGTGAAACTTCGGAAAGTTTTTCACCAATTAGTTTGTAATAAGTACCTACATACTAATATAGATAATAATTTTATTATTTATATTACATTAACACATTACACAAAAAGAATCGCCACATGGACAAAGAGGATCCCCTTTACATTTTAGAAAGATAGTTACAAACAAGTATAATGATAAACTATCACATTTGCATAGACCTACGACTATCTTAGAACTGGCCTAATAGGAAAATACTCCTAAAATACTTGTAGCTTTATCCATTGTTTCTTGCCCTTTCCATACAAATAGTTGTGTAGGTTTTAGTATTTTTTACCTATATATGGCGATCTATACATACTGAAGTGTCTGTTCCTAATGTCAAAATAGCAGTTTTTTTACTAAATGCTATGAAAGTACGCATAGTACTTAAAACAAAAATACAGTTTTTTTTATCTGGCTGTCTGTCTGTGTGTTTGTTTCGACAAATCTCCAAAACGGCTGTACGGAGATTGACAGGACTCACTGTCAGACAGCTAATGATGTAAGGAGTAACTTAGGCTACGTCCACAGCTAGTCTACAGCTAGTTAGACATAATAGGTAAGATTAGTGCTGAAGAAAGTTTTTCTAAGTTTAAATGTAATAAATATTTTGTACAGGTTAGGAAATGTGGCTGTTGCAGTTACATTAGAAAGTGATGTTATAATTCCTCTAGAAAATGTTACCAGGTAAAGATGATGCCCAAGTGATATGAAACTTCCTCATGATCGTTCTTATACTTCTTATATTATTGTGAGTCATAGTTTTTTTCCATCACTGGTTTGAAGTATCGGCAAAGGTATCTGAGACAGTTGAATCCACCGATAATATTCCTAAACTTGAGGTAAATATTATTATTTTGAACAGGTTGTCGAAGATAAAATCTGGCAGTTAGTATTTAGTTACTAACGCATAGATAAGCTTTAAGTAATATTTTTTTTAGACTGCTACAAGTCACCCTGCACAACAAAAAATCCTTATAAATATTATTATTATTATTATTACATCGGACGACGAACAAACTTATCGCATTTATTTTTAAATCTTCAGAATATTTCTCGCCCTTACCCCTAAACCCTTGGGTTGTAATTTAAAACACATTAATTTGGTAGGAGAAAACATAAATGGATTCTTGTCGAAGTTCACTCTTTTGTGTAGGATGTGCAATTTAAAATTTATCATTAAAAGTGATTCCAGTGACTAAAATTATTTACCAGTCAATTATTGTGCTGTAGCAGGTATGTTATCAATTTTCGGAGGACATTCAAACTTGGAAGAATTTTCTTCAGCTCTAAATTTACCTTATGTCAAATAAATAATAATATTATTAATAAAAAATAATATATATTATTAACTATCTGTGCAAATAAATAAAATTGAAGAGTCTGTTTGTAATATCAAAATAACAGTTTTATGCATATATATTAATTATTATGGATAACATATATCCATAATAATTACTGATAACAAAAATACAGTTTTTTTTGTCTGTCTGTCTGTATGTTTGTTCCGGCAAATATCCGAGAGCAAATAAATTATAATTATGCGAAAATATTTAAAATGTTGCTAATATATTTTCGAGTTTTATTTTTCTTTCTTTTATATTGTTTTGAAGTTCATAGCAAATAAAGTCTCCTGAAATAATTAAAAATACAAACGTATAAAAAATATTTATTGTTTTTTTTAATCGCCCTGTCTAATTTCTTTCTAGTTCTTCATATAGAACAAAAAATAAAGCGCCATCTATTGGTTTATTGTTTATAATTGACCGCGTCCTTGTGTTGGTAGTTCGCTGTATTTACCGTCCTTTATCAATGGCACTAGGACATCGGAGAAATAGTGGGCGTGGCTAAAATAGTGAAACATCAAAGTTCAGTAGCTGTTGTCAGCGTCTTAAAGCTAATCACCACGGTTTGGTCCATGTAAAAGGGAATGCCCATTAGCAGTATCGCATGTATCTAAGTTGTGCCACAAGTTGATTAAACGTATAATCTTGTTTCTAATTATAACATTTTTATATAATGATATGGAATCTCACATTTGCCGGATTAATAAAACGAAAATATTAGTCTTTCAGTCTATTTATTTAGTATTTTTTCGTATGAAGTTATTTTTAACGGTAGTGTTGCCACCGTTAAAAATAACTAATATGGTAATATCGATTAGGATTAATAACGATTATTATTATATAATTATTAGAAAGTCATAGAATCTGTAAATGTATTTTGGTTCTTGTAATTATATTATAATTATAAATACTTTAATAATAGTTGTACCGTTTGAATGTAAGGAACGATAATATTTTAAAAAACGAAAACATTATTTTTTAATACCTTTAGATTGAACCGGCTCGATTAAAATTAAGAACTTAATAATGAATTATATAAAAAAATCGATTTGTATTAGGATAGTATGATAGGATAGTTATGGCAACACTGAAATGTAATGTCACTTGTTTTTGTGTGCTTTGCTTGTTTGGCGCCGGCGCATGAAAAGTATGAAAACAGTTTAAAGCTTAATAACAAATAGCTTTTGTTATTTCTCGTGTTGTGTATGATATTGTGGTTACATTACGTGAGTTTGAGAATGAGACTCCATATACATAGTAACAATCAGAAATATTTTGTGAGACAGAGACTCGTAGCAATTGTGACAATTGTGAAGTGTTTGTGAAATAGAATCGGATTATATATCACTGCAAAGCCGTATTCATAGCCATAAACTAGTGTTACACATCATGTGTAATACATAATTAATACGCAATATCATAGTTATGTCCTATTTAAAAAAGAAAAATATTTAAAAATATTTCGATTTTCGAAGTTCATCCACCCATATCAATTAAACCCGGCAAATTAGGTAAATCATTGTTGGTTTTTCTGAAAGTATATATTAATGTCTACATAAATCAGTAGTTTTCATCTTGGCACAACAAAATTTGTAGCGATACTAAATTCCATAGTCACTTGAACAATCGCCTTTGGTACACAGATAGTTGTTATAATGTAGGCACTCGCTACAAAGCCTAAAGCAAATATTTAAAGGGGTGAAATGGCGGTGAAGCCGCGGGCGCAAGTTAGTAACTTCATAAGCGTTAAATCGCAACAAAATCAAATGTGCTAATGTGCCTATCGTAGTAGAAAAATGTAACATTCCCGCTACACTTCCCCTAACAAATGAAAAATGAAGTTATGTTTATATATTTTTAAAACAAATAAACAAGACTGCCTTGTTTTTAAACTCACCCCATGTAGCATGGGCTTCTGCGCCCAATTTAATTGATTTGTCGTCGCATAACGCCTCACCGAACAGAGCGGCGACACAAACCGCAGCAAGCAGAGAATGCACTCTACCAAACATGGTGACAGCTGTATGTTAAATGACCACAGACGCCTAACACTATTTTTTATAAAAACCGTACCGTTCCGGTAAATTTTAAATGTATTGGAACGAATTAATGTACATTGCATTTCAAAATAATTATTAAATTGAACTTATTATTTGCAACACTAAAGGTAGGCCCACATCGCGAAAGTATTTTAGCAATTGACTGGCTTGTGGTCTAGTTGTTGGTGAACCTGACTGTTAAGCTAGAGGTCGTGGGTCCCATTCCCATCATCAGCCTATCGCAGTCCACTGCTGGACATAGGCCTCTCCAATTGCCCGCCACTTTGTTCTATCTTCGGCTTCTCGCCTCCAGCTCCTGCCAGCCGTTTTACGTAAATCATCACTAAACCTGGCCTGAGGGCGTCCTACACTACGTTTGCCGAGCCGCGGTCTCCACTCAAGAACTCGTTTACCCCAACGGTTGTCGGTTCTTCGGCTAATATGGCCAGCCCAGTGCCACTTCAACTTGCTAATCCGGTGGGCTATGTCGATAACTTTGGTTCTCTGTCGGATCACCTCATTTCTGATTTTGTCCCTAAGAGAAACTCCGAGCATAGCCCTTTCCATAGCCCGCTGAGCGACTTTGAACTTGTGGACCAGCCGTACCGTCAGTGTCCACGTTTCGGCTCCGTATGTCATGACGGGTAGGACGCACTGATTAAAGACTTTAGTCTTTAGACATTGTGGGGTCCCATTCCCACCCAGGATAAATCTTTTTCTGATGAGTACGATTGTTTATTCTATGTCTGGGTGTAATTTATCTAAACTAATACTATTTGATCTATGTATACTAATATTAAAGCGGCGGTAGCCTAATTGCTAAGGCATCGGTCTCGCAATCGTGAGGTCGTGGGTTCGAGTCCTGCCTGACCATTATACTACCGACATGAACCCACTCCTAACACAAGCCATAGAGCTTAGCTGGAGAGGTTAACAGGATTGCTAATAATGTGGGACCACAATCCCACATTGCTAGTTACCTTTTATAAGAAAAAAAACTGGCTTTCCCGCGCAACTTCGTCTGCGTAAATTTTCCGCGTTATTTGCAACATTTCTCATTGCTGCTCCGCTCCTATAGGTCGTAGTGTGATATTATATAGCCTATAGCCTTCCTCGATAAATACCTACTATTATATATGGATGTACACGCACTTACAAGTTTCTGAATCCCGACTATTAACACAAATCCATAAGGTAAGATTAGGTTCGCAGTATTCAGGTACCTACTTTAAAAACTATACATAATAGATGTTTTTGAATTCCTAAAAAGCTTGCTTTTTTGTATAATCGTTATGAATACATATGTTACCCAGAATTTTTAATGATACTAACTTTTAAACTTTCGCGTTGCATGATTGTAACTATTTATTATACGGGAATTAACACGCATTGTTTACCCTAAAATTGCTTGACGTTTCGACCAGGTTGCACCGGCCGTGGTCACAAGCGGACTGTCGCAGCTATGTTAAGACTCCGTCAGACTACCGACTGCGAACTAATACGAGGTTGTCTTTTCGACATGGAATCCAGTGATTCGTAAAACACAACCTCGTATTAGTTCGCAGTCGGTTAACATGGACAAAAAGCTAGTTAGCAACTATTCTTTTTTCAATTTTCAATACTTGATAATGGCTGCGATAAAAGTTAGTTGTTACATCGGTTCAATCCTACAACTGCTAAAAAGTATTATATAAAAAAAAATATTATAAAAATAAAAAAACTCGCCTGCACAAAAAAGATGGAAACAAATTCTCTTATATAATTATGCTACTTTACGGCTTTGCATCGATCTTCCAGCCAGTATAGACTATTTAAAACCATTTAAACTAAACTTGTCTTAGACGAAGTGTGACTTTTTTTTTATTTATTTTTTGCAAATTTTATTTATTTTTTTTATATTTAAATACCCAAAATGTTGCAGTTAGTTGCGAATAATGGTCTACAGAGCAAAGTAGTGTAGACCCTAATTTCAATATTTTTTTAAATATCTGTGTGGTTAATGCCTTAAAAGAAAGAACAATAACCAGACATCCATACTAATATTATAAATGTGAAAGTAACTCTGTCTGTCTGTCTGTCTGTCTGTCTGTCTGTTACGCTTTCACGCTCAAACAGCTAAACCGATTTAGATGAAATTTGGTATGGAGATAGTTTGAGTCCCGGGGAAGGACATAGGATAGTTTTTATCGCGATAACCGACATCCACGCGGGCGGAGCCGCGGGCGAAAGCTAGTGTTTTTATAAATGTTTGTACAAAAAAGCACCATGCGTGTTTTGTTTTAATGTCGTCAAAATACGAATAACATAGTTTAAAAAAAAACATTTATTTATTTACTAGCTGTCCCGCGCAACTTCGTCTGCGTAAATTTTACCCTTTTTTATGATCCTATGTTACTTCTAATACCTCCAAGAATATGTGTACAAAGTTTCATAATGATCGGTTGAGTAGTTTTCGCGTGAAAGCGTAACAAACAAACTTACATTCACATTTATATATTAGTAGGGATTCATTTGCATAAAATATGTGGTACATATTACAGATCTTTAGAATACATATTATTGAATCGGCACACTTGCCAATAATGGCATGCAAATTACATCATTGGTATAGGTAAGAACTATAAAATTTATGAAAATTACAAATAAATATAATTAAAAAGTGAAATAGTATTAAAAAAAAAAAACAAATGCACACCAATGTAATAAAATCCGGTCACTTATACAGGGTGACTTTGAATTACTATTTACTATTTTGAGTCGACAATCTTCAATGAGTAAACCTAAAATAATAAAATAAAATAAAAATGTTTATTTCTTTTTCTACATTTGGGTACATTACATTACATTTGGAGTTTCCATTTAAGCCATTTAATGCTTGTGAGAGGAGACTCCGCTCTTCCGAGTTATTTACAGGATCAGCGTGTTCGAAGCTAGACATTTTTATTAGATTTTGAATAACATGCAGTGATATAAAAATATAAAATAAAAAGTAACATACACAGACAAAGTTTCATATTTACAAGTAATGAACCTGGGCGCTTACAAACATATTTTATGGTTGATTGACGATTGTATGTATGTGTGAGAGTGCGGGTGTGTTGGTAGGTGTGAGTGTATGTTTGAGAGATAATGGTGATGGTGGGTGCAGTTGTTTGTCAATGGACTATTTAGATGAAGATGAAGATGAGCTTTTTAGTGTGAGTGAAGAGGTTGTGTATCGAGGTGTTTGTGGATGTGTTTTTGGATTATCCCTGCGATATTGTCTTGGGATCGGAAGCTATGGTACATTCCATAGCTTTCACTAATCTTTACTGATGATCCTCACGGTTTGTTAGTTCATTTATGTTCTAATCGTCTGAACCAAACTTTCCACTTCATCGTAGGTTTTCGCCTTAAGCCAGTTTACTAAAGCAGGTTTGCAGTCTTTTAATGTAAGTGAGTGAAACTTGCATGTATCCAAGAATTTTTAGGACATATTATTAGAACAAAATATAAATGTTCTATGATACTTTAAAATACAAAAAAAAATACGTAAGTATCTAGTGAGTAACTCCATGCGCCGCTGTTTTTTGTTTCTGTGAGTATGAATGAATACAGACATTGCAACGTTGCCATACCGTGCAAGGGACGCGGTACGGTAACGAGTCGACGAAGAGATACTTCATAAATACACACATCAAAAGTGTCTAGGGATCAACATATATTTTTGCAATAACTTTTCTCCTGATTGATTTTTTTTTTTTTATTTCTTTAAGGATTCATCAAATAAAGTGTTTTCGTTTGTCACAGTAACGATAAACCAAGTCACCTTTGCATTAATAAAGAAATTTGCCATTTTCCTAATAAAGGGATTTTTGACATTTGAACCACTAACATTAAAGTTCGAAAAAAAGACTGAAATAACAGTTTTCTTTAAAATTTTATTGGGTAACTTAAACAATTAATAATCCGTGTTTCTACCGCGAACACTAACAACACAAGAACATCGGTTTGGCATACTCAAAATGAGTTCATCCAAATCACGCTGTGGAATGGCCGCCCATGTTCGTTGCAACAACAAAAAAAGGTCTTCTTGCGACTGGATACCCTCCATATTCGGCAGAGCTCTTCTCTGTAGCATATCCCATGCATGCTCAATCGGGTTCAAGTCTGGCGACTGAGCAGGCCAGGGCAGGACATTGATGTTAGCTGCGGCGAGAGTCTGTCTTACAACTCTTGCGGTGTGCGGTCGTGCATTATCATGCATTAACTGAAATAAGGGACCGATTTGCACTTGTAGAGGAACGATGACGTCTGATACAATCGTCTCAGCATAAATTTGAGCGTTGAGGTTGCCTCTGATCCAAATCAACTCAGTTCTTCCGCCGATCCAAATACCCGCCCATACCATGATGGTTCCACCACTATAAGGATGGACTTCCTGGCAGGATTTTAATCGCTGTTGGCGTCCAGGGGTTCTCCAGTGTCGTATACGTCTTGTATCCGGTCTCATACCAAAACGAGACTCATCAGAAAAGCACACGAAACGCCATTGTTCTTCTGCCCAATTTCTGTGTTCAAGAGCCCATTGATATCGAATCCTACGATTGTGCATTGCTATAGGTGGTACCCGTAGCGGTCTTCGGGAATGAAGGTTCACTTCATGCAAGCGGTTTCTGACTGTTTGGTCGCTAATTAAGTTCCCTGAAGAGTGATGAAGCCTCACGGCTAACATCATGGCGGTTATTGTTGGACCTCTTCGAGTTAAGATTTGAATGTATCGGTCTTGTCTCCGTGTGGTGCAGCGATACCGTCCTCCATGGCGCTCAGCCACGGTACCAGTGCTTCGGTAACGTGTCCAAAGTCGACTGATAACACTCTGACTTGTATTCAGAGCTAAAGCCACAGTACGTTGCCGGGAACCAGCTTCTATCATTCCCACGGCTCTGAGCATTTCTTCCCTGCTTAAATGACGTCGCCGCTCCATAATAACGTTGGTTTTAATCAGTAGTAGGGAAACAGTAGCACTAATAATGTCTTCAATGCGTTGTATGTTTTTATAGGGAAAATATTGACAGCTGATTTTCATCTTTTACTCGAATTTGATTCACAGTTCCTGATTCAAATTATGAAATGCACCAAAAAGGATCCATATAAATTTATAAAATCATAAATTTATTACAAAGCCACATCTCAATCTCAAGAAATCCGCATAAAAATGCTTGATCCCTAGACACTTTTGATGTGTGTATATATGCAAGGAACTGTCAAAAGTCCATGAGATTTAAATATAACTCTACAAGATTCGGACCACTCCAATTTAAAAATGACCTGTAAACATTTTTTTGAGCGCTAAACACTCTTGTTACCTCAGAGGAGTTACCCCAGATTACTATGCCATATCTAATGACTGAACAAACATAGGCATGATACATCACTAAAGAAGTATGTTTAGAAGTCACGTTTTGAATCTTTTTTAGGGCAAATACGAACGAGTTTATTTTTTACAAATTGTATTTATGTGATTTCTCCATAGTAAATGTTTGTCTAGGGTTAAACCTAAAATGTTGTGCTTTCTAGTTGTCCAATATTTTCTTTATTATTATTAATTATAAATTGCGTATCTTTACTTTTACATGTTTTAAAGTGTACTAAATGAGTTTTAGAAAAGTTTAATTTTTAGTTTATTAATATTTATCCATGAATTAATGTCATCTAATGTTTTATTTATTACAGAATTAATATTGTCTCCATTTTTGCACTTCATTACAATAAAATTGTTGTATCGACATAAACTTTAAATTACTATAAAAAAATATTTCATGTCACAAATGCCATAATCATGTTTTATTAGATTGTTTACACATTACTTTAATGAAATTAAATAAAAAATTAAACTGGTCATTATTCGCAACTAACTGCAAAATTTTGGGTTTTGGTATAAAAAAATAATAAAATTTGCTAAAAAAAAAGTCACACTTTGTCTAAGACAAGTTTAGTTCAAATGATGGTTTTAAATATTCTATACTAGCTCCTCTTTACGGCCTTGCATCGATCTTCCAAACACCCTGTAAAACTTCATGCAGTGGAAGGCATTAATGAATCTCGATGAACTTAGTGAAGTGCCTCTGACTGCATGAAATCACGTAATTATGTAGGGGATCGTGTTGCCATTTTTTTGTGCAAGCGGGTTTTTTTATTTTTATATTTTATTTTTCCTGATAACTTATATGGCAGAACAACGTTTGCCGGGTCAGCAAGTAAATAATAATAACTCTAGTTATTTCTTTATTCAATTTATTCAAAATCATTACAGCTAGCTTTCACATATACTTAGCAACTTTTACCGTAAAGTACTAGGTACTTTTAAATTATTTAAAAAATATTTATTACTTATTTACAACGTATTAAATACCCAATTAGATTGGTATGTGTTATTTTTCGAAACAATAAGCGATTTACGAGTATATCACGGGTTAACGTACTACAGAATAAGCATGAAATCAAATTCTAACACACATTTAAGTTGAACAAATAAGTATTTATTTCAATTTGTTTCGGAAGCCAATTAGGATTATATTGTTATCGTAATATACCGTTACGTTAAGGTTATTAAGGCGCGTTTTATACTGAGGGATGCGCAGATGCCGCCATTTTGAATTATAACTGTCATCATGTTTGGAAGAATGCATCTATTGCACTCAGCGTTTTTGTCGCCGCTCTGTTCGGTGTAGCTTTTAGAAGTTAGAAATGAGCTCGACATACTACCGCATTTTTTAAATAATTAATTATGAATATATGTTTCAACGAAAAAGTATCAAATGTCTAAATTGCAGTAGGAATCAATTGTATTCGTCAGCGGCGAAGGGTTAAAATTTTCCGAAGGAAACTCGATAATAGGTGGACATGGTTTTTCAAACTCAAACACAAATATCTTTATTTCGTAAAATTTTATTTTATTTTTTATTTATTTAAAACTTTATGCACAAAGTTGTACAAAGGTGGACTTAATGCTAAGAGCATTCTCTGCCAGTTTACCTTAGGGTGATGTAGAAATGGAATGTGTAGGTGCAGTAACCTAATTGTAAAATAAAAAAAAACTTCCTATTATTCTTACATAATACACAAATAAAAATAGCTAGATAGAGAATATAAAATAAATACTAAAATACATACTTACAAAAATACATACATACATACATACATACACAAATAAATACATAGATACAGACAAATATTTATGTTACTAATATTGTGATGATTCAGCTGATCCATCAAGGAACAAAGTGCGTACCTTCCATTTAAAATTAAGGCGATTGGGTGCCATCCTAATTTCGGGGGGCAGGGCATTCCAGAGAGAAACAGATTGAACTATAAAAGAGCATCCGACGAATCCAGAAGAATGAGCAGGGCATAAAAGAAGTAGATTGTCGGAAGATCGAAGATCTCTACTGTGATTTGAGTGCAGGTACTGAAAGTAGGAAGTCAAGTAATAAGGGGCAGTAGGAGAATTAAGAATAGAATAGAGTGTAGTCAGAGCGCGTAAACTATGTCGCTGGCGAATCGGGAGCCATTTAAGTTCGGAACGGTAGGAAGAAACATGGTCAAACTTACGAAGATTGAAAATGAATCGAATGCAGTTATTTAGAAGTCGGTCAAGTTTATTAAGGAACTCTGCATTCAGGTCAAGATAGCATACATCACCATAATCAATCAAGGGGAATATTAGCGTTTGGACAAGCATTACTTTAGTTTTATACGGAAGAAAGTTCTTGAGACGATATAAAGCCCGCAAAGTACCCGTAACCTTTTGACTTACATTTGTTATTTGAGTATGCCAGTTGAGGGTGGTATCAAGGATAATGATTGAATGAAATCAGGTTAATGATTATTTGAAAACGTCAAATTAGTACGTACTAAAAAAATTATAAAATTAAGATTGTTTGAAAACAAATACAAAATGAGGTTAAGCGGCAGTTCCAAGTGTAAAAGCTGCCAAGAAACTCACACTCTTTTAAAATCATCATGTTTGTTTTCTGAATGAACCAGTGTGTTTGGTGAGTGTAATCGTTTATAAATTACTAGCTGTGCCCCGCGGTGTTACCCGCGGTTTATTAGCCTATGTGTTAATCCAGGGTGTCAGCTAACTCCATACCAAATTTTATTAAAATCGCTCCAGCCATTTAGACGTGAAGAAGTAACAAACATACACACTCACATACTCACAAACTTTCGCCTTTATAATATTAGTGTGATTATCGTTACTAATAGTATTATTATTTAGTTATCCTTAACTAAATAATACTACTATTAGTAACTCTAAAATAAGCATATATAAACGTATTCAGCAAACACAATACTTCACTTCTTACAAAGTAAATATATATATGTATACACATATAATCTTAAAGTACATTTGAATAGCCTGTGAGAGAAAGCAGTTCAATCCTGAGTGTCTTTGTCTTCCATATAATAGTAACGAGTAGTAACTTTTCATACACATATACGTATATTAAGTAGATAACTAGAATTCAAAGGGAAACCGATAAGAATAGTGCTCTAAAGGTTCATTTCCGTGCATCGCGACCGATCGCGAGCCGCTCGCGGCTTACGACAAGCGGCTGAGGTAAGTGACAGACGCGCGCGGCCGACGAATGTCGTAGGCCTGCGCGCGCACTGTGAATATTGTCGCATCAGCCGCGAGCGTCAGCCGCTTGTCGTAAGCCGCGAGCGGCTCGCGATCGGCCGCGATGCTCGGAAATGAACCTTAAGGGTTCCCGCCACTGGCACTCGTGCTTTGACAACTGTCAGTTAACATTGCCATATAAAAATCACAACTTAAAAAAAATAGTTTCTAGAGATTCTGGTAGACCTTATAACATTCATAAAATATGCACTCAGCGCACGTGCTCACAGACACGCCGACACGCCTGAGTTGAGTCTCTAAACGCCTTCCGAACAAAGAGGTCCGAGGTTTTGGCCGTGGACGGTATTGAGTGAAATGTGTATGAAGGTTGCCCTATGTATCCTCTGTACTACATCGGTTCAAGACCATTACTTTGTGGCCGGCGCGTGTGTGTGTGTGTATGTGAGTGTGAGTGTGTGTGTTTTAATCTTAGGGAAATATATTTAGTGTTATAGATGAGTTTAGGCAAATATATTATTGAAGGGATAATCTCACAGTAATACATATATACTAAAAGTAAATATATAATTTATAATTCTACATAAATTTCCTATAATTAAATTATAGGAAAAATATCATCACACCATTTTCTTAAAGACCTGAGCAATAATGTAGAATGACTTTATCTTTACAATATTTTGCAAATAACGTGGCTACCATTGGGCTGATCTTTGTAAAAACTTGTAATTTGGTAGTTTACATAAAGGGCCATTACTTGACTAAGAATCATCGCGCTATCATCTATAGAGATCTAGCAGTGGTGCATTTTTTGTCGAATCATACTGTATCATCACATAAATACAATTATAATCAATGGAATGCATATGTTCACGCTATGGTCAAAAGGAGCGGAGCTAAACACAACTTTTCCAAAGTTCAATTTGGACGAGTATTTCAACATACAGTCACTATCTTCCGTGGTTCTGTGGTTGAACGGTTAGCTTAGAACTGATGAGTCGAGGGTTCGAGCCAGCTGAGGTTACTTTTTTTTTTTTTTTTTTTAAAGGCGACTCCCGCCGTAGGGTACAAGCCCTGTGTCGCGGGAGACTTTACAAACATACAATTCACAGACACAAAGTACACCCAGACTCGGAACAACAGTTTGTGGATCACACAAAGTGGTGTCCCGTGTGGGAATCGAACCCACGACCTCTTGCGTAGCAGTCGGATACACTCCCACCGCGCCACAGAGGCAGTCAAGTTTTGTAACCTCTTTCTATTTTTCGATATTTTTAGCCGACTGCGTAAGAAGGAGGGTCATGTTTTTCGACCGTATGTGTATGTATGTATATTTCTTTGGCACGGTCTAGAGCCTAAACGGCTTGATCGATTTTAGCTTGAGAGGTGTCGTTAGATACGTCGAGAGTGACACTGGGTACATTAAAATTTAAATAAAGTCAAATAGCGTAGTTTTGGCGCCAATATATAGTTATGTTTAAAAAAAAAACATCTAAACCTATCGAGTGGGGTATCAAAATATATATATATATATATATATCCGCTCCGCTTTCAATCATATATAGTCAGTCAGGACAAATGATTCCATACGTATATTTAAAACTAACTTATATAAATATCAAAATATAACAAGAAATAATTGTGAGATGAACCGCTCAAAATCAAGCCAATCTATGAGGCTCAGTTCTATATGTCGCGGATAAACTAAGGACGAAGCTTTAACTCACTCATGAGTATCTGAAGAACTTATACTACACTAGCTGTCCCGCGCAACTTCGTATGCGTAAATTTTCCCCGTTTTTGCAACATTTCTCGTCGCTACTCCGCTCCTATTAGTCGTAGCGCGATGTTATATAGCCTATAGCCTTTCTCGATAAATGGGCTATCCAACAAAAAATAATTTTTCAAATCGGACCAGTAGTTCCTGAGATTAGCGCGTTTAAACAAACAAACTCTTCCGCTTTATAATATTAGTATAGATAAACGTTGAAGTAATTTTTATAGGCATTTCTGGCTAATTACTTTACAAATACAATAATTGCATTTTTGAAATATAGAATTTTTTTTCTAGTAACATAGTCCAGATAGGTGGTTCGATTTCGGCTGTCCCGTTTTGGTCCCGGTTTGGCTACGGAAGTCTCGGGTTCGAATCCTAAGTTTGGACTTGAAAATTATTTATATCTTTTAAAAATGCAATTACCTATACGTTACTATCACATTTTTTCCGTCATTCGTAAAGCTTACAGATGCGATGAACCATCCTCAGGACGTTCCCGTCAAAGAGAGTTACAGGTTTACACCAGGATCTAGGCATTGAGAGATATACCCTTAGATAGAGATCCACCCTTAGGGGTGGATACAGAAATTGCGAGACATACACTCTCAATTCCTGTATTTACCCTAAACTGAACGACGAATGATTGTGGGCTGCGTGATATATTAGAAAGCTCAAGTGCTTGGTAACAAATCTGGCATCAACGCGGGCGGAGCCGCTGGCATAAGCTAGTGAACATATATAATCTGAATCTCGACAACGGCTCCAACGATTTTCATGAAATTTAGTATGCAGGGGATTTCGGATCGATATTCGGTTTCAGTTTAAGATAACATCGTTTAAAAAAAAAACTACCGTGCAAAGCTAGGTCATCCAAGTACTAGCTTTTATGCGCCCATTGAATTTCTAACTTCATCAAAAGACCATCTTTTGGCCTCTAGAATTTCCCCATGAGTCTTTAAGCATATCGGGCCTAATATATAATTACTTCTTATGCGTCAATTTTTCCCATTTTTGCAACATTTTCATTGCTGCTCCGCTCCTATTGGTCGTAGCGTAATGTTATATAGCCTTCCTCGATGAATAGGCTACCCAACAAAAAAATATTTTTTCAATTGGGACCAGTAGTTCCTGAGATTGCTTGCTGCTTTCACGAATTAAAGTTTGAGTCTCGTACACACAATAGGTAAAAAAATATACCTATTTATAAGTCGTACTAAGAAGTGCCTAATAATTTGTTATGGCAATAGATGGTTTTGCTACGGCGCATCGTGCTATTCAAACCTTGCAGGCGTTGACAATTTTATTCAATAAATTTTCATAAAAAATAAAATAAATAAAGCATGTGTAATGTTTATGCTTATTATTTCGACTGGCCTTAGTCTAGTGGTTAGTGACCTAGACTGCTAAACTAGGGGTCGTGGGTTCGATCCCCACTCAGGATAAAATTTTGTGTGATGAGCACGATGATTTATTGTGGGTGTAATTTATCTACAATATGTAAGTATGTATTTAGATCTTTAATGTATGTTTATCACTTGTCTGGTTGCCATAGTATAAGCTCTGCTTAGTTTGGGATCAGATGATGTTGTGTGAGTTGTCCCAAGATATTATTATTATTATTCTACACTTTGTATAATGGGATGTGTTCAGAGGACTTATTTTATGAAATGCCTACAGCCTTCATCTACCGTCGATTGAATCAAGAATGAACTGCAACATCAAGAATGATTGCTGAGCAAGTGGTGTTTTTTCTTAACTAAATTCCCACACGGGACACAAAGAGAAAGTTACTACGTTTATCTCTTTACTGTCGTCTGGGTCCTTATTCACTATCTTTTTTTTTTGGTTTTCGCGGCAAGCCCGCATTTCTAACTGTCAAAATCTTGTCATAATGGTAAATAGAGAGCTGCGCTTAGAAATACATCGCGCATGCGCGCGGACATCTTTGAGCGCACCGCGCATGCGCCAGTTAGCGCGGGCTTGCCGCGACTACGAAAAAAACAAAGTGAATAAGGACCCTGCTCTCACGACTAATGAAAGTTAACCTATCTGAGATTATCTCGACATTTATTTACTTTCCATTGGGGTAAAGTAACAGAAAATAATAAGTACCTACTTAGAAAGAAAATACATTTATTTCAACAAGGGGCATTCGTACATCATCATTATAATAGGTATTTGACTTATATATAAGCTAGGTTTTTAACATTTCAAAGTCTTTTTTGTGATTTTTAAAGCACATTTTATGGTAATCATGGCGCGCAAAGTGAGCCCAGACACTATCCCACAATCTATGCATTTTTGTGGCAACTAGGTACACTTTATTGAGAATCTATCACACTTTCAGGTTGAGGCTTTCACATAGTCATTTCATTATAAGAAGCCATGCCTAAAACATTTTTATCCAATAATGCTGTATCGATGCGATTCGATCAAAACGTTTCATCATTCACGCGATTAGGTCCCGAAATATATCTAATATCTATGTATAAAATTCGCTAAAATTTGAACACAATAGCTACTTCTCTGTCACCTCATCCCACACATGACACCACTCTACAACTGTCGAAGGGGCGAGCGATACATGGCGGGTTTTGGGTCGCACCCACTAAAAAACCCGCCATGTATCGCTCGCCACCTACGCCGGAATTTGTTATACCGTCGGCGGCCCGCCAAGTGGCAATGCCCGGAAGCGATGTTGTTGAGTTCCGGGCATTTCACGCCTAGGCGGCCCCTCGATACACACAAGATACACACGCGCCTCCACGGAAGGCCGCGGGCAGGGCACATTACCCCGTACGCCCGCCTAAGGCGGCATCAGCCTCACCTAAGGCGGCCTCAGGCGCAGATGTGCGCGCCGACGCTGTCCGGTTCGCCGGCGACGGAATGGATCCGCCAGGGAGCTCTCTTCCCTGACGCGCTCCGCCGCCTCCGATAAGTTCCAGACATCCCAGCGATAAAACCGCTACATCGCCTTACGAACCAGTTGAAGGCAGCCATCTGGGAGCACTGTCTCGACCACTATACACAGCCATTCTTAGGGCTACCAAAACAGTTTTCGGGGTTACCTAAACATCTCTTCTCAAGGCTACCTAAACAGCCCTTCACAGGGCTACTAAAACAGTTCTTCTCCGGGCTACCTCAGCCCTTCTCAGGGCTACCCCAACAACCCTTAGGGGCTATCAAAACAGCCTATCTCAGGGCTATCAAAACAGTTATTTTTCGGGCTACCTAAACGGTTCTTCTCCGAGCTACCAAAACTTAATCATTGATAGACTAATACCAGCTGGTATCTTGTTAAATATTAATGAATTATGAGTTTTATGTAGCCTATTTGTGATTATTTCTCGTGTTCTCCGGGAGAACGTGACTATTTCTGTAATATTTATATTTAAGTAATGCATATTTTGTTTAAAAAACATAATGTTTGCAAATATAACTGAGATGCAACTGTCATAATACCTATCTCTTTACACGTTTCTCTAAAGGAAACTCGTGCACTAAGTTTGGAAATTGCACACACTGCACGTTTTTTCTTATACTCCATGCCATGTGCAGTAATTAAACATCAGGTATTTTCTGACTGAACACCGTCGAGAGGTACATACAACAGTTTTTAGAGTTAGAGAGAGCAGCTATGACGCACGACGGGCCCCCATTCACAAATATCCTTCCAGTAAGTAGGACGGCACGTAGAATACCAGTAGTGGATGTGGCTGCAACTGAAACCAAATCATTTTGTAATAAATTATCAGATATTTTTCAAACTTTTATCAAAACCAAGAGGAAAGTACGCAGTTGGAACAGTCAGAGAAAATATAAGCTGCCACAATGAGCGATGACACTAAGTTTACCTAAGTAGGTAAATACGAGTATTTTGTTATTCGGACATATCATAACTACTTAGTTAAATCATAGTTAGGTCACCTATTTCGTGCCCAACAACCGGGGATTATTCAAGTACCTGGTACTTATTCACTATGTTTATTTCGTTGTCGTGACAAGCCCGAGTGGACTAGCGCACGCGCGGTGCGCTCAAATATGTCCACCGAGCATGCGCGATAGTGAGCTGCGTTTAAAAATGCATCATCGCGCATGCGCGCTGTTCGCACGGGCTCTTCACGACAACGAAATACAGACAGTGAATAAGGACCAGGTACTAGAATAATCCCCGGTAGTAATAGTTGTGATAGCTTTCCTTTTAATTTCACTATATGTATATACTACTACCGTGAATTTTTTCACATACCCATCATCAACCATTCAGCTGGCAGGGAGGGGTGGCTGCCTGATGATGATGGGTATGTGGGGACATTTGACTCTAACAATAATTTACACTTTAAAGCTTAATATTTTACAAACGGATCTCTAAATCTAAAAATCGTCTTTCCAACGTTTTTAAAGACCTATCTTATACCCCACACGATAGGGTAGGTAAGAAAAACAAAAACACACACCCCCACTTTACATATAAGGGAGGTAACCTAAAAAAATGTTTTTCAAGATTTTATTTATTCTTTCACTTTGTCGGAGTAAGTAATATGTGTATTCATGCAAAATTACAGCCTCCTAGCACTAACAGTCTCTGAGCAAATGTGCGGACGTACGGACGGACGGACATGGCGAAACTATAAGGGTTCCGTTTTGCCATTTTAGCTACGGAACCCAAACAACGTGAATAAAGTCACGTAGTGAAAATAAGAGTCGACCCGTGACCACGATCGGTGAAACGTAGAGTAAATAAAAGGGCCGTACCTTTAAATATTTCACGCGATTAAATAATCTATACTAATATTATAAAGCTGAAGAGTTTGTTTGTTTGTTTCAACGCGATAATCTCCGGAACTACTGGTCCGAATTGGAAAAATCTTTTACATTTATTAAGGAAGGCTATATAACCTCACGCTACGACTAATAGGAGCGGAGCAGCAATGAGAATGTTGCAAAAACGGGGAAAATGTACGCAGACGAAGTTGCGTGGGTCAGCTAGCATTCTAATGTGAAAGTTTAAAAACAACGTGAACAAGTTGAGGCCTGAGAAGTATAAGTAAATATATCAACTTATTTAATCATCGCCTCTTAGATCTATCTCTCACCTCTTTAAGCTTTATAAAAACAATAATTGCATTTTTGAAAGATAGAAAAATTTGAAGTCCAGACCCAGGAATCGGATCCGAGACTTCCGTATGCCAAACCGTGGCCGGAATCGAACCACCTATCTGGGCTATGTTACAAGATCTCAATTTTTTCTATCCTTTAGTGCACGCGAGACCCTCGCTTGCAACATTTAGCCACTAGTTAAGGAACTATCACGGCTTTTGTTATTGCTTCGTTACAGAGAGCATTTTAACAAATTATGATGTCGCAGGCCGAATATTATAGTATTTTTATAGGCATTTCTTGCCAATTACTTTATAAATACAATACAATACAAAGATAGAAAAGCTAAGCTTATTTATTCAACCAAACGAATAATGCCACCCCATCTCTTTCGGTGCGTGTCGTCTAGGCGACTAACGGTTTTCACACCGGAGCCACAGAAGGCAGCAGCGTCCTCAGCCTTACTGCGATCGCCAACCTGCTCGCCAAGCGTGACGATTATGGCAGTTACCCCCCAGGATCTAATGTAGGTTCTAATGGGGAATGGGGAGACCCGTGCCCAGCAGTGGGACATCATATGGGTTAATATCTGTATAGTCTGTTACTATGTCACGCTTAAACTGCTGAACTAAATTAGTTAATTTAGATGAAAATAGGTATGGAGATAGTTTGAATCTTGGGACCTTTTCCTAGAATCAAACTGTCTTCATAAGTACCAAATATTAAAGTAACTTATGTCCTAGCGGATAGTTTTTATCGCAGTAACCGACATCTTAGAATAGATGCAGAATTCCATGTTTCAAACGATGCAAAAAACTGCGAAACACATATATTTATGATTGGTACTAGTACTAGTATAGTATTATATTATCTGTGGTATTGGTGACGAACAGATTCTTAGCACCGAGTGGCGAAACTAACATGGCAGACAAATTATAGCCGATTGACAGATTTTTTAAACTATTGCATAGCTTCTTTCGCGGGCCTTGAGCGTGGAGACCGAATCCAGAAATTCCGTAACGAAAATAACCTAACATCCCTCACTCCGACCGGCACAGCGGTGATACTTTTTAGTTTTGCCATCTATCGATGAATAGCAGAACTTTTAATGACTTTTTGAAATTACACGCTTGTCTCTTTAGTTCAGCAACTCGCCTCTAGGTGGCATTGGTTGTATCGGCGTTACTGCGCATAAATAAAATAATAAATAATTATAATTGCATAGGTTGATAAAAATGCTATGCAATAGCTTTACCGCGGCAGTCCCCGAGTGCCACACGTTTTTTTTAAGCAAACCAGATATTACAATAAACAAATAAGTAGGTATCAGCCATACGTTCCTTCCGAAAACAACCACCAGGGAAATTTACAGGGTATACAATGTGTCCGACCCGAAAGAGGCAGCAGATATTCTATTATCTATGCATAGTTCATAAAAAAATAATTTTCACGCTACTTTCGGGTCGGATAGGCAACTTTGTTTAAAAAAGTAGAAAAACATATTATAGACCGGTACTCACGACTAAAGGGTCTCTACGTAATGTGCAAATTTTCAAGATTTGTTATGTGCATTGTTAGTCTGGACTCTTTACAATGAAACCAATCTTTCCCGCCGCCGCATATGTTGCCTTTATCTTCTGTAAAAAAGTGGGTCATGACATCAAAAAAAATGGAATACGATCAATAATAAACAGCTAAGAAAATAATGAATCGGCCAAGGATTAAATTGGACACTTAGTATAAGGTGGCCAATGACCAGTGGCTCGTCAGGTGAATAAGCAGAGCCGGGGCTTTCATAGGACGAACGAAGTGGCCGCTCCAAGCGCACTAAGGAATCTAGGGCGTTAAATGCTATCAAGGCTCTAAATTTATTTACTAAGGGAGCTATTGGGTGAAATGATGTCTCCCCGTGTAGTACGCGTGACTCACAATTGACCAATATATTGGAGCGCCAAAATTTGATCTCGTTTCAACCAATCAGGGTCCATAATCGCGTTTCTTTACGGGCCATCCACCAGTATTCGTTATATGTAGATAAAATTTAGCACTTATGCGCCTACTACACTACACTGAATCTGGGACTCTAAACCCTTAAAAAAGTTTTAAAACAGCTATTACACTACCATGAATCAGGGCCCTAATGCGCTTATTACACTACACTGAATCAGGGACCCTAAACCCTTAAAAAGAGCGGTGTAATAAGAGTTAGGGCCCTAATTCTCTAACTAATTTTCAAGGCCACCACCATTTAAACGGCTATTACACTACCCTAAATCAGGGCCCTAAATCGAGGTGGCCTTGAAAATTTGTTAGAGAATTAGGGCCCTAACTCTTATTACACCGCTCTTTTTAAGGGTTTAGGGTCCCTGATTCAGTGTAGTGTAATAAGCGCATTAGGGCCCTGATTCATGGTAGTGTAATAGCTGTTTTAAAACTTAGGTAGCAGACTAACAAGGCAAGACATTTTAGCAACATTTTTAGTGAATCAATTATTGTTTAGTACATATGATAAAAATGTTTATTATATAAATCTTTCCACGAGGTGTATTTTGTAAAGGGGTGAATTTACTCCTATATCTATACTTATTTATACTTTTATATGAAGCTGAAGAGTTTGTTTGAATGCGGTAATCTCAGGAACTACTGATCCGAATTGAAAAATTATTTCACTGTAGGCTATATACCAATACGCTACGACCAATAGGAGCGGCGCAGCAATGAGAAATATTGCAAAAACGGGGAAAATTTACGCAGACGCAGTTGCGCGGGTCAGATAGTTTATTATAAAGTTGAATAATTGTTTGTTTGTTTGTTTGAACGCAATGACCTCAGGAACAACTGGTTCGAAATGAAAAAAAAAATTGTGTTGGATAGCCCCTCTTAAAATGTTCTAAAAAAAGTCCGCGCCGGCAAATGCCAATCTTTTAAGGTCACTATTACCTTTTTATGGTTATCAAATTTGTTCTAATTTAATGCATTTATTTGCGAAAGTATTCTAATAAACATGGTATTAACCTTTATCCAAATAAATACGGTATTCATCACAAATAATTAATTTTGAACAAATCTGCCTCTACTTCATTTGATTTCAATTAATATTCTAGGATATATCAAGGTTTTAAAATATTACGCAACAAAAACAGGCGCGGATCCACATGAGTTGTTCGTATGACTGGAGGGGGGGGCATTAAATTCAATACCGGTACATCAACCACCACCACCGAGGGCCTCCCCTCGGCGGTGAAGCAGGCGAAGAATATGACTGAATATGCCGCCACATAAATACCTATCATCATCAGACTATCGCAGTCCACTGCTGGACATAATCCTCTCCAATTGCACGCCACTTTGTTCTATCTTCGGCTTCTCGCATCCAGCTCCTGCCAGCCGTTTTGCGTAAATCATAACTCCACCTGGCCTGAGGGTGTCCTATACCATGTTTGCCGAGACGCGGTCCTCACTCAAGAACTCGTTTACCCCAACGGTTGTCGGTACCGCCACACAAAAACCTATACAATATTATTAAAACCTATATAATTTTATTTTATTTAGTACCGTATCATAGTCACCCAGCGTTCCTCTATTATTTCTGTTTCACTCTTACCGATCATAGCGTGATGTACCCTAAAATAGACTATATTATACTTTTACGTTAGTAAAAAAAAAAAATTACCCATTACATATATACAAGCAATGTTTCCCCTGGTTTCTTACGCGTGATTTTAAATTAGCATTGTAGGGACCAAATTTTATCTAATTATTTCAATTGTTCTCAAGTGGTTCGTGGATAAAGCACTATACACTACAAAGCCTAAAGCAAACCTAAGGGGTGAAATGGCAGTGCAAACTTAAAGCGGGCTAGGCTATATTACAATTCTGTAAAAAAAATATCTTACAGTTATTTTACTATAACAGGTATCCTAATTTTCCTCCGCCACTACACACCGTGATAGATTACAGAGGCAAATTTGCTTACTTAGTTAACTTACAAAGAATACGCTTCGAAATCTCTAACAAAGACTAATCTGTGACGCCGACGGCCGTCGCCATTTTGTTGTCGTTTCTATCTCAAGGAACTATGCGACTTTAAGGACTTTTTAATGAACACTCTTGTATATTTAATTCTCTTCAGTTATATTGGCAGGCTAGTTATTTTTGTAACTGCAACTAAACTAACAAACTAAATAATTATCAGTAGGATATTCTAACTCACCTTTATTTCAGGCTTAGGTATATTTTCGTCAAAGACAATCTGCCAAGTTCAGTTAGATACAATCTTGTAATGAATTACTTATTTTATACCTTTTAACCACTTATTCTATTCTCAATTCATAAAGTAACAAGATACTGCGACATTATATTCAATAGGTTTAAATTGGACGAACACAGTTCCGGAGCCGAATGAAGGCGTTTGATGTCTAGAAATTACTTTAGAAAAAAATCTAACCACTGATTTTAATTCTTTTTTTTTTTGTGATGTTACCTTCATTTAAAAAAGTTGGGTAGGTACCATAAAAATGAGAAGTGTAGACGATCAAATTGTTTGTCAAATTTTATGTGTTTATCAAATAATTTGATAGCCTACTGCTTTGTTTGAAGTGTTTGTGAAACAATCTACGTTTTTGATGAAAAATTGAATTGACGTCGTGTTTGATGAGTGTTTGACAAACATGTTTGAACGTGTGTGTGTTTGTGAAATAAGATCTCAAGCGACAAACAATTTAATCGTTGCACTGGCACGTTGTTTCACAAATACGTTTGATGGGTGGTTTGAACGTTTTAGCTATCGTTTGATGGAAACGTGAGGTTTGTCAAACATGTTTGTCAAATATATTTGATGGTTTACAGGGCCCTTATACCTAGTCTAGCCATAAATATTGTTACGAAGAAAAAACATTTTTTTTTATTGCAAATAAAATTTATTACTTTTACAGTGTGTTAGTTTAATACATAAATAAAAAACAATTCAAAATATAAAAAGCTTATTCGAAGTGGTCTCCATTGGCTGCAACACAGTCCTTTAAACGTTGAGGCCAGTTATCAATAGAAGCACGCACTCTTTCCATGGGAAAATTCTTCACTGCCAATCGTATGGATTGTTTTAGGGACTCCAAATTATCATGGCGTTTAGAGCAAGCCATACTCTCTAAAACTGACCATAAATCATAATCCAGCGGATTAAGATCGGGACTAGACGACGGCCAGTCTTCAGCTCTGATGAAGTCCGAAACGTTCACTTCCAACCAAGACTGCGTGGACCGAGCTTTATGACCCGGCGCTGAGTCTTGTTGGAAGGACCATACTTGGTTATTGAACATGGTGTTGTTAAGGGGTTTAACTACCTTCTCAAGGATGGTATCTTGATACACTTGTGCCGATGTTTTGATACCTTTTTCACAAAAATATGGCTCAGTCACTCCTTCATAGCTAACACCCCACCAAACCATCACTGAAGTCGGATAATGCCCACGTTGCACTCTGTCGACTAATTGGGAAGCTTCCTTAGAGCTTTAAGCATAAATACGGTCATTTTGTTTGTTAAAATGTTGCTCAACTGTAAAGATTTTCTCATCCGTAAACAAAATTTTTCTGTGACCTCCCTTTGCGTACCGCTTCAGTAGTTGCTTCGATTTTACCACCCTATTCTTTTTTAAATTATCAGTTAAAAAATGACCAGTGCGTCTCTTATAGGCTGCAAGTCCTAAGTCATCTTTTAAAATGCGTGACATGGTTCTGGGTGCTATCTTCATCTCCCGAGATAAAATCTTTTGCTTTCGGACAGGATTTCTTCGAATTCTTTCCCTTACTGCTTTGACCACCATTTTCGTACGAACACTACGTGGACGGCCAGATCTTTTTCTGTCACAAACAGAGAAGGTCTCATTGTACCTATTAATAGCCCGGTACACAAACATTTGACTAATACCAAGCGTATGGAGAGTTTTAAAAATTACATTCGGCTCCATACCAACTTTGTGTAATGCAATCACAGCGATTCGGTTTTCTTTATCACCCCACTCCATTTTAATATAGCAAAATATTGTACAATGTATTGGCGCCAAAATTAGAAAATACAATGAACAATCGTATAAAAATGACAGATTCCAAATTCAAATGTAATATCTTTCTTATTTTTAATTGTAACAGTATTTATGGCCAGACTAGGTATAGATCGAATAGGAAGTTAGATAGTGTGAGAACAACATTCCGAGAGTACAGCAGGCCTTGTGCGGGTTTGTTTTACGTTAACGCGATCAAAAAGTTTACGCGCGGATCGCGGGTGGCTTGTTCTATATGCCTTTTAGGGTACCCAAAGAGTAAAAACGTTACCCTATTAGGTACTAAGACTTCGCTGTCCGTCGCGTCTGTCTGTCAGCAGGCTGTATCTCATGAACCGTGATAGCTACCAAGTTGTTATTTTCACAGATCATGTATTTCTGTTGATGCTATAACAACAAATACTAAAAAACCGAGCAAGTGCATGTCTGGCCACGCACAATGTAGGGTTCCGTAGAAGTGGATTTTCTGTTGTTTTTGTTTCATACTTACAACGTTATACCTACCTAGGTACATAATAATAATTTACAATGGAAATATATATAAATAATAATTTACATTTGAAGCCTACTTATTTGTGATAGTTTTTCTTTTAATTTCACTATATATACTACTACCGTGATTTTTTTTACATATTCAACATTAACCATTTAGCTTTAGCTGGCAAGGGGGGGACACTTGACTCCAACAAAAAAAATGCACTCTATTGCTTAATATTTTACAAACGGATCCCTAATCTTAATCTAAAAATTATCTTGACGACCTCTAAACGTTTTTAAAAGATCTATCTAATGATACCACACACCATGGGGTAGGTGAGAAATAAAATCACATCACTACTTTACATTTAAGGGAGAAAAATGTTTTTCAAGATTTTATTTTTTTTCACTTTATCGTCGTAAATAATATGTGTATGTGTATCCATGCAAAATTACAGCCTTCTAGCACTGGCAGTCTCTGAACTAAGCTGCGGTCGGACGAATGGATGAACGAACATGGCGAAACTACAAGGGTTCCGTTTTGCCATTTTGGCTACGGACCCTGTATTTTGTCAATTTTATTTATTTGAAAGTAGGCTATTTAATATCACGCTCTCGAAGCGGAGCAGCAATGAGAAATATTCCAAAAACGGGGAAAATTTACGCAGACGAAGTTGCGCGGGACAGCTAGCTCTTTATAAACTTAAATACGATTTCTCGATGTTCATTTTATCGCATTTAACTCTCGGAACCAATTTGTTATAGACATCATTAATTGGAACAAATTTAAAATATTTCGTGTTTATTAGTTCATGATAAAAAATCGATTTGAATACTATCAACAAAGTAACTGTACAAAATCGATACCTGTTGCGAGTTTATTTCTCACAAGGGACCAACTCAGTCGATTCGATTCAAATTTTCCTTAATTCGGGTGTACCTAACTACTTTATTTTATAAATTATATGTTTATAACTTTTTTTTAATTTATTTTGTATTCGTTGAACCCAGCCACGCTTCTCTGTAGCTTTTTGTACCAGGTAACCTCGCCAGCCCCGCAACACCCTCGTAGTTTCATCATAATCTGATCAATGGTTTCAAAACTAAGAGGACAAACATACAAACATTGTTTTTTTATTTATTTATATATATACTGGGTGGCGCAAAAGTACTGGCACTAAAGAAAATACTTTTTTTTTTTTTATATGACATTTTCTGTCATTCTGTTGTTGAAAATTGTGTAGTGAACAAATGTAAAATACACTGAAAATAAACATGGACCGTTTTACTCCCCAAGAACGTGGAATAATTGTGTCAATGTTCTTACGGAATAATTCATCAGTGATAAGAACACAACGTGAATTTCGTCGACGATTTCCCCACCGTCCGGCACCGATTGGTCGCACAATTCGACGCTTTGCCACACGCCTTGAAGCAACTGGCTCAACATTGGATAGACCTAAGTCTGGGAGACCAAGAACAGGCCGTTCAGCTGAAAATATCGATGCTGTGCGCGAAGATGTGGAAGAGTGTCCAGAAACATCAACGAGGCGACGTGCCACGCAATTGGGCATTTCCAGACGGACCCTGCAGCGTATTTTGGTGAAAGACTTAAAGATGTTCCCGTATAAAACTCAAATGACTCATCAGCTGCTGCCTGCTGACCACCGAGCTCGTCTAGATTACTGCCAGCGCGTCATAAACCTTAACCTTGAAGAGGATGATTTTCCTTCAAAATTGGTTATGAGTGACGAAGCGCATTTCCATCTCTCAGGGCATGTCAATAAGCAGAATACTCGGTTCTGGGGCACTGATAATCCGCGCATTATTAAAGAAACACCTCTACACCCACTAAAAGTTACTGTATGGTGTGGCATCTGTGTTGACAGAGTGATCGGACCCTATTTTTTCGAAGACGCTGGAGGCAATGCGATAACTGTCACTGTAGAACGCTACAGAACCATGTTACGTGAGTTTTTGATACCCAGTTTGGACGAATTGGGGCTGGAGCACATCTGGTTTCAACAAGACGGCGCTACGGCACACACAGCGCGCGACACTATGGACTTAGTGAGGGACGCTTTTCCAGGCCGAGTTATCTCTCGTTTTGGCGATTTGCCTTGGCCTGCAAGATCACCCGATCTGACCAGTCCAGACTTCTTTCTTTGGGGTTTTTTGAAATCTCGGGTGTATGTGAACAAGCCACAGACTCTCGCAGCTCTAAAAGAAAACATTCGTCAAGAAATAACGAACATATCGCAGGAAGTGTTACGGCAAGTTATGCAAAATGTCATAAATAGGGCTCAAATGTGTATCAACTCTGGAGGTCACCATTTAAAAGACATCATCTTTAAATCCTAATGGTACGAAATTTAATGGCACAAATATACATTTAAAAAAATCTAAATCTAGTTTTCTAATTTAGAAAAAATGTTATAGCTGAACCAAATAGGGTCTTTACTTTTGCGCCACCCAGTAGATACGAGAAGTTAAGTAGTTTCCATTGACAATTTGTCACAATCGAACGAATTAATGTTACCAACTGTGGATAAGTTGATTAACATCTGATTTATGAAATAGGGAAGATGCAATATTTTTATTATTGCTTGTATTTCAAAGAATTATAAGTAAAATAGACCACAAGTCAATTAAAAAAAAACAAATTAACAGTATTAAATCGCACGCGAAAACGACCTAACAGTTGATGACGTCATAAATGTACCTAAGTCGTGCCTGTCATTTAAATCAATCACTAGACTAGGTACTTGTTCCGAAATATATTTGGTACTTTAGATAGGTACTTTATACGATTTAAAATGGACTATCCATCACCACCAGGTAGTGACAAAAATACCACCAATACAATAGTAAGAGAAAACGCCGTATTGACTTTTATTTTGTGACAATGTATCCATCTAGTTCAACAAGGTTTCCTTATAAATTCGTTGTAACTGGACCTCTTGATTCAAAAGTAAAGTTTTAATTGTCATTCGATGGATCACAATTGTACTTTGTTATGTTACAGTATGCTTGTTGGTACGCCTGTTTAAGGTAATCTCTAGCTATACCTACGCAATAGAAACATTAGGTTTAGGTAGTTACTGCCTACCTGCTTGTAAAACTTGTTTACGATATTAAATTACTTAAGGCGTTTCCCCGTGCAAAACCCAGCGCTAGCTGCTTTTTGTGCACTTTTGTGAAGCTATCTGCTCTTTATCCAAAAAGAAATGTCAACTAATTAAAATACATTAAATTTCTATATAATTTTGAATCCAAAATGATAGATTTGGTTTCAGTTAAAGGAGTATAATGTTTATTTAATCTTCTCACAACGAACACACAATAATGAGAAATAATTATTGATAAAATGCATCTCCTCGTAAAGTACCATTTTCTTTGATATATCTACTACTTAAACCATTGAATAGGCAATTTTAAAAAATAAATTAAGTTAAAAATTGCATTTTTGAAAGATAGAAAAATTTGAATCCAGACTCAGGAATCGAACCCGAGACTTCAACGACAAATTCTTCTTTCTCTTAATGCTTACGGGTTAGGCCCCCGTAGCGACATCTAGTCGGTAGTTAAAGAACTATCACGGCTTTTGTTATTGCTTCGTTACAGAGAGCATTTTAACAAATTATGATGACGCAGGCCGAATATTGAAGTAATTTTTATAGGCATTTCTTGCCAAAGACTTTACAAATACAATAATTGCATTTTTATAAAGCAATAACAAAAGCCGTGATAGTTCTTTCGGGCCTTTCGGGGCCTAACCCGTAAGCATTAAAAGATAGAAGAATTTGATATCTAGTAACATAGTCCAGATAGGTGGTTCGCTTCTGGCCCCGGTTTGGCTACGGAAGTCTCGGGTTCGATTCCTGAGCCTGGATTCAAAAAAATTTCTATCTTTCAAAAATGCAATTATTGTATTTGTAAAGTCTTTGGCAAGAAATGCCTATAAAAATTACATTAAAAACATTTTTTTCAAAAGACCAAAATTTTATTTTATAATAAAAATATTCCAAAAACTGAGCGCATTCGGTACGGTAAAGCGTGTAGATGACGAATGCTCAAGGTATGGTCAGGGTACGGTCTTAATTAGAATTCGCATTCAGTTAGAGAACGACGCAGAAAATTGGATGAAGTTTAACTGAAGTGTAAGTATACATACCGCAGTTTATTCCCTTGAAACACTACACTTGAAAACTCTGCACTTTCGACAAAAAATGTTATAACTATGTCGACAGTATTCTGTGGCATGTTCCTAGAGTATACCGTTTTATGAACCCAATTTTCATATTTAGGGTTCCGTACCCATTATGGCAAAAAAACGGAACCCTTATAGTTTGGTCATGTCCGTCTGTCTGTCTGTCCGTCCGTATGTGACAGGCATTTTACTCAGAGACTTCTCAATGAATATTGATGAAATTTGGTAAAAAGATGTCTTGTAGTAGCCGCTACTATAGCTAAATAATAAAAATAAATATTTTTTGTGGGGGCACTACATACATGTAACAGAACTTGATTTTTTTTTCGGCTAACATCAACGTGTGGCACATCATTCGACAGGTATTTAAAAAAAACATTTTAAGATTTCTAATAAACTTTTTTGATTGAGTAAATTTGGAATAATGGCTCAGGATGTTGCATAGATTGTGCCCCCCCCCCCCCTCCCCTTAACTTTTGAACCGTGAAGACCGAAAAATATGAAAAAAAATCACAAAGCGTAGCGCTTAACAAATATTTTAAACGAACATACGCTCTTCTGCTGATGCAATTAAGTATTTATGGCTGCGGAACCCTACATGACATGCTCTTGCCCGGTTTTTATTTAATAATCACACTTAATTAATTTTGTCAACAAAGTTTACCGCCATACTAAAGAAGCCGTCATACATATGTCACGTCACTAGGCGCTGATTGGTGTTTTAAAATACTAAATTAATTAAAAATCTTACAATGGCTCTTTTTTATACTCTTTTATTATTTTAATCATAAAATATTCTTAAATAAAATATTTACATCTATCATTTCCGTGCGAATTCTGTTGAATGTGGTACCTACTGGTATTTTATTTTCTTCTAGTACATACATATCTACTTAGTCAGAATAGGTATAGGCCATAAAGCCACAGAGTGAACTACTACTCACATTAAATACCTACCCAACACAAAACCTCGGACTTAAACAGCTGAATAACCCTTCTTCTTGCGCAATCGGGTCAAAATTACAGCTAGGTTTTGTGATAGCAAGAAAGTTATGAATTTATTTCAGTAAAATCGAATTCGGTCGAAGCCGCTGATTAAAGTTAGGAATCACACAATTCAAGGGAGATACAACGAGTATAATTCTTACCATATTTTTTACATCGATCTTATTGATCTCTAACCAAATTATTCTATGGTAATTTGACGCTACGACTTGTTTTAATGATAGTGTGACCAAACTAAAATTAGCATGACACGACAAGTAGGACCATTGACGTATAGGCCTGGACCGCGCCATCCCTTTCAATTAAAAAGTAAACATTGACTGCAAAGTGCGAATGAGAGACATAACTCGTGCGACCTTTGACAGGTATTGTCCACAAAGTAGAGTAACTCTTTCTAGAAAGTGATCATTTTTTTGAGGTTATTGCGCAGTCCTAGTTTCTACGCCATAAAGCGCGTAGAAACCGTGTTCGACTCGTGTTTCGCCTCTACACGAGGCATCCTCAGGACAGTTTGGCACCGACTGAGCTCAGTCGGTGCCGTCGTGGAAGCGGAATATTGCAAGTCAAGGGTCCGGAGGTGCCTACCACTCGACTCGGTAAGAGTACCTGTCATTAATTTTCTTTGTTGCAGGTCTCTCTTTTTGAGTGCGGTCTGTCAATCTATTTCGATTGTTGTATTAAGGGCATTTCCTTACTACTTCAATCGTGGTGATTCACAGATCGAGGGTGGGTGGTGGGATCCCTCCCTTATAATCTACTTAAGTAATTATGTTTCAAAAATAAAATAAAAAAATATATAAAATATTTATTTGTATATAATCACAACTAATCTCTCTCACAACTAAGATCTGTAACTGTAGGCACCTATATTTTATACCACGCCCGCGCCGTCCTGAACAATTTTACCTATTATAACTACATGTGTCGCCGATACTTTAATTCTTCCTAAATGAAACTCCTTAAATTGTTGTTAGTTACGAATTTTTCATCAGTTTCAATCTGCAACTGAATCGCCAGACTCTTTAGACTCGCCAGACGTTTTATACTCACCAGACTCTTTAAACTCGCCAGATTCTATAGACTCGCCAGTCTCTTCAGCGGGCTTTGAGAGCTCTTTCGATTCTGGTTTGGATTTTTTACAGAATACGTTGACGTGAATAGTTCCAGGTATCCAAACATTACCTGAACGTTTTATGTAAACTGTATTTTCATTAAAAATAGTTAAAACTGGCGCGATGTCTGTGTCGCAAGCTGTGATCATTGTACCAACTGCTCCAAGATGACAAATTTCTGGGACCTGTAATTGGTAAAATAATACATTATGATGATTTTAGCTTTCTAATACTACAGTCTCTGAGCTAAGCTGCAGACGGATGTATGGATGGACGGTCGGATGAACACTGCGAAACTATAGGGGTTCCTTGTTTACTACGGAACCCGAAAAAGACGTACAAATTCGGAAATAGTAAATAACATGGATGAATAACAGACTGCCTCTGTGGCGCGGTGGGAGTGTATCCGGCTGCTACGCAAGAGGTCGTGGGTTCGATCCCCACCCAGGATAAAAGTTGTGTGATGAGCACGATGGTTTATTCTATGTCTGGGTGTTATTTATCTAATAATATGTATGTATTTAGAAATACATAGTTTTTTTTTTAAAGGACGGGTCCCGCATTAGGGTACAAGCCCTGTGTCACGGGGGACTTTACAAACATAGAAGTCACGGACACAAACACCCAGACTCGGAACAACAATTTGTGGATCACACAAACTGGTGTCCCGTGTAGGAATCGAACTCACGACCTCTTGCGTAGCAGTCGGACACACTCCCACTGCGCCACTAGGTTTGTTTATCAGTTGTCTGGTTTCCATAGTACAAGCTCTGCAAGTAGCTATGAGTCTTCCTGTACTGTAGGCTCAGCTGAGGGCTTGGCTCCGTTCAAACTCTCGGCCCCCTTTCTTCCAAGCCCAAGTATGAAACCCCCTCCCCCTCCTTCATGAAAATCCCGGAACCGCCATTGATGGCATTCGTAAATAATTACAAATATCTTTAAAACAGTATGTGCAAGTTTGTTACTTTATACGCTTATAGTACCTACGCATACCATTTTTAAAACTATTTAAGATGTATAAGGTTCGTAATTATAACTTTTAAACTTACGCGTTACATCTTTAGATATAAAAATGAAACCCGTTTTCCGTTGTCACGACATAGCATGAAAACGGCTTGACCGATTTGGCTGATTTTTTTTTTGTAGTTTTCTAATACTCTGTACAAGGTTCTTACGGAAAAAAATATTAAGAAAATCTCTCAGAAAGATTGAAAAATATACATTTAATTTTGCATATTTTAACAAAAGCGCGTTACGAATGTCAACGTCATAAATTTTAAACAAAAAAACTCTGTGGTGATCTATGACACCACAGACATAACCGCGCTAACAAATGTCAACGTCATCAGGCGGTACGAAGTTCGTCGGGTCAGCTAGTTATAAATACAATTTGACACGGGAATAAACGCGTTTCATCTAGGTAAAGTATTTACGTTACGTTTCGACCGGGTCACACCGACCATGGTCACATGCTGAGTCAGTAGTGACCACGGTCGGTGTAACCCGCGTTATTAAACGCGTTTATTCCCGTGTCAAATTGTATTTATAAGGTTCGTATTTCTATCATCTACTGCCACGTTTTATAGTTGTCTTATGTTGAACAATTTCCTATAGTTATACTCACAACAATTTTCCATTTAACTATGCCAGGTCCCATGACGGCGTGATAAGGCACTTCTGACGGTATTCCAGTCACATTTCCTATTGAAAAAATAAATTTAAAATGGTTTTGGTTAACACTCTAGGTATGTTGAAATCTTGCGAATAAATTATCTCTTAATTCATGTGTTACATAAATGAAATATGCATACAATTATTATTTTGTTGTTTCACTTGATAAGTTGTAAATGATTTTTATACTACGCACTTTGCTTACATACGGACGTGTGCACTAACAATATTATTTGAATAACATTAATTTAAATGGGACCTACTTTTAGTACCGAGTGTAGTACTATTACTTGTTGCTAAGTGTGTAATATTGGAACTATGTTGGCCTTATAATAAGTGTTTTATTAGTTACTTAGTATGAGTAACAACCCGGATAATCCGATGAGTGCTCAGTCCTCTCACTCACCGATGAAGCCGCAAAACCCAGCCCGAGAATCAGGTTTCTCATTTGAACTCGTGTCTACGCCTGATATCCAGAAGTGGATGTCGGCTACTGACCAACAATTAAGCGAGGTATGCTCAATTTCTTCTGAGGGCAAACTTAATAGTGAGCAGAAATTGAAAATATCCAATCTGTGCAGAAAAGTTCAACACAATGCGTCACAAATGGCCGTAATATATCAATCGCTCAAACAGAAGATCATTGAAGCATCTGGCATCATCAAGGAACTTCGAGAAAAAGGTAACCTATCGGAGCACATTACGGTGCTTAAGCAGACTATTAAGGAGTCTTGTGCGGGAAATGCTTCGTTTGCAGATATGGTGAAGAAGTCCAACAATATAGTACGCCATAACAATTTAAGCGCTGTTGCCATCTATCCACATAATAAGCAAAGATCCAGTGACGAAACTAAGACAGTTGTGCAAACACTCATCAGGCCTGATCAAATGAAGCTACATATTCGAGGTGTTAGAAAAACAACCAATGGACCTGTTATCATTAGCACTGAAACAAAAGACGACGCTGCTAATCTTAAACAGGCTGTGTGTGTAATGTCCTTGTTCGGCTTTACCGCCGGCGACCCTCACAAGCGCCAACCACGAATGATTGTTGTAGGAGTACCAGCTTCTTTGTCGGAAAAGGATTTTCTAACCTATATATATGAACAACATATAGCCGATAAAATACCTTCAGTGTCCATGGAATCGTTTTTGTCTTCCACAAAATTAAGCCACAAATCTGGTAAAAAAGACGCCTCGACCTGTAACTTCATAATTGAAGTCTCAGCACAAATTAGGAAAGTGTTGGTTGCCCGGGGTAGACTTTTTATTAACTGGACTTCCTGTCCTGTGCCAGATTTTACGTTAGTAACTAGATGTTACAACTGCCACCAATATAGCCATGCAGCTAAGTCATGCAGAGACACTACCCCAACATGCGGACATTGCGGAGAAACGGGCCACTCGATGACGGAATGCGTCAAGAAACTGGACTCGCCGAAATGCGCAACATGCCGACGATTCAATAAGCCGCACGGTCATAAAACAGGTGATGCCAAGTGCCCTGCCAAAAAAGTTGCAGAGTACCGCTACATAAACTCCGTAGACTATGAAGACGCCTAGAGCGCCGCTTAGTACTTAAATAAGTGGACACCATGGACTTTATTCATCCTCCATCCTACAAATTACCAAGCTAAAGGTCAAACTTCCGTACGTGACATTTGTTTATAATTCTTCCATTACTCTACTGTCCTACTTACGGATTATCGCTATCTATGTAATTTATTAATTCGATCGCATTAAAAACAATAATGAAATAAGAATAGACTCGAACGCGATTTATGCAAAATCAACTTGAGCCTACTTTTTAAAAATGCTGATGTAAACTGTTTTGAACATAATATTATTACACACACTACTTCCTATACGTTTTATATTTTGAATTAGTATTGTTAATAATAAATATTCGATATATATAGTTAAGACTAATATTAAGCACTTTTACAGCCTGTGATACAGATATTACCTAGTACAGGCACCCATATACTTAAGCGCTACTCTTGTTCTTAGAATTAATTTGTAACTTTGTACTTATTATATGTGAATAAATGAATTATGAATTATGAAAAAATGAATTATGAATTATATAGTTAATAGCTTTCATTTAATTTATTTTCTAAATAATTCAGTATTTTCTATTTAGGGTCCTTATTCACTATCTTTTTTTTCGATTTCGCGTCAAGCCCGCGCTTTTAACTGTCAAAATGTTGACATAATGGTGTATAGAAAACTACGCTTAGAATTGCATCGCGTATGCGCGCGGACATCTTTGAGCGCACCGCGCATGCGCCAATGCGCGCGGGCTTGCTGCGAAATCGAAAAAAAAACATAGTGAATAAGGACCCAGGTGCATAATAAGTCTGGTCTATAAATATTTTGACCTACCCCAAATACTAGAACTGCAGAATTCCGGACGTTGTCCAAATACGAGGCCGACCAGAGCGGCAACACTAGTTGCAACTAGCAACACACGCAATCTAACTACGAACATGATGACAGTTGAACGACAAAATGGCTGTTTCCACACATCACTACGTTATAAAGCGCGCGTTATTATACGTCTTGTACCGGTAAAATCTATACTAATATTATAAAGCGGAAGAGTTTGTTTGTTTGTTTAAACGCGCTAATCTCAGGAACTACTGGTCCGATTTGAAAAATTATTTCTTTGTTGGATAGCCCATTTATCGAAGAAGGCTATAGGCTATGTAACATGCACATATAACAGCTATGCGCTACGACTAATAGGAGCGGAGCAGCAATGAGAAATGTTTCAAAAACGGGGAAAATTTACGCAGACGAAGTTGCGCGGGACAGCTAGTATATTTATATAAAATTGTAGGCACCTAATTACTTTGTTAACAGGTGTACGAAACAAATTAAACATAATTGTTCACAGTATTTATTTTGATGTAGTTATTGTGTATTGTGATTTTATTTTTAACTATATGTGCCCGCTACTTCGTCCGCGTTAAGTTGCAGTGCTGCTCTCTCCCTATACGTTTGCGTGATGATAAAAGGGCATTATAAACAGGCTAACTCCTTACAGCCTCAGCAGTCTGACAGTGAAAGTCCCGTCAAAATCCGACGAGCCGTTTCGGAGATTAGCCGGAACAAACAGACAGACCGACAGACAGACAAAAAAGGTGATTTTTATTATAAGGTGATTATTATAAGTACTATAAATACCCACTTTCTAAAAACTGTTGTTTTGGCATTACATACATTTACTTCAATTTTATTTATCTGTATAAATTGTGGTAGACCTACCACAATAGGGTGCCTATGAAACAAACTTAGAAATAAAACAGCATTATATAAACATATTATATAAATTTGATGGTGTATGTATCTCCGATTTATTGCCTAATTCAAACTTGATTCCAACATACACCGGTGAATTACAACATACACCATTGACTGCCTCTGTGGCGCGGTGGGAGTGTGTCCGACTGCTACGCAAGAGGTCGTGGGTTCTATTCCCACACGGGACACCACTTTGTGTGATCCACAAATTGTTGTTCCGGGTCTGGGTGTACTTTGTGTCCGTTACTTGTATGTTTGTAAAGTCCCCCGTGACACAGGGCTTGTACCCTACTGCGGGAGTTGTCTTTAAAAAAAAAAAAAAATGTTAACATTCACAGTGGCATTACGGTCAATCTTAAATGCTATGATGTTAAATGTTTGCTGTATTTTTGTAATAGATAATGTAGTTATCTATCGTTTTTAGTTAGTTATTAACTATCAATTAAAATCTAACCTAAACTAACCGATTTTGGTTTAAATAATAATCTTATGTAGGTATGTTATTAAACATATCTACGTTTAAGAAACTCGATTAGAAGTGGCCGACGAAAAGTTTACCTAATTATCTACTTTCTCAGATTTGAAACTCACTTCATTGAAAGAAAATGTTTAACTATCACAGTCTTTATGCTATAGAGCCATTTCAATACGCTCGGGAGATATAATTTAATCTAAACTAGGTAATATTATAAAGCTGAACAGTTTGTTTGGTAGAACGCGGTAATCTCAGGAACTACTGATCAGAATTGAAAAATTATTTCACTGTTGGACAGCTTATTTATCGAGGAAGGCTGTAGGTTATGTAACATCACGCCACGACCAATAGGAGCGGAGCAGCCATGAGAAATGTTGCAAAAACGGGAAAGCAATTTACGTAGACGAAGTTGCGCGGGACAGCTAGTAAATTATAAAATGTTATTAAAGATCCATCTCTATCCATTAAGATCCCTAAATCCTTTAGAGATTTTGATCACAAATATGTAATACTAGCTTTCGCCCGCGGCTCCGCCCGCGTAGATGACGATTATAGCGATAAAAACTATCCTATATTCTTCCTAGGGACTCAAACTATCTCCATACCAAATTTCATCTAAGTCGGTTTGAGCGTGAAAGCGTAACAACAGACAGACAGAGTTACTTTCACATTTATAATATTAATATGGATATGCCTGAAACGCTTACTTTAACGCATGACAAAGAGCTTACCATAGTAATTGTGTTATATGTAACACCATGAATTTACGTATACATAACAATGTTAATTACTATTAACTCAATTGGGTATTTGACTACTATCAAAATAAAATATTTTAAAATAACCAGGTAAAAATATGTCATAAAGTGTTCTAAAAAAATATGTTCATTTATTAATTTAATGTGTTACTTAATTTATAATCAAAAAGAGAAACACTGAAAGTAAATAATTTGACTATAGAAAACGTGACGTCATATGCTAGCATTCCATACAAATTTGTACAGAGCGGCTCGTTTTTGACGTTCCTAAAAAGAGGCTGATTTGACTTTAGTCAAATACGCTATTAGTAGAAATAGAACATTTTTTAAATTTACCTTTTTGGTGCACATTTATGACGAATTGCCAACTTACTTAACGAATGTTTCGAATTATATATTCGGAATTCAGCTCAAATGAATAGGTACTCGATATTATGTTAATGATTATATTTTAAAGAAAACAGGTGTAATAAATAAAACAACACTCTATGAAGACACTTTATACATTCACAAGGAATATTTAAATGAATTATGATGAAGCTGTCGCGGTCCATGCTGTTGATATCAGGATCTTATGATAGTTTAGACCTGCCCCCTTTTTCTATCCACTCCAACTTAGTACCAGCTAACGATATTTTAATCAGATAATTCACTGACATCAAATCAAACAACAGCAAATATTTAAGGCATTTAGACAGGCATTAGTCTATAAACTTGGCTCGGTTTGTCTGGAGTATAGGCTGAGCTTGAGGTACCGACTGCAATGGGACTCCAAAGGCCAATTGCTAGCAGAAAGAAGTTGTGTCGACAGTTGCATCCCCGTCAACATTGCCAGTGCGTATTACACGCAAGACGTATTCGTTTTCAAAAAAAGCATCTGGCGCGCGGTCGTTGTCGCAAACTTTGGATAACAAACCATTCGGTCCATTAAAGCATGGATTCTGTAAAAAGTCCGCATGTGGTAAAGTATAAACTCTTTAAGAAATCTGGCAAGTAATGTAACATTAAATTATTATCTATTATGTAAATTTGTACTACTATGCGTTTCAAATGAGAAGATAATCGCGATCGCGGCAACTTCACTCTGTACTTGTCAAAATTGTACCGCTAGCAACAAAAACTCCCAAGTCGGGTAAAGTACGTATGTGTATGGTAATGGAACGGACGTAATAATTATTTTCTTTGAACTATGTAGGTACCTACCTAACATTTTTCTTTATTTTAATATTATTACTATTCTTTATTATTTAATAAACACCAAACAGAAATAAGTAAATAGGCAAAATATAAGAATATTCTACACTTTTGTGGTCTTTCAGTCAGATGTGATATATTTTTTTTAACTAAAACATTCCTTTAATAATAAATAGTAAAAACAGTGCTTATGTATAGTTCACTAGAGTAGGTACGTACTTCTGTGTAATACTAATGACACATTTTTACAAATCATTTTATTGCTGACCTTACGTCATACAATAAAGTTGCAGTCGTAATGCGAATCAAAATGTCATCATGACAGTTATCAACTCATTTGAAACGCATAGTACATACAAATAATTACAAACACAACTCAATTTGGAGCTCACTCAAATTAGTCCCGTGCGGGAATCCAATACACCATAACCTCTTGAGCAGCAAGTATGTCATCCCCACAGAGCCCCCGAAGCGTTGACAACAACGAAATACCTGCTGGTAGTTGTCGTATATACTCACATTTATAGTCACTTTCCAATACCAACTGGGTGGAGGCAGAACGATTGGCGAGAATACATTTGGTATGCCTGTCGTATTTCCTGTAGAACAAAATCATAATGAAAATCTTGGTCTTCTAAAGGATTTCGGTCACGAGTCGTGACCGAAATCCTTTAGAGATTGGCTGTCGTGACTAACGACAGCCAATCTCATCAGATGCTAGCAACTACGCGGGAGATATTATAATCCACAAGTGTCAGTGCAAACGCAGATGTACTTTCTATTAATTTACTCTCATAGGCGGTGGACAAACCTGTCCACCGCGACCGTCACCGGACCGTCACCAACAACGAGATAAAGATGACGGCGCCGAAGTAGTGATTCAGGGCGATCCGTTATCACCGAAACTCTTCACAGCCGTTTTAGAAGAAGTCTTTCGTCAGTTAGACTGGGAGAATTGTGGGCTGTATATCAACGGTGAAAACCTTTCACATTTGAGATTTGCGGATGATTTGATAATACTTTCGTTATCGAGTGAGGGACTAAAGGCAATGCTGAATGACCTAGTTAAGGAAAATGCAAAAGTGGGATTAGTCATGAACACATTAAAAACCAAGGCTATGACCAACGGTAGGCAAGAACCTATTCAGATTAAATGGAAACGAAATTGAATATGTTAATGAGTACATCTATGTCAAACCTACAGATCTAACTTCAAAGGAAATAGACAGGCGCATTGGATATGCTTGGAAGCAGTATTGAAGCCTAAAATTAATAATGAAAAATAAATATATTAACATCACCATCACGCGTATCCTTTTTTATACAAACAGCAAGCCTATACTCACCAATGGTTGCCAGACCTGGGCACTCAATAAAGCACACATTAAAAAGCTAGAAACTTGCCAAAATGCCATGGGAAGGAGTATGACCAGGAAAAGACTGTCGGATAGATTAAGAAGTGAAACTAAATATAAAGAAACACACAAAAACAAAATATGTTACAAAAACAATATTAAAACAAAAATGGAAGTGGTCAGGGCCCGTAGACAAATGGCATTCTATTCGATTAAAGTTTACGCTAATCGAATAGAACGACGTCGTTGCGCGCGCATCACTGTAAATACGAAAATTGTTAATATGAGATTAGCAGTAGTGCGCGGGCAACGACGTCATTCTATTCGATTAGCGTAAACTCTAATCGAATAGAATGCCATATGTCTAGGGGCAAAAATGAAAAATATAAATGGTCAAAAATGATAATGAACTGGTTCACAAGTCATAAGAAAAGGCAAAGAGGTAGACCCCTTAGAAGATGAGTGGATGACATTAAAGTCATTGCAGGAAACACATGGACCAGACTAGCTAGTGATAGAGAGGAATGGAGAAAGTTGGAGGAGGCCTTTGCCAATAAGTGGCATAGCATAGTCCAGATAGGTGGTTCGCTTCTGGCCCCGATTTGGCTACGGAAGTCTCGGGTTCGATTCCTGAGTCTGGATTCAAATTTTTCTATCTTTCAAAAATGCAATTATTGTATTTGTAAAGTCTTTGGCAAGAAATGCCTATAAAAATTACTTCAAGTGGCATACAGACAAGGTTATCGTTGCATAGGTTAATAGTATATTAAAAGATCAGTATAATAAAGTGAAATTAGTGTTATGTATTATGTATGATGTCTGATATAAAGGCTATTATTATTACATTATTATTATTTTATAGACGCGTGTCCACCGCACTTCTCGGTGACAGTTCGGTAATGGACGGTGGCGGTGGTCAAACGGCCTATAGGATGGACGGACAGACAGGATAACGTGCTCTCAGTTTGAGGCACAGAGAGGTATCATGTTTTTTTTTAAAGGAAAATCAAAGGATCAACAGAGGTAAAGTCAGTCAACCAGGCACATCACACAACTTGGTTGCCACTGACTTCTGATCCAATCTACCAATCAATATAATATGCAATTATTGCTAGGCATTACATGTAAATGTAAAATCGACTTTTCACAAGAATAGTATTTTGCTTCCTAAGTGAATAAAGATTTTTTAATTATTATAAAAATCCTGAAAAATATGAATCAAACAGTATTAACACAGCGAACTATTTGACATTATTTTATTTTTTAAAGACGACTCCCGCATTAGGGTACAAGCCCTGTGTCACGGGGGACTTTACAAACTTACAAGTCGGACACACTCACATAATAGAAAAAAAAAAATAGAAATCAATATAATAGAAATACACATAAATAATTGTCTTTTGACATGTCACTATTGTGAATCGGATCTTCTCTTTATAAGAGTTCAGATTTTAATCCATCACGAAACCAGGACATGTCAAAACCTAAAAAAACGGATCTTTCCAGGATACTTAAGTTTCATTATTAGTGTTTTGGTTAATTGTACGAGCAATAGTAATGAAACAAATCATACAAAGTGGTAAATTGAAGCTGCCCATATTTGCTTGGCCAATTAACTTACCCCATATAGCGGTGGTGCACGCACTTTGACCGTACACCTCGCTGACGAATGCGAAGGCGAGGATGCAAGCGGCAACGAACAGATGCAGTTTACCAACCATGATGCAAGTTGTGCAACTAGTGCTACGCTACGACACATCACTACTTTAAATAGGGCACGTGCTAATAACCGTCTCGAACCGATATTTTTTTATTTCAAAATAGGCGAAACAAATTTGTAAATTTTTCACACTTAAGGGGGCACTACACTGAGAGAATTATTTATTTAGCGCTACGTACACAGCGACACGATCGCCGGCCTCGCTCTTCCGCACACAACCATTACTTCACAGTGCGCAGGAGCGCAGGTCAAAATAAAGTAGAATATTCGTTCGTACGTACTCGTATGTTAGATTACGAACGCCATGACTATGACAATACGAAAATGCTCGTTTTTGCATTTTTCCGCAACTTCAAGATTTATTTGCGGGATCATATTAAGACATATCCTTAAATTTCTTTATTTCATATATTTGAAAAACTCTTATACTAGTGACACAATGTTTTTCGTGCCCTAATATTTAGGTTTTCTATATAATTTTTGAGAGAGCCGAACCCTGTTTCGCGTAATCTACCCAAATACTAAATCGTCGTAACGACGATGCTCAATATTGACCCTTTTTTTAATTGGACCTTGTCATGCGTAAAAGATCTATTTTTCAGAAACTAAACACCGTTTTTAAATTTATGATAGGTACCATGATGCATGTGTTAGATATGGGGCTATATGGTTATGTAAATAGCCATATATATAATCAATCCATGTGTTGGATATTGATATCTACTATGTAGATGTGTTTTGGAATATTGATTGTTCCAGTTTATGTGATGTTGTATAAAACCGAACGAAGGTTTGACGGAACTGTTTTATAAGTTTGAGAGGTGGTCTGGAGTCTGATGACGGTGTAACCATCGCAATTTATTGACTGGTTATCATAGCGATGATTATAAGATCATCCGTGTCTGCAAAACTATGTTTGGTAGTTATGTTATACTGTATGAAATACCTACTTGTGGCACAGAACAATTCAAAGATAAACCAATTATTTATATTATAGATGTACCCACAGATATTTTAGGATGATGTTTGTATTGTGATTAATACTGTGTCAGTTGTTTATGATGCTTATGATATTTGATATGAGAATGCATTGCAGATGTTGGAATGAATATACTAAATGTAATTGCAACTGATAATATCAATAATGAATTAGACTAGACTCTTTTATCACATATGTACTTATTAAACAAACTATGTAGGTATTTGATGAAACAATATTGTTATTACAGTTAATATTTGTATTAATTGGATAATGTAATCTAGTGTCTATCTGTTTATATAAATTGTTGTATAACGATCTAAATGTTGAATTATGTTAGAAAACACTGCTAATATCAATAATGTACCTAAATAGTTATAACTGTGGGATTCTACCCACATGATAAAAATACGAGAGAAGCCTTTATAAGCAGTGTAACATTCTGACCTAGCCTCTTTTCTCTGGTGTCATCCGACGGCGAAGGTACGATCCTTATTCAAAGTTACTTTATATTGTTTCTATTGTATTATATAAATAGTGTTTTTCTATACTATGTATAATGTTTGTGTATACTAGCTGATTGACTGATGAAAAGATATTGCAATGTGTCTAATTGTCTATTGTCCTGTAAGTTGTGAATCATCTGCCTTGTAGTAATATAGTAAGACATTGCAATGGTATATCTAAGTCTCAGTCAATTAGATACATTGCAGATTGCTTATGTAAATATCATATTAGCAAATGTATATGGCAAATGTTTTGTTAGGAGACGGCCTAGTTTTCTTATCACTTCTTTTCCTAGGCAATAGGTCCTCTTGGAAGTGACACTAGCATACCTCCCTACTCCAATTCCTTGATATAACCAGAGTGAATTGTATTTTGACAATATAATGCTGTTTGCCATTTGTTACCTTGTATTATTCTATACTACCCTGAATAGATACCCCGACAATACTGAACTGAGTGATAGGAACCTTAAACAATATACAGACACACACATTACATCCTGACATTTCTTGAACAGAACAAGGTCTTCCAATTATGATACTGTTCTGTAGAACCATTATCCCTCAGTAAGTTTTGGTTACAACTCATTATGCTACATTCTCAAATGACACACAAGTAGTCAATATTCCTGACGTGAGATAGTATATTGTAGTTCTAAATCTATACAAGCTTTACATACATACAATTGCTACGACATACTCGTAGCAATTCTATCAAAGCTTTTCTTATAATTATCAGCTTACACCTTCTACAACCTCTACGTTCCCTACAAGCTTCTAACACATGCATGCCTGTATAGAATAATAGAACCTATATTACCTGCCAAATTATCATTATTAATTCTGATTTATTTTCCTCTTCCCTACGATATTAGTAGGTAGATTATGGCTTGCACATTATTTGCTACATACGCCTGTTTCAAGTTTAATTTCTTTTTAGTTTACTTCCTTGAATCACAAAGTCTCGTTCTTGTTCAGATAACACGTATATCAAGTATATTTAACACTACTATGATTTTACTATGACTGGCCTGTTGGTCTAGTGGTTAGTGACTCTGACTGCTAAGCCGGAGGTCGTGGGTTTGATCCCTACCCAGGATAAAACTTTGTGTGATGAGCACGATGGGTTATTCCGTGTGTTATTTATCTATAATATGTATGTATTTAAAAATAATATAAGTATGTTTATCAGTTGTCTGGTTTCCATAGTACAAGCTCTGCTTAGTTTGGGATCAGATAGCGTTGTGTGAGTTGTCCCAAGATATTACTGATTTAAACGCGGAGCTGTAAAAATAAGGACATGTCAGTTTGCCGCCAATTTTTTTTCTGAAGTACGAAAATGTTATTTGAATCTATACTAAAGACGCTGCATTTACAGCGTGAATAAAAAATGACCTAATATGTAAGTACTTACCAACTAAATAAAAATAATATCTTAAAAATAAAATTTATGATAAAAGGCTATATAAAGCTTTAAGGATTTATATTGGAACAGTATCTCGACTGTTTTTTTTTTTGTATATTTGTATCACCGTCACCGATCACACAAGACGGCTGGACCGATTTGAAAAAATATTTTTGTGTTTGAAAGGGTATACTTCCAAGTTGGTCCCATTGTCATCAGATCCCGATCTGATGATGGGACCCTGGAGAAATCGAGGGAACTCTTTAAATATTAAAGGCAGACCTACAGTGATTTAGGTATATTTCATAGTGATTCGTGCATTTACTATTAAAGATCGATCCCAAAGTTACAAGAATACGAAAATGGCCGTTTTAATCGAAACTTAACTGCAACTGAACTGCAACTGCACTACTTTAAATAGGTACGTGAATTGACCCGCTGAACGTTCTTTAGGATAATGATAAAATAATTGCCTGTACGTATCAAATACAAATATTTTTATTTGCCATAAATACAGTTCATACATAAAGTGGTCTAAGAAAGAATTTGCTTATTTAGTGTTCAGGTGAAGTTCCCGTTTTATTTGTATCTATGAAATAAAACCAATATTGTTTATTGACATCTACTAAGTAGGTACTCACTGTTCGCCTAAATAAGCACTGACTGAATCATTTTTTTTTGTGAAAATAAATGTTTATAAGAACTTATCATTTCTAATTTATTAACATGTCACATTGGCGTGACATCTACTAAGTAGGTACTGACTGTTCGCCTAAATAAGCACTGACTGAATATTTTTTTTTTGTGAAAATAAATGTTTATAAGAACTTATCATTTCTAATTTAATAACATGTCACATTGGCGTTTCTAAAGATAATATTATAATGTAATGATGGTACATACAATAGTTCCAGTCACATAAACAAGTGGCAACACCAGGCGATAACAAACAGGTCACATTATTAAAGCTTCCAGTGACGGTAGTGTTTTAATAGCCGCGTTTTACCTGAAATAAGACGCTTATTAACATACTTACCTCACTGGAAGTTTCCACTTTAAATCTGCCTGGTGCCCAATAACTGAGCCAATAAACCAAAATGGTGCTCAGCATTTTAGGAAACAAAATGCGCGCGGTCGCGAGGTGTCGCCACTGGACCGGAAGTCAAATAGAACGGAAACTGGTAGAATTACGACGGAAACGGATATGCCTTCTCATTATTACAGTGTGCCAGTGAGGTATTTTAATATGCGTATTATTTCAGGTAAAACGCGGCTACTAACCCACAACTGATAACAAACGGATTGGATTGATTTGCCCTCCGTCCATTAGGATCCCCTGCATAAATCCTCTGGAGGTTTTGCACACAAATATTTATTATGTGCCTGTAACGCTTAGTTTAACGCATGACAAGCTTAACATTATTTGTGTAATAAGTAAGTAATGTAATGCATTTAAGTACGTATGCAATAATGTTCCGTACCATTAACTCATTTAGTAGAAGGTAGTATATTTTTTAAATTGGTCTCTTGATGCACATTTATGACTAATGTTTCGTATAATATACCATATTTGTAATTGTATTAATAACTAGCGTCTTTTCCCCGTCTGCGTAAATTTTGCCGGTTTTTGCAACATTTCTCATTGCTGCTCCGCTCCTATTAGTCGTAGCGTGATGTTATATATTATATAGCCTTCCTCGATAAATGGGCTATTCAACAAATATTTAATTCGGAACAGTAGTTCCAGAGATTACCGCGTTCAAACAAAAAAAACCAACAAACAAACAAACTCTTTAGCTTTATAATATTAGTATAGATTAGGTATAATAATATATTAAGAAAACAGGTGTAACAAATAAAACAATATTTTATGAATACACTTAATACATTCACAAGAAATATTGAAACTGTATAATTTATACTGACGTTTGCTGTTGTTAACAGAATCTTATGATAGTTTAGACCTGCCCCCTTAGTACCAGCACAGATGATATAATACTATACTAGTAGTACCAGTTAACGATATTTTAATCAGATAATATTCACTGAGATCAAATCAAACAACAGCAAATATTTAAGGTATTTAGACAGGCATTAGTCTATAAACTTCGCTCGGTTTGTCTGGAGTATAGGCTGAGCTCGAGGGACCGACTCCAATGGGACTCCAAAGGCGGTAATTTGTTGGCAGAAAACCACGATGCCGACAGTCGCCACTCCTATTAAATTTCCAGTGCGTTTTACATACAAGACGTAGTGGTTCACAAACTCAGCTACTGGCGGCCGGTCGAAGTCACAAGCTGCGGCTACCATACCATTCGGTGAACCAAAGCATGGATTCTGTAATCATAATATTTTTTTAAAATAGACTGCATCGCATGTAATAATGGAGTACCTTACATAGGTACTCTATTATTACACATAAATAAAATATAAAAATAAAAACGGCACTTTACTAAGTTCATCGAGATTCATTAATGCCTCCGACTGCATGAAATTATAGTAGAGGATCTTGTTTCCATCTTTTTTGTGCAGGCAGGTTTTTTCCCATCCATTGTTTTTTTTTATAAATTCTTCTTTTTTACAAACATACAAATGATTACCATTTAACACAATATGGAGTCAATCATGGGCAATCAATACATGTCCTTACTCAGAATCATTTTTGGGAGAGTTTTGATAATTTCAGGGAGATTTTAAGTGGTACAATTGACCAAACACCGGCCAAATGTATATTTTTTTGCAATTTCCAGGGAAAGGAAAGCCCTTAACCTCTTGCGCAGCACGTAGGTATACACTTCCATTGCGCCATGGAAGCAGTCAAACAAAATACCTAATTGTCGTATAAATATATATATACCTACTCACTTGTATAGTAACTTGCCATTCCCTATTAGGTGGAGGCAGATGCAATAACGGGAGTTTATGAGGTATGCCTGTATTATTTCCTGTAAAAAATAAAAAATAAAAATAATATTGGTCTCCTAGAACATTTTGATTTATTAGCATAAATGTGGTTCCTAATTATCGTATACAATTTATTTTGGTTCAGAAGACAGATTCAGCTATTACATGATAGCACGCGAAGGAAATTGAAGATTAAAACTGACTATATCAGAAGCTAGCAACTATTAATTACCTATTAGGTGTATTAAATTGTGAGCGCATCTCGCCGTTAAACAATTACGTTTGGGGAGTATTACTGTAATATAGGGATAACCTAAGTTGTAAAAAAACCAACAAAAAAATTACGCTGGTGATATTTATAGATACATAAAAAAAATTGACCCATAAATATAATAATAGTGCAGACATAAGTTTACTTGTGTATTTTTTACTACCATAGGCTGTTTGTCCTCCGCCACCGCCACAGGATCGTCACCGAGAATGAGACAAGAAGGGACCGAAGTAGCGATACATAGATTTCTATCGCCGCGTGTCCACTCCGGCACCGCACCGCAAATAATTATTTGCGCAGGCGTTTACACTGCCGGTGCTTAACTAGTCGGTCGCGTCACTGCGGCAGAGTGTTGGACTTACAAGTCTGTTAATAAAATGCACCCTTCCTTTTGCCGCCCAAACAACGGCACCGCTCGCTTATGGCATATCATAGATTTTTATTTGCAGGACACTGCAGCGGCACCGCTCAGATATCTCACCATCGCCGTACCGCGCCGTGTGCTTCATCACACCCGGGGCACATCACACAATTTGCTTGTTCTTTTTTAATCCATTTATGGCACGGATCGACAGAGGTAAAGTCAGTCAACCAGGCACATCCCACAATTTGCTTGGTTACCACTGAGTCATGAGCCCCGAAAAAAATGTACCATACAGTATTAACACAGCGAACTATGCTTTGAAGTTATTTTTATAGGTATTTCTTGCCAATTACTTTACAAATACAATAATTGCATTTTTGAAAGATAGAAAAATTTGAAGTCCAGGCCAGGAATCGAACTCAAGACTTCCGTAGCCAAACCGGGGCCGGAATTGAACCACCTATCTGGACTATATGGCGCATGCGAGGGCCCAACTCGCGAGCATCAAAGGTAAGAAAAAATTGAGGTCTAGTAACATAGTCCAGATAGGTGGTTTGATTCCGGCCACGGTTTGGCTACGGAAGTCTCTTTTCTATCTTTCAAAAATGCGAACTATTCTTTATTTTTACATTAGAAATATGTATACAAATTTAAATACATTTATTTGTCTTTTAACAAGTCACTGTTGTGAATCGGATCTTCTCTCTGAAAGAGTTGAGACTTTAATTCATCACGGAACCAGCACATGTCAAAAGCTTTATAATTTTCGGTATGTATCTGCTTAGATTTAGAAGCAGCCCATATTTCTGTTTGGCCAATTGAAATCTTTATGAAATATTTCGAATATTTTAACTTACCCCATGTAGCAGGGGTGCAGTCACTTTGACCGTACACCTTGCTGACAAATGCGAAGGCGAGGACGCAAGCGGCAACGAACAGATGCAGTTTTCCAACCATGATGAAAGTTGAGCAACTAGTGACCGCTACGACACATCACTAGAATAAATAGGGCGCTCGCTAATAACCGCCTCGAATCGATAAATTTACATTTAAAAATGTGCAAAACAAATTTGAAAATTTTTTACACTTATATACATTTTAGTAACGACGATGGATTATTCTTTTAATGATTATTTTTTTACCCGACTGTAAGGAAGGGTTATGTTTTTCGCGCGTATCTTGTATGTATGTAATATTCTTTATTACCTGATATCTCACAATCCACTGAACGGATTTATACAATTAAGACGTCGTTAGATTCGTCTTGACCGCCCAAGTGTTCTTAGATAGGTGGCGTTTGAAAAAAAACAAACATGGCGGCTGTGAGATGTCAAAATAAAGAGGTGTGAAAAAAAGTTGTTTCAGATACTGTAAGGATTTACATTGGAGCAGTTGAGCAGAAGTGCAAAATAAAGTTTGTTGGCCCGAACAAATTTATTTTGCAATCTAAACCACGCGGGAGCATGTCAAGCCAAGTTCAAGGAACTAGCGGGTGGTATCCGTGTTTATATTTGAGTACACGAACCATTTGGAGCCACTTTTGGCCCTTCATAACTAAAAAACTATTTATCATAAACAAACCAAATTTAGCTTATATAAGGTGTTCAAAAATTAACTGCATGAATTTCGCATGCTTAATCAGTACTTATCAGACATACTAGCACATTACAAAAAGCGATTTTTTTTTCACGTAAAAGACCAATAATATTGTTATGTACGGCGGGCATCGCTGACGCTCCGATCTATACCGCATCGTGGCTTTCGTAAGAAATTAAATAGGTACAGGTAGCCGGCTCCCTACAAATTGCTCGCACGTACAGTGTACATAGGAATATTAAAAGCAATATTGTTTTTATTAGCTACGTAAAGGCCAAATGTTGAGGTTCAATAGGTCATTTGCTTTGTGTAATATAATTCGACTATTCAAATTTAAAAAGTAATATTTTTAAATAGCAAATATTATTGTAGCAGAAATAATCAAGAAATTCTGCTATAAATTTACATAAGAATGTTATACATTCTTATTAATAAATTCCATGACTGTCTACTGAACTTTGCACCCATTTAAATAATATGTCTATTGTCGGTGAAGTCGACAACCATGATGTTGAATTTGGCTCCCATTTTTACATTTATTATTTTGATGGGATTTGTTATTCTAAATACTGTCAGTTCAATTCAGTCAGCTTATCCAAAAATAAGGTTACGGGCACAATAACCCGAAATGTTTCTTTATGGTTTTAGAATAACAATATTTAAATTATTGATTCGATATAACCTCTCGTGTCTCATAACATTACTTTGGTTAATATAATAAATCAATTATTAAGGGTTTGGGCATGTCCACCGTGCCCGCCAAGTTGATCCGCGCCAATACAACATGTAAATAAAAAAAATAAAAAAATTAGAACTTATTTATTCGTTGAGATAACGCATACTACATAATAATTATGGTGTAACACATAATATTATCTACATAAATAATTGCCAGTTTTTATACTTAATAGATAATTTAGCTGTCTTGGCGAACATCGTCGTATTGTTTTTATTTTTTAAGCTATTGCATAGCTTCTATCGCGGGCCTTGAGCGCGGGGACCGAATCCAGAAATTCCGTAACGAAAAAACCTCACGCTCCCCACTCCGACGAGCACAGCGGTGATACTTTTTAGTTTTGCCATCTATCGATAAATAGCAGAACTTTTAATGACTTTTTTTAAATTACAAAAAAAAAAAATTTAAAGAAAAAAATAATTAAAAACATTGTTTTGTTATAATTAGAAATAATATTTTTTTTTTTTTAATTTCTTTTTTTTGTAATTTAAAAATAAAATTAAAGAAAAAAAAATTAAAAACATTGTTTTTTATAATGAATTTTTTTTTTTTTTTAATTGCTTAATTTGATAAAAATGCTATGCAATAGCTTTACCGCGGCAGTCCCCGAGTGCCACACATTTTTTCTTGTAGTTTATGTTTTTTATCTAATTCTGCTATACGGGACGAAAACAAATCAAAGATCATGAAAATCTGCCCTTATCTAACACGACTTTCTTTTATATAAATAGATAGTTATTATAGACAGATTTAGACTCATCACGTACCCTGCAAAAATTGGCTAAGACTGTCTCATACATAATATTTCTTACTAGTTGACCCGCACAACTTTCCCCGTTTTTGCAACAATTTTCATTGCTGCTCCACCCCTATCAGTCGTAGCATGATGTTATATAGCCTATAGCCTTCCTCGATAAATGGGCAGTAGTTCCTGGCATTATCTCGTTCAAAAAACAAACAAACTCTTCAGCTTTTTAATATTAGTATACGTAGTTATTCGAGAGTAAATCAATTCACGTTCTACCACGCACAACACTTAAGAATCACTATTCGGGAATATGTAGTTGTTATACTACTGTTTCTAACTGAATAAAGCTGTTCTAAGAATTAGTATTACAATAACGTCACAAAATGATAAAACGGAACCCTTCTGGAGAAGGACCTTAAGGACCAAAGTACTTATGAAGACAAATCAAACGAGCCCAAACTCGACTATCTTATCACTGCCCATGAGGGAGTGACAGTGGCAATTTTTTGGCTTCATCTTCAGATCCTTGCATCATCATGTGAAATTACTTATGTTCAGTTAACCGAAAGGTGGTGGCTATCAGTGCCGGTCCTAGGGTGGTACGAGCGGTGCGACCGCACCGGACTCCATCAAGGGAGGACGCCGAAATCAACCGACACATGAGACGGCGCGGCGGCGACGATCGGTCGTAGGACCGTGGTAGGACAGGTAAGGTGGTAGGACTTAAAAACCGTACCGTCGTCGTAAAGAAGCGACCGGCCTAGGTGACCGGGCTACCCTTAGCAGCGAAGGCGTGCACTTCTGCTTACTTAAAGGGATATCTGCTTCCTTCTTAGGATTCCGTTGCCAAAATGGCAAAAACGGAACCCTTATAGTTTCGTCATGTCCGTCTGTCTGTCTGTCTGTCCGTATGTCTATGTCTAATATTGATGAAATTTGGTGAAAAGGTGTCTTGTAGTAGCCACTACTTAGTTTGATATCTAAATAATAAAAATAAATATTTTTAGGGCTCCAAACATGTAACAGAAGATGCATTTTTTTTTAGCATGCATTAACGTGTGATACTTCATTCGACAGGTATTTCAAAAACATTTAAAGGTTTCTTATAAACTTTTTTGATTGAGTGAATATTTATGGAAATAATCGCCCCGATAGTTGTGTAAATTGTGCCCCCAACCCCCCCCATGACATGATCAGATATACCGTCATTGAGCTATTGCTGAAAAACTGCTTTTCTCAACAAAAGGGCGTAAGTGCCATGAATATCCGCTCTTCTGCTGATGCAATTATTCAAGGCTGTGGAACCCTACACTGAGCATGGTCCATATGTTCATCCTGTTTTATGCAAAATAAATTTAGCTGCTTGTAAGGTACCTAAGGTCTTTTGGTATTTTATTTTCTTCCAAAAACAGAGGCGCCGTGCCGCAGCGGGGGCTGGAAGAGCTGGACGCCTTCTTTTTTTACAGGTGCAGCGCCTCAATCCCTGACATCTATTATAATAGAGGTCAGTTACTAGGTGTAGTAGGTCGTCATTCAGCCGAATGACTACTGCCAAAAATTACTATAATTACGTTACATTACTAGAAATGTGACGTAATTATAGTATTTTTTATAGGCATTTCTTGCCAATTACTTTATTAATACAATACTTGCATTTTTAAAAGATAGAAGAATTTGAAGTCCAGACTCAGGAATCGAACCCGAGACAAACCAGGCCCGAAATCGAACCACCTATCTGGACTATGTTACTAGACCTCAAATTTATCTATCCTTATTGCAAACGAGTTGTGCCCTCGATTGCAACATCTAGCCGCTGTGACGTAATATCAAAAAAATCAGCCTTTAAGCACTTGCATTTTTTGATGCTCCTCTCTTGAACTATTACTTACCTATCTATATTAAAAGACTAATAGTTCCCTACACCTACGCCCGCGTTTTAGTGTTAAGTATATCTACAATTTTAGACTCTTTTTTGCAGCTTTAAGTTTTAGGGGTGGAATTTCTAAGTATTCTACTTACATTAACCCTACTAAAATAAAATAAAAAAGTATAAATATTGTTTATTAACACACAAATTACATACATTGGTTTTCTCAAACCAAACGAGAGGAATCGAGATAAAGTGTCGTCAGTATAGCCTCGTCGAAACTGATCTTCCACAGGAGTGGCCACGCAATCTCAGGAACCAATCGGCTGTGCTAAACGAGCGCCTCCTATAGGCTATTGGGTATGGTGTCGCTAAGGGCACAGTCCATGAATGTTTGTTGCAATAGCCTGTATCTTAGGAGACAGTGTTCAATCGCACAAAAGGTAAACAGAAGTTGGCTAGGTACTGTTTGGGTTTAGGTCGCTTTATATACATTAGCTTAGTAATATCATCATCAGCCTATCGCAGTGCACTGCTGGACATAGGCCTCTCCAATTGCACGCCACTTTGTTCTATCTTCGGCTTCTAGCACCCAGCTCCTGCCAGCCGTTTTGCGTAAATCATCATTCCACCTGGCCTGAGGGCGTCCTACACTACGTTTGCCGAGCCGTGATTTCCACTCAAGAACTCGTTTACCCCAACGGTTGTCGGTTCTTCGGCTAATATGGCCAGCCCGATGCCACTTCAGCTTGCTAATCCGGTGGACTATGTCGATGACTTTGGTTCTCTGCCGGATCACCTCATTTCTGATTTTGTCCAAGAGAAACTCCGAGCATAGCCCTTTCCATAGCCCGCTGAGCGACTTTGAACTTGTGGACCAGCCGTACCGTGAGTGTCCACGTTTCGGCTCCGTATGTCATGACGGGTAGGACGCACTGATTAAAGACTTAGTGTGTTAGATGTGTTTGTTTGTGTGTATGTGTCTGTCTACTTAATAAACGATATTTAGTTTCTTATTTAGTTTTTATAGTACGCGTTTGTCGTCTTGCGAAGGAAGTTCTACAAGCCACACGCAAGCATACAGATGATAAGCTGTGTTTATTGGGGTCTTTAAGGGGCACATCTCGATGTTTTCTGAGGACAGCTTTCAAGATGAACAGCTGTCGGACTGGAAGGACCTTACAGTTTGCATATATGGTACACCGTCGGGTACCTGTAAGGTTTCCTGGTCACCTTTAGCACCGCTCTATGTGTCCTCTCTAATTTAACAAGGTGCGTTTTAGCTGCACCACCCCAGATTGTAATGCAGTATTGTACAGACTAGCAGACAGATAGACTTGTATGAGTTTAACATATGTCAATCGCCTAACTCTTGTTGTGACTAAAAGCTATATTTTTGTTACATTTCAGTCTGTTTTTGCGGACGATTTGTGCGCCCAAGTATTTAACCTTTACGACGCGCATAAGTTCTGAACAGTTGCATTCGTTGCTATTTGTACAAGTGTGAGCTTTATTAGAGAAGTTATTTGCAGGATCGATGATTTTGCTGAAAGAAACTAGACTATCTAGTACACTAGATAATGAGTATTGGACTCGCTCCTTTACAGTTTGCCAGTTAGGCCCCAGACAGGGATAGCAGTCTCATCTGTGTAGGTGTATATGTCAGTATTTTGTAATTGGATTGTGCAGCAGTGGCGAAGTGTTTAATTTTTTCTGAGGTAACTCAATAGAAAAATATATCTTGTTAGTCACGATTTTTTGTACCTATAATATTAATAACTAGAATTTAAAGGGAAGCCGAAAATAATGGTATTCTAAGGACCCTCCGCCACTGTTGTGCAGAGACCATTAATATAGAGCTGTAATAAGGTAGAGCCTAATACACTACCCTGGGGAACACCGTAAGTAACTCCTTCCTCATCACTAAATTAACTCTCAATTTTGAATATGTCTCCTTTTTGTTAAGTAGTCTTTAAAAATGTCAAGGGATAACACTCGTACTCCCAGCTTTTGTAATTTACTGGACATATACCATGTCGAATGCTTTCGAGAGGTCTAAAAAGAGGCATAATAATATTTTTTTTGCATCTAAATTGTCTACAACTCTAGTGGTCAAACCAGTAATAGCTTCTTCTGTGAATAAACCTGGGCGAAAATCATATTAATTTGGTATAAATATACTAAATTTTGCTAGAAACGATTTAAGTGATCTATTTAGTATCTTTAAAATTTTTGATAAGGCCGAGAGAACTGAAATTGTACTGTAATAATTTAGACAATACCTGCCGCCATTTTTCAAAATGGGATGTATTTGCATAGAAATTAGGAGTCAACAGCAAATTCGTGGGAGGAATTCATATTAAACCTAAGAATCAATCCATGGGCATTTTTACAGCAGGCTTCCACTAATTTAATAAATAAGAAAAAAAATACTAAAATAAGAAAGCAGGACAACGCACGATACACGAAAATTAAACTTTATTTTTATTATTTTTATCATTATGAAATTTCACAGATCTAACTATAACACTGGCAAAGTTGTTATACTCCCTAAGGGGTTGACTTTCCAAAAACGCTGACACGTGTTGCATTAGGTATTTTAAACCAAAAAGCCAAATACGAAATTTCAAATATCTTACTTTAAAACTGACAAAATTTGATAAAAACTTGCAACCCTTATTTTTTAATAGTGTATCTATCGATCGATTTGATATAAATGAATTTGACATTAGCTCCATACAAAATATGTCAAAATTCTACCTCTTGTAGCCAAATCTATCAGTGGATAGATTATTGAAAACGGCCGTTAGTCAGATGCTAAAAATTACTTTGGATTATAAGCACTTAGGTACCTCCATGTTACTAGTACGCTGACAGACTACCGCAGACAATTCTTGTTGTCATTGTTCAGATTGGTTTTGAACGGTTAACAACAACGGCCATTTGTTATTCATTAGTGTCAAAAATATTCAGACGTTCATTCCATTCGTCATTAACATTGCTGCCGGACAGCCCGTACATAGATGGGCCAGACCAGCGTATTAGTACTATAGACTAGCTGACCCGCTTCGTCTGCATCAATGTTCCCGGTTTTTACAACATTTTTCATTGCTGCTCCGCTCCTATTGCCATAGCGTGATGTTAGGTTTATAAAACTGTAGCCTTCCTCGATAAATGGATTATCCAACACTAAAATATTTTTTCAATTCGAATCAGTACTTCTTGAGATTATCGAGTTCAAATAAACATACAAATAAATAAACAAACTCTTCATCTCTAGAAAATTTATTTATTTTTTTGCACATAAAAAACAAGTAATATTTTAAACGATGTAATTTATAGACTACGCTGTCGCGGTCCTTAGTGCACAAAACTTGGATTTTTTGACAAGCCATCTTCATCCTTCTACTCCATTCAGTACCAGTTAACGATATTTTAATCAGACAAATTTACTGGGATCAGTTCAAATAACAGCAAGTATTGTCTTCCCTCTCTTTCGACAGGCATTAGTCTACAAATTTGAATCGCTATTTCGAGGCTACAGGCTGAGCGATAGGGACCAACTTCGACGAGGCTTCATTGTCCGGACTGCAGTATTCAGTGATGTCGAGTGTTCCCACTCCAGTAGCATTACCCTTGCGGCTTATCATGAGATAGTCCACAAAATCAACATCTGGCAAGCCGGTCTCGTCGCAAATTGTGACCACTAAACCATTAGTATTCACGCACAAGTCCTGTAATAATTATTGAAATAATCAGATTTTTATTTTTTTTACTGCTCATAAACATATGGTAACTACTCGTAAGTATTTGGTTCTCTGGCTCCTGTGCTAGTTAAAACTGTGTTGCAGCGAGTCATTGTCCCTCTTAAGTCTATGCCTACATTATTTGTTATGAGCAGAAAATAAAATAAAACATATAAATGCATCAAATGAAAACTTAAAACACTAATAATCCTATTCTAAAAAAAACGACAAAAACAAGATACCCTTCTTAATTAATATCATGCAGTCCGAGGCACGATATTAAGTTCAACAGAATTAATGCTTGCGACTGCATCATATTAAATATGAAGGGTATCTTGCTGTCTTTTTGCAGGTGGGCTTTTTAAGTTTTTAAATTTATTTTTTTATTTAGTACTTTTTAATTGTTATATGGTGATTTAATAAGAACCATGTTATTAAGGTTTTTTCTATGATTTCCCAAACTTTTTCTTCTCGTCGTTTGATTATGACTAATATTATTAATTCTAATAATATAATAAATTCAGTCGACAAACTTCAAGGAGTAAAGCTGCGTGTAATAAAAAATTTAAAAGATCAAAATTTTCTAATAAATTGATATCTTTAGTTTTATAAAACAATAAAACATTGATATTTTTAACCTCACATTATTAAGACCCCCCCCCCCCTGCCAGCTAAATGGTTGATGTTGGGTATGAGAAAAAAATTACGAAAGTAGTATAAATAGTGAAATAAATAAGACAGCTACCACAGCTAAATCAAAATCCACTTCTTAGGCCGCATTATTCGAATGGGGGGGCTAAACTTTTAGATCGCCGGTTCGATGAATATCGTGGAATCTTTACTCGTCATAAACATATGTTAACATAAATATTTAGTTATCTGGTCCCTGTGCTAATTAAAACTGTGTTAGGCACCTACTAACGGCGAGAAAGCGAGTACCATAAACAAAAGATTATTTGTTGATCACTGACAATTCGCAGTTCACACTGCGCCGGCGAGTACTCACTCTATACTGCATCAATTTTGTTCATTCGGGATCTCATGTAGTATACATCTATTGCACGTTACTTGTGCGATAAAATTGTTAGATACTTGCTTCTCGCTCATCGCCGGCGCGGTAGGACTGGTGACTTACAGGGAGTCACCGTCCCTCTAAAGTCTATGTACTTACATTATTTGTTATGAGCAAAAAATAAAATAAAACATGTACGTTTCAAAACTACAAATACATAAATAAATATACAAATTCATAAATAAAAAACTTAATAAGCTAATACTTTTTTTTTGCATTTTTTTATCATTAGACCTAGACCGTGTCATTGGTAAAGTAAACGCGTATACTTATTGTCAATAAAGGTGTACGCGTGGGCGTACTCAGGGGGGGGTGCAGTGCAGTAGCTAGGAGTTGCGGGCGAAGGCAGTTCAGCCCCGAAATCCCCCCCTGAATACGCCCATGGCACAAGGTAAGATCATTTCTATGTTCCAATCATTTTATACATCGGTAAAGTGTCAAGTAGGGTAGTTTCACATGTTGCGCGACTACCGCCTGTTAGCGACCATTTGACGGACTTAGTTCACAGTGTTTCTATTACATCTAGAAATGCTATTGTCTTGATTTATAGAAACTTACATGTGTAAATAATATTAGGTTTATCCCAGTGCCGAAGAAAAATTGCTCATAGCGCGTGTTGACTTAGTGACTTCGTGTTTTAAAAATTAACACCCAGAGTAAAACTTTGTGTGATGAGCACGATGGTTTATTCTGTGTCTGGGTGTAATTTATCTATAATAAGTATGTATTTAGAAATATATAAGTACGTTTATCAGTTGTCTGGTTTCCATAGTACAAGCTCTGCTAGCTCAGCTAGTCAGCTAGGATTAGACGGCGTTGTGTGAGTTGTTCCAAGATATTATTATTATTATTATTATAGTTAGTAGCTGACCCGCGAAACTTCATTTGCGCAAATTTCCCAGATTTTTGCAACATTTTCCATTGCTACTACGCTCCTATTAGTCGTAGCGTAATGTTATATAGCTTAAAGTCTTCCTCGATAAATGGGCTATTAAACAGTAAAATAATTTTTCAATTCGGATTAGTAGTTCCTGAGCAAATAAACTTTTCAGCTTTATAATATTAGTATAGATTTCATGTTATACACACAAGTTATATGTTACATTATATTGATATAAAATCGAGTGGTCGGTAAACGAAATGTATAATTTTATCGCGCACGGTCGCTAACCGTGAATACAGCAGTTATTTTGTTTTGCTTAATATGATCCTAATGGTTCATACAAGACTTATAATTTAGGGTGTAGCATTGTAAAAGTGTACAGATACAATTCATTAATAAACGATCACCAGTTTCTTAAGGAACTTTACTTTTTTTAATTTACCTACAAACATTGAGTGCTAAGTAGGTGGTCGCTGACCTATATAATCTAAATAAAGACGTTCGTTTGTGACCACCGTTATATAGTATGAGAAACAACGGGCCCAAACCGAGAGAAGTATGTAAGATTATTGCGACTACGTGGGATTTATTGGATGGTTATTGAAATGGCGATTAGTGGCGAGAAGTGCCTCCTACCACGCGTCCCTGTCCATTCGTTCAGAGGCAAACAATCTGAACAATTGAAATTAGTCGTGTTCATTAGCGGCAAAATGCTTGAACAAAGAAACCACAATAACATTGATTTCTAAATATATTTTTTGTTTCTAAATAAATTATAATTATTGAATAATTTTTTGAGATCTTCAAATTTCAAAAGAATTAGGAGATCATTATTATTATTATTATTAGGGGATAATTATTAATTAATTATCTCATAATAATAATTTAAAAGTTGATAGAAAGAAAGAAATAATTTATTTCCACATAAATACAATTTTAGACACATAAAATAACAACACATTATCAATACCAAAAAAAAACACGTACTTATATTTATATAGATAATTATGTCGAAAATAGGACCTAGTTCAGCATATGCCAGGCTAACGCCTGACGCTGATTTTCAACTAAGCCCCTAAGTGACTACTATTAGTTTTGTTTTTAAAACACTTTATTTTTCTAAAAAACTAACACAATAAAAAAAAAGAAAAACACAAATGTTGTAAACAGTACTTTAAAGTAAATGTATCAAATTCACAAACAATCAAGCGCGGTGATAAACTTTCGCGATTTGTACACATTATGAAAATATATATATATTACGGGTTTTAACCGCATGAATAATTTAAGGTAAAATACCTTGTTTATTTCCCGACGTTTCGACCGTATTATATATATTATCATAATAATAAAAAAGAAAACGAATTATGTGCTACGTAGTACCTAATTCGTTTTTCCTATTAAACAATTTTCGCATCGATTGTTTTTTTAATTTTAACAATTTATTCTTCAACTTTATGTTATTAATTAGTAGTGCTCAAATAGCACTACTAATTATTAACATACATGCATAAGCTTTATTAGCATATTCATTTTATTGCGTGGCAGTCTGTTCATCTTACAAAACACTCTCCACTTGTTTAATGTGCACGGCCTTAGTGTGAACAGTTTTTAGGCAGTAACGTGTATTTTAGTCGCTAAATTACTAGCTACTTCACTAAATAACTAGCCTAATGGGATGTATGCATTAGAGTCTGGCTAACGAATGCGCGACCTTAGAAAACGCGGCAAACTCAAAAAATCGTTATGTGTCATCAGCAACTAAAACAGAATTAAACATATTTTTTTAAATTAAAAATTATTGTCATATTCAAACTTTAAAAAAGTTCAGGACCTGCTTTCGTTGGCTAGATACTAGTTTCGTTTTATCGGCTAATTTCTGAAAGTGTTAAATGTTTATTGTACCTACATTCTAATAATATAAGTATTTCCAGAATTTTCACACTTTTATAGCATATAATAATGACTGGCCGGTTTGCACTGGTTTTGACAACTCGGTTGTAAAGATAAAGGGTCATTTCGATGGTTAGCAACCAGTTAGCTGAGTTCCTTACTTCAGATGTGTAAAAGAAAATGTAATCTACACGCAACACAGTATATTTTTATGTAAATTGGTCGTAAATATAGTCTACTTTGGATATCTATACTAATATTATAAAGCTGAAGAGTTTGTTTGTTTGACCGCGATAATCTCTGGAACTACTACTTCGAATTAACTATAAGTCTAAAATATAAGTCTAATGGTAGCTAACAGGAGGTGGTCGCGCAACAGGCGAAACGACTCTACTTGACACTTGACAGATGTATAAAATGATTGGAACATAGAAATGGTTTTACCTTTTGCCATGGACGTACTCAGGGGGGATTTCGGGGCTGAACTCCCTCGCCCACAATGTCACCCCCCTAGCTACTGATCTGCAGGGGACGCCTCAATTGACAATCATTATGTCCGATTACATTACCTTAAATTACACGGTCTAGATCTATTGAAATAATGAAACTTTTAATTAAATGTGTCCCTTTTTTAAAAATCCATTTCGTGAGTGAGAAATAAAAGAAAATTTAGAAAAAGTTATCTGAACTTCGACGATATAGTGCAATTGCTAGGCAGGGTCGGTTTTAGAGGGGGCGCTAGGTAGGGCACCGGCCCTTTAGGCAATGAATGTAGGCGTTAAACGCCCTGTAAGACGATTTTCTCTCGATTGACCTCGGTCGCAGCAGGCCTCTTAAACTATCTCTGTCTGTTGTTGTACCTTTTGTGGTGCCCTTTCGCGCAGCTGTTACAGTTGCGCGCTACCCGCTACGGCAATGGCATTTGGCGACCTCCACTCGGGCAATTTCCTCTGTGTCGCCTGTTCGTGTACATTCGTCAAAGTTTCCTCAATGACTTCTAAGTTCACGCCGTGTCCCTCAGCTCTTTACGTTGCGGTCCCCTGTTCGTGCAGGGAATTTTAAGATCGCATTGTGGCCCATCGTGACTGCGCTGTGACTTTCTTAGTGTGAACTTTCTTAGTATTGACCAAGCTGGGGACCACTCCCCAGCTTGGTCAATACTAAGAAAGTTCACACTAAGAAAGTCACAATGCGATCTTAAAATTCCCTGCACGAACAGGGGACCGCAACGTAAAGAGCTGAGGGACACGGCGTGAACTTAGAAGTCATTGAGGAAACTTTGACGAATGTACACGAACAGGCGACACAGAGGAAATTGCCCGAGTGGAGGTCGCCAAATGCCATTGCCGTAGCGGGTAGCGCGCAACTGTAACAGCTGCGCGAAAGGGCACCACAAAAGGTACAACAACAGACAGAGATAGTTTAAGAGGCCTGCTGCGACCGAGGTCAATCGAGAGAAAATCGTCTTACAGGGCGTTTAACGCCTACATTCATTGCCTAAAGGGCCGGTGCCCTACCTAGCGCCCCCTCTAAAACCGACCCTGCCTAGCAATTGCACTATATCGTCGAAGTTCAGATAACTTTTTCTAAATTTTCTTTTATTTCTCACTCACGAAATGGATTTTTAAAAAAGGGACACATTTAATTAAAAGTTTCATTATTTCAATAGATCTAGACCGTGTAATTTAAGGTAATGTAATCGGACATAATGATTGTCAATTGAGGCGTCCCCTGCAGATCAGTAGCTAGGGGGGTGACATTGTGGGCGAGGGAGTTCAGCCCCGAAATCCCCCCTGAGTACGTCCATGGCAAAAGGTAAAACCATTTCTATGTTCCAATCATTTTATACATCTGTCAAGTGTCAAGTAGAGTCGTTTCGCCTGTTGCGCGACCACCTCCTGTTAGCTACCATTAGACTTATATTTTAGACTTATAGTTAATTCGAAGTAGTAGTTCCAGAGATTATCGCGGTCAAACAAACAAACTCTTCAGCTTTATAATATTAGTATAGATATCCAAAGTAGACTATATTTACGACCAATTTACATAAAAATATACTGTGTTGCGTGTAGATTACATTTTCTTTTACACATCTGAAGTAAGGAACTCAGCTAACTGGTTGCTAACCATCGAAATGACCCTTTATCTTTACAACCGAGTTGTCAAAACCAGTGCAAACCGGCCAGTCATTATTATATGCTATAAAAGTGTGAAAATTCTGGAAATACTTATATTATTAGAATGTAGGTACAATAAACATTTGACACTTTCAGAAATTAGCCGATAAAACGAAACTAGTATCTAGCCAACGAAAGCAGGTCCTGAACTTTTTTAAAGTTTGAATATGACAATAATTTTTAATTTAAAAAAATATGTTTAATTCTGTTTTAGTTGCTGATGACACATAACGATTTTTTGAGTTTGCCGCGTTTTCTAAGGTCGCGCATTCGTTAGCCAGACTCTAATGCATACATCCCATTAGGCTAGTTATTTAGTGAAGTAGCTAGTAATTTAGCGACTAAAATACACGTTACTGCCTAAAAACTGTTCACACTAAGGCCGTGCACATTAAACAAGTGGAGAGTGTTTTGTAAGATGAACAGACTGCCACGCAATAAAATGAATATGCTAATAAAGCTTATGCATGTATGTTAATAATTAGTAGTGCTATTTGAGCACTACTAATTAATAACATAAAGTTGAAGAATAAATTGTTAAAATTAAAAAAACAATCGATGCGAAAATTGTTTAATAGGAAAAACGAATTAGGTGCTACGTAGCACATAATTCGTTTTCTTTTTTATTATTATGATAATATATATAATACGGTCGAAACGTCGGGAAATAAACAAGGTATTTTACCTTAAATTATTCATGCGGTTAAAACCCGTAATATATATATATTTTCATAATGTGTACAAATCGCGAAAGTTTATCACCGCGCTTGATTGTTTGTGAATTTGATACATTTACTTTAAAGTACTGTTTACAACATTTGTGTTTTTCTTTTTTTTTATTGTGTTAGTTTTTTAGAAAAATAAAGTGTTTTAAAAACAAAACTAATAGTAGTCACTTAGGGGCTTAGTTGAAAATCAGCGTCAGGCGTTAGCCTGGCATATGCTGAACTAGGTCCTATTTTCGACATAATTATCTATATAAATATAAGTACGTGTTTTTTTTTGGTATTGATAATGTGTTGTTATTTTATGTGTCTAAAATTGTATTTATGTGGAAATAAATTATTTCTTTCTTTCTATCAACTTTTAAATTATTATTATGAGATAATTAATTAATAATTATCCCCTAATAATAATAATAATAATGATCTCCTAATTCTTTTGAAATTTGAAGATCTCAAAAAATTATTCAATAATTATAATTTATTTAGAAACAAAAAATATATTTAGAAATCAATGTTATTGTGGTTTCTTTGTTCAAGCATTTTGCCGCTAATGAACACGACTAATTTCAATTGTTCAGATTGTTTGCCTCTGAACGAATGGACAGGGACGCGTGGTAGGAGGCACTTCTCGCCACTAATCGCCATTTCAATAACCATCCAATAAATCCCACGTAGTCGCAATAATCTTACATACTTCTCTCGGTTTGGGCCCGTTGTTTCTCATACTATATAACGGTGGTCACAAACGAACGTCTTTATTTAGATTATATAGGTCAGCGACCACCTACTTAGCACTCAATGTTTGTAGGTAAATTAAAAAAAGTAAAGTTCCTTAAGAAACTGGTGATCGTTTATTAATGAATTGTATCTGTACACTTTTACAATGCTACACCCTAAATTATAAGTCTTGTATGAACCATTAGGATCATATTAAGCAAAACAAAATAACTGCTGTATTCACGGTTAGCGACCGTGCGCGATAAAATTATACATTTCGTTTACCGACCACTCGATTTTATATCAATATAATTCAATCACACACTCGGGCAATTTCCTCTGTGTCGCCTGTTCGTGTACATTCGTCAAAGTTTCCTCAATGACTTCTAAGTTCACGCCGTGTCCCTCAGCTCTTTACGTTGCGGTCCCCTGTTCGTGCAGGGAATTTTAAGATCGCATTGTGGCCCATCGTGACTGCGCTGTGACTTTCTTAGTGTGAACTTTCTTAGTATTGACCAAGCTGGGGAGTGGTCCCCAGCTTGGTCAATACTAAGAAAGTTTGGGGTGCGCTCGCCAGCCCTACTTTAATAGGTTGTTAAAGGGTTACACTCTGTTTGCGCAGTAACTTTAAAAACGTTGCAGCGGCCACGAAGTCACGTAGCGGATTCTAAATACACGCTGCGCTCGCAGTGGCTTAAGATCCCACTGCGGCATCCAGCTCGTTCGGTTGCTGATAAGTTCATGTTGTATTCGCTCAGTGAATTCTACCTTCACGCTGCTCCCCTTTGCTTGTACAGTGAATATTAAGGTCGTGCTGCGGTCCACAGCTCGTTCGATGTTTGGTAAGTGACTTCTAAATTGCATCCCTTTGCTTGAGTCGCTTTTAAAATTTAGATTCCTTTATAGAAAAAAATAAAATCTGGTTATCAAAAATCTCGTAAATCTTGATCTAATAAAGTTACGAGGTTCATTTATGATTTAAAATTTGCAGCATTAAGGACACTATCGATATTTCTAACATCATTTTTGAGTATTACGTTTAGTTTGGAAAAACATATTTATTTCAGAATTTCGAGTTAAAAAATAGTCGATTTTGAAATAAATGAGGTCAAAGCAAACTTGCATGTAACGGATGAAATCTATCAAATTTTACATTAAAAAGCGGATGTCCGAAAAGTGGGTTTTATAAAACACTCTGCTGAGGCACGACCTTGTGCAGTTACTTTAGTTAATTTTAAATTCGCAATAAGTCCTCTGCTCGCGGTGACTTTTAAGTTTGGCGCTGAGCTCCCATGCTCGTGCTGTGAAGTACACGCTGCGCCCTTCTCCTTATGCTCTGACTTTTGAGATCTCGCTGCGGCTGCAAGTAGCTCATCGGCTTTTAACTGAACGCTACGCTTGTCAGCTCATGCAATAATTTATATCTACGCTCTGCTTGCGCAGTGACTTCTAAGTTTGAATAGTACTCCTCTGCTTGCGCAGTGACTTTGACGATTGTACTAGGGTCCCTTAATCATGCAACATAATTATATATTTACGTGGCGGACTTCTAAGATCGCTATAGGCTCCTTTGCTCCCACAGTCATATCTAATGGCGCTGCCTGCCCACCTGCCTGCACAGTCAAATATACGCAGTAGGTACCCACTTCTTGTGCTTTGCTGTGGTTTGTATTTGTGAGACCACGCTGAGTTCCCGATTGCGCTGTAACTTTTAAGATTGCGGCTTCTAAGGTCGTGTTCAAGTGACTTGATATGCAGCGAGCTGGCAAGCGTTAATGTCACTTATAAATACCCTCATCAGTGAATCTCCCCCCCCCCCTTCCAATCTGTGAGTGGTTTAATTTATGTAAGAAAAACTGTCCTAAAAAGAAGCTCTAAAGAAGTTCTAAGAAGGAAAATAGAGCGCTAATCCTGATGGACTAGAGCTCTATTTTCTAGAGTTCTCCATTTCCTGGAGACCCAGATCAAAATATCCTTGACCACGGCCGTTGTGCCTAATACAGTGGAAACCTCGGGCAATTAAAAGATATTTAAGTAGGTACCTTATCATATTTACGCTATTAAAACCCGTAGTAAGTATTTTGTATTTTAAACTTTCGCGATTTTTATACATATTAGATATATTTCGGGACTTAATCGCGTGAATTATTTAAAGGAACGAACTATTATTCCAGGATAGTACACGAGGCGGTTGAGATCAAGAAGTATAAGAACTTCAACCGAGAAGATGGATACCGGCTCTCACTATCTTGGAACCCGGTTATCAGCAAATGCAATCGTAGCCGTAAAGACACCGCGCCTCAGTGTAAAGACGTTGTAAGTGTAGTGTGTAGAAGTACCGACAGTACAAATTATCAAAATGATCAAGACCAGGCGAGGGTAGTTGAAAAACCCCGCGCCCCACGGAGACATCGCTAAGCTGCCATCAGTCGACCCGTGACCACGGTCGGTGCAATTCGATCGAAACGTCTGGTAAATAAAAGGTTCGTTCCTTTAAATAATTCACGCGATTAAGTCCCGAAATATATCTAATAAGTATTTTGTAATTGTATAGTGTGTACAAAAAAAAATATATATACTAAAACTGAACTAAAAAATTGTATGTATGGAATAACCTATTTTCGTATGGCTTGTATGGATCGTTAGTAGAAGGAGTTAGTACCGCCACCTAAGCGCCGAGAAAAACAGATGTTTAAGTTTTAAGTGGGTATACTCACGGGTATATCCACTACAAGATGCTTAACATATGGAGGCAGAATCTTTCGCTCTAATTGATGTGGTATGCCTGACGAATTTCCTGTAAAAAAAAAATATTGATCTAAAGAATTTTGACGACCAATTTCATTGGCATGTTTGGGGGCACCAAATGCTATGTTAAACGGGACACCAAATTCAGAAATTAGTTGAACTCCTTCCCCCCTCTCATCGCGCGGGGTAGATACTCACACCGGCGGTTTCGGGTGACGAAATGCAAAACATAGTTAAGACTTCAATTAAATCACCATTGCCGTAAAACGATACCTTCAAATCTCACCCTGGGGACGGTGATAAAAATATATATACAAGGTGTCCCAAAACTATGCTACACGGAGGGAAAGCATCCTAAATATTGTAGGTAGAACATTTTACTTTTTAACAGGCCTGTTGGTCTAGTGGTTAGTGACCCTGACTGCTAAGCCGGAGGTCGTGGGTTCTATCCACACTTTGTGCGATGAGCACGATGGCTTATTCTGTGTCTGGGTGTTATTTATATAATAATTTCACGTGTGTACATGGCCAAACATAGTGAATAAAAACATTGCAAAGTGTTTCGGCTCCTTTTTATGATGATTTCAAGTTACAAACTGAACGTATTATTTCAAACACTCCTAATACTAGCACAGTTCAAGTATCACTATTTGTTGATACACTTAATATGTATAATACAAGTTTATTTTTGGTATGTGCAACACTCAGACTCAACAAGATTTTTTTATTTATTTATTTATTCGGAAATTCTACAGCTTTTTATAAATCGGAAACATTAGGTAATTAAAAAAAAGATATTATGCAATCAGCTTGAACTGATTACATTTACAATCTACACATGAAAATTTACAGATGAACATTATCTTAATCAAGTAAAATAAAATTAAAACAAAGGAAATCAAATGATATAAAATTAAAGAAATTAAATAAAATGAAAACAAATTATATGAATTATATAAAATTAAAACAATATAAATCAAATTAAATTAAAACAATTTAAATCAAAGTAAAACAAATAAAAATCAAATTAAAATTAGAATAAACAAAAATCATGTACCTACAATAAATGAATGAAAACTAATTAAATTAAATGAATTAAAACAGAAAAAAAAGGTTTTATATAATAATAAATAATAACAACAAGGAGACACAGATCTTTTAAAATTCAATAAATTACAATCCGGAGTTATTATTATTATTTGTTATCTATTGCCGGTTACATGACACAATACGCGATATTTTCGCCTTAAAATCGTTTTTTGACAAACAGAATAATGTCTACTTCGTGAAACGCGCTGTTATAGACACGGAGTAATTTGGTCATAACTGCGTTACGCCCATAATTTGTACGATGGCGAGGCACTGCAAATAATGGCGTGTGCCTAGTTCTCGTTTTTGGTGTACTGAATTGGACGCATAATAGTAAATATGGACTAATTAAGGCACCACGTAAAACATCGTACAGAAGGCACATGTCCAATATCACACGTCTGTCAGCTAGAGGCAGCAATTGATAGTGTCTTTAGTCCTCTAAATATGTGTTATGCCGTCTATGGGTTTTAAAATTTAGATGCCTTATAAATCTTTTTTGAATCCGTTCTAATTTCTCTATGTACATAGAGTACTGAGGAGACCAGGTAGGACTACTGTATTCCAAGATGCTTCGAACATAGGCGTAGTAAACTATTTTTAATGTGTAGAACTGTTTGAATGGCGCACATGTGCGAATTAGGAAACCTAGATTGCGAAATGCCTTGCTTGCCACCATATCAATATGTTGTGAAAAAAGCATCTTGGAATCCAGCAGAACACCCAGGTCCCTCACTGATTGAACTCTTTCGATTAATTGGTCACCAAACCTATATCCATACCTAATCGGATCTGTTTTGCGACTAAAGCTTATTGCTTGACATTTGCTAATGTTAACTGTGATGTTATTGCTCTTATAGTATGCGTATAACGCATTTAAGTCCTGTTGCACTTTTTCACAGTCAAGTCTAGAGCGGATGTTCAAATAAATTTTTGTATCGTCGGCATACAATAAGTGGTTAGCGTACCTAAAACAACTGTTAATATCGTACAGATACGCACAGTAAAAGAGAGGGCCAAGGTGTGATCCCTGTGGAACGCCAGAAGGTATATTAATAAAGTCTGATTTGAAGCCACCTATAACCACCGCCTGTGAGCGGTTGGATAGATAATACCGAATCCATCTAAGTAAATCTCCCCGTATACCAAGCCTCTGAAACTTATCAAGCAATACAACGTGATCAACACGGTCAAAAGCTTTCTCAAAATCGGTATATATCACATCAACCTGTCCAGAATTCTCCATCTCACTAAGAACAAAGTTAGTAAAGGTTGCTAAATTTGAGGTCGTGGATCGACCCTTCATAAAACAGTGTTGATTGTGAGGAATGCCATTTGATATGATTGGATATATACTATTGTAAACAATCCGTTCAAAGAGCTTGCTGATTGCATTAATGGATATTGGACGGTAGTTCTCTATAGCTGATTTAGATCCTTTTTTGAAAATCGGTATTATGTGTGCCTTTTTCCAAATATGCGGAAATGTACATTCCTGTAGTGACATTCGGAATAGTGTTGCGATAGGACGTGCCAAACTCTCTGCACAGTTAGACAAAAATATTGGTGGCACCCCATCAGAACCCGGGCCCTTGGATTTGTCTAGCGATTGAAGCAGTTTGGTTATTATGTCTTCCGTGATTACCACTTTAGTGATAGTATCACCAGTAACATCAGGGTGTTCTTCGTGGCTGCTAATAGTTAAAAGACTAGATGAAAAAACATTTTGGAAGAATTTACTGAAGGCAATGCTAATACTTTTACCGTCATCATAGTTCACGCCATTCCAACTAAAACGCTTAGGATAATGACTGCCGCCGCGCTTAGCCTTGACATATGTCCAAAATGCTTTTGGTTGGTGTGCAATTGTGTCTTCAGTACGACTATTATGCACGCGCAAACATTGTTTTTGTAAAGCATGTTGCCTAGCACGCAAGAGAGAAAATTCGGCATAATCCCTAGGATTACCATACTTTTTCCAACGTTTATGAATTTTATTTTTTTCCCTTATAATATTTATTAAACTACGGCTGTACCATGTTGGATAACCACATTTACGGTGCGTATTACTGTATGGTACGTAGCTTTCAAAACTATCATTTAGTACATTATAAAACTTATCGACCGCATCATTAACAGCGCTATCCATAAACAAGCTATCCCAATCTATGCTTTGAAAGTGTTTATTGAGAGCCGTATAGTCGCATTTATAAAAATTACGACGTGGGGCCAAAGCTTCCTTGAAAGGAGGAATACTGATTTCATGGCATTCGATTGTAATAGACGGGTGGTAGTTATCCTCAGGTAATATTGGGTCATGGCACCTATCTGCTGTCACATGAGTGTTGGAGAAAATCAAGTCCAGCGTGCGATTATTGTCATTCAATGTGTAGTTATATTGCAGTAAACCCAAGAAAAACAGTTCGTCTACGAAGTTTGTGGCAGCACCCTGTATCTCTTTAGACCCAATATTGATTAAACCGTATTCATCGCTCGTCCAGCGAAAGCAAGGGATGTTAAAATCACCAACAAGTATAATAGAATTTCTGGGATAACGCTCAGTTAGGTTAGATATTATACGGTTAATACCTTCCAAACGCGTTTACCTCAATAAATCACACAAAAAAAAAATTAAAATATTGATAACTTGCAGAGTTATAAGCCATTCAAGTTGTCTTATGTTCTTTGCGCTATCGTGTTCATAGTCTCGTAGCACCAGGGGGGTGTCACTCTAGCTTAGGTATATTCGGGCAGCGCGCCACTTGAAGGGGCGAATGGCAGTGGGCTGTCTCTCACTCTTGGCTCGCACGACAGTTGAGGTCACGTTGCGCTCGCGCATACTTGAAAATATTTATTTTTTTCTAGCTGTCCCGCGCAACTTCGTATGCGTAATTTCTTCCCGTTTTTGAAACATTTCTCGTCGCTTCTCCGCTCCTATTAGTCGTAGCGCGATGTTATATAGCCTATAGCCTTCCTCGATAAATGGGCTATCCAACAAAAAAAGAATTTTTCAAATCGGACCAGTAGATCCTGAGATGAGCGCGTTTAAACAAACAAACAAACAAACAATCAAACAAACAAACTCTTCCGCTTTATAATATTAGTATAGATTTTTCGACACCCGCAATGTTATATAAGCCTAAACGTCAATTTAATCCGTATAAAAGATATTGCTGTGTTTACGGATATCTGAATAAAACGAATAGTGAACCAGAACTAACATTTTTTACAATTCCACTGCGTCATCGAAGTATCTACGTGTAAAAGCAGCGGCGGCAGCCGGTCGTTCTTTTTAAATTCCTTAGGTCCTTAAGTACTTAGTGATATATTGTTAAAATAAAAATCCTTAATTAGTTGTAAACAGAATTTGGAATGTTACAATTATTAATGAATTAATTAATGATTGATTAATTATTAATTGAAAAATATAACATGGTCCAAAAATTACCCTCTTGGATTGTGTTACTGATTCTGAGCAAACCACTTTCAGGTTTGCATTATACTAAAAATAACGTTGTATATAAAAAATAACATAAAAATACTTTTAAAATTTGTAAAAAGTAGATGCCAAATGCTTTATAACTTCCGGTTCTACGACACTCTGTTTTACTCAATAGTGTTTCGATTTACCGTTATGAGCAATAGAAATCAAAACACTATTAAGAAAACCAGAGATCAACGCCCTTCCTTCATGCTATGATAGCCAACATTTTTTTTACGTACCTAAATAAAACTTAATCTAGCTATAATATATTCCTTAAACCTAACTTTCAATAAATATGTTAAATAATGTTACTTACCATTTATAATGGTCTCGCATAGATGTTCGCAATTCGCCTTGCTGACCAGTACAAGGGCTAGGACACACGCGACAGCGAATAGATGCAGTTTAACAATCATGATGACATTTGTGTGCGTCTAGTGACCACCACAAAACAACAATAGTTTAAATAGGGCGCGTGCTAATAACCGTCTCGTATCGGTCAATTATATTTCTTAAAATTTGCGCAACAAATTTAACAATTTTTCACACATAAATACTACATCGTAGTAACGACGACGCAATTTATGGATTTTTCTTTTATAAATTGTATTACAGGGTGAATAAATAAAATATTTAATTTAAAAAATTTCGCTAACGTAAAAAATTGAAATCGATGCCACTAAATTAATATTCTCTAATTCTTCTTTGGTTTAATCATTGACGTACAGATATACCTCACAAAATTTACCACTCTCTAGAAAGAGACAACGCTACTTTGGGATCAGATAGCGTTGTGTGAGTTGTCCCAAAAATATTAAAATATATTTTTTTAATATTTTTGTTCATTCGATTTCAAAAAATTTTTTATTATAGGTAACATATTCTTCTTGTAAATCTTTCAGGTACAATTTTTTTTTGTTCCTTTTTGTATCTGCAATCGGCTCTTCAGCTTTAATTAGATGTTGTCTCAGATGAACTGATTTTAGGTATTATTCCATTGACATTGAACTTAGTCTCAGTGAGTCAGTCTTAGTGAGAGTATATGCCATCGTCTGAGGCGTTTAACATCGTTTTGGTATTTTAACAGGTCTTTTGCTAGAATCTTGCTGTGTTTTCTTAGTAATTCTTTAAATTTCTTGCTATAGTTGTTTCTCTTTAATGGTCGGCATCTCAAGAGAAACTTAGAGATACACGAGTACGTCTATCTCTAAGTTTCTCACAAACCAGTGTGCTCTGGACAATGTTCTCAAGTTGGAGTTACTAGCGGATCCCCAGAGCTCTATTCCGGTGTCCGTTATGCTAGCGTACACCAGAGCTATAACGAGTTGGTTACTATGCCATTAAACTCTGCGTAAATACTGCCTAATTAGTGTAAAAATAAAAAAAACTCTGCCTCTTTAGTTTAGGAAATAAACACCATTTTCACTGGGTACGCTGGCGTCACGATCAAGCTAGCGTACACATGGCCGTACTCGAAAAAGGCTAATTGTAAAGCAACAGAGTTTACACACAAAAATACTGCTCTAATAATTCTCCCGCTATACTAAATTTCATAACGATTGCTCTTGTAGGAACAGAGATATTGAATAAGACTTTTCAATGACATTCGGAGCTGGCGTTATGGCGGCGTACACATAATAGTTCTTAAAGAAAGGGAACTTTTATTAATGCTATATGTACAAATAGTGCGTGAAATTCTGACTCTAATAGTGTAAATACTTTATGCGAATTCGCAGTGGAATAATTAAAAAAACCCTGTTTGTTTCTATTCATAGTACAGGTACAAATATTCTCAAAAGTGCTTTGTTAAGTTTTTTAAAATACAGAACTAAAACTGAAACGTGATGAAGTACTGAACTAGGAGGATGTTCACTTCATTAATTTGTAGATATAGTTCTGAGTGAAAATGAAATAATTGGAAAAATTCAAATAAATGTCGTGTCTTTGAGGGGCCACTGTTTTCGAACACTGCAATGCGGCGTTACAGTAATCATTTTAATTTTATTCATGTCAAAACACATCATGTTGACTTATATTAGAAAACTAGCTGTGCCCGCGACTTCGTTCGCGTGGAAGTCGGGTTTATATTAAGGTAGTTTATGTTACATTATAACTTCTGTATAAAACATATTGGAAACATGCTCCACTATGCTCTGTGGCATCTATGGATATTAAGGCCTAGTTTTAATCAGGGCCCGACCTATGGCAGGGCAAGCCAAAAAATGCCTAGTGCAGCAAAATGAAGGGCGATAAAGTTTATTTCGCCAGACGGTTAGAAGACAAATTATAAAAATTAGGTACCATACTTAGCACCTCGACAAAAAAGTATTTTACCAAAATGATTTCACATCGAATATTTTAATATTGAAAAATTCCCCCCGTCCCCCGTTACGCGAGTACTTGGGCAGTTTCGGGTTAAATGAAGCCCGAAACCGCCCAAGTACTCGCGCGAAATTTTGTGTCATGGAGCTTCGATTCTGACTCCGAAAGGTCGAAAATTCCGATTGATTTTAAACCTCCGACTCCAACTTCGGCTCCGACACTTTTAAATCGGACGTTTTAATCAGAGGTACCTAGCCGCTCCTTCAAGTTAATTTATACCCCTTTGACTCATAAGGACCACTTCCCAAATCGTCCACTTCCCAAAACGTCCACTTCCCAAAAACGTCCACTTCCCAAAATCGTCCACTTCCCAAAACGTCCACTTCCCAAAACGTCCACTTCCCAAAACACCCAATTAGTTAATATTAATAATTAGTTAATAACCACCGGTAGCTTGAACCCCATTCCCGATGCCTACAGAGGTGGTCAAATCACTTTTACATAAGACCTTTTTACATAATAGGTAATTTAGAAACAGAAACGAAAAAAAAAAGGTCTTATGTAAAAAGGTATTATTATGTACATTACAATATAAGGAAGGAAGTGCTGGCCACTTCTATTATAAGCGATAAGAAAAATATCCATGACATTGTCAATATCGTGTCATTTCAATAATTCTCATTTACGTATTGTACCTAATTGAATAGATTATAAAATGGATTTAACTATTATTAAATCCCAAAAAGGGAGGGATTGTGCTTTGCTAAATGGTCATCGGTACCACTTGCATAAATGTAATACAAATGGAACATCTTTGTGGAGGTGCGAAAACCGTAAATCGTGCTCTGCTACTATAACACTTAACCAAAACAGAGCAAAGGTTTTAAGGGAGACGAGCCACGCGTGTCCTTCAGACCATATACGAAATAAGATATTACAGTTTATCGATAAATGTAAACAAGATGTTTGCAACAATATGGATCCAGTTCAGCAAATTTACGAGAACAATTTAGATAATGAAGAGTATAAGAATTGGATACCGTCATTTTCTGGCACAAAAAGTTCTTTGTACCGGGAACGGGCAAAATACCTAAATGTAAACAAATTGATATACGATAAATTAGAAGATGTAGTACCTAGTACCAAAAGCCTTTGCAAAAAAGTTTCTTGTATGTGACAGTGGAACTCATGAAAAAATATTAATATTTTGTTCTCAAGTAGCGAGAAAATGCATTAGAAATAATAAACTCGGCTCGTTATATGGCGATGGCACTTTTAGGTGTTGCCCATCGCCGTTTTATCAATTATACAGCATTCACATGGACATCAATTCTAACAAAAGTGCCTCGAATATTATTCCTGTCGTATATGCCCTACTCCCGAATAAATGTGAAGAGACGTATTTCCGATTTTTCACGTTATTAAAAGATGATTTAGGGGTGCAAATTAATAAATTTAAGTGCGACTACGAGCAAGCGCAACTGAATGCAATCAAGCGAGTTTATACAGGAGTCAGAGTGACGGGTTGTTTTTACCACTATAACCGTGCTATTTGGCGAAAAGTAAAGACACTGAAAGTGAACGGATCGAAGGAGGAAAGAAATATGACGAGACTTACATCTTTGTTGCCGATGTTGCCTTCACAATACATTCCATCAACTTGGAGAGATATAGTGAACAGTGTGAATTTGAGCAGTAACTTGCAGTCTTTTATAAATTATTATGATAAGCAGTGGAATGTCATGTCTCCCGAAGAGTTAAGTGTTTCCAAAGACGATCATAGAACCACTAATCAAGTTGAAGGGTGGCATCGACGCCTCCGAGCCCGTATTCCACAGAATCCCAAACTATTTCTGTTTTTCTACAAGCTCAAAAAAGAAAGTCTATATCAAGACAAAAAAATTAAAGATAGCCTTTTTGAGGAACCAAAGAAAAATAGAAGAAATGCTGATATTATATTTGATAGAAAATATCAGGCACTATTAAAAAACTTGGACGAAAATAAAATTACCCCAATATTTTTTTTGAAAAAACTAATTTACTTGCGGCTCAAGTTCAAAACAAAATTTAAGAAAAACACTAAATTTTAACTGTCATTATACCTATTAAGTCTATTTTTTTTTAAGTTAGTACTGTAGTAGTAAATAAGGATTAAATTGATTTATCTGCATTTCTTTGAAATTAAAGCATTTTTTTCTTTTTGAATAAAATCCTTTTAATATACCATTTGCATTTTTTTTACTACGACCCTAAGGCCTTAAGCCCGATCTCCACCGCGAGGGGAATGGACCCCATTTAATGACTTCGTTAAGCTCGCAAGCACAAACTGCATACTTGTATTTCCACCCGACGGTGTTAAAGGGAACCGGGTTTCAGAACTAGACTTTTGGGAAGTGGACGTTTTGGGAAGTGGACGTTTTGGGAAGTGGACGTTTTGGGAATTGTCCTATTGGGAAGTGGGCGTTTCAGGAAGTGGACGTGTTGGGAAGTGGTCCTTATGAGTCAAAGGGATTTATACATAGGTAATATATATAATATATGTATATATATATCTATATCTTGGGACAACTCACACAAAGCTATCTGATCCCAAACTAAGCAGAGCTTGTATTATGGAAACCAGACAACCGATAAACATACATATACACACATCAAAAGTGTCTAGGGATCAACATATATTTTTGCAATAACTTTTCTCCTGATTGATTTTTTTTTTTTTATTTCTTTAAGGATTCATCAAATAAAGTGTTTTCGTTTGTCACAGTAACGATAAACCAAGTCACCTTTGCATTAATAAAGAAATTTGCCATTTTCCTAATAAAGGGATTTTTGACATTTGAACCACTAACATTAAAGTTCGAAAAAAAGACTGAAATAACAGTTTTCTTTAAAATTTTATTGGGTAACTTAAACAATTAATAATCCGTGTTTCTACCGCGAACACTAACAACACAAGAACATCGGTTTGGCATACTCAAAATGAGTTCATCCAAATCACGCTGTGGAATGGCCGCCCATGTTCGTTGCAACAACAAAAAAAGGTCTTCTTGCGACTGGATACCCTCCATATTCGGCAGAGCTCTTCTCTGTAGCATATCCCATGCATGCTCAATCGGGTTCAAGTCTGGCGACTGAGCAGGCCAGGGCAGGACATTGATGTTAGCTGCGGCGAGAGTCTGTCTTACAACTCTTGCGGTGTGCGGTCGTGCATTATCATGCATTAACTGAAATAAGGGACCGATTTGCACTTGTAGAGGAACGATGACGTCTGATACAATCGTCTCAGCATAAATTTGAGCGTTGAGGTTGCCTCTGATCCAAATCAACTCAGTTCTTCCGCCGATCCAAATACCCGCCCATACCATGATGGTTCCACCACTATAAGGATGGACTTCCTGGCAGGATTTTAATCGCTGTTGGCGTCCAGGGGTTCTCCAGTGTCGTATACGTCTTGTATCCGGTCTCATACCAAAACGAGACTCATCAGAAAAGCACACGAAACGCCATTGTTCTTCTGCCCAATTTCTGTGTTCAAGAGCCCATTGATATCGAATCCTACGATTGTGCATTGCTATAGGTGGTACCCGTAGCGGTCTTCGGGAATGAAGGTTCACTTCATGCAAGCGGTTTCTGACTGTTTGGTCGCTAATTAAGTTCCCTGAAGAGTGATGAAGCCTCACGGCTAACATCATGGCGGTTATTGTTGGACCTCTTCGAGTTAAGATTTGAATGTATCGGTCTTGTCTCCGTGTGGTGCAGCGATACCGTCCTCCATGGCGCTCAGCCACGGTACCAGTGCTTCGGTAACGTGTCCAAAGTCGACTGATAACACTCTGACTTGTATTCAGAGCTAAAGCCACAGTACGTTGCCGGGAACCAGCTTCTATCATTCCCACGGCTCTGAGCATTTCTTCCCTGCTTAAATGACGTCGCCGCTCCATAATAACGTTGGTTTTAATCAGTAGTAGGGAAACAGTAGCACTAATAATGTCTTCAATGCGTTGTATGTTTTTATAGGGAAAATATTGACAGCTGATTTTCATCTTTTACTCGAATTTGATTCACAGTTCCTGATTCAAATTATGAAATGCACTAAAAAGGATCCATATAAATTTATAAAATCATAAATTTATTACAAAGCCACATCTCAATCTCAAGAAATCCGCATAAAAATGCTTGATCCCTAGACACTTTTGATGTGTGTATATTTCTCAATACATACATATTATAGATAAATAAATAACTCCCAGACACAGAATAAACCATCGTGCTCATCACACAAAGTTTTATCCTGGGTGGGGATCGAACCCACGACCTCTTGCGTAGCAGTCGGATACACTCCCACTGCGCCACAGAGGCAGTCAAATAGAGGTAATAAAGGTATGATGGAAAAAAACTCTCACAGATTCCCTATGATGAGCGATCTTTTCCGAGTCTAAAGTACACCCACTTTGTGTCTGTGTTGGTAAAGTCCCCCGCGTAATAGGGCTAGAGTAAGTTATGTTTTTAAAAAATATCCTGTTTTTATAACATTGCCATTCCGGCGGTAGGTACTGTGATGCGTGTTCAAATAAACAGACAACATTCAAACGTTTCTAAAAGATATAGGGGAGGGCGGGGCGGAAAGTGCCGATTTTGACTAATTCCTGGATAAATCGGATAAGACTAATGCTACGGTTAATGGCTCTAGTCTATCTTAGGTGAAATTTAATGTAGATTTTAAATTTATAATTAGTTTTTGTGGTTTATAAACGGTTTTACTTAGAGAAGTATTTTTTTAAGCAGAGGTCGTAAGGCACAACTGACCCCTCGCTGGGGCAAGTTGTGCCGTAGCTGAGGTCGGTTGTGCCGTTCATAACATTTGGTCTTTTATTCAAGTTTAAATGTTTTTTTTAGAATAAAAAACATAGGTTTTGATCGCTTTTTGTTTATTTTAAATTAATATTTTAAATAATTAACCTTTTATAAAACTTTTGTGTTTTTAAACTATAATAATAATAACTTGGCAACACTGAACGGAGCAAACGTTGTTTCATATTCAAATATTTTTTTCTATTAATTTATAATAAATCAACTCAATATCATACAAAAACTATCATATATAATTAATTACATAAAAGACAATAATAAAAAGCGCATTTTATCTTGATTATCGACAAGAAAACCAGAAAAGCAGAGAAACGAAAATGACATCTGTCAAGATGAAAGTACGAGGACCACAACAATGCAATAAATAAAATAAATAACACGAAGCAGAGCCCAGTTACAACAACAAGCACACCTTCCACCCCCGGACTCGTCGCTCCGCTCCGCCTCGCAAACCCCAGGGTCACCAGCCGTTGTTGAGGCGTCGAGCTCGTCGAGCGACGAGTACTTCTCTCCGCCGTCGTCGCCAACACCTGTACGTCAGCGAGGGAGAGGCCGGCCGCCGACCGGCTTGGGACCCCGAGGCCCACCGGCCTTAAACAGGGCCCCCGCTATCGGTGGTGATGTGCGCCGCATGCGATGGACATCAACAATGAATGAAAGCGTCATGCGGGCATATTATGCGGCCACAGAGGGGGGAACCAACCTCACTGCGTGGCGAAGTCGTATTCTGCCTCTGTTTCAGGCCCTTGAACCAGCTGTCAACGTATCGGTGCAGCGACTATCGGATCAGGTGCGGGCTATACAGCGATGCCATCTGCTGGATGATGCCGCACTTGAGCGGCTACTCTCTGACGTGCGGCGTAACCTCACTGTCACTCCTCCACCTCAAGCACAGGCCAACTCTGCGCCTACATCACTTGTGCCACTAATCTTACATCATGAGGAGGCGGACGATGACAGTGAGGTTGTAACCGTAAGTACCCACGACAATAAACGTTTAAGGAGCGCCTTGGAATGTGCCATTCAGGAATATCGAACCCTATCGCCGGAAAGAAGACCATCTCTTTCTCGTTTGCCCACCCATAAGCGAAATATAGCGCTGGTTTGTGCCTTGGATTCGCTACTATCAAATTATTTTGATAGTAGTGAAAACCTTAGCGATACACACTCCATACTATACTGTGCGGCTGTCGCAGCAAACCGAGTAGCCGGGGTTAAATTTCCAGTAACCGAAAACTCTACTCGGCCGAGACCTGCTGTGCCGGCTTGGCAGATTAGGATTGAGTGTCGCATCGCTGGGGCTCGGTCACTTATTGGCAAGCTTATCTGCTTCAGGGCGGGCAACACGCGCCCGAGAGTGATGCGCTCTGTGAATCGTGCATTCTCAGGCACTGGCATTAGCCCCAGAGAATACGTTTCACGAGTCACAGAGCGCATTGACTTCCTGAAGCAGAAAGTTTATGCGTGGGCAAACCGCATTCGACGATACAAAAAAAGAGTGGATCGATATACCCAGAATCACACATTCCAACGAGACCAAAGGTGGGTTTACAGACGCTGGGAGCATATTAACATGGACATGACGGATATGCGCCGGCCGGATGATGACGTCACTAGTACATTCTGGCGCAGCATCTGGTCGGCGCCCGTCCGCCATTCGGAAGGAGATTGGATGCGTAATGTAGAGCGTTCGTGTGAGTCTATAACAACAATGGAGCCATTAACAATTAACATCACTGATATAACCAATGCGGTTCGACCGTTACCGAACTGGAAATCAGCGGGACAGGACGGGCTGCATAATTTCTGGTTAAAATGGCTCCGTAGCTCACACGCACGCTTAGCATCTCAATTCCAATCGTGTCTAGAATCCGGGTCGCTCCCAGATTTTTTAACAACTGGTGTAACCCACCTTCTTTATAAGTCCGGTAGTGCTGTGGACCCCAAAAATTATAGACCGATAACGTGTTTACCTACGGTTTATAAGCTTTTTACATCCATCCTGAGAGCAAAGATCTCTTTACACATTGTAAAAAATTCCATCATGTCTATCTCTCAGAATGGATGTAGAAAAGGGGCCCGTGGCACTAAGGAGCTCCTTATAGTTGACATGGCCATTAATCATCAGGTTCGCCGTAGCCGGAAGGACCTGGCGACATGCTGGATTGATTATAAGAAAGCGTTCGACTCGGTACCCCATTCATGGCTCCTGAGGGTGCTGGAGTTGTATAAAGTGGATGCAACTCTATGCACCTTCCTGAGGTCCTGTATGGGGCGATGGAGAACGGCTCTTGTCTATCCAGGGTGTCACCGCATCCTTGGCAACGGGGAACTGGTAAAGATCGAGCGAGGTATATTTCAGGGTGACAGTCTGAGCCCATTATGGTTCTGTTTGGCACTGAACCCTCTCAGCACTTTGCTCGAGGGTTCAGGGCTAGGCTATCGGCTGCGAAGAGGGGGTCAAGTTATATCTCATCTCTTTTACATGGACGACTTGAAACTCTTTGCTCCCACCAACACGCAACTAATAACGTTACTAAAGACCATAGAAACCTTTAGTAATGCTATTAGAATGGAGTTTGGTGTGGACAAATGTGCAGCATGACTGCATGTTAAATGAGGAAGGATTGTGGAATCTGACGGAATACAACTCTCAAATTCCACACGGCTTGGCTCTCTCTCCCCAACCGAAACCTATAAGTATCTGGGTATGTCGCAGGCTTTAGGTATATCTGAGGACGGTATGAAACAGGCATTACGAGAGCGCTTCTTTGGCCGCCTGAAAAAAGTGCTGAAAAGTCTTTTATCAGGCGGAAACAAGGTGCGTGCTTGTAATGGTTGGGTCATGCCAGTCCTTATGTACTCCTTCGGCATACTCAGATGGACTCAGACCGAACTTGACACTCTGGATAGAAAAGTCCGTTCACTGCTAACCACATACCGAATGCATCATCCGCGCTCGTCAGTGATGAGGTTATATATCCCGCGGAAGTGTGGAGGTCGTGGCTTTTTAAATGCTAAAGCCCTCCACAACCGCGAGATATGCAATCTCAGGAAATATTTCCTTCACGTGGACGCGGGTATGCACCGTGATGTGGTGGCCGTGGACAAAGGTCTTACCCCGCTCGGTCTGGGTAAAGAGAACTGGCACAAACCTGTAATACTCGGTACTGATGACCGCAAGGAGGTATGGATGAGTAAGGAACTGCATGGACGTTTTTATTGGGCCTTGTATGGGCCCGATGTAGACACAACATCATCCGTGTCCTGGCTACGTTTCGGGGACCTATTTGGGGAAACCGAGGGTTTTGTCTTTGCAATTATGGATGAAGTTATTAAGACGAATAACTACCGGAAATATATAATGAGGGATGGAACGATTGACATCTGTCGGGCATGCCATTGTCCCGGAGAATCCCTCAGACATATCATTTCCGGTTGTTCTCGTCTTGCTAATAGCGAGTACTTGCATAGACACAACCAAGTAGCCAGAATTGTCCATCAGCAACTTGCTTTAAAGTACAACCTTGTGGAAACAGAGGTACCGTATTACAGGTATGCACCCGACCCAGTTCTCGAAAATGGTCGTGCCACATTGTACTGGGATCGATCTATCATCACTGACAGGACTATTGTCGCCAATAAGCCTGACATAGTGATGGTAGATCGATTAGAGCGCCGCGCAATGATTGTTGACATCACCATCCCACATGATAACAATCTCGTGAAGGCAGAAAAAGATAAAGAATTATAATATCTGGACTTAGCCCGCGGGATTGTTGACATGTGGGATGTGGATTCAGCGGTCATTGTGCCGATAGTTGTTTCTGCCCATGGACTAATCGCCAAGAGCCTCGACAAACACCTGCAGAGGCTCACGTTAGGTAGCTGGGTCAAGGGCCAGATGCAAAAGGCTGTAATACTTGACACGGCACGCATCGTGAGGCGGTTCCTCTCCCTGGAGCCCTAACCACCGGTAGCTTGGTCCCTGTACCCGATGCCGGTGGGACACTATTTTTTATATTTTTAAATTTATATTTTTGTTATGTATTTAAAAATGTAAAAAATAAGTTAAAGAAATAAATAATGGGAATAAAAATAATAAATTTAATAAGTAAAAATCTTTTACAAAATAATTAATAATAAAAAAATAATACTTAAAATTAACAACATAAACAACATTTTTTTTTTCTCTGAAACCGAAAGTATCTTCTAAATCTATAAAAGAAGAAGAAGGTGGAATATTTTGGACACCAAATTTTGCTGCACACTGGTATGTTGATTGTCTCACTTCTTCAGGTAGAAGTCCGAAGTAGATTGATGCACTTCTTCGGATATAGGACGAGTCTCTTGTTCCTCATTAAAAATTAGTCTTGGTTTATATCCAACCGTAGCTGCGTAGGAGTAACTCCACTCTTTATTTTCTTGACATAACGTTGTAGCGTTGTGTGACAAATTTCTAATTCACGTGCAACGGTTTTTAATTCACGCCCGTCCTTAATGACCGCATCAGCAGCCCTCTGTAGAAGGCCCTGGGAAGTGGTTCCCCTTTGTGTTTTTCCCTTGTATGTTCTCATCCTATCAAACAAAACAATATAGGTAAATTAAAGGTTAATTGGGGGTTGGTTGTGCCGCGGCACAACTGACCCTGACTGTACGGCACTTTTTACCCCATTTCAAGGACATTTACTTTTCTATCATATGCCGAAAAACCATTTTGCAGAAAGCGTTAAAATTGCATAGACTAACATTCCATAATAAATTACAAACACATTAGTTAAACTACTTTAGCCATAACGCCAAAAATGGTCAATCAAGACCATAAAGTATAGACGTAAAAATATTTACTCACGTGGTGGTGAAGGATCATACACACACTGCCGCTCGGTTCGCGTCTCCGGCGCACCTAAATTGACCGCCGCACATGTGCTAGATCGCTATAACGCCGGACGTAATACGAACATATAGCTATCTCTTTCCATTTTTACGATATTTTCATCGGAACAACTTACCCCCGGCACTTTCAGCCCCGCCCTCCCCTACTCAGATATATTTTTTTGTGTTTAAATACTATTTCTAAACTTATTTCAATATTTTTTTCACTCACTTTAGAAGATTTAAATATTATAAGAATTTCAGTAAGTTTTTTTTTTAAATCAATTTTCCTGATTCTTTTTAATTTGTATATAAACGCCATCTATTTGCAAAACTGGATAAGTTTCTTTTAATACTTGATGATTTTATATTAAATTATACTTTAACTATCATGCATTATTAAACGTAGGTACGCAAGGTATTTAACCTTAAATTATTCACGCGATTAAGACCCTTAATATCTATATTTTCATAATGAGTACAAATCGCGAAATCTACAAATTTGGCATTTGTAGGTAAGCAATTTTGACACTCAGAAGAAATCGAATCACAGATGGCGCCATGTGTTTTATTTTGATATATCACGGTAAGTCCGTGATATCTTTCATTTTTTTAAGCAACAAACATACATAAATTCAGAAAATATCAAGTAAGTAGTACCTACTTGTGTTTATTTGTAATGTGATATTATTTTTCATTTCAACATTCATAACATAATCACGATTCATGCTAAACAATATTAAAGGAATTGAAAGTGATTGATTATTATGCAAATTTGTTAACCAAAGTAAACATGTTAAAGTCGAAAATAAAACCTTGTATAAGTATACATTTAGAAAAATATTTAAAAAAGAATAAAAAGAATTTTAAAACAACACAAAAAGAGCCTCACATACTTGAGACTCGATCCTCCGACCTCGCTCGTTCAATTCCGCTACCTGTGCCAATAGACCACCTCAACCGTTAAGAAATAGATTAAAAATGCTGATCTTAAAAAAAATGATGTGTATAATAATGTTGTGTTTAGCTCCTTATAGTTTTAGCGTGAAGTATTGTTTCCATGGGTTACAATTGTAAATAATGTCTTATTGTGGAAAAATTTGTCAAAAACCATAATGGTTCAACCAAACATACGTTGCTGCTCGCTCCCCATAGACGATAGCGTAATGATTCATAGTGTAAGTAATGACCTATAGTATTTACAACAAAACTGTAAATTTTCAAGATCCGTCAAGAAGTTATTGTTTTATAACGATAAATAGCTACAGACATTATCCGTTATTGCTTAGCTCCTATGGGAAATAGCGTGATAAATTATAGCGTGCCTCGCTAGTGACCCTAAACAGGCACAATGCTTTCGATCCATGGTATATAATGAGATATTCTGGTAAATACATCGGGCTTAACTATTTCACATTTTCGGCCAAATGACAAAATTCCTACTGCAGTATACAGACATTCACTGTCGAAAGCCTGTGAGACACTGTTTTCCTGTAACAAATATATCAAATTTTAAAAATCATGCCTTAAGTCTAGTGTTAGTGATGTTAACATATAAATGTGTTTCGGGTGAAGGGCACTATAGCAAGTATAAAAACTGGGCAAATGAGGCTTTTGAAGTAATGTTTCAAATCAGAAGAAATACGGTTAAAACAAGGATTTGGGAGCAACTGATACTGTTATGAGCGAGCGTGACGCTTACCATAAGGCGCAAGCATTTCGTAGTATGAAAAAAGATTACGTCCTTTATTTACGACAGGCATTAAGGGGGCAGAGGGGTGGTCAAATAAATGAAGATTTGGAAAACGAATGCATAATCCCAGTACTAGCCACAGCACTGTGTGTCACGTCAGCCCGGGACGCGAACGAGGACTGAATAAGGTTTACCTCATCAGCGATTATTTCCAGTGCACGGACAACATCAACAACCACCTCAACGTGGTACTGGACTCTCGGCGAGAGAACCGAGCACTGATATGTGCTGACATGAACGTCCAATCGCCAATGTGGCATTACGAGCCCCGAAATTAGACAGTACATTGCGTACCGATGCCTTCATCGTTGATCGTAGTCTAGAGATCATTAACCAATCCGCACACCTTCTCCACGGTCAACGGTGAATCCAACATCGACATAACGCTGGCAACAAGGGGCGCTGACGTCCGAAACTGGAAAGTCCACGTAGGAGCAAGCAGCAGCGCTCATCGGCTGATCACGTTTGAGCTGGGTGCTCCTAATGCAAAACCGTCGTAAGAGCCTACGAGATTCCGCGATCGCAAAGTTGACTGGGAGAAATTTCGTTCTAAAATTAATCCGGAAATGGGTCGAATACAGTGGCGAGAACTGAAACGAAGGATATGCAAGCGGTTTACAAATATAATAGTTAATGTAGCGATGGATAGTCTAGATACCAGTGACACAAGTACAAGAAAAGATTCAGGATATGAATGGTGGCCCCGGCTCTAGACGTCTTGCGTAATAGTGCAAATCGTGCACGAAAGGCTTGGCAGGCATTACGTAGCGCGGCGTGGGGACAAGCATTCCAAGAAACCGCCGAAAGTACCTACCATGAGTGCCGCAGAAAATACCGGGTTAGAATGGTGGAGGCGCAGACAGACTTCTTTAGGGACCTCGCGAATTCAGGTAACCAACATCCCTAGGGACTTGCATATCGGATGGCCAGAGGTAGGGTCAGACCGCCGCCAAATGTCATCTGCGGCACAAAGTTCGTCAAATAATACACCGGGGACGCGCATCAGCGCATACCGCATTGGACGCTCTAGTCCAGGCCTTATGCCCTGACGACAACGACTCTCGACACCGCCTACCAACGCCAAGTTCGTACACTAGCGGCCTGCGTACCCTCGGGTCGGACCGCGCCCCTCTGTTGCGAAGTGATATCTGGGAGATAGTCAGGCATTAATAATAATAATATAATATATTGAGACAGCTCACACAACGTCATCTGATCCCAAACTTAACAGAGATTGTATTATGGCAACCATGCAACTGATAATTACGCAGTTTCGGTCTTTGCGTTGAGGAGGGCACTTTTCCTGCTGCGTGGAAGGACGGTCGACTAATTGTACTATCGAAAGGGAACAGGAAGTCAAAGTTTTCAGAAAAGACTTTAGTGCTAATGAAGAAACGACGTGAAACCCACCTGTAACGTCGTCGGAAAAGCGCGATATAGCAGAACCGGGGGTCAAAAGTGTTCACATAATCTCAAACGCCCGCCCCACGTTCTTCCACGTACCTATAACCAATTTGTAGATTTCAGTACCGACATGACTTTAGTGACCATCGACCGTCTCGACAAGTCCTCCAACTCCTTCTTGCGCTTAGATGTCCATAGGACAAGGGGTAATCACTTATCATCAGGTGAGCCGCTTGTTCGTTTGCCCCCTTTCACATAAAAAAATAAGACACTCCAAAATTGTAATACTTACTTGACATTTTGGCACGACAACATTATCATTAGTATTGTAGCACATCATTGTTGTGTGATTGTATCTGTTGGGAAGAAGTCTGTTTGCCGGATAGTTTAAATGACACGTAGATTCCGTCTGTTCCTTCATAGACATCTTGAAAAATTATATTACTTTTAATCCTATCTGTATAAAAAAAAATAACTAGTAATGTGGGATTTCATGTTACTAGCAATCCTGGTAACCCCTCCAGCTAAGCTCAATGGTAGGATTCGAACCTGCGATCTCACTATTGCGAGTTCGATGCCTTAGCCGCTACTTCAAATCTATGGAATAACCAAACTAGTTTTATAAATATGAAAGTAACTCTCTCTGTCTGCCACGTTTTCACGCTTAAACCACTGGACTGATTTAGATTAAATTTAATTGGAAGAGCCTTGGATGAAACCTAGTTAATTATACAGGGTGCCGATAATATAATAATAATATCTTGGGACAAATCACACAACGCTATCTGATCCCAAACTAAGCAGAGCTTGCACAATGGAAACCAGACAACTGATAAACATACTTATATATTTCTAAATACATACATATTATAGGTAAATTACACCCAGACACAGAACAAACCATCGTGCTCATCACACAAAGTTTTATCCTGGGTGGGGATCGAACCCACGACCTCTTGCGTAGCAGTCGGATACACTCCGACCGCGCCACAGAGGCAGTCAATCATATATAATGTATATATATATATATATATATATATTTAGATAGATAAAGTCAGTCATATCCTTTCAGAAGGATTATTAGACCATATACTGAATCCACCATTAAAAAAATGGTTTTCTCTAAAGTCGGTTTACGGACGATAGCCAGCCAGCTTACACAGTGAAAATGGTTTTTATTTCCTAAATTAAAGAGGCAAAGTTTTTTTTTATTTTTACACTAATTAGGCAGTATTTACGCAGAGTTTAATGGCATAGTAACCAACTCGATATAGCTCTGGTGTACGCTAGCATAATACACCTATTCCGTAGGTCCAAATCAGTTTTATAATGGCTTTGTAGACAAGCAGTTTGTTGCTGAGCGAAAGTCGAGATTGGCGCCCTAGAAGCCAATTGTGGATTTGCTTCTGTTTTCTTTGCTTAGATATGATTGGCCTAAGTTCACAGGGATCAGTGCTGGGTGCAGTGTTGTGTGATCTGTTTGAGACTCCTGATGTTGTAACAGCTCACTATGCAGATAATATTGCGTGCCTCGCTAGTGACCCTAAACAGGCATCCGTTAAATTGCAAACTCAGCTAAATAAAATAGATAAGTGGTTACAAAAATGGCGGATTAAAACCGGCTTAACTAAATCCACACAAGTGACATTTACACTTCGCAAAGGAAATTGTACACCGGTCTGTACAGCAGGTGTAGCTTTACCGGCTAACAACACCATAAAAAACCTGGGCCTACACCTAGACAAGAACTTGAGCCAAACACTTAAGGTACAATTGCTGAAGATTTTAGGCGTGAAGTCGGACTTGCGCTTCAGTGTATGGTTACTGCGTGATATGAAGTCTACGCCGCTGTTGCTCACCCACACAGGAAAGAAGGTATTAATCCTGATATTGTCACGGCCTTGTAACAACACTTTGCTGTGTAGCAATTTATTCTCGTCATACTAATAGTACACAATGTTATAGAACTGATGGTGAACTATAGAATTTTATAAGCTACGGGTCTTAATCGCGTAAATATTTTATTTTAAGGCCTTTGTTTATTGCCCGACGTTTCGACCGTATTGCAACGGCCCTCGTCACGGGTAGACTACAATAATACAATACAATAATTGCAATACGGCGGTATTTAGAAACAATATTAAACTGTTTTAATATAGTTCCCCAATCCTTGATCTCATTCTTATCATAATAGTCTTAGCTAAATCTTTTTGAGTACCTAAGGTAATTTGTTATGGGCGCTCTAACTTGGTTCCAATCTCTGTTTAGATTTGTACAAGCATCGTCCCTAGCCGACCGTTGCGTGTGTAACAAATTTTTTAAAGTTACATTTTCGGGCATTTTTATATTGTTGTATGTTTGTAAAGATACATTTTTATATAAATACTAGCTGTCCCGGCGAACTTCATAGCGCCTCTCATCATTAAAATCGGTCCAACCGTTAAGGAGGAGTTCAGTGACATACACACGTACAGAAGAATCTATACTATATAAGTATTATAAAGCTGAAAAGTTTGTTTGTTTGAACGCGGTAATCTCAGGTACTACTAGTCCGAATCTAAAAATTCTTTTAGAAGGCTTTAGAGGCTATATAACATCACGCTACGAAAAATAGGAGTGGGTCATCAATGAAACATGTTACAAAAACGGGGAAAAATTACGCAGACGAAGTTGCTGGGGTCAGCTAGTAATAAGTATATACACACGTATGTATGTATATAAAGATTTAAATTTTAAAAAATAAATAAAAAAGTTAGTTGAATAGCGTCAAAACCAAAATAAAATGCCTTTGGCCAAGCGCGGCCGCACCTGGCGGATAAGCGCCCCGGGCCATTGCCCGGATGACCCTAGGGTAAATACACCCCTGCCGAAATATGTACGAGTTGAAGTTTGCTGATATTTTTTCTAACATCTAGTGCATGTATGGAGTGTCGCCATACATAGTTACTTGTCACAAATGATGTGAGCAACGGCTTTTAAAAGGCACAAAGGTCAAAATTTCATCAATATACATCGTGTAGTTTTTGAGTAAAATGCCTGCGACAGACAGACAAATACAGACATAGATATGACGGAACTATAAGGTTCCGTTTCTGCTATTTTGGCTAAGGAACCCTAAATCCAGACAGAGCATTTTGGATTATGCTCAGTGTAGGGTTCCGTAGAAGACGTAAAAATGCACTAATTTACAAAATAATGGATATGAAAACACCAACAAAAGTGCATCTTCATAGCACTTGGTACTTTTGTTGAGAAACACAGTTTTTCGGTACCAACCGAAAAACAGTATAACTAATCTTGTTGATATAGTTGCTTAGAAAGTATGGATATAAGCGCTGGTGTCCCACATGATGAGCGAATTTTATCAAATCGCAAGTTCGGCCTCATACGAAGTACTACTCATCTCTGAGTTTCGTTGGCGATCCCATTCTCAAACGGAATCACATAAAGAGAGTTCGCCTCAATGTGTTCTACCACTTGTAAAATAGGATATGTTCCAAGGAAAATATTTCTCCGCCTTATTCTTCGACAGGGAGTTCTGTGTATTTTTGGAGCCTAGATAGCCTCGCGCCGTGTGTTTTCAGAGGCACTTCCTTCCGCGAACGCTGTGGTTGTGTATTATATTGTAACACTATCCTATTTGCTATTTGCGGGTTAATGCGACCATTCTACTTGAACTCCTTATGGGGGCGCCCAGCAATTATGTGAAGCGCTTTGGGTCAAAGTCAGATTTGATGAGATCGTCTTGCGCCTGCTGATAGGCTGAAGTATTGTGGCCGTCTACATTTTTTTTTTATTGTATAATACTAGCTGACCCACGCAACTTTGTCTGCGTAAATTTTTCCCGTTTTTGCAACATTTCTTATTGCTGCTCCGCTCCTTATTTCTCCACTATTTAATGGATGTTATTATACATATAAACCTTCCTCTTCAATCACTCTATCTATTAAAAAAAACCGCATCAAAATCCGTTGCGTAGTTTTAAAGATTTAAGCATACATAGGGAAATAGGGACAGAGAAAGCGACTTTGTTCTAAATTATGTAGCGATGATAAATAAAAAAGCTCTCACAAACATGATTGTTTATTACAATGTCATCAATGCTTTCTTAAGACGTTATCACGTAATTTTTTTTTTTTAATTTTGTCCGGTTTTGACATTCTTTCCCCCCCCCACGGATGACGGGGGGGGCCCCGTCATCCGTTCATTCGATCAGTGTTGACTCAAATGTGAAATCACGTGAGATTAGGAAGGGAGTCAAGCCAAATCTCACGATCTCACTAGACGGAGGGAGGGATTGAGATCAAGCTAAGTAGGTAACTCCAAGTTTTTTTCTCGCATCGGACCAAAGAGTATGACACGGACGCAAAACAATTCGCGCGCTCTCACTCATGGGCGCACCCAGGATCGTTTTCGATTGAGGGGGGTTTGATGGTACAATTAACAAAAAACCGGCCAAATGTATACTGTGTACTTTTTGCTATTTCGAGGAGGGGCGATTTGAACCTCCAAATCCGCCTTCTGGGCACTTCGGGCCCATGAACTGTATTGCGCCCAGACATGAGCGATTTTTGCGTACCTACCTACACACAAACTAGGCACAAAGTACCTACACCCAGACTGGGGACAACAACAGTATGGTCCCGTAGGCCGTACGGGAATCGAACCCACGACCTCTGGATTAGTAGTCAAAGTCATTAACCACTAGAAACCAAAGCTATTTTGATAAAAATTGTAGTAGCTACCTACCGTTACCACTGCAATAAAGTTATGAAAAAAAAAATATTCAAGGAGATTGCGATTGACATGAAAAAAATCTACGTATTTTTTTTATATCTCTATTTAAATACGGACGTAGGTACTTAGTTACATTTCAATATAATAATAGTAGAGATATATAGCATAGCTACCGCGTGATAAGCTGGGTGGACTTCGAAGGGTAATAACTAAAAAGTCGTAAATTCCTTCTCACACCAACACCGCTCGCGCCGCTATTTACGTGTATGTAATATTCTAATACCTGAAACCACAACACTGGTTAAAGCATTATAGACGTTAGATTTGTCTTGACCGTCCATGTGTTTTAGTGACATTTGAAAAAAACAAACATGGCGGCTGTGAGATGTCAAAAACAAGAGCTAACGTACGAAGAGCCAAAGTAACTTTTTTAGGTTATGAACCTATTATTTTCTTTATTTTTTTTACTCTGTATTAAATTACAAGCTTTTGCGCGATAGCCGAATATAAATATTACTTACGATACTACAGAAAAAACATATTACTTTATATTTATTTTAGTTAAAATATCGGTAGTGTTCCTAGAAAAATCAATGGCTAGGTACTTTGTAAGGCCGATCAAAAAATTTGACGGTTGGCCTTACTAGAAAACATCTACCTATGTGGTTCATCTGTGTTTCTATGAACATTTAGTCTGGCACATGTAATCATTTTGTTATAGGGATCATCACACTAATATTATAAAGGCGAAAGTGTGTGTATGTTTGTAACTTCTTTACGTCTAAACGGCTGGAGCGATATAAAATTGGCTGCTGACACCCTGGATTAACACATAGGCCAATAAACCGCGGGTCCACAGAGTTACCCGCGGCACAGCTAGTTGTTTAAATTTAATGTTATATATTTGGTGGGTATCACAATAGTGTCAGTTATTCATCCGTAAAATAATGATGCAAGCACATTACTGTTTCGGTTGAAGGGCACTAAAGCAAATGTAAGAACAAATAAACACTGCAGGGTAAAATAAAACATCTTGTTATACATGTCATGATATATTTTTTATGCCATTCAGAAGTTATAAAATCAATCTTCAAAAACTACAATAAAACAATAAATGGAATCTTAACTTTTACTAAGTAGTTTAATGATTTAAAATAGCTAATTAGAAACCCCAAAACAAGATTTTATTATTTATTATTCGAGAAAAAAGCTAATAGAATCATTAGTTTTTTTCTTGATTAATAAACAATAAAAAATCATTTTTAATGAATAAATCTTGTTGGAGTTATTTCCGTCAAACATAAGTAGGTACCTAACTATAAGAACCAAGACAATCGTAATTATTAAAACATTTAAAGTCAAAATATATAATCGTAACTATTAAAACATTTAAAGTCAAAATATTTGACATTGACTGTTTTGAGTTTATTTGTTGGTTTGTCACATAGGCATAGGATATACTAACGTTTGTCCATTTATCGAAGAAGGTAGCAACCAAACAAACGAACTCTTCAGCTATATCATTTGTGTTGGTTGTAAAAATCTATATCATTATATACATTTTTACAACAAACACAAGGCAGACAGGCAGAAACTAACTAAAAAGCGGTTAGATATAACTCAATGGTGAACGGATTTTTATTTTTTTTTAAGTTGATGGCGACAATCTAGCCGTTGCTGCCAGTGTTTAAGTATTTATTGCACACTTTAGCTGCAAAACTTAATCTTACGGATTTTACGCGTCCTTCATGATTTTTCCGAAAATGTCGACAGCCCAGTTTGCCATAATTTGCAACCTTATATTTCTTTTATTAAAAGTAGATGGTTCTTAATTTTTTTTTTTTTTTTTTAACGGACTCATATATCAAGCATAAACGTACGTATCCAGGGGGGTGTCAATTGAGTCAATCCCTCCTACATCTGGACTGACAACCCCCTATTACTCCCATTGCATCATCCCTCGAAAAAAAACGATGTATCTAGGGTATCTATTAGCATTATATATGGGCATTTGGGGGTATCTATTAGCATTATATATGGTATATATGGGCATTTATTAGTTTAACAATAAGTCCTAAGCATAAAATATATTTATAAAATGATGAAAAACACGAATTAAAGTAGTGTTTTATGAACATAATGTAACAAACATGCAAAATTAGCTTAGCTTTTTACTAATAACAGTTTACAAGTTGCGACTATAAACATTAGTATAAAAAAATCAACAAGATTAAACTTTTTGAAATAAACATTTTGTAATCAAACTTTAAGCACAAGTTGCCACAAGAGGGCAGCAGTATCGAGATTTTACCATATACAGGGTATAACAGAAAGGTGTGGTCAAATTTCAGCAGCGGATAGTGTATGTTGTTTAGTATTGCACCAACCATGGTGCCATAGCTGGTTGCATTATTATTACATAGTTATAGCATATTCTTTTTGTCAAAATTCAGTAGTGAAAGGCCCATGGCATAAGAGGCACAAAATTCTATTGGATTATTATGGCATAGAACTTTTTAAGTCATACTTTTTTTAATTAAAAACTTTTTCAGTCATAAATAACTAATGAAAAAAATAATAAATATTTTAGTAGGGTACTTGGATTTTGATAAAATTAGGTATGTGCATGTGGCAATCCTTAAATATGACCACACCTTTCTGTTACATCCTGTATATATTTTTTTTAATGAATACCGAATTTGGTACTTTAAAGTGACGAATTGATTACCTTAAAACTAAAAGTAACTGGCAACCTAATCTTATAAAAACCTAATCTTAGAAAACCGATCAAATTCGACTTTATTTAACATAATATGTACTTAAACTTTATGACCAGTCAATGCTTAAAATTAATTAACAAGTACTTATTAGTTACTGTTTTTACTGAACTGTATATGTCTACACAAATTATATTAATATTCTAAATACTTATTTATTAGTATTCAGTCTTATTATGAACAATATCTTCTAAAATTTATTTCAAAATAATTTGAATAAAATTGAAAATGTTGATCAATAATGCCTATTTAATAAAATTAAAATCACAATGCTTTTACCTACTTTAGTTTAAAACATGTTCAGGTGATAAAAGTAACAAGAAAATTAACATTATATTATAACCACCTTATTTTTTCAGTTGTAACTTTTAAGTTAAAAACTAAAAAATGTCTAATAAAATAAAACTTTTTAAAATATTTTATGGTATGTATTATTAAGACTTTTTATTAATACTAATTGCAGGCTTATTTTTTTAAAGACGACTTCCGCTTTAGGGTACAAGCCCTGTATCGCGGGAGTTTTTACAAACATACAAGTCACAGACAACAACAATTTGTGGATCACACAAAGTGGTGTGAATCGAATCCACGACCTCTTGCGTAGCAGTCGACACACCCCCACCGCGCCACAGAGGCAATTGTTCTATTTTAACTATGGATCACTTTAACTATCCATAAGTTACATTTGAAATATTTTTAAAATACCCAAAAGTGTAACAATTTGTAGTAAACATATCCATAAAACAAAGTTACTTAATGTTATGTAAAGAAGCCACAAGCAAGAGGTTATTAGTATATAACAAATCATCCTGTATAATCCAAGCATCCAATGGCTAATTTAAAATCTTTGTTCATTGACATAATTATAATCTTTGTTCACAATAAAATAGGTAGCTTATCAAAAGTATAAAAATATGTCTGGTATAAGTATATCAAAATATGCTCATCTCCAGCAGTGGATGATAAAAATATCACCAAGAGATGGTGCAATGGCAACTGGGATTTGAATTTAAAGATCCCATCTTTCTTACAAAATCTCAAAAATATTAAAAAATACTCTTAAAAATAATCTTTCTAGAGTCATTATGTCTTTTTGCCCCATTTTCACAAGTGTAGATGTACCAATTGTGATTTAATTACATTTTTTTACATTACCAGAATATAAGTGCCTGCTTTTGCAGTACATGGGTGGGGTAGGTACACAAATATGTTTAACCCTTTTATTTACTTGTTGCGGGGTAAGATTGGACGCATTTTTACGTTCAACTTTATTTAAAACTGTTTGATCTATATTTGCAACCTTATTCAAAGGTTGATGTGCATAATTAATTTTATTTTCTAACTTCTTGGACGTACTAACACTATAATTACGTCTGTTTAGACCCTGTTTTGGTGTAAAAGGAATGGGTGTATATGTACTTCCATTATTTTGTATAGCATTGACCACAGGTAGACAGTTTTGTTGGGATTTTTTATAATCAGTATTAACAGGCGGTTGGTCCTTTCCAGTAGTAGATATGGTTGTATTTTGGACTGGTGTGCATTGAGGAATGTATACTCCTGGTTTTCTGGTACTCTGAGTAGGAACCAGCCCACTCATTTGTGGTACGGGAAGCCTTATTGGATGCTTGACCTTTAAATCCCTTTTATAATAGTAGGTTCTCGGGTCACCAGGATGTAGAGGCCTTTTCACATCAGCCATAGGATTATATAAAACATGAGAACCATAGCTCAAACTGTGGTGTGTGTATGGTTTTTTAAATGCTTCTTTATTTGATACAGCATGTGTTTTTCGTTTCTGTGGCAATTTGTTTTGTGCAGGTACTGTTTCTTTGGTAGAAATAGATGTTTTTGGTAAATCAATTATTTTTGTGTATGGTTTTTCGAATTCTGCTATAATGGTAGCTGTAATATTCCTATTAGAATCTGTTGGGGTAGTTGAACTTACAGAACATTGTGTTACAGGATTTTCACACTTAATATTACCATTTTGCTTATCATTTGGTTTGAAATTTGCTTGGTCAGTAGTTATTGATTCTTTGGTGGAGAATGAATTGCTCTGACTTCTAGTGTTGTACCTACTTCTAGATGAATTAGGGCGTCTTCGTCTCCTAGAAGATGATGATTTTGGTGTATTTTTTCTCTTTGATTTTTTTTCTTCAGATGATTTGTTTCCTTGATCTAAAAATATGTTTTTATATTTATTTATGTTGGAACTGGTTGTTTAAAAAATGAGGTATTAAAAGAAAAATTTGTAAGTCTATTGCTAGCAAGACTTCAAAAAAGTAAGGACCTATATTGGCACCTAAAAAAAGCTTTAATTTTGGCAGTCTTCTGCTTCCTTCTCTCAGTATTTTTAAAATAAATTACATTAAAATTATACAAAAATACTTGTAATCAATAAAATAGATTATACATAACAAGATAAGATCCACGAATTTTTATTACTACCTGATATCTTGGGACAATTAACACAACGCTATCTGATCCCAAACTAAGCAGAGCTTGTACTATGGAAACCAGACAACTGATAAACATACTTATATATTTCTAAATACATACATAGTATAGATAAATAACACCCAGACACAGAATAAACCATCGTGCTCATCACACAAAGTTTTATCCTGGGTGGGGATCGAACCCACGACCTCTTGCGTAGCAGTCGGATATACTCCTACCGCGCCACAAAGGCAGTCGACAGTATGTTTTTTTTTATCTGTGGTAATTGATAACTCACAAGTTTTGCCACCTACCTACAAATTTAACAGTTAAGTAGTACCTAGACCTACATATATGGATCGAAGAAAAACGTAGGTAATGTAATGTGTTTAAATGTAGATAAAAGTACTAAAGAAGCTTACCTTCATTTTTGCATGGCTGCATTTTTATAGGATTTTCTTGATTCTCCTTGTTAAGTTCGCTTTCCGCTATTTGTAACTCCATCTTATTTATCAGAACTTTGGATTTGGACAAAGCTGCTAGCGCTACCAACCTCTCTTTATTTAATTGTGCCTCCAATAATGCCCATCCCCGTTCAGTATTACGAATAAACTTATTTATCGTCTCAGCTTCTTGCTTTAAGCCATTGATTGCACAGTCTATACCTTCTTTACGATGTTTTTCAGCATTGGTGAGCAGTTTATACACATCGTTCATTCTGTACAATTGGTTTTCAAACACGTTCCAATAGTTAATAGAAAATTACCGCCTTGCCACAAATAAGGCGCCAAAAAGTTAACGAAAATGAAATTCAAGAGGGATCAATGTTGCCAGATGCATTGAACCAGATCCATTGGTCTGTAGTAGAATCTGCTAAAATCTGTATTAAATCTGCATGCCATTTCACCAGCCATTATAAATAACAAATTCTTTGTTTTAAATCTATACTAAACCTAACCGATAAGCGTTTAATAGTATTTTTTAGAAATAATGGGGAAAACAGTGGCGGTGTTAGGTCTCGCACATATAGGTGCCTCGCACTAAAAAAAATGACGTTAGAAGTTAAAGAATTTGTAACGAAATTTTTTAATGTACTTACTAGTGTTGTAGTTTTTTTTTATCAAGAAACGCTAAATTGACAGACGAGGTACTAAGGCGATATTTATAGTTCGTAAAATATAGCTTGATACCTGTGACTTTAGAGACTACGTTTAAAAGACTGCTACAATAAATTTGTTGTTGGAAAAGTTTTAATTTTTTAAATATTAATAAGACATTTGTATAGAAATCTAGAACACTTTTTTCAAATAGAACTTGTTATCAAGGAGATACTAGTATAAACAAAGGTAATTTAAAATATTTATTATATTTTATTATTTATATTTTTTTGTTAGCTTACTTCGTAAACTCTTTTCGCAGCCTGGTAGGGATGTGTAATCGACTGGCCAGCGAATATCGATAAAATAAATGTGTGACAATTTCATTAATATAAATTGTATAAATGATTATATCTAATCGTTTTTTCACAACGAATTCGTATTTTTTTAGTCTTGCAATACCTACTGCTTTCGCATGCAGCGATCAAGCGGGCGCCATCTTTTTTGAGTCAGTACGAGTGCCCACGCCTTGTATACGCTACCGCTACGTGATTAATATTGTTTTGTCGTTATTACTGTTGCTTTGTTAAGTTTTGTTGTTGTTTCTAGTTATTTGTTTTTTTTTGCACCACAATGCCGAAAAGAACAAAAAAAACTGTTTTGAATAGCGAAAGTCGCGAGTTTGTGATTCGTTTGCGTGAGTATTTTGAGCGCGAGAATCAAAATGGCGGACCGCTACTACCGTTGGAGCAAGTGTGCAATAGAGTTGCTGACGCTCTTGATATCGGACGAGCTACAGTGTCTCGAATTAGCAAAGAAAAGTATGGAGAATCGTCAAAGGAGATGGTGGCCGAAGATGAGGGAGGTAAAATATTATCGACTCCTAATAAAAAAAGGAAGAGAGTTTTGCCAGTCACCGAAATTGACGACTTTGATGCTGCCGCAATTCGAAATCATATATATGCGTATTACGCACGTGGTGAATTTCCCACGTTAAAAAAAGTATCCGTTTCGCTTAAAGACGCGGATTTATTTAAAGGAAGTCCACCATCGTTGTCCAAAATATTGAAAAAAATCGGCTTTGCTTATAAGAAAAGCGATAAAAGAAAAATTTTAATGGAGCGAACAGACATTGCTTTGACCCGAATTGACTTTTTGCGCAAAGTCAAAAATATAACAGATTGGAATAAAGTGGTTTTTCTTGATGAAACATGGCTCAACGCAAACCACACTGTTTCAAGATCGTGGACAGACGATAAAGCGGAGTCTACCACCAAGGTGCCCGAAGGCAAAGGACAAAGATTAATAATTACTCATGCGGGGACATCGTCTGGTTTTGTGCCCAATTGTTTACTGGCGTTTAAATCAGTAAAAACAACAGAGTACCATGAAGAAATGGATTTTACAAAATTTAAGGAGTGGTTTCTAACTCCTCTAAATAATTTGAGTGAACCACATTTTATTCTGATGGACAACGCTCTGTATCATTCAGTACAAAAAGATAAGGCGCCTACGACAAGCAATCGTAAAATTGAAATTATTACTTGGCTGCAAAACAAAGGAGTAAAAGCCGACAACAGCATGCTCAAGAAAGAATTGCTAAGATTAGTAAGCATTCATAAGCCCCCCACTCCAAGATATATTATAGACGAAATTGCAAAGGAAATGGGCCACACCGTCATCCGTTTACCACCATATCATTGCCATTACAATGCAATAGAACTAATCTGGGCTCAAGTCAAAGGTTCGTATAATCTAAAAAAAACATATATAAAAAGCTTACAAAGAATGTAGTAGGTTTTTTGTTTGATCGAATACCTTTTTTTTCTAGGTTACGCTGCCAGACATAATGTAGCACCGCCTTTCACAGCGAACAAAATGTTGACATTACTACATGAAGCTTGTGTACATGTAAATGCTGATGATTGGAAAAAGGTAGTTGAGAAGACAAAAAATTTGATTCAAAAAGATTGGGAGCGCGATATTCAATTTGACAACATATGCGATCAAGAATTAATTATTAATCTACAGGACTGCTCCAGTGATGAATCAGAATTCGACTTGGAAGTTGATCTCGGCTGTACACCATTTGACAATTAAACTTTTAAATACCTTCAAATTCATCTTTCATTTCCTTTTTTCTTTCTTTCAATATCGTTAAAATGTATTTTTTTTAATAAACTCATTCCATATAAATATCGATAAAATACGAAAGACGTCCCATACCTATTACATGTCATTCTGACAAACGTCACAGGTATCAAGCTATATTTTACGAACTATAGTGATATTATTTGCACCTCCCCCCTGTAACGAGAAGTACTAATCGCGTGTGCCAAAATTAGGACCTAGCAAAACTGATGTCGCCGACACTCGTATTCTGCCTTGCGCCGCCACGGGAAAAATATACTCGCACTGGTGACTTGAATTCTGTCGGAGATTGCGGTTAATTTTTTTTTATAATCGGTTATTCGTTCTAGATATTTAAAATCGGAAATCAAATTAATTATAAAATATAAATATGGAATTGGTTTGATTAATTGTACATACTTGAATAAAAATATATATATATAAAAATAAAAAAACCCGCCTGCACAAAAAGATGGAAACAAGATCCCCTACATAATGCATTATTCTGTATAAATACAGAGAAATTTGTTTAGATGGCAACGCTAGAAGGCATAGACAAAAATGACATGACCAAGAAATGAAGATGAAATGTTGACAGAAAATAAAAAATAGAGTTGTTCTCGAATGATAAAAACCGAAACTTCTGTATTACATATCTTCCTACAAATAAAATGCAGTAATACGGCGATATAGCATGCTGAATGACCGAAGCCATACCAGACGCAGAACGGTTCGTCGGATAGGTTTAACTGCTCTAAGATTTAATGAGGTCACCTATTCAAAGATCTAATAGTAATAACATGGCTTAACCTCGTTGATCAAAAGATCTACACTACACTGTCATTAAAGCCTTGCGTCATAGGTAATAATTAGCCATATTGACATCACGTTATTCGCATAATAAAAAGCATATCTTAATAGATTCCTACAGATACACATATATATCGAATAATAGTCATTCGTCTCATTACGCTCTAAAATAAATTTCACTACGATACTGCGCAATTTCAGTAAATATCTTAACACACACAAATAAGACACATATTAATATACGTGTAAATTTCGAACCTATTAGCATTTATTTTCCTGCCTCCCTACCTGTACTATAGCTCCGCTATAATCGACAGCACCACCTAACAACACTCTACCGAAACTGTCTAACTTTTATATTTTTCAACTTTTCTGCATTCGCAGTCTACCTGTAAACGGGTTAAAAGTTTGCCCAAGGCGATCCGTTGACAAACAATTTACTTATCGTACCGCAGAGAGGCATCCAGAGAGGGAATTGCGGGATTCTACCGTCCCTCCCCTCCCCTCTCTCCCGAAACGAAGACATGGTATGACTCATATAATGCATGCTGTATAGGCGTACAAATAACGTATTTTGGCTTGGGTGGTTTAATTGTAAGAGTCAAGTAGTAAAAACCCTCTTCCAACTTACACAAGGACTCACTTCTTCCAAACGGAAACAAAATCATAAACCAGATGTACTTCGATAAGTTTTGTTATTTAGTGGAGAAAACCAAACGTTCGCGGCTTAGGGTTGGACCAAGGGCCTCCCACTTCACACCCTCACCTACTGTCACAATTCAATAGATACCAGAGTTAGAAGTAGCTATTAATTAAAATAATATGCGTTACAACTTTATGACTAAGTAAGACCTAATTAAAATAAAATATCAAAATGAAAATAAATGTCGTTTAGTCTTCAACTAAACGACAATTATTCATATTTAATTTCATTTTGATATTTTAGAATAAAAAATAATGTGTTTTAAGGGGATCCCCAATCATGTTCATAGGACCTAACTAGATATTGGATTAGATCATAGATATTTACAAGTACGAGTAGAAATTGCGAAATGAGTTACAATTGTTTGTTTTCACATTTGTTTTTATTAGGCTAAAACTAAAAGTTTTATCTATTGTTTGTTTATTTTTGTTGCTTTTACGATTGTTCTCTGAGTGACTAACAAAATATAATTTAAAAAAAATAAAGTTTTTGAGTTCCGAGTAAATCGCCAGTAAAACCGAGTTAATCGGCCGAGTACGAGTACTAATAAAAAATATTAAAAAATCAAACTAGCCGCCAGCACAAAAAAGACGGAAACCAGATCTTCTACATAATATAACATCATTTAGTCAGAGTCCTTAATGGATCTCAATTATGGTTTTTTATATTAGGTTTTACTGAATATAGGATGTAGCAACTAACTGTTATCACAGCGATTGCCAAATATTGAAAATTGCAATTTATTATAAAATGGCAATTTTTGCATTCAATTGATGACGTTGTCATAGCTCTGAATTTTACAATTTCATTTAGATTTAAGATCGAAACTTCGTTTGTCGTTGAAGAATTTAAAATGGGTACCCTTTCTTAATTTATTTTTTAGAGGTATTCTACTAAATCCCTGTGGCGCGGTGGGAGTGTATTCGACTGCAACGCAAGAGGTCGTGGGTTCGATCCCCACCCAGGATAAAACTTTGTGTGATGAGCTCGATGGTTTATTCTGTGTCTGGATGTTATTTATGTATAATATGTATATATTTAGTATGTTTCTCGTTTGTCTGGTCTCCATAGTACAAGCTCTGCTTCTTTTGGGATCAGATAGCGTTGTGTGAGTTGTCCCAAGATATTACTATTATTATAAAATATACTAGGTAGTAGGTAGGTACCTACCTGTGTTAGGAGTAAGCATATAATTGTAACGAAACAAATATATAATCCGTTTTAGTAATAAATAGATAAGCTAGACCATTTTCCAGAAACGCATGTACTGTAGCGCCCTCTGGTGGTCTGTAACATTCATAATCATAAGAAGTACAAGGTCATAAATTAATTCTAAAAATATACAAGAATACTGCTTATATACATGAGCACCTGTAAAAATAAACTTAACTAGAACGTGCTCAGGTATGAGACTTAAACAGACCAAAAAACCGTACCCTAATCGTCCTAGTCATCTCCGAGAAAAAAATAATAACCGTTTTGGAGAAACATGAGAACTGTAGCGCCCCCTGGCGGTCTAAAACTTAGCTACGAACATGCTCGGGAATGAGTTTTTTTTTTATTTTTAGTTTAAGGAGACTTAGTCACAGATCTGACTATGTCGCTCCATTATATACCTATAATAACTTATTAAATAACTTATAAACCTAATGTACTTATTATATAACTTAAATAAATTTCCAGCAGCCTCGGACAAGGGGCTTGCGAGGATCGAGTTACATCTACCTACGAGTATCTCACATTTATGAGATTTGAATAATAGTCTCCTGAGTCTGTCGTTCCAGGCACACCCCATCAAGACATGTTTTACGTCCTCCACTACGTCACACATTTCGCAATTGGTAGAACTTGGTATCCCCATAAGGAAAATAAACTTCCTTGATGGGATGTGGCCGGAGCGTAGTCTCATTGCTGATACACTATTCTGTCTGTTAAGTGAACAGTTGTTGATCCAAGGAATAGTCATAGGCTCAGGTTGTATTGTTTTATACCAGATGCCCTTTTCATTTGACCTCTGATCGAAATACTCCTTCCATATCTTCGTACAATATTGTTTTACTAGGTATATGCAATCCGAAAAGTAAGGTATAACTAATAGGGGTGTACCCTGGAATAAGACTTAAGCAACACAAAAAACCGTTTCTAAATCACACACACACACACAGATACACAAAACACCACTTTACCTATTTAAATTCTCTAAGACTTTACCCAAACACATAAACCGTTTCCGTGGCCGTCGCGGGTGAAAAGCAGTGAAAAGAATTTTGAAAATGTTTCGCACCCGCATTGCAATTTTTAACTTTAACCTCGTAATCGGTTAGCAAATTCTACTGGTTTGCTAACCGTTAACCTACCTACTCTCTTACTCTAAAAAGAAATTCATCAATTTTCATTTTCTTAAATTTTGACTTTACGTAAACAATAAAATTTTATAAAATTTTTGACTACGCACAAGAAATCCTAACCCATAGACGATTTTCAGACACGGGTGGAATAAATTTATGTTGCTGACTCTGTTTATTACCACCACCACCAAATTTTTGATCGAAACTTCGTTGGTTTTCATTGCATTAGAGTACGTACAAAAAATCGGTAATAAATATCTGAATATTTACAAGCACAGTATTAACAACAGTACTTGTCGTGCCGATTTTTTGTGACAATATTATTGTCTATGGTTGATTGGTTTCAAAATTTACTGATGGAAACTGTCAAAGCCAGTCAAAGCTGCCATATCAACGGGTTTTCTTTCAGTCATTTTTAGTTACAAAAGTACCACACCACAGTACTTCTTACTCCCAGAACAAATATACTCTATTCTTACTTTATTTATAAAAAAAGTACTCTTACTGTGGTTTTTGACAAAGAATATACTGAGGCACAGAGTACTTTTAGTAGACTATATAAAACGGTTTCGAGCTCCTGCTATTTCTCCACCAGGAATTTGTCTGGATAAAATTCTGTTAAAGTTTTTACAAAATGGCGCCTTGGGAAAACGGCGAAGCAAAACATTCATACAATCGTCCCAACAAACGAAGATTCGATGAAATACGGAACACTATAGAAACTTTAAGACACGAGTTGTTTATAAATGATATAGTGTTGAAGACCGAGGTGGAAAAGCGAGTCTATTCCGATTATGATCGGGAGCTGATGGAGGCTGAATTGTATAAGCAGCGGTTGGCTGCACTAACAGAGGCTTCAAGATCTCAAATATGGCGAGTACAATCTGGACAATTAACTTCGGGTGACTTTCATCTAGATTACGATTCATGGAATCCCAAACGAAAGAGGCCTAACTACAAGGAAGGTGAGGAGGAGCACATAGACATAAGTTTTTTTTAGTGTTATGATGAAGTTTCATGAAACCTATTTATTTTTCTAAAGCCGTTAGTGTGTTTTCTTTGCTATTAACTTTAAAAAAATATATGTTGCTTATGAGTGTGTACAGGGCTACATTTAAGCTTGGATTGGGTTTTTATTTTCTTAAAAATTCAATCAAGAAATGTAAACACAGTGATAGGTGGTTGAAGACATGTTTAGATGCTGTCTGCTTGCATGACTTTGCACTATAGACCTGGTTTTTGATCTTGTCAAATAGAAATATGCTGTGAATGCATATTTTGCCACAAGCTTTAGCATGGGCAAGCACAACGCCTGGTCTTGTACTCCAATGAGCTTTACTTACAGAAATATATTAATTTCATTGTATTTTTCTGTAATGTAGACAGGATAACTGGAGACTATAATTATATATACTATAAATTATATTCTCCAGTTATTTTACCTGACTGCAAGAAGGAAGGTTATTTTTTCGAGTCTATCTATGTATATAATATTTCTCAGGCTTGATAGATTTTAGCTTGAGGTATCACTGAATTTGTCTAAGTTGTGAGAGTGATACTGGGGACCTACATCAAAATTAGGAATAATTAAATTGACGGATTTTTGGACCCAAATTATTTCAATTTTTCATTTTAAGCAGTTGATTATTTTCTTTGTAATAATTTAATTTGTTCAAAATTAAAACTTCTGCCAAGAAATATGCTATAAAATTGCACACATAATTTTGGTTGCGGGGAGAGGCTTGACTTTAAAGGATATGCTTTTACTAAAGACAAGCACGCTTTTGTGAAAGAACTCAGATTCTCTTTAGAGCCCTAGCCACCCACTCTATATCTGTCACTACCTTACTCTGCTTATGAATGCATAATGCATGCCGGCATGTGATTCTTATTACAATATTCTTTACAGAGACACCATCCTGTGACTACTTGAGCCAATATGCACCTGCAAACAACTGGTACGACCAAACACAGATGAACAATTGGACAGGGTATAGCCAAGCTAACAGTAACAATTATAACTACAATCAAGTACAACCCAATAGGAATAAAAAACGCAAAAACAAATCGGGCCCTATTGTATCCATGAATCGTTGTAAAATTAACAAACCGGCAACAACAAAAAATGCTACCGCATTATTACCAACTCCTAAACCATCAGTGGGTTTGCTACCTACTCCTAACCTAGCACCGAAATCTACTTCAGCACCTATAAAAAATACTGTAGCACCAAAAACAAATGCTGCAACTGCCAAACCAGTTGCAACAGCATCAAAAACAAATACAGCCGCCAAAACTATTGTTTCTACTGTGAAACCAAATGTGTCTGTTAAACAGAATGTTTCTACTGCGAAAACAAATGTTTCTGTCAAACCAGTTGTATCAAATGGACAGACAATTAAACAAAATATGTCTGGAATAAAGCCTATACCTACAATTGTTTCAGCCCCCACTCCTAGACCGATTCGTCCAATACTCCCATTACGTCCCATAAAAATGGAAACTCTAAATAACATAAAAGCTAATGAATCATCTCAAAATATTCCACCTCTTTTCTCGCTTGACATGTCTAATATTAGACTACAATTTGCTCCAAGCGATAGAATTTTTATAAAATCTGAGAATTACCTGTCGGAAAGATTGCTAGGTTCCAATGGTACGGTTACCGTTAAAACTGAGAATCCAGATTTAATGGTTGATGACCTAGCGGATCATATTTGATTTTATTATTGTTAATGTAATTGTTTTTGTTTGTTTTAATTTTATTTAACTTTTTTCACTTCTTCCTATCAAGTTCATTTTAAACTCATAACTTTTTTTTAAACAAAGACATTGTACTTACAAGCAAATACTCACAATATTATAAAATTACAGTTTTATAGATAGACAAGTAGCACCCTTATGCTTGGTATAGAACCCTGAACATAGAATTATTAAAAATAAATTGCCATGTGAGTAGACTAATATTCATGATCATGATAGGATTATCTATGTAAAATTAAGTTTATAGAATATTTTCTGTTTATATTTTGATAGCATTTTTCGTATTTTCTAACAAGTCATTCATTATGAAAACTATTTTTATTTTTCTTTAATTGTGGAATATGGATCTCATTATATATTTTGTGGTTTATAATTTTCGTCTTCTAGGGGGTTGGAAACAAACCTTCCCGCCAAGGTGACCTTGCTTTTTCCAACAGTGTAGACGGCTGTTGCAAACCAAGTACCAAGTAATTTGGTTTACAACATCCGTCTACACTGGAAACCAGCAAGGTCACCTTGGCGGGAAGCCTTGTTTCCAAACATCTGGAACATGCTTTAAGAAATTATGTGATATTGCAAGTTAAATATTTAAAATATGATTGGGTACAAATACTACATTTCAATATTATAATGTTATTCATTATGTATATCGAAACTATTTCGTTATTTATACCAAAAATATTAAAAATTTTAATCTGCACATTAATGTAATGCTATACGGTCCATATTTCTAAGCAGTATAAACTATATAGTTAAGATGTTGTACCATCAGACTTATAGTTTAAAAATTGCATTACAAATTGGCCCTTATTTCTTTACATTATAATCTTATTTGGTAATGTTGCAAGGCAACTAAATCTAAAAATATTATAGTATTATTAGATAGCGTTTAAGTATAGTGTTGTTACTGGTGCCCGCATTAATAGATTTTGAAAATCTTATACGTAGATTACATTTTGTAAGTTTTAAAATATTTTTGCTGCTAATATTAAATGTGTTAAATAAGCATGCAAAAGAAAAGTTGATTGAGCTGGGTCTCAGCATTTGTTTTATTCAATATTAAAACATACAATTAATCAGCTTTTAGGAGAATCGTGTCACCAGTGAGCGTTTTTGTTTTGTTTTAAATTTGTGATGACGCGGTTGGTGTTTTGCATTGAGCAAATTTCTGAAAAAAGAATCTTAATTACGTGCCTTTATTTTAATTTATAATGTTTGACGCAAGAAGGAGATAAAAGTATTATACTGAGTAAGTGAGAAAGAGAGAGATGTTTGTAGATCTCGTTTTGGTTCTCTATTTTTGTTAAATTTTATTTTTTAAACTCTTATTGTCTTTGATTTTGCTATGAAAAAGGATATTAATAGAAGAGGTTGTTGATTATCGTTTTTAAGTTTTAATTATTGAAGACTGATTACAAACAACATTTGGTACAAATTATACTATGGCCAATTATAATAGTGTTTTATTTCAACTTGTCAAGTTATTATATAGTTTTAAAATCTTGTCCCGCGCCATTTTTAAACATTTTGACAGATTTTAGTTTATCCTATTTTTGTAAAAGGACCTACCGCATCTGACCAAAGATTTTACGACGAAAGATTGTCAAAGTGTTTACGCATCATCGGTAAATTGGAAGTTGGTGGTTGACTGTTTTATTAAATTTAGTTTTATTAAATTAAAAAAACATGTGTCGTATCATCTATCATTCGCCAGATGTGCTAGAACCCCTAGAATCGCAGACCATAGGGGATTTGGGTGGTTCAATCCCCCTCCCCAAATTGTAAAAAGTTAGGTACAAAGTAGGTACACATTATGGCCGGTGTTTAGTCAATTGTACCGCCTAAAACCCCCAAAACCTAATGCCCTAGAACCCTACAATCCCTGTTTGCTAGGAGACTACAAACACCTACACCACAGTTTATTAACTAAGCGGGCCCCTAGCGGTTTTACCCTCGTAGTTCCCGTTCCCGTGGGAATACAGGGATAAAAAAATAGCCTATGTCACCCAAGGTTAGTGTAGCTTCACAACGATGAAAGAATTTTTCAGATCCGTCCAGTAGTTTCGGAGCCTATTCAATACAAACAATCAAATCTTTCCTCTTTATAAGTATAGATGTAGTTGTTCGACGAAGCCGTCTAGATGGCAATCGAGCGGGGGTAATGTAGCGGCTGCCAGTCTGGTTACCCCTCCCGCTACGTCCAGCCCCGCAACCTCTGAACGGTTACCCGATTACTGTATTAGATACTAGCTGACCCCTGCAACTTTTTTCTTTGTTTTTGCAACTTTTATTGACGGGAGCGCGATGTTAAATAGACTATAACCTTCGTCGATAAATGAGCTATCCAACAGTAAAATATTTTTTCAATTCGGACCAGTAGTTCCTGAGATTAACGCGTTCAAACATACTTCAGCTTTATAATATTAGTATAGACTAGCGGCCCACCGAATTCTTGACTGCCTCTGTGGCGCGGTGGGAGCGTGTCCGACTGCTACGCATGAGGTCGTGGGTTTGATTCCTACACAGGACACCACTTTGTGTGATCCACAAATTGTTGGTCCTAGTCTCGGTTTTGTGTCCGTGACTTGTATGTTTGTAAAGTCCCCCGCGACACAGGGCCTGTGCCCAATTGCGGGAAAAACGTCTTTAGAAAAAAAAAATGTATGAAAATCAGTTTAGTCGTTTTGAAGATATATAATCAACATTTTTTTAAATATACTAGTTGACTCGCGCAACTTCGTCTACGTAAATTTTTCCCGTTTTTACAGTTTTTGATGCTGCTCCTCCCCTATTGGTCGTAGGGGTTATTAACATTTCGACAGATTTTTGTATCGTCGAATTTTCGTTTCATAAGATTTTTGTTTCGACAGCTTGTCACCTTGTTATCTCAAACGTAGAGTTACATACAAAATAAAAGACATAAATATGTTAATATAATACATTAATAGTAAAAAAATGGCAATTGCAAATTTACGAAAATCATTACCGAGCATTATTAAGCATTCTAATAATTAAATTTTCACATAAATATGTCATGGATTACGTTTTTGAGTAAGGCTCAATCCTCCATTACGTCTTATTCCCTGAACGTTCACTCCGTCTATTACGTCTTTTTACCGAAACGTCTACTTCCATAAAATATCGGTTTCCACGAACGTCTATTTACCTGAATGGAAATTCAGGGAATATTACAATAATTAAAAGCCGAAAAGGCTGTAGGTTTATCGTTGAGTCCATTTTATTATATTTATGCAAAATAAAGTAGCTATAAAGTATTTATATATTTTACTTCTATTCTTTCCTATATTCTACTTACCACTAATTTTACTTAAATATCTTAATGTAGGTACCTTATTCAAAAACTTTGAAAGAAGACATTCTATTTTGGCATATAGACAATCAGGGATATGTTAACATTCCGATAAGAAAAGCGTACTTTAACTAAACCTCACTTTTTGTAATTGTACTTTTACTGACGAAACAAAAATCTGTCGATACAAAAATCTGTCGAAACAAAAATCTGACAAAACAAAAATCTGTCGAAACAAAAATCTGACAAAACAAAAATCTGACGAAACAAAAATCTGTCGAAACAAAAATCTGACAAAACAAAAATCTGTCGAAACAAAAATCTGACAAAACAAAAATCTGTCGAAACAAAAATCTGACAAAACAAAAATCTGTCGAAACAAAAATCTGACAAAACAAAAATCTGACGAAACAAAAATCTGTCGAAACAAAAATCTGACAAAACAAAAATCTGTCGAAACAAAAATCTGACAAAACAAAAATCTGACGAAACAAAAATCTGACGAAACAAAAATCTGTCGAAACAAAAATCTGACAAAACAAAAATCTGACGAAACAAAAATCTGTCGAAACAAAAATCTGACAAAACAAAAATCTGACGAAACAAAAATCTGACAAAACAAAAATCTGACGAAACAAAAATCTGTCGAAACAAAAATCTGACAAAACAAAAATCTGTCGAAACAAAAATCTGACAAAACAAAAATCTGACGAAACAAAAATCTGTCGAAACAAAAATCTGACGAAACAAAAATCTGTCGAAACAAAAATCTGACGAAACAAAAATCTGACGAAACAAAAATCTGTCGAAATAAAAATCTGACGAAACAAAAATCTGCCGAAACGGTAATAACCCGGTCGTAGCGTGATGTTATATAGCCTATAGTAACTGTACCTAAAATATTTTTTCAATTCGGACCAGTAGTTCCAAACTCTTCAGCTTTACGATATTAGTACAATAGACTAGCGGTCCGCCCCAGCTTCGAATGGACTTTTCTCCACTATCTATTCACATAATATGCATATGCATTTTAATGACCGAAAGAAATTATCTGAATGATAGGGCAAACCGCATCAAAAACCGTTCAGTTGTTTTTGAGATTATCGCAAACATAGAAAGACGCCGCGTGAGCGACTTTGTTTTAATAATTTACTAGCTGTCCCGCGCAACTTCGTATGCGTCAATTTTCCCCGGTTTTACTACATTTTTCATTGCTGCTCCGCTACTATTGGTCGTAGCGTGATGTTATATAGTCCATAGCCTTTCTCGATAAATAGGCAGTAGTTCCTAAGATTATCGCGTTCAAACAAACTCTTCAGCTTAATAATATTAGTATAGAAGATAGATAGATTGTAAGGCATTATCTGAAACCTAGAGATGCGAGACTTAAAGAAACTGAGAAAACAACAATTTAATAGGTAACTACAAACCCTATGTTAAAATCACCTAAGGTTGAAAATGGTTTGGCAAACTATTGGTAGCGGCAAGAGAATATTGATGTAAGCGTTTTCAAGCATGCCATTTTCAACTTTATTTAATGAAACTTAAACTTCACATCAATCAGGTAAATTGTCTGGGCCCACAATAGTAACTCGACGTATCAACGTAACTTGACCGGATTGAAGGGTTCTTATCACTTACGCGCATGTCATAGAGATGCGACCCTAAAATTACTTACGAAAACGATTAATTATGTTTAATCGATTAAAAATACTACTACTACAACATTTTAATTCTACAATATAAAAAAACACTATTTAAATGAGTTCATAAAAGTTAAAATTTCGAACAGTTACAGTAAATACTAAAGAAACTTTAAAACTCAATTTCTTTACGAAAATAATCACAAAAAAACATGAGTTAGTAATACTAATTATAACAATGTAATGCGTAATCGCATCTCTAATTCTCTTGGTTTAGTTACCGCCCCCGCCCCCCCGCTTCCTGTCACCATTTACTTCCAAAAAATGCATCTGCGCAACCACTTGTCGCCTACTTCAGTCCGGCCTATAGTGTGGCCATTAGTGCTGTGCACTCCCTGAGGTATGCACGGCGAGGTGGGGGGCGAAGAAAAAAGTGCATGAGTTCACATGAGGTCGATACATGTCGGACAGATCTTACGATATCAGTTTGCATTTCTAAGGCAAGACTTGTGGCGGGACGTTGCGTTGGTCGGAGGCTATCTATCTGTAATATATACTTACTTTGTTGATTAAAATGTAACCCAAATATACTCATATTTTATTAAAAATATGCAGGTGATAAATAAGAATTGAAAGTTATAATTCACAACAGGACTTGTTTTATTAAACATTTTTTATATTTACAAACAATTATATATTCTAACGAAAGTTATTCTGACATAGATTCTGTTTCAACTTCATCTTCCATTTCGTCATCATCTTCATCTTCCTCTTCGCCACCGGAACTTGAATCAGAGTCTTGCAAATTTATTATGAATGAATCGATAACATTATCGAACCTACTATCGCGACTCCAGTAATCATTTTCATTTTTCTGGACATGATCGTCGCATTTCTGCCATTTTTCCGCCGTGAATTCCGAAAACAATTTATCCAATAAGATTATCTTTTCGTCTAGAGAAGAATTAATATAGTTTTGGGCTATGTTGTTTTTAATATCAGCCCAGACCAACTCGATTGGATTTAAATCTGGATGGTACGGAGGTAAACGCAGAACAGTGTGTCCACTGGCTTTCAGGAGTTCGTCAATTCTATACACGGGTTCTTTTTGTGTATTTTTGATAAGAAGTAGCAGTTGAGCCTTTGACATGGTTCCTGAAAATTCTACATTATGGCGTAGCAACCAGTTCTGCATTTCACTTTTGAGGCTTGATATAGTTGGTTTCTTCTCAATCTGAACGCTGTGGTAAGACGCGTTGTCCATTACAACCACAGAATTCGGCAGCAACTTATCTTTTAACTTTTCATCTACCCACTTATAAAAAGTAGGTCCGCTCATATCTCCATGATAGTCACCGGTTCTAGCATCGGATTTGAATATAGTCAATGTATCATCCACTAAGCCATTTCGACACCCAGCGTGGAGTATTACTAGTCGCCGTCCTTTCCCAATATCAGCATGAATACCGGGTTCTGACGATGATTGCCAACATTTGCTGGCATGGTGACTGGCGTTGATGTATGTTTCATCAAGAAAATATATGTTTCGGTTTTCCGTTCTGTAATTTCTGATTTGTGTAAGATATTTTTTCCGCCACACTGTAATATTAGGCTGCTCTATAAGGAGATGTCTCTTTGATTTGCATTTTTTGTAACGGTAGCCCATTTTGTGTAAAAGCTGTCTTAAATATTCCCGTCCACAATTCAATATGCCATCCTGTCTCAAACTTGATAGTAACTTACGGACACTTGGTATTTTTTTTTCAACTTCGTAAAACTGATGAATTTTTCTTCTGATAACTCCAAGGTCAAAATCATCCACAACGTGTTTTTTCTTTAGAACTTTTGGTTTTTTTGGCGATTGAAATTTTAATTGGCTTGAATTTTCAATTGATAAATAGCCCGCAGAAATCACATTATGTACGGTTCTTTTGCTGTATCCCGTAGCCTCCGCAACGATTTTAGCAATATTCACGTCATTTTTAAATTCAAAGCTTTCTTTGTCTGCTTTTCTTTTCTTAAAATATTCAGCCACCTTAAAAATGACAGTCTTCATATCACGAGATAACGCACGACCCATCTTTGAATATTTATCTCGTGTGCGTCTGACATAGACAGTCCGATACAAATAACACTACCTGCCGTCACAAGCGTTGACGGCGCACTGACAGCGCAGCAGCCGATTCTAACCCCCCCGTCTCACCGCGCGCATACCTCAGGGAGTGCACAGCACTAATGGTCATACTATAGTTACGTTGATCCAACGACCATACAGCCCCTAGACGCCTATTGTTCGATATTTTGCATCAAATCATTTCGGGCAACTAGCCGAGGTATGAGGAAGCGGGACGCTGCAATCTGATTGATTTAGACAAGGTCACGCATCACTAGTACATCATGATTGAACTAAATAAATAATTAGTAAATGACATTTTTTAAATATGTACTTAATATTTTTCCATAGTTGATATTAGTATCTTATATTTTAAAATGGCTATGTCCATACCATAATATGTATTAGGACGTAGATACATATGGTAAGGACGGGATAGGTATTAATAAACTACAAACATATTATACCTTATATAATTTTTATTTTTTACATTAAAGAATTAAGAATTAAACAATACTTTGAAATTTCACACAATAAAAGAAAGAATAAAAAATAATAATGATAATTTATTGGTTTTAACGATTAGATATTTGTTAATGTCTTAAATAAATATAATCCTACATGAACTATAGTTTAAATACAACGTGGTAATTAAATCCCTGTCCGACTGGAAAAAGGCGTGTAGCAGGTATTCTGTTAACAATCTTGATGCAAACCAATTCTCTCGTCTGGTTTCCTTGATCCAAATATATTTTATGGTAGGATCTTTTGGGTACCTAGAATTAAGTAAATTAATTAAATAATCTAGCCGTAACAATATTGCATTCATAGTCATTAATATTTGTATATTTAAATGAATATAATTATGTCGTTAATAAAAAATACTTGTCAGTTGTCGATCAGAATTTTTAGGTGTTTGCACACTTAAAACAACTTTTAACTTTACATTATAAAAACAAACAACCTTTTTCACTGATAGTGCGAGTTTTTAATTACGCGGTTATGATTTTTAACAGACGGTCGATACACATTTATGCAGGAAAGAGATAGTGTAGAATTTAAGTAGGAAAGAAAGAGATGGCATCTATGAAAGACATCAACGCGTTCGCTTTCGTAAGGTTGTTTTATTTCACTAATGTAAAATGTCCAGTATAAGATGAACTCCGAAGAATTATTTGAAAAAAAATTGTTTAATTAAAATATATGTTTAATAACTTACCGATGAAATGTTATGCCGTCTTTCCGGAGATTTGAGGTACTGCTGGTTTTTTCCACACCATTTTATCGTGCAACTGGCCATATAAATACTTAATTTCACGATTTAAAGCATAATTATGCGGTAGTGTTTACGGATCACAGATGTGGTCGACACTGATGAGAACATTTGATGCGGCGAACTACATCAGTGAAAATAAACTGATGTGTTGGCCGAATTACAGCGCCTGTTATGCGGTGTCTAGTGGCTATATGGTCGTTGCGTTGATCCAACTGTATATAATATTAAATTAGTACGTAAAGTAAAAAGGTTGTACCTACCCCTTTTAACGAGAATTGCGCGAAGGAGGAGTATGAAACTTCGCACTCCTATGCCAATATTCAAAAATATATATACATTTATTATGGTCAATTTCAATCACTGGGCGACCACTAGTAGGAATAGATGGAAGCGAGAAATAATATTGTACCGAACCCAGATAAAACAGGACTATTGCCAGGTTTTTATCTGGGGTCGACATCCTCTTCTGGCCCGCAGCAGGCAAATGATGATGATAATATAATGTCATGATCGTCATAGTTATTTATTTAGGTATTTTCAAAAGATACTGTATTTTCTGGGTATAAGGGTAGGGGGAGCAACAGGGGCACTTGCCACCCCCCCCCTTCCTCAGACTCTACTTGAGACACCTTTTTTGACAAGCAATAAAATTGCTCTCACCAAGGCGGTGGTGCGTGGTGCCCCAAATGCACCCCCCCCCTTAAGCAAGTTCTGATTCCGCGCCTGTCTAAATAGCGCTGTATAAATGGCGGGCATTATGTCCTATTTGATGCCCGTGATTATATTCTGAGTTGGTACAAGCCGACCCAAAGTCAGTAACACGCAATCACTTGTGCAATGCATTTTAGCCTGTGGCTTCTATCTATATTTTTATGAAATTGTACATCCTTTGAGTCATACGCTTCGTTACGCGATAAACAAGCGTATGGCCCCCCAAGTTTATTCTACTGATTTCCATCAGTCAGCATCATCAGATGCGCGAGCAGCCGACCGCGCCTGTCCGACGGCCACAATCTGCTGGAACTCGGGCGTATGCTCGCGTATCCGTTAGCATGCCCTCAGCGACTAGAATACAACACACGACAAGCGCGGCGACAGCTGAGAGGAGCCGACCGCCACAGACCGCGTGCGCGAAGAGCCGTTCGACTGCGGCGGCATGCGCACGGATGTAATTAAATTCTAAGCAGTATAAATTCCATGCAAATATGAAACTTATAACTTAAAGTTCAGAAGTTTTAATTTCCTGTGGCACAGTGTGAAATGCGTTGCGCTACTGTGTCATCTGGGTGGTGGACATCCTACATAAATCAGGCGTTTGTGTAGGTCTTAGGTAAAATAAAACAACAATATCAAATACTACATAACAATGTAATAGATTTCAATGGACAACTGTAACAACCTATACACATATTTACAAAAAAGTAATGCATTGAAGTCTGAAATACACATGCTTATTATAATGCCATTTTTATATGCCACTAAGTAGCAAAAAATATGACTTGACTACAAGAATCAAATTCAATATTTTTAAAAAGATTTTTTATCTATGGTATCTTGACTTGAGTGACTTGCATTGACGTATAGACCAAGACTGCGCCATAACCTCACAAAATTGACCGTTCTCTAGAAAGAGTCAACTACTACTTAGTAAACAATACCTGTCATGGAGACAGGGCCGCACAAGTTTTTTTTCTCTTTCACGTTTTGCAGTCAATATTTACTTTTTAATTGAAAGATGATGATGGCGCGGTCCAGGTCTATACGTCAATGGTGACTTGACTAGTTTTTATTTGACCATAGACAACGTGATACCATATGGATATCAAATTAGTACGAAGCGGATAGTTTTTTACGTTTCTTGAACTCTTCATTGATTTGACTTCAGTCCAATACCCTATTCTATGTATCGCTATTTCGGCGACGTCATGACGTGCCATTGACATCCCATGACGGGCTGCTTTGGACATCTGGTTATCCCGCCAAAATTTGCTCATATGGTTTCCATACACAATGTGTCTAGACGTCTATTTTATGAAATCTTTGATATTTGATTTAGATCTTGTAGTCGAGTCAGCTGCATGTATACTTCGGGCATTGTTGCATCGCACCCAAAGTGAATAAAATATTCGTTTCAAAATTAAATAATACAAAATTCTAATTCTTATGTCGGGTCTACACGGTTTTCTCATCTTCTATTAAAATCTTCTCCGCTTTTCCTAAGACAGAATGAGAATAGAGAATATGTCTTAGCTTAAGTTCACATTACATTGTACTTGCATATTTTTTTGGAGAATTAAGTAGTCGCGTATAACGTTCTCCTAACGACAAACGCAGGAGGAAATATCATAGTGCACACGGTATGCGCAGACACAAGTGCACTATATTCCCTCACTCATAATCCCATGGAACGGAAATCCTACCCAAACGGAGTGAGATTAGGCGCAAGGCATAATATGTTCTCCGAGGCACGATATTTGTCATTTTTGACACCTCTTATGGGTACAAAAGGTGGTGTCAAGGTTTATAAAGAAACCGGTCGATTTTCTACCACGATAGTAAACATCCCCAATATATGCTCATTTACTTAATTCTGCAGTAAAACAAGCAAAACAATGTGATGTGAACCTATTCTAAGAGCCGATATTTCAATTGTCAGATATAAAAAGTTAGTTATGTCAAAATTTAGCTGTCGTTCTTTCCCCCTAAACTAAACAACAGCCGAAAATTGTGGACACTAATGACAATTCAGTTGAGATTTAGTCACTGGGAAGCTTTTGGCGGGAGAATGTCAATAGCGAACAGCGACGTGATTGGTTTACTTGTATCACCTTACCACGCAAAAAATGGCCGCCACGTTTTCAATACTAAATGTTTTTTATTGGCTGTATATTATTTGGTTGCCGTATTCATCTAAGTTAACGTATATCTGACAAAAGAAAAATCAGGCCTTTGATTAAGAAAATAATCAATATGGTATATCAAAGAATGCTTAAAATATATATTTTTGTCAAACATGGCTAAAGAGTTTTTTTAAATTGTTGATTTAGATTACAAGAACTACATAAAATGAATACATAAATAATATAATGTAGGTATACATAGCAACATAAAATAGCTTAGCTTCACTGGTGGTTAATATCCAGGAAGACGACTTACGGCCGGTCTACATAATCTAACTATCGATGGATTTGGCTTCTAGAGGTATATATTTGACATATTTTGAGTATGTCAAAATTCTACCTCTAGTAGCTAGTTATTGAGACCGGCCGTTAGTAGGAAGGGGGGAGGACCATAGAGCTCAATGTCTTTTTTGACATAAGTTCTTGATAATACTCTCAACTTGAACATGGCAGTCTCTATTGCCAACTATATTAACCATGTAACTTACAGCGAAGAGGAGACGAGAGTCAATACTATAAATTTATTACTGAAGAAAACAAATTTAAAGTATTTGACATTTCGCGAGACCGTGTATCTCTTTCGTAACTATGATAACCATGATTATACTAGAAAGAGAAGGTGGGTGTCTTTTTAAGCGAGACTACTATATCAGTCTTTACTATAAGCGTCTTATCAAATAAAGTATAATTATGTTAAATAAAGACATTGGCTCTCGAACTTTAATTCATGGGGCTCTAGTTTCTTTATAATTTTGTGGAAAATACTCTATTCCAACAATGAAGTCTATTTGACAGATTTAAAAAATAAATAGGTAATCATCATTGCATCAACTATAAAAAGTTTAGGGGTTAAATCAATATTTGAAAATATCACAACCAATCCAAAATAAACAATGAATTTCATAAACACAATCCACGCCTTATAAAACAAGCAATTTTAAATTTTGAAAACAAATAATAAATATAGTGTAATAACTAGTACTCAACTATATTTTGACACAACCAGTCAAAAGGGACTCCATTATTTGAATAGTGTATAAAAGAGCACAGAGATATACATAAATATAGTAACGAACATAAATACATACATATCTATATCTAATAAATAAATAATATTAACATTTTGATACTGGCCAACGATTACAATCAATTAAAATATTAGAAAATAATAAACCGTCCATTCAAGAGAAGAATCTTGCTGTGCTTTACCATTTTAACTAATTATTCTTACGACTAATTTGTATAACTACACAATACATTAGTAACTAATGACCGCTTATATACTAATATTAATAAGATGGATTTTATAAACGGGACAGCATTGTAAATATGTACATGAAAACATCTTGGAGTCGCCCTTATTGTTATGGTATATAATTCAAAATAAATGGTCAGTACTGAACTTAATCGCGTCCTTTATTATCCCGACGTTTTGATGGAATTGCACCGATCGTGGTGACGGACCTTTAAATATTTCACACGATTAGTGCCGATAATATTCTAATATGTGTAAAAATAGCGAAAGTTTAGAAACAGTACTGAACTGTCAAAAGTATCGAACTGTCAAATCAGTTGATGTATCACGTCAGTATTGTCGTACCTGGACCGCGCCAAGCCTTTCAATTAAAAAGTAAATATTGACTGCAAAGCGTGAAAGAGAGAAAAACTCGTGCGGCCCTTGACAGGTATAGACCACAACGTAGCGTTGTCTCTTTCTAGAGAGTAGTCAATATTGTGAGGTTATGGCGCAGTCTTTGATTTTTGACTAAAGTTTTACTCGTTACAAAATCCATCTTGAATATAAATTCACTACGTGAATAAAATTTAAATATATATGTTATAATTTCGAAATTCAATGTTAGTTTTCAAACGAACATGCGACATGCTCGTCACATATCATAACCTAACCGATGTCGGTTACGGCGGCTAATCTCCCCTGAGACTGGCAACCAACATTACGCGGGAGATATTATAGTGTATAAGTGTGCGCCCAGCACAGACACAAATACACTCTCTATTCCCTCATATCAATATGTAGTCAGATAAGACAAAAATACGACAACGCAGGAACGTCGGCATAACGTAACGAGGAACGAAGGGGTAAAATTTTTCGAAAACGCTTACCGATTTTGCAACCGACAGTGGTAATTATGCTTAACCTATCTGTTTTTTCATCTGCTGGATCGCAACTGAGTCACGGATTAATATATATAATAAATTATCTACTTATATCTAATATTAATAACTACTTGCATTGAATTGTTTTATATCAGTAGCAAACCTATTTCTATTTAAAATTTGTTACATGATTTCATCAGTGCGTCGGCATTTGTGTTATTATTGAATGTATAAAAAAAAAAATACTTCATGACATAAAAAAAATTGGAAGACTATTGATTGACACAAGGTCATATTCTTTTTTTAAAAATATATTGTTTATGTTTTTTTTTATAAAATAAAGTGCCCGGCTTATGCACCGGCACACGCATCGGAAATGGCGGCAAACTGAGCTGTCACTGTCATAATTATCACGGTGCATGGTGTTGAATTCAACGTGTGTAAATTTGTGCAGTTAAAGTGAAAATACACTTGAATCTAAAAGGTATTAGTTAAAGAAAAGTCGCCCGAGATAATTAGATTGTAATCAACTTAAAAATAACTCAGATTAATTTCAAAGTTGATAGTACTGTTTACAACATTTGGGTAAGTTTTTTTTTCAATTGTTATTTTTTTTTAATTATGTAGTTAGGAGTCACTTTCGGGCCTAGTTGAAAATCAGCGTCAGGCGTCAACCTGGCATATTATGCTGAACTAAGGCCTAATTTCGACATAAGTATACAAATAAACCTACTTTTTGTTATTTTTATTTTGTTTTGTCATTTTATGATGTACACTCTGTTTCTTTCGTCGAAACAAATTATTTCTTCTTCATATTGACGATTTTATTTTACTTTTTAAGAATATATCTTTTTATCAATAAAATTCACGAATTTAATTAAATGTAAATAAACTTTAATCTGGTGACTATTTTTATTGCACATTACTTGAAATCTACAAATATCGTATTTTAAATATTCAAAATTATAAACGCTACTTTGTTCGGGTATTTTCGGAGGGACCAATTAGATTATTTATATTTATATTTTATTTCTATTAACTACATTATTTTTTTTAATTGCACAATGTTAACTACTTATTAATATTTTAAAACGTTTTCGAGCCATTGTTTAGTTATAAGACCGAATTATTTATGTCTTATTGTCAAATTATTTGATCAGTGTACGTAATCTTTACAACTGGGCACCCATTTACTTATACAGATTGTCCTGGGAGGGGGGGGGGGGGGGAAGTACCTTAATTATTGTAGATAGAGTTTTCGCCTCAATTATAATTTCGGTTAAGACAGGCTATTATTTAAAAATCTTTGAAAGCAGTTCAAATTATTGTTTTAATGAAGTCTTCTTTCAGTAAAATGTTTTATCTACACTAATATTATAAAGCTGAAGCGTTTGTTTGTTTGAACGCAATAATCTCAGGAAGTACTGATCCGAATTGAAAAATTATTTAACCGTTGGATAGTCCATTTATCGAGGAAGGCTGGAGGCTATATAACATCACGCTACGACTAATAGGAGCGGAGCAGCATTGAGAGATGTTGCAAAAACGGGGAAAATTTAGGCAGACGAAGTTGCGCGGGATAGCTAGTCTACAATATTTATGGTACTTTCCCTGCGTATGGCATAGTTTTGGGACACCCTGTAAATAGGTATTGATGAGAGCACCTTCGTAATCAGAACCTAAATGTGTAAAGCCCTGAACCAATTTAGATGAAATTTGGTATGATGATAGTTTGAGTCCCGGAGAAGGACATAGGATAGTTTTTATCACGATAACCGACACGCACGCGGGCGGAGCCGCGGGCGAATGCTAGTATGTTATTAATTGACAATAACTTTAAGGAAATGTACCCATACTACGTGATCAATTTATCACATTTTTTATTCCCTTCCCACCGCTTCGGTGACCATCCGTGGTATAAGACCCCCCCCCCACCCACGTGATAATTTATAAATATGCTTTTAAATCATTTTTGCAGTCAGAAACCCCCACAGGTTACGGTAGTTTTTGTCACCGTTGTCGTACTTCGCCAGTAAGTGGTAGATTAGCTGGCCTGTTGGTCTAGTGGTTAGTGACCCTGACTGCTGAGCCGAAGGTCGTGGGTTCGATCCACACCCAAGATAAAACTTTGTGTGATGAGCACGATGGTTTATTCTGTGTATGGGTGTTATTTATCTATAATATCAATGTACATATTTAGAAATATATTAATATATAGCAAGCTCTGCTTAGTTTGGGATAAGATACGTGGTGTGAGTTGTCCCAAGATATTATTATTAGGCCTGATTACGGTGCATTTACTGTTATTATGATGCACATGGTAACACTGACTGAACTACAAACTGTTAGTTTTTAATCAGCTGACGTGATATGTGCGTCAATTTTGCCACCAGTGAGTTTAAAAAGGTGCAGTGCAATTGGAGAGGCCTATGTCCAGCAGTGGACTGCGATAGGCTGATGATGATGATGATGATGATGATGATGATGATGATGAGTTTAAAAAGCGCTGAACGCCGAGCACCATATTCAAAAAGCTCGTAAAAGCACGAAATTTCGTTAAAAGATACTGACTACGCTCCCGTCCGCCCTAGAACAGGTCACGTAGTATGGGTAAGTTCCTTAAGACAAACAAAACGTCAAATTCACATGCGGCCGGCCATTATAACTACTATGTATATTATAATACAATATAGGTTAATATATAATATTTATGTACACATTATGTAGTTATATTCAATTATTGACATTTTCTCGATGTATTTGTACTCTCAATAAAGCCGTCTTAGTCAACTCTTTGGGTACGTCTACGTTTAACGTAAAGTCTGCGCGCCGACTCTTTCAACGGCTGACAGTACGCATTATCAGCACTTCATAACACACACTAAAATAATTGCATTGAAACTTCAAACTGATCGTCTACAGTCTGCCGCTAACAGTTTGCAGTCTGCCACAAACAGTTTGCAGTCTGCCACATACAGTTTGCAGTCTGCCACAAACAGTTTGCAGCTTACCGCAAACAGTTTGCAGTCTGTTGCAAATTGTTTGCGGTTCTACAGTCTAATGGGCAGATTGTATGTTAAAACTAGTTAAATGTTTATACGAAATAGTAAAAAGGGTAGAGGTAGCGCCACCACCCACCATTTTTGGTCGTTTCCTCTTCGCCGGTCGCCTTTGCCGAGTCGCCGCTCTCCGTCGGTGCACTATCCTGAAATTTGAATAATTTATATTAAAAAAATGTGTAGCACACGGGGACTGCCGCGGTAAAGCTATTGCATAGCATTTTTTATCAACTTATGCAATTTTTTTTTTCTTTTCGGAGCAGCTCGTCTCAATCCGTGCGAGCTTCGTACAGTCGTACCATATACATATACGTTAAGTGAACGCTCAGCCGAGCTACATGGTAGGCGGGGTGGGGGGTGTTAGGTTTTATTTTCGTTACGGAGTTTCTTGATTCGATCGCCGCGCTCAAAGCTTAAAAAAAACTAAAATATAAAAAAATCCGCCTTCGCAAAAAGATGCAAGCAAGATGCTGCATGTGTAATTTCGTCGTTGCTAATCGACTTTTTTAGTATTCCAGTCATAATCATGTTATACCTTTTTGAAATTCTTACGATGAGCCCTTTAATTTGATACCCATATTGCGGTATTCCCATATGCTCTTGTTTTTGACATATTACAGCCGCCATGTTTGTTTTTTTTCAAACGTCACTTATCTAAGAACACTTGGGGAGTCAAGACAAATCTAACGCCGTTTTAATTGTTTAAATCCGTCTTGTGGTTTCAAAGATATAAAATAATAATGAATATCTTGTATGTATGTATGTAACATACATACAAGATACGCGCGAAAAACATAACCCTTCCTTGCAGTCAGGTAATATAAATCAATGTTTGCATGTTTGTCCTCTATGCGTTCCGAAACCATTAATCAGATTGTGATGAAACTTAGATAGGGTGCTCTTGGGCAAGGGTTCCTGGCCCAAAAACCACAGCAAAACCGGGTTCAGGCTTTGCCTACAGTTGGATCAGCGTAACTAGGCCGGATTGAAGTGGTTGCGCAGATGCATTTTTTGGAAGTAAATGGTGACAGGAAGCGGAGGGCGGGGGCGGTAACTAAACCAAGAGAATTAGAGATGCGATTACGCATTACATTGTCATAATTTGTACTACTAACTCATGTTTTTTGTGGTTATTTTCGTTTTTTTTTTTTTAAACGTTCTTTAGTATTTTCTATAACTGTTCTAAATTTAAACTTATGGACTCGTTTAAGTAGTTTTTTTTAATATTGTTGAATTATAATTTTGTAAGTATTTTAAATCGATTAAACATAATTAATAGTTTTCGTAAGCAATTTTAAGGTCGCATTTCTATGACATGCGCGAAAGTTATATGAACCTAACTTCAATCCGGCCACGTTACGTTGATCCAACTGTAATTTATGATTTGGCCGTGTGTGAGCTGTCCCAAGATTTCAAAACATGTTATATAATTATACTGGGTGGCGCAAAAGTAAAGACCCTATTTGGTTCAGCTATAACATTTTTTCTAAATTAGAAAACTAGATTTAGATTTTTTTAAATGTATATTTGTGCCATTAAATTTCGTACCATTAGGATTTAAAGATGATGTCTTTTAAATGGTGACCTCCAGAGTTGATACACATTTGAGCCCTATTTATGACATTTTGCATAACTTGCCGTAACACTTCCTGCGATATGTTCGTTATTTCTTGACGAATGTTTTCTTTTAAAGCTGCTAGAGTCTGTGGCTTGTTCACATACACCCGAGATTTCAAAAAACCCCAAAGAAAGAAGTCTGGACTGGTCAGATCGGGTGATCTTGCAGGCCAAGGCAAATCGCCAAAACGAGAGATAACTCGGCCTGGAAAAGCGTCCCTCACTAAGTCCATAGTGTCGCGCGCTGTGTGTGCCGTAGCGCCGTCTTGTTGAAACCAGATGTGCTCCAGCCCCAATTCGTCCAAACTGGGTATCAAAAACTCACGTAACATGGTTCTGTAGCGTTCTCCAGTGACAGTTATCGCATTGCCTCCAGCGTCTTCGAAAAAATAGGGTCCGATCACTCTGTCAACACAGATGCCACACCATACAGTAACTTTTAGTGGGTGTAGAGGTGTTTCTTGAATAATGCGCGGATTATCAGTGCCCCAGAACCGAGTATTCTGCTTATTGACATGCCCTGAGAGATGGAAATGCGCTTCGTCACTCATAACCAATTTTGAAGGAAAATCATCCTCTTCAAGGTTGAGGTTTATGACGCGCTGGCAGTAATCTAGACGAGCTCGGTGGTCAGCAGGCAGCAGCTGATGAGTCATTTGAGTTTTATACGGGAACATCTTTAAGTCTTTCACCAAAATACGCTGCAGGGTCCGTCTGGAAATGCCCAATTGCGTGGCACGTCGCCTCGTTGATGTTTCTGGACACTCTTCCACATCTTCGCGCACAGCATCGATATTTTCAGCTGAACGGCCTGTTCTTGGTCTCCCAGACTTAGGTCTATCCAATGTTGAGCCAGTTGCTTCAAGGCGTGTGGCAAAGCGTCGAATTGTGCGACCAATCGGTGCCGGACGGTGGGGAAATCGTCGACGAAATTCACGTTGTGTTCTTATCACTGATGAATTATTCCGTAAGAACATTGACACAATTATTCCACGTTCTTGGGGAGTAAAACGGTCCATGTTTATTTTCAGTGTATTTTACATTTGTTCACTACACAATTTTCAACAACAGAATGACAGAAAATGTCATATAAAAAAAAAAAAAGTATTTTCTTTAGTGCCACTACTTTTGCGCCACCCAGTAGATATTAGCTCAGAACATATTCACAATAGAGTTAAGGGTGCGTTTATACCGACACGGAGCGGACCTTCAATAAGGAATATGCATATGACGCAAATGAGGTGATGATTTTTTATAGGTAAATACTTTATTGGTTTAGAATTGTGTTTAAATCAATATATTTTAATAAAATGCATCTAAAATTATAAAAATAATTATTAAAAAGGCCACAAAAATCAGGCGGGAAATTCAAAGTAGTGGAAACGAATGCTATTGGTCAGATCAAAATATGACGTTACAATTCATATTATGAGACATGGCGTGCTCTCATTGGATGTGACGATTGCCGTGACGTCATAGTCCATGACTTTTACCAATTATATGTCGATGTAAGCCATTGCATAAGACCTAAAAAAAATACATGCATATTCCTTATAAGGCAATCACAGTGCTTGAAATCGTATCTAGGAATATTCCGAGCACAGTGTCAGTTTACGGTCTGCTCTGGTCCACTCCGCATCAGAAAATGCACCCTTACACCACTTTTCATTAGAGACAAAAAAAAATTGGGTTGGCTATAGAGGGTGTAACAGAAAGGTGTGGTCATATTCAAGGGTCGGTATGTGCCCATCATACTGAGTGCACATACCTAATTTTATCTAAATCGGAGTACCCTAAAAAATTTATGAAACGTTTATTTATGAATGAAAAAGTTATTAATTAAAAAAAGTATGACTTAAAAAGTTCTATGCCATAATAATCCAATCGAATGTTGTACCAGGGGAGGTATAACTCTTATGCCATGGGCCTTTCACTACAGAATTTTGACAAAAAGAATATGCTATAACTATGTAATAATAATGGAACCAGCTATGGCACCATTGTAGGTGCAATACTGATAACATACCCTATCCGCTGCTGAAATTTGACCACACCATTGTGTTACATCCTGTATACTACAAATAAGTAACTCACATGTTGAATCTCTTGTTCAGTCACCACAGTTTTATCTTCAGTGCCGTTAGTATCTCCTTTGTGCTTTCCTTTATCTTCTACTTCCTCTGTCTGTGTGCCTTGGTCACGGGTGTCCGAGTCACCGCCGTCTAACTCCGGTCCGTGTTGAGATGACTGATAATAGAAAATATATAAATCAGCTATTAATGGCCTGTTTTGGCTTCATGCGGAGTTTTGTCCACTATCTATACATATAATATGCATGTTTATTATAAAATATCCTGAAGAAATTATCAACCAACCGCATCTAAATCTGTTTGCGTAGATTGTAAAAAATGGTTATCTGTAAAGTTGGTTTACGGACGATAATTTTACGTGATAACGTCATAAGAAAACATTGATGACATTGTAATAAACAATCATGCTTGTAACAGCTTTCTTTTATTTATTTCCAATTGTATCGCATGTCGCTGCAATCGCCAAAACATTGATGACATTGTAATAAACAACCATGCCTGTAACAGCTTTCTTTTATTTATTTTTTTATTTCCAATTGTATCGCATGTCGCTGCAATCGCCAAAACATTGATGACATTGTAATAAACAACCATGCCTGTAACAGCTTTCTTTTATTAATTTTGTTATTTCCAATTTTATCGCATGTCGCTGCAATCGCCAAAACATTGATGACATAGTAATAAACAGCCATGCCTGTAACAGCTTTCTTTTATTTATTTTTTTATTTCTAATTGGATCGCATGTCGCTGCAATCGCCAAAACATTGATGACATTGTAATAAACATGCCTGTGACAGCTTTAGTGGACCCGGGCGCATGCACCCGACGGCCACAATATTTCAGCCTAGCAGCAGGCGCAATCGCCATTCGCGTTGCTTAGCAACCAATAACGTGAGCGGTGACGTCACATTTTCGTGAGTGCAGCCGGTCATCGATTTATAAGACGTTTCACGTCAAAAAAGTAAGAATTGAAAACACTGTTTCAGGGCAGACATGAAAGCACAGTACTTAAATAATTATAAGGTTTACGACAATGATGGAACCGTTATAAGTAAAATAACTAAGACTATAAATGTTGAAAAACTTTCACGATTTGTACACATTATGAAAATATATATATTACGGGTCTTAATCGCGTGAATAATTTAAGGTAAAATACCTTGTTTATTGCCCGACGTTTCGACCGTATTGCAACGGCCGTGGTCACGGGTAGACTATACTAGAGGGCAATAAACAAGGTATTTTACCTTAAATTATTCACGCGATTAAGACCCGTAATATATATATTTTCATAACTAAGACTATGATAGTATACCTCCATATCTTGCTCGTTGACGGAGCTGATTTCTTTAATCTCTTTGGATTCAGTTTGATCTTGGTCGCTCACTGTCGTCGTCACGAATGGTGTGAATTCCGGAGTTTCCTACAACAAATAGTAAAAATTGCATAAAGTGTACAATCAATAAAATAAAATGTAAAAGGCACAAAAAATAATAGTAATAACACGAGTAATGTATGAAGTATGAAGCGGCGGTAGCCTAATGGCTAAGGCATCGGTCTCGCAATCGTGAGGTCGCGGGTTCGAATCCTACCTATTAAACTACCGATGTGAACCCACTCTTAACATAAGTCTTTGAGCTTAGTTGGAGGGGTTAACAGGATTGCTAGTGATGTGGGACCCAATCCCACATTGCTAGTTATCTTTAAAAAAAAATAAAAAAAATTATAATGTTTTATGGATCGTTTCAGGTCACAAAGGGCAATGAGTATACCAAAAATAATATATATGTATGTTAATATGTTGGGACAACTCACACAACGCTATCTGATCCCAAACTATGCAGAGCTTGTACTATGGAAACCAGACAACTGATAAATATACTTAAATATTTCTAAATACATACTTAATATAGATAAATAACACCCAGACACAGAATAAACCATCGCACTCATCACACAAAGTTTTATCCTGGGTGGGGATCGAACCCACGACCTCTTGCGTGGCAGTCGGATACACTCCCACCGCGTCACAGAGGCAGTCATTGCCAAAATAAATGCTTAAAGGTTCATTTGCGAACATCGTGGCCAATCGTGGCCGCTCGCGGCTGTCACAAACCTCAGAAACGGCGCCATACAAATGATGCACGCAAATGAACCTTTAGAGACCAGTGACCTTTCAATGATATCTGAATCACCATCTGTGAAGTCCCTCCAACACTAAGGGAGGATCCTCCGACCAGGCGAGGTGATCGTGCCTGGCGGGCCGCGGCCCAACGGATAACGTTGGGAACTTGTATTTATAGTTAGCAGCTGTGAAAACTTCTATATCGCGATTCAGGATTTGACGCGAGCTGTCAAGTGACAGTTTATTTATATTATTTTATGTGGGTACCCGCCACACTTCCGTTTGAATTTGACATTTGAACGGTAAGTGGTCAAAAAAATGATTTGCGGGATGCAATTTTTTTATTTTTTAACTTGGGACAACTCACACAACGTCATCTGATCCCAAACTAAGCAGAGCTTGTACTATGGAAACCAGACAACTGATAAACTTACTTATATATTTCTAAATACATACATATTATAGATAAATAACACCCAGACACAGAATAAACCATCGTGCTCATCACACAAAGTTTTATCCTGGGTGGGGATCGAACCCACGACCTCTTGCGTAGCAGTCGGATACACTCCCACCGCGCGGATACACTTACCGTCGCGCCTACATAACTCACGTTTTCTAAAGGTAAAGGACGCTATCGTAATCCTATATCCGGCACTGTCCCTCGCTTGTGGTATCTATTCCTAGGCCTGTGTATTATCTTAGCAATATCTGACACCTACTTCCTGTGGTATTTAATCCTCCCCGCCCCCTCACCTGATGCGTGTCATGTCTCCAGGCGCTGTACTCGTTGGCGGCTCGCCTCATCCGCTGCAAGTATGCGGGAGCTGCTCGGCCGGTCGCCCAGGAGGCCACGCTACTGGGCATACCCCCCACGGCTGGCTCGTCGTAGTATGTTAGTACGAATTCCATGCCACTCTGGGAATAAACCAACAACAACATGATCAGAAAATCCCTGTAATAGGTTAGTTTTTAAATTAGTCAAAACAACAATTCTTAAAAAAAAAAAAACCCGCCTGCACAAAAACGATGGAAACAAGATCCCCTACATAATTATATAATTTCATGCATTCGGAGGCATTAATGAATCTCGATGAACTTAGTAAAGTGCCTCCGACTCTGCATGAAATTATATATTTTTTATTTTTATAATGTATTGTTTTATTTAATACTTTTTAGTGGTGATAGGATGTAACCGATGTAACAACTAACTTTTATCACAGCTATTGTCAAGTACATATTAAAAATTTAAAAAATAATGGTTTTTAACTTACTTTTTTAGTTTGGCAGTCATAATCATGTTATACTTTTTTGAAATGCTTAAGATGAGTCCTTTAATTTGATACCCATATTGCAGTATTCGAAACAATTTTTTTTTTTCAGACCTCTTTATTTTGACATCTCATAGCCGCCATGTTTGTTTTTTTAAAACGTCACCTATCTAAGAACACTTGGGCGATTAAGACGAATCTAACGACGTGCGAATTGTATAAATCCGTTCAGTGGATTGTGAGATATCAGGTAATAAAAAATATTACATACATACATACAAGATACGTGCGAAAAACAGAACCCTTCTTAACAGCCGGGTAAAAATGCAAAACGCAGATTTTATATGGAGATCTCATAGAAATACCGAACTATGACGTCACTATTTTTCTAGTCAAGTCACTTTTTATGATTAATGATAAAAAATCCTATTTAACACAAAATTTAATCGTGATTTAACCGTTGGTAGATTAAATGCTAGTTTTATTTACTAATTAGGCCGGAAGCACTTTAGATGCGTTTTTGTATCCTAAGTAAACATACGTTATTGGACGTACGAATTAAACATGCACGCTGGTTGCGTTTTTGTCCATTGAAATGCCAGTAGTGACAGAACCGGTAACATAACATCGTCGTAATTAATTATTTAAAATTATTGTCACCCAAGTGATATGTTTTATCACTTGGGTGACAATAATTTATATTTTTGGGTCACGTGCTCACTTTGACGTCGGAATTATACGCACGTACCTACACATTTGGCCGGCTTTTAGTCAATTGTACCCCCTCTCCAACAAATTAAGATATCCATCCCTCGTAAATGACCCTGGGTACGCCCTTTGATCTCTTAGATTCAAAAAGGGTTAAAAAAATACGGTTGTCTGTAAAGTCGGTTTACTGACGATAGTTGAACGTGACAACGTCATAAGAAAATACTGATGGAATGCGGACGCATCGCTCACTCAAGTAGGAGAGAGACAGATGTCGAACGCTGCCGAACGCGGAGGCCGATTGTGCCTCTTTGTCGCTCGTTCCGCGCTTCCGCTTGCACTTAAATGGAACGCCTCAGAGCGAGGTAACGCCTCATGAGTCAGTTTTTTCGTGCGTTCAGCCGGCTGCCGCTGTCACGTCAAAAAAGAAAGCTGTTCAGTCACTCACCTTGTCCGGACCATGTAATGTCTTAACGACCATATGACTCCAGTATTCAGACACTCTGATGGCATGCTTCGTCTCAGGCACGTCTGGATGTTCACAGGAACGGTTCAGTATTACATACACCTGGTGGTACAAACAGACCTATATACAGAGTGCCGATTTAGTCAGTCGAATTATTTAGTTATTCTTGTTTGATAAAGGTTAACATTCTGGTTCGTTCAATAAAATTATTACTGTAAAGGGAGGTTCTAAACAAGCCCTGTTTTTCTGCAATTTGTGGCCGTTACAAAAATATTTTATTGTAACTGATGGCCGGACAAATAGATGTCTGCAATAGTAGCCAATCAGGAGGCTAAGTGTTCGCCCAGGTAAAACTAACTAACTTTGTCTGCAATAGTACAAAGCACAGAATACAGCAATAAATCACGACGTTATTCACAGCAAACTTCAATCAAACTGGCCTGCCAATAATGCAGTGAAATCAAACGCTGAGCGATCGTCCGGCCACCTTTTAAATACGTAGAAATACCAATAATAAACATATTCAGCTATATGGCCGGGACATTACTACAATGTAGCTTATTCTGATTGTTTTGCTTGCAATGTTGTCGGCCACTGTATTGCAAAAAAATATTGCTCCTTTAGACGCACCTTAAAGAAAAACTTGATGATTTAAAAGACTGGCCCATGTGTTTCTTGACAGCTTCTTCTCATGAGTTTTTACACTTGGAACTGCCGCCTAACTTCATTTTGATGAACCATCTAGTCGCACATAGACATTTATAGATAAAGTACCGCTTTAGGGTCCCAGGGACCCTAAATCCTTAAAAAGAGCGGTGTAATAAGAGTTAGGACCCTAATCCTCTAACAATTTTTCAAGGCCACCTCGATTTAGGGCCCTGATTCAGGGTCGTGTAATAGCCGTTTAAGACATTTACGTGCCGCTATATGTCTCCTCTACTCTATGATAATATAATACGGATATAGACGTTTAAAATGACATAGGTGACATTTTAATGTTACAATTGCCAGTTGAAGAAATTGGTTCCATTAGTTTTCGGCAACATGGCGAAGTTTTTTATTTTTCAGGTTGGGCTTTACATTAATTCATAAGGGAAAGGTCTGAAAATTATACACTTGTAATTAAATCATAAAAAATATAATCTTTAAAAAACTGTGAGACTCGATTCCTGAACTATTTATAATAATTTACCTACAAATTTGTACGGAACTTTCGATGAGTGAGTCCGATTTGCACCTAACCGGTTTATTTTTTGTTAATCTGTTCGATACTCTTACAAATAGACGTCATCCGGGTACACTACGTCTGAAACAACATCAAACTGCACTTTTTCTAAGAGTGTCCCAGGTATGGCACCTAAAATCTACAATAAATTGCTAAATTGTATTAAGTGCTTTGTTTGATTATTGCTTTGTTTTTGGTGTAATAACATATTATGATGATTTACTTATTAATTTTATAAAATTGTTTTTCTTAATTTAATTATTGACATTGTTTGATTTTGAATTGATCTAATTGAATTATTATTGTTATTTTTTATTGTTTTTCTGTATTATTCTATTACCTTTTTTACGTACGTTTAGTGACTTCACTTTTGTTTTTATATATATAATTTGCATTTTTTTAAAACATATTTGTACTCCTTACATAGGCGAAACATAATGAGACGATTGTATTTCAATGTAAATTTCAACAAATAAATTTTTTGATTTGATTAAAATAAGAAAACATCTAGAAGAATAAAATTTAAAAAAAAATTCTATTTCAAATTAAGATTTGTAACACATATATTAAACACAACCAGTTTGACATAGGTAAAATAAACATTACGACCTTTTACAGAAAAATACCTTTAAACTTAATACATTATAATCTTCTAGCTTAATATCAAATCATAAATAAATAAAAGAATAATGATCGATGTCAAAATTTTACGCTTTTTCCCGTCTACCCTCTCAGCCCGCAATCAAAAACAAGTGTACGTTCCAAAACCTACCTTATTCTCATCACTACTGCTGTCCCTCTCCAACGCAGCGATCTCCATAGCTTTCCGTTTCGCGTTAGAGTGCACACTTGGCCGTTCAGCGTATATCGGGACACATGACTCCTGCACTGTGTTGGCTGTGCTCGGTTGGAATAGTCCCTCTTTGTGGGGTAACCCCTTAACCGTGACGTCATACTCCTTGTGACGTCGGATGTATACGTAGTCGCGGTTTGCGAATAGCCTCTGGAAAGAGAAAACAAAATTAGTACTATTTTTTTAACATAATACAAACACAATCAACCAGCAATTTTTTTTTTTTTTTATAAAAGACGACTCCCGCACTAGGGTACAAGCCCTGTGTCGCGGAGGACTTTACAAACATACAAGTCACGGACACAAAGTACAACCAGACTCGGAACAACAATTTGTGGATCACACAAAGTGGTATCCCGTGTGGGAATCGAACCCACGACCTCTTGCGTAGCAGTCGGACACACTCCCACCGCGCCACAGAGGCAGCCAAATGTATGCTCTGACTATTAATTATTTGACAAGACCGAATGATTGTCAGGATGGATGTATGAATGTTTGCTACTATATCGCCCAAAAACTACTCGACGGACGTATGAAACTTTACAGCAATGTAGTTTATAAATCAAATTAGCACACCTAGGTATATTTATATTATAAATGCGAAAGTTTGGATGTATGGATGTTTGTTATTCAATCACGCCACAACGCGTAAACGGATCTGCACAAAATTTGCCAGTCTGAAATAGCGGTCAGCTTTTTTTTTCTGGGATAATAAGTAGACTATGACTTTTTATCCTGGAAAAAAATCCCGTGGGGTAGTTTATAATTATTTTACAGGCAATAGTACTTCCCAATACAACACCGCCTTGCTCGACAACCGCTAACGCCGTGACGTCCACTTGGCCCTATTAACACAGTGGCAATACCAAGACCTTTAACAAATACTTACAGGCCACAACACTTCCCAATGCAACACTGCCTGGTCAGGTAACCCATTAGCGCCTCGCTCGACCACCGCTAACGCCGCGACGGCGGCGTCCCACACTCGGCGGTACGCGCCGTCCACTTGGATGGCGGCAAAATCTGCCGCACGCACTTCTGAGTAGCGGCCGTATACTGGAATAAGTTTAGTATGTAGTGTTAGTTAATGTACATAATTGTTGGGACAAATCACACACAGCCACCCGATTTCAAACTAGGCGAAGCCTGTCTCCTGACAACCAGGCAACTGATAAACAACCTAACTTAAAATTATAAAATTCGAACCAAAGTGTGTTTGTTTGTTTGTTACGCTTTCACGCCTAAAGCGCTAAACCGATTTTAGAAATTCTTGCACCAATAAAAAGCTACCTTATCAGGAAGTAACATAGACTGTATTTTTTTTTATTAGAGATCTCTACGGAAATTACAATAATGTAACTCAAGGTATCAAACATTTAGAAGTCATTATTTATCGTACGCTGCCATTTTGTTATTTGTTATAACATTTAGGTTACTATGGAGATCCCTTTGTTGCCGACAGACTTTGGGGAATTGTGAGCTGTAACATATGAATGCGAAAATATAGGATAGTTTTTATCGCAATAACCGACAAAACGCGGGCGGAGCCGCGGTGTAAAGCTAATACTTACCTACTTATATATTTGTAAATATGAATATATTGGTAGATAAATTACACCCAGACACACTATAATATAAACAATCGTGCTCATCACATAAAGATTTATCCTGAGTGGGAATCGAACCCACGACTTTAGTATAGCAGTTACGGTCACTAACAACTAAACCAACAAGCCACTCAGGCCAGTATTCGGATTTGATTTCGATAAACTAAATAATATGTATTTCAAAGATTCAGACTAGATCTCAACTATGTTCCCTTCATCTAAGACGAAGGCAACCCCCCCCTCCCCTAAAACACTCATCATTTCATCATTGCACGCTCTCACGAAAACAAATTCCTGTCTACGATAGATAATGATATAATACGTAACGTACGGAAAATAACAGAGCCTTGCGTAGTGGTCATATCGCGGTTTGTAATCATCACTTAGTAGGTATCACGCAATTTCGCCACTGTATATTAATGCGACAGAAGGTTAAGTTTGTGCAATATGCTGTAGGACTGGCTACCGTGAACAGGAAGGAGTTAAAAATTTAGATGTTACCCTCCCCTGTAGGTTTATAAAAGTTTATAACCTTCCCCAAAGTTCACACTACCCAGTTACAGTCACGGAATGAAAATGTTCGTCACCTTATAGTCCAATTTTGCTTGAACCGAATCAAGGAACATTAAAGCCAACATGTCAATGTTGTAACTAATAATGTTTTACTCAATTACACATACATCAAGACAATGGTAGAGAAATGACTGACTGACTGCCTCTGTGGCGCAGTGGGAGTGTATCTAACTGCTACGCAAGAGGTCGTGGGTTCGATCCCCACCCAGGACAAAACTTTGTGTGATGAGCACGATGGTTTATTCTGTGTCTGGGTGTTATTTATCTATAATATGTATGTATTTAGAAATATATAAGTATGTTTATCAGTTGTCTGGTTTCCATAGTACAAGCTCTGCTTAGTTTGGGATCAGACGACGTTGTGTGAGTTGTCCCAAAAATATTATTATATTATTATTATTATTATAATGGTAGAGAAATAACTGAGAAAATTTTGTTGACAGCTTCTTGAACGACCCGCACGGCAATTTTGAAATGTAACACCCACAATGGGAATTAATAACATTATACGACTATTTCTCTATTCGCGTAAATATAACCAAAACGGAACTAACATTGCTATATCTGTCTTATTTTAACACATTATTTTCAAGTATTGCAATCAATGACAGAAAGTGATAGGAGTATAATGAGACAGATATATACACTCCAACTATTCATTTAGTTATTTATCTGAGAGGTTTTAGTTCAACTACTTAAGTCAAGTAATATTAGTCTAAATAAATTTAAACTCTGTTGTCAAACAGCAGTTGTGCACAATTTAGAACATACGAGTTTATAACTGCCTATGTGATACATAGTTTAAAAAGGTAACAAGTGTTTCATATCAACCCATATGATGGCCCACTGCTGGGCACGGGTCTCCCCAGTAGATCCTGGGGGTAATTGCCATAATCGCCACGCTTGGCGAGCGGGTTGGCGATCGCAGTAAGGCTTTAAGTACGCAGAGGACGCTGCTGCCCGTCCTCCGGAGTGAAATCCCTTAGTCTATATATAGGTACTATTCTTAAGCCGGCACCACACGGCATGCCGCAGCCGGCATGCCGGCAGCCGGCACAAGTGTTTGCAAAGCGTTAAATGAGTGTATTTGAAAACTGACGAATATTTTCATTCTGCGTCTGTACATATCAAATTTATTATATTTTTTACATGATTCAAAACTCCTTGCACTTCGAGTTTGAGAGACATTCCGACTCTTCCTATCTATACTAATATTATAAAGCTGAAGAGTTTGTTCGTTTAAACGAGATAATCTTAGGAACTACTGGTTCGAATTGAAAAATTATTTTACTGTTGGTTAGCCCATTTATCGAGGAAGGCTATAGGCTATATAACATCACTCTACGCGCTGTTGCAAAAAACGGGGAAAATTTACGCTGACGAAGTTGTGCGGGTCAGCTAATTGTATTATACATAGTAAAGAAACCTATGAAATAAATCTAACTGCAAAGGTAACTAAATAAGTATAACACAGTTAAGGCGACACGTTATCACCCTCCGATTCATCAGCCATCATATGTGGGTAGTCGGGCAAAGACACCGGAGTTCGATATTTTAACGAAATACACTAAGAACACAATCGTGTTGATTGTATTTTAATCGAGATCACAACCAATACACTATCGCGCGGGTGTATTTCGATTCAAGTCATTCCACCGAATCGCATGGCACGTTAACGGCCCTAATGATCAACTACCCTCATTCTTTTCCGACGTAAATTACAGTGAATGTCAAGTGTTGCGCCGTCAAGTATTTATGAAAACGTTAACCTACTGTTTTAAGCCTATATAGTGACTACTAACAGATAATAAATGATTGTAGTGTAGACGAAACAAGGTCAAGATAAGAATGCGTCACTTGACCATAATAACGCGTTGCTAAGCTATTTAGGAGATTTCCGAACAACACAGATAAACTGTATCATATAATAATATCGCTTTATTTGTAAACAAAAAACGCAAAAGTGTAGAAATGTAGTATAAAAAGTTACTAGAAGACAAGGTCTACTTGGTCTTTTAGTAACTTCAGATAGCGTTGTATAATCTTGCTTGTAACCACTAACCTAGCCGAGTCGAGTCTTCAAATATTTACAACTAGCTGTCCCAAGCGAACTTCATCTGCGTAAATTTTCCCTGTTTTTGCAACATTTCTCATTGCTGCTCCGCTCCTATTGGTCGTGGCGTGATGTTATATAGCCTATAGCCTTCCTCGATAAATGGGCTATCCAACAGTGAAATAATTTTTAAATTCGGACCAGTAGTTCCTGAGATTACCGCGTTCAAACAAACAAACAAACAAACTCTTCAGCTTTATAATATTAGTATAGATAACCGATTTAGATAAAACATCTAAATCGGTCCAGCGGTTTAAGCGTGAAAACTTAACAGAGTTACTGTCACATTTATAATTACTTCGGATTCGAGAGCCAGCTACACTCTCTTTTCTCAACCAATAGTAACTAATATGCCGTTTAACTTAGTGTTATAAGCAGCCTTACCTTTATAAGCATACAGTCCTAACCCAGGTTTATACTCCTTTCTCCAAATGATTACATCCTCTGCTTCCATATAAGGCACCCAGCCGTCCGAACTGTCCAATTGATGTGTTTCGTCTGTTATGTTCGTTGGTTTGCATCTGAAGAAACACATCAGTAATCATAATCAGTGGAGTCGTTTTTAAGTGCGATTTAAGTTGGATGTTTGACATTGTGGTAAAATGCCTGAGTTCAGCTAAGTGTAAGCAAAGAAAATTCTTGCGGGAATAATTGAATATAGTTCTTTTTAAAATATTTAAATAGAGTTGTAAATAAAACAACATACGGATGTAGAAACAGTGGCCTGTTTCAACATCCGTAAGCTGAGCACCTAACGACGTAAGATAGGCGGAGGATCATGCATGATCTGCTTCGGCTGAACATAAGCCCAAATTAATCTATACTTAAAGGGACTTCTAAACGGGCCATGTTTTACTGCAATAAGTGGGTGCAATACAGTGGCCGGCAACATTGCAAACAATAGTGAAACATATTGGTATGGCCCCATAGGGTCGATATTGTTTTGAAAGGTTGCCGGACGATCGCTGAGCGATCGATTTTCTGCAATATTGACGAGCTAGTTTTGTTGTTGTTTCACACGCTCTCTATTGTTATGGCATACACACATCCTTGTCTACGCGACATGAAATTTGCTGTGCGTGACGCCGTGATTTATTGCTATATTCTGATACTTGTATTGTCAGGTGTCATGTTGTTTTGAGGTTATATCAAAAAGTTATACTGAAAAATGGAGTCAACTAAGAACACTGAGTTCTATACACTATATAAACGTTAAAAATCACTGAAACATCCTCTAAGGAACATATAAGTACGAAAGTGAAATATTTTTGACAGTTGTTTGTTGTTAAATTGTAAGCCTCGATGTTGCCAGTCATATCATGTTATGGATTTTGAATTTGTGTATCGATTTTCATCTCATGATTTTATTTTGATGCGACGACAACCTGTGATTTCGTCAGCCATTGTTGCCGGGTTGTGCAGCCCGTTTAGGAGTCTGCATCATGGGCCATACAATTGCAGACATATAGTAACACTATTTTTGTGATGGCCGAGCAATTAGTTTTCAATAGGACAGCCACATATTGCAGTTAAACATGGTCCGTTTAGTAGCCCGTTAAGGAAAAAAACCGGCCAAGTGCGAGTCGGACTCACGCACGAATGGTTCCGTACGTTCTATAAAAATCATGACTGTTGTATATTTATTTTATTCTGTTTTTGCGTTGTTATAGTGGCAACAGAAATACATCATCTGTGAAAATTTTAACTGTCAAACTATCACGGCTAATGAAATACAGCCTGGTGACAAACGGACAGCGGAGTCTTAGTAATAGGGTCCCGTTTTACCCTTTGGGTACGGAACCCAAAAAATATTGCTGCCATGATCTGGCCTTATTTTGACTATTTCTTAGTTTCGCCCTATCTGTCCCATTAGATGAGGCCGCATCTCGACTATTTTAAGAACCCTCGACCAATAATAACACATAAGCTGGATCCACTATTGTATAATACAAATTAGACATTATCTTTAGGATGGGTTAATTGCATTGATTCACGGTGAACTATGTCATTATATGGCTAATAATAGTGACTTTATCACTAAAAATGTGTTACAGATGATTAAGATAAAGCTTTTAGAATGATTAGATTTCCGAGGTATTACATAAATATAGCATTGAACAGATTTATATATTACATATCAACGCATATGATGTCCCACTGCTGGGCTCGGGTCTCCGCAGTAGAATCTACTTCTCATAGATCCTGGGGTAATTGCCATAATCGCCACAATTGGCGAGCGGGTTGGCGATTTAAAGTACGCAGTGGACGCAGCTGCCCATCCTCCATGGTGAAATCAGTTAGTCGCCTTGACGACAGCCACGAGAAGAGATGAGGTGGTGGCACTATTCTGACTGCCGGGGTAGTGTAGTGGGAGAGTGTATGAGAGCAGTGCAAGACGCTGTAGATTTGATTCCCACATGAGGCAACCATGTGGTGCACAAATTGCTGTTCCTAGTCTGGCTGTAATTTGTGTCTTATTTGTATGTTTGTTTCCCACTACAGAGCTTGTAAAGGCGTGAAGGAGAGAATCTTTGTTCAGCGCTTAGGATATTATATACGTGAAAAGTTTATTTATGTTTCAATGCACTTATATCTGAAACTACTATGGCAATTTAGATGACACTTGATATGAGTGTAGGCAATAAGTTGTCACTAACTTTATCAAAATAATCGACATAAACACGAGCGTAACTGTGACAGCTAATCTATATATACATAAAGTTATTCTTGGTATAGTGCAAACCTAAAAGTAGTTTGCTCAGAATCGGTAACACAATTCAATGGGGTAGTTTTTACCTGACTGTAAAGAAGGGTTATGTTTTTCGCGCGTATCTTGTATGTAATATTCTTTATTACCTGATATCTCACAATCCACTGAACGGATTTACACAATTAAGACGTCGTTAGATTCGTCTTAATCGCCCAAGTGTTCTTAGATATGTGACATTTGAAAAAAAAAACATGGCGGCTGTTAGATGGTGTGAAAATAAAGAGGTGTGAAAAAAAAAGTTGCCGGGTGTTTTTATTTTTATAATTATATTTTTTGTGTCCAACACATCTGTGGATGGTTTGAGAATATAAAAAAAAAATACGATGCGACACAAAGTTCGCCGAGACAGCTAGTATCATACAGGGTGTATATTTCATTCCTGTCTGATCCGTTAATGTGTTGTCAGATATCATCATTTTTTTTTATTTAACAAGGAAAAAAAATAAGATAATGTTTTTTCTTGACGATTATTCGAAGATGATCGGATATACTGTCATTGAGTTATTGCCGAAAATTTGCGTTTCTCAACAAAAGGTAAGTGCCATGCACATACGCTTTTCTGCTGATGCAATTATTCAATGCTGCGGATCCCTACACTGAGCATGCCCGGTTTTTTTCGATTTTTTTCACATTGTTAACAGAAGACCTACACGCCCACTTTGGGGTCGGACAGGGATTTAATTTACACGCTGAATAATATACTTCATCCATCACAGATGTTTAATATTATAAGAAAAACATACTAACGAGCAGTACCGGACCCCTGGCTGCTTTTTGTCGATCACCAGTCTCATACCACAGTTGACGCAGAAGAGTGTGCTGCGAGACAGCATCTCCACTGCATCCATGTCTTTTAACAGCTCCTGTGGGAAAGTTCATAAATTTATTAAGAACTGGAATTTCCTATGTAAAGATTATACAATTAAATTGTCTTAATTGAGTGAATATTTTAAGGTAATACCATAAGGCATCTTGTTAACGAGACGGCTTTCCACCGGGTCTAGGCACGGTTATAAATCGTTTCTATGTCCGGTCGTCAGTTAAGTATGAGACGTGTCTGTCTCATACTATAGAGCAGAGGCGAAGGGTTAAAATTTGTCAGAGGTAACCCAAAAATATATTTTGCTGGACATAGTTTTTTGTACCCATAACACTAAGTAACTACAATCCAAAGGGAAACCGGAAGTAATGGCGTTTTAAGGACCCTCCGCCACTGCTATGGAGGTTTGTTAATGACACCGGCGCTAGCGACGGTTTGGGCATGGGGCGCGCCGTGTCTACGGCTACTACAGTTGGATCAACGTAACTAGGCCGGACTGAAGTAGGCGACAAGTGGTTGCGCAGATGCATTTTTTGGAAGTAAATAAAAAAGGAACCGGGGGCGGGGGCGGTAACTAAACCGAGAGAATTAGAGATGCGATTACGCATTACCTTGTCATAATTAGTATTACTTACTGATGTTTTTTGTGATTGTTTTCGTAAAGAAATTGTTTTTCAAAGTTTAGTATTTACTGTAATTGTTCTAAATTTAAATTTTTATGAACTCATTTGAATTAAAATGTTGTTAGTATTTTTAATCGATTAATCATAATTAATCGTTTTCGTAAGTAATTTTAGGGTCGTATCTCTATGACATGCGCGAAAGTGATAAGAACCTAACTTCAATCCGGTCAAGTTACGTTGATCGTACTTTACTACGAGTTAGGCAGTTAATTACAGCCTAATGGCGAGGCCGGGTGTACGCACGGCGCGGTACCGCCTCGTACCTACGCAAAATGAAAATAAACCAAGATTCGCTGATTAGTCTGATTACATTAACAAATAAAATCGAATGGATCCAATACCTACTGGCTACTGTTTTTGTTCGGATTTTGTACTACGTTATAATATTTTCGTAATTTCAATTTCCTGTACAAATATCAAGCTACAATATTTTTTTTCTGCTTAGCACTAAGCATAAAATGATGTACTTGATGAACGTGCGAGAAAAACAACGACAAACGACCGAATGAGGCCGCACTTCAGCCAGCTAGCCACCGGGTACAAGACCTGTACATACCGTGCTCGTGAACAAGCTTAGCCGGCACCGGTCCGGCGCCTGCCCGGGTAGAAACCGTCCTGTTATTACGGGACCCACGTGTTACTAAATAAGTATATAGTGGGGTAACCCCTTTGAAGCAGCGCAAAATGCACAGGTTGTCAAAGGAGTCATTGAGTAATTTATTGATCATTAGGTTTTGTTACAAATTTACATGGATTCGGAATAGTGAGGTCGCGTTTTTGAATCCTGTATAATAATATAATTAAGGTTTTTTTATTTCCAAACCAATTTGCACATACTATACATTAGATAAGTAGTTTCAAGGTTTGGACCCCATCTGGGTGTAAGCCTCCTCCATCTCCTTCCATGCTCCCCTGTTTTCCGCAACTGAGACCACATTGTGCGCCCACCGCTTCTTTGGCCTACCTACATTTCTTGTACCTAATGGGCCAGTCCAGTTTGTGACTTGAGCTGTCCATCTTTTATCAGTCGAGAGATGTGGCCATTTCATTTTAAGAGCATATTTAAGGGCATCTGTTAGTTTAGTTTGTTTCCTAATATCTTTATTTCTCGTTTTTGGATCTTTTTTGGTCTTAGTATGCTTCGTTTCATGGCATGCTGTGTTGTGCGTAATCTGTTCCTGATTTTGTTAGTATATACCCATGTTTGACATGCATAGGTAAGGCATGGTAGAATGTAGATTTCCATAGCAGTCTTTTTTGTCACCATGTTGTAGGAACCCTTCAATATCTCTTTCTGTGCCCAGAAGCTATTCCAAGAGTCACAAATCCTGTATAATGTGTATAAATTGAGAAGATTCATAAACTTCTGTTTATTGGTTTTTGTTGTTGGCTGTCATGTGTGAGTGACCACTGGCCCAGTTATGTTTAATAACTTTCATTTGAACTTTAATATCTAGGAGCAAGTTTTGGGGGTCATATTCCCCCCAAAAAGACACAAAGGTACACAGTACACATTTGGTCTAAACTGTATCAACTAATCCTACCCTCCCCCCCCCCGTCCCAATTAAGAAAACCCTCCCTGTGTATGCCCATAGTTTTTTAGAACATAGTTCCTTATTGCACATTTTTGTTTGCAGGCTGAGAGGCTAGAGGGAAAAAATTGTTACATTTTGACATTGATCTAAAATATTTTATTTATAATTATGTAAAGCAAACAATATATGCAATAAGACTAAACTTACGGATGCACTGCAACATGCCATGATACTGAAGTGGAAGTGGGCAGGCCACATAGCAAGATTTCAAGACAATAGATGGACATTACAAACAACAAAGTGGCTCGGTCCCACAGGGAAAAGACGAATGGGAAGCCAAAAGAAAAGATGGGTCGACAATATTGTACAAACAGCTGGGAAAAACTAGGTAAATGCTGCCCAAAACAGGCAAAGATGGAAAAAGTTAGAGGAGGGTTTTTACCCTATTGGGGCCATATAATAAAATTGTTACTATACATATAAATAATTCAATGTAACTAATAATTGTATGGATAAATAAAGCTATAATAATAATAATAATAATAATAAAAAAGGAAACAATAAGGAAATTGTGTTATATAAGTTGTTTGTATTTTTTGTAAACAGTTGTAATGTTATTAAAATATATATATTACGGGTCTTAATCATGTGAATAATTTAAGGTAAAATAGTCTTCCCGTCGGGCAATAAATAAGGTATTTTACCTTAAATTATTCATGCGATTAAGACCCGTAATATATATATTTTAATAATGTGTACAAATCGCGAAAGTTTATCAACAGTTGTAATGTTTTTTTTACCTACATCAAACTGGCTGTGTGTAATACATGTGTGAAAAATCTTAATGGACAGACCAGACTCAGCGGCTGCATGTCTGGTCAGTCCAACCACTGTGTCAAATCACACATCCCTGCACAATTACCCAATGTCTGTACTCTTAGTAGCAGTAGTACTAATTAATATTTATTAGGCTGTGCTAGTAATACAGCCAGTGATTGAAAGGTTTACTCACTCACTCCTCCCTTTTTATTGAAGCAACATGTAACCACTCATTCCCTAACATTTCTGTTATTATTTAAAATTCAAAAGACATAATAACAATAATAATAACATTCCCTAACATTTGCTAAGAAAAGTAGGGTCTTATAATAATGCAAGGTTTGTTCTTTCACAAGGATTCATTCAAATTTTCCGAAGTCATAAAGAAGTTACAGTGTTAAGTGGGAGTGTGTACAACTGCTGTACAAGAGGTTGTGGGTTTGATCCCACACAGGACACTACTTGTGTGATCCACAAATTGTTGTATGTATATATTTAGGTGGTATATAAAATTGTGGAATGAAAAACTTTTTGGTTGCTGCTTTGAATAAGTCTCATTACTTTATGTAATTTTTTTATGCTAATTTTATTTTAAAATTACAAATAAGTAATGTTCAGGCCCAACACAATCATAAAACTGTGATTAAATGGTTTCTGCAACAAAACTTACAAAGTCGTACAAATTCCTCGGGGACACAGTTAGTGATGTCACAATCACCAAAAATCATAACATACAGAGGCAGAATTTAATAACAGATGGGCATGTCTCTGTGCCAGAGTTGGTAATGGCTTAGGGCCAGTACTCCTAAGATGGCGGGTTCAAGTGCCACCTGAGACAAATTTTTCTTTCATACATTTAAAATTAAAGTCTCGTTTTAAGCTATTCTAAAATTAAAGTACAATGAAAATAATATTTTGATTTGTTTCTTGAAGGTAATGACAATGAACAAACAAAAATCTTTCTTTGTCTGAAAACTTTGTTTGTCACAACAAAGTCATGACCTTGGCATGAAACTGCGTACCTTTGCTGGTAAATAACAACTTTTTTGTCTCTTGTACAATTTTAAAAAAAAAGCAAAATTTATAACTGAAATATAGTAGGTACCTACCTGTAACTCCGCATCAGAGATGCTTTTTTCACAGGAAGGCGTGGAATTCGAATCATCGTCGTCGCTACGCGCTTTATAGGCAGCAGTAGCAGAAATAAGTAACGTTCGTCTTGGGCGGAAAAATGCTTGTTTGAAACATTGTATCACTTCTCGAACACCGCGATCTTTTCTACACCTCCTAGCAACTGTGCTCACTATACTGCTTCGTGTCCAGCCACTCCACACACGAAAATCCCTCAGGATAAAACGAAAAGGAGACATAATAGATTTATCACTTTTAGTTAAACCGGCCAAAAAGCCGTCGAAATGGACCCATTTTTTTAGTAAATCCCGGGATATGAAACAGCGAAACTGCACATGGTTGTGTAGGGTCGATTTAGATATTACAATTGGTTTAAATTTACTACATAACATCTCGGGAACTATTGCGAAATTATAACCTATAAACTTAGGTCATGCGAGTTGACATTGAGCTTAACACTAGTGATGTTCAAGTTCATCAAATATCTTGGCGTTGAAAATATCTAGTATTTTCTGATACTATCCTTCTGTACTTATGTGAATAATAGTGAGGCAGTATTTTTGGTAAATCTTATGATTTTATATTAGTTATATTTCGGGACTTAATCGCGTGAATTATTTAAAGGTAGGTACGAACCTTTTATTTACCCGACGTTTCGATCTTATGATTTTAACCAAAAAACGAACAACCGAGTAATTTAATTAACATTTTAATAAGTACCTTAATGATAAAACTTCGCTCGGCGAACGACGTTTCCAAAATACATTTCCATTTCTAGATTTTATATATATATATATATATTTTATATGCATATAATAATTGTTCGTTTAAAGGAAAAAGATGAAAGATTACTAATTTACGGGATACATTTTCGGTTCGGTTGTAGGTTGTACAAAGGACAAAAAAATGTGTACTGTGTACCTATATTTATGCAATTTAAGGGAGGAGAGGGTTAAATCCACTCGATTTAGGGGAGGAGAGGGGATCAAACTTATCTTATTTTTGCCCACCTAATCCACAGAATCTGTAAACTTCTCTCAAACATCTTATTATATTATATATCTTATTACATGCCAGTTGGTCTAGTGATGTGGGTTCGATCCTTACCCAGGATATATATATATATACTGGTCTTCTATTGTCTGGTTGCCATAGTACAAGCTCTGCTTAGTTAGGGGTCAGATGACGTTGTGTGAGTTGTCCCAAAATATTATTATTATTTTATTATATCACATCTGTGGTACATATCTAATTCATTATATCGACAGAATACAACACTGATTATTTGTCAATTATGATTATTTTTCATAAAATCATTAATAAATAGTGCAAAATTTTTAATTAGGATATGATGTACAATGGTTTATCATTCATTCATTGACCGTCCATTGAACAGTTTTTCGTCGTTTCACAAAAAAGTCATATTTTGAGTTAAAATATAAACAGTGTTGTATTATTAGTGCGATTCAATTGAGTTACGGACATAATCTACTTTACAAAATACTTGTTTATTTGATTCAAACATGGACCTTGTAATAATTATTGTAACTACTTAATTTAAGTTGATATTTACCTCAAACTACACATCACTACTGAAACTTACATTCATTGCCATTGAAAAATAATGTGCTTTTTAAATTATGTGTTTATTCTTATTGTACCAAATTAATGATATCTTTGTAAAATAAAGATGATAGAATTAGATAATTTCATATCTTTTTGTAAAACTATATAAATTATATAACAAAAATGTACAGAAAATGATGAAATAAGTAACAATATTTTTACGGCTAGCAACAACAACAAGCATTTTTTTTCCTCCATTTCTCCGACGGACGACGAGGCGTTCGTTCGATCGTTTGTTCAACGTCATCTTTTTATCCCTGTAATGTCTTATTTCTGCGTCCCACATGCTTAGGGGTAACCGAAATAAGAAAAAATCTAAGAATCCCCGCACCAGAAGAAAAGTACGAGCAGCAGCGTCCATAAAAGTGAACTATTAGAATAGAAAGTGTGTGTACGGAGTGTCTGGTCCGTCCGGTTCGATCTGGATTCGAGCAGTTTAGACCGCAATTCGGGCTCCCTTCCCTTTGATCCCCTTAATTAGAAGTTTAGTGGTGTGTTATTTTGACTTTATTATAATTATTAGTCATTGTTTGGTGTGTTTTGTGGTGTAGTACTTTAAAACCGATCCAAAATGTCTGAAGAATCGTCAGCAGATCGTAATGTTGAAATTTGGAAGATCAAGAAGCTCATCAAGAGCTTGGAAATGGCAAGGGGGTAAGATTTTCATAATTATAACTATTAGCACAACTTTTGTTTGATTATTGAGTGTTTCGTGGAATGTTTTTGGCCATATGATTGGGCTAAATTGCCAACGAGGCTGCGTCACTGCCGACACATGCGCCTCTGTGATGCATGCGCGAGTCATAACCTTGCTGACAAACGACGAAGAATGCGCAGTCTACTACGTCCTTCAACAATGGGTGGGTTCCCCGTGAATGATGGCCGAAATTGTATAGTGACCGCTAGCGTGGGTTATGTTATGTGTACAACGTGCGCAGACAGCGGACGAGGCCATTGATCACTCGAACTTTTGACAGATATCTTTTTTTTTTTTGCAAATTCGCGCGTTTATTCATCTCTGCCTCTGCGTGCAATGCGAATATTTGCAATACGTATTTTTAAATGTCGTGTATCCCAGTAATCGTAAATTTTACACAAAGAGTATTTATTTATATCTATACTTTTAAAGTAATATACATTAATGGAAAAAAAAAAATTGTATGTTTGTAATGAATAAACTGAAAACGAAGCTACATTATTGGGGGCAACAGCTATTGAACAAATAAAAAATAGGTTTGTTACAATATTGAGTTGCTATAGTAAAAAATTCACAAATCAATAGTTTTGTGATATAAATCAAAGTTGTTCAATATTGTGCAACCTCGTAATGCAACTCTTGCATGAATATTATAAACAATAAATCAAACAAAAAATATTATGTCTAGGAATACTATAGATAAGGTTATGAATGATTCATGAAATGTAATTTAATTATAATAATAACACGTAAACAAGTTCTAATTAATTATTGATCCCAGAAAATAAATCAGCAATCAGTTGCTGTGATATTAGAATCTGTGTTATTTTATTCTATGTTATGTGTAATCAAATAGAAAACCCATAAGAAAACCACTGAAAAATTTCCATATACTTTATTATTATAGACTTATTAACATTCTATACTTGTACCGTCATACTGAATCTATATTCTCTGTACAAACTGTTGTATGCTTTATAACTGAACTGTAATACACAATAGGCTTGTTCTAATTAAAATTCAACCTTATCTTCATGGGATAGTGGTTTGAACTCTGGTAACATAGTTTATAGATTTTTAAATTTAGTAATGTCCAAAGCACTTAAATGTTGACTGGCTTTTCTGTGGGGCTTCATCTGCATTATGTCTAATTTTTATAGCCTATGTGCTATTATAAAAACAGCCTGTATTGTTCCACAGCTGGACATAGGCTTCGCCTAATTTTCGCCATAGCATCCAGTCCATCCCAGTGACTTTATTGAATGGTTGCTTAGCAACTTTGTTATGAAACATTTCACATCCATTTTGTTTTTAGTATAAGGTATAGGTTAATACTAATTTAGTGGTATAGCCCAAATGTCCATCAGTATGTAATAGTTTTAATTTTTTTCCTGTAACCTTTTATTCTTTAACCTGCACTATCCTCCTAGTTACATTATAATATAAGCTACGGGTCTTAATCATGTAAATATTTTATTTTACCTACCTTTGTTTATTGCCTGATGTTGCAATATGGTCGAAACATCGGGCAATAAACAAAGGTATTTAGCCTTAAAATAAAATAATTATGTGATTAAGACCCTTATAAAATTCTATAATGTGTACAAACTGCGAAAGTTTACAAACATATATCCTCCTAGTTAGATAGTTAGCTGCATATAATAATGATACCTTGCATTAAATACTCAATTTTTGAGTCCTGCTCAAAAGTATTTCCGTCTCTACTTTCACCTGTAAGTGACAGTGACAGCAAAAGAGATAATATCTTAAAACTTAGTGATGCTTGAGTATTTGGCTGTGACATTATTTTTTGAGCATGTGAACCTCTTTATAAATCTAATTCTTCCTAATAGAAGTTGGGGTTGAATAGAACAAGAAAGTTATATGTACCTATATAAGACAGGAGACCATCAACACATAAAACATTCTGCTTGTCATTTATCTGGCCTATGAATATAGATAACTAGCTGACCCGTGCAACTTCATATGTGTGAATTTTCCCCGTTTTTTAAACATTTTACATTGCTGCTGAGCTTTTATGTTCAATGTAGTATTTTAGTAACCGTGTATCTGAAGGCAATAATGGATATGCTTCCATATTAAAAATTCAAGCCCTATTTTACATGTTACAGCTTCGGTTTATATAGTGTCAATTTGGCAGCTTTGCATCACACAGCCAGTGATGTGATGGAGATCCATCTCCGCAGATATGGAAAGATCCAATTGTTGCCAGAGTCGCAAGAGTTCCCAATTGTTCTCAAAATGACTTGTTAAACTATCTGTGTAATGAATCATTTACAAATCTTTATAAAAAATGTTAAAAACTGCTTATGATATTTGAGATCTGTATTCACCACCAATCTATACTATAAAGCTGAAGATTTTGTTGTTTGAACGCAATAATCTCAGGAACTACTGGTCTGAATTAAAAAAAACTTTTACTGTTGGATAGCCCATTTATTGAGAAAGGCTATATATTATAACATCACGCTGCGACCATAGGGGCGGAGCAGCAATGAAAAGTGTTGCATAAACAGGGAAAAATTACCCAGATGAAGTTGGGCGGGACTGTTAGTTAACACAACCTTCTTTTACAGTCTCAAATAAGAATTTGTATTAATTAATAGGGGTCGATTGTTAGGCCTCGTCCTCCCCTCGGAAACCGATATCAACCCCTCGGGAATCGGTTTAGTCTAATAGTGGTCTAACCGATTCGCCGTTACGGCGGCCACTCTCATCACTAGTCATCTCAGAACTAGCCAACTTCTCAGGAGATACAGTGTACAAGGGTATGCTCACACACTACTGCACGATCTATTCCTTGCTCCAACATAGTCCAACTGGACGGACGGAAATCCGACCCGATCCGAGAGATTAGGTGCATGACGGATTTAACATGCTTTCCAAGACACGGGTTGATATGTGACCTTTTGAAACAGTCAGCTTATTCGCCACTGATCCACATACCCCTCATAAACTCGGCGGTAGCCTAACGGGTAAGGCATCGAATTCGCAATCGTGAGGTCGCAGGTTCGAATCGAAGGAATCTATCATCATATACTACGGACGTGCCACACAACACAAGCCATTGAGCTTATCTGGAGGGGTTAAACGGATTGCTAGTAACAATAATGTAGGACCCACAAGCCTACATTGCTAGTTATATTTAAAAAAATATCTAGGCTTGAAACAACTCGCGCGGACTTAACATCAATCCGCGCTGCTACTGACCCATTTTTGATATACCAAAGCCTAGCTTTAAATCGACATACTGCGACATTTAATATTACCGTGTAATTACGTTAGCAGACGACATATTGTCTCGATACTCTGCAGTATTCATGGTCAAGGTTTCAAACTGTCCTTGAATAAAGTCCCTGAAAGCGCATTATTGCTTTATATAAGCATTCATTAGTCCCGCAGTACTCCATACTTTTAGCTTTAGCGTAATTGGCTAAACACGTTAATTAGTCGAATGTTAAAGTAAGGAATCCCCGACACGCGAAAACAAACAATTTCCCTTGACCCAATTTCTTTGGCCTGTTTATGAAGTTTGGTCTAGGAAAATTTATTGTTGTTCACGCAGCCAAATACTTTACCGATTAAAACCGTGTTCTAATTTAATAATTCAGCCATCTCATTAAAATCCCCCCTCCCCCCCCATGTAAGTCCGTCAGTGGATGCTATAGTCAAATAGACAGACACGCTGGTATCGTTTATGGTTAGATGCTACTTACAGACAACATTTACAGACCTAATAAATCTATCTATCCCCTACCCACACTCGCTGCAGCAATGAAAGATCGTCATAGAATCTCAGGCTACTTTAGGGAGGCTTGACACAAGCGGGTCGGCACATTCGGTTCGGCAATATTTTTACCGAACAACACGCCGATCCGAAGCAATTACTACTACACATGTTCGGCTTTATAAAGCTTCAACAAGTGCCGATCGGGTAGTTCATTCGGGCCGGCACATTATTCGATTTTACCGTCCGGCTGTGCCAGTAATGCCGGCCCGCTGTCGCCCGGATTAGTACGTACACTAAGCCGAATCCAAGCGGCTTTTTTACCGAACATTCGATTTTACCGCTCGGTCATTCGATTTTACCGAATATTCGATTTAACGCCCGGCTTGTGCCGAATGATGCCGACTTGCCTATGAGTGTAGCCACTCTCACACCATTATGATTATAGGCCGACCGCTTAACTCGTATATCGCCTGCGCAGTGTACACGAGTTAGTATACGAGTTAAGCGGTCGGCCTATAGAAGGCGTTCCGAGGTTCCGCGTCCGTTGCAATGTCTATGCTAAGTCTATGAAAAGAGTGGCCGTGAGTTTTTATTGCCAGGTTCTTTTCTCCGGCTTTACCTATTGTTTGCGAACTTGGCATTACGTGTACATGTAGAATCCCGACGTATCACAAATGTTGTTTTGCATCCTAAGTGAATAAAGAATTTTGATATTTTTATGCGTATTTGGGTAAAAAGTTAAGGGTATTTGGTTTGGTTCTCGGTATTTTGTTCATCGGGAGTCATCTGATTTGTTTAAGTACTACGACTCTTCCAATTCTCCTTTTACCGCGTTATCAATGGAAGGCACCAGTTTAGTTGCTAAGCAATATACGTCATTGAAAAGTTGACAGTGACCTTGCATGTCTCCCAGTAAGTAATTAGTCAAATGAACTCACGTCTGGCTTAGAATATTTAGGGTTGTGTCTCGCAGAAATGTATATTGTATGTATATGAATATTGTATGTATATGAATATTGTATGTTGACCGATAAAATCTTAATACTTTACGGTACTAGATATTCTGCGATTTAAGCAACTAATTTGTTTTTATTTCTGTTTGTGGCAATCTATACCAATTTTCCAGGCAATTTCTGCCAATTTCAAGTATTTATTGAACGACAACGAAAGACTCGGTGTTATGGATTTTGCACGAATTTTAAGTAATTTCACACGTTTAATATGGAGTTGTGACAATAACAATGAGTACAGTATTCCCATATTTTCACAACTCCCAACGCAACCTATTTATCTTTAACAAGTGGTTTTTTTTGTAAATGTTTCTCAATGGTTGTCTATCTCTTATTATCTGTGGGGCAAACTGCTTATTAAATGGTTCGTTCAATAAAATTATTTTTGTAAAGAATAACTTAATGATTTTAAAAGAGTGGCTCATGAGTTTCTTGGCAGCTTCTTCTCATTTCTCATAAGCTTTACTTTTGTAACTGCCGCCTAACTTCATTTAGTTTTTTTTCAAACTTATATCATAATATTATTATTCTTTTAGTATGTATTAATTTGACATTTACAAATTACCATTGGCTTGGTTTTACGAAATAAAATTATTTGAGTTTCAATTCTTGCCCCATCCTCGGAGGCCGCGAGTTTTACACATGAGCGAGCTCAATGCGGATGGATTGGCATACCAGTGGGAGTTAGCAGTGTATATAAAAAAATAAGAGGCATGTAGACAGTGTGGCAGCCCTAGGCTCAGTGCGACCGTCGCGTGACCCTAACTACACAGTTTTAAACAGCTTCACAAACACCAACCTTTTTCACCTTGATCACCGTTTGGTACTGACAATAAAATTCTAGATTTATATCTAGGCAAAGTACATTAGGAAATTCTTTTAGTTTTTTTTTAATTTACCCGACACTTGGATCGAATTGCACCGATTGTGGTCACGAATAGACGGTCGAGCCGGTACGATTCAATCGAAACTTCGGGTAGATAAAAAGGTATTGTTTAAGTAGTTTCATTTTAAATATGTGAAGGAGTAATAAAATTAAGTAATTTAAAAAAATTAAACCGGTCTGCTAGGTATTTCTTTTACGAAAACGTCACGTTTGAATACATTACTCCCACAGTTAAGATCCCCACCTCGTATTATGATACTAGCTGACCCGTGCAACTTCGTCTGCGTCAATTTTCTTCGATTTTTAACAGTTTTCATTGATGCTCCGCTCCTATTAGTCGTAGCGTGATAGCCTATAGCCTTCCTCGATAAATGGGCTATCTAACAGTAAATTAATTAATCAATTGGGACCCATAGTTCCTGAGACTATCGCGTTAAAACAAACAAACTCTTCAGCGTTTATAATATAGAAGATGGTATTTGCTGGATTTAACTATAGAAGGTACTTCGAAACCAAAAGAAATATATATTTGTACTAGCTCGCTGTTATCACAATAAAAACTATCCTAAGTCCTGCCCAGAACTTAAATTATCTTCATAGCAAATTTCATCTAAATGACTCAGCGGTTTAAGCATAAAAACGTAACAGACAAACAGAGGTTCTTTCACATTTATAATATAAATTTGGATTAAAAACTTAGTTTGTTGAAAAGCCGTACAGCCATTCTAAAGATAGGTACATCATTTTCATCTCTATTATACACTTATATTAAGTCTCCATCTAAACAAATAGGGTCGTCTCGATCGATATATGTTTTAATTCATCCCCTTGCGTTCTATTGTCACACGTAGCACCCGCTGGTTTCCGTCAAAGGGGTGACGGGAATTGGAAAGATATAAATCAAAAAGCATTATTGATTTTCATACAACATAACATATGATTCCAAATACATGAGCGGACCGGCATTAGTCGGCACAGCCTGACGTTAAAATGTATACTAATATTATAAAGCTGAAGTTTAGGAGTTTATTTGTTTGTTTGAACGCGATAGTCTCAGGAAGTACTGGTCCGAATTGTAAAATTCTTTAACTGTTGGATAGCCCATTTATTGACGGAGGTTATGGGCTATATAACATCACGTTACGACCAATAGGAGCGGAGCAGCAATGAAAATCGTTGCAAAAACGGGGCAAATTAACGCAGACCAAGTTGCCCCTGTGAGCTAGTCGAATATATGTAGATGAACGTTCGGGGAAAAAGCCGCTAGGCATTGCTGCACATACACACTTGGCCGGGCAACATCAGTATTGTAGCAACTCTTGCACGTGTGAGTTTTATTGCCTGAACAAAGTGGTCTGTGTATGATCGTTATACACAGTACACTTTTACAGTACGATCAACGTAACTAGGCCGGACTGAAGTAGGCGACAAGTGGTTGCGCAGATGCATTTTTTGGAAGTAAATGGTGACAGAAAGCGGGGGGCGGGGGCGGTAACTAAACCAAGAGAATTAGAGATGCGATTACGCATTACATTGTCATAATTAGTATTACTAATTCATGTTTTTTTGTGATTATTTTGGTAAAGAAATTGTTTTTCAAAGATTCTTTATTATGTACTGTAACTGTTTTAAATTTAAACTTTTATGACCTCATTTAAATAGTGTTTTTATATTGTTGAATTAAAATGTTGTTAGTATTTTTAATCGATTAATCGTTTTCGTAAGTAATTTTAGGGTTGCATCTCTATGACATGCGCGAAAGTGATAAAAACCTAACTTCAATCCGGTCAAGATACGTTGATCGTACTGTAGTCATACTATCACCAAATACTTATAACTCATACAGGCGTTCGACGAAGCTGTCTAGACAGGGTTATCGTGCAGGTGTTGCGAGACGCGACGCAAGGGGGGCAGACCTGGGGGTCTAGACAAAGTCACATTCGAAAAGCGATATCGATAATATAATAATAATAATATAATAATATCTTGGGACAACTCACACAACGTCGTCTGATCCCAAACTAAGCAGAGCTTGTACTATGGCAACCAGACAACTGATAAACATACTTATATATTTCTAAATACATACATATTATAGATAAATAACACCCAGACACAGAATAAACCATCGTGCTCATCACACAAAGTTTTATCCTGAGTGGGGATCGAACCCACGACCTCTTGCGTAGCAGTCGGATACACTCCTACCGCGCCACAGAGGCAGTCAATAATGAGAAAGAATTTTATTATGGAATTTGACATTCGCGGTGGAGACCATAGACATTTTTTTATTTTTTTATTAGTACGGCGTTATAGAATTCTCCATGGAACGAATGATACCTTGTCCAACCCCCCAGACTCGCGGTCACAGTCTGATTTCAGGGTTGACGTTAGTGATTAGCTGATTAGATTATATATTTTTAATTGATTTCTTATTTTCATGACACCTTTTAAATATCGTTTATTTGTGTTGATAATATACAGTACGATCAACGTAACTTGACCAGATTGAAGTTAGGTTTTTATCACTTTCGCGCATGTCATAGAGATGCGACCCTAAAATTACTAACGAAAACGATTAATTATGTTTAATCGATTAAAAATACTAACAACATTTTAATTCAACAATATAAAAACACTATTTAAATGAGTTCATAAAAGTTTAAAATTAGAACAGTTACAGTAAATACTAAAGAAACTTTGAAAAACAATTTCTTTACCAAAATAATCACAAAAAAACATGAGTTAGTAATACTAATTATGACAATGTAATGCGTAATGGCATCTCTAATTCTCTTGGTTTAGTTACTGACCCCGCCCCCCGCTTCCTATCACCATTTACTTCCAAAAAATGCATCTGCGCAACCGCTTGTCGCCTACTTCAGTCCGGCCTAGTTACGTTGATCCAACTGTTGATTAATGAAAATAATAATGTTAATTTAATTAAGAAATACATGATTTATTCAATGCATATGGTTTACTTTCGATAACTAACTTCCGACGGTCGTTGTCGGCATTTATTGCAACTGCTAAGGCGTCGTCCTATCGTTCTTTTTTTACCGTGCTATCAGTATCACCATGTTGTCTTCGAATTTTGCTCTAATATAAGCCAGTTTCCTCTACCTCACGACCGAAGTCTCCTTCATTAGTTTAGTTCTGTGTTGTTAGTTTTGTAAAGGGTATGTCGGTCGGGTGATGTCATTGACCCCGCTTTGTTTACTCCGGCGGGTCGATACGTCCGCTTACTTGACAACCCCTCGGTTATTTGAAAAAAATAAAAACGATGTATGGCATGTTAAATTTCGGACTTAAAATGAAAGTTTTACCTTTGTCTTTGTGGTGTTGAAACTATGAGATGCGCCGAATATCCGTTTGTTACTCAATTTAGTTAGTACTCGCAATCAGCGGAATAACTCAGTTATACTGACCAGGTTCTCGCAAAGAATTTAAAAACTTAGTTTTATAACTACCTCTTTACAATGTTATCATAGTTAATCATAAAAATGTTTCGATACAAATGAAACCCACATACGAGGGGAGGTCCAAAAGTTCGTGGAATGGAAGGGTTTGAAATAAAATGAAACAACAAAACTATTTTTCCTTTTCAATATAATCACCCTGAAGTTGAATACATTTATTAGATCTATGAATTAATTTTTCTAAACCGTCGTAAAAATATTTTTTATCTTTTGCCGCAAAATGAGCCAAAATTGCCTCCTTTACTTCATTGTCGTCGGAAAATTTCCTTCCCCTTAGGTCTTTTTTTAAATTAGGGAACAAATAAAAATCACTTGGGGCCAGATCTGGACTGTAGGGTGGGTGGACTAGCGATTCGAAGCCATGTGTGTGCAGAGCAGCCATTGCAACTCTGCTCTTGTGAACCGGTGCGTTGTCTTGCAAAAGCAAAACACCTTTGGTTAGTTTTCCTCGACGTTTTTCCTTGATGGACTCCTTTAATTTTTCTAGAATCGTTGCGTAGTATTCTCCTGTTATGGTCCTTCCCTTTTCTTTATAATCAATTAGTAGAATCCCTTCACAATCCCAAAAAACAGTAGCCATCAACTTTCCAGCCGACTCCGACACTTTGAACTTCTTTGGCGGTGGTTTCCCCTTTTTGTGCCATTGCATGGACTCTTGTTTGGACTCAGGCTCAAAGTGATGAACCCATGTTTCATCTCCGGTAACAATTCGCTCCAAAATCTGTGCAGGCTCGTCTCCACACAACTCCAAAAATTGTTTTGAAGCATCGACGCGTTGCTGCTTCTGAATCGGTGTGAGCATTCTCGGTACCCATCTTGCACTGACTTTTGTCATACCCAGATGGTCATGTAGGATTCGCAAAATGGTGGTATCTGATACTCCAACTAATGCAGATATCTGTTTTTTCTTTAAACGGGTATCTTCCAGTACAATTTTCTCCACTTTTTCGATGATGTTTGATGTGGTGGCCTCAACTGGCCTTCCTGAGCGAGGGTCGTCTTCAATCGACTCCCGACCATGTTTAAAAAGACCATGCCACTTGTAAATCATTGATTTACTAGGGCACTGGTCCCCATAAACGGTTCCCATTTCATTCAAAATGGTTTGAGCGGTCTTTCCTTGCTTGGTAAGGAATTTTATTACAGCACGGTGTTCAATTTTCTCCATAGTTTTAATGTTCTTCCGGATTGACTTGTTTATCAGGCGAGTATTCGTAAACGAATGACGCAATTAGGCTGAAACTCAGCTTATATACTAATGATGAGTCCACAATTAGTATGACACTAAGCAAGCATCCCTATCCCCACTCCATCCCCTCCATTCCACGAACTTTTGGACCTCCCCTCGTACCTACCTACAAACAAATTTTCATACTTTCTTCAAGTAAATTAATGTCATTAATTAGTTTATAATATGTATCTATGTAAATACAATAATTGCATTTTTGAAAGATAGAAAAATTTGAAGTCCAGACCCAGGAATCGAGACCCGAGACTTCCGTAGCCAAACTGAGGCCAGAAGCGAACCACCTATCTGGACTACGTTACGGGTTCGATTCCTGGGTCTGGACTTCAAATTTTTTTGTAAGTGGCTAGAAATGCCTACAAAAATTACTTTATGTATCTATGTAGTCTAAAGCTTAGACCTACCACTGGTAGTCCGGCACAATCATGATATGAATACATAGATAATCCATTCTTTTAGAATGGATTATCTTAGAGTAATGGTTTAGCTTAGAGTCTAAGCCATAGGTCGCCTTGTTATTCATATGTGAAATAGTAATGTTAACACATCACTGTGTTTTGGTTGAAGGGCATTTACTGGGCAAATAAGCCTTACGAACTAATATCTCAAAAGGAGTGTGTTACAGTGACATTCAACTCTTTGCCAAACAAGGATTTAGGTGGCCCTGATACTGTTATAAGCTAGCGTGACCCTTACCATCAAGCGCACGACCTGCTCGTCTTCTAATTTGTGGTATAAAAAAAGTCCTATAATTAACAAAATCTTAACATTTGTTTCCAGAAATGGCACATCAATGATTTCCTTGATCATTCCACCCAAGGATCAGATCTCGCGGGTGTCGAAGATGTTGGCCGACGAGTTTGGCACCGCGTCAAACATCAAGTCACGAGTCAACAGGCTCTCGGTCCTCGGAGCTATCACCTCTGTGCAGCACAGGCTCAAATTGTATACGAAAGGTTAGTTTCTTTGTTTTAACAACTTTGTGGTACTGACTGTATAGATGTGAAATGTTTTATAACAAAGTTTCTTAGCAACTATTGACAAAAGTTATTAAAGATTGAAAGGCTGCTAAGCAACTTTGTTTTTAAACATTTAGTAATATAGTATTAGGATACATGCCATGTAACATGTGAAATACGATCCCAATAGCCCATTGCCGCTGCGCCACCAAAGCAGTAATTATTATTATCTGCTATTACAATTGATTTATTACGAGGAACACACTGAGATGAGACACGGAAATCGAATGTTGGAACACCTTTTCGAAACATAGTTTTTTCCTCCATACATTTAAAATTATGAATAAATATGGTTTGGACGTTTAAACCTGTACTTGTTCGATTACGAAAATCGAAATAAATACGAAACCGAAAAATCAAATAAAGAAATGAACTCTGCCTTAGAATTAGATATGGACGAAGACGATATTTTTCTTCCTAAAATGCTTAGTTAAAGGCGTCCTAGTCGATGATTCTACCATACAAACGCGCTTAAGTGTCTGTATTAGGTCGTAAGTCAAAGCTTAAAATTAATATCAATTTGTTTTATCATAAACTAGGCTTGTAAAGTGCGATAATTAAAAATAAATTAATATTTTGAAAGTTATTAACCCTTAAAACATTAGAATTTCGCCAAAATTTGTTAAAATTCTGTAGTGGTTTATAGCATTCAAAATTATTAAAATATATATATTACGGGTCTTAATCGCGTGAATAATTTAAGGTAAAATACCTTGTACCTTGGCCGTGGTCACGGGTAGACTCAGTCTACCCGTGACCACGGCTGTTGCAATACGGTCGAAACGTCGGGCAATAAACAAGGAATTTTACCTTAAATTATTCACGCGATTAAGACCCGTAATATATATATTTTAATAATGTGTACAAATCGCGAAAGTTTATCATCATTCAAAATATTAGTTTATTTTCAATGATCCCATTCTACAAGCCTAGTTTATGTTAAAACTAATTGATATTGTTATTTTAAGCTTTGACTTACGACCTTATACAGAGGAGTAATCACTTATGCGCGTTTGCATGGCAGAATCATCGACTATGGTGCCCTTAAGCATCTAGTCTTGAACTTTAATCTGAAACCAATTACAGTGGACCCGCGTTAATCCGACAAACGTTTTGCAGGACGTTGTCGGACTATCGAATTTGTCGGATTATAGAGTACTGCCACAGACTCCGAATCCGACAAATAAAACAATAAATACTTATTGATTGCAAAGCGTGAAAGAGAGAAAAAACTCGTGCAGCCTTTGACAGGTATTGTCTATAAAGTAGCGTTGACTACTCTCGAGAAAGATACAGTGCCACAGACCTCTATAATCCGGACTTATTTTTAAGGGGTGTACCTTGTAATCCGACAAATAACAAATTAAAGGATTATACAGTGTCACAGACCACTATAATCCGGACTTATTTTGAAGGAGTGTACCTTGTAATCCGACAAATAACAAATTAAAGGATTATACAGTGTCACAGACCACTATAATCCGGACTTATTTTGAAGGAGTGTACCTTGTAATCCGACAAATAACAAATTAAAGGATTATACAGTGTCACAGACCACTATAATCCGGACTTATTTTGAAGGAATGTACCTTGTAATCCGACAAATAACAAATCTCATGCATGACAATGTACAGTGATAGGCATGCCGGATTACAAGGAGCTCCGGATTAGCCAGGGGCCGGATCACCGGGGGTCTACTGTACTCATAAAAAACTTTCTACTCCACAGTTCCTCCAAATGGCCTCGTGATCTACTGCGGCACGATAGTAACAGAGGAAGGCAAGGAGAAAAAAGTGAACATCGACTTCGAACCCTTCAAGCCCATAAACACTTCCCTATATCTCTGCGACAACAAGTTTCATACTGAGGCCCTAACTGCTTTGCTGGCTGATGATAATAAGTTTGGGTTCATCGTCATGGATGGTAACGGTGCACTATTTGGTACACTACAGGGTAATACTAGAGAGGTTGGTTTTATTTTTTACTATGTAGTATTTTGAATCAAATATAGAACATATGTGTTTTGTGCATTTGTTAAAATGGCGGACTTAATGCCACAGGCATTTTATACCAGTCGGCCTTAGGGTGATGCAATCAGAGAGAAGAATAATGTAGGTGTTTAATCTCGACGCGGGCTAACAAATTGGGGCTGGTTCTGGTTCTCTCGTAGCTTGGGACGTACAGACATATACGCACGCAGAGGCTTCATACTTATAATACTTATTTTTGGGCGGCGAGAGAAGAAATGATAAATTATGAAGGGGTAAAAGTAGGGTAGTGCTAGATCCGAGCAGATTTTTGACACCCCCCCCCCCTTCTAGTGAGATTTGACTTGACCCCCTCACTCACTACCTAATACAATCGGTCGCATGATGTGGGAAGGATATTTAGCCACTCCAGGCAAAATTTTCGCTGTATGTACATCGCGCGACGGGTTGGATGCCAATCCTTTTACCCCATATCACCAAGTACCTCGCCCACACCCCCCTTACTTTTCTCGCCATTCATTTCTAATTACGTGAGATTTGCCAAGACCTGCCCTCCCCCCCATGTGAGATTTGGTGAGATTCAACTCGACCTTCTTAAACCTTGCCTCACGCAATTAATGGACTAAGGTCGCCCAAGGAAATAGTTAGCAAACTACGCAAATTAGTAACATAACATTCTGTCCTTTTCCAGGTTCTCCACAAATTCACAGTGGACCTACCGAAGAAGCACGGTCGTGGTGGTCAGTCCGCCCTACGTTTCGCCCGTCTGCGTATGGAGAAGCGTCACAACTACGTGCGGAAAGTGGCCGAAGTGGCCACACAGCTGTTCATCAGCGCCGACCGACCGAACGTGGCCGGACTCATTCTTGCCGGCTCAGCTGACTTCAAGACTGAGTTGTCCCAGTCAGACATGTTTGATCCGGTAAGAGGCATATAACGGGAAGTTTTATAACTTTCGCATCAATATATAACCTCTTCTTCTTCTTGTGACTATCACTGAAATTATGCTTATAGAGTTCCTATTAAAAAATATTATTGTGGTCCAAAAAATACACCCAAAAAGTCGAATGTAAATCTCTAAGGTTACAACATGATTTATTTAAGAAAGTTAAACATCAATAAAATCTGTTCAATAATAAATCCATCATTTTGTCACCAAGAAAATTAAAATGTATAACTTATACTGTGGTTTCGAATTTGATGAGAGTTCAAATACAGTAAGGTCAATAGTATAAGTCAATCACTACATAGTATAAAACAAAGTCGCTCTCTCTGTCCCTATATCCCTATGTATGCTTAAATCTTTAAAACTACGAAACGGATTTTGATGCGGTTTTTTTTAATAGATAGAGTGATTGAAGAGGAAGGTTTATATGTATAATAACATCCATATATTGTATACCCGTGCGAAGCCGGAGCGGGCCGCTAATAAAAAATAATTTGAAGCTTGGTGGCTGCAGATTTTTAAAATAGTTGCCTCACCATTATTTTCCGTGGTTAAAAAAAAAACAACTCATTTAAAGTGAGTTCAAGTTGTCACAGGACACATTACAGACATTCAATTCACTGTGACAATAATGTGGTCCCATGTGGGAATCAAACCGACGACCTCTAGCGCTCAGAACACACTCCCACTGCACCACAGAGGCAGTCAAACAATCCCTAATGATCTCCCTCTGTCCCCCAGCGTCTCCAAGCCAAGATCATAAAGTTAGTGGATGTATCGTACGGAGGAGAGAACGGGTTCAACCAGGCCATCGAACTAGCAGCCGAGTCGCTGCAGAACGTCAAGTTCATACAGGAGAAGAAACTCATCGGCAGGTACTTCGATGAGATCTCACAGGTGAGGGGGCAATAATTATGTTATAATAGGAAATATGCGTATGTAAATATAGGTACAATGCAAACTAATATCATAAATGTGAAAGTAATTTTACATGCTTAAACTGCTAAACCGATTTAGATGCAATTTGGTAATTCAATATTGAGTGTCGGGAAAGGACTTATTTTTTATGACGACCCCTGCACTAGGGTACAAGCCCTGTGTCGCGGGGGACTTTACAAACATACAAGTCACCCAGACTAGAAACAATAATTTGTGGATCACACAAAGTGGTGTCCCGTGTGGGAATCGAATACATGACCTCTTGCGTATTTTATTTTATAATTAAATGTAAATTTTAAAGCAAAATGGTAAATGTATGAATCAATACCAATTTAATTGTGTGTAAATATATAATTTAATTTGTTATTAGTCTGTAAGCCTTTTTTTTTTAAATAAGAATACCTAGCAATGTAGGATTATGGGTCCTACATTTCTAGCAATCCTGTTAACCCCTCCAGCTAAGCTCAATGGCTTATATTAGGAGTGGGTTCACGTCGTTAAAATAATGGGTAGGATTTGAACTCGCGACCTCACGATTGCGAGCCCGTTTGCTACCGTTTGAAATTTGTAAAAATGACTGCCTCTGTGGCGCGGTGGGAGTGTGTACGACTGCTACGCAAGAGGTCGTGGGTTCGATTCCCACCAAGGATAAAGCTTTGTGTGATGAGCACGATGGTTTATTGTCTGTGTTATTTATCTTTAATCTGTATGTATTTAGAAATATATAAGTATATTTACCAGTTGTCTGGTTGCCATAGTACAAGCTTTGCATAGTTAGGAATCAGATGACGTTGTGTGAGTTGTCCCAAGATATTATTATTATTATAATATTGAATGTTACAGGACACTGGCAAGTATTGTTTCGGCGTAGACGATACGTTGCGTGCTTTGGAGCTCGGAGCGGTCGAAACACTCATCTGTTGGGAGAACCTTGATATACAGAGGTGAGAACAATCCTATGTTGTTTATCTAGTGCCCAGTTCGGACTGAAGAGTGTGTGAAAATACCCTCCACTTGTTTACTGTACGTTTTTTTAGTCACTATTATAGATGTGCCGACTATCGTAGTCGGTGACTAGCGGCAACTATTCGGCAAAGAGTGCCGACTATTCCCAAAGAGACCGATCTGGTTGTACTTTGTGTCTGTGACTTGTGTGTTTGTAAAGTCCCCCGCGACACAGGGCTTGTACCCTACTGCGGGAGTCGTATCTAAAAAAAAGCAGGGCAATCGCTCAGGTTCTCAGTTTTCCGGCTTTACGCTACAACCGAAGTATAAAATTATCTCTAAGAGAAACACTGGTATTGATTAGTGTCACATGACGTAACTGAACATCTCAGGATGATGTAGGTTTGAACTTGTTTCTAGTGTAATTACGCTGAAAATGATGACTTTATCTCAGTGTTACTTTCTTATCTCAATCTTAACAGCATAGATGATTTTTGGTAAAAATATAAAATTTTCTTCCCCATAGTTAGATTGAGTCCGGACATATTCTGCCATAAAATGGCGTGCGAATATATGTTGTGATTATGATTTAATAATTGTATATTCAGTTATTCAATACTCATTCATGCAATTAGGTATATAATATTAATTGTATTATTGTTCATGTCATAAAATAATCTAAAACATTTTCTAAACCACAACTTTGTAGGGCAAAGCCTCTTTCCTGTCCCCACTGATATTACTATTATCTATAACTAGCAGACTTTCGTAGAATAACATACTCATCAAACAAACAAGCAGTCTTTAACATTAACTTCCTTATTGATGTGCCAAATATACTAATAGCTGCTAAGTGTAACAATGATGTAACTGTGAAAACACAATTCGTTACTCAATTATCATATTGCCAAAACTTTAATATAGTATTCTATGCTATTATAACATTTTATTAACTTAATTAGATATAGTATGAGTAAAGTGTCTCACTATGGGTATAATATGAAACTTGCCTGTTGGTATAGTGGTTAGTGGGCCTGACTGCTAAGACAAAGGTTGTGGATTTGATGCTTACCCAAAATAAATGTTTGTGTGATTGATGTATGTAATTTATGTATTTAGAAATGTATAAATAAGTACAGTTGGATCAACGTAAATCGGCCGGATTGAAGTAGGCGACAAGTGGTTGCGCAGATGCATTTTTTGGAAGTAAATGGTGACAGGAAGCGGGGGGCGGGGTCGATAACCAAACCAAGAGGATTAGAGATGCGATTACGCATTACATTGTCATAATTAGTATTACTAATTCATGTTTTTTTGTGATTATTTTGGTAAAGAAATTGTTTTTCAAACTTGCTTTAGTAATTACTGTAACTGTTCTAAATTTAAACTTTTATAAACTCGTATAAATAGTATTTTTATATTGTTGAATTAAAATTTTGTAAGTATTTTTAATTGAATAAACATAATGAATCGTTTTCGTAAATAATTTTAGGGTCGCATTTCTATGACACGCGCGAAAGTGTTATGAACCTAACTTCAATCCGGCCGCGTTACGTTGATCCAACTGTATATCAGTTGTCCAGTTGCCATAGTACTAGGTATAGGCGGATCTAGGGGAGGGCACGGTTGTTTTGTGTACCGAATTCCTTTGCCCATTTGCTCTTGTGCTCAGGACGGTTTTCATTTGGACAGTGTGCAACTCACGCTTGGGCGATGTAAGGTGAAACAAAATGCACCCGTCCACTCCCCCGTAAGCATGTTAGATCCGGCACTGCTGTTAGCATATCGCCCCCCCCCCCCCGGATAAAATCCATGATCCGCCCATAGTACAGGGTATGCTTATTTTGGAATCAGGTGACCAAAAATATCGCGAAGTATCAGTGCGAATACAGAATTTAGTTTTGGGCTTAACTCACCAGAGAAATTCTTGATTTAAGAAGAGAAGAAGAAGAAAATTGTCTTTATTGCCATAAATGACGTACATAAAAAAAATTAAAAACCTTAAATTTAACTTATCATTAACTTATACCTACAATAAGTTCAGTAAGCACGTCATAGCTATGACAATAAATGGTCCCATTCAGCATATATGTTGCGAGTTTTGCGACAGACTTGCAACGCTTTTTTTTTTTTTAAAGACGATTCCTGCATTAGAGTACAAGCCCTGTGTCGCTGGGGACTTTACAAACATACAAGTCACGGACACAAAGTACACCCAGACTCGGAACAACAATTTGTGGATCACACAAAGTGGTGTCCCGTGTGGGAATAGAACCCACGACCTCTTGCGTAGCAGTCGGACACACTCCCACCGCTCCACAGAGGCAGTCAAACGCTGATTTTCAATGAGACCATCTGGGTCATTGAAATGTTGTCATGGGTCATCATCATTTGGGTTCTTCTCCTTGGAGGCTCCCTCTCTTGGAGGAAATCATGTGCAAAGAATCTGTGACCTCTTCCGCCTTAGATTCTCTGGTGGAGGGGAGGAAGGCCTGCACCCCTTAAACTTAGATGATTCAAAAGTGGTTAATATAACTAATAACCAATAAACATTTCAGATACGTACTGAAGTCGCACGCAACCAATCAGGAGACCATCCTGCATCTCACGCCCGAACAGGAGAAGGATAAGTCACATTTCACAGACAAAGAAGTGAGTCAAACTTAGTTTATAACAGCGGTCCTTCGTCTAGTCTTCGTTTTGATACGGACCAAAGGATGATGAACAAAAAGGGGTCTATTTGACTATTTTCAATTGGAATAGTGATACTTTAGTGTCATATTTGTTTACCTAAGAATCTATACTAACATTATATAGCTGAAGAGTTTGTTTGTTTGAACGCGGTAATCTCAGGAACTACTGGTCCGAATTGAAAAATTATGTTACTGTTGAATAGCTCATTTATCGCCCATTTAAGGCTATATAATATCACGCTACGAGAAATAGGAGCTGAGCAGCAATTAAAAATGTTGCAAAAACGGAGAAAAATTACGCAAACGAAGTTGCGCGGGACAGCTAGTATGTTATATACATAATTACTATAACAAGGAATGCCTATAAAAAAATACTTAACAAAGGTTTTTAGCCTTATTTTAGAGGCTAACCTTTCTTATAGTAATTTTTATAGGCATTTCTTGCCAATTACTTTATCAATACAAAAATTGCATTTTTGAAAGATTTGAAGTCCAGACCCAGTAATCGAACCCGAGACTACTAATAAAAGAATTTGAGCTTTAGTAAAATAGTTCCCGATTAGATGGTTCGATACTGACATTCAAACTTTCGCGTTGCATAATTATAATTATTTATTATACGGGAATTAACGCGCATTGTTTACCTTAAAATTTTTGACGTTTCGACCTGTTTGCACCGGCCGTAGTCACAACCGGACCACGTTTCGCTTGTGACCACGGCCGGTGCAACCTGGTCGAAACGTCAAAAATTTTAAAGTAAACCATGCGCGTTAATTCACGTTTAATAAATAGTTATAAATGGTTCGATTCCGGCCCCGGTTTGGCATACGAAAGTCTCGGGTAGCTTATAAAATTGTATAATGTATACGAAAGTTTACATAGATATATTGCAAACCGGTTATTGTAACTTCCAGAGCGGGGTAGAGCTGGAGCTGGTGGAGTGCCAGCCGCTGCTGGAGTGGCTCGCCAACAACTACAAGTCGTTCGGCGCCACTCTCGAGATCATCACCGACAAGAGCCAGGAGGGAAGCCAGTTCGTGCGCGGCTTCGGTGGCATCGGAGGTGCGTATACCCACTTTTTGTATTTATATATATAAGTAGATTATAAGGGAGGGATCCCACCACCCACCCTCGATCTATGAATCACCACGATTGAAGTAGTAAGGAAATGCCCTTAATACAACAATCGAAATAGATTGACAGACTGCACTTAAAAAGAGAGACCTGTAACAAAGAAAATTAGTGACAGGTACTCTCACCAAGTCGAGTAGTAGGCACCTCCGGACCCTTGACTTGCAATATTCCGCTTCCACGAAGTGAAACTTCGACATCTGTTTCGCCTCTACACGAGGCATCCTCAGGACAGTTTGGCACCGACTGAGCCCCCCCTTATAATATTATTATAATCTACTTAAGATGGATTTCCGCCATGTAACGCCTGATTCAATCGGTTATTTATATATATAGTCTAAGATACGGTCAAACAAGTATATACCCTCATCTCTTAAGGCCGGTCTTAATAATCTATCTATCGATGGATTTGGCTACTAGAGGTAGAATTTTGTCATATTTTGTATGAAGCTTTGTCAATTATATACTTCTAGTAGAAAAATCCATTAATAGTTATATTATTGAGACTGGCCGTTTGTTGATTCTAACGAGGATAGGATTATAATGATAATGTTGTCTAGATTAACAAATATTAGGGTAACCAAGCATTATTAATATACACACGTCAGTTATTTAATTATTATTTTATAATAATATATAAAATAATATCTTGGGACAACTCACACAACGCTATCTGATCCCAAACGAAGCAGAGCTTAATCGAGTGAATTATTTCGGTTATCGGTGCAATTCGATCGAAACGTCGGATAGATAAAAAGTTCGTACCTTTAATTAAATAATTCACGCGATTAAATCCCGAAATATATATAATATGTATAAAAATCGCGAAAGTTTAAAAACAATATTCAGAGCTTGTACTATGGAAACCAGACAACTGATAAACATATGTACTTATATATTTCTAAATACATACATATTATAGATAAATAACACCCAGATACAGAATAAACCATCACGCTCATCACACAGTTTTATCCTGGGTGGGGATCGAACCCACGACCTCTTGCGTAGCAGTCGGATACACTCCGACAAAAGTTTATGATATTAAAGGTTATTCTTTATTCAACAGTATTAGTAAAAAAATGATCATAAAATAAAATAAGTGTACTAAATTTGAACCTAATCGGTTCAGTAGATTTGGAGCAAATTGGCTGTGAAATAAGGACAGACAGGAACATAAGTGATCCTATAAGTCCTCGTGAGTTACAGAATCCTAAAAACAGATAAATGCAAGTCGAGCTCGCTTACCAAGGGTACTGTACCAATTTGTGTTTTTCATATGATGTAACTGCAATTTAATGGTTTTCAGTTTTTTTCCTTTATTTGTATTTTATATCATTACATTTTGGAAAATTTTGTGATTCTAGATCTACAGGAAGTATTCTTTAGGTATTGATGCACCTTATTAGCACGTGATTTAAATAGGCAATCGATTTGCGATTAATCAATCTAGACAATATTTATCATATAATATTTATTAGGATCAAATTACAGATATGGGTATATATTTCTTGAACCGGATCTCGTTACTTCCAGGGTCCTTATTCACTATCTTTATTTCGTTGTCGTAAAGAGGCCCTGCGAACTGGCGTATGCGCGGTCCGCTCAAATATGTCCACCGCGCATGGGCGGTATAGAGCCGCGCTTAGAAATGCATCGCCAGTTCGCATGGCCTTTTCACAACAGCGAAATAAAGATAGCGTAATTTTATTTTCGTGATTTTTGTTTAAGTATTAAGGATAAATCTATACTTTGCTCTATGTTAACTCATGTTCTATGTATATTTTTATATATAATGTATATGAACAGCTTCTTAAATGCTTAACATTATGTCATTTTTCTATCCTATATTGAGAATGGTATGAGGGAAAGAAATGATATAGATAACTTAAATTATTGGAGTGTTCATTAACTATGTTTGGTTAGAGGAACAAACCGCTAATTGGCACTGTCTTAAAGGGCACCCTAGTCGAAGATTCTACTATACAAACGCACAACTTATTACTCCCCTGTATAAACTCGCTCCTCGGCTCGCCATCGGCCGTTATGCACGAAAATGAACCTTAAGAATTTAAAAACAAAATTGTGACGTCACGACTCAGTATTCCATACAATTTTCTAAAGTTCGTATCGTTTTGACATTTCAAAAAAAGATACTGAGTTGACTTGACATTTAAAGTAGGCGCAGATCCAAGGGGGGGCAGGGGCAACCCCCCCCCCCCCTACTATATTCATAGTATAGACTCCAGGTGCGGAGACGAGGCAGTTCCCTAGTGAGAAATAAAACGCTTGCGCACCGTAGAATGTCGTTATTGCGCTTTCGAGACGCATACTTGACGCAAGCGTATTTGAGATCGATCCCAAAGTTACAAGAATACAAAAATGGCCGTTTTAATCGAAATTTACTGCAACTGCACTGCTTTATTTACCTGATTGACCTCCAGATGTCTAATATGACTATTTTTTTTTAATAATTCCTAAACAAAACTAACCAACCATATTTAATGGATACTCCAAAACCAGCTTGCATTTACTAACATAATATTATTGAATATTAACTTATATTTCTCTCTCTTTCTTGCTGCTTGGACAACGATGGATCTAAAAACCGTAAATATAAATTTAAAAAAAAAACAGGTATTCTTCGGTACAAAGTGGACTTCCAATCGCTACAATTGGATGAACCACTTGACGACGTCGACTTGGATGACTATTAAAAAGAAAAAAAGTAAAATAAAAAAGTAAAAAAAAAAGCAAAAAAAAAAAGATTTTTTTCAGTAAAACGCCACGAAATACACCGTTCAAGTAATATTTTATGATTAAGAAAATGCTTGCATCAATTTTTTGGCACTGTTCGATGACTGACGTCGGTCCTGCGCCTGATCTATTCAGTTGTAACTGACTGCACCTCTAACGGCCGGTCTCAATGACTTATCTATTGTCAACTGTCTATTAAATAGCTAGCTCTACAAAATCCGAAATGGATGTGAAATGTTAAATAACAAAGTTGCTTAGCAACCAAAAAAGTTTTTCTAAATTTAATAAAAATTATCGTCGATAACCGACCTGAACGGTATTCTATCCATGGGCGTATCCGGGATCATTTGGAGGGGGAGGGGGGGGGGTAGATGGTAGTTTCGGAGGGGGGATTTACATGGTATATTTGGTATGTTTGTAAGTTGTAAGAGACCGGCCGTAAGAAGAGTTCAAAGCGCGTTAACTTTACGTAGTCGGCTAGTCTCCATCGATAATAAAAATAAAACGGCGCTCGGAAGTGTTTTACTTCGATATTATTATAAAGTGTATTTTTTGCTGTTTCACTATGTTTGTAAATGAAACGAATTGAATTCTTAAACGTATAAGTATAAGTAAGTATAAACGTATAAGTTGTTTTTTAAATTCAAACTTAATGCGTAACGCAATAAGTTTGAAATTAGGTCTTCTTATTCACAGTCAAGTTACAAGTACTGTTTGCGTCTTTTTCTATCATATTGCTACTACAGTGTGAGAGAGCATTGCTGTCAAATTAACGAAGTTAAGTTGTCAGCAAATATTAAAATGTAAAACTTTCTTATTCGTGGTTTTGCACGCGCAACGTTGATTTGTCATTCTATTCCATTAGCGTTTATGTCACTTGTATATAGGAGTAGAACAGTGCTATACATTATATAACCATTTTTAGAAATAACGTATTATGATCAAAATGCTTTAGGAGTGAATTATTAGAAAATACATTTATAGTAATGTAGAAAACGTCCCCTGTAGTCCCCATATTTATAATAAGTACATTAATGACAACTTTTTGACCCATTCCTAACAAAAGCCTTTGAGCTTCGTTGGAGAGGTTAACAGGATTGCTAGTAATGTGGCACGCAATCACCATTGCTAGTTAATCTTAAAAAAAAATCCGAAAGTTTCTAAAACTAGATATAGTTAATTGTAGATAAGTTACCCGTCTGTTAGACGTTTGAGAATTCAATCGCAAATCATATTTTATTATATTATTCGTGCGTTTTTTTAACGCTTAGTCCCCATCACGCGAATGTCCTCCCCACTTTAGTTGTTATTTAAATATTTTGTTCAATGATGTTGACATTTTAATTAAGGGATTGTTATGTGGTGTTACATAATCAATAAATATATATATATAAAAGGTTACACGTTAAATACAGGAACAAATTTTGCAAAACACTTCATGACTTGTATGATTAGTTCAAATAAATTATTTTCAAGTGCCTAATTTTCGAATCAAACTAGCAACACGCAAAATAAAAATGTACTGCAATAATAAATATTGTTTATCAATTGAATACGCATATTTACATATTACTATATTCTAAACATAACTGTATTGATCGTTTTCATTCGACACGAGACCCCCTTCTTAATTCATAGCTATTATATATACCAGGTTAAGGCACGGTCCCATTAACGGCGAGATAGCGAGTAGCGTATTTATCGCTCAAGAAATGTTCAAACTTATGCAGATCCCGTGTAAACAAAAGAGATACAGATAGTAGATCTAAGACCGTTCACACTGCGCCGGCGAGTACTCGCTCTATATTGTATCTCTTTTGTTTACACGGACGGTATCTACAATAGGTATACATCTATTGTAATTGTCTTGAGCGAAATCTATAATCGCCGTCGGTGAGACAGGTGCTTATACTATACATATTGTTACTCACGAAATAGCACGATCAATAAATAGAAATTGTCACAATGGCTTATCCATGCGGACAGATCCGCAGATCAAAAGCTGGTTTTAAATAAACGTGAACTCTAATTAAGCAATAATAAAATATTAATAATATAATTAGAACTAAATAATATATATAGAGCTTTTAAAAACAGTCAATAAATGTCGATATTTAGAATACATAGTATATAAAAAGAACATTTAACTTATAAAATATAAAAAACTATTTAAAACATAATTAAATATACAATTTTTCATTATTATTGTACTCTTTTTTTTTAAATCGGTTTGGTGTCTAGTTGTAGTGTTAAATAAAAAAATGTACTGACATATACCACATTTAAAAATTGAAATCAAGTTTAAAGCCTTCATACGCACGAGCGATTTTTTGACGCGCGTTTAAAATCCTGCGACCCGGCCTCTCGATGTGATTATGTGATCTATTCCCAATGCCCAACGTTAAAAACACAACACTGAGCGATAAAAGTACGTCGACTTGCCGTGTGAACGTCTACTTGGATATGCACTTGTTCTATTTGAACGATTATTTTACGCGCGTTAAAAATACGCTCGTGCCTATAAGGGCTAACTTAATAAATGAAAATAACGAAAAATATTCACTGTGCCGTTTAAATATATCGCCTAAAGTATTACATATTTTAAGGAAAATAAAGAGTACCTAATTTATTAATTTAGTCTCCTAAGGACATAGGCTTTAGTCCCATAAGGACCTATACTATACAAACTATTATACGTAGTCCCATATTGTCGAAATCATAGTATTGCACTATGATTTGTACGGTACATTTATTATGTGTGTAATTTTACGAAACGATAATCATGAAATTCTGCTTTAAATAATATAATATATATGCCAAAGATAGTATAGTTATAAGGTATCAATTTACTAATTATATTATACATTATTGTGTAATGTAATTATAGATATATTCACAGTTGCGATTCTTGAAGCCTTTGAGAAGTCCCCTTAATACGACTTCATCATACTAAGTACATATTTATGATTTTGATTTTTGAGTTTCATGTTGTAAACACATCTTCAATGGACATAACTACGTTATTAGATTTCATTTGTAGTGCGATTATCGCACAGAAACAAAAATAAAAAAACAATTTGTTGGCAATTCGGATCATTGATTTCTCACTTTATGGAGTACATTTTACCGGTGGTGATTCTAAGCTATAAGCCTTCTAGGTGGGTATCACAGCAGCGTCAGTTATTCGTTATGTTTGGGTTGAAGGGCACTGTAGCAAGTGTAATTACTGGGCAAGTAACTTATGAACTAATATATCCAAATGAGCAGCGCACTGTGGTGAAATTCTGATCTTTGCCAAACAAGGATTTGGGTGGCATTGTTACTGTTATGGGCGACGCGTGACGTTTACCATCAGGCGGACGACATATTGTATTATAAAATAAAAATATTTAAACCATTTTTCTATTTGTTGGAAATTAATTACGACTAAAAACGTTCACAATTGAAATCAATTCAATCAAAAGTATGAGGGCTAGAAATACAGCTTAAAAAAACGTGTTTTTTTTTTACATCTTAGCTAATAAAAATGAAGCTAATGAAAAAGACACCTAATGGAATAGATTACTTACTTTATGAACGCTATATTAAAAAAAAGAAACGAGTTTTTAAATTAAGATATGATAAAACTTAAAACTTACGGTAAAGGACATGCTAGGCACTTACTTACGGCAAATTGTTGATTAGTTTTGAACTATCGTCGCGAAAATTTTAAAAGTTATCGAATAAAAAAGTGTTTTACGACATTTTACAGTCACTTCCAGCAAATTAAAACCTCGCTAAGTCTGGAATTTGTATTCATGTGCCGATGAAACGACAGTTAGGTACATAATATATGGTTTTAAGTTCTTTATGTATAAGGTCGTAAAGCAATTTAATGGTCGATGAATTAACACTACGTAACAATCCCTTATCGACGAACGAACGCTATGTACAACGGATCTGATTGAGAACGCAGCAATAAAAAGATGTAAATGTATTAGTTATATGTAACGGCAATGAGTTTTATTATATTTAAACACACTTATAGTTGTAGTATTTTATGAATGTTTAGTATTTTTGTGTAATATTTGTGTAATATTTTAAGGCAAAACGTGCATCCAATAGTTTATTGGGGCGTAAAGGACATTGTTTTTACTAACGGTTTATTTATTTTATTAAAAAAAGAAATACAGACTCACTTGAAGCAGAACATAAAACTTCCAAGCAATCACACACTATTATAACATTGTAATTTATAAGTGCGCACATATGCAACTTATAGATATTTTAGAGAGCACCAGTACCTAAACTAGGCCGATTTATATCTTGGGCACTAGTTTTGACCAAGACAAATTAAAACTTAACACGTATCCAAACTATTTGTTTTGACATTATTTGGTTGTCTCACATTATTTATAAAAAGAGTTAAGAACGGAATAGTTATACCACGAAATGAACTAGTCATAATTGGTGCATAATACTAGTATTAATAATAATAATCTTTATTTCATGTTCAAAAGGTTACTTAATTAGTGTGACTGAGATCTTCTTTTAAGTATGCAATACCTGTGGCAGACGATCTCACTCTTCCTTATCCATAATTATACATAATCTATAAACCTTAAGAATAGTCTTAAGGTTTATTATATTATAGATTATGATTATGTACTTTACACTCATAGGAGTGTAAAGTAAAATAGTGCGAATGGAAGTGAGATGAGATGAGACTAGTAATAATGAAATTAATAAACCGTTAATAAAACATGGTTCAGGAATGCTTTAACAGCTGGGTTCACAAGTTAGGTACTGAAAATCATAAAAAAAAAATATTATACATAGTAGTCATCATGTTCATGTTGCTAAATTGTCTTTAACGCCCTATCAGCTAAATACTTCGAAAAAAAAAAATGTCATATCGTTTTGTCATAAAAATTTCAATAAAACACTGTAAGAATTCGAAACACCACGTTTATGTAGCCATTGACGCCTGCTCAGAAATATTGATGTAATGTCATAATTATATATAAAATGCTGTTAAGTAGATGTTAGCTACTAATATTTATTTGTAAATTATTTGAACCTTAATGAAAAAGGTATAATTGTCTATTTTGAGTTCGTTTTTAGGAACTTACTTCCGAATTCTCAAATGATACGTTACTTTAAGACAAGCTTAAACGTATTTATGTCTCAGGGTTGAACTATATCTGGCCGCACACGGCGGAATTGACGATGCGCCCAATAACTCGCTCTAAGTGACAGAACGAAGCATAGGAAAGTGGGATTCGGTGCGGCCAGATCTAGTTCAATCCTCAACAATCATACCATGAGGCACTCTCGACAACAAGCACAGTCAAAAGTACTTGCAGTTGATACCTATCTCTTTCTCCCTCAAATGGCTTGATGTCCAGCAGATGTAGAAAGAGATAGATCTCAAATCAAAGTAAATCATAAGATTTATTAATTTTACTTAAATTGGTATTCAATATAGTCCATTGAAGTGTTACATTCTTTTGGGCTCAGCGCGTAAAAGCCAGCACTCAATTACTCGTATGATTTTTGGACATCAAGAGTGTAAAGTTAAATTTATGTTTGTGGAGTCGTAACCTCTGTCCCGCGGCCGCCATCTTGTAAAACGGGATACAATAAGTTTTTCGCTATATCAGGCAAACTATTAATTGCACAGAATGAATAGTTTGCACTATTTTCAATCCAAAATGTAACTTTTCAGTCTATAATAGTTTTGACACGATTAAATACTAACCCTAATGGCTGCTTAGGAACATTCGGTTGTTTATAGCTTGCTAAATTAATTTTATAATTCTTTAAATTTATGTATTAAAATACAAATGAAAGTATATATTTATTTATTATGATTAGAAGAGAGGGACGCATTGATACGAACTTATATAATCAAATTAATTAAGCAATAATCACGGAATTTTAATGTTAAATTATAATATATTTATTAATTACTATTTACTCTTTTTCATGCGCTAATATAGGATTTACGCTATTTTTAATAAGACGATCATGAAAAGGTAAATGTATGTACTGTACAACAAATATGTATACTTTTTCTTGCTCTAATATAGTATTTACCCTATTTAATATAATAGACTAAAAATATGGTCATAAAGGACATCAACAAATAATATTATATGTATAAAGGAATAATTGATTCGGGCGGGTTAGAACCCGTGATCTTAGGGGAGCCGTCCCTACGCCGTTACCAATCCGGCACCGAGACAATGCAACTCTCCAATTTATATTTCATATGTTACGATTTTAAACACTGACAACAACAACAGCCATTTGTCATAAGTGTCAATAAAATTCGGCATTTGAACTTGTCTAATTCTGTCAGTTTGTACCAGCGTACGAGGTACTATAGAGCTCATTGATTTTATGGCAATCATAGCGCCATCTACGTGTTTAAATAAGCCTTCAAAAATGCTTAAAATCACAAAAACAAACAAGAAATACTGTACTCTGAATTGAAATGTGAAGTTTGTATCTTAGCTATAAGGAACTAGGTCTAGAATGTCTTGTCTACAATTTAGGGCACGTATCTGTTAATAGAATACTCGCACTAGAATAATATAGAATGTCATTTTGCAATAGTTTAGCCGTAAAGTATTTAAAAAATCTGATTGAGACATAATCAACTGTTTTTCGTCCGGATTGCACCTGATGTGGTCAGATGGATTAATAAATGACCAGTAATTCTGCTCTTTATATTGCTAGCAATCCTTTAAATTAAAAAATATAGGAACATTTTACTAGAACAGTAGAGCATCACAAATTATGGAACAGAACAAAATATTTAAGCGCGGCATATAACTGTTCCATCATTCGACATAATGACCACTAATGATATAATTCGGACAAAAACTGGTGATAAAACCTTTAAACGCACTATCAAGAATGCCTTTTTAAGAATGTTACTGACTAGTTAACCTAACGCACGAATTAATCATTAATCTATTCAATCTGTGTACGCAGTTGTACTCTGTAATATCTCCTGCGTAGTTACTTACTCTCCGATGTGATTAGCCGCCGTGACCGAAATGGCAGGAAATTTTATTTTAAGAACTTTTTTGAGATGTACTTTGCGGCACGAGTCGTGGCACTTATTAAACGTACAAATAACGGATACGAAGTACATCTAAATTCCGAACAATAATTTTGGATTATCTAATGTGATATTCCCTGGGTATAGACATCCACGACCTCTGTCTGTAGTAGTCATACACTCACTGTGCCACCAATATAATCAGGACTGCATAGATTATTTTCATACTGTCATAGGCTGTCATATAAGGCGGCCGAGACATGATCAAATCGAAAGAGCGATTCCATGTCTCGGACAGCACGTTAAGTCTCGTAGCAGACGTATTAACTCAGAAAGAGATCGTCACCGTATCGCCTCGCCATCAACTGAACGTGAACTTGTCCCTAGGCGAGGCGATTACGTTACGAATCCGATTAGTGTGCGTTGCAGTACGGAGTTTCATATATTCCGATATGTGCTAGGACCTTAAACCGTCGCTTGTGCGCCTAATCTCCCTCCGGTCTTGTTGGATTTCCCGTCCTATCGGACTTAATAGAGACAGGACCGTCCACCTTCCCATAGACCTACCATCCTCTTGGATATATGGTCCGAAACTTGGGAGAAGATATAAATATGTTTCTATGTCGACCTGTCTCTTCGCCCTCTCCCTGTTCTGTGGCGGCGCTTCTACAACGCCTTACGGGAGCTGAGAGAGTTCTTTTATCTCCTTAGCTTAGTGCAGCTAGTTCGGCCAGACGTCACTCCACTCGCACACTTATACGTCCCATCGGACTGAGTCAAAGAGAGTCTCTGATGATGGGCCGCCGTAACCAAAACAGTTAGGAGACTGTTATTACTGCTCAAGATCTCCCAACTACCCCATCTTTTCCGTGGGTGTCGTTAAGGCAACTAAGGGATTTCACACCGGAGGACGGGCAGCAGCGTCCTCTGCGTACTTTAAAGCCTACTGCGATCGCCTTAGCGATTATGGCAAACACCCCCCAGGAACTATAATAAGTAGGTTTTATTGGGGAGTCATGTGCGCAGCAGTGTGACGTCATATGGCTTGATATATGGGTTCTATTGAGGAGTACCGTGACATCATATGGCTTGATATATGATGCTCAAGATTCGTGCCGGTAACTATCAAAGCATCACAGATTGGATAGCTTATTGATATCGGACGTAAATGCATACAGTTCAAAACTTTACATATTTTAAACTTAGTGTTTAGTGATTTGTGTTGTGCATAGCTGGCCATATTTATAATTATACATTAAAAGTTTTTATATTTATACATCTTGTATATTGAACATTATTTATACATCTATGTGTTGTACTTAGCTCTTATGATCGACGACATTTTGGATGACAATCTCGAATTAATAATCAATTGTAAATATAAATTCCCTTGAATTATATAAATAACAATTCTTAGCTGGAGAGGTTAAAGATGATAAGGGAACTTAATCCCAAATCTAATTATATCTAAAAAAGTTAAAGAAATAAACTAGAGCCGTTTACCATTTTATAAATATGTATATAAAAGATGATTAAAGTGTGAAAGTGGGATCGAACCTACGACATCTAGGTAACCGGCCCCTGTAGCGGGACTAACGAACTGAGCCTTTGTTGAATTTTTCCTCTCTATCTTGTTTTAGACACATCGACTAATAGATTCTGTATTAGAAGTGTAGCACAAATTGACATATAGTATTGATTGGAAGTTTCATACAACGCACAATAGAGCAAAACACATTGAATCCCGGACCACTATGTCCTTAAAGTGAGATTTCTCTGGTCTGTGTTGCTTATTCGAGCACGCGTTATATGAGAGTTACCTTCTACTAGGGTTGCCAGATCAAGAAACCGAAATCGCCTAAGTACGAGGCGGGGGGGGGGACTTGTCGGGAATCTAGGTTTCCCATGAAATGTCGGGAAAATCCAAGCGATTCCCTAGTCAACTGGCAACCCTACCTTATACACTAAAGTGCTATGTCAACTGATGCTATTCATCACTTAAAACTATTTGGTCCAAAATTGAGTATTAAAAAAAACCTTGACTATGGACCAAACGAGACATACGATGTAAGATGGGACTAATCAGGACTATCTAGGACTACTTATGTATTATTTAAAATTGATTATTAATTTTGGCTGTTAATATGTCATCCAATTGTTTAATGATCGCTCAAGCCTTATTAAAACTTCAAACATGCCTGAACGAATTCCATGATAAAATGGTTATATATTAAATGTAGATTTATTAATCACAATACCTCACTTTAATAATATGTATATCTTGTATTCATTGGTCAAACACGGCGATGTTAACGTCCGCTAATCGTCACCAGTTAACTTCACAGTTCGAAGTTAACTGGTGATGATTAACGGACGTTTTCAATATTCTATCTATTTTTCGATTTGGCAACTAGAGATATATTTACATAAGACATAAGCTAAATACAAAAGATGTCAAAGTTTTATCTCTAGTAGGGTTCATGATTTCTCGAGCTTATTAATTTCTCGGGTCTCGAGAATTCTCGAATTACATTTACATGTTTTTGCATATCTTTTCATATAAAAAGTCATCACAAAAATAAAAATGTGTATAATAAATGTTATTTAAAATCATTAAATCAAATAGATAATCAAACAAAAAAAACAGAAATCTAAATAATAAAAAGTTATAATTTTAATTGACTTATAATTACAATTATAGCACCATTTTTAGCAGGTAAATTAGGTAAAAAATCAACTTAAGACTTTGGAAGATCAATAAAACTACATCTGAACATACATACATAATAATTAGATCTGCTTACTCTGTCATCATCAGACAGCCGGTCCCTTATTTTATTTACTACTTTTCCTGAAATTAAAAAAACCTTTTTAATTTTCAGTTGATGTAGGCTTAACTGAAAGCTATGCTTTGTACTTCAAGGCCAAACTTGGAGACCTCTTCCCAGTCTGTTCAAAAAGTAAAAACTCTTTCTTTTTTGATTTTGACAGCGCCACTACACACTATTCCGACTCGTTTTCGGTTGAAGAAGTTGTGATGGCGGGGTAAAGGCTAAGGCAAATAGTTTTTTTATAATTTTATAGACTTAAAGATGATTTCTCAAGCTTAATTTCCCGGGAACAAAGCTGAACGATTTCCCGAGAATTCTCGACTCGGGAATTCCTGGGAATGAACCCTAATCTCTAGCCAAATCCATCGATAGATAGATTATTGAAAACAACCGTTAAATTATCTGGTGTTTTGCGGAACTAACGTAAGACAGATGTTTCTTAATTTTATTCCCAAAAGGGTCTATTAAAAAACTGCCTTATGTTAGTTCCTGCTAGTAGCCGTTAGTAGCCGCTAGGGAATTTGCTAATCATCAATATGGAGTCTACATTGCTATTTGTAAAAAGTGTGAGTCACAAAGGTTTTTTAATCTTCTAACTAACCATATATATTTTAGAAATAATAACGATATTAGTTATTAGATATAATTAAATTACGATATAACACGGAAAATATACATTAAATTTAAATGTATTTCTGAGCAGGTTATTATATTATATACAATTCATATCCATACATTTAAAAATAATGTGAAAAGAAAAGCATGCAGTTGGGACAATTAAAAATGTTTGTTGTTAATTTTTTATTTATTTATCTTTAAAAACACTCGACTATGGACAAAAAGGGACATACGAGCTAAAACTATTTTGGTGTTATTGGGACTAATTCGGTTTTGTTGGGATTATGTATTTAAGTGCAATCGGGACTTAATTTGGTATAATTGGAACTATTTGCCTACGGTGTGGACTGGACTATTTGGCTGTATTTAGGACTGTTTTGACCGTAGTCGGGTAGATATTTCAACGAATTTATTTTTTTATGAAATAGGGAACCTTGAAATTAATATGTCATTTTGAACAATGATTAAGGTTGCAAATTGCGGATTATTCGGTAAATTATTATCAAGGCAAAGAGCTTACTGGCATTCCGTATGGAATCATTACCAAAATAACGATATAGGAGGAACTTAACTTACTTTTTATCATAAAAAAAAATAGGTCTATTTTGGTCGTTCTAATAGAATTGGTTCTCAAAATCCAATATTTCGTTTTTAATGAAATGCTGGATTATTATGTCGTTTTTTTATTTATTGCGATGCCATGCGCTTACGTACGACGCATCTAATTTAAAAACAAAAGCGATCATGTCGTATATTTATATGTCCGCAGTCGAAACGATACGTAATCGTATCGATACAATAAACATTCACAGTTTTATAAAAATAAATATTTTGTACTATCATCGTTTTCACAAGTCCGCTTTAAAATTTTGGTAATACGTACATGAAATAAGTGCAATTAAATTGTACAATAGCTTACAACAAGTATTTTTCATTGACAGAAAATTGGCTAGATCGCCATCAACTCAAAAAAATGAAATTATTTTTTTCATTTCGTTCTTATATTGTGAAATTTGTCTAGTCATTAATATAGTTACAAGTTTGTGTTACTACATAGTAACAAAAAGTTATCAAAAGAAAGATCCGCACCTGTAATAACACCCAAAAATGTATGCCATCTAACGAAAAAAAATGTTACTAAGGTTCCCTATTGCTTATCGAAATTATGTTACTTATTAAATTGTTTATATTAATTAAGTTATAATTAAGTCAAAACGTTTCAATTCTATTTCCATAAGTTAAGGTAAAGGTTAAATGTGTGGTCAAAAGTAAAGTTGTATGCTTATAAACGTCCATTTTGTTATTTTATCTACCTTACATTGATTTTTTTTAAGTCCTTATGTGGTACCAAATAAATTGAGCTATGTAAAGTGCCAATTAAAGTGTTATTAATTGATACAAACTCAAAATTTGTTAACTTAAAAAGCAACACGCTAAGCTACATTTATTCAACGTGTCTGTACAGACTCTATTAATCTAAATTATGTGACCGTCTACAGTGTCACATAATTTCTATTAAGCACTGTCCCTCAAAATACAGGCTCTATATACCTATACTAAACGCAAATGCTTTTGGCTTTATTATAGTTTGGAAACCAGTACAGTTTATTAGTCCTTCTAAGACACAGTTCAAGTGCCCATTTGTAAACTATTTGCAAAGAAAGAATTATAAGTCGTTGGCAGAAATGACGCGATTCTAGATTTACATTTACGTCAAGTTCGTGAAGTCTTTTATAGACACTTGAATAAAAACTCCAGCCACTTTTTAAATTGACAATTTTACAATATTTGTGGTTTATTACACAAAATAGAATAGCCTTCGGCGTATTCATAGCTCAAGTTATTTGGTGTGACATTTTAGAGTGAATATTCAGAAAGCAGTAAGTTTAGTTCCTTTAATAATGCGTGTGGCATTACCGTTAGATTTGCACGCGATTTTAAAACCATTCGTATACATAGATTGTGTTCTATCACTAAATCAATCTAATCATGTATGTATTAATATTGAAGAGCAAAAACTCAAGGGGGTTACTGTCAGTTTTTATTGGTCAATTTAATTTCATGCAACAGCCAAGGAACTGCATCGTGCAAGTAGCTCCTTAATCTTGCTGGGAGAGGGGGGTTAACTTCATTTTACCACACAAAAACTATCCAGAGATTGAATACCATTACTAGTCTAGTATACAAATACAATAATTGCATTTTTGAAAGATAGAAAAATTTGAATCCAGACTCAGGAATCGAACCCGAGACTTCCGTAGCCAAACCGGGGCCAGAAGCGAACCACCTATCTGGACTATGTTACTAGATATCAAATTCTTCCATCTCTTAATGCTTACGGGTTAGGCCCCCGTAGCGACATCTAGTCGGAAGTTAAAGAACTATCACGGCTTTTGTTATTGCTTCGTTACAGAGAGCATTTTAACAAATTATGATGACGCAGGCCGAATATTGAAGTAATTTTTATAGGCATTTCTTGCCAAAGACTTTACAAATACAATAATTGCATTTTTGAAAGATAGAAATTTTTTTTTAAAGATAGTCTAGTATATTTATTATTTATTGTTTATTCTGGTTCTGGCCGTAATGTATAATATGCCCCGACAACTAGGCTTGCCGTAACTAACCTCGGTTATGACTATGAGTTATGAGACCATCATTGCCTGTCATACCAGTTTTATACAATGTGTATATAATAATTATTACTTGTGTATTATTATTGTTTTTCTTTAATTAACATGCTAACAAACGGACCTGAGGTAATTTAATTTTAATAACATTTTTTTATGTGTTGTGTGCATATATTTATTTTTCGCATGACATTTGATTTTGAAATTATAGTTATACGAGTTTAGGCATGCTTGTATTTTTTATATTTATTTTATAGACACCCACATTGCTAGTAATTATTATTTGGGTCAATATTGACACAGTATATTGTATAGTATATAATTATACTGTGGTATTGACCAACATTGCTAGTCTTTAGTTTTGGGGTTGATGACTCATATTTTTAGAAAAATTTTTTAAAAGTATAATTAAAAATTTGTGGTTACATTCATTACTTTTAATTTAATTTGTCGTGGACACCAATGTTCACATGGCTTGTTTTGTTAATTTTTATATTTTTATATCACCAAAACTACGCAAAAAAAATTAAAAAATATATTAGCTGTGTTTTTGATGATATTAAAATATAAATAAATACAATATAAATATTGAATGAACTCATTATTGTTTTTTTTTTGCGTGTCGTATTTTTGTTATACTTTGATGATGTTTATGCTAATACTAGTGTTTTGTTCCCAGGTCTCCTCCGTTACAAGGTGGACTTCCAATCTATGCAGTTAGACGACGAAGAAATCGACAACTTGTATGATATTGATGACTACTAAAAATGGCACGGTCGAACGGACTTCCCGTTTATGTCGGCTTTGTCGCACGTCTGTGGTGTACCTTAACTTGCTATTACATTGTCATATCTAGCTTAAAAAAATCTATAAGGATTCCTTGTTTACTATGGAAAAAAAAGGATAAATCTTTCTCTGTATAATATTAATATATATTTTTCAAAACTTTTGAGGCGCTGTCCCCCCAATATGTGAAATTTGGGGTCATAGCCCCCAAGTTATTTTTTAAATGCTGCTTATTTTTATTTAAACCTTTGGGCGATGACCCTGAATTCATACTAAATGGGGTCATTCTTTTCTTTTTTGACGTGATAACGTCTTATAAATCGATGACAGTGTGCACATACGAAACAGTGTCTAAAGAAATTCACGTTATTGATTGGTTGCTAAGCAACGCGAATGGCGATATGTTATCAATGATTTCTTACGACGTTATCACGTAAAGTTATCGTCCGTAAACCGACTTTACAGAAAACCATTATTTTAAATATGACATTGTAATAGAAATAAAACCGTCAGAAAGATTGATATTTAAAATATGTTGTAAGTAATGTTTGTTAGTGAATGAAATTTTATGTTTCGGTTGTATCAATCTATCAACGGATATAACAGTGGTTCATTAGTGGTTTTTGTTGTAGGATGTAATGTACCTGACAGCTTAAAAGTGGTTAGTGAGTAGTAAGAGTCTATACTTCAGACAATCGGTCGGGCCGATTTTTTGTCGAAGAGAGAAATGTTGAAAAATCAGACAAAATAATTATCGTGCGATTAAATTGTCGGGTAAAAATGAAATTTTCTACGGGATATGCGTTACTCATGTTACTAACCACTGTATTAGTCCATTCGAAAGGCTGAATATAAAGTAGGACACCGACATTCGGTTCTTCTAAAAATCGGTCGTTTAAAAAAAGAAAAAAAGAAGCAATGAGCTTTGATGTAGAGGTTGAAAATGCTAGCAAATTGCGACGTTGCTAGTAAAATTAAAAAAGCTGTCAGGTTTTAGGCAAATACTAGTAAAAATGATGATAATAACAATTATGAGTCGATTTTCTTGTATTAACATTTTATATCCCGATTTTCAAATGTTTTATTACTTTTCGACAGTTTTTTTTTTAAATCGAGCGTCCAGAAGTGAACTTTCATACATACTTATCTCGGGACACACAATCTTGGAACACTAAATAACAAAGTTGTTTCGAGTTTCCGTGTGAATTGAAAGACGAATCGTTAGAAACAAGAAAAAAAACCTACACTTTTCAGAATCGGGAATTATAAGACAGTTTAGTATAATATGATATTAATTTAAGACTGAGGGAGAAAGTCACAATTTGAGAATCACTGGTTTTGATAAGTTAAGGATACATATAGACTAACGACATCGCATGCATTAACGAAACAGCTCGCATTTAGCACCAAAATCCACAAATATGAACAGAGACTTAGGTTGAATACGCACTTGCGACTAATTAATCGCAACAAAAAGTCGCCCGTCTGCACACTCAATTGCAATATTTAATTTGACAGTATTTTGTCGGCGGTCGACTGCGATTTAATCGTAATGCTATATATTTTTAATCTATGCGATTATTGAAAAGTCTCAGTGTGTGTTATTCCTATAAAGCTCTTATAGGGTTGCCAATATAAGAAATATTTTTGAGTCACATTAGTGTGAAAAATCATCAAAAATTTAAATATTTGATAAGTCTGATTTGATTTTATGTAACTCTTAGAATCGATGTCGTCAATCTGAAAAATATGAGAATTTAAATTATTTTTAAATTGGTGGCAATCTAGACGATTTTCCAGCCTAAAGAGGTTAAAGCACACTGTTCAACTCGGAAAGGCATCATCACCGTATCGCCTCGCCGTCAACTATTCGTGATCTTGTCCTGTTACTACAACTTTGTATGAAACTAATCGTATTCGTAAAGTCTCCTCGCCTCGGGACTCGACCCATTCAGTATTCTTTGTATGAAACTCATTACTTTCATACAAAGAATACTGAATGGGTTGAGTTTATACGGTGACAATACCTTGCAGAGTTGGAGCAATGTACTTTCACCTGTCTGCTTGTGTCAAGTATTAATTTTACATTCCCACGATAAACACCGAGGTGTGTAAATTATTGACAGCTAATTTTGCCGCCATTTTCTAATCACTTTTTTTTAAATGGCAACCCTAGTTCTCAATGCGATCTTTAAATAAAGCCAACCAAAACATCTTGTATTTTGTTCTCATTAAAAAAATACTTATATTTAATTATATAAAATATATTTGATTACTATGTATTAGCCAATAACACCTGCACAGGTATTTTAAAACTATTTTATTTGTTAATATAATAATAAAATGGCGGTTGGTGGACGAAGTTTTGCATTTTTATTTCTAGCTTTGGACATCTGTTATCGCGGTAAAAACTATCCTATGTCCTTTCCCAGGATTCAAACTACCTCCATACCAAATTTCATCAGAATCGGTTCAGTGGTTTAATCGTGAAAACGTGACAGAGTTACTTTCACAATCATAATATTAGTTTGTATTTTTGATCTTTGATGCACAAGCTGAGTTCCCACTTGTCGGAGCCGACACGCGACAATTTAAACATCGTGAATTTTCAGCCACTATTGCACCCGACTTTTAATGAGTGTGATGTTTTGTTGAATGATGTTTAAATTGTCGCGTGTCTAATCCGACACACGACAAGTAGGAACGCGGCATAACGACGGATTGGGATGTGGTTTATCAAAACTATCTATAGAACCGCGGTAATCTTAGGAACTACTGGTCCGATTAGAAAAATACTTTTACTGTTGGATAGCCCATTTATCAAGGAAGGCTATAATATAATCACGCTACGAGCAATAGAAGCAGTGCAGCAATGAAAAATGTTTCAAAAGGGGGAAAATATACGCAGACGAAGTTGCGCAAGTCAGTATTTTGTACTGACTCTGGTAATAGTGGGATACACCTCGACGAACACAGTACCTTGAATCAATAAATTTATGAATATCATGAATTCTGTGCTGCACCGTGTCTGAATTAATTGTTAATGTGATACATTAATATTGTATAGATTGGTAATTGTAAGATGAAAATAAGGAATTATTATTCGAATTAACAACCTCTCGCACTGTGCAGAGTGCAGTGAAGAGAAATCAACGAAAATTTAAAAACTGCCAATGACTAATCTATTGTGTTAGATCGTTTTTCGTCATTTTCTTTACCTCTTCGGTCGTGTACCTAACTCGTCAATTAGGTACTACTCGCATTTTTTATCATTTCGTGAACTTTTCAGTTTTACTAAACAGGTCAGGCAGTGTCCGTAATTTGTTCAAACCAGAGACATTGGTTTTATTGTTACAGTCGAGCCCTTTAAACAAACTAACACCTCAATTCATAAAACAACACCTAATTTTATTCGTGCATAAGAACTATGTAGGTATATATTCGCAAAAAAACTAGCATTGCAGATGAAACTACACATCCACTTAAAGCATTTGTAAGTTTGTTCAACTACTACCCACAAAAATATACCAAATATAAAATTCATTTTAATGTACCTAACTACAGTTTTTGTTCATAGTTTTCTTGTACAACGACTTGTAGATCTAAAAATAACTTAAACGAACACATGCGAGTTATTTTTGTAACACAAATTGTTTTTTTATGTTGTAAAAAAGCGATTAGGTACTGTTTTCGGGTCGCCGTCCGCTGCGGATGCGGTAGTGATCGGAATAATTCGATCATGTTGTGTATGAGGCCCGCGGCGAATTCGCGAAAAGATTCTGTGAAGTAGAGCAATAGTGTCGAGGTAAATTACTTGATGGTGAGCATTTGAACAGTTACAAAACGTGACAGTAAAGGCAAAGAATATTCTGGAAAGAGATCAGTACATGGGACTGGACGGGTTGCAATGAACTTAACATCGATCGAGTATGAGATGCTCAAACGGTGATAGCTACCTACTGTTATTTGAGAGGGGGGAGTCAGCCAACCCCTCCCCCCTTCGTTATAGGTCGGTAGGTAAGCGTCTTCTTGAAACGTTTTGCTATTCATAGGTCTTGTATCTTCTCTTCAACAAGGTAGATGATGTCACTTAACATTTAAAGACTATTGGAATACTTTGATTATATCTTTAAAATTGCTTATCTTTTGGATGTTCATCAAACAAAACTTAAAAACCATCTCGATTATACTAGCATTGTAATAAAAAATACCGCATCCAAATTCATTTATGCTTTTCAGCGCTACGATGGCACAGACAAACAGACGGTAAGCCCTCATTCACACGAGCGATTTTTTTACGCGCGTTAAAAACCCGTCGTCGTATTTTAAACGCTCTCGATGTGGTTGTTCATAAGCACGCTTTTTAAAGTTGTTAGAATACGAACAAAAAAGTCTAGTGGTTAGTGCCCCTGAGTCAGAGTCCTCCGGCTTAGCAGTCAGCGACCCTGACTGATGGTCTGAGGAGGTCGTGGGTTCGATTTCCACCCAAGATAAAACTGTATGTGATGAGCAGGATGGTTTATTAAGTGTCTGGGTGTTATTTATCTATAATATATATGTATGAAATAAGTACTATTTCACAGGTTGTCATTGTTGTGAGTCGTACCAAAGTATTATTATGATCCTGTTCCTGTTTTAATTATGTAGAATGAGAAATATACAAATTTTATAATGTTACTTATAAAGCTGGAATTATCATAGTAGCTTCATTTGACGAGGCGCCCAACTTTATGTATACGACAACTTTACATAGTGGTACGTTAGTGAAAAAAAACAGGTATGAAGTACGACAATCGCTTGCCGTGTGAACGTATACTTGATCAATTTGAGCGTATTTTGATCGCCCGATGGAATCAGGCTTGTGCGAACGAGGCCTAAGCTGATGCATCAGCATTCCCAGGATCATTTTTCAGGAAGGGTTTTCGTAATTGAGGGGAGGTGGGGATGTTAGAAAGAACAAAAAATACAAATGACTAAACCGGCCTGTATACGAGTAGGTAGCTACTACATATCTATCTTTTGCGATTTGGGAGGGGGAGGGGGGGTCTAACGACCAAATCCCCCCCTGGGAACGCCCATGACCTAATGTATACACTATCCGAATCGCACATCTAACTGCAATGACGTTTAAAACGTCACTGGATCTAAGGCCTTCATTGTATGTGTGCTTTTCCTTGATAAAATAAATCCTAGTTATCCTTCCCCCCTCAAGTAAAACTTGGGTTCAGCAAGGTCAAGTCCCGTAAAATAAATTTCTGGATTTTCACAAAAAGTTACCTAGTCCTACCTAGGAAATATGCACATTCAAACAAACAAACTCTTCAGCTTTTATCTTTAGCATTATATTATCTGTGTCTTTAGTAATAAATTTTATAAGTAAAATTACTTTTAAAAACCAATCAAAATCTATTTTTAAGTTTAAACTGGTCTGAAACGCAATAAAAACAGAGTAGCAATTCACTTGTATTCAAAAATCTTTCCATTGACTGCAGCCTTAAAACGTAGTTGGAAAAAACCGAAAATATTACACAACAAAAAAGAAAAATGACGCAACTCTAGTACCTATCTACGCGTTTGAAATTTGGAGTGGTCCGTGACTCAGTTGTGATCAGCGAGGTTAAGCTACGTTGCCACTGTCGGATTTACAGTTTTCATAGAACTTAGGTAGGTAGTACAACCTACAACTACGCAGAACTACCATTAGGCTGAAAACCTAAAGCGCTATAACTGTCCTCAGTTTCAGCCTTATGGTGGAGCGCCTCGGGCCTCGAACAGTTCGGTACCCCGACCTTTCAATGACGGTATGCCTTTCATTGAGAAACCCTACCTTGGCGGGATGAAAGTGGTTCTCCCCAAACCATAATCAAGGGTCCCTCAACAGGGCAAGTCTGCCCCATACAATCATAGATCAGAATGCAGTGAACAACATCTTCACAAACAATGGCAACCTCTTGTGACTGCTTCCAATTTTGACCGATTAAAAATTTTGAATAGAAGCAGTGCGCAAACGCTCTTAGTTTCTAAAGTTTTTTTAACAACAATTTATTTATTTTTATGTCAAAGATTGAACAAGCAACGACCATTTTGAGTGATTACGTCAAAACAAACAAAAACGCGGCCCTGAGGCGCTCCGAGTCAACACTAAACATTGAACATAATTCCGCTTTCGAAATCGAACTATTGCCACAACTCAGCAGACATTTTCAATTTTTTTTTCAATATTTTTAGTTGCTCGTTGATTGCGTAAGCTCGGCAGCAAAAATAAGTTGTTTACGACAGATATTGATTTTAATTTCGATAAAAATCTTGTATTTTTTACTAAGTATTATAAAATTAAAGTGTTGCTTATAATAAAATAGGTACATAACCTAGATCAACTAAAGGTTTCTGAATCTGAAACTATGCTTTATTTTCATGTCACTTTGTTTGTTCGGGATTGACTCAATACTTCGGGGATGTTCCGATATATAATCCCATCCGTGTAGCTTATAAAAAAATTAATTGCTATGAGCTACATGAATACATGTTTTAAAAAAAACCGGGCAAGTGCATGTTGGGCCATGCACAATGTAGGGTTCTGTAGCTACCCAGCACAATAATGCGGTAATAGGAAGTGGGTTTTCTGTTGTTTTTTTGTTTACAACGTTATTTAAATAACTTTTAATTCTAACGGAATTTGTACGAAAAATTTGTTACTTCTCACTTAGTTGGCTGTAACTCGTAAACTTGTAAAGCCAACTTAGCTGTGATAGTCCTATACTACTACCGTGAATTTTTCACATCACCAACATCAACCATTTAGCTGGCATGGAAAATTTGCACTATAAAGCTTAATATTTCCCTAAATCTAAAAATGGTCTTCACAACCCCTAAACGTTTTTAAAAGTCCTATCTAATGATACCCCACACGATGGGGTAGGTGAGAAAAAAAATCACATCCCCATTTTACTTGTAGGGCAGGTACCCAAAAAGAAAAAAACGTTTTTCAAGATTTTATTATTTTACTTTGTCGGCGTAAGCAGCCTTCTAGCACTAACAGTCTTTGAGCTAAATTGCGGACAGACGAACGGACATGGCGAGACTATAAGGGTTCCGTTTTGCCATTTTGGCTACGAAACCCTTACAACTTCCGCACGAGGATACAGACTCTGTATCGCGGGAGATTTCACAAAGATCCCGGACACAAAATACACACATATTCGGAACAATTTATGGAAACAAAAAGTGGTGTTCCGTGTGAGCATCGAACCCACGTCGTCTTGCACAGCAGTTGCACGCACACTCACTGCGCCACCGAGGCATTAACTATTATGAGGTTATCAACCAATGGATATAGTAGTGACCCAGTCAGTGGTAAAGAAAGACAGAAAGAAAATAATGTTATTTGTCATAGTTCACCGTGCAGTACAAAACAAACATAAAACAACGTACATATTAGTAATTTTGTGCCAGGCAAATAAGACCTACGTCAGCTATTGTTGCCGTCCGAAAACTGCAACGCTGGTATTCTCGTAGGTCCAACTTACATTTGTTTTTGCTACCGCTGTCACATTCATGCAGCAATGCAATACCAACTAAAATGTACAAAAACTTATTTATAATCTAAAAAAACGGACAAGAGCATGTCGGATCATACTCAGTGTAGGGTTCCGCAGCCTAGAATAATTGCATTAGCAGATAAGCGTATGTTCATAGCACTTACGCCCTTTTGTCGAAAAACACAGTTTTTCGGCAATAACTCAATGACGGTCTATCCGAAATAATTTTAGTTTAAAGTATTTATTAAGCGCTACCTTTGTGATTTTTATCATATTTTTCAAAAGTTAAGGGGACATAATTTATGCAACTTTCGGGGCGATTATTTCCAAAAATATTCACTCAATGAAAAAGTTTATTATAAGCTTTAAAATATTAGGTTTTAAAAAATAAAAGGGTTCCGTTTTTGCCATTTTGGCTACGGAACCCGGAATGGTCGACAGTAAAGTCGGTTTACGGACGATAATTTTACGTGATAACATCATATGAAAACATTGATGACATTGTAATAAACAACTATGCCTGTGACTGTGCGTGCCACCGGTCATCAATTTATTAGACATTAACACGTCAAAAAAAACGTAAAAGACCTGGACCGCGACATCCATTTCAAATATAAAGTAAATATTTACTTCAAAGCGATAAAGAGAGAAAATTCATGCGGCCCTGTCTCTTAGACAGGTGTTGTCCACAAAGTAGCGTTGTCTCTTTTTAGAGAGTGGTCTATTTTGTGAGGTTATGGCGCAGTCCAGTTCTATACGTCAATGTTACCGCCCCGTTATTTTTTTTTTCTTTTTTTTACGTAAGAACCTTCTACAGAGTATTGGCAAACTAAAACAAATTAATCACATCGGTAAAGTCGTTCTCTAGTTATCTCGTGACCAAGGGAAATAGGGATTAATTTTTATTAGCTGTCCCGGCGAACCTCGTACCGCCCCGTAAGTTTTATTTCGTTTATTTCCTTTTTTTATGTAACAACCTTCTACAGGGTATTAGAAAACTAAAAAAAAAAAAAAAAATTATTCTCTAGTTATCTCGAGACCGGGGGTTATAAAAATGGCGGCAAACTAACATGTCAACTTCAACTAATCAACTATTTAGTTGGCAAAAAATAATGACTTAAGATGCCCAAATTTAAACGTTCACTCACTAATATTGTAATCGATTACCCATTGAGAGGTTATTTATAATTATTATAGGTAAGTATTTTTTTTGCAATGTGATTGATCGGTAGCTCAAAGGTCAATTTTATCTTCCGTTTTCCGTATTTAATACGACACCAAGCTTTTGCCAGCGCGAGTTTGGTTTGGCATATGTCGGGTTCAAAACAAAAGACCCCCACTGTCGTATGCATGAAAAAAAAAATGTGTGTAGGTATGCATTTATGCGTGTAGGTCGTTTTCACGTATTATTTATTAATATATCTAGTCAGGCCATAAATATTGTTACTTAAAAACTTTTTTTTTTTCAACTTTTTAATTAGGTACTTAGAATTTGGAACGCGTTTATTATTTTTAAAAGTTCTTTCGATTTCGCGCCATTTCACATATTTTTTCGTGTTCATTATCAAATTACAATATGGATTGGGGTTATTATAGAAAATAGGATTGCGATGATCGCCTTGCACAAAGTGGGTATGGAGCCGTCGCGGTCGGTCATATTCCAGACACTTCAAAAGCTTGGTATCAGCCGTATGTTCGTATAACGTACTATCAACAGATACAACAACAGTTGCTATGTCGAAGACCATAAAAGATTGGGGCGGCCGCGTGTTGTTAGAACTACAACAACTTCGATATACAGGACATGCCTTGAATCAATCTTTACAATTAAAGAGAGTGGATCGATCAAAACGTCTTCTGTCGCGATACGCAGGGCAAGGGCACAGAAATATCCTCTTTCCCGATGAAAATAAATCACGATTGAAGAGCACTACAATAAGCAAAATGACAAAGTGTACGCTCACAGTCCTTAAGGAGCTGCTCAAGTGTTTTGAAAGGTAAAGCGTGGTCAGTTTGGTGGGGCGTGTCTTATCAAGGCGTCACAAAGCTACATTTTTGTGAAAAAGGAGTGAAAACTTCAGCCAAAGTGTATCAAGAGAGAGTCTTGGATCGTGTTGTGAAACCTCTCAACAATACACTTTTTAAAAATGTACCGTGGACTTTCCAGCAGGACTCTCCTGGTCCAGGACGCACCTGGTCACAAGGCAGGAACTAACCAAGCCTGGCTTGAAACCAACGTTCCGGACTTTATAAGAGCTAAAGACTGGCCCTCATCTAGCCCAGACCTCAACCCTTTAGACTACAAATTAAGGTCAGTTTTAGAGGACATGGCTTGCTCTAAACGACACGGCGACATTGAATCTCTTAAAAAATCTTTGGAGCAAGCAGTGGCGAAATTTCCCATGGAAACAGTGCGTAAATCCATAGATTCGTGGCCAGACAGATTAAGGCCTGTTTAAAGCCAAAGGTGGCCATTTTGAATAGAATATAGTTTTTATTTTTTGCTGAGATTTTAATAAATATGTAGGTATACATATAAGTTTTAGTAATATTACATTACATCATTAAAAAAAATGCATTTTCATTTGTAACAGAACTTATGGCCGGACTAGGTATACTTACATATAGTTGCCAACAAGTTTACTGCAACTACTTCCATTTTTATCTCTACATCACCCTAAGGTTGACTGGTACAGAATGCTTTTAGTATTAAGTCCGCCATTGTACAATTACTATGCATTGCATTTTTCTGTTATTTTATAACTAGACTAACAATACAGTATAAGCAGAGCTTGTACTATGGCAACCAGACAACTGATAAACATACTTATATATTTCTAAATACATATTATAGTACACCTAGACACAATAAACCATCATGCTCATCACACAAAGTTTTATCTTGGGTGGGGATCGAACCCACGGCCTCCGGATTAGCAGTCAGGGTCACTAACCACTAGACCAACAGGCCAGTCAAAGCAGGTCATATTGCTTTTAAACAAAATAGAATTTATATGTAGGTAAGTGAAATAAAACAAACACTACAGCCTCAATTTTTAGTTACAAAAATCGAAATTGGCACCAAAAAACAACGACGAATCACAATAAATTGCTTAACGAACTGAACCTTGGAACAATCCAACCGGTTTTTTAATATTAAGTGTTTTTATCCAAGTTTTTTTCAACTTTGTAGGTATTTAATACCGTTGAAATGACGTAACGCGAGCCAAAATTAGAAAGCAAAGTATCTGTATCTATTTTTAGCTCGCAAAGCCATTAAAATAAGTATGTGAGTCCAAACCGGATTACAATAATTTTGATGTCATGTTTTAAAATCACAAAATATAGAGAAAACAGAAGTTAAAAATTATATGGCTGAGTACAATAATTGCATTTTTGAAAGATAGAAAAATTTGAATCCAGACTCAGGAATCGAACCCGAGACTTCCGTAGCCATTATTGTATTTGTAAAGTCTTTGGCAAGAAATGCCTATAAAAATTACTTCTATATGGCTGAGGTATCGGTCTCGCAATCGTGAGGTCGGTTGCGACTTCGAATCCTACTCATTATGCGACGTGAACCCACTTCTAACGCAAGCTTAGCTGGAGGGGTTAACAGAATTGCTAGTAATGTGGGACCAAAATTCCACATTGCTAGTTATCTTTAAAAAAAAAATTATTTTCCGTTCGATCAAATTCGATGCACACACAGCCGTCGCGTCGATTACGAAAAAGAATATATTGAAAAATTGAAAAAGGGGTCGTCCATAATTCACGTGATGTTTTTTACCAACTTTTTAAGCCCCCTCCCCCCAGGAGTCGTTCAAGTATTACGTAACGCAATTGGGTAGTTGACTACAATAAAAGTAAATTATTTTATATTAATCAGGTAATAGCAGATCTTAAAATGCTCTGAAAATAAATTTTCTTTTACAATTTAACATGTTTTCTAATTTAAAAGCATGAAAACGAATACTAAAAGTAATGATTTGACGATAGGAACTTATGACGTCATAGGTTGCTATTCCATACACATTTCCATAGAGCTTGTAGTTTTGACATTTCATAAAAAAATACTGATTTGACTTGACAGTCAACATCCCTATTTGGGGGGAGGCGAGAGGAGTTTTAACAATTAGTTACGTAATATTGTTTTTTTATTTGAATAAAAACTAGGGAATTAAAATCTCCCAAGTTGGCAACGCCGTTGGTCGTGGAAGGTACTTAAGCGGTATCGGGTTAAATGATTTGTTTGCACCCAATCCTTCATCGCTATTTTCACTCGGGTGTTAGGTAAAGTTTAGCGTCTGTTCCGTAAGCGCTGTTGGTCAAACGCGTATTGTGTGAACGCTACCTTCTGTATTAAGTATTTTTTGATTTAGTTTTTATTGCACCTTTGAATATAATTACCTATACGTGATTTTATGACGCGCAGTGTCGTGTCGGGTCCGTTCGGTTTTAAAATGCATGTAGTTATAAATAGAATGATTAATCGAATTGATTTTAGTATTTAATTATGGCGCTTTTTATAGAACTATGCGAATAGGCCTACGCTATTCAGATGGCAGTTCTATGTACCTTTTCAAACCAAATTTCATATGGTCTGTCAGTAGTTTTGGTAAATTAGTGTTTCTAGATATCAGGACAAACAATTTATATTAAATACAGCAAATAATTTAATGATTTCCTTTTAATTAAATAAATTTAAAAGATAATTATTAACCCTCCGAAATCGTATATAGTCCATATTGTACCACAAAATAACCCCCCCCCCCCCCTGATATTACCAAAATCCCTACTATATATGCTATTTCGATTGCCATCCAAGAGGAAAATAACTTGAAAATAAAAAGAACCTTTTTTTTTGTAATTGTAAACAATTTCGTAAATAGCTGTTTCATTTTTTTTATTAAGTATCAGGATAAATACAATAATAGCATTTTTGAAAGATACAAAAATTTGAAGTCCAGACCCAGACCCAGGAATTGAAACCGAGACTTCCGTATGCCAAATTGGGGCCGGAATCGAACCACCTATCTGGACTATGTTACTATAATAATATATATAATTTGACAATTAAACTTTTAAATACCTTCAAATTCATCTTTCATTTCCTTTTTTCTTTCTTTCAATATCGTTAAAATGTATTTTTTTTAATAAACTCATTCCATATAAATATCGATAAAATACGAAAGACGTCCCATACCTATTACATGTCATTCTGACAAACGTCACAGGTATCAAGCTATATTTTATGAACTATAGACCTCAAATTTTTCTACCTTTCAAAAATGCCATTATTATATTTATTACGTAATTGACAAGAAATGCCTATAAAAATAGTCTAAAGTTCAGGATGTTGAATAATATCAGTCCTGTGCCTAACTTATGTCATACTCATCTATACTAATATTAAAAAGCTGAAGAGTTTTTTGTTTGTTTGAACGCGATAATCTCAGGAAGTACTGATCCGTGATCCGAATTGAAAAATTATTTCGCTGTTGGATAGTCCATTTACCGAGGAAGGCTATAGGCTATATAACATCACGCTACGACCAATAGGAGCGGAGCAGCAATTAAAAATGTTGCCAAAAACGGGAAAAAATTATGCATACGAAGTTGCACGGGTCAGCTAGTAGTAATTGTTCTTAATTCCTTTTTAAATTCTTTTTTAATTAATTTTACTTTTTCTTGTAATTAGGTAATCAAAAAACTGATTTATTTATTTTTTCTCTTAATTTTGTGATCCTGCAAATGTGTTGATTAACAGTGAGGCTGTAAGTTGCTTACAAGATTGTAATATAAGTGTTGTGATTGCTGTTGGTCTTCCCCATAATTAATAATATAACTCCACGGGCTTAACCAGGATCTTTTTTTCGAAGGCGGAGGGTGGGGCGGGCGTAATATTGGGGGGGGGGAGGGTGTTAGGTGGAACAATTAACTAAACACCAGCAAAATGTGTACTGTGTACCTAACTTTTTACAGTTGGGGGGTGGATTTGAGGCTATTTCGGGGGGTCTTAACCCCCAAATCCCTCCTGGGTACGCCCATGTATATCCCCTATATATATTTTATTTTACTTATTATAGCCTTTTTATTTCCAAAATGAATAACATAACAAAGAATGACGTATTAATATTACAAATTTAAATACTAGAATTGATTTATAAAAATATTAAATTACAATCATATAATAAATCATTTCATGTTTGATTAAATTCAAAGCTAAATTTCTAAATCTATATCTATACTTCTATACTAATATTATAAAGAGGAAAGATTTGATTGTTTGTTTTATTGAATAGGCTCCGAAACTACTGGACGGATTTGAAAAATTCTTTCATCGTTATGAAGCTACACTAACCCTGGGTGACATAGGCTATTTTTTATCCCTGTGTTACCACGGGAACGGGAACTACGCGGGTGAAACCGCGAGGCGTCCGCTAGTATTATATAAATTAGTAGAGGCGATGGGTTAACATTTTTCAGAGGTAACCCTCTACAAAAATATATCTTGTTGGATATGGTTCTTTGTACCTATAAAATAATAATATCTTGGGACAACTCACACAGCGCTGTCTGATCCCAAACTAAGCAGAGCTTGTACTATGGAAACCAGACAACTGATAAACATACTTATATATTTCTAAATACATGCATATTATAGATAAATAACACCCAGACACAGAATAAACTATCGTGCTCATCACACAAAGTTTTATCCTGGGTGGGGATCGAACCCACGACCTCTTGCGTAGCAGTCGGATACACTCCCACCGCGCCACAGAGGCAGTCAATAATACTAAGTAACCACAATCCAAAGGGAAACCGAAAGTAATGGTGTTCTCAAGGTTCATTTCCGTGCATCGCGAGTCGCGCGCAGCCTACGACAGTCGTCGGCCGCGCGCGTCTGTCACTTACCTCAGCCGCTTGTCGTAAGCCGCGAGCGGCTCGCGATCGGTCGCGATGCACGGAAATGAACCTTAAGGCCCTACGCCACTGAATTGTACAGCCATACCTAATAACTGCGTGTAAGTAAAAATGTCTTACAAGTAGAAAGAGAGGAAACTGTGGCGGGTACCTACCCTATTTATCTCTATTTTGGCGCATGCGTGATAAGCTTAGAAAAAAAGCTGCGCATCAAACAATCTGTTATTCAAAACTTATCTAGCTATCTCCCCTACTCTATCTATACTTGTATTATGTTTGAACGGGGTAATCTCAGGAACTACTGATCCGAATTGAAAAATTATTTCACTGTTGGATAGTCCATTTATCAAGGAAGGCTATATAACAGGCTACGACCAATAGTAGCGGAGCAGTAATCAGAAATAATAATAATAATAATAATAATAATTAAATTTAGGCAGTCGAAGTTGCGCGGTACAGCTAGTCTATACTAATATTATAAAGCGAAAGAGTTTGTTCGTTTGTTTGTTTGTTTGTTAAAACGCGCTAATCTCAGGAATTACTGGTCCAATTTAAAATAATCTTTTGTTGGATAGCCCATTTATCGAGGAAGGCTATAGGCTATATAACATCACGCTACGACTAATAGAAGCGGAGCAGCAATCAGAAATGTTGCAAAAACGGGGAAAATTTACGCAGACGAAGTTGCGTGGGACAGCTAGTCTGTAATAAAATAATAAATAACTCCAGAGGCGGATCTATTCTAGGGTGGCACGAGAGGCAAATGACAGTGCCGGATATAACATGGTTACGACAGGGGATAGGGGGGGTGCATATCATGTTGGCTAAGTGCACTGACAACAGGTGGACGAAGACAGTGACTATGTGGAGTGGTCCTCATGGGCACAGAGGGAGACCAAAGGCGAGATGGAAGGACGAGAACATCGTCGGAACATGTAATTGGTCCAACCTAGCAAAAAATCGTGATGAGTGGCGATCTCTGGAGAAGGCCTTCACCCGAAGAGGGGTCCAGATAGCATGCATAATAGACTAACATTAATACATTATTATTTATACGAATGTACATGCCAATGGAATAATAAAGGCTTTTTTATTTTTATTTTATTTTATAAGTGCACTGAATATGTAATAGTACTACAGTACCAAGTGTAAGTTGCGCGCACGATCGGGGACGGGTGCCTAAAAAAAAAACCCTTCTGGGGTGCCACAAAACAACTGTCAGGGGGACCACATTCCCCCGTACCTCTCCCCCCAGGATCCGCCTATGAAAAACTCTATGTAACCGAGGCCGTAAATAGTAAAGGCTACTTTAAAAATAAACCTGGACAGGTCTATGACATTTACACATAATATTATGATAAAATATTCTATTTTTGTCAGACTTGTAAACAGATAAATAAAAAACATAGCTAAGTATAAAAGCTATTTTTTTCCATGACGTTTTATTTCTCGTCTCTTCATGTCTATGTCGATTTAAAGTAGGTCTGATGGATCGGAAATAAATTCCAAAGCAGACTCGCTACTTTATGTAGGTATTGGTGTTTGGCGATTTTGTAACTTCATCGATTTAGGCGATTTTCTGAATTCAATGACGGTCTAAATTACATGATTTTAATTGGTACTATCATAAAACATTTGTCCGGTGTAAAGTCAACTGTAGATGGGTACTGTGACGTGAACCTCTTGCTGGCTTTGGGGTGCGCAGCCGGGATTATTGCTCTCGAGGATGAGGAATCAAACAACTTCTTAAGCCCAGAACGATATTATATATTAAATAACTTGTTATATGATTTCTTTACATATTAATTCTTTTTCTCGACCACTCGTCTTGACGCTTGGTCCAATTCTCCCAATTGTTTCTTTCGTTTTCTTCTTCGTCATTATTTCAAAGTTTTGGAACGTCAAGACAAACAGTTCACAATTAATGAGGCTTTATGCGAGTGGCCGGTCGAGTTTCCGACGCACCTGCCACACGCCGCCGCCTTATGAAAAAAAAAAAATTTTTTTACATTTGACTACTAAGTCAATTTTTTTTTTTTATATAATATAAAACAACAAATATAAACCTAGCTGTGCATTTACCTATCATGGCGATATAGATTTTTTTTTTTTTTTTAATACCCCCCTTGATCTGTCTCTATGCAAAAGACAACGTGTAACTGTTATACCTAATCCAACAAAATTTATGTCAACAAACACTTTACATAACAGTTATACGATGATGCTGGGCAAAAAACGCCATTAAAATAAGCACCAGTATCAGATTCGTTACCTAGCTAAACTTATGTATAACTAAATTAAATCAATCATTAAACACCAATTGACCCCAGGCAACAAATTGGGTGAAAGTCGTGCTTTGTTGTAACTGGAAGAAAATTCATCTTTAAGTATTAATCTTATATCAGTTAAATAATTGGTCAATCAAGCTATCGGTGACCATCTGATCACATCTATTGATTATTTAGATAAAATAATCACAAACGAACTTCCCAAGTTCGATTGAACCAAATGCAAAACTGTCTGCTTAATCACAGAGTTATATTTATAATTCAAAACAATAATACACCCGTTTTTGTTTGCCTAGTGCTCTATGGCATCAACATTGTAAGACATTTCTTCGCCGTGTGGTTGTACATGCAAAGACAAACAACATTTTAGAATCAGATCTAAAACCATTAACCATCCCTAAATATACAACTGTTTACACGTCAGACTATTAACAACGTCGCCACTTCTTTTCTGGCATCACCTACTCCTAAAAAAAAATAATTCTCATCAACTACTCATGTTTATCATGACTTAATTATAACATATGTTCATATAATAAAAATTCTCAACTACATAAAATTAAATACTAAGATATCGATATCTATTCGTCCATCCTCATAATAAACGGTTTCAATCTATTCGCATGAACAATCTGCCTCTGTCTTGAACCCACTTTCTTTATAATGAAGTTATTGTTATTCAACCTATTTTCAATTCGAAATGGCCCTAAAAACTTTCTACATAACTTCTTCGATATCCCCGACCTTCTCTTTGGATTAAAAAGTAAAACTTTCTGACCTATGTCATACGATACTTCAGTTGCTTTTTTGTCAAATAATAGTTTTTGTTTCGCTCGCGACTTGTCCAAATTTACTCTGACCCTTGTAAAAATGTTTTCTCTATTCTCTATTCTACTCGCGGTATTCTCATTCACTTTAATATTTAAATTAATTCCCGTATCCGATGGCAATTCTGGTTGTCTTGCAAAGACCAGAAAGTACGGTGACACCCGTGTCGATTCTTGTTTACTAATATTATATGCAAACGTAATTTGAGGTAAATATACCGACCAATCTGACCTATCATCTCGACCGTACTTGGCCATCATGCGCGACATAGTTGCATTTAATCGTTCTACCAACCCTAATGTCTGATGATGCATCGAAGTTGCAACTTTATGCACCGCCCCGAAGTTTGTAATCGTTTCTTGAACTAACGCCGACGTAAAAATTGACCCTTTATCCGTTATGATTTCTTTTACGGCCCCATGTATTGAAAAAATATTATTAATAAGGAAGTTCTTTATTTCAATCGCTGTGGCCTGTTTTACTGCCTTACTAATCGCATATTTTGAAAAACAATCTATTGCCAATATAATATATCTACTTCCATCCGTCGCATTATTTAACGGGCCTATCGTATCCACTTCTACCTTTTCAAATAACCTGTTTGTAACAATCGGTTGCAACGGCGCCACCTTATTTGACGTGCGCACTTCTTGACATACTTTACATGCTTTGATATAATTCTCTATTTTCTTATATGACTTTGGACAGCAGAATCTTGAATTAAATTTTTCTACTGTCTTCATCAAACCTAGATGACCTCCATATAATGGATCATCATGAATCTCATGCATAATTACTGGAAACAGTTCATCCGGAACTACCAGCAATCTTTTAATAACATTATTTTTTGCATTTAATTTATATAACATGCCGTTGTGTATAAAGAATCCTTTATGTCTTTGTAAGTTTTCATCTATGATTTTATTTCTTAAAGATGAACAAAAATTATCGTTCATTTGAGCCCTTATTACTGGGTCTATTTCTAATTTGCAGATTTGCTCATTATTCTCTGTACATCTCATCCTAAATACTCGTAACCCGTCAGTGACCACGTGATCATCTTGACTTATTAACGGATTTCGACTCAGATAATCCGCCACCGAATTTTGTTTTCCCGAACAATATACAATCTCAAAATCATATGATTGAATGGCAAGAGCCCACCTAGCCAGTCTACCACTCATATCTCTTCTATCTCTTAGCCAGCATAATGCTTTATGATCGGTCACCACCTGAAACTTAAGCCCCCATAAGTACGATCTAAAATAATTCAAAGCAAATATTAAACCTAAGCATTCTTTTTCTGTTACAGAATATTTCTTTTCCGCATCATTCAATAATCGCGATGCGAATGCAACCGGAAAAAAATTTTTATCCCCTTGCATTAAACATGCACCTACTGCTACGCTACTAGCGTCAACAAACAACCTTGTGTTCACCGCCTTATCATCTGAAAAATGTCTGAGCATTGGAGGGTTAGACATTATCTCTATCATTTTGTCAAACGCTCTTTGTTGTGCACTTTCCCAAATAAATTTACTGTTCTTCTTCAATAACACACATAAAGGTTGATTTATTTTTGCGAAATTATCTATAAATTTCCTATAATAAGAAAACAGTCCTAGAATGGATTTCAATTCCTTCGCATTGTTCGGTCTTTTAATCATCTTTAATTTTTCTAATTTATTCCTATCCGGTAACACTCCTTCCCCTGAAAGTTCATGCCCTAATACCGACATACTAGTAAACGCAAATTTGCATTTATTCATGTTTAACGTAACATTAAACCGCCTACATCTATGCAATACTTTATTTAGATTTTCTAAAAAAACTTCATACGTCTTACCAAATATACAAATGTTGTCTATATATATCATGCACGATTTATACTTCAAATCCGCGAGCATTTCATCCATCGCGCGTTGAAAGACTGCACTACTGGTCTTAAGACCAAATGGTAGTACATTAAATTCATATAATCCTGCGTCCGTCACGAACGCTGTTTTGTATTTATCTTCTTCTCTCACTGGTAACTGCCAGAATCCGGAATTGAGGTCCAACTCCGCAAAATATTTCGCCCCTCTAAGATAATGTAGCACGTCGTCTACTCGTGGCATTGGATAGCAATCATTTATGACGTTTTTGTTTAATTTCCTATAATCTACACAAAATCTAAAGGATTTATCCGGTTTCTGTACTAAAACAACTGGAGAGGCATAATCACTACAGGACGGACGAATAATACCAAGATCTAACATCTCACTTACTTGTTGACGAATGATCTCACTCTGTTTGAGTGAGACCCTATATGGAGATCTATTCACAGGAACCTCGTTCGAAGTTTTTATTTTAATCGGCTTCACCCGGCAACAACCTAGCCTATCTTTACTAAATGAGAATTGTGGCCTGTATTCTTCCAAGATTTCAAGCAATCTATTCTTATTAGTTATACTTAAGTTTTCATTAATAACAAATTTTTCACCAAAAAAATTTAAGTCAGGAAGTTTACAGACCTTATTCTCATTAAGTTTACAAACATCCACAAAATATAAATAATCACATTTCGAAATATTAACAGACACTATTTCCTCTGTATCGATACTAGGAACTTTATCCGGTCTCTTCACAAAACATATTTCATTGCATTTTCTTAATATTATTTTGTTATTCACAAAGTCTAATATTGCCTCATTATTAATTAGGAAATCTTGTCCCAAAATCAGTGGACAACTGATACCTACTACTACATAAAATAGTGTGCTATATACCACATTGTTAATTATCACGTTGAGGTATGTTTTTCCTAGGACCGGTATAACTTTGCCGTCCGCGGCTTTTAATATAATATTATTGTCTATATCTAAGATTGCTTTATTCATTAACGCTACTTTTTCCGATAGCAAGGACACTGAAGCCCCACTATCTAATAAAGCAGGAATCGCACCTGAACGTAATTCTACTAAAATAACTGGTTCGGACTGACCATAATTATTCTTCTGGACGTCTTTTATGTTTGGGCTCAGCTGCGTCCTTACTGCTGTTGCCCTTGGAAGTTTGGGCGATGCTCGCCTACTCTCGCTGTCGACGACGCCGCATCATTAGCTGATTGAACCGGCATCGGCGGCGGTCCTCTGCTCCTTAAAAAGTACTGGCGGGGATTTGACTCCCGCCTTGGTGTTAACGAACCGCTTGGTGAATCATTGGGTGGAACCCGAGACACCGGGGATCGGTATTTACTATACGGAGTCGATTGATTGCTCCGAAATGGACTATTGGTCGGTCTGTTGGAGTCTCCTTGCTGCCCAGACCTCACTGCTACCGCATTCTCAACCTTAACCTTAAGATTGACTTCCCTTTCACTTTCTTTATCATATACTGATTGTAATTGTAAAACTGTGGCCTTTAATATATTTTTATCAGCACACACAACTGCAGCGAGCTTTGATTTGTAGAAACTATTACATTTCTTTGGAAAGCTCCTTACGAACGTATTGTCGTCAATTTTTCCCTTTTTGGCTATATTTGAAAGCTCGTAGTAAAATGACACAATATTCTCCTCTGGCGCCTGTATCCTTTCATAGAATTTTTCCGTATAATTAGTACGGTTTGGGAATTCTGCTTTTAATGCAGTGATGAAGCTCTCGAAGCTATCACAATCTTCTATGATTGCTTTGTATAGGTGTAGCGCTGGTCCAGCCAGATACGCCGCCACAAATAATTTTTTTTCCTCATCCGAAGTGATTTTATTAATCACACAGATGATCTGGAATTGGTTGACAAAATCATCTACGGACTCATACAATCCCGTGAATGCACTCATTTTTAATTAACTTTACATAGAAATACGACTTAGCTCTTTAAATGACTTCCTCTGAAGAGTTAGGCGCCTCCACCATGTGACGTGAACCTCTTGCTGGCTTTGGGGTGCGCAGCCGGGATTATTGCTCTCGAGGATGAGGAATCAAACAACTTCTTAAGCCCAGAACGATATTATATATTAAATAACTTGTTATATGATTTCTTTACATATTAATTCTTTTTCTCGACCACTCGTCTTGACGCTTGGTCCAATTCTCCCAATTGTTTCTTTCGTTTTCTTCTTCGTCATTATTTCAAAGTTTTGGAACGTCAAGACAAACAGTTCACAATTAATGAGGCTTTATGCGAGTGGCCGGTCGAGTTTCCGACGCACCTGCCACAGTACTTACGGGCACAGTGTAAGCTTAGAAGCCACAGCGCGAGTACGGGGCTCAACACAACTTTAAAAGTCACCGCTTAGACAAGAAGGCGCGTCGCAAAAGTAAAAGCCCCTGAGCGATCAGGATAAGCCGATAAAGCTACGAACTAATAATATACAAACTAGTTACATTATTTACAACTTACCTAGTAAACTACAAAAACAAGGATTATATAAAAAGGGAGTCACAACCAGTTTAGGCGTCGAAGAATTCCTACCCATCGATGTCAACCGGTATAGTGTCTAGAAGGCTGGCAGCATTGCCACGTTGTATGGCTATGCTTATTCTCTGAGCAAAGAAAAGGCCAGCATCAGGCAAGATAAGACGCTGGGAAATATCTTTAAATAAAAGGCGAGCACTTGGACCCCATGGCCCTAGCGTCTCAACCCCAAACGGCTCAAATATGTAATCTCCGACTAGACTACTATATTTGCGCCGTTTGAGAGTCTCCGCAGATGCAGCAGCAGCGCAGGCACAGCTCACAATGTTTGGAAGATGGGAAGGCGCTAGGGTGTCGACACAGGTTGCATCCCACACCAAAGGTCTTCCCATCTTCCAAGGTAGCAAAGACATACCGTCCGGCCTCTTGCCATCGCTGCGTGCCAAACCATTAGGTTCAGCAACAGCTGGCACACCAGTGCTGACAAGAGCCCGACGGATGATGTCATTAAGACTAGCGTGCCGTGATAGGCGGCCTGCGCTCCTGCTGCATGATAGGCCATTATGCCTAAGGCTGCGTACAGCTTCTCCACAGTGGCATTGATGAGGAGAGACACATGGGGCACCTAAACGCAAGCAGGCAGCAATGCGGAACGTAGTGTCCTCCAACATATAGATAGCCGATAAATATATGCTTTCTAGATTTCTCTAAAGCGTCCGACTAGGTGCAATGGCCAACGTTGTGGAAATTACTACTTGATATGGGCACACCACTGTACTCGTGCACCTGCTCATGAAGCTCTACGAAGGAAGAACGGCTTCAGTGTGGACAGTTGACCTCCTCTCAAACAATTTCCACCCCAGTGCGGGCGTACGTCAGGGATTTATAATACTCTTCGGTTTACCGTCTACACCGAGCTTGTAATGAGAACCACTCTCGAAGACTGGACTGATGCTTTTGTCATTGGCAGATACAAAATGGCGAACTTGCGATACGCAGATGACACCATCTTATTTGAGAGTGATGTGGGCCCTATCTGTTCCCAGGATAGCTCAGAGATCCTTAGTACTAGAAATCTGTAATTTGACATAAATATACATATTATTAAAATATATATATTACGGGTCTTAATCGCGTGAATAATTTAAGGTAAAATACTTTGTTTATTGCCCGACGTTTCGACCGTATTGCAACGGCCGTGGTCACGGGAAGACTCTAAACAAGGTATTTTACCTTAAATTATTCACGCGATTAAGACCTGTAATATATATATTTTAATAATGTGTACAAATCGCGAAAGTTTATCAACATTTATGAATATCCATATTAGTTACACCGACAAAGGAGTAGAATAAAATGTTCAAAAAAAATATTTTTTCGTTGTCTCCCCTACACGTTAAGGGTGGATGTGATTTTTTTTCTCACCTACCCCATCGTTTGGGATAAGTCTTTTAATAATATTTAGGGGTTGTGAAAGCCACTTTTCGATTGCGGGATCCGTTTATGAAATATTAAGCCGACGACGACGACGACAAAAAATTCCACTTTATTTGCAAATTTTTGTTAGAGTCAAGTATCGTCTTCGTCCCCTGCCAGCTAAGAGGTTGTTTTTGGAGATATATTATATTTTCCACATCTTCACTATATATATATATAGTGAAATTAAAAAGAAAACTATCACAGCTAAGTAGGACACAACAGACCGAGTGAGAAGTAGGTACTAAAGTGAGTTGACACCCCCATTGCAAAAACAGTACATTTGGGAAATTACGACACCCCTCCTCCCAAAAAAGACCCTGAGCACACCCATGTACAGTAAAAGTGTAAGATTGCAATCATTGGAGGGGGAAGGGGTAAGTAGTACCCCCCAGTCCCACTCCTGGGTATGCGTTGCATTTGCCTTTAAAAAACCGGTAGCTATTACTTTTAGAATACAAAAGTAATCATTGGGTAGGTAGAGGTATACATCTGTAGTCTATCTAAGATACCTACCTATTTAGGTAGTCTAACGAATGATTCAATGGAAATAATTATTTGCATGAATCGTTATATTAAAATAACCTTCCTAAGGTTATTTTTAAATATATATAAAAATAGAAAAGATTTGCATATTATGTCCATTAAATAATTAAATTAATATCATCTAAGAAGCAGGTTATTTTTGATGTGGCAATGAAATTAACATTTTAAATGACACATCTCTACAAACAAAAGATGTTTCATAATTTAGCTTCTTACTTTTTTGGAAACAACGTGAAAAAATTGACATTTTTTTTCACTGTTGGAAAGCCCATTTAACGACCAGGGTATAGACTATATAACATCACGCTACGATCAATAGGAGCGGAGCAGCAATGAGAAATGTTGCAAAAACGGGGAAAATTTACGCTGACGAAGTTACGCGGGACAGCTAGTTTATCTATAAAATGTATGTATTTAGAAATATATAAGTATGTTCATCAGTTGTCTAGTTTCCATAGTAAAAGCTCTGCTTAGTTTGGGATTAGATGATGTTGTGTGAGTTGTCCCAAGATATTATTATTATTATTATTATCAAGTTTGAGGACCCCGTTGTAGACTGCTGTAGAAGCTTTATTTTGCTTCTGCGAGTAAACCCCAAGTTGTCAACGGGTTTATTTCTTCTTTTAGAATTTTAGCATTATTTTATTGATGTGATAAAGTCTTTTAATCGATGAGCGGGTGCACGCCCGATAAAGTGTTTATGATTGGTTGCAAAGCAACAATGTTTTCATTTCATCAATTTCATGTCATTAATGTTTTCTTATGACGTTATCACGTAAAATTATCGTCCGTAAACTGAATTTACAGACATCCATTTCTTATTTACTTTAACTGCATAGAGAGTCGGTACTACGAATGTTGTAGGTAAGTACGTATTTCTGGTATTTTTAAATTTTTTTTTTTTTTGAAAATGATTAATTTTGCAGGCATTGTCGCTACATAAGTAAAAAAAAGAAGGAATTATCTAGGTATGACCACTGACATGCCTTTCACCCAAGAATTTCACTTTTATGGTACATGGGTAAGGTAGCCAGTGAAGGTGCTAATTTCATACAGTTAAATAAGCAAATAACGACTATTGAACTTAAATCATATAAAATCATAGACTCAGGATAATAAAAAATGATAATTTACAGCCGCAAAGTTAAACGACGACTAAATCAGCAATACTAATTTAGATAAGGTTTCAGAACGAAAATGTCGATAAAACGCTTATAACGGTTGGCGGCAATTTTGACGTTTCGATTTTTTTTATTTTGCAATGTTGGCCATAAAATCTGAGATTACGATTTATGGTTGCGAAATAAGAAACTTTTTAAAATAATGTACTTACTTTTAAATTTATCAAGATGCAAGATCTTGTATTAACAGCGAAAAACTAAATTATGATGCCTAATAAAATTAACACTTGTTATTTTGTTTATGTTTATGCATTATTTTCATTTAATGTTATTTTATGATGAATGAGGACATAATTAGGAAATCAGCTTGTCCTAGAACCAAATATTTGATAGAATTAATTGTACCCTCCAATAATACATAATGGGCGCGCGTCAGTCGCAGAATCAGGAGGATAGGGTTCCTAGAAACTCAAGTTTTCCCCAAAAGTATCTGTCCTAGATAAAACCTACCCTCAGCGGGGTTAAATCTTCCAAAATCAAAATCTTGGGTTTCTCAGCGGGGTCAAGTCTCTCCCAAACTAAAAATTGGTGGATTACATCCCTTACCTCACAGACAGGAGAACTGTATCCATGTAACGTGAACTTTATAAAATAACCGATTTTGAGTTCATGCGTGTATCGCAGCGATGGTAGGCGAAGTTAAGCAACGTACATGTTACTACCCAACAACGTAGCTACCCAAGTGCGACAAAGCCTAAAACGATGGTTATTGTGTAGTTTCAAAATATGACACATTGTCTCTGGACTGGAAGACTTAGGGATTAGACAGTTCACCCTTAGATACTCACACAGTTGCGCATTATAATTGAAAAAATATGGGGCCAAAACGTCTACGTTATTTTGGTTTTATTAAATGTATTACATCACCAAAAATTTCAACATTAAAATTAAAATGGCAACCCATTACGTGTCAAGGCGACACAAAAAATATGTCTTGATAAATAGAGAATGGTGTTAACTTGATAATTTAACTCTTATTGCTTAGAAGTTAAAGGTTATTGTCGTTGGGCAAAGGGCGCAGTCTGTAAATAGTTTTGGTATTACGTGCGTTGGGCTTGTGGCTATGAAATTAGCAACTGAGAGCGATTTCGGAAGATCCGCATAATGATCTAAACACCGCTTTTCTAAAGTTGAGCTTCAGTCATGTGACTTGAGCTGTTTAAGTCCGTAAAAAATAATCCATAATAAAAAAAAGTGTCGATCTGCTGCTGAACATAGGCCTCCCCCAATTTACGCCACATCACCCGGTCCAATTCATCCCAGCGACCTTCTTTAGGTCGTCGTTTGAGTAAATTAAAAACTTTAATAAAACAAGCTAAATTATTACAAAATAAAAAACCCGACTGCCTGAAATTAAGAACTGAAATATTTCGGCGCCATTTTCATTTTTTCTAAATTTGATGTACCAGGGTCTCTCTCATAATTGCGACGAATCTAATCTAACGATACCTCTCAAGCTAAAATCCATCAAGCCACTCGATAAACATATCCTTCCTTCTTGCGCAAGAACAATTACAGCAAGGGCATCCCAGCTCCCCAGGCCCAAGTTAATAAAAAAACCGGGCAAGAGCATGTCAAGAAGCAAGACTATGCTCAGTGTAGGATTCCGCACCATTAAATAATTGCATCAGCAGTCAATATATAATAATGGCACTTACGCCCTTATGTTGAAAAACGCAGTTTTTCAACATAAGGGCGTAAGTGCGGCGTTAGGGCGTAAGTTCGGCGTGAGCGTTCGGCGCGAACAGCGTGCAAGTGAGTTCACTAAGAACTTCGGTTACTTTGCATTTGTTTGACTTCATATATTTGAGTTTCTTGGGGATGGGCAGCTAAGTGGCTAAGAAAACAGTGTCGACGCAATTATATTATTTATTTATTATTTCACCGTTGGGAAGCTACACAATTCCCGGATGACATAGGCTACTTTTTATCCCTGTTTTTCCACGGGAACGGGAACGGGAACTAGGCGAGTGAAGTCGGGAGTTGTCTGTTAGTTACAAATAAAAACGATACATTTAAAAAAATACGATTTGAATAATTGCACCAGCAGAAGAACGAAATTAACATTCAATACATCGGTTTCATTGTAGGTAGCAGTGTCTCACTCGCTCAATTAGCGTTAACTGCACTTTAGACTATCTCGCTGTTTTCGTGGCCCTAGAATAACGGAAATTGACGATCTGAGCCGAACATACCCGATCAATGTTTACTAGCATTTTAATCTCTACAAGGCGTACATGGAAAATATCTATTTTTAATTTACGTTGCTGGTACTTGTTCAAATAAATTAAACATCATTTTATTATGATGTTTGAATTATTTCTTACATTGGCTTAAGTTTTATACTGTTTTGTATGTTTTTAATGGCTTTTGACGTAAGACAGTTTTTTTTTTAATTTACTTTTTTGTGGCTAAGGAAACTAGGCAGCCTTCAATATATTTTTTTTTTGCTGCCGGCTAAGGACGCAGACTATAACGGGCTGACAAACATAACTTATTGATTGAAATAAAAACAAACGAATATGCAAACGATCTATAGTATTTTTATATCGGTTGTTTTTTTTTTAATTTTTATTAGAATCATAAAATGACACCAATCACTTCGTAATCTTCAGCTCTACACGCAGAGATATTCTAACAAAACGCTTTTGTGTTAAAAACTATAGTTATGACAAGTAGACTATTCGTTTTCTTGCTGCAATGACACAGACATAGAGATAAGCATCAAATTTGTAACCACTTTTTTGCTTCGGAGGCTAAAAGAATTAGGTAGGCAGTAAGCAAATGACGTCAGAGGCGAGGCAAGACAGTTTGCTTTTTGACCCCATTACCGCTGATCATCTCCTCAGATGGTAAAAATGTTAAATATATTGTAGCTCAAATGCCGGGAAAACGTGGCCTTAAAAAAACAGTAGAACGAAGTCACTGGCGATCAATTCATTGAACTTCGATGGCCAGTATGGCGTAACAATATGGCGGGCTATTTAAACATTTTTTACTAACTTTTTTGTCCCCCTTCTTGAAATTTGTGCAAAGATTTGATGATTTTGCAAAAAATAGTAAAATATTGTGAAATATTACCTATTGCAGCCTCAATTTCAATACATGACGGTAAGTATTTTTTCCTTAAAATTCATGCGTCATTGAATAATATATTTTTTTTAATTAGTTGATTTGCCAGCCAATTTGAGAAGGCAGTACTAAAAATGTCTACTTAAATAATACATTACACTTTATCTGCAAAAAACTTGATCTTACGCATTTTGCACGTAACTATTTTGTGTGAAAATGACGACAGATTTGCTCAAGACCCATGGCTACACGTGCTCAAACTCAAAATTCATGAGTCATCAAACTTCAACTAAAATTCGAAATTCGAATTAACTTCCGAATTTCGAATCCGCAATTTCCGCCGCACGCCTCCACCTCCTCCGTCTAAGCCCAACGTTCCAATTTGAAACATCCATAAAATATAAAAATAAAAATGTTCATAAAATGCTCGTCATGCCGACGGTTATCGATTCGATTTTTTTTTTCTTGAGCCACGCAGACGCAAAGATATAAAATTTTTTACAGCCTCCCTACGCCTCCCCTTCTCAAAAATCTCGAAAGTAGGATGGGAGCAGTCTAGGGTGTTCCGTATGCGAGCTATCTACCTACGGATATAGGCCATACACGTTTACATCGTTGAATTTGACGGAAGATAAGTTACTTTATGTATGCCTGAACATACTTCGTTCGCTTGTAATTTTGAATTTAGAATTATTAAGTCGCTATTTTACAGTATGTAAAGTTACCTGCTTAGGTACCTACCTATTAAAATCGGCCTTCGGCGATAGGTTAGTAGTAAAAAAATAAATGAGTTGGCAAATAGTAAGTCGTCATAGGTAAATATCAGAATTTCTAAGAACTAACAGAAGTTAGGTATTTTGATGAAATGATTTTAATGGTTATCGCTTACTATCCGATCATTACTACCCGGATCATATAACTCTAAGCTTAACGTAGATTAATTATTTGCCTGCTTACATACCTACTATATAGGCATTTAGCAATATTTTATTAGTACATAAGAATTCATTTAAAATCTGAAAGTCCAAAATCCAGAGACAAAATCGTAGGTTTTGTTGCTTTTTAAAAAATAAAAGAAAGCAGCGAGCCCCAACTTCCCTCTTTGCAAACATACAACAAACTTTTAAAAAATGTGCAGCCCCGGCCTTCGTGTGCTTTCGGAAAATATTCTCTCACAAAAAATCTATTTTGGCGGGGCGATCCGCCATTAATATTTTGGTATCTTCTTACACGTAGACGTAACGCACACATGGACAACGCCGAGAATGCCTTACAAAAATAAAGTCTAAAGTCGTTGCATAGAACATATTTTCGTTTAAACATGTGTAAAGTTATGAAATTTTGTATTCGAAATCCAAAACGGTTCACACACGCGCCGCATGATCGATTTTTCGAAACGGCGGGAAGTTCGAGGAACAGTCCCCCCTTCCCTCGTCCCCCGTGCCCCGCTCACTTCTATTACCCCGCCAATGCCTTTTTACGGCTTTTTTATTTTTTTCTCCTTTTTATTCCCTCCTTGGATCTCAGGCTTCGTTTTACAACCTGACCCAACTTTTTATATATTTTTTTTATTTTATAGCCTATAGCTATGCTTCGACGACATTTTATATTATGGTAATATTATCTGGCTGGGTGAAAGATTGTGATAAGTCCGTTTTATTCAGGAACTACTGATTGCATGGGCAAAGCTGGGGTTTAAGGGCCTGATAAATATAAATTGACAAAAATATTCCATGAAAATAGATATGTTCATTCATTAGTTCATAGCGAGCGCTGTTAGCACTGGCTTCAAGGGACTTCCTAGGTAAGTTTTGTTGGCGGCTGGCCAGTAGACTTCTAGACTCATTTATCATCACTGCAACCCACTGCATGGAGAGGCTGCCTTCACTACTCCATAGTTTATGGCGTTTTCTGAAAATCATGACGATGGCAATCGTAGGTCTATCTAGATATACTTTTACCTAACCTAGTTAATAATTACTTTAGTAACTTTTTATACGATTCACAGAAAAAGGGCAGGGTAATTTTCCAAAATTGGCAAGCTGAGTTGCAGAATAATGATCGCAGGGCATAAAAAATGGCACTGTTTCAAATTTGAATATTGTAGAGATATTATTATGTTTTTAGTTTACAAAATAGTTACCAATTATTAAAGAAAAAGGAGTCACATAAAGTACAACGAATAGTTAAAACTCCACCATTACGACTTTAAAGGTTAGTCCCAGTTCAAACTGACCTACAATTTCAAATTACCGGTTCCCACAATCAAAAATATCACAAAACAAATCAAATACTATTGAAAGCTTTCGAAAAAGGTTAACCCATTCACTGCGGTAGTCTATGGTTAATAATAAATAACCAAAAAGTTACAATTAAAATGAGACTGGCCGAGTTCGACGAACTGCGATTAGGGTTGTCCCTAGCGATACGGCTCGACATTGTCACTGTCAATGTTTTGACGCGGCGATAACATTGATAAATGGGTTCTCTATATTTTAAAGGGAATACATACTTGGAAAATTGAATGCAGTTTTGACGAAAAGGGAAGTAGCGTTCTACGTCCTTACGCATAATATTCATTAGGTACTCTATACATCAATACATATTTATAAAAATATTATTCTCCTGGAATTAGTTATTAATAGCTTTTTGCCTATAAAATTGCAATTTTATTTAAAAAAATCTAATCCTAAAGGATAAATAAAGCTCCATAACATAAATTAACATAATGCAATACATTTATAAGCCGTTTTATAAATAAAATAAATGAATATTTCTTTATTTCTGATATGCAGATCGCGCCTTACTTTCAGCATTCAGGTTTACAAACTGTAGTGAGTACAGCCCTAAGTTACAGTAACATCTGTGAATTACGTCATTAACCCTTTACCGCTGGGCTGATGACCTTACTGAATATTCGTAGGGCTTAACTAGCGTTATCAGAATGCTGTTATTTGTTCAATTCGATAGTGATATTATTACTATTTATAACTGCTCCGTATTAATGTAAAATATTACTTTTAAGTTACAGTTTTCTGCCAGGGAAGGAACTTGACTGTGCCTGTGAATGAGTGACCTCGCTATTCAACCGGAACTCTTTTCTAAATATGTAACCTACAATATAAACTCGCCATTTAATATGTCAAATAATTATAATAGTACTTAATTATAATGTTACTTAACATTTAATAAATAAAAATCACGCTTTAATCGAAGACTGAAGTAAAAAGTAAAATATATATTTTTATTGTTATATGCACCCCAAACTTTACTATTTACTTTTTTTTTAAATTATAAAGACAATTAGGAGTATGTACCTACCTAATTGTCTTTATATATTTTTTTTAAGATTTCTTCTCAATTTATACATTTTAAGGAAACTGGATTTTAGATTCTATTGGCTGTGTGTTAAACGATCAGTCAATTTAGGCTTTATACTTTATAGTATACAACTATATACACTACACACAGTTAATATAAATCATTTTATTAACTCGTCAACCGGCAAATCCATTAAATCATTGCTCAACTAATCCAGCTATTTATAATTATGATTTAGTTGTTTGTTATATTGACAAGTTGCTAATGGCGCGTGACAGTTTAAAATGGCGGCTCGTTAATATCGTCACAAGTCAAAGTTATACGCGCTGTAAAAGTTATTGGGACTAACATGCAAAACGGTCATTTTTATCCCCGGTGCAAACAGAGGGTTATTTATTATAATTTTACCATGTACATAATATATCTATGTATATGTCTGTCTATATCCTTTGGAGGAGTCGGAGATGGGGTTTTCTTACAATAAGTCACGTTAAAAAAGTTGTTTTAAATAGGGAAGAGATAAAGCTACACATTATATTAAAATGCAACAAAAGAGGCTATAATATTTGTTACGATACGATATCGTTACCTACCATCGTGGTTGTTCCACATGGTCCCTATGCACTATCTTATGTAGGTAGGACTTATCTACATAATATTCTTCTATTTATATAAAAATATGTTGCTAAGCGCAAAACTCGACAATGGGTGGACCATTTGGCTTTCGAATCTGAAGAACGTCCAAATGTAGAGAAAAAAATGGATACATTGCCACAAAAACGTAAATACCCTATTATTCTCTATCCAAACAGAGAACTGAAACAAATGTCAAAGTTCCAAATTAAAATCAAAATCGATTTATATGCAGGCGAAACTGCGGGAAAACGCTAGTTTCTAATAAAGTTATAAAATATGGCCGCCATTTTTCATCACAAATTAAAATTCGAAATATGTACACAGCTTTTATAACAAGCCGATGAAAAAAATCGAAAAACCAACATTAAGTTTATAATCGATGATAACATAAATAAAAATCTTAAAGTTTGTAAAACCGGTTTGGCGCCCAAATGTGACAATCATGTATTTCGGTTCCGGGTTTTTGGGTAATATTTGACCTTAGAGATTTAAAAATTGCTTTTGGTGTACTTAAGATTGTGTTCAGACATGTGTGACGGGCTTACCTTGAATTAAATAAATACTTATTAGGTAACTGATTAAGGCGTAAAGCCAATTTCAGCATCTTTAGCGCCACTCTATTTTTTTTTCTTTTAAAACAACGAGGTAAAAAAAAACTAGTTTTTTGTTTAGTCAGGTTTATAGTGGTGACATTGCCAAAGTACCTACAGTTGCTTGATGAGCTTTGGCGCATTTAGATATAATTTGCAGACATGTGGTTGCCTTAAAACTGGAAGATTGGCTAAGACCTAGTTCTATTTTCACTACCTATTTAGGCTAACATCAAATCTTTGATTATAATAATGTCTAGATTCCTAATCCGGCATCTAAAATTAAAGCAAAGAACTGTCAAAAAGTACGGTCAAATAGACGTACTTTTTAAAAGTATTTAAAAGTATGGCGGCCATATTTTATAACTTTATTAGAAACTAGCGTTTTCCCGCGGTTTCGCCTGCGTATAGTTCGATTTTGATTGAAATTTGGAACTTTGACATTTGTTTCAGTTCTCTATTTGGATAGAGAAAAATAGGGTATTTACGTTTTTGTGGCTATGTATCCATTTTTTTCTCTACATTCGGACGTTCTTCAGATTCGAAAGTCATAGTTATTCTAGCGCGCCATTTTCAACAAGTGTCAAACGTCAAAAATAGTAGCTTCATATTTTATAAAGGCTTACTGAGGGAATGCTCCATCTAGACATTATTTAATCAAAGCATCAGATAGATTAGTAAAATTATTCTAGTTTTGTGTTAGAACTCCAAATGAGAACAATTTTTTTTTAGTCCCTATCAGTGTTAGCCCAATTTTCTAAATTTAAAAATTCAAACTCAAATATCTTTATTTAGTAAAACCAAATTAATGAAACGTCGGGTAAATAAAAGGTACCTTTAAATAATTCACGCGATTAAGTCCCGAAATATATCTAATATTTATAAAAATCGCGAAAGTTTAAAGATTGTTTGACAACGTCATTAATACATACCTACATACCTATTATGGTTTAGAATAACAAATTAAAATTAGTTTGAAAAAAAAAAAACAAAATGAAGTTACGCGGCAGTTCCAAGTGTGTGCTCATGGGATAAAGCAGCCAAGAAACTCATGGCTCACTAAAATGTAGAAGATAAACTATCAATAGCTACTGAGGAAAGTTTTAGTTAGTTAAAGTTTCACATCGCGCATGTCGAATTTACAATTTAGACTTGAGGTTTTATCAAGGAACTAGCTATCCCGCGCAACGTCTTATGCGTAAATTTTTCTCCGTTTTTGCAACATTTCTCATTGCTGCTCCGCTCCTATTGGTTGTAGCGTCATGTTATATAGCCTACAGCCTTCCTCGATAAATGGGCTATTCAACAGTGACAGAATTTTTAATTCGGACCAATAGATTCTGAGATAACCGCGTTCAAACAAACAAACTCTTCAGCTTTTTAATATTAACTAGCTGTCCCGCGCAACTTCGTCTGCGTAAATTTTCACCGTTTTTGAAACATTTCTAATTGCTGCTCCGCTCCTATTAGTCGTAGCGCGATGTTATATAGCCTATAGCCTTCCTTGATAAATGGGCTATCCAACAAAATATTTTTTCAAATAGGACCAGTAGTTCCTGAGATTAGCGCGTTTAAACAAACAAACAATCAAAGCAAACAAACAAACTCTTCCGCTTTATAATATTAGTATAGATATTACGTACACGGGAGCACTCGGTTACTTGGCTTAACAGGTCATTGGCCAAATTCGGTTTTCATAGCCGTCGAATTTCGAACATGCATTCGAAATTTGAAATGTCATCACAAGACTATGGCTTTTTTTTTTTACTTTTTAAAAAGCTTTCACTTCAGTTCCGGCTGTCGCATGGTCGCAAGTAAGGCAAACTTTATTTCTCAAAATTCCTTAAATAGTTTTAATATAAATAGTCTAAGATGTATTTATTTAGCACGCAAAGAGATACAATAGTAAACGTTATTTGAATTAATTCGATGTTTTACGTGATGCGTTTACAAATTGTAGAAAAAGTAAAAAATAACTGGCCAAAAGATAAAAAAATAAGTTTCTAGCCAACCTACTAACCTACTTACAACAATGTAATACGCTTGGAGTCGTCGATATGACGGCCATATTTTCACAAGCAACAAACTTAGCGTTCAGAAAGTACCGTTGCCCCTTCAATTTCATAAATAGGTTACCTTACTTATTTCTCAATAAGCTAATCCGCCCTGTTCGCCTGGCCTTTCTTAAGAACCTGTAGAGAGTTATTCCAACATAAGAGTTATCTCTCCTCACAGGCGAGGTGATTTTTCCTGGCTGGGCGGGGCGGTGCCCTACAGTTAACGTATGGGAACACGGAAGTTAAAGGTTTATCTCTGACTCCTCTCTGTGGATGGGAACTTGTAGTTAATATCCACCTAGTATTATTTATAGGGAAGCCACCAGAGGCCACTGACCTATGCATCTTGAAATCTTTTTTATAAGTTACGGGTCTTAATCGCGTAAATATTTTATTTTAAGGCTAAATACCTTTGTTTATTGCCCGACGTTTCGACCGTATTGCAACGGCCGTGACCACGGGTAGACTGATTCAGCTCAGCGTCGCCGTCGCCTCCGAGAAGCGCGGCTTTCGGAAACTACCCTCGCTTGATTTTTATCATTCACTATTACGGAACGGTCGGTAGGTACTTCGACACACAACACTAACAAACAACATCTGCATACTGGCGTGTAATGTTTGCTCGGCGGTGTGTCGGTCGAAACGTCGGGCAATAAACAAAGGTCTTTAGCCTTAAAATAAAATATTTACGCGATTAAGACCCATAGCTTATAAAATTCTAGAATGTGTACAAATCGCGAAAGTTTACGAACATATTTATGGAAATCCTTCTAACATTCGAGCTAAGGCTATTGGAATAATATTATTCCTACTTATGTCTCTTAGGATTCAAGCAACCTCTATTACTTATCAAATTTCATTAAAATTGGCAGTCGTGGGTTCGTTTCCCACACAGTTCGCGTCTGTTCTCAAATTATTGCTTCGACTCTATTTCGCTTTATAAGTAACTAAAACAGTGTAAGTATCTGGCGGTTCTAAGGAGTTCAAGTCCTTAAAGTATCTGCATCCCCCCCCCTCTCCTGTTATCCTAGGCGTGGTCACACCAAACCAATAACCGTCCATGAACATCTAAATTATATTTGCCTAGTGCAGAGCCGTTCTACTTCATGTATGACCCTGATGCATGTCTGTCACTGTCAATTGCAAAGAAATGACAATAGACAATAGGTCGCTTTCCGGTCTGTGACGTCATCACTGACTCGCCTGAAATTAGCCGGAGAGTTTATTTTTTGTCTACCATTCACCGGCTATAAGAGTTCATGATACGGCCCTGGATTGCTCATCGGGGACAAACCCCCTTCCTCCCCCCCTCAAGCCAAAAACATGGCTCCGCATCAGAACCCAATGTATTCTCTTTCTCAATTACCTAATCTCATCTGCTATAGTATTGTATAATAATATTTTTGCTACGCAACTACAATCACAGATTACTTAACGTAGTACAACTGTAAAAACTTAAACTAAAACTGTACCTACATTGAACAATGCAATCTATTCAATAAGTTTTTTTTTAATTACATCACTTGCAACGAGTCTGCGTTCTGCCAATGGTATTCCTACATCGCGTAAGCGGAAATGATGCAACGTCTAGCTAGTCTATTGCTTATTGTCTTTTTAGTCTATATTTTATTATTTATCTTTCACTGTAGCTCGTAATTTGTATTTTACTTTGTACTGTTGTATTGTAAGTTAACATTAGTTAGGTTTTGAAGTTTATTTGAAACACCAAAGATGCGACAATTTAAAAAATTATAATACAGAAAATAATGCATGCACATCAAAAAGTTATAAGAACAAATTTAAAAGTAATTACGAATTAAGTAAGCCAAGGCATTCATTATAGAGCCAAAGAGTTTACTTCAAAACTTTTATTAATGATTGCCAGCTCTATGTCAACCGGGCAAAAGCATGACCATACGGTGTAAGGTCCGCAGTTGTTACAACGAAGAAATGCACTACGAGTACCTAAATATAAAAAAAAAAAACGTTCTGAAAAAGTCCACCAGCAAGAGAGCTTATTTACATTGTACTTACCTTCGTCCTTTTGTTGAAAAGCGCACTTTTTCGGCAATAACTGAAAGACGGTAAAAATAATTTTAGTTGAAAGTTAAGCGTTACCTTTATGTTTTTTATTTTTTTTAATTTTGGCCCATATAGTTTAAAACTTAAAGGGGGCCATAATCTCTACCGATTAATAATGAAGGGAAGAGGAAAAAAAATAACTTAAAGGGGCACAATTTCTGCCACTTTCGGAGCGATTACTTCCGAAAATATTTACTAAATCCAATGACTTTCAAAGATCCATCGATTGAGGTGCCACACGTAGAGGTTAGCTGAAAAAAAATGGGCTACTGTTGCCCTCCTGTAAATATTATTTTTTTGTAATATAGCGGTTAAAACAAGACACTTATGCTCCAAATTTTATCTATATCCATTATGTAGTATTTGAGTTAAATACCTGTGACATACGGACGGACAGACACAATATAAGGATTCCGTTTTGCCATTTTGACAATGGAACCCTAAATATGGTACCAAACTATTTACGAGTAAGTCTAATTAGAAGTAAGTAAGTATAAATATTCAAGGGCAGATGAATATCAAATTCTAAATCCAATTTACTTAAATAATTTATTTTGGTTCTTTAATTTGCCTACTTATCTAACTTAATATTAAAAAGCTGAAGAGTTTGTTTGTTTATTTGTTCGTTGGTTTGAACGTGGTAATCTCAGAAACTACTGATCCGAATTTAAAAAATATTTCACTGTTGGATAGCCCATTTATCGAGGAAGGCTATATCACTACATAGTATAAAACAAAGTCGCTTTCTCTGTCCCTATATCCCGTTGTATGCTTAAATCTTTAATGGATAAAGTTATTGAAGAGGAAGGTTTATATGTACAATGACATCCATTAAATAGTGGAGAAATACGGAGCGGAGCAGCAATAAGACATGTTGCAAAAACGGGGAAAATTTACGCAGAAGAAGTTGCGCGGGACAGCTAGTAGACTATATAACATCACGCTACGACCAATAGGAGCGGAGCAGCAATGAGAAACGTTGCAAAAACGGAAAAAAATACGCAGATTTTAGTTGCTACAGCTAGATATTTTAGAGGCCAAGATTAGTACTAAAAGTATGTTCTTTAAAATTTACATAAATTTTCGTTTTATTGTCAAATGATTGACGCCTTGTCTCTTAATGTCAACTTGATTAGACACTCAACATTGTTTCTCATGCCAAGCAAAAATGTTTTCTCATATGTATAAACTTTGCCACCCCCTTTACATACTCTTGGGGGTAGAATTTTAACAAATCATTTCTTATTGGATACCTACATCACATAAGGAATATGTCTTTTAAAATTTCACGTCTCTATGACCAACGGTTTAGGCTGTACGTTGATCCATCGGTCAACCAGTCAAGGATTCATTACTTCACTTTGAATTCAGTCGACAAACTTCAAGAGGTAATTCCGCGTGTATACACTATACATACTCAGTACTAGCCTGACTGATGCGCTTATTACACTACACTGAATCAGGGACCCTAAATCCTTAAAAAGAGCGATGTAATAAGAGTTAGGGCCCTAATTCTGCAACAAATTTTCAAGGCCACCTCGATTTAGGGCCCTGATTCTGGGTAGTGTAATAGCCGTGTAAATACTGAATGACTAGCCTGTTGGTGTAGTGGTTAGTGACCCTGCTAAGCCGGAGGTCGTGGGTTCGATCCCCACCCAGGATAAAACTTTGTGTGATGAGCACGATGGTTTATTGTGTCTGGGTGTTATTTATCTATAATATGTATGTACGTACGTATATGAGTTGTCTGGTTTCCATAATACAAGCTCTGCATAGTTTGGGATCAGATGACGATGAGTGAGTTGTCCCAAGATATTATTATACATCATTTTGACTTTTATAATGCACTAAACGAAAAATGTAAGCAGACGAAGTTGCGCGGGTCAGCTAGTATACTATACACCATGTTAAAGGACTGATGCAAATTATATTATTAAAAAGTTGGAACATGGGGTAAATGGTGCTGCCCCCCCCCCCCCGCCATTTAAATGGTTGATGTTGGGTATGTCAAAAAAATCACGGCAGTAGTATATATAGTGAAAATAAAATGAAAAGTATCACAGCTAAGTAGGCTTTACAAGTTTTCGAGTAACAGCTGATCAAATGAGAAGTAACAAAATTTTCGTACAAATTCCATTGAAAAATATTATTAAGTAGATATAAAGTTGTAAGTATGAAACAAAGACAACAGAAAACCCACTTCTTAAGCCGCATTATTCGGATGGGGGGGGGGGGGCGACTATGGAACCCTACATTGCCCGGTTTTTTATAAACTTTATAACCGGTATTTAAAAGACGTAAACAAGTACCAATCTAATTCTAATAACTAACTTGATTTTTCTTGTACGTTAATAAAGATTATTTGTCCGCTACTATATTAAAAAATAAAATTAGCCATAAACAATAAAAAAAACAGTAAAATAATGTAATTTTCTTCAAGCGTAAGCGAAGAACTACATGAATTACGATTAAAATATGCAGCTTTATACAAGTTGTACCGTTTATAACCAAGTTGTAGAGAAAGGTGGGAAAATTCCAGCGCGAACTGACTGGATTGTGTTACGTGCACACATAGACAATAATGTTTATGTGTTAGTGCAACACTAGTGCAAATAAAAATGGCTGACTTAAGTCATTTTAATTTAGCTGCATTGCAATGTTGCGATTTTTTTTATGAAAGTTAACCATTTTAATAGGTGTAATACCAGAGTGCCTCTATTAAAGTTGTAGAATAGTGTTTAGTGAGTAGGTATAGTATTATTTTAAAGGTATTCTAGCAGTAAGATATGTTAATATAACTTCATTAACGTCTGGTCTCAATAATCTAACTATCGATGGATTTGGCTACTAGAGGTATATATTTGACATAAGCTCCATACAAAATATGTCAAAATTCTACCTCGAGTAGCCAAATCTATCGATAGGTAGATTATTGAAACCGGCCGTAAGATAGAATTAAGTACCTACGTTTTTAGGGTTCCGTAGCCAAAATGGCAAAATGGAACCTTATAGTTTTGCCATGGCCGTCCGTCCGTCCGCCGCTTAGCTCAGAGACTATTACTGCTAGAAGGCGTTATTTTACATGAATACAAATATTATTTACGCCGACGAAGTGAAAAAATAAAATCTTTACAAAACCTGTGGGGATGTGATTTTTTTTCTCACCTACCCCATCGTGTGGGATATCTTTAGATAGGTCTTTTAAAAACGTTTAGGGGTTGTGAAGATCATTTTTAGTTTTAGGGATCCCTTTGTGAAATATTAAGCTTTAAAGTGCAAAATTTTGTTAGAGTCAACCGTCCCCCCACCCTACCAGTTAAATGGTTGATGTAGGGAATGTGAAAAAAATCACGGTGGTTGTATATACATATAGTGAAATTAAAAGGAAAACTATCACAGCTAAGTAGACCTTACAAGTTTTCGAGTAACAACTGATCAAATGAGAAGTAACGACATTTTCGTAGAAATTCCATTGAAAATTATTATTAAGTAGGTATAACGTTGAAAGTATGAAACAAAAACCACAGAAAACTCACTTCTTAAGACTCATTATTCGGATGAAGGGGGGGGGGACTACGGAACACATGCCCGGTTCCATACCGCCGTACTGCCGTACTGTAGGCACACTCGGTAATGTTTTATCTTTATCAACTATAGATATATTTACCTAATTTGGGATCAGATAGCTTTGTGTGAGTTGTCCCAAGAGTTATTTATTCATTATTTATTTAGTTCTAATACATCTAGGTGGGTACTAGAGGAGCTAGCAGACTTTCTACCACATAAATCACTAAGTAATTCTGAAGCTTGACAAGAGCACCTTCAAGTATAATTTGTAAATCTATCATCATACTATACTGCTGACTGAACCGATTTCGATGACTTTTGTGTGCATTTGGCACACAAAAGTCATCGAAATCGGTTCAGTCAGCAGTTCAGTGGCTGAAGAATTACCTTCTTAATAAAAAGATTTGTTTTAAAGTGACCTTCGTATAACTATATGTATACAAATGGTAAAACATGAAGTGTTTACCTATTAGGTAATGCCATATGTAATTTAAAAAAAATGGGCAAGAGCATGTCGGACCATGTTCCGCAGTAGGGTTCCGCAGCCTTGAATAATTGCATCAGCAGAAGAGCGTATGTTCATGGCACTTACGCCCTTTTGTTGAGAAACGCAGATTTTTGGCTATAACTCAATGACGGTATATCCGATCACTTCCGAAATAATTTTAGTTTAAAGTGTTTGTTAAGCGCTACTTAAGTGATTTTTTTTGTATTTTTGGGTCCCACGGTTCAAAAGATAAGGGTGGGGGACACAATTTATGCAACTTTTGGAGCGATTACTTCCAAAAATATTCACTTAATCAAAAAGTTTATCAGAAACCTTACAATGTTTTTAAAAGACCTGTCAAATGATATGTCACATGTTGATGTTGACTGTTTATTTTTCAGCGTATGTTACATACAAAATATGTATTTCTATGATGTAATTATCAAACTAAGTAGCGGCATATACAAGACATCTATGTACTAAATTTAATCAATATTTATTGTGTAGTTTTTGAGTAAAATGCCTGTGACATACGGACTGACAGACAGACAAACGGACTTCATGACTACGGAACCCTAAAAACACGACTGCCTCTGTGTTGAACACACCCGGTAAGTATACCTATTTGCCAATGTCCTGAAGTGGCCATTATTAACTGACTTCAAAAAGGAGGTTCTCTGTTTGGCCCAAATGTAGTATCATTTATTTTCTGAAAACAGCTGATTCGATTTGGATGGGGTTTCCGCTATTCGACAGCACATTTTTCAATACTTACATACATATATACCTGCCTATTGACTAGATCAGAAGAAAAACCAGACAAATGCGAGTCGGACTCGCCCACTGAGGGTTCCGTACTAATTTGTAGGTACATTTGGTCGTGGGTACGATTCCCATACGTGTGATCCACAAATTGTTGTTTCGAGTCTAGGTGTACATGCTGTCCGTGAATTGAATGTTTGTAAAGTCCCCCGAGACACAGAGCTTGTACCCTAATGCGGGAGTCGTCTTTAAAAAACAAAAAAAATATAAATGGACACACTTTAATTTTGAACTTTATTGTTTTTTGCATTTTTCCTTTATTCTGCTGCTTGCTTTTTGCCAAATTTCGTGATTCTAGGTCAACGGGAACAACCATATAGGTTTTCGACCCTAAACCTATAGGGTACTTCCGGTTGAGCCATAATTGTCAATTTTGGTTAAAAGCAAGGTCTTACAGCACAAGTAAAGAGAAAAATAAAGGCAAATTTTGGTACTTATATGTTTTTGCGAAAATCTAAATAGCCCATAGCTTTTTATCGTGTTGACTCATGACCTTGATTTTTTATACACATAATAGGGACTATAGATCTGTCTCTGGTATAAATTTCAACTTGCTAGGTCCACCCGTTCCTGAGAAAATCGGTGGTGACACACGGACAAAAGAGTGATCTTATAAGGGATCCTTTTGAGGTACGGAACCCTAAAAATTAGGTAGTTTATCAAGCGAGACTCTAGGTATTTAAGTATAATAATAATATCTTGGGACAACTCAAACAACGTCATCTGATCCCAAACTAAGCAGAGCTTGCACTATGGCAACCAGACAACTGATAAACATACTTATATGTTTGTAAATACATACATATTATAGATAAATTACACCCAGAAACAGAATAAACCATCGTGATCATCATATAAAGTTTTATCCTGGGTGGGGATCGAACCCACGACCTACGGCTTAGCAGTCAGGGTCACTAACCACTAGACCAACAGGCTAGTATGACGACAGACAACTTAAAAAAAATTGTAGCCTATGTTACCCAGACTCATTTTACGATTTTAAACAATACTCCAATCATCTAAATGCGTTTAGGTGTTTAGAAGATAATGATAAATAAAGAAACTCACAGCCACGAACACTTAACATTACTATACCTACTACACACATCAAAAGTGTCTAGGGATCAACATATATTTTTGCAATAACTTTTCTCCTGATTGATTTTTTTTTTTATTTCTTTAAGGATTCATCAAATAAAGTGTTTTCGTTTGTCACAGTAACGATAAACCAAGTCACCTTTGCATTAATAAAGAAATTTGCCATTTTCCTAATAAAGGGATTTTTGACATTTGAACCACTAACATTAAAGTTCGAAAAAAAGACTGAAATAACAGTTTTCTTTAAAATTTTATTGGGTAACTTAAACAATTAATAATCCGTGTTTCTACCGCGAACACTAACAACACAAGAACATCGGTTTGGCATACTCAAAATGAGTTCATCCAAATCACGCTGTGGAATGGCCGCCCATGTTCGTTGCAACAACAAAAAAAGGTCTTCTTGCGACTGGATACCCTCCATATTCGGCAGAGCTCTTCTCTGTAGCATATCCCATGCATGCTCAATCGGGTTCAAGTCTGGCGACTGAGCAGGCCAGGGCAGGACATTGATGTTAGCTGCGGCGAGAGTCTGTCTTACAACTCTTGCGGTGTGCGGTCGTGCATTATCATGCATTAACTGAAATAAGGGACCGATTTGCACTTGTAGAGGAACGATGACGTCTGATACAATCGTCTCAGCATAAATTTGAGCGTTGAGGTTGCCTCTGATCCAAATCAACTCAGTTCTTCCGCCGATCCAAATACCCGCCCATACCATGATGGTTCCACCACTATAAGGATGGACTTCCTGGCAGGATTTTAATCGCTGTTGGCGTCCAGGGGTTCTCCAGTGTCGTATACGTCTTGTATCCGGTCTCATACCAAAACGAGACTCATCAGAAAAGCACACGAAACGCCATTGTTCTTCTGCCCAATTTCTGTGTTCAAGAGCCCATTGATATCGAATCCTACGATTGTGCATTGCTATAGGTGGTACCCGTAGCGGTCTTCGGGAATGAAGGTTCACTTCATGCAAGCGGTTTCTGACTGTTTGGTCGCTAATTAAGTTCCCTGAAGAGTGATGAAGCCTCACGGCTAACATCATGGCGGTTATTGTTGGACCTCTTCGAGTTAAGATTTGAATGTATCGGTCTTGTCTCCGTGTGGTGCAGCGATACCGTCCTCCATGGCGCTCAGCCACGGTACCAGTGCTTCGGTAACGTGTCCAAAGTCGACTGATAACACTCTGACTTGTATTCAGAGCTAAAGCCACAGTACGTTGCCGGGAACCAGCTTCTATCATTCCCACGGCTCTGAGCATTTCTTCCCTGCTTAAATGACGTCGCCGCTCCATAATAACGTTGGTTTTAATCAGTAGTAGGGAAACAGTAGCACTAATAATGTCTTCAATGCGTTGTATGTTTTTATAGGGAAAATATTGACAGCTGATTTTCATCTTTTACTCGAATTTGATTCACAGTTCCTGATTCAAATTATGAAATGCACCAAAAAGGATCCATATAAATTTATAAAATCATAAATTTATTACAAAGCCACATCTCAATCTCAAGAAATCCGCATAAAAATGCTTGATCCCTAGACACTTTTGATGTGTGTATTTGTTTTTTGTAAATGACTTTTTTGTTTTGGGGGGGGGGGGGGAAGGGCAGCACCGGCCTAAGCAAATATGCACTAGATAGGTGCTGTTTACAATTCGGTTCATCTCTATTCCTTTGGTATGCACCTGGGTTTCATATTAGCAGTCAACACATCATTATAACAAGTTATCAAGCATGCTACATAGAAAAACAATCAATAATTCGTCCTTGCCTCGAGTGGACTGGAGTCTAATTAAATTAGGTAATACCGATTATATCTTTAGGTATAAGTAAGTACCTAGTCCGACCATAACTTCTGTTACAAAATGAAAATGCATTTTTTTTAATGACGTAATGTAATACTACTAAAACTTATATCTACATATTAATTTAAGTCTTAGCAAAAAAATAAAACAATATTCGATTCAAAATGGCCACCTTCGGCTTTTTACAGACCTTTAATGTGTCTAGCCACGAATCTATGGATTTACGCACTGTTTCCATGGGAAATTTCGCCACTGCTTGCTCCAGAGATTTTTTAAGAGACTCAAGTCTCCGTGTCGTTTAGAGCAAGCCATGTCCTCTAAAACTAACCATAATTTGTAGTCTAAACGGTTGAGGTCTGGGCTAGATGAGGACCAGTCTTCAGTTCTTAGTCCGGAACGTTGGTTTCCAGCCAGGCATGATATTAAATTGTTAGTAGTATGAAACAAAAACAACAGAAAACCCACTATTCGGATGGGGGACTACGGAACCCTACATTGTGTTTGGTCCGACATGCACTTGCCCGGATTTCAAAGTGATTATTGTATTATATATTCGCGAGCCTGGTGATAATTCCAACATCATGCCATTACCAATGGCCAGCCCAGGGCAGCATCAGCGCCACTCAAATTATTATTGTTCCACAAAGATTCTTTTTTAGCGAGATAGTCAGTCAAGACCTAGGTATAATAAATAACAGAAATCATCTATACTAATACTATAAAGCTGAAGATTTTATTTGTTTAAACGCGGTAATCTCGGGAACTACTGATCCGAATTCAAAAATTATTTCACTGTTGGATAGCCCATTTATCGAGGAAGGCTATTGGCTATATAACATCACGCTACGACTAATAGGAGCGGAGTAGCGACGTGAAATGTTGCAAAAACGGGGTTAAAGAAGTTTTCAAATCGGACCAGTAGTTCCTGAGATTAGCGCGTTTAAACAAACAAACAAACAAACAAAGCAAACAAACAAACTCTTCCGCTTTATAATATTAGTATAGATTCGGCACCAACTTCAAAATGTTTAATTTGTTTTTGTTATTCTAGGTACCTATATTATTTATTGCTTTTTAGTTGCCTTGTATTTATTTTAGAAGTCGGTGATATTTTTTTGTAAAAAAGTTTTTATTTCTCACTTTTTAGTGGGTTGGTTTGTAATTCACTTAAGTTACAATAGGCTTATGTCAACTGCTGAAATCCTTTTACAAAATATTGCTCACCCCGATGCAGGGCCGTTAATTGTTGAGGAGTTCACTATCAGCTCTATTACATTGTGGAATAGTAGTAGGTATAACGAGAATAAAGTGCTACTCAATACCATATTAAAGTAACTGAATCGCAAACTGTGAAATATTGAATAGGTCTGCTCGTCATATGTGGTCTTCATCATCAGTTCCACTTCACCAATTGGTATTTTTTAAGAGTAAATGCACGAATCACTATGAAATATACCTAAATCACTGTAGGTGTGCTTTTAATATTTTAAGAGTTCCCTCGATTTCTCCAAGATCCCATCATCAGATCGTGATCTTTCAAACACAAAATTAATTTTTCAAATCGGTCCAGCCGTCTTTGCGTAATCGGTGAACAAACATACAGACGAATTGAGAACCTCCTCCTTTTTGAAGTCGGTTGAAAATTGTATATACTACGGATCTTAGTCGCGTGAATAATTTAAGGTAAAATACCTTGTTTATTGCCCGACATTTCGACCGTATTGCAACGGCCGTGGTCACAGAAAGACTGGAAGTGTACAAATCGCGAAAGTTTATCAACATATATAGAAATAAATATATTTTTTAGTGATTTTAAACTCTTAAATTCCTCTTCTCTGGGAACACCTATTGTTAAACGTAGGTAGACATATTCTAATGCACCTCAAATATATGGACGGATCCAGGATATTATTTTAAGAGGGGTGGTAACTACTGGTAAGTCGCTAAAACAAATCAATTAGAGGAAACCACAAGAGGCAAATGGACAAAGAAATTAAACCAAAAACAATAATTACAAGAAATTCATTACGTCTGTGTGAGGAACACCTCTACTTTGGATTCACTTGCGTGCGGACGACGCACGTGCCTACACACAATGTATTCCCATGAGAATGCATATCATTGGACGGAAATCTAACACGAACAGAGAGGGATTAGGTGCAGGATCGACGGCTTAAAGAGGGGTGTCCAAGCGCTGTACTTTCAAAGGATCCTGCATGCACAGATCGGGCCATACCTTGATGGCGCCATTCGTAAGTATTTTAAATCTGAAGATACGGATTTGTAGTAAGTATTTTCTTATATTTTATATATTATAATTATAAAGAGGAAAGATTTGATTGTTTGTTTGTATTGAATAGGCTCCGAAACTACTGGACGGATTTGAAAAATTCTTTCATCGTTGTGAAGCTACATTAACCCCGGGTGACATATGCTTTTTATCTCTGTATTCCCACGGGAACGGGAACTAAGCGGGTGAAATCGCAAGGAGTCCGCTAGTATATTATATAACTAACAACATTTAATTTTATTTTCAATAGATCAGCGCTGCCATTTTTATTTGTAGGACTTTTACTGAGCTGATACCTACTAATTATAGCGAACATTGCAATACTTGTCTGCGCCAACCAAGCATCTGTCGAGCACCTCTGCATGTCTTATGTCTCTTTGAATAATTTAATGTGTTGTGTTTTATTTTTTTATATATTAACCATTGGCATATAGACCAGGACTGCGCCATCGCTTTCAATTAAAAAGTAAATATTGACTGCAGAGCGAGAGTCCTCAAAGTAAGCAGTAAGCGCTGTCTCTTTCTAGAGAGTGGTCAATTTTGGTAGCTAGGACAGGCCGAACGAGTGTTTTAACTCAGAGTGCTCACACAATTATAAAAATGATACACAGAATTTTATAATTACGTCAAAAGTGAAAAGGAGAAGAAGAACCAGAACTTCAAAAAAATATGAGAACGCGAACAAAGAGCAAGAGAAGTAATTCCTAGTGATCTTACTCTATCTTCGCGTTCTCAATGCCACTTTTCTAAATATGAATGTTCTTTGCCCGAACGTGTTATTTTTCTAAAATTCTATTACTTTATTATTTTTTAAATTAAACATTTTTTTTAGTTACCTACATATAGTAAAAAACCAAAAATTGATTTTTTTTTTAAATATCATGTGTTTTCGTTTCATCGTTCTAGTAAATATGTACCAAAAATGAATTTCAATATTGCTAACCTAATTTTGATTTTTAAAGATAATTGTTTTTTTTATGATTCCTTTATCATTTTATTTAGTTTTTTTTCTCTTCCCGCTGATAATACTCGGTAGGGATTATGGCTCGCACATTCTGTGCATTTGCCAGTTTAAGTTTATTTTCTTTTAGTTCCTAGTTTTTTTTTTTAAGTTTTCTTCTTTAAATCACAAAGTTTCGATCTTATCCAGTTAACAAGTATTTTAAGTAGGTATATTCTGCACTCGATGCGTATATTTGTTCGGTGATTTTACTGTAAAAATAGCGACATGTTAGTTTGCCGCCATTTTTACAACTCGTTTTATTTTGTTTTAGTAAAGGTATATGTACCAAAGAGGAAACTTAATAGTTCATAACCTTGAGTATAAGATTCTGATAAAAAAAAATAGGTAATTATAGTTTTATAATCATCGATCTTTAGAATTTGTTCATGGTGGTAAACCTTTATATTCCCAAATATCCCAATCGGTGATTCAGCACTTATGGCAGCCCTAGTTTAGACCTCCTTTGCTGTCGAATTCGAAGCAATGAAGAAAAACTATCGTGTTGCCTAGACTAGATCTAGTATTCAAAAACGTGTTGTTTTCAAATAAAGGGCATTTAAAAAACACCCTCAGTCTGGAAGTCCTCGCCTTAAGGGCGTCCTAGTCGATGCCCTAACATAAAAACGCGCATATGTGATGATTACTCATTTGTACAAGTTCGTAAGTCAAAGCTTAAAATTAATATCAATTTGTTTTATCATAAACTAGGCTTGTAGCCAGCGATAACTGAAAATAAATTTATATTTTGAAAGTTATAAGCCTTAAAACATTTAAAAATTTTGGCGAAATTCCAATGTTTTACAAATCCAAATAATGTTTTAAGATCTATAAGTTTATGATAAAACGAATTGATTTTAATTTTAAGCTTTGACTTACGGCCTTAAACAGAGAGAGAGAGAGAGAGGAGTAATCACTTATACGCGCTTGTATGATAGAGTCATATTAAGGGCACCCTAGTTGATGGACTAGGGTGCCCTTAATATGTTCTTTGGAACAGGGAGGGTCCGATGATGTCTTGATATAGGTTATCTTCCCATTTAGTTACTTAATTTTATTTTTCTAAACAGGTACTGTCGCAGATATTCGATTGCTAATTAATGGATAGCAAAACTGTTTTCACTACTTAGATTAAGATCTCAAACTCTTTGGAATAAAAATATACGAGTACATATTACAAAATAAATTTTAAAATTGGAACATTGAGAAGACACTCGTCAAAATAGGAATTGTCAATTAGTTGAACAATTTTACTAATCAAGATGGAGTCGCATCATTCTCAAAAATTATAATATTTTGTGCGCGTGTTAGGGCTTTAACAGAGAACCAGATTTTCAATGTATTAAGAGTTAGCCCTATTTTCTCAATATAAAGTGTACCAATTCGATTGCAATATATACTGGGGATGATGTTTCATTTTATTAAATATCCCTTGCCTCGGCTACACGTGACCCTCTGGAGAGAGCAGGGGATCTAGGATTTTGTTTCATGAGGGGATTGACCCCGGTAAGGTAGGAAGTAAAGACTAAATAGCACACGTAATATTGATTTAATGATGGATAATAAAATAAGTGAGTCACCTAGTCAATAAAATGTTTGATTAAGCAGTAGTTGCTAACAAGTTTAATTTAGAATTCAAAGTTACACTGACACATCTACTGACACAACAGTGCACGTCCTACTAGGTATATACAATAGCCTAGTAGATAGGTACCTATCTACTAGGCTATTGTATCTACGTTATTACATAAAATAAAGAACTTAATACTTAAGCAAAACAACTACAATACCCTATCTATTTAGAACGTTAGGTATCTACTGAATTCATAAAAAAAATCATAGTTTTTGTTTATTTCGTATATCGAACCCGCGTCCAAACGTTCCTCTCCACGAAATCCTACTGTGAAAATAATGTGCTCAGAGAAAGCATTCTAAACCGATTATGACCTACTTATTAAATAAACGAAAAGTTGATGAAAATCATTATAATAACACTAATAATCCTATTAACAATAGCTAAGTAATATATAGTTACCTAACAAAACACAAAATTGCCTAAAATCGTACTTGAAAATACCTAAAGCCACGTGCCACTGCCTCAACCCATAGTTCGTTCAAAAATATAAAAATGAATTTTTAGATTATTGATTCTGTGAGCCGAGTCACCCGCTATACAATTTTTATATAAGTGTAATACCAAAACACACACTATAATAACTTTTCATCTATACGCTAACTACACATACGGGAAGTCACACACACTACGCCAGTTTTACATAGAAAAACAGCCGTTCTCCTCTCTAGCCTATCTATACGTATTATAGAAAAAAAAAACTTCAAAATAGTACGGCTTCATTCACTTTCACATAATATTACACAAATTTCAAACTATAATGTATGAACATCAAATGCTTTAAAGATTAGTTTTGTTTGTATCAATACATATTCCTTCTCGTTCACACATCCGAACGCTTTCGAGTTTTCCCGTTCACGTCCAACTCAAAATACGCCAAAAATGACGTCGAGCCAATGTTGTTTCGAAAACAGTGTCTCGCGTTTCTTTCTACGGACACCGCGCGCCCGCTCGCCGTTTATTATTTGGAATTTTCCAATCCACTGATTACTACTCGTCGTAAGTTTTACAAACAAATTCGAGTCCGTTTCGTATTTTTCACGATTAGCGCAATGTAGTAAAGTCATAAGTAGCAATGACGATAAGGTCGAGTTTCGCTCGCAGGTGATTACTAACCGGCCGAATCGAAACGACACACGGAGAGTCCTTCTGCGAAGGAACCGAGTATACCGCTGAAATAGATCGTATCGTACATAGAAAATTCTGACAGCTCGGAACCGTCACAAGAAAATAATGTCGTTTTTATTACATTTTTTGATAAATTATTATTCTAGTTTCGGTTCGGCGGCGTTCCAACGGCCTTATCGATTTTCCTATTTAGCGCGCTATCGTATTTTATACATTTTCGAAAGGTCCGCCGCGCGTCTATGCGCTTTCGAAAAATATTTTATAAGTATTTTCTCGGCGGCGAACGGACGTCGAGCGCGGTGCCGTAAATTGGTAATAATTCCGTTGATTACACAGTAATATAGTGGCCGAATATGGGTTAGTGGTGAGGAACACGGAGCAAGTGCGAGCGTTGACTTCTGTGATACGATCCTATGAAAAATGTTTGTGTTTGTGTAAGTTTTGTGTTTTGTTGGTTGATACTTGTGTCTGGTGCATTCCGATTGTGAAAGTGCACTTCGCTGTGTGTTATTGTGCGTCGGATGCTGCAGCAGGCGTGTTGGACTCACCGCTGGTCTCACTACGACACAGCTGAACGCTTGCCCGTAAGTACTGGTCGCAGCAGACCTTTCTAGAACGGCCTCGGGGCTGCAGGCGGCCGTCGGTGCATAAGGTCATGAGAGCTGGGTCCGACACCTCGCTGCAGGCCCTGCATCCCCAACATAACCTAAACAGTCAAATGTTGACAGTCAACATCACTGTTCCACTACAACAGGAAACTTCACTTATTAACTCTAGAATTCTCATTGGAATTCTTGAATTGGACCAAAAAGTTTTCATTCTTCCACAGTGTAATATCATAGATTTTTTTCAGTTTAACCTGTTGTGTCTAGTGAATTTAAAAATATATTTAAAGGTCAGTTTTCATGAGAAATAATTCTATAGGTTACTGCTAAAAATAGCATTTAACCTTCAGACAAATTAACAAAATGTGGTTTCATTTTCATGTTACTACATTAACATTTTATATTATACTTTTTAAATAATGCTGGCACATAATTAAAAAAAATTAAACCTCATTAGATTATTATATCTGTATTGCTTTTTTTATCAATATTTAATCAATTGATAATATCTTGCACAGTACATATTTGTGTCAATTTTAAATACTGGCATTCTTTTAAAATCATTGTAACTAAATTATTATTATTTTAAAAACAATTTATTAATTTTAGAATATTATTCACTAGTAGACTAATTTCAGAATGGCATAACTATTTTACATTTTGTTGATTTAAACTTTAACAAATTTTAAATCAACAATTTGATAGATTATTTCCAGATTTATTATTTATAGATTATTGAGAGATTTTGTAGATTTGAATAAAATATACTATTCATTTGATTTAAATTATGTAAATACTGGGCAATCCAAAAATATGTAAATATTTACAAATAATCTATGGTACTTATAATATTTTTTGAGTGAACATTAATAATTATGATTAAAATAGTATCTTTTATAGAAACATAAAAATTTTACTACCTACCTTATTATAAACCTTAAATTAAAGTTACCTACATATTTACAATTATATATGTAAAAACAGATGAAAAGAAAATGATAATTAACTATTTTTAAATAAATGAACATTGAAACTAAATAGGCATAGATAATAATCTTATTCATAATTTTTTTTATGACTGGAATAATATTTTTTAATTTTTTATCTGGTACAATCACAAATTATACAAAATAAAAACATTATGAATGTTTATGGAGATAGATGTTTGTTATTATCTAAAACTTTACAGATTTTTAAGTTCTATTTTCACTGGACATAGGTGTTTTTTCAATTCATTTAAAACTATGTTTATTAACAATAATTAGGCATTATAATCCAATAATATTATTTTGTCTTTATTTTTATTTTAAATAATTTTTTAAATAATTTTTTGAATAATGCTTAGCAATTTATTTTTTTATGAAGATTTGCGAAATTATTACTCCTTTTTTATAGACATTGAATAAAGACCTTTTAAGATACATTAAGGATTAATGGTATTGAACAAATTCTAATAATAAAAAATGTTATTGCTTCAATTGAAATATTATCTATATTTATTTAACTAAGACCGTCTGTTGCTTTATCATGGCTTATCTCCAAGACTGATTTCAATGAAATTTTGGTAAGGAGATAGTTTATACTCATACTATAACATAAGCAATATCTATACTAAAATAATGTATGTTACCCATCTTTAAAAAAATATTTTTATATTTAAACTAGCTGACCCACGCAACTTTGTATGCGTCAATTTTCCCCATTTTTGCAACATTTTTCACTGCTGCTTCGCTCCTATTGGTTGCAACATGATGTTATATAGTAGCCTATAGCCTTTCTTGATAAATGGGCTACCCAACAGAAAAAGAATTTATCAATTCGGACAAGTAGTTTCTGAGATTACCGTGTTCAAACAAACAAACTCTTCAGCTTTATATTATTAGTATAGATTATTTTTTATTTTCCAACATAAAGGTTCTTGACTAAAAAAAGGTATCTAAGAAAAATACCGTTTTTTAGTAGAGAATTTACAAAAAAAACAAAGTGGGGTGATATTTAATATCATTGTACCTAGATTATTCAAGTAGGTACTCATCAGAATGAATCTTCTAACATATTCATATTAAAATTATAAAGAGGTAAAGTTTGGCAGATTGTAGGGGGTAATCTCTGGTTCTACAAAACCAATTTTGAAAATTCTTTTACCAATAGTATGCCATGTTATTTGTGATTGTCATAGGCTATAACGTCACACTATGACCAATAGGAGTGGAGCATCAATGAAAGTGTTGTAAAAAGGGGAAAAATTACACAAACAAATTGTGCGAGTCAGCTAGTATATTAAAACTTAAGTAATTTATCTTAATTATCATGACTTTTACTATATATACTAATATTATAAAGCTGAAGAGTTTGTTTGTTTGAACGTGGTTATCTCAGAAACTACTGATCTGAATTGAAAAAATATTTTAGTGTTGCAAAAATGGGAAAAATTTACGCAGACTAAGTTGCGCAGTACAGCTAGTTATTGCTATAAAAGTGACTCTGACTAAACCGCAGAAAACCAATGTAGGTAGAAGATGATGGAGGAGGCCTTCGGTCCAGAACATGTCCCCCAATAAAATATGGCAACTTCAGTAACAATAATACTATTATTACTGTAAAAGTTTGTTTGAACATGTTCATTCTTTTAAAAATATTCTACTGATTTTGATGACATTTGAAATGGAAATAATTTAAAACCTTAGAATATTATGCTACTTTTTATTGTGTTACATCTTTAAGGATAATTAATTCAGGGTACTTAATAATTTTGTTTGATTTATTTATTTATATTCGTTATTCAGAAAAACGTTAGATCAATTGTTTTTATAGTTACATTTTTTTAGCAATGATAATCTTTTCCATTTCTTCTATTTCATACAACAAACAAGAACCCATCAGGAGGATAGGTTCTTGTTTGTTGTATGAAATTAGAAAAATAAAGATAAAACTGTTTTCCTGATTTCGTCTCTTTTAAGATGGCCATGACATTTTTTTACTATTCCTAGTAATGTGGATCGCTCAACAATATTCTTGTTAAAACCTTATCTTATTGATAAAAGAGTTACAAGGTGCTAATTTTTTTCTGTTCTTATCAATCAATTTTTTTTATTATAATCAATCTACACTACATGTTACATATATACTTATATTATTTTGTATTTGATGATAACAAATATTTTTCACTTATGGTAAGGTTTTACTATAAATAAATATGGAGGCTAGCAACACCAGGGTTGAACTCATTGACGTATAGATCTGGACCGTGCCATCCCTTTCAATTAAAAAGTAATTATTGTGCGGCCTTTGACAGGTATTGTCCACTTCTTCGCAGTCCTGGTCTCTACGTCAATGGATGAACATAAACGTCTTTATTTCAAAAACCAACAGTGATTGTTTAAAAAAATCAATTTGAAAAAAAAAAATTCTTTGAAAAATGTCAGCAGATTCGGTTGATATTTGTGCAAGTATAATTTATTGCAACTATAGTCAGCATTATCCGTTGCGTAAGTTATCTATTTGGTGCCTTTTTACGATGTAACGCCGTACTGATTTTGTTGCCGTTTGGAATTATAGATAGTTTATGCAATCCAACCAATCCATTTGTGTATCACAAATTACCGAGCGTATAAAAGGAAAGTTTAGGGTTGGTATACGCGAAACGAGAGTCCGGCTCTGTCATAAATTTAAAAAAATCTTGAAGTTACGGGAAAATGTAAAGAACGAGCGATGACGGACGTTCAGTAACAGATATTCGACTTTATTTTGACCTACGTTTCTACGCACTGTGAAATAATGGTTGTGTGCGGGAGAGCGAGGCGTGTGGGTAGCACTAAATTAATAATATTTTTCGAAGTTAATTAATACACACAAACTTCGCCCATGGACACGGATCTTAGACCAGTTTTTACTGAGAGTGTTGCTGTACTCTCAGTATTTTGTAAAAATATTCTAATGGTCACTATAGCCCGATTTTCGCGACATTTGCCTGAAGATTAAGCTTAGTTCTAATTATAATCCGCATTTGCCTCAAGTTTGATCTTATAATATAATCAGCAGTTATTGATATGTTGTAATTGTAGAAGTACCGACTGTAGAAATTATCAAAATTATCAAGACCAGGTGAGGGTAGTTGAAAAACCCCGCGCCTCACGGAGACATGGCTAAGCTGCCATCAGTCGACCCGTAACCACGATCGGTGCAATTCGATGGAAACCTCGGGTAAATAAAATATTCGTACTATTAAATATTTCACGTGAATAATTCCCGATTATATTCTAATACTAGCTGACCCGCGCCGTTTCGTATGCGTCAATTTTCCCCGTTTTTGCAACATTTTTCATTGCTGTTTCGCTCCTATTGGTCGTAGCGTGATGTTATATAGCCTATAACCTTCCTCGATAAATGGGCTATTCAACAGTAAAATAATTTTTCAATTCGGACTACTAGTTCCTGAGATAATTGCCTTCAAAACAAACAAACTCTTCAGCTTTATAATATTAGTATAGATGAGTAATTGATTATTATTAACTTATCTTAATATCACACTATTCACTATATTTTCAGAGTGCGTTTGACAACGCCACACCACACAATATGCATTTTGCTCAGGCGTGTTTGTTTGAGCCTTAATTACTACGTAACGGACAACATACACGGACTATCAAGACATATATAATGATTGCGTGTCCACAAACGATGTCTATGGTAGCCATTACGCGCTCAATCCAGATCGTGATCTGATCAAGGTTGCGGATTGATTCGCTTAGTTGTAACACGTCGCGATCCGTCAATCCAAGACGTTACACAGTCAATTAGGATCAAGATCACTGCTCACGATCACAGGATCTCCATCTAGATTGTGCATAGCTCGAGCGTAGTACGTATGACGCTTAACTTCTGTACTTTCGATGTTTAGTGGCAATGATGTGAAATTAATCCGTTGATCTGATTTTTTTAAATACCGTATTTTAAATGATTAAAGGTACTTTATCCGTAATTTCTTGTTTAAAATAATCGTGCTTAATGATATTAATCTATACTAATATTATGAAGCGGAAGAGTTTGTTTGTTTGTTTAAAAAATTGTTGGCTAGCCCATTTATCGAGGCAGGCTATAGGCTATATAACATCACGCTACGACTAATAGGAGCCGAGTAGCGACGAGAAATGTTGCAAAAATGGGGAAAATTTACGCATACGAAGTTGCGCGGGACAGCTAGTTACTGATAAACCGAAGAGGCAGAATGTACTAGGTCGTCTAAATCTGACTGTAAAGGTGAGTATACACTTCAGCATTTACAAGTAACAGAACGGCGAGCATTCGTTGTTTTTAAATTTACTCGAACCACACTTCGAACATGACGCTCGCTGCTTTATTACAACCTGATTTTAAAAACCAACGAGCGTTTTGGTGCAACGTTTTACCGAGCAAAGCCACGAGCGCGGGTGACGGGAGTGTATGCAAGACAGTAATAAATGTTACAGGTAAATGCGCCTTACAGCATTTACCCGTAATTATGTCCAACATAGCATAGAGCATTCGCAAAAACGTTTCCATTACATGGAAATACTTCAAGAAACTGAGCATTTGCCTGTATTGTATTACATTATAATGCTCTAGGAAATGCTCAAGTGTATACTCACCCTAAGGGTGAAGATACACATGCCAGTAATACGGAATAGTTGGCGTGCTTGCTAGTCGCATGCTAGTAAATCAAATACAGGCATGCCAGTTAATGTATTAAGGTTCATTTCCATGCATCGCGACCCATCGCGAGCCGCTCGCGGCTTACGACAAGCGGCTGAGGTAAGTGACAGACGCGCGCGGCCGACGACTCACAGTATGTTATTTTACTTCGGTAGCGGACATCCTGTTTTTTTAATGTTTTAGGATGGATAAGAGCCAAACTAAATTTATATTAAAACTCCCAAAATTTTATCTCGCATAGTTTTAGAGAAATTTAAAAAATCGAGAAATGTCCATAGAAACCATAGAAGTACTATAACTCCATTTTCAATAATGTTTTTTTTTATTTTATTTTTTATTATGATTGAGATATATTTAACGCACCAATTGATAAAAAAAAAAGTTAATAATCTCGTCTACTTTGAGCGAGAATATTTATTTTCTATTATTTGATGTTTATTTTTTTTCTTAGGCATCCTTTAACGGTCGCATTTTATTTTATTGCCTGATTGTTAGTTGCAGTGACTATTACTACCACAAAAAAAACTAGATGCTACAAACATAGGACTTCAGAGATATTAATTTTTTAAGTATTGTGTTAGGGTTGTCGCGTTATCCGTCAAGTCTTTGGTTTCACTTTTGTTGCGGCCATAAAAAAAAATAAGGGTTAGGAATGATGGATGCAACTGGCCCGTTTGTATGTTTACGTGACATGCAAATTATATAACGAAATAATATTAACATAAGCTGGGAGTACCTCCATGTGGTGAAGGCGGTAACAGTTTTTACTGGCTAAAACTCCCAATAATATGTAATAAATGACCTGCATACTTCTCTATGCTTAAATGCCTTCGAGCTTATGTGGTTTCGTTGTTTTTTTGTGTAAATGTATTTGGCGGCACGGTAACGCAGGGGAGCAGCCGCCATTTAGCAGTTTGTTTTTTTAAGCGGAATTTGTTTGTGTTTATGGAGCCATAATAAACGTGGCAAACCAAAAAAACCTTTACCCCCGAAAGTCCTTCCTCTCTTAAAAGTGACAACAGAGAACGTAAATTTCTACCCATCTGAGTCAAATACTCAGTTTGAGGAAGGCTCGACTTCCTCAAACTGATTATATTTTGTCTCATATTCCAATTTTTATTCTAAATATGTAATATAATTTGCATCAGTCCTCTAACATGGTGTATAATATGTTAGTGGCTGCACCTTAACCCCATATTAAGTTTTTATACAAACAAACATTTTAAAAATTGGCGATTTGATAAGAGTGCCCGTGACTTTTATTGCTTTTCTCCAGCTTTACCTATTGTTTGCGAACTTGGCATTACATGTATATGTGGAATCCTGATGTTAAAACGACGTTGACGTAGACGACGAAAGCGTTGTTTTAAGAAAGTAAAAGTGTGTATAGAATTTTGAATTTTGAACATACCTAAATAATACAGAAAGGTAGCCTATTGGACTAACTTGATAGGTATATGGTATCTAATCAACTACTTATAGAATACAAACACTTTTTGTGACAACCCTATTTCCATAGAAATATTAAAAAAACTTAGAAACGTTATATCTCTGAAGTCCTGCATGAAGGATAATCAATTTTTTCTCAATGGGAAGATACATTACTCGAGTGTATTTTGTTGGTAAAAAAAAATGCGACCGTCACATAGAAAATTTTATATAATTTTTTTTCTAAAATTTGAAAAATATTTTTTTTCTCACTTGCCAGGTCAAATTAAGACTTGTAAATGTTACACGCAATTAAATAAATAATCATCACTTTATTTGTAATTTTAACAAAGTTCAGTGTTGGTTAATTCGGGAAATATTTATAAAAAACATTTCGACCAAGTTCATTGACCTTACAAGAAAAAAATCGTAACTTTAAAATTAAGAAATATATTTATTATATTGTTTCATATTAATCTGTATTACGATGATATCCATCGAAATAAACTATAAAAAGAGGGTGACCGCAACTGAAGGGAAATAACACACTGTGCGACTGTCGTAGGCCTGCGCGCGCACTGTGAATATTGTTGCATCGGCCGCGAGCGTCAGCCGCTTGTCGTAAGCCGCGAGCGGCTCGCGATAGGCCGCGAAGCTCGGAAATGAACCCTTAGCTTCTTAAAGTATGAGCTCAAAGCCGTTTTCTTGGAGTAACAAGTTGCTGAAGTGAGGGTTTTTTCTCGGTCGTCGTGACGACATCACCTCATACATTTTTTTGCCGAGAGATCCTTTTTTTTTTTTTTTTAAGTATTTACCCTACCATAACATATTCCTTTTTTTAAATAAAAGTGTATTTCAAAGCAAAGAAGATAATCTGCCTGTAATTTCAACGTTTATAGAAGATCTATTAATTATAAAATTCCATGTGCTTTGACATAAGTGATTAAGGTGTTCAAAGTGAACATTTTAATAAGATCGTTGCCTGAAAAAAAAAATACCTATGTATAATTTTTGAGTATCTGATAACGTTTGTCATGACCCTTGTACAAGCAACTCTCACTTGTTCGGTATATATATCGTGGGCTAAACTAAAAAAAATATCCTGGGTATTGGGTAGTTACTTTTTCCTGGGCATAAAAACCGCACTTAGCCTCCTAATCGGGCCATTGTACGCCTGAGTATTGGTCATTGGTTGGTAAAATAATACTGGGGTAAATGCCAGTGGGACTTCATTTGGAAAGAGTCGCTAGTCCCTCAGTTTAAACCATGTAAGACAATCTTTCTATTTTCAGTGCTCCTGAAACCTCAAATCCGATTTGATTGAATTTATGTATGGAGATTGAAGTAGTATAAAGGTTACTGGGCGGTTTGAATAAAGCTTGGGAGAAGATCTAAGGGTGGTCCCTCATCGCAAGCGTTCGCCTGTAATGTAACATTACATATCCGAGCATTACATCAGAGAAGGAGGAGAGCCGGGTATAACGCAACCTGCAATGGTACAGATTCGAATATTACATCGGTGAGGGAGGATAATTTGACTGCTGTGGCGCGGTGGTAGTGTGTCCGAATGCTACGCAAGAGGTCGTGAGTTCGATTCCCACACGGGACACTAATTTGAGTGATCCACAAATTGTTATTCCGAGTCTGGGTGTACTTTATGTCCGACTTGTATGTTTGTAAAGTCCCCCGCGACACAGGTCTTGTACCCTAATGCGGGAGTCGTTCTAAAAAGATTAAGCATTACAGTGTGGAAACTGTAATTATACTAGCTGTAATATTTAAACTTGTAACACCAATGAATAAATTAAACGATCGCTTTGAAAATCGAGTCATAAATGTTTTGTTACAGGCGATGCTTGTCAGTCAGGGAGGCCGTATTATAACGTAATGCTCGAAATCGAATCAGTATGTTACATTACAGGCGAATGCTCGCGGTGAGGGACAGGCTTTATTAAAGATTTTAACAAATAATGTACTTAAGTATCTAATGGACACTCACTGATTTGAGTATTCGGCGACCTAACTACGTCTACAGACGATCAGTAGTTGTTGGTGATGATGCATTTTTATTTTTAACACGTAGGTTTACAAATTTATGAAGGACTCCCACACAGTCGTATGTGGTGAGGTAACACTGAAAGAAATATCGAAAAGCAGCAATCTATGGGAATTAACAAGACTAGGTAGTAGCTGACATGTCGCTAAAGGGACATAATATCGCGAACGGAACGTATTGCGAAAGGGCCATATCGCGAACGGGACATACTGCGAAAGGGCCATATCGCGAACGGGACATATCGCTAATCGTTGAGGCTTTTACTAGCGGGCCCAATCGCGCAAAGGGCCCAAACCGTCCCAATGCCTTTTGAAGAGTTCATCCACTTTTTAGCTCTATTAGGTCTGCTCGATGGTATTATACTGTACTAACATTTAAACTTTCGCGTTGCATGATTATAACTATTTATTATACGGGAATTGTTTACCTTAAAATTGCTTGACGTTTCGACCAGGTTGCACCGGCCGTAGTCACAAGCGGCCTGGTCGAAACGTCAAGCAATTTTAAGGTAAACAATGCGCGTTAATTCCCGTATAATAAATAGGTATTATACTGATATAACATACCTACTTCTTATGTTACAAATCGATAGCAAAAATTACTAGTTGAAACCGACATTCATGACTCATAGGTATTCACGTCAAAAGCGAAGCTAAAGTATGATAAATATTTTTTATTATATTTTAAATAAAAATACGCAGTTCTAGATTATTATGTTTTGTGAAACTCTTTTACTAAGCAATCGCGTGGATACAAAAAATGCAGTTACTTACCTACTAATAATATCAAATCATGACCATGCAATAGAACTCAAAACTCAAAGAAAAAGTACATAGTTCACATAGACATGTGACGCCAGGCGCGGACCCCCCCGCCCCCCCTCCATACGAGCGTCTCACACTTGGCCGGTTTGATACGCGCCTATGTGACGCCAGAAAGAAAGATTAAATTCAATAATACCTAATAATAAATTATGGTTTCGTAGCTACTGATTTTCAAATAAATCTTCAACCCTTATTTTACTCCATAGAAGTATTTAAAAAAATAAATTTAAAAAAAACTGTATTTCTTACTAAATACAGCTAATAATACAAGTTCTGTGCTTGCTTCAAAATCGGACGATTTTCGAGCAATCTTTCAACCCCTATTAGAAATTAAATAACAAAATATCATAATGGATACATTAATAAAAGAAACCCATTGAGCAATTTTATTTTTTAGTACCGTAGTGCTATTACTTACTTATTCTGTAGTTTTAGTTAAGCCTTCATATTATTATTTTATATAATACTAGCTGACCCGCGCAACTTCGTATTCGTAAATTTTCCCCGTTTTTGCAACATTTCTTATTGCTGCTCCGTCCTTATTTATCCACTAAATAATAGATGTTATTATACATATAAACCTTCCTCTTTAATCACTCTATCTATTAAAAAAAACCGCATCAAAATCCGTTGCGTATATTTAAAGATTTAAGTAGATATATATAGGGATATAGGGACAGAGAAAGCGACTTTGTTTTATACTATGTACTATGTAATGTATGTCATTAAGATTTTTAATTAAATCCGAAAATGTATGATGATGGTGGATGTTTGGTTGTTCCTCCTTCACGTAAAAACTACTGTACGAATTTTAATGAAACTTTGAAGTAATTAATTTTTCACATCAGAATACCACAAACTACAAAATTCTAACTAAACGCTAGCGAAACCGCTGCAAAAACCAAGTTCATACACATCGAGATTATAAAAGCGTGAATCTTATAAAACCCAAGACAAGTCCAAAATGATATCAAAAGACGTACTTCTTAAAAGACAAGCAATGTTATTTGACCTTTAAACTATGTCTTATATAAACAACTGCATTCTAGGAAACAATGCGAGTTGGAAGGAGACAGTTATATGCATTTTTTTCGTGTATTAGACAAGGACGGATGACTTAGAAATGTGCACCGTTGGAGTTGCTCACTTGTACACTTACTGTGACTCTGTTTTGAAATATTTTAATTAGACAGTTACTTACGGCAGTTAAATGATTGTGGGTAAGCTGAGTTAAATTGGTTTTTTAGTGTCGACTGTCGAGACGTTAGTATGTACCTATGTGTAATGACGACGGACGGATATACATATAAAACTGCATTAAAGTTGATATGAAAAATAAACCAACTTTGTTAACCCTTGATTGGGCGCGCCAAAAAAGTTGCATAAACGGGCGCGTGGGGTGTGTTGCACCCCAAATTAGTTAATTGAAATATGATAAGAAATACTTGCCAATTACAGTTCTTTTGAACATACTTATTTATCAATTTTTAAACCTGTTTTATCCTAATTTGACTGCCTCTGTGGCGCGGTGGAAGTGTATCCGACTGCTACGCAAGAGGTCGTGGGTTGGATCCCATGGTTTATTCTGTGTCTGGGTGTTATTTATCTATAATATGTATGTATTTAGAAATTATGTTTATCAGTTGTCTGGTTGCCATATTACTAGCTCTGCTTAGTTTGGGATCAGATAGCGTTGTGTGAGTTGTCCCAAGATATTATTAAAAAAAATATATTATTAAATTACTTAATTACTACAATTTTAAACATAAGACAAACTTTGTATATAGTTTTCCTCGTTATAATTAAGGTTGACCACTGTTATTTGGTCATTGCACACTTGTTGATAGCACTTAATAGCTTTAATCAATGTTTTAAATCCATATACTAATATTATAAATGTGAAAGTAACTCTGTCGGTCTGTCTGTTACGCTTTCACGCTCAAACAGCTAAACCGATTTAGATGAAATTTGGTATGGAGATAGTTTGAATCCCGAGGAAGGACAAAATATAGTTTTTATCGCAACAACCGATAACCACGCGGTCGGAGCCGCGGGCGAAAGCTAGTGTGAAATATATGCCACCTTTTTATTTCATGGCTATATGAAGCTGGTTCAATTTTGTAATGGGACCTCATCCCCACTACTAAGCATCCCCAACTTTACGTGTATTTTATCATTTTGTTGTATATTCATGCCAAATTGTAGCTTTCTAGCACTAAAAGTCTCCGAGCTAAGCTGTGAAAGGATGGACAGACATGGCAAAACTATACTAGAATCTCCTTGTTGACTATGGAACCCTAAAACCCACAACATGATATTAAAAATACAAAAGTACTGTAATACAACTTATTCAATTACACTAGTATGTATTATTTGCCAAATTATAGTCTTGAAGCTTAAATACATAACAAATTAAACATTATTTACCTACCCAAAATGTAGCGCTATATGTAGTTACGCTCTAGGATACCAAACATACGCTACCAAAAACGGCTTATGATAAAATATGTATATATATAGACCAGAGCGTTAAACCAAATTTAAAAATGTTATGGGCTTAGAAACGCGTTGGGGTGTGTTACAAGTAGAACCCACGCGCCCAATTAAGGGTTACGTAATGTAGCAAATTGTACATTTTTGTTTTTTAGTACAAGTTCTTTCTAGTTTGAGATCAGTTGACCGTGTGTGAGTTATCTATACTAATATTATAAAGCTGAAGAGTTTGTTTGTTTGTTTAAACGCGCTAATCTCAGGATCTACTAGTCCGATTTGAAAAATTATTTTTGTTGGATAGCCCATTTAACGAGGAAGGCTATAGGCTATACAACATCGCGCTACGACTAATAGGAGCGGAGAAGCGACGAGAAATGTTGCAAAAATGGGAAAAATTTACGCATACGAAGTTGTGCGGGACAGTCGCAAAATATGTACCTACTTACCTCCAGAACAAGGGGAAGATTCCGTGTCGATGAGCGATATTATTTGAGCGTCGCTCGAACGCGCATTCTATGAAGCTCTTATTATTATTGTATGAGGAAGTATTATATTCACAAAATAATGAGTATGTACTTACAGAGGATAACCTTATGTATGACTAGGTGTCCCGCGCAACTTCGTATGCGCAAATTTTCCCCGTATTCGGATCACTAGTTCCTGAGAATATCGCGTTCAGACAAACAAACAAACTCTTCAGCTTTATAATATTAGTATAGATATCCTAGATCCTCATTGCACATTTTTTTTTTGTTGTAATAGATAGCTAGCAATGTGGGATTGCTAGCAATCCTGTTAACCCCTCCAGCTAAGCTCTATGGCTTTTGTTAGGAGTGGATTCACGTCGGTAGTATAATGGTCACGATTCGAACCCAAGACCTCACGATTGCAAGACCGATGCCTTAGTCATTAGGCTACCGCCGCTTCACTTACCTGATAATATGACATTTTTATTTAACACTAGTGTCGCTGTCTTTTTTTTTTGCCCAGAAACATTCGAAGGCGTCTCTAGAACACCCTGTTAAAGTTTCATCACAATCTGATCAATGGTTTCGAAACATCATCATCATCATCAGCCTATCGCAGTCCACTGCTGGACATAGGCCTCTCCAATTGCATGTCACTTTGTTCTATCCTCGGCTTGTCGCATCCAGCTCCTGCCAGCCGTTTTGCGTAGATCATCACTCCATCATCATCCACTCGGTTTCGAAACGCATAGAAAAAATACCTACATAGATAGACAAATATTCATTTTTATATATATAGACTAGCTGTGCCCGCGATTTCGTCCGACTCAAGTTGCAGTGCTACTCTCTTACTATAGACGTTAGCGTGATGATACAAGTAGCCTCAGTTAGTCCTTACATCCTCACAGGGACTTTCAATGTCTCGCAGTCAAAGTCCGGACAAAAAATCGGTCCAGCCATCTCGGAGATTTGCCAGAACAAACAGTGTCTGTCTGTTTGTTCCGGCTACCGACAGACAGACAAACAAAAGAATTTAAAATTGTTTTTTTATTATAAGTAACACATATACCTAGTCCGGCCATTAGTTCTGTTATAAATGAAAATGCATTTTTTATTAGTAGTAAGTAATGTAATATTACTAAAACTTAAATGTACATATTTATTAAAATCTCAGCAAAACATAAAAACAATATTCAAAATGGCCACATTTGGCTTTTATACAGGCCACGAATCTATGGATTTACGCACTGTTTCCATGGGAAATTTCGCCACTGCTTGCTCCAGAGATTTTTGAAGAGACTCAAGTCTCCGTGTCGTTTAGAGCAAGCCATCTCCTCTAAAACTAACCATAATTTGTAGTCTAAAGGGTTGAGGTCTGGGCTAGATGAGGGCCAGTCTTCAGCTCTTATAAAGTCCGGAACGTTGGTTTCAAGCCAGGCTTGGGTAGTTCGTGCCTTGGGACCAGGTGCAGAGTCCTGCTGGAAACTCCACGGTACATTTTAAAAAAATGTATTGCTGAGAGGTTTCACAACACGGTCCAAGACTGTCTCTTGATACACTTTGGCTGAAGATTTCACCCCTTTTTCACAAAAATGTAGCTTTGTGACGCCTTGATAAGACACGCCCCACCAAACCATCACTGACGCAGGATGATGACCACGCTGTACCTTTTCGACCACTTGAGCAGCTTCTTTAGAACTGTGAGCGTACACTTTATCATTTTGCTTATTTTTTCATCGGTAAAGAGGATATTTCTGTGCCCTTCACCTGCGTATAATACGGCGTTTTGATCAATTCACTCTCTTTAATTGTAAAGATTGATTTAGGGCATGTCCTGTATATCGACGATAAGCATCGAGAGTTTTCAGTATCCTAGCGTCCTTCATTTCTCGCGATAAGATTTTTTGCTGCCTAATGGGATTTCGACGAATTCTGACCTTTGTAGTTCTAACAGCACGCGGCCGCCCCGATCTTTTATGGTCTTCGACAGAGGAAGTATTGTTGTATCTGTTGATAGTACGATATACGAACATACGGCTCATACCAAGCTTTTGAAGTGTCTGGAATATGACCGACGGCTCCATACCCACTTTTTGCAGGGCGATCACCGCAATCCTATTTTCTTTAACACCCCAATCCATATTGTAATTTGATAATGAACACGAAAAAATAGGTGAAATGGCGCGAAATCGAAAGAACTTTTTAAATGACTTGATTAAACAGTTGAAAAAAGAAAAGTTTTTATGTAACAATATTTATGGCCGGACTAGTAACTTTCATATGCCTTTAGTAAAAATCTGTTATTTTGACATTAAAACAAACAGACACTTCAATTGGGTAGTTAATTGCATTATAAGTAAATTATTTTATACTAATCAGGTAATAGTAGATCTTAAAATGCTCTGAAATTAGTATTCTTTTACAATTTAACATGTTTTTGAATTTAAAAGCATGAAAACGAATGCTAAAAGTAATGGTTTGACGATAGGAACTTATGACGTCATAGGTTGTTATTCCATACACATTTCTGTAGAGCTTGCTGTTTTGACATTTATAAAAAGAGACTGATTTGACTTGATAGTCAACATTCCTAATAAACCTACTATAATATACTTTATCATGCGCCGCCATACATTTCGCTGGTAAGCATCGTTAATGGACAGACCTAACTCCCTCATGTCCCTGTGGATTTTCGACATCCAGGTAGTTTGCGGCCTGACTCTTCCTCTTTTTTGCGTAGAAGTATGAAAAGGCATTTCTTAACGACGTAGTCATCGGGTCTTCGCATTATATGTCCAAACCATCTTAGCTTAGAGTCTGTAAGATCGTATGGAACTTTGGACATATAATGCCAAGACCAAAATCAAGACCCTCACAAGGGCACAAGCACAAATAATACCTAACTAGCTGTCCCGCGCAACTTCGTTTGCGTAAATTTTCCCCGTTTTTGCAACATTTTTCAATGCTGCTCCGCTCCTATTGGTCGTAGCGTGATGTTATATAGCCTATAGCCTTCCTCGATAAATGGGCTAACCAACAGTAAAAGATTTTTTCAATTCGGATTAGTAGTTCCTGAGATTACCGCGTTCAAACAAACAAACTCTTTAACTTTATAATATTAGTATAGATAATTAATACGACTATTTTGTTTCAGAAAAAAAAAAGTTTGAGAAAAAAAACCGAAATTGCGACAAATTCTCAGGATTTTAAAGGATATTAGTAATTTTTCTCCATCTGGAGAAAAATGTGACCTTGTCGCGTGTGAAGCCTTCTGTACCCTTGGTATTTTGCTGTTATACAGTTGTCAGAAATTTAGAAAGTCCTGAGTCTGTCTTTATGTTTTTTCTGACATGCATTTTTCGTCAATCTATTTTTGATCTTACTTTCACATAAAGCAAAAAAGTTGTTAGAAATAATTGGTTGGTTATTTATTAGAACAATAAGAGCACGTAAAATTTTGTTGTTATGAAAGTAATAAAGATATATTTTATTAAAAAAACGAAATGATAATAAAATAAACGGCCATATTTCCACTGAAAGCGGTGCGGAAAAAAAATTGTGAAATAGATCATTTTATTACTACTTAAGTACTGAGTAAATTATTTATAATTAAATCAAAGTTTCTTTTTGAAAATCCATATCCTGAATATTAAAAAAAAAGATATGAAACCCCGTATAATTTCTCTCCCAACACGAGGACACCCCGCCCGAAGATTCCCCTATCCTGAAACCTGCCTGAAAGATGTCTGTCTGTCTACATTAGAGCAGGGTTCCCAACCTTTTTGATCTTGTTCTTTAAAAACCATTTTATCCCCCCTACTTCGCCCAAGTTTGGTCCACGCGTTCGACTGGCGGGATGGGGATCTTGTTGACGCGAGCGTCACTGGGTAGGTACCTACATAAAAATAAAAAAAAATAAAAATGGCGGATTTTATGCACATTATTGCGCGGGCGGAAAAAAAAATAAGAAAAATACCCCGAGTGGTGTATCAAATGAAAGGGCGACGAATTTGAACTAGCAATGTGGGATTGTGGGTCCCACATTACTAGCAATCCTGTTAAGCCCTGAAAAGCTGATTTTTTTGTGTTAGGAGTGGGTTCACGTCGGTAGTGTAATGGGTAGGATTTGAACCCGCGATCTCACGATTGCGGGTTGTTATATTTGATAACCGAGATTGTTTTGGAGGTAGGAGAGGTCAATTCAGGTTGGCCCATGATTTACTGTCTTTACCTCCGATACACGGGCTATAATAAACAAATTACTTTGCATTGTATAATCGGCAAAAAAATGCCAAAAATTCGAACCAAAAGATTCAATTTTCATTCATTGACTTTGTTTATACTTTTCAATGCGTTTCCACACACACACATACACAATGAAACATCCGTCTGTATTGTTTTGCAATTGTAAATTTCAATTGATAACTATCTAATATTTACTTAGGAATGTTATTTTTTATGTGCATTCTCTGTTTCTTCAGAAAATATATTAGGCCCAGGAGTCAGGACCGATGGCTAACGTAATAAAGGAGGGGGTACAGGGCCCGATATAGGGCAAGCTTGATTTGCAGCACGGAAAATGATTTGCATCCTTCTCCACCCCCCACCGTACGTGCGACTCACACTTGACCAATACTGGAGCGCAAAAACTTGATCTCGCTTCAACCTAATTTTGGCCTTGGGGGCCGGCACTGACATCCCATCTTTGGCAAAATATGATAGTGTAAAGGGCGGCAAAAATGATTTTGCCCGGAGCGGCTGCATGGCTAGATCGGGCTATGGTGGGGCGTGACACTTAAGAAACGGTCATTCATTATCGGTCGGTCATAATGATCATCTATGGAGCGATAGTGGTGGGTGACAGTGTAATCCAGAGGGAGTGCGAGGGTAAAATAGGGGTTGTAGTTTTGCATGAAACTCCGACAGTTTTGTAGTTACAGCTGTAAAGATTTGTATTTGGGGAGGCAAGGGCTTAAGCATTTTACCCCATCTTATTTGAGATATGAAACTTCATCCAATCTCCAAATTAACGGGCAAAGAAGTGGGATTAAGCTAGCCACATACAAATTTTCACATATTATCTATCAAACTTCAAAACTGACGAAGTTTTATAAAAAATTTGAACCCCTATTTTACCCTTTCAAGGGTTGGTTTTTCAAGAACGCTGAAACACGAGTTTCTTTTCAGTTTCAGAGATATAACTCAAACTACCAAGGAACTAGTTTCTAAAATCCTTTCTTTGAATGCCTACAATATAAAGAGGCGTCAAGTACCAAAATTTTAAGCTCTGCGTTGATGAATCAGTTAGTCTGTCAGATCAAGTAAGTATTATATAGGTTCAAAGTTCAAAATTCTTTATTCACTTATGATACAAAACAACACTCGTGATACGTAGGGATTCTACATGTACATGTAATGGCAAGTTCGCAAACAATAGATGAATCGGATAAAAGAACATGGAATATAATGCGCTTATTACACTACACTAAATCAGGGACCTAAATCCTTAAAAAGAGAGGTGTAATAAGAGTTAGGCCCCTAATTCTCTAACAAATTTTCAAGGCCACCTCGATTTAGGGCCCTGATTCAGGGTAGTGGTGTAATAGCCGTTTAAAAACTCGCGGCCACTCTTTTCATTTGGCCAATTTTACAATGTTTGAATGTTTATAAATTTGATATGGGGGTAGTACCACTAATATACTATACACAATGTTAAAGGACTGGTGCAAATTATATTATTAAAAAAGTTGGAACATGAGATAAAATAAAATCAGCCATATTGGGTATAACATAGTAGGAGCGTCTACTTACAACAAGGTTAAAAACTTTAAGTGCTTAAATATTAGCCGAAGGTAACTATTTATTAACGATTTTTTTTACATTATATAACATACCTATTATATTATATAACATACCTATTTTAAATTTTATAGTTATGTTACATTTTGTTTGTAGATAATTCAATAGTTTAAAATACCTCACGGTTTAAAACAAATTTCTAGTTTTCGTGTAATAAAATTATAATATTATGCTCATGAATATTGACACTTTAGAGAAGGGTCTTGGCCCTAAGCATATGCAAGTGTGTCGCTCGTCGCTCCACGGATTTTTATTTATTAAACACTTAATTAAAAACTTAATGTTCTCTTGGTTATAACTCGGTGGAACCGTATTATGTTTGGAAAATTTCCACTGAAAGTAATTATTGTACCTATATTAGAATAATATAAAAAAAATGCAAATAAACAATATTTGTCAAGGTTTCTTTTTTCGTGATATCTATGATATATAATAGTATTTTTATAGGCATTTCTTGCCAATTTCTTTATAAATACAATAATTGCATTTTTGAAATATAGATTTTTTTTCTGAGTCCAGACCCTGGATAAAAAAATCTATCTTTCAAAAATGCAATTATTGTATCTATGCTATAATTATATAATATCTAGATGGGGCATTCCCTCAGTAAAAGTATAAAACAAAATGAAGCTATTATTTTTGACGTTTGACACTCGTTAAAAATGGCGCGCTAGAATAACTATGGCTAGAGTTGTAAAAATGGCGGCAAACTGATCGGCCATTATTTTTACAGCTCCGAGTTTAACTTGTAAAAAATGATTTGAATACGTGATAATTGACTAAGAACGAGACTTTGTGCATGTAATTAGCGCATAAATACTTGACACTAGCAAAAATTAGCCGTTAAAACGGCTAGATTGCCATAAACTCAAAGAAGAAGAAGAACTATGGCTAGAACATCTGATAGGAGTCTTCTAACCTCACAAAAAGTACGTCCATTTGACCTTACTTTTTGACAGTTCTTTGCTTCAATTTTAGATGCTGGGTTAGGAATCTAGACATTATATAATCAAAGTATCTATGATATATAGCACTATGATTTATATTGTTTAGATTCCTCGTCGGAATGAAGCCGTTGACGTTTCAAAACTAACACTAAATGTGGTGTAACTGTGTAAGTTTTAAGTTAGTTACACCAAATGTGGTGTGAGCTTTGACGGTTTGAGGTTCAGGACTTAAACGAATGTCAAAGTCTTCCACCTAAAAGTGGCTTATATTGTATCTTAATGCTTAGGAATCTAGGCAGCAGAGGCGAAGGGGTAAAATTTTCATGAGGTAACCCGATACGAAAATGTATCTTGTTGAGCACGTTTTGCACCTACAATAATAAGTAACTAGAATTCAACGGGTAACCGAATAGAATGGTGTTCTAGGACCCTGCGCCACTGCTAGGCAGTATATTTCGTTCAAGTGTTTCCTACGTAAAAAGTTATCTATTAAACGAGTAAGTAATAATACTATAGTAGTACCGCTGAAAGTTTACATATTTGACAATTCATCATCAATGTTGCTAGGGATGTGACTAAATCATTTAATAACCAAAAAAACCGAATAAATCAATTCTAAATTGTGAATATTGTGATGCTTTTTTGATTATTAATATTTTTTTTAAATTATCACCTGGAATCCCTGCCGCTACATTTAGAACACGTCTATCTTTTAAAATATATCTACTTATAGAGTACATTGTATATGTATGTGCCATTAACTAAATAAAACTGAAATAACTTGTAACTCTTCATTCATTAGTAATCTATACTAATATTATAAAGCGGAAGAGTTTGTTTGTTTGCTTTGTTTGTTTGTTTGTTTAAACGCGCTAATCTCAGGAACTACTGGTCCGATTTGAAAAATTCTTTTTTTGTTGGATAGCCCATTTATCGAGGAAGGCTATAGGCTATATAATATCGCGCTACGACTAATAGGAGCGGAGTAGCGACGTGAAATGTTGCAAAAACGGGGAAAATTTACGCATACGAAGTTGCGCGGGACAGCTAGTTTATCATAAATATTTATTTATGTGTATATTTTCATTTAAATTTAACTAAATAATCCTTGACCTTTGATAGTTAAAGCGCATTCGCATTAAAACAGGTCAATTTTATGCTCAATGATCCACTCTATGTATGAATGTAATTCAAATGGATTCACTCTTTAAGAGCTACGATAGCATAGACACCACTGACCTCTATAAAGTCTATAGTATGTCGTACGCTGGATTGGCTACAGTTGGATCAACGTAACTAGGCCGGACTGAAGTAGGCCACAAGTGGTTGCGCAGATGCATTTTTTAGAAGTAAATGGTGACAGGAAGCGGGGGACGGGGGCGGTAACTAAACCAAGAGAATTAGAGATGCGATTACGCATTACATTGTCATAATTAGTATTACTGACTCATGGTTTTGTGATTATTTTCGTAAAGAAATTGTTTTTCAAAGTTTATTTTGTATTTACTGTAACTGTTTTAAATTTAAAACTTTTATGAACTCATTCATGTCATAGAGATGCGACCCTAAAATTACTTACGAAAACGATTAATTATGTTTAATCGATTAAAAATACTAACAAAATTTTAATTCAACGATATAAAAATACTCTTTGTAAGGGGTTACAAATGGGTATAGACCGCAACAGGTCGATAATTTTAAAATTAATATTTAGTACACAGTAAATGCATGTAAATGAATCTGACAGGAACTTGTGCAGACTAAAGGCGGCTACAGACGATGCACCCATCAATCTAAATGGAATGGACATCTTCCAAAAACTTATCGTCACAAAAAGTCCGGTTTGGGAATTTTAAACGGACGTCGTCCAGTCCAAATGGACGTATGTTACGCCAAGCCATTTGGAGCGTCTGTTTGTAATGTCAAAATAACAGTTTTTTACTAAATACATAAGAAAGTACCTATATTAAACTAGCTGTCCCGCGCAACTTCGTATGCGTAAATTTTCCCCGTTTTTGCAACATTTCTCGTCGCTGCTCTGCTCCTATTAGTCGTAGCGCGATGTTATATAGCCTATGGCCTTCCTCGATAAATGGGATATCCAACAAAAAAGAATTATTAAAATCGGTCTAGTACTTTTTGAGTTTATTCTATCTATATCTTTCCTCTTTATAATATTAGTGTAGATATGGCAGGTACTTATAACAAAATTAATGTTTTTTTTTTTACTGTGTTTTTGTTTGTGAGTTAGTTTCGGCTAATCTCCAAAATGGCTGGACGGGTTTTGAAGCGTCCTTTCACGCTAACATTTGTAGGGAGAGAGCTGCAACATTTTTTTTCTCTTCACTTCGTATAGTGTTGACATTAGTCTTCAGTATAACATTCTTGCCTACGTCCAAATGGAAGTGCGAAAGTCTCCCAAATTGACGTTTCGTCAGTGCCCATCAAGATTGTGTGGGATTGGTACCCTGTGCATGTAGGACACGTACTGTCCTGGTCTTTCTCAACTAACCTAAAATCGAACCCACTACCTCTTACACAGCAGTCGTACACTCTCACACTGCGCCATCGAGGCAGTCAGCGCCCGATCTACGGGAAGGGCAAGCCGGGCATATGATTATTTTGCCCGGAGCGACTAAATGCCTAGATCAAGCCCTGGAGACAGTCATAAATTAATCGACTTGGGGCCTTCGTGGGCTACAAATTACAAGGTCATCAATACCTTATTTCATTTAAATTAATTTCACGTTTCTAATCATTTTGACATCCAATCGGCAGTGCCACGGCCTACCGATTTCTTTTTCTTCATGGAAACGGTTTTTACGCAGTTTTCTAAATACTAAAAGAATTAGTGTTAACCGAGACGCATACAAAAAGCATTTTTCGTTTTTTTTTTTCGAGTAGTGTTGAGAAATCTCGTTATTGTTTGTGGTTTTCGGTTGCTGGCGTGCATTTCGTCGAGTTTCGGCCTTATTGCTAGTATTAGCTGTTTGGCCATGCTAGTTACTTTCGTAGTTTTCAAATTTCGTCAAATTGACCTAATTCGAATTGTTGCTTGCGAAAAAGTTCGCGTGGATGCTGGTTATAGCAGTAATAGTGTTTTATCAAAAAGTAGCGGCCCGCTCCGGCTTCGCACGGGTATAAAATATATGGATGTTATTATACATATAAACCTTCCTCTTCAATCATTCTATCTATTAAAAAAAACCGCATCAAAATCCGTTGCGTAGTTTTAAAGATTTAAGCATACATAGGGATATCGGGACAGAGAAAGCGACTTTGTTTTATACTATGTAGTGATATTACTAATTAGTATTGTTATTTCAAATCCTTTCGTTGTCTCTGACAGCTTGTGTTAGCTTTAAGTTTTGAGACAGGAACTATTCGCTGATTCGGCAATTATTTTTTAATTAGGTTTAGGCTGAAACCAAAAAAAATATAATATTGAATATCGTATTTGCACAACACTAGCGTTCAATGGAGGCGGACATTTTCTAGTTCTAGTTTTGTTTTTAACTTTCTCTCGAGACTTTAATTGTAAATCTATTTCCTTCTATATTTTTTTTTGCTCTATGAGTAAAAGAGATGATAGATTCTGTTCATGTTTGTAGATGCTGAATATCTTTAATAGATTTATATCCCTGTATCGCGGGAGACTTTACTAACATTCAATTCACGGACACAAAGTACACCCAGACTCGAAACAACAATTTGTGGATCACACAAAGTGGTGTCCCGTGTGGGAATCGAACCCACGACCTCATACGTTGCAGTCGGACACACTCCCATCACACAGTCGAAAATGAGGTGTCATTTCAGCAAAAATATATACCTACATTTAAAACCAAAAGCGGCGGTAGCCTAATGGTTAAAGCGACTGCTACGCAAGAGGTCGTGGGTTCGATTCCCAGACGGGACACCACTTTGTGTGATCCACAAATCGTTGTCCTGAGTCTGGGTGTACTTTGAGTCCGTGACTTGGATGTTTGTAAAGTCCCTCGCGACACAGGGCTTGTACCCTAGTGTCCCAGACCAGGGAGTAGTATTTAAAAAAAAATTGCTAAATTCTTATATTTATCACTTTCTTTGCAATTCAGAGATAATTTGAACTTTTTTATTAATTAAAATGAAAATTTACAATTCTATTATCATACATTAAAACAAAACTTGAGTACCCTACGTCAAATTATGTACAACTTATATAATAAACAAAAAAGGACGTTTGTGTCGTTTTAAACTACACAAAAAGGGTGTCAGAACCAGTTTAGGCGTCGAATAATTCCTATAATTATAATTTAAAAGCATCTTAAAAGTACACAACGATATAAAAATGACCAACATTTTATATTTCCTATAACTGGTTACGTAGGTAAATCAACAAAAAGGTATGACTTGCTAAAGGAACCTTATATAAAAACTATTTGCTAGTCTGTTTGTCAGTGATTCAGCTTAAAACTGACGCAAAACCCCAAGAGGAATTGATAAGTATTGAAAACAGTAAATCTAATGAATAGTAACATTACATAGGTACTTAGTGACTCAGCGTTTTCCAATATATATGTGGATATATTTAGAATCGTGATAGTGTCAAACGAAGTCCCTAGGCCCTATACAATGTGTAAATATAATTCCTGACTGGCCCTAGGCCCTATATAATGTGTAAATATAATTCCTGTCCGACCCTAAATAGGCGTGTAGATATACCTACATATATTCTATTAATACGAAAAAAATTAAAAATAAATATTATTCATCAAAACTATTTTAAATTTTATCAATATTGTTTATCTAATGCCCAAGTTGGCCCAACGTCGGTCCCATTCCAAAGCCACTCGCCCATCGTGTGGATCTAATAAAAAAACTTTTACACAAAAAATATTACCGACTTCAAAAATAAATACAAGGCAACTAAAAAGCAACAAATATCTACCTAGAATAACAAAAACAAATTAATATTTTGAAGTTGGTGCCATGAAATAGATGTTTTTGTTTAATTCGGCACCTACTGACACTGGAATTGATGACAATGGGACCAACTTGGAACTGTGGAAGTAGGTATACCCTTTCAAACACAAAAATAATTTTACAAATCGGTCCAGCCGTCTTTGCGTAATCGGTGAACAAACATATAAAAAAAAACATACATTCGAATTGAGAACCTCCTCCTTTTTGAAGTCGGATGAAAAATATCATTGGCGCCAACGTTGGAACGAGCGTTTTCTACATCCATCGGCCAACGTGTGGAGCCGGCGGACTCAACGCAACAAGGACTTTTTACAATTAAAACATTTCTTTTCATGTGACTTCTGTCAAGAAAAAACATGTTTTAGGTTATTTTTTATCTTCATTAAATAAAAAAAAAACCTAAGTAAATCAAATTGGAACATGACACCTAACATTAATGGATCGGACAGGGATTAAATATACATGTCGTATGTCATGTGGAGTATCATTGTGTAGGTATTTTAAAATCATAATGAGGTTTCTTGAATAATTTTTCACTTAAAATGGTCGTTTAGGATATGTGGCCTTAATTTAGTCTCGGTTTAAGAATAAATAAATTTCGGTTTACAGTGCCTATCTATTTAGTATGTGATTTGTCTACCTATCCTACTAAAAGTTCGGAAAGGTATCGACACAGTATATAACTCCATCCGTTCCGTGCGTCCCTGCTGCAACGCACACTAATCAGGATCCCTAGACAAATGGCATTCTATTCGATTAGAGTTTACGCTAATCGAATAGAATGACGTCGTTGCACGCGCAATACTGTTAATACGAAAATTGTTAATATGAGATTAGCACTAGTCCACGCGCAACGACGTCATTCTATTCGATTGGCGTAAACTTTAGATAGGTTTTTTCAAAACTATAGGGGCTGTGAATACCATTTTTACATTTAGGAACCGTTTGTGAAATATTAAGCTTTAAAATGCAATTTTTTCGAAGTCAAGCGCCGCCCCCCCCCCTGCCAAAATGGTTGATGTTGGGCATGTGAACAAATTCAAAATTAATAGTACTTATATATAGTGAAATTAAAAACTACCACAGCTAAGTAGGCTTTACAAGTTTACGAGTAACAGCTGATCAAATGAGAAGTAACAACAATATTCGTACAAATTTTACTGGAAATTATTATTAAGTAGGTGTAGGTATAACCTAACAATATATATATTGCCGTGTGGTACCGGCTTAAGAATAGTACCACCCCATCTCTTCCCGTGGGTGTCGTCAAGGCGACTAAGGGATGTCACACTGGAGGACGGGCAGCAGCGTCCTCTGCGTACTTAAAACCTTACTGCGATCGCCAACCCGCTCGCCAAGCGTGGCGATTATGGCAATTACCCCCAGGATCTACATACTAGTAAGTTCTACTGGGAAGACCCGTGCCCAGCAGTGGGACATCATATGGGTTGATATGTATGTATGTATGTAGGTATAACGTAAGTATGAAACAAAAACAACAGAACACCCACTTCTTTTTTTACGGAGGTATAACAGATGCTGTGGTGGTAACCCCCAAGGCGGCCTATGACTAAGACCTACCTATCACCTTGAAAATACTTCTTTTTACCCGACTGCAAGGAAGGGTTATGTTTTTCGCGCGTATCTTGTATGTATGTATGTAATATTCCTTTATTACCTGACATTTCACAATCCACTGAACGGATTTATACAATTAAGACGTCATCAGATCCGTCTTGATTGCCCAAGTGTTCTTATTTAAGTGTCGTTTGAATAAAACAAACATGGCGGCTGTGAGATGTCAAAATAAAGAGGTGTGAAAAAAAGTTGTTTTGAATACTGCAATATGGGTATCAAATTAAAGAGCTCATCTTAAGCGTTTCAAAAAGGTATAACATGATTATGACTGTAATACTAAAAAAGTTAGTTAGCAACCATCGGTTACACCCTACAACCGTTAAACGGCTATTACACTACCCTGAATCAGGGCCCTAAATCCAGGTGGCCTTGAAAATTTGTTAGAGAATTAGGGCCCTAACTCTCATTACACCGCTCTTTTTAAGGATTTAGGGTCCCTGATTCAGTGTAGTGTAATAAGCGCATTAAAAAGTATTAAATAAAAAAAACCCGCCTGCACAAAAAAGATACAAAAAGAAAAAGGCACTTTACTAAAATGCCTCCGACTGCATGAAATTATATAATTATGTAGGGGATCTTGTTGCCATCATTTTTGTGCAGGCGGGTTTTTTTATTTTTATAATTTTTTTTTCTATCTCATTAGTTTTCCTGCATCAAACTTACTATTCCTTTATTTTATATCTATTTTCAACTTCATACCGCAGTCAAAGTGAGATGTGGCTGTGCGAGTATAAATGATGACTCGACAGTTATGACCAGGTTATGAAAGTGTGAATGACTTTGCGATTTCACATCCGCGTTTCATCATTTATCTATCTTCGACACAGTATTACAATATACTAGATTTTTCCATGGCTCTGACTATGTGGATATTTAATAGGGATCAAAGTATCCTATGTCATACTTCAAGCTTCAAGTTGCGCCAATACCAAATAACTAAATCGCACCCAGTAATTTCGAAAATTAGCACGTTTAAGCATTCAAACAAACTCTTTAGCTTTAATACAGTGTAGATTTAGCGATTGCCCGCGTGATAAAATATTTTCTACTAGCTATCCCGGCGAACTTCGTACCGCCCCGTTATTTTTTAAGCTATTGCGTAGCTTTTATCGCGGGCTTTGACCGCGGCGCCCGAATCAAGAAATTCCGTAACGAAAATAAAACCTAACACCCCCCACTCCGCCTACCATGTAGCTCGGCCGAGCGTTCGCTTATCACTACATAGTATAAATCAAAGTCGCTTTCTCTGTCCCTGCATCTCTATGTATGCTTAAATCTTTAAAACCACGCAACGGATTTTGATGCGGTTTTTTTAATAGATAGAGTGATTGAAGAGGAAGGTTTATATGTATAATAATATCCATATATTTTATACCCGTGCGATGCCTGAGCGGGCCGCTAGTTATGGTACGACTGTACGAAGCTTGCACGGATCGAGACGAGCTGCTTCGAAATCGGACGAATACGTAATTGAATGAATTTAATTTTTTGGTGTGTAATTACCTACACTAAGTATTTATACCTATTAATACTTATTATTTATACCTAGTTATTTTCTTTTTATAGAGAAGAAAAACTTAAAGAGCTAAAAAGAAAAAGAAATTGTGAACGTCAAAGGGCATATTATTATCAGCGTCAGAAAGATTTAAAGAAAAATAAAAAAATAATTATTGCATAAGTTGATAAAAAATGCTTTACCGCGGCAGTCCCCGAGTGCCACAAATTTTTTTTTATCTTTTCTTATTTTTTTACGTAATAACCATATATAGAGTATTAGAAAACTAGTTAACTCGTGACCAAGGGAAATAGGGATTCATTTTCATATACGTATAGATTCAAATTCAAGCTAGCAAGTAGATCTTTTACACCAAACATCCAAATCAAGTCTATCCAGGGTTTAGCTGTGGAAACCAAACAAAACAAGAAGTACATCATTGGAAAATTTAAAATGCTCACAAACCATAAATCTATACTACGAGTATCTATACTAATATTATAAAGAGGAAAGATTTGATTGTTTGTTTGTATTGAATAGGCTTCGAAACTACTGGACGGATTTGAAAAATTCTTTCACCGTTGTGAAGCTACACTAACCCCGGGTGACATAGGCTATTTTTTATCCCTGTATTCCCACGGGAACAGGAACTACGCGGGTGAAAACGCGAGGCGTCCGCTAGTCCTGTAAAAATTACACTCCTTTTTGGGGCAGTTTTGTAAAACATAGTTATACCATCGATCCATCATTTCGATGTATAAAATACTAATTTCAATAAACTATCTTATCAATAGTAATCACAATAGTGAACCTTGATTGCATGAAGTTTTCTAAGCTGAACAAATGTCCAGCCGCTCCCAGTCTGACTATAGCGTGATGGTTTGTTCGCACAAGGTCGGGTGATGTCATTAAACGCTTTTTGTTACGATTTCTACAGTTTTCGATATGCTATATTATTATTTTTTCATTGCAGTATCTTTAGTATACCGAAACTTAAAAAAATATATGAACCGCAATTAACTGGATTAATTTTATAATGTGTACAAATCGCGAAAGTTTATAGCGTAGTCTGCCTTAGGCGCTTATTACACTACCCTGAATCAGGGCCCTAAATCGAGGTGGCCTTGAAAACTTGTTAGAGAATTAGGGCCCTAAACTCTTACTACACCGCCCTTTTTAAGGATTTAGGGTCCCTGATTTAGTGTAGTGTAATAAGCGCATTAGACGAGCCCTGTATCAGAATTTGTATGCCAATTGCCCCCACACCCCCTCCAGTCTCAACTGAATTACCTTTTTTTTTTGGGTAATTTGAGTTTTTTTTTTTTTTAGTTTACAAAGACGACTCCCGCATTAGAGTACAAGCCCTGTGAACAACAATTTGTGGATCGCACAAAGTGGTGTCCCGTGTAGGAATCGAACCCACGACCTCTTACGTAGCAGTTGGACAAACGCCCACCGCCCATAGACGCAGTCAGAATTGTGACACTAGACCGGTGTTTTGACAGGCAATTTCCCCCCCACCCACTACGGCGGTGGTGCCAAGTGTAGGTGTACCCGTGTTGAATATAATGCAACCCCCCCCCCCCCCCCCACCGTCACGTAAGTGACTCACACATGGCCGGTTGACAGAAAATAACCTTAGGTACCTACCTACACCAATGCATATTTTTGAATTATCGATTCTAAATGAACATCATAATAATAATGTTTTAAATAATATTATAATAAATATACGCTTTTTAATGCCGTCTGAAGAATTTTTTTATTCAAAATGAATTTGCACGCGTGTAAAAAATTTCATTTTAATCTGATAAGAGAAGTGGATCAAAATCGATTTGTACGATTTCATTACAGTGAAGCTATTTAAAAATTCTTTGGTAAGTAGTTTGAAAGTAAATAGGAATATTTTGGTATTTTCTACTGCTGTAGGTATGGGCTGATGGTGCAGTGGGCGACTGTACTACTGCTGAATAAGAGGTGGTTGGTTCAATTCCCACACGGAACACTGTGATCCACAAAATGTCCGACAATTTTTTTTTTTTTTTTTTAGTTAAAAAACGACTCCCGCAGTAGGGTATAAGCCCTGTGTTGCGGGGCACTTTACAAACATACAAGTCATGGACACAAAGAACACCCAGACTCGGAACAACAATTTGTGGATCACACAAAGTAGTGTCCCGTGTAGGAATCGAACCCACGACCTCTTGCGTAGCAGTCGGACACTCCCACCGCGCCACAAAGGCAGTCAATTGTTGCACAAACATTAGTTATGTTATTTTTTTTTTATATTACGTCTATGTGAGATTATTGGTCCCACATTACTAGCAATCCTGTTAACCCCTCCAGCTAAGCTAAGATTCTTGTGCTAGGAGTGGGTTCACGTCATCATAATGGATAGAATTAGAACCCGCGACCTCACGATTGCTAATCCGATGCCCTACCGCCGCTTCCTTGTGGTTTTCGAACATAAAGTGGGTTTCCGTGTGGGAATCGAACCCACGATATGCGCAACAGTCATACACAATGCCACTGCGCCAACGAGGCAGTCAATATATCGTTCTAATAAATTCAAATAGAATTGTAAATACTTCGCTGGAAACAGAAAAGAGCACAGTAAGCTCCTGCATTAGATTTACAACTTTAATTTAATGTTAATAGAGTTCTTAATTAGTTTCACAAAATACCGCTGTGTGGGTAGCGGAACAACTCTTGCGCAGCAGTCGTACACACTTCTACTACGCCACCACCAGTCATCAAACCGAATCATCTATTATTTATTAGTTTTACTCATAATATTATTTTATGAGACCTCACATATTTTTCTATGTATTTACTACAATTTTTATCACATTTTATCAGTTCAAAACAACGTAAAATATATTTTTTTTAAATTCGGCGCAATAATGACTAATCTAACATTCTGAACTTGTTTACGTTAAAGAACAAAATTAAAAAAAATACGACGTCACATTGTCCAAATGTTTTTTTTACTAATTAACTACCTACCCGTCATGTTGTTGATAGCTACATCTATTGCGCAGGTTTTATAAATAAGTACTTATATATATATATATATAGTGATCCGAATTTTCTCCACTATCTATACCAGGGATGTTGCAGATGCGGATTTTTTACGGCAGTCATCCGCGAATGCGGATGTCCATCCAGTCCGATGCGGAAGCTCCGCAATTGCGGATGCGAATATTCACAACTATGCCGCAGCTTCCCCACGTGAATGTCCATTATTGTGACATTTTAATCTCTCTAATGTGTCTCTGCCTACGGATGGCAACCCAAAATTAGATTTTTGTCAATGAACGGTCGACCATTTAACAACTGCATCCGCATGAAAATTTTCATCGATTATTGCAGATGCAGATGTCTAGATCGATACGGAAGCTCCGCTACTGCGGAAGCGGATATTCGCAACATACCTGATCTATACACACAATATGCGTATATTACACATATATACAATGTTATTCTTGGTACAGTTCAAACCTGAAAGTAGTTTGCTCAGAATCAGTAACACAATCCAATGGGGTAGTTTTTGGACCATGTTATATTTTACAATCAATACTTATATACTAATATATAAATGCAAATGTAAGTTTGTTTGTTACGCTTTCACGCGAAAACTACTCTACCGATCATCATAAAACTTTGTACACATATTCTTGGAGGTATTAGAAGTAACATTGAATTATAAAAAAAAGGCACACACGAAGTTCCGCGGGACAGCGGAAAACAAAGTCGCTTTCTCTGTCCCTATATCCCTATGTATGCTTAAATCATTAAAACTACGCAACGGATTTTGATGCGGTTTTTTTTAATAGATAGAATGATTGAAAAGGAAGGTTTATATGTATAATAACATCCATATATTTTATACCCGTGCGAAGCCGGAGCGGGCCGCTAGTTAATTATAAAAAGATTTGATGTATTTTATCGCGGAGTGGTTGACTGAAATTACTGGGCAAATGAGTCTTTGAACTAATGTCTCAATTTCTCAAATGAGGAAAGCGGTGAGGACATTCAGTTCTTTGCCAAACAAGGATTTGGGTGGCAGTGATGCTGTTATGGGCGACGCTGCATGTTTACCATCAGGCGTATGACTGGCTCGTCTATATATAAGACTAGCTGTCCCGCGCCTTTCGTCTGCGTAAATTTTCCCCGTTTTTTCAACATTTCTCATTGCCGCTCCGCTCCTATTAGTCGTAACGTGGTGTTATATAGCCTATAGCCTTCCTCGTAAATGGACTATCCAACAGTGAAATATTTTTTCAATTCGGACCAGTAGTTCCTGAGATTACCGCGTTCAAACAAACAGTCAGCTTTATAATATTAGTATAGATAATGCTCTTACTATAAAACAAAAGTTGTGAAAATAATGACAGCTCATATTCTTTACTCTTTATTTGTATTTATTTTACAATTTCATTGTTTAATACTAATGTTATCGTTCTTCTGACATGCACAACATTTTTTACAAAATAAAACATCACAATGCTAAAACTCTTTGTAAAAAGGTGTGATAACTTCTAAAGCAATAACAGATTGTACACGTTCTAGTAAAATACATTCAGAAAATTCAGGTTACGCTCGTGGGAATCGAACTTGTTAATCATAAAAATAGCAAGCATTACTCTATTTTTTTTAAGACGTCTCCTGCAGTAATTAACAAGCCCTGTACCGCGGGGGACTTTACAAACATACAAGTCACGGACACAAAGTACACCTAGACTAGGAACAACAATTTGTGGATCACACAAAGTGCTGTCCCGTGTGGATATCGAGCCCACGACCTCTTGTGTAACAGTCAAACACACTTCCACCGCGCCCAGAGGCAGTCAAATTAACAATATCTAGGCTGATACCTATAAAGGTCTATCTACACACATCCGGGCCGTGTCTGGGACATAGACGAATGCTATATAACGTGCGGCTCCAGGCCGGAACCGGCCCGGAGGCGTAAGTGTGTAATCAAGTTAGGTTCATATAAAATGTACACCATATCTGTCTAAAGACCGATGGCAGCTGAAGCAAACGAGTCCCAAAGTAGAGACACACACTCGATAACTTATGGTAGAGCGACCAGCAGTGGCGGAGGGTCCTAAAGGTTCATTTCCGTGCATCGCGGCCGATCGCGAGCCGCACGCGGCTTACGACGAGCGGCTGATGCTCGCGGCCGATCGCGACTCGCGATCTGCCGCGCTGCACGAAAATGAACCTTTCAAACACCATTACTTTCGGTTTCCCTTTGGATTGTAGTTACTTACAAAGGTACAGAGAATCATGTCCAGCAAGATATATTTTTGTATCGGGTTACCTCTGAACAAAATGAACCCTTCGCTACTGGCGACCAACCAGATGAACCGATGACCTAAAGAACGTCGCTGGAATGGACTAAATGCGAAGACGTAGAACGGAGTGTTGTAGCCTAGGCCTATATCCAGCAGTGGACCGTTAATTGATACTGATAGTGTACTGATATTTGAGCAATAGAAAACATGCGCAATTCCCAAATTGAACCGTTCTTTTATTACATATCGCCATATGTCCAAACGATTAATTGGTTCCTTTAGTTAGGCATCTATTAGCATTATGTTTAATACCTATAGTACATAATTATCAAGCGAATATATAAATAATAATTAGTTAAAATATAAAGAATCTTATCGGACGCAGAGGTCGGGGTTTGAAATATAAAACTGGGTGTTATGAAATGCCTAAGGTTATTAGTTCATTGAACTCTTAACGTTCCAAAGTCACTGAATTTGTGAAAATGGCTATCTTTTTTAAAGCATTTTACGTGTGAAAATACATTACTTTCTTGTTAAATTGTACAATCGATAAGTCCCATAGTTTGTGCCGATGCAAAAAATCTTAGTCTCATAAATAGGACATCGATATATAAAATAGGATAGATATCGTTCATTCATCGACGCCTTCCGAACGAATAGGATAGTCATATGTTGACTGCCAGTCTGTTTTAATGAAATGTCAAAATGACAAGCTCTATAGAAATGTGTATGGAATAACAACCTATGACGTCATACGTCCCTATCGTCAAATCATTACTTTTAGAATTCGTTTTAATTCAAAAACATGTTATATTATAAAAGCTACTTATTTTCAGAGCATTTTAAGATCAACTATTACCTGATTAGTATAAAATAAATTACTTTTATTGTCAACTACCCGATTGGCAAAAGTAGGTCAAAAATTTGCTATCTAATATTGGCCGAATTGATATCAACTCAAACAATAACAAAATAAATTGTAATTTTTACAATATTTGTATCTAAAAACTGGCCTGTTCCCACGTGTAAACTTAAAAGACTGGCACTATAGCACCAATTGATAGTAAAAGAAAACAGTCCACATATTTATAGGTTACTCGCGTGGAATCGAACTTATGACGCTATGACCTTTAACTGAACAGTATACATCACGTACTTTGCTATCACAAAAATAAATTATAAAACTGAAACATTTTGATAAAGAAATAATTACTTTTTGGGTTTATTTCCGTGTCCAAAGTTCAACTTCAAAATGATAAAGACCAGTGTCATTGAACTCCTGGTTACAGGAAGAGCCAGGCGTTCTGCCCCTTTGTTAAGATTTCATAATCAAAAAACAGTTATAGGTTTTTTTTTTTTAAAGTAACTACCAATGTGGGATTTAATCCCACATTACTAGCAATCTCTGCCTCTGTGGCGCGGTGGGAGTGTATCCGACTGCTACGCAAGAGGTCGTGGGTTCGATCCCCACCCAGGATAAAAATTTGTGTGATGAGCACGATGGTTTATTCTGTGTCTGGGTGTTATTTATATATAATATGTATGTATTTAGAAATATATAAGTATGTTTATCAGTTGTCTGGTTTCCATAGTACAAGCTCTGCTTAGTTTGGGATCAGATAGCGTTGTGTGAGTTGTCCCAAGATATTATTATTATTATTAATCTTTTTAACCCCTCCAGCTAAGCTCAAAGGCTTGTGTTAGTAGTGGGTTCACGTCGGTAGTATAATGGGTAGAATTCAAACCCGCGACCTCACGATTGCGAGACCGATGCCTTAGCCATTAGGCTACCGCCGCTTCAAAGTCCAGTTTCGCCATGTTCGTCCGTCAGGTCAAGGGTCCCTGACTCAGTGGTGTTCAAGTGATCATCGAGATATCAGCGAGGTTAAGCAACGTTACCACTGTCAGTCCATGGATGGTGACCGTTTTCGACAAATGTCACACTTCTCCGTGTCTCGTAAAGCTCGTTAAGCCGTCGGTTCTGTGACCAATCTCATTGTAAACAATCGTGCTCATCACACAAAAAATTATCCAGGGTGGATCTTTTATACTAATATTATAAAGCTGAAGAGTTTGTTTGTTTGTTTGAATGCGGTAATCTCAGGTACTACTGATCCGAATTGAAAAAAAATGTACTGTTGGATAGCTCATTTATCGAAGCTATAGGCTATATAACATCACGCTACGACCAATAGAAGCGGAGCAGCAATGATAAATGTTGCAAAACCGGCGAAAATTTACGCAGACGAAGTTGCGCGGGACAGCTAGTTGTATGATAGGCATGATTGTTTATTCTGTATCTGGATGTAATTTAGGTTCCCTGACTCAGTGGGAACCGAGCAGATCGAAATATTTGCGAGGTTAAGGGGTCCATAGATGGGTGACCGCTTTCGAACATTATCACACCCCTCAGTACCTCAGAGAGCTCGCTAAGCTGTTAGTCTTTTACCTAATCTCACTCCGGTCGTGTAATCGGACTATGAGAGTGGGAATAGAGAGTGCTCTTCTTAGAAAACATTCTGTGCATCACACAAAGTAATGTCCCGTACGGGAATCGAACACACGACCACTTGCACAGTCGTACACACTCCAACCGCGCCACCGAGGCAGTCTTATATAGAAATTATATTGTCATAATGGCTTAAGAATAGTTCCACCACTCTTCCCGTGGGTGCCATCAAGGCGATTAAGGAATTTCTCACTGGGGAACGGGCAGCAGCGTCCTCTGCGTACTTTAAAGCCTTACTGCGATCGTCAACCCGCTCGCCTAATTACCCCCAGGATCTAATAAGTCATGCGCTTATTATACTACCCTAAATCAGGGACCCTAAACCCTTAAAAAGAGAGGTGTAATAAGAGTTAGGGCCCTAATTCTCTAATAAATTTTCAAGGCCACCTCGATTTAGGGCCCTAATTTAGGGTAGTGTAATAGCCGTTTAAGTTCTACTGGGGAGATCCATGGCCATATTGAAATCTAACCAGGGTCCTTATTCAATGTTTTTTTTCGTTTTCACGGCAAGCCCGCGCAAATATCCGCGCGCATGCGCAATGCATTTCTAAGTGCAGCTCTCTATTTACCATTATGACAACATTTTGACAGTTAACCGCGCGGGCTTGCAGCGAAAACGAAAAAAAAGATGGTGATTAAAGACCCAGCATTGAGACATCATATAGGTTGATATAATTTTGCGTCAATATTATTGGTTTCCCGTTATATAGTTGCAACCTTACTTAAGATACTCAACGTTAGATTTCAATATGGCTACAATAATAGGTACACCGGCGTCGGCAGTCGGCTGCAACCGCTTTTTGTTCACCATTGAATTGTAAATGCAATAGCAAAAACTGCGGGACGAGGTAATTGTTACAGTGTAGCTTTATTACAGTAGGAGAAGTCTTTGCTGTTATTGAAGTGAGTTTTCACCATGAATATCTTATACTGTTGGTGTCGGTTGGGGAATGAATGTTGGTTCCTGTAATATTGAAATCTAAATACTTGAGATTGATACCGATACCTATCTACCTCTCTTAAGACGTCGTTGAAGAACTAGAAAGACCTTTAAAGAAAATCAATTTCATATATTTGGACTTCAAGTAGGTATTCATAGTGTGGATTAACTAGGTACACCTTTGCGTGACATCGAGCCTGAATTGAAATCGAACTCACCAACTCTAGGATAGTACGTAGTATTTAGTAGTATTTCGTGGAAGTGTCCTGAATGCTATACATTCAGGACACTTACACGAAATAAAACTTAAAATTGATTTAATCAACATGATTAAATTCACTTAAAACCGAATATCCAAACGTCACCCAGTTTTGAGCTGCTGTTAACTCTCATGCTGTCACTGTCACCTTAAAGTGAATAATGGGCTTGCAATGTAACATATATATCGGCATCAAATCAAATTCGGGAAATAAGCCGCTCGGCTAACGCTTCACAATGCACTAGGACGGCGACAGCAGAATTGGCTTCGGGTCGGCTTTGTCGCCGAACCGAATGATGTGCCGACCCCAATAAACTAACCAATCGGCACTAAAGCGCTTAGTACACAACACTAAATCAGGAACCCTAAACCCTTAAAAAGAGAGGTGTACCTTATATGAGTTAGAGCCCTAATTCTCTAACAAATTTTCAAAACCACCTCGATTTAGGGCAGTGTAATAGCCGTTTAATTAATGGAGCAGAACATGTGTAGTTGCTTCGGGTCGGCTTTGTTGTCCCGTCAATACTTCCGAACCGACAATGCCGACCCGTTTATGTATATAGCAACCCAAATTAAGTTTTGTTTGAGTATTCCAGAGTAAAAAATATTATTTATTATTGTTGATTGTACTACTGAGTTACAACTGCACTGTGGTCCACGCCTAACGGTTTCTAAACCAGCTTGGGAGCTCGAGTAAGGAAAGCCGAGGGATACAACTTATATCTCACATTTACTTGCTACAATGTAGTCAAAGGTTTTGTTTCAAGACTGGTTTATTACAGTCAATTAAGGCTAACCTAACTGCGGTTCGCGACTTCGTTCGTATACATAGGTTTTTATTGTAGGAAACATAAGTTTTTAAAATCAAAATTAGCTTATCTTAAAGTATGTAAACTCAGCTACCTACCAATGAAAATCCCATTAATATCTGTTCAGTCAGTGCCTGTCTGTCGACTACGGCCGTTGCAATACGGTGTAAAAGTCGGGGAATAAATTAATGTTTTGACTACCTCTGTGGCGCGGTGGGAGTGTATCCGACTGCTACGCAAGAGGTCGTGGGTTCGATCCCCACCCAGGATAAAACTTTGTGTGATGAGCACGATGGTTTATTCTGTGTCTGGGTGTTATTTATCTATAATATTTATGTATTTAGAAATATATAAGTATGTTTATCAGTTGTCTGGTTTCCATAGTACAAGCTCTGCTTAGTTTGGGATCAGATAGCGTTGTGTGAGTTGTCCCAAGATATTATTAATGTTATTTAACCTTAAAATATCTACGCGATTTAAGACCCTTGATCTATAAAATTGCACAATTTTTAGCTGTAGAGATAAGCCTGACAAACAGAATTGAACGACATAATATTACTATTCACCATTATCTACGCTGCATTTTACACGATATACCTATATACTAATACTAGCTGTCCCGCGCAACTTCGTCTGCGTAAATTTTCCCCATTTTTGCAACATTTCTCATTGCTGCTCCGCTCCTATTGGTCGTAGCGTGATGTTATATAGCCTATAGCCTTCCTCGATAAATGGGCTATCCAACAGTGATATCTAATAGAATTTTTCAATTCGGATCAGTAGTTCCAACATCACGCTACGACCTATAGCAGCGGAGCAGCAATGAGAAATGTTGCAAAAACGAGGAAAATTAACGCAGACGAAGTTGCGCGGTACAGCTAGTACCTACATAAAATTAGCGATAGGTTGACATGACAATTTAGAAATTCTTATTTAAAATATAACGCTGGAGGTGAAGAAACTATTCCGCAAGGGTAATAAGCGCAGCGCACGGGCTCGTCACATCTTGTTGTGACGTGCGCTGTGCGGAAGTCTGAGACGGACCGTTCTTGGTCTTCGCCATCTAACCTCATATTCGAAAATGGGGTAGGTGCATGTCGGGCCATGCACAATGAAGGGTTCCGTAACTGCTTAGCACAATAATGCAGTATAAGAAGTGGGTTTACTGTTGTTTTTATTTATACTACTAACAACGTAATATATTATGTAACTAGCTGTCCCGGCGAACTTCGTCTCGACTCTTTTTTTTTTGTAAATCGCGTTCAATTGTGAATCTAAACCATCCTCGAATCCCCTTGAACTCACCCAAATTTTTTTATCAAAATCGGTCCAGCCGTCTAGGAGGAGTTCAGTGACATACACACGCACACAAGAAATATGTATAAAAAGATTTTCTATGGAATTTGTACGAAAATTTTGTTACTTCTGACTTGGTATGCTGTTACTTGTATACTTGTAAAGTCTACTTAGTTGTTATAGCTTTTCTTGTAATTTAAATATATACATATACTACTACCGTGATTTTTTTTACATCTTCTTATACAACCATTTAGCTGGCCGGGGCAGGGCCACACTTGACTCTAATAAAAATGTTCTCTAAATATTTTTAAAAGATATATCAAACGACTACCTAAATGATGGGGTAGCTGAGAAAAAAAATTACACACCACCTTTTACGTGTTTTCATGTCAAAATTTTGAATAATATTATTTTCAAGTTACCTCCCTGGTACATACCCAAAAAAAAAATCAACATTTTATTTTACCACTTTGTCGGTGTAACTAATATGTAAATCCAAGCAAAAATACAGCTTTCTAGTACTAATGGTCTCTGAGCTAAAGGGGGGACAGACAAACAGACACACAGACGAACGGACGGACGGACAGACCGAAACTATAAGGGTTCCGTTTTGCTATTTTGGCTACGGAACCCTTATAGTTTCGCACCAAGAACGATTTGAAGTTGACGCTATTCCGCGACTCGAACTTCGCCATTTTGTGGAGGTACCATATCTCTCTCACATAAAATGAACTATTTTAAAGCCTATCTAGCCGTTTAAGCTTCTAAGCATGATAAACGCTTTAAAAACAATGCATTACTCTCGTGTTACAGCAGTCGAGTAAAAGGGGTCGTACTAATAAAGGATTAACAAAACGATTTACAGTAAGACAATCACAAAATGGCTACCGGCGCAGGCGCACGGAATGTGAACATTTCAAAACACCTGTGTATAATATAAGACATCAATCAATGCAGTACACTCAGTAGCATTTTTATGTACACGTTATTTTCGCAATATCTACATATATAATTTATTTTTTGCGCATGTTTGTCATTGAATTTTGGAACTGGATTTTGGTTTGTGGGTTGGAGTCTGCTGAGGTTTTCTCAAGAACACGTACACTGAAAAAAAAAAACAAAAGATTAAACAAGATAACCTTAAATTATGCAGTCGGAGGCGTTCATGAATTCCAGTAAACTTACTAAAATGCTTGCTGCCTTAAAAAATATATTTTTATTTAATAGTTTTTAGTGCTTAGTTGTAAGACGTAACATAATAACTGTACCGAAAATTTTAGTGAAAATAGTTAGTAACAACCTTTAAATCGCTATATATCCTAAACGCTTATTTTAAGTCAAAAATGATTTAAGAAACCTCACCAAGATTTCAAAATACCTATACGATGACACCCCACATGACATAGTTTGTTGACTTTAATTTTTTTTTCTCTATCACAGTATGGCGTCTGGCTGTCGCCATTTTGAATTTCACACGATTAATTTAATCGATTGACAATCGCAAGATTAATACGAATCGATTGACGTTTGAATCATCAAAATCGGCTCACGCGTTTGGTCTTTATAGTGCTACAAAGAAACACATATACATACATACACGTCAAACATATAACCCTCCTTGGCAGTCGGGTAAAAACCACATGTACAGAGGACTTAAATACTTACAGTACACTCAGTACAGTATTTGAGATAATAATAATAATAATATCTTGGGACAACTCACACAACGCTATCTGATCCCAAACTAAGCAGAGGTTGTACTATGGAAACCAAACAACTGATAAACATATATTTCTAAAAACATACATATTATAGATAAATAACACCCAGACACAGAATAAACCACCGTGCTCATCATACAAAGTACACACACACAGTATCGTTTTGATTCTCAGCAGAGCGAACGTGTCGATTGCAACGCTCTCGTGCTCTAGATAAAGTGCATACGCAGCAGCGCCCGCGCTCGCTGCCGTGCGCCCACGGTCGGTAGTGCGCGTCGCGATGACCTACTTCCGCGTATCACGGTGTTATTAGTTAGATGATTTAATTTATTTGATAGGTAAATTATAAAAAACTTTCAATCAAAATGGCTAGTGGTACATCCCCTGCTAAGCTAAACATTACGCTCAAATCTGAAAATGAACGTTTATTGTACAACTATTACCAACAAGAAAAAATCGCTAAAGAAGAACTGAAACTTCAGGTCCAAGAATTGCAAGACCAACTGAACATTATTCAACAACAGGTTGGGCAACTGTTGCAAGAAAATCAGCAACTCAAACAATCTTCCGTGAAAGAAGTAACCAATACTTCTTCAGAACGTGCTGAATATTGCACTGATGAAGAAGAACTAGCCAAGGAAACGGAGTGGGTGCGAGTTAAAAATCGAAAGAAAAGAAAACTCAACTCAACACCATCACCCGCTTCGAAATCTTCACTAACATGTGAGGACACCCAAGAAAATAAAATAAAAAAGAGTCCCCGGCCTCCCCCCGTTATAGTGGACGGTATCGAAAACTACCAAAAGTTTTACGACTTTCTTGTAGCGGGATTGTCAGGTGATCCTTTCACCGTAAAAATGCTGCATGGAGACAGCGTTAAAGTGAATGCCAACAACGAGGAAGCATACAGGCTGATTACCAAACACCTGTCTTCCAATAACTGTTTGTGGCATTCTTATGAGAATAAGCAGGATCGGCCCATTAGAGTAGTTGCTAAAAAACTACATTTCACATGCAAGCCTGAAAGGATTATTGAGGATCTACAGAAAAAAGGCTATGAAATAGAATCCGCAGTTAATAAACTTAAGTGGAAAAATAAAGAGCCTCTGAATTTATTCATACTTACATTCAAAAATAACCAGGATATAAATAAAATCTATAGTATTCAAAATATTTTAGGATGTAAAGTTGAAATCCAGCCCCTAAAAACCCCAAAATTAATTCCCCAATGTAAACGATGCCAGGCGTACGGGCATACGCAGAAATATTGCTCGAAAGAGCCGAGGTGTGTTAAGTGTGTCGGCAAGCACCTTACAAAAGACTGCCAAAAACCGGCAACAGACAAACCTAAGTGTATACATTGTGGTGAACAACATCCCGCAAATTACAGAGGCTGTGTAGTAGCCAAAGAGCTGCAAAGTTTTAAAAATAAAAACTTAAAGAAAAAAATCATACAGCATAATAGTAATAATAAGAATGCTGACACAAGCACTACGCAACCAAGGAAGGTCACGGTCGCACTGCAACCATGCCAGTCTAGCAAAACGAGGTCCGATAAAACATATGCACAAACAGTGTCTAAATCCACGAACAGTGTAAACAATGACTCAGACTTGCAACAAAACATAAACAAAATACTTAAGTTTATGTCATTATTTGATGAACGCCTTAAGAAAATAGAACATAGCGCTACAGATGCTATGCCTAAACAGCGGTCATGAATATCTTTCTAAAAATTATGAACTGGAATTCAAATGGACTACTTCAACATCAGCATGAGTTGCAAGTTGTCTTAGATAGAGAAAACATCGACGTGTGTCTGATTTCTGAATCTCACTTCACAAAACAATCTTTTATCAGGCTAAAAGGCTACAAGATATATCACGCTATTCACCCTAACAACTGTGCAAGGGGAGGCAGCTCCGTGATCATAAAAGAAAATATTTCACATTATCAAAGCATGATATGGGAAGAACATGAAATACAAGCTGTTTCAATACAAATCGAAACCAAACGCTATGCAACCATCACTGTTTCAGCAATATATTGTCCACCAAGGTATTCTATAAAAAAAGAACAATACATTAATTTTCTACAAAAACTGGGAAATCGGTTTATTCTTGGAGGCGACTTCAATGCCAAAAACACGCATTGGGGCTCTAGATTAAACAATCCAAAGGGTCGAGCACTACTAAGTGCTATGACAGAAACTAAATGTGACGTACTATCTACAGGAAAACCAACATATTGGCCGACGGACCCAAAGAAAATACCAGATCTAGTAGATTTTTTTATTTTCAAAAATATCTCACGCAACCATGTGAGTATCAAAGAAGGTTTTGATATGAGTTCCGATCACTCACCTATAATTCTGACACTCAGTGAAAATATATTGCTAAAAGAAAACAACCCTAGCCTTGTAAATATCAAAACAGATTGGGAAAGCTTTCGAATAGATTTAGAATCAAAAATAAATCTTAAAGTACCCATTCGAAATGCTGAACAACTTGATTTTGAAACAGAGAAATTTACTTCAGATATTCAACAGTCAGCATGGCAAAACACACCCGAAATCGCTAAGAAATTACAAGAAAATCAATATCCCCGATATATTGTAACCCTATTGAGGGATAAAAGAAAACAGCGAAAAAAATGGCAACAGACAAGATCACCGAACGATAAAAAGACTCTAAACTATCTCACGAAACTACTGACACGAAAAATTCAAGAGTTCAAAAATGACTCGACAAAAAAAATATTTGGATGCTCTGGCCAATGACCGTAATACCAATTACTCACTCTGGAAAGCAACCAAGAAATTGAAACGCCCAATTCCTTCACTCCCTCCAATAAGGGAAGAAAATGGGAAGTGGGCCACCAACAATGAGCAAAAAGCTAAAAGATTTGCGCAACATTTACAATCGATATTTCAACCCAATGAAGGACTCACTGAAGATATAACCCATCATAATCTTCAGCACAACCAACTAGAAATTAAATTTGTAACACCGAAGGAAGTTGAAAATGAAATAAGGTTAAATATTAATACTAGAAAAGCTCCAGGTTATGACCTTATCACAGGAATAATCCTTCAAAACCTGCCCCGGAAAGCTCTAGTTAAACTAACAAATATCATCAATGCAACTTTCAGGCTAAAGCATGTACCTTCAATCTGGAAAGTAGCAGAAGTAATTATGATCGTAAAACCTGGGAAACCCCCTGAGGAAACGACATCCTACAGGCCTATTTCCTTATTGCCTGTTATGTCAAAATTATTTGAAAAGCTCTTGCTGAAAAGACTTAAGCCATTAATTGAGGAACGGAACCTAATACCTGACCATCAATTCGGCTTCAGGGCGAAACATTCGACAATAGACCAGATACACCGAATCGTAAACGTTATAGAAAAAAGTTTAGAAGAGAAAAAGGTTTGCTCTGCTGTCTTCTTAGATGTTGCGCAAGCTTTTGATAAAGTGTGGCACAAAGGGTTGATATATAAACTAAACGTCATGCTGCCCAAACAGTTTGCCGATATATTAGAGTCTTATATATCAAACAGAATGTTCAGGATCAGACAGGAAAATGCCTACTCCGAACTTAAGGAAATAAAAGCTGGGGTACCGCAGGGAAGTGTGCTAGGGCCGGTCCTGTACCTATTATACACCTCTGATATCCCAGAATTAGAAAACAACACTATTGCAACCTTCGCTGACGACACGGCCATAATGTCTGTAGGTAATTCTCATAAGGAAGCTGTAGAAAATGTCCAAACAGCTGTTAGAAAAGTGTATAACTGGACCCAAAAGTGGCACATTAAACTAAATGAATCAAAATCGATTCATATCGATTTTACCAACAGGAAACCGCAATACCATCCAATATATATTAATAACCAGACTATCCCATATGCTAATACGGCTAAGTATCTCGGTATGACTCTTGACGTGAAACTACGTTGGAAAGCTCACGTCAAAAAGAAACGAGAACAACTAGATATTCTCTACAAACAGATGTATTGGCTAATCGGAAGGACTTCCAATTTGTCAATCCCTAACAAACTTTTAATATATAAACAAGTCCTTATGCCCATATGGACTTATGGAGTACAGCTTTGGGGCTGTACCAAACAGAGTAACAGAAATATAATCCAACGCTTTCAAAACAAAGTGCTAAGAGACATTGTAAGTGCACCTTGGTATATCCGCAATAACGATCTTCACCGGGACCTACAAGTGGAATTCGTAGATCAAGTGATTCGAAAATTCGCAGAAGCTCATGACAAAAGACTTCATAGCCATGTCAATCTTGAGGCTATCCAACTCCTCGATTGTACGGACTTAAAACGAAGACTCAAAAGAACTAAGCCATTTGAGTTAGTGTAGTGTTAAGTGAGAAAAATAGTGACAGTGACAGTGCTTCACATTTAAAACACAAGAACAAAGTGTTATCAATTTATCAGACACTAAGAAAAATCAATGGATAATTTCTTAGATTAAGTATTTTAGCAGTTTAAGTTAACATAAAATTACTTATTAGCTCCAATGTTAGATTGTAATATTTTAAAGAGTAAAGCTTTTACTCTTTACAGAGAAAAAAAAAAAAAAAAAAAAAAAAAAAAAATCATACAAAGTTTTATCGAATCCACGACCTCTTGCGTAACAGTCGGATACACTCCCACCGCGCCACAAAGGCAGTCAGATACAACAAATATTAAGAAAATCCAAAAGAACAGTTAATTGCAAAAATGTTTCTTTTGTAAAAGTTTTTTTTTTTTCTTAAAATAAAAATAACTAGCAATTAAAAAAAAAAGTTTTCGGACCGGACGCACCACTACTGGAGAAAACTGCAAAACTGCAAAGCGGGAATTCAGGCAACACTAGAGGATATTCACACGAGCGATACTTAGGGAAAAATGTAGTTTGTATTAAGTAGTTAATAAATGAATGTACGAGACTGTACTAATTCTTGCTTATTCATGCAAAACCGTGTGCTCAACCGTGATTGTATTATTTTATAATGATAGAGACGTGAAATGGTGATAGAAGCCTTTCTGTATTTTGATTTGTTAGAACGCTGAGTTTGTGGGATTCATAGATCTTATTTCTGAGGAAACGGGGAGGGGGATTCACTGACTATACAAAGAAAAAATACCATAATTTTGCATGGCTGTTTTTGTATGTTTATATTTCACTAGCTGTCCCCCGCAACTTCGTCTCCGTAATTTTTTCCCGTTTTTGCAACATTTCTCATTGCTGCTCCGCTCCTATTAGTCGTAGCGCGATGTTATATAGCCTATAGCCTTCCTCGATAAATGGGCTATCCAACAAAAAAATAATTTTTCAAATCGGACCAGTAGATCCTGAGATTAGCGCGTTTAAACAAACAAACAAACAAACAAACAATCAAACAAACAAACTCTTCCGCTTTATAATATTAGTATAGATGAATTGTGAGGTAGGTCGTATCGTATTCTGTTGTTCGTGTTTCTGTTTCATAGGGCTGGGGGGAGGGGGTACAACTAAACGCCTCCTTCCTCGCCTGCACACTTAGCTCACATCGAACATCTTCAGAGCAAGTGTGGGTCGCTTGCATGGCAGTGGAGGGGAGTATTCGACTCAACACCGGTACGTCAGCCACCATTGCAACAGTGTCAAAATTCCCTAAAAAAAACCCTGTATGTCGAGTCTGGGGGGGGGGGGGTGTCAATTGACCATGCTGAGTTGTGGATCCGTTCCTGAAGTGGCCCGAGCGAGACTTGGTGACTTGTGTCGTACTTCGTTTAGGCAACACACACATAGACCTCGTACCCTGAGACCCAATCTCAGACCATGGGCGTACTGTACGCCCCCCCGAAATTTTGTCATTTCTATCACATAGACCCAATTTACTAAATGTGCTAATTTGGTTTAACTGCGATAATCCCAGGAACTATCCAGAAAATATTTTACTATTAGATAGTCCATTTATCGAGGAAGGCTATAGGCTATACAACATCACGCTATGACCAATAGGAGCGGGGCAGCAGTCAAAAATGTTGCAAAATGGGCAAAATTTACGCAGACGAAGTGGCGCGGTTCAGCTAGTATATTGTAAATGTGAAAGTTACCCTGTCTGTTACGCTTTCACGCTTAAACCGCTGAACCGATTTAGATGAAATTTGGTACGGAGATAGTTTGAGTCCTGGAGAAGGACCTACGATATTTTTTATTTCGATAACCGTCATCCTACGGGCGGAGATGCGGGCGAAATATGGTTAATTTAATGAATAAGAGGTAATTTAATACTATATCATTATTTTAATACTTAGATACGTAAATACCTAACTTTATGATAAGAATGACATATATACCTAACCTTCCTCAATAAAGTCCTTGAATTTGATAAAATTATCTCAAAAATGTCAGTACTATCTGACGAAATATTAAAAAAAAATGGATGTAATATAGTTTCCTTGACTCTAATGACTTGGAAGATATCACTTTGTTTTATATTAGTTGTTTCCTGCGGCTCCGCGCGCGTCTATGGTCTTAAATATTAAATACTAGCTGACCCGCGCAACTTCGTATGCGTCAATTTTCCCCGTTTTTGCAACATTTTTCATTGCTGCTCCGCTCCTATTGGTCGTAGCGCGATGTTATATAGCCTATAGCCTTCCTCGATAAATGGGCTATCCAACAAAAAAAGAATTTCTCAAATCGGACCAGTAGTTCCTGAGATTAGCGCGATTAAACAAACAAACAAACAAACTCTTCCGCTTTATAATATTAGTATAGATTTCGGAACAACTTACACAGTTATCTCATCTAGCTAGGCTTAGCCAGCCAGACAACTGGTAACCATACTTGTATATTTGTAAAACACCTATTACATATTTATTATAAAATAATAATAATAATATCTTGGGACAACTCACACAACGCTATCTGATCTAGCTAGATTCTTAATCTGGCATTTCAAAGCCCTTCTAATGACAAAAGCTACACCATCCTAGCTAGAGTTTTGTCTAGAGAACATAAGACTTATTTTTACTATGACGCTCTTGATAGTTCGTCATTTTTGCGACGCCCCCCCCCCACCCCGACGCTTCCCGTTCTCCAGCCAAAAGTATTTACCAGCCAGTAATAACTCCAAATAAAATATATTTTTTATTAAAAACTACAAGCAAAAACAAAACAAATCCCTACTAATAATAAATAAAAAATGTGAATGTAAGTTTGTTTGTTACGCTTTCACGCGAAAACTACTCAACCGATCATCATGAAACTTTGTACACATATTCTTGGAGGTATTAGAAGTAACATTGGATTATAAAAAAAAAAACGTGGAAAATTTACGGCGACGATGTTGCGCGGGACAGCTAGTAAAAAATAAAACTGATATTGACTGACTACTTCATATCAACCCATATGATGGCCCACTGCTGGGCACGGGTCTCCCCAGTAGATCCTGGGGGTAATTGCCATAATCGCCACGCTTGGCGAGCGGGTTGGCGATCGCAGTAAGGCTTTAAGTACGCAGAGGACGCTGCTGCCCGTCCTCCGGAGTGAAATCCCTTAGTCGCCTTGACGACACCCACTTGACTGACTACTAATGAGTAGAATGTGCTTGCTTTTCTGAGCATGGCTTCTCAAAACGGGGCTCGTATGGAGTCTTACACAACTCAGTCACGATGGTGCAGACATCTAGTGTATGGGCAGTCAACATGGCTCGCTTCGCGACACCCCTGGGCTCGTAGACAAATCACATTCTATTTGATTAGAGTTTACGCTAATCGAATAGAATGACGTCATTGCGCGCGCAACATTGTGAATACGAAAATTGTTACTTTGAGATCAGCAGTTATGCGCGCGAAACGACGTCATTCTATTCGATTAGCGTAAACTCTAATCGAATAGAATGCCATTTGTCTAAGAGCTCAGGGATACTTGCTTTACTGACTGAAATCCTGATCTTTACAAAATATAATTAAAAGTAATGTAGGACATGTCGTTGTCAGAAAAATTATCTCACAAATATGTTTATCAGTTGTCTGGTTGCTATAGTACAGGCTCTGTCTAATTTGGGATTGATTTGGGATGAGTTGTTCCAAGATATTATTGTTATAATATGTAGGAGGTAGGTATATACTTCGCTTCTCCTCTAAAACGAAAAATAAACATAATAAGGTCGTTAATAAACAACATAAAAATACAAAAAAATACTGATTAGATAAGGCTAGGTTTACTAGAGCTGCTGATAACTTATCGCTTCCAAAATATTGTTCAAATAATGTTAGAACTACTCACAAATTCTACTAATCTATACTTACTAATATTATAGAGGTAAAGTTTGTGAGGTTGTGGGGGTAATCTCTGAATTGACTGAAAGGATTTTAAAAAAACTTTTACTAATAGAAAGCCACGTTATTTGCGAGTGTCATAAGCTATATGACATCACGCTACGACTAATAGGCATCGAGCAGCAATGAAAAATGTTGCCAAAACGGGGGGAAATTACGCCGACGAAGTTGCGCGGATCAGCTATAAAATTCCTGACTTCGCATCGACTTTTCTCCACTACATACACAATTACGAGGGTCAAACTGAAAGTTCTTAGAACTGGCCACTTATAAACTATATAATAAAAAAATAATTCTAAAATTTAAAAATATAACTCTTTGCCAATATTACTGAGTACATATTTCATTCATTTGTCATTTGTTTTACGATTTGGCGGCAAATTGAAAATTGTCTGTGTCACGTCAACATGAATTTAACACGAGAAAATTTTCGTGCAATGATTTTTTATGACTTTCGATGTCATTTAAGTCAACAAGAAAGTTATGATAGACTACGATTGGCCTTTCACGATGAAGCCCCATCTCGTGCGACTGTTTACAACTGGTTTAATGAGTTTAAACGTGGTCGCACTAATCTCACTGATGATTTACGTGAGGGACGGCCTTCTACGGCGACGACTGAAGATAACATCTGTGTTGTGCGGCGTATGATAGAGACTGACAAAAGAGTGACCTATCAGCAGATTCGGACAAGCTTAGGCATCGGTATGAGTCAAGTGCACAAAATCCTCCACGAACATTTAGCGGTCAGGAAGCTTTTCGCCCGGTGGATACCTCATAATTTGACTGAGGCTCAAAAACTCCATCGTGTGGACTGGTGCCGTAAAATGATTGAAAGATTTAACGGAGGTGACTCAAATGCTGTGTTCGACATACTAACAGGTGACGAAAGCTGGATTTACTGTTATGATCCTGAAACCAAAAGACAATCTGCTCAGTGGGTGTTTCCTTTCGAGGAGTTGCCAACTAAAGTGAAAAGAGATCGAAGTGCGGGAAAAAAAATGGTGGCCTCGTTCTTTGGAAGGATAGGTCATTTCGCAACAATTGTGTTAGAGGATCAAAAAACAGTTTCTGCAGAATGGTACACTACCAATTGTTTGCCACTTGTCTTGGAAAAAGTTCGAGAGAAACGACCTCGCAGTAGGATCCTCCTTCACCACGACAATGCCTCGTCGCACACCGCCAAGCGAACGATCGACTATTTGGCGACATCAAACGTTGAATTACTGGGTCACCCGCCGTATAGCCCCGACCTCGCGCCTTGTGATTTTTATTTATTTCCAAAAATTAAAGAAAAACTTAAAGGAAAGCGGTTTATGAATGCTGAAGAAGCGGTGTCTGCGTATCGCGATGCCATTGAAGAGACCCCTAAGAACGAGTGGGCAAAGTGCTTTTCCCAGTGGTTCCATCGCATGCAGCGGTGTATTGACGTGAATAGACAATATTTTGAAAAGATATAATAAAACTAATAACTGGCTAATGTAATCAGTTTTTGATTTTCTAAGAACTTTCAGTTTGACCCTCGTATTAGGTTACAAGCGCTCAGGAAAAGGCAGATTAAATACTATACAATTGACTTAGTTTCTATATGTCAGAGTCGCATCGCCGGCGTCAACAGATGAAAGCAGCGGATTATATTTTTCTCTTTTTCACTCGTTGTAATATAATAATGCTTTCCTACTTTTACGACTTTTTTTATAATAGTGTGACATTGTCATTAAATAGTTTATCTGTTTGTGCATTACTTTGCCGTATTTAAAGATGAGTCAAAAAAATTATGAGTTGATCACAATCGTGCTCGTTTTACACCATTTTGAATTATTAACTTTTGTTTTTTTCTCTTAAAAAAGATGACTGTAGTCTGTAGTAGTAGACAGTAGGACAGTAGAGGGACTTTACAAACATACAAGTCATCCCGCCCGTGTGGGAATCGAACCCACGACGTCTTACGTAGCAGTCGAACACACTACCACCGCGCCACAAAATCGCAAATCTCTATTTCTTCATTACTTTGTGGCGCCATTCCTGAACGGCCAGTTCAAATTTCAAAAATGGGAGATCATTCGGCTAGGAACTGGGTGTCTCAAAAATCTCCTTTGTTTCTTAAGCTATTTAAGGGGGGGGGGGGTCCATTGTATACAATTTTACATTTTCAAATAAACATTTTATGAGAACTGAACTAATTATTTTCATTTTTAACAAAACAGTAGCCATATACTTATTTATCAAATAAAAAATAAATAAAAAACCCGCCTGCAAAAAGAAATAAGATTCCCTTCACATTTCATATCATGCAGTCGGAGGCACATTATTAAGTTCAACAGGATTAATAAATGCCGTTAACCCCTCCAGCTAAGCTCAATTACTTGTGTTAGGAGTGATTTCACGTCCGTTGTGTAATAGGAAGGAATCGAACCAGCTACCTCGCGATTGCGAGTCCGATGCCTTTAGCCATTAGGCTATTTGAACTCGAAGGGTGTCATACGCTTTTCGAGTACATATATCGAGCCCATACCTACCCTGCATGTGTAAAAGAAAGAATGAATCTTACCTTCCATAGTTTCAATATTAATCATCTATACTAATATTATAAAGCGGAAGAGTCTCAGAAACTACTTATCCGATTTAAAAAAAGTTCTTTTCTTGTTGGATAGCCCATTTATCGAGGAAGGCTATAGACTAAAAGGAGCGGAGCAGCAATGAAAAATGTTGCAAAAACGGGGAAAATTTACGCATACGAAGTTGCTCGGGTCAGCTAGTTAATTATAAAATATAGATTTTGACTGCCTCTGTGGTGGACAAAAAATATTCCAAAATATCGCACCTATACGATAGTTGTGTTTAATATTAGTTTAGTCGATAACTCGTTATCTTGTCAGGCCGGATGCGAATGGTCGTCATTGGTCAGTAAATACATGTAGTATATAGAATTCCATAGGTCAGGGAGCATACATAATTAACATCGACACTGTGGAAAGTAAGGTAATCTATAATAATAATATCTTGGGACAACTCACACAACACCATCTGATCCCAAACTAAGCAGAGCTTGTACTAGGAACCCAGACAACTGACAAACTTATATATTTCTAAATACATATTATAGATAAATAACACCCAGACACAGAATAAACCATCGTGCTCATCACTCAAAGTTTTATTCTGGGTGGGGATCGAACCCACGACCTCCGGCTCAGCAGTCAGGGTCACTAACCACTAAATCAACAGGCCAGTCAAAACAAGTGTGAATACAATCCGGTTTTCGATGACGGGGACCAATTTCAATAGAAACTTACACAAGAGCACTCTCTATTCACTCAATTTTATAGTCAGAAGAGAGAGTAGGCGCAAGACCGACACTGATAACATTGCTTCGCTGTGCTGCATGCTCGGTCGCCGCCAAGTCACGGACCCTAAAAAATACGTGTTTATTATTAGATTAAAAAAACCGGGGCAAGTGTATGTCGGGCCACGCACAATGTAGGGTTCCGTAGTCACCCCCCCCCCCCCCCCTAATCCGAATGAAGCGGCTTAAGAAGTGGGTTTTCTGTTACAAATACAATAATTGCATTTTTGAAAGATAGAAAAATTTGAAGTCCAGACCAAGAATCGAACCCGAGACTTCCGTAGCCAAACCGGGGCCAGAAGCGAACCACCTATTTGGACTATGTTACTAGACCTCAAATTTTTCTATCCCTTGATGCTCGCGAGTTTGGGCCCTCGCATGCGCCATCTAGTCGGTAGTTAAAGAACTATCACGGCTTTTTGTTATTGTTGTTTTTAAAAATATGTTTTTCTAGATTGTAATTTTTGTTATTGCTTCGTTACAAAGAGCATTTTAACAAATTATGATGTCGCAGGCCGAATATTGAAGTAATTTTTATAGGCATTTCATGCCAATAACTGGTTTTCTGTTGTTTTTGTTACAACGTTATACCTACTTAATAATAATTTTCAATGAAATTTGTACGAACATTTTGTTACTTCTCATTTGATCAGTTGTTACTCGAAAACTTGTAAAGCCTACTTAGCTGTGATAGTTTTCCTTTTAATTTCACTGTGGGTATATACTATTACAACATCAACCATTTAGCGGGCAGGAGAGACACTTGACTCTAACAAAAAAATGCATTTTAAAGCTTAATATTTTACAAACGGATCCCTAAATCTAAAAATAGTCTTCACAACCTCTAAACGTTTTTAAAATACCTGTGCAATGATACCCCACACGATGGGGTAGGTGAGAAAAAAAATCACATCCCCACTTTGCACATAGGGGAGGTACCCCCAAAAAAAATGTTTTTCAAGATTTTATTATTTCACTTTGACGGCGTAAGTAATATGTGTATCCATGCAAAATTACTGCCTTCAAGCCTTGTGTCGCGGACTTTACAAACATTCAAATCACGAACACAAAGAACTTGACTTAGAACAATAATTTGTGAATCACACAAAATGGTGTCCCGTGTAGGAATCGAAATCAAGACCTCTTGCGCAGTAGTCGTACATACTCCCACCACGCCATCGAGGCATAAAATCCATAAAATCTAGAATTAAAAACAAGAAAATTATTTTCTCAAGCATCTATAGATCCAGTAGTAACTGTTCCACATCACCTAGTTTTTACTATTTTCTTAGAACCATTGAAAGTGTGCGACTGCAAGAAAATATAGACATGTTGCATTACGACATTTTTACTTAGAAATGTATGCGACTAAAAAACGCAGTGCAGTTGTACTATCAGCGATTTGTATTTCATAGCATGAGATTTCTTGGAATATTGAAGTTATTGGGTCGTAATCATAATAGTTCGTGATTTGATGGTGATCTAGTTTTAGATATTATATTTGTCACTAGCTGTCCCGCGCAACTTCGTATGCGTAAATTTTCCCCGTTTTTGCAACATTTCTCATCGCTGCTCCGCTCCTATTAGTCGTAGCGCGATGTTATATAGCCTATAGCCTTCCTCGATAAATGGGCTAACCAACAAAAAAAGAATTTTTCAAATCGGACCAGTAGATCCTGAGATTAGCGCGTTTAAACAAACAAACAAACTCTTGCGCTTTATAATATTAGCATAGATTGTCATGGATTTACTGAAAAAAGTATGCTAAGCTCATGAACAACGACTTCGACATGTGTACGTCGAGGCTATCCAGCTCCTCGACACCACAGATATAGTGGGAAGGCTTAGGAGGACTAAACCTTTTGAATTAACTTAGTGAAGTTAGTGTTAAGTGGTATAGTGAATGCTACTCGTAAAGAACACAAGAACAAAGTGACTATAAGAAAAGTGACTATGAACACACTCTTAATATTATAAAATACTAGCTGTCCCGCGCAACTTCGTCTGCGTAAATTTTCCCCTTTTTTTATAATCCTATGTTACTTCTAATACCTCCAAGAATATGTGTAAGTTTCATGATGATCGGTTGAGTAGTTTTCGCGTGAAAGCGTAACAAACAAACTTACATTCACATTTATATATTAGTACTAGCTACGCCCCGCGGTGATACCCGCGTCAGCTAACTCCATACCAAATTTATTTAAAATCGCTCCAGCCGTTTAGACGTGAAGAAGTAACAAACATACACACTCACATACTCACAAACTTTCACCTTTATAATATTAGTGTGATAGATTCACCCTAGCAGTTTAAGTTACAACAAAATTACTTTTTAGTCTAAGACTAGATTGTAATCTCAATAAAAAACCTAAACCTGATTGCCTCTGTGGCGCGGTGGGAGTGTGTCCGACTGCTACGCAAGGGTTCGATTCCCACACGGGACACCACTTTGTGTGATCCACAAATTGTTGTTCCGAGTCTGGGTGTACTTTGTGTCCGTGACTTGTATGTTTGTAACGTCCCCCGCAACACAGGGCTTGTACCCTACTGCGGGAGTCTAATTATAAGTAGCAATTTTCCTTCGAAATTCGTTGTGGGGGCTTACTGGCAGTCTAAATTATGTTTTGCGTGGTAGGTACCGTTGCGTCATCCGCCGTCTTGATTTAAAGGGTCACGTTTAGTTTATTGAATAACTCGTTTATTTTCAATTTTTTTTTTTAAAGTCGACTTCCACAGTAGGGTACTGTGAAATTCGCCTTTAAAAAAAAAAATAGGGTATATTTAAAAAAAAAAAATGATTTATTGTCCGTATTCATATGGAGTACATCCGGTAGTATTTTATGATTATGTTTTATTACTAACATTAGTCTTTAAGGTATTTGTTATATTTCAATATTGTTTTACTAACACTAAATGGATCAATGGTCTGAATAAATGATATTATTATTATTATATTATTATTATTATTGTACACCTCAGAGTTGTACACACATATTGCGTTCATCAATATGTGACCCTTGACTTATCAATGTTAGCGCCACTGCGCGTAATCAAGATAGATACAAAATGTATACCAGCCTTAAACATTATGCCTATATTATGGGAAAATTACATTTTTAGAATTCCGGAGCCAAAATGACACCTTGCCCTTTTGGCTCCGGTTTCGTCATGTCCATCTGTCTGTCCGTCCGTATATCACAGGCATTTTACTCAAAGACTCAATGAATATTGATGAAATTTGATAGAAAGGTGTCTTGCGGTGACCGTGTCAGTTATACTTCCGTGAAATAGTGATGTCACATATCACTGTGTTTCTGTTGCAGGGCACTGTAGCAAGTGTAATTGCTGGGCAAATGAGACTGGTGAACTAATGTCTTAAATTAGGAGTGCGGTGTGACGCAACGATCTTTGCACACATCGCCATAATTCGCTCACTTTTTACATGAACGTCATATTTAAAAAGTTCTCATTTTACAGGAGGCCAATTTATTAAACTTTCAATTCGATGTATTCACAAAAAAATAACACAAACAGGTTAAACCTTTTTGGAATGTTTGTGTTGGTAATAGTGATTAAAATCATAGTATCAAATTATGTTACATACTAGCTGTGCCCGCGACTTAGTTCGCGTGTAAGTCGGGTTTAAATTAAGGTAGTTTATGTTACGAAATAACTTCTGTGTAAATATGTTGGAAACAGTCCTGTCGGGTGAGCCGCGATATGATTCAGCAGCGGAGAATCATCATATAGTCATCTATTGATAGCTTCAACACCCAAAAGCTTTGTGAAAATAAATAAGTACTAAATACAGACTCTTTAGGTATTCGTTTACTGTGTTTTTCTGTCATTAATGTGTGTTATTAGTGTCTCTTTTCTTTTTGTCTATTGTTGCTTTTTTTATCATCTGCATGACATTTCCTGTTAAATTATAATAATGTCTATACATGTGTCTTCTGTGTACTAAATAAAAATCGTTTTATTCTATTATTTTATATAGTTAATTTGGTGTGCGGTTTAAGAAGTGGGTTTTCTGTTGTTTTTGTTTCATTCTTTCAACGTTATACCTACTTAACACCTAATAATTTTCAATAGAATTAGTACTAAAATTTTGGTACTTCCCATTTGATCAGATGTTTATCGTAAACTTGTAAAGCCTAAGTACTTAACATATTTACTGTTCTTATACGCACGTGGTTTCTCGGCGAACACTTTTGCGCCTCTGTCATAGAACTATATGCAAATGAACACATACCGGGAGTTGTAAAAATGGCGGCAAATTGACATGTCGCTATTTTTACAGCTCCGCGTGTAGTGTTAAACAGTGTAAAATATACTTGAAATACGTGATAACTGGACAAGAACGAGACTTTGTGATTGAAAGAAGAAAACTAGAAAGAAATTATACTTGAAACTGGCGTATGCACATAATGTGCGAGCCATAATCTCTACCGATTAATATTGGAGGGAAGAGAAAAAACAAAAAAACATACCGCCCAGCAACAGTGTTTCAAACGATTTTTACGCCATCTAGAGACCACAAGTGACATAACGTGTTGTAGTAAAAAATATACTTGCATTGTATTTTTCATATTATCGCAAAAAAATCAATATTTTGAATTATGACGGTCTTGCAATAAGTGAGCGTATATACGACGTATAACAAAAAGGTGTGGCCATATTTAAGGGTTGGTATGTGCCCATGATACTGAGTGCATATACCTTTATGAAAATTGGAGTACCCTAAAATTTAATTTATTATTATAAACTCGCGCAAATTCGTCTGCGTAAATTTTCCTCGCTTTTGCAACATTTTTAATTGCTGCTCCGCTCATATTGGTCGTAGCGTGATGTTATATAGCCTATAGCCATCCTTTATAAATAGGCTATCCAACAGTAAAATAATTTTTCAATTCGGACAAGTAGCTCCTGAGATTATCGCAATCAAATAAACAAACTCTTCAGTTTTATAATATTAGTGTGGATTGAAAATTTCCGTTACTATGTAAGCTATGTACTTACTACATACAATTAAAACGTAAATATAATGTCGTTCTATTTCAAATGACCGATAAACTAGTCTAAAGTGAACTATTTTATCTATTCAACCGTTTATCATCGTCGGAATATTTTAAAAACGACATTTTCGACTTTCAAAACCGCTGATAACGTTATCATGGTGACTTACGTAATGAATTTTTCGAAACTGATAACAACGGTCAGAGGTTCAAGCCCTTATCGCATACAAAATATATTATTTGTACTTTAAAAGGAAAAATATTTTTGTTTGGTAATCAAAATGGCGGTCGTTTTCGTTTCAATTCTATTTTAAGTGTCTACAATAATTGATTATTAAGGAGGGACCCATTACGCACCCTCCATCTGTGAATCCCTCCGATTAAAATAGTTAAGGAATACCCTTAATCATATCAACCCGTATGATGTCCCACTGCTGGGCACGGATCTCTCCAATAGAACCAACTTATTAAAGACTAGCTGTCCCGCGCAACTTTAGCGCGATGTTATATAGCCTATAGCCTTCCTCGAAAAATGGGCTATCCAAAAAAAAATATTTTTTCAAATCGGACCAGCAGTTCCAGAGATTAGCGCGTTTAAACAAACAAACTCTTCCGCTTTATAAAATTAGTATAGATTCCGGCGGCCCGTTCGCGAAGGTGGCGAGTGATACACGGCGGGTTTTTTAGTGGGTGCAAACCCCACACTACCTCCACCGTCTTCCCCGGACGGTGGGGGTGTTCGTCAGGATTTTTCCCGCCAGACCAAAAAAAAAAAAAAGTCACATAGTACTGAGAATTACAGCTACTTTCTTAAATGAACTAGAAATATTTATATACATTAACTTGCTATTTTCTACGTTTTGCTTTGACCCAAATAAACTATATTTGATCATTGCATACGTATTCATTCTATTACTTAGTTAAAAATTGACGTCATTTTAGAACAAGTTAAAATTGATTTTAAATTGGCATTTAGAGAAAGAGGCCATGACTTTATATTGCCAAGTTCTTTTTTCCACTGGATTTATCTTTTACGAACTTAGCATTAAATGTAGACTCATATTACTTCAAATTGTGTCAGACATTTTGTATTATGACTTCTTCTGTTACTTTTATTGTAGCACCGCTGGGAAAGAAAAGGTGGCATAAATAATATCAACCATGGGTAATTAAAAACAAATCGGCTGCGAGAGTAGGGTTGCCAAATGGTCGGGAATCGCCTGGATTCTCCCGACATTTCTTGCGATGTCCAGACTCCCGACAACGGCAACTTTTACCTTCTTAGGGTCTTAAATATACCCTTCAGCGTGGCGTCCGATGTTTTGAAATAAATATAAATATTTATATCTCCAGATAACAAACCTATCTGGATAACATTTCTATCATATCATCATATCTGATCATATCTGATCCCAAACTAAGCAGAAGCTCTGCTTAGTTTGGGATTCTGTGATTACTATGGGAACCAGACAACTGATAAACATACTTATATATTTCTAAATACATACATATTATAGATAAATAACACCCAGACACAGAATAAACCATCGTGCTCATCACACAAAGTTTTATCCTGGGTGGGGATCGAACCCACGACCTCTTGCGTAGCGGTCGGATACACTCCCACCGTGCCACAGAGGCAGTCATTTGGCGGCAGTTCCTAGTGTGAATAAAATGCTCAAATGAAATGAATACATTTCCAAATTTCATCAAAATTGCTTCATCCGTTTAACAGATAGTTTCTACTTCCGTATTAACTATTAGATTATTACAATGAATTACAACTACATTATATGTAATAATAACATATAAGTAATGTAAAGTTGTAATTCATTGTGTAATAAAATAAAACCGATAACAACACTAACTAATTATTTATTAATTATGTATGTTCGTAATTATCATTAGCTATGTTTATTTACAATTATTGATTAATTATTTTGTTTTTTTTTGTTTAAGACTGTAGATGTCGCTGTATCTTAGCTAGAGTCGTCATGAGTTACTTTATAGACTGTTTTTTTAATTTTTTTATGTTTCTTTTTTAAGTTTCATCAATATCATAAAGAACAAAACACATTTATTCGCACACACTTTCGAATGTATATCTAATATTAGTAGAATTGACCCTAAAAATTCGACTGCCTCTGTGGTTCGACTGCCTCTGTGGCGCAGTGGGAGTGTGTCCGACTGCTACGCAAGAGGTTGTGGGTTCGATTCCTACACGGGACACCACTTTGTGTGATCCACAAATTGTTGTTCCGAATCTGGGTGTACTTTGTGTCCGTGACTTGTATGTTTGTAAAGTCCCCCGCGACACAGGGCTTGTACTCTAGTGCGGGAGTCGTATTTAAAAAAAAAAAAAAGTTTGATGACGAGCGCTTAACACGCATTTACAACTTCTTCTATATTGTTCTAGCGGCTAGAACAATAGCCATTCATGTGGTAACGCGCTTTATAGTAGGGGAGACGTGGAACATCAGCCTTCACCCAATTATTTTTTGAGTAAAAGGGTGTAGATATGCGCTCAGCAAGCGGCACCTTAAAATTCAGACAATTGACCACGTTCTATATGTCAGAGTCGTATCGCCGGCGTCAACAGATGAAAGCAGCTGATTACATTTTTCTCTTTTTCGCTCGTGATATTTAAATCATGCTATCCTACTTTTACGACTTTTATAATAGTGTGACATTGCAATGTATAGGTTATCTATGTGTGCATTAGTTTGCCGTTTTTAAAGATCGAATGTTGTTTTTATAATCCTATCTACACATTTTTACTTATAATATCATTGCTTTTACTCATCTTATAACCCGATAAGACATATTTTTTATCAAATTTTATTGATTTGTAACACGTCTATGATAGCTTGTCAATAGACAAGTGTTCATGACTATTTTTTTTTTTTTATTACCTCAAAGCATGGCAATAATATTCCATAAACGGTTTTTTTTGCTGGCAAGCTAATAAGATTATTTTCGTGATTTAATTATCTTTCTTTCTATTCTAATGTCCATTTTTACCAACGTCCAACGTTAAAGCAGCGGTAGCCTAATGGCTAAGGCTTGGTTTTGCAATAGTGAGGTCGCGGGTTCGAATCCTACCCATTATAGCAACTCACTCCTAAAACAAGCAATTGAGCTTAGCTGGATGGGTTACCAGGATGGCTAGTAATGTGGGACCACAATCACACATTGCTAGTTATCTTTCAAAACGAATGAAAAAAAATGTTTATTGGATATCAGAGCAGTGTAGTTAACTATATTGAAATAACTCTTCAAAGTAGCCATGAACATAAATAAGTTGGCAAACCTACCAATACATAATCTCCATGTCAAAAACTATCAGTTGAAACTAAATTTGTTCGGTTTTATCAAAAGGGTTGAAGGTTATGAAAGATAAAAATAAAATAAAAAAATAGCTTTGAACACATTTCCATTGGTAAGATTTCATAGTTCGTGTTCATAAATCAATAAAATTTGATAAAAATATGTCTCATCACCAGATAACCATATCAAATGGGTGAAGCCAGACGTTCAGCGTCTCTTAGGCCATTACAACTATAGCCTAGTCAAATTAGAATTACCCATAAAAAAATCTAAGTAACAATTTTTGTTCGGAATTCGTTGGGGGTGAAATTATTATAAACTAGCTGTCCCGCGCAACTTCGTATGCGTCAATTTTCCCCGTTTTTGCAACATTTTTCATTGCTGCTCCGCTCCTATTGGTCGCAGCGTGATATTGTATAGCCTTCCTCGATAAATGGGCTATCCAACAGTGAAAGAATTTTTCAATTCGGACCGGTAGTTCCTGAGATTACCGCGTACAAACAAACAAACAAACTCTTCAGCTTTATAATATTAGTATAGATAAATGTAATAATATAATGTTTAAAATTTTAAATAAAATCCGTTCCGACGAAAAAAAGAATATATAATATAATAAAAAAATTGAATTTTAAACAACTTTGTTTATAACAATTTTTCATGCTAAATTATAATTAAAACGAATTGTTAATCAAACAAAAATTCACTCCCTCTTTTGGATTATGAATCGAAAATATCGATCCTAGGAAAAAATTGAGACCCAAAATTATAGGCAATATTTTAAACAACTGTTTTAATTACTATTTTTCGTGTGAAATTGAAAATAAACGAGTTATTCAATAAACTAAACGTGACCCTTTAAATCAAGATGGCGGATGACGCAACGGTACCACGCAAAACATAATTTAGACTGCCAGTAAGCCCCCACAACGAATTTCGAAGGAAAATTGCTACTTATAATTATTTTTTTTAAAGACGACTCCCGCAGTAACAAGCCCTGTGTTGCGAGGGACTACAAACATACAAGTCACGGACATAAAGTACACCCAGACTCGAAACAACAATTTTTGAATCACACAAAGTGGTGTCCCGTGTGGGGATCGAACCCACGACCTCTTGGGTAGCAGTCGGACACACTGCCACCACGCCACAGAGGCAGTCAAATTATTCCCCAGTTTGTCACTGTTTAGAGCTTATTCGATTGAGCTACTATGAGTTTTAAACTTTAGTGTCATTGCCTCAAAAAGGGTCAGAATTTTCCATGTTTACAAAAATCAACAAATTACGCATAATATATATAATAAATACTTGAACGCACGCTTAATGGCGTGGCATTGATAGTGACGCGGAAAAATACCACCAAAACTACCTATGTATGTATAGGTATAACTTTGACTATTTGAGTAGTATCAAAACAATTTACATGAATCTCTGTTTTAACCGACTTCAAAAAAAGAGGAGGTTCTTAATTCGTCAGAATATTTGTTTTTTCATGTATGTGACTCGATTACTTAAAGACTCTTGGACCGATTTGGATTATTTATTTCATTTGCAACTAGCTTATGCTCGCAGCTCCGCCCGCGTAGTAGCCAGTTTTACTTGACCTCTCTAATGTTTAGTGCTGCTAGTAAAACGAAGATCAAGTTGAAAACATTTATGATATGAGAAAGAAAACCGGGCGAGTGCACACTCGCCTCTTACAAACACTAGCACTTAAAAGCTTAATATTTCACATACGGACCCCTAAATCGAGAAATGGTCTTAACAGACCTGCAACATTTTTAAAATACCTATCTAACGACACCCCACACGATGGGGTAGACGAGAATAAAACACATCCCCACTTTATATACAACTAGCTGTCCCGCGCAACTTCGTATGCGTAAATTTTTCCCGTTTTTGCAACATTTCACGTCACTACTCCGCTCCTATTAGTCGTAGCGCGATCTTATATAGCCTATAGCCTTTCTCGATAAATGGGCTATCCAACAAAAAAAGAATTTTTCAAATCGGACCAGTAGTTCCTGACATTAGCGCGTTTAAACAAACAAACAAACAAACAAAGCAAACAAACAAACAAACTCTTCCGCTTTATAATATTAAGTATAGATGTAGAGAAGGTACTCATATTCATCACGAGTGCGACCAGTGCATGTAATTTTAAGCACAGGTTAAAGACGTGGCTTATCGAGCAAGCATTTTACTCATTTGACGAATTACTAACTTGATGATATATTATTTTTATTATAATTATTTTTCGTTGACATTACCTACTATTTTATTTTATTATTTTATTGTAATTGATATTTTGCTGTTTTTTTTTTATTTTATTTTATTGTATGACTTATTTATATTTTATTGACACTGCACTATGCTATGTTATTTGTTTGTTGACATTATTATTATTATTTTTTGTTGTTTAATAGCTATAAGTTTTTCTATGATTAATTCGTAATCCTAATGAATTGACATAACCTGTATTCTATTGACTATTTTTATTTTTGTTCCTTAATTTATTAAATTATAATTTTGTGACATGTAAGAATTCCTTACCAATAAATAACTATGACTATGACTACTCTAAAATTATTTTTAATTAAGATTTTATATAACCAGTTTGTCGGCGTAATGAAACTATAAGGGTTCCGTTTTGCAATTTAGGCGATGGAATCCTACATTGTGCATGGCCCGACATGCACTTTCCGGTATTTTTTCCAAAACAAAATGTTTTAGCTTGATCTCCACTTTACTAGCAGCACCAAACATTAAAGAGGTCAAGTAATACTAGTTTAGACGCGGGCGGAGCCGAAATATTAAAGCCTTAAACCTTAGTGCTAGATTTAAAAAAAAACTGTTTTACTATCGTGATTGCATACTCTTTTGTGTTTTTGTTTGCTTCATTAGATTAATTGAGTTTTTTTTTTTGTTTCAGATATAACGAAATCCCACCATTGGACTACATTCCACGAATTAAAGCAACCCAGAGTACCTAAACTGAAATTATTTAGAATAGATATATTTTATCTAAATAGGACTATTGACCAAATTTTTCTACCAAACTCGAAAATTTTCTACAAAATACTCGGAAGATTTTCTACAAGAAAAATAAACTCGGAAAATTTTCTACAAAAAACTCGGAAGATTTTCTACAAGAGAAAAAAACTCGGAAAATTTTCTACAAAAAGAAATCGAGAATTTTCTACCAAACTTGGAAAATTTCCTGCCTTCCTAAGACCAAAGCCTTGTATAGTATTTATTGGAATATAGTATAATTTAGGATATAAGATGATGCCACAACAATACTGCCTGAGATGGAAACATCACCATTCAAACGTCCAAAATATGTTCGCTCAACTATTGGAGAAAGGTGCGTATATATATATTTTTATTATTAATAATAATAATAATATCTTGGGACAACTCACACAACGTCATCTGATCCCAAACTAAGCAGAGCTTGTACTATAGCAACCAGACAACTGTTAAACATACTTATATTGTTCTAAATACATACATATTATAGATAATTACACTCAGACACAGAATAAACCATCGTGCTCATCACACAAAGTTTTATCCTGGGTGGGGATCGAACCCACGACCTCGGACAGTCGGATACACTCCCACCGCGCCACCGAGGCAGTCAAATAAAAAAATATTAATCCTTTTATATTAAAATGAATAGAGAAAAAAAAACGATCAAGAACATGTCGAACCATGCTCAGTTTAGGGTTCTGCAGCGTTGAATTCGCAGAAGAGCGTATCTTCATGGCACTTACTAAGTGCCCTTTTGTTGAGAAACGCAGTTTTTCGGCAATAACTCAATGACGGTATATCCGATCATGTCTGAAATAATTTTAGTTAGAAGTATTTATTAAGCGCTACCTTTGTCATTTTTCTAACACCGGACACAATTTATGCAACTTTCGGACCCATTACTTCCAAAAATTTTCACTCATACAAAAAAGTTTATTTGAAACCTTAAAAATGTTTTTGAAAGACTTGTGGAATGAAGTACCACATGTTTATGTTTGCTAATATAAAAAAATAGCTTTTGTTACATTGCCCCCTAAAAATATTCATTCATTATATCAAACTAAGTAGCGGCTACTACAAGACACCTTTCCACTAAATTTCGTCAATATTCATTGAGTAGTCTTTGAGTAAAATGCCTGTGACATACGGCCGGATAGACAGACAGACATGACGAAATTATAAGGGTTCCTTTTTTGCTATATTGGCTACGGAACCCTAAAAATCGACCCCCCCCTATCCGAATAATGCAGCTTAAGAAGTAGGTTTTCTGTTTGTTTTGTTTCATAGTTACAACGTACATAATAATAATTTTCAATTCAATGGAATATTTTTTTCTCACCTACCTCATCGTGTAGGGTATCACATATAGGTATTTTGAAAACGTTTAGGTGCTGTAAAGATCATTTTCAGATTTAGGGTTCCGTTTGTGAAATAATAAGCTTTAAAGTGCAAACTTTTGTTAGAGTTAAGTGTCCCCCCCTGCCAGCTAATGGTTAATGGTTAATGTGACAAAATTCACGGTAGTAGTATATAAAACTATCACAGCAGCTAAGTAAGCTTTACAGGTTTACGAGTAACATTAATAATACGAGTAACATAAAAAAAAAAAAACAAGATTTTATTCTTTCACTTTGTCGGCGTAAGTAATATGTGTATCCATGCTAAATAACAGCTTCCTAGCACTAACAGTCTCTGAGCAAAGCTGCGGACGGACATGACGAAATTATAAGGATTCCGTTTTGCCATTTTGGCTACGAAACCCTAAAAACTGAAGTTCTGCCTATTCCGTCACTCGTCAACCCCCAGCCGGACCTAAAAAACTGAAATTTGGAGAGAGGTTTTATTTGGGCGAGGCGAAACCAGGTGAAGGATAGGCCGAGCTAAATTTAAAATTTGTATGGTAGATATAATTATAGTTCTAGTCAAGCCTGTGTAAAAGAAAAGGTCAAATTTCCCGTTTTTTTTTTATAAAAGAATTTGCATTCATAATATTAGTATAGATTTAAGAAAAAAAAAAACTTTTAAACTTATATCTGCATATTGCACCGTTTATCGGTTTAGTAGAATTAAAAATATTAGCATCTTTTGATAAGCAATAAATTTTATTGCACTTCGATAATAATAGTCTATTTCATTAATTAGATACATTCGTTATTTATTCGTAACTTAATCTAAAATAGGATACAGGAAAAATATACTTTACTACATAGTATAAAACAAAGTCGCTTTTTCTGTCCTTATATCCCTATGTATGCTTAAATCTTTAAAACTACGCAACGGATTTTGATGCGGTTTTTTTTTAATAGATAGAGTGATTGAAGAAGAAGGTTTATATGTATAATAACATCCATTAAATAGTGGAGAAATAAGGAGCGGAGCAGCAATAAGAAATGTTGCATAAACGGGGAAAATTTACGCAGACGAAGTTGCGCGGGTCATCATCATATCAACCCATATGATGGCCCACTGCTGGGCACGGGTCTCCCCAGTAGAATCTACTGGTATGTAGATCCTGGGGGTAATTGCCATAATCGCCACGCTTGGCGAGCGGGTTGGCGATCGCAGTAAGGCTTTAAGTACGCAGAGGACGCTGCTGCCCGTCCTCCGGTGTGAAATCCCTTAGTCGCCTTGACGACACCCATGGGAAGAGATGGGCGGTACTATTGGCAACAAATTGTTCGGCCAATAATGGCAATATGTCTACAATTGTATGGCGCATGATTCAGTCTCCTAAACAGGCTACACAACCCGGCAACAATAAAATAGAGAGCGACTGAAACAACAACAAAATTGGCCCGGCAACATTGCAGAAAATCGATCGCTTAGCGATCGTCCGGCAACCATCAAATCAATATTGGAGAGTACTGCCATGTTGCCGGCCACAGCATTGCCGCCACAAATTGCCGTAACAAATTGCCCGTTTAGACGCCTCTTGAAACTGATTTATATTACCGATTTTGACATTCATTGCTACCCCCAAAAATTGTACTGCATTGAGGTATTAATGTACTACGTACGTTGGTACGTATTATCTCGATGTGTAAGTCTAAGTAGCACAATACAAGTTTTGGGGGTCATTTTGAAAAACAAAGTAAAGTAGTAAGTACAAAATAAATGTATTTTCCCTCCGTGTAGCATGGCCGTGAGACACCTTGTTTAAAGGAACTTAGAGTACATACGATCAACGTAACTTGACCGGATTGAAGTTAGGTTCTTATCACTTTCGCGCATGTCATAGAGATGCGACTCTAAAATTACTTACGAAAACGATTAATGATGTTTAATCGATTAAAAATACTACTACATACTACAACATTTTAATTCTACAATATAAAAACACTATTTAAATGAGTTTATAAAAGTTTAAATTTAGAACAGTTACAGTAAATACTAAAGAAACTTTGAAAAACAATTATTTACGAAAATAATCACAAAAAACATGAGTTAGTAATATATAATTATGACAATGTAATGCGTAATCGCATCTCCAATTCTCTCGGTTTAGTTACCGCCCCGCCCCCCGCTTCCTGTCACCATTTACTTCCAAAAAATGCATCTGCGCAACCACTTGTCGCCTACTTCAGTCCGGCCTAGTTACGTTGATACAACTGTTTTGCGTAAATTATTTAAAGGTACGATTCTTTTATATACCTGACGATGACGTTCCGATAACTAATTAGTAAATAAACTTGACATTTAACTACCAACAGTTAAGTCCCGATTAAATTTTGTGCTGAATTGGATTTTAGCATTGATCATATCATAAAAAGAAATGAAGTGACAAAAAAAATAAAGACCTCATATACCGCTATTTGTATGAGATTTCCATAAAAAAACTGCGTTTTGACATTTCTTAAAGACTTGTTGTTTTGACTATTTAAGTAGCCCATTGCACCGATCGCGGTCACTGGCAGGACCCACAGATTCAAAAACATTAGGTATACTTACGAGTATATTTAGCTTTAATTCTGTCTAGCCTGTTTGTTTAATCAACTCTAGAGCAACAAGCCAGCTGTCTAGGTCAACTACTAGAGTAGCCATACTCAACCTTATTTTTGAAGGGGCCGTGTTACGCATGGTATCGCGGGCCGCAAAAGTTGTATTGAAACCCCCCCCCCCCCCTCCTCTTATGAGCTACATACTTACCCGTGTTTGGTTACGAGTCTGTAAGTTTGTTACTGTAAAAACTCTTTGTGTATTTAATTTTAGACAGACGATTATTATTATCACACATACGTAGACCCAAAGAATGTTAATAGAATTTGATTGGTAGACACAATCAGACTGCTGTATATCTATCCCGCTCTATACTAGCATCTATAGCATCTATACTAGCTGTCCCGCGCAACTTCGTATGTGTAAATTTTCCCCGTTTTTGCAACATTTTTCATTGCTGCTCCGCTACTATTGGTCGTAGCGTGATGTTCTATAGCCTATAGCCTTCCTCGATAAATGGGCTATCCATCAGTAAAATAATTTTTCGATTCGAACCCGTAGTTCCTGAGATTATCGCGTTCAAACAAACAAACAAACTGTTCAGCTTTATAATATTAGTATAGACTAGCTGTCCCGCGCAACTTCGTATACGTAAATTTTCCCCGTTTTTGCAACATTTTTCATTGCTGCTCTGCTACTATTAGTCGTAGCACGATGTTATATAGCCTATAGCCTTCCTCGATAAATGGGCTATCCAACAAAAAAGAGAAAAAGATTTTTTAAAATCGGACCCGTAGATCCTGAGATTAGCGCGTTTAAACAAACAAACAAACAAACAATCAAACAAACAAACTCTTCCGCTTTATAATATTAGTATAGATATGATATACGGGAACTTACAGTATCAATTAAATGTAAATAGGTACTAAATAACACCACTGCACACCACGGTGCCGTGGTGTTATCTAGTACCTATTTACTCAGCGCGGTCAGTTTTTCTAATGGGTGTGATATTCAAAATGGTTGAAAATAAAGTAACACCAGGAGGGCCAACCACAATAGCCTGGCGGGCATGTGGCCCGCGGGCCGCTGGTTGAGTGAGTATGGCTGCACTAGAGTCACTCTACAGTTGGATCAACGTAACTAGGCCGGACTGAAGTAGGCGACAAGTGGATGCGCAGATGCATTTTTTAGAAGTAAATGGTGACAGGAAGCGGGGGCAGGGGCGGTAACTAAACTAATTAGAGGCGATTACGAATTACATTGTCATAATTAGTATTACTAACTCATGTTTTTTGTGATTATTTTCGCAAAGAAATTGTTTTTCAAAGTTTCTTTAGTATTTACTGTAACTGTTCTAAATTTAAACTTTTATGAACTCATTTAAATAGTGTTTTTATATTGTTGAATTAAAATGTTGTTAGTATTTATAATCGATTAAACATATTTAATCGTTTTCGTAAGTAATTTTAGGGTCGCATCTCTATGACATGCGCGAAAGTGATAAAAACCTAACTTCAATCCGGTCAAGTTACGTTGATCGTACTGTAGTTAGTGGTTGGTGACCCAGAGTGCTAATTTGTGGGTATGAGCACTATTGTTTATTCTGTGTCTGGCTGTAATATGATTGTTTATTATAACGGGTGTGCCACACTGGTATAAGCATAAATTATTTATTTTATAAATTATATTAAATACTATAACTATATTATACATGTTCTATTTTAGTATCAGGCAAAGAAACAATTTTATTTAAGCTTTATTTAGTTTGATGTATAAAATTATTTATAACATAATTTATGCATGTAATTATAAAAGATATATATAGGGTTGATAGTAATTGTATTAAATTTGTATTTTGATTACTGTATTAAATTAAAAAAATAACAAACTTTTATACAAATTTCATCTACGAAATTACCCCTTTAAGGGATGAATTGTTAAACCCAAAATACATAAACAAGAAACATAAAATTCTCACGTTCGCGTTTTGATTAGAAATAAAGAAATACTGGTTTTTACGTTTTAAGAAATCCCCAAGGGAGTTAAATAAGGGATGAAAAACAGTTTGTAAGAAAATCAACTTTTTTTTCTCTTGCGTCAGTTAGTTTACCTTTGAGGATAAATTATTTGATGTCAAATATACAAGCATCTTTCTCGTTATTGAAGCCGCGTGCATAGACCAACAAGCAATAATGTAAAAGTGACAGCCTTGATACCATTTAAACTGTAGGTACATTTGGAGCCAAGTTTTTGTTGCATTTCAAAACCAGTTACGCTATTTTTCATCCGCTACTGACAACATTTTGCTATTTTGAAAAACTAAATTGTATACAATTATCATGCGTTCGTTTTTTATTTAAAGTCAATTTATTTTTGGAACGAAACGTGACCGAGTACCTGTTTGTGTTATTAATAAACCTATTTTTGAATATTTTTAAATATTTAATGACCTATCCGGTTTTTCCTCATTCTTTTTTGGTTCGTTGTCATGTGAATACAAGGCGTTTTGGATTCTAGTTTTGAATTTCGTGACTTCATATTTGTTTCAAATTCGAATTTTCTAGTTGAAGCATTGATTTTAAAAATTTAAATGATTTTGAATTATTCTAATTTTGTAATTTGTGTCAATATTTCACTGCATGCATTACAATTTTTTATATTTCGAATTATGTAATACGAAGTTTAAAATTTGAAATCGTTTGTCATTTTTAATTATTCTAATTTTGTAATTCGCAACTTAAATAGCTATGCTTTTTTGTTATTTAAACGGTTTATACAATGTTATATGGAACTCCGTTCAACCGTTTCTAGATAAGCAGCTTTTTATATAACTTAACTAGTTTTTGTAATGTTATGTGCACATATTAACATGTTGTAGTTAGAAACTTGCGGTTAGAGCGTCTCATGCGTGCGCTCAGATGACCTATCGATAGGTAGATATCTATCAATTGCGGTCAAGTCACGTTGTTGGGGTCCTTGACTGGACATTACCTACGCAGCTTTCTTGATTATAAGTATGTAATAGCTAGTTAAGGAGATATATAAGTTAGTCATACCTACACAAAAATTATAATAATATTATAAAATGTGAAAGCACGTCTGTTGTTATGTTTTCACGCTTAAACTGCTGAACTAATTTAGATGAAATTTGGTATGGAGATAGTTTGAGTCCCGAGAAGGACATAGAATAGTTTTAATGCAAATAAATGCAATATACCTAGTCTGGCCATAAATACTGTTACAATTAAAAATAAGAAAGATATTACATTTGAATTTGGAATCTGTCATTTTTATACGATTGTTCATTGTATTTTCTAATTTTGGCGCCAATACATTGTACAATATTTTGCTATATTAAAATGGAGTGGGGTGATAAAGAAAACCGAATCGCTGTGATTGCATTACACAAAGTTGGTATGGAGCCGAATGTAATTTTTAAAACTCTCCATACGCTTGGTATTAGTCAAATGTTTGTGTACCGGGCTATTAATAGGTACAATGAGACCTTCTCTGTTTGTGACAGAAAAAGATCTGGCCTTCCACGTAGTGTTCGTACGAAAATGGTGGTCAAAGCAGTAAGGGAAAGAATTCGAAGAAATCCTGTCCGAAAGCAAAAGATTTTATCTCGGGAGATGAAGATAGCACCCAGAACCATGTCACGCATTTTAAAAGATGACTTAGGACTTGCAGCCTATAAGAGACGCACTGGTCATTTTTTAACTGATAATTTAAAAAAGAATAGGGTGGTAAAATCGAAGCAACTACTGAAGCGGTACGCAAAGGGAGGTCACAGAAAAATTTTGTTTACGGATGAGAAAATCTTTACAGTTGAGCAACATTTTAACAAACAAAATGACCGTATTTATGCTCAAAGCTCTAAGGAAGCTTCCCAATTAGTCGACAGAGTGCAACGTGGGCATTATCCGACTTCAGTGATGGTTTGGTGGGGTGTTAGCTATGAAGGAGTGACTGAGCCATATTTTTGTGAAAAAGGTATCAAAACATCGGCACAAGTGTATCAAGATACCATTCTTGAGAAGGTAGTTAAACCCCTTAACAACACCATGTTCAATAACCAAGTATGGTCCTTCCAACAAGACTCAGCGCCGGGTCATAAAGCTCGGTCCACGCAGTCTTGGTTGGAAGTGAACGTTTCGGACTTCATCAGAGCTGAAGACTGGCCGTCGTCTAGTCCCGATCTTAATCCGCTGGATTATGATTTATGGTCAGTTTTAGAGAGTATGGCTTGCTCTAAACGCCATGATAATTTGGAGTCCCTAAAACAATCCATACGATTGGCAGTGAAGAATTTTCCCATGGAAAGAGTGCGTGCTTCTATTGATAACTGGCCTCAACGTTTAAAGGACTGTGTTGCAGCCAATGGAGACCACTTCGAATAAGCTTTTTATATTTTGAATTGTTTTTTATTTATGTATTATATATTACACACACTGTAAAAGTAATAAATATTATTTGCAATAAAAAAAAATGTTTTTTCTTCGTAACAATATTTATGGCTAGACTAGGTAGGTATCAAATTAAAGGACTCATCGCAAGCATTTCAAAAAGGTATAACATGATTATGACTGTAATGCTAAAAAAGTAAATTAGCAACCATTCTTTTACAATTTTCAATACTTTGCAATAGCTGTGATAAAAGTTAGTTGTTGTATCAGTTACATTACTTACATCCTAAAAGGATTAAACATTAAAAAAAAAAATAAAAAAAAAATCCCGCCTGCGCAAAATAGATGCAAACAAGTTCCTCAACATATGTAATATCATGCAGTCGGAGGCACTAGGTATACTAAGTTCATCGATTATTTTTTAGTTAATGCCTCCGACTTGGAAGTATCAGCTAGCGATTAGGGCGTATCTTGCAGGCGATGCAGGCGGCGCCGGCGCCCGGTCTTCTTATTTTTAAATAAATAGCAATGGTAGACGATTTTTAACTAACCAACTTCAAAAGGAAGGAAATGTCCATGTCATGTAAAATGTCCATAAATTACGTGAGGTTTATGATTTTTGAGCGATTTTGACATTAATTAGTTCCCCCGCGTCATGCCAGCGACTCACACCTTACCAGTGGTGAGTCAAATGTGAAATCTACGTGAGATTAGGGAGGGGGTCCAAAATCCGCCAAAACCACATCACGTACTTTATAGGCGCCCCCTAAAAAGCGAGATAAAAAATTATAAGGAAAACCCAAAAGTATATTAAATATGACAGCAAAAACGTGCACCAAAATTAACATTCAAAAAATAGATACTTTGCTAAAAATACTTCATTAAAGGCCTCGAAAGACCGGTTTTTTATTTTTAAATTTAACTTTTTAATGCCCATGAGTTGAGTGAGATAGACATATGTTTATGTTTTTAACTGGTTGTTATTTGAAAGTTACATTTCTTTGATTGGTTAAGAGGCAGCCTTGTAAACGCCGCCCACTTCATTTTAAAATTTGCACGTAGTTTGTTATACCTACTATATATTTTGAGCAAAGTAAGTATGTATGTATAATCCGCGTTTTAATTTATTTTTAGTAGCTACGTTAAAAAACTAAGTTAGATTAAAAGTCTTCCTAAGGGAACTGAGGCCGTACCGTGAACTTATACCAACTTAAAAACTTAACTTAAAAAAAAAATCCAAAAATATTTTATGTATAAGGCACTGGCCACTTGTAATTGAAGCGGCGGTAGCCTAATTGCTGAGGCATCGGTCTCGCAATCGTGAGGTCGTGGGTTCGAATCCTGCCCATTATACTACCGACGTGAACCCACTCTTAACACAAGCCATTGAGCTTAGCTGGAGGGGTTAACAGGATTGCTAGTAATGTGGGACCACAATCCCACATTGCTAGTTATCTTCAATATATATATATTTATTTGGAAAAAATTGGTTATTTAAAAGTAAAAATTTCAAATTTTCCTCCACATTACAAATTATCGTGTCTCATTTAAAAATGAATCTATCATCAATAATATTTTCGTGCGATGATTTTCAACAATCTTAAATGGCCTAAAACCTCATAAGTCATTTGATAAAATGGCTTTTATGGATGAAGGACCTGCAAAAGCAACGATCTACCGTTGGCACACCAAGTTCAAACATGGTTCGTTTACGAAAGTGAAGCGATCGAGAAGCGCAGGGAAAATTTTAATCGCTAGTTTCTTCAATTTGACGGGGTATCTGGTTTTAAATCCATTACGAGACCAAAGCAGCATCAACGCCAAATGGTATACCACAAAATTCCTGCCAGAAGTTTTGTCTGCAATGAGCAACAAGTGACCGAACACCGGGCTTAGCGGGGCACTGCTTCACCATGACGACCCGGCCGCGCACTCAGCGCTTAAAACGAGGGACTTTCTGGACACCACACCGATCAGTCTTGAGTCACCCTCCTTACAGTCCTGATGTGACACCGTGTGACTTCTTTTTATTCCCTAAAATAAATAATCGGCTGAAAGGGATACACTTTTCATCGCCGGAAGACGCGCTAGCAGCGTTAGAGAAGGCCGTGGAAGAGATGTCTGCCGGGACTGAAAAAAATATTTTGGAAATAAGTTCAGACGCATGAAACTTTGTATAGAGGCTGGTGGAGAGTTCTTTGAAAAGATTTTATCCATAGAAGTTAGTTTCTCAAAACTTTTTGAGTGTTCCACCTATTTGTATGTATAGCAGAAGCGAAGCATTAAAAATTTTCTGAAGTAACCCGATACAAATTCAACTTGCTTAACATGATTGTTTGTGCCTATAATACTAAGTAACTACAATCCAAAGAGAAACCGGAAGTAATAGTGTTCTAAGGGCCCTCCGCCACTGATGTATAGTACTTAAGCGGTTTATACATTCTATTTTTTTCAGACAAAAACCCTAAAATTAATATTTTGGTTTTTCGATCTGGCAACTCTAGCTGGGGTTCGTTTTACCGTAATAGAAACAAAATAAACCCTGTTATGGATTAATTTTTAGGGTTCCGTAGCCAAAATGGCAAAAACGGAACCCTTATAGTTTCGTCATGTCCGTCTGTCTGTCCGTCCGTATGTCACAGGCACTTTACTCAAAGACGTCAATGAATATTGATAAAATTTGGTATAGCTAAATAATAAAAATAAATATTTTCAGGGAAAATGTGGCACATCATTCGACAACATTTTAAGTTTTATAATTTTTGTTTTATTGGGGGACAAAATTTATGCAACTTTCGCAGCGATTATTTCCAAAAATATTAATTTTAGAAATAATCGCTGCGAAAGTTGCATACATTTTGTCCCCCCCCCCCCCCCTTAATTTTTGAACCGTGTGATTAAAAGTTATGAAAAAAATCACAAAGGTAGCGCTTAATAAATACTTTAAACAAAAATTATATCGGACATGATCGGATATACCGTAATTGAATTATTGCCGAAAAACTGCGTTACTCAACAAAAGGGCGTAAGTGTCCTAACATACACTCTTCTGCTGATGCAATTATTTAAGGCTGCGGAACCCTACACTGAGCATGGTCCACTCGCTCTTGCCGATTTTTTATAATAATATTCCTCGGGATTGACTCGAATGCGCGATATAGATATTCCGTCCCTATCACATTATCCACTCAGCCAAATGCGAAAATGGCTATCCTCCGTTTAGATTAGGCATGGTGACAGAAACACGTTTAAAAGGACTATAGAAATATCATCATCTTTTAAACAATCTTTAAAAAAAGTCACAGATCAGACTAAAAACAAATATTTTCGTATTTAATTCCACCTGATTTTGATAAAAAATCTTTTTGTAAATATTATTCAATTTTAATCTGAATGTCGTCTGTGGAATGTTCATTATATTTACTATCTCTATGCTAATAACCACGTAGATCCGTAGTTCTGTTGCTGGGGAAAGGACAAACTAACAAACACTCTCACACTAAAGTACCTATTTGGTATACCACAATGTTCCTACCAGAAGTTTTGTCTGCAATGAGCAACAAGTGACCGAACACCTGGTTAACGGGGTACTGCTTCACCATGACGACCCGGCCGCGCACTCAGCGCTTAAAACGAGGGACTTTCTGGACACCACACCGATCAGAGTCATGGGTCCTAACCACTAAGTGAAGACTATTTTCCACTTATGAAAGATCATCACTGCCTCTGTGGCGCGGTGGGAGTGTAAGCTCGACCTCTTTTAACGTTCGGTCTGTCTGTTGTTTCAGAGCGTTTTTGCGACGTGACGCTGTACTGTTCACCAAACTTCGCGACGCAGGTGTCTGGCAAAGACCCTGTGGAGCCACAGAATATACGAGGAGTCTCGTTAAGAGCACACAGGTATTTATTTTATTATTCTGTTTATTTATTTATTAAGGTTGAACTCTAGGTATTCTATTAAAATAATACTATTATAAAGTTTACTATGTCTAAATATTGAAGGATCAACTCGGACTTCAATAAAAATGCGTAGGATTAAAAGTAATAAACGGATTTTTTTGAACTACTACAAACGTCCGCACTGTTCAACACGCGTATACAATCTGTCTGCCATCTTTCTATTCCCTCTCCACGTCGGAGTGACATCCGCATGACAGATGTCAACGTCATGTGATGTCACTACCGACATTTACATTTTGAATGTCAACCGTCTAAATCAAATCTCAATAACATTTTAAATTATGATTGAGTTAAATTCTGATAAAAATAAAATTAATTATAATAAATAACGGATTAGAATAATATTTTGTCTAACAATATGTAAACGTATAACCCACACCAATGCCCGCGAAATAATATAAAAGCGACTTAGTTTTATTATGCGTGTTAGTGCAATTGTCATAAAAAAAAAATAACAAGAATAGTAGTACGGGTTGCCTAGAACAAATTTTAAAATGATACATATTAAGCTGGAATTGCCATGGAAGCTTCGTTTTGACGAGACGCCCAACTTTATGTATACGACAACTTTATATAAACTAACTGCGGGCTACGTTGATGTATGGGGATAATAGTTTTCCAACGGCAAAGTTAAGTTTGTCATATTTATCACTTGTTCTTTCACTAACGTACCACTATATAAAGTTGTCGTATACATAAAGTAGGGCGTCTCGTTAAAACGAAGCTACCATGGCAACTCCAGCTTGATATGTATCATTTTAAAATTTGTTCTAGGGAACCCGTACTATAGTGGTTAAGTGGTTTGGAACATCAGTTCATATCTCATTATTTTAAGATATCAATTGTTGCTGTTTTAAATTAACAGTGTGATCGTTCAAAAATATCGATTTTGATGTGGTGTGTACTGTAGTAGGTTTCCTAAAGACTGCGCAGAGGAGCCCGTGTGCCGGCATTGGTCTGCACTTTGTACGTTGCCCGCGCAACTAACGCCATATTACGGTTCTAGGTATTACAGTTGGATCAACGTAACTTGACCGGATTGAAGTTAGGTTCTTATCACTTTCGCGCATGTCATAGAGATGCGACCCTAAAATTACTTACGAAAACGATTAATTATGTTTAATCGATTAAAAATACTAACAAAACTTTAATTCAACAATATAGAAATACTATATTTATGAGTTCATAAAAGTTTAAATTTAGAACAGTTACAGTAAATACTAAAGAAAGTTTGAAAAACAATTTCTTTACGAAAAAAAATCACAAAAAAACATGAGTTAGTAATACTAATTATGACAATGTAATGCGTAATCGCATCTCTAATTCTCTTGGTTTAGTTACCGCCCCCGCCCCCCGCTTCCTGTCACCATTTACTACTTAAAAATGCATCTGCGCAACCACTTTTCGCCAACTTCAGTCCGGTCAAGTTACGTTGATCCTACTGTACATAACAATTTAACATATCTGACTGTTAATTTCACTACAATCAAATTTATTGTTGCATATTCCATTGAACATCATGCACATGAGTAATATACGTCTCGATTCCAAGCTTAGCGAGTTGTATTCCTTAAGCAAGAGTTTGTATGGATATTTAGAACAATTCAATATCTAATTAATGGTTTTTAGAAACTTTATTTGTACCGATCCATCCAACATATCTATACTAATATTATAAAGCTGAAGAGTTCGTGTGTTTGTTTGTTTGAACGCGATAATCTCAGGAACTAATGGTCCGATATGAAAAAATCTTTTTTTGTTGTATAGCCTATTTATCGAGGAAGGCTATAGGCTATATAACATCGCGCTACGACTAATAGGAGCGGAGCAGCGACGAGAAATGTTGCAAAAACGGGGAAAATTTACGCATACGAAGTTGCGCGGGACAGCTAGTCTATACTAATATTATAAAGCTGAAGAGTTCGTGTGTTTGTTTGTTTGAACGCGATAATCTCAAAAACTAGTGGTCCGAATTGAAAAATTCTTTATTTGCTGGATAGTCAATTTATAGAGGAAAGCTTTAGGCTATATAACATCACGCTGCGACCAATAGGAGCGGAGCAACAATGAAAAATGTTGCAGAAACGGGAAAATTTACGCTTACGAAGTTGCGCGGGACATTTAGTTTTTAATATGTAAGGTAGTTTCCCACCGTGTGCCATCGTCATGAGACATCCTGTATATGTAGATAATAACTAGCTTTGCCAGCGTTACATTAGATTTGAATAGCCTATGTGCTGTTATTATGTATAAACTACATTACTGTTAAGTTTCATGAAAATTGGTTTAGTATTTTTTGCCTGAAAGAGAAACGAAGATCCTTCCATCTATCTTCTTCTCAGGACCACTGACACACTCACTCACATCCGAAACTACACAAAGCTTTTACTATAGTAACATATACCTACTATACTGAATAGGGTATCCCTGACTCCATACTGTGACTCCGTATATGTAGCAGGATACATATTAAAGGCTACATGACTCAGCTGCGATCAGTATTGATTTATTTGAAACATTGGCTTCAACCCGCGGCCTACTTGCCATTTTATAATTATAACTATAAATAACATTATGGGTTAACATACGTTGTACTATATTGTACACTAGATTTAAAATGTAGTGTAGTCTAGTCTACAACCTAAACTAATATTATAAAGCTGAAGAGTTTGTTTGTTTAAACGCGGTAATTTCAGAAACTACTGGTCCGAATTGAAAAAATATAATTCTGTTGGATAGCCCATTTATCGAGGAGGGCTATAGGCTATATAACATCACGCTACGACCAATAGGAGTGGAGCCGCAATGAAAAATGTTGCAAAAACGGGGCTAAATTGACTATGGGACAGCTAGTTTCTAATATTTCTGTGTGATGCTGCTGTTGGTGTCCCGTGTGGGAATAGAACCCCTCTCGGGTTACACACGGTACACCACTTTGTGTATCTATAGATGTTTGTTCTAAGTCAAATCAAATCAAATAGTTTATGACCCTGGCGACAGTTCACTTGTGACCACGGCCGGTGCAACCTGGTTGAAACGTCAAGCAATTTTAAGGTAAATAATGCGCGTTAATTCCCGTATAATTAACTAGCTGTCCCGCGCAACTTCGTATGCGTAAATTTTCCCCGTTTTTGCAACATTTCTCATCGCTGCTCCGCTCCTATTAGTCGTAGCGCGATGTCATATAGCCTATAGCCTTCCTCGATAAATGGGCTATCCAACAAAAAAAGATTTTGTCAAATCGGACCAGTAGTTCCTGAGATTAGCGCTTTATAATATTAGTATAGATAGTCACAAGTAATGTCATATTAATATCAATAACTATTAAGAGAAGCCGAAGATAGAACAAAGTGGCGTGCAATTGAAGAGGCCTATGTCCAGCAGTGGACTGCGATAGGCTGATGATGATTAAGTAAAGACACTAAGTACTACTTTTCTAAACTAAGAACAAAAGGGCGCTTTTAGTCGATGATTCTACCACACAAACGCGCGCAAGTAATTACTCCTCTGAGAGGTCGTAAGTCATAGCTTAAAATTAATATTGATTTGTTTTATTATAAGCAAGGCCTGTAGGCAGCCATAATTGAAAATAAATTAAGATTTTGGAAGTTATAAGCCTTTAAACATTGGAATTTCGCCAAAATTGTTGCTCAAATTGTTAACATTCTTAAATGTTTTAGGGCTTATTAGCAAAAGATATATATCTCTGTTGTTTTTTAACCTAGGAGAGTACAACATATAATACACTAACGGCGAAGCATTCATCAATCCAAAATGGCGTGGACGTTTGTCTAAAACTTATCGTGAATGTCAAAAACGGAATCCATCTGAATGGACGTTATTCGGTTTTGGAATTTCAAACTGACGTTCGTCCAGTCCAAATGGACGTATATCACGCCACGTCATTTGTAAGGCATCTGTATTGTCAATGAGGGGGCAAATTAAGAAGCTTATAGTAATTGTGTCTATGGTTTATCCTTTCGTCTCGCTTACGGCCGATCTCAATAATCTACCCATCGATGGATTTTGCTACTAGAGGTAGAATTTTGACATATTTTGTATGGAGCTTATGTCAAATATATACCTCTAGTAGTCAAATCCATCGATAGTTAGATTATTGAGACCAGACGTTAGAAAGTGACCCACCTTCTCTTTCTAAGCGTAGTGTCAAACCATGGTTACCATAGTCACGAAAGAGAAATACGGTCTCGCAATATGTCAAATTTGTTCTCTTTACTTCTTCCGAAACTAATTTATATGCAGCTTTCTTTAGTATAACTTTCTTACGTACGTCCAAATGGTAGACGTCCAAATGGAAGACGTCCAAATGGAAGACGTCCAAATGGAAGACGTCCAAATGGAAGACGTCCAAATAGAAGACGTCCAAATGGAAGACGTCCAAATAGAAGACGTCCAAATGGAAGTATAGTCAATGGTGCCATAATTTTGCGTACACCCTTTCGGAAGGCTTCCAAATAGACGAATCAGCAGTGCCAACCTTAATGCCTTCGACTGGATCTATGTATACACTGTTTTTTAAGAAGATAACTATAGTAGGGTCAACGTAACTTGACCGGATTGAAGTAGGCGAAAAGTGGTTGCGCAGATGCATTTTTTAGAACTAAATGGTGACAGGAAGCGGGGGGCGGGGGCGGTAACTAAACCAATAGATTTAGAGGTGCGATTACGCATTACATTGTGATAATTAGCATTACTAACTCATGTTTTTTGTGGTTAATTTCGTAAAGAAATTGTTTTTCAAACTTTCTTTATTTATTATTTATTGTAACTGTTCTAAATGTAAACTTTTATGAACTCATATAAATAGTATTTTTATATTGTTGAATTAAAATTGTGTTAGTATTTTTAATCGATTAAACATAATTAATCGCTTTCGTAAGTAATTTTAGGGTCGCATCTCTATGACATGCGCGAAAGTGATAAGAACCTAACTTCACTCCGGTCGAGCTACGTTGATCCAACTGTAGCATTTCTCTGTTAGTCCCACATTACTAGCAATCCTGTTATCCCCTCCAGATAATCGAAATAGCTTCTGTTAGGAGTGGGTTCACGTCGGTAATAAAATGGGTAGGATTCAAACCTCACGTTTGAATCCGATGCCTTAACCATATTTGTTACTAAATCTTTGTTCTTCCCCCCCTCAGAGTGGTGCTAGCAGCATGCTCAGAACTCCTAGGAGCCCTACTGGGTGCCCACGAAGCCCAGGGCGAGCCAGTCCTCGTCATCGACGGCGCGGAGCCCAAACATTTAAAGGCGTTGCTGGACTACATGTACACAGGAGAAATGAATGTTCATCATGTGAGTACATAGCTATAGTCTTTATTTACAAGCAGGTTTTGAAAAATCTGTTGAGATGGGACTGATTATATTACCTGTCTGGTTGGTTTGGTTCCACTTGTTATACATGGTTCTACTACACTATAGTAGGACGAAGTTTGTGATAAATGTCGACACGAGCGTCTCGAAGCTAGGGTTGTCGCAAGTAAACTTTGACTTGACAGCCTTTGTGGCGCGGTGGGTGTATCCGACTGCTACGCAAGAGGTCGTGGGTTCGATTCCTACACGGGACACCACTTTGTGTGATTCGCAAATTGTTGTTCCGAGTCTAGGTGTACTTTGTGACCGTGACTTGTGTGTTTGTAAAGTCCCCGCGACACAGGGCTTGACACTACTGCGGGAGTCGTCTTAAAAAAAAGTAAACAAAATGTATTAGTATTAATTTAACAAACGTCTAAAAAAGCGGGCGCCCTGGATACTGAGACCACGTTGAGTGCGTATAGCGTGGTCTGCCCCGTCCTTACGTTGAGTTCCAACTCCCGCTTCGTATTACCAGGTATCGCCAAGTGCATGCACGACGGAGGTGGCCCAAAAACCCCTTCTGGTGGGGGAGGGCGGGCACAAGAGAAAGAAATTCGGTACACAAAACAACAGTGTGGAGAAAGCACGTGCCCTGTGTGCCCCCCCCCCCCCCCCCCTCCCCTAGATCCCTTTAGAGACACCACCTTTACAAGCTATTGAGCTTACCTGGAGGAGTTAACAGGACTGCTAGTAATCTGCTAGTAAAGTCAAATCAGCCTCTTTATAAGAAACGTCAAAAACGAGCCGCTCTGTACAAATTTGTATGGAATGCTAGCATATATGACGTCACGTTTTCTATGGTCAAATTATTTACTTTCAGTGTTTCTCTTTATGATTATAAAATAAGAAACACATTCAATTAATAAATGAACATATTTTTTAGAACACTTTATGACATATTTTTACCTGGTTATTTTAAAATATTTTATTTTGAAAGTAGTCAAATACCCAATTCCACATTCCTATTTTTTTTTTTAATATTATAAATACAGGCCGGTAGTTGCCTCTTTCTAGAAACCTGGTTGTTTATGTCCAAGTCATATCACTTTGACATTCTAGAAAAGAGACAGTTATTGGCCGCACAGTCGCGTTGTCTATTTCTAGAGTGGCTTGCTATTTCTCAGTCTAGTCTCTTATGTCTATGAGCAAAATACACAGTAAAGTGTTTTAGGCGTAAGTCAGGAAGGGGGTAGGGGGGGTGCAATGGCTCCTACTATTCTCAGGATCCGCGCCGACTTGCTGGGTATACAAGTTTCAAACGTAAGCTCCAATAGGCATGATTACTACAACGGCAATCAGAAATAATTGCTTGTGTTAGGAGTCGTTTCACGTCAGTAGTATAATGGGTGGGGTTCGAACCAGCGACTTCTCGATTGTGTGACCGATGCCTAACCGTTACGCCATCAATGTTTTGTTAATTGTACCGAAACATCTTATAGTATAAAAAAAAATAATGAAGCGGTAGCGCCAACGTGTCTTAAAAAGACAAACAAAAATTATAATTTCTAGAAAAACTCATTTCGTTTTAATACCTATTTCAATGTTAGGTATGCACATTAAATTCATAAACTTATTACCTACTTAGTAATAAACACAGTGACAATTTAACTTCTAGAATTTGTAAGTACATACCTACTAGTTATTATGCCCTTACAATGACTTTCAAGTACCTATGAAAAACAAGTCTTTATCAAAATACTGCGATGAATTTGACTCGGCCCACCCCACGGACGATTAAATTTCGTGATAGGACTCATAAAATTAAATGAGCGATTCATTTCGGTCATATTACAAAATTACAGCGCCATCTGTTATCGACTAACAGCAAAATGTAGACAGTAATAGTATCACGTTGGGTTAAGAGATGTCGCTAGTTGCATTTTTGTTCATGTCAAAAATATAAAAATGTGCTTACAAAAAAAAACATAATTAAACTTCAGGGTTCGAACGCGGTAATCTCAGGAACTATATTCATGTTTTAATAGTTCTGAAGGTTATGAAAATTATACTGTATGTTGCAAATAACACGTAACGCCATCTAGTATATCAAAGGTTAAACAAAACTTTTTGTTTTACCTTTGAGATACTGCAGGATACGTTCAAAACAAGTTCAGCATGGCAGTTACTAGAGGGCAGTTTCATTTTTATTGTTTTCCGTAAAATATTTTCTTTACATGACATCATCAATGTGGTATTAACAACTTAATAATATAGCTAAAAACATTTAGCAATACGAATTCAAGCAATAATTTGATAAGTTTTGTTTTTGCAAACGATTTTTTAATAAAATGATTTAAAAGGTTAGGTACCAATCTAATTACCTTAGCATATTAAAATAAGGTGCAGATGTGAAAATATAATAACCATATATGCAATAAACTCACTATTTATTGCTCTAACTGTTAATATATTGTAAATTTGCAAAAACGTTTTGCAAACAGGCAGCAAAAATAAATTGCTAAAGACGGCAGCACTATAGTCGATGGAAACCGAAGCGTTCCGAATATTTACGAAGTTGTCGTGACTGTATATATACCTACAGAGTAGTTAATACCATTTATTTTTAACTTACCCCCGTAACCAGTAAGTGACAAGTATCGTACAATACTACCTATTTTGACTTTTTTGCTATTTCTTTCTATCCCTCTTTTTTTAAAAAACCATCGCTGTATTACAGAGTACCAAAAAAAAACGGTTCAGCCGGTTTTAAATTTTATCGGGAACTAGCTTTCGCCCACGGCTCCGCCCGCGTGGATGTCGGCTATCGCGATAAAAACTATCCTATGTCCTTCCCCGCGACTCAAACTATCTCCATACCAAATTTCATCTGAATCGGTTTAGCTATTTGAGCGTGAAAGCGTAACAGACAGACAGAGTTACTTTTACATTTATCATATTAGTATGAATAACGAACAGTATTATTTTTTTAAATATGTAGATAAACACAATATCATTTTAATTTATCAAAAAAAAAATGTAATGCGACTGTTATGAAATAAAAAAAAGTCAAAATGATACTAAGTGATAATTTGTTTATTGAGACATGGCAAATCACAAGTCCACTGCTTACTAAAAACAAAATAATATTTCAATGACATTAAATCCTTTTAAGAATACCTAGGTACTTACTAATAATTACAATTGTTTCAAAATAAGAGATTACTTAATGCACCACAGTATGTTTGTGAGCTTCTATATACAATCATAACTAGACGCCTAAACGAATTTACATGGTGGGGGGGTTAGAATCTTACTTTAGGCACAGATAATTTAATACTTTAGGTAACTTAAACTTGATTTAAAAATAAGGTTGGCGTCAGAGGCGACTAAAGTGACACTCGGTTTTTTTTCTTAAGATCGGACAAAACTACTGGTATCTCATTTATTAGTATAGCAAGATAAATACTCGTACTTTATTATCGTGGTCCTAGCACTTAAAATAAGTGAGAATAAAACCTACTAGTAAAAATGAACAAAACGAACTTATTTACTATATTTATAATTAAAAATGATTATACGAACAATATGTAGACGCCATATTGTCCGTGACATAAGAATCTGAACTCAGATTTCCAGTCAATATTTCATTTGCAACTGTATCTTTTGGTTCATTTTTGACTGTAATCTGATTACAAAATAATGCCACTGGTATTGGGGGATCTTCCTTTTTTAGCGAAGTGTTTTCTTCCTGTTTTATATAAACCGATGACCCATTAGTTACTCTATTTGTAGATGTAGGTCCTTCAATATCTCCATAAAGGTCTGGCAATGGATGTTCTACTATATCAATTTCAGATATAGGCTCATTTTTAATTATAACCGGTGCTCCATTATTTTTGGCTGTGTTGTAAAAATTATGTGGACCATGTAACTCATATAAGCTGCGGTCTACTATTTTAAAAGGTTTGTTACTATCATCGATTTGGGTAAAAGAAGAAGACGAGTACATGTCGTATTTGTGACGATTTACTTTATTATTTCCTTTTTTCGGTCTAGACCAGGGTAGTCCAGTTCCTTTCTTCCTTCGCTTTTTCTGCGGGGGCTTAACATCAACAACACCATCAACAACAACATCCTCTGGTGTACTGTTACCGGTTTCATTTTTCTCGTTTTTTGGAATCCTTTGTGGTGTTCTTAATGACGTTTTAAGAAAAGCTTCGGGACCTACCGTTACGTACTCATTTACTAGATCGCTTACGTAGGTCGTCGAAAGGCCGGTTGCATCGGCAACGCGTCTTAGTATATTTCTAAAATATTCCCCTTTAACATCTCGAAACTCTTCACATTCTTTTTTAAAGTATGTGTACACGTTGAAAACAACATCGCGAACTTGGTCGTCATATCTGTGCGGATATTTTTCCGATAGCAATATCATCCTCCTCTCGATGTGCGTTAATCTGTAAACAAACCACATGTATTTCACTACAGAAGCACTCAAAAGCTTCAACTACCTAGATACCAAATTTTCATCAAAATCGGTCCAGGGGTTTAATATACAGTTCTTTGATACTTTTATTTGAAGTCCTGTACTACAGGGAATAATTATAAACATACAATTAACAGAGATCGATATAAATACTTAGGTTCAGAGCCAACATTTACAAATCTTAATAAGCTCAATTCCGTGTATTAATCCAACCTACACTCCGCCATTTCAATTTTTTAAGAATTTTATGTACTCAGTGAGTGTCACTCGCGTCATCGAGATGTATCTGATGACGTATCATTTAATAAAAGGCGGTTGAGCCGTTTAGGAGTTATGAGCGGACATAGGAACAATGGAAGGATACATATATACATGACATACATATATACGCGTCAAACACTATACTTTCCTCTGTATTCGGGTAAAAAATAGCGAAGCCTCTAAATCACCTGGGGGTTTTAAAAAGACTCGAAAATAATTACCGTTGTTATAGTAATAATCAATTAATTACACATATACTACTTAAGCACTTCTAATAATTTAAAAAAACATACCTGGACATTTTAAATAAATTGCCGTGGCGTGGCGTATTAACAGCTCTACACAATTTTGTAAATGTTGTATCGCTCCCTTTCCTATTCGGAATTTGAATTCAACTGAGCGCAGACCATGACGCGTTTGGCCATTGCAAGAGTGAGATGGCTATATAGAAATGCAGAATCCGAACGCGGCCGAATTCACCCGACTATTAAACCGAAGTCAAAATTATTGTTAGTTTACTTACACCTTCCACATTTATTTTATGTCGTATCTCAAAAAGTCGCCTACAGATTTTAATTATATTTCGCAGATAAATACAATATGAGTAATACTAATAAATGGTGAAATAAAATTAACTCGTAAACTGGTTTTACGTGTGAAACGCGATTGATTTATCCACGACCGCGGTGGCGCATAGGTACTGCTGAATACTGCGCACGGTTGTACATTCGCACAAGATGGCTGACCAAATTGTATTATGAATTTATGACGGCTTCTTTTTTTTCGGCATTTTTTTTGACATCGTGATTTATAATATTGTACCTACGTTGGTATTTTTAACTGGTCAAATATTTTACCTACATAACTTTACATGCTACGGCTATAAAAAAAGTGGGAAAGTGCTAAGCGGGGTGCGGGGGCGGTAACTAAACCAAGAGAATTAGAGATGCGTTTACGCATTACATTGTCATAATTAATGTTTTTTGGAATTTCTTCGTAAAGAAATTGTTTTTCAAACTTTCTTTAGTATTTACTGTAACTGTTCTAAATTAAATTCTCATCTAATAGTATGACCAGGTATGTTTTTATTAAATGTTGTTAGTATTTTTAATCGATTAAACATAATTAATCGTTTTCGTAAGTAATTTTAGGGTCGCATCTCTATGACATGCGCGAAAGTGATAAGAACCTAACTTCAATCCGGTCAAGTTACGTTGATCCAACTGTAACCCAGTGTGCCCTAGGGAACTATTGATCCGAATTGAAAAAAATCTTTTACTGTTGGAAAGCCCATTTAGCGAGGAAGGCTATAGGCTATATAACATCACGCTACGACCAAAAGGAGCGGAGCAGCAATGATAAATGTTGCAAAAACGGGGAAAATTGACATAGACGAAGTTGCGCGGGTTTAGTATTTTAATACGTACAGTATTATATCTTTTGGGGGAAATATTGTTGGAACGTAGCTGGGGTTCGCCTGCTCATCAGACTTTTGGCCTCCAATAAAGTGTTCACTACATATTAAATGGTGATATTCTGGTTGCCATGGGCTCCCGTCTTCACTGAAATAAGTAATTGAAAAATGATGTAAGTAAATATTGATAAACTTTCATGATTTGTACATATTATAAAATTATATGTATATACTATGGGCCTTAATCGCTTAGTCTACCCGTGACCACGGCCGTTGCAATACGGTCGAAACGTCGGGCAATAAACAAGGTTTTTTTATTTATGCACGCGATATATGATGTAAGTAAGTAATAGGAGTAGATTCTAGGGTTGCCAGATCGAAAAACCGAGATTCGAGAAGGGTTTATTACTAGAAAATGGTGCAAATCAATAGCGTTTTGTCGTGAGATTTAATTATTTATCGGGAATATGGAAATCACATGAAATGTCGGGAAAATCTCGGCGATAAAATTGCGAGGGGGGGAGAGGTACCAAGGTATTGTTGACCCTACCTAGAACTCCTTTAACAATTTTGTAGGTGGGGGTGGGGGGGTTGGGGGGTTGGATCATGAATCTGGATTGGAATCGAAGCAGTGATTGTCACTAACCAATAAACCAACCATCAAAGCTAAAATGTGTCTTACTTTTTTCTATTGATAGCAGCTATCCATTTATTTCTTTGGTCCATTTTCCATTTCGATATTGGAAATGAATAAAATTTACACGAACTGTTTCTCGCATTATTTTTACAGCTTGTAACACAGCACGCATTTTTACCCATTTTGGCAATTTCTTCGCTTTTTACTCTATATTGAAAATATTTAATTGTTTAATTGCTATTACAGAGTACTTGTTGCTATTTTCCGTAGTAATTAGTATACTTTCTGTTGCTATGAGTAATTATGACACTTGACACTGTCAGTCGTAATTGTACATCATTCCTGTTTGTTTAGTTTTATATGTGACCTCTTTACAACTTTTTTGATCATCTATCAAATAAGTCAAAAAGGTTTTAATCTGTAAGTATCTATACCTAATACTTGGTACATATTAAAAAAAGAGAATTTAAATTTCTTTAATTTAAAACTTGGCTTCGCCGGGGTCAAAGAGAATTGGTATTTATACGTATCAACAGGTGTACTTTTGTTTTTGTTTTAAGGATGTGGGTACCTACTGACTACATACTTCCTTTCCAGTCAAAACAGTCGTGCGGCCAGTAGTCTTTTTTTTTTTATAATGATAACTAGCAATGTGGGACTGATACCCACATTACTAGCAATCCTGTTAACCCCTCCAGCTAAGCTTAAAGGCTTGTGTTAGGAGTGGGTTCACGTCAGTAGTATAATGGGTAGGATATTTGGGTGGCACATGATCTCACTGAGAGAAACTTAATGCAACGTGTTTCCATTTGCGATTCTTTGTTGAAACGTAACAATCCAGACCCATTTCTTAAACGGTTGATTACGGGTGATGATAAATGGGTCACTTACGATAAGAATGTCCGAAAAATATCGTGGCCGAAGCATGGAAAAGCCCCACAGACCGTGGCAAAGCCCGGCCCGACTCGCTCCGGCTTCGCACGGACATTTCTTCACTATATAAACGCTGTTTTCGTAAGGATCTCAATTTTTTTTAAGAATTAATTCTCAAAAAAAAATGTAAAGCCTATGATGCAGATTTCTATAAGAGAAAGATTTTTTGAAATAGGTCTAGTAGTTTTTGAGTTTATTCGTTACATACAAAAATACAAATCTTTCTTCTTTATAATATTAGTATACCTAGATTGTTATTTTCTTCTCTAGAGAGCTCCGATAAACGCGTACGATCTATTTATAGGCACGCGCCGCCCCCACCCACCCCCCAACCCCGGCCGGTACCGCCGCAACCGCTATGTCCCTGCATTTTAAATCAATATCTTCGATAATTTTCAATTAAATTACATGCTGTACCGAGCCATATTGATCTATATTAAATGCACAATGTATTTAATGTACTCAATTAAATAAGTATTAATGATGTATTGCTTAAAATCGCTTCGTATATATGCCATTATTTCTTGTATAAAGTAAAGGATAAAATTTGAATTGAAATTGTGGCATATCCTTAGGAGATAGGCATATTATGCCAGCGCAGACTTTTAATATATAAAGCCATTAAACTAACACAAATTTATTATTGTAATAAAAAAATGTACTTATTAACAAAGACAAAAAATTGGAAAATCAAAACCGGATCTGGCAACACTCCACACTAAAGTGAAGTTTGCTGTGGATTGGATTCTTGTCAGCTGTGCTGTCAAAGGAGCAAAAGCTCGCAAATAATTTTATTGTTCAATATCAGCCGTAAATTGAGGTTTTTTATCATTCGAAGTCTGCGTCCGTGTCTGTGAAGTATAATAAAACATACAGTGAATAATAGAAAATAATTACTGTTACAAGTTTCGAGATATTAGCAAAATAACATTGATTAAATAGTCACAACATTATTCGGTCGGCCGCCATTTTAGTTATTGTGTATCTTATTCACTCACCCTTTCACGTTTCGCTAGTGAGAGATTTGAATAATTCCGAAGGTGTATTCTGTGGTGTATTCGCTACGTCATACTAAATTTATAGAGCTGTTGATACGCCACAATATTATTTTTAAAGGTATGGTACTCTTACGTTTTTTTATAATATTAGGTTAATTTGAATTAAGCAATTTTTATAATTGAATTTATGGAACAGCTGCTTATGTCTTCAAACCCTTTGTAATTTAAGTATTCATAACTCTGTATATTATTGCATTCTTCTCACACAAGAACCACTCATTCTAATAGGTAGGGGCAAAAGTATTTTCGTATTTTGAATGTATTGTTATAGAGATACCTTCGGAAGTTAATAAAAGCTGAAAGTTTTTCTATGTGTGTCCCTAGTACAGGTAAGAATGATCCCCACCCATGAAGCTGACGCAGCGGTGGCTTTGGCAGGTAACAGGTAACAAAGGTGTATAAAATTCCGTCTCAAATCTATCTATATATCTATATCTATACTTATAATAAATCTGTAGAGAGGTCAATTCTGTACATGAAATATATTTCCAAAATAACTATCAGGGGGTGATTAGGGATCGATACTGATGCCAAAAATGCAATCAGTAAAATTTTTGTCTGTCTGTCTGTCTGTCTGTCTGTATAACCGTTATAGAAACAAAAACTACTCGACGGATTTTAACGAAACTTGGTACAATTATTTTTCATACTCCTGAGTAGGTTATAGTATACTTTTCATCACGCTAAAATCAATAGGAGCAGAGCAGTGAAGGAAAACGGGAGAAGTTACTCCATTTTTTAAGCTTTCGTCGCGTGTGCAACCGTAATGGTTAAAGCTACATAGAAATCATGTATGACGGAAATGTTCTCCTTAAAATTATATAAAAAATATCCCACGACAGCATATGTCTATCTTTTATGGTTGACTCACAATATCACGTGTAACTCCCGATAGCTTAGTAGTTCGAAGCTTTCTGATTATATTTGTCTACTCTTACGTTTATAACACTCTCAGTCATCCCTAATTAAAAAAAAATAACATAATAACTATTCCATAAAAAATACTAATAGAAATCGGTATAGAAACACCAAAGTTATACATGAAATACGCTAATAATAAGCTATTGCGCGTGAATACTGAATCATGCTATCTATCTATATCTATACATATAATAAAATTGTAAATTTCACGTGTCTGTACATGGCCGAACATAGTGAAAAAAAATATTGGGAAATGTTCGAAAAGAGTATTTAAACACATTCCTACATTTTTAGAAATGTCTGTCTGTCTGTCTGTTTGTTTGAACACGCATCACGCAATAACTATTGGACAGATTAGGTTGAAATTTTGTATGTGTATTCTAATAAGTCTGGATTAACATATAGGCTATAATTTATCACGCTATTTCCCATAGGAGCTAAGCAATGACGGATAATGTCTGTAGCTATTTATCGTTATAAAACAATAACTACTTGACGGATCTTCATGAAAATTTGCAGTTTTATTGTAAATACTATAGGTCATTACTTGCACTATAAATCATTATGCTATCGTCTATGGGGAGTGAGCAGCAACGTATGTTTTGTCGAACCATTATGGTTTTTCACAATTTTTTCCACAATAAGACATTATTTACAATTGTAACCCATGGAAACAATAACTTCATGCTAAAACTATTAGGAGCTAAACACAACATTTTCAATTTTCTTAAGATCAGCTATTTTAACCGTGTTTGCATCAGCTGAGGTGGTCTATTGGCACAAGTAGCGGTATTAAACGAGCGAGGTCGGAGGATCGACTCCCTAATTGCGAGTCTCTTTTTGTGTTGTGTTAAAATTATTTTTTTTCTTTTTTTTAAGTATTTTTCTAAATGTACACTTATTTATAAAAGCTTTTATTTTCGACTTTAACATGTTTACTTTGTTTAACAAATTTTCATATTAATAATCACTTCCAATAGACACCTTTATCATTGTTTTGCATGAGTAGTGATTATGTTATAAATGTAGAAATGAAAAACAATATTAAATTACAAATAAACAGTAATTACTTGATATTTTCTAGAATTTATAAATGTTAATTGCTTAAAAAAAATGAAAGATTAAGTCCGCGTTACATCAAAATAAAACACGTGGCGCCATCTGTGATTCGATTTCTTCTGAGTTGCGAAATTGCTTACCTACAAATGTTAATAAACTTTCGCGATTTGTACACATTATGAAAATATATGTATTACGGGTCTTGATCGCGTGAATAATTTAAGGTTAAATACCTTGCTTACCTACGTTTAATATGCATGATAGTTTAATATAAAATCATCAAGTATAAAAATAATCGTATTAATACACAAATTAAAAAGAATCAGGAAAATTGATTTAAAAAAAAAACTGAAATTCTTACGTAGAGGGATATGAATATATGATGATCTTAATTTGCGACAGGTTGACACACCTATTTTTAAATTCACCAATGTAGACATTATAAAATAATATTTTAATCTTCTAAAGTGAGTGAAAAAAAAAATTGAAATAAGTTTAGAAATTATTAAAATATATATATTACGGGTCTTAATCGCGTGAATAATTTAAGGGCGTGAATAAACGTCGGGCAATAAACAAGGTATTTTACCTTAAATTATTCACGCGATTAAGACCCGTAATATATATATTTTAATAATGTGTACAAATCGCGAAAGTTTATCAAAGTTTAGAAATAGTATTTAAACACAAAAAAAGATATCTGAGTATATCTTTTAGAAACGTTTGAATGTTGTTTGTTTGTTTAAACATTGCATTCCCGCGGTACAAACACGGACACAAAGTAGGTGTACTTTAGACTCGGAAAAGATCGCTCGGGCAGGACATAACCTGCGATCATAGGGAATCTGTGAGAGTTTTTTTCCATCATACCTTTATTACCTATGTATAAATTATCTTGAAGGAGCGGCTAGGTACCTCCGATTAAAAGGTCCGATTTAAAAGTGTCGGAGCCGAAGTTGGAGTCGGAGGTTTAAAATCAATCGGAATTTTCGACCTATCGGAGTCAGAATCGAAGCTCCTTAACTCAAAATTTCGCACGATTAATTGGGCGGTTTCGAGCTTCATTTAACTCGAAACCGCCCCAGTACTCGCGTGGTGGGGGAATTTTTCAATATTAATAGTATTTGATGTGATGCAAATCACTTTTTTGTCGAGGTGTGGTCGTGGGAATTTTAATAATTTGTCTTCTAACCGTCTGGCGCCATAAACTTTGTCGCCCTTCATTTTGCTGCACTGGGCATTTGCTTGGCTTGCCCTGCCATATGTTGGGCCCTGATTAAAGCTAGGCCCAAAATATCCATAGATGCCACAGAGCATTGTGGAGCATGTTTACACAGAAGTTGAATTGTAATATAAACTACCTTAATATAAACCCAACTTCCACGCGAACGAAGTCGCGGGCACAGCTAGTTTATCATAAAATAAGACTGTTTTTTTTTATATTTGATACATAATAATATCAAAACTCGCGTTACTCATTGCCAGACAGTTAGTATGGTTGCAACCCTCTGCCGGACACCCTCAAACTATTATAATTTATAATTATACTTACGTTATATTATAAAACCTAAATTTTATATATAACTAGCTGACCCGCGCAACTTCGTTTGCGTAAATTTTCCCCATTTTTGCAAACATTTTTACTTGCTGCTCCGCTCCCATTAGTTGTAGCGCGATGTTTTATAGCCTATAGCATTCCTCGATAAATGGGCTATCTAAAAGTAATAAAAATATTTTTTTCAATTTGGACCCGTAGTTTCTGAGATTATCGCGTTCAAACAAACAAACAAACAAACTCTTCTCTCTCTTCTAATATTATAGTATAGTTATAAATGTTAGGGGTGGATAACCCTTATCACTTAGGGGCATGAATAATAGATTGTAATTTTCCCTTTTTTTTTCCTTTTTTTTATAACATTTTTCATTGCTGCTCCGCTCCTATTGGTCGTAGCGTGATGTTATAACCTATAGCCTTCCTCGATAAATGGGCTATCCAACAATAAAATAATTTTTTCAGTGCAGCCCAGTAGTTCCTGAGATTATCGCATTCAAACAAACAAACAAACTCTTAGGGGTATGAAAAATAGATGTTGGCCGATTCTCATAGATACCGGATAAGCACAAAAAAATTCATCAAAATCGGTCAAGTCGTTTCGGAGGAGTATGGCAACGAAAACTGTGACACGAGAATATTATATATTAGATTTTTTGGGGGCCTATTAATCTATGTGTACATAATAGCCGGACAGTTTCGACGGTTCTATGATCTTGCCAGACGCATTCAAAGTGAGCAGTAGTTCGGAGAGCAAGGGGCGTATTCAGTAACTAGTGCGAGTGAGACAGAGCGCTTGGTCTATTGCGGCCCTTCACTGCGCATCCACTGTTATTAAGTTCAAATTGTGCAGTTTATTTTTTTCTTAATCAAGAAATTTCATTAAATATACATATACTATTCACTAAATAGACTTAGACTAGACTATTCATTAAATAGACTTTTTTTTTTTTTTTTAATGTTTGTTACCCGATTACTGGCAGACGGCAGGACCGATTTGAAAAAATACTTTTGTGTTTGAAAGGGTATACCTCCAGATTGGTCCCATTGTCGTCTTGATATTATATGTGATCTTGGAGATATCGAGGAAACTCTTCAAATATTAAAGGCATACCTATGGTAATTTGAGTATATTTTGATGTAATTCGTGCATTTACTCTCAAAAAACACCATTGAGTGAAATGGAACTGATGATGAAGACCACAGATGACCAGCGGAACTATTCAATAATAAATATTGCGGGTTGCGATCTGAGTACCGTGTTCGATACCTGATTCTTCGCCTCCGTCAAATCATGTAATGGAACTGATGGTCTAGTATCAGGTGAACTCCTTAAAAATCAACGGCCTTGTATCGCAACGAAAACGCAACATTTTGTAAGAAGAAATGAGCAGTTTGGATTATGCTATTGTGACATAAATCATCTATAAACCAATACACTAAAAAGTGAGATATAAAAACTTTTTTTACAAAAAAATAAAAACCGACTTCCAAAATATTTCAACAACAAAAATAATTCAATATTTTGAAGTTGGTGCCAGGAAATGTAGTTTTATGTTTTAGGCACCAACTTCAATGTTTTTTTTTGTTGTACCTATATTATTTTTTTGCTTTTTAGTTACCTTATATTTATTTTGGAAGTCGGTTTTTATTTTTTTTGTAAAAAAGGTAAAAATGCTACGAATACCGCGATAAAATTTTTATGAATGAATGACAATACGAGTAGCACAAATGTGGTTCAAGCGTTTCAAGTCTGGAAATTTTAGTGTGAAGGATGAAACTCGCTCTGGACACCCTGTCACGGATAACATCAGTGACATCTTCGAAAAAGTGGAGCAAGATCGACATATTAGCAGTTACGATATTGCTGAAGAACTGGATGTTGATCACAAAACAGTTTTACGTCATTTGCAAAAGTCTGAGTACAAGAAAACAAAATCTTTTTTCTAAAAAAAGATAACTAGCAATGTGAGATTGACCCACATTACTAGCAATCTTGTTAACCCCTCCAGCTAAGCTCAAAGGCTTGTGCTAGGAGTGGGTTCACGTCAGTAGTATAATGGGTAGGATATTTGGGTGGCACATGATCTCACTGAGAGAAACTTAATGCAACGTATTTCCATTTTCGGTTCTTTGTTGTAACGTAACAATCCCGACCCATTTCTTAAACGGTTGATTACGGGTGATGATAAATGGGTCACTTACGATAAGAATGTCCGAAAAATATCGTAGCCGAAGCATGGAAAAGCCCCACAGACCGTGGCCCGACTCGGAACAGAGTGATGCTGTGTGGGGTTGGAAAGGAATCGTCCACTATGAGCTTTTGCCGCCGGGTAAAACTATCGATTCTGACCTCTACTGTCAGCAACTGATGAGGTTAAATGAAGACATTGAGGAAAACCGGCCGGAGCTGGTGAACAGGAAGGGCGTGGTGTTCCATCATGAGAACGCTAGACCAGACACATCTATAGCCACTCAACAAAAATTGAGAGAGCGCTGGGATGTGTTGATGCATTCTCCGTATAGCCCTGATCTTACTCTATCAGATTTCCACCTGTTTCGGTCACTTCAGAACTCTTTAGGAAGCGTAAAGTTAACCTCAAAAGAACACTGAAAACTACCTGTCAAATTTTTTTAAATCAAAAATTATCAAAATTTTTACAGCAATGGGATCATGGCACTACCCACATGATGGCAACAAATCATCGATCAAAACGGCACATACATATTAAAAATAAATAAAAAAATATACCTACCTAAAAAAAATGTTTTTCTTTGTATGAAAAATACGAAAATACTTTTGCTTATATTTATATATGTAGGTTCATATGGTTTTAATGATTTATAGCTATGTTATCTGTCGAGGCTTTAGTTATAGTAATTTTTATAGTCATTTCTTTTTTTTTCCTTTCTGCGTATGGATAGAAGAATTTGAGGCTTAGTAACATAGTCCCGGTTAGATGGTTCGATTCCGGCCCCGGTTTGGCATAAGGAAGTCTGGGGTTAGATTCCAGGGTCTGAACTAGAAAGTTTTCTATCTTTCAAAAATGCAATTTTCTTGTTGTTAAGTAGTAGTAATAACGAAAGATGCGGTGATGATAACAAATTTCGCAATAGTTTATGTCAATTAATTATCAGCTCAAACGTTAATGTTTAAAACATTAGCTTATATAAGTATTATAATTATATATTAATAATTTTAGCTAAAATATTATTTATTATATTTTATCACGATAACTTATATCCAGGCGAGTAGAGGAGTTGGTAAAAGCTAGCTATATGTTTAACTTTTAATAATTACATTGTTACAATTTGCAATTTTACAGGATGAATGAAGACAATCCTGATATAATAAAACTAGCTAAAAAATACCCGCACAGACTTAATGATGCTACAAGGGATGTTATTTTCAACGTGTACAAATACTTTGAAAAAGAATCTGAGGACCCAGACTTGAAGGGTAAAACTGACCCGAAATTCAAAAAATTTCGACTACCGCAAGAGCGCGCTGTAAAAGCCACAGGAGTATCTAGAACATTTATTCATAAACTAGTAGAAGACTACAAGATTGTAGGTAAAGATGCTTTTAAGGCAACTTTATACAGAAAACGAATAAGATCATCAACAAGATTACAAAATAAATGTACTGAAAAAGCCAAATCGGTAAACGATAAGCCTGTTGCACTTAAAAAGATAGTAAAAAAACAATCTCAGTCGCAAGAAAACAAACCGGTAAAGAAGAAAGTTACCGAGAGAAATGAGGCTGTCACATCTAATACTCGTATTAATACAACATATAACGAACCGTATAAACCGATGCATAATTCCAATACCGGAATTATGCCAACAATAGTAAAAGTCGAAACTATCACACCCGATAGGAATGATCCCGAAGATGAGACATCCAAACCGATTTATAATTGGGATACTACATTGCAAACGCATTCTATGACAATACATGAACTTAGCCAAAAAGAAGAAATGTTGAATGCTCAAGGACCAGTGCCTGTATTGTACAGAGATACAGATATTCGTGCGCCAGCTTGCCCTAAGTCCTGGTATCTGCCTGAGGTAGGTCGGAGTGTAACGCAGTTTGTGGGATAATAATAAAACCAGTGACTGACTAGTGTATATATTTCAGTAAGAACATGGGTATATTCAATTACTGAGAGAGATCCTTCAGTTTAGCTACGCTAAGAAGCTTGATGGAATCCGCTCAGTACTCGGTTACAGCTGTATTAATAGACGTCGAAAAAAAAAGTCCTGTTAAATCCATGGTATCGTCCAACTACACCATCTAGCTCTAAAATAACCTCTTGCTTTTGGTCGATTTATTTTTACAGTGTTGTCAACTCCACATTTTTAAATCCCCGAAATAAATATAAAAAACCCATAAAATGTTTATCACTAATTTGAAAGTTCCTAAATGAAATCAAGCTCGAGCGGTCAACTTTGATTCGCTCGCGTGATGGTACTGTGGACATTGGCTGATGAAGGAACTCTGATTAAAATCCCTTACATAATATAAAATTCTGGCCAATAGGAATCTATAAGGGGCCTACATACAGTGTCATTCAGATTTCAATTACAAATTACTGCTAATTAATACGATATTACTAAGAGGTTGTATAACCATAAAGTGTAATAACAATAGGTACTATTTACACGTAATTTTAACAAATAAAGGAATTATAATCAAAAAACTATGCGATCTCAGAGGCAATCACTGCTGTGTCGATATGATGAACTAATTACGACAATGAATTTAAAATTATACAAATTAACTATCTAAGGCACGAAAGATAAATGAAATGTCTCATAAATCACTTTGGTATTTTAGGTTTCACTATTCATAACTATTAATAAAGTACATATATTAATCAATTTCACTAATTAAAAGTTAAAATTACTATTTCCGTTGTAATATAGGTCAAGGACAATTCTATTACGAAGTTTTATATTCTCTTTGGACAATAATTCCTTCTTTGACCATAGATATTACTCTATCTCCATGTGGCATAAGACGGACAATGTTGCAAGTTATGGAACTTAATTATAATTATTAATTTCGTATAGATTATGAAAAACTAAATACAAAATAAAACTATTGGATATTAACTTACTGTCTCGCACATTTTTCCGGCCGTGCGACTTGTCGCATCCTCGTGTGGTGCGGGGTCAATGTCTATAGTGCACACTATATCCGGGCACTTGTGGGTACTATTTCTATTCTGTAAGCATCGATAACACATAATTCGAGCTTTCGCTATTTCCCACCTTCTATTCACTGTTTCCTGTTGGAACTTTCGACAATTTTCTGTTTTGTGTCCCCGTATATCACACAAAGAACACTTTTCTATATTATTATGTCGACTTTCTATTACTGTGTGGATGTCTCTGTTGTACTGTAGGGCGCGATGTAACGTACGGCGTGACGTCAGACGTGTTCTGGTTGCGCATATCTGCCGCATAAGTCGGCGCCTCTTCGTAAGAATTTGTCCACTTTACTAATTCAGGATCTTCTATTGGTTGTGTAGCTGCGAAGTCGTAACATCTATAACACATAGTTGGGGTTAACATGTCCACCTTTGTCTTCATTATCTCGGGATTGTGCGTGAAGTGAGCGCATTTTAATGTTCGAAGTGTATATGTATACACACATCTCTTAGTGACTCAGTGAGACGTGATAATCCTCGTAGTGTGTCCATTTCAACCTTAGCTATATGTAGATTCTGGTCTTCCGAATCGGGTCTCTAAAGTCTTCATGACATCTTCATGATTTCTTCGTAAGCAATTAATGTTCTCCCAGACCAGCGGGTCAATTCACGTATTTAAAGCAGTGCAGTTGCAGTTAAGTTTCGATTAAAACGGCCATTTTCGTATTCTTGTAACTTTGGGATCGATCTTAAAAGCGCTTGCGCACAGTACTCGAATGTCGTTATTGCGCTCTCGGAACGCATACTTGACGCAAGCGTATTTGAGATCCATCCCAAAGTTACAAGAATACAAAAATGGCCGTTTTAATCGAAACTTAACTGCAACTGCACTGCTTTAAATAGGCTTCGGTCTCGTAGTAAGCGGCTCAAAAAGGTAACCATTCTTGATGACTTCCGTTGAATTAGTGCAGCTCTATGAACTTTGGGCACTGTGCGGCTTCAACAGCTAGTAGATAAGTACCTAAGTAATGTTCGTAATTTAGCATCGAAACTAGCGCCTCTGTGTACGTATAATAAACTAAATACGTGATTTAAATATCCGACAACTCCACATTACGGCGTGTTCCCACTTCTCACTATGTCGTGACGACAGAATAGTGTCGTTTCGTGGCTTGCATATTTAAATGGAGCCTTTTGTTTTTATATCTTTTTATTCCTAATAATCAATAATCCTGTAACTTTATTTTTCACCCACATTCGGACTTACTTCAACTTTGGCGCATGTGTTAAGAAATGAGGAGAGTACAATAATTTAATAATTATGGCTTTCTCAATAACAACCTTTTTATATAAAATATAAGCTGTTGCCCTCGACTTCGTTTGCGTGAAAATTTTGAAAAGCAAATTATTCCACGGGAACGTTTTTCTGGGATAAAAAGTAGCCTATGTGCTATACCAGACTATAATCTATCTCTGTTCCTAATTTGGCCAGATCCGTTCACCCGTTCTGGCGTGATCGAATAACAAATATCCATCCACACACCTACACTTCCAAACTTTCGTATTTATAATTAGCTGTGTACTATTGCCTCGCCATCTATTTGCAAAATCACATTCCTATCTATTATAATATAATTTACAAAATCTGCGTGGTCCCAGACAAAAATGAAATGGCCATATGGTCCCACGTGGTGGTAATAAACATACATAATTCAAAAAACTAATTTACTTACGTACTAATAAATCGTAGCAAATGAACAATGCTATCGACAGAATGAAATGAAACACGTTTATGAATGAAATTGTTATTTAATTACGATAATAAAATTTGTTAACAGGCGATTCAGTTGTATATGAAATTTCGAACTACTTTTTGTAGGCTTTTTGTGTGTTTTACATGATTTATATTAGTCATAACTTGATATAGACTCTTCATCATAATCACTTACGTCAGATTCATATTTAATCCATACATTACTATCACGAGCTTCAAATTCTAGTGTATTTGACGTTTCGCTCGTTATAGTAAAAGATGAACCAGGATTCAAATCTTCAGGCTTATCTACTACTAGCGAACAATCAGATATTGGTATTTGTGGGTTCAAGGAAATAGTCTTTGTAATTATCGGCGTTAGCGGCGGTGGCGAAGTAGATTTTATATTTATAAGAAACGGTTTTGAGATCGGCGTTAAAGGCGGTAATTCTCGTTCTGTTATGTCTGGTTCTATTATTGGTTTTATTTCTGGTTTCTTTACTAGTAGAGGTGGTTCAGGTACTACTGTAGCTATCTTTTTAGGTTTCTTTGAATCTTCAGGCGTTTTTTGTTTGCCTTTTAAGTCGATAATACTTGTTTGAAGCTTCTTCGCCTGTATTCGTCTCTTTTTCCTCCACATTTCATTTCTTAAAGATCCTTCGTCAAATTTGTTTTCGTTCAGCATGTATATAAGGAATCCTCTCGAGACGCAGCAAGCCGTCGACACCCGCTCTTGGACTTTTTGAAAGTAGCCGTCCTCTTTTTTTTGGAACCTTACAGCTTCGTTCACAAAGTATAAGTATACGTTATATATTACTTGTCTCGCGTCATCGTCTATACGGTAAAGTCGCATCCTGTAAAGATGTGAATTAAAGATGTAACGGATATCCGGTACCTATCCGGTATCTGACCTGAAATTACTATCCGGTCGAAAACTGGATGATAAGCGGCTATTCGGCATACAAAATATGAGACTAATAACAAACAAAAATGTAAATTTCTACTCACATAATATATTTAAATATAACTATGAAATAAAGTAAACACGTCTGATAGGTTTGCGTTTCTAACACACTGTATATCGTATGCGGGACTCAATTTTTCTACAATTGGCAACCCTGACTGGACTTGCCGCCATATTCTCAACTCAAACTGTCAAGTAGATATGTCAAATTGTTGTTTACAATACGAATTTGTACTATAAATGCAATCGCCACAGTTCTAGACGCATCAGTTTTAACATTATTAAAATTAAACATTAAAAACTTACTTTTCCATTATATATATCGTACTAAGGTAATAACAGCTGTATACAATTATCTGAAGACACCACGCGAACGTACGATCCGTTCTGGAACTATTGAGCGACTGTACCACATGTTGGCAGCACTTGTCGAATAACTCTGTCGCGTGTTCTTGTTCGTGCGAGAGAGGGATAGCGCATGGTTGTAAACATGGCTGCCGACATGGACCGATGGCGGCCGACGTGGACCGATGACTGCCGAACGTCGCCGAGCCGATGCCGATATCTGGTTCTCGGAAAGAGGCCACCTTGTTGTGGTACGAAGTTACCTCTATTGATGCGCGCTTCAGTTTAAAGTGATAGTTTTGTCAAATAGGTTATTTCAGGCAAACTAGTACTTACTCTATGCGATGACTATGCATTAACAAATGAGTTTATAACTGTCATAATGACATTTTGATTAGCATCACGACTGCAACTTCATTGTATGACGTAAGGTCAGCAATAAAATGATTCGTAAAAAGGTGTCATTACCAATTACACAGAAGTACCTACCTACTTTAATGACCTTTACATATGCACTGTATTTTACTATTTCTTATCATAGATATGTTTTAGTTGAATATTTTCTATGACAGTTTTGGGTTCATACCTAACTAAATTCCCTTTGTACGAAGTAGGTACATAAGCAATTGAGAAATAAAACACGGCCGCCCGACATAGCCCGTTTGACATTAACGTGAACATGGCACCATTTTTAATAATAATTTAAATAGCAAAAAAATATCACGTCTGACTGAAAGACCACAAAAGTGTAGAATATTCTTATATTTTGCCTATTTACTTATTTCTGTTTTGGTGTTTATTAAATAATAAAGAACACTAATAATATTATAATAAAGAAAAATGTTAGGTACATAGTTCAAAAAATATAAATATTACGTCCGTTCCATTACCATACACATACGTACTTTCATACGTACTTTACCCGATTTGAGAATGCCCGATTTTGAAAATTCTATACTAATAGAAAGAGCCACGTTATTTTTGAGTGTCATAGGCTGTTTAACATCTCGCTACGATCAATAGGAGCGGAGCATCAGTGAAAAATGTTGCAAAAACGGCGAAAAATGACGCAAACGAAGTTGCGAAGTTGAATATAAAATAACAACGATATTTTACCAACTGTTTATCAATCAATCAATCAATCAATCAAATATTTTATTTGCGAACATGGGTACAGTAAGCTCTTATGAAATATATAGTAGGTATCTCCATATTCCACCAATCGGCATGCAAAATTATTATATTAAAATTATACATTGCTATTGAGTAATATTATTTCGTATTTATGTCAAAAAAAATTAAATTTATGTGATAATAATAAAAGATTAAAAATAGTGACATGTCAAACAATTAAATTAATTTTAATAATCATTGGACATCCGAAATAAGAGAATTAAGTACATTTTTTTTAATTACAATAATAATATTATTCACCGTCTAAGAAATTCTTAACATTGTAGTAACATTTATTTATTAAATATTCCTTCAGATGTTTTTTAAACATATTCACCTTGAGATCTCTTATTTCTCTAGGAACTTTATTATATATCACAGGCGCCATACAGAATATGCTTTTATGCATCAGAGCCGTTTTGCTTTTACATATACGCAGTCTGTCACATGTGATAAAACGTCTGTTACGATTAACAGTGTCTGCGAGTTTTTCGAAGAGCTCCGGATTCGTCTTTACAAAAACGGCTGACTCGTATATGTATAGGCAAGGTAACGACAAAATTTTGTATTGTACAAAATATGGCGCACAGCTATCCGTAGTCTTAAGTTTAAACATGGCCCTTATACATCGCTTTTGAGCCTTGAAAATAATATCTTTGTCTATTGCATTACCCCAGAATATGATTCCGTATCTCAATTTTGAAGCAGTTATACCATGATATGCCATTAACAGAGCATCCGTGTTGAGAATAGGAGCGAGTTTATATAAAGCGTACGCTGTAGAGCTAATCTTTTTACATAACTCTTCAATGTGAGTTTTCCAATTGATTTTACTATCGATTGTCAAGCCCAAAAATTTATTAGAATCAACTACATTTACTTTATCATTTTTATAGTTTACATCTAAGTCAACTATTCGAGGCATTCTTTGTGAAAATTGAATTATATTTGTTTTATTGATATTAATCTTTAAATTATTATTATCCATCCATTCTATTATTGTTGTCAATGTGTTATTAATGTCCGTTTCATACAAATCTCTGTTTCTACAATCTATTGCAACTGTGCTGTCATCGGCAAATAATGTTAAAGGGTATGGTGTTACTTTAGGCATGTCATTAATATACAGAATAAAAATTAAAGGTCCGAGCACACTGCCCTGTCCCACACCATAGTTCACTGTACGTACATGAGAACTGTATAGTTGTTCTTCTCTTGTATCGTGGTTTATATTCTTTAGTTGAACGTATTGTTTTCTATTCGTTAGATATGATTTAATTAAATTCTGGACATTGCCACGAATGCCATACGCGTCGAGTTTAGTAAGTAATATATTATGATCCACATAGTCGAATGCCTGGGTCATATCACAGAATATAGCGCACACGGGTATTTTGCTATCAACTTTTGAAGTTATTATTTTTAAAAAATCGAAAATGGCTCGATTGATGCTTTTATTCTGACGGAAACCTTTTTGTTCCTCAGCCAAGATATTGTTTTTTTCTAAGTAGCCATAGAGTTGACTGTAAATATATTTTTCAAAAATTTTTGACATTATAGGTATTAGTGTGATTGGTCTATAACAAGTCATGGATTCTCTATCATTCTTTTTAAAAAGTGGTTTGACAACGGACATTTTTAGTCTTTCCGGGTAAACTCCTGCACATATACTTAAATTAATAATATGACTTACATGTTTAGATAGATAATGACCCGCAGACTTAATGACTCGAGTAGATATGCCATCATACCCAACGCTATCAGTATTTTTTAACGCTTTTATAACTACTTCAATCTCCGTGGGTAGACAGGGTTGCATGAACATTGATTTTGTTTTTTTGTCAATGTGTTGTGCAACATTGACCCCATAGTTAGCAACGGGAACAACCTTGTCGACAAAATAATCATTAAAAGCATTTGCTATATCTTGCGGGTGTGAGATGATTTTATTTTCACATGTTTTTATTTTAGTGATAGTCTCCTCGTGTTTAGTCTGAATTGACTTATTTATTATGCTCCAGGAAGTTTTGGATACATTCTTAGAGGTTTTTATTTTATGCATGTTTTGAGCACGTTGGGTCAGTCTAATGATCTTCTTATATCGCGCAGAATATGTTTTATAGTTGTTTATGTTGAGGGCAGCCACTACGGATAATACAATTTGCCCAGAGATATAACTTAGCAATTTTCTACTATGTTTTTTATTTTTATTATTATCTTTTTTTAAAATATCACTAGCAATGTGGGATTGAGTCTCACATTACTAGCAATCTTGTTAACCCCTCCAGCTAAGCTCAAAGGCTTGTATTAGGAGCGGGTTCACGTCTGTAGTATAATGGATAGGATTCGAACCCGCGACGTAAGTGATTAAACAAATGATAGAATGACAGTGCAAAGTGTCAAAGGTAGAGTCCACAGGGGTTGCTAAGCGACAATGTTAGTAAACATTTGACATCCATTTAGGTTTTAGTATAGAATCTCCCCTAAAAGATTTAAAGAAAAAAAGGACTAAAAAAATGGTGCCTTAGGGACCCGGTAGAAACGTAGTTCCTTTTGATAAAATTATTTTTGTGTGTTTGTATTAACTACAGACATATAGACCTGGACCGCGCCATCCCTTTCAATTAAAAAGTAAATATTGACTGCAAAGTGTGAAAGAGCCATTGACAGGTGTTATCCACAAAGTAGCGTTGTCTCTTTCTAGAAAGTGTATGGTAGGTACTGTAGCAGCCCATGGACACAGTACCATAGACTAGTATAATTATAATAGAGCAGCCGTCCCTGAGAAGGTTCTTTTCAGTTTGTGATAAATATTGATTTTAGGTAGCTTCATAGTAGGAACTTACTTATGTAATGTTTTGGCGCTGCATATTTTTAGGGTTTTACAATTGTACATATATCAATGTATAAGAATTAAAAAAAATGCTTGTCTGTAACGACGGTTTACGGAAGATTATTTTACGCGATGACGTCATAAGAAAACATTGATAACATTGTAATAAACAACCATTTCTGTGATAGCTTTATTTCCAATTGCATCGTATGTCGCTGGTATCGCCATTCGCAGATAGGCTGATAGTTCAGCCTATCAGCGAACGCGTAACGTGACACTTTTTCGTGCATGCAGCCGGTCATCGATTTATAACACATTACCACATCAAAAAACACGCATATTCCCAATTCTTGCATTTAGGTACAAGATAATGTATGTACAAGGCAATGGTTTTTACTCGCTTTCGAATAAAATTACCAAGCAATATTTGTGTGTAGCTTCGGTCGTGTGGTAGAATAGTACCATCCCATCTCTTCCCGTGGATGTCGTCAAGGCGACTAAGGGATGTCACATCTCAGAGGGGTAGCAGCGTCCTTACTTTAAAGCCTTACTGCGATTGCCAACCCGCTAGCCAAGCGTGGCGATTACGATGATTTTACCCCCAGCATCTAAAATAAATAGGTTCTACTGGTTGATATGATGTAGCTTGAATGTAATGCGACATAGAAACTAGCGCTCTGTGTGCATATTTTGAACTAAATTACGACAACTAATGGAATTCATAATAATTACATTTGGGGTAACCAATGACCATAAATTGTGAATGGGTAGATGAATACAATAACAATAAATTATTTTACACAATGCAGGAAATAGCATTTGCAAAAATATTCTGAAAAACAATGTTTCTCTACAATGTTGTCATGAATTTATAAACATCAAAACAAACATTGAAACTACGTGATTTGACCATACAAAAGAATGACGTCATTGTTTTGTATTTTATATAAATTAGTACGGGGCGCATCGTTTTGACATTGCTTAAAAAGATACTGATTTGACTTTACAGTCATCTACCCTATTGAAATGGTAATTATTTATTAAATTTGTTCCAGAGTCAACTGGCGAGCCTGCTGAAGACAGCTGAGGAGTTGAGGATCAAGGGTCTCACCGACATTCGGTGGAACAACAAGGACGAGCCTCCTGACTGTGAAGCGGGTACGTACACAGATTACTATATACTATGTAGCAAGCTCAGAAATTATTTCTATTCATTCGACTACGAGGCCGCCAAAAGACTGACACCACTGTGTGTGATCCACAAATTGTTGACCCGAATCTGGGTGTACTTTGTGTCCGTGACTCCCCGCGATCCAGGGCTCGTACCTTACTGCCTGACTCGTCTTTTTAAATAAAAGAATCGATGACTGGCTGCACTTAAGAAATAGTGTGACGTCACCGCTCACGTTATGCTCACGTCCGTTCCGCTGCTGATAGGCTGAAGTAATGTGGCCGTCGGGCGCATGCCCTGGTCCACGAAAGCTGTCACAGACATGGTTGTTTACGATTACGAATGTTTTGACGATTGCAGCAACATGCGATACAATTGGAAATTTAAAACGTATGACGTTATCACGTAAAATTATCGTCCGTAAACCGACTTTAGAAACAACCATTTTTTTTTCTATATAGTTACTTGCTTACGCCTCTGTTATTGCCTGATTAGTCAAAAATATTTTTTATTCTATCCAATTACAGGATTGGTAGCCACAGCGACACACGCGGAATTGAAGCTTCCAGAAAAGCCGCAGCAAATCGAAGCGAAGCAGAAGCAACCATCACCGAAGCAGCTCTCGCCGAAATACGCTTCGCCGAAGCATTCTCCCGAACCGCCCGAACATCGTCTGAAGGAAGACGAACATAAGACTGCTGAGAGATTCGCGAGTAGCGTTAACGGTACTATTACATACAATAATATTAATAGTAAGTGAAGTTTTTAAATGAGAAGCATGGTTTTTGTTTCTTTAAATACTTAGTACTATAGTGAGAGAGAGCCGTAGTACATTTATTTTAGGTTTTTTTAAGAAAATAATATTTTAATTACCTTATCATTAAGGGGCGTCTAAACGGGCCATTTTTTACGGCAATTTGTGGCGGCAATACTGTGGCCGGCAACATGGCAGTACTCTCCAATATTGATTTGATGGTTGCCGGACGTTCACTGAGCGATCGATTTTCCGTAATGTTGCCCGGCCCATTTTGTTGTTGTTTCAGTCGCTCTCTATTTTATTTTATCTCGTGTTCCAACTTTTTAATCATATTATTTGCATTAGTCCTTTAACATGGTGTATAGTATATTAGTGGCAGCACCTTACCCCCATATCAAGTTTATAAAACATTCAAACATTGTAAAATTAACAATTTGAAAAGAGTGACCGCGAGGTTTTATTGCCAGGTTCTGTTCTCCGGCTTTACCTATTGTTTGCGAACTTGGCATCACATGTACATGTAGAATCCCGACGTATCACAAGTGTTGGTTTGCATCCTAAATGAATTTGGAAATTACTGTAAATGGGCAGCAAATTTGCTGCAAGTAGCACTTACAATACTGACACCACTGATTTTCTGCAAGAGGGCAGTTAAATTTCTGTGTAAAGCATATTAGACTTGCTTAACGCGACGTTTGTCTTTAAAATGCCTAATCTTTATATTATTTTTTTAGGAGGACCTCCGCCGTTAATAAAATTACCAATTAAAGAGAAACACAGTCCAGCTAAGAGAGAAAATTCTGACTCGTAAGTATAATTCATATTTTAATTTATATTGTTACAAAAACATAATTGGAGGACTTGAATACGAGTAGATAGGTTACTTTGAGGAAGGTGGATGAAGGAGATTGAACGTTTAGTTATTTTGCGACGTTATACTAATATTAAAAAGCTGAAGAGTTTGTTTATTTGTTTGTTTGAACGCGATAATCTCAGGAACTACTCGTTCGAATAAAAAAAAACTTTTAGTGTTGGATAGCCGATTTATTTAGGAAGGCTATAGGCTATGTAACATCACGCTATGACAAAAAGGAGCGGAGCAAAATTGACACAGACGAAGTTGCAAGGGTCAGCGAATATAGTAAAAAACTAGTCGCTTATAAAATCCCTCTCCTTTAATTAAACATAATTTAAACAATACTCTTGTTAATTAATACATATTATTGTTATTTCCAGTGACAGTCCGAGCCCAAAAAGACAGAGACAGACGAGTCGTTCTGACCACACGGACGACGAATCATCACTCGCTATACCTAAACTGTAAGTTTATTTCACTAAAATGTTCTACCCGATGTCGGTTACGGCGGCCGATGTCAACAGAGACTAGCTAATGCAGGAGATATTATAGTGCACAAGTGTATGCGCAGACACAAAGGCACGGAGCTCTCTAGTACGTCGTACGTTGGACTAGCAGCCCGTACAAAGTGGCAGCAATTTCAAATATCGAATCGAATAACCGTCTTGTGAACATTTTTGACATTTCCAACAAATGGATGCTCCTACTATGTTGTGCCCATTGAGGCTGATGTATCCAATCTCGTGTACTCTTCTAATATTATTGACCTCTAATATGGTGTATAATATAATGGTGGCAGCACCTTACCTTCATATACAGTTTATAAACAAAGAAACATTGTAACATTGGCTATTTGAAAAGAGTGGCCACGAATTTTTATTGCCTGTTCTTTTCTCGGGCTTTACCTATTGTTTGCGAACAGGCATTACAAAGTAAATGTAGAATCGACTTTTCCCAAGTGTAGAATTTGGCTTCCTAAGTGAATAAATCATTTTTATTATTATTATTATTATAAAAGGCTGTTGTTGTGGTCTTGATCAATGAGCGTCCACTTGGCAAAATCAAATGGACGTCTTGTTGTCGTCGGCAGTACCCTGACCAGTGTACTAGTATTATATTTCCTCGCTCTCATAGTCCGATTGTATTGAGAGAGATTGGGCGCAGGATCGATGGCTTAAGGTGCTATCTGAGGCAATATTACAACCGACATTGGTAATTTTGCTTTAGCCTTGCTGATTTATTTATCTGAGCATTTAGTTTGTTTATTTGATTGAAGGCTTGATTTCCCGAAACCACTTTTCACCGCCGATTTGGAGCAATTTAGTAGTTTAAAACTTGGGATAGTATAATTAGGCGGCTGCATAATTATATTTTTCCTAAGAGCAAAAACCAGCTAAAATTTAAGTTAGTGCATTTTTGCCGCCCATGTAAATATATATATATACACGGGCGGTTAAAAATACTGCTGCCCTATTCCTGACATCTGTAGATTCTTTAAGTTTGGTCCTCATTACTCTAAGACGTATCGACCGATTTGAAAAACAATTTTATCGTTGAAAGTGTACAAATACTTTCAGATCGGTTCCATTATCAAGTTAGGATCTGATGATGGGATCTTGCAGAAATCTAGAACTCTTCAAATATTAAAGGCATACTTATAGTATTTGATTATATTATGTATATTAGTAGTAATTTGTGCATTTACACTCAAAAAGCACTATTAAGTGTTTCGTTTTTAAGTCGGTAATATTTCTTTGAATTTTTTTTTATTACAATTTGTGTGGTGTCAAAAGTTAGTGTTATTCCTAGTCAGTACTTAACGCTTATTTTGTTTTTTTTTTTTTTGCAGAGAACGGGAACACGATTGGCAACATGGGAATTTGGTAAGATATATTTTTTTAAATTTGTTTGTGGTTTAAAAAAAAGTATATATTTGAAAAAACCCGAAGGAACAGTCAAAAAATCGAAATGGGTATTTTTTAGGTTCGTTCAGTAGTTTGAGCTGTGTGTTAATAGATTTGGCAGGAACGGCAGATTTTTTTCTAATATAACTAGCAATATAGAATTGGGTCCCACATTACTAGCAATGCTGTTAAACCCCTCCAGCTAAGCTTAATATTTTTGTAACGTTTTCCAGGACATAACAGCAGAACGCGTAGTAGGATGGGGCATGACGGGCGCGTCGCGTGAATCCGCGGCGTCGACGTCGCGCGACGCGTCGGACGACGAGTGGGCCGACGCGCCCGCGGATATCGGCTCCTTCTTGCACACCAGGCTCAGGGTCGACGGGGATAATAGTGCGGGTCAGTACATTATGTTTCTGTATGTATAAGAATAGAAATAGAAGAATAAGAAATAATATATATATATATAATAGGGTCTAGTTCAGCATATGCCAGGCTAACGCCTGACGCTGATTTTCAACATTAGATCCCACAGACAAACTGTGTAAACAGTTTTGTGGGACAATGATATTGTATGTATTTATGATGCATGTTTATTAATATTCAATTAAAAAAAAAAAAAAAAAAAACTAGGCCCTAGTGTATAGCCCTATAGTATAGCGGTGTTAGTGGATAGGTGTACCAGAATCTGATGAAAAATTAGTAAATTATAATTTAAAGATGGTAACACAAGGATATGGTAAATAGCTCTAAACCTACTAGGACGAACAAGTTTTGATCGTGGTATTTTTTCATTGAATTACTTGAATTTTATATAACGGTTCATTATCATTTTTTGCTTCAATAGAATCAAGTGTCATCACTGCTCGAACTAAATAAATATTTTGTAAGCAGCTCCGGCGGCGTGAATGTCAGTTTTTGCACTGAATAATAAAAATTCAAAAACAATAAATCTATCTTCCCGTTCCTATATACATACTTTGGAAACGTTTTTGGAACGGTTACAAATGAACTCGACATACTGCCGAATTTATTTAGTAAACTGAAGAGTACATGTTTCAAAGAAAAGTATCAAGGGTCATAATCGCAGTAGGAGCCACTGTCAATTAACATCTTTAAAAATAAAAATGAATGTTTGTCTGTATGTTATCTATGCGTTCCAATAACGAAACCATTGATCAGATTATGATAAAACTTTGGCAGGGTGTTTTGGGGACTCCCACGTGGTTTCCTGGCCCAAAAAGCCACAGCGAAGCGTGACCGGGCTCGATTCGTGATAGTTGCCATATAAAAATTTCATTTTTTTTTTTCATGAGATTCTGGTACACTATATACAGGAAATTAAGGGTATGCTCCAGGCTAAGGGTTGATAAGCTAGATTTTGTAGCGATTTTCTTGCGGAGATGAGGTAAAGGATTATTTCAATACTTATCCAATGAAACCACGTAAATGATGATAAATTTAAACCTTAAGACAATTTAATAACTTTAAGACGCTATTCCATTTGGCAAGGCTTCCATACAATTATGACGTCACATGTACGTACAAGTTGCTTGCATTGGAAACATGTTCATACCATCAATAACAAAACACTGAAATTTTTAATTTCAGTGTTTTGTTTCAATTTTTTTGTACAATTTCGAATATGTCATACAAGTTGTAACTTTATAAAATTTAATTGAAATAAATTAGATATAGGTTTAATTACATCTATACTAATATTATAAAGCGGAAGAGTTTGTTTGTTTGTTTGTTTAAACGCGCTAATCTCAGGAACTACTGGTCCGATTTGAAAAAATCTTTTTTTGTTGGATAGCCCATTTATCGAGGAAGGCTATAGGCTATATAACATCGCGCTACGACTAATAGGAGCGGAGCAGCAATGAGAAATGTTTCAAAAACGGGAAAAATTACGCAGACGAAGTTGCGCGGGACAGCTAGTATTAGATATATGTAATTCTCTCTAAACCAATGTCTCCAGAGGCTATGTTAGTTTATTTGTTAGTTACAATTAAAACGTTGATATTAAGATCAGGTTACAAATGGAATCAACATAACAATCTGTTAAATGTTTCTTAAATAAAAAAGGTTACATAAAAAAGTTGGAATAACGCTTTTACTGTCCGCAAAATAGGCCTACGACAATGGGTACTGCAAGGTCGGAGTAGGTAGTACGGATTGCGGAACCTATTCCAGGTTGCACCTGGGGTAGGTCTAGTAATGTGTTCAGTATTTCTAATAGGGTATTTGACAGAAGTCAAATCAGCATATTATGACCCGTGCTACTTAGTCTGCCTAATTTTTTCCCGTTTTTGCAACATTTTTCATTGCTGCTCCGCTCCTATTGGCCGTAGCGTGATGTTATATAGCCTATAGCCTTCCTTGATAAATGGACTATCCAACAGTGAAACAATTTTTCAATTCAAATAAGTAGTTCCTGAGATTACCGCGTTCAAACAAACAAACACCCTGTTGTCTCTCCCTTGGATCCGTGAACCACTCTAGAAAGAGACAACGCTATTTTGTGGACAATACTTGTCAAAAGCCGCATGAGATTCATTTTTCTTTCGTTTTCTAATACTGTGTAGAAGATTCTTACGTAAAAAGAAAAAAAAACGGGGTGGTATAAATTTCGTCGGGACATCTAGTTATTCTTTTTTAAAAAGCCTATTTTTAGCTAAGATCACTATAGCCAGATGCTATGGTACCTATATGCTTTAATAAGAGACGAGATCATAAGTTAGTTTATGACTCTTTATAGACATACTGGACTGACTGATTCTATATAATAATATTTCTCCATAAATACTAAATTTTAACAAATGATTAACAGTTACAAATATTGGGGTCTTATACTTGCTTAGCTAGCAGAACACGTACGATTATACTTCCTAATAACTATAACTTATAATCACACCACCTAAAAGTAAATTCCTACATTTCTAAGGCTATACGCCATATCAGTGTTATAAGAAAGGCCGTCCGTTCCAGACGAGGAGTCGAACGAGAGCGTCCCGGCGGCGGTCGCGTCGTGCTCGCCGCGCGCCAGCGAGCTGCGCGGCAGCGAGCTGCGCGGCGAGCTCGCCAAGGCGCAGCTCGGCTTGGCGCAGAGACGTGAGTGCGCAAGAGAGACTGGTTATGTTCTTTAAACTGATTTCAAAAACGAGGAGGTCCTCAATTCCAATGTTTTTTTTTATGTGTCTTTAGGCATAACTTCGTTATACATACACGGTTTTTTTTTTTTTGTTCTAAAGAGATTTATTCCGAAATGGTCCCATATTAATCTCAAACAGTTCTCTGCATCACCCTAAGGTTGACTGGTAGATAATGCCTAAGACATTAAGTCCGCCTTTGTACAAATTTTGTGTACAAGAAGATAAATAAATAAATAAAAATTAATGTCTAAAGAGTTTCGGTATAAATATAAGCAAATCAACTGTGATTGAAGTCGAAGAAATTTAGAAAGAACCTGAGAATTTCGATCGACAATCCAGGCCACGAAAGTGCCTCTATATAGTTTTCATATATAACTAACCTCTAATTGTCACTGAACTTCAAATTAGGCCCTATTAAAGATACTAAAAAAGTTATAAATAATTAAGTAAGTATCACGTGAATGATTTAAATTTTGCGTTCGACGTTTCGATCAAAATAGGGTACTTTTCGGTAGTGAACAATAAATTATGAATTTCGTAAAAAAATATATGTAGAAATAAATAAAGATATAATTGTGGTCCCACCACAATCCCACATTGCTAATATCACGTGACATGTAACTCGAGCCGCCACTCCTGTCTCTGAAACTGCCACCTAGTGTTATCGGAATATAAATAATGGTTACATTGCCATAATAGCCAGCATAAATGGCATTGCCGACACTGTATTTGACGCCGACTGACACCAGTCTGATTGGTCTATGCCGATATGACGTTATCAACATGGCAGACAACGTTTACACGGCAATAAAAAATGTTTAAATTTCAATGTAATATTTAACAGGAAAACGTGTTTATTTTCACAAAATAATGATTTTTATATAAACTATTATTTTAAATAGAGTAGGATACCCTATTGCACCCACCACATATTGAAAGTTTAAAAACAACGAAATAATAAGTAACTTAATTTTATGTTTACAGCCGTGACTGTAGGTCCTAAATCCGGTCCCACAGACCCTCGCTTCACGGACGTGGTGAAACTGACAGACTACCTGCAGCACGGGAGACGACCTCAGTTCTGGGAGGAGAACTATGTCAAACGGGTATGTATCATTATGATACATGTTTGAAATATATTGTATCTTATGTATCAAAACTGATATACATTTTTATTTATTTATAACGAAAAAAAATTCAAATACCTTAAAAAAATTGAGATAATCTAGTGTACACAATAAAAAAGCCATTACTGTGATGCAATTGCATGCCATTCATAAATAATAATGTACTTTCAAGGTGATGGAAGCCGTTCGCCTCAAAGAGTTGGAAATGAAACAAGCAGCCGAGATCCTAGGAGTTAGCTACGGCACATTGTATGGGCGATACAGAGATGTGTATGGATGCATCAACAGACCGTACAGGTAAAAATAACTTTATTAATACATACAATTATTTCATTATAAATTAAACATGAAGTTAAGCTCCTGGAATCACCGTCACCATACCAGGTTGTTAAAGTTTACAAACTGTTCTGAATTATGTCGAATTTCTCTTTCCCCGCTTAGAATCATATGTCAATAGATTAAACTTGTGTTTTTAGTATAGTTATACTAAAGCCGCGCACGGTCTAAACTAATTACTAACAAACCAAATTATAGGGTTGTCACGTCACTTAAATTTTCATAAATTGAATATGATATAACAACGACATTTCGGTCTTATAGGTTATGATTTCACTAACGCCAACGCCTACTGTTTATGTAGCACAGAATAACTATGGAACATATAGGTATACTCAATTTAGCAATTCTTAATTTTGATTGAACGAATGACAACCCTAACTTTAACATTTTTGACAATCGTTGCTAAGCAACACCGTGCGTGGATTATGTATAGTGCCATCTATGTCGGAAGTATTATGAATTCTCATTTTTGAAAAGTTTGGTTACATAAAAATATTTAAAATAGCGGGCCCAACCATTGTTGTGATGTGTGCTCGAAAAATCATAAAAATCTATAGAGATAATCAATTATATATAAATTAAATAAAAGATACCTAAACATTATTGAATACAAATATACGAGTTGTAAGAGTAAGAGTACTAGCTGACCCGCGCAACTTCATATGCGTCAATTTGCCCAGATTTTGCAACTTTTTTGCTGCTCCGCTCCTAGTGGTCGTAGCGTGATGTTATATAGCCTATAGCATTTCTTGACAAATGGGCTATCCAACAGTGAATTAATTTTTCAATTCGGACCCTAGGACAGTAGTCCCTGATATTATCGTGTTCAAAGAAACAAACTTTTCAGTTTTATAGTATTGGATAGACTTCACTCGCGTTGTCATCTGTTCTTCTTAAAAAAATAGATAACTAGTAGTGTTTACAACCGCTTGGAAGTGTCCATCCCAAAAAATATTGTTTACAATTTAACAAGTTTAAAGAAATAAATAAAAGTTTCTTTATTGCAACGGATGTGACGTGCAAGTCTTGCAACCTTAAATTAATTCTACAATAACCTTACTAAACAAAATAAAATTTTAGACAACAATCGGTTCCCATTCAGTTATTATATTGCAAGCTCTGTGACAGACTTGCAACTCAGATTTTCAATTAAATATTCATAATAATCCATACTAATATTATAAATGTGAAAGTAACTCTGTCTGTCTGTCTGTTACGCTTTCACGCTCCAACAGCTAAACCGATCTAAATGAAATTTTGTATGGAGATAGTTTGAGTCCCGAGGAAGGACATGGGATAGTTTTTATCGCGATAACCGACATCCACGCGGGCGGAGCCGCGGGCGAAAGCTAGTTAAAAATAAATAGTCTATTTGCGTCGATAGTCATCCCCCCAATTCAGATTTGTATAATATTAATAAGTATAAGAGCAGTTCGGTCCCCCCCGGCAGGGCCGTGCGCGACTTCTGGCAGGCCAAGGCCCCGTCGGAGGTGCTGGAGCGGCTGCAGCGCGGCGAGATGGCGCTGGAGGCGGCCGCGCAGGCGCTGGGGGTGACCAGCGCCAACCTGGCCGCACACGTCGCTGATTTCGGTATACCTGACAAAGGTAGTGCCTGGCTACCTTATATGTTACACTTTTACCCCCCCATATTCATGATATTTTACTAATAGAAAATATATATATTACGAGTCTTAATCGCGTGAATAATTTAAGGTAAAATACCTTGTTTATTGCCTGACGTCTCGACCGTATTGCAACGGCCGTGGTCACGGGTAGACTGACTAGACTAGGTTTATCATTGTATGTCTGGTTTACGCACGAAAAAAAGTCACGTTATTGACTGGTTGCTAAGCAACGCAAAAAGCGGTATGTCATCAATGTTTTTTTTAAAGTGTCACGTTATTTACTGGTTGCTAAGCAACGCAAATAACGATATGTCATTATATTTTTTTTAAATGTCACGTTATTGACTGGTTGCTAAGCAACGCGAATGGCGATATGTCATCAATGTTTTTTTACAAAGTGTCACGTTATTGACGGGTTGCTAAGCAACGCGAATGGCGATATGTCATCAATGTTTTCTTAAAACGTTATCACGTAAAATTATCATCCGTAAACCGAATTTACAGACAACCATTTTTTAGTCCATTTTTAAATATTGACGTATTATGAATATGAGGGTTAGAAGTTTTGGTGGTCTATGGTATTCCTTTCTTTTTTTAATTTTCTGCATGTTTTGGGGTGTGTCATATATGCTTGTATCATATAAGATACATGTGTTTGTAACATTTATGGTTTAATTATGTATCTGTATAATTTTCATACCATTTTTGAACCCATTTTTGCTTTAACTCATCATGCTCACTTAACACATTTAAACAAACAATATTATAATCTGCACAAATGTGTAAAACGCACGAAAAAATAGCAAAGTTTGTGTAAAACAAACTTAAATTAGAATATTATCGTGACTAATATTTAAAGGCCTGTTAGGAACCTGTTATTTACCCGACGTTTTGATCGAATTGCATCGATCGTGATCACAGTCGACCCGTTTAAGTCAAATCAGTCTCTTTTTATGAAATTACAAAATGACAATCTCAATACAAATGTGTATGCAATAGCAACCTATGACGTCATAAGTTCCTGTCGTCAAATCATTACTTTTAGTATTCGTTTTCATGCTTTTAAATTCAAAAACATTTTAAAATGCAACTGAACAGATCATTTTCAGAGCTTTTAAAAAAATTATAAAATAATTTACTTCTATTGTAGTCAACTACTCAATTGTAGAACTTGGTTTTAAGATGTAACATTAAGGAGTGGTCAACTTTTATCAGTGGACAGTTTGTGGCACAAATATTCTCATGCAGGCTCGATTGCCTCTGTGGCGCGGTGGGAGCGTATCCGACTGCTACGCAAGAGGTCGTGGGTTCGATCCCCACCCAGGATAAAACTTTGTGTGATGAGCACGATGGTTTATTCTGTGTCTGGGTGTTATTTATCTATAATATGTATATATTTAGAAATTTAAAAGTATATTTATCAGTTGTCTGGTTTCCATAGTACAAGCTCTGCTTAGTTTGTGATCAGATAGCTTGGTGTGAGTTTTCTCAAGATATTATTATTATTATAAGATATTATAGTTTCCTTTTTGTCAAATTTCAGTAATGGAAAGTATGTTACAAACTTTCCAAGGTGCAAAATCCGATTTCATGATATAATTCGTATTTTTTGTTGTCAATAACTTTTATACTTACTTATAAATTAAAATATATCCCAAAAAGTTATAGTACTATATTTAGATAAAATAGTGTACAAGTAATACAAATATTCAGAATTTTATATTTATATACGACATCGATAAAAAAATGTTGGCTTAATTTTGTATTTCAGTTTCGTGTATGAAAACCGTGAATTTGTAATCGTTTTGGACCCGAAAACTTTCAACTCTATATCAATAACATATTCTATAATTATTTCTTTTTTTTTTAATAGAGTTTTAACGCTAAAGCTAAAGGGTACTTTTGGTTGGTGTACAACTATAAATGACATCATCTTATGAACGTAGTACCTATTTGTATTACGTGAAATCGAGTACCGTCACCACAAGTGCTCATTTATTTTCCGCAAACGACATTAATAGGCAAAGACTATGTTATTGATACAGAGTTCAAAAATTTCGGCTCCAAAAAGGTTATAAATTCGCGGTGTATAATGAGTTTTTTGAATCTGAGCACGCTTTTTACACATTGAGTGCTTCATAGACTATGTGATTTGTTGTCTTTGTGATAAAAGAGGTATTATTAATGTTGTTCTATTTATACCTTTTAAGACCTATATAATAACAGCAGTTCCCCCCCCTCCTCCATAGACTTCGAGCAGCCGATCCCTATAGAGACGGACCCGTCGCTGAAGATCCGCGCGCGCACGTACAGCGCCGGAGCCAAGCCGATACGGCACAAGCCCGCCATCACTGCCACTAACACCAATACTGATAAGGTATTAACAATAATAAACGTTTATTTCAGACTGAACCCATATTAATTACAGTATTACATACTAGCTCTTGCTAGAAATGGCTAATTTTCAAACAAAATTTCATCCCTTTTTTAACCCCTTGGGGGTTAATTTCTTTATTCTTAATCAAAAATCTAAGTACCACCTAGATAGAGACATAAATACACACTAAAATAATTGCGTCAGAAGTTTAAAATTGACGGATGTTAGGACCTTTCAACCCTTATTTAACCCCTATAGTCGTGAAATCACAAATCAAAGCTAAAAACCGAGAAGGATTTTATCGCTCAAGAAACGTACATACTTATGTAGATCCCGTGTAAACAAAAGAGATACAGATATTCACAGGCTGGTCTAGTGGTTAGCGACCCTGACTGCTAAGCCGGAGGTCGTGGGTTCGATCCCCACCCGGATAAAACTTTGTGTGATGAGCACCATGGTTTATTCTGTGTCTGGGTGTTATTTATCTATAATATGTATATATTTAGAAATATATAAGTATGTTTATCAGTTGTCTGGTTATCATAGTACAAGCTCTGCTTAGTTTGAGATCAGATGATGTTGTGTGAGTTGTCCCAAGATATTATTATTATTATATTATTCGATAGGTTTTTCTAAAACATGTTGAGGTTTCTAATAAAGATAATCGGTCTGAAAGTTGCATAATTGTGTCCGGGGGACACACAAATTGTGTCCCCCCTTGGCTTTTGAACCATGTGACCAAAATATATGAAAAAAAATCACAAAGGTAGCACTTAATAAATACTTTAAACTAAAACTTCGGTCATGATCGGATATACCGTCATTGAGTTATGGCCGAAAAACTGCGTTTCTCAACAAAAGGGCGAAAGTGCCAAGAATATACGCTCTTCTGCTGATGCAATTATTCAAGGTTGCGGAACCCTACACTGAGCATGGTCTTACCCGGTTTTATTTTAATATATTTGATTGTTTGTTTCCTTTGTCAGCCAATAAAGAAGATACTGATAGGCAGCGTGACGGACGAGGAGCCGATCCCCGCGACGCTGATCACTACATATGATGCGAAGCAACCGCCGCCCGGCACTCCTGCAGCTGCCAGTAAGTTTATACTTCTTTTTTGCCCAATCTAGCCCCTACACCATTTTTTAACAATTTTTTTTTTGTTAATTTTTATAAAGCTGAAGAGTTTGTTTGTTTGAACGCGGTAATCTCAGGAACTACTGATCCGAATTGAAAAAATATTTTACTGTTGCATAGCCCATTTATCGAGGAAGGCTATATAATATCACGCTACGACCAATAGGGAAAATTTAATTTCAAAAACGGGGAAAATTTACGCAGACGAAGTTGCGCGGGTCAGCTAGTTAGAAATATTTCAATGTAAAACGATTGTATTACAGGTACTGAATCTCCTCTATCAATTTATCGACTGATTTCAAAGTTATCCTGTATATTTCTTGGCACTAGTATTTATTAGTTAGTTAGCTATTTCTCTGTTCAGTTTAATAGGGGTAGTGATATCTAATATATAAAATTCTTGTGTCACGGTGTTTGTAATTAAACTCCTCCGACACGGCTAGACCGATTCTCATGAAATTTTGTGTGCATATTGGGTAGGTCTTAGAATCGACAACATCTATTTTGTATCCCCCTAAATGTTAAGGGTAGTCCAACCCTAATTTTTTTTTTTAATTTTTTGGTAATTTTTTTTTTTTTATGATACAGTAGACTATATACTTTTCCAACTAATAAAATAGTTTAACCTAAAAATTTTATTGTTTTTATAGTAACCACAATATTTTTTTCCAGGTGGCAAATGGCCCTCAATCCGAGTGGCTTCCTTAGACACACTCCGAGGTAACGACACCCCCACCCCTTCAGGCCCTTCCCCCGCCTCCCCCTCAGCCCTCATGAGGACGAGACCGGACCTCACCATCGTGGCTGCCAAGAAACATGTCCCCGAAGACGACGACGAATCGTGATGCACAGGATATGGAGACAGGTAGACCGATCTGTGGCTTGTTTATGTCTAGAACTTTATATACTATTAGCTGACCCGACAGACGTTATCTTGTCTATGCTATGAGTAATTGTTTCTTAAACAGTCTTTCTTTAAAAACCTTTTATGTGGTAACAATAAACGAACGCAACAAAAAAAATATCCAATTTGGTGCAGCCGTTCTGAAGTTATGCCATTATACACTCTGTAGTAATTTGTATAGTTTAACACACTATCAAATCAATTACTTTTATAATAGTATTTGTTTTGATTATTAATTAAAAAAATACAAACAAGAAAATCTATTGACACAACAATATATTCTTGAATTTCAATGGCATTATCACCATAACAAAACCAATTTTTAAAAATTATTACTTATAACTTTTTCGAATATAAATAAATTGAAGTAAACAATTTGAATTATCTATAAATATATTTGACATGTCACAGATCGGTGCCCAAAAGTTTTGTTATGTACTATACTATGACCAAACTAATATTATAAATAAAAAAATAATCTATAACTACAAACTTACTTATAAACTTATAATTGGCTATAACTTGAAAGATGTTATTGACAATATAAACTGTTGACTATAGTCACTTGCTGTGGCGCGCCGAAGGTTTAAGGGGGTCTTGACCTCACTGAGGAATCAACATTTAGATTTTCGGGGCGAATTCCACTATCCTAATATAGTGGTTTGAAAGAAGAGAGGGGATGATCCGCGGACAGTGTGATACTGTCTTGAATTGGGGAACCTAACATTTTGGTCTAAGGAAGTTGACTCCGCTGAAGAATTTGAATTTGGGAAGTATCACTTAAGGATAGATTTTATCAAAATAAATAGTCGATGCCGCAAAGCTGTTAAATACTACATAAGTGACTATAGTCAACAATTTATGTTAATAGTTAAACTAATTGTTATTATCAACTAATTTAGTTTAGTTTTGACTGATACGTTATATTAATAAACGCTGTTGTTTTGAATTTGAGTTAATTATTAACGATTTTAATGTTAAATGAATATAGCTACTATAGGCCGACCGCTTAACTCGTATATCGCCTGCGCGGTGAGAAGGGAGCGCGGGGTGATGTTAACGGGTGGGTGAGCGGGGTGCGCGGGACAGAGAACTCACGTTCTCTGTCCCGCGCACCCCGCTCACCCACCCGTTAACATCATTAACATCACCCCGCGCTCCCTTCTCACCGCGCAGGCGATATACGAGTTAAGCGGTCGGCCTATAGCTAACATTTGGTGTAAAATACACCAAATTAGCTTTCAAAGCAATCTCTTTCATTGTTTTTAAAAATATTATGATAAAGTTCCATAAAATAGACAATAGTTATTACACATAAGTAAATATAAAACGTATAACAGAAAGGTGTTGTCAACATTTCAAAAGTATTGCATCTCATGTTATTCTAACTATGAAGATAATTCCTATACCTATAACATATTAAAAACTTCCCGCTCTTAGCTTTTTTACATTACAGCAAATAACTTCGTACCAAAATTTTTGAAAAACAAAGTTAGTCCTTTACCACCTAATTTCACACACGATCATTTACCATACCTTGGAGTAAAATCGATGTTTCTTTGTCAGGTTTAGGGCCTAAACCGCACAATAAACAATTTTACCCTAGTCAAATAGTCTGGGTGTGTAATGTGTCTGTGAAAGGTCATAATTCCAAAAACAAGTGGTTGGTGATGTTGAGTTATTTAGTATATTTTCTAAAACTAATATTACAAAGTTATTTAGTGTTATGTAAAGAAGCCACGAACGGGAGGTTATTCATATATTACAAATCAGCCTGTATATTCAAATATGTAGATATTATCTTCTTGAATTTGACTATGTTTTTCTGTTTAATAGATTTTTTACGCCCTAGGTTTTATCATAGACAAATTAAAAACAACAGCTCTAAAGACAGGTTATAAAAAACAGGATATACATTTCCATAGATTAAAAAGAATATCGAGTATTATTGGAACGGGTTTTGGCGCTAAAACCTAACTCAAATTGTAATTAGATAAGTTATTAAGTTCATTAGTGAATAATATAATCATTTTTTATTAATATATAGTTATAGATATGTAGTAGAGAATTATATAAGAGTTATTATACATTATTATATATATTTTTATCATTATTCTGATAAAATATAATAATAATTAATATAAGGTTGGACTATATCAATTTTATTACAAAAAATTAAACATGCGTTTGAAAATATCGTTCTAAATATGTGTTTACATGAGGTTAAACATAGGTGTGTTTAAATTTAAACATCGTTTAACCTTAAACTAAAACTAAACATTGATTTAGTAAAACGCTTGTTTATGTTTTGTAGTAAGATTGTTAAATTTTAGTCGACTTATTTGTCAAATAGTCGGCTAAAATGTATTGTATGATGATTTTTTAAAACTACATCGATAAAAAGACACTTTGTATAATATTTTTAACAATCACATAGTTACATTACTGTCTAAAGTACGTTACAGTTTTATTTTCATAACTTTGTTACTTTCACAGTTAGGTTTAGTGGCCAAAAATGCAATCTTTTTGTGTATATTAAAAAGTTTGTTATGGCACATTTATGACTAAAACAAATAAAAAAAAATCTATTAAAAATGTAAACCAAATGTTACTTAGATTCGATTACAAAAAAACCTTAACTTGTTGTTTTTAAATTCACGATTTTATATAAAATTCATAATTTATTGATGTAGTATTTTTTGTTATTATATAACATTAAGTATATAATGTAAGAAAATTAATATATATTTGTATATTAAATAAGAATAGCTGTCAAATCTATGAAAACCGTCGTTTAGATTAAATTGTAAGATTAAAATGTAGATAAGTAATACATAGTTTATAAAAAATGATATATTTGTAATCACTAGTTCCTCTGCCGGTGTGGCGCTTATCTGGGCTGTATTGGCAATCAGTTAATTTGCTGCCCATTTCACGCATTTTGAGATTCCTATTCCTATGAGCCTAGTGTTTGATGAGATCGGCCGCTACAACCGAATGTCGTCCAGTATATCATATTGACTAGACATTGGAAAGCTATATTTTTTATTAAATCCATAACCTATAAATTTGCGATTCTTGCGATTTCTAAATATACTACTGATTGCCAATTCGAGTTTGTTGTTTGTTCATAGACAATGTTATATTGTTTATAATTATACATTTTTCATCTGTACAGAAGCCATTAATTACAATGTAGTTTGTTCAATGTTCTTACCGAATTATTGTTAAAAAATGACAATTTGTCAAAATAGTTTTTGAGGTGCTAAGTTTTCTCTTGGAGCCATGGGATGTCGGTTATCGCGATAAAAAATATATAATCCTGTTCCACTCCTCAGGCTTCAAGCCACCTCTACATCAAATTTCATTGAAATCGGTTTAATATTTCAAAACATTTGAACAAGCTATATTTTCATCAGTTTTAATAGTTTATTTACTAACAAATATTAGTATACAGTGACGAATATTAATTAAAATATATGAAATGAATTAATAAAAAATCATCTTGGCTTTGCTCTAAAATAAGCGCGCCATTTTTTGTATAAATCCGTCACTGTTTTGCTAAATACTTTGACCCACCCCAAAAGAAATTGTATTATAAAAATAAAATAATATATTAGAAAAAAAACTTATTTTTTATATAATTTGTCCAAATTATTGGATGTCTTGAACCAAAATTGTAAAATAATTTATAATTATTAATAATTTTTAGTGTTTTGTTATCGACTCATAGCTATATAATTAGTATTTATTAAGTAATTTTTTTAATTATTATTTTAAGCGATTTTTTCAAGGCGAAGTTTTTTTTTTCAGAAATTGTTAGTATTTTGTACTTGTTTATTTGAAAACTCATAATTTTAAGGTTATATTTGTTTATATTAAGTGGGTAGTCACAATGCAAAATTAGTTTTTTTTATGTGTTTGTCGACTGTAGATATTTTCGACCGCGATGTCAAGGTTTTATACAGCAATTATATTGATTTATAACGTTAGTATTATCGGACAATTAAAACGTACTTTAGCACTAACGATCGAGCACTTGTCAAATTTATAATATAATCTGTAATACCGGTGTCATACGAAAGGTAAATATAATAAATATACATATACAATAAATAAGATGATGATTTCAAATCTATTTCTCGTTTTGTTTGCCGATGGCGCCTCTGTACCTAAACAAGCCATAATACTAAAATATATATTAATGACAGGCGGTGTCGAATTTTAATATCAAACAGTCGACAAGAAATTGGCGGGCGTTTTACATTTTTTAGTAAAATTCTTTATATTTTTGCAAATTATATCGTCATTTTAGATAATCGTATACATTTTGAATGAATTTGTTTAGTTAATTCACTGTTTTGTTGTACACTCTCCTTTTTTATGAAATTTATTAAAATACTTTTTTATTTATTTTATCAAAATGTTTTTGAATTGTTTTAGTATTTTATTCATTTCACTGAGATTAATTTCAATTTTATAAATTAAAACTAATTACTACATGATTATGACCTGGACTGCGCCATAACCTCACAAAATTGACTACTCTCTAGAAAGAGACAACGCTACTTTGTGGACAATACCTGTCAAAGAGACAGGGCCAATATTTACTTTTTTATTGACAGGGTTGACGCGGTATTTTTTTAATAAAATTCTATTTACCATAGCACTGTTAGCAGGTACACCAACTAAAGTAAAAGTTAAGTATGTCACTTTTTACTACAAATATAACTAAAAAAACTTACGTTGAATTTGTTCAAGTAATTTATATTTCTATAGGCCGACCGCTTAACTCGTATATCGCCTGCGCGGTGAGAAGGGAGCGCGGGGTGATGTTAACGGGTGGGTGAGCGGGGTGCGCGGGACGTTCTCTGTCCCGCGCACACCGCTCACCCACCCGTTAACAGCACCCCGCGCTCCCTTCCACCGCGCAGGCGATATACGAGTTAAGCGGTCGGCCTATAGTCGCTAATACCTTGATATGCTCTTTTAATGTTAGACTTGATGGCAATCTAGGCCCATTTTCCAGCTAATTTCTGATAGTATCAAATATTCATTGTACACTATTTGCACAAGACTAATAGGCTGCAGAGAGAGATATTAATCAATAGGATTACATAAAATCTCCGGGTTTTAAAGGCTCCGCTTCGGTGGACAATCCTATTGTTTAATATTTCTGTCTCTCCGCTCCACAGCCTCGCTCCGCTTTAATGGACATGCAACCATAGGCGGTTACGTGAAAATAATGACAGCTCAGTTTGCCGCCATTTTACACAATTCTTTTTAATTTTTTTATGACCACAGATGATTGTTTTTTGTTTCTTTTTAGTCTCAGTGAAGCCAACGATTCTTATTGTTGCTAATTCGAATTATTTTATATGAATATGCCCGTGTATAAGTTTGTATAATTTTGAGTTAATATTTAAATGCAAGAATGTAAAGCTATGTATTGATATTAATTTGTTGTTGCGAACCGCCACGTAACAATCATTATCTGTTAGGAAATTTAATAAAATATAAAGTTAATAATTTTTCTTGTTTCATTTTTTGTCTAGCTGTTCCCTGCTGTTTGAACTAAACCCAAAATGGATGTGAAATGTTTGACAATAAAGTTGCTATATCAACCAATCACCATTAATACTTTTGTCAATGGTTAAACTACAAAAGCTGAACTCATAACTCTACTCTTGAGTTGTAAAAATGGCGGCAAACTGACATGTCGCTATTTTTACAGCTCCGCGTTTAAAGTGTAAAACAGTGTAAAATATACTTGAAATACGTGATAACTGGACAAGAACGAGACTTTGTGATTGAAAGAAGAAAACTTTAAATACATTATACTTGAAACTGGCGTATGCACATAATGTGCGAGCCATAATCTCGACCGATTAATATTGGAGGGAAGAGGGAAAAAAAAAACTACTATCTAGATCTGTCACTCGGCCAGGATAATAATTTTAATACTAATAACCTCCCAGTCGTGGCTTCATTACATAAAACTACATAATTTTGTAATATCAGTTTTGGAAAATATACCACTTGTTTTTGTAGTTATCTCCTTAAACAACCTATAGACTATTTTACTGGAATAAAATCGTTGTTTATTGTAAGGTTTACGCTATAAACCTGATAAAGAAACATCGATTTTACAACAGGGTGTCATAGATGTGTGGTAGATGGTTGCAAGGTTATAGTAAATTAATAATCAACCTGTATTGTATACAAGTGCACTATACCTACACTCCCCGAGTCGTCAATTGAAAATCAATACTGAATTATTTTGTTTCTAAATTGGCTTGTTTCACCTTTCAAGGATGCCAAAGTTCCTTAACGCTATTTTGGTTACAAAGGAAGCTTTGTCAAAACTGGTAGACAACTTTTTTTTGGCCGACTGTACCCTAATATATAGGGGGATCAAAAACCGGCAAAATTATCCTTACGTTATATAATGAATGGATGATACAGGAATAGCCTCCCACTTTTGGCTTCTTTACGTTACACTAAATACCTTTGCAATATTATAAAAAAAAAAAAATAACCCTTCACCACCTACTTGTGTCACACAACCCAACACATCTGAGAGACCCCGGAGTAAAATCGATTTAGAGCCTAAACCTCACAATACATACTATTAAACTCAGTAATATAGTCTGTAGGTGGTTAAGGTCATAACTCCAAAACAAGTGTTAGGTGATTAAGTGTTAATACCTATATTAAATACTAGCTGTCCCGCGCAACTTCGTCTGCGTAAATTTTCCCCGCTTTTGCAACATTTCTCATTGCTGCTCCGCTCCTATTGGTCGTAGCGTGATGTTATACAGCCAATAGCTTTCCTCGATAAATGGACTATACAACAGTGAAATATTTTTTCAATTCGGATCAGTAGATTCTGAGATTACCGCGTTCAAACAAACAAACAAACTCTTTAGCTTTATAATACACTAGCTGTCCCGCGCAACTTCGTAGGCGTAAATTTTTCCCGTTTTTGCAACATTTCTCGTCACTACTCCGCTCCTATTAGTCGTAGCGCGATGTTATATAGCCTTCCTCAATAAATGGGCTATCCAACAAAAATATTTTTTCAAATCGGACCAGTAGTTCCTGAGATTAGCGCGTTTAAACAAACAAACTCTTCCGCTTTATAATATCAGTATAGATATTAGTATAGATTTTCCAAAACTGATCAAATTTGTAATATGTACAGAAGCCACGAGCGGTAGGTTATTAGTATATTAAAAATCATTCTATATAAATAGGTAAATTGATTAGACATGGAGTGGGTAAAGTAAAACACAAAAATTACAGTAAATAAAAAAATATAATGACAAATAATAAGACAAATTTCAATTATTTACATATACCAACCATTTCACAAATATACCAATAAATTAGAGATTTAAACACAAATAACGTACTAATTAAAACAGCTGGATACATCCTGCGACACACAGCTAAGGCCCGACACACACGCGCGACTAAAAAATCGCACCGACAAATTTGTCTCGCCATAACTCGATTAAAAGTCGCTCGTGTGTTACAGTCCTTATTTCTATACAGATGTCAATTATTACAATCATGTTGACCTACTTTACAACAGTTAAATCACTTATTTAAAAACAAAACTATTTATTTATTATAAAAACATTTTCGTATAAGTTGGCAACATTGCAATTTAAATAAGAAATAGTGCAATCTAATCACATATAAGTGCATAACGATGACTATCTTTTTTATTATTAGATATAGTAGAATACAGTTTTAAAATGCAACTTTGCCATTTCAGAACGAAAACTTCATCAAGTGTAAATATTTTAAAATAGAAGATCCCATCTAACAGCTTTACCTTTTATTCAAATTATGATAATAACAGCATTTTAAGTGGCTATGTTTGTCATTTTCAAAATTAATACGTGAAGCATAACAGTCGTAGTTAAAATATTATTACTAAAGAGTCATGATTAAATGGGTTTTGTGTTTACATAAAATGACAGATATTGTTCAATAAAGAAATGAAACCAAATTAAAAATGTACATTTTATATTTGATTATTATTTGTCTACCTACCAACTGGATTTAGCAGCTTATTTTAAGCAGTAAAACTAGGTTAGGACACCATATAACTTACTAATATACTATTTTGTGACAATCTAATTTTACAACAGCGTATAATGTTAAAACTAGATAAATATAGGCCTTCATTTAGGGTTTTACGATGAGGGAGAGGGGGGGGGGGGAATCCGTTAAGTAACCCAAAATTTTGCAGGAGATTTTGGTTTCGTTCCCCTAAGTGCACTGAAAAACCTAAAATTGAGACAGACTTAACTCCCTTGAACCCAACATTTTGGTTTAGGGGCAGGCCGAGAAACCCAATATTAGGGGGAGGAGAGAGCGAATGGGAGGTTGATACTATGTAGGATTCGAAACCGCGATCTCTCGATTGCGAGTTTGATGCACCATTTCGCTTTAACGACGTAGTGGGCATTGAATAAAAGCCCCTGTGCTTGTAAGTAATTCCTTTGTGTAGGGCCATATATTCTAGTTTTACAATATCTATGAGATAAAATCACATTCTATAACAATTATGGTCCGTGCAATTATTGTATACATTTGTAATTGTTTATATTTTATTATAATGTCAATTTCTCGACCACGCCCTACAGCCTAAACGGCTGGACGGATTTAGATTAGGCGCAGGAACAATTACTGAAGCACGTAGTGACATTAAAAAAAAACAGTTACCTATCTGTAGAGCTGACAGTGGTAACATTGCTTAACCTCGTTGATTTCTAAACCTGCTCTGTTAACACTCACTACAACTCTACTAAACTTCATGAGGAACATGTCCCACCAACGGCTAAAAAGCGAGTAGCGATTTTATCGCTCAAGAAACGTACATAAATAAATCACGTGTAAACAAAAGAGATACAGATATTAATATTTACGGGTCATGGTACACGGACGGGATCTACAATATACGTTTAATGTAATGCGAGAAAATCGCTAATCGCTTCTCGCTCAGCGCTGACGGTAGGACAGTTGTTAAAAAAGTAATAGTTAAATATAAACATTACAAATATATACAAAACTATGTGCAAACATATATTTTTGTTCGTATTTTTTATTAATTTCTTTAAAAATTCAACACTTACGTACTTACAAGTTTTAATAATAAATACATATTCATTTATATTATATATAAAAATATATATTATATGTATAAGCGTTATATTAAATTATGTATTTATATATTTGATAGAAGGTAAGAAATTGCTTTAGCGACATTTTACCTCTGACTGCTTCAGGAGAGTAATGTTGGTAGTACAAATCTTTACTAATATTATAAAGCTAAAGAGTTTGTTTGATTGAACGCTCTAATCTCAGGAAGTACTGGAGCGAATTGAAAAAATATTTTAGTGTTGGATAGTCCATTTATCAAGGAAGACTATAGGCTATATAACATCATGCTACGACCAATAGGAGCGGAGCTTCAATGAAAAATGTTGTCAAAACGGGAAAAATTGACGCAGACGAAGGGCCAGGCCAGGTGGAGTGATGATTTACGCAAAACGGCTGGCAGGAGATGGATGCGAGAAGCCGAAGATAGAACAAAGTGGCGTGCAATTGGTGAGGCCTATGTCAAGCAGTGGACTGCGATATGCTGATGATGATGATGAAGTAGCGCGGGTCCACTTGTCAGTCATCGATAACTTTTCCATTCCAGGGACACGGACTTCTTCCACCACGCGGAACTAATGGGGTGACAATGGGGACTAATACCTTCATTTTGGTCGAAAATCATCATTCTTTAAGTCTTCGTCAACATTTTATCCAAAATGGTGTTATCAATGCCATAATAATCTTGAAGTGAACGAAAAAAATCGCGATTATGTTGTTAATATTTTTCCCTAGATGGCGGAAGTGTTGTTGTTCGATTGACGTGAAATTCTTTTCCCCTTGGAGCGAGAACACAGAAAAATTAGGCCCCGGGTCCCCCGGTAGGGTACCCGGCGGCTAATGTATTGCGACCGGACCGGACGGACGCCGGAACATGCGAGAGCTACCGTATATCGCCCACCGGGTACCCGGTTTCAAATGACTTTATAGTCTACGAGAAGAATGTCAACTTCCATAGAAAAACGTTTTTCTAAACGATTAGCGCCATCTAGTGCTGACCCCCAGTACCATATGGTAGTGTCGGGAAAAGGGGGGGGGACATTGGAAGAGTCGCCTCCTCCTTACGTCCCCGCCGATTTTCTTTAGACTTTAGGTTATTTAAATAGAAATGGTTTTATATTTTAGTAATTTGCACTTTTTGTCGCAAGCTACTTCTACCTTTTAATTAGATTATATTTTGTACTTAAGTGTATAGAGTACATTTTCTACTAATATATAAATTAATTTATTCGTTGCAAGAAGCAGAAGATAGTACTTCTGCTTCTTCATTAGTATAAGGGACAATACAATTATTTCAATCATTTTTTTTCGTATAAAATGAATCGCCATTTTGGTCACATAAAAGAAATTAACAGATTTTGAAAATGAAGAGTTTATTAATTAGGGTAAGTGTCGCATTCCTTCGAATTTTGTAACTGAGTAAGTAAAAGTTTTTAAATTGCTAAGCCGTTTTGGGTGATATTAGGTACACATATAGATGTAGCAACGCAACGCTCGTCTATTCTTAAATAATTGTTGTTAGAAGAATCTATAAACTGAAGTTTTTTTGACGTTTGGTAGGTTTTGCATTTGAAACACAAACAAAGTCGCGGGGGTTTTTAAAATATTTTCTTTATCAAGCACTGTTTGGAACACTGAATATTAAAAAATAAATAAATGTTTATGGATTTAGCAAGAACAGCATTTAGCATATTCAAAGTATTCAAAGTATGTATATCATATAAACATCTTAATGAAATTTGTTGGTTTTGACTGTTTCATCATATATTTATTACATGAGGATTTTTTAAACATATTCGCTAAGGAGGATTTTTTAAATGTATGGAGGTAAAATTCGTCTCAGGCGGAAATTGAACCTGCGAACTCACTTGGCCTTGGAACCGAGACATTTAAGCTAATTTCATATTATTATGATCCTCCATATGATACGATTTACAGCGACTTTTAATATACTAATAACCCCCCACTCTATACATAACACTGAATAACTTTGTAATATCAGTTTTGGAAAATCTATACTAATATTATAAAGAGGAAAGATTTGATTGTTTGTTTGTATTGAATAGGCTCCGAAACTACTGGACGGATTTGAAAAATTCTTTCATCGTTGTGACGCTACACTAACCCCGGGTGACATATGCTATTTTTTATCCCTGTATTCCCACGGGAACGGGAACTACGCGGGTGAAACCGCGAGGCGTCCGCTAGCATTTAATATATTAACCCATAATCACCTACCACTTGTTTTGGAGTTATGACCTTAACCACCTACAGACTATTTTACTGGAGTTAATTCGTTGTTTATTGTGAGTTTTAGGTTCTAAACCTAACAAAGAAACATCGATTTTACTCCGGAGTCTCTCAGATGTGTGGTAAATGGTTGTGAAGTAGGTACAAGCTACTTCACAAGCATTTACCACACATCTTTCACAGTTGGTGTAGGGTTAATTTGTAATTTTTTTACAAATACAATAATTGCATTTTTGAAAGATAGAAAAATTTGAAGTCCAGACCCAGGAATCGAACTCAGACTTCCGTAGCCAACCCGGGGCCAGAAGCGAACCACCTATGTGGACTATGTTACTAGATCTCAAATCTTTCTATCCCTTGATGCTCGCGAGTTTGGCCCTCGCAGCGCCATCTAGTCGGTAGTTAAAGAACTATCACAGCTTTTGTTATTGTTCCTTACAGAGAGCATTTTAACAAATTATGATGTCACAGGGTCGAATATTGAAGTAATTCTTATAGGCATTTCTTGCCAATACCTTTACAAATACAATAATTACATTTTTTTTAAAAATATTTACTTCAATTGTAATTTTTTTATTAAAAATTTATGTTATTTGGTGTAATGTAAAAGAGCGGGAGGTTGTTAGGTAGTCACTCTGTATATGTCTAAATTTTAGCATAAAAATGCTTTAAAAATTCCAAAAAAAATGCATCCTAGTTTGTTAGATCTGCTACTTAAAAAGCTGTCTGTCTGTCAGAATATCTCCCGTCCTTGCTAAATCCATATTAATGCAGATGTAATAGAAACAGTTTTATTTAACGACATTTTGACTTATTTACCCTCCTATGTTTTAATCTACATTTTATTTAATATATAAGTTTATTACAGGCCATTCGATTGGAGAGAGTTTAGGCCATTTTGAAAGCAATGTTATTCTTTATATAACCGTAATTTTATTTTTGTTTACATAACATATATTTTAATCCGGCAATTCGCAGGTGGTTTACGAATATCTGGATTATGTCATTTTCTAATATCCGAATATCCGGTATACTTACGGTTATGAATGTTTCCGGATACTAGCGTCTAAAAATATTCAGATATAGGGATACTGATACTTTATTATATACAAATATCAGTATTGCCAGATATTTGTATACAGAAATTCTGAATATACGGATATCCGGAAACGGACGTTTTCGAATATCCGGATAATCCATATCGGGGTTTATAAATAAATTTATAAGAGTGTGACACAGGAATGTATATAAATTATCTATTTAAGTCCTTATTAAATGTTACAGATCTATTTTCGTTGTTACAAAGCTGATTACTGCAAGCAATTTTAAGCTCTACAACTATTACAATAAAGTCTAGTTTACGTTTTTTGGCAATAGGATAGTTTGGTGATTATCTATCTCGACATCACAGCTAGAAAATGGATGGCCCGATTTTAATTTATATTCATTATTACTTTTTTTTCTTATTATTAAGTTAAGTTATACGTATTTAAAAAAGAAATGGAATTCTTAAATAACCCATCGTAATTTATACAGCCGTTAACAATTCTATTACCAAAAAACAATCAATTTTACATCTATTTTCTTACTAAGGCCGATTTCCTCTCCAATGTGGTCTTGTCACACTTAGTTAAGGGGTGACATATACGTAATGTCGTCCCAAGGGTGACGGTATAAGGGCTGTTTCATACGCTTCTGGTCTAGGTAGTGACCGACGAGTCCTATGGTCCTGCCAAGAACGAACATGGCGTTGATTGAACCCATTTTGATGTAATTGTTGCCTTCCTCCCTGGAAAAACAAAGAAAAATGGTCTTAGTTGTTAATTTAGGTAGGTATATATCTATAGAATATGATTGGATACACCTCTTTCTAGATATTATGCTTTCATGCAACCATATGTAAATTGTCCGGCGGATTTTTGAAATTTGTGTTAAAATTCCGGATATGTAATATGTAGTACCGGATATAAAGATATATTTTATTAAACTATATTCGGATGTCAGTTTATGCGAATTTCTGCATGTTTGTCTATAAAGATACATGGATATCTGGATACCTGGGTTTCAAAATATTTTAAAATACGTCAGTCGTACAGTCGTGCGTATATCCGGTCATCTGAATATTCGTTACGGATAGTTCGATGTCAGGTAATACGGATACCACTATTTTCAATAAATTAGGATCATATAGATGACCGGTTTAAGTTTAATTCTATGTTACTTCTTATACCTCCAAGAATATGTGTACAAAGTTTCATGATGATCGGTTGAGTAGTTTTCGCGTGAAAGCGTAACAAACAAACTTACATTCACATTTATATATTAGTATAGATAAGGATTTCCATCTCTCCGGATGACCATCTATCCGGTCAGTATGTTCAGGTTATATGTTTAAGCATCATTCCGGATTCTCGTATATCCGGATATCCGGAAGTAGCTAAAATGACTTACTGTGTGAACAGCTGACAATGTCTGAACATGTCGACCATGGCGGCCGCGACGATCCCGTCCACGTTAAGTATCAAGTTGGGCTTCTTCCTCGTAGTGATCGCTTCTACGTCTAACGCGTATCTTGTGACGGGCCAGGCGGGCCAGCGGGACGTCACATATGCTTTGAGTTCGCGTACTCGAGAGTCTGGGTTGTTTATTGATTTTACTCTGTGAAAGACAAAAAAAAGTCAAATTAATAAAATCTCTTTCTACCTTTTTCAAAAGAGTCTATTAAAAAATATACATATTCAGAATTTCATGTTAAGTCAAATAGGGCTGGCCACAGACGTTCGGTTTCCTGATTAGGAATCCAGATTTCCGTGAGACTAGCACAGAAGTAGTACACAAAGTGCAGTACAGTACCTGTGTCCGATGCCCATGATGAGCTCTCCCTTGGCCCTCTTTTCGTTGACGAACTCCTGCGGGTGCTGGCCGCGGTCGTACGCCGCGCAGAAGTCGGCCGCGGCACGGTCCAAAGCGCCACCGAAACGATCGCCCTATACAAACGTATTATATTACTTCTAAACGTAAAAATAATTCAAAATCCCTAGTGAACTTTCTCAAAGATTTGAAAAATATTGGTAGAAATCTAGCTTGTACACCGTGATTTGCAAGTAACATAATGTATTATCGCAAATTTTAAATCGTAATTATGTAAAAACCAACTTCGACATTCTTTGTCAATTTATTGAAAAGTGAGCATAATAAAGCAGCCAAAGAGATGAAATATATATCATCAGGCAGTAATCATTGAAGATCCTAAGAAGCGCAAAACCATAATACAGTGTCAAAGGTGCCAACAGTATGGTCACTCAAAAAATTACTGCATGAGGCCATATAGATGTGTCAAATGTGCCCAATCACACAAAACGGCAGACTGTGCCAAACGCGATCGCAACACACCGGCCGAATGTGCTCTCTGTCACGGTGCGCACCCGGCAAATTATAAGGGTTGCGAGGTATACAAAGAAATCTGGGCAAGGAAAACCAATAGAAGCCATCTCAAGACCAAAGGGAACCAGGGCACTTACTGCCAACCTGAAAAAACAGACCAAATGCAACAAAATTCCAGCAACCCAAATGCAAATTACGACCCTAAGGATAAAACTTACCGCAGTGTACTTAAAACTGATACAATGAAACCTCTACAAGAACCTGAGGCTATAATAGATATGCTTACAAAACAGACGGAAAAATTTGACCTCTTATTACAACAAATGAGCACCTTGATGGGTCTCATAACAACGCTTGTTACTACATAGGCTTACGTCTAGCCACTTGGAACATTAACGGGCTGGCCCCTAATATAGATGAACTGAAAATACTAATGGTAGAACATAAGCTGGACTTAGTATTAATATCTGAGGCACACTGTACTAATAGGAGCACCATTAAACTACAAGGATACTGCACATACCTGACTAATCATCTGATGGCACAGCTCATGCAGGAACGGCAATAGTAGTGCGAAATGCAATTAAACATCATCTGCTACCTGAGTACAAAACGGAACACATACAGGCAACTACTATTGCCGTGGAAGATAAACATGGTAAACTTAATGTTGCAGCAGTCTATTGCCCTCCCAAACATAAAATAGATACCAATATGTTTACGCATTTTTTCTCCTCATTAGGAAGCAGATTTGTAGCCGGAGGGGACTGGAATGCGAAGCACGTGCATTGGGGCTCTAGATTGACAACCACACGTGGAAGAAAACTTAAAGAGAGTCTGGATAATAACTACCTTAAGACTGCCTCTAGTTCTGAACCTACATATTGGCCCACGGATAGTAAGAAAAAACCCGATTTGCTTGATTTCTTCATTGTCAGAGGTCTATCTACAAACTACCTTAAAACAGACTCCTGCCTGGAAAGCTCGTCAGATCACACACCCGTTATACTAACGGTAAGCAGCCCTCTAATTGAATGTGAGAAACCTGCAACACTTAGCAATCCACGGACAGACTGGAATTGTTTTCGTGACTACATCGAAGGTGTGATACAGCTTAATGTAAGGTTAAAATTTACAGAAGACATTGATACCGCACTAGAAAAACTTACTACATTAGTACAAACAGCTTGCTGGAAAAATACTCCTGTAATGACAAGAAATAAAAGTAGCATTAATTACCCTATGGAAATCAAACACAAAACACTTGAAAAACGCAGATTGCGTCGGGTATGGCATTTAAGTCAACACCCCGATGATAAAACAGCACTTAACAAGGCAATAACAGCACTGAAAGCAATGATTAAAGATGCTAATCACAGTACACTTCAAACCAAACTGGAGTCACTATCAGCCACTAGCTCTAGCAACTACTCACTGTGGCAATTTGCGAAAGCGTATGATAGACCACAAGAAGCTAAGCCCCCAATCAGAAATGATACAAATGGATGGGCTAGAACAAGTAAGGAGAAGGCACAGACATCTATCGTTAGTGTTTACACCAAACGAGATATTAGATGACAACTTTGAAGAGTATGTGGACTCTGTTCTGAATGCTGATCTTCGGCCTGAAACACCCTTAAAACTCGCAACGACACGAGAAATTCAGAAAATTATAAGAAGCCTTGATAGTAAAAAAGCACCAGGTTTTGATCTCATCACTAAAGAGATTCTTAGAGAACTACCAAGAAAAGCTATTGTGCTTTTGACACTACTGTATAACGCTATGCTGAGAGTACAGTACTTCCCAAGGCTCTGGAAAGTCTCCCAAATCACTATGATCTATAAATCCGGAACAAACCAAGCCCACGAAAAAACATCCTACAGACCCATTAGTTTGCTGCCTGTGATGTCGAAAATATTCGAAAAAAATCTATTAAGCAGGATAATGCCAACACTACAGGCACGCAAAATAATCCCAGACCATCAGTTTGGGTTTAGAAGGCAGCATGCAACCACAGAACAAGTACACAGAGTATGTAATGCTATAAGAAGAACCTTGGAGAATGGGGAATACTGTTCATCGGCATTCCTAGACATCCAGCAGGCCTTTGATAAGGTGTGGCACAAAGGTCTCTTATGTAAAATCAAACAGAGCCTACCTCACAGTTACTACACTCTTCTAAAGTCCTATATCTCAGACAGGATGTTCTATGTTAGAGAAGCAGGAGAAATTTCCGGTATGTACGACATTAAAGCAGGAGTTCCTCAAGGATCAGTGCTTGGACCTACATTGTACACGTTATATACAGTTGACTTGCCAACATCGCCAGATGTCACTACGGCTACTTTCGCCGACGATACAGCAGTACTTGCGAGTGATAAGGATCCCAAACGCGCATCAGATATACTTGAAACTGCTCTCAAAAAAGTACACGAATGGTTATGCAACTGGAAAATTAAAGCAAGTGCTACGAAGTCTAATCAAATTACATTTACCCTTCGTCGAGGAAACTGCCCACCGGTTAAACTTGGAGAGAGCACCCTTCCACATAGCGATTGCGTAAAATACCTTGGACTGCACATAGATCGCCGCTTAACGTGGAAACAGCACATCAAAGCCAAAAGAGACGAGATATCAATTAGACATAAAACTCTTTATTGGATGTTGGGAAGGAACTCAAAGCTGTCATTGGACAATAAGCTACTAATATATTGTACTGTATTAAAACCAACATGGATGTATGGTATTCAACTGTGGGGCTCCGAAAAAGACTCTAACATCAATATCATTCAAAGAGCACAAAATAAAATTCTGAGATCCATAGCAGGTGTTCCATGGTATATCACGAATACTGAAATACACCAACACCTTCAAATCAAGACAATGAAGGAGGAAATCCGAAATGCCTCAGAGAAATATAAAAAACGGCTTACAAATCATCCCAATGAACTGGCACGCCAACTGACAATACAAAATTACATAAGCCGGCTCAAACGACATAACATTCTAGAGCTACAAAACCGAGAGTAGCACAAAGTTACTGAATATGAGTAGATGCACTCACTGGAGAGCACACTCATAATACCATTGTTCATTAAACACATCTGCTTATAGTCATAAGACTGATCGCAGATATACGGACAACAAAAAAAAAATGTATCCATCCGATATATTATTATCGATTCTATTTTATCATAAACTAGGCTTGTAGAAAGCGATAATTGAAAATAAATTAACATTTTGAAAGTAATAAGCCTTAAAACGTTAGAATTTCGCAAAAAATTTTGTTAAAATTGTAATGTTCATAAGTGTTTTATTTAAGGCTTCTAACTTTCAAAATATTAATTAATTTTCAATTATCGCTTTCTACAAGCCTAGTTTATGATAAAACGTATTGATACTAATTTTAAGCTTTGACTTACGACTTTATACAGAGAAGTAATCAATTATGCGCGTTTGTATGGTAGAATCATTGACTTGGATTTAGCTCAAATTTAGGTAAACATTTAAAAAAAAATACAAAACATGTTGTAATTGTTGATTTATTAGATACTAGCTGCCTGCCCGGCTTCGCACGGGTGTCATATAGTAAAGTTTTATACCTTGAGTTTCATTATTGTAATTTTGTTATGCTCCTATAATGTAGTTTTCTAATGGTGAAAGAATTTTTAAAATCGGTCTAGTAGTTTCGGAGCCTATTCAATTCAAACCAACAATCAAATCTTTCCTCTTTATAATATTAGTATAGATAATGTTCTAAGATTATGTAAAGTTTGCGCTATCACCAACAATTTCAACATTTACCATACGGTAGGTCAAGTTTTACATAAGCTAACCCTACCCCCCCCAAACCTTCTAATGCCATAGGATATTCTACTCCATTTATAATAATAGTTTTTTATAAATATTGGTTTCTCTAACAAAAAAACCACAAAAACAAATATTTCCGCAAAATAACCAAGTTTTCCTGCTATAAAATTATATTAAAATTTAAAGATTTTTTTTATTGCCGCGTAAACTCTGTCTGCCATGTTTGTAACGTCATATCGGTATAGAACAATCAGATTGGTGTTAGTCGGCGTCAAATACAATGTCGGCAATGCCATCTATGCTGACTTTTAATGCAACGTAACCATTGTTTATATTCTGAGAACACTAGGTGGCGCCTCTTTCTACATGCATTTTTGCCGCTGACAGTTTCAGAGACAGGAGTGACAGATGATAGCGAATTGGGTTTTGCATAAACTACATCACAAGATGGCGGCTCGTGTTATATGTTACGTGATATACAAATCAAAAAATCTACTTTAACATTCGAAATCAGAATATCTATGTTTATTTCTACATCAATTTAGTTTTTTATCGATTTTTTTAATTTTTTGCAGACTACCAAAGCTACCCTATTTCAAAAACTTTGGCAAGGGTTTAGTCAATTGCGTATTTGAATGTCAAGTCAAATCAGTATATTTTTTATAAAATGTCAAAACGATTAGTTCTGTGCAGATTGTGTCGTCATTATGTTCTGGTTTCGAATCATTTACTTTTAGTATTTATTTTGATGATTATAAATAAAACTAGCAGTGCCCCGCGGTGTTACCCGCGGTTTATTAGCCTATGTGTTAATCCAGGGTGTCAGCTAACTCCATACCAATTTTATTAAAATCAAACAAAACGAAGAAGTAACAAACATACACACTCACGCACTCACAAATTTCGCCTTTATAATATTATATATCAACCCATATGATGGCCCACTGCTGGGCACGGGTCTCCCCAGTAGAACCTACTAGTATGTAGATCTTGGGGGTAATTGCCATAATCGCCACGCTTGGCGAGCGGGTTGGTGATCGCAGTAAGGCTTTAAGTACGCAGAGGACGCTGCTGCCCGTCCTCCGGTGTGACATCCCTTAGTCGCCTTGACGACACCCACGGGAAGAGATGGGGTGGTGCTATTCTTAAGCCGGTGCCACACGGCATTATAATATTAGTGTGATATATATTCGTGCATAATTTAATATGTTTTAATATTAAATATATATTCGTGCATAACGAATATATATTTTTAAGATCATTTAAAGTCATATTATTACTTGGTTTCACATTCAAACACCTAATAGTATAATAGAAAGTAGAGTATAGCATGAACTCACGATGGTGAGCAGCCCGCTGACGACGGAGGAGATGAGGTCCTTCCCGGCGCGCGCCGTGACCATGGTGTTGTGCGCGCCCGACACGGCCGGCCCGTGGTCCGCGCACACGATCACCACCAGCTCGAAGAACTTGCTCGCCCAGTCCGGCAGCTCGCGCTGGAACCTGCACAGGGACGGGGTTGCTTACGTCGAGCGGACCGATACACATTATATATCTTAATCGCGTCAATATTTTATTTTAAGGCTAAATACCTTTAAATACCATCTAATATATAAAATTCTCGTGTCACAGTTTTCGTTGCCATACTCCTCCGAAACGGCTTGACCGATTTTGATGAAATTTTGTGTGCATATTGGGTAGGTCTGAGAATCGGACGACATCTATTTTTCATCCCCCTAAGAGTTTGTTTGTTTGTTTGAACGCGATAATCTCAGGAACTACTGGGCCGCATTGAAAAAATATTGTATTGTTGGATAGCCCATTTATCGAGGAAGGCTATAGGTTATAACATCACGCTACGACCAATAGGAACGGAGCAGCAAAGAAAAATGTTGTAAAAAAAAGGGAAAATTTACGCAGACGAAGTTGCGCGGGTCAGCTAGTTTAATATAAAATTCTATAATGTGTACAAATCGCGAAAGTTTACGAACATATATTATATAGTACGGGTCCCTACAACAAATTTTAAAATGATACTATCAAGCTGGAATTGCCATGGTAGCTTCGTTTCGACGAGACATCCGACTTTATGTATACAACAGCTTTATGTAGTGGTACGTTAGTGAAAAAAACAGGTGTTCAATATGACAAACTTAACTTAAAATTGGCAACCACGGCCGTTGCAATACGGTCGAAACGTCAGACAATAAAATAAAGGTATTTAACCATAAAATATTTTTTATTAAAACCTGTAGCTGAAAAAAAATCTATAATGTATACAAATCGCGAAAGTTACGAACATATATATAACTCCGTCATATTTTCAAAATTATTTTTAGGTCGAAAAAGGTTTATTTCGAAATGGTCTCATATAAATTTCACAGCCAACGAAACTCCTCAATCAAGAATCAAAGTTTTTTGTAAGTATTTATTTACTTGAAGCCGTTTCAAAAGGGCTTTGGAAGTACCCAAAACTAGTAGAAAGGAGAAAGGCCAACTCACCATAACAAACTGATGGTACCACCAATTCCGAGTTGCCTCTCCAAGATCTGACTAATGGGCACTCCGCAGTAGGACAGCTCCTGCCCGCGCTCGTCACAGATGGTGGAGATGAACGCCGCGGGCTTGCGGATTATACCTAGTTTCTGGAATATTAATATTATTGTTAGTATTTGTAAATAATAGACTTATCTGCTAAATTTATAGTTTCATTTATTACGTACTAACTTTCGACCGCGGCTCCGCTCGAGTAGATGTCGGTTATCGCGATAAAAACTATCCTATGTCCTTCTCCTGGACTCAAACTATCTCCATACCAAATTTCATCTAAATTGGTATAGCTGTTTGAGCGTGAAAGCGTAACAGACAGACAGACAGAGTTACTTTTACAGGCGGAGCCGCGGGCGGAAGCTAGTAGTTATATGTATTTTTGACTGCCGCTGTGGCGCGGTGGGAGTGTGTCCGACTGCTACTCAAGAGGTCGTGGGTTCGATTCCCACACAGGACACCACTTTGTGTGATCCAAAAATTGTTGTTCGTCTGGGTGTACTTTGTGTCCGTGACTTGTATGTTTGTAAAGTTCCCCGCGACACAGGGCTTGTACCCTACTGCGGGAGTTGTCTTTAAAAAAAAAAAAAAAAGATAACATTTTGATGGGAAACGAACTGACAATCGCTTGCACAGCAGCAGGAAAGCTACATATTTCCCAAAGATAGTACGACAATATACTGTCAGTCATAACGGAACAAATTTCTCTCCAGTAAAAGCCTTCTAACAGTACTTGCAGTGTATATCGGATCATACCCTTAATCATATCAAAATTTCACAGCTATTGTATACTTTCACTACGCTACCGAGGCAGCCCTACCAGGCGAGCCGTACAATAGTTAATATTAAAAAAAAAAAACCTACCTGCACAAAAAGATAGAAACAAGATCCCCTACATAATTATAATTATAATTTCATGCAGTCGGAGGCACTTTACTAAGTTCGTCGAGATTCATTAATGCCTCCAACTGCATGAAATTATATAATTGTGTAGGGTATCTTTTTTCCATCTTTTTTGCAGGCGGGTTTTTATTTTTTATTTAATAAGTACTTTTGAGTAGTTGTAAGATGTAACAACTAACTTTTATCACAGCTATTGTCAAGTATTGAAAGTTGAAAAAAAAATTTTTGCTAACTAACTTTTTTAGTATTACAGTCATTATCATATACCTTTTCGAAATGCTAAGGATGAGCCCTTTAATTTGATACACAACTTATTTTTGTCACCTCTTTATTTTTACATCTCACAGCCGCCATGTTTTTTTTTTTTCAAACGTCACTTATCTAAGAACACTTGGGCAGTCAAGACGTATCTAACGACTTCTTAATTGTATAAATCCGTCCAGTGGTTTATGAAATATGAGGTAATAAAGAATATTACATACATACAAGATATGCACGAAAAATATAACCCTTCCTCACAGTCGGGTAAAAAGTATGAAGCACTAAAAATGTTCAACAAGTGTTATTTCTGCATTCGTAGATACAACTGTTTGAAAAACAAATTGTGAAATTTAATGGTTATAATAAAACGATTCTGTTAATAAAATGAAAGAAATTATAAAGTAAACTCACTCTAGCCCAGTCGTAGTCCATAGGCACCTTGGGGGGTTCCACCTCCTCCTTCACTATGATTTTGCCGTCCTTCACCAGCCTCTGGTATACCTGGAAAACAAAAAAAAATAATGAGAACAGATGAACAGTCCACCTACAAATTAAATTGTCATTATTCACTAAGAAAAAATCTACTATAATGCCACTCTTCTCGGCGGCTCATGCGGCTCTTTCAAAAATTTATATAGAAAACCTAAATATTAGGACACGAAAAAAATTGTGTCACTAGTCAAAGAGTTTTTCTAGTAGATTAAATAAAGAAATTTAAGGATATGTCTTAATATGATCCCGCAAATAAATCTTGAAGTTGCGGAAAAATGCAAAAACGTGCATTTTCGTATTGTCATAGTCATGGCGTTCGTAATCTAACATATGTACGAACGAATATTCTACTTTATATTGACCTGCGCTCCTGCGCACAGTGAAGTAGTGGTTGTGTGAGGAAGAGCGAGGCCGCCGATCGTGTCGCTGTGTACGTAGCGCTAAATCAATAATCTCAGTGTAATGCCCCCTTAATGTTAAAATTTAGTGAATAAAAGGTATATTATAATGTTACCTTGTTAACAGCAACTCCGAGGGTATCGAAGGAGTCAGGTACATGCGCCCCGCAGGACTTGAGAGCCGCGTTCTTGGCGACCGCCTTCTCCATCGCCGAGCCCGCGAGCGAGCCCGCGTGACCGAACTGGACCTCCGACGTGAACATGTCTGCCGGCAGATTGCGCATATTAACATCAGCGTAATCATCACCAGGTCGAGGAAGCGACGAGGATAAGCAACGTTACTATTACTATTACTTATGACTGCCTCTGTGGCGTGGTGGGAGTGTATCCGACTGCTACGCAAGAGGTCGTGGGTTCGATCCCCACCCAGGATAAAACTTTGTGTGATGAGCACGATGGTTTATTCTGTGTCTGGGTGTTATTTATCTATAATATGTATGTATTTAAAAATATATAAGCATGTTTATCAGTTGTCTAGTTTCCATAGTACAAGCTCTGCTTAGTTTGGGATCAGATAGCGTTGTGTGAGTTATCCCAATATATTATTATTATTACCAACACGTGTCGAAGTTTCACTTCGTGGAAGCGGAATATTGCAAGTCAAGGGTCCGGAGGTGCCTACCACTCGACTTGGTGAGAGTACCTGTCACTAATTTTCTTTGTAGCAGGTCTCTATTTTTGAGTGCGGTCTGTCAATCTATTTCGATTGTTGTATTAAGGGAATTTCCTTATTATTAAAATATATATATTACGGGTCTTAATCGCGTGAATAATTTAAGGTAAAATACCTTGTTTATTGCCCGACGTCAGTCTTCCCGTGACCACGGCCGTTGCAATACGGTCGAAACGTCGGGCAATAAACAAGGTATTTTACCTTAAATTATTCACGCGATTAAGACCCGTAATATATATATTTTAATAATGTGTACAAATCGCGAAAGTTTATCAAGAATTTCCTTATTACTACCATCGTGATGATTCATAGATCGAGGGTGGGTGGTGGGATCCCTCCCTTATAATCAACGTTACCATTATTCAAAATGCCAAACCATTTCAACTGAATCAATTTAGGGATTATCTTTAAATCACGTGACGTTCTTTAAGCATTTTTTGATTACCTCTCCCCCTTAGTGATACTTGGTGAGGTTTATGAGTACCCTTACCCAAAGTCAAGTGTATTTTTTGGTACAAAAAATAACCCAAAAATTTTCACACAATTATATGTTTCCAATGACGGGGAGGTGCAAATTTGTTTTTTTTTTTTTATTGAATGGGCGACTCCCGCAGTAGGGTACAAGCCCTGTGTTGGGGGGACTTTACAGTCACAGACAGAAAGAACACCCAGACTCGGAACAACAATTTGTGAATCACACAAAGTGGTGTCCCGTGTGGGAATCGAAACCACGACCTCTTGCGTAGCAGTCGGACACACCCCACCGCGCCACAAAGACCGGTTCTACATCGGTCAAGTGTAAGTAGCTTGCACGAAGGGGGACGGGGGGTAAAATTGATTCAACACTAGTAAAAAAGATTGAAACAACATAATCTTAAATCATGCAGTCGGAGGCATTCAGGAATCAGAATGAGCTAACTAAAATGTGGGGTTTTTATATATTTATATTTTTTATTTTATTTAATTCATTTTAGTGCTTAGTTTAACGTAACGTAATAACTACCGAAAATTTGAGTTAAAATAGATGGTAACAAACTTTAAATCGCTATATATCCTAAACGGTTATTTCAAGTGAAAAATGATTTAAGAAACCTCATCATGATTTTAAAATACCTACACGATGATACCCCACATGACATAGTTGACTTTTTTTTTTTTCTATCAAAATATGGCGTCTGGGTGTCGCCATTTTGAGTTTTAGTGACACTCACAAGATTAATACGAATCGATTGACGTATGAATCATCAAAATCGGGCCACGCGTTTGGTTTATATAGTGCCACAAAGGAACAAACATACATACACACGCAAAACAAGATATAATCATACCAGAACAAGTTCCTATACACCACGCGACGATTGGTTTCTTGATCACTCCATCTTTGATCGCCTTGCACACGTGGTATTCTTCCACACCACCCACTTCTCCTAGTAGAACTAGCATTTTTACGTTGGGGTCCGCTTCATATCTGAAAATAAACGATAGGGGTTATAGTTAGGTGATATATGAGACAAGGGATGTTACGGATGTGGTTTCATCGGAACCGAAGTCGGAGTATTTAAATTTGGTTTGTCGGAGTCGGAGGCAGTGGGCGAGGACAAGTATGTTGAGATAAGTCAATAAGATAAAAAATCAACATTATTCAGTTATTCATATTAAATGTGTGAAGCAAAAAATAATAATAACAAAAGCCATAATAGTTGTAAAATCCTTATTATAAACTACTCTCTCCTCTCCCCGTTTTTGCAACATTTTTCATTGCTGCTCTGTTCCTATTGGACGTAGCGTGATGTTATATAGCCTATAGCTATCCTCGATAATTGCAAAAATTGGGGAAAATTTACGCAGACGAAGTTGCGCGGATCAGCTAGTAAAATATAATATATAGAAGAAGATATATATAGAAGATAATAGATAGAAGAAGATTTATCGGCCAGCGACATCATAATTAGTTAAAAAAGCTCTTTGTAACGAAGCAATAACAAAAGCCATAATAGTTGTTAAGAACATAGCTAGATGGCGCTTGCGAGGGCCCAGCTCTTGAGCAACATGAGAAGAAAAATTTAAATTTAGTGACAGTTCAGGTTATAGATGGTTCGGCTATCGCACACGCCTTTCGTTACTGAAATTTGACAAAATAATATGCTATAACTATATAATAATAATAATGCCATCGGCTAAAGTCAAAAATAATTTAATCATTTGGGTTACAAATGCAACGCTAATGAACGTCAGACAACATTTGGAATATAATGATTCTACATTTAATGCCAAGTTCGCAAGGGTAAGGCCGTGAGAAAAGAACTTGGCAATAAAAACTCATGGTCACTTTAGTTATGCCAGTAAGGTGCTGCAACCATTACACATTACACCACGAAACTTGCCTCCTACGGTGTGGATGGGAGCATCAACTTACAAAAATACAGAAGAGGGTAAAGGCAACATGCGATTCGATTATTATAAGAAAAACTACATATCTATACTAATATTATAAAGCTAAAGAGTTTGTTTGTTTGAACGCGGTAATCTTAGGAACTACTGGTCCGAATTCAACAATTATATTTTAATTATATTTTATTGGGTAGCCCATTTATCGAGGAAGGCTATAGGCTATATAACATCACGCTACGATCAATAGGAGCGGAGCAGCAATTAAAAATGTTGCAAAAACGGGGAAAATTAACGCATACTAAGTTGCACGGGACAGCTAGTTTATTTATATAGCTATAGCACCATGGTAGGTGCAATACTGACAACATACACTATTCGCTGCTGAAATTTGACCACAACTTTTTGTAACACTTAGTAGATAAAAATTATATATTTACCTGAGCAAATGATCGGTGAAGGTAGTCCCAGGGTATCTGTCACCCCCTATAGCGACTCCCTCACACACTCCATCAGCCTCCTTAGATATAATGTTGTTCAGTTCGTTGCTCATTCCTCCCGAACGGGATACGTATGCCACACTGGAATACACATTCTTACATTATTAAACGATAAAAAGTAATAATAATATAATATAATATCTTGGGACAACTCACACAACGCTATCTGATACCAAACTAAGCAGAGCTTGTACTATGGAAACCAGACAACTGATAAACATACTTATATATTTCTAAATACATACATATTATAGATAAATAACACCCAGACACAGAATAAACCATCGTGCTCATCACACAAAGTTTTATCCTGGGTGGGGATTGAACCCTCGACGACCTCTTGCGTAGCAGTCGGATACACTCCCACTGCGTCACAGAGGCAGTCATATATACAAGACAATTTGAAATATACATTACCTGATTTTAAGCTACAAGTTTTTTTTTCTAATACACTCAATTTATGACAATTTTAAATATGTTTAACACTTAGTAGATTTATATAAGTTACAGAAGAAAACGTATTTTTGTTTTTAAATTAGGTTCTTGTATATAAATTTTCTGAATCAAAACAACTCACCTTCCCGGTCGGTACAGCTTGCTATCAATGATATTGTCGATCATGCCAGCTGTGTTGCCGATCTTGAAGCAGCCAGGCTTGATGCCTCCCACTGTGGCAGGGCCGATGATATTTACCTGGCAATATTTCTTATATTATTATAGGTAACATGCATTTTTAATCACACTAATGTACACTAATATTATAGAAGCGAGAGGGTGTGAGTGTGTATGTTTGTTACTTCTTCACGTCTAAACGGCTGGAGCGATTTAATAAAAATAAAATGGAGTTAGCTGACACCCTGGATTAACACATAGGCTAGTAAACTGCGGGTAACACCGCGGGGCACAGCTAGTTATACTATAATGTGTACTCACCCCTCTAGTATCAGCAAGCTTGATGATCTTCCTAGTCATGTTCTCAGGTATACCTTCAGCGATGATCACAATCGTGTTGATCTGGGGATGCTGCATCGCCTGTAACACATCATTAATTATATTATTGAATCAACAAATATTATAAAACAAATAATGTTTTTTATGTCTTTTTCATCTTGACCTTAGCCGGTTTTGTTCAAAATTCTTCATTCACTTAAGATGCAAAACAACACTTGTGATACGTCGGGATTCTACATGTACATGTAATGCCAAGTTCGCAAACAATAGGTAAAGCCGGATAAAAGAACCTGGCAATAAAAACTCGCGGCCACTCTTTTCAAATTGCCAATTTTACAATGTTTGAATGTTTATAAACTTGATATGGGGGTAAGGTGTTGCGACTAATATACGGAAAGGACGGATGCAAATTTTATTATCAATAATTTGAGATGTTATGGAAAACACAGGTCGAAATCATACTATTAATGAGTGAATAATTCTAATAATGCCAATAGACGTGTGGGGTATTAGCGGCCACTGACTATGCATCCATAAATCCAAATGAAATGACGTCTTTCAAAAAGTTATCATGAATTTCAATAACGTATTCTATATGAATGAACGTCGTCCGGTTTTGGAATTCCAAATTCCTATTGTACCTGCATAGTGCTGTCGTAAGCAGACCTCAAGGACGCGAAGTTGACCAGAACTGTCGCCTCTTGGTGCTTGCGCATTGCTGCATCCATATCGGAAAATACTGCAAACAAATATATTATGTTAATATTTTGACAAGCTGTTATACAACGTGTAATAAAAAAGTGTGGTCGAATTTCAGTAGCGGACAGTGTATGTAGTCAGTATTGTATCTACTATGGTGCTATAGCCGGTTGCATTATTATTACCAGGGGGGTGTCACTCCGCAATTTAGGTATATTCGGGCAGCGCGCCCCACGAAGGGGCATTTGGCAGGGGGCTGTCTCTCGGCTCGCACAACAGTCGCGGCCACGTACATCGCTCGCGCGTACTTGAAAATATTTTTAAGCTATTGCATAGCTTTTATTGCGGGCTTTGAGCGCAGCGGCCGAATCAAGAAATTCCGTATCGAAAATTAAACCTAACACACCCCACTCTGCGTACAATGTAGCTCGGCCGAGCGTTCGCTTAACGTATGTATATGGTACGACTGTACGAAATGTAAAATATATATTATATATATTTTAATTGCATATGTTGATAAAGAATGCTATGCAATATAGCTTTACCGCGGCAGTCCCCTAGTGCCATACTTTTTTTTTTTTCTTTTCGACACCCGCAATGTCTTCTATGCCTGAACCAGAACTAACATTTTTTACAATACCACTACGTCATCGAAGTACGTGTAAAAGCAGCGTCGGCAGCCGGTCGTTCTTTTTTAACTCCTTAGGTCCTTAAGTACTTAGTAATAGTTAAAATAAAAATCCTTACTTAGTTGCCGAGAAATAATATTAGGAACAGGATAGGATAATGTTTACAAATGAATATCTACACTCGTGGGAATCGAACACACGACAATTGGAATTTTTATGTTTATAATGCTAAATATACGTTTGTAATGTTTAATCTACTTATTTATCTTAAAACGAATAAATTAATTAGGTACAAAAACTTCTCAAGTGACAACCCTGTGCGGACTTCGCAGCTCGGTTAAAACTGTGGCGCGCAAAGGAAATTCACGGTTCGCGCGCTGTTATAAGTTTCAATTTAGCTTGCAGGCGAGTAGCTCTGGCGAGTCTAGGTATATTTTTATACCTAAACCTGACTTTTGTTAGGGAGTGAACCTTCTGTACGTAGTACTATTACTTATTCTGTGTTATTACATAGTTATAGCAAACTAGCTTTCGCCCGCGGCTCCGCCCGCGTGGATGTCGGTTATCGTGATAAAAACTATCCTATGTCCTTCCCCGGGAATCAAACTATCTCCATATCAAATTTCATGTAAATCGGTTTAGCTGTTTGAGCGTGAAAGCATAACAGACAGACCAGATAACCATTAAACCAACAGGACAGTCGAAAAAAATGTTGCACCACCTTAAAAATCTTGCACTGAAAAGTGTTGCAATCCCCTTAAAGAAATCCTGACGACGTCCGTGGTCCCACATTATATAATACGACAATGAAACATAAACTTACCAGGTATAAAGACCTCTTTGTTGCCGAAGTAGTATTTCTGTTTATGATCAGCTGTGAACGGGTACACGATGGCGACGACGGACGGCTCAGCTCGACGACATATGTAGTCGAAGTCTAACATGCCCTGTGGATATACAATAGGGATGTTGACTGTCAAGTCAAATCTGTCTCTTTTTGCGAAATGTCAAAACGACAAGCTCTATAGAAATGTGTATGGAATTGGAACCTATGACGTCATATGTTCCCATCGTCAAATCATTACTTTTAATATTCGTTTTCATGCTTTTAAATTCAAAAACATGTTAAATTGTAAAATAACACTTATTGTTTAGAGCATTTTAAGATCTATTTTTACCCGATTAGTATAAAATAATTTACTTTTATTGTAGTCAACTACCCAATTAGTTATTGTAAAACGTTTTACCTAAGTATACAGGATGATTTTTAATATAAATTAATTAACCACCCGGTTTTAGCTTTACATTTCAACTTCGTAAAAATAAAAAAAAAGCTGCACTCCGGGAGTGCCGGCAGAAGTGAAAATTGAACATCAACTTTGGGCAATTTTGAATATTTTGGAATGGTTTTTTTAATCAGTATAAAAGTACTATCATTTTTGTGGTTAAATACAATATTCATCTATTGCGCTATCGTATACAAACATGACAATTAAAAAATGACAATGACAACGATATGATAATTAAATAAAAAGTATGAAATATTAAATCGCAAATTAAAAAATTAAAAAATAAAATAAAAAAGGGAAAAAATAATCATTTGGACTCGAACCGGTGTCATCTGGATTCTAGACCGCCCGATTTCCCACCTTACCACACCACACACAGATTGCGGCGAAATTTACCTTCGTATTCTAATAATCTTACGGTCTCGTCATCCTGACGCGAGTTTAAAATTTTATACCCATACCAAAAAAAGTGCACAACGCCGATAATGAAGTTTTCACTTAAAGAAAAAAAAATACAAATTAAAAATGGTTTCTGCAATGAAGTTTCTTGAGAAGATTGCTTTAAAATCGCAATTTATGAAGAACACAAATTAATCAAAAGCGGATGCGATTCTTTGCAGAAGTGATTAACTACGTAGGGATAGATCCCATATGATGACGCGTTCGAACACCGTCCGAGTCAATTTTTTTTCGTATTAGGTACTGATTTGATTTTACAGTTGAATCTATGGACCTTGAATTTTCCACACCTTTCTGCACAATATGAAACCATAAGACATACCTGTATAGCTCTATTCTGCATGCCCCAGATGATGGCCTTAGTGCGATCATTGAACAGTGTCTGCGCGGTACTGACGCCCTGACCCAGGTCTTGTCTTGTAGGAGCTTGGGAACACACCAGGTCTAGGAGCTTCGGTGTTAGATCTGGAAGATCTATCTTCGGTTTTGGCTGTGGAGCAAGAAGATTTTGTTAGTGGTTGGTATTTCTAAGAAGACATAAAGTAACATGTAACAATGAATAAACAAAAAAAAAAAAAATCAAAAAAAATCAAAAATATTTTTATTGGAACAAAATACAGAGTATACAGGTTACAGTAGTGTACGATAATAACTGCAGTAGTTAAAAACTGTGTCGCAGCTATTAACGCCCACCTCCGGAGAGGGTGCTGAGATCCAATATACAATATAAAGTTTCTTTTTGTTCATTTAACATATTTAACATATTATTATTATATCTATATATGGGTGTGTGTGGTGTGTGTGAGTGTGTGTGTATGTGTGTGTGTGTGTGTGTGTGTGTTTGCTTTGAAATGTTGCAATGGAAGGTGTTATCTTAATTTTACTAAGTATTAAGAAGCATTTCCAGGTCATCATAGGTAAGAGTACCAAGCCAATCATGTGTTCGCGTTTTGCATTCACGTAAGGTCAGAGGATAGATTCCTAGTATCCGATTTATTCTATTATACAAGGTGGGACTCAAAAAGTGATATTGTTGACTCGCCATTTTGGTTGGGGCGGACGACGTGGCACATATCAGATCATATCTGCGCTTCCTTTTTTTATAATTAGGATCAAATACTAGTTCTTTATGCTTACGTAGTATAGTATTTAGAATAAAACAATGTCTTACAGTTGGAAGCTTACATAAATTGTATAATTCATTAGTGGGGAACCTTATAGGCTTACTTAGCATAACTTTTAACACAGCCCTCTGTGCTCTTTCCAAGGTCAGAAAACAAGTTTTGCCTGCACTTCCCCACGCGGTTATGCAGTATGTCAGTATTGAATGCGCTAAGGCATAATATACTGTTTTAAGCGTGGAAAAATCAGCAGATGAGCGTAAATTTTTAAATACAAAAATCAACTTCCTAACCCTCGGAACAAGTGTCTTGATATGCTCCTGCCACGTCATCGCACTGTCAACCAATACGCCCAGATACTTAACAGAATTTGTCCGTGTAATTACAGCACAAGTGCATTGGTTAGGGACGAGTGAGTCACACTGATGTGCTATAAGGCTGTAGGATGCAGGCGGTTGTGATGTGCTTCTCGGCGCGAATGTTACGATTTTTGTTTTATCTAAATTCAGGGTCAGTAAATTATTTGCCAGCCAAGTTGTAGTCATTCTAAGGGCTGCTTCAGCATTACGGCTAGCTTGCGACCAATCTGAGCCATGTACCAGAATAGCCGTATCATCAGCATAGGTTATTACCCTAGAATGCACCAAAGGCAGCTTACAGAGGTCGTTTATATAGAGTATAAATAGGCTCGGCCCAAGTACACTGCCCTGCGGGACGCCATAAGTTAGTGTTTCTTCCTGACTAACGTACTTGTCAATTTTAACAATTTGGGTACGCTCAGTAAGGTAACTTTTGAAAATTTTAAGTGGTAGGCCTCTAATACCAATGCGTTCCAGTTTTGTTAGAAGAAGTGGAACCGAGACAGTGTCAAAAGCCTTTGAAAGATCCAGAAAGATGGCTAAAGTTTTGAGATTGTTCTTATTATTTTTTGCTATAGTGCTGGTCAGTTCTATTACCGCGTCTTCGGTACTTTTGCCTGATTGGAAACCATATTGATTGTCAGCAATTATATGGTGTGAGTTGACATAGTGAAGAAGTCTATTGTTTAAGATTTTTTCAAAAATTTTAGATAGTGTGCTTAATATGGAGATAGGTCTATAGCTATTGACACTGTCCCGGTCCCCACTCTTATATATTGGGACAACGAGAGCTTTTTTAAATACCCCTGGAAACACACCCGTCGAGATAGAAAGATTATAAACCATACAAATGACTGGTACTAGGATATGCTTAGAAGATTTTAGTAGAGTCGACGAAATTCCATCCCAACCAACGGCGCAATCCGTTTTGAGACTCATTATAATTCGTTCTACTTCTTCGTTGTCAGTACTAAAAATGCCCATGGAGCTGGCAGTCAATATGCTTCCGTCTCTAATATTTTGTTTGTTCACGGGGGGCTGAAATTTCGACGCCAGCGTTTTTCCGATATTGGCAAAAAACATATTGACTACATCAACTGAATGACTGGGATTATCTCTCAGAGACAGAAGCTCTACCGGGGTGGATTTATTGTTGCGTAAGTTAGTTATATTTTTGATTAGCTTCCAGGTAGCTTTGGGATTACGACTGTTTCTTTGAAATTCAGTTCGCTCATACTGTCGTTTAATGTTTTTTAATAAATTGTTACAATAATTTTTGTACCTTACATAAATGAGTTTTGATAGGTCATTACTTGGTTGTTTTTTGGTTTTTTTAAAAAGTTTATCCCTATGGCGGATACATCTGAGAAGCCCAGGTGTAATCCATGGCTTAATTATTCTCCTCCTGCTTGGAATAATAGCAGAACGGGTATTTGTTACCACGATAGCCGAGATAATGTTAACTAAATTAGCTGCTGCTTTATTTGCATCATCACAATCCAATACAGATGAGAAATCTGCACCTTCAAGGGCTGTAACACAGGAGGGAATATCAGTACGTTTAATGAATAGATGGTTTTCACAGTTATTAAGTTTAACTTTGATGTAAGTGACTAATGCTGCATGATCTGTGATAGCGGACTCCAACAATAAAGTTATGGCTGGTATAGTTGATTTTATAATTACATGATCTAAGCAGCTATCTATGCGCGTAGGAAAGTAATGGGCCGGCAACATGCCATGAGCTGCCAACATTGTCATATATGATTCACTATTTAGGTATTTATCATTATCATTATTATTTGGTATTAAATTTATATTTATATTTATGTCTCCAACAAGAACAATAGTTTTATAGGAGCGAAGTGATTGTAGGTTTTCATCTAAGCTGTTTAAAAAATTATTTATGTTGCTATAAGAAGGCGAACGATACATAGCCAGAAGAGCTATATCAGTGCCAAACGTAAAAATTAAACTATTCGCATCAACCATTGAAGACTTCTCTACTTTAAACTTGATTCCTTGCCTGATGTATACTACTATTCCATCATTTTGGTTTGTATGTAACGATGTGAATAGTTCGAAACCCTTCATAGTAGGAACAAATGGGCACTTACTTAGCCAACATTCAGATAACGCAATAACGTCAAACTTAACTCCTGTCCTGTGTAACAGAGCCAAAAAATTACCATAGTTAACGACATTACCAATACTCCTTATATTCATATGTATGACTTTAAGTGAGTTATTTTCATTATTTAAATACGAAACACATTGTTCAGGTGAGCATATATAAGATTCGGAAACAGATATATTATCTAGTTCCTGAGCGATCATATGACAGTCAGTCATTTGAAGTTATTGAAATAGCAAAGGTGCATATTTGTGCAGATGTGTACCGAAAAAATCAATGTCCTATCAGCATCTGGCTGGTATAACATGTATCCCAAGTACAGGTAATACGTCGAAGAGTTATTCCTTCCATTATAATAACATGTGTGTGTGTAAGAGTGAATGAGAGTGTGATAATTTGTAACATGTTTGTATGTGATACAAATTAAGTTTATATACAATAAAAAGTAATAGCAAAGAACTGATGATAGAATTGCATGCATATTTATCTTAGGCGTATTAATAATTGTAATAGTAATTAGAATTAAATATAACAGAAAAACATAGTAACATTCATAACAGTTTGCGCAAGTAACGAAAGCTAGTCATTTGGTTACAGTTATTTTAGTGAAATCCGACTCTTCTTTTATGAGAATTTGTGAACTGCCTTCTTTTTTTCGCAAAAAAATCTTTCCATTTTTCACCCAGCAATAACGGTAGTCATTACTTTTGGCGAAGTCCCTTGCAAGATAAAACAACCTTTTCATTTTCGGAGTTAGATTTTCGGAAATGAATACAGGTAATGGTGGGCCTCGTATTTTTAGGTTCTCTGTGGTTAACTGACGATTTTCTCTACCGTATTTTTTAAATGATTGTATAATTTTTTCTTTCAAAATGTTTGTGGTAAAAGTAACAATAATGGTCTTATTATTTGAATCTTTTGTTCCAATTCGAAAAACGTCTTTCACCTCCTGTGGTTGAATTTGTACATTTAGTGTAGTTCCAGTCTGGATGACAGCGTTTAGTAGGTCATCTTTTGACTCCGGAGTCTTTGCGGGAATATTCCTGATTTCAATACATGTAGACCTAGCAGAGCATTCCATTTTTTCAAGTCTATCTTCCAAATTCTGTATGTATTTTCGGTTGTTTTGCCGCTCAATTTCGAGATCATTAATCCTATTCTTAAATAATTCAAAACCTTCCGATAGAAAACTGATAGATGATTGCATGTCTGCGCTTTGTTTTTTAATTTCATCATGTATTTTATTAATTTTTTTATCTTGTTGTTCTGTAAACTCGCGAAACATTAATTTTATTTCCGACATAAAATTAGTAAAATCCATATCTTGTGTTGTATTTTCGGGGCATTTGCGCTTATTTCTTTGGGTGATATTACCAAAATCTTGTTCTCCTTTGTTAATATTAGGCTCAGAGGAGCTGTGTTGAAGTGCCACAGGTGGAGGTGCCATACTTAATCTAGACTCCTGTGGACTCCTTTGTAACGGCATAATGTTGAAACTGTTGAGATACCTCTATTTTAGTCCTATTTGTACTAGGCAAACAGAAATATAGAGGGGTATTGAGGTTGAAGATGGCCGTTGTCGTTGCGCCGGCGCTGGGGGAGTGGCTTCCGGGGTTCTACCAAGAGGGCGTTGATTGACACGTCGGGGGAGGTGCTAACGCGCTTCCAATTAGCCAATCCCACCACAGGTGCAATAGGGGGGTTGTGTTGTGGTGATCGCACACGCAGAGTTTTAGTATTATTAAGAATTCTCTTACGTGGGGTGGGGGACTGCAGAGCTTGATTGCCGGTGAAGTACTAGGCGCACATACGTGCACGTACTAGGCGAACTCCTCACGTACTAGGCGTACTCCTCACGTGTTGAAATACAGCTGTTGTATCTAACTCCTTGCTCTTATGCACTCCTATTTATGTTGATGAATTTAAACTTTGTTAAATAATTTTAATTAATTAGAAAAACAAATACTGCGGTTTTGTGTGCACGTCAACACCTAACGGCGGTCCGAAGGGAAGGGAAACAAAAAGAATATATATGTATATTTACAAGAACAGATTTTTGAAAATTCACATTCATCTATACTAATATTATAAAGCTGTAGAGTTTGTTTGTTTGAACGCGGTAATCTCAGGAACTAATAATCCGTATTAAAAAAAATCTTTCACTGTGATAGCCGATTTATCGAGAAAGGCTATAGGCTATATAACATCACGCTACATTCAATAGGAGCTGAGCAGCAATGAGAAATGTAGCAAAAACGGGGAAAATTTACGCAGACATAGTTGCGCGGGACAGCTAGTTAAGAATCACACTAATATTATAAAGACAAAAGTTTGTGAGTGTGTATGTTTGTTACTTCTTCACGTCTAAACGGCTGGAGCGATTTTAATAAAATTTGGTATGGAGTTAGCTGACACCCTGGATTAACGCATAGCTAAAAATAGTACCGCGGGTATTACAGCCGGGCACAGCTAGTAAGTGTATAAATCTTAATATCTTAAAATCATTTTCAAGTATATTCATTGTTTCCTTTAGATTCTTACGTATTAGATATTAAACAGCGGGAGGAGACGCCCGCGAATGTTTCTGGCTAAAAAAAAAAATTGGCAAAAAGGCAAGGCCAGGGTCACTAGAAGGTAATAAATAAATGGCGCCTTATGAAGGGAATCTTCAATACTAAAGGTATTTCATACAAATACTCACTGCAGCCTGAGGTTTCGGCAGTTGTTTAGGCGCGTAGTCCAGTTGGTGCTCTTTGGGTATCGGCGACTGGCCTAACGCCAGCCCTACAATGGCGGTCATGTTGCTTTCTGGGCCAAATACGTATAGAGGTATGCGGAGACGGTGGCCTACTTCACGCATTTGCCTGGAAATTAAAAGAAATATCGATATTATCTATAATTCGCAGAGGATCCTAAGCCGTTGGTCCTTAGCCTAATCATTATTTCGTCGTGATGTAGTCCAATTATTTACAGGCTATGGGAATGCGGGAATGGAAAGCGCACTAGATAAGATTGGCCGCTGTGATCATAGACTGATTAGAGTTAAAGAACGCCGGATATTTTAACTATTTTTTACACACACACACACACACACGCACACACACACACACACACACACACACACACACACACACAAACACGCGCGCGCGCACGCGCGCGCACGCACAAGCGCGCACACACACACACACGTCGTTTAATTATTAATTTTATTTATTGCTAATGATTGAACTAACAAAAAACAACTCCGATTGAGTTGTTTTTGGTCACAAACCTAAGTCCCTCCTGATAGTTAGGACCTCCTCTCCTCACGAAGATAGTGATGTTGTACTGAATGAGCGCATCCTTGTACGTTTCTATAGCGGTGATGATGCCTCGGAACGTGTCGGCGACGTTTGTGAAGTTGGCTATACCGCCGCCAATGATTAGGACCTGTGGACAATAATAATATCTTGGGACAACTCACACAAAGCTATCTGATCCCAAACTAAGCAGAACTTGTACTATGGAACATACATACTTATATATTTCTAAATACATACATATTATAGATAAATAACACAATGGTTTGGTTATAGCTGGGCATGTAAACGTGGAGTTAAGGGCACTGAACCTTTAGGCGCGATTGGTCCAATTCGCGGTTGGTCCAATGGGGATGTTGACTGTCAAGTCAAATTAGTCTCTTTTTATAAAATGTCAAAACGACAAGCTCTATTGAAATGTGTATGGAATAGCAACCTATGACGTCATAAGTTCCTATCGTCAAATCATTACTCTAAATATTTTCATGCGTTTAAATTCGTCAAATATTTACTTTTAGTATTCGTTTTCATGCTTTTAAATTCAAAAACATGTTAAATTGTAAAAAATGTATTTTCAGAGCATTTTAAGATCTACTATTTACCTGATTAGTATAAAATAATTTACTTTTATTACCTACTACCCAATTCGTTATTGGTCAAATTAGCAGTTGGTCCAATTCGCGGTTGGAACAATTCGCGGTTGGTCAAGTTTGCGGTTGGTCTATTTTACAGATAGTCCAATTCGCGGTTGGTCCAATTCGCGTTTAGTCCAATTCGCAGTTGGTTCAATATAATTTATTTCAAATTTGAAATAAAATATAATACATTTTTATGCACACATTTTACTTATTTATTCTTAATCATCTTACATGCCACATACTACCAGTATAAGCCAATTGCTATATTTACAGCGGGATATCCGTCTAAAAGCTTGACCGAATAATCGGTTCATCTTTATTTAATAACCCGCATATATACAAATATTTTTGAAATATTGTCAATTTTGGGCCAACAGCGAATTGGACAAAAATCGTGTCTGCGATGTCAAGCAACATCAATTCGGTCTTTTTATTGATGGGTGACAATATTTTTTTAAGGGTGACCATTTATAAAAAAGTTTAAAATCGTGTCTGTGATGTCAAGCAATGTCTACGCGGTCATTTTATTGATGGGTGACCACATTTTTTGATGGGTGACCAATTTTTTTTTGGGTGACCTACCTTTCCGTTGGCATGTTTGTCCCTGCACATGAGGCTGAAGATGGTCTTGGCGTAGTCGGCGGTCTGCGTCTCGGTGGGCGCGCCCGAGTACTCGCCGTAGTTGGCGAGCTCGGCCGCGCCGCCCAGCTCGCAGATGGTGTCCGTGTACACGACGGACGCTCCGCCGCCCGCTACCATCGTCCATATGCGACCCGATTTGTTTAGCACCGTTAACTGGAATACACAAACTATTACAAAACAAAAAACCCCGATTGCTTAAAATTAATAACTGAAATTTTTTGGCGCCAAAATTCGGCATTTTTTTCTTCTCTACCTATTGCTTCTTTATTAACAAGGCCGAATATTATAGTATTTTTTATAAGCATTTCTTGCCGATAAAATATATTAATACAATAATTGCGAACGAAATAATAATAAAAGCCTTAATGGTGCTTAAACTATCGGCTAGATGGCCTCACTTGCGCCATCTAGCCGACAGTTTAGGAACTATTACGGCTTAACTCGCGTGCAGGAAGAATAGAGAAATTTGAGGTTTAGTAACATAGCCGGCCCCGGTTTGGCATACGGAAGTCTCGGGTTCGAGTCCTAGGTCTAGACTACAAAATTTTTTATCTTTCAAAAATGCAATTATTGTATTAATAAAATAGTTATAAGAAATGCCTATAAAATTACTATAAAGTTAACAAAATTATCACTTTTTTGAAGACAACGTAAAGTTAGACCCGCACTGAGTTTTAAATTGGCATCACTCTTAACATCTCTTAGAAAAAGACGACGAGGAAAGGGAAGAAGAGGGAAGAGACGACTTCCCAGTTTTTAGCGCATATTTATTAGTTTTAAAAAGACGACTCCCGCCGTAGTTTACAAGTCCTATATTGTGGGGAACTTTACAAGCATACAAGTGACGGACACAAAGTACACCCAGACTCGGAACAATAATTTGTGGATCACACAAAGTGGTGTCCCGTGTGGAAATCGAACCAACGACCTCTTGCGTAGCAGTCAGATACAAACCCACCGCGCCACAGTAAGGTCAGCTGTCTGATCAAACTTGGCAGTGAAGTCCAACAATAATATTTATGCAACCATACGTCCACCTATCTGTCCAACCACCCATCCATTCACCCAACAATACATTGTTTTTGTTTGATAATAACATTTATTTAAAAAAAAACACATACCTTCAAACTAGCCCCACTCTTAGCATCCAAATCAGCTATATGCGCCTCCTCAGGGTACGCATCCCTTCCGAAGGGAGGCGGGAAGGTCACCTCCCCCCAGTTCTTGGCGCAAATGAAGTCAGCCGTCTGGTCAAGCTTGGCGGCCAAGTCCAATAAATAGATGCGTTCGTTCGTAATTACTATGGGATTGATTTCCATGTACGTAAAATATAAGTCTACGTATACTCGGTAGAGCGCTAGGATGAATGTTGTTAGGATTCTGGAAATAAAATTAAAAAAAAAAACTTGAAATCATTTTTATCGGGGTAAAAACGAAACAAGAAGCGTTAGAGTTGCTACACATACAATGGGTTTCAAATGACATGAAGATAATCGCGATCGCGACAACTTCACTCTGTACTTGTCAAAATTGTACCGCTAGCAACAAAAACTCCCAAGTCGGGTAAAGTATGTTTATGTATGGTAATGGAACAGACGTAATATTTATATGCTTTGAAGTATGTACCTAACATTTTTCTTGATTATAATATTAATAGTATTCTTTATTATTTAATATCTATACTAATATTATAAAGAGGAAACATTTGACTGTTTGTTTGTTTGTATTGAATAGGCTCCGAAACTACTGGACGGATTTGAAAAATTCTTTCATCGTTGTGAAGCTACACTAACCCCGGGTGACATAGGCTATTTTTATCCCTGTATTCCCACGGGAACGGGAACTACGCGGGTGAAACCGCGAGGCGTCCGCTAGTTATCCGCTAGTTATTTAATAAACACCAAACAGAAATAAGTAAATAAGCAAAATATAAGTCTTTCAGTCAGACGTGATATTTTTTTTAACTATAATATACCTAAATTATTAAATAATACAATACAGTGCTTATGTATAGTTCATTAGAGTAGGTAGGTACATCGGTGTAATACTAATGACACCATTTTACGAATCATTTTATTGCTGACCTTACGTCATACAATGAAGTTGCAGTCGTAATGCGAATTAAAATGTCATCATGACAGTTATCAACTCATTTGAAACGCATAGTAAGCGGGCACATATTTCGACACAGGCCGAGCGCTAAAACCGAATATACAGTTGTCTCAACGTAAGTTGGCCGATTTAACTTGGCGACAAGTGGTTGCGCTTATGCATTTCAAAAATCAACCTGTTGTTATCTTCGAAACCAATAACCCTAAACTTAAAAAAAAAAAAATAGAAATATGAACAAAGAAGAAAAAAATGGTCTTTTGCTTCGTCAGTTCAAAACAGAAAAAAAACATACACACATTAAAACTATTTTAGGCAGTTGAATGCCGAAAATATGACCAATTCAGCAAACCTGACTCTGATTTTTAACTATAAAATGGTTCTTCCCTATATAAAGTTAAAGGTATTTTTAATATTTGCAGTGTACACCCGTTTAATAATTTTATGATAGCATAGAAGATATAATAATTACTGACCTCTTATTAGAAGCAGTTTTGATATTAGTGAGCAATGTCCTCTCAATGTCTTCGCCAGTAGGGAATGTGTCCACCGGAATCTGTAAATAGCAAATGATTTATTAATTTCTGTTAATGCTGACAAAATATTTTATAAATTTTTTTTGGTCCATAATGAAGAGTAAAATTCCCAGGGTTAGCACTTGAACAAAATTTTGTACACACCCCCACTTTACATATGGGTGAGGTACCCTAAAAAATATTTTTTTTCAAGAGTTATTCTTTCTCTTTGTCAGCGTAAGTACCTAGCACTAAGTTTCAGAGCAAAGGTGCGGACGGACGGACGGACATGGCGAAACTATAAGGCTTCCATTTCGCCATATTGGCTACGGAACCCTAAAAAGGATTGTACTTATTTTTATTTTCATATTTATTTCCGTATTGCCGAGGGTCCACCGTAACTCTTTTAAACATAGTATAAGTCAATTTATAATAGTTTCAAAGCAGCAAGTTTTTTTTTGAACCAAAGTCCAGACCGCAGTTTAATAATATCTTAATATCTTGGGACAACTCACACAACGTAACGAAGCAATAACAAAAGCCGTGATAGTTCTTTAACTACCGACTAGATGGCGCTGCGAGGGCCTAACTCGCAAGCATTAAGAGATAGAAAAATTTGATATCTAGTTACATAGTCCAGATAGGTGGTTCGCTTCTGGCCCCGGTTTGGCTACGGAAGTCTCGGGTTCGATTCCTGAGTCTGGATTTCAAATTTTTCTATCTTTCAAAAATGCAATTATTGTATTTGTAAAGTAATTGGCAAGAAATGCCTATAAAAATTACTTCAACTCACACAACGCTATCTGATCCCAAACTAAGCAGAGCTTGTACTATGGAAACCAAACAACTGATAAACATACTTATATATTTCTAAATACATACATATTATAGATAAATAACACCCAGACACAGAATAAATCATCGTGCTCATTACACAAAGTTTTATCCTGAGTAGGAATCGAACCCACAACCTCTTGCGTAGCAGTCGGATACACTCCCACCGCGCCACAGAGGCAGTCGTTTTTTGTACCACACATTTCTGTTACATGTTGTATTAGTATAGATATGAGCGGTGATCACATACCTCAAGTCTGACAGCCAAGGCGTCCACATCACCGACGTCAACTCCTCCCTGATGATGGAACAGGATAGTGTCTGACCTACGACCTGATTGGATACAGATGTACATCTCCTCCGACTGGAACAGAGAAACATATCTTTTAAATAAATCTATATGTACTAATTTTATAAAGCTGAAGAGTTTATTTGTTTGTTTAGTAGAACACGCTCATATCAAGAACTACTAGTGCGAATTAAAAAAAAAATGTGGCACTCGGGGACTGCCGCGGTAAAGCTATTGCAGAGCATTTTTGAGCGCGGCGACCGAATCATGAAATTCCGTAACGAAAATAAAACCTAACAACCCCACTCCGCCTAACATGTAGCTCGGCCGAGCGTTCGCTTAACGTATATGTATATGGTACGACTGTACGAAGCTCGCACGGATCCGAGACGCGCTACTCCGAAATGTAATGTGAAGAAAAAAAAATACTACATAAATAAATAAATAATTATAATTACAATCGTTTGTTTTTTGAGATTTTGATTCTCTAATAACGGTTTTATTTAAATTCGATACAGTTTCCACTGGCGCAGGGCGGTCAATCAATTGCCAAACATGGTGCTCGAATTTTATAAGCTATGGGTCTTAATCGCGTAAATATTTTATATTAAGGCTAAAAAACTTTTATTTATTGCCCGACGTTTCGACCGTATTGCAACGGCCGTGGTCACGGGTAGACTGTCGGACTGAAGGAAGTCTATCCGTGACCACGGCCGTTGCAATAAACACAGGTATTTAGCCTTAAAATAAAATATTTATGCGATTAAGACCCGTAGCTTATAAAATTATATAATGTGTACAAATCGCGAAAGTTTATATACATATAGTGCTAGAAATCGAACGAATCGATTTGTCAATTCACTGTCATTTGTGTTGGAGGGTCATTGTTATGAACCTCAATGGCATTCCTTGACTCCTGAAGAAGAATCATGAATCTTAATGATGAGATGAAAATTTTAAAAAAAATTAAACTTACCGCATTATGCGGGACGAAGGGCTCCACAATGAAATGCCGTAACTTTCCAGCGGCTGCCCCCACTACCTGCTCCTTGGCCATATGTTCGCTGAGCCATCTTCTCACTTCGACCGCAGTTTTGTTCACACCAACCAGGCCGAGCTTGCCTCGCCGTTTAATCAACTGATCGGGTTTTACTACCAGTTGCTGTTGACAATAAACAGATGTTAGGATATGGAAAAATGTTGTAAAAAATATTTATAAACGTATACATAATTAGAGAATCCGACATATACAAATACTGCACTTATATATGTTATTATATTGTACAAACTACAAAGGTAGCAAGAAGAAAAGCTGTATATAAAGGTAGCACTTAGATCTTAAGCTAATTATAATGTGTCAAGAGCGAACGCCTACAAATTGCACAAGCAGTTAGGCGACGACAATTTTTTGTAAACAATCTTACGGAAATGTAATAAATAAATTAAAAAAAAAAATTAAAACTTGTTTTTGTAAAGAGTTGTGGTGGAAAACATACATGAATCCTGAATATATTATACTACGTTTTTATGTCACTCGATTTATAAAATAAAAAGATATTTGTGAGAGACAAAGATATATTCTAATACTAGCTGTACCGCGCAACTCGTATGCGTAAATTTTCCCCGTTTTTGCAACATTTCTCGTCGCTACTCCGCTCCTATTAGCCGTAGCGCGATGTTATATAGCCTATACCCTTCTCGTTAAATGGGCTATCCAACAAAAAAATATTTTTTTAAATCGTACCAGTAGTTCCTGCGATTAGCGCGTTTATACAAACAAAGAAACAAACAAACAAACTCTTGCGCTTTATAATATTAGTATAGATCTAATACCTTTAAACGAGCAATTCTTGTATACAAGGTTATTTTTGGTATAGTGCAAAGCTCAGACAACCTAACAAGATTTTTACTTTAAGAAATCATATAAAAAAAAAAGAAAATGAAGATATGAAAACTTAGTTAGAAGCCATTATAGTTGTGTTCTTCGCGCTAACGTGCTCATTGCCTCTCGTAGTACGTAATCCATGGTTATTATTGAAAAATAAATGATGATTACATTTCACATCATATTGTGAAAAGGATTTGGACTGTTAGAAACATTAATGAATGAATTAATGATTGATAAATTAATTTAATCGAAAAATATAACATGGTCCAAAAACTACCCCATTGGAAGGTGTTACTGATTCTGAGCAAACTACTTTAAACTACTAAGAACAACGGTGTATATGTTTGTATATATATAATCTGAATTTCGGCAACGGCTCCAACGATTTTCATGAAATTTAGTATGCAGGGGTTTCGGGGGCGATAAATCGATCTAGCTAGGTTTCATTATTAAAAAACTTTTATTAATTTGAGCAGTTAGTTGGTCATAAATCAGTGTGTGATGAGCATGATTGCTTATTCTGTGTCCTAGGTGTAATTTATCTATAAAATGTATGTATTTAGAAATAAATATATGTATGTTTATCAGTTGTCTGGTTTCCATAGTACAAGCTTTGCTTAGTTTGGGATCAGTAGTAGACGGTTGCTTTATGTACCGATTTTTGTTTTGTGGTCCATTTCTTTGCTTAAAAAACGGGTGTCGGGTAGTTTTATACCCTGGTCTTGCGTGCCACTTACAACTGGGGGTGTCAGGCGAAACAAAATACCCTCCTCTCCCACCGGTACTACCATTAGCCTCTCGTAACCGCCCCCCCCCCCCCCAAATGAAATCCTGGAACCGACATGCACTAGTAATGATATTGGCCGACGTAACGAAATCTGTTAGTATACCATTATTATTAGTTATCGGTGAACTTTATTTTCGACTTTGACTCGACATTCGCCCTTCCTATATATCCGAATAAGATTGCTACGGTTGTGACACATATTTACTTATCTACATGATAAGAACAATATCGATTACTATAAATGTTTCCCACGACATCGGATGACTGGTAGAGCTTATATTTTTATCAAAACAATTCCTTGATACTTCAACTGGCATGTTTTCGGAAGTATATAATAATAATCTGATACAGCATTGATAAATGATAACAGAAGTATTTATTGTTATGACAAATACACCTGAATATTTACAATTATATTTTAGTAGGTGTTGCTAAGAGTATTTTTCTGGGGAGAATAATATTTTGGGACAACTCACACAACGCTATCTAATCCCAAACTAAGCAGAGCTTGTACTATGGAAACCATACAACTGATAACTCAAATGAGGAGCGCGGTACGGTGACATCCCGAAATTACGAAATCGCATTCTGGGTAAGCGCATGATTGACTAGACTCCTGGTTTTCCAGAAGACCAGAAGCCAGTATTCCTTACCTCTTTGGACAACCATGGGTTTTTGCCGAGCTCGTCTTCCCAAACGGTGCTCTGTTCGAAGGTGGCGAAGCGACATGGCACTAGGGCTGTACCAGGAGCTATGTGCCTGAAACATAAGGTGTTAGGATATCATTTTAAGAGTATATAGTGGCCGCTTGGGCGCGTAGACCTAGAAAAAGAATTCACTGATGATAACAAAAAATGGTGAAGTGCGAGTGGTACTCACGTACCGAGTTTTCCGTACATGTGCAAGCATCCCTATTGCAAATGTACGGAACCTTCGTTTGGTTCAGCTCAGCACTTCTAAAGATAAATCTATACTAATATTATAAAGCTGAAGAGTTTGTTTGTTTGAACGCGATAATCCAAGGAAATACTGGCCCGAATTGAATAATTATTTAGATACTGTTAGATAGCCCATTTATCGAGAAAGGCTATAGACTATACAACATCACGCTACGACCAAAAGGAGCGGAGCAGTAATGAAAAATGTTGTTAAAAAGGGACAAATTTAAATAACTAGCTGACTTACGCAGACAAAGTTGCGCGAGTCAGCTAGTTAGGTACCTACCTATATATTTTTACAGTGTCAGTTATTTTTTGTTAAATATAGCTTACCTGTTAATAAGTTCTTTGCCGGTGGCTTCGTATATAGCTTTAGACGCCATGTTTGTATGTTTGTTTGTGTACTTTAGTTGTGTGTGCGCGCGCTCACGTCATAGGGATGAAATGTGTTACCTGGAAAGAACAAAAAAATAAATGAATTTCAATCATTCAACATTAAAATATTGCACATATAATATGTTTTTTTATAGTTTTGGATTTTACTATCCATATCAACCAAACTAAAAAAAATAAAAAAATTACAAAATGTGTCTTGATAAGACGACATCTATAGCATCTATGTATACTCAAAATGGCAGGACGAACTAGATTCGTTATCGAAAAGATTGGCTTGGATTGGCATTGCACATAGATATTTGTAAGAGGAATAAGCAACGATTTTTTGTCCGGCAGAAGGATACAAAAAACTTAAAAACCATAAAGAACACAATAAAACACAAGTGGCGGATCCATTAATTAAAACTACAAAGTTAATTCAAATTTATACATCACATCACTATTTTCTTTGACCAATTCATTTCCATTTTGTATATTCATGAACATTTTAAGAAGCACTATTGGTTGATAACTACAAAATAATAGGCCCTTAACCTTAAGCCCTCCCGGCTTGGATTCGCCAGAGCAATAAAAAAACAATTAATTGTTAAAAAAAAAACACAAGCGTAAGACCTAAATTACCGGATATAAAAACCACGTGGTCAACAAAAAAACTGAAGATTTTATAACGTCAACAACATAATAATCGTTATACAAGCATTTAATTTGAGGAAAATGCAAGTCAATCATTAACGTAACGATAGCAGCGTGCGCGCCGATCGCCCTACGAGAAATTCTTGTTTCCGCAATAAGTGTTGCACCTAAATCAGCACAGTCGCGAGCTTACTTTCACCATGCCTTTATTAAACCTTTTTTAATTTACAGTAGGTAAAGCTAAATGGGCATTTGTAGTAATCCCTGCCGAATAAAATTCCAACTAACCCTACAAGTGGGGATATATCAGTAGGGATACATAGTAGGTATTTTAAAAAGACAAGTGAGATACGGACGTAGGCGCAGTATAAAGGAGTGCTTGTACCTTGTAAAGATCCATTTACATAATACAAGTTTCTTGTCTGTTGCATACAATAAACTAAAGCAATAATTCACAGTGTTGTACCGGCTTAAGAATACACCTCCTCTCTTTCCGTGGATGTCGTCAAGAGATGTGACACCTCGGATGCGATCGCCAACCCGCTCGCCAAGCGCGGTTACCCCAGGATCTATAAGTAAGTTCTACTGGGGAGACCCGTGAGACCCGACCCATATAAATAAATCACTTTCATTGGAGCCTTTAATTTATTGAAATTAATTAAGCTGCTCTTGAATGTCTGAACTAGTACCTTTACTACTTCTGTTTTTATTACTAAGAGTATTCGAAGTAAAACACTACTACTCTTTGGCCAATCGCTTAATTATAACTAAAATTATATTATACTTTGTAAGCAATTGAATCATTAAAAACTAGCTTGTAAAAATAAAACATTTTACTAAAAAAACAAAAAGTTTAAACATTCAAATTTGGAACGCGACGCGTTTGTTGCGCACGCGGCGGCTGTGTAATTGGTGGGCTGTAAAATGACGCGCCGTGATTGGCCGGTGCGCGTCGCACGGCATCGCGTGATCATCTTAGCGGTGGCAACGTCATTACAATCAGCTGAGGTTAGTGGTAGTCATTGGGTGTACTACGCCAAATCGAATGCCAAATAATCGAATACCATTTAATCGACCACTATTAATCGAACATTTAAATACTCGAACGTTCATAATATCGAATGGCTAATAAATCGAACATTCAATACATCGTACACTCAATATCTCGAGTGTTCAAAATATCGAATGTTTGTTTGATCGAGCGTTCAACGCATCGAATATTCAAGTTATCGAAGTATACTGAAACTGAATACTTTTTATAAGGATACAAGAAAAACCAAAAATTTAATAATAAATCACATTTTAATCTTTAATGATTCTCTTTTATATATACATTTTACAGTTTTGTGTGAATTGCAATGGCACGGAGAAACTCCAATACATCCATGTTATTTTTATTGTTTAATATTTTTTCAATGGCATTATCATCTCTTTTGCCTCTTTTTTGTGGAGTAGGTAATCCAGCGTTTGCTTTTTCAATTTTCCTATTTGTTATAGCTTGCTCCTTAACTAAACATTCTATGGTAGCATAAAGACCCCGTTTCTGCTTATCAAGCAACGTGTTCCATCTCCTGTGCCATGCTTCAATGTTGTTTTGCGTTCTAGGAAAACCCAGTGTATTATTTTGAAACACAGACCATAGTGAAGGTGGAAACATAGGCGATGAGCGTGCTATAAGTAATTTATTATTTCCCGTCTCCCGAGAGTGAATATTGCCCCAAACATAATATTTTCCAAACCAGTTGGTGATATCATTTGCCTCGTCGGGTAACACTTCTCTCAATTTATCGAAAGCATCTGGTATCTCTTCTTGGGGTAAATAAGCAAGTGCGATAATGTGTCTTAACTTGACAGCAAACTCAGCATCCTGACCATATTTACTTTGCAGACCATTTTGTTGAATTTGACGCCATACATTTTGACCTAAATGGAATAGACAACATTTGTGTTGCGCATCAGAAAATTCTTGTTTTACACCATTAATGACCGCCATCTCGAAATCCGTCATTATTACTCGTGGGTTCAATTCGATATCATATTCTAGTGCATATGCCTTTAGTGCTTGAAAAAAATACAAGTAACAATTTAGCGTCTTCTTCGTTAGAAACGCATAAACTAAAGGTACGAAATAACGATCTGTACCCGTCTCCACCATACCATGTATACTATATATTTGTCTGAAAAGTGTAGGACATGTTTCAAATGTACCATCCATCACCCAAAGTTGTGATTTATTTAATAGTATTAAATTTGATTTAGTGGCAAATAACATGACATAGTTTTCTTCAATCTTAACCTGACGTCCTAAAAATCTTTCACCATCGACTTTTTGCAATCTATCAGGGACGTTTATATCTTCCAAAGTAGTCGGTTCCTTTGGCATTTCTTTTTTTCTAGCTCGACGTATAATTTGCGATGCTGCTTTTTTGTTTGGAAGAACACACGAACTTGATTTTGAAATTTTGGCCTCATTTCGCTGAATAATTTGACACGGTCTATCAAGCGAGCCGGTGGCATCTCTTTTTATGGAATTCCTAAAACGTAGTTCATCTACCTTACCAGGATCTGGTGCGTGATTATGCTGTGTTGTGTAACTTTCCAACAAATGCTCTTCACTTCCATTCAATTTTGTTGTTGCAGTACTATTACAATGGTATTTATATTTATAGGAACAATGCCAGTAGAAAGTGTTATTAATATTTTTGTTTATTGCCATTACATAGCCATTCAAAACTAAGACAGATTTGCGTTTTTGAGACAACTCAGGCTTATAATAAGACCCTACAGACATTTTTAAAACTCAGTTGCACTAATTAGTCACAATCACAATACTTTTTGCAGATGGATAAAGTATATTTATGAAGTGATAACATATTACAATGTATGAGGGTAGACTGAAATAAATATGACAGGTAAAATAATTGTTGCGTTCAGAAATAGACTTGTTTATAACGAAAGTTTATGTACCTATGTTAATAAAATGTTATATTTAACTTATCTGTCAGTAGTTATCAATATGTATCATCAAATAGAGGTAATAATTATGCAATGGTATTTAAAATGTAATAAAAACCACAAATATTTATTTTATTGGAGTTTCTCCGTACCGTTGTTGCACACAAAACTGTAAAATCTACATATAAAAGAGAATCATTAAAGAATAAAATGTGATTTATTATTAAACTTTGGGTTTTTCTTGTATCCTTATAAAAAGTATTCAGTTTCAGTATACTTCGATAACTTGAATATTCGATGCGTTGAACGCTCGATCAAACAAACATTCGATATTTTGAACACTCGAGATATTGAGTGTACGATGTATTGAATGTTCGATTTATTAGCCATTCGATATTATGAACGTTCGAGTATTTAAATGTTCGATTAATAGTGGTCGATTAAATGGTATTCGATTATTTGGCATTCGATTTGGCGTAGTACACCCGTAGTCATTCATGTGCTACGTAACTATGGGGGGAAACTTTGTACATTATTTGTACCTATCTGCAAGATACGATCGTAAATGTTTATTTTTAAATATTACGCGTCAGGATACATTATTAAGTGATAATAAACTATTGTTTCTGGGTGCAATTTAAAAAACTTAGAAATTTATAAGCATGTTTTTCAGTTACTTGGTTGCGGCAGTACTAGTTCTACTTAGTCGGTGTACGTACTAATTGGGATCAGATGACCGAAAATATACAGTATATATACATATTCCTCATCTTACTATTAAAAGGTAGGTACGGATTCCATAGCTACTGTATAAATAAATACATATTTACTGTGCCGTAATGCGCTTATTACACTACACTAAATCAGGGACCTTAAATCCTTAAAAAGAGCGGTGTAATAAGAGTTAGGTCCCTAATTCTCTAACAATTTTTTAAGGCCACGTTGATTTAGGGCCCTGATTCAGGGTAGTGTAATAGCTGTTTAAGTTATAAAATAAAAATCCGACTCATGTGAATAGGTACATAATCGTAACTTCGTTATTTTTTGCAAAGAAATATTTAAGTTCCGTTACTATGTTAAAGAATAAAATCGATAGATATAAATTCTGTTTTTTTATTGGCTTAGTTATCTTTGACTAGCTGACCCGCGCAACTACGTCTGCGTTTATTTTCTCCGTTTTTGCAACATTTTTTTGTTGCTCCACTCCTATTTTTATATATATAGCATTCCTCGATAAATGGGCTATCCAACAGTAAAATAATTTTTCAATTCGACGTATTTGTTCTCAAGATAATCGCGTTCAAACAATTCTTCTCATAATTTTTACCGTGATTAAAGTAGACGTAGTATATTTTAATTATTCAGTTTTAAAAATAATGTTTTTAAAGTTGTTGACTGAGATTCGTACAATGCGCCCGAAAGGATTCCGTCCATACTTTTTTTAATTTGTTTTTAACTTTACCTGTTTTTTTAATCATATAAGTAACGGGTTATAGTAACGGGTTTTGATTTAGCTGCGAGTGTCAAAATATGCGGACGAGTTCGATCTCCTCGAGACATCTTATTTTGAGTCCTCAATCCTCAAATCACCATCTATAGTATACTTAGGCTTAGCTCAACTTAGTTGAAGTAAAACTTGACAAAGGATAATTATGCTGACCGTTGCCTTTATGTTTTAAATAGACGCCCCGCGCAACTTCGCCTGCGTAAATTTTCCCCGTTTTTGCAACATTTCTCATTGCTGCTCCGCTCCCATTGGTCGTAGCGTGATGTTATATAGCCTATAGCCTTCCTCGATAAATGGGCTATTAAAAAGTGAAAGAATTTTTCAATTCGGACCAGTAGTTCCTGAGATTACCGCGTTCAAACAAACAAACTCTTCAGCTTTACAATATTAGTATAGATATTTCGCCTGAGTAACACATTTGTGTTACTTAGGCCAAAACTCGAGACCAGCTGGACCGACTATTATTTTCCAGATACAAAAATCCAGCTAGCCCCTAATTATTCCGAAGTGAATATCCTTATCACATGGGCTATTAGCAATCAGGCACAAACTAATTAAGGCCCTCCTTATTTCTTTTTTCTCATTGTATTTTATTTCCTATAATAAAAAATAATAAAACCAAATGCCTACGCAAAAAGCAAGATCCCCTACCTACATATATCATTTCATGCAGTCGGAGATTTGCTAAGTTCAGCGAGATTCATTAATGCCTCTAACTGCATGAAATTATTTATGTAGTGGATCCTGTGTTCATCTTTTTTGTTGGGTCGGTTTTTTTATTGATTTAATACTTTTGAGTATTTGTAGGATGTAACAATAACTTTTATCACAGCTGTTGTCAAGTTTAGAATTGAAAATTGAAAACTGGTTCCTAACTAACTTTTTAGTACTACAGACATAATCATGTTATATCTTTTTGAAATGCTTAGAATGAGCCCTTTAATTTGATACCCATATTGCAGTACTCGACACAATTTTTTTACACCTCTTTATTTTGACATCTCATAGCCGCCATGTTTATTTTTTTCAAACGTCACTTAACTAAGAACACTTGGGCGGTCAAGAAAAATCTAACGACGTCATATGTGTATAAATCCGTCTAGTGGTTTGCGAGATATGAGATAATAACGAATATGACATACATACCAATAAACGCGAAAAACATAACCCTTCATTACAGTCGGGTAAAAATACGTACCTATATTCCCGGACATGACACAAAAACAAAGACTACATTGAAATATAATCACTAACCCAATTACAAACAACAAGAGATCGTTCAACGTACTACGTCATTCGCTATGACGTCACTGTCGCGTCCTTGAACTTGACTCGTCAACTCAGCTCATGGTTGCATCACGACCTGCGGAACTTGAGATAGTGTAACCATTTGTAACTCAATTGCGTTGCGTTACTCTTTTAAAGTCAAGGTCGTGGATGTGTGTCTTGTTGTACCTTTCGATTGGTGGAATCGACCAATAAAATAATGTGCGAGTTCTAGTTTCCCGAAATCCTTTTAAACGTATGGAAGAAAAATTTGTTTGAGGCGGGACTTGAACCCGTGACTTTAGAACTGGCCCTAAGCCGTTACCAACTCTGACGCCGAAACATATTCGCCAAAGTCGAATTTAGGCTTCATGTGATACGATTTACGGCAATAAAAATGAGCATAAAACGCTTTAAAAATTACAAAAAGTAATCCTTTCCTATGTTTGACTGCATCACAAAATCAAAATTTCGACTTCAATGATTTGAATGAGTGAGTCAGGACTTACATTTTTAGATAGGTAAATAAAATATAGTGTTAAGAGCATGTGAATGGAGATATACGCGAGGAAAGACGCGGCTATAGCTATAGTTAACTTAGTTAGTCGAATCCTCGCGGGAGGAGTACCTTATTTTTATTTATAAACCTATTGTATTATTGTATACCATTGATTTCGCGCCTTATCATTTTCTAACGAATTTTTTTTTATTGATTTTGGTAGAGTTTGATGGTGGTTTGATCCCTCTCCCGTGGAGATTCGACTCACTAAATCGACATCCAGTATAGCATAGTATAGTTTTAACTAAGCTACAGGATTTTCAAGCCCATATATTCAAAACAGGTAAAATAACTTACAGTAGGTTTTTCCTAAATAAGACAATGCCCGCTTTCTGCTGCTTCTTGCCCAGTAGTCTAGTCTTAGTATTAAAAAAACCTCGAACGTTTGAAACGTCAGGCAAAGAGTATATGTACCTTACCTTACCTAATGTACCTTTAAAGGGGCAGAATGGATTTTCATCTAACAAATATAAATACCTGGATGTCCGAGCTTCGCTCGATATTTTTTTAGAGCAATTTTTTGTTTTAATGATTCCTGGCTAGATCGATTTATTGCCCCTAAGACCCCTGCATACTAAATTTCAAGAAAATCGTTGGAGTCATTGCCGAGATTCAGATTATATAAATAAGAATAGCTCGTTTAAATATACAGGGTGTTTGGAGGGTGAGTAGCCATAGGAAAATGGTTGATAGGTAACGCTGTTGGTTACTTGTTGCGCCTAATTAAATAACATTTTGCCCTACGTTAGGCGAGTTATAATTTTTTTTCTATTTTTTCAAGAAAATCCCCATTTTTTTTATAAATGGCTTAATTTTTTTAAAATTAATGATCAAGGTGTCAATTAAATGATTTATTTTTATTGTTTAGTGATGTCTTATTCAGATTTAATCATAATTTCATACAAACAATGAAACAAAAACATAACATACCCTCTCAAACATCCATAACCCAAAAAGAAAAAGTGTTATGTCCACTTTACAAGGTAAATTAAAAAAAAAATTATAAAGTGTGAGATTTTAAAATGCTTTTAAAAACTACCCTAGTTAATACTCTTTGTAACGGTATGTAACATGTACCATAAATACTCGAATAACCTACCAAAAAACCCGGTTTGTCTGAAAGAATGCCTTAAAAGGGTGACGACCAAACTAGTCAATTGAGCAGGTAAAATACTTTTGTCTCATTCTAACAAAGCTAAAATAGCGTCCTATCTCTTTCATCGGTTAACAATACACCCATCGGCCCCCCCGCGCTCTGTGTCCCTGTCGTGCATGTGTCGAGACCAGTCGAGACTTGTCGTTCTCTGCTACCTCACGTGTTTTTAACTCCGCTCCGCGCATTGTTTGCGTTTTCTTCTGTTAAGTTTTGTTATTTTGTTATTGCTGCTGTTTTTAATGGCTGCTTTTACTAACGAAGAATACGCCGATATGCTGATGGCATACGGGAAAGCTGATGGAAATGGACGAGAAGCAAAAAGAATTTACGAAGAGCGTTTTCCCAATAGACGTCAACCTAATCGTCATACTTTTGAGACGACCTTTAGACGCTTAAGGGAAACTGGCAATTTAAATCGCCGTGAACCTGGAGTTGCCAGACAACGTAATGTTGCTGATGAAGAACGTATTCTGGATGCTTTTGAAGAAGACCCCACAACAAGTATCCGCACTGTAGCTGCAACGCTAAATCTCAGCGCATGGAAAGTGTGGTCTGTTCTTCGTGCGAATGGAAAGTATCCTTTTCATTTCACCCCCGTGCAAGGTCTCGAAGAAAATGACTACCAAAGACGGGTTCAGTTTTGTCGCCTCTTGCTACACATGGATCTTGATAACCACGACTTCTTAAAAAGTATCCTGTGGACGGATGAATCAAAATTTACAAGGGAAGGCATTACAAATTTTCATAATTTGCATCATTGGGCCCCAAAGGATCAAAACCCAAAAAAGAAAAGAGCGGTGGCCTTTCAAAGGAAGTTTGCGGTAAACGTTTGGGCAGGGCTAATTGGTAATACACTAATTGGCCCACATTATCTACCAGACAATTTGAATGGCGTTATTTATCTAAATTTTTTGATAAATGATTTGCCCGAGCTCATGGATGGAGTTCCAAATGTCGAGAATCAAGAGCCAATTGTTTATCAACAAGATGGCTGCCCGGCGCACTGGACATTAGCAGTCCGGGAATACTTAGACGATACATTTCCCAACGCTTGGATTGGCAGAAATGGCCCTATCCCATGGCCTGCAAGATCGCCGGACTTGACACCTCTGGATTTTTATGTCTGGGGCCGTGCTAAAGATCTTGTGTATACGGAAACCATTGACACAAGAGAACAGTTAATAGAAAAAATAAATAATGCATTTCTGATAATGAAGCAAGAAATTAGGCTAAGCCATACCACAACGGAAATAAGAAAGAGATGTTACGCATGTATTAGAAATAATGGACAACAATTTGAACAAGATTTACAATAAATTATTTAAAAATTGAATTGCTTTTTTTTTATCAGCCCGTCATAAAGTAGAAAAATTGCAATACATTTAATGTAAATTAATTTATCTACATTAATTTAATGTAGATAAATTAATGTAATTTATTCATTAACTTATCTAACACATAGCCATAGCTAAACCTATTGCACTTTTTCGTTATGTTATCTGTAACAAAAGGATTTTACCTGCTCAATTGACTAGTTTGGTCGTCACCCTTTTAAGGCATTCTTTCAGACAAACCGGTTTTTTGTTGAGTTATCCGAGTATTTATGGTACATGTTACATACCGTTACAAAGAGTATTAACTAGGGTAGTTTTTAAAAGCATTTTAAAATCCCACACTTTATAATTTTTTTTTTAATTTACCTTGTAAAGTGGACATCACATTTTTTCTTCTTGGGTTATGGATGTTTGAGAGGGTATGTTATGTTTTTGTTTCATTGTTTGTATGAAATTATGATTAAATCTGAATAAGACATCACTAAACAATAAAAATAAATCATTTAATTGACACCTTGATCATTAATTTTAAGAAAAATTAAGCCATTTATAAAAAAAATGGGGATTTTCTTGAAAAAATAGAAAAAAAATTATAACTCGCCTAACGTAGGGCAAAATGTTATTTAATTAGGCGCAACAAGTAACCAACAGCGTTACCTATCAACCATTTTCCTATGGCTACTCACCCTCCAAACACCCTGTATAAGATAAGATTTACTTTACCCTCGCAACTTCGCCTGCGTAAATTTTTCCTGTTTTTGCAATTCATACAAAAAATACTAGAATCGCGATAAAAAATATACTCTAGTACCTATGCTCATACCTACCAAATATACAAAAAAAAACATTAAAATCGGTCGAGCCGAAGGAGTTTGACCACAAATACCGTTACGACACAAGATTTTTATCAACGTGGAACATCTCAGACTTATGAATTTTTAAGTTTTTGCCATACATTTGGTCCGCTTGACGGGCAAACTTACTCACAATTAGCTGGTGTTGGGTCACCGCCTGCCAGTGTGACCAGTGTCACTCTCACCATAACGATACCTCTCAAACTAAAATCCATCAAGCCATTTAGGCTTAAATAATTAAAAATATTAACCCTAGTATCTATGGTTTGGTAGCAGAACGTCCCATTCCCAAACTCGTCACGCTGTTTCAGATGGTCCCAATCCCAGATGGTCCTATTCCCAGGTGGTCCTATTCCCAGATTGTCCTATTCCCAGATTGTCCCATTTCCAGATGGTCCCAGGGATGGTAACGCATGACACAATTTTAATGATAGGAGTATGAATAAAAAATGCTTCTTGAATTAACATACAAATTAACATTTATTGAAATTTAAAAAAAAGCACTGCACTCTTTTCTTTTCACACAACGCCATTTGGAGCTTCCATCACTGTTATCGTTATGTATAATGTATGTGTATGTTCCACAAATTAAACTTCGTCCTCCTCGCTGATTTTTTATAAATTCAAAGTTATGATCCATCACACCGTTATAATTTAAAGAGAGAATTACAATGTATCCGCGATAAATGACTGTGCACTTAGTTGGGGAATGAACTAAACAGAAACGTAAACATCATAATAATATTCTATGAATAAGCATCTACCCTCATTTTTTTTATAAAATACGATATTAGTAATTTTTTAATTTTTGTACGGTTTTCTGACAAAATGACACTTTAAAGTAAGGAAAAACACAATATCAAGGATTATTAAAACATGCACACTAAGTTTTTAAAACAACATTTTTCATCCATGGTACAAAACACAAAAAAAGCGCCTGATTTTAAAACCTTAGCAATATTGGAAGAATGCTGTTCTTGCTGTAACGAATTATGCAGGCGTAAAGTTTATAAAAAAAGTATCCAGGTACTTTTTTTCATAAACTTACACGTTAAAATAAATTAAAGTCATGTCAAAATAGATTGAAGTAGTATTCATCAACGTCATTAACAGGCCTAATAAGGCCTAATAATTAATTCAAGAAGCATTTTTTATTCATACTCCTATCATAAAATTGCGTCATGCGTTACCATCCCTAGGACCATCTGGGAATGGGACAATCTGGGAATAGGACAATCTGGGAATAGGACCATCTGGGAATAGGACCATCTGGGATTGGGACCATCTGAAACAGCGTGACGAGTTTGGGAATGGGACGTTCTGCTACCAAACGGTATCTATGTACATAATAGAAATTGGACTGTTCATCAAAAATAACCCTCAATTGGGTAGAAACGTCAAAACGATGCACCTCGTACTAATTTATATGAATCACCCAAGTTACCGAAAACAGTAGAAGGTTAAAAAAAAGTAGTAAGTTTAAGGGAATACTTTATAAATTGTGTTGTGTACCTAACAAGATGTAAGTAATTTATAAATGTGTAATAAAATACAATTGTTAAATATTCGCATGCCTCGAAAAGGTAAATATGATGAACTGCTACATTTTAATACCCTCTGTACCATATTTTAAGCGAATAAATGTCTTCGTCTTTTTCTCTAGAGCGTGTCAAAGAACTATGCATACATACAAACATACACTTTTTTTGCGCAATCGGGTAAAAACGTCCTCCATTAGAGCAATCGGTTAAAACATTTGAACACATACTACACCGTCATTGTTGCGTGTTGAATGTTAATGAATATGCCTTGCTTTATCTAGATGTACATTTGCGACTTGTCGCTGCGATTAGTCGGTGCAAATTTCGAAAGTCTCATGTGAATAAACGTGCTTAACTTTTACTTTTTTAAATAAAAATTTAAAACGCCTACTCAGATGGGTTTAGGGAGGATGATCTCTTACTATGTCGGACTTTAAAAACATATCAATCGCGGATACTAAAAATTCAAAATTCTTTATTCACTTAGGTAGGATGCAAAACAACTCTTGTGATACGTCGGGATTCTACATGTGCATGTAATGCTTGCGATGACTAAATTTGTGTATCATATAAAATGGTGTTCCAAACAGGAAACGAACCCTTGCACAGCAGTCGTATGGCACTATGGTTTTACACATATTTGAAATCGTCTTAATATAGAAAAATATTTTGATGTAATATTTCTATTTTTTGTTATTACCTATTTGATGTTAGATAAACAAAGATTGATAAGTTAACATGCTTATAAATATAATAATATAATATAATGTCTTGGGACAACTCACATCACGTCACCTGATCACAAGCTAAGCAGAGCTTGTACTATGGCAACCAGACAACTGATAAACATACATCAATATTTCTAAAGACACCTGAAAATGCATGTTATGAAACACTGTTTTATGTCCATTACAATGCATAATTTGACTGTCTGCTCGTCTAATTTAAGTTGTTATGACTATGGATATAAGATCTCTCATGAGTATAATTAAAAAAAATATAATTGACAAAAATGATACACTTGATAAAAAATTAGCATAAATAAGTAGTATATACTGACGAGGTTAGAAAAAATAAATAAATTGAATGTGACTTTAAACACGTTTGCAGTCAGCCATTTCTTTTAAAAGATTACTAGCAATGTAGGATTGGGTCCCACATTACTAGCAATCCCGTTAACACCCCCAGCTAAGCTAAACTGCTTGTGCTAGAAGTGGGTTCATGTCGGTAGTATAATGGGTAGGATTCACTACCCGTGACCTCACGATTGCGAGTCCGATGCCTTAATCATAAGGCTACCGTCGCCATTAAGCATTTAAAAAACCTAACCGTTGTTATCTGAATTCATTAAACGATTTTAAAAATACACATCTAAATTCAGTTAGGTGTTTAGAAAATATTTGTTGAAACAGTTGAGTAAAAAGGAAACAAAACTACTTGAATAAGCTTGCTTTACATCAGTTTGTCGTTACTATTCTGATCGTGCGTAGGAAGTCTTTCATATTATAACGGTAAGCCATGTTTTCAAAGCAACAGATCAAAGCGATTCAAATCTTAAATTGTGTTGCGATGACACTTAATATCACAAAAAATGTTAGTATGTTTGGACCTTATCTTCTATTCTGGGAATAATCATTAAAGTAATTTAGAGCTATTTGTACTTTATCTATGGCTTCCTAAAGCTTCGATCCAACAGCCATAATAGGGGTGTCGTCTGCAAAGGTTTCAATAGTGTTCATTCTTCAGTTCTAGTATATCATAGGTAGATTGAGCGGCCAATATTCCTCAAGTCGTATCGGATTTCTGTCTCATCGGGCTGTAAGTTTAAGGGAAAAGAAAGTGTACTTGTATCTTGCGCATTCATTTGTGCACTCTCACTCATCTCCAGCGTAGTTGGGAAGTCTCTGTTGAAATTGGCCGCCGCAACCGACTTTGAATTTTTTTTTTATTTATCATCTCTTTCCTCCGCATATTGAAACGATATGAATGGTGCACACTTTGAATGGTGCTCAAGAGTATTTCTGTCGCCACTATTCACATTTAAGTGACAGTGACAGAATGACGGTTAATAGCTTGTCAAAATTGACTGACGTTTGAGTGTTCCGCAAAGGTTGCCAAAAATGACCAGTCTGTCTCCTAGTCGTTCTGGGTCTGCATAGTCCACACACTACAGCGATTATTGAATGTCGGCAATGGTTGGAAACTGGCTCTGGGGCTACACACTAGCAGTCGATAGCCGACAGATTCAGACAGCAAGATCACGCGCAGGCAGTGGCCTGTGACGTCTTCATACTAGCTGAACGGTTGCCGACCGACTAATTGCTAGTGTGTGTTTAATTGTCGCGGATAGTCCGGTCGATATCTGACGACGCAAATCGCACCAGCAGCGGCGAGACACACTGTATGGGTTGGATTGGCCGTCAGTCCAAAACCTTTAATAGAAAACTGTTAGTTTGTGGTCTGTTGCGATCTACTGACAGGCTGATATCCGTCGGCGGCCTGGTAGTGTGTGGAAGCTTTTATATCTTTGGCATTGTTACTATTTACACTACAGAAGCATAACGAATAATGGAACAAAAAATAGGCAAATAAAAGAAAAATGTCTTACAATCGACCGCGTGTAACTTGCCTAATGCATAATGTATACAATTGAGTAAGGCGACGTCACAAGAAAGTCAAAGGTTAAATCGGTAGTGAGCGTTTTCAAGATTCAAACGTGTTTCATCGTCATTGTTTAAATCGCCTAATTTTATAGAGAAATGACGACCGTATTATAGAGGCTCCCCAAGCCCATAAGTAGTACTATTTTAATCTTTCTTTAATTTTGATACCTAATAAATAAGCCTAATGCAAATACGAGTGCTTAAGGAGTTTCTTTGAAGAAGAAATATACAAGGTGATTTTTAGGGTTCCGTAGCCAAAATGGCAAAAATGGAACCCTTATAGTTTCGTCATGTGCGTCTGTCTGTCCGTCCGTATGTCACAGGCATTTTACTCAAAGACTACTTAATGAATATTTATGAAATTTGGTAAAAAGGTGTCTTGTAGTAGCCGCACCGAAAGTTGCATGATTGTGTCCCCGCCCCCTTAACTTTTAAAACCGTGTGACCAAAAATATGAAAAAAATCACAAAGGTAGCGCTTAATAAGTACTTTATACTAAACTTATTTCGGACATGATCGGATATACCGTCGCGTCGTTGTTGCCGAAAAACTGCGTTTCTCAACAAAAGGGCGTAAGTACAACAAACATACGCTTTTTTGCTGATGCAATTATTTTCTCCCGCTTTTGGCTTTTGTACATGACACTAAATAACTAGGTAATACAATTTTTGAGAAAACATATTACAAATTAACCCTTCTCTTTAGTCACACAACCATTTACCACACATCTGAGAGACCCCGGAGTAAAATCGATGTTTCCTTGTCAGGTTTAGGGCTTAAACTTCACAATAAGGGTTAATACATTAAATACTAGCTGACCCGCGCAACTTCGCCTACGTAAATTTTCCCGTTTTTGAAACATTTCTTATTGCTGCTTCTTATTTATCTACTATTTAATTAATGTTATTATACATATAAACCTTCCTCTTCAATCACTCTATTAAAAAAAACCGCATCAAAATCAAAATGCGTAGTTTTAAAGATTTAAGCATACATAGGGATATAGGGACAGAGAAAGCGACTTTGTTTTATACTATGTAATGATTTTCCAAAACGGATATTGCAAAGTTATGTGTATAGCGGGAGGCTATTAGTATACTACAAATTACCTTGTAGGTATACAATGAAGGTCTACCAAAGAATAACCGTTCGGATAAATGACTCCAGAGTGGAGACCGAAAAGTGGGACGACCCAGCAAGATGGACCGAACGACCTAAAGGTCACTGAGAATCTGGGATAGACCTGCAACTTAGCACCAGGGTCACTAACCACTAGACCAACAGGCCAGTCAACTTGGCTTATTTTTTTTTTTTTCTCTAATAAGGTCAACATGGGTATCAAAATTAAGTCCACATTAAGATGATTTCAAATATGCATAACAACAGCGGGGTTTTTTGTAAGGACATGTGTTTTTTTTTAATAATGTTTTTGTTTTTTAATGGTTTTGACTTCAATAATGTTAAGAATAAACTTCCTTTAATAACAAAGTTAAAAACATCTCGATTTAAGAAGTTTATATTCAAGCCGCAACTAAGCCTGTAACGATGTAATTATACCGTCTAACACGTTGAAATTATAAAAAAATAAATGCTCTCCTGATGTCAGTACGCAGGAGATATTATAGTGCACTAGTGTATGCGCAGACACAAGTGCACTCTGCACCCTATGCTCTCATAGTCCTATGGGAAATCCGACACGACCGGAGAGAGATTGGGCACAGGACAGATGGCTTAATATGCTCTCAGAGGCACGGAGGGGTATGACATTTTTCGAAAACGATCACCCATCTATGGACCGACAGTGGTAACGTTGCCCAACCTCGCAGATATCTGGATCAGCTCGGCTGCCATTGAGTCAGGGCGACTGAGCTTGAGTTATCTGCGAGATATACTCCTCATTTTGTGTCGGGGGTTAAAAAAGGTGGAAAAATCATTCGATTGCTCTTGAGAAGACTTTATCAACGCTGTGATGGGGTTCGCCGCAACACAGCAATACTCTGAGTGTGGACCTATCTGTCGCAGTTTCTTAAGATAAGCTTGTTTTAAGTTTAGATTAAGGTAATTGTAAATGTTGCGAGTATTTTTTTTTTTATCTGTACAAGCTGCCCGCGCAACTTCGTATGCGTCTATTTTCCCCGTTTTTGCAACAGTTTTCATTGCTGCTTCGCTCCTATTGATCGTAGCTTGATGTTATATAGCCTATAGCCTTCCTCGATAAATGGGCTACACAACAGAAAAATATTTTTTCGATTCGTACCCGTTCCTGAAATTGCCGCGTTCTAATAAACCAACTCTTCGGCTTTATAATATTAGAATAGATTTGTATTTGGCTTTTTACGCATATAAGCCAGTATAATGTAATTTATAAATGAGATGAATTAATGAAATGAAAAAATGAACTGCGGCGCATTCCCCTCCACCACGCGCGATGCGTCACACGAAGTCCTCACATAGCGCAATAAATTCTTTTATCTTTAGCTATCCACTGGTGTAATTGAATTTAGGATGGAGATGATATAAATGACGCTGCAACACCAAACTGTACGAGGGGTAATCAAAAAGTAATGATAAACGGATATTTCTAGTAATAACAAAATTCTGAAAAAATATGTTTTCAACTTCCTAATCATTCACAACTTCCCTGACAAAAAATGGTATAAATAGGACGTCATTTTTTAAATATATATTCATTTGAACACTAGCAGTCGGAGTGATAACATCAAAATGGAGAAACATGAAGTGCGAAGCGTCTTCAAATACCTGTGCTTGAAAAAAATGTCCACCAAAGACATTCATACTGACTTGGTGGAAACATTGGGGGACTCTGCTCCTTCATATTCTACAACTGCACGCTGGTGCAAGGAGTTTAAGATGGGAAGAACATCCACGGAAGACGAACACCGCGAAGGCCGTCCATCCTCCTCCCTCACTGAAGAAAACGTCAAAAAAGTTCAAGATCTGGTTTTGGCAGACCAAAGAGTGACCATTCGTCATTTAGCTGAGAACACAAGCATTTCATTTGGTAGCATTCAAAGGATCTTAACTACAGAGATGAACATGAGAAAGGTCTCTGCACGTTGGGTCCCGAGAATGTTAACCGACGAACAAAAGAAGAAACGATTCGACATTTCAAGGACCAATCTTGAAATGTTCCAGGCGGATCAAGATATTTTTTTGGCTCGATTTGTGACTATGGATGAAACGTGGATTCATCATTTAATCCCGAAACCAAACAACAGTCAATGACATGGAAAAGGCCATCTTCACCGACTCCCAAGAAATTCAAAGTTTCAAGCTCTGCCGGCAAGGTTATGGCGTCTGTTTTCTGGGATGCTGAGGGAATAATTATGGTTGAATACCTTGATAAGGGAGCTACCATAACAGGCTCCTACTATGCTGACCAAATCAAAAGATTGCCAGAGACCATCAAGGAAAAAAGACGGGGTAAACTGCGCGCAAAAGATCTGTTCCATCAAGACAATGCACCTGCACACAAAGCTAAAGTTGCGATGGCTGCCATTCAAGAAGCTGGCTTCCAGCTGCTTGAACACCCACCCTATTCTCCAGATCTAGCCCCCAGCGACTTTTATTTGTTTCCTCGGCTCAAGGAACACCTCCGGGACAAGAAATTTGAGGATAATGCCGAAGTGATGGCCGCTGTAGAGGCATTTTGGGAGAGTCAAGATAAAGATTTTTTTTTTGAAGGGTATCGTTGGTTTAGAAAAGAGATGGACTAAATGTTTTGATCTATTAGGAGACTATGTAGAAAAATAAATTTTATTTTTGAGTATAAAGTTATTTTAATGTGCCCATTCTCATTACTTATGGATCACTTCTCGTATACCTAGATTTTGTTATCATTGGTTTTTTTGACTTGCCCCCCACTATAGAAGCAATTTTAAAAACGTATTCACGTCAAAAACTACGAACGACTGGAATGTTTAGCAATCACGCAACTTCACAATTACTTACTATAAATACAATAACAAAAAAAACTGTGAAATTTGCTGGACCATTTGTTAAACGATTTGGACACTTGCAAAAAAACAGCTATAAACAAGATTTTATCAGCAAAAAAAATATGATGCTTCTTAAAACAACATTCTTATCAAAGCAATCAAGATTTAGCAGTAACGATTTGTGCTTATTTTTTTGTTTAACAATAATGTGGCGAGCCATCTGATGTCTTCGTGTCTACAATAAACACAACTAAATAATAATACATAATCATAAATAATAGATTTTTAATCGATGTCTCACGTTACTTTTTAGGGTTCCGTAGCCAATATGGCAAAACGAAACACTTATAGTTTCGTCACGTCCGTCTGTCTGTCCGTCCGTATGTCACAGGCATTTTACTCAAAGACTACTTAATGAATACTGATAAAATTTGGTGAAAAGGTGTCTTGTAGTAGCGCTATTTAGTTTGATAGCTAAATAATAAAATAAATATTTTTAGGGGGGGAACTCCACATAGGTAACAGAAGTTGAAATATTTTTTTTTCAGCAAACATTAACATGTGGCACAACACCGAAAGGTCTTTCAAAAACATTTTAAGGTTTTTAATAAACTTTTTGATTGAGTAAATATTTTTGGAAATAATCGCTCCGTAAGTTGCATAAATTGTGTGCCCCCCCGCCTTCACTTTTGGACCCTGGGCCAAAACATATAAAACAAATCGCAAAGGTAGTGCTTAATAAATACTTTAAACTAAAATTATTTTGGACATGATCGGATATACCCGTCGCGTCGTTGTTGCCGAAAAACTGCGTTTCTCAACAAAAGGGCGTAAGTAAAACAAACATACGCTTTTCTGCTGATGCAATTATTCAAGGCTGCGGAACCCTACACTGAGCATGGTCCGACATGCTTTGAGAAGGGTTTGGGCTGGGCATTGATGAGTGAATGAATGAGTCAGGACTTCAGGAGTTTCATTTTTATCTAAAAGAATTTGCGCATATGTTTACTCAAAATCCTATTGCTTTTGTTAGTATTGTAATATTTAACAAAACGCGCATATTATAATAAACAACAAGCATTTAAAATGTTATTTGAATAGCTGTCCTTTGTCACATTTTTGAACTTTGAACAGGTATTTATTTTATTTACAATTACAACGATACATGTTTGTCTGTTTGTGCACATATTGGTCCTTAAAGTAAGACCTATGACGATAGTACATATCTATTTAGATAGGTACTATCTTCATGTCTTATTTTATGTCTAAAAATATCACTACATAGCATTCATATGTCTTATTTTATATCTAAAAATATCACTACATATTATAAAACAAAGTCGCTTTCTCTGTCCCTATATCCCTATGTATGCTTAAATCTTTAAAACTACGCAACGGATTTTGATGCGGTTTTTTTTAATAGGCAGAGTGATTGAAGAGGAAGGTTTATATGTATAATAACATCCATTAAATAGTGGAGAAATAAGGAGCGGAGCAGCAATAAGAAATGTTGCAAAAACGGGGGGAAAATTTACGCAGACAAAGTTGCGCGGGTTAGCTAGTCTACTATAAGTTAAAATTTTCAAAGCAGACGGTAGTCTAATAGATAAGACTTCGGGCTCGAAATCGTGAGTACCGACATGAACCCACTCCTAACACAACACAACAATGTAGACGGCTGTTGTAAACAAAATTACTTGGTACCTGCTTGGTTTGCAACAGCCGTCTACACTGTTGGAAACAAGCAAGGTCACCTTGGTTTGTACCTTTGTTGCCAACCGTCTGGATAACGCTTTAAAAAAAATACATAAGCAATTGGATCTCCAAAGCATGGGCGTATTCATTATCATTTTCCGGGAGAGGTTTTGTAATTTCGGGGGAGGGGGCGGTCCCAACCATCAAATCCCCCTGGGAACCCCCTGGTTCTGGGGGTTTGGGGCTTCAAAGTAAATAAAGAACTAAAAGTACACTGATTTTGAGACATATTTCGGTTAAACTACTAAACAGAGTTCGATGTGCTTTTCACTATAACTTTGTTTCTTCTCGGACATTTATATCTATACCAATATTATAAAACTAAAGAGTTGGTTTGTGAAGCAATAATCTCAGCAACTACGGGTTCCAATTCAAAAATCTTTAACGGTTGGATAGCCCATTTATGGAGGAAGGCTAGTCTATATAACATTGCGCTACGACCAATGGGAGCGGACCATCAATAAAAATGATGCAAAAACAGGGAAAATTGACGCAGATGAAGTTGCGCGGGTCAGCTAGTATATAATAAAATATGCATATTATATTAATAGAAAGCGTTGAAAACTGTTAGAAGCCAATGCGGGTCGCTAGTATTACAACGAAGCAAGTAGGTAGGTAGGTATATACCACACATGAAGCGAATAAAAATGTACCTAAGTACTACTTCAACACTACGTCAAAAGAAATATACATAAGTAATCATTAGGTATACTTAAGAATGAAGTGTAAATTACTTAGCACAAACAATACACATGTGAACTTTACTCGGATGCCGTGGTTATAAGCATTAGAGCTGTGACCTTGTAATGGAGTCAGTCTTTTTAAATGAAAAAGTAATAATCACATACGGTACAATAAGGCACTTGTCCTACCTACGGCGAGAAAGCGAGCAGCTATAACAAAATATGTTTGTAGATTCCGTGTAAACTGAGACCGTTCACACTGCGACAGCGAGTGCTGAACTCGCTCTATACTGAATCTCTTTTGTTTACACGAACGGGATCTATAACAGGCACCTGTCTCACCAACGGCGAGAAAGCGAGTAGCGATTTTATCGCTCAAGAAACGTACATACTTATGTAGATCCCGTGTAAACAAAAGAGATACAGATATTAATAGTTGATCGCTAAGTGTTCACATTGCCGACGAGTACTTGCTCTATACTGCGTCTCTTTTGTTTACACGCACGGGATCTAAATAATACATCTATTGTTGCGATAAATCGCTACTCGCTTCTCGCTCATCGTTGTTGGTGGGACAGGTGCCATATACATCTATTGTACATTTGTTGAGCGATCAAATAGCTAATACTCGTAGTTGCTCGCTAATCGCCGGTGATGGGACAACTGATGGTTATTAATAAATTATTTTGCAGTGGATATTATGAACTACGGTGTCGAGACGTGCAGCGCTCAATGGATCTAGCGATTCCTGGAGTTAAGCAACCCATAGCCTGATGGACCGTGACCCAAAGAAGGTCAGTGGGATAAAGTAGATGCGGAGGACAGAGGACCGTAACTTCGTAAGTGGTTTATGTCCAGCAGTGGACCGATAGAGGCTGATGACTGTTTGACTGATCCAAATCATTCTTTATCACCCGCCATGATTCTTACGTAATTGTACTACAATATATTTTGCAGGAATATATCTCATGATACCCGCGTTATGCAACAATGATTAGTGACACAGGTAGCCGTGATCGACCTGACACAGGCATCATGGATGTATACAGAATTAACATCAAAAACAGAAGTAATACCAGCCCCGAAAATCGAATTTCGGGGCTCCGATCAAATGTGTACTGTGTACCTACACTATACGACTTCGGAGGGGTTTCCTAAATGCCACTTCTGGGTAGGTACACCCCCAAAATCGTAACAGACAGTCAAAGCCGCGATTCGCAATATCGAGGAGGCCAATTCACGTATTTAAAGCAGTACAGTTGCAGTTCAATTTCGATTAAAACGTCCATTTTCGTATTCTTGTAACTTTGGGATCGATCTCAAAACGCTTGCGCACCGTACTAGAATGTTGTTATTGCGCTCTCGAGACGCATACTTGACGCAGGCGTATAGAGAGAGATCGATCCCAAAGTTACAAGAATACATAAATGGCCGTTTTAATCGAAACTTAACTGCAACTGCACTGCTTTAAATACGTGAATTGACCCCCTGGTTCGCAAAAGTCACTGGATTTTGCAGGCGTGCATTTTAATTCAGCCGTCTTTTACTAATACCGTCGTGCCATTCGGTTCGATTTTTTGGTTCTGAGACATTATCTAGATGGATTCATCGTGCAGGGGTTGCTGGGCAAGGCTCAGCGGGTGGGCAGCGTATGGACGGACCAGACTCGGTAACCGCGATTCAGGTCCATCCACTCGCTGCGTCCCAACATCCCGAACCATTACCGGATAACTGTACAATGATGAACGACTATATTTTATAAGACTGTGATAATAGTACCGATTTAATCATTATTGCAAGAGTATCTATGTGCGTATATATATATACGTTCATAGATATATACGGCACTTCAAGGCAATCGCAACGATCTAATTTATTTTTAACCTCAAGTCACTCAAGTTTAGAAAGTAGATATCCTTATTAAGCAATACTAGGTTATTGTTGCACTTTGTGATTGTAGGCCTACAGGCTTAGTGAGTGCTTAGAGTGGTTATTTGGTGAGTTGAAGGGACCTGTGACCTTGAGGCTTGGGTGACATTTATAGAGTGATTTTTTGATTCTAATACCGTTCCTATTGCTCAGACTCAGGTTGAAAAAACTTGTTAAAAAATTGACCGAGCATATCGATGGTGGCAAGGAAAAGCATCAGAATTACTGAAACGTAATTTTGGTCGAATCGAATTTTCAAAACATCCAACATCGCGAAACGTCTAATGAGCAGTAAGCCTAAATGTCCAATTATTAAATGGTCTATAAATACAATTTGACACCGACTGTGGTGACAAGCTGACTGGTCAGCTTGTGACCACAGTCGGTGTAACCCGGTCGAAACGTCAAACATAAGGTAAATACTTAACCTAGGTTAAACGCGTTTATTTCCGTGTCATATTGTATTTATAATGCAACGCGTAAGTTTAAAAGTTATATTAAATGGTCTGTATAGCAGAACGCCTATTCAGCTAATTGTCAAATCCTCAAAATGTCTGGATACTCAGGCACAGAATGCAGCACACACATTACACCGGCAGGGAAACTGACATTATAATATGTAGGTACAGACTCCTTGGTCTATAAATGGTAGTGAATCATATTTTTTTAATGGTGTTTCGACATTTATTATGGAAAGGCACAGGCAAAGAGAATTTAATAGGTACTTCGTTTAGTCACAGTTAATTTAAATAAGACAAATAAAGAAGGGTCAATTCTATGGAGTTGCTCCCAACGCAATAAGTGTAGTGCATCAACAAAGACGAAAACAAGATCGTCAGTTAAATAAACATTCTTATAAAGCTAAAATATATAAAAAAACAGAACTAACATAATGAAGTCGGAACCAATAATGAATCTCAATGAACTTAGTAAAGTGCCTCCGACTGCATGATGATTATATAGGTTACATAGGGGATCTTGTTTGCGCAGGCGGATTTTTTTGATTTTTTATTTATTATTTTTTATTTAATCCCCATAGTGGTTGTAGTATGTAAAAACTAACATTTAACACAGCAATTGCCAAGTATTCAAAATTAAAAAAATAATGGTTGCTAACTAACTTTTTTAGTATTACAGTCAAAATCGTGTTCTACATTTTTAAAATCCTTACGATAAGCCCTTTAATTTGATACCCATATTGCAGCATTCAAAACAACTTTTATTTGCACCTCTTAATTTTGACATCTCACAGCCTCACACAGTCAAGAACACTTGGGCGGTGAAGACGAAACGAACGACGTCTTAATTGTATAAATCCGTCCAGTGGTTTGAAAGATATGAGGTAATAAAGAATATAATACATACAAGATACGCGCGTAAAACATAACCCTTACTTGCTGTATGGTTTGTTGCCCACACGACTTGAGATTATTGAATGATAGAACTGATTGGAAGATTGAATTGTTATTTATTGATTGATATAATAGTGAGTACAAGTAAACAGTATGAATGATGCAATTGCACTGAATGTAGAGCCGGCCGACGCAGGTAAAGTGCTGACAAAGATATGACCGAATTCTGTACATTGCTTGTACTTGCAGTCGGGTAAAAAAATTAAGCTTTGAGCCCTACGAGGTTTGAAAAAAACCGCGGTGATTTAGCCGAGTAGTATTTTTTTTGTCGGAGACGGAACTGCGCAATTGAGTGTACGTCCGTGATAATTCAGGTGTTTTTTTTATAGTGAATAGCCTATGGTAACAGCTTATAACAGTTTTTCCACAAAGGTTCGATAGCTCTTGTACTCACAGCGCTAGGTATATCCAATTGACGTGGATTTGCCTTTTGTGTGCTATTTGCGGAATAATTTAAATATAATTTGCACATTCGTTCATACATCCGTTTGTAGAATCTTTCAATGGCACAGGCGAGTAGTAAAAGTACTAGGTTAAGATAGCTATAAATAGCACTGTACTGTAGTAAGTGAAATAACTGGACAAAAGAGATTTATGAACTAATGTCTCAATTGGTCAGCGCAGAGCGGTGACATTCAAATCTTTTTTATGGGATTGTTATGGGCGACACGTGACGTTTACTCATCAGTATCACGACGAGGGTTAGACAAGGTACATTCGTTCCGTGGCGAATTCGATAACGGCGTACTAATCGTTCGCAAAAAAATAAAAAAATGTCTATGGTCTCCACCGCAAACGTCAAATCTATACTAATATTATAAAGCGGAAGAGTTTGTTTGTTTGTTTGTTTGTTTAACCGCGCTAATCTCAGGAACTACTGGTCCGATTTGAAAAATTATTTTTTTGTTGGATAGCCTATTTATCGAGGAAGGCTATAGGCTATATAACATCGCTACGACTAATAGGAGCGGAGTAGCGACGTGAAATGTTGCAAAAACGGGGAACATTTACGCATACGAAGTTCCGCGGGACAGCTAGTTCTATACTATAATTATTTTCTATTAACGACATCGCTTTCCAAATGTGACTTTGTCTAGACCCCCTGATCGTCCGTCATACAATCCGTCAGTTTATAAACAATCATTGTCAAATTAGATATATTTCGGGACTTAATCGCGTGAATGACAACAATCATTGTCAAAATTGTCAATAAAAAAAAAACAGTTAATTATGTATTACTTCACGAATTTGGCGTAAAAGTAAGAATGCCGAGTCATTTCTGTCAACGTCTTATTACAAGGTTCGCTTTTGATTCCGAAGTGAATAAGAAATTTTGAATTAGTTTTTCGTCTATACTCATATTATAAAGCTGAAGCTTGTTTGAATACTATAATTTCTGTGATACTGGACTAATTTAAATGAAATTAGGTATAAAGATAGCTAAAAGGTTGAGGAACGTATATACTTCTTACCTTGATTTGAAACACGAGGGTGGAACCGCGGGCGAACGCTACTTAAAAATATATGAGACGCCACACTAGGTTTATTCCAAATCGTCTATTCTGTCTTTTCACTTTGGCTAAAAATAGAATCAACGAACTCCTAAAATCGATCTGCGCAAAGCCATTTAAGTCAGAAGCGAATACCTTTTGCAGGTCTTCATATATTATGCAGTAGTCAATCTAAAAATATCGTAACAATTTACTGGCTATTTCCAAAAGTGCTCAAGAAATAGCTTGGTTAAAGCTTAGCCAAAATGGCAAAAACGGAACCCTTATAGTTTCGTCATGTCCGTCTGTCTTTGTGTCTGTCCGTCCGTATGTCACAGGCATTTTACTCAAAGACTACTCAATGAATATTGATGAAATTTGGTGAGAAAAGGTGTCTGTCTTGTAGAAGCCGCTACCTAGTTTGACAGCTAAATAATAAAAATAAATATCTTTAGGGGGGGCACTCCATACATGTAACATAAAATAAAAAATTTTTTTTCAGCAAACATCAACGTGTGGCACATAATTCGACAGGTCTTTCAAAGACATTTTGAGGTTTCTAATAAACTTTTTTGATTGAGTGAAAATTTTTAGAATTAATCGCTTTGAAAGTTGCATCATTGTGTCCTTACCTTATGAACCGTGGGACCAAAAAATATTTAAAAAAATAACAAAGGTAGCGCTTAACAAATACATTAAACTAAAATTACGAGATGACCTGACAGTATTAGCGCTATTCAAATTCTTGTTTCACAAAGCTCGGATCTTTGCGGAACAAGGATTTGCATCACGATGCTCCCTCTGAGACATTATTTCGTTCTTTGTCTATTAATGTGTTTGCATCACTATTTCACAGAAGAATTACTGATACTGCGGTGATACTACGCAATTGTAACTACGTCACACATTTCAGCAGCTTGCCTATGTCACAATATGCGACATTGTACTAGCAAGGTCACTCCCGACTAAAAGAAACTAAGCAATTAAAATTCACAGTGGGTACCCATCGCGATTACATTCCACTTGTTAATTAAAACAGCCCTTGACACTGGGGTCATATGACGTGAAATTGCTACAATGACTAGTTTTTTGGGACTACTACTTTCAGGTGACATGTCTAACGGCCGGTCTCAATCTATCTATCTACTAGAGGTCGAATTTTAACATATTTTGTATGGCGCTTGTGTAAAATATATAGCTCTAGTAGCCAAATCCATCGATAGATAGATTATTGAGACCGGCCGTGTCTGTGAACTGTTCGGTTGAAGGACGCTAAAGCAAGTGTAATTACTGGGCAAATAAGACTGGACAAATAATGTCTCGAATGTCTCTGCCAAACAAGGATTTAGGTGGCACTGATACTGTTATGGGCTAGCATGACGCTTACCATCAGGTTTGAGACATGCTCGTCTCTTCATTTAGTGGTATCAAAGTATATCCATGCGGAGATGTTTCCAAAAGAGCAAAATTCAAAATTCAGATCAAACCCGAGACATCCTATCAAGCCGCGAATGACCACGAGTCACCAGAACATGTTAGCAAACTTCAAATTTGATTTTGAGAGGAACAAAAGATATTGGTTTGAGGGGTACGAGAACTTAAGAAAATGTTTCATTAATGCAAAGCAAACATACAATAGTTTAAAGACTTGGATACTTTTGAACAGAGACACTTGTGCCACTACTTATTATTGCGAAATCCAACCTTATCTATACTAATATTATAAAGCTTAATCGTTTGTTTGTTTGAACGCGGCAATCTCAGCATCTACTGATCCCAATTCAAAAATTATTTCACTGTTGGATAGTCCATTTATCGAAGAAGGCTATAGGCATAACATCACGCTACGTCCAATAGGAGCGGAGCAGCAATGATAAATGTTGCAGAAACGGGGAAAATTTACGCAGACGAAGTTGCGCGGGACAGCTGGTATATTATCAATGTGAATGTAACTCTGTCCGTAGCCGTAAGCGAAAGCTAGTAACGAAATAAGAGGAATAGGTCCATACTAGAAACAAAACCATTACGATAAAACTAGCAACAAGCTATAGACACGCAGATACAGTACACGTAAAATTTATCGGGGATTTAAAAACTGTGACAAGAAAAGATGAGAAAAAACATCGTTCATTGGATTACCAACTTGAACCAATTGAAGCTAATAAACAAACTCTTATAAATGATAAGATTAATGATAACGTTAATGTAATCGACGCATCACAATCTGTAACTACGGAGAAATAAAATAAAAAAATACAGTGAGCGGTGGCATTGACATTGGTTGGTAACAAAGACGAAATCTTTTAGATAACGCGAGATCATAATGCTTAAGTCACTTTGGTAACATCAACATTTGTGATAAGTTGTTGACAGAATTGACATGGGTCTTCATTTACATTTAAAGTTGTAATTCTTTTGAACAATTCAAAAGAGCAATGTTTTTGTAAACCTAAGTCAGTGATAGAAGAGCCAAAATCCAGGACATTGGGGGGTAAAGCAAACCACACCTACACAGGCATACACGGAAATGTTCAAAGCTTTAGTTGGTTTCCTTAAAACTCCTTTAAACTCGCTTTATGCTTCGAATCACAACACAGTGGTGGTTCGAAGCATAGAAGCGAACAAGGAGATGGACAGTTTACACTACAGGCTCTCCTCTACTACCTCTCCTCTCTACTAGAGAACCCTCTATCGGAGATGTAGTAGAGGAAGTAGTGGCATATGTATACGTGGGAGTTTAATTAGGAAGATTAATTGAGATTATTTTATTTTCCGCATGTAATAAATGAGTCTCAAGAGCAATATTAAAATATATTTGCAGTAACTATGTGAAATGCTAGTAACTGTATGTTGAATATGAACAATCAAAATTAAAAATTTAAATTCGCAAGAGTGGGTTTCTAACAGATTTTCTCTCTATTTAACAAAGAATTTATAAAATTACAAAAATTTAAGGTACAGGCTAAGCGTCATCAAAAATCTGTTTAAATGGTTTCTGCAATGAAACTGACAAAGTCGTACAAATTCTTTGGGAAGGCGGTGGATGACATCACGATTGCCATAAAATCGAATCATGTGAAGCCTAAATTCGACATTGGTGGACATGTCTCGGTGCCGGAATTAATAAATTGCTAAGGGCCAGTACCCCAAAAGGTTGCGGGTTCAAGTCCCACCTGAGACGATATTTTCCTATATACATTTAAATTTGTAAGTTCAGCAATTTCTTCTGAATGATTTCTGCCACGGTGACCAATCTCTGTAGAGACAAGACATTAATAACAATAATAATGATATATTGAGTCAACTCACACAACGGTAGCTAATCGCTAACTAAGCAGAGCTTGTACTATGGAAACCAGACAACTGATAAACATACTTATATATTTTTAAATACATACATATTATAGATAAATAACACCCAGACACAGAATAAACCATCGTGCTCATCACACAAAGTTTTATCCTGTGTGGGGATCGAATCCACGACATTATAGTGTTATAGTGCATAAGTCTCTTTACCTTCACTAGCCTGATGGAACGAAAATCTAACACAACTAGACAAATATTAGTTGCAAGACTGAAGGCTTAAGAAAAAGACAACAAAATTTACAACAAAATTTATTGGCAGTTTTTGTGAAAATACATATTTCTAAAAACAATAAAATCAAGCATTTATGTTCTTTGACAAAACGTTATTAAATAACAACAACATTTTAGCTTGCTTGGCTTGGCGTATAGCATACATAGAAAGTATACATAGGCAAATGGTCTCATTGAAAAACTCGCAACATATATGCTGAATGGAACCATTTATTTTCATAGTTATGACTGGCAAACTCAGATTCATTATTTATGCTAAGGTTAAGATTGACTGGTTAAGGTTTTATCATATATTTTTCTAAATAAAAATTAATATAAGGTTGCTTATGTTTTGTACGTCATATACATGGCAATAAAGAAACTTTTCTTCTGTTTCTTCTTCTAACATAGAAATCATTTTCTTTGTTCTGTTTAAGAAAAGGTATTCTTAGTGCAATGCACTATTTTGAAAAATGTATGTCAATGTTCAAACAGTTGAATATTCTATTACAAGCTAACGACTTATTCATGGCTTTTAATTAATTCCTGTTAGAAAACCTAGAATTCATTGAATTAGGTTAATCTAATTATACCTAAGACGAATATTATACGAAACGTAAGTTTCAGAAATATACAAATGTGACGTATGGTACGGAAGATGATGACGAAACCAAGTTACAGGAGCTATACAAAAACTAGTAAAAATATAATCAATTTAGATAATCGAGTAAATCAAACCACTTATTCTATGTAAGAAAGACTCATTAATTGTCCCAAGATAATATATTATTCGATAATTTTAATAATTTATATTTTAAATAAAAAAATAAGATAATTTATTATTATTTTTGAAAATAAACACCTAGGAACTTTGCTTTAATCACGATACGTAATGAAGATTTTGAAGATAGCAGTAACGAGAAACCATAGAAAAATATCTCAATTAAACAAGGTTAAAAGTTACGAAGAACACGACGTCAAAAACACAGGCTCATAACACTTTCCTTATTGCGATGAATGTTAAAACCGCAAAGCAACACTTGAAAACCATCTCTCAACGTAAATATAAGATAAAGTTAATAAGAAACCAAATCGAAAATAATAAAAAATAATGTTTATATCTCCGTTAAGTCCATCACTTACATTTTAAAGTAGCATAACTTAAAATACTAAATCGAAAACGTGTATCGGCGACATTTAAATGCGGTGGTCCAATGCGGTCACAAAAATGAACTTTGTACGCTCTCGTCAATATTTGTTTTATACCTCCTAACAGCCTCTGCGAACTAACCGGTTCTTAAGATATTTGCTAAATCGCAAACACACATTAAAATACTTTCCTAATCATAAGAAACTGCTAGAAATACAGCTAAATTTTCTATTTAAATCCTACAATTGATTGACCATTTATGTTAAATGACTTAGAATCGTTTAAATTTATTTATTTATACGGCGTAAACTTACTTACAATAGCGTCATACTTATTGAAAAATTGAATACGCTTGCTTTAGTAATTTATCACTTCTATAATATAGAGGCGACATACAATCGCAACAGTAACTTCATGTTCCACAAACTTTCGCTCAATGAGCTACCAAAGTGACATAATTAATTTAACTTTAATTATATTTTAAAATATAAAAATATTCACTCACGTTAATGTCGCCTCGGCGTTCGATCAAATCCAGATAATTATTTATCAGTAAAATAATATCCACGCACGATATATCACTCGCGAATAAGTTTCGAATTTCGAACGACGCGTCCGCACTTTGCGGCTTCAAGCGCGCGACTGATATGAAGAGATTCTTTAACTGAATATCATGCGTGCGCGCATACTAAATGTAGTTCAGTGCGTTCCATTCTCGTGGAGCTACTATGACAGGTGCATGAACCGTTATCAAGAGGTTTCGTTCAATTATTATTAAGGTGAATGTTAATCAGTTCGATGTTTTTTTTTTCTTCGTAAAACGTGATATTGGTTTCATAAGATAGTGATTTTTTTCGTGTCTGGTATTGTTTTAATTGTTGGTGTCAGATATCCCGTTTGTTTGACATGATAAGCAAGTTCTTGACCTTATTATATACCCCTCACATCGCAAATAATGTTTGTGATCGATGCAATATTACATGATTTTGTATCACTAAGGTGGCAAGTGGCTAACAAGTTAACTGTCTGATAGATTAGCTGTTATGGTAGATTCTACTTTTAAAATTGAGGGAAATCTAGGTCGGTTTTTAGTAAATTCCTGTCAGTATCATGTATTTATTGTATACCATAATATGATTCGTTTACAACGTCATCATCGTCATCATCACTGGCCTATACCATCTTGATTAGATGATTAAAACAGCGTCACAAGAGCCGTTTTAATCATTTGATCAAGATGAGAGTTTTTGAGATCGATCCCAAAGTTACAAGAATACAAAAATGGCCGTTTTAATCGAAACTTTACTGCAACTGCACTGCTTTAAATACGTGAATTGGCCTCCAGGATGCACCGTACAAGCGGTCCGCTTTATGCGTCAATTCCCGTATAATAAATAGTTATAATCATACAACGCGAAAGTCTAAATGCAAGTAAGGTCATAACTAGTTGCTGCCTTTGTAAATATCCGTATACCCCTTCTCCAGTTTCTTCAAACCCGTAGTGATACCATTTTTAGTATTACAGTACTATAAACTTTTATTATTTATTTTCCTAACAGTTTGTAAAGCTTTACATTGCACCATTATTTAAAGAAAATAATAACTAAGGGCCTAAATATTACCTTGAGGTACACCTAATACAATAATCTAAATTAATATCGTGCAATCAATACCAAAACTTAGGGTATTTGAAAATAAAAACAAATCTTGAATATTATTTAAATTATAATAGAAAAACGATGTAGAAAAACAGCACCTAGAATAAAATACTGTATCAAATCAATCAAAGGCTGGGGTCAAGTCACGTACATTTTGATACTAGAGTTAGCTATTTGAACAGACAGTTAACAGTAGATAAGTTATTGAAAGAGACCGTAAGTCGACCGATATCATCCTCGAAATATATCATAGCGTTACTGACAAGAGTAGCGTCATTCAATACAAAAATAACCTAAATAGGACTAATAAATAACACAACGATTGCTATAATTTCGTCAGGCCTAGTTAATGACGATGATATTGTAATATCCTGCTGTTAGTGCATACTAATTGCATTTGTAATCCCTAATTGTTCAATTTCACCATTGTTACAACACCGTCTGTTGCGAATGAATGCAGTAAATAGCTGTGGTTTGGGTGAAAAAAAACAGTAAAAGTTTGGCAAAGAGAGAAATATATTTAAGGGACGTTGCCAGAATTTTTGATTTGGGGATTTAAGTAAAATACAGTTAGCCGGTTTAGTTAGCCAATTTAGTCAATTCAGTAAAACACACAAAATGATTTTAAGTAAAGTTGGGTCAACGTAACTAGGCCGGACTGAAGTAGGCGACAAGTGGCAACCACTTGTCGCCTACTTCAGTCCATTTGCAGATGATTTTTTTGAAGTAAATGGTGACAGGAAGCGGGGGTCGGGGGCGGTAACTAAACCAAGAGGATTAGAGATGCGATTACGCATTACATTGTCATAATTAGTATTACTAATTCATGTTTTTTTGTGATTATTTTGGTAAAGAAATTGTTTTTCAAAGTTTCTTTATTATTTACTGTAACTGTTCTAAATTTAAACTTTTATGATCTCATTTAAATAGTGTTTTTATATTGTTGAATTAAAATGTTGTTAGTAATTTTAATCAATTATTCGTTTTCGTAAGTAATTTTAGGGTCGCATCTCTATGACATGCGCGAAAGTGATAAAAACCTAACTTCAATCCGGTCAAGTTACGTTGATCGTACTGTAGATGGAGCACGTAAGGTTGTTGGAGGGTCATCTATCTAATGTTTAGTCAAGATTTTTGAGATTCTAGTACTTAAACGTAAAGCTTCCAAAAAATCAAGTTAAAGAATTAGTAATATAAATATCTTCTAACCGATTCTTATCATAGATCAGCCATCAAAGGAAGAGATATTGTGACAAGTGTGTGTGGCACAAAGTGTGTGACATCCTAACTCTTCGGAACAAAGTGGTCCGAGCTAGTACGAAATTTTGTGTCCGTGAGCGATGTCCATACGTACGTTGCTCGAGCCATATGAAGCGTTTTTAGGGTTCCGTAGCCAAAATGGCAAAACGAAACCCTTATAGATTCGCCATGTCCGTCTGTCCGTCCGTCCGCAGCTTTGCTCAAAGACTGTTATTTTTGTTAGAGCTAAGTGCCCTGCCCTAAGTGCCTGAGCTATGTCTCCACCGAGATTGGTTATCGCTGCAGAATTTCGGATACCAGGATTATTACATTTCCAATTTGCTCATGTCTCCTTATCATTTTTTATCTTATAAAGTTCGCTCACATGTTCATCGTATGTTATATTCTGATGTAATAATACTTCCATAATATTCTTAAAATTTTGTTTGGCTATATCATTAAATTTTTGTTTTATATGCTTTGAAATTAGCATATAGGTATTATGTTCGACATTCTACTGTGATGGTGATTGGCAGTGGCGCTCAGGATTTGTTTAAGGTGAGTGTGAAAGGAGGGGGGGACTCTTGTTATGGCGGTCCATCTCATCAGCGACTAGCCAACTACGCAGGAGATACTATAATGTACAAGTGTATTCCCAGATACAAATGTACTTTTTGTTCTCTCAATCTTATAGTCGTACTAGCTGTCCCGCGCAACTTCGTTTGCGTAAATTTTCTCCGTTCTTGCAACATTTCTCATTGCTGCTCCGCTCATATTGGTCGTAGCATGAAGTTATATAGCCTTCCTTGATAAATACGCTATCCAACAGTGAAAGAATTTTTCAATTCGGATTAGTAGTTCCTGAGATCACCGCGTTCAAACAAATAAACGAACAAACTAACTCTCCAGCTTTACAATATTAGTATAGATATATCTATATTTCTTTATCTATACTAATATTAATTTTGTAGGTTTGTGTGTGTGAGGTTGTAGGGGGTAATCTCTGGATTTACTGAACCGATTTCAAAAAATCTTTTACTAATAGAAAGCCACGTTATTTGTAAGTGTCATAGGCTGTTGGTTTCCTAATTGATTGATGTTAGATTCTACATCTGTGCAATAAATATTAATTTTAACAAACCTTGGACTCTGGTACGCATTATGTTTCCAAAAAAAAAAATGTTTTTAAATAGGTATTCATTAAGTAATAAATTAAATTAAATCTGTACTTATTAAAAAAAAAACATGAATAAGTTTAGCTTTAACCAGTGTTCCGCAAAGTGTGTTTCGCGACACACTAGTGTGCCGTAGTCATTAGCTGGTGTGCCGTGGAAACATGGCAAGATTTATCAGAAATTTACAAAAATAATTTCTACACTTTATTTAAGAATTTTACGAGTGACCCGCTTCATGGCACAAGTAAGGACCGCGCTTATTGCCTGCTTTTTACACAGGCAAGCACTGATGACAAAGTCTTTGCCTAATTAATTGTTGTCTGTTCTTCAAGAAGTCGTCATTTCAACAAAATCGTCAATTACATTAAATCGCGACCGCTGGACTTCCAGGAAATGGGAGCAGGTTATCAAAAGAACTGCATGCCTCATGACAATCGACGAATAGATGAGAACCTTTTCCAGCCTTATCCAGTATTTCCGACTACTTCGAGGCAGTGCATAAACTAGATAATGGCGCCGTATCGTATTTAAAATTGAACTCTAAATTTTTTTATACCTTAAACACAAAAAGTTTGCTTAACACTGGCTTAAGGGTAGATTACGCGAAACAGGGTTCGGCTCTCTCAAAAATTTATATAGAAATTCGACATGTGTTGAGTATATCTGCTTTTTTATTATTATTATTAAGCTGGTACCACAATCCTAATGCTTATATCTTTTTGGGTAATATTTCTCCGCGTCTCCGCTCCTTCAATGGATAGGCAGTCTAAAGGGGTGAAATAGAGATTCTAAATTTCAATCAAAAGCAAACTTACGACGACGGACAGAAATAGATGTTTTTCAAAACATATATCATGCAGAAAACAAAACCAAAACCCATGTCAGTAAAGCTCGTTATCCCTTAAACCAGGTCGCGAACAAGCACTCGACAAAATGTCGCAGTTCTAAGTACACCCTTAAACCAGATCCAAGTCTATGCCTTCAATATGGCTGCCAAAGTGACGTCACACGGGGTCATTTAATGTCAACTACTTTTGTTTCTTTAAACGAAATTTGTATTAAAGCTTAGATTGGAATTTTGTTTTTGATAAGAAACATAAATGACTGGTTTGTTAGTGACCCTGACTGCACTCTGGCAAACTCATTAGCTTTATAATATTAGTATACAGGATGGATTAATCCAATGCCCCTGAAGGGAGTACCTACCCTAAATATTAGAGTTAGCAACTTTTATTTTATTTGCAGAATTAAAATAAATTGCATTCAAAATTTTTTTAAACATCTTGCCTGAGCCAGGAATCCAACCCGCAATATGTAGAAAATAAACAGCCTGTATTTTTATGATACCGATCAAAAGGGTCAATCATTAGGGACAAATCTCTCTAATAAACACTACGTCTAAAATTTAAAAACTGGGCAAGTCCATGTCGGGTTCCGTAGTCCCCCATCCGAATAATGCCGCTTATGAAATGGTTTTTCTGTTGTTTTTGTTTCATACCATTAACAACGTTATTTAAGTATTTTTCAATGAATAGAACGAAAGTTTTGTTACTTTTCACTTGGTCTGCTGTTCATTTGTAAAGCCTACTTATCTGTGATAGTTTTCCTTTTAATTTCACTACATATAGGTATACTATTACCGTGATATTTTTCACATACCCAACATCAATCATTTAGCAGGCAGGGACACTTGACTATAACAAAAAAATGTATTTTAAAGCTTTATATTTCACAAACAGATCCCTAAATCTTAAAATGGTCTTCACAACCCCTGACCCTGACAACTAAATGTTTTTAAAAGATCTATCTAATGATCCCCAGATGATGCGGTAGGTGAGGAAAAAAAATCACATCCCCACTTTACATATGGGCGAGGTACCCTAAAAAAATGGTTTTGCAATATTTTATTTCACTTTCACTTTGTAGGCGTAAGTAATAATGATGTGTATCCATGCAAAATTACAGCCTTCTAGCACTAACAGTCTCTGAGGTAAGCTGCGGACGGACGGACGTACATGGCGAAACTATAAGGGTTCCGTTTTGCCATTTTGGCTACGGAACCCTAAATAGACCATGAAAATTAACAATAATAAATTATTTATATTCTACAAGGTGAAGACGAACTCTGCCTTATGTAACTTTTGCAGATAGTTAAATAGGTCAGAATTCAAATTTACTATTTAAATTTTTACCTATTCGATTATTCATTTTTACTTATTACCACATGCATAGTGATATGGAGTAGACCTTTGCCCAGCAGTGGGACTGCACGGATTATTAAAAAAAACGAAAACGCTATAAATTTATAAAAATAATCATTTTGATTTTTTAACACGGATTTATTAGCTTCATACGTATGTTAGTATGTAACGGAATCATTGAACGTGTTTTTTCACCCACTACAGAGAGTCGGATTTAATTAAAACTTGTTGTAGTCCATTTATCGAGGAAGGCTATAGGCTATATAACATCACGCTACGACCAATAGGAGCGGAGCAGTAATGAAAAATGTTGCAAAAACGGGGAAAATGTACGCATACGAAGTTGCGCGGGACAGCTAGAGCACCTTATCTTCATATTATTTATTAATGGCATGAATTTTACAACAGCTATTATAATATCCGCACACAAAGGTTTAAAAGTACTTACTTAATTATATATTGATATGTTTTAGCGATTCAACTCGTAACAAGTGCTTAGCTAATCAGTTTAATGATAATAACTATGTATTACCGTCTGTGACCGATAAAAAAACCTGCTGGGGAGATTTTTATCAAACGGTATTTCATGATTTTTCTTAAAGCGTCTTCCAAACGGTTGGAAACAAAGATCAAACCAAGGTGACCTTGCATGTTTCCAACAGTGTAGACGGCTGTTGCAAACCAAGTACAAAGTAATTTGGTTTACAACAGCCGTCTACACTGTTGGAAACAAGCAAGGTCACCTTGGCGGGAACGCTTGTTTAAACCATCTGGAAGACGTTTAAGACTACTTCTTCCATAATGTTCAATGCTAGTAAAAAAATCTTTTATTTAGGTTATGCTACCGTGTTTGGTCATTCGGTCTTGTAGATTCGGAGCAAATTGTCTGTCACAGAAGGACAGGCAGAAACACGAGTGATCCTATAAAGGTTCCGTTTTATCTTTTGGAGGTACGGAACCTTTGGTCATTGGAAATAGAGCAAAAGGCGGTACTTTTACTATACATGAAATAATGTATACATTTATAACATAATCTATCAACCTTTATGATGTCCCACAGCTGGAAACAAGTCTCCATAATAGAACCTACTTATTATAGATCCTGGGGGTAACTGCCATAATCCCGTCCTGACATGAAGGTCTGATTAGCAAAACGTCGTCTAAAGAGCAGTGATTAGCAAAATGTACATGTAGCAAAACGTCTAAGTATCAGATGGTCTGTATAGCAGAACGTCTATTTAGCAAATCGATTTTTTTATTATGAGTGTACACTCATAATAAAAATTGAATATCATTTTTAAAGTATAATTAATAAATATTTTATAGAATTTTATAAGTATTGCAACGGCCGTGGTCACGGGTACCAGTCTACCCGTGACCACGGCCGTTGCAATACGGTCGAAACGTCGGGCAATTAACAAAGGTATTTAGAGCCTTAAAATAAAATATTTACGCGATTAAGACCCGTAGCTTAATAAAATTCTATAATGTGTACAAATCGCGAAAGATATATTTTATAAAATCTGGATTAAATATAAAGCTAGTAGTAGCCTCTTTAATATTATCAGGTATTACGCACAAATTCTCGCTCCGCTTGGCGAGCGGGTTGGCGATCGCAGTAAGGCTTTAAAGTCTCCGAGAACGCCGCGACCCGTCCCCCGGTGTGAAATCCCTTAATCGCCTTGACGACACCCACGCGGGAAGAAAATAGAGATAATGAAATCCTCCGATCCTCCTATAATGTAGTACTAAAGTGTTCCCGTTCCATTTTATATTAAAGATACCAGACGAGACAGAGCATTACGAGATCCATAAATGTTGGTTTTGGGTCAGGGTCGGAGTGTGCTTCTGTGTTAATTGCATGTTTATAAAGCCCCTGTGACACGGGGTTTGTGCCCAAATGCAGACGTTGTATTTTTAACCACCAACGAAAAAGATTAAGGCAATTATTAAAAGTTTAACGCTGGCTCCTTCCCGCTCGTCCAACATGTGGGTCTGAAAAATAGCATTTGCGCCAACGTTGGACGAGCGTTTTTCTTGATCCACACATTAGACTAGTGGCGTTAAGACCGACGTTGGGGCTAACATGTGGAGCTGGTGTAACGTTGGCGACTGCGCATATAAATGTGATACTATAACGCACAAAGAAAAAGATGGATATGCTTTTAGGGTTCCATGTCTCAAAAGGAAAACACTAAACCCTTCTAGAAAATCACTTTGTTGTCCGTCCGTCTGTCAAGACTCTATCTCAGGAACGCGTGGAGCTATCGAGTTGAAATTAAAACCATATACTCAGGTGTACAGTCCCTCTAATCTGTGAAAATCAAACTAAGTTAACGTAAAAAAAAGATACGGCCGTTTATTTGAAAGACTGCGAGACTCGATTCCTGAATGAGTGAATGGGACTCACCCCTCCACTTTTCCGGTTTATTTTTATAATACAATTTAATCAGCATATCTTATAGCTTTTAATGGGATCAGCAGTTTTCAAGATAATCAACTTTTATTTTACGTCTCGACCGGGTTACACCCCCAAATACTCTTCCTCCCTGGTTATATTTATGCCTAGGATGGCCAGGCGCGAAACCGGGAGGAGGGGTTCCCGATTGAGGATGACCGCTTTTATTCCCGCATCGTATTGTATATTATATCCGCTTCGATCTATCTCCAACTGAAAGTCCAGATACAGTAACAGCTAGCGACTCCTACCCTTACAAGATAACCCCTGGTCAGAGGTCTCCGCGGTCTCGCAGTGGACACAAAGTCGTGTGAAAGACACGCCGTCCTCTGAACGACACTAGGAAATAAGATAACATATAATATGATACAAGGCCGGGGAAGGTCGTTACGTACTGTAGATGGGTACTGAAATATATATAAAAAAGAATAATTTGTAGACGGACTCTTCTTCACTATGTATATTGTATACATATAATAGTAGAGGTAGAGGTAAAGTTTGTGAGTTAGAGTAGGCCCTACAACGTCACAAACTCACAAATGTTGCAGCGTTTTTTGAAAATCAACCTCTAAGGGGATAAAGTAGGGGTTGCGAGTTTCACATCGCTTCCGGGCATTGCCACTGGGCGGGCCGCCGACGGTGTAACAAATTCCGGCGGCACGTTCGGGAAGGTGGCGAGCGATACACGGCGGGTTTTTTAGTGGGTGCAAACCCCACACTACCTCCACCGTCTTTCCCGGACGGTGGGGGTGTTCGTAAGGACTTTTTCCCGACACATCAAAAAAAACAAGGGGGTTGCTAGTTTGTGTGAAACTCCATCGCAAGATAGTATTAAATTCCGTCAATTTTGAAGTTAGGTCTCTTAATTTTTTGGTAAAAACTAAAGAACACGTGTCTGTGCTTTTTGAAAATCAACCCCTAATGGGGTAATATAGGGGTTGCAAGTTTGTATGAACAGTCCGTCGTATTGAAGTTAGATCTATGAAATTTCGTATATGGCTTTTTGGTTTAAAATAAAGAACCAAGTGTCAAAATACACGGGGAATATATCTACGCGGGCGACATCTAACTTTTATCCCCCCCCCCCACGTCACTTGAACGTTTTTAACTCCATATTCTTTCCATATTTTACATTTTTCGGTCCATATTACATATAAATATTTTGTGATTTTAAATACATGTTTTTCAAAGCCCATGCATTGTAAAGGTAGAAAAAACAGACTAAATATACATTTTTACAAAGCTGTGATAAAAATACAGTTTTTCTTAGAAAAACGAGAGCTATCTAATGATAACAGCCACTTCACAATATAACCCATATTTAAAAAGATAGCGAATGAGAATAACAACTATGATTGAACTTTTTATGAAAAATTGAAACAGATAACTAATTGTAAGCACATTCCTTATTAGCACATAGCTCTTATAATCAGCTAGCTGACCCGCAACTTCGTCTGCGTAAATTTTCCCCGTTTTTGCAACATTTTTCATTACTGCTTCGCTCCTATTGGTCGTAACGTAATGTTATATAGCCTATAGCCTTCCTCGATAAATGGGCTGTCTAACAGTAAAATATTTTTTTCAATTCGGACCAGTAGTTCCTGAGATTATCGCATTCAAACAAACTCTTCAGCTTTATAATATTAGTATAGATCAATAAATCTTAAAAGAAATATAAATCTTGAAAGCCACAACCACAAAAAAAAATAGCTATTGATTTGTCCCTCCATCTGTCTAACCCGTGGAAGTCGCGTCATGATAGTATACTATGGATAGAAGCCTTCTGAAATTGACAAAAAAAAGTATACCAAAGAAGAAATACAAACATCCGGAAGAAAACAAAAGTAAGGCCTTATACGCACGAACGATTATTATACGCGCGTTAAAAATCCGGCGAGCCGGCCTCTCGATGTGATATGTGATTCATTCCTAACGCCCAGGGTTGAAAACAAAACACTACACGAAAAAAAGCTTCGCATTGTTGAAGTATTTGTCGCCTATTTTGGTTTAGCTTAAGACAGAAGAGGCGATGGCCTGTTCAAATAGCAGGATTTGAGAACAAGAGGTGGATTCTTCTAACTACAAAGTAGTTAGGCCTACCAGTAACCTGCTGATACCGTCACCTTAAGGCTACTGTGAGGGTAAACCTTCTGTTTATTAGACGAATGTTGCTACCAATAAACAGAAATGGAAAAGATGTAAGAGGCTTTCACCCTATGGAGATCGCACACATTGTTATTTTATATTTTCTTGTATTAACATAGAAATTGCAAATTTACAATTCGGTATAAAAAACAAACATCAAATTATAATAATTGTAAAACAAATGTCCAAGCAGAGTTAAGTCGACCAATTAGGATACCACGGGCTATCTTGCCAAAAGAGTGCAGGTCGCTTTTCTAGACACGCCGCCCTGAATGACATAATCCGTCGGGCTCTTGCCTCGATAAACGTACCAGCTCTTTTGGAACCTACCGGCTTAGCTCGGGACGATGGCAAGAGACCTGACGGGATGACGCTGATTCCTTGGAGTTTGGGAAGGGTGCTTGTGTGGGACGCCACGTGTGTAGACACACTTGCTCCTTCCCACCTCCACGGAACCAGCGTTAAAGCTGGAGCGGCGGCTAAAGCGGCCGAAAAACTAAAAACCCTTTTTTTTTTTTAAGAATAAGAATAAGAATTATTTATTTGTTAGACATAGGTAAAATTACATGTAAAATTACATTTGTGGTTTTTTTATACAATTACATTCTGTTCCTTATGTCTTACCGTTAGGTGTACAAATATTAATAAAATAACAATAACACGAAATTAAATTGACATTTGATAAAATAATTAAATACAAAAATTGATAAGATGTCACATTAAATTATATTAAATTAAATTAATAAAAAAAAAAAATTAAGTGGTCTTAAATACAGTGGTCTCGGCAACCAATATATATTTATAGCATTCGGCGTCCAGACCCTTGGCCCGTGGGGTCCAAGTGCACAACATTTTTTTAAAGAACTTTCCAAAAAATTGGTCGACTCCACTGGTGACCGTAGAGCTGGCAGCTTCCTCGCACAACGCATCAGCATTGCTATACAGCGAGGAAATGCTGCCAGTATTTGTGGAACCATGCCTAGGGGTCCCAATTTTTTGGATATATTTTAGTTTTATTTAGTCTTAATTTCTAGTTTAAATATAGTATTTAATAGTTTAATCAATATACCTAGTAAACTTGTAAATATTTCTAAATAAATAATAGATCCATTTTAAAAAAAAAATATTAAACCAATATATAATATAATATTTCAGAAACCTGCGCTTTTCGGAGGCGACACTGAGCTGAACCAGTCTACCCATGACCACAGCTTTACAGTATGGTCGAAACAATGGGCAATAAACAAAGGTATGCAGCCTTAAAAATTTTTTTTTACTTGATTAAGAGCTTATAAAATTCCATAAACCAATACATGTCTTAAATGTGAGTTATCAGTAGCTTACATACTCAAATCACTAAACAGTTTTCAAAGACCTATATGTCCCATGTGGAAATTAAATCAACAAACCACAATCTATGTCTACACAAATAAATAAAACTAGCTTATGCCTGCTGCTACGCCCACATTGTTGCCAGATTGTTACCAAGCACTTCAGTTTTATATTACAGTAGGATCAACGTAACTTGACCGGATTGAACTAGGTGAAAAGTGGTTGCGCAGATGCATTTTTTAGTAGTAAATGGTGACAAGAAGCGGGAGGTGGGGGCGGTCACTAAGCCAAGAGAATTAGAGATGCAATTATGCATTACATCGTCATAATTAGTATTACTTATTAATGTAGGAAACTCAACTGACTGGCTCTTCGCATTCAGAGCCCAAAAGCGATGTATAAGAATTATGTTCGACTTAAAAGCAAGACAATCATGTAAACCGTATTTTAAAAAATATAATTGAATGAGCTTTCCCAGCTTATATATTTACAAATATATATATAAAGCATAATAAAAACTTATTTGCTGCAAGAGAAAGAAAACGCCACATAGGTAAATTGTGTGTTGTTCAAAGTAGGACCACTTTGATGCATAAGAGCGTATTTTGTAGGGCACCTCTCATTTATAATGATCTGCCTGCATCAATTAGAGAAATTGAAGAAAATTTTAAATTCAAGAAGGAACTAAATGATCCTCTAGTGAATAAATGCTACTACTCACTTCAAGAGTATTTCGAGGATAAAACATAACTGACTTTCTTTAATGCTCAATACTACTCATCTTCACTTGATAATGATATTGTAATTATTTTTCTTTATTTATATATTACTAGCTTTCGCCCGCGGCTCCGCCCGCACGGATGTCGGTTATCGCGATAAAAACTATCCTATGTCCTTCCTCGGGACTCAAACTATCTCCAACCAAAATTTCATCTAAATCGGTTCAGCTGTTTGAGCATGAAAGCGTAACAGACAGACAGACAGAGTTACTTTCACATTTATAATATTAGTATGGATAAGATATTGTTTTATTAAAATTTGCACACCACAACGGTAAAATATGGATTGAACAGTACCTAATGTAACTACTAACACAATATGTAAAAAAAAAAAACATGTCTTTTTTCGTAAAGAAAAAAAACTGATGAAAGGTTATATGATACTGATAACAAAAACGGCTTTTAATTTTTCAACATTTAAACAGCTTTTGATTTTGACTGGACTTCCACGCTCAAACAGCTGATGATGTAAGGAGTAACTTAAGCTACTTATTATGGCGCTATCATGTCTAAAGAAATAGACTAGAGTTATAGATGTTTTAATTATTATGTAAATATTGCAACATGTTTATTAGTTTTGCACTAAAACTGATTTAAGATTAGTAGGTAAGTTGTTTATGCATCGTAACTTTAAATTAGTACTTTATATATGTAATAAGAATAAAATCCTTGTGAAATGTAAAAACAAAATATTATTATGTATTATTATTACAATTGATGTGTTTCCTGTTACAATACTCCACTTAGCGGTGTAAATTTATAATAGACGGTAAAAACTACGGATGCGTAGCGTTACATGAGATCAATGCTAATCAGTACAAAATAAGAATATTAGAAAGCCCGACTACAATCGCTGACATAAACGAAATCATGTTTACTGCTAAAAATATAATTAATACAATAAATTACTTATATTTACAGTTTATAATTGTTACGCCGCAATCACTGGTAAATATCACTATCGTCTTACAATCGGATTAGACGATCAATTCGTATAAATCAGCATTTAAATGCCGATAACTACTGACTACACCGGAATTACTTTCGAGATAAAAAACACAGAAAGAATAAAATGTATACTCACTGATATAATTCGGCGCGTGCCCCACTGGTGTAAAGCACAATTTAATCACTGATAAGTAATCTAACGATTAATAATTCGACGATGAAACGGCCGACCGACTTGCCGATAGCACCACGATTGACGTTTGCAGCGCGGCCATTTCCAGAGATCGTTCAAAAACGGTTTCTGATTTGATTTCTATAGTATTTAATAAAATTTAGTATCCTAATCATTATTTTATTTTCGTTACAAAATGTTACCCTTACTTCCAATTGATTATAATAATACATAAACAAGATTTTCCTTGATATCCGTTTCCTAAGAAATGTAGAAATAATTGTTTACGTTTTCCAGCCGGGCAGTTTTTGAACATATCCCTACAAATCCCAAACAACACGTTTAGTTACTACAACGCTAGAACTGAGAGTTGTTAGAACTAAGTAAGAACAGCAAAAAAAATTAATTGAATAGAAATTTAAATCACTTTTACATTACATTGAAAATATTTCTTTAGTTCTGGAAGAGTATATAAATCTTAGAAAATGTTAATCATTCTTAATTAACAAAAGATAAACTTATAAAAGTCTTTTGATAAGATTAGTGTATAAACTAAACGCATACATTGGCAGATTGGCAGTGTCACCATCACCACAGAGTACCTACATTTGTTTGTACTGAAAAGTGTCACTCCAGTCATTCTGTCACTGAATTTATAAATATTTTTCAGAATTTCTAGTTGATATTGCTTATTGATATTAATTAATTAATCGACTTCAACTGCATAGCTGCTCTTAAAGCATGGGGATATGATATGCTAATGTCATTTGTTAAATTCATAATACAGTTTTCTTTAATTAAAATATAAATCGAAAATGTCCACCACAGTGAAAACATAAGTCAAAGTTACAGATTACTAATAAAGTGATTTCAAAAACAGTCTTATATTAAAAACTAAGAATGTAGCGTAATACAAAATAGACTAAAATAAATACATATATTGTTAATTTGTTTATGACCATGGAAGTCCGCGATACAACAAGTGGAGGTATTCGCTTGAAAAAATTCTTCTCTTTCGCCGACTCTTGTAGGATATGTATGTCTCGGAATACAAACCTAAGTAACATATTTAACACGGAGAACGAAAATATTATCGAAGAAGTCTTATTCTGCACTGGAGTTAGTGTAAGTATCTCAAAAAATACTCTTGCCCCATTCTCTATTATTCAAAAGCAATTTAAATCTTATTAGACATTGGGTTCATGAATAAATTCGGTCGGGGTGTAAAAAGGGGTGCACTAAAAATATATTTTTTTATTTTTTCTCAAAATATCAAATAACATTGGTTTCAAAACCAACATATTATTGTCAATAAAAAAACAATAGTACTTTTTTTGTAGTCAACCTTTTTAGTAGTCATTATGATTAGGTTTTGCGGCCCACTTAGTCTATGGTCTACATGCTTTTGGCCCAACAGTGACCTTGAGCATGTCACGGCTGGTCTAGTGGTTAGTGACCACATTTACAAAGGTTGATTTGTTTGATTCCAACCCAGGATAAATCCTTGTGCCCAGAGCATGATTGATTATTCGGTCTAAATGTATATTATTTTCTATAGGAATGTATTTAGATTTCAGTATATAAGTATATTTATTAGTTGTCTGGTTATATAATTTTTTTTTTTTAGTTTTTTTAAAAGATGACTCCTGCACTATGGTACAAACCCTGTGTCGCGGGGTACTTTACAAACGTACAAGTCATGGACACAAAGTACACCCAGACTCGGAACAACAATTTGTGGATCGCACAAAGTGGTGTCCCGTGTGGGAATTGAACCCACTACCTCTTGCGTTGCAGTCGGACACACTCCCACCATGCCACAGAGGCAGCCGCATAGTATATACAGTATAGTACAGGCTGTCTAGTTTGGAATCAAATGGCCGTTTGTGTGTTTTCATTATGCTCTTTATTACTTTAAGAATCATATTACAGAACAATTTTTAATTGTAAACTTAAAAAAAACAAATATATTTAAAAATTTAAAAAGCTTGTACACTAGCATTAGGTACAGGGACCAAGCTAGGGGGCGTTACAGCCACAGAGCTAATAATTAGTTTTCTCTCTTTCCAGCTTAAACAAGAAGATGGCTGGCCGACAAAGATATGCACACAATGCCTCAAAGACCTCTCAGTAGCATTCAAGTTCAAGACATCATGCATTCTTGCTGACGAGACATTCCGAAAGCTGACTAGTGAGACACGGATAAAGGCTGAAGTACAAGAGGAGAGTGATATTGAATACAATGAGATTATTGAGTATGACAATGAGTTAGAAGATGATTATGGAGATGAGGTAAGGGTAAAAGGATGGAGTTAGATTTTATAAAAATATTAAAAAAGTGCTTTTTAAATGGTCAAGTTCATTGAATAATTTGTTGAAACAACTTACTACTTTACAAACATAGATACGAATTATGTCTTAGCTTCTCGTAAATGTTCCATCCAATGTCTGTACATTACAGACATAACCATACAATATCAAGGGTATTGGTGACCTGAGATTTATGACGTTTTCTCGTAAATTTCTCGATACATGGCAACCTCACTCAAACAAAATATGTACACTTAGTTACAAAAAGTCTCCACCACCCCGAGACGAAACTTTTTCTTCATTTCAGGCAAGGAAACAATTGTCAAACTCAAGGTAGGTCCTGATGTACCTTAAAATTGACAATTAAGGAATTGTGAAGGAAACATTTTAAAATATGAGTCTTCTTCATACAATGTGTTGAGAGAGGTACATTATGAAAATAAGCTATTATAGTACTATTGTCTCTGCAGTATTTTGTGACATTGTTAAAAATTAAATCAAATTTCCAGGTCCGAGACGAAGTAAAGTTTGAGCCTGTGGAGATACCAATTGTTAACAGAAAAACAAGAGTTAAAAAAGAAAGACCTGTAAAGTTAGTATACTATATAATTACTATATATCTGTCCTAGTGAACATTGTACTGCCTCTTTTTTTATCGGATTAAGTTGTGAATCTGAATTGGAACACACACAAAACATATCATCAAATTGGTCCAGCCATTTAGCAGGAATGTTTGGGAATACAGACTTCAGTAATATACACATACAGAAGAATTATACAGGGTGATTTGTAATATACTAATAACCTCCCTGTAAAAAGCCAAGCCAAACAAAATATAAGTGTATTTAAAATCAATCTGTATAAAGAAGATTATAAAAAATATATAATATTTAAAAAGATACATTACATTAAAAAGAAAAATCTTGAGACTTCAATCAAGGAAGCCATAGGGGATCCAGGTGGTTGTTTTCTGTACTGAATTCCTCCCCGAATTTGATTCAACACCGGTACGCCATATCCACCAACGCCGAGGGGGAATTGCCTGCTTAAATACAATGTTCAAATTCCCCAAAAAACAAGTCATTTAGGCAATTGCCTCTGTTGCCCCCCCCCCCCCCCCTGTATCCGCGCCTGCGCTTGAAACACTTACTAAAGATAACAAGCAATGTGGGTAGCGCATTCCTAGCAATATTGTTAACCTCTCCAACTAACCTAAACTGCTTGTTTCACGTCGGTAGTATGATGGGTACGATTTGAATCCGCGACCTTTCGATTGCGAGTCCGATGCCTTAACCTATGATGCGTAACCTTCGTTACAGAAAGCATTCTAATAATTACGATGTTGCCAGCCTGAATATTTCAGTAATTGTTAAAGGCATTTCTTGTCAATGACTTCAACTGTATTAAAATTTAGAAAAAAGAAACTAATACACTTAATTCACGGTTGAATTTCTTATATTTACTATAGAGTTTCGTTGTCTGTCTTCGAAACTCATCATCAGATCCTTACCAAATTGATATGGGACCATTTGAATAAACCTCTTTTCAACCAAAAAATAATACTGGAAATCTGGCTTTATATGACAGAGCTAACGCTTGCGCACCGTACTAGAATGTCGTTATTGCGCTCTCGAGACGCATACTTGACGCAAACGTATTTGAGATCGATCCCAAAGTTACAAAAATACGAAAATGGCCGTTTTAATCAAAACTTAACTGCAACTGCACTGCTTTAAATACGTGAATTGACCCTGGGGATCAATTCACGTATTGCGCCACGACTGCGCCATAACCTCATAAAATTGACCACTCTCTATAAAGAGACAACGCTACTTAATATAATAATAATAATAATAAAAATGATTTATTCACTTAGGAAGCAAAATACTACACTTGTGAAAAGTCGATTCTACTTTTACGGGTAATGCCTGTTCGCAAACAATAGGTAAAGCCCGAGAAAAGCACAGGCAATAAAAACTCGTGGCCACTCTTTTCAAATTGCCAATGTTTACAATGTTTCTCTGTTTATAAACTGTATATGCAGGTAAGGTGCTGCCACCATTTTATTATACACCGTATTAGAGTACTGATGCAAAAAAAGAGGTCAATAATATTAAAAGAGTACACGAGATCGGATACATCAGCCTCAATGGGCACAACATAGTAGGAGCATCCACTTACAACTTTATGTGCTTAAATATTGGCCAATTTACTGCTACTTTGTAGACAATACCTGTCAAAAGCCGCCCGAGTTTTTTCACGATTTTTAATTGAAAGGGATGGCGTGGTTCTGGTCTATCATCAATAGCCCGAACATAAATTAAAAAAAAAAAAACATAGGTACATCCTATTCGAGAATATTTTTGACCTCGGTTAATTAGCAATATATAATCACACTAATATTATAAAGGCGAAAGTTTGTGAGTATGTGAGTGTGTATGTTTGTTACTTCTTCACGTCTAAACGGCTGGAGCGATTTTAATAAAATTTGGTATGGAGTTAGCTGACACCCTAGATTAACACATAGGCTAATAAAACGCGGGTAACAACGCGGGGAACAGCTAGTAATTTATAATTTTGTAATTTCCAGCACCACACAAAGTCGAAGACGCGTCGGCCGCCCTAAATCAACCAAAAGTAGTTCTCGTCCATTAAAAAAGTTCAAATTTAGGAAGTTACACTGTGAACCATGTAACATCAAGTTTGAAAATAAACAGCAGTGTGACGATCACAAGAAAACGGTGCATAAGGATAGTGACCACTGGGTTTGTGAGGTAATTTATTTAGCAGTCGCATTTATATATATATATAAATATATATATATATATTTTAAAGACGCTCGCAGTAGGGTTTGCAGTAGGGTTTCCATCGAAAAATATTATTAAGTACGTCGTAAGTATGAAACAAAAAAACAGAAAACCCATTTCTCAAGCCACATAATTCGGATGGGGGGGGGGGGACTTCGGAACCCTACATTGGGCATGGCCCGACATGCACTTGCCCGGTTTTTTCGGTATGGGTAAAAATGTGAAACTCACGTCGAGATCACGTGACCCTGTTCGAAAATTCGTAAGACTGAGGGTGAGCAATTAAAATACGTTTAAAAATTCAAAAAACCCGCCTGCTTAAAAAACGATTAAAACAAGATAACCTTAAATCATACAGTCGAAGGCATTTTAGTAACTTCACTGGGATTCATGAATGCCTCTTGCAATCTTTTTTAAGCCGTGGATCATACAAAGTGGAGTCCCGTGTGGGAATCGAACCCACGACCTCTTGTGTAGCAGTCGGATACACTTCCACCGCGCCACCGAGACATTCGATAGCTATCGATTAGCTGACCCGCGTGACTTCGGCTGCGTAAATATCCCCCGATTTTGCAACATTTCTCATTACTGCTCCGCTCTTGTTGGTCGTAGCGTGATGTTATATAGTAAAATAAAACCCGCGCAACTTCGTCTGCATAAATTTTTCCCGTTTTTGCAACATTTTTCATTGCTGCTCCGCTCCTGTTGGTCGTAGCGTGATGTTATATAGTAAAATAATTTTTCAAGTCGAACTAGTTGTTCCTGAGATTATCGCGTTCAACCAAACAAACAAACTTTTCAGCTTCAGTTTTATAATATAAGTAGGTATAGATCTATCAAAACAGTTCAAACCATTGAGGTGATTGCGTTGAATTTTGGCACGCAGATAGATATTATGACGTAGGCATCTGCCAAGAAAGGATTTTCAAAATTCACCCCCTAAGGGGATGAAACGGGGGTCCAACATTTTGTATGGAAAAAGCGAGTTTAATCAATTAATGTTATTTTCAGATATGCGGCAAGTTATTCGCCCACCGTGCGTCACACTATACGCATATAAAGTCACACTTGCCCCCCAAGTATGGATGTGACCAGTGTGACTACAAGACTTGGCATAAACATGACTTGGTCAAACATATACGTATACATACTGGTGAGTAATAGTGGCTACATACGATCAATTTTAACTGTCAGTTTTTTATTTAGTGCGAGAATTCAATTTAAATATGATGGATATGGGCGTATTCGCAACTGTTTTGGCAAACCCTACATCAGATGCTGCATTATCTATCACTATATAAGATGTTCGCGTATTCGTGATTCCCTAAGACTCATATTATTATTTGTACTGAATGTATAGGTTAAGCCTTACGGGGCTGACATGTTCCTAGAATAAAAGCCCCAAAAATAAAAGATTATAAAAAAAAAACTGTCAGTTTTAGCTGCGCATTTAAAAGTGAAAGTGAAAACTGACAGTTTTTTTTCCGTTCCGTTTTGGTTCCGTAGTCAAAATGGCAAAACGGAACCCTTGTAGTTTCGCCATGTCCGTCCGTCTGAGCAGCTTTGCTCAGAGACTGTTAGTGTTAGAAGGCATGAATGCATATTACTTACGCCATCAAAGTGAATGAATACAATCTTGGAGTGGGGATGTGATTTTTCTTTTGTCACCACCCCCATCGTGTGGTATCGTTAGATAGGTCTTTTAAAAATGTTTACAAGTGGGGAAGACCATTTTTAGATTTAGGGATCCGTTTGTGAAATATTAAGATTGAAAGTGCAAATTCTTGTTAGAGTCAAGTCCCCCCCCCCCCTTGCCAGCTAAATGGTTATGTTATGAGTATGTGAAAAAAAATCAGGATAGTAGTATATATGTATAGTGAAATTAAAAGGAACAAAATTTCGTACAAATTCCATTGAAAATTTTCAATGGAATTTGTAGGAATTTTTATTCCTTTTAATTTACGTTTTGTTCCTATAACGTTGTAATTATGAAAAAAAAGACAACAGAAAACCCACTTCATAAGCCACATTATTGGGATGGAGAGGGGGGGAGGTGACTACGGAACCCTACACTGTGCGTGGTTTTTTTTATTATCTGTTAATGTGCGTAATATGATAAGTAAAATAACGGGGGAAAATTTCAGATAATGAGGAGAGATTCACATAATGAGGTTAAGACGCAGACTGAATGACTAGTCTTACCCATTATTATAGTGCCGACGTGAACCCATTTCAAACACAAGCAATTTAGCTTAGGGAGTTGTAAAAATGGCGGCTAACTGACATGTCGCTATTTTTACAGCTCCGCGTTTAAAGTGTAAAATATACTTGAAATACGTGATAACTGGACAAGAACGAGACTTTGTGATTGAAAGAAGAAAACTAGAAAGAAATTATACTTGAAACTGGCGTATGCACATAATGTGCGAGCCATAATCTCTACCGATTAATATTGGAGGGAAGAGGAAAAAAAAAACAGAATATCTACACACACTTTTTTGGTCGGACAGGGATTTAATTTACAATTTGTATACTACTTAAAAGTCTCATCTTATTCATGAAATCTTTTCCAAATTTCTTGGAAACTGGCTACTAGGAATCAGAAATACTTTTGACTGAACTATTAGATTAAAATGTCCCACAGATTCAACCACAAAAGTTCTTTCTTCTATACTAATATTATAAAGAGGAAAGATTTTCATTTTTGTTTGTGTGTATATTTGTAATGAATAAACTCAAAAACTACTGGACCGATTTCAAAAATTCTTTCACCGTTGGAAAGCTACACTAACCCTGGGTGACATAGGCTATTTTTTTATCCCTGTATTTCCACGGGAACGGGAACTACGCGCGTGAAACCGCGAGGCGTCCGCTAGTCCGTACTTCCATACTAATAGTACAAATGTGAAAGTAACTATATCTGTCTGTCTGTTACGCTTTCACGCTCAAATAGCTATACTGATTTGGATGAAATTTGGTATGGTTTGGTATGGAGATAGTTTGAGTCCCGGAGAAGGACATAATAGTTTTTTTCTCGATAACCGACATCCACGCGGGCAGTGTCGCGGGCGAAGCTAATACTAAATAAAGGAACAAACTATCGCCAGCTAAGCCGAGGGCGCAATCTACTTTATTAATAATACTAATGCATATCTTTCAGGCATAAAATTATACCAATGCGAATACTGCACGGCATCATACTACACATCTTCTAATTTAACGGGTCATATTCGTCGCAATCACATGAAACAGCGCCCCTTTGAATGCACGATATGTCATATGACATTCTTTGATAGAACCAAACTTAATAGGCATGTGGATTCACATAATGAGGTTAAGAGGTCAGTATTTTTGTTCTGCTTCTGTTATTTTTATTGGTATGTTTTATTTATATGTGTAGGCACAAAAATACTCCCCTAGGATTAGTGTAATGGGTTAAGGGAGACAATTTATAATTTGAAGGCATAAACAATGCCCATGAATCAAAGGGTTGCTCCCTAAAGGGGTTCTAAACGGGCCATATTTTACTATGGTATTTGGCTGCAATACAGTGGCTGGCAACATTGCAAACAATGCAAAACATGTTTGGTATGGCCACATCTGGCCGATATTGTTTAGAAAGGTTGCCGGACGGTCGCTGAGCGATCGACTTTCTGCAATATTGTCCGGCCAGTTTTAATGCTGTTTCTCTATCGTTATGGCATAGTGTATCCTTTACTACGCGACATGAAGATGCTATGAGTGACGCCGTAATGTATTCCTAAATTCAAATAATTGTGTTGTCAGGTGTCATGGAGTTTTGAGGTTTTATGTTTTAGGTGTCAAAATGTGAAACTGCCATGCCAAATTGTTAAGCCTCGGTGTTGCCAGTCATATCATGTTATAGATTTTTAATTTGTGTATCGATTCTCATCTCATGATTTTATTTTGATGCGGCAACATGGCGTGATTTTGTCAGCTATTGTTGCGAAGTTGTTTAGCCCGTTTAGGAGTCTGCATCATGAGCCATACTACTGCAGATACATTGCAAAATAATTTTTGTGATGGCCAAACAATTAGTTGCCAATAGTGCAGCCATATATTGCAGTAAAACATGACTCGTTTAGAAGCCCCTTTAAACAGCATTTTGTAACAAATATTTTCTTGTTATACAGGATGCCAATTTAGTTAGTCAAATCCTTGCAGGGTCCCTCTGCAAGGATTCGACTGACTAAATCAGACCATGATACGAAGTTTTTGAAAAAAAGTTTAGTCAGTTGTAATTTTTCGTCGATTCGTTCGTTTTATAGAATTTTATAATCTACGCTATCTTAATCGCGTAAATATTTTATTTTAAGGCTAAATACCTTTGTTTATCGCCCGAAGTTTCGACCATATTGTAATGCCGTGGTCACGGGTAGACAGTAGCTTTTAATTCTATAATGTGTACAAATCGCGAAAGTTTACGAACATATATTGCAAAGATTCGTTCGTTTGTTTGGGGAGCATACCTAGTTCGGTGGCGGTGTACCAACAAGTATTATGATGATAAATAAAAAATCTTTTCGCTCGATAAAAAACAAGGGCACACGTTGAAGTGCGGTAAATCCGTTGTAGCGGGTTGAGCACGAATTTTCAGATTCGAATTTTGGTTAACATTTTTATGAAAAAATTAAGGAATTTTTGTTCAAAAATTTCTGTTTAGGATTACGGTCTGATCACCCCCTGTATATGTAAGTTTAATTTATTTTAAGTTCTTTTTTGTGGATTTTTACAACTAGTGTAGTTCTCTTACCTGTTTTCCACAAAATGGCTTCCATCTAACAATATTAATCGCACAGTGTCACCAGGTTCGAATGTTCCGTGTGTCACGCTTGCTTCACTCGCCGCTGCTATTGGAAGAAGCACCTCCTTCGTCAGCACGATATAGACGTGCCTCCCCAAAGACCAGGCAGACAGAAGACTAATGCTGTCATCGGTGAAGATCTCATAGATAGAGTCAACTTTGTTATTACTCCTAAAGAAGGTTTTTTGATCGCTAAAGAAGTTTAGTAATATAAAGAAAAATGATCAGTGTATATTGAGGTTAAGTAACAGTACTGATGTGTTTTGGATGGGTGACTGTTTCACACACTTTTGATTTAGAGGTTTAATGTATTTTGTGGGTTTATGACCCGAGGGCGAAGTTAAACAATGTTGTAACTATCTAATTTTTGGATTGGTGACAAAAAATCATACCCTATGGTCTGGTATCGTGAAGCAACATTGTCACTGTCAAAATTTTGGATGGATCATTTATCAAAAAGTTACATCTTGGGAATGGTGATTAAGCAATGTTGTTGCTTAATCACCTCTCTTGAAAGGTTTCTAGAGCCGCCTCCTTCGCCAGCACAATATAGACGTGCCTCCTCAAAGACCAGGCAGGCAGAAGGCTAATGCAGTCTCACCGATAACTAGATCTCATAGATAGGGTCGACTTTTTACCCGACTACGGCGAAGCCAAAAGGAGTGGTGTATGTTTTTAGGGTTGCCTAGCCAAAACAGCAAAAACGGTACCCTTAAAGTTTCGTCATGTCCGTCTATCTGTCCGTTCGTATGTCACAGGCATTTTACTCAAAGACTACACAATGAATATTGATAATATTTGGTGAAAGGTGTTTTGTAGTTGTCCCCCTCCCAAATATTTTGAAACGTGTGACCAAAATAGTTATGATTTTTTTCATTTTTAGCTTAATAAATACTTCAAACTAAAATTATTTTCGACTAGATCGGATATACCGTCAAAGAGTTATCGTCGAAAAACTATACTTCAGCTCGTGCAATTAAAATCTAAACTCCGTGCAAAGTATTTAAATTGGATTTCTTCACATGTAATGCATTTATTTAACGGCTGCGGTACCCTACACTGAGCTTGACAGACGTGCTTTTGCCCGGTTTTTTTAAAGTGGCGTCTAAACGGGCCAGTTTTTACGGCAATTTGTAGCGGCACTATTGGCAACTAATTGCTTGGCCAATAATGGCAATATGTCTGCAATTGTATAGCGCATGTTACAGTCTCCTAAACAGGATACACAACCCGGCAACAATAAAAAAAAGAGCGACCGAAACAACAACAAAATTGGCCGGGCAACCATCAAATCAATATTGGAGAGTACTGCCACGTTGCCGGCTGCAGAATTGCCGCCACAAATTGCCGTAAAAAATGGCCCGTTTAGATGCCCCTTAAGTTTAGTTTGGTTACATTGTCAACAATAACAAGAACTTAATTTATATGGAAGAGATTAAGTCACGTTGCCGATACGAAAACCTACACGGTTTTGAACGTTTAACCAAAAAAATTATATACAACGTGTTAAACAAATGATGTTACGATATGACACCGGATTACCGCTGACTGTATATTAGACGGGTGTCTGTTTTATACAAAAAATGTGCTGTAGTATTGCAGTTAACAACGTTCTTGCTATGTAATTTTTGGAAGGGTGACCAATGGAGAGCAGGTTTACCAGCTTTGCGTCGAAATGTTAAGTTGCTTATAACGAGAGAATGTCTGACTCTGTCTAAATAAAAACTGCTTCGGTGGCGCGGTGGGAGTGTGTACGACTCTTACGAGGTCTTGGGTTCGATTTCCACAAAGGACACCACTTTGTGTGACCCACAATTTGTTGCTCCAAGTCTGGGTGTACTTTGTGTCCGTGAATACGTATACGTAATCCGGTAAATTAAATGTTGGTATAGTCCGTATGTGTGTGGAGAACTCGGGGTTCGAGATTTCAATGTTGCTTCTGTCTGATTGTTTGACAGGTGACCGTTTAATTTAAGTTCTGTATGTCATGACTTGGGTATATGACGATTTTGCAAGATCGTTTCATAAAAACGTTATGACCATCCTTGGGACCATTCATCTCTATTCATATATAAATTTTATCCTGATCTCTGTTCAATCTTTTCGCTTTTAGCAACATCAGAAATGGGATTATAATTGAAATTAAACAGTATTATGTTTAATTTCAATTATAATCCCACTTCTGATGTTATAAGTCGCAGAATAAAGTTCCGACCTTCTCATTAACCAAACAAGTCACTAAACTTGGATTGCCCTATGTCTAATCAGAAGCGAGAGACTAGAGAAAAGAATGGAAGATGGCAGGAGAACACGTGTAAGAGGGAGAGGAAGACAGATTCGTACTCTTACTAAAGTTAATTATAACTTGATTTGAATTGCATAAGAATGGGGTTTGCGCGGCCATTATTTTTAACCGAATATAAATTCATGTGACCTGTATTATATTTATTAGTGGGTTGAGCGCAATAATGATGTACAAATAATATAAAATTGTGTTATAAATATAATATTTAAGATTGTTTAAAGAAAATATATACATATAGAGATATAACTTTGTGTTTTTCTTTTTCGATCCCTTTTTGGTACCAAACTACGATGCAAACGAAGGTAATTTCTTCAACAGTCTATGTTCCAATATATACAAAGAAATATTACTTTGTGTTTTTTTATTTTCCTTGTAAAATAATAAAAAATCGTTAAAGGCAAATCTACTTTGTGTCTATACCGCTGTACCGCGCATTAGGAAGGCGCGGCGAATGATTTGGGTTTGACTTGGTTCCGTTTTGCCATTTTGGCTACGGAACCCTAAAAAAGTTATTGCATTTGAAAGTTAGTGATGGAAGAGGCAAAAGGGGACCATAGAAGATGTAGATAGATTGTTCGAAAGATCATATCAATAAAATAGGAGAGTGTAACTCGACGACGACTGACAGTATATAGCGCCGAGTCCAGATAAAAACTTTGAAAACAGGGGGACAGGTGATGATAATAGTGCATGCATAACTTTTAAAGGTAAACTCCGCTTAGTTCAACCCATCTTCATATCAATAAATGCTCAAAATCATTATTCTCCCCACTAGAAATCATTGTCGTCTTATTGAATCGTCATTGCTTGAGCATTGCGTCATTGTCTTCTTTTTCAATTAAGCTAATAATGACGATGCCAATAATTATATATTTACAAAAATCATATCAAAACATTAAAAACCAATATATCAATAAAATAACGCAATACTTAATTAAAGTTGTGGTTAAAAATACAAATGAAGATTTAAATGATAAATATTTTAATATTTCTTTTTTCTATTTCTTTTCTAAGTAGGAGAATCTTTTTCTAGTCTCACTAGTTTAAAATCCAACACGTGTAATCCAGTACCTATATAAAATGTACTCTGTGGTGTAATCTTTCTTACGCCAGTAAGTCGAATCAGAGGCGCGGCGGTTAGTATATATGCTGCAAAATTTGGCGTTTGAAATGTTCTTTAATGTGGTAAGTAATAGAACAAGATAAAATGATATAAATTTGATAAACTTTTGGTTCCATTTTTCACTAACTTCTGGTAAATATTTATAATTATTGTCTTTAAGTTTCACTAGGTATATCAATGTGAAATACTAGTAAGTAGCCTATTTTGATTTACCTTTTTCATAATTATTATATAAAATAAAACAGCTCAGAACACAGTACAGCGACAAGTAAATAGTGGCGTTTTTGGCGGTATTTCTTTTTTTTTAAAGTTATATCATACAGTACGATCAACGTATCTTGACCGGATTGAAGTTAGGTTTTTATCACTTTCGCGGATGTCATAGAGATGCGACCCTAAAATTACTTACGAAAACGATTAATCGATTAAAAATACTAACAACATTTTAATTCAACAATATAAAAACACTATTTAAATGAGTTCATAAAAGTTTAAATTTAGAACAGTTACAGTAAATAATAAAGAAACTTTGAAAAACAATTTCTTTACCAAAATAATCACAAAAAAACATGAATTAGTAATACTAATTATGACAATGTAATGCGTAATCGCATCTCTAATCCTCTTGGTTTAGTTACCGCCCCCGCCCCCCGCTTCCTGTCGCCATTTACTTCCAAAAAATGCATCTGCGCAACCACTTGTCGCCTACTTCAGTCCGGCCTAGTTACGTTGATCCAACTGTGTAACATTGACTACACCTGGACCGTGCCATCCCTTTCAATAACGACCATGGTCATTATCTGGAACAGCTGTGTCATTTGGAACGCATTTTTACATTTTTTATACAATAGTAAAATATGATCGTATTGACAGATGTCAGCATTCATACGTTTGAGTTTGACAATTAGTATGAATTTGACAGTTCAAAACAGAAAATGCCGCTATCCATTTTATAAACATTGAAATAGTGTATATTTCGCTAATCCACATACAATTTTTTTTTTGTTCTAAGTTGCGCCAGGCTGTTTTAATCTTTGTGTGTTTGTCAGTAATAAACGTTTAAGTCGTGCAGCTCTTGGGGACAGTATCAGGACTATTCCGGACCCTTCATAACTTGGGTACCTATATCAAAAGACTTTGTGACTATTAGCAGAATGTCGTATACGGTATGTTGTGTACACGACTGCATGAGCACAAATGTAGGTATGTATTTATCATGATTATCCGGCTATTTATCACTTTTAATACTACACTTTTGGGGCATAAACAAGCGCGATTTTTGAAGCTTCTATACTATATATTTGCATGTAGTGTGTGCTAAAGACATTCCTTTTAGACTCCAGATGTATGTTAAATTTGTTCATAATGTTAGTTTATAAAATCTACTTAATCTTGCAACTAAAGATTATTATTAAAATAAAAGTAATAGCGACATGTCTGTTTGCTGCCATTTTTACAACTCCCAAGATGGCAATTTTTTTTTTTTTTCCTTCTCAATATTGCAATCTGTTTTTATTGAACATTCAGCAATATGTATGTCAAGTCATTCAATATTTTGAGGTACATGAGGTACCTCAAAATATTGAAGGTGGGTGAGGTACATGTCCAGTGACATGTCCTCTTGATAATAATTTAAATTAGGTCTTGAGGTATTCTTATCTTCAGTCTCCTCACACTTGACAGGTTTTCATCCATAAGATGGTGTGTCAGTATATTAGGATGTAACTGCAATCTATTCTTATATGTTGAGATATTTTCCTTAATTTCTTCCTTTACTGTTTTAATACCAAGGTCATGGTGAAGTCTCTCATTAGTGACATACCATGGTGCATCATCATCCTCAAAATATTTCAAATCAAAAATTTCAGACGGCAATATAACATTAAAGATGTTGTAAGCAAGTGAAATTACTGAGCAAATGATACTTAATTAATGTAGTAATTTTTTTTTATTTATTTAATGGTAAGTGTGTAATAAAATTACAATTTAAATTTTCCTCGCCAAGCTACATAGCTTGTTGGCGAATGAGGAGTGCAGTGCATTGTGCATAGCTAAACTAAGATTAGATGTCAAACTGAAACTGTTATAGGTTAGTGTGACACTTACCATCAGGCTCACGAAGTACTTATCTCCCCATTTAATCATATAAAAAAAAACAACAAACCATAAAAGAGCAAGGAACCATTGTTATTTTATGTATCACTAGCTGTCCCGCGCAACTTCGTATGCGTAATTTTTCCCCGTTTTTGCAACATTTCTCGTCGCTGCTCCGCTCCTATTAGTCGTAGCGCGATGTTATATAGCCTATAGCCTTCCTCGATAAATGGGATATCCAACAAAAAAAGAATTTTTCAAATCGGACCCGTAGTTCCTGAGATTAGCACGTTTAAATAAACAAACTCTTCCGCTTTATAATATTAGTATAGATTAACTGCCCACCCTGGCACCGCACAGGTGTTACTTTTCCTTGCAATAAAAAAAAAACTATTATACTAAACTTGCTGTAAAAAAAACAACAACAAAATAAATAATTATTCAATTTGGTGTAGTTATTCCGAAGTTGTTTGTTTGTTGAAAACATGAAACTTCTAAGATTTTGTGCAGTAGTGTTGGCATCAAGAGTCTTTTTGAGGAGCCTTTTTGGGTGGTTAATCATTAGCAGCTCAGTTGCTTGAGGGTTTGAATGAGTTTTTAGTCTCTAGTTGTACCTAACAGAGTGCTGTTTAATCTCCTTGCTAACAGTTTTGAAGTTAAGTTCGTCATGAAGTTGGGCATTTCTTGAAAACCATGGCGTGTTGGACAGGTTTCTTAGTGTTATTTTTGGCTTATTAGATCATAGCAATGTTGGAATTGCATGCCAATCCCCATAGCTGGATTCCATATGTCTAAGTTGGTTTTAGGATAGCCTTGTATATTAGAAGTTTGTTGTCTGTGCTCAGCATTGAGTTTCTTCCAAGCAGCTATTGCAATCCTCTATACCTGAGGTTGAGTTGTTCTCTTTTCATTTGTAGGTGCTTCTTCCATGTAAGCCTTCGGTCTAAGTGCATGCCCAATTCATAAACTCGTTTTGTAGTAGAGTGCTATCACCTAGTTGAACCAGTGGACAGTGTCCAGGACGGTCTACTAGAAGGCACTAACTTTGATTCGCCTTTTCTGAGTGGTTTACCGAGGCCTGGTTATGGTCTTTACTACTTGCGAGAATTGCAGTGTCATCTGCGAACGTAGCAGTTATTGCATATTGCGTACAGGACTGGCCCCGGTACCGATCCCTGGGCAACACTCGCCTTCATATCGTAGAACTTGGTTGTGTACTCCCCATCTTTAACCTGTAATATTCTTCCTGACATGTAGGATTTCAACAGTAGACTGTTGAAAAAATTGCAATCAATAAGAATGGATGTGGTAGTAGGGATTTAATTTAACAAAGCAGGCCTTTGTGCCATACTTCATCGAACGCCTGCTGTATGTCTAGAAAGGCCGCGGAGCAATATTCTTTATTCTCTAACATCTTCCTTATTTGGTCAACAACTCTATGAACCTGTTCTGTGGTGCTATGTTGTGTGTGTGTGCGCCTGTGTCTCCAAATCCAAATTGATGGTCTGGGATTATAGACTTTTCATGTAGGATTTTTACCATTTGTGACAGTAGTATTTTCTCGAAGAGCTTGGACATTACAAGTAAAAGGCTGATTGGTCTGTAGAAGCAGACTTCGTTGACAGGTTTTCCTTCTTTATGGATCATATTTTGTTGAGACTAGCGCAACTTCGTCTGCGTAAATTTTCCCCCGTTTTTGCATCATTCAACTCCTTTTTTTAAATTCCGACTAGTAGTTCCTGAGATAATCGCGCTCAAACTAACAAACTCTTTAGCTTTATAATAATATACGGATATATTAGGATAATGGCCTACTTGCATGATGCAATTGAAGAGTGTTGTTAGGAAGACCTTTTTTTAGGGAGTAGAATAAGGACCTCTTAGATAATTTGATCAAATCCGGGGCTCTTATTGATATCGAATCTAGATAGAGTTCTGGATATCTCCCTGGGAGTTGTGTGTTTTAAGGGTAGATCTAATTGAAAATCTTAGTAGTCTTATGTCCGTTTTTTCACTTTATATGCTTTCATTAGTTTGGAATATTTCTGCTAGGTGATTCGCGAAAGTGCCTATCTTTTGCTGCGGCGTTCTAACCCCTTTTGCCATTATCTAGTTTCAGAGGTGGTCTAGTCCTTTTTGGTTGGTTTAGTTCAGAGGTTGTTTTTCATAGATTCTAGCCGATCTAGCTGATGTGTTAGAGTTTCGGTTTTGACATTCTCAATGAGTTGTTTTAAATCTGTCGCAGCTTTGTTATAGGATTTTTTATCTTCCTTGTGTCTACCGGAATGCCATGCTCTGCGCAATGTTCTTTTTTCTTGGATTTTCGAATAATTACATGTTTTGATAATGTGGTACTGGCATAAGAAATCCCTGTACCACATTATCAAAATATGTATTTTTATATGGTTATGTTTTATCTGTGATTCCTTCCATATTGTTGGTTCTTTGTGTTCTTATTGGTTGATTGGTATGTCTATATGGTGAGTCTAGGTGTGTCTGTTTATGTGTGGTTTATCTTTAGGGGTTGGTAAGTTGCTGCTTGTGTTTTCTTCTGCTAGAGAGACTGTCGGCAAGTTTAGCCGTTTGGGATAATAATATGTTTGGCGGAGGTTTTTCCTGGAAAGGATTTTGCGATATACTTCGCGTCCATTATAGTTGGCTGGGTGATATACACATTTCGCAGGGGTGCTATGGTCTTTTTTGTGCAGTCAATTGTTTCATGTAGTCCTGCACATTTTACTCAGTGGTATGCCTCATGCAGTTGTTTTTTTGTGTGACCATATTGTTGACATTTGCTGCATTGAACAGGAGATGTACATTTTCTGGGCTCTTCAATGTGACTGATGTGTTGTAAATGTATTTGAGTTTTTTGCCATTTACATTATTTGGACGCTAATGATCCTCTGGCGTTTATGATAATTCCACAAATGTTATTGCCGGTTTCTTCAATGCTTCGATAATAGCATTATGTGGTGTAGGTTTCTTATTACCAGTCTGTAGCATCTATCTTCTTTTCTAGTAAAGGTATGGCCGATGAGACATAGTCCTCTTACTTGTAAGATAACTATGTCTCATCGGCCTTGGCCCATGTGCTTTTTGTATGTATCCACCATAGTGCAGTTAACTCTTAATTGATTCTTTCTTCTCCAGGACCGTTTTAATTTATTCTGTAAGCTTCTTAACGTTTTGTATTCTATATATATATTCGGCAGCGCCGTAGTTTGCGCGTTCTCACTACTCTTTACTCTATTATTAACTCTCCTCATACTCCATCTTACCTGTCTTCTAGCTTTCATTTCTTGTCCTCCAACCATAACAGAGATCTCCGCTCTTCCAACAATCTCTTACTTTTATGCCCCGCTCATTCTACTGGATTCGTGGGATCCTCTTTCTTTGTTCAATCGGTTGTACTCTGGAATGCGCTGTCCCCCGAAATCAGGATGGCACCTAACCGTTTCAATTTTAAAATAAAAGTTCGAACGCTACTCTTTAACAGCAGCTGAATCCTTACAAAGTTATCAACTTATTAGTTTATAATTTATGTATGTATTGTATATAAATATGTATGTATGTAAGTAATGTAATTTATGTATATTTTATATGTATGTATGTACATATTAGCATGTATTCGATTATGTATTTTTGTGTATATATAATGCTTTTTTTTATTTCTCGACCTTTAATATACTTTTATTATTATCATTTTTATATATCTAGTTTTCTACAATCTGCACCTACATATTCTTAAGTTTACATCACCCAAAGGTAGACTGGCAGAGAATGCTTTTAGCATTAAGTCCGCCTTTGTACTCTATTTGTTAAATAAATAAATAAATATATAGCATTAGTGTTGGAGGTTTGGTAGGTTTGACAGGGTGGTAGAAGCATCGGTTGTTAGAATAGAGAAACTGTTTTGTTTTTGTAGGTCAGGTGAGTGAGGTTCTTCTGCGCTTATTTGTCTTCGGCTCTGGAATTTTCTGCCACTAAGGCCTGATGCTCGCAGATTCATTTGAAGGTGGCAATTTTTGGGCATAGTCTATGTTATCCTGCATTGTTTTGCTTATGGTATCATCAGTATGTTGTTTAGCATTCCCTGGCGTGAATATTCCCTACCGAACCAAACACTACCCGAAAATTTCTAAGTCAACGTCAAAAAGATTCGGCCTTTTATTTGAACTATTTATAATACCTACAAATTTGTACGGAACCCTCGGTGGGCGAGTCCAACTGGCACTTGTCCAGTTTTATTATAGATCTACAAAATTTCTAACATGATTACCTAATACGTAACGATTTGGTTTTAATCATGACACCTTGTTGGTTTTAACTTAAGATTAAATTTAGGTACTTTGTTAAAGCTATGCTGCATAAGCATTAATATCAATCTTCGAAAGACTACAGTGTGGGGCCCTTCAACAGAGGAGTGAATACATTTGTAAATGTTTAGTAATGCGCCCATGACACCTCTTATTAACCGCTTACCATCCGACTAGGCTACGGTAACTGCTCACCATCAGATAGGCCCATATGCATATTTGCCACTCTCTTGGTACAAAAAAACAGAAAATGTTGATTCTGATAAATATTGATAATTTTCAGGTGCAATGCTTCACAGGTTCCCGGATCCCAGAGTTGAAAAAGAAAGATTTGATACATGGATCAAAAACATCGGTGGAGAGGTGGCTACATTAAATCATTATTTTGTGTTAAAAAACAGACGTGTCTGTCGAAGACATTTTGAAGAAAAGTACTTTTGTGCATTTTCATTGACACTTGTAAGAACTGCTGTGCCTACACTTAATCTGCCAGGTAATTATATCTTGGGACAACTCATACGCCCATCGGATGCCAAATTAAGCAGTGCTTCTTCTAACGAGCACAAAGCTCAACATGGCTTCAATTTAGCCTTAAATTCGCTTTATTCCCATGCAGTCGCACTTAACGCCTCCAAAACAAAATTCATCACATTTTCTATCAGTTCTGCCACACAACCCACAGCAATTTCTCTTAAAGCACACACATTCAATTTTACAACTCCGATTCCATGCCAATGTAATCCTAAATCCTCAACTGACCATATTAAGTAAGTCTCGTGCTGAGGTGGTGCTGCAAAAACCATACTAAAACCATTAGAGATTGCACATCGATGCACTATTTTTAAATTCGCTACCTTACGGCCAATTATTTACACAACGGCTCAGCTATACAAAGAGTTCAATGCAATGTTCTTAACGTACGCCAACACTATATCCTAAATACAATTCTATTAAGCGGTGAAAAGACAATTTGTACACTTCAACAAACACGTTTATCTTTTACCAAGAGATTCTTTTATTTCTTAGGCCCATCGCTTTACAATAAAATAAATAAAAAATGTCCAGTATTTAATTTATCTGATCATAATTGCAAAAAGACCGTCCGCTTATTCCTCCAAAACAAAACATATGACGAAACTGAATGTTATTAGATCTAAAGATTGTACATCGTACCACATGTACCTATACAAATCCTTTCCACTTACACCTAACCACACGCCTATACGCACAGGAGCGCGCGCGCACTAGCGCGTACGTGCATACATACACTCTCCACGCACACTCAAAACACACACACACACACACGTAACAATATTAATACAACATACTTATGTATTACAAAATTATTTGATTGATGGGGAACTTACTCCTTAATACAGGCTAACTATTAGCCCATATAAGTACCCACTATGTCAATGATGAATGTTACATATTCTGCAATCTCCCTTTTTTGCAAATATAGATAACTGTTACTATAACCAAACAACTGATGAACATACATAAAGTCATGTTCATATTTCTAAATTTAAAAATAAACTATAGTATTTTTATATGTGGGCTGAAAGATTATTTCAATACCTATCTAATGATACCACATAAGTGATGATAAGTTTACCTTCGTGTCCCTAAAATAGGACTACAACAATAGGTAGTGCGAGCTCGAAGTAGGTGGTACGGATTGCGGGACCTATTCCAGGTTGCACCTGGAGTAAGTATAGTAATATTGAGTAGAATGACAAAATTACATTTGGGCTGGGAGGGTACCATAAGTAGTGAACAATAAATAAACAAATCAGATTTTTAAAAAAATATGTAGAAATAAACATGGATATTCTGATTTGAGTCATAAATTAGCATGGTTGTTTTATTAAATTAAAATTGTAGGTTGGTATTTTTTATCTGTATAATACGTGACATGAAACACGAGTCGCCATCGTGTGACGTATTATAGGCAAAACCTAGAGACCTGGACCGCACCATCCCTTTCAATTTGACTGCAAAGCGTGAAAGCGAGAAAGTTTGTGAGGTTATGGCGCAGTCCTGTTCTATACGTCTATGGCAAAACCCAATTTGCTGCCATCTGTCACTCCTGTCTCTGAAACTGTCAGCGGGAATAATGCGCATAAAAAGTGGCGCTACCTTAGTGTTCTCGGAATGTAAATAATGGTTACGTTGCCATAACAGCCAGCATAGATGGCATTGCCGATACTGTATTTGACGCCGACTCACACCAATCTGATTGCTCTATGCCGGTATGATGTTACAAAACAGCAGAGAGCGTTTACGCAATAAAAAATGTTAAAATTTTAAGATAATTTTATAACAGGAAAATGTGTTTATTTTGACGAAATATTCGTATTGTGGCTTTTTATTAGATATTAGAGAGAATACTAGAGAAACCAACACTTTAAACTATTTAAATATCCTATTGTTAATCATTTTAATAATCTGGATAAATTACGATAATGATCCCCGAAGTCAACATAAATAGATGTAAATAATTATTCCCACATTTAAAAAAAAATAAAATTTAAGAACTAAATCACAACACATATTTACGATCTGCGACTTGTGCGATTTCATTGATTAAATTTTAATTACTCCGGTGGAGTGTATTAAAATTTATAAATACACATAATAAAGACGAATAACACCCAGGCATCATCACACCAAGATTTATTGTGGATGGGAATTAAAACCAAATGTAAATGTACACTTAGTATTTTCTGGTTCCAACTACCTTATGCCTGGGGCTTTACTCGTAGGAATTCCCCTTAAACTGGCCATTTTACTTGAGTTCTCTAATGTATGGTGCGGCTAATAAAACAGAGATCAAACCGAAATGGTAACAATGGGTAATAGAAAAATCACGATTTTATGTTTTTATATGCTAATTTTTACAAATTTTCTCTTCATAAGAACCGTCCCCAGACTAAGTCGAATATCCCTTTCAGACCTGAGATTTTTGTTCTCGGCGATCAATAAAAATTCTATGACTTATTTGCTAATGAGTGTCGTATATTACTAGAAAAATGATCAAAAAAATCTATCCCTAACCGACAGTTCTGAAAAGTGCATGTCACGATCGTGAGTTCTGGGTTTCACTTGTACCTGCTCACGTTCGTGACTTCACAAATACCATAGTTAAACCAACGCTATATGCATGTTATATTAAGGTTAATTAAGTATAAAATAGCTAAATTATATAAACTGAAATTACGAGAATTACAAATCCATTCTAAATAGTGAGCAATTGAAATAAAACTTCAAGTTAATCAGAGGAATCAGACTTTAATTTGGACTTTGTAAGTCACAGTCATCTTACAATTATCTTAAAACTAATCTGAAAGAACTTAACAATCATAAACTTTCACATAAATCAGTCAACATTAGCTTCTAACTGAAACATGTTAAACAAAACAAGTTTTTTTCAGTCGTACCTCAAATAAATCTTTTATTACGAATCAGTCTTAATAGTAGGTAACGCTTATAAAGAACTAAACTTATTTATTATGGTAAATGTAAAAACAATCTTTATCACGACTAAGGCATAAGTATACATTACATTTGCGGCATCTTATTTTGGAACGAGATGAACAACTCTCCAAACGACATTTACGTGGGGCCTTTATATCGTCAAATGTTGGTAAGTGGTCATAGCCGTCATATCTGCTGCCAACTGACGGATTATTTGCCGGTTTGTATCTGCTAGAAATGTTAACTTCAACCTCAACTAGAGGGGCTGATTGGGGACGATCTCTAACAGGAGTGTTCAAAAGAGTTTCAGCGATTTCAAACCTGAACGCAAGTAAATCCTGAATACGATTTTTTGGAATGCCCTTAGCTAAAGAGTCACATCTGTAAAGACGCCAGGCATTTACTACGGCCAAATCCATGAAATGGAGTATAACTTTTAACGTCCACTTACGAGTTTTCATGTAGGTCCTGTAGTACTCCATGGATTGGTCTAGGACGTCAACTCCGCCCATGAAGGCGTTATAGGACGTTACGATCTTTGGAGCATCAACATCAAAGTAACATTTCGTATTCTTATTGTATCGTTTTACAATGTTTACCTCCGTACCTCCAGTACAGTTAGACGCAGTAAGAACTGCTTTACTATCTTTCCATTTGACCAAAACTATTTCATTGGATACTCTTTGATCAATGTCTCCCCGTTTCATCTTTTTATCATCTTTGAAACTTAGCTGTTGACGTTCCGGAATACGATTGGCCATAATTGTCCCCGTCCCATGACATCCAAGTCTTTTTAATTCATCAAGTAAAGGAATGGTGGTAAAGTATCTATCAAAAAATACACAGCTTCCAACAGGAATACTTTGAATGAGACGGAGAACAACACCAGGTCCGAGTCCTAGAGGATGTGAAATAGCAGGATTGTTCCCATAATATATTTCGAAATCCATCATTAGCCCTTCACTTGTAGTTATAACGAAATTCTTGAGCCCTACAGGACGTGGCTTATTTTTTACTAGTTGTCTAAGATGACATTTCCCTGTGAAGGGGATCATCTGTTCATCAACAGAATATCTGCCGGGCGATCTTAAAATTTTGTTACAACCGTCTCTTACAACATTAATCACCGGTTGCACTTTCCAAAGAGGATTAAGCCTACCCGCAGGCGGCGTATCGGATTCGACTACATGTAAATTATTTCGAAGTGTCATAAATCGGTCTCTTGCCATTGCAGATGCAATTGCTTCAACTCTAGTCTTTTGTCGCCAATACATAAAAATCCTGGGATAATTCAAAATTCCCATCAAGAGATGCATACCGTACAATTTTTTTATTTCTGGTTTAGTACTATTTAACACACCACCAGTTTTTCTCATGTAGTACATGTTTGTACATAGTGACATTTGTTCGAAAAAGTCATCATTGTAATAGTCACAAAAATATTCAAAAGGTGACCTAACCACTATAGGTTTCGGGTGACCAGGGTATTCATGACACTTATCGATAAATTCAGTTTTTTTCCAAATTCGTTTACGTTGAGGAATTTTAATTTTTACCTGTTTTTTTTTTGCGTTTTCTGGAGGGACCGGCATCGTTGTTGACCTGGAGGTTAATAGCACTCCTTTTTCTACCTGGTGTAGATGGCGGTGACGTTTCACGAAGAGCAAGTTCTGGATCTAATGTACCGACATCGTTTTCTAACTGTGGCGGTACAAAATCTTCATCAGCTTCGTCAATTTCTAAATCGGAGATGTTTCCGTCTTCTGACAGGCTTAGTACGAGATCGTCATTCAATAGTAACCCTAAAATAAGCAAAATGTTAAGAAAACATGTAACAAAACTTGAAAATTAAACGAACTCACTACAGTGAGTAAGTACAACTGCGACCTGGAGCTCACGGTCGTGTTATCACAACTTTAGGACGCAATATACGCATAACTATTAGTATTTCAACCGTCATATAACATTTTCCACATACTTAAATCTATTAATGATATACTAACACAAAAATATACAAGAAATTACAGAAAAAGTCAATAAAAACACTAATACATACTTTGTCCTGTGCGGGGGTCAAAAAAAGCAGCCATCTTGTCGGCGTGCACGATGCCCACTAATGTACCGACGCGCCAAAACGATTTCTTATTGGTCGACCGAGGAGCTCACTGTTGTGTTATCTCGGTTTCGTGCGTAGAAATGAATTGCGCGCGGATTACGATTTTTTCAAAGTTTCAACTCACGCTCGTATCATTGAGGTTCGAAAGGGATATATGAAAGAAAAAAAAAATGGTTTATCCGAGTGAAGTTTATAAGTATTGATATTATTCTTTGGACTGCCTCTGGAGCGGTGGGAGTGTATTGGACTTCTACACAAGAGGTCGTGGGATCGATCCCCACCCAGGATAAAACTTTGTGTGATGAGCACGATGGTTTATTCTGTGTCTGGGTGATATTTATCTATAATATGCATGTATTTAGAAATATATAATTATGTTTATCAGTTGTCTGGTTTCCATAGTTCAAACTCTGCTTAGTTTGGGATCAGATAGCGTTGTGTGAGTTGTTCCAAGATATTATTATTATTATCTTGTTTATCTCAGATACACCTGCGTCTGTGAAACAAGAATCCACACAAGACTCCTGCGATGTTCATAATCCCAGCCTTAATGAGGATGACCCTTTAGCTTATGCAAAACAACCAGGTAAGATTTTTTTATTTATTTATCACATATAGCCACCATTACAGATACATACCTAATGCTGTGTTTGTAGACTTACAATTATATACATATTAACTTAAATACCTACTACAAAATCATTAATATTAATAAAATTACAGCCCAAAAATGACTCAGTGACCTTTGCGAACTCGCTCAGTAAACTCGAAATATCGTCTATTTGGTCAGAAACCGCATTGAAAACACGCAGCGCGCGTGTCAGTGGTACGAACTGAAGTAAGTTAGTGCTCGCTCGCGGTAACTCCAGTAGTGCTGTCCTATGTAGTCATTAGATACACTTACCTGAATTAACTATAAGACAGCTGGGTTTAAAAAAAAAAAAAAAAAAAGTCTTTATTGTCATTACACTGTTTCACTTATCTAGATTACATATGAAATCGCCTTTTAAGCAAGGAATTGCTTGTAGTAGGAGAAGGTTTTGTGTGGTGTCACGTTAGATTTTTAATAAATATGTGACCAAAGCCATTTTCCATCTTACGTCCTATTGGTCATAGCCCACCATACCCAGAACAAATAGAGTAGGGTACAACAACGGATATCCTTGGTACATCCCAAATTTTTTGAAATATAGAAACCTAATAAATATGTTCTGGATACGTTCTATCATGATCTTATGCTTTGCTTCGTGAAGTGACCATATTTCCGCATTGCCTTCTAAATGACTCCTCACGAGAGCTCCAAATAAAGCTTTTAACGAAACAATATTTGTGAACTGATTAGCTTAGCGTAACCTAGGTGCCGGAATGCTTTTTTACAAACATTGGTAACGTGTTTCCGAAAGCTGAAATCGGCAACAAACTGAACTCCCAGATCTTTGGCCTCAGTGACGCGCAGCAATGGGACTCCCTCCATCAGGTACTCATATTGGTGTGGGTTACGCGCGCGGCTAAATGTTAGTACAGAGCACTTTGTTATATTGAAGTACAGCTTATTTGCATGGCTCCACTTTACAACATTATTTATATCACGCTGCAGAATGTCATGATCCTCATTTTGTTTTACCTCACAAGTTAGTTTCAAGTCATTAGCAAATAACAAAGGTGCCGACACTCTGACGATGTCCGGTAGATCATTGATCATCAAAATGAAAAGTAATGGGCCCAGGTTACTGCCTTGACTCACGCCAGACCAAGTTAAATAAGGTTCAGAAAGACTTCCTCCACAGTCCACATACTGGCATCTGTCTCGTAAATAACTTGCGAAGAATGCAAACGTGCGCGGCGTACAGCCCACGTTGGCTAGTTTTAATAAAAGTATGTCATTGTTGACCGTGTCGAAAGCCTTTCGAAAACCAAAGTAGGCTACGTCCGCCTGTAAGCCAGCATCCACAGCAGGCACCAGATGCGTCATCAGATGCAATAAGTTCCCAGTTGTCCCATGCCCAAGACGAAATCCATGCTGCGCGTCAGACAACTGAGCACTTACCTCAGGGTATATGCTGCTCCACCAAAACCACGCGGTTGTCTCTAAATAAGAACGACCGGTATACCATCCGGCCCAACACAGCGCTTAGCCGGGCGCATGGGGGTGCAAGATTAGCCCAAGCGCCCGTTGTTTTCGCCGCGCTCACTGCCGCCACATTCACCACACGCGGCTGGTTTCGAACTATAGACAGAATGAAAGAATCGGGCAAACTCGCTAGCAAATTTGATTTAATTACTCACTTTACTTAATTACTCACACAAAAGCATTTTTCTGTTGTTCTAGGCAGGATTTTGGACACACCAGCTAAGTTAATACCACGAGGATATATGACAAAAGATTCAAATGCCTGTAACTTGAATGTACCAAGTACAACTAAAACTGCCATTTTACATGGGACAGATACATCAGCTAGACTATATGGTAAGATAGGTCTAAATATTTTATTCAGCTTTCCCTCTGCACCAAACAAAAATCCACCATTTGTCACTTACTTACTTTTTTAGATACTTACCCCCTTACTCATAATATAAAATAGAACAGCTTTCAAACTCATTTTAACTAGCGAATGTTTTGTCTTTGTTTTTTCAAGTCATTATCAAAATCTTTAGTTAAAATATGTTTGAAACCTCTTCTAATTTATTATTAGGGGGTAATTATGTAATATTTAGTTGCAAAGCAAACGGAGACGACTAATCAATTTCTTTTGTTTTAGCCACAAGTATGCCACAAGAATTTAGGGTGCTGAATGGTACAATTACAAATATCTGTAATTTGAATGTACCAGGTACAAGTAAACTCGCCCTTTTACCTGTGACAGGTACAACACCTACACTATTTGTTGAATATTTTTTATGCTATAAACCTCTGACCTCAATTGTAGCAGCACATTAAAAAAGCAGCAGTAGGCCGACGCCTTTGTAGTTGCAATAAATGCCGCCAACGAGCCTCGGAAGTTAACGGTTGTCGAAAGTAAACAAAATGTACTGAATAAATTATTTATTTGTTATTTTAATTGACATACCTATATATTTATGAACACAAATAAACAAGACTAGCTGCCTGCCCCCACGCTTCGCACGGTTGCACTATCATAGTTTTTTTTATACCTTGAGTTACATTATTGTAATTCTCGTAGAGATCTCTAATTTTTTGACAATAATGTACCTTTCTAATGGTGAAAGAATTTTTTAAATCGGTCAAGTAGTTTTTTAGTTAAATCGTAACAAACAAAAAAACAAACTCTTTATAATATTAGTGTAGATATGTAACTCCCCGATAATGTAGCTTTCTAATTATGAAAGAATTTTTAAAATCTGTCTAGTAGTTTTTAAATTAAATCGTAACAAACAAATTTCGTGTTCATTAAAAAGTTGTCATGAAAATGAGAAAATAAAATAAAACATATTTATAATCTAATCAATAACGTCCAACTAATAGCACGGCAGCCCTGAATCCTGAGACCTGACTTTGGGGCCGCGAATCTGGTCTGCGTCGCGCCCCGCAACCCCCCTCAATTACCCGCTAAACAGCTTCATCAAACGACTTATTAGACTGTTACTAGCACGTACGTTAAACAGGCTCCCGCTAACAACGACAGAACTTCATTTACACCCAGATTATACATTTCTCAGTGTTAAAAAAGCTCACAGAACGCTTATTTGATTCAGCATTTGAAATTGCTTTCACTTTGTAGTGGTACCCGGTCCAACGTCCGAAGTACGAGGGCAGTGTTTTAAACGTATAGTTTGGGATCAGATTACCATGTGTGACTTGTCTCAAGATATATACTTAAAAATATTTTTTATTTTAGGTAAAAGAAATGCCCCGACTGTTCAAGAATTAAAGGCTTTAGTAAAAAGTCTAAGAGGTAACGCTACAAGGAATAAGCTTGCAAAGAAATTGTTAAAAGAAAAATTAAGTTCGTTACGAAAGAATGCCAAAGATGATGCGATAGCACAAATAACTCAAAATAAGTCAAAGGCGGCTAAAACATTTCTTGAAATGCAAATGAAACAGACTACCAAGAAGTCTAGAGGAAGGAGATTTACTTCAAAGGAAAAGATTCTAGCATTGTCTTTACGCGGACTTAATCACAAGGCTTATAGGTCATTAAGTGAAATATGTATTTTACCAAAACAGGTTACCTTACAGAAGTTTTTGCAAAAAGTACCTCTCAAACCTGGTATTAATGACTGTCTATTCTCGGATTTAAAGAAGAAAGTGACCAAAATGCCTAAAGAACACAGATTATGTTCATTAATATTTGACGTGATGACCCTTACACCAAATATAAATTACGATGAAACAAATGATGAAATAATCGGTTTTACAAACAATGGTTTAGATAAAAGTACAAATTTTTGTAACCAAGCTTTAGTTTTCATGGTGCGGGGAATTATAAAGAAATACAAGCAGCCTATTGCATATATATTTTGTAACAATATAAAAAGTTGGGAATTATCAGAACAAATTAGAATTGTTATTAGTAAACTGCAAGAAACTGGTTTAAATGTGATGGCGACGGTTTGTCATCACGCAGCTACTAATATGTCTGCCATAAATATGTTGCTAAACGCAACAAGAGACGAAAATGATGTCAATGGTTTAGAATGGCGAGGAGATTATTTCGAAGTATATAATAAAAAAATTGTACCTCTATACGACCCATCACATCTTTTAAAAGGTATAAGAAACAATTTGATAAATAAAGACTTGCAGTATATTGATAAAGGAAACGTTTTAACAGCAAAATGGAAGCATATTATTGATCTATACGAGCTGGCACCAGGTTACAATGGTGTACGTCTTCTACCAAAGTTAACTCCTCACCATGTAATACCAGATATTATACCCAAAATGCGATTTAAGTTCTGCGCGCAAGTTTTTAGCCGCAGCGTTGGGGTAACTCTTGGATATTTAGCAAGTTAGTATTACTTTATTATTTTATAACGTCGTTTTTGTTCACCTCCTTAGTAGTTCCGTAACTAGAGTGGTTACCAGTCACATGGCGCAGAAATAACCATCAGGACCAATACCAAAGGCGCAGTTGTGTAAGGTCGCACTGGACGCATAAAAGGCTAGTTACGGCACTGCTCCGTAAAGCTGTGCCATAATTATTTTTTTTGTGATTTTCGTCATTTTTTTATACATTGTCTACCTATATAACAAAATATTTGTTGAAGTTTTATCTCTCTAGGTTTTCAAGGGTTTGAGTTGGGCTTTGATCAGTGAATGAATGTGTCAAGACTTTAATTTTGGCCAACTTTTGACTGGCGGTTAGTCTAGTAGTTAATGACCCTGCCTGAAGCCAGAGGTCGCGGTTCCATTCCTACCCTGGAAAAGTGTTTGTATGTACACCACGATACTCTACCAAACAGCAGGCTAATTACAAGCCTCCACAGTATGATATTTTATAGACTTAAGTGTGTGTGCTTGTGTACCACTGCTTCAATGTGTTGGTCAAATAGAACACCTAGTTCTCTAATACTACTGACTTGACTGATGGTTTGACCATGCAGTCTATATACTGAAATAATGTTTGGTTTCACCGTGTATAAGTAACGTGATAACATTTAGACAAGTTTAATTCTAAGTTATTGTGGTTACAATACGCCTCAAACCTATCAAGATCAGCCTGTAGTATATCGTCAGCATAGAGTAAGATGTAGGGATGGTGAAAGCTATTACTTATGTCCGACACAAATAAGGTGAACAGGAGAGGGCCAAGGATCGATCCTTGGAGAACTCCGGATGGTACATACAGTACGATCAACGTAACTAGGCCGGCCTGAAGTAGGCGACAAGTGGTTGCGCAGATGCATTTTTTGGAAGTAAATGGTGACAGGAAGCGGGGGGCGGGGGCGGTAACTAAACCAAGAGAATTAGAGATGCGATTACGCATCACATTGTCATAATTAGTATTACTAACTCATGGTTTTTTGTGATTATTTTCGTAGAGAAATTGTTTTTCAAAGTTTCTTTAGTATTTACTGTAACTGTTCTAAATTTAAACTTTTATGAACTCATTTAAATAGTGTTTTTATATTTTTGAATTAGAATGTTGTTAATATTTTTAATCGATCAAACATAATTAATCGTTTTCGTTAGTAATTTTAGGGTCGCATCTCTATGACATGCGCGAAAGTGATAAAAACCTAACTTCAATCCGGTCAAGTTACGTTGATCGTAGTGTAATACCATCTGGACGAGAACCCCTACAGGACTATGGCTTGTGAACGATTTTCTATGTACGATCAAAACCATCCTTACAAGTCGCCATGAATACCAGTAAACAATGACTTATGTAAAAGCACTCTATGGTTGATGCGGTCAAAAGATTTACTGTAATCGTTTTTTTTAAACTACCTTATTTTTTTAATAAACCTAGTGTTGTCATCTGATTCGAATCATAATTTTAAGAATTTTATGATTTTTTTTTCTTTTTTTATTGATTTCGGTAGAGTATCGTGGTATTATCCTACTCCCACGGGGATTTGACTAACTAAGTCGGCATCTAGTATAATATCAGTTGTCTGGTTACCATAGTACACACTCTGCCAACTTTGAGATCAGATGACTGTGCTTCAGTTGTCCTAATTTTTCATATTTCTTATTACAGGTAACGGAATATTACCTGAAGAGGCCACAAATACAGCAGATATTCTGATGCTATTCGACGATATATTTGACTCTGTTAATGGAAACTCTGTCAGAATAGAAGACGGAAAGATTTTCAGAACTATAGTGACTCCCGCTTCCCCACATCACAAACTGTGGCAAGACTGCTTACCTGTTATTAGATCTATGAAGTTTATAGACAACTATGGCAGCGCTGCAACAGTACCTTCTTTAACAGGCTGGGTGAATACTATAGAAGGATTTAAAACTATATTGCTATTACTTCAAAAGTTAGGACAAAATAAAATATTTTTAAGCAATTTCAATCAAGAAGCCATTAAGAGTTTTTTCGCTTCTATACGATCTCATGCCGGTAATGGTGTACCTTATGCTTCTACGTTCCAAACAGCTTATAAAACGTTAGTTGTAAATAATTTATCTGGCAATTCAGTGAGAGGGAATAATAAAAAAATTGAAATTACCAATTTGATGACATCTTTGGAACATTATTATAAAGATAAGAGTGAAAATCCTGAAAATGGAACCGTTAAGGCTAACTTTACTATTGAAGAACATTTATCTATTTTACCAATAGATATAAATGTACTGATTTCTAGTGATCGTACCCTAGACATTGAACGAGCAGCCTACCTAGCTTACTGCAGCGGATCTATATTAATTAAATGCAGGCAAATATATAAAAAATGTGCCATTTGTAAAAGTAATCTAGAAACTATTGAGGAGGACTACCACGGGTTTATAAATACATCTGTATATGAAAATAAAAACTGGCTGTGTTATCCTACTAAAGATGCTTTCAACTTCTTTGCTCAAACAGAAAATATTGTGCTAATAATTTTAAAGAAGTATTCAAACTTAAATAATATAGTGGAATATATAAAATCTATATATTCATTACACATAGATACTTCATTTATGACCTGCAATAGGCATAAACTAGCTATTACTAAATTCTTGTTGGATAACAGTGCAATTTTTCACGTCACAACATGGTGTAAAAATATAAATAACATTTTAATAGGAAAGAAGAATCATATTGATGCTGATGACTGTATGCAACTGTCAGCGTATGAATATTGGCAAAATAATAAAACGAAAAAAGTTAATAAAAGGCTTCGTAGAGTGACTGTTTCACCTCCACGATAATCCCAAAAAAAACAAAATCTATAAGTGTAGTGGCCCTGGTACCCATGTGGGAATGACATTTATTTTTTTTATTCTGCGAAATGAAGAGACGGGCACGCTAGCCCATAGGAGTATCAGTACCACCCAAATCCTTGTTCGAGAAAGATCTGATTGTCACTGCACCGCGCTCCATAAATGAGACATTAGTTTACAATATATGTTCGTAAACTTTCGCGATTTGTACACATTATATAATTTTATGTAGCTACAACACTGTATTGCAACGGCCGTGGTCACGGGTAGACTCTCTCAGTCTACCCGTGACCACGGCCGTTGCAATACGGTCGAAACGTCGGGAAATAAACAAAGGTATTTAGCCTTAAAATAAAATATTTACGCGATTAAGACCCGTAGCTTATAAAATTTTATAATTAGTTTAAAAGTCTCATTTGTCCAGTGGTTAAACTTGCTACACAGTGCTCTTCAACCGAAACACAAATAGACAACACAGAAGAATAACTGACACTTGTGGTATGGTCTATGGCTTACCTACCACCAGTGATGTTATTTGATGACCGATGAATAAATAAATGATAGCACAAATTACTTGTCTAAGTCAGTTATATATTTTTTTCAAACTTGTTGATATTCGATGATGAAAAGATCCTGGAAAATGAAAAGAATCCGAGGCAGTCAGGTTTAGTTTTTTTATGATAAGAAAGTGTTACTCTGCTGTTCTGTGATTTTTTCAATACTATTTAACGTAAGTGATATTTTTTTTATGTAAAATCTAAAAATATACAAATAATATAATAAATATTCGTAACTAATTATAATTGTTTTATTTTAGAATTGTTTCCTCATAATATGATGTCACTACCTTGTACTTTTTCATCATCAGCCTATCGCAGTCCACTGCTGGACATAGGCCTCTCCAATTGCACGCCACTTTGTTCTATCTTCGGCTTCTTGCATCCAGCTCCTGCCAGCCGTTTTGCGTATATCATCACTCCACCTGGCTTGAGGGCGTCCTACACTACGTTTGCCAAGCCGCGGTCTCCACTCATAAGAACTCGTTTACCCCAACGGTTGTCGGTTCTTCGGCTAATATGGCCAGCCCACTGCCACTTCAACTTGCTAATCCGGTGGGCTATGTCGATAACTTTGGTTCTCTGCCGGATCATCTCATTTCTGATTTTGTCCCTAAGAGAAACTCCGAGCATAGCCCGTTCCATAGCCCGCTGAGCGACTTTGAACTTGTGGACCAGCCGTACCGTCAGTGTCCACGTTTCGGCTCCGTATGTCATGACGGGTAGGACGCACTGGTTAAAGACTTTAGTCTTTAGACATTGTGGGATCGACGATGAGAAGACTTGACGTAGCTTACCAAACGCTGCCCAACCCAACCGAATTCTCCTGTTCACCTCGTCCTCGAAGTTGTTTCTACCTAACTGCAATGACTGCCCGAGGTACACATATTTTTGAACAACTTCGAGAACGGCGCCGTGCACCGCTGTCGGTTCCGGTAGTACATGTTCATTGAACATGACCTTGGTTTTATCCAAGTTCATCCGTAGGCCGATGCGTACAGAAGAGTCAGCCAGGTCATTCAGCATCCGTTGTAGGTCCTGCAGCGTTTCCGCCATTATGACAATGTCATCTGCAAATCGCAAGTGAGAAATGTATTCACCATTGACGTTGATGCCCCGCCCTTTCCAGTGCAGCGTCTTGAACATATCCTCCATTGCATTTGTGAACAGTTTCGGGGAAATAACGTCCCCTTGCCTCACTCCTCCATGCAATGGTATAGGTTTTGTTTGCTGATTCTGTACTTGGACGGACATGGTGGCGGCTTCGTAGAGACATCTCATCACTTCGATATATCGCCAATCTACTTGGCATCGCTGCAGAGACTCCAGAACGGACCAGATTTCAATCGAGTCAAAGGCTTTCTCATAGTCCACGAATGCTAGACACAGGGGCTGATTATACTCCTGGGTCTTTTGTATAATCTGCCGCACTGTGTGGATGTGGTCTATGGTGCCATATCCGCTCCGAAATCCAGCCTGTTCTGGTGGTTGGAATTCGTCAAGTCTTCGCGCAAGGCGGTTCGTGATGACTCTTGAAAACAGCTTATAGACGTGGCTTAGAAGAGAAATAGGTCGGTAGTTCTTCAGCCGGGTCTTATCTCCTTTTTTGAAGAACAAGACGACTACACTTCTACTCCACGCCTCCGGAGTTCTCCCTTCAAACATGACAGCATTAAAAAGCTTTTGGAGCTCCCTCAGTACGGGTTTACCTCCAGCTTTTAACAGCTCTGTTGTAACGCCATCCTCTCAGGGGCTTTTCCATTTTTCAGCTGTTTAGGAGCCAGCACGATTTCGTCAATGTTGACTTCTGGCAGGTCTTCGGTGTAGTGGCGTGTTAGAGTGGCTCTAGGACCCTCATTTTCAGAATCAGGTCGAGATGCATGCGAAGCGTATAACCGGCCATAGAAGCCTTCCACTTCGGAGAGGACTGCCGGCTTCGAAGAAACGACTTCTCCACTTGCTGTGGTCAACTTCGTCAGGTGGCTTCTTCCAAGAGATTGTACGAACACTTTTGACCCCCGGTTCTGCTCGATCGCTCTTTTAATCAAAAGAGTGTTGGAGCACCGAAGGTCGTGTCGTATAAGCCTGTTGATCTCTTGGTTTAGAGCGCGCTTTTCCGACGAAGTGACGGGTGGGTTTTCACGTCGTTCCTTCATTAGCCCTAAAGTCTTTTCCGAAAGCTTTGACTTCGTGCCCTTACGCTGCATTTCACAAAATCTCGTACCTTCTTCCCTGAGTATCCGAACCACATTTACGAGCTTCTGGTTTACGTCTGTTGTACTTTTTATTTTCATTATATTTTCTACTGCGTTGCTGGCCCCCGATTATAACAGTTTGAAAGTACAGATATCTTCCAAGTTTTTTTTTTTAAAGTTAACTAGCAATGTGGGATTGAGTCGGTTGTATAATGGGTAGAATTTGAACCCGTGACCTCACAATTGCGAGACCGATGCCTTAGCCATTAGGCTACCGCCGCTTTTAAACGACGACTATTTATATTGTAGTGAAGTTGATAGTAATCGGCCAGCGAGTTTGCATATCTAAAATAACCCCTCCGCATTTAACCGACATACAAATACTTGGGAATCCCTTCTAATCCCAAAGCTAATAAGTCCTTCAGCTTCTTCGGGAGAGGTGTAATCGGAGCGAAGCGGCGATTCTACTTTGCGTCCCTGGATGCGCCTATGTAAGCTTGGGTACTTGTTGAGGTTATGAAAGTGATATTTTGGCAATATCAGTGTCGGAATTAGGATCTCGGGAACCTAAGGTTTTTTGTTGTTGGGGATTGATTTCGCTGAGAGTAGTGTAATGTGAGTTAAAACAGTAAGGGAACAATCCCGCATATTCGCAATCAATCAGCCCGCAGACATCGGTCGGAGCAGCTCTTAAGACAATCGGGGTCGTTGCGGCAGTGTGCGCGGCAACGTTGCGGCTGCGCGTCACTATGCATTTCGGGCGGCCTCCCAAAGTCCACCGAAATGAGTGCTATATGCGCGGGTAAAATGAAATCTTATGAATATATAGAATTGTATATGTTTATTTCTGGGAAGCATAGAGGAGTCGTTACAGCGCGTGACAACTTGCGCTATATCCTTTTTGTTTCTTACCACATTTACTAGCTTACAGTGTCCCGCATATTCACGCTGTGTTCACCAGATTTAGGGCTCGCCTCCTGCTCCTGAGCGCTTAGCGGTTTTTACTAATGTACCGCGTCTCTCTATCTGAGCTCCCCACCTGTGCAGTGGCTTCTAAACACACAGTGCGGCTGAAAACTGTGCCCTTTACGTTGCGTACTCACTTTTAAGACAGCGACGCGGTTTCAGCTTACTTTATGGCTTCTTTATAGCGGCGGTAGCCTAATGGGTAAGGCATCGGTCTCGCAATCGTGAGGTCGTGGGTTTGAATCCTGGCCATCGCACTACCGACGTGCACCCACTCCTAACACAAGCCATTGAGCTTAGCTGGAGGGGTTAACAGGATTGCTAGTAATGTGGGACAACAACCCACATTGCTAGATAACTTTAAAAAAAAAATGGCTTCTATATGTTTTTAGGGGCTCAATGTAGTACCTGTCTGTACCATGTGTCCAGCTGCACTTACGCAATGACTTGATATCCTGCGAGCTGGCGAGCATGAATGTTACTTTTAAAATCCTCTTCTCTACCGGACCGGACTCGGGTCATCCATGAGAGGTCTCTTCCCCCCTCCTGTAGAGCTGTGACTGATGTAATTTATAAAACAAACAGTTGTAAAAATGGTAGTTCTAGTCCTGACGTTGTGCGCAAACTGGAAATGGGGACCCAGAAAAAATATGTGGTTCTCTTGGTGTTAAAAAGCTGGATACACCCATGCCTCTTAAATTTAATTAATAACCTATCCGTTCTAGTTACTCTACACCACATGTCAATATCTCCATTCCTTTGCCCGAGAGTCGGACCGATTTAACGGTACTTAGTTACTGTATGGGGGTACTTGGTAGATTATCAGTAACTAAGTACCGTTAATCGGTTAATTATTAATTAAATTTAGACTGCCAAATTCAAGAAAAATGTATGAACCATTTTTTTGGGCCAATGTTCTCCAGTCTTTGCAGTCTGTTCTGAACTTCCATAGCATCTTCGGCAACTAGCACAATATCATCGGGGAATAGACGTCCTCAACAGGGCTGACGCTTAAGTATAAGAATACGTACTTATTTTAAATCTTAGTAGGTACATGACGCCGCACCAACTCCGCTGGGGCCAGGATTTAAACGGGTGAGAGTCTGAGTCCTGAAGGACTCAGACTCTCACTCGTCTGAAGACCAGAAGTATTCCCCTCACCAAGACTGTGTAGCGTAGCAGTCGTATGACTATGTCCATCAACCTTATACCCTCTGTGCCAGGAAACTCCAGAAAGCGGACTCCTGTCTGCGCACAACAGATGCCAATCTTAACATCGCCGAGATTGGCGGCGTTTAGGGTGTCCTTTGCTCCCATACGGTTGGCATACGCGACGCCTCAGCGTTTTGCTAACGGCTACACCATTGACGTAGAGAACAGGACTGCGCTTTATCCACACAAAATTGACCACTCTTTAGAAAGAGACATCGCTACTTTGTGGACAATACCTGTCATAAGGCCGCACGAGTTTTTTGTCTCTTTCACGCTATGCAGTCAATATTTACTTTTTAATTGAAAAGGATGGCACGGTCCAGGTTTATACGTCAATGGGCGACACCATCATCATGATGGCGGCGATAACGGTGTACACGCCTTCAGTTTTCCCATTGGCGTAGAGAACAGTACTTTGTGGACAATACCTGTCAAAGACCGCACGAGTTTTTTCTCTCTTTTAAGCTTTGTAGTCAATTTTTACTATTTAAATTGAAAGGGATGGCGCAGTCCTGGTCTCTATGTCAATGGATTTGGACTATTGACGTATAGACCTTGGACCCCTTGGACTAAAATTCATCAACTAGAGATTACAATCGAGAATAATCGAGATGTTTTAACAATTAAAACAATTGAATCTCGCAATCGCGCATTACTATGTTTTACTGGACTGAAAGTGGTATTTTGATTGTGAACGAAGTTCTATTAGATTCTGTGGTTTCTGTTTATTTACTTTGTGTCAAATGTCAAAGACTTTATGTACTCTCTCTCTCTATACCGAAAGTTATTTTACTGGATTGTGATAATTTACATGATCCTTGCCTTGTGTTTTCCGCTAATTGTTGAGTTGAGCCCCAGAGTTACTACTGACTACTTGGTTCCTCCGATTAGTGTCGATTTATTTTCTCCATAAATTTCGTTGAGTTGAGCTTCCTTGATTCTCCGAATAAATTTCTTCGTAAAATTTTGAGACAGGACTCTTAAAGTATTTGTTAATTTTGACAGCCACTATGTCTGGTAAACGTTGTTGTGTGCCTGGTTGTGATAAACGTGGAAGTAAGTTTTACCATAACATTTTATTAAATGCTAGCTGTCCCGCGCAACTTCATCTGCATTAATTTTCCCCGTTTTTTACATTTCTCATTGCTGCTCCGCTCCTAATAGTCGTAGCGTGATGTTATATAGCCTATAGCCTTCCTCGATAAATGGGCTATCCAACAGTGACTGAATTTTTCAATTCGGATCAGTAGTTCCTGAGATTACCGCGTTCAAACATAGAAACTCTTTAGCTTTATAATATTAGTATAGATATTAGCAATTTTGTTACCCCAACTGTTAAGAGGTTGTGGATCAATATCCACCAACAATTTGTGGTCCCGCCCACAAATTGTTGTGTCGAGTCTGGGTGTACTGTGTCTGTGATTTGTATGTTTGTTAAATCCCCCAAAACACAGGGCTGTGTACCCAAGTGAGGGAATTTAAAATTATACATAGATACTTAATTCTAAGTGGGGGCTTAATAAGACAGTCAAATTTTTTCTGTAATCATTTCTTCTCAGGTTCAAATGTCATGCATGGCTTTCCGAACCCAAAAAAATATCCAGACATATTTCGGTCATGGATTAATGCTGTGGGAGGACATATTCTTGGCTTGGACAATAATTTCATACACAAACATAGAAGAGTATGTCGAAACCATTTTGAACCAAAATTTTGGTGTCGATTCAACAGAATCAGCAATATAGCAGTGCCTACTATCGATTTGGCAGGTGAATATATACATTTATTAATCTTTCTTCCATTATCTATTTAGAAGATCTACTTATCATATGATATCTCACTGCTGGGCACAGGTCTTGCCAGTAAAACCTACTTATTATAGTTCCTGGGTTAATAGCCATAATTGCCACTCTTGGCAAGCAGATTGGCGATCGCAGTAAGGCTTTATAACATGCAGAGGATACTGCTGCTCGTCCTCTTGTGTGAAACTCCTTAATTGTCTTGACAACACCCAATGGAACAGATACTATTCTTTAGCTGGTACCACATGGCTACTTATTATTTTCTAAAAGAAACTTTCTCATAATGAATATTTACTGGAGAAATAAATGATGTACTAGAGTTCACATTATGCTGTGCAGATTTTGTTATTTACATAACCTGCTAAGAAAAAGTAATTTTAGTAACACAAGGTACAAGCTGTAATTTGCAAATCATTATTGTTAAAATAAGCATTTACTTACTGCACATTTATTTGTTGTAGGACCACTGGCCATTGCAGAAAATGTTGAATGCAGACCATTGCGAGATAAACAGAAAACCAGCAGTGATGCTCCATCGTGTTTCAAAGGTATATTTAATAGTACAGTACGATCAACGTAACTAGGCCGGACTGAAGTAGGCGACAAGTGGTTGCGCAGATGCATTTTTTGGAAGTAAATGGTGACAGAAAGCGGGGGGCGGGGGCGGTAACTAAACCAAGAGAATTAGAGATGCGATAACGCATCACATTGTCATAATTAGTATTACTAATTTAAGTTTTTTTGTGATTATTTTCGTAAAGAAATTGTTTTTCAAAGTTTCTTTAGTATTTACTGTAACTGTTCTAATTTTAAACTTTTATGAACTCTTTTAAATAGTGTTTTTATATTTTTGAATTAAAATGTTGTCAGTATTTGTAATCGATTATAATAATAATAATAATAATAATAAAGCCTTTATTTTCTGTTAAGTATACATTATTTTTCATTTTAACATTTATTTTGTACATCTTACATACTAACAGATCCCTTTCGGGTATAGGCCTCCTCCAAACTCTTCCATTTATCTCTGTCCTTGGCAATATTTATCCATTCTGGTCCAGCTATTTCTTTTATATCGTCTGACCATCTTTTCCTTGGTTTTCCCACTCTACGTTTTCCTATTGGCCCCTTCCATGTTGTTGTTCTCAATGTCCACCTCTTATCTTTATACCTGGCAATATGTCCAGCCCATTTCCATTTAGATTTCATAGCAAAGTCTAGAGCATCTATGACTTTAGTTTTGCTTCTTATTTCAGTGCTTCTGATTTTATCTATCCTTTTTAGTTTTAGAATGCTCCTCTCCATTGATCTCTGGCATGTTGTTATTTTGTTTTTGACTTTGTTTGTATACACCCAGGTTTGGCTGCCATATGTTAAGCAAGGTAAAAGGTTAGTATCTAGTACTATCTGTTTGAGGTTTAGATTGTAGGGTCCTTTTAAGATCTCTTTTTGTGCCCAAAACTTTCTCCAGGTTATATTGATTCGTCTCTCTACTTCCTCTTCATTGTTGTTTTCTTTAAAGGATATTTGTTTCCCTAGATATATATATGAATCAACATAATCTATATTTTGATTGTTTACTATGATAGGTTTCGCAACAGAATTTGTCATTATTTTTGTTTTGCTTATGTTTATATTAAGGCCGACTTTAATGCTTTTCTGTGCAAATAGGCAGATCATTTCTTCTAGTTCTGTAGCAGAGTCAGCGAAGATAGCAATATCATCGGCAAATCTGATGTGGCTCAAATATTGGTTTTGTATTCTAATTCCTTTGTCCTTCCAGTTTAAGTGGCGAAAAATACTTTCAAGCAGGGCTATAAACAACTTTGGTGACAGAGGATCCCCTTGCCTGACACCTCTACCGATTGGGAATTCCTCGCCTTTCCTTTCCAATTTAATTCTGCTTGTACAGTTGGAGTAAATGTTCTTAATTATATTTATATATTTCTGACTGATTTTACATTTTTCTAATGCCTTCCATATTGATTTGTGTGTTATACTATCAAATGCTTTTTCGAAATCAATAAAAGCAATAAAAGCGTAATCGTAATCGATTAAACATAATTAATCGTTTTGGATAGTAATTTTAGGGTCGCATCTCTATGACATGCGCGAAAGTGATAAAAACCTAACTTCAATCCGGTCAAGTTACGTTGATCGTACTGTACAAGATCTGGTCTAAAAATATATATATACCCTCATCTGTTATTCGATTGTAACAAAGATGATATGATAGCTATTGTCTATATTTGTTATTTATTTTGCTATTTTTTTTTTTTTTTTTTTATTTAAAAAAAGATAACTAGCAATGTGTGATTGAGTCCCACATTACTAGCAATCTTGTTAACCCCATATTGTCACAAATGGGTTGCCTATCTAAATCACATGCTAATAAGGTAAATCAAAACCTCAAGGATCATTCCTGATGATCTAGAATCATGACATTTTCCAAGAATCATTGACATAAAACACAAATAATGGAAAAAAAAACCTGAAAACCATTTAATTGTTGTTACAACATAAGAAAAGCAAGTTAGTATGGTACCCTTGGTGAGTGAGTTTGACTTGTATTAACGGATTTTATTTTATAATATTTTTTTTTGCAAATTGTGAATAAGGGATAAAATAAGCTTTAATATCATTAAATAAACATTTAAATAACTGGCATGAGAATATTAATAATGCCAGTTTACAACAAGGCAACCCAATTGTGATTTATCAATCTAGACAAAATATACATTACTAGCTGTCCCGCGCAACTTCGTCTGCGTACATTTTCCCCGTTTTTGCAACATTTCTCATTGCTGCACCGCTCCTGTTGGTCGTAGCGTGATGTTATATAGCCTCTAGCCTTCCTCAATAAATAGGCTATCCAACAGTGAAAGAATTTTTCAATTTGGACCAGTAGTTCCTGAGATTACCGCGTTCAAACAAACAAACTCTTCAGCTTTATAATATTAGTATAGATAATCTTTGCTAGGTTCAAATAACAGATGAAGGTACAGTACTCCAAAAGTAATAATGCGCATAGAAATCTTCGGAAATCTTCGTCATTGTTCGGCAACGGTCGTATTACCCGAGCGTCGAAAGACGATATTTATATAGAGTGGTTAAGAGCAATTTCTCTATGCCTAATTTTATATATTATGTGTTTTGTGCTAAAACAGATTTGATTTACCTGTAACGAAATTTGATTCGATAATTCCATGTAAGTAAATAGCGAAAACGCTACAATCATTGTTGGAGTGATTAGTTTTCAAGTGTCTTACCGAAGTTGGTGTAATTATGGAGGAAAAGGTTTAAATAACATAAGGTTTTATTAGAAGGAGAAAAAAACGTTTTCAAATAGAGGTTTACATAAAATATAATCAAAATCTCAGTTCAAATTTGTTTACAGCACTAATCATTCCAGAAAAATAATACAATTATAAAAAAATTAATCAGAATCGAGGAAGACCTCTATTCCCGACATCGCAGATTCATCAGAAGTTTCATTATGCTCTTGTTCATTTACACTTTCCTCACTGCTATCACCTGTGTAAATAATCAGTTTATCGGAATAACTATCGATTCTTGGCTCAAATTTTCTATATTCATCTTCGCATTGAACCGCATGATCAGAAACTTTTTTCCATTCTTCTGGTCCTATTTTATTGATTTTTTCTAATATAGCATCTTTAACTGACGTCACAGTCATTGCAATATTTCTCTTGGCCACGTGTTGCTTTATTTGGGACCAAATATTTTCAATAGGGTTAAAATCGGGATGATATGGTGGCAATCGTATAATTTTATGCCCATGTTCCTCCATTATACGGTCAATGGCAAATTCTGTGTAATTTTCTTTGTATCTTTGTATAATTTTATACAAATCGGGTTTCAGTTTCTTTGGGTCATGCGGAATGTTGTGTTGTTGTAACCAAGCTGTCATTTGTGGTTTAGATGTGTTTGAGTTTGGTGGTTTCACAGACAGCTTATTATGATATGGGGCGTTGTCTATTACCAACACACTATTAGGAGGCAAGTTGGGAATCAATTGATTGCGTAGCCAAGTTTGATAACGTTCCGCGTTTATTTCTTTATGATAGTCACCTTCTGAGTCGACACATTTATGTAACATTAGAGCCCCTGGGACGAAGCCTTTTTCATTGCCTGCGTGTACAATAATTATTCGCTCTCCTTTGGAAATGGGTTGTTTGATACCTTTTTTGTTGCTATCTTGCCAAGTTTTACCCTTAGTATGTGATGTGTGCACATACGACTCGTCCATAAATACTATGTTTCTACCAGAACTCCTCAGCTGTTGTATTTCTCTGAGATATTTGATCCTTTTTAGGCGTATATCATGTTTTTCCATAAGTAATTGTCTGTTATTATCAGTTTTCAGAAACCTAAACCCCATGTCTTTCAAGATCAACCTTAAAGTCTCGGCACAGCCTTTGAAATTAATAGCTTCGATCAACTTTATTCTTAAATTATTTACAGTTGGGAGTTCTTTCAGCGTCAATTGAAAATTGTATATCATATTACGAATAACACAGTAGTCGAAATCATCAAGTACCAGCCGAAATCTACTTTTAGGTCTTCCTTTTTTCGGTGTAGAAAATTTCTTTGATTGATTATGTTTTTTTTCGTTTAAGATATTACTCAAAGTTCGTCGCGAAATTCCTGTAGCTTTTGTAACACGGTCTTGAATTTTTTTAAAATAACCATCATGGTCTCTGTTGAAAACATTGGCTTCATTTAAGAAATAAAGGTACACATTAAATACCATTTGCCGTGCTTGTGAATTAAGCGGTTTTCCACGTTTAAATTTATCCATTTTGGAAGAATTCGTCTGAAAGAAAATGGCATGGGCAGAGTTAGGTATATATTTTTTATGCATGTTTATCTATTTATTTAATTTAAATAAATCTCATTTTTTAAATGTTTTTCTAGTACTTAATATGTATTTAATGTAGGTATTTTATTTTTTTAATATTAAAAAAACGTGAAATATGTTATTTATTTTCCTTTTTTCAAAATATACTATTTAAATCTGAATAAGCTAATTAATGTTGAAATTATATTTACCAAGAAGGGTGTGTAATAGCAGCTCTATATATTTCCACAAATAGAGAACACGTGCAGTCACTACCAATATATAAAGACGACTGACAGACATTTCGCTGACCGGCGACAGCTGCCGAACGCCCGATTTGTTTTCGATTGTGCACACATGATATTGACTCCTATCTCTTTTAAACAAGGTGCAAAATGCAAATGCCTTGTTTAGGGCTCTTACGATTCCATGATTCGAGTGTTTCCGGGAATACGACAATTAGCGAAGATCTGCATGTGCATTATTAATTTGGGAGTACTGTATATATTTCTTAGACCAGATCTTACTATACTAAACCTATAATTGACCTCATGGAGTCTGCAGGACTTCTTATAAATAATTGATTGTGTTAAAATAATAGTTAATGTATACTTAAATATGTGAATATATCAATCAGCCTGTATCAGTCCACTGTTGGACATAGGCCTCTGCTAACTTACGCCACAACATCCGATGCTCCGCCATCCGCATCCAATTCATTCCAGCGACTTTCTTCAAGTCGTCAGTCCACCTGGCTAGGATCGTCCTACCTTAGGTTTACTAAGTCGTGGTCTCCACTCTAGAACTCGTTCGCTATCGGTTACAATGTTATACTTAGTTAATAATAATTTTCGATGGAATTTGTACGAAATTTTGTTCTCATTTAATCAGCTGTTACTCGTAAACTTGCAAAGCGTTCTTAGCTGTGATAGTTTTCCTTTTAATTTTTTTCACATACTCAACATCGACCATTTAGCTGGCAGTGGGATGGAAGGGACACTTGACCAACAAAAATTTCACTTTAAATCTTAATATTTCACAAACGGATAACTAAATCTAAAAATGCTTCTCCCAACACCAACACGATTTTAATAGACCTATCTAACGATGCCCCCCTTGATGGGTTAGGTGAGAAAACAAATCCAATCCCCACTTTACATATAGGGGAGGTACCAAAAAAAAAAATGTTTTTCAAAATTTTATTCTTTCACTTTGTTGGCGTAAATAATACATGTATTCATGCAAAATTACAGCCTTCTAAGCACTAACAGTCTGAGCAAAGCTGCGGACGGACGGACGGAAGGATGGCCACGGCGAAACTATAAGGGTTCCGTTTTGCCATTTTGGCTACAGAACCCTAAAAACAGGGAAAACAGAAAAGGCAGACGAGGTTGCGCGGGTCAGCTAGTCACACATTGTTTGAGTGTATGTATATGATGTTTTCAGATGGCGCTAGTAATGATAATGATGAAGACAGACATCTTTTATTTACTGATGAACGAAAAGCTGCAAGCCCAACATATAAAGCTGAAAGCATTGATGGTAAGTTTTTTGACATTTTGTTGGTGGCGATTTTCATTGAAAATATTGAAAATATCTGCCTACCTAACAATTATGACGAATTTTGTGTGCCTTAAAGAAAACCGACGCTTCTTGTATTAAACTACGCCTCGCGTCTCCGTAAATAAGGCTTTAGGATGCAAAACAACACTTGTGATACGTCGGGATTCTACATGTACATATTGTAATGCCAAGTTCGCAAACAATAGGTAAAGCCGGAGAAAGAACCTGGCAATAAAAACTCACGGCCACTCTTTTCAAATTGCCAATTTTACAATGTTTGAATGTTTATAATCGATATATGATATGGGGGTAAGGTGCTGCCACTAGTATACTGTACAGTATGTTAAAAGACTGATGCAAATTATATTATTAAAATGTTGGAACATGAGATAAAATAAAATCAGTCAGTATTTACAACAAGGGTGAAAACTATATGTGCTTAAATATTGGTCTAAGTACTCCTAACGAATTAATAAATATAAAATATTAATTCTAACATAAAAAAAAAAATCGGTTGTCTGTAAAGTCGGTTTACTGACGATAGTTGAACGTGACAACGTCATAAGAAAATACTGATGGAATAGTTTCATTTTTCAAAAGAAAATTTTAATTTTATTTGTTTGATAGATATTTTGTATGGATATAGAGAAGGAGGTAAATGGAAATCACAATTGAATTGATCAAGTTACATTTATATGTACGCTTAAATACAATTATGTCAATTTTTATTTATTTATTTTTACAATGTACATAGTTTTTACGAAAACATGTAAATGTGTTATTGTATAGCTGCTGTCCACGCGGACGCATCGCTCACTCAAGTAGGAGAGAGACAGATGTCGAACGCTGCTGAACGCGGAGGCCGATTGTGCCTCTTTGTCGCTTGTTCCGCGCTCTCGCTTGCACTTAAATGGAACGCCTCAGAGCGAGGTAACGCCTCATGAGTCATGTTTTTTCGTGCGTTCAGCCGGCTCCATCGAATTATAAGACGTTGTCACGTCAAAATTAAAAATGTTAAATACAGACTGTAAAGATGTTTGATTATGATGAGTATTTATTAAATGTTGTTAAAAATAATGAAAAATATATTAAGAAAATATTTGCACCAAAATAAGGTGGCAACAAAAGTCATAATGCCTATCTCTATAAACTGTCTCTTTCTTTTGTTTGTTTATTGCTATCGTACGATTCGTGAAAAAGTGTATGTATATGATGTTTTCAGATGGCGCTAGTAATGATAATGATAATGATAATGATGATGATGAAGACAGACAATTTTTATTTATCGATAAACAAGAAGCTGCAAGCCCAACATATAACGCTGAAAGCGTTGATTGTAAGTTTTTGACATTTTGTAAGTATGTACTTACCGGCACTGTAAACGGCTTGGCAATTAATAAAAAATAAACGTTTGTTATTCATTGAAACTATCTGCATACCTAACAAGTATGACGAATTTGTGTGCCTTAACCTATTGACCGCCACGGACGTTTATGGACGTCAAATTAAAAAAAAAACTAAAAAAGTGTGTTTTTCGACGTGCAATGCCGTCGAAGGCGTCGCATGTTTTAAATTTGACGTCCATATACGTCCGTGGCGGTCAAAAGGTAGAAAATCGAAGCTTCATGTATAAAATTATTAAACTAATATTATAAAGAGGTAATATTTTTGATTTTGGTTTGTTTGTTTGTTAATATTTAACTTAAAAAACATGCAAGTGTTCGTAAACCTACTTAGCTGTGATAGTTTGTCTTTTAATTTGTGTGGTACTACCGCGATATTTTTCACATACCCAACATCAACCATTTAGCTGGCAGGGGTTGGGAGGCTTGACTCTACCAAAACATTGCACTTTAAAGCTTAGTATTTTACAAACGGATCCCTAAATCTAAATATGTTCTTAACAACCACTAAACGTTTTTAAGAGTTTTATATAAGAGACTTATACAACGATCTATACAGGGTGTAACAGAAAGGTGTGGTCATATTCAAGGGTTGGTATGTGCCCATGATACTGAGTGCACACACTAAATTTTATCAAAATCGGAGTACCCTAAAATATATTTATTATTTCAATCGTTTATTTGTGAATGAAAAAGTTGTTATTTAAAAAAAGTATGACTTATAAAGTTCTATGCCATAATAATCTAATCGAATTTTGTACCAGGGGAGGTATAATTCTTATGCCATACGTATTTCACTACTGAATTTTGTCAAAAAGTATATACTATAACTATGTAATAATAATGCAACCAGCTGTGGCACCATGATAGGTGCAATACTGACAACATACACTGCTGAAATTTGACCACACCTTTTTGTTACACCCTGTATAACTATACTTATAGGGGAGGTAAGTACCCTCAATTTTTTTTCCATGATTTTATTCTTTCACTTTGTCGGCGTAAGCAATATACACATATTGCTTATCCAAGCAAAATGACAGCCTTCTAACACTAACAGTCTCTGTAGGACTACTCTTTTTCTATTATTATTATTTTTTATTTAAAATAAAGACGACTCCCGCAGTAGGGTACAAGCCCTGTGTCGCGGGGGACTTTACAAACATACAAGTCACGTACACAAAGTACACCCAGACTCGGAACAACAATTTGTGGATCACACAAAGATGTGTCCCGTGTGGCAATCGAACCCACGACCTATTGCGTAGCAGTCGGACACACTCCCACCGCGCCACAGAGGCAGTCAAATTTTTGTTCTATAAAACAAAATTCATGAATTTTCGTTTATTTAAATTTCTTAAGTTTACTGGCACTATTTTAATTAATGCGCTTATTACACTACACTGAATCAGGGACCCTAAATCCTTAAAAAGAGATGTGTAATAAGAGTTAGGGCCCTAATTCTCTAACAAATTTTCAAGGCCACCTCGATTTAATGCCCCGATTCAGGGTAGTGTAATAGCCATTAAAATTTTTGGATAAGCACAAGAAATTTAAACTCATGGACGATTTTCTATAACGAGTGGATTATTTAGATGTTCCTAACTCTGTATATCACCATCTCATTTTGATCAAAACTTCGTTTTCATTGGATTAGAGTAGGCCTTTTGAACTAAGCTGCATACGGACGGATATGGCGAAACTATAAGGGTTCCGTTTCGACATTTTGGGTACGAAAGGACATATCAAATTATCATACAGATGGTTCAGCTTGATATCCAAGACACGCTGATCTAATATTTGAACGAATATGTCAAGGGTTTCCTTAATCTGACGATGATTTTCAAAAATTTTCAAATTGCCGCCACCGGCTAGTCCGAATCGAGTCAATTGAATAAAAGCTACTTGTGGGTTCACTTAACATCCCGGTTTTGTGCGAAAAAGTTGTTTTGTAAGGCCTTCGCCAACTCCCTTCCGCACCAGGTTTCATTTTAGAAAACGTCGTTTAAAAAAAAACCGAGCGAATCTCGGTCATCCAGGTACTAAAACTTTATATAATAAGCATGATGGTTTATTCTGTGTCTGGGTGTAATTTATCTATAATATGTATGTATTTAGAAATATATAAGTATACTAGCTGTCCCGGCGAACTTCATCTCGACTCTTTTTTTTTTGTAAATCGGGTTCAATTGTGAATCTAAACCATCCTCGAATCCCCTTGAACTCACACAAAAAATTTCATCAAAATCGGTCCAGCCGTCTAGGAGGAGTTCAGTGACATACACACGCAAACAAGAAATATATATATATAAAGATTATCTGTTGTCTCGTTACCATAGTACAGACAGACTGCCTATTTTGGGATCGGATGGCGTTGTTTGACTTGTCCCAAGATGTTATCATTATTATTAAAAGGTTTTTGTTAACTAATTATATTTTCTATTGTTTCAGACATGAGTTTAGATACACCAGCTGAGTTAATACCACAAGGATGTATGAGGAAAGTTTCAAATATAGGGAATTGTAATCTGAATGTACCAAGTACAAGAAAAACTGGCATTTTACCTGTGACAGATGCATCAGCTAGACTATATGGTAAGAAAGGCTTAAATAGTATAATAGTCTAAAAGTACAAAGCGGCGGTAGCCTAATGGTTAAGACATCGGACTCGCAATCCTGAGGTCGCGGGTTCGAATCCTATCCATTACACTACCGACGTGAACTCACTCCTAACACAAGCCATTGAGCTTAGCTGAACGGGTTAACAAGATTGCTAGTCATGTGGGACCAAACCCTTACTGAGTCTGAGTCGAAATTACAATAAAATGCTAGCAATGTGGTTCCCACATTACTAGCGATCATGTTAACCCCTCCAGCTAAGCTCAGTGGCTTGTATTAGGAGTGGGTTCACGTCGCTAGTATAATGGGATTCGAACCCGCGACCACACGATTGCAAGCCCGATGCCTTAACCATTAGGCGTCTATATCCAAAGAGGTATTTTGACTGCGGGTATATAAAAAGAATATATTATACTATTAGAAAGAGGCCCAACTCTATTAATTCTACGTCTATATATACCTAAATATATACTAGCTGTCCCGCGCAACTTCATTTCTCGTCGCTACTCCGCTCGTATTAGTCGTAGCGTGATGTTATAAGCTTATAGCCTTCCTCGATAAATGGGCTATCCAACAAAAAAAGTTTTTTTTTAAATCGGACCAGTTTAGCGGTCGGTTCCTGAGATTAGCGCGTTTAAACAAACAAACAAACAAAAAAAAAAAAATATATATATATATATATATATACAAGCGGTGCAAGGAAAGAGTTGCAAATGTTGCGCTCCTAGGGGTTTTTTTTTTATTTTCCGGTCGGACTTTACTTACATTAATTTTTGAAACTGAATCTAGTGGAGGTAGCTTTATTTATCAGAAACAATTCTTATTTGTTTTGTCGCCAAACAGATTTTTATGCAATGTTTATCAGTTGTTTGGTTTCCATAGTGCAAGCTCTGCTTAGTTTGGGATCAGATAGCGTTGTGTGAGCTGTTCCAAGATATTAGTATATTATTTAATGTATCCCAAAATATTGTATTAAATACATAAAATAATTTTTGTCTTTATATTTAGAAAGCCAATGCAAAGGACTAATCAGTACTATAGAATTTTATAAGCTACGGGTCTTAATCGCGTAAATATTTTATTTTAAGGCTAAATATCTTTGTTTATTGCCCGACGTTTCGACCGTATTGCAACAGCCGTGGTCACGGGTAGACTTTCGGACTGACGGAAGTCTACCTGTGACCACGGCCGTTGCAATAAACAAAGGTATTTAGCCTTAAAATATTTACGCGATTAAGACCCGTAGCTTATAAAATTCTATAATGTGTACAAAACGCGAAAGTTTACGAACTTATAATCTATACTAATATAATAAAGCGGAAGAGTTTGTTTGTTTGTTTAAACTCGCTAATCTCAGGAACTACTGGTCCGATTTGAAAAAATCTTTTTTTGTTGGATAGCCCATTTATCGAGGAAGGCGATAGGCTATATAACATCGCGCTACGACTAATAGGAGCGGAGCAGCGATGAGAAATGTTGCAAAAACGGGGAAAAAAATACGCATACGAAGTTGCGCGGGACAGCTAGTCAATACTAATTTCTATTGTTTCAGCCACATGTATGCCAAGAGAATCTAGGATGCAAAATATCACGACTGCAAATATATTTGATTTAGATATACCAAGTACAAGTAATGCTGCAATCTTACCTGTGACTGCTACAATGTCTGGTAAGAAATGTCTTTATTCACGTTACCAGTGCGAGCGTAGTCGCGCTGCCGGCATGATATATTAAATCTTTATAAATAAAAATCAATGTTTGTTTGTTTGTCTATGCGTTCCAAAACTATTGGTCAGATTGTGTTGAGGATTTGGTAGGATGTTCTATGGATGCCCCCGAGAGTTTTACACTGTATAGCATGGCCGCATTTAGCTAGTCAAATAAAAGTAATTAAAATCGGCCCACCCGTTTTTGAGTTATAAATGGTATACGACGTACAGTTAAAAGCAAAAGTACATGATCAAAAACGGAATGTCAAAATTATTGAATGATATTTGTGGCAAATTTAGCTAATGCTACAATGTCCCTAAAGTAAGTGATTCAATAAGTTACCGATCAATTATCTGATTGTACTGCCGCCGGAACTTCAGAAAAGTTCTAAACTTAGTGATAGAATTGAAAATCATAAGTTGATGAAATCCTGCCATTTGAAAGTAAATGATAGTATTGAAAATCATAACTTAATGAATATTGGAAGGAATGCCAAAATACAGGTTTACATAAACTTGTGATTTTCAAGACTGTCATTAACTTTTAAATGTTAGTTACGATTCGCCAAAGAATGTCGAAATACAGGATTTCATAAAGTTATGATTTTCAAGACTATCATTTACTTTTGAATGTCAGTTTCATTCGCCTAAGATTGCAAAAACAAGAGATGATTTAGGCCGCCGAAGTAATATAATCTCATTCCCGGTGATGATGGCGGTGAACAAACGAAATTACCTTAATCCAAGAATGCAAATTGCAGGATTTCATCAACTTATGATTTTCAATTCTATCACTTAGTTAAGAACGTTTTTGATCAACTAGTTCTGGCGACAGTACAATCAGACAATTTATCGGTAAGTTATTCAATCACTGACTTTAGGAACATAGTAGCATTAGTTAGATTTGTCACAAATGTCATTCAATAGTTTTGTAATTCCGTTTTTGATCATGAATATTTGCCGTTGACTGTACAGTAGAACCTCGTATATCCGAACTAATTGGAACCGAAACTAGTTCGGATAATCGCAATGTGGGTTTTTTGGGACAAGATCAAATAATGAAAAGAACACTTTTACATAAAAACAGTACAGTCGAATTTTAATATAAATATATATTTAAATTTGACTAACATATCAACACTGTAATATAAAACACCTGAAAAAAGTCGAATTCTTTTTTTATATATTTTTTTTATACGGTCGTCAATTTTTAACGGCTGCAATGCGTCTGTGCGGTGTAACATCACATACATTTCATAGGTATATTAATTTTGCGCGCGGAATCTCCGTAAGCGGACTAACAACGTTATATGAAACAAAACGCGTTTCATTCAATACGCTACGTATTCTACTCGGTTTAAAATAATAGTTTAAAATGTTGGCTTCTCTAATAAAACCCCACAAAAACAAATATTTCGGCAAAATAAAATTCTTTGTTTTCTTTGTTAAAAAAGACGACTCTTTGTTTAAAAAGACGACTCCCGCAGTAGGGTACAAGCCCTGTGTCGCGGGGGACTTTACAAACATACAAGTCACGGACACAAAGTACACCCAGACTCGGAACAACAATTTGTGGATCACACAAAGTGGTGCCCCGTGTGGGAATCGAACCCACGACTTCTTGCGTAGCAGTCGGACACACTCCCACCGCGTCACAGAGGCAGTAATTTTTTTTTTTTAATAGTATAAAATTACTTTAGAATTTAAACATGTTTTATTGCCGCGAAAATGCTGTCTGCCATGTTTATAATGCCATATCGGCATGGACTAATCAGATTAGTGTCAGTCGGCGTCAAATACAGTGTCGGCAATGTCATTTATGCTGCCTTATAAAGCAACGTGATCATTATTTATATTTCGAGAACATTAGGTTGGCGCCGCTTTGTGTGCCCATTTTGTCCGCCGACAATTTCAGCGACAGGAGTGACGTAGGACTATTGGGAGTTTTACTGGTAAGTCTACTGGGTACAAAGTTCCTAGTGGTCTTACTAGGAAGGAAATTCCCAGTAGTTTATCTGGTAAGACTATTCGGTAAAACTACTGCGATTGGGGGGTTCATTTATATACCCGCGTGGTACAACAGCGATTGGGTTTTGCCTATACCTATTACGTCACATGATGTCGGCACATGATTTACAGATCAAAATATCACCTTTTTAATTTTATTTAAATTTTATAAAACAATCGTATTATTTTTTGACCTAAAATCATAATAACCATGTTTATTTCCCTATTTTTTATCGACTTTCTTAATTTATTGTCCACTACCGAATGTACCCTATTGCACAGCGGCAGCAAGCAACAAATTCGCGCCAATATTCGGATAATTGAGCGTTCGGATAAACTAAGTCAGCGTTTGGATAATTGAGGACTCGAATAATCGAGGTTAGACAGTATTACAAAATTCTCTATTAAAAAAAAAAACCGAAAATGTGCAAATGATAAACTATTATTACCTTCTAAATTTTAATGTATTATAGCTTCGGTTAAAATAATATATGAAAATTCAGTTTGGAAATTATGATTTTTCTTAAACAAACCCATCAATTTGTTAAATTATACCATTTTAAATAACTTAAAAAGCTTGTCTCGAGATTTTCCTAGTACTGTGCTGCACTTTACATAAATCCAGTGCAGTACTGTCGATGATTGGCCTTAAGTAGAGTTACATCGCTAGAAGATCTTGGTATCGACCTGCCCGCGACAAGCTTTTATGTTATACTACCTGTCGCCCGCGTATTGATTTTTCCCCCTTAAGGGTTGATTTTCACTTTCGTTCAAAACACGTGTTTCTTTATTTTAAACCAAAAATCCAAATACTAAATTTCACAGAACTTCTTCAAAATTGACGGAGTTCCATAGGAACTTGAAACCCCTATTTTATGCTCTTAGGGGTTGATTTTCCAAAAACACTGAGACACGTGTTTGTTTATTTTAAATGAAATAGCCAAATACGAAATTTCATAGATCTAACTTTAATACTGGTAAACACAACTCCTGTAATTATAAATTATAAATAATAAAACTATTCGTTTTTAAAGTGTATAGTGTAGTTAAAACTGATGACGATATCGAACTATCTAAGTGACATTATTAGTGGTTAATAATAATAAGTGCGTAAAAAGTTATAAAACAATAATACAAAACAGTGACTGCACCAAATATCAACGTCAATAAACACTAAGTACTACATTTGGACACTATTATAGTGGTAAGGATAATTACTAACTACAATATAATATTCAGTTAAGTTTAAACAGTGATATAAAGTGAATTAAGATATAAAGTAATTTTTAAAAACCGTTACGTAAAAAAAGTTAAATCTTGAAGTGAACTTTGTATAGCAACTAACGCCTCAAGTGGAGAGCAGCCCAACTAAATGTGACATTATTTCAGAGTTGCTACTACAAATAAAAAACTTTTTGCAATTAAAATTCTTAGTACAACGCCATCTAGTACTAAGTAGCGAAACAAATCTGTCATTTTTGACAGGATTGACAGATGAATGACACTTGACAGTGTTGTCAGTACAAAGAAAATAATTTCCCAAGATCGGGCGCGTTCCAGCACTCTGACTTATAAAGATATTTAGCATCAAGTCGTGTGCAAGTGCAAGCCAAGTACTAAATATTTGAATTAGTTAGTGTATACTGTCACTATATTTGTAAGTAATACCAGACACATTATATAGAGGGCGTTTATATCAACATGGAAGATTTCAATAATGTTACTCTAAGAAAACCGCTTCCGATGTCAACATCACTAAAAGATTTGAATTTAAGCAGCAATTCCTTAGATTCACCACACAGCCTGGACCTATCAAAAAATATCAACGCAAACACATTATCAGAACTAAAATGTGAAATCGATGGGCTGAAAATAAATCTCGAAAGTACCCAAACCGAGCTCGACAACACTATTTTAGAGAATATTGACCTAAAAAAACAAATAAGCCACCTGTGCAAAGAAGTTAACACATTAAAACAATTATGTCAAAGCCCAGTAACAACATTAAAGAAATCTAAAATCAGGCGTAGAACAAGTATACGTCGCCTTACTGATAGTTTCGATACAAGTTCCCCGCCAACAGATAAACAAAACACTATAGATGTACAAATTATACAATCACAAGAAAATTCTGTTCCTCAATTAGACAAACTAGAGGGCAACACCTGTCTGTCCAATACGTCAATTAACGCTGGTACCTCATTCACTCCCACGAAACAAAATAATGATACACGGACATTCACAGCAATAAAAAGACCTAAAATATATGTATTTGGGGATCAACAAGCCAGAGGCCTTGGCAAAGCTATAGAAAAGATGAGATCCCACAGGTGGAACGACGAGTACGACGTAATGTCTGTTATTAAACCAAACGCGACAACCACACAAATCCTGAGCAGTTGCAACGATGACTTCATAAAAAGCCTTCTCCCGAACGACGTTATCTTATTAGTATTAGGTTCCAACGACAAATATCCCTATGAATTAATTACCCAATTATGCAATGCATTACATAAATTGTGTCAATATTCTGTTTTTATCAGCAGTGTACAATACAATTCTCACCTTAATGAAACCATGATTAATAACACCCTAGACATGATAACAAATAATTATAAAAATTGTAAATACCTAAAAATACCCAGCATGTACTATAAGTTAACGAAAAACTATAACTATTTTCCCAGCGATCACTTACATTATATTAAAGACCTATGCCTGAAATTTAATACAAAACTAGATAGCTACCGTTATGAGAGTGAAATTTTAACTAAAATTAAAAATAACCTATCTACCACGAATAGAAAACCTACAGACAACCTGAATATAACATTAAACACGCCAAAAAAGAGTAAACAGACAAAAATAACATCTTATTAATTCAATACTGCTAACACAGATTCAGTTATCTACCCATATAAAAAATTTTTTCGTCAATAAATGTAATTACGAAACGATGACTTTAATTCATCAAAACATAGCCGGGTTGTTGAACAAACAGGAATTACTTCAAGCTGCAATAATCGAGTTAGAAAAAGATATTGGAGCTATTCATGTTGTATGTTTAAGTGAAACATTTTGTAAACAAGGTACGGAAAAAAACCTCAGAATAGACAACTATAGATTAGTCGCATCTTTCTCCAGAACAAACCAACGCAGAGGTGGTACTTGTATATTAGTAAAAAATAACACAGAATACAAGGAAATCAACTATAAAATCCCTGTATCTCCATTTCACTTTGAATGCTGTGCCATTGAGTTGATTAAATTTAATCTAATTATAGTATGCATATATAGAACCCCCACATCAGATCCAAATAAATTTCTAGACGAACTCGGCCGATTTACTAATACACTTTGCAAAAGGGGAAACAAAAAGTTGATACTTTGCGGAGACTGGAATATTGATCTACTAAAAGCAAACAAGCAGTCAAACGAACTGAATTCAATATTTCATAACAACAATTTAACAAACCATATTAACCTGCCAACTCGGAAAAATGCCTGTCTAGACCTCATAGTTAGTAACATAGAAAATCCCAAGACCAAATTACACCTCCTTGCGCTCTCAGACCACGAAACGGCACAATCTATGACAGTTAAATTGGAAGTGAAACACAAAAAAAATAACAGATCTTTTTGGTACAGAAAAATCAGAGATCTGAGTGAGGAAAATATAAACAAATATAAAGGTTATTTATCTTGCCTCTCATTTTCTGAAGTTTTTGAACAACAAAACACGGAAGATGCATTTAATAGTTTTCACGACACTGTCACACTCTTCTATAACCTGTGCATTCCATTTAAAAAAGTCAAATATACAGTGAAACTAACAAAAAATAAATGGATAACAAAGGGCATAAAACGTTGTTGTACCAAAAAAAGAACTCTATACCTAAAATATCACCTAAATAAATCCGGTAAAAAACTCAATAAGGTCTTATATGAACAATACACGAAAATACTAAAACGATGTATAATTACGTCCCAAAAAATAAACAGCCAACGCTTTATTGCCTCATCAAAAAATGTATGCAGAGCGGCTTGGCAACTAATTAAGAACACAACTAACAATGATATTGTAAAATCCGAAATAGAGTCGATACAAGAAAACAATACACTATACGAAGACCCCGCTCATATATGTGAACGATTCAATAATTTCTACATATCACTGACAAACACTACCACTAATTCGAATATAAATAACAATAACCGACATTCTTCTAATCCAATTCCAATGAACCCCAAAAGCATTTTTTTGACTCCTGTAGATGAAATTGACATCTTTAATATAATTAAATCTTTAAACGATACTAATTCAGTCGGATATGACGACCTATCTACTAAAGTAATTAAAAAGAGCGCCGAAAGCATACTCGTCCCGCTTACTCACATTATCAACCTTTCGTTGTTAGAAGGCAAATTCCCAACTAACTTAAAAAGAGTCATTGTAAAACCGTTATATAAAAAAGGAACGAAAAATGACATGAATAACTATAGACCAATCACACTCATCCCAATTCTATCAAAAATATTCGAAAAAGTGATGTTTATTAAAATACAAAAATTTATATCCACGTGCAATATCTTAAAAGCTGAGCAATATGGATTCAGAAAACAAAGCTCGACTTCTTTAGCATGCTTCTCATTATTTAAAGAAATTACCCAAGCTATAAACGACAAAGAACTTGTAGCATGTATATTTCTCGATATGTCGAAAGCTTTCGATTTCGTCCAGCATGACACGCTAATGTCAAAACTATATAACTACGGGTTACGCGGAAATGCATATAAATGGATCAAGAGTTATTTAGAAAATAGAGTCCAATGCGTAGAAATAACAAAAGTTGAAAAAAATCACCAAAACCGCTATCGCTCCTCATTTTTAGAAAATAAGTATGGGGTGCCGCAGGGAAGCCTTCTCTCTCCAAGTTTATTTCTTCTGTATATAAATGACCTCCCGGACGCTATAACTCACAAATGTATCCTTTTCGCGGATGACACGACTCTAATAGTCAAAAGTAAAAACTTCAAAACCCTAGAAGCTGAAGTTAACACAACTCTTAACAAAACGATTAACTGGTTAGAGGAAAATAATCTTAAAATTAACATTGGGAAAACAAATATAGTTCAGTTTCAAACATATAGAGCCAACACACCGAATCTGGAAATACAGTATAAAAATCAGGCCTTAAATAACGTGGATGACTGCGTGTTTTTGGGTGTCACTGTTGACAAATATTGCAATTGGAAGTCACACATACAAAACACTCTCAATAAAATTGATAGATTTGTTTTTGTACTAAAGAGAGTTCGAGAAACTGTAAACCGAAAGACTGCAATGATGACCTACCACGCATATGTAGCCTCCCTACTCCGTTACAGTATCATTGTCTGGGGCAATTCGGTGGACTTCAATAGATTATTCATAGCACAAAAAAAATGTATTAGAGCGATTTTTGATTGTGACTACCTAGATAGTTGTAGACCAATATTTAAAAACCATAATATCCTTCCTTTACCATGTATCTACATATTTGAAATATGCATCTTTGTAAAAACGAACTCTACACTGTTTAAAAAACTTGGAGATGTAGAGGGGAGTCGAACTAGACACAAAAACCGATTAAAGGTACCGAAAACGAATTTTGAACTACATAAGAGAAACTCATATCTTATGTGTATTAAAATATATAACCATCTTCCAAACCAATTGATCAATTTACCCTACAAACAGTTCCGCAAAGGGCTTATCACATTATTACAAGAAAAAGTTTATTATGACGTCGATGAATACCTAACAGATAAATTTATTAATTAGATGTTATATTATTTTAAATTTAGTTTTTTTCCTTTTATTAAATTGTAATGATCAAGTGACATTATATTATACTGAATTGAATTATAATTATTATCTGATTTATTATTATTATTGTTGTATTATGTCAATATGAATTGATTTTACTTATTTAAATTTTAACTGTTGACATTATATTATAATATTATTTCGTTAATTTTGTGAAATGTTAATTAATAGGTATTTAAGTTTTAACAACAAATATTTGCACGCCTTGCATGGCAGAATATGTTGTACTATACTATACCAAAGATCTGTAAACCACCATATTCTGGGAAATAAAGTTGAATTGAATTGAATTGAATTGAATTGAATACTGACAGAGTTTTATACAAACTTACAACCCCTATTTTACCCCTTTAGAGGATGATTTTCAAAAAACGCTGACACTCGTTTTCTTTATTTTGTACAAAAATCCTAGTGCGAAATTTCATAGACCTAACTTTAAAACTGACGGAGTTTCATACTACCTTGCGACGGAGTTTCACGCAAATTCACAACCCCTAGTATACTCCCTTAGGGTTAGATTTTCTAAAAACGGTGAAACACGTCTTTATTTTTAACTACTACCTAAAATCTAACTTTAAAACTGACGGAATTTCATACAATCTTGCAACCCCTATTTTACCCCTTTAGGAGTTGATTTTTTAAAAAAAACGCTGAAACACGTTTTCCTTTATTTTGTACCAAAAATGTGAGTGCGAAATTTTACATACCTAACTTTGAAACTGACGGAGTTTCGTACTATTTTGCGACGGAGTTTCACGGAGTTTTAGGGTTTACTTTCCAAAAACGTTGAAACACGTGTTTCTTTATTTTAAACGAAAAGATAATACAAAATTTCACCGGCCTAACTTGACGGAGTTATTTTACCCCCTTAGGGGACGAATTTCTAAAAAACCTTTCATAGTGGATGCCTACAACATAAACAGCATAAACTGCCAAAATTTCAGGTTTTTTAACCCTAAAGTATAGGCTCTTGCGCTGATGAATTAGTCAGTCAGTCAGGACAAGTGATTATATATGTATAGATAAATGGTGTTTTCTTCCTTTTAGGGCATTGAAATGAAAGGTTGTTTATAAAAATGTTTTTTTTTTACTATTTATTTATATATTTATCCTGCTTAGGTACGGGCACTGGCGCCAACATTGTCAAGTCAAGGGGCAGATAACGATGAACGCACAATACTATAGTCACGAAAGAGAATGACAGTCTCGCAAAATGACAAATAAATTCAAATTTGTGTCTTCAGTATAACCATATTTTTCATATGTATGTAGGAAATGATCATCCACCGCGCCCACAAGGAACTGAAGAATTTGTACGACTCTCTGAGTTTCATTGTAGAAACCATTTCTTTCATATAAACTATGCACTGTTAATTACAAGCAATAAAAAACCGGCCAAATCCGAGTCGGACTCGCGCACGAATGGTTCCGTATACCTATACAACATTAGACATTATATTATAATATCGAGCAAAAACGGCAATAAAATCACGTTTGTTTTATGGGAGCCCCCTTAAATATTTATTTTATTTTGTTTTTAGTATTTGTTGTTATAGCGGCAATAGAAATACATCATCTGTGGAAATTTCAACTGTCTAACTTCCACGGTTCATGAGATACAGCCTAGTGACAGACGTACGGACAGCGGAGTCTTAGTAATAGGGTCCCGTTTTATCCTTTGGGTACGGAATCCTAAAAATTGCCAAAAAAGTGCAACCGTTTTCAAGCAATGCGCTTACATACATTCGGCAATAGGTTTTTATTTATATAGAAATATATCAGTATGTTTATTGTTGCCATAGTACAGGCTCTACCTAGTTTGGGACTTAAATATTTTTTTATTTTAGGTATACAAAATGGACCGACTGTTAAAGAATTAAAGACGATAGTGAATAGTCTAAAACGTAAACTTAAAAGCAAGGAAATATCAAATAAATTGTTAAAAGAAAAACTATTATCGTCACGAAAGACTGCTAAAGATAATGTGATGGCACAAATAACTCGAAATATGTCAAAGGCGGCTAAAACATTCCTTGAAATGCAAATGAAACAGACTACCAAGAAGTTTAAAGGAAGGAGATTTACTTCAAAAGAAAAGAATTTAGCATTGTCTTTAAGAGGACTTAATGACAATGTATATCGGTCATTAAGCGAAATATGTGTTTTACCAAGACGGAAAACCTTACGAAAGTTTTTGCAAAAAATACCTTTCAAACCTGGTATTAATGACTGTCTCTTCAATGATTTAAAGAATAAAGTGACAGAAATGCCTAAAGAACACAGATTATGTTCATTAATATTTGATGTGATGACCCTTACACCAAATATGAGTTATGATGAAACAAACGATGAAATAATTGGTTTTACAAACAATGGTATAGATAAAAGTATAAATTTTTGTAACCAAGCTTTAGTTTTCATGGTGCGGGGAATTATAAAGGAATACACGCAACCTATTGCTTATATATTTTGCAACAATATACAAAGTTGGGAATTATCAGAACAAATCAGAATTGTTATTAGTAAACTGCAAGATATTGGTTTAAATGTGATGGCGACGGTTTGTGATCAGGCAGCTACTAATATGTCTGCCATAAATATGTTGCTAAACGCAACAAGAGACGAAAATGATGTCAATGGTTTAGAATGGCGAGGAGGTTATTTCGAAGTGTATAATAAAAAAATTGTACCTCTATATGACCCATCACATCTTTTAAAAGGTATTAGGAACAATTTGATAAATAAAGACTTGCAGTATATTGATAAAGGAAACATTTTCACAGCAAAATGGCAGCATATTGTTGATCTATACGAGCTGGCACCAGGTTACAATGGTGTACGTCTTCTACCAAAGTTAACTCCTCATCATGTTATACCAGATGTTATACCCAAAATGCGATTTAAGTTTTGCGCACAAGTTTTTAGCCGCACCGTTGGGGTAACTCTTGGATATTTAGCAAGTTAGTAATTCAATTTATAGCTATACTTTTATTTTAGTCCACCTCTAAGACTGCTTGCCATTGAAGCGGAGCGAGGCTGCGGAGCCGAAAAACTGAGAAATATGAATTAATAAGATTGTAGATTATTAGGGAGGGATCCCACTACCCACCCTCGATCTGTGAATCACCATGATTGAAGTAGTAAGGAAATGTCCTTAATACAACAATTGAAATAGGTTTGACGCACTTAAAAAAGAGAGACCTGCAAAGGAAATTAGTGACAGGTACTTTCACCAAGTCGAGTGGTAGGCACCTCCGGACCCTTGACTCGCAATATGCAGAATATTGCGAGTCAAGGTTCCATGAAGTGCTACTAAAAACCAGCAGGCTCAGTCGATGCCAAACTCTCCTGAGGATGCCTCGTGCAGAGGCGAAACACGTGTCGAAGTTTCACTTCGTGGAACCGAAATATTCGACACAAGAGTCCGGAGGTGTCTATCACTCGACTTGGTAAGAGTACCTGTCACTAATTTTCTTTGTTGCAGGTCTCTCATTTCTAAGTGCGTAAAACCTATTTCAATTGTTGTATTAAATACATTTCCTTACTACATCAATCGTGGTGATTCACAGATCGAGGGTGCGTGGTGGGATCCCTCCCTAATAATCTACTTAAAAGGGATTTCTGTCATGTGACGCCTGCCTCCCCCCTCCAGTTTACAATCCTATTGGGTAATATTCTTTGCTCTGCGGTCCACAGCCTCGTTTCGTTTGAATAGCTACCCTAGAGATGGCGTTTCCTGAAATCATTTTATATACTTTGTGTACATCACATAATAAATGGCAACTGCAAAATTTCAGCTATGTAGATCCAAAGGTTTGAACCGTAAAAATGTAATGATAAAAACCGTAAATGGGGACTTTAATTTTTGTCTATCAAATGGTATATTTACTGACCTGGAAGCCATAAGTTTTGGGTTCGATTCTCAACCAGGATAAGTCTTTGTATGATGAGGACATTGTATTCTGTCTTGCTGTAAATTATTTGGCAGCCACTTCTGATAAAGATTGTTATATTATTTCTATATTGGATGCCGATTTAATCATGATGTAATCTAAAGTACTTTAACCATCCTTTTACCCGACTGTAAGGAAGGGTTATGTTTTTCGCGCGTATCTTGTATGTATGTATGTAATATTCTTTATTACCTCATATCTCACAAACCACTAAACGTATTTATACAATTACTAGCGACCCGCTCCGGCTTCGCACGGGTGTAAAATATATAGCCTCTATTTTAAACCTTCCTCTTCAATCACTATCTATTAAAAAAAACCGCATCAAAATCCGTTGCGTAGTTTTAAAGATTTAAACATACATAGGGATATAGGGACAGAGAAAGCGACTTTGTTTTATACTATGTAGTGAAGACGTCGTTAGATTCATCTTGACCGCCCAAGTGTTCTTAGATAGGTGACGGTTGAAAAAACAAACATGGCGGCTGTGAGATGTCAAAATAGAGGTGAAAAAAAAAAGTTGATTGCAATATATATCAGGTATCAAATTAAAGAGCTCATCTTAAGCATTTCAATAAAGTATAACATGATTATGACTGTGATACCAAAAAAGTTAGTTAGCAACCATTCTTTTTTCAATTTTCAATACTTGAAAATAGCGGTGATAAAAGTTAGTTGTTACATCCACTTTACTAAGTTCATCGAGATTCATTAAGACGCTGACAACAGCTACTGAACTTCGATGTTTCACTATTTTAGCCACGCCCACTATTTCTCCGATGTCCTAGTGCCATTGATAAAGGACGGTAAAAACAGCGAACTACCAACACAAGGACGCGGTCAATAATAAACAATAAACCAATAGATGGCGCTTTATTTTTTGTTCTATATGAAGAACTAGAAAGAAATTAGACAGGGCGATTAAAAAAAACAATAAATATTTTTTATACGTTTGTATTTTTAATTATTTCAGGAGACTTTATTTGCTATGAACTTCAAAACAATATAAAAGAAAGAAAAATAAAACTCGAAAATATATTAGCAACATTTTAAATATTTTCGCATAATTATAATTTATTTGCTCTCGGATATTTGCCGGAACAAACAGACAGACAGACAGACAAAAAAAAACTGTATTTTTGTTATCAGTAATTATTATGGATATATGTTATCCATAATAATTAATATATATGCATAAAACTGTTATTTTGATATTACAAACAGACTCTTCAATTTTATTTATTTGCACAGATAGTTAATAATATATATTATTTTTTATTAATAATATTATTATTTATTTGACATAAGGTAAATTTAGAGCTGAAGAAAATTCTTCCAAGTTTGAAGTCCTCCGAAAATTGATAACATACCTGCTACAGCACAATAATTGACTGGTAAATAATTTTCGTCACTGGAATCACTTTTAATGATAAATTTTAAATTGCACATCCTACACAAAAGAGTGAACTTCGACAAGAATCCATTTATGTTTTCTCCTACCAAATTAATGTGTTTTAAATTACAACCCAAGGGTTTAGGGGTAAGGGCGAGAAATATTCTGAAGATTTAAAAATAAATGCGATAAGTTTATTCGTCGTCCGATGTAATAATAATAATAATTTTTATTAGGATTTTTTGTTGTGCAGGGTGACTTGTAGCAGTCTAAAAAAAATAATACTTAAAGCTTACCTATGCGTTAGTAACTAAATACTAACTGCCAGATTTTATCTTCGACAACCTGTTCAAAATAATAATATTTACCTCAAGTTTAGGAATATTATCGGTGGATTCAACTGTCTCAGATACCTTTGCCGATACTTCAAACCAGTGATGGAAAAAAACTATGACTCACAATAACATAAGAAGTATAAGAACGATCATGAGGAAGTTTCATATAACTTGGGCATCATCTTTACCTGGTAACATTTTCTAGAGGAATTATAACATCACTTTCTAATGTAACTGCAACAGCCACATTTCCTAATCTGTACAAAATATTTATTACATTTAAACTTAGAAAAACTTTCTTCAGCACTAATCTTACCTATTATGTCTAACTAGCTGTAGACTAGCTGTGTACGTAGCCTAAGTTACTCCTTACATCATTAGCTGTCTGACAGTGAGTCCTGTCAATCTCCGTACAGCCGTTTTGGAGATTTGTCGAAACAAACACACAGACAGACAGCCAGATAAAAAAAAACTGTATTTTTGTTTTAAGTACTATGCGTACTTTCATAGCATTTAGTAAAAAACTGCTATTTTGACATTAGGAACAGACACTTCAGTATGTATAGATCGCCATATATAGGTAAAAAATACTAAAACCTACACAACTATTTGCATGGAAAGGGCAAGAAACAATGGATAAAGCTACAAGTATTTTAGGAGTATTTTCCTATTAGGCCAGTTCTAAGATAGTCGTAGGTCTATGCAAATGTGATAGTTTATCGTTATACTTGTTTGTAACTATCTTTCTAAAATGTAAAGGGGATCCTCTTTGTCCATGTGGCGATTCTTTTTGTGTAATGTGTTAATGTAATATAAATAATAAAATTATTATCTATATTAGTATGTAGGTACTTATTACAAACTTATTGGTGAAAAACTTTCCGAAGTTTCACCTGCTTCTGAACTATTCGCCAAACGTCTCTTTTTACTGAAAAGATAAAAGAAAATATTAAAAATAAATACAAAAATTGAACAGGCGAACCTAGGTTTCGAACTCGAAACTTGAAATTCTGAACCAACGCAGATACCGCTAGACCAAACGAGCTTCACAGTTGCAGATGAATTGTCGCTATACGTTGTACAAAACAGCTTAGTGTAGCTTTTTGGTTTGGTTACGATTTCACTTCTGTTCGTGCAATATTTTGTCAATATGAAAAATATAATACTTACTTTACTACTTCCATGAGATGTTTTTGTTTGTTGGTATAGAAGCGCTTTTTGCTGGCCTCCGACATTTTTGTTTGTTTCCCAATTATAGTAACAAATATTTTTAAACTTAGAACTAAATATATTTAAATTAACAACTTAGATAGTATAAATTAATAGTATATTTATTAAACTTATATTCTTTACCAATGTCTATAATTTTTCAAACAACAAACAAAATATGAAGTGAATGGATGGCGAGGCAAAGCGACATACGTCCGTCTAGCTGCGCGTCCCTGCGATCACTGTCAGATTGCTTATAAAAGAAAGAGAAGCGCGATCACGCAGCGCTCGTAACTAATTATAAACCATAAAACAATTATTTACTTGAAAATAAGTCGAGTAGTCGAAAATAAAAAACAACCAGATTCTGTATTATAACATGATACGTTATTGTTAATTATTTTACCAATGTACGTTGTTAAGTAATACAGATATTTTTGTTAGAAGATCATTTTAAGAGGTTAGTTTGTATTTTTTTTTATCGAGAAAAAAATTCAAATTCGTGTTTTGAATACAACAGGGTTCTTAGAAATATGTTCAAGATTAACATATATTTTTTCTGCCGTCACAAACTACGTAGATTTGGCTAAAAAATTGTTTAGGATAAGCCTATTTGGCTGTTGTCAGCGCCTTAATACCTCCGACTGCATGAAATTATATAATTCTGTAGGGAATCTTGTTTTCATCTTTTTTGTGCAGGGTATTTTTATCTTTTAGTAAACCTAGTGTTAGTAGATTGACTTCTTTGTATTCCGATTCGAATTATAAATAATATTAACAATTTTATAAAAGAGGTACAATTTTTTTATTGATTTCGGTAGAGTATCGTGGTATAATCCTACTCCCACGGGGATTTGACTAACTAAATCGGCATCCAGTATAATATCAGTTGTCTGGTTACCATAGTACACACTCTGCTTGTGACTGTGTTTGAGTTGTTCTAATTTTTCATTCAAATTACAGGTGACGGAATATTACCTGTAGAGGCCACACATACAGCAGATATTCTAATGCTATTCGACAACATATTTGACTCGGTTAATGGAAACTCTGTCAGAATAGGAGACGGAAAGATTTTCAAAACAGTGGTGACTCCCACTTCCCCACATCATAAACTGTGGCAAGACTGCTTACCTGTTATTAGATCTATGAAGTTTATAGATAACTGTGGCAACATTGCAGAAGTACCTTCTTTAACAGGCTGGGTGAATACTATAGAAGGATTTAAAATTATATTGCAATTACTTCATAAATTAGGACACAATTCAATATTTTTAAGCAATTTCCATCAAGAAGTAATTGAGAATTTTTTCGCTTCTATACGATCTCATGCCGGTAATGGTGTACCTTATGCTTCTACGTTCCAAACAGCTTATAAAACGTTAGTTGTAAAAAGCTTATCTGGCAATTCAGTGAGAGGGAATAATGAAAAAAATGAAATTACCAATTTGATGACATCGTTGGAACATTATTATAAAGATGAGAGTGAAAATCCTGAAAATGGCACCGTTAAGGCTAACTTTACTATTCAAGAACATTTATCTATTTTACCAATAGATATAAATATATTGATTTCTAGTGATAGCACCCTAGACATTGAACGAGCAGCCTACCTAGCTTACTGCAGCGGATCTATATTAATTAAATGCAGGCAAATATATAAAAAATGTGACATTTGTAAAAGTAATCTAGAAACTATTGAAGAAGACTACCACAGGTTAATAAATACATCTGAATATGAAAATAAAAAATGGCTGTGTTATCCTACTAAAGATGCTTTCAACTTCTTTGCTCAAACAGAAAATATTGTGCTAATAATTTTAAACAAGTATTCAAACTTAAATAATATAGTGGAATATATAAAATCGATATATTCATTACACATTGATACTTCATTTTTGACCTGCAATATGCATAAACTAGCTATTACTAAATTCTTGTTGGATAACAGTGCAATTTTTCACGTCACAACATGGTGTAAAAATATAAATAACATTTTAATAGGAAAGAAGAATCATATTGATGCTGATGACTGTATGCAAATGTCAGCGTATGATTATTGGCAAAATAATAAAACGGATAAAGTTAATAAAAGGCTTCGTAGAGTGACTGTTCCACCTGCACGAAAACCCCAAAAAAAAAACAAAATCTAAAGCTGTAGTGAACCTATGCACCGATGTGGGAGTGACATCTATATAAATTTGATATATTTTTTATACCACAATGAATAAACGAGCAGGGGGTTAATTCACATATTTAAAGCAGTGCAGTTGCAGTTAAGTTTCGATTAAAACGGCCATTTTTGTATTCTTGTAACTTTGGGATCGATCTCAAATACGCATAAGCCATTACAGCGACTTAGTTGAGGCGTTCGCTGATTCTAACATACATGCCATTTTGATTTTGGAGACATGGCTTAAACCTTACCTTGTTTCTACCTCCTACGCTCTCCCTGGCTTTATTCTCATCAGGAATGATCGAATAGATAGGAGAGGGGGTGGAGTAGCTATTTACCTGCGTAGCAATTTTTCCTATAAAATATTATCTTTTCCTAATTCCAGCAATTTTGCTTTGGCGGAATTTCTTTTCCTTGAGGATTGTCTCAAAGGGGCTAAAGTCATTCTAGGGGTGGTTTACTGTCGCTGTAGATTACTTCTCCAGTCTTGAATAAATTCTGGAATCTATAGGGCCCGAGTATACTCACCATATCATCACGGGCGATTTTAATACTGATCTTCTGTCACATAACTCGTTTCGTTCCCGCAAGTTACTCCAGATCATCGAGTCTACCAGCTTTCATGTCTTGCCACTGCAAGCCACTCATCACAACTTGGATGGTATGGATACCTGGTTAGATTTAATTATTACCTCGGCTCCTTCTCTAGTCCGTCGTCATGGATAAAGTTTAGCCCCTGGTTTCTCTCACCATGATTTAATTTTTCTTTCTTACTCGCTTAAACCACCTAAACTTTGTCCTACGATTTTAAACGTTCGTTGTTTTGGCCGGATAAGTAAGGGTAAACTTCAGGAGGATGCCTCAAATTTGGATTGGGATCCTGTATTCGACGCTCCTACGATTGATATGAAGGTCAATATTTTTAGCAGAATTGTAGTGGGGCTGTACGACATTCACGCTCCATTCAGGAAAATTAAAATCAAACGCCCTTCAGCTCCTTGGGTGACTAATGGCATAAGGATGGCTATGCGGCGCAGAGATAGGGCATTTCGTAAATTTAGAAAGGATCGTGACGATGTCAATTGGGCCCTTTATAAAACTGCAAGGAATCTGTGTAACCAGATGATTCGCAACGCTAAACGCCGACATGTTCTTAACAATTTGGATTCTTCTTCCCCCAAAAATATCTGGTCATCTGAGGATCAGTACGCCCCTGTTTTCCGATTCCTAAAGTCCCTAAGAACCTTAGGGACTTTAGGAATCGGAAAACAGGGGCGTACTGATCCTCAGATGATGGTTGGTATGGATGACATCAATGCTCATTTCACCTCCACTGCACTATTGATAATCTAACCGACGACGACGCTTGTCGTACTTGCGAGTACCTAGCCGATCTTCCACACCCAAACATCGATTTGTTTAATTTCTCTCCAATCACACCGGGCGAGATCAAAAAGATCATTTCTTCTATAAAATCCAATGCTGTTGGGCATGATGGTATTAGCCGTCGCATGTTAATTCCTATCCTTGACTTTCTTCTCCCTGCTCTATCTCATATCATTAACTTCTCTCTTGATTCTGGGACTTACCCATATTCTTGGCGCCTTGCCTTTGTTATTCATCTACCTAAAATTTCAAATCCGACTCTTCCTAACCACTTCCGACCTATCTCTATTCTTCCTTTTCTATCTAAAGTATTAGAGTCCAGTATCTATAGGCAAATTACACAATTTGTGTATTGTAACAACTTGTTGAGCCATTTTCAATCCGGCTTCATACCTGGACACGGCACCAGTTCTGCTCTTCTTAAAGTGACTGGAGATATCAGGGCAGGCATGGAACAGACCAAAGTTACAGTTTTGGCTTTGGCGGATTTCTCGAATGCCTTCAATACCGTTTGCCACGATATCTTACTCTCTATTCTTTCTCATTTGATGTTCTCGTCTAATGCTTTAGCCTGGTTCTCGTCCTATCTTCGGGGGCGCCAGCAGTCTGTGCGCGTGAATGATTCTACGGCAAGGTGGTGTGATCTCGATGCTGGTGTTCCTCAAGGCGGCATTCTTTCTCCATTACTATTTTCTATCTTTATTGATCTTATCACTAGGGTTCTTCAGTGTGCGTTCCATCTTTACGCCGATGACTTGCAGTTGTATGCCCAAGCCAGTGTGAACAATTCATCCGAGGCCATCACAAAGATAAATGCTGGTCTTGATGCTATCAAGACTTGGTCTGACAGATTTGGCTTGACAGTAAACCCAACTAAGTGTCAGGCTATTGTGGTAGGCAGTCAACGGATATTAAGCGATTTAACCTCGACACATTGCTACCAATTATTTTTAACGGGTCTACTATTCCTTTTAATTCTTCGGTCAGGGACCTCGGTATTTTAATTGAAACTAACCTCAACTGGAAAGCTCAGGTTACTAGCATGAGTCTAAGGGTGGTTGGTACCCTGCAGAGTTTATACCGTCTGAAGAACTTTCTACCTTTCAAAATCAAATTAATGCTCATCCAGACGCTGATATTTCCACTGATTGATTATGGTGATGTATGCTATCATGACCTGAATGCAGACCTCCTCAATAAATACGATCGACTTCTTAATAATTGCATTCGATTTATTTTCAATCTCCGTAAGTTTGACCATGTGTCTTCTTATCGTTCTGAACTGAAATGGCTTTCTATTCGCCAGCGCCGTAGTTTGCGCGTTCTCACTACTCTCTATTCTATTCTTAATTCTCCTACTAGCCCCTCTTACTTATCTTCTAATTTTCAATACTTGTGCTCCAGCCATGGTAGGGAGCTTCGTTCTTCCAACAATATGCTTCTTTTATGTCCTGCTCATTCTTCTGTATTCTTCGGATCCTCCTTCCTTGTACAGTCTGTTTTACTCTGGAATGCATTGCCCCCCGAAATCAGAATGGCTTCTAATCGCTTCTATTTCAAGCTGAAAGTTCGTACACTGTTACAGCTGAATCTTAACGTTAGCCACATAAATAACTGTAACGTATGTCTGTATGTTATGAATTTAAGTTTATGTTTATTCGTATGTATATCTGTATGTATGTTATGTTTTTAAGTATACGTATGTGTGTATATATATATATATATATATATTATATAAAATATATATATAAAATCAATTGTATTTATCTTAAATAACTAGCATAGGCTGTCAACAATCTGCACCTATATAATTTTATGCAATACAATATTTTGTGCATAAAGTCAATAAATAAATAAATAAATATGATCAGTTTTAATTCCCGACGTATCACAAGAGTTGTTTTGCATCAGTGAATAAATAATTTTGAATTAGTTAAGCATGACCACCATTTAATTATATAATTGGCCACATCACGAACTGTTTAATTCCTAATTTTTTTTTATTTTTTTGTGCCCTTGCATACTTGCCCCTTGCAACCCTTGCTTGCATTTTTTTATGCGCGTCTCGGTTGGCGGCATTTGTGCTGCGTCAAAGCAGTTACCCCACTATATACTTATTACACATATGGTATGGCTTCGACCTACTACCGGTGATGAGATATAATATGATGACCGATGATAAATAAAAATGATAGCGCGATTCTCAAAACCAGCTGGACCAATCAGCTATTTTTTCTTAAATCTTTGTTCAATGAAGATTCTAATTAAAATCAAGAAAAAATGAAATAGAAGATATTAAAAAATTAAAAGAGGAATTTATCAGTGAAATAAGTAATTTAAGACTTATATTATTTAACTGAAAAATTGTTATTGTTTTAATAATATTTTTGTAAATCTGCTGTTCTGTGGTTTTTTAACTAATGTAAGTGTTATTTTTTATGTAAAGTCTAAAAATAATAGATATTCGTAACTAATTATAATTGTTTTATTTAAAATCGCTTCTACTTTTTAAGCTATTGCATAGCTTCTATCGCGGGCCTTGAGCGCGGGGACCGAATCCAGAAATTCCGTAACGAAAAAACCTCACGCTCCCCACTCCGACGGGCACAGCGGTGATACTTTTTAGTTTTGCCATCTATCGATGAATAGCAGAACTTTTAATGACTTTTTTTATAATTAAAAAAAAACTTTTCTAAAAATTAAAAAAAAAATTTTTGAATTGATATTTTTAAAATTTAAAAAAAAAAACATTTTTTTTTAAAGAAAAAAAATTAAAGCTATTGCATATTAGTTTTGCCATCTATCGATGAATAGCAGAACTTTTAATGACTTTTTTTATAATTAAAAAAAAACTTTTCTAAAAATTAAAAAAAAAAATTGATTTGATTTTTTTAAAATTTAAAAAAAAAAACATTTTTTTTTAAAGAAAAAAAAATAATAACATTCTTTTTTTATTATTAAAAAAAAACTTTTTTAAATTTTTTTTTTTTTTTTTAATAGCTTAAGTTGATAAAAATGCTATGCAATAGCTTTACCGCGGCAGTCCCCGAGTGCCACACATTTTTTTATTTTCATTTAAATATATTTTACTGCGTCGAGGGAGGAAATGGACTCCGCTAGGGGTAGGTTTTATCAACGTAAAGCACAAGTTACAGTGGGTTCAAACACAATTCTCTCTCGCACTCTTGGATGGGATAGTGAGTTTAGGCGTAATAAAACACAGTCGACAGTACTGGGGCCAGTTCCATGTATTCGCAATCAATCAGCCCGCAGACATCGGTCGGAACAGCGCTTGAGACAGTCGGGGTCGTTGCGGCAGTGCGCGCGGCAACTCGCCTGGCAGCGCGTCACTGTACGCACATTCGTGCGCGAGTAACGTTCGTCAAACATCACGCTGGGAACATAAAATGAAGGGTAAGTCCACCTGTCCGAAGAATAAAGTTGTATCTGCAAAATCTCTACTATTATAGTAATTTTTATAGGCATTTCTTCGTAGTCGTTGTAGAAATATTTGAAGTCTAAACCCAGGAATCGAACCCGAGACTTCCGTATGTATGACTTCCAAACCGGGGCTGGAATCGAACCACCTACCTGGACTATGTTACTAGACGTCACATTTTTCTATCCTTTCATGCTCGCGAGTTGGGACCTTGCATGCGCCATCTAGCTGGTAGTTAAAGAACTATCACGGCTTTTGTTATTGCTTCGTTACAGAGAGCATTTTAACAAATTATGATGTCGCAGGCCGAATATTATAGTATTATTTATAGACATTTCTGACAAGAAATGCCTGTGAAAACGAGCAAGAAATGAAAACGTGATAGTTCTTAAACTACCGGCTAGATGGCGCATGCGAGGGCCCAACTTGTGAGCATGAAAGGATAAAAGAATTTGAGGTCTAGTAACATAGTCCAGATAGGTGGTTCGATTCCGGCCCCGGTTTGGCATACGGAAGTCTTGGGTTCGATTCCTGGGTAACTTCAAATTTTTCTATCTTTCAAAAATGCAATGATTGTATTTATAAAATCTCTACTTTCGGGGAAGCAACTCTCAAAAAAAAAACAAAATTCAAAATATGGCAATAAAAACTCGCGGCCACTCTTATCAAATCGCCAATTTTACAATGTTTGAATGTTTATAAACTTGATATGGGGGTAAGGTGCTGCCAATAGTATACTATACACCATGTTATAGCACTAATGCAAATTTTATCATTAAACAGTTAAACCATGTTAAAATAAAATCAGCCTTAGTTAATACAACATAGCAGGAGCATTTACCTACAACAAAGGTAAAAACTATATATGCTTAAATATTAACCAAAGTACTGGTAACAAATTATTAAATATAAAATATAAATTGTGATATCAAATGAAAGAAAAGAATGGCAAAAAATATTATAATCAGTATAAATGTAGGTATTAAGCGCACGGAAGAAATAGCAAATTTTGTGTAAGACAAACGTAAATTTACTTCCCCCCAGTGAAGTGAGATTTTACAGATATACCCAACTTTGTTTTTTGGATAGATCGATCTATATATTTGGAATGTATGCTTTCTTTTAATCCCACAATATAAATTTTATTATATCTAGAACTACCTGCCTGCCCATCGGCATCGCACGGGTGTCATATCGTTGTTTTTTATACCTTGAGTTACATTATTGTAATTTTTGTAAGGATCTTTAATTTTTTGTCAATAAAATATAGCCACGTTACTCCCCGATACTGTAGCTTCATAATGATGGAAGAATTTTTAAAATCGGTCCTGTAGTTTCTGAGCCTATTCAATGTTATCAAACAATCAAATCTTTCCACTTTATAATAATAATATAGATAAAGTAGTGTTTTACCTGTCAATAAAAGGCACAGAAGTGCAAGTAGCAGCATCACAGTGCAACACGGGAGGTGCCACCGCCGCCATCAGCGAGCTGTCCTCCCCTACCACGTAGGGGATATGGTCGATGTATACAGCTTCGAACAGGCATAGACGCTTCATGTATTCCTCAGGGTGAGTGAACTTTGTGGGAGGAGTGCCTGGGAAGAGATGAGTGGTGGTAAGCATTAGGTGTACCGTGGTGGCAAGCCCAGGTGTGAAAGGGGACAGGAGCGCAAAAGATAATAATTCATTCGTCACCTTCTGTAGGTATTTCTACTCTCGGTGTCTTTGTGAAAACCATCACAAGGAAACAGACATCTCATAGGAGGACCTAAGTAGAATAAAAAATCGACGATCGATCGTGGATGACATTAACCGATCCGCAAGCGGTCCACGTAGGATTACGAACCTCCGCCTCTGTCAATGCACTAAGAATATTGAAAAGATGTTAAGATATACACTGCCTAGGTACTCTATAAGCGTGCGGGACGGCTCTTCACAAGATGGAGGACCAACGCCTGATTAGCGATGAGTCTCCTCCTGGCCCGAGGATGGCCGGTAGCGAGATGCTGTTGGATGCAGACTGCGTTGTTTATTTAATGTGTCTTCTAAACATAAAGAAGTAGACGTCTTCAGGTTGATGGCACTGCATACTAACTAGACTTAATTTTAGGTCAGAGCATCTGTTTGTTTGTCAGACAGAAAGTACACACAGAATGAGAACTTTCTTACGACTGAGGAGAGGGGGTAATTTACGCGATTCTGGTCAAATAGGAAAGGTGTGAGACGCTCGCAATACCCACTTAGGTGCGGCCGTATATAGGGCATTGCCTTCCCCTGGCCTGGCCTGGCTTGGCCCTGGGCTGATGATCATAAGTATGAAGAAACAAACTTACCAACAGCATAATACCTAGTATTACACATATGCTCCTGTATCAGCTCGGAACGGTTCAGGAACCAGTTGTTGAGCCACATCAGGTCCTCGAACTTGGTGATCTCGTCGTTGATGACCTTGCGAGTGAGTCGGAGGTACTCGACGTCAGCTTCTATTACTGATTCGTCTTTGTCTTCACCATAACTGGAGATTACAAATATTATAATGAAAATCTCTCAAAGGACCGTAGATCTTTCTTACAGCTTTTTGTTTTCCTTCTTTCCTTAACTGGGCTGATAGTTTTGTAGTTAGTGTCCCTGACTGCTAAACCAGAGGTCCTGGGTTGAATTCCCACCCAGGATAAACCGTTGTAATACTATATAAGTATGTTTATCAGTTGTCTGGTAAATATCGCAGCCTATTTGGGCATCAGATGGCCGTGTTTGAGTTGTCCCAGGGTGTTTTATTAATAAAAAATACAAAAAGCCGCTGAGAAAAGCCTCCTAAAGAAATGGCGCTCTCTCTTACAATGAGAAATATCGATATGTTGCGACCAATTTGATCAGAGTCAGTCTTGAGTCTTGACCTATATTAGCTGTTTCTTGGATAACGTTAGCAACTCCTTAACGTTAACAATTCCTTACTTTCGGTACTGCATCTTCAGAATAGCTTCGGACATGTGAATCCTAAAGATGACTCCAGGTCGCAAGTGTGCTTGGTATAAGTCTTTGGGCATCTCTACATAACTGGATTCAAAGTTCTGAAAGCATACATATTATTATCGTTGTGAGGATTTTATACATGGAAGATAATGATTTAGGGTCTTTTGTACTTTATGACGGATACAGAGAGTTCATTCGAGGAGGCCTACCTACTCAAATTTATTGAAAACGAAGTTTCGATCAAAATGAAGTGGCGGTGAAACGGGCTGACCCAAGGTTTAGGTTGGAGTAAGATCAAATTTCAATTTAGCGCTCCTTGATAATATTAGGCGCCATAGGTTCCTTAGAAGGAGGACCCTTCCCGCGCCCCCTGGCCTATAGGGTCTCGTATGGACGGGCCGGGCCTGGTAATATACAAAGCCAGCAACATCAATTTAATTACTCGTTTCCGAAAACCTAGTTTGAGTAGGCAGGTAGGTAGCATGTTGATCGGCACTTCAAAATTGTAATTTTATAGCTTAGCTTAATTTATTTGTAAAATATAAACATTAGGCACCTATTATGTATCTATAATTAGGTAGATACCCAAATGTATCCCAATGCTCTTAAAATGCTTTTGACGTGATATAGTCGTATAAATCGATGATCGGCTGCACTCACGAAAAAGTGTGAGTATGTGACGTCACCGCTCACGTTCCGCCTGCTGATAGGCTAAAGTATTGTGGTTGTCGGCACATGCGTCCGGGTCCACTAAAGTTGTCACAGTTTTTTACAATGTCATCAATTTTGGCGATTACAGCGACACGCGATAAATTGGAAATAAAAAAAGAAAGATATTAAAAAAAAAACAGGCATGGTTTATGTTTATTCAATGTCATCATTTTCATAAGACGTTATTACGTAAATTATCGTCAATAAACCGACTTTACAGACAGCCATTTTTTTTTATGCAACGAAATGAAAAGACGAGCAGGTCGTGCACCTAATGCTACCTAAGCGTCACGCGTCGCCCATAACAGTATCAGTGCCACCCAAATCCTTGTTTGGCAAAGATCTGAATGTCGCTGCACCGCGCTCCTCATTTGAGACATTCTTCACAATTCTCATTTGCCCAGTAATTAGACTTGCTACAGTGCCTTCCAACCGAAACACAGTAATGCATTAAAATAATAACTGACACTGTTGTGTTACCAACTGACGGCCTATTGCATAGACTTAAGTAGATATATAATACTAGCTGTCCCGCGCATCTTCGTATGCGTAATTTTTCCCCGTTTTTTGAAACATTTCTCGTCGCTTCTCCGCTTCTATTAGTCGTAGCGCGATGTTATATAGCCTTCCTCGATAAATGGGCTATCCAACAAAAAAAGAATTTTTCAAATCGGACCAGTAGATCCTAAGATTAGCGCGTTTAAACAAACAAACAAACAAACAATCAAACAAACAAACTCTTCCGCTTTATAATATTAGTATAGATTTTCTTACTTTTAAAGGTGATTCGTAAGTGTCGTAGCCGATCTTCTTTCCTTTCTTACTTCTGGAATGACGATTGAGGTCCAGGTCCCCGCTACGAGCTATGGGCACGTCTGTAGTTGATAGGTTCTTGAACTGAAAATAATAATAAATTGGGACAACTCACACAACGCCATCTGATCCCAGATAACTGATAAACAGAGTTATCTAAGTATATACACACATCAAAAGTGTCTAGGGATCAAGCATTTTTATGCGGATTTCTTGAGATTGAGATGTGGCTTTGTAATAAATTTATGATTTTATAAATTTATATGGATCCTTTTTGGTGCATTTCATAATTTGAATCAGGAACTGTGAATCAAATTCGAGTAAAAGATGAAAATCAGCTGTCAATATTTTCCCTATAAAAACATACAACGCATTGAAGACATTATTAGTGCTACTGTTTCCCTACTACTGATTAAAACCAACGTTATTATGGAGCGGCGACGTCATTTAAGCAGGGAAGAAATGCTCAGAGCCGTGGGAATGATAGAAGCTGGTTCCCGGCAACGTACTGTGGCTTTAGCTCTGAATACAAGTCAGAGTGTTATCAGTCGACTTTGGACACGTTACCGAAGCACTGGTACCGTGGCTGAGCGCCATGGAGGACGGTATCGCTGCACCACACGGAGACAAGACCGATACATTCAAATCTTAACTCGAAGAGGTCCAACAATAACCGCCATGATGTTAGCCGTGAGGCTTCATCACTCTTCAGGGAACTTAATTAGCGACCAAACAGTCAGAAACCGCTTGCATGAAGTGAACCTTCATTCCCGAAGACCGCTACGGGTACCACCTATAGCAATGCACAATCGTAGGATTCGATATCAATGGGCTCTTGAACACAGAAATTGGGCAGAAGAACAATGGCGTTTCGTGTGCTTTTCTGATGAGTCTCGTTTTGGTATGAGACCGGATACAAGACGTATACGACACTGGAGAACCCCTGGACGCCAACAGCGATTAAAATCCTGCCAGGAAGTCCATCCTTATAGTGGTGGAACCATCATGGTATGGGCGGGTATTTGGATCGGCGGAAGAACTGAGTTGATTTGGATCAGAGGCAACCTCAACGCTCAAATTTATGCTGAGACGATTGTATCAGACGTCATCGTTCCTCTACAAGTGCAAATCGGTCCCTTATTTCAGTTAATGCATGATAATGCACGACCGCACACCGCAAGAGTTGTAAGACAGACTCTCGCCGCAGCTAACATCAATGTCCTGCCCTGGCCTGCTCAGTCGCCAGACTTGAACCCGATTGAGCATGCATGGGATATGCTACAGAGAAGAGCTCTGCCGAATATGGAGGGTATCCAGTCGCAAGAAGACCTTTTTTTGTTGTTGCAACGAACATGGGCGGCCATTCCACAGCGTGATTTGGATGAACTCATTTTGAGTATGCCAAACCGATGTTCTTGTGTTGTTAGTGTTCGCGGTAGAAACACGGATTATTAATTGTTTAAGTTACCCAATAAAATTTTAAAGAAAACTGTTATTTCAGTCTTTTTTTCGAACTTTAATGTTAGTGGTTCAAATGTCAAAAATCCCTTTATTAGGAAAATGGCAAATTTCTTTATTAATGCAAAGGTGACTTGGTTTATCGTTACTGTGACAAACGAAAACACTTTATTTGATGAATCCTTAAAGAAATAAAAAAAAAAAAATCAATCAGGAGAAAAGTTATTGCAAAAATATATGTTGATCCCTAGACACTTTTGATGTGTGTATTTCTAAACCTAAGCGGATTTAGATATATATATATTACTAGCTGACCCGCGCAACTTCGTCTGCGTAAATTTTCCCTTTTTTCTTTTTCTTCCTTTTTTTCACAACATTTTCCATTGCTGCTCCGCTCCTATTGGTCGTAGCGTGATGTTATAACCGATAGCCTTCCTCGATAAATGGGCTATGCAACAATAAAATATTTTTTCAGTTCAGCCCAGTAGTTCCTGAGATTATCGCATTCAAACAAACAAACAAACTCTTAGGGGGCCGATTCTCATAGATACCGGATAAGCACAAAAAATTTCATCAAAATCGGTCAAGCCGTTTCGGAGGAGTATGGCAACGAAAACTGTGACACGAGAATTTTATATATTAGATTTATAGTTTTGTATACTGAATTTCTTGTATTGAATTTCTTTGACCATTTGTGCCAACCCCCTCCCCCCCAGAATAAAATACTGGATCTGCCCATGTTTCAAAACACTTACATACCTACATATTATGTAGGTATATATAAATTACACGGATTACAGTCACAGAATAAACTATCCGCTCATCACACAAACATTTATCCTGGCTGAGGATCGAACCCACAATATCTGGCATAGCAATCAGGGTCACTTACCACTAGACCAATAGGCCAGTAGGTAAATACACGATATCGTTAAAAGCACAGAATACCGATAGTACAGAAGACAAGCTACACTTGAAGAAAACGTTGTTATTGCCGCACGCCTTCCGAACAAAGAGCATCAATGTGGTCTTGGTATATCATCATATCATATCATATCAACCCATTAGATGGCCCACTGCTGGGCACGGGTCTCCCCAGTAGAACCTACTAGTATGTAGATCCTGGGGGTAATTGCCATAATCGCCACGCTTGGCGAGCGGGTTGGCGATCGCAGTAAGGCTTTAAGTACGCAGAGGACGCTGCTGCCCGTCCTCCGGGGTGAAATCCCTTAGTCGCCTTGACGACACCCACGGGTAGAGATGGGGTGGTACTATTCTTAAGCCGGCACCACACGGCATAATTGGTATAATAAATGTCTTGGTATAATTTCCGTGAAATATGTCTATGTATGTACTTATGCGTCGAGTCGAGTAAAGTCCCTCAGTCCGTTAGGATCCCCTGCTTAAATCCCTTGGGGGATTTATTTGGATTTTTGTACATTTCTTGAGCTATAAAATCGCTACTCACTACTCTTTTTCTCGCCGTTGGTCGGACAGGTGCCTAATAGGGGTAAACCTCAAATGCCACATTTAGGTATCAAAAAATCCGATTTAGGCATTTATTTCGAAATCGAAATTAAAATGTTTAGGGAGACCTATATTGAAATAACTTTAAAAAAAACCCCTAGGGGATCCGTGTGGACAAAAAATACAAATAAATCCCCCAGGGGATTTAAGCAGAGGATCTTAATGGACGAACGGAAGTAAAGTACGTATGAAGCTTTGCATTCTGTAGGTACTAGAGGTATTCTGTGTTAAAATCTTAGGTTCCATTGCGAAGTCACATAATAAATTATCGGTCGAACTATGCTTGGCCGTCAACAGCCAAATTCAGACGATCAAACATTATTTTTGGGCGTCATCGGACGATGGCGATTGTGGTAGTGTAGATACTCTCTCTCTCTCTTTCTACTATATACGTTTAATTCGATCGGCCGAGTTTGGGTGTGTTGCACACACACATTACCAGAGCGCCTGCAATCTGTCACCATATAGGCCTGCCTGTCGTCCTGGGTATACATAGTCCACACAATATAGCGATTCTTACCTATTGGCAATGTTTGCAAACCAGCTCTGTGTCTACAGACCAGCAGTCAACAGCCGATAGTTTCAGACCGCAAGATCACGCGCCTACGACAGTGGCCTGTCACGTCTCCATACTAGCTGAACTGAACGGTATCCGGCCGGCTACTTGCTAGTGTGTGTCCGATTGTTGTGGACCGTCCGGTCGATATCTGACGACTTGCGTCAGACTGGCCGCGTTAGTCCAAAACATTTACTAGAAAACTGTTAGTCTGTGATCTGTGGCGATTTAATGACAGGCTGATATCTGCCGGCGGCCTGGTAGTGTGTAAGTCTTAAGCGAGCCCTTACCTCATCGTCCGGAGCGAGGGTGGTCATTCGTAGACGATTTCGCCGCCTCCCTCCTCGGCTACGACGCTGCAATAAGATAATTTATACTTTATACCAAAATTGCTAGTCAAAACAGCGGTCTAGTATCAAAATTATCAAATCCCCCCCCCCTCTAAAAGGTATTTAAGAAGTCTGGGGGAGGGGGGAATGCCCCCCCTTCCCTCTTGGATCTGCACCAGGTTAGATTATAGTCTGGAAAAATGTACGGTTCCCGAGTGATGGAATTCTTTTTTTTTTTTCCTCGTCGTCATTGGCTACAGCTAGTTTATCAATACTTCCATACGCCTTTACCCACAGGTGTCTCTGATTCAGTGGTGACCAAGCAGATTGAGATATCTGCGAGGTGAAGCACTGTTACCATTGCCGGTATGGGCCGGCACTGGTAACGTTGCTTAACCTGGCAGATCTGAATGATGTATCAGAATCTGTAATAAATTTGAAAATATGTCGCCCATCTCCATAGATGGGTGACTGTTTTTCAAATTCATCACACCCCTCTGTGCCTCGGAGAGCATGTTAACCCTTCGGTTCTGCCACTACACTCTCTCCGGTCGTGTTGGATTTCCGTCCCATCGGTCTTTGAGAGTGAAGGAATAAAGAGTGCATTTGTATGGAGTTGGTAAGATCACTGATGTGATTGCTCGACGTAACCCGACACCGGTTAGGAGACTAGTATTATTCATCTACAATAAAGCTGAAGAGTTTTTTAGGATCCCGTAGCCAAAATGGCCAAATGGAACCGTTATAGTTTCGCCATGTCCGTCTGTTCCCAGGTTAGCTCGGAAACCCTTATTACCTACTAGAAAGCTGTAATTTGGCATGGATAGGTATATTATATATTATTTGTTTGAACGCGCTGACTAATTTAGATAAATTTTGATCTGTGGATAGCTTGAAGCTTGAGGAAGGTTTTAATATTATTGTTATTTGTTTTGAAAGACAACTCGCACAGTATGATACTAGCCCTGTGTCGAGGGGACTTTAGAAACATACAAATCACGCGCACGAATTACCTACGCCCAGACTCTAGCGAAACCATCATCGACCTTCGTTATTCCACACCTAATGTTGTGTTCATAGAACCCTTTAGGTAAACTGATAAACAACCAAACCCATCAAAACCGTGGAAAATTTTAGAAAGTAAAAGTAGTTCCGGGGCTGTACCAGTACCAAGTACCATGAACTCTTAGCTGGTCACTTGTAGACTGTCCAGCTAATGTTCATACCACAATCCTGCCATAATTCGAGTTAGTGATGACGTTGCCAAACCTGGGAATGACCATTTGTCAATTCTTTGCACACGACAGCAGTTTAACTGCACTTGGCAAATAATTTAGATGGTCATGGTACAGCCTGTGCCAACATGTGCGGTGGGCAGTCGTTCGAGAGTTTCATTCTATAATCCACTCTATAGTACCTATAGTTGCTTGTGTGCTACACAAGTCTTGCGTGTGGTCTTTAAGGGGGCATTACACTGAGAGAATTATTTATTTAGCGCTACTTACACAACGACACGATCGCCGGCCTCGCTCTTTCGCACACAACCATTACTTCACAGTGCGCAGGAGTGCAGGTCAAAATAAAGTAGAATATTCGTTCGTACATATGTTAGATTACGAACGCCATGACTATGACAATACGAAAATTGCTCGTTTTTGCATTTTTCCGCAACTTCAAGCAATTTATTTGCGGGTTTATTATCCTTAAATTTCTTTATTTCATCTACTAGAAAAAATCTTTTAGTGACACATTTTTTTTCGTGTCCTAATATTTAGGTTTTCTATTATACATTTTTGAGAGAGCCGAACGCTGTTTCGCGTAATCTGCCCTAAGCTGGTCTAGCGATATATCTAGCTCTCGGAACAACATTTTGTGAATTACACAAAGTGATGCAAGTGGGCATCGAACCCACGAACTTTGGTTTAGCAGTCGGGGTCACCAACCACTAGGCCAGGCATGTCAAACATGCGGCTGAGAGCTGAACATTTTCTTGCGGCCTATATAAATTTTTAAGCTTGTTAGATAATGCATCCCGCGCAAAAATTCAAAAAATTCAATTTTTTGAATTTTGTTAAAAACGTAATATGGACGCCCTCTTGGAAAATTAATTTTAAAAGTGATTTCTGCCGATAAATTGACAAATAAAAAACTAAATTGAATACAAAAGATGACAAATATCTGGCACAAGTATATATCTATCTGTTTGTACATATTATATATATTTCGGGACTTAATCGCGTGAATTATTTAAATGTACCTACGAACCTTTTATTTACCCGACGTTTCGATCGAATTGCATATGCTGTTAACAGAGTTCCAAGATGTACTTCTAGATCTGGAAGTACAACAATTTCAACCAAGAAGATGGATACCGGCTCTCACCATCTTGGAACCCTGTTATCAGCAAATGCAATTGTAGCCGTACGACGTAACGACACCGCGCCTCAGTGTGACGTTGTAAGTGTAGTGTGTAGAAGTGCCGACAGTACAAATTATCAAGACCAGGCGAGGGTAGTTGAAAAACCCCGCGCCTCACGGAGACATCGCTAAGCTGCGATCAGTCGACCCGTGACCACGATCGGTGCAATTCGATCGAAACGTCGGGTAAATAAAAGGTTCGTACCTTTAAATAATTCACGCGATTAAGTCCAGAAATATATCTAATATGTTTTATACATATAATCTAATATGTATAAAAATCGCGAAAGAATAAAAACATTAATGTTTGTACTTTTTTGTAATATTCTTTTTATTGGAAAATTCCCCAATAAATATTTTTGTACTTTATTGTATAACCTCCTTTTTTGTTATGATTTTCAGTAGTGATTAAGATTTGGTTTTGCGGCCCAGGTAGTCTTCGGTCATGCGTTTAGGAGGTAAGACATGCATGCACTAGGCCAACAGGTCATCAACATTTGGGATTCAACATTATAAGGCACCTGTCCCACCAACGGCGAGTAGCGAGTAGCGAATAGATGTATTATTGTAGATCTCGTCCCGTCAAAAGAGATGCAGTTTATGCAGTATAGAGCGAGTACTCGCCGGCAGCGGCAGTGTGAACGATCAGCTATCAACTATTATTATCTGTATCTCTTTTGTTTACACGGGAACTACATACGTATCGTATGTATATTTCTTGAGTGATAAAACGCTATTCGCCGTTTGGTTCTCGACAGGTGCCTTATGTTCTTATGGTCCGACCAACGACGTTGAGCAAGTAGCGAGTAGCGATTTATCGCTCAAGAAACATACAGCAGATGTATTTTGTAGATCCCGTCCGTGTAAACAAAAGAGATGCAGTATAGAGCGAGTTCACCCCGGCAGTGGGACCGGTGAGCGATAAACTATTATTAACTGTATCTCTTTTGTTTACACGGGATCTACATAAGTACTCGTATGTACGTGTCTTGAGCGATAAATCGCTACTCGCTAGTCTTTTTTTCGCCGTTAGTCGGACAGGTGCCTAAGAGTGAGGGTATAGAGAGTGCATTTATGTCTGTGTACATTTTGTGTACCTAATTAGTAGGTACTTACCTAAAATATATATTGTCTAGCACTGGCCTCTATAGTCATTTGTTGGTAGCTATATGCTATAATAATAATAATAATAATAATTTATTTGCTAAAAATGCAGGTACATTAAAGATATTGTAAGTATTAGAGTGCCATATACATTTTGTCATTTTAAGACATGCAAATATTAACTATACCACAATTTTATTAAACCAAAATTTCTCAAAATCATAATAACAAAATATCAATTATATAACATTATAACAAAATAAATCTCACAATTAACAAATTCACCTAATTAATAGTTTTAGCCACATTTTAAGTTTCCTGCTAAATCTAATAAATGGTAATTCTTTGATAGTATCAGGAATAGCGTTATATACACGTCCACACATAACATTACAGTTTTTTAGATACATTGTTGTCTTCGGTACATTTGTCAAAACTATTCTATTTGGGTTTCGTGTATTTCTAGAGAATAAATCCTTAGCAGTTTTAAATAAATTAGGGTTGCGTTTGACAAATTTAGCAGCCTCTAGGATATACATACATGCTAGGGTAAGGATTCTATATTCTTTAAATAGAGGCCTACATGACTCCCAAGGTGGTATCCCAGCGATGGCCCTGACACATTTCTTTTGTGCTAAAAATGCTTTTGGAACGTCAGTCGAGTTTCCCCATAATATTAGACCATAGTTTAGAACGGAGGAAACATAACCATGGTAAGCCGAAAGTACGGTTTTAAATGTAGAAGTCTTGCGTAGTTTATAGAGCACATATACGAAGCTATTGATCCTATTACATACTTTATCAACGTGACTCTTCCAATTAAGTTGTTTGTCCAAGGTAATTCCTAAAAATATTGTTGAGTTCACCTCATGAATTTGTTCATTATTGTGGCTGATTATTAGTTCTTTGCTTGGTCCAGTGCTTGTCCTAAATTGTATGTAATTAGTCTTAGTCATATTAACTTTTAGATTGTTGTCATTAAGCCATGTTATTACCGAATCAATGGTTTTATTTATGTGATTGTTATATTCATTAACGTTAGTTGATTTATTACATGTCAAAATTAAGGAAAAATCGTCAGCAAATAAGGTACATGGACTTGCAGTTACATTAGGAAGATCGTTTATGTATATTAGAAACAATATAGGGCCCAAAATACTACCCTGTGGAACACCGTATTTATTCTGCATGAAAGAGGACTGATAAGTCCTTAGCTCTTTGTTTTTATCGATCTTGGCTATTTCCACAGATTGGCTTCTATCAGTTAAGTAGGTATATAGCCAGTTCAATGCGAGTCCCCGAATTCCATATCTTTCAAGTTTTTATATCAGCAGATGATGGGATACACTATCGAATGCCTTAGTCATATCAAAGAAGATCACTGTGACCAGTTTCCCCGAGTCTAGACAATTCAACACATTATTTACGAGACTAAAGCACGCCATCGCAGTAGATTTTCCTTTCTGAAATCCGAACTGTTCTGGTCGTAAGATGTTATATTTTTGAAGGAAGTTTGTTAAACGTTTATGCATGGCTGATTCAAACACCTTTGAAAATATTGGTACTAAGGAAATGGGTCTATAGTTTCCTAAATCTGTCTTATCCCCTTTTTTATATAGTGGTTTTACAATGGACCGTTTGAGTAAATTTGGAAAACGACCATTCATAAATGATAAATTAATTAAATACGTTAATGTAGGAGTAACTTCCTTTGAGCAGGCTTTGAGAATTTTAGTTGCTATTTTGTCGTAACCTTCTGCGTTGGTGTTATTCAATCCCATTACAATTTCGTTAGTGTCACCAAAATTATACGGGTGTAAAAAAATGCATTTACGCAGGAGTTTAGAATATTTAATATATTTTGATTTAGTGTAGCTAGATTTATCCGTGTAACGTGTTTCCCAACACTAGAATTAAAGTATCAAATAAAACCTGTAAATCAAAATGGATAACCAAGGGCCTAAAAACAAGTTGCAAAACAAAACGTGCACTTCGCTATGAGTGATAGCGAAGTGCACGTTTTGTTTTGCAACTTGTTTTTAGGCCCTTGGTTATCCATTTTGATTTACAGGTTTTATTTGATACTTTAATTCTAGTGTTGGGAAAGCATAAATTATAAAACAACAAAAACTGCTCATGAAATGCCTGGAACGCGGAATCAATATTATCTTTCTCATATACTTCGCTGAATGAAAGACTAGATAAACACATTTTAAATTTATTTACATTTTCCCTACTATAGTCTCTTTTGTAAATGAAGTACTCCTGCAGTATTTCTTTATTTGCTGTTGGAATGTGTAGCATCTGCGCAGTGTTATGATCGGAGATATCGAAGTGTAATAGTTCACCCTTCGCGTTGGCTAAATTACTCATAATGTGGTCTATGCATGATTTTTTACGAGTCGGGCTTTTTATGTGTAAATTTAAGCAATAGTTGTATGTGAGATCTAGTAGTCGTTTAGATAGTTTGTTGTTTGGATGAATTGTGTCAATGTTTATATCACCAACTAAAACAATTTTTTTGTTTTTGTACTTGTGCGTAATTCGGTGTAACAGAGATTCTAGTTTTTGAAAAAAAATATTATAATCCGAGTCAGGTGTTCGGTATAAGCAGATGATGAACATGTTTTGTGAAATAACCTCAATCGCACAACATTCAAAATGCTTCTCTATCGGAACAGTATTTTCCAAATTTAAGTGTTTGTACTGCAGTCCTCTTTTAATGAAGATACAAACTCCCCCCCGTTTTGTTTGCCTACCAAATGACGCTGCTATGCAATAGCCACTTAAATTCACCATTTGTTCATGACCTTTTTGAACAAAAGTTTCCGAAAGACATATTACGTCCACTTCTTTATTATTTTCTGATAAATCACTTAAATAAATTTTTCAACAGATGTCGTTTGTTAAAGAGACCAGCAATGTTTTGGTGAAGAATTCGAAAATATGTTTTACTTTTATGGTTAGTTACGAAAAAAAACATTTTTTAAAGGAGTTATAAGTGGAGTAGATGTTTCAGTTTGTGTACTTTGGTCATGAGTTTGAAGGTTAGTTGTCCCGACACGTGAGTGAGACTCGGCTGTATTTACACCTTGTATACGTAGTTTTCCCGAATATTTACCTTTTGTGTAAGTGGACCTGTACATTGTTGCAACAGAGGCCAAATATTTTAGGTCATAATCGGTTTTGTCCAGTATATAATTTATGTTACTGCATAAGTCTTTAAAAATATCGTAGGAATTATTATAATCAATGTCAATAAAAGTACATTTAGTATATTGTTTACAGAACATGCGTAGCATATAATTTAGTTTTTTCTCATTTAAATACTTATTTCTACAAATTTTTGTTATGAATACTGGACAGCTAATAAACTTCATAAGTGAACATAATTCTGCTTTAACGTGAAAGGGATTTGAGTCATTTTGACCTATAAATAATACTATTCTATCATGTTCTGTTATATTGTAAAGTTTGACGCTACTCAATATTTCTTCTGCACTGGCCTGTGATTTAATAAATGATACAAATTCATATTTCGTATACGTACTATGAAGTCTTGATATAATAAGGTGTTTTGTCAATCCTGAGCATAATTGTCCTCCAAAAATAAACACTTTTCTTGATGTATGTTGGTGAGTTTTACCTTTCTTGCAGGTAGTTAGAGTTGTTGCGGTCTTATTTTGAGTGCGTGTATCAGAATGAGTTTCAGAAATAGTCATAGCAGGTCGACTATCAGAAATCTTCATTAGGTTTTCGGGTTGATGTTGTACTTGTTCATCAACAAACGATTCAGTGCAGTTTCGTGAATGTGTTGGTTTCCCGAGCTCTTGTGCACTAGGCAAAGATACACTAGGCGACGGGTTTTTAAATAGAAGCGGCGAGTTTTTAAAAGAGTCTGCGAGTCGCCGTTTAGCACTACTTTTTTTTGACGAAGTGTGAATATTACGTCGCATTGATGACAGTGGGCTTTTACAAATTTGTTTAAGTGTTCCAATTTCTTGGGATAATTGTGCTATTTGTTTCTTGCTATATGTTGCTAGACTGGTTACCCCGTATAAAGTGGCTAATGGCTAAGGCATCGGTCTCGCAATCGTGAGGTCGCGGGTTCGATTCCTACCCATTATACTACCGACGTGAACCAACTCCTAACACAAGTCTTTGAGCTTAGTTGGAGGGGTTAATAAGATTGCTAGTAATGTGGGACCCAATCAAACATTGATAGTTATATTTATTAAAAAAACGAATAGAAATACCGTCTTGTGAACTTTTTTGACAAGACAAATGGCCGTTGGTATTATCATAAGTAGAAATAGAAAGCGGCGGTAGCCTAATGGCTAAGGCATTGGTCTCGTAATCGTGAGGTTGTAGGTTCAAATCCTACCCATGAAAAAAAAAAACTCCATTTTATTTTGACAACTTAATGTCAAAATCTAGCGGTAGCTTGCGTCCTTATTCACTACGTTTTTTTTTTTCGATTTCGCGGCAAGCCCGCGTGAATTGGCGCATGCGCGGTGCGTTTTGACTGTTAAAAGCGCGGGCTTGATGCGAAAACGAAAAAAAAATAGTGAATGGACCCTGTTTAGCTTTCGGCCTCATTCGCACGAGTGTATTTTTGACAAAGCGCAGTAAAAACTGCGCTCAAATGCATCCCAAGTATCATTACAACTTAAAATTATATTAGGTGAGAATGTGTTTTGAAAAGATTTTTCATATGAATTTGAAAATATTTTCTGACACCGGTGACTGGGTCACCGGTGAAAGGTGAGTAAGTAGTATGTTTGTAGTAAGTAAGTAAGTATGATTGAAATAAAACTTTCTAATCCCATTTTAAAATTTATTGAAATCACTCCTCAACATCTTTAGGCTCAGTGATGGAATCTACGAACACAATGGAATTACATTCCGCGGCATCACATTGCAGCATCGGGGGAATTTCCACCGGAGTCACGGAATATTCATCCCCAATGACGTAAGGATTCCCATCGATCCAGAGGGCGTCGAAGAGACAATAAATATGCACTTTTATCGTCATGTAACTGATGAACTTGTAAATTCTTCCACCACACTCTCCTAAATGCTCTTTAATACTCTTATCAGTTTTGTACATTAGGAGTAGATTGTGGAACTTGGTGATTTCATCCATAACAACTTTTTTGATCAAATTAGTGTAGATTATATCAGCTTCAATATGTCTTTCTGGGTCTTCATACATACGCTGTTTGATCCGAAGTATGGCATCCGACATTCGTACTCTGAAAATGACGCCAGGATTCATCTGATCAGGAAGGATTCCAGGACGTCTGCTGGTGGTTGTAAACTCCATAATTCTGTCTTTAACTGGTTCTGGATATGTGTAGTGGTGTGGGCGTTCCCGGAGTTGAGGGCCGAGCAAGGTGTTGAACTTTCGTACGGTCTGCGGCAGAAAATTTATCTTGTGAATTATCTTCTTAGTTTTTGGGAAAGTTTTGGTCAATTCTGGGCAGAGTTTCGCTTCGCTGATGCTTTTTTATCAGTACAGATTGTAAACTGGTGACAGCGTCTTTGTTAGAGCCATTACAGAACGAAAAAATGTTGAAAGAGCAGCGACTTTTTTTAAAGAAATAATAAGAAGCTTCGTTAAGAGTACATTTCTGCAGTCGGTTGAAGGTTTACACGTTGCAAACTTCTATTAGCAACAAAGAGATTTTAACACTTCGTTTAATTAACAAGTGAATGTGTGAAGATTTTCACTTTTTATACCACTAGGTTTGCAAACCGTTCTTTCACTCATCACTTTAATTTAGACTGTTTTGTCTGAAGTCAAATCAGCCTCTTTTTAAGACACATCAAAAACGATCCGCTCCGACAATTTTGTATGAAATGCCAGCATATGACGTCACGTTTTCTATACTCAAATCATGTACGTTTAGTGTTTCTTTTTGTGATTAAAAAATAATTAATGTTATATTATCAATGAACATATTTTTTTCATTACTTTAATCGTTATTTATTTACGTTAGTTTAATCGCACAGCCTCATGGTTGGGCCGCGCCGTTGTATTCGTTGTCTCTTATTTTGACTAAAATCCACTCTATCAAACCTAAGTATACTTTCAATTAGTAAGTAATCAAATAGACAAGTTCCCCCTAGATCTTCCTAGTATTTTAATCACGTTTTGTTGTTATATATTTGATGTAATTTGTTTTAAAACATAGTATCGGGTTTTTTGATAATTTGAAAATTTTAAATACCTACGTCACATCGCGGCTATCCATTTTGAATTTATTGTTATTATAAATTATTTGTTTGCATTACGTATTAAGTTCGTCTCCTGAGGAAGTCCCATGTAGTTACAAGTGCTGTAAGTGAGTAGGGGAAGCTGATAATCTTAAATCATGGATCAGGAGGTGTCTGTCGTTCAAGTTGTTGTCATTAGTTTATTTTGTTACAAGATTCTATTTTTCATCTAGTTATGAGTGTTCTGTCTGCCTATTTCGGTTGTTGTATTCAGAGTACTTTATTATTACTTCAATCGATGGGAATGCCAGATCAAAGAAGAGTGGTGGATTCTACAATTCTTAACTAATTCGTTTAATTTTTTTATTGTATAAGCCTACAAAATATTAAAGGAACTCGCAAAGACTTAAGTAAAGATGGCGAGATGAACTCCATTTATACCGAAAAATTTAACTTGAGTCCTTATTCACTATCTTTATTTCGTTGCAAATCGACGCATGCGCGGTGCGCTTAAATATCTCCACCGCGCATGCGCGATAGAGAGCTGCGCTTAGAAATGCATTAACGCGCATGCGCGGTGGACATCTTTGAGCTCACCGTGCATGCGCAAATCGCACGGGCTTGTCACGACAACGAAATAAAGATAGTGAATAAGGACCCAGCTTTAGCTCAAGAGAGAGAAGTGGAGGGAAGAAAAGGCCTTTGCCCTGCAGTGCAACAACTCAGGCCTCTATTCCAATGAGTGTCACAGTTAGGGTCATTTCGAGGCGAGGCAGAAGTTAATGATGACGTCCCTTCACCTTCGAATCAATTTGAATAAAGTTAAGAATAAAGGTAGGAACATACCCTCGCTCGTCGTTTGATCCGGTTGTGTTCGGGCGCCGTGTCTTGGTTGTAGTTGTTCAAATAAGAGTCGAATTTGGAGAAGTCGAAAGGCGCCCAGGAGTCCAACGTTGAATCCATGTCTCGTACATCCGAAGGCTCGTCCTGAAAAGACATCAAGTCAATGAATCAAAGCAAAGCATTTGCTTTGATTAATTAGACTTCTTAAAAAGCTAAAATTAAGCAGTTAGGTAGTATATACCTGGAGACTCTAGCTAAGAATAGGATTTTTTAATTCTCATTTATAAAGAGAGCAAAGAGGGGATTGAAGTTGATCGTAAAATATGCCGGCGCTGCTAGAAAAGTAATTAATTTGTAACCACCTTAGCGTGAGCAGACTTCTTCGACCCCATTAAGGCGACAGGCTGTTCATACAACTCCTCGCTGATCTGCAAAAAAATCTTATTAAACATACATAATAAACCCTTGTAATATTTCATCTTTTATAACGTTTAATATTAATTCTTTTAAATAACGTTATTTTTCATACAGTAACGCAAACGTTGCGCTTTATAAAAAATAACGTTATTTTAAAAATAGCTTTACGCCGCAAAGCTCAGGGCTCAGATACTCCAAAAAGATTTATATTTCAGGAAAACTTATAAAAAAGATATAATGGAAATATTGAAAACTTAGGTACTTAATTATAAATAAGTTACACAGTTAATAATTAACCAACCACTATAGGCGTAGGTGTCCAGGATTATTTTTATCATTTTTTTCATTTACGAGAGGAGTTTTCGTAATTTTCGGGGGTGGGCGGGGAAGGAAGGAATTACATATACATCAACATTTTTTTTTTTTTAAAAGATAACTAGCAATGTGGGATTGGGTCCCACATAACAAGCAATCTTGTTAACCCCTCCAACTAAGCTCAATGGCTTGTGTTAGGAGTGGGTTAACGTCGGTAGTATAATGGGTAGGATTCGAACCCGCGACCTCACCATTGCGAGTCTGATGCCTTAGCTACCACAGTTTATTTGTTTATTAACTGAGTAAATACCGGCCAAATGAGTATCTATTATGTACCTAATGTTTTGCAGTTTCGGAGGCAGGATTCTACTAGGGATGTTACGGATGTGGTTTTATCAGAACCGAAGTCCGAGTCGGGTTTTTAAATTTGGTTTTTTTGAGTCGGAGTCGGAGTCAAAGGTGGTGGGAAATGACAAATATGTTGAGATAAGGCTTAAGAAAATAAGATAAAATAGTACAAAGAAACATTACTAATTCAGTCGTATTAAATGTGTAAAGCAAAATTCGCTCAGGCGGGACTCGAACCCGCGATTATAGGAAATACATAAGAATTTTTCCTTCATAGGTAGGTACATCTTAAAGGAGTGGCCGCCGCACGTCCGATTTAAAAGTGTTGGAGCCGAAGTCGGAGTTGGAGGTGATTTTACACCTCCAACTCCGACTTCGGCTCCAACACTTTGGAAAGTTCCGATCTTTGGGAGTCGGAGTTGAAGTTCCGTAACATCCCCGGAGTGCCATGTGGTGCCGGCTTAAGAATAGTACCACCCCATCTCTTCCCGTGGGTGTCGTCAAGGCGACTAAGGGATTTCACTCCGGAGGACGGGCAGCAGCGTCCTCTGCGTACCTAAAGCCTTACTGCGATCGCCAACCCGCTCGCCAAGCGTGGCGATTATGGCAATTACCCCCAAGATCTACATACCAGTAGGTTCTACTGGGGAGACCCGTGCCCAGCAGTGGGCCATCATATGGGTTGATATGTAACATCCCCGGTTTCTCCCACCCATGCAATCCATGGTCCATGGTTTTCAATTAATTTACCTATAGACGGTTAGGTAGGCACATTCCCCACCACACTGTGAACACTTTGTACTGTTAGAATGATTAACTAATTAATGATCAATTAATCAATTAATTGTAAAATACACCATGAATTTGTAGTCGTTTTGGAGCCGAACATTTTAAACTTCATATATCATAGGCAAGTCTATAAAAAATATCAATTTAAGATTTTTTTTTTAAATTTCAATTATATTTATGCCTAGTTTTTAGGCTTATTATAATAAACTTACATTTGGGTAATCTAATGGCGCAGCTGTCGGTTCCGATATAACGGAAGATACTGAGAAAATCAACTGAAATAAAAATTATACATAGATTAAAATTGGTTCGGTGGTTGTAGCGTCCACTTTAATTGTGCTCTCTAATGTGTTTGGCTCCTATTAAAATACATCCGTTATACATAACTTGTTGCAGTATATAAGTTAGAATACACAAAATTAATCAAAATCTAACTACTCCACAGTTAAATCAAATCCTTGCGTCGAATCCAAACAAATAAACCAAGAATTGCTTCGGATTCAGAAATCCATAATAAATTAGACCCATCTTTCTTTATATATTTTCGTATATTTTCTCTTTATCGTATATTTTCTGTTGACATTTGCATGCCCGATTTAGGCAGAACATGATGTACACATTTAATTTTAAGACGACCTTCCATCTTTGTAACAATGTTCTTGCAAATTAAGATTATTATTATTATATTATTATTATTATTCACATCTTGAGCCACATCGACAACAGCTCTCGAAGGGAAGCAGGGCCCCTGGACAAATGGCATTCTATTCGATTAGAGTATGCACTAATCGAATAGAATAGAAATACGAAAATTGTTAATATGAGATTAGCAGTTGTGCGCGCGCAATGACGTCATTCTATTCTTCGATTAGCGTAAACTCTAATCGAATAGAATGCAATTTGTCTAGGGGTCCAGTTCTCCAAGCGAGGGTAGAAGCGTTCTTAAGTGGTGACCACAAACCAGAAGATGAAGCGAAGGTATCTCCGTTAGTTTATTTTCAAAATCTTTATTAAAAATACATAGATACATAATTGCTGTCGTATTTTAATTACCCGACTGCGCAAGAAAAAGGGTTAATGGTTTCCCCGTGTATGTATGTATGTATTTATTTTTATTTGGCACGCTATCTAGAGCCTAAATGACTTGACGGCTTTAAGCTCGAGAGGCATCGTTAGATTCTCAGTTCTGTGAGTGACACTGGGAACATCAAAATTAGAAAAAAAAATGGCGGATTTTTTACGCCATAATATTTCAGTTAGTAATTTTGAGCAGTCGGGTTTTTGTTTTGTAATAATTTAGCCTGTACCTACATTAAAACTCTTTTAGAAAAAATATGCAGTCGAATAGCGGAAACCCTATAAAAATCGGTTGAAGAGTTTTTGAAAAAATTATGATGTTATTTAAGAGTCAAACAGTAAAGCACCTAGGTTTATTAAAGCCAGTTAATAATACTTCAAATTTCTTACCAAAAATTGCAGTATCCTCAACATTTCGATCAGATGTTTTCAGTTGGTTTGTTGAGGAGTGACTGAAGTATATTGTATACCAATCAAAAACCCTTGTTAGTGCAATAATTGATTGTTATATTTTATTCGTCAATCAGTAAATTGGCAATTAATTTCAGCTTATGGCTTCCGTATACAGGGCCGTATCTATAGCAGCACAAGCGGGTGGATCCGCGCCTGTACCAGCCCCCCCCTTCTAGAGATTTTGCGAATATTCGCATCCGCATTCGTAATCGCGGAGCTTCCGCATCGAACTGGACATCTGCATCCGCATCCACATAAACAATGCGAATTTTTATGCTGATGCAGATGTTAAATGGTGGATCATTTATCGAGACAAATTCGAACTATATTACATACTTAAATATTTAAACAGATATTTATTGACACTACCAGCCGCTGCGGGCACATGAGAGGCGAAGGGTTAAAGATTTTCTAAGGTAATCCGATACAAAAATATATATTGCTGAATATGGTTGTTGTAACTACACCGGTTTACGGAAACCGAAAGTACCTAATTGTTCTTAGGAACCTCCGCCACTGGGGTACATTAAAAATACTTATTAAAAAAATACTATCTTATTTTTTTCGCAAACTCGAATTGTTGTGAATATTCGCATCTGCAGTTGCGAAGCTTCCGCATTGGACATCTGCAGCCGCAACCGTGGATGTCTGACGTAAAAAATCCGCATCCGCATTCGCATCCGCGGAAGCGGAATAATCTGCATCAGCAACATCAATACTGCCTGGAATGGGTTTCGAAATTTAGGCATTAGGTACTAAAATTGACAATTGCGTCAAATAAATATACTGGTTACGGACACTGTATCGGTGTGTTTTGACCGGTAACTGCCCCTTCCCTCGGCAGTGGTGGCTGATGTACCGGTGTTTAATCAATTGCCCTCCCCCCCTCGTCATGCGAGCAGCTCACACTTGGCTGGTTGTGTCACATGATGCCCCCCCCTGAACAAAGTTCTGGATTCGCGCCTGGTTTACTCACATTAGGTTTTTTTGCATAGCTTTTATCGCGGGCTTCGAGCGCGACGACCGAAGAAATTGCGTAACGAAAATAAAACCTAACACCCCCCCCCCCCCACTCCGCCTACTATGTAGCTCGGCCGAGCGTTCGCTTAACGTAGGTATATGTATATGGTACGATTGTACGAAGATCGCACGGATCGAGACGAGCTGCTCCGAAATGTAATGAACAGAAACGGCCCACCTGATGGTAAGAGGTAACCGCCGCTCATGGACTACACTAATGTCAGGGACACACCCAAGCTGCTGTATACCATGAAGTCAAAACTCTCTTTAAACCTCGTTTGAAGAAAGACATTTCGCAGCGCTCGGGAAACACTGACTGGAACAACAGGTACTGACGGAAGGCGGAAGCCATAGGCCCTTGGGGGGGTTGGGTGTCACCAGCGTCAGTTATTGTTCTTTTTTAAAATAGTAATACAAATAGTGCACTTAGTAAAAAGTATTAAAAGCCAGCGTCAGAATGGCTGGTTGGCTATGGCAAGTGGCTCCAAAAGTATGTTCAAGAATTGCTACCTAAGTATGCTTATACAAGGTGTTAAAAAATTAACTGCAAGAATTTCGTTTACGTGATGGGTATCAAATAACTATCAAATTACACAAACAAACAATTTTTTTGAGCGTTTTTTTTTTCACCTAAAAATACAATTGGGCATAAAACTTTTATGTGGATCGTGTGTCTAAATTGTCAGTTCAAATTTGAGAAATGTGATAGAAAAATTAGAATCAGCTGTTTTAAATGAGCGCGGCCAGTGACCCTGCGTACAGTGCACATATGATTTTATGAGAATAAGACAGTAAAGAAAATGTCAAGAAACCACCGTGTCAAGAGTGGTCTGGGAGTTGTAAAAATGGCGGCAAACTAACCGGCCATTATTTTTACAGCTCCGAGTTTAACTTGTAAAAAATGATTTGAATACGAGATAATTGAATAGGAACGAGACTTTGTGCATGTATTATGCGCATAAATACTTGACACTGGCAGAAATTAGCCGTTAAAACGGCTAGATTGCCATAAATTCAAAGAAGAAGAAGAAGAGTGGTCTAATACTTTGAAGAAATTGTTCCCGAGATTGTTGATGAACCTTTTTCAGCTGAAGCGAACAATTTTCATCGGTTATTGGTAGAGCAGTATTTCAGGTAAGTGTGGTCTTTTCTTGCTTTAATAAGAATTATCACAGAAATGATTTGCTATTATACTTACCTCAGCCTAACTCAATATCATGTAAATGTAAATAAATGCTGTCAGATACACATTTCAATTTGTCTACCTTAATAAAATTACACCAAGTTGTGGCTATATTCAATAACAAAATTACTTGGATAACAAACTTAAATAGTAAACAAAAGTAATTACATTTGTTTGTTCAATATTGAGATTGGCTGAATTATAGCTACCTACTTTGGAATATGATTTATATTAACTTCAAATTTTATACATATTATGGGAACTATAAGGAAATAAATCAATAAATATGAAAATCAAAATTTCTTTATTCACTTACTAAAACTAAAAAATCATGATTCTACATGTAATGCCCATAATTATTGCTTTCAATTTGAGATATATTTAGGAAAGAAGTTAGAATTTATAACATTACAAATTAAACGTCTTCTTCTTTTTAAATTCTAGGTCCAGCTTTGCACTTTCCAAAAGAACTTGCTTTAATTCTATATCTACATCTAACAAAATACTATTTTTTTCTAACTTCATTATTTCTTGTTGTCGTTGTATTTCTAATATTTCTATTTTCTTATTTGTTAAAACATCTTCATTAATTTGTTTTTCCTTTTTTCTTTTAATTATAGAAGCACTAAGTTTGTTGATATTACTTTTTTTTATTTCAGATAAACTACTTTTTTTTTGTTTTGGTGTGGTTGCTGTAGAAGATGTATGTGGTCTTTTGTCACATTCAACTAAAGTTGATGGGGCTTCCGATTCCACATCTTTAGCATCATTTATAATTACTACTATGTCACTTTTTGTTACATCAACCTGTGTTTCATTATTGTTTGGTGTTTCACAATCTGTAATAAAATCATTGTAAAAATTATCAATAGATCTAAGTTAATATATAAATACTATGTACAGAATTAACAATTATTAACAAAATGTCTGTATTATAATATTAGTTAAGCATAGGAGCATATATTACATTAAATAAATTATTATTCATAATAATTTTGTTTTAGTAAACCCAAACATATCAAAAGAAAATTCAATTGATTACAAAAAGTATTTACATCCTAAATTATACTGGTTTCACCAAAGTAGGTAACTATGAGACTGGTAAACATTTCACAAATGTTTTTAACTTACTTTACAATACATACAAAACATTAATCTTACCTAAATTAAAATAGGGTGCTGACGAGTCGAACTCATTCAACAGTGGTGTAAATTGAGGAGTTAGTAACGCCACAACCTTTTCATCGATAGTAGTTGTCTTAGGACAAAATGTTCCTCCTCCTGTTTTGTAAATCTCGGACTGAAATTAAAAGTAATTTATAATTCTTACTGTTTAATGGATTTTAAAATGCCTGCACATTAGATAATTATAAAAGTAATAGAGCAAACAGCCTACCTTGTCATCACTCATGTTTTTTCTTGCCTTTTTTTTTAAATTATCATAGAGGGCATGCAACTGCTTTTCCGTCCTGATACCAGTTTCAGATGCGGTATTGTACTTATTGGTGCGTCACGTACGCCAAAAGTTGAAGATTAACCTTTGTGTAGCTTGATAATATTACCACTAGTTTATTATAACATAGACCGAAATAAACTAATCAAAGTAAACAAAAAACTTATTATTTTTCTCAGAGTATTTAGCTTTGCATTCAACTATTTTTTTGACCGTTGACGTCATAATGATTTGTTAACGGAAACCTGGCTACGAGCCTTTTAGGATACTTCAGTCGATTTACAAAATTGCTAATATTATTTTAAATGCAACTCGATTTGTTTTATTTAATAATAAAAAAATAAAGTAATAATAATAGAATTGAATATTAATGAGAAATGTTAGTAAAAACGTAAAATTAGATTTGACTTCTATGTAGAGCTATCTAGTGGCTAAAATTACAACTCCTTATCGGTTCCACAGATAATGAACGATGCATTTTGCGCTCAGAAACGTATTGTCAGTTTATCAGTGTAAACGTATTGTCAGTCGAAGTTTAACTTTCTGGAACCAATAGCTAATCGTGAGTTATATAAGATCCTCAGAAACCGGACATAGTTCTTAGAAACCCTAAAATACTTTGAAGGCCGGTTGTTATATTCTCTTCAATCGTTTTACCCATATAGTTGACATTGATTGAATCGTTACTATTTGAAAATTGCCTTTGCTTAAAGTTAATAATTTTTGTTTTTTCGAAATTAATATTTAAATTATGTAATGTCAACCATTTAATATTATACGTTAATGAAATATTTATGTCAGATTCCAGTGATGTCAATTTAGACCCAGAATAGAGTACCGTACAATTATCTGCAAAAAGTGTTATTTTGTTTTTAAGGGGGCATTACACTGAGAGAATTATTTATTTAGCGCTACGTACACAGCGACACGATCGCTGGCCTTGCTCTTCCGCACACAACCATTTCTTCACAGTGCGCAGGAGCGCAGGTCAAAATAAAGTAGAATATTTGTTCGTACATATGTTAGACTAGCTGTCCCGCGCAACTTCGTATGCGTAAATTTTCCCCGTTTTTGCAACATTTCACGTCGCTACTGCGCTCCTATTAGTCGTAGCGCGATGTTATATAGCCTATAGCCTTCCTCGATAAATGGGCTATCCAACAAAAAAAGATTTTTTAAAATCGGACCAGTAGTTCCTGAGATTAGCGCGTTTAAACAAACAAACAAACAAACTCTTCCGCTTTATAATATTAGTATAGATTACGAACGCCATGACTATGACAATTGGAAAATGCTCGTTTTTGCATTTTCCGCAACTTCAAGATCTATTTGCGGGATCATATTAAGACATATCCTTAAATTTCTTTATTTCATCTACTAGATAAACTCTTTGACTAGTGACACAATTTGTCCTAATATTTAGGTTTTCTATATAAATTTTTGACAGAGCCGAACCCTGTTTCGCGTAATCTACCCTTAATAATAATAGGTAAGTCATTGATGTACATGATTAAAAGAAATGGCCCCAACACACTACCCTGGTACAGACCATACTTTATATTTCTTTCTTTAGATTAGTACGTCGTTTCAGTTTTTATTTGATAACATATTTTGTAATTTGTATTATCTGTGTCCTTCCAGATAGATAAGATGCATAAGTTTATGTGCTTTGCCCCGTATTCCGTAGTTATAGATCTTCATTATAATTATATCGTGTTTAACATGATCAAACAACTTGGTCATTTCCATCCAATTTATATTTTTCTGAAAGTACCATATGTAGTAATTATTGAAGAAATAAAGCAAATAATATCTTAATAATATCTAATATCATGGGACAACTCACACAACGCTATCTGATCCCAAACTAAGCATAGCTTGTATTATGGAAACCAGATAACTGATAAACATACTTATATATTTCTAAACACATACATATTATAGATAAATAACACCCAGACACAGAATAAACCATCGTGCTTATCACACAAAGTTTTATCCTGGGTGGGGATCGAACCCACGAGCTCTTGCGTAGCAGACGGACACACTCCCACCGCGCCACAGAGGAAGTCAAATATAAGCAATTGGGTAGCAATTCTTGAATGTACTTTTGGAGCCACTTGCCATAGGCAACCAGCCATTCAGACGCTGACGTCCTGAAACACAGTAGCAAGAGTTGGTCTGACGCTTGCCATCAAGCTCACAACCCTGCTCGTCTCTTCATTCAGTGGTAGTACCTGGATGACCTAGCCTCGTTCGATATTTTTTTTTGGAAGTTATATTTAGATACGAATTACTTACCTACTGATGAAATATGAATAAAATTAAATGAAAAAAAAAAAAAACTTGCACTCGGGGACTTCTTTCATTACATTTCGGAGCAGCTCGTCTCGATCCGTGCGAGCTTCGTACAGTCGAAAAGTGTATCTACCAGGAAAGTGTATCTTAGGGGAATAAATCGTTAAGCGAAGCTCGGCCGAACTACATAGTAGGCGCAGTGGGGGGTGTTAGGATTTATTTTCCTTAAGAAATTTCTTGATTCGGTCGCCGCGCTCAAAACCCGCGATAAAAGCTATGTAATAGCTAAAAAATAAAATAAAAAAGGGAAAAATAATCATCCGGATTCGAACCCGGGTCTTTTGCTTTCGGGACCGCCCGATTTCCCCTCCCGAGATGGTGGCAAAATTTACTTTTGCATTCTAATTATATTGAAGCAGTTTTTCATTGTCTGAAAAGACGGATAAAACGACGTTTCCTAAAGATTAAACCTATCTAGATTGATTTACCACCCCTTAAACTCCCTGCATACTAAATTTTATGAAAATCGTTGGAGCCGTTTCCGAGATTCAGATTATAAATAATCTGATCGAAATTACATGAGTCTTAGGTTTGACTTCTGGGCTTCTCCGCGGCTTTGCCCGCGTTATGTTCGATTTTAATAACCTATGAGGGTATATCCCAATGCATTGTAATGCATTCAGCTCCTTGAAAATATTTAGCACTCGGAGTACAAGATTGCTAAATATATTGAAGACCACAAGACAAAACAAATAAAACAGTAAATAATATAAAAAAATGATTTTTATTAAAGTTACATTGCTCATAATTAATTTCTCTATCATAGGCATAACCATAAAATTTAAGACATTTTGTTTAAATCTATAAAATCACTGGGCCCGAATGATTCAATTGTACACGCGAAAAAATAAGTTGTACTCCTACTATAATATACCCACTAAGGCTGATTTTAGTTTATCTCATGTTTCAACTTTTTGATCCTTTAACGTGATGTATAGTATATTAGTCGCAGCACCTTACCCCCATATCAAGTTAAAAAACATTCAAACATTGCCATTTCAAGCATTGCTAGTTTTTATTGCCAGGTTCTTTACTCCGGCTTTACCTATTGTTTGCAAACTTGGCATTACATGTACCTACATGTAGAACCCCGACGTATCACAGGAGTTGTTTTGCATCCTAAGTGAATAAAGAATTTTGAATTTTGTAATTGTACACGCGTTTCGCTAAAGCGCGTTTACATCGCGCGTCGTCTGAACGTAGGCTTAATTCAGCATGTGTCTTTAGAGAAAAACCTAGGTTGTATTTCAATAAAATAAATAACATAAAAACTGTTTAGAAACTAGTAGGTACTTCATATAAATTCCAATTTAATAGCAATAATAACGATTCTATTGATAAAGATTATGGCTAGCAAATCGATACAGGGTTACTTCGAATTCAGTCGACAAATAAAATCAAATGGGTAAACCAGAATCTAGTAAGATATATACCAAATAAAATAATTTTAAAAATATTTTTTTCCTCGGGTGGGTACTTCATACATAATTTTGACTTTTATTATATACGTACCTTAATTGATAGTACGATTATTAATTAATTGCTTTAGGTAGGTATTAGACGTTTATAAAAATAATAAAACGTTGTTACTTTACTTGATAATTTTGTTTACATTTTTATCAAATATCAATACATCGTATTTTTTTTTACTATATTATAAACCATAAAATTCTTTAATTTTTTTTACAATTATCTCGCATATTTCGATGTAAAACGAATCTATTACAGGTATTGAATCTCTCCTATCTATTTGTAGACTGATTCCAAAGTCACTCCGCACAATTAAAAATAAATCCTGTAACGGCTGGAACAATTCAGAGAAAATAATTCTCAAATATTTATTGAAGTCTGAGATAGGTCATTGAAAAACTTAGGCTCTTGTGACACTGCTCTGAAGAACTTAGGACTCCATTTTTGTTTTTCATATCCAAACTGTTCTTAGTTTGAACTTATTTTGCCTAGGTGCGTCAAGTATAATGGACGCTATAACGGGCATTCGGCCCTAAGCTATAGTGATTTAAAATACGCATTAGTTTTAATGTCATACAGAGTTACTATTTACTAGATTACTATACGATAGTAGTAGTTGAATTTGTACTGGAGGCGGCTAAACCACAAAACAAAAAAAGCAAATTTCTAGACCGAGAGCTGGTGCACATTTTTGGTTAGGTATTTTGAAGCTCGCTAAAAACTTGTTCAATGCTTTTCCTGTAAAACCGAAACACAGAACCGTAGACCTGATTGGAGAATAACGGGTCTAAATAACCTTTTATATTTTTTTTATTTCCTGGCAGGTAGAATGTCCCAGCGAAATTTTTGAAACATTTCTTTATATTTTTAAATATCACCTATTATATTAAAATTTTAGCGTGCCTCAAATACACTTTTAAATTATTTAAGACCCGACTAATTAATCTGTTTTATTATATAGGTAATTATTCTTATCACTCTTTAAATATTAAATTTAGAGGCACAAAAAATTCAAAATGCCTCAAGCATATTTTTTACAAGGAACAAAATCGTTTCAAAAATATCTTTAATAAAATATTACGGTTGGTTGATTTCCTCCAGCCAGGTCTGCGGATTTGTGATTGGGTATTACTTAAAGGGCGTCCAAACGGGCCATTTTTTACGGCAATTTGTGACGGCAATGCTGTGGCCGGCAACATGGCAGTACTCTCCAATAATGATTTGATTATTGATTTGCCGGACGATCGCTGAGCGATCGATTTTCCGCAATGTTGCCCGGCCTATTTTGTTGTTGTTTCAGTCGCTCTCTATTTTATTGTTGCCGGGTTGTGTATCCCGCTTAGGAGACTGGATCGTGCGCCATGCAGACATTGCCATTATTGGCCGAGCAATTAGTTGCTATGGCCCGTTTAGACGCCCCTTTATGAAGTATTGGACAAGGTTTTCGGCTTGCCTCAAATACCTACCCAAAATGTGCACCAGCCCTCGGGCTATTCTTAGAGGAACGCGCTCAAGCAATGCGCACAGACATCGTTCAAAAACACGGAATCTCAAATAACATTGTTATTTTTTTTAGTTTATCTTTATTAATTCAACTCTTGACTTAAAAAAATAAAAAAAATATATTGTGTAAGTTGATCAAAATGCTATGCAAGAGCTTTACCGCGGCAGTTCCCGAGTGCCACATTTTTTTTTTAATTCGAACTAGTAGTTCTTGAGATTAGCGTGTTCTACTAAACACACATTCTTTTTTATATTTTAGTACCGATAACACTTTAATAATTTATAATGTAATTAGATTTATGAAGACTTAGTCTGCTGCTTAGACTTGAATGGCATAAATAAAGAGTGTTGACCGGAATAGGGAAAGTAATAGTAGAAGATTTAAAACTTAAGTTGTTTTATTTATTATAATAATGCGAGGTTTGCATACCAGGAAATGACATCTAAAAGGGCTGGGCTTCTCTTGTAACTTTTAGCAAATAAATGATTTGAATTTGAAAAATAAATAAATATGATGATCCGATATTCCCTGTCCGTGAAAGACGACTGTGAGCATGGCATCAGCGCTTTGATATGAAGATTTTCTTGAGTACTTTTTGCATTTTGTGGCTATACCATAAAGTTTGTTGGGTGCATTTTAAGTTATTGTACGATGTCGGTACAAGTGATCTTTAGTCTCGATATTCGTGATATGAATCGCTGCTGTCACAGGATCTCGCCAATAGTATATTTTCCGCCCTGAAAAATATAATAAAACCAATAATACCTGTAGATATTCAAAACTGTCTTCGGACAGACAATGAAACCACCCATTTAAAAAAAAGTAAAGATCTGATGGCGAGTCTCGAAAAATTCACCAATCAGATCTTTACAATTTTTTATGGGATATTTCGGAATAAACCTTTTTCGAACAAAAAAAGATTTTTTGAAAATCTTGACTGCCTCTGTGGCGCGGTGGGAGTGTATCCGACTGCTACAAGAGGTTGGGGTTCCATCCCCACCCAGGATAAAACATTGTGTGATGAGCACGATGGTTAATTCTGTGTCTGGGTGTAATTTATCTATAATATGTATGTATTTAGAAATATATAAGTATGTTTATCAGTTGTCTGGTCTCCATAGTACAATCAGATAGCGTTGTGTTAGTTGTCCCAAGATATTATGACTACTAGCTGACCCGCGCAACTTCGCCTGCGTAATGTTCCCCGTTTCTGGTACATTTTTCATTGCTGCTCCGCTCCTGTTGGTCGTAGCGTGATGGTATATATATTAATATCTTCAGTGGGTTAGGCAGTGGTCCCTCGCATGTTACGTTTAAAAATTTAGCAAATTAAAGCTTGCCTAACATTTCCAAGAAAAAAAAAATCTAAAAAACATCACATGATTTTTGGACGTAGGTATTTGACTGGTGCCGGTCGGGTGGTTCATTAGGCTAGGCACATCATTTGATTCAGCAGTATTTGTTGAACGACAATGCCGACCCGAAGTGGAGTCAGCACTAAAATCTCAATTCATAATTGTGTCGATTAACTTCAAACTTGTATAAATCCACTCTACCCTTTTTAGAGGTATGAAAGAAAAATGATAATCATCTTACTTTGAAGGTTCAAATATGCAGTATTTTATTTATTATGACAACACTATTGAGCAAAACCATTCTGTTCAGCAAATTAAGCATAATAACCCACCATAGTTACAAAAAAAATATATTTCGATTGGATTTACCATCATTTGATATAATAGAATGCAATTTATACTTTGAAAAAACTCAGTGTGGATTTATAGAATTCTGATATAATAGATCTGGATTTGTCTAGATTTGAAAAAATACGATTTTAACTAGGGATGTGGTAGCGGCAAAGTCACGTAATACTATCGACAGTAAAATTTGTGGTAGCTGACTAAATATGGTTTTATTCAGTCACCTACCACATATTTAAAAAAAAATATATAAACTAAATAAGGAAATCAAGTTAGTTATATTTTACAGAAAGAGTAATTAAAATCTTTAATTATTTTAAACAAAATTTAATATTTCTTCTGAGTCATCTTCGTCATTTTCTTCTTCATGGATTGGTTGCCCTATCACATTCTCACTGTTAAGCACTTGTTTGTAATAATTTAATTGCACCAACGATGCCCAATCTTGGCCAAAGTGCGTTTCCAGTAATTTGCGAACATCAATTAATTTTGCTGACTTTTTTTGAAACGATAAACAAAAAAGAAAAGGTTATTAAAAAGTATCGTTAACGGTTAGCACAACCCTAGTGTCAACTCAAGATTTTCAAACGAACTAATTTCAAACTACCGAATTTTTGCTCTTTCCTACGGCGTAGGTTTATATTAGGCCGCTTTCGGGCTTTATTTGGCGACACAATTTGAATTGATTTTTCCATGACAAATGGCTCATAAATGAGTAAATAATAAAAAAAAACAATGTAAAGCGGGAGAGTACAGTGCTTGCGTCGCAGAGTTTACGTCAACTGACGGCCATGTTGAACAAACGCAATTCGCTGATTGGCTCGGATGGACATAACTACATTTGAAAAAACCTGTCTCTTGGATCTATCTGACTTTGATAGAATATTATGAGGTTAACGGTTTTTTTCTCAAGAACCATATGGATTTATATTAGACTGATAAAATAGTTTAAATATATTTTTTTTACCCTTTATTTTGATACCAAAAACTTGAAAATTCTCAGAATGGGATTTATCCGAGTTTGAAGTTAACCGACACAATTTTTAACATTGTTAACCCTTAGCTGGAGTCGGGGGTCAAAATTGACCCCACGTGTCGAATTTCGCGTTATAACTTTGAGTTCTAAGGCCCTGCAATCCTGCGCATTCGAGTAATCTCATTACGTCGCGGGGTGCGGCGGGTGACGGACGCGCGTCACTCTAACATTACTGGAAGTGAAGGTATGTGCTCTCATGGGGTCAAAAATGACCCCCGACTCCGATAATGGTTGTATTATTATTATTTCATTTTGACATGTTTTTTATTTTTTACAGTAAATTATTAACATTATGGCTGGTCTCTTGGGCGACGAACGTATTGCACAGCTACTAGAAGACGAAAGTGATGGATCAGACTCAGAATCCGTCCGTAATACCGCAATGCCTACATGTGAAGACGAAGACATCAGCGACTGTGAGGAAGCGGAAGAACTCACCTGTTCTGAGGCTGATGAACAGGAGACAGACAGTGATACTGACCTGAAGTGTTCTCTTAAGTGTAGCAAGTGTTTATTATTCATTTGTAAAGAACATAGTGCCAAAAATGTAACATGTACCAAATGTTAAACTAAAGTTTTTAGAGTTTTAGAGGAGTTTAGTTTTATGTTGTCATTTTTTTTATTTTAGTTGATCTCAAGAAGTGTTCCTTTTTTTTGTTATTTAGATTATGTAAGAAAGCGATATAAGAAAAAAAATCTATATTATTATTATAATTTTGTTAATAACGACTTTCTGAAGTTGACACTATTAAAATGATTTTAAAAACTTAACTAAAGTTCATACTGTTAAAAAAATTAATAGTTTATAGTACAAATTATGTTAAAAACTTGATAATTAATTAGTCAATAAGTTGCTTTAAATAAAATAAAAAGAATAATTAAAAATATATTGATGGTTTTAATATGATACGTTGCAACTCTGCTGGGGTCATTTTTGACCCCCGACTCCAACTACGTTGCCTAAAATAGCGACTCCAGCTAAGGGTATTCCAAGTTCCCTTTTATAAAAAAATGAAATTTTCATAATTACTAATTTGTAGAATTCCTATTTCTCCGAATTACTATTTTTTTAAAGTGGGTAATGTATCTACTGATTCTAGAGTTTTCCAAATATGTATAGTTCGTTACAGAAAGCATATCGACATCAGGGTCAAAAGTATAGCATTTTATAAAATTAAAGCTTTCAGTTAAATAAAAAAATATTTTTTCGCCGAGAATTAAGCAACAAGGACATTAACTAAGGACTAGTAAACATTACAATTATTACCTAAAAATGAAACAATACATAATATTATACAATACTAAAACCTATTATTTTTACTTGAACCAACAATTTTTTTTAATGCTTCTTCTGGTCAAATTGTTCCTTTTTATAAATCATCCTTATTATTCTGAATTTTTGCATCTTTCAATATAAATTTTGATCGTTTTATCTTTTCTTCAAACTTTTTTTTTTTTTTTTGATATAACCTACCTAGGCCTTTAAATTTGTTGTCCTGTGGCAAACTGTTTAAATGCATGAAGTTTATGTATTTTCTGTAGTATTCGTTCTTCAAACCGGTATTGATCACAGACAATATTAAAGTTTATTAAGTCTGTGGAGTACGTAAGGAAAATATTAGAAAGTGGATTAAAATTCAATTAAAACTCGAAAAAAAAGTGAATATAAAAATATAATAATAAGTAAAAAGATGAATGTGTAAAAATAAAAATTCGGAAAAAAAGGAAATTGGTAGATTACACAATTATAATTTCGGACTGTATCGCCGACTCCAAGCGATTACTGTTCATGCCCGGCCTGTTTATGTGCGGCAAGGCAGAGTGGTTTTTTTCTCAGGCATATTCGATTTTACTGTGAGGAATTTCCTCTTCATTGTCTAGAACTGTTGCCAGATTGATGGGTTTCACTGCTCATTTGGAGTTTTTCGACTTTGGGGGAGAGGAGGGAGAGAGAATGGGAAGAGGGCGGGCATTTTGGAGGCAAAGCTGGGGGACATTCACATGGTCACCTGGCAACAACGAGTTAGGCTCTTTCTTTTCTTCCTTTCTCTAATTCTCTTTAGCTGCTTATACCAGGCCATGTTTATTTCTCACCTCATAAATGTAAAAAATAAAACAATACGAATTACTTTTGCACAAAAAAACGTTTATTTCGTTCTACAATACAATAAAATTAATAATTTTACGCTTTCCGTACTGCAGAACGTTTAGTATTTCCTGTTTCTTTGTCCAAAAGCATTACCGTATCCATGAAAGCTGAAAAATAACGTTTGGGAATATTTAAAATTACAATCAGCTACATAATGTCGTTTATGGCCCAATTTATGTACAGTATCACAGCAGCGTTCAGTGTGAAAGAATTTTAAAGTTAATCTACGTAAGTATTATGTAGTACAAGACCAGTATCGCTATAAGTTTACCGTCTACTGGGGGCTTAGACAAGGTTCATTGGCTCCGTGGCGAATTCGCTAACGCCTACAAGATTACAATACCAACGATTGTTCGCAAAAAAATTAAAAAAATGTCTATGGCCTCCACCGCAAACGTCAAATTATTTAAAAATAAAACCCGCCATTCAAGGAAAAAATGCCGTGTGGTGCCGGCTTAAGAATAGTACCACCCCATCTCTTCCCGTGGGTGTCGTCAAGGCGACTAAGGGATTTCACTCCGGAGGACGGGCAGCAGCGTCCTCTGCGTACTTAAAGCCTTACTGCGATCGCCAACCCGCTCGCCAAGCGTGGCGATTATGGCAATTACCCCCAGGATCTACTGGGGAGACCCGTGCCCAGCAGTGGGCCATCATATGGGTTGATATGATAAGGAAAAAATAGTCAATAGTTCAGCATAGCTACGCATCGGAGAGTTGTAAAAATGGCGGCAAAATGACCGGCCATTATTTTTACAGCTCCGAGTTTAACTTGTAAAAAATAATTTGAATACGTGTTAATTGACTTAGAACGAGACTATGGTGCATGTACTATGTGCATAAATACTTGACACTGGCAGAAATTAGCCGTTAAAACGGCTAGATTGCCATAAACTCAAAGAAGAAGAACTACGCATCGACTTGGGATTGACCTCGTGACATATGTATTTCAATTCCATACAATATTACCTACTTTTCCATTAACGACGTCGCAATTCGAATGTGACTTAGTCTAGGCCCCCAGGTCCGCAACGTATACATCTGACGCATCGCATCATACGTATCGTAGTATTCTTTGTATAGGAAGTCATACAAGTGCGTCCACTGATCCCCATCATACGCATCGCACGAATCAGCTGGTCGGCAATGCAACGCTGATGCTCTGAGGGGTAACTTTTACGATGCGTGCCGATGGCGTCATACGGAATGCGCCGTGCATGCGGAAAACTTCGCATTCGTACGCCCGCGGCTCAACTAATTTTACGATTTTTCTTCTACTAACCAACAAGCAATTACAAGAAATTCCAAATCCTTCGTTTTCCTTTTTCACCATTATCTCACAAACACATTTCACACATACACTCGCTACGATCCAAATGCTGGTAGTTGCGTCGGCAAATAAAATGCGGTGTTTTAGTTTAGAAGCTAAAAAGCGCGTGAACCGCGCGGCTACCCGCAGCGCCTCAAGCGGCCTAGCGTCCACGCACGTATGCGATACTAGTATTTAATATATGTAGATAAAGTTTAAAATTCTTTCACAATTAAAGAGCAGTCCGCCGCTGTCATCCTGGTATAAATAACAATGCCAATTTTGATTACGGCGGCGCTAATCTCATTAGCGACCAGTCAACTACGGAAGAGCTAGTATAATGTGCACTGCGATGGGACGGATATCTGACTCGAATTGGTGCTGACTCAATGTGAATTAAGTTTTAAGGTGGCAAATAAACACTGGCCTTTAGTAGGAAATGTCAACTAAAAATCCGGCTTTTTATTAAATTCCACCCCTAAGAGGGGAATTTCCAGCGAATAATTACTCAAAGGCATCCAGCGCTTCCGAATTCCATCTACTATAAAGTCTTCGGCATGCAAGAAGCGTTCTTAGCGCTCATCAAGGCGACATACAGTGTTATATAAAGTACTAGAACCACTCCCAAGTACCTATAAAATATTTAAAAGTTGAATATTTTTAGTTTATTAAAAATGAATAAAATCAGGACTAGGTATATTTTTTTCGGAAGCGTCTTAACTTTTGTTCGGTTTTAGTTATGTATCATTTGTGTTATTTAATCTCGATAGTTGGAGGATTTTTAAAAAAATCATGTTTAGGGGGTTTTGGCAACAGAAATAGCGCCAAAGCGTAGGACTTCACGCACTTTGCATTTGGAATATTTCAACGTGTTTAGTATAACAACGCAACTAGCCCTAAACGCGGCGCGCGCTAATTCTACGCACTGTTTGACGAAGTCTTAATATATAAATTTACCTTTTCGTGTGATATTGGGTGCAGTAGTTTTTAAATACTGTTTGTCGTATGGCAGTGCATCTAATGGCGTTATTTTGACAATTTTAATTTGTCGTGTTGTGATTGTTTTTGTCAAACAAGCCAAAGAACTCATATTCAACATTTTGCAGCTTCTTTTTGATAACTTTCACAGTCAGATTCACTTATTATCTTGTTTTTTAGGTAAGTAAGCAGTTGTATTGATTTTTTGATAGATTTTCACGTGTGTAATTTTTCTGCAGAAATTGTGACGGTGTCAGATTTTTTTTTCTTTTCGTGTTTTTGTTTGTATTTAAGGTTGTAAACTTTATGGTGATTGAAAGAGTATTTACATAATAAAAGACTGGTGTCGAATTTATGACTGCTTAAACAATAAAAAATCCGATTCTACAACCAGTAGGGTATTCTAGTCTTCTAGTCTGTTTGAAAAGAGTACATAAAAAATACATCTGCGAAATGAACACGTTTTCTTGGAATAAAATTTGTTAACTAAAGTTGAAACATTTTTTATTCCCGCGAAAACGCTGTCTACCATGTCCATGACGTCATCGCAGCAAGACGTCTTGACCGACGTTTCGAATGTAAAACAAACCGGGTCCGCGTACCACCGGTCATTTTCCTGCCTCGTCAATTTCACTAATTCACCAGTTCACTTATTAGACAGTTTCTGAATTCGCCAATTTTCTTATTAGCCAGCTTCACAAAGTTGACAATTTCACTATTAAGTCGGTTTCCTGGTTCGCAAGTTTTCTTGTTCGTCAGTTAGTTGAGATTGTCAGTTTTGCAATTTCGTCTTGTTCCTAACCCGTTACTTTCCTTGTTCGCAAGTTTCCTTGTTCGTCAATTAGTTTAGATTGTCAGATTTGCTATTTCGTCCTGTTCCTAACCCGTTACTTTCCTTGTTCGTCAATTAGTTTAGATTGTCAGTTTTGCTATTTCGTCCTGTTCCTAACCCGTTACTTTCCTTGTTAGTCAATTAGTTTAGATTGTCAGTTTTGCTATTTCGTCCTGTTTCTAACCCGTTACTTTCCTTGTTCGTCAATTAGTTTAGATTGTCAGTTTTGCTATTTCGTCCTGTTCCTAACCCGTTACTTTCCTTGTTCGCAAGTTTCCTTGTTCGTCAATTAGTTTAGATTGTCAGTTTTGCTATTTCGTCAAGTGCCTAACCCGTTACTTTTCTTGTTTTCAGGTTTTCTTGTTCATCAGTTAGTTCAGATTGTGTTTACTACTCCGTCGTGTTATGTCTTAAATTAATGTAAATACCTAGTTTGGCGCCCCGAAATAAAAAAAAAAGGAAACGGGTATTTCTATTAGTTACTGTGATTTTTTCTTTAAAAAATAAGAAAGCAGTGGTATCCCGGGGCCATTTAAAGTAAACAGAAAAAAAAGTAAACAGAAGTGCAGCCGAAATTAAGCTTAAAGGTACCTTCGCCAAGTGGCGTCTTTGGCGTTCCCTGACCTTTGGTGCCTGAACCGCCTATTCCGTTTCAAGCACCAAAATCCGACGACCCGGCCTCTCGATGTGATTATATGATCTATTTAATTTATCCAGGGTTGAAAATACAACACTACGCGATAAAAATACATTTATTAAAACAATGATTGCATTTTTGAAAGACAGAAAAATTTGAATCCGAGCTTTCCGTAAGCCAAACCGGGGCCGGAATCGAACCATCTAACCGGGACTATGTTACTAAACCTCAAATTCTTCTATCCTTCCTGCACGCGAGTCAGGCCCTCGCTTGCGCCATCTAGCCGATAGTTTGAGGACTATAACGGTCTTTGTTGCATGCAATCTTTGGTAAAATATATTTGTTCTATTACGCGCGTTAATTTATACGCACGTATGAATGAGGCCTTACGGCGGGCCTGCGTACCTACTATAGACATGGAGATAATCTGGCAGAAATTGGTTAGTCTGGGGGGTACCAAGTGCTCCTGCTGCCTGTCCTAGATTGCCATAAAAACAAGTAGAAGTTCCTTGTTGACATAAGCATGACAGGAAGAAAGAGAGGGAGTTGATAAATATTATTTAAGTTCCTAAGAACGAGAGCGCTGGTCAAAGAGTAAACTAATTGGCGCTGGTATTCTGTCATGCAACACTTGTCTCTTTCAGCAGAACTCAGAGTTCTGCGCATGCGTAATGGCCCTGTGAACAAAACAAAAGAGTTTAAGGCAGAACTGCTGAATCGATTTGATTGATGAAATTGATTGTTTTTTAATTGATTTCTTGGAGAATTATTTTCTTTTGGTTATCGAATCGTTTAGTTACCTACATCTTTAGTAACATCAATGATAAATTATCAAACGAATACTTAATTATGACTATCCACACTTTAACTTATTAATATAAAAATAACTCTGTCAGTCTGTTACGTCTTTACACTTAAACCTCTAAGCCGATTTAGATGTAATTTGGTATCGGTATGGTTAAGGATATAAAATAGTTTTTATGGCGATAATGTCATCCACGCAGACGGAGCCGCGGTCTAAAGCTAGTACCTAATATTTTAGTTTGATGGCACACTTCACTACATAGTATAAAACAAAGTCGCTTTCACTGTCCCTATATCCCTATGTACCTATGCTTAAATCTTTAAAACTACGCATCGGATTTTGATGCGGTTTTTTTTAATAGATAGAATGATTGAAGAGGATGGTTTATATGTATAATAACATCCATTATAGTGGAGAAATAAGGAGCGGAGCAGCAATAAGAAATGTCTAATTTTATTGACTGTTACTCCCCGATAATGTAGCTTACTAACGGCAAATGAATTTATGAAACCGGTCCAGTAGTTTTTAGTCTATTCGTTACATACAAAAATAGAAATATTTCCGCTTTGTAATATTACTATCTGTCCCGCGCAACTTCGTATGCGTAAATTTTCCCCGTTTTTGCAACATTTCTCATTGCTGCTCCGCTCCTATTGGTCGTAGCGCGATGTTATATAGCCTATAGCCTTCCTCGATAAATGGGCTATCCAACAGTAAAATATTTTTTCAATTCGGATCAGTAGTTCCTGAGAATACCGCGTTTAAACAAACAAACTCTTCAGCTTTATAATACTAAGTATAGATAATGTAGATAACACACTACTGCAAAGTGGAATCGGTGGTAGCCAAAGGCATTGGCCTCGCAAACGTGAGGTTCGAATCCGACCCATAAACTACCGATGACGTGAACCAACTACACAAGCAATTTAGTTCAGCTGGAGGGGTTAACAGGATTGCTAGTAATGTGGGACCCACAATCCCACATTGCTAGTTACCTGTTTAAAAAAAACTACTGATGACGTCATAAGTTGCTATCGTCAAATGTATTGCTTTTGGTATTCGTTTTGATTATTATTGGCTGCCTCTGTGGCGCGGTGGAAGTGTATCCGACTGCTACGCAAGAGGTCGTGGGTTCGATCCTCAACCTGGATAAAACTTTGTGTGATGAGCACGATGGTTTATTCTGTGTCTGGGTGTTATTTATCTATAATATGTACGTATTTAGAAATATATAAGTATGAATCAGTTGTCTGGTTTCCATAGTACATATATATATATATAGTTATAAATTCAAAGGCATTAATTTATAAAGAGTTTTAAGACCTACTTCTATTCTTTCTTCTATTTCTTTACAAAATCCGTTTATTAAAAAAAAAATGTCGCATCGGCCGCGCGCGTGATCCGTTCGTCGTAAGTCGCGCGCGGCTTACGACAAGCGGCTGAGGTAAGTGACAGACGCGCGCGGCCGACGACTGTCGTAGGCCTGCGCGCGCACTGAGAATATTGTGGCATCGGCCGCGAGCGTCAGCCGCTTGTCGTAAGCCGCGATCGGCCGCGATGCTCGGAAATGAACCTTTACAGAATTTGTACAATATTGCATTTTTTTTAATATACTTAGAAAAAATAAAACCCACCTGCACAAAAAAGGTTAACATATTTTTTATTTTCTTATTTAATAGAAAATATACCTTTTTAAAATGCTTAGGATGAGCCCTTTAATTTGATACCCATATTGCAGTAAGTATTGGACACAACTTTTTTTTCACACCTCTTTATTTTGAAATTTCATGCCGCCATGTTTGTTTTTTTCAAATATCACTTATCTAAGAACACTTGGGCGGTCAAGACGAATCTTAATTGTATAAATCCGTCCAGTGGTTTGTGAGATATGAGGTAAAAAAGAATATAACATACATACTTTGATTGAACAATGTCTAGATTCCTAATCCGGCATCTAAAATTGAAGCAAATAACTGTCAAAAAGTACGGTCAAATGGACGTACTTTTTGACAGGTAATAAGCCCCCATCCGATGTTTTAGCCTATTTGTTGTCATCAACGAGTGTCAAACGTCAAAGAGGGAATGCTTCATTTTTTTGTATAGGCTTATTGAGAGAATGCTCCGTCCAGATATTATTTAATCAAAGGTACAGTTAACTTGTAAAAAATGATTTCAATACGTGATAATTGAATAAGAACGAGACTTTGTGCATGTAATAAGCGCATAAATACTTGACATTGGCAGTAATTAGCCATTATAACGATTGCCATAAACTCAAAGAAGAAGAAGAACAAAATCCGTAAGATCAAGTCTTTGTGCATGGCTTGGAACGAGTTTCAACTTTGGACGTGGGCAGAGATGTTAGATTGCACAATAGGTTAATTGACTAAAGTCAAATCAGCCTCTTTTTAAGAAACGTTAAAAACGAGCCGCTCTGTACAAATTTGTATGGAATGCTAGCATATGACGTCACGTTTTCTATGGTCAAATTATGTACTTTCAGTGTTTCTCTTTATGATTATAAATTAAGTAACACATTAAATTAATAAATGAACATATTTTTTAGAACACTTTATGACATATTTTTACCTGGTTATTTTAAAATATTTTATTTTGATTGTAGTCAAATACCCAATTGTGGCACATTGGGTGGCATTACATGAGTCACAGTTGACGTAATGTTAATTAGCACACTTAAAAATAAGGTTATTTTAGTTTTAGATTTAGCCTACTAGAAATTTCACACATTCAACACTTTCTTTTTTAAATAAATTATTTGCAACTGTAGTAATTAATCTTTATCTTCTGTAGTAATTAATGTAGCTTGTATTATGTCGTGAGCACTGTTTATAGGAGTTAATGTTTGTTACTGATTAATATATATATATTTTTTAATAGATAACCAACAATGTGTGATTTTGGTCCTATATTACTGGCAATCCTGTTAACCTCTCCAGCTGAGCTCAATGGCTTGTGTTAGGAGTGGGTTCACGTCGGTAGTATAATGGGTAAGATTCGAAACCGCGCCCTCATGATTGCGAGATCGATGCCTTAGCCATTAGGCTACCGCCGCTTCAAATGTTTTCAAAGCAACTCGTTATTATAATCTGCTAACGGGTAGGTATATTCTGCAATATTTTTAATATTTATAAAAATATTATAAAGTTGAAAGGTTTGTTTGTATGCAATAATCTCAGGATCTACTGGTCCGAATTGAAAAATCTTTTACTGTTGGATAGCCCATTTATCAAGGAAAGCTATAGGCTATATAACATCACGCTATTACCAATAGGAGCGGAGTAGCAATGAAAAATGTTATATAAACGGGGAAAATTAACGCATACGAAGTTGCGCGGGTCAGCTAGTAATTAATATAATATCTTGGGGTAACTCACCCACGGTTATCTGATCGCAAACTAGGCAAAGTCTTCTATGGCAACTAGATAATTATATATATACTTACATATATATTTCTAAATACATACCTACATATTATAAACAAATTCCCCTAAACCATCGTGCTCATCATATAAAATTTAATCCTGGGGATCGAACCCACGATCTCTGGGTTAGCAGTCATGGTTACTAAACGCTAAAGCAACAGACTAGTATTACTTTTGGTTGTTTGTATTCGTGGCGATGAAGCTACGCGCGTGAGTGACAGAGTGCAGATCTATCTCTCTCTCTCCCTCTTGTTATTCTGCAAAAGTGTAGTTCAATTCAATTCAATTCAATTACTTTATTTGCAAATATGGGTACAAAATAAGATTTTTCATAATTGTGATGATCTACCATATTTCACCTACAGGCATGCAAAATTTTACATTAGGTACACAATATTCATGGTTTATTATAAACAATTGAGATAACAATAATAATAAAAATTCAGCTAACATTATTTTCGACTAGTGTATTCAAATATAACGCAATCAATTTAAATATAATCGTATTTCAATAAACATATAAAAAAAAATCAAATGTCAAACCAATAACGAAAATAATAATAATAAAAATACAAACAACAAACACAAAGCAATACAGATTAAAACAATAATAAAATGATAAAATATGAGAGATCAATAAAGTGAAGCGTATACAATCGCTTCACTAGGATAATTATATAAAATGTCATCTTGGAGTAATTATGTTATCTGTGTGTACTTAGTTCAATTGCGCAATTCAAAATTTGCACGGATTTTTGTTATATAAGCGGATACCATCACAGAAACCAGAGCTCCATGTAAATATTATGGATTAAATAGGTATGAGAGCTAATAATGTCACTTTAGTAAAATTACAATGTAGCATTACAATGGTGATTTCATACATTAAAAATCTTACAGATTATACCATCTTCTTACAAAACCAGTATTTCTAGATTTTAATGATTTACGAAGAATAACTTGCTGTTTCCTTAAGTTTATCATTAATTTAAATATTTAATTTTAAGATCGCGCTGCTGCCCTCTTTTTGTAGATGATGTGGCTTTTAAATTAACGCAGTGAATTTTACGACTGCGCTCTAGCCGTGCGGCCCAAGCTTGCTCATCGGCTACTAAGTTCAAGCAGTGTTCACCAGCTCTAGGGCTCGCCCCCTGCTCCTAATCGGTCAGAGTATTTTATTTTTGGCTTGGGCTTATGTTGCTCTGGGCCCTCTACTCATCTAGTGTCTCATTTACCAAGAGCGTATTTGCCTAGTCAAATGACTAGCACGATTGTAGTGCCTATAGTTAAAAATAAAACAGGCGATAGCTCAGATATAAAAAAACTATAGGCCTATTTCCTTGACTACCGTGACAGCGAAAGTGCTTGACAGCCTGCTTAACAACTACATTCGACTGCACGACAATCACTTTGGCTTTCGAGCCGGGCTGTCCACGGAAAGTGCTATTCTGTCTCTTAAGTGGGCTATCAGGTACTACTCAGACCGGAAAACTCCTATTTATGCTTGCTTCCTCGATCTATTCAAAACCTTTGATCTGGTCTCCTATAGTATTTTATGGAGTTAGCTTGAGAAACCTGACAACACCTGATTGATCAATCAGGTTCGAAGTGCTGGAGGTCTTGTTGGAGCCGTATGAGTGGGAGTGTGGGGTGAGGCAGGGGGGCTAACCTAAGCTACACTCTTTAATTTATTCGTCAACGAACTGATTGAGACGCTCAGCAGAGAGCGAGCTGGTTGTTATATTGACAGTGTATGTGTTAACAACATCAGTTACGCCGACGATATGGTATTAATGAGCACCTCGGTTTGTGGTCTTCAGAAGCTGGTGGCTATCTGTGAAGACTATGCTAAGCTTCATGGTTTAATGTACAACGCCAGCAAATCTAATATCATGGTCTTTGGTGTCGGTGGCATGAGGTATCCTGAAACCATACCTCCAGTTAGATTAAATGGAACACCCCTCACTAGAGTACATTAATTTAAGTACCTTGAACATATCTTAGCCGCTGACATGAAGGACAATGAAGACATTGAGAGAGAGCGGAGGGCACTGTCAGTTAGAGCGAATATAATAGCTCGCAGATTTGCACGCTGCTCACTAGGTGTAAAAATAACCTTATTTCGTGCATACTTAACCTCTTTTTACACGTGCAGTCTATGGGCAGATTATTCGCAAAAATCGTACGGTGTTCTTCGCGTTCAGGATGCTGATGGGTTACCCCGTTTTTGTAGCGCGTCAGGGATGTTTGCCGAAGCTCGTGTCGACTGCTTTTTCACGTCTACGAGAAAAATATACGCTTCCCTAGTGCTCCGGGTGCGGGCTAGCTCCAGCTCCAACAGTGTTCTGAGGTGTATACTTAGCGAACAGACTGAAATACTGTTTGTATGTGAATCACTGCTGCCAGACATCCACCTAGATGTGGTGCAAGTGCCAGTGTGTCACATATAAATAATACATATAAATAATAATTATTTGTTATTAGGTTAAGGGCTTAGAAAAAGAATATTAACATTGGAATAAGATATATTGTTACTAACACACTGAGTAATTTTACTTGTAAATAAAAAATATTATTACCGTCATTAAGTTATTGTCGAAAAATTGTGTTTCTCAACAAAAGGGTCATGAACATACGCTCTTCTGCTGGTGCAATTATTCAAATCGGACTTTTTTATATGTAGTGCATTTTTGTAATAATGGGTGCAGAACCCTACACTGAGCATGGCCCATCATGCTCTTGCCCAGTTTTTGTTGAATACATAGATAGGGACAATCAGGGTCTTCTACGACTGACCCTTTTAACGAAATATTCCTATGCGCTTGCGAGTACAAGCGCCGTGAGAAGCTCCACCCCCTCTCGCGCACAGAACCAATTAGAGAGCGATCACATTTGTTTCAAATTTTATTTTTTATGCAAATTACTGATTAGTGGCAATTTGCTTCTCGCCTGTTGGTGACGTTCTGTGCAGTATTTTTAAGATTCTTAGTGATTATTTTTTTAGGGTTCCGTAGCCAAGATAGCAAAACAGAACCCGTTACAGTTTCGCCATGTCCGTCCGTCCGTCCGCAACTTTGCTCAGACTGTTAGTGCTAGGAGGCTGTAATTTTGTATGGATACATATATTATTTAAGCCGATAAAGTGAAAGAATAAAAACCTAAAAAAAAACTACTACTCACCTATAACTACTCTTACTATACTCTTTGTATGATGAGCACGATGGTTTATTCTGTGTCTGGGTGTTATTTATCTATATTATGTATGTATTTAGAAATATTAGGTACTAGCTGTGCCCCGCGGTGCTACCCACGGTTTATTAGCCTATGTGTTAATCCAGGGTATCAGCTAACGCCACACCAAATTTTATTAAAATCGCTCCAGCCGTTTAGACGTGAAGAAGTAACAAACATACACACTCACATACTCACAAACTTTCACCTTTATAATATTAGTGTGATAAGTATATTTATCAGTTGCCTGTTTTCCATTGTACAAGCTCTGCTTAGTTTGGGATCAGATAGCGTAGTGTGAGTTGTCCCAAGATATTATATTATTACTTATAAAATATTATTAAGTTTTTAATCAGCTACCAGGTCAGGCTGCCTTGCGACAAAGGCCTCCTCAAGTTCCCTCCAAATATGCCGATATACCTAATTAATGTAAAAATAAATAAGCACTTGTGGTAACGCTACTCGATTTCACGTAATAAGAATAGTAATACGATCATAAGATATATGTCATTCTTAATTTTCCACCACACAAAAGTGCCCCAAGCGCCGCTTTAGGCAATTTAATCTATATTAATATTATAAAGCTGAAGAGTTTGTTTGTTTGTTTGTTTGAACGCGGTAATTTGAAAGAAAGAAAGAAATACATTTATTTTGACCTCAAAAAAAAAAATACAGTAAGTAGTACAAATTCAATTAATAGTAGTATTGAGAGACAAAAATGGTCCTAGCTCAGCTAGATTGCAACTCCGCTTATTGAGGAGCTGCGCTGGTATTCTGCTAAGACCAAGGTGACGTACAATCGGGGGCACGAGTCGCGGACCACCATAAAGACGGAAATCACTTGACGAACATTGACGGTTAATGTACATTAACCGTCAATATATCATAAGAAAGTATAAAATAGTTAAATATAAACAAAAAATAAAGTTTATATAAGCTAGATTATATTTAAATATAGTAAATAAAATATTAATTATGAAATAAAAAAATACAATTGTAAAGTGTAAATAATAATTAATTGAACGCAGCCAAATCGCGCGGGAAACGTTTGACAAAGACGTTAGAGCTTCGAGTTTTTCGGTTTCGACTGAATTTATTAAAGTTTTACCAAGTACCCATTTTACGCTAAATTATTAATTTCAGCAACTACTGGTCTGAATTGAAAAATTCTTTCACGGTTGGATAGCCCCATTTGTCGAGGAAGGCTACTCAGGAGCGAAGCAATGAGAAATGTTGCGCTGGTTAATATAATAAAAGGCAATTTTAATGTCTAATTTTATTAAACTGATATTTTTTATAAACTAGTTTATACCAATGTATAGAGTTAAAAATCGCTTTCAAAACAATTATAAAACGGTGTATGCAGAATAATAGTTAAAGGAGTTGTTCTTCGTAAAAAGTAGGATTTTAAATTTAATAAAATTTAAATGCGTTGTCTTAAGAAGTAATAGAGCGAGGGACATTCAGCTCCTCTGTTCAGCAGCATAGTTCGAGGTAACTCTCACATTCAGAAGTCCTGTCGAAAAACAAAAGAGTTTAAGGCAACATCCTAACATCTAGTACACTGGACCGCCGACAATAACAAGACTTCTTCATTAGAAATTCTTCTTCTTCTTTTTGAGTTTATGGCAATCTAACCGTTTTAACGGCTAATTTCTGCCAGTGTCAAGTATATATGCGCTTAATACATGCACAAAGTCTCGTTTTTAGTCAATTATCACGTATTCAAATAAATTTTCACCAAGTTAAACTCGGAGCTGTAAAAATAATGGCCGGTTAGTTTGCCGCCATTTTTACAACTCCATTAGAAATTCTAAATTGGTGTCGGGAGTCGCACATATGACATTGGCAGAATTGTCCGTACCGGCAGTGTTGCCATAAAAAAAAATAACCAGACTCTATTTGATTTTGACATTTGGATGGGACGGTAATTTGACTAAATCATTGACGTATAGACCAGGGGGTCAATTCACGTATTTAAAGCAGTGCAGTTCCAGTCCAGTTGCGGTTAAGTTTCGATTAAAACGGCCATTTTTGTATTCTTGTAACATTGGGATCGTCTTATGTATGCTAGATCAGGTACTGCCATTTGCCCCTCGTGCCCCTAGAATGAAATCCTGATGCCCATGCTCATCGATCGATAAATATGGCGACGTACCTTACCATACAATACCCAATGGTAGAGTATAACATATTTCAGAGACATGTGATCATTGGCAAGCCGAGCGCCACATTCAAGAGCTATATTGATGAGGCGCCAAACGCTACCAAGGCGCGCCAAATGCAATCAAGACTTACAGTACGATCAACGTAACTTGACCGGATTGAAGTTAGGTTTTTATCACTTTCGCGCATGTCATAGAGATGCGACCCTAAAATTACTTACGAAAACGATTAATCGATTAAAAATACTAATAACATTTTAATTCAACAATATAAAAACATTATTTAAATGAGTTCATAAAAGTTTAAATTTAGAACAGTTACAGTAAATAATAAAGAAACTTTACAAAACAATTTCTTTACCAAAATAATCACAAAAAAACATGAATTAGTAATACTAATTATGACAATGTAATGCGTAATCGCATCTCTAATCCTCTTGATTTAGTTACCGCCCCCGTCCCCCGCTTCCTGTCACCATTTACTTCCAAAAAATGCATCTGCGCAACCACTTGTCGCCTACTTCAGCCCGGCCTAGTTACGTTGATCTAACTGTAAGTTACCCCCCCCCCCCTCCCTTGCCAACATATTCGGCCTTTTGCCCCGCCAACATATTCCAAGATTCGGCACTGGATTGTTTACCTATTATTATCTTAGTTAAGTCACAGATAATATAATACTATACAAGTAGAGGTGAAACACTTACTCGTCCTTAGTCCTAATATTTTGTTGTGTTGTTTTACTATCACACAGATAGTAAAACATGCATTGCCCAATGGAGCCATCTTGCAGTTTGCAGGGCGAGTTTGCTGTAAACAAATTATTGGTTTTATTTATTTACTAGCTGTTCCGCGCAACTTAGTTAACGTAAATTTTCCCCGATTTTGCAACATTTCTCGTCGCTGCTCCGCTCCTATTAGTCGTAGCGCGATGATATAATTTTTCAAATCGGACCAGTAGTTCCTGAGATTAGCGCGTTTAAACAAACAAATAAAGCAAACAAACAAACTCTTCCGCTTTATAATATTAGTATAGATTTATTGACTTTATGCACATTAATAATGTACAAAGGCGGACTTAATGCTAAAAGCATTCTCTACCAGCCAACCTTTAGGTGATGTAACATAAAATAGATAGGTGCAGATTGTTGACAGCCAATGATGGTTATCTAAACTAATATTATAAAGCTGAAGAGTTTGTTTGTTTGTTTGAACGCGGTAATCTCAGGAAATACTGATCCAAATTGAAATTTATCGAGAAAGGCTGTAGGCTTTACATATACCAACTTAAATAGATTACATACATACAAATGAACATATAATTAAATTCATAACATACAGACATATGTTACAGTCATATATGTGGTTAACGTTGAGATTCAGCTAATGCATCGAGTAACAGTGTACGAACTTTCAGCTTGAAACTGAAGCGATTTTGATGAGCATTATGTGAAAATCACGCAATTCTAATATTGTTATATTAATGTGTACATAACATAATATACATTAAAGACCTATCTAATGATACCCCACACGATGTAGTAGGTGAGAAATAATAATCACACTCCCACTTTACATATTTTTTTAATAATTCCTATCTCAAGGTGTGCAACCTTGAGATAGGAATTATTGTAAAGGTTTTGTTAACAAAATTCGTTATATAGAGGTAAATAGTACCTACTTACCTACTTTCTATTAAAATTCTGCAATATTATATTATGAGAATTGCGATAAATGTATTCGTAATATAAACATTATCTTTTTTATGTTTTAGGAGACACACAGGGTCCTTATTCACTATCTTTTCTTCTTCGTCTTCTTTGAGTTTATGGCAATCTAGCCGTTTTAACGGCTAATTTCTGCCAGTGTCAAGTATTTATGCACTTATTACACGCACATAGTCTCGTTCTTAGTCAATAATCACGTATTCAAATCATTTTTTACAAGTTAAACTCGGAGCTGTAAAAATAACGGCCGGTCAGCTTGCCGCCATTTTTACAACGCCATCTTTTTTTCAATTCAATTCAATTTTTTATTTATGGCAAGCAGTGCCGATGTCGACAATTCAGCCAATGTCAAAAGTGCTAGGAAGTCCCATGTGTTTTTATAGAAAAAGGTACTTAACAAAAGAAGATTTCTGGAATTTACAGTAGACTAAATGTGGTATTCATCTTTTTTTCGTTTTCGCGTCAAGCCCGCGCTTTTAACTGTCAAAAATTTGTCAAAATTAAAAAAAAAAAAAAAACATAGTGAATAGGGACCCTGTGCGTAGGATCTGTGACTTACTTTTAGTAGTGGTTACTGGTAAAGGAGTGTTCTCTGTGGGCGAAGGCGACTGTGTGCTCTGCTGTCCAGACTGCGGACCAAAAACGTCGGTAAATAAGTCCTCAATATCATCGCTGTGAGCTGTGGCGACAATCACCAATAACAAACATATTATTTTGTACATCTAAAACAAAATAACAAATTATAATTACAACGTAAAATCATAGAATACTAATAGTATCTTTATCTTCAAACGTATTTCTTTTTAAGCTATTGCATAGCTTTTATCGCGGGCTCGGGCTTTGAGCGCGGCGACCGAATCAAGAAATTCCGTAACGACAATAAAACCACCACTCCGCCTACCATGTAGCTCGGCCGAGCGTTCGCTTAACGTATATGTATATGGTACGACTGTACGAAGCTAGCACGGATCGAGACGAGCTGCTCTGAAATGTAATGAAAATTTTTTTTTTTTGAATTTTTAAATATGTATATTTAAATATTTTTTTTCTTGCTTAAGTTGACAAAAAATGCTATGCAATCTTTACCGCGGCAGTCCCCGAGTGCCACACATTTTTTTTATGAGCAAACGAACGAGTGGCTCACCTGATGGCAAGTACGGGTAGTACGGGTTCCCTAGAACAAATTTTAAAATTATGCATATCAAGCTGGAATTGCCATGGTAGCTTTGTTTTGACGAGACGCTCAACTTTATGTATACGACAGCTTTATATAGTGGTACGTTAGTGAAAAAAAACAGGTGTTAAATATGACAAACTTAACTTTGCCGTTGGAAAACTATTATCGCCATACATCAGCATAGGCCGCGATTATTTTACCAATCGGATCGGTCGGATACACTCCCAGCGCGCCACAGAGGCAGAATACAAAGTTCTTTAAAAGATGCAAAGAGAACCGATATGTCTTCGCAATGCCAATGAATCAAGACTATCGGAGAGGACCTGGAGGCCAATTCACGTATTAAAAGCAGTACAGTTGCTGTTAAGTTTCGATTAATTTAACGGCCATTTTCGTATTTTTGTAACTTTGGGATCGATCTCATAAACGCTTGCGCACCGTAACTGCTTACTAGAATGTCGTTATTGCTGACACTGCTTTAAAATCTTTAAATATGTGAATTGACCCCCTGGTCGCTGACGATATGAGATGTTCTACCTTGAATAATGTCAAATCGAAGTAGTTGGTATTGAGGTGCATATGCACATGAGTGCGAGCTGTATTCTAAATGCGGCCTAATTTGCCCGTAATTTGCTGAGAGGTCGAGCTGAATCTCACCAAACCTAACGTGGGGGAGAGGGGGAGGCTTCTCAAATTTCACGTAATTATTTATTCTCAACTAACCATCTAAAACTGAATTAAATTTAGTAAAAATATTATTATTTTTTATATTTTTGCAGCGATTGATTGATTCGTTGCTGCCTCTTGTGGGGTCGGCCTTAGTGTTTTTTGGTTTATTTGTCATTATAGAGGTTAAAAAATACTCACCTTTGATAAAATTGTGGTTTAATAACACTTATAATATCTCTTATGTACTGTTTGCCAAACTACTTGGCAATATATGATTAGGTATAAATGAGACAAAAGATGTAGTATAGTCTGGTTATAATTATCTAAAGGTGCATCTTATATACTAACGACTTCGTGTTGATAACAGATAGTGGAAACATTTAATAGATACTGAACGTGCGATAAGGAACATAAGATTGTGATGTAGATTGTAGATACAGCACAAAGATATTGTACTGTAACAGTACACCCCCCTTTAAAAAAAAAAAAAATATGGTAATAGTGTTTACAATATAAATTTGACCTAGACCTTACTAGTTATTTGCTGATGTATATAAATAATAATGCTATTGTACGCGGTGGAATTTGATGACGCCTGTTGTGGTGTGATTTGCTGACGTCTGTAATTTTGACTTAGCTGTTGCACGAGTGTTTATTATTTTTTTCCGTTAAACTCTTCATTCTTCTGTCCAGTGTTTTCATTATGCCGTAAATTAGGATCACGCCGATTGTTAAAATAATCTGTCCCATTGCAACATTTCTTGTCCACCGTAAGTCCTCCTGGATCAGGTTACGGAGTTGGTCCGCTTCGTTTTGATTGAGGCAATTGTCCGTATTGTATGTTATCTGGTCCTTAGAACTTTGATTTCCCATTTTAGATGTCTTGTTGTTACGAGTAGTTGTGAATTAATGGTATATGTTAAGATCTATGTTAATATATATACGAATAGCTTGCTTATATCAGCGATTTTTTATAGACGTACTACTGGCTTTACTTTACGTCCCGATCGTGTAGTGTACGTGTGTGAATGCCTGTCGCAATCCTTTGAATCTGGCACGTAGTTTGATTCGTCATTGATCATGAAAGCTGGTTTCAATCTATCAATTGATATCACTGTCTCTTTATCCCTAATTCTAATGCAAAATGTTTTATCTGTTTTACTAATTACTGGGTAGGGTCCTTCATACGGCGGTGTCAGGGCTTTCTTAATTCTATCACACCGAACAAATACGTGTGAGCATTCTTTGAGTTCGGGATGCACAAATATAGCTTGATTGTGTTTTTTTCTTTTCGGAATTGATGTCATTTGTGTGATGTCCTTTTGAATTTGTTTTACAAACTCTTCGTACGTTGATAACTGTGCTGCTGATGACTCAAAAAATCCTCCAGGGAGTCGTATTGGCGTTCCATATGTCATCTCTGCTGAACTATAACCTGTGTCTTCTCGCAAGCTACTCCGCAACCCGAGTAAAACTGTTGGAATTTCTTTTAACCAATTTTCGTTGGATTCTCTTGTCATTAACGCCGCCTTTAAAGTTCTATGAAATCTCTCTATCATTCCATTGGATTGTGGATGATAAGGTGTTGTCCTAATTTTATGTATTCCCAAAAATTGTGAGAGTGACTCAAATATTCTTGATTCAAACTGTCGGCCTTGATCCGTAGTAATGCGCAATGGACATCCAAAACGAGTAATCCATCCCTCGAAAAGTGTCTTGGCTACTGTTTCTGCAGTTATATCTTCTACCGGAAATATTTCGGGCCATGACGTACAACGATCTATGATTGTGATTAAATATCTCTTCCCTTGTGAAATCGGAAGTGGTCCGACGATGTCAATATGTAAATGTTCAAAACGTTGCGCTGTCATAAATGTACCAGGAGGTGATATCGTATGTCGTTGTATTTTTGATTTTTGGCAGGCTATACATGATCTACACCAGTTATTGATATCTTTGTTCATATACGGCCATAAATACCTTTGGGTTATCATTTTTCTCGTAGTTCTTTTTCCTGGATGGCTCATACCATGAATGGTATCGAAAATTTGTTTGCGAAAATGCTTTGGTAAGTAGGGGCGGCTTTTTCCAGTAGAGGTGTCGCAGGTGATGTTTATTGTGGAACCCGGAAGCGTAATGTTTTTGAATTTTAATCTTTTATTGTCATGTAATTTACTTAGTTCATTATCTGTTGATTGACATTTTTCCAATTCAGCGTAATCGATAGGTGATGGCACGTATATTTCCTCTATTCGAGATAAGGCATCGGCGGTAATATTGTCACGTCCGCTTATGTGTTGAATGTTGGTACTGTATTGTGAAATGAAATCTAACTGCCGGACCCGTCGCGGTGTATCGTTTGATGATGGTTTTTGGGAGAATGCGTATGTCAAAGGTCGGTGATCCGTAAATATTGTAAATTCTCTTCCCTCGATTAATCTGTGAAAATGTTTGACGGCCATGTATATTCCTAACAGCTCTCTGTCAAACGTAGTATATTTTGTGTGTCGCTTTTTCCGAAGTTACATGCGTTGTCAGCTCTGTAACTTTGTCGATAAGTTTGCGACCTGCTATGTCGACTAATAGTTTATAGTGCTCTAGAAAATCTGCTCCAATTATTGGTTGTGTAACATCGGCGATTACAAAATTCCATTTATAACATCGTTGTAGTCCTAAATTCAAGGTAAGCGTCTTCTCGCCGTAAGTCCTAATTTTAGTCCCATTTGCAGCGTATAGTGTGTATTGTTCATTTTGTAAAACTGAATGTCTCTGTTGCTTGCTAATGACTGAAATATTTGCGCCCGTGTCAATCAAAAACTTCATACCACTTTTTCGGTCGGTAATGGTGAGGCGATTGGATGGGTGGATTGCACAGAGTTTCGCCGTTGTCTGTGCTCTTATTCGTTTCCCTGGTTCCGTACGTAAGTCATTGGTTTCCAACTGCATGGTTTAATGCAGTTCTTTGCATATTTTCCGAATCTTTCGTGGTAGTAACAAAATCGATTTGCTCCTCTATAGTTTGTTCTCGGCCTCATAATCGGGAATTGTTGACGTTTCTTGAAATGATTGTGCGTGTTGGGTCGATAGCCATATTGACCTTGCTGAATTGCGTCAATATCTATCTGTAATTTTGCTAGCTGGGCTAAAATGCATGCTGTATTGTTGTCGTTTGAAGTGTCGTTGCTAACAGCTGATATTTCGGTTACTTTTGAATTCATTATTATTTTGTCTGCAATTTGGCTCAGTTTGTCAATTTCCATGTCTTCCGTAACTGCTAGAACCGTAGTAACTGATGTTGGTAAAAGCCTGAACCATAGTAGTTTAATTGTTTCGTCACTGATTTTTCCTCTCCCGAGGACTCGCATTTGACGTAATAACTGCGAAGGTTTTTGATCACCGAGTTCTGTCTCTGATATTAATTTTTGAAACTGTCGCTGTTCTGTTTCTTCGTAACAATCAATTAAACGTTCCTTGATGTTTTTGTATTTATCTGTAGTCGGTGGTGAAGTGATTAGGTCACTAACCTGTAGTATTTCTTCCTTGGATAACTTTGCTATTACTGTACAGTATTTGTATTCGTCTCCTTGCTTCTGTGGTGCTAATATGGCTTCTAGTTGCGTGAACCATAATCTTGGTTGGTCTTTCCAAAATTCCGGAATGCGGGATAAAACCGAGGTGCCAGCAGCTACTTCAAGTGTTCCTTGCTGATTTATGTTCGCCTTGCACGGTGATTGTGCCATGTTTCTTGCTGCGTATTCGTTCGTCGGGGTCACCAATTTGCCAAACTACTTGGCAATATATGATTAGGTATAAATGAGACAAAAGATGTAGTATAGTCTGGTTATAATTATCTAAAGGTGCATCTTATATACTAACGACTTCGTGTTGATAACAGATAGTGGAAACATTTAATAGATACTGAACGTGCGATAAGGAACATAAGATTGTGATGTAGATTGTAGATACAGCACAAAGATATTGTACTGTAACATACTGTTTATAAGAATTATGGTTTGTAACTGCTTCTTGTTTTCCAAGCAACTCGTTAATATAGCCTGTTATTGGTATATTCTGCAATAAATTTGTTTAAATGCCATTTTAATTAATTTGTCTATTGATTGATAAAAAAAGAGGTAGCTAATATTAATTTCGTAATATTGCTGTCCTTTTCTTTTGCAGATGATGTCATTGACATGTTTTTTATTTTTCTTCTGTTATGTGCCTAATGTGTGTGTACAAAATGTTGCAGTATTGGATACTACGTGTAACAGAGAGGTGTGGTCAAAGTCAAGTGACATTATGACTGCCTCTGTGGCGCTGTGGGAGTGTATCCGACTGCTACGCAAGAGGTCGTGGGTTCGATCCCTACCCAGGATAAAACTTTGTGTGATGAGCACGATGGTTTATTCTCTGTCTGGGTGTAATTTATCTATAATATGTATGTATTTAGAAATATATAAGTATGTTTCTCAGTTGGCTGGTTACCAGACAACTGATAAACATATTCTATATCCTGGGTGGGAATCGAACCCACGACCTCTTGCGTAGCAGTCGGATACACTCCCACAGCGCCACGGAGGCAGTCTATACGTATTTATCTACAGGTAACTACAATTCAAAGGGAAACTGGAAAGAATGGTGTTCTAAAGACTCGCTGCCACTGATAGGTACTACCATAATTTAAAATGTATATCTCTAACACGAATCTCCTTATCAGTGGTGGATCCAAGAGGGTCTAGGGGGCCCAAGCCCCGTCCCCCCCCCAAATCTTACACCATTCATCCATTCGATTCATGTAAGTGGTGCAACATCGGAACTATGTGATTTTGAACACCCGACCGTATTCAAAATCTGCCAAAATTAACTCACATAATTTATGGATGCCTCCTAAAGTCAACGCAATATGGTATACAAACTAGCGCTCCGTGTTAATATTTGGAACTGAAGTACGAGAGCTAATGTTTATTTTATGTGGATTGCGGCCAAAACTCCTGGACCCATTTCAAAATTTTTTTCACAGTTGGGAAGCTACACTATCCCCGGGTGACATAGGCTACTTTTTATCCCTGTATTCTTATAGGAATGGGAAATACGCGGGTGAAACCATGTGGCATCCGCTAGGCGTCCTCATACATAAAATTCTTAAAAAGTAATTGATTAAGTCAGGCGTCACATGGCAGAAATCTATCCTAAATTGATTATTAAGGATTAAGGAGGTAACCCACCACTGACCCTCGATGTGTGAATCCCAGCGATTGGAATAGTCAGGGTATACCTATAATACAATATTGACAGACCGAGAAGATTCCGTTGAAAAAAGGAAAAGTGCAACAAAGGAAATATTCGGTCTGTAAATGTATTAAAAATATGTAGGTACAAGTAAATTTGTAAATAACATGTTATTTACAAATTTAAATAAACTACCTACCTATACAATTATATACAATAAAACAATGTAGGATTCCGTAGCTGCCCAGCACAATAATGCGGTATAAGAAGTGGGTTCTCTAAATAAAATCAATTTAAAAAAGCCAAGAATTTCCATGCTCTAAAAGTTATTTCAACAAAAAAAAAAGAACTTGAATAATCACGTTCTTTTTTTGTTTTCGCGGCAAACCCGCGCGAACTGTCAAAATCTTGTCATAATGGTAAATAGAGAGCTGCGCTTAGAAATGCATTCAATGAACGCGCATACACGGTGGACATCTATAAACGTACCGCGCATGGGGGAGGTCGCGCGGGCTTGCTGCGAAAATGAAAAAAAAAGAACGTGATTAAGGACCCAGTAAAACCATTTACCCCCATGAACGTGTATTTTATTGTGATTTTTTTAGGCAATATAGGTAATCGCTCTAAAAATGGTATAAAATTATGAAATGAAACGGCAATACATACTGATGCACCTTAGAACGTCTTTCTTCGAATAAAGTCAAGAACTAAAAGGCATTTTGGTTAAAAATTTAACAAAATAACGAAATTGGATACTACAAGGAAGAAAAACCGGGCAAGTGCGCACAATGTAGGGTTCCGCAACTGCCCATCACAATAATGCGATATAGAAAAAGTGGGTTTTCTGTCGTTTTTGTTTCATACTACTAACAACGTTATTTATGTAATTTTAAAAGGAATTTGTACGAAATTTTTGTTACTTCCCCCACCTCCCCCTGCCAGCTAATAGGCTTTGGACACTTGACTCTAACAAAAATGTACACTTTAGGTCTTCATATTTCACAAACGGATCAATCAATCATCCTGTATCGGACAACTGCTGGACATAGGCGTCTCCTAACTTACGCCACAGCATCCGGTTCTCCGCCTTCCGCATCCAATTCATTCCAGCGACATTCTTTAAGTCGTAAGTCCATCTGGCTGGGGGTCGTTCTACCTTAGGTTTACTAAGTCGTGGTCTCCACCCTAGGATCGTTTGCTCCATCGGCCATCGGTCCTTCGGCAAATGTGGCCAGCCCATTGCCACTTCAGCGTGCTTAACCTGCGTGCTATGTCGGTAACTTTGGTTCTTTGTCGGATGACCTCGGTGTGATTTTTATCTTTTAAAGAGACTCCAAGCATAGCTCGCTCCATAGCCCGCTGCACGACTTCTTGGTGTGGCTCCATTTGAGGTCTTGGCCTACTTATACCACGCCGACCAGACGGGTTGGTATAGGAATTGATTTTAAGTTTTAGTTCTCTAGGCATTGGTTGCATCTGCTTGACTTTTACTTCCTTTGTCACCTCTTACGACACCTACGGGATGAGATGGAATGGTGTCCCTTGTATTCTTAACGTCTATCATCAAATCAGAAAATGAAATTCATAATCCCGAAATCTTTTTGAAAGATTTATCTAATGGTACCTACCCTACACGACCATAACCTACCCCAATAGGTGGGAAAAAAACCATGTCGCCACTTTACATCTAACGGACGGAGGTATCCTAAAAATGTTTTGTCTTTGTCAGCGTAAGTAATATCTCACGTCAACATCCATGCAGAATTACAACTTTCTAGTATTAACAGTCTCTGAGCTAAGCTACGGACGGACTGACATGGCGAAGCTATAAGGGTTCCGTTTTGCCATTTCGGCTACGAAACCCTAAAAAAGCTAATTTACAGTTTTACCACCCAGAGGCGTCGGAGGCAGTCGACTGAAGGATGCATGCCAGTCCGTGGCGGTCATCCGGTCCATCGTAACTCTCAAACGTAGGAACTCCACCCGACAGCATTTATGACCTTGAGGTCGGCACTAATGGTGGACCAGGGGCCGTATCACGAAGATCTAAATTATTTGCCAAGTGCTAGGCACTTCAACTCTAAGTTTGAACCTGACGCATGTCAGTCACTGAATAGCTGTCAAGTGCAAAGAATTGACAAATAGACAATAGGTCGCTCACCAGTCTGGTGACGTCGTCACTAACTCTATGATTGAGGGTATTACTCATTATTTCTATAGTTGGAAATGAGATGCACATAGTGAGGGTGTGTGTGGTTCTCCTTAATATTAATTTACTTACAGAATAACCCGTCTCATAATCTGATTCAAAACCAGTATAACTGGACCTTAATGATATACCTACGATGAAGAACTTGCTATTTTTCCTTATACGATTTTGTCATTTTATTTGTTTTAATAGGCAAGCAATGCGAAGTTTCTTTTAATCCAACTACGACAAAGCCCAAAGGATAGGTTATGATTTTAGAAATATATGTGATTTGTAATATATGTGTGAGTAGTCCCAAGATGTTAATTTTTTTTTTTTTTTTTTCTTGGGACAATTCACACAACGCCATCTGATCCCAAACTAAGCAGTACTATGGAAACCAGACAACTGACAAACATACTTATTTATATATATTTGTAAATACATACATTTTATAGATAAATAACACCCAGACACAGGATAAACCATGCTCGTGCTCATCCCACAAAGTTTTATCCTGGGTGGGGATCGAACCCACGACCTCCGGCTCAGGAGTCATGGTCACTAACAACTAGACTAACAGATCACTCGTGTGAAAATTGTTGGGTTAATTTTGTACCAAAAAGAAAAAAAATATCACCAAGGGAGCAGGAGTTCAAAAGTCTTAAAAAACATCACGTAATTTATGGACGACCCCGTACAAACTTATGCAGTGCTGGCAGCGGGAGAGCGGGTGATTGAGGCGCCCACACACTCCATCCTGACCCTGGCTTCACTTCAGCCCATTCACCTAGCGTTTAGCAAAAGCCCTGACACACACGAATGTAATGGGTGAATGGTGAATGATTTTGAAGGGGGCTTGTGCCTCTGGATCCGCCACTGGGCGTGGAGCACGCCGCCGATGATTTTGACCGCTAAGAATGTGAGGCTCTAAAAGCAATGCCCAATCTACAATTGAAAAATAAAAAGTGGGGTGTGGGGCTGATATTTTTTTGTCCAAGAGATTGAAGAGATCCCTAAAAATGCTTCTAAAAAATGGTTATGGGACCCGAAACTTTTCATCAGAGAAGGAAATCAGGGCATGCAAAAAGAAATTGGGAATATGCCAATACGAGTACCTAATCATATTCTGGAAAACAACAATTATAATCTATTTAAAAAAACAGGGTAAGTTAGTGTCTGACCACGCACAATGTAGGGTTCAGCAGCCCTCCATCCGTATAATGCGGCATAAGAAGTGGGTATTATTTTGTTTTTGTTTCATACTACTAACAACGTTATTTATGTATTTTTCAATGGAATCTGTACGAATTTTTAGATTTTGTTACTTCTCACTTGGTTTTTGTTACTCGTTAAGTTGTAAAGCCTACTTATCTGTGATAGTTTTACTTTTAATTTCAATTTAATACTACTAGCGTGAATTTTTTCACATACCCAACTGCAACCATTTAGTTGGCAGGGGGCGCAGCCCATATAGCCATTTTTGAGAACATGACGTAACGGTTTCGACACCTAGTGTCTACACTGATTTATTCTCGACACATAATCTCGTCGCAGTTTCGTGTTAGAGTAGTCGCTGCAACTAAAATTGGGGAAGAGTCAACACAGTAACATGCGGTTTCTAATTTACCTCGCCGTGTAGTAACATTGTTACCTTATTTTAACCAGAGTTCCCACAAATCATTCATTCAATCGCTCATAACCGCTCATTCCTTGACATTGACTCGTAAAGTGACGTGCTAATTATACAAAGATTTTGTTTATATTGATTATTAAGGTTTTTAATACTCAAATCTTAATGGGAAATTAAATTCATCGTGTAATTTAATGGGATAGGTTGAAATATACCAACGCGCCACATTAATAACATAATTGAACCATTCCGACGAAAATGAACATTGTTTTTTTTTAATATTTTTTTTATTTTCTATTCTCAAAAGCTTCTATTTGAATGCAATACTAAAGTTGATATTTATTATCAAACTATTTTGACAGTAATAAACTGTTTTATCGTTAAATAATGAAAAAAATATATTTTGTTAAGTGAAAATATTCTCGTCACAACTAGTTACAAAGTGTACGATAATGTGTCGACATTGTGTGGACATGTTACGTTATGTCGTCACTAAGCAATTGAATTTTTAAAATGGTCTCTCCTTGATTTTATGTTTACAGTTTCTCAAACTTTAGTATGCAAGACAAAATGTCTTGCCTTTAACTGTAGCACATCGACTGAACACCATCATGATTTCTGATAGAGTTATGGTGATGGACTCCGGCCGTTTGGTTGAGTTTGATCATCCCCACAAACTCCTAGCTAACTCCGAGGGATACTTTAGCAAGATGGTTAAAGAAACCAGTGACAAAATGGCCGCACAGCTACATGAAATTGCAAAGAATACATATACAAACAATGGCGGAATAATTTAAAAATAATACCTACATAGTACCTTTTAATATTTAATTAAATGAATGAGTATTATTAATAGTACCTACTATGTATTAATTTTAATTGCCTAAGAGTTTTTTGTGTCTTAAAGTACCATTGGGTTGTTTAACAGTGGTTTTATACACCGTGAGTTTGTAGTCGTTTTGGAGGCGAAACATTAAAACTCTACGTCAGTAACCAAAAATATCTCTTTAAGAAAATATAGCCTTAATTTACTATGACCTTTTTTACAAAATATTTGTAATGAAATAAATATTTAAAAAAAGTGGAAACCATTCTTAAATATTAACTAAATCTAGACTAGTTACTTATTTTTTTTGACTGCCTCTGTGGCGCAGTGGGAGTGTATCCGACTGCTACGCAAGAGGTCGTGGGTTCGATCTCCACCCAGGATAAAACTTTGTGTGATGAACACGATGGTTTATTCTGTGTCAGGGTGTTATTTATCTGTAATATGTATGTAGGTATTTAGAAATATTATAAGTAGGTATATTTATCAGTTGTCTGATTTCCATAGCCAAATCGCGCGGGAAACGTTTGACAGATTTGACGTTAGAGTTTAGAGTTTTTCGGTTTCGACTGAATTTATTAAAGTTTTACCAAGTACCCATTTTACGCTAAATTATTAATTTCAGCAACTACTGGTCTGAATTGAAAAATTCTTTCACGGTTGGATAGCCCATTTATCGAGGAAGGCTACTCAATAGGAGCGAAGCAATGAGAAATGTTGCAAAAACGGGGTGTAAATTTATGCAGACGAAGTTGCGCGGGACAGCTGGTTAATAATAAAAGGCAATTTTAATGTCTAATTTTATTAAACTGATATTTTTTATGGACTAGTATTGGTATATAGTTCAAAATCGCTTTCAAAACAGCTACAAAACGGTGTATGCAGAATAATAGTTTAAGGAGTTGTTTTTCGTTAAAAGTAAGATTTTAAATTTAATAAAATTTTAATGCGTTGTCATATGAAGTAATAGAGCGAGCGACGTTCAGCTCCTCTGTTCAGCAGCATAGATCGACGTAACTCTCACATTCAGAAGACCTGTCGAAAAAAAAAAGAGTTTAGGCACTGACATCTACAGCACTAGTACCTACACTAGACCGCCGACAACAACAATACTTCTTCTTCTTCTTCTTCTTTGAGTTTATGGCAATCTAGCCGTTTTAACAGCTAATTTCTGCCAGTGTCAAGTATTTATGCGCTTATTAAGTCTCGTTCTTAGTCAATTATCACGTTTTCAAATCATTTTTTACAAGTTAAACTCGAAGCTGTAAAAATAATGGCCGGCCAGTTTGCCGCCATTTTTACAACTCCAACAACAATACTTCTGCAATAGAAATTCAAAATTGGTCGTTTACTCTGGTTTACTCCCTCGCACATCTGACATTGGCAGAATTGTCGGCACTGGCAGTGTTGCAATACCAAAAAAAACAAGACTATTTGATTTTGACATTTGGATTGGACAGTCACAAAATCATTGACATATAGACCAGGACTGCGCCATCCCTTTCAATTAAAAATGAGGTTATGGCACAGTCCTGTTCTCTACGTCAATGGACAAAATGAAATGGAAGTCTACAGTCGGTGCCAAACTGTCCTGAGGATGCTTCGTGTAGAGGCGAAACACGTGACGAAGTTTCACTTCGTGGAAGCGGAATATTGCAAGTCAAGGGTCCGGAGGTGCCTACCACTGGACTTGGTGATAGTACCTGTCTCTAATTTGTAAAAATGGACTGAAAAGCGTGAAAAAGAGATAAAACTCGTGCGGCCTTTGACAGGTATTGTCTACAAAGTAGCGTTGTCTCTTTATAGTGCAGTCCTGGAGGCCAATTCACGTATTTAAGCAGTGCAGTTGCAGTTAAGTTTCGATTAAAATTGCCATTTTCGTAATCTTATCTTCTTGTAACTTTGGGATCGATCTCAAAAACGCTTGCGCACCATACTAGAATTCGCTATTGCGCTCGCATACTTGACGCAAGCGTATTTAAGATCTGTCCCAAAGTTACAAGAATACAAAAATGGTCAATTTAATAGAAACTTAACTGCAACTGAACAGCAACTGCACTGCTTTAAATACGTGAATGGACCCACTGTTCTCTCCATTAATGGACAAAATGAAATGGAAGTCTACACTTGTGTAACAAGGATAATAACAACGGACATTTGTCTTAAATGTCAAAAATGTTTAAAGGACGGTCATTCGATTCGACATTTGAAATTGCTTTTACTTTGTACAGGGTAGTCTGACCAGCGTACGACGTACTATAGAGGCCAATAGTTAAGGGTAGATTACGAGAAACAGGGTTCGGCTCTCTCAATTTTTTTTATAGAAAACCTAAATATTACGACACGAAAAAAAATGTGTCACTAGTCAAAGAGTTTTTCTAGTAGATGAAATAAAGAAATTTAAGAATATGTCGTAATGTGATCCCGCAATTAAATCTTGAAGTTGCGGAATAATGCTAAAACGAGCATTTTCGTATTGTCATAGTCATGGCCTTCGTAATCTAACATATGTACGAACGAATATTCTACTTTAATTTGACCTGCGCTCCTGCGCACTGTAAAGTAATGGTTGTGTGCGGAAGAGCGAGACCAGCGATGGTGTCGCTGTGTACGTAACGCTAAACAAATAATTCTGTCAGTGTAATGCCCCACAAACTGCGATCTGCCCTCCCAATTAATTGGCAAATAGAATGACATCGTTGTGCGTGCAAAACCACGAATATTACAATGTTGATCCTCAGTTATTTTTGCAAGCGTAACGATGCATATCATTCCAACGTCTTTAGCGTTTATGCAACTGAGGCCCGGCTACACGCTCCGTCTTTCCTACCCAGTTCCAAACTGACAAAAAAGTACAAAAAAGACGAAACACCATACAGTGGCCACACATGCAGGTAAGCTCTTAAATACTTGACTGTGCAAACCTAGTGTCGAACAAAATTAGACTGAAGCGTGTTCATTTTACTTTTTATTTAGAGGTGTTTATGGGGGGGGGGGTGTCGACACCCCCCCCCCCTCCCATAAACACCTCACGTAATTAATGGACAGGCGGCAGCCAGTAGGTATTGAATAAATTATTATTATTTATTATTAGAATGTGGATTTATTAGTGAGATAGACGGGGCTCGCCCACCCCCCTTCAGACGGTTGTTTTCTGTACCTACCGAATTTCGTTACCCATTTGCCTGTTGTGCCCCACACCCCAGAACGATTCCCCTCCCCCCCCCCCCCCACGTCATGCGTGCAACACACATTAGTCGGTCGGGTGTAACCCCTCCCGTTGTCCTAAGCATGCTAGATTCTCATCGCAACTGCCATTTGCATCTCGTGCCCTTTTATTTCATTCTGGGGCGTGGGGGTGGGGGGGGGGGGCGGCAGAATGAAATCCTGATGATTCGCCCATGCTCATCGATCGATAAATATGGCGACATACCTTACCATACTGTACCCAATGGTAGAGCTTACGTGAGGTGTTTAAGGGGGTGTCGAGCCAAATCAATTTGGCTCAAGACCGCCCCCCCCCCCCATAAACACCTCTAAATTAAAATTAAAATGAACAGGGGGCTGTTCGGCAAATGCCACATAATTTTTCTACGCAAGAAACCTAGATTCAATTTTGTAAACAAATTTTTGACCTATTTTGACATTCACTGCTTGCACTTGGCCAGTGTTATGTGAAATGTGAAATCTACGTGAGATTAGGAAGGGGGGGGGGTCTAGCCAAATCTCACTATATCTCACTAGAAGGACGAAGGAGGTCAAAAATTTGAGACGATCGCCTCATTTATTATCCTTCCCCGGGTCTTAAACTAGCTTCATTCCGTCTATTTATTATACGGGAATTAACGCGCATTGTTTACCTTAAAATTGGTCGAAACGTCAAGTAATTTTAAGGTAAACAATGCGCGTTAATTCCCGTATAATAAATAGTTATAATCATGCAACGCGAAAGTTTAAATGTTAGTATAGCTTCATTCCAAATTTCATTTCAATCGGTTTAGTGGTTTATGCGTGCAAAATTAACAGTGAGACACTTACTCGTACGATACGATAGGGTCAATAGCTTCCTCAGTCCTAACATTTTTGTTGTCACACAGATAGTAAGGGATGCATTTCCCAATGGAGCCATCATTTAGTACGCAGGGCGAGTTTGCTGTAAACAAATCATTGGTTTTGATGAGCGATATGTGAAAATTACGCAATTCTAATATTGTTACATTAATGTACCTATACGTTTATACGTTAAAGACCTATCTAATGATACCCCACACGATGTGGTAGGTGAGAAAAAGAAATTACACTCCCACTTTCCTTTTTTTTTTCAAGATTTTATTCTTTTACTTAGTTGTCGTAAGTATTATGTGTATTCATGCAAAATTACAGCCTCCTAGCACTAATAGTCTCTAAGCAAAGGTACTGACGGACGGACGGACGGACATGGCGAAACTATAAGGGTTCCGTTTTGCCATTTTGGCTACGGAGCCCTAAAAACGGCTTGCACTCCGGGAGTGGCGCCATGCCGGCAGAAGTGAAAACTTTTAAATTTATACAGTGCAACCTCAGTATTACCTACGAAACTGAAGGGAATTTAAAAATATTCGTTAAACCAAATCATTTGTTAGAATGAGGTTCGGTGAATAGAACTAATTTTAGACCGGGATTCGTTTTAACAAGGTAAAAAGTGTTAGATATATTTTGAGACTTAATCGCGTGAATTATTTAAAGGTACGAACTGCAGAATATGATGTTACCAAATGTTTAAATGTAAGACAACTATGTGGGTACCATATTCTAACAAATACAAATATTATTATTATATTAATGTAGTAGTTACTTTCCAAATCAAAATTGTTTCTTTTCTTCATTTGTACCGACTTCAAAAAGAATTAGCTTCTCAATTCGACTGTATGTTGTTTTTTAGGGTTCCGTAGCCAAAATGGCAATTTGGAACCCTTATAGTTTCGCCATGACCGTCCGTCCGTCCGTCCACAGCTAGCTCAAAGGCTGTAATTTTGCATAGATACACATATTACATAAGCCGACAAAGTGAAATAATAAAATTTTGAAAAAAATATATTTTTTTTTACTACTTTCTTATTATACGTTAAAGTGATTTTTTTCTCACAAATCCCATCGTGGGTGGTATCATTAGGTAGGTCTTTTAAAAATATTTAGATATTGTAAAGACCATTTTTCAATTTAGGTATCTGCGTGTGGAACATTAAGCTTTAAAGTGCAAGTTTTATTGTATGTTTGAAACAACAATTATTGTTTTTTGGCTGCCTCTGTGGCGCGGTGGGAGTACGCCCGACTGCTACGCAAGGGTTCGATCCCCACACGGGACACCACTTTGTGTGATTCACAAATAATTGTTCCATGTCTGGGTGTACTTTGTGTCCGTGACTTGTATGTTTGTAAAGTCCCCCGCGACACAGGGCTTGCACACCTTGAGAATTTAGCTAGTTAGCTAAATTCTGCAGTATTATATTAGAAGGATTTCTTTATTTACCCCTATTTAACGAATTTTGTTAACATATAACCTTAACAATAATTCCTATCTCAAGGTGTGCAAGCTTACTGCAGAATTTAGCTAACTAGCTAAATTCTGCAGTATTATATTAAAAGGATTTCTTTATTTACCCCTATTTAACGAATTTTGTTAACATATAACCTTTACAATAATTCCTATCTCAAGGTGTGCAAGCCCTGTGTCGCGGGGGACTTTACAAACATACAAGTCACGGACACAAAGTACACCCAGACATGGAACAATTATTTGTGAATCACACAAAGTGGTGTCCCGTGTGGGGATCGAACCCTTGCGTAGCAGTCGGGCGTACTCCCACCGCGCCACAGAGGCAGCCAAAAAACAATAATTGTTGTTTCAAACATACAATAAAACTTGCACTTTAAAGCTTAATGTTCCACACGCAGATACCTAAATTGAAAAATGGTCTTTACAATATCTAAATATTTTTAAAAGACCTACCTAATGATACCACCCACGATGGGATTTGTGAGAAAAAAATCACTTTAACGTATAATAAGAAAGTAGTAAAAAAAAATATATTTTTTTCAAAATTTTATTATTTCACTTTGTCGGCTTATGTAATATGTGTATCTATGCAAAATTACAGCCTTTGAGCTAGCTGTGGACGGACGGACGGACGGTCATGGCGAAACTATAAGGGTTCCAAATTGCCATTTTGGCTACGGAACCCTAAAAAACAACATACAGTCGAATTGAGAAGCTAATTCTTTTTGAAGTCGGTACAAATGAAGAAAAGAAACAATTTTGATTTGGAAAGTAACTACTACATTAATATAATAATAATATTTGTATTTGTTAGAATATGGTACCCACATAGTTGTCTTACATTTAAACATTTGGTAACATCATATTCTGCAGTTCGTACCTTTAAATAATTCACGCGATTAAGTCTCAAAATATATCTAACACTTTTTACCTTGTTAAAACGAATCCCGGTCTAAAATTAGTTCTATTCACCGAACCTCATTCTAACAAATGATTTGGTTTAACGAATATTTTTAAATTCCCTTCAGTTTCGTAGGTAATACTGAGGTTGCACTGTATAAATTTAAAAGTTTTATATGTTAACAAAATTCGTTAAATAGGGGTAAATAAAGAAATCCTTTTAATATAATACTGCAGAATTTAGCTAACTAGCTAAATTCTGCAGTATTATATTAAAAGGATTTCGATAAATGTATTCGTAATATAAACATTAGTTTTTATATTTTTTAGGAGATTAAGTTACACTACAGGGTCCATATTTACTATCTTTTTTTTCGTTTCCGCGTCAATCCCGCGTTTTTAACTGTCAAAATCTAGTCATAATGAAAAAAAATATATATACGGAAGATCTGTGGCCTACTTTTAATAGTGGTTACTGGCGAAGGAGCGTTCTCTGTGGGCGAAGGCGACTGTGTGCTCTGCTGTCCAGACTGCGGACCAAAAACTTCGCTAATTAAGTCCTCAACATCATCGCTGTGAGCTGTGGCGACAATCACCAATATCAAACATATTATTTTGTACATCTAAAACAAAATAACAAATTATAATTACAACGTAAAATCATAAAATACTAATAGTATCTTTATCTTCATACGTATTTCTCAGCTTGTTGTATTCGCTGATGATACCAATGCTGTTATAAGTGCGAGTAACGTAGATTTACTAAATCATAAAATTAATGATGCATTGAATAGCTTTTATGATTGGTTTAAAGTGAATAATTTATTCATTAATGTAAAAAAAACAAATGTTATTTTATAGTCGACGTCTAGAAATACAGATAACTTAGACATACAGTTATATTAGGAGAGAAAATAAAGCTAGTAAATACAGTCAAATTCTTAGGTGTACATATCGATTCATTATTAAACTGGCAAAACGAACTGAATGCCATTGAGGAATCGATATCGTCTTCCTGCTATGCTCTTTTGCTATGTTTAAGAGATGAAGTTAATCTTGGTCGGCTAAAGACTGTATACTACGCTTTAGTTGAATCTAGGATAAGGTATAGTATACAGTTTTGGGGGAATAGCTACAAATATAATTGCGAAAAAGCGTTTATCACCCAAAAACGGGCGATACGAATTCCCCAATGGGAATCCCGCCGAAAATATTTTAAAGAACTGTCCATACTAACTGTGCCTTCTCTTTACCTATATACTGACTATCTTAAGCCAGTTGTCGAAGTACATCACCGATTTTGAGACTGAAGATGAAAGGTCAATTAGAGAAAGTACTCGAAGAAATCATTTAAAGCACAATTTTATACCTACCTTAAATATTGCAAAGCATTGTGGACGATATCAATGCGTAAAATTATACAACTGCTTACCGATGGACTTAAAAAAAGACGTTTATAAAACACACATATTTAAAAAGACAATTAAATCTTTTTTATTAGAAAACACATTTTATTCTGTAGATGAATTTGCGGGCATATCATGTAAGTAGTTGACATTGAGAATGGACATACTTGTAGATAAGTGGATATATTACTAGATCTTTGTGATTATGATTATTAATTGTTATTGAAAAATGTATTGTTTCTATTTTGTTTTAATGTTTCTAATTTAGCCATTTCTTTTAGTTATTATGTAATTGAAATTGTATTAATTTGATAATATAAATAAAGTAGTATTTATATTAATTAATAGTTATAATGTATTCATTTAGGTGTAAGTAATTTGGATATAGTATTAAGTATTTTGTATTCAAACACAATTGTAATGAATTGTTATTGAAGTATATAAACAAAAAAAATTTTTTTTTTTTTTATGAAATAGAGGGCAAACGAACGAGTGGTCACCTGATGGTAAGTGATTATAGTACGGGTACCCTAAAACAAATTTTAAAATTATGCATATCAAGCTGGAATTGCCATGGTAGCTTCGTTTTGACGAGACGCTCTACTTAAAGCTGTCGTATACATAAAGATGTATACGACAGCTTTATATAGTGGTACGTTAGTGAAAAAAAACAGGTGTTAAATATGACAAATTTAACTTTGCCGTTGGAAAACTATTATCCCCATACATCAGCATAGGCCGCGATTAATTTACCAACTGGATCGGTTGGATACACTCCCAGCGCGCCACAGAGGCAGAATACAAAGTTCTTTAAAAGATGCAAAGAGAACCGATATATCTTCGCAATGCCAATGAATCAAGACTATCGGAGAGGACCTGGAGGCCAATTCACGTATTAAAAGCAGTACAGTTGCAGTTAAGTTTCGATTAAAACGGCTATTTTCGTATTCTTGTAACTTTGGGATCGATCTCATAAACGCTTGCGCACCGTAACTGCTTACTAGAATGTCGTTATTGCTGACACTGCTTTAAAATCTTTAAATATGTGAATTGACCCCCTGGTCGCTGACGATATTAGATGTTCTACATTGAATGCGGTCAAGTCGAAGTAGTTTGTATTGAGGTGCATATGCACATGAGTGCGAGCTGTATTCTAAATGCGGCCTAATTTGCGCCGTAATTTGCTGAGAGGTCGAGCTGAATCTCACCAAACCTAACGTGGGGGAGAGGGGGGAGGCTTGGCAAATTTCACGTAATTGTTTTTTCTCAACTAACCATCTAAAACTGAATTAAATTTAGTAAAAATATTGTTATTTTTTATATTTTTGCAGCGATTTTGATTCATTGCTATGCCGTGTGGTGCTGGCTTAAGAATAGTACCACCCCATCTCTACCCGTGGGTGTCGTCAAGGCGACTAAGGAATTTCACCCCGGAGGACGGGCAGCAGCGTCCTCTGCGTACTTAAAGCCTTACTGCGATCGCCAACCCGCTCGCCAAGCGTGGCGATTATGGCAATTACCCCCCAGGATCTACATACTAGTAGGTTCTACTGGGGAGACCCGTGCCCAGCAGTGGGCCATCTTATGGGTTGATATGTATGTATATGTATGATTCATTGCTGCCTCTTGTGGGGTAGGACTTTGTGTTTTTTGGTTTATTTGTCACTATAGAGGTTAAAAAATACTCACCTTTGATAAAATTGTGGTTTTCTAACTTTGCAACACTTTTAATATCTCTTATGTACCTACTGTATATAAGAATTAAGGTTTGTTACTGCGTCTTGTTTTCCAAGCAACTCGTTAATATAGCCTGTTATTGGTATATTCTGCAATAAATTTGTTTAAATGCCATTTTAATTAATTTGTCTATCTAATATATAAAATTCTCGTGTCACAGTTTTCGTTGCCATACTCCTCCGAAACGGCTTGACCGATTTTGATAAAATTTTTTGTGCTTATCCGGTATCTATGAGAATCGGCCAACATCTATTTTTCATACCCCTAAGAGTTTGTTTGTTTGTTTGAACGCGATAATCTCAGGAACTACTGGGCCGCATTGAAAATATATTTTATTGTTGGATAGCCCATTTATAGAGGCAAAATATAAGGCTATAGGTTATAACATCACGCTACGACCAATAGGAGCGGAGCAGCAATAAAAAATGTTTCAAAAAAAAAGGAAGAAAAAAGAAAAAAGGGAAAATTACTATTTATTATTCATGCCCCTAAGTGATAAGGGTTGTCCACCCGTAACATTTATAACTATACTATAATATTAGAAGAGAGAGAAGAGTTTGTTTGTTTGTTTGTTTGAACGCGATAATCTCAGAAACTACGGGTCCAAATTGAAAAAAAAAAATTTACTTTTAGACAGACCATTTATTGAGGAATGCTATAGGCTATAAAACATCGCGCTACAACTAATGGGAGCGGAGCAGCAAGGAAAAATGTTGCAAAAATGGGGAAAATTTACGCAGACGAAGTTGCGCGGGTCATAAAAAAATAGGTACCTAGATAATATTAATTTCGTAATATTGCTGTCCTTTTCTTTTGCAGATGATGTCATTGAGATGTTTTTTATTTTTCTTCTTTTATGTGCCTAATGTGTGTGCACAAAATATATATAATCTACCTATCGATGGAATTGCCTACTAGAGGTAGAATTTTGACATATTTTGTATGGAGCTTATGTCAAATATATACCTCTAGTAGCCAAATCCATCAATAGTTAGATTATTGAAACCGGCCGTAACACGAATTTCCTTATCAGTGGCGGATCCAAGGGGGTCTAGGGAGCTCAAGACCGCCCCCCCCCAAATCTTTCACCATTTACCCATTCAATTCGTGTAAGTGGTGCAACAACGGCCCTATCTGGTTCAAGCACCCCCCCCCCCCCCCCCCACTTCTTACGTCCCTCCCCATAATGCCTTACGTAGTTAATGGCTCCCTTACTATTTCGTAAGGGAGTCATTAATGGGGAGGGGTCTCGAATCTCACCAAATCTCTCTTCGAAAATCTCACGTATTTTTTTATTCGCAAGAAACCATCTAAAACTGCATTGAATTGAGTAAAAATAATGTTTTTTTTTCATATTTTTGAGCGATTTTAACTTAATGTGAAATCTACGTGGTATTAGGGAGGGGGTGAGGGGGTCAAGCCAAATCTCACGATACGGATAACGGTTCAGAATCTGCCAAGATTAACTTGCATAATTTATGGACGCCTCCTAAAGTAATGTTAAAATGAACCTAAATGTTAAACAGTAGCGCTCCGTGTTAATATTCGCACGTGGAGTTTCTAAAAACATGCAGCGCCTCTTGCCGTCGCGCAATCCGTATGATCAAAAACTATACGTATGAGGATGCGGAATGACTCATTTAGAGTTGCCGAATAGTATGTAACAACGATAAATTAAAAGCAGGTATCATTTTAATGTAGGAAAAATAACGCCTGATAAAAAAAACGATGTAAGTAAGTACGTTATTTTTAATGAAATTTGTACGAAAATCTTCTCACTTGGTGGGCTGTTACTCGTAAACTTGTAAAGATTAGTTAGCTGTGATAGTTTTCCTTTTAATTTCATGAAATTACTATCAATTTTGCACATCTCCAAAAGCAACCATTTAGCAGGCAGCCCTCCTCCCCCTGCCAGCTAAATGGCTATGGACACTTGACTCTAACAAATTTTTACTCTTTAAGCCTTTATATTTCACAAACGGATCAATCAATCAGCCTGTACCGGACAACTGCTGGACATAGGCCTCTCCTAACTTGCGTTACAACATCCGGTCCTCCGCCTTCCACATACAATTCATTCCAGCGACTTTCTTCAAGTCGTAAGTTCATCTGGCTGGGGGTCGTCCTACCTTAGGTTTACTAAGTCGCGGTCTCCACCCTAGGATCGTTTGCTCCATCGGCCATCGGTCCTTCGGCAAATGTGGCCAGCCCATTGCCACTTCAGCTTGCTAAACCTGCTATGTCGGTAACTTTGGTTCTTTGTCGGATGACCTCGTTGTGAATATAATCCTTCAAAGAGACTCCAAGCATAGCTCGCTCCATAGCCCGCTGCACGACTTTTTGGTGTGGCTCCATTTGAGGTCTTGGCCTACTTACACCACGCCGACCAGACTGGTTGGTATAGGAATTGATTTCAAGTTTTCCTTCTCTAGGCATTGGTTGCATCTGCTTGACTTTTACTTCCTTTGTCACCTCTTACGACACCTACGGGATGAGATGGGATGGTGACCCTTGTATTCTTAACGTCCATCATCAAATCAAAAAATTAAATTCATAATCCCGAAATCTTTTTGAAAGATTTATCTAATGGTACCTACCCTACACGACCATAACCTACCCCAATAGGTGGGTTGCCAAAAAAACCATGTCGCCACTTTACATCTAGCGGAGGAACCTACCCTAAAATCGTTTGTCTTTGTCAGCGTAAGTAATATGTACATCCATGCAGAATTACAACTTTCTAGTATTAACAGTCTCTGAGCTAAGCTACGGATGGACTGACATGGCGAAGCTATAAGGGTTCCGTTTTGCCATTTCGTCTACGAAACCCTAAAAAAGCGTATTTACAATTTTATCACCTTTAATGGCATTTATTAGGATTTATTATTTTTATTTATTAGGATTCGTTACGCTAGACGTAAGGGGCGTCTAAACGGGCCATTTTTTACGGCAATTTGTGGCGGCACTATTCGCAACTAATTGCTCGGCCATTAATGGCAATATGTTTGCAATTGAATGGCGCATGATTCAGTCTCCTAAACGGGCTACACAACTCGGCAACAATAAAATAGAGAGCGACTGAAACAACAACAAAATTGACTGGGCAACATTGCGGAAAATCTATCGCTCAACGAACGTCCGGCAACCATCAAATCAATATCGGAGAGTACTGCCATGTTGCCTGCCACAGCATTGCCAAAAATGGCCCGTTTGCGTCTAAACCTTAAAGATTCAAACCGTCGGCAACTCGATTACAATGTCATGACCGACCAGTCCGTGGCGGTCATCCGGTCCATCGTAACTCTCAAACGTAGGAACTCCACCCGACAGCATTTAAGACTCTTATCTCACCTTGAGGTCGGCACTAATGGTGGACCAGAGGCCGTATCATGAACATCTAAATTATTTGCCAAGTGCAAAGCACTTCAACTCTAAGTTTGAACCTGACGCATGTCAGTCACTAAAAAAGCTGTCAAGTGCAACACAAAGACAATAGGTCGCTCACCAGTCTGCTGACGTCGTCACTAACTCTATGATTGAGGGTATTACTCATTATTTCCATGGTTGGAAATGAGATGCACATAGTGAGGGTGTGTGTGGTTCTCCTTAATATTAATATACTTACAGAATAACCCGTCTTATAATCTGATTCAAAACCAGTATAACTGGACCTTAATGATATACCTACGATGAAGAACTTGCTATTTTTCCTTATACGATTTTGTCATGTGTTGTTATAGTAAGAAATCACGTGTATTTCTTTGGATCATCATTCCTCAGACTTGACCGACGTTGAATCAATTCCTCCCCCCTCGTCGTGTTAGTGACTCACACTTGAACGGTGTTGGACAAATTGCAACCCCTCGTCGTTGTAAAGTCACTACTGTGAAAATTGTTGGGTTAATTTTGTAACAAAAAATATATTTTTTTTAAATCACCAAGGAGGAGGAATGGTTCAAAAGGAGCATAAAAACATTACATGATTTATGGACGACCCCTTACAAACTTATGCAGTGCTGGCAGCGAGAGAGCGGGTGATCGATAACACACACTCCATCCTGACCCTGGCTTCTCTTCAGCCCATTCACCTAGCGTTTAGCAAAAGCCCTGACTCTACGTCATGGTGTAGGTACTAGAGGTGGGCGCCGATCGGCGTGGGGGGGGGGGGCTTGAATCAGATAGGGTTGTCGTTGCACCACTCACACGAATGGAATGAGTGAATGGTGAATGATTTTGAAGGGGGCTTGAGCCTCTGGATCCGCCACTGGGCGTGGAGCACGCCGCCGATGATTTTGACCGCTAAGAATGTGAGGCTCTAAAAGCAATGCCCAATCTACAATTGAAAAATAAAAAATGGGGGGTGGGGCTGATATTTTTTTGTCCAGGAGATTGAAGAGATCCCTAAAAATGCTTCTAAAAAATGGTTATGGGACCCGAAACTTTTCATCAGAGAAGGAAATCAGGGCATGCAAAAAGAAATTGGGAATATGCCAATACGAGTACCTAATCATATTCTGGAAAACAACAATTATAATCTATTTAAAAAAACAGGGTAAGTTAGTGTTTGACCACGCACAATGTAGGGTTCAGCAGCCCTCCATCCGGCTTAAGAAGTGGGTATTATTTTGTTTTTGTTTTATACTACTAACAAGGTTATGTAAGTATTTTTTAATGGAATCTGTACGAATTTTCAGATTTAGTTCTTCTCACTTGGTTTTTTATACTCTTTAAGTTGTAAAGCCTACTTAGTTGTGATAGTTTTGCTTTTAATTTCACTATAATACTACTAGCGTGAATTTTTTCACATAGTGTCAACCATTTAGTTGGCAGGGGGCGCAGTGTCTCCCACATTTATCTTAACAAATTTTAAATTTATTTGCAATTTTAAAGTGCAAATTTTTGTTAGAGTAAGTAATATTTCACGAATGGATTCCTAAATCGAAAAAATAATGGTCTCTTCAAACTCTATCAAATGTTTTTAAAACACACACAACGGGGTAGGTGAGAAAAATAATCACATCCCTACTTTACATATGATTCCGTTATGCCATTTTGGCTGCGGAACACTAAGTAAAAGTCAAAACATCTTTTAACAAATACGATATACATCACTGTTAACGAATAAATAATAGATAGCAATAAGGTTGATACTTATTGAGTTCCAATTTGTTTATCTGTTTATCTTAATTATTAAATACTAGCGGACGCCTCGCGGTTTCACCCGCGTAGTTCCCGCTCCCGTGGGAATACAGGTATAAAAAATAGCCTATGTCACTCGGGGTTAGTGTAGCTTCACAACGATGAAAGAATTTTTTAAATCCATCCAGTAGTTTCTGTTCAGCCTATTCAATACCAAACAAACAATCAAATCTTACCTCTTTATAATATTAGTATAGAACTATAACAGATATCACACTAGCTGACCCGCGCAACTTCGTCTGTAAATTGCGCGGGTTAGCTAGTAGCTTTATATGTTTTATTTTTTAAAAACACCAGGTAATATTGCCGTACAGCACATTTACAAGTTATACTTATTTAAGTAATTATCTTAGTTAATTCCGTGATTCGACATACAGCCAACACTTCATGAATATTTTAGTTAGATCTCCAGTGACCATATAAGGAAAAGGCTAATTATATTAATTGCAGCATAGTTCGCACTTACCTCAATAATATTATGTATGAATTTCGTCGTCATCACTTTTACAGTTATATCTTTTTTTTTTTTCTTATTTATTTAGGGGATTTTTGTACACGGAAGTGACGATGCCAATCCCATCGTACGAAAACAGGATTTTGGCTGAACTAGATGTGGGATTTGTCAAAATACCATGGAATAGTCCCACATCCGTAGCAGCCAAATTCAGGGACTTCATTAGTTGCTGCCTTTTGTCTACGTTCTGACCACATTCCAATAATACATGCTGTAAATCTTCCACTATGCCGCACAACTCACAGTTTGGTGAACTTACTTTACGCATCATGTAAGCAAATTTGTTACGTGGAATGTGACCAGATCGCAGACGGTGTGCGGCGACTATCTGATGACCACTAAATCTGATCCAGAAAACCATGGTACAAGAGGATGCTGTCTTTGAATACTTTTATACCAGATGCCTTTAGTCTTTGACTTCTCATCAAAATACTCTTTCCATAAATTATGGCATTTGGTACGGTATTTACTTAATACTTCTGAGTGATTTGGCGCCAATGTTACGACATTACCTGATAAAATTGCTTGTCTTGCTAGTTTGTCAGTCTCCTCATTAACAGTTTATCTTAAAGAACCAAGATTGAGAGATCAAAATGTCAGCTGCCGCGAAGTAAACAAAACTGAACAAAATCAGGAAAAAAATAGAACAAAGCGTAATATACGTATAATAATTGCAGTACATAGTTCGTACTTACCTCAATAATATTATGTATAAGTGTCGTCGTAATCGCTTTTATAGATAAATTTTAATAAACTAAGAGAGGTCACAATGTCAGCGGCCGCGAAGTAAACAAAACTGCGAGCGGTGAAAACATTTCTCGGCCGCTCAATCGAATGAAACATTGCACGGGAATGGAGGACTCATAATATGGTTGATTTAAAAAAAAATTGGTCCGAATTGAAAAAAATCTTTCACTGTTGGATAGCCCATTTATCGAGGAAGGCTATAGGCTATTTATTATCACTACACACAATAGGAGCGGAGAATCAATGAGAAATGTTGCATAAACGGGAAAAATTTACGCAGATGAAGTTGCGCGGGATAGCTAGTAATTTAATTAATCGTTTCAAAATAAAGTCCATAATAATCGTTTGTCACCGAATTAGGTACCATTTTATTACGTGAGTTTACCCTACAAATCAAAATACCAACTTTTAATTTTAATTTAATAAAACAATCATGCTAATTTATGACTTGAAATGAGAATATCTTTGTTTATTTCTACATGTTTCATTTACCCTACCAACCACTCCGCGCGTATGAAAATTGAAACTGAGAGTGTTGTGACCTCTTTGCTGTCAGGAGTTGTGACCTAATGTGAGATGGCTTTGGCTGAGACGCTATAATCTACCATTAAACGAGGCATTGGTGACATCCGGCGGTAGATTGGTCTTAAGGGTAGATTACGCGAAACAGTGTTCGGCTCTCTCAAAAATTTATATGGAAAACCTAAATATTAGGACACGAAAAAAATTGTGTCACTAGTCAAAGAGTTTTTCTAGTAGATGAAAATAAAGAAATTTAAGGAAATGTCTTAATATGATCCCGCAATTAAATCTTGAAGTTGCGGAAAAATGCAAAAACGAGCATTTTCGTATTGTCATAGTCATGGCGTTCGTAATGTAACATATGTACGAACGAATATTCTACTTTATTTTGACCTGCGCTCCTGCGCACTGTGAAGTAATGGTTGTGTGCGGAAGAGCGAGGCCGGGGATCATGTCGCTGTGTACGTAGCGCTAAATAAATAATTCTCTCAGTAAAATGCCCCCTTAAAGTGCAGTGTTTCACAAGTTGTACCTATAGCCTCTTCTGTTGGAACATTGCTAACGACGATAGGTGTTGTTCATCATAGTATCAAATTTTTAAATGTACATAATCAGATTACAATCTAGTACCTATCTCTAGAAAGAAGACTTTCTGTTTAGGGTTCGGTAGCCAAAATGGCAAAACAGAACCCTTATAGTTTCGCCATGTCCGACCGTGCGCACCTTTGCTCAGAGACTGTTAGTGCTAGGAGGCTGTAATTTTGCATTGACACGCCGACAAAGTGAAAGAATAAAATCTTAAAAAGGAGTACCGACCCTATATGTAAAGTGGGGGTGTGTTTTTGTTTTTGTTACCTACTTATTAGGTAGGTCTTTCAAAAACGTTTAGGGGTTAGGAAGACGATTTATAGATTTAGGTATCCGTTGGTGCAATATTAAGCTTTAAAGTGCAAAATTATTGTTAGAGTCAAGTCCCCCCCCTGCCAGCTAAACGGTTGATGTTAGGTAGGTGAAAAAAATCACGGTAGTAGTATACCTATATAGTAAAATTAAAAGAAAAACTATCACAGCTAAGTAGGCTTTACAAGTTTACGAGTAACAGCTGATCAAATGAGAAGTAACAAAAGTTTTCGTACAAATTCCAACAATATTACTAAGTAGATATAACGTTGTAAGTATGAAACAAAAACAACAGAAAGCCCACTTCTTAAGCCACATTATTCGAATGGAGGGGGGGGGGGGAGGGGTGACTACTGAACCCTACATTGTGCGTGGCCCGACATGCACTTGCCCGGTTTTTTCCTTAACATTTGAATCTTGTAAATAATGTGTATGGTGTGTGCATTAAAACCAATTGCCACTTCAGAAAAAAGTAAAAAAACCGTTGTGCAAAAAACGGCAAAAAAATCATGTTTGTTGTATGGAAGCCCCACTTAAATATTTATTTTATTTTGTTTAAGTATTTGTTTTCTGTGATATTTTCAACTGTCTAGCTTTCACGGTTCATGAGATAGGTAAGTTCAGCTTGGTGACAGACAGACGGACAAGGGAGGTCTAAAAGAGTCTCGTTTTTACCCTTTGGGTACGGAACCCTACCACCTACCCCAGATTTTACCAAACAAAGCTGAGAACCATCACAATTAAACTAACTAGCTAATAAAAAAAAACGCATCTAAATCTGTTTATCCGTTTCGGCGCTTTGATGCTACAGACAGATACGCAGACGCATAATATCTCGCTTGGGATAACTCACACAACGTCATCTGATCCCAAACTAAGCAGAGCTTGCACTATGGTAACCAGACAACTGATAAACATGAAAAAATAAATATTTCTAATTATAGATAAATTACAACCAGACACAGAATAAACCATCGTGCTCATCACACAAAGTTTTATCCTGGGTGGGGATCGAACCCACGAACTCATGCTTAGCAGTCAGGGTCACTAACCACTAGACCAATAAGCCAGATACACACCATATAGGTTACTAGTTGAAGTGTTTTTGCAACACTTTTCATTGCTGCTCCGCTCCTATTGGTCGTAGCGTGATGTTATATATTTCATTTCATTCATTTCATTTATTCAGGAACAATATTACATTGTATTTGAATTTATTACCTACAACTTTATACCTAATATGCACAATTTTAAAAAATAAAAGTAATTTACAAAATAATAATTAAGATACAATAAAGGAAAGACTAGAATAACACAATAACAATAATAATATATAGCCTTCCTCGATAAATGGGCTATCCATTAAGTAAGGAATTTTTCAATTCGGATCAGTAATTTCTGTGATTATTGCGTTCAAACAAACTCTTCAGCTTTATAATATTAGTATAGACACAGTTAATATAATACTATACTAGTAGTATAGATGAGACTCCATTCATTTATTACGTAAGACGATTTTGGCCAGTTACTGCCCCCTCCCTTTGTAAGAAAAAATAATAGAGTAAGCCGACATTAAACAGGGGGAGGGCCCCCTATTTAATATTTATGATAAGAATCTAAAGGAAAAATCAAAATATGTAGATTTGATTTGTTTTATTAATATAATAATTGCATTTTTGAAAGATAATTCTAAGTCCTGGCCCAGGAATATTTATTTATTTATTTATTTCAGATTGCATAAATACAGGTAGGGTTAAAAGTTATTACAAATTGTTAAGTATCACTGTACTTTACCTCACGGCATACAATTTAATACAATGTTGAATTAAATACAAACACAAAATAATAAAAAAAATTAAAAATTAAAAAAATTATAATAATAATATTTGGCCAGTTACTTCTTATTCTTGTAATTCTTACAAGCTATGAGAAATATATTCATCTACGGAATAGTATGCATTTTCAAATAATATATTAATAATTTTACTCTTAAATATCATTATATTTTCTATTTCCAGAATTGATTTTGGCAACTTATTATATATTCTCGGAGCCATGCATAGAATACTCTTGTTAAATAAGGCTGTAGAATTAGGCGGGATACGTAACTTTAAATTATTACGACTGCTACTCATTTTCTCAAATAGATGACAATATTTTTTGACAAATAAAATACACACATCAAAAGTGTCTAGGGATCAAGCATTTTTATGCGGATTTCTTGAGATTGAGATGTGGCTTTGTAATAAATTTATGATTTTATAAATTTATATGGATCCTTTTTGGTGCATTTCATAATTTGAATCAGGAACTGTGAATCAAATTCGAGTAAAAGATGAAAATCAGCTGTCAATATTTTCCCTGTAAAAACATACAACGCATTGAAGACATTATTAGTGCTACTGTTTCCCTACTACTGATTAAAACCAACGTTATTATGGAGCGGCGACGTCATTTAAGCAGGGAAGAAATGCTCAGAGCCGTGGGAATGATAGAAGCTGGTTCCCGGCAACGTACTGTGGCTTTAGCTCTGAATACAAGTCAGAGTGTTATCAGTCGACTTTGGACACGTTACCGAAGCACTGGTACCGTGGCTGAGCGCCATGGAGGACGGTATCGCTGCACCACACGGAGACAAGACCGATACATTCAAATCTTAACTCGAAGAGGTCCAACAATAACCGCCATGATGTTAGCCGTGAGGCTTCATCACTCTTCAGGGAACTTAATTAGCGACCAAACAGTCAGAAACCGCTTGCATGAAGTGAACCTTCATTCTCGAAGACCGCTACGGGTACCACCTATAGCAATGCACAATCGTAGGATTCGATATCAATGGGCTCTTGAACACAGAAATTGGGCAGAAGAACAATGGCGTTTCGTGTGCTTTTCTGATGAGTCTCGTTTTGGTATGAGACCGGATACAAGACGTATACGACACTGGAGAACCCCTGGACGCCAACAGCGATTAAAATCCTGCCAGGAAGTCCATCCTTATAGTGATGGAACCATCATGGTATGGGCGGGTATTTGGATCGGCGGAAGAACTGAGTTGATTTGGATCAGAGGCAACCTCAACGCTCAAATTTATGCTGAGACGATTGTATCAGACGTCATCGTTCCTCTACAAGTGCAAATCGGTCCCTTATTTCAGTTAATGCATGATAATGCACGACCGCACACCGCAAGAGTTGTAAGACAGACTCTCGCCGCAGCTAACATCAATGTCCTGCCCTGGCCTGCTCAGTCGCCAGACTTGAACCCGATTGAGCATGCATGGGATATGCTACAGAGAAGAGCTCTGCCGAATATGGAGGGTATCCAGTCGCAAGAAGACCTTTTTTTGTTGTTGCAACGAACATGGGCGGCCATTTCACAGCGTGATTTGGATGAACTCATTTTGAGTATGCCAAACCGATGTTCTTGTGTTGTTAGTGTTCGCGGTAGAAACACGGATTATTAATTGTTTAAGTTACCCAATAAAATTTTAAAGAAAACTGTTATTTCAGTCTTTTTTTCGAACTTTAATGTTAGTGGTTCAAATGTCAAAAATCCCTTTATTAGGAAAATGGCAAATTTCTTTATTAATGCAAAGGTGACTTGGTTTATCGTTACTGTGACAAACGAAAACACTTTATTTGATGAATCCTTAAAGAAATAAAAAAAAAAAATCAATCAGGAGAAAAGTTATTGCAAAAATATATGTTGATCCCTAGACACTTTTGATGTGTGTAGTTTCTAAAATGTATATACATGGCAATGTCAAGATTTTTAGGTTTATGAAATGTGGTTTACAGCTTTCCACCTGTTTTAAATTAAGCATAGCCCTTAAAACCCTTTTTTGGGATTTAAATGCTTCGTTTTTATCTGTGGCGTTACCCCAGAATATAATTCCATATCTCAGAATAGGCGCAACATATCCGTGATAGGCTGTTACAATTGTGAATAGAACCCGAGACTTCCATATGCCAAACCGGGGCCGGAATCGATCCATCTATCTGGATTATGTTACTAGACCTCAATTTTTTCTATCCTGCACGCTAGTTGAGCCCTCGCATGCGCCATCTAGCCGTTAGTTAAAGAACTATTACGACTTTTGTTATTGCTAATGAAGCAATAACAGAGAGCATTTTAACAAATTATGATGTCGCATGCCGCATATTTTCTATCTTTAAAAAATGCAATTATTGTATTAATAAACTATTTGGCAAGAAATGCCTGAAAAAATACTATAATAATTTGTTTTCATTTTTTAAAGCAATTTTTTTTTGGAATGTTTGTTCTGTAGGTAAGTACTATAAATCATTGTTAAGTTTTTTGATAATACATTATTAAATTTATTTGTTATCTTTTTTTGTATTATATTATTTTAGTGTTTTCGAAATATATTCATATCTTTGCGCATTATTGTGATCTAAAGGAAGAACTGACTGGCCAGCTAGACTATTGGTTAGTGACCCTGACTGCCAAGCAGGAGTTCGAGGGTTCGATCCCCTCGAACTCGATGTGATGACAACGATGGTTTATTCTGTGTCTGGGTGTTATTTATGTATAATATGTATGTATTTATTTAGGTATGTTTATCAGTTGTCTGGTTACCATAGTACAAGCTTAGCTTAGCTTGGGATCAGATGACGTAGAGTGAGTTGTCCCAAGATATTATATTATTATTGTTACCTAAATAGGGAAAAATATGTGCAAATAAATATACAGACATATAGCTTCACAATTCAATTGACTTCGAAAAAACAAGTTATTCTGTTTGTCTATCTGATGAAGCGTTATTCTGCAATTAAGTTGTAAATTATAAGTAATAGCTGTCTCGAGCAACTTCGTCTGCGTAAATTTTCCCGTTTTTGCAACATTTTTCATTGATGCTCCGCCCCTATTGGTCGTAGCGTGATGTTATATAGCCTATAGCCTTCCTCGATAAATGAGCTACCCAACAGAAAAATATTTTTTCACATCGGACCAGGAGATTACCGCGTTCAAACAAACAAACAAACTCATCAGCTTTATAACTGCTTCTGTGGAGCGGTGGGAGTGTATCCGAGAGGTCGTGGGTTCGATCCCCACCCAGCATAAAACTTTGTGTGATGAGCACGATGGTTTATTCTGAGTCTGGTTGTTATTTATCTATAATATGTATGTATTTAGAAATATACATATAAGTATGTTTATCAGTTGTCTGGTTTCCATAACACCTCTCTGTTTAGTTTGGGATCAGATAGCGTTGTCTGAGTTATCTCAAGATATTATTATTATAACAAAAACACAACAAAAATAGCCTTTCAAATTTTAAGTTAGATAAGTTTAGATAACATGCTAACTTAAACTTACACATACTCACAAAAAAAACATTACCCATCCTTATGGGTCAGTCGGGTAAGGAATTGAAGTCACATGAGGTTGGAAAAACACCTAAAGAATAATTTAGTTTTTGGTCGTCAAAAAAATTATGACTAAAGAAAAGAGCATGAAACCTTAGGGCTACTCTCCGTTTTAGTAAATAGGGCGACTATCCTTTTTGATACGGATATTTTCCTTTTTATTCGCAAAAAAAATTGACAATAAGATGTAAAAAGACAGTGTAATTTAAACTGTAATGCATGCAAAGAATCAATACGTTCAGTGCTGCAGTCAGTAATAAAAATATTTTTAGGAATTGCTCATCTATAATTTCGACGCACGTCAAGGTGGTAAACAATTTTGCTATATTTTGAAAACTATTACAGTTTTTTTTATATGTCGAAAGGAGAAAAAAAACAACTGTTGAGATTGACCCTTTCGATTGGTATTGTAAAAAAGCGTGGGGTGCTGGTGACAATATTGATTAATAATCACTTCACGTTTTTTTACAATAAACTGTTTTTTTATCTAAAGCATATTTTTTTAGGTTTTTAAACTATTATTTATTTTATATCAAAATGAAGTCTTCTTTCAGAAAAATGTTCTACAGTATATCTCTTACCAATTTCCTAATACTTTCCCTCCGTGTAGCATAGTTTTGGGATACCCTGTACATTTAGACGAGCTTGTTGAAATTGATCCATTTTAAACTTTACCAAGTACCTATATCAAATACCTATACAAAAATAAACTTTTTGGATGATACATTTATTTTTGTAGATAATACATTTTACTGTCAGAACCGGGTAAGACCAATTTTTTTAAGGTCGCATTATTTTATTGTTATAGAATCTCTCAACGGGCGCATAAAAGTCTAGTTACGATTAGATCATGGAAATTTCACTTCCTCTTTTGTTTTAGTTTACCTATATCTAGCTCTTTTGTCTTTTAATCTAGAACAACTATACTTACAATACAACTTTCCCAGAAAAATATGCAGTCAAATAGATAAAACCACATCCAAATCAGATGATTACTTTTTTACAAAATTCCGTATGTTCGCAATTTTCATACATAAAAAGCACATATAGGTTAAAAAGAGAACCATCTTTTTTGAAGTCGGTTAATAACTATGAATGATGATCTTCCTTAATCAGAACAACAGGGCATTTTACGGCTACCTACAATAGATACTATTACACCTTTAAGGGAGAGAGCAGGACAGTCCCAATCCCCGATACGCTTCGACAAGTAACACTCACAGATTTAAATATGCAACAGTAACTGGCAGTATAAAAAAACACAATTTATTTTTTACCAAGTAATAATTACATAATTTACGAGAATAAACCAACACAGAGGCCATATTAACCCGCCGCGACCGGAACTCGCCGGCAGTACGCGTAGAGACCGCGGCCCGACCTTGCCGCGTATGAGGATAAATAATTAAAAAATAAAAAAACCCGCTCAAAGACTTTTGTAAAGTGTAATTTATTATGTTCTAAGTGTTATTTTAGATAGTTGGAAGCCATTGTGATAAAAGGTAGGTTTACTGTGTTTTTTATTTCTTTGTGTCCAAGTTTGATTAAACTTTTTTTTGCTAAAGGCGGTGAGTGTGATATTTTTTTAAACTTTAATTGAATGTCTAACAATGTGTCTTGTATTTTATATAAAATGTAACAGGTAAATAGCCTTAAATAGCCCCAAATAACGTTATTATCATGTTTCACGAGAAAATAAATACCTACTTTTTAGGTTCGGCCTAGTTTCGGTAAATAATATGGAGGTTTTTTTTTTTTTTTTAATACTCATTTACCTTATAGGTAGGTACTGGACGTTTCAACGCTAGGGTAGGTATCCCTCCCACCCTGTAGGTATTTGAGACGTGATTCTGTACAAATAGGTTGCTAATTATTAATTATTAATAGGTATATTATATAACACTGTAAGCATATATCCTGCAACGCGTAAGTTTTTATGTGAAAATTCTATATACCTAGGTAGTTGTTGGATGAACTCTGGCGTCATTGACCCACAGATTCTCAAAATCAAGTTTCTTCACTGTTCGTATATTGATTTAAAAATAAATGACTACCTACTGGTTTATATCACTATTTGAATGCAGTTTTTCTAAACGATTTTGATCGCAGCGGCTGATCCACCAGCCTACTGCGCAGAAAATTATAAATAATCTTTACCAATCTATACTAATATTATAAAGCTGAAGAGTTTGTTTGTTTGAACGCGATAATCTAAGGAACTACTGGTCCGAATTTAAAAAATATTTTACTGTTGGATAGCCCATTTATTGAGAAAGGCTATAGGCTATATAACATCACGCTACGACCAACAGGAGCGGAGCAGCAATGAAAACTAATCCAAAAAACGGGGACAATTTACGCTGACGAATTTTTAATGCTCTCTCTAATGTAAGTTGGGTTTTCTGTTTTGTAACAGAAAACCCAACTACCTAAAATTATTTAAATGAAAAATTATATAAGTATTTTCACTCCTACAACTGATATTTATCCAACGACACATCACATTATCAAACCGGTCAAGCCGTTTGACCTGAAGAGCGTGCCAAAGAAATTAACATACCTACTATGCGTTTCAAATGAGAAGATAATCGCGATCGCGACAACTTCACTCTGTACTTGTCAAAATTGTATCGCTAGCAACAAAAACTCCCAAGTCGGGTAAAGTACGTATGTGTATGGTACCTAATGGAACGGACATAATATCTATTTCTTTGAACTATGTACCTAACATTTTTCTTTATTAAAATATCCTTCGCATTCGGCAAAATATACGAATATCCTACACTTTTGTGGTCTTTCAGCCAGATGTGATATTTTTTTAACTAAAACATATCTTTAATAATAATTAATAGTAAAATACAGCGCATGAGTAGGTACCTATAGTTCATTAGAGTAGGTAGGTACTTGTGTGTAATACTAATGACACCTTTTTACGAATCATTTTATTGCTGACCTTACGTCGTACAATAAAGTTGCAGTCGTAATGCGAATCAAAATGTCATCATGACAGTTATCAACTCATTTGAAACGCATACATTTATCGCTCTAAAATTATTACCATATAAAAAAATAATTATAAATAAAAAATACCATTATTAATAGTAGTAGTTTTTGTAAGTAATATTAGGGTCGCATCTCTATGGCGCGAAAATGGCGGCGCTATTGGAAACTAATTGCTCGACAATAATGACAATATGTCTGGAATTGTATGGCGCATGATCCAGTCTCCTAAACAGGCTACACAACCCGGCAACAATAAAATAGAGGGTGACTGAAACACCAACAAAATTGCCCGGGCAACATTACAGAAAATAGATCGTCCGGCAACCATCAAATCAATGTTGGAGAGTACTGCCATGTTGCCGGCCACAGCATTGCCGCCACAAATTGCCGTAAAAAATGGCCCGATTAGACGCCTCTTAACTTCAATCCGGCCGGGTTACATTGAGACAACTGTAGGTATATTGTTCAGTATGTCTGTGGCGCGGTGGGAGTGTATCCGACTGCTACGCAAGAGGTCGTGGGTTCGATTCCCACCCGGGACACCACTTTGTGTGATCCACAAATTGTTGTCGCGAGTCTGGGTGTACTTTGTGTCCGTGACTTGTATGTTTGTAAAAGTCCCCCGCGACACAGGGCTTGTACCATAGTGCTTCGTCTTGAAAAAAAAAAAAAAACTATGAAAACTATAACCTTCTTGGTGACCACAGAAAACTGAGTGTACCTAGGTAATCTGTGCTGTGACCGTGGTATCATCAAACATACACATTTATTTGATCGACCTCGTTTTTAAGGAAAATAAACAGACTAATGATAGCCTAAGCTTTACATTAATACTACTATCTTATATGTATAATACAGGGTCAACCCGCTCGCGAATTTCTTAAATTACAATAAATAACTTTGTAATGTCAGTTTTAAAAAATATTAGCTGACGGCTCGCGGTTTCACCCGCGTAGATCTCGTTCCCGTGGAAATACAGGGATAAAAAAAGCCTATGTCATCCGGGGTTAGTGTAGCTTCCCAACGGTGAAAGAATTTTTGAAATCGGTTCAGTAGTTTTTGAGTTTATTAATTACAAACATACACACACAAAAATATCATGTAATGGCCGTGTGGTGCCGGCTTAAGAATAGTACCACCCCATCTCTTCCCGTGGGTGTCGTCAAGGCGACTAAGGGATTTCACCACGGAGGACGGGCAGCAGCGTCCTCTGCGTACTTAAAGCCTTACTGCGATCGCCAACCCGCCCGCCAAGCGTGGCGATTATGGCAATTACCCCCAGGATCTACATACTAGTAGATTCTACTGGGGAGACCCGTGCCCAGCAGTGGGCCATCAAATGGGTTGATATGATATGACACACAAAAATAGAAATCTTTCCTCTTTGTAATATTATTACCTGTAGAGTATTTTACTAGAGTAAAATCGTTGTTTATTGTGAGGTTTAGGCTCTAAACCTCACAAAAAGACAATGATTTTACTCCAGGGTCTCACAGACATGTGGTAGGTGGTTCAAGGCATCAAGGATAGAAAAAAATGAGGTCTAGTAACATAGTCCAGATAGGTGGTTCGATTCCGGCCCCAGTTTGGCTACGGAAGTCTCGGGTTCAATTCCAGGGTCTGGACTTAATTTTTTCTATCTTTCAAAAATGCAATTATTGTATTTGTAAGGTTAATTTGTATTTTTTTTTTCAAAACTGATACGCGTAATGCGTTTTCAACTTCGTAACTTCAAAACGGAGGAGATTCTCATTTCAAATGTATTTTTTTTTATTTTGTTACTTTACTTACCCGATTGCACGAACACGGTTGGACCGATTAAAAAAATATTAAAAAAAAAATAGGATTTTCCATATTAGTCCCATTGTTATCAAAGTGTTGTTTAGTAGTTTTAATCGGGATGTTTCTTTGCAGTTTTATAGATAGAGATAATTTCGTCTATCTCATATTCAAACCTTGATAGTTGAAATTTGGTAGGTTTCTTTTGTGATGCAAACAAATTTGTAAGAAAGGGTTTCATGTACCCACCAATGGCAGAAAAGTATGTAACGGATAGCCATTTTATCACTCAAGAAACGTACATACGCATCTATATGTATAGATCCCGTGTAATCAAAAGAGATACAGATAGATCTTAGACCGTTCACACTGCCGTTCCATACACGGAAGGGATCTACAGTATAGACCTATTGTACGTTTTTTGAGAAACTATAAAATGACGAACTTCGATTTTAGCTGGCCTGCGCAAATTCGTCTGCGTAAAATTTTCCCGTTTTTGCAACATTTCTCATTGCTGCTCCGTTATCATTGGTCGTAGCGTGATGTTATATAGCTTATAAATGAGCAATCCAACAGTGAAAGAATTTTTCAATTCGGATCAGTAGTTCCTGAGATCATCGCGTTCAAACAAACTCTTCAGCTTTATGCTATTAGTATAGAAAAATATAATGATCGAAAGTATTTTCTTTTTGTTTTTAACGATGTTTATAGCTAGAACTGAAACCTGTGACGTCAAATTCGTTAATAAAACAGCAAAAGGAATTAATTCGTGATAAAATCGACATTTAAACCACAGTGCGCCCCCCATCTCGCGAGGCGAATAGGTTGAACACGTCAAGTTACAGTAGGATCAACGTAACTAGGCCGGACTGAAGTAGGCTACAAGTGGTTGCGCAGATGCATTTTTTTGAAGTAAATGGTGACAGGAAGCGGGGGCCGGGGCGGTAATTAAACCAAGAGAATTAGAGATGCGATTACGCATTACATTGTCATAATTAGTATTACAAATTCATGTTTTTATGAGATTATTTTCGTAAAGAAATTGTTTTTCTAAGTTTCTTTAGTAGGTATTTACAGTAAATGTTCTAAATTTCAACTATTACGAACTCATTTAAATAGTATTTTTATATTGTGGAATTAAAATTTTGTTAATATTTTATAAATATTTAATCGATTGAACATATTTAATAGTTTTCGTAAGTAATTTTAGGGTCGCATCTCTATGACATGCGCGAAAGTGATAAGAACCTAACTTCAATCCGTTCAAGTTACGTTGATCCTACTGTAGGCGATTAGGCTGATCTCGCTTCAATCTAAATTTTGCCTCGGGCACTGCACAGTGCTTAAAAAACCTTGATTTCTTGAAAAATATGATTATAATATTTCTTTATTGTAATATTTGTAGGTATGAACTGTAATCTAATAAATGTAATAATGGTAATAAGCATGTCGAGATAAAGTTCAGATTGATTTAGGTAATTTTAATATAATCAAAATATACCTACATTTGGTAGGTATATTTTGCAAACGCAAATATCTTTATTTAGTAAAACCAAATTAATGATTGTTTGTAAACGTTAACCTACATACTAAATGAATAATAAATTTCTGATGTTTAAAAAAAAAAACAAAATGAGGTTAGGCGGCAGTTCCAAGTGTTAAGCTCATGAGAAGAAGCAGCCAGGAAACTCATGGCCTTCTTTTAAAATCATTAAGTAGTATTTGTAGATCGTCAGCATAGGGATTATTCGTTGCATTTAAATGAAAATACTACTACTCGTACATGCACTTTCCTCTTGTCATTCATTATATTGACAGCCTCTGTGACGCGGTGGAAGTGTATCCGACTGCTACGCAATAGGTCGTGGGTTTAAAATCATTAATATTTTCTTTATAGAAATAATTTTATTGAACAAACCAGTGTGTTTGGTGAAAGTAAACGTTTTTAAATAATATATTATTATCTTGGGACAACTCACACAACGCAATCTGATCCCAAACTAAGCAGAGCTTGTACTATGGAAATCAGACAACTGATAAACATACTTATATATTTCTAAATACATACATATTATAGATAAATAACATTCAGACACAGAATAAACCATCGTGCTCATCACACAAAGTTTTATCTGGATTCGATCCCCAACCCTCTCTTGCACTCAAACAGAGTGCAATTTTAACAATTTTTATCGCGATAACCGACATCCATGCGGGCGGAGCCGCGGGCGAAAGGTAGTCCTAAGATACATTTGAATAGCCTGTGATAGAAAGCAGTTCAATCACAAGCATTTTTGTTGAAATCCCCTACCCCCCGTCGCACGAGCAACTCACTCTTGGCCGGTTGAGTTGTTAAGGCATTCTTCCGTGCCCCCCCTCCCCTCCCCTTCCTCCAGAACATAATCCGCGCCTGCGTGTAACGCACTAAAAGTGGGCCTCGGGCTGGAGTTTAAGGTAAAGTATCTGTTGTTAGAGGTAATAATAAAGCCTTTATTTCCGTTTTTGTGGGTCGGTACATTCATTTGACATCATAATATTTTATAAGATGTCTCTCAGTTTGGTGTGCCTGTTCGCATAGGCCTCCTCCAGCTCTCTCCAGGCGGGAATACAAAGGGGGTAACAGCATTCATTGCCCCCCCAGACTCGACTGAATGACCGTTTTTCTGGGGATTTACTAATTTTGACACTGGATCGGAATGTTTAGGTAGGCAGGCTTCGGTCGTGTTGAATCAAATGCACTCCCCAGCAATGCGAGCGACTCACACTTGAACGGTTAAGTCAAATTATGCCCCCCCCCCCCAGAACTAAGTTCTGGATCCGCGCCTGGCTCTCTCCAATGCTTTCTATCCCCTGGAACTCTGGATCAATAAGGCCCCAAGGCAAAGCTGATGTCATCTTTCCATCTAGTCATTGGGAGACCCTGTCTTCTAGATTTGACGCTATGGTATCCAAGGGATGGGCCCTTGGATGCCATAGCGTCACTTGTTGTTAGAATGTGATCTAGACTATATGAGTTGGATTTGAAACTGTGTTAAGGTGCAATAATTGCATTTTTGAAAGATAGAAAAATTTGAAATCCAGACTCAGGAATCGAACCCGAGACTTCCGTAGCCAAACCGGGGCCAGAAGCGAACCACCTATCTGGACTATGTTACTTGATCTCAAATTTGTCTATCTCTTCATGCTCGCGAAATTGGGCCTTCGCAGCGCCATCTAGTCGGTAGTTAAAGAACTATTACCGCTTTTGTTATTGCTTCATTACAGAGAGCATTTTAACAAATTATGATGTCGCAGGCCGAATATTGAAGTAATTTTTATAGGCATTTCTTGCCAATTACTTTACAAATACAATAAATGCATTTTTGAAAGATAGAAAAATTTGAAATCCAGACTCAGGAATCGAACCCGAGACTTCCGTAGCCAAAGTGTGTTAAGGTGACCAGTTTATCACTATCAATAGGTCTACAGTAAGTCCCCGGCGAGATCTAACGACCTTACGAGAACGTGCACCCAATTAGCCTTAGTTAACATTTTGAAGGCAAGTCTTGCATGAAATTGCATTGTGACGTCACCGCTAGGTAATTCCCATTTATTCATTGACATGTATTCATGATTTTCCAATACCGCGTGAATAAATCTTCTGTAGGTACAAGTTGCTAGATATATGTACCTACATCTGCAATTGGCGTAGTTCCAGCTGTTAAGGTGACTAACCATCAAATGTTCAAGCACGAACTTTGTTTAAAGAAAAGTATTTCTGAAAAAGTTTGAAAAAAGAAAATTTCTAAATTTGTAATTTTCACAGAGGATTGAAAATACGATAATAAAATTTTAATTAATCATATTTTCAAATAAGTAGATATCGTATGATCAATTTTCTTTTAATTTTTTTAACGATAACGATAACGTAATACATTTTCATGCAACTTCTTTTATAAAAAACGGTTTTTTTTTATTTTTTTATTTTAAGGTACGTTAATAATTGAGAATAAAAAACTGAAAAATAAATATTATTATATTTTTACTAGCTCTTCTAAAAAAACTCTGTACTTGCAATATGCAGAAAAAAAAAATTAACTAATGCATAACTAATTAAACTATCTTTTAGGTTTTGAATCACCTTATTGGCACGTGATTTAGATAGGCAATCTTGACAATAACTATCATATATTCATTGTTAGGATCAAATAACAGATGAGGGTCTATATTTCTTTTCTGAGAAATTACCTATACTCTACTTGTATAATATTATACTTATTATCTATGACTCTGCTAACGTTAAGGAACTGCCCCAGCGAGGCTATTAAATTTCAACAAATAAACTCGTTTCTATAGGAATGTAAATAAAATAGTCGTGATCACAGAATCAATTACGCAAAACAAACGAATTTAATGTATTCTACTGTAATGTCAAGGATTTAAGCCGTGTCGTCATTATGATGACGTCATCATCATAAACTCGGGCCATCACCTTTTACAGTAATACGGGGACGAGCCAGATAATTTTCAAGTCATATTTTTGAGCGAATTGACCTTGTTTTTCATTAAACTCAAAAAGATCGACCGGTAATTAAGTATGTATGAGTATGTTCGCGATTTTCTCGAAAGCTAGTGATTCGATCTACGATGCGTTTCAAATGAGTCGATAACTGTCATGATGACATTTTGTTTCGCATTGCGACTGCAACTTCATTGTATGACGTAAGGTCAGCATTTAAATGATTCGTAAAAAGGTGTCATTAGTATTACATAGAAGTAACTACTTACTCGAATGATCTATTTAAAAGCACTGTATTTTACTATTTAATATATTTTAGTTAAAAAAATATTACGTCTGACTGAAGTCACTAAAAAGTAGAATATTCTTACATTTTGCCTATTTACTTATTTCTTTTTGGTGTTTATTAAATAATAAAGAACACTAATAATATTATAATAAAGAAAAATGTTAGGTAGGTACCTACATAGTTCAAAGAAAATAAATATTACGTCCGTTCCATTACCATACACATACGTACTTTACCCGATTTGGGAGTTTTTGTTGCCAGCGGTACAATTTTGACCAGTACAAAGTGAAGTTGTCGCGATCGCGATTATCTTCTCATTTGAAACGCATAGTAGATAAGGTTTTCGCTATTCGACAGCATATTTCTCTGAGAAGGTTTTTGTGTATCAAACGTTCATCATGACCAAAGACAAGTATGTCAGCGAAATTTGCATTTTCGAAGATGTGCTTGATCATTTTTTGCAAATAATTTTACCTAATACCTCCTAAGTTCCTCGCGCCACAGGGTATGGGACGCTGTCGGCGCCCCCTCATCGATGGCGCGGCCACTCCGTTCGCCATGCCCGTATTAATAAGCTGAAGAGTTTGTTTGTTTGAACGCGATAAATTCAGGAACTACTGGTCTGAATTGAAAAAACCCTATACTGTTAAATCACGTTACGACCAATAGGAGCAGGGCAGCAATGAAAATGTTGCAAAAACGGGGAAAACTGACGCATACGAAGTTGCGCGGGTCAGCTAGTCATTGATGCAACTAGCTATAATAGTCCTTGATGCAACTAGCTAGTCATTGATGATGAAATGCAACTCATTCCTATTCCATTCTCTAGGTTTAGTTACCGCCCCGCCCTCCGCTTCCTGTCACCATTTACTTTTAAAAAATGCATCTGCGCAGCCACTTTTCGCCAACTTCAATCAAGGTCATTATTCACTATGTTTTTTTCGTTTTCGCGGCAAGCCTATGCGAACAGGCGCATGCCCGGTGCGCTCAAAGATGTCATGATGAAAAAAAAGATAGTGAATAAGGATTGTGGTCAAGTTACGTTGATCCTACTGTAACAATGTTTTTCTACCGTACTATCAATTTCAATAGATAATTGCATTACTTATTATTCGTAAGAATGTAGGTAGGTAAGAATGACTTTATCTGTCTCCAGCTGATGGACGCAATTAACTTATTTCTATGAAACACAGTCAGTTTTTTTTATCTATGTTGAGTTTATTGACACTGTCTCATTCTTATGTACCTAGAACGTATAAAATAACTCTGCTTCTTAGGGATTTAACCATGTCGACAGTTTTTTTTAAACAGAGTGATATGAGTGGTAAAATTGAGACAGCCTAACTACTAGAATATCTCCTTCTAAAATATCTGCTGACGTATGCACTGTGCAAGTAAAAAATATGTCAGACATCTCATTATGTTTTAATCAAGTGTAATCATTATATTTATAAGTGAAATAATTGGCAAAAAATTAAACATTCTTTCTAAAGCTGGCCTTAAAAAGTTGTTACAGAAATAGGGATCTAAACTCTTATTACACCTCTTTTTTTAAGGGTTTAGGGTTCCTGACTCAGTGTAGTGTACCTAATAGGTACAAACGCGGGACTAGAATCATGTTCTGGGGGGGTACTCTAACCCAACACCAGCCAAGTGTAAGTTATTTTGCCCGTCAACACGGACCAAATGTATGGCGAACACTGAAAATTCTTGAGTCTGGGGGAGGGGGGGGCTACTGTGCCCTGTTGCCCCCACTTAAATCCACGCCTGACCGAATAAGCGCATTAGCCTAAGAATTTTCCAAATTTTTTTATTCTTAACTTCAGTAGGTATTGCGGCGAACGAAATAATTTTCTGGTTTTTACGATTTGTTTGTATAATCATGAATCTATACAAAAAACAATTCAAAATAGGTAAAAGTATGATAAATAATTTACAAGATAATGGCTTGACCTTACCGTATCAGTTGTTTCCAAGTAATAGGTCGTGGAGGTCACGTCGTGGCCGCGCCGGCCAAACAGGTTTATACATCAACATTTACCTACTTATTAATCGTACAAATAAAGTGAGGATGAATCTTCAAAAATTATATGTATCTAGTTATATTCTATTGCCTCGGTAGACTGTGTACGATTGCTGCAGAAGATGTTGTAAATTCGATTCCCTTTCCACACGGATACAAAGCACTAGACCGAGATCAATTATTTGTGGATTTTACAAAAAGTTACACCTTGATTTGCACACAAAACACTAAAAGTACAGAAGGTAAGAATATTCAGATTGGAAGAAAAAAACAGAAATAAGATTACAAAAAAATGAGACATGTTTTGACTTTGATGACTGGGAAGTACATTCATCAAAACTCAATACAAACGAGCTGGACCAACGCACACCTAATTTGTGTGTTGGATCTTCTAGGAATAGATACTGGACCGATCTAGGAAAGGGTAGCAGTACCTACCCTTTCCTAGATCGGTCAAGCCGGGCAAACCGGACAAGCCGGGCAAATGCGGCAAAAATGAGGGCGTCAATCGCCTGTAGAAAAATGATTTAGGTACATCAATAATAAATACCTCTAATAAGAAATACCTCGCGCGACGGAGCCCGTGAGTCCCCACGGGCTACGTGGGAGTCACCTGGTGGTATCGGGTAAAATTATTGCATCCCCCCGTCGTATAAATGACTCACACTTGACCAATATTGGGGCGCCTAAAATTTTATTTCGCGCCAATCGCGCAATATAAATTCGGCGATCAGCCGGCGGCCTCTCAATGTGATTATGTGATCTATTCCCAAAGCCCAGGGTGTTTTATTTCAACACCACTGCGCGATAAAAATACGTCGCCTTGCCGTGCATTCCCAAGGACACGTGTCGTTGGAAATGCATTTGTTCTAATCGAGCGATTTTTTTACGCGCGTAAATAATACGCTCAAGGTCAGACGAATGAGGCCAAAATCTGACCTTGAGCTGACCCTGACAACATCCCATCTTTGTCAAAATGTGATAGTGTAAATGTCAGCTAAAATTATTTAGATTTATGTAGATGACCTCCTGTCAGTGCCGTAACTAGGGGTCAAGTGATGCCAAGCGCAGGGCGCAATCCTGGAGGGGACAGAAATGGTCAGGATTGCTAATAATGTGGGACCACAATCTCACATTGGTCGTTATCTTTAAAAGAAAACGAAGAGAGAAAATACAAGGAATCTAGACCGGCTTGTATTGGGCATGATACCAAGAAGTAGTAGATTTTAAAACAATTGTTACGCAATATGTGTATAATCTATAATCTATACTAATATTATAAAGCTGAAGAGTTTGTTTGTTTGAACTTGGTAATCTCAGGAACTATCTGATCTGTATTGAAATTCTTTTACTGTTAGATAGTCCATTTATCGAGGAAGGCTATATAACATCACGCTACGACCAATAGGAGCGGAGCAGCAATGAGAAATGTCGTAAAAACGGGAAAAATTTACGCAGACGAAGTTGCGCGGGACAGCTAGTTTATAATACAATCCCTACTAATTTAAAACTACTTCCCATAAAAAGCTTCTATCAGCTCTTGGTTGTTTACTTATTATCGAGAAATCTTTCTACTTGCTTAATGAGTTCTTTGAAAATAATTACATTTTATAAGAGTATGATTTTTTTTTTAGTTTTGGTTACAAAAATATACAGTCTACCCGCGCGCCGTGACCACGGCCGTTGCAATACGGTCGAAACATCGGGCAATAAACAAGGTATTTTACCTTAAATTATTCACGCGACTATGACCTGTAGTATATTTAATTTTATAATGTATACAAAAATATACTTTCTTATTCATATTGTAAACCTAGTTTTATGTAATCAGTATTTGCATGCTACTGATAGGTAATGGCTTAATAGGCTAGCACTAATTATGTAAATTATTTGATAAGATTACTTCAAGTATTAACCCTATTTATCTATACTAATATTATAAAGCTGAAGAGTTTGTTTGTTTGTTTAAACGCAATAATCTCAGGAACTATGGGTCCGAATTGAAAAAAACATTTACTGTTGGATAGCCCATTTATCGGGAAAGGCTATAGGTTATATAACATAACGCTACGACTAATAGGAGCGGAGCAGCAAATAAAAAATGTTGCAAAAACGGGAAAAATTTACGCAGACCAAGTTGCACGGGTCCAGTTAGTGGCAAATAAAAATATTTACCTATATTTGCAGTTATGTAAACTGCGCGCATTAAAGGCACTGCCTCCTGTACTTTAGATGCTTTATGATACTTAGATACAATTTATTATTCAAATGGAATTCATCATCATTATGCTAATTCTCCGTAAGTACAGTAACAAAACAATGAGATATTAGTCATTTTAACGTAAACATTGAGATATACTACGGGGAAATCCATTAATTAATCTAAATAATAAAAACTAATGAGTTCTTCTGCACTTATTTATTGGTCTATCAAACAACACGCATCCGGGATGTGGATGGACCATGCTCAGTCGCACAGATCTTGGGACAAATCACACTCGGCCATCTGATCCCAAACTAAACCTGTACCATGGCAACCAGACAACTGATAAACATACTTAAATATTTCTAAATACATGCACATCATAGACTAGCTGACCCGCGCAACTTCGTATGAGTCAATTTTCCCCGTTTTTGCAACATTTTTCATTGCTGCTCTTCTCCTATTGGTCGTAGCGTGATGTTATATAGCGTAGAGCCTTCCTCGATAATGGGCTACCCAACAGAAAAATAATTACCTACTTGTTTTTATTTTAGTAACTAGCGGACACTTGCTACTTCGTACGCGTGTATTCCGTTGCCACGGGATAATGTATCGTGCATATGGTTTATATGCATGATACATTATCCCGTGGCAACGGATTCCTCTTGAATCACTCTATCTATTGCTGAAAACTGCATTAAAATCAGTTGCGTACTTTAAAAGATCTAAGCGCATAGACAGCAGGAGCGACTTTATTTTATACTATGTAAGAAGAAGTTATAAAACCACCTATTATACAGGGTGCGGATATACGGCATGATCACATCATGCTACTGAATCGATTTTTTTTTAAACCATACTCTTGCCTACTTTATTTTTTTCATAAAATAGGCAAAATTCGAATCCGAAGATGCGCGCCTCAACTCGCGCCAACGGCTACCAACTTGTAAAAAAAATCGTGATTCATTAATGCCTCCGAATGCATGAAATTATATAATTATGTAGGGGATTTTGTTTCTATCTTTTTTGTGCTGGTGGGTTTTTTTATTTTTAAAATAATTTATTTATAAATAAATTTATTATTTAATACTTTTTAGTAGTAGTAGGTATGTAACCGATGTAACAACTAACTTAAAACACAACTATTGTCAAGTCTTGAAAATTTAAAAAAGAATGGTTGCTAACTAACTTTTTTAGTATTATAATCATATTAATGTTAGTTATATCTTTTTGAAATGCTTAGGATGAGCCCTATAATGCAGTATTCAAAACAACTTTTTTTCACACCTCTTCATATTGACATCTGACAGCCGCCATGTTTGTTTTTTTCAAACGTCACGTAACTAAGAACACTCGGGCGATCAAGACGAATCTAACGACGTCTTAATTGTATATTGGAGTGGAGTGTGAGATATCAGGCGATAAAGAATATTACATACATACAAAATACGCGCGAAAAACATAACCATTCCTTACAGTCGGGTAAAAATGTTGATAAAAAACAACTCTGTGTCTTTTCGCTCGATAAAGTACAAGGTCATATGTTGAAGTGCGGTAACGGTTGTCGCAGTTTGAAGCGCGAATCTACGGATTCCAATTTTGATCAACATTTTTAAGAAAAAAAAAACCGGACAATTGCGTGTCGGACTCGAGTACGGTTCCGTACCAATTTGTAGGTACCTTCCTTACATATCTATACTAATATTATAGTTTGTTTGTTTAAACGCGCTAATCTCAGGAACTACTGGTGCGATTTAAAAAAATATTTTTTGTTGGATAGCCCATTTATCGAGGAAGGCTATAGGCTATATAACATCACGCTACGACCAATAGGAGCGGAGCGAAGTTGCGCGGGACAGCTAGTTATTAATATAGACACCATTTAATTTTCAACTCTTTGTATTTTTTGAATTTTTTCCTTTGTTTGTACTATAAGACCTTGCTTTTTGCCAAATTTCGTGATTCCAAGTCAACGGGAACTACCATATAGGTTTTCGACAAAAAACCTATAAAATACTTCCGGTTGATCTAGAATGTCAATTTTGGTTACAATCAAGGTCTTACAGCACAATAAAAGGGAAAAATCCGAAAAATAAAAATGTTAAAAATTTTGGTAAATTTTGGTACTTACAAGTTTTGCGAAACATCTGAATTTGCCCATATCTTTTTATCGTGTTGACTCAGGACCTTGATTTTTTAAACACCTAATAGGGACTACAGACCTTCATATCTGGTATAAATTTCCACTTGCTAGATCAACCCATTCCTGGGAAATTCGGTGGTGACACACGGACAAACAGACGGACAAGAGAGTGATCTAATAAAGGTTCCTTTTATACCTTTTAGGGGCGGAACCCTTATTAAGGTACTCTTAAAAAAATCGAGTTAGTATCATTCATTGTCTGATATCATCCCCAAGGATTCGACTGACTGAATTGGCGCCCCGTATTTAAATATTGATTTGAACACGGTCCTTAATCACTATCTATAATTCGCTCTCGTGAAAAGCCTGTGCGAACTGCCGAATGCGCGGTGCGCTCAAAGATGTCCACCGCGCATGCAAGTTGATGCATTTCTAAGCGCAGCTCTACCAAGCATGCGCGGTGGACATATTTGAGCGCACCGCGCATCCGCCAGTTCGCACGGGCTTTTCACGACAACAAAATAAATATATTAAGGACCCACATTATGAAATTATATACCAGGTCTTAATCGCATAAATAATTTAAGGTAAAATACCTTGTTCATTCGAAACGTCGGCCAATTAACAAGGTATTTTACCTGTAATTATTCACGCAATTAAGACCTGTAGTACATATAATTTTATACTCTGTATTTTTATCTAAGATACGCGTATCTATACTAATATTATAAAACTGAAGAGTTTTTTGTTGGTTTGTATGTTTGTTTCAACACGATAATCTTAGAAACTACTGGTCTGAATTGAAAAATTATATTACTGATGGATAGCCCCTTTTATCGCGGAAGGCTATAGGCTATAGACATCACGCTACGACCAATAGGAACGGAACAGTAACGAAAAATGTCACAAAAACGGGGAAAATTGACGCATACTAAGTTGCGCGAGACAGCTAGTTAATAATGAATTGTTCTTTTGTCTTCCAGATGTACAAACCAATACTCCTACTCCTGCTGGTCGCAGTAGCTCATTGCCAGGTCGGCAACGGCGATGTGGACTCCATAATTCAAGGGATTTTCGGCACAAATACTGCAGCACCACCGACTCAACCGACTCAACCGACTCCTAATATAGACCGGGGATCGACGATTGTGCCACCTATCAATAGCAATTCTGGAGGTGAGTATTCACCCTCCATACATTGTGTATTTACCAACATTTTTATATCCTTATAGATATTGGCGCACTCAGGATTTTTTCAGGGGTAACCATTTCACCCATAAACGCCTGAACAACCCCTCCAAAAAATTAGTGCTTTAAAATTACAAGCAATTAAACACAAGCACGCCCCCCCCTCGAGATGGGGTATCTTTGTTAGTATCCTGTAGGTAGAACGTGAATATTTATCTACATGTTTTTTGACACATTTGCGATTTTCCAAACACATACATTTTTATCATAACATTAAAATTCATCACACACACTTTTTGTGAAGGAATCACAAGAATCGAAGACATGTGGCAGCCACCAATCTCTCAGACAGGATTATGGGCGTACCCAAGGGGGTGATTTGGAAACCCAAGCATCAAAATCGTAAAACATATGGTACCTGCACAATCTCGAAAATACGCTCACCGTACCTAACCAGAGTAATTTTCGGAGAGAAGAGAGGGGAGAATGACCCTGTGTACGCCCTTGGGGGGAAGGCCTGTGTCCCTGCACTGGGAATATTATTATGCTAATTATTTTATTTCTTTGTCTGCAGTTGTTGAAGACACCTCATGCAAAATGGAGGATGGTACCGACGGTGAATGCGTTCAGTACTACTTATGTAATCAGAACAATTCCGTCATCGATGATGGTACCAATTTGATTGATATTCGGTGAGTATTCTTCTTCTGTTTTGGTTGAAGATCGTGGGTTCGATATCCAGGGTAAATCTTTGTGTGATGAGCATGATTATCTATTTTTCTTTCTTCTGTTGGATGTAACTTGACTGGCAGTGGGACTGAACAAGACCATTGACAGATCCAAGGAAGCAGAACTATGGACCAACCACGCCTCCCCCCCCCCTCCGGGGATTAGGACGGTTTGGGCCCTTTCACGATTGGGCCCGCTAGTAAAAGCTTCAACGATTAGCGATATGTCCCATTCGCGATATGGCCCTTTCGCAGTACGTCCCGTTCGCGATATGTCTCATAACTCGAACGGGACATAATGCGAAAGAGACGTAACGCGAACGGGACATATGGCGAAGGTTTTTATCGGCGGGCCTAAGCGCGAAAGTGCCCAAACCGTCCGAATCGCCCTCCGGTATACCAATTAATGTCCTTCGGGAGAGGACAAACTCCTTGGAATGGACAAGACCACAATTGGTTTCACCATGTCTCCCCCAAGAAACACACCAGGGGGTCTAGACAAAGTCACATTCGAATAGCGATATCGGGAATGGAAAAGAATTAAACATACATACATACATATCAACCCATATGATGTCCCACTGCTGGGCACGGGTCTCCCCAGTAGAACTTACTAGTATGTAGATCCTGGGAGTAATTGCCATAATCGCCACGCTTGGCGAGCGGGTTGGCGATCGCAGTAAGGTTTTAAGTACGCAGAGGACGCTGCTGCCCGTCCTCCAGTGTGACATACCTTAGTCGCCTTGACGACACCCACGGGAAGAGATGGGGTGGTACTATTCTTAAGCCGGCACCACACGGCACGGTGTGTGTGATGGCAAAAGAATTAAAGTATAAAATCAAAATCAAAATACTTTATTCATTTAAGTTCCAAATTCAACGCATATGAACGTCAGACAAAATTTAATTTAGTTCTACATTTAATGTCGAGTTCGCAAGAGTAAAGCCGTGAGAAAAGAACTTGGCAATAAAAACTCATGGCCACTTTTCTTCAAATGCCAGTTTTTACAATATATTTGTATAAATACAGTAAAGCCAGTAAGCTGCTGCAACCATTACACCATGAAACTCACGCAAGCAATAACCAGTACGTAAACTGGTATTCAAGTTTTAAATGAATTAGCCTCCTACGGTGTGGATGGGAGCATCAACTTACATAAATAATTTGACGTTTGCGGTGGAGACCATAGATAATTTTTTTATTTTTTTTTGCGAATGATTAGTACGGCGTTATCCAAAATTAGTACGGCGGAATGAATGTACCTTGTCTAACCCCCCAGGGGAGACTCGCCCCCAAAGGGTTTCTAGTTTTTTAGTGCCTCCGTGATACTAAAGTTTTTTTTTTCTTTAGTGCCCGCGACGGTCCCTGCGAATCATACATGGACACATGTTGCTTGGTCGGAGACAAGCGTCCCCCTACAGACCCGATATTACCCACACCAGAACCGCAGGTAAGTCAATAAAACAACCGTTTTCGTAACCCGTTTTTATGTGAACTTGTGGCCGTATTCGTCTTTTTTAATATTATGCACTCTTACATACATGCCAATGTACAATCATATTATGAAACTCGAACGTGTATTCGTTTAGAAACGTCGTGTTTTTTAAGGCACCTGTCCCACCAGCAGCGGGAAAGCGACAGCGATTTTATCACTCAAGAAATGTACCTACATACATATGTAGATCCCGTGTAAACGAAAGAGATACTGTGTGCGTGTTTGTTTTACATTAAAGCGATCGAATCATTTACCGCGTTAACGCTCTTATTGGCCCGCTGCAAGCTTTTATCCAATCACAGCGCAAAACGCGATAAACGATTCAATCGCGGAAATGTAAAAGATACTCGCTATTAGATCTTAGACCGTTCACATTGCGCCGGTGAGTACTAGCTTTATACTGTATCTCTTTTGTTTACACGAACGGAATCTACAATATACATCTATTGTACGCTTCTTGAGCGATCAAATCGCTACTCGCTTCTCGCTAATCGCTGGCTGAGGGCCAGGTGCCTTTTAGGCACGCGTCTGGATTGAGGGCCCAAATTATTTAAGCATAACAGTTTTAATTCATGTTTAAAAAATTCATGGCCCTTTTTCTTTTACTATTTTTTACTAATTTTCCTGTAAATTCTATTATGCAAGGATTTAAAAAATAGGTCTCGATCCAGATGCACATCTAAAATACTTCTAACTAAGGGACTACTGGAATTGCTCACAGCACCATAACCCCCACGCCCTCCTCTCCACACTAGCTCTCACCCCTCCTCATTGTAGGACCTAGGGGCATAGACAAGATATATTAGTTCCGAGGCGAATTCACTAACGCCGTTTTAATCGTTCGAAAAAAAATGTCTTTAGTCCCTACCGTTACGTTTACGTTTGCGTCAAATCTATACTAATATTATAAAGCGGAAGAGTTTGTTTATTTGTTTGTTTAAACGCGCTAATCTCAGGAACTACTGGTCCGATTTGAAAAAATATTTTTTTGTTGGATAGCCCATTTATCGAGGAAGGCTATAGGCTATATATCGATATATCGCGCTACGACTAATAGGAGCGGAGCTGCGACGAGAAATGTTGCAAAAACGGGGAAAATTTATGCATACGAAGTTGCGCGGGACAGCTAGTTCTATAATAAAATACTTTTCCAATAACGACATCTCTATTCGATTATGAATGGTGCGCCCCATGGTGAAATCAAATGTTTAAAAGTTATTTTGTACATGTTTTTCTACATGATGATATCATAATTATTGTCAAAGCATCTATAAATAAGGAAAACCAGTAAGTTAATTTTGCTGAGGCACCTGAGGTCTTGTCTGTCTTTAATTATAATTAACTAACCACTAATTGAGTTTAAAGTGCTCAAGCCGTTAAGGAAATGTTTAACATAGAATACTGTTTAGATGACCCAGTACACAATAAACCCAATATTAAGACGAAAAAATAATAAATCAATAGGCATTGGGTAGGTATCAATTTAAGTACCTAACGTCTAAACACAGTCTACAGTATCCAGGGGGTCAATTCATGTATTTAAAGCAGTACAGTTGCAGTTACATTTCGATTAAAACACGGCCATTTTCGTATTCTTGTAACTTTGGGATCGATTTTAAAAACATTATTTACTCTAATCTCCATGGCTGCTACTAAGTGTCAAATGACACAAGTTGGAAAAATAACAATCTTAGTTATTAGCAGTGAGCGGTGTTTGACCTAATACAATTAATTCATATTGGTTAGGTACCTACCTACACAAGTAATAAGTATATCAATCGGTCTACCAGGCTGCCTTCGGCACGCTGAAATCATTGACGTCTCACATTTGAACCAATGGGGATGTTGACTGTCAAGTCAAATCAGTCTATTTTTATTAAATGCCAAAACTAGAAGCTCTATAGAAATGTGTATGGAATAGGAACCTATGACGTCATATGTTCCTATCGTCAAATCATTACTTTTAGAATAAGAAGAAAAACATGTTAAATTGTAAAATAACACTTATTTTTAGAGCATTTTAAGACCTATTTTTACCTGATTAGTATAAAATAATTTACTTTTATTGTAGTCAACTACCCAATTGATAATATGACAAAATTACCTTAAATAACATGTAGGTAGGTAATGATTTTTTTCTGACAACACTAAATATGGAAGCGAGAAAAACATGGGTGGGCATGCTAGGTTCTTAACTAGTAGGTACCTAGTATATAATCGCAACGACTCCCGCAGTAGGGTACAAGCCGTGTCGCGGGGAACTTTACAAACATACAAGTCACGGACACAAAGTACACCCAGACTCTGAACAACAATTTGTGGATGACATAAAGTGGTGTCCCGTGTGGGAATCGAACCCACGACCTCTTGCGTAGCAGTCGGACACACTCCCGCCGCGCCACAGAGGCAGCCTCTGAAGAATCTGAACTTATAGCACTGTACTAGCCAACGGCACTTAGATGACATTGACATGTGAGCACTTTTTAAGATGGCGGCATTAGTTTGGATTGCGGGCACTCTCCAAAAGATCCTTGTACCACCGTTTCCCCTGCTAAAATTTTTGACCCTCAGATCAGCTAATACTATTCTACGATTTGATCACACCTATATTTTATTTAATATAGGTACTTATTCTGAAATAAAAAAAAACCCTAAAAAAGAATGAAAAACAAGTCAATTGTATTCCTATACAATTGTCACGCGCGTCATTGAAATGTTCCAAATATATTACCAGTTGGCAGTAAAATGAAGGACTAGGTATATTTATTACTAAAACTAAAATTGTTACAAAAAAATAATGCAATACGTATAGATTTAAAAAAAAAAATACTTTTTCACATTACTACGCCTTTTAAATAATACCTTACAATTTTGACAGTGAGAGGCTATGACGATTTGGACATCTTTTATGGCATAGTATAGGTCTGAACTCATATTGCAAACCAGACATGATTTTTTGATTGCCATCTATATTCTATGTAGTGTTCTCCATCTGTACGAGATCTACTTTACTCAAAATCAAATATGACTCATGAAGAAGGCAATTTTAAATAACTTAAGGCTTTGTAATATATTGCTCTCCAGTTATTACAATAGCCAGTATCTTGATCTTTCCATTTCTCTCAGTAATATTGCGTCAATACAATCATTGCTAGCTGAATTAAGACACTGCTTAGCTAAATCATCTACCAGTATTATATTTGTATTGTCTACTTTTGCGAAACCCAACTCTCCTGAGATGTTTTGAAGTTCTTCTGAATTCAATAAAGAAAGTTCATGAGTAGCCTCCATGGTAGCAGGAGTATATTTGCTATTAGTAGTATCTGTGCTAGCACTAGCAATAGTTATTGCAGCCGCTAATATGTTAGAATTCATGCTGTTGTCACTTTTCTTATCGGAGTCTTCAGCTGAAACAGAACCATATTTAAAACGTTTAAATAATATTCCTCCGTGTTCTTTTTTGTTCTTTATCCATTCTGCGAGATCAAATTGCAAGTTATTGTCTTCTTCTGCTCCTTTCATATTTGGTGCGTTTTGTTCAAAATTTGGAATACAATCTAAGTTTAAGTCGTCGCCTCCCCCACAAGCTGTTTCAAATACGCTATTCCAATATGGAATACCAGCTGTGTTCATAATTGGGCTATTCTGAGACATTTCCGCATTTTTTGGTACTTGGGCGTTTTCTGACATTTCAAAATTTTGACATATTTCGTCATTTTCAAACATTTTGTGAAGAATTTGAACTTCTGTTACATTTTCTTCTTCATCGGGTACTATAGCTAGTTTATGAGTGACAACGTTCGCAGCAACTATAGCATTTTTATCAGACGGCGCAGCAAGCTTATCATTTGTTTCGACAAGTAGTATATCATGGTTGTCATGTTTAACATATGATAAGTCTGATGCACTATGTGACGTATCAGGCGTGTCGCATATCACGCCAGGGTCATCACATACACCACACTTGTCACCTTTCCCATCTGGATAGCATATCAAAACAGATTCAAACCACAGGCTAGTGTGATAATTGTTTTTATGTATTGTGCAATTGTTTTTGCAAATTCCTTGTTTCATAGGCGAGTAATAATCATTTTGAAAATCACTTGCTTCAATGTTTCTTTTATGATACGGACCATCCATATCGATCTGGACAATAGTAGGCAATCCTACATTAATAACATCATCTGCAGTATTTTCATCGAAAATTTCTGAAATAATTCTATTTCGTTCGCAACTGCAATTAGTTGTTGTCTTGTGCTTATTAGCATCTATTTTTGTTGTCCCTCCTTTATTTTCGGAAAAAAAAATTGTATCAGAGCAAGCATGGCGTGACTCAACTTTTGAACTGGCGTCTTTATATATATTTAATAACTGATGATGTCTCTTTTCGTCATATAAGTCTGTTGATGATGTTGATTTTCCTTTTTGTGTTGTTGCATTAACTGAAAAATAGAGAATCATATAGTGTTTTTAGGTGATACCTCATAAATGAGCTCTAGTCACCCTGGACTAGAGCTAAGTTAAGTGTCAGCAAGGAATCGTTGCAAAGGTGGCCCCAGTTTTTTTTTAGTTTTTTTTTAAGGAAGGTGGATGGACGTGTCTAACTCGTATACACCAAAGCTTCTGACTGAATTTTAATAAGTAATAAATATATAAACAGCTAAAATATGATGATATGTATATAGTTTATAGATATGCTAAATTTATGACGATATTTGACAACCACGGTACAATGTGGCAGGAAAATGTACCCCTATCCAATGATCCACATGTGGTGAATATCCAGATGGGACTTAATTTTTTGGTAAACTTATTAAAAAAAAATGTACAATAGAGTTCAAAATATTTCGTTTTTGGCAACAGTGTTAGCCCTCTGAATAATTTCGTACAATTTTGAAAATGAAAATTGGTTGCACAATGTGGACCTAAATACATATATACAGACTGTCATAGAAATCAGAAATGATTTCCTAATTGGCATCTTATACTCGTGAGGTGTGCAACACTTTGCACGACGACTTTTTACAATCCCCTAATCCAATGAATCAAATATGACTCACGAAGAAGTTGATCAATTTTAAATTACTTAATTGAGAGTTTAGAATATATTCATCGTATCATAGATCTCACCAGTCGTTACGATTGCCAGTATCTTGAGGTATAATGCCAGTTTTTTTCATTTCTTTCAGTAACTTTGTGTCAATACAATCATCGCTAGCCGAATTGAGACACCGCTTAGCTACCTCATCTTCTACAGTTGCATTGCCTTCTTTTGCTAAATCTAATTCTCCTGGTGTGATTAGGAAACCTTTTTCTTGGAATTCTTCTGAATCCGTTAAACAAGATTCGTCACTAGTTTCCATGGTAGCAGGAGTTTCTTTGCCATCAATAATCTCAGTGTTTTTATCATTCACCTCTTTGCTTTCTGTTGCAAAAAATGTAGCAGCAGATGTGCTCACAGATTTGAATCGTTTAAATAATATTCCTTGTGGCTCTTTTTTGTTCTTTATCCATTCTGTCAGTTCAAACTGCAAGTTGGTGTCTTCTTTAGGTTTATTTGTGTTTGATACGTTTTTATCAGAATCTGAGTCCAAGGGGTAGTCTTCCCCACAAGCTGTTTCAAATATTGAATTCCAATATGGAACTTCGTCTGTGCTCATAAATAGACTACTCTGAGACGTTTCTGTACTTTTCGATAATTGAGCATTTTCTGACATTTCAGAAATTTGAGACATCTCGTGATTTTGTAGCATATAGTGGGGAATTTTAACTTTAGTTTTATTTTCTTCTTCATCTGGTATCACAGCGAGTTCATGAGTGACAACGTTCGCAGTAACTAAAGCATGTTTATCAGATGGTGCAGCAAGCTTATCATTTGGTTCGTCAGGTGGTATATCAATAATATATGACAATTCTAATGCACTATGTAATGTACCAGACATGTCGTATATCACGTCATCATCGGGCTCATCACATATACCACACTTATCACCTATCCCATCTGGGTTGTTCATCAAAACAGATTCAAACCACAGGCTAGTTCGATAATTGTCCTTATATATTGTACAATAGTCTTTGTACTCATTTTTTTCTTGTTTCACTGGCGGGTTATAGTCATCTAGAAAATCACTTACGAACAATTCATCGATACTTCTTTCATCGTTCAAATCGTCCATATTAATCTGGTCTATAGTAAACAATCCTACATTAATATGACCCATATTATTACCTATTGTATCATTTTTCAGCATACGTTTAGTATCTTGGGCGAAAATTTCTGAAATAATTCTATTTCGTTCACAAATGAGCCTAGTCGGAGCTGTGTTGTCTTTATTGGCTGGAATTTCTGGTGTCTCGTCTATGGACACAATCTTTGTATTAGAGCAAACATGACGAGTTTCAACTTTTGAACTTTTCTGAAGGTGTATCTGCCCGTCATTTAGGCCTGATAGTGTTGATTTTCCTTTTTGTATTGCAATTACTGAAAAATAGAAGAAAATAAAAAATATAATATGAGTAAATTTATCAATGGATGGAGACGTTACAGTTACTGTAGATAATGTTAATATAACCATTTGACATAATAACTATTTGAAGGATTATAATCAGTTCGCAGTAATATCCACCACCACTTTATGGTGATATCTAATATCTAGGAGGCTGAGCGATTGGCAATATCTATGTAATGTATGCAGGGTTGGGCAGTATTTCAATTACTTGTAATTAAAATACAAATACGTATTTGGTATTTGTAATACAATTACTTCTTAAAAACAAATTTGTAATTATTTCAAATAACTGACGCTGAGGTATTAAAAAAAATCTATTATTGTTGGATAGCGTATTTATCGAGGAAGGCTATAGGCTATATAACATCACGCTACAACCAATAGAAGCGGAGCAGCAGTAAAAATGTTTCAAAAACAGGGAAAATTACGTAGACGAAGTTGCGTAGGTTACTCGGGTGGGGAACCCTGCATTGTGCGTGGTCCGACATGCCTGATTTTTAGTTTTAAAATTTATTTATGTTTAGCACTTTTTATTCGTTATAAGATAATTACAAGGAGTTTTAATAACAATTTGTTAATATAATAACGTTGTTTTTTATATTATTATTATAAACCTGACGACCCGGCCAAAATTTCCAACGCCCATGTGTTCAAAATACGACATTGCGTGATAAAAATACGTTACTTTGCCGTGTGAACGTGCACTGCGGAATGCATTTGTTATAAAAAAGCGTATTTTTAACGCGCTTCAAAGAAAGGACAAAGGAATAGGGAAGGTAAGGATACATATTTATGTGGAGGGCAAGGTGTTAAGTCCCTCCAACACAAAGGGAGGATCCTCCAACCAGGCGAGATGATCGTGCCTGGCGGGCCGCGGCCCAACGGTTAACTTTTTTTTTTTATGTGAGGTGTTAAGTGTAAGCTGTTAAGCTATTTACACCCTTGCGCGGGCTTGCGGCGAGCGTGTGCTCCTAACCTAAGTGTACCTACGTAGCCAAACTTTCGTTAGCGAAACTAACGAAAATTTGACTACGGTGATATGAGTGAGTGTGTGTGTGCTGCATGTACGTAGGGCGTCCCCTACTATGGGAACTCGAACCCTAGTCGTGGGCTATGCTAGGTGTTACGGGCCGGCCCGGTTGAGTAGTGACGCGGTGACGATACAAACGACCCCTACGACGAGGTCGGTATCGCGGTGAGTTACCGGTGCGGGGTGAGTTGTGTCTCGCGGTGTAAGCGGCTTCCTGCGCCTTGGTGATCTCGTCGACCCCAACGGTTAACGTTGGGAATTTGTATTTATAGTTAGCAGCTGTGAAAACTTCTATATCGCGATTCAGGATTTTGGCGCGAGCTGTCAAGAATCAATTTATTTTATATTATTATATGTGGGTACCGCCACATTTACATACGCGTCAAACGCATAGCACTCCTCCGCTGTCGGGTAATAGATAAGTAACCTACACCTGATTAATACAATCACGCTGTTGTATTTTAAATAAAAATAGTTAAAATACAGTATTTTGTATTTCAAATACACGACTTAAAAATATTTTCTAATTTGTATTTTAAATACGTGCGAGATAGTATAAGATAATAGTGTAATTTGTAATTTATACTATTACTAGCTGTGCCCCGCGGTGTTACCCGCGGTTTATTAGCCTATGTGTTAATCCAGGGTGTCAGCTAACTTCATACCAAATTTTATTAAAATCGCTCCAGCCGTTTAGACGTGAAGAAGTAACAAACATACACACTTACATACTCACAAACTTTCACCTTTATAATATTAGTGTGATTATATTATCAGCCTGTGACATCATAATTAATTTGTTAAAACTAGTTTTAACAAATTATGATGTCACAGGCTGAATATTATAGTAATTTTTATGGGCATTTCTTGCCAATTACTTTATAAATACAATAATTGCATTTCTGAAAAATAAAAAAAATTTGAAGTCCAGACCCAGAAATCAAACCCGAGACTTCCGTAAGCCAAACATATCAAAGTAATTGGCAAGAAATGCCTATAAAAATTACTATAATATTAGCTTAATCAGTTGGGCGTTTTTTCACGCATTTTATCACGCACTGCCGAGTTTAGTCTGCTGACTACTGCCCAACCCGATCAGACTATCGTCCGGTTATAAAGTTTGTGGTCTGCAGGGTCCCTGGGGAAACTTCCTTTAGTTTTGTTGGGGGTCATTAGCCATTTCTTTATACAAACTACCCGTGTGGTAGTTCGTATAAAGAAATGACTTATGACTTTATGACTTACTAGCTTTCGCCCGCGACCCGCCCGCGTGGATGTCGGTAATCGCGATTAAAACTATCCTATGTCCTTCCACGAGACACAAACTATCTCCATACCAAATTTCATCTAAATCGGTTTAGCTGTTTGAGCGTGTAAGCGTAACAGACAGACAGACAGACAGAGTTACTTTCACATTTATAATATTAGTATGGATGACTGCCTCTGTGGTGCGGTGGGAGTGTGTCCGACTGCTACGCGTTCGATTTCCACACGGGACACCACTTTGTGTGATCCACAAATTGTTGTTCCGAGTCTGGGTGTAGGTACTTTGTGTCCGTGACTTGTATGTTTGTGAAGTCCCCCGCGATACAGGGCTTGTATCCTACTGCGGGAGTCGTCTTTAAAAATAAAAATAAAAAATAAACTTACATTTTAGTTGCGTACTGTGTGTTTCATGTCCAAAAATACGAGACGCAATAGAAGCAGCCCAAACCTTTACTGTTGCGTTTTTAATCATGTCGTATGATTTTCTAGAAGACTATGTACCTATTATAGTGTCGTATACATTCGACACTTTATCAAGATACTTGACTCATTGAAGGAAAAATATAGGCTGGAACATCCAGCCTACTCAAGACTGGCTAGGAAATGCGTGAAGATTTATTTTGGAACAGGATTTGAAGAATGGTTCCGGACTGGAAGATATCAAACGCGATAAACAATTTTACATTTTAAATCTTCGAATTGTAGACACGGTTGAGACACGACATATGTCACGTCACTTATAGAAAAAAATGTGACAATGAGTTTCTTTTTTCTCTATTCTGTAATTCTGGTTTTGTTTTCGCCCAGTAATTATACGCACGCGTGTTTATTCGCATTTCATTAATAAGTGAGTGAGTGTTACGTAGTGCAATCATAGACTTACAATAATCCATAGCAGTATATTTTCACAAAACAGCACTAGGAATGAACAGAAGGCAGGTGGCAAGGTAGCTCATCGCCACACGGTCCAAATTTGATGAGCCAACATTAGCAAAACTTGGTGCAACACGTGTAAATGGTTATGCATGGGCAGCAACAACCGCCCCCGAAACAACTTCCACAGCATCCGCCACAACACATCTTGATTATTAATGAAGATTACAAGAAAAAAAAAGTGTGGCACTCGGGGACTGCCGCGGTAAAGCTGCATAGCATTTTTTATCAATTTAAAGTTTTTTTTTTTTCTTTTCATTACATTTCGGAGCAGCTCGTCTCGATCCGTTTGAGCTTCATATAGTCGTACCATATACATATACGTTAAGCGAACGCTCGGCTGAGCTACATGGTAGCCGGAGCAGGGGAGTGTTAGGTTTTATTTTTGTTACGGAATTTGTTGATTCGGTCGCCATGCTCAAAGCCGATACGCTGCAATACCTTAAAATTCTAATAAACCTAACAAAATATTCACAAAACGAAGAATGTGGAAATCAATCTAAATTGTAAACAATGGGATTTTTTATGGGACTTATTACTTTGCGCTCCAGCTAATTTAGTTGTAATATAGTTTTAAATTGTAAGTCTGTGAGTGCAATAAGTGCTACTTATTAGAACACAAGAACAAAGTGGTCCTCTTTAATAAAAACAATAAAAATAAGTGCCCATAGACACATTGTTAAGTTCTAGCATACAACATAGTAGATTATGTTATAATCTAATTATTTATTAGTCTGTAAGTAGTAAGACTAGATTGTAATGGAATGACGAATCCAATCAGGTTTCAACATTTAGTATAAAAAAATGCATTAATATAAAACAAAACATGTCTTTACTATATTTTTTTTTATCTATACTAATATTATAACGCTGAAGAGTTTGTTTGTTTGAACGCGGTAATCTCAGGATCCGAATTGAAAAATTCTTTCACTGTTGGATAGCCCATTTATCGAGGAATGCTATAGGCTATATAACATCACGCTACGACCAATAGGAGCGAAGCAGCAATGTAAAATGTTGTAAAAACAGGGAAAATTTACGCATAAGAAGTTGCGCGGGACAGCTAGTAAACCTATATAAAAATATTGTGTCACGGTGTTTGTGTTCGGATTTCTCCGAAACGGCTCGACCGATTTTTATGAAATTTTGTTTGTATATTTGGTAGGAATGAGCTTAGGTCGTAAGGTATTTTTTTTAAATTGCCGCAGATAAATTTGCTAGTTATCCTAAAAAATAAATCAATGGAATTTGTATGAAAATTTTGTTACTTCTCAATTGATCAGCTGTTACTCGTAAACTTGCAAATTTGTGGTTTTTTTTAATGACGATGATGTGATTTTTTTTTTGCCGTGTGGTGCCGGCTTAAGAATAGTACCACCCCATCTCTTCCCGTGGGTGTCGTCAAGGCGACTAAGGGATTTCACTCCGGAGGACGGGCAGCAGCGTCCTCTGCGTACTTAAAGCCTTACTGCGATCACCAACCCGCTCGCCAAGCGTGGTGATTATGGCAATTACCCCCAGGATCTACATACTAGTAGGTTCTACTGGTGAGACCCGTGCCCAGCAGTGGGCCATCATATGGGTTGATATGTATGTTTAATGACGACTCTTGCAGTAGTGTACAAGCCCTGTGTCGCGGGGGACTATACAAACTACACCCAGACTCGAAACAACAACTTGTGGATCACACAAAGTGGTGTCGGTACGAGTATATAATCACCGCTGCCCCTTTGACAAACAACACTGTTGAAATATTTGTTGGATGTGCTAAAAAACCTCTTTGTTTTAATCACTGTACCATCCAGTGAATAACAATATAAAGTATCTAATTTTAATATTCAACATTTTAAGTGATTATAACAAAAAATAATACTCAAGTATCAAGTTCACATCGCGTAACATTAACATAAACCAAGAAAAATACTTTGACCTACAAAGAACCGGTTCGGTTTTGAGTATTTTCGACAAATTTTGCATGTTTTAATGTAATCTGTTTGTTATGATGTGGACTCGTATATTTGCAAAAAGCAAAGGAGTTAATAATTCATACTAGTTTCATACTAATATTATAAATGTGAAGGTAAACTCTGTCTGTCTGTCTATCTGTTACGGTTTGACGCTCAAACAGCTAAACCGATTTAGATATACAGACCTTCCTTGGTCTGGACTTCAAATTTTTTATCTTTCAAAAATGCAATTATTGTATTTATAAATAGATTTAGATGAAATTTGGTATGGAGATAGTTTGAGTCTCGGGGAAGGACATAGGATAGTTTTTATCGTGATATCCGACATCCACGCGGGCTAAGCCGCGGGCGAAAGTTAGTTACCCTATAAATTTTTAAATCCTGGAGAGTGTCGAAATGTACGTTTCTTGCGGCGTTACGGCCGTATCTTTTTACTACTTAGAAGTTTGATTTTTTCACAGCTTCAAGGCACTGGAGACCTGAGTACCTATATAGTTTTAATTTCAACTTGATACCTCCACGTATCTTGACAGACAGACGGACGACAAAGTAATCCTATAAGATGAGAGATTTCCATGTTTTTCCTTTTGAGGTACGGAACCCTAAAAACTAAAGTGTACATAAGAAATAAAACTTTCTGACAATAAAACAATCACTAGAATTTTATTTAAAATATTGACAACAAAATTATGTTAAGTTACAAAATCTCTCCATAATTATTAAATTTAATGTTTGAGTGATTTAAGAAACTTATAATAACTAAGAAAAATACTAATTACATTGTACCTACTGAATGAACTACAAAACTAAGCGATAGACGAAGTCAAGATGATCAAAATATTGTGGTTCATGCATTTAACACAAAGAAAATATCCAAAATTCAAATTGGAATCCAAACTATGAATAGATAAAAATTTGACAACGATAGTCAATTTATCCCTCTCGTCTGGACGGATGTCCTGTCGTCGTAAGAAGAGGCAGATGGATCATCCAAAATAAACAAGATCAAAATAGTTTGATTTCAAATTCAATACCCAGGGGCTGTACCATGAACTCTTAAAGCCTGTCAATTGTGGAGAAAAATAAACTGTCCTGTTTTAATCCTGACAAAAAGCAGGCGAGTCAGTGATGATCACCGAACCGGCGAGCAACCTATTGTCTATTGTTCAATTCTTTGCACTTGACAGCATTTCAGTGAGTGACATGCGTCAGGTTCAAAAATGAAGTTGAATTGCCCTGCACTTGGCAAATAATTTGTTCATGGTACAGACCCTGGACTTCACTTACAGATGGTTATGAATTGGATCTGTTTTATACGAGTTCGGCGTTATTATTCTTTTGTTAAAGAATAGTGCTGTCTACATTTTCCTTTTACTGTCTACATTTTGACTTTTATTATAAATTGATATGATCTTAGAAGTCCGTTTCGATTAATTCAATGTAATCGATGTTTTTATTTTTTAAGCATGTCACTTCACTATGAAGTTAAGACTAACAAATGTCATAATTGGACCTTCTTTAAGTTGTTTTATTACTGGGTCTTTACAATTCGTTAAGTTTTGTGGCATATTTTTAACATAAGCTTCATCAATGTTGAAGTTTGTCTTAATTTTATTATCTGCGGCCTTGTTGCAGTCTGTATTACTATGATTTGAATCAGCAATCGGTTCTGTTTGATAGAAGTTTTGTGGTATTTTAACATGAGTATCTTTAGAAGCACTGGCTTTAGAAACATCTGTTAAATTGTTGCTATTATCTGTTTTCTTACTGTCGCTATTACGCTGTTCTGTATGATCCATCGTACCTTTTTTATTGTAGTTTAGCGCTATACTTTTAACAGTATCATCTTTAAGAAGACTAGAGTTAAATTATGCTGCTTTTGTTACACCGTCCGCAATATTGTTAACGCCTGTATTATCTTGGTCTAATAAACTCACTAAATCTTTTGTGTTAGAAGGGTTTTGTGACATAAATTTGGCAAAAGTTTCTTCTTGAAGACGAGCGTTGAATATTTCTGCTAAAGTTTTACTATCAACTGTCTTCTTACTGTCCATGTTATGGTGTTTAATTTTTACATTGGGTTCTATTCTATGGGAGTTTAGTGCCATCATTTTGACATAAGCATCTTTAAGAAGATTAGCATTGAATACTTTAGCCTTCCTTTCACTGTCGGCAGTTATATTACCGTCTATATTAACTTGGTTAATATTACATGCTGGGTCTTTTCTATTTTGTGGCATATTTTTAACATATGCCTCACCAATGGTGAAGTTCGTATTAATTTTATTGTCTACAATCTTATTGCAGTCTATATTACCATGTCTTGAATCAGCAATCGGTTCTAATTCTAAGTCTGGGGGTGTTTTAACATAAGTGTCTTTATGAGTGGCATTGAAAACATCTGTTAAATTGTTGCTATTTTCTGTCTTCTTACTGTCGCTATTACGATGTTTTGTATGAAAAATAGGACCTTTTTTGTTATAGTTTTTCACAGCATCATCATCTTTGAGAAGACTAGCGTTAAATAATGCTGCTTTTGTTTCACTGTCTGCAGTATTGTTAGCGTCCATATTATTTTGGCCTATTTTACTTACAAAGTCTTTTGTATCGGAAGAGTTTTGTGGTATACATTTAATACAGGTTTCTTTAAGAAGACCAGCGTTGAATATTTCTGCTAAACTTTTACTATCTACTGTTATCTCACTGTTCATATTATTCTGTTTAATTTTTACACTCGGCTCTGTTCTATAGGAGTTTAGTGCCATAATTTTGACATTAGCATCTTTAAGAAGACTAGCATTGAATACTTTAGCCTTTCTTTCACTGTCTGTTGTTTTATTAACTAATGTTTTTATATCAGTGGAATTTTGTGCCATAGTTTTGATATAAGCATCCTTGAGAGCTATTTTTCCGTTATTGTCTTTAGCTTTGTTACTGTTCATATAACTTTGGCCTATTTGATCAACCTGGTGGACACTGGTGGAGTTTTTTGGCATAGTTTTCACATAAGCCTCTTTAAGAAGTTTTGTATTAGATACTTCTGCTTCAATTATAATTTCTACTATCTTTTCAACGTCCATTTTACGCTGTTCTATTTTAGCAACCGATTCTATTCTATCGGTGGTGATTTGTGGTATACTTTTGACGTTTTGTGCCGCACACTTAAGAGGTAATACATGAAATGGTTTGCTTTTTAAAAATGTCCCCTCTTGTTGAATTTGGAAAGTTTCTAGATTTTCAAAGTAATCTAAATACGGCGTTATTGAAATGTGTAGCACCGGGTGTGATAACTTTGATTTTCCTTTTAGGGTGTTGAGGTGAACTGGAAAAATGGGAAATTCATCTTATTAAACATTGCGAGGAAACTCATCACCCATCAATAGACCTAAAGTGGTAACTCGATCCGATCGGTCACCACTGAGACAATCACTGTCCTAGAATCAAAAATTCGGAACGAGAAGGATCGTTTTTTTTTCTAAATTCTAGGATATCGGGAGTAGCAGTTGACATTTAGCCTTTACTAACTTTAACCCTTGGCTCTGCCCGAGTAGATGTCGGTTATCCCGATAAAAACTGTCCTATGTCTTCAACTATCCTGTCCTCAGGACTCCAACTATCTCCATACTAATTTCATCTAAATCTGTACAGCGGTTTAAGCTAAAAATCGTAACAGACAGAGTTACTTTCTTATTTATAATATTAATTTGGATGCTCGAAACCAAATTCAGGAAATGTGAAATCGACGCTAGTTTTAATCAGGCGCGGATCCAGAACTTTGTTCAGGGAGGGCAACATATGACCCCATTGGCCATGTGTGATTCGCTCGCACTTTTTATGCGAGTGGGGGAGGGGGGGGAGCATTTGATTCAACACCGACGCACCAGCCACCACCACTGAAATGTGAAGCAATTGACTGTCAAAACACATCGACGCAGTGTCAAAACTCCCAAAAAAAAGGTCTTAAGAACTGTCCCTTGGATCCACACCTGCAGTCACTACCTGTTTGTATATATCTTAACGTACATATTTTATTATTCTGTTGTTTATGCATGCGGTTGTTCGCCAGAAGAACAGGATTATAGGCCCAAAACCTCGCCTTGAGGAGTCTTGAAGTAGCAGCTTTTAACATTTTGTCTTCATGTACTCATTCAGTTTCGGCGAAATTTACTTCCAAAATTGCCGAAGACTATAGCTCACTATCAACTGGGCCTTTGAGGCCAGATGTTGCGGTCTGAAGAGGCATATGTCCAATTATGGCTAAGTGCACTGGGTATAATTTTACATTTTTTATTTGATTTTCATAGCAGTAGACTGTGTCTGTAGACCTAGGACCAAGTATAATACTTACTTGGTCCTAGCTTTAATTTAACATGGATATGTGACGGATATTTTCAGATCACAAATTATTGACATTGTCATGTTGACAGTGCAATAAAGTGTTACAATAGTTTATCTATGGACAATGCTTTGATTTTTAGGTTTTTATTTAGAACTCTTTTATACTTTATGATGAGGGCTTTAAAAAAAAATGGCCCCTTCAAAAAGTTTGAAATAGTTTTTTTATGCATTGACATAGACCTGGACCGACCTGTGTCATAAGTTCATAACCTCACAAAAATTGACCACTCTCTAGAAAGAGAAAACGCTACCTACTTTGTGGACAATACCTGTCATGGAGACAGGGCCGCACGAGATTTTTCTCTCTTTCACGCTTTGCAGTCAATATTTACTTTATTTAATTGCAAGGGATGGTGCAGTCCAGGTCTATATGACAATGTTGTGATATGACATTATTTTTTTTAAAAATGGTACAATATTATTTTATTTTTAAGCATTTTTGCTAGTTCATACATATAAATGCATGAAGGAATAAATTGTCATAAGCCGGATTCGAAACCCGTTACGCCATTAAGCGCTCCGGCACCGAGACCACACCCAAATAATGTAACTAACTCACCCTCCCAACTTGGTCGTCATTTTTCCCCAATTTTCTTATTTTCCGTTTTCGCGGCAAGTCTGTGCGACCTGCGCATGTGCGATACGCTCAAAGATGTCCGCCGCGCATGTATTTCTAAGCTCAGCTGTCATTTACCAAAGACAAGATTTTGGTAATACTCATGGTCTAGCCGCAAAAACTGAAAAAAAGAACGTGTTTACGGACCTACGAGATATATATGAGGTTATGTAACGTCGCCATTGTTGATTCATAGGAATCATAAGCCCCTAATAAATTTATTCAGCAATAGATATAGTATTTTCCACAGGTTGATAATATGTAATATCTAACAAAAATCTAAATAATTAAGTAAAATTGGTGTTTTAAAACGTGAGGTGATTTCTATGACCTCATGTTTGTGCCGATGATTGGCCGATGACCCACGACCGGTTTTGATAATTAAATTTATAAAGTCTGTGTTGTCAAAAAGTAACTATAAAATTTCTATAGTGACTTTATGAGTCGCAATCATTGACGTAGAGACCGGACTGCGCCATAACCTCACAAAATTGACCACTCTCTAGAAAGAGACAACGCTACTTTGTGGACAATAGCTGGCAAAGGTCGCACGAGTTTATTTCTCTCTTTCAAGCTTTGCAGTCAATATTTACTTTTTAATTAAAAGGGATTGCGTGGTCCTGTGCTATACGTCAATGCTCGCAATAACGACAGGTTTAATCTATGACGATATGGGTTTAGTTGGGGAGGACCAAGACGGTCAAGGACCAATGAGGCTGTGGCGCGGTGGGAGTGTGTCCGACTGCTACGCAAGAGGTCGTGGGTTCGATTCCCACACCACTTTGTGTGATCCACAAACTGTGGTTCCGTTTCTGGGTGTACTTGGTGTCCGTGACTTGTATGTTTGTAAAGTCCCCCGCGACACAGGGCTTGTACCCTACTGCGGGAGTCGTTTTTTTTTTTTTTTATAAAACGTCAGACAAGTTCACACAGAGACATCAATTTCTAAGCCGGATCTGATTTTTGCAGAATAAGGTTTAGTCACAATATAATTTAAAAACATGAATTCGCACCTGCATTCCGTTTTAAAATTCGGCATTTAATCGAAACAGGCAAAGCTTAGGGCTTAGTCAAGGTCACATTTGAATAGCGATGTCGTGAATGGAAAAGTAGGTACAAAATGTATGGAATTGAAATATGTCACCTGGTCAATAGCAATTGACAGTATCTTAGCTATTTTTTTCCATTCGATGGATCACTAATCTAGCGAATGGTAAGACATGGGTAAGACCTAGAAAACAAAATAAAATAGCGGATTTTTTTTTAAGAATTTGACGTTTTAGGTGGAGACTATAAACATTTTTTTTTTATTTTTTGGAACGAGACATTGTAGGCGTGTAGGCGTTAGCGAATTCGCCACGCCATATTCGGTAAATAGTCCTAATACCGAATGCGGTTCAATGGCATTAGCATTTTAATACAGGCGATCACAAGAGCGCAGATTCGGCTTTTTACCGAATACTGCTAAAACCCAGATACGGCAAGTCAGGTGGTGTAAGCACACGCTGTGGGGCGGTGAGTTGGTGAGCGAAACCGAAATGCATACTCACGCGGCGACACGCTATTCAGTTTTTATGAAGAATAGGAAAACCGAATGCCTGTGAACAGAGCATTCGGTTTTGCCGTATATGGTATAAACCCTATCTTGCAAAACTTGACTCCGTGTGAACGTAACCTAAGGGCGTTTTTCCACCGCACTGGCGCGGATCCAGAACTTCGTTCTGGGGGGCGCAACATTTGACTCAACCGGTCATGTGTGAGCCGCTCGCATTGCTGGAGCTCATTTGATTCAACACCACCATCGAGGGGGGGAGGCAATTGCCTGCCTAAACATTCAGATTCAGTGTTAAAATTCTAAAATTCCCTCAAAAAAAGGTCATTCAGTCGAGTCTGGGTGGGGGGCAATTGCCCCTGTTGCCATATACTGCCAACAGTAATAAGACAAGTATAACCTGTTGCCCTGTTGCTGTTACTATAAAAAATACTATAATATTCGGCTTGCGACATCATAATTTGTTAAAACTGCTCTCTGTTACTTAGCAATAACAAAGGCCGTAATAGTTTTCAAACTATCAGCAAGATGGCGCAAGTCTGACTCGCGTGCGGGAAGGTTTGAGGTTTAGTAACATAGTCCCCGTTGGATGGTTCGATTCCGGCCCCGGTTTTCGGAAGTCTCGGGTTCGAATCCTGGGTCTGGACTTTAAATATTTCTATCTTTCAAAAATGCAATTATTTTATTAACCAAGATTTTCATATGTGAATGGCGGATTCTCACCTTGTCCAACTGAGGGTACATACGTTTTACCAAGGAAAAGTACACTTAAAAACTTAAAAATTTAGGGACAATGAGACGATAAGTTATGTAGATACCTAAGAACATTGACCGTCTGTTTGATGTCCTAGGTTCGTCTTATCTCGTAAATATTGTATTTTAATAGCTCGTCGCCAACCGGTATTGCCACAACCAGTTCTCGACTGGCGGCAAACGACCATCGCATCGTAGTTATTCACATTAGTAATCATTGTTTTATTTCTTCATAATTAGTTTTTACATTAATGTATGCCATCGGTAACGGACTTAGCGATTCAATGTCAAATTAAACGCGCAACTTCATCTGCCTCTGTGGCGCGGTGGGAGTATGTCCGACTGCTACGCAAGAGGTCGTGGGTTCGATTCCCACACGGGACACCACCTTGTGTGATTCACAAATTGTTGTTCCGAGTCTGGGTGTACTTCGTGTCCGTGACTTGTATGTTTGTAAAGTACCCCGCGACACAGGGCTTGTATCCTACTGCGGGAGTCGTCTTAAAAAAATATATTTTTCATTGCTGCTCCGTTCCTATTAGTCGTAGCGTAATGTTATAGCCTACTAGCTTTCGCCCGCGGCTCCGCCCGCATGGATGTCGGTTATCGCGATAAAAACTATCCTATGTCCTTCCTCGGGACTCAAACTATCTCCATACCAAATTTCGTCTAAATCGGTTAAGCTGTTTGAGCGTGAAAGCGTAACAGACAGACAGACAGACAGACAGACAGAGTTACTTTCACATTTATAATATTAGTATGGACAGCCTTCCTCGATAAATGGGCTACCCAACAGACAAAACAATTCGGATCAGTAGTTCCTGAGATTAGCGCGTTCAAACAAACACTTCAGCTTTATAATATAAATAAACTAGTAGTTCCTGAGATTAGCGCGTTTAAACAAACAAACTCTTCCGCTTTATAATATTAGTATAGATATATGTTACGATTCACTGCAGAAACCATTTATGCAGATTTTTGATGACCTTGGTGGATACAACTTTATTGACAATTTTTTTCCCAACAGCGCTTATATTATTTATTTTGTTTGCAGGCAGCACCTCGCGAAGGTTGCGGTTGGCGCAACCCCAAAGGCGCAGACCTCCGCACCACTGGCGAGCAGTCTGGAGAAACCAAGTTCGGAGAGTTCCCCTGGATGGTTGCTATCCTCAAGTATGTATGACAGAGATTTTTACAGCCGACTGCCGACTAGCTGACCCTTGCTACTTTATCTACGTATTTTTATTGCGTTTTTTCACACAGTTTATACAAAAATTGTAATAAAAATCATTAAGATCGGTCGAGCCGTTTCGAAGGATACAGGGTGACTTTGAAATCAGCTCACAAATTGATAGGGGAGATTCATACCTTTAATACAAGCGTATTATATTGAAAAAAAAAAAAATACAAATTTCATGGTCTATCAATGAAAATGTAAGCAAAGTCATTATGGAGGTTACATTTACAAATGAAGTGATAATAACAACGTTTTATTATTTTTGTCAAGCGTATAATACAATCATAACCAAATGAAATAACAATCTAAATATTACCGGCAAGCAAATTGAATGAGGCGCGCATGCGGTAGGTATACCGCATGCGCGTCGTTTTAAATAGAAATATTTTTTTTTTTTAGATAAACCTAATCAAAATTATGTTGTAGGTAGCGAAAAAAATACTCTTTATTTTTTTATTACTTCGATTACACGCAGGTTAACCCCTTGATATTGTCGACTGAATTTAAAATCATCCTGTATTTTTGAATATAACGTGTTTTTAATTAACATCAAAATGCGTCGAGTAGTTTGGCATTTGATTCAACCGGTCAAATCTAGTTTCAAAATTCTCAAATTCCCCAAAAGAATGTCATAGATAATGTCTTGAATTCAAGTGAACTACCATATAAAATATTTGTATGCTATTGGGATATGGCGGAATGTGTTTTGCTCTTAATTTATTGTACCTATACCATCTATGTAACCATCACATTTTATGCAAATAAATTTTATTATTATTATTATACTTATTTTTAAGTTATATGTGTGGTTAATGCCTCAAAAAGAACAATAACCAGACATGTTTTTAAAAATGTTTTGTTTTAATTTCGTCAAAATACGGATTTCATAAATAAAAAAAAATACATAAATTGCTGTAAAAAAATATATCATATCACATATCATGTTTTATTACATTGTTTACACATTCCTTTAATGTAATTAAATAAAACGATAAATGATTTATTTTTTAAACTGGCCATTGTTCGCAACTAACTGCAAAATTTTGGGTTTCGGTATAAAAAATTTATAAAATTTGCTAAAAATAAAAAGTCACACTTTGTCTAAGACAAGTTTAGTTCAAATGGTTCTAAATCGTCTATACTAGCTCCGCTTTACGGCCTTGCATCGATCTTCCAAACACCCTGTATAAAAAAGGCTATTCAGCCCTCCAGACTCGAGTCTGGAGGGGGCAATTTGCCCCTTGTATCCGCGCCTGATTACTGTGAGGTTTCATCAAAATACGTCAAATAATTTTTGCGTGAAAGAGCTTATAACGTAAAACCATGCAATCATCAGCACAAACATTTGATTTTTTTAATTAGTAGGACGTAGGACTAGTACAATTAGCGTAAGGCTTAAAAAAGTACCTAGGGCGAATGACCGTAAAAAATACTTGAATAAATTAATTCAGATCTGGGAAATAACACTTTGATTCCTCACTCACCTGGATAATCGACCTCGCTACAGCCCTCAACAGCAGCACTGCGTTGCCTCAATACCTATATCAAACATTTGTAAACGTATCGTAACAGACTATTTTGGAAAACTTACAGATATTAGACAGACACATTTGATATATATCACTACATAGTATAAAACAAAGTCGCTTTCTCTGTCTCTATATCCCTATGTATGCTTCAATCTTTAAAACTACGCAACGGATTTTGATGCGGTTTTTTTAATAGATAGAGTGATTGAAAAGGAAGGTTTATATGTTAATAACATCCATTAAATAGTGGAGAAATAAGGAGCGGAGCAGCAATAAGAAATGTTGCAAAAACGGGGAAAATTTACGCAGACGAAGTTGCGCGGGTCAGCTAGTATTATATAAAAATATCTACCATTCCAAAAACCCCTGAACAGCTCTAACCATGTTTTTTTAACCCAGGATCGAACCAGTCAACGAAAACGAGCCTGATGGCCAGAAACTAAACGTTTACGTAGGAGGCGGCTCCCTGATCGAACCCAACGTTGTACTGACAGCTGCCCACTACGTGGCAGGAGCTAAAGCTTTGAGGATCAGAGCTGGAGAATGGGACACTCAGAGCACCAAGGAGATTTATCCATTCCAAGATAGAGATGTTGCTTCTATTGAGATCCATAAGGATTTCAACAAAGGTAAGAATATCTGGAAATTTTTGGTCACAGCACGATTTAGAAGACAGTTAGTGTTCGATGGTCTGATCATTGATCAAGCCATGAAAGCGAATTCAGGAGAGAGTATCTAAGTTTATGTAAGTATACTTTAATATTTAAACTGGACTTAGAAACAGGAGCCAAACTGGACCACGCGCATAACTCCCCTGATGTGACATTGACAGCTGCCGACTATGTGGCACGAGCTTTGAAGATCAGAGCTAGAGAATGGGACACTCAGACGACCAAGTAAATTTACCCATTCCAGGATAGTGATGACGCTTCTATTGAGATCCCCAAGGGTTTTAATAAAGGTAGGAATTTTCTAGATATTTTTCAGCTTCACAAATCTGATCTAGAAGTTCTTTATGCTCTAGCGTTATGTTGACAGCAGAAGCCTTATTTATAGCTGTTGCTGGCACGGTCATGCGTACGGTAAGATCACATTAGTATTCACGGCACGGAGTGCTAGAATCCGCTTATCCTCTGAGATTAGGTATTACAAGATAAAACACATATCCTCGAGAGGATTCAGATATTTTGATGGCGAGGAGAGCTTGGAAACTTTAACTGGTATTGTATGAAGGACATCACTCCTTCTAACATTGTTTTCCTTACATGTTTAAGGACTCGGCCCACTACGTGGCTGAAGGGAAAGTTTAGGCATACCACCAAATTGGTCGTTAACTCTGTACTGCCCCATATGCGCTTAGAGTAGGTACTTCATCAAGGTGAATTTGCCAAATCCACTGAAGGCCCTTCCTTGACATGACGAACTGTGTGGTGCAATAGAGACAATTGCCAATCTTACATCGTGTCCTGTATGACATGATCAGCTTTGCTTTCGACACCAACATGTTAGAGACACTTGCCGATTTGAGAACTAAATGGCGTCGTCAAATCTTTGATGGAGTGACGAAACATGATGAGGCCTGGTTTGAGAAAAATCAGCAAAGAGACATTGTGGGAGGAGATGCCGTACAGCAATCTGTTTGCTAAGCCACACGAAACGACGCACCAATAAAAATGACCATTGACCACTGTCTCTGCAACTATCATCCATCAGGATGCTGTGGCTTTTGTTATTTGACTAGCTACATATGTATAAAATCAAATAAAAAATATATAAAAATAAAAAAAAACCCGCCTGCACAAAAAAGATGGAAACAAGATCCCCTACATAATTATATAATTCATGCAGGCGGGTATTTTTTTTTTTATTTAATACTTTTTAATGGTATATTATGTAACCGTTGTAACAACTAACTTTTATCACAGCTATTGTCAAGTATCGAAGATTGTTAAAAGAATGGTTTCTAACTAACTTTTTTAGTATTACAGTCATAATCAAGTTATACCTTTTTGAAATGCTTAAGATAAGCCCTTTAATTTGATATCCATATTGCAGTATTCAAAACAACTTTTTTTTCACACCTCCTTATTTTGAGATGTCACAGCCGCCATGTTTGTTTTTTTCAAAAGTCACATATCTAAGAACACTTGGGCAATCAAGACGAATCTAACGACGTCTTAATTGTATAAATCCGTTCAGTGGATTATGAGATATCAGGTAATAAAGAATATTACATACATATATACATACCTACATATAACCCTTTTTTACAGTCTGTCATCAACATTATTATTAGAGGGCTTGTTTTCCTCTAATGAAGTTGAAGTTGAAGGAAAACAGGCTATCAAAGGCTACATTCTGGGCCTAAACTATATTTATATTTATTGCTTCGTTTTTAGTCCTGAGCCACTTTGATCTTCCAACTTCTGGATCCATCAGTAACTCTAACTCTAACGTTTAGCAGTAGAACCTAATAGTAATTTCTTCCGCAGGTAACCTATTCTACGACGTGGCTCTACTCTTCCTCTCCACTCCTGTGGATCTAGCTCCTAACGTAGGAGTGGTATGTTTGCCTCCCCCTCGCCAGCGGATGCAAGCTGGCACCAAGTGCTTCGCTACAGGCTGGGGTAAAGACAAGTTTGGCAAGGAAGGAAGGTACCAGGTCATTTTGAAGAAGGTTAGTCAATCAAGTAATTTTGAAGAAGGTGGATATCTCAAGCCCTGTGTCGCGGGGGACTTTACAAACATACAAGTCACAGACACAAATTACACCCAGACTCGGAACAACAATTTGTGGATCACACAAGGTGGTGTCCTGTGTGGGAATCGAACCCTACGACCTCTTGCTAACTTCGGTTTTATTTTAAAGTTTTTCCACTCTTGCGCCTCTGCAATCTCATTTTTTCAAGTTTATTCTTAACTTATCCATTTTTGAGTTCCTACGCAAGAACTATAGGATTTCCTCCCAGCCCCTTGTATAAAATAAAAAAAAATAATGAATCCCAATTGTTTATATAATACTTTATAGTGATTAGTTGTAAGTCGTATTTTAACGTAATAACTATAACTAGCGAAAATTTGAGTGAAAATAATTGATAACAAACTCTAAATCGATATATCCTAAACGGTTATTTTAATAAAAAAATATTTAAGAAACCTCATCATGATTTGTTGACTTTATTTTTTTTTTATATCACAATATGACGTCTGACTGTCGCCATTTTGAATTTAGATTTCTGTCATGTCTTTAGTGACACTCGCAAGATTAATACGAATCGATTGACATATGAATAATCAAAATCGGGCCACGCGTTTGGTCTATATAGTGTCACAAAATAACACACATATACATCAAACACTCATGTAAAAATAAGACGTGGTCGACCCCTCTGCCTACCTAAATCGTCTTATTAAATGGATGGCCCCTAACGTCAGTGAGTTGTCTCTGACATGTATTTACTTATATTTTATTTCCAGTTGGAACTGCCAGTGGTAGATCGGAGCAATTGCCAAACAGCCCTGCGCAAGACTCGCCTCGGTAGATTCTTTGAGTTGCACTCTTCGTTCATGTGCGCTGGAGGAGAGAAAGGAATAGATGCGTGCAAGGGAGATGGAGGATCTCCTCTCTCTTGTCCTATTGAGGTGAGAATTAATAGATAAGTAGAAAAAGTATTACAAGATTTTCTAAAAAAAAAACTAGAGCAGCGAGACAATATAACTCTAAGAGTTAGTGATATACAGTATTGTTCTGTAAATATTACAATTTAATATTTACTATTAAAACTTTCGCCAGTTAAAATGCTCTTAAAACGTCTTCTAATTTATCTATACTAATATTATAAAGAGGAAGAGTTTGTTTGTTTGCTTTGTTTGTTTGTTTGTTTAAACGCGCTAATCTCAGGAACTACAGGTCCGATTTGAAAAATTATTTTTTTGTTGGATAGCCCATTTATCGAGGAAGGCTATAGGCTATATAACATCGCGCTACGACTAATAGGAGCGGAGTAGCGACGTGAAATGTTGCAAAAACGGGGAAAATTTACGCATACGAAGTTGCGCGGGACAGCTAGTTATGAATAAAGGGATTTAATGTAGCTAAAACACCCATAGTCTTAATAAACAAATAAATTAGTCGACGTTTTAACATCATTTAAACTATCGATGAAATATAAATGAAACAAATTTATCATAAAACGTCTGCTTATTTATTAGTGTGTGATTTAGCAATTCGAATTTCTTTAGGGAGTGATATTCATAATAAGATTTATATGGCCCTTACTCATAACAAATTAACAGACGTTTTAAGAGCATTTTAACTAACAGATGTTGTCTACTTCTATTCTATTTTAAAATTGCGATCATTTGAAGATACATACAATGGGGGGGATTGAGGCTCTTACTTACTCTTTTACACTTAAACTAGGTTATTTTTAGTACAGTACAAAGCTCAGACACCCGAACAAGATTTTTTCTTCAAGAAATCACTTAAGAAAAGGAAAATATTGAAAACTTGTTGAGTTATAAGCCATTCAAGTTGTCTTGTGTTCTTCGCGCTATCGTGCTCATTGCGTCTCGTAGTATATAATCCATGTTTATTATTGAAAAATAAGTGATGATCACATTTCACATCACATTGTGAACAGGATTTGGACTAAAATGATTAATTTTGATTGATAAATTAATTATTTGAAAAATATAACATTGTCCAAAATTTACCTCAATGGATTGCGTTACTGATTCTGAGCAAACTACTTTCAGGTTTGCACTATACCAAAATTAACGTTGTATATGTTTTTTTTTAATATAATTTTATTTATTTTCAGTTCGAACAAGAACGTTACATGCAAAGCGGTATAGTTGCGTGGGGTATCGGTTGCGGCGAAGATGGAACTCCCGGAGTATATGTAGATGTGTCCTACATGCGTGACTGGATTGATGACAAGATCGCCGGCAAAGGATTAGACCCCAGGACTTATACTTTTTAGATTTAGCTCAAAAGGCTGTTGGTTCAATGTTAAAATAAAAAAAAAACTGTAAATTAAAAAAAAAAAAAATAAGTGCAACCGTCTTTTTAATAAATCTGTGCTTAATCGGGTAACATTACCAATTTAATTAAAAAAGTGTTTTTTACAATTTATATTTTTATTAATCACTAGCTATATAAACCTATATTTATATTTAACTCTAAAAAAATTTACTTACCATGGAACAATGTCAAAAGTTTGAAATTTATGTTTGTTTTTTGTTACTTTTTTTCTTTACAAACTCTACCTGCGTTTTTTTTTTTTAGTTTTAACATAAATCAACGGTCTTCTTTCTTCAAAAATGCTCATTTTATCAATTTACGGTTTTTTATTTTTATTCATTCAATTTCATTCTTTACAGCGCTATAAATTCATTCTCCATGACTTGTTTTTTTTTAAATATAAAACTTTTATGTACCTATGAGATTTAATGTATGTCCTACTACAATTTTACCTACTCAACTTATATTATAAGAGAAATAAACATTTCATAAAAAAGTATTTTTTTATTTATTTTGATACAGAGTTAATTCTCTTCGGCTTCCCATTGAATTCTAAAGTAGCTACAAAGAATCTTGACCAACAAGATTTATAAATGAAAAGAAAAAATTGTCTATGGTGATAATCAAAACAATATCTATGGAATCCACATACCCACTAGAAATCGAAATATTAGACCATGGTCTACTTAATAGGGGGGGGGGGACCATTTAGATATACTATAACTATTTAATTATACATTCTACCCACTTCCATGGTTCTGTCTTCGTTTTTATTCTAAAAGAATCATACATTTGTATGGATAGTGAACGTAGCTACCTCGCCCACAATCGTGTGAGTGAATAATAATGAATAGACATTCAGTAAAATGACAATAAAATACCCAAGTATTTATTGGCCTTGTTTGGTTGCTTGTTCGCAATAAGCTCCGTAATCCATTAAGTACTCGCAAGCGAGTTTAAAGTTGTGAATTTTGTTGATTTATCATTAAAAATAGTAAAAATTAATTGAATATTTAAGCTTTATTAACTTTATTCATTAACCAACATGACACAAATACTAATATTAGTACCTACAGTATACATTAAATAGGAATTCACTAAGCTAAAAAAAAAATAAAAGAAAATAAATTTTGGTCTCACGATTTAATACTTTGAACAACAATAAAATAATTCCGAAAACAAAAAAACTATTTACAAAGTAAATTGAAGAAAAAAGGTTATGCTTAGTACTAAACTTCACTGAAAAAAAAAAGTGGGAAATAATAGCATAAGCTGGCATAAAAACTTTTGCCAAACACAGCATTAAAAAAAATACTAGTTATTTTTTATTGGCCGTAATAAATGTTGCCATAGCCTATGTTTTCAGCTCCCACAAATAAAGGTATATTTAAAAAATCTTACAGTGTTCTTAAATATTAATACATTTCTTTTATAGTAACTTTATTCAACATTTGGAATGAACTAACACACAGATTGGCACTAATATGGAGGGCTCTCATTTTCTTTATTCACTTTTTTTAACTTTCTCCGCTAAGACATTCGAATTATAAGATCCTAAAAAAAATGCGATTGAACCATAGATTGTATTTCGTAGCAGATTGCAATCCTTGGCGGTAAAATATAGACAATTTCTTAGGCCTGCATATTAAAATGGTTGAAATATATATTTTTGTAATGCTTTAATCGCCAAAGACATATTTAATTTTAATACTAATATAAATCTATGCATTTGAAAGCTCGGATTATTATCGTTGTAAGAGGCGCGAAAACTTAAGTTTTCTAATTTCAAAAGTTTTTAAGGCCATGGAAATATTTCATGAAGGCTAGTTCGATTTATAAAATGCATACTATAATACTTTTTGTTTAGAGATGGCGGGATAAATTACTATTATTTGAAATACTTTCGGAGTATATATATTATAGTATGCACTATCTAAATTTATAAATCTATTAATATACACAACAGTCATATTTTTACTTTTTTTTTTGTATCCGTAGGCATATTCTCGGTTCTCATACACACATATAAATTACGCTACTTTTCGTGTACATATTTTAAGCAATTTTATATAAAGCATGTAATTTTAGAGTACATAGTTTTAATTTTTACGTAGCCGAGTCGAATCGAATAGTTAAAAATCGAATAGTAACGGCGATTCAATATTATTCGACTAAATTTAAACAATTGAACATGTAAGTCTTTGACTATTGTCTATTCCGTTAGAGGCACCGTTGTCTAATTAGTATTAAATACATCGAAAACATTCTCTTAGTAGATTAGTCGACTAACAATAAATAGTTTTGGAATCGATTTGAGCTCAGTAAACTATTCCGAACTACGGCACCATAAAATCGACACAAAAATGACGATTACTTCAAAAATACGATGTTTTAATAGCAACAGTAAGATGAACCTAAAAATTAAATAATAATAATCTCAAAACAAAATATAATGAAAAAACAGGTGTTGTGGGGGAAATATTAAACATAAAATTATTACAAAAAAGTACTCTTAAAAATAAACAAAAATCTTGCAGATATATCGCACTGATATTACAAGACCGCATCAACTCAAAAAAGATCAAATTTGAGATAACACTTTCTAGATACGTAAAATTCAATGTTCGACGCGTCAATAAAACCGTCGTTCAAATAGTTCAAAAAACCACGGAGAGATGGCGTTATGAGACATTCTTAGTGATTCAATGCGCGTTCTTCCCCTCCCGCGCAATATTGCATCATCTTTAGTTACGGTTGAAGTTCGTGAAGTGAGGTTGTGTCGCTGTGCGGTAAAAACCGCATTATTTTGGATTACAACGATATTACTGAATCAGGTATGTATAAATTCAAGTGTTATTTCGAATTACTATATTATTGTTGATTTAAATCAAAATATAAACTTCTTGCATTTCGAGTTGCTACACTATCATTAAATGACATAAATCTGATGTCGAGTAATATTTTGACTTACGACGTTCTTATTGGTTCAGTAAATAATTTTAGACTTAATACACTATTAATGAATGATTTTTATTTTGTAGGTTTTTGTAGTAAATTGTCATAATTTTCAAAATTATGTTAGAGGTACCTATAGGATTACTGTTCACGTAATCAAATAGTGGTGGCTACTTTTAATAAAAATATTCTTCTATTAGTTAAAAACTGATTTTAAGTTATTACACTCTAGGTGAAACAAAGAAATCATTATTTTTAGTAATTTTTAAACCTACTTTTTTATTTACAGCATGAACCGTGGGCGACGTTTAGTGGACATGGCGACCAAATCTAGATCTACAGGTGAGGATGACAAAGAAAACATAAACGAAGAAAATATTAGAAACTATTATATTTCACCCCTGCACAGTGATCAGAGTGATTTTGACGATTCGGACTGCGACCCTCATTTCATTCCTGGATTAAACGGTGAAGTTCCTAATTTACTTCAGGGTACTTCTACGAGACGGCAAAGTAGTTCTGCTTCAAACAGTTCTTCTTCAAGTAGTTCTAGCTCATCTTCGTCAAGTAGCTCAGATGATGAAGCAGAAAATAATTTAAATCCTGTTGCTTCTACTAGTGGATCAGCAGGTCAAAATAATTTAAATCCTGTTGCTTCTACTAGTGGCTCCACAGGTCAAATAACTACGCAGACAAATACTTCAGAAGTGCAGGAAATCGTGAGAGGCAAGAAAAGGGTGAGAAATGAAGCAAATTGGAAAAATAAAATGGCAAAAACACTTCGGAATTTAGGCAAAGACTACACGTCAAGTGGGAAAAAACTTGTACCCGCAAAGAAAATGGGTCCTTCGTGTGGAGATACATGTCGGCTAAATTGTAAAGCTAAAATTAATGAAACCCAGAGACAAGATTTTTTTAACTCATATTGGTCATTAGGAGACCTGCAAAAACAAAGACAATTTTTAATAAATCATACTTCACAAATTAAACCAAAATACAGATACTCATCTACTCAAAATTTCCGAAAATTAAATACCGCATTTTACTTCGAGCTCAACCACACTAAAATTAGAGTTTGCAAAACTTTTTTTAAGAATACTCTCGCAATAAATGATAGGCCAATTGCTACTGCGTTATCAAAAAAAACCGACACTGGATTTGTAGAAGAAGAATTGCGCGGAAAACATAATAATCATCGAACTGTGGATCCCGAGGTCAATGAAAGTGTGAAAAGTTTTATCAATAGCATACCACGAATCGAATCACATTACCTTAGAGCTCAGACATCAAGAGAGTACATTGCCTGTGACAAATCTTTAGCCGACTTATACCGAGACTATAAAGAAAAGCGTACAAATGAAACACTACCATTTGCATCTCAATCTACTTTTAACCGTATTTTTAATAGAGATTTTAATATTTCATTCCACATACCAAAGAAAGATCAATGTGATTTGTGCGAAAGTTTTAAAAATGCTGACGAAGAAGGGAAGCAGAAAATAATTCAAAATTACGAAATTCATTTAAAAGAAAAAGAACTGTCCAGAAAAGAGAAAGAAATCGATAAAAATAGGAATGATAACACAATTGTTGCTGTTTACGATTTACAGGCTGTTATGCCGATACCAAAGGGTCAAGTCTCAGTTTTTTATTATAAAAGTAGAATTAATTGTTTTAACTTTTCTGTAAGCGACTTACATGCTAAAGATGTTGAATGTTATTTTTGGAATGAAGTAGAGGGAAAACGAGGTGCGATTGAAATAGGAACATGCATTTTAGATTATTTAGAAAAGATTACACAAGATAAACCTGAACCAGTAAACGTGATTTTCTATTCTGATAATTGTTGTGGGCAGCAGAAAAATAAATATCTTTTAACTGCCTATGCATATGCAACACAAAAATTCAACATCGCAAGTATTACCCACAAATTTCTTATTAGAGGACACTCACAAAACGAGGGTGACAACGTACATAGCGTTATTGAAAAACAAATAAAACGATTCCTTAAATCCGGCCCTATCTATGTCCCACATCAATATGCCACCTTAATTCAGATAGCCAAAAAAACCGGACAACCTTATAAAGTTACAAACATGACCCATGATAAATTTGTTGATCTTAAACTACTTCAAGAACAGTGGGGTAGTAATTTTAATGTGAATGAGGACAGAATCCAAGTAAAGTGGCATGAAATTAAGGTGCTTCGTGTAGAAAAAGAACATCCAACAAGTTTCTTCTATAAGAATTCTTATGAGGACGAAAATTATTTCAAAGTAAACGTACGTAACACACGACGTACTGGAAATCAATCGGTTTTATTTCCGATGGATTTAATACCAGCTTACACAAATAAAATTCCTTTAACGCAAAACAAAAAAAGGGATATAAAAGAGTTGATTGATAAAAATATAATTCCGAAGACCTATTATGAGTCTTACTATCGAAATTTGATTGACTAGTTTAAAGTAAAGTTAAAATTTTGTTAGCATTTAAGTATAATGATTGTGATTTTCAGACTGATTACAGTTTAAGGGTACACAAAGTGTTTTTCGTTTTTATTTTCAGTTAATTATTGTTAAGTGTTTTTTTATGGTACCTAATTCCTTTGTTTTAAATAAGTTCAATATAACTTTTTTATTATGTTTTTATCATAAGTGACAAAGATTTGTATGTGATTTATAATTATGTAAAAGACTGATTAAATTTATTTTATTAGATAAGTATAAAACTTAAATTAAAAAGAAAACTTAAATAATGTTGATTTTCTATGTTTTTGTTACTTCTTAATAGTCATAAATAAGTGCCATTATGTTTGTGCTATATTATTTTGTAAAATATATTATTTTTCTTAAATTTCTATTTTTATTTACCTCCTAATATTTGTCTAAAGTAATAGGACTATAATTTGAAATTGTAATAACTCTAAAAAACTACCTAAAATCCTATTAAAAATAATCATTAATAGTTGTATTAAGTCAAAATATTTCACTTACAACGTAACAACTAAAAATAACTCATTTTATTTTTTAAATTGCTCCGATAATACAGTATTAACTCAAAAAATGGTTATAACTTGATAACCTATAATCTTTTAAACAATTCTTTAAAACATAAATCCCTCAATCTGACCAATGAATCTTAAGTAAGTATTCACTTTTTCCTTATTTTTAAAGGAGGTCAGAAATCAGTTTTTTGTCATTCCCCAAAAAACGTTAATTTTGAGTTGATGCGGTCTTATAATATCAGTGCGATATCTTAAGATGTATCACAGCAAACTAGTGCATAGAGTTCTCAATCCTGCTACACATGTGTAATTTTCCCAGCGATATATCAGCAGATATTTTACTGAAAAATGGTTAACATCTTTTTTACTAATAAAACATCGTAATTTTACCTGTTGTACCTTACTCCGAGGCGTTGATGGTAATGGTTTTGCCCTTAGGATCGTCAAACCTGAAAATAAACATAAAAAATACTTAAAAAAGGCTCCGAAAATACTAATTTTACATAACCAACCAACTTAACATCAGCTAAATATTGTGGCCGTTAATTCAGTTGACATTTAGACACTGAGGTGATTTTGGCGGGAGTGCAGCGATGGCGAACAGCGACGTGATTAGTCCCATCTGTGTCACGTCATCACGTGACATATATCAGCACAAATCGTAAGCCTTTCCTCCCTAAACCCAACACTTTAGGTTCTTCATTGAGGTAAAACTTGACTGCCTCTGTGGCGCGGTGGGAGTGTGTCCGACTGCTACGCAAGAGGTCGTGGTTTCGATCCCCACCCAGGATAAAACTTTGTGTGATGAGCACGATGGTTTATTCTGTGTCTGGGTGTTATTTATCTATAAAATGTATGTATTTAGAAATATATATGTATGTTTATCAGTTGTCTGGTTTCCATAGTACAAGCTCTGCTTAGTTTGGGATCAGATAGCGTTGTGTGAGTTGTCCCAAGATATTATTATTTATTAAAACTCCTCAGAAAAGAGATCCTTCCACCCACCACTGTGCCTCGTCATTTGTTATCTGTGCTCATGATTTCTGCCGATACGTATAAAACCAAATCCTCACCTATCCATAGTCCTGATATCCAACATCATCATGATACCATAGAACATGATAGCAAGAAGCAGGAAGGTAACGAAGAGAGCAGCCCAGATGGGTGCAGTGAAGAAGCCAACGCAGTTGATGGAGTCACCGTACTGAGTGGAAGCGTTTGTGGCAGCGAAGTATGGTTGGACCTGAAACGATTAAGTGAATTAACTTCCTATAAAGCAGTAAGAAATTATAATAAAGCAATTAGATTAGCTCATTACAAACTCTTGATGCATTGAGGATTCATTTCAAATAGGTATATATAAAAATGAATATATGTCTGTATGTCTCTATGCATTTCAAAACCATTAATCAGATTGTGATGAAACTTTGGCAGGGTGTTCGGGAGTCACCCATAAGGGTTCCTGGCCCAAAAAGCTATTCCAAATAAAAATAGGTAGACTATAAATGCAAATTTGGCGAATGTTTTTTTTCATTAAGAGTTAAAGAAACTCGTAATTAAGAAATCTTACATGTAAGAATAAGATAAGCAGATGGCAGCCATATTTTTTAAAAAATAAACAAACATTTCAAAAAAATCTTGATACAATAATTTATATTTTTCAGAACACATCATTTTGAAAAAAAAATTGCTTTTATTTTCACACACATAGTTTTTTTTTTTCAATTTAATCTTTTAATCACTTTATCAGGCTATGAACAGATAAGATGCGAGTCTGCCTGTCCCATTTATTTCATTAATCAAAATTTTTCAATGGGACTTCAGCCACTCTAGGTGGCTAATATTTTTATTGCACCTAATGTTTTTTTTTTACTGTAAATTGAGAACTCCCTGTGTTCTATTTCTTAACATCTTATTTTCAATAGTGCCTTTCAGTGTAGTCCCTATGTAAGAGCATGCAGAATAATACAAGTAGAAACAATACCTTCAAGTTCTCAAAGCTGATGGTGTAATCTTTAGTCTCGTTGACAGTGGAGAACTTTACATACTGAGCACAACGGTATGAGAAACCTAGGACAGCATACACTTCGTTAACAGGTTCCAAAAGCTCGACAACAGACCCAATGTTTAGTTGAACAGATTCTGAAAAACAAGAAATTAATATATAATACATTAATACATATACAGGGTGTAACAGAAAGGTGTGGTCATATTCAAGGGTTGGTATGTGCCCATGATACTGAGTGCACATACATAATTTTATCAAAATCGGAGTACCATAAAAAATAATTAATATTTTTTTCATTCGTTTATTTATGAATGAAAAAGTTATTAATTAAAAAAAGTATGACTTAAAAAGTTCTATGCCATAATAATCCAATCCAATTGTGTACCAGGGAAGGTATAATTCTTATGGAATACGCCTTTCACTACAGAATTTTGACAAAAAGAATATGCTATAACTATGTAATATAAATGCAACCAGCTATGGCACCATGGTAGGTGCAATACTGATAACATACCCTATCCGCTGCTGAAATTTGACCACACCTTTCTGTTACACCCTGTATAAAACTTAAATACCAAACTGCTAAAAATAGATTGTAATGATAAAAGTAGATTGTAAATTTTTTGGCATTTTTAAGACTAAAGATCAAATATTTAATGACAGGACATACAAAATTTTATATTAATACCTACAGTATATCTATACTTATATTATAAAGCTGAATAGTTTGTTTAAACACGGTAATCTCAGGAACTACTGATACAAATTTAAAAATTTCACTGTCGGATAGATAGGTGAGGAAGGCTATAGGTTATATAACATCACGCTACAACCAATAAGAGCGGAGCAGCAACGAGAAATGTTGCAAAAACGGGAAAAAATTACGCCGACGAAGTTGCGTTGCGTTTACATTAAAAGCAGTTGTAATAATTATTAATAGGGAGTTGAATTAATTCCAATAAGTAAATATGACGAAAAGCTAGTGTTGTTTACCAGAAACTTGAATGTATGCCAGGAGTGGGTCACGTCAGTAGTATAAACATTTAGGAGGGCTAGAATTTGGAACCTGCAAGCACCTTACAATTGTGAACCCATGCAAATGGTTAATAAGAACTCAATAATTAATTTTACTGTTATTTTTTACGACTCTTTGCCTTAAAAAATAATATATTTATTACACATAATTACAATAACAGTTGCATCATTGTTTGTAACTTATTCATGCAAAAATAAATCAACAAATTTTTGTTTGATTTATATTTTTGTTTATACAAAAAGATTATTTAATAAGGAAACTGTTTTTGCCAATTTTTGCAAGGCCTTACTTTGAGGCTGAATGTCATGTGATACTAAAAACCAAATGCTTTTCCCATGGCTTCAGCCACTTAATGTTTAACTTTTATAGCCTACTTGCTTTAGTCCCTGCAGGCCTACTTTCTTTCTTTAAAATTCGTACTTAAATTTCCTAAGTTTACATTACAAAAATATTATAATAAATTTTTGAATAAGCACAAGAACTTCCAACTCAGGGATGATTTCAGGAATGAGTGGATTAAATAGATGTTCCTGGATCTATACATTACTACTTTATTTTTGGATCGAAACTTCGTTTTCATTGAATTAAAGTGGGCCTTTGGTTCCGCCCATATGGTAGTTGGTTATCTCAAAAAAACTAATCCATGTTCTTTCCCAAGACTTAAGCTATCTTCTTACTAAATTTCATTTCAATTGGTTCAACTGTTTAAACGTGAAAACGTAATAGACAGAATTACTTTCACATTTTATTATTGACTGCCTCAGTGGCGCAGTGGGAGTGTATCCAACTGCTGAAGAGGTTGTGGGTTTGTTTCCCACACAGGACACCACTTTGTGTGTTCCACAAATTGTTGTTTTGGGTCTGGGTGTACTTTGTGTCCGTGACTTGTATGTTTGTAAAGTCCCCCGTGACACAGGGCTTGTACCCTACAGCGGGAGTTGTCTTTTTTATAAAAAAATTTGATGTTTAAATCCATCCATTGTCACAATTTTTCAGATTTATAATATTAGAAGAATAATGACAATACTTACCAAAGAACCAGTATCCAGATTGAGAGATGAAGTTCAAAGTAACACTCGTTTGGTTTTCAAAAGTCAACGTAGCTGTCACTATGGTGTCATTGTACTGCGCAGATGCAGCGGTAAGTGATTTCAATGGAGTTGTGTCATTGCTACTCATCAATGAGATGCTTTCTACTGTGAAAAGAAGACCGCTGAGAGTCGTGACTGTACCATTAAATGATACATCACGACGAACGCGGGAATGAGCATCTGTAAATACCCAAGAAGGGTAACGGCCAGTGTAGACGAACAAAACATCACCATTTTCCTGCAAAGCTGACGCAGTTTGCTGCATAAAAGCATCATGGCGGCGCAGGAGACTAGTTCTTGAGTCCTCTTCATCCGCGTCTTGTAGTGCAATGAATATATATTTGCCTTCTGGAGACTTTGCCGAAGGTATCTCCTGGGTTAAACTTTCACCGGTTAATTCAAGGTCTGTCTTCGACTTCCGAGCGAGTACATTTAACACATCTAATGGATCTTCTACGGAAGATAAGTAAATAGCATTACTAATCTTGCTGTGTAGGTATGGAAAAGATGTCTCACCATCTTCATTTTTGCGTGAAAAATCTTCAACAGACAGCGCCTCCTCGTAGAACACAACCACCTGCTGATCGTCACCTAATTTGCTGTGTAATTCACTGAGGAAATCATCCGGAGTTAGCGTTTTCATGGGATTCGTACGCACAGGAGAACTGATCTTGTCGCCCCATATATACAGTGGTACATTCGATGCGTAACAGCTAATTACACTTACAACTAACAACGGGAACACCAAACGGCAAAACACCATTTTAAAAGGCTAAACTATGGACGTAAACGGACTAAATGCTATTATTTTAACCCAAAATTGTCATAAAAAGACAGAGTTTGGGCGATGACGATTGACCATCGGTCATGTGAAAAGTGATCATATGATAACTTTGACGCATTGTCTATGATTTTATAATGTTGCCATTTTAGTCTCAAAATTTGCCCACATAAACAGTAACATTTTTAAGCCAAGGTTAAATAAAACAGTGATAATAGATGTAAATTATTGTATAACCCATTTTTATTTTAATTAAACTTTGTACACGATATAGGTTTTAGAACAATTAATTTAAAACAAGAACTTTTATTTTGAATTTCGCATAACGCAAAAGATTTATTTTTTACTCTCAGATAAACTAAATTACCCCATCACAAGGGAGTCAAAGTGTTTTCTCAAGTGTCAGTTCCATAGACAAACTTATCAATTGTTCGCATTTTCTCATGAGGCAATGAATATGTTCGATATTTACCAAGTATCTGGGAAGTTCTCCTCAAAATAGAACTTGATATTATTTAAATTACGGCTGAAACCTAATTATCCGTGTTATACCCTTCGGGGGAAAGACGGTTCTATTTATGTGTTCGAGCCTATTTTTTTTTATTTTAGCGTGTGTCAAAATCCCCACGGATTCCAACCCATCGAGAGCACGACAGGTGGGTAAGTATGTCGGACTCGAACCGACAAAAAATCACACGTTCTCACACTTCTTGTAGATTCATTGCAGGAGATGAGGGTGTCCTACCTAAGGGAACCCTCATCTCCTAATAGTTTCCTTCACCTGCGGCGGACCTTGGCCAAGTATATCGCCCCATCCATTGCTGTTTTCAATTAGCTGCTTTTGGTGTTCGAGCCTACGCTTGAACCACATTTGAGACGTGTTAATTATCTGCTGGCGCGGCGCTGCCTATTCTAATTTTGTAGGATTAGTAGGTAGATGGTAGAAATAAGCGTACTGTGAGTATTGTGTACCTAATGATTTACAGAGTTTAATATTAAATTTAAACACTCAAATAGGGCTTCTAAATAAATCAAAATTTAAATTATCAGGTGATTGAGAAATTAACACCTATTGTACCTATTTGGGTTTTGAGCAGTTGTTGCTTTTATTTCTTGGAAATAATGCCGAAAAAAGGTATTCTTGGATCGCCAGTTGTCTTTCCGTAAAATCTCGTCGATGTCGCCGATCTAATTGTTTGTAGCGACTACTGCTAAAGCTGCCTGCTGAGGCCGCTATTCCTGCTTCTTTGATTAATGTTCTTATCCATCCCGCGATCACTATCCTATCCTAGAGGCGGCTTTCTGATCCTCCAGTTATAATTAACTAGCTGTCCCGCGCAACTTCGTATGCGTAATTTTTCCCCGTTTTTTAAACATTTCTCGTCGCTTCTCCGCTCCTATTAGTCGTAGCGCGATGTTATATAGCCTATAGCCTTCCTCGATAAATGGGCTATCCAACAAAAAAAGATTTTTTCAAATCGGAACAGTAGATCCTGAGATTAGCGCGTTTAAACAAACAAACAAACAAACTCTTACGCTTTATAATATTAGTATAGATAAGTTTGTTATTGTTACAGGCTTGAGTGCGGCGCGTTTCAGATATAGTTATAGTTTTTTTACGCAAAGGACTGGATCAAGGCGGTTGTTAGTTCCTTGTTTTAATAGCAATCCCGACTGCCTTCAATAAATTTAGAATAGAATCTATCTTTGAGCCAAATTTTGGGCATAATAATTTATTATTTGGCCAAAATTTAATTCATTATCTTTGTTTTCAAACTCACTGTTTCCTATTGATAAAAGTGTTAAATCATGGACTCTTAACTAACAAGAGTACTTAATACACAGGTGTGTCAGCTAGGCTGTTGTCATGATCGTAGGATTGTAAAAAAGTTAGCAAGTATGTTCCATGATGTTGACTTTTTTACTAACGGATTTTCGACAAAGATACCTTTAATTACTTGCCTTACTAGGGGATGCGAGCCGAGTAGGTATTTGAGATCTCAAGGGATTGCTGAAGTTTAAAACAAATGATTTATAGAGTGCTTTGGTCCTAGGAGCTAGTTTTATAATTCTATAGCTGTCCCGCGCAACTTCGTCTGCGTATTTTTTCCCGTTTTTGAAACATTTCTCATTGCTGCTCCGCTCCTATTGGTCGTAGCGCGATGTTATATAGCCTAAAGCCTTCCTCGATAAATGGGCTATCCAACAATAAAAGAATTTTTCAAATCGGACCAGTAGTTCCTGAGATTAAACAAACAAACAAACAAACTCTTCCGCTTTATAATATTAGTATAGATATAATAAGTTCAGCTTATCAGCTACACAAAAAAAGCCGCACTTCGGTGAATTGAAAAGATTTTAAATACGAATGGAATAAAGAAGGTACTAAAATTTGGGTCGTAAATCAGTCGGTCAGCTTTTAATTTTTTTCAGGTCGAAGTGTAGTTTCTGGTAATAATACTTATCGATTTTTAGGTTCTTTATTCATTATTCAAAGTTATTAACAATGTCAAATAATCAATTATGGTTTTTAATTTACATGATCCTACATTTACAGCCAGTTTCGCCACCATGACAGTAACTATATAAGATCAAGTTATTTACATTTACATTATTATAACCAATTTCGCAAACGAACAAAGGTCTAAATATACAAAAAAAAACCCGAAGTCTCTTGAATGTTAGTCTCTTATATACCCAGTGAATATAATAGTGTTGCTGTGTAGTATTATTTGTAGTGTAATTGTGTAGTGTTAAGGTGTTGTGTGACTACAGTACGATCAACGTAACTTCACCGGATTGAAGTTAGGTTTTTAACCTAAGAGATGCGACCCTAAAATTACTAACGAAAACAATTAATTATGTTTAATCGATTAAAAATACTAAAAACATTTTAATTCAACAATATAAAAACACTATTTAAATGAGTTCATAATAGTTTAAAATTAGAACAGTTACAGTAAATACTAAAGAAAATTTGAAAAAAAATAATCACAAACAAACATGAGTTAGTAATACATAGTAATATATTATCTGTGGTAATACTAATTATGACAATGTAATGCGTAATCGCATCTCTAATTCTCTTGGTTTAGTTACCGCCCCCGCCCCCCGCTTCCTGTCACCATTTACTTCCAAAAAATGCATCTGCGCTACCACTTGTCGCCTACTTCAGTCCGGCCTAGTTACGTTGATCCAACTGTATGTTATGTTATTGTGGCTCAAAACAAGTAAAGACGCATAACGTCACTTCGCTCGCATCCCTTGTGTGAGTGGTTGTTCGCTTATTGCAAACGACGCAATTACGTCGTAAGCGTTCACGAATTTTGCCGGCAATAAACTCGTATTGTGCCGGCACATGCCTGACTTGAGCCCCAGCCTGCTGAGCCAAACCATAAGTGGAAGTTATGTGTTGTGAGTGCTTTTGTATCAATTCACTCACCAAAGTTTTTCTAAAAAAACGGTGAGCGATCGGGTTTTGTATGCGGTGTAAAATGTAAGCATTTAAAACACTATCATTCAAGAGCCGAGCCAAGACCCTTGTCCGTTTCCTTTCTACGGGGTACAGCGCCAACATTTGGTCCTTTCGATCGACACCACCCATACACGTCGTAGTCTGGGATGATGGAAGGCTTTAAGGTTTGGCCACACTTCACAGTGACGAGACCATGGTATGTCGAGATAAAAACCACGCGGTTCTTATCTCGCCATACCACTAGGTCAGCTTCCCTAGAAGTGCAGCCAATTACCTGTGTTTTTTTAAATATTTTTTCCGTGGGTACAAATTGTCGGTTGGCCATATGGTATGGCCCTTGTGCTCGAGTCCTTCGATTAACCCAACCAACGAAGGTATAACGCCTGAAACAGGTCCGTCACCTTGCGGACCTTTGTTACCAGCGTGAATCACAAAGCGCCACAAATAGCCGCTTTGTGATTCACATACTTCGTAGGACTTAATTCCTATTGAGGCCGCTTTATTTTGAATATATTGACTTATATCCAACCACCCTTTCCACATGGTTAGACTTTCGTCTAACGCTATGTTTTGAGACATACTAAACAAGGTTTGGAACTTATTGTTAATGTGGTCCAAAATGAGCTGCACCTTATTTAGGCTCAGATCGTATCATTGATTCAGGATAACAATCGTCATTATTGCGAAAATGTAAACATGTTGTCAACAGCAAGAAACGGTCGTATCGCATAGAAGCAGTGAAACCCGGCGTGATAAAGACGTCCTTCGCAGACGACCAATACTCCTTCAGGCGAGTTTTGATCACAATCCCAATGGCGATAATAATTCCAAAAAATAACAACAGCTCATTAATATCGGTATCGTGCCATCTGCGAATACGACTTTGTTCACGCAGGGTAGCTTCTGCTTCCATGGCCGTTACTAGCTGTTGCGCATATCTATTGGTTTCGGCTGCAATGTGCCCCAAAATTTCGTTATCCCTTATAGCAGTAAATGCTGAATACGGGGTTGCGAAATATTGAGTGGGGCCACAATTGATGTCGGAGATTGGTTTCCTTGTCAAGTTAGGTGGAACCTGAGATTCCGGGAACGCTCTCCACCTAAAATCGAACCTTTCGTCAATGACTTATTTATCATTTCTTCCCCATCATCCTCGGAGTCCTCTTCACTCCCTGTAAATATTAAGAAAACATTTTGAATTTAAAAAGCGTGCATAAATCAATTTAATATTTTTGTATTTTAAATTTTAGATAATAATTATAAATCTAAAAAGTATTATAACGTTAATCCCTTGAATCTACGTTTATATCTAGAAAAATGTTGGAACTAATTGTAATAAAGAAACGGACTTACCATAGGCAAGAATGCTACATATAACGGCGTCGTCAAGCGCTCTTTAGATGAGGCCGGATCCGCGTAACTAAAACAAAAATAAAAACAATAAGAGAATAGCCTAACAGTGTTTAAGTTTTAAAGTTAAATTTTGAATAATATACTGACTGAGTTCGCCTCTTTTGACCACTATGTGTTTTTGGACCACTTCTCCCTGCTGCCTTTAGGAATCTGCAAATATTATTATTATAAATCAATAAGGAAAGCTTATGTGAATCTCTTCCCGTGGGTGTCGTCAAGGCGACTAAGGGATTTCACTCCGGAGGACGGGCAGCAGCGTCCTCTGCGTACTTAAAGCCTTACTGCGATCCCCAACCCGCTCGCCAAGCGTGGCGATTATGGGCATATATATATTTAAGTTTAAATTTGATAATATTGTATACTTATACCTATGTGTTAATCCAGGGTGTCAGCTAACTCCATACCAAATTTTATTAAAATCGCTCCAGCCGTTTAGACGTTAAGAAGTAACAAACATACACACTCACATACTCACAAACTTTCGCCTTTATAATATTTGTGTGATAGTGTTAAACAATATATTTATCAAATTTAAACTTAAATAAATAAATAATTATTTACATGCCATTGACACCGTCATCTCAGGACAGGATGCGTCGCCGTCGTCCCGATACAGACGACGTCGTTCTATTGGGACGACGGCGTCCTGATATAGTTCCCGTCTTCCCGATTCAGATGAGGTCGTCTTGTTGGGACGGCGTCGTCTCGAATCAGTTACCTCGTCTCGTTATAATAATGTAATTTGTCTTCTGCATGAAATGCTCAAAAAGAGGCATTTCTATCGTCGCTGGACCTGATGGTGCCGAGCGGTAAAAAATCGACGTTTGGATATTTTTATATATAAATTACTTACGTGATAATGGTTTCACGAATCGCACTTAGAAAGTTTTGAGTTGAGGTTCGTCGTTTGAAAGTTACGTAATTTTTGGTTATAACTTTTACGTAAATGTGGGTAGGTGCTCTGATTGACTAAACTCCACGAATATTGAACGAAAGCGTACTACTACTACTAGCCTATTATAGCAAATGGAAAATGGCCGCCGCGCGCTGCCTGCAACCGCAAGACAAGGATGGATATAGTGGAAGTGAAAGAACCGGTCTGTACTCTTCACACTCGATCAAATAAGATTGACAACAAAGAAGAAGAAGATAATCAAATCAAATGTGGTTCAAGCGTAGGCTCGAACACCTAAATGTTATTTTTCGCAAAAAAAATGCCTATTTTGTAAACCTCAACATCCCACAAAATCCACTTAAAATTTTTAGTTATTTTATTAACTAAACATTTTATGTGGATTTTGTGGCTTTATTCAATGATGGAGGCATTTTAAATCAAGCCGTTTCAGAAAAAACGGTGATTTTATATAAAATGATATTACCTACAATGACAATTGGTTAGATTAATGACATTAGTACCGAGAAGAATGATAATCATGAATAAACAATGACGATCACTATAAAAGTTTAATTAATTACTTTATTTAAACAATAAAATGCATAATAATTTGTTGCAACTTACATATTCTTGAAATAAATATTAATCATATAACTTGACTCTTAAAAAACTGATCCAATTTTTTCTGGTTGATACCAGACTCAACAGAGTCTGGTGTCAACCAGTTAGACCTCGCCGATAAGGCTCTTGGCCCCTCTGTCTCAAATCTTTAAGCCTGCAATTCGTTTCGGTAAATTATCTTTAGGTATTATAGGATGCAAGGAGTCGGCACTTATGTTGTTGATAGGAAGAGGCGGAGGTCAATCCAGGAGTACTGGTTTTCAGGAGTGTGACAAGATCTCAGTTTGATGATGTGAATGTCCGGCATATAAGTCATTCTGAGAGAATAAGAGGTATTTTTGGTGTAAAATCCGGAGATGAGGATTCTGCGAAGATAGTTCGTTAATTCTCTGCAGTGCAAGCCAGGGATCCATCAGGTTGCTGCAGTATTACTGCGGCAAAATTTCGACTTGACTGATATCGCCTATCGAGTTCTTGGAAAAGATAACTATCCATAGTTAGTAAGTTAGTTTAAAGTTTCTCAAAACTTTCTGAGTTCTGGCAGTGGTCCGAGCCGAAGCTCTAAGCGGTGAAGATACTGACATCCGTGTCAGCATCTTCTCCGCTCAGTAACTCCAACACAGTACGCCGAGATAGTTTAGCTGTGGGCCGATTTCGAATCGGCCTAACCTGGTGCTGCTCTGGCCAAGTTATGAACCTTGGCCTGTGCCGGCCAATTCCGTTCTGAGGAGATGAGGCAGCTCACACAACTTTTCGGAGCTTATACCTTAGATGTTCTTAAGGTGTGTCTGCCTTCGGAGCCGATTTGTCGGCTCGCACTCGTGACATCTTGGCCCAAGCCCTCTGGAAGCCACTGATGGTAACCCCAACACCGCTACCTCGTATCTATTGAGCCTTTTTTGGGGCGGTTGTTTTGTGACCAGTTGTCTGAGGAGCGCAAACCAGGAGACGCTGCTGTCGTAGCAGACACCAAAATGCCCCAAATACTAAGACCCGTGAGCCAGCGTTAGTACCTGGTCTAATCACTACCCTCTCTGGTGAGGAAGTAGAAAAAAGAAGAAAGTCGCTGCCGCCCCCGCCACGCCGATCTGGTTCTGTTGACCTGGAAAGCTGAGTACCGACAATGGCCGTCATCATGATGACGGTGTCGCCGGTGGCAGAGGTCACCCTTATTACCACCAATCTTGGCGGTGTTGAGATTGGTATTATTGTGCGCAGATAAGAGCCCACCTCTTGAAGTTTCCTGGCACAGAGGGTATAAGGTTGGTGGAAATGGTGGACCTAGTCGTACGACTGCTATGCTGCACAGCCTTGGTAAGGAGGAATACTTCTAGCCTGAAAGACTCAGACTCACACCCGTTTATGTACTGGTCCCAGCGAATGTAGGTAGGGTGAGGTATTTTGAGGGCCTGGCTTTAATTGCAGTGGACTTTGATTCCAGGGCACACGGCATCCATCTCTCGTAATCTGCCCGCTAACCATATGTTGGGGAGAGTTGGCAGCTTCACAAGTCCACCCAGCTGCCCGAGTGGGACTAAACAAGCTCTAGGGGAACCCAGCACCTAGGCTCCGATGCGGATCAAGCATCGGAGCCTAGTTGCTGGGCATGCAAGACGGTGTCTTATGCCTCTCCACCCTTTACTTGATGGACTTCTTCGTTCAACGCTCCCGTAGGCGAGATGCGGGTATAAGATATGCTGCGCAGCAAGAGGTTTCCGTCATTTCGTCCCAGGCGAACCAAGTGGTTTTAAAGCGCGAGTGCGGCGGCGAGCGACAGCTAGTTTTGTATAAAGAGATGAGCAGTTAACATTATGCTGTTGTGAACGAAAAGCAGGCACTTTCCTCTAGATCGTATTTAGATTCTTCGAGTTTAATTATAAAACTTTATAAACGGTACTTATTACAAAATTCTAGACATATTTACCGAGAGTTCTTACTGAGCCGTTATTTATATTCCTTCTCAATCACAAGATAATATTTTTTTAAACGAGTGTCCAAAGTGTGCCGTTAAACATTCCCAATACAAACTGCTAATATAAAATAAACTACGCAAATATTTTTCTCTAACCGCTGCAAAAGTTCTGCTCAAATATATCAAAGAGTATGTAAAAATATATCGCTTAAAACCTCTGTAAGCAAAACTTTTTTTCTAACCTGGCAGAATTTATTGATTTATACAATTTGACATTTATTTGGTTTTACAGAATAATTTCGCAATAAACCCAATAAATTAAGAAAAGTTATTATTAAAGTTCTGAATGACGATGAATATCTTTAATTTGATATCTGCTATTCTTCTACTTCAGTCAGGGATGGCTGATAAAAATACGATACCGGTGTTTATGATCGACGAAGGCCAAATTATGACGCATATTCCTTCCGAGCCAAATCCATTTGACAAAATGGGATCTTCAGAGTTTGCCGATATCATACACCAGGCAAGCAGAAATAGCGATGGTGTAATAATATTTGTCGAAGAAACATTTAGTATAGATGACATAAGTCTTAAGTATAAAGGAGGTTCACCATATAATAACTTACGCCAAAATGTAATGGAAAAAAAGGCTAAATATTTCCCCGCTGTCGTCCAGCCTTACGAATTATTGACGAATATATTAAAACCACACAAAAACAACGTTTTTTATCTGAAGGCTCACACGAAGTTAAAGCTAACGGAATCTTTTAAATACCTTTATATTTATTTCCAAGATGGTTTGAATGAGACTCGCTCTGAATTGCTGAGGCGACATGATATACTTATCCGTGAGGTGTGCCTTGCTGTTCAACAGCTAAAATCTGGGCCTATAGTTGCCTTTTATACTGGGAAAATGAACCCACTACGAGTAGAAAAGTTCAGTAAAATGGGTGTTAAACCTGTACAAGCTCTACAAGCTAAGCCTAAAATTAAAGATGTAATGGTAGCGTCTTACGGGGCACTTTTTCGGTTTTCGGGTGAGTGAAATATTGTTATAATTTGAGAAAAGTATGATAGAATGACACTATACCAAACCAACACAGTTGACATAAAATACTTTTCTTCACTTGCCCGCCTGAACTCATAGTAAAGTCTTCTCAGATCTTACGGTGAAGCAAATTTCGATGTGCCCAAATTTTTTTTATTTTTTTCAAGATTTGAATAATACTGACATTATGACTGAATTCTATAGAACGAACTTTGGCTTAGATCAAGTAAAAGTAGCATGTAAAACTTGAAGAAAATCTTGACAAAACAAATGCAATACAAATGGTTGAAATTTTTGGTCACAGTGTAAGCTTAGCATAATCTCAGAACATTAAATCAACAAAGTCAATGGTCACAACGCGCTTTGTTTTGTTTTTTGTTCCGTAGCCAAAATGGCAAAAACGGAACCATTAGTTTCGTCATGTCCGTATGTCTGTCTGTCCGTATGTCTGTCTGTCCGTCTGTATGTAGCAGGCATTTTATGAAATTTGGTGAAACGGTGTCTTGTAGTAGCCGCTACTTAGTTTGATACCGAAATAATAATAAAAAAAACTTGAGAGGTGTCCAGGGACACCCGGATGGAACGAAATTCTTGTCTTATGTTTTTTTTTTATAATCTTCGCAACACCACACTGTTTAATGCGAAATAGAAAGACGAAACGAAAATAACTTAAAGACGATTGTATACCGAAGGCTCGAACCCACAACTACACAATTGTCACTAATACTGTGTACCGAAATTATGCCTCTAGACCAAATCGACAGGTGACTTCTTTTCTTCGTCAAATTAGATGTTCATATCTTACGCGCACGACGCACGGCTTGTGTGTATCAAAATGTGTCGTTACAACTTTTCGTGAGAATTTTTTCCGTCTAGCCCCCTTTCACAACGCGCGATAAGGAACTTCGTTCCAATAAATATTTTAGGAGGGGCACTCCATACATGTAACAGAAGCAGATTTTTTTTAACAGCGAACATTAACGTGTGGCACATTATTCGACGAAAAGGCCTTTTAAAAACATTTTAAGGTTTCTAATAAACTTTTTTGATGGAGTGAATATTTTTGGATATAATCGCTCTGAAAGTTGGATAAATCGTGTCCAACCCCTTAACTTTTGAACTGTGTGACCAAAAAATAAGGAAAAAATCACAAAGATAGCGCATAATAAATACTTTAAACTAAAATTATTTTGGATAACATCGGATGTACCGTCATTGAGTTATTGGCAAAAAACTACGTTTCTCAACAAAACTTAAGTGCAATGAACATACGTTCTTCTGCTGATGCAATTGTTCAAGGCTGCGGAACCCTACACTGAACATGATCCGACATGCTCTTGCCCGGTTCTTATTGTAATGTTACATTTATGCTAAGCTTGAGTTAAGACAAAGTACGCTCTATAGATCTCAGTCTTAGAGCCTTAGCAGAAAATCCCACTACTTCAGTTAAATCATTTTTATTAACTAGATTCTCGCGGCTCCACCCGCGTGTTCATCGGTTATCGCGATAAAAACTTCTATCGAGTATGTCCTTTCCTGGGGCTCAAACTATCTCCGGACCTATTAAATTTAACAGACAGATGGACTTATACTTCAAAATATACATACTATACGATAAATTTTCACATTTTTAATAGTTTCGGTGTTTATCCCCAGATATGTATGCTGCGAGTCCTGGCGGCAGTGCTAAATTAGTTAAGATGCCGATGATTACGGATGAAAAGTTGTACAACCACGGAATGTTAACAAAAGTGGCGTACGACAACTTCGATATAGAGTTCAACTTTAGTTTCTTGAAAGATCGATGGCTTTTAGGTTACAAATATTCAGTTACTTTTTCATATCTCTAACATTTTCTTTTTTTTAATTTGTACAATATTTTTAGCAATGGTCACACCATATCACGAGCGTAAACAAAGACAATGATCAACTTTTCTTTATTTGTTTATGGTGTGAAATGGCGCCAAAATTTGATCTTACTCTCTGGTTTGATTTTGCTTTAGTTGATATTTTTGATTTTTCTAAGATTAAAAACCCAGTGTCTTTGTGTTTAGAGGACGTGGCAATACTACAGGCAGGTGAGGAGGTTGGCCGTACGAGAATGGATATTGGTGCCCCATGGAACATGTCGTATCGTTGTGCATATCCATTAGTTATTGTCAACAAAAGGGATGGCGGTGAAATCGTTATACCTGAGTATCAGGTGAGTTTGAATGCTTATAGCTTGTAAATGCCCAATAGAATTTACCAATAGCGTTTTTCCCAAACTTTTCAACTATTACGAAATTATGCATAGAGGGGGGGGGGGGGGAGGGCAACAGAGAGAGACTCGACTGAATGACCTTTTTTTTAGGGAATTTGAGAATTACCTACCCCTTAGCCATGCGAGAGGGACTCACACTTGACCGGTTGAGCCAGATGTTGCCCCTTCCAAGAACGAAGTTCTGGATCCGCGCCTGCCTCCCATCCCGCAAAGTAGGTACCTACTTAGGGGTACCGGGAGATTGCCCCGCCCTCCCCCCACCACGATGTACTTAAAAGGGTACTACCGGGTAAAATTATTTGCACCCCTCGTCGCGCAAGGTACTTAAAAAGGTATCGCGAACGAAACAATTTTACATCTCGCGCCAACCCTAAGTCTGTCCTCACTTGGCACTGTAGGTATACAACATCTCATTTTTGCCAAAATATGGTGTTTAAAGGGTGGCAAATTGTTTTGCCCTGAGCGGCCAAATGGCTGGATCGGGCCTTTTGGTACTGGGTAGGATTCAAAATTCTTTATTCACTTGGTATAGTTGGAATGCAAAACTCTTGTGATACGTCGGGATTTTAAATGTAAGTAGCATGTAATGCCAAGTTCGCAAACAATAGGTAAAGCCGGAGAAGAGTACTCTTCTTTTCAAATTGCCAATTTTACAATGTTAAAAACTTGATATGGGGGTAAGGTGCTGCCTCTAAAATATTAAACACAATATTAAACGACTGATAAAATACTTTTTTTTTGGGAGAATTTGGGAAATTTGACACTAGACCGGTGTGTTTTGACTGGCAATTACCCCACCCCCAGAGGCTGGTGTACCGATGTTGGATCAAATGGTCCTGGTCCATGCTATAAGCCACCTAATACGATCACGATTGATTTGCTGGCATTTATCGCGGTGTTTCATTGTGTCTCCGGAACTCATCAACAGATCTTTTCGATTTTTTTAAAGGGCCATTTAGAAATAAGGGGATTGGCACACTGCCACGCCCTACGCTGCGGGGAGCGTCGCGACGAAAACACGCGCGTGGTAGTACAATATTACATTCATGCGCCGTGTTGCAGATCTACATGCAGAGAAACACGCACTAATATGACCACCTGTTTGTGACAATAATAACCCCAAACCCTTCTGTAAACAGATACAGCCTCGACAACGAGAAGACAGTTCAATTGGCGTCGGAAGTGTCACCATCAACACCCGGAGAGATGGTCAGCTGAGTTTTGACCAGAGTCTGACTTGCAGCAATTACTTCAGCCCAGTAATTGTCACGAATTTGATGATTGGCTTCTTATTTACTAGTATTTTGATGTATGGCGTTGTTGGTTTAATGAGCATTAGGAGTAATGATAGATTTGAAGATCCACAGGCTAAGCAATTGATTCATCCCGAGGCGCGTTGATAGGCCGTAGCGTAGCTAGGATGGGTAGGGGGATTGTGGGGCAAAGCCCGACCTTAAATTGTAGTATGTAGGTACTGTTTATTTCCTTTTCATTAGCTCCACACTGGACGATCCAACGCGGTCCGATCGCGCGCGGCTGTAGCGCGATCCAAAGACGTGATCGTGGATCGCGCGACCCAAGCGTTTTCTTTGTTGTGTTCGTTGTCGATTTTTTGTGCTGTGCACTGTTACGTTTGGCGCGCGCAGTGTGGACTGTTATACGTGGATCGCGCGATCCTATTAGAATATACGGAAAGTTCGACTGAACCGATAATGGGCTTGCAGGATCGCAACATTTAACAAACTGGATCAGCCTAGTACGATCCACGCTACACGGTCCTGGATCGCGGGATCGCTGATCCAAAATGGATCATCCGGTGTGGACCCGGCTATTAGCATTAGGTTTAGCGATGGATCCAGTAGTTTTTCTGGGGAAGTTTCTTAATCACCCTGGGGGTAGTTTTTTTTCGAGAGTATTTTTATACTTTAGTGTAGGGGGAATACCTGGGTTCTTAAACCTCCCCTCCACTAGATCTCTTACTGAAGAAAAGTAATAAAATAAAAATACAAAAATTAACTGCATTCATTTCTTAGCCTTGTATTTGGTAAAGCTGAAACTAAAACTACATACAAACATTATGTAGATACAATTTATATATAATTTGTGGTTGTGATCTTAGAAAAGTGTCTTCTAAGCTTCATAATAGTTAATGCTAATGTTTTGTCTCATTCTATTCCATTTGGAAAATATAATGAAAAACAAAGACAAACATTCGCTACTTAAAAACTGTTATAAACGGCCAGCTTAGAAGTCAGTTTTCAAACAATTCAACAATGTTAGTACCTAATTCGTATCCATAAACAAAACTTATTAAATGCAACCTATCAAGCCACGAAAAATGTACTACACATTGTAAGAAAGATGAACTTTTTGAGAACTAAAATAATAAGTACATTCTTAAGAATTTTCCGATTTTAAAAACTTAAGCCTCAAGTTGCGAAAATTTACATAATTTTATATCTGAAATACGTGCATTCGTAAGACTTAAGTGTCATTTGTAGCTAAAGTGTACAATAAATACTTAAACACTGAAGCATGAACTCAATTCGAAGAACTCAAATCTATAATTATAATACTCTGACACAGATCTTGAGCTCTGAAGGTCACTGACCCCTGCAAGCTTATTACAAACAAATATACAGCATTATACTTCTAGATTCGTGCCCGAATCGACAATTTATAATTCCCAAATAGTTCATATTCTAATATAATTTTAATTTTTAACACAAGACAATGTTTTGAAAGCTTTGAATATAAGCATTCAAAATATCATGCTATGTAGATAATACCATAAATCAATGCCTAAAATGTTGCAGAAAAAAAATAACAGCCTAAATATATTAAGACTTGCCATCTTTATTAATGAAAAAAAAAACATTTTTTAAATTTTTATTTAAGTGCATAACTACTTTGTATTATTTTACGAAAAAAACATTAAAAAATAAAGAACATTCTAAGAATTAATATTGTTATGAATAAAATTATCGTTAAATAATACAAAATGGTATAGACATAGTTAAATAGAAAGCTGCGATACAATGGCGCATTTCAATCGTTACACGAAAGATAATAACGCTCAATTCTATCGCAACAGCACTTGATAGGTACCTACTATATTTTAATATAACATTTTATATAAAAACAAATTGCACACAACAAAATGCCGAGTGCAATCATGAACTGCAAATACTTAATATAGATAGCAAGTCATAAATATATCTACATAGGAATAACCAGTCCCTTTTTATATTAAATAACAATTACATCTAATTTTAATGGCGTCTACAAGTGATGGATCAAAATGCTTTATTTTATCAAAACTTTTAAAATATAGGCACAGTTTTGATAAAAATGACACATTTGCAACATTCAAAGGAAAAATATGAAATTGCAAATGTTGAATGAAATGATATTTTATGTAATAACTACATGAAATAATATATAATATAAAGTAGATACAATTCAAACACACTTTTAAAATTGACATACACACATTGTAATTAAAATTATTAATTTATTACACTAGGTATCCACCAGAGCTTTAGCTGGGTTTCGTGAAGCGATCCACGTAGATTGCCTCTCTGTAAGGTAAGACTTCAATTTGACCGAGTTGCGTAAGCGCCGCGCGCATGACGACTAATCCAAAGATAAGCTTTGTTTTGAGAAGCCATGCTCAGAAAAGCAGCATGAACTTTATAGTTAACAATATATAGCATAGAAGCCAGCGCTCAAAAGTAGATGTTTGTAATTCAATCACGTCAAAATGTTTGAACGAATTTGGTTATAGTCTGGGATAGCACATAGACTACTCTATATTCCGAAAAAAATGTGTATTGTTAACGACACCACTGAGATGTAGTTTACAATTGTTTTTTTTTTTTTGGTAACCACACCACCGTAATGAAGTTCTAATACAAAACTTGCTTAAATCAACACTAATTTAACATTCGTAAGATTAAGATATGATAAAAACACATCACTAGTTGGCAGTGTAAGGGTTACAAAAAAAAAATTGTAAACGACAGTGGTGTCGTTGACAATACATGAAAAAAAAAATGTACTTTTAAGTGAGATGGATTTGTTTATTATCAATTCAACAGCTAGTTTTGAATAAAAATGAACATACACATCTCTCTCTCTGTCGCCAGTTATAGTAAACAGACGTTAGCATAGTGTCAAATAATGGTAGTGGTGTGTGTGGACACAGCGATTTACTAGCTTATACTTGCACAAATTCCTTAATAAATTTGCACAATTATAGTTTAGTTGTAAGCTATTTTTGTGAGAATTTTACACGTTACAATATACTTGTGAAAGTCATAACTCGCGCAATTATATCGCTACGTGTGCGTCTGGCTAAGCTTCAGTATTTCAATTCAAAACACGCACATTTGTATGCTATATTTTGTTAACTATATGAAGATACTAGGCGACAAATGCCTAACAAAACTGCAATGGTAATAGTGGGATATACCTGTCGAATTTATCTTTAAGCGGCTAGGTGACTTCTTGTCATCGCGGTTTCGAGTAACACCCGAGCAAATTTTCCCTTCGTAATGCTGGTTGCCGGTTTGTATATTCGTGCCTTTTATAACAACCTATTCAGCGTATCAGTCCTATGGTAGATACAGAGTGATGTCGCAGTATGATTACCAGCCATTTCATGTAGATACAGCCACACTGTTCCATAGTTATTGTTTTTAAACTTTCGCGATTTTTATACATATAACATATATTTCAGGACTTAGTCGCGTGAATTATTTAAAGGTACGAACCTTTTATTTACCCGAAGTTTCGATCGAAACCACGATCGGTGCAATTCGATCGAAACGTCGGGTAAATAAAAGGTTCGTTCCGTAGTCTTTAATATTATTGATATTACTATACCCATCCAAGCAGCTGACCCTTCTGCTGTAGATACCTTTCTTCTTTGTATGAACCAATGTCGCATTAGGTAGGTACCTATTTACCTACATCCACGCGAGACCAATTCCGCAATCGAAGATCGAGCTTCAGTGATTTCAGAGCTGAACTTAACAATACAAACAAAAACTACTTTAACTAAATTGAGAACAACACTTTATAGAACAAATTCATTTATTTCCAACAATTATGTTACTCGTACAGCTTTAAAACCACTAAGCACTGTATAAACCACACGGAGTCTTCAAATGCAGCCATTTTTTTTTATATAAACAAGTAATTGGATACTAGTAAAATAGAAAGCAAGTTTTTCAGTAAAATAGTGAAAATATCCATTAAAACAATTTTTATTTAAGGATTCCCTAATTGTCACACTATTGTGATAGGTGTGTCAATTTTGGTCACACTTGTGTTCAGGTGTGACAATTTTGGTTTCACTAAAATTGTGAAAATATATCCACATTTTAAACAGTATTTTATGTAGGAATACACTAATCGTCACTGTGACAGGTATGACAATGTTGGTCACCCTGGTGTGACAATCTCCCTTACTACGATCACAATTAACTAATTGTGACATGATATCCCTTGTCCCACACAAACTTTTTGACTCATGAATACAATGTTATTCCTTGCTTGTCTGTCTGTCTGTCAATCTATATTAAAGATTTTTAAAGTAACTCGCTATGTTTTTTCATCTTTCTAAGTTATTTCATCCAATTACTTGTAACAATCACAGTAACCCCAAGTGCATCACGGCCGGTGAACGCTCACACACTCACAAAACACATCTACGCAGTGTCAATCACATATTCGATATATGTTTTAACGGTCACATCACTATTTATTTAATTTTTCTCTTCCTTTTTCTCTTGTGATTGTTCGGTCGACTGTTGTTGTTGTGCGCCTCCTTCGCGTTCGGCAGCCATCTTGAAAAAAAAAAAGATAATGTAAGTATATTATTCTTCTACGAATAGAAGCCCAGGAGTTTTATTCATCTAATTCAGTGACTAAAGTGGTCAGAAAGAACATAATATAAGGATGAAGCAAAGTTGCTACACAGATGTTACAAATACCCTCGGCGTAATGACACATTCTCAAAATGTCACAATTGTTATCACTCGCATAATGTCACACTCTCACTACAGCTTACTCGCATAATGTCACACTCTCACTACAGCTTACTCACATAATGTCACCCTCTTCCACAGCATACTCGCCCTAGGACCTAAATTTGGCCCTCCAGAACTCAAAATTTGGCCAAACACAAAAAAAAACTAGATTTTTTCTAGTTTTTATTTTTAGGGACCACATCAACTTTTTAGAAGTTTTTGTTAGATATGTCAGTCAAAACTCCAAATCGGTCAAATGTGCTTTTAACTGGCAAAAACTCATTGTATTATTGTGACATTGTGTGAAAGTGACATTCAGACATGGTGACATTTTGAGAATGTAACATTAAGCGCCGAGAGGTTACAAATTACATAGAGGGGGTGAGTGTGGCCTAAAACCTCGCGCGAGTGGATGGGAGAGGTGCAAATCATTAACAACCGATACTACCTAAGTACCTCGTCGTAGCCGACGCTTAACGTCGCCAGTATCCCGTCGCATCTGTTTTGCAAAAGTCAACGACGGAAGGCGGTATCTGTTCTCCGTCTTAACATAATGCTACGCTTTTCGAGACTAAATTTTGTATGAAAGTCCTACTACGCCTTTTCTTCCCTTGCATTTTCTCATCAGATTATTTATTTATGTTTTGCTAAGTTATTTGACGTAATAAGGCAATCAAATATGGCATTACAGTAGGATCAATGTAACTTGACCGGAATTCTGATCACTTTCGCGCATGTCATAGAGATGCGACCCTAAAATGACTTACGAAAACGATTAATTATGTTTAATCAATTAAAAATACTAACAAAATTTTAATTCAAAAATATAAAAACACTATTTAAACGAGTTCATAAAAGTTTAAATTTAGAACAGTTACAGTAAATACTAAATAAACTTTGAATAACAATTTCTTTGCGAAAATAATCACAAAAAAACATGAGGTAGTAATACTTATTATGACAATGTAATGCGTAATCGCATCTCTAATTCTCTTGGTTTAGTTACCGCCCCCGCCCCCCGCTTCCTGTCACCATTTACTTCCAAAAAATGTATCTGCGCAACCACTTGTCGCCTACTTCAGTCCGGCCTAGTTACGTTCATCCTACTGTACGGTAGTGTTACATCTATGTCACATATGGCCCGCTGGTTACATTTTACGACACCATGGGTGTACCAGGGGCAGATTTGTGGGTTGAACTCCCCCCCAAATTGCAAAAAGGTAGGTACTCACTACACATTTGGTCGTTTAGTTAGTTCTATCACCCAATCCCCTCCCGAAAAGTCATTGTTACTTGTGAAATTATTTTGTTGGAGTATAAAATCGTCCGATACGCTTCAGAAACAATCAGTTGATTCCATACTCCGTCGCTCTGGCACAATTGCTTGACCGCCGCGCCCATACAAAAAACACGACGGCTCAAATATGTGCATCCCTTGGGGCTCGTTCATTTAATCATGTGAGGCTCACCAGTGGAAGGGGGGGGGGGGGGGGTATAGTGAGAAATCATGACTATGTATTCTTTCGGATCGTGATTCCTCATACTTGACCAGCTTTGAATCAATTGCACCCCCGTCGTTGGCAGTGAAAATTGTTATTTTGTTTTATGTACCAAAAAACACAGGAGGGGGGGGGGGGGGGGTAGTCGAAAACCTCACCAAGAAAGTGTGTCAGTGATACATTCATCCTTGTTCGATCAATTACATTGCTACAGTGCCCTTCAACGGAAACACAGTGATGTCTTAACATCTCTATTTCACGGAAGAATTACTGACACTGTTATGGTACCCAAGACGGCCTATGGCTAAGACCTACCACCAGTTGATTTCATTTATTGCATAAAACATTAACAGAATTAGTATTACCATTACACTTAGTAGTACAATATTTGAAGTCGTCATAATGAAACCTTTTTTGATTCCCATATTGACCTAATTAGAAAATAAATCGAGTGTAACTTTATAAAGTTCTAACCTTCTTGTAAGCCTGTTCGAAGAGTTTCAAGCTGGCCTGTTGCAGTTGGCCGGTAGCCGTGCGGATCTCTTCTGGTTCGGTCTGGTCCTTCTTGGCGAGGAGGTCCCGGAGTTTCACGATCTCTTCACGGAGTTTGTCACACTGAGGACGTAAAAATGTGTTGTATAATGTTGGAGCACTATGAACAGTATTTAAAAAAAACTATCGATATTTGAAAAAAAACATATATATATTTATATATACACACCAAATTGTGGCACTATCAAAGTTTTCATGGACCCTATTCGAAAAAAAAAGACTCCTTATACACACTAAATAAACACGTTTTAATAAAAAAAAAGCCCTTTAGCGACTATCAAAGTTCTCACGTCCGCAAAAACCTCGAAACACGCTCAAAAAAGCCGAAAAACACCTTAACCACTATTTTATTTTTGGTTCTTATACTTCTCCATCTTGGTTTCAGTATCATGTAGTACGCCTTCAGCCTGGTTACACACTTCGACTCGCTTGCGTCTCTACTTCGTTCCCTCAACAAACATCATCCTTCACATTCATACTTTTAAAAACCCTCACACCAATTTCGAAAAAAAAGACACCATAACACAACAAAAAACACCTTCGTTACGACTATCTCTGTGGCGCGGTGGGAGTATGTTAGACTCCTACGCAAAAGATCGTGGGTTCGATCCCCACCCAGAATAAAACTTTGTGTGATATTATATTGTGTCTGGGTGTTAATTATCTATAATATGTATATATTTAGAAATATACAAGTATGTTTATCAGTTGTCTGGTGTCCATAGTACATGCTATGCTCCTATATCCCAAACTTGGTATCAAATAGCGTTGTGCGAGTTATCCCAAGATATTATTATTATTATAATTACACACACAAACAGTCCTTTTTTAATTAAAAAAAGCCCTTTAACCACTATCAAAGTTCTCAAACCACAAAAAAACCCCTTAACCACTATCAAACTCACCTCGTCTTGAGGCAATTGGTTCTTATATTCGTCCATCTTAGTTTCAGTATCGTGTAGTACGCCTTCAGCCTGGTTGCACACCTCGACTCGCTCACGTCTCTGCTTGTCTGTTGCAGCGAACTGCTCGGCTGCCTTTACCATATTTTCAATCTCGTCTTTGGATAAACCGCCCGATGACTGGATTACGACTGGTGAGGTAAAAGTTTGGTTAGTGATTTTTATGTGGCAGATATTTATTCATTTCAGGTATTATGAAAATATATATAGTCTTAATCGCGTGAATAATTCAGTCTACCCGTGACCACGGCCGTTGCAATACGGTCGAAACGTCGGGCAAAAACAAGGTATTTTACCTTAAATTATTCACGTGATTAAGACTTGTTGTATATATTTTTTCATTATGTGTACAAATCGCGAAAGTTTATCAACAAATACAGGTACATAGGATGTTATATAGAAGTAGAACGCTATATTTAGCTTTACAGCATGTGTAAAGCTAAATATAGCATTCATTATATTTGTTTTTTAAAGATTTATTTTTAAATTATTTAATGTCAACCAATCAATTGTGTACTCAAGACTGTCATTTATGTCATTTTCTATTAGCGGTTTCTTTTAAGTATTATGTCGCTCTAATCGCCAAAACATTAAAGACATTGTCTATAGTAATATTATAAAGAGGAAATATTTGATTGTTTGTTTGCATTGAATAGGCTCCGAAACCCGACCCCGGACCGAATTATTTTTTTTTTCACAATTAGAAAGCTACATTATCGGAGAGTAACATAGGCTATATTTTGTTGTAAAAAAAAAATAGAGATTCTTACGAAAGTTGCAATAAAGCACCCGTGTAAAGTCGGGGCAGGCAGCTAGTAATAAGTTTTAGTGGACTCGGTACAATACTTCAGCCAATCAGCAGGCGGAATCGCCATTCGCGTTGCTTAGCAACGAGTCCATAACGTGACCCTTGCTAGCAGCTAATCAATAACGTGACCATTGCTACGTGACACATTCGTACGTGCACCCTGTAATCTATACTAATATTATAAAGCTGAAGAGTTTGTTTAAATGCGATAATCTCAGGAACTACTGGGCCGAATTAAAAAAATCTTTTACTGTTGGAAAGCCCATTTATCAAGGAAGGCTACAGGCTATATAACATCACGCAACGACCAAATAGGACTTGACTTGACTGCCTCTGTGGACCGACTGCTACGCAAGAGGTCGTGGGTGTACTGCGGGAGTACTCACTCTGCTGCTCCTTGCCCGTGCCCTTGTCGCGCGCGGAGACGTGCACGATGCCGTTGGCGTCGATGTCGAAGGTGACCTCGACCTGCGGCACGCCGCGCGGCGCGGGCGGGATGCCCACGAGCGAGAACTGCCCCAGCAGCTTGTTGTCGGCCGCCATCTCGCGCTCGCCCTGGTGCACCTTGATCTCCACCTGCGTCTGCCCGTCCGCCGCTGGACACGATAACGACATTTAGATAACTCGTGGATAATCGAACTTTTTATTTTTTTTATTGACAATATTAAGAATATTGCTGGCAGTGGGAAAATTGGGAAATGTCTGTTTGTCACAGGCATTTCAAATTTAACCAATACTCATTGTGTACGTCTGTCACTCGAAGAGAGTAATTTTCGAGTGACAGACGTACATAATGAGTATCGGTTAATTTAGATGAAAATGTGTCTTGAATTATCTGCTACTTAGTTCAATAGTTAAATATTAAAAATAAATATTTTTAGGGGAAGGGGAGGGGGGGGAGTTACTCCACACATTAACGTGTGTTACACCATTCGACTGGTCCATTTGAAGGTTTTTAAAAACGGTAATGACTCTGGAATTCTACACTGAGTATGGACCGCTCATGCTCGTCTGATTTTCTGAAATTGTACATTAGTTGTGTAAACTGCTCTAAAAAATACTTCTAAAATAAATATAGGGTAAATAAAATGCAAATTTTGAAGTCTGTGCCTAAAACATAGAAGTACATAAATTACCAGTAGAGAAGACCTGGCTCTTCTTGGTGGGTATAGTGGTGTTCCTGGTGATGAGCTTGGTAAAGACCCCGCCGAGGGTCTCGATGCCGAGCGACAGCGGCGTGACGTCCAGCAGCAGGATGTCCGTGACGTCGCCCGCCAGCACGCCGCCCTGCACGGCCGCGCCCACCGCCACCGCCTCGTCCGGGTTCACGGCGCGGGACGGCGCGCGACCGAAGATCTCTTGGACTGTGGATTGCACCTGCGGAGTAATGGGGTATTTTACTTATTTGAGAACATATCTATAAATATATCATTGAGATAGTTTACGTGACGTCATATGCCAGCATTTCAAACAAATTTGTAAATTGTTATAATAGTTTGTTTATCTCATCAGAAACTATACTGACTGAGTGGCCCATTGGTCTAGTGATTAGTGACACCAACTGCTAAGCCAGAGGTCGAACCCCATAATTTATTCTGTCTGCAAATAAGTTCACCCAATATCGCCAAGTCTAAGTATCTCCCGCGAAGGGGAGCAGGAGTGCGAATCATTTTACGAGGCGCCAAGCGCCCTCAATTTTGCCACTCAGGGGGTCAATTCATGTATTTAAAGCAGTGCAGTTGAAGTTAAGTTTCAATTAAAACGGCCATTTTTGTATTCTTCTAACTTTGGGATATAATTCAAATACGCTTGAGTCAAGTATGCGTCTCGAGTGCGCAAGCGTTTTTAAGATCGATCTCAAAGTTACAAAAATACGAAAATGGCCGTTTTAATTGAAACTAAACAGGAACTGTACTGCTTTAAATACGTGAATTGACCTCCTGGGCATGTGCGTGGCTTGCCCTCCCTGAGCCCTGATGACTGCTTCTGTGCCTTACTGGCAGTGCATACCGAGTACAACTATTATACGAGAGGCTGTGGGTTTGGTTTCCTAAAAACTAATACGTTATAAATAAATTACACACAGACAAAATACACCATCATGCTCAACACACAAACTTTTATTTTGGGTAGGTTCCAACCCACAACCTCTGGCTTAGCAGGTCACTAACCATTAAATCAACAGGTCAGTCAGTCCAATACAGTAATAAATTATAGCATACTTGATGAAGGAACAAAGGCATTAGACCTATAATAAAAATGTCTGTGAGCTTATAATCCGGCTGCCTAATAAAGCAGTCGGTGAATATGACTCCATGTTAATGTTGCACCGATCCAAAGGATAGCCTAGACAGTCATGTGGAACTGACATCGGCTTTGTGCTTTACAGTGCTTTCTGTCTATGCTTTTTCTTTTCTTTTACTAATTTCCTAATACGGAATATGCGTGTGACGTGAATGAGGGTTTTTTTTTTTATCTATACTAATATTATAAAGCGGAAGAGTTTGTTTGTTTGCTTTGTTTGTTTGTTTGTTTAAACGCGCTAATCTCAGGAACTACTGGTCCGATTTGAATAATTCTTTTTTTGTTGGATAGCCTATTTATCGAGTAAGGCTATAGGGTATATAACATCGCGCTACGACTAACAGGAGCGGAGTAGCGACGAAAAATGTTGCAAAAACGGGGAAAATTTACGCATATAATGTTTTTATTAACATAAGTAGGGTTACGTAATGGCTCCCTCCCCTACCCCCATTCAAATAACGCGGCTTAAGAAGTAAAGCTTAATATTTATAGTCCATACAATGGGCTAGGTGAGAAAAATTGTTATTTATGATAATAAAGGTTTATAATAAACTACCCCAAGCTTTAAGAGAGTTACCTACAAGACAATTTAAAAAAAAACGTTACTTAAGTGGCTTATTGACAAATGTTTTTATAATCTTAATGAATTTTTATTTTATGACATCAAAAATGACGAATATTTTAAGTGGTAACAACAATAATTATGTATTTCAATAAAATTAATTTCGTTTATTATTTAAGTTAAGATTAAGGAATATTGAATGTCGGAAATATTGCCGGCGAAATATGTGAGACCACTATGTGACTAACATCTTAAATAGGTATACCATGTTTTTAATAAATATATAATAAATATAATCATTTCATTTCATTTAAAAAAACAATCAGATGCCTACATTATTCTTTCACTTTGTCAGCCTAAGTAATATGTGTATGTATCCATGCAAAATTACAGCCTTCTAGCACTAACAGTCTCTGAGCTAAACTGGGGACGGAGGGACGGATATAAGCGAAACTATAAGCGTTCCGTTTTGCCATTTTGGCTACGGAACCCTAAAAAAACGTGGCCGAGTTGTTGTCAAGTTGTTGGCAATAATGTTCGTTTCATATGGGTATTACCCATTACTGATCAAGATGTTAGGCATACGAGCAAGTATGTGATTATGTCCGTACCTTAGGCATCCTCGTCATCCCACCGACCAGCAACACCTCTCCAATATCAGCTCGCTGCACTTCAGCGTCCTGCAGAGCTCGTTGGCACGGAGCTACTGTACGCTTGATCAGGTCACCCACTAGGGACTCTAACTTCGATCGTGTCATCTGTTATATGGAAAAAATAGCTCATTAATACCTTAATTTTGTATAGCAATCATGATGTGACTACGTCTTATAAATTGATGATCAAGTGCACGTACGAAAAAGTGTCACAGTCACGTTCCGCCTGCTGATAGGCTAAAATATTTTAGCCGTCGGGCGCATGCGCTCGGGTCCACTAAAGCTGTCACATGCATCGTTGTTTATTACAATGTCATCAATGTTTTGGCGATTGCAGCGACATGCGATACAGTTGGAAATAAAAACAATTAAAAAAAGCTGTCACAGGCATGATTGTTTATTGCAATGTCATCAATGTTTTGGCGATTGCAGCGACATACGGTACAATAAAATTGGAAATTAAAAAAATGAAGAAATGCTGTCACAGACATGGTTGTTTATTACAATGCCATTGTTTTCATATAATGTAAAATTATCGTCCGTAAACCGACTTTCTAAATATCAGCGCAACAAGGAGACATTGAGATTCCTGATTCCATCGAGATCCTCATTGGAGACATTGAGCAATTGCTACAGTGCCCTTTAACAGAAACAGTGATGCGTTAACATCGTGGTACCCACCAAGACAGCCTATGGCTAAGACCTACCTTACGTTAATCAGAATCTACACAACCAAAGCAGAAGCCTTTCATTACACTAAGTTACAAGTGAAGCTAATTTTTAATACATACCTTCAAATTCATGTGTTTAGGTCCGGAGGCATCCATGGTGAGGTATGGCAGATTGATGTCAGTTTGTAGTGAGCCGGACAGTTCGATCTTGGCTTTCTCGGCCGCCTCCTTCAGGCGTTGCATTGCCATAGCGTCTTTGCGGATATCTATGCCTTGCTGTTAAACAAAAAAAAAATGATTGCTTTTGTGATAGAGCATTTTTTTTAAATACACTATAAGGCTACTTGTCTATTGAAGTGGAACAAGGCTGTGGAACAGAGAAACAGAAAAATATCAACCAATAGGGTTGTCCACTGCAGTAGAGTGAAAATTTTATGCTATTTAATTGGTTAATATTTCTCATTTTTTCCGCTATGTAGCCTCGGTTCGCTTCAGGCATATGTCCCACCAACGACGATGAGCGAGAAGCGATTTATAGCGCAAGAAACGTACAACAGATGTATTTTGTAGATCCCGTCCGTGTAAACAAAAGAGTTGCAGAATAGAGTGAGTACTGGCCGGCAGGGGAAACAATTCAATTCAATTACTTTATTTGCAAATATGGGTACAAAATAAGGTTTTACACAATTGTGATGATCTATCATATTTCACCTACAGGCATGCAAAATAAGTACACAATATTCATGGTTTATTAAACAATTGAGTACAGATCTCTCAATGACATTTAATGAAACAAGTACAAATGACACATTTCCATATTGGATAATAATAATAATTCACTTAACATTATTTTCGACTAGTGTATTCAAATATAACGCAATCAATTTAAATATAATCGTATTTCAATAAAAATATTAAAAATAAATCAAATGTCAAACCAATAACGAAAATAATACGAGGGTGGATCGAAATATTCGCGGCCTACCACATAAATACTTGACTTATTTTAATGTAACTGACCTCATTCGATTTGTTTACTCTCTGGTTGTCACATTGTAAAATTCTGTCACAATAGCATTATCTGTTTTTAAATTAGACTGAATTTTGTGAGCCTAAGTGCAGCGTTTTTAAAGAATGGAGAAAATTGAGCAACGTGCGGTCATCAAATACCTGTTTTAAAAAAAACTGACTCCAAAAGAGATTCACGAAGATATGTCAACAACATTGGGGGAATCTGCTCCATCGTATACGACTGTGAAAAAGTGGGTTGCAGAATTTAAACGCGGACGAGAGAGTATTGAAGATGACCCTCGCTCCGGCCGGCCTACGACGTCTACGACTGAAGAAAACATTGGGAAAATCTGTGATCTGATATTGGCACATCGGAGATTGACCATCAGGGAGATTGCTGACACTATTGGCATCTCATATGAACGAACACAAAACATCATAGTCAATGAACTTGGATTTTCTAAGGTTTCTGCGCGGTGGGTCCCCAGATTGCTTTCAGTTGAACAAAAACGAATACGGCTCACGATTTCTCGCGACAGTTTGGAAATGTTTGAGACTGATCCACAAGATTTTTTGGACAGATTTGTTACAATGGATGAAACCTGGGTACACCACTACACCCCAGAGTCAAAACAGCAATCCAAGCAGTGGAAAAAACCTGATGAACCGACTCCAAAAAAAGCCAAAACAATTTTGTCAGCTGGCAAGGTGATGGCGTCAGTTTTTTGGGATGCTAAGGGTGTCATCATGGTGGACTACCTTGCAAAAGGTGAGACTATAAACTCTGCTTATTACTGCACCCTTTTACGTCATTTGCGTGAAACGATCAAAGAGAAAAGGCCAGGACTACTCAGCAAGAAAGTGTTTTTCCATCAGGATAATGCACGCGTTCACACGTCTGTTGAATCAATGGCTCAAATTCGTGATTGTGGCTTTGAATTACTGCCCCATCCCGCCTATTCCCCTGATTTGGCACCTTCGGACTTTCATTTATTCCCAAACCTTAAAAAACACCTTGGAGGTCAAAAATTTTCATCAAATGAGGAGGTTGAAACCGCGGTGGGTGACTTTTTTGAAGGCCTTGAAGAAACTTTTTTTATGACCGGCATACAGGCGTTGGAAACCAGATGGAAGAAGTGCATTGAGTTAAGTGAAGATTACGTGGAAAAATAAAACTACTTTTGTTTATATTTTATATTGTTTTCTTGCTGAGGCCGCGAACTTTTCAATCCACCCTCGTAATAACAAAAATACAAACAACAAACACATAGCAATACAGATTAAAACAATAATAAAATGATAAAATATGGGAGATTAATAAAGTGAAGCGTATACAATCGCTTCACTAGGATAATTATATATAACATCACTCAGCAATCAACTGTCCATATCTGTATCTCTTTTGTTTACACGGGACCTGCATAAGTATATACGTGTCTTGAGCGATAAAATCGCTATTCGCTACTCTTTATCGCCGTTGGTCAGACCTTAGGGTATCTTCTTTGTTGCAGGAGACAAATTACACCCTTGGAAATGAGCCCACAACTTCTTATATAGCAGTCATACGCTCTCTATAGAGTAGTGGGACGCTATAGAGAGAGAAAGAAAGCGTAAAGTCTTAGATAATAAATGTACCGCGGTTTCTAGGAAAGTCGAGTGTATATAACACACGACTAGCTGGTACCGCGACTGCTCTCGCATCGCTGCAAGAGTGTTACGAACATTGGTTCGGACACTGATCGACGATGCATAAATGTTTTAATTCAAATATATTTATATCCTTACACTGCATTTATGTAATATTTTAGTAAGTCGCTTTACACTGTCTGTTCGCTTAGATATCCTTAATTACTTAGGAAATACAGAAACTCAATTTATATGTATGTAAAATCCTATTGTTTCTACTACTACACGCTGTATTTACTTTAGATAAATAAACATTATTATTATTAAAAAGCTACGCAACGGATTTTGATACGGTTTATCTATACATTAAAACAAGTATTATTGTTTAAATGTATATAATTTATATAATATGCAACTGCCACCCTCTTCTCGCCACCACCCAAAGGTTGACTGGTAGAGAATGCCTATGACATTCGCTGACTCACTCGTATGTTTTATTCATCTGTGTTGTTTTATAACCTACACACAACCTTTCCTGAAAAATATGCAATCGAATAGTGAAAACGATATCGAAATCAGTTCAGTAGTTTCAGAGAAAATCGCGCACATACATACATATATATGGGTCAAACAGAGAACTATCTTTTTTGAAGGTGGTTAAAAATGCTGCCAAATCTTAAAAACTCATTGTCACATTTAAACTCATCAACAAGTTAACGATGACACTATCAAAGTCTTCCCCTCCTAGTATTGTCAAGTTTTATTCAGAGTCAGTCGACCCGTGACCACGATCGGTGCAATTCGATCGAAACGTCGGGTAAATAAAAGGTTCGTACCTTTAAATAATTCACTCGATTAAGTCCCGAAATATATCTAACATGTATAAAAATCGCGAAAGTTTAAAAACAAATTGTCAAATTTGTCACCGTTAGTACTAACTTAGAACAAATCCATTCTGAATCTGTACTGCTGTTACTAATATATTATGTATGTACTCACATCACGTTTAAACTCATCAACAAGGAAGTTAACGATGACATTATCAAAGTCCTCTCCTCCAAGCAGAGTGTCACCGTTGGTACTCTTCACTTCGAAGACACCCTTCTGTATCTCTAGGACAGAGACATCGAAGGTACCGCCTCCCAAGTCGTATACAGCGATACTGAGGACAATAGGATATTATTAGTATTTAAAAGGTGTTTTTTTTATCTATACTAATATTAGTAACTAGCTTTCGCCCGCGGCTCCGCCCGCGTGCATGTCGGTTATCGCGATAAAAACTATTCTATGTCCTTCCCCGGGACTCAAACTATCTCCATACCAAATTTCATCTAAATCGGTTTAGCTGTTTAAGCGTGAAAGCGTAACAGACAGACAGAGTTACTTTCACATTTATAATATTAGTATGGATAAACGGCGGTAGCCGATCGTGAGGTCGCGGGTTCGAATGCTACCCTTTATACTACCGACGTGAACCCACTCCTAACACAAACCATTGAACTTAGCTGGAGGGGTTGACAAGATTGCTAGTAATGTGGGGCCAAAATATCACATTGCTAATTATATTTAAAAAAAAATCTTAATGTTGCAAAAACAGGGAAAATTTACACAGACATAGTTGCGCGCGACAGTTAGTTTTTAACATAAAAGCAGTACATACTATGCGTTTCAAATGAGAAGATAATCGCGATCGCGTCAACTTCACTCTGTACTTGTCAAAATTGTATTGTGATGTTGTACCGCATTTGTATATTTTCGCATGTATATTCGAAACTCGCGGTCTGATACTGATGCTTGTGGTTGTAATCATTTTTGACAATATCCTAATGTACTATGCGTTTCAAATGAGTTGATAACTGTCATGATGACATTTTGATTCGCGTTACGACTGCAGACAACTCACACAACGCCATCTGATACCAAACTAAGCAGAGCTTGTACTATGGAAACCAGACAACTGATAAACATACTTATTTATTTCTAAATACATACATTTTATAGATAAATAACACCCAGACACAGAATAAACCATCGTACTCATCACACAAAATTTAATCCTGGGTGGGGATCGAATCCACGACTGCTGGCTTAGCAGTCAGAGTCACTAACCACTAGACCAACAGGCCAGTCAAAATCATTATATAATCAGGGTGTCCACTGCAAATGTTCAAAAAAATTCCCTGACTTTCCCTGACCATTTTTTCAAATTTCCCTGACCAAGTATACTTCTTAGAAAAATTAAGGAGCAAAAAATTTTCAACATTTTTGAGTGCAGGCTTCTTAAATGGTTGTTCAGCAAATTAAACAAAAACCAATATAGCTGTCGTTTTGGAACTGAACTATAAGACTTTTTTTTACAAATAATTGTAAGATAACCAACAAAAAGAAAACGTTTTTTTTGTGTTTTTTTAGGTCTACGGGCTTGGACTTTTTATAGTTAAGACGCCATTCATTTATTACGCAAGATGATTTTGGGCAGTTTTTGACCCCCTTCAAAATAAGAATCAGCTGACCCTTCCCCCTGTTTAATATTTATTACGTAAGAAACTGAAGGAAAATAGGAATACACGGTTGTTTGTTTGAATTCTTATTTTGCAAATAAACAATTTTTTGGAATGTTTGTTTGGAGGTACTAGGTTATTTTTTTTTTTAATCCCCGACGCAAAACGGGTGAACCGATTTGGATGCGTTTTTTTTTTCATTTGAAAACAGACTTAACCCCGAATCAAAAGACAGCTCCGGACCATCTGAAGTTATAATATACATAGATGGATGGCACAGGAGCAGGAGTCTATTCGGATGATCTCAATATTAAGATATCTACTGCTTTGGACAGAAGAAACACGATTTTCCAAGCAGAATGCATTGGCATAACCAAAGCGGTTCAAACAGTCGCAGCCAGACATGCAAAAGATCTAAAAATTAAAATTGTAACCGACAGCGCTTCAGTGCTACAAGTGCTGTCAAACACCAGCATAAGCTCGACCTTTATTCAAGAATGCCATGAATCACATAAGGCCATTACCCAAGATAATGCAGTGCCCTGCAATGGATAAATGGACACAGCAAGTCAATTGGAAATGACGTGGCAGACGAGCTAGCGAGACGGGGATTTAAAATGAACATCCACGGCCGATAATGCTCTTACCCCAAACGAAAGAGGCGATTCCAACAGTGCCCAGAAAGTACACTCGGAATCTAATCAGACTAAACAGGGACAAACTGCGAAAAGCAATAGGCATCCTGACAGGCCTTTGTCCCCTCATTGTTGAGGGGACAAAGGCCTGTCAGGATGCCTTCACACTACCGTGAACACAGATAGCCCACTGTGCAGAGGGTGCATGGAACATGAGGAAACGCCCAAGCATGTAATCATGGAATGTACCAGTGTGGCCGAGCACCGGGCACAGTTCCTAAAAACACCGTCATCCCTTCCTGAATCATGCAGCAACCTGCGGGGAATGCTGGGCTTCTGGGAGTGTTTGGGCTGGCTGGAGTGAAAAGAACTGACACATTACGACGTATGCACAATGGCCCAACCAAGAGGCTAAGTGCGACATTGTGGCCCCTTTAAAACAAACAAACAAACAACCCCGACGCAAAAGGAGGGATGTTATAAGTTTAACGTGTGTCTGTATGGGCAACTGTAACTCTTAAACCAATGGACCGATTAAACCGGGTTTTTTTGTTCGAAAGCGGATATGGCCGAGATGGTTCTTAACCATAATTTACGAATATCTCTCGAGGCGTTTAAAGATTCGCTTTACAAGGAGGTCTCGTCAACTTTTACAGGTCCGATTGAACTAAAAATTGGTGTAACTACTGTCACTTCGGTGGAATGTCCAAAACATGGCAAACTAACTTATTTTTAGTCTGCGGTATAATCAACTCTTAACATACTCTACAGCAGTTATATCGTATTCGTTTTTACGGTTCCATAGCCAAAATGGCAGAAAACCCTTACAGTTTCGTCATGTCAGTCTGTTTGTCTGTCCGTCCGTTTACTCAAAGAATTTTCAATGAATATTAATGAAATTTAGTGAAAAGGTGTCTTATAGTGGCCGCTACTTAGTTTGATAGCTCAATAATAAAATAAATATTTTCACTCCATACATGTAACAGAAGCTGAATTTTTTTTTTTTCAGCTAACATCATTGTGTTCCACATTAAGTAAATATTTTTGGAAATAGTTGCTCCGAAAGTTGCAAAAAATTGTGTCCCCCCCCCCCCTTAACTTTTGAGCCGCGTGACCAAAAAATATGAAAAAAAATCACAAAGGTAAATACTTTAAACTTACATTATTTCGGACATGATTAGATATACCGTCAATGAGTTATAGCCGAAAAACTGCTTTTCTCAACAAAAGGGCGTAAGTGCCATGAACATAATAATATACTCTTCTGCTGATGCAATTATTTAAGGCTGCGTACCCACTGTACACTGAGCATGGTCCGACATGCTCTTGCCCGGTTTTTATTAACGAATCGCGAAAAAAATACTGAGGAGATTTACTAAATATTTAGAATATATATTTAGATTGAATATATTTAGAAACCTTAAAAAAAAAGTTACAGCTTCTGTTACATGTATGGGGATATTATTATTATTATTTAACTATCAAACTAAGTAGCGGCAACTACAAAACACCTTTTCACCAAATTTCACAATTTCAAGATTCATCGAGCAGTCTTTGACTAAAATGCCTGTGACATACGGATGGACAGACGACAGGTGGACATGACAAAACTATAAGGGTACCGTTTTTGCCATTTTGGCTACGGAACCCTAAAAGGTTTTTGTCGAAAATAAAAAACATTTTATCCGAGTTTTTTTTAAATTTCTCGATATTTTCGAAATGTTAAAAAGCTAAGTTGGTGGATTTCTCATGTCCTAAAAAAATCGTAAAAAAAAAATAAGTTCAGATACAAAAACTGCAGCTGCTATTAGTTTTTATTTTGAAATTGGCTGTACAACGATTTTTTTTTTCAAGTTACAGCCTGTTGAAAATCACCCAAGAGGATAGAAACATTTCAATTACTTTTACAAAAAAATAAAATATATATTAAAGAAAACCTATTAAAACTAAAAAGGAGTCATTTAATTGTGACAAAAAAAGATGCTCCAACAGTTAGAGTTAATTTCATTCTGGGGCATGAATAAATAATATTTCTTTTTTTACAATCACTGGAAAATGTTGGCATAGTGTAAGTTTTTCATTTTTCCCTGACTTTCAAGGTGGCTCCCCGATTTCACTGACTTTCCCTGACCACCTTGAGCTTCCCTGACTTTTCCCTGACTTTCCCTGACTTTCCAGAATGTGGACACCCTGATAATGTAAGGTCAGCGATAAAATTATTCGTAAAATGGTGTCATTAGTATTACACAGAAGTACCTACCTACTCGAATTAACTATTTTTAAGCACTGTATTATATTTTAGTTAAAAAAAAAATATTACGTCTGACTGAAAGACCACTAAAGTGTAGAATATTCTTATATTTTGCCTATTTACTTATTTCTGTTTCGTGTTTATTTAATAATAAAGAATACTAATAATATTATAATAAAGAAAAATGTTAGGTAGGTACCTACATAGTCCAAAGAAAATAAATATTACGTCCGTTCCATTACCATAATACACATACGTACTTTACCCGACTTGGGAGTTTTTGTTGCTAGCGGTACTATTTTGACAAGTACAGAGTGAAGTTGTCGCGATCGCGATTATCTTCTCATTTGAAATGCATAGTACTAGACAAATTATGCGCGAGCATCAGCGCTTTTTTAAAGGCAAAGGCACAAAAACAGCCAATATTACTACTAAAGTAAATTATTATTTTTGTGGTTTGTTACAGATAAATGCCAAATGACCAAAACTAATTAAATTAAAGAATTAAATGTTTATTTATTACATTTTCTCTGACATAAAAACTATCGAACAAAGACGGAGCATGTCGATAAACCATGCGTTTTACATTACAATAACTCACAAGTACGTAATTATATAGGTACATATTGAAATCGGTGAATTAAGAGACCCTTTACAAGCAAATGTGTTATAAAAGTAAATTAAACTTACATTTTGTCGTCAGTCTTATCCATACCGTACGCCAAAGCAGCGGCAGTCGGTTCGTTGATCACACGCAGCACATTCAAACCAGAGATTTGACCTGTATACAAACAAAAAACAAATATTAGGACAACAGATCCACATTTATTGTTATTAAACCTTTGCGATTTTTATACATATTAGGTATATTTTGGGGACTTAATCGCGTGAATTATTTTAAGGTACGATTTACCCAATCGACCCGTAACCACGATCGGTGCAATTCAATCGAAACGTCGGGTAAATAAAAGATTTGTACCTTCAAATAACTCACGCGATTAAGTCCCGAAATATATCTAAGATAGACATTTATATACGCGTGTTAGCGTGTATATGGTGATATGTCATTGACTTATACATATGTATAGTACACAGGAAGAGCTATCCCATACAAAGTGACTGCAATTAGTTAGTTTCCAATTAGACAAAACGACAACAACTCTTTATGAAATGTCAAACCGCAGATTTTATATGGAGATCTCATACAAACAGTGATCTATGACGTCACTTTACAAAATGATATATACTACTATGCGTTTCAAATAAGAAGATAATCGCGATCGCGTCAACTTCACTCTGTACTTGTCAAAATTGTACCGCTAGCAACAAAAACTCCCAAGTCGGGTAAAGTACGTATGTGTATTATGGTAATGGAACGGACGTAATATTTATTTTCTTTGAACTATGTAGGTACCTACCTAACATTTTTCTTTATTATAATTCTATTAGTATTCTTCATTATTCAATAAACACGAAACAGAAATAAGTAAATAGGCAAAATATAAGAATATTCTACACTTTAGTGTCAGACGTAATATTTTTTTACCCTAAAACATAATAAATAGTAAAATACAGTGCTTATAAATAGTGCATTAGAGTAGGTAGGTACTTCTGTGTAATACTAAATGACACCTTTTTACGAATCATTTTATTGCTGACCTTACATTACACAATGAAGTTGCAGTCGTATTGCGAAACAAAATATCATAATGACAGTTATCAACTCATTTGAAACGCATAGTATGCGTCTTAATCGCGTAAATAATTTAAGGTAAAATACTTTGTTTATTGCCCGACGTTTCGACCGTATTGCAACGGCCGTGGTCACGGGTAGACTGTCTACCGTGACCACCAGTTTAAGGGCAAGGTGACAGGATGATTAAATGTACCGCGGTTTCTAGGAAAGTCGAGTGTATACAACACACGACTAGCTGGTACCGCGACTGCTCTCGCATCGCTGCAAGAGTGTTACGAACATTGGTTCGGACACTGATCGACGATGCATAATGAATATTTATCTTATTAGCCTTTAGGTCTTAGTGACAGACTTTACATATTATAGCCTTTCGGTCTTAGATTACATATTATTAGTTATCAATGCTTGAAATTTAAAATGCTTCTTTTTAAAATCCAACATCTACAATTTGGCAATAATTGCATTTTTGAAAGATGAAAATTTTGAAAGATGAAAAATTTGAAGTCCAGACTTGGGAATCGAACCAAGGCAAGAAATGCCTATAAAAATTACTTTAATTATTGTTTTTAAACTTTTGCGATTTTTATACATATAAGATATATTTCGGGACTTCATCGCGTGAATTATTTAAAGGTACGAACCCTTTATTTACCCGACGTTTCGATCGAATTGCACCGATCGTGGTCACGGGTGCAATTCGATCGAAACGTCGGGTAAATAAAAGGTTCGTACCTTTAAATAATTCACGCGATTAAGTCCCGAAATATATCTAAAATTACTTCAATATTCGGCTTATTTTTTTTTAAAATGCTCTCTGTAACGAAGCAATAACAAAAGCCGTGATAGTTCTTTAACTACCGACTAGATGGCGCATGCGAGGGCCCAACTCGCGAGCATCAAGGGATACATAGTCCAGATAGGTGGTTCGCTTCTGGCCCCGGTTTGGCTACGGAAGTCTCGGGTTCGATTCCTGAGTCTGTACTTCAAATTTTTTTATCTTTCAAAAATGCAATTATTGTATTTGTAAATTACTTTACAAATACAATAATTGCATTTTAATTGTATTTTTTATAGGCAAGAAATGCCTATAAAAATTGAATTGCACCGATCGTGGTCACGGGTCGACGGTGCAATTCGATCGAAACGTCGGGTAAATAAAAGGTTCGTACCTTTAAATAATTCACGCGATTAAGTCCCGAAATAGATCTAATAAATTTTGTTTCGGTCGAAAATCATAATTTTTCGATCGTAAAACATAAAGAAGAAATACTATCAAGCTACATTTTAAGAACTCAATACTAACCAGCATCCTTAGTGGCCTGTCTCTGTGAATCATTGAAGTAAGCAGGTACAGTGATGACAGCATTCTTCACCGAGGTGTTCAAATACGCTTCAGCAGTCTCCTTCATCTTCACCAGGACGAAGGCACCGATTTGAGACGGAGAGTACACTTTACCATCGCTGCCTGTAGAAGAACATATTATTTTTATAATTATTGTACTAAACGAATAAAATAATTTAATAACATATTATTTTTATAATTATTGTACTAAATGAATAAAATAATTTAATAATAATACCTTGGGACAACTCACACAACGTCATCTGATCCCAAACTATGCAGAGCTATTAGCTTACTAGCCTTATTGCAACCAGACAACTGATAAACATACTTATATTTATTGAATGCAAGGATCAGATTGAGAACACAACATTTTTACAATTTCTATTTTTTGGTTTTATTTTTGGACAAAGATAGCAAAAACCAATAACTTATTAAAATATAATCATCGTTATTGATAAATCAACAATTACAATGGGTGAATACAATAATGTGACATTTCGCAAGATTTCCCGGCCTACATCGACGGAAAATATCCCCGATAGCATTGACGAAGAACAATCAGATCTTTTTAACTCCACGATAATGAGCATACCAAATGACAGCCTACAGGATGATATTGTAAAAGAACGTGAAAATAAGATGGAATCACTAAACAAGGAGTTAATGAGTGCTCACAATGAGATTGAAAATTTAACTAGCGAAAATTTTCACCTGAAAGAGAAACTGCGAAAATCATTAAAATTAATTGAGACCTATAAAAAAATTTGTTCAACGCCGGCAAGAAAAAATAGAACACCACGCTCTTCCAGTAAGAAAAAACCAAAAATACTATCAACTTGTTTAGCTTCTAATTTGGAACAATCTAAGGAGGATCGACCACAGTCTGAGGCTAACAGTATTCCCATCAATTCTAATGACACTATAATCAATCCTACCCATGATATACAAACGTTATCCGTCTCAAACGAGGAAACAACTAAGGATATTCTGCGCGACCCACACCAAAACCTGTGCCCAACGAAAAAAAGAAAAATCATTGTTTTAGCTGACCAACAGGGACACTGGGTCCGTCAGACTCTACAGAAACTAATTGGTGAAAAATATGAAGTGATTAGTTACTGGAGTTCAGGAGCTACTCTGCAACATATCTTGTTAACAGCAAAGAGTGAAATATGCAACCTGGACAAAAATGACTTTGTTGTTCTTTTAGGTGGTACAAATGACAAGCGACCGAGTGAATTATTGTTTTCTCTTAGATGTTTCATATCAAATGCGTCAAATACCAATATTATAGTTACAGAGGTACCATACAATAATTTCCTAAATGAAAGGAAAATTAATTATGAATTTAAATTTTTGTGCTCTAAGTATATGAATTGCTGTTACGTTGACATGAATTATAATGACTATATACCTGGGCGCATTTCTTTAGTGATGCATAAATGTAGATCTCTTTTAAAGGAAATACTTCACGTAGACTATAAGTTACAATATGAATTATATTGCAATGTAAAATCAAGGTGCCATAAGTTTAATACAACTCTTTCAATGGATAAGTGTACTCAGACTGATACCATGCAAGTGAATAATACGATTATTAATTCTGAATCCACTTCTCTTCTATCAAATCAGTTTTTTCGTGTACAAACAGATTAAAATTTTACATCAAAACATAAATGGCTTAATGTCTAAGTCGGATATTTTAACAATGATACTTGAAAATGAAAAAAGATCTATAAACGTGTTGTGTATCACAGAACACAATATGATAGTAAGTGACAAAGATACATATAATATGCCTAACTTTAAACTCGGTTCCTGTTATTGTAGACACAATCGTCATGGTGGTTCGTGCATTTTAATAAAAAAACCGCTGCTATTTACACCGATTAAGGAAATTCATAAATATTCAATAGAAAGTGTAGTTGAATATTCGGGAGTTGAATTAACAGAACATAAGATATACATAATATGTATCTACAGACCTCCAAGATCTAACACAGGCGATTTAAGCAAGTTTTTCTGTAATTTTAACTCACTCTTAAACAGTTTTTGCTATGGAAAAAAGGTGATTATCTGTAATGACTTTAATATAAATACTTTAAATAAAACCAATGATTCAACTCAGTTTATGGAAATAGTATATAGTTATAATCTGAAGCTAGGGATAAATGAGCCGACGCGATTATCAAGCGGAACTTGTATTGACAATATTATGTTTAATATTAAAGGATGCCAATCAAAGGTTGTAGATTATGCAGTATCAGATCATACAGCACAGATACTTACCTGCCCAGTTAAACCTACCTGCCTTTTGAAATCATGGAGCATAGCGAAACGAGACTATTCCATGGATAATATAAAGAAATTTGAAACATGCATCAATTCTCTTAGTTTTAATGATGTTATCGACAGTCATGATTCAAATACCGCATTTAATAACTTTTATGATTTGTTCCTCCTATTTTATAATCTATGTTTTCCTATTATACAAATAAAAGTATTCACAAATGAGCGCCCGACATGGATTACAAAAGGTCTCCGAATGTGTTGTAGACGTAAACGGCGGCTTTTATGGGAGTATAGAAAAAACCCAACAAAACTTAATAAAACAAGGTTCAAAACGTTATCCTCCAGACTAAAACGTATCATTGCATTGACTCAGAGGGCTCGTAATGATAACTACATAACTACAGCACTTAATAAGTCAAAGGCTACTTGGAAGGTAATAAACAGCAATAAGCAAAATATACCGACAGATGAAATACATCATATAAATATAGACGGAAACAATATAGATGACCCCTTTCAAATAGTTAACCATTTTAATAATTTTTTCATTGATCTTCCAAATCAATCCAAACAAAGTAATTTTAAATGCCAATTTCCTTCTAAACTACAATCTATATTTATGCCCCCCACTATACCTAAAGATATTTATAATATAATTCAAAACCTTAAAAACACCAATAGTACTGGTTATGATGGCATATCGACGAAAATATTAAAACGTGTATCGGTAAAACTGTCCTATATTCTCAGTCATATAATTAACTTGTGCATCGCAGATGGTATATTTCCTGATAAGCTGAAATTAACTGTAATTAAGCCGTTGTTTAAGAAAAATGATCGGACTGATATTAGTTGCTACCGCCCCATAGCCCTTGTACCAGTGATTTCCAAAATATTTGAAAAGGTTATTCACGGCAGTATTAGTAACTATTTTGAAACAAATAATATTTTCTGTACGGAACAAGTTGGATTTAGGAAAAACAAATCTATTGACATGGCGGTTTATAGTTTCATCCATACGGTATTGTTAAACAGAGATAAGGGTAATCAAGCATGTGCGCTGTTTATGGACCTGTCTAAGGCTTTTGACTATGTTAACCATGAACTTCTATTAAATAAACTGTATGCTTATGGAATCAGAGGTAATGTATACAATTTAATTAAATCATTTTTACATAATCGAACACAAATAACACAAATTACAAAATTATGTCCAGTTGAAAGAAAAGTAATTAAATACTTATCTGATAGCAGAGAGGTTACTACTGGTGTGCCACAGGGAAGCGTGTTGGGACCGCTACTTTTTATTATATATATTAATGACCTACCCAAAATTTCAAAACATAAGACCATTCTTTTTGCGGATGACAGTACAATAATATTTGTTGGACATGATAAAACATACATTGAGCGTGAAATTAATATGACATTAGGAAATATTATTAATTGGTTGACCTTAAATAATTTGAATATTAATCTTGACAAAACTCATATTATGACATTTAAAAGTAGAGTAAATAAATTAATAAATATGGACATACGCTATTTAAACACAAAAATTGATGAAGTAGACACAATAAAATTTCTAGGGGTTAATATAGATAACAATCTAAACTGGAAGCAACACATTACCTCATTATGCTCAAGGTTAAACTCATACTCTTACGCTCTATACATGATTAGCAAGAAGGTGAATCCTGCTACGATACTGACGGCATATCATGGCTACGTCACACCTCTTTTGAGATATGGTATTGTGTTCTGGGGTAACTCCACTGACAAAGATCTTGCATTTAGGGCACAAAAAAGGTGTATACGTTCATTTTGTCATTTGAAAGAAACAGACAGTTGTAAACAGTATTTTATTAAATTTAATATCTTAACATTGCCAAGTATATATATTCTCGAAGTTGTACTGTTTGTAAAGAAGAATAATCATTTATTCACAACATTAAATAGCAGAAGGCATAACCTAAAAATATGTATTCCAGGTAATAAGACAGCGCTGATGAATAAAAGTATTCTTTGTATGAGTGCACGAATATTTAATCATTTACCTAAAGAAATAATGAATACTAGTGAAATCAATATCTTTAAAAATAAAATTAAATCAATGTTAATTAATAAATGTTATTATTCTGTACAGGAATATTTAAATGATAAGTTTAAATTAGAATATAAAATGATAATGAATATAATATTTACTTTAATATATGCACTTATTATGTAATGTCATGAATTGAGATGATTATGAATATATTATAGAATTGTGTAAGCCGGTCAGGCAGATTTATGGAGAACTTACATTTTTACTATCTTAAGACCATTATGTACCCTAAATCACACAAATAAATATGATTTGATTTGATATATATTTCTAAATACATACATATTATAGATAAATTACACCCAGACACAGATTAAACCATCGTACTTATCACACAAAAGTTTTATCTGGGTGGGGATCGAACCTACGACCTCTTGCGTAGCAGTCGGATACACTCCCACCGCGCCACAGAGGCAGTCAAAATAAGAGTCGTGTCAATTTTATGGCTGCTATCTTTCGCCCGCGGCTCCGCCTGCGTGGCTGTTGATTCTGGCCATAAATACTATATTAGTCTATCCCTACTCTCTCTAAATTGGTTCAGCAGTTTAGGTGTGAAAATGTAACAGACAGACGGATAGACAGAATTACTTTAACATCTTCAATACAAATAAACAAAATTGAAGCGTCTGTTTGTGATGTTAAAATAACAGTTACTAAATGCATATCAAAATATATATGGTACTTATAACAAAAACACATTATTTAAATTTTTCGTGTCTGTCTGTTTGTTCCGGCTAATCTCCGAAACGGCTGTATGGATTTTGACGGGACTTTCACTGTCAGACAGATGAGGGTGTAAGGAGTAATTTAGGCTACTTTCTATCATCACGCTATCGTTAATACGGAGAGAGCAGCACTGCAACTTCACGCTGACGAAGTCGCGAGCACAGTTAGTCTGCCGACTCTTATTGGTTTGGTGAACTTTCCACCTCCTAAAAATGTCACCTGAAGTGACAATTCCCATCCAAAATTGCCAATTTGGATTTTGATTTCATTATTGTTCCTTTGGTTTTTAATGTGTGTATAAATGTACCGCGGTTTCTAGGAAAGTCGAGTGTATACAACACACGACTAGCTGGTACCGCGACTGCTCTCGCATCGCTGCAAAAGTGTTACTAGCACTGGCTTGTACACTGATCGGCGATGCTTTAATTTATAACTAACTAGCTGTCCCGCACAACTTCGTCAGCGTAATTTTTTCCCGTTTTTGCAACATTTCTCATGGCTGCTCCGCTCTTATTGGTCGTAGCGTGATGTTATATAGCCGAAAGCCTTCCTCTATAAATTGACTATCCAACAAAATAAGAATTTTTCAAATCGGACCTGTAGTTATTGAGATTAGCGCATTCAAACAAACAAACTCTTCCGCTTTATAATATTAGCATAGATGTTTTCTTTATCATAACCAGTGGTGGCGCAGTTAGTGCCATTAGTCTATGTGGGATAACGTGGACATCACCAGATCACCTCATAATCTTAAAAAAACTATGTATACATTTATTTTTAATATTTTTGTAAATGACACATGTATCATTTAACAAAGTGATTATTGAAATAGTAATTAAGCGATATTTGTACTTAGGTTTTAAAAATAACTAGTAATGTATTATAACTATTTATTATACGGGAATTAACAACAGTCCGCTTGTGACCACGGCCGGTGCAACATGATCTAAACGTCAAGCAATTTGAAGGTAAACAATGCGCATTAATTCCCGTATAATAAACTCGTTACATATGTAAACTCCATTATTAAAATCGGGGTCCATGTTCACATAATGTTTGATGTCATTCTTCTTAAATGGCACTACCCATAGGCGGATTGAGAGGCACGGGGTCACGTGCCCCCCAGACGGTTGTTTAGTGTACTGTAGTGTATTTCTTGGAGTTCCTCATTTGCCTCCCTTGCCCCCCCCCCCCACGGAACATATTTTGGGGACCACCGTCGTGCGTGCAACTCGACTTGATCAATGTCGAGTGAAATGAAATCCCCCTTGTAATCATGTTAGACCTTTGATCATAACCCATTATACTTTAAGACCCAATTCATAATAACGTGGTCACGATTCAAGTGACGCCATATATCGTGAGACCTGTCATTAAAAAATACATAAAATACAGAGCACTGTAAATATTCTGCTGCCTCTGTGGCGCGGTGGGAGTGTATCCGACTGCTACGCAAGAGGTCGTGGGTTCGATCCCCACCCAGGATACAACTTTGTGTGATGAGCACGACGGTTTATTCTGTGTCTGGGTGTTATTTATCTATAATATGTATGTATTTAAAAATATATAAGTATGTTCATCAGTTGTCTGGTTTTCATAGTATAAGCTCTGCTTAGTTTGGGATCAGATAGCGTTGTGTGAGTTGTCCCAAGATATTATATTATTATTATTAATTTTCCTAGAAAAGTCGACCTAGACAAAATATAATGAAGAAACCAGATTTCAACGTACCTTGTACCCAAGCATCACCATTAGAAGCCCTCACAACTTTATAGGACAAGTTCTTCATATCCTTCTGGACCTCAGGGTCATCAAATCTCCTGCCGATGAGACGCTTGGTGGCATAGAACGTGTTGCCACTGTTGGTCACAGCCTGGCGTTTCGCTGGCATGCCGACTAGCCGCTCGCCTTCCTTGCTGAAGGCTACGTGGGATGGAGTTGTGCGAGATCCTTCACTGTTTTCGACGACCTGGGGACAAGGTATATAGTTAAACCAATTGCTGCAAGTTCTTATTGCCTCGTTCTTTTCTCCGGCTTTACCTATTGTTTGCGAACAGCCATTACATATACATATAGAATCGACCGTCCACATAGTAATTTGCTTCATATGTGAATATTTTTTTATATTATTTTATTATAATGATAAAGTATAACAATAATAATATCTTGGGACAACTCACACAACGCTATCTAATTCCAAACTAAGCAGAGCTTGTACTATGGCAACCAGAGAACTGATAAACATACTTATATATTTCTAAATGCTTTCATATTATAGATAAATAACACCCTGACACAGAATAAACCATTGTGCTCATCCCACAAAGTTTTATCCTGAGTGGGAATCGAACCCACGGCTTAGCAGTTAGGGTCAATAACCATCAGGCTAGTCATCATACTTTAATTGCAAACAGCAGCAGTTTTGAATGGGGAGACTGGCGCCAAGATTGTTATTAGCTATGTATTTTAGAAGCGATTAAATACAAATCACAAGAAATAATTATTGTTTTAAGATAATAAATGTACCGCGGTTTCTAGGAAAGTCGAGTGTATACAACACACGACTAGCTGGTACCGCGACTGCTCTCGCATCGCTGCAAGAGTGTTACGAACATTGGTTCGGACACTGATCGACGATGCTAATTGTTTCAATTTGTTTAAATTGTTAAGAGTCGGTGAACCCCCTACTCCCTTGGATCTGGAGTGACCCCCTCGAAATATAATCTTGGGTACGCAGCCCGATGAAACAGAAACTCGACACTACCGGCAGCTCGTCTTAAATGGATTCTGTATCAAAATTGGTTAGAGAGCCAGGTGCCCAAACGGTCCAAGGACTATCGTCAGTGAATCGCTGGCCCAGAAGGGGTAGGAGGGGGGGGGGACTGCTGCGGTGGAAAAGGGGAACCGGGGCGTAACATCGATACGCCATTGACTACCCGTCGCATTTCGCTAAGGCCCAGTGGCGTTTTACGAGCGCTGGCGTTTCTCCTACGTTTGTGCACCGACAAAGTCGCGGGCGGCGATTTGCCAATTGCATGCTTGCTGCTTGAACGTTGGATACGCATCGTAAGCCTTGACGCCACGTAGACGAAGTAAGAACGCCAACGCTAGTGAAATAGCGGCCTAAGGAATCTAAGGTTTTTGTTGTAGGTTTGACCCAGCTGACGGCAGGCATTATCAAAGAAAATCTCATATTACACGGAATGAGCAGCCAGATACGTTTGGGACCAACCCCTCTTTTTCCGTTACAATGGCGAATCTGGGGGGGGGGGGGGGGCTAGATCCGCCATTGTAACCGGAAAAAGAATCGAGAGCGAGACTGACGATATAACGTGATTTCCGAGACACGGTTGGGTTACCATCATCGAATAATACTCGAAAGGCGATGGATGGAAAGATGAAGAAAGGCCTACGGCTCAAGCACGTAATTTTAGAACCGATTTGTGTGGCCAAACACATGGCACAGCTCCTGGTATCACAGTCTTCCCTCCCGGAGTCATACAGCGGTCTGAGCGGACTGCTGAGCTTCTGTGTGCTCTGGGTTCCTGGGTCTGGCTGGAGTGACCGAACTGATAGGATCCCACAATAGGATGTCAGGAGAGGCCCGATCAAGAGGAAATTCCGGTTTAATGGCCCCGTTAACTGATAAGTCCCATGCAGTAAATTTAATTTGAGCATAAAATCTTGAAGATGTAAAATGGAAACCCATTCACAGGGCTGCAACCTCACTCAATATTCTATCTCAACGTTGTGCAATCATTTTTAATGCCCTTTCGCTCAGTTCATTGTCCGACTTTATAGTTGGTGATAAGGAATAGTTAAGTATTATAGATAAGATATCAGTGATGAGGTACATGGGGCTTATTTGACGTGGGAAAACGTGTTACTGGGGGAATGGGGCGAGGCATGATGAGGCGAGGTTAGGCAAGGGAAGTTATTGTTGCCTTTAACCCTTTGCAAAAGGAGCACCCCTACGTAATTATTAGGTACTCGCACAGGTGTCATGTCATATATCGTAGTTTTTTATACCTTGAGTTTTACATTATTGTAATTATCGTAGGGATCTCAATTTTTTTTGACAATAAAATAAAGCCTATGTTACTCCCCGATAATGTAGCTTTCAAATGAGGATAGAATTTTTATAATCAGTCCAGTAATTTTTAAGATTATTTGTTACATACAAAATTATCTTTCCTCTTTATAATATTAAGTGCAGATGTAGACAGTGTGTGTATCTGTGGCAGGCGCGGATCCTGGACCTTGTTCTGGGGAGGGGGGAGGGGGGAGGGGGCACTCTGATCCAACACCGGCCAAGTGTGACTAATTTTGCCCGACAACGGGCCAAATGTATAAATGTATGAAAATGCCAACACTTGAAAACTCATGAGTCTGAAAACTAATCTGTGGCATTGTAGCACCAAAACCGATGAACGGATTTGGATGTTTTTATAAAAGAAAGGTGAACTTAAACATGATTGGTCTTAAATATTAGTGCCAGTTATTTTGATAATGACTTTTCACGAGTGATGCGAGTCTGCGCGCGCAGTAAAGTAATAATGACAGAAATATGTAAATTACTCGTTGATAAAAGTAATTCTGTATTCAGTACAGACAATTGCTAGTAAAGAATGACGTAATAATATAAAAGTACTTGGAAAATTTTATTATTGAGAAAAAAAAAAACATAACTTTATGTCGTTATTTCGCTTTCGAAATGAGAAAAAGCAGCAGTGTTTAGCCATGACCAAAATACATTAGAGGCTATGGGCTCATGGGAGGGGCTTTGGGGTTAACACGCCCCCCCCTGCAATCTTTATCACACTAATACTATAAAGGCGAAAGTTTGTATAGTCTATACTAATACTATAAAGAGGAAAGATTTGTTTGTTTGTATTGAATAGGCTCCGAAAGTACTGGTCGGATTTGAAAAATTCTTTCATTGTTATGAAGCTATACTAACCCCGGGTGACATAGGCTATTTTTATAACTACGCGGGTAAAACCGCGAGTGGACCGCTAGTACAAAATAAAATCACTCCCTGTCTGTGCACTTAAATCTTTTGAACTACGCAACTAATTTTAATCCAGTTTTCAGAAATAGATAGTGACTCAAGAGGAAGGTTTATATCTATACTAATATTATATTTTTTCAATTCAAACAAGTAGTTCATGAGGTTATCATGTGTAATCAAACAAACTTTTCAGCTTTATAATATTACTATAGAGTATAGATGATGTAAAATGTCTTTCTTACCTTGGGTGTCTTGCCCTCCATAACGGCAACGCAAGAGTTGGTGGTACCCAAGTCGATACCGATGACGGCGCCACGAACACCCTCCGACCTGACACAAATAACACATTTATACTAAATTATAAGTCGCATGTTCAAATCAATGTGAACCCACTCCTAACACAAGCTTGAGCTTGGCTGTAGGAGTTAACAAAATTGCTAATTATAATTCATTAAAAAAAATACATTGCAAAGATAAAATACACCTAGACTTGGAATGACATTTTGTGTCTGGTGAGAACCAAACCAACGACCTAACAGTTGCAAACATTCTCAATGTTCCACCAAGGTACCTAAATTCGTGAATTTGGGGTACAAAAAGATAAAATGCAAAAACTATTTGTGTAGGAATGTTTGATAATATAATGTCTAGCTGGAGCATTCTCTTAATAAATCTATAAAAAAAATGAAGCATTCTTTGACGTTTGACACTTGTTGAAGAGAACAACTATGGCTAGAACATTCAGATGGTGTCTTTTTACCTGTCAAAAAGTACGTCCACTTGACCATACATACATGCCGGATTAGGAATTTAGACATTATATAATCAAAGTTAGGAATAATATCTAACAACACCATTAATTAATTTTAGTAATTTTCAACTGTTTTAGTGTCAAATAGTAAATCCAGTATAGTCCAATCCCTTTAAATCTATATTCCAAATACTTCATTGAAAATGAAACAAAAATGTGCCGCAATTTCTAGGAAAGTCAAGCATATGTAACACATGACTAGCTGGTATTGCGTTTATTCTTGCATCGCTGCAAACGTGTTCCAAACATTGGCTCGGACACTGATCGACGATGCTATTAAGGTTTGACTGAGAGCAAAATCTAACTTAATATAGTCACTTTCAAAGTGGACATTCTAGCAATTAAGTTGCAAATTTTAACTGCCTTTGTCTAATACCATAGACAATGTCTATCACATACTTCATGAGTGTGCCCGGAATAAGTCCCTCTGATGGGAAATGATAGGGATAACATACGATGTTGGAGTGTGCAACAGTTTTCTTGCCTATCCATGCTCGGAAATGGCGAAAAGGCTTCGCCAACTATACCTTGCACAGGATAGAGTTATTTCTTAGCATACACTTAGTAATGCCTCTACCACATTAAATTAGTTTTATAAGCTACAGTTCAATAAGGATGTTGACTGTCAAGTCAAATCAGTCTCTTTTTATGAAATGTCAAAACGACAAGCTCTTGAAATATGTGTATGGAATAGCAACCTATGACGTCATAAGTTCCTATCGTCAAATCATTACTTTTAGTATTCGTTTTAATATCAAAAACATGTTAAATTAGAAAAGACACTTATTTTCAGAGCTTTTTAAGATCTACTATTTATTACTAATTTACTTTTACTGTAGTCAACTAAGTACCTAATTATGAGGCGACATAGTCAAAACTGAGAAAGCCCCTTCAAAACATAGATAAATAAAACTGCCTTTGTAAGTGCAGCAGGAGCATCTACAACTGGTGCGTTTGAAAAGAGGTTATGGGTTAGATTCACATTTGATCAGAGTTATGTGAACTCAATCATGTTGGTTCCAAGTCTGGGTGTATTTTGTGACTGTTAATTGTATGTTTTTTTACACAACGGAATAAAGAGACAAGCAGGTTGTGCGCTTGATGGTAAGTGTCACACTACCACATAACAGTATCAGTGCAGCCCAAATCCTTGTTTGGCAAAGATTTGGACATCACTTAGTAATTATTTCGTTCCTAAATCTCATTTGCCTTGTAATTACACTTGCTACAGTAGAGTAATTTATCATAGTAGCATGTAGGCACTAAAAAGGCAACATGATATTGGCAAAGCTAGTTACTAATAAGCTATGGGCTCTACATCAATAACAGCAACTTTAATTTGGATAATTTATTTCCTAAAAAAAGTAGATGATGCAATAAATCGTAACATAAAAATCTTTGTAAAAAAGGTTGATTTACCCCATAAATGCTATAGAATCTATTGATAAAACATAATACCAGACTGACATTACTCAGTGCACATTTATTAGATAATTTTTAATGGAACTACACACCATATTCGAGGAGTACTGTTAAAATTACTTTAAAAATACAGTCAATTTGGTGTATTGACTGCTAAAATCCTAAGAAAAGTAAGAAGAGCTATCCTTAGCTTAGGTTTGACTTCTGCAAGATATAGAATTAGAAATTAGTTTAGATCACCAACAATACTGAGGAAGAGGTATCCAGTCAAGACGTAGAGTATTAAGCGCCTAAATCATGAAAGTAAAGTTCAATTTATGGTTAGGCAAAGGTCAACCCAGTTACTCCCAAAAGTTAGGTTATGAATATTATCTATCAGCAAAAAGCTTGGTTATGTTACTTACTTGTTTCTGAGCTGTACATGTCGCTGGTATATTGGCACTGTGGGGGCTGCGGTCTGCAAAGGGTTAAAATAAGGGGTATTAAAAACAGAATCGCATTTTTAATACGCCGCTCCATGTGTCCTTCGGACCGGTATGAATTTACACAGAAAACTAATAAGGGCATCAAAGATTTCATAGAAAATGAAAAATGATTAAGTTTTTGACATTTTTAAGGATTTTGACACACGATTTTCATTCGTTTTAGGAAATAAAATGGTCACTCACGTTTTTGAGAATTGTCGAGAAATTTCTCTGTGTGTATATATCTGAAGTAAGGCCGGAGCACTCCAGAGCCTTTCGGCTGATCACCCGCGTCGCGGTCAACATTTTTAGAACGATATTATCAACTATTTAATTTATTTTTTGACTTTAGAGCACTTCAAACAGAACATGTGGGTGACGCAACTTCTTGAAAGAACGAATTTTTACTTTTTTCTCTAGCACACCTCAACTATAATTGCCAGATTAAAAATCAATTGACGCGCACAATAGAATGTTCTCGTTTTTTATTAGAACTACAAGTACAAGTTTTGTAGAAGGCACTAGAAGGTTTTCATTGGCAAAGATTATGTAATCTATGAATGGGATTGGTTATGCTATTGAGGTTTTCACAATACCAACCAATAAGAAGCCTGAATCGTTAAAATTCCTATGTCGTAAAAGAAAACTTACTTGTTATGTAACAATGATGAAACCAGATGAAATTAAATTTGGTCTGTGTTTATTAATTAAAACTAAATAATAATTAAATATTAGTTTTTTATAATTTAATTGAATGTAATATTCTTAAAATATTAAATAGCAATACCGCCCTCTTGTGACACTTTACAACAATACAGTGAATATAATTTATTGTCTTGCATTAAAGATGGCGCTAGTAAGCTAGTTAACGGAAACAAGATCTCTATCTTGTTTTGTGGATTGTAAGCAGGTTGTAGATGGTAGTAGGTTTGTAAGCAAATGAATTGAATTTATTACCCTGTTGCAGGAGTAAGTTTGAAGGGTCCTCCATTACCGTATGTACGTACGTACCTATCAGTGTCACGTGGAGGCCTACATTAAAAAGCGGCGGTAGCCTAATGGCTAAGGCATCGGTCTCGCAATCGTGAGGTCGTGGGTTCGAATCCTGGCCATTATACTACCGACGTGAACCTACTCCTAACACAAGCCATAGAGCTTAGCTGGAGAGGTTAACAGGATTGCTAGTAATGTGGAACCACAATCCCACATTGCTAGTTACCTATCGTGTTTTATAAAACAAAAGAACAACCTAGGAAATAACTTTTTGATTATGTGAATCAGGCACCGATCCAGCCCACAATTTATTACAGTTGCCGAAAATTTTATTGTTGACTCTCGGACGCCTCGCGGTCTCACTCGCGTAGTTCCCGTTCCCGTGGGAATACAGGGATAAAAAATAGCCTATGTCACCCGGGGTTAGTGTAGCTTCACAACGATGAAATAATTTTTCAAATCCGTCTAGTAGTTTCGGAGCCTATTCAATACAAACAAACAATCAAATCTTTCCTCTATAAAATCTAGCTGTCCCGCGCAAAATTTTCCCCTTTTTTTATAATCCTATGTTACTTCTAATACCTCCAAGAATATGTGTACAAAGTTTCATGATGATCGGTTGAGTAGTTTTCGCGTGAAAGCGTAACAAACAAACTTACATTCACATTTATATATTACTAGCTGTGCACCGCTGTGTTACCCGCGGTTTATTAGCCTATGTGTTAATCCAGGGTGTCAGCTAACTCCATACCAAATTTTATTAAAATCGCTCCAGCCGTTTAGACGTGAAGAAGTAACATACATACACACTCACATACTCACAAACTTTCGCCTTTATAATATTAGTGTGACTAGCTTTCGCCCGCGGCTCCACCCGCGTGGATGTCGGTTATCGTGATAAAATGTCCTATGTCCTTCCTCGGGACTCAAACTATCTCCATACAAAATTTCATCTAAATCGGTTAAGCTGTTTGAGCGTGAAAGCGTAACAGACAGACAGACAGATTTACTTTCACATTTATAATATTAGTATGGAGTAGTATGGAGTATGGAAGTAGGGATTAGTATAGATATAGATGAATTTTTGCTCGTTTTATTGCGTACCAATTCATACATGGTTTAATTTATTCTTTTAAAAAAATAACTTGAAGATTTGGATATAATTCTCGTAGCATTAGCCAATCAATTTGCGGTTAGTAGCGTAGTGGGCACGGTGTGTATGCCCACGCCCCCGCATACCCACCGTGCCCACTACACTGCATCCGCGCCTGATGTGATGTATACTTAGATACATTTATTTATTAGATACAAAGTTTGACTGCCTCAGTGACACGGCGCACAGTGGATCGATTCCATACAATAGTAGATGGACATAGGCATCATGAGAAAAAAATATAAGTATATATAAAAAGAAAAAAAAATGCTATTGTATTCGCCTATTCCTACTCTACAAATGTTAGTATCCAGTGATTTTCATTAGACTTGTGTTTAAGGAGTTATTGACAAGTAAGTGATTTCTTTGTATGAAAATGAACATGAAATAGTCAATAACTTCTGAGTTTCACCTTATTTCAAGTTACGGTTTTTTTTTATTGTAATCTACACATTAATTGCAACACATAAATTTTAATTTATTCCTTCACAGATGGTGCGCCAAACGTGCACTTTCAGAGATAATAAAAAAAAAACATTTATATGTATACTTTCCTACTCAATTTGGACATAATAATCAGAATTTATATTAATATTATGAGTTCTTAGTGATGCACTAAGAACTCATAATATTACTAGCTTTATAACAGATATTTTTCAATTTCAATAACATAAAAAATTATAACAAAAGCATCAAAATTAATTTATCACTACAAATAAAATAAAAACACAATATTTAAATTAAAAAAACTAATTAAAAAGATCATTTTTAAAACTAAACATCCTCGTCATTATTGTCTTCATCGTCACTTGATTCTGAATCAGACTAAAGTATGACGATATCTTCAACATTAAAAATTCGAATTCAGTTCGGTCACTAACAACCAAATCGTTATACACCTTAAATAAGGACTTGACTTGCTCATGACTTTGCGGTTAAATTTAGGTCGAATGCTCGTAAGAAGAGGATCTGAAGACAAGAGAAGATTGTGCAAGATATCTTTATTGCACGTAAAACTGCTGGTTTTCCTCGAATGACTTTCTCTATATTTGCGAAAGTCCTTATTCCTCGCCTCAGATGCCTCCTCAGATAACATACCTATTGGAACGATGGATAAATGCTCAACTATTTGGGATCCATGAATAAGTAACTTATGGAGACTAGAAGGCATATAGAACCATGGATACAATTCCACGTATAACTGTGCAGTTTGTGAGCAATACTCACGAAATTTTTCTATGTGTAACTTTAAACCAGACGAAATGCACTGTAAAATCACTGCTATTCTTTGCACAAGGTTAACGTCCAGTCCTGTCAGTTGAGCAGACTTTTCGGGATTTTCAAAAAACCGCCTTGCCACGTTGAGTAGGAAATCTAAATCTCTAAAAGTACACGTTGGGCGCACCATGTGTGAAGGAATAAATTTTAGCAGTCAGAATTGTGTCTTTTAAATTACTCTGTGTCCCTCTCCTCGCGCGGTGATTTTTAAGATTGCGCGGATCCTCCTCGCACTCATCTGTTTCTAAGTTGACGCTACGTTTACCAGCTCTAAGACTCACTCCCTGTTCCTGATCGCTTAAGGGCTTTTCCCTTTGCGCTGCTCCTCTCTGTCTACGTACTGAATGCTCGCATAGTGGCTTCTAAATCAGACTATCCCGCTGGAAACTGTGCTTTTTTTCGTCGCGGGTTGACTGTTAAGACAGCGCTTCTAGCCGCTCAATGGCTTCTTTGTTTGTTTTTAGGGGCACAATTAACAGCAGGCCACGCCGCGAGCGAGATAAGCCTTCTGCTCGCGGTGAATTTTAAGCTTGGCGCTGAGCTCTCTTGCTCGTACTTTGAAATACTCTTTGCGCCCTTTTTCTCTTAATCTCTTCTTGTGACGCGCTATGGCTGCAACTCACCCATTGTCATCAAACTAAACGTTGCGTTTATCAGTTCTTGCAATAACTTCTACCTACGCACTGCTTGCGCATTGACTTCTAAGTTCAAGTAGTACTCCTCTTGCTTACGCAGTAACTTTAAGGATTGCGCCCTTATTCGTGTAGTGACATACCTATAAGATTACGCTGGGGGCCATCTCGTTTAAATTCACATGACGCTCACGCAATGTCTTCTAAGTTTACTATAGACTCCTTTGTTCGCGCAGTGATATCTAAGGGAGAGAATAACGGCGGTATTATCGTCGTGCCACCTATTTCTATACACTTTCTTAAAACGTGTCTCCACACGGTGATGTTATCGAATGTGAGAGAAACGTCATGGTATCGCCGCGCGCTCAACGGTGAACGTGGCGCTTTCGCAGCGAGAGCGCGGCGACTGCGCTGCGCTGTCAAACGCAGGCGTCCCGCCTAGAAAACGTGACGATTCCGTCGTGGACACTTGGCGATTCGGTCACGAGCCGCACAACGCTGGCGCTCCCTGCGCTGCACAGTCAAATACACGCTGTCACGCTGTACACTCTTCTTCTACAGTGACTATTAGATCACGCTGCGGCTCACAGCTCGCTCAATAACTTCTAAGTTAACGCTCATTCATCAGCTCGTACAGTGACTTCTGCCTTTGCGATGCGCCTCTCTGTTTGCGCAGTGATTTGTGAGACCACGCTGAGCCCATCAATTACTTTTAAAATTGCGCTGAGCTCGCCAGAGACGCCAGTTTGACTCGCACAGTGATATGTTGCAGGCTGGCGGGCTTAATGTCACTTTTAAAATCCTCTTCTCCTCCGGACCGGACTCAGCTCATTCGGAGGGGGTCACTCCCACTCCATTCCCCCTCTCGTCGAGCTGTCACAGCTCGACGAGAGGGCATGGTGGCGTAATTTTTGTAAAAAAACAGTTCTAAAAATCGTATCTCTACTCCAGACTTGACCCTTGGCGCGCAAACTGAACGCCCATGTAAGTATCTACTGATGATAGGATAGATCGGAGAGAGAGAGAATAATAATAATAATAATAATTTATTTATTTCTTCTCACAATACTTTGAAAACAGAGGTAAATTAAATACAATTGAATTACTTAATTATAATAAACAATTCACAATTATCAATGAAGGTATGTGAGAAGCTGGTGTCCGTTGTAGGTGTAAACCTGTAGTTCAGACCACCAGGTCCTCACTCCTTAAAAATTTGGTAAACACTAAGAATAAATTAAAATATATTAGTAACATCTTAATATATATAAATCTCCTGTCACGATGTTTGTCCGCGATGGACTCCTAAACCGCTTAACAGATTTCGTTCAAATTTGCACACAATATGCAGTTTGGTCCAACTTGAGAGATAGCTTACATTTCAATTTATAGTCGCAATTACTAAAGAAATGAGGTTTCCCGTGTCCACCCGTGCGAAGCCGGGACGGGCCGCTAGTAGAAAATAAAAATAAAATTGGTGAAGTACTTTAGCCCTGTGTGTGTGTGTGTGTGTGTTCTTTTTGAGACCGACTGGTGACTAGTCGGCCAAAGGCATAAACATAGAGACTTACAACTAGAAAGAGACAACGCGACTGTGCGGCCAATACCTGTATCTTTTCTGTAATGTCGAAGTGACTTGACATAGACATAAGCCTGTCAGGTGGACCAATCACATTTCTAGAAAGACATCTACTGGCCGCACGATTGTTTTGTCTCTCTCACGCTTTGCAGCCCATAATATATACTTCATACCGGAACGGGAATTCTAGTCTCTGTCTATAGCTAAAGGTATATTCGGTCTATATCTAGTTCCTAAGTAGGTACACCTATTTATTAACTACTTATTCAAGCGGTAGCAGCCGAATGGCTAAAACATCGGTATCGCAATCGTGAGGTCGCAGGTTCGAATCCTACCCATTATACTACCGACGTGAACCCAATCCTAAATCCTATCCTAACACAAGTCATTGAGCTTAGCTGGAGGGGTTAACATCAACATAATCCCACATTGCTAGTTATCTATTATCAAAATACAGGTAATTGTAATTTTTATAGGCATTTCTTGCCGATTACTTTATAAAGGGGCAATTTGTGGCGGCACTATTGGCAACTAATTGCTCGGCCAATAATGGCAATATTGCCGTAAAAAACGCCCCTTTTAAACAACAATTGCATTTTTGAAAGATAGAAAAATTTGAAGTCCATGCCCAGGAATCCAAACCGGGGCCGGAATCGAACCACCTACCTGGACTATGTTACTAGACCTCAATTTTTTTTAATCCTTTCATGCTCACGAGTTGGTTAAAAAAATGCAATTATTGTGTTTATATGGTAACTACATAGTTTGGAAATCAGAGGTAAACCTGTCTGTACCCAAAACTAGCCGACGTTGTATTCTGATAATAATAATAATATTTTGGGACAACTCACAGACTCACACAACACTATCTGGTCCCAAACTAAGCAGAGCTTGTACTATGGAAACCAGACAACTGATAAACATACTTATATATTTCTAAATACATACGTATTAAAGATAAATAACACTCAGGCACAGAATAAACCATCGTGCTCATCACACAAAGTTTTATCCTGGGTGGGGATCGTACCCACGACCTCTTGCGTAGCAGTCGGATGCACTCCCACCGCGCCACAGAGGCAGTCATAATCTACCACTCATTTCTTTCTGTCACATGTAGCTATTAACAGTAACACCCTTCTGTACAAACTTGTAAACTTTAAGTGCTAAATAAAGAAATTATTATTATTATTCCCATTATTTATTTAGGTTATTTTTTACATTTTTAAATACCTATATAACAAAACATATAAATTGAAAAATATAAAAAATAGTGTCCCACCGGCATCGGGTACAGGGACCAAGTTACCGGTGGTTAGGGCTCCGGGGAGAGGAACCGTCTCACGATGCGTGCCGTGTCCAGTATTACAGCCCTTTGCATCAGGCCCTTGATTCAGCTACCTAACGTGAGCCTCTGAAGGTGTTGGTCGAGGCTCTTGGCGATTAGTTCATGGGCAGAAACAACTATCGGCACAAAGACAGCAGCTAAATCCACATTCTACATGTCAAAAATCTCGCGAGCTAACTCCAGATATGGATGTACGGCATTCAACTGTGGGGTAGTGCTAGCACCTCAAATATATCAATGATCCAAAGACTACAGAATACCATTCTCAGAACAATCAGCAGGGCACACTGGTATATCACAAACCATGAAATACATAAACAATTTGAGATGAAAACAGTCATTGATGAAATCCGACCATCTTCGGAAAAGTACAAACTGAGACTGACCAACCACCCCAACGATTTGGCAGTCCAACTCACAAGCCAAAGCTACTCCAAACGCCTCAAAAGGCCCGACATTATGGAGCTGCACAACTGCACAACAGACAGTTTTAACACATCATACTACACAGATGAGCAGCTTCCTCACTGGAGGAAGTCTCTAAATTAAGAAATAAACTCGCATACAACACATCTGATTATAGTTGAAAAGAGACTGATTGCAGATATACTCAGAAGAAAAAAAAAAAGTCCAGATATTTTATTTCTTTATCTTTTTCTGCCTTCACGAGATTGTTATCATGTGGGATGGTGATGTCAACAATATTGCGTGGCGCATCAACGTAACTAGGCCGGACTGAAGTAGGCGACAAGTGGTTGCGCAGATGCATTTTTTGGAAGTAAATGGTGACAGGAAGCGGGGAGCGGGGGCGGTAACTAAACCAAGAGAATTAGAGATGCGATTACTCTTTACGTTGTCATAATTAGTATTAATAACTAGTGTATTTTTTTTATTATATTCGTAAAGAAAGTTTCTTTAGTATTTACTGTAACTGTTCTAAATTTAAACTTCTGTGAACTCATTTAAATAGTGTTTTTATATTGTTGAATTAAAATGTTGTTAGTATTTTTAAGCGATTAAACATAATTAATCGTTTTCGTTAGTAATTTTAGGGTCGCATCTCTATGACATGCGCGAAAGTAATAAAAACCTAACTTCAAACCGGTCAAGTTACGTTGATCGTACTGTAATCGATCTACCATCACTATGTCAGGCTTATTGGCGACAATAGTCCTGTCAGTGATGATAGATCGATCCCAGTACAATGTGGCACGACCATTTTCGAGAAGTGGGTCAGGTGCATACCTGTAATATGGTACCTCAAGGTCTGTCCCCACAAGGTTGTACTTTAAAGCAAGTTGCTGATGGACAATTCTGGCTACTTGGTTGTGTCTATGCAAGTACTCGCTATTAGCAAGATGAGAACAACCGGAAATAATATGTCTGAGGCATTCTCCGGGACAATGGCATGCCCGACAAATGTCAACCGTTCCATCCGTTATTATTATCTTAAAAAAAAAACTTAAAATTAATGTAAAAGTAGAAACTACTAACTATAATTAAGTAATTCTTAAGATTATATTAAAACCGAGATCACAATTTGGACGGACATTGTAAAGATGTAATTGAAATAAATGGTCTCTTCAGGCCTTGGGTTCCCAACCTGTTTTCATATTTTTTGAGGGATTTTGATAATTATTGCTTAGGGGTGGGAGGGGTCAAAACAAATCTCATAGTATTTTACCAGATGGGGGGGGAAAGGGGGGTACAAAATCCGCCAAAATCTCCTCACGTAATTTATGGACGCTCCCTTAATAAATCCCCCCATCGTGCGAGGTACTCGTACCGTGTAAATAATAATAATTATTATTATAAATAATAATTCTATATTTTATGAGTTCCTCCGAGTTGTGTGAGCAATGTTGAGGAGAAAATGGCCTATAAACTACAGTAGAACCTCGATTAACCGAACTTCAATTTATTATCCAAACGCTGACTTATCCGAACGTTTGAGGCGAATTTGTTGCTCGCTGCCGCTGTACTTATGTAGGTATCGAGCATGTTGAAGTGCGTTTTGTTTCACCGAACGTTGTTAGTCAGTTTACAAAGATTCCACGTGCAAATGTATTGCTTATTGTACTGTTTTTATTTAAAAACGACTGCATGAAATTGTATAATTATGTAGGGGATCTTGTTTCCATCTTTTTTGTGCAGGCGGGTTTTTTTATTTTTGTAATTTATTTTTTTATTTAATACTTTTTAGTAGTTGTAGGATGTAACTAGAGGATTCGATCCCGGGATCCCGAAGACTGGGATCCCGGGATCCCGATCATATTTTAGTCCCGAAATTTTCGGGATTAAATTCAATGAATCCCGGGATTTTCGGGACTTATATATATTGGTGCCAGTTAAATTATCTGTAGAAGCACTTTGTCGTTCTGATGCCAATTTGTACACGGCGGATGCGACACTCAAGTTTCTTTTTCAAGAATTGATAATACTTAACTCAATTTTGGCTTCTAAATTAAAGACACATTTATTGAACCGCTTGAAAGATCGTCGACGGAGTGAGTTAAGTGGAGTCTTAAACTATCTACAAAATCCTCATACTGAGATGACTGAGTTGGAGACTGATTGTGATGTAATGGATTTATTTTCAAGTCCAAGCAAGATGACTATAAAGAAACAGATTATTTTGTTAACTGGGAAAATTGAAAATAGTGATAATGAAAAAAATTACATGAACATTGAACCCACGCAGACAACTAGTAAAACTGATTTAACATTAAAAGAAAAGCTTCAGAATGAAATAGAAAACAGTATACAACTATAAATCCTGAAGCATATAAAGAAACTGATCTCGAATGAATCTTTGATTGTGGCTAGTTCCATACGAGGTTATAATTTGGAGAAGGCTTATAAAAAAATATTGACGATTTCTCCAACTTCCATCGAGCATAGAACGCGCGTTTTCCGCTGCTTCATATTTGTGCAACAAATTAGATAAATATGCTTTCGGATGAGACGTTGGATTCATTGTTATTTCTTAGATTTTATTTTCGTGGCTTAAATAAGTAAATTATAGTTTTTAGTCTATTTGATTTAAAACATGAGTCCTATTAACATTGATCTCTTTTGACAAATTTTAGGAAGTTGATTTTTTTTAAATTTATTGTAAAATAAAGTAAACAAACTAAGCAATAATTCATTAAACTATTTTATAAGGGCCTAGTTTATTAATTTTATAAGAAGAAATTATAATTTTGTTTTGTTTTTGAAGATTAGATTAGATTATTAAGTAAAGATTTAAAATAAAAGGTTGATTTTGATATGTTTTACTATCTTTTTGCTACCACTTTCTATTACCAATACAATCCCGGGACTATCCCGGGATCCCGGTATTAACTGTTGATAATCCCGAATCCCGGGACTAGAAAAATCGACCGGGATCGAATCCTCTAGATGTAACCGATGTAGCATCTTACTTTTATCACAGCTATTGCCGTCAAGTATTGAAAATTGAAAAAACAATGGTTGCTAACTAACTTTTTCAGTCATAATCATGTCTTTAATTTGACATCTCATAGCCGCCATGTTTGTTTTTTAAAAACGTCACCTATCTAAGAACACTTGGGCAATTCAGACGAATCTAACGACGTGTGCATTGTATAAATCCGTTCAGTGGATTGCGAGATATCAGGTAATAAAGAATATTACATTCATACATACATACATACAAAGAAAAAGTAAAAAGGTGTTGTTTTTGTATGATCTTCATCCGAAAAACCCACAATTCCATTATCCGAACTTTTGAATTAAAAAAATGAACATTTATCAGGATTAATATTTTATATTTAATCATTCGTTACAAGTACTTAGGCCAATATTTAAGTTTTTACCTTTGTTGCAAGTAGATGCTCGTACTATATTGTAGGTACCCACTAAGGCTGATTTTAATTTATCTCATGTTTCAACTTTTTGATAATACAATTTGCATCAGTCCTTTAACATGGTGTATAGTATATTAGTCGCAGCACCTTACCCCCATATCAAGTTTATAAACATTCAAACATTGTAAAATTGGCAATTTGAAATAAGTGACCGCGAGTTTTTATTGCCAGGTTCTTTTCTTCGGCTTTACCTATTGCTTGCAAACTTGGCATTACATGTACATGTAGAATCCCAACGTATCACAAGAATTGATTGCATCATAAGTGAATAAAGAATTTCGAATTTATCCGATCTGGGCTCGGTTCCAATTAGTTCGCAAAATCGAGGTTCTACTGTACTCTAAAAGGACAACGGGATCTCAACCTACAGAGGCCTTGAAGTTGCAAATTTTAAGCGAGCGACTCACATTTATTAGTTTTTTGGTCGCTTGGGCCTTAAAGGTTCATTTCCGTGCATCGCGGCCGATCACGAGCCGCGCGCGGCTTACGACAAGCGGGCTGACGGTCGCGGCCGATGCGACAATATTCAGAGTGCGCGCGCAGCCTACGACAGTCGTCGGCCGCGCGCGTCTGTCGCTTACCTCGGAAACGGCACCATACATTCTCATACTCTGACTATTGTCGCATCGGCCGCGCGCGTCAGGCGTTCGTCGTAAGCCGCGCTCGGCTCGCGATCGGCTACGATGCACGGAAATGAACCTTTAGACACCTGCCTTCTCCTCCCTCCCCCCTTAAATAAATATTGATACAGGGCCCGCCTAAGGCAACGCCCTAAACGGGATCAAAAAGATTGGGAACCACTGCTTTATTTTCTATTGATATAAATTTAATGCTAAATGTTCCTTCACACTAATCAGGCGTGGTAGACGAAGGAGCCGGTGGTTCGTCTCTGGTAGCGAGTAAGGAGCGGAGCGCTAGGGCTTCTTGTCTAAGGGCTGCGACGTGGGCTCGGAGGGATGCGTTCTCTTGCTCCAGCATGCAGGCTCGCCAGGCTATCTGTGTATAAAATAGGATAATGGTAAGTACTCACTTATAGGCGGATCTTCACGAGGGCATGCGCCCCCTGTGGTTTGTGCACTGAATTATCTTTGCATGTGAGTTGTGAGCCCCAGAAGGTTTTTTTGGGCGAGTTTGTGTGGAACTCCGTCGCAAGATACCTAGTATAAAACTCCGTTAGTTTTAAAGTTAGGTCTGTAAAACTTCGCACTTGGATTTTTGGTACAAAATAAAGAAACATGTGTGTCAGCGTTTTTTTAAATCATCCCCGAAGGGGTAAAATAGGGGTTGCAAGTTTTCATGTCAGTATTGAAGTTAGATCTCAGAAGAACTTAAAGCAACTACCATTTAGGTTAAGTACAATATTTCAATTGCCATTAGGTATTTAGCATTTAGTAAAAAGCTGTTATTTTGATAATACAAACACACACTCAATTTTATTTATTTGTTTGATACCTGGTCTTCTCGAACCCGTCTCGCGTCTCTCGACTTCTTCGCCGCCTGGTTGTTCCTGCGACGTCTTTCGAAGTACTTCTCGTCTTTCTGTTCGGCGGGTATGGGTCGCTTCTCGCCTCGCCGTCTCACTTCCACATCACTGACTGGTGAAGGAAGAACTAAGAAGAAGAAAACATAGGTTTACCTACTACAAGTTGTCATTTGTCATTGACATGACCATGGGCCGATCCAAGATTTTATTTGGTGGGGGGGGGGGGGGGGGGGTTGCATGCACGACGGAGGGGGTGTCGTTCTGGGGGAGGGTGGGCATAAAAGGCAAATGGGCAATTCAAAAAAAAACATACCCAAATTACTATAGGTGTGCCTTTTATATTTGAAGAGTTAAATCGATTTATCCAAGATCCCATCATAAGAGTTCAACTTAATGACAATAGGCCCACTATAATAATAATAATAAGCCCTTCGGGGATAGTCGTTGTCTCCCTATATGAGATTAACGTAGCACTCTGAGGGCATAGTAGCAGCTCTTGAAATCCTTATGACACCAATAAAATGTTGACACTGCGGTCCCGATGCCTCAGAGAGTCGCCCAGGGCCTCGTCTCCCGCTTGCCTTCACTGACCGGCAGGAGTGGAATACTAAGAGCGCCCGCCGGACTCTCAACTCTGTCTTGCCTTAACCGACCGGCCAGAGGAAGGTCGCCAGAGCTTGTATGCTCGGGGGTGGAAGTGTCATTTTCAAGGGCATAACTACGGGGAAACCCGCTCACGGGCCTTCTTCGTGATGGTGAAACCGGCGCCGCACCGCTCGACTCCCCAAGCTGCTCATACCCATGTTGCTCCCTGTCGCCCGTTTGGCTGTATGCCTGTGGCGGCAAGAAGGGGGCCCATCTAGTGAGTGGCGAGTCACCGCCTGCCCATTTGTCCGTGTGTTTTTACCATGTGTTGCAGGGCAGGCGCCATAGTCTTTCAATAGTACCAGCTAACCATTCCATTAACACATCACCTCAATAACCCAGTTGCCGCTTTTTGACAATAGTTTTTACACTAACCGGGGATTGTCGTTGGGTACATTTCTATTGTGTATACAGCAATAATCGCCGGTTTGTGTCACATAGTCTTTAGAAAGTGTCTAACAGGCCTCTACGTGTTGGCTTCGGCTCCACGCACGCCTCCCAAATGACCGGGACTCCATACTCCCGTGATATGGAAACGACATACATAATAATAAAAATGATTTATTCACTTAGGAAGCAAAATACTACATTTGTGAAAAGTCGACTCTACATTTACATGTAATGCCTGTTCGCAAACAATAGGTAAAGCCCGAGAAAAGAACAGGCAATAAAAACTCGTGGCCACTCTTTTCAAATTGCCAATGTTTACTATGTTTCTTTGTTTATAAAGTGTATATGCAGGTAAGGCGCTGCCATCAATATATTATATATCATATTAGAGGCCTGATGCAAAAAAAAAGAAGTCAAAAATATTAGAAGAAGAGTACACAGGATTGCACAAACCAGCCTCAACGGGCACAACATATAAACTGAGATACGGCTGCAGATTCGCATCGTTCATCGAGAATTGTAATAAAATCATGTTTTTATATACAATCATAAAGAGGGCAATATGTTTTGGCTAGTCTGCCTATCAGATTTTGCCCGCCAGTATTTTTAATTAAATGAATATTAATCGTCTTACTAAGACAGTCCTTGCGAAGTCGAAGCGGGCCGCTAGTTTATTATATTAATGGCAACTGCAGTTCATCTTGATGAATGTAAACAATTTGGTCTAATTACGCATTTGACTGCCTCTGTGGCGCGGTGGGACTGTATCCGACTGCTACGCAAGAGGTCGCGTGTTCGAAGTTTTATCCTGGGTGGGTACCCAGGATAAAACTTTGTGTGATGAGCACGATGGTTTGTTCTGTGTCTGGGTGTTATTTATCTATAATATGTATGTATTTAGAAATATATAAGTATGTTTATCAGTTGTCTGGTTTCCATAATACAAGCTCTGCTTAGTTTGGGATCGATAGCGTTGTGTGAGTTGTCCCAAGATATTATTAAAATTATTAAATTACTGCATGTTATGTTAATAACATTTTAGTTTCCAATTTGTATTTTTTTTTGTTATTATTGCATAGTGTATTATGGCTTACGTTACCAATTCAAGCAAATAGCTAAAATAATGCTTTTTGTCAGTTACTGCATTCTTCGTTACGACAGCAGAGCTGGCTATCGCCATCCTCTTCTAACGAATGATGTAGAGCGATAAGTCTTTCTCACTCTAAACAAACTTTAATCGCTGGCAACTCCGTCTGCAGGCACTTTTGCATAGGCAGAGGTAGTTTATCATGTACAGAAAATAAATAGATATATAAATGATGAAAATACGCCCTGAACGTAATAACGTAACAAAATATTACCTGCTTACATCTGGCTGCGAAGGGGTTGCGGGCAAGTGCGCAAAGGCACCTATGGCTTTTTAAGGTCTCTACGTCTATTTCTATAAAGTAAAATGTATTTCATTCTAATAACAAGTGAGATTTTTTTTCCCAGTAAGTCGATTAATATTAATTTAATTAAAAATACTAGCGGGCAAAATCTGATAGGTAGACTGGCCAAAACATATTGCCCCTTTTATGATTGTATTTAAAAACATGATTTTATAACAATACTCGATGAACTATGCGATTCTGCAGCCGTATCTCAGTCTAATAGTAGGAGCATCCACTTACGATGTAAAAACTTAATGTGTTTAAATATTGGCCAATTTACTGCTACTTATATAAGGAATAAGTATACATGTTTTGCAAAAGAAAGAAAAGAATAGGCGTAATTTATCACGCAGAATCTTTACTTACAAAAGTAAATCTAGTCCTTAAGTAACATTATCAAACTGTGACAACAATATTCACACTGTAGAAGTACATCCTTTCAAGCACAAAAATATTTATTTCAAATCGGTCCAGCCGTCTTCAAGTAATCGAGTAAATAAAAATATTTTTATTGAGTAGTTCTGCTGGACATTCATGGTTTTTATAATCAGTTCCATTTCACTAAATGGTGCATTTTGAGAGTAAAAGCACGAATTACAACAAATTATACCCAAATAACTTTAGGCGTGCCTTTAAATATATAAAGAGTTCTCAGTGTTTCACCAAGATCCCATCATCAGATCCTAACTTTGATGACAATGGAACTTCGAAGTATACCCTTCTGGGGATCTGGGGTCTGGACGTATACCTACCCTTTTAAATGCAAAAAAATCAAATCAGTCCAGTCGTCTCCGAGTAATCAGGTAACAATTGTTAACATCTTAATTCCCTAACATTAAAATAGGTGTTCATAAACAATTACATTATTATAATTAACAACTAATAAATTACTATTTACAGTACGATCAACGTATCTTGACCGGATTGAAGTTAGGTTTTTATCACTTTCGCGCATTTCATAGAGATGCGACCCTAAAATTACTTACGAAAACGATTAATCGATTAAAAATACTAACAACATTTTAATTCAACAATATAAAAACTCTATTTAAATGAGTTCATAAAAGTTTAAATTTAAAACAGTTACAGTCAATAAGAAAGAAACTTTGAAAAACAATTTCTTTACCAAAATAATCACAAAAAAATATGAATTAGTAATACCACAGATAATATAATACTATTCTAGTAGTAATACTAATTATGACAATGTAATGCGTAATCGCATCTCTAATTCTCTTGGTTTAGTTACCGCCCCCGCCCCCCGCTTCCTGTCACCATTTACTTCCAAAAAATGCATCTGCGCAACCACTTGTCACCTACTTCAGTCCGGCCTAGTTACGTTGATCGTACTGTAAAATGAATTATTCACTAAAGAATATTTTTGTGATCTAATAAAAGTATTGGTAAAGATATTTCCGTTATACGTGCTGCCACCTACCTGTCATTTTCAAATAAAGACTTATAAAACAAGATGGCAGCTGGCAGCCATATCAACGGCTCAGTTGATGTAAGTTCGTTGTGGAGTGTAGTTCTATTAAGTGTCCGGGTGTGTAAAAGTGATACGTACTTAAATAAAGACATTGTAAACTATCAAGTTGGTATGTTTATTTCCTGCTACAGTCGCAATACAATGTAGAAAAAGAAAAAAGAAAATATACGTTCGAATTAAGAACCTCCTCCTTTTTGAAGTCTGAAGGTTGGAAAATATGAAATAAGTAATACTTACGAGTAGTAGTTCTAGGAGGGATATGGTGACAGTACGGAGGTAGGCAGTGAGGCTGAGGAGGTAACGCAGCGAGGAGGGGACCCACCATGTTGTGTACATCTGCGAAAGAAAGACGGTTCATTATTTAAAAGGCAACTGTTAGTCGCACTACTGTCATTGAGTTAGTGCCGCGTTTTTCAACAAAAGGGCGTAACTGCCGTGAATATACGCTCTTCTGCAGATACAATTATTCAAGGCTGCGGAGCCCTACACTGACGACATGCTCTTGCCCGGTTTTTTTTTCTCTTCGCTCCGACCGATGGATATTATGTGGTAGGGTTTTGGCTCGCACATTCTGTGCATCTGCCAGTTTCAAGTTTATTTTCTTTCTAGTTTTCTTGTTTAAATCACAAAGTCTCGTTCTTATCCAGTTACACGTATTTTAAGTTTATTACACACGTTAAACATTGACATGTCAGCTTTGCCGCCATTTTTACAACTCTCCTTTGGGCACGGCACTGACTTCTAGAAGTATATACTTCTAGAACGCCAGACAGGCTATCGCCGACAACAAAAAACTTCAATTAGATTTTGACATTACGGACGGAAAGTTGTTAAAATTACATAATAGCTTTGATTAAATAATTTCTAGATTCCTAATCCGGCATCTAAAATTGAAGCAAAGAACTGTCAAAAAGTACGGTCATATGGATGTACTTTTTGAGAGGTTAGAAGACTCCTACAGTTGGATCAACGTAACTAGGCCGGACTGAAGTAGGCGACAAGTGGTTGCGCAGATGCATTTTTTGGAAGTAAATAGTGATAGGAAGCGGGGGACGGGGGCGGTAACTAAACCAAGAGAATTAGAGATGCGATTACGCATTACATTGTCATAATTAGTATTACTAATTCATGTATTTTTGTGACTATTTTCGTAAAGTAATTGTTTTCTAAAGTTTTTTTAGTATTTACTGTAACTGTTCTAAATTTAAACTTTTATGAACTCATTCAAGTAGTGTTTTTATATTGTTGAATTAAAACGTTAGTATTTTTAATCGATTAAACATAATTAATCGTATTCGTAAGTAGTTTTAGGGTCGCAACTCTATGACATGCGCGAAAGTGATAAGAACCTAACTTCAATCCGGTTAAGTTACGTTTAGTGTTGCCGAACTATCGATAGTTTGACTATCGATAGTTGACCTCGAAATTAATCTAAAATATCGATTGGTTTAGCGATAGTATCGATATTGTCGATAGTACCGATAGTATCGATAGCTCAATTTGGTAAAATAGTATCAATGTACTGTAATACTATTGATTATATCGATAGTATCGAAGTTCAATATCAAATTTACTATCGATACTATCAATACTATCGATTGTATTATATAACAATTATTAATACTATCGGTAGTATCGATACCATCGATATGTTTCCGCTATTGATAACAGGCTGTGATTCAATAGTATTGTTAATGAATATAAGTTTATGTAGCTAAGCTACTAGGCACTACCTACTAAATATTCTGAAACTGAAATATTTTAATACTACACTATTTTAAGTAGTTTCAGCTAAAATAAAACAAGAAGAGACCTGTTATTGAGTGTTAAGTTTTATTAATTACTTTAGTGTGTTTGGGTGACTTAGTGTTTTATAAGAGATGGAAGGTAAGTTATACATTTCCAGCTGAAAATGAAAGCATTGTGAATTTGGGTAGTATTGGTTTGGTATTCTCTGCTCTGGTATGCGTGGGTAACTTTTTAAAGATCTTTGATCCAGAATTACAAAATAGATGTTATGGTTTATTTTCCATGGTGGCTGTTTCAAAATCTGCCTCTAAAATTAGAAATATACCAAATAATATTTTTTTCTCAGATTTAAGTAAAAAACGCAAGTACATTCCCGAAACGGAAATACAAACACAGTGCGACGATGACGAATTGTTCGAACAGAACTCACAGTCATGGGAACCTGATCGTGGAACATATTATATAGAGGATAAGGGGAAGGTTACAACGAAGGACAGTGCAACGTGCACTGAGAGGCAGACGGAAGATGATTTAAAGTTGACAGTCGTGGATATGCACAGCTGCAAATATTTTGGGCAATTTGTGTCTAATGAATTACTCCGATATAATGTTGCTGAAAGATATGTTATTATGCAAAATATTATAGAAATGCTTAAGAAAAAAAATTGATACACAAAGTTATATTACGTAGGTAAAGTACCTACGTAAATTAACTATGACAGGGATAAATAATAGAAGAGTTTAAGTTTTTAAAGATTTATTGTTATAACATCAGTATAATTATTTTGTACCCAAAGACTGATTGACTGATTGTTATAGATAAGTACTTAACCTTTTCACCGCCACGTCAATATCGAAAAACTGTGTTCCCTACGCACGGCACAAATTCTACGTTATTTTCGACGTGTATAGACGTCGAACGGCGTCGTGGGCTCGTTTTGATATCACGTCAATAGCCGTCCGTGGCGGTGAAAGGGTTAAGGATATTTATTTAATAAGAAAAACATAATTGCTGTTGATTTGCATGTTGAAACTGTGTGTGTAATCATTATTTGTTGTACCTTATTCCGAATCAATCATTTTCTACTGATTAACGATCTAAACAGCTAATCTTATATACTTTAGACTGAAATGTAAATGTCATCCAAAAATAATAAACATCTTCATCATCATCCGAGCGTTTCAATCCCAGTTGCATCCACCATAATCACATCCAAAAATAATAAACATTTAACAAAAAATATAATCGCTTTTCTTTTTCTATCGGGTAATACAAAATTATTTTTTTAATACTTTAAGTAATTCAAATGACTTATTTATATTATCAGTGCACTGACAAAAACAACAAATATAAAGTTATATAAATCAATTTTCTAATAATTTGTGGTTTTGTTTAATGAACAGTAATTCATTTATATGTCCCGGGCCTAAGCGGTTGCGGCGCTCTACAATTATCTGACCAGCCATTGAAAATATTCTTTCAGACGGTGTAGATGTAGCGGGAATACATAAGTATTTCAAGGCAATATCTTTCAAATTGCTTTGAGAGTACCACCAGTACTCTATTGGATATTCTGTCCTATTAAGGGTTGGTGTGGCTATATAGTGGTTTACTTCAACTATAGCGTCTGCAGTGGCATTTGAACTGGTTGTGGAGGGTGATGTTTCAAGATAAGAGAGCAAATTAAGCCTTTGTCTTTTATTTGGCACAGATACTGATTTTGACGTATCCGCTTGTATCGCTGTTTCATCATCCGCAACGTCAGAAGTTGTACTTGTATTTTTCGTCGCCAAGTAAAAAGAGTATTCTTTCTGAACAATACTGATTCCCTTTGCTGCTTCTGAATCAGTCTTAAATCCCATTTTTTTGAAGTGTGGATTAAGAAGGGTGCCGATTATACAGGGGTTTCGGGATTCATAAAACTTCAACTTGGCAGCACAATTTTTTTTTAAAGTTTCAACGACCTTCCTAGAGGATTCTAATAATATATCTCTTTCTAGTTGAGCAAAATTCAGCATCAAACCTTTTATTAAAGGAATGATCATTGATATAGTACAGTACGTTTCTCCTGATATAGCTTCAGTGCAGGAGTCAATTGGTTCAAAAAGTTTTATTACCTCTTCAAGAAAATTATAATCCTGTGGAGATAAGTTTGAGGGCGCCCTTTGATTCCTTGATAAAACGACCGATAGTTCATCTCTAACTTCGAATATTCTCTTGAGCATCTGAAATGAACTATTCCATCTGGTTTCTACGTACAGTATTAATTTTAACTGTGGTTTTTTGAGCTCATTTTGCATACCTTTTAGTTCGTCTGTAGCTAAAGTACTATGCCTAAAAAATGAAACTATGGCCTTGCACTTATCAAGTAATTCCTTTAGAGCACTACATTCTGAATCAAGAATAGTATGTTTTATTACAAGATTCAGGGAATGCGCAAAACATGGCAGATGCCTTATTTTTAATATTTCTGCCGTTTTTATCATCACAGGAGCGTTATCGGTAACTATAGCCACAACTTTACTGCGGCACTTAAATTCTTCCAAAATCGATGCAATTACCTGTAAATAATAATAGTTCCGATAAACTTCATAATATTATTAAATAAATGGCGGTAATTTTATTGAAATTTGACCACTGATCAATGTTTCATGCTTACTCGGTTCCTCATATACCGATTTTGAAAGATATATAATATAAAATCGGTATAATATACTAGTTATTATATAGTTATACTAGTTATTATAGATTAAAAGTAGATAGGTACCTGACTTAGGTATGTCAAAATCACAAGTTTCACTAAAAAACATTTCCAGTAGCCGTAGTTTATAATTTGGTGGTATGTATTATTATATAAGGTGTTCCAAAATATACTGCAAGAATTTCGCGTGTAGTGTATCGAAAAACAAACACACTACAAAAAATTTTTTTTTAAGCACTTTTACTATTTTCATAATTTTTCAAATAAAATATTTGTTTTATTTATATTGAATGATTAATTTTTAAAGTAAATCTAAATATTTTGTGAATTTACCAAGCGTCTACATGTTGCCGTTATGAATATCTAGCAAAAATATTTTAAATTGGTCTCTTTTCACATAGTAAATCTTTAAGAAGATTTACCTTGCAAGGGTCGTTATACTGGTTATGTTATTTTACTGCTATATATAATTATTTTTGCTATATATTGACATTGCGTCCATAGATACAAAACTAAGAGCTCATTTAAATATTATTATACAGCTAGATCCAGCAAATTTAATTATAGATAAATAATGTAAACAAAGGTGTTGCCACTGTAATAAAATACGTGGCCCATAGTAGGTTGTTGAAAATCGTTCAAATTGTATGTTACAGTAATATTCTCACCATATAAATACCTCTAAAATAAATCCGAATGAAAACCCTTTGATATAATATTTTTTTTTTATGGAATAGGGGGCAAACGAGCAAGCGGATCGTCTGATGGTAAACGATCGATAATATAATAAATAAACAATAATTTCGTGTTTTTCGAAATTAGGAGATAAAAATGGTACGAAAATATTTCATCCTGCAGGCAATGAGCAAAAATTCGCAACAGTTGGTTTATTGATTTAAAAATCGTTTATGATTGATCTCCAACCATTTTTTGAATACCTAAATCATTTTACTTGACGCTTGACGTGATTGAAAGTTTATTTTTGTAATATTTCATGTATAAAGTTCGTAACAGATAAAAACCTGTTCTATAGATTTTAAATCAAATACATCTCGTTTATGTTATTGCTTTTCATATTTACCACATAAATATAGAGTAAATTATAAAACACAGAACTCGAAACATAAATTCACAAATAAATTGCACTCACTATTTTTTAGAAAATGTTTGACATCACTGACAAGTCAGTTTGATAATGACATTGATTTGTTTATATTAATTATCACTAATTCGATTTCAGAGTTATAAAACATTGCATATTTTTTGTAAGGGATTGTTAAATACAAATTCTGTTTTAACAATACTTTTTCAAATGTCGTTTCGAACCACTGTTTAAAATTCTTGCAGTTGATTTTGGAACACCATATATAACCTACTTTTAATGTTTGTATAGAAACAAGCAAACTTTGTTAACATTTTGTCTGAAGGCAAAATTAATAGATTATAGTTAAGTAGGTACTTACAAAGGATAAATTATCGGCATCGTGATGACCTTCAACCACTCTCGCTGCTAATAAAACAGACTCTAGTCTTCGGTTGATAATAATATGTCCGGTTACAGCAAGGATACCTTCATTACTCGTTGATGTCCAAGCGTCAGCAGTTATTGCTAAATATTTGATTTCTTGCAATATCTCCATCAATCGTAACTTCATTTTTGTATAAAGTGTCGGGAGAAGTTTTGTAGATAACGTAGTCCTTCCGGGCATTTCATATTTTGGGTCTAAAGCAGTTACAAATTCCTTTAAACCTTCGTGTTCTGACAGACGAAGGGGCTGCATGTCTATGGCTACCATTTTACAAAATTTGGTATCGATCATCTTTTTTCTTGTGGAATTTACAGCATATTTTAAAGCACCACTACTTGGATTGATTTCACTAGTTTCATTTAGATCTGTGGTTTGGGTTGAATTTGCTGATATTAATAGTTCAGGGTGTTTCCTCTTCAAGTGGTCTTTCATATTAGACGTATTATTACTATATTTAAATTCTATTCTACAGTCTTTGCAAATTATTTTGTCCGCTCCTTTTTTAATAAAGAAATTCCACATAGCAGATTTTTTTTTATGCGATGTACTTTCAGATCTTTCGGAATTCATTTTTTAGGTTTAATTTCACTATGCACAACGCCGACGGACGTGATAATACACACAATGCACAAAATAATATTACTTTGAGTAGCTAGTAGGTAGGCAAGTTTATACAACTATCAACTTAAATTTTATCAATGTACCCTCTTGTAAGTATGGTCACAAATTCACAATAGTGGTAGACTACAGACTTCAACCAATACTATTGAACGAAAGGTCACTATCAATATAACAAAACTATCGATATCATCGATACTATCGATACTATCAATTGTCATTGCAATGTTCAGTACAAATAGTATCGATACTATCGATACTATCAATTGTCATTGCTATGTTCAGTACCAATAGTATCGATACTATCGATTGTATCGATAGTACATTGGATATTGGACAACGATTCTATCGATGCTATCGATAGTATTACTGTGTGTTGATAGTATTTATACTAACGGTGCTATCGATACAATCGATAGTATCGACACTATCGATTCTATCGATAGACGTATCGATAGGCAAACAATAGTCGACTATTGATAGCCTATCGATAGACTATCAATAGTCGACTATTGAGCGGCAACACTAGTTACGTTGATCGTACTGTTTCAGATGTTCTAGCCATAGTTATTCTAGTGCGCCATTTTCAACGAGTGTCAAACGTCAAAAATAGTAGCTTAATTTTTTTATAGGCTTACTTATATTATAGTGATTACTTTCTCTGTGAGCTTACTGAGGGAATGCTTCATCTAGACATTATATAATCAAAGCATACAAGGTTATTTTTGGTATAGTGCAAGGCTCAGACACCCCAACAAGATTTTTACTTTAAGAAATCATATAAAATAATAAAATGAAAATATTCAAAACTTACAGAGTTATACGAGTAAGTCATTTAAGTTGTATTATGTTCTTCGCGCTTGTTAGAAAATAAACGTAGAATCTGTAGATATTGTAGCGAGTTCTACGAGTTTCTAACATAATGTGATACTTAATAAACTTTTAATGTAGAATAATGTAGAACTGCTACGACTACTATTTTAAAAACTACATTTATTATTAAGTCAGGATATATAACTACTTTAATATCTAGATATACAATCACTTCATCAGGATCTTGATCATTTGTTAACTCAAAATGATAACTAAATGTGATCTTAAACTTTTTACCAATATGCTTGGTATTGAAAGGTAGTCTAACACAACCAGGGTGATAAATAATACGAAGAAATAAATGGCAATTATCATATTTTCTTAAACTTGTTCGGTCTGGTTGTATCAAGGATTTAGGAAGAGGTAGGTATACTAATATTGGTTCAAAGAGGACCTATTGGCTAGGAAAAGAAGCCAACAAGAAACTAGCCCGTCTCCTAATAAATATTTGCCATACAACATTTCGTATGTTACAACTATATTACAGTTAGGTATAATTACCATTATACCTTATAGATACGTTGTAACATATTTCAATACACAAAAACACTAATATAATATACCACAAGGTACTATAAGAAACTCGGTAATATATTCAGGACTATTCAACATTTCTTATGTACGTACGGTATTCACAACAATACAATAGTACCACACATCACTACAATATAGTACCTACCACAAGGTACTATAAGAAACACAGTAATATACTCAGGACTATTATTACAACGTTCAACCATTTCACTTTAAGGCAGTTGATAATAATCACACAATACAATATTCATTGCAATACCCTGTTATCAATACACACAAACAGTAATACTATAATATTATAAACAATATTACGATAGTACCACAATATCTCAAAGTACTATAGTGTACTTAAGAATCTTTTTAATGAGTATAACCTCATGACAACATAATTGCAATGTTAACCATATCACTGTAAAACAGTTGTTATGAACCACACAAGACAATATTCATCGAATCACATTGCAATTCTTGCCATCAGTCAATATATACAATCCACAAACACATTATTATTACAACAGTTTCACAATTATGCAACTTTAAAAGATCGTACCTGTCCCGTTAGAAGATGGTGTCAGAATATCTTTCGATCAAAGTCTAACGGTCCTTTTATAAATTAAATTCATCAAATATTATAAATATGTGGGTATTATGATATTATTTTACTTCCTATATTTTAACCCATAAAATAATTCAACACATAGAACCTTGTTATTTAAATCATTCAATATTATTGGAATGGTTCTATCAACAATACACACCACCGCTGTAATTAATTTCGATATAAGAAGTAACCAACCTCAACAACATTACGTATTTGACATCTCTTAATCAGTATAATTTAAACTGATGTGATTATTGTTTTAATTCATTAACAAACTATATGGTGCTTCTATAATGTGTTATAATCATTTCAAGTCTTTTACATGTGAATTACAACATAACCTATAAGTGTTTATACTTTGTCATAACCTATTTCGTGATACAATTATTGTTAACATTACTTAGAACACAATTGACCTAAAGACATGGCTACTTGCATAGCCATGTCCGTTATTATAATAATATATAAACAAACTATACCCAAGTACCTACTTCTATAATATCAATTTATTCTGTGTTAAACCATTCTGTGTTACAAACATTGTTCGCGTTACTTAGGACACAATTATTACTTATAGATATATCTACTTATGTGTACATATCTCTTACGCTCAAATCAGTGATAATTATATTTTAAATCACATTGTGAATAGGAGTTGAACTGCTAGAATGATTAATGAATTAATTATTGATTGATTAATTTGATTCGTGGTGGGAGTGTGTCCGACTGCTACGCAAGAGGTCGTGGGTTCGATTCCCACACGAGACAACACTTGTGATCCACAAATTGTTGTTCCAAGTCTGGGTGTACTTTGTGTCCGTGACTTGTATGTTTGTAAAGTCCCCCGCGACACAGGGTTTGGACCCTAATACGGGAGTCGTCTTTTAATAAAAAAACAATTGATTGAAAAATATATCATGGTACAAAAACTACCCCACTAAATTGTGCTACTGATTTTGAGCAAACTACTTTCAGGTTTGCACTATACCAAGAATAACGTTGTAGAAGTATAGAAAGTCTATACTTGTACTACAATGTTAACCAATAACACCAATTTGTCATAGTCATTTGACAAAATACCAAAGAGAATAAATATAAAACTTCTGAATCTTTCTATTCGGCATTTGAAATTGCTGTCAGTGCCTGTGCCATTGAGACTTTTCTAAACAAAATGCCTACCTATATTGTCCGTCCATAGACAACGGTAGGTATCTATTTTACATATGTGCGCCATCCCTTTCAATTAAAAAGTAAAAATTGACTGCATAGCGTGCAAGAGATAAAAAACTCGTGCGGCCTTTGACAGGTACCTATTGTCCACTAGTAACGTTGTCTCTTTCTAGAGGTGGTCAATTTTTTCAGGTTATGCCGCAGTCCTGTAGGCCAACTCTGTTTCTTTAAAACGAACTTCATGAATTTTCGATTCATTAGATATCTTAGTTTACGGGAACTATTAATAACAATATCTTAAAATAATATCTTGGGACAACTCACACAACGCTATCTGATCCCAAACTAAGCAGAGCTTGTACTATGGAAACCAGACAACTGATAAACATACTTAAATATTTCTAAATACATACTTAATATAGATAAATAACACACCAGACACAGAATAAACCATCGTGCTCATCACACAACGTTTTATCCTGGGTGGGGATCGTACCCACGACCTCTTGCGTAGCAGTCGGATACACTCCCACCGCGCCACAGAGGTAGTCAATAATTTTTCTGATAAGTACAAGACTTTCGAACTCATGACAGATTTCCTGGAAGGAGTGGACTAACGGCGTGGAGATTTGGCTACGAGAGGTAGAATTTTGACATATTTTGTATAGAGCTTATGTCAATATATACCTCTAGTAGCCAAATCCATCAATAGTTAGATTATTGAGACCGGCCGACCGGCGGACAGAACCAGGAACATCTATCTACGTATCTGTATATTTGATTGAAACCACATTTTTGATTTCATCTTATTTTTGATCAAAATTTCGATTAAATTGAATTAGAGTAGGCCTCCTGGGAGTCAATTCAAGTAAATAAAGCAGTGCAGTTGCAGTTAAGTTTCGATTAAAACGGCCATTTTCGTATTCTTGTAACTTTGGGATCGATCTCAAATACGCTTGCGTCAAGTATGCGTCTCGAGAGCGCAATAACGACATTCTAGTACGGTGCGCAAGCGTTTTTAAGATCGATCACAAAGTTACAAGAATACGAAAATGGCCGTTTTAATCGAAACTTATCTGCAACTGCACTGCTTTAAATACGTGAATTGACCCGCTGGTCTCTACGTCAATGATATACTACGGAAAGTAGGTACCCACCTCCGTGTCATAATATCAGTTCCCTAAACAAACCCCATAAAGTAAAACCCACAAAATTATTAGCACATGTATTATCACATCGCCCCTAAGTTATAAATAATTAATTATATAAATAATGACACGTTTGTGCCCTATTCGTTGATCGGCGGCACGCGTTTCTAAACGATTGATCGCTATTTTGTAATGGGGTGCGAGGGACCGCTGTGTGTATAAAAAAATCGACAATACGGAACTCCGACACGTCTTCATGTCGATATAAGGGAGGCAAGTACCAAAGGCGAATGATTAATATTTTTCTAAGGTAACCTAATACAATAAAAAAATAAATTTAAAAAATAAAAAAACCCGCTTGCCCCAAAAAGAAGGAAACAAGATCCCCTATAGAATTATACTATTTCATACAGTCGGAGGCATTAATGAATTTCGATGAAGCATTAATGAAATCGATGAGGCATTAATGAAATTTGCTTTGATAATTAGTAGTATTTTTTAAAAATTTAATGCTTTAGAGTGGTTGTATTATATACCAAATAAATTTTGTCACCGCTATTATTAAATATTGAAAATTGAAAAGAAGAAATGGTTGCCAACTAACTTTTTAGTATCAAAGTTAATCATGTTATACCTTTTTTAAATGCTTAAGAGGAGCCTTTTAATTTGATACCCATATTACAAAACTTTTTTCACACCTCTTTATTTTGACATCTCACAGCTGCCATGTTTGTTTTTTCAATCGTCACCTATCTAAGAACACTTGGGCTGTCAAGACGAATCTAGCGACGTCTTCTATACTAATATTATAAAGAAGTAAAGTTTGTGTGTTTGTATATTTGTTAAATTGTAAGGGGTAATCTCGGGATCTACTAAACCGATTTTAAAAATTCTTTCACCAATAGAAAGCCACATTATTGCTGAGTGTCATAGGCTATATAAAAAACCGAAAAATAAAAAGGCTTTTACGTGGTAGTCCGTTTTGCAAAGTGAATCGGAGAAAAAACGGTCGAATGAAAGCGTTTCTTACGAACGCTGCCTTAACTATGAAAGATATATTTTTGAGTTCTAGAGAAAAGATGTGGAGCTTGAAAATGCCTACAAAAAAGTCAACGACAGCATATGTCTAACTTTTATATTTAAGTTACAAAAAGTAGTTTTTTAAATATTAGTATAGACAATTTAATTTTTAATATTAATAAAATAATTTAAATCGTTAGGTCATATTACCAAAAATTATGAATCTTTATGAAAATAAGTAAACTCATCGTCTTAAGTGTGAAGGCCAAAGCAGCGGACGGCGCGCGATGGCTTCGGGTTTAATTCGGTTCGCGTTCGTGCTCGCTTCGGGAGAAGGGGTACCTACGTATAAACCTTCTTTTGGCAGTTAGAAATGAAAACATAACACCCTGTACTAAAAAAGGATTATTAACATTATGCCCAACGAAGTGGGCACGGGTCAGCTAGTAATTAAATAAATCCGTTCAGTGGTTTGTGGGATATGAGGTAATAAAGAATATTACATACATATATGCAAGATACGCGCGAAAAACATAACTCTTCCTTACAGTCGGGTAAAAATATGTATATCTTGCTGAACATGGTTCTTTGTACCTATAATACGTAACTACAATCCAAAGGGATCCCGAAAGTAATTAGTGTTATATGGAGCCTCCGCCACTGGTGAGTTACTCTAGTTCGAAAAACCTTGAGTCCGAAACTACTGTACTCTAACAAAACTTTTCTCTCGACGATATTCTCTTTCAACAATCTATCTCTTGATATATAAAATTCTTTGTCCAGGCTGACTGACTGATTGATGGAACAGCTGATGGCAGAGACGTCAAGTTTTGAGGACGTGCTCCTTAAGTTCTGTAGACATCTGTTATGAAAGGATTTTTTAAATTTATCTTCTTAATTATTTTTTTTAATACTTTTTAGAGATCTTTCAAAACTTTTTGCGGCTCACTCTGGTGTATTAACATCATAATATGAATTTAAGAACCGCTGCTTATAAACACTAGTATTTTACTGACAATTTATCTTAACTTCTTTTCGAGTTACCATTATAAAATACTCGTATATCTAAGAACGATGAAGAAGTATTTAGTTATGCTATTTGCAAAAGGTCCTCATATGTCAGTGTGTATTAGCTATCCGCATGTTGACGCTCTTTCGCTTGTTCGGAACGGTTTCTATGTGACTAATAGATGCAACCTTCACATTTAACTTTATCAGGACTTAGCTTAATACTTAACTCACATTTTACACAGACGGTCTGTTTAACCCTTTGGTTACGGAACCCTAAAAAGGTACGGACGTTTATTTGAAAAACTGCGAGACTCGAATTCCTGAACTACTTGTTCAGGAATTCGACTCTTTTAATAACGTACCTAAAATTTGTAGGGAACTCTCAGTGGGTGAGTGCGATTCGTACTTGTTCGATGTTTTATAACACCTGTACCCATGTGTTCTGTTATACAACGTGAAAACTTATTATCTTTAGTTTTCCCATAGCCGTTCGTTCCTATTCAGATTACAAAACAATATTAGCATAGTAATTTAATTTCCATTTCCATTGGGAATTGAGTTCATGGTTTTTTTTGCCAAGTTTGCAGCTTTATATCTGTTACCTATGTGACCCGCGCAACTTTGTCTGCGTGAATTTTCCCCGTTTTTGCAACATTTCTCATTGCTGCTCCGCTCCTATTGGTCGTAGCGTGATATTATATAGCCTTCCTTGATAAATCGGCTATCCAACAGTAAATCAATTGTTCATATCGGACCAGTAGTTCCTGAGATTATCGCGTTCAAACAAACCAACTCTTCAGCTTTATAATTTTAGTCTAAATAAGTAGATATTTACAATATTATATTTTGTTGTGGTTTTAAATAAGTCTTAAATATTTTCGATTACAGGCAAGTACCAAAAAGAATCCTGCGGCACCTTTTGAACTACAAGTTAGTAGGTACCTACTTTGTATGTTCATAAATGTCATTTAGGTTACTAAGTAACTACTTACAGTAACTTCAAGAGTAAGTCATAAAACAAATTTATAAATGCGAAAAGTCAAATGGTAACAGACTGGCCTGTTGGTCTAGTGGTTAGTGACCCTGATTACTAAGCCGGAGGTCGTGGGTTCGATCCCCACCCAGGATAAAACTTTGTGACGATGGTTTATTCTGTGTCTGGGTCTTATTTATCTATAATAGGTATGTATGTGTTTAGAAATATATGTGTGTTTATCAGTTGTCTGGTTTCCATAGTACAAGCTCTGCTTAGTTTGGGATCAGATGGCGTTGTGTGAGTTGTCCCCAGATATTATATATGTATAATATTGTTATACAGAATGTAACAGAAAGGTGTCGTCAAATTTCAGCAGCGGATAGTGTATGTTATCAGTATTCCATGGTGCCATAGCTGGTTGCATTATTATTACATAGTTATAGCATATTCTCTTTGTCAAAATTCAGTAGTGAATGGCATAAGAATTATACCTCCCCTGGTACATAATTCGATTGGATTATTATGGCATAGAACTGTTTAAGTTATACCTACTTTTTTTTATTAAAATCTTTTTCATTTATAAATAAAATAGTGAAAAAATAATAAATATTTTTAGGGCAGTTCATTTAGATAAAATTAGGTATGTGCACTCAGTATCATGAGACCCAATGACCACACCTTTCTGTTACACCTTGTTTAAATTATATTTCGAAAAGTCACTAGCTAAACTTGTTGTCTCAGTAGTACTTTACTTAAGAAGTCCTAAATTACTTTCCCAAGGGCTCACCCCCCTGAGGAAGGAATTGGTTAAGGAAATTAGGACTTGTTAGATCCGGTCTGGACCAGTGTATACAGGTGGCAGTGTGTATTATTGTACACAGCCCCAAACACAGTTTACAAACAACTGAAGTGTACGTTGTCTCGTAGACAAATTACACACCCTTTACAGAAAACCGCATCTGAACCGCATCTGGACGAACCGTTATTGAGATAAATGGCAACATTCCAGTGCACACACAAGCCATCTCTCACCACAAAAGCATAAACCTTCTCCATTCCGTCGTGGGTAAAAAAAAACTCTGAATCGAGACGCGAGCCGTGTAGTTCTTTTGAAATCTATACTAATATTATAAAGCTGAAGAGTTTGTTTGTTTGAACGCGGTAATTTCAGGAACTACTGGTCTGAATTGAAAAAATATTTTATTGTTGGATAGCCCATTTTTCGAGGACGGCTATAGGCTATTTAACATCACGCTACGACTTATAGGAGCGGAGCAGCAATGAGAAAAGTTGCAAAAACGGGGAAAATTTACGCAGACGAAGTTGCGCGGGTCAGCTAGTAGTAAATAATCTCGAGCTGTATTTCTGGAGTCAAGTCTTAAAAATTAAGGGTAATCTTAATTATACGACTTAAAAGCCTCGAGTTCTTTCATCTCTAGGTCGTCATACTCTCAGAATAAAAGAAAGCAACTTGCTGTCTTCAGGTCTTCATTCTGGGTCTCGTCTCGTTTAGATATCGATGCAAAATCTTCAAATTTCAAACGTTTTTGAATAATCAAACATTGAAATAGAATGGGAAAGTTATGAATAATTGATAAGTTATTTAACCTTATCGATTTTCGACCCTTCACGCAATCATTTTCTAAACCCACATGTTAGGTATACATAGTCACAGACGAGCACACAACAATTAGTGGGTCATCGCCACGTCATTACCGTAACACCTGCGGCCGTGGGACTTGTCACCTGCGTCCCCTGCAAGTGAAGGGTTCAAAAGATTACCTACTATATGTCATCAAAAGTGGGTGGGTTGTAAATGTTTCGATTTAATTAACCCTATCTTTACACCATAATAAAACTAGTATAATACTATTTTCCACGGCTTTGAACGCGCTAAGATTGATTTTGGATGTAAAAACTACATTGACTTTTTAAGGTCCGTCGTTTTGTCTATCCGTCCGTCCGCATCTTAGCTCAGAGACTGTTAGTGCTAAAAAACTGTGCATGGATACACATATTTACATTAGCAAAGTGGAAAAAAAATATCTTGAAAAATTCTTTTTTTGAGGGTATTTCCTCTTTAGGTAATTAGATAGGTCTTTTAAAAGCGTTTCGGGGTTGTGAAGACCATTTTTAGATTTAGGAATCCGTTTGTGAAATATTAAGCTTTAAAGTGCATATTTTTGTATGAGTCAAGTGCCCCCTGTCAGCTAAATTGTTAATGTTGGTTATTTTTGGTATAGGGCAAAGCTCAGACACAGAAAATTTTTACTTCTAGAAAACTAAAAAAGAAAATGAAAATATTGAAAACTTGCAGAGATAAAAGCCATTCAAGTTGTTTTGTGTTCTTCGCGCTATCGTGCTCATTGCGTCTTATTATTGAAAAATAAGTGATTATGAAATGTACCTAACATTTCAAATAACATTGTGAACAGGATTTGGGCGTTTAGAATGATTAATGAATTAATTGTAAAATATAACATGATCCAAAAACTATCCTATTGGATTGTGTTACTGATTCTGAAGCAAACTACTTTCAGGTTTGCACTATATCAAGAATAACTTTGCATATAGTGAAATTAAAGGGAAAACTATCACAGATAAGTAGGCTTTACAAGTTTACGAGTAACAGCTGATCAAATGAGAAGTAACAAAATTTTCGTACATATTCCTTTGTATAACGTTGTAAATATGAAACAACAGAAAACCCACTTCTTCAGCCGCAGTATTATTAATACAATAATTGCATTTTTGAAAGATAGAAAAATTTGTATCCAGACTCAGGAATCGAACCCGAGACTTCCGTAGCCAAACCGGGGCCAGAAGCGAACCACCTATCTGGACTATATTACTAGATATCAAATTCTTCTATCTCTTAATGCTAACGGGTTAGGCCCCCGTAGCGACATCTAGTCGGTAGTGAAAGAACTATCACGGCTATTGTTATATATACGCAGGCCGAATATTGAAGTAATTTTTATAGGCATTTCTTGCCAAAGACTTTACAAATACAATAATTGCATTTTTGAAAGATAGAAAAATTTGTATCCAGACTTTCGCTTCTGGCCCCGGTTTGGCTACGGAAGTCTCGGGTTCGATTCCTGAGTCTGGATACAAATTTTTCTATCTTTCAAAAATGCAATTATTGTATTTGTAAAGTCTTTGGCAAGAAATGCCTATAAAAATTACTTCGCAGTATTATTATTAGGAACTCTACATTGTGCGTGACCCGACATGCACTAGCCCGGATTTTTCTTAAAATATAAAAAAAAAATTACGAAGCCCTGCTTACGTTCTACGGAACCCAGTTTTGGAAAACTTTTTAAAATACCTATCTAATGATACCCCACACGATGGGTAGGTGAGCAAAAAAAAATATTTTCAAGATTTTCTTCTTTCATTTTGTCGGCGTAAGTAATATGTGTACCTATGCAAAATTACAGCCTTCTACTACTAATAGTCTCTGAGCTAACCTGCGGACGGACATGGCGAAACTATAAGGGTTCCATTTTGCCATTTGGACTACGGAACCCTAAAAAAGGCAGAATTGCCTGCGTAGAAAGAGCAACAAGGACAAAATGAAAACACGTTAGATAATTCCAATGTGTCCATTTATGAAAGTTTCTTCATTTTGGTAATCCAAACGAAATAATAACTTTTATAACTGGATATTTGGTTAACTTGTGACCGAAACTGGGGGGGGGGGGGGGGATCGTTTCGGTCACGGTGGCCATGGAACGAAAATCCGACAAGAATGGCGAGCTCTGTTATGTTTTCACGCTTAAACTGCTGAATCCATTTAAATTAAATTTGGTATTGGGATAGTTTCAAACACGGGGAAGGACATAGGATAATTTTTATCACGATAACCGACATCTACGCAGGCGGAGCCGCGAGCGAAAGTAAGTAATATATCATTCTTTCTAAGGGTAAAATAACAATGTGAGTCCTCGTTGTCTTAAGAAGTAGAGTAACGAGAAGGCTGACAAATTAGCGAAGTTGGCAATTACAGAGGGTGTTGATTATCAAACAACATTATTTTACTGTGAATATCTTGGTGAAATTAAAAAAAATATATCGGATAAATGTGACGAATATTCTGATCAAAGAAGTCAAGAGAAAGGCATCTTGTTCAACACACTTCAATGTCAATCTCTTCGAATACCTTGGTGTATTTAAAAGTAAGTAGAAAGATTATAGTCGTAGCGTATAGACTGCGCTCAGGACATTATCCTTCTAGAAAATTTTGGTCATCTAATGAAAAATATTGAGTCGCCGAACTGTGAAAATTTTCTATCTACGAGTATCTTTCAAAAATGCAATTGGCTTTTGTAAAGTAATTGGCAAGAAATGCCTATAAAAATTACTTCAATATACTAAAAGATTGTAGAAAATACCAGAATCAGCGGGAGTCATTAGTGCGAGAATTTAATTTAAATATGATGGATTGCCGTGTGGTGCCGGCTTAAGAATAGTACCACCCCATCTCTTCCCGTGGGTGTCGTCAAGGCGACTAAGGGATTTCACTCCGGAGGACGGGCAGCAGCGTCTTCTGCGTACTTAAAGCCTTACTGCGATCGCCAACCCGCTCGCCAAGCGTGGCGATTATGGCAATTACCCCCAGGATCTACATACCAGTAGGTTCTACTGGGGAGACCCGTGCCCAGCAGTGGGCCATCATATGGGTTGATATGTATATGTATGATGGATATAGGCGTATTCGCAACTGTTTTGGCAAACCCTACATCAGATGCTGCATTATCACTATATAAGATGTTCGCGTATTCGAAATTCCCTAAGACTCATATATTATTTGTATTGAATGTATAGGTTAAGCCTTACGGGGCTGACATGTTCCTAGAATAAAAGCCCCAAAAATAAAAGATAATAAAATAAAAGTAGAGTCAGAGTAGGTGGCGCGGGGGTAGTGTATCCGACTGCTACGCAAGCGGTCGTGGGTTCGATCCCCACCCAGGATAAAACTTTGTGTGATGAGCACGATGGTTTATTCTGTGTCTGGGTGTTATTTATCTATAATATGTATGTATTTAGAAATATATAAGTATGTTTATCAGTTAACTGGTTTCCATAATACAAGCTCTGCTTAGTTTGGGATCAGATAGCGTTGTGTGAGTTGTCCCAAGATAAATAAAAAAAAACTGTTTAGCAGCACAAATCGAGGTAAAACGGGCATCCGATAAAAACCCTAAAATAATAAGTCACGATTTTATTCCTATCAGAATCAAAACCTCAAAATAAACCACAATATTAGTTGCCTCCCATCATTGTACTACCTATGAGGACTTTACCCCATAGAACTTAAGGGTTAAAGTCCAACGGCAGGGGAGCGGTGTGTCATATAATTAAGTGCCACTACCACCCCTCTGTAATTCGCTTCAATTCGTGAGGAATATTTGCTTATATTGTTGCTAACACTGTGTTACCTATTGTTTCATTTGATTCCCGGAGCAAAAAGAGTCGGACTGCCTCTGTGGTGCGGTGGGGGTGTAACAGACTGAGGCAAGAGGCCGTGAGTTCGATCTCCACCCAGGATAAAACTTTGTGATCACACAAAGCTCATCAGAGTACGATGGTTTATTCTGTGTCTGGGTAAAAACTCTTTGACTAGTGACAAAATTTTTTTTCGTGTTCTAATATTTAGGTTTTCTATATAATTTTTTGAGAGAGCCAAACCCTGTCTGTGTATGTTATTTCTTTACAATGATTTGCGATGCTTCGTATACTTTGTTTGTTTGCCACCAAAGTGGTTAAAAAAATAAACAAAATCCCTCAGTAATTTATCGAAAACGAACCATGTATTACCTTGCATCAATTCTTATTTAATCTATGGTAAACAGCTTCAAACTAAACTACACCTTATTACTATACAAAAAAGCATATTTTCCCGTGAATAATATAAAAATTTAGACGTGTCATCATTAGAATCATGTTATAATAAAATAGGTCTTATTGCTTGATGGTTAGAGGTGAGTTTTGTTTGTATGTTTGTGTACAATTAGTTATGGGATCCTTACAGGTGTTTGGTCAGAAGGTCGGAGGTTAATTAGCTATAAAATCAATATTTATATGTAACGTGTTAGTTTTTGTTCTCGACTTTGTTTATTTAAGAATTTTTTGGTTTTAGACTTATTTCAGCAGCGGTGACTAATCTCCCGCTGTTGGGTACAAGCCCTGTGTCGCGGGGGACTTTACAAACATACAAGTCACGGACACAAAGTACACCGAAACTCGGAACAACAATTTGAATCACACAAAGTGGTGTCCCGTATGGGAATCGAACCCACGACCTTTTGCGTAGCAGTCGGACACACTCCCACCGCGCTACAGAGGCAGTCTTTAAATATGGTTGTGTACCAACATGAGAGTATGATTCAACACAAGAAAAAAATACAAGGCGGTGGTTCAATGTGTTTAAGGCACCTGTCCGACAAACGGCGAGAAAAATAGTAGCGAGTAGTGATTTTATCGCTCAAGACACGTACATACAGTACTCCCAAATTAATAATGCACATGCAGATCTTCGCTAATTGTCGTATTCCCGGAAACACTCGAATCATGGAATCGTAAGAGCCCTAAACAAGGCATTTGCATTTTGCACCTTGTTTAAAAGAGATAGGAGTCAATATCATGTGTGCACAATCGAAAACAAATCGGGCGTTCGGCAGCTGTCGCCGGTCAGCGAAATGTCTGTCAGTCGTCTTTATATATTGGTAGTGACTGCACGTGTTCTCTATTTGTGGAAATATATAGAGCTGCTATTACACACCCTTCTTGGTAAATATAATTTCAACATTAATTAGCTTATTCAGATTTAAATAGTATATTTTGAAAAAAGGAAAATAAATAACATATTTCACGTTTTTTTAATATTAAAAAAATAAAATACCTACATTAAATACATATTAAGTACTAGAAAAACATTTAAAAAATGAGATTTATTTAAATTAAATAAATAGATAAACATGCATAAAAAATATATACCTAACTCTGCCCATGCCATTTTCTTTCAGACGAATTCTTCCAAAATGGATAAATTTAAACGTGGAAAACCGCTTAATTCACAAGCACGGCAAATGGTATTTAATGTGTACCTTTATTTCTTAAATGAAGCCAATGTTTTCAACAGAGACCATGATGGTTATTTTAAAAAAATTCAAGACCGTGTTACAAAAGCTACAGGAATTTCGCGACGAACTTTGAGTAATATCTTAAACGAAAAAAAACATAATCAATCAAAGAAATTTTCTACACCGAAAAAAGGAAGACCTAAAAGTAGATTTCGGCTGGTACTTGATGATTTCGACTACTGTGTTATTCGTAATATGATATACAATTTTCAATTGACGCTGAAAGAACTCCCAACTGTAAATAATTTAAGAATAAAGTTGATCGAAGCTATTAATTTCAAAGGCTGTGCCGAGACTTTAAGGTTGATCTTGAAAGACATGGGGTTTAGGTTTCTGAAAACTGATAATAACAGACAATTACTTATGGAAAAACATGATATACGCCTAAAAAGGATCAAATATCTCAGAGAAATACAACAGCTGAGGAGTTCTGGTAGAAACATAGTATTTATGGACGAGTCGTATGTGCACACATCACATACTAAGGGTAAAACTTGGCAAGATAGCAACAAAAAAGGTATCAAACAACCCATTTCCAAAGGAGAGCGAATAATTATTGTACACGCAGGCAATGAAAAAGGCTTCGTCCCAGGGGCTCTAATGTTACATAAATGTGTCGACTCAGAAGGTGACTATCATAAAGAAATAAACGCGGAACGTTATCAAACTTGGCTACGCAATCAATTGATTCCCAACTTGCCTCCTAATAGTGTGTTGGTAATAGACAACGCCCCATATCATAATAAGCTGTCTGTGAAACCACCAAACTCAAACACATCTAAACCACAAATGACAGCTTGGTTACAACAACACAACATTCCGCATGACCCAAAGAAACTGAAACCCGATTTGTATAAAATTATACAAAGATACAAAGAAAATTACACAGAATTTGCCATTGACCGTATAATGGAGGAACATGGGCATAAAATTATACGATTGCCACCATATCATCCCGATTTTAACCCTATTGAAAATATTTGGTCCCAAATAAAGCAACACGTGGCCAAGAGAAATATTGCAATGACTGTGACGTCAGTTAAAGATGCTATATTAGAAAAAATCAATAAAATAGGACCAGAAGAATGGAAAAAAGTTTCTGATCATGCGGTTCAATGCGAAGATGAATATAGAAAATTTGAGCCAAGAATCGATAGTTATTCCGATAAACTGATTATTTACACAGGTGATAGCAGTGAGGAAAGTGTAAATGAACAAGAGCATAATGAAACTTCTGATGAATCTGCGATGTCGGGAATAGAGGTCTTCCTCGATTCTGATTAATTTTTTTATAATTGTATTATTTTTCTGGAATGATTAGTGCTGTAAACAAATTTGAACTGAGATTTTGATTATATTTTATGTAAACCTCTATTTGAAAACGTTTTTTTCTCCTTCTAATAAAACCTTATGTTATTTAAACCTTTTCCTCCATAATTACACCAACTTCGGTAAGACACTTGAAAACTAATCACTCCAACAATGATTGTAGCGTTTTCGCTATTTACTTACATGGAATTATCGAATCAAATTTCGTTACAGGTAAATCAAATCTGTTTTAGCACAAAACACATAATATATAAAATTAGGCATAGAGAAATTGCTCTTAACCACTCTATATAAATATCGTCTTTCGACGCTCGGGTAATACGACCGTTGCCGAACAATGACGAAGATTTCCGAAGATTTCTATGCGCATTATTACTTTTGGAGTACTGCTTAGGTATGTAGATCCCGTGTAAACAAAAGAGATACAGATATTAATAATTGATCGCTGAGTGTTCACACTGCCGGCGAGTACTCGCTCTATACTGCATCTCTTTTGTTTACACGGACGGGATCTACAAAATACATCTGCTGTACGTTTCTTGAACGATAAATCGCTACTCGCTTCTCGCTCATCGTCGTTGGTGGGACAGGTGCCTTAGGGCCTAAACCTCACAATAAACAACGATTTTACTCCAGTAAAACAGTCTGTAGGTGTTTAAGTTCTCCAAAAACAAGTGGTAGGTGATTAAGGGGAAAAACTAGTAAAAAGCGGTGCTTTAGGTGGGCTCGCAAAATTTTCGTTATTTATAGAAAATTAGCTTTTAGCCGCATTTTTCTTTAAATGTGTATTCAATTTTTCTTAAGTGGAGTTTTTGAGAGGAGACCGCGTCTCGGCAAACGTAGTCCAAACCCGAAAGTGTGATGGTTTCTCAGAAAATGATACCACAAAATGTTACCTAGCATTTGTTGCTTAACGTGTAATGTTAGGGCTCGCTACGCCCTGAATCTTCCAAAACTGACATTCAGAAATCAGAAATCAGAAACATTTATTTCCCAGAATATATATATATATATATTTTTAATAATATCTAAGGACAACTCACACAAAGCTATCTGATCCCAAACTAAGCAGAGCTTGTACTATGGAAACCAGACAACCGATAAACATACTTATATATTTCTAAATATTATAGATAAATAACACCCAGACACAGAATAAACCATCGTGCTCATCACACAAAGTTTTGTCTTGGGTGGGGATCGAACCCACGACCTCTTGTGTAGCAGGCGGAAACACTCCCACCGCGCCACAGAGGCAGTCAAAATATGGTGGCTTACAGATGTTGACAAGCTTATGTTACAGCATATTCTGCCACTCGTGGCGTGCAAATGTTTACCGTTTGAACATAAAAAAAAAAACAGAATAAATACCTAATCACTAATAAACATATATTATATCCAATCATTAAAAATGTCACTACGAGTAATAAAGTAATATATAACGTGTGGCACTCGGGGACTGCTGCGGTAAAGCATTATTGCATAGCATTTTTTATCAACTAAAAATACAACAATTTTTTTTTTTTCTTTTCTTTACATTTCGGAGCAGCTCGTCTAGATCGAGCTTCGTACAGTCGTACCATAAACGAGTACATATACGTTAAGCGAAGCTCGGCCGAGCTAGGGCCGGTCGGTAGGGGGAGTGGGGGGGTGTTAGGTTTTATTTTCGTTACGGAATTTCTTGATTCGGTCGCCGCGCACAAAGCCTGCGAAGCTTAAAAAAATAAAAAAAATTAAATGTCAGAAATGAAAACAATATAAAATTAAAATTAAATTAAATTATTACAAAGTTATTTAGTTTTATGTAAAGAAGCCACCAGCGGGATGTTATTAGAATATTTAAAATTACCCTGTAGAACACAAGTGTGGTCGCAAATATTAGGTCCACTCTCTATTCCTTAGCTCTATCGTCGTACGCTAGATCGGGTACTCCGTACCAACGTCTGGTCTCAATAATCTAACTATCAATGGATTTGGCTACTAGAGGTATATATTTGACTTAAGCTCCATACAAAATATGTCAAAATTCTACCTCTAGTAGCCAAATCCATTATTGAGACCGGCCGTTAGTGATAGAAATTTCAATTGCCGAATCGAATTAACTTTCTGTGATTTTTTGACACTTATAATAGGGAATATTGACTGCCTCTGTGGCGCGGTGGGAATGTATCCGACTGCTACACAAGAGGTCGTGGGTTCGATCCCCACCCAGGATAAAACTTTGTGTGATGAGCACGATGGATTATTCTGTGTCTGGGTGTTATTTATCTATAATATGTATGTATTTAGAAATATAAAAGTATGTTTATCAGTTGTCTGATTGCCATAGTACAAGCCCTGCTTAGTTTAGGATCAGATAGCGTTGTGTGAGTAGTCCCAAGATATTATTATTATTATTAATATGCATGTTGCAAATTTGTATGGAATATTGTCAAAATGGAAGTCTTGCTTTTGTCGGTGGTAGCATACTAGTACTATCGAGGCCAATGGTTCGATGAGACGAAAATCCGACACGAAGACAGATTAGGCACAGGACCGACTACTTAAATGCAATTGTTTTAAGTGTTGGTCAATGGACGTGTTACTGTTTTCGAACATAACGAAATTTTTGAAAATTGTATTATTATAACCTATACTAATATTATAAATCGGAAGAGTTTGTTTGTTTGTTTGCTTTGTTTGTTTGTTTGTTTGTTTAAACGCGCTAATCTCAGGAACTACTAGTCTATACTAATATTGTAAAGCTGAAGAGTGTGTTTGTTTGTTTGTTTGAACGCGGTAATCTCAGGAAGTACTGGTCGGAATTGAAAAATTCTTTCACTGTTGGATAGCCCATTTATCGAGGAAGGCTATAGGCTATATACCATTACGCTACGACTAATAGGAGCGGAGCAGCAATGAGAAATGTTGCAAAAACGGGGAAAATTTACGCAGACGAAGTTTCGCGGGACAGCTAGTTAGAAATAAGAAGATAAGATAGACCATAAATTCCCAAAGTTACTTATACAGGATGATTTGTAATTCTTTCTTTTTTTTTTTTTATAAAAAAGATAACTAGCAATGTGGGATTTACGTCCCACATTACTAGCAATCCTGTTAACCCCTCCAGCTAAGCTCAATGGCTTGTGTTAGGAGTGGGTTCACGTCACGATTGCGAACTTTCACGGCTCCGAATTGAAAAATTATTTTACTGTTCGATAGGCCATTTATCGAGGAAAATCGCGTGTCACGGTGCTAGTGGTCGAACTCCTCCGAAACGGCTCGACCGATTTGAATGTTTTTGTTGTATATTTGATAGGTATGATGATAAAAATAGGTCTTAAAGTTTTTATTGTTTTAATCGTGATTTCAGTATTTTTGTATGAATTGCATAACCGAGGAAAATTGACGCAGACGAAGTTGCGTGATTCAGCTAGTAATTCTATAAATTCCTTATAGTACAGGATATAAAGACTTCAAATCAATAACACCTCTCTTTATGTGAAGAAGGTTTATAGAAATCAAACACAAATCATTTCAAGAACTGAATTCGTAGCCGGGAGAGCTACGGACGCTACGTTGTAGCACACTGCTACAATGTCTACGACTTCTACGATTATTTAGGAATATCTTTCTAGATTTTGTATACCAACAAGATTTTTTCCGCGGCTTCGCCTGTGTTAATTTCGGTTATAGCGATAAAAACTAGCCTATATTTTCGCATTTATATGTTCAGCTCACGCTTCCTCTACAGTCCATCGGCAAAAAAGGGATCTCTATAATAACCAAAAACAAAATGGCAGTGCACGTCATATTACTTCCTCTGTGGCGCGGTGTGAGTGTGTCCGACTGCAACGCAAGAGGTCGTGGTTTCGAATCCCACACGGGACACCACTTTGTGGATCACAAATTGTTGTTCCGAGTCTGGGTGTACTTTGTGTCCGTGACTTATATGTTTGTGAAGTCTCCCGCGACACAGTGCTTGTACACTACTGTGGGAGGCGTCTTTAAAAAAAATATATGTCTTAGGAGTATTACTTGATATGAAGTTAACGACAAAGTTCTGTACACAACATTCTTCTCTAACTTCATGGTTCAGGCATTCGCGGTGCAGCCTCTCTTGGTTCAAGTCATAATTTGAAAATCAAAAGCTAATACTTCAGATAGGAAATTGTAACTCTGACACAAATTAAATCAACACTATATGATCTCCAGAAAGGAAAAAAAACCGGGCAAGAGCAGCCTTGAATAATTGCACCAGCAGAAGAGCGTATGTTCATGCCACTTACGCCCTTATGTTGAGAAACGAAGTTATTCGGCTATAACTCCATGACGATACATCCGATCATGTCCGAAATAATTTTAGTATTTTTAGGGTTCCGTAGGCATTTTACTCAAAGACTTCTCAATGAATATTGATTAAATTTAGTGAAAAAGTGTCTTATAGTGGCTGCTACTTAGTTTGATAGCTAAATAATAAAAATAACTATTTTTAGGGAGGGGGGGGGGGCTCCATACATGTAACAGAAGCTGCATTTTTTTTTGACTAACATCAATTTGTGGCACATCACTTGACAGGTATTTTAAAAACATTTTAAGGTTTTTAATAAACTTTTTGATTGAGTTAAAACTTTTAAAAATACCGTCATTGAGTTATAGCCGAAAAACTTCTTTTCTCAACAAAAGGGCGTAAGTCCCATGAACATACGCTCTTCTGCTGATGCAATTGTTTAAGGCTGCGTTACCCTACACTGAGCATGGTCCGAAATGCTCTTGCCCGGTTTCTTTACATATTTTTTGGTCACACTGTTCAAAAGATAAGAGCGATTATGTCCAAAAATATTGATTTAATCAAAAATGTTTATTAGAAACCTTAAAATGTTTGTTAAAGACCTGTCGAATGATGTACCACACGTTGAGGTTTGCTGATTTTTTTTTCAGCTTTGTTATATGTATGAAGTGCCCCCCCCCCCTATAAAAATGTTTATTTTTAAAATTTTGCTACCAAACTAAGTAGCGACTACTATAAGACACCTTTACACCAAATTTCATCAATATTCATTGAGTAGTCTTTGAGCAAAATGCCTGTGACATACGTAGACAGACAGAGCGGACATGACGAAACTATAAGGGTTCCGTTTTTTCATTTTAGCTAAAGAAGGTAGTGGAGTAGGCACTTACCTGGTGGCACCAAGAAGTGGTTGTAGCTCCTCAACAGTCGCAGCGCTGCGAGAGCGCCGCTGTGCTGTGCTGAACACGCCACCGACTCCAACTCGTACAGCGGTACTGATTGGTCCATCTTCAGGACTGACACCTGCACCTATTGATCACCATTAAATACTTAGTTATTTATATATTACAAAAGTTCAAAATTCTTTATTCACTTAGGATGCAAAACAACTCTTGTAACGTCGGGATTCTACATGTACATGTAATGCCAAGTTCGCAAACAATAGGTAAAGCCGGAGAAAAGAACCTGGCAATAAAAACTCGCGGCAAATTGCCAATTTTACAATGTTTGAATGTTTATGAACTTTATTCGGGGTAAGGTGCTGTGACTAATATACTATACACCATGTTAAAGGACTGATGTAAATTGTGTTATCAAAAAGTTGAAACATGAGATAAACTAAAATCAGCTTTAGTTGGTACAATATAGTAGAAGCATCTACTTACAACAAAGGTAAATACATATGTGCTTAAATATTGGATAAGTATCGATCGATATACGATCTTAGAAACAAGTTGGTTTAGTTTAGATAAATTGTATCTCAGAAAATACCTGTAGCTGTAAGAATGGCATAGTACTAGTTATGAAATTCGTTTTGATCGACCGTTTCCAAATCGTATCTGGCGAATTTGGTTTTATGACGAGAATGGTATTGGTTTATCGAATTGAAATTGGTTTGAAAACGATCTTTATAATTCGAGAGAAGAACTACAAAAATGCAAACATTTTCTTTATGTTGATTTTTTAATATTACCGTACATTAGCGAAGTAAAGAAGTCAAGTGACGTCAGTTGGATTTCTTAGCGTTTGGCGCGAAGTCAATTTTGATTTTTTGAAGAAACTACATAACTCGTAAAACTACTTTCTAAATCCTGAAAATTAGTTCACGAGCAGTATATTCAAACATAAGTTTAACGTTTGTCAGTCGCGCCAGTCTAAGTTTTATTTAACAACGGTTCAAGTAACTAGTTTCTAAAATTTCAAATTTAGTATAACCGGTAGTAACCGATGAAGAATATTTAAATAATCACAAAAAATAGTTATCACATGATGACTATTTTTTTTATATACCTATCTATCTATACGACTATATAGTCATCATTATATAACTCTGTAACAGATTCCGCCATTAACCGGGAAATTACCTCTACCATTTGGGTAAGGAATGCAGCTGACAGGGTATTTATTGACTCCACGGATGTAATTTAATATTAAAAAAAACTGTTTTTAGAAAATTTGATAAGCGCTCGCCTCTGGGTAATTAGTCTCCAGTCCATAAAATATCAAAAAATGCCGGTGGCAGATAGTTATCTCTATAATAGGGTAGATGATTGTCAAGTCAAATCAGTTTTTTTTAAGAAACGTCGAAATGATGCGCCCCGTACTAATATAAATTAAATACAAAATATTGACGTCATTCTTTTGTATAGTCAAATCATGTAGTTTCAATGTTTGTTTTGATGTTTATAAATTCATGACAACGTAAAGTTGCAAAGAAACATTGTTTTTCAGAATGTTTTTGCAAATGCTATTTCCTGTATAGTGTAAAATAATTTATTGTTATTGTAGTTATCTACCCAATTTTGATACTTAACTTGTAATCACCTTTCAATGAAAAACATGATATGAAAAAGGAAAACCCAAGTAGCGATTTGGTGAGCATTAGGATGGCTGGACCAAAGGAGGCTTTAAAGATTAAAGTAGTTCAGTTTCTAAAAAGTAATTGAAAGTGGAATACTTGGATCTGTAGGTTTCAAGATTTATTTTGCAATAGTATTTTCATTTAAATGCAATGAATAATCCCTATGCTGACGTGGCCAGCCTGCATGGATCTACAAATAAAAAGAAATTGGTACCTACCTACTTGGGTAATTTATCAGAATTTTTGTTCTTTAAATGTTTGTAAGTTTTTAACTCTTTTAAAACTTTCGGGTGCTGTCTTTAATAATTACTGTAGATAATTATACCTATATTTTCTTTTTAGGCAAAGATAACGGCCAAAGAAATTAACACCCGGTTCCACGAAAAACAGCACAAAAAAAAAACCATTAAAAAAGAACTATTTTCACGCACCCGTTATTCGTTATTCAAATAACCGTCTCGACTAAATAAACACCACATTACAACACTATGGAAAACGCAATGTCACTTATGTAATTTTCCCGCGCAATCCTCATTGGCTTATGCGTTAATTACCGTCACATTACCGCGCGTGTGATTGGTCGGTTGTGTAATTATGGCGCGGAATACCGGTCTGTGATTGGTGGAGCCACGCCTGTATTTTCCCGCGCCGTAACGTGGCTTGACTTATGACACCGCGTGTAACTATGATCGGTGAATAGTTGATGAAGTGGCATTAAGTTTTCAGGTGAATACGAAAGGCTCTTTATAGAGTCAAATTTGAAAATATTTTTTTCATTTATCGTAATTTTTATAGGTGTACCTATTTATATCTAACTAGCGGACGCCTCGCGGTTTCCCCCGCCTTTATCCCGTTCCCGTGGGAATACAGGGATAAAAAAATAGCCTATGTCACCCGGGGCTAGTGTAGCTTCACAACAATGAAAGATTTTTTCAAATCCGTCTAGTAGTTTCGAAGCCTATTCAATACAAAAAACAATCAAACAAACAAACAATTAAATCTTTCCTCTTTATAATATTAGTATAGAAGTATAGATAATTAAATGTTCCCCTAAGGGGACGTCTCCACGGACGAGAGAATCACGCCAATATTAATAGTCGTGCCACGTATTTCTATGCATTCTCTCAGAATGAATGCGACGAGTGCCTGAGCGTGAGATAAACGTCATCGTAACGCCGCGCGCTCGGCGCTGAACGTGCTCTGGACCTCTATACAAGTGGTATAAACTCTAACCGAATAGAATGACATCGTTGCGCAACACTGTAGATACGAAAATTGTTAATATGAGATTAGCAGTTGCGCGCATTTTGACATCATTCTATTCGATTGTCATTCTATTCGATTGTCATTCTATTTTATTAGAGTTTATAAATTAAATACCACTTTTCTAGAGGCTTAGATCAATTACTAAAGCAGGAACGTGGCTCTCAAACTCACATGTCCCGCCTCTTTCAACAAAACTCACATGTCCCGCCTCTTTCAACAAAACTATTGCACAACGCCTTCTCGCGGAAACCTAGCGATTCCATTACTATACTGGTGGAATCTCGCCCGTGGAGACGGCCCTTAACCGAAGTCGGTCACAGTCCACAAGATTATACTTTAGACGTCTTAACTATAATCTTCTGGACTGTGACCTCTTGATCACAGCCCACAGGAGTTTCACTTGTTTCCTCAGAGACTACTTAGAGCACATACGTGCACTCTACATAATTCATCACGATCACTTTATGCACGACGAGGTGCGGCTTCTTAACCGGTCACTCATGAACTATTTATTATTTTTATTTCATCCAACTTATACTAACAGATAATCTAACCATATAAGTTTTAAGATAAGTACCTACATGACATATTATTTAGTATAAATTTATGAAATTATACAATAATATCAGTTTTTTTTATAACTTTATAAGATACATACATTTATTCTACTCTAATAGTACTAGGAGTGGCAATAGTCTCTAAGTTTGATAGTAACCTTGCTTTGTCTGACCAGGGGGTCAATTCACCTATTTAAAGCAGTTAGTTGCAGTTAAGTTTCGATTAAAACGGCCATTTTTGTATTCTTGTAACTTTGGGATCAATCTCAAATACGCTTACGATACGATCTTTAATACGTGAATTGGCCTCCTTGCTGATCTCTCTAAGTATTATTAAATGGAGAGCGCAGTGCGGTGATATTCAGGGTCTTAATTTACGCTCTTTTTTCCATTTTCGCGGTAAGCCCGTGCGAACTGGCGCATGCGCGGTGCGCTTAAAGATGTCTGCCGCGCATGCGTGTTGATGTATTCTAAGCGTAGGTCTCTATTTACCATTATGACGCAAGGGCTTGCCATGAAAACGGAAAAAACAACGTGAATAGGGATCCAAATCTTTGCCAAACACGGCTTACTGATACTGATAAAGGCTAGTGTGACTTTACCATCAGATCTTATCTCTTCAATTACTCTATACTAATATTGTAAAGAGGTAAGATTTGATTGTTTGTTTGATTGTTTGTTTGTATTGAATAGGCTCCGAAACTAATGGATGGATTTGAAAAATTCTTTCATCGTTTTGAAGCTACACTAACCCCGGGTGATTTAGGCTATTTTTTATCCCTGTATTCACACGGGAACGGGAACTACGCGGGTAAAACCGCGAGGCGTCCGCTAGTGGTTAGATAAAAAATAAAAAAAAAATATAAATTAGACTACCTCGGTGGCGCGGTGGGAGTGTGTCCGACTGCTACGCAAGAGGTCGTGGGTTTGATTCCCACACGGGACACCACTTTGTTGTAGTTCCGAGTCTGGGTGTACTTTGTGTCTTAACTTGTATGTTTGTTAAGTCCGTCAGTAGCTTGTACCCTACTGCGCAAGTCGTCTTTTTTAAACAAAAAAAATTAATACTGTAAACATAATCGTACCCTCAAAAAGAGCCCAATAGAATCAAAATGGCGTCGGTGGCGCTATAATTGTTGCTTACGACATTGACGCCGTACGCGTTATGAACGAAGGATAACTTAAACATAGACGTAAGTGGAGTAGTTAGTAACACTACTAGTATAGTATTATATTATCTGTGGTAACACTAAAACTTTTTTGTACTTTTCTAAAGATGCGACAATGCAACGCATTTTGACAGGTTACTCAGGATTCGAACGTGCGTTAGCATTTTAGCAATTGCATCGTGCCAAAGACAAATTTGTCACATTGGTCCTTTGGCCGTTTAGCACCCCCCCCCCCTCCCGGTCCCCCCAGTCTAAGGAAAGCTGCGCCTCTTCTTAAACTTCATGAAACCAAATAAATGGTTGTTTGAAAATGACCTTCTATAAATGTAAAACTCATTGCCTATTTTCGAAAGTTTGTGGAGAGGGGGAGGGGGTGTTAGTTGCCCTTTCACGCATGCTAAAAATGACAGTGGTTCCTACTAGGATTATAAACTTTGATACTTTATCGTTGAAACTTTTATTCTTAAATTTACTTACGTAAAAATGCGGCGGTATGGCGAGCTGATTTCTAACCGCCAAAAGAGTATTTAAAAGTTTTTTGTGTTTGAATTTTTATAAATCACTCTAAAAACTGACATTTACGTGGCCGGAGCTACTGTACAAAATATTAATTTTGTTCGACCAGTGATAATGATTAGGTCTATTGAAACATATCTAATTAATAAACCAAGAAATAAAACCAAACTAATACAAAAAATAAAACGATCAAGACTTGTTCATCCTATTAGGTTTAAGACCTACTTACCTTAACCTGGTGTTACCATCCCTAAATTATAATTTCCTCATTTTTAATCAGATTCTGGTATATCAATAAAGCGGGCGAAGACGCGAGATTTTTTAAATAAAAAAAGAACTATTCAAATCATTTCAAAGCGATCATTACATTCCCATTTTACCCCCACGTACCTAAGTGTAACGTTATGTAGATGGAAAGCTAAATTACAACAAGTGGGGCAAGGGGAGAATGGGGCACGGTTGCCCCACCATTACGTGGGGCAAAATGGTTAATTATCAGCACTAATGTCACTGCCATCAGAACTTTAATGACACAGTACTGTATTAAGGGTTGGTTTCACTAAGATAACGCATGATTATTGACGACTAGCTTTCGCCCGCGGCTTTACACGCGATAAAAACTCGCTGAAAAATAAAAAATTCTATGTCCTTTCCCTGGACTCACACTATCTCTATACCAAATTTCATCTAAATCGGTTGAGTTTTAAGTGAGAAAACGTAACAGACAAGTTATCGTTTTTTTCGGACAATAATAATATATTACTAAAATATATATATTACGGGTCTTAATCGCGTGAATAATTTAAGGTAAAATACCTTGTTTACAAATCGCGAAAGTTTATCAACATTTAATAATAATATATAATAATAATATCTTGGGACAACTCACTCAACGCCATCTGATCCCAAACTAAGCAGAGCTTGTACGAACAACCAAACAACTGATAAACATACTTATATATTTCTAAATACATACATATTATAGATAAATAACACCCAGACACAGAATAAACCATCGTGCTCATCACACAAAAGTTTATTCTGGGCGGGGATCGAACCCACGACCTCTAGCGTAGTTTTTTTTAAATATTAAAATTAAATATTTAATAATATGTTGCGTAGAGTTTGAATTAAATATACGCATTAAGTGAAGTAAACTAGTACTCAATAGGTACCTTTTTTATCGGAAAATGTACAAAGCAGTAGGTACCTATAGATTCAATAAATTAATCAATCAATAACAATAAATTATTTTACACTTACCAAGTAATAATATGCCTATAAATAATCTTAAAAAATGTATTCGTGCATAATTTAATATGTTTTAGTATTTATAATCATCAAAATAAATACTAAAAGTAGATGTTTTGAAACCAGAACATAATGACGTCACAATGTTAAATTGCATACAAATCTCTACAGAACGAATTTGGGAACGAACTTTGGGATCGATGTCAAAACGTTTTGACATCGATCCCAAAGTTACAAGAATACGAAAATGGCCGTTTTAATCGAAATTTAACTGCAATTAAACTGCAACTGCACTGCTTTAAATACATGAATTGACACGCTGTTTAGTATAAAATAATTTACTTTTATTGTAGTCAACCCAATTGAATAACCCTAAAATAAATAGCTGGTTTCCTACCTGCGGCATAAAATCGCAGTCTAAAAAGATGGTTAGATTTGTAAAACTATTGCTTGTTATTGCCTACATTTATTTTCATTCATCATCGTCATCATCAGCCCATCGCAGTCCTCTGCTGGACATAGGCCTCACCAATTGCACGCCACTTTGTTCTATCTTCGGCTTCTCGCATCCAGCTCCTGCCAAACGTTTTGCGTAAATCATCACTCCACCTGGCCTGAGGGCGTCCTACACTACGTTTGCCAAGCCGCGGTCTCCACTCAAAAAACACGTTTACCCCAACGGTTGTCGGTTCTTCGGCTAATATGGCTAGCCCGCTGCCACATCAGCTTGCTAATCCGGTGGGCTATGTCGATAACTTTGGTTCTCTGCCGAATCACCTTATTACTGATTTTGTCCCATAGTTTCATTACGTACCCTTAAGGGAACCGTCCCTTAACCGTGCACAGTACGTGTTACTGACAGGGCGTTTATGTAAAGCTAGGGCGAAGGGGTTAATTGTACCGCCACCTGTGCATTCCCACGGCCATCATTATTTGAGGAGTAAGTGAACTACTTCGGAAGCACCACGTTAGGAGCGTCTTTTTTGTTCCCGGCGGCAATTTCGAGGTTAGTTTTAATACGTGTGTGTTTGTGTGTATTTACAAAAAAGTTAAAGAAAACGTACCCATATTATGTAACCTACTTTTTAGGTCTTCTAACCTCGGTGATCACTTGTAGTAGGTATATGCCAATATCCACCATCTGGTCTCCTTCTAGTTTCGCTTTTTTTGGGTTCGGTGCCTTAAATAGAATTGTCCATGCGTCTGTCTGTTAGACCCTTGATCACGGGAACGGAAGGAGGTATCGAGTTGAAATTAAAACTATATACTCAGGTCTACAGTCCCTTGAAGGTGTGAAAAAAATCAAACCTCTAACTTACATTATAGGTTTGTTTTTTTAATAGAAATGATTCGGCCGTTAATGCCGCAAAAACGTAAACGTATATGTCGTATTACGTACTAGCTGAACCGCGCAACTTCGTCTGAATAAATTTTCCCTGTTTTTGAAACATTTTTCATTGCTGCTCCGCTCCTATTAGTTGTAGCGTGATGTTACACACCCTATTAACGATTAATGGGCTGAATTTTTTTTAATTTAATTTGGACCAGTAGTTCCTGAGATCATCGCGTTCAAACAAACAAACAGCTCTTCAGCTTTATAATATTATTATTAAAATATATATATTACGGGTCTTAATCGCGTGAATAATTTAAGGTAAAATACCGTATGTATAAAATACAGGTAATTTAATAATGTGTACAAATCGAGAAAGTTTATCAACATCTATACATATAATAAAACTGTTAATTTCACGTGTCTGTACATGGCCGAACTTAGTGAAAAAAAATATTAGGAAATGTTCGAAAAGAATATTCAAACACTTTGCTGCATTTTTAGAAATGTCTGTCTGTCTGTCTGTCTGTCTGTCTGTCTGTCTGTCTGTCTGTTTGTTTGAACACGCATCACGCAAAAACTACCGTACAGATTCGGTTGAAATTTTGCACGTGCAATCTAATAGTTGCAGATTAACATTTAGGCTATAAATTATCACGCTTTTTCCCATAGGAGCTAAGCAGTAAGGGATAATGTCTGTAGCTATTTTTCGTTATAAAACAGTAACTACTAGACGGATCTTTATGAAAATTTGCAGTTTTATAGTAAATACTATAGGACATTATTTACACTATGAATCATTACGCTAACGTCTATGGGGAACGAGTAGCAACGTATTTTTTGTCGCACCATAATGGTTTATCACAAAATTTTCCACAATTAGACATTATCTATAATTGTAACCCATGGAATACATAACTTCACGCTAAAACTAAAAGGAGCTAAACACAACATTGTTAAGTTTCATAAGAACAGTTATTTTGACGTGGTAAGTAGCGAACAGTATAGCCTCGAAGCTATGCTAGCGGACTTTGACGACGATGGCCCGGGTTCGAATGCGATGTCTGATTATGTTCTTTTTGAATTTTTTTAAATTGTCTTTATCCTTTTTTAATATTTTTCTCAATGTTTTAGTTATTTTTTCGACCGTAAGTAACTTATTTACTTTGGTTATTATTTTTTTATATTAAAAATCAAGTAAATTATGCACCTAGGTAAGTTAATTATAGGTATTGCATGCACTGCTGAGAGTAATGAATTAATCGTAGTAGAAATGAAAAACAATATTACATTATAATTAAAAAGTATTCAACATTTTCCAGAAATGATGAGTTCGTCTAAAAAAAAGATATTACACACGTAAAAAAAAAACATGTAGCGCCATCTATGAAATCAAATTGTTCACCGTGATCAAATAATTCCTTATTTGTGAAAACATTTATTAGGGTATAGGTGCTTGAGATGAAAGATTTGTTTCTTGCTGAGTGGCAACATTCTTGAAAGTAAATGGCGTTGTATTCAATAACGTTCTATACTTAGTAAAAGAAGTTTTAAAAAGAAACACATTGCTATGATTTTTAAAAATGTTTGTCTGTCTGTCCGTTTGTTTGACCACGCATCACACAGGTGCATCGAGGATCATGTTTTGAGATCACGTGTTCATAAATTCAACAATAATGAATGGCTCAACATCGGTCAAGTGTGAGTAGTTCGGGTGACGGGAGGAGGGGGGTCGTTGTCTGTCAACCGTACCTTTAGGGATATCTGACATTTTCGCGGGCATGACACACATGACACGCTCTGTGTTTGCTTACTAAAGTATTACAGCAGTTTTATTATTAATATTGCGTTGTAACACTATATGAAATACACCCCATTTTTAGCCAAAATGGCAAAACAGAACCCTTATAATTCCCTTATGTCCGTCCGTCCGCAGCTTAGCTCAGAGACTGTTAGTGCTAGAAGGTTGCAACTTTTGCATGAATAAATTACTAACGCCGTTTAAGTGACAGAACAAAATCTTGAAAATCATTATTTTTTTAAGGGTACCTCTCTTATATGTAAAGTGGGGATGTTATTTTTTTCTCACCTACCTACCGCATCGTGTGTGGTATCATTAGATAGGTCTTTTAAAAAGCGTTTAGGGTTTGTGAAGACTATTTTTAGATTTAAGGATTCCTTTGTGTATAATATTAGGCTTTATAGTGAACATTTTTGTTAGAGTCAAGTGTCCCCCTGCCAGCTAAATGGTTGATGTTGGGTATGTGAAAAAATTCAGGGTAGTAGTATAAATACTAAAATTATAAGGAAAACTATCACAGTTAAGTACTTAGGTTTTACAAGTTTACGATCACATGAGAAGTAACAACATTTTCGTACAAATTCTATTAAAAAATATTAGGTAATAAATAGGTATAACGTTGAAAGAATGAAACAAAAACAACAGAAAACCCACTTCTTAAGCCGCACACCAAACTAACTATCTAAAAAAATAGAACAGATCGATTTTTATTTAGTAAGTATTTAGTCAACAGGACTGTTTCCAACATATTTACACAGAAGTTATTTCGTTACCTAAACTACCTTAATTTAAACCCGACTTTCACGCGAACGAAGTCGCGGGCACAGCTAGTTTATAATATTAGTATAGATTTACGTATATTCTATTATTATACACTCTTAGGGTAATCAAAATTTATAGGGTAGTCTGAACTCGGCTACGTTTCGCTGTGGCTTTTAAAGCCAGGAACACTCGCCGGCCTTCCCAGAACATTCTGCTAAAGTTTCATCACAATCTGATCAATGGCTTCGGAACGCATAGAGAACATACAGACAAACATTGATTTTTATATATATAGATTGTCCGTTGACCTAGTACCATAAAATTTTGCAAGTAATACCGTCTTAAACAGCGAGTGTAGGGAATATGAAATCTATACATTTGTAATTAAATCATAAAAATATAGTCCTTATAGAACTGCGAGATTCCTCAACTATTTTTAAAATACCTACAAATTTGTACGGAACGAGTGAGTCCGAATCGCACTTTTCCGGTTTATTTTCAACTACCTACGTTTTCTTCTAGACATAGCTAGTTCCAGGTTGTTTTGCCTAAGCAATTTTTGCGGGGTAAGGGGTGAGTCTATGTCACGAAGTCCTCTGACATCAATGTTTTGAATGTTGGTAGTTAGTTGTCAACTGAATTGTTGTAAAAATGGCGACAAACTAACCGGCCATTATTTTTACAGCTCCCAGTTTAACTTGTAAAAAATGATTTAAATACGTGATAATTGACTTAGAACGAGACTATGTGCATGTAATAAGCGCATAAATACTTGACACTGGCAGAAATTAGCCGTTAAAACGGCTAGATGGCCATGAACTAAAAGAAGAAGAAGAAGAACATTACCGCCGATATGGGTTCAAGACGTAGACAGAGAAAAATATTAGTCAATGGTTCAAGAAGAAAATGTAGACGCCTTCTTCATTGGTAATTTTTATAAGTATTTTAATTTTATCTTTGACAGAGAGACCATAAATCGAAATAAAAGGTTGTAGCGCCGCATTATAAGTAGTACAGTAATAATACCTTCGCTTCAAGAGTTATTAGTTGGTTCTAAGAGCAGGAAAAACTGTGGAGACTTATAATTTTTTTTTTAGACTGGAGTAGAAGTCGATACTGTAGGTTTAGTTTCTTTCTCTATTTAACCACTAATCTGGGAACGAACCGACACATCACAAACAAGAGGTTAAACGGAATTAACAAACCGGGCAAGTGCATGTCGGGCCACCCACAATGTAGGGTTCCGTACTCCCCATCTGAATAATGCGGCATAAGAAGTGGGTTTCAGTTGTTTTTGTTTAATACTACTAACAACTTTAAATAATTATTTTTCAATGGAATCTGTAAGGACATTTTGTTACTTCTGTTTTGATCAGCTGTTACTCGTAAACTTGTAAAGCCTACTTAGCTGTGATAGTTTTACTATATATTATACTACTACGGTAAATTTTTTCACATACCCAACATCAACCATTTAGCTGGCAGGGGGCGGGGGAGACTTGACTGTAAAAAAATTTGCAATTTAAAGCTTAATATTTCACAAACAGATCCCTAAATCTAAAAATAGTCTTTACAACCTGCAAACGTTTTTAAAAGACTTATGTAATGATATTCCACACGATGGGGTAGGTAAAAAAAAAATCACATCCCCACTTTACTTAAAGGGGAGGTACCTACCTACCCTCAGAAAGAGTTTATAAAGAGAGAGTTTTTCGAGATTTTATTCTTGCACTTTGTCGGCGTATATGTGTATCCATGCAAAATTACAGCCTTCTAGCACTAACAATCTCTGAGCCAAGCTGCGGACGGATGGATATGGCGAAACTATTAGGGTTCCGTTTTGTAATTTGGCCGACGGAACCCTATAAAGAAACGGCCGTTTATGCCGCAAACAACTTACATTTCAACACTCTCAATACATATTATTATGTACTAGCTGTCCCGCGCAACTTCGTATGCGTAAATTTCCCCCTTTTTTACAACATTTCTCGTCGCTACTCCGCTCCTATTAGTCTTAGCGCGATGTTAGCCTATAGCCTTCCTCGATAAATGGGCTATCCAACAAAAAATTTTTTTTTTAAATCGGACCAGTTATTCCTGAGATTAGCGCGTTTAAACAAACAAACAAACCTTCCGCTTTATAATATTAGTATAGATTTTCCGTTGACCTACAACTATGAAATTTAGCAAGTAATACCTTCTTATACTACAAGTTTAAAAACTATACATTTGTAAATAAATCATAAAAAATAAAGTCTTTAAAAAACTGCGAGACTAGATTCCTGAACTATTTATAATGTACCTACAAATTTGTATGGAGCCCTTGGTGGGCGAGTCTAACTCGCATTTATCCGGTTTTTTAATTTATTTACTGCTGGCCATAGACCTTTCTAAATTTACGTCACAACACCTGCTCCGCCTTCCGCATCTAAGTCATTCCAGCGCTCTTCTCTAAGTCGTGGGTTAATCTGGCTGGGTGCCGTCTAACCTTACGTCGTAATTTACCGAGTCATGTTCTCCACTCTAGGACTCGTTTTGTCCAGAGACCATCAGTCCTACAGCAAATATGGCAATAAAAATAAACCTTTGTCAACAATTTATTGTCATTACACTGTTTCACTTATCTAGAATTAGAATACAAAGGACGTCGCCTTTTAGGCAAGGAATTGCTTGTAGAAGATTCCGCGCTTCTATTAAGTAGCATTAATTCATCATAAACATGTGCAATGTTATATTTCTAAATATTTAGTGCTAATTAACTTAAAGACTTAGTTAAGGAACAATAATAATAAAAACACAAAACCTCTTTATATGTCAAAAACACAGAACCTCTTTAAATCCATTAAAAATAGCCCTAAACCATAAAGAACAAACAATTTGAATTTAGAACTGTTGTTGTCTTAAAATATTGCACGAAGCATCGTTTTTGTTGCTCGATTGATTATAAGATGAAACCGCATTTTTGCCAAATATCTTAAAATTGTTTAACTTCGGGCATTGTAGGCAGTTATTTAATATAACCAAAATTAAGTTATTTAAAGGAAGATAAAACCTACAACATGAATAATATAATAAAGGTCGTTGGCTTACCCTTGAAACCTAATAGAAATCTATTGATGGGTATGTACTCTACATTGATATTTTTTGAGTAGATTAGGTTTTAGATCGCCTTATTGCGGCAGCCAGTCGGACACATGACGTTATATGGGAGCCCTCTGACTAGCCAGCAACGACATCCCTAGAAAGAATGCACCTGACTGCTCGGCAGCCCATTGGCTACGCGCAGCTAGAGCTCTTGTGGTAACTGCCAAAGGTATTTTGTGTTCGAAAACTGTTGCAGGCTCTGAAGGGCAATTTCCCCCAGACTCGACTGTAACCCCTTTTTTGGGCAAATTTGAGAAATTTGACTTTGGTTGGTGGTATGCGAGTGACTGGCCGGTTGAGTGAAATGTTGCCTCCCCCCGAACAGTTCTGGATCCGTATGAACTACCGACTTAAGAATAGTGTCACCCCATCTCTTCCCGTGGGTGTCGTCAAGGCAACTAAGGGTTTTTCCTCTGGAGATTGGGCAGCAGTGTCCTCTGAGTATTTTCAGAGCCTTACTGCAATCGCCAACCCGCTCGCTAAGCATGGCAATTACCCAAAGGAGACCCGTTCTCAGCAGTAGGATATATAGGTTGAGAAGAGAACTGCAAAGCATCACGACTGGCTGTAAATATTTCAACTGCCGCACCCTGGCCGCAGCAGGTGATTAGCTTTACAAAACACAGAAGACAAGTTTTATACCATGTTGTTCATACACTAGATGTCGTTATCGAACACCTTCGACACACTGTGTTCTAAGATTCCATGTCAGTGACTGGTGTGTTCGAGCGCAAATTGTCAGTTCTTATTTTACTGGAAGACAGTGTTGCATAATACACCCCTCGCCTCGCCCACAGGGGCTGGATCTTCCTCGCAGGCGGTTCAGCATTTCTCCCCTCCGAGGTTGAAGGTTGAAGGTTGATCGTGTCGATAAGGAACGTTCTAGTGTCAGTAGAGTAGTTCCAGTCCAGTCGGAACCAATATCCGCTGAATCCAGTAAGCAGGTGCTGAGTAGTGGTTTGCTCTTAAAATCACCAGTCAGTCACGTCTCAAGGAAAACATCAACATGGACTCTAGTTCTAACCAGAAAGATATATAGCATTGACCCATCTACAGTTGACCCGCGTTCATTATGGCATCTCTCAGATCCGTTGGTCTGGAGGTCGTGGGTTCGATCCCCACTTTGGATAAATTGTGTGATGAACACGATGGTTTATTGTCCAGTTCTCTGGTTGCTACGGTACTGCCTCAGTCTAATTTGGGATCAAATGGCCCTGGGTGAATTGTCACAAGATATTACTAATCATAAATTTATTTATTAGATCCCGTCCAAATAATGTTTGCATCAACTTTACCCTCCAAGAAGAAGAGTAGTCATCAGATCAAAGTCAAAAATATTGATGAAGGAATCGAAAATGCTAAAACTCCTAAGGCGTATTTTGCAATTAAGAATGGTAAGTGAATTTATTCGTTAGTAGCTCCACTGTGCGGAGAGGAGCGGAGATAGCGGAGCCCGCGGCTCCGCCCGCGTGGATGCAATAAAATTTATAAGTCCTAGGGCCGTACCATGAACTTCAAAATTATTTGCCAAGTGCAGGGCAACTTCATCTTTGAACTTGACGCATGTCAGCTGTTAAACTGTTGTGAAGTGCAAAGAATTAAAAAAAATGACAATAGGTCGGTAATTCCTTTCGAAAGGTTACAATGAAACCGGCGGTAGCTTAATGGCTAAGGTCTCGAATCGTGCGGTCGTGGGTTCGAATCCTGGCCATTATACTACCGACGTGAACCCACTCCTAACACAAGCCAAAGAGCTTAGCTGGAGGGGTTAACAGGATTGCTAGTAATGTGGGAACACAATCCCACATTGCTAGTTAACTTTATTTAAAAATAAAATATCTCTTAAATATAATAAATGGTTGTCTTAACCTTATGAAGAGCTGGAGTCTGTAGTAGGTTCGAAACCTGTATGACAGATCTCCAGGCCCTCTCCATCTTAAGAGACACTCACTAGGAGTGAAGTATAATATTTAACGTAAAGGTTTGGTGATGTCATCACTGACTGGCCTGCTTTTTGTCAGGATTATAATACGAAATTAGCAGGACAGTTTGACCGGCTGTAAGATATCATGGTACGGCCACAGAAGGTCTAAAGGCGACTCCAGGATTATATTTAGAGGGGGGAGGGTTTACTGACTGACAATAAAACGGGATGAGAAACAACGTGTAACAGAAAGGTGTGGTCAAATAGCAACGGACAGGATATGGTGTACATTGGAGGATCCAGGGTTTAGGCACTAATGTTCAGGGTTGTAACTAGGGGAGGCGGGGGGGGGGGCATTGGTGGACCATCCCTTCCTTAAATTAATAATTCCCTATCAGTAGGAAGGTTACATGCATTTTAGGGTAATTCGAGCAACGGCCCTGCTCATGCCCCCCCAAAAATATATCCTCAGTGGGGTCAGACCTCCCCCTCTCAACAAGATCCTTGATCCGCCACGGGGGCTACAATGGATTCGGTATTGTAACTCCCAAACCATGAATTTGTAGTCGTTTTAAAGCCGAAAATATTTATCTTAATATCAATAACCTAGTTTATTAAAAACATTCCTTTACAAAAATTAGTTATCATTTTTTTTTTATAAAAAAAGTCGTTTGTGGAAAAAATGTCTATTTCCCAAATTTTTACTTCCTTCAATGTCTGTTTTCCCGAACGTTTACTTCCCAGAATGTCAAGACAAATGTGAGAATAAAATTACAGTTAAAAATATACTATATTTTGCGGAAATGAAATGTAATGTACGCAGGGAACAAACAACCAACAGCTTTTATGGCTGCTAATTATTTTAATATCATTCATTAAAAAAAAACACTATTTCAAGTGTAGATCATAAGGGAAGTGGTCATTCAAGGAGTAAACGTTCCAGGAATATACATTTAGGGAAGTAGACGTTAAGGAAAACAGGCATACAAAGAAGTAGATGTTCGGGAAAATAGACCATCCGACAATGGACGTTCCGGTAAAAAACTTAACAAACCGGCTGGACGTTCAGGGAATAAGATCAAACGGACCTGAGAGTCCAAAACAACTATAAATTCACGGTGTATACTGCGCAATAATTGGCATTGTATATAACATTGACCTTTCTGTTACACGTTGTATAGGTAAAGTTGAAAACCGATGGATCTTCATGAAGTGCCCGAAGAAAACTTGTATCGTTTAAATACCTATTTGCAACGTCGAAGACTTGAAATAAAAACTAAATTCCATTTTAAAATGGTAGGTGAATTTCTACTGCTTTTAAAAGTTGCGATTAGTCGTTCTTAGCGCTATTTCAGACTACGATAACTTTTTAAGGTTCCGTAGTAATTGTCTTTTTTTTTGTACTTGCGTTCGTAATAATCTTGTTAACCTCTCCAGCTAATTCAAAATTATTTCTATTTATTAATTCTTAATTGCATTGCCTGACCAGAAATTACCGAAAAAAATACTAGTATCCATATTTCCATTCTGAAGGAAAAAGTGGGACATGTGGGACATGAGTTTTTTCCTAATTATATTCCACTACATGACTTCGTTGGGCCTATGACACTCACAAATAGTCTCTTTTTATTGGTAAGAGTTTATCAAAATCGTTTCAGTAGATCTAGAGATTACCCCCTACAACCTCACAAACTTTACCTCTTTATAATATTAGTATAGAAAGATAGATTATTTCCAATACGACAAATCACAAATGGTAAGGGCGTTTGAAATATGTATAGTGCCCTAAAGTTAAGATAAAAAGCATATCACTTTGATAAGGGAATGGGCATGTCAACTTAAAATTAGAGCGCGAGAGACGCCTCGTGATATCGCAATAGAAATAGTGGGAAAAACTGTCCCACTATTTCCATCAATAGAAACACAAACTGAAAATAGTGGGATACATCCGCTCAGCTGGTTTAAGCCCCTTCCAAGGCTTTGTCTTTAATTCCTTAAATATTTCTCTTTCTTATTGCAATGCTTTATCAGAAATTAGTAATGCCTTCCATCAGATAATGTCCTACCTTAATTTACTAATGCCATACCTTTTGCTTCAGCTGAAAACCCTCAAAACCGAATCACTGAAGAACTACTTAGCGTCAGTGATTTGGACCCTTATCTGCCGAAATGCGACACTTCCAGACTTGAGGAGCTGTACACTGGTACGAAGGCTTACATCACCCCGCTGAGGAGACCATACGACGCGCTTAACCGACCCAAGGCATTCATCACTCCTTTGAAGAGGCCGATGGCATTAGATAAACAACAAAAATCTCGAGAAAGGTAGGCACCTCATTTTTAATATTTTTTATAGACATTTCTTGCAAATAATATATTAATTGGTGTGTGGTACTGGCTTAAGAACAGTACAGCCGTATCTCTTCTCGTGGGTGTCGTCAAGGCGATTAAGGGATGTCACACCGTAGGAGACAGCAGCGTCTTCTGCGTACTTTAAAAGCCTGACTGCGATCGCCACTCCACCTGCCAAGCGTGGCCATAATGGCAATTACGCCCAGGATCTAGAATAAGTACGTTCTACTAGAGATTTGCGCCCAGCAGTGGTACATCATAGGAATTTATTAATAACGAAAGCTCGCTCCGGCTTTGCACTACTTTTAAACCATTAATCTGAAAGAAACTATCTGAATGATATTAGCAAAAAAATATTGGGTAGTTTAGAAGATCTAAGATCAGACAACGGGAATCCACTACGTTTCAGAGTCAAACCAATCCCCCCACCCCCCATGCCAAGGGCTAATTACGTCAAGGCGAAGTTGAGACCCGTACCTCGGCCACCACCGAGGCCAGACCACCTCGGACCAGCCTGCGACCAGCGCAAAGCTACGAAGAGCCAGGTTCAGCCGCCGATGTTGAAGTTTGGTGCGTGCAGGGCCTTTGAAGTTCCTAAAGCCTATTCTAAAAAGGTTAGTTGACGTTATGCAACCGCCCCCTTCAGGTGATTTCAGCGATTTTCGACCTCTCCAGCCAGCTAGTGAGATATCGTAAGATTTGACTTCACCAACGCCTCCTCTCTGCTAAGTCCATAAGATTGTGGCGGTACCCACATATAATAATATAAAATAAATTGACACTTGACAGCTCGCGTCAAATCCTGAATCGCGATATAGAAGTTTTCACAGCTGCTAACTATATACAAGTTCCCAACGTTAATAGTTGGGCTGCGGCCCGCCAGGCACGATCACCTCGCCTGGTCGGAGGATCCTCCCTTTGTGTTGGAGGGACTTAACACCTTGCCCTCCACAAGATATTGATAGTTGAAATACGACAATCTGATAAACTGTTTATATTAATTTGGGTACATAAAACTAGTAAGCAAGGGCGAATAGAGGTTTTTTCTGGGAGCGACACCAGAGGCAGAAGCAAATCGACAAAAAACCAATAACATTTTTACAAAGACATCTAACCTACTTCAATCACGGTTGATCTGCTGGCATTTATCGAAGAGTATCGTTGTCGAATTTGAATTTTTACGAAATTTATATAGAAATTTATTTTTTGTTCAATAGAGATTTAGTCCGAATTAGATATTCGGACTAAATCTCTATTGAACAATCTAAATCTAAATTCTAATCTAAAATCTAAATTCACTTAAGTTCTTTTATTTTATTTTCAAAACTGATAACGCCCTTGCTAGTAAGTACAACGTACTAGGCGTTCCGAGATTTCGAGTTTGTGACCGATATCTTTGCTTGCGAGCGTTGCGCGCGGATTCATTGAAAGTTAACTCCAGTCCAGTAATAATATGGTTATGTAAAGCTTGAGCTAAGTAGCTTTATACATCTGCCTCTGTGGCGCGGTGGGAGTGTGTCCGACTGCTACGCAAGAGGTCGTGGGTTCGATTCCCACACGGGACGTCACTTTGTGTGATCCACAAATTGTTGTTCCGAGTCTGGGTGTACTTTGTGTTCGCGACTTGTATGTTTGTAAAGTGCCCCGCGACACAGGGCTTGTACCATACTGCGGGAGTCGTCTTCATTTATCATTTTTTGTATATCTTTTCTTTTCAGTTCCACACTTCGGCTGTATACGCTAAAAAGAAGCCAGCATCTGGCCCGTCCGGGGCTCCCGCGGAGCTGCCTGGTAAAGGCTCTGGAGGCGGCGCCAAGGGCCAGATAATAGCTGGTCAGTGCCTACCAGTTCTTTGTTTATGTAATCAGCAAAATGCAATATATCCGTTTATATAAGATGTTGGTTTTTTATTTGAAAATTCCGTGTAAATAAATTTGTTGCTCGTATTGAGCTCAAAATTCTCCTATAGGTTTAGAACTTCTGAAAAGGTTTCAAAGCTTCCAATTTAAAAAATAGGATGCTCAATTGCCAGTACTCAGATTCCAAGGACTCTAAATCTCAAGACTGGAATGACAAGATTTCAAGGACATAATGGAGCGTGATTTCAAAAATGCTCAGGTTTCTGGAACGTTATGTAGTACGTAGTCACTGAACGTTATTTAGGATAAGTTCCCTCAAAGTTGATTTCTAGAATGTATTGTATGAATGTAATTTCTAGAATTCCCAGGACCACAAGGTTCCCAGAATTCTTGCGACGTTAGATTCACAGTGAAAATTATTCACAGTGAAAATTATTAATCATAATCATAATCATAATCATATGTTTAGATTCCCATAATGTTTAGATTCCCAATGCTATTTCCCGTCAGGTTTCCAGAATGTTAAAATTTCTATGTCAGGGTTCCCAGAATCTTAGATTCCCAGTGCATAATAAATCAGATTCCAAGAGTCACACAAAATCCCCTAACCTATGCAAAAGATATGATTTCACGCTGCCAAACAGCGTATATTGACAACGGTATATTGTCTGGTGTAGTAATTGGAGCTGTGGTGGACGTGCAGTTCGATAGCCACCTGCCCCCGATCCTGAACGCGCTCGAGGTGCCTGGACGGAGTAAGTATTATTAACATCAGAGTCCTTATCGCGTCTTTTTTCCGTTTTCACGACAAGCCCGTGCGAACTGGCGTGTGCGCGGTGCGCTCAAAGATGTCTGCCCCGCATGCGCGTTGATGCATTTATAGGCGTAGCTCTATATTTACCATTATAACAGTTAAGATATGATAAGATGACAGACAGACGGATAGATTTTGAAAGTTTGCACGGGCTTTCCGCAAAAACGGAAAAAAGAACGTGAATTCTATGATTGGACATTTTAAGTGTATTGGACATTTTTCCAGTTGACAAGTCGTGCGAAGGCCTATAAGCGGTAGTTCCTATTTGTACTATGGAACATGACGTCATAGGACAAAACAACACTTCCCCTCCCCTCTCCCTTCTATTTATTCCAGACAATGTAATGTAGTATTGTATAGTTATATTGTTTTACTAGCTGTGCCCGCGACTTCGTTCGCGTGAAAGTCGGGTTTAAATTAAGGTAGTTCAGGTAACGAAATAACTTCTGTGTAAATATGTTGGAAACAGTCCTGTTGACTAAATACTTACTAAATAAAAATCGATCTGTTCTATTCTTTTAGATAGTTAGTTTGGTGTGCGACTTAAAAAGTGGGTTTTCTGTTGTTTTTGTTTCATTCTTTCAACGTTATACCTACTTATTACCTAATAATTTTTAATAGAATTTGTACGATAATGTTGTTACTTCTCATGTGATCGTAAACTTGTAAAGTATAAGCACTTAACTGTGATAGTTTTCCTTATAATTTTAGTATTTATACTACTACCCTGAATTTTTTCACATACCCAACATCAACCATTTGGCAGGGGGACACTTGACTCTAACAAAAATGTTCACTATAAAGCCTAATATTATACACAAAGGCCTAATATTATACCTTAAATCTAAAAATAGTCTTCACAGACCCTAAACGCTTTTTAAAAGACCTATCTAATGATACCACACACGATGGGGTAGGTAGGTGAGAAAAAAATGACTTCCCCACTTTACATATAAGAGAGGTACCCTTAAAAAAAATAATGATATTCAAGATTTTGTTCTTTCACTTTATCGGCGTTAGTAATTTATTAATGCAAAAGTTGCAACCTCCTAGCACTAACAGTCTCTGAGCTAAGCTGCGGACGGACGGACATAAGGGAACTATAAGGGTTCTGTTATGCCATTTTGGCTAAAAATGGGGTGTATTTCATATAGTGTTACAACGCAATACTAATAATAAAACTGCTGTAACACTTTAGTAAGCAAACACAGAGCGTGTCATGTGTGTCATGCCCGCGAAAATGTCAGATATCCCTAAAGGTACGGTTGACAGACAACGACCCTCCTCCTCCCGTCACCCGAACTACTCACACTTGACCGATGTTGAGCCATTCATTATCGTTGAATTGATGAACACGTGATCTCCAACCATAACCCCAAAACATGATCCTCGATGCACCTGTGTGATGCGTGGTCAAACAAACGGACAGACAGACAAACATTTATAAAAATCATAGCAATGTGTTTCTTTTTAAAACTTCTTTTACTAAGTATAGAACGTTATTGAATACAACGCCATCTACTTTCAAGAATGTTGCCACTCAGCAAAAAAATAACTTCATCTCGAGCACCACAGGAATTATTTGATCACGGTGAACAATTTGATTTCATAGATGGCGCTACATGTTTTTTTTACGTGTGTAATGTCTTTTTTTTAGACGTACACATCATTTCTGGAAAATGTCGAATACTTTTTAATTATACTGTAATATTGTTTTTCATTTCTACTACGATTAATTCATTACTCTCAGCAATGCATGCAATACCTATAATTAACTTACCTAGGTGCATAGTTTACTTGATTTTTAATATAAAAAAAATAATAACCAAAGTAAATAATTTACTTACGGTCGAAAAAATAACTAAAACATTGAGAAAAATATTAAAAAAGGATAAAGACAATTTAAAAAAATACAAAAAGAACATAATCAGACGCCGGATTTGAACCCGGGACTTTCGTCGTCTAAGTCCGCTAGTATAGCTTCGAGACTATACTGTTCGCTACGTATCACGTTAAAATAACTGTTCTTATGAAACTTAAAAATGTTGTGTTTAGCTCCTTATAGTTTAAGCGTGAAGTTATGTATTCCATGGGTTACAATTATAGATAATGTCTAATTGTGGCAAATTTTGTGATAAACCATTATGGTGCGACAAAAAATACGTTGCTACTCGTTCCCCATAGACGTTAGCGTAATGATTCAAAGTGTAAATAATGTCCTATAGTATTTACTATAAAACTGCAAATTTTCATAAAGATCCGTCTAGTAGTTACTGTTTTATAACGAAAAATTGCTACAGACATTATCCCTTACTGCTTAGCTCCTATGGGAAAAAGCGTGATAATTTATAGCCTAAATGTTAATCTGCATCTATTAGATTGCACGTGCAAAATTTCAACCGAATCTGTACGGTAGTTTTTGCGTGATGCGTGTTCAAACAAACAGACAGACAGACAGACAGACAGACAGACAGACAGACAGACATTTCTAAAAATGCAGCAAAGTGTTTGAATACTCTTTTCGAACATTTCCTAATATTTTTTTTCACTAAGTTCGGCCATGTACAGACACGTGAAATTTACAGTTTTATTATATGTATAGATTTGTGTATTATGTAAGAATAATAAGGAAGTTCTTATTTTACAATTAGGTTTCTGCACCTTTCACACATTCCATTTCTACATCACCCTAAGGTAGACTGGCAGAGAATGCTTTTAGCATTACGTCCACCTTTGTACAACTTTGTGCATAAAGTTTTAAATAAATAAATAAATAAATAAACAATGTTAACTCTATACTCGAGTCTATCGCTATAAATCATTTATTTTCCCTAAATCTGCCATGACTTAATAAATGGAATTAATAATGAACTTTTCTCTCGGATTATATTTTACTTGTTCCATAGAATAATTTGGGAAAAAATGGTTTTATATACATATTCTATAGTACAAAATCAGAAAAATATCTTATTTTTGTCCGATGACGTCATGTTCTGTAGAATAAATTTCCCATTTTTTCTATAGAACATGCCTATTCCCTAAAACATGATTGAAATGGAAACCGAAAAGAATTGTGTTCTAAGTACCCTTCGCTACTACAGCGCCACGGCTGATTCTGGAAGTGGCCCAACATCTTGGCGAGTCAGCGTGCAGGACCATAGCCATGGATGGTACCGAGGGTCTGGTCCGTGGACAGCCCATCATAGACTCTGGGGCACCCATCACTATTCCCGTTGGAGAGCCGACTCTTGGCAGGATTATGAATGTCATTGGAGAGCCGATTGGTGAGTACCAATCATGAAAACAAAATGTGTATGAATGCATTTTTTAGTAACGCAAAAGGAAGTGTTGCTAAGTTTGTGGGTCCGGCTGTCTGTCTGTGCCAACTGCTATCGTCCCCATGAACAGTTATGGAATGGACAGTGTTGTGTTGACCTTTAAAATTTGCGTTGTTTTCCATCGATACGACTTTATAATTTTGAAGAAAACTGTACAAACTCGCAACAGGCGAATAAGTAGTTACTTACTACATAAGGCCAGTTAAGTGAGTCCTGGCCTAAGACGACAAAAAAGGGGATTGGTGAGCCAAGCCGTAATATTGTGGCTAATTAGTTTGCTACTAAAACTCATGTGTCCATTTGTAATTGATTTTAAGGAGGGAAACTGCCACTCTTTGAACGAAACTACACTCGTCTACTCTATTAATACAATAATTGCATTTTTGAAAGGATAAAAAATTTGAAGCCCAGATCCAGGAATCAAAAAATTTGAGATCTAGTAACATAGTCCAGATAGGTGGTTCAATTCCGGCTCCGGTTTGGCATACGAGAGTCTCGGGTTCGATTCCTGGGAGTTAAAATTTTTCTATATTTCAAAAATGCAATAATTGCTTTAATAAAGTAATTGGCAAGAAATCACTATAAAAAATACTATAATAGCTGTCTCTAATTTCCTTAGTTGCAAGTTTCTCTTTTTCTTCAACTGGGAGTATCTATCAATCTAAATAAATCGAATACTCTCAGTTGAACATGGTATTTCCTGACTACTTCAATCGTTGGTAAATGGTTTCCTTCATATAAGATAGCCATTTCTAATTGTCAGATGAGCGTGGTCCCATCACGACAACATCGCACGCGCCGATACACGCAGACGCGCCGCTGTTCGTAGATATGTCGGTGGAACAACAGATTCTGGTGACGGGGATCAAAGTCGTGGATCTTCTTGCGCCTTATGTAAAAGGTAAGTAGAAGTACATAGATAACAAACCCTATGTCGCGGATCACATACAGACTAGTAGGCCCAAGCCCTCCCGTAGACATATGTTCTTTTTAACTGATTTCAAAAAAGAGGTTCTCAATTCGGATGTTTATATACTTATTTTTGGTATAGTGCAAAGCTAACACCCCAACAAGTTTTTTACTTCAAGAAATCACATTATGCTATTCAATTTGTCTTGTATTCTTCGCGCTATTGTGCTCATTGCGTCCCGTAGTATTGAAAAATAAGTGATGTTCACATTGTGAACAGGATTTGAACTGTTAGAATGAATTAATTAATTAATTGAAAAATATAACATAGTCCTAAAGCTACCCCAATTGGATAGCGTTACTGATTTTTGAGCAAACTACTTACAGGTTTGCACTATACCAAGAATCACGTTGTATATATTTTTATGTAGGCATGTTCGGACGGAAATGGTCCCATTTAAATTTTGTAAAGATCAGGGGGTACTTTGGGACCGATCTCAAATACGCTTGCGTCAAGTACCTATGCGTCTCCAGACCGCATTAACGACATTCTAGTACGGTGCGCAAGTGTTTTTAAGATCGATCCCAAAGTTACAATGATATTTAAAAAAAAAATGTAGTATTTACCTTAATAAAAATGAATTCCGTGAAGGTCAAGTCGTCCCCAATCGCAATCCTAGATTGCTCTGCAGCGAGCGATTCAAACAATTTATTACAGGCGGCAAGATTGGCTTGTTCGGTGGAGCTGGCGTAGGCAAGACTGTGCTCATCATGGAACTAATTAACAACGTGGCTAAGGCACACGGTGGATTCTCTGTAAGTCACCGTTTCTCACTATCTACATTTGATATACTAAATGTACTCCATGTTAGTGTGTATATTCGTGCTCTAGAAACAAACAAAGGCGTTTTTCAGTTGAAGCATTTCATTTGTGCTCCATCTTGATAATCCATACTCATTACCTATTTATTTATTATTATTTCGGAAACTCAACAGCTGTTTTACATAAAACAATGATATGGTTACAATAATCGTACCCTTTAGCCACTAACAGAGTTTCACAACATGATCAACAGGTTATATAGGAATAACAGTATAATATTAATTACTATTTTTTTTTACATATTGAGTAAAGGATATGTGAAATATATTAAGGAGACACCCGTTTCAGTCGGAGTCTCGCCTACATACGTCTTGTATCTAAAAAATATATATATAAAGGAGTAAAGTTTGTGAGTTTGTAATGCGATGTTGTGATTTTGTGAGTTTTTGAGAGTGTAGGGGGTAATCTCTGAATATACTAAACCTATTTTGAAAATTCTTTTACCAATTGAAATCCAGGTTATTTGTGAGAGTCATAGGCTTATATAACATCACGCTACGACTACGACCAATAGGAGCGGAAAAAAAAATGTTGCATAAACGGGGGAAGTGGCACGGGTCAGCTAGTGGCTTATGGCTGAAGAATTTGTTTGTTAATTGTTTGTTTGAACGCGATAATCTCAGGAACTACTGGTTCAAATTGAGAAATTGTTTTGTTGGATAGCCCATTTATCGAGGAAGGCTATAGGCTATATAACATCACGCTATGATCAATAGGAGCGGACCTCAATGAAAAATGTTGCAAAAACGGGGAAAATTTAAGTAGACGAAGTTGCGCGGGTCAGCTAGTATACAGATATAACAATCTCTATTAATTTAAAAAGTTAAGATTAAAGATGGCCTTCATAAGTTGTTTTTTCGCTCTATTCCTTTTTATTTTTCCATTATTTTTGACTCCTTTCAAAAAATAATCCCGGTTTCTGTACACATGACTGCTTTAACTACATATGCTATAGAAATAGAAATAGAAATAGAAATAGCATTTATTTGTTCAAATATGGGTACATTACATTGGTGTTTTTTATAAATATATTTAGTGCTAGCCATATCTTGCCATTTACTGGCGTACAAATGTTAGTATTATTGAATATTTTAATATTAGATTAATAAAAGAGTAACAAAATAATTAAAGTAGTCATTTAAAAAAAATATAAAAATGAATTCATTGTTATGTAAATGTATCAATAATAATTAAATTATATAAATAAAATTGATATTCATAACCATTTAATGTCAATAAGTAAAATTAAATAAAATGTAAATAGGTAACATAATTAAAAATACATAACAATAAATTGATTTTCAATTAGGACATGTCAATAATAAAGTTAGAAATTAAATGAATAGAACGAAAATCAAATTAAGAATTGAATGATTATTACATAATTGGCATTTTATAAAGATTTATCATTTAAAAATTCGTCAATGCTGTATTAGCATTTATCAATTAAAATTTTTTTTAAAGTGCTTTTAAATTGGTCAATATTCAATTCCTTAATTTGTTTTGGTATTTTATTATAAATTATTGGTGCTTTACAAATTATGCTTTTATGAAGCAGTGCAGTTTTTGCAGGATGCACACACAATTTACTGTTATCCCTGCGATTACGGCTTACTATTTCTGATTTCTTACTAAATAAGTGAGGGTTACTCTTAACAAAGACTGATGCTTCCAATATATAAATTGATGGCAGAGTTAAGATTTTATGTTGTTTAAATATTGGGTGACAGCTTTCAGTTCTTTTGATGCCAAACATGTACCGTATACATCGTTTCTGCATTATAAAAACCATATCTTTATTAGTAGAATTACCCCAGAAAATTATCCCATACCTAAGGACCGACTCAACAAGACCATAGTATGCAGATAATAGTGCATCTGTATTTACTGTTTGTGCAAGTTTGTACAATGCATATGAAAGACTACTAACTCTTTTGCACAATGTGTCAATGTATTCTTTCCAATTTAATTTACTGTCTATGATTAGACCAAGAAATCGGGCAGTGTTAACTTCCTGTATACTATAATTATCAAGAACCAAGTTTATATTTTGAGAATTATTGGATTTTTGACCAAAGTGCATGATGCTAGTTTTTGTTAAATTAATTTTTAAATTATTATTATATAACCATGTAATTATTGATGTCAATGAATCTTTAATGTCAGTTTTATATTGATTAATATTCTTACAAGCAATTGTAACGGTACTGTCATCTGCAAATAACGTCATTGATTGTGTGGTAGCTTTTGGTAAGTCGTTTATATAAATTATAAAAAGAAGAGGCCCTAACACACTGCCTTGTGGTACAGAGTAAGAGACATTGCGCCTCGAGGAGGTGTATGTTTCTTCTCTTTTTGTGTTAATATTCACTCTACTTATTTGTGTTACTTGCTGTCGGTTTTTGAGATAAGATTTAAGTAAATTAAAAACATTTCCTCTAATTCCGTAAGCATTCAGTTTATTAAGAAGTATGTCATGATCCACATATAATGCATTTGTGTAGGTGTTTGCCGGCGTAGGGGAGAGGACGCGTGAAGGCAACGATCTGTACCACGAGATGAAGGTTGGCGGTGTCATCACTGATGATTACAAGACTTCTAAGGTAAGTGTGATAACTCCGCACTAAGCCTTAGGTATGTACTTATTGGCGAATTCAGAAGTAGAGGAACCAGGAGCTCAAGCGTACTCCCCCCCCCCCATAGTTACTTTAGCCCGCAGCTCCACCCGCGTGGGTGTCGGTTGCTGCGATAAATATAATCCTATATCCTTCCCCGGGACTCAATCTCCACACCAAATTTCATCTTAATCAGTTTACCGGTTTGGATGAAACTTGGTGTTATCTTTAGACAGTACTTCCACATTTATGGACTATCCTCGGCGAGGAGCCTACAAATTACGACGTAGCCGCGAGCTGTCAACTATTTGATCTTGTTTTTTTAAGTATAGGTACTATTTCAAGTCGGTATCTTAAGAAGTCATGAGCCGTGTCGGAGCGTTGGTGCCATAATCGCTGACCTTCATAACTCTGCGGGGTCAAGTCCAAAACTAAAAATACTAGAGCCGCCAGGCGCGGGTCTCTTTCCTTGTTCAGGGGAGGGGTAACTTAAAAGGCAACCGGCCAAGTGTGAGTCGCTCGTATGTCTATGTTAGGATGGCAATTGACTGTCAAAACACATTGAAACAGTGTCAATACTCCCAAAAAGAAGGTCTTCCAGACGATCCCCCTTCTTCACCCCCTCTCCTCCTTTGAGCCGCGCCCGGTAGCCGCCACTTTACTTGTAGGTATATATTTATACTACTCGTATATTATTGTTATAAATCTGAAGAGTTTGTTTGTTTGTTTGTTTGAACGCGATAATCTCAAGAACTACAAGTTCGAATTGATTTTTTTTTTGTTGGAGAACCCATTTATCAAGGAAGTCATGTATAACATCACGCTACGACCAATAGGAGCGTAGCAGCAATGAAAAATGTCGCAAAAACAGGGAAATTTAGCGTAGTCGAGGGTGTCAATCTAGAGGATGTGCATCACCTATTGATGGAATGTGTCAGAACAAAGGTGTTATGAGATACTATGATTATTACTTTTAAAATATATATGATGGATGTTGGGGCATTCATAAGTATCTTAGCTAAGCCATTGTCTGAAGTAACAACCTTGGTTTTTAAAATAGTAGATAAGGTACACAATCTAAGCAATAATGTTTAAATTGTATAAGTTTAGGGTACGATGGAGCTGGCATGGCTTAACTGTAGTCAAAAACTCCTAAATAAATAAACATTTAAAAAATATACTATTGATCAGCTCGCGGTTGTCCTCCAGGTATCCTTGGTATATGGTCAGATGAACGAGCCGCCCGGTGCTCGCGCGCGCGTCGCGCTGACTGGCCTCACTGTGGCTGAACATTTCAGGGACAAGATGGGACAGGACGTGCTGCTCTTCATTGATAACATCTTTAGGTTCACGCAGGCGGGCTCTGAGGTAAAGTATGTTGCCAAAAATTTTATAATTATTCCATCAATTATAATAATCACTTTTAGATGGGGTAAATTAAAAAAAAGTCGAAAGTCTCCATAGGAACAGCTGAAAACTGACAATTTTGTATGGATCGGATAACAAAATTTTCGGTGGGTCCTACGAAGTTGCCTGAGTCACCTTGTGTGTAATAATTTTGATCCTTGATTATACCAACCTTTACATCTATACTATTATAAAGCTGAAGAGTTTGTTTCTTTGTTTCAACGCAGTAATCTCAGGAACAGTAGTTCCTGAGATTACCGCGATGAATAATTTTTTGAAAAAATATTTCACTGTTGGATAGCCCATTTATCGAGGAAGGCTACAGGCTATAAAACATCACGCTACGAAAGGAGCGGAGCAGCAATGAGAAATGTTGCAAAAACGGGGTAAATTTACGCAGAAGAAGTTGCGCGGTACAGCTAGTTACGAATGTATTCCTATTACGGTCTCCTCGATACAGGCTAGCCTAGTGAGTAGACCAACAGTAATACAGCAGTAAATGTCCACCCATATTTAGATTATGAATGATTGTATCTTTGGCATTTAATCTATACTAATATTATAAAGCGGAAGAGTTTGTTTGTTTGTTTAAACGCGCTAATCTCAGGAACCACTGGTCCGATTTAAAAAAAATCGTTTTTGTTGGATAGCCCATTTATCGAGGAAGGCTATAGGCTATATAACATCACGCTATGACTAATAGGAGCGGAGTAGCGACGAGAAATGTTGCAAAAACGGGGAAAATTTACGCATACGAAGTTGCGCGGGACAGCTAGTGCAATACTATATCTATTGCTGCAATAAATAGTTTTTCATCATTTTTCATTTTTACATAAGTCCGTTTAACAACTTCCCTTGATATATCGGTATGGGTTGAATCTCTAGTTGTATCCAATCGACCGTCATAATTGAAAGTCATCACGCTATTAAAAAGCAATTTCAAATGATCCCTTGATCCAGGTATCAGCTTTGCTGGGCCGCATCCCGTCCGCTGTGGGCTACCAGCCGACCCTGGCCACCGACATGGGTACCATGCAGGAGCGGATCACCACCACCAAGACTGGATCCATTACTAGTGTGCAAGTAAGTGTATTCGAGCCAGTTGATAGAGGCTACCAGAATTAAAAAAAAAAATGTGTGGCATTCGGGGATTACCGCGGTAAAGCTAGTATAGCATTTTTTTATCAACTTATGCAATTATAATTATTTATTTATTTTTATTTATGCAGTATTTTTTTTTCTTTTCATTTTGACTCACAACTAAGACGAATCTAACGATACTTCTCAAGCTATTAATTATATTAAGTCATTTATTATTATTATTATTATTATTTAGGCTTGATGGACTAGCTCTAGAGCGTGCCAAACAAATATAGGTACATACTGGTCTAAAATCGTTATTTGATCCTAACAAAGATTATATGATAAATATTGTCTAGATTGATCGCAAATACCTAGCTAAATCACGTGCTAATATTGTAAACTGGCATTAATATATACACATCAGTTATTTTATTACTTTAATAAAAATAACCATGAAATTAAAAAAAAAAACAGTTAAATGCTGGTCATGCATGATGCAACTAAAATTTAATGGTTTTCAGATTTTTTCATTTATTTGTGTTTTAAGTCATTGCTTTTTGGAAAATTTCATGATTCTAGATCAACAGGAAGTAATCCTTTAGGTTTTGATTCATCTTATTAGATATGGGTGTCCTAGCTAAATCAGGTGGATCTAGCTAGGCAACCCTTTTGCGATATAACAATCTAGACAATATTTATCATTTATTCTTTAGATGATGGTATATTTCTTAGACCGGATCTCGTACTAAAACCTAAAAACATAACCCTCCTTCTTGCGCAGTCGGGTAAAAAGTTTTATTTAATTCTCCAGGCCGTATACGTGCCAGCAGACGACCTAACAGATCCAGCACCAGCGACCACCTTCGCTCACTTGGACGCGACCACGGTGCTGTCCCGCGCCATCGCCGAGCTGGGCGTGTATCCCGCAGTCGACCCCCTCGACTCCACCTCTCGAGTTATGGACCCCAACATCATAGGGGCAGAGCACTACGGAGTCGCGCGAGGAGTGCAGAAGATACTGCAAGTAAGAACTATGCTACCATCTGTTTTGCATCTTTGCTTTTCAGGGTGTAAATAGAAGAATTAAACAGGTGGATCTTGAGGGGGTCTAAGCTCACATACTTGAACTGAAATCAAATGTTTGGGGAGGGCAGGATTTTTGAATCCTGTCGTAGATGATAAGATTAGATAAACATTTATTTCTTAGTATATGGTACATTGAGTTCTTACAGTAGGTAAACATATTGAATCACATATACCACCATTGCTGGTGTAGAAATAATAGTGTTTTCAAGATCTAATTTTCGCGACCACCTTAATTCATGACCACGGTGCTGTCCCGCACCATCACAGAGCTAGGCGTGCATCCGGCAGTGAATCGTCTGGACTCCACCTCTCGAGTCATGGACCCCAATATCATAGGGGCTGAGCATTAGATACGTTTGTGAAAAGGCCTTTGCATCTTAGGGTGTAAATAAATTAAATATACTTGTGGAGCCCGGAGAGAAGGGCTAAGGGGTTCTCACCCCCCCCCCCCCTCCCAAAGTTAAACAAGTTCTCGATCCCGATTTGGCTGCAACCACGGTGAACCTATGTGTTAAATCTATAACACAGTATTTGGGCAGTTAAACTGTAATAATCCATATTAGTATTATAAATGTGAAAGTAACTCTGTCTGTTACCTTTTCACGCTTAAATCACTGAGCCGATTAAGATGAAATTCGGTATGGATAACCAAAACAAATTAAACATTTTGAAGTTGGTGCCATGAAATGTCTTTGTCTTATTCGGCACCAATTTCAAAATGTTTAATTTGTTTTGATTATTCTAGGTAGGTATATTATTTTTTGCTTTTTAGTTGCCTTATATTTATTTTTGAAGTCGGTAATATTTTTTTATAAAAAAGTTTTTTATTTCTTACTTTTTAGTGGGCTGGTTTGTAATTCACATAAGTAAGTTACAATAGGCTTATGTCAACTGCTCAAATCCTTTTACAAAATATTGCTTGCCCTGATGCAGGGCCGTTAATTGTTGAGGAGTTCACTATCAGCTCTATTACATTGTGTAATAGTAGTATGACGAAAATAATATGCTACTCAATACCATATTAAAGTAACTGAATCGCAAACTGTGAAATATTGTATAGATCCACTCGTCATTTGTGGTCTTCATCATCAGTTCCACTTCACCAATTGGTGATTTTTATAGTAAATGCACGAATCACTATGAAATATACCTAAATCACTGTAGGTGTGCCTTTAATATTTGAAGAGTTCCCTCGATTTCTCCAGGATCCAATGATCAGATCGTGATCTGATGACAATGGGACCGACTTGGAAGTATACCCTTTCAAATCGCATCATAAAATCGCAAACCGTGAAATATTGAATACGTCCGCTCGTCATTTGTGGTCTTCATCGTCAGTTCCACTTCACCAGTTGATGCTTTTTGAGAGTAAATGCACGAATCACTATGAAATATACCTAAATCACTGTAGGTCTGCCTTTAATATTTAAAGAGTTCCTCGATTTCTCCAGGATCCCATCAACATATGTGATCTGATGACAATGGGTCCAACTTGGAAGTATACCCTTTCAAACACAGAAATAATTTTTCAAATCGGTCCCGCCGTCTTTGCGTAATCGGTGAACAAACATACAAAAGAAAAGTCGAATTGACAACCTCCTCTTTTTTGAAGTCGGTTGAAAAGGATATTAACTGAAAGATTTTCCGGCATCTGTTTGAGCAACGCTGTTGACAAAACTTTATTCATTACCATTTTTTTTATATTGATATACTTTTGTAAAAACAATTTTTAGGACTATAAGTCGTTGCAAGATATCATCGCCATTCTGGGGATGGACGAGCTTTCTGAGGAAGACAAGATGACAGTGGCCAGGGCGCGCAAGATACAGCGGTTCCTCTCACAGCCTTTCCAGGTAATCCCTGCGACCTTGAAGATAAACATCCAAATTATCCAGATAAATTGTCTGTTACGTTTTCTTTGGTATGGTAGATAGTTTGAGTCCGGGGAAGGGACATATACTTTTTATCGCGATAACCGACATACACGCGGGTACAGCCGCTGTCTAAAGCTGGTATAACTATATTAGATCCGATTCTATTAGCATGCCTGTAACAAATGGGTGTTTTTGATGCAGGTAGCTGAGGTGTTTACGGGTCACGTCGGGAAGCTTGTAAAGTTGGAGGAGACCATCAAAGGATTCACTAGGGTAAGCAACTTATTAGATTCACGCCCGTTTATTCAAATTATTAGCCATATTTGTGTCCTTAAGCATAATGTTTTTAATTCAGAAACCTTCATGAGTCTTATTTGATTCATGAATGAGTCACATATGACTCACGATAACATTGTTCACACGAGTCTTATATAACTCGAATTTATAAGGGTAGTATTGTTTCCATAGATTCTGAAGGGCGAATTGGACCACATTCCCGAGGCTGCGTTTTATATGGTGGGCACAATTGAAGACGTCATTGCAAAGTCACAGCAGCTTGCCAAGAGCGTGTAGAACCAACGGACGTCATTAGGATTATTTTGAAATTATGAAGTTGTTTGCTTGCTCGGGTTTTTTGTAGCTTTCGCCAAGTAGTCGTGGTCAAGGTACAGTACTGTCCGTATCTAAAAACACTCCCAATTTTTTTTTTTATGTCCATTCGCAGTTTTTGATTGCAATCCATTTTTTAAAATAATTTTGTATTAGTAAAATAGGTTTTCGGACTAAATCACTGACGGGTTAGTAGTTATTCGTATAAACAAATATTATTTCTCCATAGGGTCTTTAAAGTAAATTGCTTGTAGAGTACGTTTTTTTTCTGTTTAATTTTTATTCGATATTGTTTTATTTAATTAGAAAACAAAAGTGCATTTATTAAAATTTGTTCTTTTTATCTTTGAAGTTTCGCTATCCACCATATGATGGTACGAGATGTTAAGTGACTAAAAGATTCCAGCTATCATATTAGATATATTTCTGGACTTGATCGTGAATTATTTAAAGGTACGAACCTTTTATTCCAGCTATCATGTCCAGGACTGGACTAATAAAAGCTCAATGTATAAAGGCCCATTTAAACGATGCAAGTTTCTTGCCTGTTGCATACCTACAATAATATTTAAAACTATAAATTACTTGCGTCATCTAAACAAAATATCCATTTCTGACTCTTAGCTAAGCAAGTGTCCCATTCAAAACTGAACTTCATTTTATCGAAACGTTCAACAATTTAATGAATTTCTCATCGCAAATACTGGAATCCTGTACAAGCACGTACAATCAGCTACATAGGTCGCTTAACATTAACAAATATTTCAAACCATCTCTACACAAATATCACGACAAAAATGCAGAAGGAATATTCAGATTACAACAAAAAAGCCGTAGCCGAAGCCCTAAAATGAAGAAAATGTTAAATCCCCATGGTTAGTCACATTATTTTTGGTTTGAATATTTGCAAATGTTAAGGCGCTGACAACAGCCAAATAGGCTTATCCTAAACAATTTTTTAGCCAAATCTACGTAGTTTGTGACGGCAGAAAAAATATATGTTAATCTTGAACATATTTCTAAGAACCCTGTTGTATTCAAAACACGAATTTGAATTTTTTTCTCGATAAAAAAAAAATACAAACTAACCTCTTAAAATGATCTTCTAACAAAAATATCTGTATTACTTAACAACGTACGTTGGTAAAATAATTAACAATAAAGTATCATGTTATAATACAGAATCTGGTTGTTTTTTATTTTCGACTACTCGACTTATTTTCAAGTAATTAATTGTTTTATGGTTTATAATTTGTTACGAGCGCTGCGTGATCGCGCTTCTCTTTCTTTTATAAGCAATCTGACAGTGATCGCAGAGACGCGCAGCTAGACGGACGTATGTCGCTTTGCCTCGCCATCCATTCACTTCATATTTTGTTTGTTGTTTGAAAAATTATAGACATTGCTAAAGAATATAAGTTTAATAAATATACTATTAATTTATACTATCTAAGTTGTTAATTTAAATATATTTAGTTCTAAGTTTAAAAATATTTGTTACTATAATTGGGAAACAAACAAAAATGTCGGAGGCCAGCAAAAAGCGCTTCTATACCAACAAACAAAAACATCTCATGGAAGTAATAAAGTAAGTATTATATTTTTCATATTGACAAAATATTGCACGAACAGAAGTGAAATCGTAACCAAACCAAAAAGCTACACTAAGCTGTTTTGTACAACGTATAGCGAAAATTCATCTGCAACTGTGAAGCTCGTTTGGTCTAGCGGTATCTGCGTTGGTTCAGAATATCAAGTTTCGAGTTCGGAACCTAGGTTCGCCTGTTCAATTTTTGTATTTATTTTTAATATTTTCTTTTATCTTTTCAGTAAAAAGAGACGTTTGTCGAATAGTTCAGAAGCAGGTGAAACTTCGGAAAGTTTTTCACCAATAAGTTTGTAATAAGTACCTACATACTAATATAGATAATAATTTTATTATTTATATTACATTAACACATTACACAAAAAGAATCGCCACATGGACAAAGAGGATCCCCTTTACATTTTAGAAAGATAGTTACAAACAAGTATAATGATAAACTATTACATTTGCATAGACCTACGACTATCTTAGAACTGGCCTAATAGGAAAATACTCCTAAAATACTTGTAGCTTTATCCATTGTTTCTTGCCCTTTCCATACAAATAGTTGTGTAGGTTTTAGTATTTTTTACCTATATATGGCGATCTATACATACTGAAGTGTCTGTTCCTAATGTCAAAATATCAGTTTTTTTACTAAATGCTATGAAAGTACGCATAGTACTTAAAACAAAAATACAGTTTTTTTTTATCTGGCTGTCTGTCTGTGTGTTTGTTTCGACAAATCTCCAAAACGGCTGTACGGAGATTGACAGGACTCACTGTCAGACAGCTAAATGATGTAAGGAGTAACTTAGGCTACGTCCACAGCTAGTCTACAGCTAGTTAGACATAATAGGTAAGATTAGTGCTGAAGAAAGTTTTTCTAAGTTTAAATGTAATAAATATTTTGTACAGATTAGGAAATGTGGCTGTTGCAGTTACATTAGAAAGTGATGTTATAATTCCTCTAGAAAATGTTACCAGGTAAAGATGATGCCCAAGTGATATGAAACTTCCTCATGATCGTTCTTATACTTCTTATGTTATTGTGAGTCATAGTTTTTTTCCATCACTGGTTTGAAGTATCGGCAAAGGTATCTGAGACAGTTGAATCCACCGATAATATTCCTAAACTTGAGGTAAATATTATTATTTTGAACAGGTTGTCGAAGATAAAATCTGGCAGTTAGTATTTAGTTACCAACGCATAGGTAAGCTTTAAGTATTATTTTTTTTAGACTGCTAGAAGTCACCCTGCACAACAAAAAATCCTTATAAATATTATTATTATTATTACATCGGACGACGAATAAACTTATCGCATTTATTTTTAAATCTTCAGAATATTTCTTACCTTACCCCTAAACCCTTGGGTTGTAATTTAAAACACATTAATTTGGTAGGAGAAAACATAAATGGATTCTTGTCGAAGTTCACTCTTTTGTGTAGGATGTGCAATTTAAAATTTATCATTAAAAGTGATTCCAGTGACGAAAATTATTTACCAGTCAATTATTGTGCTGTAGCAGGTATGTTATCAATTTTCGGAGGACTTCAAACTTGGAAGAATTTTCTTCAGCTCTAAATTTACCTTATGTCAAATAAATAATAATATTATTAATAAAAAATAATATATATTATTAACTATCTGTGCAAATAAATAAAATTGAAGAGTCTGTGTGTAATATCAAAATAACAGTTTTATGCATATATTTTAATTATTATGGATAACATATATCCATAATAATTACTGATAACAAAAATACAGTTTTTTTTTTGTCTGTCTGTCTGTCTGTTTGTTCCGGCAAATATCCGAGAGCAAATAAATTATAATTATGCGAAAATATTTAAAATGTTGCTAATATATTTTCGAGTTTTATTTTTCTTTCTTTTATATTGTTTTGAAGTTCATAGCAAATAAAGTCTCCTGAAATAATTAAAAATACAAACGTATAAAAAATATTTATTGCTTTTTTTAATCGCCCTGTCTAATTTCTTTCTAGTTCTTCATATAGAACAAAAAATAAAGCGCCATCTATTGGTTTATTGTTTATTATTGACCGCGTCCTTGTGTTGGTAGTTCGCTGTTTTTACCGTCCTTTATCAATGGCACTAGGACATCGGAGAAATAGTGGGCGTGGCTAAAATAGTGAAACATCGAAGTTCAGTAGCTGTTGTCAGCGTCTTAAGTGACTTATGTAGCTGACTGTACAAGTGTGTTTAGACAAGGCAAGACTTGAAAGCAAATTATCCCCTAAACATTATTGTATTCTTGCATTTTGTAATTTTTTATCAAAATTTGCATTCAATTTCTTACCCAATATCCGTGAGTAAACTGTTGCTTACTATTGAAGTTGATAATTGCGTTTAATTTATTGCATGAAATCGTTGCACTTGTACATAAGTACAGGAAAACGGCATCATGTAAATCAGGCTTTACACTTACATTTTTCCAGTCAATTTTATAGAAAGTGTCATTTGGTGTTTCCTCGTGACCAAACTATTTCGCCAAACTGATTTGGCTACGAGGAATTCCATTTCCTTGTGGCCAAACTCGTTTCAAAATAGGTAAAGTATACTCGCCAATGTTGAGGATACTATGATAAATTCTCTTTGTTGATAATGGCCACTTAGAATAAGTAGATTGTCTATATACTTGACGGTAAGAAACATGTTTAAGTATGTTTATCGGTTTTCTGGTTTCCATAGTACAAGCTCTGCTTAGTTTGGGATCAGATAGCTTTGTGTGAGTTGTCCCAAGATATTATTATTATTATAGTTTTGTAAAATGGAAGAGGACATTACGACACCTCACCACGGGTGATGGAATTTATTGAAAAAGACGATTTCGTTTTAAACCGCCAATTGCAACTTTTATACAATTAAATTAGCATTGGACATTTTCTAGAAAAAAATAGATAAATACCTATATTTTTTTAGTCAGATTGAGTAAGCAATTTGTGTATTTAACTGTACTTACTTCACCTATTTTGAAACGAGTTAATGGAATTCGTCGTAGCCATATCAGTTTGGCCACAAGGAAATGGAATTCCTCGTAGCTAAATCAGTTTGGCGAAATAGTTTGGCCACGAGGAAATGGGGTGTCATTTACGTGCTCTCTTTTAAAGTTGCCCTTACGCACTTAGGCTGAAATCTATAGAGCATACTTTAGCTTAGCATAATAAAAACTTGAAGAAAATCTTGACAAAACAAATGCTGACTGTTGAAATTCTTGGTCATAATGGAAGCTTGCATCTCAGGACATTAGGTATATCAACAAAGTTAACGGTCAGCACTCATTTTGTCTTGTTTTTTATAAATGTTTCACCTAAGTCAAGCTTGTTAAGCCACCACGCTCTATAGATCTCAGCACTAAACCAGACTTTGAATAGTAAAAAGCCTAAGGTATATCAAAATAAAACATAATCGATCACTTTGTACAAATCACAATTTATTTATTGTATTTACAAGCGCATCGCGCACCGCGTACGTACTAATACATTATTATAATATATTATAAATCATACTAAAGAACGATTTCGCGTAGATATGGTCTGGGAAAACATACGCGAAAAAATAATGTACCTACATTTGTTCTAACAGACAGATCGTAATAAAGATCACTGATTGTTGTCTCCCCACATATTCCACATACATCAGGATTTAACCAATTCTGTTGTCTCTTAGATTGAGCAGACATCAGAACTGGTTACTGTGTCGTACCTACCATGAGTTGGTAGATATCAAACGGTATTGCAATGCACGTTCTATCACAAGATAAAGTCGTGTAAAGTAAAACAAGCTCAAGGACTAGTTATTACTTTACTTTTAGGAGGACAGGGAAGGGTGACAAAGAGAGATGGGAATTCTCTTAACACCGATTAGCGCCCCCCTAAGCACTAACGGTTGGCCGCCTGAACTAGACTGTTCATTTGAGCGGACAGCCGCCTGACGCGATAGGGATAGCGGTTGACACTCAACTATAGGTAGGTATACAGGATATATAGGTGATCAACTTCATAGCTGCGCAACACACGATTAATCTCCAGTGTATATGTACTTTGGGAGGGGAAACAGTGGAGGTGGCTTGGTTTTATTTTATTAGACAATCGGTAGAGATCCCTGTGACGTTCAAACATATATAACTTTAAAACAAAGTAGACCCTGACAACTTATTATAGATCATACAATACTTAAACCAACTGTGGTTAGCTATAGGAAAACTTAAACATTAAAACTCACAAAATGTATAATATTGTTCAATGAATATAGATTTTCAAAGAAATTATAATATTACAAAATTTGATGTAAGGGACAATGAGTTTTGGGCGATTTCTATCGTGTACAGAGTAGTATATTAAAAGAAAAGTTGGCCGTTTTCGGTTATAAGTACATTAAATAATCCATTAGAATACTTAGTTTTTTATGTCCATGTATAAATAGATATCATATAAACACAATTTTAAAACACTTATCATAATCTTTAACAATAATTCATGGTAATTTAGAAACATGGCTATTTAAAAAAAAAAACAGCGATTGTTATTCAAATATTAATATTATTATTATATAAATTGAACAAACACGGTGCGCCGGCGCAATCATTAAGAAAACATTGTTTAACCGACATCAAAAATAGATAAACTAAAAAAAAATGACATCTTTAGCTACTCAGCCTCGTCCAGCTGTCAATCATAGGCGGATCCAGGGGGGGGCACGGGGTCACGTGCTCCCCTCCAGACTGTTGTTTTGTGTACTGAATTTCTTGTATAGTATTACATTTCTTTGCCCATTCCGTGCGTGCAACTCATTCAAATCCCCACCCGTCCCCCCTTCAAGTTAGATCCAGCACTGCCATTTGCCTGTAGTGCCCCCCCCCCCTCCCCAGAATAAAATCCTGGATCCGCCCATGCCAAACATCCGCATATATAATACATAGTAGTAAGATACTATCTGCAGTTAAAATTTGACCACATATTTCTGTTACATGTGTTCAATTAGAAATAAACTTTTATAAAATCAAGAAATACCAAAAAATTTTAAAGTCTGTTTTTATTTCAAAAAGTTTTTAGTTCAAAGGAAATTTTATAACATCAGTAAATATTTTCTCTTAAAAATAAAATGTTACTGTAAATAAAACAGTACATTCAAATTCCAATATGTAAAATAACATTATTAACGTATACAATTTAGTTTTACGCTTGTATGAATACGGCACGATGTTGATGATGATTAACATTATTTATTCATTATTTTTTCACGTGATAAACAATTACCAGCTCCACACGTTGGCCCCAACGTCGGTCCCAACGTTGGGACGAACGTTATTCTACTGTTCTAGTATTCTACATTAGACGACTGGCGTTGGGACCGGCGGGTGTAGTACCATTAACTGTTTGTTATAACAGCTAACTCTGTGGCACAAATGTCCGGCCCTAAACAATTAAATATAAGTATACTGATTTTTAATGACTTCATCGTGCTGCAATCACATAAGCGAATTAAAATACGATGCCCCATACCACCATGGAATGTCGTATAACACAGTTGTACAGACAGACAACTGTATACACTTGAAAGCAGAATTTATTTTTATAGCGGCCACACATGCTAAAGTTTGCCTGCACGCAAAGCTGGTTATAACCTAAAAATCTTTGCCTGCAGGCAAACTCTACGCGTGTGGGATAAAACTGAAGTTATAACTCTGTTATGCCTGTCTGTTATGCTTGTAGGGTTATTTTATAACCGTCATGGAAACCCTAGCGAGTGTGGCCGCTATTAAAAAGTATAGCAGTTCGTTCAAAGATACTTCATTTGAAAATAATAGCAATTTTGTTCGTTTTTGATTCGTAATTTCCTAGTATCTTAGTTTCCTAGTTTTTCAATTGGGACTCACATTCCCAGTAGAATAATATACTAGGAAATTATTTCACACTTGTTTATGTAATTTGATGAATTCCCAGTAGGTAGTAAAGTCAATTAGGTACCTACTGTATATTACAAATATTATTTAGGTCCCGAGCAGATCGACAAGTCTTAATTAACAAGGCAGATAAACTATAGCTTTGACGTTGACTTTGTCCCGAAGGCGTTCCTGTAGTTTTTCAATTGGGACTCACGTTCCCAGTAGAATAAAATACATACTAGGAAATTATTTCCCACTTTTTTTATGTAATTTGATGAATTCCCAGTAGATAGTGAAAGTCAATTATGTACCAACTGGAAAATAATTCCCATTTATTAAGTAACTCTTGTCAATGTGACAAGGCACATTACTACGTATTACAATTTCAGTTTATTTGAATGAAGCACGTTTCAATACCTATCCTGCTAACGAATGTATAAACTACGAGTATGAAGGGGCATAGAAGACGCTAGTTACAATGAATCTGAGAAACCAAACAGGACATTGATATTTAACTTCAACTTATTCAACTTCTCGGGCGTGGGCTTGACGCCGGCGGACATCAACCTGTCTGTTAATCAACAGGGTACAGACTAACAGTTTTTGAACTGCTGGTCGATCCAATCCATAGTTTGTCCGCTTGCCGCATCGGCTGGACAATCCGCGACAATCAAACACTAGTGTGATTGTCGCGGATCGTCCAGCTAATGCCAAGTATCTGTCCGGCAACCGTTCAGATAGTATGAAGACGTCACAGGCCACCGGCGGCCGTGATCTTGTGGTCTGAAACTGCCAGCTGTAGACTGCCAAGCTGCTAGTATGTAGCCCAAAACCGGTTTTGCTGATTGTACCGGTTTCGCTATAGTGGGCCGAAAAGTGGCTCAATAGTCACCGTATCGAGCAGACTGATTGGTAATGTGTGACCCTTTAACGGTGTAGGGACGGATAGGCCCGAGCGAATTTTTCCTTAATACTTTAGACTTATAGGTACTACTTGGCAGGAGAAATGAGAGTGTAGACTATGCACTGGCTTTTTGAATGTTCGCAAACTATAACGCGAAGACAGTGTTAGTGTTTCCAGCTTCAAACCCTTCAGTGTTCAAAAAAAAATATTGTGGTTCGATTTAGAAGTCTGGAATTTATCAATCATTTTTGTGGAGGCACTATTGGCAACTAATTGCTGGGCCAATAATGGCAATATGTCTACAATTGTATGGCGCATGATCCAGTCTTCTAAACGGGCTACACAATCCAGCAACAATAAAATAAAGAGCGACTGAAACAACAACAAAATTGGTCGGGCAACATTGCGAAAAATCGATCGCTTAGCGGTCGTCCGCCAACCATCAAATCAATATTAGAGATTACTGCCATATTGCCAGCCACAGCATTGCCGCCACCAATTGCCGTAAAAAATGGCCTGTTTAGACGTCCCTTTATGGCAACATTATAAACTTTTTTTGACAAAAAGTATTACTAAATATCAATGTCCTGTATAGTTTTTACTACTCTGACACTACAAATTAATCAATCAGTTTCACACAAAGGAACCTATTTCACGTATATTATGACGTATATAACAACTATTATGTAGGTCTCTAGCAGATCGACAAGTCGGAATTAACCGTCTATTCTATATCCATTAGTTCTGTTCACAGAACAAATGGGAATGTTAATTTTAAACTGCGTTATTACTTATTTGTTTCCATAATGCCAACAGAACTACTCAACAGAACAGGTGGGAATAGAGGGAATTAACAAGGCAAATAAACTATAGCTTTGTCGTCGACTTGTCCTGTGAGTTGCTCGTAAATAAATTCGGTAAAAAGTAATTTCAAAGCAAAGTAAATTCGGGTGCAATGAAATCAAATGAAAGGCGTTTTTGGAAAACCAACCCTTAGGTCGTTTACATACGATCCGGCTTCAATCCGGCGCTGGGTACCCGGCGGCGAATGTATGGCGACCAGACCGGACGGACGCCGGAACATATGAAAGCTACCGTACATCGCCATACGGTTTCAATCCGGCGCCGGATTAAAACCGGAACGTGTGAAATAATCCACGAGGGTAAAGCCTTGCAACAGTTATTAGGCTTTATAAATACAATAATTGCATTTTTGAAAGATAGAAAATCCAGATAGGTAGTTCGATTCCGACCCTGGTTTGGCATACGGAAGTCTCGGGCTCGATTCCTGGGTCTGGACTTTGCAATTATTGTATTTATAAAGTAATTGGCAAGAAATGCCTATAAAAGATATTAGGCTGTACAGGTTATCAGTTAAGCAGTCGGTTTTTTTGTATTGTAATATTGGCTATGACATTATTTTGTTTTATACGTCACAGTACACATTTTCTATGGTACACATATTATTAAAAAATACATTATAAAGGTAAAGGAACATCAAGTTCGCTACATTTAGGTATTAATATAACATCATATGTTGTATTCACCATAGTGACGTCATTATGGCATTGGCAGATACAGTTAACATCAATATTTTTATCTTGGATCGACTCAGAGCGTACCCATACTGTGTGATCCATTTTTAATCCCCACTCCTGACCTGTCGTAGTATTGACACCCCACCCCCCTCCCAAAAAATTTCAATCTAAATTTCACGTAACATTTCATAAAGAGATCATGTTCAAGACGGCGCATTTCAACAGCAGCCATTTGTGTGTCAATTTCACGACGGGGGGGGGGGGGGGGGGACATTTTACGCTGGCGTATTTATATCTAAGTACAAAAATGTCCAAAATATGGCTAGGACGGGATGCCTGAATCGTACACAAAACTATTTGAAATCGCTACATAATGGTTAGAGACAGCACGCGGAGGTGCAATCCCCCCCCCCTCCCCCAGACTCGACAGAAAGACCTTTTTTTGGGGAATTTTGACACTGTTAAGGTGTTTTGACAAGCAATTGCCCAGTTAGGCGGTGATACCTACTTACTCCACTACACTTGGCCGGTTGGGTCACATGTTGCCCCTGTTGTTACAAAGCGGTTTTGTTGACTATTACTCCCAATTATTTAGTTTTAATTAAGTATTGGTGCTATGACTATTGCCTAAACATCATATTTAATACTTTTTCTAAATAGTGCTTTATTATTGACGACAGTATGTGACATTTTTTTGTATTATTCCAAAATAGTTCATAATTATTATTAAAAAAATTGACGATTCTGAAAATACTTTTTTTTTTACTTAAAGCAGTGTAGTTAGGGGTGCGATGTGTCCGGTCTGTCAATCAATTTGTATTGTTGTATGGATGGGTGGGTGTGTAATGGATTCCCTCCATAATAATCAATATATACCAATGCCAAAACAACGCCATCTATATTTAACAAAAAAATACAACAAAAACTACATTACACAGTGAAAATATTTAACACAGCAACTGGCTAAACAAATTAATTATAAAACAAATATTTATTAATAATGATAATTATTATTTTCTATCATTTATGTGATAATTCTATACATAGTATTATAATTATAGTGATATTTTTGATGACTAAGAAACGAGCTACATGTAACCGATGTTTTAAAAATGATGTTAGGTTAAAAGAAAAGATATTATGCTACAAGATGCTGCAAATTTTGCGACATATTTTGCCATAACTTGGGTTACGCATGCTACAAAAGTTAATTATAATTGCATGAATATTGCAGCACGATATCATGGAACATTTTTTGCAGCTTCTCGATTGTCGCAAATACAAACATTTTTTGTAACAATATTTTGTACGTTATGACGATTTTTGCAGCATATAAAATGATGTGGCATTTCTCATTATACAAAATAAACTAGATATGAGAGGTATACCGATTAGAATCAATATTTCACGGTCATAAAGAAAGATGGAGTCTGAAGCATAGACAAGTATGTATGTACTAAGCGTTCCATTTCAGGTATGAAGTAAATACAGACTGCAAAGCGTGAAAGAGACAAAGCAATCGTGCGGCTAATTGTTGTCTTTGTAGAAATCTGATTGGTCCACGTCAATACAGACAATCAATAAATATTGACATAAATTTTCATTACAAACCTACAGAAAAGAGACAGGTATTGGCCGCACAGTCGCGTTGTCTCTTTCTACAGAGTGGTCAATTTTGTAAGGCTGGCTCAGTCTACTGAAAATGTATTGGCAAACGGTCAAATGTAGCCCGATCCTATATTTAATATATAGTTTTTAATATTACTTTTTTAATATAACGCGATTTGCTAGTTAACTACGTGATGAAAACGGTAATGTCTCAAAAGATAGGCAAGGGACAGTCAGATCGAAAATACGATCATTTTTACATTGTAAAATCAATGATATATCTCAAATATCATTGATTTTATGATATCATCATCGTTTGTTTGTTTTAACGCGATAATCTCTGGAATTGCTGGTTCGAATTAAAAAAAATATTTTACTGTTGGATAGCCCATTAATCGAGGAAGGCTATAGGCTATATAACATCACGCTACGACCAATAGGACTGGAACAGCAAAGAAAAATGTTGTAAAAACAGGAAAATGACGTAAACGAAGTTGCACAAATCTGATAGTACTAGAATATGCGGTATTAGGTGTCACATAGGCTGGAGGGGGAAAAAACACATGTTCAGCTCTCCCCCTCCTGCCTGACCCTTCGAGAGGAGTATCATGGTAAAGCAAAGAGTACCGGTGGTAAGAGGAGGTAAGGCTACTCCCAGCCTATATATTGTTTCTCTTTAATGAACTGTCCTTATGCTTTCTGATAATGGCCGATCCAAGGGGAGTGCTAAAGCCATCCCCAAAACCTTTGACCATTAACCCATTCGATTCATGAAGTGATGCAACAACGGCTCTATCGGTTTCAATCCCCCCAAACGACAATCCTGGGTCCACCACTTCTTTCCGCAACCATTGGTCAGGTTGTGGTGAAAATGTTGGTAGGTTGTTCTAAAGACGCCGACGGGTTCCTGGTATTACAAGCCACAGCAAAACATGACCGGGTTTAGCTAGTATTTTTCTATACTTATATTATAAAGCTGAAGTTTGAGTGTTTGTTTGTTTCAACGCAGTAATCTCAGGAACTACTGATCCGAATTGAAAAAATATTTTACTGTTGGATAGCCCATTTATCGAGGAAGCCTATAGGTTATATAACATCATGCTACGACCAAAAGGAGCGGAGCAGCAATGAGAAACGTTGCAAAAAAAACGGGGAAAAATTACGCTGACGAAGTTGAGCGGGACAGCTAGTTTATAATAAAATAAATCCACAATGTTTGCTGTCGAGACGGTCTCTGAATTGTGAAAATGGCAGCAAAATGGAGCTGTTATCATTCTCACAGCTTCGCATTTAAGGATTCATAAATTACATGAGGTGTAAGGTGATTATGGCGATTTTTTGACTCCCTTCCCCCCTTGGTGACATATCGCGAGATTTTACTCGACACCCCCCCCCCCCGTCAAATCTCACGTAAGATTTTTCAAAATGCGTATTTCACTGTTCATTGAGCGTTACATCCAAACGCGACACTAAATTTCTGTTCGCCTTTCGGTAGGTAAAAAAGTTTTAAGAGTAACCTTTTTAATTTATTGAGATTTTGTTTTTTTTTTTACTCAACTTCATCTAGATTTCTCAGTTTCATGATATTTTCCGAAACCCGCTGTCTCCCCCACTTGACATTTGGTAAGATTCGGCCTGACCCCCCCCCCCCCCCCCCAAAGGCATCACGTAATTTATGGACCCCCTTACGTGTAAATAAATGGAATATGTAAAATTAATGTGCAGGTAAACTGAAAATAGATGGAAATACTCTAGAAGAACTCAAAAATAATATCTTTATATCTTTCGATCGCGATGCAAATGCTTTTGAGTCATTACTGCATATTCAAAATTAACCTTAAAAAAAATAACGTATATCACACTACAATGAAAACTTTTCCTAGTGTTTGTGTATCATCACTTTATATATACATAAATGAGGGTAGTCATTAAAAAAAAATGTAATTGAGACATAGAATACATTGTTGTTCTTGGTCTGGGTGTAATTTATCTATCATATGAATTAATTTAGAAATATGTAGTACAGGCTCTGAGAAAATAAAGATTATTATTATTATTATTCAAAAAAAAATATAGTACAGGCTCTTCCTAGTTTAAGATCAGATGACCATGTTTTAGTTGTATCAAGATATTTCTATTTAATTTTAAAGTTTCTTCTATTTAGTACTGAAGAGCCATTTACAAATACCATTAGAAAAGGATAAAATATATTCTGTTTTTTTTTTTTTATAAAAAAAAACGATCTCTTTTTTGATTCATATGACTTACCTCATCTATATATGTACAAAAGGTACTATTTAATATCTCGAATGAAATATTGTTAATTTCAAAATTTTGGTAATGCAAAAAAATTCAAATTAAATCTTCAATTCAAATAATACCGTCAAAGTGAACATTCAAATAACCATTTGAATTTTGAAATCAAACAAATTCTTTGAACTTTCATAAGTAGCTGCGAAAACGGTATTTTTTTGTCAATTTAATTCTATTTTTTGACACAGTTCAGTTATGAATATATGTTCAAACAAATCTCGCTATGACGACTTTATATCTCGAATTAAAATGAAGACTACGTGCCTTAACTGCATGATAAACCTAATTTATAATATATATACTTATACTGTAATAACAGCATTTTAGGGATACATAGCAAAATGTGCAAGTCGCAAAATGTGCAAGTCGCAAAATGTGCAAGTCGCAAAATGTGCAGGTAGTAAAATGTGCAGGAACCTATCTGCACTGCAAGAGTATATCTGATGTCGTATATATTGTGAGTTGTCACTGGCTTATTGGAAAGTAAGACAGATGGACCCATTTTTAAGCCCTGTCCCATAAATATTTATTAACTCGCTGTTATGAATATAGTTTTAAAATAAGAGTCACATGCAAAATAACACATTTATTAGGTATATTAGTAATTACAAAAAAAAACCGCATTAATACAAATTAGCGACATGCACATTTTGCGATCTGCACATTTTGCGATCTGCACATTTTGCGTAGCCGGCACATTTGGCTATGTATCCCATCTTAGATAGACAGAATACAAAGACAATTTAAAATATATATATTCTGGGTCCCACATTACTAGCAATCCTGTTAACCTCTATAGCTAAGCTCAATTGCTTGTGTTATTGAACCTGTGTGATTCGAACCCGCGACCTCACAATTGCGAGTTCAATGCCTTAGCTATTATGGTACCGCCGCTTTCTAAATGCCTAAATGCTGTTACTAAAGTATCATGAATAAGGGGGTATAATTTTAAAGTTAAATAACTACCTTTTCTATTTCCCGACGTTTCAAACATGTAGCAAAACGGTTAAAACGTCGGGCAATATACAAAAAAAAATGTGGTCGTGGTCAAGGGTGGATTGTGATTATGATGGGACGAAGCAAATAAAACATTTAGACTAATTCAAAAAAAATTAAACAATATTTTTAAAAATTCCAAATATTAAACAGTACCTATACATCAAAACGATACCGTATACTATGAATAAAGACCTAAAAACAACATTCACATACATTTATTAAGTTCACATATTATAATTACACATTATATAATATATCAAATACCGTGTTGTGACGTCACGCTTATGACGTCATCATGTCGTTGACGTTGGCGCCGCTGACTCCGGCCGCGCCCTTCAACAGGTCGTTTATGTCGCGACGGAACATTGATAGGTTTTGTGTGAATCTGGGGACAAATATCAATTATTGTTTTTAAACTTTCGCGAATTTTATACATATTATATATATTTTGAGACTTAATCGCGTGAATTATTTAAAGGTACTAACCTTTTATTTACCCGACGTTTCGATCGAATTGCACCGATCGTGGTCACGGGTCGACTGAGTCGGCCGGTCGACCCGTGACCACGATCGGTGCAATTCGATCGAAACGTCGGGTAAATAAAACCTTTAAATAATTCACGCGATTAAGTCCCGAAATATGTCTAATAAATATCAATTATTTTAATAAATATAAAAATTGTTATAAAAATTTAGAAATCATTTATAATAATAACAACACTTTATTCACTTAGAGAGCAAAATACTACACTTGTGAAAAGTCGATTCTACATGTACATGTAATGCCTGTTTGCAAACAAAAGGTAACAAAAACTCGTGGCCACTCTTTTCAAATGCCAATGTTTACAATGTATATTTGTATATAAAGTGTTTATGCAGGTAAGGTGCTGCCACCATTATAATACACCATTATATTAGAGGACTGATGCAAAAACAAGAAATAAAAATATTAACAGAAGAGTACATAAGATTGGATATATCAACCTCAATGGCTACAACATAGTTCAATCACTTACAATGTAAAAACTAATGTGCTTAAATATTGCCCAAATTGACTAGCCTGTTGGTCTAATGGTTAGACTGACTGACTGCTAAGCCGGAGGCCGTGGGTTCGATCCCTTAAAATAAACTTTGTGTGATGAGCATGATGGTGTTATTTATCTATAATATGTACATATTTAGAAACATTTAAGTATGTTTATCAGTTCTCTGGTTTACATAGTACAAGCTCTGTTTAGTTTGGGATCAGATGGCGTTGTATGAGTTGTCCCAAGATATTATTTATATTATTAAAACAAAGCGCACATGTTCTTATTTTTTTAGTGCAGAAAAAATAGGTTTTTCTCGTGCCCAGCAGTGGGACATCACATAGGTTGATAACCTGTTGACATTTTATCTATACTAACATTTTAAAGCTGACGTGTATATTTGTATATTTGTTTGGTTGAATGTGGTTATCTCCGGAACTACTGGTTCGAGTTGAAAACTCATTTTAGTGTTGGACAGCACAATTCGCGCGTTCAAACAAACAAACAAACTCTTCAGCTTTATAATATTAGTATAGATGAAATACAACCCATGCCCATATTACTCCCTGATAATGTAGCTTTTTATAGGTGAAAAAATGTATAAATTCAGTTTGGTAGTTTCTAATAAATAAACAAAAAAAAAACTAAATTTTCTTCTTTATAATAATAGTAACATTATAGAATTTTATAAGCTACGGGTCTTAATCGCGTAAATATTTCATTTTAAGGCTCAATACCTTTGTTTATTTCCCGACGTTTCGACCGTATTGCAACAATATTAAGACCCGTAGCTTATACAATTCTATAATGTTACTATTATTATAAAGAAGAAAATTTAGTTTTTTTTTGTTAGTAATAGTAACATTACCTGTCTCTATTTTTAGTTAGCAGGTTAGGTTCAATGCCGGCCATAAGCCCGTTGAACCAGTGCGCCAACTGTTGTTGCTTGTCCCTGGGCTGTTGCTCGATCATGTCTTGCCTGATTCGAGCGAATTGCTCCTCGTTTAGCAGTATGAGGCCTAGGAGGGGGCGAGACATCGACCACTGGTTGCAGCCTTCTTCGAACATTATTACGTTGAGGACCTGCGGATGAAACGGAGTTTAGTTTTGTGTCGTGTCGTCGTCGTGGGTTCTATCCCCACCCAGGTTAAAACATTGTGTGATGAGCACGATGGTTTATTCTGTGTCTGGGTGTTATTTATCTATAATATGTATGTATTTAGCAATATATAAGTATGTTTATCAGTTGTCTGGTTTCCATAATACAAGCTCTGCTTAGTTTGGGATCAGATAGCGTTGTGTGAGTTGTCCTAAGATATTATTATTTAAATACAGTGAAACTTCGGTAATCAGATAAACGCTTTGCAGGGTGGTGTCGGACTATTACATTTTAGTCCGGATTATTTTTAAAAAGGGTATCTTGTAATCCAACAAATTACAAATCAAAGTGAAAAGATTCCATCTGAAATACAAATAATCCATACTATAAATGCGAAAGTAACTTTGTCTGTCTGTCTAAGCTTTCACGATCAAACAGCTTAACCGATTTAGATGAAATTTGGTATGTAGATAGTTTGAGTCCCGGGGAAGGACATAGGATAGTTTTTATCGCGATAACCGACATCCACGCGGGCGAAGCCGCGAGCGAATGCTAGTACTACATATGTATATCACAGAATTCGGAATTCACATCTATACTAATATTATAAAGCTTAAGAGTTTGTTTGTTTGAACGCGATAACGTCAGGAACTACTGGTCCGAATTAAAAAATATTTTACTGCTGGATAGACCGTTTATTTAGGAAGGCTATAGGCTAGCATCACGCTACGACCAGTAGGAGCGGTGCAGAAGTGAAAAATGTTGCAAAAATGGGGAAAATTTACACAGACGAAGTTGTGCGGGACAGCTAGTTTAACTAACTCATGTTTTTTGTGATTATTATCGTAAAGAACTGTTTCTAAAAATCTTAAATTTAAACTTTTATGAAATCGTATAAATAGTATTTTTAGTAAAATGTTGTATTTTTAATCGATTAAACATAATTAATCGTTTTCGTAAGTAATTTTAGGTTCGCATCTCTATGACGTGCGCGAAACTCTACGACATGTGTTATGAACCTAACTTCAAACCGGCCGAGTTACATTAAGACAACTGTAAGCGAACAGACAGCAGGAAGCGACTTCATTCACGAAACCTGCAGTGACGTAATGGTTTACATTTAAACTATTCGTATGCGTAAATTTTCCCCGTTTTTGCAACCATTTTTTATTGCTGTTCCGCTCCTATTGGTCGTAGCGTGATGTTATATAGCCTTCCTCGATAAACGGGCTATACAACAGTATTTTTTTAATTCTGGCCAGTAGTTCCTGGGATTATTTCGTTAACATATAAACTCTTCAGTTTTATTTATAATATTAGTATCTAATATATAAAATTCTCGTGTCACGGTGTTTGTAATTTAACTCCTCCGAAACGGCTCGACCGATTGTCATAAAATTTTGTGTGCATATTGGGTAGGTCTGAGAATCGGACAACATCTATTTTTCATCCCCCTATATGTTAAGGGTAGTCCCAACCCTATTTTTTTTATTTTTATTTTTAGGCAAATTTTTATTTTTTTATGATACCGGATTCAAAAATACATACAACCCTGAATTTTCACCCTTCTACGATCAACCATTATTTTTTTATTTACCCCTATTTTGCAAAAACGGGTTAATTTGACGCAGACGAAGTTGCGAGGGTCAGCTAGTAGAAGTATAGATTTCACATCGTGCGCTCTTATAATATAGACTAAATTACAATATATAATTGAAGGTTAATAATAAAAGTAACTTACAGTAGCCAACAACTGTTGCATGATCTCCGGCCTTCGCTGTAGTACTTGTATGAACATGTTGCTCGTCTCGGGCGGCGGTTGGCGCGGGTTCGTTGCCTTGTTGTTAGCTGTTGATGATACAAGACAAATTTTTTTTTTAGCCATAATATAAACCCTCAATTATCCGAATGCTGACTTAGGTTTATCCGAATGCTCAATTATTCGAACGCTAACTTAGTTAATCCGAACGCGGATTTAGGTTCATCCGAATTAATGTTGTCTTAGGTTTATCCGAACACTGACTTAGTTTATCCGAACGCTAAATAAAATAATCCAAACACTATCTTAGGTTTATGCGAACAATAGTAGTTTATCCAAAAGCTGACTTAAGTTTATCCGAACTCTGGCTTAGTTTATCCGAACGCTGACTTGGTGTATCCGAACGCTCAATTATCCGAACGCCGACATAGTTCATCCGAATGCTGACTTAGTTTATCCGAACGCTGTCTTAGGGTTTTCCGAACGCTGGCTTAGTACATCCGAACGCTGCTTTTGTTTATCCGAAAGTTGACTTAGTTTATCCGAAAGTTGACTTAGTTTATCCGAATGCTCAATTATCCGAACGCTGCTTTTGTTTATCCAAAAGTTGACTTAGTTTATTTGAATGCTCAATTATCCGGACGCTGCTTTTGTTTATCCGAAAGTTGACTTAGTTTATCCGAATGCTCAATTATCCGAACGCTGCTTTTGTTTATCCAAAAGTTGACTTAGTTTATTTGAATGCTCAATTATCCGGACGCTGCTTTTGTTTATCCGAAAGTTGACTTAGTTTATCCGAATGCTCAATTATCCAAACGCTGACTTTTTTTATACGAACACACAATTATCTGAACGCTGACTTAGTTTATGCGAACGCTCAATTATCGGAATGTTGGCACGAATTTGTTGCTCGCTGCCGCAATGCCTCGATACCTTGTTTACACGGGATCTACTATTGCACGTTTATTGAGCGAGAAAATAGTTAATAGCTATGTTACTGGAAGAAGTGCCTTTGGAGACATTATTGTACTGAGTCGATTTAAATATTATTAAATGTTTAGAGTCGACTAAAAACGTACATTTGACTAATTTTATTTATATTTCCGTCCGCGAACTAAAAAACAAAAAAAATACTTACTTTTCTGTACTAATTGTTTAAATAAATATGTGACTATATGATCTAATGTCGCGCAGCATCCCGTGCATACGCTCGTATCTGTAACAAACAATTCATCTCAGTTAAATATGTTCAACTTATATTGGTTACGGCGGGTAATCTCATCAAAGACTAGCCGACTACGCAGGTGATATTATTACAGTAGGATCAACGTAACTTGACCGGATTGAAGTTGGCGAAAAGTGGTTGCGCAGATGCATTTTTTAGTAGTAAATGGTGACAGGAAGCGGGGGGCGGGGGCGGTAACTAAACCAAGAGAATTAGAGATTACGCATTGCATTATTATAATTAGTATTACTAACTCATGTTTTTTGTGATTTTTTTACATAAAGAAATTGTTTTTCAAACATTCTTTAGTAAACTGTAAGTGTTCTAAATTTATTTCTTTATGAACTCACTAGCTGTGCCCCGCGGTGTTACCCGCGTGTTATTAGCCTATGTGTTAATACAGGGTGTCAGCTAACTCCATATCAAATTTTATTAAAATTCCTCCAGCCGTTTAGACGTGAAGAAGTAACAAACATACACACTCACATACTCACAAACTTTCGTCTTTATAATATTAGTGTAATATTATAATATAATATAATACTAGTGTGATTTGAATAGTATTTTTTATATTGTTGAATTAAAATGTTGTTAGTATTTTTAATCGATTAACATAATTAATCGTTTTCGTAAGTAATTTTAGGGTCGCATCTCTATGACATGCGCGAAAGTGATAAAAACCTAACGTCAATCCGGTCAAGTTACGTTGATCAAACTGTACAAGTGTGTATGCAGACACAGGAACACCACAGATCTCTATAGTACATCGTAGGCAAGATGGGTTACCAAGTATAAAGTGATAACAATTGTGTAATTGAATACTATCTAAATAAAATATTTTATATTAACCATGTCAAAGTCAAAGTACTTTATTCATTTAGATTACAAATGCAATGCTAATGAACATCAGACAAAATTTAAAACATAATGATTCTATATTCAATGCCAAATTCGCAAGAGTAAAGCCGTGAGAAAAGAACTTGGCAATAAAAACTCATGGCCAATTTTTTTAAATGCCCGTTTTAGCAATATTGCTTTTTTATTATTTATTATTAATATAGTAATTTAACTGTTATATAGTAAAGCATATTCAGTGCCCATCTTTGACACGACAATGTAAGAATAAAGGGTGAAGACCTGGTGTCCTGAAACACAGGCCCCGAACCTAGCTTAGGCACCAGTCTCCCACAATATGTTAGAATAATATTTATATGTATAAAATGTAATGTAATTTTTTCCTATATTGTGGTGAGAAAATAAATCATTATTATTATATTTGTATATATACAGTTATGCCATGAAACTCACGCAAGCAATAACCATAGTACGTAAAGTAGGTATAATCAAGTTTGAAAAGAATTAGCCTCCTACGGTGTGGATAGGAGCATTAACTTACAAAAAAATATATAAATAAAATAAAAAACCCGCCTGCACAAAAAAGATGGAAACAAGATCCCCCTACATAATTTTATAATTTCATGCAGTCGGGAGGCATGAGTGAATCTCGATGAACTTAGTGAAGTGTCCCCGACTTATGACATAGGTAAAATAAACATTACAAGTATTCACAAAAATACAAACTTCCTATTCTAGCTTTTCATTTATTTATTTATTTATTTAAAACAATATAAGTTTACAGTAAAAAACCAAAGCACTTATATGTTATACTACTTAGTCTACTGGTTATACATACTAAAATATTAAATTAAAAATACAATACAATTAAAATTTATCAAAACATTAGATACATTATTAACAGAATTCAATTTGTCAGTAATTTATAATATCAATAATTTATCATTATAATTTATACTTAGGAAATTACAATTATATACGGTTCAGATATAATAAAACTTTTTCAGCTATTTTACTTTTTTGGTCAAAGAATATATCTGCATCAGAACTTGCACTTAAAAAATTATTTAATAGCACTATTGCTCTTCCCGTGGGACTGTTAGCTGCTAGAGGCAGACGCCACGATGGTGGACAGGTTAGTAGTGGACGTTGTCGTCGTCCGCTGCCACGAGTGTAATTTTTTGGCACATAAAAATGGATGCTCTCCCGTACCAATGGGTTGTCTACCTTATTGACCAGTATCAAGTAATAATGTATTATGTGCGCAAACTTTCGCCTCAGCCCCAAAGTATCCAAGGAAGGATAGAGAAACGGATAGTAACCATATGTGCGCTTATATAAATATCGTGCAAATTTTCTTTGGACTTTCTCGATCATAAGCGCATATAGACTCTCTTTCGGATCCCAGACAATTGCGTTATATTCTAATTTGCTGCGAACAAATGCGTTATACAGTAATTCTACCACATGGACATTGTTAAACTGGTATGATGTTCTCATTATAAAGCCTAGCGATCTATTTGCAGCGGCACACGTATTTATAATATGTTCGTGAAAATTTAATTGCGAATCAATGGTTAAACCTAGATCGCGAATAATATGTGTCACATAGCCTTTAGATTAAGTGTCTAACGGGCTCCTACGGGTTGGCTTCGGCCCCACGCACGCCTCCCAAATGACCGGGACTCCATAGTCCCGTGATATGGAAACGATATACATAATAATAATAATAAATCATAATTGTAGTAAAAGGTTTATACAATAAGTTTGCAAGCCCTGATTCCCAAACTAGCGTAAAATGTAACACTTTTCCGTCTAGCCCCTCAGCCCACAAACAAAAACGGGCGATAAGGACAAGACGCTGAGTAAATGTACTAACAATGGGTTTATAAAAAAAAGGTGGGTGGTGCATAGGACTTGATGGAATAAATCGGCATCCAGTATATTTTTAAATAACAAATGGCATTTTAATTGATAAATAAACAAATAACAACATTGTACAGCATATAGATTAACAAGAATCCTTCCTTGTACGTAAAGTTCCTTGAAACAACTTAATAGTTTAATACCATTTTATTACAGTACTAGCGGACGCCTCGCGGTTTCACCCGCGTAGTTCCCGTTCCCGTAGGAATACAAGCATAAAATATAGCCTATGTCACCCGGGGTTAGTGTAGCTTCACAGCGATGTAAGATTTTTTCAAATCCGTCCAGTAGTTTCGGAGCCTATTCAATACAAACAAACAATCAAATCTTTCCTCTTTATAATATTAGTATAGAAGTATAGATTACAAATAGTAGCATAGTCTTGTGACTTAAAAAGCGACTCACCTAACGCAGTAAGTCCCTCAGAGATGGAGCACAAGATATATAAAGTCGCGTCCGGTTGTAACGAAGCTAGGAACGGCATGTGATCTTGCGCCAGTCGCTCTAACAACACGTAGTACGTTTGTGATAGTTTTGGGTAATCCTGCAATTAAAAATAAATAATAATAATATGTTGGGACACCTCACACAAAGCTATCTGATCCCAAACTAAGCAGATCTTGTACTATGGAAACCAGACAGCTGATAAACATACTTATATATTTCTATTATAGATAAATAACACGCAGACACAGAATAAACCATCGTGCTCATCACACAATATTTTATTCTGGGTGGGGATCGAACCTACGACCTCTTGCGTAGCAGTCGGATACACTCCCACCGCGCCACACAGGCAGTCATATGGAATTTATATTTGAAGTCCTCCCGCCACAACACTAGTACCCTACTGCGAGAGATATCTTTAAAAAAAAAAAAATGATTGTCTGTAAAGTAGGTTTACGGGCGATAATTTTACGTGATAACGTCATAAGGAAACATTGATGACATATCGCCATTCGCGTTGGTTAGCGACAAATCAATAACGTGACCGTTGCTTAGCAATAAATTTGATTTGGCTTGACCATTCCCCCCCTAATTCCACGAGGGGGGGGCTAGCGAATTTTGTACCCCTCCTTTACTCTGGAGAAATATCGTGAGATTTGGCTTGACCTTGGCTTGACCATTCCCTCCTTAATCCCAGGGGGGGGGGGCAAACGTTTTTTGCACCCCCTCCCTTACTCTGGCGAAATATCGTGAGATTTGGCTTGACCATTCCCTCCTTAATCCCAGGGGGGGGGGGGGGGCAAACGTTTTTGCACCCCCTCATTTACTCTGGCGAAATATCGTGAGATTTGGCTTGACCATTCCCTCCTTAATCCCAGGGGGGGGGGGCAAACGAATTTTGCACCCCTTCCCTTACTCAGGTGAAATAACGCGATATTTGGCTTGACCATTCCCTCCCTAATCACACGGGGGGGGGGGGGTGCAATAAATGTCTAAATTGGAAAAATCTAGTTTTATACTTTCTTCTATGACAATACTTACCAATAGATCACTCTGTGGTATACTTAGTAATAGTTTTACGAACATATTCAGCGCGTTGTCGAGAGCCTCGTCGCCGTATAACCTGAAAAAATATTAAATCTATACAAATAAATTTATTTTAGTGTCAGATTGTTATGTCAAAATAACAGTTGAAAGGATATATAGCACTAATAACAAAATCACAGTTTTACATTTTTTGTCTGTCTTGTCTGTCGGTCTGTCTGTCTATAAATGTAAATAAACATTCGCGATTTGTACACATAATAAAATTATATATACTACGGGTTTTAATCGCGTGAAATATTTAACATAACCACCAGCTTGTGTGTACACTTATTTTTTGTAAATCGGGTTAAATTGTGAATCTAAACCATCCTCGAATCCCCTTAAACTAACACAAAAAATTTCATCAAAATCGGTCCAGCCGTCTAGGAGGAGTTCAGTGACATTACACACGCACACAAGAATTATCTTTATATATATATATATATATATATATATATATATATATATATATAAAGATAATCATGCATTTTTCATCATCCTTTTTTTTAAAAAGATAACTATAGGCCGACCGCTTAACTCGTATATCGCCTGCGCGGTGAGAAGGGAGCGGGGGGTGATGTTAACGGGTGGGTGAGCGGGGTGCGCGGGACAGAGAACTTCCCGCGCACCCCGCTCACCCACCCGTTAACATCATTAACATCACCCCGCGCTCCCTTCTCACCGCGCAGGCGATATACGAGTTAAGCGGTCGGCCTATAGCAGTGTGGGCTTGTGGTCCCACATTACTAGCAATCCTGTTAACCCCCCCAGCTAAGCTCAAAGGCTTGTGTTAGGAGTTGGTTCACGTCGGTAGTATAATGGGTAGGATTATTTTGTTTAAGCGACGTAATAAAAGTAGAGAAGCCACGAACGAAAGGTTATTATTAAATAAAAAATCAACCGGTATAATATATATAAAAAGTAATCCCTATTTCTCTTGGTCACGGCATAGGCAAAGAACGACTTTACCGATTGCATTCATTATTTTTTCTTTAGTTCTCCAATACTCTGTAGAAGTTATATATATTACGGGTCTTAACCGCGTGAATAATTCAAGGTAAAAAACCTTGTTAATTGCCCAACGTTTCGACCGTATTGCAACGACCGTTGCAGTACAGTATACATTTTCATAATGTGTACAAATCGCGAAAGTTTATCAAAAACTCTGTAGAAAGTTCTTTCGTTAAAAAAAAATAGAAAATTAAAAAAAAATAACGGGGCGATACGAAGTACTCTAGCTGGGATTAAACAATAAAATTACCTGAATACACCAAAGTTAGCGTAGTTCCCGCAGAGCGCCGCCTTCAATATAGAGAAACATAACGATATGCCTTTTAGTTTTAGCGCGTACAATTGCTTTTTGTTCACCTCCACTGTTAGTATTCTACTGCCTGCAAATAAATCATAAATTTAACTATTTTTTTTAATATAACTAGCAATGTGTTGTCTTCTATTATATTTAAAAAATGGAACGAAAAACAGAGAAAAAAAAAACAAAAAAATATTACCGACTTCAAAAATGTAAATATTGTTATATTTAATAATATTTACATTTAATTTATAAAATGTATTTATTTTTGAAGTCAAAAAAAGTTTTTATTTCTCACTTTTTAGTGGGTTGGTTTGTAAGTTACAATAGGCTTATGTCAACTGCTCAAATCCCCTTACAAAATATTGCTTGCCCTGATGCAGGGCCGTTAATTGTTGAGGAGTTCATGCACACATGAGGAGCACGTGATAGTTCACTTCTATTACATTGTGTAATAGTAGTATGACGAGAATAAAATGCTATTCAATATCATATTAAAGTAATTGAATCGCAAACCGTGAAATATTGAATAGGTTCGCTCGTCATTTGTGGTCTTCATCATCAGTTCTACTTCACCAATAGGTGCTTTTTAAGAGTAAATTCACGAATCACTATGAAATGTACCTAAATCACTGTAGGTCTGCCATTAATATTTTAAGATTTCCCTCGATTTCTCCAGGATCCCATCATCAGATCGTGATCTGATGACAATGGGACCAACTTGGAAGTATACCCTTTCCAACACAAAAATAATTTTTCAAATCGGTACAGTCGTCTTTGCGTAATCGGTGAACAAACATACAGTCTAATTGAGAACCTCCTCCTTTTTGAAGTCGGTTGAAAAAGATTACTAGCAATGTAGAATTCTGGGTACCACATTACTAGCAATCCTGTTATCCCTTCCAGCTAAGTAAATAGAAACTGAATGTACGAGCCATAATCTCTACCTAATAATATCAGAGGAAAGGCAAAATAATAATAATATCTTGGGACAACTCACACAACGCTATCTGATCCCAAACTAAGCAGAGCTTGTACTATGGAAACCAGACAACTGATAAACATACTTATACATTTCTAAATACATACATATTATAGATAAATAACACCCAGACACAATAAACCATCGTGCTCATCACACAAAGTTTTATCCTGGATGGGGATCGAACCCACGACCTCTTGCGTAGCAGTCGGATACACTACCACCGCGCCACAGAGACAGTCAAAAAAAAAAAATGACATCTCGAAATCAGGGATCACAAAGATGGATTGGATGTGGAAGATGGAGGACAGGTGTTGTGGCGTATGCCATGAGGAGAATCCTATGTCCAGCAGTGACTTACCATAAGCACATATAACATTAGACAGTTCCCTAAAGAGCAATATCCCGTTGGGTGAGGACACATCGAAGTGCAACCGCTGGTTCCTGTTCTGAGCCAACTCAGTGGTCAGTTTCAGTACTGGGGTGGTGAGAGCTGGCTCCGCGAACCATACTTCAATGCCTCGCAATAATACTTTCATGTATACTGGGTAACTGTGGACAATAGATTTACTTTTGTAAGTAAATACAGTGTGATAAATTACGGCCATTCTTTCTTTTGCAAAACATGTATTGATCCTCATGTATGGGCTCTCGCAAGCGCCATCTAGCCATGTCCTTAAGAACTATTATGACGAAGCAATAACAAAAGCGATAATAGTTCTTAAGGACGCTAGATGGCGCTTGCGAGGGCCCAACTCGTATGCAACATGGGAAGAGAAATTTCAAGTTTAGTGACATAGTTCAGGTTAGATGGTTCGGCTTTCGCGCTCCGGTAAAGCGATCGGAAGTCTCGGGTTCGATTCCTGGGTCTGAACTTCAAATTTTTCTTTCAAATGCAATTATTGTATTCATAAAGTTATTGGCAAGAAATGCCTATAAAAATTAATATAACATGTTTTCTTATTCATTAAGTAGCAGTAAATTGGCCAAAATTTAAGCACATAAAGTTACTATGTTGTGCCCATTGGGGCTGATGTATCCAATCTCGTGTACTCTTCTAATATTATTGACCTCTTTTTTTTGCATCAGTCCTCTAATATGGTGTATAATATAATGGTGGCAGCAGTTTATAAACATAGAAACATTGTAAACATTGGCAATTTGAAAAGAGTGGCCGCGAGTTTGTATTGCCTGTTCTTTTCTCCGGCTTTAACTATTGTATCACATAACCAAACACTCACTACATTTACATAACTATTAAACACTCGGAGGCAAGCGCCATGAATAATAATTTCTCTTGTCTTTTACTCTTATTCAAATTGTTTATGTTGTTATCATATTACTACTTACTTTTTTGTTTTATTTTATTTTTATTTTTATTCCAGTTTTAATTGTTATCAATATTGTTAATATTTAATTCACCATGATATTATTTTGTTCCTTTCGTCAATCACAACATTTTATTGAAATATTTTTATGTAATTCTATTTAGCAGAGTAAAATTAGCACTATTTTATTACTAAATAGTTGTCTCCAGGGATGGCCTAGCATCTTTAACACAAGTTATTTATAATAACTTAGCTAAGGTGCTAGTCATCACAATATTATGTGCTTATGTAATAATTGTTATCTACTGTGGAATTTAACAAATTGTGAAACTGTGTATTATATTGTATTACTTATTGTGATGAGAAATAAATTATTATTATTATTATTGTTTGCGAACAGGCATTACAAGTAAATGTAGGATCGACTTTTCACAAGTGCAGTATTTTGCTTCCTAAGTGAATAAATGATTGGTTGCTAAGCAACAACGAATGGAGATTGTAGCGACATGACTTGCGATAGAATTGGAACTTACGTTATTGACTGGTTGTTAAGCAACGCGAATGCTGCTATATTATCAATGTTTTCTTATGACGTTATCACGTAAAATGATCGTCTGTAAACCGACTTTACACACAAACTTTTTTAGCAACGGTCCCGTTATTGATTAATTGCTAAGCAACGCGAATAGCGATTCCGCCTGCTGATAGGCTGAAGTATTGTGGCCGTCAATAAAATAAATAAAAACTGTTACAGGCATTGTTGTTTATTACAATGTCATCAATGTTTTCTTATGACGTTATCCGTCCGTAAACCGACTTTACAGACAACCATTTTTAGGGTTCCGTAGCCAAGATGGCAAAAACGGAACCCTTATATGGGTATATACCCTTATATAGGTATACCGGTTACTAGACCTCAAATTTTTCTATCCCTTGATGCTCGCGAGTTGGGCCCTCGCAGCGCCATCTAGTCGGTAGTTAAAGAACTATCACGGCTTTTAATATTGCTTATATTCGGCCTGCGACATCATAATTTGTTAAAATGCTCTCTGTAACGAAGCAATAACAAAAGCCGTGATAGTTCTTTAACTACCGACTAGATGGCGCTGCGGGATTGGGCTTCACATTACTAGCAATCTTGTTAACTCTTCCATCTAAGTTTCACATCGGTAGTATAATGAGTAGGCCATTACGCTATCGCCGCTTATAGACCGCCCATTGACTGATAGCGACCGGTCTCAATAATCTAACTATCGATGGATTTGGTTACTAGAGGTATATATTTGACATAAGCTCCATACAAAATATGTCAAAATACTACCTCTAGTTGCCAAATCCATCGATAGGTAGATTATTGAGACCGGCCGTACGACAAAAATTCGAATTTATACTCCGTCTCATATACGAAGTCTTTTGACATAAAATGACAACCTCACTTTGACAATGAGTAAACATGCCATCGGAAGTAAGAGTTTTTCATGAAATAATACGGATTAAATTCTCCCCGCCCAATTAATGTAATTTGAATACCTTAATTTAGTTAAAAATATGTCCAAAAAAGTAATTAATATTGGAGGCATAAATGAATTCTGTTGAACTTTTATATCGTGCCTCCAACTGCATATCCTGTTTCGTCTTTTTGCAGGCGGGTTTTTTTTTAAAGATAACTAGCAATGCGGGATTGGGTCCCATATTACTAGCAATCTTGGTAACCCCTCCAGCTAAGCTCCTACCCATTATACTACCAACGTGAACCCACTCCTAACACAAGCCATTGAGCTCAGCTGGCTTAACAGGATTGCTAGTAATGTGGGACGCAAATCCCACATTGCTAATTATCTTAAAAAAAAAGACCCATTCAGAGCCAACGATTGCCAGTCCAATACCTTAGCCTTTAGGCTTTTGGTTTTTTTTAATTATATGTATATTTAAAGATAAAGCTACATGCAGTTGTATAAAGACAGTCATTTTAATTTTCCAAAATAGTATAAATAGATACTTACATCCAATCAAACAGCATCATATACATTGTCTTCGTGTTAAATGCAAACGCTAAGCCTCTTAAGTCCCTCGCGAGACCTATTAACGTCTTCTTGGCGTCTTCAGAACTGAACATCGTCGATTCCGGCCCACTGAGTAGACCTATTATACTTTCAAAGGCGGCTGAAACAAAATAAATAGGTTGAAAGATGACTGTGGTAGTTGTAAAAATGGCGGCAAATATGTCGCTATTTTTACAGCTCCGCGTTTGACGTGTAAAATCACAGACGAAATATACTCGGCGAGTGCAAAATAATAGTATGAGATAGAGACTTTGTGAAGACAAGACAAAGAAGAAAACTAGAAAGAAAATAAACTTAGATAAGAGGAAAGCTTGAAAGTGTATAAACTTGAAACTGAAAGTAAATAAACTTGTGACAGTTAGCTACAGTATTTACAAAAGATTATTTTCTTTTTGCAAAACATTTATACTTATTTGAAGTAATTTTTATAGGCATTTCTTGCCAATTACTTTACAAATACAATAATTGCATTTTAGAAAGATAGAAAAATTTAAAGTCCAGGCCCAGGAATCGAACCCGAGACTACTGTAGCCAAACCGGGGCCAGAAGCGAACCACCTATCTGGGCTATGTTACTAGATCTCAAATTTTTCTATCCCTTGATGCTCGCGAGTTAGGCCCTCGCAGCGCCATCTAGTCGGTAGTTAAAGAACTATCACGGCTTTTGTTATTGCTTCGTTACAGAGAGCATTTTAACAAATTATGATGTCGCAGGCAGAATATTGAAGTAATTTTTATAGGCATAACCTCCCGCCAACGACCATACCATGTATGGTCGTTGCCATATGGTCGTTGTCGTTGTCCCGCTCTTGGCTTCTTTAGATTACACCAAATAACTTTAAAATATATTTTTTGAAATAAACAAAAAACAAATTAACTATTCACCACCAACCTACTTTAGTCACAAAACCATCTACCACACATCTGAGAGACCCCGGAGTAAAATCGATGTTTCTTTGTCACATTTAGAGCCTAAGCCTCACAATAAACAATGATTTTACTCCAGTAAAATAGTCTATAGGTAGTTAAGATCATAACTCCAAAAACAAGTGATAGGTGATTAAGGGTCAATTTATTAAGGCGCTGACAACAGCCAAATAGGCTTATCCTAAACAATTTTTTAGCCAAATCTACGTAGTTTGTGACGGCAGAAAAAATATATGTTAATCTTGAACATATTTCTAAGAACCCTGTTGTATTCAAAACACGAATTTGAATTTTTTTCTCGATAAAAAAAAAATACAAACTAACCTCTTAAAATGATCTTCTAACAAAAATATCTGTATTACTTAACAACGCACGTTGGTAAAATAATTAACAATAACGTATCATGTTATAATACAGAATCTGGTTGTTTTTTATTTTCGACTACTCGACTTATTTTCAAGTAATTAATTGTTTTATGGTTTATATTTAGTTACGAGCGCTGCGTGATCGCGCTTCTCTTTCTTTTATAAGCAATCTGACAGTGATCGCAGAGACGCGCAGCTAGACGGACGTATGTCGCTTTGCCTCGCCATCCATTCACTTCATATTTTGTTTGTTGTTTGAAAAATTATAGACATTGGTAAAGAATATAAGTTTAATAAATATACTATTAATTTATACTATCTAAGTTGTTAATTTAAATATATTTAGTTCTAAGTTTAAAAATATTTGTTACTATAATTGGGAAACAAACAAAAATGTCGGAGGCCAGCAAAAAGCGCTTCTATACCAACAAACAAAAACATCTCATGGAAGTAGTAAAGTAAGTATTATATTTTACATATTGACAAAATATTGCACGAACAGAAGTGAAATCGTAACCAAACCAAAAAGCTACACTAAGCTGTTTTGTACAACGTATAGCGAAAATTCATCTGCAACTGTGAAGCTCGTTTGGTCTAGCGGTATCTGCGTTGGTTCAGAATATCAAGTTTCGAGTTCGAAACCTAGGTTCGCCTGTTCAATTTTTGTATTTATTTTTAATATTTTCTTTTATCTTTTCAGTAAAAAGAGACGTTTGGCGAATAGTTCAGAAGCAGGTGAAACTTCGGAAAGTTTTTCACCAATAAGTTTGTAATAAGTACCTACATACTAATATAGATAATAATTTTATTATTTATATTACATTAACACATTACACAAAAAGAATCGCCACATGGACAAAGAGGATCCCCTTTACATTTTAGAAAGATAGTTACAAACAAGTATAATGATAAACTATCACATTTGCATAGACCTACGACTATCTTAGAACTGGCCTAATAGGAAAATACTCCTAAAATACTTGTAGCTTTATCCATTGTTTCTTGCCCTTTCCATACAAATAGTTGTGTAGGTTTTAGTATTTTTTACCTATATATGGCGATCTATACATACTGAAGTGTCTGTTCCTAATGTCAAAATAGCAGTTTTTTACTAAATGCTATGAAAGTACGCATAGTACTTAAAACAAAAATACAGTTTTTTTTTATCTGGCTGTCTGTCTGTGTGTTTGTTTCGACAGATCTCCAAACGGCTGTACGGAGATTGACAGGACTCACTGTCAGACAGCTAATGATGTAAGGAGTAACTTAGGCTACGTCCACAGCTAGTCTACAGCTAGTTAGACATAATAGGTAAGATTAGTGCTGAAGAAAGTTTTTCTAAGTTTAAATGTAATAAATATTTTGTACAGATTAGGAAATGTGGCTGTTGCAGTTACATTAGAAAGTGATGTTATAATTCCTCTAGAAAATGTTACCAGGTAAAGATGATGCCCAAGTGATATGAAAATTCCTCATGATCGTTCTTATACTTCTTATGTTATTGTAAGTCATAGTTTTTTTCCATCACTGGTTTGAAATATCGGCAAAGGTATCTGAGACAGTTGAATCCACCGATAATATTCCTAAACTTGAGGTAAATATTAATATTTTGAACAGGTTGTCGAAGATGAAATCTGGCAGTTAGTATTTAGTTACTAACGCATAGGTAAGCTTTTTACCCCCGTATTTATAAACGAGTCATTACTTATTACTTAGCCATTACTTCATTGAGACACGGCTAATTCTTAAAGTAATTACTTAGAAAAACCTATTTTATAGACGAGTAATATTCCTTACTTCCATGAGCAATCATCATCAATCATCAACAGCCCTTTACAGTCCACTGCTGGACATGGGCCTCTCTCAATTAATATTTGAGAGGATTTGGCCTACTATACCACGCTGACCAGACGGGTTGGTATAGGGTTTATTTCGAGTTTTCCATCTCTAAGCAGAAGTTGCACCTGCTCGACTGTTCCCTTAGTCGCTTCTTACGACACCCTCGGGAGAAGGGGTGGAGGTTTGTATTCTAACGCCGCACCCCACACGGCAAACTAACCAAGCAAACTAACCAAGTATTACTTAATGCTTAGCAACCGGTGAGCCGCGAAAAACATTCCTTTACATAAACAAGATTTTATTAAAGTTGCAAAATAGAGAGCCAAAAATATATTAGGATAAGCTAAAATAGCTAAAAATTTTAAAACATTAATAATTAATAATACAGAAATTAATCAGACCAAATTTTGATTTTATCGATATTCTTCAATTTTAGTTTTCTGAATGTAACGAAATGCAACATAATTGAATAGTAAGGCTACCAAATGAAATAGTCCGTCACACGTATATAAAGTATTTGTGAAGAACTTATTTTTGGGTAAGTATTATTTTTTTTAGACTGCTACAAGTCACCCTGCACAACAAAAAATCCTTATATATATTATTATTATTATTACATCGGACGACGAATAAACTTATCGCATTTATTTTTAAATCTTCAGAATATTTCTCGCCCTTACCCCTAAACTCTTGGGTTGTAATTTAAAACACATTAATTTGGTAGGAGAAAACATAAATGGATTCTTGTCGAAGTTCACTCTTTTGTGTAGGATGTGCAATTTAAAATTTATCATTAAAAGTGATTCCAGTGACGAAAATTATTTACCAGTCAATTATTGTGCTGTAGCAGGTATGTTAACAATTTTCGGAGGACTTCAAACTTGGAAGAATTTTCTTCAGCTCTAAATTTACCTTATGTCAAATAAATAATAATATTATTAATAAAAAATAATATATATTATTAACTATCTGTGCAAATAAATAAAATTGAAGAGTCTGTTTGTAATATCAAAATAACAGTTTTATGCATATATATTAATTATTATGGATAACATATATCCATAATAATTACTGATAACAAAAATACAGTTTTTTTTTTGTCTGTCTGTCTGTCTGTTTGTTCCGGCAAATATCCGAGAGCAAATAAATTATAATTATGCGAAAATATTTAAAATGTTGCTAATATATTTTCGAGTTTTATTTTTCTTTCTTTTATATTGTTTTGAAGTTCATAGCAAATAAAGTCTCCTGAAATAATTAAAAATACAAACGTATAAAAAATATTTATTGGTTTTTTTTAATCGCCCTGTCTAATTTTTTTCTAGTTCTTCATATAGAACAAAAAATAAAGCGCCATCTATTGGTTTATTGTTTATTATTGACCGCGTCCTTGTGTTGGTAGTTCGCTGTTTTTACCGTCCTTTATCAATGGCACTAGGACATCGGAGAAATAGTGGGCGTGGCTAAAATAGTGAAACATCGAAGTTCAGTAGCTGTTGTCAGCGTCTTAAATATTTTCCACTTACCAGTGAGTGGCATCATAAACTGCAGGAACCTGTCCTCGTCCTCCCCGAGGTCCACCATCAGCAGCCGGCCGAGCGCGGTGTACAGCATGCTGCGACATCGCATCTCGGCCGTGCCCACGCCCGCTATGCCCAGGAATGGGAAGTGTTCCGCCTGTTAAACAATAATATATATAAAACTAGCTGACCCTCGCAACTTCGTCTGAGTCAAATTAACCCGTTTTTGCAAAATAGGGGGTAAATAAAAAAAATAGGGGTTGATCATAGAAAGGTGAAAATTCATGAATTTTTGTATCCGGTATCATAAAAAAAAAAAAAAAAAAACTTAATAAAAATTAAGGGTACCTTTAACATTTCGGGGGATGAAAAATAGATGTTGTCCGATTCTCAGACCTACCCAATATGAACACAAAATTTCATGACAATCGGTCGAGCCGTTTCGGAGGAGTTAAATTACAAACACCGTGACACGAGAATTTTATATATTAGATTATTATGGTCTTTGCTCAGGCAACGTAAGATCGCGGGTTCGAATCCTACCCATTATACTATCGATGTGAACCCACTCCTAACACAAGCCATAGAGCTTAGCTGTAGGGGTTAACAGGATTGCTAGTAATGTGGGACCCTCAATACCACATTGCTGGTAATCTTCAAAAAAAAAAAAGGAAAAAACTATTTTATACAGATTAGACTACGGTTTTAGGGGGGCATCACGCCGAGCGAATTATTCATTGTCACGCTACGCACGCCTCGCTCTCCAGCACACAACCATTATTTCACAGTGAGGGAGCGCAGGACAAAATAAAGTCGAATTTTCATTACATATTATGATAGCATACGCATGTCATAACTATGACAATGCAACAATCCTCGTTATATGCATTTTACCGTAACTTCAAGGTTTTTTACTCGTTAATATTAAGGCAACTCTTCTAGCAGATGAAAATAAGAATAATAATAATATCTTGGGACAACTTACACAACGCTATCTGATCCCAAACTAAGCAAAACTTGTAATATGGAAACCAGAAAACTGATAAACGTAATTATATATTTAAATACATACATATTATAAACAAATAACACCCAGAAACAGAATAAACCATCGTGCTCCTCACACAAAGTTTTATCCTGGGTGGGGATCGAACCCACGACCAACCAACATAGCAGTCAAGGCCACTAACCACTAGACCAACAGGCCAGCCAGAAACAATGGATGTCTAGTTGCAATTTTTTAATTCGAACCAGTAGTTCCTGAGACTATCGCGTTCAAACAAACAAACCCTCCAGCTTTATAATATTAGTATGGATCTTGTTTTCCTATTTTGTACGTCGGGGGTTTTTTGATTTTTTAATTTTTATTTTCAGAATACAACGGGATTGCACAATTTGCATTGAATGGGCAAATTTTTCTATATTAATATTATAAAGCTGAAGAATTTATTTGTTTGTTTAAACACGGTAATCTCAGGAACTACTGATCCGAATTTAAAAATGTTTACTATGTCATCACGCTACGGCCAATAGGAGCAGAGCAGAAATGAAAAATATAGCAACAAGAAGAAAATTGTCGCAGACAAGGTTGCAGGAGACCGCGTCCGCTAATAATTGTTTAAAATTTGTAAACATTAAACTCACCGTATGATGTGTCAACATGAACTGCACTTCATCCAACTTGACCAGTTTCCTCACACAAGAGTACCCGCCGCTCAGATCGCTCAGCAGTCCGAGGGTCTTCGCTATTATTTGTTCGGAACCGCCCCAGTATTTCAGATTGGTTATACTTGAAATAGAAAAAGTACATAATTACTATAAAGATTTTTTTTAGAACTCAGACCAGGCATTGAACTTGTATTATCTAAAGCTTTTCTTTGTATTTAATTTCTAATTAGACATTATTTTCTTTCTTTTTAGGGTAACACGATGACTTAAACGGAACCCTTATAGTTTCGTATGTGACAAGCATTTTATTCAAAGACTACACAATTAATTTTAATGAAATTTGATGCAAAGTTGTCTTGTAGAAGCCGCCGTTAGTTCATACATGTAACAGTTTGTTTTTAGCAAGCATCAACCAAAGGTATTTTAAAGTTTCTAATAAACTTTTTTGATTATGGGATATTTTTAGTAATACTCGCTCTGAAATTTGGAGAAATCCCCCCCCCTCCCCTAAAATATGACTAATATCACAAAGGTAATAAATACTTTAAACTAAAACTATTTTCGACATGATTATTTTTACTAGCACTATGGGTTTGTGTTTCCAGCTAAGCTTGCACTTATTCAAAACTGTTGTTTTTTCAAATGGAATTCCTTTTTTTTGGCAAGGCAGCAAGAGCATGGTCTGACATACTCCTGCCCGGTGTTTAGTTTATTTTGAAAGATTTTTATTTAATTATTTTTTATAATGAACATTTTATTTAAACAAAAAATAAAAAAAAGTTAAATCTATGATGTACAAAAATTTGAGTGTAATAATTAATGCTTTTCTTTCTTGCACTCATAGCTCAGGTCGCGATTTGAAGCGGCGGTAGCCGTCGTCAAGGCTTCGGACTTGCATCGTGAGGTCGCGGGATCGAATCTTACAAGTTATACTTAACTTAACCTTAACTGGAGAGGTTAACAGTATTGCTAGTAATGTTGGATACAATCCTACATTGCCAGTTATCTTTAAAAAGAAACAGATCAGGAGGCCTACTCTAATTTAAGGAAAACGAAGTTTCAATAAAAAAAATGAGTTGGTAATACAGGTGGAGGAACATCTATTTAATCCACTCGTTTCAGTAAATCGTTCACGAGTTCGAACTTCTTCTGCTTACCCAAAAATTTATTAGAATAGCCCCCGTAAACTTATGAAATTTAAATAAACGAAAATTCATGAAATTCGTTTTTAAGAAAGAAAGTAGACCGGCTGTATCTGTCTTAAATTGTTTTCCTGATGTTATTTGAAAAAAAAAAATGTTCTTGTACATTTTTGTACGAGATGATAACGGCATGGCAGCACAAGTTCATTTAAAAATTAGTATTGAACAAACACTTACATTTTCCTCATAAGAACACTAAGCAGTTGACTCTCCTCTGCCAACCCGAGCACATCACTCAATCTTCTATACACTTTACTGTTCTTCTGCACCTGTTCTCCAACGTATATCTTACGGAATTGTTCGAAGAATGACATCATTGCTAGTTCTAGTTTTTCACAACCACCCTGTAGATAGAAAATTGTTTAATTTCTCTTTTTATTTTCATCACTGTAAACAGCAAAAATATAATAATATAGATAGCCCGCGCAAATTCGCCTGCGTATTCCCCGTTTTTGCAACATTTTTCATTGCTGCTACGCTCCTATTGGTCGTAGCGTGATGTTATATAGCCTATAGCCTTCCTCGATAAATGGGCTATCCAACAGTGAAATAATTTTTCAATTCGGATCAGTAGTTCCTGAGATTACTGCGTTCAAACAAACCAACAAACTCTTCAGTTATATAATACTAGCTGTCCCGCGCAACTTCCTCTGCGTAAATTTTCCCCGTTTTTGAAACATTCCTCATTGCTGCTCCGCTCCTATTAATCGTAGCGCTATGTTATAGCCTATAGCCTTCCTCGATAAATGGGCTATCCAACAGTGAAATAATTTTTCAATTCGGATCAGTAGTTCCTGAGATTACCGCGTTCAAACAAACCAACAAACTCTTCAGCTTTATAATATTAGTATTTTTTTAATTAATGCTTCATAAATATTTGTATATTAAGTCGTTTTTCTTACATTATGCTGACGAATCTCGCTGAATATCACTACCTATGCTGATCACTAGCCTATAATCAATTTCCGAGATCTGCTTGCTGTCTTGTCACAGTTTTACCAAAGCGCGCCATTCCATATTTCTGATATCACTACATAGTATAAAACAAAGTCGCTTTCTCTGTCCCTATATCCCTATGTATGCTTAAATCTTTAAAACTACGCAACGGATTTTGATGCGGTTTTTTTAAAATAGATATAGTGATTGAAGAGGAAGGTTTATATGTATAATAACATCCATTAAATAGTGGAGAAATAAGGAGCGGAGCAGCAATAAGAAATGTTGCAAAAACGGGGAAAATTTACGCAGACGAAGTTGCGCGGGTCAGCTAGTTTGACATAAAACACTCAAACTCTACATCGAAATTTTCCCCGTATCGAAAAATCCCCACTCACATTAGCAAGCCTGGAGTCAGTAAGGTCCATGAGTTGTAACACTCTGCAGACCAGCTCTCCGTCCATGGCGTCGTTTTCATCGCAAGTGTTCACTGACGCCCGGCCTCCTATAGCCGCGCCGATTATGTATACCAGCCATGTTAGTTGACCTGGAGACAAGGATATTGGGTTAAAAAGGACAATAATAATATCTTGAGAAATCTCAGTACGCCATCTGATCCCAAACTAAGCAGAGCCTGTTCTATAGCAACCAGACAACCGATAAACATCTATACTAATATTATAAAGCTGAAGAGTTTGTTTATTTGAACGAACTACTATTCCAAATTGAAAAAAACATTTACTGTTGGATAGCCCATTTATCGAGGAAGGCTATATAACATCACGCTACGACCAATAGGAGCGGAGCAGCAATGAAAAATGTTGCAAAAAACGGGGAAAACTTACGCATACGAAGTTGCGCGAAACAGCTGGTACTTATATATTTCAAAATATATATGTACATCTATACAGGGTGATTTTTAATATACTTACTAATAATATAATTTAAAAAAAAATACAAATTAACCCTTCACCCACCTACCACTTATTTTCGTCACACAACCATCTACCACACATCTGAGACACCCCGGAGTAAAATCGATGTTCCTTTGTCACATTTAGAGCCTAAACCTCACAATAAACAATGATTTTACTCCAGTAAAATAGTCTGTAGGTGGTTAAGGTCATGACTCCAAACATAAGTGATAAGTGATTATGGGTTAATACAATAAATATTTTACAAAACTGAAAACAAAGTTATTGCGGGAGCCCCGTGCGGGAGGTTATTAATATATTAAAAATGACCCTGTATATGTGAAGCGCCAACACTATACTGAGGGTCATTGCTGAAAAACCAGACTGTCCCATTCAGGGGAATTGGGTACGAACGCATGTCCTCGTTCCTGGTGCCCCTGATGGTAGCAGATTTCTGAGTTAAGTTATTTTTTGTTAATAATTAGATAGTCTTTAAGTCAATGTATTTACTAACAAAATATGGACCACAGTCTGAAATAAATGTATTTCATTTATTTTAACATTGAATCCCTATATCCCTTTTAACTAGAGAACGACTTTACCAATTTCATTCATTTTTTTTTAGTTATCTAATATTCTGTAGAAAGGTTATTACGTAAAACAAATAAAGCGGCCGTACGAAGTTCGCCGGGACAGCTAGTTATAGATAAATTACACTCAAGCACGAAATAAACCATTGTCCTCATCACACAAAGTTTTATTCTGAGTGGGGATGGATCGAAAACACGGCCTTTTGGCTTAGCAGTCGGTGTCACTAACTACTAGACTAATAGACCATTCATCGACTGCTGCGTTGGTAAAGATCGAGTGCGTAGTGTTGCCAAATCCAAAAATGTGAAGTCCCTAGACGATGAAATGTCTGCCACTGTACTATATTCCAAAATAGATCAATCTGCTGAAAAAAGCGGCGGTAACTTAATGGCTAAGGCATCGGCCTCGCAATCGTGAGGTCGCGGGTTCGAATCCTACCCATTACACTACCGACGTGAACCCACTCCTAACACAAGCCTTTGAGCTTAGCTGGAGGGGTTAACAAGATTGCTAGCAATGCGGGACTCAATCCCACATTGCTAGTTATCTTATTAAAAAAAAAAATCTTATAATGAACTAAGGTGACGCTAGCACGATGGTGGAAGGGAGAGTGGGGGGGACAATTTATTTCGTTTTACACTGATCAACTCAAAACCGGTCAAGTGTGAGGCGCTCGCACGACTTTTTATTAATTATTACTAACTTCGTCTGTGTAAGTTTTTCCCGTTTTTGCAACATTGTTACTCCGCTCCTATTGGTCGTAGCGTGGTGTTATAGCATATAGCCTTCCTCGATAAATGGGCTATCCAACAAGAATCCAAGAATTTTTCAATTCGAACACGTAGTTCCTGAGATTATCGCGTTCAAACAAACTCTTCAGCTTTATAATATTAGTATAGATTACAAAGCGTCCAACTCACCCTGTAACACTAATATCTGCTGCGGCTGTGTCTCGACGCTATAAGCGGCTGCGGCTCGGTCGAAGTGGGCCACTAATAACGCGCAAGTCTTGCCGTACTCGCAGCGCCCGATCACCGACAGCTGTTCCAGCTGCTGTTGTACCGTGCCCACGTCATCTAGAGGGTCTTCTAGGCCGTCCCTGAAAAAAAAAAAACATATTTCTTTGTGTACTTATTCTTACTTAACAAATTAGAACACTTGATAGATAATTAAGTTCAGACGCGAGATTGGAAAAACCGGAAACATATCAATCCTTGTCAGCTGTCAACTAGATTTCGAAAAAGTTACTGTAATTATGGTATGTGTTACCCGCGGTTAATTAGCCTATGTGTTAATCCAGGGTGTCAGCTAACTCCATACCAAATTATATTAAAATCGCTCCAGCCGTTTAGACGTGAAGAAGTAACAAACATACACACTCACATACTCACAAACTTTCGCCTTTATAATATTAATGTGATTTTAGGCAAATTTAAAAAAAAGTTACAAACGTGAGGCCGTTTTCTTGTATCAGGTTGTATCACTAGGATACCTTTGCCTAATTTAAAAAATAACGTTTTGAGCGCTGAACATTAACGTATAGACCTGAACCGTGGCATCCTTTTTAATTAAAAAGAAAATACTGACTGCAAAGCGTGGAAGAGAGAAAAAACTCGTGAAGCCCTGTCTCTTTGACAGGTATGGTCCACAAACAAGCGTTGTCTCTGACTGCGCCATAACCTCACAAGATTGACCACTCTCTAGAAAGAGACAACGCTACTTTGTGGACCATACCTGTCAAAGGCCGCACGATTTTTTTCTCTCTTTCACGCTTTGCAGATTGAAAGGGATAGCGTGGTCCAGGTCTATACGTCAATGGTCTGACCATTGGCTTGAATTCATCTTCTTCTTTGAGTTTATGGCAATCTAGCCGTTTTAACGGCTAATTTCTGCCAGTGTCTTATTACATGCACAAAGTCTCGTTCTTAGTCAATTATCACGTATTTAAATCATTTTTTACAAGTTAAACTTGGAGCTGTAAAAATAATGGCCGGTCAGTTTGCCGCCATTTTTACAACTCCTGGCTTGAATTTGTAGGCTGAATCTATACGTCAATGTCGTAAGCTGAATAACTAGAATGCCTTTGACGAATTAGAAAAAAACAATTTACCTACAGGCTGTTTGTCTAGTATTTGTTTCCAAACTATATAACCGGGATGCCTTTGCCGATTAAAAAAAAAAAAGTTACGAGCTCGAGTCTGACCCATGGACTAGAGACCAGGACTGCGCCATATCCTCACAAAATTGACCACTCTCTAGAAAGAGACAACGGTACTTTATGCACACTTTGTTAAAGGGCTACATGAACATTTTCTCTCTTTCACGCTTTGCAGTCAATATTTACTTTTTAATTGAAAGGGATGGCGTCCAGAACTATACGTAAATGGTTTCAACTATATAACCGGGATGCCTTTGCCGATAAAAAAAAAGTTACGAGGTCGAGTCTCACCATTAGCTTGGATTTGTGGGCTGAATCACTGGGATACCTTTGCCAAAAAAAAAAAACGAACGCAAGACAGGCCAATGTGGCTTGATATGACTCGCGACATCGCCCTATTATAGTAAAATCAGATAGATCTCATTTTAGTCCTATTTATCTATAACTTGTAGATATCGATATTTTATTTGAAATTCTAAAATAAATTAATTTCTCCCAAACTAAGATTAAAGCGCAAAAATGCATATCGAATAATCGAACCTTAACTTTGTTAGATCATGATACGAGATTTTCGATTTTTACTTTTTTTTTTTCGAAAATTATACTAAAATTATGATTTTATCCTTACTCTATACCCTATATATAAAGAAAATAAATAGAAATAAAACGTTTATTTGCTGCGATTCAGACACACTACATAATTTAAGAAAGTCACACAGATATAAGCAGTTTTAACAAAAACGCTTTTTTGCAAACGTCAGACGGGCAATAGACGCGGGGGTTGCTGCCGAAATTCCGCATTCCAACTCCATGGAATCTATAGATATTACATACCGTACAACACACTGTACGGAGTCGAGCCTGGAGCCGATGTAGGCGTTGGTGACGCCGGGCGCGTACGTCTCCAGCAGGTGCGGCTCGCTCGCCTTCACGTACGGCACTGACACCACCATGCGCTGCCATAAGGATAGCAGGTAGTGAACTGAGTTGGGGGCGAATTGCCACATCTGGGGACAATGTAGCCGATTTTTAGTATTTACGTGCGAATTGCTGTATTTGGGGATAAAATTCACAGCCTGTATGCATAGAATAACAAGGCAAAATTTAAAAAAAAATACTTGTATTAACAGGCTGTATAACTGGAATACCATTACCTAATTTAAAAAAAAAGTTAAAAGCGTGAGACCATTGACGTATAGACCTGGACCGCTCCATCCCGCGCAAAAGTATATATTGACTGTAAAGCGTGAAAGAGAGAAAAAACTGGTGCGTGTCTCTTTTCTACGTCAATGATTAACGTGTATTCACAGGCTGTATAATTGTAATACAATTGCCAAATTAAAAAAATAAGAGCGCACGACCATCTTTTGGCTTGTTTTTACACGCTGTATATTGGACTGCCTACCTTTGCCAAATAATAAAAAAAAAATTAAAGACTAATCTATTGGCTTGAATTCACAGGCTTTATAACATGGGATACCTTTGCCAATTAAAAAAAACAATGTGTTGCACTCTGAGAGTGCCGACAGAAGTGAAAACTTGAACATTATATTACATACTGATGAAATTTGAATAATATTTTTCGATCTTACTGACATAATATTAAAAAAAAATATGAAATAATAAACGACAAATCCAAAAAACCAAAATCAAAAATGAAAATTAAAAAAAGGGAAAATAATCGCTATCCGGACTCGAACTGGGGTCTTCTGGTTTCTGGACCGCCCGATTTCCCACCTGAGCTATAATTTGTGTCTGTGACTTGTATGTTTGTAAAGTCCCCCGTGACACAGGGTTTGTACTCTACTGCGGGAGTTGTCTTAAAAAAAAAAAAAAACATTGTAGATGGTGGCGAAATTTACTTCCGTATTCTAATGATATTGTAGCAGTTTTTCATTGCTCTCCCTCCGTCTTATGAATTATCGATCAGGTCACGTTTGCTGAAGCGAGTTTATAATTTTTTTCCCATCACAAAAAATGCACAACGCCGCTTAAGTTTTCACTTAAAAAAAACGTAAAAAATATTCTCCTTTATTTCTTTTTTCTATTTACCTGTAAGCTCTGCACAGTAAATTTGGCGATGAGCTCGATGAGTCGAGGGTACCCATCCACCATGACCAACTCGCCCAACTGGTAGTTGGACTTGAGACGGGCGAGCAAGCGGCAGAATTCGTGGTAATTCGTCGGGTCTGATAAACCCTGAAAAATAAAACAATAATGTGTGGACATTACGACTGCCTCTGTGGCGCGGTGGGAGTGTATCCGACTGCAACGCAAGAGGTCGTGGGTTCGATCCCCACTCAGGATAAAACTTTGTGTGATGAGCACGATGGTTTATTCTGTGTCTGGGTGTAATTTATCTATAATATGTATGTATTTAGAAATATATAAGTATGTTTATCAGTTGTCTGGTTTCCATAGTACAAGCTCTGCTTAGTTTGGGATCAGATGACGTTGTTGGAGTTGTCGCAAGATATTATTATTATTAAAACACCGATATGTATTAAAAAAAAATACTGCTGAATGAATTTTTGTCATAAAAAGTTAAAAACTATTTAAACTAAACTAGCTTTTAATGAAAAAAATCACATCCAAATCCACCATCCATCCGTTTTAGAGCTACAATGGTAAAGAAATACAGTAGAATCCGGTTATAACGACGCCAAAGGGACCGGTGATACTACGTTGTACTAACCGGACGAGACGTACAAAACGACGAATTTTAGAGTTTTTTTTTTATAAAATAATCACATACGTAATATATTTATTAATATTGACGAGTTCCTTTGCTGTTTTGCCGTCCAATGCACATTTTAAAAACACTTTTGAGGCAAATGTAGTTTATTCTGTTTGCAAATTTTAATATCGAAGTACGAAATAACAAGCAGATCAGCTTTTGTAATAGATTTTCGCTGAATATAAAGAGATAAAGTTTGTGAGTTTGTGACAAATTCTTTTACCAATACAAAGCCACTTATTTGTGTGTGTTATAGGCTATATATAACATCACGCTACGACTAATACGAGCGGAGCATCAAAGGAAAATGTTGCAAAAACGGGGGAAAATGACGCAAACGTAGTTGCGCAGGTCAGCTAATAATGAAGTATTTTGATTATTCTTACCTACGATTTGTTTGTAAACACGTCAACGCTCGTCGTTGTTGTAACCCAATATATATTGGGTTTCAATTACGACGAGCGCTGACGTGTTTACAAACAGACAATGTGGTAGTAGTCTAATGTGAACAATTTTGAGTGAAATTCCGTTGTTAAAAGCGGTCGGTCGTTTTAAGCGCAGTCGTAATAAACGGATGTAGTTTCATAATGGCTCTTATTAAAACCACACATACAGTACGATCAACGTAACTTGACCGGATTGAAGTTAGGTTCTTATCACTTTCGCGCATGTCATAGAGAGCGACCCTAAAATTACTTACGAAAACGTTACATTTTAATTCAACAATATAAAAACACTATTTAAATGAGTTCTGAAAAACCATTTATTTACAAAAATAATCACAAAAAAACATGAGTTAGTAATACTAATTTTGACAATGTAATGCGTAATCGCGTCTCTAATTCTCTTGGTTAGTTACCTCCCCCGCCCCCCGCTTCCTGTCACCATTTACTTCCAAAAAATGCATTTGCGCAACTATTTGTCGCCTATTTCAGTCCGGCCTAGTTACTTTGATCCAACTAACTAGTATGTATATACTCACGTCGTTAAAAGCGGTTGGTCGTTATATGCGAAGACGTACTAAATAAACTACACTGTACACACACAATTTAAACTTATACATAACACCTTGTGCATGAAGATCATGCGGATGCGTAGATAACTGGGACAATTATCACTGAAAACATGCCTATCTAATTTCATAATTATGTTGGTGTTAAAATGAAAGCAAGAAATGTCAAAAATGCAATTATTGTATTTGTAAAGAAATGTCATTCTTTATGGCATGTATAGTTCACAAATAACTATGTTCCATATGTTATTGTAATATATATCATAGCTATCATAGCATGCGAGGGCCCAACTCGCTTGCCGAAAAGGATTAAAAAAATATTTGATGACGGCCTCTGTGGCACGGTGGGAGTGTATCCGACTGCTACGCAAGAGGTCGTGGGTTCGATCCCCACCCAGGATAAAACTTTGTGTGATGAGCACGATGGTTTATTCTGTGTCTGGGTGTTATTTATCTATAATATGTGTGTATTTAGAAATATATAAGTATGTTTATCAGTTGTCTGGTTTCTATAGTACAAGCTCTGCTTAGTTTGGGATCAGATAACGTTGTGTGAGTTGTCCCAAGATATTATTATTATTATTATTTAGATTACGGTCTCGGTTTGGCATACGGAAGTCTCGGGTTCGATTCCTTGGTCTGGACTTCAAATTTTTCTATCTTTCAAAAATGCAATTATTGTAGCTATCACGGTATCAAACTGAATAGGGCGGTATATATGATCATGTCGAAAATAATTTTAGTTTAAAATATTTATTAAGCCTGCCTTTCTGATATTTTTCATATTTTTGGTCACACGGTACAAAGGTCTATTCACCATTGTTCTACTTTTTGTTATACTAGTATACCAAGCAGGAAAAAAAAATCATATTTGTTCTACTATGCGGTATAACAAATAGGAAGTATTTAAAAAACAGTAAAATGTCCTTTATGTTATACTAGAGGAATAATCCGGAAATGTTTTTAGATAATTAATTAGTCCTATTTGTTCTACTGTTGGTAACCTACACAAGAACCTCTTTGGTCTTATTATATTGTTCTTAAAAGAGGAAAATATGTTAACAACTGTCATGTCATATCTTCATGAGTCATTTAGCATTTACCCATTAATAATAAATTATTAAATTGCAATATATTTGCCATATTATTATGAACAATTCCGACCAGCCTGAATTAATTAAAAAGGGTAGAGGGGTAGTACTGTTATGGAAGGGACATCAGTATTATAAAAATAGAGTATATGCTGCTGGATCCACCATATGGAGGTGTACGCAACGAAAATGTGGTAGTCCCAAGTTTGCTTGTACAGGGTCTATAACAACACAAGTAAGTGTAAATAGAAATTGTGTTACCTATTTATTCTGTTTTATTATTTTATGACCCAGTCGAACGTGCCTCTGACTAATAATGTTATCTAATGTTTCTAGGACGGTCTTGTGATAAAATCTAAAAGTCACAATAAGGACTGCATTATTGATTATGGTAAAAATGAAATTCACAAAAAGATTTATGAGTGCAAAAAAGAATTGGCGACTTCGGATTTTTCGGAGTCAGTGAACAATATTTATAAGAGAACGGAGAAATCCCTTAGAGACAGTGGATTGGATATAGTTTCTAAGGTGCCGAAATTCAATTCCATTAAAAATTCTTTGTTTGCTGCTAGGAACAAAGGGGCCGGTATATCGAAAATAAGCTTCGAAAAACCAGAAAACGTTGAAATATCCCCAAGGTATTCTGATTTCATGCTAGGAGATTACAACAGCCATGGAGTTCGAGTAATAGTGTTTTGCGACCCAGCATTAAGACATCAATTAAATTCAATTGAGCATATATTTGGAGATGGTACTTTTAAAAGTTGCCCTCCACCATTTAAACAGATATACGTAATTTATGGTGATTTCAATAGTACAGCTAGGCAAACAAATGTGTTTCCGATTATTTACGCTTTTATGTCAGAAATGACTGAGCTGGCATATCGAAGTTTGTTTGGGATAATCAAGTCACAGTTACAGGACTGGCAACCGAAAAAAATAACAACAGATTTTGAAAATGCCCCAAGGCTGGTAATGGCTAAGTTATACCCTGATACAATACCAAAAGGTTGCCTTTTTCATTTCAAAAACAGCATTAGGCGAAAGGGTCATCTAATTGGGTTGATGAAGAACAAATGGACAAAACATATAGTTCTACTTAGCTGTGTCTTGCCGATGCTACCGCGTGATAAAATCATGGAAGGATGGGAGTATGTTAAGGGACGCATATCAATCATCAATGAAATATTGCCGTATGAAAACCAAATTAATCAGTTTGTCTCATACATGGAAAAGACCTGGTGGAAATCGGACAAATACATTGATGTATGGTGTGTTTCCTCAGAGCGTCACAGAACATCTAACTATGCTGAAGGATGGAATCAGAAATTAAATAACATTTGCAGAAAACGTAGGAAAACTAATATAATGCAAATATTGCAAGTACTGCGTGATGATGCTCAAGACGTAGTCGCTGATCTCAAAAAGATAAAAGAAGGTCAAAACATTAAACCAAGATCCCATAATAGTTTTCAAAATGACGTCATCTTATTGAACTTTACACTTGACCTGATGGACGGTAAAATCTGTTCAGGTCATTTTATGGAATTAATGAAGTAGGTAACGTAGAATCTCTTATAGTTTTAAGCTTGATATTTCATTTCTAATAAAATAAATATAAATATATTTTTTTTTAGTTTACAGACCTATTTAAAAAAAAAAACCTGCTATCTCAACAGTGTATTCTGTATTCCTAGTAGGTATACAGTATAACAACTAGGAATCAATAAATAATATTACACTTTCAAAGTGGGGAACATTTTTGTCATACCGTATAGTAGAACAAATATGATTTTTTTTCCTGCTTGGTATACTAGTATAACAAAAGGTAGAACAATGGTGAATAGTCCCGGTACAAAAGGACACAATTTAGGAACTTTCGGAGTGATTATTTCCAAAAATATTCACTAAATCAAAAAGTTTATTAGAAAACTTATAATATTTTTAAAAGACATGCCGAAGTGATGTGTGACATGTTAATGTTTTCTAGAAAAAAAACAGCTTCTGTTGCATGTATGGATTGCCCACTCTAAAATATTTATTTTCATTATTTAGCTATAAAAAATAAAACCTAAGTAGCGGCTACTACAAGACACCTTTTCACCAAATTTAATCAATATTAATTACTAGCTGTCTCGCGCAACTTCGTCTGCGTAAATTTTCCCCGTTTTTGAAACATTTCTCATTGCTGCTCCGCTCCTATTAATCGTGGCGCGATGTTATATAGCCTATAGCCTTCCTCGATAAATGGGCTATCCAACAAAAAAATATTTTTTCAAATCGGACTAGTAGTTCCTGAGATTAGCGCGTTTAAACAAACAAACAAATTCTTCCGCTTTATAATATTAGTATAGATGTAGTCTAAGTAAAATGCCTGTAACATACAGATGGACGGAAACGACGAAACTTTATGGGTTCCGTTTTGTCATTTTGGGCCTGACTAAAAGCTACGTTACAGTATTTTGTATAGGAATTTCTTGCCAATTTATTAATACAATAATTGCATTTTTCAAAGATAGAAAAAATTGAAGTCAAGACCCAGGAATCGAGCCCGAGACTTTCGTATGCCAAACCGGGGCAGGAATCGAACTACCTATCTGGACTATGTTACTAGACCTCAAATATATTTATACTTTAATGCTCGCAAGTTGGGCCCTCGCATGCGCCATATAGTCGGTAGTTAAAGAACAATCACAGTTTTATGTTATTGCTTTGTTACAGAGAGCATTTTAATTAATTATGATATCGTAGGCAGAATATTGAAGTAATTTTTTATAGGCATTTCTTGCCAATTACTTTATAAATACAATAATTGCATTTTTGATAGATATAATTTATTTTTAATTAATTTATCTTTTAAAAATGCAATGATTGTAGCCAAATGATATACCTACACTGTTAGATGCTAGAAGTGAAGGCTACCTGCGTATTATCCAGTATCCTAAGCACGCCGGCCGCCAGCTTGTTGAGGAACTTGGCGCGCTCGGCGCTGTTGAAGAGCGAGCGGCGCACGGACGCCAGCTGCACCAGGCACGCCAGCGCCAGGCTCGCCAGCGCGCCGCCCAGCAAGTGGTACAGCTCGAAGAACAGGTCCAGCGTGCCCGACTCCAGGAACGTGGGCCGCCAGGAGGTGGGGATCTGGGGACAACACATTATTTTTAAGTTTATCCATAAATTATACAGGCTGTAACAGAAAAGTGTGGTCAAATTTCAGCAGTGGATAGGGTATGTTATCAGTATTGCAACTACCATGGTGCCGTAGCTGGTTGCATTATTATTACATAGTTATAGCGTATGGCATAAGAATTATACCTCCCTTGGTACAAAATTCGATTGGATTGTTATGGCATAGAACTTTTTAAGTCATATTTTTTTTAATTAATAACTTTTTTATTCATAAATAAACGAATGAAAAAATAATAAATATTATTTTAGGGTACTCCGATTTTGATAAAATTAGGTATGTGCACTCAGTATAATGAGCACATACCAACCCTTGAATATGACCACACCTTTCAGTTACACCCTGTATAGGGCGATTTGTAATAACCCTCTGCTAATAGCCAACTAAATAACTATTGTTGTGAGTTTATCCAACTACTACGCAGACATGGGTTCGATCCCCACCCAGGATAAAACTTTATGTGATGAGCACGATGGTTTATTCTGTGTCTGGGTGTTATTTATCTATAATATGTATGTATTTAGAAATATATAAGTATGTTTATCAGTTGTCAAAATCAAATCAAAATACTTTATTCATTTAGGTTACAAATGCAACGTTTATGAACATCAAACAAAATTTGGAATAGAATGATTCTACATTTACTGCCAAGTTCGCAAGAGTAAAGCCGTGAGAAAAGAACTTAGCAATAAAAACTCATGACCAATTTTTTTAAATGCCATTTTATACAATATATTTGTATTAATACAGTAAAGCCAGTGCTGTAACCATTACACCATGAAACTCACGCAAGCAATAACCTTAGAACGTAAACTGGTATACGGTGGTGTCTGGTTTCCATAGTAGTATAGCTCTGCTTAGTTTGGGATCAGATAGCGTTGTGTGAGTTGTCCCAAGATATTATTATTTTTATTATGTATTAATCCATAATCATTTATCACTTGTGTTTGGAGTTATGACCTTAACCACTTACAGACTATTTTACTGGAGTAAAATCATTGTTTATTGTGAGGTTTAGACTCTAAATGTGACAAAGAAACATAGATTTTACTCCGGGGTCTCTCAGATGTGTGGTAGATGGTTGTGTGACAAAAGTAGGTAGAAGGTGCAATGACGTTTAACATATAGACGCATCATTGGCTACTATTACGTCACACAAAAAAGGCGATTGAAGGAAATGGCGATATAGTTCTCCCTTTCACTCTCACGTAAAAGACTATCTAAACTTCACTCTCACGTAAAAGACTATCTAAACTTCACTCTCACGTAAAAGACTATCTAAACTTCACTCTCACGTAAAAGACTATCTAAACTTCACTCTCACGTAAAAGACTATCTAAACTTCACTCTCACGTAAAAGACTATCTAAACTTCACTCTCACGTAAAAGACTATCTAAACTTAACTCTCACGTAAAAGACTATCTAAACTTCACTCTCACGTAAAAGACTATCTAAACTTCACTCTCACGTAAAAGACTATCTAAACTTCACTCTCACGTAAAAGACTATCTAAACTTCACTCTCACGTAAAAGACTATCTAAACTTCACTCTCACGTAAAAGACTATCTAAACTTCACTCTCACGTAAAAGACTATCTAAACTTCACTCTCACGTAAAAGACTATCTAAACTTCACTCTCACGTAAAAGACTATCTAAACTTCACTCTCACGTAAAAGACTATCTAAACTTCACTCTCACGTAAAAGACTATCTAAACTTCACTCTCACGTAAAAGACTATCTAAACTTCACTCTCACGTAAAAGACTATCTAAACTTCACTCTCACGTAAAAGACTATCTAAACTTCACTCTCACGTAAAAGACTATCTAAACTTCACTCTCACGTAAAAGACTATCTAAACTTCACTCTTACGTAAAAGACTATCTAAACTTCACTCTCACGTAAAAGACTATCTAAACTTCACTCTCACGTAAAAGACTATCTAAACTTCACTCTCACGTAAAAGACTATCTAAACTTCACTCTCACGTAAAAGACTATCTAAACTTCACTCTCACGTAAAAGACTATCTAAACTTCACTCTCACGTAAAAGACTATCTAAACTTCACTCTTACGTAAAAGACTATCTAAACTTCACTCTCACGTAAAAGACTATCTAAACTTCACTCTCACGTAAAAGACTATCTAAACTTCACTCTTACGTAAAAGACTATCTAAACTTCACTCTCACGTAAAAGACTATCTAAACTTCACTCTCACGTAAAAGACTATCTAAACTTCACTCTCACGTAAAAGACTATCTAAACTTCACTCTTACGTAAAAGACTATCTAAACTTCACTCTCACGTAAAAGACTATCTAAACTTCACTCTCACGTAAAAGACTATCTAAACTTCACTCTCACGTAAAAGACTATCTAAACTTCACTCTTACGTAAAAGACTATCTAAACTTCACTCTCACGTAAAAGACTATCTAAACTTCACTCTTACGTAAAAGACTATCTAAACTTCACTCTTACGTAAAAGACTATCTAAACTTCACTCTCACGTAAAAGACTATCTAAACTTCACTCTCACGTAAAAGACTATCTAAACTTCACTCTTACGTAAAAGACTATCTAAACTTCACTCTCACGTAAAAGACTATCTAAACTTCACTCTCACGTAAAAGACTATCTAAACTTCACTCTCACGTAAAAGACTATCTAAACTTCACTCTTACGTAAAAGACTATCTAAACTTCACTCTCACGTAAAAGACTATCTAAACTTCACTCTTACGTAAAAGACTATCTAAACTTCACTCTCACGTAAAAGACTATCTAAACTTCACTCTCACGTAAAAGACTATCTAAACTTCACTCTTACGTAAAAGACTATCTAAACTTCACTCTCACGTAAAAGACTATCTAAACTTCACTCTCACGTAAAAGACTATCTAAACTTCACTCTCACGTAAAAGACTATCTAAACTTCACTCTCACGTAAAAGACTATCTAAACTTCACTCTCACGTAAAAGACTATCTAAACTTCACTCTCACGTAAAAGACTATCTAAACTTCACTCTCACGTAAATGACTATCTAAACGTCTCTCTCCAACAAAGTGACTTTCTTCTTCTTCTTTGAGTTTATGGCAATCTAGCCGTTTTGACGGCTAATTTCTGCCAGTGTCAAGTATTTATGCGCTTATTACATGCACAAAGTCTCGTTCTTATTCAATTATCACGTTTTCAAATCATTTTTTACAAGTTAAACTCGTAGCTGTAAAAATAATGGCCGGTCAGTTTGCCGCCATTTTTACAACTCAAAAGTGCATTTAAGACAGTTGCCTTGCATTTTTCTTGCTAAAACAGAGTGCGGTAAAACACTTCTTTAAGTGAAACGTCATTAGGTAGATGGTGAAGAATTAGTTTGTATTTTTTTTTTGTTATTTGGTATAATGTAAATAAGCCAAGAGCTGAAGCATTCTCTGCCAGTCTGCCTTTGAATTATTTACGTCTACAGACCTCTATACAACTAGTACGCTGGAGAAACTACCCCCGACAACAACAATACTTCCTTTTTTTTTTTTAAGCTACATATCTTTGGTAATACGATTGCAATACGGTCGAAACGTCGGGCAATGAATGCCCGACGTTTCGACCGTATTGCAACCGTCGATCTATAGATATGATTATTGAAAACGGCCGTTAACGATGAAATTTGTAATATTTATCACTGTAAATACAATTTGACACGGGAATAAACGCGTTTAATCTAGGTAAAGTATAGTCAAGCATAAGGTAAATCTAATATATAAAATTCTCGTGTCACAGTTTTCGTTGCCATACTCCTCCGAAACGGCTTGACCGATTTTGATGAAATTTTTTGTGCTTATCCGGTATCTATGAGAATCGGCCAACATCTATTTTTCATCCCCCTAAGAGTTTGTTTGTTTGTTTGAACCCGATAATCTCAGGAACTACTGGGCTGCATTGAAAAAATATTTTATTGTTGGATATCCCATTTATCGAGGAAGGCTATAGGTTATAACATCACGCTACGACCAATAGGAGCGGAGCAGCCATGAAAAATGTTGTAAAAAAAGAAAGAAAAAAGGGAAAATTTACGCAGACGAAGTTGCGCGGGTCAGCTAGTACTTTATATAGATTAAACGCGTTTATTCCCGTGTCAAATTGTATTTATAATGCAACGCGTAAGTTTAAAAGTTATAATTTATCACTGTAGCCGCCAATAAGGCCATATTAGTTATACTTATATAGATAAATGGGCTACCCAACACTAAAAGAATTTTTCAATTCGAACTAGAACTTCTAGAGATTATCGCGTTCAAAGAAACAAACTCTTCAGCTTTATAATAGTATAGATAGTTCACTACCGAAAGTACCCTGTTGCAGACCATTTTATTCGGAAGGCATCTGAAGATTCCGTCTCCGTAATGATGATGAGGTTACCTTCAGTAATCTTGCTACTTTGTGACTAACGGCCGGTCTCAATAATCTAACTATCGACGGATTTGGCCACTAGAGCTATATATTTGACATAAGCTCCATACAAAATATGTCAGAATTCTGCCTCTAGTAGCCAATATATCCATCGATAGTTAGATTATTGAAACCGTCCGTTAATCTAATGATACACATACCTGTACAGTACACAGATCGTCACTGGACTCATCATTAGTGGTCCCAATGAAGTCGAAAGTGAGACAGTTGTGTGCGAGCCGCAGCAAGGCAGCTACTAGCGCGTGTTGTCTCTCGTCGTTCAACTCAACTGGCTTGGTTCGCATCGTGCCCAGTAGGGAGCACGACAGACGAAACATTTCGAACAGTTGTGTGTCCCTGGGAAGAGAACGAATACAGTTAAATGATCTCGAAACTCTGCGTAGATCTCGAAAGTAGTGGAGTGTCGTTAGGCATAAAAATTGTAAAATTTCGGAATCTAGAGCCCGTCAAAAAAACTTTATAAAAACTTTTGTAATGTTATTTTAATAGTGAATAGAATAGCCGCGTTTTACCTGAAATAAAACGCATATTAAAATACTTACCTCACTGGAAGCTTTAATAATGAGAAGGCATATCCGTTTCCGTCGTAATTCTACCAGTTTCCGTTCTATATGACTTCCGGTCCAGTGGCGACACCTAGCGACCGCTCACATTTTGTTTCGTAAAATGCTGAGCGCCATTTTGGTTCATTGGCTCAGTTGTTAGGCACCAGGCAGATTTAAAGTGGAAGCTTCCAGTGAGGTAAGTATTTTAATATGCGTTTTATTTCAGGTAAAACGCGGCTATTAAAACACTTGACCGTCACTGGAAGCTTTAATAATGAGACCTGTTTGTTATCGCCTGGTGTCGCCACTCATTTTAGTGACTGGAAATATAAGTACCATCCTTATATTATCTTAGAGTACTGCAGTACCTTAGAAACGCCAATGTGATAGGATAATAAATTAGAAATGATAAGTTTTTATAAACATTTATTTTCACAAAAAATTGTTAATCCAGACGGTACTTAGATGTCTATAAACAATTGGTTTTAATTCCATAGATACAAATAAAATCATAACCTTCACGCTAATTAAGCTAATTCTTTCTAAGACCACTTAAGTATCAACTCTATTTAATGGCAAATAAAAATATTTGTATTTGATACATACAAGCAATTATTATAGCATTATTCTAAAGAACGCTCTGAAGTGTTACATTTTTACACACAATTTTTAAATATTTGTAAGAATCATAGCATCAGAATAATATATATAGTAAATCAGTCTGTAGTTTTGACATTATTAACATCAAAAAGAACTGATTTAACTTGACAGTCAACTTCTCTGCTGTATAATTAATTTAACTGCATTCGTTTATTCATAATCAAAAGTATTTCTTCCACCAAATTAATCAATAAAAATGGATTCAATAAGTACCGAAACTATTGTTAAGTACCATGATCAACCATAATTTTATTGGTAATAATAAACCTGTAAATTAGTTGATAGGTTTGAATAAGTGAGTTAGAATTTCTGATTGATTGCCACTTTTCACTTCTCTCCTGTAATATTGATGAAATGTATTAGCCGATCGCCAATTTCCACGTGCTAGGATATCGTCGAGCGGGTGGTTATCTAGCCAGCTTTTAGAAGCTACTGCAGATCGACAGCTTCCCGGTGTAGCTGTAATACCGGCTTCCTTAAGTAAAGTTTTAACCCAGCCGGCTATAGTAGTACGTGAGGCAGGCTTTGCAACACCCTTTACCGTAAGAAACAAATTAAATGAATTTGCTTTATTACGCCGTTCACTTGATACTGATATAACTTTCTGCACCTAGAACAGAGGATTAAGGTTAGGATGCTTAGTATTTGGTAATAATTTCCAACCAGACTGTCTGTTATCACTATTGTCGGTTTTAGAGCCAAATTGTGGCCACAATATAATTTCATCCTCCGATATAATGCAATGATCAGGATCTACTGTGAGTAAGGTCAGATCGTGTATTCGTCTACCGGAACATAGTAATAATAATGTCGCTGCATGGCGCGATATTTGAAACAAATTTTATTAATGTTTACAGTATAATTAGTTAAGTGTGTGATTAGCTTACTGACGTCCCAAATAGGTGACTTAGAAACGCTTGGTTTTTTGAGAGAAATTGCCTTTAAAATATGTTTTACCAGCACATGAGAGCTAAGTTTACTAGATATTTCAGCGTTGCATAACGTAGAAACTACTGATTTATATAAAAAAATCGTATTGTACGAAAATTTATTTAATAAAAATAAATCAGTAAGGAATTGGGCCAATTGTGCGCCAGTTGGGTTGATCGGGTCAATTTTATTACAATTAGCCCAAGAGGCCCAACGTTTCCAGGCCACCTCATAAGTTTTAAGAGTGGATGGCCGCCACGAGTTTCGAAGTAGACTTAATTGTTCAGCGTTCCACGATTTTATCGCCGTGGACCACCCCCACATTTCCATACCTCTAAAACTATGTTCTCCGCTCTCTCGGGCGGGAGTCCCGTCGACGTGTCGACTAGATAATTCCGAAGATTTTTTAGAGTTAATGGTGGTGCCAGAGCTCGGGATCTGAGGTCCGCGCGCCAAAACACCCTCTCCCAACGAGGAACCACAATCAGGAATATTCCCGTGGATCGATTGAGATGTAGAAGTACTTTCGGAATTAGGAACGGTGGTGGAAATATCCAAGCGAGCGGGTAGTTCCATAGAACACTGAACGCATCGTGAAACAACGCTTGGCGGTCTGTTAGGTCTCGGGATACATAATTGCAAACAACATGCGCGGTTTTCGAAGCAAACAAATCTATCATTGGAATTCCCCATTTCGCAAACACTATGTCTGCACAGGCCGGTAGAAGATGCCACTCTGGCGAGCGCTTGTTTCTCGACAGGTGGTCTGCCTGATTGTTGTATTTGCCTGGTATGTAGTGTATGTTGAAAAGTATCTGATGTTGGTCTAACAAGCTTAGGATCTTGATAAGTTATTTCCAATAACATCAGTGACTTCGTCCCTCCTTCTTTTCTTAGATGAGCAACTGCTGTTTGGTTGTCGCATTGAATAAGAATCGAACTCTTGCTCAGCATGTGGGCTTGGCTTTGAAGGGCATGCAAAATAGCAAGCATCTCTTTTTCGTTGCTGTGTAGCGCTTGCTCCTCTCGAGACCATGTGCCGGAGAGAGTTAGGTCGTTCAACTGTGCACCCCAGGCCAGGTCTGACGCATCTGTTACCAGAAAGTTCCCCGGAGGAGGATAATGTAATGGCGTTGACGCCCAGCAGTTCTGTGTCCACCACTGCAGCTCCTCGAGAACGTTTTGTGGTACTTGGTACACGATTGATGATACTTGTGGGAGTGAGTGCATGAATATTAATAATCGTCGATGATTCAGCCTTCCTCGAGGGATCACATAGCTGGCGAAATTCAGTAGTCCTACTATTTTCTGCAATTCTTTTAGCGTTGCTCGCTTTTGATCGAGAATGCGAGTTGCTTTTTTGCATAGTACGATGGACTTCTCTTTCGGAAGGGATTTTCGATTGTCCCATGTTCTCCACACCACGCCTAAATACACTAAGGACTTTTGAGGAGTGAGAATGGACTTCTCGAAGTTGATTCTCCATCCTAATGTTTGCAAAAAATTTATTGTTATCTTGACATGCTCGCGAAGCGTGTCTGCACTTTGATTTGTCAAGAGAAAGTCGTCGAGATAAACGATTATTCTTATATTCCATCTTTCTCGTAACGTTTGAGCCATCCAATTCGTAAGAATAGCGAATGTTTTGGGGGCTGTACTCAACCCGAATGGGAGACAGGTCATTTCTAAAAGTTGGTGGTTGTATACAAGGCGTAGAAAGCGTCTGTGAGACTCGGTAATGTTTAGGTGGAAATATGCTTGGATCAGATCTATTTTGCACATCCAATCTTGAGGCTGAAGAAAGCCCGGTACGCGGTACATGTTTATCAGATGAAATTTTTCGGCTATTACATAATCGTTCAGTGCTTTTAGATTGAAAATCGGACGGCCCGTCCCGTCGGTCTTTGGTACCAGAAACATTGGTGATATAAAGCTCGGAGAAGGTTGAACTATTTTTAGAATTCCTTGTGATATCATTTTGCTTATGATTACGGACATTTCCTTTGAGACTGGGGTGCGAAACGGGCTTACTGATTTGCCATTCGGAAACATAAGAGGAGGCTTTTGAATAAATGGTATGCGATAGCCTTGGATTAATTTTAAAATAATTTGCGGTGCCCCCATATTTTTCCATTGAGTGTGGAAACGTGCTAACTGGCCGGCTCGGAAGGGCCGAGAGTCATTGTTTATAATTCTTTTGGTTTCCTTTGAAACCTCTGTTATTAGAACGTCCTCGTTTATTTCCATGTCCAGGCTGCGAGCCTCGGTTGTGAAAGAAGCCTCTTCCGTTATAATTGTGGTTCTCACTTTGAAAATTCGGATTTTGGTATCTATAGTAATAGTGTCCACCCCGCGAGGGTGGGTTACTAGAGTGCATAGGTAAGCACTGTTCATGACCATGATAGTGAGTTCCACGCGATGGAACTGTAGTCGATTTTTTAAAGCTTTGCCCCCGCGAGAGGCGGCTACTGGATTGGTTGGATTTCGATAGCGAGAATCCATCTTTTTGAGATTTAGGAGGCCAAAAGACTTTGCGAACCCCACCACCTTTTTCTAGAGCAGCTGTGAAAGGCTTCGAATCAAATATGTACGAAGTTGATGGTGGTATTCTGTTCAGCATAGCTTTAACCAAAGGGTCTCGAACTTGACTTGTCACGGATTCCCGTCGCATTTCTATAGTTTCAGCACGATGGCCGCAAACCAATTGTAGAAGGTCTGAAGAAACCTTATGCAGTTCACCTTTTTGAAATAATTCTTCTAATTTACTACTTAAATTTTCATAATTTACGCTAGTATCTTTAGCCCAAAAAAGCAGGTTGCGAATACTATCTTGAAGTATTTCTTTTTGTTTAAGAACACAAAAAGTTATGGCTGCATAAGATTTCTCAGTATTAGACAGGTGACGTAAGGTATCGTATGTTTTTACCTCCTCGTTTGTTTCTAGCGCTACGAAACCTGGAGTGTGATTATAGGTCTTTTGTGTATCAGAGTATCTTACTTCTGACCACGAAGAACTTTCTAAACGCTGAACCTCACGTAACATTTTTAAAAAGCTGTCAGGAGTTTTTGGGACAGATGGCTCCTTTAATTTGGTCTCTATTTCAAAAGTAAAGTTAGAGCATTGTTCATTAATTGCATCATACTGATCATAAAGATCACCGCTAACATCCGTGCAAACTGAATCATTGTAGCAAGGTATTTCATTAGTACCCGACTGTTTCACAATAAAATCAGATACAAGATTTTGTAACTCACCCATATCTTGAACTAATTTATCCAACCTGGGATCGACTTGGCCTCGCTTAGCAGCCTTGCGACGGCGACGGCGGCGCTGCTTTTTCCCACCTCTAGTCGGGGCAGAGGAGCCAGTCGAACTGCTACTTGATGATGAACTACTACTGCTACTTCTGTGACGTTTGCGCACTTTATTTGGGCTGGTGACAGCAGCATGTGGGCTAGTACCCGCAACAAACCTCACATTCGAGTCCATTTACTGCAAATGAATCAATCTTAGTAACGTATTCTACATTTAAAAAATTTAGCTATACTCTTTACAGTACTGTTAAATCCAAATATTTGTTAAACGTAATAAATATTAAGAAATTTTAGAATAATTAAAAATTTTAACGGGTATTCTAGCTGGTAGAAAATAAACAATTTTTAAAAAATTATGCTAGATCCGAACGGAAAAACCGTTAAAAATATTGATCAAGCACTTACCAAGTTTTAGGCACAAACAAACCTCCAAAAAAGAACAAAAAACACTTGGTTCCTTCACAAATCTTTTGTTCACAGTTACTATTATAACTGATTTTATTTAAATTTAAAACTGCTAATAGCACTTCAAAAAACTTTTAAAAATAAATTATAATTTAAAGTATCACAGCGGCAGAGCTGCTGCGTACGTGTTACTTCGACGGAAAACGAAACGCCAATGAACCAAAATGGCGCTCAGCATTTTACGAAACAAAATGTGAGCGGTCGCTAGGTGTCGCCACTGGACCGGAAGTCAAATAGAACGGAAACTGGTAGAATTACGACGGAAACGGATATGCCTTCTCATTATTAAAGCTTCCAGTGACGGTCAAGTGTTTTAATGATTAGATATATTTCGGGACTTAATCGCGTCAATTATTTAAAGGTACGAACCTTTTATTTACCCGAAGTTTCGATCGAATTGCACCGATCGTGGTCACGGGTCGACTGCAATTCGATCGAAACGTCGGGTAAATAAATGTAACTTTTTTTTTTTTTTGAAGGTAACTAGCAATGTGGGTTTTTCGTCCCACATTACTAGCAATCATGTTAACTCCTCCAGCTAAGCTCAATGATTTGTGTTAGGAGTGGGTTCACGTCGGTAGTATAATGGGTCGGATTCGAGCCCGCGACCTCACGATTGCAAGACCGATGCCTTAGCCATTAGGCTATCGCCACTCACGCGATAATACCCGAAATATACCTAATACCCGAAATATATCTAATATGTATAAAAATCGCGAAAGTTTACAAACAATGAATAGAATAATGTTAAAAAAAATGGCTGTCTATAAAGTCGGTTTACGGACGATAATTTTACGTGATAATGTCATAATAAAACATTGATGACATTGTAATAAACAACTATGAGCGGTGGGAGTGTAACCGACTCATAGAGATAGATTAACTATGGAGTGCACCAGCTGAGCAATTTCGGGGAGAAGTTGGAATTTTCGTCTTCTTCGATGTGTCTAACATATGTTACCCACCACAAGATAAAAAAATCCTTAAAAACACTTTGTATATTGATTGTACGGGAAACTGACAGTGTAACTAATATTTATAAATATAATAATGAATTATGTTGTAAAATATATTTGGCATTTGACTATAGTTTAATATTATTAAAATATATATATTACGGGTCTTAATCGCGTGAATAATTTAAAGTAAAATACCTTGTTAAATGCCCGACGTTTCGACCGTATTGCAACGGCCGTGGTCACGCGATTGAGACCCGTAATATATATATATATATATATTTTAATAATGTGTACAAATAGCGAAAGTTTATCAACATTTATAGTTTAATATTCAATTACCTATTTTATAATTTAATTAAACAAATCCTTGTCAAGGACTTTTATATAGGCAAATGATGACAACCCTGGCTAATGTGTAACATAGACATTTAGACGATTTCCACAATCATGTAGTGACATAAGTACATACCTGAACGAGGAAGCAATCTTTCTATGTTTGACGAGCGATCTGATCCGAGCATCTGCATCAGACACTTGGTTCATTTCTACGACCAACTGTGAAATGAGCTGGACTCCCACTGTGCATAGCTCTTGACTCTGGAACGGAGATAGCATTATGTTAATACTGGGTAAACGAGTTCTTGAGTGGAGACCGCGTCTCGGCAAACGTAGTGTAGGACGCCCTCAGGCCAGGTGGAGTGATGATTTACGCAAAACGGCTGGCAGGAGCTGGATGCGAGAAGCCGAAGATAGAACAAAGTGGCGTGCAATTGGAAAAGCCTGTGTCCAGCAGTGGACTGCGATAGGCTGATGATGAATACTGGGTAGATAGAATGAGATGGTGCATCTAGATCAGAGGAATTAAATACATTTTTTTAAAGACGACTTCCTCAGTATTGTACTAGCCCTGTATCGCGGGGGACTTTACAAACATACAAGTCACAGACACAAAGTACATCCAGACTCGAAACAACAATTTGTGGATCACACAAAGTGGTGTCCCGTGTGGGAATCGAACCGACACACTCTCACCGCGATTACTTAGGATGCAAAACAACATTTGTGATTCGTCATGATTCTGCATTTGGAGGCCTATGGCCAGCAGTGGACCGATAGAGGCCGATTAATTATTTGATGTAAAACAAACAATAGGTAAAGCCCGAGAAAAGAACAAGGCCATAAAATTGTTTTCCCTTTTCAAATGACCAATTTTTACAATGTATGTTTTAAAAAAAATCCAAGCAAATTACACTACCTACATAATATAATTAAAAGGGCAAGAGCATGTCAGACCATGCTCAGTGTAGGGTTCCGCAGCCGTTATTACAAATAAATGTACTACATATTTAAAAAGAAAAACGATTTGAATAATTGCACCAGCACAAGAGCGTATGTTCATGACACATACGCCCTTTTGTTGAGACGAACTCTATGACGGTATATCTGATCATGTCGGAAATAATTTTAGTTTAAAATATTTGTCTGTTAAGCGCTTCCGTTGTGTTTTTTTTAAATATTTGTTGGTCACACTATTCGAAAGATAAGCCCCCACCCCCTCCCCTTATCTTTTTAATCGTGTGTAATACACAATTTATGCAAATTTTCGGAGCGATTATTTAAAAAAATATACATCAATAAATATTTATACAAACAAAAAAATATATTAGAAACCTTTAAATGTTTTTTTTTATTTCATAATTCATAATATCTTTATACCACAATTAGTAAAAAAAAAAACCTGTCGAATGATGATGTTTGCTAAAAATGCATGTATGGAGTGCTCCCCCCCCCCCGCATAAAAATATTTTTTTTTATCACTACTTATCACAGAATCTATACCTACGACAGTAGGTATAAATTCTGTGACAAGTAGTGATAAAAAAAATATTTTGTTGTAATCATTTTCTTAAAAAATAAGCAACAGTTAAAATAAATTACGTACCCTGAAAAAATTGGTGACGTCATTGATGACGTTGTGGAACACATACTCCTCCTTGATCATGTCGAACCAGCTCAGGATTGTGATGCGGGCGAACAGAGCCACCAGCGCCTGAACAAACAACCTATATTTAAATCTCTTTTTTCTCCTTTGTATCTGGAATCAGCCTTTAGGGGGTCTTTCGGAGGGGGGGGGTGTCTTTCGGATGTTGGCGTCAATAGTCTTATAGACCGGGAGTAGAGCGTCAAAAACAAACCACTCTCTCAACTGAGACGGATCTAACGATACCTTCAAACTAAAATCTATCAAGTCATTGCCTGCACAAAACAGATGGAAACAAGATCCCCTACATTACAATTTCATACAGTCGGAGGCATTAATGAATCTCGATGAACTTAAAACAGTGCCCCAGACTATATGAAATTATATAATTATGTAGGGGATCTTGTTTCCATATAAAAATTATTTTTTTATTTAATACTTTTGAGTAGTTGTAGGATGTAACAACTAACTTTTATCACAACTATTGTCAAGTATTGACCTGGGCTATCGAATCTTTATATATATATTTCTTGTGTGCGTGTGTATGTCACTGAACTCCTCCTAGACGGCTGGACCGATTTTGATGAAATTTTTTGTGCGAGTTCAAGGGGATTCGAGGATGGTTTAGATTCACAATTGAATCCGATTTACAAAAAAAAAAGAGTCGAGACGAAGTTCGCCGGGACAGCTAGTATTAGTATAGATTTGTTAAATAAATTAAAAAAAAAACGAAATCGGTTAGGAGACGACTATGGTGTACTGGAGGCCAATTCACGTAATTAAAGCAGTGCAGTTGCAGTTAAGTTTCGACTAAAACGGAATTCCTCGCGTAATATGTGAATTGACCCGCTTGTGTTGTATACCTGTATGACGAAGTAAGCCAATTTTGGCCGCGTGGCGAGGTAGTTCAGAATATAGTTCCTGATGTCCAATCGCTGCTGAATCGAGAGGCTCGCTGTAGATCTATGGACAGACATACAAAAATACTTTGTAACCATAAGCGGATCTAGGGGGGGTAAGGGAGTACGCCCCACCAGAACAGAAGTTTTGTGAACTGGATTTCTCCCCCCCAGAAGGACTTTTTTTACAGTCGTCGTAAGCATTTTAGATCCGGAGATCCGGCACTGCCATTTGCCTCTATTGCCCCCCCCCCCCCCACACCAAAATCAAATGTTGGATCCGCCCATGTTTGTTACTGGAAAATAACAGTCAATATTAATTAATTTTTATAGGCATTTCTTGCCAAAGACTTTACAAATACAATAACTACGGGGGCCTAACCCGTAAAAGCATTAAGAGATAGAAGAATTCGATATCTAGTAACATAGTCCAGATAGGTGGTTCGCTTCTGGCCCCGGTTTGGCTACGGAAGTCTCGGGTTCGATTCCTGAGTCTGGATTCAAATTTTTCTATCTTTAAAAAGGGTCCGGTTGTCAATACCCACATTGCAAAAAACCTATGTAGTAAATAATCCATATATCATGTTTCCTACTTCGCATTACAACTAAATCGCATAATGACATAGTAGCAAAATGCCTACTTTTTCAAAATAGGTACAGTTACATTCGAAACTATTTACACGAAATACATAAGGAAAATCTATCTGGCTGGTTATTAATATGTCATACAGGTACACACTGTCATGTTGATGTATGTATAATATTTCATTTTGTTGTTATATTGGCACATTATAGTTATTATATTATAGTTAAAATGGTTAATAATTTAAAGTTTATTACAAATCAAAAGGGAAAACCGGCTCTTCTTTATGATGGTCATCGTTATAATTTTGCAAAAAATAATAAAAACGGGAGCCTGTGGAGGTGTATCAACAAGCATGAATGTTCGGCGACTGTGACTTTAGATAAAAATAAAGAGAAGATTATCAGACAAAGTTCTCACATTTGTGCACCACATCAAGAGGATAATGATATAGCTCTGATGATGGATTCTTGTCAGCAAGAGGTATGCAGCAATATGGAACCGGTAAAACAATATTTGAAAAGTATGTTTTAAAGCATCAAACAAATAATTTGCTAGTGCCATCGTATGACGAAAAAAAGGATAGCTTGTATAGAGCTCGACGTAGAACATTGGGCCTTAAAAATACAGAATTTAATAAATTAGCAGATGTTCGAATACCAAAAATGTTGGCATCTGATTTTTTGGTGGCACATGATGGCGAAGAGGAAAAAATATTGTTATTTAGTTCCATAACTGCAAGGAAATCAGCAAATTTTTGGGGAAATAAATGTTTTTTTGGTGATGGAACCTTTAAAAGGTGCCCAAAACCATTTTATCAATTTTTTTCTATTCACGTGGATTTAAATAGTACTCCAAAGCACACAAATATCGTGCCCGTCATTTACGCCTTACTACCAAATAAATCGGAAGCTACCTACCACAGACTATTTTCTTTGATTAAAGACAAACTAAATATCACTATTAGTAAATTTAAATGTGACTTTGAACCAGCTCTAATGAATGCATTTAGAACAGTATTCCCACAGGCAGTCGTAACTGGATGTTATTATCATTATAACAGGGCCGTATGGAAGAAGGGCCGTGATCTGAATGTGAAAAATGAAATTATCAGATTAACTTCGAATTTGCCTTTATTGCCTATTAATTTCATAGAAATTGGTTGGAAATCTATAATAGAACAAAGTCCTAAAGATAAGGCCTCAAAAAAGTTTATAAATTATTTTGAACGACAGTGGGCGAAGTCTTTTTCACTAATCTGTTGTGCCTCAGAAAGACACCGTACCAACAACGGTATGGAGAGCTGGCACAGACGCCTTAACTGTCGAATTCCTCACAAAGCTACATTAATTTTATTTTTATATATATTGCGAAAAGAAGCACGGTTTAAAGATATTGCCATTAAAAATTATTATTTCAACCAGTCACGCAGACTGCGACGTCATATACAGTTCGACAAAATGTATAACAATGAAGTCATATCCCTCAACCAACAAAATATTACAGTTCTACAATTTTTAAAAAATATCATAAGGATACGTAAGCAAATTCTTCACCAATCGTGATTATTTACTTCATTTTTAAGCGTGTAATTTGTTTTGTTTAAGGGTCTAATTTGTTTTGTTTGATACATGTTATGTAGATTTTAAGTTCTAGTATATAAAAAATGTCACCTGTCCTAGTGGTTTTTTTCTCGGCTGTACCTTTGAAAAAGTAGGCATTTTGCTACTATGTCATTATGCGATTTAGTTATAATGCGAAGTAGGAAATATGATATATGGATTATTTACTACATAGGTTTTTTGCAATGTGGGTATTGACAATCGGACCCTTTAAAAATGCAATTATTGTATCAATATTAATTAGTTTACACTAATCAAGTAGGCAGAAAAAGTAGAAAACTTAAAAAGTACAATCTATACTAATATGTATTATTATTATAGCTTTATTTATCCATACAATTATTATGATTACATTCTGAATTATTTAAACTGGGTGGCGCAAAAGTACTGGCACTAAAGAAAATACTTTTTTTTTTTATATGACATTTTCTGTCATTCTGTTGTTGAAAATTGTGTAGTGAACAAATGTAAAATACACTGAAAATAAACATGGACCGTTTTACTCCCCAAGAACGTGGAATAATTGTGTCAATGTTCTTACGGAATAATTCATCAGTGATAAGAACACAACGTGAATTTCGTCGACGATTTCCCCACCGTCCGGCACCGATTGGTCGCACAATTCGACGCTTTGCCACACGCCTTGAAGCAACTGGCTCAACATTGGATAGACCTAAGTCTGGGAGACCAAGAACAGGCCGTTCAGCTGAAAATATCGATGCTGTGCGCGAAGATGTGGAAGAGTGTCCAGAAACATCAACGAGGCGACGTGCCACGCAATTGGGCATTTCCAGACGGACCCTGCAGCGTATTTTGGTGAAAGACTTAAAGATGTTCCCGTATAAAACTCAAATGACTCATCAGCTGCTGCCTGCTGACCACCGAGCTCGTCTAGATTACTGCCAGCGCGTCATAAACCTCAACCTTGAAGAGGATGATTTTCCTTCAAAATTGGTTATGAGTGACGAAGCGCATTTCCATCTCTCAGGGCATGTCAATAAGCAGAATACTCGGTTCTGGGGCACTGATAATCCGCGCATTATTCAAGAAACACCTCTACACCCACTAAAAGTTACTGTATGGTGTGGCATCTGTGTTGACAGAGTGATCGGACCCTATTTTTTCGAAGACGCTGGAGGCAATGCGATAACTGTCACTGGAGAACGCTACAGAACCATGTTACGTGAGTTTTTGATACCCAGTTTGGACGAATTGGGGCTGGAGCACATCTGGTTTCAACAAGACGGCGCTACGGCACACACAGCGCGCGACACTATGGACTTAGTGAGGGACGCTTTTCCAGGCCGAGTTATCTCTCGTTTTGGCGATTTGCCTTGGCCTGCAAGATCACCCGATCTGACCAGTCCAGACTTCTTTCTTTGGGGTTTTTTGAAATCTCGGGTGTATGTGAACAAGCCACAGACTCTCGCAGCTCTAAAAGAAAACATTCGTCAAGAAATAACGAACATATCGCAGGAAGTGTTACGGCAAGTTATGCAAAATGTCATAAATAGGGCTCAAATGTGTATCAACTCTGGAGGTCACCATTTAAAAGACATCATCTTTAAATCCTAATGGTACGAAATTTAATGGCACAAATATACATTTAAAAAAATCTAAATCTAGTTTTCTAATTTAGAAAAAACGTTATAGCTGAACCAAATAGGGTCTTTACTTTTGCGCCACCCGTTATGTATAGTAACAATTTTATTATATGGCCCCAATAGGGTAAAAAGCCTCCTCAAGAGTATTTTGATATACGATCACGGGACAAAGGAATTTGGTATAAGACCATTCAGAGTGAACCAATGCGAATTCCTTGGTTTTCAGACGTTAAAAGCAGGAGCGCTGTTAAATTAACCATGAGAATCCGTTCCGGTCACTATCCATCTAAAAAATTCCTCTATTTGATGGGAAAAGCTGACTCTGCCAACTGTGACGTATGCGGTATCATTGATGATGTACACCACCTATTGTTTGAATGTAAAAAAAAACCATGTCACGAGGGAGGCGTTCATAAGACAGTTTAAGATAAATTTATTTGATATGGGTATAGCGCAGTCTGCCTTATCTAATCCAAAATCAGACATAGCATTCGCAATGTGTAAATTGGTGACCATGTCTTGCGAACTACCCCCTCAAAATTCACTTGTATAGGTTATACTTGGTGTAGTTTGTATTTTCTCCAAAATTTTAATATTATTTAACAAACTTGATGTAATAGTTTAAGTTACAATGGGTTGACGTATCCAATAGGATAAAAACCCTGTAACAATAAAGATAAAAAAAAAAAAAAAAAAAAAAAAAAAAAAAAAAGCCTCCTCCAACTTTTTCCAACTTTGCCAGTTTTTCCCAGCTGTTTGTACAATATCGTCGACCGATATTTTCTTTTGTCTTCCTATTCGTCTTTTCCCTGTGGCACCGAACCACAATATTCTAATATGTATTACAGTATAACAAATGCGAAAGTTTGGGTGTATGGCATGATGAATGTTTATTAGAATATTATCGGGAATCGCGTGATATATTAAAAGGCACGAACCTTTTATCTACCCGAAGTTTCGATCGAATTGCACCGATCATGGTCACAGGTCTACCCACCACCAAACAACAATCGCAAACCGTCACTGCGCTAGCCTATGACAGTATCAGTAACATCCAAATCTTTGTTCGGCAAAGATCTGGATGTCACTGTTACAGACACATTTCGTAAATCTAATTTGCAATTACACTTGCTACAGTACCCTTCAACTAAAACACAGTGACGTGATAACATTACTATTTCACGAAATAATAACTAACAATGTGATGGTACCCACCAAGACAACCTCTTGCGCGGCAGTACACACTCTATACAGTACGATCAACGTAACTAGGTCGGACTGAAGTTGGCGACAAGTGGTTGCGCAGATGCATTATTTGGAAGTAAATGGTGACAGGAAGCGGGGGGCGGGGGCGGTAACTAAACCAAGAGGATTAGAGATGCGATTACGCATTACATTGTCATAATTAGTATTACTAATTCATGTTTTTTTGAGATTAGTTTGGTGAAGAAATTGTTTTTCAAAGTTTCTTTGTTATTTACTGTAACTGTTCTAAATTTAAACTTTTATGAACTCATTTAAATAGTGTTTTTATAATGTTGAATTAAAATGTTGTTAGTATTTTTAATCGATTAATCGTTTTCGTAAGTGATTTTAGGGCCGCATCTCTATGACATGCGCGAAATTGATAAAAACCTAACTTCAATCCGGTCAAGATACGTTGATCGTACTGCACCACCGAGGCAATAAACTTTCATGTTTCTTATAAGAATAGTGGTATAAGGCACAATATCCGCACGAATGTTTGCAGTCTGTATTTATTTCAGACCGGGAGGGGAATGCTCAGTCCAGTCTCTATGTCTGAGAACGCTTTGAATATTTACCTGCTAATAAGTTTTGACAGTGTGGTGGCGGCCAGGAGTTGGGAGTAGCTAGAGTCGGCGCGCTCCAGCAACGCTTGGCACTTGCTGAGCGTGTCAGGTGACTCCTGTCAAACATACGTACATTTATTATCATCATCATGCTATGCTATGGTGGCTGTGGTTTCCGCATTTAGTCCTTGATGTAGACCATCGTGCGTGAGCCGTGGTGACAGCATCAGCTTTCCTAAACTTCTTAGGGTATTCGTTAGTGACCTTGGAGACCCCAGGGTCTCTTTTCGGATCTGTGCGACGTTAGTGCACTCAAGGATCACGTGCGCGACTGTTTCCTCAGTCACCATGCAAGCTCTGCAAAGGGGACTGTCTGTGATTCCTATTGTTTGGTAGTGTTGGTTCAGAGAGCAGTGTCCAGTGACAGTTCCTCTGTCCGGACGCAGTAGTCACCTTGTCAGTTTAATATCCATTTATTATTCAAATATATAAATATCACACACAGCTAAACTACGTAGCGCATGTACTATGGCAACCAGACAGCTGATTAACAAACATACAAACTAATCACAGTAATCACACTAATCACACTAATATCACACTAATATATATATATAAAAAAAAAAAAAAAAAAAAAAAAAAAAAAAAAAAGCGAAAGTTTGTGAGTATGTGAGTGTGTATGTTTGTTACTTCTTCACGTCTAAACGGTTGGAGCTATTTTAATAAAATTTGGTATGGAGTTAGCTGACACCCTGGATTAACACATAGGCTAATAAACTGCGGGCAACACCGCGGGACACAGCTAGTATATATCTAAATACAAGTATAGAAATATTTCACCTAGACACAGAATAAAATCAAAAAATCTAAAATTTCTTTATTCACTAAGGAAGCAAAGCATATTATGCCTGTTAGCAGGTAATAATCATCAGATTTCTGTAGTTTCGCTAATAAATAATACAATAACTGCAAACAAAACAAGTTGTTTGAAAATCCATGCAGTTTTTGTACTATTTGTGGTGGTGAATCATCTTGACACTGAATTGTAAATCTTATATATTCATAGAAATTGTTTATTTTAACTTCTATACGAGGGGTGAATATTTGTGATCCAGACAAACTTTAGAAGCCGAACATTGTGTGTCATTATGTTGTTGTGTCCTTACAATTACGTCTGGAAGCTGAAGAAACGTCCGGGTCTGTAACATTGGAGTGCAAATGTGTGGCCGAACACCGAGCGCATTTCCTGACGTGAACTTTGTCCCTCCCGGAAGTGTGCAGCGGTCTGACCGTACTGCTGAGGTTTTGGGAGTGCCTCGGGTGGCTGGAGTGACGGAACTGACAGGCTAAGTATTTGACGCACAATAGCTCGATAAAGCTAAGTGCGGTTTTGTAGCTCCGTAAAAACAAGCAACTATGTTCAGTGTCTTATTTAATCAAAGACCAACACTCGTCTATATTCTAAGATGTTTCCTTCACAGTTCCTTGACTCAGGTTTAAGGTAGGTCCAGACGTACCTCGAGTTTGCCAATTGTTTCCTCAATGAGAAAAACTTTCGAGTGAGAGTAAACGCAGGAGATTTTTTGCAACTAAGAATATTGATTAGTTGCTCTTTTGTAAACAGCTTTATGTATCTGACAAAAGGCTTAAAAATTATAAAATCTTCCACTATCACCTCTTTAAGTGTAGAAGGTTAAAAAATTAGTATGAAGAAAAACCGAATCCTATAGTGAAGACCTGCAACCAGATGGAGCAGCCTCAAAAAGTTCTATGATGAACTGGATGCGGAAGATGAAAGACGTAAGGTAATGTACCTAAATTAGGAGAGGCCTATGTCCAGCAGTGGACCAATAGAGGCTGATGATGACATGGTGATACAGCCCATTAAGAAATATAAAGAAACACACAAGCTATACTTATAAGATGCAGAAGTGTGGCCGAACACTGGGCACAGTTCCTGACAACACAACATCGCTTTAAGGGCCCAGTGGCAGTGTTGGAAGACTGCTGGGCTTGTGTTTAGGCTGCAGAATAACTAACTTGTTAGAGATAGCACAATGACCCAATTAGGAGACTAAGTGCAGCTCATAGCCCTGAATAGGGGTGATGGACAGTCCTCTAAGTAGAGGATGCATGGAGGCAGAAGAAACACCAAAACACATGCACAGAGTGTAGTAGTGCATCACCAACATCACTCCATGAAGCCTGCAATTTGGGCAAGCTGCTGACATTCCAGGAGTCCCTGGGTTGGCTGAATGGATAGGATATATATAACCCACACAATGGCCCAATCAGGAGGCTAACGGCCGGTCTCAATAATCTACCTATCGATGGATTTGGCTACTAGAGGTAGAATTTTGACATATTTTGTATGGAGCTTATGTCAAATATATACCTCTAGTAGTCAAATCCATCGATAGTTAGATTATTGAGACCGGCCGTAAGTGCGGTTTTTCTTATACACTCAGGTAAAACTAAGTAACTCAACTAGCCTGTAGGTTTAGTGGTTAGTGACCCTGACTGCTAAGCCGTAGGTAATCAAGTTGAACCTCACCCAGAATAAAACTTTGTACAATGAGCATGATGGTTTATTCCGTGTCTGGGTGTAATTTATCTATTATATGTATGCATTTATAAAAATAAGTAAGTATGTTTATCAGTATGTTTCCATAGTACAAGCTCAGCTTAGTTTGGGATCAGACAGTGTTGTGTAAGTTGTCCCAAGATATTATTAATTATAGTAGTTGAAACAAAACAATGATGATACATACCTGAAAGCCGACCACGGCTTTCTCTGCCTGGTCCCTGACCACAGGGTCCTGGGACTCGTACAACTGTTTGCATAGCAGCTCTATTTGTATCACCTCCTGTCAACAATAAACTGTAGAATGTAGGAATCCATCCCCTGCTTAATCTGGAGCCCCTTGTAATTTGTTGGATTACAAGATACTCTTTTTCAAAAAATTCTGGTTTATACTCTACAATGCAAAAGATTCGATAATCCTACATCACAATCCAAAACGTTTGTTGGATTACAGAGAGTCTACTCTATTGTCATTTCCAAAACATTGTAAAAGAATTTTAGTGGAATTCACATCCAAAAGATTTGATTTGACATGTTAATGTTAGAAATATAGTAAATTTTCCATTCTTTAAATGGCATAGTCTTTGCCCAATTTTTTTTATTATTGTTTGTATTTATAACGTAAAAATGCCAAATAAACATTTACACCATTATTTTTTACATGACATGACATTTTTATAATCATATGGCTAGATGGCACCATGTATTTGCTGGAACCCGAGACCAAGGGTGTTGCATTTAAATGGTTGAACCCTTAAAATATCTATGTGACAACCCTCAATATAAATAAATATCAATCACTTTGTTCGGAAGGTGTCCCAAGATCGATACCTTCTATGTAAGTAGTTGTAACTCCAAAAGCAAAATTTTAATGTATACTATTTCAATGGTATATATTAAAAGAAAAAGTCATTATATAATTTATGGTTGTAAAGTTTGAAAAGACATTGACAGGTATGTGTACACAATAATACATTTAATAATTACTATTATATATACTACTATACTATTTGTGAAATCTTGTACATTACATTGGAGCTTTTGGGTATACAACTTACATGGGAGGTATCAAAGGTATCAAATTATGTATCATATGTGAACAATGTACAGGTGTTGTTAAAGCATGTTAGTGAGTAGGTTACAGTACTTTGGGTATTTTGTTTGAGGTGAACAGATGTACATATCAGTCTCGCAATCATGAGGTTGCGGGTTTGAATCCTACCCATTATCCTACCAATGTGAACCCACTCCTAACACAAGCCTTTGAGCTTAGCTGGAGGGGTTAACAGGATTGCTCCAATTCCACATTGCTAGTTATATTTTAAAAAAAAAAAAAACATCAGGTGTGGATCCAAGGGGTAATTGACCCCCTAGATTTGATTGAATTTTTTTTTTTGGAAAATTTGACACTAGACCAGTGTGTTTTGACAGACAATAATTATTGTCAATGCAATTAAAGCCCCCCCTCCCCTTTCTGCGGTGGTACCAAATGTACTCATGTTGAGTCACACTTGGCCGGTTGAGTCAAATGTTGCCCCAGAACATAATTCTGGAAATGACGCCTGACATATTTTGAAGACAATTAAACTTTTAATAAGAATTTTACATCTAAGACAAAAAAAAGAAAGAAAAGAAGACAATTACATCAACCTCATTTCTTAACAAAACTGGTATTATGATTGTATTATTAGTTATTTATTAAAAGTTTGTTTAATTGGTTTGTTTTAAATTAAACAAACCAGAACAACTTTCTGTTCCCTGAAGTGTAGTGAAGTAGAATTTACATAGTTAATATTTTATCGGTGTTCTGAATTATGTATTTACTAGATAATCAAGTTTGATGCCCTATTAGACATTTAAATACTGACTAATTTAAAGGATACTTAAACAATTAAAGAACATTAATTACTTACATTGAAAATCATTACATACAATATTTTTTGAATTCTAATAGGAAATATTAATTTCGTTATATTATTAAGAATATTATAGTCCAGAAAACAAAAATAATTACATTAAGGATACTTAACATGGACCGCCAAAGAATGAAATCGCTATACGCACTGGGAGTCCGTTTACAATCACATCGACAAAAGTTTGGTTGTATGTCAAGGATAAATGCCCTGTAAACACAGTTTTATAACCAAAACGCCGGCAAAATCACACAAAAATATATCTCTACGTACTAACGAGACATTATTATAATTAATAACATGTGAAAATAATGACTAATAAGACAAATTATCCCTAAAAATCTCACTTCGCGGTCGAAACACCAAATAAGTATTTAAAATTTTTGGAAATAAGTGGCGGTATCCCAAAAAACTGATCACCATATTTATTTATTAGGTTATTAAAGTTAGCCAAGTTAAGTATTTACATTAAATTCATTTAAAATTATTAATAAATCATAATATTTTGGTTCTCACCTGTTCTTCAGCCATCTTTGTTATTTTCTTGCATTTGAAATGACGTTTCGTTATATCAGAATTTTCTAATAGGAATACATTCTGATTCTATGATCAATGTATGAAGTTAATAACTGAGATTAGAAAGCATTTCATAAACTGTTTCCAGGAAAAATACTTACTATTAAATTTCTGTTTTCTCAATAGAGAGTGTCATCGAAAAAATACTTTTTTTAGAACACAAATTTGCACCATACTACATACTACTCAGTGAAATAACAACGAAACAACGAAACGTACCAAAAACGTACGTAAGTTTCGTTCAAAAATGCGTTAAATTTTATTAACGGTGCATTGCGTGAAGTACCTACTAACAATAATAATATATTTTTTTAAATTCATACAATATATATTTTTAAAACACGAACAGACTGAAAAAATTACTAAAGGCATTCGTAAACCTAATGTCGTCTAAAAAACACCTCGATGGGAATTAGGCTAATCGCAAACTCACAATAATATTGTCAAAATAATATTGACATTAATCTTCATCAATTGATGGTCCCACACACTACGCAATAATAATTTATGATTAATTAATATTTCGTGATACAATCTAACTTAGTCGCTCCGCAGCAAAGAATAAAAGTACTCCCTACCGAGAGCTTCGCAGCTATAATCAAGTACGTAGGTAGGTACGTATAATATAAGGGATAGAAAGAAAAAGTCGTTTTATTGAGTATTGTAATAATTTTATCAAAAAAACTTTGAAAGCTGCTATTATTTTACATGCTCTTTGGCTGCTATCTCTCAATCTAGTGTAATTTTTAACATTGCTTTTCTCTGTAACTCGTAGTTATTTTATTAAAATAAAATGATATAACTCAGCTTTTTTTCTCACCCAGTCTTTATTCCAACGTTTCTTTCTTGATTTTTAAAAATAATGCAATACTCATTGGAACGGCTTTTTCTCTTTCTATCCATTTTAATAAACACAGGAACGCCCTTGAACCTAGCTGCAGAGCGACTGAATCAATCAATTTTCAATTTCAATTTATTTATTCCATATTCATAATATAACAAGATATAACAATTGTTTTCTACGTTTACTTAAATGCTAGACGCATAATACTTGTACCTGTACAAGGAAAACCTGTGTTTGTGAATCAGATTGTATCACTCACACTGCGCAATAATTTTGACAATATTTATTGTCAAAATTATTGCGCAGTGTGCGGGACCATCAATTGATGAAGATTAATGTCAATATTATTTTGATAATTGAATTGTGTGTTTGATTAGCCATAAAGGTCAGTTATTATACGGCGTAATACTGGCAGAAGCAACTCAGAACACCAGATTTTTGAAAAAAGTAATAAATCAAACAAAAGCGCCAAAGTCAAAATTTTTTTCGTCTCGTCGAAATCATACTTAGTATCAATCGGAAAAATGTTATTTTTAAATTATTTTCGCTGATTATCATTTGATCTAATGCAACCTATAACTGAAACAATATGATAAGAACTACTATTTCAAGGATCAAAAGGGTATGGGCGTTTACTTTTGCTCCACGCCTTTTACGTGGCGACCAGCGCTATGCACCGGGAAAATTTAAATTACGTAAGTTCCATAAAATTATTTAGACTATATTAAACCATATGATGTCCCACTGCTGGGCATGCCATAATCGCCACGCTTGCGAGCGGGTTGGCGATCGCAGTCAGGCTTTAAGCTGCTGCCAGTCTTCCGGTGTGACATCCCTTAGTCGCCTTGACGACACCCACGGGATGAGATGGGAGATTATAGTACTATACTACATATCTCATAAAATTACTTACTAGCAGGGGTGGATCCAAAAGAAGCGAGGCCCTAAAGGGATTTTCTCTAGCCCTGCCAGCTTTCCTACAGCCCCCCTCTCCCCACCGCCGCTCCAAAGTGTCTGAAACCCTCTGTGCTTTTTATTTATTACCTAGACAAAAATTAGCCTACCGGGTTCAATCCCTCGTCATCTTCCCCCTAATTGATAGACAGGATTGCGCGATTTTATTTCGAAGTTGATTCCTCCCTACCTTTACATACACGTTATGTGTATCTACCTACCTAAATAATTTGGAAAATCGAGAGAGAGAATCGTAATCTACAACGCAGATTGGATGCTTATTTAAAATGTTACTAATTCTCGAAAAACACTTTAAAAAGATGATCACGAAAAATGGCGGAAAAAGCCCGCGAGGAAACGCCCCAGTTTAATTTTATTGATATAACTTAAAATGTTGCTCATCGGCTTTTTTCGCTATTTTTTTCAGTGTCGAATCTAAAAACAACATCGTCAACGGATGGAGTGGATCATGGAACGTCTCATACCTTTAAAGAATCTATGGAGCCTAAACGCGGGTTAAGTGATAATTGTTTATCCAGGGACTACTTTGCAGTGAATGAGTCAATGGATGCAGTAGCTAAAAGACACGGCGCTCCTCCATTATATTACAGTACTTCATCATGCCGTTGCGACGAATGCAATAAGGTTATAGCTGAAATATTCGGTACAGAAACTAACAATTTGCAAGAAACTGGACCAAAAGAAGTTGCATTGAGTAACACAGAAACTGTTAAAACGGCTGCTGAGGGAGGTCATAGCAGGGTCATTGAAGATAGTATACAACAGACTAATGCAGATGCATTAGTTCGCAATACAACACATTGTATCGCAGCATCCGCTGTTAAAACTGAAGAGCCTGCTGTTTTTCAAACCGATAACCAACCAGTCACTGATAATGATACAATATATAGAGACAACTACAGAACCATGTTGTGGTATGAAGTTGTCCTGAAGGAATCTAAGGATCAAAGTGTAGACATTTCTACTAAACAAATCAACGAAACTGATATGTACACAAATTTATACGATGTCGATCCTGAAGAATGCGATTGTTATACAGCGCCTACGTCTAAAAAACAGTGCGTAGAGTGTAAACATCCAAGTGAAATTTCTAATTGGGACGAGATTTATGAAACTGCATTGGGAGAAAATTCTGTCAGTTCCGAACATCATGACACTGTAAACATATATAAAGTGGCTAAGAGTAGGGGTATACCGGTTGATGACACATACTTTGACCCTAGATTACGTACCTATTACCCACATAATGTTGAAAAAATATTCGCAGATAGCCAATTTCAAGAAAACCCCTACTTGGCCACTACTACGGAACATGATGATCATAAATTAACTCAAAAGCTTGAGAAGTTACAAGAACTTCCTTTAGTTCCTACAGAGAAACCTCCGATAGACGGTCTACATAGTTCACCAAGAGTATTGAACAATATGGAAGACTCTGAAGATACACTTGACGAGGTCGCCAAGCGATGCATTACTTCCCCGTCTGACCAAATTGACAAAGTGCTACTAAAAGAGATGGAGAATATTGGTATTCCTTTATCTATGCAAAACCCCGCGTATGGTATCAAAATGGAAGATAACATGCAGGCCTCCATAAATAAACCGAAAAAAGAAACTCCTAAAAATGATATTGAATTAGGCAACTCTAGAGAGATAGTATCGCCAAATGCAAAAACTCTGAACAATTTGAGTGAGCTTCACTTACACGCGGTTCCACAAGTTGAAAATAAAACAGATGTAAAGAAAGTCGAAGGACAAAATGAGAAGTCTGTTTCAGAATCTAAAGAACAACACGTAAATACTGAAGGTAAGACTAAGTGGCTACATTGGCGCGTTGATAAAGCTAAGCAACAAAATGAAGAAAACAGACAAAGTGTCCGCCAAAGTGGAACAACTGAACATGAAAGTAAGGTAAATTTTGGCGACAGTGTCTGGAGCACAGATCAATTACACCCAAAACATGTGTTGACATGCAACGAGACATGTCCGATATCGCCAAAGGCGCTTATGACTACCAATAGTATTTTTAAAGTTGAAGATACAGAAGTTATATTTGAACGTGATTTTTATGAAAATGAAAACTTACAAAAAGCAGATTACAAGAGACTAAAACCTCTTTTGGAGGTTGGCTATAGAAATTCTGATGGAAAATGTTTGACAGATACGTCTGCGAAAGTTGTATCTGCAAATGAAACATTGAAACAGGATTTGAAATTCAATCAACCTTCGGAAAAGAAGATAATAAGTCAGTTAGGAAGTGAAGCTAATATAAAAATACCGCAAAAGAACATTCACGAAGCCAAGGAGGAATTTGAAACAGTTTCAAATGATTCTCTAAATGTTAGAAACGAAGCTTATGTCATTGAGGCTACAAGTGAGCTAATGCAGGCTACATCAGAGCAGCTGCAAGTTGCAAGTGAGCAATTAAAGGTTACGTGCGAGCAACTGAAAGGTACATCTGTGAAGCTATTAGCCACTAGTGATCATTTATGTGATTCAAGCGATAAATTACAAGCTGCAAGTGAAAATTTGTATGACACGAGCGAAAAATTACAAGATGCAAGCATGAGGCTACTAGACACGAGTGAAAGATTAGAAAATGAAATTTATAATTTTATGAATAGGTTACCAAATAACGTTGTGAGACGGGAGATCATCGAGGAAGTAGATGCTGATACATGTGGTTTTAAGATTATTCCAGTAGCTAACGCTAAAGATAAGGTAGAGAATGCAAAAATAATAAATATTCAGCCCGTAAATCCAGATAGTAATATGGATACCAAAATTAATGCCAACAATCCCATAGGCAAAGTGATTAAGGATAAATTACTAACTGAGGAACGTCCAGGTCCAAGCGCCATTGATCGAAAAAGGAAGCATGTGCAGATTCAAGGCTTAGCTCAGCAGGCAGCAGCCGTAAGCCCAGAACCATCGCTTGATCCATCAATCGAACCATTACCCGAAATAAAGGACATGAAACTTTCAGAGGTCATGTCAATAATCAGAAAAAGAAATAGACAATCTATGTCAATAAAGGGTCCTAAAAAGGATATTCCACCACTCTCTAGGCCTATGCACATTCCACCATCCTTTAGGATGCCTACTGCTGTCCCTCCGTCGCAGCCTATGCATAGGACATGTCCACCACCAAAACCTAATACTAAACCGAAAGTGAACTTCAGTTGTGTTGACCAACATCTATCTGCTATCGATGAGGTTTACATTGACCAGGAAGAATTAGAAGCAGCCATACTTGCAGAGGAACTACCAACAGATATTGCTGAAGATTTCATTCGCCAGTTACAATCTGTGAGAAGTCAGGTAGAGTCTTCGTACAAACGGGGGAAGGCGGATATTTTGGAGTCTATAATGTTGGCTAAAACTTCCACAGAGGTAAAATATTACAGAAACAAAAGTTACGACCCTTGGGTTCCAATACCATCTTGGCCGTACCACAAAAAGAAGGTGCGGCCGAAGGTACAATGTCCAAAAGATGGATGCAAGATTCCGCCTCCACGTTGTGAACTGGACCTGCCTTGTGGGCTGAAACCTTGCAAGACGTTTCCAACTTTCCCGAGAAGGACTTTTTCGCTCCTAGATTACTATCCTGTATCTCTTGGAAAACACAAAGTAATTGATTTTGGCGAGTTTTAGAATAAGAAACGGCGATAATGATAACCAGCGAAAATATAACATAAGAACAACCAAGATGATACAATCCTTTCCCATTCAAATCACGACAAGCCCTAATCCTAATAACACATGAGATTTCTAATTAATTCAATATTGTCCTCCTTGAAAATAAAACACTGTTAAATGATGAACATCTATGATTGTAGTATTCATCATTGACATAGAGACCAGGGCTGCGCCATAAGCTCACAAAACCACTCTCTAGAAAGAGACAACGCTACTTTGTGGACAATATCTGTCAAAGGCCGCACGAGTTTATTCTCTTTCACGCTTTGCAGTCAATAATTATTTCATAATTAAAAGGGATGGCGCGGTCAAGGTATATACGTCAATGATACCTATTCATTTTCGTTATCAATTAAAATAAAAAGAAGTAAATATTTTTTAGTAGGTACCTACAAATTAGTAAAAAGAAAATGTCTTGCTGAAATAACTTGTGTATTCAATGAATGCCAATGAGACCGTTATAAGAAGATATGCATAAAATCCCTCTTAAAATTACTCAGTATCTATACTCCTAAAGCTGAAGTTTGTTTGAATGCGATAATCTCGGGAACTACCTACTAAACCGAATTTAAAAAATCTGTTATTGTTAGATAGCCCATTTAGTTAGGAAGGCTATAGGCTATTAAATAACATCGCGCTTCAACCAATAGGAGTAGAGCTGCAATGAAATTTTTTTTACAAAAAAATATTACCGAATAGAACAACATTTATAGAATAACAAAAACAAATTAAACATGTTTAATTTGTTTTTGTTTATGTAAATTTTTTTTTTGCTTTTTTGTTGCCTTGTTGGTGGGTGTATGCCCTTTCGGCGTTTTAGGACCACAATGAGAAATGACCACAATTAAAAATGACCACTTCCCGAAATGACCACTTCTTGAAATGACCAATTCTTGAAAAGACCACTTCTTGAAATGTTCACTTCTTGAAATGACCACTTCCGGAAATGACCACTTCTTGAAATGACTATTTATATATAAATAAGCTTTTTCTAGTATATTTAGACGCTTTCATTATTTTAGGACCATTACCTGACAATTATTTATGTTTATCACAATCACAATTTATATAATAAGCCCAGCTACTTGTTTTCTAATAATAAAAACGTTTTTTCTGATATCATACTTTTTAAAGAGCAGGCCACTTAAAAACTATGATTAGAAAGAAGATCTGAGTATTCTAATGTCATTCAATTGAAAGTTATTGTCCCCATTACTCAGGTCCCCAGCCCCTTGAAGCTGTGAAAACATTCAAACTTCTAAGTTAACGTAAAAAAAGATACGGCCGTTTATGCCTCAAAAAAACGCACATTTCCACACTCTCTAGGGAATCAAAATTTATAGGGTATTTTCCGTTCACCTAGAAATATGAAATTTGGCAACTAATACTGTCTTACACTACAAGTATTAGGAAAAGGTGTAAAATCTATACATTTTTAATGTAATCATAAATAAAACGCGAGACTCGATTTCTGAACTATTAATAATATGTACCTACAAATTTGTGTACGGAACGCTCGGTTTGCGAGTCCGACTTGCACTTGCAAGCCGTATTGATGCTTTTAACTTTTATATAAAAACAAACATAAATGGGGATTTATTATGTCTTAAATGCAAACATCGTAAGCCTGTTTACTAGATTTTCACACACATTATTGAAGACATAAATGACAGTAATGTCATTATTAAACTCTAGTAGGTATGCTAGCCCCACAAGTGGCCAGTTATCAAGTCAAAATCTAAAGAAAAGGTGGTTTCATGTCTATTGTTATAAATCAAGAAGTGGTCATTTCAAGAAACGGTCATTTAAAAGAGTGGTCATTTTAAGAAGTGGTCATTTCAAGAAGTGGGCATTTTAAGAAGTGGTCATTTCTAGAAGTAGGCATTTAAAGAAGTGGTCATTTCAAGAACTGGTAATTTCTCATTGTGGTCCTAAAACGCCGAAAGGGTGTATGCGAGGGCCCAACTCGCGAGCATCAAAGGATAGAAAGATTTGAGGTCTAAAGTAGGGACAAGATAATAGGTCACTTTTGACAGATGTCAGTTTTATATTCATAGTGAGGTGACCTGCTTAAAAACATCGATTAAATGAATGAATCGAATGAATCGATACAGACTTGAAACATATGTGAATTTTAAAAATGATCATGCGAATCCCTGTCCCATTATTATTTTTTCTTTCATAAATTAAAGGAGCAAAATAAGACAAGTACCTACGTAATTTAACAAAAAAATTGCTTTTATTCACTTGAACTATCGGAACTGCTATCTTCATCACTGCTGTCAGCACTCAGAGATATTATTAATTCATTTTCAATAATATTGTCTATTCTCACATCTCGTTCAAAATCTTGTAAAATTATTTTCTTTGTCTTCTCCACGACTTTTCGCCAGTCTTCTGTAGTGACTTCTGCACATGCAGTTTGTAGCAGAGTCATCATTTTAGCAGTACTGAAGGGTGGTTCAGTATTGTTCCGCGCTGCATGACCCTTTATTTGTGCCCAAATAAGCTCGATGGCGTTATACTGGCAATGGTAGGGAGGCAATCGAATAACTTCGTGTCCATGCTCTAGGGCTAGTTCATCGATTACATAGCGGAGCTTGGACGGCTTAGTTGCTTTTACCAGATTTAACAACTCAACTTTTAATAAAGTTGGACTTGCCTCCACACCATTTCTTACCAGCCACGAGACAATTTCTTGCTTTTTATTTGCTTGAGTTGGTGGTTTATCAACTTGTACAGAATGATACGGAGCATTGTCCATTATAATTTTCGATGGGTTTTTTAAGCTGACTAGCAGCTTCTCAAACCACTCTTCAAAAACATCAAAGTTCATTTCCTCATGGTAATCTGTTGTAGTTTTAGAGGCGAATGCGAGGAGGCAGTCTGGAATAAAACCTTGAGAAGCTGATCCCGCGTGACATATAATAAGTCGGGCTCCTTTTCCCGATGGAACTTTTGAGGTGGAGGCCGCTGTATCATCGGTCCATGTCCGCGCAACCGTATGGTTCGCATTCAACCATGTTTCGTCAATAAACACGACATTGTCCCAATCCGTAATTTTATTTACCTGACGTAAGAATGTTATTCTCTTCAAAATAATATCGTAGCGTTCTAGCAGGATTTTCCGCTTGTCGGATTTTTTAAATCTAAAGCCAATCGATTTCAAAACCTTTGATAGAGACGATTTGCCTCCAAAAAATAAGCCTGCGCCTTTTAACAAACTCAATAGCTTTTCCCGTGTAGGATATTCTTTTCTCGAGTAATATCCATAAATGTGGTTGCGAATTGCAGCAGCATCAAAATTATCAACGTCAACAATTTTCTTGTCCTCTTTCGTTTTTTCGGTGTACGTAAAGTATTATCTTCTGAGCCTGATGGTCCGTATTTCTCTTTCAGAATTTGAGTTACTGTCTTCTTCCCTATTCCCAATGCTTCGGCAACGCGTTCTCTCGGTGGTTTCAATGGTAAAAGAGGCCCATCGTTAACTGATTCACGTCCAAAATAATTGTACAATTTCAGCACTAGTTCGCGAGATTGACTGTTTAGAGTTTTCCCTCGTTTCGACATAGTAAGACTGTAATGTTTTTCTTGTTTAATAATCGTTAAGCAATCGGAGTCCAATTTATAGCCAGGTAAACGTAGTCAGTAAGATCAGTTCAATGAAAAAGCCGGATCAGAAGAAAATAACAGAGAGCATACCAAAAACGCACAGTCACTTCGCACAACAACAAAAGACTGCGTCATCATCATGTTATGGCGACATGACATGCGTCGTCGACAGGCACTGGTGTTGCCAGCAACATCCACCTAAATTGCACCCAACATCAATGACCTTTCTATTTAGTTATTTTTTTGTATTTTCATAGTTAGTTAAAAGAATAATAAATATGTATAATTAGGTTTTATTATAATCACAACGTGGTTATAAATTTATGGTGATTTTTCTTCACAAGTAATCATTGCATTCGATTCAACTTACAATCCTATCAGCTTTCGATTTTTAGAGTAACATCCCTAGTGTTTAAAAAGAAAAAGGGTTGACTGACGCAACATTGTAACGACGTTCAGTTCTTTAGATCAGAAATTGTTTATTATGTTTAGAATGGTTTATTAGTGAAAGCAAATCGTAAAATTACTCGTATCGGTCATTATTACAATAAATATGTAAACGTAATTGAAAAAAGTTAAGCAATTGTGCAGTTCTTATTTTATGCCCGCCGTTACAAGGTTACGTTGTTGAATTTTGATGAAATGTCAAAAGTGACCTATTATCTTGTCCCTACTTTAGTAACATAGTCCAGATAGGTGGTTCGCTTCTGGCCCCGGTTTGGCTATGGAAGTCTCGGGTTCGATTCCTGGGTCTGGACTTCAAATTTTTCTATCTTTCAAAAATGCAATTATTGTATTTGTAGGTAAGTATTTATTTTTGAAGTCTGTAATATTTTTTTGTAAAAAAGTTTTTATTTCTCACTTTTTAGTGGGTTGGTTTGTAATTCACTTAAATTACAATAGGCTTATGTCAACTGGTCAAATCCTTTTACAAAACATTGCTTGCCCCGATGCAGGGCCGTTAATTGTTGAGGAGTTCACTATCAGCTCTATTACATTGTAGTACCTATATTGCCCAATACTATGTTAAAGTAACTAAATCACAAACTGTGAAATATTGAATAAGTCCTCTCTTCATTTGTGGTCTTCATCATCAGTTCCACTTCACTAATTGGTGCTTGCACAAATCACTGTGAACTGTAGGTTTGCCTTTAATATTTTAAGAAATCCCTCTATTTCTTCAGGATCCCATTATCAGATTGTGATCAGATCTGATGACAATGGGACCAACTTGGAAGTATACTCTTTCAAACACAAAAAATAATGTTCAAATCGGTCCAGCCGTCTTTGCGTAATCGGTGAACAAACATACAAAAAAAAGTCGAATTGAGAACCTCCTCCTCCGCAAGTCAGCCTGCGTACTTGTTCCCCATTTGTGCATCATTTTTCATTGCTGATCCGTTCCTATTGGTCGCAGCGTGATATTAGATAGCCTATAGCCTTCCTCGATAAATGGTTTATCCAACAGTAAAATTATTTTTCAATTAAGACCAGTATTTTCTGAGATTATCGCGTTCAAACAAACAAACTCTTCAGCTTTATATTAATAACTAGCTGTCCCGCGCAACTTCGTCTGCGTAAATTTTCTCCGTTTTTAAATCATTTCTCATTGCTGCTCCGCTCCTATTAACCGTAGCGCGATGTTATATAGCCTATAGCCTTCCTCGATAAATGGGCTATCCAACAGTGAAAGAAATTTTCAATTCGGATCAGTAGTTCAAACAAACAAACAAACAAACTCTTCAGCTTTATAATATTAATATACCTATATTTCGTTTACCTAGGTATAGTAAATTCCTACACTAAAACACTCAATTATCGTATGAAATATAATTTGAACGATGCGGGTTTTAAAAATTAGCGATCGTTTTCCTTGTATTTTGTTATTCCCCTCTCGACGTAAACAAATAGGTAGGTACCTGACAATAATTTAAAACTGATGTCTCTATGTATGCTTTGCATAATATTATATTATCACACAATGAAGGTAACTTTGTATTTTGTTTACCGAATTTCTTGCATTGTATTAATTTCTTTGCCATTTTCCTGTTGTGAAAAAATATTTTGTTTTTGCCAGTGCAATGAGATGCACCACCTACATTTACATTTATCCCGACATTTTTCGAGGTGAAGGTAACATTTGTCTCTTGTTATCCCAGAATAAAATCCTGGATCCGCCCATGCAATCATATCAACCCATATGTCCCACAGCTGGGCACGGATCTTAGTAGAACCTACTTATTTATTACTAGCTGTCCCGCGCAACTTCGTCTGCGTAAATTTTCCCCGTTTTTGAAACATTTCTCATTGCTACTCCGCTCCTATACGTCGTAGCGTGATGTTATATAGCCGGATTAGGACGGTTTTGGCCCTTTCGCGATTGGGCCCGCTAGTAAAAGCCTCAACGATTAGCGATATGTCCCGTTCGCGATATGGCCCTTTCGCAGTACGTCCCGTTCGCGTTTTGGCCCTTTCGCTGTACGTCCCGTTCGCAATATGTCTCTTTCGGGACATGTCCCTTGTGTAATTTGTCTCGTTTGCGATATAATAATAATATCTTGGGACAACTCACACAAAGCTATCTGATCCCAAACTAAGCAGGGCTTGTACTATGGAATCCAGAAAACCAATAAACATATTTATATATTTCTAAATACATACATATATTAGATAAATAACACCCAGACGCAGAATAAACCATCGTGCTCATCACACAAAGTTTTATCCTGGGTGGGGATCAAACCCACGACTTGCGTAGCAGTCGGATACACTCCCACCGCGCCACAGAGGCAGTTTGTGGCGCGGTAGGAGTGTGTTATATTTATTTACTGTCTTTTGCTCGTGGATTTGATCTTTGTTTTTAGGTTTCCGTAGTAAACAATGAACCCTTATAGCTTCGCTGTGTCCGTCCGTATGTCCGTCTGTCTGTCCTCAGGTTAGTTCAGAGACCCTTAGTACTAGAAAGCTGTTATTTGGTATGGATATACATATTAATTATGCCGACAAAGTGGTAAAATCTTGAGAAAAAAATTAAGGTACCTCCCCCACACATAGTGAGGGAATGTGATTTTTTAAGTATTTCCTTTTCTTTCTCTTTTATTTCTTATAACATATTATATTTTCTTTAGACTTAAATAAATGCGATCAGGAAACATACGTAGGATTCTTCATAATTATAAATAATAAATTGAAGACGTTATATTGCGAAAGTGATTATATTTGTTTGCTTGTTTGACACGCTTTTACGTACCACAAAAGGACATATAGACTTTTCAGCAAGTACTTATACCAACTATATATTTATTAAAAATAATAAAGAATGCAGACGAGACCACGGTCAAAAGACAGTAGAATAATATAACTATCGATAAATTGCGGACGGGACATAATGCGAAAGGGACATAACGCGAATGGGCCATAACGCGAACGGACCATAACGCGAAAGGGCTATAACGCGAAAGGGACATAACGCGAACGGGACATACAGCGAAGGTCTTTTTTGGCGGGCCTAAATGCGAAAGGGCCCAAACCGTCCTAATCCTATATAGCCTATAGCCTTCCTCGATGAATGGGCTACCCAACAGTGAAAGAATTTTTCAATTCAGATCAGTAGTTCCTGAGAATACCGCGTTCAAACAAACTTACAAAATCTTCAGCTTTATAATATTAGTAAAGATAAAAAATGCCGTCTGCCCAGTAGGGCCGAGGCGTGATTTCCCAATTGCTCAATCTCTCCATACTCGACTGAAACACCTTTTTTTATGGAGTATTTGAAAATTCTGGTGTACCAGAGTTGTATCACCTTCGTGAGGATGACTCACACTTGACATGGTGAGTCAAATGTTGCCACCCCCCCTCCCCTCCTCCAAAACAAGGATCCGGTCTCCGCGCACCTGCGTCTGCCCGATATCCGTGGATCCAGAACCGGATTTTCGGCTTACTTCGGCTTAAGCATTCCAACATCACCAGTGCGCTTTCATACATCCTTAGCTATACATAGCGTTTGGCGCATTGCACATATGCCCCTTATAAGAGAAAGGTTAGTAGCGGTACTCTATTAGGTTAAGGCAACCCATTATCCTACCGACGTGAACCCACTCCTAACACAAGCTTTTGAGTTTATCTGGAAGCGTTAACAAGATTGCTAGTAATGTGGAAACAATTTCATGGTCTTCTCGATACAGGCTAGCTTAGTGAGAAGACCAACAGTAATACAGCAGTAAATGTCCACCCATATTTAGATTAAGAATGATTGTGATATTTGCATTTAATGTAAGTACTTAATACTGTGTCTATTGCAGCGATAAATATTTTTTCATTCATTTTCATTTATTTCCACATTGCTAGTTATCTGTAAAAAAAAAAAGAAAAATCCTGGCTTGACCTGGCTTCTGATCGGTTGGATGAACAGCTTTACTGAAACAACAAATAATAGCGGATAAAATTAGCATAATGTATTTCAATACCATGTATAACTTCTTCAAATCCATTAGGTTTTACTTATCTCACCGTAAAACTGTCGATACCCCCCCCCCCCTCATACTCGACTGACAGACCGTTTTTTTAGGAGTATTGAGAATTTTGACTCTGTACCGGTGTGTTTTGATAGGCAATTGCCCCCTCGGCGGTGGTTGGTGCACCGGTGTTGAATCAAAAGCACTCCCTCTCCTCCGACATGCGACTTACACTTGACCAGTTGGATCACATGCCCCCCCCCCCCCCCCTCCTGAACAAATTTCTCTATCGGTTTAGTAGACATAGGACCTAATATTCGTTAAATGGCTCCTGATGAAAAAAAGGACATGTTCTCGGAATGGCTTATTCTTCAAAGGACTTGATCTTATTATACATCATTCTGCAAAAGACTCGTATAAAACCTTAATCATGTACTTAATGATAATAATAATAATATCTTGGGACATATCACACAACGCCATCTGATCTCAAATTAAGCAGACCTTGTAGAGTAATTTCGGGTATTATGGCCTGGTCGGCCAATATGGCATTTATTAAATTCTCCGATACATGCCATCACTAGCGACAGGCGCATCTACCATATCGTCGCGGCCCTTCCCTTCACCCCCTTAGTCGATCCGCGCCTCGCTGCGAGTGCGCATGTGTCCAGAGCGGGCGACGACCGAAATTTATCGAATTTGATGTTATTTTTTGGTAAGTTTTACTCATTTTGTTTTGATGAATTAATCTTAGTTTTTGTATAAATAATTCAAATTGTTGTTGGTTAACTATTAGTTTATAGTGTGGTTATATTTTAGAAGCAAAGTATTCATTACTTTTAAGGGGCGTCTAAACGGGCCATTTTTCACGGCAATTTGTGGCGGCAATGCTGTCGCCGGCAACATTGCTAGCAATACTGGCAAGACCGTAATATTGACGTAATGTTCCGACCATATGGCAATACATGTTTTGTATGGCCACCAATATTGGTCAATATTGATTTGATAGGTTGCCGGGCGATCGCTGAGCGATAGATTTTCCGCATTATGGCATGAGTTATCCTTGTCTACGCGACATGAAGTTTGCTGTGGGTGACGCCGCGCCGTGACTTATTGCTAAATTCTGTGTTGTCAGGTGTCATGTTGTTTTAGGTTATTTGTAAAAGATTTTAGTCGTCTTTGATAGGTACTGAAAAATGAAGTCAACTAAGAACACTGACCTCTATAGTCGTAATATTTAAAGTGAACTGCCAATGGTCTCCAATGAGCAGTACCTATGAACTGAATCGACCACCGATGATACCAGTACCTACACGAAATTGCGGAGCGGCGATGGGAATAGTTCCAACATCAAATTATTTGTACTACTGCCACTTACAGTGATGTAACATCGTGCGAACATTTGAACGAAAATGAATAGATACTGTGCACCTTGACCTTACCCATATACTTACAGCATAAAGCAACGACATCGATATGTGAAGCGCAAATTCTAAACAACTGAATCACATCAAGCACTGCCTGGAAATTGTAAAAACCCAACAAGAGGCGTTGAATGTGAGAGCAGAAGCCCACGAAAGCCATCATTAGGTACACCATGTATGCAATTTTATTACTTGGTGGCTTATTCATAGGACTGTGTGGCACCCTCAAGGTCAAGCAATGTCTCCACAACCACACACAACAGAGGAGCGCGGCGAGTCCACATCAGATCGCACTCAAGCAATAGAATTGTTGTTGTGTACTGCTGGACACCAAGTCGACAGTGAGAGAGTCAGAAGTGAGTTAACCCATCGTCAATCATTGCCATCAATGATAACATTTACAATTCACGAACCTATGTAATGAGAAAATAAAATAAAGATTACATTATTTCATTTAAATATATTTTCCTTTACATATTCCATAGTTTGTGTTTATCTTAAGTTATAACTTTATGCTGCATAGGTTAACCTAGCGCCTGTGCACTCTGTATATGTTTTTACTTTTTATACAATAACTTTTCCAGTACAATAAACACAACATATTTTTTCTCATATACATTACAATTTTCTGAACATGGTTCTTACCACATTTACCAAATTCTGGAAACAGCTTGAAAATAAATAAAAAGGCAAAATAATTTAGGATCAAATGTTTTATTAGTTAAAGTACACAGTTTGGTTTTTACATAAGAGTATTTTATCGAATATGTCATCCAAAAACTTAGCTGGGGTAGATATATCTCATCATATCTAAGTAGAAAGACCCGCCCAAATACCATGTCAGTGTCAACATGGGCACAGCAACCTACAGTTATATTTCCAACAACTGCAGCAATAACCTGCGATAGCATCTATAGTATTGACAACATTTTAATAATAAATTAGTAAAATAAGTTCTGCTACCAATATGTCTGGACTTTACTCTCTTTCTAATTAAATACCTATAATTAGAGGAATAACATCTTTAAGGGCATCCTAGTCAATGATTCTACCATACAAACATGCATAAGTGATTACTACTCTGTATGAGGTCGCAATTCAAAGCTTAAAATCATCATATCATTTTGTTTTATCATAAACTAGGCTTGTAAAAAACGATAATTGAAATATTTTCAATTACTGCTTTCTACAAGCCTAGTTTATGATAAAACGAATTGATATTAATTTTAAGCTCTCACTTACACTAGGGTGCTCTTAATTTCATTATTTACTTCTAATGTGTAGGTGCCATTTATTCATACATGCTCACCACATCTTTGCTTACCACATAGTATGACCGGGCTGTTGATATGTCCCAATTGCCAACTCAATCTAGAATATGACCATCATAACATACCGTAAATGGCTTTAACAAATTTTGATATTTATGTAAACTATGTCTTTAAAAAAAAAATAGTTGCTACTAGTTTGCAGATAAACATATCATGTTGCATCACAAATGATAATAGCAGGCTCGATTTCATTGAGCAGATCAGGATTTCCAGATAAGCTCTCAGGTATTATTCTGCTCCTCAAATCAACTTCTGCCACCATCGCCAGGTGCCATCTGCAGGCTCATGCACTCTCTTGCCTTAGACATATACCGTTCTAATGGCTTTCGGCTTATGACACAGACTACTTCTATGCAATTTATCCAAGTAAATACTTAATGCAACACTTGCAGAAGGTACTTCATCACCTAATCTTCCCATTAATGTCCCTAGTACTGGAGGTGGTACAGGTAAGAGATACATTCTGAAAACAAGACAATATGATATTATTCCAAATTCAAATTGTTAACATGTCTGTTATCATCTTGCTAAATTATACCTATGCACATTTCTCGTAGCAGTCATCCAACATGTTGCGCAAACGTGTTTATGATCTGTAATAAAAACATTTGTTACTTTTAATAGGTATATATAGAAACATTAGGAAGTTTGAGAATTGAAAGCTTGATAAAACGATACACAGTGAATGGTGCTTGCTTTAAGTTTTATGAAATATGTACTACTTATTGTATTATCAAGTTCAAGAGATGAATTGAAAGTTTCAAAATCATGAATTGTGTGTGTAGGCAGCACAGCAGATTTGGATAACTAAGTAGATACTAACCGTCGTTGGTGACATCCAGCCACTAAGAACATTCACCATGGCTTCAGTTGCATCTAAAAACAAGCGCCGGCGCTGGTGCGTAAGTCATAACGAACCATTCTCGGTAGAGAGTACTTTTAATTTATGAATAAAAGTAAAAATCATAATAAATAATTTTGACAGTTATTTGTTGTTTTATTGTAAGCTTCGGTGTTGCCAGTCATATCATAACATAATAAAGATTTTGAATTTGTGTATCGATTCTCATCTACTGATTTTATTTTGTTATTAAATAAAGAATAAATTTACACTTGTATTTAGTTTTTTCTATTTTATTACAGTTCTATTGGATTATGTCGTAGATTTATGTAAAGAATTGTTCATATTTTTATGAAGGCAACAGAGATTATTAAAATCGTTTTTTTGGTAAATAATTTATTATTAAAAATCGATTAATCGTAACATACTGGCATCTATATAAGCAGCAGGTAGTTAATTGGTAGATATAGGAAGTTACAGGTGCTTTGAACTAGACTTGGGTTATGTTTTGTACTTTTTTCTGGTGAAGTTATGGTTGCTATTACACGGGATTTTATGAGAATTAAGTTTACTTACTAGAAGCATTTGTGTATTTCAACATTGCAGCTGTCCAAGCACTAAGCACTTGTGCTGCAACACTCACTATATTTTTTTTTATTTTGTTGGGGATGACATGATACACATTCAATTAGGCAGCGCTCTAGTGTGACCCAATTTGCTGTTTATGTTATAAATAAACTTGATGTCTTTCCATGTGCCAACATCTTTAGCTATCATAAAATATAAGTACTTATGTTCTGTCCTGCTTTTTGATTTACCAAGACCAGGTCGAAAGGTGAGACCTTGGTCACACATAAGATCCAATGGCGACGATCCTGCTTCTCTTCCAATACAATATCTTTTATTAATTGTACAAGCTCTACTGCTTGTACTTTTAATGAAGTAATAAGCCAAGCTATTACTTCATACTAACTGACTAACTAACTGTCACCAAGGAGAAATATCCCTATAATCATGAATACCAGAGTATGGTCACGATATTTTTGCGACCTTTCATTTTGAACCAACTCTACAAAGCCATTAATGATGTCCATTGCTTCGATATGTGTTAAATGTGGGTTTCTAACATTTGGTTGGTATCTCATCAAACACTAAGTACATAATTATAATACTATATAATACACTAGCTGTCCCGCGCAACTTCGTATGCGTAATTTTTCCCCGTTTTTTAAACATTTCTCGTCGCTTCTCCGCTCCTATTAGTCGTAGCGCGATGTTATATATGGGCTATCCAACAAAAAAAGAACTTTTCAAATCGGACCAGTAGATCCTGAGATTAGCGCGTTTAAACAAACAAACAAACAAACTCTTCCGCTTTATAATATTAGTATAGATATGCAAGATGCATTATAATATTATATTTCTGAATAGTATGTAGTACCTAATATCTAGTTATTAATTTAATTAGTTATTTGCTGACGATAGTACGGTTACCGTAACATGTAATAATATTGACACTTATGAATTTGACATCAATAAATCATTAACATCTAAGCATAATTAAATGGCTTGATAATAATAATTTAAAAAATAATTTAAATAAAACTAATATTATGCATTTTGATCAAAGATCAGAAAGTCCATCTGACATTAAGCTAGTCTACAAAGATTCTATTATTTCCGAAACTGATACGACACGATTTCTTGGTCTAATAATTGACAAGAAATTAAATTTCAAACCTTTTGTAGATAGCTTATGTAAAAAAATTAGTAGTTCTTCATACGCCCTATATAAACTCTCGCTCGTAATTAATACTAACACAATATTAACAGCATATTAAGGTCTCGTTGAATCGTCCCTGAGATTTGGTATTATCTTCTGGGGCAACTCGAAAATATATTTAAAACGCAAAAGCGCTGCATTCGCGCAATGTTTGGACTCCAAAATACAGATAGCTGCATACCAATGTTTAGAAAGCACAGAATTCTAACACTTCCATCATTATATATTATTGAAATAGCTCTATTTGTATGAAATAATCCTCATCTGTTTCCACGTCTGTGTGATAGAGTGATCCGTAATCGACGTGATAACGATAGACTCTGTTTACATCGATCTAAAACCACTCTATTGCACAATAGTGTCGTATGTATGGCGCCTATTATATACAATAAAATTCCAAAATGTTTTAAGATATTAAATTTAAATGCATTTAAGAGTAAATTAAAAAACTTGTTAGTCGAAAAATGCTATTATTCTGTCAAAGATTGTATTTTGTTTTTTATGTCTATTGATTCATATTATTACATTAATTGTTGCAGATTTTATTACCTAAGTTTTCTATTTTATTCATATTGTATTTTAAAATTATATTGTAATCTGAATTTTGTACACTGATATCGGTAAAACATGTTGATCCAATAATAACATAACACGTCTGTATCTACCTTACACATGTTTTTGCAAATAAATAAATTTAGTATTTATTTTGTATTTTGCAGCACCCTTACGGGGTCTATGTATGTTTATGGACTGCCTGTAACAACATCATGCAATAAATGATTAAATAAATAATTTCTTATTTACTTCCTAGTTTTTTTAAAAACAAATTTGACTTGGACGAAACAAGTGAACAACAGAAACAAAGAGCATCAGAAAGTTTTCATATTTCTAGTCATAGTCAATATCAAAACTTTTCAGATGTCATTAGTGACAGTTCAACCAAATTATATGTCATAGAGTTTGGCCATTGTTGCTGGGTTGTGTTGCCCGCTTATGAGTCTGGGTCATGCGCCATACTATTGCCGACATATTGCCATACATTGCCTAACCATAGATTACTTGGCCATCAGTTACATTTTTGTGATGGTTGGGCAATAAGTTGCCAATAGTGCCGCCACAAATTGCCGTAAAAAATGGCCCGTTTAGACGCCCCTTTAAGGTTAGATTTGTTTTTATTAAAAACGTGCATACGGCCAATATGGCTCACTAGGTAGGCGGCCATTATGAACTACTAGGCCATATTGGCCGACTGTAACAAGTAAAATCATACTCATACCAATAAATAAAATTGGAGTGTCTGTTTGTAATATAATATCTACCAATAAATAAAATTGGAGTGTCTGTTTGTAATGTCAAAATAAAATGCCTTTTTCATGCTCACACTGTTATTTGTACTATATCTACCTATGCCTAAAAATCAATTAAATTTTTCTCTCTGTCAGTCTGTCTGTTACGGATAATCTTTTGAACGGCTAAACCGATTTAAAAATTCTTTCTATTGCTATTCTTATGCTATATAGATGTCGGATCACGCGGACGAAGTTGCGAGCTAGTTATTAATAAAATAAATGTTTTCTTTTAAGGCAATGGCTCCACGAAAACCAATTTCACAAAGAAAACGGTTAACTTGGAGCAAGGAGTCAATGAAAATGGCTATCGAAGACATGCGGAATAAGAAAATGGGCTCATTAAAAGCGTCCAAACTGTACAAAGTGCCCCGAACAACCTTGAGACGCTTAGCAGCTAAAATGGATGTATCTGCTGAAGAAGCGACTTGCGCGAAACTTGGAAGAAAACCAACATTGCCACAAGAATTAGAAAAAGAGTTAGTACAATACGTTTTGATAATGGAAGCAAAGTTGTTCGGCTTAGCCCGAAAGGATGTTATGGGGTTAGCCTATCAGCTGGCAATAAAAAATAATATAACTCATAACTTTTCAGAAAAAAATTAAAGTGCCGGTAAAGATTGGCTTAAATCATTTTTAGAAAGATATCCAGAACTTTCTTTTCGTCGTCCAACAGGAACTTCTTTTGCTAGAGCTAAGGGTTTTAATAGAGAAAGTGTGAATCATTTCTTTGATCTCTATGAAAAATTGATGGATAACTATAAATTCCCTCCAGAAAAAATTTACAACGTAGATGAGACTGGCATCAGTGTTGTTCCATCCCAAATGCTCCAAGTTTTAAGTCAAAAAGGAAAACGACAAATTGGTTGTTTAACATCTGCTGAAAGAGGGTCTTTAATAACTTGCGTGATGTGTATGAGCGCTGGAGGTTCATTTGTTCCTCCCATGATTATTTTTCCCAGGAAAAGAAGTCACCCGCTTTTAATGAAAGGTGCGCACCTCCTGGTGCTATACATGAATGTCATCCTTCGGGCTGGATTCAAACTAACTTATTTACAAAGTGGTTTCAACATTTTATTCAGCACGTGAAACCGTCAGAAGAATCTCCAGTACTGCTTTTTTTAGATGGCCATACCAGTCACACCAGAAACCTTGAACTGATAGACCTCGCAAGAAAAAATCATGTCCATTTACTGTCAATTCCACCACATTCCAGCCACAAAATACAACCGTTAGATAAATCATTCATGGGTCCACTAAAAAAATATGTTTCTGATGAAATTAAATCATGGGTAAGAAACAACACGCGGCCCCTAACTCAATATGATATGATGGAAGTTTTTGGACGCGCATATCTACGCACTCAAAGCGGCGAGATAGCTGTCAATGGTTTTCGGGCAACAGGTCTATATCCGGTAGACAGGAACGTTTTTAAAGATCACGATTTTATTGATATGAATGACCACGAATATAGAGTCTCCAATCGAGAAAACATTACTCTAGAACCAATTACTTCATCTACTCCTGCAATAGAAAACGGAAATATCACACCGGAACCAACTACTTCGTCTACACCTACAATAGAAAATTAAAACATCACACCAGAACCAACAACTTCGTCTAGTCTTGCAATAGAAAATGAATCTTTTGACGTAACACCTTCCGTAAATGAACCTGTTATGAGTAATGTGACTGCTAATGACAGTATCATCAGTTCGGCTTTAAGAAACAAGAACAGTGCTCAGCCTGTAAATTTAGTTCCCGTTGCAACGTCGCCACAGCCATCAACTTCAAAGGATAGTAACTTTATAACGCCATTCCAATTATCTCCGATACCAGAAATAACTCCTAGGAAAGCTACTAACCGAGGCAGAAAGGCTGCGAAGTCGACATTGCTTACTTCATCCCCGTACAAAAATGAATTGCTAGACTCATTGAAAAGAAAACAAGACCAAATCGAAAAGACTAAGAATAAAGTCAAGAAAGGAAAAGGCAAGGGTAAAAAGACAAAGTCAAAAATTGAGGAGGTACAAATGTCTAGCTCGGAGGAAGAAAATGAACCTTTGTATGACGAAAGTTCTGATGAAAGTCCTGATAGGAGCAATGTTTCTGATGCAAAGTGTCTGTATTGTGAGAACCTTTATTCTATGGATAACAGAGGTGAATCATGGATTCAATGCTTATGTTGCAAATTATGGGCTCACGAAGACTGCTCAGGAGTGGAAACTGATGTTTTCTTCTGCGAATTTTGTTCTACAAAGTAATGTTACGATAATATATTTTAGTTTTTTATTTTGTTATTATGGTGGACAATATGGCTCACTTAAATTTTGGCCAATATGGCCTAGGCCATATTAACCTACCGTGTTTAAATTTTGTTTATTTTTAAAGTTGTCAAAAATGTTTAATTAAACTGTGTTTCTATGTCATTAATGTTGGAATTTGTAATTGTTGATTAGTATTAAGTTCGAAGAACTGATTGAACCAATAAAGACTGTCTGATCTCATAAATCTCGTAATTTATTTCTAAAATAGCTTATGGTGTGCCATAATACCCGAAACTACTCTACTATGGAAACCAGACAACTGACAGACATACATAAATATTTCTAAATACAAACTTAATATAGATAAATAACACCCAGACACAGAATAAACCATCGTGCTCATCACACAAAGTTTTATCCTGGGTGGGGATCGAACCCACGACCTCCGGCTTAGCAGCCTCTTATAACGTTAACTCCAGATAACCGTTAGTAATTACAAAGACGCGGTAAATTATATCATGTATTGATTCATGACTAAAGGGGGTAGCTTTGGGGATGATTTTTCAAAAACACCGAAACATGTTTTCTTTATTTTAAGCCAAAATTATACACATCTAACTTTGAAATTGGCGGATTTTCATCTAAACTTATATAACCACTATTTTACCCCCTTGGGGGCTGATTTTTCAAAAACACCGAAATATGTTTTCTTTATTTTAAACCAATAAGCCAAATACGAAATTCCACACATCTAACTTCAAAACTGGGAGTTTCATATAAACTTACAACCGCTATTTTACTCCCTTAGGGTAGGAATTTTTTAAAAATCCCTTTACATCGAATTGTATTGTCATCGGTCCTTGATAGGTCTGTGCGACGTTTTAATTAAATTCGACGTTCTAAAATTGATGAAAAACACATTCAAAGATTCCATTACATAGATACATACCTACCAATCTAATAAAAGTGTGTTAAAAATGGGATATTATTTCATTTTCAAAGTTATTGATGTCGTTTTACTCATTAGGAGGCGTATTTTCAATATCAGTTTTTTTTTTCTTTTATATTTACGGAATAATTGCCTGTACACACTTAACGATTACACCCTGTATATTGACGGACTAGGTATATTTATGGCAATTTGATATTGTCTTATGGTTAATAATGACTTGTCCTTATGATACGCGCACCATGGCGCTATATAGCCCAACATGATTAAAGATCTAGACCTCAAAATCCGAGCCTCTGACAGATTGTCGTTTCGTAATAGTTGTTTTTTTTTATTACAGTTGTAAATGAAGAATCGCCGATACTCAAAAGAACTTTCTATAAAACAGAATGGACCAAACCAAAATTCACTGATAGACCTTACATGGACACAAGAAAAGACTACAAAAACAATGAAGATTTAAAAGAAAACACCTTACACAAAACTAATCCCCAAATTACACACACAAAAAATAAACGACCAAACTCTATGACAGTTTTCCCAAAAGCCTCGAATCCAATTTATTTAAAACATATAGTAAACAACATGCCCGCGCAAATTTCAAATTCGAATTTAGAACAGCTTTTATTGCCGGCAATAGCATCCGTTTATTATGCCACAATTAGGCATTATTCAGACAGTAATGAGGTTGAAAACGTTTTTTGGAGACCTAGATCAAGAATTCCTACTCCAGAACAATGGAATTATTTTGTTCAAACATCTAAAGCGGAGGGCAAGCTTGTAAAAGAAGCTAGATATTTATTATTAACGGTCGACGATGATGTTAGGTTGACTACTCAATCTCCAGCTAGCATTGAAGAGAAGAAACCGCAGGATATTGACAGTAAAGAAGAATCCAAAGAGGTTAAAAATGAAAATAAAAAGAGTGAAACTCCAAAAACAGAATAGTAATCAATAGAGGAATCATAGAGATAATACCTATATAAAGTCCATCTATCTTTTTCTATGATGTCATCTGGAATTTTGGACATCCGTCCCAAACAAGAGAGTAAAAACTACTCACTACAATAGCACCGCTGCGGCGCAGCTCAACTTGCTATTATGATTCCGACTTTATATCATGTACTTTAAAGTCAATTTTTCAAAATGACAGTAGTCTGATTGTCGCCACCTCATTTTATTTTTTTTATAGTTAGCTCCCGTATTGGGGTACAAGCCGTGTCGCGGGGGACTTTCCATACCATAAATCACACATATTGTGAATCAGGTTCCTTATTCAATATGTTTTTTTTCGTTTTCGCGGCAATCCCGCGCGATTTGAGCATGCGCGGTGCATGGTGGATGTCCGCGCGCATGCACGATGCATTTCTAAGTGCAGCTCATTATAGACCATATGTCAAGATTTTGACAGCTAAAAGCGCGGGCTTGACGCGTAAACAGTAGGGACCCAGGATTACACAAAGTGTGTCCCGTATGGGAATCCAACCCACGATCTCTGGCTCAGCAGTCAGAATTACGAATTACTAGACCAATAGGCCAGTCATTTAAAAATTTACCATACCTCACATGATTATAAGTTGTAACCTGTCAAAGCGGTCTTGTTGCAAAAAGAGATTATACATTTTTGTTTCATAAATTATTGGAATATGATTCGTATTGTCAATTATAAATATCGTACTATTTAGCATAAAGGTAAAATGTGTTTTTACTTATTTATGTTCCGTTGTATTATTGTATTTTCGTAAATTTCTAGCTTTGTTATTGTTAGGTAGGTCTGTACAATAAATATATTTGTAATGCATGTTTCTTCTAAATGTATTTTTTAATAAATTGTTAAAAGTAATTTTGCTATTTATTTTTTGACCTCCGATGCATAAAGACGGGTTAAAGTGTAACGTATCGTAACTGTAATCAGTCACACAGATATGATCCGTTAAACTTTAACCATTACTTCACAGTGCGCAGGAGCGCAGGACAAAATAAAGTCGATTAATCGTTCGTATACAATAAGTTAGATTACAACTCACTATAAAAACTCGACAATAGAAACTCCTCGTTTTTGCATTTTTTCATAACTAAGATTTTTTATGGATATTATTAACACTTAACCTTAAATTTCTTTTTATCATCTACTAGTGACCCTGGCCCATTGACATAGCAAGGGGATGACATAGACCAGGACTATGTCATCCCCTTCAATTAAAAAGCAAAAATTGACTACAAAGCATGAAAAAGAGAAAAAACTCGTGCGCCCTTTGACAGGTATTGTCCACAAAGTAGCGTTGTCTCTTTCTAGAGGTGGTCATTTTGTTAGGTTATGGCGCAGTCCTGTTATGCCATTGCATAGCTTTTATCGCAGACTCGGGCTTTAAGCGCGGCGATCGAATCAAGAAATTCCGTAACGATAATAAAACCTAACACCCCCACTCCGCCTACCATGTAGCTCGGCCGAGCGTTCGCTTAACGTATACCTATGTATATGGTACGACTGTACGAAGCTCGCACGGATCAAGACGAGCTGCTCCGAAATGTAATAGAAAAAAAACCTTTTTTTATATATTTTAAAATTTGATTTTTTTTATTTATTACTTAAAAAAAAAAAGTAGTACGTTTAGTTTTTTAATTATTTTTTTTAATTGCATGAGTTGATAAAAAATGCTATGCAATAGCTTTGCCGAGGCAGTCCCCGAGTGCCATACATTTTTTCTACGTCAATGCCCTGGCTAGTTTCATCACAAACTGATGATTGATCAATGATATATATATATGACAGAGCCCAACCCTATTTCCACTTAACGAAAACGTAGGTAACAGACAGACAGTCACTTTAACATTTATAATAGTAACTACCTGTTGCCCGCGACTTCTTACGCGTGAAAAATTTAAAAAACATTTATCCCACGGGAACATTTTTTCGGGACAAAAAATAGTCTACGTGCTATTCCAGACTAAATAAACCTGTCCTAAATTTCGTCCAGGCATACTCTCTGTCTTTAAAACAAAATTAATCAATTTCCGTTTACTTAAATTTTTCAAATTTACAGGGACTATTCTAATTAATTTTTGGATAAGCACAAGAACTTCAAACCCTTTCTGAAAGGAGTGGATAGTTTAAATATATGTTCTTGGCTCTGTATTTATATATTACTAGCGGCCCGCTCCGGCTTCGCACGGGTATAAAATATGGATGTTATTATACATATAAACCTTCCTCTTCAAACACTCTATCTATTAAAAAAAACGCATCAAAATCCGTTACGTAGTTTTAAAGATTTAAGCACACATAGGGATATAGGGACAGAAAAGCGACTTTGTTTTATACTATGTAGTGACTAGCGGACGCCTTGTCACCTGGGGTTAGTGTAGCTTCAGAACGATGAAAGAATTTATCAAATCTATCCAGTAGTTTCGGAGCCTATTCAATACAAACAAACAATCAAATCTTTCCTCTGTATTATATTGCTATAGATACAAAACAATGACGTCATTCTTTTGTATGATCAAATCATGTAGTTTTAATGTTTGTTTTGATATTTACAAATTCGTGACAACATAAAATTGTAGAGAAACATTGTTTTCCAGAATATTTTTGCAAATGCTATTTCCTAGGGTAAAATTATTTATTGTTATTGTAGTCATCGACCCAATTAGGCCTCCTGTTGTCCACTCTGATTGATCCGTTGAAATAAACATCTATCCAAGCTTTCGTATATTAGTAGGTTTCGTATTTATAATATCAATATTATAGATTAGTTTGTATTTATTCTACTTAAGTATACCTAAATGTGAAATGTTTGTTGTTTACTGATCTGAATATTAAACTAGGTATGTTGATTTGTAACGCTAACTCAAATGCGTAATAGTGTTATATGTTATCTTTAGATACCTAACCTACAACTCTGGAGTCATAATCTTAACAAAGGAAAAAACAAGAGTGCTTCCTAGAAGCAATTGTGCTGCGGTGAAACCCGATTAATCACCTTGTTATACAAAACGTTGTATGGTTAGTACATAAGGGGACGCCCATTGATCACGTGTGGCGTCTAAGAGGAAACGACGAGACGAGCTCTTGGCAAGTATCGCGTAATTTATGAGTCCCAAGAAAGTGGTTTCTTGGGAATCAAAAATGGCAAAAAGCCTACGTGAGAACCGGTCAAAATTATTAAAATAAATACTACATGTAATCCACTTTTAGGTGGCTAAAAGTGGATTATATTTAGTATATTTTTTTTCATAATTTTGACCGGTTTTGACATTCGTGTTTGCCTCAAGTCCCTCCCCACCCTCCGTTATGCGACTCATACTTGACGTGAGATTAGGGAGGATGTAGGGGCGTCAAGCCAAATCTCACGATATCTCACTAGAGGGAGGGAGAGGTGAAAAATCCTCCAAAATCACCTCACGTAATTTATGGATAAGCACAAGATTTCAATTATAAAACGAGCAACGAAGGGATCTTACCGTTAATTAATCAAGGTCATATTTATTTGTTATCAGTAGGTAGGTATAATCTAGATATGCGCGTGATTCACATTTTCATATATCTAGGTAAGGTAGGTTTATACATATTGGCATAAACGAAAAACTGTTTTCCAAAAAAATATTACCGACTTATAAATAAGTACAAGGTCAGCAAACAATAATATCTAGAACACCAAATTATAAATAAACATTTTGGATTTGGTGCCAAATAAAACAAAAAAACAAGTGTTTGGCCACGCACAATGTAGGGTTCCGTAGATACCCAACACCATATCTCAAATAAATAAAATTAGAGTGCCTGTTTGTAATGTCGTAAGTAATACCACTTTATTACTAAATACTTATGAAAGTATACACATGGTACTTAAACAAAAAAAAAAGATGCCTGCGCAAAAAAGATGTATTAAATCTGACACCAGCTCCACACGTTGCGTTGGCTCCAACGTCACTTGTCAAACATTTGGATCTAGAATAAAGCTCGTCCAACATTGGCGCCAATGCTATATTCTACATCTTTAAGTTGGACGAGTGGCGTTGATACCGACCTTGGCGCCAACGTGTGGAGCCTGTGTAACACTTTTGCTTCGCCAATTTTCTTTTGTGCTAAAAGTAACTACCTGAGTCCACGGTAGGTGTGGATATAACATCAATTTCATTTCATGTTAAATACCTACATAATAACATCTTAGGACAATTAACACAACGCCATCTCATCCCAAACTAGGTAGAGCCTGTATTTCCTACGGATTTACTCTCCTTAACGCCACGTTGTTTTTTTTCCATTTTCGCGGCCGTGCGAGCTGGCGCATGGGCGGTGCGCTCAAAGACGTCCTCCGCGCAGGCAGCTCTCTATTTACCATTAACTTGGCGCGAAAACGGAAAAAAAGTACATGATTATGGACCCTGTACTTATGGCAACCAGACATCTGATTAACACACCAACTTATAATAATATTATAAAGCTGAACAGTTTGTTTGTTTGAACGCGGTAATCTTAGGAAGGAAAAAAAATCTTTCACTGTTGGTTAGCCCATTTATTGAGGTAGGCTATATAGGATAGGCTATATAACATCACGTTATGACCAATAGGAGCAGAGCAGCAATGAGAAATGTTTCAAATACGGGGACGAAGTTGCGCGAGACAGCTTAGCAATCATGCCCTGACTGCCGCAGGCGCGGATTGAAGGGGGGTTATAGGGGCAACAGCCCCCTCTTCCCCAGACCCGTCTGAAAGATCTTTTTTTGGTAAATTTTGATACTTTACCGATATGTTTTGACAGGCAATTGCTCTCCCCTCGGCGACGGTGGCCGTTGTATCGGTGTGTTGAATCAAATAATAATAATAATATCTTGGGACAACTCACACAACGCTATCTGATCCCAAACTAAGCAGAGCTTGTACTATGGAAACCAGACAACTGATAAACATACTTATATATTTCAACACCCAGACAGAATAAACCATCGTGCTCATCAAACAAAGTTTTATCCTGAGTGGGGATCGAACCCACGACCTATTGCGTAGCAGTCGGATACACTCCCACCGCGCCACAGAGGCAGTCATGCAAGTCATGCGAGCGACTCACACCGGTTGGGTCACATATTGCCCTCCCTGAACAAAGTTCTGGATCTGCTCCTTAGTCAAGGTCTATAACCAGTAGACCATAAGGTTGGCGGTGTCCTGTCAAAGTAAATATGTGTGTGTCCCTTCCGTCTTAAGCACGTTCTCATAACGCCAACTTCAAACGTTGGGCGTCGGTCCCAACGCCACCCTGCCACTCGCCCAACGTGTGGATCTAAAAAATAACATTGGAGCCAACGTTGGGAGGAGCGTTATTCTAGATCAAACATTGGACAAGTGGTGTTGGGACCGAGGTTAGGTTAGGTTACGTGTGATGCCAGTGTTGGCGAAAGGCGCCATCATCAACTTTATACACGGCAGTAGCCTAATAGCTAAGTCATGGAACTCGTAATCATGAGGTCGCGATTTCGAATCCTACCCATTATACTACCGAACTGAATCCCTAACTAACTCTCAACACAAGCTATTGAGCGTAGCTGGAGGGGTTAACAGGATTGCTAATAATGTAGGTACCTTTGACTAGCGCAATCGATCCTATCTTACTGCCTATCTTATTAACCTACCCCTGTTTGGGGCGGGGCGGGAATAACAAAAATGTCAGAGGTTGAACGTGCACAACCTGCTTTGTTATAGATCATGCACTTTAAACCACATTATACATATAGTATGAGCAAGGGGTAGGCGGTAAGAAAGCTGTACATCCCAAACTCTACACCAAAAAGAAGAACTTAAGCTACTCCACGTACCAAAGTAAGGACTGCATTTGCATTCAAACAATACAAAATTCGATCGGAGTACTTATACAACAAAGTAGATAAAACATACTTAACTACAGACACTCTTAGAGAAAGTAAGATACTAATTATTTATTTGTAATTTCCTTTAACTTAAACGGCTACGGAGGCTTTAATTACAACACATACAATAAATTACACAAACACACACACACACACATAAACGCACATGCACACACACAATCACACGCAGTATTATGATTTATGACTGCCTCTGTGGCTCGGTGGGAGTGTATCCGACTGCTATGCAAGAGGTCGTGGGTTCGATCCCCACCCAGGATAAAACTTTGTGTGATGAACACGATGGTTTATTCCGTGTCTGGGTGTTTAATTATCTATAACTTAGCTGACTGCGCGCAACTTCGTCTGCGTAAATTTTCCCCGTTTTTGCAACATTTCTTATTGTTGCTCCCCTCCTTATTTCTCCACTATTTAATGGATGTTATTATACATATAAACCTTCCTCTACAATCACTCTATCTTTTAAAAAAAACCGCATCAAAATCCGTTGCGTAGTTTTAAAGATTTAAGCATACATAGGGATATAGGGACAGAGAAAGCGACTTTGTTTTATACTATGTAGTGATATGTATGTATTTAGATATATTTAAGTATGTTTATCTGTTATCTGGTTGCCAAGCTCTGCTTAGTTTGGAATCAGATAGCGTTGTGTGGGTTGTCCCAAAATATTATTATTATTATCATCCACCATGTTTGCTAAATATCATACATACTCATTTTGTATCTGTGGTCAACGATGTTGGTGGCAGAATCATCTTTATCATGTACCTACATATTACTAGGTATAAGTGTATTGTGTCACTGTTTGTGAACCCAAATAAAGTAAAAAAAAAAATACTCGTTTATGCAGACACTATGTACCTTATCTTATATAAACAAAACACATTTTGTTGTAAATTACTGTAATAACTATTCAATTTTAAATGTATAAACTCGTTTTCTATCTGCTGTTCGAAGTGCAATGGAAGAGCGAAGCCGCTTGTCACAGGAATAGTTTTAAAGCCCTTTGATTTGATATCGCACTTTATGCCCGCGCATAAAATCCGCCTTTTGTTTTTTTTAAGAATTATATGGTATCTAATGACGTACCTATAATTTATTAAAATCGGTTGAGCTGTTGAGGAGTTATGACTGGACATAGGAACATTGGAAGGATACGTGTGTATCCTTCCAATGTTCCTAATTGTGTCTGTTTGTACATAAGCGTCAAACACATACCCCTCCTCTGCAGTCAGGTAAAAAAAAAACAATTGCATAATGAAACACAATTACCGTGTCGCATGGAAACTGATATTTTCCTGTTCCGAGAAATACTATACTAAAAGATATGCATTTTCCTTATTCTATTATACTTACCTACGTATGGGAAGGATAGTAGAATAATAAAGGGTGTGACAAGTTGAAAAATTGTTCAGGGTCCATAATCACTATGTTTTTTTTTCGTTTCCGCGGCAAACCCGCGCGAACTGGCGTATGCGCGTTGCGCTCAAGCGCAATGCATTTCTAAGCGCTGCTCTCTTTAAACCATTATGACAACATTTTGACAGTTAGAAACGCGGGCTTGAAGCGAAAACGAAAAAAAGATGTGAATAAGGACCCAGCTGTAAGCTGTGAGGGGTCGTACTCGTTCGTTAATCACGTGAGGCTTGAAAGGGTGGGAGGAGGGATTGGAAGAAATCACGAAATATCGTCAAAATCGAAATACTTACTGTCTGAATTTTGACACTTTTTCATACATCGATGTTTCCCGGCCGCCGGCCGTAGGTAATTAGAAGGGTTCATTAAGGGGTAATGGCTTACCTTTAATTAGTAATGCGTGACCTAAAGACCTTTAAAAAAAATTAGAAATGACCTACCGTCAGGGCATTTGGGGGCTATAACTTTGAGGGGCGGTGAGGTAAGGAGTCGTAATGTCGGACCACCGGCCAAATGTCTACTGCGTTACAACATTTTTGCAATGGCTGTGTGGGGTGTGAACGCTCCAAATACCCCCTTGTTACGCCCATGTAACTAACATGACCCCCAAATCAAAACCCAGTATTACTCAGTGGGGTCAAACTCCTCAAAAACCAACATTCTAGATTCCACCCCGGTGAAAATTCACAATGAACTGCATACCCATTTAAAATAACAACTTCCGTATGACCAAAATTTCGATGTTGAAAAACCAAAACATGTCCCACCTTGCTTGAAGTTGGAAGTTCATTAACAAATACCAATTGTGAATTCTGTTCACAATGGCTTCCAAGCAACCCTGCTGACCGTGAACTCGCCGCAAGGATACACGGGTTCAAGATCAACAAGTTAAGTGAGATTTCACGCATCTTGTTCTTATGTTTGTAGCGGTTTATTTGTATTTCAAGAGGGTTTATATTTATGCATAACATTGTTGACGTAACTTTTTATTTCGTACAGCGAGCAACACGCTCTGGCTTCACTCGGACGAACAGACCCTATAATATAATTGAGATGTGAGATATGCCTGTATACCTGCCTACCTACAAAGTACGAGTAGGTACTATTCACGGGTACTACCTATAGTAACATAAATATGTCATCAAATTTCAGTAGTGTATAATAAACATGCAGGGCCGGATCTAGGAGGGGGGGGACCGAGGCACTTGCCGCCAAATCGAGTGAAATGATTTGCAACCCCCCCCCCTTCCCCCCCCCCCAATAATAAGTACGTTCTGCTGGGCGCTAAAACCTTTATATTTGTAAACAAACTCTTCAGCTTTATAATATTAAGTATAGATGAACGTACCCAGCGGGGCATTTGAGGCTTGAAACACCCCCTCCCTCTCCCAGAATTGCATATTGCATAAAGGTACAAGGTAGGTATACATTTGGCCGGTTTAGTGAATTGTACCACTTAACGGTTACGTGGTACAATTCACAATTTTTCGAGGAGCGGGGAAGGTTAGGTCCTAACCTATCTTCCCGCTCCTCGAAAAATTATCCTAAGTTTGCCCATGCTTTAGTTGTTGATACAGGGTGATTGAAATCTACACTAATATTATAAAGAGGAAAGATTTGTATTTTTGTATGTAACGAATAAACTCAAAAAGTACTGGACTGATTTTAATAATTCTTTTTTTGTTGGATAGCCCATTTATCGAGGAAGGCTATAGGCTATATAACATCGCGCTACGACTAATAGGAGCGGAGCAGCGACGAGAAATGTTGCAAAAACGGGGAAAATTTACGCATACGAAGTTGCGCGGGACAGCTAGTCTATACTAATTTTATAAAGCTGAAGAGTTTGTTTGTTTGTTTAAACGCGGAAATCTTAGGAACTGCTGGTCCAATTGAAAAAATCATTTTCGTTGGGTAGCCCATTTATCGAGGAAAGCTAACTACTATGTTGGCTACGAACAACAGGAGCGGAGCAGCATTGAAAAATGTTGCAAAAACGGAGAAAATTAAACCTTTGTAATATCAGTTTTGGAAAATATTTAATAAGTTAACCAAGTGGTAGGTGATTAAACCTATCACTTGTTTCTAGAGTTATGGCCTTAATCACCTACAGACTCACCACATCATTTTTTCACATCTCATCATATCATCAGCCTATCGCAGTCCACTGCTGGACATAGGCTTCTCCAATTGCACGCCACTTTGTTATATTCTCGGCTTCTCGCATCCAGCTCCTGCCAGCCGTTTTGCGTAAATCATCACTCCACCTGGCCTGACTCCATCAGACTATTTTACTGGAGTAAAATAATTGTTTATTGTGAGGTTGAAGTCCTCCACCTGACAATGAAACATCGATTTTACTCCGGCGTCTCTCAGATGTGTGGTGAATGGTTGTGTGACAAAAGTAGGTTGGTGGTGAAGGGTTAACTTGTATTTTTTTTTAATATTACGTAGGTATTTATTTGGTGTAATTTTTTTTTTTTTTTTTAATAATGTAAAGAAGCCAACAGTGGGAGGTTATTATATATATATATATATCATCAGCCTATCGCAGTCCACTGCTGGACATAGGCCTCTCCAATTGCACGCCACTTTGTTCTATCTTCGGCTTCTCGCATCCAGCTCCTGCCAGCCGTTTTGCGTAAATCATCACTCCACCTGGCCTGAGGGAGGTTATTAGTATATTAAAAATCATTTTGTAGTGTGTACGAGTATCGCACCTCCCGTGGTTCAAAAGCCGATGGTAATTCATATTTTTCAAAGGAGTGTTTGAAAATGTAATGATGAAGTCAATTTGACTACAGGTAGCACGCACGATGACTGACTCGTCGATTCTGCGCCTTATTTCTGTCCCGTCGTATTTCCGTTCGATCGGACTATGAGAGTGAGTGAACAGAGAGTGAAAGTGCACTTATGTTTGTGCCCTATAACATCTCCTACGTACCTACCTACAAGTTGGATCAACGTAACTTGACCGGATTAAAGTTATGTTCTTATCACTTTCGCGCATGTCATAGAGATGCGACCCTAAAATTACTTACGAAAACTATTAATTCTGTTTAATCGATTAAAAATACTAACAAAATTTTAATTCAAGAATATACAAATTCTATCCATATGAGTTCATAAAAGTTCAAATTTAGAACAGTTACAGTAAATACTAAAGAAAGTTTGAAAAATAATTTCTTTACGAAAAAATCACAAAAAACATGAGTTAATAGTACTAATTAAGACAATATAATGCGTAATCCATCTCTAATTCTCTAGGTTTAGTAAGTAGTTGATTGACCATTGTTATTAATATTACATATTTACCTATCAGAGCTTATTGGTTTAACGGTACTTGATTGATTAAATCAAATTAGGTAAATTTGAACAGACGATGGTACCTACATCCACATAATTGCATTAACGGGTCACCTCATCACCTGAGCACAGGTTCTTTACCTGATAGCGGCTCCACACACAACATAATAAAGATGAATCATTTCTCGACGATATAAATACGGCATCGACGCCATGTTTTGATGCAGTTTCCCGCCAACAGCGAATTGACAAACTGGTGCGTTCAAGTTTTTTGTTGTTTATTTTTATTAATTTTTTTTTAATTCTTTGTTTTTTTTGTAGAATTCTGTTGTTTGTTGAAATTTAACCTTTTTATTATTTTTTGCGCTATTAGTGTAATGTTTTTCTATAACTTATATTACCTGCAGTTTTTTCATTAACATTTTTTATTTCGAAAACTTGATGGAAGCTTTAGGGATAGAATGTTATTAAAAGATAATTACTTAACTATAAAGACATAATTTAAAAATTAATTATTTTTAGGTGAGAAATGGATTTTCTAAAGAGCAGCATTGTCCTAGCAGCGTGCATAATTCTATGTAAGTACTTTACTTTATTTAGAACTAGCTTTCGCCCGCGGCTCCGCCCTCATGGATGTCGATTATCGCGATAAAACTATCTTATGTCCTTCCCCGGGACTCAAACTATCGGTTTAGATGTTTAAGCGTGAAAGCGTAACAGACAGACAGACAGAGTTACTTTCATATTTATAATATTAGTATGGACTATGAACAGAACTGCCTCTGTGGCGCGGTGGGAGTGTGTGTGGGTTAGATTCCCACACGGGACACCACTTTGTGTGATCCACAAATTGTTCCGAGTCTGGGTGTACTTTGTGTCCGTGACTTGTATGTTTGTAAAGTCCCCCGCGACACAAGGCTTGTACACTAATGCGGGAGTCGTTTTTAACAAAAAAAACTATTATATAAGAAACCATGTCATACATACGGTGTTTGCATTGGTCTCTCTCACGCAAATTAAGTCCCTGATATACCTATACACAGTAATATTACTTATTCTGTGCCTACACCAATTTAAAAAAATACTGCCTGTTGGCCTAGTGGTTAGTGACGCTGACTGTTAAGCTGGAGGTCGTGAGTTCGTTCCCCACACAGGATAAAACTTTGTGTGATGAGCACGATGGTTATTCTGTGTCTGGGTGTTATTTATCTATGTTATTTAAGTATTTGGAAATATATAAGTATCTTTATCAGTTGTCTGGTTGCCATAGTACAAGCTCTGCTTATTTTGGGATCAGATGGCGTTGTATTCAAATATTCATCAGCAGTCAGACAGAAGGCGGAAGGGTGTCGTTTTATTCACAACATTGTACCAACAGAAATTTGTTCAGGGGGTGGCAACTTGTGCCCCAACCGGCCAAGTGTGAGTCGCTCGCATAACGGGGGGGGAGTGCATTTGATTCAACACTAGTACACAAGCCACAATGGTTATTGCCTGTCAAAATGCGGGGGGACAATGGCTGCTGTTGGCTTGTGTTTGTTTGGTTGTTAAAGTTTGATTAGGTATCACAAAATTTGCTTTCAATATTAAAAACAATAACATTGTGTACACTTATCGGATACAAGGTGACGTAAACTAACAGACTCGGACCAAACATACTTAGTTTTTTTTTTTCAAAATCAAAAATACTTTATTAATTTAGGTTACAAGTGCAACGCTTATGAACGTCAGACAAAATTTGGAATAGAATGATTCTACATTTAATGCTAAGTTCGCAAGAGTAAAGCCGTGAGAAAAGAACTTGGCAATAAAAACTCATGGCCACTTTTTTTTAAATGCCAGTTTTTACAATAAATTTGTATATATACACTCTCGACTCGACTGCCTCTGTGGCGCGATGAGAGTGTATCCGACTGCTACACAAGAGGTCGTGGGTTCGATCCCCACCCAGAATAAAACTTTGTGTGATGAGCACGATGGTTTATTCTGTGTCTGGGTGTATTTATCTATAATATGTATGTATTTAGAAATATATAAGTATGTTTATCAGTTGTCTGGTTTCCATAGTACAAGCTCTGCTTAGTTTGGGATCAGATAGCGTTGTGTGAGTTGTCCAAGATATTATTATTATTATACAGTAAAGCCAGTCAGGTGCTGCAACCATTGATTAATGATTCTCACACCCAGGACCACTTTGAAAGCCTGTAACCGTTTTGCACCCTCAGGCGCCGCTCATCCCACGAGCAACACGCAATCCCTACCAGTCCTGAAGGACCAACCGGCCGAGGTGCTGTTCAAGGCGGATAACTATTCCACTGTACTGCTGGAATGCGTCACAGAGAATTCAGATAAAGATGTTCAGTGAGTTCCTACATACCTATCTACGGTTGGATCAACGTAACTTGACCGGATTGAAGTTAGGTTCTTATCACTTTCGCGCATGTCATAGAGATGCGACCCTAAAATTACTTAAGAAAACGATTAATTATGTTTAATCGATTAAACATAGCTACTAAGAAAATTTTAATTCAACAATATAAAAATACTATTTAAATGAGTTCATAAAAGTTTCAATTTAGAACAGGTACAGTAAATACTAAAGAAAGTTTGAAAAACAATTCATTACGAAAAAAAAAACACAAAAATCATGAGTTAGTAGTACTAATTATGACAATGTAATGCGTAATCGCATCTCTAATTCGCTTGATTTAGTTACCGCCCCCGCCCCGCGCCCCCCGCTTCCTGTCACCATTTACTACTAAAAAATGCGTCTGCGCAAACATAAAAATGTAACAGACATAGTTACTTTCACATTTATATTATTAGCTTGGACTCGTTTGTGACGTCACATTTTCTAAGGTTTTTTAAATCATTTACTTGATTTATTCTGGTACCTATTTCTTATGACGATTAAACAATTTAATACAAGTTATGGTTACCGTCAGGCTTGATTACAAGCCTGACTTCTTTTCCAATATCGTTCTAATGAATGCCCATTTTAAATCTATATAAAACTGAAGAATTTGTTTGTTTGTTTGCTTGAACGCGATAATATCAGGAACTACTGCTTCGAATAGAAAAAATCTTATACTGATAGATAGCCCATTTATCGTGGATATGCTATATTATGCAATGAAAAATGTTGCAAAAGCGAGGAAAATTGACGCAGACGAAGTTGCGCGGCTCATCAGCTAGTACTTATGTAGTTAAGATATATTTAAGCTAGATGCCTGCCCCGGCTTCGCACGGTTGTCATTGTCGTATTGAAGTAATTTTTATAGGCATTTCTTGCCAAAGACTTTACAAATACAATAATTGCATTTTTATAGTTGATAGTTCTTTAACTACCGACTAGATGTCGCTACGGGGGCCTAACCCGTAAGCATTAAGAGATAGAAGAATTTGATATCTAGTAACATAGTCCAGATAGGTGGTTCGCTTCTGGCCCCGGTTTGGCTACGGAAGTCTCGGGTTCGATTCCTGAGTCTGGATACAAATTTTTCTATCTTTCAAAAATGCAATTATTGTATTTGTAAAGTCTTTGGCAAGAAATGCCCATAAAAATTACTTCAATATTCGGCCTGCCTCATCATAATTTGTTAAAATGCTCTCTGTAACGAAGCAATAACAAAAGCCGTGATAGTTCTTTAACTACCGACTAGATGTCGCTACGGGGGCCTAACCCGTAAGCGTTAAGAGATAGAAGAATTTGATATCTAGTAACATAGTCCAGATAGGTGGTTCGCTTCTGGCCCCGGTTTGGCTACGGAAGTCTCGGGTTCGATTCCTGAGTCTGGATACAAATTTTTCTATCTTTCAAAAATGCAATTATTGTATTTGTCATTGTCGTAGTTTTTTATACCTTGAGTTACATTATTGCAATTTTCGTAAAGATCTCCTTTTTCGTAACAAAATAAGCCTATGTTACTCTCCGATAATGTAGCTTTCAAATAGTGAAAGAATTTTTCAAATCGGTCCAGTAGTTTTGGAGCCTATTCAATGCAAACAAACATTCAAATCTTTCCTCTTTATAATATTAAGTAGGTACAGCTATTCTTGATCAGAAACAATCTAAGCTATGGTTCAAAATACTTCTTTTGCCTAAAATGCAAATTAAAGTCCGTGCCGGAATTAATATGTTTTTCGTCCTTCTTAAATAGCAACACCCAGATATAGAAAACCGTGAATTTGTGTTAATTACAGCGGTAGTCGTGTTTTTTCAGTTTTCTTATTAAGAACTTATGTCTTTATCATAACCTAAGTACCTACCTATGATATAATTATATTGTTATTAACTAATAGTATAAAGATGTCACATTTTCCTCATATTATGAAATATATTACCATGTCTGTTATCTAAGGTACACTTCATCATAACAAACTGCAAGTCTGAACATAAAAACAAGGATAAATACCTACTTACTTAATTGTTTTTCCTTATGACAATTCTGTCATGGATATTCACAAAGTGCATCTTAAGTGGTATACTAATTAATGTGACTCAAATAATACAATTCCTAATTGACACTCTATACAGTGATTTTTAATATAATAATAACTTACTCTTGGTTTCTTTACATTAAACCAAATAACTTCGTAATATATATTTTGAAAAAAAAAAAACAAATTACACCATCACCACCTTTCATCTACTTTTATCATATAACCATTTATCACACATCTCAGCGATCCCGGTGTAAAATCTATACTAATATTATAAAGCGGAAGAGTTTGTTTGTTTGTTTGTTTAAACGCGCTAATCTCAGGAACTTCTGGTCCGATTTAAAAAAATTTTTTTTTGTTAGATAGCCCATTTATCGAGGAAGGCTATAGGCTATATAACATCACGCTACGACTAATAGAAGCGGAGTAGCGACGAGAAATGTTGCAAAAACGGGGAAAATTTACGCATACGAAGTTGCGCAGGACAGCTAGTCATAAATAAAAAAATATATAAACGTTCGCTGTTTAAGCTGTCCCGCGCAACTTCGTCTGCGCATTTTCCCCATTTTTATAACATTTCTCATTGCTGCTCTGCCCCTGTTGGTCGTAGCGTGATGTTACATAGCCTATAGGCTTTCTCGATAAATGGGCTATCCAACAGTGAAACAATTTTTGAATTCGGTCCAGTAGTTCCCGAGATTACCCCGTTCAAACAAACCAACAAACAAACTCTTCAGCGTTATAATATTAGTATAGATACGCGGAATATTCTAATAAATATTTTTTTGGTAGAGTAGTACCTCCCTACAAAAAGTCCGAACGCATAAACGATTTTCAGGAGCAAATGGATTGAATTGATGTTGTTGGCTCTGTATATTACTAACTCATTTTTTTTCGTCTGAATCCCTCAGAAATGCATAGCTGTAACATGAAAACTAATAGGTGCTTATATGTATAGCTCCTGTTATTGTTTTTTTTTTCTATTAATTACTAGCTGCTGCCCGCGGCTATACCCGCGATATCCCGTCTTACCAGAGGCGGTTTTGGCCTAAGGCAATTGGCCTAGGCCTAGAGCGGCTAAATCTTAGGGGCGGCTAGTAGTCATTATGCCCCTCCTCCCGTCACGCGATGTACTTAGATGGTATCGGGTGAAATTATGGTATAGGGTGACATGATTTGCACCCACGGCCCTGTCCAGGGTCGTCTGGCATGGCCCTGGGCCTAGGGCCAACACTGCAAATCCGCCTCTGCGTCTTACATATCGGCTCTAATGTTTGGTAGTTGTTGGTAAAACGGAAAAGAAAAAATAAAAAAAAGTCCCGCCGCCAGTCCCGAGTTCTGCGCTTACCAATAAGTAAAATTGGCGATTCTTTTTTTTATTTATTTAGATAACCACTTTGTTCTAGGTACAGGTATTTTATATAAATAAACTTTTTTCCAGATATTCTTGGCACAAGAACGGCGCACCCTTCGACTGGGAAGCAGCTGGCCACATAGGTCAACGCCAGGGAGAAGGCAGCATCATGTTCTTTAATCCCCAACCCCAGGATGAAGGCATCTACCAATGCTTCGCCAAAAGCCCTGCGGGAACCGCAAGCACTCGGCCCATTTCCCTTAAAAAAGCCTTCTTAAATGCCCCAAAAACAGAAACGAAAGACCACACACCAGTTTTTGGCAAACCTTACAAATTGGATTGTCCCATTCCTGAATCTTATCCAAAGCCAACCATAGTGTGGAAGACACAACTCCGTTCTGACCCCAGTGTCATCGAAAACATTCTAAATCGAAGGATCACTTTGTCTCCTGAAGGCACGTTATACTTCTCTAATATTACAGAATCTGACATAAGTCCTAGCTTCAAATACATCTGTATAGCTCAGAGCCCTGCTGTCAAAGAAGATGTGGTGTTGGCTGAGCATTTCCTCAAGAGTTTAGTAGAGAACAAGGAGCCAAATGATGGAGAACTGGTTCCTCAATACCTCAGCAATGATATGATCGCTAAAGTTGGAGATGTCACTATGATTTACTGCATCTACGGTGGAACGTGAGTATTGATTTCATATTTTGTTACAAGATAGTCTTTTGCGTTGAAGATTAAAAATAAAACAACATAATTAGTAAGCACTTATTCAGTAAAATATATCTCCGTAAAAGATATATTTAATAATCAAGGAAGTGATAAATATAAAATACAATAGCGTAGTAAATATCTTGGCTCATAGTTCATAGCTTTTTACGTAGGTATGTACCTTAGTGCCAATATCAGGGTCCGATCTGGCCATTTATCCACTCCGGGTTAAATCGTTTTCGCCGCCCTTTATCATTGACGTATAGACCAGTAGGCTTACTCTCTTTCTGTAAAACGAAATTCATGAATTACGTTGTCATAAATTTCTTGATTTTACGGGGACTATTCTAATTAATTTTTGGATAAGCACAAGAAGTCCGAACCCATGGACGAATTCCAAACACGAGTGGATTGAATTGATGTTGCTGACTCTGTATACTACCACCTCATTTTTAATCGAAACTTCGATTTCATTGAATTAGAGTAGGCCTCCAGGACTGCGCCATCCCTGGGAATTAAAAAGTCAAAATTGACCGCAAAGCGTGAAAGAGAGAAAAAACTCGTGCAGCCTTTGACAGATAATGTCCACAAAGTAGTCTCTTTAGTAGCGTTGTCTCTTTCTAGAGAGTGGTCAATTTTGTGAGGTTATGGTACAGTCCCTGGTCTCTACGTCAATGGCCTTCACATATATTTTCAAAAATAGGATTGTCAGTGCCGCTCTAATATTCGGGGTAAAGTATGCGTGCGGGGGGGGGACAATGTTTGTGGAGAAAATAGATGATATTTGTATTTGTATAGTTACCAGATTAAATTATAAACCACTAGCTGACCCGCGCAACTTCGTCTGCGTAAATTATCCCCGTTTTAGCAATATTTATTATTGCTGCTCCGCTCCTTATGTCTCCACTATTTTATGGATGTTATTATACAAGTAAACCTTCCTCTTCAATCAGACTATCTATTAAAAAAAAACCGCATCAAAATCTGTTACGTAGTTTTAAAGATTTAAGTATACATAGGGAAATAGGGACAGAGAAAGCGACTTTGTTTTATACTATGTAATGATTAGTTTCAAACGCATCGGTTATCGCGATTAATTAGCCAAACCAGCTAGCCAGACCAACCAGCTAAATAGTAGGGGGGCATTTTAGTCAAGTCTGGAGTGGGGGGGGGGGGGTAGTTGTCCCTGTTGCCATTGATCTGCGTCTGTTATGCGTGAAAACGTGTTAACTTTTACGATTATATAATCGATATTATTGCCAGCCAAAAAATGCATGAGTAGTCCATAGCTGATTGGTCTGTTGTGTCTAGTGGTTAGTCGCCCTGGCTGCTAAGCCGGAGGTCCTGAGATCGGTCTCCACCCAGGATAAAACTTTGTGTGAAGAGCGCCACGCTTTATTTGTGTCTGGGTGTAATTTATCTATTACTAGCTTTCGCCCGCGTCTTCGTCCGCATGGATGTCGGTCATCTCGATAAAAACTATCCTATGTCCTTCCCCGGGACTCAAACTATCTCCACACCAAATTTTATCTAAATCATTTTAGCTGTTTGAGCGTAAAAGCGTAACAGACTGACAGACAGACAGAGTTACTTTGACATTTACAATATTATAAGTTGTATGTTTATCAGTTGTTTGGTTGCCATAGTAAGTAAAAGCTCGGCTTAGTTTGGGATCAGATGACGTTGTGTTAGTCGTCCCAAGATATTATATAGCACATGATACCTATACTGATATAACAATTAAAAGCATGTTGGAATTAATCGTTTCATTCAAAAACTATTTTATCGCACTATGCATATTGTAATAAAATGAAATATTCTTGATTAAGTACCTATTTTATAAAAAAATTTCAGCGATAGCAAAGGTATTTTAGCAGCTGTCATAATTCACGTTTTTAACATGCTAACGTCTTATAAATAGATGACCGGGTGCACGAACAAAAAAGTGTCACGGTCCGTCACGTTTCGCCCGCTGACAGGCAGAAGTATTGTAGGGTCCACTAAAGCTGTCACCGGCAAGGTTGATTATTACAATGTCATCAATGTTTTGGAGATTGCATATTGCGGCACTATTGGCAACTAATTGCTCGGCCAATAATGGCAATATGTCTGCAATTGTATGGCGCATGATTGAATGATGCTTCGCATTTTTTCTTCGATTGCGCATGAAGTCTTCTAAACAGGCTACACAACCCGGCAACAATAAAATAGAGAGCGACTGAAACAACAACAAAATTGGCCGGACAACATTGCGGAAAATCGATCGTTTAGCGATCGTCCGGCAACCATCAAATCAATATTGGAGAGTACTGCCATGTTACATGCCACAGCATTGCCGTCACTGTTGGCGGCCACAGCATTGCCACAAATTGCCGTAAAAAATAGCCCGTTTAAATGCCCCTTTATACTGCTATACGTCAATAACAGCAACACAACACGTGTGAATTATCATTATACCTATTTAACCATTATTCTTCTTCCAGTCCCCTCGGCTTCCCAGACTGGTTTAAAGACGACAAGCTGATTGAGAGCAAGCACAGTGACAGGGTAACCGACCACAACCGCACCAGCGGCAAGAGACTGCTCATCAAGGAGACGCTCCTCGAAGACCAGGGTACCTACAAGTGTGAGGTCAACAACAAAGTTGGGAAGAAACAGACGCATAGCATGAAGTTGACAGTTGTCAGTAAGTATCTCGTTTAATTTTGTAGTTTGGAACCCCCTTATTTATGACTTATGCCCGCGTGATGTTGCGTTAGACGTTAACGTTTTGATAAAAAGTAGCCACAGTTACTTCTCACATCTTCAGCCGTTCGTTCGTCTAGCTGTTTCGGAACAAACTGACATACAGGCGGACAGACAAAATAAATAAAAATGGTTTTTGCTATATGTAGGTACCAGGTAAAAATCTGTTATTTTAACATTAGAAACAGACATTTCAATTTTATTACAATATACAATACCACGTTTAAAATGTCTGGACCAAAATCAGAGCGAACAGACACACACAAGTGGTAATTAAGAATGTTTGTGATATTTCAAAAAGATGTTAAGGGTCAAAAAAAGCTCCTTATGAAAAACCAATCGCAAAATCACATACTTGATTTTGCTATTCGTTTTATTAAGGAGTGATTTTTATATGAACCAAAGATTGACTTGATAATCTAGTGGTCAACCAACCCAGACAGCTATGCAAGATCGTGGGTTTGATTCCCACCTAGAGTAAATCTTTGAGTCCTGAACATAATTGTCTGGGTGTAATACACCTTTTTACTTAAAAATCATTGGTGTAATAACGATGAAATGAAATGTATTTTTTTTCACAGGCGCGCCAAAATTCGTCCAGAAACTCGAAAAACAATTAGATGTCAAAGAAGCCCACGATATTGAAGTGCCGTGTAAAGTATCTGGTCTGCCAGAACCGAAAGTAACCTGGACTTACAATGGCAAGCCACTTGAGAACAACCAATACAAAGATGGTGTTCTACCAATAGCTAAAGTGAATAAAGCCGAATCGGGTTACTATGGCTGCAAAGCTGAAAACGAGCATGGCGTCATATACGCCGAGACGCTAGTCAACGTCGTTTAAAAACCACACCTTGTGTTTGTTTACTCTATTGCTTAAGTATAAGTGAATAATTTATAATATTTATGTATCTCACTGTACAAGTCCTGTTAAATGTACAACATCTAAATAAAGTAGTGACTATTTTCATGAGATTGTTTTTTTTCTCCAAAGGTTAGGCGCCGTTTATTTATTACGAAAGAGGAGTTTGAACTCTTCCGTTAAAAAACTGGCCAATAAATGTGAAGAAAAAACCGGGCAAGAGTATGTCGGACCATGCTAAGTGTAGGATTCCGCAGCCTTAAATAATTGCATAATCAGAAGAGCGTATGTTCATGGCACTTACGCCCTTTTGTTGAAAATAGCAGTTTTTCAGAAATAACTTATGCGTTGTTTACACGTATTAAGTGGTTAAGTCGTCAACTAAATTTTAACTAAATTTTAAGTGACTTACTGTTGAGTAGCTGTTTACACGTGTGAAGCTTATCCGTTTAGTTCATAAAATCATAATGGACGACCAAGAGGGTGTTGAACTGAAACTTAAAACTAGTGAGTAGTAATTATTTGACCAAAGATTGATGATTTCGAGCTATACATTATTACCTATTAAAGAAAGTAGAGATCCCTACGAAAACGACATTAATGTAACTCAAGGTATAAAAACTATGATTTGTCACCCGTGTGAAGCCGGGGAAGGCTTCGCACATATCTTGAAAATCATTATTTTTTTAAGGTACCCTTAAAAAAATAATGATTTTCAAGATTTTGTTCTTTCACTTTATCGGCGTTAGTAATTTATTCATGCAAACGTTGCAACCTTAGCACTAACAGTCTCTGAGCTAAGCTGCGGACGGACGGCCATAAGGGAACTATAAGGGTTCTGTTTTGTCATTTTGGCTAAAAATGGGGGTGTATTTCATATAGTGTTACAACGCAATACTAATAATAAAACTGCTGTAACATATTTAGTAAGCAAACACAGAGCGTGTCATGTGTGTCATGCCCGCGAAAATGTCAGATATCCCTAAAGGTACGGTTGACAAACAACGACCCCCCTCCTCCCGTCACCCGAACTACTCACACTTGAACGATGTTGAGCCATTCATTATCGTTGAATTGATGAACACGTAATCTCCAACCATAACCCCAAAACATGATCCTCGATGCACCTGTGTGATGCGTGGTCAAACAAACGGACAGGACCCTCCACCTTCCCATGGACCCACCATCCTCCTGGATATATGGTCCGAAACTTGGGAGAAGCGCGTGACGCGCTTTTTCTTGACTCCCTACAAATATTTTTCTATATCCTCCTGTCCCTACGCCCTCTCCCCGTTCTGAGGCGGCGCTTCTACAACGCCTTACGGGCGCTGAGAGAGTTCTTTTTATTTGTGCTTGTTGCCGCTAATGCGGCCGTACGTCACTCCACGCCTTCGTCGCCCGCCTAGGTCCTTTCCTCTTGCTCGAGCCTGCTCCTGGTCTTACTCCAATTGTGCGCAAAGTCTCTCAACCGTCGAAAGTTTGCCTCCGAGTTGACTAATTCCCTATAATATACTGGTCCCTCTACCCCTCCTAAGTCTATGCTATCTAACATTCTACGCCTGATATCGTCGTAAAGGGGGCATCGCCACAGAGTGTGGTCCAAGCATTCATCCTCTTCTCCGCAGTAACACAGGGGATCCTCACACAGATTCATTCTATGTAACCTAGCCTTAAAACATCCATGACCACTAAGAATCTGAGAAACGTGATAGTCCGGTTCGACCCAAGGAGACTTGAGCCGATCCGCCACGTCCGGGAAGAAACGGAAGAGTTCCCTACCCTTATCCTCATTTAACCATTTCTGCTGCCACGAGGCAACAGTCTCCTCCGTAATTTGGCGTCTCGCTATCCTGAACGCATCCCGACCTAGGTGTCTTACATCGTCGATCTGTCCCGCCCGGGCCACCTCGAGGTCAGCTGGCAGTACTCCTGCAAGGACGGATAGGGCTGCCGTACTGACGGATCTATAGGCTTTTGTTAGTAATATGAGAGCCGGTCTCTGTGTACGAAGCAACGCGCTTCTGACCATGTGCGTGGTCGTTCGCCTCCACCAACATCCGGCCGCATAGGTGACAGTTGCGGTGTATGTGCCCCGGTACAACAGCTTGAGAACTTCGTACCGTATTCCCCAGGATGAGGCGGAGACTCGCGACATTTTCCCGAATGCTGCTGCGGCACGCTCCCCGATGGACTGCGCGTGTTCCCTAAAGCTTTGTCCCGCGTCGACGACTACCCCCAACACCTTGGTTGACTGTACCCCCTTGATGGATATCCCATTGAGTCGAATCGTAGGGGGGCGGCCTGGCATTCTCCCCTTCATAGTCATGGAGTATGACTTTGCAGGGGAGAACCCCAGCCGGTTGCGGTGCCCCCACTCGGTGAAAAGTCCCATGGCGCATGAGGCCGAGGCCTCGATGCCGGCGCGAGTGTTCGACTCGATGAGAATCGTTACGTCGTCCGCGTAGGCAACCAGGTGAACCCCGGTCGGATACGGTAATCGAAACAAATCGTCCATGAGTAGGTTCCACAGAGAAGGTCCCAAAACTGAGCCTTGCGGGCATCCCATGGTCAGCGGTTTCCTCACAACCCTACTTCCAACGTAAAAACCAACTCGGCGGTCCAGAAAATAAGCCACCAACATCTTGTAGATGTTCGGCGGGCATCCGCCATTTTTAGCCTTCAGCAGGATCATGGGCCACCACGCGTTGTCGAATGCGCCGGCGATGTCAAGAAACACCGCTTGTATATATTTAAACTTGCTCTCTGCGACTATTGCCTGGACGGACTGGAGAGCCGTCAGTGTTGAGCGACCCCGAGAGAACCCGTGCTGACACGACGAGATATTGCGCGAGATGTTAGGGGCGCATTTTAGCATGACCCGTTCCAAGATTTTGCCCAGTACCGAGAGAAGCGTGATGGGGCGATACGCTTTAGGATCGGACAACGGTCTGCCGTTCCCTTTCGGTAGGACAATCAGCCGTCCGTCCTTCCACGCACCAGGAAAAGTGCCCTCCTCGACGCAAAGACCGAAAACCCGCGTAAGTTCCGAGCTAGCTGCTTGCCACACATGTTTGACCATGCGGGCGGTAATCCCGTCCGTCCCCGAAGCTGTGTTAGGCAGGTGCCTGACTATCTCCCAGATATCACTTCTCGACAGAGGGGGCGCGTCTCGACCCGAGGGCGCGCAGGCCGCCAGAGTACGAACTTGCCTATGATAGGCTGTGTCGAGTGTCACGTTGTCGTCAGGGCATAAGGCCTGGACCAGAGTGTCCATCGCGGCATGCGCGTCCCCGGCGTATCCTTCAACGAACTTCGTGCCGCAGATGACATTTGGCGGCGGTCTGACCCTACCACTGGCCACACGATATGCTAGGCCCCAGGGATCCTGGTTGCCTGAGTTCGCGAGGTCCCTAAAAAAGTCGGTCTGCGCCTCCTCCATCCTAGCCCTGTATTTCCTGCGGCACTCGTGGTAGGTACTTTTGGCGGTTTCTTGTAATGCAGCGGCCGCGCTGCGCCTACGTAGTCCCTGCCAAGCCTTTCGTGCACGATTCGTACTTTTACGCAGGGCGTCTAAAGCCGGGGTCCACCATTTATATCCAGAGTCTTTCCTCTTACTCGCATCACTAGTACCTAAGGTATCTCTCGCTACATTAACTATGATGTCTGTGAACTGCTTGCATACCTTTCGTGCCGGTTGACGCCATTGCATTCTACCCATTTTCGAGTTAATTTCGGAACGAAATCTCCCCCAGTCTACACCGCGGTCCCGGAATCTCGTTGGCTCCCCCGACGGTTCCGCACTAGGTGCAGGCTCCCGTGCGCCACCCAGCCCGTATGTAATAAGCCGATGGTCGCTGCTGCTTGCTCCCGCGTGGACTTTCCAGTTTCGGACGTCAGCTCCCCTAGTTGCCAGTGTGAGATCGATGTTGGATTCACCGTTGACCGTGGAAAAGGTGTGCGGCTCCCCGGGTTGGTTAATGATCTCTAGACCACGACCAACGATAAAGTCCTCCATTTGCTGGCGCCGGTACGTGACGTCTTGTCCTCTGCCGGTGTAATTTCGGGGCTCGCAATGCCACATTGGCGAGTGGGCGTTGGTGTCGGCGCCTATCAGCACTCGTTTCCCTCGCAGGGAGTCCAGTACCGTGTTCAGGTGGTGAATGTGGAAGTTGATATCATCCGAGTACTGAAAGTAGGCGCTGATGAGGTAAACATCGTTCAGTCCTTCTTCGCGCCCCGGGCTGACGTGACACACGTTGCAGTGGCTTGTACTAAGATGGTGTAGTACCGTTATTACGATGCTCCTATTAAGCACCAATATACCGCTCTTCGGACTGTCCCCTGAGGTGATCATATGTCCTCCTCCTCTGGCGGCGGCGGTGGAGAGATCAGGGGTGGAGTACGGTTCCTGAACAAGGACCATATCCAGCCCCAACTCCCCCGCGATGGCTGGTAATTCTGCCGTGGCTACCGCCGAACCCTGTAGGTTCAGCTGGCCCACCTTCAGTGTATTAGCACTGTGGGCCATAGTTGGTTGCAGCGATAGCTCGTTCCTCCGCGTGTTTTCGGGCGGGACAGTCGCGAGCGTTGGTCGAATGGTCTATTTGACCTTTGCGACCGAGTTTGCGGCACGTGGCACAGGTGGTGGTTTTCGCCTGGCATTCGGCGTTTTTGTGCCCGTCCTCCCCGCATTTCCCGCAGGTCATGGTCTTAGCCCTGAAACAAACGGACAGACAGACAAACATTTCTAAAAATCATAGCAATGTGTTTCTTTTTACAACTTCTTTTACTAAGTATAGAACATTATTGAATACAACGCCATCTACTTTCAAGAATGTTGCCGTTGTTTTGTTGTTCACAATTTGATTTCATAGATGGCGCTACATGTACTTTTTTTACGTGTGTAATGTATTTTTTTTTAGACAAACACATCATTTCTGGAAAATGTCGAATACTTTTTAATTATAATGTACTTAATATTGTTTTTCATTTCTACTACGATTAATTCATTACTCTCAGCAGTGCATGCAATACCTATAATTAATTGCATAATTTACTTGATTTTTAATATAAAAAGTAATAACCAAAGTAAATAAGTTACCTACGGTCGAAAAAATAACTAAAACATTCAGAAAAATATTAAAAAAGGATAAAGACAATTTAAATAAATACAAAAAGAACATATTCAGACATCAGATTCGAGCCTGGGACTTCGTCGTCAAAGTCCGCTAGCATAGCTTCGAGGCTATACTGATAACTACAGGTAAATTAGCTTGAAGAAATTTTTGCGTTTGTAGTAGTGTATGGTCAGCAAATAAAAAAAACAACATTTTATTTTTAGTTTTTATTGTTTTAAAGGTAATATACGTTTGTGGCTGGAGCACACCAAATGCGTGCACGTCTACGCATACGCACTACGTACTAATACGGTCGTGAAAATGTGTATCCACCGCATTGTAATCTATGGAACTGTATGAGGCAGACAAGCCAGTTCCAAACATTACAAGCATTGAATGCCGGTTTTCACTTCAGTGAAGACGTGTATGAATTAGGTGTTCTCCGGCCATAAATGTTTTATTCTAATAATTCATCAACCCCAGGCATATCACAATCATCCCCATCCTCGCTTTCATCAGATGAATTATTTAAATTAATTATGATTCGTTCTGATATTGTGTCTAAAGCTGCGTCTCTACCCTGATATTTGCTTTCCTCCTCAATAGCATGCAAACAAACTTTTCTCCATTCCTCTACAGTTATGGCGTTCATTTTTTCTTCAGCTAATGACATTATAACCTTCATATTCATTGCGACATTCTTTTTTGCGACATATGTTTTCACTATCCCCCATATATTTTCTATAGGATTAAACTCCGGATGGTATGGTGGTAAACGCAGCACAGTATGACCGTGCTGTCGTAATATTTCGTCTATCTTGTACTCTATAAATCTCGCCTTGTTTTGCAGAATCAGTTCATATAATTGAGGCTTAAGCAACGTGGATGAATGCTCAATGTTTCGAAATGTCAGCCAGTCTATCATTTGCTGTTTTCTAGAATTACTATTCGGTGCAGGATTTTGTATTGAGTTATGATATGGTGCGTTGTCAACAACAACAACACTATTTGGTTGTAAGTTGGGTATTAATTGAGTTTGAATCCACCTTGAATAGTTGTCATAGTTCATATTGTTGTGGTAATCTCCACTTTTTTGGTCGGCTTTAAACATAAGCAATGCATTTGGTATAAAGCCATCGATACCACCGGCATGAACAATGATTAAGCGGTTGCCTTTCGATATATGTTGCTTCAAACCTGAAGTGCTTCCATCTGACCAAGATTTCGAGAGGGTATGTGATGTATGTATATATGTTTCGTCGGTGTAAACAATTGGTCGGCGTTGTTCACGATATTCAGCAATTTTCATCAAATAATTAATTCGCAAGTATCTAATTTCGTGTTTTTCCATAAGAAGTTTCCGGTTATCTTCTGTTTGCTTCCAATTAAAACCTAATGACATGACGTGTTTTCGTAACGTGCTGACACAACCTTTATAATCGATATCTTCTTTCAATTTTGAGTGCAAAGTTTTTAAAGTGGGAACTTCTTTATTTGTGATGTGGAAGTCATGAATTGTTCTTCTGATAACTTGCTGATCAAAGTTATCGATTACTATTGTAGGTTTACGATTCGGTTTCTTTTTAGGAGATTTAAATGTTACTTCCTGATCTGAAGGACGACATTTGCTTTCTGATACTACCTTTCTGACGGATGCTATTGAAATTCCTGTTGATTTAGCAACTAATTGAGTGGGGGTCATAATACTGCTCGGGTTGTTATTACACTCATTTTCGAAATATTTGTACAAACAGTACAAAACTTCCTTAGTTTGAGAAGTCAAAGGCTTGCCTCGACCATGTTTTAACACTGAAGCCATTTTGAATTATCAATATAAAGTTACAACACTTACACACTTGAAATTAAACACTTCAACAAATATTTTAACAATAATAACAAACAATAACAACAATCAACAAATACAAAATTTCACAATGAAACTACTACGTATCTAATAATTATAATTTTTTAATGAAATGCGTGCTTTATGTTCTAACGGTATCAAGCGACTGACGTCAGACTGCACGTGGCACCTGCGGACAGAGTAAACTGGTTTATTCTGGTTTTGTGCGTGTTTCCACTTTCCACTATCAAGTGACGATTTATTTATTTGTTTTGTTTCGTAATTATTATGGTCAAAACTTTTTACCTATAGCTAAACTACTATCATCTAAAGAACGACACGATATTTTATTGTTTCACGGTAATCGCCTTGTCGTTTGCTCAAGGACGTGAAATTGAATGACATATTTTTTTTAATAAAGTCAAAACCTTTTTCTTTAAAATAAAAACTTGTTTTTATTGAAAACAAAAATCAGAGTGTTGCTAGGGATAAGTATTAAATTAAATAGTAATGTTAGGATATTGAAACATTTTTGTAAGGGCCAGAACGATATAGTGGAAACGCGCTCTAATATCTAAGTAACATACACACCACTACATATGCAAAAATTTCTCGAGACTAATTTCACTGTACTTACTACGTCAAAATAACTGTTCTTATGAAACTTAAAAATGTTGTGTTTAGCTCCTTTTAGTTTTAGCGTGAAGTTATGCATTCCACGGGTTACAATTATAGATAATGTCTAATTGTGGAAATTTTTGTGATAAACCATTATAGTGCGACAAAAAATACGTTGCTACTCGTTCCCCATAGACGTTAGCGTAATAATTCATAGTGTAAATAATGTCCTATAGTATTTACTATAAAACTGCAAATTTTCATAAAGATCCGTCAAGTAGTTACTGTTTTATAACGAAAAATAGCTACAGACATTATCCCTTACTGCTTAGCTCCTATGGGAAAAAGCGTGATAATTTATAGCCTAAATGTTAATCTGCATCTATTAGATTGCACGTGCAAAATTTCAACCGAATCTGTACGGTAGTTTTTGCGTGATGCGTGTTCAAACAAACAGACAGACAGACAGACAGACAGACAGACAGACAGACATTTCTAAAAATGCAGCAGTGTTTAAATACTCTTTTCGAACATTTCCTAATTTTTTTTTTCACTAAGTTCGGCCATGTACAGACACGTGAAATTTACAGTTTTATTATATGTATAGATTAGATTATATTATATATTTAAACAAGAATTTCTCGTTTATAGGTTTAAGATTTGCCACCTTATGAGTCACCAAATTATGAGTTTTTATCGGTCGAGATGTGATGGAAGATTTGCCTCACTCTTGTATGCCACTGACATCTTCAACTGAAGTTAACATCGCAAAAGTGAAGGAAATAGTGACTGAAAATCCTAATTCAAGTCACTTTCTGGGTCTCACGACTACGAGTCGATATTTTAAATAGTCAATTGAGTATGAAACATATTGCAGTTCAGCTTGTCCCAAAATATCTAAATTTTGTCTAAAAAGTCAATAGCATAAGAGTCGTTGAGGACAAGCTAGAACGATTCAATTATGACCCAACATTCATGAAATGCATTGTTACCGGTAACGAGACATGGGTTTACGAGTTTGACATGCTAACTAGTCAACAAGCTTCGGAGTGGCGCTTTCCAACTGAGTCGAAACCGAAAACACCCCGCCAAAGTTGATCAAAAGCCAAAGTCATGTTGTGTTAGCGTTTTCTTTGACTATTGCGGTGTTGTGCACTCGGATTTTCCGGAAGGCCAAACGATAAATAAAGAATATTATTTGAGCGATTTGTTATGCGGCGTTTAAGAGAGCAAATTCGACGAAGAAGCTATTTTTTTGGAAAGAAAATTCTTGGATTTTTCACTACGAAAATGCGCCATAACACAATGCCATAATTGTGAACGAATTTTTGACCAAAACCTCACCAAATACCATTGTACAGAGATACTCTGCACATTCGTGCGCCGGCTTGCCCTGAAGCCTGGTACCTGCCTGAGGTAGGTCGGAGGGTAACGCAGTTTGAGGAATAGTAATAAAACTATATCAGTGACTGACTAGTGTATATATTTCAGTAAGAACATGGGTACATTCAATTACTGAGAGAGATCCATCAGTACGAGCTAAGCTCAAGTATCTTGATCGAATCCGCTCAGTTCTCGGTTACAGCTGTATTTATACCCGTCGAAAAACCGTTAATTCCTATAGCATAGTCCGGATACACCATCTAAATCGAAATAACCTGTCGCTATTGGTCAATTTATTTTTAGCAATGTTGTCAACCCTATATTTATAAATTCCCTAAATTATTATAAAAAACCCATAAAATGATTATCACTAATTTTAACATTCTTGAATGAAAACCAATCATGCGCGAGCGGTCAACATTGATTCGCTCGCGTGCCGTTGCTATGGACTTTGACTGATATAGACTACTCTGGTTGTCCCCAAAAAAAGTCTTTAAAACACATAATAATAATAATAATAATAAACTTTATTTGTTCTCTCTCACATAGACATTACAAAATGTATTGCATAGGACTTAACTACTAGACATTTATTCTTAAAAACTACTATGTGAGAGACTGGCGGCTGTACTAGGAGACCTGTATTACAGCTTACCAGCCCCTCCTAACTCTGGATTAAATACAATTTTAAAATGAGGCTTGTTAAGTTGCGCAATGCAGGTAGAGAGTTTGTGTGAGTGTGTGTGTGTGTGTGTGTGTATGTGTGTGTGTGTGTGTTGTGTGTTTGTGTGCGTGTGTGCTTGCTTAGGTTGGTATAAGTAAAAGTGCTTCAGTTTCTTCATAGGAGAGGGATTTGAGCCAGGTTGAAACTATTTTTTTACAAGTGAAACGTGTATGAGAGAAGATGCTTGTTTCTTTGTTGGTTATATTATACAAAAATTTTCCCAGAAACCCAAAGAACCTGCCAGAGAATTTAGAGTTCCATCTAGACTGCAAGGTGTCACATACTTGATGCTTTCGCCGTTTGTCGGTTACATGATAAGGATCATAGGTAAGTAAAGTGTGCTGTCTTAGAACTGTTTCAAGAACAAACAATTGGCGCACGGTTAGAACATCCGACAGTTTATACAAGTCATTTGTAGGGTATAGGAACGGTAAAGAATGACTAACCTTCAGGACCGCTCGTTGTGCTCTTTCTACTTTTATTAGTGTACTCTTATGTGTGCCACCCCACACTGTGATGCAGTAGCTTAAAATAGATTGGCCTAGAGCCAGGTAAACCTGTTTTAGGACTTGTGTGTTGGCTGATAATCGCAGATTTTTAAAGATATAAATGAGCTTGCGTGTCCTTGACGACAGTAGGTCTAGGTGTTGATTAAAGCTAAGTGTACTATCTAGTATTATGCCCAAATATTTAAGGTGGTAGGCAATATCTAAGTGAGTACAGGAGCAAGAGCGATCAGTAAGGCAAGTGTGGTGAGTTATATCAAAACTGTCATGTAATCCTGGTGGCGAGGACTTAATAGAAAACGGGATATATTTGGTCTTTTGAGCGTTAAGCGTCAACCCATTATCTCTCAGCCAGGAGGATACGATGTTAAATCCTGACTGAGCGAAACTGTAGGCATCATAATATTCAATAGACTCCCCAAAGATATTAGAAATATAAATGAAATTAACATATTTAAACGTGCGCTTAGGACATATTTAATTAATAAGACATATTATTCTGTAAATGATTTTTTAGTTGACAAACAGTTCTAATTATTGATAAATTATGTGATTGTCTTATAATTATAAATGTAATCTAATAATTGAATTTTGTGAAATAATGTTATATTATGCATATTATTTATAAATACAATTTAATTCTGTAATAATTCTCAAATTTGCACACCAGAAATGGTAGTATACGGAGATCTTATATAATTATAACAACTATGTAACCTGTATAACGCAAATAAATGATTTGATTTGATTTGATTTGATTTGATCATCCCAACTGCTACCATGAAAGACCAGTGCGGTATCGTCAGCATAAGCCACAATTTTTCCGTTAGGTAAAGAGAGATGGCACAGGTCATTCATAAAGATGAGAAAAAGGGTAGGGCCTAACACGCTTCCTTGGGGCACACCGTAATCAATGGGCAAGTCATTGCTAACCACATCCCCAATCCTCACTCTCTGTTTCCTGCCAGTCAGGTAGCTGGTGAACAATTTATGTTGAGTTCCCCGAATTCCCAATCTCTCCAGTTTGTCCAACAAGAGTGGCACACGGACAGTGTCAAAGGCCTTTGCCAAGTCCAAGAAAATAGCCACTACTTTATTCTTTTGATCAAGTTTGGTAACGATGTGATCAGTTAGTTCATGAACGGCATCAGATGTTGAGATACCGGATCTAAAGCCGAATTGTGAGCTTGACAAAAGGTTCTTAGCAACAAGGTATTTCGTGAGACGTTTATTAAGTAACTTTTCTGCAATTTTTGAGAGGGCAGAGAGTATCGAAATAGGCCTGTAGTTGGTGACACTGGTCGTGTCACCACTCTTGTGGATTGGAACTACCTCGGCAAACCTAAACGCGTTAGGGAACACCCCTGTACTGAATATAAGGTTGAAGAGAAAGGTAAGTGGAGGGACAAGGATTTCGTGATAACGTTTTAGGAGAGCTCCGGAGATATTGTCGTGGCCGACAGTGTTGACTTTTTTTAGGTTTAAAATGAGGTTTTGTACCTCTGTTTCGTCAGTAGGAATAAGTGCAAAAGAAAATGGCAGGTGGTCTAGGCGAGGTGAGTAATCAGGGTTCGCATTTGTTATATTTTCAGCTAGATTTTTGCCAATGGATGCAAAGAAATTATTAATGTTATTGGCCGACATAGTTGGGTCACTGGGGAGTAGGAGGTCTATAGCTGGTTTGTGTTTTTTACTGGTGTAAGTAACTTGTTTTATTGCGTCCCAGAGTGCTTTTGAATTGCTTTTGGCTGCTTTATCTATTAGGTCAGCTTCATAGTCGCGTTTGATCTTTTTTAAAAGCCTGTTACAGAAGTTTCTGTATCTCGAATATGTCAATTTAAGTACATCATTATTGGGATTTTTTTTTGACTTTATGTGTAGTTTATCACGGTTTTTTATACAGCGTAGTAATCCTATAGTCATCCATGGCGTTTTTAATCGTTTACGGTTAGGTACTGTTTTCGTTCTCGTATTTGCTTTTATTTTATCATTTAGGACTGAAATTAAACGGGAAGAGGCTTCATTAGGGTCTGTGATGTAATATATATTGTTGAAACATAAGTTCTTCATGTCATTATCAAGTCCGTCATAGTCAATTATCTTTATTACAGAATAGTTTTTAGTTTTTATCTGGTGTTGTAGTAAGAGTATTACACAATCATGGTCAGTGATAGAGGTTTCAGCAACGTAGCAAGTAGCTGGAAGTTTACTTTTAAGAAAAATGTGATCTAGACATGTTTTGCTATGAGTTGGTAACTGATGTGCGGGTAACATAGCGTGGGAAGCTAGTAGGTTAAGATAAATTGATGAGTTGGGGTCTACATTACCGATCTTTATGTCGACGTTTATGTCACCTATTAGTATGATGTTAGGGTAATATAATCTGTTAAGAAGATTGTTCAGGGAGTCTATAAAGGGTTCAATGTTTTTATAACGGGGGGGAAACATAACCCTCCTTCTTGCGAAGTCGGGTAAATACCGCTTCCCACTTATTTCTCCCTAAATTTTGGGGTAAATCCACTAAATTGGCAACAGTGCTATTACATTATATACAATTCTGACCAATAGGAATGTTCTAAGGTGCGTACATACCGTGCCCATCAGATTTCAATTACAAATTACGGCTAAACAATGCAATATTACTATGAGCTATTGTGCTAGAGATATTGTATAACCATATAGAAGTGTATTAACAATACTATTTACACGTAATTTTAACAAATAATGGAATTATAATCAAAAAACATCGCGACCTCAGAGACAAGCTTTTAGTGTCTTGTCGCTGAACTAATTACGACAATGAATTTAGAATTATACAAACTTAGTATCTAAGGCACGAAAGATAAGTGAAAATGTCTCATAAATCACTTTGTTATTTTACATTTCACTATTCATAACTATTAATATACTATATAAATCAATTTCACTAATTAAAAGTTAAAGATACTATTTGCGTTGTAATCTCTATGGTGAAGGACAATTCTATATCGAAGTTAGAAATTCTCTTTGGATATTATTTCGTTCTTTGTTCGTTCTATCTAGTGACATGAGACGGACAATGTTACAAGTTAGGGAATCAATGTTGCAAGTTAAAGAACTAAATTAAAACTATTATTTTCGTATCGATTACTAAATACAAATAAATCTATTGGGTATTATCTGTCCCGCACAACCATTGAACGTTATTCTCCAGATATGGCTCCAGCCGACGTCTTTCTTTTTCCTAAACTCAAATTACCACTTCGTGGCACCCGTTTCATTCAACTCATAATCGAAAAAAGAGTTTAAAAAATGTTTTGACAATTGGATAATTGCTGGCGTAAGTGTATCGTTTCTCAAGGAGAATACTTTGAAAGCGATAAAATAAATTTGAATGAATAACGGACATTTTGTGTACTAGTAGTAGTAGTGTGACAGAGTAGTTTTTCATTAACAACCCTCTACCACTACTATTTTTAACTATTCATATATTTTTTAATTAGTGCTTGTGAGGAAATTCCCAGATTTTTTTTTTCTTCATGCTTGTGTTTTGTTCTTAAAGCCCGCCCCTCCCCCCCCCCCCCCCCCCGCCCCACCCTACGTGCTACGTCCCTGAGAACATCACTCATCGATAAATCGGAAATTTCACCGATTTAATCCCCTCAGGTCCGTTAAGTATTATTCCCTGAAACGTCCACTGTTTGGTTATTTTTACTGGAACGTCAACCTCCCTGAATGTCTATTTCCCCAAATAACTACTTCTTCGAATGTTGGTTCCTGGAACGTCTACTTCCCGCCATGTCTACTTTCAAAATTCTCTAATACCTTATTACGTTAAGATGTGAAAATAAAATTACAGGTAAGTATATATATTTTTCGAAAATAAAATGGACTCTGAGGGAACAAAATAACCAACAGCCTTTTCGACTTTTAATTATTTTAATATTATCATTAATATTTTCTTTCACCATTAGAATCCTTCACTATCCTTCAGTAATAAAGGCTATATTTGTTACTAGAAAAATGTGCGATGCTGGGAGGGACCGCACGTTTAAATTATTCAGGAATCGGGTCTCGCAGTTTTTTTTTTAAGAATATATTTTTTATAATTTTATTAGAAATGTTAAAGAAATGTACCTTTTTTTATACTTTTTCCCATACTTGTAGTATAAGACGGTATTACTTGCCAAATTTCATAGTTCTAGGTCAACGGACTAAAACAAAACTTGACTATTAAGTGCACATTAAGGAACCCCAACTTGTTGATGCCAATTGGCTACTTCTATCTCTTAATTTGAATCATAGGTATTTATCGACAACCAGGACAGCGACACACGAACGACTTCATTACTTCTCTGAACTCATTCCTAAACAGACTAAAAAACTACAAGAACGTAATCCATATGTGGAGACATTAACATCGCCATTACAATTGATACTACTGACGGCTGTGCATTTGATTACTGAAATACTATTGCCAGTCATCGTATTTTATTTGGCTAATCTAAAATACTTAAGTAGGTAGGTAGGTCTAAAATACAACGCAAATACGTGTGTAACATTGAAATAAAAAATAACTTTTAAAGTAAGCACTCTTCATTTATTTAATTTACAAGTTTTGATAATTGTTAATGTAGCTGCGCGAGCGGTGAAAATCGACTGGCGGAGTGGCGCCGGCCCCACGCAACAGTGTAGTCATTTATCGCTGTAGGTACAACCGAGTGAAGGAGCCCTGCTTAGGGTGATTTCTCAGTGTGTGTGTGCATGTGTATTTTTAACTGAGTAGGTTTCCTGAAACACGTATTACAAACATCACACGAATACGGCATCTCACCGGTGTGTAGACGCATGTGTGATTTTAATAAACTAGGATACCTGAAACATTTCTTACACACAGCACATTCATACGGTTTCACCACACCAGTGTGCAGGCGAAGGTGATCTTTTAAATAATGAGGCCTACTAAAACATTTCTTACACACATCGCACGTTAACAATTTTTTACCAGCGTGTGCGTCAACGTGCTCTTTTAAAGAGCTACGATTCTTTAAATATTTGTCACACACATTGCACTTAAACGGTTTCTCATCAGTATGTATGCTCATATGCTTACTTAAATATATTCCTAGAGTAAAACACTTCCCACATATCTCACACGAGAACGGTTTTTCATCAGTGTGCAAGCGTAGGTGTTGTTTTAAATTACTTCTAGAAGTAATAGATTTGTTACACTTATAACACGGAATTAGTTTCTTTCCGATGTGTGTGCGAATGTGTTCTCTTAAAGAAGACTTTGTATAGAAACTTTTTTTACACTCATTACAGATAAACGGTTTGACACCTATATGTATGCGCTTATGACCATTCAAAGTAGATGAAGTGATAAAACATTTCTTACAAATATCACACTTAAACGGTCTCTCACCGGTGTGATTGCGCATGTGATTTCTCAAATGATTTCTTTGAGTGAAACATTTCTTACAAATATCACACTTAAACGGTTTGTCACCGGTGTGTACCTCCATGTGTCTTTTTAACGTCCTGTGAATAGCAAAAGACTTCTCGCACATATCACATTTAAATGGTTTTTCACCAGTATGTGTGCGCATATGAATTGTCAAATCATATTTTTTTTTTAATTTTCTCTTACATATATCACAAGAGAAATACTTATCAATACTGTGTGATCGAATGTGTGCTTCGAGAAAGAAACGTTTCATGTAACCTTTCTTACAAATATCGCAAGAAAATGGTTTCTCTCCAGTGTGTTTACGAATATGGTTATCAAAACTAATTTTATTATTGTAACCTTTCTGACACCAATTACAGTTATAAGGTTTTTCAGCCGCGTGTCTGCGTGTATGGCGAACCAAATTAAGTCTCCAACAAAATGTTTTTTTACACACATCACATGAATACGGTCTTTCACCAGAGTGTATGGCAATAATGTGTTGTCTTACAGAATTACGATACCGATAAGATTTGTTACACAAAATGCATTGAAACTGTTTCTCACCAGCTTGTGTGAATACTCGGTAACCTTTCTTGTTTACACGAATGTCAGTTTTTAATGTTTGTTCATGAGCTTCTTCATTCGTCACTTTATTTTCTTTATATTCGTGCAATGTTTCGTTTTCTTTATCTATTGTCGGTGTGATTTTAACTACACTTCTGTCTATACTTTCAGGTTCTTTCACCTCGGTCTCTTCTTGCTCATTTCTGTTAAGTTTACTTGAAGTAGTTCTTGTAGATTTCTTTTGCGTGGCTGGCCGACGTTTCTTGAGATCAGAAGTACCTATCAAAAATAAATGATAATATGTAATTCTACCCTTGTAAATGAAAATAGTTAGTTACGGTGTAACTAGGAGATTAAACGCTATATGACAGTGTCAAGAACATTACTCATCGATAAAACGGAAATTTCACTGATTTAATCCCCTCAGGTTCGTTAAGTATTATTCCCTGAACGTCCACTCTGTTTCGTATTTTTGCCGGAACGTCAACATCCCTGAGTGACTATTTCCCCAAATATCTACTTCTTTGAAAGTCTGTTTCCTGGAACGTTTACTTCCCGGAATGTGTACTTTCAAAATTCCCTAGTGTCTTATTACGCTAGGATGTGAAAATAAAATTACAGGAAAGTACCACAAACACGTGCGCGCGCGCGCACGCGCACGCACACACACTCACACCGAGCGAGAGAGATAAAGAGAGAGAGGAAGAAAGTAATGTTAAATAACACGGACTCTTACAATTATGTAAATAATACACTAGAATAAGCATAAACTTGTATTTAGTATATATAATAGTGAAGAGTAAATAAACAAATTATTATTAAAACGGAAAGTGCCCTATAAAATTTGATTCCTGTGCGAGTGTCAAAATACATGTTTTTTGCGGCATAAATGGCATATCTGTATCTGTTTTTTGCTGTAAGATAGAAGTTTTTCCACAGCTTCAAGGGACCGTAGACCTTAGTATATGTTTTTAATTTCAACTCGATATCTCCACGCGTTTTCGAGATATCTTGACAGACAGACGGAAAGACAACCTGATCCTATAGGGGTTCCGTTTTTTAATTTTGAGGTACGGAACCCTAAAAAGACTATTACAAGAATAAACAATAAAGATTCATTCATTCAAGGAGTAGACATCCGAGGAATATACATTCCGGGAAGTAGACGTTCGGGGAAACATACATTCAAGGAAGTAGATGTTCTGGGTAATAGATAATCCGGGCATGGACATTCAGGGAATAAGACCTAACGGATCTGAGAGATTTAATTCTAGTTGTATGAAACGGGGCGACACTTACCTTTCTTGGTATCGTTTAGAACCAATCTCTCCAAGACTACCTTAACAATGTTAGGACATAATATATCCACTGAGTGTGAAGATGTGCCTTCACCATCACACTCCCACCCACTTTCTTCGACAGTTATATCTTCCTTATCTAATTTTTCATCATGTACAGCTAAAAATTAAAAGATTAATTATGAAAAATAACTTTGCAGATTTGCAGCTATTTATATATTAAGTAGTAATAATAAGCTAGCTTCTCCAAATTCTTGACTGCCTCTGTGGCGCGGTGGGAGTGTATCCGACTGCTACGCAAGAGGTCGTGGGTTCGATTCCCACCCAAGATAAAACGTTGTGTGATGAGCAGGTTTATTCTGTGTCTGGCTGTTATTTATCTAGAAATATATAAATATATAATAAATATATATTTAGAAAGATATAAGTATATTTATCAGTTGTCTGGTTTCCATAGTACAAGCTCAGCTTAGTTTGGAATCAGATGACGTTGTGTGAGTTGTCCCAAGATATTATTATTATTATTAACATTTTAAAAAAGTATACGTATTTCATAAACTTATAGCTTAAAGCCAAAAGCTTTGTTAAAGCAGTACAATCGAAAAGTATTTTTTTTTGCTTTATTAATTATATAACAATTTAACTTTGACATTACATAACAAAACAAGTACAACCAATTTCGAAAACATTTATAATTTACACTTATTTCTGCACGAATAAAAAGTAACTTAAATTTTGGAAAAACGCTTTTATTGGAAGCACAATATTGTTTCTTTATTTCATAGGATATACTTTCATTTTATTTTTAACTTTTTTACGTATTTGACATTTAACGCTTTTTTAATGCAATGCAAAGTTTTGTTTAGTTCGCTTTTCGTTGTCCTCGGATGAGTGTATGTCGCTCGCTTGCTGTATTATTAAAAAGCGTTTTAAGTAAAAAGCGTTTTTTCAGCGGTCTTATAAAATTACAAGGATTAAACGTTTAAAAAAATAAAGCCATTTATCACATCTGTAATTGTATTTTAATTCAATGCCTTCTGTGCCATATGATAATTTCAGATCAACAACCTTGTGAGTTGTCGCAACCATTAAGGGTAGATTACGCGAAACAGGGTTCGGCTCTCTCAAAAATGTATATAGAAAACCTAAATATTAGGACACAAAAAAAATTGTGTGAGACAAAGAGTTTTTCTTGTAGATGATGTAAAGAAATTTAAGGATATGTCTTAATATGATCCCGCAAATAAATCATGAAGTTGCGGAAAAATGCAAAAACGAGCATTTTCGTATTGTCATAGTCATACGAGTAGCGTTCTTAATCTAACATATGTACGAACGACAATTCAAGTTTATTTTGACCTGAGCTCCTGCGCACTGTGAAGTAATGGTTGTGTGCGGTAGAGCGAGGCCGGCAATCATGTCGCTGTGTACGTAGCGCTAAATAAATAATTCTCTCAGTGTAATGCCCCCTTAATCTGCCACTACTTATAACTGAGAATATACACTTACCAGCCTCTACATCATCGGATTCACTTTTCATTATATCGAGGTTTGAGAATTGTATGTTATCATCTATTTGTGGGATAATTGCCTTTGGAGTGTCCTCCTTAATATCTGTAAGATTTAATGAGTGACAGTTTAGTTGGTTGAATCTTCGAAGGTTTTTACCCGACTGTAAAGAAGGGTTATGTTTTTCGCGCGTATCTTGTATGTATGTATGTAATATTCTTTATTACCTGATATCTCACAACTACTGAACGGATTTATACAATTCACACGTCGTTAGATTCGTCTTAAGTCCCAAGTGTCCTTAGATAGGTGACTATGAGATGTCAAAATAAAGAGGTTTGAAAAAAAAAGTTGTTTCGAATACAAGAAACAAGATCCCCTACATAATTATATAATTTCATGCAGTTGGAGGCAATAATGAATCTCGATGCACTTAGTAAAAGTGCCTCCGACTGCATGAAATTGTATAATTATGTAGGGGATCATGTTTCCATCTTTTTTGTGCAGGCGGGTTTTTTTTTTATAATTTATGTTTTTATTCGACTGTATGTATGTGTGTTATTATAAGCTTTTTACATATGGACTAACTACCTCTGAAAACTAGTCCTGGAATGAATTATAGTACCTTCATTATAATCTTCCTGGTCCAAATGATCATGGTCAGCTGCACCAGTAGTCTCAGTTGGCTGGACCTCACCATCCATGCTCATGTGCAAAACTGGGTGGATTACTCTCAAACTATGTGTCCACGGGCAATGCATATTTACTAGTTGTAACTGCAATCAGTTTATTTTATCATCAGTATAGTACTTATTAACACTTTAAGGTCAAAGCACAGTGATAATCTGCAGCCATGAACCAGGCGTCAACCCTTAAGGATGAGTATACACTTGAGCATTTGAGTAACGTTAGGTACAAATTTAGGCAACACGGTCGCTAGGAGGGAACCGAGTCCCGCCTGCCACTACTGCGACTGTGGTGAGGACTCGGCGCAGCACACCCTCCAGCATTGTCCAGCTTGGGAGGGGCAACGTCGAGTTCTCACCGCAGTGGTCGGAAGTGACTTCTCGTTGCCGACCGGTTCTGTCCATGGTCTGGAGCGAGGGGTCGTGGAATGTGGTCGCATCCTTCTGCGAGGACATCATCTCGCAGAAGGAGGCGGCGGAGCGCGTTAGGGAAGAGAGCTCCCTGGCGGATCCACTCCGTCGCCGGCGAAGCGGGCGAACCTTGAAGTAATTTTAATATGCATTTCTTGCCAATTACTTTACAAATACAATACGAGATCTCAATTTTTCTATCCCTTGATGCTCGCGTTGGGCCCTCGCATGCGCCATCTAGTCGGTAGTTAAAGAACTATCACGGCTTTTGTAAATATCTAGCTATGTAGGCGTCGCACTGCAACTAAACCTAGATCGTTTTCCCCTAATGTTGCAAACAACTACTGAGTTATAAGGAGGCTAGTGTCACTCACCTCATCACTGCTCAACACTTGTGTGAGCAGCGCTTCAGTCTCCAGACATCTCTTCTTTAGCCGGTAGCAGTTCTGCAGTGCGGCACAGCAGATGTAACACACTAGTGTTGGTCTAATGGCTTTTGTCTCCAACTGTAGATGAAAATGCTTATATATATTGACTGCCTCTGTGGCGCGGTGGGAATGTATCCTACTGCTACGCAAGAGGTCGTGTGTTCGATCCCCATCCAGGATTCTCTACTAGAGTGCTCACTTAGACAAACGAAGCGGCGATTTCCTAATGGCTAAGGCATCGGATTCACAATAATCAGATTGCAGGTTGGAATCTACACATTAAATTACCGACGTGAACCCACTCCTAAAACAAGCTAGAAGAAGGAAGGGTTAACAAGATTGCTAGTATGGGATGCTAGCACTTGAAATTGAAACTCAACTGCAACTGAACTGCAAACTGCACTGCTTATATACGTGAATTGATTAAAATCATGATGAGGTTTCTTTAATAATTTTTCACTTGGAATTACCCTTTAGGAAAGTTTGTTGTGACTTGTGAACCATTTTCACTTATTTTTTTAATAGTTACAGTTATGATGCCTTATAATAACTTCTGAAGAGTATTAAATAAAAAAAATTATTGGGATTTATTGATGCCTCCGACAGCATGATTTAAGCTCATCTTGTTTACAACATTTTTTAAGCTGGTTTTATTTTAAAATTTATTTTTTATTCAACATTGGTTGAGGTGGCAAAACTACATCCAAATAGACAGTTTAAGTTGTGAACCACTCTATTGCTAAGGAAGTGATGATTTGTCATGGATGGGGAACCGTTCAACCTTTTGACCGCCAAAGATGTGTATGGACGTCAAATCAAAACGTACTTACTACGCCACCGACGGCATGACACGTCAAAAATACCACCTCTTTGCAGTTAAAAATAAACATACAAAAATATGTTTGTCGTATTTCTTTTTTCCTATTATTATTCCTTTGACATATTTATACTATTATTACACAGAGATACATAACAATTACCCACTCTGTAATAGCAAAAACTTACAATGGAGTAACATCATGCAAAATTATTATTTGGCGTGCCATTCACCCCACGGACGCGAAGATCCGTCAGCTTGTGATGGGAAGGAAAACAATAAAAACGTTATGAAATATTTTACGAATACAAATTAAATACTTCATTACTATATGACGAAAATAATTTCTCGTCTACTACATTTTATATCAGATTAAATGCAAAGCAAAATATAAAATTAAACTACGGTATGTAGTGAAAAACTCTTGAATAAATAAGTAGATATCGTTAATTTTGTGGCATCTCTCGCGCATCCCTGTCAGTGGAATAATTTACAGTGCTTTGTACGCCACAGACGTGATTAGACGGCGCGGCTATGACGCGCTGCCGAACTCTAATAGTATAGTACAATATTTTAACAAGAAATAATAGTTATTTTTAATACCAGGCATACCGAAAATACATAAAAATACAAATACTGTGCTTAATATTAGTTATAAAAAAAATATATTAAAATAAATCCTATAGTTATTAAAATAAATCCTTTCAAAACCCGTTATTTGTATCAATACCAATAAATAGTTTTGGTATTGCTAAAATATGCTATGTTACACTGGTACATCTCTAACTCAAGTGTGGTAAAGTTTGTAAAGGCAGTATTAAACACGCCAGTGACGTCTTATAACGTCAGTGAATGTCGTCACAAATGAGATTAGGGATGTGACTTTGTTATTGAAAATATTTTATTTTTTTTGACAATTTTTGCTGTAATTTCTGGGTAATGATTGATAAGTTGGAAAAAAGTTGAAACATCAATGGTACTTTAAAGCAATTATTATTTGTAAACCATGCACAAGTAAAATGTATCAACGTTTTATTTATATATACTTTTTCCATGCCTATTATTTTATAGGTATGAACGGAGGAATTTGACGGTTGGCATAGGAAACACAGGTTTCCATTATTGACGTGGCGGTCAAAAGGTTAAAATATACTAATTTGAACTGTGAGATTTAGTAAACTACTTCAATGAGAATATGTTTAAATAAATTTTTCAATGAGATAAATGGTATTCTGGGGAAGGATATAGAACACTTCTTATCATGTTAACCAACCCCCATGCAGGCAGAGTTGCAGTCAAAATCTACTAAGGAGTTCTAGTGACTTACCGGCATCAAAGTGAGTCCCTCATAAACCTCCTGGAGGTGTGTGTTAGCTATTAAACACATCCTAACATCTCTTGCTAGACAGACTCTACACATCGCTAGCTCTTCCATGTTTCTGCTTATTCTTGTTTTTAACCAGTCAGTACTGTAACTAGAGCGTTGCTAGAGGTGCTCAGGGTGCAGATCCTGGAGGGGGCAGAAATTACCAATAACCAAGAGCACAAAGGGCGCAGTTATTTAAGCGCACCAGTAATGGCACTGTAGACAGTCACTTAGGATTCACCAGATATGTTTATCCAAATAACTGAACCAAACAAGGTAGGAATAAGGTATGAAAATCAGGGCACAACTCCTTAATAGCAGTAATTACAATAACTCATCATTACAAAAAGAACAAATTATATGATTTGGTTTCCTTCATATAAGTTTCTATATCTATATTTTTCCAGCATTTTTCATTCATCAATCAAAAGTACAAGACATAAACTAAATTAGATGTAAGTGTTGACTTGTCAGGTACACTGTTTTTTTTTTTAATGCTTACTGAGGAAAAGGTTTATCTGGCTCTAGCAAGACAATATAATAACTGTTAGGTACAATTATAATAAAGAATGTTATACTGTATGATTTTATCATAAAACATTGTGAGAGAAAATAAAATAAATAACTATATTAAATTATTATAATCCAAGTACTTACAATGGGGTTTACTCGAACTTGCTAATATTTACTTGGCGCCAAGATAAACACTTATTCTTGGCCTTTTTAGACACTTCTTTTTTCGGTGACTGATTCTTTGTAATCGAGGTGATAACCAATTCCTTCTAACTCCAATCGGTAACCGATTTAGTTGTAAAAATGGGAATTTGGGCGTCCCACCACCTAAGATTTATGATAGGCCGCCGGGAGCACTGCAAGCATCCTAAGAGAACCCAGGGCCGAGAAACGGCCCGCCAAAAACTTCTTCATTTCATTCACGAATGTCTGCTCTGTACCACTGTATGAAATTACTTGTAATAAAGGTCAATACGTCTTTATGGAAGACATACTTAACGATACATGAGAAAATAACAATGTTAATAGAAAATGTATGAGTAACCCTGTAAACCTGTAAACTGCTGCAATATTTATTTATTCTAAGCAAGCAACCCATCACATACAAAATTGTACACAACAAAAGTTTGATTGATTTGATTAATTTGACAAGAATGACAAAGACAAAACATAAAGCAATTTGACATTACGTTAAGTCAGTGTTGCCAGATGATAATATGAATTTCACTCGCATCTCGCTCATCGCCGTCGGTGGGACCGGTGCCTTTTGCAAACAAAATTAGTACTAAAAATAATTCTTCATTATATTTTCCTCTAATGCACGACAAAAAAATTGTCCTATGTACAAAAATATTACTTTAATATCAAATATAGGTCTGTACTTATTGCACTTAAATCAAGCTAGCTAACTATTTTTGCAAAATTTTTTCAATTGCATAACGGCGAAAAAGTAGTTAAGAAAGTAATCATGCAGTCATCGTAAAGTATTTTGGGACACCCTGTATACACAACAGAGTGTCCAAAAACTATACCATACGGATGGAAATTGTCTAAAATATTGTAAACTAGCCTTGCCCGCAGCACCGCCCGCGTGGATGTCGGTTATCGCGATAAATCTATCCTATGTCCTTCCCCGGGACTCAAACTATCTCCATACTAATTGAAAGCGTAACAGACAGACAGACATAGTTACTTTCACATTTATAATATTATTATGGATAGAACATTTCTATGAAAGAAAACGTCAATTAGATCAAAATTAATTCAAACTCCGTTCAAAAATTTTATAAGTAGCTAGTAACCGTTAGCGCAAAATAAAATCGAACAGGCGTTAACTATTTCTCTGTTATCTAGTTACTTTCTTAAACGCATCGAATTGAAATGTAGACCTGCCACGGATACCGGTGGTTTATTGCCTAGCAATTATTCACGTTTTATATCGTTGCAATTGACGTATTTAATTTCGATTTCATTTCTTTCGTCTAGATGTTAAAAAAAGAAACGATAAATCAAATAAAATAATGAGCGTTTTTAACACGCTTTTATTAGCATGCATGTTTCTATGTAACGGAGTCTCTGAACGTGATTTACTTTAAAAACGTTGAACTGAATTTAAACTTTGCTTTTTACCTTTATGGGAAAGCGTGGGGAAAGCTGAGAAAATAAGATGGTTATTCTTCGTTGTGGTCCGAGCATTAATTGAAAAAAATATCGGAAAAACCCAAGAATCCATATTTCAAATTCAAACGGGGACAAAGCCGCGGGGAAATGCTAATCCAAACTAATATGTATTAGTGTCTGCCTGTGTATTAAAAATGTCACTGAACCAATTGTAATGAAATTTGGTATGCAGATAGCATAAGTCTCCACGCGGGTGAAAGTATGGTACTAAAAGACCTTTTAACATTTCTCCACAAAAGTGGTCCCAAAGCACGTCTCGAATTTCCCTCCTGAACCGAAAAAAACGAATTTGCAGGGAATCCCACCTTCATCTGGCAACAGAGCTTGATAGTTGATACAGACAGTGACAGATCTACAAAAAAAATTTATCGTTTAGTTATTTCTTACACGAAAATATTATTTTTCTTTTGGCGGAATCAAAAATTATTTCACGACCTACTACATCATTATATGCGGGGATCGGCAGTTTTGAAGGCTTGCAAGATAATTTAAATACAACACGTAGGAAAATCTTTAGAGTATTTCTCGTATTACTGTTCAATAAAAAAGTCTGACACCACGTTTAGTTATTTGTCTATGTTAGGGAGGATAAAAATTGCTAGAATTGTTGTGGAAGAGGATAAATAATTATGTACTCATTTCAATAATTAAATTAAAACCACAGATTATTATTATGTACTCCGTTATTAAAACAATGACCAGGATGTACATAAATAGGTATACAGTGTTACGTACGTGATCCGAGAGGTTAAATTCTCTTATCATTGTGTATTGTTACAAGAAGAAACAGAAAAATGGAAGAGCTTGCGATGTGTAGAGTCTGTCTAGCAAGAGATGTTAGGATGTGTTTAATAGTTAACACACACCTCCAGGAAGTGTATGAGGGTCTCACTTTGATGCTGGTAAGTAACGGGGCAGCCAGCTATATAAAACTTATAGGTTTAAAGCATGTTTTATATGTTTCTAAATACACACAAATAAAAAAAAAAAAAATTACACTGACTCAAAATAAACAATTATTCTCATCACAAAGATTAATCCCACGTGGGAAGTAAACCCACAACCTCTGGCTAAGCAGTCAGCATCACTTACCACTTGATCAACAGGCCAGCCAATACCGGCCAGCAAAAACCTTTACACAGAATGTGACACATTTGACAGTAGTCTGCTAGTAAAAGCTAAGAATTAAACGAAGGTTTTTGTTTAACAGTTGGAAACAAAAGACAACCGACCAACACGAGTGTGTTATATCTGCTGTGCAGCACTGCAGAACTGCTACCGCCTGAAGGAGAGATGTCTACAGACGGAAGAGCTGCTCACACAACATGTGGTGAGAGCATGGCTATGTTCTACTTTTCCTTGAAATTAATGGGATACACCCAGATGAAGTAAATACTTGTTGCAAAATGTGAAAGAGACAAAACAACTGTGTACCCAGTAGTGGTCAAAATGATTGTATCATTACAGACCTTCAGCATGGTTACATTGTCTCTTATTAGAGAGTGGTAAATATTATTAGGCACCTCAACCTTTTGACCGCCACATCAATAACGAAAATCCATGTTCCCAACGCCACATTATAAATGTTGTATTTTCGACGTGTCATACCATTGGTGACTCCATACTCGTCCCTGGCAGTCAAAAGGTTAATCTAGTCTGTATTTCCATGGGTTAGAGTAACTGACTTCTATAGTACTAGTATGCTAGTGTATAGTTATTATTGTTATATATCCTTGTAAATTTCCTTGTAAAATATTCCTAAAATAAATTAAATGATGTCAAATAAATTACTAAGATCAGCCACATTTCACCACTAGGCCTAGGCTAGGCCTATACAATACCAGCGACAAACAATAATAAATTATAATTTTATAAAAGAAAAGGATCAGCACTTAATAATAAATTATAATGATAATAATATATGAGAAAAAGACATGTAATCAAACAAATGCATTCACTTTTTCTGCAAAAAACGCTAAAACTTATTAGTAGGCTTTATTCACTAAGAAGGAGCCTTTTTTTTGAATAATGGTAGATTTATTTATTGTAGATTAATGGAGCCATGCAGAAAACATTTTTGTGCATAAGTGCCGTATTTGCGGTCTGTTATCTGGTATTTCGAGGAACTATGTTTGCGAGACGCGTAAAACGATTTGGTTCGTTTTTCAAATACAGCTACTTCAAGAATATAAAGGCAAAGCTGTTTAAAATATGGCACACAGTTATCGGTAGACTCTAATTTTACCGACTGACTCATTGACCGTATGTCGGCCTCATATAGTGCTCTTATGTACCTTCACTCCATGCTAGAAATATAACTATCTCTGAACCTCCTGGGATCTTGGAACATTATACTGATCAGAAAGTACATTAATTACAGGTACAACCAACAAATATACAAGAAAGTTGTTCACAAAGGCTCAGCATTGTACACCCAGTTGTGCACTTTGGCATGGACGGTAAGGTCCAGAATCATACATATAATGACACCACAGAACACTGGGACGAGCTAAATGAGACTACAGGTGCAGCTGATCATGATCATTTGGACCAGGTAGATGCTGAAGGTAATTCATTGACTCCTTGCAAAATAATAGGCCAATTGAGTCTTGAGGACTTTTATTTTTACCTGACTGCGCAAGAAGTAGGGTTATGTTTTTCGAGTCTATGACGTATGTACTAAGTGTTTCAAATGAGTTGATAACTGTCATGATGACATTTTGATTCGCATTGCGACTGCAATTTCATTCTATGACGTAAAGTCAGTAATAAAATGAAGAAAATAATTATTACATCTGTTCCATTACCATACACATACGTACTTTACCCGACTTGGGAGTTTTTGTTGCTAGCGGTACAATTTTGACAAGTACAGAGTAAAGTTGTCGCGATCGCGATTATCTTCTCATTTGAAACGCATTTTACATATGTTTCAGCTCATTTAAGCAATTATTCAATGATATTACATATTTTACATGCAGTACATATTTTCGGCGCCAAAATATATAATCCCCCAATGGGTGTACTCAGGAGAAATCATAAATTCGTCTGCTAAAAAAAGATGGACACAATATATTCTCCATATTATTATAATTCTTGCAGTTGTTTTGTTACTAAGTTCAACTAGAACCTCTCATGAATGCCCCCGACTGATTCATATTTTAATACTTATACATGAAGCACCAGTGATCCCCTCCCAACAAAGATTCAACTAACTAAATCCCAAATACAATAATTGCATTTTTGAAGGATAGAAAAATTTTAAGTCCAGACCCAGGAATCGAACCCGAGACTTCCGTAGCCAAACCGGGGCCAGAAGCGAACCACCTATCTGGACTATGTTACTAGACCTCAAATTTTTCTATCCCTTGATGCTGGCGAGTACCTAAACTACTTCCCTAACTACTTTAACTAAATCCCTTTAAACTTACAGATATAAAACAGGATACGATAGATGATAACATACAATACTCGTACGCAAACCTGGATTTCGTCGTAATTAAAAATGAATTAGATGATGTTGACACTGGTAAGGGTATATCGTCACTCATATCACATTGCCCGGGACTCAAACTAGATTGGTTTAATGGTACTACTTACACTAATGGGGCCCAGTGCCGTAACTAGGGCGGCGCGGCGCCAGCGGTGCCCAGGCACATGGCGGGGACGTTGGAGGGGCGCAGAAATGGCCATCAGGACCAATACCAAGGGCGCAGTTCTCGCACCAGGCGCATAAAAGGCTAGTTACGGCTCTGATATGGTCAACTCACACAACGCTATCTGATCCCAAACTAAGTAGAGCTTGTACTATGGAAACCAGACAACTGATAAACATACTTATATATTTCTAAATATATACATATTATAGATAAATAACACCCAGACACAGAATAAACCATCGTGCTCATCACGCAAAGTTTTATCCTGGGTGGGGATCGAACCCACGACCTCTTGCGTAGCAGTGGATACACTCCCACCGCGCCACAGAGGCAGTTTTAAACTTACGCGTTGTATAATAATAATAATAATAATATTTGTTTATTTCTCTCAAAAAGGTTACATTTGTACAGTTACATGTATAGCTATGTATTACATAATATACGATTAGACACGAATAAACGCGTCTAAACTAGGTACTTTACGTTTCGACCGGGTTACACCGACCAGGGTCACAAACTGCCTGGCAGCATAAAGTAAATACTTTACCCAGTTTAACAACGTTTATTCCCGTGTAAAATTGTGTATAGGGTCACCGTAGTTGCGGGTTAAAACCCTGTGCAAATATGCTTAAATTTTAATGTAATTTTATAGCAGGAAAACTTGTTTATCTATACTAATATTATAAAGCGGAAGAGTTTGTTTGTTTGTTTAAACGCGCTAATCTCAGGATCTACTGGTCCGATTTGAAAAATTCTTTTTTTGTTGGATAGCCCATTTATCGAGGAAGGCTATAGGCTATATAACATCGCGCTACGACTAATAGGAGCGGAGTAGCGACGTGAAATGTTGCAAAAACGGGGAAAATTTACGCATACGAAGTTGCGCGGGACAGCTAGTATTAGATATACTAGCTGTGGCTCGTGTTACCCGCGGTTTATTAGCCTATGTGTTAATCCAGGGTGTCAGCTAACTCCATATCAAATTTTATTAAAATCGCTCCAGCCATTCAGACGTGAAAAAGTAACAAACATACACACCCACAAACTTTCGCTTTTATAATATTAGTGTGATTTCAGGACTTTATCGCGTGAATTATTTAAAGGCACGAACCTTTTATTTACCCGACGTTTCGATCGAATTGCACCGATCGTGGTCACGGGTCGACTGACTGACAGTCGACCTGTGACCACGATCGGTTGATTGGTTGGCGTGACCACGCGATTAAGTCCCGAAATATATCTAATATGTATAAAAATCGCGAAACTTGTTTATTTTGCCGAAATATTTGTTTATTAGAGAAACCTACATTTTAAACTGTCCCTTTTAAACAGAGTAGAATACTATAACCCACTTCTCCCGTTCAGCTCCCAAATTCCAAATACGAGTATGTTAAGTTTTCACGCTTAAATCGTAGAACCGATTTAGATTAAAATCCCGGAAAAGGATACAGGATAGTTTTTATCGCGGCAACCGACATCCACGCGGACGGAACCACAAGGAAAATATAGTTTATTATTATTACTAGCTGTCCCGTGCATATTATATATGTATGCGTAAATTTTCCCCGTTTTTGCAACATTTCTCGTCGCTGCTCCGCTCCTATTAGTCGTAGCGCGATGTTATATAGCCTATAGCCTTCCTCGATAAATGAACTAACCAACAAAAAAAGATTGTTTTAAATCGGACCAATAGTTCCTGAGATTAGCGCGTTTAAACAAACAAACAAACTCTTCCGCTTTATAATATTAGTATAGATAATAAGTCTGTCCAATATAATTTCTATTTTTAGATATACACGACGTAAAATTAGATATGGAAGATATAACTGTTGAAGAGACTGAGTTGGAGCCTGACGATGCCGGCACATCTTCACACTCAGCAGATATATTATGTCCTAACACTGTGAAGGTAGTCTTGAATCGGATTGTTCCAAATGATACCAGTATAGGTAAGTGTCGCTCTGTTTCGCCTTCCTTCCTATTCATTTTTCGAGGGGATTGGGTGAGATCATGGTCTTCCGTCAGTTAAGAAATATCTTGATTCCGCTAATGTATAATAAGCGGCGGTAGCCTAATGGCTAAGCTGTCGGTCTCGCAATCGTGAGGTCGTGGGTTCGAATCCTGACCATTATACTACCGACGTGAACCCACTCCTAACACAAGCCATAGAGCTTTGAGGGGTTAACAGGATTGCTAGTAATGTGGGACCACAATCCCACATTACTAGTTATCTTTTAAAATTAAAAAAAAATGTGACGTAGTATCAAAAATCAGCCTTTTTATGGGATTGTGGTCCCACATTACTAGTTATCTATTAAAATTTAAAAAAAAAAATGTGACGTAGTATCAAAAATCAGCCTTTTTATGGGATTGTGGTCCCACATTACTAGTTATCTATTAAAATTTAAAAAAAAAAATGTGACGTAGTATCAAAAATCAGCCTTTTTATGGGATTGTGGTCCCACATTACTAGTTATCTATTAAAATTAAAAAAAAAAATGTGACGTAGTATCAAAAATCTGCCTTTTTATGGGATTGTGGTCCCACATTACTAGTTATCTATTAAAATTAAAAAAAAAAATGTGACGTAGTATCAAAAATCTGCCTTTTTATGGGATTGTGGTCCCACATTACTAGTTATCTTTTAAAATTTAAAAAAAAAATGTGACGTAGTATCAAAAATCAGCCTTTTTATGGGATTGTGGTCCCACATTACTAGTTATCTTTTAAAATTAAAAAAAAAATGTGACGTAGTATCAAAAATCAGCCTTTTTATGGGATTGTGGTCCCACATTACTAGTTATCTTTTAAAATTAAAAAAAAAAAATGTGACCTAGTATCAAAAATCAGCCTTTATAAAATGCTTGCATTTTTTCTTTTTTCTTTAGCTAAAGTTTAAGGGTACGAACACTTTAAGGGTACGAGTTTGTTTAACATTATATTGGTGACATTAGACAAAAGTGAATCTTAAAAGTTTGCAATTTAGTGCAAGATAAAAATCCTTTAATATGCCTGTATTAATAAAGTAGGTCAGCGGTTCCCAAGCTAGATTCAGCGGAATCTCGAGAGAAAACTCGCGCGACTTTTCTCTCGAGATTAGAGAGAGAGAGGGTACCAGGGTTCCGCGACCATATATTTTTTTAGTAATTTTGTAAAAAAAGCGTAGTTACCTGTGTAGAAAGGACAACAGGAAACCACGTCAGATAATTCCAATATCAGTTCCAGTTATGGTAGTTCTCATTTTTAGATTATCAAATAAAATGGATAAGTATCATAAGTGAGTGGTGAGATCTTTGTCACATAAATTGCACCCCCTCTCATTGTAGATGACTGACTCGATAGTGTACGTGACTGCAGTGAAAGAGTGGGTTCGATTCTCACACGGGACACTTCATGCAATACACAAATTGTTGTTCCTTGTCTAGGTGCATTTTTGTCTGGATATATCTTTGTCTATATATTTTTCTAAGAAGGTTTTAGCATTTGAAACGTTGACTTAGATTTGTAAAACAGCAAAACTAAAATGGTAATCGTTAGTGAGATTTCCATTTTATCGATGAATGCTTGATTAAATTTATTCCTTTGTTTTTCAACACATAACACTTCTCTTGAGATTATTTCATTTTTCTTATGTTAGATAGCGCTCGATCGTATGAAGGCAGAATTACATATATATTTTACTAGCTGTCCCGCACAACTTCGTTTGCGTAAATTTTCCCCGTTTTTGCAACATTTCTCGTCGTTACTCCGCTCCTATTAGTCGTAGCGCGATGTTATATAGCCTATAGCCTTCCTCGATAAATGGGCTATCCAACAAAAAAATATTTTTTCAAATCGGACCAGTACTTTCGGAGATTAGCGCGTTTAAACAAACAAACAAACAAACTCTTTCGCTTTATAATATTAGTATAGATTTATTAGCCTATGTGTTAATCCAGGGTGTCAGCTAACTCCATACCAAATTTTATTAAAATCGCTCCAGCCGTTTAGACGTGATGAAGTAACAAACATACACACTCACATACTCTCAAACTTTCACTTTTATAATATTATTGTGATATATTTACGATAGATACTTCTGATCTCAAGAAACGTCGGCCAGCCATGCAGAAGAAATCTACAAGAACTACTTCAAATAAACTTAACAGAAGTGAGCAAGAGAACGAAATCGAGGAACCTGAAGGAGTAGACAAAAGTTTATTAAAAATTACACCGACAATACATAAAACACACATTACTACACAAACTGGTGTATACCCATATTCGTGTGATGTGTGTAAAAAAAGTTTTTTATATAAATCACATTTTGTTCGTCATACGCGCACACACACGGGTGAAAAACCTTATGTGTGTAATTTATGTAAGAAATGTTTCAGCAGTAAAACTGCTTTAACTAAACACGTTCGATTACACACTAGTGGGAAATTATTACCGTGTGATGTGTGTAAGAAAAGTTTTAGTACTGCATTTAGTCTGACAAATCACATGCGTTTTCACACCGATGATAACCGGTATATGTGTGATATGTGTAAGAAATGTTTTGATCAATTATCTAACTTGAAAAGTCATATGCTCAAACACTGTGGTGAAAAACGGTATATATGTGATGTGTGTAAAAAAGGTTTCTGTGAAAAGTATAATTTAATACTACATATTCGCACACATACTGGTGAGAAACCAATTTCATGTTATAAGTGTAAGAAAAGTTTTGCTGCCCCTAGTTCTTTACGATCACATCTTCGTACGCACACTGGTGAAAAATCATTCTCTTGTGAAATATGTGGTAAGTGTTTTAATCGGAGAAGTCGTTTAATAAGTCATAGTCACATACATACTGGTGAAAAACCGTTTAAGTGTAATGTGTGTAACAAATGTTTTAGGGGTCGTAGCTCTTTCAAAGCACACTTAAACACACACGCTAGTGAAAAATTATTTACGTGCGATGTGTGTAACAAATGTTTTAGTCAGGCTAATTCTTTAAGAGATCATGTTCGCATACATACTGGTGTGGTGAAACCGCATGAATGTGCTGTGTGTAAGAAATGTTTCAGTTATCCTAGTATATTAAAATCACACATGCGTCGACACACCGGCGAGATACCTTATTCGTGTAATGTTTGTAATAAACATTACAGTAAACCTAGACAGTTAAAAATACACATGAACACACACAGTGAGAAATCGGGTTCTTAATTACGTTTAAAGATTTACTTATTAAGTGTCGTCGTTACCGGCTACTATACCGTCTATGAACTTAATAGTTCCATAAACCATAGGCCATAGACTCGTGAACTGTTAATACAGTTCACGAGTCTATGGCCTCATTTATAGGACGCAAAGCGACGCGCGTAGCGTTGGGCGGCGCGGCTTTCAATAAATTCAAACATATGGCGTTGTATGAGTGCGTTGTGGCGTTGTGTGCGCACGCCGCTCTAATTCACGGTGAAGCGATGTTTGAAAGTGTTTAAAATTATTTAAGGGGGCATTACACTGAGAGAATTATTTATTTAGCGCTACGTACACAGCGACACGATCGCCGGCCTCGCTCTTCCGCACACAACCATTACTTCACAGTGCGAAGGAGCGCAGGTAAATAAAGTAGAATATTCGTTCGTACATGTTACATTACGAACGCCATGACTATGATAATACTAAAATGCTCGTTTTTGCATTTTTCCGCAACTTCAAGATTTATTTGCGGGATCATATTAAGACATATCCTTAAATTTCTTTATTTCATTTACTAGAAAAACTCTTTGACTAGTGACACAATTTTTTTCGTGTCCTAGTATTTAGATTTTCTAAATACATTTTTGAGAGAGCCGAACCCTGTTTCGCGTAATCTACTCTTAATACCATTCCATACCATAATATAATAATATTCTATGTTAAAAAGTAAATTATTTATACCCCGGATTCGCCGCAGCGGTGGAAATCACCACACTTCTTGTCTTGCATTTCTATAAACAACATCGTATATTGCCTTAAACTTGTGTTTACGCGTGCGATGATTAGTGCCGCTTCACGCGACACGAGACATCACGCCACGCCACACGCGACGCACGACGCCCCGCGTCTCAGTAAATAAGGCCTATAAGTCCGAAACTCAATGTAATGTTGAAAAGTGTCTTTTTGACAACTTTTTATAAATATCCAAATGATATACAAGTAAACGTGTGACGGTATCGACGTTTTGTAATCTTCGGATTTTTTTCATATTTGTACATATTTATCAGATACAGTTGGATCAACGTAACTAAGCCGGACTAAAGTAGGCGACAAGTGGTTGCGCAGATGCATTTTTTGGAAGTAAATGGTGACAGGAAGGGGGCGGGTGGCGGGGGCGGTAACTAAACCAAGAGGATTAGAGATGCGATTACGCATTACATTGTCATAATTAGTATTACCTACTAATTCATGTTTTTTTGTGATTATTTTGGTAAAGAAATTGTTTTTCAAAGTTTCTTTATTATTTACTGTAACTGTTCTAAATTTAAACTTTTATGAACTCATTTAAATAGTGTTTTTTATATTTTTGAATTAAAATGTTGTTAGTATTTTTATTCGATTAATCGTTTTCGTAAGTAATTTTAGGGTCGCATCTCTATGACATGCGCGAAAGTGATAAAAACTTATCTGTACCTACTACATCATGGAAAATGTGGACCAGGAGGACGATCTCATAAAAAGAGTCTGTTGAAATAAGTTAAAGGGCGATGCTACAGTAGCAACAATGTAAAAAATCTTCTAATCGGTGCTCAAACCCGTCTACAACTGCTACATTCATAGCATAACCTATCTACGGTAGCGCCACTTTGAACTGCATTGAACTATAATATTATAGTTAGGGGAAGGTGGGGGAATTGCGGACGCTTAAGCAGAATCACAAATAAAACTTAAAATATTAATAATAATCAGTCAGTATTTATTTATATTAAACTATAGTTGTTTACCTATCAAATCAACATTAATAATTATATGAGATCAATCAACATGTATTAAATTTTAATCAAAAACAAAAACATTAATGTCCGTAATTACCCTTAGCTCTAGGGGTAAATACGGACCAGTGCTGGGTTAATTGCGGACAACATGGGGTATTTACGGACAACGTCCCATTTCATTTGTAGAATTCACAAATGTAGCCTCTTGAAGAAGACCCCGCACTGCAATTCTCATGTGCCCAATTCTTACATTTGGAACACATAATCCAGTCTTCGGTGGGTGGAGCACAATACTTTTCATGGCAATAAATGCAGAAATATTCATCATTTTCTTTATCACATTCAAAATTGTTTAAGTTTCTTAAACCTTTTGGACGTTTTTCTTTAGTGGTTTTTGGTTTCTTATTTGTTGTTTTAGTATTTTCTTTTTTCAGGTTCTTTCTCTTTCTTTCTATTTTCTTTTGTTCTTTTTGCTCTAGGTTTACTTTTTCCGGTGTGCTGGTGAAAATAATGGAATGTTTTTTTTTAACTAATCGTTTTGTACGAGTAGGTTTTAGAGTTGGTAACTGTACTACATTACTAAGTGGTACTAAGGGAGATGGACAAGTTTGACTTGCTATATTTACACCAGCTTCACTAACGTCATCCACTAGTGCAGACGTAGGTATTGTTTCATTTAAATCAAAGTTAGCCTCGTTATTGCAAAGTTGTAATATTTCCTGAGATTCTATTGGATTAGAAATACTTTCATTGGCAGCATCACAGACAACTTGAGATTCATTCTGGGGCTCACTTCGGCTTGAATTATTGGTATCTGTTTGTACTTGTTGTTCAAGAAGAGAGATTGAGGCAGATATATCACCAAAACTTTCAAAAGTGTTTTTAAATTTATCTTGATCCATTGGACAAATTCCAGCAGACTTAAAGCCATTCATAGCTTTTTCAGTACTTGTGGTTCTATTAAAAGCCTTTGTATAAAGGCCTACAACATCATATGCCGTAATTTTGGTGCCTGGATGATTGACCATGAAGGATTCACATTCCCTGTTATATGCTGTTTTTAGTGGGCCATGGAAAGTTAAATCTAAAGGTTGCATTCTATGGGATGTGTGAGGTGGCAAAGTTAAAACATGAATAAAATTCTTGCGACAAAATTCGTGAGCTCTCAAACTAACGTGGCTTTCATGGTTGTCCAGTATTAATAAAATAGGATCATCTGCAGATGGTTTTGCTAATGCCTTGAAATGCTGAAGCCAATCGACGAAAATTGGTTCAGTTATCCAGCCTGAGTCAGAAACACAAGCCACCATGTTACTATTACTGTCCTTCATAAGTAGTGCATTCATTCGCTTTCTCTTGAATATGAAAAATGGGGGAATGTATGTGCCTCCAGCATTAAAACAATTTATGACTGTGGTCAAGGATCCACGTTCTGCGCTGGTACATTTACCTACTTGTTTTAATCCTTTCGGTGCGAGAATCCTGGAATTTCGTTGTACAGTACTAATCCCTGTTTCATCAACATTGTAAATTGAATTTGACGTAAATTTATATTTAATCATGAGTGTTTTTAAATTTTCAAAAAATATTTCGGTTTCTTCTTGATTAAAAGCTGTGATTCTATTTATTGAAGTAGCTTCTGGTCTTCGGAGTGATATATTGGGATGTCTAGCCATAAAATTGTAATACCAATCCATACCTGCCATTTTGGTATCTTTATTGAAGTCATTTTTTATATTATTAGCAGCGGCAAAATCAAATGCAATTTTTCTTAGAGTAGGAATTGTTATCCCAAAGAAGGCTTTGCAGGATTTTAAAATGAATTCAACTAGTTCGTTTTCCTGGTATTCATTAAAAACTGACTTCTTACCTCTTTTTGGCATGGTACTAACACAGACCTTTTTCGCTTGATCAAAAAGGGTCGCTCTGGGAATGCCATACTTCTCTGCCACCTGTCGAAAAGGAGTCTTTTGCTCTTTAATTTCTTGCACAGCTCTTTTTAAAGTTTCAATCGTGTAAGCTGGTCCATTTTTCTTAATATATTTTCGAGGCATCTGGAATAAAAAACTATTATAAATAATGAAGTAATTACGAAAATTATAAAAAAAACATTTATGATAAATAATGGGGTAATTGCGGACGTCCGTATTTACCCCAGGCCCTTTGTCCGCAATTGACCCAAACGAGTTAGAAAAAGTACAACAACAAAATTTTTAGGTTAACAAAATTTATCAAGGCCAACGGTTGTGCTATTTACTCGTCAATAACATCGAAATTGATAGAAAATGTGACTTTTTGACTGACACTTATTCTTTTTGAATAACACTCAAACTGAAAAATACCAAAACTTACATCGAAATCACGAAATATGTAAAATTTCAATTACCTTGAAACGTGTGCGCAGCCGTCCGTCGGGAGTGTTCGGTGGGCACTAAAGATGGCCGAACGAAACGCGTGATCGCGGTGGCGGGTGGCGGGGAGTAAGGATAGAGTAGATATGTGTTAGTCCGTATTTACCCCGCGTCCGTAATTCCCCCATCGTCCCCTAAACATTTTCTTAACTTCTCCTTTAAAAAAAAATCGTTTAAATGAATTTTCCCGCACAGTTCTGTATTTGTCTCAAATACTTAGCTGCTAACTTCATTCTCGTTTTTTACTGCATTTAAGAAAAGTATTTGTTTTTTTAAGATGGTTTTTTACTGTTAAACGACGATTCCGTGGCAAGTTATGCGACATCTCGCAGCGAAACACGAGGCCGTCGTCGCCGCCGTTTCGTGCTCAATTTTGTATTTAGTTTTATTATAGTTAATTATGTATTAGTCTGTTATGTTTTCTATTTATATATTTGTATAATATGGGCCTTAGTAGCCTGAAATAAATGGTTATTATTAAAATCACAATTATTATTTCTCTCTATTTATTCCTCTTCTCATTTTTTACATTTATATATACATATATAAATTAACCCATCGGGACCATAACATACCGGTGGTTAGGGCTCCAAAGAGAGGAACTTAAACAATGAATTATTATTCATTTTGTTGATTCAAAGGTATTTTTAGGAATTACCTCAGAACACACATATAGCTAGAATCAGTCAGTAGTAAGTCAAAGCGTATCTCCAATCAGTGCAACGGCGCCATTTGGTTCGCGCATGACATTATTCAAAGTTCGATCGCGGCCGCATGACGTCGCGTGTGCAACAAGAAATGCCTAATTGTGCAGTTATAAGTTATAAAAACTCGTCGAAGAATGTAGACCGTATCAAGGGAGATGTATATTTTCATCGCTAAGTAATTTTGTTGCTCCTTAAGCTGAAATTAATTTTAAAATGATTTATTTACGTTTTTGAGTTATACTACTTCGATAAATTCTCATTGACGTATTTTTACTCTATTCGTTTTACATTGCGGTTTCAATTGATGTCATCAGGTGATTGTCATCGTCTCATACGTTGAAAGTACGCAATGAAATTCAAATGAATAAACAACACAACAACAAATAAATGTCGTGGTACAGGGGATTTTGTCGTTTTTCTACAAGTAGTGATGTTAAGTTTAGGCACTTTATATCGATTTCTTCAATCGCGAATTGATCGCACTCTATATATGAAACAGAAAACAGATAGCCGGAGGAACGAGAATGCATTTTTGTAATAACTACATAGGTATCAGTTTGATCAAGCACCTACTGAAAACCATTTAGATAATCTCATAAAGGCAATAGCTGATATTATTTAACGAGAAATTTGAAAACCAAAACTACGAAAAGACAAATATATAATAAACTCGTCCTGTTTCAAGGACAATAATTTAGTAACTATGAGGTATTTAATTCAGTTAAATCTAAACCAACATTTTTTTTTACTATTTTATTAAATGGGGGTATTTGGGGGTCGTTAATTTTGATCCTTCAATTTTGTGGGCTTACGCTGTTCGCGCGATTATTTCGTTTCCTATTTTTTTTAAGTAAAAACCCGGTTCAGGCTGTTATCATCTCGCTAACAGTCGTTAGGTCATGTAATTAAGAGCATTTTTGTGATTAAGTAGTTTTAAGTGTTAAAGTACTTACAAAGTACTATACATAAATGCAAATACAGCATTTAAACACAATTTATTATTAGTTTACTCTAAGAAGGCATTCTATGATTTCAAAAGCGTTAAAAACAGGTAATAGTTTTGGCTTAGTGTAAAAATTATATTGATCCCACCTAATCTTCCCTACTAAATTATTAAAAATAAATAAAATGCTTACATATGTCATTTAATTTTACCAGTGTTTTTATTTTTATTTTTAAGAATGATTCTAGTAATCTTAAAAATGCTAAGTTAGTGAGACTTGATGGATGGATGAGTGGATGTTTATCACTCTTTCACGGGAAAACAGCTGTACCTATTTGGCAGAAATTTAATGGAGCTTGAACCTGGCAAAGAACCCATAGGTTGCTTTTATCCCGGTTTCCATTTGGGATTTTATTCTAAGTGTAAATTTAGTGTAAGTTCGGTGCAGCCGCGGGCGCCAGTTAAGTTAGATAATAAACTTGTGCTAACTTGTTGGAAGTAAAAATTGCAGATTTTTTCTAATATAGCTTAAAACAAAATAAAAAAAAATGAATACATTATAACGAAAGACTATTGTTAATTATTTCATGATTTTATTGAAATAAAGCGTAAAAATTGCATGAGTCAAAAATAATTGACCCTAATCATTTTCTGTTTAATAAAAAAACTTCAAATTAAATAATTCAAAACAGCAGTATCGAATCGAATTGGTCGATTTAAAATCGATACTCTGTTGGTTGAATGATATCTTACGATTGAAACGATTCTGTTTATGGTGGGTTCATCACTAAAACGCTCGCGTGACGTCATGCGCGGTGGGGATAAAGTGGCACGCTCTGTTTTCATACTGTCACAGGAACATGTGGCATCTAGCTAGATCTATTATCTGTGGGAATTACTTTAGATAGTAAGTTACAGTGGGGCGCCCAAATATCATGTCTCACAGGGAAACTCAGTTCTGTAGCATATGCTGTCAAAGCAAAGTCAGACAGCTTACCGATGTGGAAACAGCAAGGCTAGTTTATTTCGGTTATTTCCACAGCGTCATGTCGTATGGCATACTGCTTTGGGGCAAGGCAGCTGATATTCAAACAATTTTAATTCTTCAAAAACGAGCAGTGCGCGCGATTTACAAACTAACGGTGCACGAGTTTCCCTAAGAGAAAAGTTTAAAGAGATAGGTATTATGACAGTTGCATCTCAGTATATATTTGCAAACATTATGTTTGTTAAACAAAATATGCATTTATATCACAAAAATAGTGACGTTAACCCGGTGAACACGAGAAATAAGCACAAATTAGTAGGTCAATATCATAGGCTACATAAAACTCATAATTCATTTATGGGTCTTTCGGTGGGAGTATTTAACAAGATACCAGCTAGTATTATTGTATGGTTATTAACTTATAACACAGTGGGTGAATATTTAAATGATAAAGAAAAATGGATCTGCTTGTTCCTTGTTACTTTATTATGCTTGTATGAATTTTAGGTGTGACTTTGTTTTAATTGTCACATTGATTATGAGCATGACTTTGACTTTTTGTAAGTAAAGATTCTGCGTGACGAATAATAATATAAGGCTGATTTTAGTTTATCTCATGTTTCAACTTTTTGATAAGACAATTTGCAGCAGTCCTTTAACATGGTATATAGTATATTAGTCGCAGCACCTTACCCCCATATCAAGTTAATAAACATTCAAACATTGTAAAATTGGCAATTTGAAAAGAGTGGCCGCGAATTTTTATTGCCAGGTTCTTTTCTCCGGCTTTACCTATTGATTGCGAACTTGGCATTACATGTACATGTAGAATCCCGACGTATGACAAAAAGATTATTTTGCATCCTAAGTGAATAAAGTTTTTTACCTCCTCAAAATGCGTGCCGTGACTGGACAGGAGTACTGACCAGCTACCCAAACGCAAGCCTCTGAAGATGATAGTCAAGGCTCTTGGCGATTAGCCCATGGACAGAAACGACTTTTTTTTTTTATAATTTCCCCTTGGGGATAAAACCTCCCCAAGAGGGAGTTTAATGTGAACATACAATACGCTCTGCTATTTGATACAGAGTGGTTGCTTGTTACATTCTTAATATTCAATTTACATATTATTAATTTGGTTGGACTTGTTCGGTTGCAAGTATGTGTGTGTGTGTGTGTGTGTGTGTGTGTTAATGTGACAGAAACGACTAACGCCACAATAATTGCTATATTTACATCCCACATGTCAATAATCTCGTTAGGTAAGTCCAAATATTTTATTTCTTTATCTTTTTCTGCTTTCACAAGAATATCTTCATGCGGGATAGTGACGTCAACAATTATTGCGCGGCACTCTAATCGCTCTATTATCACTATGTTAGACTTATTGGCGACAATAGTCCTGTCAGTGATGAATGATGATACACCGATCCCAGTACATCATTAACGTTCATCGCTCCATACAGACGTGCGCATAATTATTAAAAATAATAAATTGACAATTGCATAAATAGTGACCTAGTTTACCGACTTTGTGTGTTATGCGTGTTTAGTTTTACTATGAACAATTATTATTAGTGCATTTGGCCTCAAAAATGGAAGGTAGTCCAGGGCCGCCGACGTCCCAAAGTGAGAAATTTGAAGTCATATCAACACCTGAGTTACAGCAATGGATGGGATCTATCCAACAATATTTAAATGAAATATGCACTATTTCAGCCGAAGGTAAACTGAACTCGGAACAGAAGTTAAGAGTTTCCAACCTCTGCCGGAAAGTTGGAAGTGGGGTTTCACAATTGGCTGTCCAATATCAGTCAATCAAACATAGAGCAGTCCAATCCCATGTATCTTTGCAAAACCAATCTGCCCTACTAGATCTGGCAAACGATTTATCTGAGATAAAACGGACGATTAAGGAGTCCTGTTCCAAACAAGCATTGCCAAATTCATCTTTTGCTGACATGGTGAAGAAGGGGACGAATAGTTTCGTTCGACCAACGCCCCTGAGTTCCGTGACCATTTACCCTAGTGACAGGTCAAAAACCAGCGACGAAACCAAAACCTTGGTCCAGAAAATCGTATGCCCTGAAGATATGAAACTGAAAGTCCGTGGAGTCAGAAACACGAAAAACGGAGGCGTCATTATCAGCACAGAGTCTAAAAATGACCTAGAAAAACTCAAACAATCTGTGCAACTAGCCAAGTCAGGTCTTACCGTCGACGAAACCCAAAAACGCAAACCCCGCATTACTATCGTAGGAGTCCCGACACAAATGAGCGATAATGAGGTTTTTAAATGTGTATACGAACAAAACCTGGTAGAAAAAATGCCCTCTTTAACTAAAGATTCATTTTTGACCTCAATTAGACTCAGCCACAAATCTGGAAAGAAAGACGCAGTGACCTGCAATTATATACTGGAAGTATCAGCAGTCATACGTAAAGCCCTGCTAATTCAAGAAAGAGTTTTTATCAATTGGACGTCCTGTCCTGTGCGAGATTTTACACTAGTGACTAGATGCTACAAATGCCAGCAGTACGGACATGCAGCCAAAACATGCAAAACACCTAACTCTACATGTGGACATTGCGGTCAAGATGGTCATTCTATTCAAGAGTGCAAATCAAAATCAGAGGCGCCTAAATGTGCAACATGCTTGCGTTTCAAAAAGCCGAACAATCACAAGACGGGTGACAATGACTGCCCTGCAAAAAAAGCAGCTGAACTCAGGTACATTAACTCGATTGATTATGAAGGCGCCTAAGAGCGCCACATACTCGCGTGTATTTTAGAACTAAGGGTAGATTTAAGATACATAAATGGATTTAATTACGCAATTAGATAATAGTTTCCTATCGGAATCAAGATTTTGTGAGGTTGAAGATTGCAGACAATATCTTATCGGATACCAAAAATCACTAACCATACTTACACAGAATATTCGCAGTATTCATAAAAATATAGATAGTTTACATGTTTTTCTACATAGGCTTAATGTTCACTGTGATATAATCATTCTAACCGAATGTTGGTTAATAAACCGGCACGATCGCCTTCCAATAATACCGGGGTACAATGTATACTATACCGCTACAAATCACAATCAAAATGATGGTGTCGTGGTATATGCTAAACAAACATTAAAGGTCACAGTCGAGGAGCCAACTCTTCAAGACTGCAATGGTTTGATCCTTAACATTGGTTCAGATACAGCGATTATTGCTATATATAGATCTCCTTCCTTCAGAAACTCTGACCTCTTTCAAAAATCTCTAGGTGAAACATTGAAATCACTATCCTCATGTAAAAACATAATATTAACAGGTGATTTGAATTTAAACATTAGCTCAGGATCTTGCGATTCAGGAACCCATAACTACCTTAATTTATGTTCATACTATGGTCTTCAGCCCGCTCACACATTATCTACTCATCATAGCGGTTCCTGTCTCGATCATGTAATGATTAAAACCAGCTTGACATACATCACTCTTGTTACTAACTCTACTGTAACTGACCACCACGCTGTCCTACTAACCGTAAATTTAACGCCACCTAAGCAGAGTCGTCCACAGACAAGGTCTAAATTAAACATACACAAACTCGAACATGATTTATGCAACATCGATTTTTGTCCAGTTTACAATAATGCTGACCCTAATATGTCTCTGTCGTATTTAATTAAAAATGTCCAACAAGCAATATTATGCAACACGAAAGTAACGACAATAAATAAGAAATTTTACAATATCAAACCCTGGATTACTCCTGGTCTTATACGTTGTATAAGACACAGAGATCGACTCCATCAGCGAACAAGACGGTACCCTGACAACCTAATACTTTTAACTACGTATAAAAGATACAAAAATTTCTGTAACAACCTACTCAAAAAGTTAAAAATTAATTATGACAGAGATGTTTTACAAAGGGCAGGTAATAATAGTAAGCAAATTTGGCGACATGTTAAAAGCATAACTTACTCCTCGAAAAATGATCAATCAAATTCGAGTTTTCTGCATATTAACTCATCACCACTAAATTCAGCTAACCATGTAAATAACTATTTTATAAATGTGGGCAAAAATCTTGCCGAGCGTATTCAAAATCAAAATAATAGCCTTGGATGTACGCAACCCCCCCAATTTGTCCGCAACTTGAGTCTCAAATCTTTCGTTATGCTAGACACTGACGAACACGAGGTAGCTCGAATTATTTCTGACCTGAAGGATAGCTGCGCCACTGGCTCGGACAATATTAGCAATAAAATCCTTAAACTTTTTAAACATATTTTAGTACCTCCTCTAACATATATTTTTCGACTTTGCCTTTCTGGAGGGATTTTTCCTCAATGCCTAAAAAAGGCAGTGGTTATTCCTATCTATAAATCCGGAAATAAAGAACTTGTATCCAATTACCGACCGATCTCCCTACTTCCCTCAATATCGAAAATACTCGAAAAAATTATAAATATTAGATTAATTAATTACCTAGAAAACAACCAGTTTCTATCCCCTACACAATATGGTTTTAGAGCTAAATTGTCTACAGCCGACGCGACTCACACTTTGACTGATTATATTTCACAAGAGCTCAGCAAAGGGAACCAAGTCCTGGGCATCTTCCTTGACCTTGCTAAAGCTTTTGACACAATTTCTGTTCCCATTCTGCTAAACAAGTTGGAGTCTCTGGGCATAAGAGGGAAACAACTAAAACTTTTGGCAGACTATTTAAATGAAAGATACCAATGTATCAAAATAGATAACATTACTAGTGAAGATCAAAAATGTTCCGGTTTTGGTATTCCTCAGGGCAGTATTTTAGGCCCTACTTTATTCCTTATTTACATAAATGACCTTTGCAATATGAATATCGAACATGGTAAGATAATATCCTATGCTGATGACACAGCTATTATTTTTACGGCCAAAACCAAGAACGACCTATTTGAAAACGCTCAGCAAGGTTTTAATTTCATAAATAATTGGCTTAGTCATAATTTGCTAACATTAAACGCTGATAAGACAAAATATATCCGCTTTTCTATGCGACAGTCATACCACAGCGACGATGACCCACATTTATTTGCACACTATTGTAATAACACATTAGAAAATACGTGTAACTGTCCTATTATACTTAGCACTAGCAACATAAAATATCTCGGCATTAATATAGATAACACACTGTCATTCAAGAAACACATAGAAATTTTAGTGACTAGAGTGCGAAAACTAATATATGTCTTTAAAAAACTGCGCTCTATTGCCGATTCGAAATTAATTATACAAGTATATAAGGCCCTGTGTCAGTCCAGCATTCAGTATTGCATCACTTCATGGGGAGGAGCACTAAAAACTGTTATGTTGCCACTTGAAAGAGCACAGAGAGCCGTTCTAAAAGTAGCTACTTTTCGACATTTCCTTTTTCCCACCTTCCTCCTGTATAAATGCTGTAAGGTATTGACTGTCCGTCAGCTTTTTATAGTAAATATAATTTTAAAACAACACGAGCTACTTACTTTTAATACTGACTTAACTAATAAGAGACGAAAAGATATAGTCTGCACATCTGATTCCACCTCAAGATATATGTTCTCAAACCGATTTTTTAATTTCATAGGCCCTTTTTTGTATAATAGATTAAATCGAATTGTAAATATATACCACCTAAATTATTTTAATTGTAAAAAAGCTGTAAGTACCCAATTACAAGATATGTCATACGAACAGACGGAGGACTTATTACTTGTACTAAAATAAATAAGACCAATTGTTGTAACATCTCTTATAATTACCTATTTTTTGTAAATGTTATTTTATTAATCTATGTTTTCTAGTTTAACAGTTCTTGTTTTTAGTTATTAAGTATAGTTTTAGTTTCGGAAAGTATTTATTAAAATACTTTTTACTTTCTAGCCTGAAACACAGGTTTCAACCTAGTTCAGGCAAATACTTAACTGTGCTATTTGTTATTATACCTTTATATAAGTTTATTGTACCTTTACTTTCATGAATAAATTATTATTATTATTATTATTATAATGTGGCACTCCACCATTCGCGAGAACTAGTTCGAGTACATGTACATGTACCTGTACCTGTAATATATATAGTACCTCTGCTTCCACAAGGTACTTCAGGGCAAGTAGCTGGTGGATTATTCTGACTACTTGGTGTCTATGCAAATATTCACCGTTAGCAAGCCGAGAACAACCAAAGATAATATGTCTGAGGGATTTTCTGGGACGATTGCATGCCTGTCATATCAACCGTACAGGCCCAAATATAATAATTGCAAAGACAAAACCCTCGTTTCCCAAATAGGTCACCGAACCGTAGCCAGGACACAGATACTATTGCGTCTACATCAGGTCCATTTATGACCCGATAAAAGCGTCCATGCAGTTTTTTACCCTTCCATACTGCCTTACGGTTATCAACACCAAGAATCACAGGTTTGCGCCAGTTCTCTTTCGCCAGATAGAGAGCGGCGTGAGCCCGTTATCCACGGCAGCCCCATCACGGTGAATATCAGCGTCCACGCCGAGGAATAATTCCCTGAGATTGCATACCTCGCGGTTGTGGAAGTTCTTGACATTTAGGAAACCACGACCCCCGTACTTCCGTGGAATATACAACCTCACCACCGACGAACGCGGACGATGCATTTGAGATGCGGTTAACAGTGTTTTCTGGCAACACCAAATGTGGAAGCGAGAAAAACATAGGTGAGCACGCTAGGTACTTAGCGTTGACGTAGAGATCAGGGACTGCGCCATAACCTCACAAAATTGACCACTCTCTAGAAAGAGACAACGCTACTTTGTGGGCAATATCTACCTGTCAAAGGCCGCACACGCTTTTTCTCTTTCACGCTTTGCAGTAAATATTTACTTTTTAATTAAAAGGGATGGCGCAGTCCTGGAGGCCTACTCTAATTGAATGAAAACGAAGTTTCGATCAAAAATGAGGTGGTAATATATACAGATCCAGGAACATCTATTTAATCCACTCGTTCCAGAAAATCGTCCATGAGTTCGAACGTCTTGTGCTTATCCAAAAAAATATTATAATAGTCCCTGTAAACTTAAGAAATTTAAATAAACGAAAATTCATGAATTTCGTTTTAAAGAAAGAGAGTAAGGCCTCTGGTCTATATACGTCTATGGTTTACTTATCTAGTAGTTTTTAATCTGAGCGTGTGACGATATCGACATTTTGTAATCTTCGTATTTTTTCGATTTGATACAATCACATTAGATCAATCAACCAGGATGACGATCTCAATGTATGAAAGGTGTCTGTTGAAATGAGTTAACAACTACGTAAAAATATCTTCTGATCGGCGTTCTACAATCCGTCTACAACTGCTACGTTCATAACATAGCCTAAATCTACGCTAACGCCACTTTGGACTGCTTTGCAACTTCTCTGGCTTAGAAGATAGTCCTCCTGGTTTGTGTTTTTACTTTTGATTAATTTATTTTCCCGCATATTTCTGTATTATCTAAAATGCTTGCAAACTTAGTTACTGATTTAATAAATTTGTGTTCAGTTGATTTTTTTTTTACTGTAAACCTAAAGTTGAAGATTTATATGAGTACCAAATAGGAGTCCCATTCAATCAGGGCGCTGAGATGTTGAAAATAAATATACATAAAAAGATACTATGTTATTCACCCTTTCAAATGGTATCATAAAAATAGGGTGTTTCTTTTTTCACATTTTGCGCGTTCGATTCCCGGTTCAGCCAGGCGATTATTGAAAATCACTTGAATGCAGTTCAAATTATTTTTAAAATCAAAATGAAGTCTTCTTTCAGTAAAATGTTCTATCTTTAATATTTAAGGTAAGGTAATTTCCTTCCGTGTGGCTACTAGTATAATATTATATTAACTGTGGTGTGTCATAGTTTTTTCATAGTTGTTGACAGGCCAATTGTCCCCCAGCGTATGAGCAACTCACACTTAGCCGGCCAATACGCCGCACTTGGCCAAAGCAGTACACATACGAAATATATTCAGCGTTGTGAACAAAAATGAAACACAGTAAATAAGAAATTGTTTTTATTACCAACATTTATAATATCACAATGATTTTTATAACAAAATCAAATTCTCTAAGTAGTACCGCAACGAGAGGTTAGCTTAAACGAGTATGTTATTGGTTTGTTTAAAATGTTGAATATTTTTAAGCTATTGCATAGCTTTTATCGCGGGCTCGGGCTTTGAAACCGGGGCCAGAAGCGAACCACCTATCTGGACTATGTTACTAGATCTCAAATGCAATTATTGTATTTGTAAAGAAAAACATGAGTTAGTAATACTAATTATGACAATGTAATGCGTAATCGCATCTCTAATTCTCTTGGTTTAGTTACCGCCCCCGCCCCCCGCTTCCTGTCACCATTTACTTCCAAAAATGCATCTGCGCAACCACTTGTCGCCTACTTCAATCCGGCCTAGTTACGTTGAGACAACTGTAGCTAACTATAAAGAAATGGCTTTGCAGTACACTAAATTGAAGTATCGGAACATACCCATAGTCTAAAGTGCTACTAGTAGCTTTTATGAAGGAAGAAAAAAAAAATGTGGCACTCGGGGACTGCCGCGGTAAAGCTATTGCATAGCATTTTTATCAACTTAAAAAACAACAAAATATTTTTTTTTTCTTTTAATAAAAAAAAACTTAAAAACTATCACCGCTGTGCCGGTCAGAGTGAGGGGCGTTAGGTTATTTTCGTTACGGAATTTCTGGATTCGGTCTCCACGCTCAAGGCCCGCGATAGAAGCTAAGCAATAGCTTAAAAAATTGTTGAGGAATTGGGTCCTTAAGGCTCTGCCTCCCCCCCCCCCCCCTCCTCCTTACTGAATCCGCCACTGCGATTCGTGCAAAGAACTATATTTACAATAACAATATATATATTACGGCTCAGGAGGTTGACACTTGACGTCATAGGACGTCATGTCACAAACCATGTCATCTGTACACGCGACACTGCTGGAACAAATAATGGATATTTTACAAAAAGATTCATATATATATGTAGGTATGTAATAATAATAATAATGGCCACCAATCTTAGGTAGAGACTAGTTAACTACACCGGAGATATTATAGTGCACAAGTGTATGTGCAAACACAAATGTACTCTCTTTCCAGACTCACATATCCAGATGCAGATTAGGCGCAGGACCGAACGCTTAACGTGCTCTCCGAGGCTCTGAGGAGTGTGACAATGAATCGAAAACAATACAGATATCTCAAATCTGTTCGGATGCCGCTGAGTAAGGTTCTTTTCAAACGTTATAATTTCAATCCGGCGAATATCTTAGGACAACTTACACAACGCTATCTGATCCCAAACTAAGCAGAGTGAGATTATACATTAACTAAGAGTGCATATAGCCTTCCTCGATAAATGGGCTATCCAACAGTGAAATAATTTTTCAATTCGGACCAGTATTTCCTGAGATTATAAAGCTGAGGAGTTTGTTTGTTTGAACGCGACAATCTCAGGAACTTCTGGTCTGAATATAAAAAAAATATATTACTGTTGGATAGCCCATTTATCGAGGAAGGTTATAGGCTATATAACACCTTGCTACGACCAATAGGAACGGAGCAGCAATGAGAAATGTTGCAAAAACGGGAAAAATTTACGTAGACGTTGTTGCGCGGGACAGCTAGTATTTAAATAAATTTAATGTTATTTAGGACCATTTTTATTTTGCGAAACACTGGTTAGGAACCATTGCACTAATTCAGGGATTCCCAAAGGGGTCGATATTGACCCCCTGGGGTTGATATCGGATTCCCAGGAAACGAAAACTGATTTTGGGGGTCAACGGGGTCTAAAAATCGACTAGAAGTTTTTCTTGCAATAATAATATCTTGAGACAACTCACACAACGTCATCTAATCCCAAAATTAGCAGAGCTTGTACTATGGAGACCAGACAACTGATAAACATATTTATATATTTCTAAATACATACATATTATAGATAAATTACACCCAGACAAGACACACAAAATTTTACCTTGGTTGGAGATCGAACCCACGACCTGAAGCTTAGCAGTCAGGGTCACTAACCACTAGACCAACAGGCCAAAGGTATAAGTACTTATTAGAATTTATTATATTTTAGTAGGAAGTATCATTGTTGCACTTTTAAAAAACTAAATATTGTTTTTTTTTTTTGTATTGGCTATGAGGATCTGAGGTAGCAGTTCATGTCAGTCAGTCTCATGGGAATCCCTGCACTAGACCAACCAACAGACCACTCAATATACAGAAGTAATTTTTATAGGCATTTCTTGCCAATTACTTTACAAATACAATAATTGCATTTTTGAAAGATAGAAAAATTTGTAGTCCAGAATCAGGAATCGGACCCGAGACTACCGTAGCCCAACCGGGGCCAGAAGCGAACCACCTATCTGGACTACGTTACTACATCAAAATTTTCTATCCCTTGATGCTCGCGAGTTGGGCCCTAGCAGCGCCATCTAGTCGGTAGTTAAAGAACTATCACGGCTTTTGTTATTGCTTCGTTACAGCGAGCATTTCAACAAATTATGATGTCGCAGGCTGAATATTGAAGTAATTTTTATAGGCATTTCGGGTTCGATTGAAAAAAATGCAATTATTGCACTCAATATATAATTTGTATATATTACCTGTGAGTGCAGTTATCATCATGTTCTGCCTTGATAGGCTCTGGTGACGTTATGCATATGACATCAGAGCTGCACCTGCAATAAGGGTTAAGTTTTTAGGGAATCAGCATCACTTCGTGAAGCTTGGGGAACAATATTACTAGCTTCACCGTAACATCACATTTTCAGCCATCTCTTTACCTAGTGTATTCAGTACGGTTTTTTTTCTCTAAAGATAACTAGCAATGTGGGATGTCCGTCCCACATTACTAGCAATCTTGTTAACCCCTCCAGCTAAGCTCAATGGCGTGTGTTAGGAGTTTACTGGTAGCAAAGTGGGGTCCAGAGTCAAGTATACAGAAAGCCTCGCTTTCTGAGATGTGACAGCCAGCACGAGGGTGGTCATGACCACATTTATAGCAGCGGGGTTAGAACTTGCAAATCGACTCAACATGCCCAAATCTATAGTATTTGCGACACTGAATAGTAACGTTGTGTAGCAGGAGAGAACTCTCTTCGGTGTGGTCATGACCACATTTATAGCAGCGGGGTTAAGACCTGCAATACGACTCAACATGCCCAAATGTACAGCATTTGCGACACTGAATAGTAACTATGTGTAGCAGGAGAAAACTCTCTTCGGTGTGGTCATGACCACATTTATAGTAGCGGGGTTAGGACCTGCAATACGACTCAACATGCCCAAATGTACAGCATTTGCGACACTGAATAGTAACGATGTGTAGCAGGAGAAAACTCTCTTCGGTGTGGTCATGACCACATTTATAGCAGCGGGGTTAGGACTTGCAAATCGACTCAACATGCCCAAATCTTCAACACTTGCGACAATGAATAGTAACGATGTGTAGCAGCAGAAAACTCTCTTCGGTGTGGTCATGACCACATTTATAGCAGCGGGTTTAGGACCTGAAATACGACTCAACATGCCCAAATCTACAGCATTTGAATAGTAACGATGTGTACGTTAGTACACATGTCTATGCTTTCTATTCAATAGTGTCATCTTTAGAGTGCTTGCAATAGGGTATTTGACTATAGTCAAATCAGCCCTTTTCAAGAAACGTCAAAAACGAGCCGCTCTGTACAAATTTGTATGGAATGCTAGCATATGACGTCACGTTTTCTATGGTCAAATTATTTACTTTCAGTGTTTCTCTTTATGGTTATAAATTAAGTAACACATTAAATTAATAAATGAACATATTTTTTAGAACACTTCATGACATATTTTACTTGGTTATTTTAAAATATTTTATTTTAATAGTAGTCAAATACCCAATTGATACGCCGTACCTTGAGGATTTGACCACAGCCTGGGGGAACAGTCAAGTAGTCAGTCATTTATTAGCATCATCCTCAGACATGTCAGTAGGCACACCTGAGATGACACCCATTCTCGTGATATTAAATAATAATAATAATAATCTTGGGACAATTCACACAACGCTATCTGATCCCAAACTAAGCAGAACTTGTACTATGGAAACCAGACAACTGATAAACATACATACATATTATAGATAAATAACACCAAGACACAGTATAAACCATCGTGCTCATCACACAAAGTTTTATCCTGGGTGGGGATCGAACCCACGATCTCTTGCGTAGCAGTCGGATACACTCCCACCACGCCACAGAGGCAGTCAGAAGAGAGATGAGAAATGACGGGATTGAGGCTGAAAGCTGGTTCAAGGAGGGAGTTCGCATCCTGAGGAGATGAAAACTCAACAGAAACGCGGTTACGACCTACTTTTTTGACGTCATCTCACTATGTTGCTGAATTTATTATTTTAGAGGAAAAGTCCAAAGACTGTGTAAAGGGTAGTAGAATCTGTAATAGGTTAAGGCTCAATTCTGGTAACATCTATACTAATACTAGCTGACCCGCGCAACTTCGTCTGCGTAAATTTTCCCTTTTTTTTTAAAACATTTTTCATTGCTGCTCCGCTCCTATTGGTCGTAGCGTGATGTTATAACCTATAGCCTTCCTCGATAAATGGGCTATCCAACAATAAAATATTTTTTCAATGCGGCCTAGTAGTTATTATCGCGTTCAAACAAACAAACAAACTCTTAGGGGTATGAAAAATAGATGTTGTCCTATTCTCAGACCTACCCAATATGCACACAAAATTTCATCAAAATCGGTCAAGCCGTTTCGGAGGAGTATGGCAACGAAAACTGTGACACGAGAATTTTATATATCTATACTAATATTATAAAGCGGAAGAGTTTGTTTGTTTGTTTAAACGCGCTAATCTCAGGATCTACTGATCCGATTTGAAAAATTCTTTCTTCTTTTTGTTGGATAGCCTATTTATCGTGGAAGGCTATAGGCTATATAACATTACGCTACGACTAATAGGAGCGGAGCAGCGACGAGAAATGTTGCAAAAACGGGAAAAAATTACGCATACGAAGTTGCGCGGGACAGCTAGTATTATATATCTCCAGAGTTTGTTTGTTTGAACGCAGTAATCTCAGGAACTACTGATCGGAATTGAAAAGTTCTTTCAATGTTAGATAGCCCATTTATCGAGGAAGGCTATAGGCTATATAACATCACGCTGCGAGCAATAGGAGCGGAGCAGCAATGAGAAATGTTGCAAAAACGGGGAAAATTTACGCATACGAAGTTGCGCGGGACAGCTAGTGAACTATATACGGTGCTGAGTCCTAGCAACTTGGCTTTTAATTTGCTTGTATGGGTGGCTAATATCTTCTTCTCTAGGACGTTTTCTGGATTAGGTTTTAGTGGATAACTTCTAACGTGTAGAGTAAAATGGGGAATGGGCAGACGACTCTAACACGAAACCTCTTTTATGTAAAGACTAGCTGTCCCGTGCAACGTCGTGTGCGTAAATTTTCCTCGTTTTTGCAACATTTCTCGTCGCTGCTCCGCTCCTATTAGTCGTAGCGCGATGTAATATAGCCTATAGCCTTCCTCGATAAATGGGCTATCTAACAAAAAAAGATTTTTTAAATCGGACCAGTAGTTCCTGGGATTAGCGCGTTTAAACAAACAAACTCTTCCGCTTTTTAATATTAGTATAGATTGTCCCTCCAAATTGGCGGTAGGCTAAGCCTGGCTAAGGCGTTGGGCTCACAATCGTGAGGTCGCAGTTGCTAGTAATCATGGTTGCTAGTAATATGGGACCCATATTCCACATTACTAGTTATCTTTAAAAAAAAGCTCCTTGGGGTATATACTTACTGTGGATTATCGATATCTGTAGACTCTGTCTTCACTTCTACCGGTTCAGTCTTAAGTGGATCTACATCTCTGTAATTAAACAAGACAATATGTTAATAACATTGATGTAAGTTTTACTAAAAAGCGATTATAATTTAGACAGAAAACCTAGCGAATTAATATATTGGTAAGTCAAAAAAAACTTCGTCCAATTGAGAAGCTAGTACATTTTTTCAGGTTGTTAATACAATCACGAGACTTCCGTATGCCAAACCGGGGCCGGAATCTATACTAATATTATAAAGTTGAAACGTTTGTTTGATTGCGATAATCTCAGGAACTACTGTTCCGAATTGAACAATTCTTTTACCGTTGGATAGCCCATTTATTGAGGAAGGTATTGGCCCATTTATTAAGGAATAGGCTATATAACATAACGCTGTGACCAATAGGCAGCAATGAAAAATGTTGAAATAACGGGGCAAATTTAGGCAGACGAAGTAGCCCGAGTACCTAGTATTTTATATAATCCAATTACTTTTATAATTTATTTTGATGTATTAAAAAATCATTAACCCGTTAAATTTCGCGTGAACATATTTTTTACAAATGTATAATGCGTTTGTAGTGCGTCGTAGAACAAAATAAGTTATAATAAGCAATGTCGTGGGTTCGAATCCTACCCATTATACTACCGACGTAACCCCACTCCTAATACAAGCCATCGAGCTCAGCTGGAGGGGTTAACAGGATTGCTAGTAATGTGGGACCCACTATCTCAGATTGCTAGTTATCTTTAAAAGAAAAAATAGTAATGGCTAATTATTTTGTGGTGTATTTGTAATTGTCAGGACAAAGTTTGTGTAACGAATAATGTTTTAAAAACAAAAAGCTGCTTTTATTCATCTCATTTTCTTCATGGATACACTTGAGCAAATCCAGGGCGGCCAGCAGTCCTAAACTAATATTATACAGAGGAAGCACTTTATTTTTAGTTTAACTATGGCACCGATTTTAAAACCTGTAGAAAGCTACAATATCAGAGAGTAATATAGGCTTACTTTTATTATAAAATAAATATAGAACCCTACAAAAATTGCTCGAGCAAAGGCGCGGGGTAAAGTTTTTTGACAGCCTCTGTGACGCGGTGGGAGTGTGTCCGACTGCTACGCTAGAGGTCGATCTATTCCAATATGTTCAACTATCTGTTCAACCAGTTGAACAAATTAGACTACTTCAGTCCAGTTTGTTCAACTACTTGCAATAGTTGAACTTTTTGGACTGAAAATTCCAGTTTGTTCAATCATAGTAGTTTTATTAATTTAATAAAAGAAATCACTGTTTTATCACCAAGAATACTTAATAATTAATGAAAAAAAATTATATTGCACATTCCAATAAAAATTGACCAACACATATTTCGTTGTTGATTAATTTCATTTGTTGGTCCATTATGATTTTATCATTCAAAATGCTATCTTTCTTCCGCTTGTTAACTTTTTGTTTGTTTCTTATTTGCAACTCTTTCACACTATTGAATTCTGAATCTTCAAAGAGCACTTTCAAAAGCTGCATTAGTGTTACTTTTTATTTATTTTTAACGCACTCGTTATTAAGGTTGAGGTGCCACCCTTCAACACTATTGGTAGTTCTATGACGTTCGCCAAATACACACCAAGTACTGATAAAGGCGTCGTCCTTGAGCCAGTATGTTTCAATATATTTTACGAACACATCCGAATTGGACTGTACTTCCATGTTTTCTTTCAAGAACTCAATCTTTTTTAAAATATAAGTCCATCCCTCTCTTACTTTTGTAGACGGAAGCAATGGCAGTACACTTGTGAGTCGTACAATTTTTCGGCTCATTTTTTCCTTTACAAGGTTCAACTTTTGGCCTTTCGCCATACGGCATTAGAATAATGATAGAAACAACCTTTATGCTTGGAAAAACTTCAACGATTGCAGCCCGTGTCGCTGTTTCGTAATCTGAAGTGATCTTTTGTGGTGTCCAACTCGGAAATTGGCTTTTTATAATCTGAAATAAAATTGTATAAGATGCCTGGGACATGGCGGACATTAACGCGTAGATTAATGGAATAATATTTGTAGTAGTTTCAGTACTGTTAATATCACCGTGAATACTATAAATTTGCTTACACGGTGGTGGGCACGATTTAAAAGTCCCGTCTCCAAAGATATGATCAACAGTTGGTACAATTTTTCTCATATCTTCAGAACAAAATACAGTGAAATTAGTCTCGAGAAATTTTTGCATATGTAGTGGTGTGTATGTTACTTAGATATTAGAGCGCGTTTCCACTATATCGTTCTGGCCCTTACAAAAATGTTTCAATATCCTAACATTACTATTTAATTTAATACTTATCCCTAGCAACACTCTGATTTTTGTTTTCAATAAAAACAAGTTTTTATTTAAAAGAAAAAGGTTTTGACTTTATTAAAAAAAATATGTCATTCAATTTCACGTCCTTGAGCAAACGACAAGGCGACTACCGTGAAACAATAAAATATCGTGTCGTTCTTTAGATGATAGTAGTTTAGCTATAGGTAAAAAGTTTTGACCATAATAATTACGAAACAAAACAAATAAATAAATCGTCACTTGATAGTGGAAAGTGGAAACACGCACAAAACCAGAATAAACTAGTTTACTCTGTCCGCAGGTGCCACGTGCAGTCTGACGTCAGTCGCTTGATACCGTTAGAACATAAAGCACGCATTTCATTAAAAAATTATAATTATTAGATACGTAGTAGTTTCATTGTGAAATTTTGTATTTGTTGATTGTTGTTATTGTTTGTTATTATTGTTAAAATATTTGTTGAAGTGTTTAATTTCAAGTGTGTAAGTGTTGTAACTTTATATTGATAATTCAAAATGGCTCCAGTGTTAAAACATGGTCGAGGCAAGCCTTTGACTTCTCAAACTAAGGAAGTTTTGTACTGTTTGTACAAATATTTCGAAAATGAGTGTTAACAACCCGAGCAGTATTATGACCCCCACTCAATTAGTTGCTAAATCAACAGGAATTTCAATAGCATCCGTCAGAAAGGTAGTATCAGAAAGCAAATGTCGTCCTTCAGATCAGGAAGTAACATTAAAATCTCCTAAAAAGAAACCGAATCGTAAACCTACAATAGTAATCGATAACTTTGATCAGCAAGTTATCAGAAGAACAATTCATGACTTCCACATCACAAATAAATAAGTTCCCACTTTAAAAACTTTGCACTCAAAATTGAAAGAAGATATCGATTATAAAGGTTGTGTCAGCACGTTACGAAAACACGTCATGTCATTAGGTTTTAATTGGAAGCAAACAGAAGATAACCGGAAACTTCTTATGGAAAAACACGAAATTAGATACTTGCGAATTAATTATTTGATGAAAATTGCTGAATATCGTGAACAACGCCGACCAATTGTTTACACCGACGAAACATATATACATACATCACATACCCTCTCGAAATCTTGGTCAGATGGAAGCACTTCAGGTTTGAAGCAACATATATCGAAAGGCAACCGCTTAATCATTGTTCATGCCGGTGGTATCGATGGCTTTATACCAAATGCATTGCTTATGTTTAAAGCCGACCAAAAAAGTGGAGATTACCACAACAATATGAACTATGACAACTATTCAAGGTGGATTCAAACTCAATTAATACCCAACTTACAACCAAATAGTGTTGTTGTTGTTGACAACGCACCATATCATAACTCAATACAAAATCCTGCACCGAATAGTAATTCTAGAAAACAGCAAATGATAGACTGGCTGACATTTCGAAACATTGAGCATTCATCCACGTTGCTTAAGCCTCAATTATATGAACTGATTCTGCAAAACAAGGCGAGATTTATAGAGTACAAGATAGACGAAATATTACGACAGCACGGTCATACTGTGCTGCGTTTACCACCATACCATCCGGAGTTTAATCCTATAGAAAATATATGGGGGATAGTGAAAACATATGTCGCAAAAAAGAATGTCGCAATGAATATGAAGGTTATAATGTCATTAGCTGAAGAAAAAATGAACGCCATAACTGTAGAGGAATGGAGAAAAGTTTGTTTGCATGCTATTGAGGAGGAAAGCAAATATCAGGGTAGAGACGCAGCTTTAGACACAATATCAGAACGAATCATAATTAATTTAAATAATTCATCTGATGAAAGCGAGGATGGGGATGATTGTGATATGCCTGGGGTTGATGAATTATTAGAATAAAACATTTATGGCCGGAGAACACCTAATTCATACACGTCTTCACTGAAGTGAAAACCGGCATTCAATGCTTGTAATGTTTGGAACTGGCTTGTCTGCCTCATACAGTTCCATAGATTACAATGCGGTGGATACACATTTTCACGACCGTATTAGTACGTAGTGCGTATGCGTAGACGTGCACGCATTTGGTGTGCTCCAGCCACAAACGTATATTACCTTTAAAACAATAAAAACTAAAAATAAAATGTTGTTTTTTTTATTTGCTGACCATACACTACTACAAACGCAAAAATTTCTTCAAGCTAATTTACCTGTAGTATGATTCGAACACCATTGCAATTGTAATCTCCTAATAAAAATGATAAATACCTTTGTGGCACTACAATATCCTGCGGGTTCGTAAAGCAGAATTTGGGTACGCCTGCTGCTTTATTTCTAACGTTGTATAGAGTACTTTTCACTGAGTCAAAAACTGGAATTTTAGTAATTTTATCCAGGCCAATATCTTTAATAGTTTTAACTGTGTTTTTATAAATTTTCCGAACCGTTTCAGTTCCATCCGATACTTTTATTTGCCGTTTACATTCTTCAATCTTTTTCTCTATTTCAATTTTTGCATCATCTGGTTTGCAATTATCACCATGCTTTTTTATCTTCAGAATTTTTTCAGCCTGTTAACATTAACAAAATTATGCACGCTTGTTCCAAATACAACATAAGATAATAACTTTGAACATGGTCTCAAAAAATATGAAGGATTAGTCACCTCAAGAGTCAATGATCCGACGCAAGAAAACTTTCCTTCTGATCTCGCCGAACACCGCCATATAGATGATCCATTGCGATATTTCCTCACGCGATAATATCTATACCCCCCATGTACTAGCACCACACCTCTACCTTTTTCTAAAAAATGCAAATCTTCATCCTACATTGTAATTAACAAATAACGCGTATAATAATAAAATTCTGTTACTTGGAAAAACTGCCACAATACTTTTCTTTCACACAGTGACGAAGTCACCAAGATGTCATTGATGTTATTTTCCTCCATTTCTAATCAGCCAGTACTTTTAGTGATAACCTCTTTAGAGCATTTGCTAATCTCACACTAGATTATGAAATTATAATAGTGCAAGCAATGCAGCGAGTATTGGGAATGCATAAAACGATATGATAAAATCATAATGGACCAACAAATTAAATTAATCAATAATTAAATTTGTGTCGGTCAATTTTCATTCTTGGTGATAAAACAGTGATTTCTTTTATTAAATTAATAAAACTACTATGATTGAACAAACTGGAATTTTCAGTCCAAAAAGTTCAACTATTGCAAGTAGTTGAACAAACTGGACTGAAGTAGTCCAATTTGTTCAACTGGTTGAACAGATAGTTGAACATATTGGAATAGATCCTAGAGGTCGTGGGTTCGATTCCCACACGGGACACCACTTTGTGTGATCCACAAATTGTTGTTCCGAGTCTGGGTGTACTTTGTGTCTGAGACTTGTATGTTTGTAAAGTCCCCCGCGACACATGGTTTGTACCCTACTGGGAGACATGTTTATATATATAAAAAAAAAAGTAGAACACTTACTTAACTTCATTATCGTCAGTTTCCATGTTCGGTGCCTCTACTTCATACTCGTCGCTCTCCTCACTGGAAACAATCACATGTACGTCATATTACATGTACCACTCACAGTTATAGCTGATAATGATGTTAGTGTCACACTCTGCATCACTGTCACATTCTGCATCACTGTCACACTCTGCATCACTGTCACATTCTGCATCACTGACACACTCAACATCACTGTCACACTCAACATCACTGTCACACTCACCATTACTGTCACACTCTGCATCACTGTCACACTCAACATTACTGTCACACTCAACATCACTGTCACACTCAACATCACTAACATTCACCTCTATAGTACCAGTATGCTGGACATGTGACCGCCGATAACAACCAAACTTCCATTATATTTTGACATTTGGATGCTCATTTGAAAACGGATAGTAATCTATACTTGTGTAACAACAGCCATTTGTCACAATATATTAATTTAATTCTGAACTGACTGGCCTGTTGGTCTAGTGATTAATGACCCTAACTGCTAAGCCGAAGGTCATGGGTTCGATCCCCACCCAGGATAAAACTTTGTGTGATGAGGATGAAGGTTTATTCTGTATCTGGGTGTTATTTATCTATGATATGTATGTATTCAGAAATATATAGGTATATTTATCAGTTGTCTAGTTACCGTACATCTTCCTTGTTTGGAATCAGACGGCGTTGTGTGAGTTGTCCAAAGATATCTAATATATAAAATTCTCGTGTCACAGTTTTCGTTGCCATACTCCTCCGAAACGGCTTGACCGATTTTGATGAAATTTTTTGTGCTTATCCGGTATCTATGAGAATCGGACAACATCTATTTTTCATCCCCCTAAGAGTTTGTTTGAATGCGATAATCTCAGGAACTACTGGGCTGCACTGAAAAAATATTTTATTGTTGCATAGCCCATTTATCGAGGAAGGCTATAGGTTATAACATCACGCTACGACCAATAGGAGCGGAGCAGCAATGAAAAATGTTGTGGAAAAAAAGGAAGAAAAAGAAAAAAGGGAAAATTTACGCAGACGAAGTTGCGCGGGTCAGCTAGTTATATTATATAATTCAGCACAAGAAATTCCTGTCACTTTGTACGGAGTAGAAAGTCTAGCGTACTAATTCTATAAAGGACAGTCCACTAATTATGACGGTTAAACTATGAATCACTGTCTCAGCATAAGTACTACATATCACACTATTTAAACATTTCACATCAGTGTCACTTAACGTATTAGTGGTCAGGTGTCACACCCTACGTCAGTGTCACACTCAGTATGAGAACAAATCTACTGTCACTTACCTGTCATCGTCTATATGTTTATCTTCGTCTTCCAGTTCGTCGTCGGAGTCACTACTACTTGATTCTTCTATTTTGATTACACTGCGCAGAAAAAACAATTAACAATATCCCTACTGTTATAAAATTATCAAGTAGTATTTTTTTAATAACTAGTCATGTGGGATTGTGGGTCCCAAATTACTAGCAATCCTGTTAACCCCTCCAGCTAAGCTTAATGGCTTGTGTTAGGAGTGGGTTCACGTCGGTAGTATAATGGGTAGGATTCGAACACGCGACCTCACGATTGCGAGTCCGATGCCATTAGGCTACCGCCGCTTGAAATATCTATAATATAATCTACATTATATTATAGATATTTCAAAAAGACGAATATAAATAAACTAAATAAATGTCTTTGATCGCGCTAACTTCGAAGATACTAGGCTGATTTTGATGAAATTTGGTGTACAGCTTGAAGCTTGAGGAATGTTTGCTACATATATCCCGCTGTAATCTACAGGGGTAATAACTTGGGCAAACATTAGGGAAGAGGCATAATAGAATATAGCAACTACCAATCAGTGTCACACTGCCCGTCAGTGTCACACTTCACGTCATTAACAATATCCAATAAACCGTCACATTAAAAAAAAACAAACCGTGTTACATTTTTTTATAATACTTTTTTTTTTTAAAGACTGCTTCCGCAGTAGGGTACTAGCACTAAGTCACGGGGGACTTTACAAACATACAAGTCACGGACACAAAGTACACCCAGACCCGGAACAACAATTTGTGGATCACACAATATGGTGTCCCGTGTGGGAATCGACCCCTGGCCGCTTGCGTAGCAGTTGGACACACCCCCACCGCGCCACAGAGGCAGTCAAACACTAACCTGTCGTCGTCCTTTATTCTGTTGTCTTCTTCTTCTTTCTCGTCTTTTTCCGATTCATCACAACTTGATTCTTTCTCTGCGAGTGAACTGCACATAGACATACATTGATAAACTTTCGCGATTTGTACACAATATGAAAATATATATATTACGGGTCTTAATCGCGTGAATTATTTAACTGTCTACCCGTGACCACGGCCGTCGCAATACGGTCGAAACGTCGGGCAATAAACAAGGTATTTTACCTTAAATTATTCACGCGATTAAGACCCGTAATATTTATATTTTCATAATGTTACTAATCCAAAAAGGTATGAAAGTTAATACAAAGTTAGGGACTACATTATGAAAATTCATATCATTTTAAAAACTATATATATATATATATATATTTTCATTTTTAAAAAGACGTCTGCCACATTAGGTTACAAGCCCTGTGTCGCAGAGGACTTTACAAACATACAAGTCACGGACGCAAAGTACACGCAGACTCGGAACAACAATTTGTGGATCATACAGTGGTGTCCCATGTGGGAATCGAACCCACGACCTTCGTCTTTCTGTGAGAGCATTTAACAAAATACTAGCTAGTATTATGAGTCTATCAGTGATTATGTTCAAAAATGTAGTCAAAATTCATCTTATATATAGAGGTTATTATACAGTGGATGAATATTTAAATAATAAAGAAAAATGTATCGAGTTGCTTGCTCCTTGTTACTTTATTATGCTTGCGTGAATTTTGTTGTCACTTTGTTTTAATTGTCACATTGATAAAGAGCATGATTTGACTTTTGTAAGTAAAGATTCTGCGTGACGAATAATAATAATAATAATCTTTATATCTCTAAAACATAGTACATAGTTTACCTTTGTTGTAAGTAGATGCTCCTACTATATTGTACCCACTAAGGCTGATTTTATTTTATCTCATGTTTTAACTTTTTAATAATATAATTATGCATCAGTCCTTTAACATGGTGTATAGTATATTAGTCACAGCACCTTACCCCCATATCTAATACATAAAATTCTCGTGTCACAGTTTTCGTTGCCATACTCCTCCGAAACGGCTTGACCGATTTTGATGAAATTTTGTGTGCATATTGGGTAAGTCTGAGAATCGGACAAAATCTATTTTTCATATCCCTAAGAGTTTGTTTATTTGTTTGAACGCGATAATCTCAGGAACTACTGGGCTGCACTGAAAAAATATTTTACTGTTGGATAGAGCTCACGCTACGACATATAGGAGCTGAGCAGCAATGATAAATGTTGCAAAAACGGGTAAAATTTACGCAGACGAAGTTGCGCGGGTCAGCTAGTCAAGTTTATAAACATTCAAACATTGTAAAATTGGCAATTTGAAAAGAGTGTCCGCGAGTTTTAATTGCCAGGTTCTTTTCTCCGGCTTTACCTATTGTTTGCGAACTTGGCATTACATGTACGTGTAGAATCCCGACGTATCATAAGTGTTGTTTTGCATCCTAAGTGAATAAAGAATTTTCAATTATGACCTCTTGCGTAGCAGTCGGACACACTTCCACCGCGCCACAGAGGCAGTCAATAGATTTTTTTAATAGATTTTATTTAATCAAACTGTGACTGTGTGTTGTACACTTGATCCTACCTGACTTGTAGTACTTGTTGCCGCAACTTGGCACGCTTGGCGGGCCCGGCCGCGTACCGGTCGTCCCGTGCCCGTGCCTTATTCACGATGTCTTTCACGGTGTACTTGCACACGCCGCACGCGTCAGCTGTTCGCTTCAGCACGTTGGTCAGAGGACTCAGGTCGCAGATATCTCCTATATAATACTTCAGGAAATCGTACTCTGCTTGTAGGAACTTGTATACACTCGCTATAAGCTCCTCTGCCTGTATAAAAAAATCTATATATTAATATGTGAATCAAACGTTGTACTCCTTTAAAAGAGAATTGCGCGTACGGTGGAGTATGAAATTTTGCTCATTTATAGTTAACTAGCTGACCCGCGCAACTTCGTCTGCATAAATTTTCCCCGCTTTTGCAACATTTCTCATGGCTGCTCCGCTACTTTTGGTCTTCGCGTGACGTTATATAGCCTATAGCATTCCTCGGTAAATAGGCTATCCAACAGCGAAAGAATTTTTCAATTCGGACCAGTAGCTTCAAGATTACCGCGTTCAAACAAACAAACTCTTCACCTTTATAATATTAGTATAGATTATGGTCGAATTTCGACCACGGGCAACCACTAGTAACTATAAATAAGCAGACAAATTCAGATATCAACGAGAAAAAACAAAACGTCTCAGGCAGGACTTAAACCTGCGACCTTGGGGGTAAGTACCAGCCCTAAGTACTACGAAGTTGAAGTACTTAATTCACAAAATACAACGCTATATGAAAGTCAGACAAAATTTGAAATAGAATGGTTCCACATTAAATGCCAAGAGTAAACCGTGAGAAAAAAACTTGGCTATTGAAACCAGGTTTTTTTTTAAAGAAGGCAATGTGGGATCGAAGCCCTACACTAGCAATCTTGTTAACCCCTCCAGCTAAGCTCAAAGGCTTGTGTTAGGAGTGGGTTCACGTCGGTAGTATAATGTAGGATACAAAACCGCTACCTCACGATTGCGAGACCGATGCCTTAGCCATTATGCTACCGTTGCTTTAGTATTCCATTAGTTTAGCAAACTATAGTTACCTCAGGTAGTTTAACATCAGATGCTTGTTTCTTTTTGGTTTTGTTAGTGTCATTAAGTCCAGCGGTGGGAGTATTTGTGTTATTGGTCTCCAAACTCTGAGTCTCCTCTGTCACCTCAGGTATTTCATCATCTTTATGACTTGGTTTCTCAGGTGTGGGTGCAGCTGACTGTTTGCTGATAGGAGAGCTGGCGCGAGTCCTTTTACTATTGTTTTTGGTATGAGTACTCTTGTTGGTATTGGAAGTTGGAGGTTTTTGTGTTTTAGTTGACTGAAATGGAATAATAAAGAATATTTAAGGTTATTAAGGGATTTTAGCCTAATTTCTAAACTCGACTGGCTCCTGACTGTAAACAACAACATATACGTGGTATAATAACTGCAGTCACGTCGTAGTGTCACACTTCGCGTCACAGCGACGTCCGAGTGTCACACTGCGCGTCTAGTATAGCTTGGTAGCGACGTCAAAGCATATTAATAAAATATGGATACTTTACGTTAGTAGGTAAAAAAACATACTGTGCACAACATTTTTTATTGAATATATGACGTATTACTTATTAAATTGTCAAACTACAGGGTACAGTTAGTACAGTTGGATCAACGTAACTAGGCCGGATTGAAGTAGGCGACAAGTGGTTGCGCAAATGCATTTTTTGGAAGTAAATGGTGACAGGAAGCGGGGGGCGGGGGCGGTAACTAAATTAAGAGAATTAGAGATGCGATTACGCATTACATTGTCATAATATAATTTACTTTTTTTACTACTAATTTACTAACTCATGTTTTTTTGTGATTATTTTCGTAAAGAAATTGTTTTTCAAAGTTTCTTTAGTATTTACTGTAACTGTTCCAAATTTAAACTTTTATGAACTCATTTAAGTAGTGTTTTTATATTGTTGAATTAAAATGTTGTTGGTATTTTTAATCGATTAAACATAATTATTTGTTTTCGTAAGTAATTTTAGGGTCGCATCTCTATGACATGCGCGAAAGTGATAAAACCTAACTTCAATCCGGTCAAGTTACGTTGATCATTTCTAACGGACGGTCGCAATAACCTATTACTCTAGTATGTCAGTAAGATCGAAAAATATTATTCAAGTTTCATTAGTATGTAATATTATAATGTTCAAGTTTTAACTTCAGCCGGCACTCTCGGAGTGCAAACAGTTTTTTATTTTTTTTAATAGATATCTAACCTTTGGTAAATTATCAACTTTTTCACTTTGTTTTTCAGGAATCGTCACAGTTGGCTGTTTCTTACTACGCACGCTAGTGCGGTTGGGCGTATTTGTGCCACTATTCTTCTTCTTCTTCTTTTTTGGCGCTTCAGATTCTTGTGTTTCAGCCTGCAATTTTAAATTGCCTGAATTTAAAATAACGTAAATAAGTGCCGAAACCTAGTCATCTATACTAATATTATAAAGCTGAAGAGTTTGTTAGTTTGTTTGTTTGTTTGGACGCGGTAATCTCGGGAACTACTGGTCCGAATTGAAAAATTCTTTCACTGTTGGGTAGCCCATTTATAGAGGAAGGCTAGTCTATAGGCTATATAACATCACGCTACGACCAATAGTAGCGGATTAGCAATAAAAAATCTTGCAAAAACAGGAAAAATTTACGCAGACGAAGTTGCGCGGGACAGCAAGTATTTATATGTACACACATCAAAAGTGTCTAGGGATCAAGCATTTTTATGCGGATTTCTTGAGATTGAGATGTGGCTTTGTAATAAATTTATGATTTTATAAATTTATATGGATCCTTTTTGGTGCATTTCATAATTTGAATCAGGAACTGTGAATCAAATTCGAGTAAAAGATGAAAATCAGCTGTCAATATTTTCCCTATAAAAACATACAACGCATTGAAGACATTATTAGTGCTACTGTTTCCCTACTACTGATTAAAACCAACGTTATTATGGAGCGGCGACGTCATTTAAGCAGGGAAGAAATGCTCAGAGCCGTGGGAATGATAGAAGCTGGTTCCCGGCAACGTACTGTGGCTTTAGCTCTGAATACAAGTCAGAGTGTTATCAGTCGACTTTGGACACGTTACCGAAGCACTGGTACCGTGGCTGAGCGCCATGGAGGACGGTATCGCTGCACCACACGGAGACAAGACCGATACATTCAAATCTTAACTCGAAGAGGTCCAACAATAACCGCCATGATGTTAGCCGTGAGGCTTCATCACTCTTCAGGGAACTTAATTAGCGACCAAACAGTCAGAAACCGCTTGCATGAAGTGAACCTTCATTCCCGAAGACCGCTACGGGTACCATCTATAGCAATGCACAATCGTAGGATTCGATATCAATGGGCTCTTGAACACAGAAATTGGGCAGAAGAACAATGGCGTTTCGTGTGCTTTTCTGATGAGTCTCGTTTTGGTATGAGACCGGATACAAGACGTATACGACACTGGAGAACCCCTGGACGCCAACAGCGATTAAAATCCTGCCAGGAAGTCCATCCTTATAGTGGTGGAACCATCATGGTATGGGCGGGTATTTGGATCGGCGGAAGAACTGAGTTGATTTGGATCAGAGGCAACCTCAACGCTCAAATTTATGCTGAGACGATTGTATCAGACGTCATCGTTCCTCTACAAGTGCAAATCGGTCCCTTATTTCAGTTAATGCATGATAATGCACGACCGCACACCGCAAGAGTTGTAAGACAGACTCTCGCCGCAGCTAACATCAATGTCCTGCCCTGGCCTGCTCAGTCGCCAGACTTGAACCCGATTGAGCATGCATGGGATATGCTACAGAGAAGAGCTCTGCCGAATATGGAGGGTATCCAGTCGCAAGAAGACCTTTTTTTGTTGTTGCAACGAACATGGGCGGCCATTCCACAGCGTGATTTGGATGAACTCATTTTGAGTATGCCAAACCGATGTTCTTGTGTTGTTAGTGTTCGCGGTAGAAACACGGATTATTAATTGTTTAAGTTACCCAATAAAATTTTAAAGAAAACTGTTATTTCAGTCTTTTTTTCGAACTTTAATGTTAGTGGTTCAAATGTCAAAAATCCCTTTATTAGGAAAATGGCAAATTTCTTTATTAATGCAAAGGTGACTTGGTTTATCGTTACTGTGACAAACGAAAACACTTTATTTGATGAATCCTTAAAGAAATAAAAAAAAAAAAATCAATCAGGAGAAAAGTTATTGCAAAAATATATGTTGATCCCTAGACACTTTTGATGTGTGTATATAGGTATAATATTATGATGTATGATAAACATACCTATATTTATGAAAATATAGGTATGTTTATCAGTAGTCGATAAATAATAAATTATGACTAAGTGGGTGTAAAATCCTTAATAACAAAGTTGCTTAGCAACCATTCAATATTCTAGTCAATGGTTGCTAAGCAACTAAGTTATTAAACATTTCGGCTTTAGTTTAGGTATTGTGCAAAAGGTTTTGGGTTTTAATTTCCACCACAGACAAAACATTGATGTAAATTGTATTAAGTACCTAATGTTTGTAAAAATAAAATATAAAAATTAGTGGTGTAAAATCTTGAGCAATGCGCCATAGTTCACACGGAACACAGAAGTACACGAGTATCTGGAAATTCCTACAGTCAAGGAGGAAATAGAAAGGTCTTCTATGGCCTATAAACAAAGACTTGAATGATACAGAAATCATCTGGCCACAAAACTCATGAGTACACATGACTGTATATTCCGGCTTAAAATAACTCGGCTAGCCACCATTTAAAACAAGAGAAGTTTAAAAAAAATAAAGTAGAGGTGACACATCAGAGGATGTGCACTCTCAAAACCTTCAAAGCGCAATATAAAATCTGATTAAAGCTATGCGGCTGATTGCAGAAAGAAAAGGAAAAAAAAAAAGTGGTGTAAAATATTTTTTCAATTCGGATCAGTAGTTCCTGAGATTACCGCGTTCAAACAAACAAACAAACTCTTCAGCTTTATAATATTAGTATACATAGATAAGTGGGCTCAGTTATACCGTACCTTTATACTTAACTAGTGGACTCCTCACGGTTTTACCTGCGTAGTTCCCGTTCCTGTAGGAATAAAGGGATAAAAAGCAGTCTATGTCACCCGGGGATATTGTAGCTTCCCAACGGTGAAAGTTTTTTTTAAATTGGTCCAGTAGTTTCTAAGTTTATATGTTACATACAAAAATACAAATCTTTCCTCTCGATAATATTAGCATAAATAAATATAAAGTGTGCTACATGGACATACCCAGGATTACATTTCGAGGGGTTTTCGTAATTTCGTTGTGGATTTAGATGGTACAAATGATTAAACACTGGCCAAATGTGTTTTGCAATTTTGGGGGAGTGAGAGGAAGGTGGTGTTGAATCCCCCCCCCCTGAGTACGCCAATGAGGTGCTTTATACTCACATTCTGTTCTCCAACTTGCGGTTTTTTCTTCCGTGGTGGATGAGGACGAGGTCGGTCACGGACGGAACCCTCTTCTTCATCCCGCTGTATCCACCGGCGAGCTGTGGCTCTCTAAAAAATAATATTTTTTATCTTAGGGGTTATTCAGGTATTACATAAGCAGTATTTTAGTCTTTTCCCCCCCTCCCCCTGTCAGAAAAAGTAAGTATTGCTCACACTCCATGTAATGTAAACATTTGTTTTGTCGCACAATGGGGAGGGGGGGGGGGGGACCCAACTTTACTTAACTGAACACCTACTCATCAGTCCTTTAACATGGTGTATAGTATATTAGTTGCAGCACCTTACCCCCATATCAAGTTTATAGACATTCAAATATTGTAAAATTTTTATTTCCTGGTTCTTTTCTCCGGCTTTACCTATTGTTTGCAAACTTGGCATTACATGCACATGTAGAATCCCGACGTATCACAGGAGTTGTTTTGAATCAAGTGAATATAGAATTTTGATTTTTTTTTAAACAGAGTAGTAGAATGTAGTAATGTGTCGTATGAATGAACCACTTTTTTTAGCTACCAGGTACTAGTATAGAAGTGGCTTGTAGTTTGCTGAAAGTAATAAATAGTGGGCTATATCATAAGCCCTGACCTGATCAAGTAAGACAAACATTTATTATAAACTAGCTGTCCCGCGCAACTTCGTATGCGTAATTTTTCCCCGTTTTTGCAACATTTCACGTCGCTACTCCGCTCCTATTAGTCGTAGCGCGATGTTATATAGCCTATAGCCTTCCTCGTTAAATGGGCTATCCAACAGAAAAAGATTTTTTTAAATCGGACCAGTAGTTCCTGAGATTAGCGCGTTTAAACAAACAAACAGACTCTTCCGCTTTATAATATTAGTATAGATAGTTGAATATGTTTTGTGTATTTAGATTAAATAATTATTATTATCAGTTATCTGGTTGCCATAGTACAGGCTGTGCCTGTAATATGCCTGCTGTACTGTACTAGATCTTTAATACTTTTGACAATGGTTGCTAAGCAACTTTGTTATTAAACATTTGACATCCATTTTGGCTATAATAATATAGTTTGGGATTAGATGGCCAAGTTTCAGTTGTCGGTCAGGGTGTAGCAAAGAGGATGTACTAAAAACACAATTTTTTTTATATAATAAGAAACATATGTTTCATAAACAGGTACAAGTAGTTGTCACAAAATATTTTTTTTAAACCATACACTGACGAAACAAAAATCTGTTAAAGCGGTAATAACCTAATTAATTAATTTTAGTTATTATACTCACTACAACATTGAATTGCTCCGATATTTGTCTTATGTTAAATCCCTGTCGGTGAAGAACTATGATTTGAATCCATTTGTCTAATTTCAAATTTCGGTATATTTTAAAACACTGTTGGCTTTAAATAGAAGACTGAACTGACTAACACTCTACACAGAAACACTTGTAAATTCTCATGACTAACGGCCGGTCTCAATAATCTAACTATCAATGGATTTGGCTACTAGAGGTAGAATTTTGACATATTTTGTATGGAGCTTATGTCAAAAATATACCTCTAGTAGCCAAATCCATCGATAGTTAGATTATTGAGACCGGCCGTTAGTAGGTTGCACTTTATTTTAAACATGAACACTGTAGAGATGAGGAATAAAAATAACAAAAACAAGTGACAGATGGATAGCTGATGCTTATTTTGACGTTTTAAAAACTTATGTGCTGCCTAGTACTCATTTTTTCAAGTTATGTGGGCAAAAATATTGACTACTATGAAGCAGAAATTACAATAGTCAAGTTTTTTTCATAACTATTTAAGCTAGCTTTTGAATAATATTAAAATAACGTAATACTTTTTTTTTAAAATAACTATATATCGGGCTTTTGAATAATATTAAAATGAAGAGATACTTTTTAAAAAAAAAAATAGTTTGTTTATTTACACCAAATGGTGGGCACTTTAATTTTAATGAAATGACAACACTTTTAAATACTAACATTTTGACATGACACTTCCTTCGTCAAAATTGATTATTTGATTTGCAGGTTTGTGTATGTATGCAATTAATTGTTTAAAATATGACTTACCGTAACATTTAACTGTCGTGATATTTCGGAAATGTTGCATCCTTGGCGATGTAACACCAAAATATTAATACGTTCATCAACTTTTAAATTTCGATTCATGGTTGAGATACGGTATGTATGTTCTCAATCACGTCCAATGAAACACACCACAGCTCATCAGATTAATTATTTAGCCAGGAAAAAGAGACTTTATTATGATTTAAATTCACCACACTCTGTCTGTAAACAGTAAAATAAACGAGCGCGCAACCAAAGAGTACTACTACTACTACAATCAATACCAACCTTATAACAACATGACATTTAGACGTCAGCAATTTGTGCCACCAACCTAACGAAATTAACGGAGTTGTGAAAATGGCGGCAAACTAAGCCATTATTTTTACAGCTCCGAGTTTAACTTGTAAAAAATGATTTGAATACGTGATAATTGACAAAGAACGAGACTTTGTGCATGTAATAAGCGCATAAATACTTGACACTGGCAGAAATTAGCCGTTAAAACGGCTAGATTGCCATAAACTCAAAGAAGAAGAAGAAATTAACGAGAACGAAATTAACATTAGACACGTGCCAATTAGCAATATAATTATTTTATCGATAGTATGAAAATAAGGTGAAAAACCATGGTAGGCCTAAAATATGTGTGCTTATCGATTGCTGGGCCTAACCGTGAATCCGAAAAGTAATGTTTAATATATATCTTTAAACATATATATATTTCTTGTGTGCGTGTGTATGTCACTGAACTCCTCCTAGACGGCTGGACCGATTTTGATGAAATTGTTTGTGTGAGTTCAAGGGGATTCGAGGATGATTTAGATTCACAATTAAACCCGATTTAAAAAAGAGTCGAGACGAAGTTCGCCGTTACAGCTAGTATATATATATATATTTGTTTTTTAAAAGACGACTCCCGCAGTAGGATACAAGCCATGTGTCGCGGGGGACTTTACAAACATACAAGTCACAGACACAAAGTAAACCCAGACTCGGAACAACAATTTGTGGATCTCACAAAGTGGCGTCCCGTGTGGGAATCGAACCCACGACCTCTTGTGTAGCAGTCGGACACACACCCACCGCAAATTTTATACAACAATTAACATAGCCAGTTTTTCAAAACACCCTGTACCCTCAATCCATGCAGGGATATATTTGAAACATTTCAAAAAGTTTTTTGATGTTTATTTTGATCTGTATTTTAACTAAAGTAGCTTCTACTTGCATCAATTGGGTAGATGACTACAATAACAATAAATTATTTTATACTATACAGGAAATAGCATTTGCAAAAATATTCTGGAAAACAATCTTTTTCTACAATTTAACATTGTCATGAATTTATAAACATTAAAACAAACATTGAAACTACATGATTTGACCATACAAAAGAATGACGTCATTGTTTTGTATTTCTTATAAATTAGTACGAGGTGCATTATTTACGTTTCTTAAAAAGATACTGATTTGACTAGTCATCTACTTTAATAGGGTAGATGACAATCAAGAAGTAGGTACTCTAGAATAAGGATTGAGAGAGCTCATCTAAATTGCTATACTTCTTTTAATTTTAATCTTATTTTAATCTCCTCTGTGGCGCGGTGGGAGTGTATCCGACTGCTACGCAAGAGGTGGGTTCAATCTCCACTTAGGACAAAACTTTGTGTAATGAACACGATGGTTTATTTTGTGTCTGGGTGTTATTTATCTATAATCTATACTAATATTATAAAGCTGAAGAGTTTGTTTGTTTAAACGCAGTAATCTCAGGAACTACTGGTCCGAATTGAAAAAATATTTTTCTGTTGGGTAGCCCATTTATCGAGGAAGACTAAATGCTATATACTACGCTACGACCAATAGGAGCGGAGCAGCAATGAAAAATGTTGCAAAAATAGGTTAGGGTAAAATTTACACAGACGAAGTTGGGCGGGTCAGCTAGTCTATAATATGTATGTATTTAGAAATATATATGTATGTTTATCAGTTGTCTGGTTTCCATAGCACAAGCTCTGCTTAGTTTGGGATTAGATAGCGTTGTGTGAGTTGTCCCAAGATATTATTATTATTAATTAGGACTATTTATCTACTAACCTAGATTATACATTTTTTCAATATATCAATGGGGGATAATTTAGGACAGCGACTAACACGCAGTCACATGTTAACTATTTATTTCATAACAATGTTACATTGTAGCATTTTTAAAATTTGAGGTCTAGTAACATAGCTCAGACAGGTGGTTCGATTCCGGCCCCGGTTTGGCAACGGAAGTCTCGGGTTTCATTCCTGAGTCTGGACCAATTTTTTTTGTTTCAAAAATACAATTATTAAATTAAATGCCTATAAAAATTACTATAATGTTGCATTGTGTTGCAATGTAATATTTTTATGATATAATTAGTTTTTTTTTTTAAATAACTAGCAATGTGGATTTTTTGGTTTCACATTATTAGCAATCCTGTTAATCCCTTCAGCTAAGCTCAATGGCTTGTGTTAGCAACCTCATGATTGCAAGTTCGATGTTTTAACCATTAGACTACCGCCGCTTTTATTGTTTTTTTAAATTGAAATAGAAAAAACGAAACGAACCTATAATTTCAAATGATTTATTACTACATACACTACATATACATAACTATTAAACACTCGGAAGCAGGCGCCATGAATATAATTTCTCTTTTCTTCTACTCTTATTCAAATTATTATGTTTATGTTGTTATCATATAACTACTTACTTTTTGTTTTATTTAATTTTAATTTCAGTTTTAATTGTGATCAATATTGTTAATATTTAAATCACCATGATATTATTAAGCTGTTGCATAGCTTCTATCGCGGGCCTTGAGCGAGGAGACCGAATCCAGAAATTCCGTAACGAAAATAACCTAACACCCCCTTCTCCGACCGGCACAACGGTGATACTTTTTAGTTATTTTTTTATTATTTTACTTAAATATTTTTTTTATTAAATATATTTTTTTTATTAAAAAAAAAAAAAAAAAAATTGTCGTTTTTTTAGTTGATAAAAAATGCTATGCAATAGCTTTACCGCAGCAGTCCCAGAGTGCCACAGTTTTTTTTTGTTCCTTTCGTCAATCACAACATTATATTGAAATATTTATATGTAATTCCATTTAGCAGAGTAAAATTAGCAGTATTTTATTACTAAATAGTTCTCTCCTGGGATGGCCTTGCATCTTTAACACAAGTTATTTATAATAACTAGCTAAGGTGCTAATCATCACAATAATAAGTGCTTAGGTAATAATAGTTACCTACTACTGTGCAATTTAACAAATTGTAAAAATGTGTATATATTGTATTATTTACTAGCTGTCCCGCGCAACTTCGTATGCGTAAATTTTCTCCGTTTTTGCAACATTTCTCGTCGCTGCTTCCGCTCCTATTAGTCGTAGCGCGATGTTATATAGCTTATAGCCTTCCTCGATAAATGGGCTATCCAACAAAAAAAGAATTTTACGCGTTTTTTTTTTATTTTTTAGCGCGTTTAAACAAACAAACTAACAAACTCTTCCGCTTTATAATATTAGTATAGATTACTTATTGTGATGAGAAATAAATTATATATAATATATCTATAATCATGCCTATTTAAGTATGTATAACTGAACTCTTATAGTCACCATATAAATGAAACTCAATATGTATTTTCTTATTACTACTTTAATAATAAAACTTAAGAAGTCAATACTTATTATAATGAGAATCACAAATGCAAGTAACTTAATACAAAGAAACTATAAAACAATTAATTTATCAAGATGTCGGCGACTCATCCTCGACGTCACACAACGTGTCGCTGAAACATACAAAAAATGTATTAGATTTTATGTTTTATATTACACTAGCTGTGCCCCGCGGTGTTACCCGCGGTTTAGTAGCCTATGTGTTAATCCAGGGTGTCAGCTAACTCCATACCAAATTTTATTAAAATCGCTCCAGCCGTTTAGACGTGAAGAAGTAACAAACATACACACTCACAAACTTTCGCCTTTATAATATTAGTGGGATATTGTGATAGGTAGTATATGCTACTCCACACGATGAGGTAGGTAGGTGAGAAAAATCTGCCCCGCCCGCCTTCCGTGGAGGTGCGGCGCCCTGTGTGTATCCCGGGGGGCCGCGTAGGTGCGAAATGCCCGGAACGCTACAACATCGCGTCCGGGCATTGCCACTGGGCGGGCCGCCGACGGTATAACGAATTCCGGCGGCCCGTTCGCAAAGGTGGCGAGCGATACACGGCGGGTTTTTTAGTGGGTGCAAACCCCACATTACCTCCATCATCTTCCCCGGATGGTGGGGGTGTTCGTCAGGAATTTTTCCCGCCGAAAAAAAAAAAAAAAAAAGGTAGGTGAGAAAAAAGCCACAGCCTTACTTTACACCGTCAAAAAAATGATTTTTAATATTTATTGTTTCACTTTGTCAGCGTAAATAATATGATAGATGTATACAATTATAGCCTTCTAGCACTAAGTCTCTGAGCTAAGCTGCGGACGGACGGGCATGGCGAAAGTATAAGGGTTCCGTTTTGCCATTTTGGCTACGGAACCCTAAAAAAAAACAACTCTTTTACAAAATCTTAAATTTACAAGGTAGATAAATCGAAAAAAACATTTTCATATTTTGTTTAATAATTTTGATCAATAATAATATTATTATATTTTATAATAAAATTATTATTGATAGAATTTGCTTATTTATATAAAAGGAGAAGCTGACTGACATATCAACGCAGGGCCTTAACTATAAGGGTTAGAAACTTGAAATGTTGCACAGGGGTTCCTTTTATAACGTAGGGGAGCACTAAGCAAGGATTTTTGAAAATTCACCCCTTAGGGGGTAAAACGGAGGTGCAAAGTTAGTATGAAACTTTTTAAAATATATTTGGTAACAATCTGGCATCATCACACGGTCGGAACCGCAGGCAAAAGCTAGTATTATTATAATTAAAATGTTATATTTTAAAATTACATAGCGATGGACATTTCTCAAACAATTAGAAAGATAAATTTTGCGACCAAACGACATTTTGCGAATAAGCCACAATTTCCCATAATTTACTATCCTCAAACAATTTTTATACCAAATTTCATCCAAAAATTGTTCTTCAGTTTAAGAGTGAAAACATGACAGACAGACAGAGACGGAGTTAATGTTATGTTAATACTCGTATATATTCACCAGTTAGGTGGATCATCGTCAGGTTCATTCTTGACTGTAGCGAATGACGTCATCGGCTCTATCGACATTACACGTAGAACTCCGGAGCCCGAACTGCAAGCAGGAGATTGATTAAAGGCGCGATGTCATTAAACAAATCTTGCATGCAAGTATGACGTCACATTTGCGTACAAGTTGCTTGCATTAAAAAAATGTTTCAAATGTGTGCAAATTACATGCAGGTTTTACTTGCATACAAGTGGAGATGTTCAACAATTGGATAGGGCATCATGGGTATATTTGGCCGGTGTACCCCCCCCCCCCCCCCCCCCGCGCCTGCCTCGATTTGTAGTTGTGGACTCTTAAAAGGTTTAAGGTTCAAGGTTTTAGGACTCAATTCACTTGAGAACCGTCATAAAAGAGTCTAGTTCTTTTATAGGGTTTAAAAGCCTCAACTTCTTTTTTCTCTAGTTGTAATTTACTACAATTTCCTGTCACTTTTCTCTTTTAGAAATATAAGTAAAATATATCAACAAAATGTAGGTATGGTCAGTATTCCCAAATAGTGTTAGATTGAATCAGTTTATGTAAATTGTGCCTATCTTAACGTAGTACAAATAATTGCCGCTAGAGTTATGACGATTTAATAAAATTTTGTAAAGGTTTTAGGAACCTATTATTTTACATGTAAAAATGTAATTTATAATTTGTATATTAACTGTAATATGATCAAACTTGATTGAAATAAATGAGTATAATATAATAATTAAAATGATATGAATTGAAATAATTATGAATATGAATTAAAATAATTATTATAAAATAATGTCACTAACATAGTTTCTAAGTCTCATGTAACACTAACGAATATGGATGAAAAATCTGAAATAAATGCTATGATTATTATATGAAAAAAAATACTCATTTTTCAGTACCTATCCTCTGTTAATCTAAAAAAAAACAATATCAAATCGATACTTATAACGCCATCTGTTGATATTTATTTGAACTACGTTTCTGTTTCTTCGTGATGAGATCCCGTGCTTTTAGTATTTGTTTTGATGATTATAAATTATTATAAACGTTAAATTGTGGAATAGATACTGAATAAATTCTATTGCTTGATTACTGAAAATTAATTTATTTTCATTGTACACTGACGGACTTATAAACTGCATCAAAGTAATAGACGACTTTGAAATAAATATTTTAACCAAGTATGCAAACTTTCTATACAGATTTAAATTGAAACCTCTAGATTGGTTCGTGAACTTTAAAACAGCGTAGGATCATATCTTTAAGTTTAAGTTTATGTACTGGAAAGGACCTTAAGACCTTTTTTGAAGAAAAAACAGAAGTTTAAGGAAAAATTGTTTAATTAAAAAATTGGTTTTAACAATAGACACAAACTTTATGCAAGGGTTTATTTGTGTTTTAATAAGGTGTATTACCCCCACGTGCCCTTATTACGGATTCTAATCGGTTCCGCATAGATTTTATAAGGGTTTTTAAAAGATCTTGCGGAATATTGTCCCATTCTTCTGAAAGTGCTGTTCTTAGTGCTGCCACTGTCGTAGGCGAAGGGTTTCTCGCATATACAGCTCTTTTTAAATTGTCCCAAACATGCTCGATGGGATTAAGATCCGGGCTGCGTGCTGGCCAATTCATTGTACGTATCCCAACCTCTTCGCAATAATGTTGAACTTGTGCAGCTGCATGCGGCCGGGCATTATCCTGCATTAAAGTAAAATTTTCGCCTATGAATCCCATGTAAGGCACCACGTGATCTTCTAATATCTCTGTTATGTAGCGATGTGCTGTCAAACCCCCTCTATTACCGTTTTGACGGACCATGTCTATGAACACAAGTTCTGTTCGCCCGTTCATCGATATGCCACCCCAGACCATACATGAACCGCCTCCAAAAGGAACACGCTCCTCAATGCAACTTTGAGCATATCGCTCCCCACGTCGACGATAGACTCTTCTGCGACCATCTGCACCATATAAACATGTCCTACACTCGTCCGTGAACAATACAGAGGCCCACTGCTCTTCTGTCCAATTCAGGTGATGACGCGCAAATCTTAAGCGAGCTTGTCTGTGAGCTGCAGACAACTTTGGACCATTTGCTGGTCTAAAAGGGGTGATAGCCGCTTCCTTTAACCTTCTTCTTATTGTTCGTGCACACACGTTTTTTCCACGCACTTCATTAAGCTCGGTTTTGATGTTAACTGACGTGAGGAAACGATTTCGCAGGGAAGTTGTAACAATAAATCGGTCATCACGACCTGTGGTTGCTCGAGTTCTGCCTGTACCACGTCTCCTCCTGTAAGAACCTGTCTCTACAAACCTTCTGTATATTCTACAAACCGTAGACTGGTTTAAATTTAAATTTCTACCAATCGTTTGTTGATCCAAGCCCTCCCGCACCAATGCTACAATTTGTGCCGCTTGTTCGGACGAAGTATCCATATTATGGTTCAAAAACTCTCGATGTGTTAAAAAACTAACCCAACAATTATGCTGGTAACAATAATTCAATTGACCAAACAAAAAAAATCAATGAGAATTAATTTAAAACTTTGCTATAAATAACACGCAAATCTGATACTACGAGTAAATTTTCTTTTCCCGGCTATATTCATTTGTTTTACCGCAGTTCTATTTTTAAATTTTTTTTTTTTTTAAGATTAAGAGCCAGTCTTTCCATATTTATATAATTTAATCTAAAAAGTTTGCATACTTATTATAAAAAAATCCTTTTAGAGTAAACCTGAACTTTGATGCAGTTTATGAGTCCGTCAGTGTAGTTTTTATCATCCCAAATTGTACTTACTGTGGATACACGACAATTGCGGGCGGCTTCCTGACAACATCTACTGACTTCGTGATGTCTGTAGCGGTACTGATGTTGGCTCTCTCACTGTTACTTGAGGACATTAGATGTTGCACGGCGCAGTCCGTCCTGACGGAAAAAAAACATTGGTATTATAAATACTAGCGGACGCCTCACGGTTGCACCCACGTAGTTTCCGTTCCCGTGGGAATACAGGGATAATATGTCACCCGGGGTTAGTGTAGCTTCACAACGATGAAATATTTTTTTTTAATCCGTCCAGTAGTTTCGGAGCCTATTCAATTCAAACAAACAATCAAATCTTTCCTCTTTATAATATTAGTATAGATATTAAATACTAACATTTGTCGTTATGTTTGAATGTTATATGCTACTAGCTTCCGCCCGCGGCTTCGATCGATTTCACCCCTTTATAGATTTGTTTAGGCTTTGTAGCGGATGCCTAGATAATATTTTTTTTTTCTTTTTTTCTTTATAAATATTATTATTATTATTATAATCATAGTTTCCTCTTATGCCTCTTAAATACACAGATAGCTGATCCTCGCAACTTCGTTCGCGTCACATGAGAGGGCTAGCGAGAGGCACATACCATATAATCATAAAGGGGCTGAAATGTTCTTTGTTTTTTCCACGAAACATTTGAGAACAATTGAACAAAATTTGATAAAATTTGGTACCTACAGTGCTTTTATGTCTGTAATGGGTAATATTTTTTATTATTATTATTGTTAAACACAAACCATTGAGCTTAGCATGGGACCCACAATCACACATAGCAAGTTATCTTTAAAAAAATGTATATATACCTACATACATTTTTTTAGGTTGGTGCCAGCACTTGTAAGATTTCATTTGTACTAAAATTTTGACAAAGATGGTTGAACTTTTTGTATTTCTCGACACGGATTTTCTTTATTTAAAATGTTATAGGTACTGTTGATTTGTGCTGGCACTGACCTCAAAAAGATTTAGTTTAATTTCATGTATATAAAAGTATTATTTCGTTATTTTCAGTTATTTGAAGTCGGTTTAGTTTATTAAAATTGTTGTTAAAGTGTTGTTTTTCAAGTTAAATTGAAATTAAGAATAAAACTACATATACTCGTACCTACCTAAGTAACAAAGGAAAATATTTTTCATTGTATGGAACATTTAAATTGTTTTCCCGAATATTGACTACAAAAAGTTACATACTTTGTGTAACAAGCAAATAAGAGCAATTTATGTTTTTTTTGAATTTATGTCCATCTGTTCGTTTGCTGGTAAAGATCATGAAAACGACTGCATGCATTCCAAACAAAACAGGGATATGTAAACTGGTTATCAAAATGACGTTCGTGTAACGTGTTACATACGTATACAGTTTCATCTAAATCCTTTTAGTAGTTATGCGTGAAAGAGCAACTGTTTGGGATACAACCAAACATGCATAATTATAATAATGGTTAAATTAATTAGGGTGTACTTTGTGTCCGTGATTTGTATGATTGTAAAGTCCCCCGCTACACAGGGCTTGTACCCTAATGAGGGAGTCATCTTTAAAAAGAAAAAGTGTAAAAAAAATCTTGAGAGGTGTCAAGGGACACCCGGATGGAACGAAGTTCCTTTCGATGAATTAGTGAAGGAATTGTAATATTTTTCTTTTTTTAAAGGTTATAATAATATTTTTGTTATTATTAACAAATATAATGTAATATAAACTTATTCAGTAGGCTCAATTTTAGTAATAAAAGATAAAAAAATATCATACTTACGCATCTGAATGATGATTTAAATTGTTTAAAGCCTTTGCCTTTTTTTTCCTATAGTAATATTCTTTATTTCTTTGTTTAGCAGTTTTAGGTATTTTTTTACTTTTTTGTTTCTTTAATTTCTGCGCTTCATAATGTTTTTTTCTTCTTTCTGCATTCGTTTTAGGCCTTTTAGCTTGTAATTGATCAGTCCCACTACATTCATCTGATCTCTCTACAGTTATGTTTTTTACCATTGTATTTTGTAATTTCTTTCTCTCACGATATTCTCTACATCTTTGTGCATTTGACTTTATCTTTGATGTTTTAGTTTGTTCCTCAGTGGTCCATGCTTTAGTTGATTCGCTATTGAAATAAAAAAAGCATAAAATTGTACATATACACACACACACATATATATATATTATATACATATATATATACTCTCTCGACTTCGTAAACTTAACAGCGTACCTATAGGTTAGAACAAGCACGGCTTGCTAAATACATACGCATTGATATTGTAATATTAAAATATAATTTGCTTTTAAATTTATTAAAGTTATGGCTCGTACACTTGCTAAACACACAATAATGGAGATATTATAACGCGTATGACTTGGTTAGCACAATAGTAAAGGGAGGTTATCACGCGTTGCGAAAGGGGGCTAGACGGAAAAAATTAAGACCAAAAGTTGTAACGACACTTTAAGACCAAAAGTTGTAACGGCACTTTAAGACCAAAAATTGTAACGACACTTTTTGCTATATTTGTAAACCGTGCGGCGTGCGCGTGTTTCTATGTCTGTCTCTCTCTCTCTCTCATAGAAAGCAAGCCAGTTATTTTCGTTTCGTCTTTCTATTTCGCATTGAACAGTGTGGTGTCGCGACGATTATTTTTGTTGAGTGTATACAGGTTTTTTGTACATAATAAAAAATAATAACAATAATGAATCCTGTCAGTGTTTCTGCACAAGTTCCGGATATTGCTGATGGAATTAGGTAAGTAGAGGTTTTATACAGACAATAATAAATGCTTATGTATTTTTAGCTAGTACGCATTATAACCACTCTTTACTATTGTGCTAACCAAGTCATACGCGTTATAATCTCTCCATTATTGCGTGGTTAGCAAGTGTACGCGTCATAACTTTAATAAATTAAAAAGCAAATTATATTTTAATGTTACAATATCAATGCGTATGTATTTAGCAGGCCGTGGTTGTTCTAACCTATACGCTGTTGTGTTTACCAAGTCCCGCGCATCTATGACGTGTACGAAAAAATAGACAGACAGAGTGCATATTTGTGTGTGTGTGTGTGTGTACAATATTTTTGCTTTTTTTATTTCAATAGCGAATCAACTAAGCTCCTTAGTAGTCTAGCCCCGTTTCGCAACGCGCGATAAGGAACTTCGTTCCAAAAAATATATTATCATGTAGTTTTAAGTCTTTGAGTATTTTAATAAGTCATCTTTTGCGGGTTGAATTAGCGGAGAGGGAATGCCTTTGTTTAAATAACCATAACAATAGACACTCAAACATTGATGTCCAGTTTTAAACACCGTTATCTTTCACCATGGGCCTACCCAAAGGGTCCTTGGGGAACCAACACCCCTCTCCCTCCCCACAAAATGACATAAAGGTACACTGTATACATTTGGCCGGTCAACTAAAGTGTACCAAATTACGAAACTCCCTGATGCTGGGTACACCCATGGATGTCAATGACGCTTTATCGTAAATAGTAGCGATAGAAATACATTTGAGCGCTACATAAAGTATCGTTTAAATATTTGATGAATACTCACTCGCTCATGTGCAGTTGTAATGGATCCATATGTTTGTCACTGAAAATAAGACAATTAATTATAAAATTATCGTGATTTAGGAGAAATGACGACGGGCCTGGCACAAATAATATTATTTTTAACTAGCTGACGCAACTTCGTATACGTCAATTTTCCCCGTTTTTGCAACATTTTTCATTGCTGCTCCGCTCCTATTGATCGTAGCGAGATGTTATATAGCCTATAGCCTTCCTCGATAAATGGGCTACCCAACAGAAAAATATTTTTTTAATTCGGACAAGTCATTCCTGAGATTGCCGCGTTCAAACAAACAAACTTTAGCTTTATAATATTAAGTAGATTATAAGGGAGGGATCCCACCACCCACCCTCGATCTGTGAATCACCACGATTGAAGTAGTAAGGAAATGCCCTTAATACAACAATCGAAATAGATTGACAGACCGCACTCAAAAAGAGAGACCTGTAACAAAGAAAATTAGTGACAGGTACTCTCACCAAGTCGAGTGGTAGGCACCTCCGGACCCTTGACTTGCAATATTCCGCTTCCACGAAGTGAAACTTCGACACGTGTTTCGCCTCTACACGAGGCATCCTCAGGAGAGTTTGGCATCGACTGAGACATTTTGGCTCAGTCGGTGCCTCTTTTTGAGTGCGGTCTGTCAATCTATTTCGATTGTTGTATTAAGGGTTTCTCCTTACTACTTCAACTGTGGTGACACAGATCGAGGGTGGGTGGTGGAATCCCTCCCTTATAATCTACTTAAGATGGATTTCCGCCATGTTACGCCTGATTCAATCGGTTATCTTTATAATATTAGCATACTTAGATAAAAATGTTATTTTGTTGTGAAATAAGTGTCTTATGTTTCATCGTTTGAATATTTGAGGGCCTGTTAAATCTTTGCTCTGGCTTACTGAGAGTAAACAAAAAACATAATTCCACTTACTCTTCCTCTTCCTTAATTTCCACTTTCAGCGTCTCCACTTCAAACTCGACTGGCTCCTGACTGTAAACAACAACATATACGTGGTATAATAACTGCAGTCACGTCGCAGTGTCACACTTTGCGTCACAGCGACGTCCGAGTGTCACACTGCGCGTCATAGTATAGCTTGGTAGCGACGTCAAAGCATATTATTAAAATATGGATACTTTTAACGTTAGTAGATAAAAAAACATACTCTGCACAATTTATTGAATATATGACGTATTACTTATTAAATTGTCACGCTACAGGATACAGTAACCTACCTATAGCTTCGTAGGCATGATAATCATTGTTAGGTAATATATGTTCGTAAACTTTCGCGATTTGTACACATTATAGAATTTTATAAGCTACGGGTCTTAATCGCGTAAATATTTTATTTTTAGGCTAAATACCCGTGGTCACGGGTAGACTGTCTACCCTAGACCACGGCCGTTGCAATACGGTCGAAACGTCGGGAAATAAACAAAGGTATTTAGCCTTAAAATAAAATATTTACGCGATTAAGACCCGTAGCTTATAAAATTCTATAATTACATTGCTAGGTACTTTAATTATATCTTATTACAGTAATTTTATAGATAAAATTTCACGGTAATTTTTTTCTGAGCTATCGTCACTAGCCACTAAAATGAAGTATGATGGGCAAATACATATACCGAGAATTGAATTGTTAATGTCAAACATCAAGTGACATTATATTTAATAATAATATCATAATAAGAGCGATTTGCTACTAATTAATACGTCACGACGTCAGACGAGTGTCACACTCCACATCACAGCTCAGACTGGCAGCGACGTCAGAATGTCACAGTGTCACACTCACCTCTCATCTTGCGGTTGTTCATAGTCTTTTTCTTGTTTTATAACGACATCTTGTTCTTCATCAGGCGCTTCACAACTTGATTCGTCGTCTGTGGTCGGACTGCACAGATAATAGAACATATTAACACGTACAGAGCTAACAGTTAACCAGCAGTTAAACAGCTAGTTAATCATCGGTATTGGGTTTACTCAGGGTTATATTTCGAGGTAGGGTAGAGGGTAAACTGTTTTTAAAGACTACTCCCATAATAGGGTACGCGTTGTGTCCCGGGGGATTTTACAAACATTCCATTGACGGACAAAAAGTACACCTAGACTCGGAACAAGTTTGTGGATCACACATAGTGGTGTGTGTGGGAATCGAACCCACGATCTCGTGCGGAGCAATCGTACGCACTTCTACTTTTTTGTACACTTTTGTGGAGATATCTGCTCTTTATCCAAAAAGAAATATTAACTAATAAAAATATTATAAATTTCTACATAATTTTGACTTCAAAATGGTAGATTTTGTATTTGTTAAGGAAGTAAGTATAATGTTTATTTAATTTCCACACAACGAAACCACAGAAATGAGAAATACCTAATTATTGATAAAATGTATCTCCTCGTAAAGTACCATTTTTTTTTATTTGCTACTTACATTAATGGATAGGCAATTTAATAAAAACATTATGCTAGAAACATTTATTTCAAAAGGACTAAAATGTTATTTTATAAAGATTTTATTCCAAAAACTGAGATTATTCGCTACGGTGCGGCGAAGAGAGAACGAATGCTAACCGGACGACAAACAAATGGTTACAAATCGTTGTTGAGGGTTTTATAGGTATGTTTCTACAGCATTCATTCCAGTCGTACCTAACATTCTGTATGTTTCAGGAGGGGGAATTTGAACTCCTAAATCTTCCCGGGCCTTACATACAGTAGCGATATCAGATAAGTGTTTCAAAGTATCTTCATTCACACCAGTAGTCAGATAATCGCAAGTTTTAATTCAAGAAATCGATGGTTTCAAAAGTTTTAGTTAAAGAAAAGGGCGGAAGCGCGACCAGTAGGCCAACTCTCTTTCTTTAAAACGAAATTGATGAATTTTCGTTTACTTATATTTCTTAAGTACGGGGACTATTCTAATTAATATTTGGATAAGCACAAAAAGTTCGAAACCATGAAAGATTTTTTGGAACGAGTGGATTAAATAGATGTTCCTGGCTCTGTATATTACCACCTCGTTCTTGATCGAAACTTCGTTTTCATTGAATTAGAGTAGGCCTCCCCTGATATTGTCAAAAATTCAAAATTCTCTTCTAAAAATAAATAAAGATCGGAACTAGATAAACTACATCAACCTCAAAAGGTACAACAATACAACATAACGGGAGCATCCACCTACAATGGTAAAGCTAGCCAGTGGTATACTACTTTGTTTGAACGCGATAATCTCAGGAAGTATTGGTCTGAATTAAAAAAAAATACTGTTGGATAGCCCATTTATCGAGGAAGGCGTTGGTTATTGGTTGTAGCGTGAAGCTATATAGCATCACGCTACAACCAATAGGAGCGGAGCAGCAATGAAAAATGACGAAGTTGCGCGGGTCAGCTAGTCATAGATCTTTACTAATATTATAAAGCTAAAGAGTTTGTTTGTTTGTTTGAACGCGGTAATCTCAGGAACTACTGGTTCGAATTGAAAAAATCTTTTACTGTTGAATAGCCCATTTATCGAGGAAGGCTGTCCATACTAATATTATAAATGTGAAAGTAACTCTGTCTGTCACGCTCAAACAGCTAAAGCGATTTAGATGAAATTTAGAGATAGTTTGGGTCCCGGGGAAGGACATAGGATAGTTTTATCGCGATAACCGACATCCACGCGGGCGAAAGCGAGTAGGCTATATAACATCACGCTACAACCGACAGGAGCCGAGCAGCAATTAAAAATGCTTTAAATAAAACTGGGTAAATTGAGGCAGACGAAGTTGTGCAGGTCAAGTATAAATGTTATTTGAACTATCAGAAAAGAGTTACATTTGACTGTCCACTCGACAATGCTTACAGTTGAAGGGTGTTTAGAACCTTAAAAGAAACATGAACTGCTGATAATAACAGTTGATCCTACCTGACATCCCCATCTCCGTAATCATGAGTCAACTTGGCACGTTTAGCACCACTAGCCTCAAGCTCTTCATCAGCTGCACGTTTCCTCTCCTCCAATATGGCGTAGACGGCGTTTTCACTGACGCCAGTGGCCGCGGCCGTGCGCTCGAGGATGTTAGCTAGAGGACTCAGGTCGCAGCTGGCGCCTATAGAACTCTTCAACTGCTCATACTCCGCTTGGAGATAGTCGTATACGCTGGCGATTATATCCTCAGCCTGAAAAAAAAAACCATCCACGCATGAGGCAGAACCACCTTTTCCACCAGTTCAAAACCTTTGAAACTCTTAACCGATTTTGACGAAAGCTTATCTAAAGATCCCCTGGGGGTGAGGTGTGGCACAAATCAAATAGCAGTGTCGGATCTAAGATACTTACGCCGTTTACACGGGATCTACACAAGTATGTACGTTTCTTGAGCGATAATCGCTACTCGCTACACTTTTTCTCGCCGTTGGTCGGACAGGTGCCTAAGTGTGTGATTTTACTCTTTAGTTTTCATAAGGAGGGATTTTTCTTATGTGAAATATCTCAGATTAATGACGTAACTGTTGTAGGTTCATACCGTGTGGTGCCGGCTTAAGAATAGTACCACCCCATCTCTACCCGTGGTGTCGTCAAGGCGACTAAGGGATTTCACCCCGGAGGACGGGCTGCAGCGTCCTCTGCGTATTTAAAGCCTTACTGCGATCGCCAACCCGCTCGCCAAGCGTGGCGATTATGGCAATTACCCCCAGGATCTACATACTAGTAGGTTCTACTGGGGAGACCCGTGCCCAGTAGTGGGCCATCATATGGGTTGATATGTTGTAGGTAAAGACTACTTACATGTTTTAGAAGAGGTATTAGTTTGGTGCGTTTACATGTACTGGCGCAACCCTTGGCATCAAGCTCATTACTGCCGCTAGAACTCTGACCATCGAATGTATCATTCAACTGAAACAAAATTATAAAAATTTAGTGGTTGTACAAGAATTCATAATCCCAGTGAATAAAAAATTAAAAAATGTGATATCAATCTACTTAGTATACATAAAATTCTTTCTCCTGACTGACCGACTCAAGTGATGTATCAACGCATAACCTAAACCGTGGATAGGCATTCGATAAGAAGGGATTTCTGGAAATTCATCCCGTAAGGGGGGTAAAATAGTGGTTGTAAGTTTGTATGAAACTCCGTCAGTTTTAAAGTTAGATTTTTGAAATTTTGTTGTTGGCTGTTAATGATGTTTGTTTATTGAGTTTTAGCGTTTTTAGAAAATCAACCCCTAAAGGGCTAAAATAGGGGTTGTAATTTTGTATAAAACTCCGTCAGTTTTAAAGTTAAATCTTTGGAATTTCGAATTTGGCATTTAAATTTAAAAAAAAGCAATACATTAATTCAGCTTTTTTGAAAAATTATCCCCTAAGTGGGAAATTAGGGGTTGCAAGTTTGTATGTAACTTCGTCAGTTTAAAAGCTAAATCAGTGAAAATTGGCTTTGTAAATAAAGAAGCACGACTTTCAGCGTTTGAAAGTGAAAATCAACCCTTAACAGAGTAAAATCATCCTTGAGATCGGCTAAACCAATTCGTCCATTATTCGTTGAAGTCCTTGGATTAATGGAAAAAATCTCCATATTTCAACTCTTCTTTACACCTGAACTCTTTTACAACTTTCTTTAATGGACACCCAAGTGATCTGTGAGAGACCTAAATGGGTCATGTCAGGTCTAACTATCTAAGGATCTCAAGGGGCGTCTTAACGGGCCATTTTTACAGTAATTTGCGGCGTACTCTCCAATATTGATTTGATGGTTGCCGGACGATCGCTAAGCGATCTATTTTTTCTGCAAATTTGTTGTTGTTTCAGTCGCCCTCTATTTTATTGTTTAGGAAACAGGATCATGCGCCATACAATTGTAGACAATATATTGCCATTATTAGCCGAGCAATTAGTTGCCAATAGTGCCGCCACAAATTGCCGTAAAAAATGGCCCATTTACGCCCCTTAATTTCTATCTTCTATTATTACCTTGTCTTCGCATTGTATTTAATTATATACTTACCTATAATTTAAATATTTCACAAAAAAGTTAAAAAAGTATAAGATTTACTTATCAAACAATAAACACGTTGGGTTTCATAAAATAAATGGTATTTGGTGTGAATGTGCCAAACCACTAAACCTAGGTGTTGTGCCAAAATTAAAAACAATAAAATGAATCTTATTTATTTCATATAACAATAGGTTGTTTCACTGTACAATAGAGTAGAACAAGGCTATGAAGCGAAGTGATATAAAGGAACACCTCTATTTATAAAAAAAAAAACGGGCAAGAGCATGTCGGACCATGCTCAGTGTAGGGTTCCGCAGAAGAGCGCATGTTCATGGCACCTACGCCCTTTTGTTGATAAAAGCAGTTTTTCAGCTAACGGTATATCCAAACTTGTCTGAAATAATTTGTTTAAAATATTTATTGAGCGCTACCTTTGTGATTTTTTTTCATATTTTTTGGTCACACGGTTCAAAAGTTAAGCCCCCTTTCTGCAACTTTCGGATCGATTATTTCCGAAAATATTCACTCAATCAAAAAAAGAATCAGGAATCTTATGGTGTTTTTAAAAGACCTGCTGAATGATGTGCCAAACGATGAAGTTAGCAGAAAAAATAAATCTGCTTCTGTTACATGTACGAAGTGCCCCCCCCTAAAACATTTATTTTTATTATTTAGCTATCAAACTAAGTAGCGGCCACTAGGAGACACCTTTTCACCAACTTTTGGCTACGGAACCCAAAAAGTATTCGTCAAAAATTCTCCAATCGGTACACTTCAATCTATACTAATATTATAAAGCTGAAGAGTTTGTTTGTTTGAACGTAGTAATCTCAGGAACTACTGATCCGAATTGAAAAATTATTATTATTATATTCGCTGTTGGATAGCCCATTTTTAGGGAAAGGCAATAAGCTATATAACATCACGCTACAACCAGCAGGATCGGAGAAAAATGTTGTAAAATTGGGAAAAATTGACACATACGAATTTGCGCTGGTCAGCTAGTCTTATATAAAAAGAAAAAAAAAGTATTATTTGAAATACCAATTACCAAACATTACGTATTAAAAATGAAGCGGGCGGCGGTAGCCTAATGGCTAAGGCATCGGTCTCGCAATCGTGAGGTCGTGGGATCGAATCCTACCCATTACCACCCGACGTGAACCCACTCCTAACACAAGCCATTGAGCTTAGCTGGAGGGGTTAACAGGATTGCTAGCAATGTGGGACGAAAATCCTACATTGCTAGTTATCTTAAAAAAAATGTTATCTTCTGCCAAAACTTCATCTCCACGTTTAAAACACACGGGGAAGGTATCAGAAACTTACTGCTTCAATGTTTTTATCGGTTTCTTCAGTATTTCCAGCTTCCGTCAAGTCTGCTGTAAAGTCCTCTCGTTTACTGCAATTCAAAAAATTCTGCATAGCATTGCGTAAGTGGTTATAGCATCAATGCTTCTACTCAATACAAGATTTCTTATATAATTTCCCATGCAAATTTTATAATTATAAAAGAGCACTTAGATTCAGAAATGTGCTTAATGATTAATTGTATTATATTTACTGTCATCTAAATAATAATTGTACTAATATATTAATTATATATATATTATATATTGTCTAATTCATTAAGATTTTAATTTAATGATGTACTATGCGTTTCAAATGAGTTGATAACTGTCATGATGACATTTTGATTCGCATTACGACTGCAACTTCATTATGATGATGTAAGGTCAGCAATCAAATGATTCGTAAAATGGTGTCATTAGTATTACACAAAAGTACCTACCTACTTATAATACTATAATAAATAGTAAATACAGAGCTTATGTATTCACTAGAGTACTTTTGTGACTTTTGTGTAATACCAATGACAACTTTTTATATAATAATATGTATACATATAGGTTTTAGTTTAAAAAAAATATCACATCTGAGTGAAAGACCACAATGTAGAATATTCTTATATTTTTCTTATTTCTGTTTGGTGTTTATTAAATAATAAAGAATACTAATAATATTATAATAAAGAAAAATGTCAGGTACATAGTTCAAACAAAATAAATAATACGTCCGTTCCATTACCATACTTGTTTACACATTTGTTGCTACACACTACATTTGTTGCTAGCGGTACAATTTTGACAAAGTACAGAGTGAAGTTGTCGCGATCGCGATTATCTTCTCATTTGAAACGCATAGTAATGTTTGCATGCCCATTTGGTGAATTGTGACGAACTAAAACTTTGTAACACTATCCTGTACCACTTTTCGTGCAAATAAAGATTCTGATTTTGAGAAAATATATTGCTACAATTTTATGACGTATTTTAAAATTTTCGTTTCTATATTTTTACTCGTACAATCCGCCGTATTAGAACGTAATTCTCTTAAACTCCATGGCAAGAACTGTCTGTTCACCAAATTAGTCTTCTTTATTTTGAAAATTACTGATACACACGAAACACCATAGTAAAATCGTAACATAATAATATGACTTTGTGTGATGAGCACGATGGTTTATTCTGTTTCTGGGTATAATTTATCTATAATATGTATGTATTTAAAAATATATAAGTATGTTTATCAGTTCTCTGGTTATCATAGTACAAGCTCTGCTTAGTTTGGAATTAGATGACGTTGTGTGAGTTGTCCTGAAATAATATTATTATTATTCTTAATTTAGGGGTATGGGTCCGATCGATAATTTCAATTCGCTAGACGCTGATCTGAGTCCTGCTTGAGTTGTAGTTAGTAAAAATAGCACTGAAGAATTCAAACATTGCTAGTTGAATATAATTTACATATGGCTCACTTAAATCTCGTGTTTGTTAACACACTTAAACCTTTTGCGCGAAACACATCAATAATGTGAATAACATACGTAAAAGGTAAAAGTTTTAACAAAAAAAAAACAATTACCTAGCGTCAACCCTATTGTTGTAACAGCCGGGCGAAATATAAAAAAAATAATAACTTCAATAATCCACGGAATTAGAATGTAATTTTTGTTATCCTTATAGACGAGTATCTAGGGTAGCTGGTGGGTAAAAATTACGTTCTTATACGGTGGATTGTACGAGTAAATCAACTAGCAAAAAAAAAATGTTTTTTTCCTTTTCATTACATTTCGGAGCAGCTCGTCTCGATCCGTGCGAGCTTCGTACAGTCGTACCATATCCATTATACATATACGTTAAGCGAACGCTCGGCCGAGCTACATGGTAGGCGGAGTGGGGGGGTGTTAGGTTTTATTTTCGATACGGAATTTCTTGATTCGGTCGCCGCGCTCAAAGCACGCGATAAAAGCTATGCAATAGCTTAAAAATACACTGTATGGGAAGGGCAGAAACAATGGGAAAGCTACAAGTATTTTAGGAGTATCTTCCTATTAGGCCAGTTCTAAGATAATCGTAGGTCTAAACAAATGGCAAATGTGATAGTTGGTCATTAAACTTGTTTGTGACTTTCTTTCTAAAATGTAAAGGGGATCCTCTTTGTCCATGTAGCGATTCTGTTTGTGTGATATAAATAATAAAATTATTATCTATATTAGTATGTAGGTACTTATTACAAACTTACTGGTGAAAAACAATTTCCGAAGATTCACCTGCTTCTGAAGTGTTCGCCAAACGTCTCTTTTTACTGAAAAGTAAAATAATGTTTATTCTAAAATATTAAAAATAAATACAAAAATTGAATAGTCGAACCTAGGTTTCGAACTCGAAACTTGATATTCTGAATCTACGCAGATACCGCGAGACCAACCAAGCATCACGGTCGTAGATGAATTTTCGCTATACTTTGTACTAAACAGCTTATAGTCTGCGCCAGTTAAATGTGCACAAAAAGTAATTGATCTCACTTGTACCAAAAAATCATAATCTTAACGACTAAAACCGCTAATCTCTTATTAAACTGTCCCGTAACTGTCGCTAACATTACTTTATCGAGTTTCATAATACGCAGTACTATGCGTTTCAAATGAGAAGATAATCGCGATCGCGACAACTCCACTCTGTACTTGTCAAAATTGTACCGCTATCAACAAAAACTCCCAAGTCGGGTAAAGTACGTATGTGTATTACAGTAATGGAACGGACGTAATATTTATTTTCTTTGAACTATGTAGGTACCTACCTAACATTTTTCTTTATTATAATAATGTTAGTATCCTTTATTATTTAATAAACACCAAACAGAAATAAGTAAATAGGCAAAATATAAGAATATTCTACACTTTAGTGGCCTTTCAGTCAGACGTAATATTTTTTTTTTACAAAAAACAAAAACACAAAAAAATAGTAAAATAAAGTGCGTATTTAAAGTTCATTAGAGTAGGTAGGTACTTCTATGTAATACTAATGACATATTTTTACGAATACAATAATTGCATTTTTGAAAGATAGAAAAATTTGAATCCAGACTCAGGAATCGAACCCGAGACTTGGACTATGTTACTAGATATCAAATTCTTCTATCTCTTAATGCTTACGGGTTGGGCCCCCGTAACGACATCTAGTCGGTAGTTAAAGAACTATCACGGCTTTTGTTATTGCTTCGTTACAGAGAGCATTTTAACAAATTATGATGACGCAGGCCGAATATTGAAGTAATTTTTTTTTATAGGCATTTCTTGCCAAAGACTTTACAAATACAATATTTTTATGAATCATTTTGCTGCTGACAAAGTTGCATGATCAAGACAGTTATCAACTCATTTGAAACTCATAGTAGTACCGAACACCTTAACCAAACTGGATACAAGTTACAAATGCATAAATTTGGGGCTTATTTCATTGCTTTTTTTTTTAAACAATTAAATAAACGTACATACGATGAAGTATTAAATTGCTAATGTTTTTAAGTAGGTACTTGCAAGATATTTTCAAACTTTTTTTTTCGTATTTCATAATTTATTGTTGGTTATAATTTCATATCATAATTATACTTATCAATATCAGCTTTAATTTATTTGTGATGGCAAACAAGAAATAAAAAATCAGAACTACTTATATATAAAAAAATAAGATTTATTATGTTTTACCCCTAACTGCACGGTGTATGACGTCACAACAGCGTCTCCATAAGTTAGGGGTTCGCTACCTGTCTACTATTTTATGACAAGGGCGGCCGGCGTGACCTTCATTCCGAATTAGGATTGCGACTGACGCCGATTGCTTAATTTAAAGTTTTCATTCGTTTTTATTTATAATTCAGTTGTTTGATTATTTTTGTTTCGTTATTAACTTAGTTATTAAATTTGTTTCGTTATTTAGTTGTTAAGTTTGTTTTGTAATTTAGTTTGTTAATTGCAATTTAAGTTAATGAGTGAGGAGGCAAGAATGGATACATATTAATACATTATTCTTCATAAAAGTATAACATAAATATAAGTAAGGCGTTGAACGTTTAGGTGGAATTAAGACTAAATTGTATTCTAACTACACAACGGTATAATACATAAAAAAATTAATTACTATATCATAACAAAACTAAATAAGTATAAATTATCTATTTCTTCTAAAATGGTTTGTAATATAAGCCTAGTTCTCGGGTTCAAGGACGCCCCGTACCATGACTCGTTTGTAAACGTACGGTTAGCGATATTATTCATACATTGTTGTCGTATGTTCCCGAATATTGAAATACATTGGTAGAGGGGTGTCAACATTTTTTTGTACACGTTTATCTGGCACCAATTATAGTGTTTCTTTTTGGTTTGGTTACGATTTCACTTCTGTTCATGCAATAGGTACCTATTTTGTCAATATTACAATATGAAAAATGTAATACTTACTTTACTACTTCCATGAGATGTTTTTGTTTGTTGGTATAGAAGCGCTTTTTTGCAGGTCTCCGACGTTTTTGTTTGTTTCCCATTTTTCGTAACAAATATTTTTACACCTTTGATAGTATAAATATATAGTATATTTATATTCAACTTATATTCTTAACTTTTTCAAACAACAAACAAAATATGAAGTGAAAGGATAGCGAGGCAAAGCGACACACGTCCGTCTAGCTGCGCGTCTATGCGATCACTGTCAGATTGCAGAAAAAAGAAAGAGAAGCGCGACGCGATCACGCGGCGCTCGTAACTAATTATAAACCATAAAACAATTATTTGTTTTATAAGCAGTTACTTGAAAATAAGTCAAAAATAAAAAACAACCAGATTCTGTATTATAATATGATACGTTATAGTTATTCATTTTACCAACGTACGTTGTTAAGTAATACAGATATTTTTGTTGGAAGGTAATTTTTTTTTTATCGAGAAAAAAAATCAAATACTTGTTTTGTATACAACAGGGTTCTTAGAAATATGTTCAAAATTAACATATATTTTTTCTGCCGTCACAAACTACGTAGATTTGGCTAAAAAATTGTTTAGGAAAAGTCAGAGATTTGGCCTTGAGCGAGCGCTCGGCCGAGCTAGGTACATGATAAGCGGAGTGGGGGGTGTTAGGTTTTATTTTCGTTACGGAATTTCTTGATTCGGTGGCCGCGCTCAAAGGCCGGGATAAAAGCTGTCCAATAGCTTAATGAAAACGAAAATTTTAAAATAATCATAGAATTATAACGAATGATTTTTTTTTAATATTGCATTAAATGGGTATTAAATAGTTATAAAAGTTTTACATCGACATGTTTCTATTATTTTCCATATTTTACGTTTTATTTCCAATTTCACGAAATTCCGGTCGTAATTTTATCGATTTTCAAACATTCATATCTCCAAAACTAAACAAATCTAAAATGTGGGAGTTTTACTCTTGCATTTGTATTGATTTAAACTATCCAATTTTAATAAAAAGGCATGTCAAAGTGTACAAAAGTGTAGTTTAGTCGGTGTAAAAAAGTGTACGTGTGTGTAGTTTAGTCGGTTCGAGTCCGACATACCCACCAGTCGTGCCCTCCATGGGTTGGGATCCGTGGGGATTTTGACACACGCTAAATAAAAAAAAAAAAGGTTTCACCTCGTAGAGTATTAATGTTCTGTGGGTTTCACCCTCGAGACCTTGCGGTACACTGACCACAGAGAAAATAATCACTACGTTTTAACACTGATCACAGATTAGAAATAATGACACTGTCTGAATGAAATTAATAAAAAATGTACTCTGTGCACATAACCTCGTATTCAAACCAGCCAGCGCATGAGCAGTAGCGAATAAAAAAGGCATGTCCGAAAATCAGGTCCATTATCAGTACCACACTGTGCGTCGTACCTATTGTAAGAAAAAAATAAATAGAGGTCTTGAAGTAAAGCGAGAGCATCAAATTGGCGCGAGCGAATCATCGCAGTAAACGTATGACGCTGCGCACTGACAACATGCAATTTAAATCTATATTATGGGGTGTCTAAACGGGCCATTTTTTACGGCAATTTGTGGCGGCAACATGGCAGTACTCTCCAATATTGATTTGATGGTTGCCGGACGATCGCTAAGCGATCTATTTTCCGCAATGTTCCCCGACCAATTTTGTTGTTGTTTCAGTCGCCCTCTATTTTATTGTTGACGGGTTGTGTAGCCCGTTTAGGAGACTGGATCATGCGCCATACTACAACATACGACAACATGCAATTTAAATCTATATTAAGGGGTGCCTAAACGGGCCATTTTTTACGGCAATTTGTGGCGGCATTATTGGCAACTAATTGCTCGGCCAATAATATGTCTATAATTGTGTGGCACATGATTCAGTCTCCTAAACGGGCTACACAACCCGTCTACAATAAAATAGAGGGCGACTGAAACAACAACAAATTTTTCCGGGCAACATTGCGGAAAATAGATCGCTCAGCGATCTATTTTACTACTGCAGTACTGCCATGTTGCCGCCACAAATTGTCGTAAACAATGGCCCGTTTAGACGCCCCTTTAATATTATAAAGCTAAAGAGTTTGTTTGTTTGAACAATCTCAGGAACTACAAATCCGAATCGAAAAAAATCTTTTACTGTTGGATTGTCGGAAGGCTATAGGCTATATAAAATCACGCTACAGCCAATAGAAGCAATGAAAATGTTGCAAAAAGGGGGAAAATTTACACAGACGATGTTGCGAGAGTCAGATAGTCTAATATATCTAAACCTGCTAGCCTACAGTAGGATCAACGTAACTAGGCCGGACTGAAGTAGGCGAAAAGTGGTTGCGCAGATACATTTTTTGGAAGTAAATGGTGGCAGGAAGCGGGGGGCGGGGGCGGTAACTGAACCAAGAGGCGATTACGCATTACATTGTCATAATTAGTATTACTAATTCATGTTTTTTTGTGATTAGTTTGGTAAAGAAATTGTTTTTCAAAGTTTCTTTATTATTTACTGTAACTGTTCTAAATTTAAAACTTTTATAAACTTATTTAAATAGTGTTTTTATACATATATTGTTGAATAAAAATGTTGTTAGTATTTGAAATCGATTCGTTTTCGTAAGTAATTTTAGGGTCGCATCTCAATGACATGCGCGAAAGTGATAAAAACCTAACTTCAATCCGGTCAAGTTACGTTGATCGTACTGTAATATACTTATCCTTACTCGACAAATGGGCTATTCAACAGTAAAATAATTTGTCAATTCGGACCAGTAGTTCCTGAGATTATCGCGTTCAAACAAACAAACTCTAAATCTTTAAAATATTAGTATAGATAGGTAGGTACATACCCGCAATCAATGTATTTTTTTTACAATCTTGCGATGTTATTGGTGTTTCGTCATGATTATTTTGTCCTGTTCTTTTAGCCTGGCTACAAAAAATAGATTGATAAATAAATTTAATTTTATTTATTAAAATTATAATAAGTACAATTGTGTAATTATAGCAAATACTATGCGTTTCAAATGAGTTGATAAATGTCATGATGACATTTTGATTCGCATTACGACTGCAACTTCATTGTATGACGTAAGGTCAGCAATTAAATGATTCGTAAAAAGGTGCCATTAGTATTACACAGAAGTACCTACCTACTCTAATGAACTATACATAAGCTCTGTATTTTACTATTTATTATTATAGGTATATCACGTCTGACTGAAAGACTACAAAAGTGTAGAATATTCTTATAATTTGCCTATTTACTTATTTATGTTTGGTGTTTATTAAATAATAAAGAATACTATTAATATTATAAAGAAAAATATTAAGTACATAGTTCAAAGAAAATAAATATTACGTCCGTTCCATTACCATACACATACCTACTTTATTCGATTTGGGAGTTTTTGTTGCTAGCGGTACAATTTTGACAAGTACAGAGTGAAGTTGACGTGATCGCGATTATCTTCTCATTTGGAACGCGTAGGGCATAACGGCGCACGGGATTTTCAACGCTTTGCTTAGGCAGGATAGTCTAGATTCCAACAGAGTGTATTTTCGACGGGCTATGACGTTGTTGGATTCTGAACGCTCGGCTTAACCCAAAGAGTTGAAAATCAATTGCGCGATAAAACGCCGCTGTGATACTTTTACCATCGTGCGAACTTCGGCTTTGAACATAATTAAATACAAGACAGCTTACCGGGCTTTGTTCATCATTGCTACTTTTGCACGTCCTTGTCGCACAAATTTCTTGTACTTCGGCATTTTGACTGTTTACACAACAATAGCGTCTTTTCGCAAACTCAATAGTTCTTTAAACACACACAAAGCTTCCTTTCGCAGTTAATAAAATAGTAAATAAATAACACAAAAAAACTAATAACAAACACAATAAGTAAACTAATATTATTAATATCTAATGATTTTGCGAGCGATCAAGTGCGCGAACCAAGGGACGCGGCGCGGTGCCGAGCGACACAGGTTTCACCCTCGAGACCTTGCGGCACACTGACTGTCCAGTATTATATTGTGGTTCCCTATCCATTTGCCTAAAATTTTAAGACCTAATATAACTTAGCATATTTTTGTTAGGCATAATTATATATTCGCATAATATAATTACGCATAACAGCTTACGCATAATGTTTTAGGCATATTTTTTCAAACCATAACAATGATTAGGCATAACCTTCTAATGCATAAATATATTAAGCATAAAGTTCTATAGCATAACTTTTTTAAGCATTATATCCTAAAACATAAATTTATTTACGCTAATTTAATTGTTTTTTTTTTAGTAATTGTAATAAATAAAAGTTGATTTAATGATAATTATTTGGTTTTTATATCCTTGCCCATGAGAGCATGTTCGTTTCTGGCACTCGCCGGCCGCTGCCGCGGCACGCTCGCTTCGCTCGCTCGGCTCGTGCATAAGAGGTCACAGTTCTAACCTAACCTAACCTACGCATTTTTAAAGAAGAAAGTAACCCAATCTATATTATTCTAATTGAAATTCTATGATCTTCATAGTTTATGTGTAATAAATAATTTGCATAAAAATTGTTTTTGTTATTTACCTATATTAATTATATGCTTAAATATTATTATGCTAATGCTAATAGTTATTAGGCCTACTAACGTTATGCGAATCTAATTTATACCAACACAAATTAGTCTTTAACATGATTGTGCCAACATAAAAGGTATGCCATAAAAAATTAGGCCGAAGTATTATTATGCCAAAACAAATTGTGCCAAAATCGTTATGCCGAAGTATATTAAGACAAAGAACATTATGAGAAAAGAAGGGATCCCTTATATTGTAGTCTTTGACACTGACTGCCACTGACTGCCACTACTGCCAGATAAATCTGTATAATCTATGACACTGACCTCAGAGAAAATAATCACTACGTTTTGATACTGATCACAGATTAGTAATATGTAACACTGGCTGAATGAAATGAATCAAAAATGTAGTCTGTGCACATAATCTCGATACCCAGCGCGCGAACAGTGCGCAGTAGCGAATACGCTAAGTTTTTAGAATAAAATCTTTTTAAAATAAAATTTTGGTAAAAAAAATGATTCTAGCATAAGGTTTTTTAATAAATTGCCTATCCAATAATGTAAGCAGCAAATCAAAGAAAATGATATTTTACGAGGAGATGCATTTTATCAATTACTTCTCATTTCTATGGTTTCGTTGTGAGGAGATTAATAAACATTATATTGCTATTCATTTCTGCTCCACTCCTATTGGTCGTAGCGTGATGATACCTATCCTTCCTCGATAAATGGGTTATCCAACAGTAAAAAAAAATATTTCCTGAGATTATCGCGTTCAAACAAACAATCTCTTCAGCTTTATAATATTAGTAGGTTAGGTAGCATTAATATTTATATGAATATGAACGCAAAAGTGTTTAAGAACTTAAAAGAATAGGCGTAGATTCAAAAGAAAAAAAAATATTTCGTTTATTTTTATGGTTCCGTATCAAAAATGGCAAAACGGAGCTCTTATAGTTTCGCCATGTAAGTCCGTTCGTCTGCAGCTTTGCTTATAGACTGTTAGCAGGAGGGTGTCACTCCGTAGTTTAGGTATATTCGGGCAGCGCTTGGCAGCCACTTGGAGGGGCTAATGGCAGTGGGCTGTCTCTCGGCTCGCACGACAGTCAAGGTCATGTCGCGCTCGCGCATTTTTGATTTTTTTATTTTTTATTTTCCGACACCCGCAATGTCTTTTAAGCCTAAACGTCAATTTAATCCGTACAAAATATATTGCTGTGTTTACGGATATCTAATAAAACGAATAGTGAACCAGAACTAACATTTTTTACAATTCCACTGCGTCATCGAAGTACCTACGTGTAAAAGCAGCGGCGGCAGCCGGTCGTTCTTTTTTAATTCCTTAGGACCTTAAGTACTTAGTAATACTTAGATAAAATAAAAATCCTTAATTAGGTGATCAGAAATAATATTAGGATAGGATAGAACAGCTATACTCTAAGTGTGTTCCGCGGAACCCTAGGGTTCCGTGATACCTCTGTCGGGGTTCCGCAAGAATTTAGAAATAAAAAAATCAAAACACCTCTCTCTGGTCGCTCCGCGGCTGTGCGGACTCCGCGGCCGCGCGGAGACAAAACGCTATGAATGTTATTTATTTATTTATTTGTATTTGTATAAGCTTGTGTTACATTAGCTGGTACAATATCTTATAAGTTTGGTCTCAACAATTTTATACTTGTACAACGCGTTCGCTCTAAGTTTGCCGGTCTGTGGAATGCGCGTACCCTCCCCCACGTGACAACAAAACTTATAATGTGTCATAGTTTTACCCAAATATCTACCGTACACAATTTTTATTGTTACAATTAAATAAAAAATTTCGAACGTCATACACTCATACCTATCGCCAGCGGCAAACTTAAAACGAGCGAGTAGTATACTTGTAAGCGCTCAGTCTCTTTGATAAAAGCCACCTCTGAATTAGACGCTATAGTTGTCAACAAGCGACTTTCGTCTCTAACTTCAAAGTATAAAGTCGATATTGTTTACAACGCTATTTTTAAATTTCTGTTTTTATTTTTGCTTTTTGTTTATCAAAGGTGCCGACTCGAGTATTTTCGAGAATATTTGAGATCGAGTCTAGGACTAAGTATAAAAGCGGCGATCGCGCGTTGGCGTCGTCAGTTGATGATTAGCGTTCGGAGCGATAAGTTACTACCTACTTACAAGCTCGCTAGCGAGAAACTAGTGTTCATTGTTTTACTGCCTGCTGTATTCTGTTGTCTCAGTTTTATACATTTCTTCCCTGTAGGTTCTAAATTTAGTCTCTTATACGCAGTAACGATTGTGCATTATTTAAACCCCACTATCCTGACTTGTAACATTATAAATAAAGAAGAATGGAACGTTGGCTTAAAGGTGTTAAACGTGTTCCAACAACATCTTCTAATGACGCTGAATGTTCAAAAGCAATGCGCGCGGAGAATTTAGCAATCACCGATCCAGAAGATGATGCCACGAGTGCCACGACGTCAAGCTCGACGGTTTCAAAGACGAAAAAAAGGAAGTATGATGAATCTTATATCAGTTTCGGATTTGTTGATTCCAACGGCTCACCTCTCTGCATGCTCTGTAGTAAACTGCTTCCTAATAGTTCCATGGCACCTGCCAAATTGCGTCGACATTTAGAAACCGTACACCCCGAGACTAAAGACAAGAATAAAGAATTTTTTGTTCGCAAAAAAGATCAGTTATTAGAAAGTCAAAAAAATATGATGCATGTAACACAAACTACCAACGAAAAGGCCACGGAGGCATCATATTTAGTTAGCTATCGCATTGCACAAGCAGGTGAAGCGCACACTATCGCTGATAAATTAATAAAACCATGTGTATTAGACATAACAAAATGTATGCTTGATGAAAAATCTGCAAAGCATCTTTCTACTGTTCCGCTATCAAACGATACTGTTTCACGACGAATCCATGATCTGGCAAGCTACGTCAAACAAGAACTAGTTACACGTCTACAAAATACACGATTCGCTTTGCAAATGGACGAGTCGACTGATGTCGCTGGTTTGGCTATCCTGCTGGTTATTGTGAGATATCCATATAAAAGTTCTTTTGAAGAAGACATGCTTATGTGTTCATCGCTGCTTACAAACACTACCGGGGAAGAAATTTTTAATAAAATAAATATATTTTTTGAAGAACATAATCTCAGTTGGAACAATTGCATTGACATTTGTACAGATGGGGCCAAGGCGATGACAGGTAAAACAGCAGGAGCAGTGTCACGAATGAAAAATAAAGCGCCTAATTGTAGTTCCAGTCATTGTATTCTGCATAGACAAGCACTTGCGATGAAGCAAATGCCGTCTAATCTAAAATTAGTTATGGATGAAGCGGTAAAAATAATTAATTTTATCAAATCACGACCACTACAATCCCGATTGTTCTCATTATTGTGTGAAGATTATGGCAGCAAACATAAAACACTGCTGCTCCATACAGAAGTGCGATGGCTGTCTCGGGGAAAAACTTTAACAAGGCTATTTGAACTTAGAGCCGAGTTACAAATGTTTCTTACTTCTTTTAATTTGAAGGACCGTTTGTATGATAAAACTTGGTTGTTCCGATTGTCTTTTATGGCGGATATCTTTCAAAAACTTAACGAATTAAATTTATCGTTGCAAGGTAAACAGACAACAGTGTTTCAGGCCTATAATAAAATAACTGCTTTTAAAAGAAAATTAGATTTTTGGATCATTTGCATTGGTAAGAAAGAAATAGAAAGTTTTACGTTACTCAGTGAGTTTGTTAGCGAAAACGACTCAGAAATGTTTGAAGATAATGTGTTTGAAGAATTGGTCCAATATCTCAGTTCGATGCGCGCATCTTTTGAAAAGTATTTTCCCGAAGAACACAATACAAAAATTAAAGTGAACTCCTGGATTCATAATCCTTTTTTACCCAACTTGGAAAAGCCTGAAAACATGTCAAATGAGATATATGAATCTCTTTTAGAAATGTCATCAGACACAAGTATGGAGTCATTGTTCAAAACGACGCCTCTTAATGATTTTTGGTGCAGAATCCAAGATGAATATGCAATGCTTGGCCAAATGGCTCTGGATATTCTTCTCCCGTTCCCAACTACATATTTGTGCGAAACAGGATTCTCTACCTACGCAGCCACGAAAACAAAATATCGCAATAGACTGGACGCCGAAGCTGATATGAGACTCCAACTTTCGTCCATCAAACCTGATATCAAGCAATTGATGAAAAATAAAAAACAGTTTCATACCTCCCACTAGTTAGATTTTTTCTTTTTTAATGTTTTCTATTATTGTCCTTACCAAGTGGTGAAGTAAATAATAATTAGTAACTGATACATTGTACTTTTATTATGCTGATTAATAAAGAATACACTTATAAAAATAATTGTTTTATTGTAGGGTTCCATCAAGTATTTTGCTTCCCAAAAGGGTTCCGTCATTTAAAAAGTTTGAGAACCACTGGGATAGAATAATGATTACAAAGGAATATCTACATCCATGGAAATCGAACACACGACAATTGGAATTTTTAGGTTTATAATGCTAAATGTACGTTTGTAATCCTTAATCTACTTATTTATCTTAAAACAAATAAATTAACTAGGTACAAAAACTTATAAGTGTCAACCCCGTGCGGACTTCGCAGCTCGGTCACAAAACTGTGGCGCGCAAAGAAAATTCACGGTTCGCGCGCGGTTATAAGTTTCAATTTAGCTTGCAGGCAGCGAGTCTAGGTATATTTTTATACCTAAACCTGACTTTTGTTAGGGAGTGAACCTTCTGTACGTAGTACTATTACTTATTCTGTGCTAGAAGGCTGTTATTTTGCATGGATACACTGATTACTTACGCCGACAAAGTTTTCCTTTAAGTAAATTGGGGATGTGATTTTTTTTGTCACCTACTCCATCTCGTAGGATATCGTTAGATAGGTATTATAAAAACGTTTAGGAGTTGTGAAGACTATTTTTAGATATAGGGATCCGTTTGTAAAATATTAAGCTTTAAAGTGCAAATTTTGAAAAAAAAATCACGGTTGTAGTACATATAGTGAAATTAAAATGAAAACTAACACAGTTAAGTAGGCTTTACAAGGTTACGAGTAGGTAACAGCTGATCAAATGAGAAGTAACAAAATTTTCGTAAATATTATTATGTAGATAATATAACGTTGTAAGTATGAAACAAAAACAACATAAAACCCACATAAGCCGCATTAATCGGCTGGTATGGCTAAGGAACCCTACATTATGCGTGGCCCGACATGCACTTGTTTATATATTTCAAATAATGAAAATAAAATTATTACGGGGGAAAAATGTACTACAATTATTATTTATAACAATTAAAAGCTCTAAAGAATTGTAAATTATGATGTAAATCGAAGTGCATTTATGTACCTACATTCTTTAGGAATCGAGTTCTTTAACGGATGCAGATTATATTTATTTTTAAATACATAAATATAAACTGCATCCTATAAAGAACTAGATTCCTAATAATAAATTTTAACTTGCAAAATATTACGTAAGATTGGGATTTAACTGCCCTTATCTGGGGGAGGGGCTCCCAGATAAGGGCATGTAGATTCTCCTAACCCCTCCTCCCCTTCGAACACTTTGTAATACACACTTTCATGGTACACTTTGTGAGACATGATACGCGGCTAATGTTAAATTGATATATTTCATTGTGTATTGTTTCTGTTTATTTATTTCTTATGTTCCCTGTTATTGTTTTATGTTAGTTGTGTCCGTTTTCTTTTTGTAATGATTATCTTTTGCATGACTTTCCCTGTTAAATTATAATAATGTCTATGTGTCAATTCAATTCAATTTATTTATTTGCGAAAAATGGGTATATAGGTTGTTTGTTAGAAAGGGTATCACCATAGTCCAGCTATAAAGCATGCAAATATTTTGACAAACATTTCATAAGCCAATAATAATATAATCATTAGGTAAGTTTCATCACTAGTAATTGGCTAAATACATTAGCAACTATAAGATTAAAATTGAAAACCAGCTAAGAGAAAGCTCACGGACCAAACACTTAAAAAACAAAATAAATCCTAAACTGGATATTGTCAGACACAGTGCACAATTTCAAGCCGTAAATTTATTTAATTCTTTACCTATTGCCTTATAAAATGAAATTTACAACACACAAATTTTTAGAAAAAGACTAAGGCTGGTTTTAGTGTCATGCGGACCGTCGTCGGTACCGATCGCTCCGTATAGACCAAAAGACTTCCTATTACAAAAATGTTTCTATTCAGTAGACGAATTTATAAATTTCAATCGAATCGTTTAAATTATTCAATTAATGTTTTAATTTTATTTAATTACTTATATAATAAGATGTTCTAGTTTTGTATATTAATGTATTTAGTTATTTTTTAACTTATTTTAATAAATTTTTGTGTTTAAAGAAATGTTAGAGTTATAATTTTTGATAGTGTAAGATGTATTTTTTATTTAAAACTGTTATTGTGTATGCATGTACAAAATTCAAACACAATTGACATATTGTTCTTGAATAAATGAAATGAAATGAAAAGTAATAAATAATTAAGTTAATTAATCATTATTGGAGTATGTCATGTGTTTTATCCCTGTGTACTAAATAAAAATCTTTCTATTCTATTCTATATTCTTAATATGTAGCTTACACAGTGTTACCGATTAAGAAACTTACCTTTGTATAAGACTTTACGATATAATTGCTTGTTTTTATAAGAGTTTGTACTTGATAATTGATTTGTAAATCACACACACATAGTGTGATTTCACCTAGTTCTGTCTGCGTTTCTTTTTCAATTTTATCCGGTATTGGAAGCAGTAGTTGTGGATAAGCATTTGATATTAATAACGTTCGCACTTGGGCTTGTTTAATCAAGTTTGGACTAAAATGTTCTTGGCAAACGCGGGCCCGTAAACAAGCCGAACCTATTAATTCTTCTCGATGCATCAATTTCAACCACTGATTTCGCCTGAAAGAAAATTCATATTTAAATAATAGGTATTCAAATTGCGAATTTCATCAATTATTATTAACTAGCTGTCCCGCGCAACTTCGTATGCGTAAATTTTCCCCGTTTTTGCAACATTTCTCGTCGCTACTCCGCTCCTATTAGTCGTAGCGCGATGCTATATAGCCTATAGCCTTCCTCGATAAATGGGCTATCCAATAAAAAAATATTTTTTCAAATCGGACCAGTAGTTCCTGAGATTAGCGCGTTTAAACAAACAAACAAACTCTTCCGCTTTACTATGTGACCATGTCCCTGGCGGTTGTTTGCAGAACTAACGTAAGACATGTTCCTTTAATTTATTCCCGACTACATTTCGCATCACATTGTGAACAGGATTTAGACTGTGAGAATGATTAATGAATGATTAATGAATGAATTAATTGAAAAATTTAACATGGTCTAAAAAGTACCCCGGGTTTGGGGTTATCAGATATTTTGATTGACAGATGGTTGACAATCGCCTGGATTTTCTTATCACAAAATAACAAAATCTCTCGACAAAACGCTATTGATTTGCACCCCCCTCCCCTCCCCCCACCGCGTCACGTGGGGTACTTAGGCGGTTTATAAATTTTATTTTCTCCAGACAAAAACAATAAAATGATTAAAATCCCGACATTTTAAATGTTATCCAGATATTTCGGTTTTTCGATCTGGCAACCGTAGTTAGAAGCGAAGAGCATGTTAGAAGGGCGAACTAAAAAAAAAAGTAAGCTGATTAAAAAAAAATCAGTTAGTTCCACTACTTGCCGCTAAGGAATCCTAGCTACTAATACGAATAATGGATGCGATTTCATTACAATTAAGTAGGTAGGTATCTTATTTTAAGAAGGTCGAATTCGTAAGAAGTTAGTTTATGACAATACGATAATTAATCAATCAATGTATTTTACGTACAATAATAAAATAATTTAAACAGTTTTAAAACCTTGCTACGCGCTGATGTTTGAAGTTAAATTAAATTTCTTATATCTTACAATTGAAGTTTATCTTTAATTTTAGCGTCATCGAACGTAGGTACTAATGTAACTTTGGAGAATATAAGTGGAAAAAAATCTTCATCTTTGTTAGCATATATCAGCTGCAGCGTTAATGTCGTATCGTCTAATCTAACGGTGCAAATATGTAGCGCTAGATTTATTTATTGTACAAATTTTCTCGTGAACAAAAGGTCCAAAGCGCCAAGAATTTCGAAGCGCTTACGCGTTTTGTACAAGACATAATAAACACGTTACTACAAAACACCGAGAGTCCAGACAGTAAACTTCACACGTATCTCGCTGAAGCACAACGCAAATATCGTCACCCGAGGGAGGGTGTACAAAATATGGAGTCCGTGATATGTTATGTGTGAGTGAGTAGTGCCTATGTGTGCGTTGCTGCAGTGCTACCCTTACTTTTTATCTGTATGTAGGGTTGCCAACTTTTATTAGAAGAAATAGAGTATATAAGATTTCAAATTTGGTCAATAAAGAGTACGGAGTTATAAATTTAAATGTATGGAGGAACAATTGGTTGCCATAGTACAAGCTCTGCTTAGTTTGGGATCAGATGACGTTGTGTGAGTTGTCCCAAGATATTCTTATTATTATAATTCGTCGCAGGCGGGACTTGAACCCGTGACCTTAGGGGTACCGGCCCTAAGCCGTTACCAATTCCGACACCGATAATTATGTCCGCCAAAGTAAAAAAAAAAATTGCATAAAAATTACAAAAAGTAAAAAGTATATAATTACAAAAAGTAATATTATAAATTAAAAAAAAAGGATTTTTTGGTGTTTTTTGCAACACATTCTAAATCTAAGTTTCCATTTAACAGAACATTGTGTAAAAAGAGTATTTTAGCGTACTCTATTAGTGTTATAGATTATAGAGATACTCTATTTTAAAATACGGTTGGCAACCCTATCTGTACGTGGTATGCCATCGATTAAAACAAGTATTTACTTACCTCTGTAAGTTAGACGGTATTTTAAAAAAAGCTTTGTGATAATTTAAAGTGGAATTCGAACATCCATAAACATAACAATTATAATAACTAGGTTTCTTAGGTAATTCCATTTTGGAATCACTTGACATGACGCGTCGCGCGTACACAATCACAATGCACAAGGCGTGTCAGCGTGTCACTCGCACTGGCAGACAAACTGATCCGAAGTTGGCTGTAATTCCGTGTCTATGAACGATGTCTATGTATGTGTCGGTATGAAGTTGTGAACTTAGGAGTGAACGTTCGAGCGAGACGCAGTGATAGTCTTGTTTGAAGGAATGAAAGAGAGAACATTTTTGCCGGCGACGCGCTTTGCTACCATCGCCTGACCTCCAAACCTCTATTTATTTCTTTCTAAACAGTTACGGCAACTGCTTGCGTTGTTATTTCTTTCCCGTTCTTTCCCTCTGTAATGTGTACTGTGGGCATTGAATAAATTGTTGTATGGGTATCATTCTTTTCGTTCAGTAATGTTACTAAAGCACTTATCTGCTGTCACGTTATAAAAACCGGTTATGTGCATGTCAGGCCATGCACAATGTAGGGTCCCGTAGTTAAACATTACAATGATGTAGTCTAAGAGTTGGGTTTTAAGTTGTTTTTGTTTCATACTTACTAACAACGTAGTAATAATGCGTGTTAATTCCCGTATAATAAATAGTTATAATCATGCAACTTGAAAGTTTAAATGTTAGCACTCAACGTAATTTTTTTTCAATGGAATTTGTCCGAAAATTTACGGTCGACTATTGCTCGTAAACTTGTAAAGCTTACAGCAACAGACATTAATACTTTTTAGCTTAATATTACATTAACGGAATATATTTAAAAGACCTAAATACTTTTAAAAGGGATATCCAACGACACCCCACGCCATGGAATATATTTTCAAGATTATATTTCATCACTTTGTCGCCGTAACTAACTTAAATCTATGCTAATCAATCATCAAGATAACAGCTTTCTAGTACTTAAGGTAACCTGGGGATAGACAGACGAACACAGGGTAACTATAGGGGTTCCTTAATTACTACGGAACCCTAAAAACTACGGGTCTTAATCGCGTAAATATTATAAGGTAAATAAACCTACCTTATTTAGGTACCTAATTGCCCGACGTTTAGACCCTATTGCAAAGGCTGTGGTCAATTTGATTTAATTCTGTCAATTTGATAATCACCTTTTGTTGAGACGATCCTTCAGATGAACAGATTGCTATTGGAACTTCGAAAGTTAAATATTCTGTCTGCATATTATCTGTTGTAGGTGGCGTATGAATTTTACTTTCCATGAGAGTTAGAGGAAGATTTTTTCTACCAAGGGTCATATTGGTTTGTTTTCGTGAACCACCTTTGGTTAAATGTAAGGTTGGGAGGCTACCGTCTTTCAATATTTTTCTTCCGTTGACTAATCCATAACGAAAACATTCTTCTTCAAAGTGCAAACAGCACAGTGTTGTGCGTTTTCCTATGCAGACATTGCTCTTCCCCAAAATATCCAACCATTTCTGCTTTAGTTCATTATTCGAAGGAAATCTGTAAAGAATCCCCAATTTAAATTTCTATATTTTCGACAATATAAAAAATCGTTAATAAACATTATATTATTGTTTTTAAACTTTCGCGATTTTAATACATATTAGATATATTTCGGGACTTAATCGCGTGAATTATTTAAAGGTAGGAAGGAACCTTTTATTTACCCGACGTTTCGATCGAATTGCACCGATCGTGGTCACGGGTCGACTGACCGTTAAATAATTCACGCGATTAAGTCCCGAAATATATGTTAAACATTATATATTATTTTTAAGATAAATACTTAAAAATGGTGACAATGAAATTTCTCTGGCGGCTATTTGCGAAACTAACGTAAGATGTTCTCAGGGTCAACAAAAAGTCTGTTCGTAATGGCGGCTGTAGCTACACATTGGGCCAATACATTCGGCCAGCGCGTTGGGCCAACGTTTATAGATCAACTTGGCTGTATTTTGTTAGTTGGCGCCAACGCTGCCGGCCAACCGATTGTTGTCGGTTTTTTGTGCATACATCTAGAACACACACAATAGATCTTGGCGCGCTCTGCGAACCGTGTTCACATTGGCCCAACCGTGTTTACACATTAGCGTCCCTTTTTTTTTGGACCGGTCGCTTGGACCTTTATGTCACCGTTAGCGTCCCAGGTTCATTTTGAAAATTCATACTGAAAAGTGAAATTTACTTGCCCCAGTTACGATGGCGTGGACGAGCAATGAGATTTTTATTATTTACTAGTTGTTGCCCGCGACTTCGATCGCGTGAAAATTTTGAAAAACAGTTTTATCCCACGGGAACATTATTCCGGGATAAAAAGCCTAGTGCTTTTCTAGACTAATCTCTATCTATCTCTGTGCCAAATTTCAGCCAGATCCACTTACCCGTTACATCGTATTTTTTTTTAAGACGACACTCGCAGTTGGCCCAGTATCGCGGGGGACTTTACAAACATACATAAAGTCATGGACTTAAAGTACACCCAGACTCAGAACAACAATTTGTGGAGCACACAAAGTGGAGTCCCGTAGCAGTCGGACACACACCCACCGCGCCACAGAGGCAGTCAAAATTTTGATAAATTGAATAAAAAACATCCATTCAGCCATACATCAAAACTTTTGCATTTATAATATTAGTTTATGTTACATAAATAAAAATATTTGATACATTTCTCTAAAGCTTTGATTTCAATTAACCGATATTATGGAATCTAATGCTGAAGAGATTCCACGTCCATCTTTATCAAAAAGCCAATGCAGAAAGATCAGTACACTAATGTGTAAACAGCGACATTTCGTTATTTTGACCCAACGCGCTGGTCCAACGCCCTGGCCCATGTACAGCCGCCTTTATAAATTTTCTACCCTTTTTTTATGAGTTATCTGTGCCTTTAGTTAGTTCCGCTACTTGCCGTGCCACGCCGCTAGGGAATCTGTTTGTCAACAATAGTAGGTACGATGTTAGGGAATTTATAACCTCAATAATTTTTAAACTTACTTGTGATAGGATCTTCGAGGGTCTTTATCACTTCTCCACTTACACAAAAAGCACGTATAAACCATTTTATGATGAAACACTTCACTATAGTTCAAATAAAAAATCTTTAATCATGGAAGCACAACAATACTTGTAATACGTAATGTTAAGTTACAAACAAACTAGTAAAAAACTAAAACGTCATTGAAAAAAACAACAACAAAAATCGGAATAAAGAACAAGGGAATTAAAATAATTTAATAAACATTAAAACACTTCGCTTGTTACGCATACAGCTATAACCTAAAAATGTACGTAACGCAGTGTTTAATGATCCGTTCCTGCGAGCCTGTGCCGCGGACCAATCAGATTTCTAGAAAGAGACAACTGACCGCACGATTGTTGTGTCTCTTTCTTGACTTTATTTTTTTAATAACGCTAGTGATTGCCATAGTAGGTAGTCGATAGTATCTAGATGGTCGATAGAATTAATCGATAAATTTGCAAATGAATGTTTGTTTGAATATAAATTAAAATGTACAGGCAGTAATATATTTCCAGTGATTGTAAATGTGAAAGTATTTAGCCTGTCTATTACCTAAACCGCTAAATCGATTTAAATAATTATTTGGTATGGAGGTAGTTTGAATCCCGGGGAAGGACATAGGATATATTTAAGGAGATAGAAAAAAAATACCCTCAACAAAATACATTAGCATCATTAGCACATATTCAAATATTAGGTAATAATAGCTTATTAACATATCTATACTAATATTATTAAGCTAAAGAGTTTGGTTGTTTGAACGTGGCAATCTCAGGAACTACTGGTCCGATTTCAAAAAATATTTTTCTGTTGGGTAGCCCATTTATCGAGGAAGGCTATAGGCTGTATAACATCACGCTGCGACCAATAGGAGCGGAGCAGCAATGAGAAATGTTGCAAAAACACGCGCAACTTCGTATGCGTAAAGCAGACGAAGTTGCGCGGGACAGCTACCTAGTTAGTGATATACAAAAATGTCCCAGCTCCGCAAGATTGCAACTCCGCTTATTGAGGAGCTGCAATCTCGCTGCTATTATATCGACATCCACGCGGGTGTGAAAGCTAGAATCAAACAAAAGGTGGACGAAGTCGCGGTGAACAACTAGTAAGTATGCCGTATTAGTTGCCTTGCTATGAAATAATCTAATATATAAAATTCTCGTGTCACAGCTTTCGTTGCCATACTCCTCCGAAACGGCTTGACCGATTTTGATGAAATTTTGTGTGCATATTGGGTAGGTCTGAGAATCGGACAACATCTATTTTTCATCCTCCTAAGAGTCTGTTTGTTTGTTTGAACGCGATAATCTCAGGAACTACTGGGCCGCATTAAAAAAATATTTTATTGTTGGATAGCCCATTTATCGAGGAAGGCTATAGGTTATAACATTACGCTACGACCAATAGGAGCGGAGCAGCAATGAAAAATGTTGTAAAAAAAAAGGGAAAATTTACGCAGACGAAGTTGCGCGGGTCAGCTAGTATATTTATATTAAGTTAAAATATAAAGCTTCATTAAAAGTATTTTATTACTTTAGAATGATACTGGTTTGCAATATCGCAAGTACCTAATATTCGTGTTAACTAGTTGTCCCGGCAAAGTTCGTACCGCCCCGTTATTTTTTTTATTGTAATTTTTTTTACGTATGTACATTACTTTCTTCAGAGTATTAGAAAACTAAAGATTTTTCTTTTTGTGTTTTTGTAGTTTGATGTTCTTATTTCTTTGGCCCCTTCTATCAGAGATCAGAACAGGTAGCTTATATAATTTTTTTTTTCTTATTAAAGGCGTCTTCCGCATTAGTGTACAAGCCCTGTGTTGCGGAGGACTTTAAACATACAAGTCACGGACACAAAGTACACCCAGACTCGGAACAATAATTTGTGGATCACACAAAGTGGTGTCCTGTGTGTGAATCGAACCTACGACCTCTAGCGTAGCAGTCGGACACACTCCCACCGCGCCACAGATGCAGTCGTTCTTTAGTTAAGCCGCGTGACCAAGGGAAATAGGAATTCATTTTTGTTATTTTAAAGGATAAAATAATTTATAGGATTACGTAAACAAAATTATATTTTAGTTGATAAATTATTAACGTATGAATTACCTACAGTGAAACTACAAACCTTAATGGCCTGTTGGTGTAGTGGTTAGTGACCCTAACTGCTAAGCCTGAGGTCGTGCGTTCGATCCCCAGCCAGGATAAAACTTGGTGTGATGAGCACAATGGTTTATTCTCTGTCTGGGTTTAATTTATCTATAATTAATATGTATGTATTTAGAAATATATAGTAGTTGCCATAGTACAGGCTCTGCTTAGTTTGGGATCAGATGACGTTATGTAAGTTGTCCCAAGATATTATTAATATTAATAATAAATAAAAACCCAAAAGTAAAACGCCTAAAAACTTGCAAATTTTAGGACTAGTGGTCTTCAAAAAAAAATACTGTCGTTACTAAAATTATTTGTTTTTAAACATCAGTTGTATTTGCTACGAAAATAAATATCCTCATGCAGCAGATACAAACAAGTATGCAGGTATTAATTTAATGTTTGACAAAACTTTCTGAAGTTATTGCAATATTTTTGCTTGGTTTAATGGGGCGTCTAAACGGGCCAATTTTTACGGCAATTTGTGGCGGCACTATTGGTAACTAATTGTTCGTCCAATAATGACAATATGTCTACAATTGTATGGCGCATACGGGCTACACAACCCGGCAACAATAAAATAGAGGGCGACTGAAACAACAACAAAATTGTCGGGGCAACATTGCGGAAAATCGATCGCTCATAAAATTATTACATACCTACTTACATTAAACATAGGAATTGCTTCATTGGACAAATAAACACGGCCACATTCGCTTTTTGGGTCTATTTTGTCTTGATCACTGAAATGTTTCGAACAAATGACAGTAGATTTCGTAGGTAGCCAGTCAGTCTCTTTTCTCAGTAATCTTATTATTTCCACCCACTTAGCACGGCGTGTTGCATCTTTAGGCACCCTGCAACGTAGTAATATTAAAAAAAAACACGTTCCATAAATTAAAAACTCCCACAAATGTGGGTAAGTAAAACATTTTTTTAGTGGTAACACTAAATCTAATTTACAAAAGTCTACGCTTTAAATAATTTATTGAATTAAACTTACGTGTGGAAAGTAATTCCGGAAAATCTATTATGTTTTTGTGATCTTGAAGCGCACTCTTTCACAGCGCATTTACCCATTTTGGAGATTTTTTGTCGCGTGTCACTCGGTTCACATCGATCGGCGTCACATGAACACTGAACTGACGTTAGCTACACTTATGGCTGTGGCCATATGTGCAGTGGTTTGCCACTTTGCCTTATAAAAAACTTTTGTATAAAAAAATAATAAACTGACTTCAAAAATATAGTTATACAAGGTAACTCAACAGCTTATAATATTATAGGTACAACCAATGATGATTTATGTAAAAAGATGTAGATAGATTTTAAGCGCTCAGTTGACCAATTGACCAACTCAATTTGACCAAGTTTTTATGTCAGTGTCGCACCCACAGAGTACATTTTTAGGGTTCCATAGCCAAAATGGCAAAAACGGGATCCTTATAGTTTCGTCATGGCCGTCAGTCTGTCTGTCCGTCTGTCCGTCCGTATGTCACAGGCATTTTACTCAAAGACTACTCTATTTTGGGGGGGGGGGGGCACTCCATACATGTAACAGAAGCTGAAATATTTTTTTTTCAGCAAACATCAACGTGTGGTACATCATTCGACAGGTCTTTCTAAAACATTTTTAGGTTTCTGTTGATTAAATAAATTTTTTTGGAAATAATCGCTCCGAAAGTTGCATAAATGTGTCCAATTATAGTAACTAGATACTAGCTGACTAAAATAAGTAAAATAATGTTTCAATTCGGACCAGTAGTTCCTGAGATTATCGCGTTCGAACAAACAAATAAACAAACTCTTCAGCTTTATAATATTAGTATAGTTATTGCAATGTCACACTCACTAGAATCCTAAGCTGTCTCGCGCAACTTCGTCTGCGTAAATGTTCCCTGTTTTTGCAACATTTATCATTGCTGCTCCGTTCCTATTGGTCGTAGCGTGATGTTATATAGTCGATAGCCTTCCTCGACAAATGGGCTATCCAACTGTGAAATAATTTTTCAATTTGGACTAGTAGTTCCTGAGATTACCGCGTTCAAACAAACAAACTCTTCAGTTCTCTCTCTCGTTATAATATGACTAGCTGTCCCGCGCAACTTCGTCTGCGTAAATTTTCCCCGTTTTTTAAACATTTCTCATTGCTGCTCCGCTCCTATTAGTCGTAGCGATGTTATATAGTCTATAGCCTATATCCAATAAAAAAATATTTTTTCAAATCAGACCAGTAGTTCCTGAGATTAGCGCGTTTGAACAAACAAACAAACAAACTCTTCCGCTTTTTAATCTAATATATAAAATTCTCGTGTCACAGTTTTCGTTGCCATACTCCTCCGAACCGGCTTGACCGATTCTCATGAAATTTTATATGCATATTCAGTAGGTTTGAGAATCGGCTACTATCTATTTTTCATACCCCTAAAAGTTTGTTTGTTTGTTTGAACGCGATAATCTCAGGAACTACTGGGCCGCATTGAAAAAATATTTTATTGTTGGATAGCCCATTTATCGAGGAAGGCTATAGGTTATAACATCACGCTACGACCAATAGGAGCGGAGCAGCAATGAAAAATATTATAAAAATAAGGAAGAAAACAGAAAAAAGGGAAAATTACTATCTATTATTCATGCCCCTAAGTGATAAGGGTTGTCCCCTAACATTTATAACTATACTATAATATTAGAAGAGAGAGAAGAGATTGTTTGTTTGTTTGAACGCGATAATCTCATAAACTACGGGTCCAAATTGAAAAAAAAAATTTTACTTTTAGATGGCCCATTTATCGAGGAATGCTATAGGCTATAAAACATCGCGCTACAACTAATGGGAGCGGAGCAGCAAGGAAAATGTTGCAAAAATGGGTAAAATTTATGCAGACGAAGTTGCGCGGGTCAGCTAGTATTAGTATAGATATAAAAATGTGCATAGCCGTTTTTAAAGATCGAATGTAGTATAGGTATTACCATGTAATAATCAAAAATTGCCGACAAAAATAGATCGATACACCTTTTGAAGTTGGTGCCAGGAAAAGTGGTTTTTAAGTTTTACAAAAAAGTGTCTATTACAAACAAGACGTAAGAGTAGGACAGTATGATTTATTTATCACGAGCGTAAAAGAGAAAAATGTAACCCGCTACAATTCATCGCCACAACATAGATTATTGAATTGGATAGACAGTTTGAGTTTGACCGAGTTTTATGCCTACCATATATTCAGCCATTGAGCTTAGCTGGAGGTGTTAACAGGATTGCTACTCTTCCGCTTTATAATATTAGTATAGATATAAAAATGTGCATAGTTAGCCGTTTTTAAAGATCGAATGTAGTATAGGTATTACCATGTAATAATCAAAAATTTCCGACAAAAATAGATCGATACACCTTTTGAAGTTGGTGCCAGGAAAAGTGGTTTTTAAGTTTTACAAAAGAGTGTCTATTACAAACAAGACGTAAGAGTAGGAAAGTATGATTTATTTATCACGAGCGTAAAAGAGAAAAATGTAACCCGCTACAATTCATCGCCACAACATAGATTATTGAATTGGATAGACAGTTTGAGTTTGACCGAGTTTTATGCCTAACATATATTCAGCCATTGAGCTTAGCTGGAGGTGTTAACAGGATTGCTAGTAATGTGGGATCCCCAAACATTATACAATTATGTCTGTGACAGCTTTATTAGGACCCGGGCGCATGCGCATGCGATATGCGATAATACTTTATTTAATTTTGTAGTTTGACATAATACTTTACTTTATTGCCTATCAGCTGGGGGAACGTGATGGACCGTGACTGACCGTGATACTTTTTGGTACGTGCACCCGGTCATAGATTTATAAGACGTTATCACGTCAAAAAAGTCATGACTTTCTACAGGAAAAGTAGGTACCTAATTAATTTAGGAACTATAAAAATGTATTTTGCATAAAATGCCATAGGTTAGAGGGCGCCGCAAGCATCCTCCAGCTAAGAAATCTATGGCGCCAAATGCTATCCAGGGGCGCTAAATTAATTTTCGCAGACCCCCCTCGTCGCGCGAGGTAGTTAGGCGGTATCGGTATCGGTTTGCACCCCCTCCCCTCGTCAATATTGGGGAGCCAACATTAAATCTAGCATCGCTTCAGCCTAAATCAGGCCTCGAGCCGGCACTGCCGCCGCCCATAGACATAGCTGTGAGATAAGTGTCAGAGAAACCAAGAATATCAAGCAGACACTATCAAGTCGTTGCCTAACGTAGTAAAGTAGGAAAGGTTGGAGAAAACAAAGAGACCAAAGGGGTGGTTAAATCTTCGGTGCTTCACACTCATCGAAAGAAACGTAACAGCGCTGAAAATTCTGTAGAAAAGTTGGTAGTCCCACATGCTGGCAGCCCACAAGGTTTAAAATAATGTGGATATATTGAAACACACATTTAGATTATATCTATACTAATATTATAAAGCTGAAGAGTTTGTTTGTTTGAACGCGGTAACCTCAGTGTTGGTTAGCCCATTTATCGAGGAAGGCTATAGGCTATATAACATCACGCTACGACCTATAGGAGTGGAGCAACAGTGATGATGTTGCATAAACGGGGAAAAAAAAACGCAGACGCAGTTGCGCGGGACAGCTAGTTTTAAATAAATGTCTATTAAATGTAGGTAATATTTTTTGCATTTTTGTTGTTTTTTCAATTTAGGGTTATTTTCATTTGCGTCATATGCATATTCCTTATTCAGTAAATATCCTAGAGGGTAACGTCAAAAATTGCAAGTCTATTTTTAATATTACGTCATTAGCGAAGAAGGAAACACCCTTCCACCAATCAGTTGAGTTTTCTTAGCGTTTGGCGCAGAGGCAGGTTCAAACCTAAAACCTTTTCTAGAAGTATATTAATTTAAAATAAGTTTTATATTTGTCAGTCCTGCAAAATCTTTTAACCAGGCGCCTTAAAGTTGTATTTATTAATCTTGCTTGAACTGCTCGTAACAGATGATGCCCTGTTTATAGTCCTGCACGACATACGCTAAGGAACCCAACTGACTTACTGAAGGGTTCTTTACTTCACCACAGATAATTTAATACTATAGACTTCACTAATGTGTCGTAATATGATAGAATCAATTAGCCTTTTTTTGCTCATCTCATTTTGATGCTCTCTGCTACTACTACTTCTACTAGCCATATAGTACCTACCTTCTACAAAACGTAATATTCAGAAAAAAAAAGTTACCTCTAGAGAAGGAAGCGCAGATTTATATAATAAAGCACTTCCTTTGGCAGATGTATATTTATCTTCGTCTTTAAAATGAATTGAGCATATTGTACTTGTTAAAGTTGGCTGCCAGAATTCTTCTCGTCTCTGTTTGCGAACAATGTCGGCCCACTGGATACGTCTTAGTTTATTTCTTGGAAACCTTAAAATAATTAAATGTAATTTTCAACTCTCTGTAGGTACTACGCAACTGACATGTCTGTTTCTTATGCGTCATTTATTCTTTGATCGGTAAGCATATCTATCTCGTTCGCACTAGATGTTATGGATACTTTTGTCGCATTCTTTCTTTTTGTACGCCATATTTACGGATGACAATATGATTTTTTTATACCAAATATTTTATGGAAATAGCAATACTTACGCATGATAAGTGATTCCCTGATTTTTGGATGTTTTGGCAGTGTAATTTGTGCAATATCTCACTACGCACGATGGCATTTTCTTTTCTTTGCAGCACTTTTAATATAAATGAGACGATGTGCCTCTATTGACGCTGGCGATGCCACACTGATTAAAGGTTTGCTAATTTATACAACTTTTAACATTGATCTGCACCTTTTTACTTAAAACTTCATTGTCTTTAGGTATATATGTTTAAAAACCATGCGGAGGAAATATTTTATAGGTAGGTTACCTACTAAGTTAGAAGGTATGGTTTTTTTAAGTAAAAAGGTGTAAATAGGTTACAACACAAGCGCTCACAAAGCGGCACCATAATACAATACAATTGACTTGTTTTTATGTCAGTGTCACATCGCGCCGGCGTCAACAGATGAAAGCAGCAGATTATATTTATCTCCGTTTCACTCGTGAAAACTAAATCAAGCTGTCCTACTTTTAAGATTTTTTATAATAGTGATATTTAAATTTTCTATCTATGTGTGCATTAGTTTGCTATTTTTAAAGATTGAATGTTGTTTGTGTAACCTATTTACATCTTTTTACATAAATTTAAATGGTAATGGTAGGGATCAGTGATGTCGATTTTGATTAGAATCTTCAATGACATGACGTCATAGTCACATAATACTTAGTACGACGTCATAGACAAGATTCTGAGTACGTCGACCTCTTAGAGGTTGTATTTTTTTCATAACAATGATTACTAATAATATCTGCGAATAAAGAAATCTTTAGCCACGAATATAGGAATTGGGTCAGATTTTTTATCCGCGAATAGTGAAAACGCGAATGAAGGAAGCGCGAATGAAGGAAGCGCGAATAGGAAGCTTTTACTGTATTTGACAATTATGTATTTTTTTTTAATTGATAAAAGACGATTCCCGCAGTAGGGTACGTATTAACCCTGTGTCGCGGGGGACTTTACAAACATACAAGTCACGGACACAAAGTACACCCAGACCCGGAACAACACTTTGTGGATCACACAAAGTGGTGTCCGGTGTGGGAATCGAACCCACGACCTCTTGCATAGCATAGATCGAAATATCCATGTAATGTCAATATTTTTTTCTATGGAAGTTGCTCAAATATTTTAATCGCCGCAACCTGGCTGCCTAGTGCGCGCCTAACCTTAACCAATTACCCCATCTATGTAAACTTGATAACTGTCAATAACAAATGACTTGATAACTGTCATGATGACATTTTGTTTCGCATTACGACTGCAACTTTATTGTATGACGTAAGGTCAGCAATAAAATGATTCGTAAAAAGGTGTCATTAGTATTAAACAGAAGTACCTACCTACTTTAATGAACTATACTACATAATTATATGACTACCGACTAGATGGCGCTGCGAGGGCCTAACTCGCGAGCATCAAGGGATAGAAAAATTCGAGATCTAGTAGTCCAGATAGGTGGTTCGCTTCTGGCCCCGGTTTGGCTACGGAAGTCTCGGGTTCGATTCCTGAGTCTGGATCTCAATTTTTTCTCTTTCAAAAATGCAATTATTAGACTAGGGTTACGACTATGAATATATTGTATCTTACCTTACTTCTGAACCCGGAAACTAATGAAATGTGAGATTATTTATTTATGATGAAGAGTAGCACTCATGCACAGAACATGCAGTATTTACCTTAATTTAAAACCACAAATTAAATATGACACTGACAGGAATAAATAACGTCAGCCCTTGTAGGGTTGTTCCAAGCGAGTTTATGGCAACGTGGGGGCACGCTGTCCGTGCCCCTCTCTCACCTCTCACGATCGAATCGTCTAGACTAGGCGTGTCATTACCCGTATTGGTATTAGTAGATAGGTTATACAGGATGTTTGGAGGATCGATGTAAAGCCGTAAAGCGAAGCATAGACCATTAAAGTATAGACCATTTAGAACCCTTTGAACTAAACTTGTTTTAGACAAAGTGTGACTTTTTATTTTTAGCAAATTTTATTATTTTTTTGAGATATATTTCGGGACTTAATCGCGTGAATTAATTAAAGGTAAGAACCTTTTATTTACCCGTGACCACGATCGGTGCAATTCGATCGAAACGTCGGGTAAATTAAAGGTTCGTACCTTCAAATAATTCACGCGATTAAGTCCCGAAATATATCTAATATGTATGTATAAAAATCGCGAAAGTTTAAAAACAATTATTAATTTTTGATACCAAAATCCAAAATTTTGCAGTTAGTTGCGAATAATGTGCCATTCTTCCAAACTATAGTAAATAAATGTCATCGTAAGAGAACCACTCATATTGAATTCATTGATGTTTTTCGTAGTGAGGTACCTATATATAGTTTTTTCGAGTTAACTAGAGCGGGGTAGGTATTTAAGGAATATAAAAATCGTAGAAAATGTGCAGACGAAAAAAGACCAACGAATAAGGTAAGTAGGTATAAGTATAGTTTAAGACTTCCTACATTAAAAGATGATCACACTTGAGCAATGCTTTCTTGTTGTATTAAATTGTATTAAACGAATTGCGCTGTTCACATCTAAAATTAGTAAAATGCTATAAATGTTAGATAGTTAATTAAACATCGCGCCTGTTTTCGAAACAAAGAAGTAGGCAGACAACTCGTACTCCAGAAACTCAATTTATTACAAGAAATGCGGTACCTACACAAAACAACCGCCCGCGGGGGGCACTGATACATGCTGATACATTACGTTCTGGGCTCGCACCTCCCGCGTGTCGTTCCTCCCCGCATCCTTGCCCCCTCTAGAGGTTTTCATCGTCGAGGGACTGTATTGATTTATTAGAGTTGAACTACTCAGTACAAATATCACGCTATCTTTCTCGCACAATAACGGTTCTACGTGACAGAAAAAGATAGAAACATATGAAAGTGCGATTCAGTGCGACCGGGAATATATCCTACATACTAACTCTTCACCTGAGTCTACCGCCATGCAAGAAATTGGGAATCATAATAAATTTGCCCAAAATTTGTGTGCGTTACCCCAGCAAAATATCCGCTTATAGCTTTGAAGTTATTTCATAAAAAATAAAAATCTACTAGAGGAACGTTCCTCCAGCAAAATGTCATGTCTTTTATAATAATAAAATAAAAATTTGCATAAAATGTGGTGGTTACATCTGAAATACATTTTAGTTATTAGCTTGTATTTACGTGGGACACTCACCGCCTTATTACAAAGAGAAGACTAAATCAAGGTTTAGGCCAAGACTTTCAAGTCCAGGATTTAGTACTGTACTATTGGTCTTATTACAAAGCTTAGATAATCCGTGGACCAGCTGATACCAAAGGATCTTGCAATCAGCCACAGATTATAATCAATTTAGTTCATTCATTTTTCTTATCATTCAAAAATAACGTTCCGTTTTAAGCCAATATAATTTGAAAGTATAGTTTTCATTGAGAAAAAAATATTTAGACGTTCCATTAGCTAAATTATTCGCCAGGACTACGTAATTTTCAAAATATAAACCTGACATAAAAGTCCTCGGCCTGCAATTTACGAATAATAAAATAGATTCTGTCAGGATCGGAACGTTACATATATAGCTGTCAGTAGTACTAAAAATGTAAACAAATGATGATAACCTAAATTTAATTATCTCACGACATTATTATGGATGTTATAAGTTTAATCTGAGTAATTATAGCGCCCAAACACTTAGAGGAACTTGGATGCGAGTTTTTATTACAAAGCTAGTTTCATTGGAACAGTTCTTAGCATGGTTGGATGAAAATTCGTTCAATAGTTTAAGGATACTTACTCAATAAGATAATGCATTTTTAATATACTTACTGTTTTCTTTGTTGCACTCGTTGTTCTGAATGTATTGGGGGAAAGTATGCCTAGATTCAACATAGGTACTGAAGCTTCGGCTGAAGCACAACAAACAATTGAAACAAATTTTATGAATATATTTATTATTTAATATCAGTGAGCTTGCTATGAAATGAAATTCTCAAATAACTACATAGAATCATTATTTATTAGATACCATTTATTCTTCCTAAGAACAGAGTACATTTTCATGAGAATCATAAATATTATTATCTAAACTGTTAGGTAGCACTTATAAGTTATTCCATTTGACAACAAAATGGATGTTAACAATTTCAATAATCTGTAACCAATCTGTACTCCCTGTTCAAACTATGTTTGAAAAGGAATATTGAGTTGATATCCCTATTTCTTTATACATAACTAGCTTTCCCGCATTATTAACCGCACAAATTTTCCCTGTTTTTGCAACATTTCTCATTGCTGCTCCGTTCCTATTGGTTGTAGAGTGATATTATATAGACTTCCTCGACAAATGGGCTATCCAACAGTAAAAAGTTCAAAAGAATTAGTCGTTCTTGAGATTACCGCGTTCAAACAAACTCTTCAGCTTTATAATATTAGTATAGTTATTTATTTTACAGTAAATTTTAAATTGTATGCATTTTTTGTTTATTATATAAACAGTGTTAGTTCATTTTCATGAGAATCTTAAATATAATTATCTAAACTGTTAAGTAGTGCATAATAGTTATTACATCACAATTTCAATAACCTGTAACCAATCTGTACTCTCTGTCTATGTTTAAAGGAACATTGTAGCAAAGTATTAACTAGCTGAGCTCCTATAAACATAATATTCAGTTCTTGGTACCTACTTATAACCTAAGTTTACATCTGTTTCTAGTGACAGGTATATAATTGATCAATGTTTATTTAGTTCCACTATATAGTTCACTAGTAAGTTTTGGGTAAGATGATGTTTCTATTACTTTGTTTTGTGCATTTTGAGTATATTCAACATTGGTTTTTGCCGCACTACTCCAGACCACCTATCAGACATTCCAAATGTGATTTTCCAACTTCAATCTAATAATGTGACATATAAGTGGAATGCATCAGTTTGTTTTACATAGAGCACCAGTTAATGATACTATTGTCGAACAAAAATAATCTGTGTGGACCTTCAACTTTCCACACTGCGTAGGTACACTTCACGCCGAGTCTGGTTGACCCAAACATTGCACAGACCACTTTAATTTTAGGACATCTCTGAGTTCTGTATGTTAAATCTTCTCTCTCAATTCCAAGCTGTGATAAATGTTTTGAAAAACAATATTATGCATGTATTATTAAATCTTTTGTCACACATTGCATTTCACTCGATTTTTGCGTTTATTTTGTTGCCACACCATATTTAGTTAGTTAATAATTTAAAGTCACTAAACACGCATTATTCGTCATTATTATTTGAAACTAAAATACGCAAAATTGTAAATGGTCTAACTTTCAAATTGTTAAGTTTTTGACATTTTAAGGTTATTACCATAGTTAAACTAGGGTGATTGAAAGACTAAGCTATGGACCAAAGATGATCATCGATTAAGCGATGAACCTCGTTTTGTAATAAAGATTTTCGTAGATCCATGGTTTAAACTAGGATTTTCGTCAAACCAGGTTTAGTCCAGCTTTTGGAATAAGGCGGTCAGAGTTTTAAGAAACCAAAAAACTAAGTTCTATGAATAAAATATTTTAATTTATTTTTTTCAAAGAACTCTCCACCAGCGTCTATAATAAGTTTCATGCATCTGAACCAATTTTCGAAACATTTTTTCTAGTCCGCCGCAGACGGACTGTTCCACGGCCTTCCTGTAAGAACAACCAAGACTGACCGGTGCAGTGTCCAGGAAGTCCCTCGTTTTGAGCGCTGGGTACGCGGGCGCGTTGTCATGGTGAAGCAGTACTCCGCGGAGCCCGGTGTTCGGTCGCTTGTTGCTTATTGCAGACAAAACTTCTGGCAGGCATTTGATGCTGCTTTGGTCTCGTAATGGAATTTAAACCAGATACCCCGTCAAAGTGAAGAAATTTGTGATTACTACTTTGTAACTGTAATTGTGAAATAACTTCAAAACTATCAGGGCAACAAATTTATAAATATGCGCAACAATTCATGAGCTGCACAACTAATTTTCTAATATATTTTAGTAGTTAAATTTGACAACATTTTGCTGGGGGAACGCACACTGGGGAAAATCCATATTACGAGCACAAAAATCCCGTTTTCATTAAAGGCCTATAAGGTGGAATTCAGTATTTTCTGTTTGTAAATAGGGGTTAAAATTTACTGAACTCTTTGTGCAGAACCACAAAGGGTTCAGTAAGTTCTCCTTTATGTGTTATCAAACTTATCAACATATTTTCAGTTAAGTACTTCTATTAAAGTAAATTGGGAAATTGACTACAATAAAAGTGAATTATTTAACTAATCAGGTAATAGTTGATGTTAAAGTGCTCTGAAAATAAGTGGTCTTTTAAAAAACCTTGCTTGCCCCGATGCAGGGCCGTTAATTGTTGAGGAGTTCACTATAAGCTATATTACATTGTGTAATAGTAGACGATGACGAGAATAAAGTGCTACTCAATACCATATTTAAAGTAACTAAATCGCAAACTTAAATATTGAATAGGTCCGCTCGTCTTTTGTGGTCTTTCTTCATCATCAGTTTCACTTCACCAATTGGTGGTTTTTAAGAGTAATTGCACCAATCACTATGAAATATACTTAAATCACTAGGTTTGCCTATAATATTTTAAGAGTTCCCTCGATTTCTCCAGGATCCTATTAACAGCCGCGGATACAAGGAGGGGGGGGGGGGCAATTGCCACCCCCGACTGAATTACCTTTTTTATTTGGGATATTTAGAATAATGACACTGGATCGGAGTGTTTAGGCAGGCAATTGCCCCTCACTTCGGTGGTTGTGGATATAGGTTGCCTCCTCCAAAAAAAGTTCTGCATCCGCACCTGTAGCCCTACTCTCTTCCTTAAAACCGAAATTCATGAATTTTCGTTTTATTACATTACTTGAGTTTACGGGGACTATTCTATTTAATGTTTGAATAAGCACAAGAAACCCTAACCCATACACGATTTTCAGACACGAGTGGATTCAATTGATGTTCCCGGCTCTGTATGCCACCACCTCATTTTTGATCGAAACTTCGTTTTCATTGAATTAGAGTAGGCCTCTTGGTCTCCAGGATACTTACGGTGTTATAAATTACACAGCAATATACTGCACTGGCATTATCTATACATACAGGGTACGGATGTACCCGGATATACCGGGTTTGTGGGGGTCACGAGAGGCAAATGGCAGTGGCGGATTTAACGTGTTTACGACTTGGCATTTTATTTTAGCTAAGTATAAGTTGTGAGCTTGGTATGATGGTTATGAAGGTAAGTATCTATATGCGACGTATACCCCTTTAACCTGCAGCAAACACTTCAAAATGATACTCGGATTTGTTACGTGTAAGACGCGTTTATTCAGTAAGTTTAACGTACAGTACAAAGGTACGGAGACGACTGGACGCCCGTGGGGGGAACGCGGGGTTCATCGCCTCGTATTACAATACATGTCGCTACAGTTGCATGCACGACGGGGGTTCCCCAAAATAAACCCTTCCACATGAGGCAAATGGGCAAAGAAATTAGGTACACAGAACAATCGTCTGGGGAGAGGGGGGGGGGGGGGGAGTACATGCCCTCGTGCTCTGGATCCGTCTCTATACATATTAGAACCAGAAAAATAAAACAAGATTTCCATAATATCATTGCGTTGCTATATATTTATTTATTTATTTGAATTTTATTGTCATTTTCTTAATTATAAAAACAATTGAAATAACAGATTTAAATATTATATTTATTTTTCTTTCTATTTAAAATAATATAGCTGGGAAGCCCAAGTAGCTATCTCGGATTTACTCGAGCGTCGTGGGGACCTATTTGATTTTGAAGATTATTATGGTGCGAGGAAAAAATGTTTACGATGTTCTTATCAATGGTGGACAAGGGAGATGGCGCCTCAGGGTCTTAAAAAAACTATTACGCATGAAACGGAGATGTTAAGTGAACCCACAAGAAGCTCCCATTCAAATGACTAATGATTTGGACAAGCCGCAGGCTCGTGGCGGCTTCTTTCTTCTTGAAACTCTAAAAAAAAACATCGTCTAAGAAAACCCTTCCACATAATCGTTGAAATATTAGATCAGCGTATCTAGGATATCAAGTTGAACCATCTGTATGATAATCTAATGCGCTCGAGTATCTCTGTTGATCATTTTTTTTTGACGTGACAACGTCTTGTGAAAAAGTGGTGCAATCACGGTCTCGCTTCGCCTGATAATAGGCTGGAATATTAGGGCCGTCGCCCGGGTCCGCTAAAGCTGTCACAGGCACGGTTGCTAAGCAACAGCGAATTGGTTATTACAATGTCATCAATATCCATACTTACTAATATTATAAATGTGAAAGTAACTCTGTCTGTCTGTTACGCTTTCACGCTCAAACAGCTAAACTGATTTAGATGAAGTTTGGTATGGAGATAGTTTGAGTCCCGGGGAAGGACATAGGATAGTTTTTATCGCGATAACCGACATGCACGCGGGCGAAAGCGAGTTTATAATAAGTTCAAATCTTATGACGTTATCACGTAAAATTATCGTCCGTAAACAGACTTTTCAGACAACCATTTATTTTGATCGGCTGACCTAGACGCGCGTCATTATATAAAGAGCAAATATTCAATAGGAGTACTCAACAGGGTACGAGGTATTTCCCTTACGTTAATCTGCCGCGCTCGACTGAATCTAAGCTAGCTACTTGGGCTCCCCATCTATTAGGAATTTTGTAAATTATAGGCAGTTTTTTTTTTTTGAGTTCGGTCTCCTATCTTCACTATAAGCTTCTTGGGGAAGATCAACCTGTGAATCTTTGTGTGTGGCGAGGGTTCAAGGGTGGTGAGTTAACCATGAGCCCACCCCCTCTTTTCTATGCCTTAGGTTCGCTGCAGTATTCTTGCAGGTAAATTTTCTTCTGCATATTGAGCTGAGATATATCATTTCTTGATCATATGTGCTAATATATCTTGTAGTACATTTGTTAACCTGAAAACATAGTTTGATAGTTTAAAAACTTGTTGGTCTAGCGGTTACTGACACTGGCTGCTAAGCCGGAGGTAGTTGGTTCGGTCTCCACCCAGGATAAAACTTTGTGTGATAAACATGATGGTTTATACCATGTCTGGGTGATAATTATTTAGTAAATTAGTACCTATGTTTATCAATTGTCTGGCTTTTTAGTACAAGTACTCTGCTTAGTTTGGCGTTGTGTGAGTTGTATCTCCCACCCCCCCTCATATAGTGCGTGCGACCTCACATTTGAAATGAATCCTTGTCGAAAGCATGTTAGATACGGCACTGCCATTTGCTTCTCGTCCCCCCCCCCCCCCCCATATTAACCCGTAAAGTTAGTGTACACTAATATAATAAAGATGAAATATTTATATTTTTGTATGTAACAAATAAACCTAAAAACTAATGGACCGATTTTAAAAAATCTTTCACCATTAGAAAGCTACATTATCGGGGAGTAACATAGGCTATATTTTACTGTCAAAAAATTAGAGATCCCTAAGAAAATTGCAATAATATAACTCAAGGTATAAAAAACTACAATATGACAGCCGTGCGAAGCTGGGGTAGGCAGCTAGGATAAAATAAAATTACCTGTCCAAGGCAGCAGCTTTTTGAGACTCAATAATATTTCTTTCAGTTAATATAGTGTTTATTTGATCATTGCAACTGACGATGGAGGCTAGTTTATTTGCTTCTATGTCACTCTTTTGCGCTAAAATTGCGTTGCGTTCTTTCTCTATTTTGATTTTCTCGTGTTCAATGTCTAATAAACTACCTGAAATGATATAAATACTTGATTAGAAGATAGATCACTAATTGGTACATAAATAGTCAAATAATATTAATAAAAAATCGTTAAATATCGCTTAGGAAGCAAAATACTAGACTTGTGAAAATTCGATTCTATATGTATGTAATGCCTGTTTGTAAACAATAGGTAAAGCAAAGAACAGGCAATAAAAACTCGCGGCCACTCTTCAAATTTCCAATGTTTTTTAGACTGAATGTGCAGGTAAGGTGCTGCCACCATTATATTATACACTATATTAGGGGACTGATGCAAAAATATATCAACCTAACAGGATTCACTTACAATGTAAAAAGTATGTGTGCCTGAATATTGGCCATATTACTGCTAATTATAATAAACAATATCTAATATCTTGAGACAACTCACACAACTCTATCTGATCCCAAACTAAGTAGAGCTTGTACTATAGCAACCAGACACTTGATAAACATACTTATATATTTCTAAATACATACATATTATAGATAAATAACACCCAGACACAGAATAAACCATCGTGTTCATCACACAAAGTTTTATCCTGGGTGGGGATCGAATCCACGACCTCTTGTGTAGCAGTCGGATACACTCCGATCCCACCGCGCCACCAAGTCAGTAAGATATTAAAAAATATATATTATTAAAAGTTATAATAAATGTTTTGCTAATGAAATATTTGACTGGCTGTCAGCTAGTCTAGTGGTTAGCGATTACGATTGCTAACGGCCGGTCTCAATAATCTAACTATCGATGGATTTGGCTACTAGAGGTATATATTTGACATAAGCTCCATACAAAATATGTCAAATTTCTACATCTAGTAGCCAAATCCATCGATAGGTACATTATTGAGACCGTAAGACAGGGATGGTTGGTTAGATTCCCACCCAGGATAAATATTTGTATGCTAAGCATGATTGTATATTCTGTGTCTGGGTGTTATAAAATAAATATTTGAGCTAACAAATTTTACTTTAAGGAAACATTTTTTATATTTAAAAATAAAAACAACTGCATTTGAAGATGTCTAAAAGTAACTAGCCAGAGTCAAGGATTAAACCGAATGCTGCTAAATGTAGAAAACTTCACAATACATGATACGGTGGTGAATATAGTGTACCGGTGTTGAATCAAATGTACCCTCCCAGTCATGCGCCCCCGAGCAATAAGTCTGGGTGTTATTTATCTATAATATGCATATATTTAGAAGTATTAAAGTATGTTTATCAGTTGTCTGATTGCCATAGTACAAGCTCTGCTTAGTTTGGAATCAGATTTGTGAGTTGTCGCAAGATATTATTATTATACTTGGATTGTTGAGTCAAATTACCCCCCCCCCCCCCACTTGGATCACACCTTTTCTGTTACACATTGTATATGTATATTCAACAGTTGAAAAAAAATAAAAAATCATTTCATTTCATTGACTGGGTTCAATAAGTATAGGCTCTGTATAGTTTGGATCAGATGGCCATGTGTGAGTTGTCCCAAGATATTTATTTATTAAGCCATTAATTATACATACCAAGCCTTTTAACAATTCTTTCTTTTTTAAGCATTCTACCCTTCTTAACTGCTGGCTTCTCAACATTACTTGATACAGGTTTTAGATGTTTTACAGGCACAACAAGCTTTTTCACTTTATAACTGACAGGTTCTGTAGGTAGCATAGGTTCTATAGGTGCCATGGCTTCAGGGCTGTCAGGGTCAGCTGAGAGACAGGCTTGAGGTCCAGGGTCAGGGGATGAAGTCATCAAGGGGGTTGGCTCAATTTCTTCTGCTGTAGCTGTTAGGTCGTCTGCAAATATTATCTGAAAAATAAGATATAACTAATAATCAATAGCAGATCCAAAGATTCAATGCGCGATCGATCATTAGGGGTGGGGGGGATTTGGGAGTTAGTCCCCTCCCCCAAAAAGGTACAAGGTACACATTTGTCCAGAGTTAAGTCAATTGTAACATATAAGGAAGGTACATAAATTGTACAATTGTCTAGCTTTGATTTTACATATCAACCCATATAATAATAATATCTTGGGACAACTCACACAACGCTATCTGATCCCAAACGCAAATATTGTACTATGGATACCAGACAACTGATACACATACTTATATATTTCTAAATACATACATATTATAGATAAATAACACCCAGACACAGAATAAACCATCGTACTCATCACACAAAATTTTATCCTGGGTGAGGATCGAACCCACAACCACCGGTTTAGCAGTCAGGGTCACTAACCACTAGACCAACAGGCCAGTAATAGTAGTAGGATATGTACAGATTAGTAACAATTACCCTGATTGTCTCAATTCCTTCCAAACTAGATATATTGACAGTCTCTGGGGTACCTTCATCCTGAGTAGACGTAGAAGGTTCATTCCTCTCTAATGGTTTCTCACAAGTGTCCACACATTTAGTTATATGACCATTGCTTTCCTTTTTCTTTAAGTTGTGTTTCATACCTCGCCATGCCTGAAATCTTAGGTACAACTTAGAAAACAGTAAAATTTTTTTCCAAAATTTCGAATACCCAGAATGTCCCGGTCCAATTTTCAAAATGCACAAGCAGTGCTGGCCCAAGTCGGGCATGGATGCATAACTTTTTCAGCATGACGGGGGTGGGAGGGGAGATGGAGGGTGGCGCATTTATTTCAATCCACTGGTACACCAGCCTCCACCGCCGAGGGGGGGTGAAAGTGTCAAAATTTTCTAAATTTCCCAAAAAAAGGTACTTAAGTATTTTAGTCGAGTTTGGGGGGGGTGGGGCGTCGTCTCGTTGGCCCCTCCCTTGGATATGCGCATGGGCCGAGGTCAGATTTTGATTGGAGTGAGATCAAACCTTGGCGCCCTAATTGGTCAAGTGTGAGGGGGAAGTGCAACCGTATAGGGTTAGTAATCCTAAATACATCGCGCGACGCGCGACGGTCCAAAACAATTTAGCGCTGTTTGCAAAAGTACGTCTCTTTATAGCACTTAACTTAAAAAAAAATAGTAAGTATGATGAGCTTGAATCACGCACATTCACACACGCATACACACACACACACACACACACACACACACACACACACACTCCAATGTTAGAACACCATTATCTCTATAGGCCGACCGCTTAACTCGTATATCGCCTGCGCGGTGAGAAGGGAGCGCGGGGTGATGTTAATGATGTTAACGGGTGGGTGAGCGGGGTGCGCGGGACAGAGAACGTGAGTTCTCTGTCCCGCGCACCCCGCTCACCCACCCGTTAACATCACCCCGCGCTCCCTTCTCACCGCGCAGGCGATATACGAGTTAAGCGGTCGGCCTATAAGAGGTAGGTACTAATGCCTGCAACACAGGTTTGCATCTAATGTAGCTGTTAACATGTAGGTACTTATTTTTGTAAAAAAGTTTTTGTTCCAATAAACATTCAAACATAAACAATTTAGGTACCAAGTGATCAAAATCAAACATTTACTAGCTAACATTTCTAACTTTACATTGACACTTAAAAGTCATTAAAAAACACTCTAGAGAGAATTTGTTGACAATTAAGACATTCTCAAACTAAATTTGAAATTGAAATTGTTATACATTACTTATGAGAATAGGACATTCTGAATATGAATCCCACTGCACCAAGGCAGTACATTTTTTAGAGTATGGAGTTAGCTGACCTGTTTCCATTGTGCACCACTCTTTCTAATCCCTGGTTGTCTATTAAGAATGTTAACTAGAGTGACCCAACTCTTTTCATAGTCACGTCTTGACTGTGAATTATGTGCGGTAGGACTTCGCCACATTTCTGGGTGCTTCTTCATATAATCAAGTAAAAATTCTAACTGTTTTGTGGACGCTTTTGGTCTTTTTTTCTTCAAGTCACTGGAAAATACAAAGTTATTTATTTGGCGTTAAAATTTACCTTTGGGTTCGTGATTTTTTGAAAAAGTCGTGCGATTTGGTCGGCTGACGCGATAAAAACTATCTTGTCCTTACCTGGGACTCGAACCATCTCCATAGGTAAATACCATACCAAATTTCATCTAAATCACATACTTTTATTATATATAAGCATATTTCGGATGTTAGGTAGGTACAACTTTTATTTTAAAGAATGGTAGAACGCGTATGTATTTCAGGCGTATAAATAAATATGCAGTATCTACATTCTACTTACTCTCCAATATCACTACTAAGCTCATAATCATGTTCTTGATGTACTATTTCGCTGTCTGAATTCATAATTTCTTCGTATTCTGTAAGATAGATGCGTTTAAACCTTGAGGTGATGGCGATGGTTGGATCAAGTTACGTACAATACGTCAAATTTGACAGCGCGTTCCGCGATGGTGGCTGTCAAGTGGCTGTGATGGCGGGCAAAATGGCTTAGGAGACGCACGGGGAAGATATCAAATGTATGGGCATTCTGGTAAGAAATTGTATAAAAAATATTATGAAACAAACAAATAAGTGGTGATAGTGATTGTAAATTTAGTAGAATAGGATATTTAATGAGCCGCTTTTTTAATCTTATTTGAAAAGTTTACGAAAATAATCGGAATGTGTAAGGCGTAAGTAGACAGCAGAGAAACGTGTTAACAAAATAAAAACAACGTTATTATAAAAACACTGACTAATTTTTACTACCATAAAATGTATCTTTAATTAGCTTTTACCGACATCTAGCGGCGAGTAGCAGAACCAAAATTGAATTTAGTTCTATCGTTCACACTATTTTTTTGTCTTGGAAATCTAATAGCTTGAACAGGGTATAGTATAAATGTTGATAAACTTTCGCGATTTGTACACATTACTAAAATATATATATTACGGGTCTTAATCGCGTGAATAATTTAAGGTAAAATACCTTGTTTATTGCCCGACGTTTCGACCGTATTGCAACGGCCGTGGTCACGGGAAGACTGACTAGTCTTCCCGTGACCACGGCCGTTGCAATACGGTCGAAACGTCGGGCAATAAACAGGGTATAGTATGTCATTTTCTGTGCACAGAGTGTACATTTTTATAGGGGCTGTAGGTACACTCAGGCAGGACGAGTGCGAGAGTGTACATGCTTCACTCGCTTCGTCTCGCCCCTACTCGCCTCGCCTCGTATACTCTCCGTTCCAAGTCGGCTTTTTGTATGCGAGTCAAGGGATCTCGCTTTCGCTTTTTTGAAGATGAACTATGAGGAACCAGGAATCTTAACTAAATTGTATAGTAACATATAGCACATAGGGTGACCGCCGTAACTGGTCATGCTACGCGAGTCTCTTGGCGAGATACGTAGGTTCTATGGCTGTAAGTCAGGTTTTGGCGGGATGCTGGACTGTACTGTTTTTTCGGTCAATAAATTATAATAGAATAATTTCATACTACATAGCTTTAGCTCCCTCGCGTGGAAGTTGGTTATCGCGATAAAGACTAACTCATGTCCTTTCCCGAGACATAAACTTTCCATCTCCATACCAAAGTTCATTTCAATCACATATTAGACAGACAGAATTAAGTTCACATTTTTACTTATTTAAGAAATACTAGTATAGTATTATATTATCTGTGGTTTGGATTAGCTTTTCCCCGCGGCTTTGATCCCAATGTGTTTGATTTCAAAATATGGAGTTTGAGTTTTTCCCGATATTTTTTCTAAATTGGACGAAAAATCACGTGTTACTTTATTTTAAACCAAAAAGCCAAATACGAAATTTTGAAGATCTCAATTTAAAGCTGACGAAGTTTCATACAAACTTGCCACCCCTATTTTACCCCCTTAGGGGAGGAATTTCCAAAAATACCTTCTTACCGAATGCCTGCATTATTTAAGGAATATGTTCTCGAAATTTCACGTCTCTACGATCAGCGGCTTTAAACTGTGCGTTGATTCATCAGTCAGTCAGTCAGGACAAAGATTTTTTATTAATAATAATAATAATTTATTCATGAAAGTAAAGGTACAATAAACTTATATAAAGGTATAATAACAAATAGCACAGTTAAGTATTTGCCTGAACTAGGTTGAAACCTGTGTTTCAGGCTAGAAAGTAAAAAGTATTTTAATAAATACTTTCCGAAACTAAGACTATACTTAATAACTAAAAACAAGAACTGTTAAACTAGAAAACATAGATTAATAAATTAACATTTACAAAAAATAGGTAATTATAAGAGATGTTACGACAATTGGTCTTATTTATTTTAGTACAAGTAATAAGTCCTCCGTCTGTTCGTGTGTAATTGGGAACTTACAGCTTTTTTACAATTAAAATAATTTAGGTGGTATATATTTACAATTCGATTTAATCTATTATACAAAAAAGGGCCTATGAAATTAAAAAATCGGTTTGAGAACATATATCTTGAGGTGGAATCAGATGTGCAGACTATATCTTTTCGTCTCGTATTAGTTAAGTCAGTATTAAAAGTAAGTAGCTCGTGTTGTTTTAAAATTATATTTACTATAAAAAGCTGACGGACAGTCAATACCTTACAGCATTTATACAGGAGGAAGGTGGGAAAAAGGAAATGTCGAAAAGTAGCTACTTTTAGAACGGCTCTCTGTGCTCTTTCAAGTGGCAACATAACAGTTTTTAGTGCTCCTCCCCATGAAGTGATGCAATACTGAATGATGGACTGACACAGGGCCTTATATACTTGTATAATTAATTTCGAATCGGCAATAGAACGCAGTTTTTTAAAGACATATATTAGTTTTCGCACTCTAGTCACTAAAATTTCTATGTGTTTCTTGAATGACAGTGTGTTATCTATATTAATGCCGAGATATTTTATGTTGCTAGTGCTAAGTATAATAGGACAGTTACACGTATTTTCTAATGTGTTATTACAATAGTGTGCAAATAAATGTGGGTCATCGTCGCTGTTGTATGACTGTCGCATAGAAAAGCGGATATATTTTGTCTTATCAGCGTTTAATGTTAGCAAATTATGACTAAGCCAATTATTTATGAAATTAAAACCTTGCTGAGCGTTTTCAAATAGGTCGTTCTTGGTTTTGGCCGTAAATATAATAGCTGTGTCATCAGCATAGGATATTATCTTACCATGTTCGATATTCATATTGCAAAGGTCATTTATGTAAATAAGGAATAAAGTAGGGCCTAAAATACTGCCCTGAGGAATACCAAAACCGGAACATTTTTGATCTTCACTAGTAATGTTATCTATTTTGATACATTGGTATCTTTCATTTAAATAGTCTGCCAAAAGTTTTAGTTGTTTCCCTCTTATGCCCAGAGACTCCAACTTGTTTAGCAGAATGGGAACAGAAATTGTGTCAAAAGCTTTAGCAAGGTCAAGAAAGATGCCCAGGACTTGGTTCCCTTTGCTGAGCTCTTGTGAAATATAATCAGTCAAAGTGTGAGTCGCGTCGGCTGTAGACAATTTAGCTCTAAAACCATATTGTGTAGGGGATAGAAACTGGTTGTTTTCTAGGTAATTAATTAATCGTATATTTATAATTTTTTCGAGTATTTTCGATATTGAGGGAAGTAGGGAGATCGGTCGGTAATTGGATACAAGTTCTTTATTTCCGGATTTATAGATAGGAATAACCACTGCCTTTTTTAGGCATTGAGGAAAAATCCCTCCAGAAAGGCAAAGTCGAAAAATATATGTTAAAGGAGGTACTAAAATATGTTTAAAAAGTTTAAGGATTTTATTGCTAATATTGTCCGAGCCAGTGGCGCAGCTATCCTTCAGGTCAGAAATAATTCGAGCTACCTCGTGTTCGTCAGTGTCTAGCATAACGAAAGATTTGAGACTCAAGTTGCGGACAAATTGGGGGGGTTGCGTACATCCAAGGCGTATATTATTTTGATTTTGAATACGCTCGGCAAGATTTTTGCCCACATTTATAAAATAGTTATTTACATGGTTAGCTGAATTTAGTGGTGATGAGTTAATATGCAGTAAACTCGAATTTGATTGATGATTTTTCGAAGAGTAAGTTATGCTTTTAACATGTCGCCAAATTTGCTTACTATTATTACCTGCCCCTTGTAAAACATCTCTGTCATAATTAATTTTTAACTTTTTGAGTAGGTTGTTACAGAAATTTTTGTATCATTTATACGTAGTTAAAAGTATTAGGTTGTCAGGGTACCGTCTTGTTCGCTGATGGAGTCGATCTCTGTGTCTTATACAACGTATAAGACCAGGAGTAATCCAGGGCTTGATATTGTAAAATTTCTTATTTATTGTCGTTACTTTCGTGTTGCATAATATTGCTTGTTGGACATTTTTAATTAAATACGACAGAGACATATTAGGGTCGGCATTATTGTAAACTGGACAAAAATCGATGTTGCATAAATCATGTTCGAGTTTGTGTATGTTTAATTTAGACCTTGTCTGTGGACGACTCTGCTTAGGTGGCGTTAAATTTACGGTTAGTAGGACAGCGTGGTGGTCAGTTACAGTAGAGTTAGTAACAAGAGTGATGTATGTCAAGCTGGTTTTAATCATTACATGATCGAGACAGGAACCGCTATGATGAGTAGAAAATGTGTGAGCGGGCTGAAGACCATAGTATGAACATAAATTAAGGTAGTTATGGGTTCCTGAATCGCAAGATCCTGAGCTAATGTTTAAATTCAAGTCACCTAATATTATGTTTTTACATGAGGATAGTGATTTCAATGTTTCACCTAGAGATTTTTGAAAGAGGTCAGAGTTTCTGAAGGAAGGAGATCTATATATAGCAATAATCGCTGTATCTGAACCAATGTTAAGGATCAAACCATTGCAGTCTTGAAGAGTTGGCTCCTCGACTGTGACCTTTAATGTTTTTTTAGCATATACCACGACACCATCATTTTGATTGTGATTTGTAGCGGTATAGTATACATTGTAGGTACTCCGGTATTATTGGAAGGCGATAGTGCCGGTTTATTTATTATAAGTGGCACACTCAGAAAGTTTTTAGAAACTAAAAAACTAACTTGTATGGATATAATATTTTAATTAAATATTTTTAAAAAACTTTTCACCAGCTCTATACAAATTTTCATGCCTCTGAACCACTGAACCAATTTTCGGTACATTTTTTCCAGTCCATAGCAGACACTCTTCCACGGCCTCCTCGAACACTGCTATTGCGTCTTCCGGCGATGAAAACTGTATATCTTTCAGTTGATATTTTATTTTAGGGAATAAAAAGAGGTCACACGGTCCTGAACTAAGTCTGTAAGGAGGGTGACCCAAGACACTGAACAGTGTGGTGTCCAGGATATCCCTCGTTTTGAGCGCTGAGTGCGCAGGCGCATTGTCATGGTGAAGCAGTCGCTTCTTGCTCATTGCAGACAAAACTTCTGGCAGGCATTTTTGTAGTAAGCCATTCAGCGTTGATTTTGCTTTGGTCTCGTAATGGAATTGAAACCAGATACCCCGTCAAAGTGCAGAAACTAGCGATCAAAACTTTCCCTGCGCTTCTCGATCGCTTTACTTTCGTAGGCGTTGGTTCGTTTTGAAACTGCCAAACTATCCACTGACGCTTTCTTTCTGGATCATCATCAGCCTATCGCAGTCCACTGCTGGACATAGGCCTCTCCAATTGCACGCCACTTTGTTCTATCTTCGGCTTCTCGCATCCAGCTCCTGCCAGCCGTTTTGCGTATATCATCACTCCACCTGGCTTGAGGGCGTCCTACACTACGTTTGCCGAGCCGCGGTCTCCACTCAAGAACTCGTTTACCCCAACGGTTGTCGGTTCTTCGGCTAATATGGCCAGCCCACTGCCACTTCAACTTGCTAATCCGGTAGGCTATGTCGATAACTTTGGTTCTCTGCCGGATCACCTCATTTCTGATTTTGTCCCTATGAGAAACTCCGAGCATAGCCCGTTCCATAGCCCGCTGAGCGACTTTGAACTTGTGGACCAGCCGTACCGTCAGTGTCCACGTTTCGGCTCCGTATGTCATGACGGGTAGGACGCACTGATTAAAGACTTTAGTCTTTAGACATTGTGGGATCGACGATGAGAAGACTTGACGTAGCTTACCAAACGCTGCCCAACCCAACCGAATTCTCCTGTTCACCTCGTCCTCGAAGTTGTTTCTACCTAACTGCAATGACTGCCCGAGGTACACATATTTTTGAACAACTTCGAGAACGGCGCCGTGCACCGCTGTCGGTTCCGGTAGTACATGTTCATTGAACATGACCTTGGTTTTATCCAAGTTCATCCGTAGGCCGATGCGTACAGAGGAGTCAGCCAGGTCATTCAGCATCCGTTGCAGGTCCTGCAGCGTTTCCGCCATGATGACAATGTCATCTGCAAATCGCAAGTGAGAAATGTATTCACCATTGATGTTGATGCCCCGCCCTTTCCAGTGCAGCGTCTTGAACATATCCTCCATTGCATTTGTGAACAGTTTCGGGGAAATAACGTCCCCTTGCCTCACTCCTCGATGCAATGGTATAGGTTTTGTTTGCTGATTCTGTACTTGGACGGACATGGTAGCGGCTTCGTAGAGACATCTCATCACTTGGATATATCGCCAATCTACTTGGCATCGCTGCAGAGACTCCAGAACGGACCAGATTTTAATCGAGTCAAAGGCCTTCTCATAGTCTACGAATGCAAGACACAGGGGCTGATTATACTCTTGGGTCTTTTGTATAATCTGCCGCACTGTGTGGATGTGGTCTATGGTGCCATATCCGCTCCGAAATCCAGCCTGTTCCGGTGGTTGGAATTCGTCAAGTCTTCGCGCAAGACGGTTCGTGATGACTCTTGAAAACAGCTCATAGACGTGGCTTAGAAGAGAAATAGGTCGGTAGTTCTTCAGCCGGGTCTTATCTCCTTTTTTGAAGAACAAGACGACTACACTTCTACTCCACGCCCCCGGAGTTCTCCCTTCAAACAGGACAGCATTAAAAAGCTTTTGGAGCTCCCTCAGTACGGGTTTACCTCCAGCTTTTAACAGCTCTGTTGTAACGCCATCCTCTCCAGGGGCTTTTCCATTTTTCTTTCTGGATCGTATTGACAAATCTAGGATTCATCACCTGTCACAATGTCGTAAACGAGCCGAGACGAGCCTGCTTCAAATTTTTGAATCATATCACGGCACCACTCACTCTACACCGGCCTACTTCTAAGCTTTCGTTGAGGTTTATGCGGCACCCAGCGCGAAACTATCCTCCTCACGCGAAGGTGCTCGTGTAGAATCTTGTAAACGCTTCCCAAACCAATCTGCAGTATAAGCTGAATCTCTTCGTATGTAATTCACCTGTTTTCTTGAATTCATTTAATTTACTGCTTGCACACTTACTTCCGTGACAGACGTCGTAGGACGACCACTACTTTGTTCGTCTCCCAAAGTAAGGCGACCGCGCTTGATCTCGCTATGTAGATGGTTGCTTTTGAAGATTTTTCATCTATAAAGGCATTTGAAGTTGGTTAAATGACTCGTCAGGTTGTAGGCCATATTTCAAATTATATTTATTCATCTAACGAAAATGTTCTCGATTCAGATCCATTTTTTGAGACACGATAATTTAATTTGTCTCTCGAAAAATTGTGGAGGGAAATTCGAAATTCGAACAATGGTATTTTTACATAAAAATAATACTTAAAAACTTTTTGAGTGGCTTGGTTTAAATGATATGGCGGATGACGCTCATAGCAGGACGAACAAAGGGACAAATATCTATAGGATAATATAGTAAAGGTTATCGATTCTCTTGGACCAAGTATCCGTTAAAGTTTAACAACAATGGTTACAACACTAAGGCCTACTGGCTATTCTCGTACCATAGAGGTCCAAGCGACCAGGTCATTAAAATAATTTAAAAAAAATATTATTTATCTGTGCTACAGCTGTTCTGTTCTTGTCATATTCGTAAACGCAAACATAACCTTACGTAAATATAATAATAATCTTATTTACAGTTCTCATTAGATAATTGATCTTAGACGATATAAGTGTATATTTATTTCCAATTCAACTTAATGTTTGCACTCTACGTATACAAATAGACCTAACATTACTTCCAAGTTTAGATATGACGGGACTATACTATAAAAAAGTGTTTTTATCACCAATAAATCGACAAAAAAACGTATAAATGAAGTTTATTATCATGTGAAAGTGATTTTAATTTAATTTATAATTGATATCCTCACGTGTGACGTGTCTAACAGAAAAATAAAATAGAATATAAAACAGGAAATCCATCCTCATTGCGAACATTGTTTAATCTACAATGGATAATTCTAATCAAAGTAAGTATTTTTCTAGTTTTGAAGCGGAGGTAGCCTGAATAGTTATGTATCGGACTCTTTAATGGCTTATATTTAGGTTGATAAATTTAAGTTAAATGCCTGTTAGCTAGTATTGTTATTTGCTTATTGGTTAGCTCATTGTATTAAGTACTAGCTGTCCCGCGCAACTTCGTATGCGTAATTTTTCCCCGTTTTTCAAACTTTTCTCGTCGCTTCTCCGCTCCTCTTAGTCGTAGCGCGATGTTATATAGCCTGTTACAGTACAATATCTTTGTGCTGTATCTACAATCTCTACAATCTACATCACAATCATATGTTCCTTATCGCACGTTCAGTATCTATTAAATGTTTTTACTATCTGTTATCAACACGAAGTCGTTAGTATATAAGATGCACCTTTAGATAATTATAACCAGACTATACTACATCTTTTGTCTCATTTATACCTAATCATATACTGCCAAGAAGTTTGGCAAATAGCCTATAGCCTTCCTCGATAAATGGGCTATCCAACGAAAAAATATTTTTTCAAATCGGACCAGTAGTTCCTGAGATTAGCGCGTTTAAACAAACAAACAAACAAACTCTTCCGCTTTATATATTAGTATAGATATGACAGCGAAAGCAAAACTAAAAAAGGACCTATAAGAATATCAGTGTTGTGGTACACAGACTACAACAATAGCTGAAGTTAGGTCTTTATTTGTTCCATGCCAATCTACCTACATAATTTGTAATTTTTTAATTTATATTGTGGTACAATTATAACTATTATCTTCTTTCTTTTCTAAATTTCTCGGTTGAGGGTTCAAATCCTACTCATTGTACTTGCAACATGTACCCACTTCTAACACAAATTGCTTAGCTTAGTTGGAGGGGTTAACATGAATGCTAGTAATATTCTAGTAGTATTTTCTATCTTTTGCAAAACATTTAGATAATTTTTGTATCGGCTGTAGCCTAGCATAGTCCCACATTGCTAGGTATCTTTTTTTATATATCTTTCATTGTAGGTACTTATTTAATAATTAGCAGTCATTTGGCCAATATTTCAGCACATATCGATTTTACATTGTAAGTAGGATGCTCCTACTATGCATTTCAAATGAGTTTATATCTGTCATGATGACATTTTGATTCACATTACGACTGCAACTTCATTGTATGACGTAAGGTCAGCAATAAAATGATTTATAAAAAGGTGTCATTAGTATTACACAGTAGTACCTACCTACTCGAATGAACTATACATAAGCACTGTATTTTACTATTTATTATTATAGATATGTTTTAGATAAAAAATATATCACATCTGACTGAAAGACTACAAAAGTGTAGAATATTTTGCCTATTTACTTGTTTCTGTTTAGGTGTTTAATAAATAATAATATATAATAAGAAATAATACTAATAATATTTTAATAAGTGAAGTGAAGTTGTCGCGATCGCGATTATCTTCTCATTGGAAACGCATAGTACTACATTGTTTGTCATTTAATCATTCAACATTGCATCAGTCCTCTAATATGGTGTATAATAGAATTGTGGCAGCACCTTACTTACATATACAGTTTTATACCAAGAAACATTGTGAACATTGGTAATTTAAAAAAAGTGGCCATGAGTTTTCATTGCCTCATTCTTATCTCCATCTTTACCTATTGTTGTATAAATATATACATATACTACGGGTCTTAATTGCGTGAATAATAATAATAAAAAATAAAAACTTTTATTTATCACATAAATATATAGCTTTTACAATACAACCAGCATTAATTTGAAGTACAAAATTTAAAGTTACTATGTATAAACCCTGTCACTCAAATTAGGCTGAGAGGCCTGTATCTTGAGAGACTGTGTTCAACCATGCTAGCCAGTGTGCTAGAATTCAGTTGTGTGTTGTGCTAGAATGCGGCTGTGTTTTATGCTATATAATGTATGAATAATTTAGGGTAAAATACCTTGTTTATTGCCCTACGTTTTGACCATATTGCAACGGCCGTGGACACGGGTATTACATGTACATGTGAAATCCACTTTTCACAAGTGTAGTATTTTACTTTCTAAGTCATCATCGCAGTCCACTGCTGGACATAGACCTCTCCAATAGCACGCCACTTTGTTCTATCTTCGGCTTCTCGCATCCAGCTCCTGCCAGCCGTTTTGCGTAAATCATCACTCCACCTGGCCTGAGGGCGTCCTACCCTACGTTTGCCAAGCTGCGATCTCCACTCAAGAACTCGTTTACCCCGGTTACGGTTGTCGGTTCTTCGGCTAATATGGCCAGCCCACTGCCACTTCAACTTGCTAATCCGGTGGGCTATGTCGATAACTTTGGTTCTCTGCCGAATCACCTCATTTCTGATTTTGTCCCTAAGAGAAACTCCGAGCATAGCCCTTTCCATAGCCCGCTAAGCGACTTTGAACTTGTGGACCAGCCGTACCGTCAGTGTCCACGTTTCGGCTCCGTATGTCATGACGGATAGGACGCACTGGTTAAAGACTTTAGTCTTTAGACATTGTGGGATCGACGATGAGAAGACTTGACGTAGCTTACCAAACGCTGCCCAACCCAACCGAATTCTCCTGTTCACCTCGTCCTCGAAGTTGTTTCTACCTAACCGCAATGACTGCCCGAGGTACACATATTTTTGTACAACTTCGAGAACGGTGCCGTGCACCGCTATCGGTTCCGGTAGTACATGTTCATTGAACATGACCTTGGTTTTATCCAAGTTCATCCGTAGGCCGATGCGTATAGAGGAGATAAATAATTTATATTATTTTTAGAGTCCTATAATCCCACATTGCCAATCATCCTTAAAAAGCGAGACTAGGAATCGACTGCTCATGTAGTTTGCTTGTGCAACCCCAATACACATTGTTAATGGACAAGAATCTCAGACCATTATTATGGAAGGTGTGCCGAGATTGTGTGTGATCAACGTGTGACTCACTGAGTACCTAACTAATATACTGTTTACTATCTGTTAGAATAGCTCATTTTTTTTAATCTATGTTTTTGTCGGTTTTGACCATGTCGCCCCATAATAGGGTATTTGATTAAAATCAAACCAGTGTCTATTTAAGAAACGTCAAAAGCAACTCACTTTGTAGAAGTTTGTATCAAATACTACCGTGTGACGTCATAATTTCAATGTTAACGTGTCTTTCTTCAAACGAGGTATAAAGAGAGTTTTCACTTCACGGTAGGCAGCGGCTTGGGTGGGTCCCTGACATTCCTGTAGTCCATGAGCGGCGGTTACCGCTTACCATCAGGTGGGCCGCTGGCTAGTCTGCCAACCATAGGCAATAAAAAAATAGTACTCTTAGTTTTTCTTTTGAAGAATAAAAAAATATTAACACATTAAATTATGAACAAACCTATTTTTTCAAAACACTTTATGACATATTATTGCAAAGTTAGTACCTATAAAATAATTAATTATGATAGTACTTAGTCAAATACCAAATTGAACCCAAGCCTAGAAAACTTATTTAATAGGGTAGAGGCATCACTAAGCGTATGCTGAGTAATACCTCTACAGCTTGCATGATGCAGTTGTCAAAGCTTATTCCCAAACTTTTTTCGCCCAACCAACTCTAGTAGTGATAGTGACATTTGTGCCGTTGATGGGATTTTTTATCTATGGACGGTTCGAAACACACAAATGTCAGTGTCACTACTAGAGTTAACATTTTAACAGACGTTTATCAGTAGATAAGTTATTGAGACGAGACGTAAGTGTGGCACATCATTCGACAGATATTTTAAAAACAGTTTAACGTTTCCAATAAACTTTTTTGATTGAGTGAATAGTTTTGGAAGAAATCGCTCCGAAAGTTGCATAAATACTCCCCCCCCCCCTCAAAAGTTAAGGACTTTTAAACCGTGTGACCAAACAATATGGAAAAAATCATAAATATATCGCTTAATAATACTACTTAAAAGTACTTTAAACTAAAATTATTTTGCATAAAATCGGATATACCGTCATTGAGTTATTGTCCGAAAGCTGCGTTTCTCAACAAAAGGGCGTATGCCATGAACATACTCTTTTCTGCTGATGCAATGATGTTCAAGGCTTCGGAACCCTACACTGAGCATGGCCCGACAAGCTCTTGCCCGTTTTTTATAACGTCATATCGTCATAGACCAATCAGGCTGGTGTTAGTCGGCTTCAAATACAGTGTCGGCAATGCCATCTATGCTGGCTATTAAGGCAACGTAACCATTATTTATATCCCGAGAACACTAGGTGGAGGCCACTTTCTGTGCGCATTTTTTCTGCTGTCAGTTTCAGAGGCAGGAGTGACAGATGACAGCGAACTGAGTTTTGCCTATATTACGTCACACGATGGCGGCTCGTGTTTAATGTCACGTGATATACAGATCAAAAATCAACTATTAATTTTATAAAACAATAATTCTATACAATAATCCATATTCTATTCAATATTATTTCCAAAAATATTGTGTGTGCATCGCAATAAAAACTATCTATATGTCCGTTCTCGGAACTCAGACTATCTCCGTCCCAAATTTCGTGTAAATCTGCTGAGTAGTTTAAGCCTGAAAATTTAAAAGACAGAGTTACTTTCACATTTATAATATTAGTTTGAATACGAAGCTATCAAAAGTTTAATGTTTATTCAAAAAATTCCAGAAGACAAAACTGACATCACTGAAATCGACGAAGACGATATAGCAACAATTAAAAAAAAGATAAACAAAAGTGAAATAACAGTAAAGGAAGCCATAAAAAAATATAGGATACGTTCCAAACATGTCTACTATGCAAGTCAAAAATCAAAAAAACTTTCTAAATATGAGGAAGTGTTCACAAAAGAACAAGAAAAGGCGTTAAAAGACCACATAATTAAATGTTCTAAAGTCCAATACAACATAACACTATCAACGATGAGGAGTATGACATATGAATATGCAGTAAAACTACCTGGTTGTAAATATCCTAAAAAATGGGACGATCAAAAGATGGCTGCGATGGAATGGTTCAAAAGATTCAGGGCGCGTCATACCGATTTGAGAAGTATAACGAAGAAAAAGAAAAATAGCTGTATATGTATTATGGTATGTAATCCTATTTATACTCTACTAACATTTCGACTTCGCACGGAGTTTTTCTCCATATTTAAAGGGTCCTACACAACACATATTACAAGTCCGCATACGCCCTACAGTTCCCTATCGGGCCGCCGCGCTGGTCGTCTTTTGTCTGCAATCTGCATAGTCCACACACTACAGCGAATATTGCCTGTCGGCAATGGTTGAGAGTCGGCTCTAAGTCTACATACTAGCAGTCAACAGCCGGCAGCTTAAGACCGCAAGTTCACGCGCTGACAGTGGCCCGTGGGGTCTTCATACTAGCTGAACGGTTGCCAACCGGCTAGGTGCTTGCTAGTATGTGTTCAATTGTCGCGGACTGTCTAAGGTGAAATCAAAATCAATCCAAAACCTTTAACAGAAATCTGTTAGTCTGTGCCCTGTAGGCCTACTCTCTTTCTTTATAACGAAATTCATGAATTTTCGTTTACATACATTTCTTGAGTTTACGGGGACTATTCTAGTTATTTTTTGAATCAGCACAAGAAGTTCGAAACCATGGACAATTTTCTGGAACGACTGAATTAAATAGATGTTCCTGGCTTTGTATATCACCACCTCATTTTTGATCGAAACTTCGTTTTCATTGAATTAGAGTAGGCCTCCTGTTGCGATTAACTGACAGGTTGCCATCCGCTGGCGGACCGGTAGTGGGTATTTGAAAGAAATTACCAGAATGGTAGTGAAAAACCGCATCAAAATCCATTATTTTTAAAGATTTTAGTTACGAAGTGTTTTTTGACGTTTCTGACAATGTAACTGCACTATGAAGAGTACAGTTGGATCAACGTAACTTGACCGGATTGAAGTTAGGTTCTTATCACTTTCGCGCATGTCATAGAGATGCGACACTAAAATTACTTACGAAAACGATTGATTATGTATACACGATTAAAAATACTAACAAAATTTTAATTCACAATATAAAAATACTATTTAAATGAGTTCATAAAAGTTTAAATTTAAAACAGTTACAGTAAATACTAAAAAAAGATTGAAAAACATTTTTTTTACGAAAAAAAATCACAAAAAACATGAGTTAGTAATACTAATTATGACAATGCGAAATCGCATCTCTAATTCTCTTGGTTTAGTTACCGCCCCCGCCCCCCGCTTCCTGTCACCATTTCACATATCACATCACATCACATATCAACCCATATGATGGCCCACTGCTGGGCACGGGTCTCCCCAGTAGAACCTACTGGTATGTAGATCCTGGGGGTAATTGCCATAATCGCCACGCTTGGCGAGCGGGTTGGCGATCGCAGTAAGGCTTTAAGTACGCAGAGGACGCTGCTGCCCGTCCTCCGGACGGCTTGACGTCTTGTGTCACCATTTACTACTACTCAAATGCATCTGCGCAACCACTTGTCGCCAACTTCAATCCGGTCAAGTTACGTTAGTCCTACAGTAGAATCATAGTTGAATACATTATCCAGTGGTTCATGGGCGGATCCTGGATTCTATTCAGGAAGGGCACAAGACGTAAATGGCATCTTCACCTCGAATAATCGTTCTTACGACGGGGTCTTCTGGGAGCGGGGCACAAGTAACAAGAAGTTCGATACACAAAACAACCCTCTCCCCTGGATCTGCCTATGCAGTCCTACGACGAAGCCGTCAAGACGGGGTAAACGTGCGAGGTTTAAGGGCACGAACCGGGGGGGGGGGGGGGCATACCACGCTACACATACACAGCGTGGTCTCCGTACTGTTAAGTTAATATCAATACCTACATGTTGTTTACTTGCGACAACCCGAGACGTTCGTGTCGGCATTTATCACATTTTTATAGGCGTCGTCCAGGTCCGGCTCGATCATAGGGCGAAGAGAGCGGCCTCTCCAGGCGCCATAGGTCAGGGGACGCTGAAGGAATCTAGGACAAGCCCCCCCCCCCCCCATCGCGCGATGTATTTAGGCGGTATCGGGTGAAATCGTAGTGCTATGTACAGTGAAATGATATCTCGCTCAAAGCAAAGTTTTACCGCCTCGGGTCGCTTCATTAGCAATAAACTGCCTCTGTGGCGCGGTGGGAGTGTGTCCGACTGCTAGGCTAGAGGTTGTGGGTTCGACTCCCACACGGGACACCACTTTGTGTGATCCACAAATTGTTGTTCCGAGTCTGGGTGTACTGTGTCTGGGTTTGTAAAGTCCCCCGCGATACAGGGCTTGTATCCTACTGCGGGAGTCGTCTTTAAAAAATAGCACAAAAAAATATACAATTGGCACTCTAAATTAAGAAAATGAAAAATGTTTTATTTCAGGGTTGTCACATGGGAGCGGAAGGAAAAACCAAATTAAAAAAATTGGAGGTAATTATTTTTTAATTAACATTCCATTTAATAAATTATACTTGCCCGTTAATGTGAGAGTTACAGCCGTGTATGCACGAACAAACAAAAACATGGTGAACACAAACATACAATATTTTATACTAGTTGTGTCCGTGAATTCGGCCTCTTGAAGTTGCAGTGTTGCTTACTCCCTATAGACGTTAGCGTGATTATAAAAGTAGCCTAAGTTAATCCTTACATCATCAGCTGTCTGACAGTGGAAGTGCCGTCAAAATCCGTCTAGCCGTTTCGAGATTAACCGGAACAAACATACGATATAATCCTTTCTTATGCATTTTGTAAAAAACTGTTATTTTGACATTACACACAGACATTTCAATTTTATTTATTTGTAGTAGTAGTATGTTGTTTATAGACTATGACTTTATTTTATAGAATCACTAGCTATCGAGCGCAACTTTTGTATGCGTACATTTTCCCCGTTTTTGCAACATTTTTTATTACTGCTCCGCTCCTATTGGTCGTAGCGTGATGTCCTATTGGTCGTAGCGTGATGTCCTATTGGTCGTAGCGTGATGTCCTATTGGTCGTAGCGTGATGCCTATAGCCTTCCTCGATAAATGGGCGACAATGGGTTGGTTTGGACGCGGTAATCTCAGGAACTACTGGTCCGAATTGAAAAGTTCTTTCACTGTTGGATAGCCAATTTATCGAGGAAGGCTACAAGCTATATAACATCACGCTACGACCAATAGGAGCGGAGCAGCAATGAAAAATATTGCAAAAACGGGGAAAATTGACGCATACGAAGTTGCGCGGGTCAGCTAGTATTTATAGATGACTTAAGATAATTTCAAACGTGAATTTTGATCAATCCAGGCTCGAGTCCTTATAGCGAGAGTATTCCACTACCTCCACAAAGAATATGAATACATGAAAATGTCCAACGACTTAAGTCTATTAATAAACATACTTCGACGAACTGCCGAAGCGACCGGTGTCTGCGAACAAACTATAACTAGCATATTAGACGAAGAACATAAGATCCAACACAGTTTAGACGAGGATGGCACGCCTGCACCAGATGTGAAAGTTCCAAGGAAGAGAAAGAAGAATGACAATATCATGTGCGAACATGACTATACTAATAAAACGAATAGTGATTATAGCGGTGAAAGGTATGTTGAATATTGTCTTAATTTTATACTTTTCAACCGACTTCAAAAAAGAGGAGGTTCTCAATTCGTTTGTATGTTTTTAAGCTATTGCATAGCTTTTATCGCGGGCTTTGAGCGCGGCGACCGAATCAAGAAATTCCGTAACGAAAATAAAACCTAACACCGCCCACTCCGCCTACCATGTAGCTCGGCCGAGCGTTCGCTTAACGTATATGTATATGGTACGACTGTACGAAGCTCGCAAGGATCGAGACGAGCTGCACCGAAATGTAATGGAAAAAAAAAACTGCATAAATAAATAACTATAATTGCATAAGTTGATAAAAATTGCTATGCAATAGCTTTACCGCGGCAGTCCCCGAGTGCCACATATTTTTTTTTGTATGTGCGTTCACCGATTACGCAAAGACGGCTGGACCGATTTGAAAAATTGTTTTTGTGTTTAAAAGGGTATACTTCCAAGTTGGTCCCATTGTCATCAGATCACGATCTGATGATGGGATCTTGGAGAAATCGAGGGAACTCTTCAAATATTAAAGGCACACCTACAGTGATTTTGGTATATTTCATAGTGATTCGTGCATTTACTCTTAAAAAACACCAATTGGTGAAGTGGAACTGATGATAAAGACCACAAATGACGAGCAGACCTATTCAATATTTCACAATTTGCGATTCAGTTACTTTAATATGGTATTGAGTAGCAATTTATTCTCGTTATACTACTATTACACAATGAAATGGGCTGATAGTGAACTATTATGTAAACTCCTCAACAATTAACGGCCCTGCATCGGGGTAAGCAATATTTTGTAAAAGGATTTCAGCAGTTTACATAAGCCTATTGTAATTTAAGTGAATTACAAACCAACCCACTAAAAAGTAAGAAATAAAAAACTTTGTACAAAAAATGATTACCGACTTTAAAAATAAAAACAAGGCAACTAAAAAGCAAAAAATAATATACCTAGAATAACAAAAACAAATTAAACATTTTGAAGTTGGTGCCGAATAAAACAAAGACTACTATTTGATGGCACCAACTTCTATACGATTATATAATATCTTGGGACAATCAATATTATATCTATACGAAAATATCAATTATTATATCTATACGATAATTCATATAGGTTGTTTGTATTTTTTATACATTTATTTGTAATTTTGACGTTTTGATTTTATCAATGTTTTTTTATGAGTGACGCTAGAATTGTCAAACTGGCTGTGTCTAATTTATGTGCGAAAAATTTTAATTTACAACAAAAAGATATAGCAAAAGGAACTACATTTCAAACGGGTGTCCATAAGACACATCTTTCTATTTTTTTTACAAATATTTAAAACTAGTTAAATCTGGCCGCGCTACGCTGGCTTTTTGTGCCATATAGCTTAGCTGGAGGGCTTAACAGGATTGCTAGTAATGTGGGTCCACAATCCCACATTGCTAGTTATCTTTAAAAAAAAATTAGGCATAAGTAAAAATATAATTTATATTTTTACTTATGCCTAATTAGTTTCAAAATTATCATCAATTTACTGGGTTTAAAAATAAGTTTAAAACTTTCCTGAACATTCACGAAGGTTAACGAAGATTTCCGAATCGAAATCGTATAGAATGTACTCCAGTAAGCCTTCCCGTGGGTGTCGTCAAGGCGACTAAGGGATTTCACCCCGGAGGACGGGCAGCAGCGTCCTTTGCGTATTTAAAGCCTTACTGCGATCGCCAACCCGCTCGCTAAGCGTGGCGATTATGGCAATTACCCCCAGGATCTACATTCCAGTAGGTTCTACTGGGGAGACCCGTGCCCAGCAGTGGGACATCATATGGGTTGATATGTAAGCCGCAGCGGCATCGGTATAGGTATACGATGGTCTAAAACTAGCGAATCAAAATCATGAAAGAAATGAGTGAACGAGACAGAACGTAATTACGCGTAGCAGAAAAGATAGAGAAAGGAACATACCGTAATAGTACCGTACCATAACCGTGTTACCGTTGCTGTATAGATAGAATTATACAGGGTGTAACAGAAAGGTGTGGTCATATTCAAGGGTTGGTGTGTGTACTTAATTTTATCAAAATCGGAGTACCCTAAAAATATATTTATTATTTTTTAATTCGTTTATTTATGAGTGAAAAATTTATTAATTAAAAAAGTATGACTTAAAAAGTTCTATGCCATAAAAATCTGATCGAATTTTGTACCAGGGGAGGTATAATTCTTATACCATACGCCTTTCACTACTGAATTTTGACAAAAAGAATATGCTATAAGTATGTAATAATAATGCAACCAGCTACGGCACCATTATATGTGCAATACTGAAAACATACTTTATCCGCTGCTGAAATTTGACCACACCTTTCTGTTACAATTTTGATATTTAATTTAGATATATGTTTATAGGTTAATATTATGTATATTGTTTTGATATCAGAAATTTTAGAAAGGGAAGCTGAAGTGAATCATATTCTAGGCAGCATTCGCCCCTGGTATACACAGTTATGACACCATAATTGTGTATAATCGTCAAATAATTCGTCTTTAATATTTGTTTTGATGCCTATAAATTCTTATATATGTACTTTATTTCATAATATTGCCTGATTAGTGAATTTATTAAGCTATTGCATAGCTTCTAACGCGGGCCTTGAGCGTGGAGACCGAATCCGACCGGCACAGCGGTGATACTTTTTAGTTTTATTTTATTATTTTACTTAAATAATAATTATTTTTTTTGTAATATATTTTTTATTAGATTTTTTTTTATTAAAAAATATTTGAAATATTTTTTTTTTACGTTTTTTTAGTTAATAAAAAATGCTATGCAATAGCTTTACCGCGGCAGTCCCCGAGTGCCACAGTTTTTTTTTCTTTAGTTATCGATCCAATTATATCATTTTATTTTTTATTTTTTTTTAGTTCACAAACGGATTCGTCTAACAAGGATTCAAATACAGAAATTAATGACATTTCTAATGATGTTGTGAATTCAGATTTAGAGTAAGTATTTCATAGACTAAAGAATTTTATTCACATGAAATAGGGTTACAAAATTGATATATTAATCCTCCGATATGATATCTTGATACCCCCATATCATAAATAATAAAATGTCATGGAAAATGCACATAGAGTACGTCTCCAAAAGACTTAATAGTTATTCTTTTGGTTTGCGACGACACCTGATTAAAGTGGTTGACAAGCAGCATTAATAACATACCATAGTTATGTATCTGCCCTTCGATAGGGTGTAATATTCTGTGGTAACTCCACGAACATAGATTGTGTGTTTAGAGCACAAAAAAAATGTGTACGAGCTATTTGTAGTTTAAAACAAACATAATCATGCAAACCGCCTTTTCAAGAATTGACAATCTTATATATCTTTGAGACACTAATGTTTATAAAATCCAATCAACATTTATTTTGAACATCGCGCAAGGGAACGCCTTTTGAACAAATTATGGATTTGTCCCTCTAACAGCCGGTCTCAATAATCTACCTATTCATGGATTTGGCTACTAAAGGTAGAATTTTGACATATTTTGTATGGAGCTTATGTCAAATATATACCTCTAGTAGCCAAATCCATCGATAGTTAGATTATTGAGACCGGCCGTAAGACAGCTCTCTTACACTGAAGTGTTTTCTGTATGGGCTCAAAAATGTATATTAACATACCATCACATTACGTAATGAAAATAATTTTATTATATTTAAAAAGAAAATTCATGATTTACTTGTAAAAAAAGCTTATTATTCAGTTTCGGAATACATTGAGGATAAAAACATTTCATGAATCATTTAAATTATGTTATTATTTTCAATCTTAAATTACTATTACTCTGACATTTCAGTTTTATTGACATTTTGTTTAATTTGATTAATTGATTTACTATTATATTAGATATATTTCGGGACTTAATCGCGTGAATTATTTAAAGGTACGAACCTTTTATTTACCCGACGTTTCGATCGAATTGCACCGATCGTGGTCACGGGTCGACTGATGGCAGCTTAGCGATGTCTCCGTGAGGGGCGGGGTTTTTCTACTACCCTCGCCTGGTCTTCATAATTTTGATAATTTGTACTGTCGGTACTTCTACACACTACACTTACAACGTCTTTACACTGAGGCGCGGTGTCGTTACGGCTACTTAAATAATTCACGCGATTAAGTCCCGAAATATATCTAATATGTATAAAAATCGCGAAAGTTTAAAAACAATGATTTATTATTGTCTTATGTTTACCGCTTACAGTTATTTATATGTAGATTTTTTTTTGCGTCGTTAATTTGTCACAAATGTATCTAAATGTGAAGACTTATCATAAGTGTTGCATAAGCTGCTTATTGTCTAATAGGGTATTTTACTCTATATGAGAAAAAATCTATAAATATATAACTAAGATAGTTTAGGTTAAAAGCAGCCCGAAAATGTTAGTATTAGTTCATAAAATAACTAAGTTAATTTTAATATTCAATTCAAAGATTTCAGTTTTTTTTATCTGTTTTAAAACACCATGAAATAGTAGCCGCCATGTTATTACGTCATACGGCTGTGTAAACTATTAAGTGTCAACTGTCAACTGTGGTGTAGGCGTAGTTGTCGTTTTGTTAAATGCATTTTTATGACACTTATCGATTGAATAAAAATGTTGTGTTTTTTTTTGGGTTGAATGTTGAATTTAATTGAGACACTTTTCGAAAACCCTATTCAGAATATTTATATTCCGAATATTTTTTTGGTACTACTTAATTTAATTTTTGCATGCTTTTAAGCTGAATATGGTGGAACAATATTATATCGTGTAATATCTTTGTAAAACCCTTGTTAACCCATGCAAATAAAGTTATTTGATTTGATACAATCCTATTAATATTATAAATCTGAAAGTTTTGTAGTTTTTGTGTGGAAGAGCCACTAACCTTCACCTATCCTTACAAACTTCCGTATTTATGATATTAGTAGGATGTCCTCAACATATTTCCTTGGTGACCCCACAATGGGTGCACAGTTCTGTTCGACTGCTTCTGTGACGCAGTGGTTGTCGTTTCGATTACCATTCGGGAAAGCGCCTTGTGAAATCCATAAATGTTGTTCCGCGTCTAGATGTACTTTGTGTTAGTTAATTGTATGTTTCTAAATTTTTCCTGTAAATGACAAATTCCGCACTAGGGTGCGGAATTTGTCATAAAAAGAAAAAAAACCGGGCAAGTGCATGTCTGGTCATTTCACAATGAATATCATCAAACAACATATTCACAATATAGGGTTCCGTAGCTGCCCAGCACAATAGTGGGGTATAAAAAGTGGGGATTCTGTTTTTTTTGTTTCATACTACTAACAACGTTATACAACGTTATTTTTGGTATAGTGCAAACCTAAATGTTGTTTGTCTTAAAACGATAATGCAATCCATGGGGGTAGTTTTTGGACCATGATATATTTTTCAATTGTTATATTAATCAATCAATTCATTAATGAACAGTCTAAATCCTGTTCACAATATGATGTGAAATGTGATCATCAATTATTTTTAAATAATAAACATGGATTACGTACTACGGGACGCAATGAGCACGATAGCGCGAACACAGGACAAGTTGAATGACTTATAACTCAGCAAGTTTTCATTTTCTTTTTTTTTTGTGATATTTTGAAGTAAAAATCTTGTTGGGGTATCTGAGCTTTGCACTATACCAAGAATAACCTTGTATTTACTACGACCTAATTTTTTCACATTTCTTTTTTTAGTACAAATATGGATACAACCAGAAAGGATACAAACACTGAGAGCAATGATGATTCTAACGGCATACCTACAGACTTTAAGTAAGTACATTTATTACCTTGTGCACCACATTGGGTTCACAATAATTTATCAATTGTGGTGCACTAGGTAATTAAAATTAATAATTATACTAGTCCTGTTTCTTTTATATTTTTGATACTTTTAATTAATAATGAAGTATTTCACATCAAATCAAATAATTTCACGTCCCATACAAGTTTGTATGAAATACATACAAGGTAGGTACAAACTTGTACGGAGTGTGTTTGAATTTGTTTGTAGTACCTATTTATTTTGATGATTTAAATTATTTGTTTAAATGAAGTGTATTTATGAAATGTATTTTTATTGTATTCAAATACCTTGTTATTATTTCTTTATTATATTAAATTATACATTTTGGAATAAAAAAATGTTGCATTTATAGTACGTACATCAGTTACAAGGCGCTAGAAAATATAAATACATTGACGTTGTAATATCTATCTGTCTAATACCTTTGCACGAGCAATTCTTGTGATATATATATAACTAGCTGACCCGCGCAGCTTCGTATGCGTCAATGTTCCCCGTTTTTGCAACATTTGTCATTGCTGCTCCGTTCCTATTGATCGTAGCGTGATTTTGTATAGCCTATAGCCTTCCTCGACAAATAAGCTGCCCAACAGAAAATTATTTTTTTAGTTTGGACCCGTAGTTCCTGAGAACGCGACAAGCGTTCAAACAAACAAAAAAACTCTTTAGCTTTATAATATTAGTATAGTTTTAATTTTCGGCGACGGCTCCGACGATTTTCATGTAAATTTAGTATGCCTCCTGCATACTTCCCCTGTTTCGGGGGCGATAAATCGATCTAGCTAGGTTTAATTTTTAGAAAAAGTCGTTTAAAAAAAACCAAACGAAGCTTAGACCAAGTACCTATATTTAATTGTAAATGTATGTATTGTTTTTAGTTCAAATGTAGATCAGACTGTTATCGAGGATTCAACTTCTAACAATTCTGACAACATGGTGTATACTAATATTGAGTAAGTATTTGTTTATTTATTTAGTTTAATGACAACTATATTAAGTGCTTAATTTATTTAGGTTAAGAACGTTATTCTTGGTATAGTGCAAACCTGAAAGTAGTTTGCTCAGACTCTCCAACACGATCCAATGGGATAGTTCTTGGACCATTGTTTGTTTTAATTATTTATTCAATCACTAGCTGTCCTGCGCAACTTCGTCTGCGTAAATTTTCCCCGTTTTTGAAACATTTCTCATTGCGGCTCCGCTCCTATTAGTCGTAGCGCGATGTTATATAGCCTATAGCTTTCCTCGATAAATGGGCTATCCAACAAAAAAATATTTTTTCAAATCGGACCAGTAGTTCCTGAGATTAGCGCGTTTAAACAAACAAACAAACAAACTCTTCCGCTTTATAATATTAGTATAGATTAATTAATTTATTAATCATTCTAACTGTCCAAATCTTGTTCCCAATGTGTTGAGCAAATTTGTAATCGTTTACTTATTTTCAAGATTAACTTTGCAATGATTTTAGAATATTTATAATGTGCATGGTACTGCGAAGACCAAGACAACTTGAATGGCTTATAACTCTGCAAGTTTTTAATATTTTCATTTTCTTTTTTTTATATAATTCTTGAAGTGAATAACTTGTTGGGGTCTCTGAATTTTGCGCTATACGAAAAATAACTTTGTATACAAGTTCTAACAGAAAGGTGTGAGGTCAAATTCAAGGGTTGTTATGTGCCCATGATACTGAGTGCACATACATAATCAAAATCGGAGTACCTCTAAATTCAATTAAATATTTTTTCTATTCGTTTATATATTAGTGAAAAAGTTATTAATGAAAAAAGTACGAGTAAGCGGCGGTAGCCTAATAGTTAAGGCACCAGACTCGCAATCGTGAGGTCGCGGGATCGAATAATGCCCATTACACTACCGACGTGAACCCACTCCTAACAAAAGCTGTTGAGCTAAGCTGGAGGGGTTAACAGGATTGCTATTAATGTAGGATCCATAATTCCACTTTGCTAGTTATAAATAAAAAATAAGTTTTGTGCCATAATAATCCAATTGACTGCCTCTGTGGCGCGGTGGGAGTGTATCCGACTGCTACGCAAGAGGACGTGGGTTCGATTCCCACCCAGAATAAAACTTTGTGTTATGAGCACGATGGTTTATTCTGTGTCTGGGTGTTATTTATCTATAATATGTATGTATTTAGATATATATACATAAGTATGTTTATCAGTTGTCTGGTTTCCATAGTACCAGCTCCGCTTAGTTTGGAATCAGATAGCGTTGTGTGAGTTGTCCCAAGATATTATATTAATAATTTTTAATAAATATATATTTATTATAATATTATTTTAGGTCGAACGTGAATTCAATTGTTGAAATAAGAAATACTGAAAACATTCCTGCCAACGCCTCTTATTCGGACTTTGAGTAAGTATTTTCGTTGTTCAATTACCTGGTAACCCTGGTAACACGAGTTCATCATGTTGGGCCACGCACAATGTAGGGTTCCGTAGCTATCCAGCACAATTATGCGATATAAGAAGTGGGTTTCTGTTGTTTTTTTGTTATTAACGACGTTAGGTATAACTTTAAATGGAATTTGTACGAGAATTTTGTTGTGAAGCCTATTTAGCTGTGATAGTTTTCCTTTTAATTTCATTATATATACTACTAGCGTGAATTTTCTTTACATAACCATTTAGCTGGCAGGGGGGGCGGGGCATTTGACTCTAAAAGAATTACATTTTAAAGCTTAATATTTCACAAACGGATCCCTATTCCAACAGATACCCAGTGTCACTCTCATATCTAAGACGAATCTAACGACACCTGTCAATTATAGAATATCATAAGCTAGGTACTTCCAAACCACGGCCGTTGTTTGTATATGATAGTGGAACGGCCGTGGTCACGGGTAGAGTCTACCCGTGACCACGGCCGTTGCAATACGGCCCAAACGTCGGGCAATAAACAAAAGTATTTGGCCTTAAAATAAAATATTTACGCGGTTAAGACCCGTAGCTTATAAAATTCTATAATGTGTACAAATAGCTAAAGATTACGAACTTATATTGACACCTCCCAAGCTAAAATCCATCAAGCCGTTTAGGCTCTAGAGCGTGCCAAAGAAATATACAAACATACACTCGAAAAACATAACTCTTCTTGCGCAGTCGGGTAAAAAGCCATTACTATCATACTTTTTAATTATTGTTTTAGCTCCAATATGAACACAATTATTGAAGTCTCGGATTCTGAAAGTGACGAGATGGCTTATAGCTCTGTGTATTCTGACTTTGAGTAAGTAGTATTTTGGTTAATTATCCAGTGACCCCACAGTGGGTACACTGTAATAATACCTTCGTAAACTGTTCGTTATGATAATCTTGAATTAGATTCGTAATTGAGAGGTCGCGGGGTCGAATCCCGCCCCACGAGTAAGTTAAAAAGATTGCTAGTAATCTCTCATTGCTAGTACTAGTGCTAGTAGTAGTGGGTAATTATATAAACTATCTAAAAAACTACTAAGTTTTTGTGCGGCTTCGCCCGCGTAATCTCCGTTAGGATCTCATTTTTTTTACAATAAAATACTATTTATGTTACTTCTCGATAATTTAGCTTTCTATGAGTGAAATCATTTTTAAACTCAGACCAGTAGTGTTTGATTTTATTCATTACAAACAAATACAGAAAAATGTAAATATTTTCTGTATGATATTTTTTAGTACTTCAAAAATTTGTATAAATAGCAATTTGATTTTTTGAATTATTTTATAGGCGCCTACAACAAGATGCAAGTTTAATAAAATCTATACAAGTGGAAATATTGGAAGACGATGATGAGTAAGTGTACTATTGCTTTAGAAGTAAAAGTTGATTAAGCAACTACCTAACGCTCTCTGCATCACCCTAAGGTTGACTGGTAGATAAAGCCTAAGGCATTAAGTCCGCCTTTGTACTAATTTTATGTAATTAATAAATAAAATATAGTATCTTTTTTATCCGATTTCTTGCGATCTTTGGGTTGAGACAACTCACACATATGATCATCATGGCCTGTTGGTCTAGTGCAGGGTTTTCCAAACTTTTTGGGCAAGAGACCCCTTTTCCAAAATAAACTGAAACCTCTGACCCTGTCAAAACGTGCCTGAAAGACTTGTATGCTCGAACACATTATCTTGCATGAACTCGTCCACGCCAGGCGCGGATACAGGGGGCAACAGAGGTAGTGCCCCCCCCCCAGGTCTTGTATTTCTCTCCTGTATACTTGAATACAGGAGAGAATGACCTTGTTTTTGGAATGTTGAGAATTTTGACTTTGGATCGGAGTGTTATTGCCCTGCACCCCCCCCCCCCTGTCATCGAGCGACTCACTGTTTGAGTCAAATGACCCCCCAGAACCAAGTTCTGGATCCGCGCCTTGTCCACGTTTATTGACTTGCTGAGTTTTTTAATTTTGTATGAACTTGTGCGCGCTTATCGAGTTGTAGTTTTATGCCTACTACAATAATAGTGATTTTTATATAACAAGTGGGTACACGTGATAGTGATAGAAAAATCTGAGGTCAAGTAACATAGTTCGATTCCTCGTTAGAATTCATAATTCGAGTCTCAGGTTCGATTCCTGGGCCTGGACTTAGAGTCTCAGGTTCGATTCCTGGGCCTGGACTTAAAATTTTTCTATTTTTCATAAATGCAATTATTATATTTGTATATTTGTAGAGTCAGCGATATTTGCATTCGGTGAAGTGCTTCACATTTTTTTTTCATAGAAGGCGATTATTTTTTCTTGAAAAAGTTATACTATGTAAATCTTGGGATCTTGGGTTGGGACAACTCACACAAAGCCATCTTATATAAATTATATTTACAGACAAAAGGTTAAAGCTGAACCCACAGAAGCTGCAATGGAAGTGGCGTTAGTTGATGTTGAACCAGACAAGTATGTATTTCTATTTATTGTTTTTGAACTTTTCCGTTTTTTATGTACCTTGAAATAATTCACGCAATTAAGTCCCGAAATAAATCTTATATTTTTATTTTTAGTCATCTTTTCTAATAGGGTATTTTAGTCTATATGAGAAAAAATCTATCAATATATTATTGAGATAGTTTAGGTAAAAAGCAGGCCGAAAATGTTAGTTTTAGTTGATAAAATAACGAAATAAATTTTAAAATTGAATTCAACGTTTTCAGTTTTTTTAATCTGTTATAGAACACCATGAAATAGTAGCCGCCATGTTATTACGTCATACTGCTGTGTAAACTAATAAGTGTCAACTGTCAATTGATCGGTGTAATTGTCATACAAAACGTCAGCACATTTGTTTACCATGTATTTACCCAGCCAAGTGACGTCATTACCACAGAGAAATATGGCGTCCACTACGTCCAGCGTTTTCGTCATATAACGCGGGAATTTTGAAAATCTTAAATTTAAATGCATTTTTATTACACATGTCGGTTGAATAAAAATTTTGTGTTTTTTTTAGTGTAATGCCCTATTATTTAGAATAAAAGGAAAATCTAGCTTGCGTTTCAAGCAAACTTATAAAAAAGTGGTTTCAAAATATAATCATCTCTCTTCGATCCTATCTAGATAGGTACTGTAACTAAACAATATTTTGCAGCTTAAGACATTCATAAATTCCGTTTAAGTTATTAAATTACCTTTAACTCCATGATATTGGTCCTTCGAGCTGACTACACACTCGGCTCGAAGGACCAATAACATATAAATTATATACATATTTACAGACAAAACGAGAAAAGTTTTGGTGCACCTACAATGGAAGTGGCGTTAGTTGAAGTTAAAACAACCAAGTGAGTTTTTTTTTGTAATAGTAATAAATAAATATAAATATATGTTTGTCTGATTTTCATTATTATAAATCCAAAAATGTGAAATTGCGAAAGAATATTTTATTTTCCGAACTCTATTAGACGGGTAACAAGGTTTTACCTTAAATTATTCACGCGATTAAGACCCGTAATATATATATTTTCATAATCTATAACACGTGATATTGCCTAATTAGTGAGTTTTTTTTTTTTTTATTTGTAATCATCTAAACCACCAAATTGTTATATGCCAATTTAATTTCAGACAAGAAATCAAGTCTGAAATTGACGTGGATATGATGACAGTGGAAATTGTACCTGCTGAATTTTGCAAGTATGTATCTACTGGGTGTAACAGAAAGGTGTGGTCATATTCAAGGGTTGTTATGAGCCCATGATACTGAGTTCACATACTTAATTTTATCACAATCGGAGTACCCTAAAGTTGTATTTTTTATTTTTTTATTCGTTTATTTATGAATTATGAATGAAATACTATACGATTCGACTGCCTCTGTGGCGCAGTGGGAGTGTTACATTGCTACGCAAGAGGTCGTGGGTTCGATTCCCACACGGAACAACACTTTGTGTGATCCAAAAATTGTTGTTCCGAGTCTGAGTGTACTTTGTGTCCGTGACTTGTATGTGTGTAAAGTTCCTCGCGACCCAGGGCTTGTACCCTACCGCGGGAGGCGTCTTTTTTTAAAATATTAATATAATTAATAAAAGTATCACTTAAAAAGTTTTACCTTAGTTTACCAATCAAATTTTGCACCAGAGGATATATAATACTTGTGGCTTACACCTTTCGCTACTGAAATTTGTCTAAAGAAATATGCTATAACTATGTAATAATAATGCAATCGGTGTAATATTGACAACATACACTATCCGCTGCTAAAGTTTGACTACACCTTTTTGTTACACGCTGAATATGTTCCAGAATTATTAAATCGCTAATTGAGTTCCGTTGACCTAACATCTGTTTTGATAAAATGCCAGGTGTATTGACTCATTTAAAACATGGCCGCCTTGATGGCGTAACATTCGTTTGACGTTTACATTTAAAATGGCGGGAGCGTGGCAGTTAGTCTCATTCTTAACCGAGCGGTCGAAGCGACAACTCGTCTACTGATAGCCTTGTCGCTATTTTTATAGTCGTGTGTGCAAAGTATTAGGGTTGATATAGTGTGAGTCGCAGTAGCATATTTGTGTAATCGAAATGATTAGAAAAAAAACCGGACTTTACCTTGCGCGAGGTATCCGTACCACATTATTACTGATTACCACAATGTTAATTTGAATACATAACCGCTAATATTCCATGCGGCCACCCTGGAACTCCGAGATATTTTAATGTTATAATTATATGAAAATATTTTGGGTTAGCTCACACACTGCCATCTGATCCCAAAATAGCATATAGATAAACAGATGAGAGAACAAACAATCGAGCTCATCACACAAGTGGGAATTGAATTATGCTAACTTGACATTAAATGTAGAGTCATTCTATTCCAAATTTAGTCTGACGTTCATAAGCGTTGCATTCTGTAACCTAAGTGAATAAAGTACTTTGATCTTTATCAACTGGGTGCAATGATTCTGAGGTGAAATGACGACACCAAACTAAATTCTTCTTCAAAAACTACCCCTATTCGGAAAACAAAACATTTAAAATTACTAACTGATAAAAGCATTTTTAAAGGTTTTCCATCTTGGCGCGTAAAAAATCATGGACTGTGACGTCACGGCAATCGTGACAGCCAATGAGGGCACAGCATAATAAGGCCTGTTTAGTCATAATTTTATCTGACTAATAGCATTCGTTTTAACTACCTTGAATTTCCCGCCCGATGTTTGGCCTTTTTAATAATTATTTTATTTATTTTAGATGCAAATTATTAAAATATATTGTGTAGACACAATTTTAAACCGATAAAGTATGTATAAAAAATATTTAACCTTAATTTGCGTCATATGCATATTCCTTATGTCCACTTTGTTCACTTAGTTGATATCATAATATACTTGGCCGGACTTAGTAAAGAAAAAAACTTGCAAAATGTTCGAAAATAGTTTTTCTGTCTGTTTGAACACGCATTACGCAAAATTCGTAATAAATTAGAAGAGGTTTTAAACACATTTTGACTAGCGAATGTTTTGTCTTTGTTTTTTATTCCATATTCAAAATCGAATAGAAGAAGACAAAACATTCACTATTTAAAATGTGTTTGAAACCTCTACTAGTTTTTGACGAATTAAGCTCAACTAAAATTTAAAAAATAATCTTTTTATTTTACAGGCCAGCTGTAACTGCAAATGGTACAATGAAGGTGGCATTATTTACTGTTGAACCTAAAGAGTGAGTATTTTATATTTCAATATAATAGGCCAGATGACTGGCAAGTTAAATCAGTGTCTTTATAAGGGGGGTAGCTAGTCTTAGGCGGATCCTGTACATGGGTGGATCCAAGATTGTATTCTGAGGGGGGGGGGCGCACCAGAGTAAAATAGCTCTGTGCAGGATCTAACCTGTTTACGAGGGAGAGGTGGGGGGGGGGGGGGGTGCATTTAGTTTTGCCCGACACCAGCCTAGTGTGACTTGTATGCACGACAGGGGAGGTGGATACTCCAAAAAAATTAGTTCTGGCACAACATACTAATGGGCAAAGAAAAATTCAATACAAAACAAGAACATAGTCCAGATAGGTGTTTCGATTCCGGCCCCGGTTTGGCATACGAAAGTCAAGGGTTCGATTCCTGGGACTGGACTTAAAGTTTTCTATCTTTCAAAAATACAATTATTGTATTAACAAGAAATTCGGTACACAAAACAACCGTCCGATTCTGCCTGTATGCACTGACTCCAAAATTGTTTGGGGGACCAGGTGTCTAAATTACCTAACTGCCAAAGTACTAATGAGAGTCGCTCGCACATATTTGCAATTGACTCTTTGGGGTCAACACACACATTGATACCAATTTTAGAAATGTCTGTTTGAACACGCATCACGCAAAATTCATAATAAATTAGAAGAGGTTTTAAACACATTTTTACTAGCGTATGTTGTTGACTAGCACATATTTTGCAATTGACTCTTTGGGGTCTTCCATTAATAATGTGATGTTTTTAGACACATTTTGAGCGCCTCCCCTATGGTGATACGTGGTAAAGTTTTTCACTACATGCGCTGATCATTAGTCATTATGTTATAATTGAGGATCGTCAAATTATTTAATTTTAATATATGTTCGTAAACTTTCGCGACTTGTACACATTATAGAAGTTAAGCTATAATATATATATATATAGCATATAAGCTACGGGTATTAATCGCGTAAATATTTTATTTTAAGGGTATTTAGCCTTATAATTAAATATTTACGCGATTAAGACCCGTAGCTCATAAAACTTCTATAATATTTAATTTTAGTGTTGGTTTTAATGACTATAAATTCTTTAACACGTTACATTATTTTCAGAATTTTTATGACGTACTATTGTTTGATAGGTAATTCATGATTAATATCAAGCCGGAATTGTCATGGTAGCTTCGTTTTGATGAGACGCCCAAATGTTATGTGTACGACAAATTTATATAGTGGTATACTAGCGGAGAAAACAGATGTTATAATAATAATAGCTTTAATTTCATAGAGTGTAGGTACCTACATAAAATATTGTTGACATATTGTTAATCCCTGTACAATAAACCTTATTATTAGCATACAAACACAAGGTTAATTTAAGAAGAAAAAATTAAGAAATAAAGTACATGTAATGCTTAACCATGGTTGGTCAGATTAAAATCCATACTAATAATATAAATGTGGAAGTAACTCGCTCTGTCTGTCTGTTACGCTTTCACGCTCAAACAGCTAAACAGATTCAGATGAAATTTGGTATGGAGATAGTTTGAGTCCCGGGGAAAGACATAGGATAGTACTGTGGCGCGGTGGGAGTGTGTCCGACTGCTACGCTAGAGGTCGTGGGTTCGATTCCCACACGAGACACCACTTTGTGTGTTCCACAAATTGTTTTTTTTACAAATCCACTGCGTCATCGAAACGTGTAAAAGCAGCGGCAGCAGCCAGTCGTTCTTTTTTTATTCCTTAGGTCCATAAGTACTTAGTAATAGTTAAAATAAAAATCTTTAATTAGTTGCCCAGAAATAATATTACGAACAGGATAGAATAATGTTTACAAAGGAATATCTACACCAGTGGCAATCGAACACACGGCAATTGGAATTTTTATGTTTATAATGCTAAATGTACGTTTGTAATGCATAATCTACCTATTTATCTTAAAACTAATAAATTAACTAGGTACAAAAACTTCTCAAGTGACAACCCTGTGCGGACTTCGCAGCTCGGTCATAAAACTGGGGCGCGCAAAGAAAATTCACGGTTCGCACACTGTTATAAGTTTCAATTTAGCTTGCAGGCGAGTAGCTCTGGCGAGTCTAGGTATATTTTTATACCTAAACCTGACTTTTGTTAGGGAGTGAACCTTCTGTACGTAGTACTATTACTTATTCTGTGGTAATAGTACTGTTCTGTTGTAAGCTATTGCATTAATTTTGTTGTGTTAATGTTTATGTTTAAATTATTGCTATTCATCCAGTGTATAATGGATGCTAGCGTATTGTCGATGTCATTATCTAGATTGTTTTTATTATTAACACGACAAACTTAACTTTTTCGTCGGAAAACTATTGTCACCATACATCAACATAGTCCGTGGTTAGTTTACCAGCGATTTTGAAGCTACCATGATAATTCCAGCTATAATATCAATCACTTAAAAATATTTTTTAGAGATCCTTATCTATGATTGATTAGTGAATAAGAATTTATTTTCATTGTAGTCATCATCCCGATTGGAATAGAGTATTTAATAGTGATTAATATTATCTGTATGATTTTTCAAATGTATTATTATAAATTACAAATTACACATTATTATAATGATAAATTTGTGTCTTTTTCATGCCTAATTCTTGGATATGGTGAAATCACAACATTTTATTACTACTAGGGAATTAGTTCCCGGACCTTGTTTCCGATCCCGGGATTTCGGGATTGAAGAAAAGCAATCCCGGGATCCCGGGGAAATCCCGGTAATTTCGAATGCTACTAGAAAAATAGTAAAAGGTACGTAAATATCAGTTTATTGTTAATAGAATCAATAAATAATGTATAAGAATCAATAAAAAGTATTTATATTGATTCTATTCTATTCTCTAATTACCACATAAGATCTGTTAATGTATATGTTACGGTTAAAGTGATTAATCTGGATATTATAATAACATTGTCCAGCTATTGTGAATATTAACTGGCACGGCTACTAGAATAAGCTACTAAAATTGGCATGTTCTTTTAAAAGAGTAGTATATATGTAGTAAACCAACTACATAACTCTATAGTACTAGTACGCGTCTACCACCGACAACAATAAGAGTTCACTAGTCTATCTCGTGTACACAACGGTAATTTGTCATGAATGTCAAAAAAGCTCACAGTACGCTCATTTGTTTATAATAATAAAACTTGGGACAACTCACACAACGCCATCTGATCCCAAACTAAGCAGAGAGGGAAAGAAGAAGGCTTAGCAGTCAGGTTAGTGACCCTGACTGCTAAGCCAGATAATGACTGGCCTGTTGGTTTGTGGTTAGTTAACCACTAGACCAACAGGCCAGTCATTATGCATAAGAAATTTCTGTCACTTTGTACGAGGTAGCCAGTCAGCGTACTAGTAGTATAAAGCAGCCTCCGCCTGGCTGGAGGCTGCTATAGTTTACATAGGTAGGATTACAGTTAACATTTTGACCGTTCAATAATCAAACATCATCATCATCACCATCAATATCATCATCGACAATAATCTATCATCAACATAAATTCGTGACAGAAATACTAGAGTAAAACAATGAACAATTATTACTTCGACCAACTACTACTGGCTATTATGAATAATAGCTAGATGAAGACATTTCATAATACTTTTTTTTTTTCATTATAATACAATATATTTATACAGATTATACCATTAACTAATTTGAAAATAAAAATAAAAGTAATTTACCCTTTTTCGTTAAACGGCAGATTCTGGAAACGGCAGATTCTTTAAACGGCAGAAGTACAGTACCAAACAACGTCGTAATTCTATACTTTATGTATTATATGAAATATTTATAATAAAAAATAAAAACAACTTAAAAGCAAAGAATCCTTAAATTAATGAACTTCTTCAACTGCAACTTCTTCAGTGCAAGTCCACCCTTTATTATTTTTGAACATTAATAAATTAACTCTTTTTCACACGACATAACCGTTCTAAGCAGTCTAAAGTAGATACTTCATTATTCAACGTCGATTGGATAATTTTTTCTATCATTTGACCTTTTTCCAAGTCGAATTTCCTACGTTTTTTCCCTTTTACATACAACTCATTTTTCTTCAATTTTGCATCTTGAAAATTTGCCTCCTTTTTTAATAATTGTAAAAAATAATAAAGGGATGGTTTCTTTGGAATCAATCCATTAATACGATGGTGCCACCCTTCAATGGAATTTGTTGTACGAAATTTATTACCATAGCAGCAGAAAATGGGGTATGTTACTAGCTCCATCAATTGTTTCACAAAATAATTTTTAAAATTATTAAATTCGGTAGTATTTGGCGCCATTTCACAAATCGCAAGAAATGCCTCTGGAATTATGATTGTAGGAAGAAGAGCCAAATTTGAAAAAAGTTTCGTCAAGTGTACACCTTTTGGAGAATCATAAAGTCCAATTTTCTTACTATTTTTCCAAATAGCATTTGTGTAGTGGTAAAAGCAACCACTGACTTGTATATCGGGATACACTTGTTTTACAGCATTTATAGCCGCAATTTCATAATCGCAGTGATAAACTTTCATTTTTATATATAGTTGATCTTTCATAATTTTGAATAGGCGTACGTATGTAGTTTCGCTTTTATTTGGCAAAAGTACATACAAGATCGGCACAAAGTTGACAGTATCATGTTCATTTGACAAATCAATGTGCAAGGAATAAAGTTGATAGAATGGGCTTGGCACAACTCTAAATGTACCATCACCGTAAAATGTGTCAACGGTCTTAAAAATTTTTTTTGCTTCTGTAGTGCCAAATACTATAATCTTGTGATCGATACCATCATCATATAAAAAGAAATCCTTGACAATATGATCAGGTAAGTTTATGTCTTTGAACTCATTACATCTTGTTTTGTCTACTTTTAAAAATTTATAACGTGCATTATATAATCCATCTTTTTTATTTGTAAAAGTTGGTAGGTCATCTGCTGATATTTTTTTAGAAAATTTATCCAAATAACTTTCAAATATTTTCTGAACAGGTCCGAGATTTAAGCACACTTCTTTTTTGCCCTCCTCCATTACTTCGTCTATGCAGTTTCTTACTTTTTTTGGCGTACATGTGTGCTTAGCTTCTTTAACAATATTGTATTTCATGTCCAAAGTAATTGACGAATTACATTCATTTTTTTGGTTACACCGGAAGTTGGATGTTCCAGACTTGTTTTTTTTTACAAAATTGTATCTATAACCTGCGTGTATAACTGAAACCCTACCTTTTTGACTTGTTATAAATTTTATTCCAGAAACACCACTACTCGGTCCTGCCGCCGTCTGAGAATCCATATTATATAATATTATGAATATTTTAACTTAACACTTTATTTTTTAAGTCTTAATTATTAATTCTTGCACATAATTAGACCAAGAAAAACAAACCTAAAGGAAAATGACAGCGAAAATTATGAGTAATAAATGACACATGATCTAATAATAGACAAAAAAATAAGTAAGTAAACAAAAAGGTTGCATTTAGAAAATGACAATTTTATAAATAAGCATCTATTGTTTAAAATATTTGTTAGAAAGGTAGTCAAGAAAAACTACAAAGATCATGTTTAATAAATAATTTTGTTTTTAGCTGGCGACTGTACAAAATCCGTCGTTTAAAGAATCTGTCTTCAAAGAATCTGCCATTTACAGAATCTGCCGTTTCCAGAATCTGCCGTTTAACGAAAAAAGGTTATTTACATCTTATACAGGATGTCCTAAAAGTATGCTACACAGCTGGGAAAGTACCTTAAATATTGTGGATAGATGTTGCATTTTACTAAATGAAGATTTCATTTTGATTTTAAAAATAAATCGAACTGAATTCAAAGTTTTTAAATAATCGCCGGTCTGAACCGGGAATAGAACCCGCCTAGTGTGCAAAAGCACCAAAGTAAATAAAGGGAAAGCTATGAAAATTTACATTTAATAATATACTATTTGTATAGTACCTAATCGCGACGCTAGGCCCAAGTATAAGTATTGCCTTTTTAGAGTTCCGTAACCAAAATGGCAAAAACGGAACCCTTATAGTATCGTCATGTCCGTTTGTCTATCTGTCCGTCCGTATGTCACAGGCATTTAACTCAGAAACTACACAATGAATATTGAATAAACTTGGTGAAAGGTGTTTTGTAATAGCCGCTACTTAGTTAGATAGCTAAATAATAAAAATAAATACTTTTAGAGGGCACAAAAGGGGTTAAAAAAAAATCAGCTTCTGTTACATATATGGAACATGTAACAGAAGCTGATTTTTCAGCAAACATCAACGTGTTTGCACATCATCCGACAGGTCTTCTAAAATATTTATTATATTATATTCATTTTTATAAGGTTTCTGCTAAACTTTTTTTTTATTTAGTAATATTTTTGGAAATAATCACTCAGAAAGTTGCCTAAATTGGGTCCCCCCCTCCCCCACTATCTTTTGAACCGTCTGACCGACAAATATGAATAAAATCACAAAGCTCACGCTTAATAAATACTTAAACTAAAATTATTTTCGACATGATCGGCTATACCGTCATTGAGTTATTGCAGAAAAACTGCGTTTCTCAACGAAAGGGCGAAAGTGCCATGAACGATGAAAATCGGATTTTTACCTAAGTAGTGCATTTATTTTTGATAACGGCTGCGGACACCCACAATGAGCATGGTCCAACATGCTCTTGCCCGGCTTTTTTACCATGTTTCTGCTATTATTAATGATGATTTCATGTTACAAACTGCACTCTAACGTATTATTTCAAACATTGTAGTACAGTGATCATTTGAAAGTATAAACATATAGTCTGTTAAATTGTCGTAAAATTTTAGGGTTTTCCTTCTATTTAAGACACTATGTTATTTAGAAAAAAATATCCTAATGATTGAACCTTTTTGATTGGTATCGTAATAACACAGGGTGTTTCTTTTTTTTTCATATTTTGCGGGTTCGATTCCCGGTCCAGACAGGTAATTATTTAAAAATCTTTGAATGTATATCGAATTATTTTTAAAATCAAAATGTGGTCTTCTTTCAGTGAAATATTCTAACTACAATATTTAAGGTACTTTTTCTCCCTGTGTCATAGTTTTGGGACACTCTCTATAATAAAACTAAAAAAAGAGTAAAATAAAAAGGGATGGGACATCCAGTATAGGCGTCGAAGAATTCCTCCCCATCCATCGGCGTCCAGAAGGCTGGCAGCATTGTCACGTTGTATGGCCAAGAAAAGCCTTGCCTTCTGGTCAGGCGCCATTCATTTATTACGTAACACGATTAGTGGGGGGGGGGGGGGGAGGGTGAAGCGTCTTGCTAATTCCTATGTAAGATCACAAAAATGTTCAAAGTTGAGATTATACTTCAAAAAAGCGCGCTCAACTTTGTGAGTGCGGAGGCATTATATAAAATAAACTTTAAAATAAAACCAAAGTAATGACAAAATATCACAAAAAAGTCAAATTACTAGTACAGAGCCGGCGGTATACGATATAGTAGTTTATCAATATACTACCGACGTGAACCCACTCTTAACACAAGCCATTGAGCTTAGCTGGAGGGGTTAATAGGATTGCTAGTAATGTGAAAAAAAAAATACCTACAAAATAACGTTTCTTTAGATTATAAGAATAAATATTAAACAAGAGATGAAGGGGGTCGGCCGAATCTTATTTTTTATTGCCTAGGGTGGGAGGGTGTCAAAAACTTACATAATAAATGAATGGCGCCTCAAAGACTCACTAATAAGCCATTGCGAAATTTCTTTGAATAGAAGGCGAGCCCTCAGACCCCATGGCCCTAACGTCTGGACCCCAAACGACTCAATATATAGTCTCCGCGGGTTGTCTACGCAGGTTGCATCCCACACCAAAGGTCTGTAAAGACATACCGTCCAGCCTCTTGCCATCTACAAATCACTTTGATCTTGGTTTAGGGGTCTTCCATAAATCAGGTGATGATTTTTTAGCCATTTTTTGACCCCTCCTTCCCCTTGATGATATTTGGTGAGATTTTAGACTAAACCCCTCTCTTACCCAAGATCACGTTTATTTTTTGGTACAAAAATTAACTCATCAATTTTCACGACACATGATTTCTCACAAATCCCTCTGGTGATCTTTCGTGATTTTTCCTAAACTCCTCCTTCCCCTTCGAGCCTCACATGATTTATGGACGACCCCTTATCAGGTGATGTTATCCTATTATTTTACAATGCATTAAACTAAGTAGTTGTAGCTAAAACAAGGCGTTCACGCTTATAACAAAATAAAGTAAAACTATTTTTTATTTGGATAAAGGCAGTCAGTAAAAAAGATCAATTCTCACCAAAACTCTTTTAAAGCCAATCGATCCTATATCCTATGACAATCCAAATACTCTATAAAACCAACTGAGTTTGAGAAACTAGAAAATTAGAAATCGTAAAATAGACGACCTTTGAGCCCTGTCTACGAAATGTATGGAAAACGTTTTTTTTTGCCATTTCAGACATTTATAGTACCCAAAGCTCAGTTGGTCCCATAGAGTATTTTGATTGCCATGAGAAACAGACTTGATTGGCATCAAAAAAGATATAAAATATTGTCCTACATGAAAAAAACCCTCCTTAAGAAAAATCAATAGTTAAATCACAAACATAGCCATCGAATCTTAGACTAAAATAATTACAGAATGATATCTCTGAAATGAATGAACACTTGAATGAATGAATGAATGAATGATACTAACAACTTTAATATATCCTGCATCTGTTCTCTCTGGGTTTTTTTAGCATTGTCATTTATCACATTGTCCACACCTCTGGCTGGCTGGCTATTATGTATAATTGTCAATTAATCACATTGGCTGTAATGTATACGCAAATAAATAAATGTTGTCTTGTGGGTTGAAAGACCACCATTGTAATGGTCTTTCGAGCCGTAGTCTATCGCGGTCCAAAAGGCTATCTCTATTTACCCCATTTTGTCAAAACACAACTGATAAAGTAACAAACATAAAACGATTTAGATAAAATTTGGTATAGAGATAGTTTGATTCCCGAGAAAGGACATAGGGTAGTTTTTATCGTTATAACCGACATCCACGCGAACGGAGCCGCGGCCAAAATTAGTGATATAATATTATAGTCACGAATTACAATTAGTTTTTTATGAATTAAAGATAAGTTTTTCTTGCAGAGTTCCTAACACGGAAGAAAGAAAAAGCAGCCAAGAAAAACGAAAAAACAGTGAAAATAAAGAAGTATCTATATATTTAGAAGATGATAACAATGATGAGTGAGTATATTTTGTAGAATTACGGGTCAATTGGTGTCATATACACTTGCTGACCCGCGCAACTTCGTCTGCGCCAATTTCCCCGGTTTTTGCAACATTTTTCATTGATGCGCCGCTCCTTTTGGTCGTAGCGTGATGTTATATAGCCAATAGCCTTCCATGATAAATGGGCTATCCATCACTAAAAAAGATTTTCAATTCGATCCATAGTCCCTGAGAATATCGCGTTTAACTAAACAAACAAACTCTTTAGCTTCAATATTAGTAATTACTGGGTGACCCGTGCAACTTCGTATGCCTTAATTTTCCCCGTTTTTGCAACATTTTTCATTGCTGCGCCGCTCCTTTTGGTCGTAGCGTGATGTTATAGTCTTCCTCGATAAATGGGCTATCCAACAGTAAAATAATTTTTCAATTCGGACCCGTAATTCCTGAGATTATCGCGTTCAAACTAACAAACAAACACTTCAGCTTTTCAAGATTAGTAATTATAGACAAGTATTGCATGTCCAGATTTACCATTTCTGGTTGCATTTTTATTTTTTTTAGATCTATACTAATATTATAAAGCGAAAGAGTTTGTTTGTTTGTTAAAAGGCGCTAATCTCAGGAACTACTGGTCCGATTTGATAAATTCTTTTTTTGGTGGATAGCTCATTTATCGAGGAAGGCTATAGGCTATATAACATCGCGCTACGACTAATAGGAGCGGAGCAGCGACGAGAAATGTTGCAAAAACGGGGAAAAATTACGCTTACGAAGTTGCGCGGGACAGCTAGTGACTAAATAAAAAGACGAGCAGGCCGTGCGCCTGATGGTAAGAGTCACGCGTCGCCCATAACAGTATCAGTGACACAAAAACCCTTGTTTGGCAAAGATCTGAATATCACCGCCCTTTGCTCCTCATTTGAGACATTAGTTCCCTTTAACCGAAACACAGGTGATTTGTTAACATCACTATTTCACGGAAGATTAACTGTCACTGTTGTGTTACCCACCAAGACGGCCTGTAGCTTAGAGTTGCCACCGGTAAAAATAAAAATCTGTTGTACATTGTATGCTGTATTATTAATTATTTTTTTGCAGTGACAACACATTCGACATACAACAGGATCCAAGAAGTATTCTTAGGAGCACAAGATCGTTATTTTATACCTCAAAATATTATAGCAATAAATTTAAAAAAGTGGGAACACCCATAAACAGACTAAACGATAATTATCTTTGATAAATTAATCTGTATAATAAATAGGTATTACATAATAATAATGTTTGTGTGTTGTATAGTGTAAACTTTGTAAAAAAAAAATGAATTTCTGGAGTTCGGTTTAGAGAACTTTATTACTCGAAAAACTTTACAGTTCACTTAATGAGTAATACATTTTTATATAGTTAAGTATAATGTGGTAGTACAATCTGACAGCCGGTGTCCCAGAGAAGTAGTGGAGTTGTAGACAAAATGTATAGATTTGCAATTAGTATTAAGTATAGTAATAGTTTTATTCGTAAATATTTTCATATATACAGGGTGTAACAGAAAGGTGTGGTCATATTCAAGGGTTGGTATGTGCCCATGATACTGAGTGCACATACCTAATTTTATCAAAATCGGAGTACCCTAAAAAAATATTTATGATTTTCTAATTTGTTTATTTATGAATGATAAAGTTATTAATTAAAAAAAGTATGACTTAAAAAGTTTTATGCCATAATAATTTAATCGAATTTCGTAACAAAGGGGATATAATACTTATGCCATACGCCTTTCACTACAAAATTTAGACAAAAAGAATATGCTATAACTATGTAATAATAATGCAACCAGCTATGGCACCATGGTAGGTGCATTACTGATAACATACCCTATTCGCTGCTGAAATTTGACCACACCTTTCTGTTACACCCTGTATATATTTTAAGTTTTGATTTGAAAAGAGACATACTTGTACACTCTTTTATATCCATTGGCAAGTTATTAAATATTTTAACGCCGTCATGTAATATACTTCTTTTCCCGTAATCAGTTCTAGGTAAATATAGTTTTATTTTGTTCGTGTCCCTAAGATTGTGGGTGTAGCTTTTTTTAGTAAGAGAGATTTGAGTGTTTATGTGACCGGATAGAATTTTCTTTATTAAAATGCATGTGTTGTGTGTGTATGTCTGTTTTATATTAAAGATTTTAGTATTTTTATATAGATCAGGCGTGTGTGTCAGTCTGTCATAATTAAATAATATTTTTATTGCCTTATTTTGAGCTACCTGTAATGGCTTTAAATTTGTTTTTGGGGCATTACCCCATATTTCGATTAAATAATCTAAATTAGATTTCACTAATGCGTTATAGATCATCTGCCGGGTTTTAACTGGGATGCAAGAAGACATCTTATGCAATATGCCAACAAGAGAAATTATTTTATTTTTTACTTTTTCTATATGTGGTTTCCAAGTAAGTTTATCATCTATAAGTAGACCTAAGTAATTTTCCTGCTGTGATCTATGATGTATATCATTATTTATAATTAAGGGTGGATAATCTGTTATTGGTTTATTTTTTGCACGAAATATCATAAATGAAGTTTTTTTTGTACCTATTAATGGTAAGTAGGTTACATTGACACCAGGTTGTGTAAGTAGTTAAGTCACCTTGGGCTTGATTCATTAATTGTTTTATATTTTTACCATAGTAAAAAAGACATGTATCATCAGCATATAGAGTAATTTGCCCAGTTAAGTTAATTCTACTTATATTATTTATATAAATCAAGAATAACAGAGGCCCCAAAACCGAGCCCTGTGGAATTCCACATCTTACGTTTTGTGGGGTGCTAAAGTGGTTATTTATCTTTACTATTTGTACTCTATTCGTTAAATATGATTCTAGTAATTTATAAGCCGAGTTACTGCGCGTATTACGAGTATTGCCACATGGTTGAAATTTTGGTTTGAAGGCTTAGTTATAAACCCAAAATTTTGTTTAGTGGGGGTAGGGGGGGGGGGCAAAGGCACTTGTCCACCAACGCGAGAAAGCATGGAACTATTGACAATTTTTCAGCTCAAGAAAAGTTCAATTAATGTAGGTCCCGTGTAAATAAAGAGAGAAATCGGTGGAGTCGTCTGCTACCTACTTCGCCACAAAGATTTGACCTAGGCCCCAACACTTTTTTTATATGATTTATTATATTTCGTAATTTCGCCACTTTGATACCTTTACTTTCATATCTTTATACAACCATAACTTTTTTTAATGGACATGTCTATATTATCTTTTCTTCTTGGTTAATAAAAAAATATTGGGGATTACATCAAATCTTTGGTGATGAGTAAGGCAACAACCCTATATAGTTGACCGCTGATTGTTCACACTGCCGGGAACAACTCGCCCAAAGCTTTATCTCTTTTGTTTACATGGGATCTACATCTACTATGCGTTTCAAATGAGAAGATAATCGCGATCGCGACAACTCCACTCTGTACTTGTCAAAAGTGTACCGCTAGCAACAAGAACTCCCAAGTCGGGTAAAGTACGCGTGTGTATGGTAATGGAACGGACGTAATATTTATTTGCTTTGAACTATGCACTTATATTTTTCTTTAATATAATATTAATTGTATTCTTTATTATTTAATAAACATCAAACAGAAATAAGTAAATAGGCAAAAGTCAGACGTGATATTATTTTTAACTAAAACATATCTATATTATTAAATAGTAAAATACAGTGTTTATGCATAATTCATTAGAGTAGGTAGGTACTTCTGTGTAATACTAATGACACCATTTTACGAATCATTTTATTGCTGACCTTACGTCATACAACGAAGTTGCAGTCGTAATTCGAATCAAAATGTCATCATGACAGTTATCAACTCATTTGAAACGCATGGTATTGCACGTTTGTTGAGCAGGAAAATACTTGATAGCTGCTCGCTACTCGCAAGCGCACAGTGGGAATCTCGCAATCTAGGGGGATTTAATTACAAATTGAATTAAAAAAAATACAAGTTAAAAAAATATATTAATTGGTATTCAAATAAATAATATACTTAAAAAGTGATAGAAAACAAAGTTTTATTTTATAAAAATGAGATCTGAATATTTTTTTATATTTAAATCACCAATTACACTTTCGGCTTCATTTACGGTATAGAAAGCAATTTTAGGACATCAGGATCTAGACGACTCCGTTTTCTCTTCATTACAAACCAATGAAGGGACTATACCCCTTCAAGCTAGATATGAAGGAGTCTGATGATATAAGAAACCTATTTAGTAGGTCTGTATTGATACAACTCGTGACATTTTTCAGTTGATAAATTCCCCTATATTTTCGGGTATTTTTGTTTCTAGCCTCTTGTGCCTCCTCTAATAATTGGCTAATTGGCAAAATACAAGACACAGAAGCTATAACATCGCGGCCATGAAATAAAAAAATCTGGACACTAACTGGCATGTTATACCATGAGTATTCCCTAAGATACTGATTTCTTCTGTGTAGCTATTATCAAAAAGGAATCTAAATCGAGACACAAGACCTGAGAGTTTCTAAAATGATGTGAAACCTCGTTATTAATTCTAAATTTACCAAGGTTATATCAGCAGAGTTATCAGTAGCACCTTTAAAAAATCATCGTGCTGTGTTGCCATCATTAGTATTACTATTACCCAATTCATTTCTGAGCCATGATTGTATGTGTATCTTCCCTTAACTTGTCTTATCCTTATCTTTATTTTCTTGACCTCTAACTTGCCACGTTTTTATATCAAGTCTGTAGGTGATATGAAGTATACACTCCATAAACTAATTCAGGAATGCAAAGAGAAAGCCCAAAAGACAATGTAGCTTGATCAAAAGTTTTCATCAAAATTAGAGATGGATTATTAATCTCTGAAGGCTTTGCTGCACATATATTGAGATGAGGACGAAACATCAGATAGAGCATTACATATTTTCTCGTCTATCATAGTCAGCCTATAAACTGATTTCACTAAAATCTTAAAGTTATTTAGACTTACTTCCACGGTCGACAACATATCGATTTGATATTATGTCGTGTCAACCTCTTCTTTAATTAATGGAGTAGTCTCTTTAGCAAAGTTAAGTCTAATTGGTCGACAGTACCTTGTTGAAAAAGGGGCTAGTTTTTGCTATACTATAATGTTATTCTCTTCAACATTCACTGTTCTCATCAAATTTTTTTTCTAAATAAAATTTTAAGCTATTGCATAGCTTTTATCGCGGGCTTTGAGCGCGGCGACCGAATCAAGAAATTCCGTAACGAAAATAAAACCTAACACCCCACTCAGCCTACCATGTAGCTCGGCCAAGCGTTCGGTTAACTTATAATGTATATGGTACGACTGTACGAAGCTCGCACGGATCGAGTCGAGCTGCTCTGAAATGTAATGAAAAGAAAAAAAAAATACTATTTAACTTATGCAATTAAAAAAAAATATTTTTTTGTTTTTTTAGTTGATAAAAAATGCTATGCAATAGCTTTACCGCGGCAGTCCCCGAGTGCCACACATTTCTTTGTTTATATGATTTTCGTTGTGCTCCGTCATAACCCCACTTTAAAAGTGACAGTTCCTTCACTCCACTCTGCAAGTAATTGACCCGAGTACTTCTTTCGTAAAGATAAACTTTCGATGCTGTGATCAACTAATGATTGATTGAACGTTGCAGTTGATTCTGTTACGGTTTTATTGGAAGGATAACATTTCTTCTTAGCCTCCTTTATTCCGTCATAAGATGGTAATAAGTTTTTAACCAATTGAATTATCCTTTGCCGTATTAACTCATATTGATGTTATGATGTGTTGATAATCAGCATTTACCATCATGCTTAATGCTTCATACAGTGACTTGAACGCTTTCGCTTATCATTGTTCACGTACGCTTTTCATGATCTCTTAGGTGAACATATAGAAAGTTCTTTAACGATAACTGCAGAGTCTCTTTTACTGCTTTTCGAAGGTTACATTCATGTACCATCGTTATTTCTTCAGGGCTGGTAGACGATATTACATTTTGAACTTTGGGTTTTTTTGTCTTTCTGGTGAACGGCCAGATGATGGTAAATTATTTGGTAATTTAATGCATTCCACTAAGTTATATTCTTGTTTAGAGCGTTTACTATGTTTACCGCTTGCTGTCCATTTTTCGTTAAATCTGTTACATAACCTAACTAACTTCATTTATTGCACATTCTGAAAACTGTTTTTGGGCGTAATCACCTATTATAAAAGCAAAAACAGCACCAATTCGCTTCTTTTTCGCATTGGTGATCCAAATGAAGCGGTCGGCATCGGTCTCTCAATCGTGAGGTCGCGGGTTCGAATCCTACCCATTACACTGCCGACGTGAACCCACTCCTAACACAAGCCTTTGAGCTTAGCTGGAGGGGTTAACAAGATTGCTAGTAATGTGGGACTCAATCCCACATTGCTAGTTATCTTTTCTTTTATAAAAAAAAAAAAAAAAATTAAAAAAATGTTTTTTGTAATTGGTCATTCTAAAAACCGAAAAAAAAATTTATGACGGTCGCACAAAATCGCAAGATTTATCAATTGTTCTCAAAAGTTAAGACTTTAAACAATTAAAACACCGGGATATTCAGTCATTTTTCAACAAGACTATTCCTTAATTTGATCTGTAATCTCAAATAAAGATGACAATTATGGTTGTAGTCCGTATTGTTGACAAATAGGGTTTTAGGTATAACTATATTATCATTAATAAAAAAATATATATATTTAAATCCCCCTAGAAATATATATATTTAGATTCCCACACTTTGCAGCGGAGGGACAATGCCTTAGTACCTATCTAATATGTATTATGTTCGTGATACATCGCAATATTGCCAATTAAAAATTGTAACTTGTAAATTTACCTATTTTATGGTCTATCGATTATAATGTTAACTAAGTCATTGGGTAGGTTAAATTTAAGTAATAAACTGAAAATATCAACATCTTATTATTTTTATCAAAGTTTAAAGCCTAAAAAAAAAACAATTAATAATCATATTATCAAGCTAGTCCGTTGCGTATAAGATACAATAATAAAAATTATGAATTAAGTAACTAGCGCAAATAATTTAATACATTACTTTATATATTTAAATGTATTTATATATGTATATACATATATATATATATATATATATACAGGATGATTTGTAATATACTAATATATATATATATATATATATCCAGAAGTCCAGAAGCTAATTTATCGGGATGTGTTTTTGAATATTTCTTGGGGGGGAGGGGTATAGGTGGTACAATAGCGTATTTTATTCTATGTGAGAAAAAGATCTATAAAATGTATTATTAAAAGAACTTTTTTTATATCTTTTCTAATACGTCATGAAATAGTAGCCGTCATGTTATTACGTCATACGGCTGTGTGAACTAAAAGTATCAATTGTCTACTGATCGGTAATTATACAGCCTGTTTATCAGCGCATTTGTTTACACAGCCAACTGCCATAGTCATGACCACAGCAATATGGCGTCCACTGCGTCCATCGTTTTTGTCAAAATACGCGCGAAATTTTAAAATGTATATGTGAATAATTTACATGCATTTTTATGGCACTTATTGATGGAAAAAACTCGTCCTTTTTTTAATGATATATTAGCACTTAGTTTACTGTTTAGTAAGGATGTTACGGATATGACATTTTGGAAACGGATACGGATATAAGAATAACATTATATCGGTTTCGGTTTCGGATATAAAGTTATTTCGGATTATCTGTTAGTTTCGGATAATTTCGGTTACGGATATTCGATTACTAATATATAATAAAAAAATACAATCAGTCGTTTACTTAAGTAATTATTATAGCTTTTGCTAAAGCGCACACTAGCGCTTTAGCAAAAGCTATAATAATTACTTAAGTAAACGACTGATTGTAGCAGCCGGCATACCAAAAATTAGGTTTTAGTAATTTATCCAAAACTTTTATATCGGATTCGGTTTCGGTAATGGAGCTCCATAACATCCCTGCTGTGTAGGTACCTTTCTTTTTGCAATAAGGGGGGATCAACCCCCAAATCTACCCCCCCCCCCCCCTCGTCATGGGCTCGGCTGACCCATAAATGTTATTAATCCGTTTGGTTTAGAAGGCGTTGAACTCAGAAATTATTATTTATTTTTTTAAAGTACCATAATGTATTACCGACAATAATACATTGCATTGGTTTGTTAGAATTGTTCAATATATTATAGAATTTTATAAGCTACGGGTCTTAATCGCGTAAATATTTTATTTTAAGTCTAAATACCTTTGTTTATTTCCCGACGTTTCGACCGTATTGCAACGGCCGTCACGGGTAGGACAGTCTACCCGTGACCACGGCCGTTGCAATACGGATACATATACATACAAATACGTAGCTTATAAAATTCTATAATGTGTACAAATCGCGAAAATTTACGAACATATAATGTTCAATATAATCTCGAAATAATGTAAATAGTTAAAAAATGTAATCAATTAAGTACTTGCATTTATTAGATTAAGTATACATAAGGTCTTCTCAAGCTATGGATGGTAGAGATAAGGATTAATATATGTATGTACATTAAAAGGTGCGTCGAAATAATATTAATACAATTCAATATTTTCGGACAACTCACACTACGCCATCTGATCCTAAACTAGGCAGAGCCTGTTCTATTTCAACCAGACAACTGATAATTTACACCTTACATCCAGACACAGAATCAACAATCGTTCTCATCACATAAATATGTATCCTGCATGGGAATCGAACCCACGACCTTTGTCTTACGTCTGGTCTCAATAATCTAACTATCGATGGATTTGGCTACTAGAGGTATATATTTGACATAAAGCTCTATAGAAAATATGTCAAATATATACCTCTAGTAGCCAAATCCATCGATAGGTAGATTATTGAGACCGGCTGTTAGCAGTCAGAGTCAATAACCACTAGTCACTAGACTAACGGCAATCAAACATTAGGAACTGTTATTAACAATTGATTGCTGGCATTTTTTCGATATATATATTTAAAGTTATACTTATTATAATATTCTAGATGTTACTTCTTAACATACCTCAAGCACTAGACGGAGACCGTTTTATAATTTAAATTTGTAAATAAATTAGAAATAAAAATAAGTGACAAATTTTAATCATTTTATTTTAATGTGTCGTGAATTATATTCATCAAATATACCCTTTTATTCATCTTGCGAATGTTTTGTCTTTTATATTATGTTTTGAAAATGAGACGAAAAAGAATCATTCGTTAGTTTAAATGTTGCTAAGTATTATGAATAACGGGGATAATGTTAATAAGGTTCCCTATTTAATCGCATAATTTTTTTAGCCATAATTTAATGTAGCATAATTTTATCTGTACTACTAGGTGTTACGCATAGTATTATTTGGCATAATTTTGTTACTCATAACTACTATTGGCATAATGCTTGAAAAGCATATTATTTTATAGCATAATGTTACACACACTTAACGTTATTTGTGCATAAGGCACCTGTCCGACCAATGGCGAGAAAAAGAGCAGCGATTTTTTGCTCTAGACACGTTCATACTTATTTAGACTCCGTGTAAACAAAAGAGATACAGATATTAATAGTTGATTGCTGAGTGTTCACACTGCCGGCGACAACTCGCTCTATACTGCATCTCTTTTGTTTACACGGACGGGATCTACAAAATACATCTGTTGTACGTTTCTTGAGTGATAAATCGCTACTCGCTTCTCGCTCATCGTCGTTGGTGGGACATGTGCATAATTCTACACTACATAATAATGCGATACGGATTATAAATGTAATTTTCGACTTATTACCATTAATTAACATATAGCCAAAATCGTAAATTGGTGTTAAAACAGATATGGAAACGGTCAATATTGTTATTTAGTGTAGAAAATAAACCGTTAAAGTGCTTAGGGGTTGTAAAAACCATTTTTAGATTTAGGGTTCCGTTTCTGAAATATTAAGCTTTAAAATGCAATTTTTTTGTTAGGAGTCAAGTGTCCCCCCACCCCTGCCAGCTAAATGGGTGATGTTGGGTAGGTATGTGAAAAAAATCATGGTAGTAGTATATATAGCGAAATTAAAAAGAAAACTATCAGCTAAGTAGGCTTGACAAGTTTACGAGCAACCAACAAACTCCATAACAAATTTCATTGAAAATTATTATTAAGTAGGTATGACGTTGTAAGTATGAAACAAAAAACAGAAAACCCACTACTTAAGCCGCATAATGCGGGTGGGCAGCGGGGGGGGGGGGAGACTACTTTGTTCGTGGCCCGACCTGTAGGCCTACTCTCTTTCTCTTAAACGAAGTTCATGAATTTTCGTTTTCTTTTATTTCTCGAGTTTACGGGGACTATTCTAATTAATTTCTGGATAAGGTGCATTTTCGTTTTCTTTTATTTCTCGAGTTTACGGGGACTATTCTAATTAATTTCTGGATAAGGTGCATTTTCGTTTTCTTTTATTTCTCGAGTTTACGGGGACTATTCTAATTAATTTCTGGATAAGGTCAAGACGTCCGAACCCATAGACGATTATCAGACACGAGTGGATTGAATTGATGTTGCTGACACTGTACATTACCACCTCATTTTTAATCGAAACTTCGTTTTCATTGAATTAGAGTAGGCCTCCTGCACTTGTCCGGTTTAAAATTCCGTAGCCAAAATTGCAAAATCGGAACCCTTATAGTTTCGTCATGCCCGTCCGTTTTTGGGAATAATTAATCCGAAAGTTACATAAATTGTGTCTACTTCCCATTTATCTTTGAAACCGTAAGACAAAAAAAAAATACTCGCCGGCAGTGGGAACGTTAAGCGATCAACTGTTAATATCTGTATCTCTTTTGTTTACACGGGATCTACGTAAGTATGTACGTGTCTTGAGCGATAAAATCGCTTACTCGCTTTATTACCGTTTGTGGGACGGGATGAGATCCCGTCCCACAAACGGCGATTGCGATTTCTGCTAGTGCATTTTTTTACATTGTGTTTTTTCTTAAGTAGTGCATTTTTTTGTAGTATCGGCTATAGAACCATACACTGAGCATTTTTTTTTCTCTTCCCGCCGATATTACTCAGTAAGGATAATGGCTCGCACATTCTGTGCATTTGCCAGTTTCAAGTTTATTTTCTTTCTAGTTTTCTTCTTTGAATCACCAAGTCTTGTTTTGTATTCGTTGAGTATAAGTATTTGTTGTTTAATTTGCATTCGTTGAGTATATTTGTTCTGTGATACAACACGTTAAACGCGGAGACCCTTTTATATTCATTTTTTTACCGTTTTATCTAATAGCGTTTATACGAATAAAAATAATTGCGTTATAACTTTATGCGATTCAAAGTTAGACCAAATTAATATCACCTAAATAATATTTATGCCCACTAAAACATTGTGCCAAAGTTTCAATGCGAAAGTATTGTTTATGCCTCAGGACTGTCTTCTTCTTCTCTGAGTTTATGGCAATCTAGCCGTTTTAACGGCTAATTTCTGCCAGTGTCAAGTATATATGCGCTACAGGCACAAAGTCTCGTTGTTATTCAATTATCACGTATTCAAATTATTTTTTACAAGTTAAACTCGGAGTTGTAAAAAGAATGGCCGGTCAGTTTGCCGCCATTTTTACAACTCTTCACAGGACGGTCATTCGATTCGACATTTGAATTTGCTGTCAGTTTGTACGGGGTAGCCATTGACGTAGAGAACAGGACTGCCCAATAACCTCACAAAATTGCCACCTCTAGAAAGAGATAACGCTACTTTGTGGACAATATCTAGCAAAGGCCGCACGAGGTTTTTCGGATTGAAGTTGGCGAAAAGTGGTTGCGCAGATGCATTTTTTACCAATAAATAGTGACAGGAAGCGGGCTGCGGTGGCGGTAATTAAACCAAGAGAATTAGAGATGCGATGACGCCTTACATTGTTATAATTAGTATTACTAACTCATATTTTTGTGACTTTTCGTAAAGAAATTGTTTTTCAAACTTTCTTTAGTATTTACTGTAACTGTTCTAAATTTAAACTCATTTATATAGTATTTTGACTGCCTCTGTGGCCCGGGGGAGTGTGTCCGACTGCTACGCAAGAGGTCGTGGGTTCGATTCCCACACGGGACACCACTTTGTGTGATCCACAAATTGTTGTTCCGAGTCGGGGTGTACTTTGTGTCCGTGACTTATATGTTTGTAAAAGTTCCCGCGACACGGCTTGTACCCTACTGCTGGAGTCGTTATTTTCAAATATATATATATATATATATATATATATATATATATATATATATATATATATATATATATATATATATATATATATATATATATATATATAAGTTATTGTTGAATTAAAATGTTGTTAGTTTTTTTAATCGAATTAACATAATTAGTCGTTTTCGCAAGTAATTTTAGGGTCGCATCTCTATGACATGCGCGAAAACCTAACTTCAATCCGGTCAAGTTACGTTGATCCAACACAAAAGATAGTTATAAAAACAATTTCTTTACGAAAATAATCACAATAAACACGAGTTAGTAGTTAGTACACCAAGTTTGGTGTTTTGATAACAGATTCACTCATTACGTCAGTCTTCCATCTAACAATGAAAATATGCGACATTTTACGTGCATCAAAATAAAAAGAAACGAGTAATTATGTAAAATTCGATCGTGTGAAATAAATTGACGCAGTAAGGAGTACGATCGTATTTGCTTCATTTTCGTTTCGCATTAGCATGTGATCGATAATGATGTCGACTTAAATATATGTTTTCTTTTGAAAACATAGTACCTACCAACCAATGTCGGCAATTGAAATGTAATATATTATTATATTAATTAAAACACATCACATGTATTATACGAATTGTTGTTTGATTTTGCAACCTTAACTATTACCTACCTACGAGTAATATGTCTTGAAAAATCCAAATCGTCAGCAGTATTAGTTAGTGATTTTTGCTTAGTAAAAATGGAAACGATGAATTATTAGCACATCTTCAGATTAGCATTTCTACAGATTCGCATTTTTTCGGATTCGCATCTCTTCAGATTAGCATCTCTTCAGATTCTCATTTCTTCGGAGTCTCACTTAATCAGAGTACAGTTAAATAATAAAACGAATATGTTAAAAACAAGATAATATATTTAATAATTATTTTACAAATGAATTAATATAGTAATACACTCCGGAATGGTTATATCTCCAGATATGCATTTCTGAATGATTTCGTATTGCTCTTGATCTTTACTTGACCTTTTAGGCTCAGAATTATTCTTTTTAATTCTGAAATCTTGATACTTTGCTTCCTTTTTTAAAAGAGAAATGAATAAAAATAACTTAGGGTGGATACCAATTCTAATTCGGAGACGGTGATGTAAGCCTTCTAACGAGCTTGTTGTCCTATTTTTTTGTTTATAGCAGCTCAAAACGTCGGATGTTATTTTTTTAATCCATTGATTATGAAAATATTCTTTGAATGTATCTATATTTTGTATAGCTGGTTCGTTTTCAAATATATATAGAATAGCTTCCGGTATAAGGTGAGAAGGTAACAAAGCTGTGGTCATAAGTTTCTTTACAAATTCACGGCCTTCATCACAGGAGCTTATTCCTAATTCTTTAGATTTTTTCCATATGGCCCGTTGATAATGAAAAAAACATCCTTTTAATTCGACACCAATGAAATTATTCTTTACAGCATTTAGAACAGCTATTTCGAAATCACTTATATAATGAGTAATATTTAACAACATTTTATTCTTTAAAATTGAAAACAATGTATTATATGTGATTTCACTTTTGTCCGGCAAAAGAGCATAAATAACGGGCACGATTCGGGAATTTTCAGTTTTGCTTAAATCTACATGTAATGTATATAGTTGGTAATATGGTTTTGGCACAGTTTTGAAAGTGCCATCGCCCAAATAACTGGTCTCATTATTGACGATATCAACTGCTAAAGGTGTTGCAAATATTAAAATGTTATCTTGGTTACTTACTAAGAACTTTTCGCTTAAAATTTTAGGTAGAACGACATCCTGTACATTATTGAACGTGCTTTTTTTAACTTTCAATGTTCTATAACGATGTCTATTTAACGTGTCTTTTACAGACTTAAAAGAAGGTATTTCTCGAGACGTACTTGTAGAAGCAGTTTCTTTTAAATCTTCAAATTGTTGTTCAAATATCGATTGCACTGGTTGCATGTTGAAACTTTTTCCTTACATTTTTGTAGACATATATCAACTTTATTTTTTATAATATTTTGCTTACACATATGTTGGGATTGCCTTAGTATTTTTAGTCTATCGGAAGATAATGTGATTGATGCACAACAAATACCTCCAATTGGTTGAACCACTTTTATTATTAATACTGAAATAATATTTATGTCCAGATTTTATGAGCACATCTTTATTACGAGCACTTTTAATAAACACAATGTCATTATCTGTATTCATAGCGATACTACAAATATTAAAGTATTTCCAGTATTTCAGTTTTACAAATCCTAACCATTGATCAAAACATAACATGACATTCAAAAACTGACATTGAAGTCACAGAGATGTGTGATATTAAACCATCCAGCCAGTAAACACGGGATCAAAAAGGTTAGATTCGGTAGATGCAATCTCTTTGCATTAATGAATAAATCCAAAGTAATATTATAAATGTGAAAGTAACTCTGTCTATCTGTCTGTATATTACGCTTTCACGCCTGAACTACTGAACCGATTTTAATGAAATTTGGTATAGGGGTAGATGGGACCTTGAGGACGGACATACGAGTAGGCTATGTTTTGCCGGGATAACCGACATCCACGCGGGCGGGGCCGCGGGCAATAGCTAGTTAACAATAAGTTCAGGAGGTACATTGGTCCAATACTTTTTGCGTCGCCTGTACACATATGGTGAAAAGAGACTCCGAAGAAATGAGAATCTGAAGAGATGCTAATCTGAAGAGATGCGAATCCGAAAAAATGCGAGTCTGTAGAAATGCTAATCTGAAGATGTGCTAATAATTCGAAACGATTAGTTTCAGAAATTTCTTGACGACGATTCTTGTAATGATGGCAATCTAGCCGATTTTTTGTGTACGTCAGGATGACGGGTGTACCTCAAAAAAACAGTGATTCTATACACATGACGGCAATGTGAGGAATGTGCGTAAACTTTAAAGCAATGTGCTTTTATAAAACTAGAGTTATTTCAAAAAGTTAGTGAGCCGCCAGCCTGACGTCAGAATGACGGGTGTAAACATTTTTTGTTAATTTGAACGCCTGCTTATTTTAAACTAAAAATCACGACGAAATGTTTAGTAAAATTTTAACTTCGTCGTGATTGCTAGTATAAAATAAGCAGGCGTTCAAATTTAAAAAAGAAAAAAATATCACAATTAACAAAATATCGCATCAAATTAACCTTGTGGTAAGTTCGAGCACATTGCTAGAACATATATATTGCTACGGTAATGTCTTCATACTAATATATAAAGTAATTTGCTCAGATTAAAAATACACCCGTCATTCTGACGTCAGGCTGGCGGCTCACTAACTTTTTAAAATAACTCTAGCTTTATAAAAGCACATTGCTTTACATTTTACGCACATTCCTCACATTGCTAGAACATTGCCTTCATGTGTATAAAATCACTGTTTTTTGAGGTACATCCGTCATCCTTATGTACACTTTTTTTTATTTAAATGATAACTAGCAATATGGCATTGTGGGTTCCACATAGCAATCCTGTTAACCTCACCAGCTAAATATAATGGTTTATATTAGGAGTGGGATAACGTCGGTAGTATAATGGGTAGGATTCGAACCCACGACCTCACGATAGAGAGTCCGATGCCTCAGCCATTAAGGCTACCGCCGCTTCTAGATCAGATTTTTCGGATTTTCGATCCAATTTCTGCCAATATCAAGTATTTTTATATATTTTAACTGCTCAAGTACTCGGTTTTACAAATATTTTAAGTATTAACGCACGCACGTCAAATGCGGCGCTGTTAGAAGAACGCAGCTCATTAATTTCTTTTTGTCGAAATGTCACAACCCGCTACAGACGGATTAATTCATCCTGGTGGCCGTTTGCGGAACTAAGGTAAAACATACGTTTCTTTATTCCCTATAAGGTCTAGGGAACAATTTAAAAAAAGAAACTAAGTCTGCTATAAAAATGCAATTATTGTATTATTAAAGTCTGCTATAGTTTATCTGTTAGTTCACCTTTAAAGAAAATATATTTGACCATAATTTACTTTGGAAGTTCTTTTATTTCTTGCTACAAAGTAATTGCCTGCGTATAAAGATTAACAAGGGCAAAACGATGACCCCTCCTCCTGATAGTCCTGAATGTAATAAGGACATAAGAACCTTCACAACTGGACACTACATTCATATTAATATACAGGGTGGGTAGGTATTGCACCCCCACCTCCTGTCACGAACTTGGGGTTCCAATACAATGTGTTATTGATTTTTAAACACGCCTAAGATAGCTTGCCAAGCGAAAAATGTTTCTTCCATTTTTTTTAAATACTCTCACCTCTTTTGTTAAACAGTTTCAAATGATAGTTTTTAACATGGAGAATGTTATGGTAATCAGTTAGGTGAATGCGTTCAGCGTCTACCATAATGGACTGTACCAGAAAAGAGTGCTAGATAGGTATCAATGTCAAATAATTTTATTTCAAGTAAGTATTCATATTATGGACTGAATTTAGATATCTTCGGGGTTCTATATTTTTCTGCTTCGGCTTTCAATTTATCTTAAAAACTTGTTTCTAAATATCGACTCACAAGAAAGTAAATTAAATGGCAACACTAAACTGACAATTTACTTTTTAATTGATATGACAGATGATAGCAATCAATACAAATTGCTAGGGAAGTCCAAACTGAAATTATTGTAATCGATAAAGGATGAAGACAACAAAATATCGACACTTTTTATAATTTCGAAGTCTTGAAAGTTATAGCTTTTCATTGATTCCCTTTCCAGTGTTTCTTCTGTTTATTTATTTTTTATTGCGAGATTCTTCCTTAAAACCTTTTCATTCTATTTAGGCCTCAATTTCATTTTTTTTTTCTTAGAAGTATATAAAGTCGACAATGTTAGAACATTAAAGAGACCATATCACTATTTGGTTTGTCCCACAGTTTTACATATGTGTATATTAATGTCAAAATAAGTTTTTTTTTACCGTGAACAATTTGCTGGACATCTTATTGTTGTGTAAATGAAAATATACATTATAGATAGGTTGCCGCGATTTTTTTATTTTTAATATTTTTTGCAAGAGCCATTAAACATCTCGTACTTAACCTGTAGCATGGCTATGATGGCTATTTTTTAAACCACTGAGTACATTAATATATTTTGAAATGAAAGCTGTCAGAAACGAATGACTACTCTTTGGAATGACTGCCTCGGTGGGGCAGCGGTTGTGTAATTAATGTAATTAATATTAATTTAAACATTTATTTTCTCTCCACAATAAAAATATTTTAAAATACGTTTGTGTAGGTAGCTACAATTATTATATTCTTCAATATTGTGGGAGACTGTTGCCCATAAACTAGGCTAGAGGCCTGTATTTCAGGATTTTGAGTAAGAATTGTGCTTTTTTTTTAAACTGGTCTGTTTTTGTAACTGAATCTGCGGTTACCAAGATAATAATTGATTTTAAATACATTTATATATACTTAGATTACATATATTTTAAGGTACTTACCAACATTTATTAAATATGTACTAGCTGCCTGCCCCGGCTTCGGACGGGTGTCATATCGTAGATTTTTATACCTTGAGTTATTACATTATTGAAATTTTCGTAGAGATCTCAATTTTTTTTAATAATTAAATATAGCCTATGTTACTCCTCGATAATGTAGCTTTCTAATGGTGCTTTTTTCTAAATTTTTAAAATCGGTCCATTCGTTTTTAAGGTTAATCGTAACATACTACAAATCTTTCCTCTATATTATTTCTGTACCTAGATAAAAATATTATTTATGGTGAAAGTTATAAATAGGCAATTTTACTTGAAATGCGAGTAGCTTTAAATTTTTCCAATATTTGATTAATTTCACGAGACTTTAAAATTTAACAATATTTTTTCATAGAATTTTTATTTTTTACATTTTAAAAACACCAACATTGTTATAATCTGTTATGCGCAGTGAAAAACGGTACCCTTTTGTATTTTGACAAATGAGTAGTAGAGGTACTATGTATTGTACGTTAGTGGGTGGGACAGGCGACTCATGAGAGGGAGGTGCTGCCAAAAGAAGGTTACATCTTACACCCCAAACGGTGTAAGCAACCTTCTTTTAGCAGTGGGGGCACCTCCCTGGTAGAACAATAAGTATAAATCACTAATAACCACCCCTAAAAAAAGTATTATATAAAATGAATATGTTTATTAGGTACTTTTAAAGTAAGATTTGAAATATGACACTGAAGACTGACAATTTAAGTTATTACCTAATTTTTGGTGTTACGTAATAGGCACATAATTTAAGTAAATTTAAAAAATACACGATTTATATATTTTTTTCCGTATTTTAATTTCTTGCAGAAATTCAAACTTTGACTTACATTAAAAAGTATTACTTTATGCAATCGATATCCAATTTATTAATAATGCAACAATATGCACTAGGGTAACGCCATTTCACCTGTGTGGCCCTGCTAATAAATTACAGATCAAATCGGGATGCCCTGGATAGGGCATTACATTTCCTGCTCTATTCATACATGTAGGCATCCATGTCAATGATCAGAGTGCATCAAAGTGCATCACAGAAAAAATATCCGAAAAAATACTGTCATGCCATACTGTGCAGTGCGATGGTGCGGTGTAAATAATATGACGGAAGAATTCAGAAAATATAATATTACTTTTCACCGGTAAGCTCTGATTTTGATATAATAAATATTAGTGTTATTATTTAGGAGTTCTACTTTCGTTGGGCGATTGCGTCCTGTCAATAGTTGGCGCATGCGTTAGTATCAACACACATCACTAGATACTACGTACCTAGATGACCTATGCCGCCATTTTTCTTGTCAAATTGCGTAATAAAATAGCGCCAACATTGCGTTGCTATGGTAACGTCTTGCGGTAAAGAGAATGAATGAACGGGTACATAAGTATTAGCAGAGCCAAGATTTATTTACTACTTCGAGTATAGGTACTCTCTTAGCAGGTGACAAGTTTTTCGCCGTATATCCTAAGTCTATGTTTTTCGCAATCCGACGTTTTCGTAATTGCCCGTAAGGTGTGGGGTAAAATCAATGGCTTTTTGTTGCGATGCCTATATTTTTTAAGCTCATTTTTTCTGCATCAATTACATAATGGGAAACCATTACGTAGGTACAAAATTGATGCAGCCGCAGAATGTACCTAACATTTATTACACACAGAGATAGAACCAAAGTATACTTAAATGAAAATGGGGGTCACTCACAGTCACGTACCTACCTAATGAATGATTTGAGAAGTGGGGTAAGATCACCAATGCGTCTATTTTTTTATTTTACATTTTAGTACTCCAATGTAAGTGATAAATAGACGCGCTGCTTCTCAACAATTTATGTAGTCAAGTTTCCAATATACGTTCCAAAAAAATATTACATAACATACCAATAAAAAATTACAATATTTGTGTATGTACTTATCCCATTTTTAGTCCATTGAGATAGATATTCTCAAATTTTATCGCGACGATAATTTATAATCTCGAAATGGTTAACAATACTTAACAAGTAGGTACCTACTACTGCTGATGTTACCCCAAGGATAATAAAATAGAAAAGGATATATCGTTTTTGTTTTAAATTTCGATTGTAACAATTTTTTTTTTATAAATATATTTGTAATCATAGGACACTGTACTGCTTTAGGAACATTAGACTTTTTTCCCCATAATGTCACATTCGATGATAGCTTCGAAGTCTTTTTAGGTAAAATAAATAGTACTAAATAAATAGTAGTAATGTGATGAAATACCCAATAAGTAAATTTGTAGCTGTAAATTTACAGGTTCACAGAATAAAAAACTAGCTATAAGAATCATCCCATCTCCAAATAATATCCGTGATATCCATTTATCATTTTAGATATAGGTACAGGTGCTAACAACTCTCTAACTTGTGCGTAACCACAAATTGATAAGACAATAGAACGTGTTAAAAAAACTAAAGTTTTGTGTCTTGAATTGATATTATATCTACTTAATTCAAAATAAAATTGCATTAATTAAAATTAAGAACCCTTTTGTATGAGTTTATAAAGGGGTTAAGATCGAATGGGTGTCATTCCAAACTATAGTTTATGTGTTAACCGGTTAAAATCGAATATACAAAATTCTTAATAGGTGTTTAAGCACCAGACGGCATTTAAAAGGATGGTTGGCACAGATCACACACTGCACTGATTCTTCGAATAAAACCACTGTGGTAGATACTTACGTCTGTTATCATATTTCAACAAAAAATACATAAATCCGGCTCGAAGGACCACTGTTTAAGCACCAGACGGCACTTAAATGATGTTTTGATGATTGTCGACTACTTAGATGATCAAATTAAAAGACTACGTCTGTGCTCTCTCGTTATTTAAGCATATTTTAAAGCATATTAATCACACAATGCCATCTATTAGCCAAAAACATGAACCAAAAAGAAATGTAGGTATTTACTTTTCTCCTGAACAATAGATAATATAATATCTTATAATATCTTCTTTTCTCGGGCTTTACCTATTGTTTGTGAACAGGCATTACCAGTAAATGTAGAATCGACTTTTCACAAGTGTAGTATTTTGCTTCATAAGTGAATAAATCATTTTTTATTTATTTATTTATTTTATCACTGAGAATAATCCATACTAATATTATAAATGTGAAAATAACTCTCTCGTACTCTCTGTCTGTTACGCTTTCACGCTCAAACAGCTAAACCGATTTAGATGAAATTTTGTATGGAGATAGTTTGAGTCCCGAGGAAGGACATAGGATAGTTTTTACCGCGATAACCGACATCCACGCGGGCGGAGCCGCGGGCGAAAGCTAGTTTTATATATTTTTCTGCGTATAAAACATATTAAAATCTTATCTAGATGAAAGTTATTGAAGAAAGGTTAAGATCGAATACCTTTATTTTTTTTTAAACATCTTCGTCTTTCACAAAATAATATTTTATTAAAAACTACATCGTACCAGCGCTGGGGACTGACTGAAGCTGGTAGCGCTAAGAATTGTACTTTTCTAGTGTGTTGTCCCACTAAAACTCGCATGCGACTCAAAGTTCTTTCCCCATTTACGATGTTACCCCAAGAGGCCTACTCTATTTAATCATGTTATTTATATGAATGTACCGAATTATAAGTTTATTTTATCTTTATTTTCATTATTATCCTCTTTATTACTTGTACAACCATGCTACATTACATTTTTAGGGTTCCGTAGCCAAAATGGCAAAAACGGAACCCTAATAGTAACGCCATGTCCGTATGTCTCAGGCATTTTACTCAAAGACTACTCAATGAATATTGAATAAATTTGGTGAAAAGGTGCTACTACTTAGTTTGATAGCTAAATAATAAAAAAAATATTATATAGCTAAATAATTTAAAGCATTCAAAACATGTAACAGAAGCTTTAGCTTTTTTTTTAGCATACTTCATCGTGTGGTACATCATTCGACAGGTCTTTAAATAAAAAAACATTTTAAGGTTATTGATATGTTTTATTGATTAAGTGGATATTTTTAAAAATTATCGGATATACCGTCATTGAGTTATTGCCGAAAAACTGCGTTTCTTAGAAAATTCTCGATTAAAAATGAGGTCATAATATACAGAGCCAGCAACGTCAATTAAACCACTCGTTCCTGAAAAACTCTGTAGGTTTGGACACCTTGCGGTTATCACAAATTTAATTACAATAATTGGACCATTAAACATAAAGAAATTCGTTTAAATAATTTCGTTTTAAAGAAAGATTAGGTCATCTAAATAATATTAATAAATGCAGAAAGTAATCAATCAAAATAATTTGGCAATCATTCCAAAATAATGTACTAGACTATAGGTATTTGGATAAATAAAACTCAAAAATTTATGAGTAGATAGATAGGTACTTACACTTTTTTTTAAAGAGTTTTCAACTTACGGAGGGAGGGGATTTGCATTCCATCCCGTTGTGCAAGCAATTCACATTTCGCTGGATGGTGAGTAATGTGAGTTTTACAATGATCCCGGGTTTTTACCAATGCCGATGCAGTAAGTAGATTACAGTACGATCAACGTAACTTGACCGGATTGAAGTACGACCCTAAAATTACTAACGAAAACGATTAATTATGTTTAATCGATAAAAAATACTAACAACATTTCAATTCAAAAATATAAAAACACTATATAAATGAGTTCATAAAAGTTTAAATTTAAAAAACAGTTACAGTAAATACTAAAACTTAGAAAAACAGTTTCTTTACGAAAATAATCACAAAAAAACATGAGTTAGTAATACTAATTACGACAATGTAATACGTAATCGCATCTATAATTCTCTTGGTTTAGTTACCGACCCGCCCCCCGCTTCCTGTCACCATTTACTTCCAAAAAATGCATCTGCGCAACCACTTGTCGCCTACTTCAGTCCGGCCTAGTTACGTTGATCGTACTGTACATAACCTAAACCATTACTTCTATCATTCCAGTTTCCCAAGGATCCCAAGAATCAAATACGCGTGGGTGCAAGCAATAAGATTGCGGAAGGAGGGCTGGTTCCCCTCGTACTCCAGTGTGATCTGTTCACGTCACTTCAAGGACGAGTGTTTTGTACACATTCCGCATAAAAACAGACGCCGTCTGCGAGAAATTGCTGTTCCGACAGAACACTTACTGATTTCGGTAGGTTTTTTTTTATTTTAAGGGGCAACACTGGTCGTGCCCAAGAGTTCAGTGCATTGATCACTGACCTCTATAGTACGTCGTACGGTGGACATGCTACCGCCAACAACAACAAAATTTCCATTTGATTTTGACATTTGGACGCTCATTAAACTTGTGCAAGAACGGTAATTTGTCATCAGTGTCAAAAATAACACAAGAAATTACTGTCACTTACGGGGTAGCCACTCCAGTCCAGCGTATTAGTACCTACTTTAAAGGTCAGTATTGACCCATAACACTAGTTTATTAACTCATTGGTTCAGTGGTGTAACCAGGATTATAGGGGTGGTTAGACCTAAGGGTAATATTTATCTACATAAACACTAATAAAATACTGATGTGAACCTACTCCTAACACAAGCCATTGAGCTTATCTGGAGGGGTTTAAAACATGATTGCTAGTAATCATATGTAAAAAACAGGAGGACTTAGACTCTTTTAGGAGGTTCTTGAGCCCTTTAGTCACTCCCCACTCCCACATTGGATTCGTCACTGGTAGGAGGGTCATGGGCTCAACTTTGTTGTTAAATCTTCTCTCGACAATTCCAAGCTGTGATAAATGTTTTGAAAACCAATATTAAACACGCATTATTAAATCTTTGTCACACACATTTCACTCGATTATTGTGTTTATTTTGTTGCCACACCATATTTAGTTAGGTATTTATGTAAATTAACCACACACTATTTGTCATCATTCATTGAAATTAAAATACACAAAATTGTAATTGGTAAGTTTTTGACATTTCAAGGTTATTACCATAGTTAAACTAGGGTGATCGAAAGACTAATCTATGGACCAAAGATGATCTTCGGTTATGCGATGAACCTCGTTTGTAATAAAGATTTTCGTAGATCCGTGGTTTAAATTAGGATTTTTGTCAATCCAGGTTTAGTTCAGCTGGTAGGAGGATCATGGGGGCCATTTTGTTTATTAAAGGATATGTTTTCAATTTGTTTAGATGCAGGATCACAACATAGAACGTTTCCGGGAGAAAATCGAACGCGAGAAAAACGAACGCGAGAAAAGGGAGTTAAAATTTAGTTATAGACTTATACCCATTACGGATAAATTTGAGGTAAATACTTTTAATTTTAACAAAGTCAACATATTTTTACCCGACTGTAGAGGAGGGTTATGTGTTTGCAGGCGCGGATCCAAGAATTGACAGAATTTTTTAAGGGAATTTTGACAGTGTACCGGCGATTAGTGGCGGATCTAGGAGGGGTTACCGGGCTCAAGGCCTGGGGGGGCCTTGAGCCCGGTAACCCTTCCTAGATCCGCCTATATCATTCACATTCACCCATGAGTAGTGCATCAACGGCCCTATCTGGTTCAAGCAACGACAATCCAAGCCCCCTCCAAACAATAATCGTGGATCCGCCACTGCAGGCCTGTCCCCCCCCCCTCCCCCAAGGCGGTCGTGTACTGGTGTTGAATCAAATACTCCCCTTCACTGCCTTGCAAGCGACTCACGCACAATTATTATGTTAACATTAGCAAGAGGGGCAATTATTTTTTTTCCTTCTGGAGGGAGGCAAAAGATGCTAATGTCGAGATATCGAGATAATAACTCCTGTTGCCGCTAAAGTAATAGGTAGTAATAGCTTAATCATGTTCTTTTTTTCCGTGTTCGCGGCAAGCCCATGCGAACTGTCAAAATCTTGTCCTAATGTTATTATAGAGCTGCGCTAACAAATGCTTGTATTTTGTGTTAGATATGTCAAAATCAAATCTACACACTCCCGTTGCGACACCAAGGTATCCACTTGCACTTATTTCATAAACTTTTAACTTCCTCAGGGCGAACAAATAATAACAAACGTCTATCACTATTTAGAAAGCCAATACATTACTCTAAGAACTTACCTTCCTGATATTTACGACTTAAGTTCAATGGGAGACATTTTAAGACGGACTTCAGACGCGACTGGAGTCTGTAAAGAGACTATTACAGACATTTTGAAAAATGAAAAAATGAAGAAAAAACGAGAAAAGTTTCTAATGAAACAGATGAAAATGGAGAAATTTATGAAGGAGCTAGAATTGGATCGTAACTATCAGATTGTTGAAAAGTAAGTACTGATTTTATATAAACGGTCGTCCGTTAATCACGGGAGGGGTAGGGGTTCGGAAATAATCATGAGAGATCACCAGGGGGAGCGGTATAGTGAGAAATCACATGTATTTTTTCGGATCTTAATTCCTCAGACTTGACCGCTGTTGAATTAATTAGGTGTTCTGAAATGATACTCACTAGGCGGCAGCACTAAGACGTCAGGTCCAGAAACCTGTCAAATGTGTCAGAACGCCTTATTTTCGTGACAATTTTTATTTCTTTTTTAACAAAATTAAATATGTACAATAAATATTATCTCAAAATCGAAATGCTACAATGTTGTGCAATTCCTGTGTGCTCTAAAAAAATGGGATATCACAAGTTTCCTAAGGTTTAAATACGTTTAAAACAATGGCTTGTAGCCATTCGTAGAGATCGGTATACGCCTTTAAATAACTTTTAATTTTAAATAAACAATTTTACACACACATTAGGTAGGTTTTTAAATGAAACACTGAAAATCGATTAATGGAACTGTGCAGGAAGTATGTCAGCGCGCAGGACCTCTGGTCATAGTAGCGCCAACTAGTGGCATACATTTTCGTAAAAACCCTCATTGCACTAACCTCCCTCCGCCGACCGGTCATGTTGAGTCGAGCGACTCAACTTGACCGGTGTTAAACCAGTTGCACCTCGGTTAGAGGCTCACACTCGTGTGAAAATTGTTGGGTTATTTTTTGTACTAAAAAAATACACGTGATCTTAGGTGGGGGTAGTTTAAAACCTCACCAAGTATCACTAAGGGAAAGGGGGGTCTAAAAGTGGCTAAAAAAACAACACTTGATTTATGGATGACCCCTAAGTAATGTATTTTGCGAGGGGTTAAATCCGTGGACAGAGCTGTGGCTAGACTTGGGTTTAAAGAATAGTAATGGAAGCTAAGGCATTACTGGCCCATTGCCCTGAAGGGTTAGTAATTTAATGTAGGGGAATGCCCCACAATGCCTCCCCTACCCTGTAACTACGGTGCTAACTGTTGATCGGATAAAAGAAGCCCATTAATCTTCAAGGTACCTTCTTATTAAACTTCATCTAAATGTGCCCAGAATCTTCGAAGAACGAGAATAAATAAACAAATAGGGAATATGCATGTGACAATTTGTATGGAGTATTTTTCATATAAACTTTCTCACGTAAGAATTGTATCTACATCAATATTTTATAACATAATTTATTTATAATTTTGTAATAAATAATTTTGTAAATCAATATAATCTAAATCTTAGAAACGGCTCCAACGATAATGAAATTTAGTAAGCAGGGGGTTTCAGGGGCGATAAATCGATCTAGCTAGGTTTTATTTTTAGAAAACGTCGTTTAATCCGTGTTTTCAGCAAATAAAAACTGCTACAATATCATTAGAATATATGGGTACATATTTGTTTTTTTTTTTTACTAATATTATTTATATTTCACCAGTATGTCATTTGTATCAAATATAATTTCCAAAACAACATGATTTACTAAAAAAAATACCGATCCAAACTCAGTGATCCAGTTACTAATTCTTAAAATGAGCAAAAATCGGGCGGGAAATGCAGGGTAGTTAAAACGAATGCTATTAGTCAGACCAAATTATGACGTAACAGTCCTTAATATGATATGATATGCTCTGCCTTCATTGGCTGTCGCGATTGCCGTGACGTCACATTCCATGACGTATTACGCGCCCAGAAAGCGCGCTTTTGAAAATTGCTTCTATCAGTTTATTGCTTCTATTAGTTTAATTTTAAATGTTTTGTTTTCTAATAGGAGTAGTTTTCTGGCATTTGCATATTTTCTATTGTATAATAACTAAAAAAATACATGCAAATGACCTGTTGCTCAACTTTAAAATATTATTTTAGATGACTTTTATCCGACTGCGCCTTAAAGGGGTAGTTATATTTTTCGAGCGTTTATGCACTTTGGCACGCTCAATAGCTTTAAACATCTTGACGGATTGCATCATAATATGCATCGACATAATCTCAATGATAATAATCTGTCTGGAATGACTTTACCGTCTCATTCATATCACTTACTTTACTATCTCGTTGCCTGTAGTGAATTTATATCTAAACACATGTCGCAGCGGTTTGGAAACGTGGTATCCCGTCTGGGAATCGAACCCACGATTTCTTGCGCAGCAGTCGCATACACTCCTACTACGCCACTGCATTTTTATAAACTTTATTTATTTTTATTAGATTTCAGAACTCAGTAATACAACTCGCGGGACCGGCACCAAAAACCACACCAAATAATTCACAACCTAGCCAAAGCTTACTAAAAACCACAATTGCCAAAACATCACGCTCCAAAACAATTCCTAAAACTACCACAGCTAAGACAATAACTTCTGTTGCCGCTAAAGTAATAGCTGCTAAAACAGCAGCCGCCAAACCAGCGGCAGCTAAAACAATCGCCACTAAAACAACGGCTGCTCAAACAATTGTTATTAAAACAAATGCCGCTAAAACAATTCCATACCAAGCAATAGCTGCTAAAACAAAGCTAGCTAAAACAGTACCCGCAAAGCCAGCTAAAAGACAGGTCCGGAAAACACCAAAACGTTTTGAATATAAAGAAGTAAGGATAGCACCGAAGCCACCGCCTATAATCACACTGTTGCCAAAATATTCACCAATCAGCTCTGAGGATGAAGGTGTGACTAATATGGATCGCAATCAAGCAGTCTGCAAGTAAGTAGTAAGTTGTATCTAACTGATTCATGAGCCTACCCAGTAGGTATCAAGGTTATTTTTGGTATAGTGCAAGGCTCTGACACCCCAACAATTTTTTTACTTCTGGAAATCGAATTGCAACGGCCGTTGTGATACGGTCGAAACGTCGAGCAATAAACAAGGTATTTTACCTTAAATTATTCACGCGATTAAGACCCGTAATATATATATTTTCATAATGTGTACAAATCGCGAAAGTTTATCAACATTTCTGGAAATCATACAAAAAAAAAGAAAATTAAAATATTAAAAGCTTGGAGAGTTATAAGTCATTCAAGCTGTCTTATGTTCTTCGCGCTATCGTGCTCATTGCGTCCCGTAGTACGTAATCCATGGTTATTATTGAAAGATAAGTGATGATTACATTTCACATCACATTGTGAACAGGAATTGGACTGTTAGAATAATTATAGAATTAATTTATTGAAAAATTTATCATTGTTTATAAACTACCCCACTGGATTGTGATACTGATTCTCAGCAAAGTACTTTTAGGTTCGCACTATACCAAGAATAACGTTGGCTGGTGTTTAGGCAATTACACCAACTATTTTAATTGTTTGACAATTTGTAACTGTTATATTTCATAGAAATTTCCATACAAAGCTTGTCGTTTTACTATTTAAGGGTAGATTACGCGAAACAGGGTTCGGCTCTCTCAAAAATTTATATAGAAAACCTAAATATTAGGACACGAAAAAAATTGTGTCACTAGTCAAAGAGTTTTTCTAGTAGATGAAATAAACAAATATAAGGATATGTCTTAATATGATCCCGCAAATAAATCTTGAAGTTGCGGAAAAATGCAAAAACGAGCATTTTCGTATTGTCATAGTCATGGCGTTCGTAATCTAACATATGTACGAACGAATATTCTACTTTATTTTGACCTGCGCTCCTGCGCACTGTGAAGTCATGGTTGCGTGTGGAAGAGCGAGGCCGGCGATCGTGTCGCTGGTACGTAGCGCTAAATAAATAATTCTCTCAGTGTAATGCCCCCTTAAGTTGGAAAATCAAAAGAAAGTTACCAAAGCTTTTTTACTTGACTCCATAGCAAGCGCTGTACACCAATCCTTCATCACACACCAGACGCGATTCCCAACAACATAAACACAAAAAAAATGCTACTTCTATGGAAGTACGGACAGCAAGAACATAATGAGGAACCTTCGGGATCGGTGTTTGGCTTCAGCAGCGACGCTGAAGTGGAGAATATCACTGTGGAGCCCGATCTTAGGGAGTTGTGCCTGTAAGTTACAATTTATTTTTACATTTTATTTCTCCATATCTGTATAAAACCTACAGTAAGTGATCAAAGACTTTATTTTAGAAGGGCTTGCCTCTCTGAGGGTAGGTTTTTTTTTTAATTTTGGGTCTTATTTGGTCATATTTTAGGGGGCTAAGGTGGCTCCCTCCTGGTTTCATAGGTAGCAACCTATATTAAAAATGTAATGTCGCGCGATACGGCGCGATGGTCGCGCGTTTTTCTCGTATTAACTTGAATACGGCTCGACCAATTAGATATTTTGTAAGGTTCCGTAGCCAAAATGGCATAACGGAACCGTTTTAGTTTCATCATGTCAGTCTGATCATTTTACTCAAATACTACTCAATGAATATTGATTAAATTTAGTGTAAAGATGTCTTGGAGTAGTCGGTACTTAGTTTGATAAATAAATAATAAAAATAAATATTTTAGAGGAGTTTTTTTGAATGATGTGCCACACGTTGAACAAGCATCGACGTGTGTAAAACGTCTAAGGAAAGAAACAAAACAAAATATCGATGTTTCAGTAATATCCTAAGAAAGCGTATAAACTCAGCTCAAAAATATTACGAAGGTCTAAAAATATTTGTCGGGATTCCTGTAAAATAATTAAGTCGCAAGAAAATACTTTGTGTACCTACTTAATTATCAACAAATTGAAAATTTAAATGTTAATTCTATCGCAATTACTGATCCGAAAAAAATCTCAAATACACTTAATGACTATTACATCGGGCTTAAAATATAAAAGTTTATCTAGTGAACTAATACAGCCCATTGACTCCTATTTTCCTAATACCTCTTTTTCGCAGGAACAATTATTCAAATTGGATTTTTTCATACGGCAACGGCTCCGGAACCCTAAACTGAGCATGATCCGATATTCTTTTGGCCGGTTTTTTATTTTGTTCGTTACTTCGTTACTTTGGTTACAATTTACCATAGCTAAAAATACGCAAATATGTAATAGAACCACGTACCTTCACTCAGAGAAAAGGCCGAGACCCTTCAGTGGGCACGCTAAATGATCAATCACTTTAATATCAGTCAGTTAGTTTCTCTTATTTTTAAAACATCTCTAGCGGACCCAGCAGAAGTTGGCCTGCCACAATTGTCTCGAGATTCCACCAACATACTACTTCAATAGACTCAACAGTGCACTTCGGTAAGTTACTATAATACTGACAGGGCAAGCGGAGGCCTAGCGAGTGTCACATCTTAATAACTTCTCATAAAAACATGGCTGGCATAAAAGCGAATGTTAATTGGGTATATATATATTATTATAAGAACTTTCCAAAAAATTGGTCGACTCCACTGGTGACCGTAGAGTTGGCAGCTTCCTCGCACAACGCATCAGCATTGTAGTCCGGTCAATTTAGACAATTGAAATAAAGAAAATTCCGACAGAGCCAAATCTTTGTAGAGACCTTAGGTTTACCACAAGGAATAAAGTGTCAAAAGTCCCCATCAGTCCCATGTGTGCTAAGGGAGTTATTCGGGGCCCAAGGTCTAAATTTTAGGTTTTTTGGATTTTTCTCGAAAACGGTAAGTTTTATCGAAAAAGTACTTCAGAGTAAAGTTGTAGATCTTAAAATTTTCTATAAAAATGGTCCTCATAATTTTTTCTCTAAGACCCACTATTTCCCAGATATTGCGCTTGTAAGAATCACGTTCTACATAATATGCACATATTTCCACACCACCTGTGAGGTAGTGTACTCGGCGCCTTTTTTTTAACGTGGTATCCCCGGTAGGTCTATTCCACGAACCTTTATGACGTTATTTTCGGGAACAATAATTATCTAATAGTATGTAGATTATTGTTATGGGTTACTGAGTTTAACTGTCGTTCTAACTTTTTTTATTACTTTATTCTGACTCATACTCTTTATATTCAACTTCGACAATCATGTTTTCTTCAATTTTTTTCTTGTTCTTCTTCTTCTCCTTTCTATTGATGAATGCTAAGAAATTGTTCAAATGAAGATGAATCAGTTGTCTCTTCATCAAAATCACATGAATTATCCTCTCTTGTATTTTATTGAACATTTGAGCAAGAGACACCTTGGCAATTGGTACACGCTGGAGAACACTGCAACCCTACTTTTTTATAGCCACGGCACTACAACCTTTCTTGCAATTGCAAAAAATTATGGTAAGAAGTTTTTCTGGAGCAGGGGGGAGGAAGACAAGATAGTTGTAGGTACTTGCTTTTTGTTTCGTGTATTTTTTATAAATGTTAAATATCTGTACAACTATCTTGTCTTCCTCCAACATCGGCATCTGCTACTCAACATTTGTTTCTAGTATACTATCAAGTTCAGACATGGCAAGGCAATGAACTGAACCCTGAAGACTGGGGTTGGAAATTGATAAATAATACTTTGGGTCCGATTCGAACTTTACTGCCCGCTGCTCCAGAAAAACTTCTTAACATTATTTTTTGCAATTGCAAGAAAGGTTGTAGTGCCAAATGCGGCTGTAAAAAAGTAGGGTTGCAGTGTTCTCCAGCGTGTACCAATTGCAATAAAATAAAAAATAAAATACAAGAGAGGAAGATTCATGTGATTTTGATGAAGAGACAACTGATTCATCTTCATTTGAACAATTTCTAAGAATTTATCAATATGAAGGAGAAGAAGAAGAACAAGAAAAAATTGAAGAAAACATGATTGTCGAAGTTTAATATAAATAGTGTGAGAAGAATAAAGTAATAAAAAAAGTTAGAACGACAGTTAAACTCAGTAATCCATAACAATAATCTTCATACTATTAAATAATTATTGTTCCTGAAAATAACATCATAAAGGTTCGTGGAATAGGCCTATCGGGGATACAACGTTAAAAAAAACGCGCCGAGCACACTACCTTACAGGTGGTGTGGAAATGTGTGCATATTATGTAGAACGTGATTCTCACAAGCGCAATATCTGGGAAATAGTGGGTCTTAGAGAAAAAATTATGAGGACCATTTTTATAGAGAATTTTAAGATCTACAACTTTACTCTGAAGTACTTTTTCGATAAAACTTACCGTTTTCGAGAAAATTCCAAAAAACCTAAAATTTAGACCTTGGGCCCCGAATAACTCCCTTAGCACACATGGGACTGATGTGGACTTTTAACACTTTATTCCTTGTGGTAAACCTAAGGTCTCTACAAAGATTTGGCTCTGTCGGAATTTTCTTTATTTGATCACTATTTTTATGTCTAAATTGACCGGACTAATTGCTATACATCGAGGAAATGCCGCCAGTATTTGTGGAACCATGCCCAGGGGTCCCAATTTTTTGGATATATTTTAGTTTTATTTAGTCTTAATTTCTAGTTTAAATATAATATTTAATAGCTATAGTGTAATATAATTGGGTATATGACTTCTATCTTAAATAATTATTTTGTACTAACTTTGCAATTATATGTCATTATGTATTCTGAAAAAATATGTTCGTTCATTATTTAACGTGTTCATTATTTTTTTATTCATTAAAGGAAACACAAAGAGTAAATGATTTGATCATTAAAATTATGTCGTCACACACTAGTATTTCATACAAACTTTTTTTTTTCCTCTTCCCTCCAATATATCGGTCGTATCGAATCATAATCAGTAGAGATTATGGCTCCAACATTTTGTGCATACGCCAGTTTCATAATTTCTTTCTAGTTTTCTTCTTTCAATCACAAAGTGTCGTTCTTGTCCAGTTATCACGTATTTCAGTATATTTTACACTGTTTTACACTTTAAACGCGAAGCTGTAAAAATAGCGACATGTCAATTTGCCGCCATTTTTACAAATCCATACAAACTTGTACGGAACGAGTTGTTTTTGTCGTTCCTTCAAAGACACTGATTTGACTTTAGTCTAATACTCCAAGGCCTACTCTTTTTTAAATTTTTGTAGTCTTTAATTTCATAAGTTTACAAAGACTAGTTTAATTAACGTATAAATAAACACAAAAAGTCCGATCCTATAGACAGTTTTTTCGGGAACGTGAAAATTTTATTGATGTTTCCTTAAAGCTCTTTAAATTACTCGTACCTACTATCACATTTATGATCGTAACTTCGTTTTCATTGAATTAAAGCCTACTGTTATCGGTTGTCTGTGTGCGATATCATTTCCTTTGTATCTTTACCTATACTAATGCACCTACACCTGTAGTAAATAAGTGTAACCAATTGTCTTGCAGGCAAGAAGAGCCAAATTATGGTGAAGCGGTTGAAGAAAACATAAGGTACACTTGCGACGTGCAGATACAAATTCAAGAAGTACAGTCCGAGCCGGAATATCGCCAGTTATACGAGTGAGTAGATATCGACGCTATGAACCAGTTTTGAAAAACAATTGTAATTATAGGTAGATATAGATAGGGCCTAGGACACATAAACTTAAGTTTATATCGCGATATTCGACATTCACGCACCTAGGTAGGTACATGCCAAAATTTTGCTTCTGGTACATTTTTATATATATAATTTCTCTAGCATGGATTAATTATCAAATCCACTCAAATTATGTAGGTATGTAATAAGCGGCGGTTAGCTTAATGGTTAAAGCATCGCTCGCAATCGTGAGATCGCGGGTTAGAATCCTACCCATTATACCGACGTGAACCCACTCCTAACACAAGCCATTGAGCTTAGCTTGGGGTCAATTCACATTTTTAAAGCAGTGTAGTTGCAGTTAAGTTTCTATTAAAACGGCTATTTTTTATTCTTGTAACTTTGGGATTGATCTCAAATACGGCTATTTTTTATTCTTGTAATTTTGGGATCGATCTCAAATACGCTTGCATCAATGCGTCTCGAGAGCGCAATAAAGACATTCTTGACAATCCCACATTGCTAGTTAACTTTAAAAAATAAAATAAAAAATGCTTTTTAAACAACCGCGCTGTAACATCAAAACGTCACTATGGTTTTCATTTGTCGATTTCACGTTGACAATGTTATATTATGTTATAAACAAGCCATGAATGGAATATTATGATTTAATTTCTAAACCCAGGGAAAATATAATTAAAGTAATTAAACCAAAAAATAACCGTTATATTTATGTTATGTTTAAACTAATTCAACGGCCGTGGTCGTGGCTTTTGCAATACGGTCGAAACGTTGGGCAAGGTATTTATAATAAACAAGGTATTTTTATTAATATATGTATACGGATATAAACGTTTAAAAACAGCATACTGCTCACAGTAGCAGATCAGTGGGACAGCCGCTGGAACATTGGATACGCCAACATTCAAATGTCGCGCGGTGGTTGTAACATAGACATAAGTACTAACATTAGTTTTTTAAATCATGTATACTAACTTATTACTAACTATAGAATAATAAAGAATTTTATAAGCTACGGGTTTTAATTGCGTAAATATTTTATTTTAAGGTTAAATACCTTTGTTTACTTATTGCAACGGCCGTGGTCACGGGTAGACGGGAAGAATAAAAAATTTACGCGATTAAGACCCGTAGCTTATAAAATTCTGTAATGTGTAAAAATCGCGAAATTTTACGAACATATATAGCTAACTTATTTTTTTCTATCAAAACTGCTTAGGCCTGTATACATAAGCAAATGACACATTTGGTATTCCGAAACAATTTGTTAAGTCACTATCAGTCAGGCTTCAGGCCAGGATACAGCACTACATCTGCTCTTCTCAAAGTGACTGGTGACATTAGAGCAGGCATGGATGAGACTAAAATTACTGTCTTGGTTTTGGTGGATTTTTCCAATGCCTTCAATGCCGTCAGCCATGATTTCTTACTTTCCATTCTCTCCCATCTGATGTTCTCGCCAGATTCTCAGGAATGGTTTTCATCTTATCTTCGGGGACGCCAGCAGTCCGTGCGCGTGGGTAATTCTTCATCGAGGTGGCGTGATATCGACGCTGGTGTTCCTCAAGGCGGTATTCTTTCATTTTTAATCTTCGCAAGTTTGACCATGTCTGTTCTTACCGTTTCAAACTGAAATGGCTCCCTATTCGCCAGCGTCGTAGTTTTTATTCTTAATTCTCCTACTGCACCTTACTTGACTTCTTACTTCCAGTACTTGCACTCCTCTCATAGTAGAGATCTACGATCTACCAACAATCTGCTTCTTCTATGTCCCTCTCATTCTTCTGGATTCGACGGTACCTCTTTCCTTGTTCAGTCTGTTTCCCTCTGGAATTCGCTGCCCCCCCGAAATTAGACTGGCACCTAATCGTCTTAATTTTAAATGAAAAGTACGTACTCTGTTCCTTGATGAACTAGTTGAATAACCTTCACATTTGTAACTTATATGTAATTTATGTAGGTATAATGTATTTATGGTATGTATTTATGTAGGTATATTGTGTATTTATGTAAGTATGTTTAGTTGGGATTTGTTATACCATTCTTTTTTTTTAGTTTTATTTGTTTGATTGTATTTACTACTGTGTTATTTACTGCACCTACATACTACATTTCTACATCGCCCTAAGATGAATGCTTTTAGCATTAAGTCCGCCTCTGTACAATTCTGTGCATAAAGTTTTAAATAAAATGGACTGTGTCTGAAACAAAAAACAGTTACAATATTATTATTTTTAGTTACAGGATCCCAATCGCAGTTGTATCAGACACGACACTCCCTACACCAGATGTGGCAATAACAAAAGAGTGCACAGATAATAAAATTAAGAAGTGAGTATGGAACCTCTTCTTTCCTTCCTTTGGTACCTAATTAAGCCGCGAAAAGACGTATCCGCAAAATGCGCAAAAACATATGTGCGAAAGTACTTCTACATAGTTTTGCAGTGATAACCTATTTTATTTTTACTTAATTTTATATTTTCGAAAAAAGTATTTTTAGGTAGGTACCTAAATATTTCTCTGAAATTATGGAGCCCAGTCCTGTCAAGATTCATAAAATAATTCAAGCATTATTGCAATTTACAGTAACATAACAACACCTACATATGTACAAAGTTTAATGAAGAACATTAAAGCCACACAACCTAAGGAAATCAAGACCGATCCCAATAAAAATAAAAAAATAATTGAGCCGTGAGTATATTTATATTCTCAATCACCCATATACTATAAATTCATCCGTCTAGGATCTAGCACACTGCCTAAGGAAATCAGACCGATCCCAATAAAAAAAAAATTGAGCCGTAAGTAGGTAGGTATGTATATTTTCTCAATCACCTATCTACTATAAATTCATCCGTCTAGGATCCAGCATTTTCTTTGGGGGGGAGGGGGGCAGTGAGGGTGCATTTGGCTCAATACGCAGTCCTGTCAAGCTTCATAAAATAATTCAAGCATTATTGCAATTTACAGTAACATAACAACACCTACATATGTGCAAAGTTTAATGAAGAACATTAAAGCCACACAACCTAAGGAAATCAAGACCGATCCCAATGAAAATAAAAAAAACATTGAGCCGTGAGTATATTTATATTCTCAATCACCCATCTATAAATTCATCCGTCTAGAATCTAACACACAGCCTAAGGAAATCAAGATCGATCCCAATAAAAATAAAAAAATCATTGAGCCGTGAGTAGATATATATATATATATATATTCTCAATCACCTATCTACTATAAATTCATCCGTCTAGATTCCAGCATTTTCTTTAGGGGGGGGGGGGGGAAGCAGTGAGGTTGCATTTGGCTCAATACCGCTCAAGTGTGAGTCGTTCACACCGCCGAGTTATACGATGCGTAATTTTTTTTCGTTTTTGCAAGATTTTAGACATTGCTGCTCCGCTCCTAATGGCTGTAGCGTGATGTTATATGCCTTCCTCGATAAATGGGCTATCCTACAGAAAAATATTTTTCAGTTCGGATCGCTTCCTGAGAGTACCGCGTTCAAACAAACAAGCTCTTCAGCTTTATAATATTAGTATAAATTTTTAAATTGTCCAATTAAAGGTGTGGCAGTCATGTCGTGACTTAATGCACCCCGCCCCTGTGTATGCTCGAAAGTACCAAGATTTACGCGACTAATTTATATCTCACAAACTTAACACTCAAAAATGTATTTATGCTCATTTATTTTACTTCTCGCAGAAACATTACAACGAGAAACAATCAAACAGTAATAACACATACAAACACATTATATAATATTGGAATGAAGACGGAACCAAAGAATCATGTGATCGAACCGTGAGTATCTTATATCTGGTACATTTGCCGCTCTATTCTTTCATCCCTTGCAGCCGTCTACATTGCCTTATCGTTATTTTGTGTTGCTCTCTAGGTTTAACTTAATTTTCAAGTTTAGAATTACATAACACTACGAATAACAGAGAACACATTCCAGAGTGAATAATGAAAATGACCCACAAGAACCAAGACTTACTCTAGATGTTATTCTAATGAAGCAGAATGAAAAAAATGACCAGCTTATAACACAGCTAAGCACAATGATGAACCTCATCATGACACTCATTAGTAAAATAACATAATGCTTTCTTTACGTATTGCCACCTGGAACGTTAATGGTTTAACACCAAACAAAGAGGAACTAGAGATACTTCTCAAAACCAACAAAGTAGACATAGCGCTTATATCAGAAACTCACCTAAATGATAGGAAAAAAATTGAGATAGACAATTATTGTATATATAATACAAACCATCCTGACAATACATCACATGGAGGATCTGCTGTCATCAAAAATAATGTAAAGCACTATCTACACAGCCAATACCGAGAGGACTGGATTCAAGCTACCACTGTAACCATACATGGAAAAACGGGACTAATTAATATAAGTGCTCTAAACTGTCCACCCAAACATAACCCAAAGGAAGATATGTTCAATCGCTATTTTTGTACTCTTGGAAATAAATTCATTAGTGGTGACTGGAACTGTAAGAATACCTACTGGGGTTCACGACTAACAACGACAAAGGGACGTGAACTAAAAAAAAGCATAGACGCACACAGCCTAACCGCCATAGCAACTGGTGAACCTACCTACTGGCCAATGGATACAAATAGGCTTCCTGATCTTGTGGACTTTTTTATTGTAAAAGGATTGTCAGATGTCTATTTTGAAATTGAATCACTGCTGGATTTCGTATCGGATCATACTCCTATTATAGCAACATTCAGCGTATTACCGATCCGAAGAGCACACAAATTAGCACTCTACAATCATAAAACAGACTGGAACTCATTTTCTGAATACCTAGAAGATGAAGTTGAACTAAAAGTCAAGCTTAAAACGGAAGAAGATATATACGATGCCTCATTCTACATTACAAACCTTATACAAGTAGCTGCGTGGCGTGCGACTCCTACACTTCATTACAGCACAGAAAAAAATAATATTCCACTAGATATCCCAAATAAGCTCCAAGAAAAAAGGAAAAAAAGACGACAGCTTCACCTAACAAGGTCAGTCACGGACAGAAGAGAATACAATAGAATATCTAGAGAACTAAAACAGTTGATTAATGAGAATAAAAACAAAAACTTCCAAGATAAAATATCGAGCCTGTCAGTCCACAAAAAAGACAACTACTCTCTTTGGAAAATAACGAAAAGCTTTAAAAGACCACAAAGTTCTATACCACCATTAAGGAAATGCCCCGCAGACCCTTGGGCTAGGAGTGGAATGGAAAAAGCCGAGTTATTCGCGAAACACCTCTCCGAAGTATTCACTCCTAATCAGTCGTCCATGGAGGACTTTGAAAAAGAGGTAGATGAGGTGATTAATAGTGACCAGCAACTATCACTCCCGCTTGCATTAGTCACCCCAAGAGAACTTACACGTACCATCAAAAGCTTGGAAAATACAAAGGCACCTGGTTTTGACCTAATAACAGGCGAAGTCCTTAAAAAACTGCCTAGTAAAATAATAGTCTTCTTGACAATGCTATTTAATTCAATCCTCAGAATACAATACTTCCCAAAACTGTGGAAAATATCACAAATATGCATGATCGTAAAACCTGGCAAACCTCCTACAGACCCTAGCTCATATAGGCCCATAAGTCTCCTTCCTATATTGTCCAAGGTATTTGAGAAAACATTTCTACAAAGGCTTAAACCTGTGCTTGATGAAAACAAGATAATACCAGACCATCAGTTTGGGTTTCGGGAGAAACACGCTACAGTCGAACAGGTGCATCGAGTTGTTCATAAAATTAGACAATCTCTAGAAAAAAGGGAATATTGCTCTGCGGTATTCCTAGATATAAAGCAAGCTTTTGACCGAGTCTGGCACAAGGGACTATTATACAAGATGAAGATGCTTCTTCCAAACTCTTTCTTCATGATCCTAAAATCCTACTTGAATCAGAGACAATTCCAAGTCAAGTATAATGAAGATATTTCGAAGCTCTATGAAATCACTGCTTCCGTGCCTCAGGGCTCTGTCCTTGGACCGGTACTGTACTCCTTATATACGGCAGATCTACCTGAAACAGAATATGTTCTTACTGCAACATATGCAGATGATACAGCGTGTCTTGCAAATGATAAAAACCCAAACAATGCTTCATTAAAACTGCAAACACAGCTTCGCAAAGTAGATGATTGGTTACAGAAGTGGAGAATAAAGCTTAGTGTTACGAAATCTACACACATAACATTCACACTTCGAAAAGGGGACTGCCCGCCCGTCCACATGGAGAATAAGGCGCTCTCAAATCAGACCAAAGTGAAGTACTTGGGCTTACACTTGGACAGACGACTGACGTGGGCTGACCACATCAAAGCTAAAAGAAAAGAATCAAATCTGCAATTCCAATCTCTGAACTGGCTGCTTGGACGTCAATCTCCACTGTCTCTCAGTAACAAGCTCCTAGTATATAAGGCCATAATAAAGCCCATCTGGAGCTATGGAATAGAGCTCTGGGGTTCTGCGAGCAACTCTAACATAGAGATCCTACAGAGGTTCCAAAATATTGCTCTAAGAACTATATCAAATGCACACTGGTTTGTAAGAAATACGGAGATACATGAATATCTAGAGATGCCAACAGTCAAAGAAGAAATCAGTAGAAGCAGCAAAAAATATAAAGAACGTCTACAAAAACATGTGAACGAATTAGCAAGACACATTCTGGATTCACGTACAGATCATAACACTGATCGCCTAAAAAGATGGCAGATATTGGACCTAGACCAGAGAACGTAAATTCTTATTGACTAAATGGTGCCACTTACTGGAGTGCCACCTACAACCACAAGGACCTGGCACTTATCTGATCATGGCTAGACAGTCGATTGCAGATGGACAAGGGGAAAAAAATAAATAAAAAAAAAGTTTAGAATTAACACTTATCTCGTATCAACTTTGCATAACTAAATCAAAATACCTGTTATTTTGGTTTATGCAAAAGTTGAAACAAGTTTACGGAACTTGGATTATATTACGTAATCATATATCGTAGACTTCAAAACATCGGAGTCAAATTTCGTAGAATCTCCACAAAACATCACATCGTACTACATTATATTACTTATGTAACTTTATATTTCGTGAAGATCGTACATCGTAGAACTTCTACGAATTATCATATGACGTTATTTAGTCATATTTTCTAGAAGTCTTCTGAAGTACCTCTTCGTAGAGGTTATATACATCGTAGACATCCCGCTACGTAGAGTATTTTTATACTACGAAATGAGGAGACCTACGTCTATAACAGTATCAGTGACACAATATTTGTTTGGCAAACATCTGAATGTCACCACACTGTGCTCCTCATTCAAGACATTAGTTCTTATGTCTCATTTGCCCAGTAATTACACTTGCTACAGTGCTCTTCATAAGAAACACAGTGATGATTTAACATTACTATTCCACGGAACAATAACAGCTGACACTCTTGTGGTACCCACCAAGACCGCCTATAGCTTAGACCTACCACACATAGTTAAAGAGGTTTTACGGTTAAAAGAAAGGTTTGGTCAAATTCAAGGATCGTCACGTACACAGTACATATCCCCTGGCCCGTCCCAACAAAATGGCGCTAATGACAATTTGACAGATCTGTCACGGAACATCTGTCAAATTGACATCTGACGTCGGCCGGGAAGGATACGAACGATTTATCTTTAGAATTATGTACATAAGCTCAAAGCTGCAAAGCAAAAAATGGTTCGTTGATAAATAAGCTATAAGAAAAAGTATAAACGTGCACATTTCACCTTGTAGAATAATGTCAATTGAAAGTTAAAGGCGCGTCACGTGATTTTTTCTCCTTTTATTTAGAAAAAATGTAATAAATAATAATAAAAGCCTTTAATTCAAATACTAATTATTTTATACGCAATAGTATAAACCACTTAACAATAATCAATCATAAAAACAATCCACTTCATACATTATTTACACCACAAGCCCACTTAAGCCCGGCACTTATGTACCTTGTTACAGTACAATATCTTTGTGCTGTATCTACAATCTACATCACAATCTTATGTTCCTTATCGCACGTTCAGTATCTATTAAATGTTTCCACTATCTGTTATCAACACGAAGTCGTTAGTATATAAGATGCACCTTTAGATAATTATAACCAGACTATACTACATCTTTTGTCTCATTTATACCTAATCATATATTGCCAAGTAGTTTGGCAAATTGGTGACCCCGACGAACGAATACGCAGCAAGAAACATGGCACAATCACCGTGCAAGGCGAACATAAATCAGCAAGGAACACTTGAAGTAGCTGCTGGCACCTCGGTTTTATCCCGCATTCCGGAATTTTGGAAAGACCAACCAAGATTATGGTTCACGCAACTAGAAGCCATATTAGCACCACAGAAGCAAGGAGACGAATACAAATACTGTACAGTAATAGCAAAGTTATCCAAGGAAGAAATACTACAGGTTAGTGACCTAATCACTTCACCACCGACTACAGATAAATACAAAAACATCAAGGAACGTTTAATTGATTGTTACGAAGAAACAGAACAGCGACAGTTTCAAAAATTAATATCAGAGACAGAACTCGGTGATCAAAAACCTTCGCAGTTATTACGTCAAATGCGAGTCCTCGGGAGAGGAAAAATCAGTGACGAAACAATTAAACTACTATGGTTCAGGCTTTTACCAACATCAGTTACTACGGTTCTAGCAGTTACGGAAGACATGGAAATTGACAAACTGAGCCAAATTGCAGACAAAATAATAATGAATTCAAAAGTAACCGAAATATCAGCTGTTAGCAACGACACTTCAAACGACAACAATACAGCATGCATTTTAGCCCAGCTAGCAAAATTACAGATAGATATTGACGCAATTCAGCAAGGTCAATATGGCTATCGACCCAACACGCACAATCATTTCAAGAAACGTCAACAATTCCCGATTATGAGGCCGAGAACAAACTATAGAGGAGCAAATCGATTTTGTTACTACCACGAAAGATTCGGAAAATATGCAAAGAACTGCATTAAACCATGCAGTTGGAAACCAATGACTTACGTACGGAACCAGGGAAACGAATAAGAGCACAGACAACGGCGAAACTCTGTGCAATCCACCCATCCAATCGCCTCACCATTACCGACCGAAAAAGTGGTATGAAGTTTTTGATTGACACGGGCGCAAATATTTCAGTCATTAGCAAGCAACAGAGACATTCAGTTTTACAAAATGAACAATACACACTATACGCTGCAAATGGGACTAAAATTAGGACTTACGGCGAGAAGACGCTTACCTTGAATTTAGGACTACAACGATGTTATAAATGGAATTTTGTAATCGCCGATGTTACACAACCAATAATTGGAGCAGATTTTCTAGAGCACTATAAACTATTAGTCGACATAGCAGGTCGCAAACTTATCGACAAAGTTACAGAGCTGACAACGCATGTAACTTCGGAAAAAGCGACACAACAAACAATTCGTAATATCGCAGTGGGAACGAATCCACGTATTACGCAACTTTTAAACAAATACGAAGACATCACGAAAGGGTCCTCTCTCCGCAATGCGCCCAAACATAAGATTGAACATCACATTATCACTACAGGACCACCCGTCGCAGCTCGGGCAAGACCATTACCTCCAGAAAAATACGACATAGCCAAAAAGGAATTTCAAAATATGATAGAACTCGGAATTTGCCGACCGTCAGATAGCCCATGGGCAAGCCCATTACATATGGTAAAAAAGAAAAATGGCGAATGGAGACCATGCGGAGACTATCGAATGCTCAATAGCACGACAGTACCGGACAAATACCCACTACCAAGATTAACTGACTTTACATACATATTAGAAAATAAGAAGATACTAAGCAAGATAGATATACGTAAAGCATACCATTGTATTCCTGTTAAAGATATAGAAAAAACAGCCATCATCACACCTTTTGGACTTTTTGAGTACTTAAGAATGCCTTTCGGATTACGCAATGCGGCACAAACATTTCAACGATTCATGGATTCCTTATTTAGAGATTTAAACTACGTATTTATATTTGTAGACGACTGTCTCATTGCATCGGACAACGAAGATTTGCATTATCAGCATTTAGAAACGGTTTTCAAACGTTTACACGAGAATGGAATAACCATTAATCTCGAAAAATGCGAATTTCTCAGAAGGGAAATAGATTTCTTAGGTTATCATATAACGAGCCAAGGAATACTCCCTACCGAAGAAAATTACAAAGCAATCATGGAATTTCCCAAACCGAAAACAATTCAAGAATTAAGAAGATTTTTGGGCATGGTCAATTTCTACAGAAGTAATATTCCATGCGCAGCGGAAAATCAAAGAATTTTAAACGAATATCTACATGGTTCAAAAAAGAACGATAATTCACCTGTTCCTTGGACAACGGAAGCAGACAAAGCTTACGAAAAATGCAAGGAAAGCATGAAAAACGCAGTGTTAACAGCGCATCCTTCCCGCAACGCATCACTAGCGCTCATGACCGACGCTAGTGCTACTTGCGTTGGTGGAGTTTTACAACAAAAATCCGGACGCAATTGGGAACCATTAGGATTTTTTTCACAAAAATTGAGCGAAACTCAACAAAAATATTCTACGTTTGACAGAGAGCTGTTAGGAATATACATGGCCGTCAAACATTTTCACAGATTAATCGAGGGAAGAGAATTTACAATATTTACGGATCACCGACCTTTGACATACGCATTCTCCCAAAAACCATCATCAAACGATACACCGCGACGGGTCCGGCAGTTAGATTTCATTTCACAATACAGTACCAACATTCAACACATAAGCGGACGTGACAATATTACCGCCGATGCCTTATCTCGAATAGAGGAAATATACGTGCCATCACCTATCGATTACGCTGAATTGGAAAAATGTCAATCAACAGATAATGAACTAAGTAAATTACATGACAATAAAAGATTAAAATTCAAAAACATTACGCTTCCGGGTTCCACAATAAACATCACCTGCGACACCTCTACTGGAAAAAGCCGCCCCTACTTACCAAAGCATTTTCGCAAACAAATTTTCGATACCATTCATGGTATGAGCCATCCAGGAAAAAGAACTACGAGAAAAATGATAACCCAAAGGTATTTATGGCCGTATATGAACAAAGATATCAATAACTGGTGTAGATCATGTATAGCCTGCCAAAAATCAAAAATACAACGACATACGATATCACCTCCTGGTACATTTATGACAGCGCAACGTTTTGAACATTTACATATTGACATCGTCGGACCACTTCCGATTTCACAAGGGAAGAGATATTTAATCACAATCATAGATCGTTGTACGTCATGGCCCGAAATATTTCCGGTAGAAGATATAACTGCAGAAACAGTAGCCAAGACACTTTTCGAGGGATGGATTACTCGTTTTGGATGTCCATTGCGCATTACTACGGATCAAGGCCGACAGTTTGAATCAAGAATATTTGAGTCACTCTCACAATTTTTGGGAATACATAAAATTAGGACAACACCTTATCATCCACAATCCAATGGAATGATAGAGAGATTTCATAGAACTTTAAAGGCGGCGTTAATGACAAGAGAATCCAACGAAAATTGGTTAAAAGAAATTCCAACAGTTTTACTCGGGTTGCGGAGTAGCTTGCGAGAAGACACAGGTTATAGTTCAGCAGAGATGACATATGGAACGCCAATACGACTCCCTGGAGGATTTTTTGAGTCATCAGCAGCACAGTTATCAACGTACGAAGAGTTTGTAAAACAAATTCAAAAGGACATCACACAAATGACATCAATTCCGAAAAGAAAAAAACACAATCAAGCTATATTTGTGCATCCCGAACTCAAAGAATGCTCACACGTATTTGTTCGGTGTGATAGAATTAAGAAAGCCCTGACACCGCCGTATGAAGGACCCTACCCAGTAATTAGTAAAACAGATAAAACATTTTGCATTAGAATTAGGGATAAAGAGACAGTGATATCAATTGATAGATTGAAACCAGCTTTCATGATCAATGACGAATCAAACTACGTGCCAGATTCAAAGGATTGCGACAGGCATTCACACACGTACACTACACGATCGGGACGTAAAGTAAAGCCAGTAGTACGTCTATAAAAAATCGCTGATATAAGCAAGCTATTCGTATATATATTAACATAGATCTTAACATATACCATTAATTCACAACTACTCGTAACAACAAGACATCTAAAATGGGAAATCAAAGTTCTAAGGACCAGATAACATACAATACGGACAATTGCCTCAATCAAAACGAAGCGGACCAACTCCGTAACCTGATCCAGGAGGACTTACGGTGGACAAGAAATGTTGCAATGGGACAGATTATTTTAACAATCGGCGTGATCCTAATTTACGGCATAATGAAAACACTGGACAGAAGAATGAAGAGTTTAACGGAAAAAAAATAATAAACACTCGTGCAACAGCTAAGTCAAAATTACAGACGTCAGCAAATCACACCACAACAGGCGTCATCAAATTCCACCGCGTACAATAGCATTATTATTTATATACATCAGCAAATAACTAGTAAGGTCTAGGTCAAATTTATATTGTAAACACTATTACCATATTTTTTTTTTTTAAAGGGGGGTGTACTGTTACAGTACAATATCTTTGTGCTGTATCTACAATCTACATCACAATCTTATGTTCCTTATCGCACGTTCAGTATCTATTAAATGTTTCCACTATCTGTTATCAACACGAAGTCGTTAGTATATAAGATGCACCTTTAGATAATTATAACCAGACTATACTACATCTTTTGTCTCATTTATACCTAATCATATATTGCCAAGTAGTTTGGCAAATACCTGATAAGAACGACCCGAAACGTAAACAAAGTAACAAACTTAGTATTATAGGTACAAACAATAATGTTCAGCAAGATATATATATATATGTATCGGGTTACTTCAGAATTTTTTTAAACGTTCGCTTTTGCCTCGCAATATAAACCATCATAGCTACTGCTAAAATTTGACTTTAGCGGACATGTCTCGGTGTCGAAGTTAGTTATGGCTTAGGGCGGGTTCAAGTCCCGCCTGAAAGGGTTTTTTTCTCCATAGATTTAAATTTATATGTATAGAATTAGTAATAAAAATGCTTTAAAAAATACAAAAAGTAATGTTCAGGACTAGCGTTAATCAAATCTGTGTTTAAATAGTTTCTGCAATGAAACTCACAGAGCCGTACAAGTTCCTTGGGAACACGGTGGATGACGTCACGATTGCCATAAAATCGTATCATATGGAGGCTAAATACATGTCTCGGTGCCGGAGTTGGTAATGGCTTAGGGCCGGTACCTCTCAGGTCGCGGGTTCAAGTCCTGCCTGAAACGAATTTTTCAGGCAGGACTTGAACCCGCATCTACATACATTTAAATTTATATAAACTTTCCTATTACAATTTATATTTAAAAATGTTTTAATCTAATGTTACTGCTTACAGACACATAACAATAACAAATAATGAGATAGTAACCGGAGATAACAATACTATACCCAACATTGAAATTAAAATAGAACCAGATAACTACGAAATAGAACCGTGAGTATCTCTTTATACCTTATATACTGCGAAATCTCTCATGGTGATTTTTTTAGTATTCCAAAAACGAAGAAGAACACTGCAGATAGTCCCGTATTTTTGCTAAAGGGGCGTCTAACCAGGCCATTTTTTACGGCAATTTGTGGCGGCACTATTGGCAACTAATTGCTCGGCCAATAATGGCAATATGTCTACAATTGTATGGCGCATGATCCAGTCTCCTAAACGGGCTACACAATCCGGCAACAATAAAATGGAAAGCGACTGAAACAACAACAAAATTGACCAGAATTTTTTTGAAATGAGGTTACAAGATATATTAAATTATTTGATCCTATTTAAAGAAAATAACTAGGTACTTATTTGATGTCATATTAATATTGTAATAAGTTTATTAAAGTGGTTAAACAAAGGATAGATACTTAATAGATATGTTATGATCAATTTTTTGATAAAGCCTCATTACCTACCTACTGTAGAGCACATACTGTTCTGCTTCGGCAGATAGCTGTGGAGAATACGAAAAATGTGTGTTATAGAATAAAAACGGTACGATGTTTTTCCCCGTGCGCTTGTGCTATGATATATTTTATTAATGTTATATTTGCAGGAGCATAATAATATCCAATGTTCACAGTGTCACTGACACTGCGCCGACAACATCGAAAGTAGAAATGAACACAGAAACAGAACGAAATAAAATGCAATCGTGAGTATCCGTTTAAATAAAAAAATATATTCAAATATTGCATTTTTGGAAGGTAGAAAAATTTGAAATCCAGACCCGGGAATCGAACCTGAGACTTCCGTAAGCCAGACCGGGGCCGGAATCGAACCACCTATCTGGACTATGTTACTAGACCTCAAATTTTTCTATCCTTTCATGCTCGCGAGTTGGGCCCTCGCATGCGCCATCTAGCCGGTAGTTAAAGAACTAACACGGCTTTTGTTATTGCTTCGTTACACAGAGCATTTTAACAAGTTATTATGTCGCAGGCTGAATATGATAGTAATTTTATAGGCATTACTTTATAAATACAATAATTGCATTTTTGGAAATATTAAAAAGTAATTGGCAAGAAATGCCTAATAAATGACTATAAAAAAAAAACGTTATTTTTCAATTACTATGGTAGTAAATCCTACCCATGCTACCGACGTGAACCCACTCCTAACACAAGCCATTGAACTTAGCTGGAGGGGTTAACAGGATTGCTAGTAATGTGAGACCACAATCCCGCATTGCTAGATAACCTATAAAAAATGGTATGGTATGATGGCAACACTCGCACATATACATTCGGTGTCAGAACGGTTAATTAAAGGTGTAGAGACCTCAAGAAACCTTTGTTCCCGGGTGTATTCTCGATTAATTTTTGCATCATATCAAATAAACAAAAATGTTTTATTCACATCAGAAGCAAAATACTATACCTGTAAAAAGTCTATTCTACATGTACATGTAATGCCTATTCACAAACAATAGGTAAAGCCGGAGAAAAGAACGAGGCAATAAAAACTCGCGGCCACTTTTCAAATTGCCAATGTTTACAATGTTTCTTTGTCTAAAAATTGTATTTTTAGGTAAGGTGCTGCCACCATTTTAATAAACACCATATTAAAGGACTGAATCAAATCTATACTAATATTATAAAGCGGAAGAGTTTGTTTGTTTGTTTGTTTAAACGCGCTAATCTCAGAAACTACTGGTCCGATTTGAAAAATTCTATTTTTGTTGGATAGCCCATTTATCGAGGAAGGCTATAGGCTAGGGTAGACCGGGTACAATAGTAAAATTTTTTACATAAACTTCGATTGTGAGGACCCTATTAAGATTTAAGGAATGCAGGATGTAAATTTAGAGACTTAATTTCCCTACCTACAGGATTTTAAAGCCACCCTGTACTTAAATGGACTAAAACATGGTTAATTTCAATCTTAAAGTGATCACTAAACAGCGTTACTATTGACCCCAATACAGGGTCATTTGTAACAGATGTTTAATTCAAAATAAAACGCTGAATAATAAACAAATCAGTCTTTTTTATTAAACAATGAAAACTTTAATTCTTCTTTGGCGCATTTTTATATAAGGCACTAGAATATTGTAAAATTACACATAAAATAAACTCATTAAACTAAATAGTCCGTCTTCTATGTATAATATAACAAAAATACAGAGTTCCTTTAAACTAATGAAATAATTCTGTTATGCTTATCTTAGTAGCATGGCAATTAACACAAAAACATATGATTTAAAGTCGTAATCAACCACAAATATTCTACATACAAATCAAGCATGTTACAATTGCCCCGTGGTACAATTGACCCAAGATGTTACCCGACTGTGGCAGTCAAAAGGTAGGGTTATGTTTATTAATTATAACAATATCATAAAAATGTGAAAAATTATCCTCGGTCTGTTGTTTTGTTTCGGTGTCTTGGCATCTGTAAAATAATAAGGAAATTGTTATTCTTATACAATGTGTCCTGAACTTGTTAAAAAAAATGTTATACCTTAAAAAAGGAGTCTGATTTTTTTACGAACTAGTATAATGATTTTATCATATTAATGACATGACATATTTTTTATGCAAAAATAGATGTTATAAAACAAAGATAAATTAAATATAACATTTTCTTAACAAAATATGTTTTATAACATGTTTTGTATCTGTACGCATTCTTACAAATAATTCTTATATGAATAGGTATTAAAACAAATGGGGGCAATAGTACCACGGGGTTAATTGTAACGTTACAACCGACCCCGGCAAAACTGTTACAATTGTGCCCGAGTAGCCATTTTGGAGAAATAGTAAAAAAACTCCGGCACGGAAACGAAAGAAATGGTCAAAATATATCTTAATAGATACCCTAATCTATAATTAAACACGTAGTACTTAGAACTATTTGAAACGTGCTTCTTTTAGGAAGTAATAAAGCAATTAATTAGCTTAATAAAACTTACGGCGACGTCTTCGAATTTTCAATGAAGCATAGCACACGTCCGGCTCACACTGGGCTCGCGGCTGATTGGTGAGTTAAGCCGCACACGCATAAGCCGTCGCCGCTTGCATTCACACATTGATACGTGGCTTAGTTATCGAAATATTGGCAACGTTACTATTGACCCGCGTTACTATTGTACCCGGTCTACCCTATATAACATTGCCGTACGACTAATAGGAGCGGAGCAGCGACGAGAAATGTTGCAAAAACGGGGAAAATTTACGCAAACGAAGTTGCGTGGGACAGCTAGTATATAATAAAAAATATTAAAAGAAAGACATAAGATTGAATACTTATGTTTAAATTATGTAGGTATTAATAAAGGTATTGTTTATTGTAGTGTGAAGCTGATTATAAATGATATGGTTTGGAACCCGCCAGACCTCACTGTCTTCAAATATGAGCCTCGTAGCGAATTCAGCGACTATTACAGGTATGTTACTAGTTATTTGTTTGTTTATTATTATATTATATTATGTACGTAGAGGCAGAATAATGGCAAAAACATGATTGTTGCGAAAATCATTAAAGGACATTAAAGAATTTTATAAGTTACGCGTCTTAACCGCGTAAATATTTTATTTTAAGGCTAAATACCTTTGTTTATTTATATATAAACTTTACCCGTAACCACGAATAATAAACAATAAATAAAAATTTAGCCTTAAAACAAAATATTTACGCGATTATATGACCCGTAGCTTATTTAGAATGTGTACAAATCGCGAAAGTTTACGAACATATATTGCATTATAGGACAGTTTTAAAAGAATAAATTAGGATATATTGCAAAAATTCAAGTATGACTTGAGGAGTTATGAGTATAAATTAAACACTAACCCCCCCCCCCCCCTCCTCTCCCCGAAACAGTTTACCGCTGGTCTTAGATAAAGTGAAACCTCCTTTTTTCACATCTGGCATGACCCCCATAACTCTTTTCCGCCTCTTTAAACCAGGTTTATCATTACGTATGTGAATTATGCAAGAACATTTGGAAACTTGACAGCATCTTTATTTTGAATAGTTTTAAGACCTTGCTAACCTTTTGTTACAGGAACTTTGTTTAAGTCTTATGAAGAGGAAATGAAATTATCTTCAAATACGTAATTAAAGAAAAAAAATGGTGTCTATACATGTGATTTATCAAAAACAAAAAACATCTTAGAATATTTTTCAGTGTCTATGTTAGAGGAAATAATCATTGACATTTAAAACTACCTGGACTGCGCCTTAACCTCACAAAATCGAACCACTCTCTTTAAAGAGACAACGCTACTTTGTGGACAATACCTGCCAAAGAGACAGGACCGCACGAGTTCTTCTCTCTTTCACATTTACTTTTTATTAAAAGGGATGGCGCGGTCCAGGTCTATACGTCAATGGAAATAAATGTAGTGACTATAGACAATAAGATTTTTTATTTATTATTTTTTATAATCTTCTTGTCTTTGGAAATGTGTCCAAAAATGCTCAAACTATTTTACATGTTCTTTGGCTCAAACAATAATTTGTGTCATTTGTCTATAGTTAAGTATACCTACTGTTTTGTATAAGTATTCATATATGTCTATTTTAGGTATTGATAATATAGGTAGGCTAATAAAGACATTATCTAATTAGATCTTTACAAACTAAATTTCCTTACTCCCTAAGAAATATTATTTTAAATAAAGTAGGTACATTACATAGGTACCTATTTAGTCCTTGGGTCACTGACCCATATAGTACCTACATCTTACTGGCATCAAACATTATGAATCGATAAATTGAGTGAAGTCTCGTTCTAGTTATGACAAAATATTTATTTTGTAAATAAAAATTGTTGTTAAAGCAGCAAATTTAGAAAAGTAGTAGGTACCTACTTATGTACCTAAACAAATACCTTTTATAAAAACTCCCTCAGTGGAGTCCCCAACAATATTGTGTGGGTAGTTAACGTAAATTGTAATATTAAAACATCTGAGTGTTATAATAAATATTAATAATAATACCTTTAAAAGTACAAGACTTTGAAGGATAATTTGATGTATGTTGTAGCTCTATTTGCCTATCGTATACATACTTACTGGCATGTATCGGGAGCATAGAATGACACATTAGATTCTAGACGAAACAAATATGATCTCGAATCGCATCGGTAAGTATACATATGTACATAACTGTCTACCTTCCTATGGAGTTTGATATCGTTCGGAAGATGTTTCCTTGTAACAAAAAGACTGTTTCTATTTTGTTTAAATATTTAAATTTAGTAATATAGTTATTTTTATATCTAGATTTCTAGATAATTTTATAAAAAGGTCTATTTTTCTCCCAAATATATCTTCTGAAAAATTACACAGTCCATTATTTTGTCCTAAGGTTGTGCATATGAAATATTTTTCACGATGTCTTTTTTGTGTAAAACTAATTAAAATATGTATCTACCTACTTAATAAGTACCTATTTTTAAGCGTTTAAAATATTATAACTATTTGGATGTTCTATTGATGTCACAGAAAAATAAAAAAAATAACCAACCATTTACGTTATTTTTTTAAACCTTGCCCATGAAGATGTAACCTCTTTAGACTATTGTCCGTTCACAATCAAATGTCCCCCCTGGCCTAGAAGATATTATTTGTTGCCAATCGTTAACCTGACATTCACCCTAAAGCTCATTAAATAAAAAAAACGAAAACCTCTAAATTTAAGGGAATAGAATCATATTGGGTTTATTTAGACGTAAATGCTACTGTGCAAAAGTAGTCGCATTTTCTCCGATGTTTTTAAATCATGTTCGGTTTACCATTACAGTGTACTTAGTGCGAGTTTGTTTTACGATAAAGCGATCGACACGTTGAGGACGTTTGGGCTCCGATTGGCCCGCTACAAGCTCTTAACCAATCAGAGAGCCAAACGCGGTAAACGATTCAATCGCGTTAACGTACACAGATATTTGAAATTAGAAAGAAAATCATTTTGTGACAAAGTCACAATAGAGATAAAAAAAATATTTTAGACAAAATGGCGCTGGTCAAATAAGGACCTACTTCAGCTATTGCTGCAGTCTCAGGCATTAGATTCAACACCGACACACCAAATGCACCACCACCTTAATTGCCTGCAAACGAGCCTATCTAGTGTCAAAATTCTCCAGTTTCCCAAAAAAAAGTTCATTCATTCGAGTTGGGGGGGGGGGGTAATTGCCCGCGTAGACCCCCCCCCTCCCCACCGGCCCACTTGTAGCCGTGCCTGTTCAGTCAATGAAAACTACACGCGCAGTGGCGCCAACACAGACAATTCAAGGGACACTTATTGATAAACTCACAATAAGAACGGCAAACGGGCAAACTGCATTAAAAGACGTGGAAAAAACATTGAAATTCTTACTACTGTTACCGACTTCAAAAACTAATTCAAGATAACTAAACAGCAAAAAATAATGTAGAGCGACTAAAAAATAAATGAACATTTTGAAGTTGGTGACATACAGTTTTTTTTATATTTTATTTGGCTGAAAGAGCCTAGGCGCTATTATATTATTCCTAGGGGCATAGCTTACCTTATATGGTCGGCGTATTTGTTGAGGGGCCAGATTGACTCTTAATGTGAGTTGCTGGCTAGGGAGGGAGAGGGGTTTGCAATATCTAACATATTTTACCCCCCCCCCCCCCGCCCTATAGCCTGAGATGTGAAGCTACGCCCCTGATTATTCCACTCTTAACATTATTAATTTTATCATTGGTTCAATTTCAAATACTTTCCACTTTGCGATCTCTGCTTTAATAAAAAAAAAAGATAAAACTTAGACATTTAATCAGTCATAATCAGATCTTACATTTTTCATACTTAAACATACAATAATTCATAGGTATATATTATGTCCATTAATCTAGAACTATATATTATGGTTATTGAATATAACAACCGACCCACTAATGCACAATGCATACCATCTCCCTCCTGCTTTAGCAAACGCGCACATGAACAAAAAGGACAAAGAAATTTCAGTCATTTACCATCCGATTTTTCATTCTGGAGGCATGAATTTTTCATTATCATGGGCCCTCATATGTTCCCTTAACGAATAACTTCTTGCATATGACTTGGAACAGACATTACAAGAATAGGGCTTGATCCCACTATGTTTCAACATATGTTTCTTTAACCCATGATTAGTAATAAATGCCATACCACATTCCAAACACTTTTTATTCTTATGTCCATGCGTTTGACGAATATGCGTCGCTAAATAATGCTTAATATTATATTCCCTACTACAAATATGACATTTGAACTTATGCGTAATATTATGCACTTCAGACATATGCTTTATTCTATCGTTATAATGTTTCATAGGTTTAAAACATATTTGGCATTTAATTATGCGTTTAGAATGAGCACTTTCGATATGGTTCGCTTTAGAAGTCTTTGTTTTGAGTATTTTTCCGCATTCGGAACACGGAAAATGGCCTTTTTCGTGAGTTCTTTTGTGTACTTTCAAACGTTTTGAATTTAAAAATGATTTTCCGCAAACATCGCATATACAATTAGCGTAGTGTTCATTTAAATGTGTAGTTAAACTCCTAAATGCGTGAAATTGTTGATTACATAAATGACAAGTATAAGGGCTACCATTTACTTTATAATCCGCGATACATTCCGTGTATACAACCTTTTTGTGCACCTCTTCAAAATGGCATCGCATCGAAGTGACATCTGTTAAATTCAAATGACAGTCGCGGCATTCGAGATTCGAAATTTCAATTTGGAGGGAGCGCGGGTAACGTTTTATTTTTTTTAATTCGTCGTCTATATTTGTATGTGTTGACAATGTGTGGTTCCTAAGGAGGTTTATTTCCATGAAGTCCTCGTGACAGAAGAAACACTGGAACCAGCTCTTGTGGTGCCTGAAGGGACAAGCGTTAGTTTCTCTAAGGACGATGGCACATGTCAGGATGACGCGTTTTCGCTCCGATACTTGTTTCTCGACGTTTTGTGGCCTCGAGTAGAGAAAGCCTACAAAAAAAAATATATTTAGGTAAATTTAATTGAAGTAATAGTTCTTTTTAAAAGGCAATAGCTATTAATAATCTAATCTTGTCAACCTTCAATGATTGTCTTAGGCAGGAGAGGTTTTAAGCTATTGCATAACTTTTATCGCGGGCTTTGAGCGCGGCGTCCGAATCAAGAAATTTCATAACGAAAATAAAACCTAACACCCTCCACCCCGCCTACCGTGTACTGACATGACTGTACGAAGCTCGCACGAATCGAGAGGAGCTGCTCCGAATTGAAAAGAAAAAAAAATTGAGAGCAAGATCAACTTATGCATTTTTTTGTATTTTTAATTGCATAACTTGTTAAAAAATGCTATGCAATAGCTTTACCGCGGCAGTCCCCGAGTGCCACACATTCCTATTAAACAATTACTTGCAATGTGGGTCTCACATTATTAGTAATCATGCCCTCCAGTTAACATATAAACAGCCTGTGTTGGAAGTGTATTAGAACCCACTAGCTCACGAATCCAATGCGTTTAGAAGTAGCCTACCAATGTTTCACAGTAGACACGAGGGAGCAATTTCAGAGAAAAAAGAGAAAGACAGAGGAATCGCTAAGCCGAGATTTTAATTTAATGCAATCGGTAGTTGTCCTACGTGATAGACATCAACATACCTTTGAACGCTAATTCTTTATTTTCTATTTCCTCTTGCTCAAAAGAATCCTGATCATCAGTCTTCTCAATTTTTATATCTTCAATCTCCTTTAAACTATTCCTCTTTGAAATCTCAGATATAGGTGTATCAGAATCCATATCATCATCTATACTCTTTGGTGTTTTCCTCTTTGCTTTTGATAGCGGTCTGGATTTATATTTGGGTATTCGATCTATTGTGTTTGGCTCTATGGAATCTGCTAACATATCTATATTGTCTGTGGTTTCGTCTGAAAATGAAAATACATACACATACAACAAATAACTATATAAAATTAGCTTTGGCACGCGGCTCTGCCCGCGTTGATGTCAGTTATCACGATAAAAACTATACTCTGTCCTCTTTCGGGACTCAAACTTTATCCATACCAAATCAATTTAGCGGTTTAAGCGTGACAGACAGCTAATTTCACGTTTATAATATTAGTTTGGATAGCGTTTTAATTTTGAACGCGAAGCTTTGAGGATAAAGTAAGGATCTGCGAGCGAGTGATGGGAGCGTGACCTGCAACCTCTGGCCATGTCAGGCAAAGACTCTAGTATGCCTAGTGCGAGTTTGTTCTATGTTAACGCAATCGAGAAGTTTAGGACGTTTGGCGCTCTGATTGGCCCGCTACAAGCTCTTAATCGATCAGAGAGCCAAACGCGGTAAACGTGTCGATCGCGTTAACGCGGAGTGGAACCTTAGATCTTTTAGTAAGGGCGACTGTAACCTCAGATGTTTTAGCTAGTAGAGTGTAATCTCTAACCTTTTAGCGAGAGGAAGCTTGACCTCGGATATTTTAGCGAGGGTGAGTGTAATCTTAGATCTTTCAGCGAGGGGGAGGGTAACCTCAGATTTTTTAGTAAGGAGAGTGTATAACCTCAGTTCTTTTAGCGAGGGTGAGTGTAATCTTAGATCTTTCAGCGAGGGGGAGGGTAACCTCAGATTTTTTAGCAAGGAGAGTGTTTAACCTTAGATCTTTTAGCGAGGGTGAGTGTAATCTTAGATCTTTCAGCGAGGGGGAGGGTAACCTCAGATTTTTTAGCAAGGAAAGTGTTTAACCTCAGATCTTTTAGCGAGGGTTAGTGTAATCTTAGATCTTTCAGCGAGGGGGAGGGTAACCTCAGATTTTTTAGCAAGGAGAGTGTTTAACCTCAGATCTTTTAGCGAGGGTGAGTGTAATCTTAGATCTTTCAGCGAGGGGGAGGGTAACCTCAGATCTTTTAGCGAGTGTGAGTGTAATCTTAGATCTTTCAGCGAGGGGGAGGGTAACCTCAGATTTTTTAGCAAGGAGAGTGTTTAACCTCAGATCTTTTAGCGAGGGTGAGTGTAATCTTAGATCTTTCAGCGAGGGGGAGGGTAACCTCAGATCTTTTAGCGAGTGTGAGTGTAATCTTAGATCTTTCAGCGAGGGGGAGCGTAACCTAAGATTTTTTAGCAAGGAGAGTGTATAACCTCAGATCTTTTAGCGAGGGTGAGTGTAATCTTAGATCTTTCAGCGAGGGGGAGGGTAACCTCAGATTTTTTAGCAAGTAGAGTGTATAACCTCAGATCTTTTAGCGAGGGTTAGTGTAATCTTAGATCTTTCAGCGAGGGGGAGGGTAACCTCAGATCTTTTAGCGAGGGCGAGTGTAACCTCAAACCTTTTAGCGAGGGTGAGTGTAACCTCAGATCTTTTAGCGAGGGTGAGTGTAATCTTAGATCTTTCAGCGAGGGGGAGGGTAACCTCAGATTTTTTAGCAAGGAGAGTGTTTAACCTCAGATCTTTTAGCGAGGGTGAGTGTAATCTTAGGTCTTTCAGCGAGGGGGAGGGTAACCTCAGATCTTTTAGCGAGTGTGAGTGTAATCTTAGATCTTTCAGCGAGGGGGAGGGTAACCTCAGATTTTTTAGCAAGGAGAGTGTTTAACCTCAGAGCTTTTAGCGAGGGTGAGTGTAATCTTAGATCTTTCAGCGAGGGGGAGCGTAACCTAAGATTTTTTAGCAAGGAGAGTGTATAACCTCAGATCTTTTAGCGAGGGTGAGTGTAATCTTAGATCTTTCAGCGAGGGGGAGGGTAACCTCAGATTTTTTAGCAAGGAGAGTGTATAACCTCAGATTTTTTAGCAAGTAGAGTGTATAACCTCAGATCTTTTAGCGGGTTAGGCGACATCTCGCCCCCTTCAAATCTTGCCCGCCGGCGAGTTGTACCCTCTTGTTAAATGTTAGGGCCGCACTCGCCCAAATACAATTTTACAACTGGGCCAGTTATACCTCTGAATATTCACTAGGAGTCAAGTGGCCCATTGAATTAAATTCTTATACATTTGGTAGTTGTAAATTTTTTCATCGTTAAAAATCGTCAAGAGTCAAAATAACTTAGCTTCTTTTACACATATTTGAACAAAAAGTTAATAGAATATTATTAATCATTAAATTGTAATATTTTTTCTTTATTCAATGTGTAAATAATAATAATAATAATAATAATTTATTCATGAAAGTAAAGGTACAATATTCTTATATAAAGGTATAATAACAAATAGCACAGTTAAGTATTTGCCTGAACTAGGTTGAAACCTGTGTTTCAGGCTAGAAAGTAAAAAGTATTTTAATAAATACTTTCCGAAACTAAAACTATACTTAATAACTACAAACAAGAACTGTTAAACTAGAAAACATAGACTAATAAATTAACATTTACAAAAAATAGGTAATTATAAGAGATGTTACAACAATTGGTCTTATTTATTTTAGTACAAGTAATAAGTCCTCCGTCTGTTCGTATGACATATCTTGTAATTGGGAACTTACAGCTTTTTTACAATTAAAATAATTTAGGTGGTATATATTAACAATTCGATTTAATCTATTATACAAAAAAGGGCCTATGAAATTAAAAAATCGGTTTGAGAACATATATCTTGAGGTGGAATCAGAAGTGCAGACTATATCTTTTCGTCTCTTATTAAATGTTCGGATTGTAAGCTGAAATCTGGCTTATATGTACAATATATATATATATATATATATATATATATTATATTTTTTGATTCATATAACGGACAAAAGTATGCAACACTGAAATAATATTACAAATAATACAAAACAAATCAAATCAAAACAATTTTATTTTATTTATCAAATCAAAACAAAGTCTCTATGGTGGGATAGAATAGAAGGAGCCTCCACTTACACAGAAATGACAAAGAAAATAACATGACTAAATATCGGTAAAAAAAAATCAAGCCCCTGTGGTATCCTTAACATTTTTACCATTAATTATTGTTGTATAATAAACAATAAATATATATATTACTTATTGTTTTATATATTGTTTTATAATGTAATTATGATTCGACCAAACATACGTTGCTGCTCACTCCCCATAGACGATAGCGAAATGATTCATAGTGTAAGTAATGACCTATAGTATTTACAATAAAACTGCAAATTTTCATAAAAATCCGTCATGTAGTTATTCTTTTTCGATAAATAGCTACAGACATTATCCGTTATTGCTTAGCTCCTATGGGAAATAGCGTGATAAATTTAAAAAACCGAATCTGTCTGGTAGTTTTTCGTGATGCGTGTTCAAACAAACAAACAGACAGACAGACATTTCTAAAAATGTAGGAATGTCTTTAAATACTCTTTTCGAGCATTTCCCAATATTTTTTTTCACTATGTTCGGCCATGTACAGGCACGTAACACGAACACGAAATTTACAATTTTATTATTTGTATAGATAGATATGTCTACTTATGTAGCCATATCTCTCACACTCAACACACCTTTTTATTGAAGTGACTATTGATTACTTTATAAAAAGGAATATAATATACATACCCTTTTTTTTTACAAAAGAACATGTATTATTTGCTTGATATTGTTTCAGTGTTGCATGCTTTTGTCCGTTATATGAATCAAAAAATATATTATATCATATATATATAGTACATAAAAGCCAGATTTCAGCTTTCAATCCGAACATTTACACATTGAATAAAGAAAAAATATTACAATTTAATGATTAATAATATTCTATTAACTTTTTGTTCAAATATGTGTAAAAGAAGCTAAGTTATTTTGACTCTTGACGATTTTTAACGATGAAAAAATTTACAACTACCAAATGTATAAGAATTTAATTCAATGGGCCACTTGACTCCTAGTGAATATTCAGAGGTATAACTGGCCCAGTTGTAAAATTGTATTTGGGCGAGTGCGGCCCTAACATTTAACAAGAGGGTACAACTCGCCGGCGGGCAAGATTTGAAGGGGGCGAGATGTCGCCTAACCCCTTTTAGCGAGGGTTAGTGTAATCTTAGATCTTTCAGCGAGGGGGAGGGTAACCTCAGATCTTTTAGCGAGGGCTAGTGTAACCTCAAACCTTTTAGCGAGGGTGAGTGTAACCTCAGATCTTTTAGCGAGGGTGAGTGTAATCTTAGATCTTTCAGCGAGGAGGAGGGTAACCTCAGATTTTTTAGCAAGGAGAGTGTTTAACCTCAGATCTTTTAGCGAGGGTGAGTGTAATCTTAGATCTTTCAGCGAGGGGGAGGGTAACCTCAGATTTTTTAGCAAGGAGAGTGTTTAACCTCAGATCTTTTAGCGAGGGTGAGTGTAATCTTAGATCTTTCAGCGAGGGGGAGGGTAACCTCAGATCTTTTAGCGAGTGTGAGTGTAATCTTAGATCTTTCAGCGAGGGGGAGCGTAACCTAAGATTTTTTAGCAAGGAGAGTGTATAACCTCAGATCTTTTAGCGAGGGTGAGTGTAATCTTAGATCTTTCAGCGAGGGGGAGGGTAACCTCAGATTTTTTAGCAAGGAGAGTGTATAACCTCAGATTTTTTAGCAAGTAGAGTGTATAACCTCAGATCTTTTAGCGAGGGTTAGTGTAATCTTAGATCTTTCAGCGAGGGGGAGGGTAACCTCAGATCTTTTAGCGAGGGCGAGTGTAACCTCAAACCTTTTAGCGAGGGTGAGTGTAACCTTAGATCTTTGAGCGAGGGCGAGTGTAACCTCAGACCTTTTAGCGAGAGTGAGTGTAACCTTAGATCTATGAGCGAGGGTGAGTGTAACCTTAGATCTTTGAGCGAGGCGAGTGAACCTCAGATCTTTTAGCGAGGGGGAGTTTAGCCTTAGATCTTTTAGTCCAGGGTAGTGTAACCTCAGATTATCTAGCCAACGCAACCGCATCATCTGTACAAGCACGGACATGTGCGCCCTGAGAATAAAAGCATCCAATATCTTAATATCTGGGATCGTAACCAATTTTTTCTGGGGCTGCTGAACTTTTGAAAGTATCCAAGTTGGCTGAAGCATCAGATAGAGGCTCTATCAGGAGGCTATAGCAAACAGGGCTGGGTTGGCTGGAGTAACAGACAGGCCAGTATGTGCACTTCAGGGCTCAACCTAGAGGCTCATGCCATTTAATTACCTCTATATACAACATGTTACAAAACTGCCCTGAAAAATAATTTATTTATTTAACCAATTGTTGTTGACTTTATTATTACCTCCTGTTAAAATAATATATAAAATTCAGTTTGATTAACGTGATAGGGGTTGGCATTTTATTTCAGACTTTTTTTTCTTAGTGAAAATAGACTCAAGGGCGGATCCAGGATTTCATTCAGAGAATCCTGAATGAAATCCACAGGGGGGGGGGGGCACAGGCAGTGCCGGATCTAACATGTTTACGACGAGGGCGGGGGAAGTGCATTTCGTTTTGGCCAAGTGTAAATTGCACGACGGGGGTAGGGGTAGCATATGAGGCCAATCGGCAAACAAATTCGATACACAACAAACGTCTGGGGTTAACATGACCCCGTAACCTCTCGCTGGAAAAATAAAAAATGCTCTGCTTAAACAGATAACTTTAAATAGACACTTATAATATGGACTGATCTACAGATACTTACCATTACAATTGTCGTCACTGTCATGACACTCTTGGTCTGGTGCGGTCTCAACTTTCAGTACCATTGGTTTGAGTACACCTGCATAATGTAAGTATATGTTTACCAACTGGAAGATTCAGTGTGAATTGGAGGCTAAGGGGGGCTTAAGATGGAAATTTGAACTAAGGGGTTTTTAATTTAATCAAAATTTGACAAAATAATATATATATATTTAAATTTGTGCCAGAGGAAATTCAAACTTCTAAACTTAGCCATAAGTTACATATTTGCATCAAAATTTACACTACTTGGAACTCGGTGTTGTATTCTAGTTGATGAGAGCATGCTAACAGATACGCGAGCATGCGAAGCGGTCGGCTGCTCGCGCATACGCTATGTAGCGCTGCACTGCGCTCCTGCATGGGCTGCTTTATTCAAATTCTATATAAGTCTACAAAGTTGATTTTTTGTTCATATTTTTTTTTTTAAATAATATATTTGTAAATATATACCTATTATAGATAAATTACACCCAGACACAGAATAAACCATCATGCTCACCACATCCTCCACACACAAGTGGGGATCAAACCCATGACTTCCATCTTAGCACTTAGGGTCACTAACTATTAGACCAACAAGCCAGACATTTAGATATTTACCTATACCTTAACATGCACAAAATCACAAAAAGAAAGAAAATTACAAATTCACATGGGGTATTACCACAGTATGTAATAAACTGTTGCTCAGCTTGCAGCACTTGTTTTCGGAAGTTGCTGGCATCTCGTAAGTGGCCCACACATAACCCACATACCATCCTACTGGGGCCCCATTGCAGTAGGCAGGACAGCTGTGAAATAAACAATATTTGGCAATGGTCTTACAATTATTATTTAAATATATTATTTATTTTATTCAAATAAAATATAGCCAATATTTAATTTGAAGCAAAGGTGCACCAAAAGAGCGTTAGGTCAAGGTGTACCAAAGGGGGTGCACTAAAAATACATTTATTTTGTTTTTTTCTCAAAATATCAAATAAAATGGGTTTCGAAACCAACCTGGCAAAAAAAAAAACAAGAAAAGAAACGAAAAAGATTAAAAAAATTTGGACTTATTTTCATCTTTGTATGGAGATGTTACTGGCACTCGGCCGCTGCCGCGGAGCTCGCCTCGTGAATCACAGGGGGTCACAGTTCTAACCTAACCTAACCTAATTTAATGAAAATTTATCACCGAGAAAATTTTTCGAAAATAGTTTTTTTGTTATTTTTCCACTTTGGTTTTGAAAACCATGTTATTCGATATTTAGAGAAAAAAAACAAAAAAAAATTTTTAGGGCACCCCCTTTGCTACACCCCGACCGAGCGTCGTCAAGAAAGGACCGAGTATTGTACAGTATCATCAAAATTAAAAATTTACAGATCTGCGACAAAGCACTATTCTAAACTCTCTTTGATGAATGAAGTATTATGAGGTAAGTATAGCTATAATGCTTCGATTCGTATACTTCAAACCGTATTTACTATCAGACAGATAAATACACACATTTTTTATTTTTGGTCTACAAAAAAACTTACTGAAATCCCATAGCATTCTTGTAGCATTTCAGAATAGACTTCCTTTTGGCCAGCCTCTGTTAAATACGAAGCGGTAATATCCCATGTCCCGCTGGCAGAGAGACAGCAGCGGCAGACATCGGGCTGTGATAACCAACTCTCAGAATAATTCACCTCCACCATTTTTTAAAGCAAATTTTATCTATTTCTGAAACCTTTGGCTAAATCCATAGCATTCCCTTTGACAGGACTTGACGTTTGACATGTTATTGTTTTTTTTTGTTGTTTGGAGAATTGCTTTCTCTTTTTTCTAATGCATGAATGGAAGAGTGTGAAAAAGACAGAACAATAACAAATAAAAAACATATTGTAAATCAGTTCAGAAATAATGTTGAACTTCCATTATGGAAGGCTGATGCTGAAGAGATTTGGTAATATGGCTTTAATATCAGACTCATTGACTCAGATTAATATTCTCAGAAAATAACTGATACTTTTTATTATGAGACGTTGATTAACATGAGTACCTGTACCTGACAAGTGCGACCGACGATGTAAACAATCTTCATTTCTAAACGAAAAAAATTGACAGACGGGACAAAATTGACATTTCCAAACCCAAAACAATCAGGTTTATTTTTTCTGTGTAAAACTGAGTGCCAATTAGTGTTGCAGAACTATCGATAGTTTGACTATCGATAGTTGACCTCTAAAACTATTCAGGATATCGATTCTGCTCTCGATAGTATCATCACGTCACAATAAAATCGATACTATCGATACTTTCGATAGCTTTTTTTGTCCAATATAATTAACAACGATAATACTATCGATACTATCGATAGATTGACGTCCAATAGAATCGATACTATCGACAGTATTGTAAATTCTTGAAGACACAACCATAAACAATCGATTTTATCGATAGTATCGATAGTTTTGTACTATCGATTGTAGGAGATTTTTCAATACTATTGTCAGTTAATTGAAAGCTATTTGCCTACGAGTTCCAGAGCCGATGCAACCTGCCATCAGCCAGTTTTTGTGTTGTTTTACTTGTATGTTTAGAGACAATTAGGTTTAGTTGACGTCAAACATTGGCAGTGAATGGACGATTACGTTGTTTTTAGTGGTTAAATACGTGATTTTCTTCGATTTTTGTAAAAATGGAGGGTAAGTGATGTTTTTATGCAGATGTTACAAACCTATTGTTTTCTTTTTATTTATCTTTGTTGATACAAAGATAAATAAAAATCATCTTAAAATCCTTGGTATTGATCACATTAAATTTTCAGTGAATAATACCGTCTGTAAATTTAAAAAAATAATCATAATTGGTAAAACATAGTGTATGATTTAAAGGTATTTCAAAAGTTAATTAATTTTATTTTTACTATCATATGTACGAGTAATACAGTTTTGGTTTTTCATATTTTAGGAGTAAATAGAAAATGCAAATATATTTCTGAAACAGAAATTGATGACGATTTAACTCAATGTCGGGACGAAGATGACGAAGTATTTCAAAATTCACAAGTTTACTCACAAACGCGCTCAGAAGAAAACTTTCAAGCTAATAAGAAATTTAAGGATAGCGGTACATGTACTGATGTGATATATAAAAAAATGCACCCCGAACCTACCGTAATAGATTTACATGGATGTAACTATTTCGGGCAATTAGTATCAAATGAACTGTTGAGATTTAATATAAATCAAAGATATATGGTAATGCAGAAAATTCTGGAGGTGTTACAAAATTGTGGTGAAAAATCAGAGAAAATTCAGCCGTAATTAAGACAGTGTTTTTCTAGTTAAAGTATTTCCCAAACAAATAGATTTTCTGTCATATAAAGCCTTAAGTATTATTTATTAGTTTTAAGAAGTAATTAAAAGGTGGTAATAACGAATAAAACACATTAACTAATCAATTCTTTTATTATCAAAGAAGTCAACAAATTGCCATTTAGCTACCCATCCATAGTTCGGTATGATTTAACGAATAAAAATAAAGAGAAAATGGTCTTTAATTTGAGATTATCTCAACAAAAAAATAACTGCGTTGCCGATTGTATTTTTAATAATTATTCTTATGTTAACACACTATACAATCACATTAAGACTAATTTTTAATTTCAATTACGTTATCTAATCATAATAAAATAAAGAGCTGTGATATTAGAACAACTTTTGGTTCATATTTATGAATAGCAGCTCGTTGATGTGCTTGGCACTAAGACGGTTTCGGCGATCGGTAATTAAAAGACCAGCTTTGGAAAAAACACGTTCAGAAGGAACAGAACTTCCGGGTATGCATAAATATTTCAATGCTATGTGTTTCAATTGGTTTTCTTGATGGTACCAATATTCAATAGGATATTCAGAAAATGGCAATGTGGGTTTTTCTAAATATTGTCTCATGTCTATTATAGCATCCGCAGTAACAGAAGTAGCGTTATTTTCATGTTGGTTGTCAACAAACGACAGTAATCTGCTAAGTTTTGATTTTTTTGCCGAAAGCGAATGGGCTGTTTCTTGAGATACTTGAGATGTGCTTGCAGGTGATAGAGTTTGCGATGTCAAAGAAGATAAATATGTAGCATATTCTTTTTTTACGAGAGAGATCGCTTTTTCTGCATCAAAGGGGGTTTTAAACCCAAGCCTCTTAAAATGGGGATTCAGAAGCGTAGAAATCATACATGGACTTCGTGATTCATAAAATTTAAGTTTGTTTTGTACAGATGTTTTCATACACTCAATTATTTCTTTAACAAAATCAGAATTGCATCCATTTTCCAATTCAACCATTTTTAGACTCAACCCTTTTATCAATGGAATTATTAAGGAAATTGTGACGTACTCATCACCGGAAATACCCTCGGTGCATGTTTCCAGAGGCTCGAATATTTTTTGAATTTCCTCAAGGTACGCATATTCCATTGGTGTAAGGTTTTCTGGTGCACTTGGATATTCATTTAACACCAGTGTCAGTTCTGGTCTCACTTGTAATATTCGATTTAACATATAAAATACAGAATTCCACCTGGTTTCTACATATTTAATTAGTTTTAATTCTGGTTTATTCATTTCTCTTTGAACAGACCGCAATTTGTCTGATGCCAATGTACTGTGTTTGAAGTGAGTGACTATCCGGCTAGATTTTTCCACCAGTTCCTTAAGTCCAGGTGCAGACAGAACATCTTTCATGACTAAATTCAGTGAGTGCGCAAAGCAAGGGACATGACGTACTCTCATAACCTCCGCTACTTTAACCATGGTAGCAGCATTATCGGTCACCAGAGCTATGACCTTGTTTCGACAGTTCCATTCTTGTAAAACATTATCTAAAACCTGCAACAAATAATATTATGTTACCTATATAACTTTTTTGGAAACATCCTTACCCTAGATCAGATAACAAAAAGTGTTTGTTGGTATATTTTTCGTAATTTTTTTTATGTGATAGGGGCAAACGAGCCGACGGCTCGCCTGATGTTAAGCGATGGGTTTGACGCAGAATGCGCACTTCGCAAAATGAGCACTCGACGCAAAATGTGCATTACGCAAGGAGCACTTCTCACAAGGGGCATTTCTCATAATGTGCATTTCGCATAATGAGCACTTCGCAAAATGTGCACTTCGCAAAATGTGCACTTCGCAAAATGAGCACTTCGCAAAATGAGCACTTCGCAAAATGAGCACTTTTCTAGGGAGCCCACATGGTGGGTTAGTTAGTCACAAAATAAAAATGATATGACGGGTTTGTATTTAAAATAAAATAAACACTTTTACAATGTAATCATTTATTTAAAAAATAATAAGTCTAGACTTAGCTTTCATATATTGTCAGTTAAATAATTTAAAAAGTAAGGGAAAATAAGAAAGTGTAAAAAAAATATTATAAGTACATACATCAAAAACATTTTGCTTTATTTGGTTTTTTTATATATATTTTTTTTAAAAAAAAAGCAAAATAAAGAAACCACATAATTTTAAACTTGTAAATACAAATAAAAATCACATTTTTTATTATACTAATCTTTATCCTATTGTTACAGAAATAGTGTAAAGATTTATAAGACAAGTTATATAATTTTAAATTATAATATAATATAATACATGACAAGTATTTCAAAAAATTGCGAAGAAATAATATGCTAATCTCACCTATTTAACAAAAAATAGTGTAAAGATTTAAGCGGACAGTTATGCAATTTCAATCATCTATTTCAAAAAGATATATTACACTTATGAAGAGTACCTACTTCATAAATTGTAAAAAACACTTTTACAATGTAATCATTTATTTAAAAAATTATAAGTGTTCAAAATTATGCTTTTACAACGAGGTTAAATGAAAATGAAACGCTCCATAGGATTGTTGAAGTATGTGTGTATAATGAAATAAAAAACGTAGTACATAAAATGACCGACAGGGGGAAACGATCACTTACGATAATATCCAATAAATACGATATTAACCAATTTTAACTAATAGAGGGCGAGAACACTATGACCTTCACTAACAGATGGCGTGAACAATAAGTCTAGACTTAGTTTTCATATATTGTCAGTTAAATAATTAAAAAAGTAAGGAAAAATAAGAAATAGGTACTGTGCAAAAAATTGGGTTAAAATGTTTTTGTTTTCTATTGTATAATGGTTTTACTAATAATTTAATTCATTTTTTTACACTAGCAACATGTTCATGTAGAAAAATCTAAGATGAGGGTAGGTGTAAAAATAATAACTGTCAAGTATTTGCCTACTGCTAAACCGTCATATCATTTTTATTTTGTGACTAACTGACCCACCATGTGGGCTCCCTAGAAAAGTGCTCATTTTGCGAAGTGCTCATTTTGCGAAGTGCTCATTTTGCGAAGTGCACATTTTGCGAAGTGCACATTTTGCGAAGTGCTCATTATGCGAAATGCACATTATGAGAAATGCCCCTTGTGAGAAGTGCTCCTTGCGTAATGCACATTTTGCGTCGAGTGCTCATTTTGCGAAGTGCGCATTCTGCGTCAAACCCTAAGCGATTACCGGGAGGGAGAGACGGAAGGAGGGAGGAAAGGACTGAGGGACGAAAGGAGCGAGGGAGGGAGGGACGGAAGGAGCGAGGGAGGGAGGGACGGAAGGAGCGAGGGAGGGAGGGAGGGTTTTAAAGGAAGGGGGGGAGGGTGGCCTCCAGTATCCTCACTCACGCAGGGAAATGCAACGCAATCATTACTTCACCCTGGTCTTCTGTAAGGCCGTGGTATCACTCCGGTCGAGCCAGAGCCCATTAAGTTTTCATTCCATTTATTCAAGAACCCTGATCACAAACTTAGGAATCAAAATCAACGAGGTTATTTTTCATTTCATCTCATTTGATTTTGCGGCAACTATATGAAAGTCTGTCACTACTTTACGCAAAAACTACTGAATGGATTATAATAAAGCTGTACAATATTATGGCTTGTATTTACTAATGTAAATGCAACCCATAATATTTACAACAATAACCTAATGGGTAAGATACCTTTAACCACAGGAAAAGTCTTACTCCTAAGTAGTAGTGGCAAAAACGACTATTTTACAATAGTCAATTATCAATTGTCAATTCATTTTAAAATAGCCGTTTTTGCCACTACTATTCCTAAGGCTAGACTTGCGTAAGATTTAAATACTGTTGAAAGCTTAAGAGCAGGCACTACGAATTATATACTATTTTGAATAAATATAGTGAAACAACCATAAATGCTAGTAATACCATAAATGCGACCGACAAAGAGAGAAACACGATTGGAAAATATTTCCTCGATAACATTTTCATTTGAAAATATTTTAAAAATATCTTGCAAAATATTTCGTTATTCATTCTTAAATAATCACTAGCCACGAAAGAAAGCTATTTACTATCGTATGTCAAACGCTTTTTTACCTAAGATAATTAGTCCTTTAGATATCAACGAAAATATGAATTTTCGAAATTTTTAGTGCTAGGTTTCGGTAAAACCACTCACGCGATATTCAACTTTATTGTTTACTGCATAAGGTTCGATCGCACAGACGGCGCTTACGACGTGAAACACAAGTCATAGTGCCTGCTCTTAATATAATAATGCTTCAAATATAATGCAATAAATATGTAAATATATCTACTCACCGAGGCAATTTTATCTGCGTTGTGACTTCCTTCTAGTACAGTAGCTGCTAGCAGTGCTGTTTGCAACTTTTGTTTATTAATAAAATGAATAGTTATTGCACACACGCCTTGATTACTACTGGATGTCCACATATCAGTGGTTACTGCTATTTCTTTGACATCTTTTAACAGTTCAAATAACTGTAATTTAAGATTTGTGTATAGTTTAGGGAGTAGGTTATTTGAGATGACACTTCTTGATGGTAATTGGTATTTAGAGTCTAATGCTTTTATAAATTCCCTCATTCCTTCATGCTCAGCTAATCGCAGTAGTTGCATGTCTATAGCTATCAATTTGACAAACATAGAATCTAAATATTTTTTTCTAGAGGAATTGGCACTGTAAAATTGTGCAGGGGATACAGGCACATTCTGAGGACTTGTGAGTTCTGGATTGATTTCGTCCAAATTTTCTGAAGAACAGGGTTGTAGTAAATAGTCTGGATGTTTACGCACCATGTGGTCCTTCATGTTTGAAGTATTATTACTATATTTAAAATTTTTCAAACATAGCTTGCACAATACAAGTCTATCAGACTTCTTTTCAAAAAATTCCCACATCTTCGATGTTTTTTTCTGTCTATTAGGAGTCTCGGGTGGGCTAAAACTAGCCATGGTATTATAGTATTTACCTAATTAACTAATTAAACGTATTAAATTTAACACAAACTATACTGAACACAAATAACTATTTTAAACTGTAGGGTAAAGCTAAAAAGTTTTGACATTAACCAGTGTTGCTATTTTAATTGATTTGTTCCTGATTCGTCATATTCCAAATTGGTCATCTTCCAAACACGACACTTTCCAAACTAGTCATATTCCAAACTAGTCATATATTAGATTCGTCATCTTCCAAACTTGTCATTGTACAGTCAAACTGAATTTTAATAAAAACCAAAGTAACAATAATGTAAGTAACTAAATTTATTTCTTGTTAAAACATTTTTTAAGATTTAAAATATACCTATTTATGTTAAAAGCAAACACACTTTCTTTGCAATAAAATAACCAAGTATTCTCCTTAGAGAAAATAAATCATTAATAAAATTATACTTCACATAGCCTACTCAGACACTCCACAACAGTTATTTTTTTATCTACAAAATCCTGTACTATCTCCTTTTCTTTTGTAAATTTATTTAATTCTGTAGTTCGTCGGCGGTGCGTTTGGTTGGAATGTAAAAAAAAATTTTTTATTCTTATATCCTGGTGTAGTGCTTCTTCTCTCATCTTTTTTACAAATAAATACAATGAACCTTTTTTCTTTAATCTATGGTTAATTCTGTTGTTCCAACCTTCTACGGCATTATTTGTGCGGAAATCTTCATCAACACAAAATAAATTGCTAGTGATCTTTAGCATCCAAAAATTTACAAAATAATTATGAAATAACCTTATCTCGTTTGAATCTGAGGCAGAGTGAGATATTTCTAAGTATGCCTCCGGTACGTATTGTTTAGGTAACAAAGCTAGTTTTGCACATAATTTTGTATAAAATCTGCCTTCTTCAGTAGCGAATGCTCCACAATCCTTAGATTTTTTCCATAAGGCTTTTTGGTAATGGAAATAACATCCTGTTACTGTTGCGTTCGGAAATACTGATAAAAAACCGTTTATACCAGCTAACTCAAAGTCACACTTAAACTTGGTGATATTTAAACCAAACCTTTCTTTTAGAAGGAAAAATAAACGCCGATAAATCTCTTCACTTTTGCTTGGTAAAAGCGCATAAACGAGTGGTACAAAATATGAATTTATAACACTTGACTCCAAATTTGCATGAAGACTATAGAGTTGGTTAAAAGGGGGTGGCGCAACCTTAAATGTACCATCAGCGTAATAATGTTCAGTCTTTGATAGAAAGTCCAAAGCAGTGGGCGATGAAAATATTAAAATTTTATCGTCAAGTCCGTCACTACAAATTAAAAAATCTTTGGATAGCTGTTCTGGGATCAAAACATCGCTTACTTTATCATATGTGCATTTTCGCACATTAAGAAATCTGTTTCTGACATTGTATAAAGTACTTTTTTTATTTTTCCATATCGGTAGCTCCACAATTTACCACAAAGGATTTATTGAATTAATTTGTGCAGGCAAATGTACATTGTATGACAAATTTGGAAGATGACGAATCTAATATATGACTAGTTTGGAATATGACTAGTTTGGAAAGTGTCGTGTTTGGAAGATGACCAATTTGGAATATGACGAATCAGGAACAAATCTTTTAATTCTATTGATGCGCACGCACTAATTCAAATAAACAATTTTTAATAGTCAATTAGTCAAAACATACTTTCATTGTCAGTTACAACACATTTTATTACATAGCAATACTATCGAAATATGGCTGACTATCGATAGAGCAAAACTATCGATACTATCGATAGTATCGATTATTTTTGGACGATACTGTAACATTTTGTAATATTATCGATACTATCGATACTATTGGATGTAAACCTATCGATAGTATCGATAGTATTGCCATTATCAATATTATTGCTCATAAGGCGCTATCGATATTATCGATAGTATCGATAGTATTGACACGTGGTAATACTTTCGATAGACTATCGATACTATTGTGTTTACCTTAACTATCGATAGAATATCGATAGTTAATCGATAGTGGACTATCGATAGCCAACACTAGTGCCAATCAACCGGTCAGCGGGAAACGGAACAGAAAATATTGTTTTGTAATTATTTATTTGTTTTAAGAACATACCGTTTCTTTCTCATTTTAAGAAAACTCAGTTTAATCCAACATGTCCTTGCGCAACGTAGAAATAAAAGCTAAAATCACAGACTACGACAATATTTGCAAAGTTGCCGAAGAACTGAGTGGTAAGCCGGCAACTTTAATTAAACAAGATGATACTTTTTACAACGTAAATGAAGGCCGATTAAAGCTGAGGACTTACGAAGACTCCACAGCAACCTTAGTGCGGTATGACCGCGAAGATGAAGGAGGTCCTAAATTAAGTAACTATGAGTTACTGGATCTAGATTGTGATAAGGCTAAACTTATGAATACTATGTTGAAAAAATGTTTAGGAATTCGCGGCAGAGTGGTGAAAGAACGGTAAGGGTGTATTCTGCTGAAAAAACTATCCTAACAACTTCATAACTTCAGAATCACTTTTTTTTACCTATAAATGGTTATGCCGGCAACTCCAATAAAATTGTGAAATTTACTTTGTAAAGTCTATTATAATAACATAGCTGAATGGTCCATGTATTGTGTTAATCAAACACATATGTTTGTATGTGCCTTATATGTTAATTTTAAATACATTTTTTGATTACATTGTACAGCCTATAAAAAGTAGTTTTTGTTTTTAGCAAATTATTCATGGTAGAACAAACTCGAGTCCACATAGATACTGTGCATGATCTTGGGCACTATATGGAGCTGGAGGTGGTACTTCAACCTGAACAGTCCTTGGAAGAGGGACAGGTGATAGCTAAGGATCTGCAGACAAAACTTGGGGTACAGGATGAAGATCTTATTGAATGTGCCTATGTTGATTTGTTGGATAAAAAAAATAATTAAAATAAGTTTAACTCTGCATAGCATATTTTTTACTTTAAAAATAAAGACTTTTATTAATATCTGATATCGTCTTTTCATTGACTACATCCAAGCTGCTGCAAATTTTACCACAATAGTCCATTCAATTTGATTACTTTTATAGTTTAGTGGTGGCAAACATTTAAAACTAGCGACATCTTACGTGTAGTAGCAGAATTATTAACATCAAAGAAAAAATAATTTGAAAAGTTGCTTATGTATATTAATTGCAGAACTGAAAAAGAATGTTTGCGCTGATAATAGCAGAAACAATTTTACATACAATACAAATATTTACAGGTATTTATCTATTATATTTCATTAGATCCGCCCAATTGCCTAAATTACTACCATTTTATAATAATTTTAACTGTTGGCATCCCCTTTCCAAAGTATTTTTTTGTTGTCAAATACAACATACAACATGTCACTTTTGGCCTTATTTTGATTTGATGCGAGTGTTTTATTTTAATAATTTGTATAAAAACAATGGAGACGAATAATCCCCGTAGCACTACTTATGGGCAGTGTCGTTGTTGTTTAGCTAATGGCCATCACCGAGATTTAACTAAAGAATATTTCTTTAATGGCATCCGAGAAGTATATCGTGAAATTTTTACGGAAATCTTTAATTTATTCGTAAGTTTCGCGTTTATATCATACACTAGGATAATATTTGGTTGTTTTAGATAGTTTTCTTGAGTAACACAACAGTAAATAATTACATACCAATACATTAACAATCAATTTATGGACATAAAAGATCGCGCATCGAAAATGTAGTTTATCGTGATTAAGTCTTGACTGAGGTCATCAACAGTTGTTAAGAAATTATTTTCAGACAAACACGTCTATATTTATTATCACTTTAAAAAATATATTATTTATCTTATTGTAGCATAAGAAAATCAATACCTATATTTTTCTACAAACTTGAGCTTTATGTGAAATATTATGCAACAGTAACACTATTATTCCAGCTATCAAAAAACACGCACCTAACTACATTGATATGTTCAACATGTATTCACCGATTACGAGATGCTACAAGCTTCAGAATGATGGTGGTGACTACCGAGAAGCAACTGTTAGATGCTGTCACCACTGAGAGTACTGGCGGCATTAAAGATACTGTGTTTGTTGAAGGTTCTTAACAATTCATCTATACTAATATTATAAAGCTGAAGAGTTTGTTTGTTTGATTAAATGCAGTAATCTCAGGAACTACTGATCTGAATTGAAAAATTCTTTCATGGGCTAACATCACGCTACAACCAATAGGAGCGGAGCAGCAATGAGAAATGTTGCAAAAACGGGGAAAATTTACGCAGATGAAGTGGGCGGGACAGCTAGTAACTGATATAAGATATAAAATTTGAAGTGGCAATATTAAATGTTTGTAGTGTTACACCATAGACAATGTCTATCACATATTACTGCCCAGAACAAGTCCCTCCGATGATAATATAGTAGGAATATCATATAATGTAAGAGAGTGCAACAGTTGACCTGCCTATCCATGTTCATAAATGACAGCAAGTTTTGCCAATTGTATCTTGCATGGGATAAAGGTATTTCTCAGCATTCGCTTAGTGATACCTCTACTCCATTAAATCAATTGTCTAATTACGGGGTGACATAATCAAAATTGGCAAAGCCCCTTCAAAACTTGGATAAAAAAGAAAATTCCGGTATCACAAGACATAAATACGACAATAACACAAGAATTTAGCTTGGCTGGTGGGGTTACCAAGATTGCTGCAATCCCACATTGCTTGTTAACACTGTAGCTTTTGATGGTCAGTTTTTTACAGCTCATACAATACCACAGACAATTAATAAACTTAATAAAAAGATACTGTTATGGTATGTGGAAGCTGGTAATTAACATATACCCATTAAATTAGGATTTTAAGAATTTAGTGAAATGACCGTAAGCTCTCCATACCAAGCGCAGGACACAAATTTGACTCAGCCAGCCAAGTGTGAGTTGCTGGCATGACTGGGAGGTGGATGCATTTAATTCTACATCAGTACAACAGCCTCTACCGCCGAGTGAGAGCAATTGCCTGCCGAAACACACAGATCTAGTGTCAAAATTCTCACATTCCCGCAAGAAAATAATAATAATAATAATATCTTGGGACAACTCACACAATGCTATCTGATCCCAAACTAAGCAGAGCTTGTACTATGGAAACCAGACAACTGATAAACATCACACTAATATTACAAAGGCGAAAGTTTGTGAGTATGTGAGTGTGTATGTTTGTTACTTCTTCACGTCTAAACGGCTGGAGCGATTTTAATAAAATTTGGTATGGAGTTAGCTGACACCCTGGATTAACACATAGGCTAGGCATAAACCGCGGCTAACACCGCGGGGCACAGCTAGTACTTATATATTTCTAAATACATACATATTATAGATAAATAACACCCAGACACAGAATAAACCATCATGCTCATCACACATAGTTTTATCCTGGGTGGGGATTGAACCCACGACCTCTTGCGTAGCAGTCGAAAACACTCCCACCGCGCCACAGAGGCAGTCAAATAAAGGTGATTCAGTCGCGTCTGGTGGAACAGTTGTCCATCTGAAGATCCGCGCCTGCCCCAAACAAAATAAAATAAATTAAAAATAAAACAGTACCATCTTGTTTTCATTTAATTCCAGTTGCTGATGAAGACACATTGGACTGCAGAATAGATGTGAAGATAGAGGCAAAAGACCAGGTCAAACAAGAGACAATAGATGTTGATACAGTATTTGATAATGCCGGCTATGAATCCGATTTTGTTAGTGGTAAGTTTAGCTATTTTTTTTTAATTTTTGAATATGTATACGAACTTAATATTGTGAAATGTTTAAACTAGTCTAAACCTTTTATTTACCTGATGACGCGCGACGTTTAAACGGGTCATTTCATATAAAAGTGATAAAAAAAAATGTTTTGTTACCCATGTTTTTCTTTTTTAATTTTTGGAAAATGTAAGTAGACATTACTGTCATGTTGTATATCAGACAAAAGCTAATTTAATTCTGAACACAATGGTTTTTATTTTACCTCTCTATCTTGATTCTAGCCTAAGATATTAAATGAAACGTAAAAACATGTTAGCACAAAACAATTTTTTAATCAAAAGCATAGATTTATGTAATCAAAAAAATAATTTTGACGTTTTTTATTGACAAATAAATATGTAAACAAGTCATCGAAAATTCTAATATTATTTTTGATCATAAAACCCTGAGCAATTCATATTACTCTGCATGTATGTAATGTAAAAATACCAACCCCTATAAAAAAAGTTGACGTAATTGGGATTTGATCTCCTGATGTGGATTGACCGAAACTACTATCAGTCGACCCCTGCTTACCATTTGTATAACCGACGTTTCGATCGAATCGCACTAATTAATAAGTTACCATTAGTCAAACTGTGCTTACCGTTTTTTTCTCCGACGTTTCGATCGAATCGCACCAATCAGTAAGCTACCATTAGTCAACCCGTGCCTACCGTTTGCGACCCGTGGTTACAGTTTGTTTCCCCGACGTTTCGATCGAATCGCACCGATCGTGGACATCACTAAGCTACCATTAGTCGACCCGTGCCTACCATTTGTTTCCCCGACGTTTCGATCGAATCAAAACGTGTGAACCAGTGTGCGTGAGCCGTGGTGACCGTTATTCTAACCAGCACACCTCCCTCCTGAAGCAGATCAACTTTCTTAAACTTCTCAGGGCATCTGTTAGTGACCCCGGGGTGTCTTTTCGAATCTGTGCGACGCCGGTGTGCGACTGTTCCTCTGCAATCTCGGCATAGGGGACTGTCTGTAATTCCTATTGTTTGGTAGTGTTAGTTTAGCGAGCAGTGTCCGGTGACAGTCCCCACCACCAGGCGCAGACTTCTTCTGTCCAGACGCAATAGTAGCCTTGTCAGTTTAATGTCCAGAATTGGCATTGCCTCTTTGATTTGTCTGCAGGCTGGTGTAGAGGTTCACCAATTCTTGGCTTGTGTGGGTAAGGTCCTGTAACCATCTGCGAAGTTGACTGAACGGAATAGACATGATAAGCTCAGGACCAAAAATTGTCGTGTCTGATAACTTCCTTACCAGTTCATCCGCCGCATTGTTGCTTAGCGATCCGCTATGTCCCTTTATCCATTGTATTGCGGTTAAGTATTGGCACTCTAGTATCAGTCTCGAAATAAAGTAATTTTTACATATAGGCAGGAGCACCGAGGCAATACGTATACCTACGTATGTTTGTGTCAGTGACCGTCCTGGCCTCTATGGCGGCTGCCGCCTGAAAATTCCCAGACATTCCGCCTGATAGATGGTGTTTAATGTTCCAGCCAGAGTTTTAACTTTCCAGTTGAAGTGGTGATGTCATCATGGATGGTTGACGATTGATGGCATCGTCCTTGATGCGTATGTGTTTAATTCTGGAATCTTTCCCCAATGTGCCTGCATTGCTAAGTCGGAACGCCACTAGTGCTGCCTCCTCTCGCACATTTAGTTAGAGAGGTGGCAGGCCCAGCATCGCTTCCAGAGCAGCAGTTGGTGTGGTTTTCATACTGCCTGTGAATACCAGACAGGCGAGGCGTTGTAATTTTCCGAGTTTTAGTTGGGCTGTGGCCAAATTCGTCCTGGGCCACCAGACTAGTGAGCCATAAGGTACAATTGGCCTGATGACGGTGACTTCGGGACTGATGCTCCAATTATTGCCAAATGCACTGGCTTTTTTGATTTACTCAGTATGTTTTGCCTAGTTCCAACTGCTTGTCCAAGTAAACGACCATTGGCGGTGTTATTGGGGGTGTTAAAAAAAGCGTGGTAGCTGCATGTTTGTCAGCTTCCTCTTCTTAGTAAATAGAAGGAGCTTGGTTTTGGTGGGCTTTACAGTTAATTTTTTATATGGATCCCCGATGATCCCCGACGTTTCGATCGAATCGCAACGATCGTGAACATCATGGTCATCATTCGTTCTGGGCTTGGTGCAATTCGATCGAAACTCCAGAGAAATAAATGGTATCGTAAACTTAACCGAAATTAAAGTTTAGGTAATATTTGTACAAATTAGTAGTTACTATTTGTTGTGTGTAGAAAGTAGGTTCGGTTCCCACACCCTCGGATCACATAAACTGGTACCACCAGTTTATGTGATCCACACATACAGTAGAATCAACGTAACTTGACCGGATTGAAGTTGGCGAAAAGTGGTAGCGCAGATGCATTTTTTAGTAGTAAATTAGCAATGTGGGATTGTGGTCCCGCATTACTAGCAATCCTGTTAACCCCTCCAGCTAAGCTCTATGGCTTGTGTTAGGAGTGGGTTCACGTTGGTAGTATAATAGCCAAGATTCGAACCCGCGACCTCACGATTGCGAGACCGATGCCTTAGCCATTAGGCTACCGCCGCTTTAAGTTACGTTGACCAACTGTAGGTGATACGTGTTTGAAAGTATTTTATATCCGTCCGTCGTAAGTCATTTGTACACTAAAGGTTCATTTCCGTGCATCGCGGCCGATCGCGAGCCGCGCGCGGCTTACGACAAGCGGCTGACGCTCGCGGCCGATGCGACAATATTCAGAGTGCGCGCGCAGCCTACGACAGTCGTCGGCCGCGCGCGTCTGTCGCTTAACCTCGAAAACGGTACCATATATTCTCATACTCTGACTATTGTCGCATCGGCCGCGCGCGTCAGCCGTTCGTCGTAAGTCGCGCGCGGCTCGCGATCGGCCGCGATGCACGGAAATGAACCTTTACACATTATTATAACACAATATGAAAATTCTCTCGACAGACTATGTATCAGATAGTCAGTGCGACGAGATCGTCGATGGGGAAGCTGCGTTGATCGCTCGGTTTAAAAACGTGCCGCCCCTACCAACCACAAAGAATCTGCCCAGTATATGCAGCGAGTATTGGAGGCAACTGATTTTGCTCAAAGGTATTGTATAACCTCTTTGTTATCCTCCATCGGTCCACTTATACACAAGGCACGCGGTTTTCTGCAGACTTCTGTGTATTTTTGGACCTTTTTTGTAATTTTAAGCAATATTTTAATTTTAATTTGTACATGTTATTCGACAATTGCAAAAGCAACTGCAACGGCAATGGCTTCCAACCTTTTATATCAACCCTTTTAGTGCTTTGTTGTTCGCAGGGAACAATCTTTATTATTTGAAGAGTTATCTTCACTAATTCAATCCGAAAATAAACTTTTTTTTTTTTCAAAGATAACTAGCAATGTGGGATTGAGTTCCACATTACTGGCAATCCTGTTAACCCCTCCAGCTAAGCTCAAAGGCTTGTGTTAGGAGTGGGTTCACGTCGGTAGTATAATGGGTAGGATTCGAATCCGCGACCTCACGATTGCGAGACCGATGCCTTAGCCATTAGGCTACCGCCGCTTTAACATTAACCAAAACTCAATGTTGTTGTGCTTGCTACATTATTTTAACAGAAAACATACGTTTTTTTTAAACAGATTAATAAGCATTTTTTTGCTGAATATGTATAAAATTAGCATAAAAATGCTTTAAAATTTACAAAATTCAAGTTCAGCGTAATCAAAAATCTGTGTTTAATTAGTTTCTGCAATGAAACTCACAGAGCCGTACAAGTTCTTGCGGAACACGGTGGATGACGTCACGATTCGAAAATCTATACTAATATTATAAAGCGGAACAGTTTGTTGTTTAAACGCGCTAATCTCAGGAACTACTGGTCCGATTTAAAAAAAATATTTTTTGTTGGATAGCCCATTTATCGAGAAAGGCTATAGGTTATATAACATCACGCTACGACTAATAGGAGCGGAGTAGCGACGAGAAATGTTGCAAAAACGGGTAAAATATACGCATACGAAGTTGCGCGGGGCAGCTAGTCGTATCATATGGAGGCTAAATTCGACTTTGGCATGTCCAAGACATGTCAAGCCGGAGTTGGTAACGGCTTAGGACCGGTTTAAGTTTCGCCTGAGGCGAATTTTTCATCTATACATTTATTTATATGTAGAAATAAATGAATTTTGAGTTGTGATTTTTGAGCTTTAGCACGCGAAATTTAAAATCGTTCGCGATCTATTTTTCGATTCCTGCGGACAACTGGTTGGGAACCATTGGTTTAAGCGATAGAAAATTAATACCTACATGGTAGACGCGAATCTCGTCAGAACCTTTTTTTTTTTTTTTTTCCCACTCACTACACCGCCGTGCCATCTAGACCAAATACGAAGGCTGTATTGGTCCCTGCTTTTTTTTACTAAGGCAGCAAACAAGCACAAAGCCGCAAGCAAAAAGCATATCTAAATAAATTGCCATAAAAGACATTTTTACAAAATACTTTATTCATTTAGGTTACAAATGCAACGCTTATGAACGTCAGACAAAATTTGAAATAGAAAGATTCTACATTTAATGCCAAGTTCGCAAGAGTGAAGCCCTGAGAAAAGAACTTGGCAAATTAACTCATGACTTTCTTCCTCGCTAGGGCCATCTAGCCGCTGGTCTTAAAGGGGCGTTTAAGGCTCGGGCCATTTTTTACGGCTATCTGTGGCGGCAATGCTGTGGCCGGCAACATGGCAGTGCTCTCCAATATTGATTTGATGGTTGCCGGACGATCGCTGAGCTGATCTATTTTCCGCAATGTCGCCCTCTATTTCATTGTTGCCGGGTTGTGTAACCCGTTTAGGAGACTGGATCATGCACCATACAATTGCAGACATACTGCCATTATTGGCCGAGCAATTAGTTGCCAATAGTGCCGCCACAAATTGCCGTAAAAAATGGCTCGTTTTGACGCCCCATAAGAACAACCATGACTTTCGTTATTGCTTCGTTTCAAAGAGCATTTTGACAAATTTATGATATCTCTGGCCGAATATTAAACTCATTTCTATAGGCATTTCTTGTCAACTACTTTATTAATACAAATTGCATTTAAAAGAAAACATGACCTATGAATCGAACCCGAAATTTCTTTATTATAGTTTGAGTATTCAACATCTACGGATCTCACAGAGTCCAGTCCCATGGACGTCAGTCTGGGTTACTTTGTGTCTATTATTTTTAAGCTTGTGAAATCTTTACTTGTTCTGGTACGAGATATATGTTTACTAAAAAATATTTAAAAAAATATATTCCACAGATACAAAAGTCTTCCCGCAAACAATCGCAAAACTGGTTGAAGAGTTTGAAATTGGACAAGAAACACGTAATGCTCGACGGCAATACATCACTGAAAAATTAGCCCATATTGTTAACGCATCCACCATTCTTGAAAATTCAAATGTAATTCCATTTAGAAGCAAAAGTCGACAAGGTTTCCCTTGCTTCTACTGTAGAAATATCTTCGAAACGTTGCCAAAACTAAAATCACACACAATTGAACACAAAAAACAAGAAATTCAGAAAGTTCTTAGAACATACGGCGCCGAATGTTTAGTTGTTTATGTAGACATCACAGATCTAAAATGTACTATTTGTAATGTTAATGTACTTAATCTACATGAATTAAAATTACACTTAATAAATGTACATAAAAAGAAAATGCATTTAGAATTCACTGACAGAGTAATACCGTTCAAATTATCTGATACAAGCTTGTATGAATGTCAAATATGTGGGTTTAATTTCGAAACTTTTGGCGCCATTGAACGTCATATGAACGTCCATTTCCGAAATTATGTTTGCAAGGACTGTGGCACAGGTTTCGTTACACGCTATAGATTAAAAGTGCATATGAAAAGTATGCATGTAGGAGGCACACATCCTTGTGAAATCTGCGGAAAAATATTTTCAACGACTCAAAAACATAAAAATCATGTAAATACAGTGCATAAGTTGATAAAACGTTTTAAATGCACAAAATGTCCTGAACGTTTTGGTGAATATTTTAGACGTCAAAAACATATGGTTCAAGTACACGGTTTCGCGCCATTGAGGTATAAATGCAATGTCTGTGACAAGAGTTTTGACAGGCGGTATACTTTGTCCCGTCACATGAAAAGGGATCATTTGGAAGAGCGAGATTTTCAATGTGAAATGTGTTCCTATAAGTGTTTTACTAAGAATGAATTAGGAGTGCATATGGTTAAGCATAATGGTGAGAGAATTCATGAATGTTCGGTTTGTAAAAAGGCATATGCTAGGAAGAAAACTTTAAAAGAACATATGCGAATACATAATAATGATAGAAGATTTGCTTGCGCGGTGTGTGGGCAAGCATTTGTACAAAAATGTAGTCTAAAAGGACATTTGAAAACGCATCATCTTGATTTTAATATGCAATAGTAAAATAGTTTAACTTAAATATAATTAAGTTATTTAATAGTAAATATGATAAGTAATAAATCATCAATTGAAAAATAAATTAATTTCTTAAAATGATATGTAGTTTTTCTTCGATGCACATTTTTATTCTGGCAACTGGCCAGAATAAAAATGTCGGGCCTAATTAGTAGTAAGTGACCCTGTCTGCTATAGCTTGACCACAACCGCTGTGCCGCTCCTTAGGTATGCGCGGGGAGGCGGGGTGCGGGCAGGAAAGATCACGGACACACAAGAGTCTGTCGTCGTGTCGGATAGATCTGAAGATACCGAAGTACAATATTTTGGCTCTGTATAGGTACATACTTATTATATCCAATTTTTATTATGGTACAATACGATTTTTAGGTAAGCACAAATAAAAAAAACCAATATAAGTCAAATTAATGTGTAATTATCGGAAAAATAAATAGTTTCGAGAGTTAAAACAGAATCAGTTCGAAAAACAAAAAAACATAAGCTTCTAGTTAATGAATACAGTGACTATTCTGACATAGATTCACTTTTATCTTCATCTTCCATTTCGCTACCGGAACTTGAATCATTGTCATCCTGCAAATTTATTATTATGGGGTCAATAATATTGTCGAAACGGTTGTCGCGATCCCAGTAATTGTTTTCATTTTTTTGGACATGGTCATCACACCTCTGCCATTTTTCTGCCGTGAACTCCGAAAATAATAAATTCAGTGCGTTTATCTTTTCATCTAGAGAAGAATGAATATGGTTTTGCGCTATATTGTTTTTAACATCAGCCCATACCAATTGGATGGGGTTCAGATCTGGATGGTATGGAGGTAAACGCAGGACTGTGTGCCCATGAGCTTTTAAGAGGTCATCGATTCTGTAAACAGGCTCTTTTTGAGTGGCATTTATAAGAATCTGCAGTTGATTTTTTTTCATTTTTTCCGGAAATTCAACATTGTGACGCCGCAGCCAGTTCTGCATTTCACTTTTGAGGTTTGTCATGGTCGGTCTCTTATCAACTTGAACGCTGTGGTAAGACGCGTTGTCCATCACAATTACAGAATTCGGCAGCAGTTTATCTTTCAACTTTTCATCCACCCACTTATAAAAAGTAGGCCCGTTCATGTCTCCATGGTAGTCGCCAGTCTTAGCATCGGATTTAAATATAGTCAATGCACCTTCGACCAAGCCATTTCGACTTCCAGCATGAACGATTACCAAGCGTCGTCCTTTCCCGATGTCAGTGTGAATTCCAAGTTCCGACGATGATTGCCAACATTTGCTAACATTGTGACTGGCGTTAATATATGTCTCATCTAGGAAATATATGTTGCGGTTTTCACTTCTATATTTTTTTATTTCTTTCAAATATTTCCTCCGCCACTCTGTAATATTAGGCTGCTCTATATGAAGATGTCTTTTCGATCTACATTTTTTGAACCGGTAACCCATTGTGTGTAAAAGTTTTCTCAAATATTCTCGTCTACAATTCAAAACACCATCTTGTCTCAAACTTGACAGTAACTTACGAATACTTGGCACTGTTTTTTCGATCTCATAAAACTGATGAATCTTTCTCCTGATCACTCCCAAGTCAAAATCATCAATTACATATTTTTTCTTTATAACTTTCGGTTTTTTGGGCGAATTAAATTTCGGTTGGCCCTCATTTTCAATTGATGAATTTCCTACAGATATTACATTTCTTACGGTTCTTTGGCAGTACCCAGTAGCTTCGGCCACAAGTTTGGCGATATTTGCGTCACTTTCATGTTCGAAACTATCTTTGTCTGCTTTTCTTTTCCTAAAATATTCGGCCACTTTGAAAATGACAGCTTTAACATCTCGAGATAAAGCACGACCCATCTTTGGATATTCTATCTCATGTGCGTCTGACATAGACAGCCCGCAACAGATAACACTACACGCCGCCACGAGCGACGACGGCGGAATGACAGAGAGCGCAGTGGCTGCTCTGCCCCCCCGTCTCGCCGCTGGCATACCTAAGGAGCGGCACAGCGGTTGTGGTCAAGCTATAATCCAGAGGTCGTTGTTTCTAGCCTCAATCCCCACCCAGGATAAAACTTTGTGTGATATTTGTACACAATGGTTTATTCAGTGTCTGGATGTAATTAATCAATAATAATTGTATTTAAAAATAAATAAGTATGTTTTATTAGTTGTCATGTTGCTATAGTAGGTACATAGCATCTGCCTAGTTTGAAATCGGATGGCGTTGTACGAGTTGATATTATTTTATTCTAATTTATTGTACCTAATATTAGATTGACATCATCGGCATCGTTACTCAAACTCGACATTTCGACAACTGGCACAAACTTGTGAATTAGCAAAAGTCATAAACCTAAGGACAACTCACAAACCGCCATCTGATCCCAAACTAGGCAGAGCCTGTACTATGGCAACCAGACAACTGATACACAACTTAAGTATTTCTAAATACATACATACCTATCTATACTTAAGTATATTATAAAGCTGAAGAGTTTGTTTGTTTGAACGCGGTAATCTCAGGAACTACTGATCCGAATTGAAATTTTTTTTCACTGTTGGACAGCCCATGTATCGGAATCATCAGGAAGACTATAGGATATATAACATCACACTACGAAAAGGAGCGGAGCAGCAATGAAAAATGTTGCATAAACGGGGAAAATTTACGCAGACGAAGTTGCGCGGGACAGCTAGTTATAAATATAAAACACCCAGACACAGAATAAACCATTGTGCTCATCACACAAAGTTTTATCCTGGGTGGGGATCGAACCCGCAACCTCTGGCTTAGCAGTCAGGGTCACTAACCACAAGACCAACAGGCCAGTCGAGCAAACCTGAGTAAGAGTAAACACACAATCTCCATTACTGGCGGATACTCGAGGATTGGCGCAAAATCGATTGAGTACTGCAAAGAAATCGATAACTGGTAGAAACTCCATGACTGGTACAATATTGATAACTGGCGTAAGCTCGATGAATGGCACCAATTCGACGTCTGACACATGCTTGAGGATTGGCATGACTGCCACGAAATCTATGACTGGTACAAATTCTTCAACTGCCACAGCCACAAACTAAGCACGACTGGCACACTGGATAACTGGCATAAAGTCTATCTATATAGTGGCACTAAATCGACGACTAACACAAATTATCAATAACTAGTACAAACTCGACCACATTCGCAAGCTTAATGGCTGGCACAAACTCAATGAAATCAACTGCACTAAGTACGAGTATGTTAACATTTTATCATTTAAATAGTATGAAATAAAGTCGCTCCCGCTGTCTGTGCGCTTAGATTTTTTGAACTATGCAACGAATTTTAATGTAGCTTTCAGCAATAGATAGAGTGATTCAAGGGGAAGATTTGTATGTAGGTATCCGCGGGAACGGGATTCACGCGTACGAAGTCGCGGTAGTCCGCTAGTTATTTTAAAAATCCGAAAGTTTGGATGGATGTCTGTTACTCAATCCTGCCAGAACGGCTAAACAGATCTGGATAAAATTTGGCACAGATATAGATTATGGTTTTAGTAAGTTCGGGGGTGTTTAAGGTGGTACAATTGTCTAAACACCGGCCAAATGTGTACTGTGTATGTACCTAGGTACCTACTTTTTTGCAATTTCGTTCTATTCCCCAAATCCCTCCCCCCTTGGGAACGCCCATGGTCTGAAACTCAGACAGAATTAGAAAGAAAGAAAGTAAAGTTTATTCAGGTCAAACATTGTGTATGAAACATACAAGAATTAAGGCAGCCCTAGTGAGTTACAAAAGAACGTGCGTTCAACCAATTGTAGATACAGAAAAAAAGATACCTACTTTTAATCATCATGGTTCATGGTCATTATCTTTTTAAACGTTAGACCCCATGGGGTCACGTTTAGTTCACTATTGTTTATTTATTTTTGTTGACAACATTGAATAATTCAAATTGTCAAAGTCAAATAATTAATGTCACATCAATCAAACTTGTCAAATCTATATGAAAACATTGTTGTTTTGTTTTCATTTCGTGAATTTTACAATATCAGAAATATCACAAGTAAGCACTATCTGTATTTTATTTTTATCAAAGTTTTCCCAGGATAGTGAAGATAGTCAAATATTGTTCATAGTCTATTACTTGGAATATTAAAATTCATAAAATATTGCATAAAACTTTTCTCTAGCACAAAAAGTATTTTCTTTTGCCTAAAGAGGAAGAGGTAGCTAGAAGCTTAAGGAAAGCACTAAACTACTATTTATTATGATAACTCAAATTGATGCATATGCAGCCATTTGAAAATTGACAGTCTCCATTAATTATCACTATTTTAGCATGGTAGTACAAGATCCTGAGGCTAGAAAACAGAGAATTCTCTTAAAAAGACAGATTGCAAAACAAGAAAATAATGACCAACAAGACGTTGTCGCCAAGGAAGATGAACAGGTATTTTTACATAAACTTACACTTATATTGTTCCCACCAAGCAAAGAGCAGCAAAAGAGTGTATGTTCATGGACTTACGCCCTTTTGTTGAGAAACGCAGTTTTCTGGCAATAACTCTGATGAAGGTATATCCAATCAAGTCCGAAATAATTTTAGTATAAAGTATTTATTAAGCGTTAACCTTTGTGATTTTTTCATATTTTTTGGGAAGTTAAGGGGGGGGGGGGGGGATACAATTTACGTATCTTTCGGATTTATTCCCAAAAATATTCACTCAATCAAAAAAGTTTATTATATACCTTTAAATGTTTTAAAAGACCTGTTGTATGATGTGCCACACATTGATGTTTGCAGAAAAAAAAAATCTGTTACATGTATGTATTCTGTTTCATGATGTCTGTTACATGTTTATCCCAAAAAAATATTTAATTTTGTTATTTAGCTATAGTAGTGGCTACTACAAGACACTTTTCAACGTGACAGTTTTTCATGCATACAGCCGGTCATCGATTTATAAGACGTTAACACGTCAATAAGGCTAAAAACGAAATTACGAAATAGATTAGAACTGTGACGTAATAACCTGTTGTTTAAGTTTTAATAACCAAAAATATACTTACCTATTATGATAAGACTGTAAACATCATACTTTGAGATTAGTTTTGAACAAACTCGGTTGAACTTGGTTTTCTCAGGAACTATGCATTTCCGCGCTTTGGGAGTGGTGGGAGGGAGTAGCCCTCTTCCCTCTCCCTCCCTCAATAACCGTTTTTAAATCAATTCCCTACACTAGGGTTTCCCAAACTGGGTTCCATGGAATCCTGAGAACAGTTACCAGGGTTCTGCGAAGTATTTTTTTTTTTAATTTATAAAATAAAGGCTTATTTGCCTGCATAGAAATATAACAAGGCGAAACGGGAACACGTTTGATAACTCCAATGTATCCGGTTATAATAGTTCTCATTAATTTAATAGCCCAAATGAAATCATCCCCACCCCACAGCTTGAGTTTGAGATTCCATAAAATAAAATATAATGGATGGGTGTTCCACTATGCTAAAAGTTTAGGAACCCCTGGCCTCGAGGCCTAGACAACTTTCCATGTTAGGTACAAGTCCTGTGTCAGATCCACCCGCAATCAATTACGTATGTTGCAGACGGAGGTCTCAAAAGAAAACCAAAATTATTCAAACTAAATTTATTATAAAAGAAATTACAATTTAAGTTAAAACTAAATGAGGTGATAATTGATCGAGGTAAGAATCAAGAATACCGCGAAGCGCTATGCGATGCCTCGTGTAAGTCGATCGTTGACGTCAGCCTGTAGAGCTGACACAGCGCCTCGTGTCGTACGTGCGCCCGGCAACGATGCACCTATGCTGACCATGCGCCTTGCGTTGCCATGAGCCTTGAGCGTGTATATGCATAGCGATGCGAAGTTAGCGGTTAACTCATATTAGCTATGCGTAACACCTCCCGCCGAAGAACAGCGACTGTTGAAGACTTTTGTCGTAAACTGAGCTGGAGGTGCATTGGAGTCGACTCTTGAAACAGTCGGGATAGCGTAGACAGCTTGAAGTTCAGGTTGTCCTCTACCATCTGGATTTGATATCTTTTCGACTTGTTTTAAGCGGTACTTGCGATACAAAAGGCCGCTAATGAGTACGCATGCACCTAGAAGTACAAGGTACATAGGAATGGTAGTATGATACAGACTGTAATCGTAATTGTTCGATTTCATCGGTGACTGTAGTGAGATTTGAGTGTTGACTTGATGAAGATTTTTCAGGTCCACGGAGTTTAGAGTGAATACTGGTGCGGTTAACGAAGCGACGGCTGTACTGTTCGGCAAGTCCATTAGTTTTAGCGCTTGTCCTTCCAGACGGTCGTTATTGTTAGAGATTGTGAATTCCGGCGTCTCTAGATAACATTCCTGTGGAATCACGGCTAAGTAGCTGCCTTGAAGGTTCTCGTACTGATGCTGGCCACAGGAGAGATGAATTTTTGTTAACTTCGGGAAGCTGACAGTATAATGTTTTTCGTCCAGTTTCTCGTACGCAGGTTTATCCAATGCTACGGTCATAGGTTTACATCGGGAGTCACGTTGGTGTGTAGTGATAAGATGCTGGATGCAGTCTAAAGAAGTCTGGCTCGGTAAATTCGACTTTTCTTCACAAAGAAACCATTTACTGGTCTTCGGGCATTCTGCCTCTATGTACCTGAAATCTTTCTCATGGTAGGCTAGGAAGGGACAAGGAGGAGCTAGAATTTCCTGATACTTATTCGGGATTATAGATAATTTATATAACTCGTAAATGGGTGACATGACAATAGGAAATCTAAAAACTATAACTATATCGTTACCTACGTAATACGATCCTATCCTAATAATATCAAAATATTCCCTAATATCTAAATCTAAAACCTTTTCGTTACCGTATAAACTGATTAATCTACTTATAATATGTCGAATTGCTTTCGAGTCCAGGACTGAGTGGTGTACCGTGGAAGTCCTAGTAAAAGCTACAATGTTTTGAATTTTAGTTATCTCCTGGGAGATTAAGTCTGCGTTATCGCTTAATATTATAAGTATCTGAGCAAGATGCGCGTACTTGATGAGGTCATCATCGCGTGTCGCATCATTTTTACTGATTTTATTAACTAATTTCATCATTACGTTTTGGTTATCTACTATGTTACTTATGACCTTTGAATATTGTGTAGTCCAATTTTTAGAAAGACTTATGTGTGTATTAAATTCTGAAATTAAACTATTCTGATTATCCTGAAGGGATTTAAAAATCTGATTGTAATGTACAGCATCTGTATAGTCGAGGTTCCCGGTTACACTTTTGACTACTGATCCTAGGCCGTCTATTAATCCTCTTTTAACACGATTTGACTCAAATGTTTCTAGTTGACCTAGGACGCTATTAAGCTTGTCTTTAAGATATGATATATGTGGCTCAAAAAGGGACTTAGTCTTATTATGCAGGAGTGGGCTAGTAGAATCTAATTGATCATTAACTGAATTGATTCGATCTGTCAAATATTGGAGATCAATATGTTGCAGAAAAGAATGATAATGAGATAAGATCTTAGTTGATCCTAACTTAAAGGGCAAAATTCCAGGTCCATCGTTGAGGCTTTCAAGTTTTATTTCCTGTGTTTGCGTTGTTCCCAGGAGGAGGTGAATGATCAGCAGCGTTCTGCAACAATTGGGCGGTTTTAGGGACCCTTTTAAGACGGGTTTTGGCTACTGGGCCTCGCTTCTTCTTAGTGTAAATATGAATCGGGAGGTCGGCCATAACTACGTCATGTGTGAATCGGGGAGCTAATTTCTGTCGGGAGGCATGCGGATTTCTAACATAAATCTGCTGCTCGGGAGAGTATTCAGCTTCTGGTTCCCGATTTCTATTTTGGTTAGTAGCCAGTCTGTCACGTGAGTCGTTTGAAATGTCTTGAATAGTATGATAAACTAAAGTCAATTTGTCTTTATGGTTAACCATGTACTGTTGTAAAAGTTGAGATGAAATGTCTACGTCGAAAGGGTCGCGTGGGTCAAAGTGTCCGGTGACTACTTCAATAGGTTTGCATTTTGTTAAACTGTGAATACTACTGTTATACGCCATTATCGCATATGGAATCAAACTCACTACCGGTTCAGATTTTCTATTTAACTTCAGTATACGGAGATGTTCTAAGATTGTCGAATGAAATCGTTCTACTATTCCATTTTCGTTAGGGGTATGAGGAGCTATACGATGATGGTTAATTTTATGGAGTCTTACAAATTCTACTACAAGTTGGTTAGTGAATTCCGTGCCATTGTCTGTAACTATAGTGAGGGGTATACTATGATGGGTGCAAAAGTTAAGTAAAGCTTGTATTACACTGATAGCAGTACCATCCCGTAAGTGGTAAGCCTGAGCGTACTTAGAAAATGAATCTACAATGGTTAAGTACTTTTCGCTTTCAATAGTCAGTAGGTCTAAGTGTATAAGTTCAAAGGGCTTAGTGGCAGCTGGAACTAATTTAAGCTGTTGTTTTATGGGATTGCGGTCGTACTTTGCCTGGCCACATATAGTACATTCATTAATGAATCTGGTGATGTTTTCTCTCATCTTCGGCCAGTAATACTTATGGGACAGAGCAAGGTACGTTTCATTAATACCACGGTGATTCGTCTTACCATCGTGATATTTATTAATTATCTCCTGTTGCTTAAGGTACTCTCGCACGTTTTCTACTTCTCGTTTAGTTAGGGCTAAATTCATAGACGAGTTTTTAAAGGTTCTTTGTATGATAGGTATAATAGTGTACATAGATAAATATGGATTAATTAGTAATCCAGTTTTAATTCTAGGGTGTACGTATTCTTTTATAGCGTTGATGACATCTTCCTCTAAGTTTGATTCCGATATTTGTACTGTTATTCGCGTATGGGTGTCAAAGGGCTTCGTAAAGACTGGTCCACCTTTTATATCGCCAACTACGTTTAAGATAATTTGTTTGGTAAATCTGTTAAGAGGGTCATCTGTTATTGGGATCTCTAAAATAGGGTTCTCACTATCTGTATGTACAGTAGCGGTCCTAGAAGAGGACTCGCCAGCTTCTAGAGCTGTAAGAGTTCTAGATTCATCTAGCATAGGGTCTTTTTCAGACGGGTTAACTGCGATTGACATTAATTCTTCATTATTAAGTTCTATCCGAGATAAGGCGTCTGCGTTCGTATTGCTTTTACCCTGTTTATAAATTACTGTGAAGTCATATTCGCTAAGTTTCAGCCGCCATCTCGTGAGGCGAGAGTTGGGCTCTTTTAAATTCATAACCCATTGTAATGGCTTATGATCGGTAATGATTTTAAACTTTCGGCCAAATAGGTAGGGCCTAAAGTATTTGGTTGCCCACACTATTGCTAGCAACTCTTTCTCTATTGTGCTATAGTTACATTCGCTTGAGTTTAGTGTTCGGGACGCGTAGGCAATCGGTTTATCCGTGCCTACTGTACCTTGGGACAAAATAGCACCAATGGCAACATTAGAGGCATCTGTGGTCAAAATGAAGTCTCTTGAGAAGTCGGGGTATTGCAATATGGGATCATTGGTTAGAAGCGTTTTGCAGTGTTCAAAGCATTGAATATAATTTTTATCTGGGTTAATTTTTGAACCTTTCTTGAGACATTGAGTCAGGGGTTTGGTCACGCGCGCGAAATCCGGGATAAATTTCCTATAATAACCTAATAGTCCGAGAAAACGTTTGATTTCAGTCGAAGTTTTTGGTAAGGGATAATTCTGAATGGCTTGAATTTTGTTTGGGTTAGGTTTGACACCTTCACCACATATTATGTGTCCTAAAAATTCGGTCTCTAATTTTAAGAATTCGGATTTATCCATTTGAATTTTGAAGTTCGATTCTTGTAGTCTTTTGAAAACTTTCTCTAGGTTTAAAATATGCTCCTGAAGGGAGGTACTGAATACTATTATATCGTCGAGGTAGACTAAACATACCTCGTTATGTAGGCCTTTAAGAACATTATCCATCACGCGTTGAAACGTTGAAGGAGAGTTCTTTAAACCCATAGGCATCCTGAGAAATTCATAATGACCGTTTTCGACATTGAATGCAGTTTTATGTATGTCGTGCGGGTCCATCTCAACCTGATAAAACCCGCTTGCTAAATCGAGAGTGCTGAAGTATTGACATTTTCCTAGTTTGTCTAGTACGTCTGTAATATTGGGGATAGGGTACTTATCGTCAATCGTTTTCTCGTTGACTTTTCTGAAATCTACTACAAGACGCCATTTCACTTTACCCGAAGCATCTGTTTTTTTAGGTACAACCCAAATTGGAGAGCTCCATGCAGAGTCTGATGGCCTAATAATATTTTGCTCAAGCATCTTATTAATCTGATCTCTGACCTCCTGTCTATGGACGTAAGGATACCTATAAGTCTTGGTGTGTACTGGAATTTCATCTGTTGTTTTTATTTTATGTTTAATTTTATTGGTAAAAGTTAGGGCTTCTTCCTCAAGGTAAAATACGTCGGCATAGTTAGAGCACAGTCTTTCTAAATTAACACGTTCTTCCGGATTTAAATGTCGGGTACGGAGTCTAGAAATTACTTCATAAGCGCGATCAGATAAAGTTCTAGTAGGCGTGGATTCTATATTATAAAGCGAAGCTTCGACCGGCCTGTCCATGGAAAATATGATATCGTTAGTTGTAGTGTTAGTGATCTCAACCCAGCCGCGGTTATTAACTACTTTTGTTAAACAATCGGCAATGTGACAATTACAAATGATTTGATTCTCAATTAGTGCATCTCCGTCTATAGCGTTAACTGGTAATCTCAATAATTTACTTGAATTAGCTGGAATAATTTCTTCGTATAAGTTAGCGTTACGCGAGTCATACATTTGAATGGGTATCTTAGAGTTACGGGTCACAAGTAGTCTGTTTCTGAGGTCTATGTTAGATCCCCATACGTCTAATAAGTCAAATCCTAACAGTCCGTCGAAATAGTTATGAAATTTATAAATGAATAATGTTATGTCTCCGTGTTCACCAAACTCAGGGAAACAGGGTAAAGTCAATGAGAAGTCATTCTTACTAGTCGCGTGTACGTTAGTTACTTCAAAGGGTTCATAGTTTAACGGGATATGGCTAAAATATTTTTCAACAGCTTCAGGGCTAATAAAGGATTGATTAGCTCCAGTATCTATTAAAAATTTAAGTGGGGGATTTGATGTCTGTATATAACCTAACTGCCTTTGTATATGAAAATTTACCTCTATTTTGGCTTTTCGGATTTCGGTTCCTGCTGAAAATTTTCATTCTCAACGGGTAGGCTATTGTCGTTAACTTCTTCTACAGTCGTGGTTTCAAAGTAAGGCTGGTCTTGATAAAAAGTATAGTCTGGGTAGTCACAAGGGTAATAGTTTTGTTCATAGTCGGTGTAATTACAGTCATAGTTATAATAGTCGTCGTTAGATCCATAGTCAAACTCGTTAAAATTTACCTCTCTTGTTTTAAAATAATTGTTAGGGGGTGGATTTCCTGATCTACGCCAGTCATGTCCCTGAAACCCAGTGGGCGGTAGGGGTCTTGGAACAAAGTGACTGACACCACTCATAGGACGGGGTTGGTTCCCGAAACCGTAGGCCTGCTGTTGTGGTTGAGGTCTATTATTCATTCTAAATACATTACTCTGTGGGTTATAGTTTTGAGGAGGGGCACGCATCATCTGTTGGGTTCTCGAGAGTCCACGTGAAGGTTGCATCTGAGGTGAAAAGTTTGTTCTCCAACCTTGAGGAGGTTGAACCTGCATGGGGTGTTGACGCGAAGGGCCTGGCATATTCATCGGAAACTGTCTAGAGGGCGCGTTAAATGGCAAAGACTTAGGCATGAAATTATTTAAGGGCAAATGATTAGCGTGAGGGTGCGCATGTTGCTTGCTAGTGCTACCTTCGTTACGCTGTTGTAGGTATAAAGTATTTAGTTCCTCTTGCACAAATTCTAAGGCTTTTTCCATTGATTCAGGTCGCATACAGCGTATCCTGTATCCCAGGGGATCTTTAAGACCCCTTAAATAAGACTGTAATGTAAGTTTCTGGTAAAGTGTACGTTTCGCTTCTATAGTTGTGTTAAGTGTTTCATGTAATGACACATAGGTCATAATCGTGCTAAAGAGGTTTTGGCAACGTTCGTAGAACTCTTGCGGAGTACTAGAACCCTGAGACTGTAGGGATAAGTCACTATACAGAGCTGTTTCATCTCTATGATCGGCGAAGTTATTTATCAATGCGTTCCTAATGCCTTGCCAATTATCAGGTATACCGCTAGCGTTAATCAACCTGGCGGCCTGACCAGTTACTTTGTTAAGGATACCATTTATAAGAGCTAGGTTTGTTAATTTCTTTCCCTGCTCTATATCAAAATTAGCTATTACCAACTGATCACACAAACTAATGAATCGCGTTAAAATGTGAGGGTTACCGTCAAACTCAGGCAACAATCTGAGGGATTTATAAATCATATCTATATCGTTATGTTCCATAGTTTCGCTAATATTACGCCTTTCGTCTATTTCGCTAAGATAACTATTACTAGATCGAATACTACTAGAGCCTAACCTACTTTTCCTATATTCTCTCGGATGGAAAATCTTGGAAAATTAATCTAACAGCTGCCCGATAATATTAAACACGTTTAAAATGAATAACGTATCGAACAGAATATACTATGAAATAAGAGAAATAAATTAATATAGTAGTAAAGTACTAAAATCTGTAACGAGATAAGGTACACTTAGGATTATGGTGAGAGGGTAAGGACTAAGAAAGATTCAGAGTACTTACAGCATTTTCTTTGAGCCGAATCGATATCTGGATTCTCTCCTGGTCTGCAACTGCCGTAGATTCTGGATCGCCGAAGACGTGAACGATTCACTGACTCTATATTTACGACGAATCCTACCGACTGCGCCAATTACGTATGTTGCAGACGGAGGTCTCAAAAGAAAACCAAAATTATTCAAACTAAATTTATTATAAAAGAAATTACAATTTAAGTTAAAACTAAATGAGGTGATAATTGATCGAGGTAAGAATCAAGAATACCGCGAAGCGCTATGCGATGCCTCGTGTAAGTCGATCGTTGACGTCAGCCTGTAGAGCTGACACAGCGCCTCGTGTCGTACGTGCGCCCGGCAACGATGCACCTATGCTGACCATGCGCCTTGCGTTGCCATGAGCCTTGAGCGTGTATATGCATAGCGATGCGAAGTTAGCGGTTAACTCATATTAGCTATGCGTAACACGCGGAACAACAATTTGTGTTTGTGAATCACACAATGTTTTTCCAAGCATAACATATGGCTGCCAGACATGGGTCTATACAAACAAAATAACTTCAAACACATGAGCTATGGAAAGGAGCATCTTGAAGCTTAGAAGAATAGAAAAAGTAAAGAGTGAAGAGATAAGAAAGAAGACAAAGCTGACAGATGTCTTAACAAGCCTTGAAGCTGAAGTAACAATGGGCGGGCCACGTCATAAGATACAATGACAAAAGATGGACCTCACAGTCAACAAAGTGGTCTGGCCCACTGGGAAAAAGAAAAGTGGGAAGACCAAAGAAACGGTGGGTGGACGACATCATAGAAGTTGCAGGCAGAAACTGGTGGAGTCTTGGTGCAGAAAGAGAGGGCTGGAGAAGGATGGAGGAGGCTTTTACCCAAAAGGGGTCCATTACAATAACAGAAAAACTACAAACACCTAATTAACATAATTATGTATTTAACTATTTATTGTAATGGAATAAAATAAGCTTATTATTATTATTATTATATATGAATCACACAAAGTGGTGTCCTGTGTGGGATTGGAACCAACAAACTCTTGCACCACCAAGGCAGTCTACAAAAATCATCTACCTCTCTACAGAAAAAGGCTAACTAGTATTGGTAATGTTTTAGGAGAAGACATCAGAAGCTAATAGCTCAGATGAGGAGGTCCAGACAGAGAAGAAGCCCAAGTTGGATATGCCCGATGTAAGAGATTTTAGCATTTATCTTTTTTTTTTTTTAAAGTGACTCCCACAGTATGGTACAAGCCCTGTGTCGCGAGGGACTTTACAAATATACAAGTCATGGACACAAAGTACACACAGACTCGGAACAACAATTTGTGGATCACACAAAGTGGTGTCCCGTGTGGGAATCGAACCCACGACCTCTTGCGTAGCAGTCGGACACACTCCCACCGCGCAACTGAGGCAGTCGTACAGGTAGTTAGCTATCTAATATTATAAATGCGAAAGTTTGGATGTATGGATGTGTGGATGGATGGATGTTTGTTATTCAATCACGCCACAACGGGTAAACGGATCTGGATTAAATTTGGATAGATTATAGTCTGGAATAGTACATAGGCTACTTTTCATTCCGTAGGATAAATTAGCTTTTCAAAATTTTCTCGCGAACGAAGTCGCGGGCAACAGGTAGTTTATAATAATGTCTATAATAATATCTTGAGACACTCGACAACTCACACAACGCTATCTGATCCCAAACTAAGCAGAGCTTGTACTATGGAAACCAGACAACTGATCAACATACTTATATATTTCTAAATACATACATATTATAGATAAATAACACCCATACACAGAATAAACCATCGTGCTGAACCCACAACCTCTTGCGTAGCAGTCAGATACACTCCCACCGCGCCACAGAGGCAGTATATATAAATCTAGCTTTTGCTTGCGGAAATATTGGTTATCGCCATTAAAAGTAGTCTACATATATTCAACCCCAGCCTTCACACTATCCTTATACCGAATTTCATCAAAATCAGCGTAGCAGTTTAGCCATGAAAATGTAACAAGGAATGAGTTATCTTGCAACAGTTGTGGGCATATGATAGTAGTGGGTATAAGCTCATTAATTATATTATCAACAATCCACAGTGTTCAAATTCAGTTTGTAGTAGAAAAAGACGACTCCCGCAGTGGGTACAAGCCCTGTGTCACGGGGGATTTTACAAAAATACAAGTCACGGACACAAAGTACACCTAGACTCGGAATTACACATTATACTAAAATTGACAGCGAACATTGAACTACGGACAATCCATTCAGAAAACGCATCTAAGTGCTGCGCTACTTTTAAATACATACAACCAATAACATTTATGCTCACGTCTCATACCTTTAAATCATATTATTACTTTGCAATATTAAATCCAGCAAAATTTATTAACAATTGAATTTTGCCTAACATTGGTCATGTTAGGGCTTCCATTACGTAATTACGTAATTACGCAATTACGTAATTACGAACTTATTTTAAAGTATTTTTAATTCCGTAACTGAAGATGTCAATTCCGTACTTACGTAATTATTGGTATAATAAATTAATCAAAATAGTCAACCAATAAAAAAAGGATTATACATACCAGTTATAATGTGGCAACACTACGTTACACAGTGTTTTTTTAGCCCTTAAAATCGGACATGCCCTTTTTATTCCAATAATAGATGCTGTAACATGTTTGAAATGCGAGAGAAGAACACTCAGAGTTCAATTTTATTTAGAACCAAAGTTATGGTCGTTTTTATTATTTTTCTATGGAAACCAGAAAAATCACAAAAACATTAATATAAAAAAAAGTATTGAATAATTAAAATATATTTATATACAGTATTATAAAACACCATTTTGTCTTTATTTTAAGATAATACTTGTAATTTTTACTGCATTCAAATGGGAGTTATGAATTTTTTAGCTTCATTTCGTATTTTATTTTTTATTTTTTTATCTCAGCGAATATGGATTTTAATTCTTAATGTACTTATTAATTATATCCTTATCTATTCAAATTCAAAATATCGAATCCATATCTAGCAGGATCTCGAAGCTATCGGATTTTGAAAATGACGACCTAGGGTTGACACAAATAAAAAATTACAAAATATTTTCCTAAAAAATACCTAATTGTGGACAGGTGATAGCAATACGTAATAATAACGTTTTGCGCTTTTAATATGTAAGTTAATTAAAATAGAAGTAATTTTTCAAAATATTGTTATTTTTGGAGGTAGTACTAATCAATAAGAAATAAGCTATTCTTGTAATAGGTACGTGCAATATGGGTTCAATACTAACCTAAAATGTCAATGATTAAATTTTACTTTTCCTCTGCATCATCCAAAGTTTGACTAGTAGAAAATTACTTTTATGACTTTAGAATTAAGTCCACCTTATGCAATTCATTTACATTAAGTTTTAAATATATGAATAAAAGATACTTAGAAATTCAACAAATACCATGAACGTTCTTTTTAATTTACAATATTTGTAAGTATTTAAGCATAGGTTCCTTCTTCATAATAAATAGGAATATTTTAATTTTCTATTTTTATATTAACGTAAGCAAATGACTCTATTCCACCTGATGTTAAGCGGAAATAGAGTCCAAACGTAAGGCCGGACAGTGCAGCACTATGTGCAGCCCTATCCGTCCTTACCTTGCTCAGAGATGTGCTAGTAGAGAGTTCCATTTTTTGGAAGTGCGTCATGGAAATGAGTCACCGAATTTCTTTGTTCGGGATGGGATGGTTTCCACCGTCCACAATGTCTGTTCACATTAAAAGTGATTTAAATCTGATGAAGGAGATTATTTGGTAAAGGGAAGGGGTCCGCCCTCGTTAGGTTTCAACTAAAACCCTTTACTGTTAAATAATCTCTGGAGGAACGGGGGTGAGGCACCATGGAGCCGTTAAAGACCCATGGTACCATTTCGCCTCAACAGGAGTTGACCCACCCTGTTGAGGGATGTCTGTCCGGGCTCCGACCGGCTGACTTAATGCAAGGAGGGCAAGAGGGCGCCAACCCTCTTGTTGGTCAGCGAGCGGCAAATGAAGCTGTGGATACCGCCACAGCCGGTGCTCTTCAGTCTCCGAGAGTACCCGCAAATGCGCAAGGAGAACCTTTAACACCTAATTTTACCAAATTAAAAGCGTACCAAATACTTGTCGGCGCTGCTAAAAAACTTGGAAAAAATGTCCGACCCACTGATTTAGACATAAGCGATCGCATTTCAATTATTTTAGAAGCTCTGTCACTACCCTTAACTCACCAAACCAATAAAGACTTGCATAAGTTAATAATTAAATTTACCTCTAAATGTGAAACATTATACAAAAAATGTAATTATAATTATAATATTTTTATAACAAAACACAAAAGGTGGCTAAATGAAGATTTTTCTAAGCAGTGGTCTTGTCTTGTAGCCGAACCTCTTCTTAGTAATTCTATTCTTGAACCTAGTTCCAGTTCTGTCCCAGATTACATTCCAAGCTTTGATTTATGTCCTGTTTCTGAATCTGGTCCTTCAGTCGTCCTTGACCTTTCATCTCAGTCAATTACCAATTCGAACTATCCTATTCCTGAACCTGGTCCCGGTCACGTCCTAGATTCATATCCTGTCTCCGTTTCCATCCCCTCTACTGATTCATCTTTGATTTCCGGTTCTGTACCGATGAGGAGATATGACGATCCCATTCTTGAACCTAGTCCCAGTTCTGTACCAGATTACATTCCAAGTTCTGATTTATGTCCTGTTTCTGAATCTGGTCCTTCAGTCGTCCTTGACCTTTCATCTCAGTCAATTACCAATTCGAACTATCCTATTCCTGAACCTGGTCCCGGTCACGTCCTAGATTCATATCCTGTCTCCGTTTCCATCCCCTCTACTGATTCATCTTTGATTTCCGGTTCTGTACCGATGAGGAGATATGACGATCCCATTCTTGAACCTAGTCCCAGTTCTGTACCAGATTACATTCCAAGTTCTGATTTATGTCCTGTTTCTGAACCTAGTCCCTTAAGCTTCCTTAACTTAGATCTTTCTTCTCAATCTATTCCCAATTCGAACTATCCTATCCCTGAACCTGGTCCTAGTCACATCCTTAATTCATATCCTGTCTCCGTTTCCATCCCCTCTACTGATTCATCTTTGATTCCCGGTTCTTTACCGATGAGTAGATATGATGATCTTTCTCTAAGACAGAAACACAGAGCTCGAAAACGATTGCAGGATTATTTAGAAAAAGAGTCTCCAAAGAAAGTAATATCAGTCTTTGCGAGTACTGTTGAAGTAGGAGGTAAAAAATTAAAAAAGAGCGTTTCCAAAGATTTAGAATTTATTGTCGATTCATGTGTACAGACTCCAACAAGAGCGACAAAAATTGCTTCAAAAATTAGAACGCAACCGACACCTTATTCAGCAGATGAAGCGCTAGCTATTTATATTGACAGAAAGTTTTCAGTGGCGACATACAAATTTTTACAACAAGATTTAAAAGCTCGTGGATTTAACGCCTTTCCTCCATACAGCCAAGTGCTCGAAGCCAAAATACAATGCTACCCGTTACATCCAGTCCATGTATCTGATACAGAAGCTATTATTCCAGTTTCCAGCCTAGTATCTCATTCTTTCGAAAGATTAGTTCAATCTTATGACGCAACTTTTACTGACTACTGTAATCGAAAAGATACCAATAAATTAAATTGTATTTTTGAAGCATCTTGGGGGTTTGACGGTAGTACAGGCCAATCACTGTATAAACAGAACTTTTCCCAAAATGAACATGACGAGAGTTGCCTTTTTGCAACTACTTTTATACCGTTGCAGATCAAAACAACCTGTGGACAAGTTCTGTGGCGTAACCCTACTCCACAATCGTATAGATATTGTCGCCCAATTCATATTCAATATAAAAAAGAAACGACTGATTTAATAATTGCTGAAAAACTATTAATACAAAATCAAATTGACCAATTAGACAGATTTGATACTAAAACTTTAAGTGGTCAAACTATTTCTACAGAGTTTAAACTATATTTGACAATAATAGATGGTAAAGTTTTAAATATAATTACTAATACAATGTCTCAACTTCGGTGCCCTTTTTGTAAAGCGACTTCCAAAGAATTTAATAATTTAGAGTTTGTGTATTTAAAACCTGTTGATCAAAACCTTTTGAGATATGGCATAAGTCCGTTGCACGCATGGATTCGTGTTTTGGAATGTTTGTTACATTTAGGTTATAAAAAAATTGTAAAAAAATGGAGAGTACCTAAAAGTTCCCCGGAAGCCGTTCTTGTCAATGAGAATAAAAAAAAAATTCAGGATGAAATCCGAACTAAATTAGGGCTGCTCGTAGATGTGGTTAAGCCTAATACGGGTACGACTAATGACGGAAATACTGCAAGGACGGCCCTGTCTAATAAGTGTCGTACAGTATTTGCTGAAATTTTAGGATTACAGCAATGGCTTTTGGATGACTTACATGTCATACTAGTAGTTTTATCAAGTGGATTACCTGTTAATGCAGATAAATTTGATGAGTTTTGTAAATTATTGGCCAAAAAATACGTAGAAGAGTATTCGTGGTACCCGATGACCGTAACTCTACATAAAATACTTGTGCACGGCAAAGATATCATAAAAAACTCTGCACTACCCATGGGACTGTTATCCGAGCAGGCTGGAGAAGCGCGTAATAAATTTTGGAGACACGACCGCGAGCACCACACAAGAAAATCAGATAGAGAAAAAACAATGTTAGACCTTTTCCATCGAGCACTTGAATCCTCTGACCCCTTTATATCGAATATAAGGCTTAATAAAAGATTAAATAAGCTTAAGCGTCAACCTCTTCCACCTCAAGCCCTCATATTGTTAGAGCCTTTTGATGTTCCAACGGACGAAGAAGAGGCTGATCCTGGGGAAAATATAACCATCATGGAGAATGACTTCCCAGATAATTTCGAAATGTTATCTGAAGATGTGGATTTTGATGATACGTAGAGTCTTCTGGGTTCTCCGATGCGGTACAAGAAAGGTGTTAAAAAAATGAGTGAAAGTATCTACTTTCACTCATTTTTTTAACACCTTTCTGTATCTCAGACAATATATATTGCATTGATCTAGAAATATAATTCTTAAAATACAGATATCAATTATTTAATAGAAAATAACTTAACAGAAAAGGAAAACCGCCTTCAAAACCCATAAAATAAACTTATAATAGACTAGCAGCGCCCCGCGGTTTCACCCGCGTAATTCCCGTTCCGCTAGGAATATGGGGATAAAATATAGCCTATGTTACTCGGTGAACGAATTTAACGGTGAAAGATTTTTTACAATCGGTTGAGTAGTTTTTGAGTTAAATCGGAACAAACAAACAAACAAATCTTTCCTCTTTATAATATTAGTTTAGATACGGTTTAAGAAGTCCGAGACAGTTTTTTTTCAATTAAACTATAATAGTTTATTTTATGGGTTTTAGAAGATGGTTTTACTTTTTTTGTCAAAAGTTTTATTATTCTTAATTTTTAGTGCCGTAAAAAAATGAATCTTTGATTTACAACAATCATAATTCATTTATACACACAACTAAAATGAAACCAAAATGCAGATGTAACAATAATACAGCAACTACACCCTTACTGTATTATTGTTATATCTGCTTACCCATTTACAGTACGTAATGTTATTTTATGGAAGAGTGTAATCAAAGCATAGTCACACAATTAAAGCAATCGCGGGTAATTTGCTGTAAGTTATTGAAGAGTTCCGTTGTCGGTCTCCGAAACTCTTAATCAGATCTTTACGAAATTTGAATGGGACCATTCCGGAGTAAGTGAACTTATTTTTAACCAAAAAACAAATCAAAAAAATCTACAAATAACGGAGTTATGCCCGAACACAAAAAATAATAATATAAACATCCGAATAGAGAACCTCCTTTCTTGAGGTCGGTAAATAATAAATAGGTAGTCCCAGAAAACGTAGCAATCAATAAATTAGGGTAGCCGCTATGCAATCCGAATTTCAAAAAATATTTCTACGAAGTTTATTTTCAATTACCTACATCTAAGAGAGGCAACCCTAAAATCATAGAAATTCTATGAGAACTTTAGAAGCATGTATCTCCGAGATCCTACTAGATATGGACACGGTTATTTTTTTGGAGTTTTATTGTATCTTAGTTAATGTAATGAGCTAGAAATAAAATCCATATTCGTTTGGATTTATCATAAATAAAATAAAACCTTAAATTACAAAAAAGCCTGATACTGGGTTTCCTTTCGTAGTTAAAGGCTTGTAAATATAGTCAAGAAATGCCTAAAATACACCGTTAATTGTATATTGTAACAGAAATATGAAAAACTTTTCCTGAGACGAGGTATTTTGAGATTTAGCAAAATACCTAAAAAAATCAAAATGGCTCTAACTTTGGTTCTAAGTATATTTGAACTCCGGGTGTTCTACTCTCGCATTTCAAACAGTTTCAAGCATCTATTAACGAAATAAAAAGGGCATGTCCGATTTTTAGGGTAAAAAAAACACTGTGCGTTATAACTACTTCGAAACTATACAAACAGGGGATTCCCCGCAGTTTATTTTATCGTTTGTTAATCTTTCAAAAAATTGTTCTAAGACGTACAGAATAGAGTTCAAATATATTAACTTGGCGAGTCGGTAGGGCCGGAGAGTCCCTGGCGAAAAGCCCCTACGACCACGGGGAACTACTATGCTCTTCACTTTCTTAGCTAAAATGAAAGTGTAGTTTCATTGCTCAATTGTCGGTTATTCAGTTCACATCGCTAGATTCTCACAGTTGAAATTTGATCAAATTACCTAATTAAAAGTTGGTGCTAAATGCGTGCAAATATTAACAATTTATAGCAGTTGTATCTTTATCGTGAGTGACTTTGAAGGTGTGGATTATCTCTTGAAAGATGTAAGTACTTAAACCAAAGCCTTAATAAGTCTATTTAGTATTAAAAGGGCATTAAAAACCCCGTAGAGCATGCATAGTTCATACAAAATAATTTGTAAATCAAACATTTTCTTAAGGTGTATTTATTCCGATTAGATTATAGAATATCTAGGTTCCCAAATACATATTAATTAAGAACACTGATTGAAACATAAAATACCTATAAGAAAAATAAGTTATTTATCAAAAAAATTAAATGATATAGCTCGTCTTTAAATCAGGAATGAATGAACTAAGCATGCTCTGTCGTTTGGCTATAAAATACGTAATACGTTTGACGACACGGTTGGCGTAATGGCTGAGTGATCGACTGTTGCGCAGCGTATCGCGGGTTTGATCCCCGCACGAAACAAATACATATTTGTATGATCTGGAAGTAGTTGTTCCGGATCTGGGTGTTTGTGTGTTTCTGTGTTTGTAAACGTAATTATAAAAATAAAAATAAAGTATATTTGTAATGAGTGGGCAACTATGTTTAACAATATCATGATTATTAACCTAACTTCCTTTTATTTTTTTACAGGTCTTCTTCAAATAAGACTGTATATAAAGAGTTTTTGAACAAACGCACACAAAGCTCTATCTGGGAACATTTCTTGAGAGCTGATAATGGACAGAGTGTTGAATGTAAACATTGCAAAAAAATATTGAAAACTCCTGGTGGCGCAACTGGAGCGTTACACACTCACATGCGTGCCAAGCATATCGGAGAGATGCCGCAAGAACAGGAGTCGCAAAGGCCGAGTACATCAACGTCTAATAGTGGTCTAATTCAAACACGAAAACGTACGAATGAACCTTCACAAAAGAAAATTAAACTCACTGATTATTTTTCAAATATGGAAGTTCGAGTGACCAGAATGGCTGCATTGGATGGGATACCATTGAGCACATTTTGTACTTCAGAAGATCTGAAATACCTTTTTAAAAACTCTGGCTACGATGTGCCAAAATCTTCTACAACTATAACACAGATAATTCTAAAACAGAGTTATAACACAAAAAACAAATTGAAAATTATGAAGTCTGAAAATAAAAGATTTACAATCACTTTTGATGAGTGGACGTCTACCCGTAATAAAAGGTATATGAATATAAATATCCACAATAAAGACTTTGATATGGCCAAATATAAAAATTTGGGACTTGTACGGATACAGGGATCAATGCCAGCTGAAGTAGGCACTCAATTATTACAGCAGCATTTGAGTGACTTCGGTTTAAGTCTGGAAGACGACATAATTGCTTTCACAACAGATGGAGCAAGTGTAATGGTCAAAATGGGCAGAAATTTTGACGGCCACCACCAATTGCAATAGAAGAAGGCCGTGCTCCTACGGTACCCGGATACCGACTTAGACACGAGCCTCGCCCGCCAAACGTCCTGAGAGGCCGCGGAGGCGGGGTCGGCTTTTATGTGAGGCGAGGCCTAAACGTTCGCACTATACCACATCCATGCGCACCTATGGTTGAGCAAATGTGGATCAAACTAACCATGAACTCACAAACCATGATTATTGGCACAGCCTACAGACCACCCTGGCTGGATGTTAACATTTTCTTAGATGCAATCACTGACAGTCTCACTTCTTTAGCATCCAGTGACTCTATTCTTCTTTTGGGGGACTTTAATATTAATATGCTGGATGTTAATGACACTAAAACCAATCAACTCACTAGTTTTCTGGTGAGCACCAGTCTCAGAAATATAATTACTGAACCTACCCATTTCACAGATCACAGTGAAACATTAATTGACCTGGTCTGTACTAATGCTCAGGTATGTGGCTACTCTGTCCTACATATCCCAGAGCTCGGTCAGCATGCAATGGTTACAACAGAATTCAATTTTAAGACTGTGAAGCCTGTTACCCAGTGGATTTGTTACAGACCTATAAGGGACATAATTCACAACATATTTTATCAGGATCTTAGTAGAATTGACTGGAGTCACATTGCAAGCCTAAATGATGTTAATGCTATGATTGAGACATTCAACTCTTACATGCTAACTTTATTTGATTTCCATGCCCCGTTAAAAAGAATTTTGATCAGAGACAGAAAATGCCCTTGGATTACTGACACAATCAATGATATGGTCAAACTAAGAGACAAATATCATCAGCGTTATAAATGCAGCAAATTGGACACCCATTTTGATAGTTATAAGGAACTGAAATATATAGTTAGGACTGCCATAGATAGTGAAAAGCGTGCTTATTTTAAGTCCAGCATTAACAAGCAAATTAAGAACCCCAAAAAATTGTGGAATAACATCAAGTCAGTTATATCCTACAAAGGTAATAAAGATTTTAATTTGCCCCCTTCATGTAAAGATCCTAATGTTTTAAACCAACACTTTTTGAATGTACCAGGCAGTGGAGCAGTCACTTTATCTGACTTAACCTATTTTGAATATAACAAATTTGGTTTGGGCTGTTTTCAACTTCAATTGACAGATGAAGAGGAAGTTTTAAAAATAATTAAAAGCTTGAAGTCTAATGCTGTGGGAGTTGACAGCATCTCACTTGATATGATTATTATGTCATTACCAGACACTCTATCTGCCATTACTGAGATTATAAATAAATCTATTTCTACCTCTACATTTCCAAACCTCTGGAAAGTGGCTATAATTAAACCTATACCTAAGACATCTAATCCCTGTACAGCAAAGGATCTCAGGCCGATCAGCCTTCTACCCTGCCTATCTAAGATCCTAGAAAAGGTGGTCAGCATCCAGCTTAGGAAATATGTAGAACATTTAAAGATATTACCTGAAAAACAGTCAGGATTTCGTACAGGTCATAGTACTACCACAGCTTTAATTGAAATCACTGATAATATACTTGAGGCCAGAGATCAGGGCAAGGGGACCTTGCTTACACTGCTTGATTTTTCACGCGCTTTTGACTGTCTTAACATTCCTTTACTGCTGTCAAAGTTATCATATTATGGCTGTGATGCACAAACAGTTCGTTGGTTTGATAGTTATTTAAGTGATCGCTCTCAATTTGTGCAGTTACCTAATAGTGGAAATAGTAGTGAGGCAACATCTACCATATATCCTGTGACTAGGGGAGTTCCGCAGGGCTCCATACTTGGTCCCTTATTATTTATTATTTATACAGCTGACATTACAAAGTGTTTAACTAACTGCAACTATCATCTGTATGCTGATGATCTTCAGCTATATATGTCCTGTCATCCAAAGGACTGCTCCGAATCTGTAATAAAAATGAATGAAGATTTAGTTAGGATCTCAGACTGGGCAATTAGGAATTCATTAGTTCTCAATCCGAATAAATCAAAGTTCTTAATCATGGGGTCTAGGGATATAATAAGAAAGATGCAGAGCAGTATCCCCGTTTTGAGGCTTAGTGATTGCCCTATAGAGCAAGTGTTGGAAGCTCGCAACCTTGGAGTAGTCTTTGACGGGTTACTACAATTTGAAACCCACATCCTTGAATGTGTCCGTAACTGCTTTTACCGCTTGAGGCTACTTTATAGGGTGCGGCCATATGTTGACATGGAGACTCGCATTATGCTCTGTGAGTCTTTAATTTTGTCAAAATTAAATTATGCTGACACAGTATATGGTAGCTGTTTACTTAGTAAAACTGAAAGACTTATACAACGGGTGCAAAATGCTTGTGCTCGATTCTGCTTTAATGTGCCACCACGTTCTCATATTACCCCTTTTCTTAATGATGGAAGCATGATGAAAATGTCTACCCGTAGGAAGCTTCATCTAGCTACGTTACTCTTTGGTGTAATATTAACCAAGAAGCCTGATTATCTATACAACAAATTAAGCTGGTCCAGTGATATAAACAAGCATAATACACGAGCTTCAACATACCTTCTCGTTACACCAAGACATCGTACTGCAGCCTTTCGTGGGAGTTTTAAGCTTGCCGCTACTCGTTGTTGGAACGATCTTCCGCCGCCTGTACGTACGCTGAAATCTGTTCATACTTTTAGCAAAAAGTATAAACAACAATTGCTAGACTTACAGACACAACAGACCTAATAATTCTTGAAATTATGCCGTTTACTCAATGAGCGCTCCTCGCTATCATTCCAATGATAAATCATGTAAATTTTATAAATTTTATTGCTCATCTGCAGTTTTCATAGGTACGCACTTTTTAATACAGTTTAGGCATTTTAATGGGTACTTGGTAAAAACTTTAAATTCAGTCGAAACCGAAAAACTCTAAGTTCTAACGTCAAATGCAAGTTTAAAATCTATGGTCAAATCTGTCAAACGTTTCCCGCGTGATTTGGCTGCGTTCAATACTAATTACACTTTACAAAATAATAACTAACCTTAACAAAATAATATTACAAAATTAAATTACCCATAAAGTACGCTTTTTTATTATTATTATTATTATTTTTTTACTATTTTTAAATATAGTCTTACTTATATAAACTTTATTTTTCTGTTTATATTTATTGTATACTTTCCTATTATTTAATGACGGATAATGTTCGTGTCGTCACTTTGGTCTTAGCAGAATACCAGCGCAGCTCCTCAATAAGCGGAGTTGCAATCTAGCTGAGCTAGGACCATTTTTGTCTCTCAATACTATTATTAATTGAATTTGTACTATTTACTGTATGTATTCTTTTCTTTTGAGGACAAAATAAATTTATTTCTTTCTTTCTTTCTTTCTTTCAATTGTGTTTGGCTCATGGAATACAATTAGCAGTCCTGGAAGTTTTATATAAAACACAAAAATCTCCAGTACCTGAAGTGCAGGAGGATGTCTCAAATACCGGCGCTGAAGAAGCAGAGGAAATTGAAGAAGATGAGGGTGCGTTTATTGTAGAATCTGCCAGAGTTCCAGAATCGGAGTTTTTATACAAAGGTACTATAAAAAAATTAAGAGATCTAATAAAATCTTTTAAAAACTCCCCATTGAAAAACGACTTGTTGCAAAAGTACATTTTAGAAGAACATGGTAAAAATATTGACCTGATACTAGACTGTAAAACGCGCTGGAATAGTTTGTCGGATATGGTAGGCCGATTTCTCAAATTAAAATCATGCGTTTTTAAGGCGTTATTAGATTTGAAATCAAATGTACAATTTACAGACGAAGAGATCCAAGACTTTCACGACATTCATTACAGCTTGGATGTAATAAAAACTACAGTTTTGTCATTATGTCGCCGTGATTCAAACTTATTGACGGCCGACGCTGCGCTTCGATTTATGCTAGAGAAACTTGATCTTCAGCCCAACGATCTCAGTGGAAAACTAGCCACATCTCTTAGAAAGAGAATAAAGGAAAGGCGAACTAACGTATTCGGTGTTTTGCAATATTTGCATAACAATGAGGAATTTTTTAAAACTGCTGCCACAGAATATTTCACGAAACCTTCGTCGGATGATATACGAATGTATATAGTGGAACTGTTCGAACGGTTGAAATATAATTCTACAGAAAAATGTACAAATTCACAACCACAACCGAGTGCATCGGACGCAATAGCCACCAGTGACGATGATGACGAGGAGTTGACAATCGCACAACAGTTAGAGAAAGAAATAAACAAAGTTACTATAAATAAACCAATTTCAACAGTAAACACAGATCTCCATTCCATTATTAGGGTGGAAATGTGCATTTACGACAGCGCTGGCGGCGGTCGCGAAGTTTTTTTGACTGCAGCGTATAATTATTTGCTTTCGATAACGCCTACAAGTGTTGAAGCCGAGCGAGCCTTTTCATTCGCCGGATATTTTTGTAGTAAATTAGGAAGTTCCTTGAGTGACAAAACCTTAAATGCCTTGTCATTTATGAGAGCACACTTCCAGGAAGAAAAATTATATTCGGGACGAAACAAAATGGTTTAACTTAAACGATGTACATACGATTTACGAATACGATGGTAAGTTCTTGAATAAATATTTTTTGTTTAAATATGGTGTTCATTTTGATAATTCCTTGAATTTGAGATAGTAAAAGATAATTGTAAAAATTGTAGATCTACAATATTTACAAAAATTCATAGTCGATTAAAAAAAAATAGGAAAAATGACGTAATTACGTAATTACGGAATTGGAGAAAAAAGTTGCGTAATTAGTTACGTAATTGACATTTCCGTAATTTTGGAAGCCCTAGTCATGTACAGGGTTGCCACCTTTTTTTGGTGCAAATACTTACGTTTGTTATTAAAAATAGAAAAAATAACAAAATATATTTTAAGAAATTAAATTGTACTTTATTTTGACACATCAAAATAAAGTACAATTTAATTTCTTAAAATATATTTTGTTATTTTTACCAACACATAATAAATACCTCAGCATAATCAAGCATCTTAACAGTCTGTATTTAAGTTACGTTTTTTTTTTTTAATAAATATGTAAATTGAATTCCGAAGAAACAAATAATTTAAAATAAAGTATTTTTGCGTACTTTATACTTCTCATAAAGTATATAGTACAATTACCCGGAATAAAGTACAATACTTTATTATAAATTACGGGTGGCAACCCTAGTCATGTACCCCTTTAATAAAAATTCTAAAATTGATACTCATTATCTAAATTCTTCCAGAGTCGAACATTAATCTCCAACGTATACCGCTACTTGGAACAAGAGTACAAATTCATGCAGCTGCATAATGGTAACAACAGTAGTTTATTGCCACTCGCTGCTATCCACCAACGGACTGCCGATGCCACCGGAGTTAGCCACAAAGTGGTTAGGAATATTGTGAAGGAGAACAGAATGGCGGCTAGTAGAAGACGGGAGACTCAGAGTCACAGGTATTTAATTGGTGTTACCTGCGAATTCGTCGGCATGGTATGATAATATGTAGTCATTAAATAGCCTATTAAGGTGGAGTCATTGTTGTTCTGATTTTGAGTGTATTTTGTGTCAGTGAGTTGTATGTTTGTAAAGTCCCCAGCGACACATGGCTTGTAACCAAATGCGGGAGTCGTCTTTAAAGAAAAAAAATATGGTGTATATATTGGAGATTTGATAACGATGGAAGTGGAATCCCTGATTGCTTTTCCACATCATCGTAACTTGGGAACTTAAATTTCTCTTTGAACACAAGAACTGCCTATAAAAATTACGATAACATGACATTTTTATAAATTTATTATTACAACTATTATTTGATATTCAACTCTATTACAAGACGCTTAGGGTTTTAAATGAGATGGCACTCTTTGATTGATTGTTCTTTCCCTCACGAGATGTGAATTAGCCAGGCTAGATTTAAAATTAGTAATCCAATTTTTTGTGAAATATCGTCGCTGTGCTTTCATATCTCACTATTTTTTTTGAAACAAAAAAACCTGTTTCTTCGCGTATGGGTATTGGAATACGGATCAAAATGGCATATTAATTTCAATTCATAGACATCGATCTTTGTAAAAAATATACAGTAATGTACTTTAATGCTATAAGAATAGATAATGTTTTACTTTAAAACGCGTGAGCCCTGCTTAGCAGCTGTTGGAACTGTTACAACATATTAAATTTGTTGCAGAAGCAATGAAGAGTCAATGACACAAGAAACGGTACCCAGTAACGATCTTGAGGAGAGCCAATAACAAACTTCGACGTGATAAAAGGCAGAGAGGACTAGACGATCCGAGGTAGTGGGGGTAAGATGGGGTGGTTCCCATTTGTTCTATGGAACATGACGTCATAGGACAAAATAAGCGATGAGTTCGAATCCTACACATTATACTACCGACGTGAACCAACTCCTTTTTTTTTTTTTAACACAAGTCATTGAGCTTACCTGGAGGGTATGCCAGATTGCTAGTTATCTTTTATTAGAAAAACCTTTTTTCTCAATTTGTACATTAATATTTAATTTAATACTCTTTTCCCAAATCGTTCTATGGAACAAGAAAAATAAATTACAATACAAAAGTTGTCCTTATCATTTATGTCATGGAAGATTTAGGAAAATATATTATTCCCACTTTGTTCTTTGGTGGTAAACTCGGGTGAAGAGTTAGTATGTAATTATATGGATTAAAAAGGGAAAAATTGTTGATAAACTTTCGCGATTTGTACACATTATTAAAATATATATATTACGGGTCTTAATCGCGTGAATAACTTTCCGTGACCACGGCCGTTGCAATACGGTCGAAACGTCGGGCAATAAACAGGTATTTTACCTTTAATTATTCACGCGATTAAGACCCGTAATATATATATTTTAATAAAGGGAAAAATTGTGTTGATTTGTCCTCTGACGTCATGTTCCATAGAATAAATGGGAACTAATCGGCTCAGTGAACCACAGGCGTACCCCGGATTTATTTTCAGGGGTAGGATCAGCTTACGGCCGGTCTCAATATATCTACCATTAACTGTTTGTTAAGATAGGTAACTTTAGTAGCGAAACTGCAGTTTTTGCATTTTAGTAACCTATTAGATTTTAAATTTATCGACATCAATAACGCGCTTAGGGTGCTGCTGGCGCTGAAATATTAAAATATTGATGGTGTTTAGGCGCAGAACGTCCAATTCGCAAAATGTCCAATATTTATAATAACGTTAAAAGGCCTGAAATTAGTCAATTAAAAAAATATATATTTTGCTTAAAACTAGGTTCTTTCTCGTTTCTTTTTTTAAACTTACATTTGTGCCTTTTTATATAAAGCCCTGTTAATTTTTAACGTTAGCGTAATGACGAATATTAGACATGCGAACTGGACATTTTGCGCCTAAACGAGTGATGGTTTTGAGACCGGCCGCTAAAGGAGGGGACGACTCTATGAATAATACCAGCGTTTAACTGGTCGGTAGCGACGGTTGAACTTTCAAATCTCCAGGTATCCCAGGGAAGGCCCTGGGTTTGGCATTTGGTATAATCTGTACTGACTTTGTGACACTTGTCACCTCGCAAATACGAACTCATCACGATAATCCTTGTAAAACAGTAATAAATAAAACCACACAAAAACAAAATAATGTTTTATTTACTATCCAAATCAGGTTTTTTATAAACAATCAACTCTTCATAATCTAGACTTGCATGATGTACTCTGATATGATTTTTTAAACTGCATTTCTGAACGAAAGCCTGCGCGCATGCGCGACACGACCACCTCCTGTCATTGCGGTGAATTTTCATATGTTCTGTCAAAGTATAAGCGCGCGCATATTTTTTATGACAAACCTCACATTCGAACTTTTTTTCCCCTGAATGTACCAAAGAGTGTGAAGCTAACGCATTTGGAGTTTTAAACATAGTTCCGCAGATATTACAAGTATGTTTAGGCTTCCTCACAATTTTCAAATGCTCAATCCTCATATGAGAATTTAAACTATTCGACGACGTATACTTTTTCGAACAAATTTTACAATTTAAATTCAATGGAGCGCGCTTGTGAACTTCCTCCAAATGCCTCGTTCGTAATCTAGAAGTGTTGAAACTAACGTTGCATATAGAACACATGTACGAATTCTTTTTGTGAATATACCTAATGTGCGATCTTAACGCGAAATTTGACGCGTAAACTTTGTCGCAAAGGTCACATTTGGCTGTTTTCCCTTCATTATGCATTTGTATATGTGTTCTTAAACGTTCAGGGAGTAAAAAACATCGACCACAGACATCGCAAACATAGTCATTGCTATGAGAATTCATATGCGTAGTCAAAGTTTTGAAAAATAAAAAATCACTTTTACAAATACAGCATTTGAACTTTCCATCGCTTAAATCGTAAGCTAAAATAGAATCAATTGGCTTTTTATTATCATCTTCAATAAATTTTATATCGTGCATTTCAATTAAATGCGCCATTAAAATTTCTAGGTTTTCAATTTTTTTTTTACAAATCCTACAGAATATGGCACTGACATCCGCTTTGATCCTATCGTGGGGTCTATTTATACTTTTTAATATTGATCTAAAGGTCATATTCTCGTGAGACTCGCTGACATGAGTTTTTAATTCGTCGAAGCCTACATGTTGTTTATTGCAATATAAGCAAGTAAAATATCCTTTATTAAATTTAAATGGAACTATAGTCGAATGTTCTATAATAAGGGCGGCATTTTGTCTCGGTTTTACATAGCTAACGTTGCGCATTTCAATGTTTTTTCGTCGATCTTGTTTTTCTTTTGAAATTAATAATATCGGCTTTTTTCCTGCAAATAAAAAAATGGTTAAAAACTATGTTTTATCTTTAATTACAAAAGAAATACATACACATTTAAAAACCCCCCACGGATAAAATTTAAAGCGGATTATCTCAAAAAGGGGGAACAGATTTTTATCAACAACTAGTTCTCCCAGCGGACTTCATACCGCCTCTTTTTTTGGTGAATCGGTTTCAATTGTGAATCTAAACCATTCTCGAATCCACTGGAACACTAGAAATGTTATCAAAATCAGTCCAGCCGTTTAGGAGTTAAATCCCATACACACATACAAGCACCATCTCATTAAATAAAATAACACATTAAAATTCTCCCAACCAGTTTGATGCTTCTGTCACCAACAGACAAAATAGTCAGAAAGTGCAAATAGGGGTCAATCTTATTATTACATGTTTTTTTCATATGAGGATAAAGATATATATACATACGTTTTACTATTTCTTTTCTGTTCTTTTGCGACTGTTTCCTTTTCAATTTGTTTTCAGGACCTGAAACATATTTAAAAAAATTATAATAGAAGAATTATTCAACCAACTGGTTATGCCACACTTTTTTTTAATATGATGTTAATAGCTTGTTTTTAAGTTTAGAGTATGCAATTGATAAAAAATAAAACTAATTATTTAAATAAAATTGTCTCGTTTCCCTCTTGTGCCCAATATCTATACTAATATTATAAAGCTAAAGAGATTGTTTGTTTGTTTGAACGCGGTAATCTCGGGAACTAAATAGCCCATTTATCGAGGAAGGCTATAGGCTATATAATATTACGCTACGAGCAATAGGAGCGGAGCAACATTGATAAATGTTGCAAAAAATGAAAAATTTACGCAAACGAAGTTGCGCAGCTAAACAGTAAACTATAAAAATATTTACTTACATTCAACAGAAACATCAACAAAATCAGTCTGCAAGTCTCCTTGTTCCATCTTTATCGATTGTATATCTGAAAAACAATTAAATTTTTTTTACAATGGCAACACAAGCAACTCGTAATTGTAATGTACTCTCGAATCGCCAAATAATAGTTATTTTTTTAATGTGCACACACTTAAAACTACTTAATTACCTACCACCAGACTCTCACAATTACTGTTTGATTATATTAAAATAATGTGATATGATTTTATCATTGTGAGAGAAAATAAATTAAATTATTGTTATTATATATAATTCATTCGGGCCAGTAACGTCATTTGATTTTATCGCTTGCCCTGTGCCAAATGATACCTGCTTATGTTTGTGGCAACTCTCACAAACAAAGAAAAAATCTGTTACCTATTCATGTTTCGATGACCTACAAAAGGTAATACAATAATTGCATTTTTGTACAGTTAGTTCAATATCTTGTTACAAACATGTCCAAAAGTCTTAATATTCAACTTATATCAGTGGTTCCAAAATGTATAAATTTAAGATATGTTAATCTCAATTTAATAAATACATTTAATATCTGTATTAAATGCCAACAGTGAAAAAATACTAAAATAAAAGACCAAGAAAGCAATGTACTTAGTAAAAACACACCATCGTCAAATATATCTGGTTCTATTTCATCATCAGCCACATCAGTATGGTCAACTGAGTCAATGTCTTGATATTGTTTCTTGCAGCTTTCTGTGTCGTCATCGTCTGCCTCTATTTCTAAGTCTAACTGTTCCTCTTTGATTGCTTTTGTTGTGTCTGAAAAAGAAGAGACCTCATTAAACTAGCACTGAGTCCAAGTACATTGAAGCATTGATTTTAAACTTGTCATAGGGCGGAGCGGTTCAATCTGTTGACGTTATGTATTCGTAATTTTGAAGATATTGGACAAAATGAAATAAAGGCGGGACAGTCACGAGTCTAGCATCAACTGCCCCCATTGTCAATCACTATTTAATTTCCTTCCCACCTCACTCTGCTCGGTTCGACTTGGTTCTGTCCGGCTCGGGGCCACGTGTTCATTTTTGACGTTATAACGTCTTGTAGATCGATGAACGGTTGCACTCACGAAAACGTGAGTGCAACTGTTCCGGTCGCGTCCGTTCCACCTGCTGATAGGCTGAAGGATCGCGCCCGGTCCACTAACGCTGTCACAGGTATAGTTGTTTATTACAATGTCATCAATGTTTTGGCGGTTGCAGCGACATGTGATACTATTAAAAATGAAAAAAGCTATCACAGGCATGGTTGTTTGTTCAATGTCATCAATGTTTTCTCATGACGTTATCACGTAAAATTATCGTCCGGAAACCAACTTTACAGACAACCATTTATTTTCTATTCGAAAGTCCACTCAGCTCCACTCCGCTTCGCTACACTGTATCAATAACTGTAATTTGCTTTAAACTAGTGGCATATCCATATTTTAGTTTGGATAGGATCATCAGCAGTAGGATCATGATCCCACTGCTGATGGTAGTATTTTTCAAGATAAAACAAAACCACATAAATGGGAGTTACGCTCTTTTGACTGCAGTCCCCTAATGACTAACGAAGGGGACAGGGAGAGGTTGCTACTGTTTTATCAGACAATATTGCGTCGCCTCATGACGCCCTAGTACCATTGGCTCCCTAGCTTTTGGTGATGCACCTGTCTTTATTGGTGTAACAAACAAAATAGGTACTTCAGCGACTGAAGCTACAATCGTAGTATACTAGAGGCCTAGTTAAATTTATCTTTACATGTGTGACACCTGCAGAAAGGAAACGTTGTATAGACTAGACTAGACATTGATCTGAGAGAAAACAACTCTTCTCTATGGTTTTTTTTTCGTTCAGACCTCTGACAATCATTGGGAGTTGTAGGCCAGTAGCAGAATGCTTGGGTGTGGCTGTCTTCTCGGAGATACTTCGACCACAGACGTAATAAGATACGCACGCGCACAATAATATCAGTTAATTAAACTAATTATATTGTAAAAGTGCATAGCCGTTATTTATTTAACAGACCTGTAGATAGATCCCAAACAGGCCCCCTAATTTTATACATACAAGTTTAAATGTATGGAGGAAAAATTAGTCTTAAGCCGTTACTAACTCTGGCACCGAGACATGTCCGTTAAGTCCAATTTAGTCTTCATATGATACGATTTTATGGCAATTGTGACCATACACCCCTTTCTTAAGGATCTTGTACAGCTCTGTGAGTTTTATTGCAGAAATCATTTGACACATTAGCATAAAAATGTTTTAAATAATTACAAAAAGTAGGGCCTCCTAATGTAATGAGACAGCACTAAAACAATCATCTCACCTACAAGTTTAGCCTCCAGCCTGGCTTGACTCAGCACCACTCGTTGTCTGAACTGCAGAGCGTTCCTGAGCTGAGTGATGCATACCTCGCATATTTGATCCTTAGACTCCTCAGTTTTAGGCCACTGAAATAAGTAAGTGGGATGATTCAGAAGATTTATATATTTATTAAGCTTTATATTCCACTAGCGGACGCCTCGCGGTTTCACCCGCGTAGTTCTCGTTTCCGTGGGAATACAGGGATAAAAAATAGCCTATGTCACCTGGGGTTAGTGTAGCTTCACAACGATGAAAGAATTTTTCAAATCCGTCCAGTAGTTTCGGAGCCTATTCAATACAAACAAACAATCAAATCTTTTCTCTTTATAATATTAGTATAGATAGTATAGATGACAAGTATTACATGTAGTATGTAGTGGTGAAGTTAGTAATGTTAGTAATAATATTTTATAAGTAGGGATTAGTTGTATTAGTGTCGCTAAGTTGTCTTTCATGGCCCCTTTGAGGGTAAAAGCCTCCTCCATTATTTTCCATTTCTTTTTGTCCTGGGTGACAGACATCCATTTTTTTTTGCTGTCTTCACAATGTCGTCAGCCCATCGTTTCTTTTATCTCCCTATGCATCTCTTTCCCATAGGGCCTGGCCATGTAGATGTTTCCAGTTCCAGACACTGGATTCAGAAGATATGTGGGTTTAAAACATTTGTGAAATGCAGAGAATGTTAAGTTATTTACATCCTAAACTAAAACAATATAACTCAACATTAAAAAACCCTGGATTACTTTTTTTTTGACTCAGGTCCCATCTGTTTGTTTTTCACTCTATAATATTATATATTTTGTACCCCGATTACATGTGTACCAATAAAATATGTAAATTAAAAATCTTAAAAAATTCTGAACATTTTCGCTTATAACGTTTTCTTATTTATAGTTCTACAACAAAAAGTTACTGGACCAAAGTTATAGACAATTTAATTTGTTGTAAATGGTAACAATTATTTTATATCAGATAAATAGTTTAAGAGATATATCGTAAAAACCATTTCAACCCCTATTTTCAAGATGGCGGCTGTGGGACAAGGGTGGCGACCTCACAAACTTGGTTTTAGCTTTACACTGACCCCCCTGCACATCAAAAAAATAAAATTGCATCCTCTAAAAAACGCAACCCCAAATGTAACTTCAAGGGACTATAATGAGAATAGTTTTTATTTATCTATTTGATTATAACAATTCTCAAACACTCTGTTGGTAAGTACTCTGTTTATAATTGTTAGAATTTAGATTGGAATTACATAGGACTGGCTAAGCTTTTGATAATGGTTAAATTCAAAAAGGAAAAGTTGATTTGATGTATTCTGACAGATTTCAAAAAGGGTTGACATAAAAAAAAATCTAGGAGTTTTTTTTTGTAAAGATGTTAAGATAATAGGCTAGTTTCCAACTAGTCAAAACAACAACTCTTTAACAAATGTCAAAATGCAGATTTTTTTTGTCGGTCTATGATGGTCAAATCACTTCTTTTTATGATATGATCATTGATAAAAAATCAATTTAATACAAAATTTTATTGTTACTTAACTGTTGGCAGTTTAAATGTCAGGTTTATTATAAAGTTTTTTTTATGTTTACCTAGGAAACAAGCCTATTATGAAGAGATTAGATTTATCTGAAGTTTCAATCCCAACGCAAAATATATCAACTGACAATTTGCTGACTTACTAATTGATTAGATTTGTTGTATTTCTTTCATACCCCTGGTCTGCGGCAGTAAATAACCTTCTACAAAATATCAGCTTTTTGTTTGATCTTGGCATTGATGAGTGGATGACTGAGTCAGTACTTTCACTATCTATTCAATTCAAATTTTCTTTAATGGCATCTGCCGGGTGTGACAGTTCCGCCAAGGACAGTTATTCAATGATCATGAATGATAAATTAAACAAATCATTGGGGTTGAACATGTGAGAGTTATAAAACAGTTAGGATTTAAGTAAACAATTAATATACATAATTAATCAATGATGTTAAAAAAAATATTAGATATCATTAAAATTGAGTGACAGATCAGATTATTTTTTTCACTATCCATACATTAAATAAATATTTTGACAAGATTTATAAAAAAAAAATAGTGACAGAATATTTCTTTCACTATCTATACTTACATTCAGTATATTTTTTTCACTATCTATACATTAAATAAATAAATTGGCATGCAAAATATACTCACTGTTAAATTAAAGCATTTCTTCAACATTTGTCCATAAACCTCATACTGTCCCATCCAAGAGTACTCCGACCAGAGACCTTTCAGACTGGGGAGCTCCAAACAGCAACAACATAAGCTAAACATTTCTGTTGTCGAAGGAACCAGGCATCTGGAAACCACTATGGATCTAAAATATAAAGCAAATATATTTTTCTTTCGGTTTGTATTTAAAGCACTAAAGCGGCTAAAGTCTACAGCCTATAAATTCTTAGTTCATTATACGGATTATTTTACATACTCTTTAATAGTATCTAAAGCTGACTGAATAGTATTAAAATAGGGCTTACCTAATGGATTGTTTTTTTTCAGTTATATACAAATGTACTCTGTGATTGTTTTCTAAGATGACAGGACATAAAGACAGGACTTTTATAGTAGGTACTGTATTGTCACTCTTAGAAATAATTCAAAACAGAGTGATTAAAATTCTCGTAAACTGGATTGCACTTTATTATATAAAATTACACTGATTCTGTTCTGAAGTTAATAATTGCAGTAAATGGTAAATTTTACAAACATCATTTTTAGGCCTCCTCGAGACAATGTTGCCAACTCTATAGTGTAAGTGTCAAAAATGTATGGAAAATAGAAACATAGAGTATAAAGTAAAATTGAAAAGCGACAGATCTGATAGATAAAATTAAAACTACCTATTATAATGGCTCATTATGGCTTTTTGGAAAAGTTTATATTTATAGTGTTGTAATATTTAGTAAATCAGTATGGACGTTTTATGTCGTATTTTATGTACATGGTAGAATCTGGATCTAACAAATTGGTAAATAATTGTTATCGCTGCGGCAATGCCTCTTTCTGACATTTCCCTCTTGTTGATTGTTTTGGGTTTTATTGACCTGGTCACTTGGACTCACGTCTTATTTTAATTTACAAAAATTTCCGAAGAAATATACTCTACGAGTGCAAATGCAGTGCGCATTTGCACTCGTAGAGTATATTTCTTCGGAAATTTTACACGACAAACGCGGAGCTGTAAAAATAGCGACATGTTAATTTGCTGCATTTTTACAACTTCTCTCTTGTTGACAAAACAAAACTTCAAATAGAGCTATACTAACTTGGGGGCCAATCTACTATTTAAATTAATTGACCCCTCGAAATTGTTTGTCGCATTTGGATTTTTGACACCACTTACAACTTTGAATTGTGACTTAGACTGCGGATAATTAATCGGAGTTGGATCACATTATTATTCTTCTTTTTACCTGACTGCGCAAGAATGAGAGCACGCATAGCCCTAAGGTATTAACTTTCATTAGATACCATATAACATGTGTATAACTGTTTATATAGCGATAGATATTTTAATAAAACAATACCCGTGTTCTCCGAAAAACCTAAATATGGTTGCCTGACAGACTGGCAATTTTTATGGAATTTTTGCAGGTAATGTAGGTAATTTATGGCGGTTTTTAAAATTCATTATTTAAAATATTTCTTAGACACATGTATGTTATTAATATTGTAATAGGTAGTTAGGTTTGAAAATAACCTATTTTATGTACCTATTGTTTTTATACCTGGAATAACATTTCTACCTGAAAATAATCCAAAGCTAACCGACTGATTTATGACCCAAATTTTAGTACATTCTTTATTCCTTTATCACTTAAAATGTATTTAATTAACAGATGTGCGGATTTTATTACGTGTAGTTGATAAACTGAACTTATTATATTTAATAAACCTTGGTTTATAATAACAATAGTTTATTATACATAAAATACAAACGACACCGCATTTTGACCGATGTATGGCGGGCGCCCGCGCGGCCCGCTTTTATAAATTTATAAATGCAGGTAAAGTGAAAAAAAAAATACTATAGTATGTGATGTTTTCATTGTATTTTATTCTAATTATATTAATAAGTAAATAAAATAAAACACAAGGTGCAAATATTGTATTGTTTTATTGCTATTCAGAAATTAAAAGTACACTCCTTATACCCTTTTAAACTCATAAATTGACTGAAATTTATCACAAATTAAATAAAAAAAAAAAAATATAAAAACCTTTATTTAATTAAAAATAAGTTAGAAATAACAAATAAACATCGATTACGTATAAAATACGAGTAATTCGATAAAACACAAAACACGCGCGGTCGATTTCCCGCACACAAAGAATATTTTTGTTAGTAATATTACTTTTTTCCGGGATTTTTAATTTTATATTAGCGCCAGCCCCAGATTTTTAGCTTTTTGGTATCCATCTTTCCATCCTAAGAGCTGTTTATCAGCAAAATCGATCTAGTAGTGTCAGAGATTGTATAACAGACAAAGGCTTTCTCTTCATAATGTTGGTATAGATTATGGTAAATGCATGAAAGATAGGATATATTATAATTAGTACATATTTCGTGTTAAAACTAAAATTTTGTTATTTACAAGGTTCGAAATAAAACAAAGGTATAAATAAATTAGAAGGATTTATTATCATAGTTCACAGAAATATCACCCGTATTAATCTTATGACAAATTAACGATGTACAATTTAAGTTCATTTATTTACCTATATTAAGATTTATTACTAGCTTATGTATTTTTAAAATCTAAAATTGAATTTGCACACGGCCGGAGCCATGCGATGATGAAGTTAGTTATGGAATGACCACACTTTAACGACGCGAAATGGGGGCTACCGTTTTTGTGCTCACCAGTTGGCGCCACTGTTAAGGCTGGTCTAGCTGTCAAGTTGTTTATTTTTATATTATGCGTTTTATTAAAAAAAGAGGATTTAATTTCCGAAAAATAAATCAAAGACAGTTTAGTAAATATAAGCTCATATTTGCCTTAATTCATCTCAAGTATTGCTCTAATTAGAAATAAACCCTCGTAATCCATCCGCGAACTATGAAATTTGACATATAACAGATTTGCATCTACACTAGCGCCTCTAGCGGCAAATTCACGCGATAGCCCTCATTGTATTGAGCATGTTAAAAAAAAGTTTTATGTCTTTGTAATAAGAACAACAAAAACCGTCGATCATCTAAGACGATGAAACTTGACGTCGGCCAATACATAATATTACAAATGCGGTGAGAAATGAGAGGTTTCAGCACATTATTGTTTCGCGTCTTTAAGTGAGGTCACTCCCCAAAGCGTCACACAGTGTGATTTATTACTTATGTTAATGATCTATGAAGTATGAATGAATTAGGTGAAAAAATTACTTATGAAGGTAACTTTAAAGTGCATTATTGTGTATCTATGCAAATACGGGTGGACATATCGGACACTACCCGAAGTCAATCATGCCCAGGTCATTATTAAGACCAGACCATTATGCCTTTAAGCGGCGGTAGCCATTGCTAAGGCATAGGTCTCGCAATCGTGACGCCGTGGGTTCGAATCCTACCTATTATACTACCGACATGAACCCACTCCTAACACAAGCCATAGAGCTTAGCTGGAGGGGTTAACAGGATTGCTAGTAATGTGGGACCACAATCCCACATTGCTAGTTATCTTAAAACTTTGAACTTCATAATTACACCCCTGCTTGTCAGCAGCTTTCATCAGTCCATTGTTGGGCATAGATCTTGCCTAATTGCTGCCCGCCTGCTACAATACCCGGTCCTTCGCTTTCCGGATCCTGTCCATCCCAGCAACCTTCTTTAGGTCATTCCATCTATCTGGGGTCATCCTATCCAAGATTCCTTTGTTCCAGCGGCCATCAGTTCTTGGGTATATTAATAAATTTAAGAATTACTCTCTCATTAGTAAAGCAACCGCCACTTCTCTCTATCTTCTGCTACCTTTTAAATTATACGTCTCGACTCCCACTTTCTCTTTCATTTGTTGTCTAAAGACGATTTTAGTTCTCTTTTCCTCTATTTTTCCACATCTGTTATTTAATTATGGTTTTTAGTAATTGTTTGTCTTCATTTACCATTAGAACTTCTTCATTAGTTATTTTCTTGTCTAACTGAATACAGAGGCGCGGTCTCCAACGGGAATAGTTTACCCCAGTGACCATTTCTGGCTTCCGATTCCCATCGTATCATTATTTTACGTCAACGCATAATATATTAGTATCAATATTGATAAAAGTGATCTCTGCGAATTCAAATATATTTAAAACTATGCAGGTTCCGGCTTTTTATAAACAATCAACTCTTCACTATTCATATTGGCATGATGTACTCTGATATGATTTCTTAAACTGCATTTCTGAACGAAAGCCTGCGCGCATGCGCGACACGACCACCTCCTGTCATTGCGATGAATTTTTAAATGTTCCCGCAAACTTTTGGCGCGAGAATATTTTTTATGACAAAACTCACATTCGTAATTTCTTTCGCCAGAATGTACAACTAAATGCGATATAAGTTCTGCATTGGACTTGAATTTCATATTACATGAACTACAACAATGTTTGAAATCTTTCGGTTTATTTAAATGCTCAGATTTCATGTGTGAATTCAACCCTTTTGGTGTAGAATATTCTTTAGGACATAACTTACATTTCAAATCCAATGTTCGATTGTGAACATCTTTAAGATGACTAACTTTTAAGGTGTACGTAGGAAATTTCTCATTACAAATGAAACACATAAACAATATCTTTTTATGTTTGTATCTTATATGACTTTTGAGAGCTAAATGTGAACTGCAAACTTTGCCGCAAGTATCACATTTCACCATTTTGTCATTTTTCCCAACATGAGCAGCCGCACTATGGGCTTTTAAACGCTCATATAGTAAGAAGCATTGACCACAAACATCGCAAACATGAGAATTACTATGACTATTCATATGACTAGTCAAAGTTTTAAAAAATAAGAATTCTCTTTTGCAAATGTAACATTTATATTTCCCGTCACTAAAATCATAACCTAAAATCATATCCGCCATTTTTCTTTTATCATTCAAATCGTATTTTAAACAATGTTCATTTGATAAATGTGGCAGTAAGTCTTCTAGGTTATCTATTTTTTTTTTACAAATCCTGCAAGTGATATCACTGATGTCAGCCTTTATTGGCTTTTGAGGTTTTATTATACATTTTGAAATTAATTTTAGACTAATATTCTCGTGTGACTGACTGACATGCGCCTTCAATTCATCGAAAGCGGCGTGTTGTTTACTGCAGTAAAAGCAAGTGAAGTACCCTTTGTAGGATTTAAAGGGGATTATAGTAGAATTTTCTAGAATTAATGATAGATTTTGTCTAGGTTTTAAGTAGTCCTGATTTCGACTTTCAATGAAGGCTTTCTTTTCAAGTTCTGTCATTTTCTGTTTTCGTCTACCTGTGGATAATATTGCCATATTAAAAAAACAGCTCTTGCAACAAGCTTAAAATCAGTACAGGGCTCGCCAGTAACACACTGGCCGGAACGATGCTATTGCAAGAGTCCACTGCAAAGGACAATGCAACTCATTGGACCAAACATTGTGTCCAAAGATTAAACCAATAGGAATCGATAGACTTTATTGTCAGTAGTAACTTTTCTTATGGCGAAAAATATCAAGGAAAAAAAATAAGGCTCTTGGAAGACTTTGATAATATTATGAAAATGGTCAGTTGACCAGAGATGAAACATATGGCAGTTAATAGAATTTATTATCAAGATTACCTTTTGATTAACACCAAAAAGTCTGTTTGAAAAATAAAATATGATTTCTAAAAGATTTCAAAAATCCCATTGGTTTCATCTTTAGGCGGGTCCAGGAGGCCTACTCTAATTCAATGAAAACGAAGTTTCGATCAAAAATGAGGTGGTGATATACAAAGCCAGGAACATTTATTTAATTCAGTCGTTCCAGAAAATTGTCCATGGTTTCGAACTTCTTGTGCTGATTCAAAAAATAATTAGAATAGTCCCCGTAAACTCAAGAAATGTATGTAAACGAAAATTTATGAATTTCGTTTTAAAGAAAGAGAGTAGGCCTACTGACCTGTGCACGCGAACCGTGCGATTCGCAAGCATCTTAGGAACATTAAAATGGACACATTTACGCGTGCAAAAGCAAATTATTGCGTTCTTTCTAGAATGTGAACAGTGCGGTTCGTGTGCATCTTAGGACATGTTCGCATGAAGTGAAAGTCAAAACACTTGTTCACAAACACATCGGGTGCATATATCCAGTACAATGTGACGCGTCCATAGCCATCCGATGACGTAGCATGCACAGTTCGTGCGTGTGTACATGTATGGACATGTTTACGTGCACTAACACAACATTTTAAAACAAGTTGTCCAAAAGTGTGTTTTAAAATTTGGACAAAACTTATATAGAAGAGGTGCATTGTCCTTTGCGTGCGTGATTCACATTAGCTCTTTGGCTATTTGGACCTTTGGGCTTGTGGCCCTCCAACTCTAAATAAATTCAAGACAACTTTAATGGCTATACTACAGTGCTACAAGGATCTTTTGGCGCTTGGATGACACTGACATTGGCGTTTTACAAGATGGCGGTGTTAGTTCTGATTTCGGCCACGCGCCAATTGCACTTGGATGACATTGACATGAGGGCGCTTTACAAGATGGCGGTGTTAGTTCTGATTTCGGCCACGTGCCAATGGCATTTGGATGACATTGACATGAGGGCGCTTTACAAGATGGCGGTGTTAGTTCTGATTTCGGCCACGCGCCAATTGCACTTGGATGACATTGACATGAGGGCGCTTTACAAGATGGCGGTGTTAGTTCTGATTTCGGCCACGCGCCAATTGCACTTGGATGACATTGACATGAGGGCGCTTTACAAGATGGCGGTGTTAGTTCTGATTTCGGCCATGCGCCAATTGCACTTGGATGACATTGACATGAGGGCGCTTTACAAGATGGCGGTGTTAGTTCTGATTTCGGCCACGTGCCAATGGCATTTGGATGACATTGACATGAGGGCGCTTTACAAGATGGCGGTGTTAGTTCTGATTTCGGCCACGCGCCAATTGCACTTGGATGACATTGACATGAGGGCGCTTTACAAGATGGCGGTGTTAGTTCTGATTTCGGCCATGCGCCAATTGCACTTGGATGACATTGACATGAGGGCGCTTTACAAGATGGCGGTGTTAGTTCTGATTTCGGCCACGTGCCAATGGCATTTGGATGACATTGACATGAGGGCGCTTTACAAGATGGCGGTGTTAGTTCTGATTTCGGCCACGTGCCAATGGCACTTGGATGACATTGACATGAGGGCGCTTTACAAGATGGCGGTGTTAGTTCTGATTTCGGCCACGTGCCAATTGCACTTGGATGACATTGACATGAGGGCGCTTTACAAGATGGCGGTGTTAGTTCTGATTTCGGCCACGTGCCAATTGCACTTGGATGACATTGACATGAGGGCGCTTTACAAGATGGCGGTGTTAGTTCAGATTTCGACCATGTGCCAATTGCACTTGGATGACATTGACATGAGGGCGCTTTACAAGATGGCGGTGTTAGTTCTGATTTCGGCCACGTGCCAATTGCACTTGGATGATATTGACATGAGGGCGCTTTACAAGATGGCGGTGTTAGTTCAGATTTCGACCATGTGCCAATTGCACTTGGATGACATTGACATGAGGGCGCTTTACAAGATGGCGGTGTTAGTTCTGATTTCGGCCACGCGCCAAATGATCCTTGTAGCATTGTACATAATATGTCAGTTAGCAATTTTTTTTTCTTGATGTAAGAATCTTGCACAAACCCCATACTCCCCGTATCGGCTTTGTGCTATAAGAAAAATAACGTGATATAAATAAAGATATAACTCACTTTTAACTTTCTTTTTGCTGTTTTCGTCTATAGTTTTTTTAGCAGATAACTTTGCGCTTCTTGTCTCTGTAAAAAAAGGACAAAAACTTAAAATAAGTTGTACAGGCTGACCTTAAGAACATATCTTTAAATAAACTGTAAATAATGGTTTGAGGGGTCCTTGACTCAGTGGCGACCGTGTAGGTCGAGATATCTGCGAGGTTCAGCAACGTTACCAAAGTCGGTTCATAGATGGGTGATCGTTCTCGAACATTGTGACCATGTTCCTGCGTGCCTCGGAGAGCACATTAAGCCGTAGGTCCTGCGTCTAATCTCCTTCTGATCCTGTCGGATTTATGTCCCTTCCGACTATTAAAGTGAGGGAATAGAAAGTGCATTTGTGTCTACGCATACACTTGTGCACTATAATATCTCCCGCGAAGTTGGGTAATCTATATGGCCAAGGCATCGGTCTCGCAATCGTGAGGTCGCGGGTTCGAATTCTACACATTATACTACCAACGTGAACCTGCTTCTAATACAAGCCTTTGAGCTTAACTGGAGGGGTTAACAAGATTGCTAGTAATGTGGAACTCAATCCCACATTGCTAGTTATCTTTTTTACAAAAAAAAAAGCTGAAGAGTTTGTTTGTTTGTTTGTACGCGGTAATCTCAGGAACTACTGGTCCGAATTGAAAAAATATTTTTCTGTTGGGTAGCCCATTTATCGAGGAAGGCTATAGGCTATATAACATCACGCTACGACCAATAGGAGCGGAGCAGTAATGAAAAATGTTGCAAAAACGGGGGAAATGTATGCATACGAAGTTGCGCGGGGGCAGCTAGTCTCTAATAAGATTGGCGACCGTATCCGACATTGGTCAGGAGATCATTTTTATGAAGAATAGTCAGGAAGGAGCATACTAAATACCTATTTAGTATGCTCCTGACCACTACTACTAGTAGTAGTAGTAGGTACTTACTTTTCTCTTTAATTTTATTATTCTTTTCTAAATTTATCTTTTGCGATGACTCTACGTTTTCAATACCTGTAAAAAATTAATTATATCAGGAAATATTATATTTTATTTTACTGCGGATTTTTTTATCGCCAAAGGCGTGTTAAGGCATAACATGCCCGAACAGGAAAAATGCAGGTGGACCAGAATCTGATAAAAAATTTGAAAATTAAAATTTTCAGATGGTAACACTATATTAAGGTAAGTAGGTTAAACCTACTAGGACGAACAAGTCTTGATCGTTGAATTTTTTCATTGAATTAGTTTAATTTTATGTAACGGTTCATTATCAATTTCTGCTTGAATAGAACTAAGTATCATAAAATAGATATTCTGTACAGCTCAGTTTTGCATTGATTAATAAAAAATCACACACAACAAACCTTTGAACTTTCTTTTTTCCCGTTCACACACATGTTTAGCCGTTAGCAATCAGCTCGATATACTGTACTATGGAAACCAGAAAACTATATATACCTAGTCTAGCCATAAATATTGTTACGAAGAAAAAACATTTTTTTTTATTGCAAATAATATTTATTACTTTTACAGTGTGTTAGTTTAATACATAAATAAAAAACAATTCAAAATATAAAAAGCTTATTCGAAGTGGTCTCCATTGGCTGCAACACAGTCCTTTAAACGTTGAGGCCAGTTATCAATAGAAGCACGCACTCTTTACATGGGAAAATTCTTCACTGCCAATCGTATGGATTGTTTTAGGGACTCCAAATTATCATGGCGTTTAGAGCAAGCCATTCTCTCTAAAACTGACCATAAATCATAATCCAGCGGATTAAGATCGGGACTAGACGACGGCCAGTCTTCAGCTCTGATGAAGTCCGAAACGTTCACTTCCAACCAAGACTGCGTGGACCGAGCTTTATGACCCGGCGCTGAGTCTTGTTGGAAGGACCATACTTGGTTATTGAACATGGTGTTGTTAAGGGGTTTAACTACCTTCTCAAGAATGGTATCTTGATACACTTGTGCCGATGTTTTGATACCTTTTTCACAAAAATATGGCTCAGTCACTCCTTCATAGCTAACACCCCACCAAACCATCACTGAAGTCGGATAATGCCCACGTTGCACTCTGTCGACTAATTGGGAAGCTTCCTTAGAGCTTTGAGCATAAATACGGTCATTTTGTTTGTTAAAATGTTGCTCAACTGTAAAGATTTTCTCATCCGTAAACAAAATTTTTCTGTGACCTCCCTTTGCGTACCGCTTCAGTAGTTGCTTCGATTTTACCACCCTATTCTTTTTTAAATTATCAGTTAAAAAATGACCAGTGCGTCTCTTATAGGCTGCAAGTCCTAAGTCATCTTTTAAAATGCGTGACATGGTTCTGGGTGCTATCTTCATCTCCCGAGATAAAATCTTTTGCTTTCGGACAGGATTTCTTCGAATTCTTTCCCTTACTGCTTTGACCACCATTTTCGTACGAACACTACGTGGACGGCCAGATCTTTTTCTGTCACAAACAGAGAAGGTCTCATTGTACCTATTAATAGCCCGGTACACAAACATTTGACTAATACCAAGCGTATGGAGAGTTTTAAAAATTACATTCGGCTCCATACCAACTTTGTGTAATGCAATCACAGCGATTCGGTTTTCTTTATCACCCCACTCCATTTTAATATAGCAAAATATTGTACAATGTATTGGCGCCAAAATTAGAAAATACAATGAACAATCGTATAAAAATGACAGATTCCAAATTCAAATGTAATATCTTTCTTATTTTTAATTGTAACAGTATTTATGGCCAGACTAGGTATTTCTAAATACATTCATATTATAGATAAATAACACCCAGACACAGAATAAACCATCGTGATCATCACACAAAGTTTTATCCTGGGTGGGGATCGAACCCTTTTGCGTAGCAGTCCGCTAATGAGCTACTAAAGGATTTCAGGTAGTTTTCCTCCAGGTCCCCTAATATTTCTTATAAATATATAGTATAGGACAGATGGAAAAGAGGGAGGGGTGGGGGGAACATTTTCAATTTCATTTTCAAGCCTTCGTTTGTGTTCGGTATACATTTGGTCCAGCATCTCGGCATCGATCAAATGCATTCCCCCCCCCCCTCCCGTAGCTCAAACTACTCACACTTGGCCGATGTTGGGTAAAATGTAAAATTGGTAAGTTAGTTATATTTGTAAAAAAAAAACTTACTGCTATTATCCATATTGTCCAATTCAAATGATATATCCGTATATAATTGTTCCGCTTTTATTAAATGTGAGTCTGTAACAATATTCATATAAACATCATTTTAGGCAACTTTACCCAGAATCATTTTTCATAAAATTGATAAACACTGGCCACATGTGGACTGTACAGTCGGCCGCATTGAAATGTATACATGTGAATTATATAAGTAAACGTACGTTTATAATAAAAAAAAAAAAAAAAAAACGATTGTCAGTTTTGTTTGAAATAATGTAATCAACGTCTTTATCACATTTATTTACGCGTTGTTTCACAATTAAGTAAACAAACCATGATCACTAATTACAATCCACCAAGCTCCATCCTTATGATATCATGATAATTGCTATGATATGTATACAATGAAGTTGCTATTTATATGTACAATTCGGTAGGTACCTTTGTTCACAGTATGTCGTCAATTCGATATGTAATTGGATTCAATTCACATAATGAGCTAATAGACCTCCCCAACAATTTTACTGAATTTCTTATATTTCCATTTCCATTATAATTTGTAACATAATGCATGTTGGTTAAACTTTGTGATGTGTATATTTGTCGACGGCTTTTTCATTTGTTATAATTTAAAGATCCTTCCTTCTTCGTTTAAGAACATGTAAATTAAATGTTGTTATTTAATATGTTATTTAACTATTTATTTTATTACAATGGTCACTATCTGCTTAAAAAAAGTAAAAGTAAATATGTTTCAGGCTTTAATTTAAACAATTTCTCTATGCTTGGACCTCATGTGACTTCTCCAGCTACATTTCTGCACGAACGCCTGTCCGCAATGCTCACATTTGAACCGTCTAACATCATTATGAATGTTCATATGCTCTCTTAAAGATTTAGATCTCCCGAAGGCTTTTGAGCACTCAGTACATTTAAAAGACTGCACGCCACTGTGCTTCACCATATGATTTTTTAATTCTGTGCTCTTGAAAAAACTCATATCGCATACTATACACTTGTGCTTCCTCTCCATCAAGTGGTCTCTCTTTACATGAATCCTTAGAGCATCTTTGTCCCTGCAAACTTTGTCGCATGCTTCACATTTAACAGTAGGTATGTTTATACCATGCACTGCCGCTAAATGTGCTTGCTTTTTCCTATAATCACTGAAAGTTTCAATGCAATATCCGCATTTATATCCATTGCGTAAATGTGTTGTTTTTTCATGTGATTTTTTTTTAATTTTGCTATTAAAAACTTGAGGACAATGGTCACATTTAAATTGTTGTGTGCCCGTGTTGTGTGACACCTTGTGCCACGTCAAGTTCGTAGAATTAACAAAACCAACGTCACAAACGTCGCAAGTATAATTCCTGTAATGAGTATTCATGTGCTGGAGTAGCGTTTTAAATGTACTAAACTTGTTTTGACAAATACAACATTGTAGGTTTTCTGTGATGAACTTGAAAGGGGTGATTTGATTATTTATGTCTGTGTAAATAGTTCTTTGATGATTGACTTTCAAATGGTCTAATAATTGTTCTATAGTATCAATACTTTGACCACACATCTTACAATTTAACGCAGTAATGTCTAATCTGACGACAAATCGTTTCATGTCTACTTTCATGAAGGAAGCATTGTCTACGTCGTGATGGGTTTCTAAAGTGTGCTTCTTCAAATCTGCCGGCTTCAAATATTGTTCCTGGCAGTAACAACACATGTATCCCATATCTCCGAAACGTCTAATAGGCGTAGCGTTTGAACAGAGCATTACTTCCTTTATATTTGTCCGATGTTTAGTTATTTTTGAAACGAGTTCGATTCGTTTCGAAACGATTATTAATTTTGCCTTATCAGTTAAACTTGATCTGATTTCTTCCGTTTTAATTTTTGCAGTGTCTGCCAAAGTACCTATAACGAAAAGAATGTATAATTGAACTCTACGATTTGTCATAGGCAATTTGAAAATGTCAACATGAAAAATATAGAGTTATAAGTTTATAAGAGAGAATAAATAAAAAAAAACAGCGTTTCGAAATAATCATTAATATGTAAAATATAGCTTACAACCAAATATGAATTCAGTTACAACCACATTTTGCCTTCTCTATTCTATTTTGAAAATTGAATGTAAAACAAAGAAAACATTTGCTTGTTAAAACGCTGTCGAAACGTCGGCTAATTTAATATGAATACGGTGGTAAATTTCTTATAATTAATTTGTATCGTGTAACAGCTCAGAAAAAAATATTTGGTTTAGATTTTCAATTCGACATAAAAGCTTTTTTTAAAATTAAAATGGCGATCTCTCGGCAGAAATGTATGGAGTGATGTTGTAGTGATGACCGAGAAAAAATCGGATTCCTTACTTCTCACACTCTTTGGTCACAAACTATCATTTAACATTGCTAGTTAGCTGTTCTTTGATTTTGTAGTGTAACACTAACAAAATGTCTTCCGTTACAGAAAATTTAAGATAACTTTTTTTTCTGTGTGCATTTTGTTCGGAGACACTCATCTTCAAAATATCATATTTTCCACGGTCACCTTGATATAAGATCATAGATTAAATGACCAAGTTTATTCTTCTGCGAGCTTGATTTTTTTCTACTATCAATTATCACTAAACAGTATGAAGTAACTTCTGCCTCTTTTTGTTATTTTACGGTTTAGCTCCCGAAAAACGCTTATGAAGGATCAATTACCCATTAATTATATTTTGCGCTGCTGCTGACAAGTACTAGTTTTTGCTTATTTGATTTGTCAAAATTCGATAATACACACATCAAAACAAGTCTAACTGTACTAATTATAATTTTACAAAGATTTTGTACATGTTGTACATGTTTTTACCTTTTAATTTTATGAAAAAACAAAACAATCGTTTTTTTTCTAACTAGCAAGTAGGTAATCGGGAATTAAAAAGATTACAAACCTACCTTTGGTAAAAAAAAAATAATAATAATTGACCAATAATATAATTTGTAGAATTTGTAACATGACATGTTTTGAATGATTACTTTTTTTTGTTACGGTTCCGTAGCCAAAATCGCAAAAATGGAACCCTTATGGTTTCGTCATGTCCGTCTGTCTCTGTCTGTCCGTCCTTATGTCGCAGGCAATTTACTCAATGAATATTGATCAAATTTGTTGGAAAGGTGTCTTGTAGTACCCGCTACTTAATATGATAGCTAAATTATAAAAATAAATATTTTTAGGGGGGCGCACTCCATACATTGTATGGAGTGCGCCCCCCTAAAAATATTTATTTTTTAACAGAAGCATAGTTTTGTTTCTCAGCAAACATCTACGTGTGGCACATCATCCGAAAGGTCTTTCAAAAACATTTTAAGGTTATTTTAATAAACTTTTCTGATTAAGTGTCGCTCCGAAAGATGCATAAATTGTTACCCCCCTTAACTTTTGAACCGTGTGACCAAACAATATGAAAAAATCAAGGCTGCGGAACCCTACACTGAGCATGGTCCGACATGCGTTTGCCTGGTTTTTGTGTTTTGGTGCACTTATGCTGTTGACGTGATAGTGAAAATCTTACCATCAAAACACAAATCTTATTTTAAGCGTTGTTAGGATTTGTAAACACATTAGTGGTGATGCAACTGTGCTGTTGAAATGTTAGTGAAAATCTAAGAGGGCGTCCATAAATTACGTGAGGGGATTTTGGCAAATTCTTGACCACCCTGCACCCCCTCTCCCTATCTAATGTCGCGTGAGATTTCATATTTTATTAACACTGGTCAAGTCTAAGTCGCTCGCATGACGGGGGGTGGGGGGGAGAGCAGGACCGCTCCAGGCAACATTTTTGCCTAAAGTACCGACAAAGGAGGCGGGGTTGCGTCTCACTTCCTCAATGTAGCCGTCCTAGATAGCAGGCTTTCACTGCGGCGCATCGTTAGACGGCCGAGGTGCGAGAGAGACCCTTGACGGGCTCATCACCACGACACGAGGCGTTACAAGAGCTGACCCCCAAAGCGTTTTGTAAACACTTTTCGCCACGCTGGTCATTTGAAATTATTTTATGACTTTTGCCTTTGCGTTTTCGAATCGTAAGGAATTGTAGATATATAAAATTATGTAGTTTTGTACAATAATATTCGCTTACTTGATTATTATTGCATATATGCAGCTAAATCATTTAGAAAAACATTCAAGATATTATAAAACAATTGCAATGTATACACAATGAACAGCAATTATCATGTATACATAAGAATGGAGGTTACAGTGGGTACTAATTAGTGATCACGATTTGTTTACATTTTTTTGCTCACAATGCGTATGAAATTGTGATAAATACTTTGATTACATTATTTTGAACATAACTTGAAATACCTTTTTTAGAGTTCCGTAGCCAAATGGCAAAACGGAACACTTACAGTTTCGCCATGTTCTTCCGTCAGTCTGTCTGTCTCCAGGTTAGCTTAGTACTAAAATGCTGTAATTTGGCATGGTTATACATATTAATTACGCCGACATAGTGAAAGAATAAAATCTCTAAAAAAAATCACCTCCCCCTAAAAGTAAAGTCGGGATGTGATTTTCTCAACTACCCCGTCGTGTGCCGTTGGATAGGTCGTTTAAAAATATTTGGGGTTGTGAAAGTCATTTTTCGATTTAGGGATACGTTTATAAAATATTAAGCCGTAAAGTGCAGTGTTATTTTTGGAGATGTGGAAAAAATCAAGGTAGTAGTATATATAACGAAATTATAAGGAAAACTATCACAGCTAAGTAGGCTTTACAAGTTTACGAGTAACATCAGACCAAGTAAGAAGTAACAACATTTTCGTACCAATGCCAATGAAAAATACTTACAATATAACGTTGTTAGTAGTATCGAAAAAATAACGACAGAAACCTCACTTCTTCTATCGTATTATTGTACTAGTTAGCTACGGAATCCTACATTGTGCGTGGCCCGACATTACATTTTTTTTTTCAAAGGATTCCCGCATTAGTGTACAAGCCCTGTGTCGCCGGGGATTTTACAAACATACAAGTCACGGACACAAAGTACATCCAGACTCGGAACAACAATTTGTGGATCACACAAAGTGGTGTCCCGTGTAGGAATCGAACCCACGACCTCTTGCGTAGCAGTCGACTCCCACCGCGCCACAGAGGTAGTCAAAAAATTTCCCAGTTTTGAAATATCCTATATTTACATAAGTCTGTAAAATTGTCAACGTTTACATTTCAGTGCGGCCAATGTTTGTACATTATATCAATAGAGAATTATGATTATTATAATAGGGTTATTTTACTCTATGTATGTAAAAATTTATAAATATATTGTTGAGATAGTTTAGGTAAAAAGCAGGCCGAAAATGTCAGTTTTAGTTCATAAAATAACTAAATAAATTTTTAAATAAATTCAATTCAAAGTTTTCAGTTATTTTAAATCTGTTTTATAACACTATGAAATAGTAGCCGCCATGTTACTACGTCATACTGCTGTGTAAACTAAAAAGTGTCAACTGTCAACTGATCGGCGTAATTGTCATAGAAAACGTCAGCACATTTGTCCAACTGACGTCATGGTGTTGTAAAAATAGCGGCAAACTAACCGGCCATTATTTTTACAGCTCCTAGTTTAACTTGTAAAAAATGATTTGAATACGTGTTAATTGACTAAGAACGAGACTTAGTGCATGTATTAAGCGCATAAATACTTGACACTGTCAGAAATTGATTGCCATAAACTCGAAGAAGAAGAAGAACTGACGTCATTACCACAAAGAAATATGGCGTTCACTGCGTTCAGAGTTTTCGTCAAATTACGCGGGAAATTTAAAAATGTAAAATTTTAATGCATTTTCATGACACTTATCGATTGAATAAAAATGTTGTGTTTTTTTTAGTGGCTAATTACCACATTTAATTGAGACACTTTTCAAAAATGGGTTAATTACCCTATTACTTACCCTCATCAATAGTTTCGCTATGAGTATCTAAGTCATCGTTGTTGACATCATTTTCTAGTAACACCAAATGTTTATTATCACCATCAATCAAAGTATCTGTATTTGAATATGATGCACCTGAAAAAATATTTTGACTAAAGAAACTTAATGTACATTTTTAAATAACTAGCTGTCCTGCGTAACTTCGTTTGCGTCAATTTTCCCCGTTTTTGCAACATTTTTCATTGCTGCTCCGCTCCTATTGGTCGTAGCGTGACGTTATATATAGCCTTCCTCGATAAATGGGCTATCCAAGAGTGAAAGAATTTTTCAATTTGGATCAGTAGTTTCTGAGATTACCGCGTTCAAACAAACAAACTCTTCAGCTTTAAAATATTAGTATGAGATATTTCCAAAAATAGAGTGATAGTAAAGATGAAAGACCAATTTTTTTTAAAGATATAGGTACATATAGTATTATTCTTAGTGTGTTAAATTTTTTATTTGTAGAGTATTTAAAAAAAGTGTTGCTATGCCTATCTGGATTTTACCTTTTATATAAAATTCTTTGTCCCGACTGACTGACTGACTGCCGTCAACGCACAGCCTAAACCGTTGATCATAGTGATGTGAAATTTTGAGGACGGCATCCGATAAGAAGGGCTTTTTAAATATTTAGATCTGTCAAATTTTGTATTTGGATTAAAAAAATAAAACAGGGGTTTCAGCGTTTTTGGAAAATCAACCCCTTCGGGGGTAAAATAGGGGTTGCAAGTTTGTATAAAACTCCGTCAATTTTGGTTTGGCTTTTGCAAATAAAGACCCCGTGTTTCAGTCCGGGAAAGAATTGTGTTCTTTCCCGAGACTTAAGCTCAGTTAGGTTTTTATCACGATTACATTTACATAATAACTGATTGAAAGACAGGATTTTTTTTTTTAAAGTTTAAATTCATTAGAAAATTTGTGAATGGCTGTCCCGCCCTGCCCCCGTTATAACCGTGGCGTTTGCGTCTTTGCATAGAATAAAACTAAGTCGCTTCCAACTATCTGTACTTGTAAACTAGTTTCCCAAACTGGTTTTCCACGGGACCCTGGAGTTCTACAAGGGTGCCGCAAAAAAATACGTTACAGACAGCATTTTTTTTCAGATTTCATTTAATTTAAAATGCTCTCTGTAACGAAGCAATAACAACAATGGCCGTAATAGTTTTCAAACTATCGGCTAGATGGCGCAAGCGAGAGCCTTACTCGCGTGCAGAGGTTCGATTCCGGCACCGGTTTGGCAAAGTCTCGGGTTTGATTCCTGGGCCTGGGCTTCAAAAAATAAAGTTATTGAAAAGAAATGCCTATAAAAATTAATATAAGGTTTTCACAAGTAATACAAAATACAATAAAAGTAAGAGCGAAGCCGGAGCCTCTAGTAATAAAATAAACATATGCATACCTATATCATTAATATCAACCTGTGTTATCTCTGTAGATTCCGATTTAATTATTCTTGGCACATCTGAAAAGAATAATCTAAATAAAAATCTTGTGTCACAATGTGTGTCGAATGGCTCGACCGATTTTAATGTAGGTTTTGAATAGGTCTTGAAGTATTTTTCACTGTTCTACTCATACCCCCATTTTTAGTGTTCCGTAGCCAAAATAGTGAAACGGAATCTTTATAGCTTCGCCATGTCCGTCAGTCCGTCCGTCCGCAGCTTAGATCAGAGACTGTTAGTGTTAGAAGGCTGTCTGTTTGCACATATTACTTATGCCAACAAAGGGAAAGAATAAAATCTTTTCTTTTTAGGTTATATTTGTGTAACAACAACAACGGCCATTTGCCATAAGTGTCAAAAATGATCACAGGATGGTATTTCTATTCGGTATTTGAAATACGAGTAGCTGTCACTTTATATGAGACTAGCTGTGCGCAACTTCGTCTGCGTAAATTTTCCCCGTTTTTGCAACATTTCCCATTGCTGCTCCGCTCCTATTGGTCGTAGCGTGATGTTATATAGCCTATAGCCTTTCTCGTTAAATGGGCTATCCAACTGAGAACGATTTTTTTTAATTCGGATCAGTAGTTCCTGAGATTACCGCGTTCAAACAAACAAACAAACTCTTCAGCTTTCTACGACAACGTACTATAGTCAATAAAGGCCAGTGGCTACAGCACTTGTTTTTACAATAAAATTGACTCACCTATGAGTGATGAGTGACTTTGCATGATCCGTTGTTTAAATTGCAATGCGTTTCTGAGCTGAGTGATACAAACTTCACATATTTGATGTTTTGACTCCTCGTCTTGTGGCCACTGTAATTAAGTTTAATTTGCATTACGGCTTACTGTGCATGAAATAATATTATACTGATTTCATTGATTTATTTTGTTACATTTATAGCCCATTCGCCTCTTAGGCACGGACTGCCTCTGTGCCGCGGTGGGAGTGTATCCGACTGCTACGCAAGAGGTCGTGGGTTCGATTCCCACACGGGAAACCACTTTGTATGATCCACAAATTGTTGTTCCGAGTCTGGGTGTACTTTGTGTCGTTGACTTGTATGTTTGTAAAGTCCCCCGCGACACAGGGCTTGTAGCCGTGGGTACAAGTCGTCTTTAAAAAAAAAAGAAAAGGCAACGTGGCGGTCATCACAAACGTGGCTCAGAAAAGTAAAAACCTCAAGGGCATCTTCGCCAAGGGCCTAAAAGAGTTCGCCTCGGTTTCAAATGTGGTAGAGGCGTTATTTGAGCGGTCCACCGCCAACGAGGCGGAGACTCAAAAGTTTGCGGGCGGATAACACCCATTATAAGGTGAATTTGACGATTTTTGAAAATTACTTGTAGTTTGCCATATCCCCTCCACTTCTTCATTACATAGGATTGGATGGTTTAACCTCCCTTAAAGGGGGAGTATTAAACAGCTCACTAATGTATATCTCTCCTAATCTCCAAAACCGCTGACTGATTTTATATTGTTTTATAGCTGACTTTATGTATGTGTCTCTAGAAAGCAATAGCGGCATTCTAGCACGGCGCGTTAGTTGCGCAAGCATATTTAAGACCAATACAAAATTTACAAGAATACAAAAATGGCCGTTTTAATCTAAACTTAACTGCAACTGCACTGCTTTATATACGTGAATTGACCTCCATTACCATAATCACCAGAATGGAAGAGGATCGAGGAGCCTGGATGACTGAGCTTTGCTCGGTATTTTTTTTGAACGACGTTTTCTAAAAATGAAACCTAGCTTGATCAATTTATCGCCCCCAAAACCCTCTGCATACGAAATTTCAAGAAAATCGTTGGAGCCGTTTCCTAAATTCAGATAGTACATACGTGTGACACTCAGAAAGTTTTGAGAAACGAAAAAAATAACTTCTATGGATAAAATATTTCAATTAAATCTTTTCGAAGAACTCCATCAGCCTTTATACAGTTTCATGCACCTGAACCAATTTTCGAAACATTTTTTCCATGGCTTCTCGAATGCTGCTAGTGCGTCTAACGGCGATGAAAACTGTATCCCTTTCAGCAGATTTTTTATTTTAGAGTATAAAAAGAAGTCACACGGTTCCAGATCAAGACTGTAAGGGGGGTGACCCAAGACTCTGACCGGTGTGGTGTTTAGGAAGTCGCAGCGCGGCACCCAGCGCGATACTATCCTAATCACGCGAAGGTGCTCGTGTAGAAACTTAGAAACTTTTGAACGCTTCCCGAACCAATCTGCAGTGTATGCTGAATCTCTTTGTGTATGTCAACGGTAGATGGAAGCTTTTAAAGGTTCGTCATCCAAGAATGAAGTAAATGATGAAGTTTATCAAATGACTCATCAGGTTTTAGGCTACATTTAAAATTGTAGATAATCATCAAAAGTAAATGTTCTCATTGCAGATCCATTTTTAAATGAGACACGATAATTTAATTTGGCTCTCAAAAAAAATTTGAGGGAAATTCGAAATTCGAACAATGGTATTTTTAAATATAAATAAACTAATTTTTCATAATAATAAAAGTGGCCAGTGTAGACACATAAAAACTTTTTTCGTTAAACTTTCTGAGTTTTCGCTTAGAACTGCTCGTTCAAAGGTATTAGATGCCCTTCGGCCGTCTATAGAACCGGGGTTTCGGAACTGGTTCCGTACGAGGCTTTTAATTTACTTGTATGGAACTGGTTCCGTACGAGGCTTTTATTTTACTTGTATGGAACTGGTTCCGTACGAGGCTTTTAATTTACTTGTATGGAACTGCTGGACCTCGTTTACCGAAAAACGCTTAACATGGCGGCCGTGACTGTCCACGGTGTATTTTCTCCGTGAAAGAAAACTCTTTTATGATAACTGGCCTGTTAAATGAATAAATCAAAACATCATCCGTCAAATGATCTTATGACAACTATAATATTAATATAAAGTGCAATAGGTCAATGAATGTTTATTCTCTTAGAAAAGTGTTTATTTCCGTTGCTTATACATAATAGGAGTGCATTCTGCCTACACTCGTCTTTGAAATGTCAGTGTTAAGAGATATTGAATTTATTTCAACGCGAAGAGGAGGTATTGCCCTTTTATTTGAAGGTCGCAAATATCATCGCAAAAAAAATTACACAAATGGTAATACAATATGGCTCTGTTCCAATTACAATAATGGTTGCAATGGGAGTATTAATTTAAACCAAAAGAACGAAGTGGACCATGATAAAAACAAAACACATAATGTGGACTGTATACCAAACGAAGCCCAAAATAAAGTAATTAAGGCACTTGACAAGCTCAAAGACAAGACTGGCTCCAATTTTGATTCAATACAAAAACAATATGATGAGAGTATACAATCTAGAAACTGAAGGCGTGCATTTCATGGCGGAAATACCAGGATTTCCAAATAAAAAAACAGGTTTATTCAATAACCGAAACAAAATATTAGGTGTGCCAAAGATGCGTTTTTCATCATCTAGTGACGTAACAGTTCCAAAAAAGTTTCAGGATTTCTTGCTAGCTGACTACAATGGTGAAAGTGATGGAAAAAGAATTCTTATATTCTGTCGTAAAGATGTCAGATCCATGATTAAAAGCTTCAGCCATATATTGTGTGATGGCACTTTTAAATCCTGCCCAAACGGTTTCAGGCAGTTATATTCAATCCATGCTCATAACGAGAAAAGTAAATCCGTGACTCCGATAATTTTTTGTTTACTACCTGATAAAAGCCAGGAAACATATGCGATCCTCTTTCGTCTCATTAAATCAGTCTTTCCTGTCTGGAAACCATTGAAAGTAACAATGGACTACGAGAAGGCCGCAATGAATGCAGTAGCCAAAGTATATAATGGCATTGAAATCAAAGGATGCTATTTTCATTACAATAGATGCCTGTTTCGTAAAGCCAAGCAGTTTAAAATTTCAACGCCGGTTAAGCAACGACACGTGTCACGATGTGCTGGAATTGCACGTTTGCCAGCGGAACTCACAGCGAGTGGAATCGAATATGTAATGCGTAAAAGCCCGCCTGGTACAGAGATTGAAAAATTTAACGCATATTTCAAAACCCAATGGCTTGAAAAAACTAATTTCAACAAAACTTGTTGTTGCAACAAGGAGCAACTACGAACGACAAATAATTTGGAAGGATGGCACAGCCGGATCAATCGTTATATTGGAAAAAAAAAACACCACAATTGCAAATTTACTAGACATATTGATCAAAGAAACGAAAATCACTAATATTTTCAAAACCAACTCTAAGAAGGCGAAAATCTATCTTGAAATTGACCATGAAATTGATAGTGCAGTTAGCGATTTAAAAAGCGGCTTAATAACTGTTGGCCACTGCGTTGAGTTAATTTCCCCTTACGCTTTTAAATTTTAAGATCGTTTCTTAGGTAAAGAGGATATTTTAGTTAATTACAAACGGTATTGCCGGGGTAAATTTTACTCGGTAGGACCAAAAGTTAAAACAGAAGTAAAGATTTATGTTTACTTTATAGTTGTTTAATTTATTTCTAATATTACAATACAATGGGGTTAATTAGGTATTGGTTGTAATCGAGACACGCGTCAAAATCCGTTGCAAAAACGGACTTAAGTCTATTTTAGACCTATCTTTGTCTCTATTTCAGTTCCGTTCACGGCTGATGGAATACGATAATTACTTGATCGGAACCAGTTCCATACAAGTAAAATAAAAGCCTCGTACGGAACCAGTTCCATACAAGTAAATTAAAAGCCTCGTACGGAACCAGTTCCGAAACCCCGGTTCTATAGACGGCCGAAGGGATTAGATGGATAGTTATCTGAGGTGACTTTAAATTTATTTTAGGTAATTCCACATAGAAGTTGCAGGTAGAAGCTAGTCTTGAATAGATAAAAAACTCACAATAATATTGAAGCACTCTTTCAACATATGTCCATAGATTTCAGTATGTCCCATCCATGAGTACTCCAGCCATAGACTTTTGAGGCAAGGCAGCTCAAGGCAACAGCAACACTGTCTATACATGTCTTGTTTTTCACTGGTAACATAAAATAACCAATTAAATGAATATAATAATAATAAAGCTATCTGATCCCAAACTAAGCATAGCTTGTACTATGGATACCAGACAACCGATAAACATACTTATATATTTCTAAATACATACATATTATAGATAAATAACACCCAGACACAGAATAAACCATCATGCTCATCACATAAAGTTGTATCCCGGGTGGGGATTGAATCCACAACCTCCTGCATAGCACCGATATAACTTAATGAATTTCAACATAACTGCCTTGGTGGAGTGGTGCAGGTATAGTGGGTTCTATGCTCATATGTTACACCAATTTGTGTGATCCTCATATTGTTGTTCCAAATCTGGGTGACTATGTGTCCTTGATTAGTATGTTTGTAATGTCTTTCATGGCACAGGGCTTGTACCAATAGGTATTGTCTTTATATATATTACTAGCGGCACACGCAACTTCGTATGGGTTAATTTTCCCCGTTTCTGCAACATTTCTCATTGCTGCTCCGCGCCTATTGGCTGTAGCGTGATCTTATATAGCCTATAGCCTTCATCAATAAATGGGCTATCCAATAGTGAAATTTGTCAATTCGGACCAGTTGTTCCTGAGATTACCGTGTTCAAACAAACAAACAAACTCTTCAGCTTTATAATATTAGTATAGATTCATTTCATTTTAATTTTTTGTGACTTTTTTTGCCAGTTTGGTACACCTTGACCTGAGTTTAGGTAAAACTAATTAATGGATTGTGATGAAACTAAGGTAGAATGAAAAAATAATCTGTCTCTGTGTTAAAAATTGATAATCTGGTTCAAAGGCAGCTATGAAGACACTACACTTTGCTTAATTACTTTTTTTATAACTTCATTAAGTAGTAGATAATAGTAATGTTCTCACAAAAATAAATGTGATAGCTCGTAGAAACAAACTTTAATATTGTAATTTATGACTAGAGCTATTAAAATGAGTAATTCAATCGGATAAAGTAATTATTTTCATGTCCTGATGTAGAAGCCAGAAGAATATAACTTACATGTAGGCTGTTAACGTTGAATTGGGTTTTGTTGGAGCATTTTGTATTTTAGTTACTACTTTACTCATGGCTCAACTTGATAAATGATAAAAACGAAACGAAATTTTAAGCAAAGCAAACTCGACAATTCCAATTCGACCGACAATTTGACGTTTTGACGATTCTGGCAGATTTGACAGATTGACAACAAACAAGCATTGGGGTCACAGAAACATTGGGGGTCAAATTATTATTAAACAAATAGCATTCTCGTTAATCTTGCTGAATTTAAGCCTCACTCTAGCGTGGAGTAGCGACAACTAGTTCCAAAACTTAATATGGCAACTCCAGTGACAATACTTCAAAAAAAAAACAAACATCAAACATGGCGTTTCGTAAAATGACAATGAACCATTTACTTTTTCTGTTGTTTATTTTGCATTAAATATGTGTGAATTTGTGTTAAATGTTTATATAAGTTAAATATTAAATTAAGTGTGGAAAGAATATATTCTGTGTAATCTGTTATTTAAAGATGTCGACAAAATTGTGGACGCTAGAGAAAGGATTATGTAGGTGCTGTCACGCAGAAGGAAAGTTTAAAAATCTAGCCGAACCTTGTTTTGATTCGGGACAGGAAGAAATATATGCAGACATGATAAAAGATTGCTTCCTTATTAACGTAAGTTCATTTAGAATATATAAACACAGCATAATACCTATCAAGCTACCTTAGTGTTTCTTGTAAACATTGCATTTTTTGTTTATTTGTTTAGGAAAATAGTAATTGCAGGCCTATAAATTTTATAGTAAGTACACTATGAAATTTAAAGGCCTGCAATTTGACCCTTGATTAATATGTATTGATTAAATTCATAACAAAGACCTATAATATAGTTTAAGGTCTTGTAAAAATAAAACACGTACTAGCTGTCTCGGCGAACTTTGTACCGCCTCGTAATTAAAAAAAACCTGAACTATTCTCATATCTACCAAATATACAAAAAAAAAATTGGTTGAACCGTTTCGGAGGAGTTCAACCACAAACACTGTGACACAAGATTTTTGTGTATTAGATTTTATAAGCACCTGATTTTCCCAGGCCTGCCTTTGCACTTTGCAGGTTTTTTTTTCTTAAAATCAGTTCAGTACAGGTTTGTTAAGTTAACACTTTAAGGTGTTATATGTGTTCAAAAATATGTAGAAAACTTATTATGTTGTAGTTGCTATAATCTCTGAAACTACTGATTGTTTGAAATCTAAAGAATGAATGGATGCAGATTCTTTGGAAAAGTTACATACTTATGTAGCTTAGACCTAAAACCTCACCATGTATCACCAGTAGGGAGTGGTGAAAAGTGGTTAAAAAACAGTATGTGATTTATGGGTCCCTTACTAACCTAATTTCGTCATTATCAGACCATTACTTTGGAAAATTCAATTGCAAACAAACACAAACTCTTCAGCAATATATATACGGTTATATATTTAATCTTCTAGCTAGTACCAGTGCCTGGTGTATTATGTACAGTGACTTACACTATCTGTGAACCTTGCATCACAAGTTTACGAGATGCAGCTAAGTTCAGGAAAAATGTTGCTGCATGTGAAGAAAAGTTTAAGGATTATTACAATAAAAATATAATTAAAGGTAAGGAATATGTTTCAGATAAGTAAGAAAAACTTTAAACTAATATTTGCTTATGTTGCTTGTTAAAACTCGAAACAACTGATTTGATTTTTTTTGTTGTATTGATTGAACAATTATTCAACATGTTTAAAAAAAAATAGGAAAAACTGCAAAATTCAATATTAATAATTTTGTATAGGAATTATCACTTCAGATTCTATTTTTTAGGCTGCACAAAGCACACTGAGTCATTGGTTAATTGTTACAATAGGTTGCAGGTTCGAATCCTGCCCTTACCCTACTACTGATGTGAACCCAATCCTAACGCAAGCCATTGGCTTTAGCTGGAGGGGTTAACAAGATTGCTAGTAATGTGGGACTTACAATGCCCCCTTAACAAGGTACCCTTAAAAAAAAAAATGGGATGTATATTTACACATTATTTATTTTTTCCAGTTGAAGTTCCGCCTATAGAAGTAAAAGTTAAAGTAGAACAGCCTGATTTATGTCAAGACGGTTAGTAGCTCTTTTAATTATGACTGTGGGAAAGGAAGACTATGCCTGCCACTTAAGATTTCTGGAAGATTCATGGTCTAATTTCAATATTTCTATGGATATCAATCTACCATACTAATATTATAAATGTGAAAGTAACTCTGTCTGTTACGCTTTCACGCTCAAACAGCTAAACCAATTTAGATGAAATTTGGTATGGAGATAGTTTGAGTCCCGGGGAAGGACATAGGATGGTTTTTATCGCGATAACAGATATCCACGCCGTCGGAGCCGCGGGCGAAAGCTAATATTTTAATAAGCCTAAAATCTGTTAATCTGTAAACCTTAAATCTTTGTGTTTGATTGTAGAGTAGCTTATTAAGAGACCTTCACATCATTTGGCTTGGCTCCAAACTCCATCTTTTTGCTAACTCTTGCTTGTACAAGTAAGCATGTGCATTAAGCTGGCAAAACTATACCGCATAAATGACTTGCACAAACAATTTGTTTGTATAAAATTTTGCACAAACAGGAATTTGCACCAGTCAGTTTGTGCATAGTCTGGCTTCACGCAGCGATTGGCATGTACAAGCAGTTTGTGCCAATTTTTGCACCAACTGTTTGCCCGTGCAAGTTGCTGCATGTGGCCGGAGACATCAGGATTCTGGTGTGAATATTAATTAAGGTTTATAAAATTATTACTAACTAGCTGACCCGCGCAAATGTCTACGTCAATTTTCCCCGTTTTTGCAACATTTTTCATTGAAGCTTGTCTCCTATTGGTAAGAGTGATGTTGTATAGCCCTTCCTCGATAAATGGGCTACCTAACACTGAAAGAATTTTTCAATTCAAACCAGTAGTTGCTGGGATTATCACGTTCAAACAAACAAGCAAACTCTTCAGCTTTATAATATTAGTATAGATTATTTAAGACTACTTGTTAAAATTTGACTGCCCTCTGTGGTGCAGTGGGAGTGTGTCCAACTGCTACGCAAGAGGTCGTGGGTTCGATTCCCACATGGAACACAAGTCTGTGTAATCCACAAATTGTTGTTCCGAGTCTGGGTGTACTTTGTGTCCGTGACTTGTATGATTTGTAGAGTCCCCCAAGACACAGGGTTTGTACCCTAATGCGGGAGACGTCTTTTTTTTCTTTTTTTAACCCAAAAATATAAGACCTTGTTTATTTTTTGATTCTGTTATTATTGTTTTTCAGATGATTACTCTTTACCAGATGATAACAATCATAGTTTTGAAGATTTACCTGAATATGGATTCGATGATGATGGTATGTATTAAAAAAAAAAAAAAAACAAAAACAAATACTTTTACTTTAGTTCTAACGCAAATATTAGCTCTGTTAGCTGTCAGAGATAAAAAAAAAAAATCGTAAAATTACAAAAAAAAACATCAAAGTTGGTGAAGCCTTTCATGAGAATTATAAAATCCTCCTCTTTACAGACAGCAAAGCAGAACTAGAAGTTAACTTAAAGAAGAAACACAAAAAGGAACATATAAAGTCTAAGAATTCATCAAAATCGAAATCAAAGTCGTCATCAAAAGGAAAGAAACTTGGCAGACCTAAGAAGATGAAAGAGGAGCCGATAGGAGAGGAAGAACCTATAGGAGAGGAAGAAGAAGTGGAGAAGAGAAAAGGTGAGTTGAATATTTAGAGTAAGGGCGCGTTCCCACTATGTCATGATGACAGATATCGTTAGACGACTGTCATCACTAGCTGTTCCATTATGTCGACTATTTATCGTCACTGTGTCGTCGAAATATTTTATATCATTTAACGACTGTCGTAGTGGATCGTGATGACATTTTGACGTGATAACGTCTTATAAATCGATGACCGGGTGCACGCTAGAAAAAGTGTCACGGTCCGTCACGTTCCGCCTGCTGATAGGCTAAAGTTTTGTGACCGTTAGGTGCATGCGCCCGGGTCCACTAAAGTTGTCACAGGCATGGTTGTTTATTAACATGTCATCAATGTTAATGGCGATTGCGGCGACATGCGATACAATTGAAAAAAAAAAGCTGACACAGGCATGGTTGTTTATTACAACGATATCAATGTTAATGGCGATTGCATCGACATGCGATACAATTGAAAAAAAAAGCTGTCACAGGCATGGTTGTTTATTAACATGTCATCAATGTTAATGGCGATTGCGGCGACATGCGATACAATTGAAAAAAAAAAGCTGACACAGGCATGGTTGTTTATTACAACGATATCAATGTTAATGGCGATTGCAGCGACATGCGATACAATTGAAAAAAAAAGCTGACACAGGCATGGTTGTTTATTAACATGTCATCAATGTTAATGGCGATTGCGGCGACATGCGATACAATTGGAAAAAAAGCTGTCACAGGCATGGTTGTTTATTAACATGTCATCAATGTTAATGGCGATTGCGGCGACATGCGATACAATTATACAATTGGAAAAAAAGCTGACACAGGCATGGTTGTTTTTTACAATGTTAATGGCGATTGCAGCGACATGCGATACAATTGAAAAAAAAAGCTGACACAGGCATGGTTGTTTATTACAATGTTATCAATGTTAATGGCGATTGCGGCGACATGCGATACAATTGGAAAAAAAGCTGTCACAGGCATGGTTGTTTATTAACATGTCATCAATGTTAATGGCGATTGCGGCGACATGCGATACAATTGGAAAAAAAGTTGTCACAGGCATGGTTGTTTATTAACATGTCATCAATGTTAATGGCGATTGCGGCGACATGCGATACAATTGGAAAAAAAGCTGTCACAGGCATGGTTGTTTATTAACATGTCATCAATGTTAATGGCGATTGCGGCGACATGCGATACAATTGGAAAAAAAGTTGTCACAGGCATGGTTGTTTATTAACATGTCATCAATGTTAATGGCGATTGCGACGACATGCGATACAATTGGAAAAAAAGCTATCACAGGCATGGTTGTTTATTACAATGTCATCAATGTTTTCTTATGACGTTATCACGTAAATTTATCATCCGTAAATCGATTTTACAGACAACCGTTTTTTTACGTTTCACGGCAGTATCGTCAGTATATTCTCGTCGTTGTAAACAACAAGACGATGTTTTTATCGTGGCTACGATAAATAGTCGTAGCAACGGCGATATTTTGTCCTAAAACGATAAAATATCGTCCTTCTATAATGATAATCTGTCGTCACTGTAAAAATGTCGTCAGTCAGTTGATCGTGTCGTCCTATATTTGAACACCTCTATTGAAATAAACAAGCCACAACGCTTTAAACGACACGATATCTATCGTCATGACATAGTGGGAACGCGCCCTTATAGTTTATTTAAAATGTGTAACAGAAGGTGTAGGCATATTTCAACAGCAGACAGTGTGTGGCATTAATCTCCTGTGGTTTAAAATATGATTGCATAAGGCATCTGCCCCACTAACGGCGAAAAAGCGAGATCCCGATTAAAGAAGTATAGAGATATGAATAGTTGATCTTAAAACGTTCACACTGCAGAGTACTTGATCAATACTGCATCTCTTTTGTTTACACGGACGGAATCTACAAAACACATCTATTGTACGTTTCTTGAGCGATTAAATCGTTACTCGCCGGGCGGTGGGATAAATGCCTTATTACGGAATAGAACTTTAAAATTCAGTATTAACTGTACATTTTTTCTATTATTATAAAATTGAAGAGTACCTGTGTCTGTACTGAAGATATGAAAAAAAAAAAATAACCTAAATCAAATTGGAATTCTAAATCCGAAACTATGCTTAATTTTTTTCATGTTTGTTTGTTCGAGTTTGATATAAAAGTCAGTTATTCCAGTTAAAAACAAGTTATCAAAATCGGCATTTACCTCATCTTTCCGTTACACCTTGTATAAGCAATCTAATCTATAAGGTTTTTATAGACTACAGTAACCAATGTTAATCGCGATATATGCTATTTGACAAATTAATAGCACCATGGGTGTTCCCGGGATAATTTTTCGAAGGGGGGGGGGGGGGGGGTAAGTGGTACAATTGTAAAATAAGTAGGTACACTCACACTAGTTGCTGCTAGTATAACTGAGTTTCGTATCCAATCTTGCCATGCAGTTCAGTTTTATAATTTGTAGGCTGCGCTATGTACATACCTTTTTACAATTTTGTAGGGTGAAGGGGGGAGGGGGACTCCCAAATCCCCTCTGGATATGCCCATAAGTAGTACCTACATTTTCTATCTATGGAACAAACCAGTGATCCGGCTAAGTAGCTGTATTGGATTACGTTGTTATATTATATACGTTTATTTTGTTACATTGGTGGGCAACAAAATCGACTCAGATTGATAATTCCCACTTTTTACAGTGAATTTCATACTAATGAAGTAGTAGTTACCAACCCTTCTAAGATTCTAACACCATGTGTCTGCTTCTTCTGATTTCTTTTATTTCGAAAATCGGGCTTTGCAGTGCAACTTTTTTGCTCAAGATTTTCTGGTGGTAAACTAATCACAAGCCAAAACCATGGGTGGCTATAGCGTGCCATCTTTTTAAAACACTACAAATTTGTCTGCCTCTGTGGCGCGGTGGGAGTGTATCCGACTGCTACGCAAGAGGTCGTGGGTTCGATCCCCACCCAGGATAAAACTTTGTGTGATGAGCACGATGGTTTATTCTGTGTCTGGGTGTTATTTATCTATAATATGTATGTATTTAGAAATATATAAGTATGTTTATCAGTTGTCTGGTTTCCATAGTACAAGCTCTGCTTAGTTTGGGATCAGATAGCGTTGTGTGAGTTGTCCCAAGATATTATTATTATTGTTACTTGTTAACGTTTTGGGCAGCAAAAATAAATGGCCGCCACTCGCTAGATGTGTGGCTTATTTACAAAATGACTTTCGCAAAATATCTCTCTGTAACTTGCAAACTGTATCTCAGTGTAAGCTACGGACTGTGCGTTCGTTTGTGCGGACCATAATGTGATACTAGATGCATTTAGTCATGCAGACACATACTTCAGACTTCAGATGAATAAACCTATTTGAAACTTGACACATAGATATTACACTAATGGAATAGTTATCTAACTATCTAACATAGTAGATTTTATAATGTTTTACAATGTTAAATCAATCTTGTTAATCCCTCTAATCTAGCAAAGTGCTAGCACATAATTGCTAGTAATTTTAAACAGTTTTGAACCTTGTTTTCTCCGGTTTCTTTAAATATCTATGATATGGCAGACGACGTGTCGCTACTGGGCTATGGAAGGCTTATACCTGAACTAGCTTTCGCCCGCGGCTCAGCCCGCGTGGATGTGATTATCGCGAAAAAAAACTATCCTATGTCCTTCCCCGGGACTCAAACTATCTCCATACCAAATTTCATCTAAATCGGTTTAGCTGTTTGAGCGTAAAAGCGTAACAAACAGACAGACAGAGTTACTTTCACATTTATAATATTAGTATGGATTACAAAGAAACCAGTAGTGTTGGAACACACCTTAGTAATAAAATAAAATTTACCATTTCTACTTTATATAAAACTAGCTGTGCCCCGCGGTGTTACCCGCGGCTTATTAGCCTATGTGTTAATCCAGGGTGTCAGCTAACTCCATACCAAATTTTATTAAAATCGCTCCAGCCGTTTAGACGTGAAGAAGTAACAAACATACACACTTACATACTCACAAACTTTCGCCTTTATAATATTAGTGTGATTACAAATATTAATTACAAACAAATATTTATTTATTACAAACGTGTTTTAACTTTCCCAAAAACCATTAAGCAACTAAAAAACTTAAAAATAAAACAGTTTATTACCAAAAATTATAGCGAATAAATTACTTTTTACGCGAGTGATGCCTCCGGTGTTGCTATACCCACAATAATAAATCTGCAAGTTTATAACTCAAAAAAAGTGTGACTCGAATTTGAATCTATCAACGATTGAAGACAAGAAGACTACATATTAAGAAGTATTATTTTCTGTCTGCAGACCCACAACGGCCGAAATTCCGCCTCAAAGACGCCGATTACACAGTAGATGGCGCCACATTCGCCTGTTCCAGATGCGACAAAAAATACGACAAAATATTCTCACTCAGATTTCACGTGAAGACGAAACACTACAAAATACCACGATTCAGTTGCCAATACTGCAAAAAGGAATTCATGACTCCAGCTCCATTAACTATACACAAACTTGAAGAACATAACGTTGATGAAAGATTCAAGTGCAATGCTTGTAAAGGAACGTTCAACACAAAAGTACAGTTAAGGAAACATATAAATAACTTTCATATGCTCGGTGAGAGGTACTCGTGTGAATTTTGTGAGTACGAGTCCTTTAGTTTTGAGGCTATGTACAAACATAAGTTTAAACATAAAACTTCTAAAGACCATCATTGTAGGTTTTGTAGAAAAGCATTTGTAAGAAAAACTACATTGGCCTTGCATGAACGAATACATACGGGTGACCGAAGAAAAGTCTGCAATGTTTGTGGTCAAGCCTTTGTTCAAAAAGCAAGTTTAAATTATCATATGACTAAGTATCATCCTGAGGTTAATTTTTAATGTGGTATTATCATTGACGTAGAGACCAGGACTGCGCCATAACTCACAAAATTGACCACCTCTAAAAGAGACAATGCTACTTTGGGGACAATACCTGTATGAAAGAAAGAGAGAAGAAACTCTCTTCTCTCTTTCACGCTTTGCAGTCAATTTTTACTTTATAATTGAAAGGAATGGCGTGGTCCTGTTCTCTACGACAATGGCTATTATACTTTGTTTTAAAATAATAGTTCAAAATGTTGGTATCTAATACAAAGCCATAAAAACAAATATTTCAGCAAAATTAACACGTTTTCTGCTATAAAATTACAATAAAATTTATTATTATAGTATTGATTGTTGCCATGTTAATGACGTCATATCGGCATAGACCAATCAGATTGGTGTTAGTCGGCGTCAAATACAGTGTCGGCAATGCCATCTATTTTGGCTTACAAGACAATGTAACCATTATTTATATTCCGAGAACACTAGGTGGCACCACTTTCTATGCGCATTTTTTCCGCGGACAGTTTCAGAAACGGGAGTGACAGATGACAGCTAATTGGGCTTTGCCTTTATTACGTCACACGATAGCGGCTAGTGTTTCATAGTCATAACCTCACAAAATGATCACCTCTAGAAAGAGACAACGCTACTTTGTGGACAATACCTGTCAAAGGCCGCACGAGTTTTTTCTCTTTCACGCTTTGCAGTCAATTTTTACTCTTTAATTCAAAGCGATGGCTCAGTCCTGGTCTATACGTCAATGATGTCACGTGATTTACGAATGAAAATACCAACTTTTAATTTAAAGGAACTGAAAATATCTATGTTTATTTCTGCATAATTTTGTTTTATATCGACTTAAATCATTTCTTGTATTATTTATAATGATTAATCTGTAATGGAATGGTGTGGTCAAATTTCGGCAGTGCATAATTTTTGGCATCAGCCATAATGTCAGATTCCATTACGTAATTATGGCATACTAGCATTCGTCCACGGTTCCGCCCACATGGATGTCGGTTATACATCGGTTTAAGTTTGAAAGTCCACAACAGTTCTGAGGAACACCTCCGGTACCTGCTCAAGAGCTGTCCTGATGGCTACAGTACCCCATCTGTCTCTATCATTGCGTCATATCATACATAATAAGCAATCTGAAAAACAATCTGTCAATCAAAACAGCTGTTTCCTCGCTTACTGCGCGTTCATATGTAAAAAGAGATAAATAAGGTACAGCGGTTTTTTTCTCTTTCTATTCAGTCGACAACTAGCTGGCTATAAATTAATCTTCATCGAAGTCTTCATCATCAGAGTCTTCGTCTTCAGCCAAATTTATTATAAGCGGCGCGTGAGGTAGCCGTTTATCGATAACTAGGGTTCGGTTCGCCGCGCTGCACATTCCTATGTCTTTTGACTTTTATGACCCGACGACTTAGATGATAACGTGCGTACTATAGTCCCTACTCTATCTATAATAACTCTATGCGTTTAACACCTCTGCTATTGGTAAAAAAATAAAAATGTTTTATTATGGTGCAACAATGCTTTACTTTTTGTTTGTCCTTCCTATATGTTTTTAATATATTATTATTATTAGTGAAGCTTCTAGCATTATATTATTATTATATTGGAATATAATTTTATTTGTTATATTAAATAAAAAGATATATACCAGGTGTAAATAAAATCATTAAAAAAATGTAATCTATACTAATATTATAAAGCTGAAGAGTTTGTTTGTTTGTTTGTTTAAACGCGCTAATCTCAGGAAGTACTGGTCCGATTTGAAAAATTCTTTTTTTGTTGGATAGCCCATTTATCGAGAAAGGCTATAGGCTATATAACATCGCGCTACGACTAATAGAAGCGGAGTAGCGGCGTGAAATGTTGTAAAAACGGGGAAAATGTATGCATACGAAGTTGCGCGGGACAGCTAGTCTATATTAATATTATAAAGCTGAAGAGTTTGTTGTTTTTTTGAACGCGATAATCTCCGGAACTACTGATCCGAATTGAAAAATTCTTTCACTGTTGGATAGACCATTTATTGAGGAAGGCTATACGCTATATAACATCGCGCTACTAATAGGAGCGGAGCAGCAATGAGAAATGTTTCAAAAACGGGGAAAATTTACGCAGACGAAATTGCGCGGGACAGCTAGTTCTTATTAATATTAAACATGCTTTTATCAGTTTGAGCACGGTATTTGTTTCCAGCGCCGCATCTTTACGATTACTTCTATGCGGGGCGAAAACTTTGATGATGGCGCCCTTCGCCTGCAGTGTATTTAAGAACATTTGTGCTCCCTTCAACATAGTCTTTGGGTGTGTTTCTACTAATGCGGAGCGGGATTGAGTGGTGCCGAGCGGACCGTGAATTGGGTAGATGACTATAACAAATATAAATTACTAGCTTTCGCCCGCGGCTCCGCCCGCGTGGATGTCGGTTATCTACTAAAAAAAACTATCCTATGTCATTCCCCGAGACTCAAACTATATCCATACCAAATTTCATCTAAATCAGTTCAGCTGTTAGAGCGTGAAAGCGTAACAGACAGAGTTACTTTGACATTTTACACTATACAGGAAATAGTATTTGCAAAAATTTTCTGAAAAGCAATGTTCCTCTACAATGTTACGTTGTCATGAATTTACGAGTATAAACATCAAAACAAACATTGAAACTACATGATTTGACCATACAAAAGAATGACGTCATTGTTTTGTATTTCATATAAATTAGTACGAGGAGCATCGTTTTGACGTTTCTTAAAAAGATACTGATTTGACTTGACAGTCAACTACCCTATTGACTCTAGATAGTGCTAGAAGTAATCCTGGATACGATTATGAGCATTGTGATTGTTCAATTGAGGGTCCACTTCGCCCAGCTACGCGTCCTGTGGTGCAAGCGCGAATAGGCCTCACCCAAAAATTTGAAGATTTTCAAGTCTTCGCCATACATTTGATTCGTGTTCATAGACAATATCCCCTCAAAAGCTACCCCCGGCCGTCACTCACACATGGCCGATTTTGTGGCCGAAATTTAATCCGCTGCTTTTGTCACTGACATAGAAAAAAGTCAATTGTATAGTATTTAAGGTGCCGCTTGTAACCTATCTACACCTTTTTACTTTAAGCATCATCGTCTTTTAATGTATTTTTTGTTATGACATTGAAATGAATATTGTACTTAATATTATGCAATAATGTACATAAATTATTTATATTTAAAAAAATCTATACATATTTTAAAGATGAAGAGTTTTTTGTTTGTGAAGTCGATAATCTCAGGAACTACTGGTCCGAATTGAAAAAATATTTTACTGTTGGATAGCCCATTTATAGGCTATAACATCACGCTACGGCCAATAGGAGCAGAGCAGCAATGAAAAATGTTGCAAAAACGGGGTAATTTTACCCATACGAATTTGCGCGGGTCAGCTAGTTGTACCTACACTCCTAATCCGATTTTTTAGAGCTTTCATAAACATTTATTTCATTTGGTTTTATTTCGGTTTTTCAGATTCATACGATAATGTTTTTATTACTACGGGTTTTAGTCTAGTATATACAGCCCAAGCTTAAAACTGTTGTTTATTGAGCTTACTATGAGTTTGAGAACGTGCATCAAAATCGAACCCTGTTTATGATGACTACAGGATTCATTACTTATATATATTTCTGTTGGGCAGATATTATCTAAAATATTTGTATTATTTTTAAACGACTCATGTAGCAACATTGAGGTCACGCATTGGCTTGTAGAATTTATATTTTAAATCAAAATCACTATTTTATGAAGTATTGGTATCCGCCTTCAACATCACAATGTAATTTTGACAGCTTGTGAGTAGCGCCATCTTTAGGCGCGCCATAAAACTAATGTTGTAATGTTACAAGTTTTATATTATGTTATAATTAGCACATAAATATTGTAAATATGTTTATACATAGTAATTTTTTATTGAACTCTTTTAAATAAACAGTTATAGGCATCGATTTGGATGTTTTATTTGTGTGTTTAGTTCTCAAATTATTCAGGTTGATTTGTAGTATACTAATAATCTCCCGCTCGTGGCTTCTTTATATAACAATAAATAACTTTGTAATATCAGTTTTGAAAAATAAATACATTTAACCCTTAACCACCTACCTACCTACCTTCTTTTGTCACTTAACCACCTACCACACGTCTGTGAGACCCCGGAGTAAAATAGATTTTACTACAACGATTTTACTCCGATAAAATAATCTGTAGGTGGTAAAGGTCATAACTTCAAAAACAGGCTCGACTGAAAGTCTCTTTTTTGGGAATTTTGACACTAGTACAGTGTCAAAATTATTAGTAATCTTCAGAGTACCTGAAGATTACAGTGGTACATCGTTTTGATCCTATATTCTTGGCTATACGGTTAATACTAATAATCAAAATTAGGCATTGTAGATTCCTTCTTCCTTTGAATCGACGGCAATCCAGCCATTTTGCGAAATTGACATTGTGCAAAGGTGACATTTTGCGAAAGTGACATTTTCAGATATTATGGTGACTGATTTAATAAGAATGTGAGAATATGCACCGAGAGGGTCACACTGACCTCTATAGCTGCGTTTCCGACGGAACCTAGGGGTTCCGTAGAAAACTTACCAGGGTTCCGCGAAATATTTTTTTGGAAGTTTTGAAAAAAGTCGTGATTGCACAACGAGGAAACTGGATAATTCCAACGTATAATTTGATGATGAAATGAGAACTATCTTTTCTGCACATTTGTCCCCATCTTGTTATGAACTTGGGATTCCATAAAATAAAAGGGATTTGGTGGGTGTTCCTTTATGTTAAAAGTTTGGAAATGCCTGCATTATTTATAATACTAGTACGCTGGGCAACTACCGCCGACAACACTTCCATTTAATTTTAACATTTGGACGGTCATTTCACAAAATCAAATGAAAGTTAAGTACTTGAGTAACCAACAACGGCCATTTGTCATAAATGTCAAAAAATTTTTTAAACAGGAGGGTCATTCGATTCGGTATTTGAAATTGCTGTCACTTTGTACGGGGTGACCAATCTAGCCTACGACGTACCATAGAGGTCAGTGTAGTGTCAAGTATATATTCCACACTTGAACTGCACAAAGACTCGTGTCTTTTCCTGCACGTATTTTATTTATTATCACACGTTAAACGGGGAACTTTAACAAAACAAAAAAACCTGACAGCTTAAAATTAATAACTGAAATATTTTGACGCCCAAAATCCACCATTATTTTTCTAATTTTGATGTATATAATAACGTCACTGAGACGAATCTAACGATACCTATCAAGCTAAACTCCATGAAGTCACTTAGGCTCTAGAGCGTGCCTAAGAAGTATACATACATACAAATAAACGCAGTCCGGTAAAAATGATGTCAGTTCAGTTTACCGCCATTTTTCACAACTCTGAAGTTCTGTAGATTCGTCTTTTAGAAGGCGAAAGAACACTGACGCACTTTTTCTTTCTTCTAGGCCGAGCAACATACTATACGATCACACAAAACCGGTATACGTGCAACGAATGTGACCGGTCTTTTGCGTCACAGCCGCTCGTATCCCAGCACTACCGTTTCGTCCATCTAAAGAGGCGTCCGAAAAAAAGAAAATGTCCGAAATGCGACGAAATGTTACCTGGCTATTTACGAATTTTCCATTTAGAAAATAAACACGGAGTTACACCGCCTACATGCGGTATTTGTGGCAAGAAATTTCGATTTCCTTCATATCTATTAACTCATCAAAAACGAGTGCATATGGGTGAAAAAACTTTTTTCTGTGACATCTGTCAAAAAAGTTTTTTCCAGAAATTTAGTTTGAGGTTGCATATGTCTGCTCATTCTGGTGAAAAGAGGTTTAAATGCGGCACTTGTGATCGAGCATTTCGTTGGGAGAATAACTTGAAAGATCATATAAAGATACATAAAGGGGATAAAAGATATGTTTGTCGTGTTTGTGATAAAGATTTCGTTCAGAAATCTTCTTTGAAACAGCATGCGGCGAGGAATCATCCTGGCTTTTGTATGCCTTGATTTTTAGAGTCTAAACGAATTTAATTAATATAAGACGTCGTTGATCTCATGCTGTTACTGTCTTTCTAAATAGAATTGTAATGACAGAAATATTACCCTAGAAATATAGGGTCTCCCAAAATTATGCACACGGAAGGAAAGTACTTCAAATATTGTAAATAGAACATTTTACTGAAAGAAGATTTCGTTTTGATTTGTCCAGTGGGTGGACAGCTGATGCAATTTCAGCTGTAAAGCGAACAAGGGTTTCTCATCTCCTAGACTCAAACTGTTCATTTTAAATGCAAGTACGATGTGTCTACATCTTTGCCAGTGTCATATTCAATGTATTTTGTGATCGGTAGGTACTGTCTAAGCAAAAAGCAGTTAGAAATAAAATGGTTATAAATTGATCGGATTGTGTTTTATTTAAATTACCTACATGTTTATTATATATAGGATATACAGCGAGCGTAATCTAACCCAAGCTAATAGAAGTAAAAAAAAATGTAGAACGTATCTCGAATTTAGGTTATTAATTAGTTCTTAAATGTTGATAAACTTTCGCGATCTGTACACATTACGAAAATATATATATTACGGGTCTTAATCGCGTGAATAATTTAAGGTAAAATACCTTGTTTATTTCCCGACGTTTCGACCGTATTGCAACGGCCGTGGTCACGGGTAGACTCTACCCATACATAATTAGTTCTTGGTCTACAATCGGATTTATGTCCTTGAAATATAGATTCATGAGCGACGGAGACATGACCGCTACTAGAGTGACAGTTGCCGCTAAAAAACATAGCCACGAACACGTTACATAGCTCAGCTTCGGTAAGAGGTGATCGGAGTAGGTATATTGAAATTTGCTACTTGTATCGCTCATAGAAAAAAACATGGATTAGCCATTTTTCCGGAAGACTTGTCCGTTACGATATTTCGGGATTCCATTCATTTTAACCAATATTGTACGTGTTCCTAGTGATTTATTTAAATTACTACTTAACTCGAAATTTAAAGGGCAAAAATAAATATAATTCTATTCCGTTTTTTTTTTAGTTCAATCGAAAGATACATTTTTAAAATAATATTTTATTTTTACTTTTAAATAATGCTATAGTTAATTAGTAGTATATTTATTCGTAATTATCTCAAAAACTTACTAAACGGATTGTCATCCAGTTTTCGTCTATCAATAGGGTAATTCCGAAGGTATATAAAATATTTAAAAAAATACAATTCCGAAACAAAATGTAATAGCTAACAAATCCGGGACGTGCGAAGGAATGTCCATATTAACATATACGACATACATGTCAGATCATTCACCCTATTTCACTCTACCTACTACGACCACTGGTAATAATAATACTACGCCAGCAAGGCAGAAAGATAGATAGCCAAAATGTTAATATAATCTATAGTAAGTTGTTCGAGGTTCATAAACATTTGTATATTAAGTAGTTTTTCTACACAGAATCACGTGTTGCCTTACCCTCTTCTGTAATTTTTGTAAATGGATGCTCACATGCATCAAGGGGGGGGGGGGGGCGCAATAGGGACAATACCCCCCCCCACGCCCCTCAGATTCAACTGAATGATCTTTCTCTTTGGGGAATTTGAGAATGGACAGGTAATTGCCCCCCTTGTCGGCGGTGGTGCCTAGTGTACCCTGTACCCGTGGTGACCACCACCACCGTCATTGTTTTACCTGGGCGAACAAGAAAACCGCACTTAGCCTCACAGTTGGGCCATTGTGCGTGTTCTACTTATCCTTTCTGTCACTCCAGCCAACCGATGCACTCCCAAAATGCCAGCAGCTTGCCCAAGTTGCTGCAGGCTTTCATGCATCCACTGCCCACCACCGTCATGCAAGATACTCACACTTGGCCGGTTGAGTCAAATGTTACCCCCCCCCCCCCTTTGAGCAAAGTTCTCTATCTGCGCCTGGATGCTCCCATCCAAACCATAGAGGCTAATTAATTTAAAACTTGATTATACCTACTCTACGTACTATGGTTACTGCTTGTGTGACTTTTATGGTGTAATGGTTGATATAATATGAAATATATATATACCTATACAAATAAAAATATATAATGTAAAAAGTGGCATTTAAAAAAAAAGTGGTCATGAGTTGCTATGTGAAAGTGTGGAACAAGGAAAATTGTTAATGATATGACGGTACATTAGTAGAGAGGTGTTAAGGGACTCAAATCTCCCAAAAAGTTACCTGAGTCACGTGAATGTGTGCTATCTCAAAATGCTCCGCCAAGTGGTCCTCCCAAAACCAAGAACTTGGGCTTATCTGCGAAATTCAGCTCTCCCTTGCCCCAAGTAAAATTCTCGACTCGCCATTGGTCCTTGGTGGCACTATAGTTAACCAGAAATAAATGTATTATCTTGAGTAGACGAAATTCAGAACATTTTAAAGTAAGCTAACCTTTACAAAAAGCTTTTGAATACAGTACAGCTCTTTACAAATTTTCAAAGAAATATCGGCGAAACTCCTCTTCGTTACTAACATAATTATTTTCAATACTACACAAAAAGTCATCCAAAACTTTGTAGGTACTTGTAACTACCCACATATTTCTTTGAAAATTTACAATCACAAAATCTTATTATAATTCCGTTTGTTCCAGATTTTGCGAAAGAAACTGCTTCGTACTATACATTTGAACGAGCGGATGACGGCTCACATAATTACACATGCACATCTTGTACCAAAGTGTACAAATCTTTGGCCAGCGTCGTCCAACATTACCGCCATGTCCACTTAAGACTTCGGCCGAAGCTTCGTTCTTGCTACTTCTGCGAAGTCCGCGTCCCTGGGTATCTAAGAGCCTTCCACTTAGAAAAAGAACATGGTATACCAGCCCCAACTTGCGGCGCTTGTGGTAAAAAATTCGCCTACCCATTCCAAGTGCTCCGTCACCAGAAACACGACCACATGGGTGAAAAGAAATTCGCGTGTGAAATTTGCGATATGAAGTTCACTTCGCAAGGGAATTTGAGCCAACATTTTATCAAACATTCGTCGATTAGGTTGCATAAGTGTGAGTATTGTGAGAAGACTTTTAAATGGAAAAAGAATTTAAAGACACATATTTTGATGCACTTGGATGACAGAAGACATGTGTGCACTGTTTGCCAGGAGGCATTCGTTCAACAGACTAGTTTAAAGTATCATATAACCAAGAGACATCCTGAAATGGTTTAATAAATGTTTAAAAAATTTGAATGGTTTTATTTCAAAGTTATGGACCTTGTTACACTACAGTTTTTTCCACACCATGTATACCATAAATGCTAGTGCAGTACCTACCTACAGAATGTTTTCACTTCTTAATCACTACACAGTATAAAACAAAGTAGCTTTCGCTGTCCCTATATCCCTATGTATGCTTAAATCTTGAAAATTACGCAACGGATTTTGATGCGGTTTTTTTGATAGATAGAGTGATTGAAGAGGAAGGTTTATATGTATAATAACATCCATGAAATATAGGCTATATATTTTATACCCGTGCGAAGCCGGAGCGGTCCGCTAGTAAAAAATAAAATATAATAAATATATTAAGTACAGAAATTCCACTAGAATTTGTAAAAAACGGATGCGAGTATATTAAAATTGAATCTAATGAATTGAGCGAGGATAATTTAAAACATTTCATAGCTTATATGGCCCGACAATGACTAAATAATAAACAATATATCGTCGACTGGAATTCAGTTGGTCAAACGCACAGAACCAACCTTAGATCATTTAACCACGGGATATGGCATCTACCTACCGAGCGCGAAGCAATTTGTCTGCCGTTATCGGAGGGAGGCGAGGTAGACACATACAGCACACAACAACATAATTACGCACATTAATGACATTAAACTTTGTGTACTGTCAAATGCACACTAAACCAAAATCGTCTCACAAACATAAATCACTCACATTACTATAAAAGTTTCTGTTATTACACGGTTGACTTTACGTAAACTAATGTATAACGCTAGAGACGGGACACAATACTACCGTGATAAAGAATGAATGAATGGAATGAGTTTTAAAGTAGAAATATTACTTCATATTTTATAATAAAGATTAAAATCAATACCAGCTTGTTTCGTTTCTTCATAAGTTATTTTATATTATAATTTTTCATTATAATAAAGTCCATTATTTGCATGAAGGAAACGCTGTCGTGTTGACATGTTCTTAGTTTGAAGCACATTTTTCGAGACTCGACCATTTTAAAATAATAATTACAGTAATGATATTAGTATTATTTGTATAGTATATTATTAGATAATGTATATTTATACTGTATTTTTACCTAATCTTGATATTGATTTGACTGGCCTGTTGGCTTATTGGTTAGTGACCCTGACTTCTAAGCCCGAGGTGGTTGGTTCTATCCCATCCAGGATAAAACTTACCTAATTAATCTATATGTATGTATGTACTTAGAACTGTATGTACCTATCAACTGTCTGGATGCCATTGTACAGGCTCTGCCTAGTTTGGGATCAGATGGCGTTGCGTGAGTTGCAAATATATTAATATCGAAAACAATGGACGAGCTGATCTCATTTTTATTTGGAACTCATCGCACAACGGTCTTATAGCTATTTAATTGGTGCAATGAGGGGAATATTAAAACGTCTTTTTTTATTTTTTATAAGTTTTATTAATCATAATCATCAAAAATTCATTGATTTTTAAAATGTTTAAGTTTGTTATTTAAATGCCGTATACATTTTTTAGGGTCAGCGTTTTTCATCAAAAAAGATATCCTAGTATCCGTATATTTTTGCATCACCAATATTCCCAGCTCCACATTATGATTGACGACATCATGATCAAAGACATGTCTTTTTATTTCTGGGAATATTAATTTCTCTATAAAGTTCTCTAAAACGGTTGACACAGTAAATTTTGCAGAAATTGATGGTTTCAGTCTTGTGTGTCTTTGAGTTATCTAAATTACGCCGTATTTCAATTTCACATTGTCTGTATAAATTTGTAACATCTGCGTATATAAGGTATCCGCGGCTTTTTGGTACGTTAAATTTTGCTCATTTGGTGGTCCTAGTAAGCCCTCAATACAAGTTTGGCACTTTATATGTTTTCTTATAGAATATACAACAAACCCAGCTATATATATTCTATCACCTTTTCACCAAATGGTGAAAGATATGACTGACTTTCTATGTCATTTATGATTTCAGTTTCATCGAATGAATCGTATATGTATATAGTTCGGTCTATTGGAAGTTAACACTGGGTCAACATTTTTCGACGTTGTGTTAATTTTCTCAATTGCTGATGAGAAATTTTAAATTAACATTAAATTCATTATTTTGATTAGAAGAACATACAACTACTTGCAATTTCTGAAAATAAAGCGTATTATTAAAATAAAATTTATAACGTACTATAATTTCAAACTAACTTTCCTATATTTTATGTAACTTACAAGTCGAGATTGTTATGTTGAAGGTGAGGGATAAATGTTCATAAATTGTTTTATTTGGGTGTCTTGTGCTTGTGTCTTGGAAATAGATGGCTGAGAATTACATTCGTGCACCGAAAATTCCTTATTTTCATCTACAGGCTTACAGTCTAGTACATTCTGAAAACAAAAACGAGTTAATATACCTACATAAGACTTAAAGGAGGTGGATACCTAAACTACTTGTAGCAAAACTAACATAAGATGTTGTAACCACTTACCGAACAATTACAAATATGTAGCGTTGGCACCACAGCAGTCTCATTCAACTTCCTTCGATTGTTAGGAAGTATACGATAGCTACCTGGTTCAAAATGTTCAGAGCAAATCACACTCGTTCGACTTGGTGTCCAAGTGCTATCTCTTTGGCAAAATTCTATCCACTTCTTTCTTATAAATACAATTTAAGAAAAGCTGCAAAAAAAGTTTTTTATTATTTATACATAATACATGAACGGTGGCTGTCGAGCATGCGCCTCACCTGATGTTAAATGGTCATCGCCGCTCTCTCTTAGCATTGTCTAAACGAAGCTGCTGCCTAACGAAAGTAAAAGGAAAAATAGGGAAAAAATAAGGGGGGCATCGAGTGGGGGAATAGTGCCCCTGATGCTCCACACTCACCGAAGGAAACGCAACAGTACGAATACTGTTACTTGACGTCGACATTCTGTGGAGCTACATAACGTTTATTTAATTTTGAAAATGTCATTTTTTTTAGCATTTTTACGTTGAATAATAATGTCATTAATACTTAAAACGTTTTAGTCCTTACTAGATTAAAATTAGTGACAATAAATTATTTCTATATTTACTAATTTCACTATTAACTCGATAAATACGTAAGTAAAGTAAGTCATTCAATCATTCGTTCGCACCTTGTACACATCTCTAGTCGAGTCACGGTAATCTGCCTCGGTACCACGAAACTCTTATATCGTCAAACTGTCGCTAACATGGTTATGAAAATTATTGTTTTAAAGCAATAAATAGCGAAAAAATACTTACATGTGAAAAGAAATACTATCTTTGATATAATTTGAGGTGTTTGAGCGCCTTTTACATGTTAAAACTGCACAACAAACCATTTTATCATATTTACGGGAGCTCGTTTTAGCGATAGGCGCACGGATGGACTGAGCGAACGATCACGCGAACTGGTTTTTATAAACTGACAAGACAAAATGTGTCATGTACCTTGGCGAGAGGGGAATACGCGGCAAGGCATCTCCCTATATAAATTCTCTAAGGAACCAACAACGTTTGTGAAAGTTGGCACTCCGAATTGAATGAAAAGATAAATAAAAACTACGTACAGTAGGACCAACGTAACTTGACCGGATTGAAGTTGGCGAAAAGTGGTTGCGCAGATGCATTTTTAGTAGTAAATGGTGACAGGAAGCGGGGGCGGGGGCGGTAACTAAACCAAGAGAATTAGAGATGCGATTACGCATTACCTACATTGCCATAATTAATATTACTAACTCATGTTTTTTGTGATTTTTTTCGTAAAGAAATTGTTTTTTAAACTTTCTTTAGTATTTACAGTAACTGTTCTAAATTGGAACTTTTATGAACTCATTTATAGTATTTTTATATTGTTGAATTAAAATTTTGTTAGTATTTTTATTATCGATTAAACATAATTAATCGTTTTCGTAAGTAATTGTAGGGTCGCAAAGTGATAAGAACCTAACTTCAATCCGGTCAAGTTACGTTGATCCAACTGTAACCATACTAAAATTATTATCAGTTTGACAAAGTAAATAGTTTATCTAGGACAGCACTAGTTAGGAAATAAATGCAATATGGTGTGGAAAAATCAGTGGTGTGACAAACTAGAAAAAAATCCTGTTTGTCATACTGATGTGATAGTCTGGTGTGACTACGAGTCGGCAATACAACAAACAAGTGCTCATCACACAAATAACAAGACTTCTGTTTTAGTAATTAGGCTCCCTTATCACTAATCCAATATGCAAGCTAAGCTTAAGTAGAAATTGCAAAAAATGCTCAAAATCACAACGTAACCAAATTAGAAAATTTAATTTTCAACGTGGAAATCGAATCCACAAGACCTGGAATTCAGTCCCATTTAACCGAACTTACCAGTAGTAGTATTTCTTAAGACTATATGACACACGAATAGTCTCGCAGTTAAAATCACAGGATTCGAGTTTCGAAGTGTTATTCCCTTGTGTGTGAGAGAGCTACTTCTACATACTCTTGACCATAGATTACATACATATACTGGTAGTCTTGAGGTTTAGTTCGCGACAAGTCGACATAGAAATGACACACCGAGGTAAAACAAAAGTGTATTGCATGGCGTCAGGCTGCATAGGCTTTTCCTGGGTGTACCTTATAACCTGATTGTCATATTGACTTCAGTGCTGGATCTACAATTATTTCGAGGCGGGGCAAAAACGATAGCGCATCTTCGCCGTCAGTAGCATACTTACAATGAGAGGGTAGGGGGGGGGGGTAGTTCAACATACTGTTTGGTACCCCCTAAACTTTACTTAAAGGGATGTTGACTGTCAAGTCAAATTAGTCTCTTTTTTAGAAATGTCAAAACGACAAGCTCTAATATAAATGTATAAGGATTAACAACCTGTGATGTCATAAGTTCCAACTTTTAGTATTCGTTTTCATGCTTTTAACTTCATAAACATGTTACATTGTAAAATCAATATTTATCTCAATAAAAATCTCGGATTTTATTTAGCTTAATGTCATGTCAAGCTTGTTATGAGACGTTTTGGGAGTATTCATAGGGTCTGCAGCGACTTGTATGCGCAAACACACACGCGCTTCACGCGCAATCTTACTTGCACAAATCGTTTGCGCATTCATATTGTACCGTCTCATATACATATTTAATTGTGCAAATCAATTTTGTACAAACTAACAGTTATGTGCTGGCCATTTGTGCCGTTTACGCACATGTTTACTTGCACAAACAAGAATTTGTGCAAATAAGATTGAGTGTGTAGCCAGGCTCTTACCTAGTGAACTTTATGTCACTAACATAATACTTACTTTATAGATACCTAGGATACTTACCAATCACAATACTAGTTGTTTTCTGCTTGCAGCTTCGTATGTGTGAGGGGGGCGTTTGTCCCCCGTATCAGAATCACAATAGTTAACCTTCCCCCATATCAATATTTCAAAAACAAATTCTTCTTAATATATTTTACGATTGATGTTGTTAATTATCAAAAATTAACGTCTATTTACAAAGTATAAGTAGCAAATCGTCTTTGTATCTCCTTAGCTTTCACATGTTTTTTATACATTTCAGACTTCCCTCAAGTTGACGACTACGTCACAGAAAGGGGAACAACTGACAAAAAGTACACGTGCAGAGCTTGCGAAATTGCATATAGAAGAATATCAGACTTACGCTGTCACATCAATAGAAAACACCTGAAAGAAAAGTTTATACAATGTCAACTGTGCCCTGAAAGTTTCATGTACCATAGCCATAGAAAACAGCATATGGAAAAGGCCCACTCTTTGAAAAAATCCGAAAAATTCATCTGCGAAAATTGCAATAGACAATTTAAAAGAAAAAATACGTTAGCTGAACATATGATAGATGTTCATATTGAAAAGAAATGTGCGCATTGTCATTTGAAATTCGCAAGGAAAAAGTATTTGTTTCATATGAATGAAATTCATGGAGTTCCGATGCCTACTTGTGGAGTATGTGGGCTCAGGACCTTGATGCAAAGCGCTTTAATTCGCCACCAAAGGAACGTACATTTAAATGAAAAAATGAAAGCTTGTCGCGTTTGCAAAAAGATGTTTCATACGAAATCTAATTTGCGCGATCATATGATCACTCATGATCAAAATAGGGTTTTTAAATGCGATGTATGTTTGAAAGACTTTGCCAGGAAGGAGTGTTATAAAGCTCATTGTAGAATACATTCAGGAGAGAGACCGTTTCGGTGTAATTTGTGTGCAGCCTCTTTTATTCAACGTGCGAGTTTGAGATTTCATGTGAAAAGTCATCATCCAGACTTCAAGATGGCAACTATAAAGTCAGGTGTATGAATGGATCGGTGGCAGAAATTAAGCAGGTTTAGCCACGGAGGTATCTCAAATCTATGGATGGCTGACTGTTTTCCTGTATACGGCACGTTCATCGAAGTCTACTCAATCGATCGATGAGACTTTAGTCTAACCGCCTTATTCCAAAAGATGGACTAAACCTGATTTGACGAAAATCCTAGTTTAAACCTTTATTACAAAACGAGGTTCATCGCTTAATCGATGATCTTCTTTGGTCTATAGATTAGTCTTTCGATCACCCTAGTTTAACTATGGTAATAACCTTAAAATGTCAAAAACTTGACAATTTGAACGTTAGACCATTTACTATTTTGCGTATTTTAGTTTCAATTATTAATGACGAATAATGCGTGTTTAGTGACTTTAAATTATTAACTAACTAAATATGGTGTGGCAACAAAATAAACGCAAAAATCGAGTGAAATGCGATGTGTGACCAAAGATTTATTATTGTTTTTCAAAACATTTATCACAGCTTGGAATTGAGAAAGAAGATTTAATATACAGAACTCAGAGATGGCCTAAAATTAAAGTGGTCTGTGCAATGTTTGGGTCAACCAGACTCGACGTGAAGTGTACCTACGCAGTGTGGAAAGTTGAAGATCAACACAGATTATTTTTGTTTGACAATAGTACTCTATGTGTGTGCTCTATGTAAAACAATCTGATGCATTCCACTTATAATATGTCACATTATTTATATTGAAGTTAGAAAATCACATTTGGAATGTCTGAAAGGTGGTCTGGAGTAGTGCGGCAAAAACCAATGTTGAATTTACTCAAAATGCACAAAACAAAGTAATAGAAACATCATTATGACAAAATTTCTTACCTAAAACTTACTACTGAACTATACATATAGTGGAACTAAATAAACATTGATCAATTTAAAATTTAGTTGGTAAAGTGTGACCATGGGTATACCTATCACTAGAAACAGATGTAAACTTAGGTTATAGGTAGGTATCAAGAACTGAATATTATGTTTATAAGAGCTCAGCTAGTTAATGCATTGCTACAATGTTCCTTTAAACATTAAACAGAGAGTATAGATTAGTTACAGGTTATTGAAATTGTGATGTAATAACTATTATGCACTACTTAACAGTTTAGATAAGTAATTATATTTAAGATTCTCTGATAGATGAACTGTGTTCTTAGGGAGAATAAATGGTATCTAATAAATAATGATTCTATGTATAATGTACCTAAAACTTAGTAGTGAACTATATAGTGGATCTAAATAAACATTGATCAATTATTGATTGATTACTGTTTATATATTTATACATAAAATGCCTAAATACACATACCCTATTACTAGTGAACTATAAGGTGAATCTAAATATAGAATTATTAATTTTATTATATAAATATATTATTGATCACTGTTTATATATTATACAAAAAATGCATACAATTTAAAATTTATTGTAAAATAAATATCTATACTAATATTATAAAGCTGAAAAGTTTGTTTGAACGCGGTAATTCTTTTGAACTTTTTACTGTTGGATAGCCCATTTGTCGGGGAAAGCTATAGGCTATAATAATATCACACTACAACCAATAGGAATGGAGCAGCATTGAGAAATGTTGCATAAACAGGGAAGATTTATGCAGACTAAGTTGTGCGGGAAAGCTAGTCATCTAAATAGAAATAAGGGATATCAACTCAATATTCCTTTTCAAACATCGTTTGAACAGGGAATACAGAATGGTTACAGGTTATTGAAATTGTTAACATCCATTTTGTTGTCAAATGGAATAACTATTAAGTGCTACCTAACAGTTTAGATAATTATATTTATGATTCTCATGAAAATGAACTCTGTTACTAGGGAGAATAAATGGTATCTAATAAATAATGATTCTATGTTGTTATTTGAGAATTTCATTTCATAGCAAGCTCACTGATATTAAATAATAAATATATTCATAAAATTTGTTTCAATTGTTTGTTGTGCTTCAGCCGAAGCTTCAGTACCTATGTTGAATCTAGGCATACTTTCCCCCAATACATTCAGAACAACGAGTGCAACAAAGAAAACAGTAAGTATATCAAAAATGGATTATCTTATTCAGTAAGTATCCTTCCATGCTAAGACCTGTTCCAATGAAACTAGCTTTGTAATAAAAACTCGCATCCAAGTTCCTCTAAGTGTTTGGGCGCTATAGTTACTTATAACATCCTTAATAATGTCTGATTTAATTAAATTTAGGTTATCATCATTTGTTTACATTTTTAGTACTAATGACAACTACTTATGTAGCGTTCCGATCCTGACAGAATTTATTTGATTTTTCGTAAATTGCAGGCCGAGGGCTTTTATGTCAGGTTAATATTTTGAAAATTACGTAGTGCTGGCGAATAATTTAGCTACATAGAACGTCTAAATATTTTATTCTCAATGAAAACTATACTTTCAAATTATATTTGTATAAAACGGAACGTTATTTTTGAATGATAAGAACAATGAATGAACTAAATTGATTATAATCTGTGGCTGATTGCTAGATCCTTTGGTATCAGCTGGTCCACGGATTATCTAAGCTTTGTAATAAAACCAATAGTACTGTACTATATCCTGGACTTGAAAGTCTTCGTTTAAACCTTGATTTGATCTTTTCTTTGGAATAAGGCGGTAAGTGTCGAAACACACTATGCTGAAGATGCGCGACCGAAGTTCGGCGTGATTACCACCGCCTACAATGTTATTTGTACTTCATCAGCTGAACTTTTGGTTGAGTGGGACGTAAGTTCAAACGACAGCGCCCCATTTAAATTTCTGTGCTTATAGTGTGTCATATCAGCCGAATACGTCAAAACGTAAAATCAGACGTCGAACTTCAATCGCGTACCTTCGACATAGCCCGCCTTATTACAAAGAAAAGACCAAATCAAAGTTTAAACTAAGACTTTCAAGTCTAGGATATAGTACAGTACTATTGGTCTTATTACAAAGCGATAATCCGTGGACCAGCTGATACCAAAGGATCTAGCAATCAGCCACAGATTATAATCAATTTAGTTCATTCATTGTTCTTATCATTCAAAAATAACGTTCCGTTTTATACCAATATAATTTGAAAGTATAGTTTTCATTGAGAATAAAATATTTAGACGTTCTATGTAGCTAAATTATTCGCCAGCACTACGTAATTTTCAAAATATTAACCTGACTTATAAGCCCTTTGGCCTGCAATTTACGAAAAATCGAATAAATTCTGTCAGGATCGGAACGTTACACAAGTAGTTGTCATTAGCAGGCTTCCCAACTTAGGGCTTTTAGCCCTAAATTTAGGGCGGAAAAATGCTAATAGGGCTGTTTTTAGGGTTCAAAAAAATTTAGGGCTATTTTTAGAGTCATCCATGCCTCTAAGAATAGCCCTAAATTTTTTATAATAATAATCCATGCATCGCAAATTTGACTGACCAAAATGAGTAAAAGAGCTAAATGTCTGTGCTACAGCTCAAGCCACAGACATTGCCAATAAAAAACGTGCTAACATTTTTATCGGAACTCTCGCTCGCACTTATAAACCTAATGGAACTGTATAGAAGGTATGAGGGAGAAGGTTCGAACGACTACGAGTGTAATGGCTCAAGTTTTAGTACACATTAAGTACGCAATAAAACGAAGTGATTACTTACTCTGTGGTACACAAGATAAAAAATCTCTTTGACGTACACCATCATTGCCGGTAAATTAAAATATTTTAGGCAGAAAACATTATATCAGTTACAGTTATATAATGTTAACATGTATGACTTCCGGAATTCCGGAAGTCATACATGTTAACAAAACCCTAAGTTGGGAAGCCTGGCCTATTGTAACTTAGGTGAATTACAAAGCAACCCACTAAAAAATGAGAATTATAAAACTTTTTAAAAAAAAATATCACCGACTTCTAAAATAAATACAAGGCAACTAAAAAGCAATAAATAATATACCTAGAATAACAAAAACAAATTAAACATTTTGAAGTTGGTGCCATGAAATAGTAGTCTTTGTGTTTTATTCGGCAACAACTTCAAATTGTTCAATTGAAACGCCAAGTCGAGACTTAAACGACTTATTAACGATTATTGACATTGTAGATATTTAATTAATAAAAAGGTGAAAGTAAGTTATATTTTATTTACCTTAATAGAAGGGGAACATAAGCAATACCCTTGTATAGGTATACAATATAGGGATTTTTTTGGGGCTTTTGAATATTGATTTAGGGTTATTTAGGGGTATTTCATCTTGATCTTAGGGCAATTTGTTTTTAGGAGTTGGTAACACTGGTCATTAGTACTAAAAATGTAAACAAATGATGATAACCTAAATTTAACTAACTCAGACATTATTAGGGATGTTAGAAGTTTAATCTGAGTAACTATAGCGCCCAAACACTTAAAGGGACTTGAATGCGAGTTTTTATTACAAAGCTAGTTTTATTGGAACAGGTCTTAGCATGGAAGGATACTTACTCAATAAGATAATCCATTTTTGATATAGGTACTTACTGTTTTCTTTGTTGCACTCGTTGTTCTGAATGTATTGGGGGAAAGTATGCCTAGATTCAACATAGGTACTGAAGCTTCGGCTGAAGCACAACAAACAATTGAAACAAATTTTATGAATATATTTATTATTTAATATCAGTGAGCTTGCTATGAAATGAAATTCTCAATTATCTACATAGAATCATTATTTATTAGATACCAATTTTATTCTCCCTAAGAACAGAGTTCATTTTCATGAGAATCATAAATATAATTATCTAAACTGTTAGGTAGCACTTAATAGTTATTCCATTTGACAACAAAATGGATGTTAACAATTTCAATAACCTGTAACCATTCTGTATTCCCTGTTCAAACTATGTTTGAAAAGGAATATTGAGTTGATATCCCTTATTTCTATTTAGATGACTAGCTTTCCCGCACAACTTAGTCTGCATAAATCTTCCCTGTTTTTGCAACATTTCTCAATGCTGCTCCATTCCTATTGGTTGCAGTGTGATATTATATAGCCTATAGCCTTCCTCGACAAATGGGCTATCCAACAGTAAAAAGCTTAAAAGAATTACCGCGTTCAAACAAACTTTTCAGCTTTATAATATTAGTATAATAGATAAACAGTGATCAATAATATATTTATATAATAAAATTGATAATTCTATATTTAGATCCACCTTATAGTTCACTAGTAAGTTTTAGGTGCATTATACATAGAATCATTATTTATTAGATACCATTTATTCTCCCTAAGAACATAGTTCATCTATCAGAGAATCATAAATATAATTATCTAAACTGTTAAGTAGTGCATAATAGTTATTACATCACAATTTCAATAACCTGTAACTAATCTGTACTCTCTGTTTAGTGTTTAAACTATGTTTAAAGGAACATTGTAGCAATGTATTAACTAGCTGGGCTCTTATAAACATAATATTCAGTTCTTGGTACCTACCTATAACCTAAGTTTACATCTGTTTCTAGTGATAGGTTATACCCATGGTTACACTTTACCAACTAAATTTTAAATTGATCCATGTTTATTTAGTTCCACTATAATATGTATAGTTCAGTAGTAAGTAAGAAATTTTGTCATAATGATGTTTCTATTACTTTGTTTTGTGCATTTTGAGTAAATTCAACATTGGTTTTTGCCGCACTACTCCAGACCACCTATCAGACATTCCAAATGTGATTTTCCAACTTCAATATAAATAATGTGTGACATATTATAAGTGGAATGCATCAGATTGTTTTACATAGAGCACTATAATAGTTAATGATACTATTGTCGAACAAAAATAATCTGTGTTGATCTTCAACTTTCCACACTGCGTAGGTACACTTCACGTCGAGTCTGGTTGACCCAAACATTGCACAGACCACTTTAATTTTAGGACATCTCTGAGTTCTGTATATTAAATCTTCTCTCTCAATTCCAAGCTGTGATAAATGTTTTGAAAAACAATAATAAGCATGTATTATTAAATCTTTGGTCACACATCGCATTTCACTCGATTTTTGCGTTTATTTTGTTGCCACACCATATTTAGTTAGATAATAATTTAAAGTCACTAAACACGCATTATTCGTCATTAATAATTGAAACTAAAATACGCAAAATTGTAAATAAAATAACCTTAAAATGTCAAATTTTTTTACATTTTAAGGTTATTACCATAGTTAAACTAGGGTGATCGAAAGACTAATCTATAGACCAAAGAAGATCATCGATTAAGCGATGAACCTCGTTTTGTAATAAAGATTTTCGTAGATCCATGGTTTAAACTAGGATTTTCGTCAAACCAGGTTTAGTCCAGCTTTTGGAATAAGGCGGAGCGTGTTTAGACACTAAGCTTCATATTTTACTTCCTATCATAACGAAAGTGAGGGAATACCAACAGAGTAGGTAAAGTATGTTTGGGCATAATATAATTTTATGCCTTATTCTACTATATAGGTACCTATCTACTAATTTATTCTACTATTGCTCCAATTCCAGTAGACTGTGTAATATAGGTTTTTGGCTTGCAACAATCCTTTGTCCCCAACATTCGATAGTGTCCCAACATTCCAAGAATCAATATAGGATGATTTTTCGTTTACTTTGTAATTTTATTCATGACCTAAAATGCCGAGTGGTAACTGTTTATCAATCTCACTGCCAACAGTATTCAAGGCCCAATCTAGGGCAGGCAAACTGGGTAATTGCCCCGAGCGCTAAAATGAATTTGACTGGCCTGTTGATCTAGTGGTTAGTGGCCCTGACTGCTGAGCCGGAGGTCGTGGGTTTGATCCCCACCCAGGATAAAACTTTGTGTGATGAGCGATGGTTTATTCTGGGTCTGGGTGTTATTTATCTTTAATATGTATCAATTAAAAAACGCTGGTTTACATAGTACAAGCTCTGCTTAGTTTGAGATCAGATAGCGTTGTATGAGTTGTCCCAAGATAGTAAAAAAAATGTAGGGCTGCAAATTGTACCCTTGGAAAATTTGTCCCTGTCGAGCTAGGTACTTAAGCGATTCAACTTTGATTCAAGAGTGAGTCGCACGTACGACGGGGAGCCCCTCCCGTCGTACGACGTCGTGCGACTCACACTTGACCAATATTAGAGCGCCACGGTCCAACCTACATTTCAACACAATCCCGTCCTTGGCAAAATGTGAAAGTGTTAAGGACGGCGAAAATTATTTTTCCCGTAGCAGCTAAATGGCTAGATCGGGCCCTGACAGTATCAACTGTATATGAATCCATCTCAGCGTACGTAGGGAGTTCAAACATTCTTATAGAAAGTAAATGTATGCCCTGCCTCGAAATAATCCTAACTTCTTTAGCACTGGTTAGTGAAAGATCTTAATTTAACTCTTTACTTCTTAAGTGGCTTAAGTGGACGACTTATGTGGACTAAAGTAATTCCTATTACTTCTTGCATTATGTAACCTGAATTTTGATTACTTACGATACTTCCTTACCTTTCAATCCGTGACGAGACGATTTTCAACAAAATATTCTTCTGCTGCGATAGGTACTCCACTAGCCCCGAGTGCCACATGTCAGGGGCGCCAAATGACATGTTCAGTGGCGGATGCAGGGGGAGGCCCTAGCCACCCCACTCCCAAATCATACACTATTCACCCATTCTATTCTTATGAGTGGTGCAACAACGGCCCTGTCTGATTTAAGCCAAACGACAATTCATGATGCGCCCCCCAAACAACAATCCTGGAGCCACTAGGCATGTTGAAGTGGTACAAAGGGATGTTGATGGGGGCGCCAAATGCTATCAGGGAGCGCCAAATCGGGTGAAATGATGATTTGTTCCTGATTCGTCATATTCCAAATTGGTCATCTTCCAAACACGACACTTTCCAAACTAGTCATATTCCAAACTAGTCATATATTAGATTCGTCATCTTCCAAACTTGTCATTGTACAGTCAAACTGAATTTTAATAAAAACCAAAGTAACAATAATGTAAGTAACTAAATTTATTTCTTGTTAAAACATTTTTTAAGATTTAAAATATACCTATTTATGTTAAAAGCAAACACACTTTCTTTGCAATAAAATAACCAAGTATTCTCCTTAGAGAAAATAAATCATTAATAAAATTATACTTCACATAGCCTACTCAGACACTCCACAACAGTTATTTTTTTATCTACAAAATCCTGTACTATCTCCTTTTCTTTTGTGAATTTATTTAATTCTGTAGTTCGTCGGCGGTGCGTTTGGTTGGAATGTAAAAAAATTTTTTTTATTCTTATATCCTGGTGTAGTGCTTCTTCTCTCATCTTTTTTACAAATAAATACAATGAACCTTTTTTCTTTAATCTATGGTTAATTCTGTTGTTCCAACCTTCTACGGCATTATTTGTGCGGAAATTATCTTCATCAACACAAAATAAATTGCTAGTGATCTTTTGCATCCAAAAATTTACAAAATAATTATGAAATAACCTTATCTCGTTTGAATCTGAGGCAGAGTCAGATATTTCTAAGTATGCCTCCGGTACGTATTGTTTAGGTAACAAAGCTAGTTTTGCACATAATTTTGTATAAAATCTGCCTTCTTCAGTAGCAAATGCTCCACAATCCTTAGATTTTTTATAAACTCCGGATTACATACATGGTTAGGCTGCCTCATGACGACATTATTATCATTTACAGTAATGGAAGTTGCACACTCACCCCTTTTTGTACATCTCCATGTAACAGTACCATTTTTATTTTTTTTGTGTAGACTGTATTTGTATCCAGAATACAAAAGTAACTTTTTCCCTCTTTCACTTGCGATAAAATGCATTTCTTCGTGCGTACTATTATTAGAAGCCATCTATTATATTCACTCAATATAAATAATAAAGTGACAATGACATTAACTTCATGATAGACAAGTAACACTCATATAAATAGGTTCTTATCATAAAATTTACCACAAAGGATTTATTGAATTAATTTGTGCAGGCAAATGTACATTGTATGACAAATTTGGAAGATGACGAATCTAATATATGACTAGTTTGGAATATGACTAGTTTGGAAAGTGTCGTGTTTGGAAGATGACCAATTTGGAATATGACGAATCAGGAACAAATCGAAATGATGCTTATGTATGCATAACACGGCACTGTGGTAGGTACTCCAGCTTTACCTCAAAACATATTATAGTGCCAGTATCTTATCCATAGGAGGAGAAATATAAGGTAACAATAAAATGGCGGTTTAATGCAATACAATTTTATTTTTTTGACACTTAACCACTTCAAAGTGTGCCCATAAATTGTCATCAAAAAGCAATCGATTCGGAAAGAATATCATACGTAAATATTATAGGCACCTTATTATACCTAGCTATCAGGTATCTATGGGTCCGGCTCCATGCACAATCTTATTTGCACAAATTCTTGTTTGTACAAGCAAACATGTGCGTTATGAAGACGGTAAAACAGTATACCGCACAAATTAATCACCGAATGCAAAGTATCTGTAGTGTAAGCATTAGTATAAGTACCTATACGTAGCTATACGATTGTATGCACGTCACTCGCTCACGCGGAGCACCGTTGTCCTTGGCAGTCTCGCAATAAACATAGTACCGAACACACGTTGTTTCCTTCAATACACCACAGTGGCGACGAGGATGGCGAATAAAATCAAGGAATTTGATTTGAGCACGGGAAACTGGCAGTCGTACGTGGAACGCCTGGAGATGGTCTTTTTAGTGAAAGATGTAAAAGTGGAGATGCAGGTACCCACTTTAATATCAGTAATTGGAGAAAGTGCGTACGAGTTGATGGTGAACTTATGTAGCCCCACGAAACCGAAGGATAAAAGTTTCAAAGACCTATGTAAGTTGATGGCAGATCACTTACAACCAAAACCATCGGTGTTAGCGGAACGCTATAGATTCCGACAATGCCGGCAACAAGATGGCGTCGCCATTAGCGAATACTTAGCGGAGCTAAAGAAAATGGCACGTTTTTGTGAATTTGGGGCAAATTTAAGCGAAAATATGCGTGATCAATTTGTGTGCGGACTGGCAAATAAAAAAATCAGACAAAGATTATTTACGGAAGCGGGACAGCTGGATTTAGCGGAAGCGGTGCGGATTGCAACGGCGATAGAAGCTGCGGAGCGTGATGCTTCAGCAGTAGTCTCCATGAAGGCGGAGATGGCAGCTACACGCGATGAAGATGTCCACCAGGTGCACGTGAAAAGTTGTTCAGCATGCGGTGACATGCAGCACAGTAGCCGAGAATGCCGTTATCAGACATTCGAATGCAGCGGATGCCGAAAGATCGGACACCTTAGGCGGGTGTGCCCGGAGGGCGGTAGCACGAGTGGCCCTACGCACAGAGGAGCGACGCCGGGGGTCAAAACGGCGGGCGGACCACAGCAGAGACGAAGCGGTGGCAGTTTTCGTCGAGGGCGTGGTACCAGGCGTAGCACGTGGCGCGGTTCAACACGCACTCATCACCTGGAGGATTCGCAACGAGTTTGTGGGGACGAATATGGAGAGAGCGACCAAGAAGAACCAATATTTCAGATGTCGCTAAAGAAGTATAAACCGGTCAGTATATTAATATCGGTTAATAATAGGGAGTTATGTATGGAGATCGATACGGGATCGGCTTTGTCTTGTATTAACAGAACTACATATAATAATTATTTTTCCAATTCACCCGTAAAGCCGTGTAAATTAAAATTACGTTTTTATGATGGTACCATGATAACACCTGTTGGGTATATTGAAGTTTCTGTTACTTATGACGGTGATACAAAACTTTTAGATTTATATATTATAGATAACGGTACCACCTCTCTATTGGGCAGGCAATGGTTAGCCGAGCTAGGTATCGGAATACCGGAAATGAGCTTGCACAACATGGAAATAAACGAGTCGAAGCGTAATAATTACATACAGTGTATTTTTAATAGGTTTGGTGATCTATTTGACGGGAGTTTGGGACGGTTTACTGGCGGGAGGGCCCGGCTTAGCTTGCGGGAGGGCGCGTCGCCGGTGTTTCACCGCGCACGCCCTCTGCCGTACGCGCTGCGGGACCGCGTGGATGCGGAACTAGACAGCATGCTGGCCGCGGGGGTTATTGAAGCTGTCGACGCCTCTGACTGGGCCACGCCGCTGGTTATCGTTCGGAAAGCAGATGGAGCATTACGCATTTGCGCAGATTTTAAGGTAACTCTGAATCGTGTTCTTTTGGTCGACAAGTATCCAGTTCCGAAAATTGAAGATCTACTTACAAATTTGAACGGTAGTAAATTTTATAGTAAAATTGATCTTTCTCAGGCCTACAATCAAGTAGAATTGGATGACCCTCATAATTTAACCGTAATAAATACACACAGAGGTCTTTTTAAGTATAATAGGCTCATTTATGGACTTTCGTCAAGTCCGGGCATTTTTCAAAGGTTTATGATAAATATGTTGAAAGATATACCGAATATATCTGTATTCTTAGATGATATTTTAATTTCAAATAAATGTTTAAAATCACACATGGATACGATATTGAAAGTACTTAACCGATTAAAGGAATTTGGTCTTAAACTAAAGAAAAATAAATGTGTGTTTTTTGAGAGCCAAGTAAATTTTCTAGGTTATGTAATTGATACGAACGGTATAAGCGTAGATCAGAGTAAAATCAAGCCAATTATTGACATGCCTCGGCCCAAAGATGTTTCGGAGCTTAGGTCATTTTTAGGCATGGTCAATTTTTATGGACGGTTTATAAAGAATCTTAGTTGTATCTTAGGTCCATTGTATGAGTTATTAAAAAAACATACGCCATGGCGTTGGGATTATATACATGAGCAAGCATTTGAAAAAGTGAAACAGGTTTTGATAAGTACAGAGGTACTAGCGCATTATGACACCACTAAGGACTTAATAGTGACATGCGACGCGAGCGCAGAGGGTATAGGTGCGGTACTAGCGCAGCGAGACGCCCACGGCCGGGAGTGCCCGGTGGCATATGCGTCGCGTGCACTCATCGGGGCAGAGCGAGCCTATAGTCAAATACATAAGGAGGCTTTAGCGATTGTGTATACAGTAAAAAAATTTCATCAATATTTGTATGGCAGACAGTTCACGCTACGTACTGATCATAAACCTCTAGTAACTATTTTTGGAGCGGAGACGGGTATACCGAATATGACCGCGAATAGGTTACAAAGGTGGGCACTCATACTGTCCGCGTACGACTTTCGTATAGAATTTGTAAGCACTGACTCAAATACCGCGGATTGTTTGTCGCGTATGATAGCAGCCAATAGAGCAGAAAGTAGTCGCGGGAGTGGGGCAGAGGATAGTCAACCACTGCCGGAGTTAACCCATCTTCATTTTGCGAGCGAGGCTTTACTCCTTGATAACGCTCACATAAAGAAAAAAACGAACTCAGACTTAATTTTGAATAAAGTGTTATACTATGTACACAACGGTTGGCCAAACGAGGTCCAGATAAAACAATTGAAACCTTATTTCAATAGGAGAAAGGAAATTTACTCTGAGCTGGGTTGCTTAATGTGGGGCTATCGTGTTATTATTCCGTCAGAATATCGGGTAAAAATTCTAAAGGAACTTCATGAGGCTCATTTAGGAATAGTTAAAACTAAAGCATTGGCGAGGAGTTATGTTTGGTGGCCGGGGTTAGACGAGGACATAGAAGCTCAGTGCCGTTCGTGTAGGGTCTGCGCCGCGGTGGCCGACGCTCCGCCCGGTCATGAGCCCCGGCCGTGGGCGTGGCCGCCGTGTCCCTGGACTAGGCTGCATGTAGACCTTTTAGGACCCCTCGCGGGGGCTACGTATTTAGTACTGGTCGACTCACATTCTAAGTGGATAGAAATATTTAAAATGACGTCAACGACCGCTGGTAATGTTATTAAAAAATTAAGAGAGGTGTTCGCTCGGTTCGGTTTACCGAAACAAATCGTTTCTGATAACGGTCCCCCGTTTTCTAGCACGGAATTTGAAATTTTTTTAACTGGGAATGGAATAGTACATTTTTTTTCTGCCCCGTATCACCCGTCGTCAAATGGCGCCGCTGAGAATGCCGTTAAAACTTGTAAAAGAGTCATTAAAAAAGCAACCGTTCAAAATATTGACGTAGAAACTGCATTAGCCCGCTTTTTACTCATATATCGGAATACGGAACACTGCACGACGGGCGAAACCCCAGCGCAGTTACTTCAAGGTCGCGCGCTCCGCACTCGGCTAGATGCACTGCGATCGACGCCGCCTGCGCGGCCAGTTGATAACACTGATAACGGGGAGCGGGAGCGGACGGTCGTAGCCTGTGCACGGCGCGTTCGTAGTGTCCAGGCAACGCAAGTGCGTCACGCGGGGGGCACACAACGTTCACTAGCTCCGGGCACATCAGTTTATTATAGAAATTACGGACAGGGTTCTAAGTGGTCGGTAGGAGAAATCATTAAACGAATAGGTAGGACGGATTATACTGTTAGGACTCAGGAGGGAACTGTGATACATCGGCATGTAGACCAATTAAGAAACCATTCAGAGTTGAGTAATTTGTCACCCGCGAACTTTATTCCGAAAGATTCCTCAAATCCATTTGTGTCGTATCCTCTGCCGACGCCAGCGAGTGTGGATCAGCCGGAGGAGCCGGCGCTTCCCGCCAGTAATACCGGTGGGACGGGACACTCGGTACCGACAGGGGAGATACCACCCCGGATTCGGAGACCACCTATACGTTACGGTATAGACGAGTTTTTACTGATAGGGTGTTCAGTCTTGAGGTTGCAAAATAAAACTCACGTGTGATGTATAAGTAAAAGGTGAAAGAGGTATATTAAATAAAAGTGGCACGTTATATTTACAAAATAAGGTTCGCAAGTTGTATTGCATGTAGCAAGTCAGTGCATCGCGACCGACCAATCACGACGACTGCGGTGCATTCTCGGCGCCATATATAAACGTGTGGCACAGCGCGCGGCTTAGTGCATAAATAGTTATTGCGTTGGGATGTCGTCTTTTTCAGCACGCGCGCTACGGTGTCGGCGTCGCGATGTCGGGCGCTATCGGCGGCTTGGCATGTAGGACGCCACATCACTCCCCCTCAAGCGAAGCGTACGTTGTGTTTCACCGTGCGGCCGGATCTTGTGACGTAGGCGCTGCTCGGTGAAGACGATGACGTTGCGTTGTCGCTAGGGGTCATGATCGAAGATGCAGTGTCGCTCGATGCGTGGATCCGTGGCACTGCGCCGCATGATGCTGTGCTCGATGATCTAGTGGGTGAAGCTGTGTCGCTCGGTGCGTGGATCGGTAGCGCTGCGCCGCTCGGTGCTGTGTTGCAGATATAGGCCGGCTTTAATCTGTCGACAGAAATAACAGCGGTGCGAAGCGGTAACCGCAGTGTAAAGTGTTTCCCGTCTGGGCTGCGCTGTAAAACTTCGTACGGGCCATCATATGGAGGTGTGAGAGGTTTGCGTACGGTATCGTTGCGCACAAACACATGTGAGCAGGTTGCGAGATCCTTGTAGACGAAAGTGTTCATCGTTGATGCTCGAGCTCTCGGAGAAGGTGTTAGTGACGTCATCGTTTCGGTCAGCTGACGGACGAAATCCGCGTCTTCAATGTTCGACGTTGTAGGTACGAAGAAATCAGACGGAATGCGAAGAGTCGAGCCGTATGTCATTAATGCCGGGCTGACAGATGAGTCGTCACGTAGTGCATTTCTAAGCCCTAGTAGTACCGTAGGAAGTTCGTTGACCCACCTCCCGTCGTTCGTTCTCGCCATCAGTGCCGCTTTGAGGGAACGATGCCATCGCTCGATTTGTCCGTTCGCTTGGGGATGAAAAGCCGTAGTCCGTATTCGAGTTACGCCGAGTTTCTTCATGAGTGAGGTAAACAGTGACGACTCGAATTGTCTCCCTTGGTCCGTAGTAATCTGCAGAGGACAGCCGAATCGTGCTATCCACCCGTCGTACACAGCCTTCGCGACGGTCTCAGCTGTGACGTCACGTGTGGGAATTGCTTCAGGCCATTTGGTACAGCGATCTATCATCGTCACGAGGTATCTATAATCTTCCGATGGAGGTAAGGGCCCGACTATATCGACGTGCACATGTTCGAAACGCGACGACCGTTGAAACTCGCCGAGTGGACTCACGACGTGTCGTTGAACTTTAGCGCGTTGACAGCTGATACATGATTTCGCCCAAGTACCTACGTCCTTGTTGATCGACGGCCAGAAGAACTTTGTAGTCATAATTCTTCGCGATAGTCGTACTCCCGGGTGACTAAGTTCGTGCTGCGCTTTGAAAGCTGGGACGCGATACGGCGGTGGTAGGTATGGACGAGCGTTCGCTGTTGATGTTTCGCACCATATCGGTCGTTGAACTCCCGGTAGGTTGACGCGCGTAAACTTGAGATTCGGATTTTTCATAGATTCGCGTAGTTCGGAGTCCTCTTGTACCTCCGCGAGTCTATTATAGTCGACGGTTGCGTTGAGTACTTCGACTTCAGCGATACGTGACAACGCGTCAGCTGCTTCGTTCTTATCACCGTGAATGTACTTGATGTTAGTGCAAAATTGACTGATGAAGTGTAGTTGTCGCTCTCGTCTTGGTGTGTCGCTGCTACTCGGCGTTCTTGTTAGCGCGTACGTCAGTGGCTTGTGGTCGGTACATATTGTGAGGTCATTGCCCTCTACGAGTCGGCGTAAGCTCTTAACAGCTGTATACATTGCTAATAATTCGCGATCGTATACACTGTACTTACGTTGCGTCTCGCTCATCGTTTTGGAGTAGAAAGCGAGTGGTTTCCACGTATTGTCGATCTTCTGTTGTAGAACGGCACCAATACTGCTGTCAGATGCGTCGGTGAGAAGACATAGTGGAGCGTTAGGTATGGGATGCGATAAGACGGTGGCCTCGAGTATGCTTTGTCGGCATTGCTCAAAGGCTTGTTCGGCTTCGGGTGTCCATAATATTGGTGATTTATCGTTTTTCTTACTATTGTGTAGGTATTTGTTTAACAGATGTTGATGTTCGGCTTGGTGGGGTAGGCAGCTACGGTAGAAGTTTATCATACCTAGGAATCTTCTTAATTCTTGAACTGTGCTTGGTTTTGGAAACTTGAGTATGGCTTGTATGCGATCTTCAGTGGGTTTGATACCGGCCGATGAAACTTCGTAGCCGAGGAATTGTATCTTGTCCTTGCCGAACTCACACTTGTCGACGTTAAGTGAGACACCGTAGTTGTTCAGTCGTTCGAGTACCTGATGTAAGTGACGCTCGTGTTCCTCTTCTGTTTTCGAGTGGACCAACACGTCGTCGACGAAACAGAATACATTGTCGTCGAGTCCTCGCAGTACTTCATGCATAAAACGTTGAAATGTCTGACCTGAGTTACGAAGACCGAATGTCATGCAGTTAAACTGAAAGAGGCCAAATGGGGTTATTATGGCCGTCTTCGCAGCATCTTCTTTCTCCATTGGTATCCAAAAGTACGCCATTTTTAAATCGATTTTTGAAAATATTTTCTTTCCGTGCAGTTGGTACGTGAAATCTTGAATTCGCGGAATGGGGTACCGATCGGGGGTTGTCACGGCGTTGAGACGGCGATAGTCGCCGCATACGCGAAGTGAACCGTCCTTCTTCTTAACGACGTGTAGTGGACTAGCCCATGGACTATTCGACGGCTTGCAGATACCCATCTCCATCATCTTCTCGAACTCTAACTTCGCTGCTTTGTACTTATCTGGTGGCAGGGGGCGTGGCCTCGAGTAGATCGGTTGTCCTGTTGTCTCGATGCGATGTGTTACTTCGTGTTTCGTCGGTACTTTGAGTGACATGGGTCGCAGAACGTCTGGGTATTGTTTCAGCAGGTCGTGATAGGCGTGGTTGCGGTTGATGACGTAAACGGCTTCGGTACTTTGCACTGTGATGGTGTTTACACTGAGGTCGGTGATGCGGTCGATGAGTTTGCGGTGATGTAAATCGACTAGCAATTCGTGCCTCGCTAGAAAATCTGCGCCTAGAATTGATGTTTTCACCTCAGCGACCGTGAACGTCCACTTGTAGGCTCTACGTAAACCCAGGTTGAGCTCGAGTGTACGCTCTCCGTAGGTACGTATCTCCGTTCCGTTTGCGGCGAACAATCTGTAGGTATTTTCTGTCGGCTTCGTGGGTTTCTTATTTCTAGCGGCTAACACAGATATGTCGGCTCCGGTATCGACGAGAAACTTCTCTCTGCTGTTAACATCGACGACACATAGGCGGTAACTTGGTTTGTTAACATCGACGCCCGCCAACGTGGATGAACGTTCTAGTTTTCCGACTTCTGCTTCTGTTTAGCACACGGCGGTTCACATTTTCGGGCTTCGTCACCAAATTGAAAATGATAATAACATACCCAATCTGGATCTCCGGGCTTACGGTTCGTGTAGGCACGTACTCGCGAGTTCGACCGCGATCGATTTTGGCGGTAACGGGAATGATGCGTCGAATTTTGTTGTCTCGTGCGAAGTTCGGCGATTTCTAGCGATAATTTCTCGATCTGTTTAGATAGTAGGTCAAACTGCAGGTTTTCGTTTGGTACGTGTTTTCTTTCGAGCGTATGCGCGGAGTTTAACGATGTTGATGGCGACGGACACGTGGGACGCACGGCGACCGCGGCAACCGTCGCAGGTTCGAAGTGTTCCACCATTTTGTCAGCCATCGCAGCTAGGCCTTCGAGCGACGATTCGGTGTTCACGGCGAGCACGGCGCGCACTTGCGTAGGTAATTGATTGAGCCACATTACCTTTAACGCCTCTTGGGTCAGCAATTTCCCGCCTAAATCAGTCATCTTGCGCAGTAACTGGCTAGGCTTCATGTCGCCGAGTTCTAAGCCGCTGAGCAGCTTCTGCAACTGGCGATGGTCGGACTCTTGAAACGTGGAAATCAGCCTATTTTTCAGTGTAGCGTATTTGTTGCTCGCGGGCGGGCTCAGCACGATGTCGGCGATCTGCTCCAGGTCGTTGCAGCCGAGCAACGGGACGACGAGATTGAACTTCTGATCTTCTCCAATTCTGCTAGCCGCAACGGCGGCTTCAAACTGCGCGAACCATAGGCGTGGGTTTTGGCGCCAAAATGGCGGCAGACGCGCAGGCAGCGAGATTGTGGCGACGTCACACGTAACGGTCGTTACCTGTTCTTTCACGTCTTCTACTTCTTGTGGGCTGGTTTCCTCTGTAGACATCTTGGAGTTGCTCCTTGATCACGTCGGGGTCACCAATTTACTGATAGGGTGTTCAGTCTTGAGGTTGCAAAATAAAACTCACGTGTGATGTATAAGTAAAAGGTGAAAGAGGTATATTAAATAAAAGTGGCACGTTATATTTACAAAATAAGGTTCGCAAGTTGTATTGCATGTAGCAAGTCAGTGCATCGCGACCGACCAATCACGACGACTGCGGTGCATTCTCGGCGCCATATATAAACGTGTGGCACAGCGCGCGGCTTAGTGCATAAATAGTTATTGCGTTGGGATGTCGTCTTTTTCAGCACGCGCGCTACGGTGTCGGCGTCGCGATGTCGGGCGCTATCGGCGGCTTGGCATGTAGGACGCCACAAGTTATTTTAGTTTTATCATGTTTTGAATATTCTCTTAGTATAGTTTTAGTATAGTTTTATTTCTAAGCTAGGCGAATGGGCCGAAACGTTTTGTTATATGTTTTAGTCACAGATTGTATTAGTATATAGTTTAAGATTTATTTTGAAACCATGATAGAGGTATTATACACATAATGTTGTTTATGTTTAAGTTTGTAATTAAATAGTAGTTGTAATTTGTATAGTACGTAAGTGACCGATAAGGAGGGAGGTGTAGTGTAAGCATTAGTATAAGTACCTATACCCCCTCGACTGTCCGCGACCTCCAGGAGGTCGCGACTAAAATACCCATGACTGTCCGCGACCTCCTGGAGGTCGCGGTACGACTATATTTTAAAGTTCAAACAAACCTACTAAACCTGCACCTATCCTTTTCAAACTTGGCAGAATGTTAGATCGTTGGATAAAGATGCATAATAATACCACAGTTACACCATAATTTCATATTAAACCTGTTTATTTCGTCTGTATTTAGTTGCCGTTGGCGCGCTTTTATACATGGTATTGTGTGTTGTTGTGTTGTTTGTGAAGGGTGTAGTCAGTGTGAAACTGTGTTGTTTTAGTGTTATACTGTGATAAAAACATCGACAGGTAAGTCATAAACACTTTTTAATACAAACACAACGTCTCAAATAACGATTTGGATACAAATTTTACATTTTATCGTAAATTGGCCGCCATTTTGAACAAAAAAAAAAAAATCGTATTGTTTTATTGTTTTTATAACAAAAACATTCTTGTGGCTGGAAACTGTTGTTACTATTACCGATAACATACATATCTTTAGACTTATCACTCATTTCATTTGAATTACTCCGATTAGATATTTCGTAAACTTAAAAATAAAAAAAAAACGAAATTCAGGGACCCCCGGGGGTCCGAGGGGCCGAGGCAATACCAGTGATTTTTCTAATATTTTCGTATAAAACATCTCTATTTTTGTATTTTTTAATTAGTAAATAACATTTAATTAAAGAATATACATTAACATGCAAAATAAAATTGTATAAATTACGATAAATACGCAATAGTGTGAGACCCTCCATTTTGGTATCATATTACAAGACTCTTATCGCTATATCGAGTTAGCTGGAACTCGTTTGTTTACATAATAAATATTATAGCACTTGGAACTGTTTATGTTACGAACAAAGACCGACTGAAGCTATTAAGATAAGATTTATAGCCACTCGAACCTCGAGGCACGCTACAATTGAAGTTTAAAGTAAACAATATTTTTTTTGTTTACGTTTCGGGTCGTTCTTATCAGGTACTTAAGTGCCGGTCTTAAGTGGGCTGGTGGTGTAAAAAAAATGTATGAGGTGGGTTGTTTTTATGATTGATTATTGTTTAGTGGTTTATATTATTGCGTATAAATTATTTAGTATTTGAATTAATGGCTTTTATTATTATTTATGATTTTTTTTATAAATAAAAGGAGAAAAAATCACGTGACGCGCCTTTAACTTCCAATTGATAAAATTCTACAAGGTGGTATGTGCAAAGTTATATTTTTTCTCATAGCTTATTTATCAACAAACAATTATATATATATATTTAAATAGGTTTAATACATAATTCTAAAGATATATCGTTCGTATCCTTCCCGGCCGACGTTTGACGTCAATTTGACAGATGTACGGTGACGGCCATGGTATTAGCGCCATTTTGGGTTGGGACTGGGTAGCGGATATGTAGCTATACGATTGTATGCACGTCACTCGCTCACGCGGAGCACCGTTGTCCTTGGCAGTCTCGCAATAAACATAGTACCGAACACACGTTGTTTCCTTCAATACACCACAGTATCTTTGGGGTTTTATAAGCCTACCCAGAAAAATATGCAATCGAATAGTTTAAATCGGTTTAGTAGTTTCTGAAAAAATCGCGAACATACATCAAACAGCGAACCACCTTTTGTAAAAGCGGTTAAAAACGCTAGTTTGTACAAATTGAATTGCACGTATAGTACGGGTTCCCTAGCAAAATTTAAAATGATACATATCAAGCTGGAATTGCCATGGTAGCTTCGTTTTGACGAGACGCCCAACTTTATGTACGAGTATACGACAACTTTATAAAAATGGCGCGGTGGGAGAGTGTCCGACTGCTACGCATGAGGTCGTGGGTTCGATATCCACATGGGACACCACTTTGTGTGATCCACAAATTGTTGTTCCGAGTCTCTGGGTGTACTATACTTTGTGTCCGTGACTTGTGTTTGTAAAGTCCCCTGCGACGCAGGGCTTGTCTGCTTACTGCGGGAGTCGTCTTTTTTTTTACAAAAAACAAAAATTTGAAAAAAACAAGTGTTAAATATGACAAACTTATCTTTGCCGTGGGAAAACTATTATCCCCATACATCAACATTTGCCGCAGTTAGTTTACCAACCGCAAATAAAATTGTTATTAAAAAACGACTTTTATTAAGCAGCAATTACGGCTTTTACTTGTGCTAAGTGCCATGTAGCTTGTAGTGAGTGACGTCATAGTTTGACGATAAAATTGCGTGTATAGTGAATGCATATCGCTATCGTGTGGACTCCACACAGTTTTTGCACAAACTGTTTGCGCATGCATGTTGCTATCGTGTAGACACTTTGCAGTTTTTGCGTCAATTTTTGCACAAACTGCGCATGCATGTTGCTGCGTGTAGCCAGACCCTATGTGAAAGCTATTACCAAATATTACCCTAATTTATTTGTTTACTTATTTTGTACTAATCGAAAAGAATTTATCCTATCTTATTAGAAATTCGTTTCTCCATTAGATGATAGGTCTTCGTATGCACAGTCAGCGACCTTTGATTGTCAAACGTTTTATCACAAGCCTGACATTTTAGTATAACAGGCTTCGCGCCATGGACTTTTACTTCGTGGTTATTTTTCTTCGTGTAGTCCGTAAATTTCTCTCCACAGTAACCACATTTACTCCTCATAGAACAAGTTATATGAACAGCTCTCTCGTGGTCTTTCTTCTTAACATGAGTATTAAAAACTTTTGAACAGTATGAACACGTGAATTCTCCAGTTTTATGCCTTGCAGCGTGACTCTGAAGGATTCTTTTGTTAACAAATCCTCCACCGCACACATCACAAATAAAATTCCTGAAATGCGAATTCATATGTTCAAGCAAAACTTTAAAATTGTTGTACTCATTCTTACAGATCACACATTTTATTTTACCACCGCTTTCAAATTTAAATGGTAAAACGTGATCGTTTTTAACATTATTAAATTGTTTTCCGTGAATCGATTGTAAATGATCAGTTAAATCGTCTAAATTATCGATATTCGTCTTACACAGTTCACATTTTAAATCAGTGATGTCCAGTTTAACAATATAATTTGGCATTGGCACGTTTTCCATGAAATTGATTTTGTCGTCATTATGTACCATGATTATGTGTTCTTTTAGCTCATTTGGTGTTGCGTATTGCTGATGGCAAAAGCAACAGCCATAGCCGATTCCTCCGTACCTTCCTATGGGTGTCGCATTAGAACTACTTATAACAATTCTAATATTATCCTTGTGATTGTCTACTTCACTTCTCATAAGCCATTTAACTTTCTCCGTTTGCTTATCCAGTTCTTCGCTTGGTTGAATCTTAATTACCTTGAGCTTCCTAGGTTTAATTTCAATGATGTCTGATTTCTTCACCTTTGGCTTTGCTTCAATCTTTAACATCCGTTTCTTCTTTAATGTCGTATCTATAAATAACAATAAAAAAGGTTTTACTTACATTTTTAAATAAGGAGATTTATAGGGCAAAGCTAATAAAAAAATATTACGATATTATGCATTTATTCCGTGTAAACATTTATTTATTGGTGTACATGGTTTTTCTAGCTCCTAATTATATAATCTAATGATATTTATAAGTACATACAACAGAATAATAACAAAGATAGAACATAATATAAAATGTAATGTTAGGCAACTGAAATTTGTATAATTATCAAATTAAGTGAGTAGGGATAGTCCCTGCATTGGAAAGATCAACTTCAACAGCCCACGCCTCCAAGACTGTTGAGTATAAAACAGGGGCGTAGCTATCGCCTTAGCAGCCGTATTAATTATTCGGGGTCCCGAACGTGTGTTACCAATTGCAACCCTTCACTGAACTACCAATTGCAGCGACACTCACTGAAGAGTTATTTGCAAATTTGTGCCTTTTTTGGGACGTTGGACAATTCGGACATCAGCATCATCCAACTAATTTTTATTTAAGGGAAGCTACGCCCCTAGTGTGGCGGCTCTTATTTCGCGAAGAATGAGGTTTCTTCTTCTTTAACCTTTAAACTATTTATTATACCTGCACCTGGATAAAGGAGATATCTACCTTATTTTACTTCGTGATTAATCTAGGACAGGGATGGCGAACCAATGGCACAATTATACAATATTTTGGGCACGCTACCGATCATTCTCGAAAGCTAGTAATTCGATTTAGATGGGGCTTTCGCTATTCGACTGCATATTTTTCTGTAAAGGTTTTAGTGTACGTAAAACGATACCTTAACTCGTCAAAATTATTTGACGGCACGTCTATAGCCTTTCGCCACACGTCTAGGACGTTTATACCTACAGCCCAAAAAATAAAGTTAAAGAGGGTAGACCTACAGAACCAATTTTAAGCTAAGCAATAAATATTTAGACAGACTGAGGTCATATAGGTCGTTTGAATCTTAATCGCTCAGACACGACTCGCGTTGCAGTAATGTATTTTAAGACAATCGTGGGAGTCGAAGGAACATGTACATGTATATTTATCCACGTATTTCTCCAAAAGTAGTAGTCAGATTGTGATCATTCTTTGATTACATTTTTGTATCGATTCGAAATGTATACCTAATACCCTAAAACTACAAAATATTGAGAGCGTTATTTTGTGCTAAAGCATTCAAATTAGTAATTTTGTACTTCACTATTTGGTGAGTATCTAAAATATTTGTGAATCTTTCAAAGTTGAAAACAATAATATAATAATAAACAAACATTTTTTTTAAAGCATTGCTAGTTCACCCATGCGGCTGTGTTCAGAACGATCATAAATTTTCAACCGATCTATAAAATTGTCTAAACACCGGCCAAACGTGTACTATGTACCTACTTTTTACGGTTTTGGGAGGGGTGTTCAACCCCCTCCCTCCCCAGTTACGTTAGTGCACTTTATAGGATCTGGTATTTTTGTGCGAAAGACAATAAGCGCTTGCTAAGGCCTAGTTTATGAAAGAACAAGTAACTGGGAGCTGGTTGGAGTTGTAAAAATGGCGGCAGACTGACCTGTCTTTATTTTTACAGCTCCACGTTTATCATGTAAAAATACTTTGTACATGCAGATAAAGTGTGTTGTTGCATTGAATACTTGACTCTAGCAAAATTAGCATTTAAATTATACTAGATTGCCAACAATTTATGTAAAAACAAAAAAGAGTTTGTTTTTGCGTTGACAATTCTTGCAGAAGTTGTAACAGACAATGAAAATCTGTTAAAAAAGCCTAAACCGTATTAGTAAGTGGGCGAATGCAGAATATACTGGATGCCAATTTAGTTCCTGATCATCATGATCAATCCAATGCCTGAGGGATCACACCATGAAAAAAGAAAAAAAAATATTAACCCAGACTCCGCGCGTTATCTTCGGATTCGAATCAAAATATTAAAAAAAATATCAAAATATTCATTTTTTAATTATTGCGATTGACTGTCATGGTGTGATGCGAGGACTCGACTAAATAAATCGGCATCCAATGTATGGGAACAGTCCACTAGTTAATATCAAAATTCAATTTCTTGTACATCAAGTATCAGACGTACAGTGAAACCTTTTATGAATCGTCAAACCTCTTTCACTAGTAAACATTTTGCGACATACTTCACAATTGAACTCTCTCACAACACGATGCGCCTTCTCCTCGTGTTTAATCATCTTATTATAGTCTTTAAATCTCCTCTCACAAATATTACATTTCGGCCTCTTTTTCACATACAAATGTACCACTCTTTCATGGACTTTCATTTTAATTCGTGTATCAAAAACTTTAGTACAATAACCGCATTGGAAAACACCAGTTTTGTGTCTGTACATGTGTGCTTGCATCATTCTTTTGTTAACAAAGCCAGCTTCACAAACTTCACAAATGTGATTGCTGTAATGTGTATTCATATGTTCTAATAGTATCTTGAAATTTCCGTATTCAGAAGGACATTCAGTACAGTGGAGCTTATCCGAATCAAATCGAAACGGAACGATATGATTTGGAATATCTTTATGAAAAAATTGTTCGTGTTCCATAGTTAAATGGTCGATCATTTCTTGCAATTCTGTAATTTCTTTTTTGCATATGTCGCAGCGTAATTTTGTGATATCCAATTTCACGATATAGTTAAGCATTGTATAGTTACTCATAAAAGCTGATATTGCGTCTTCATCGTGGCGTTCTATTGTGTGTGCTTTAAGTTCCTTAGCTTCAATATATTGTTCTGAGCAATAGCAGCAAGTGTATCCGAGACTGCCGTAGCGTCCTATAGGCGTAGCATTTGTGCAATGGAGTATAGTTCTTATATTCTCTCTGTGTTTTTCAACTTCAGGTTTGACGAATTGTGTCTCGTTTTCGTTTTGTGTCATAGATGTTGGCATATAATCGCCAGTGAATATAATACATGACGTGTCAACTTCGATCTCGATCATTGAAGCCGGCTCGATACCTACGAACAAATTTATTGTTAAAGTATGGCAATTAAAAGTTTTAAATATATTAAGTATTATAATTAGATTTTCACTGCTGCAACACTGACCTCTGCTAATATAAGATATGCCGGTTTCCTCATGAGGTTTTCCTTCAGTAGGGGAAAGGTAAACTAGATGATCCCCCTTAATTACAACAGCACCCTAGCGCTACATAGCTTTTTTTTGTAAAATGTGGTACCCGATGCCCCCTCACCTCTGTCAATCGTGATGGCGTCATATGTGACATCCAAATTTATAAGTAAAAAAAAATAGTAATTATCTAAGGTAAGGTTGACTTTAAGGCTATGTAAAATGTGGTTTATATGGGCTATTCTTCTATAATGACTGTTAAACCTATTGTTGGCTTTGTTTAAAGCTCTGTTTTATTGTATAACGACATGGTACCCCAGACCTGCATGTGCCGTTCTGTAAAAAAAAAATAACCAAATGTATCGAAAGCGCAAAAACTTAAGAACGCCTGGAACGGCTTCAATTAATTATTACTAATTAATTATTATTGTAGTCCAAGGAAGGTTATTACGGAGACATTTTTCATGCTATTTTGAAACCGGTTCTTTTCCAGACACTCAGAACCGGGGATTACTAATTCTTTTTGAACCAGGAAAAACCGGTTCTATACCCTAGGGCCTCTGGACTACCATTGCTCCAGGTAAATGTACCAAAATATTATGAACTGCAACTGTCGTATTTATAATAATAATAATTAGTTCTAATACAATTGCCTTATTTTTTACATTGAAATGTAAAAAATACTTCCGTATTTTAGAAATAAATAATAAACTACATTGTGTAAACTTTACCTACAATGCCTTTGGTGTCCATGTATTCAGGGCGCTGTTCGGGCTCCCGCAACGCACGCTAACGTAGATAGGCGCGGATTCAGAGAACCTTAATGAATTGAAGAAATTTTACTCAACCGGCCAATATGAGTCGCTCTCGGCAATTGCTTGCCAAAACACACCGGTCTAGAGTCAAAATTCCCAAAAAAAAGGTGTTTCATCGAATCTGGCGGGGGAAGGGGGGGGGGGAACCACGTTGAAGTAGGTCCGCACCTGAACGTAGACGACTTTTATGGGTAAAAAGGTGACGTTTATGGTAGGTAGGTACGAAGGGTAACGAAGGGTACCTGCGTGAGAGCTCAAATACCTAGCGTGTTGTAAATGTTGGGAGATAGGTTCGACCTATTCTACAGCGCAAGTTTACCGAACTTCCATGTGTTTTGAGTTAGGGGAGGCTGTTTAAGAGAGAGGGGGGAAGGGGAAGTGTAATATTTAAGTACTGACATCGGTAGTAAAAATTAATCACTCTATGTGTTGCTAAGCGCCAATCTCGAGAGCAGCTTATTATTTTTTTAGAATATTCCTTGAAGTACGAGGATGATTCTTACGGAAAGAAAAAAATAAAAAATACCTGGAAAAGTCTAAAAACAACACTTTTTATACTCCCATGCAATCGATTCGTAATCCCTACTAATATATAAATGTGAATGTAAGTTTGTTTGTTACGCTTTCACGCGAAAACTACTCAACCGATCATCATGAAACTTGGTACACATATTCTTGGAGGTATTACAAGTAACGTAGGATTATAAAAAAAGGGGGAAAATTTACGCAGACGAAGTTGCGCGGGACAGCTAGTAATACATAAAAATCAATTTGAACTTTAATACCATAACATAAAGTTTAAGCGTTAGTGAAGAGGTTCCGGGAAGGCAAAACAATTGAGTGACATTAGTACCGTCAATAAATATTAATGTCAATACTGATTAACTCTGTTTTTTCTTTTTTTTATCATACTAGCTGACCCGGCGTCCCGAAAAGCAGAATAAGAAATAAAGAATAAAAAATAAAGAATCGACTGAGCGGTACGAAGTTCGACGGGTCAGCTAGTCTATACTTCTATAGTACTCGTAATATTAAAAAGAGGAAAAATTTGCTTGTTTGTTTGTATTGAATAGGTTCCGAAACTACTCTAACCCCGTGTGACATAGGCTATTTTTTATCCCTGTATTCACACGGGAACGGGAACTACGCGGGTGAAACCGCGAGAAGTCCGCTAGTAATAAATAAACTAGTAATTGTATCAAAAATTTTATTGAGATATTAAGAGTACTTATGTAATACACATTTTAACTTAAAACTAAGCTATAAAAAAGCCGAAAATTAATATCTTGGGACAATTCGAACAATCCAACCGAAACATAAGCTTACGTAATGCGATTTTACTGCCATTAAATAAATAACAACAGCGCGTTAAAATTTCTTACTGCGAGTTTATAGGAGCAAATCACTATGAAATTACTTTCGGTAAGCACCTGTAATGACATATCATAATAATTATCAGATAACGAAACATAAAAAATACTAACGTAATCTATTACTACATACCTACAATAAGCTAAAATATTATAAAAACAAAAGTATCCTATGTTTCTGTTCCACAATTGAGACAAATCACACCACACCTCACACGATAAAATCGGCCATCAAGCCGTTTAGGCTGTATACAGTGCCAAAAAAACTTATTATACTCGATAAACATCACCCTCCTTGTGGCCAGTGTCGGCTTAACCTAGCAGGAGTAGCAAAAAAGAGGTCCCTAAATACAGTTGGATCAACGTAACTTGACCGGATTGAAGTTAGGTTCTTACCACTTTCGCGCATTTCATAGAGATGCAACCCTAAAATTACCTACGAAAACGATGTTTATTCGATTAAAAATACTAACAAAATTTTAATTCAACAATATAAAAATACTATTTAAATGAGTAATAAAAGTTTAAATTTAGAAAAAAAGTCTAAAAATAACACTTTTTTAAACATACTCGTATAACAGTTACAGTAAATACTAAAGAAAGTTTGAAAACCATTTCTTTACGGAAAAAATCACAAAAACCATAATACTAATTATGACAATGTAATGCGTAATCGCATCTCTAATTCTCTTGGTTTAGTTACCTACCGCCCCCGCCCCCTGCTTCCTGTCAACATTTACTACTAAAAAATGCATCTGCGCAACCACTTTTCGCCAACTTCAATCCGGTCAAGTTACGGTGATCCTACTGTATCCAAGCTCTACGTTGATCCTACTGTATCCAAGCTCGCCCTTCTCAACCTGAGCGTAATTTTTTATTGAGCATAGCATACTCATGGCAGATCAAATGCCCTGTGATAGGCAGCCATTACACGTTCCATCTAGATCGAGATCCCGTGATAGCGATCAATGATCTTGATCAGATTAACTGTGTGACGTATTGAATTGATGGATCGCGACATGTACAACTAGCTGAACCAACATGTATCAATCTATGGCGATCTTTGATCAGACCTTCATTTGGATAGAGCGTGTGCTGGCTGCTATAGAATTTGCTGCGGGCCTCGCGCTTGCTTAATCCAGCACTGCTTATGGCGCAGTCGGGAAAATAAAAAATAAAAGTAACTATAGTATCTATACTTAAACAATATGATCTATATTACCTACCTAACTACTTTTAAGACGCTCTCAAAAATACCTACTTGTTTCTATCGCTCATCTTAATCACGATCACAACTAACAACCTGTCAATGAAACATTACAGAATAATTTTGAAAATCTAGTTATCAACTTTTAAAATGAAAGAATAGCTTCAGTTAAATTAAGAACCATTAACCACACACATATTATATGATAGAAAATTGTTACGAAAGTACAGTAGTTCTAAACTATTCATTATAAAAGTATTACTGAAAAATACGCTAAGGTTAGCTTAGTATCAAACTTATTATAAACCGATGCAAAAGAACTTAGAAAAATTAGTGTCAATATCAATAATGCGTACCTAAATATGCCTAAAAAGCTATATAATTTCAAACATTATGCACAGCCTTTTTGTGCTCGATCATCTTGCAGCGTATAACAAAAGCTAAATCGCAAAACTCGCAAACGTAATTCCTATAGTGCTCACTCATATGATCTTGAAGATCCTCATACTCCCCAATATCAATCGCACATACTCCACAACTTATCATCCTACCGTCATACTTAAACGGAATTATTTGATTCTTTATTTGCTTATGTATCAATTCATTATGATCAGTCTTTAAATGATCCATAATTTCATCCAATCCTTCCATGTCTGAATCACAAATTTTGCATTTCAGATTAGTAATGTCAACATACACTATGTGTCTTGATAATGATCGAGCGTTGTAGAAGTCAGCTTTGTCATTCTGATGGGATTGAACCGAATGAGTTTTCAGTTCGGATGGATTTTGAAATTGGTTCAGGCAGTAACTGCAGGCAAACCTAGTGCCTACTCGGCAACGCACAGGCGTCGCATTCGAACATTTTAAAACCGTTCTTATGTTGTCGAATTGCCAGTCTAATTCCGATAGGCGTTTCTGTTGCGCTATCCTTTTCTGGCGATCACGGACCCAAGGGATCGCCGTTTTCCCAATCGGACGGATCGCGATGAATGATGAGAAATTCGTATTTTTGTCCAGTGTTATTTTCATTGGTTCCTCTTCTTCGCGTAGTTCTTTGGTTCTTGAGCGCAGATCTGTAAATGATGTGTTTTTACTTTAGATATGATTAAATGTATATTTTTATTAAAGTCAGCTTGATGACAACAAAAATTGTGGTCATTTAAATCATGCATTTTAGTTGAATTAGTATTTGTATCATTATTTAGTCTATATCTATAAGTGTAAGTATATCATATATATATTATGTTCGGTTATAGTTGGCCAGTAAATTATGAGTAGGCTATATGTACTTTGTTTTACCTGTCTACCTCCAGGTTACTTCCAAATAGGTTAATAATGATGACGAGACTTCTTCGACGTGTTGGCACATTCTAAATGTGTAAGTAAATAAAACTTTACTAGCCACTATTTAAAAGTAGTTTTTTAAAGACAACATCCGCTACAAGTTCTGTTTCGCGGGTGTCTTTACAAATATGTTTGTTAAGTCGAAAGTAAAGTAAGTAATCTCAGACACAAAGTACAGCTAGATTCGGAGCAACAATTTGTTAATTACACAAAGTTTAGGTATTTAATTAAATATTTTAGATCTTTGCTCATTAAAAAGCATATGGAACAGAGTATGAAATCTTTTATTGTTTATTAACAGAGCATTTATGCCACTGTTCATAACCACAACTATTGCTTTAGACGTTATCGACGACGGTGATCAAGTAATCGAGTGACAACAGCCAAATATTACAAACTGCCTTCGACAAAATTATTCTTTGCGAACGGTAAACACGGTAATTGTTTTTTCATTCTTAGTCTCTTGTTAATTTTATCTTAGTTTAAATCTTTATTTTTATCTTAGTTAGCGCCTTTTAACCTTATTGTTAAAAGTTTTATCACAACGATCGCATTTAAATTCGCCACTGCCATGTCTCCTCACGTGGGACATTCTAAGTCTGTCGGTTACAAAACCCGCGCCACATAAGTCACACATTTAGTTTACGAAATGGGAATTCATGTGTTCCTGTAACAATTTAAAAGTGCCAAACTCCGTGGTACATATTGCGCACTTCAGTTCTGGCGTATCAAATCTGAATGGAACTATATGATTCTTCGCGTCCAAGTATTTCATTTTCTGATTAGTTCTATGAGCAAAATTCGTTAACACTCTCAGTTCTTCTTTGAGATAGATGAGTTGTGCCAAGCGCCTGACGTGTAGGAAGTAATGTTTTAAACGACATACTTAATTAGCGAATGTTTCATAATCTACTAGCTAATCCGCGCAACTTCGTTTGCGTTATTTTTTCCCGTTTTTGTGTCATTTTTCATTGATGCTCCGCTCCTATCAGTCGTAGCCTGATGTCATATAGCCTATGACATTCACAAATAACGTAACTTTCTATTGTTAAAACAATTTTCAAAATTGGTTTAGTAGATCCAGAGATAACCCCCTACAACCTCACAAACTTTACCTCTTTATAATATTAATATAGAATTTAATAGAAGTATAGATTTGGAACAAGCTAACGCGTAGACAAAATAACGTGTTTTATGGGGCTATTATAGATCTGAGTAATATAAAACATAACCCTTCTTTACAGTCGGGTAATAAAACAAAAAAGAATTATTAAAAAAATGTATTACATAAAATGATAAATATAATAAAATTTGCAGCTTATTCCCCATGCTTGGCTCTCATGTGACTCTTCAAAGTACTTCGCTGGACGAATGCCAATCCACAAATATTGCATCCAAACTTGCGATCATCGGCGTGCGACCGGAGATGCTGACGCAGCGACTTTTTAGACGCATAGTGTTTCGTACACACATGACATTGAAATTTCTTGACTCCAGTATGCACCCTCATGTGTTCCTCCAAATAATGTTTTAAGAAAAACTGCATGTCACACACGCTACACACATGTTCTCTTTCCATTAAATGGTCTTTCTTAACATGCCTTGCTAAGGATCTTCTATTTGTAAACGTTCTTTCGCAAGCCGTACATTTTAAAGCAATGGGTGGTGCATTATGTTTATCAACCATGTGGTGCATTTTCGTCCAGTAATCATCAAATTTTTCATCACAGAGTTTGCATTTGTTCCTCTTTTTAAGCCCTAAATGCATTCTTTGCTCGTGGTCTCTCCTTTTTTGGTCACACACGAATGTTTTCTCACAATGTCCGCATTTGAATTCTCCTTGTTCGTGCCTACTTTTATGGCGAACAAGCAACCGTTTAGTAATAAAACCAGCGCAACAAATCTCACAAATGTAGTTTCTAAAATGTTTGTGCATATGCTCTTGTAAAATCTTGAATGTGGAGTATTTTGCGTCGCATATAGCGCACTGTAGTTCTTCAGTATCAAATTTAAACGGAATTATATCTGTTATGTCTGTCATCATCTTTTTATCATGCTGGTCTTTTAAATGCGTTATGAAATCTTCCAGTTTAATACATTTCTTTTCGCAAATGTTACATTTTAAATCGGTGATGTCAACTTTAATTATGTATTGAAACGGTTTAGGCATTCGTAAAGCTTCAATATTAGAATGCTCTTCCAGAGAATGTGATTTTAATTTATTAGGTTCTGCAAATTTCTTCGGGCAAAAGTTACAGCCATATCCATCACTATCTTTATTTCTTATCAAGTTCGCGTTAGAATGTTGTAAAATTATTTTCAAAGTGTCCGAAGCTCTTTTAGATTTCTTTTGAGGTTTTTCGCTTGTATCCTCCTTCAGTTTGCATTCTCCCTTAGATGTAGTATTATCTTCTTTTACTTTGGTGTTCCGTGGTACACCTATAAACAAACAAAATCCCATCAATTTCTTCCGTAGATTCTACATTGAAATTTTGTTAGTTTCTTCATTTTTATTTCTATAAATCATAATAACTACGAACAACCAATATTTTTACTAGATTGGCATCCTTATTGTAATTATTCACTATAAAACAATTCTATACAGTAATTAAGTTGCATCGTCAACGCACTATACTTCCTCTCCATGTTTTGAACGCATATGACTGCGCCAACTGCATTTTTGAACGAAAGCTTGCCCACAATGCGTGCAAGCAAATCTTCTATCATTAGCATGAATCCTCATATGCTCCCTTAGCGTATTTTTGCGTCCATATGCTTTGAGGCAAACCTCACATTTGAATTGTCTCAATCCAGTGTGTTTGGCCATATGTTTTTGTAGACTGCTCTTTCCAAAAAATCTCATATCGCATTCGTTACAAGTGTGTCTTCGCTCCAAGAGATGATCCTTTTTCGTGTGTCGTGATAATGATCTCTGGTTATTAAAAGTTCGGTCACAAGCTGAACATTTTAAGACAACTGGAGGCACCCCATGCTCTTTGATCATATGATTAATTTTCTTCCAATAATCAACAAATCTTTCAGAGCAAAATTTGCACTTATTTCGCGCGCTTAAACCAAGATGTGTTCTTTTCTGGTGTTCGCGCCTTTTAACCTGATTGTTAAAAGTTTTATCACATTGATCGCATTTAAATTCGCCACTGCCGTGTCTCCTCACGTGGGACATTCTAAGTCTGTCGGTTACAAAACCCGCGCCACATAACTCACACATATAGTTTCCGAAATGGGAATTCATGTGTTCCTGTAACAATTTAAAAGTGCCAAACTCCGTGGCACATATTGCGCACTTCAGTTCTGACGTATCAAATCTGAATGGAACTATATGATTCTTCGCGTCCAAATACATTTGCTTTTTGTGTTCATTTTTCAAATGATTCATTAATTCATCAAGTTTTTCTATATCCGTGTCGCAAAGAGCACAATTTAAATAAGTAATATCAAGCTTAATGACGTGTTCTAACAGTTTTGCCGACATGTATCTTATTAGTTTGTCGTTATTGTGTTCCTCAAGGAAATGCTTTTTCAAATTCCTGGGTTCTGGGAACTTTTTAGGACAAAATGTGCAGCCGTATCCTAAGCTGTCCTTGCAGCGAATCGGTGTGGCGTTAGAGTTGAGCAATATATGCGTCAAATTAACTCTGTTCTTCGCTGTATCTGAAACGGAACTCCCTAAGGAACCGTCATTCTTGGATCGTTTTGATATAAACTTCAATTCGACAGTCGGTTTTGTGGGTCTTTCTATTCTTATTACTCTAGTTCCCCGGCCGGGACCTACAAAGAGAAATTTATTATTATTTTATGTACATTCTTTTATATTATATTAATGAATAAGTTATATTTTTGATAATTTAAGCACTTATCAGAGTTAGTAAAGGTTTTGCGTGGCGTTTGTGTGCTCATACTTAGTTTATAATTATTTACTCGTAGAAATATTTAACAAAATGTTAAGATATTGTGTACCGATTACATAAAAGGATGCAAATAAAACAAGTTTAATTTTAAGACATTTATTAATGATAAAGAAGAAATAAAATATATACACTAATTAGTTCTTAACCTAAAAACAAAAATATTAGTTCACATTTATAGATTCTTTGTGTCTTCAAAGATAAAAACAAGTTTCATCCTAGTTCAGAACGAGAAATGGTCGTGCACGCAATAAATTAAAAATGCCTGAGTTATTACGTCGAATTATTTGCTTGGAAAACGCGAAATTTTCATTTTTGTTCTCAAATTCTTTTTCAAAGCGCAGCTCGAAATTAGAACTAACTACAATCCCCATGTTTAGACTTCATGTGAGCATTTAAACTGCATTTCTGCACGAACGCTTGCCCACAGTGCTCACACTTGAATCGTTTCTCATCATTATGTATCCTCATATGCTCTCTCAACGTATTTTTCCTCCCATAAGATTTGAAACAGACATCACACTGAAACTCTCTTGAACCAGTATGCGTTACAAGATGATTAGTCAAACTCTTTTTAGTAAAAAATGCCTTGTCACATTCTGTACATTTATGGGGACGTTCCAGCAAATGATCCCTTCTCGTATGTCTTGTAAAACGAACAGCATTTGTAAATGTTTTATCGCACGCGTTACAGTTATAAATAGTCACTTTAGTACCATGAACTTCTTGCATGTGATTGTATTTATATTTTATATTTGTAAATCTTTCTGTACAATATCCACATTTGTAAATATAATGAGCATGGACATGAACAGCTCTTTCGTGAGTGCCTTTATTTCGTTTATTTTTGAAAACTTTAGGGCAATATTGACACGTATAAGATCCGTTCTCATGAGTAGTTTTATGATTGTTGATTCCATGGTTATTAACAAAACCGGCGTCACAAATTTTACAGACATAGTTTCTGTAATGAACGTGCATATGCTCCAAAAGTGCTTTGAATTTATTAAAAGTATTTAAGCACATGTAACATCTTAAATTATCGCTGTCAAATTTAAAAGGCAAGATATGGTTAGGGACATCCATGTATATATTTTTCTTGTGAATATCTCTTAAGTGTTCCATTACTTGTTCTAAAGTATCGATAGATGCGTTGCAAAGTTTGCACGTTAAATCTGTAATATCTAACTTGACTACGTAGTCGGCAAATTTGACTTTCATAAAATCTGCTTGTGATAAATCTTTATGGGAATCTATCGTGTGTTTCTTAAGATCTCCTGGTTCAGGGTACTGCTCGTCGCAATAGCAACAATTGTACCCAGCACCGATATATCTGCGTATGGGTGTAGCGTTTGTGCATTTCATTATTTCTCTTATATTTATAAGGTGTTTCTCAGCTTTCTTCCATCTTATTAGTTGAGGTTTCTGTATAGGATTAGATGAGCTTTGTTTCGCTTTGTTTTTGAGTATAATCACCTTCCGCTTTGTTGCGCGTTCAGCTTTCTCTTTCTTGATTGTAACGGGAGCATGCTCACCTATAAAGAAAATGTTTTAATCAAATTCTCTGAATTTTTCTTCATTTTTATAATGTTCTGGCTTAATTAGAAGCACGGTTATAATGAACTATAGTAGACTCGAAATTAGAACGAAGATTAAATCGAGATAATGAAATCGTACCTACATAACTTATTGCTATTCAGAATAATTAATAAAAAATCGCCATAGCGTACTATACGATCAATTACCTAATTAAAAAAACCAGAAAAAAAAACAAAACAGAACCAAAACCTAATAATCTGTGGCCTAGCTGCTTTCATTTTATACAATCTCTGCGTGTTTGGTCTTCATATGACTCCTCCAGCTACACTTTTGCACAAACGCTTGCCCACAATGCTCACATTTGAACCGTCGAAAATCATCATGAATTTTTAAATGCTCTTTCAAAGTCCTGTCTCTACCGAAACTTTTTGAACACACTGTGCATTTAAAATTTCGTGTTCCAGTATGCTTTACCATGTGTCTGTCTAACTCAGCCCCAGAACAAAAGCTCATATCACATTCTGAACACTTATACGGTTTTTGCATTAGGTGAACTCTTTTTATATGTGCATGTAGTTTATTTCTGTCGGGAAAAACTTTGTCACAAGCTTGACATCTAGGTGTAGGTATTTTTAAACCATGAAGAGACACTAAATGCGCTTCTTTCTTTCTGAAGTCGTTAAAACTTTCATTACAATGTCCGCATTTAAAGACCAACGGCTCTTTATGCTTAGCTCTCTCGTGAAGTCTTCTCTTGTTCTTTGTATCAAATATTTGCGGGCAGAATTCACATTTAAAAGTGCCAATGTTATGTGCAATTTTGTGGGTTGTCAGACTATATGAATTATAATAACCTAGATTGCAAACCTCACACACATAATTGCGGTAATGTAAATGCATATGCTCTTGAAGGATTTTGAATTTGCTAAATATTTTCGTACAAATACAACATTGGAGAGTTTCTGTGTCAAATTTAAATGGGATTATTTGATTTTTAATGTCGGTATAAATTGTCTTTTGATGATTTATTTTCAAATGGTCCAGTAATTGTTCTATTGTGTTTATATTTTGATTGCAGATTTTACATTGTAATGCGGTAATATCTAGCTTCACGAAATATCGGACTAAGGATAATTTTTTAAAGAAGACTGCTTTTTTTACGTCTAGATGTGTCTCCAGCGTGTGTTTTTTTAAATCTGCAGGATCTTGGTAAAGATTTTCACAATAATTGCATGTGTAGCCCATGTCTCCTGAATGTCTTATAGGCGTAGCATTCGACCAAAGCATTACTTCTGTTATGTTGTTGTGATGTTTATTCAATATTTTCTTATTTTTACCCAACAAGGAAGGGTTATTGCTTATAGATGTTGCATTCTCTTCTGTTTTGTTTATGACTTTTCTTGCTGGGCGACCTATAAAGAAAAATTTAAATGTTGAAGTTATTGTAATGTTGTTTAACATTAATTTATTTAAAGACTGATATAAGAAAATTTCAAACACAACGGTTCAGCGCGAGATGGTAAGTTTTGCGTTGAAAATTAATTGTAAGACTTGAATTTTACAACAATGTTTGACATTAATTGACGGTCTCCATTAAAAATTAAACTTAATTAAATTTCAATCACATAAGTATATAAAAAAATATATATACTTAGCACAATCTGCACTATACATACATGTATTTAGACGATTACTAGCAAGTGTATCTGACTTTAATAGCATTTTGTTAACTCCACAGCTAAGCTGCGCAAGAGATTGTGTATTTACCACATGTGACACAGCTTTGGGAGATGTAATATGTTGGTTAATAGGCGATAAAGGTTCAGGGTCTTGGCGTACCATGTACCTATCCGTTAATGGCATGTTGGTTAAGTCCCCCGTGACAAAAGACTTGTGTTGAAAAACAAAATAAAGTCGGTTACGTCGGTAGTGGTAAATCGCATCTTCTCGATTGCAATTTGTTGTACCTAATTTCTAAAGTACTACCCAATAAAGTAACTACTTAAAACTAAGCTACCACAGTTTCTACTTTTACTCTATTTATTGGTTATTATTTATTACACTGATACAGTATAATAAATAAATATCGTTCTACATTTTGCATAAATGTTGACATCTATACTAATATTATAAAGCGGAAGAGTTTGTTTGTTTGTTTAAACGCGCTAATCTCAGGAACTACTGGTCCGATTTGAAAAAATCTTTTTTTGTTGGATAGCACATTTATCGAGGAAGGCTATAGGCTATATAACATCACGCTACGAAAACGGGGAAAATTTACGCAGACGCAGTTGCGCGGGACAGCTAGTAAATAATATAAATCAAGGAATTTGTTTGTTTCTCTTTAGGAATAGTCAAGATGTTGCATTCCGTAGATACATAAAAATAAAAACCGGGCAAGAGCATGTCGAGTCATGCTCAGTGTAGGGTTCCGGATCCCTTGCCGCATGAAAAAAATCGTTTTGAATAATTACACCAGCAGTAGAGCGCATGTTTATGGCACTTACGCCGTTTTGTTAAAAAACGCAGTTTTTTGGCAATAACTCAATAACGGTATACCCCATCATGTACGAAATAATTTTAGTTTAAGGTATTTGTTAAGCGGTACCTTTTTATATTTTTTGGTGTGTGACCAAAAGATAAGGACACAATTTATACAACTTACGGAGCGATTATTTCCAAAAATATTTACTTAATTAAAAAAAACTTATTAGAAACCTTACAATATTTTAAAAATAACTGTCGAATGATGTGCCACACGTTGATGTTTGCCCAAAAACAGTATTTTCAGCTTCTGTTACATGTATTTATTTTTATTATTTAGCTATCAAACTAAGTAGCGGCTACAATACAACAGGACACCTTTTCACCAAATTTAATCAGTATTCATTGTGTAGTCTTTGAGTAAAATACCTGTGACATACGGACTGACAGACAGACGGACACGACGAAATTTTAAGGGTTCCGTTTTTGCCATTTTGGCTACGGAACCCTAAAAACCGAAACGTGTTATAAAATAAAGCTTAAGATTCATAAATCAAAACAATTAATAAAAGCCCTTAATTCTCAACTTTAATTATGTATTCTGTTAAAAAATTACAATAGGTCAAAATTCATTATAGTTATTTTACATTTTCATCTTTGTTGACATCGAGTATGACCAAGCAATTTATACTTATAGTAGGCAGAGTTTATTTCTTTGAACACGCTAATCTCATATTTTACTAATCACATTTGAAAAAATATTTTTGCATCAGATAGGTCGTTTGTTGTGGAGCGTTGTATATCATGTGTAATTAATTTAAACGCGGGTGAAATCGCTTCAAAATTATCATTCACACAATTTCACCGTGTTTGGATTTCATGTGTCCCTTCCAGCTGCACTTCTGAACAAACGCTTTGCCACAATGTTCACATTTGAATCGTCTAACATCGTCATGAATTTTCATATGCTCTTTCAAATTCTTTAGCCTGTTGAAATGTTTTGAACAAACAGTACACTTAAAAGACTGTAAACTCTTATGCTTCACCATATGATCTTTCAAATGACCAATCGTAAAAAAAGTTTTGTCACATTCTGTACACTTGTGTCGTCTATCCATCAAATGGTCTCTTTTGACATGAATCGTTAAAGCATGTCTGTCTTTACAAACTTTGTCGCATGCATCACATTTTACAGTAGGTAATTTCAAGCCATGGACTGCTGCTAAATGTGCTTCTTTCCTCCTATAATCATTGAAAGCCTCAATACAGTAACCGCATTTATGTATATGTGCTTTTTGTGAATGCACTGATCTTTCATGCGATTTTTTTTTAAGTTTGGTATCAAAAATTTGAGGGCAATGATCACATTTAAATACACCAGTATTATGAGTCCGTTTATGGCTTGAAAAATTCATATAATTAACAAAACCTGCATCGCAAATTTTGCAAATATAGTTTCTATAATGTGTAGCCATGTGTTCGATCAACACCTTAAACTTACTAAAAGTATTTTGGCAAATACAACATTGTAGCTTGTCTGTGATGAACTTGAAAGGGGTGATGTGGTTATTTATGTCTGTGTAAATAGTTCTTTGATGATTGGCCTTCAAATGGTCCAATAGTTGTTCTAAAGTGTCGATACTTTGACCACATTTCTTACATTCTAGCGAAGTTATGTCTAATCTGACGACAAGACGACCCATAGTTAGTTTCATAAAGAAAACGTTTCCGACGTCTTGATGGGTTTCTAACGTGTGTTTTTTCAAATCTGCTGGATTCATGTACTGTTCCCGGCAGTAACAACACATGTATCCCATATCTCCGAAACGTCTGATAGGCGTAGCGTTAGAACATAGCAATACTTCTTTTATATTTGTACGATGTTTAGTTAGTTCGTCTTTTATTGATACGATTGTTACTTTTGTCTTATCTGTGGTACTCGATCGGTTTTCTTCAGTTTTAATTTTTGCGGTGTCTGCCGAAGTACCTATAACGAAAAGATTGTATAGTTGAACTTAAGGTTTTCAAATGTCTATACAGGACTCGATATTTATAGCATGCAAAACAATGGTTGCAACCAAAAATAATATATAATATAAACGGTTTTTTTGTACACCCGGGCAAATCTTGTGGTAACTATTTAGTTTTGCAATTCAGATCCATTCGTTTCTGCAAGTCTCCCAAGTCAGTCATGTACGCACAGCTCGGCACGATTGTCGCATTAGCAAAATATTTATTTTGCGATTGATTAAAAGTTGTCAAAATGGGCACGATCTATTTCATACTATTTTTTTTTTCTTCAATAAAAGTCAGTTTCAGGCTTTAATAATGTAATCATCACATGTTATAAATTTTTATTTAAACAATTTCTCCGTGCTTGGACTTCATGTGACCCCTCCAGCTACATTTCTGCACAAACGCCTGACCGCAATGCTCACATTTGAATTGTCTAATACCATTATGAATTTTCATATGCTCTCTTAAAGATTTTGATGTCCCGAAGCCCTTTGAGCACACACCACAGTTAAAGGACCGCACGCCGCTGTGCTTCGCCATATGATTTTTCAATTGTGTGCCCGCGAAAAAGCTCATGTCGCATACTGTACATTTGTGCCTCCTCTCCATCAAGTGGTCTCTCTTTACATGAATCCTTAGAGCATCTTTGTCCCTGCAAACTTTGTCGCATGCTTCACATTTAACAGTAGGTATGTTTATACCATGCACTGCCGCTAAATGTGCTTCCTTTTTCCTATAATCACTGAAAGTTTCAATGCAATACCCGCATTTATATCCATTGCGTAAATGTGTTATTTTTTCATGCGATTTTTTTTTTATTTTGTTATTAAAAACTTGAGGACAATGGTCACATTTAAATTGTTGTGTGCTTGTTTTGTGTGACATCTTGTGCAGCGCAAAGTTCATAGAATTAACAAAACTAACGTCACAAACGTCGCAAATATAGTTCCTATAATGAGTGTTCATGTGCTCAATCAGCGTTTTAAATTTTCTGAACTTGTTTTGGCAAATACAACATTGTAGTTTTTCTGTGATGAACTTGAAAGGGGTGATATGATTATTTATGTCAGTGTAAATAGTTCTTTGATGATTGATTTTTAAATGGTCTAATAGTTGTTCTATAGTATCAATACTTTGATCACATTTCTTACATTTTAACGCAGTAATGTCTAATCTGACGACAAATCGCTTCATGTCCACTTTCATGAATGAAGCATTGTCTACGTCGTGATGGGTTTCTAAAGTGTGTTTCTTCAAATCTGCCGGCTTCATATATTGTTCCGGGCAGTAACAACACATGTATCCCATATCTCCGAAACGTCTGATAGGCGTAGCGTTTGAACAAAGCAATACTTCTTTAATATTGGTACGATGTTTAGCTAATTCGTTTTTTATTGAAACGATTGCTATTTTTGCCTTATCTGTGGTACTCGATCGCTTTTCTTCTGTTTTATGTTTTGGTGTGTCTGCCGAAGTACCTATAACGAAAAGATTGTATAGTTGAACTTGAGATTTGTCAAATGACTATACAGGTTGGAAAAATGTGACTCGATACAATTAAACATGCAAAATAATGGTTGCAACCAAAAATAAAATATGTACTACACGTTTTTTTTTTTAAAACCTGGGCAAATCTTGTGGTAAGTATTTCGTTATGCAATTCAGGTCTACTAGTCTCTGCAAGTCGTAAATAACATCGTATCGCAAGTCAGTCCCGTGGACACAGCTCTGTACGATTGTCACAATAGCAAAATATTTATTTTGCGATTGATCAAAAGTTGTCAAAATAGGCACGATCTATTTCATACATTTTTGTGGATGAGATTAACGTTTTTCTTCAATAAAAAATAGACGTTACAGGCTTTAATAATTTAAACATTCAAGTTATACATTTTAAATTTGATCTATACAATTTTGCCGTGCTTGGACTTCATGTGACCCTTCCAGCTACATTTCTGTACAAACGCCTGTCCGCAATGCTCACATTTAAACCGTCTAATATCATTATGAATTTTCATATGCTCTCTTAAATATTTTGCTGTCCCGAAGCTTTTTGAGCACACTCCACAATTAAAGGACCGCACGCCGCTGTGCTTCACTATATGATATTTCAATTCTCTGCTCGTGAAAAAGCTCATATCGCATACTGTACACTTGTACTTCCTCTCCATTAAGTGGTCTCTCTTGACATGAATCCTTAGAGCATTTCTGTCTCTGCAAACTTTATCGCACGCTTCACATTTAACAGTAGGTATGTTTATACCATGCACAGCCGCTAAATGTGCTTCCTTTCTCCTATAATCATTGAAAGCCTCAATACAGTAACCGCATTTATGTATATGTGCTTTTTGTGAATGCACTGATCTTTCATGCGATTTTTTTTTAAGTTTGGTATTAAAAATTTGAGGGCAATGATCACATTTAAACACACCAGTATTGTGCGTCAGTTTATGGCTTGTAAAATTCATGTAATTAACAAAACCTGTATCGCAAATTTTGCAAATATAGTTTCTATAATGTGTAGCCATGTGTTCGATCAACACCTTAAACTTATTAAAAGTATTTTGGCAAATACAACATTGTAGTTTTTCTGTGATGAACTTGAAAGGGGTGATTTGATTATTTATGTCAGTGTAAATAGTTCTTTGATGATTAACTTTCAAATGGTCTAGTAATTGTTCTATAGTGTCAATACTTTGACCACACATCTTACAATTTAACGCAGTAATGTCTAATCTAACGACAAATCGCTTCATGTCTACTTTCATGAAGGAAGCATTGTCTACGTCCTGATGGGTTTCTAAAGTGTGTTTTTTTAAATCTGCCGGCTTCATACACTGTTCCTGGCAGTAACAACACATGTATCCCATATCTCCGAAACGTCTGATAGGCGTAGCGTTTGAACAGAGCAATACTTCTTTAATATTTGTACGATGTTTAGTTAATTCTTTTTTTATTGAAGGGATTGTTACTTTTCCCTTAACTGTGGTACTCGATCTTTTTTCTTCAGTTTTAATTTTTGCAGTGTCTGCCGAAGTACCTATAACGAGAAGATTGTATAGTTGAACTTAAGATTTGTGAATTGTCTAAACAGAATGGAAAAAAATGTGGAAAAGCATGCAAAATAATGGTTGCAACCAAAAATAAAATACTACTGTACTATCTCGTTTTTTTGTCAACCCGGGCAAATATTGTGGTAAGTATTTAGTTTTGCAATTCAGATCTAGTGTTAATATAGAGCATGTTTTGGATGAATAATAGTCTACCATTAAAGGGACCTTTGATCGGCCGTGAGCCTTTTTGGATGCTGTCCTCAACCTAAGACCGAACACCTTCAAAAAAGATTTCTTTGGCATCGGGCTTACACATCTGGAATCGCTAAAGAAAAGCGATCGTATGAAGTAAGGTTGTCCCATTTTAAAATGATATCATTTGAGAAACGCAGAAGAATTTCTGATTTAACATTTACTTACAAAATACTCAGAGGTAAGTTTAACTATCCCCAATTACTAAGCAAGTTTATTTTCCGAGTGCCTGCTAGATACCCCGTACTCGTATTACTCCCCTTCACCCTCCACTTCGTAGAACAGTGCTTGGTGCATGTTTCTCGGCTATGTAAATTAATTAATAGACATATTTTCCGATTCACTTGGAAAATTCCGTAAAATAATTTGTGACCACAATTAATATTACTTATCAATTATTCTGTTTTTTTTTTCATACCTGTACCTAATATTGTACCTTAAATTCTAAAAAAACCAATTGTATTAAGTTTAGTTTGCCAAATGTATGAAATATCAGCACGAATCTAGTTTTAAATAATAACGTTATTCATTTTGTTGATTCAACGGTTTTTTTGGGAATTCATTTAGATAGTAAGTTACTGTGCGGCGCCTAAATATCATGTCTCGCAGGGAAACTCAGTTCTGCAACGTATGCTGTCAGCAAAGTCAGATAGCTTACGGATGTAAAAACAACAAGGCTAGTTTATTTCGTACGACTGCCTCTGTGGCGCGGTGGGAGTGTATCCGACTGCTACGCAAGAGGTCGTGGGTTCGATCCCCACCCAGGATAAAAACTTTGTGTGATGAGCACGATGGTTTATTCTGTGTCTGGGTGTTATTTATCTATAATATGTATGTATTTAGAAATATATAAGTATGTTTATCAGTTGTCTGGTTTCCATAGTACAAGCTCTGCTTAGTTTGGGATCAGATAGCGTTGTGTGAGTTGTCCCAAGATATTATTATTATATTATTATTATTATTATTATTATTTCAGTTATTTCCACAGCGTCATGCCGTATGGCATACTGCTTTGGGGCAAGGCGGCTGATATTGCAGTGCGTGCGATTTACAAACTAGGTGCATAAATAATATTGAACAACAAAAAATAAATAAACATTTTGAAGTTGGTGCCATGAAATAGTAGTTTTCAACCGACTTCAAAAAGGAGGAGGTTCTCAATTCGACGATTTTTTTTTGTATGTTTGTTAACCGATTACGCAAAGACGGCTGGACCGATTTGACAAATTATTTTTCTGTATGAAAGGGTATAAGTCCAAGTTGGTCTCATTGTCATCAGATCACGATATGATGATGGGGCCTGGAGAAATCGAGGGAACTCTTCAAATATTAAAGGCACACCCACAGTGATTTAGGTACATTTCATAGTGATTTGTGCTTTTACTCTTAAAAAGCACCTATTAGTTTGTAATTCACTTAAGTTACAATAGGCTTATGTCAACTGCTCAAATCCCTTTACAATATATTGCTTGCCCCAATGCAGGGCCGTAAATTGTTGAGGAGTTCACATGATAGGTCACTATCAGCTCTATTACATTGTGTAATAGTAGTATGACGACCATAAAGTGCTACGCGATACTATATTAAACCAACTAATCGCAAACCGTGAAATAATGAATAGTTCCGCAGGTTATCTGTGGTCTTCATCATCAGTTCCACTTAACCAATTGGTACTTTTTGAGAGTAAATGCATAAAAGACTTCATGATTCTCATCAGTGTTCGGCAGCTATGTAATTTTAATTGAGAAATATTATTAAAATATCTATACTGATATTATAAAGCTAAAGAGTTTGTTTGTTTGAACGCGATAATCTCAAGGACTACTGGCTCGGATTGAAAAAATACATAATTTGAAAAGTTATATATAACATAACATCTTATAACGTTTTCTACAGAGACACAGACCTCTCTAAAAGGGCAAACGGGTCCTATTCCACATGTATTGCATTATGTACTGAATGACTTAGTCTACTCGTCAAAATCTCTTTTTGTTTCGTCTCACATTAGGTATATTGAGCCCACGACTCCGCCCGCGTTGACTTCGGTTATCACGACGCATTTATATGTTACAGGGCTTAGACAAATGCCACACGCTTCTTTTTTGGCACACGCTAACGCGGGAAAATGTATGCATTTGACATATACGTATACGTCACGTTATTGGTGGACCAAAAACAACAGTAGCGTGTGCCAAAAAAGAAGCGTGTGGCAATTTGTCTAAGCCCCCCACTACTTTTTCCGCACACGCTACTGTTGGTTTTTGTTTACAAATTTAGCAACAGTCGCGTGACGTTTTGTCAACCTTATGTCAAATGCATACATTTTTTCGCGTTAGCGTGTGTGGAAAGAGAAGCGTGTGTCGTTTGTCTAAGCCCCCAGGTCACACTTCCCCAAAGTCTGCCGGCAACAAAAGGATCTCCATAGTAACCTAAATTTTCTGTCATGTAACAAAATGGCAGCGCAATTCCAACGAGGACTTTTTTAGGCACTTTTTGATACCTTGGGTTGGTTGGTTTTATTGTAATTTTTGTAGGGATTTCTAATTAAAATCTATACTAATATTATAAAGCTGCGGAGTTTATTTGTTTGTTTGAAGGCGGTAATCTCAGGAGCTACTGATCCGAATTGAAAAATACTTTCACTGTTGATAGCCCATTTATCGAGGAAGGCTATTATAGGCTATATATAACATCACGCTACGACCAATAGGAGCGAAGCAGCAATGAGAAACGTTGCAAAAACGGGAAAAAAATACGCAGACGAAGATGCGCGGGACAGCTAGTAAAATATAATCAATGTAGCTTTCAATTGGGGAAAAAATGATTAAAAACGTATCTTTAATATCGGTTTAGTGGTTTAGCTGAAAGGTGAAAGCGTACCAAACAAACCAACTTAGTTTCACATTTACAATATTCGACACAGTGGCTAAAGCACATGTCACGAGCAAGATTTTTAGTTTACGATTGAACAAAAGTTACACAACAACAACAACAGGTCACAATCGGCTTAAAGTCGATGAATTAGGTTAGCTCAATCGTCTTCATTAAAAAAAAATATGTTATAGGCTTTATTTTAAACATCACAAGTTATAAATTTTAATTTAAACAATTTCGCCGTGCTTGGATTTCATATGACCCTTCCAGCTACATTTCTGCACAAAAGCCTGACCGCAATGCTTACATTTGAACCGTCTAACATTGTTATGAATTTTCATATGCTCTCTTAATGATTTTGATGTCCCAAAGGCTTTTGAACACACACCACAGTTAAAGGACCGCACGCCGCTATGTTTCACCATATGATTTGTCAATTCTCTACCCGTGAAGAAGCTCATATCGCATACTGTACACTTGTGGTTCCGCTCCATCAAGTGGTCTCTTTTGACATGAATCCTTAAAGCATTGTTGTCCTTCAAAACTTTATCGCAAGCATCACATTTGACAGTAGGTATTTTTATACCATGCACTGCAGCTAAATGTATTTCTTTTCTTCTCCCATCACTAAAAGTTTCAATGCAATATCCACATTTATATCCATTGAGTAAATGTGTAGCTGTTGTATGCGATTTTTTTTTCATTTTGTTGTTAAAAACTTGAGGGCAATGGTCACATTTGAATACACCAGTTTTGTGCGTCTGTTTATGCTTTGCTAAGTGTGAAGAATTAAGAAAACCTGCGTCGCAAAGTTCGCAAATAAAATTTCGATAATGTATAGCCATGTGTGTGAATAATGGTTTAAATTTATTGAAATTATTTCGACAAATACAACATTGTAGTTTTTCTGTGATGAACTTGAAAGGGATGATTCGGTTATTAATGTCCGTGTGAATAATTCTTTGATGATTGACCTTCAAATGGTTCAGTAGTTGTTCTATAGTGTCGATACATTGACCGCATTTCTTACACTCTAGCAAAGTTATGTCTAATCTAACAATAAATTGCTGTATGTTTTCTTTCATGAAGGAAGCAGTCTCCAAGTCCTTCTGATGGGTTTCTAAAGTGTGTTTCTTCAAATCTGCCGGCTTCATGTACTGTTCCTGACAGTAACAACACATGTATCCCATATCTCCGAAACGTCTGATTGGCGTGGCGTTAGAACATAACAATACTTCCGTTATATTTGTCCGATGTTTATCTATCCCATCCTTTTTCTCAGATTTCTTAGTAGATGGACTTTCTTCGATTTTATTTTTGAGAGTATTTGATGGAGAACCTATAAACGAAAACAATGTGGTATTGAACTCTAGATTTCTTAAACGAATCAAAGATACTTATGTAATAGATCACAAAATGTTGTTGTAAATGGCTTTAAATCATAGGGATCACCCGCGAGCATTCGCCTGTAATGTAACGTTACAGATCCGAGTATTACAGAGGAGAACCGAGCATTATTTCGCAAACTGCAATGTTACAGATACGAGCATTACATCGGTGAAGGAGGAGAATCAAGCATTACAGTGTGCAAACTGTAATTATAACATCTGTAATATTTTGATACAACTTGTCTATAACATAAATGAAAAAAATAAACGATCGCTTCGAAAATTAAATCATAAAGTTTTGTTATAGGCGAATGCTCGTCAGTCAGGGAGGCCGTATTGTAACGTAATGCTCGAAAACAAATCTAAAAATATTACATTACAGACGAATGCTCGTCTGTCAGGGAGGCAGTATTGTAACGTAATGCTCGAATTCGAAGAGGGCTTTTAAACTTATTTTGCGAAATTTTGTGACATCTAGGACCTGTCCCCTCTTTTTGTTATTCATCAATGACATAACCTCTCGCATTCAACATTGCAAAATGTAGGTATGTTTTTCACGCCTTATTTAATGTGTCAAACAGAATTACATTTTCATTAATACAATAATATTATATTATACTAATATTATAAAGAGGAAAGATTTGATTGTTTGTTTGTATTGAATAGGCTCCGAAACTATTGGACTGATTAGAAAAATTCTTTCATCGTTGTAAAGCTACACTAACCCCGGGTGACATAGGCTATTTTTTATCCCTGTATTCCCACGGGAACGGGAAAGCGGGTGAAACCGCGAGGTGTCCGCTAGTTGTATTAATAAAATAATTGGCAAGAAATGTCTATAAAAAATACTATAATAAATAAATTTTGTACTCATTATAAGTGACTTGGAACTACCAAGTCTTTGTTAACACGCATATATAACCTTTCGTTGTGTCTGCGCATACACTTGTACATAATAATAATATTATTTTATCTCCTGCGTAGTTCTCTAATAAGACTGGCCGCCGGAACCGTTATCGGTTAGAAGACAATTATGTGTAGATGCTTAAATATATATTCATCATCTTTATTAGACAACAAATGTATAATATATACCTAGTCTGGCCATAAATACTGTTACAATTAAAAATAAGAAAGATATTACATTTGAATTTGGAATCTGTCATTTTTATACGATTGTTCATTGTATTTTCTAATTTTGGCGCCAATACATTGTACAATATTTTGCTATATTAAAATGGAGTGGGGTGATAAAGAAAACCGAATCGCTGTGATTGCATTACACAAAGTTGGTATGGAGCCGAATGTAATTTTTAAAACTCTCCATACGCTTGGTATTAGTCAAATGTTTGTGTACCGGGCTATTAATAGGTACAATGAGACCTTCTCTGTTTGTGACAGAAAAAGATCTGGCCGTCCACGTAGTGTTCGTACGAAAATGGTGGTCAAAGCAGTAAGGGAAAGAATTCGAAGAAATCCTGTCCGAAAGCAAAAGATTTTATCTCGGGAGATGAAGATAGCACCCAGAACCATGTCACGCATTTTAAAAGATGACTTAGGACTTGCAGCCTATAAGAGACGCACTGGTCATTTTTTAACTGATAATTTAAAAAAGAATAGGGTGGTAAAATCGAAGCAACTACTGAAGCGGTACGCAAAGGGAGGTCACAGAAAAATTTTGTTTACGGATGAGAAAATCTTTACAGTTGAGCAACATTTTAACAAACAAAATGACCGTATTTATGCTCAAAGCTCTAAGGAAGCTTCCCAATTAGTCGACAGAGTGCAACGTGGGCATTATCCGACTTCAGTGATGGTTTGGTGGGGTGTTAGCTATGAAGGAGTGACTGAGCCATATTTTTGTGAAACAGGTATCAAAACATCGGCACAAGTGTATCAAGATACCATTCTTGAGAAGGTAGTTAAACCCCTTAACAACACCATGTTCAATAACCAAGTATGGTCCTTCCAACAAGACTCAGCGCCGGGTCATAAAGCTCGGTCCACGCAGTCTTGGTTGGAAGTGAACGTTTCGGACTTCATCAGAGCTGAAGACTGGCCGTCGTCTAGTCCCGATCTTAATCCGCTGGATTATGATTTATGGTCAGTTTTAGAGAGTATGGCTTGCTCTAAACGCCATGATAATTTGGAGTCCCTAAAACAATCCATACGATTGGCAGTGAAGAATTTTCCCATGGAAAGAGTGCGTGCTTCTATTGATAACTGGCCTCAACGTTTAAAGGACTGTGTTGCAGCCAATGGAGACCACTTCGAATAAGCTTTTTATATTTTGAATTGTTTTTTATTTATGTATTAAACTAACACACTGTAAAAGTAATAAATATTATTTGCAATAAAAAAAAATGTTTTTTCTTCGTAACAATATTTATGGCTAGACTAGGTATATGATGTGGTTGTACTTATAAATAAAATTTGACTGCCTCTGTGGCGCGATGGGAGTGTGTCCGACTGCTACGCAAGAGGTCGTGAGTACGATTCCCACACGGGACACCACTTGGTGTGATCCACTAATTGTTGTTCCGGGTATGGGTGTAATTTGTATCCGTCAATTGTATGTTTGTAAAGTCCCCTGCGACACAGGGCTTGTTCCCTACAGCGTAGGTCGTCTTTTCAAAGAATTTCAAAGAAAAAAAAATGAATGCTTAAACGCATTTACAAGGAGAAAATATATGACTTTTCGAACAAAAACGCTTTTAGCCAAACGTTTAATAAAATATAACATCAGTTAACATATCATTAACGAAAATATTATACGAAGAAAAAAGTAGTTTCCAATGAAGGAGTTTGAAATAGCGCTGGTTGCATAAGTTTATAAATGCACACCAATTACGTGTTAAAGAGTTTCTTTGTTTGAATATGTTTCAAATATTATGTCAAGCGTTTTCAAGTCTTGGCATTGGATTCGTTAATAACATATTATAATCAGCTTTATAACGCAGGTGTCCAGAGAGTAAGGCCCTTTGCACACGTTCGGGTTTGCCGTATAGCCGGCAAAGGATTGAAACCTGGTGCCCGGCGCGAAATGTATAGCGATGTACGGTAGTTTTCACATGTCGGCGTCCGTCCGGTACGGTCGCCATACATTCGCCGCCGGGTAGCCGGTGACCAGGTACTCGCCGGATTGAAATCAGAACGTATGGAAAAGGATTTAAGAGTCCGCTTTAAAAAAAATTAGGTAGTAACCCATCACATGTCAATTTTTGGTTCTCAGGCTTATAATATCCCTAATTTTTAAGAAATACAGATATTGGCACTGCAATAAAATAAAAATACAATACAGTTTCGCACTTTAATAAATCAAAGTTAAAGGTAACGTTATTTAAACAATTTCTCTATGTTTCGATCTCATGTGCCCCCTCCAGCTGCACTTCTGAACAAATGACTGGCCACAGTGCTCACATTTAAACCTTCTGTCATCGTTATGTATTTTCATATGTTCTCTTAAAGAACTCGCTCTTCCCAAAGCCTTTGAACATATAGTGCACTTAAAAGACCGCAATCCAGTATGCTTCACCATGTGATTATTCAGTTCCGTAGTCATAAAAAAACTCATGTCACATTCTGTACACTTATGTGGTCTTTCCATTAAGTGGTTTCTTTTCACGTGACTATTTAACGCTTTTGTGTTTTTAAAACTTTTTTCGCAAGCTTGACACTTATGCGTTTGTCCGTGCTCTAAAGCCAAATGGGCTTCTTTCTTTCTGTATTCGTTAAAAGTTTCATTACAGTGCCCGCATTTGAATAGCATCGTTTTCAAGCCATGCTTTCTTTCGTGGAGTCTTCTTTTGTTTTTTGTATTAAAAACTTGAGGGCAATGATCACACTTAAAAGTGCCAGTGTCATGTGTAAGCATGTGATTTGTCAAATTTACAGGATTAACGAAACCCACGTCGCAAATTTCGCAAATATAATTCCTGTAATGTATATTCATATGTTCTAGTAGCATCTTAAACTTGCTAAATGTATTCAAACAAATACAACATTGGAGGATTTCCGTTAAGAATTTGAACGGGACTATGTGGTTTTTAATGTCTGTATAAATTGTTTTTTGATGATCTATCTTCAAATGCTGCATCAATTGCTCTATGGTATCGATATTTTGATCACAAATCTTGCATTTTAATCCAGTTATGTCTAATTTGACAATAAACCGATCCTTCCCCAGTTTTTTGATAAAGAAAGCTTTTTGCACATCTCGATGTGTTGCTAATGAGTGTTTCTTTAAATCTGCAGCCTCTATATATTGTTCATCGCAGTAACAGCACATGTAGCCCTTATCTCCGAAACGTCTAATTGGCGTAGCGTTCGACCAAAGCATGACTTCTTTTATATTTGCGCGATGTTTAGGTAAGTCCTTAGTTTTGAGTGGCATGAGTAGAGATTTTTTGGCGCTTCGAATAACTTCTTTGCCTTTTGATTCATCTTGTTTGGATGCTTCCGTCTCCACTATGATTGTTACTACTGGACGACCTACAAATAAAATATTTGTTTTATTGTTCAAATATCGTTATCTTGGTCGATTTTGGTCTTGGCGGGCAATTTTGGAGTGAGCTACACAGGGAATATAATAGTGTTCATACTTAGGTGCAGTTAACCAACGCAATTGGAAAAAGATTTGAGAAGCCTTTCAAAAGAGGTACTAAGGCGAAACTGGTTCCCTATAATTATATGAACCTCGCCTCGACAACACTGCTTTATGAAACTTGCTTGTATACTTCAATATGACTATTTATTGTTATATATTAAATTAATGAATTAGGGACTGATAAAGTGTGCTCCGTAAAAGTAGATAACGGCTATTTTTTGGGTACCGGGTTACATGTAGAACTCTTGGATCAGTGCCGGACCCGATTTGGTGCCCTTTCAACATGCTATTTGGCGCCATGAAGCGTGGCGCCCGGGGCAAGTGCCCCGGTTTGTTCCCTTCCCCTAAATACGGCTCTGCTTGATCTAAATAAGAGTATTGTTTGATATCGAATATCGTAGGCGCTAGCTTAAAAACAATTGTGAATTGGATTTTAGTGATTTCGATTAAAAGACATTGAGTTTTTTCTATAAGCTTTGTATAAACGTCCTAGCAAAAACAAGAACATACCAAGATATTGGCTCTTTTGGAGGTAAGTACCTACTATGGGCAGTTTTTATTATAAGAATTCAATAACAGCAAAAGAAACTAGGTAATAAATAAATATATTTTATTGGCTAACAAAACTTAATGTTGTTAAAAATAAACAAATCACTTTATTATGATATATATGTAACTAAGAATGAACAATTTACACAATTTCTCCATGTTTGGACTTCATGTGACCCTTCCAACTACACTTCTGCACAAAGGCCTGCCCACAATGCTCACATTTGAACCGTCTAATATCATCGTGAATTTTCATATGCTCTTTCAACGTATATGGTCTCCCAAAGGCTTTTGAACAAACAGAACATTTATAAGAACGTAATCCAGTATGTTTTAGCATGTGATTCTTCAATTCAGATGTTTTGAAAAATCCCATTTCGCATTCTGAGCATTTATGTCGCCGCTCCATCAAGTGATCGCGTTTTATATGTTGACTCAAAGCCTTTCTACTTGGAAAAACCTTGTCGCATGCTTGACACTTAGGTGTAGGCACTTTCAATCCATGCATTGATACTAAGTGTGCTTCTTTCAATCTATGCTCAGAAAACATTTCTTTACAATATCCACATTTATAAAAAGTAGGTTTAGTAAGTGAGTGTTTGCTTTTTTCGTGACTTCTTTTCTTGGCAATGGTGTCGAAAATATGTGGACAATGATCGCATTTAAATGTGCCAATGTTGTGTGACACCATGTGAGCTTTAAGACTGGTATAATACGTAAAGCCTACATCGCAAACCGGACATATATAATTTCTGTAATGTAAATTCATATGTTCTAACAGCATCTTGAATTTACTAAACGTGTTCACACAGATGCAACATTGAAGTATTTCTGTGTTGAATTTGAATGGGGTAATATGATTTTTTATGTCTGTGTAAATCGTTTTCTTATGGTCCTTCTTCAAATGGCCCATCAATTCTTCTAAAGTATTACAGTTTAGATCACAGATCTTGCATCGTAGTGAAGTGATGTCTAACTTGACAACGAACCGTTCATTCCTGCAATTCATAAAAAACGCTTTGTGGACATCCTTATGTTTGTCTAAAGTATGTTTCTTTAGATCAGCTGGTTCTTTATGCTGTTCATCACAAAAGCAACATTTGTATCCCAAATCGCCGGAACTCCGGATAGGCGTAGCGTTCGACCATAACATCACTTCAGTTATATTCGTCCGATGCTTATGCAGTTCCTGTTTAGTCGGTGTAAGCGCAGTTTGTTTTCTTCTAGTAACTTTAGTGGATTTTGTATCATCCGGTGAGCTTGGCTCTGTCTTAACTTTGACAGTATCGGCTGGAGGACCTATAAATAAAAGTAAAAGTTAAGTAGCATGTTGTCAATAATTGAATTGACTAGTTTAGCGGCATCATCGGCTTCAAAAATCTTCGAATATTCGAATCGAATTCCTAGCAAATATAGTTTGTTTTATGTTCCATGCCATAAACATTCATTAGACGTGTATTAAATTTACCTATACAAGTTTTAGTAATTACCTAATTGTTTGTTTTATAATAAACTATTTTATATTATTGGTATGAACGAGTAAATTTAGAAATTAATACATGCTTTGATTGACATAAAATTTTATATATTTTGAAATATCATATCTCACCTACCTACTAAAAGATTTCTATAAATATAAATAAAATACAATCGTATTTTAACATTTTAATGAGAGTAATAGACAAAATTACGCAATGACTCAATAATAACTCAAATTTAAACAATTTCTCTATGTTTGGATCTCATGTGACCTTTCCAGCTACATTTTTGCACAAACGCCTGTCCACAATGCTCACACTTGAACCGTCTAATATCATTGTGTATTTTCATATGCTCGGCTAAAGTTTTCTTCCTGCCATAAGCCTTTAAACACACATCACACTTATAAGCCCGAACTCCAGTATGCGACACTTTATGATTCTCTAACTCTCTGCCATTATAAAAACTCTTTTCACAGTCTGGGCACTTGTATCGTTTATCTCTTAAATGATTTCTCTTCACATGATTATTAAGGCCATTCGTGTTATTAAAAACTTTATCACAGGCTTTACATTTATGCACTTGCCCGTGTTCAATGGCCATATGTTTTTCTTTCTTCCTGTAATTATCGAATTCTTCATTACACAATCCGCATTTAAACATTCTAGAAGTTTTTCGAGTATGTTTCTTTTCATGAACTGATCTTTTTACTTTTGTAGTAAAAACTTCCGGACAATATTCACATTTGAATACGCCTTCATCATGTGTTTGCATATGATGTAATAAACCTAGAGAATTAACATATCCTACGTCACAAATTTTGCAGATGAAATTCCTGTAATGCGAATGCATATGCCCGAACAACATCTTGAATTTACTAAAGGGTTTCGAGCAAATACAACATTGTAGCGCATCTGTGTCAAATTTGAACGGTACTATATGGTTTTTCACATCAGTGTAAATTCTCTTTTTATGTTCGATCTTTAGATGCTGCAGTAGTCCTTCAAGGGCGTCAATTTTAACATCGCATAACGTGCAACGTAGAGCCGTAATGTCTAATTTAACAACAAATCTGTCCACACTTATTCTCTTAAAAAAGTAAGCGTCAAGGACATCCTTGTGAGTTTCTTGGGTGTGCTGCTTTAATTCGGCAGGCTTAATAAAATACTCTGAGCAAAAGCTGCACATATAGCCCATGTCTTCGATACGTCTTATGGACGTTGCGTTAGAACAAAGCATAACTTCTTTAATATTATTGCGATGTTTAAATACATCTTTTACTTTAGGTCGTACAAATGTAGTTTTTATTGGTCTTGTGGTGACTCCTTTGCCCTTTGATTCAACAGTTTTACTTTCTTGGCTCTCCTTTTTCAATGTTATTACAGGTGAACCTATAAATAAAATAAATATGTTATTGTAGAATTTTGTGCTTTTAAATATTAGTAGGGTTGCCACTACTGTATCGGCATGGTCCATCGGGAGTTTCACTTTAAATGCTTTTTCTTACGCAGTTAAAAATATTACATAAAATGTTGAATATTTTTGATTTTTATTATTGGTTTACCTTCTCATTTTACAGTACATTAAATGTTATGTATATGTTATAAACTGGTATTTCAAATAATTCAATAATTTCCCTTTTTGGAAATATGAACCCAATTTGGCAACATCATATCCAACACTACCAACTTTAGGGCGATCTAGCCTATTTAAAGGCTAATTTCTGCCAGTATCAAGTATTCAATGCAACAACACACTTCATCTGCATGTACAAAGTATTTTTACATGATAAACGTTGAGCTGTAAAAATAACGACAGGTCAGTCTGCCGCCATTTTAGTTCAAAATTTAGTTCAAAAATCATAAGTGTCAGGACGGCGTGCGTTTCATTAAAAACAATATAATAAATTAGTTTTATTTCAAATCCCGGGATTTGCCCAATGTAATCCCGGGCTTTGAATCCCGAAAAAAGGATCAAATTTCCTAGTTGGGACCGACGATGGAGCAAACGTGTGGAGCCGGCGTAACTATAAATGATTTGTCAATGTGTATATAATGCTGCCTGCCCCGACTTCGAACGGATGTCATATCGTAGTTTTTATACCTTTAGTTACATTTTTTGTAATTTTTGTAGGGATCTCTAATTTTTTGACAAAAAACATAGCCTATGTTACTCCCCGATGATGTAGCTTTCTAGTGGTGAAAGATTTTTTAAAATCGGTCCAATTGTTTTAGAGCCTATTCAATGCAAACAAACAATCAAATCTTTCCTCTTTATAATCTGAATCTCGAAAACGGCTCCAATGATTTTCATGAAATTTAGTACGCCGCGAGTTTCGGGGGCGTTAAATCGATCTAGCTAGGTTTCATTTTTACAAAACGTCGTTTAATCCGTGTTTTTAGGCAATGAAAAACTGCTACATTATCATTAGAATACAAGGGTAAATTTCGCCACCTACAAGGTATTAATAGCTCAGGTGGGAAATCGGGCGCTCCCGAAGGCAATAGATCCCTTTTCGAGTCCAGATGGTTATTTTTTTCGATTTTTTATTAAAAATTATGTTTTTTGAATAAAATTATTCATATTTCAACAGTATGTAATTCGTATCTAAATATAATTTCCGGTTTTCGGTCATATAGGTACTCACCTGGATGACCGAATACCGTTAGCTTTTTTTTTAAGAAACAAAAACTTTGTTTTTTGTTCTGAAATATTAGTTGTTCTTTCTCTCAATGACGATCAAGTGTTCGTATGAAAAGACACTTGTTGGAAAACCTTTATTACTCGTACTTACATCTAATAACACAAAAGCTCATCCGAATTGATTAGCTACTTAATACATAAAAAGCCCTGAGCTACAGCAACGATACCGGTGTAGCCTATTAGCTCCTTCAATGTACGAAAATATGAAATCTACCATTAGGACCGAAACGGCATTTAATTTTGTTTTCAGTCCAGCGTACCTGTTCAGCGGGACTCTTTTTTATCCTTTGTATTTACAAGTGTAAATAGTGCACCAAGTTAAAGCAGTCGTAGCTCAGGGGGCCCGTTAGATAGAACTACGCTCCTAGATCGAATGGCATGGCGAATTGTTCAGTAACGAACGAATTCATAAACTAGAAACGAATCTAATCGAAATTAGTCACTAAAACGTCAACACTTTATTTCTTCAGGTCATATGAAATCATGTTTGGATTGATTATCGCTTTTTCAGCTGCACTTCTGAACAAATGTTTTCCCGCAATAATAAAATTCTCGTGTCACAATGTTAGTTACCATACTTCTCCAAAACGGCTTAACCGATTTTTATGAAATTTTATATGCATATTCAGTAGGTTTGAGAATCGGCTACTATCAATTTTTTATACCCCTAAGTGATAAGGGTTGTACACCACTAACATTTACGACTATACTATCTATACTAATATTATAAAGCTAAAGAGTTTGTTTGGTTGTTATCACGTTCAAACGGAACGTGATAATCTCAGGAAGTACGGGTCCGAATTGAAAAAATATTTTACTGTTGGGTAGCCCATTTATCGAGGAAGGCTATAGGCTATATAACATCACGCTACGACCAATAAGAGTGGAGCAGCAATAAAAAATGTTGCAAAAACGGGGAAAATTAATGCATACGAAGTTACGTGGGTCAGCTAGTATTATTATAGATTTTCATATGCTCTTTCAGAGTATGACAAACTAAAAGTTTTAGTTTTTCCTCTTATATTCAGTTGATAAAATCTAAACCAATTTTTTCTTTAGGTAGGTAGGTATATTATAGTATTTTCAAAGGGTTACAAAGAAAAATGCTTAGGTATATATTCTATTTAATTAACTATTTTATCAAGTATACATGTAACAACATAAACATATTTGTTGTCCGTTTCTTTTGTACGTAACATTGACATGTTGTAATGTTTACATTATTATAGATATACACAACATTTTTATATTATAAGACACCATAATGCTTATGCTACAAATTTAATTTGAAACTTAAAACTACAATTCTTTAACTATTTATAATATTTTAAAAAGTTGAATCAGAGGAATGATTTGTTAATGTGTAGGTATCATAATAGATACAGTAAAATTGTCAAATTACCTACAGCAATCTGTTTCTATTAACGTATATTGGAGAATAAATAAAAATCATGTTCTTGTCAATAAGATTTTTATTAAAATTTAATCAGAAACAAGGATTCTCAATTTAAACAATTTCGTTATGTTTTAACTTCTTATGACTCTTCCAGGTAAACTTTTGATTGAACATTTTTCCACAGTGTTGACATTTGAATCTTATTCTTACATCATTGTGGATTGCCATATGAGTATTTAAAGTAGACGCTCGGAAAAAACCTTTCAAACACACTGTGCATATATGAGTCCTTAAGCGGTACGTTTCACCATGTGATCTTTTAAGGTACCATATTTAAAGAAACTTATATCGAATTCTGGGCACTTATAAAGTTTTTCCATTAAATGATCTTTCTTAACATGGATTCTTAATGCATTTACGCTATTGAAAACTTTATCGCACGCTCGACACCTAGACGTAGGTATGACCAAACCATGCACTGCTACCAAATGCGCCTCCTTATGCGTATATATCCACATTTGTAGCATGCAGCTTTTATGTGCTGCGTTCTTTCGTGGCTTTTCATCTTGACTTCTGTGTCAAAAAATCTAAAGCAATAATCACATTTAAACGTTCCTGTGTTGTGAGTTTTTCTATGAACTTTTAATGAACTCACATATATAAAGCATGCACCACAAAAATCACAAATGAAATTTCTATTATGTGTAAATGGTTTTGCGCATAAACAGCACTGCAGAGTTTCAGGATCAAATTTCAAGGGGGCTAAGTGATTTTTAATTTCAAGATCAATTGTTTTTACATGATCATATTTAAGATGTTCCATTAGATTATCTAATGTGTCAAAGTTTAGACTACATATTTTGCATTGTAGCTTCGTAATATCTAATCTGACAGCGAATTGCTCTAAACACAATTTCATAAAGTGAGCTTTTTGGATATCTTGATGGTTTTGTAACGTGTGTTGTTTTAAATCTGCCGGATCGTGATAAAATTCCTGACAGTAACAGCACATGTATCCCATATCTTCTAAACCCGTCATGGGTCGTGGTCCACCTGCTTAGTCTACCTGGGTGAACCACGGGCACTTTTTCTTGCCCGTGGTCTACCTTAGTTCACCTAGGTGGACCACGGGCATTATTTTTTGCCGGTGGTTCACCTATGAAAAAAAAATGCAATCTCTTTCCTATTGAACTTTATTGTGGTATTAATAGATGAATTATTATCCTCCTTGGTAAGATGACATTTCCTACTTTGATTGAACGGTGACTTTATTGTCCATTTGTTATTACCTAATTACATAATTTATGTAAAGGATTTAACAGAAATATATTATTATGATGTTTCAAAATTGTGATGAAGATTTAGATCCTGAAATATGTTTTTTAAATCGAAAAGGTGGCACGGTTCTATTGTATGGGGCATTCCAGTTTTATAAAATAAAAACTTTTAAGAACGGGATGGTGCTATGGCGTTGTTCTCAATACAAAAAAAATAAATGCAGTGGAAATATTATCATGCAGGTAAATACTTACTATTCGTAACAAAGTTTAGATCATCTATTAACAAAAAATATTACTACTCTATGATTTTATGTGGTTATAAACTTTTAGTCGTGTTCAGAAGTAAAATCTGCAAAACTGCAGTCAGCCTTACCGGGCTGATGGTAGATATACCAGCCTTCCTTCCTTCCTTGTTACCATTAAATTGCAACTTATCGGACTTTTATATTTAATTGAAGGGTTGTAATTCTAATGGGTCTAAGTGCCAAAAAACAAAAATCGATATTATTACAAAAATATGATCGATGTGCCAAGCCTAATAATATCCAAATGGATCCAAGTGCCTGTGTCTTTGAATTTTTCACTCACACACGGACGAAGTTGTGGCGCGGTCTAAGTGCCAACGCACTTTCGCTCGAAAGGGACTGTGATTTTGTGCATGCGGGGTAGGTTGCAGAATGTTATTGTTTTGTGTTGTTAGTTGACCAAATTACGTGACACAAAATGGACGCTAAAACGCTAAACGGCTAAGACGCTAAACTAAAACTGTAAAAAAGAATGCAGTTATTTGGAGTATTGGACAGAACAAAAACCGAATGGTTCTGTTTGCCTTAATCTGTTTGGTAGCTAATGGTATTTATGATACTATTGATCATAAATACTTGGTCAGTGGTCATTCTTTTATGTCCTGCGATCGAGATTTCGCTCAAATTGAAAAAAGAAAGAAAGTCGTTAAATGTTTTGAACCAAAGGATGTCGCAAAAATGATTCGAGAGTCGTGTCACAAAAATCCATTCACCGTAGTTAATTTAGACCAAATGGATTTTAAAGACTTCAATCAGGCATCGGCCACCTTTTTAAATACTGCTAAGTTAAAAATCTCAACCATTTCTTGGATCCGCATCGATAAAGAAAAGTTACCTTATGTTGATTTAATGGAATCACACAGTGATTCAATACCGTGGGACAGTATAAACATTTTTAAAAAAGGCAAGTCACCACGTCAACTGGAAAACTACGTTTTGCCAGTGCTAGAAGCTCGAAATAATATTTCAAAAGAAAAATTAAAGGATTTAAAGGAAATGCTACCATACATACCCCCCGAAAATAAACCTTTTTACGAACATTTGATTAATCAAACCGAAGCCTAAGAACTTTTTTAATATCTTTTATTAAGGCACTTAGCCCATTTTCAATATTATTTCCTGAGGCACTTAAAACATTTTAAATTACTAAATGTTTATGTTGTATTACTTTCTTTATTGTCTATTTTTTTTTAATATTTTTCACATTGTATAACTAAAAGATATGTGTTAAATTGATTTAAGTAAAAATAAATAATTACTTCATTAATTTGTCTATTTCACAACCTTTTTTTGTTATATCTCTAAAACATAAAATTGGTACTTAGACCCTTTAGAATTACAACCCTTCAATTATTAACCTACTCCTATCATCTGATGTTTGAATGTTAATAATATTAAACAATAATAATGAGGTAGGTAGTTAAATAATATCATTTTTATTAAATTGTTTCAGGACAATACCGTCGTGAAACAAAAACCCCACATATGTACACAAAATTTGGCGAAAAATGTGGTTGACAAAGAGTTAATAAAATTAAGAGAAAATGTAGTCAATTCAATAGATCCTGTGCCTAAATTATACAAGGAAGCAAGATCTAAAATTGAGAAATTGGGTTTTGATTTAGTAACTAACGTTCCTTCTTTATCGAATGTACAACATAATTTATATAAATTGAGAAATCAGTCATTAGGAGTTAGAAAAACAGTTTTCAATAGTTTAGAAGAAGTGGCTGTGCCATTCAAATATCAAGATTTTATACTAGCAGATTATTATTATGAAGGTGCACGCATAATACTATTTTGTAGTAATGCAAATAGGAAAAAGATTGGAGAGATAAAAGAGTTTTTTGGTGATGCAACATTTAGTTCTTGTCCTGAACCATTTAGTCAGTTATACATTATTCATGGCGATATGGGAAGTACCATCACAAAAACAAATACAACACCATTAATTTATGCATTAATGCCAAACAAAAAGCAAAATACATATGCTATTGTTTTCAAACTCATTAAACGACAACTACCTAACTTCAAACCAGTCCAATACCATTGTGACTTCGAAAAAGGAGCTATAAATGCAATTTCGAAAGCTTTTCCACATGTAAAGTTAACAGGTTGTTTCTATCACTGGAGTAGAGCAATATGGAAAATGGCCAAAAAGTTGAAACTTAATGGAAAAAAGGATAGAAGGCTGGTAGGACTGACTGCAGTTTTGCCGCTTTTGCCTGTTGAAAACATGGCTGAAGGTTTAAACTACATAAAATCGGAAGGTAGTAATGAACATAAAATGATACCGTTTTTCAAATACCTGGACGGTTTTTGGATGTCTAAAAATTTTATTTCTATATTATCTGTGTTTGGTGAAAGACATCGCACAAATAATGTTACAGAATCTTTTCATTCAAAACTTAATAAAAACATAAAGAAAACCGGTAACACCATTTTGCGCCTACTAACTGAACTAAAGAATCTTGAATCTAGTTCTTTCAACAAAGGAAAACCAAATATATAAATAATGATGACTACATATTAGAAATACAATTACAATTGTTAAACAATGAAATTTCTGTAGGATTCGCTTTGGAAAAGTTACGTTGATTTCTCTATAAGTACCTACCAACTTAAATATTATTTTTGTTTTACTTAAGTTAATGATTTATTTCAGTAAAGCTTTTTTGACATTCATTTGTTTTCTCCAGTTTAATTTGTTATTTCGTATTCATTTTTCAATTGTAGGAATCACACGGAATTACTTTTAGGTGGACCACGACCCATAGTCTTTTTGATTTGCACATTACTCAACATTTAGGTGGACCACGGGCAAGAAAAAGTGCCCGTGGTTCACCCAGGTAGACTAAGCAGGTGGACCACGACCCCAGACAGTTCTAAACGCCTGATAGGATTCGATCAAAGCATCACCTCTTTTAAATTTGTGCGATGTTTCCCTAGTTCGCCTCTGTTTGAAAATGTTACTTTAGTTTTTTTAGGTTTTGGGACAACGTTTCTCGTTTTGATCTTAGACAATTTGTTTGCTTTTGTTATTTTTTCGACTACTCTTGGAGTATCTACAAATGCAACGACTAAAGTTTGGAAGAATAATGGTAATATATAAGGTAGAAATAAAAAAATATTTTTTAGTTTACTTAAACCACGATTTAAAAAAAAAAGAAAGGTTTATGGTTTCTTTCAAGCTCAAAAGACTACTGTAATTTTAAGTTGAAGTAGCTAGCCTAATGGTTTAAGGCATCGAACTCGAAATAGTTAGGTTACCTACAGGTTCGTATCCTACCCATTATACTACCGACGTGTACCCACTCTTAACACAAGCTTAGCTGGAGGGGTTAAAAGGATTGCAAGTTATGTAGAACCCAATCCCCCATTACCTTTTTAAGGAAAAAAAAACACGTGTGTTTTAAAGTGGTTAAAAGACACTTTTTGGAAACACTTTATTACATCTAATAATACAAAGGCTAATTTGGTTATTTATTATCTACTTACCTATTTACTACATAAAACCTAAATAACAGCATTTTTACTAGGAAATGATTTGTCCTTGTTTAACGTTCTATTTTCAAAATAGAATAAAAGGAGATAAAACATTCGCTAGTTACAATGCCTTTATTAGAGGAAGAGAGAGTAAACCTTACAACAATGGTCGTATTGTGACTTAAACATAAGGTGCATATGTAGTTGTATTAATAGATACTAAATCCAAATCAGTGTGAATCTAAATTAGGCAAAAATATAAAATTAGTCACTAAAACGTGCTAAGTCGACATTTTATACAATTTCTCCATGTTTGGATTTCATATGGCCTTTCCAGCTGCACTTCTGAACAAATGTTTGTCCGCAATGCTCACATTTGAAGCGTCTAATATTATCATGGATTTTCATATGCTCTTTCAGAGTATGAGATCTACCAAAACGCTTAGAACATACAGTACATTTATAAGACCGCTCTTTAGTGTGTTTCAACATATGATTAGATAATTCTGTTTTTGTAAAAAAGCACATGTCACATTCTGAGCATTTTTTCTTTCTCTCTATCAGATGGTCTCTATGTATATGTACCCTCAAAGCTTGCTTGTTCCTGAAGAATTTTTCACATGCATCACACTTCAGTGGAGGTTTTATCAATCCATGTTTTTCGGCTAAATGTTTTTGTTTCTGATGATAATAACTGAAAGTTTCGTTACAATAGCCGCATTTATGTATGCTTGCTGCGTTTGGCGAGTGAGTGATTTTTATATGAGCTAATTTTTTAACCTTAGTCTCAAGTACTTGAGGACAAAAGTCACACTTGAAAACACCTAAATTGTGTGCACGTTTATGATCACCTAAATGTGAAGGAGCAATATATGCTGCATCGCAAATACCACAAACGTAGTTCCTGTAATGTGAAGGCATGTGTTCGAGTAACATTTTGTAGGTATTAAAATTATTAAAGCAAATGCAACATTGTAGTTTCTCTGAGATAAATTTGAATGGGATGATACGGTTTTCTATATCTGTGTTTATTATTTTCTCATGAATGACCTTCAAATGGTCTAAAAGTTGTTCTATAGTGTCCATATTTTGATTACAGATTTTGCATTGTAATCCTGTAATATCCACTCGGACAACAAATCTATCGTATGTTAGCTTCATGAAGTAGGCTTTTTGGATATCGTGATGAGTGTTTATGGTATGTTCCTTTAAATCTGCAGGTTTTCTGTAGTGCTCTAAGCAGTAGGAACACAGATAGCCTCTATCTCCGAAGTGTCTTATAGCTGTAGCATTCGACCACATCATAACTTCTTTTATATTTGCTCGATGTTTTTCTCTTTCTTTCTGTTTGTTTTCTATCTCAATTCGCTTAGGATTCTTCTTTTTTTTAACGGCCGGTGTATCTGCTTCTTTTTCAACTTTGACAGTTACAGCTTGACCACCTATAAATAAAGGTCGAAGTTAAGAACTGATAACTTGATTTAAACAGTGCTTTCTATTCATTCCTATAAATAAATACTATATATACTATAAAGGTAATTAAAATATCAAGTCTATTTGCTTCTTTGAAATGTTTCACCATCACGACAAACCCGTGAGCAGGTTTCCCAGTACTTATGCCCTTGAAAATAACACTTCCACCCCCTTAACATACAACTCTGGTGACCTCCCTCTGACCGGCTGGTTAAGGCCGAGTTGAGAGTCCTTCTCGCGCTCTTGGTTTTCTACTCCCGTTGGCAAATAAAAGCCAAGCGGGAGACGAGGCCTGATCAACTCTCTGAGGCATCGGGACTGCAGTGACGCCACGCACATTGAGCTCTTCACAACGCTGCGGTTTATGCTCTTCCTTCACCCTTATGAGACACTTTTTATTGGTGACGTAAGGATTTTCAAAACTGCCAATTTGCCCTCAGAGTGATGCATTAGTCTCATATGAGAAGATAACGACTAGCCCCTAGGGGTTTTATTATTAAACATAATAACGGGGTTGAGACGAGATGAGCAATAAATGGCCGAGTATTATTCAATAACTTTATTCGTTAATAAGTATGATGAATGGGTAACAGAATTTTAACAGTAAATATATAATCATAAATACACAATTGACCGGAGCAGGTAGTGTGCGATAATGATAAATGTTTAGTTGAAATTAATGGAGTCCCGAAATATCGGAACGACTTTAAAAAAAAATGTCTTAGCCATGTTATTCTTTTCATGCGCATTTATGATGCAAGTAGAAAATTTCATTGTACCTATTCCTATCACCGTAAGCGTAAAAAAACATAATGAACCCAAATTACAAAAGAAAATTTCTAACAATATCAACCAAAAAAAATCAAAGGTGCTATTAGTATTGATCGGCGTAGGTAGTGCCATTTAGGATCAATAACTTCCACTGCTATGTTAACATGGACTTACCCTGAAATCCGGGATTTTTTAATTATCAAATAATCAATAAAATAAAGTTTAAGAAATGGAAAAAAAAATTGTATAAGAGTATTTTTTTATCGCCACGCCATCGCCAAAGCAATTTGTAAGGCTTTATTTAACAGTTATTCTGTTCTGTATATTTCTTTTATACGAGTAGCTCTAAATCTGCTAAAGTATGAACACTTTTTGGGTACGAGTTTGTTAACTACCTTATCGGTGACATTTTACAAAGTTAAATCTTAAAATCCCGGGATTATGAGATGAGGTGGTATGTCCACGGTTAACAAATCCCTCTACACCGATAACTAGTAAAGGCTGTTACTTTAGAGATATACATGTTTAACATGTTTAACACGTAAAAATTATGTTGATGGCTACGGTGTTGGCTTTATTTAAAAGATAATTTAATGTAATTAGTGTTTAAAGATGATTTCGGGAAAATGGGCGCCACGGCTGGCTCCAATAAGTCCAGTCGGGAAGTCTAATTTTCTATCACTTTATTAAGCCCCTATAGCTATTACCTAACGGTAACATTCTGGCCAGCACCATCTTCATCAGCCTATGATTCCGCCTGTCCATAAAGCATACCAAACTGTGCTTTCAATGGATGTAAGGGCATCTCAACAATTCAGCAATTCTGCTCTAATGAAGCGCAGGCCGGCTGCGCTTCATTAGAGCAAGCCAAAGCGCCCATATGCCCGAAATCATCATTGCAAACAAATGGCATAAAATTAGCTTTTAAATAAAGCCAACAGTGTAGCCATTAGCATTATTTTTTGCATGTTCTATTTCATTTTAAACATGTATACCTTAAAAAAAGCACCCGTTATTTACACAATTTCACTATGTTTTAACTTCATATGAACCTTCCAAGAACACTTTTGCATAAACGCTTGTTCACAATGTTCACATTTGAACCGCTTATCATTATCATGAGTTTTCATATGCTCATTCAACGTATACCGTCTGCCAAAAGCCTTTGAACAAACCAAACATTGATACGACTGAACTTTCGTGTGTTTTACCATATGATCCCTCAACGACGACTTCTTATAAAACGTCATCTCACACTCTGCGCATTTGTGTTTCCTTTCCATTAAATGATCTCTGTTTATATGTTCTCTTAATGCGTATCTGCTCTTATATACTTTGTCACAGGCGTCACAATTTAATGTTGGCATTTCAACTCCATGTTCTGTCATTAAGTGTCTTTCCTTCTGTCTATAACTAGTAAAACTTTCATCGCAGTACCCGCATTTGTTTAATGCTTTCTGCAAATGTACAATTTTTTCGTGAGATACTTTTTTAACTTTAGTATCGAAGACTGAAGTACAATAATCGCACTTAAAAGTGCCTAATCGGTGTACATGTGTGTGATTTGTCAATTTCGCAATATTGACAAATGCTGCATCGCATATTTTACAAATATAATTTCTGTAATGTACGCTCATGTGTTCAATCAACATTTTATATTTGTTAAAAGTGCGGGAACATAAGCAGCATTGGAGCCTTTCTGTGTTAAATTTTAATGGAATTATGTGATGTTTTATATCAGTGTAAATTGTTTTATTGTGATCATCCTTCAGATGTTCCAAGAGCTGATTTATAGTGTCTAGCTTTAGATTACAAATTTTGCATTGCAGTCCCGTAATATCTAACCTCACAACTAATCGATAAAATGTTAATTTCATATAGAAAGCCTTTTCAACATCGCGATGGGTTTCTAAAGTATGTTTTTTTAAATCTGCCGGGTTTGGATAATGTTCCTGACAGAAACAGCACATGTAGCCTATATCTTCCAACCGCCTAATACCTGTCGCATTCGACCACAGTGTAACTTCTTTAATATTTGCTCGAATCTTTTCTATTTCTGGTATGTCAAATGGTAATATGGTTAGTTTAGATGTTGCTTTAATGTTCTTCTTATTTGTATCGTTCCGTGGATCTGCTTCTATCTTTGACCTTTTGACAGTTGCTGTAGTAGCTGGACGACCTATAAATAAAATTCTAAGATAAGAGGAACGGTTAAATTCAAACTTTTTAGGTCTATTTCAACCCTATGTAACTTTATGTATGTAGGTTGTCTAGTTTTGGTTTTATAAAGAGTTCAGAATTGAAATTATGTATTTTATTTGGGATGTTTATTTAAAGTCGCTGGAAATGTAGGTTGGCTGGTACTAACACATTTAATTACACCTAAAGAACCTAATCAGTGGCATAGCGTAGATATTCGCCGCCCGAGGTCCCCCGTAAATTCACCGTCCCTCTGCTCTATTTTTATTATTTGTTTAAAGTTTAAATCAAATATTTTATTATTTTTCAGTATATTATTCAACAGACCCAATATGCAACTTATTGAAAGTCAAGGAACATATACACAAAAAGCAATCAACGGTGCAATAAGCCTACAAGAAGTTTACCTTTTAAAATGTTAGAATGTTTACAAGGCATAACTTTATCAACCTAACACTAGGTATAACTTAAGCACATTCAAATACATACAATGCATAATAACACTGAAGAACAAAATAAATTTTGTTGCGGCGTAAGATTATGAAATCAATTTTGAGTCATATGGTTAAGAAGTACTCAGTTCTTTGAATTGACTTCGGTTTTTATGAACACAATTTTTTTTCGAAACATTACATGATAAATAGGTATTGTTACTTAAACAAGATTTTATCGAATAGCACTTTGGTTATAATATGTCAGTGTTACATAAGCCTAGTTCATTTATGAGGCGTTATTGTTACACAAATCTTTAGTGTATTTTTAAGTTCTTCATGCAATAACCCCGACTATTACGAAAACAACAAAGGCATAAAAACAAAATTTTGTAAAAAAAAAAGTTATCCGGTATCATTTGGAAAAACTTGGACAACAAGGAAAAAGTTGAGCCCCACAGAAAGTTGTAACATCAATAAACAACGATGACTATGATATTGGAGTTAAAGAGGACGAATAGGGCGCCCGTTTGGAATACCCAGGTATCGCCCACAGAGACAAGAAACTACCTTGTTTATTGTTACTTTTATGCTGTAAATATAAAAGATATAAACCGATACAAAAGGGCTCTTGTGTTTACCCAATCATAGGTACAATCAGCTTAGCACCCATCACCCTGGGTGGTTATAGCGAAGAACAAAGGAAATGAGTCCATCTAGGACCTTTGATCAAAAACAAAATATCTAGGTTGTTGGGACTGCCATATAATAGCAGACCACACTGAAACTTACAGCGGACAGAAAGTACTGTACAAGATCAAATATAAAACGTTTTTCTTAGCTATTACTTACTTACATACATGTATTTGTTTGTCATGATACATTTTATTATTCTTTGCATCATCTATAGCATTTTGTTTATTTGAATTCTTTTGATAACTTTAATTTAAACTTAAAAAAAAAACTTTTAATTGCATAAATGCATTGCCTTTATCTCAAAAACTTGAGTCATTACACCATTAGCTGGCACACCCCCGTGGGGTTTGAAGGCGGAAGTACTCGCCCAAATATATAAACGGGTGGCGGCTTTGTGGGCAGGAGGTTCGGTGCCCCTGCCCACACAGTTACGCGATTGGCGCTGTGACGCCCATGGGGTGATTATAGCCCGGTGGAGGTGCCGGCTGGAGGCTCCACAGGCAGGTACACGGACTGTGGAGGTACCCAGTCGGTACTGGAGAAGTGGGTGGGCCGGCAACACGACGGCAGCATTATTTACGGTTCGTGCAGGTCCTTTCCACGGATGCTTTGGGGAATTCCGGCTTGGGGAGAAAGGGCAGGCAGCGTCGAGTTCGAAAGTAGCCTCTCGTTGCCGGCTATGTTTCTGTTCATGGTACGGTGGGGTGTTCGTAATGAATTTTCCCGCCAAACTCAAAAAAGGGCCGTACCAATCATAAATTTAAAAGACACTTAGTCGATGTCCATAAAAATGGAACTATCTATTGAACTAATACAGAACATAAAATCATTTAATTAATGCAATATAATATCTTCATAGTAAGAGGTTATAAAAGATCAGTTTTCGAATTTTAGGTTGGTCTGCTGTCAAACATTCACTTATTCAAAAGTATTTTCTAATTTCGTGAAAATTCACTTATAAACCAAAATAGTTTAACCTGATATAAGGTATGGTAATTTACAAAAAGTAACTCATACTATCTCTCACTCCGATTAAGAATTATTAGAAAAAAAAACGGTTAATAAAATCGGAGCCCTTGCCCCCTTTCACTCTTTTTCGCCCCCCGCCCCACCCCCCTCTTTCCATTGGTATGCCTCCCGGCGCCATGGCCTCCTCCGGTCGCCCACAAGCTACGCTAGTGAACCTAATATTTCGTTAGTGTTAAAGTCAATCGTAATATTAAATTTGTCAAATCAATTGACAACTGACCCTCGGGTTTGACGGACCTGTCAAATCAATGGGTCCGCTGTCAAATCAATTGTTGTGGCAAATTTAACAATAGAATTGGCACGTGGCAAGTTTATCTGGTCAAATCTTTTAGATACCAGACGAGAGGCGATAAAATAAACAATTAGACTATTTGCTAATATTGATTTGGATTAATAATAAGCTTCATCGTGAATAATATTATTTTATAACTTCATAAATCACTATTGCACGCAAATACGTACTATTTACTATAATAACATTTTACAGCATTCGTACACAGTTTGTCTTAAGAATAAAGAAACATGACAATTCTTAAATTGATTCAAGTAATTGATATTAGGTAAATAACTGTCAACAATCTCTACTTAACACATTTTATTTTATCTTTACTTCAAGTTAAGGACGACTGATAGAAAATACTTTTAGTATTAAGTTCACCTATGTACATAATTATGCATATTTAAAGTAAATGAATTACTAGCTTATTTCAATTTATACAGTTTCTCCGTGTTTAGACTTCATATGACTCTTCCAACTGCATTTCTGAATAAAAGCCTGTCCGCAATGTACACATTTGAACTTCCTAACATCATCGTGAATCTTCATATGCTCTCTCAGAGTATATCTTCTGCCAAAACATTTTGAACAAACCGTGCATTTAAACGCCCGTGCTTTAGTATGTTTTATCATATGATCTTTTAGATCAGTGTTTGAGAAAAATTTCATATCACATTCTGTGCACTTATGCCGCCTGTCCATCAAGTGATATCTCCTTACATGAAGGCTTAAAGCGTGTCTGCTGCTAAAGACTTTGTCGCACGCTTGACACTTAGGCGAAGGCATTTTCATATCATGCATTGAAATTAAATGCGCCTCTTTAAATCGATATTCAGTGAAGGTTTCATTACAATATCCACATTTGTATATACATACTTTTTGAGTATGTTTTGTTCTCTCGTGCGAATTCTTTTTAGATACAGTAGTAAAGGTTAGAGTGCAAAATTTACATTTGAAAGTGCCTGTGTTATGAGATTGCACGTGGTTTCTGTAACTACTTATTGAAGTGAAGCCTGTATCGCATACATTGCAAATATAATTTCTGTAATGAATATTCATATGCTCGAGTAACAATTTAAATTTATTAAATTTATTTTTGCAAATGAAACATTGCAGCGTTTCCGTATTGAATTTCAGTGGAGTGATGTGATCTTTTATATCAGTATAAATCGTTTTCTTGTGATCTACCCTCAAGTGCGTCATCAGCTCCTCTAAAGAATCAATATTTTGATCACAGATCTTACACTTCAGCGATGTTATATCTAATCTGATGATAAACGCATCCATGCTTAATTTCATAAAGAAACCTTTTTTGATATCTGGATGGCTTTCTAACGTGTGTTTCTTTAAATCTGCAGGCTTTGGGCACTGCGTCTTGCAGTAGCAACACATATATCCCATATCTCCGAAGCGCCTGATCGGCGTAGCGTTCGACCAAAGCAATACTTCTTTCACATTAATCCGATGTTTATATATTTCCTGTCTATGTATTGGTACCGCCAGGGATAAGTCGGGTTTTGGTTTTATCCTTGTACCGTCCAGTTTAGTTTCATTTTCTTCCTTCTTAAGTTTGATAGTTTCCGCCGGATGACCTATAAATAAAAGTATACAGTAGGTAGCTTATCCAGAATTTGTTTTTCATTAATATATCTATTTTATGTCTGACCGTCCTAAGATACTTTACTGAATATTGAATATTTTTTCCAGTCAAATGCTTAAGAAAATAATTGACAGTCCAACTGAAAAATAACACTTTGGTTTTTTAATGCTTTTGTTTTTGTGTCAAGTTATATCCTGTTGATAAAACGCAGCAGTTGTTTATCACCAAATAATGTAGAAGACAGATATTCGATATAAATAATAGAATAAACTGGTTTCCCCCTAGTAGGTATATAGTTTTTAAGTATGGAAACACGGAGGAGATTTTAATGCTGGCATTATGCTGAGCAACTTACATGAAGCTGTTCATATTGATTCTGCATTTTTCAATACTTTAATATCAGATCATCCACGAATACCTCCACAGAAAAAATGCAGAAATCACCACAAAAACGCACACCCTCATCAAAATTCTTTACGTCAATTTAACAACTTAAGACCATCTTATAACTCTAGTACAGTGAAATTAGTCTCGAGAAATTTTTGCATATGTAGTGGTGTGTATGTTACTTAGATATTAGAGCGCGTTTCCACTATATCGTTCTGGCCCTTACAAAAATGTTTCAATATCCTAACATTACTATTTAATTTAATACTTATCCCTAGCAACACTCTGATTTTTGTTTTCAATAAAAACAAGTTTTTATTTTAAAGAAAAAGGTTTTGACTTTATTAAAAAAAATATGTTATTCAATTTCACGTCCTTGAGCAAACGACAAGGCGACTACCGTGAAACAATAAAATATCGTGTCGTTCTTTAGATGATAGTAGTTTAGCTATAGGTAAAAAGTTTTGACCATAATAATTACGAAACAAAACAAATAAATAAATCGTCACTTGATAGTGGAAAGTGGAAACACGCACAAAACCAGAATAAACCAGTTTACTCTGTCCGCAGGTGCCACGTGCAGTCTGACGTCAGTCGCTTGATACCGTTAGAACATAAAGCACGCATTTCATTAAAAAATTATAATTATTAGATACGTAGTAGTTTCATTGTGAAATTTTGTATTTGTTGATTGTTGTTATTGTTTGTTATTATTGTTAAAATATTTGTTGAAGTGTTTAATTTCAAGTGTGTAAGTGTTGTAACTTTATATTGATAATTCAAAATGGCTCCAGTGTTAAAACATGGTCGAGGCAAGCCTTTGACTTCTCAAACTAAGGAAGTTTTGTACTGTTTGTACAAATATTTCGAAAATGAGTGTAATAACAACCCGAGCAGTATTATGACCCCCACTCAATTAGTTGCTAAATCAACAGGAATTTCAATAGCATCCGTCAGAAAGGTAGTATCAGAAAGCAAATGTCGTCCTTCAGATCAGAAAGTAACATTTAAATCTCCTAAAAAGAAACCGAATCGTAAACCTACAATAGTAATCGATAACTTTGATCAGCAAGTTATCAGAAGAACAATTCATGACTTCCACATCACAAATAAAGAAGTTCCCACTTTAAAAACTTTGCACTCAAAATTGAAAGAAGATATCGATTATAAAGGTTGTGTCAGCACGTTACGAAAACACGTCATGTCATTAGGTTTTAATTGGAAGCAAACAGAAGATAACCGGAAACTTCTTATGGAAAAACACGAAATTAGATACTTGCGAATTAATTATTTGATGAAAATTGCTGAATATCGTGAACAACGCCGACCAATTGTTTACACCGACGAAACATATATACATACATCACATACCCTCTCGAAATCTTGGTCAGATGGAAGCACTTCAGGTTTGAAGCAACATATATCGAAAGGCAACCGCTTAATCATTGTTCATGCCGGTGGTATCGATGGCTTTATACCAAATGCATTGCTTATGTTTAAAGCCGACCAAAAAAGTGGAGATTACCACAACAATATGAACTATGACAACTATTCAAGGTGGATTCAAACTCAATTAATACCCAACTTACAACCAAATAGTGTTGTTGTTGTTGACAACGCACCATATCATAACTCAATACAAAATCCTGCACCGAATAGTAATTCTAGAAAACAGCAAATGATAGACTGGCTGACATTTCGAAACATTGAGCATTCATCCACGTTGCTTAAGCCTCAATTATATGAACTGATTCTGCAAAACAAGGCGAGATTTATAGAGTACAAGATAGACGAAATATTACGACAGCACGGTCATACTGTGCTGCGTTTACCACCATACCATCCGGAGTTTAATCCTATAGAAAATATATGGGGGATAGTGAAAACATATGTCGCAAAAAAGAATGTCGCAATGAATATGAAGGTTATAATGTCATTAGCTGAAGAAAAAATGAACGCCATAACTGTAGAGGAATGGAGAAAAGTTTGTTTGCATGCTATTGAGGAGGAAAGCAAATATCAGGGTAGAGACGCAGCTTTAGACACAATATCAGAACGAATCATAATTAATTTAAATAATTCATCTGATCAAAGCGAGGATGGGGATGATTGTGATATGCCTGGGGTTGATGAATTATTAGAATAAAACATTTATGGCCGGAGAACACCTAATTCATACACGTCTTCACTGAAGTGAAAACCGGCATTTAATGCTTGTAATGTTTGGAACTGGCTTGTCTGCCTCATACAGTTCCATAGATTACAATGCGGTGGATACACATTTTCACGACCGTATTAGTACGTAGTGCGTATGCGTAGACGTGCACGCATTTGGTGTGCTCCAGCCACAAACGTATATTACCTTTAAAACAATAAAAACTAAAAATAAAATGTTGTTTTTTTTATTTGCTGACCATACACTACTACAAACGCAAAAATTTCTTCAAGCTAATTTACCTGTACTGTAATAAAACATTCTGTAAGACTTCCAATTACTTTATTCAATAATGAAACATAAGTATGCTGTCACATTTATTCACACAATTTCTCTATGTTTGCTTCGCATATGACTTTTCCAGCTACATTTCTGGACGCAGGTTCGACCGCAATGCTCACTGTAATAAATACATTTTATAAGACTTCTAATTACTTTGTTCAATAATGAAACATCAGTATTTTGTAACATTTATTCACACAATTTCTCCATGTTTGTTTCGCATATGACCTTTCCAGCTACATTTCTGGACGAAGGTTCGACCGCAATGCTCACATTTGAACCTCTCTGCCTCGTGTATACGCATATGAGAATTCAGCGTCTTTTTTCTACCGTACGATTTCAAACAGACGGTACAATGATACGCTCTAGTTCCAGTATGTTTAACCATATGATTTTTCAAACCACTGGTGGAAAAGAAAGACATCTCACATTCAGTGCACCTGTGCGGCCTTTCCATCAAATGATCTCTTTTAACGTGAATGCTTAGCAGTTTTCTGTTACTGAATATTCTGTCACACGCCTGACATTTAGATGATAATGGTGTAACACCATGCACGGTAGTCAAATGCTCTTCTCTCTTTCTATAATCTTTAAAAGTCTCTGTACAATAACCACATTTATACATCATGTCTGTGTGTGTATGAGCCGCGCGTTCATGAAGTCTTTTCTTCACAAGTGTGGTGTATACTTTAGGACAATAATCGCACACGTAATCTCCAACTCTGTGATTCTCTGAATGCTGCGCGAACGCATTACGGTTCACGAAGCCGGAATCACAAATATTACAGACGAAATTTCGATAATGAACATGCATATGTTTTACTAACATTCTAAATTTATTGAAAGTGTTTGAGCAAACGACGCAACGAAGTGGGTCTTCATCAAATTTGATAGGAAATATATGATTCTTGATATCCGTAAATATGAGCTTCTTGTGTGAATTTATTAAATGATCGATGAAATTTTCTAGAGTGTTTATTTCTGTGTTACACAACTTGCAGGCAAGGGCCGTCACGTCAAGTTTGACCACGTATTCGGACATATTCATATTTTTCATGAAATTTGCTTGTGTTACATCTTTGTGAGTATCTAAAGTATGTCTTTTTAATTCTGCGGGGTTTGTGTATTGTTCTTCGCAGAAGCAACAAGTGTATCCGATTCCTCCGTACCGTCTTATAGGCGTTGCGTTAGAATTTATAAGTATCTCTTTGATATTGGCTCGATGCTTCACCAGTTCCGTCCTGGGTGCTTTATTATGAGCCTGCATTTCTTCTACATCACTGTCTGTTGATGCTTCTTCTTTCATTTGTATTGAAACGACTCTTTTTGGACTACCTACAAAGAAAAGCATCAATCATTCAAATGTTCTCATTTTATTATATTTGCACGAGTTCATAAATAATCAGGTTTTGTAAAAAAATGTTTCTAAAACAGTCGCCACAACTAAGTCAGCTATTACTCGTAGTTTATTAAAATCTAAAAAAAAAACATTTTTTGTATTACCGCGTAATGCAAAACATATTTTTTGTATTAACGCGTAACGCAATTTCTGTATTAAAACAAGAAAAAATATAGGTAGATATATAAATTATTCAATTAAGTTCATTATAATTCCGGGCTTATGTATCTTTCATAATAGATATTAAAACATGACATGATATTATAGAGGATTTCGATCAAATGTACCATGCCAATACACAACACAAGATTAATTTGACGTTTAGTCTCTACGGCAGCACTTCACGCTATATCCGTGCTTAGCTGATGGTAATTAGCAGCTACGTTGACAGTTTTTCATTTCCTACAATAAAGTAGGGAGAGTGTAATAACAATCACAGCAATATATGTCGTCTTTAAATGATTTATAACTCCCTGTTTATCACTAAATTAAATTACATATTTGTGTGTACATATATTGCAAGTGTCAGCAATAAAAATCAATATTACAAAACAATTTTTATTGAATAAATATTCAAGAAACGTTAACATCGTGATTGCAAAGCATTCAAGAAACAATCTCCCCGTGTCTGTTTTTCATGTGAGATTTCCAGCTACATTTTTGAACGAATGCTTGCCCACAATTCTGACACTTGAATCTTTTATCATCATTGTGTATTCTCATGTGCTCCTTCAAAGTTTTTTTCCTTCCATAAGACTTCGAACAGACTTCACACTGAAACTTCTTATCCCCAGAATGCTTTATCATATGCTGGTTAAGATCGTGAAGACGATAAAACTCCTTTTCGCATAACGTACACTTGTGTTGTCTTTCCAACAAATGGTCCTTTTTGATATGCGTTTTTAACCTCTTGGTCGTGGAAAATGTTTTATCACATGCATTACATTTGAAATCATCGTTAATCACGCCATGAACTTTAGCTATATGCTGGACTTTCATATAGTATTCTTTGAATCCCTCGTTGCAATATCCGCATCGGTTGATACAATTTCTATGTGAATGTATACATCTGATATGCATCCTCTTTTTTGTAATAGTATCAAACACTTTTGGACAGTAATCACATGTGAATGTTCCTTTGACATGCGTGAGAATGTGACACCGCAGACTGCCTTGGTTGATGTAACCGGCGTCACAGACATCACAAATAAAATTCCTGTAGTGTTTATGCATATGTTCCTGCAGCATTTTGAAGCTGACAAACGTGTTAGGGCATAAACAACACGTCAATTGTTCTGTGTCAAATTTGAAAGGTATAATATAGTTAATTATATCTCTGTGTATTATTTTATTGTGTTTTTCGACTAAATGTGTCATCAAATTGTCTAAAGAATCAATATTTTTATTACAGAGTTTGCAGTGCAGATCTGTAATGTCAAGCCTAATGGAATATCGGTAGAGGCTGTTTCTGTGGCTGGACATACAAGACACTTTAACATTAGTTTGCCCTTTGTGTGTTTCTAACGTGTGTTGTTTTAAATCTGCAGCTTTGGGATATTGCTCCGAGCAAAAACTGCATGTGAAGCCGATTCCTCCTTGCTTCAATATCGGGGTAGCGCTTGAAAATTTTATTATCTCTTTCAAATTGTGTAAGTGTTTCGAAAAGGTAGTATTTTTACTCTTTTTAGGTTTCGCTTCAGGGTTTATTTCTTTATTATCCTCTTCGGTTTTAATCAGTACACATTTGATGTTCTTTTTTTGTTGGACACCTATAAAGAAACAGATAAGTTCAGTTTCTGCATCTTATTTCAGTCGGCAGAAAAACAGTTTAATATTTTGAAGTTCATTGCGTTTCAATAATCCTTTAGTAAAATAGTACTTATCCTATAACAGCAAGTTATTATAAACAAATCAAATAAAACAAAAACCTGCCTAAAATCAATAACTAAATGTTGCTGTAAGCGGGGACTATCGGGGACTAAAGGCAACAATAATGGTCTCCTGAAGTCTGGTAGCTGTTTTAACGTTGGACGCGCAACGTCAACGCCGCGTTTGCGCAGCATTGTCGCTGTGCAGACCTGGGAGTAACGAACGCTCGTAAAATGCTACTAACACTACCGTTTTACGCGCGTATCTAAAACTTTGCACCTAAGCTTGGTAATATCAAGTTTTAACTAAACATAAGAACATCTACATAGTCATGAATTTAATAATTTTCATGCATAAGTTCCTGCAACATTTTGAAGCTTACAAACGTGTTAAAACACAAACAGCACGTCAATTGTTCTGTGTCAAATTTGAAAGGAATAATATGATTCACTATATCTCTATGTACTATTGTATTGTGTTTTTCGACCACGTGTGCCTTCAAAACATCTAAGGATTGATTGATGTTACAGAGTTTGCAGTATAGGTCTGATAATGTCAAGCCTAACAAAACAAAGGCTGTTTTTGTGACTGGACATAAAAGAAACTTTAACTTTTAATTGCCCTTCATGTGTTTCTAACGTGTGCTTCTTTAAATCTGCCGCTTTAGGATATTATTCTGGGCAAAAACTGCATGTGAAACTAATTTTTCCTTGCTTTGAAATCGGGGTAGCGTTTGAACATTTTATTATCTCTTTCAATTTTTCGATTGAAAGAGATAATCAAATGTTGTTGTGTGTACTGTTCTCACCGTCGGAGCGACAGTTGCCCTAACGCTATTAGATAATGGAACTTATCTAGGCCCTCAGTACAGCTATATTATGTATCAATATTATGTTTAAGTCCGAGAAAACGTAAAATCTCTATTTTTCTTTCTCCCATCTAAACGGTTCCTAGCTGTCAATTCGAATATTAATATATTTGAATAAAATGTAATAATAGTTGACGATTTAGATAAAATTTGATCGAAAGCTTCAGGCTTGACGAAGGTTATAAGTCACTTTTTATCGCGCTAGAAACCACGAGGGCGAGATCGAAGCACGCAGCATATTCTAGATCCAAAGTCGACCAGGAATCTCTTTTGTACTTAAAACATTTTTATAATGATAAATTTTCAACATCAAGAATACATATAGTACATACTTTATTTATTTGATTTAGTTCATTGCATAGTCATACAGGATCTTAAAAGCCTATAGGAGTTCAGGATATGTGAAGGCAATTTAAGAAACCCTAAACGTTGAAAATAAATATACAACTTTTCATCATTAAATAAAATTATATTATTAAAATCAAATTAATATTTCAACTACAATCAACATTAAAACAAAATAAGGAGCCGCCAATTTAATTTCATAACTAATACGTATTCCATTCGCGATTGATCAGTCTAATTAAAAACAGAATTCATACTAATTCTCCATGTCTATTCCTCATATGACCTTTCCAACTACATTTCTGAACGAACGCTTGTCCACAATGTTCGCATTTAAACCTTCTATCATCATTATGTATTCTCATATGCTCTGTCAACGTTTTCTTCCTGCCATACGATTTCAAACACACATCGCATTTGAATTCCCTCAATCCAGTATGTTTCACCATATGCAGCTTTAACTCATTTGAGCCGAAAAAGTTTTTATCACACTGCGTACACTTAAATCGTCGTTCCATCAAGTGATCCCGTTTCGTGTGTATTGTTAAAGCACTCTTGTTGTCAAACGATTTGTCACACGCGTGACACTTCACCGCTTTTATATGAACGCCGTGGACTTTGACCAAATGGTGATCTCTCCTTTTATAATTTGTGAACTTCACATTGCAGTACCCACATTTGCTTAGTAAATTTGCGTGTACATGGACCGATTTCTCGTGGCTTTTCTTTTTTCTGTGCGTGTCGAAAACTTTTGAGCATATATCGCATTTAAATGTGCCTAGTTTATGTGCCTCTGTGTGGGCTGCTAAAATATGTCTGTTTATAAAACCAGCATCGCAATACTCGCATACGAAATTTCTAAAGTGAGCATTCATGTGTTGTTGTAAATTTTTAAATTTATTGAAGACGTTGGAACAAAATATGCATCTCAGTACATCATCCTCAAACTTAAAAGGCATGATGTGGCTTTTTATGTCGGTATGTATTGGTTTACCGTGGACTTGAAGGAGATGATCCATTAGTAATTCTAACGTATCTATTTGAGTATCGCAAACTTTGCACCTAAGGTTAGTAATATCGAGTTTGACCAAATATGAGAACATCATCTTTCCAGTCATAAATTTAAGTTTAGTTTTATCGTCATGTGACTCTATAGTGTGTTTTTTTAAATCAGTGGGATCTGGGTACTCGTCTCCGCAAAAGCTGCAAGCGTAACCGATGCCGCCCCAGCATCTAATAGGAGTAGCATTCGAGCATTGAAGTATTAGTCGTATATTACTGCGATGTTTTTCCAGCTCATATATCCTGGGTTTCATAAGGTTTTCGCTATCCGTTTCGATGGCGTTACGACGACCACCTACAAAGAAAAGTAAATAGTTATAATATCTTGATTTCTTTTTTCGAGTTTCTATTGTTTAATTTGCCGATACTTTATTATTTTTTTCTTGAGTGTAGATTAGGATGACAGTTAAGTGTACGCAAAATGGACAATATAATCCAAAAACTACGTGATCAGAAATAGGGGATGTAAATTTATGTATGGTCGAGGTAACGCATCGAAACGAAAAGCCTTGTTTTGTAATTTCTTATGGAATTTTAACAAGCGAGGCTTTATAACTTAGTGGACGAACGTGGTCTAAAGAGTATTAAGTTAATTCTAAGAGATCTCTTATAATCCTGCCATTATGAAGTATTTTTTTTTTTTAATTTACTTCCATAGACTTTTAGACTTTAGATCGTTAAGTCAACGAAGGAAATAAATAAATAATTTTTCATAATATATATCGTTTACTAACGAATCAAATACTAACAATAATTCTTAAATAAATTATATTAGGTTAAAGCATATATTTTCATATACATAATTCGCGTAATCACGCTTGGCGGAATCGGACATAAACTTATATTTGCATATTATAAAAGATTGTAACTAAATAAAACTTAAACATCAACTTTTACGTTAGTATCATAATATAATTAACAATAGTAACAATCGAACTCCTGTAGTTTTCCAATTATATAAATTCTCCATGTTTCGAACGCATATGACTTTTCCAGCTGCACTTTTGGACGAAAGCCTGCCCACAGTGTTCACATTTAAATCTTCTATCATCGGCGTGGATGCGAAGATGCTCTCTAAGCGTATGTCTTCTTCCAAACGCCTTTAGGCAAACCTCACATCTGTATTGTTTGACTCCAGTATGTTTAACCATATGAGTGTTAAGATCTCTTTTGCCATAAAACTTCATGTCACAATGATCGCATTCAAACCGCCGCTCAAGCAAGTGATCTCTTTTCGTATGTCGCGTCAGCTTATCTCTCCTTGTAAAAGTTTTATCACAAGCTTTACACTTTAGCACTAGAGGTTCAACTCCATGAGCTTCCACCATATGCTCATTCTTCTTAGCGTAACTCATAAACTTCTCTTTGCAATACGGACATATATTCCTTCTATGGTCTCCAGTATGAACGAATTTTTCGTGGTTGGCTTTCTTACTTTGAGTGTCGAAAACTTTTGGGCAGAAACTGCAATTGAATTCACCCTGCTTGTGCCTAGACATATGACTTTTAAGTGTCCTTTTGTTAACGAAAGGTGAATCGCAGACCTCGCACGAATAATTTCTATAATGTAGATTCATGTGTTCTTGTATTAATTTAAATCTTTCGAAACTTTTGGCACAAATAACGCAAGTGAAACCGTCTCCTTCAAATTTAAATGGCAGTATATGATTATTTATATCCGTATGTATATTTTTTTTATGATCATTTTGTAAATGACTTATTAGTTTGTCTAAATCTTCAATTTCTTTACTACAAATACTACATTTGAGATCAGTAATGTCTAGTTTCACAACGTATACGGTTAAAGGGATGCCTTGCATGAATTTGGTTTTAGCACTGTCATCGTGATTTTCTTGAGTATGTTCTTTGAGCTCTTTCGGTACAGGATATTGTTCAGCACAAAAGCAACACGTATATCCTATTCCATTGTAACTTCTTATTGGAGTCGCATTAGAATGTAAGAGGATGGTTCTAATATTATGCAAGTGTTTTTTAATCTCTCTGACCATCAAATTTGTTTCAATTGCAACGAATCCTTCTAGAACCTTGGCTTTGGGACGTTTCTTTGAAATGGTAACGGTCCAATCGTTTTTTTTATTTTTCTTTGTAACTGATGTCGGCGTTTTGAGTAAATTTAATAGGTTACTTACTTCCGGCTCAATTTTTATGTCTGTATTGCAGCCGACACCTACAAAGAAAAGTTCTGAATTAAATTTCTCAATGTTAGGTTCTAACACTTTGATTAATCTAATTTAATAGGGCATTGGAAAGTTTAATGATGTTTGTTGATTATGTTATCTAGAACCACTTTCCTAGGTTTTCTCAGCAATAAGTTGTTACTTCAAAGTCTTTTTCTCTCTGGCTATATCTTTTGCGAACTGGACATTAAAAGTAGACTCATACTATTCCAAATCTTGTCAGACGTTCATAAGATCTAAGTGAATATAAAGTAATTTGGATTTGATGTAAAGAGTGTTTGCTTTATTACGAGGATCCCTGGCGTTTTTATTGTTTATCTAATTCCATAAAGGTTAACGATGACAGTATAAAAATGTAAAATAAATGATTGCATTTTCAATCATTTACCAGACATGTTTAACATAGTACAAACAAGGCTCTCTGGTTTTAGAAACTATTAGAACTAGCTACATTTCTACGAGGTAGACTAGTACTAGTACTACTAGTTATGAATCAAGCTCAATATGTCACCTAAAAGCGTTTCTTTCTTTCAAGGATAACTCAGAATAAAAAGTCGAAAATCCATTATCATAAATATAATAATTTAGGTCTAGATTACAATATTCATCAGTACATAAATATATCACAAGAAGAAATACCAACATTTACACTGGATATAAACATAGCAAACTCATTTTTTCAGTCTCTCTGAAACCGACCCGAACAATCACATCCATCGATATCTCAATGCAGTTTTTTTACTTCAGTTAAAGGCTCATCACTCGCTTCAATACTTGAGCATGGGTAAACATGAGTAAACAAACAGTCGGGCTTTTACTGGCAGCAAAACTGGTAAACTCACAATGATAAATTTCAGAGTGTTGAAAACGAACATATTTCGGGAGCGGACTCCGTAAACAATTCCATTGCACAGAATTTTTTTTTGTGAAAGAGTGGACATCGTACGTAGTTAGTTTTTTTTTTCCAGAAACAATTATTTGTTATAAGAGGTTAACACCCATTTTAACTGTGTACTGTATGTTCAAGCTTTTCTGAAGTATATGTCCAGTGGAAATCTACATCAAATAGTTTCAATTACTTCGCCATATTTGGAACTGCCATATTCGGCATGACAACATTCTTGCATATCCCATGATTTTTCTTCATATGCTTTCTCTTACTATTCTGAGTCGCATACGCTTTGCCGCAGATCTCACATTTGAATTTCCTCTCGTTAGTATGCGTGGCCATATAATGTCCTAACATATGCCTTTTTATGAAGAAGCCCATACTACAAACAGAGCATTCGTAAGGCCGCTCTTTCAAATGCACACTCCTCATATGAAGCATCAAATTTGATTTCAAATTGAATTTTTTATCGCACAGATCACATTTAATCCCTTCTGCATTATGAACTTGCATCATATGCCTTGTTTTTTGGTAATAATTCTTAAATCTCGCTTTGCAAATTTGGCATACGCTGTCTCCAGCTATTCCTTTATGTTCAGTGTTAACGTGAGCCTTCTTTTTAGATTCCGCGGCGAAAACTTGCCCACAGTGCCGGCAAGGGTAACTGGATTTTTTCTTCCCATGCGTAGTTATATGTCTATTTAGACGAAAAGAATTGACGAAACCAGCGCCACAGATAGTGCAAATAAAGTTCCTATAGTGTACATTCATATGCTGCATCAAAAGCTTCATATTATGGAAGACCTCGTTGCATAGACAACAATTAATCTGCTGTTCGTTACTTAACTTGAATGGTTGGAAGTAATCTGTGATGCCAAGATAGTATTTTTTCTCGTGAATTGTTACTAAGTGTTCTGTTAAAGTATTTAAAGAATCCATAGGATGATCGCAGAGTGTGCATTTGAGATCTACAATGTCGAGAAAGGCGACAAAACTGGCCATCCCTGTTCCTGCTTTATATGAAGGCTTTTCTTTATCATGGTCGCTATGAGTATGCGCCCTAAGGATGTCAGGATTTGGGTACGTTTTAAAACAGTAAGCGCATATATAACCTGCATCGTTTCTGTCCTTAAATGGCGTGACATTTGAACACTTTAGCAGAGTGGTCAGATTGTGCCACTGTTTCTTCATTTCTGGCAGGTGTTTTTCGCGATACACTAATTTATCTAATGTTTCGTCCTCGTTATCTTCTTTAACAGCGCGTTTGCGTTGTTTTTTTGTTGCTCCGGTAACGCCTATAAAAGAAAAATAATTTTCACACCCGGTTCAGTCTTCTTATGTATAAAACTAGTAACGTTTCAAGCAGTTTATTCATCACACATATTTCTTAATTTTCCAATGATAATTGAGGATAATAATATTAACGGAATAATGGTATGTCATGTGAACCTAAACCAAGCTGGTAGTGCCTTTAGAAGCTTCGAATTCCCCCCATAACACTGCAAACAATTTACTTTAGCTTAAGTAATAGGGCCTACATTGCTAGTACTCACTAGCAATTGCAAAAGATTCATGAAAAAGGTACTATTTTTTACCCTTACTAAAAGGTTTAGATGGTTGCAGCACTAACTTGTAAATAGGATTATAAACTCAAATTGTTTGCGTTTATGTAAATTTTAAAATTACAAGTAAAAAATAAATGACGTATCAGCGAGCCGTCAACTGTTATATCTTGTCATTTTAATATTTACTTTACTGCGCATGTTTTAAGGTTGTAATCTCAGTGGCAAATTATTTGTTGTAGTACATGAGAATTTGAATTATAAATCCGGGCAAGTGCATGTAATGTAGGGTTCCGTAGTCCCCCATCCGAATATTGCGGCTTAAGTGGGTTTTCAGTTGTTTTTGTTTCATACTACTAACAACGTTATATAAGTATTTTTCAATGGAATCTGTACGAAAATTTTGTTACTTCTAATTTGATCAGCTGTTACTCGTAAACTTGTTGTACTTAGCTGTGATACTTTTCCTTTTGATTTCACTATAGATACTACTACCGTGATTTTTTTCACATGCCTAACATCAACCATTTACCTGGCAGGGTGGGGGGGGGGGGCTAGACACTTGACTTTTTTTGCACTTTAAAGTTTAGGTCTTCCCAACCCCTAAACTTTTTTTAAAGACCTATCTTATGATACTCCACACACGGTTAGTGAGAAAAAAATTCACATCCTCACTTTACTTGGGGAGGTACCCTAAAAATCGTTTTTCAAGTTTTTTCTTTCACTTTGTCGACATAAGTATTATGTATATCCATGCAAAATTACTGTCACAGCAGCATCAAGTCTCTAAGCAAAGCTGCGTACGGAGGGAACCCTAAAAAGCCGTAGATTTTGAAATTAAAATCATACTCGGAAATATAGTAATAGTTTATTTGAAACACAATATCATCTATTTATTGTACATAGCAAAACTTAATTTTATATTTCAGTTTAAAGTGGCAATTTACTTTTAAGGCATTACAACTGTGTCCCAATAAAGTCATATTTTGAAAAATTAATGTCTTTTTAAAACTATCAACTAATAGTTATTTTTTTTTTAAATAAGCAGGGCTTAAAAACGTTTACAAAAGCCATTATTTCGCAAATATGACTATAGATATATTTAGATGATTGGAAAATAAATATAACTAAACAGTATAGTCTCATAATATAAAATATAAGTGTATTTTAAATTGATATTGACAACGTTAATCAATAATATAAAATTATAATCTTTACGATAGAATATAAAATGTCTTATTTTGTTACTATTTTGAGATGCTCATTACTATTTTCACGAATTTTCATATACATACAACTTGCCATGCGTTTACATAATAATAAAAACATGACAATTTTTGCCGATCTAGCAAATTATTTAAAATATTTCTATTACCTATAAATCTTTTCCCTGCCAGTTCATGCTGGAAATCAATTAAATAAAGAAAAAAAAAATTGTTTATCATAGTCCATTCACTCACAACTCTAATGACAAAATTAATCACATGACAGAGGCACAAGATGGGCTCTTCTTATCCAAACTAATTATAAATGTTATATCTGTTACGTTTTGAAGCTTAAACTGCTCAACCGATTTTGTTGAAATTTGGTATAGAGATAGATCTAATGGATAAGAACGGTGTACCTGCCAATGCGTTAAGTACTCTATTGCAAATGTAATAGAGTTCGATAAGAAAGTCTTGATATTCTGGATAATAAATGTTGATAAACTTTCGCGATTTGTACACATTATGATAATATATATATTACGGGTCTTAATCGCGTGAATAATTTAAGGTAAAATACCTTGTTTATTGCCCGACGTTGCAATACGATCGAAACGTCGGGCAATAAGCAAATTATTCACGCGATTAAGACCCGTAATACGAGGGGAGGTCCAAAAGTTCGTGGAATGGAGGGGATGGAGTGGGGATAGGGATGCTTGCTTAGTGTCATACTAATTGTGGACTCATCATTAGTATATAAGCTGAGTTTCAGCCTAATTGCGTCATTCGTTTACGAATACTCGCCTGATAAACAAGTCAATCCGGAAGAACATTAAAACTATGGAGAAAATTGAACACCGTGCTTAAATAAAATTCCTTACCAAGCAAGGAAAGACCGCTCAAACCATTTTGAATGAAATGGGAACCGTTTATGGGGACCAGTGCCCTAGTAAATCAATGATTTACAAGTGGCATGGTCTTTTTAAACATGGTCGGGAGTCGATTGAAGACGACCCTCGCTCAGGAAGGCCAGTTGAGGCCACCACATCAAACATCATCGAAAAAGTGGAGAAAATTGTACTGGAAGATACCCGTTTAAAGAAAAAACAGATATCTGCATTAGTTGGAGTATCAGATACCACCATTTTGCGAATCCTACATGACCATCTGGGTATGACAAAAGTCAGTGCAAGATGGGTACCGAGAATGCTCACACCGATTCAGAAGCAGCAACGCGTCGATGCTTCAAAACAATTTTTGGAGTTGTGTGGTGACGAGCCTGCACAGATTTTGGAGCGAATTGTTACCGGAGATGAAACATGGGTTCATCACTTTGAGCCTGAGTCCAAACAAGAGTCCATGCAATGGCACAAAAAGGGGACACCACCGCCAAAGAAGTTCAAAGTGTCGGAGTCGGCTGGAAAGTTGATGGCTACTGTTTTTTGGGATTGTGAAGGGATTCTACTAATTGATTATAAAGAAAAGGGAAGGACCATAACAGGAGAATACTACGCAACGATTCTAGAAAAATTAAAGGAGTCCATCAAGGAAAAACGTCGAGGAAAACTGACCAAAGGTGTTTTGCTTTTGCAAGACAACGCACCGGTTCACAAGAGCAGAGTTGCAATGGCTGCTCTGCACACACATGGCTTCGAATCGCTAGTCCACCCACCCTACAGTCCAGATCTGGCCCCAAGTGATTTTTATTTGTTCCCTAATTTAAAAAAAGACCTAAGGGGAAGGAAATTTTCCGACGACAATGAAGTAAAGGAGGCAATTTTGGCTCATTTTGCGGCAAAAGATAAAAAATATTTTTACGACGGTTTAGAAAAATTAATTCATAGATCTAATAAATGTATTCAACTTCAGGGTGATTATATTGAAAAGGAAAAATAGTTTTGTTGTTTCATTTTATTTCAAACCCTTCCATTCCACGAACTTTTGGACCTCCCCTCGTATATATATTATCATTCTGGATAATGTGTTTAGTAGTGTCTGTCTATTTGACAAAGAAACTACAATGAACATTGGACGTTAAATAAATACAATGTCATGTATAAACTTACAATGAAGTAAACGTACGTTTATTGATAAATTACCAGTGACCCAGCCAGTACTTTAACAACCGATTGAATCAGGCGTAACATGGCGGAAATCGATCTTAAGTAGATTATAAGGGAGGGATCCCACCACCCACCCTCGATCTGTGAATCACCACAGTTGAAGTAGTAAGGAGATACCCTTAATACAACAATTAGACGAACGAAATAGATTGACAGACCGCACTCGAAATAAGAGCTGCAACAAAGAAAATTAGTGACAGGCACTCTCACCAAGTCGAGTGGTAGGCACCTCCGGACCCTTGACTTGCAGTATTTCACTTACACGAAGTGGTACAGTTTGCACACGACTGCTATCGTCGGTGCCAAACTGTCCTGAGGATGCCTCGTGTCGTAGATTCACTTCGTGGAAGCGGAATATTGCAAGTCAAGGGTCCGGAGGTGCCTACCGCTCGACTTGGTAAGAGTACTTGTCACTAATTTTCTTTGTTGCAGTTCTCTCTTTTCGAGTGCGGTCTGTCAATCTATTTCGTTTGTTTTTATTAAGGGTATTTCCTTACTACTTCAATCGCGGTGGGTGGTGGGATCCCTCCCTTATAATATAAGTATCAGAAGTTCGCCTCTGATACCGGTTTTAATTTTCCTGAGGTAACTCGATACGTAAGAAATGTTGTCTTATTGGACATGGATTTTGTACCTACAATAACAAGTCACTAGAATGCAAAAGGAAGCCGAATAGAATGGTCTTCTTACGACTCTTCGCCACCGGTAGCTATATCATTTCTTAAAGTCATGACTTTGTAGTTTATATTTTAGACTGCCTCTGGGTGTAATTTATCTTATAATATGTATGTATTTAGAAATATATAAGTATGTTTATCAGTTGTCTGGTTTCCATAGTACAAGCTCTGCTTAGTTTGAGATCAGATTGCATTGTGTGAGTTGTCCCAAGATATTATTATTATTTTGAAGACTAGAAGAAGAGAGTAAAATAAAAATTCGTAAATGTCTATCAAGTTATAGGTATCGGTAGCAGTCTAGAATAAGCTCAACGATCATTCACATACTGTAGTAACCCCAATAGATGAGGAGCATTAACTGACACACCAATCTCGTAACTAAATCTGTTTATGGTCAAGATTATCACCAGTAAATATATCAACCATTATTTGACTTTTAAACATCACATTTGTTTCGTATTAGAAAAAAAATAAGAATTAATTGTCATACGAAGCCAATCAAGTCTCTACACTAACTTAAAAACCAGTCCATATAACTTCGTTCTAGAAACATCCACAACCAAACACTACACGTAATGGAGCTCCTTAGTTTTTTCAGCTTGTGCCTTCCTTTTACTCTCAGCAGCAATCTGTTTAAGTGTCAACTCCCTATTATCTATCAAATGCTTTACATCATCGAACTCTTTAAATATATCCAAGTCGTCCTGATGCAAACGCACATGACTCTTCAAGCTACACTTCTGCATAAAAGTCTTCTTACAAATCTCGCATTGGAATCTTTTATCGTCTTCGTGTATTTTCATATGCTCCTTCAAAGTTCGGGTTCTTGAAAATGTTTTGCCACAAACATCACATGAGCAAACTTCACCCCCAGTATGCTTAGACAAGTGATCCACAAGACCTCTTTTAGAAAAGAATTTAGCATTACATTTATCGCAAAGGAAACTCCTCTGCTGCAAATGGTGGTGTTTGATATGTCTGTTCAATTCGAATTTCTTTTTATAGGTCTTGTTACAAGCGTTGCAAGGGTATATTATTGGGGCCTGATTATGTTCTTTTACGAGATGCTCGCTTCTATCGTAATAGCTGACGAAAATTTCTGGGCAGTGAGGGCATTTGTTTCGAAGCCAACCTCCTGTATGTACTCCCTTTTCGTGATTCCGTTTCTTCGTTAAAGAAGTATAGGATTTGTCACAGTAATCACAAGGAAATATACCTTGAGCGTGTGTCTTTCCATGTTTTCTCAGTGCGGCTATTGTTATATAGCCTGCGCCGCATTTTTTGCAGCAATAGTTTCTATAATGACTGCTCATATGATGATACAAATTCTTAAATGATATGTGTACCACAGAACATACGACACAAGTGAAATTTTGTCCATTTTCCAAACGAAAAGGCAGTATAATGTCTTTTATATGCTTGTATATAGTCTTATTATGAATAGATACTAAATGATCTTTCAGATCGTTGAGGTCTCTCATTTCTAGATTACAAACTGTACACCGTAGATTAGTTATATCTACTTTTATAGGGTTATAACTAAGTTTATAGTCTATAATGGTGTTTATTTTGGCTTTTTCTGATTGTTGGGCTGTATGCTCCCTTAGTTCGTGAATGTCAGGGAAATATTTAGCGCAGTAGAGGCAGGAGAAGCCTCTGATAGTCTTGTCTCTAAAGGGGCTCGCATTGGAGTACTGTAGTATGGCAGTAAGGTTCACCCTGTGTTCAACGCGTTCTGGAGTCGCGCTATCATCAGATTTCTTTTTCCTTTTTCTGCGTTTGGGCGCGTCGTCGTCCGATCCTACAACAAACGAGCACATCTCATTATCTTCCATCGATTTCTTCTTACATTATTCTTGAATTTTTCTGGGCTTTCTTTTGGCACTGAACCAAATTTTCCGTCAGATTTTTTTTAATCTTTTGATTTCTTTTATTTTAGATCGTTTTAAAAGGGTTGAATTAGGTATTCAAATAAAACAATATGTTTTAAGCAAAGCGTTTTTTATTTATACAAAATAATCACACAAATATAACAAGCACATGATATCACAATCACACATCCATAACTACAATTTTTAACGTAAAACTACACAACGCTGCACAACAAAAAGCTGACTTTCTCGAGGAGTTTAAGGTACTCTTCAAATACAGGTCAGCAATGCGATAAAAATATGTAGAAACTACCGCAAAAATAAACGTCATACTAGCGATTGTACAAAATATACGTCGCCTGTTAAGCGTTAGAGTTAAATATAATCTATTTGACCCAGAGGTCAATAGGTTTTTGGATCAAGGCTTTAGATTATACAAAGAATGACTTAAAGGGCGTCTAAACAGGCCATTTTTTACGGCAATTTGTAGCGGCAATTCTGTCGCCGGCAACATGGCAGTACTCTCCAATATTGATTTGATGATTGCCGGACGATCGTTGAGCGATCTATTTTCCGCAACGTTGCCGGGCTAATTTTGTTGTTGTTTCAGTTGCCCTCTATTTTATTGTTGCCGGGTTGTGTAGCCCGTTTAGGAGACTGGATCATGCGCCATACAATTGTAGACATATTGCTATTATTGGCCGAGCAATTTGTTGTCAATGGTGCCGCCACCAATTGCCGTAAAAAATGGCCCTTTTAGACGCCATTTTTGAGCAACAGACGAGTAGCGACAGCAACGCCTACTTGTAGGTACAGTGATCACTTGGCGATTCACAAATGCATAAAGGATCAATAAATCTGTCAGTCTAAATGCATATGCTTATTATGGTGTACCCAGGATCATTTTATTGGCAAAACGCGGGGGTAGCCTAATGTCTAAGGCATTGGTCTCAAATCCTACCCATTATACTACCGACGTGAACCCACTCCTAATACAAGCCATTGAGCTTAGCTGGAGGGGTTCACAGGATTGCTAGTAAAGTGGGACCAAAATCTCGCACATTGCTAGTAATCTTTTTCAAAAAAATAAAAAAAGCATTGGCTAAATGTGTACAGTGTCTGTCCCTTTTCACAACTTAGGGGGGTATCAACCTAAAAAAATCCCTGGATATGCTTTTGGATGCTTATAGTGAACTAGCTGACCCGCGCAACTTCGTCTGCGTAAATTTTCCTCGTTTTTGCAACATTTCTTATTGCTGCTCCGCTCCTTATTTCTCCACTATTTAATAGATGTTATTATACATATAAACCTTCCTCTTCAATCACTCTATCTATTAAAAAAAACCGCATCAAAATCCGTTGCGTAGTTTTAAAGATTTAAGCATACATGTGGATATAGGGACAGAGAAAGCGACTTTGTTTTATACTATGTAGTGACAATTTAATTGCATTAAAACTTAATGATACAATAACGGTGGGATACTTTACTGATTGAATACTTATGAAATACTACTTTCGTATAAATATCGTAAATATAGTACTTACGAACTCCATGTTTAGTTGCGTACTTGTTTTCAGCGGGAACATAAGTTTTCACAGTGCATTTACTTCATTTCCAATTGTACTTATAGATTATAATCTAATCTATTTGTACTTTGTCTTATATTCTTCGTCTTCTTATTTTTGAATTAATGGCAATCTAGGCCGTTTTCACCACTTTCTAGCAGTCTCAAGTATTTATTGTACATTTTAAATGCACAAAGATTCAGCCTTACAACGTTCATAAACGTTCACGAACACGAGCGAATAGGCTTGAATGTGCTGCTCGACTGTTTATGGACGGCTTCTTTGTTTCGCCGGCTTCTGTCAGGCTGTGAGACCAGACTGTATATTATTACGGATTTTGCACGTATTATTCACACGTTAAATGCTGAGCTGTGACATTGATGACAACTCAGTTTGCCGCTATTTTCAGAACTCCCTTTGTTTAATCATTAGACGACACAAAGCTTTCGATCCAACTGCAGTTTAATCAGTAACAACACATAACAGTTATTTCCGTAAATAACATATTTTTACGTATGAGGTAGGAGTTGTATTCCTCGCTAGGAATTGTTATTATTCTGCTACACGTTATCATCAATAAAAATAATGATAAATAAGTTTCTTTAAACACTAGACGATAAAATACTATATATTTTTTAGTTTATCCGAAAAGGCATTCATCGAAGAAAATCGTCCAAATCATTTCAACGTTTTCCATAAGGTTGAAATCTTTTCATAGCCTAGTTAACGGCTTAAAGCTTCCACTGCGGAAGGCTGCAGTCCGTTTGAAATAACAAAGTCAAAACTATTTGTCAGTGGAAGGCACATCTGTACGACTTGGTGTAGAAGTTCGATATACATTTAAAGAATACACTCAAAGATTTACAAAGTTAATATTACCTCATTTAGTATCACTGATAAATAATAATAATAATAATAATTGTTGTGTTTATGCAATTCAGTTACTTCCAAAACACAATTTTCACTACGACTCACGGGACTAACATTGTTGTCATAAATGTTGATAAACTTTCGGGATTTGTACACATTATGACAATATACATATACATAACGGCCGTGGTCACGGGTAGACTGAGTCTACCCGTGACCACGGCCGTTGCAATACGGTCGAAACATCGGGCAATAAACAAGGTACCTTACCATACCAAGATACCTTAAATTATTCACGCGATTAAGACCCGTAATATATATATTTTCATAATTGATGTCATATTTTTAATTTGATCCAATAATTTTCTACTTGCGCTTTTTTTACATAATTTTAAAATCCTTGGGAGGAAAGTCTTATTTCTAATTCGCATATTTAAGTTTCATTAGTATAAAATTAAATATTAACAATATGGGGTCAATATACTTATTAGTCAACATTTAACTTTCAAACAACAGGATTTACGACGTGTTAATATAAACGCATTTTATATTCAAGGCATCAATTCCCTTCAAATATTTAGTTTTCTGTCGTTGGTTTTGTTGTACACTCGTCAGATAATACGCATTTAGTAGTGAGTAATTATGGTAGTTGTAGTATAAAAATACTATTCGCATATTCATCTATTTACTTCTAGTTGGTTAAGTGATTATAAGTTATGTGAATACGTGCATAAAATGCACCTAGGTTTAAGATATTTATATTTCTTAGTTTAAAATTCTGCACAAAGCAGTATAATATATCAAATTCAGATTAGGTATATTGTCGCCAAAGCAACAAAAGTGGTTAAATCAAAATCAAATGATTCCGTTTTAATAGGTATATAGAGTAAAAATTGATCTGTAGTCAACAGGTCAATTAAAATTTCAAAAGAACTTAATAATATAACATGCACATAGACAATATTGCAAAGTTAATAGCGTTTGGTATTCCTTTGAAAATGATGGAATGATTTATATCCAAGCTATATTGATAATTGTAACAGTTTTCCTATGACTTACCTTGTGTGCCCTACAACATTGGAGTTAATTCTGTGTCTTCAGCGCCAGTAAAGTGTACAAACCATGTAAATGGATAAACCCATCGAAGGGTTCTTTAGAGTCGATACTTCTTTTTCTGTAAGATTTGTCGCTACATTAATCTCACTAATAATGATCATAAGCGTCGGTAACTTGATTTCCTTGACTAATATAAAACATTTCTGTACTAAAATTATGGTTGACTTGGTCAAAGGCTTTAGTAAATTCCATTTGTTTATTATATTGTATTGTTATGCAATTTTGATGAAATTACAAAATACGATAATTTTGAGCATGTCACTACAAATGTGTAATTAAAATGATCATACTGCAAGTATTGAACCGCCACGGTGCCACTTAATTTAATATGGACCTAACACAGGCCCCTGTGGCAGTCCGCTACTTATAGCCCTTTGTGGAAACGCGAAATAAATCGGCAATACAATATGCGTTTCGTTACGTAGTCGTGTTCAAAAGACAGTCACTTTAAAGTACAGATACCTAATACACTCCGCAGTTACTCAGAAGAAATAAATTATGGAAAAAGCTTGGATATGTCGACAATTAAATTTGCAATATTGTTATACTTATAAACTAAACACAGAAATATAGGGAACGAATCAGAAAAGCTGCTTGTGTACTTAGATTTAATTATTTATTATGGTCTAAATATTAACATTGAAAGTCGTAATTCCATCAGTGCGCCTTGTCTTTCGTAAAATTGTACCACTATTTGGTAAAATTAAGAACTTGGAACAGAGAATTAGTGATGGTGATTCCTGGATCAGCGAATTGGTAATCACGGTTCCAAAATAATTTGTTCAAATAATAGCTAACTACAATCATAATGTGGCCATAGTTCTTAACACTAGCCTGATAAACACGCCTGCTAACAAGTAAGGAATGTCATAATATATTTTTTAGAGATCAAATGGTTAGCCAACCTTTTAGTTTGATATCCGGCCGAACATTTCCGATTGCGTGTGAGATTGATTTTAATTTAAATTCAATGCGAATTGCTCGCGATTGTGACCCTTATTTTGACAATGCTCAAATAGATCTGCAAGATAGAATACTCCGAACTGATAAATTTTCTTTCCGGTAGTGACCAGATAGTTACAAGATATCCGTTTTATCTATATTTTTTTCGCTTTTAATAAAATTAACAACGCATTTTCATGAACGTAATAGATTATAATATATCATTGTTTAAAACATAGCAGCTTTTCTAATTCTCTCTAAAGTGGAACATTGGCAGTGTGTGGAAGAATCAATTCGTACACTCGCTCTATCTCAAATATAAGGTTAATACAACAGCAAAATTATTACGCGAGTTGCACAACAGGGTATATCACTTTACTGTAATAGTTTGGTGGACAAAAATGGCTACCTACGATAATAATTGATGTGCTATTTAATATTCGTATAGATATCGAAGAGTTTTGAACTTACAACCTTACAAGGGTTGTTTATTCTATATGACGAGTATTACTTCCATTTTTATCTGGTTTATAAATCATTTTATCATTTCTTCTATTTTGATCAATAAATAGTTTATTTTTCGAGTTTTCTTCAAATTCTTTTGACTAAGTATGCAACCCAGTTTCTAATTCAAATGTCTCTTAACAACCCATATGATGTCTCACTGCTGAGCACGGGTCTCCCCAGTGGAACCTAATTATTGTAGATTCGGGGGGGTAATTGCCAAAATCGCCACGCTTGGCGAGCGGGTTGGCGATCGCAGTAAGGCTTTAAAGTACGTAGAGGATGCTGCTTCTCCCGGTGTGACACCCCTTAATCGCCTTGACGACACCAACAGGAAGAAATGGGGTGGTACAATTCTTAAGCCAGTACCACACGGCCAAATTCAGATGTAGTCCAATGTAATTCAAATAGTGGGTAAGCAAGATATTTTGTCTTTGTTTCAAGAACGCACTTTCGTATATAATCCGGTTTCTTCTTGATTATATTGTTAGCACGCCCGAAGATACGTGTTCTTTGCTTTCAAGAGTCAGGTCTACGTTTTGACTTTCACATTACAGCATATCTTAGCTTAGGGTATTGTAGTTTACGTTCTTGCTTGTTTGAAACACAAGTTTCTTACATATTTTGTTCCATATTCTTGCTTGATTTGCAATTAGAAATATAAGTTTCATATATTACTTTTCAAGACTGCTATAGCAGTTATTTACTCTTATTTATTTTGTCTTCACTTGAAATCTTTCATTGTTTAATTTTTAGCCGCAAAACAGAGGTATCTGAGCAAATTTGATTGCATATTATTAAAAGACGTAAGCCCTAAATATTAAGTACCTGAAAAAATTTTAAAATGCGAATTCCCTACACATTTTGAAAGTATACTACTCAGCGAAAATATTGAAGAACCTAAAATAAAATATGCATCTATATAGACATATCCAAAATTCATAATACATATAGAATTTAATTCTTACTTGTAGTTTTAGATAGTTCAGTAAACATTTTCGCCAAACAGTATACTTACGCCTTTTGTATGACCAACGAGAGCTCATGTATATCCTACTAATATTATAAATCCGAAACATTGTCAGGATAGGGGTTGTCCATTAATCACGTGAGGCTCGAAAGGGGGAGGGGGTTTTGAAAAACACGGGGTGGTATAGTGAAAAAATAACGTATATTTTTTCGGAATCATTTGCATCGGTCGAATCAATTACACCCCCCCCCCCCCCTATCGTGTGAGCGACTCACACTTGACCGGTATTGGACTAATTGCATCCACCCGTCGTTAGAGACGCGTGTGAAAATTGTTGGTTTATTTTTTGTACCAAAAGATACACGTGATCTTGGTAGTCTTAACACCTCACCAAGTATAGTGAGGGGGGGGGGGGTTCAAAAAGTGGCTAAAAAACATCACGTGATTTATGAACGACTCCTTGGATGGATTTTTGTCACTCTTTCAAGCAAAAGCTACTTAACGAATTTTGATGAAACTTCACAGTATTGTAGTTTACACATTAGAATAGCACTTAGGCTATAAAAATCGTACAAAACGCGGGCGAAACCGCGAGAAAAAAATACTTATCTTGCATCCATTTTTTTGGCCAAAAATATATAGGAATAAGACAATAGACATACATGCACTGTTGCTAGCCATACCAGTAAATCACATCCTATAAAAACATGTCCACAAATACCCTAAAGGTTCGTCCACACACTGCCAAAGTCACATTTGGAATTATAAACGAGCACTTACGTTTCGTTGATGATTCGCCATTGTCTGTCTTTGCTTTCTTTGCACGAGATGTTGTTGCTTTAGAAGCAGCTGCACGTTTCTTCGGCTTTGTCTCCTCCGATTCCGTTTTTATGGGCACTTCGAATTCTGGGAAAGATTTTTTATTGAATTAGCTGACATACGCTGTTGTAAAGTATAACATTATGATAATTAGGACTTTATAGAAAAAGGATAATGCTAAAAAAAACCAGAGCAAAGAGACACATGAGGTCTGAATGTTAGTGGTTTTAAATATACTTTTTTATTTATAAAAAGATAACTAGCAATGTGGGATTGTGGTCCCACATTACTAGCAATCCTGTTAAACCCTCTAGCTAAGCCCTATGGCTTGTATTAGGAGTGGGTTCACGTCGGTAGTATAATGGGTAGGATTCGAACCCACGACCTTACGATTGCGAGACCGAAGGCTTAGCCATTAAGCTACCGCCGCTTACTAGTGGTCGCCCAGTGGTCGAAATTCCAAAATTAATTAATTTATATCTTGATTTTTTTTTATATTTGCATTCGGCACTCCTTCTCTTCTATGAACTATAAGTTTGCGAAATTTTATGCTCCTCCGTCCGCGCAATTCTCGTTAAAAGGGGTACAACCTTTTTGCTTCACATATTAATATAAAGATAAAATTTAGTGATGTAAAGGTATCATTTAACAGTGTTTTATTAGTAAAACAATGCGTTTAGGCTCATTTCATCACAAAAAGATGCATACATTGTTAAGCATTTTCCTTTGTAATAAACTTTCTTCTTGTAGCATTGTATATTATGTTTTGTCTTTTGGGATTTATATTCATCATCCATACTAATATTATAAAAGTAAAAGTAACTCTGTCTGTTACGCTTTCACGCTTACACAGCAAAACTGATTTAGATGAAATATGGTATGGAGACAGTATGAGTCCCGGGGAAGGACATAGGATAGTTTTTATCGCGATTATCGACATCCACGCGGGCGGAGCCGCGGGGGAAATCTAGTTTGTAATAAAGTAAAAGTGATTATATACTAAATTAATAGTTAATCATAATGATTTTGATTTGCCTATGAATACAATATATTCGCGAGTGATCAAAGAACGCTAAAGTATCGCTGAGTAATGTTAAAAAATCTGTTTGCTGATTCATACCAATAAATAAAGGTACAAAGATGGAAGTATGCTAAAAAATATTTACCTGGTCCGGAGTACCCCTCTTCAGCCGACAAGTTGTTGTCATCAGAATCGTTATCTTCGTCAGGTGTCATTTCCACCTTTACTATACTCGCTGGGGAAACGGAAAATTGAGTTATTAACACATAGTATAGAGCTGCTCTTCACGTCTGTTGTTTTTATGACGGGTTTTGATAAAGATTCGTGGTTGTTTTTATGTAGGGGAAATACCCCAGGCGGGAATCGAGCCCGCCAACAAAGGGTCGTTAAAAATTCCGGCATAGGACCCGCGCAAATTTTTCAATTCGGACCAGTAGTTCCTGAGATTATTGTGTTTAAACAAACAAGCGAACTCTTTAGCTTTATAAAATTAGTATAGATAATTATAAATATTCCAAAAACTTTTGATAATTTGAAAGCCAATCACCAGTAGGCCTTACTCTCTTTGTTTGCAACGAAATTCATAAATTATCGTTTACTTAAAGTTCTTAAGTTTGCGGAAACTATTTTAATTATTTTTTGGATGAGCACAAGAAGTTCGAACCCATGGACAATTTTCTGGAACGAGTGGATTAAATATATGTTCCTGGCTCTGTATAATACCTCCTCATTTTCGTTCGAAACTTCATTTTCATTTATTCATTCAGAGTAGGTTCCAGGTTTGAGAGACGCTTGATCATACCGAGCAATCCAAGGTTTTGAATTTGCTCGAAACACACGGGAAAACTCCTACGAGTAGACTCTTGGGAGGGGTGATTCTTAAGCCCCTTAGCCCTGGACCCGGCCCTATTAGAACTGACTTCTTCAATTTTTACATAACATGGATTTTTCTCCACTATCTATATATACATAATACCAGGTGCGGATACAAGGGGGGGGTCAACAAGGTCCGTTGCGTAGTTTAGAAGATCTTACACTGGCTCACACGTTGGAAGAGTGGCGTCGGGACCGAGGTTGGGGCCAACGTGTGGAGCCGGCGTTATAGTATAGACAGCAGAAAGCAACTTTGTTTTATACTATGTCAAGATAAACAAAATACATAGGCAGGAGTGTAAATACTGCCAAGGTCGGATCCTGGGTTTCATTCTTGGCACGAGAGGGAAATGGCAGTGACGAATCTAACGCACGGGGGGTGGGGGTACCCGAAAAAAAATGCTCTGGGGCAAAACAAGAGGCAAATCGCCAAAGAATTTCGATACAATCCAACCGCCTAGGGGATAACGTATGGCTCCCCGATCCGGCTATGGCCTATGACTACTGCCATATCAGGCGTATCTAAATTTAATACTATAAAGAAGAAAGATATGTATTTTTGTATGTAACAAATAAAGTTAAAAACTACTGGACCTCCGGGTGACAAAGGTTACTTTTTATCTCTGAATTCGGGAACGGGACCTACGCGGGTGAAACCGCGAGGCGTTCGCTAGTCAATGATACAGAGAACGAGCGTTTGCTAGCGGCACAGTGTCAGAGTCAATTGCAAATTTGTTCAAGCGGCTCACGACAATTCTTTGGGTATTTGGGCTTGGCCCCAAACAATTATTGATACATGGCCCTTCAAGGCAAGCTTGAACGCTAGTTACGCCTGGTAGAAGGTAACCCAGTGCCGGATCTAGGATTATTCGAGGCGCGGCAAAAACTTGATGATTTGACCCTTTTAACTTCGGAGAACATGCTTACGATGGGAGTGCATTTCGTGTCATGCCATTGTGAGTTCAACATTGAAGTTTGTACCAGTGGCAAAAATAATTCACCATTCCATTCGTGTGAGTGGTGCTACAAGGGCTCTATCTGGTTCAAGCAACAATACTGGATCCGCCACTGGTTTGTACCACTTCAACATGCCATGCCATTTGGCGCGCCTTAATAACCGAGGCCGTGGGCACCGGTCCCCCCCCCCCCCTAGATCCAGCTCTGAGGTAACCTAACGGGGGGAAAGATTCATATGAAGACCGACTGTAAAACAAGTCTATGTTTTGTTTCTGCGAGTAAGAATATCGCTAGACGTCATCACGGATTTGAGTTCGACTCATCAAGATGTTAGCTACTTGTGTATTACTGCTGTATCACGAATGAATTCTTTTGTCTGTTAACACAGTAGTATTAGATCGAGAGCTGATGCTTCTGTAGTGATACGCTGCCAGGACTGTGGTTCTATGTTTGGGTATTATAGAAGAAGTTATGGACAAGTTTTCAGTTTGACTCAAATACTAATTTATATAATAATCCAATTTGTTTCAGGCATCAATGGTCCATAGATATATATACCTATACAAAATAACAATGTTACTTTGCTCTTTCATGTTATGATTTCACATTATGCTGTTTATATAGCACAATGTATATACGACACAAACATTAGGTTAAGTATTTGCCTAGAACGATTACTTTTTATTTAACAAATAACAAGCACATATTTAATACTTTTGTTGGTGGTTGCTAAGCAACTTTAGTTATTAAACATTTCACATTGACCTTGGCTTTAGTGCAGTCAGAATCAAAATTGGTTGTGATGGGATTTGAACGCACGCCGCTTTAATTGCAAATCTGAGTCGCTTCACCTTTCATTACTCTCAATTTATTATTCTTTTTGTTCAATCAAATTATGCCTATTTTAAACCGACTTCAAAAAGGAAGGTTGTCAATTCGGATGTATATATTTTTTATGTATTTTCGGGCTGAACTCCGTCATATAAAGACAGATTTTCAAAATGTTTTTGTTCGAAAGAGGTATATTCCGAAATGGTATCGTTGGATACTACGAATGCAAGAAATTCATGGACTTAGTAAGATCGATCTAAAATGACATGCAAGGTTATTGCTTAATGGCAGAGCTGGCAGGTAACATATGTTTGGTTTAACATTTTCGAAAAAGAAATGTTATAATGTAAGAACGATTGAAGAAGGATTCTGATTGAAGGCTTTTTAGGAATTGAAGTTGGAGATTTGTGGAGAATAGTTGAGATTCTGGACTAGAGTAAGCTTGACCGTGGTCTCGCGTGTGAGTCCTGTGTATATCCACCTACTGTTGTGAAACGGTTACTCTGTTTGGTATCTCTTTTTACAGACTCAGTCCTCGACAGTCCTGTGGATTTGCAGTCAAACCAACAATCAGCGGCAGACCGTTGCTGACATTGCCTTCAATTCGTGGTCGACGGTTAAAACAACAAGTATGAAGTGCCCTGACATATATACTCAAGATCGATAATGAACCTTATGAAATAATAGTGTTTGCTTGAATTTACCTTCACAATGCCCGCTAAAACATACCTACGCTTCCGATAAAGACTTACAGAATAATAGTCTCCCAATAGTACAATATAAATTTCGTAAAGATCTGATGATGAGTTTCGGAGACTTAAATCAACCATGTTTGAAGCCAGTTAGGTTTTTTTTTTGTCAAAAAAGTTTTATAAGTTATTATTTCACTCACTTCGTAATAACTGAAGGTTTTTTTTTTTCTTAGCAATCATGGGTACTTACGTTTAAAAAGCCTGTTGGTAGCATGCTTCTTAAATTGCTCCTCAGTATGCAGAACTTGTTTCTTGAAGTTGGAAGCGTTGCGGAGTTGAGTGATGCACACTTCACAAATACCACCATCTTCCCCATCTTCTGACGCGCTTAACTGGATAACATGAAAAATTAATTTGATGTTAATCTTAAAAATAAGTAATGTCCTTGTCTAGTCCAATCTACCTGTGTACCAAAATTCATCAAAATTGGTTGTACGGTTTAAAATTGACAACTAGCTGACCCGCACAACTTCGTCTGCGTAAACTTCCCCGTTTACGCAACATTTTTCATTGCTGCTCCGCTCTTATTGGTCGTAGCTTGATAATATATAGCCTATAGCCTCTCGATAAATGGGCTACCCAACTAAAAAATATTTTTTCAATTCAGACCAGTCGTTTCTGAGATTACCGCGTTCAGACAAACACACTCTTCAGCTTTATAATATTATTTTTTATATTATAAATATTTTTTTTTATTTAGTGACATTTATGTGTTAAACAATATTATAGTAAGCCAGAACAACCATTGTTCAAACAGAGAGTGTTTCGCATTTATTGTACATTTTTTTGAGTTTTTTCGGTAATTAGTTATTTAGCACATTTTGGTAGTTTTTTTCAATATTTACATAATTATAAATATTAGAGTTAGCTAAAGCCTGAGGAGTACCATGAGATACATTTTAAGATTTCACTGTTGATTATTTTTAAGGAGTACTTTTTTCATGTTATATTATATTTTTTATGCCAATCAATTCTGCTTCTCATGACAATCAAAAACTCTTTGGGACCACCTGAGCTTCGGGTACTATAAATGTCAGAAATGGCAATGAAACTTTTTCCATACATTTCGTAGACATATTAGGTATATTTCGGGACTTAATCGTGTGAATTATATCCGTTTATTATCCGTTATACGTCGGGTAAATAAAAGGTTCGTACCTTTAAATAATTCACGCGATTAAGTCCCGAAATATATGTAATATGTATAAAAATCGCGAAAGTTTAAAAACAATATAATATAATTTCGTAGACAGGGGTCAATGGCATCTATTTTACTATTTCTGACTTTTCTAGTACCTCAAACTTATTAGGTCTCAGAGTATTTTGATTGTCACAAGAAATAGGGCCGACTGAAAAAGTTTTGTTAAAAATTGGTACTTTTGCTGACTGTACCTTTTTACAAAAAAAAAATGTGTATTTTATACCGTTATAAGTAATGATCGGCGTAGGTAGTTAGACGTTTATGATCAATGGCCTCAAATGCTATGTTAACCTGGACCTACCCTAGGACTCCAGAATTTTAAAATTTAGTTAGTTATACAATGTTATTCTTGGTGTAGTGCAAACCTGAAAGTAGTTTTCTCAGAATCAGTTACCATGTTATATTTTGTCCCAAAAATCAATTAAAAGTAAAACGAATTGGTCACACTATTTTTAACTACGCAAACATCGAGCGGCAACTGTGCGGTAAATAAAAACATTAAGCCAAACTAGGTAAAAAAGTTCGTTTACTCGTCGCTAGGTAATCCCTCCCCGTACACTACCTTCTTTCACCCGTTCGCACCCTTAGGGCTCATGCAGCGTGCCGGCGATGTGGCGCGACTTCGATCACACCGACTTGATTGAACGTGTATAACTAAACGGCTTAGTGCAGCGTGACGACTAGTGCGCGACTGACGGCTAGTGGTCGTGCGAGTCGGTGCGACCGAAGTCGCGCGACTTCGGGCGCACCGACCCGAAGCTCAGGTGGTCCCAAAGCGTCTTTTGATTGTCATGAGAAGCAGAATTGATTGGCATAAAAAATATAATATAACATGAAAAAAGTACTCCTTAAAAATAATCAACAGTAAAATCTTAAAATGTATATCATGATTATAAAGATTAGAGTTGAGAGTACATAATTATAAAGATTAGAGTTAGCTAAAGCCTGAGGAGTATCAACTCCTCAGGCTTTAGCTAACTCTAATCTTTATAATTATGTAAATATTGAAAAAAAACTACCAAAATGTGCTAAATATCTAATTACCGAAAAAACTCAAAAAGTCGAAGACCGAAGTCGCGCGACATGGCCGGCACGCTGCATAAGCCCTTACGAGTCGACCGACGCGCCGGTCTCATGTCATGCTACCCGGAGCCCGTCTTTTTTAGTCATCCCCGAACATTATGACTGCGCACACGCATGCGCCACCACCGCCTCCGTTGAAGTTCCGCGCGAAAGTCGTATCGTATTGTGAACTCGTGATTGTTATGAAGGTTTATAATTACACCAATGCACAATACACTGAAATGGTGCAAACATTGACATTGTGCAATGATAATGTGTCTGTTGCCATAAGACATTACCATGAACAGTTTAATTAGTCATTAGTGCGTAGGTACTTAAAGACTACTTTACCAAAAAGTTTATTTCCTTAAAGGTCTACATTTCCATAATGACCACTTGAAAATAAATAACGGATTATTTAATAAATTGAATAAAAATAGAAAAAATATGGACATCAGGGAGTGAACTTTCTTAAATGAAAAGACATGTTTTTTATTTCTTATATTCATTCTTTAGGTTTGTTTAATCAGTTGGGCTCAAGTTGGGCTTGAGCAATGTTAATGTGTTGAATGCTGTTATTTTTTATCATATTACTTTAAGAGATAATGGGAATTGTTTTATGTTATTAGTATGAATTAAAAATACGCAAACATTACTTTGATTTTCCCTCGGTCACAGTAATACATAAAAGTTCCGTAGTTACATAGCGTCTGAGTTATCGACTAAAATTCCAAGAGTGGTTGTTATGACTAGTGGTAATTTTTGGTAAAGTAGTCATTGTGAAAAAGTGGTCATTTTAGTAAAGTAGTCATTGTGAAAAATATATTAGTCATTGTGAAAAACAAGTCATTTTAGTAAATAGTTATTTTGGTACATAGACTTTAAGTACCTAAGCAGTCATAAGTATTGTAGCACACAATGCTTGCAGCAACCCAATGTCTGAGGGATCACAGGCAGTTCCAACCTCTAACTGTTGTAAACTTGGATACCTATTTGGATTTTTTAACAGGTAGATTTCCCGCAGTATTAAACACTCTGCCGCTCATTGTATACCGTGGTGGTCTTTACTACCAAGCACCAGTACACTACTCGCGACAGGTACGTGAGGACCTAAATAATAAATACGCTGATCGGTGGATCGGACGAGGAGGCCATTACTTGGCTGCCGCGGTCTCCAGACTTGAAACTGTTAGACTTTTATTTATGGGGTCACATTAAAGTCCTAGTTTATGAGTTGGACTTCGAAGCTCAAACACGAAACGATTTGAAAATTAAAATTGACAAAGGTTCGAAACAGTGAGGAGCAATCCTGACGTCCTTGTCAGGTTGAAAAGGAATTTGTGTAAACGCACTCGATTGTGCATCAGAGACAAAGATCCACATTTCGAAAAATTATTAAAATTCGTTTATTTACCTAACTTGACTTACAAATTGATATTATTGTGAATATGATTAGTTGATTAATGAAAGTAATTATTGTAAATATAGATGATTAACATTTTTTAACACACCACTATGGGTATTTAACATAATTATGTATTTGTTGATTCCATACCTACCTACAACCTACAGACATGATTTAAGAAGTATTTTATTCAATTTATGAAAGAAATACATATTTACAAATAATTAATCATGTTGTCAATCCTAAGCCAGCACAGTGTGACGGGAAATGTTATCATCACTTATTTTCTATAACAAACATGGATTCCATTATGATGCTTCTATGCAAACACCACAATTTTGTGAAGAGCACAAGAGAACTTTACTGGCTTACAACTAAGTAAGTTTTCATATTTTATTTACGTTTTTTTATGTGATTTTTTTAAGTAAAGATCTTGTTGGGTTATCTGAGCTTTGCACTATGCGAAGAACAATATTGTATATTGGTAACATTAGATGAAGCTAAATCTTATAATTCCAGGATTATTAAGATGAAGGAGATATGTTTATGTTATGGCATGGTTGACAAATCCTGAGAAATGGTACTGTCTTTAAGTTGTAATTTGATTATTTGGAATGGCCTTCACTGATTCGAAAGATGGTGTGTTGAACATATTAAATATTATATTTAATATGTTCAATACACTATCTAACAAATTGAGTTAACACTACCTATGCTGATCATTGGTTTTATAAGTATGAACATCTACCTACTAGTATAGGTAGTATGCTGATTATCATCACCTGATAAACCAAGATTAAAGTTATTTATACTAATATTATAAAGCAGAGTTTGTTTGTTTGTTTGAACGCGGTAATCTCAGGAACTACTGGACCTAATTGAAAAATTCTTTTACTGTTGGATAGCCCATTTATCAAGGAAGGCTATAGGCTATATAATTAAGCAACCATTAAGAGTGAAGCAGCAATGAGAAATGTTGCAAAAAAGGGGAAAATTTACGCAGAAGAAGTTAAGACAAGCGGGACAGCTGGTTTTACATATACATGAAAAATCCATTCCGTAGGAAAAACAAATAGCAAAGAGCATGGTTCTTTAGTGTTAAGGTAATCTTACTGACAAATACTTTTAATATCAACACAGGCTGACTCACAGGCAAAAGCTAGTAATGTCCCTGTGCCTGCTCACACTAACCTCAAACCAAGTTGGAGAATTTTATCTAAACATTATTATTTGTTGTTCATATTTTTTTAAGTCACTTTTTTTTTTATATGGCAACTCCTGAAGGGTAGGTCAAACACCTGACATTGCAGGGGTCTTTACAAACATAAAATTTTATTATCAAACCTAAAATACACCTAGAATTTAGGTAAATATGCTTCACACAATTTTATGACATAAGGGAATCAAACCCACAATCTCTTGCTGACCCAATTATATAACATTAATAAGCAGTAGTTTTAAGAACACCCTATATATTGCAACTTAATTAAGTTTATTCAATACAAATAATATAATGTCCGACTGTTACGCAAGAGTTCGTGGGTTTGATCTCCACCCAGGATAAAACTTTGTGTGATGAACATGATGGTTTATTCTGTGTCTGGGTGTTGTTTATCTATAACATGTATGTATTTAGAAACATATAAGTATGCTTATCAGTTGTCTTATTTCCATAGTACAAGCTAAGCTTAGTTTGGGATCAGACAGCATTGTGTGAGTTGTCCCAAGATATATATTATACTAGCTGAACCACAAAACTTCATCTACATTAATTTTTCCATTAATGCTCTGCTCCTATTGGTCATAGCATGATGGTGTATAGCCTATAGCCTTCCTCAATAAATGTGCTATGCAAAAATAAGACTTTTATTCAATTACTTCCTGAGATTATTGCGTTCAAACAAACAAACAAACTCTTTAGCTTTATAATATTAGTATAGATTCAGTAAGATATAACAATTTTTTATTTGCATATATCATAATCTAGAATCTCTATGTCTGAACTAGGAAACCCTGTGTTTCAGGCTGTATGTGCTGTGCCATAGGGTACCTATTTTTTTTTCCTACATGAACAAAGACACTTCAGTTGTCAATAAAATACTTTGATAAGGATCAAGTATTTTTTTAATATTCTGAGTCTGAAGAATAAGTTTTGAGCAAAGGATTTAGTACGCAAGCGTAGAGCGTTTACGATTAAAGATACGCTTCGGTTAGCAATGAACCTAATCGAATCGCCCGCTATATCTATGTTTAATCTAGACACGAATATACAAATGCAATTCTGAAAGTAATCCTAAGCTCCATATTGATATTTATGTATTAAATTAAATACCATTACTTTAGAATCTTGTCTTTTCTACTTATTCAATTTAAAAATAAGAGTTTACTTACGCCTACATTGAAACATTCTCTCAACATGTCGGCGTAGACTTCTTCCTCGCCCATCCATGTATAAGCAGTTTTAACGTCTTTAAAAACACCTTCTGATGCACAACACCGGCACATACCGTTCAATATTGCACTCTCCATTGTTTATGTGCACACTATTTTAACATTTAACACTTAAAAATTACAAAATTTTGTTAAATACAACTAAAGGACGCTACGACTTCGTAGCTCCGCCATTTTCAGTACAATCTTTTTTATTTTCTATTTGGAAGATCGTTTAGTAAAGCAAAGGAAATCACTTTGCAGTCTTGTTTAATAAGTAAAAAATATTTTCTTCCGACTTAGTTAATTTTATTGGAAAATGAGTGTTTTCCAAACATTATTACATAAATTCACTATTTATTGCAATAATTAGGGAAAATGGAATTTTATCTTCTAAAATTATATAGGAAAACAAAAGATTTTGGAAAAACAGAACGGAGATGTCAGAAATTAAAAAAAAACCGTGACAGTTGACATTTGTGACATATATATCGCACTCGATTTGTGATTTTTAGCATGAGTTTATGAGAAACAAAATCGAGAAGCCACCGACAATACCACAAGTTAGACAAGGATGAGAGTAAAACAAATGATTCAAATCAAAGTCTATAGATAATGGATTGTACTGTCTGTCAAGTTTTAATTGCTCTGATTTCAGATTTTAGAGGAAAATCTATTATATATTTAGCTATCAGTACACCAATTAAAAGTGAATTATAGTGTTACAATAATGTTTAGTGGAACTCCATGCCGTTGCTGCCTAGTAAGGCCTCCTGATAAGGATCTGCAATCAACATATACACGACTAGGAAAATCAGAAGTTTACGCAGATATGTTAAAGGATTGTTTTGAAATTCACGTAAATAATTTGTTTTATTTGTCTTACGCACTACGATACATCAGCTGTTAACTCTTATTATTATTCGCTTCTATTCTGCCAACATCTAGGTATCTCATGTTAGTGGGACCTCCTATGTTTTTTAATAACAATATCACCATTATTCAATGTTAATCTCTATAATCAACACATATGAGGTACCACTACTGGGCTCGGCTCTAAAAAAAAAGTTCAAGTCAAAATTCTTTATTCACTTAGGATGCAAAATAACTCTTGTGATACATCGTCGTAGTATAAACGGCAAAGTCTCCCCCTCAGTAGAAACTACTTATTGTAGATCCAGGGTGTAATTGCCATAATCACCAAACTTGTCGAGTGGGTTGGCAATCGCAGTAAGGCTTTAAAATAAGTAAGTAAGAGGATGCTGCTGCCTGTCCTCCAGTGTGACATCCTTTAATGACCCTGACAACAGGCAGAGATGGGGGGTACTATTCTTTAGCCGGTACTACACGGGAAATGAATGGAGACAAGATTGATAAAACTGGGCACTATAACAGAGAGGTCAAATGTTCCACTCACAATTGGGTATTTGACTACTATCAAAATAAAATATTTTTTAATAACCATGTAAAAATATGTCATAAAGTATTCTGAAAAAATATATTCATCTATTAATTTAATGTGTTTATTAATTTTTACTCATAAAAAAAACACTCAAAGTAAATAACTATAGAAAATGTGACGTCATATGCTAGCATTCCATACAGATTTGTACAGAGCGGGTCGTTTGTGACGTTTCTTAAAAAAAGGGTTGATTTGACTTCAGTCAAATAAATGTTGATAAACTTTCGCGATTTGTACACATTATTAAAATATATATATTATGGGTCTTAATTGCGTGAATAATTTAAGGTAAAATACCTTGTTTATTGCCCGACATTTCGACCGTATTGCAATAAACAAGGTATTTTACCTTAAATTATTCACGCGATTAAGACCTGTAATATATATATTCAGTCAAATACCCTATTTTACACTCTCGTTTTACCCCAGTAGGGGGTGAATTTAAAAAAAAATCCTTATTAGTCCTCCCCTACTTTATAAACCCCTGTGCAAAATTTCAAAATTCTAACTATTATAGTTTAGGCCCTGCATTGATATGTCAGTCAGTCAGTTTCTCCTTTTATTCTTTTTAATTTTAACTTTGCCCCACCTAAATTGACACGTAACACCTTTACAGATTTCAACGGACAGTGATGAAGAAGGTGGTATATGTGAGATCTGCATCATGCGTTTGAGAGATGCCTGTGACTTCAAACAGCAGGTGCAACAGTCTCAAATAGACTTCCAGTCCAAACTGCTAGCTGTTAAAGGTAAATAGGGGTGCCGTTAATGAGAAGCAGATTACTTAAGCTCTGGTTTCCCAAAATAGCAGTACCGTTATATAGCTGCCGTAATACGCCATACATTATGGATTCAAAAAGACAGCCATCTTTTATGGTGACAGCATGTGGAAAGTTCCACAGCCATTATATGCCATCGACCATCTCTGCTTCAACCTTTTTTTTCGGTCAAACGAAATGATTGGATTTTATATTTACGTCGCCCGCTATCAAATAAAACGTTCACGAATCATCCGACAATGACAAGACGGCCGTCAGGAAAGCAGACTGCAGTGCTTCTTTTTGATGTTAGGTTGTCAATTACCGCTCTCTAGGAAACCTCGTCATTAAGTTACCATATACAACATTCTAGTAACGTCATTCATCACTGTAAATTAACCAATTTTGACGGCACCACTATCCTAGGAGACGGAACGGAACTAACAGTAGGCTGGACTGACGGTTTGTTTAATTGTAAGCCAAGAGAATAAAATAACCTACAAACTTTATGGGAACATCTGTCAAAAGTTAGTTCCGCAAACGGTCACCAGGGAAATTTAATTGTCACCAATATTGTGTGTGTCACCAATACACACATTATACTTTTTTTTTACATTGTAGCCCAAACAGACAGCAGTTTGAAGAGAAAATACTTTTTGCCTTGCATACAGGAGTTTTTAATGTTATATATTAACATTCCTCTCTGTTTCATCTGATTGCCATTTAGGTACAAATTTCCATGTAACTAACAGTCGAAATTTGTGTCTGATTTTATGTGAAGCGTTTTTTGCGGCGGTGCATGCAGCGGCATATCTCGATGAAGCAATGCCCGCGGCATAACCTTCTGACAGTCTTATTTGGAAATCGCACAACTCACACTCGACTTCTTTTATTAAGAAAATTCTATGTTTAAAAGGGAATTATTTAATACTAGCTGACCCGCGCAACTTCGTCTGCGTAAATTTTCCCTGTTTTTGCAACATTTCTTATTGCTGCTCCGCTCCTTATTTCTCCACTATTTAATGGATGTTATTATACATGTAAACCTTCCTCTTCACTCTATCTATTAAAAAAACTGCATCAAAATCCGTTAACAGAAAAAACGTCAACACTACGCGAGACGCCACGCCACACGTGATGCACAACGCTCCCCGTCTCCGTAAATGAGGCCTAACGCCGCCTTACTCCCACGTCGTTGTCGCTGCGCAAACGCGCCGTTAACGTTGCGTTTTTTGGCAACAAGTATAATCACGCCGTCCCGCTCTGTCCGTGACGTCCGTGATGTCCGGGCGTACGTCTGGCGGCCAATTGCGCGGTAGCTACTTAAACGTTGGACGCGCAACGCCAACGCCGCGTTAGCCAACGCTCGTAAAACGCCAGTGGGATAGCGGATACCTTACTGTTGTTGCTAACTAATGCCTTGTCTGATTGTCATTCTACTTCTATTTCAGATGAAACTCACCCTAAAGTGAAAGAGGAACTTGCAGACTTGGATGATGAGAATGGAATATACTTCTTAGGTGAGTATCATGGTGCATATTTCATAAACCTTTTTAATAAGGGAGCCTAGTAATGGATTATGTTAAGTATTAATTTCCAAATTGTCATTTGATAGAGAGCTTCTTTTGGAAAACCATCAAGTGTACAAGTCTACTATTTATTGAAGATATGAAGCTGCGGTAGCGTAATGGCTAAGGCATCGGTCTCGCAATCGTGAGGTCGCGGGTCCGAATCCTACCAATTATACTACCGATGTGAACCCACTCCTAACACAAGCTTAGCTGGAGGGGTTAACAGGATTGCTAGTAATGTGGGACCAAAAATCACAAATGGCTAGTTAATTTTTAAGAAAAAAAAAAGTAGGTATACATGGTCTCCCAAAACTATGCAACACAGAGGGAAAGTACGTATCTTGAATATTATAGACTAGCTGTCCCATGCAACTTTGTTGCGTAGGTTTTTCCCGTTTTTGCAAAATTTCTTATTGCTGCTTCGCTCCTGTTGGTCGTAGCGTGATGTTAGCCTAGCTATAACTTAGCCAACATTAACATAGCCTTCCTCGATAAAAGGGTTATCCAACAGTGAAAAAAAATGAACGCGGTAATCTCAGGAACCAATGATCCGAATTGGAAAATTATTTCACTGTTGGATAGCCCATTTATCGAGGAAGGCAGGCTATAAAACATCACGCTACGACCAATAGGAGCGGAGCAGCAATGAGATATGTTGCAAAAACTGGAAAATTTACGCAGAAGAAGGTACGCGGGACAGCTAGTTACGTATAAAAATTAATTTCCAGAAATAAAAGACGAAGTATCTGACTTCGAGGACGAAGTACTGAAGGAAGAAGATGAAGACGACAAGAAGTTGGCCGAAGTGCTCGGCTTCAACAACGTCACCATCAAGAAGTACAGCGAGAAACGTAAGAAACGACACTTGGACAAAAACTCTGGTGAGTCCGTAAGAGGATCTAGCTTTTGCATATATTGTCAACAACACATTTTCATTTTCTTTTTTTTTTGGTAATCACACCACTGCCAACTAGTGATGTGTCTATGTCATGTCATAATCTTACGAATGCATACTAATATTATAAATGTGAAAGTAACTCTGTCTGTCTATTACGCTTTCACGCTTAAACAGCTAAACCGATTTAGACGAAATTTGGTATGGAGATAGTTTGTGTCCCGGGGAAGGACATAGAATAGTTTTTATCGCGATAACAGACATCCACGAAAGCTAGTGATAAATAAATTGATATCTATAAATGCCAGTTTTGTATTAGAACTTCATCATGGTGGTGTGGTTACCAAAATAAAATGTAAATTACACCGCATTGGTGTCGTTCAGTGGTATCTTTGACAATACAGGAGCTATTGTATTGAATTTATGAGTCTACAATCAGACCCATATTCAACTAAAATGTAGTTTTGATGACCACGATCGGTGCAATTCGATCGAAACGTCGGGTAAATAAAGGTTCGTACCATTAAATAATTCACGTGATTCTTCTAATATGTATAAATATCGCGAAAGTTTAAAAACAATAATTGATTGAAAATATAATATAGGAATGTAATTGTATCAATTAAAATGTATGTATCAGTTCACAATAGTCGCTTATGAACGTTATTATACAAACTTATTTTAGTAGTTCAGTTTATAAAAAATTGACACAATTTTTAACAAACGACTCCTGCGTTAGTGTACAAGCCCTGTGTCGCGGGCAAGTCACGAACACAAAGTACACCCAACCTGGGAACAACAATTTGTGGATCACACAAAGTGTTTCCCGTGTGGGAATCGAACTCACGACCTCTTGCGTAGCAGTCGGACACTGCCACCGAGCCACCGAGGAGTCAAATGTAGCAACTAAAGCTACGGTAGCCTAGACGTAAAAGCATCGCGGGTTCAAATCTCACACCTCTATACTGCTCAAACTCAAACTCAAATATCTTTATTTCGTAAAATCAGGTTAATGATTATTTGAAAACGTCAAATTAATACATACTAAAAATTTTAAAAAATTATGATTGTTTGAAAAAAAAAACAAAATGAGGTTAGGTGGCAGTTCCAAGTGTAAAGCTCATGAGAAGAGAGAGCAGAAGTTAATCTACCCTTAACACAAGTGTGGACTAAGGTCTACTTAAGATTTCGAAAGAGGCTTGAACTCACATACCCCCCCCCCCCCCCTATCCCGTAGACCAGTTGTTCACAACCAGTGGTCCGCAGAAAAAAAAATTATCCGCAAAGATTTCACTTGCACGAGCTAAAAAATCACATTGATTAAAAATTTATTTAAATATATATTTTACAAGAAAATTTGTATGTTTTCTATTAAAATAATTTAGCAAGCAAGTAACTTTGATTTTAATATAGTGTACTCTGCAAATAATAAAGGTGGTTCCTGCGAACAACAAAGAACTAAAAGTGGTTTCTGTTTAAGAAAAGGTTGGGTGGTTGCCCTAGACCCTTGCGGCCAACAACAATACTTTCATTTGATTTTGACGTTGACGCCCAGTTTATACTCGTGTATACAACGGTCGTTTGCATGGGCTAGTCCAGGATTTCATTTTGGGCGGGGGGGGGGGGGGGCACGAGGGGCAATTGGCAGTTGATAGAGGGGGAGTGTAGCATTTCGCCCGACAACGGCCAACTTTGAATTGCGCGCACGGTAGAGGCGGTGTCCCAAAAATCATTGTTTGGGGGGGGGGGGGGGGGCACAAGACTAAATGGAAATACAATATAAGAAATTCGGCAGACAACACACTGTCTGGGGGGCACGTGCCCCCGTGCCTACCCCCTGGATCCGCCTATGGTCATTTGATATAGGTAAATGTCAAAATCCTCACAGGACGCTCATTCGATTTGGCACAAAAAATTACTGTTACTTCGTACGGGGTAGACATTCCAGCGGAGCGTACTATAACTATACGGGTTGGTGCATGCAGCCTATAGCAGGGGGGTGTCACTCCGCAGTTTAGATATATTCGGGCAGCGCGCCCCTCGAAGGGGCGTATGGCAGTGGGCTGTCTCTCGGCTCGCGGGACAGCGGCGGCAGCCGGTCGTTCTTTTTTAATTCCTTAGGTCCTTAAGTACTTAGTTAAAATAAAAATCCTTAATTACTTGCCAAGAAATAATATTAGGAACAGGATAGGATAATGTTTACAAAGGAATATCTACACCTGTGGGAATCGAACACACGACAATTGGAATTTTTATGTTTGTAATGTTAAATGTACGTTTGTAATGCTTAATCTACTTATTTATCTTAAAACTAATAAATTAACTAGGTACAAAAACTTCTCAAGTGACAACCCCGTGCGGATTTCGCAGCTTGGTCATATAACTGTGGCGCGCAAAGAAAATCACGGTTCGCGCGCGGTTATAAGTTTCAATTTAGCTTGCAGGCGGCGAGTCTAGGTATATTTTTATACCTAAACTTGACTTTTGTTAGGGTGTGAATCTTCTGTACGTAGTACTATTACTTATTCTGTGTCTATAGTATTCTTTAGAAACAAACATCTTTGACTTCTTCAATGTATTACAGAGCGCAAATCAAAGAAGCAGCTGTCCCGACCCATGAAGATATCTCTGCGCACCTTAACACAAATGAACAAACTGTTACGTCCGTCGAAAGTGGCGCCATCTATACTTGTGACGGACAACACTAAACACAAAGTTAACATAGAGAATCTGCTCAAGCACTCTAATTGTACGCCTTTCTTGAATAAGACTATAGCAGGTAGGTTCTAAGATGTTTTTACAGTTGATTCGAAAAGAAACTCTGCCTTGTTGAAGCCATTTGTGGAAGCAGCCAGAAGCAGCCTTACCCTATTGAGGGTATTTTTTATTAGGGAAACAATAAAAACAACAGGGGGTGGGGGGTTAAGACTCTTAAACCCCTGGAGACCGCCACTGGTTGAAGTATGATTACCACAAATACAGGGTGTAATAGAAAGTTGTGGTCAAATTTCAGCAGCGGTTAGAGTATGTTATCAGTATTGCACCTACCATGGTGCCATAGCTGGTTGCATTATTATTACATTGTTATAGCATATTCTTTTTGTCAAAATTCAGTAGTGAAAGGCGTATGGCATAAGAATTATACCTCCCCTGGTACAAAATTGTATTGGATTATTATGGCATAGAACTTTTTAAGTCATACTTTTTTTAATTAATAACTTATTCGTTCATAAATAAACAAATGAAAAAATAATAAATATTTTTACTCCGATTTTGATAAAATTAGGTATGTGCACTCAGTATCATGGGCACATACCAACCCTTGAATATGACCACACCTTTCTGTTACACCTGTATAAACACTGATGTTTTCCATCCCTCCTCTGATGGACGGATGTTGTTCTTTAATGCAAAAACTACTTAACAGTATTCGGTAAAACTTTAAATAGGATACATTTAAAAATCAAACATCGAAGCCACAGGGAGTAGCTAATCTATACTAATATTATAAAGAGGAAAGATTTGTACTTTTCTATGTAACGAATAAGCTTAAAAATTCTATCTAAATTAACCTAAACTGAATTTGACCAATTCTAAAAGTTCTTTCACCGTTGGACTGACATAGGCTACTTTTTATCCCTGTATTCCCACTAGAATGAGAACTACGTGATTGAAACCGTGAGGCGTCCGCTAGTTATTAATAATTAAAGTTGTTATAGGGTGTCAATATATCAATAACTGACTGAAAGCTAACCCGCACAACTTCGTTTGGGTAATTTTTTCCTCGTTTTTGCTAAATTTTCAGTGCTGCTCCGCTCCTATTAGTCATAGCGTGATGTTATATAAACCTTTAACCTTCCTCGATAAATAGGCTACCCAACATTAGAAGATTTTTTTCGATATCATCGCGTTCAAACAAACAAACTCTTCAGCTTTGTAATATTAGTATAAATTAATTGATTTTAAAGGTCACTATATTGAACTGGATGTCAGAGACTTTCGCAGTCCTCAAAATCACTCACACCGTCCTTAGGTCATTCCCCCTAATACTAATTTTCTATTTTGCTTTCTAGGTATCATCTGCGCCTACTGCAAGCAAACTTACGCCGACTTGCCTCTACTCCGTGAGCACATAGCAACAGCCCACACAAACGAACACCTCATAGACAACAAACGCATGGACAAAAGCAACCTATCCATCAAAATCGACATCACAAATTTAAAGTGCAACCTGTGCCACGGAACATATGACGTCATAACCAATTTAAAAAAACATCTAATCAAAGAACACGACATTAAATTTTATCCAGATATTAACGATTATGTTCTAGAATTTAAATTGACTGACGGTGAAATATTAAATTGCGCGCTATGTAATTCAACATTTGAAACTTTTAAGATGTTATTACAACATATGAATGGACATTACAGGAACTATATATGTGAAATTTGTGATCTAGGTTTCATAAATAAGCATAAACTGAGAAACCATCAAAGGACTCACGATATTGGTACGTTTAATTGCTCTTTTTGTGACAAGGTGTTTAGTACACGAGTTAGGAAACTATGTCATGAGAAATACACACACAACTCCGGTGCAAGATATACAACAAACTGTCCGCACTGCGATGAATCATTTACTAGTTACTATCAAAGAAATAGACATATGTCAGCTGCTCATAACACATCAGCAGCTACATATAAATGCAATATATGTGACAAATCATTCATTTTGAAATCAAAATTGACATCTCATATAAAAAAAGTACATTTAATGGAACGTAATCACATTTGTGCGGAGTGCGGGCAAGGATTTTTCATAAAACAGTCTTTAGACGAGCATATGATTAAGCATAATGGTGAAAGGATTTATAAGTGTACTGTATGTAACAAGGCATATGCAAGAAAGAAAACTTTAAGAGAGCATATGAGGATACATAATAATGATAGAAGGTTTAAATGTGGTTTGTGTCCGTTAGCATTCGTTCAGAAGTGTAGTTTGAAGTCTCACATGTTGTCTAATCATGGGATTACTTTAGCTGAGTATGAGAGTGCTAGAATTGAAGCTGGTAGTCCTTAAATGAACCCCCTCGCCCCCCCCCCCCCTTCCCCGAAATTGCATAAGGTACAAACTACTCAATTGTACAGTGTTTAGTCGAATGCACCATTCAAATGACGATAAATGATCCTGAATACGTCCAACGTATTGTTTTCATTGGAAATTTAATAAATATTCTTGTACTATAATAGTACTTTCTTTCGTTAAGATTTTTAGTAATGATTAAGTTAACATTAGGTTTTTTGGCCCACTTGGTCTATGGCAGGGATTCCCAAACATTTTTTTTGGTCAAGACACCCCTTATCCAAAATGAACTGCTACCTCACACCCCCATAACAAAAAAAAGCTTATCATCTTGTTGAGTTTCTTTAAAATTTTAACAATGATACTTCCTACGAAAATATTATTTATTCTCATAACAAGTACAAGTTGTGTTACGTGTAGGTACCAACACATAACATTTATACTACAACTTACTTAAACTATACAACGTTATTCTTGGTATAGTGCAAACCTGAAAGTAGTTTGCTCAGAATCAGTAACTCAATCCGTAGGGATAGTTTTTGGACCATGTTAATTTATAATTAATTAATTATTTTGTTATTAATTAATTAATTAATCATTCTCACAGTCCAAGTCTTGTTCACAATGTGATAAGAAATGTGAAAAACTTGTTGGGGAGTCTCAGCTTTGCGTTATACGAAAAATAACCTCCAATATAGTATCTTAAAAGTTTCAAATAAGAAGTTGTGTATATTAAGGGGTCGATTTTTAGATCTCGGGGACCCCCAAAATCAGTTTTCGTTGGTTGACCCCTGGACCGATATCGACAACTTTGGGAATCCCTGTTCTACGGTCTTCATGATGACATGACATGGCTAGTGTAGACGCTGTACCGATTTATTATTCATTATTTTGTGATATACCGTTTACAGAAAATATATCGGGAAAATAAAAGCTGCGCGGAGAGATTTTATAGAGACTAGCCTATTTCTGAAACCGATTTTGAAAAAAAAACACCAAAAGCTTGAATTTTAAATGCGCGACCAATGGCTCATGAGTCAGGGTCGTTAGCATAGAGCCGACAGCTGTTTAGTTTTTTGCCCGGGAGGAATTATTACCAACCTAATGGCTCGTTTTCTAATTATTCAGCCGCACGCGCCAAAACATAAAACGTGAAGAGTCTTTAAACAGCCATATTGATTTGGAGAAATAATTCTAAATTCTATACATCAATGTAAATAGATAATCTAATTATGTAAATAATATATTTAATATAAGGTACTGTAACAGGTATTAATGCGAAAGAAATTGGTTTGATATGTGAGAAGTGTTTAAGTTTGATTGAGGCATTTTAAGGCTTCACGCACGCCATTGACCATAGCCGTGGTTGTCACCATTTATCTTTAATATTTCGAACTATTTCTATGACTGGCCTGTTGGTCTATAGATTCGTGACACACACTGCTAAGTCTGAGGTCATAGGTTCCATTCTCACCCACGATAAATAATTTTGTGGTAAGCAGGATTTATTATATGTTTATCAGTAGTCTGGTGGCTGTATCGTTTGGAATCAGTGCCGTAATTAGGGGTGTGCCAGCGTTGCCCAGGCACAGGGCGAAGAAGATTCCAGCCTTGAGGGGTTGAGAAATGATCATCAGGACACATGAATACCAAGGGTGCAGTTATGTTAGCTCGCAGCTCGGGAAGGAGGTAGCAACAGGGGCAATTTCCCCCGACTTGACTGAATCACTTTTGTTGGGAAAATAATAAATTAGGACACTGTATCGGTGGGGTTTGATAGGCAATGGGTGGTGGTTTAATCAAAACCCCTCTTCCTATCATGCAAGCTAATAACACTTGGCTGGTTGAGCCACAAAATAAAGTTCTAAATCCGCGCCTGGGTCAGTGGTTTGTTTGCGTGAAGCCTTATATTGTGTTTTATTAGTTAAAATTTATATAAGCTCTTGTGAATAGCCAAAACCTTGCAATATTAAAGTAATCTATATGAAATGTGTATCAAATAAATATCTAATAATTGTTTAGTTCTTCCAATAAAGTGTATGTTATTTCTACACAGTAGGTAATATATGGTACAATTTGTTAATTTATTTTTGTTATATAATAAAGGTTTTTAATAAAATTGGTTTGTGTTATTATTTATACTGCCTCTGTGGCGCGGTGGGAGTGTATCCGACTGCTACGCAAGAGGTCGTGGGTTCGATTCCCACACGGGACACCACTTTGTGTGATCCACAAATTGTTGTTCCGAATCTGGGTGTACTTTGTGTCCGTGACTTGTATATTTGTAAAGTCCCCCGCGACACAGGGCTTGTACCCTAATGCAGAAGTCGTCTTTTTTTTTACATGTCATAATAATTTCTAGCTTACCCGCACAATTTCGTCTGCGTCATTTTTCCCCGTTTTTACAACATTTTTCATTTATGCTCCGCTCCTATTGGTAAAAGCGTGATGTTAACACTAAAATGATTTTTCAGCCCAAATTCTGAGATTAACGCGTTCATCAAACTCTTCAGATTTATAATATTACTAGCTGTCCCGAGCGACTTCGTCTGCGTAAATTTTCCCCGTTTTTGCAACATTTCTCATTGCTGCTCCGCTCATGTTGGTGATGTTATATAGCCTGTAGCCTTCCTAGATAAATGGGCTATCCAACAGTGAAAGAATTTTTCAATTGGGAACAGTAGTTCTTGACAGTTCCTGAGATTACCGCAAACAAACAAACTCTTCAGCTTTATAATATTAGTATAGATTTAATATGTATGGGCACACTGTAGGTACTTCTGCCAATCTGTTCTGCTAACTGCTTATAGCACAACAGATTTGCATAAAGGCAAAATATATAAATAGAGACAGGAACGACACTTCGTCCAAGCGGACGAGTTTTTTTTATCTCTCACGCTTTGCAGTCAATAGTGGCTTTTTAATTTAAAGCGGCGGTAGCCTAATGGCTAAGGCATCGGTCTTGCAATCGAGTTCGCCCGAGGTAGGGTTCGAATCCTACCCATTATACTACCGACGTTTTTTTTTGGCGGAAAAAAATCCTAACGAACACCCCCACCGTCCGGGGAAAACGATGGAGGTAGTGAGTAGTGTGGGGTTTGCACCCACTAAAAAATCCGCCGTGTATCTGTTGTTGCGTTCCGGGCATTTCACACCTACGCGGCCCCTGGATACACACAGGGCGCCGCGCTTCCAAGGGAGGCAGCGGGCGGGGCAGATTACCCCATACTTGACCCGCAGCCCCTCCTAAGGCTGCATCAGGCGCAGTTATGCGCGCCGACGCCGCGCCGCCCGGTTCGCTGGCGACGGAGTGGATCCGCCAGGGAGCTCTCTTCCCTGACGCGCTCCGCCGCCTCGGATGGAAGGATGCGACCCCTCGTTCCAGACCGTGGATAGAATCACGGCCGGCGACGAGAGGTCACTTCCGACCACTGCGGTGCGGCTGCTGGAGGGTGTGCTGCGCCGAGTCCTCACCGCAGTCGCAGTGGTGGCAGGCGGGACTCGGTTCCCTCCTAACTACCGTGTGCAGGTACTTCCCGAAGCACCCGTGCCCGGAAAGGACCTGCACTAGCCGGAAGGAAAGAGTCCCGTGCTGCCGCCCTGCCCACTCCTCCAGAACCGGCTGGAGCGCCTCCACGGTTCGAACACCTGCCCATGGAGCCTCCAGCCGTCCCTGCCACCGGGCTATGATTGCTCGGTGTGCCTCACCGCGCCAAGCGCATAGCTCCTCGGGCAGGGGCACCAAACCCCCTGCCCGAACAGCCGCCGCCCGCCGATACACTTCGGCGAGCATTTTCGCCTCCAAATCCCACGGGGGTGTGCCGGCCAATGCGCACGCCGCCTCTGTAGACACCGTGCGATATCCGCATATGGCCCTGACCGCCATGGTCCGCTGGGGTATCCCTAAGTGGACCCTATTCTGGGGGGTCAGGGACGCCGCCCACATGGGTGCGCCGTACAGAGCCATTGACCGCACCACCCCCGTGTACAACCGTCTACTCAAGGCACTAGGCCCGCCCAGGTTCGGCAACAGCCTCCCCAGTGCGATCGCAGTAGCCTCGAGCTTAGGCGCCAAAATGCGGAAGTGCTCATCGAAGAGCCCCCGCCGTCTACCACTAGGCCCAGATACTTCATTTGGGCCCGGACCTGTACGAGGACCGAGCCTAGTCGAGCCGATCCGATGGCAATCGAGGCGCCAGCAGGTGGACCGCGACGGGGCCCATGGAATAATAAGGCCTCCGTCTTGGAAAGGGCCACCCTAAGCCTCAGCGCCTCAATGCGCCCGACCATTCGGGAAATCCCTATGTTGGTCAGGCGCGCCGCCTCCTCAAAATTCCAACCCCGGGCCGTGATTAAGATGTCATCCGCATAGCAGATGACCCCGATCCCGGGGGGGGAAAGCACACCGCAGGTGGGCCCTGCGGTGTTTCCCCAATAGGGATGTTCCACAATAGGGGCCCCAAGACAGAGCCCTGTGGAACACCGCACGAGACGAGTGAGACAAGTGTTCTTCGAACACATTCGAAGAACAGCCGCGCCCACCTCCACTTCGGTGACAGGCGGCACAGTTGTGTTAACCTCTCGGTCATCGGTCTCATCCTCGGAGACCATCGCCGGTGGCGTGTGCTCTGTCTGCAGCGGAAATAAGCCCTCGAACACTTCCACAAGGAAGCTGGGCTAAGGAGTCTCAATAAGGTAAATAAGATTGATAAGTTGATATGTAAATTTTAATCTATCTAGAAACAACGCTACTTTGTGGACAATACCTGTCGAAGGCCGCGCGAGTTTTTTCTCTCTTACACGCTTTGCAGTAAATTTTTACTTTTACTTTGAAAGGGATGGCGCAGTCCTGGTCTATATGTCAATGGATCCTCGATTTTATCAGAAAAAAAACACACGGTTTGTAGTCTATGCTCTGCCAAATGCTCTTTGTGTCATGTCGTCATGTCATGTTTGAAATAAATACAACCTCAAATTTTATTTATTTTTCGCTCGTTGTATAGTTTATAAAGGTGTGGTATATTAAATTATAAAAATTGACATACATGAGCATAAATGAATATTATACGGCACTACCTGAAATCTAGTTTACATCATTTAAACAGGAAACCTCTATTGGTACTCCGACATTTTTCAAGTCGTAAGTTTTTTTAATTATTTAAATTATTAACGATATATATTCCAATGTGATTTATTTAATGATAAGTTGGGTCATCACCCTTCTTCACTCACTTCACTTCTGCCCTTAGTATCTTCATAACCCAACCTATAACAATGTTGATAAACTTTCGCCACTTGTACATATTATGAAAATATTTAGGTATATTACGGGTCTTAATCGCGTGAATAATTTAAGGATTATTACCTTTTTTACTGCCCAACGTTTCGACCGTATTGCAACGTAGTTTACGCGTGACCACGGCCATTGCAATACGGTCGAAACGTCGGCCAACCTATATTCTTTAACCTTCTTCCTTGCATTCCTGCCAGACTTCATTCCAGTTCTCACTTCTTACGTCGCACTCGCGCGTGGTTTGTTGACCATTTAATACGTTAGGTTAATGTTCTTTAATCAGAGTCGTATAAAATCCTTCAATATATTATTTTAAACATAGAAATATGAATAAATTAACCGGTCGACAAGACGGCAATTTTACCAGACTACTAGTTGCCAACTACAAAAAGTAGTTGGCTTTTTTTAAAGTTAAGTAACTAACTATGTGGGATTGTAGGACCCACATTAATCTCCAGCTAAGCTCTCAATGGCTTGTGTTAGGAGTGAGTACACGTTGGTAGTATAATGGGTAGAATTTGAACCCTTAACCTCACGATTGAGAGTCTGATGCCTTAGCTATTAGGCTACCGCTGCTTTCAAGGTTTTACTGTCTACTCAGCACATCTCAAATATTAATTACTAGCTGTCCCGCGCAACTTCATATGCGTCAATTTTCCCCGTTTGTATGCATCAATTTCCCTGTTTTTGAAACATTTGTCATTGCTGCTCCACTCCTATTGGTTGTAGCGTGATAAATTGCTATCTGTGCCTTCCTCGATAAATGGGCTATCTAACAGTGAGAGAATTTTTCAATTCGGATCAGTAGTTCTGAGATTACCGCATTCAAACAAACAAACAAACAAACTCTTCAGCGTTATAATATTAGTATGGATATCTTTTACTGTTTTAGCAATCAAGCTGGCTTCTGAAATGCCATCTCCACAATCATTGGCTAAGAGGATTGTATGGGTAGACCTTGAAATGACTGGCCTGGATATAGAAAGAGATCATATACTGGAAGTTGCTTGTGTAGTAACTGATGCAGATTTGAACATAGTTGCTACGGGACCTAACTTAGTTATAAATCAACCTGATAGTATTTTGGAGAGTATGGGTGACTGGTGTACAGCACAACATGGTGAGGTATATTTCATTTGTTATTTTCATTTATTTTTCCAGTCAGCTAAGTTGAGCCTCATTGTATTTTATATGTAAGTAGAGAGGTCCATGTCTCATCCTGTCGAAATTCACAGAAAAGGTTCAGAGTTATCTCGAAGCCAATAACATAACACAATAATATTTTATTTGGTATTTTCAATATTAATGTTATTTATTTTATTTTAAATTATGTGTTTTAGTTTAATTAGTTCTACTCTGTTACTTACAACATCAAATTGTAACTGTAAAGGTGACAACCTAGCAGATCAAGCTATCAGTGAGCTTATGCTATGTTCCAACTGTCAGTCGACAAATAGAAAAACAATTTTGAAAAATGTGAGACTTGTATATAGAAGTTAGGACATTTTTTTGCCTTAATACTGTTAACATTAACAAACTTAACAATAACAAAAACAAGAGTGTCTTGATTTTAAGAGCTGAAATAATATAATAATATTTTTTTTTATGACAATTCCTGCTGTAGGTTACAAGCCCTGTGTCGCGGGGGTCTTTAAAAACATATAAACACAAAGTACACCCAAACTCGTAGCAACAATTTGTGGATCACACAAACTGGAGTCCCATGTGGGAATAAAACCCACAACTTCTTGCGTAGCAGTCGGACACACTCCCACCGCGCCACAGGCACTCAAATGTATTATAAAGTTACAAATAGACAACTTTTAACCTTATCTGTTACTTTCTTTGGTATTAAAGTAAAACCACAACACAGAGTACAAAAGTAAGTTTCAAACAACTTAAGCTTGAGTACTCACAGGCATGGAATTCACCCCCATCATGCAAGGAGCTTAATTTTTTTTTACTTTAAAATTGCTTTTAAAGTACACAATAAGGGTAATGAAAACTATCGCCTGAGTTCCAGCCCTCATGTTTAAATGCCCAAGTATCCACTAATATGTACACCATTTTGTAGAAAATTCTTGTGTAAAATATGTATCAATTGAGCTTTCATTGTTATTACTTATGATTTCAGAGTGGACTGACGGAGGCTAGTCGTAAATCGAAGATATCTTTGAAAGACGCAGAATCTGAAGTATTGACATTCATCAAATCTCATGCCCCAGAGAAGAGATGTCCTTTAGGAGGGAACAGTGTTTACATGGACCGACTATTCATCAGAAAATATATGCCATCGGTAGACCAATATTTACATTATAGAGTCATTGATGTTAGTACAATCAAGGAGCTTGCAAGACGTTGGTACCAAAAGGAATTTTCAAAGGTGCCTCAAAAGAAATTCAAACATAGATCCATTGATGATATACTTGAAAGTATAGAAGAATTAAAATATTTTAAAGCTAATATATTTAAATCATAGGATGCATTTTAAGTAAATGAAGTGCTGTTCATGTGCATAATATTGTATTAGCAATAAATTATGTCTCGAAATGTCTGTTCATTGTTTTCATTAAGTGTTGGACTAAAGAAATGCAACTTACTTTAAATGATAGTCACTGGATGAGCGATACTGGGTATTTTTTTTTAAATGGCGTTTTCTAAAAATGAAACCTAGCTAGATCGATTTATCACCCTCGAAAACCCCTGCATACTAAATTTCATGAAAATCGTTGGACCCGTTGGCAAGATATATATATATATAGTTGCGCGGGTCATCTAGTATATACATATATACTAGATGACCCGCGCAACTTCGTATGCGTCAATTTTCCCCGTTTTTGCAACATTTTTCATTGCTGCTCCGTTCCTATCGGCTCCTATCGGTCGTAGCGTAAGCTTATAATATTCCTCGATAAACGGGCTACCCAACAGAAAAAGATTTTTTTCAATTCGGACCATTAGTGCCTGAGATTACCAAAGTTCAAACAAACAGACAAACTCTTCAGCTTTATATTAATAGTATAGATATAAGAATTGCTCATTTAAAGGTATTAGATAGATAGATTATGTATATAAGCCTTATTTCCCAACTTCTATTGCAGGTTTGTTGCCGAATTGAACAAAAACAACTAAGTTTGAAATTGGTGCCGAATTAAACAAAAACAACTTTTCATGGCATCAACTTCAAAATGTTAATTTGTTTTTGTTATATTTTGCTTTTTAGTTGCCTTGTTTTTATTTTTGAAGTCGGTTGGTTTGTAAAAAAGTTTTTTATGTAATTTTTCTTGAGTCTTCTGATCGGGTTTGGTTGCTAGAGCATACTGGATAATGGGTTCGGGTGAATTATTAAACGGTCCTTGTAGTTGGCTGAATATCGTTTTACTTCGTCCGAGATAGTTTGGATTTCCAGGTACTTATAGATTTCTGAATTGCGAGCATACCAGGGCGCTGATGAAAGGACGCATAAAATACTGTTTTGAGCTCTCTGAAGACGCTTGCTGTCTACCACAGTTGGATGCCATACGTCCAGATCGGTTTAATCATGGAGCAATATATCCTTAGCTTGTTGGACAGAGAAAAGGCAGACTGTCTACCGAAGAGCCAGAGTAGGTTTTTAAATCTCAGATTAATTTCGTTGCCCTTCGTTTTTATGTGGTTTTTCCATGTCATCCTTCGGTCCAGGTGACATCCTAGGTACTTAACGCAGGTTGATTGCGGTAATGCATAAGGGCCTAGGTTGACCGGAGGACAAGTTTCACCTTAGGGTAAATGTGATGTGGTGAGTCTTCGGTGCACTTGCCTTTATGCGCCACTTGATCAGCCAAGCTGAGTTTGCAACCATCTGCTGGCTTCGTTAGGATCATGGTTACAACTAAGGAAGGCCGCAATCTGCAAAAGTTGCTACGGCTGTTTTAGATGACAGGGGTAGGTAACTATAGGCCGACCGCTTAACTCGTATATCGCCTGCGCGGTGAGAAGGGAGCGCGGGGTGATGTTAATGATGTTAACGGGTGGGTGAGCGGGGTGCGCGGGACAGAGAACGTGAGTTCTCTGTCCCGCGCACCCCGCTCACCCACCCGTTAACATCACCCCGCGCTCCCTTCTCACCGCGCAGGCGATATACGAGTTAAGCGGTCGGCCTATACTAAAAATATTGTAGAGTACCGGACCAAATACAGAGCCCTGGGGTACTCCCGCTCTGCAGCCAAGAACAGAAGATCTGGCGGCACGGAGCTTAACTTGGAACTTTCTGTCATTAAGATAAGAGCCCATCAGCAAGTAAGTAGTAGGATTGTGGAAGGTACTTTTTCATTTTACAGAGTAGTCCTTAATGCCACACCCTCTCAAAAGCCTGTTGTACGTCTGGGAAAGCAGCCGAACAGTATTCTTTCTTTTCCGAACATTGTCTTATTGTACGATAGACTCTGTGTACAGTCAACAGCAAAAGTAGATGATCAAAAACGAAATGTCAAAATTATTGAATTAAATTTGTGGCAAATCTAGCTAATGCTACAAAGTCCCTAAAGTAAGTGACGGAATAAGTTACCGATAAAATATCTGATTGTACTGTCGCCAGAACTGGATGATCAAAAAAGTTCTAAACTAAGTATATTACCTATGTAAATTAATTCAATCTAAATTGAGTTTGAATTGGTCATTGTTTGTTCATGGATAAAATTCTTCTCGGGTACCGGGGTACTAATGTCTATTCTAACAAATTGTCATTGTAAGTAATATCATTTTTTTTTAAATCGCTTATTTTTCTAAACAATAAAATATTTTGTTATTAATAAAGATACAAAATACACTTAAAATTTGTATTTCTTATCAAGGTTTTTTTTTTTTTTTTTTTTATTCTAATTTTATTTGGGGACTTTTGTCCGTTTGGGATATGTTAGTCCCATTAGGCTTAAAGGTTATACATTCACTATATGTACAATAAAGACTAACTATGGGTTATTACACTGATACAAGGCTAGCTCATAAAACATTTTAGCTTCACTAGATGTTGGTATACACAGACAACTCTGAATTATACCAACATTCAGTCGATTAATATTAAGCTGTCGCATCAAATGATCCCTATATGATTGGTTCTTGGAACACTCCATTAACAAGTGTTGAGCATCGTCAGTTTTATCACAGAGTTCACAGTTTGGTGAAATTGCTTTTCCCATAAGGTGCTCAAACTTCCTAGATGGAATGTGCCCGGAACGCAATCTATGTGCGATTGTTACATATTTTCGACTTAATCTAATGTTGCTGAACCAAGGTATGCGGGGAGGCTCCGACTACATAGTTTTATACCATTAGATTTTGAGTTTTCATCAAAGTATTCTTTCCAATTATTATAGCAAGTATTTTTAAATTTATACAGTATTTCTGAGTAATGAGGTTTAATACTAATATTTTCGCCTACTGTAATAGCTAACTTTGCTAGTCGGTCAGCCTCTTCGTTACCCTCCAACCCAACATGTGACGGAATCCACTGCAATCTCAGGTTTTTAGATAAAATAATTTCTTTTACTTTGCTCAGTACAACATAGGCTATCGGTGTACCTCTGAATCCAGAGGCGCAACGAGCCAAATGCTGTAAAGAACTTTTACTGTCGGTCAATATTACAATATTTTGACTGTCCATGTTTTGGATAAAGCTTAAAGCAGCTGAGATTGCAGTAAGTTCCATCGTCATAATTGAGACAGGTGAGTCAGCCTCATACATAGCCTTGACCTACCTTTGATATACTTACTTGATATACTACTACTTGATATACCTTTCATGTGGATAGCAAAATGCTGCTCCTTGTCCAGCGGCAGATTTAGAACCATCCGTAAAAAACTGCTTCCACCCGCCATAATTAATACTTAACTCTTCCAAGATTTCGATTTTGAGTGAGTTAATTTCATAATCACGTTTTGGTTGTATAACCAAGATTTAATTGCACCATTCTCAGGTTTTGAGAGTAGGTATTTTTTATCAACAAGCGTTCAAGATATTTATGATTACTTACATTCCGAAATTAATTTATCTGCGGCAAAGAATATTCCCCTAATTAAAGTATGCAATAACGTTACAAGCAAATTTAAGCCGAAAAACTATTGGAACCCGTCTCTATCCAAAGCAGTGGCGGAACGTAGGTTAGCGTTAAGTAGATTTAGAAAAAACCCAACTCCAGAAAATTTTAATCAGTTAGAAGTAAAAATAAAGACATCGAGATATTTAATTAGCCGCGCAAAAGCAAATAGTTGGAAATCATTTTGTAGCAGTATTGATACTTCTGTCTCTGTATCTGATATGTGGAAAAAGATGCGTTGGATAAAAGGCTACTGTATAGCTTCCTCTGCTCCTTCTATTTCTAAACAAAAACAACTATTACACAGTCTTGCCCCGGATTGCGTCAGTAGGTAATAAACCACCAATATTTACATCTAAAAATGAATTACTAGAGTTGCCTTTTACCTTGCAAGAACTAAAAAAACAGTGCTCCAGGTAATGATGATATTACGTTCTCAATGATTTACCACCTCCCAGATGTGGCTAAACATTTTTTACTCCACTTATACAATGCTATTTATCGCACAGGCTATGTACCAAACCAATGGCGGAGTATACTTGTGGTTCCGATCCCCAAAATCAGCAACAATAATAACGTGGACCCAAAACTCCGACCAATATCCCTCTTAACTTGCTTATGTAAGATATTTCATAATATGTTAGTCACCAGGCTCGAATGGTTTATAGAAAAAAATCTTATATTATCCCCGTATACATCAGGATTTCGAAAAGCCTATTCCAGTTTAGACTGCCTTGCAAGACTTATCACATATATACAATTGGGTTTCTCAAAAAGTATTCCAACTGTGGCTTGTTTTGTCGATATAACCGATGCGTATAATAATGTGTCAGTTGAAAAATTGGTTGAAATACTTGATGAGTTCAAAGTAGGCAAAAACCTTTGTAATTACCTCTGGTCATTTCTAAGTGAAAGGCACTTGATGCTTAAAAATTTAAATCAGATAGAGGAGCTGAACGGTTATATACGATGGACGAATAGAGGTTTGGCTCAAGGGGACCCGTTAGCTCCATTATTGTTTAATATTGCGACATCTTTTATTTGTCATCAAATCGAAGTCGTGTCAATAGCACAATACGCCGATGATTTCGTCCTTTATATAAATCATAAAGACCTCAATTTCTGTCAAAATCATCTGCAAATAGCTTTAAATTTGATGACTTCTATTCTATATGATATTGGTCTAGAGTTATCGCCATCCAAATCTAAATTTTGTATATTTAGCCGGGGTCGTATTAGAAGACAAATAAAATTAGAAATTGATAATCACTCATTGGATTCAGTAGCGTACCTATATCAAATATTTAGGACTATGGCTGGAGAGGTCTCTTTTGTGGAACAAGCACATAAATGAAATATCTCAAAAAGCCTTAAAATTTCTTAACTTGATTAAAGTGTTGGCGGGACCTACCTGGGGAATTCATACCAAACATCTACGAACATTGTACATTTCTCTAATAAGAAGTAGATTTGATTATGGTTGCTTCCTTTACGATTGTAGTGCTAAGACTCATCTGTATAAATTAGATAAGATTCAAAACCAGGCTTTAAGAATCATTGGAGGCTTTATTAAAAGCTCACCAATTTATGTCATGGAGAGTGAATTATGTATACCACCACTATTCATACGAAGGCAATATCTAGGCTACAAATATTGTGCAAAAAGTATGTCTTGGTCAAATAATGTAACCGTCAGCCTCTTGGAGGAGTTAGACTCCCTAACACATGTTAGATTCTGGCGTAACAAAAAGAGATCTCTTTTGCTTTTATGTTATGCGGATGTTAAAAGTAATAATATTCACTCATCTTATCCACTTCAAATGTATTTGTTTAATACTTGGATATCTTATTTAAATTTAGATAGTATCATTAAGATTAACTTAGATTGTATTATATTTAACCCAGTTAGCTCGTTTGAAGTTTCGTTTTTTAAATAATTTAATAGAGTCTTGGAAGTTTATAGACACTTTAATAATTAGATGGTCACTACCCAAGTTCTCATTACATACCTGCCATTTTGTCAAGACAGCCATATCTGCAGAAGCAAATGTTATATCAGGGGATGATTTTTGTAGAGTGCCATTAACTAATTTAACCCTAGTTGCGTTGCCATCGTTAAGAGATATAAAGGAGTTTTCCAAAGATGCATCTAATAATTGATTTCCTCTTTGATCAATTCTATGTGACCAATTGCTGTGATGACCATTAAAATTCCCTAATATTAAAGACTTTCTTGATACTAAAGAAAACAAACTTTCCCAATCTGAAGTATTAGTGCGAATTGAGGAAGGACAATAAACACTAATAATGTTTTCCAAAGCGCTACAATTTAACAGTTTTATATGAATAGCTTCTATGCATGTATTACGTAAGTTAATGGGACATACCTGAGTACGAAGAGATTTATGAATTATGAGGGCTACTCCTCCATAAGCATCAAATCTGTCCTTTCTAAAGATGTTGTATCCACTCAAATTGAAAGCGTCCGAATCTGAATCTAGCCAAGTTTCACATACCGCTGCGATATGTACATTTTCTCTATTAAGGAGTACATCAAAATTATTTAGTTTAGGTTTCAAACGGCAATTCCACTGAAAAATATTAATTAAGAAGTCTTTGTTGTACCTATCCATCAAATATGCGAATTATATTATTAAAAAGCTGTTCACCACAAAGTAGGTTTAGAATAAATGATTTCACACTCTCGAATATCAACTTATATACAGATATAATCTTTTCTTCAAATGACTTTTTAGACAAAATAATCTCTTTTATTTTATCTATTATATCTCTCATTTCTATCTTTCTTTGTCATCGCTTATCTTGATCTTCAATATCTTGCGACTGTTGTATATAAGTGATTTCAGGCTGCGCTTCTATATTCGAGGTCTCCAAAACATTCTTTGATTTCTTATTTTTCTTTTTTTTAAGTGGTCTTTGAGTTCTATTAGATGTACTTTTTGTTTCCACTTCATCATGTTCTGTTTCCATCGTCATGTCTGTCAGCTCTTCTTGTGTAACCGCTATCTTCTGGACAATACTACTATATGTCTTATTATTATTCAATGGCGTTGTTTGAGTTGTAGATTTAGTATCGGTAACACCTGTATTAATTACCATTTCATCCTTTTGTTTATGTTTTAAAAAAATCTCTAGAGCTTTTTTGTAGCAAACATTTTCTTCGCTCATGATCACCCGATTTTTTTTTCTTTTAAGAACGTGGGACATGCCTTATCTAATGCCATATGTGGACCTTTGCAGTTAAGGCATCTGTATACTTGTATATCACAATTGTTATGTTCTTTTCCACATTTAGGACATAAAACTTTATTAGAAGGACAGTATTTTTTAATGTGACCATATCGCCAACAAGTAGAGCATTGCATAACTTGAAACACATATTTTTCAACACTAAATCGACATCCATAAGCATGCACATATGGCGGTATTGAAGAACTCTTAAAGCACACTCGTACTGACTCGCTATCTATCCACTTTCCATTTGGATCAATTCGTTTCAGTCTTTTTATCGCTAATATATCATTAGGACTAGTCAAGTTTTTGCTAATTTCGTCCTCGCTTATGTCCAAATCCACACCTTTTATTATTCCATAAGATGTAACAGTTTGGTCTGAAAAGCTCGCTCTCATATCTAAATCTACAAACTTCTGGCAATTAATATTTTTTTTTGCCTGCTCCAAACAGCTCAATCGTATTATAACTCTAAAAGGACTCTTGTATTTTATAGAACTTACGGATTGTATATTTTCTCCACGCAGTAACTTCGCCAAAGCCATTTGTTTTGGCAGTATTTTGAGTGACGATATAATTATTTCACATCTACCTTCAATTTCACCGTATTCTTCATAAGTTGTGTTCATCTCCTGTACATCCGTACTACTACTTCTTAAAAACCGCTTAGGTCTTCTCCTCACAACTGTCACATAGCCCTCTTCACTGGTATCACTGCCTTCCCTTTGTCTTTTTTCCACATTTAAAGGATTTTTTGAATTTTGATCGTCATTACCGGAATTATTCTCCTTCGACAACCTTTGTAATTCACTTTCACACTCCTTAATTATTTCTGAATCACTTTTCTCTCCATCTTCGTCGCCAGAACTAATGTTTTCCATAGTTGCACACGGGGGTACATAAAAAAAAAAAATCAAGACCCAGAACGCGTAGCAAGATCCGTGCGCTCGTCACTGCGTCTCGCGCGCCACTGTTATCAAGGTTTAATAAATAGGCATTTTTTTTGCGAAAATATACATTTTGAGGTGTCCGTTATGCTAGCGTACACCAGAGCTAAATCGAGTTGGTTACTATGCCAATAAACTCTGCGTAAATACTGCTTAATTAGTGTAAAAATAAAAAAAACTCTGCCTCTTTAGTTTAGGAAATAAACACCATTTTCACTGTGTACGCTGGCGTCACGATCAAGCTAGCGTACCCATGGCCGTACTCGAAAACGGCTAATTGTAAAGCAACAGAGTTTACACACAAAAATACTGCTCTAATACTGCTCCCGCTATGCTAAATTTCATAACGATTGCTCTTGTAGGAACAGAGATATTGAACAAGACTTTTTAATGACATTCGGAGCTGGCGTTATGGCAGCGTACACATAATAGTTCTTAAAGAAAGGGAACTTTTCTTTTAATAAATGCTATATGTAAAAATAGTGCGTGAAATTCTGACTCTAATAGTGTAAATACTTTATGCGAATTCGCAGTGGAATAATCAAAAAATCTATGTTAAGTTCTAGGAACAAATGTATTGACGTACAGTCGCGAACAAATTGAATTATTAGTGAAATTATAAACAGAGATATAGCGTTATTTTCTAATAATAATAATAATAATATTTTTATTTGAAATTAATCATACATGCAACAGTCAAATTATGCACGATAATGGCCGTAGTAGCATAAGCTGTGGCACAGCCATTAACGCCCAACTTACAGATAAAACACAAATAAATCACAGACAAAACAAAAACAGAAAAGAACATAATATAATGATTTCTTGCATTCAATTACGTTTCTGACATTAATATAAATTATTATCTCTTTGAATTAATAACACATTTGATTTTAATATAAAATAGTGCTACAATAATATGTGTGTGTGTGCGTGCGCGTGTTTGTTGTGTGCGTGTGTGTGTGTGTTATTGTCATTCTGTTATCTATTCATAAGGACATTTTCAGTTTCCTCATACGTGAGACCGCACAGCCATTCCTTAACCCGAGATTTACATCTTACTCTTGAGTTGGGGAAGGTGTCTAGGATTCTATTTACTTTATTATACAATCCCGGTGCGAGTTAATAGAAATGTCTTTTTGCTAGCTCGGTCCTGCATAGTTCTATGAAACATACCCTATCAAATCTACGAATATTGTGAGTTGATTTGTATACAAGTTCAGAGTGTTTGCGTAAAATTACATTTAGGATAAAAAGTTTTCTTACGGTAAGCACTTTAGTTTCATTGTATAGCTCGTGAGTAGGGAATCGAATAGGTTTAAATGACATCACTTTTAAAACGCCCCGTTGAGCTCTTTCGAGGTGTAAAAGTCTGATTTTCCCCGCACCTCCCCAAGCCGTGATGCAATATCCTACAACAGATTGTACAAGCGTAAAGAATACAGTCTTTAGAGTATCGAAGTCGAGAACAGATCGAAGATTCTTAAAGAGGTACATTAGTTTTCTAACTCTGGAGGTGGTGACACTAATGTGCTCTTCCCAATATAAGTGACTGTCAATCCAGACACCAAGGTATTTCACTTTGGGCTCAGAGGAGACTTTTAAACATCCACAAGCGGTGTTCCTATCACAGGTTAAAGCATGCGCAGACAGAGCAAACGAAGATGGGAGAGATACCGGTCTCGGTGCATAGGCACTTAGTTTTGTCGATGTTCAGAGTTAAAAGGTTACATGTCAGCCAGAGGGTCACTGCAGACAGAGCAGTTTCTGCGCGACCATTGGTGTCGGCCCAATTTCTGCCGCTCACAAGAAGAACCGTATCATCAGCATAAGTAATGATCCTGCAGTTCGGTATGGATTTTTTGCAAGAGGTCATTTATAAAAATGAGGAAAAGCGTTGGCCCTAATAATATAAGTTAGCATGATGTTAACTTAACATTTTACTTTGTATGGGTTAGGTCTTAGATTACCTACCCGTATTGGTTTGATTTAGATGGATTAGATATCACGCAGTGTATTAGAAAATTAATTATAGGTAACTCTTTCAGATGGATACCGTCGCTTATATATATATACTGTGATAAAAAATAATTGTTTTTAGCATAATAAATGTTATTTTTCTGATAAAGCTATTTATTTGAATTTTTCCAATTATTTCATTTTCACTCAGAACTATATCCACAAATTAATGAAGTGAACATCCTCCTAGTTCAGTACTTCATCACGTTTCAGTTTTAGTTCTGTATTTTAAAAAAACTTGTCAAAGCACTTTTGAGCATATCTGTACCTGTACTATGAATAGAAACGAACAGGGTTTTTTTAATTATTCCACTGCGAATTCGCATAAAGTATTTACACTATTAGAGTCAGAATTTCACGCACTATTTTTACATATAGCATTTATTAAAAGAAAAGTTCCCTTTCTTTAAGAACTATTATGTGTACGCTGCCATAACGCCAGCTCCGAATGTCATTAAAAAGTCTTGTTCAATATCTCTGTTCCTACAAGAGCAATCGTTATGAAATTTAGCATAGCGGGAGCAGTATTAGAGCAGTATTTTTGTGTGTAAACTCTGTTGCTTTACAATTAGCCGTTTTCGAGTACGGCCGTGGGTACGCTAGCTTGATCGTGACGCCAGCGTACACAGTGAAAATGGTGTTTATTTCCTAAACTAAAGAGGCAGAGTTTTTTTTATTTTTACACTAATTAAGCAGTATTTACGCAGAGTTTATTGGCATAGTAACCAACTCGATTTAGCTCTGGTGTACGCTAGCATAATGGACACCATTTTGAGAACTTCCCGGTAGCCAGTCCGGAGTAGGTACTTGTAGTATAGAGGTCAGTGCCATTGACCTTATGTATCAATCAAGTGATTAAACGGCTATTACACTACCCTGAATCAGGGCTTAAAATCGAGGTGGCCTTGAAATTTTTTTATAGAATTAGGGCCCTAACACTTATTACACCTCTCTTTTAAGGGTTTGGGGTCCCTGATTGTAGTGTACTGGTATCAATGGTGGAGCCCTCAAAACACACATCTATTATCTTTGGTGGAGCCAGTCCATAGCGATAAAAGGTCAATGATATGATGACAAAGCGATTTCAAATTCCGAATTTATAATACCGTCAACTTTTTCGACACTTAGGACAAATGGTCGTTTTTTTTCTTTTCCAGCCAATATTACTCGGTATTATGCCTCGCACATTCTGTGCATTCGCCAGTTTCAAGTTTATATTCTTTCAGTTTAAAGTTTCCTTCTTTGAATCAGAAAATCTCGTTTTTATCCAGTTAACACGTATTTCAAGTATATTTTGCACTCGTAGAGTATATTTGCTCTGTGTTTGTTTTTACGCGTTAAACGCGGAGCTGTAAAAATAGCGACATGTTAGTTTGTCGCCATTTTTATAACTCCAAATGGTCGTTCAAGTACACTTCTATTTGATTTTATCAAATAGCCGTCCAAAAAGCCCTAGCTAGTAAAGCGTTACAGGCTACCGCAGACATCAGCAAGACTGCTATTTGCTTACTAGTAGTACTATGAAAGTCAGTGGTACAATGTAGTGTGAATTACGGCTTACAAATTAAATAAAAACCATAAATGTTGAATGTAAATATTTATTAACTACACCAATTAACATTTAATTATAAACAAGTCTGTACAATATTAAGACCAGTATACAAATAAAACATATTCAAACTGTAAAAATAAAGTTACATGACGCATAATTTGGCTGGAAGATGAAAGTTACTTTTTTGTGTGTGGTCCATAAAGTTGCCAGACATAATATAGGTGTACCAGAATCCGATGAAAAATGAGGAATTTATAATTTTAGAGATGGTAACACAAGGTTAAGGTAAGTAAGTCCTAAACCGACTGGGATGAACTAGTCTTGATCGTTGTATTTTTTCATTGAATTAAATTATTTTTGTTTAACAGTTGATTATCAATTCCTGCTTCAATAGAACTAAGATGATAGAGTAATGATATCACTGGTCGAACCAAACAAATATTTCGTACAGGAGCTCCAGCCTATTAAATAATAAAAAATTCAAACAATATTATTAATTTAATATTAAGTTAAATTAAGAATTATTCTTTCGTTGAAACATGTAAAACATGTATTATACATGTTTCAACGAAAAAGTATCAAAGGTCATAATCGCAGTAGGAGGCCACAAGTTTTTTTTAAATTTAGATTCATGAGATTCTGGTACACCTATATATAAGTACTAAATTATTGTTGTATAAATTACTACTAAAAAAGGTGTAAAAAAAAATAACTGAAAGAATTTCTAATCAGTGGTGCCGAAATGCTATTTATAAAATAATTACGAAAACAAAAATCGTAATAAACAACCCGTTTCAAAGTTATGCTATATTTTCTTTATATCAATTTTTTTTTAACAAAATATTATTATGTACACTGTACGTGGGGCTTAGCTGATGTTCAGATCTGCGACACATCGTGACTTGCTTCGCAAGTTAGATAGGTACAGATAGCCAGCTCGCTACAATAGCGCTCACTAGCTGCTGTAGGACCTCGCAGTGACTGCTGTGGAGTGTGGAGTCAAGGCACAGTGCCCATTAAAAATTGGGTACAGTTGGATCAATGTAACTCGGCCGGAATGAACTTGGCGACAAGTGGTTGCGCAGATGCATTTTTTGGAAGTAAATGGTAACATGAAGCTGGGGGCGGGGGCGGTAACTAAACCATGAGAATTAGAGATGCGAGTACTAAACTTAGTTCTAACTCATGTTTTTTGTGATATTTTCGTAAAGAAACGTTTTTCTGTAGTATTTACTGTAACTGCGCTAAACTTTTATGATCTCGTATAAATATTTTTTTTATATTGTTGAATTTAAATGTTGTTATTAGGTATATTTAATCGATTAAACATATTTTGTAAGTAGGTAACCTGAGTGCAATGTATTTCCACAGACAAACCGATTATACAGTTTTGTGGAGATTTTTTATTTTAGTTTAGAATGTATGTATGGTTTTGAATAAAGTTTTCTATCTATCTTTAATTAATAGTTTTCGTAAGTAATTTTAGGGTCGCATCTCTATGACATGCGCGAAAGTGATATGAACCTAACTTCAATCCGGCCGTTGATCCAACTGTAAAGAAAATATATCACATAACTTTGAAACATTTTATAAGTAATAACATTAATAATGTGTATATAATAAGTAATATAATATTATATTTATTACGAAATAAACTTTTTTGTTGTAATCTGCTATTTTTCTGATGCTTATCAAGCACTCGTAATTCTTGCAGTTAATTTTTTGACCCTTTAATTAATATAATAATAAATGTTAAGTTGGTTTGTGTACGTTCTAAAATCTAAAAGAAATCTCCGCATAATCTGTAACTCAAAAAAGTTTTCTAGGTAAACAAATAAATTAAAAAGACTAATTAGTAATTAAGCCTGACATTTAAATTAAATTTTGTGTTAAATTGTTTTTTTTTATCATTAATCATATCATAATTGCATTTTTGAAAGATAGAAAAATGTATTTGTATTTGTAAAGTACTTGGCAAGAAATGCCTAAAAAAAATACTTTAATATTCGGCCTGCGACATCATAATTTGTTAAAATGCTCTCTGTAACGAAGCAATAACAAAATCCGTGATTCTTCAGCTACCGGCTAGATGGCGCATGCGAGGGCCCAACTCGCGAGCATCAAACATAGAAAAATTTGAGGTCTAGTAACATATTATAACTTTTAAACTTACGCGTTGCATTATAAATACAATTTGACACGGGAATAAACGCGTTTAATCTAGGTAATAAATTATTCAGTCAGCTTGTGACCACGGTCGGTGTAACCCGATCGAAACGTCAAGCATAAGGTAAATAACTTTACCTAGATTAAACGCGTTTATTCCCGTGTCAAATTCTAGTAACATAGTCCAGATAGGTGGTTCGATTCCGGCCCCGGTTTGACATACGGAAGTATCGGGTTCGATTCCTGGGTCTGGACTTAAAATTTTTATATCTTTCAAAAATGCAATTATTGTATTTGTAAAGTCAATTACTTTACAAATACAATAATTGCATGCAAAAAATGCCTAAAAAAATTACTTCAATTAATCATATTGTAAAAAGAAATGATTTGACGAGAAACAATAGTGACGTCATAGTCCGTTATTTGTACGAGATCTCCATATAAAAACTGCGTTTTGACATTTTATACGAGTTGTTTCGACTAGGTAGTTGGAAACATTGACTTATAGACCTGGACCGCGCCATCCTTTTCAATTAAAAGTAAATATTGACTGCAAAGCGTGAAAGAGATAACTTGTGCGGCCTTTGACAGGTATTGTACACAGAGTAGCGTTGTCTCTTTCTAGAGAGTGCTCAATTTTGTGAGGTTATGGCGCAGTCCTGTTCTCTACGTCTCTGGTTGGAAACTAGGCCATTGAGCTCAAATTTTGACACGTTAAACAACCCGCTGCAAATATTGTTTTTCTAAGAGTACCGTAGGCGAAGCCGCAGGTAAAAACTACTTTATAATAATAATTTAGTACACCTTATCTAATTAAGTTTGTAAATAACTATAAATAAACATATTTTTTAATTTTAAAAATGATAATTAAAAAATTATCTGCCAAGCATTTTAAGAAGACTTGTATATCACAGTATTAAACTTAAAAAACTGACAAGAGAAATTTCTCTTTAGTTATAAAATTGAGATTTATATTAAACCTTAAAATTATTAAGTATGGTTATTATTTATAAAGAAAACATATAGTCCAAGAGGCAAGCGCCATAAAACGCAAGCACTTTATAAAGGAGTTTTTTTTTGTATTACGTTACATTACTGGAGTAAAGACGTCAGTCTTACGTCAGTCAGCTGGATTCCTTTGACGCAGAGGCAGGTTCATTTTATTTGAAACACAAATTTTCATGAAAACTATTTTTTTAATTTTCAGAATGCAGTTTCACGATATATTTAGATACTGACACTGCGTTTTGAAACTTAAAAAATACTTTTCCAAAATAAGTTTAACGTTTCTAAGTCATGCAAAATTTTTTTTTTTTTTATTTATTTATTTATTTATTTATTTATTTGTGGATCATAGGTAAGTTACAGATGATATTTGTTACATGGTGTAGTGCACTATGTCCTACCGTTAAGGTATACAAAATTAGCTCTAAGAATGTCAGAATTGAATACACCAAAATTTCAAATTATTTCAATTATTACAATTTCAATAGATTAAATTAATAAATAATAAAAACAAGGTTACAAATTAAACAATATTATATGCTGATATTATTATCCGACAGATAAGCCTTAACAGTGTAGTATGCCTTATTTAGTAAAAGATTAATTACATTATTCTTAAACAAATTTATATCACTATATAAATTTGTTGCGTCAGTCATGCGTTAAAGTTGTATTCAATGCGCGTGCTGTCGAATGCGTGATCTTCTAATTCACTCCTTTGAAAAATATTATCAGAATCACATAACATTGTTTTTAAACTTTCGCTATTTTTATTCATCACACTAATATTTTAAAAGCGAATGTTTGTGAGTGTGTGAGTGTGTATGTTTGTTACTTCTTCACGTCTAAACGGCTGAAGCGATTTTAATAAAATTTGGTATGGAGTTAGCTGACACCCTGGATTAACACACAGGCTAATAAACTGCGGGGCACAGCTAGTATTAGATATATTCACAGGTCGACTCTGTGTCGACCCGTGACCACGATCGGAGCAATTAGATCGAAACGTCGGGTAAATAAAAAGTTCGTACCTTTAAATAATTCACGCGATTAAGTCCCGTAATAAATCTTATACTAGCTTTGCCCTGCGGTGTTACCCGCGGTTTATTATCCTATGTGTTAATCCAGGCAGCTAACTCCATACCAAATTTTATTAAAATCGCTCCAGCCGTTTAGACGTGCGGAAGTAACAAACATACACACTCACAAACTTTCGCTTTTATAATATTAAGTGTGATTAGTCATGCAGTATAACTCTATACCAGATGCTATCAATAGACGATTAAAGTCCTGTACGCCAAACGCTAAGGAATCCAGCTGACTGACGAAAGGCTATTTGGTTACTCCACTAATGTGACGTAATATAAAAAAAGTCTACCTATAAAATGCTTGCACTTTTTGGCGTTCTCCTCCCGGTCTATTAAGGCTACTTGCTATTAAAGTGACTGATGTTTTAAGGAAGACTGATGTTTGAACTTTTTAGCCGCCTCGGTCAAATTTATAAAACATTAGCTGACCCGCGCAACTTTGTGTGCGTCAATTTCCCCCGTTTTTGCAACATTATTCATTGCTGCTTCGCTCCTATTGGTTGTAGCGTGATGTTATATAGTCTATAGCCTTCCTTGATAAATGGGCTACCCAACAGAAAAAGTTTTTTTTTAATTCTGACCAGTAGTTCCTGAGATTAACGCGTTCAAACAAACAAATTTTTCAGCTTCATAATATTAGTATAGAAAAACCCCATAAAACGCAATAAGCTAACATAAGGTTCCACTTATATAAATACGACACGAGGGTCGAGGGTATACGAGGGTGTCAGAAGACAGAAGCATATCAGTTCATACATTTAAGTTCAACAGAACACTATTTAAAAAATGTTGATAAACTTACGCGATTTGTACACATTATGAAAATAAATACGGGTCTTAATCGCGTAAATAAATTTAAGTTACTTTTCGCGATTAAGACCCGTGAGTACAAATCGCGAAAGTTTATCAATAAATATTTATAGCATATCGATATGGGCCGGAGTTTGTAAACAAAATACGAGTCTATCCGTGACCACGGCCGTTGCAATACAGTCGAAAGGTCGGGCAATAGACAAGGTATTTTACCTCAAATTATTAATACTAATATATATTATATATATATATATATATATATATATATATATATATATATATATATATATATATATATATGTATATGTTCATAAACTGTATATAATGTGTTTTTAACCAAGATGTTAAGGAGCTTCGACTCCCGACTCCGAAAGTTAGGAACTTCCGATTGATTTTACACATCCGACTCAGACTTCGGCTCCGACACTTTTAAATCGGAGGAACGTAGCGTGCGGTAAGCTAATTTATACATAACATAATAAATGTATGAAAGAAAAAAATATACGGATTCCCTATGATCACAGGTTCGAGTCCGGCTCGAGCCATTTTTTCCTTTACTCAATAATTGTTACTTTGTATTATTTTATCTTATTTTTTTTAGACAGATATAAGTTTTATTTAAACAGATAAAACTTTGTCTCAAGATATTTGTCTTCTACCACCACCTCCGACTCCGACTCCGACAAACCAAATTTAAAAACTACGACTTCGGTTCCGATAAAAGCTACTCCGTAACATCCCTATTTTTACCCGACTGTAAGGAAGGGTTAATGTTTTTCGCGCGTATCTTGTATGTATGTATGTTTGTATGCATGTAATATTCTTTTTAACCATACTTAACATATGAAACTGACATACTTCTGCCTCGACGCAAGGGCAACTACAGTCACCGATGACATGAAACTTTAAATATTAAAACTATTGTACATCTTGCTCTTTAACTACACTAGAAGTTATATCAGAAGCGGCCATACTTATCCCATGATTAGACAATAAATGACTTTTCAAACTACACTTCTGTACAAAAGTCATACCACAAACATCACATTTGAATCTTCTATCGTTGTTATGTATCCTCATATGCTCTCTTAATGTATACTTCCTTGCATATGACTTGTGACAAACTTCACATGCATATATACGTTCACCGGTATGCTTCACCATATGAGCTTTTAAAGCCTTTTTGCTGAAAAACCTATATCCACATTCCGTACACTGACAATTCCGTTCCATCAAATGACTTTTCTTTATATGATACATAAGCAAACTCTTCAATATATAAGCCTTGTTACATACATTACACTTGTATTGAGCTTCAGAATTATGCACTTTGACTAAATGTTGATTGCGTTGATAGTAACTCCGGAATGGTTCATTACAATACGGGCAATTTGATATATTTCTTGCACCAAAATGTTTGATTTTCTCATGGTAATGCTTCTTAGCTCGACTTGGAAATATTTTGTCACAGTGATCACATTTAAATGACCCTTCTTGATGTGTAGTACGATGTGCATTGAGAGATCTCTTCGTAGCGAATGAAGTCTCACATTTATTACATGTATAGTTGCTATAATGCTTATTCATATGTTGTTTCAACATTTTAAAAGTCTCATAAGTAGAGGAACACATAGCACAGTCATACACATCGCCTTTTTTCAACTTAAATTGCAAAATATGATCTTTGATATCAGTATAAATGGTTTTGTTATGTACTTTAACTAGATGGTCTTTTAAAATTGATAAGTTATCCATTTTTTCATCGCATAGAGTGCACGTTAGGTCAGATATATCTAGTTTTACATTGTATTCCGTCATATCAAAGTTAGATTTAAAGTTAAGCCTTTCAGATTTGTGGTCAGATTCAGTATGATGTCTTAAATCTGTCGGATCAGGGAAGGCTGACTCGCAGTAACCACAAATGAAACCTAGCAAAGATTTGTTCTTAAATGGTATAGCATTTGAGAAGCTTAGTATAGTGATGAGATTCTCTCTATGTTTGAACTTATCTGTGCACGTTCTGGTCCATACAAGGTTCACTTTGGTGTCGGTGAATGGGTCTTTTGATATTTTTATCTTTCTGATGGTTTTTATTTCTGTACGTTTCTTTTGTGGCTTCAAATCTGGCATTGATGTTGAATCTGGAAAAATAATAAAAGCCCATTTTTAAAAGCAATCTCAATGGCTGCCTCTGTGGCGCGGTGGGAGTGTATCTGACTGCCACGTAAGAGGTAGTGGGTTCGTTTCCCACACGGAACACCACTTTGTGTGATCCACAAATTGTTGTTCCAAGTCTGGGTGTAGTTTGTGTATGTAAAGTCCCCCGCGACACAGTGCTTGTACCCTACTGCGGGAGTTGTTTTAAAAAAAAAAAAAAATCTTGTTAACCCCTCCAGTTAAACTAAATATCTAGTGTTAGTCGACACTTCGACAGTTCAGTTACTTTAAACCCAATTAACTTTTTTTTCTTTTACGAAATTCACTTTTATATCAGTACTCGTTTTTATTTTTTCAGGATTTCAAGCTTTATGAAATGTCAAAACGCAGATTTTATATAGAGATCTCATACAAATAGCGGTCTATGAGGTCACTATTATTTTCTCATCAATTCACATATTTTTATGTTATGATCAATGGTAAAAAAAACAATTTAACACAAAATTTAATCGGAACTAAACTGTTGGCAATTTAAATGTCAGGTTTATTTCCTAATAAGTATTTTGGAGTTTTTTGGTCACCCAGGAAACAAGTCTATTCCTGTATTCTCAATTACAATTACTCTGTACCACCGTTACTTTTTTATATTCCAGTAAAAACATAAAATACATTCCATCTTTACAGTAACATTTATACTCACTAATAGAAGTAGCAAGTCGAGACACGAGACTTTTGATCTTGTCAGCTCTCCACGGCCCCTCTGACTTGTTGGACTTCTTGCTGACAGATTTGTTCTTGCTTCTCTTTGCTTCTAGTTTCGTCTTGACAGGCTCTTTGGTCTCTGTCTTTATCTTCTCTGTTATTATCTCGCGAGCTGGGTAGTAATGGATTAGAATATAAGCTTGCATGTTATAAAAAAAACAATATTATTAATTAATGCTTGATGAAGGATTTTGGAAAGGGCTATGCTCGGAGTTTCTCTTAGGGACAAAATCAGAAATGAGGTGATCCGGCAGAGAACCAAAGTTATCGACATAGCCCACCGGATTAGCAAGTTGAAGTGGCAGTGGGCTGGCCATATTAGCCGAAGAACCGACAACCGTTGGGGTAAACGAGTTCTTGAGTGGAGACCGCGGCACGGCAAACGTAGTGTAGGATGCCCTCAGGCCAGGTGGAGTGATGATTTACGCAAAACAGCTGGCAGGAGCTGGATGCGAGAAGCCGAAGATAGAACAATGTAGCGCGCAATTGGAGAGGCCTATGTCCAGCAGTGCACTACGATAGGCTGATGATGATGAAGGATTTTGGCGTGGAAGAGCCTTGACCCTGCTGAAAAATTTGGTTTCGTGGGGAGGGTGGCCAATCAACCGTCTCCAAAAGTAATGAGTACTCCAATGTATATGTGGTTTTCCATAATAAAACCTACCCTAAATGGGGTAAAATAAAGATAATTATTTGTCTTACAGTTTGGCAAATGAAGAGAGATGGGTCACATCAGGGAAAACCTACCCTTAACATGGCCGAGCCTTCAGGGAGACAGAGATGCGTCAGTCAAGCTGTCTCTGCCTCCCCGAAATAAAATCCTCGGGCCGCCACAACTTAAGATCTCCGATATGACTACTCACCAGCATCAGCGAGGAAGTAGTCATCAGACTCATCACCACTGTCCATGTTTGGTTCCTGCTTCACTTCAAATGGTTTCTCTTCTGAAAATAGTTAAAAAAGAGATCAGTATTTGAGTGTGATGTGATCTTGAATGATGTGTAAACTACATTGCTGTAATGTATCATCAAATTCCATAAAATAATATAATAGTAATATCTTGGGACAACTCACACAACGCTATCTGATCCCAAACTAAGCAGAGCTTGTACTATGGAAACCAGACAACTGATAAACATACTTATATATTTCTAAATAAATACATATCACACTAATATTATAAAGGCGAAAGTTTGTGAGTATGTGAGTGTGTATGATTGTTACTTCTTCACGTCTAAACGGCTGGAGCGATTTTAACAAAATTTGGTATGGAGTTAGCTGACACCCTGGATTAATCCATAGGCTAACCGCGGGTAACACCGCGGGGAACAGCTAGTTATAGATAAATAACACCCAGACACAGAATAAACCATCGCGCTCATCACACAACGTTTTATCCTAGGTGAGGATCGAACCCACGACCTTTTGCGTAGCAGTCGGATACACTCCCACCGCGCCACAGAGCAGTCAGATAAGTTATCAAAATGAACCTCAAACCTTTCTCATCGGCCATGCTGTTAACTCTCTTGAGAAACTCTTTCTCTGTGACAAGAACTTGTTGCTTGAACGTTAAAGAGCTGCGAAGATTCTTGATGCAGGTGTCACAAATGCTGGTCACCCCATGATCTGATGTTGACAACTGAAATTTATTAAGCAAGATATGATTCAGTAAGACATTTGTAAATAACTTGATTACCGCAGTACGGTACAAGCCCTGTATCGCGGGGGACTTTACAAACATACAAGTCCCGTGACTACACCAACAACAATACACAAAGTACACGCAGACTCAAAACAACGATTTGTGGATCACACAAAGTGGTGTCCTGTGTGGGAATCGAACCCACGAGCTCTTGCTACTTCCGACTACTACAGTCGGACAATTTGAATGTCAAGTGATTAGAATATTATGTAATGTCTAAATGATTCACTGTGTAGATATTTTTTTTTCACATTACTAGCAATCCTGTTTACCCCTCCAGCTAAGCTCAATGGCTTGTGTTAGGATTGGATTCATGTCGGTAGTATAATGGGTAGGATTCGAACCTGCGACCTTACAACCCTTTTAGTATTTATTTCGATGATTGTAATCTATACTTATATTATAAAGCTGAAGAGAGTCCGAATTGAAAAATTCTTTTACTGTTGGACAGCCCATTTATGGAGGAAGGCTATAGGCTATATAACATTACGCTACGACCAATAGGAGCAGAACAGCAATGGGAAATGTTGCAAAAACGGGAAAGTTTACGCAGACGAAGTTCCGCGGAACAGCTAGTACTTATTGGTTAAAATTCATTATAACTTTTTTTTTCTTCAGCCTACAGACGTCCATTGTTGAGCGAAGGCTTCCCTCAACTGTTTTCACTCCTGACGACCCTGGGCTACAATCATCAATTTGAGCCCGACTGCTTTGCTTGGTCCCTCTAGTGGGAGGTCGGCCCCGTTTGGTAGCAGAACGTCCCATTCCCAAACTCGTCACGCTGTTTCAGATGGTCCCAATCCCAGATGGTCCTATTCCCAGATGGTCCTATTCCCAGATTGTCCTATTCCCAGATTGTCCCATTCCCAGATGGTCCTAGGGATGGTAACGCATGACGCAATTTTATGATAGGAGTATGAATAAAAAATGCTTCTTGAATTAATTATTAGGCCTTATTAGGCCTGTTAATGACGTTGATGAATACTACTTCAATCTATTTTGACATGACTTTAATTTATTTTAACGTATAAGTTTATGAAAAAAAGTACCTGGATACTTTTTTTATAAACTTTACGCCTGCATAAATCGTTACAGCAAGAACAGCATTCTTCCAATATTGCTAAGGTTTTAAAATCAGGCGCTTTTTTTGTGTTTTGTACCATGGATGAAAAATATTGTTTTAAAAACTTAGTGTGCATGTTTTAATAATCCTTGATATTGTGTTTTTCCTTACTTTAAAGTGTCATTTTGTCAGAAAACCGTACAAAAATTAAAAAATTACTAATATCGTATTTTATAAAAAAAATGAGGGTAGATGCTTATTCATAGAATATTATTATGATGTTTACGTTTCTGTTTAGTTCATTGCCCAACTAAGTGCACAGTCATTTATCGCGGATACATTGTAATTCTCTCTTTAAATTATAACGGTGTGATGGATCATAACTTTGAATTTATAAAAAATCAGCGAGGAGGACGAAGTTTAATTTGTGGAACATACACATACAATAAACATAACGATAACAGTGATGGAAGCTCCAAATGGCGTTGTGTGAAAAGAAAAGAGTGCAGTGCTTTTTTTTAAATTTCAATAAATGTTAATTTGTATGTTAATTCAAGAAGCATTTTTTATTCATACTCCTATCATTAAAATTGTGTCATGCGTTACCATCCCTGGGACCATCTGGAAATGGGACAATCTGGGAATAGGACAATCTGGGAATAGGACCATCTGGGAATAGGACCATCTGGGATTGGGACCATCTGAAACAGCGTGACGAGTTTGGGAATGGGACGTTCTGCTACCAAACCGTCGGCCCACACTGCGTCTGCCGCTGGTCTCCACTCAAGAACTTTTTTTCCCATCGGTTACTGGTTCTTCGAACGATATGGCCTGCCCATTGCCACTTCAGCTTGATAATTCTTAGCGCTTTATCAGGTACTTGTGTTTTGTCTGCAGATTTCTTCGTAGAAAAGAAAGAGAAAGTCGAAGAATTATAACCTGATTAAAATAGACGAAATAATTTGTTGTTATTGATTGATTTGACATTCAAATATCCAATGTGTTGTTATTGATTGATTTGACCCCTGTCCCTGTAAATCCCGAACCAGCTGACCTGTGCAAGTTTGTCAATGCCAATATTTCCCATTATTGCAGCATTTTCATTGATGCTATATGTATATATACATGCTAACCTTATGAATAGCGAAATTAAAAAATAATCTACACCATTATGGTATCACAAATCATAGAGAATCCTTCCCTGATCCCTGTTCTTCACAACAGAGGTCAGGCTGGCCCTCGTATTCTGGGGAAGGCACATTTCACTCTAATAATAAAACCTTTAGTTAACAGATTTTCCATAAAGGAATGTTAGTGAACAGGCCTCGCTCCAGTTCATTAGGTGAAATACCCCTGAAATCCGGAGCAGGCAATAAAACCAATACCCAGGGTCTAACCCAAATATTACATTTATCCGATGAACAACTAGACCAATGGACCGTTGTCGTTTACCGCAAAAGGCAAAGGACTAGACCTGACAACGTCTAAAGGGCTCAAAAAACCCCCCCGTGTTTGTTGACAAAGTCAGTAATATCCAACCACTGAAAAAAATGTTACAAGACGTAGCAATTGAAGGCTACGAAATCAAAATTCAGCCGAGCGTGTAAAATACAACCAAAAATATTTGCAGCGTCTTTAATATAAAGAACTCAAAAAAGAAACAGAATTATTCTTCACATACCAATCCAAACAGTCAGTCAGAATGATGATACCCAAGCCAGATAAATCACCTGAAGATTCCCAGTCCTACAGACCAATTAGCTCGCTGCCCATACCATCAAAAACATACGAAACGCTACTACTGTCGCGAACGATGCCAATTATCATAAGAAAAAATATAATTCCTGACCACCAATTTGATTTTCGGTGTAAGCACTCAACGGTAGACCAGGTGAACAGACCTAAAAATATAATAACCAAATCATTTGAAGACAAAAAATAGTGCGCAAGTGCATTCCTAGATATTTCTCAAGCATTTGATTGCATCTGGCATGAGGGTCTAGTCTATAAAATCAGGACCGCATGTACTGAGAATATGTCTAATACATACAAAACGACATTTCTCTGTCACACTTGACAAAGAAATGATAGGAGATAAATGCTCTGGTCTATACCCGATTAGTGCTGGGGCAGTATACTCGGACCACTGATACTATAACCACTGGTACATTCAAGAATGACACTGCCATTTTAGCGACACAGGAAAATCCAGCAACGGTAAATCTGCTATTCTACAAAAAGGACTTGACGACATATCACTCTGGTTGAGAAAATGGAGGATCAAGGCAGATGAATCAAAATCCAAAGCATTATGTTCACCTTAAGGAGAGGCACATGCCCTTCAGTCAAAATGAATAACGTTATCGTCCCAGAAGCAGACCATGTGAGATACCTGGGTTTGTATCTCGACAAAAGGCTCACATGGCAAAAGCTTATTTTTACCGTATGAAAACAACTCGGACTTAAGTTAAGGAAACTCTACTGGTTAATTGGTTGCAAATCACAGCTTTCACTCAAGAACAAGTTTCTACTGTATAAAGCTACACTGCAACATATATGGGCGTACGGGATCAAACTGTGGGGAACAGCCTCTCACTCAAATATAGAGATCATACAAAGATTTCAAAATAAAGTCCTTCGCATTCTAACAAATGCTCCATGATATGCTCTCAATGATCTATTTACAAAATCATGCAGAGATAGGATCCAAAAATTCTAGCAAAAATGCTAATATACGCCTATAGCCATCCCTGATGAAAGCTTTTTTTTTTTTTTTTAAAAAGACAACTCCCTCAGTAGGGTACAAGCCTTGTGTCACGGGGGACTTTACAAACAAACAAGTCACGGACACAAATTACACCCAGACCCGGAACAACAATTTGTGGATCACACAAAGTGGTGTCCCGTGTGGGAATCGAACCCACGAACTCTTGCGTAGCAGTCAGACACACTTCCACCGCGCCACAGAGGCAGTCAATCTAGCCAGCACTAAAATATTTTTTTTAATTCAAAACAAAAGACACCGAGATTAGTGCATTCAACCAAACAAACAATATTAGTATAGATCCTGAAATGCTTTAATACTGCTTGTCTATGTCTTAAAAGAAATCTTTCTTCAAAATTTCCACTTTCTAGGCATAAGGGTATTCACCTGGGTGCTGAGACGAGGTGAGTAATAGGAAATTCTGGTGCAATTATACCTACTGTTCACTTCACAAAATAAATAGTGTGGATATGCCTTTCTGAATAAAAGCTTTTCATTGGAGCAATTATAGACAATAACGTCGGACGACCAACCGAAGCACATCTTGTTGTTCTAGATCTCCAACTTTAGGTATTATGATTGCACTTGAATTTCCGATCATTAGTGATGACGGAGTGATCAAGTCAGAGAACATGTTATTATAAATTTTCCAGATCTCTTGTTAATAAAGATACAGACTACCTCAATTATAAGTACAATAATTTATTTTAAAATATTAATAAAGTCATTTATGTAGTGTATGTAGTGGGCCAGTGGGGGCTGGTGCAGTAATTTTAATTACTTAATCTTATCGTTACAACCGGTTTCTTACGTGTTAAGTAGAATATGTAAACAACTGTGGCCTCTAGCTTCCAAAAATTTAGGTAGTTACTTAAATCTACCCAAAGGTATTTTTTACAAGTAAGAAGTGGTATTATTTGTTTTTAACGCAGCACTTCTTATGTGTTTTTATGCAATATTTGAATACTTACTACGATGTTGAAGCATTCTTGCAGCATATCGGCGTAAATTTCAGATTTATCCAGCCAGATATACCTGGTATGTAAGTCTTTGTGGAGGCCTCGTTCGGCGCAACAGCGGCATAAACTATGTTCTTCCATGTTTATTTTATTTACATTTACAACAGTATTCTATTTTATTCATAGAAAAAATATTAATAAATATGGAAAATAAAAATATTCCCCTTGTCCCCTGATCTGATTTTGTCACTTTTTTTTTTTTTTGAATGGCAGACAGGGTGACTATTTTTTAATCAAAATTTCCCGAGGTGACAGAAAACTTGATATGTTTTGTATTAAAAAGACGTTTTTTGCCTAAACTATATACAGTTTAATTATTTTACTGAATAATTCGAAAATTACAAGGTTGACTGTAATTGAAAACTGAACATTTTCATGATTTTTAAAATCAAAATTGGACTAGCTATCGTAATTTTTATTTACTTTGGTAAACTTTAAAGACTTTTTAAAATCGAAATTAGTTTAGAGACTCTGGGTTTTCGGACTAAGATTATAGAATGGAACATTAAAGTTTTATATGGCAGATCGGTTTTTAACTGTTTCTGCATTGCTTTACTGTTCCATGGCGTTGAGTACAATTATTTGATGTAACCAATACACCAACTTCATATCTATAAAGTTTTACATTTTATTATTTAATTAGCGACGCTTCGGCCCGAAGCCGAAAACCCGAAACAAAATGGCTGACAAAATGGATTCTTGTAAGCGGTACTGATGCCTTGCTAAATAATTATTATTATAAATTTGCGTTTGTTTTTATTCGTATTTAACATTGAAGATATGACAGTGTAGTGTTGTAATAATGGAGTTTGACGAGATTGTGGTGAAGGAGAGCCCGGGGTTGTGCCGGTGCTGTCTTTCTGAAGGATGTTACAAAGACTTGGGCTCCGAATATACTTGGATGAATGAGACGGAGGTGTACGCTGATATGCTGTTGGAATGTTTTGATATTAGTGTAAGTAACTGTGTATTTACTCTCGTAGCCAATGCGAGCAGTCAACTGACGTAATACAACTTACTCGCTGGCTAATGTAAACTACGAGCCCAACTGATCTGAAAGCATCTATAAATGCAAATGCAAGAAAGGCTATTGAATTTTCTACAGACAAAGCTACCGTGTAGGCTGCTAATATATATGTTACAGTAAATTTGATTAATGTAGTGATTATAAGTAGTCAATAAGAACTATCCATAACAAAAACGCATTGTATGAATTGTAATAGGTCCGAATAAATAATTTTGCCTAATTATTATGTATAATAAATATCTAGCATGTCTTAGGTAAAGCAATAAAATAGATATAGTAGATAATTTACCATGACAAACTAGGTACCTATAATAAAAATATTGTAAAGAGAGAAAATGAATATTTTGTCCTTTTATCATATTTACTACTTGACTTTGTTATTATTCATAATGCTTTTATACATAATCTCGAATTCATCACATAATACAGTCAAAACTGTTTGTGGCAACATCGTTTAGAAGAACATACTGGTTAAATTGACCAAAATCAAAGGTCCTGGCTGAATGCTATATGACCACCTTATCAAAAACATTGGTTTTTACGACATACTGCATTAAGCGACCACATTTGGTTAATGTTTTTGGAGAATTATATCTTTAGAACAACTGGCTCAGCTGTATGGTAAACTATAGGAAACAGTATCCACATCTGGCACAGTATAATGGTCAATGGCTATTATTGTAAAAGTAAGCTAAGTTTAGGGTCTTTTGTAATTCTTAGAAACAAAGCACATGCATGCCGTAGCCTCAAGGCCTGCTTCATCATATCTCTTAAGTCAGTTTGTTACTTATCTTTACACAAGACGCTCGAAAACATATTGTTGAGTTAATAGAGAAAATTGTAACATGTTGCAAACAAAAAGAAAACAAATCAATATTGAAGAAAAATTGCGTATTATTTCAAAGCTAGAGAAAGGAATTCCAAACAAAGACCTGGCAAAAGAATATACATACATTATTTTTCCTATTAATACCTGTCACTGGTTGTTACAACTATCGGCTATTACAACTAAATATGAGTAGTTCCTTCGATGTCGCTTTAACAGATTTTGACTGTATATACTGAATTGAAGTTGTATTTTTAATGAAATTGGTGCATAATATTGGTTCGAAAGCATTTTTTTATCTATATTTTGAAGGGGCTTTGTCAGTTTTGACTATAATAATAATAATAATAATAATAAGCTTTATTTTATTCCATTACAATAAATTGTTAAATACATAATAACTAGGTATTTGTAGTTTTTCTATTATTGCAATGGATCCCTTTTGGGTAAAAGCCTCCTCCATCTTCTTCCAGTCCTCTCTTTCTGCACTGAGACTCCACCAGTTTCTGCCTGCAACTTCTATGATGTCAGTTTTGACTATGTCGCCCCATAATTGAACTCAAGCTTATAAAACTAGTTTAATGGGGTAGAGGCATCATCACTAGGCATATGCTGAGAAATACCTCTATCCAGTCCTATACCAAACACCTTTGAGACATATCTTGTTCATGCCACCATGCTTTACACAACTTTTTTATTAATGGTAGGAGTTTAGTGTATAAAGGTGTACAGGTGTATATCTTTACTTCATTCTGGGTATCCGATTGTCTGGTATTATATTATAATTAGTGTCTTACCGAAGATTCGGCTTTGGCCAATATTGTACAAAAATACCGCCAATATGCCATTGGCAAATATCGTAAGTGTGAACAGCTCTATTTAAAATGTTCGCCCACTAGAGAACCCGATTTTCAATGGCCTCTGAAATGTTCAAAACTGTATAGGGGGGCACGGCAGTGCCCCCGCCAAGTCGAGCGCGAAGCAAACACTGCCTTACCATCCTTTACTGGAACCATTTCGCTGCATTTTCAGGCCCCTATTTGAGAACCTCTGGATAAGACCATCTAGTAAGCTATACAATCACACTTAAAATAAAAAAAAATTAAGTCTGTAGGTCAATTAGTTCCGAAGTTAAGCGAAAGCAAAGTTTCGCATTCATGACACTCACTCACTCATGATCATCAGAATAGAACTAGTACTTCCCATAAACTCAGAGAGCTGAAATTTGGTACAGAGTTAGAATTTAATGGCCACAAAAAAGGAAAACTAAAGAAAACACAAGAGCCCAACCAAACTATTAAAGATTGACATGCGGCTGGCAGGAGCTGGATGCGAGAAGCCGAAGATAGAACAAAGTGGCGGGCAATTGGAGAGGCCTATGTCCAGCAGTGGACTGCGATAGGCTGATGATTGATACTGCCTTTACAAAAATATTCAACTTTATTTGCCTCTTCATTTGATGTCAAAAATCGAAGGTCTGAAGTATCTGATGAAGAACCCTCAGCTTGTCTTACTTTATTTAATTGTTAGTTATTTAGTACTCTTAGTTTTCTAGATAATAAAAAAACTACCCTAAAAGAAAAAAAATGTGTCAAATAAGAAAATCTAATAAAATAAATCAATATGCCACGTTAACGAAAAGAAGTGAAATCCCACCAAAAACATCCTGTAAAAAACTAGCCAAGTCTCGATGGAGCTGCTTGTTTATCTCTAAAAAGTAATGAAATCTAGACAAAGTCGTGCCAAATCTAAGGTTCCTTACTGCGATTTCTTTATTATTATAGTTAACTTTCGAGGTACCTCTTTTCAACCCTCTTCTTTTGCCAATTGTTAAAAAAAGTCTCAAAGACTACCCAATTATTGTAGCAGTTACCTAAATCTATGGGTGATATTTAATTAAGGGTAGATTACGCGAAACAGGGTTCGGCTCTCTCAAAAATTTATATAGAAAACCTAAATATTAGGACACGAAAAAAATGGTGTCACTAGTCAAAGAGTTTTTCTAGTAGATGAAATAAAGAAATTTAAGGATATGTCTCAATATGATCCCGCAAATAAATCTTGAAGTTGCGGAAAAATGCAAAAACGAGCATTTTCGTATTGTCATAGCCATGGCATTCGTAATCTAACATATGTACGAACGAATATTCTACTTTATTTTGACCAGCGCTCCTGCGCACTGTGAAGTAATAGTTGTGAACGTAGCGCTAAATAAATAATTCTCTCAGTGTAATGCCCCCCCCTAATCATCACACTTGTCAACAGATCACACAACACAATGAAGGCCCGAACGGCCCAAATCGGCTCATCTGCGAAGTGTGCATCACTCGGTTGCGCGACGCGTGCAACTTCAAGAAACAAGTGCTGGACTCGGAGAAGAAGTTCATCGATATGATGGGCCGTGGAGAGTTCAGGCCAAAAAGTAAGAGAGTTCAATCACACTTTATTATTATAGTAACTTGTATCTTGCGATTTCCAAAGTATGTTCCTCATAATTAGTGATCGCCGTAGTTAGTGCCATTCAGCGGGATTAGTCAACCGTGGCATAACGCGGACATACCATCTCATCTCACAATTCCAGTATTTTAAGATTCACCTTTGTGTAATCCATACTTACATACAAATATTATAAAAAGAGAGACTGATATTTGTGAGTTTTATATGTCTTGGGTAATCTTCGCAATCACTGAATTTATTTGAAAAAAATAAATAAAAAACCATTTCAAAGATACACTGGTCCCGCGCGATTTCGTTTGCGTAAATTTTCCCCGTTTTTGCAACATTTCTCATTGCTGCTCCGCTCCTATTGGTCGTAGCGTGATGTTATATAGTCTATAGCCTTCCTCGATAAATGGGCTATCCAACAGTGAAAGAATTTTTCAGTTTGGGTCAGTAGTTCCTGAGATTACCGCGTTCAAACAAACAAACCAACAAACTCTTCAGCTTTATAATATTAGTACGACATTGGATTGTGTTACTGATTCTGAGCAAACTACTTTCAGATTTGCACTATACCAAGAATAACGTTGTATATTATGCACCTACCTATATTGCGCAAAGTAAAGATTTTTTTTTTTTTTTAAAGACAACTCCCGCAGTAGGGTACAAGCCCTGTGTCACGGGGGACTTTACAAACATACAAGTCACAGACACAAATTACAGCCAGACCCGGAACAACAATTTGTGGATCACACAAAGTGGTGTCCCGTGTGGGAATCGGACACACTCCCACCGCGCCACGAAGAAGACGAACTAATGTCGTATGAGGAGTGCAGTGCGGTGACAATCAGATCAAATAAGGGTTTGGGTGTCACTGATACTGTTCTGGACTAGGATGACGCTTACCAACAGGCGCACGACATTCTTCGTCTCTTCATTTGGTGTTATAAAAAAACAATATTTTATGATTTAAGGGTAGATTACGCGAAACAGGGTTCGGCTCTCTCAAACATTTATATAGAACACCTAAATATTATCACACGAAAAAAATTGTGTCACTAGTCATTGAATTTTTCTAGTAGATGAAATTAAGAAATTTAAGGATATGTCTTAATATAATTCCGCAAATAAATCTTGAAGTTGCGGAAAAATGCAAAAACGAGCATTTTCGTATTGTCATAGTCATGGCGTTCGTAATCTAACTTAAGTACAAACGAATATTCTACTTTAGTTTGACCTGCGCTCCTGCGCACTGTGAACTAATGGTTGTGTGCGGAAGAGCCAGGCCGGCGATTGTTTCACTGTGTACGTAGCGCTATAAATAACGCTCTCAGTGTAATGCCCCCTTAAATTTTTATGCCTCTAATGTTATATATCACTGTTGCAGTGTTGATCTACCAAACTCAGATGAAATGTGAAAGCACCGTAGCAGAGGTGCCCACTGAAGATGCTGAGGTAGAATACTTGGATGATGACGTTAACTATGTTGATGGTAAGTAGGCAAATTATTTTAAAGCTATTGCATAGTTTTTATCGCGGTCTTTGAGCGCGGCGACCGAATCAAGAAATTACGTAACTAAAATAAAACCTAACACCCCCCCTTCCGCCTACCATGTAGCTCGGCCGAGCGTTCGCTTAACGTATATGTATATGGTACGACTGTACGAAGCTCGCACGGATCGAGACGAGCTGCTCCGAAATGTAATAAAAAAAAAATCGGTTGTCTGTAAAGTCGGTTTACTGACGATAGTTGAACATGACAACGTCATAAGAAAATACTGATGGAATGGTTTCCTGCCGAACGCGGAGGCCGATTGTGCCTCTTTGTCGCTCAGAGCGGGGTAACGCCTCATGTTTTTTCGTGCGTTCAGCCGGCTCCATCGAATTATAAGACGTTGTCACGTCAAAAAGAAAAAAATACTGCATAAAGAAAAAATAAATTAATAATTATAAGTTGATAAAAAATGCTATGCAATAGCTTTACCGCGGCAGTCCCCGAGTGCCACACAAATTTTATTTATTGTAAAGGCTGAGCTACGGTAAATCTTAAGATTTTTCAGTAAAACCTGTGTGAAATTGGAAATTGTGAAGTTCTACGACATAGTACATAACATAATCTATACTAATATTATAAAGCGGAAGAGTTTGCTTGTTTGTTTTTTTGTTTGTTTGTTTAAACGCGCTAATCTCGGGAACTACTGGTCCGATTTGAAAAAATCTTTTTTTGTTGGATAGCCCATTTATCGAGAAAGGCTATAGGCTATATAACATCGCGCTACGACTAATAGGAGCGGAGCAGCGACGAGAAATGTTGCAAAAACGGGGAAAATTTACGCAAACGAAGTTGCACGGGACAGCTAGTATATCATAAAGTGCTACCTGTCTAAAAGTCCGAACCAATATGCGATTTTTGGGGAGGAGAAAAAAAGGAACCCCTATAAGATCACTCTCATGTCCATCTGTCTGTTTGTGTGTCACCACCGATTTTCTCAGGAACGAATGGACCTAGCAAGTTGAAATTTATACCAGACACTGAGGTCTATGGTATCTATTAGTTGTATCAAGATCAAGATCAAGATGACAAAATCAAGATCCTGAGTAAACACGATAAAAATATATTGTCAAATTTAGATTTTCGCGAAAACTTGTAAGTCGTAGCGTGATGTTATATAGCCAATCAATAAATGGGCTATCCAACACTAAAATATTTTTTCAATTCGTACCAGTAGTTATGAGATTACCGCGTTCAAACAAACAAACTTCAGCTTTATAATATTAGTACAGATATGTACCTACAAATTGGTACGGAATCCTCAGTGGGCGAGTCCGACTCGCACTTGTCCGGTTTTTTTATCGAAACTTCGTTTTCATTAAATTAAAGTAGGCCTCTAGATTCGTACTCGTTTGTACTTTGTCGTTTAGTATAAACATAAATTTGCTGTTTCTGTTAATTGGTGATTGGCTGTCGCGATACGCCCTTTACGGTCGGTCTTCAATCAATCAAATCATTTATTAGTGTGATTTTTGGGGATACAAAGGTGTTTTTTATAACAATACTTATTTCTCAAAAATATGCCATCATGCATTGGTGTCTAATTAAAACGTCTGTATACATCGTCGTACTTCTAATTACTTATGAAGAAGAGACAATAAATAAGAGTTTATCGGAAAGGTTTTCGTCAACTGTATAGTAAATTCCATTATGTTACAATCTTTAATATGATTTGGTAAATGGTTATACATTTTTGGTGCCATATGCATGAGAGCTGTTTTCGATTTACGTAGCCATAATTCGTGTCTATATTCTATTCCGATAGGTCTACTCCGATTTTCGGAACCTTTAGGAAAAAGTTCTTGGTTGAAACCCTAGATATATGGGGTATACCCCTGTTCTAAAGGCACCTAAAGACGTTAACAATCCTTCCCACATTTTTCAGACTCAGAAGAAGTAAAAGACGAATCAGAACCAACGGTGTCAGACATCACAGTGAGCTCCTTACCCATAAAAGGCAAGAGAGGCAGACCGAGGAAGACCATATTGAAACCGGAAAAGAAGACCAAAGTGGCCAAGGTGGAGGAGAAAGCAAAGAGCTCCAAAACTATTGCCAAAGGTAGGTTTTGGATTTTTAAGCATTATTGGTGAGGTGTGTAGTGATTTTTGAAATTTAGAAGTTACTAGCTTTCGCCCGCGGCTTCGCCCGCGTGGATGTCGGTTATCGCGATAAAAACTATCCTATGTTCTTCCCCGGGACTCAAACTGTCTCCATACAAAATTTCATCTAAATCGGTTCAGCTGTTTGAGCGTGAAAGCGTAACAGACAGACAGACAGAGCTACTTTCGCATTTATAATATTAGTATGGATTATTAACCCACCTTCAAAAACGGTGGTTCTCTAACCTGTATGTATGTTCAGGGTGTTCTCGAAAGCTAGTGATACGATTTAGACGGGGTTTTAGCTATTTGATTGCTTATTTTTCAGGTTTCAGTGTATAAAACGTTGTCCTAGCTTATATAAGGCCTCGGTTTTACAAATACAATGCATTATAAATAACAAAAATCACTACACACTCTACCAAGTATTATTGTTATTTTTTGTGGCACAAATATTTCCAAAAAATGTAGATATCTAATTCCATTATTGTAACAAAAACGTCTAATTTCAGCAGTGGACTCTGTATGATATAAATTTTACACCTGTTGTACATTGTTTAATTAAACTTTTAAATTAATAAGGTTTTAAGCTGTAAATACACGAGGAAACTAACTCATGAACATATAGATACAGACACACATATATCAACGCACAGCTCAAACCCCAGACTTCGCCAACCTTTTCTTCAAAACGACCACTTTTAAATTATTTGTTCGCAAGAACCACCGCGTATTTACCACCTTTATTATTTAAAGACTACACTACTAAATCAATCCGAAAATAAGCTTTTTGTATTTGTAAAGTAATTGGCAAGAAATGCCTATAAAAATTACTTAAATTTTCCCCGTTTTTGCAACATTTCTCGTCGCTGCTCCGCTCCTATTAGTCGTAGCGCGATGTTATATAGCCTATAGCCTTCCAACAAAAAAAGAGTTATTAAAATCGGTCCAGTACTTTTTGAGTTTATTCGTTACATACAAAAATACAAATCTTTCCTCTTTATAATATTAGTGTACATAGTGTAGATAGGTGATTTGCTTCTGGCTCCGGTTTGGCTACGGAAGTCTCGGGTTCGATTCCTGAGTCTGGACTTCAAATTTTTTTATCTTTCAAAGTAACTTGTCATTATTTTAATAGAAAACAAACTTTAATACATTTTAGATCAATGCGATTTTAGAGCTCGTGCACGCGAAATTTAAAATTGTTCGCGGACTATGAGTCCTGTGGACCACCAGTGGTCCGCGGACCACCGGTTGGGAACCACTGCTCTAAAACTATTTTTTTTTTTAAATTTAAGCGCAAAATATTTTAAATGGTGTTTCAAATTTTAATCACAATAATTATTGGGCTGATCAACCCAGGCACGATCGTGGTAGGGGAGTGTCACTCCGCAGTATAGGTATATTCGGGCAACTCGCCGCTCGAAGGGGCGTATGGCGGTGGGCTGTACGTCACGTCGCGAATTATTGTGCGAAATGCACACCTTATTGCATTGCAACAGTCTTGGTCACGGGTAGACTGACCACGACTATGTCACGTGACCACGGCCGTTGCAATACGGTCAAAACTTCGGGCAATAAACAAAGTATTTTACCTTAAATTATTCACGCGATTAAGACCCGTAATATATATATTTTCATAATGTGTAGAAATCGCGAAATTTTATCAACGTTTAAACTGAATATTTGTGCCTCAAAAAATATTTTTTTAATCATGTGTTTTTCAAAATGCAAGATCATTTAACTTTTTTTTTTATCTTATGCCATTATACTATAAATACCTCATGAAAATTTGTATACGTTCCATGTATCATAGTCAGGATTTCAATAATCGTTATACCAAATATTCATCAAAATCGACCTTGTTATTTAACCGTTGTAGCAAGACAAAGAGAGTTATGCTCATTACTGATTGTGTGACCACTGCTCCAACACAGCACATAACTTGCAATCAAGATGACAATTTAAAAGATTGTGCGTTAAAAGTTCATTTTAAAATGACTCCACAGCGCTCGTAATATTTCCTATTTTTACCTGACTGCGCAAGAAGAAGGATTATGTTTTTTATCTTGTCTGTTACACGATATAAGGTTGCAATCTTAATTGGGAAGATGACTACAATAACAATAAATTATTTTACACTATACAGGAATTTTCAAAAATATTCTGGAAAACAATGTTTCTCTACAATTTTACGTTGTCATGAATTTATAAACATCAAAACAAACATTGAAACTACATGATTTGACCATACAAAAGAATGACGTCATTGTTTTGTATTTCATATAAATTAGTACGAGGCGCATCGTTTTGACGTTTCTTAAAAAGATACTGATTTGACTTGACAGTCTAGGTTGTTACTTTCCTGGAAGCCAGCTTTTCAAAGATGGCATAACTGCTGGAAGTACTGGTTGATGAATTATTTGAATGAAGCTGTGTATTTTATGTTGGAACTTGTCATTGGGTCTGTTCGACATATCTTCATGTACACAGTACACACAACTGTTCAAACATCAGTCGGCAGTTATGCCGTTTCGACAAAGCTTCCAATCCGGCATAAATAAAGTAAAATCCTGAAGTTTTTCTTGATCACGAGGCCAATTCACGTATTTAAAAGCAGTACAGTTGCAGTTAAGTTTCGATTATAACAGCCATTTTTGTATTCTTGTAACTTTGGGATCGATTTGAAAAACGCTTGCGCACCGTACTAGAATGTCGTTACTGCGCTCTCGAGACGCATACTTGACGCAAGCGTATTTAAGATCGATCCCAAAGTTACAAGAATACAAAAATGGCCGTTTTAATCGAAACTTAACTGCAACTGCACTGCTTTAAATACGTAAATTGACCTGATGTTAGTCCATTACTATGGTTTATTTGTGTGTCCAAATTTCATCGATGAATTCCTGATTACTATTTATTTTGATAATGTTGGTTAAATTATCTTGCATTTCAACTGTCTGTGTTATTTATTGTGTACATCTTATACAAAGTTTATTATTCAATGACTATTTTTACGTTGACTCATTACTTCATTAAACCTAGATACATATTAGCTATTTACCAATGATTATACCATTGTTCAGCTTCTATTATTACGATAACTATTGTTTAGACATGGTATTTAAAGCGGTGCAGTTGCATTTCAGTTTTGATTAAAACGGCCATTTTTGTATTCTTGTAACTTTGGGATCGATCTCAAATACGCTTGCGTCAAGTATGCGTCTCGAGAGCGCAATAACGACATTCTAGTACGGTGCGCAAGCGTTTTTAAGATCAATCCAAAGTTACAAGAATACGAAAATGGCACTTTTTAATCGAAACTTAACTGCAACTGCACTGCTTTAAATGTGTGAATTGACCCGCTGATATCAATTTGGCCCTATAAATAAACGCAAATAATAAAAATAAATAAGTTTCGAAGAACCACGCTATATTTTTTTTAATAGCTTTTCACTAGGTTTTTCCTGCGTTAGATTGATTTGATGACTATGTGCGATTCGGTTAAATTAGTTAACACAGAAGCGCCGGTAGCCACATCGCTAAGGCATCGGTCTCGCAATCGTGAGGTCGCGAGTTCGGATCCTACCCATTATACTACCGACGTGAACCTACTCCTAACACAAGCTATTGAGCTAGGTGGAGGGATTAACAAGATTGCTAGTAATATGGGAACACTATCCCAAATTGATAGTTATTTCTTCTAAATAAAAAAAAATGAAAATATATACAGGGTGTATTTTTGAAACGGGTCAGTAAGGGCAAGTACCTTAACCGTTGCAGTTACAGCAAAACGTTCTTAGAAGACCTTCCCTAACTTTTTGACATACTTTGAACTGCATTCACAGATTTTGTAAAAAACTTACAGTTGGCAAAAAAAATGCAAAAAGTCCAAAAAATTTTTTTTTATGCCAATCGATTCTATTTTATGTGGGGATCAAAAAACTCTATGAAACCATTTTAGCTTTCAGTACTAGAAAAGACAGAAATCTCCAAAAACGTTTCCCATACATTTCCTACGGAAATATGATAAATCAACTCGAAACTCATAGGACAGGTAAAATTTTAAACTTTTTTAAATAAAAAAAATCATTTAAACATTTTAGAAATTGGTTTATGAAATAAATTGCTCAAAATGATTTCCATTTTCACGAATACATAAGTCTATCCTTTTTTGCACTGAACGAATGGCGGCTAATAATGTTCTGGGATGAATATTACGTAAAATGGTCATTAATGCATCCTTGAGCTCTTGAACACTGGCGTACGTCGTCTTATACACCTCGTTTTTCACGAAGCCCCATAAAAAAAAATCAAGTGGTGTTAGATCGGGGCTACGAGGTGGCCACTGTGTTGGACCATGTGTACCTATCCACTGTGTACCGAATAGGCGGCTCAAATTGGAACGTGAAAGGTGACTGTTATGTGGCGGAGCACCATCTTGTTGAAAATGAACTTTTCGCAATTCCGACAGGGGCCATTCGTCCATCTCGTTTTCAAGATGGTGTAAAATGACTTCATTATACATGGCAGAATTCAGTTTCCCTTCATAAAATTCCACCATTATAACTCGATTGGACATTATACCACACCAACAGTTGAATGAGAAGCGAACCTGATTATGACTTGCCGTAACTCTTAGTGGATTTTCTTTGGACCAATAGTGGTGATTTTTTCTGTTGTACATACCGTTATTGGAAAAATTCGTTTCGTCTGACCACAGTATGTAATTTAAAAATTCATGATCTCTGCTTATTTTTCCTCTTAGCCACCTGCAAAAAGTAAGCCTTCGAACATCATCACCCGGATGTAACACTTGAACTATGCGCCCATATCGATAGCACTTGTAGCCGTATTTCTTCCATATCTTTATCACAAGGGAGTGGGATACACCTACTTCAAAGGCGACATGCCTGGACGATACCTCTGGATATGCTTCGACATAAGTCAGAACCGCAATCTCCGTGTCCATGTCCACACGAGGCTGCCGCTTTCTTTTGAAAGAACCCTGCAATTCCAGGTTTTTCAAAAGATTTCTAATAACCTTTCTTGTTGGCACATGTCGCAACGGATACTTATTGCGGTACCACACTAATGCAGCTCCCGCATTTCGATTATTGACAAAATACGCTTCTAATAAGTCAATTTTTTCACGATTAGAAGACATTTTAGCGAAAATCCTTAATTAATAATAACTCATACGAAGTTTCTCAGCTGACACACAGATTTTCGAATGAAATTCGAAATTTGAAGGTAAAAATTATTTTTATTTACTTTACAGTCAATTCTACCCACTTCCTGGCCATAACAAAAAGTTCGACCATCGTAGAAATTTGTTTCTGTTGCCGAAATGTATGGGAAACGTTTTTGGCGATTTCTGTCTTTTCTAGTACTGAAAGCTAAAATGGTTTCATAGAGTTTTTTGATCCCCACATGAAATAGAATCGATTGGCATAAAAAAAAATTTTTTGGACTTTTTGCATTTTTTTTGCCAACTGTAAGTTTTTTACAAAATCTGTGAATGCAGTTCAAAGTATGTCAAAAAGTTAGGGAAGGTCTTCTAAGAACGTTTTGCTGTAACTGCAACGGTTAAGGTACTTGCCCTTACTGACCCGTTTCAAAAATACACCCTGTATACTGCGGGTCTTAATCGCGTGAATAATTTAAGGTAAAATACCTTATTTATTGCCCGACGTTTCGATTGTATTGCAACGGCCGTAGTCACGGGTAGTCTCATACAATGGCAATAAATAAGGTATTTTACCATAAATTATTCACGCGATTAAGACCCGTAATATATATATTTTCATAATGTGTACAAATCGTGAAAGGTTATCAACATTAATTTAAAAAATGTTTATCAAGATCCGTGCAGTCGTATGTATTTTGATAATACATATACAGGGTGCAGATTTACTCAGCCGAATCCTTGCTTTGGGTTGATTAGACCATGATACTGTACCGAAATCAATTTAAAAAATACTAAGTTTTTCATATTTTTTTTTAAATTATCATTGGAATCCGAAGACTGCGCGCGGAGTCTATGTACTAACAACAGGTTTAATAAAAAAAATAAGGTACCATTTTTATTGGTTTCGGTAAAGTATCATAGTCCATGTCCCCCTCCCGCGGGAGACCGACTGTCTAAATGGGCACCCAGTATGTAAGTGATTAATTAATTTATATATTAATTAAAGATATTAAATTAATTCTTCTCTTTCGATTACATTACTTCATAACGGGCATTATGCGGCTTCATTGAATTATTAATGCTCGTAATCTTCTCTCTTAAAGGTTTTCCCAAAGTGCCACAAACTTGGACTTCGATTCCCTAGTCGATTTTTCTGTTTAGCGAACAGACGCAGGATGTATAGCTAAGAATGTTAATAAGGCATAGTGATTTTATTCTATTAACATTTCAGTTTAAGATTCGATGCCTAAGTCTGTGATTTTGATCTTTTTTTCATCAAGGAATGATTTTATGAAATATCTCAGATCTGGTTGTGTTAAACAATCTTTTATACTGGACCTATGAAATGCGTGAACGTCTATCTATCTATAATAACATCTTTAATTGAGTATGAATGAATCTGAATCTCGGAAACGCCTCCAACAATTTTCAGACAATAAAATTTCATTTTTAGAAAAAGTCGTTTAAAATAAAATACCGATCAAAGCTCGTTCATCCATTTACTTCAATCTAAAACAAGCGGTTGCCGTGTCAATTTTGCATGAAACTGCATGTGTATTTTTCGGGATACATTTCTTAGACCCATAGTCAATTCAAGTGGGCTCATTACTTACGGGAACGCACTCCTAAACTAAGAAATTTCTGGCACTGGCGAAACAAAACAGGTCTATCTAAAAATATATTCACCTGTATATCTATAAACTACATTTTTGTGTCCTTTGATCGCTTGAATATATTAATTAAGCGACTCCATTCTAATTATTATTATAAAATAATAAATAATAAAAACCAGTCAACTCATGACTACGGTCGTTGCAATACTTATCATACTACGTTATAAAACGTCGTCGGGATATAAATTAAAATATCTACAGGGTTAAGGATAATGTGTACAACCCACGAAAGGTCAGACGAGCAATCAAAGCTCGCTTGAGAATATTTGACTTCAGCCCAAGTAAAAAGACACCATTGAAACGAAGAAAGATGGCGCATAGATTTCTCATAGACAATTTCAATTTTTAGGTGAGAAACTGCGTCCAGAGGCAGCGAGTAAGTCCTCGATGACATCAACTATGCGCAACAAACTAATGAAGAGAAACGCTATTATAATTCTGGAAAATTCCACAGTAGTGCCTTTCAAATGGCATAGACAAGACTATCTCTGTTTCTATTGCCATTTAACATTTAAAGATACTGAATTGCTCAAAGAACATACTAGAAACGAACACCAGAAATCTAATATAAAAGCTGCCGTATCTTACATAAGAAGGGACGAGAAAGTTAAAATTGACGTATCAGTGTTACAATGTCGAATTTGCGATCAAAAATTCAATGATATAGATACTCTTATTAACCATATAAAAGATGTACATAGCAAGAATTTCTCCGAAGAACATGGGTTTGGTTTGATACCTTACACGTTGAATAACGACACGTTTCATTGCGCAGTATGTAAGGAAGAATTCCAGTATTTTACAAAATTAAACCAGCATATGAACGAACATTTTGGAAATTACATTTGCGAGTCCTGCGGAAAATCATTTTTAAGTCAAGATCGTTTAAGATGTCACTCTCTGAGACATGGTTCAGGATTCCATTGCAACTTATGCCCAGAAACTTTCGATTCCTTGACTCAAAAGAACGCACACGAATCCAAAATCCACAATAAAGACAAATTGCTCAAATGTTTCTTCTGCAACGAAACGTTTTCAAATTATAACCAGAGAAAGAGACACCATAGCATGATACACGATATCAAAATGCCGGAATACAATTGCCCAGTTTGTGGAAAGACTTTTCAAATTATGAGCAAAATGAAAGTGCATTTGAAAGAGGTCCATATAAGGGAGAAAAACTTTTCTTGTAGCATGTGCGATCAGAAATTTTTCTCCAGAACTCACGTTCAGAAACATATGGTGAAGCATTTTGGTGAGAGAGTCCATCAATGCGAGGTTTGCAAGAAGTCGTATGCCAGAAAGCAGACGTTGAAGGATCATATGCGAATACATAATAATGATAAGAGGTATATCTGTTCGGTGTGCAGTCAGGGTTTCGTCCAGAATAATAGTATGAGGTTACACATGAAGGTGCATCATCCTGATGTTGTGAATGCGTGAGGATTCTTGAGGACTGACATTAGACATTCTCTACAAAATTTGAGAAATATATTTTTATTAATAACTTATTTATTATACACAGTTATAAATTACTGCAAGTGAACATGTACGCATCACACTTTTGTGAGTGATATAAGTCGTTACTTTCATCTCAGCTAAGGGGGGGGGGGGGGGAACTTAACGCTTTTAATTTTGAATTCTCCTTATGCGCTGTCGCGTATAAAGTTTTTTGTAGTCAGTAAAATGCATCTAATGTATTCATTGTAACAGATTGCAAACCACGTTATTATCTATCATTAAAATGAGAATAAAGAATACTTTGTGTATTAATTTGTTTAATTTCTGTATAAAATGTAATTATAAGAATTTTGAGATTATGCTCAAAAATGTGCATGGCATAATTTTTTTTTAACGATAATTTAACTTGGTCAACTTGTTCAAGCGTCAAATTATTAATACAGATATTGAGAAAAGCATAGAGACATACTTTTTTGCTGGTGACAGAACGGTTACGGTAAATGAAGATTCAGAAACTCACTAATAAACATCATATTTTCTAAAATTCAACACTAAGTTCAATATAAACTCAGGACATTCCCCACTGGTTACGTTAAAACAACTTTAAATGTACCCTACAATAGAAGAAAAAATAACTTGATATTTATTTTGACACAAGTAGAACATTTTTAGAAAATATAATTTGTTAATACTATGGGTACATTTACAGTAGTACAATTTCTTTTCAGATGTAAAACCGAGGAAATACAAAGGCAGCGAATCGTCCTCTATGAGAAGACGTCGAAACCTACAAATTCTTTTCAACAATACAACAATCATACCATTTAAATGGCGGGGAAAATATTTATGTTTTTATTGTAGTAAAGATATAGCTGAATATTCCGAATTAAAAAAACATACTAAATCTCACGGCAACTGTTCTACAAGGGATCATTCGTTAAAAGTTTTGAAGGGCGGTCAGAATATGGAAATTAAAATTGATATATCTGATATTTCTTGTGAAATTTGCTCGGAACCATTCCCGTCTTTCGACGAAGTTATCGCACATTTATTTATCAAACATAAACTTGAATACGATAAGTCTGTAGAGATGGCTATAGAGGAATATAAACTTGTAGATCTAAGTTGTATAACTTGCGACGAGAAATTCACGTACTTCGGCTATTTAGTGTCTCATGTTAATACGAACCATCCTAAGAATTGCCTAATATGTGACAAATGTAACCAAAAATTCAACAAAAAGCGCGATCTATTTTCTCACATGAAAAATTATCATAGGGAAGGCGGGTACCAATGCGAATTATGTCCTCAGATTTTCAGTTCATTAAATATTTTAAGAAAACACAGAAATAATAGACACTTGACTAGGTGTAATATTTGTCATTTGAAATTACCTTCAGCCGCTTTAAGGCAGAAGCACATAGATCTTGAACATCCAGACGATGGTTCCTTACAATGTGATCATTGTTTCAAAGAATTTCATACCAAACAAGGTCTAAGAATGCACAATAGAAAATGCAAAGGTGAAGATGTCTTTGAAATTGCAATAAAGAAAGAAGATTATGTCGCCATGGATTTAGACCAGAATTACGATGACGAAGTCAAAAGGCCTAGCGTGAAACAAATTAGGGAAAATATCGTTGTTGTCATCAATATGTCCACTGCAATACCTTTTAATTTTTATAAAAATAAGTTCAACTGCTTTTATTGCTCAAAAGATTTTCCAGATTCTGATTCTATGAGAGAACACACGGTTTTAGAACATCCTGTATGTGATATTAAACAAAAATGCATAAAAAAATGTAGGGAATCAGTCGCGTGCGTCAAAATTGACGTTTCTACCCTCGCTTGTAAGATATGCTTCGAATCTATGACCGATTTGGATGGCCTATTAGACCATTTAATAGCCAAACACGACGCTAATTATGACAAATCTATCACAACTTGCCTACAGCCGTACAGATTAATCAAAGACCATATGACCTGTCCGAATTGTCCAGGCGAGGTCTTCAGATTTTTCGGCACTCTGCTAAAACACATGAACAAAAAACATACAAATAACAACATAATTTGTGTATACTGTGGTCAAACGTTTCGCCGGGATCAAAATCTTCGTGTTCATATTTGGAGGCATCATAGAGACGGTAGATTTAAGTGTAACATATGTGGCGCTGAATGTAACATACCTTCTAGGTTATACATGCATATGGCAAGGGCACACGGTGTAAAGGCAGCTAAATGTCCGAAATGTCCGGAAAGTTTTGCTACTCAGTATTTGAGACAAAAGCATTTGATTGAAGCTCATGAATGTGGGCATAAATGTTCTTACTGTGGAAAGCTTTTCACCAGAAATTCATTCATGAGGGATCATGTAAGGAGGACGCATTTGAAAGAGAAGAATGTCGAGTGCTCAATTTGTAATATGAAGTTCTTTAATAATATTCTTCTGAGAAGGCACATGGTGAAACATAGTGGGGAGAAGAATTTTCATTGTGATATCTGTGGTGAGAGATTCTTTTGGAGAAAGAGTTTAAGGACGCATATGGCTAGGCATAACAAGCATCTTAATCCTATACAAATCTAGTTTCTTTGTCTGACAATACTGAGTCTACTTTCGGTGGCTATTTGAGCGTACGAAATTTCTACATTATATTATTCCTTAGCTTTCTATGGTGTATTTATTTTAACGACAGATAAAATCGACAATTGAATTAGTATTTTATAAGATAGGATGGTCCTTTACAAGCAAGTTATAATCGACAATACTCGTACTACCCTCCTTGCACTATCTTTGTTGCTCAAAAAATACAATAGAGAAAATTTCTTTTCAGATACGGAAAGAGAGCCATCTAAGAAAAGTGCTAATTATCTAAGGAGGCGGAACCTGCTAATTCTATTCAACAATACCACGTTGATACCATTTAAATGGCGTGGCAAATACTTATGTTTCTATTGCGGTGATGACGTAGACAGTTTTACGCAACTGAGGAAGCATACTGACAGTCACGGCCTCTGCTCAGATAAAGATAGAGCTATGAGACTCGTCAAATCAGCGGATTCGGAAACCAAAATTGACGTTTCTTATATCGTCTGCAAGCTATGCTCGCACACGTTCGAATTTCTTGACGATATAACGAATCATTTGATCTTGAATCACAATTTACCTTACAATAAACACGCTAAACTAATGATAACCGCTTATAGGCTTATAGATCTACAATGCTTGCTTTGTGATAAAAAATTTGACTATTTCCCGAAACTAGTTTCTCATATAAACACTTGTCATCCAAGCGAATGTTTCTCTTGCACGAAATGTGACCAAATGTTTAATAAAAAGCGAGATTTAGGCACTCATGTTCGAAACTATCACAGGAAAGAATACACTTGTATCAAATGCGAGGAAACTTTCGATTCGAATGTCGCGCTTCGATTCCACAGATTGCATTCTCATCCTTCCACTTGCAATATTTGTTTCCAAACATTCTCCTCAGATATGAAACGTTTAAATCATATGAAAAACGAACACACATCCGATCAAGTTCAATGTGGATTTTGCCAGCAAACTTTGTCTACAAAGCAAGCAGTCCTACGTCACGCGTCCAAATGTGCTGCTAACAAAAATTCAGCCATCGAAACCATCATTGTAGATGATGAAGAAAAGAAAATGCCGACAAAAGATCTTAGGAATAGTATAGCTACAATAATAAACATGTCTACTGCGGTTCCGTTTAAATTCTTCATGAGTAAATTCCGATGTTTTTACTGCTCCAAAGATTTCACGACTTGTGACAGTTTGAAAGAACACACGGTCATAGCGCATCCTCAATGTGACGTTAGTGACAAATGCATGAAATTGCGTAATAGATATGACGGGAATAAAATCAAAATTGATACTGCATCTCTATCTTGCAAACTGTGCTTCGAAACTTTGGTAGATGTGAGCGCTTTGATTGAACATTTGATCACGGAACATAAAGTACAATGTAATAAGTCCGTTGAAAATCATTTACAATCATTCAAATTAATTAAGAATAGCTATCCTTGTCCGTTATGCGATGAAGTGTACAGATATTTTGGTTTATTACTCAAACATGTCAGTAAAAATCATACGGGTAATAAGTATATTTGCGTTTTTTGCGGTCAACCTTTTAGGACTGACCCGAATCTCCGCGCCCACGTCATGAGGTATCACAGAGCATCGACCAACAGATACGAGTGTAACCATTGTGATTTGGTATTCTCATCATATAGCAACTTAAAAACTCATTTGGGAAGGGATCACGGTGTCAAATTGTTCAAGTGTGTTGAGTGTCAGGAAAAGTTTTCGTCTCAATATTGGATGCAACGCCACATGCTCACTGTGCACGGTGAGGGGCACAAATGCACTTACTGCGACAAAGCTTTTATTAAATACTCCTTTATGGTGAACCACGTCAGACGGTTGCATTTGAAAGAAAAGAACGTCAAATGCAAGATATGTTTAGAAAGCTTCTTCGACCGGCAGAGGCTCAAAATGCACATGGTCAAACATGTCGGGGAAAGGAATTTCCACTGTGATATTTGCTCCAAAAAGTTTTTATGGAAGAGGAATTTGAGGGCTCATATTGCGTCTCATGTTAGGAACGCGAACGCTCACGCTAGCGTCACCTAACAGATGATAATTTTCGTTTATATGCTGTTTCTGATGTTCTATTCAACAGTCAGCTTTAATTCAATTGAGTTTGATTTCGGAAATTTTGGCAGTTTGCACATGAATATTCTGCTGACTATTTTGGTGATTTATCCTTTAGTGACTGTGAATAGTATTATTATGAAGCCTTTTTTGGCGAAACATTTGCGAGTACTTACGTAATAGAAGATGTGTTTTTTCGAAACACCTGATAAGCTATTAAACTCCTCAGTAATAAGTTTACATTTAAAAACAAAACTAACCAATTCTCAAGATGATACAAGTTGAATAATAACAGCATTTATAGAGGTACATTCATACAGCAAGGAAAATTTCTTTTCAGATGAAATGCCAGGCCCGTATGGAGGATGTACCTCTGAAAGGAGACGAAAAAATCTGAAAATACTTTTTGACCACACAACAATAATGCCATTTAAATGGCGCGGAAAATACCTCTGCTTCTATTGCGGCAAGAACTACACAGAGTACACAGAATTTAAAAAACATACAAAATCACACGGCCTGTGCAACACTCAAGACTATTCATTAAAACTAATCAAAGGCAATAACATTGAAATTAAAATCGATGTTTCGGAAATCGTTTGCGAAATCTGCAACGAGTCGTTTAATCAATTTGAGGAAATCATCGATCATTTGATCGGCAAACACAATTTGGAATACAACAAAGACATAGATGTACCGTTTCAAGAATATCGATTAGTGGATTTTAGATGTTTACATTGCGAGGAGCGATTCTCTTACTTCGGTTATCTAGTAACGCATGTAAATAATATGCATCCACAGAATTGCTTCATTTGCAACGATTGTGGTGGACGTTTTAATAAAAAAAGAGATTTGGCTATTCATATTAGGAATTATCATCGCGTTGGAGGATATCCTTGCGATTTGTGTTTGCAAAGTTTCGATAGCTATCAGTCCTTTCGTAGACATCAGAATAATATACACTTCAGGCAATGTAAGAGCTGTGGTATAAAATTTGCGTCTTTATCTCTTTTGCAAAGGCATTTGAAAACGGAACATCCTTACGACGAGGGTAATATGAAATGCCGTTATTGCTCAAAAGAGTTCCATACATCTATTGGTCTGAGACAGCATACGAGCAAATGCAAAGTAAAAATCATATCTCAAACCGAACCTGAATCTTTCTTAGAAGATAATTTAGAGCCACGAAAGAAGCAAAACATACTACAAATTCGTCAAAATATACAAAGCGTTTTGAACATGTCTACAGCCGTCCCTTTTAAATTCTTTTCCAAGTATTCTTGCTTTTATTGCTCAAAGAAATTCTTTGATTTTGACGATCTTAGGCAACATACGAGTATCGAACATCCTGTTTGCGATCTTAAACAAAAATGTATGAAAAAGTGCAAAGGAGAAAGAATTACTGTAAAAATTGACATTTCAGCGTTAGCTTGCAAAGCTTGCTGTCTCCCAATGCCAGATTTAGAAGCTTTAATCAATCATTTAATAGTCGAACACAAGGCAAACTATGATAAGACAATCACAGGATGTCTTGAGCCGTTTAGAATTATTAAAGATAACATACCTTGTCCTATTTGTCCTGATAAGGTCTTCAGGTATTTCGGGATCTTACTGCGTCACGTGAACGCAGAACATAGTAATAATAACCGAATATGTGACTTCTGCGGGCGTAGCTTCCGAAATGCGGCGAATTTGAACGTTCATATAACCTATTCTCATACTGGTTCTTGTGAATGCGATGTATGTGGAATCAAATACAAGAATCAGTGGTGCCTAGCGAGACATAGAGCAAAGTCTCACAACGCAAAAGACCACAAATGTCCAAAATGTCCCGAAATGTTTAACTCTCAGTATCACAAGCAGAAACATTTGATCAAAATGCATAATATTGGTCACAAATGCGATTATTGTGATAAAATGTTTACGAGAAATTCGTTTATGAAGGACCATGTTAGGCGGACTCATTTGAAGGAGAAAAATGTACCTTGTTCCATTTGCAATGAGAAGTTTTTTGATAATTATCTTTTGAGGATGCATATGGTTAAGCACGAGGGAGATAGGAAGTTCAGTTGCACCGTTTGTGGTAAGGCTTTCCTGAGGAGGAGTAATCTGGCCTCTCATATGGAAATGCATAAGAAATACGGACATGTTCAGTTACAAATTTGAGTAGGTACCTATCAAACTTCAGAATTTAAAAGTATTTCTGGCTCTACTACTTATTCACATTAAAGTGGGGTTTATTGCGTAAGACGATTAAGGGGGGGTGTTTGACTATGTCTTACATGTGTGGTGTGGGATCTTGGGTCTTAACAGTTCTTACGAAAGATCACAAAATTTATACTTTCAAAAAAATTAAACAAAACAACAATATTTATGATTCTATTTCGAGCACAATATGCCTCCCTGACTGACGAGCGTGCGCCTGTAATGTTACATTTATGATTCGATTTTCGAAGCGATCTTTTAATTTTTGTATCAATATGTTACAGATTGTGTACTGTAATGCTTGGTTCTCCTCCCTCACCGATTTAATGCTTAGATCTGTAACGTTACATTACAGGTGAATGCTCGCGGCGAGGGAGCACCCTTAAACATACTTATGCTTTGCTTACACTTTGTCACAAAAAAAAGTTTTTAAATTGTGTAAATTAACGTGGCGATAAAAAAAAATCAAAAATTAAAATAATGGATTACATATAAAAATTGATCTCAATAATTTTGTACGTATTTAGGCAGGTCCTAATTGATATTTATAATTATGAAACTTCAATGTATCATTAGATATAAGCGGCAAGAAAGAATCCGATATTAATTTAGAGATTATGTATCGAATTGATTGTAATTTTCGGTAGCTAGTTAGGATATATTATAATTAGACTATATATAGTTTAGTTTCAATTTGAATTATGGTTATGTAACGTATTTCATCTATACAAACAAATAAAATTAAATTTGTAATGTCAAAATAATAGTATTTATATTAAATGCATATGAAAGGATGTATGGTAGGTACTGATAAAAAAAATACAGTTTTTAATTTTTTGTCTGTCTGCCGTCTGTTTGTTCCGACTAATCTCCGAAATGGCGGGACGAATTTTGATGGGACTTTCACTGTCGGTCAGCTGATGATGTAAGGAGTAACTTAGGCTAGATACTTATCATTACGCTAACGTATATAGGGAGTGAACAGTGCTGCAGCTTAACGCGGACGAATTCGCGGGCACTGCTAGTTGATAATATAACAGTACCCAGTGATATAATATTCCAAGTATTCCATATACATTAAATTATAATCTACTATAAAGTCTTAAGCTAAAATTTATAATTCTATCTACTACAATAATTATGTTTACTTATTACAAAAATAACTTGAGGCTATAATAAAGATAGATCAAAATTAAATTTATTAAATTTCTACCTTAAATCTTATATAATAGCATTATTTTTAGCAGGACAAAATATGACCTAATCTACAAAGGGTTTTTAGCTCTTTAAACTCTTGTATAGTAGGGGAGACGTAGAACATCACCGGTCACCCATCTGATTAGATGACTGAAGTAATATATGTTCGTAAACTTTCGCGATTTTTACACATTATAGATTTTTATAAGCTACGGGTCTTAATTAGCTTAGGTCTACCGTGACCACGGCCGTTGCAATACGGTCGAAACGTCGGGCAATAAACAAAGGTATTTAGCCTTAAAATAAAATATTTATGCGATTAAGACTAGTAGCTTATAAAATTCTGTAAGGCTGAAGTAATATTCTAGCCTATATGATTATTGTCGTAATTCAATTATCTTTCATTTGATACCAAATTTTATTGGTTAACTGGAACAGTGTACTTCAATTGACTTATCTGTTCAAGGTAGAGAGTAACAGAATAAAGTAGACAAGCTTACCAAAACGTCTCCATGTTAAAAACGATTAGTTGAAACTATTTTTTTTCGATTTTATCAAATACTAGCTGACCCGCGCAACTTCGTCTACGTAAATTTTCCCCGTTTTTGCAACATTTTTCATAGCTGCTCCGCTCCTATTAGTCGTAGCGTGGTGTTATATAGCCTGTAGCCTTCCTCGATAAATGGGCTATCCAACAGTAAAATATTTTTTCAATTGTGACTAGTAGTTTCTGAGATTATCGCGTTCAAACAAACTCTTTAGCTTTATAATATTAGTATCCGAATTGAAAAATGTTTTCACTGTTGGATAGCCCATTTATCGAGGAAGGCTATTTGCTATATGACACCACGCTACGATCAATAGGATCGGAGCAGCAATCAGAAATGTTGCAAAAACGGGGAAAATTTACGCAGACATCGCGCGGGACATCAAGTAAATAAATATCCATAAAAGGGTAAATTAGTATAAAACCAATACAGTTTTCTTGTGCGTTGTACCTAGCGGAAGCGTGCAGGGAAAGAGCAAGAAAGAATGATTCTAAAAAATATTATAATTGCTCGCATAACCTTGTAATCATACACAACATAATACATACAGTTTTAACCGTATTCAGATTTCATTCTTATTAACCGTTTCCACATTGGTCGTATGGACTCATGGCAGCCTCGGAATTCAAATTCTTTAATTGTGTGCCTTGGGTAGTGTTGGGCGTTAATCAATCAATTTTTCAATTTATTAAAAAATAATCGCATTTAACCGTTTGCAATTAAGTTATTTGGATTTATGTATGTACCTAATCGTAACTTGTAATAAAAAATATTGCAATTCGTTGTATCACAGTATCACTTTCACTTTATTCTATGAAACAATTAAAACTAACAAGTAAACTGGCCTTTATCAAAATCTATTCAAAGTATTACGAATGCGAATTATTAAGAATGCGAGAATTTTACCTACATCTAAAAATCAAAAAATACCTACATATAAAAATAAAAAATGTTATGATACCAGTTCATGCACCGGCCCATACAATAGTCATTTTTAATTATTAGTTTTAATTTGAATTCATAAAATAATTAAATATAATAGCTAACTGTAGCAAATCACAATTTTCAATTGTAGTGGTAGCAATTAACAAATAATTATAATTGTTAATTGCTAAGACTACAATTAACAATTAATCAATTAATCAACTGTTAATTGTAATTTTCCATAATTACAGTTGATCAATTGTTAGTTGTTGTTGGTGACAATTAACAATTAATCATTTATTAATCATTATTTGTCCTTCCAATTAAAATTTGGCCTTGTAGACATGCTTAGTGCGCTTTAGTTTTGCCATGTATAAATCGAAGTTGCCACGGGAGTCCTTACCTCCAGTTAGGTCACGGCCAATTTGCATCCACTAAAAATTTTAAAGTTGCAGCTCTATTTATTTCAGAAATTTTACTCTTGTTCTAAGCGAACTGTGTCTCCTAAATGCATTTGTATATTGTGATAATCAATTTTAATGTAATTGTGTAATACATTTGTAAATTGAAAATATAATCATGAATATTTTATCGACGTCTTTTTGTTAAACATGTCTGCGTATTCCTCTTACCATTTAGAACAATAAATACCCGTAAAGTACAGTAGGATCAACGTAACTTGACCGGATTGAAGTTAGGTTCTTATCACTTTCGCGCATGTCATAGAGATGCGACCTTAAAATTACTTTCGAAAACGATTAATTATGTTTAATCCATTAAAAATACTAACAAAATTTTAATTGAACAATATAAATTTTTTTTTGATAATTAATTTAAATGAGTTCATAAAAGTTTTAATTTAGAACAGTTACAGTAAATAGTAAAGAAACTTTGAATAACATTTTTTTACGAAAATAATCACAAAAAACATGAGTTAGTAATACTAATTATGACAATGTTATGCGTAATCGCATCTCTAATTCTCTTGGTTTAGTTACCGCCCCCGCCCCCCGCTTACTGTCACCATATACTTCCAATTAATGCATCTGCGCAACCACTTGTCGCCTACTTCAGTCCGGCCTAGTTACGTTGATCCTACTGTATCCGTATATTCTTTAGTAGCTCTGACCTCTGTATATACGCCAGACAGGTTATTGCCGATAACAACAATACTTTCATTTGATTTTGTTTCACTTTCATTACATTTGGACGGTCATTTGTCTAAATCAAATGAAAGTCTTCATTTATGTAACAAGGATAACTGCAACGGCCATTATTCATATTGTCAAATCAGTTCACAGGACGATCTTTCGATTTGACATGAGAAATTGCTATCACTTTGTGCGGGTCCATTTATACCAGTCCAGCGTTCTATTACTATAGAGCAGGCTTTCCCAAAGTGGATTCCGTAGAAAACCAGGTTACCGCGAATATTTTTTTGTTTTTAAATTAAAAAAATCTAATAAAAACATTGCAAGCAAGGACAACAAATACGTTGAATAATGTGTCCAGTTACAGCAGTTCTCATTTCATTTGGAGTACGTTACTAGACATTTTGTCACCCCACTCCCCCCGTCATGAATTTGGGGTTTCATAAAATAAAAGGTATTTGGTGGGTGGTCCGGTACGTTAAAAGTTTGGGAACCCTTGCTATTGAGGTCAGTGTTTAGTAAAAAGCTTACGTTACAAATATTTTTTCCTTTTGGAGGAGGTGATGTACCCCAAGCACTCCCTGGTCTACCGGGAAAGATGATGTTACCTATACACGGTTTCGCTTAATGCTGCCTATTTAAAATAAATTTCTACAGAACAAATACCTATACTTTCTTGATACTTCCAAGAAAGTGACCTGAAACTGTTTGAATATTAAAAACTTATTTTATAAGGCAATTATCGTCGTTAGCAACACTTAACTACACAACAGGAAGGGCAGTTCCAACAATTCTTACAAAATCGAAATAAAAGAACCCCAAAGAAAAATCGAAAAGTAAAGCTGAAAAATTTCTTTACAGGTTCAAAATTCGATACAAAGGAGGACAAAAATAAGAAAATGGAAGTCGCCAGAAAACTCTTGATAAAGAGACGAAATGTAGAATATGTTTTACAATATAGCAATGTGACCCCCTTCATGTGGCATAAGGGCAAGTACAAATGCTTTTACTGCAGCGAAACTACTAAAGATCCAGTCCATTTAAGAGAGCATAGTGCAAACGTACACCAATTTGCGAATTTAGAGCTTGTTGTCTTTGACAGAACTAAAAATAACAGAAATAAAGACGCTGCAGTCAAAATTGATGTTACCGGAATATCTTGTAAGCTGTGTCCTCAAGCTGTAACTAATTTAGAAGAACTAATACACCATTTAATCATCGCACATGATGCGGAATATGACGTCAGCGTTCCCAATTGTTTGCTACCTTTCAAATTGGACAAAGATCAACCTACATGCCCTACATGCAATTTGAAATTTGTATTCTTTGAATATTTGCTCAGACACGCAAATAAGCATCACCTGTCTCATCACTACATTTGTGATGTCTGTGGGACCAGTTTCCAAGGAGAAAATCATTTGAAAATGCATTACAGATATTATCACAGAGAAGGAGGTTATACATGCGAATATTGCGGTATTAGTCTGGCGACTTTATCAAAGAAAATTCTTCACGAAAAAAATGTACATTTGGTGAATCTTTCGACTTGCCCGCGTTGTCCAGAAACATTCAAAAGCCCTTATTTAAAGAAATTGCATTTGGCAAATGTTCACGGTGTAGAGGAACTTAAAATAAAATGTCCTTATTGTCCAAAAGTGTATCCACAAGAATCTATAATGTCGAGACATATGAGGAGGGTACATTTAAGGGAAAAGAATGTAGAATGCGAAGTATGTGGTGACAAATTCTTTGGACCTTACGATGTAAAGTTACATATGGTCAAACATAACGGTGATAAGAAATTTGTTTGCTCCGTTTGCGGCAAAAAGTTCTCTAAACGAAGTAATTTGAATTCACATGTCGTGTTACATAATAGGGATAAAGATTTCGTATGTGAAGTATGTAATAAAGCTTTCGCTCATCAGACTAATCTAAAAATGCACGTTAGAAACAGACATACTCAATTCGATGATTCTAGAATCGTTGATGAAATAGATGACAGTGAAATGGTCCAAATGGAAATTATTCAAGATGAGTTAGATGGTGAAGTAACGGGACAGTATATTCAATGATTAGGGCAACAACCTCCTCCGACAAATCCGGTTGGAGAAGGTTGTTCATCCAATGACGTAGTTGATGAGGATAATTTACCGACCAATGAAAATGATGAAGCCGAGTCCGCGGCCAATCATGTAGTCGAAGATAATAGTTTAGTTGAAAGTGAAAATTTGGCTGAAGAAAGATATACAGTTGATGAAAGCGAATTGGCCAGCGAAGAATGTTTGATTGTAAATGATGGATTAGTTGAAGAGGCGTGTTTGGTAGAAGAAGAAAATTTAGTCGAAGAAATGTATTCCTCTAATTCTGAAGTTCCTTCTAATTCTGAAGTTGAAGTATCATTGACTTCTGCCACTGAAGGCTTGTGTATTGTAGTAGATGCTACAAATGGTACATCTACACTAATACACCAGTGGTTGAGAGAAGAAGATCTGCCAGTAGTGGGGGCAGACGAGTCTTATGAACACGTGGAATATACTATAGAAGATGCGCCTGAAGAAGATGAGCTATTGAACTATTCCGTTAGATGAATTTCATTGGTTTTGCAATGGATACTATCCAACTACGCAGGAGATAGTAATATATCAGTGCACAAGTGTGCGCAAACAAAGAGTAATCTATTTCCTCGATCTTTCAGTGTAATGGTATGAAACTCTGACACGATCGGAGAGAATTAGGTGCTGGACACGCGTGTCATTTTGCTAATTATGTTACCCCTCAGCGCAGGCGCGGATCCAGAACTTTTCTGGAGAGGGGGGGGGGGCGCAATTTGACTAAACTGGCGAAGTGTGAGTCGCTCGCATGGAGGAGGTGCATTTAAATCAACATCGGTACATCAGCCACTGTAGGAGGCAATTGCCGGTCAAAACACCGGTCTCGTGTCAAATTTCTCAAATTCCCCCTAAAAAAAAGGGATTTCAGTCGAGTCTGAGAGGGGCAATTGCCCCTGTTGCCCCCCCAACTGGATACGCGCTTATCGCTACGGAACCATATACCTAATGCGAATTCAAACTAAATATAATCCTGATATAATATAACAGGAAGACTAGCTCATAAACAACCCCGGCTAACCCCATTATAAAACAAAATAAAGCTTCTATTCCCAAGTAAAACAATAAAGGACGGCCTTGTCCGCCTATACCTGTGTTTAATTATATTGATATTAAATTGGCAATCTGGTAATCCCCTAAACTTGGCAAAAGCAAGCACACTATAATTAAACTATTTTCTCTGTAGCGTAAGAAAATAGTTGATAGTTGCTTGCTTTCTCGCAGTTGGTAGGACAAGTACCTTAAGAGCGTCTAAACGGCCATTTCTATGGCAACTTGTGGCGGCAATGCTGTGGCCGGCAACATAGCAGTACTCTCCAATATTGATTTGATGGTTGCCGGACGATCGCTGAGCGATCGATTTTGTTGTTGTTTCAGTCGCTCTCTATTTTATTGTTGCCGGGTTGTGTAAGCCATTTAGAAGACTGGATCATGCGCCATACAATTGTAGACATATTGCCATTATTGGCCGAGCAATTAGTTGCCAATAGTGCCGCTACAAATTGCCGTTTAGACGCCCCTTTAGTATAATCATAAGATCATACTGACAGATATTTTACTTGTACGGTAATGATTCTGGTATGGTATACTGTTTGGGGTATATACCATAGGTATCTTAAACTCTCCTAAGTGACCAACTCACATTGTGCCAAGTTTCTAATATTTTTTAATCTACACTCATATCGTTGGACGATGAGATCAAGTTTTTGTGTAGTGAATATTATCTACCTTTATGCGCGATTGGTCCAATTCACATTATACGCAGTTGGTCCAATTCGCAGTTGGTCAAATTTGTGATTGGTCCAATTTGCGGTTGATCCATTTCGTGATTTTTCCAATTCGCGATTGGTTCAATTCGCGGTTGGTCCAATTCGCGGTTAGTCCCAACATAATTTATCTCCAAACATGAATAGAAAATAAACATTTTTTGTTTAAATTTGTATGTACATAATGTACCTACTTTATTCATACACACATGTTAATTGTGAGGGCTTGTTATAGCATTTTTTTATTGTAAAGGTGTAATTTAATTTATTAATAGTATGTAAGCCTTCTTTAAAATAAATAATAAACATGTCATGCCATGTAACATAAAGCCAATCGGTGATATTCAAACGGCTATATTCGGCCGGATATCCGGGTGGAAGCTTGACTTAATATCCGGTATCCGGCCATACAGCTATTGTTTATACAAGTTTATTTTTGGTATAATGCAAAGGTCAACAAGATTTTTACTTTAAGAAATCATATAAAATAAAATATCCACTTAAATAGTTATAGTCATTCAAGTTGTCTTGTGTTCTTCACGCTATCCTGATCATAGTCTCCTAGTACGTAATCCATGGTCATTATTGAAAAATAAATGATGATTACATTTCACATCACATTGTGAACAGAATTTGGACTGTTAGAATGATTAATGAATGAATTAATAATTAATTAATTCAAAAATATAACGTGGTTCAACAACTACCCCATTGGATTGTGTTACTGATTCTAAGCAAACTACTTTTAGGTTTCCACTATACCAAGAATAACGTTATATAATTTCATAATAACACGTATACAGAGTGATTTGTAACCTCCGGCTCGTAGCTTCTTTACATTACACCAAATAACTTTGTATATATATTTATGAAATATTGTCCCAACTGCGAATTGGACATTTTTTTGAATTGCGAATTGGACCGATCGCGTCTAAAGGATTCATTATTATGCGTTTCATTTAGTACTTATATAATATACTGACTTGTACTATATCCACATACATATTATGTTCCGTATATGTTAGTATCAGGTTATACTTTTAATTATAATTGTAAATAGCGCCATACTGTTACTTATTTAAATAAATACGTATTTACAGATTCGTACTTTTCATTTTTAACCGACTTCAAAAAAGGAGGAGTGTTTCAATTCGAATGTTTATATTTCTTATGTATGTGTGTACCGAATCTGATGAAAAATGAGAGTTAATGTAAGTAGGTCCTAAACCTACTAGGACGCACAATTTTTGATCGTTGTATTTTTTCATTGAATTAGTTTAATTTTATAGAACGGTTCATTATGGGTACTCCGATTTTAATAATATTAGGTATGTGCACTCAGTATCAATACCAACCCTTGAACATACTTTTGGTGGTTAAAGGTTCGTACCTTTAAATAATTCACGCGATTAAGTCCCGAAATATATCTAATATGTATAAAAATCGCAAAAGTTTAAAAACAATAGAAGAAGAAAGTATATTGTTTGAATTTTTATTATTCAATGCAAAAACTGACATTCACGCGCATTCATTTATTTATTATGTTCGACCAATGATGATACTTAGTTCTATTCAAGCAGAACTTGATAATAATAATAATAATAATAATCTTTATTTCGGACATGTTACAATCCATATAGTGTTAGTATGTTTGCTTATTATCTACTGTTATAGGCCGAGGTACGAGTTAAGCGGTCGGCCTATAGTACCAATCACCCTTTGCACACAATGTTTAATTAAAGAAGAGCTTAAGCTTTGCGCTACTGTTTTTAGGATACTGTTGTGACTGTCTCTCACCCTCCTTAGCATAGAGACAGTTTTCTTACGCAAGATCGCATGAAAACCGTCTGTGCGAGCTTCCGCAAACATAAGCGATGCACTACAGTAACGAGGTAGTCCCAACAGCATCCTAAATGCATTGTTATACTGGACACGCAGAGCATCTAGCGATCTTTTGCTGTAGCTGACCCACAGATTACCCGTGTACAGACTTTGGCAATACGCCTGAAAAATATTTAGTTATGAATTAAAAATATATTTATTTAAAAAAGTATGACTTAAAAAGTTCTATGCCATAATAATCCAACCGAATTTTGTACCAGGGGAGGTATAATTCTTATGCCATACGCCTTTCACTGCAAAATTTTGATAAAAAGAATATGCTATAACTATGTAATAATAATGCAACCAGCTAGGGTATGTTATCAGTATAGCACCTACCATGGTGCTATACCATGGTAGGTGCTATACTGATAACATACCCAATCCGCTGCTAAAATTTGACTACACCTTTCTGTTACACTCTGTATATAGGAACATACTTTTGGTGGTTAGAAATTAGCTCGACATACTGCTGCATTTTTATTTAGTAAATTAAGGTATGGCAAGGTCATAATCGCAGTAGAAGCCACTGTCAGTTAACATTCACATGAGATTCTGGTACACCCATACTTCTTGCAGAAACCAAAATGTTTTTGGTCTTATCATTTTGCACCGCTAATAAATACTCTCCTCTATGCAAAATTAATTTGCCTAAAGCAACTAATAACACACGTTTGCCAGTTTTGATCCGATAGATCCGAAATTGTGACTAAATCTCTTAATTTACAACGTTAGTAGGGAGAATTACCTATTTACTAATCATTCGTATTGCAACATGCTGACTAAGAATTACCCTTACGAACTGGCCCAAATGGAAAAGAAGTGACTATTACAGTTGGGCCAGTTGCGCCCGTTGGCCAATGTGCAATTGAGCCAATTCCTTTGAGCATTATACGAATATAAGAATTCTATGATCGTAATAATTTACATTAGGTATATAAGACACTTAAAAGATATTCAGAAACTCTTTTACAGACGAGGATTTTTGAAATAGAGAATTTAAATGGTAGGATACTTTTTTATAAATTTTGCATAAATCTGTCGTAATAAAAAAGTATTTAATATACACAAGATGAAAACGTAATGTGCTCGGATTACCGATTCACTCATGTCTTCGATTACCTTTCATTTTTCTAAAGTCTCCCACGAGAAGGGCCTTAATCGACTCTTCTCTTTACAGGACGTAAGGCCAGACAAGAAGACACATACCTCGAACGCCTTTCTAAAATCCGGAGAAATGTACTCCTCGTCCTACGCTACGGAAACGTGGTACCTTTCACTTGGCATACGAAAGGTTTCAAGTGTTTCTACTGTCTAAAACCTATGAGAGACTGCGACACTCTGAAGGAGCACACCTTGAACCACAAAGTGGATTTAGATGAATTCATTCCTAAACGAATCATTTCCAAAGACGTCCCTATCAAAATCGACATCACAAACTTAGCTTGTAACGTTTGCCCTGACACCCAACTTAAGGATTTAGAAGAACTAATAGCACATATAATTTTCGTTCATAACGAAGAATATGATATCAATTTAGGAGTATGCGTGTTCCCTTTTCTTTTAGACAAAGATTTGATGCAGTGCGCTCTTTGTGAAAATCAATACGATAATTTTACGTCGATGATTGCTCATATGCATAAAGAACATGTGAGTCATTCTTGCGTCTGTCAGATTTGTGGATTAAGTTTTATGAGTCAAAATAGGCTCAAAAGACACATTAGCAACAGTCATATTGGGTACAGATGTTCCGTTTGCGGTAAAATGTTCAACGCATTTCACCGTATGGAAAAACATAAAGAACAATCTCACGGGCACAAAAAATCCCATGAATGCTCATTGTGCAGTGCAAATTTCGAAAATGCATATCAAATGAAGGTCCATTTAGGAAAAATGCACAATGTGGAAAAATACAAGATCAAATGTGAGCATTGTCCAAAAATTTGCACGACCAAAGGGGCAATGTTACTTCATGTGCAGAGTCAACATTCAGACATGCAGTACGAGTGTGATTTGTGTGATTATAAAGCTGGAATCAGATGGCTTATCACTTTGCACAAAAGAAAGCATAGTGGAGTGAAGCAATACTTGTGCAGTATTTGTGAGAAGAAGTTCCTTAGGTCAAGTAACTTAAGAGCTCATATGAAAGTGCACTCAGGCGTTTCAGGAAGAGTATGCCGTTTTTGTAGAAGAGGGTTCACTGATTACGAAACTTTGAAGAAGCATGAAACAGAGTTGCATTATACAGATTCTTAAATCTATACTAATATTATAAAATTGAAGAATTTGTTTGTATGTTTGTTTGTTTCAACGCAATAATCTCAGGAACTACTATTCCGAATTGAAAAAAATATTTTACTGTTGGATAGCCCATTTATCGAGGAAGGCTATAGGCTATATAACACCACGCTACGACCAATGGGAGCGAAACAGCAATGAAAAATGTTGTAAAAACGGGGAAAATTTACGCAGACGAAGTTGCGCAGGTCGGCTAGTATAATAATATAACTTGGGATCTTAAACTATTTTAAACTGGGCAGAGACTACTGTGGCAAGGCAACCAGACAACCGATGAAAATATACAAATACTTATTATACCCATACACAATTAATAAGCAATTATGCTCATCAGACATATACCTACGTATTGATACTAGTAGTAGAGAATCAAGCCAACGACTTCTGACTTAACATTCGTGGTTACCAACAATCAAACCATCCAGCCAATCGGCTAGTAAAATGGTGAAACGTGGATAAGAACTAATCTTAGATATGACTGAACCAATTGTCTTGCAATATCATTTAACTTAAGTTAGTCTCGATCTTGTACAGTTCTCATTTTTATTGGTACTAGTGAAAAAGTGACAGAGCCACTTTTTGATAATATTAGTTTATTATGAATATTTAGTTACATACAAACCTGTAAAATACGTTCCGAGGATCCGAGAATTTTTACATTGTTCTCTTTTTTCGAGTGAATTTTGCAAAACTGTTACGGATCGATGTTCATATCGTCAAACGTTGAGTATTTATCGATTTGGTCAAACCACATCACGATGTGATTAGTCCATATTGTGCTATATCTTGAAATACCATAATTTTATGGAATAGTTAACCACATCACGAAATATTTAATTCTACGATCCGACCACAATATATACATGTATTGCCAAGTTCGCAAATCAATAGGTAAAGCCGGAGAAAAGAACAAGGCAATAAAAACTCGCGGCCACTTCTTTCAAATTGTCATTGTTTTTTATAAACTGTTTATGTAGGTAAGGTGCTGCTACCAATATACGAGGGGTGATCAAAAAGTAATGATAATGGGTATGAAAAACTACGGTTCAGGTTAAAATATTAATTTATTTTTAAACATAGTCTCTTAACAAGTCAATACATTTAGTCCAGCTCTATTCCAAACCTAAAATACCCATATAAAAAAATCTTTATGTTAACTCTCCCAAAATGCCTCTACAGCGGCCATGACTTCACTATTATCTTCAAATTTCGTGTCCCTGAGATGTTCCTTGAGCCGAGGAAATAAATAGAAGTCGCTGGGGGCTAGGTCCGGAGAATACGGGGGGAGATCAAGGAGTTTGAAGCCAACTTCTTGAATGGCAGCCATCGCAACTTCAGCCTTGTGTGCCGGTGCGTTGTCCTGGTGGAACAGGACTTTTGCTCGCAGTTTTCCTCGTCTTTTCTCCTTGATAACTTGCCGCAATCTTCTTATTTGGTCATTGTAGTATATAACCTGTAATAGTAGCTCCCTTTTTCAGGTATTCAACCATGATTATTCCTTCGGCATCCCAGAAAATGGACGCCATAACCTTACCCGCAGAACTTGAAACTCTAAATTTCTTCGGTGTTGGTGAGGATGGCCTCTTTCATGTCATGGACTGTTGTTTCGTCTCAGGATCGAAATCCATGTGTCATCCATAGTCGCAAATTGAGTCTAATTTTTTTCTTGATCAGCTTGGAACTTGTCAAGATTGACCCTGGAATTGTTTAATCGCTTTTTCTTTTGCTCGTCGGCTAACATTCCCGACACCCAACGCGCGGTGACCTTTCTCATCTTCATTTCCCTAGTCAAGATCATCTGAAATCCCTGTGATCTCAACTAAATGTCGGATGGTCACTCTTCGATCAGCTAACACGAGATCTTAAACTTTTTTGACATTCTCCTTAGAACAGGACGCCCGTCGCGATGTTCGTCTTCTTTAGATGTTCTACCCATCTTAAACTCCTTACACCAGCGTCCAGCTGTGGAATATGGAGGAGCATTGTTCCCCAGCGTTTCCTATAAGTCAGCATGAATCTCTTTGGTAGACATTTTTTTCGAGCAGAGGTACTTGATGACGCTTCTCACTTCGTGTTTCTCCATTTTCGTGTTATCTCTCCGGCTGCTCGTACTCGAATGACTATAAGTCTATAACTCTGCGAAATACTGTCCTATTTATATGATTTTTGGTCTGGCAAGTCGTAAAGAACTAACGAGTTGATAAAAAATGTTTTAAGCTTTTTACTGTTTATAAAAATACCCGTTTATCATTACTTATTGATCACCCCTCGTATTATACACCATATTAGAAAACTGATGATACTACAAATAATAAAAATTGGAATTTTAGATAAAATATATCAACCTGTACCTGTACCTATGTGGTACAATGTAACGGAAGCATCCACTTACAATGGTAAAAACTGTAATATAGTTTTTACTTCGGCCAATATAAAACACATGTTATGTGTTTAAATATTGGCCAAAGTAAAGCTAGCTTATTAATCATCATAAATGTTAATTGAACTATCAGAAAGAAAAGAAAGGCCTTTATTTAATTTTCAATGTTCGTTTATATATGAAAAATAAAGTTATAATTTCCAAATTCGTAGAACAAAAGTGGTTTTCGTTGAAGGAAAACTCCTGAAAGATTGGATTACATTTTTCAATTAATCTGTTTTTTATTCATTGAATAATGCTGGTCCATGATGTTGTATTTTTTAGCAATATGTTCTTGATATAGCTAAAGTGTAGTAGTAGGTATAAACAGGAAGCTGTGAAAATCAGCATTTTCATTCATTTCTTACTCGAAGAAGGTAATTTTCAATAAAACTTATCACTTCTAAACAGTGTTTCTTTCTATTGACTACGTGTACCTTAATCGTATTCACTCATTTTCGACGATTAAATTTAACAATATTGATTTATATTTAGTACACGCATATAATTGCAACAACTAAAACTTATTATTTCGTTAAAATAAAATTTTGCTGGTTTGCATTTGATTTTAATTATGAGCCGTAAAATTAAGATTTTATATTTTCTATTGCAGCGTATTGTAATGTTATACATCAAAAATACAGTAAAATGTTTAGGATAGCATATAATGATAAGCCTCTTTAAAGAACCTCGTACCTATCTACATATATTTAAACAATCATTTAGGATGTGTGTCGATCAAAATGTGCTTATACTTATGTGATTGCATGATGTGTTCTGGCTGCCTCTAAAATAAACAAATACCTGAAATGGTCTCTAAAAGCACCTGTTTTCCTTTCAGGAGAACCTAGAGGTGGCCAGAAACCGAAGAGGCCCGATACGAATGTATCAGCTGAAGACGATTTTATAGATCACGTCCAGTCTACTAGAAAACCAACTTTGACACCAAAAGAGAAACGTATTATTATGAGAAATAACGTTTTACAAGTTCTGATGAAATCCACAGTAATGCCTTTCCGATGGCTAAAAAGTTCCTACAGGTGTTTTTACTGCTACGATATTTTTCAAGAAGCTTCTGAATTGAAGAATCATCAACAAACTCATTCTGGACATCAGATAAAAGAACAGGCTATGAGCAATTACTGGGAACCAGTGGTTTACGTAGACATCTCCGATTTGTCATGTGGATTATGTCCAGAACAGATTACAGACTTGTATGACCTTATTGACCATTTGATCGCTAAACACGAGGTTGTTTATAACAAAGACGTCGGTATTTGCATGGTGGCATTTAAACTGGACAATTTTAATGTCAATTGTCTCGCTTGCGGTGCCAGTTTTTACACATTCGGTCCATTATTACATCACACTAATAAGGATCATAAAGGAACGTCGGCAATTCTCTGCGAAGTCTGCGGCCAGCATTTTAAAGACGCTACGTTATTGCGTTTGCATGTCAAAACTGTTCATGAAAACACAGGCCTTTTATGTCCTGAGTGCGGAGAAAAGTTTGAGACAAGGCCTAAGTTAAAGACTCATCAGAAGAACCAGCACGATCTGGATAAGAAGTACAAATGTTTAGTCTGTTCTCAGACCTTTCAAAGTCATTACAAGAGGTCTCGACACATGGCTGCTGAACATAAAAATCGTCAAGAAATCAAATGTTTGCATTGTCCAAAGACTTTTGTCTTTCGAAGTATGATGATGACTCATTTACGTGATACCCATTTGAAGGTGCGAAATCATATCTGCGGTGTGTGCGGATGGAAAGCATTTAACAGCAATCGATTGAAAAATCATATGTATAAGCATAGCGGGGAGAAAAACTTTAAATGCGACGCTTGTGACAAAGCATTTACAACTAAAAAAATTATGCGGGCGCATTTTGCAAGAATGCACAAGAGTCCGCAGGCTCCAATGTTGCAGTATGACCATGCTTATGTCCCACAATAGCTGATTTTAGCTATTTATTTATATGCATTTGGAAATGTCACAATTTTAGATTTTTATTTATCACATTTAGATAAATAGATTATTATTTTTAAGATTAGGTACTATTTCTGAAATAGATAAGTCGCTGCTATGTTAATGTGTTTTATTTTACAAAACCAAACTCGTAACAGTTTCTTTATCTGAAATCAATTTAAGATAGTACATAGTAAGTAGAATTTTAAATTAAAGTCAGAAAGTACATGAATATTTTTTCGCTTTTTCAGACGCGATGGGCAGCGTAAACAACGGCTCAAAACCTCCAAAAACCAAAATAAAATCCTACCTTATAACAATACTACAAAAGACCACCGCCGTGCCCTTTAGTCCATACGAAAACAAATATAAATGCTTTTACTGCGAAAACATATTTATTCTTTTTTCTAAACTGAGAGAGCATACGATTCAGGCTCACAAACTTATAGACTTCGATGAAACTTTAAAAATCTGGTCGGAATTCAATTTAGATTCAAATTTAATGTTGGATATCCAAAATTTACATTGCAGGGAATGTAATAAACCAATATCTAATATGAACGATTTAAAAATACACTTTAGCGAAAGGCATGACGAAATTATACCAAAAGACATTTGTAACAACGTCATATGTTTTGAACTATCTGACGATTCTATGAAGTGTTTCTTATGTGAAAAAGAATTCGCGCTATTTCAGACTCTAGTAGAACATATGAAATCAAACCCTCATCTTACTTGCCAAACTTGTGGCGAGAGTTGTAGTAACGAAGGAGATTTTATTGAACATGAAAATACTTTTTGCAAACCTTGCAAACTCTGCGACATAAGATTTCAATCAAAACAGCAAAGGGCTGATCATTTAAAACTCGTTCACTGCAAAGGAATCCAGTGTGACTTTTGCTTAGAACAGTTTACGCAAAAAGAGGCTTTAAAACGCCACATCCGAAACATTCATTACAAAGAAAAAAATCGAACGTGTGATATCTGTGGAAAAACTTTCTTTAATACTGGATACTTGAATTTGCACAAAGTTAGTCATCGCAAGACAAAACCCTTCGAATGCGACATTTGCAAGAAGAAATTTGCAAGAAACGAGGCATTGAAACTACACAAACGTATTCATAATAATGATAGAAGATATGTTTGCAAAGTTTGCGGCAAAGCATTTGTGCAGTGGTGTTCTTTAAATATGCATAAAGTAGTTCATACTAGTGAAAGAAATTTCAAGTGTCCTATATGCGATAGGGCGTATAAAGATAAGAAAACTATGGAGAAACATTGTAGGAATGTGCATCAGAAAGAAGATTTGAGGAAACAGTCAAAGTTGTTATGTTAATCACTATAAACTATATAATGATAATAATTAATTATTATAATTTATATTATTACGTCCATTCGTCCAAGACTCTAACTAACATTTGATGGTAGACTTTTTTAAGAAAGGAGAAGAATCTAGTTCTTCGTACACACCCTAGGAATAGTTGCACGCTCACGCTAACTTATATGAAATCGTTGCTGAGGTCGTGTCGACCCACCACGCTGTTTTCCTCTTGGAAAAATAACCCTAGTAGTCCTATCGAGGAGCGCCAAAAAGGCAAGCATTCGTAAATCAGCCTTTAAAAAATGCTTGCATTTTTACTCAACTAATGTGGCGTAATACCAAAAAATCATCCTTTTTAAATTTTTTGCATGATTTGGCGCTCCCCTCTCGAACTATAGCTACACGATTGATCATATATACAGTTCAAACGTTATCTTTCTGCAATAGATTCGAAATGAGACGTTTATTATTGGTAGCTAGTTATTTTTAATACGTCTCAATGTTATACACACAGACATAGAGACTGGACTGACCGTTCCCTTTTAGGTATGAAGTAAATACAGGTTGCAAAGCGTGAGAGAGACAAAACAGCAATGCGTCCAGTAGTTGTCTCTGTCTAGAAATCTGATAAATCTGATTGGTCCACGTCACAGGCTTCTGATTATGTCACCTTGTCACTCAGGAAGAAAAGAGACAAATTGCGTTGTCTCTTTCTAGAGAGACCAATTTTATGAGGGTACTGCATACTACTGCCTCAAACCTTTATTCATATTTAATTTAAGTTCCCAATATCTTGTTAAAAATTTTGCGGAGTTTAAAATTACGTTTACTTAATTATTTTATGAATATAATACTATAAAGTTAATATATTTTAATTAAAATTTGACAATGTTAAATTTATTCCACGCTGTGTAACAGTTACTAAGTTGATTTAAAAAGTTGCTTTACAAGCAAATACAAACAATTATTTCTCGATTTCAGACGAAAAAAGAAAAAGGAAGAAACAGACCGTTGAAGAAAGCTACGAAGATATTTATGTTACACACGGAAGTAGGCTACGGAATATGGTATACGATGATGATGATTATGATGATTCAGACAATGATTTCTTGGTTATAGATGAAGGAATAAAGCCGACGAGAAAAACCGTTGACAAAACAAAGAAAAAGGCAGTTGAAAAACCTAATAAAAAGACTGGAGTTGAAGAAGAGGCTAAAAAAGAGACTCGCCATCTCTTAACGGTCATCATAGAGACTTCAACGGCAATGCCGTTCCGGAAAAATGGGAATACCTACAGATGCTTTTACTGTGAAAGCGACTTTTATTACGCCTCAGAATTGAAAACTCATACTCTAAACGAACACAACAATGAAACTAAAAGACAATTAAAACAAACAATCAATAAAAACGTTGTCAAGAAAAATCTTTTAGTAAAATTAGACGTAACAGAACTATCTTGCAAAATATGTTTAGAATCTTTTGAAAATCTTCAGGACCTCGTATTCCATTTTCGCAAACACGATAAAGTCGTGACTGAAAATTTAGACAATATGTTATGTTTAAAGTTGTCAGATAAGGAGTTCAAATGCTTATATTGTGACAAAGAGTTTGCGTACTTCAAAAATCTGTACATACATCTTCACAGAGAGCATGTAAAAAGACGTTTTATATGTGAAGCTTGCGGTCTCAATTTTACTACTAACCAAGGTTTAAACAATCATACGGCATACGTCCATAATCAGGGCAGTTTTGCTTGTCCTGAGTGTGGTAAAAAATTCGCTGCTCAACATCTCCGAAGCGCTCACATGAAGCGGTCACATGATGCTGAAAATTCAAAATGCCACGTTTGCAAAGCGGTGTTCGGTAGCATCAATCAAAAAGCAACACATTTGGCAAAAGAACACAATATTTGGATTTCAAAAGCGTTTAAGTGTAACGAATGCGCAAAAAGTTTTAAATACAACAATATGTTAGTTACGCATGTGAAACGCGTGCATTTGAAAGAAAAATTGTTTACATGTGAACAGTGCGGTGATAAGTTCTTTGAGAAGAAACTGTTAGAGTTACATCAGATAAAACATAGTAATGCAAAGCCGTACGAATGTAACATTTGCTATAAAAGGTTTCCAAGGAAAAATGCTTTGTACAGACATAAAAAAATACATTTAGACCCCAGTCATATGTCTGTGAAAGAAAGACGTTTAAAAGAATTCGAAGAATTTACCACAACGACACGGGTGCTCCCTGTAACATAGAATATTGAATCGAGACGATACAATTTTTTGTAAATATACTTAAGTAGCATTTTTATATGCGTTGATTTTTGATCAACTATTTTTTGAACTGAAATAAGGGTTTTGAATTTTAAAACTACAGCTATCTTTTGCTAGTTCTTTGTTGCGAAGTGTCTGTTGTTATCATATAAGTATTTTATATATTTAAATTATTTCTATATCGTGCAAACTTTGTCGTTTTTATTAAGTTTTCGAATTGATTACATCTCATACGCTTTACAATTGCTAAATAAGATGACGGTTGTTGTTACTAAGCGAGAAAATAAATATCGTAACTTAAATAAAGCAATATTGATCGCAAACATAGTTTAAGGAATTGACTGTACCTTCTTAATTGTTAATAAGTGGTAGCTAAGCAATAAACAAGTTCTCTTCAGAACAATAATAATTAGAAATAAATATATCACTAGCCAACAAAAAAGTAGTATCTTCTTTCTCGCTTTCAGACGCGCAGAAGAAAAAGGACATCAATTTGGAGATGATGAAAATGACTCGTCTGCTACTTGTAGATATTCTAGAAAACACAACAGCCATGCCTTTCAGGAAGATGGGTCAGTGTTTCAGGTGTTACTACTGTTCTACAAACTGCTATTTTGCATCGGAACTTAGAACTCACTATGCAAGTAAACATCAAAATGAAAATATCAAACTATGGGTCAAAAGAAATGTTACACGGAGAGCTATATTAGTCAAGTTAGATATAACTGACCTTAGTTGCAAAATATGCTCAAAAAATCTTGAAAATCTACAAGACTTTGCCGTACATATACGAGAACATGACAAGAAAATAGCAAGCGAAGAATTTGACAATATCGTTTGCGTCAAACTAACAGACTATCATCTGAAATGCACGTATTGTGTTAAAGAATATTCATTTTTTCCTCAATTATATTCACATATACATCAGGAGCATTTGAAAAAGAATTCGATTTGTCCAACTTGTGGCTTATGCTTTGCAGATGATCGTAGTTTAAGTAGTCATATTAGAAAACATGTTGATAAGAAAACAACATTTGATTGCACCGTTTGTGATCGGAAATTTTACACTGCGATTAATCGTTCTAAACATATAAAACGTACACATGGAAATAACAAATGCACCATATGCGGACTTACACTAAGAAGCGAATTCCAAAAAGAAAATCACATGGCTAAAGAACACGACTTTTATATAAGAGAATTCAAATGCGATCGATGTCCTAGAAAGTTCATATTAAACAAATTCTTAGTAAAGCATATAAAAAATCAACATTTGAAAGAAAAAAACAAATCGTGCGATGTGTGTGGCGCTAGGTTTTTTGACGTAGCAATTTTAAATCAACATAAAATTACTCACAGTGATGAAAAACCGTTTGAATGTAGTACTTGCAATAAGAAATTCGCTAGAAGGAAGACATATCGTCAACATTTAAGGATTCACGCAGACGAACGTAACTACGTCTGTAATGAATGCGGAAAAGCTTATGTGCATCACAGTGGGCTCGTGTGGCATAGGAAAACTCATGAAAAGAATAAGGGCAACCAAACACAAAGCGGAGAAACGCCAGAGAGTTCTGTTTTAAGTTCTTGATATCCACCGAGCTGTAGTAAAGCATGAGGAAGAAAATAGAGACTGTTGGTGTTGGTATTACAACAATATGTGACTTAATTAAATTCTGATAATACCTAGCTAATTTGTTTCTGCTTAAGCCATTAACAGGTCGTTACATTGTACACGTTATCAAAGATCAAAGCGCCATTAAAAAAATAAATTTGTATAAAAAAATTTACACTACGATTAGTGTTATGCCGCGCTCTGTAAAATTTATAGACCAATTTATCAGTATCTCACTCTCTTCCTTTACTCCCTTTTTCTCGCTCCAGGAGAGGGCAAAAAGATCGATGATCATCTGAAAGAGCAAAAAGAACGACGGATTTAAGAAGTTATCCTGACTTGGCAACTAAAATTATTTTACAAATTATTTCTCTTCAATCGCTTTCATCATCATCATCAGCCTATCGCAGTCCACTGCTGAACATAGTCCTCTCCAATTGCACGCCACTTTGTTCTATCTTCGACTTCTCGCATCCAGCTCCTGCCAGCCGTTTTACGTAAATCATCACTCCACCTGGCCTGAGGGCGTCCTACAATACGCTTGAGTTATATTAATCTTATAAGCAATTGGGATGGGTGCAAATGTACATAAGTTAACATTTCAGCAATAAGTAGATATTTTAATGTATTTTTTGTCAGTTGTTAAAAGAGGACCAAGTATTAAGCCTTGAGGTACACTCTGTATTACTTCAAGGATCGATGCTTGAACCTTTACTAACTGTTCAAACGAATGGATATAAATATAGAAGCAATATAGATATGCAATAGAATTTAACAATAGTTATTAAGATTCAGGCCTCTTTTTTGAGAGGTATAATTTCTATGCAATAAATAAATGTATGTTTATTAATTAATTTTAATATTTTGAATCTAATTTTATCCTTATTTGTAAACCCAAAATGGTGTTTGTCTGTCTCTTTACATAAATAGATTTAGGATATGTTCCGATATGCACTGGAGTACTGTAAGGTGTGACGTCAATGTAGTATACTGTGAAACCGTTCCGTTATAGCTAGTTATACTGGTTATACTGTCATCCACGTACCTATGTTAACACTGACATGACTATAAAAGCTAACTCTGGGTAGGGTCGATACTTTGAAATAATACCATTCGGGTTTTCTATCTATAGTAAGCTATTTTAACAGACTGTTAACGTTATTGAGACCAGCCGTTAGTCTTTAATGTTAATCCTCGTATTTCGTTATGGGAGGGCTTGGGCTTGACCTTTCCCCCAAAGGGGGAAAGGTACGGCAAAGGAACTGTAAGAGACGCCCTTTACTCTCTGGACCAATATGAAGGTACATTGTATGATTTTTAGTCGGTCCTAGTCAAGCGCGGATCCAGAACTCTGTTTTGGAAGGGGGTAACATTTGACTCGACCGGCCGGCAGTTTCATTGAAGAATCATTTATTGTGTAACGCGCGCTTAGGGCAGAGGGCAATTGCCTGTCAAAACATATCGGGTCGCTGTCGAAACTCAAATTCCCCGAAAAAATAGGTGTTTCAGTCGAATCTGGGGGGCCAAGGGCTCCCCATTTTCGATTTTTTAGTTATGTATGTACAATCGGCCTACTCGGCGGTCGTACACCCTTATGGCTATAATGGCTTGCGAGAAACGTTCGCTCTCTACGTAAGCGCACTCACACAGGCACATCTGCGCCTTATCGGATGCAAGGAGGCGGGGTCCTTGTTTTTTTTAGTGCATTGCGTTGTTGTTGTGCATATTTCGAGCCGATTAGACAGTTGTAAACACATATTAATAAAGGATTGTGACTTTTGTTGTAAGCGCGCTTTTTGCAGTTGCCCGAAATAGCAATGAATTATTTTATTGTAATACATACAAATCTACATTAATATTATAAATAGTTTATTTATATATTTATTCGTTTGTGTTGTTGAAATTGTAAAGAGGTAGTTTAAAGCTTGGAGAGGAATATAGTATATTTTGCCTCAATACTATTATACATATGGAATTGTGGACGGGGGTACGGGAAACTGTTAGCTTTTAATATTTTTATGAATTACGTTTTGATTTTTAATCTATCTTTTCAAAAAATATGAGTTAGTAGAGGGGTTTAAAACTAGTGCCTGTAATTTATGAACTAGAACCTATTTTCGATGTTTTATATTGTGCGTATGTTTTAGTATGATTCTGTTAAGTAGGATTATCGAAATTATTTAATTTATTTTTTGTAAAATTATTTGCATTTTTGATACATATCCATACTGATATTATAAATGCGAAAGTAACTCTGTCTGTCTGGCTGTCTGTTAGGCTTTCACGCTCAAACAGCTATACCGATTTAGATGAAATTTGGTATAGAGATAGTTTGAGTCCCTGGGACATCCACGCGGGCGGAGCCGCGGGCTTAAGCTAGTAATATATGTTTCAATAATGCGAAATGATCGTTTTGTAAGAAATATGTTACAAAACGATCATAAATATTTTTCAAATATGTATTTAAGTTATTTACGTCTTCATTTTGGCTTGCCCCACGTAAGTATTTAAGAGGTAATTTGATGCAACTATGAGTTCTATGATTAATCTATACTTATATTTTTTGAGAGTTCGTTTGTATGTTTGAACACGATAATCTCGGGAACTATTGGGTCAAATTGAAAAAAATATGTTACTGTTGGATAGCCTATTTATCGAGGAAGGCTATAGGCTATATAACATCACGCTACAATCAATAGGAGCAGAGCAGCAATGTAAAATGTTGAAAAACGAGGAAAATTTAAGCTGACGGAGTTTGCTGGTCTTCGTCTGCTTCAGACAGCTAGTATGCTACGAGTATATATAGTTGTTCCTAGTGACTTTGCTCGCGTATATCTTGATTCGAGAGATAAGAATCCTACATCCTTCACCTGTTTTAAAACCTATATTATTTTATAAGTTCTCTGTTATAAGTATTTTATCTAAATTTAATTTCAAATAATCATTGGATTGATTTAACGAAATAAAGATATTTGAAATTTCAAATTTAAATCGGGCTAGTAGTTTCAGGGTTAACCTCTACATACAACTTTAACTCTTTAATATTAATAATATGTATGGTTTTAATTCAGCAAGTTATATTTAATTTTTAACCAGTAATTATTTTAATAGAAATAAATGTATTACCTGGAATGAGGGCAAGAAATAATGAAACGAGTAAATTGTTTTATTAATTTTATGGATCACTCAAACAATTCCATTACACATTTAATACATAATTATACTTTAAATTGTGGATGAGGTATGCAAACTAAAACAATAACGATATATTTTTAGTATTAAATTATTATTTTACCCTGCTATATAGTCATCAAAGTGCTTAATTACCAATTACTTTATCAATAAATATTATAGTAATAACGTCTTAGTTAGTGATAATAGTCAGTTTCATTAAATTTTTAAATTTACTGTCTCTGTGGCGCGGTGGGAGTGTATCCGACTGCTACGCAAGAGGTCGTGGGTTCGATTCCCACACGGGACACCAATTTGTGTAATCCACAAATTGTTGTGCCGAGTCTGGGTGTACTTTGTGTCCCTGACTTGTATGTTTGTTAAGACCCCACGACACAGGGCTTGTACCCACGACTGCGGGAGTCGTCTTTTTAAATTAAGTAACAATGTATGAATTAATGTATTATCTCAGATGCTAGCTTATATTTATTACAGTAAAATAACCAATAAGTTTAATTTAGAATACATTTTAAAATAATTACAAACATTTAATTTCAATACAATCTATTGGCTCTTCCGTCAATAAATATTAACTCTCCTGAAACATCTGCAGTCATCTACCCCCACATATTAACAATAAATCGTCCTCACATTCACACTTCCAGATTCACATTTCTGGGCTTGTATCTAGTATTTATTTAAAAAAAATCGTCTGAAAATTTAGCGTGTGATAAATCATAACCTCTGTACTCTCGAGCGAAACGCACTCCTGCTTCTTCTAGGTCCTGGCCTAATTTTTGTAGCGGAATAATGCACACATTTCTTATAGCCTGCATGCCGCAGTCAAATAGTCTAGCGAACGTCGACGTCTTGGTAAATGGCTGCACTTCGTATGTGCTAACCATTTTCGTTACGCGATCCGACGTTAAAAGAGTCCTCCTCAGCATCCAGCTTTATCCAACGTCACGCTGTAAGCTCTCTGAAAAAAAATAACAAGTTAAAATAAATGTATAAAAGATCTTCGATACCTATTCATTAAAAGTTTGAATGAATAGAACAGTAAGTCAAGCACATTTTTAAAAATGTGTTATTTCATTATACTTAATATTATATCTTTACAAATCAACAGACAATGAACGAGTTGTTACTGATAAAATTAGATAATAGTTCTTAAACAGTTGAAATATGATTGAAAATAGAATATGCGTTATTATGAGAAGCTACCGTTTGCGAAAACAAATTCGCATGCAAACTATTATCAACCCTATTCGATTGATTTTAAAGATGATAATTGCCATAAGCGTTTCCAGTTTTAGAACATTTACTGTGCGTAGGTATCATGAACCAATTATTTCGGCAAATATATTTATGGCACCTGGAATTAACGAACCGTGGGAAAGCAAAAACTTATTGCATGCAAACTATTTTCAGTTCTTGTGTAACGATTTAAAGACGATAATCGATTAAAGGATTCTCAGTTTTACAACTTTTACTATGGGGATCATAAATCTATTGTTTTATCAACACAATATACGTTTTATGATGCCTAAAATTTACTAAAACGTGGGAAGAAAACAATTTATTTTGTCAAAAGTAAGAATGAGGATTTTCAATACTTCAAAAAATTTAACATAATTTATTTTGTTTAAACATAAATATTTTAAAAAGAATTATACATGACATCTTTAATGTGAGAAAAATATAAATGAAACACTATGATTTAATAAGGGTGGATTTAAGTATAAATCATAGAAAAAAAATATAAGTGTATAAAAGCACGAAATTCCTACTCTTCACATATCAGTAGAGACAGCCTTTTATATGTTGCCACTCGTTCTACAAAATAGTTTTTGTTCCGATTAGTACTACGTTTCGTTAATATATTTCAGATTAATTGATCGAGTGAAAGTCTAGTTTCAAGAAGTTCACCTTTAAAAAATATACGAATTAGCAAGTGACTCAGAACGCCACGTTTAAAGTAAACTAAATGTAAATATTATTGGACATCAAAAAATATAAATGAACTTTTACTTTACATTGATTTATGAAAAAGAGGTTTATGAATTTATAATAAATCATTTTTATTATCATTTATTTGTTGAATAATCATAAGTAGTTCTAAACCTATGTATGATAATAAAATAAAAAATATATTTAAAATATATTTTTTAAAATAAAATTACTTATTTTCTTATCATTTCGGTAGTAAATTAGTAGAATGATTTTTCGACAATCATCGTTATATTTGAATATATTTACATAAATGTTTAATAAATTATGCACTTAAATCTTTCTCACCCATTGCACCGTCTATTAACAAAAACCATTTAATAGTTAATGTTTTTTTTTAAATTATATACGAAATAAATACATTTCGTAAAATTCAAATAATAAGTTTAAATGCTTAAAATATTAGAAATAAAAAACTGCGATTGATGAAATAACTAACCCTAATGTCTGCCATCATCATTGAGAATATTATTATATTATAACAACGAAACAAACCTTAGCTATGAAATTAACCATCGTCTTCTGAAATATTGATTATATTATTATTTGGTCTCCCCAATTACTTTATAACCAATAGTCAATTCTATTGTTAAACATAATTTATAATTATTGTAATAAAATATACGAATAATTTGAATTTGACTTACCGTAACATTGGTAAAGGTTTGAATCCTTGGCCATGAAGATCCAAAATTTTATTCACGGTTTAAATTTCGGTTAATTGTGAAAACTCACTGAGGTCAGCAAGAAAGCATCCAACAGTTCAGTAAAACACAGCCACCGTAGGTAAACAGATGAAGAAGAAACTGTCCACTAATTCACACCACAAGTCAACGAGAGTTCTATTAGTAGTCAACGAAGTGTCAATCGGAATCCGTAAACAGAACAAGTCGTGAGCAAAATACAGTAAACATGCGCGCGTCATCATACAAGGAAGTGCAAATTGCAACTAAGTTAACTAAAATGTTTTATGTTCCCGTTGGTTAAGGTGTGACCTTAGCCCCGTCCTAATTGGTTGAAAGTAAAATGTGGGAGTGGTTTTTGCGTTTGTGTGTGTGACCGAACCGTTGTGAACCGCTCATAGCAAAATATTTTCAGGTGGTCGAGCATCAAGTGGGCCGATTGTACGTTTTTTGAGCGATCAAATCGCTACTCACTTTCTCGCCGTTGAAGTGACAGGTGCCTAAAGGTTCATTTCCGTGCAAGCGACAGACGCGCGCGTCAGACGCTTGTCGTAAGCCGCTCGCGGCTTACGACAAGCGGCTGAGGTAAGTGACAGACGCGCGCGGCCGACGACTGTCGTAGGCCTGCGCGCGCACTGTGAATATTGTCGCATCGGCCGCGCGCGTCAGACGCTTGTCGTAAGCCGCTCGCGGCTCGCGATCGGCAGCGATGCACGGAAATGAACCTTTAGGGTCTATTAAAAAAATAAACTGTCAGTTCGCCATAGTTTATCTTATCTGCCTTATGTAAGTTTAGTAAATAATGAATAAAGAGCAATACTCCCGATTTTTAAATCGTACATAATAATATTGAAGTACATTTGTTTATGTTTTACTATACTTAGATAGTATCAAACGCTTTCGTTAGAAATGAAATTTTAGTGAGTTTAATCTGTTTACATTTTGTTATACGTTAACGTTTATATATTTAGAATTATTTTGTTATTATATATAAGCAGCTAAGTACTTATAATGTTAGTCTATGTGACATAATTAATAAAAAAATATATGAACAACATAGTTTTATTGAACTCATTAATATCATTCCATCTGAAGTCTATGTTCCCACTGCGGAAATTTAACCCCTTCACAGTGTTAAGGATAAAAATATATTCGTAATTTAAAATGGAAAGTGCCTCAATGACTAGCATCAGCGCAGGACCAGATGCCTTTTCACACATTCGCATTTACCAGACAGCCCGGGTGAAAATAATACAATCTTGAGCAGATTCAAAATCTTCCAAAACTGAACGTACTTAGGTGACCACCCTAAATGAATCTGCCACACACACGACTTTACATGAAGTGATGTGTGAGAAGGCACTAACAGTATCCTTTCTTATTTCAGGACGAACCAAAGAAGACAAAATATTAGACAGACGTCGAAAGGAACATCTGGCGACATTATTAACCATCATCATTCAAAGTTCCACTATTGTGCCCTTCCGATGGCACAAAAGCAAATACATGTGCTTCTACTGCCGGTCCCTTTTCATTGAGAGCTCAAAACTCAAAAGGCATACCACATTAAAGCACCAAGAAATCGATATAGAAGAAATTATTATCAGAACTCTTTACAGAAAACACAGGATTAAAATCGACGTGACAGATATCTGGTGTTCTCGCTGCGAAAGTCAGTTCGAAGAGTTCCAAGAGTACTTCGACCATTTATCTGTAATTCATGGAGTATTTATTGATGATGAAGTAGCACAATCATTCGAATGCTTTACTTTAGGAGATCACGGAATGCACTGCTTGGAATGCGGACAAAAGTTTAGGTTTTTTGGACCATTACTTAAACACAAAAATAAATATCATACAGAACATTTTCTTTGTGAGATTTGTGGAGTAGGATTTGTTGATAAACAAAGCGTTGATACACATGTGAAACAAGTGCACTCAATTAAGACTTGCAAGCATTGTGACTTGACATTCTCAACGAGATATTCTTTAATAAACCACGTGGAAGCCGTACATACGACTGAAAAGTTAAAGTGTCCTTTATGTCCGGAAATCTTAGGGAATAGGTACTTGAAGAAACGACACATGGCTTTGGTGCATGATTGCAAGAGATTTCAATTCGTATGTGAACTGTGTTCGAAGATATTTGTGAGGCATAATAAGTATGTCCAGCATAAGCTGAGGGTACATTATAAAATAAAGAATTGTACCTGTGAAGTTTGCGGACATAAAGCGTTTGACTCCGATGAGATGAGGCGACACATGGTGTGTCATGATGACACAAAGCCGTTCAAATGTGCGATTTGCGATAAAATGTTTAGAAGAAAGAAGACTCTAGTGATTCATATGAAAACGCATAATATAGTTTCGATATCAGATGCTGGCATTTAGTTAATTAAAATGTTGTTTTAAATATAGGTGTTTTATTTTATGTTATACTAGCTGTTCCACTTCACAACTTCGTGTGCGTAAATTTTCCCCATTTTTGCAACATTTCTCATTGCTGCTTCGCTTCTATTGGTCGTAGCGCGATGTTATATAGCCTTCCTCGATAAATGGGCTATCCAACAGTAAAATACTATTTTAATTTCCTGAGATTACCGCGTTCAAACAAACAAACTCTTCAGCTTTATAATATTATTATAGATTATCATATAGGTAAGGTTTCTTAGAACAAATTTTGAAATTATATATATCAAGCTATCAAGTTTTAACGAGACGCTCAACATAATGTAAACGACAAATTTATATAGTGGTATGTTAGTGAAGAAAACAGGTGTTAAACATGACAAACTTAACTTTTCCGTTGGAAAACTATTGTCCCCGTAGTTAGTTTACCAATCACAAATAAATTTGTAATATTTTTTTTTTGTGGTGCCGCGATTATGGCTTTTAAATGTGCTACTGGGGTCGCGTCTTTAATAAATTACCACTATATAAATTAGTTGAGAAAAAATATCAACATGCTCTAAGTATTAGCTGCCCGTCCTGGCTTTTCATTACAACATATTTTCTATTTCACGGTAAGCCTCCGTATTATGTGTAGGTACAGTGGACTGAAAACTGAGAATCCAACAAGTCTTTAAAACTTACAACTACTTTATATTCATGTTGCCGTTGTTAAAAACGAAAGTAGGTACCTAAGACTATTTTTCTGCTTGGTTTTTACCCCTAAGTTACTGGGCCCATTTGGATTAAATTTTCTTATGGACCTCGACAATTGAACCTAAATTCCAGAATTTGCATTGCCACCCGACGGAATTCAGGAATCACCGCATGTTTCCGCGTTCTAACATTATAAGTAGTACAGGACATCCCTACCGCTGATGTTCGTCAATTCTATATCACTGTGTCACGTGAAAAACTATACTGCAATTTATTAAACTTCACAACTATTATTTCAGATTACCAAACCGTGCTAGCAGACGAAAGGTACGCCGAAAAACAGCGAAAAGACGACCTAACGACGTTGATCACCATCGTTCTGGAAAATTCTTCTATAATGCCTTTTCGATGGGCTGCGAATAAATACATGTGCTTCTTTTGTTGCTGCACTTTTGTAGATTGCGCACAACTTAAAGAACATACGTTGGAAGAACACAAAGACGCCAAATTAAAAAGAGTATTAAGAACTTTACTTGGCAGTAGTCGCGTCAAATTGGATACTTCGAAAATCTTCTGCAAGAAATGTCCAAAACAGTTCGGAAGTTTCGATGGATTTTTAGATCATGTTTACGAAGGTCACGATTTAAAATTCAATAGGGACATTGCTAGATGCTTGTTCACTTTCAATCTATCCGATGATGGCATGTCTTGTCATGAATGTGGACAAGAATTTCGATTTTTTGGACCGTTATTGAAGCACGCACACAAATTCCACAATAAATACAAAACGTTTCTTTGCGAGATTTGTGGGCAAGGGTTTGTAGCGAAAGCTAACGTTGAAAGTCATATTAAAAACGTCCACAGCCTGAATGATAGACATTGTCACAAGTGCGATAAAGTCTTCAGGAATCCTTATGCACTTCAAGTGCATCGAGAAAAGGCTCACAGAATAGAATCGCTCAGATGTCCAAAATGCCCTGAAGTTTTTGGTTCGAAATATCTCAAAAAGCGTCACTTAGCATTAGTTCATGATGTCAAAAAGCTACAATTCGGTTGCGATGAATGCGATAGGGTCTACACAATGAAAAGTAGACTAGTCCAGCATAAATTACGAACACATTTGAAACAAAAAACGGTTACCTGTGACATTTGTGGTTTCAAAGTTTTTAATAACGATCTTTTGAAACGTCACATGGTTCGCCATGATGATTCTAGGCCGTTTCAATGTGAATATTGTAAGAAAAGCTTTCAGAGGAAAAAGACTTTGGAGGTTCATACAAGGATTCATACAAATGATAAGAGGTATGCTTGTAAAGAATGTGGGAGGGCGTTCGTTCAGATTACAAGTTATAAGCTTCATATGAGGGTGCATCATGGGGGGAACGAAGGCTCCTCGTGGAACTGAGAGTATTTATTAGTGGGTGATCGCAGCTACTGTTACATCAGTACCAGCTGACAACATCTGCATCAATTTTCCCCGTTTTGCAACATTTTTCATTGCTGCTCCGCTCCTATTGGTCGTAGCGTTATGTTATACATGTTGTAACGGAAAGGTCTGGTCAAATTTTAGCAGCGGATAGGGTATGTTATCAGTATTGCACCCATCATGGTGCCATAGCTGGTTGCATTATTAGGTACATAGTTAAAGCATATTCTTTTTGTCAAAATTCAGTAGTGAAAAGCGTATGGCATAAGAATTATACCTCCACTGGTACAAAATCGATTGGATTATTGTGGCATTAAACTTTTTAAGATAAAAAATTTAATTAATAATTTTCATTCTCATATAAACGATAAAATTAACAGTATCCCGATTTTGATAAGATTTGGTATGTTCACTCAGTATAATGAGCACATACCAACCCTTGAATATGACCACACCTATCTGTTACACCTTTTATAACCTACTTCGATAAGTACACAAACAGTAAATTATTTTTTCAATCCGGACCTATAGTTCCTGAGATTATCGCGTTCAAACAAAGAAACAAACTCTTCAGCTTTATAATATTAGTAAAGATTATGTAAATATTGTATTATAGTTATTAATAATTTTGTGCTCTCGTGTTATTTATTACCTGTTACAATTAGAAGCGACGGTAGTCCAGTGCTTAAGCTATATGCCATCGGATTCGCTATCGACAATCCCACCCAATAAACTATCGAAGTGTATCCACTTCTAACACTATAAATTTAGTTTACCTGGAGAGGTTAACCCTTACATGCACTAACACTATCTATTTATGCACGACATCATCCATGATTCGTAGTTATTGTACATACATGGTATGGACGTACCCATTTTTTTTTGTGTCTAACTCTGCACTTCTTTCTCTCTTTCTTCTTTAACACTTACTTTCAGTTCTTTTCTCTCTCTCTCGAATACACTCTTATGTACATTTATGAATACCCTTAACTTACCTTTCACGATTGTAAAGAAGGGAGCCTGGAGATCTGTCATACAGGTTTCGAACCTACTACGGACTCCAGCTCTCATAAATGCTGTATGCTACTAAATTGTAAATTATTTTATGTAATAAAACATGTACCTTTTTGAGAGGAATAAAATGATATTATTATTATTATTACCATGGCAATCTGTTGCACACAACAATTAGCCACCGTTTTTCTGATGTTTTAATCTGGTTAGGGCTTTTATCTTGGAGAGATACTTCTCAGATGAGTGTTTCATTCCATCCTGACGAATCTATTTTGAAGAGTTGGTACGTTATGTCTCTTTAGTATTCGATATTGGAGACCTTTGTCTCCACTCAGTTGAACATCATGCTCATTTTTGTGTTTTGATAGTCTTTTCTGGTAGGCGTCACTATATTTTGCTATCTCCTGTTTGACAGTTGGTAGGTAAAAATAGCCCTCAGTGTTTTTGTTTGAAATCTTTCCAATACCTCTATGTTACTGTTGCTGGCTGTACCTCAGAGTTGTATGCCATATGTCCATATTGGTTTCAAGATGACTTTGTATACTAACAACTTGCTATGTCTGCACATTTGTAAGTGGCGTTCGATTAGCCATTACATATTACGCAGTTTTATATCTAGTTGCTTTCTCTTTGTCCAAATGTGTTATTGCCATGTCAGCCTTCTGTCCAAGTGCATGCCCAAGTATTTTGCATTATCGTATAACGGGATTTTCTCATTAATAAGTGTAACTGGTGGATATGTGTCTCTCCTGAGAGTGAAAGTAACGTGTGTTGGCTTACTTTTATTTTGCGTGAATTCTCCAAGTTTTAAGCCAGTCCTCTATTTTGTTAATGTGATGTTGCAGGTGGTCTGATGCAATTATTGGAGTTGTGTGTGTGGATAACAAAGATGTATCGTCTGCATATTTTGCGACCGTTGTCCTGTCTGTTGTTGGTAGGTCAGCAGTAAGTATTATGTAGAGAATTGGGCCCAGTAAACTTCCCTATGGTACCTACTCCTGATTTAATCTCATACAAGTTTGAGAGTTCATCGTGCTGCTTTACTTCAAAACATCGTTACCCATGATCATTTTTAGGGTTCCAAAGCCAAAATGGCAAAAACGGAACCGTTATAGTTTTGGCATGTTACAGATAATATAATACTATTAGTCATGTCCATCTGTCTGTCACAGGCATTTTACTCCAAGACTACATGAATATTCATGAAATTTGGCAAAAAGGTGTCTTGTAGTAGCCGCTACTTAGTTTGATAGCTAAATAATAACTATGAATATTTTTAGGGAGGGCACTCCATATATTTGACAGAAGCTGAATTTTTTTTCAGCATACTTTAACGTGTGGCGCATCATACGACAGGTCTTTTAAAAACATTTTAAGGTTTATAATAAACTTTTTTGATTCAGCGAATATTTTTTGAAATACCTAATCGCTCAGTTATTTGCATAAATTGTGTCACTTAACTTTTGAACCGTGTGACCAAAAAATATGTATAGGCCTATGTAGGCTTTTTTGCAATTTCGGAGGAGGGTTTTGGGGGTTACGCAGCAGGGATGTTACGGAGTTTCGACTGGCGACTCCGAAAGGTCGGAATTTCCGATTGATTTTACACCTCCGACTCCGACATTATTAATCGGAGCTACCTACCGTGTGGCGGCCGTTCTTATAAGCTAATTTATACTTAACCCCTGGCCCGTCCCAACAAAATGGCGCTTAATAAATGTATGAAGTAAAACAGGGGCAATTGCCTCCCCCCCTCCCCCAGACTTGACTTAATGACCTTTTTTTGGGGGGGAATTTGGGAATTTTGACACTGGATCGGAGTGTTTAGGCAGGCAATTGCCCCCCCTCGGTGGTAGTGGATATGGTGTTGAATCAAATGCACTCCCACGCCCCCAGCCATATGAGCGCCTTACAATTGACGGGTTGAGTTTAATGTTACCCTCCCAGAACAAACTTCTGGATGAGAAATGATTACCTGACTACTAAAAAGAGGTAAGTTTGGATGAAGGACAAGATAGGGGAGAATATATTTTATACCCATGAACACTTTCCGATTGGCAAGCTTTCATAATACTTTCAACGATTTTGATGAAATTTATTACCGAGGTAGCTTGAAGCAAGGCTAAGGCTTCTTTCTATTGTGGCAGCAACTTACCTATGCGTGGACAAAGGCGCGAGGAACAGTAGGGAATAAAATAAAAAACAAAATATAGCTTAGATATTTATTATCACTCCGAAATATATAAAAACGTATAAATACATTCAATATTTACATAAGTACATACCTAATATTCAGCTAGTATGAATCTAATAGCATTATTGATTAATGAAGCAACCCAGCTCAAATACTTGCTTAAATAATAATAATATCTTGGGACAACTCGGACAATGCTATCTGATCCAAACTAAGCAGAGCTTGTATCTACTATGGAAACCAGACAACTGATAAACATACTTATATATTTCTAAATACATACATATTATAGATAAATAACACCCAGACACAGAATAAATTACTGATCGCCAAAATGATTTGAATTGATTTTTGATTCGTTCAATGAATTAATATTAATCTATGAGCCGTTTGAATATTTGGCAGTGATACTTTTATAGCGTTCGTTTATAGGTCAGAATTATTACTAAGCGGCGGGTTCGAATCCTGCCCATTATACTACCACTCCTAACACAAGCTATTCAGCTTAGCTGGAGGCGTTAACAGTATAGCAAGTAATGTGGGACCACAATCCCACATTGCTAGTTATCTTGCTTGATTACTTTGTTTTCTCATGGGCATGTTTTTTTTTCTTTATATTAATTACACAGACACAGAATAAACTATGGTGCTCATCACATAACATTTTATTCTGGGTGATCGAACCCACGACCTCCTGCTTAGCAGTCAGAGTCATTAACCACTAGACCAACAGGCCAGTCAAAATAAAGTTACAAATAGTTCAGCAACCGCATGACAGCAACGTGTGTGCCTGCATGCGATTAACAACTCTATTTATATGAGAAATAAGGACGGTATTTAATTATCAATGGATACATGGGTACTCGATCAGGGTTAATAATTTGGATTCTATAAACGTTGGTTTAAGCCAGCCATACTCATCCTTATTGTTATAGGGGCCACAAATAAAATAATAATATCTTATGAAAACTCACACAACGCCATCTGATCCCAAACTAAGCAGAGCTTGTACTATGGAAACCAGACAACTGATAAACATACTTATATATTTCTAAATACATACATTTTATAGTTAAATAACACCCAGACACAGGATAAACCATCGTGCTTATCACACAGTTTTTATCCTGGGTGGAGATCGAACCACTAGACCAACAGGCCAGTCATATGTGTTATCCATAGTGTCGCGGGCCGCATAAAATGATTTGTACCAAGTTACTACATACGAACTTAACAGCACCTCCCCTATTCAAATCATTTTGGCGTTAATCATGGCATCCTAACCATATTTAAACTAACAAGCTGTTGCACTTTTACAGAAGGTTTTTTTTTGCATTATGTAATGCATTTATTTGTAGTAATCGCTGCGGAACCATACACTGAGCATGGTCCGTCATGCCCGGTTTTTTATACGATTGATGTCTTAAAGTAAAAATCTTGTTGGTATGTCTGAACTTTGCACTATAAAAAAAATAACCTTGATATCTTGGATTATATAATGTCTAGATGGAGCTCAATAAGACTATAAAAAAAATGAAGCAACTATTTTTGACGTTTGACACTCTATGAAAATGGCGCGCTAAAATAACTATGGCTAGAACATCTGTTAAGAGTCTTCTTACCTGTCAAAAAGTACGTCCATTTGACCGTATTTTTTGACAGTTCTTTGCTTCAATTTTAGATGCCGGATTAGGAATCTAGACATTATATAATCAAAGGTTGATATATGTTATGAATCAATAACGATATTCATCTAAATTACAAAATTTATTGCATTCACGTTTATTAAGACAACATCTTAAATAGCCTCCTTATTTATAATAATCTAGTAATAGCGTTTTAACTAGTTAATGTTTTTCTCATTCTATTATCAAAATATAAAAAAAACAAAGTGTGGCACTCGGGGACTGCCGCGGTAAAGCTATTGCATAGCATTCTTTATCAAGTAAAAAACAATTTTTTTTTTTTTTTTAAAGCATTTTTTTTTTTTCTTTTCATTACATTTCGGAGCAGCTCGTCTCGATCCGTGCGTGCTTCGTACAGTCGTACCATATACATATACGTTAAGCGAATGCTCGACCGAGCTACATGGTAGGCGGAGTGGGAGGTGTTAGGTTTTATTTTCGTTACGAAATTTCTTGATTCGGTCGCCGCGCTCCAAGACGCGATAAAAGCTATGCAATAACTTAAAAGATAAAACATTCGCTAGAATACTGCTACTAAAGTATTACCTACTAATAAAGTATAAAGCACATTGATCAAATCGGAAAGGGATCGGCATCATTTCGACTCGAGCCGTTCAGTATTTTTTATACGAAACTCCATACTGTAACCAACACAACGGATTCGTAACGTAATCGCTTCGCTTCGTGACAAGCCCACGAACAGTTCACTGCTAGGGGATACAGTGCCGATATCTTTCCGAGTTAATCAGTGTGCTTTGACGGTACAGTCAGTTACTAAAATCAATGAACAGACGACAAATTCAAAATATTTGTATTAAAATCTATGTGATTTATACTAAATAAATATATTATTTATACTAAATATATATACTAGGTAAATACGTCATATGAAAATTCTTGTGACCGAAGATCATGTATATAGATTTACAGAATTTACAATAAGATTGTTTACTTTTAAGAAATGAGTATTTTTAAAAATACTAATTGTATTTTTATAAATACTAATTTTAGGTACTTTTTTATAAATATTAATTTCAAAAATGAGTATTTTTATAAATACTAATTTTACATTTTTTATAAATACTAATTTTACATTTTTTATAAATATTAATTTAAAAAATGAGTATTTTTATAAATACGAATTTCTTGAAAGAAAGCAATCTTACAATGACGTTGTGGATAATGGTATTATTTAAGTGTTGTTAATCTTACTAAATTGATCGTCTGCGAGCAATGCGTTAAAAGAACTGAATCTATTTCATTTTATTTTCTTAGCTTAGTATTTAGAAAAAGTGTTCATTGATTTTTGTCGTCAACTGTTCCTAAGTACAAAACATTAATAAATTATTTTTATTTACAATAATATTGTCTTACATTGACTAGATGTTTCAAACCATTGTAGTTCAAAGTTTACACCATGACCCCATTTCACTAACCAAATATATTCGTGACCCCTTTTGTATACTGGATGCTGATTTGTTTTGGAGACACTCCGCGGAAAGCGAGATCACACCACACACCAAAAAAAATTCACTACGCGTGGAGTCAACTTACTATAAATAGGTTATTTTCCATTTTGTTACCATGTAACTTATTGTGGGATAAGATTAATCACGTGAGCTTGGAAAGGGGGGGCAAGTTCGGAAAATATGACATATATCACCAGGAGGGTGGGATATATTACATCCAGCCCCCCCCCCCGGTAGTGTTAGACTGTCAGTCTACCCGTAACCACGGCTGGTGCAATACGGTCGAAACAGCCAATAAACAAGGTATTTTACCTTAAATTATTCACGCGATTAAGACCTGTAACATATATGTTTTCATAATGTGTACAAATCGCGAAAGTTTATCAACATTTATCAACATTGAAAATTGTTAAAATATTTTTTATGCCGAAAAATACACATGGACGAACCCATAACTACACAACACGCTCGTCGCTAGCAAGCGAGGTACTCACGCGCATGTTAATAATGCTTTCTATTAGAAAAAAATAAGGCTATTGTTTTTATTGATTTCGGTAGAACTTTCCAAACTTTTAACATAATGGAACACCAAACACCTTTTATTTTATGGATTCCCAAGTTCTTGACGAGGGTGTGCAATTCATCTGACAAAAGATCTCTGTACAACCAATTAAAAAGTTGACTACAATAAAAGTAAATTATTTTAAACTAATCAGGTAATAGTAGATCTTAAAAAGTTCTGAAAAAAAAATAAGTGTTATTTTACAATTTAACATGTTTTTTAATTTAAAAGCATGAAAATGAATACTAGAAGTAATAATTTGACGATAGGAACGTATGACGTCATAGATTGGAATTCCATATACATTTATATAGAGCTTGTCGTTTTGACATAAAAAGAGACTGATTTGACTTGACAGTCAACATCTTTAATGTCCACACACGATAGTTCTCATTTATTATAATCCTAACCAAAAAATGAGAACTATTATAACTGGAGACATTCGAATTATCTAACTAGGTTTCTTGTTTCCCTTTCTACGTAGTCAATAACGTGTTTTTTTTCTAAAAAGTTATCTCGCGGAACTCCAGTTACTTTTTTACAGAATCCAGTTTGGGAAACGCTGCGGTGTGATCCCGCGGAGATTCTACTAACTAAATCGGCATCCAGTATATTACATGAACATGATCAGTGCCGTAACTAGGGCGGTGGCAGCGGTGCCCAGATACAGGATGCGCAAAAATATCCATCAGGACTCATCAAGATCGCAGTTATATAAGCTCGCCTGGCGCATAAAAGGCTAGTTAAGGCACTGACATGATAGAATTTGGGTGGCGGTGGCCAATCGGATCAGAGACAACCAAACATTTAGTCTCTTTCCATAATCGGGACGGTAGTCTGACACGACTTGTTGGAAAAAGGTGACCCGACCCATCAATGGATTTGACAGTGGTAAAGGCATAGATATGGAGAATGGACTGAGTAGTAACAAAATGGACCACCCTCTTGAAAGAGACATCGCAACTGTGCGTTTAATACCTGTACCACTTTTCTGTAGGTCTGCAATGACATGTGAATGTGTTCTTTTTTATATTTAATTTAAAAAAAAAAACAATAAAATTAACAGGATTACTAGTAATTGTAAGTCCTATATTACTAGAGTTCCTGTTAACCCCTCCAGCTAAACTGAATGGCTTGTGTTAGGAGTCGTTTCTCAGATTGCGAGTCCGATCCCTTAGCCTTGCTTAGATAATTTGTGATTGGTCCCGTGACGTGAACCAATCATATTTCTAGAAAGAGACCGTTACTGGCCGCACGATTGTTTTGTCTCTCTCACGCAGCCTGTTTTTACTTCATACTCGGAAGGAACGCTCAGTCCAGTCTCTATGTTTATGTGTAAAGCTGGTTAACCTGATTTGGTTCAGTATTAGGAGGAACATCTTATACAGAATGATTTTTAATATACTAATAACCTCCTGCTCTGGGCTTCTTTACATTACACCTAATAGCTTCGTAATTTATTTTTTGAAAAAAAAATTACATATTAACCATTCACCACCTACTACCTACTTTTGTCACACAACCATTTACCACACATCTGAGAGACGCCGGAGTAAAATGGATGTTTCTTTGTCAGGTTGAGAGCCGAAACTTCACAAAAAACAACGATTTTACTCCAGTAAAATAGTCTGTAGGTGGTTAAGGTCATAACTCCAAAAACAAGTGATAGATAATTAAGGGTTAATATATTAAATATTTTGCAAAACTGATGTTACAAAGTTATTTCGTGTTTTATAAAGAAGCCACAAACGGGAGGTTATTAGTATATATAAGTTCGTAAACTTTCGCGATTTGTACACATTATAGAATTTTATAAGCTACGGGTCTTAATCGCGTAAATATTAAAACAGTCGTCGCCGTGCGTCGTCGGGAAATAAACAAAGGTATTTAGCCTTAAAATAAAATATTTACGCGATTAAGACCCGTAGTTTATAAAATTCTATAAGGTTGAAAAAGTGTCTAGCTGTAAGCTGCAAATAATAGTTCAAAAGCCGTCTAAAGTATTGCTAGCGTAAATGTATGGTATTTATGTTTGTGTTATTACAGTTGAAGACGGAATTAAGTATATCGATTGGAGAATTTTGCCCTTGCTACTATAGTGCCATCCTTATTTAACGCATCTTTGCAGATACTTTTTATACACAGAGATGTTCCTCCACATACTCCATAGTTCACCGATATTAAAAAAGTTATGACAATATTTGAAAAAAGAGTATTAAGGGGCGTCTAAACGAGCCATTTTTCACGGCAATTTGTGGCGGCACTATTGGCAACTAATTGCTCGGCCAATAATGCCAATATGTCTGCAATTGTATAGAGCATGATTCAGTCTCCCTAAACGGGCTATACAACCCGGCAACAATAAAATAGAGAGCGACTGAAACAACAACAAAATTGTCCGGGCAACATTGCGGAAAATCGATCGCTCAACGAACGTCCGGCAACCATCAAATCAATATTGGAGAATACTGCCATGTTGCCGACACAGCATTGCCGCCACAAATTGCCGTAAAAAATGCCCCGTTTAGACGCCCCATTACAGTAATAAATAATGTCTTTTATTTATATTTTTACAGATATACGCAGTATATCGTAATTACGTATATAATGAAATAACGAAAATTGCAAGACTATATATTATAGCCTGACCAGAAAAATAAGATACCTCGCCATGAAAACTAATGCAACTAATTTCTTTAACTGCAACTGTAACGTTAAAACGTCACTTATGTCATTTTAGACGTCTATGACATAGATAGAGTGTGGGAGACGTATGACTGCTTGTATATATAAGTGGAAATATCTTACTAACAGAAAGAGATAGACTCTGCCTATGTATGCCTGGGTACGACAAGTTTTACAATTGAAATTGCAAATATAGGACTCCAAAAACCAGGTTTTATATTTTCTGGAGAGGCTTTACATATTTTACCTGAGTACCTGTCACTCAACTCTTTTTTAGCAAGTTTCTATTTTTTCAACTGAGGATATTCGATCTGTCAATCTGTTTCGATTGTTGTATTGAGGGTATTCCATCACTACTACAATCGTTGGGATACACAGTGTGGTGCGTCCTTAATAACTTCTAAATGGATTTCTTGTATCAGAAATCATGTGGTATTATACTGGATGCCGATATAGTCACTCGAATCCCGCGGGGAGGGGATCACACTACGATAATCCACCGAAGTCAATAAAAAAAATTAGTAGGTACTTAATGTTTAACGCGCGGAGCCAACAACAGGTTTGAAAAATAATTATGGTACCATTTTATAATTGATTTTGGTAGTGTCATGGTGTGATCCCCTTCCCGCGAGGAATCGACTAACAAAATCTGCATCCAGTATAAAAAGTAATCACAACGATAAAAAAACTAGTTACAATATTTCGATTTTATTTCTTTGGGCGGCAAAATAAATAAAAAAGTGCTGCCATCTACAATTATTTGAGCAGCCATATTGTATTGCATCAATATTCTAGCATTTTCTATTAGTTATTATTGTTTTTTTGTATTACAAACTTGTAATACACAAACCTTTTATTTAGCCGACGTTTCGATCGAATTGCACCGACGTGGTCACGGGTCGACTGTAATACACAATTCGCCACGGGAATGAACAAGTTATTGTTAGGGTAAGTATTTATTTTATAGATTGATTGAATTTTCGACTAAGCTGCACTAACTGTGGTCACAAATTGACCGTGTTGGAAATGGGTTGGTTTACAACAATTGGGTATCATGATTGGATAGTTGACTACAATAAAAGTAATTTATTTTATACTTGTCAGGTAATAGTAGATCTGAAAATAAGTGTTATTTTAAAATTCTTTTAGTATTCGTTTTCATTCTTTTAAATTCAAAAACATGTTAAATTGTTCCTATCGTCAAATCATTACTAATCAGTAATAATTTATATGACGATAGGAACTTATGACGTCATAGGTTGTTGTTCCATATACATTGCTATATAGCTTGTCATTTTGACATTTCATTTTAAAAGAGACTGATTTGACTGTCAACATCCCTATTAATTATTTTATAATAACCATGCAATATTATGTCAAAAAGTACTCTGAACAAAATATATCGATAACAATTTAACGTATTTATTATTTTTTATTCATCAAAAGGCAAATGGGCAAAGAAATTCAACACAATACAAAAAAGGGAGCACATGCCCAGACGATTGTGTCAGAACTAAAAAAACATGAAAAATCAATGCATAAAATAAAATCTTACCTAATATGATTCCCGCTTCCAATTGTGGAGGTACCATATATTTTTCTAATCACTCTTTAAACTATAGACCTTTAATATACTTTTAGCTATAAACACACCTATATAGGTACACATGTTCAAAACGCTTTCTTATTTCGTTGAGGTAATATGGAGTCTTTCGCAAAACTAAAGAATGATAGAAGACTGTACTTCTTCGATTTTCTTGATAAATAATCTGTGAGCACGTTACTGTCACCTGAAAAGTATAAAAAGAGAAATAAAATATAAGGAGTTGTAATAATGGCGGCAAACGATCTATAAAAATAGCGACATGTTATGTCGCTATTTTTTGAAGGCTTTGTGATTCAAAAAAAAAACGTAAAAAAAAATTAACTTGAAACCGGCAACGAGACTTTGTGATTCAAATAAAACCTAAAATAAAATAAATTTGGAACTGACATCGAGACTTTGTGATTCAAAGAAAAAAACTAAAAAGAAAATAAACTTGGAACTGAAAGAAAATAAACTTGAAACTGGCAAATGCACAGAATGTGCGAGCCATAATCCTTACCGAGTAATATCGGCGGGAAGAGAAAAAATATATTTAAACATCTGTTTGGTTACTGTCAAACAACTAGGCTGATTTTTATGAAATTTGGTAGGTATGTACATAGTTTTAGAGCGGATGCGCGGGTGAAAGCTAGGTGTACCCGCGGCGCCAAACTTATGCACAAGTTTCTTTATTTCATAAAACCAAATCAATGATGTAGTAGGCTTGTGTTTAAACGTCTACCATAAATGCACCTATTTTGCTACCAATAAATTCGATATGCCTGCCCGAATAGATAAACGCTCACCAAAATGTGTTACCTAAAGTATTGTAGAACATTTATACGTAAAGTTTATTTCAGACCAAAAAAATATATCTTCGCTTACAGCTTACATTAAATAGATTTCACGACTTTTAATTTAGTTATTTTTGCTATGGCAAAAAGCTAACGGTCGATAGTACAAGTTTTGTAAATACCAAATTTAATATCTGTTCTTCGTTTTATACATTTCATTAAAATGTACTAAACTGACTGACTGACTGAAATAATATTAAAAATTGCTAGCTGCCTGACCCGGCTACGCACAGGTGTCATATCGTAGTTTTTTACGCCTTGAGTTACATTAATGTAATTTTCATAGGGATCTCTATTTTTTTTTTGACAATTAAATGTATGCTATGTTCCACGATAATGTAGCTTTCGAGACCGATGCCTTAGCCATTAAGCTACCACCGCTTCAACAAAACAACAGATTTATTAGAACTGTTATTTCTGGTATTAATATTACTCGTTATGTAAAACGATATTTGGTGAGCATTTATCCATTTTGGTAAGCATAAATTGAAGTACCTATGAAACGTCAAATAATATAAACCATAACTTACCCAAAAGCGGTTGTTTTTCTCCAGTAGTGGGCAGCACATAGTCGTTCGCTGATAGCGATACGAACAACGCGAATGGCACCACCCATAAGCATAATGTGAAATATGCTAGCACCTGAAATATATATGTAATCTATACTAATATTAAAAAGCTGAAGAGTTTGTTTGTGTGTTTGTTCGAACGCGGTAATCTCAGGAACTACTAATCCGAATTGAAAAATTATTTCACTATTGGATAGCCCATTTATCGAGGAAGGCTATAAGCTATATAACATCACGCAAATAGTTATTATAACTTAGGCATCCGCTAAGAAAGAATTTTCCAAATTTATTTAATTTTTTAAAATAGAGGTTTCAAGTTTGTATGAAACTCCATCAGTTTTAAAGTTATATCTGTGAAATTTCGTATTTAGCGTTTTGGTTTTAAATAAAGAAACTTTTTTTCAGCGTTTTTCAATTAACCCTTCAGGGTATAAAATCACCGCGCGAGCGAAGTCGTGAGCCACTGGGATGTTTGTATAAAAGACAGTTTAGAAGTTTAATCTGTGAAATTTCCTATTTGACTTTGCGGTTGTAAATAAAGAAATACGTGTCTCAACATTTTTGGAAAATCAACCCAATCAGAGGCCGCAAGTTTGTATGGAACTCCGTGAATTATGAAATTTGTAAAATTTCTTATTGGGGCTTTGAAGTTGTAAATATAGAAACACTTTGGTAAATAAACTCATAAAAAGTTAACTTAGTTTTGAAATGAGGCGTGGGAAAATTTGTATAGGGTTTTTTTTAATAAATAAAAACACATGTTCCAAGGATTTTTGGAATATCAACCCAAAATAGGGGGGTAAAAAAGCACCTCGTATTCTAACATACTTGTAACTAGTAGCCAATTTTGAAAAAAATTTTTTATAGATTTTTAGTTTTATAGAGGCCAAATGTTGTGGCGATAGTCGATTAATCGGCTTCGGCTTCGGCTAAAAATAGACCTTCGGTCGGAGACAACTACGGGCTTTACCCTGCCAGTGGTGATTTTTTTAAAATTTTAATTGTAACATGGAGGTGTTTGTTATGTTTCAATGTGGTCATCGGGTTGAGCTATGCATTGTTGATATTTCAGTCGGTAAGTTATTCTTAATTTACATTGAAGTCTTAAAATATTCATATACACACCATCCCTATCCCTACTAATATATAAATGTGAATGTAAGTTTGTTTGTTACGCTTTCACGCGAAAACTACTCAACCGATCATCATGAAACTTTGTACACATATTCTTGGAGGTATTAGAAGTAACATAGAATTATAAAAAAAAGGGGGGAAATTTAGGCAGACGAAGTTGCGCGGGACAGCTAGTAGTTCATAAAACTGTATAATAAAGTATAGATCTTAATACAGAACACCCCTGGTAAACCGGCTAATCCATAGCCCCTTGTAATCCAACACGCCTATCACGGTACAATGTAATGCATGAGACTTATTTATCGAACTTCAAAGTACTCTTCTTTAAAAAAAAACAGAATCAAAGGCTCTCTGGCAGTACTGTATAATCTTTTGATTTGTAATTTGTTGGATTACAAGATACTTCTTTCAAAAAAATTATAAGTACTTCATAAACAACTAATCTGATAGTCTGTCAACACCCTTCATTATGTTTGACGGATGTGGGTCCACTGTAGAAAGTAACTCTGTTTTGTAACGTTTTCATATGTGTAGGGACATAATAAAATATTGAGTCCCAGGAAAGTACATAGGAGTTTTTATGACGATAACCAACATCTATGCGGTCTGAGCCACGAGTGAAAGCCGTATTTATTATTAGTAATATGACTTACCTCTGAAAAAGTATAATATACTAATCCAAAGAACTTAAAAGCCAAGTAATGATGCACCACCAGCATTATAACTGCAGTTATAAATGTGATACTTGTCACTCTTACTACGGGAAAGTCTGTGAGTAGGACTCCGTGGAGGGCCTGCTGTATGAGGCCTAAAGCATTCAGATATAAAGGGAAATCTTCAAAGATTATTAGTCCTATGTGTATTGCTGCTGTTGCCTGAAAAACAAAACAAGCTTTTAACAACTCGGAATATAATGGGATATTAATTTTTACAAACTTTTTTTATTCATTATTAGTCAGTTTGTATGGGGCAAATTTTGGAAGCTAAATTAGTATAGCTTTGTAACACCCAATTGGACTCAAACTTTGAACACTTGCTTTGCTTAACTTAAAAGAAGGAAGGAAATGGCGGTAGCCTAATGGATAAGGCATCGGTCTCGCAATCGTGAGATCACAAATTCAAATCCTACTCATTATACTACCAATGTGAACCCACTCGTAATGAGGGACCACAATCCTACAATGATAGCTACCTTTAAAAAAAAAAACTTAGGTAATAACACAATATTATGGTACCACACACCTGATCTGATGATGGAGTTGGAAAGTGAAAGGTAGGAAATTATAAAGCAGAAAAGAAAAACCTAGGAATTTTAGATTTACATTAGCTTTTATAGCTTGATTATACTCTTTTTATTGCTTTCTATGGAATAATCCCATAGAATTTACAAATATACAAAGTAAACCCAGAGAGACGACAACAATTAGTAGATCACACTTAGTGGCGTCTCATGTAGGAATCAAGCAAACAATCTCTTGCACAGTACTCAAATGTGCTCTCTTTGTCGTTTAAGTTGCAATAAAATGTAAATACTTACTATAACCATCCAACTGATAATATATTTGGCCATCACTGAGTATTCCTCTACCACTTCTGCTAAATAATACAGACCGGCCGCTGAAAAAAATTAAGAATGAACGAATATGCACTTCAAAAAATCTCTTGCTACATTTCATAACAACATAGACATACATTACTTAGTTGGAGTTAGCTTAGTTATTAAATGACTTATTTAGAAGTCAGTCTTGTCTAAATTATGAAATATGTAGTATAAAACTGATCAATTGTACTACTAATGAAACATAAATAAATCGCATCTAAAGTGACAGGGTTTTGTATAAAAATTAGGCTCATAACAGCAAAAACCTTTTACCTATAGCTAGTGTGGCGAATATAGCCTGGAGGGCTAGTGATAATATACTCAAAATATATAAGAAATACATTTTTTTCGACAAAATTCCACTTTGTTTTGAAATTTTCTTTCAGTGTTATAGGTTATACGCGTCACCTGTCAACTCTAATTGTCATTGTCAAGGAGTGACATTAAAATGTTGCCAATTTTTTTAGTTCATTCCTTTTCACTGTCCAAAAAACATGCACTTTAAATATATTTTGTTTTACTTTTGTGGGTTTCTTTTGAACCATTCTATTCTACTTCTAAAGTCCGGCCACTAGCGCATCCCAATATGGAATGTCTAACTTTCGTTATTTAAAATTGAATAATAAAGTCAAGGCCAACCAAAAAACACATGCGTAGGTACAAGAAGAGACTTTACATTGGCAGTAAAAAGGTTTGCAATCCCTTATAACGGCGGTTGATGCATCTTTGCGAGCGGGATGCAATATATTTACGCAGGAGCGACAGAGACAACAATTGGCCGGTCTATGTACGAAATTCCGGACCGCACTTTACTACTTGTTAAAAGCTGAGACAAAAATCCAGCTAATGTTTATTCTGTAATTTGAGTGTAAGTACCTTTAAAATATACCATAAATAACAATAAAATTAAGGGAACCCACAGAACAAAAATACTCTACGGGAAGAATAATAACTTCCATAGAAAAATGTTTTCGCAACGATTTGCACCATCTTTATTTGTCCCTCAAGTACCATATGCACAGAACAAATATACTTTACGAGGAAAATAACAATTTCTATAGAAATAAAAATTCGCAACGATTAAACCCGTCTATTGTGTCCCCCCCGAGGACCTACGGGGCGGCGCGGAAGAGTCTCACCCCACCTTTTTTTTAGAATAAGGATGTTGACTGTCAAGTCAAATTAGTCTCTTTTTATGAAATGTGTAAAAGACAAGCTATAGAAGTGTATGGAATAACAACCTGTGACGTGATAAGTTCCTCTCGTCAAATCATAAATTTTAGTAATCGTTTTCATGCTTTTAAATTCGAAAACATGTTAAATTGTAAAAGAATACATATTTTCAGAGCATTTTAAGATCTACTATCACCTGATTAGTTTAAAATAATTTACTTTTATTTTAATCAACTACCCATTTTAGGTTATTTTAAAGAGAAATGGCTTTACATAGCAAGAAACTTAGTAATTTGCACTTTTGATGAAATCAAAAACATTTAGTACTATGCGTTTCAAATGAGTTGATAACTGTCATGATGACATTTTTATTCGCATTACGACTGTAACTTGTATGATATAAGGATTCGTAAAAGATGTCATTATTATTACATCGAAGTACCTACCTACTCTAATACTTATGGATTGTATTTTACTGTTTATTATATAACACATCTACATTAGATATGTTTTAATTAAAAAAAATATCACGTCTGACTGAAAGACCACAAAATTGTAGAATAGTCTTATATTTTGCCTAATTACTTATTTCTGTGTATAATAAAGAAAAATGTTAGGTACAGAGTTCAAAAAAATAAATATTACGTACGTTCCATTACCATACACATACATACTTTACCCGACTTGAGAGTTTGTTTGCTAGCGGTACAATTTTGACAAGTACAGAGTGATGTGGTCGCGATCGCGATGACTTGGCTCTGTCCCAACGTTCCCCGCCCCCCAGTTGTAAGGCTTTTGCCCCTCCTATTTGGGAAAATCTTAAGAATTTTAATATTTTTTTTTTATATAAATGTAAAACATATTACAGAACTTTACAAGGACAGCAGTCGACAGCCGACGGTTTCATAAGAAAGAAAACATCAAATATAAATAACTTAAAACATTTTATTTTTATTAAATTATGTTTATTAATACATATAACAATTAGTGGTAATTATTTTCTACATACATATCAATAATCTTAACACATATTAATATGTTTCTTTAATGTAATTTTAATTTATGATAATAGCTTTTGACGACTAGAGAATTAGAGATCATTTTTTTTGTTTGACCACACCTTTCTGTTACACCCTGTATAAGTACATCTGCATCGAAAACACACACACACACACACACACACACACTGGTGAGCAAGAAAGTACCGCGAAGTCAGCGTTAGAGACTATTTCACACGTTTCGGTTTCAATCCGGTCCGGGTAACAAGACGCCGGCTATCCGGCGCCGGATTGAAAACGAAACGTTTTACTTCGCACCCGGTAACCGGTCGCGGCAATCCGGCGCCGGATTGGAATCGGAACAAGAGAAAAGGACCTCAATGTTGCAAAATACTGAGAGTACAAAAGGTAACCTTCATACTTCGCTTGAGCAACGCACACATCATTCACGGACAGGAATCTCGGACCACTTCGGACCACTATGTTTGAAAAATGATCCGAACTTCCGTGCGTGCATCGAGCGCAATTTTAACCGATTGTTGTTACCTTTCTTACCTTATCGATGTTGTTTATTACCTTCTGTTAAATTATATATGAAAATTCAGTTTGATTGACGTAGTTGAGGTTATTAGGGATGTCACTATATACTTTCGGTTCAATAAAAATAAATATTTTATTTTCCATGGGGATTTTTTTTACACACTATAATAAAAAAGAATGTTAGACATAGCCTGATACGCCATAGACATAATCCATAAAATTGTAAATAAAATGCAATTTCACTAGAATCATATTTATGCAACCTATTGAAAATAGCTACATACTTTGTATAAATTCCATCGATTCAGCGTCCGCATATTTTAAAGCCAATAAATGAAGCATTTATCACCATTATATTTTTTCATGTTGAAGAACGCTTCGTATGGGATTTTTTTTTTTTAAAGACGTCTCCCGCTGTAGGGTACAAGCCCTGTGTGGCGGGGGACTTTACAAACATACAAGCCATGGACTCGGAACAACAATTTGTGGATCACACAAAGTAGTGTCCCGTGTGGGAATCGAACCCACGACCTCTTGCGTAGCAGTCGGATACACTCCCACCGCGCCACAGAGGCAGTCAAAGCTTGAATAAATTATAATGGAAGTGTAGTTACATAATCTGCAACAAACTGGTGTAATTTGACTTACAATTTGATTGTTCCATATGTTTTTGGACGTGGTTTTTTAAAGAACGATGATTACTAAATTGTTCCTTACAAATTTCACACCTATACGGTTTTTCGCCAGTGTGAGTGCGAACATGACCCTCTAAATTATTTTTTTGAGCAAAACGTTTCTCACATATATTACAAGAATACGGTTTCTCACCAGTATGTACTAGAGCATGACGTTTCAAATGTGCTTTTTCCTTAAAGCTTTGCCCGCACACATCACACATAAACGGTTTTTCACCATTGTGAAGCCGCATATGTCGCACCAATGAACATTTATTAATAAAATCTTTTTTACACATATCACACGAAAACCGTTCACCAGTATGTATGCGAGAATGTACTGCCAAATATTGTTTCCCACTAAAACATTTCAAACAAACATTACACATATATTTTTCACTACTATGCGATTGCTTATGAGCTATCAAGTAACTTTTCCTACTGAAACATTTATCACACACATCACAAGAAAACGGTTTCTCACCAGTATGTAAGCGAATATGTTCTGTCAAATGAGTTTTACCAGGAAAACATTTTTTACACACATCACACATATACGGTTTTTCACCAGTGTGTAACCGTAAGTGGATTTTTAAAGCATCTAGGCGTTTGTAACCTTTGTGACACATATCACACTTAAACGGTCTCTCATCAGAGTGAGTGCGAACGTGATTCTCAAAACTTGATTTCTCAGTAAATGATTCATTACACAAGTGACACTGAAATGTATTCCCACCAGTGTGCATATGCATATGAACTTTCAAACGGGATGCAGCATCAAAACCTTTCTTACAAATATTACACTTATAATTACGGTGTACGTAAATGTGATCTTTTAATTCGGTAAATGTACTGAAATATTCTGAACACACATCACACATATATGATTTTTGTGTGTTCAAACTGTTCTTTGTTGGTTCGTCAATGCTTACACGTGTTTTTTTTATAACAATATTTTTATTAACACTTTTAGTTGCAACCTGATCATTTGAGGTCTTATTTCTCTTTTTCTGCGGAGCTCGAAGTAGTTTGGCCAATATAGGGGAACCTAAAACAATACACATAATATAAGCAATGATAATTAAATTCGAAGAATGACAACGATTCTACAAATACCTTCACATTTAAAATGTAGGAAGGAAAATCCAAAGGAGGGGGGCGAGGGGGTAACAGGGGCAATCCCCCCCCCCCTGATCATGAATTTTTAAGTGTTCGCTATACATGTGGTCGGCATTAATAGAGGGAATTGCCCCCCCCCCCCCCAGTCTTGTCTAGCGACACCCCTTCCCCCCATCGCGCGAACTGTTAACAGTTGCCGTTTCAGCGTGGAGTGAATGATTTTTTTAATTCGGACGAGTAGTTCTTGAGATTATCGCGTTCCAACAAACAAACAAACTCTTCAGTTTTATAATATAAGTATAGATAAATTACACCCGGACACGGAATAACCATCGTGCTCGTCACACAAAGTTTTATCCTGGGTGGAGATCGAACCCACGACCTCCGGCTTAGCAGTCAGGTTCACTAACCACTAGACCAACAGTCCAGTCAAATTATTACTTTTATGATTATTAAGCTATTGCACAGCTTTTATCGCGGGCTTTGAGCGCTTTGAGCTCCGCTTACCATGTAGCTCAGCCGAGCGTTTTTTTTCTTAAAACTTTTCGTCACTCACCTTTTCCTGTTTTATTTAAAATTGTTTTCTTCATCTTCGGAACCTTGGAATAATTATGATCATTTGAAGGGCCGGGGCTTTGGTCTTTATCAATAGTTTCTTCTAAAACGTCATCTTCTATTTCTATTTGTACATCCTCGGCATCTATAAATATATGCATGAAATAGAAAGAGAATCTAAACATAATACAAAACAAAGTCACTTCTGCTGTCTGTACGTTTAGATCTTCTAAACTGTTCCATAGACACAGGGCGTCGCGACGCACATTTTGGGAAAATGTGGAGTGATTCAAGAGGAAGGTGATATATGTACCTATAATACATGGATATTATATGTATAGAGTAACTTGGCAACCGAGAAAATAGTGATTTGTTTTGGATTTTAATGACCTCGAGTCCAATTCACGTATCACGTCATCTACATCTGTTAGGAGACCATTAACCTCAGGCTACCAGGCCACTCAGAAAGTTTTGCGAAAAAAGTTATTGTGTTTATGGCACTGACCACTTATAATTATTTTGCAAATTTGGTTATTTAAAGGTAAAAATACCATTGAAGTAATTTTTATAAGTATTTCTTGCCAATTACTTTACAAATACAATAATTGCATTTTTTCAAAAATGTTATTATTGTATTAAAAATACTATTGTTCGAATTTTGAATTTTTCTCCACATTTTTTCGAGAGCTATTAAATTATCGTGTCTAATATAAAAATGGATCTGCATCGAGAACATTTTCGTGCAATGATTTTCCAAGATTTTAAATGTGGCTTAAAACCTGATGAGTCATTTGATCGACTTCAAATGGCTTTTATGGGTGAAGGACCTTCAAAAGCCACCATCTACCGTTAGTATAGCGAGTTCCAGCGCGGTCGCCTTACTTTGGGGGACGAATAAAGGAGTGGTCGTCCTTCGACGGCTGGCACGGAAGTAACTGCTCTGGCAGTAAAAAAATAATTCAAGAAAGCAGGGGAATTACATACACAGAGATTCAGCATACACTGCAGATTAGTTCAGGAAGCGTTCACAAGATTCTACACGAACACCTTCGCGTGAGGAGGATAGTTTCGCGCTTGGTGCTGCATAACCTCACTGAAGCTCAGAAGCAGGCCCGTGTGGAGTGGTGTCGTGATATGCTTCAAACATTTGAAACAGGCTATTCTCGGCACGTTTACGACATTATGACAAGTGACGAATCCTGGATTTATCAATACGATCTAGAAACAAAGCGTCAGTCGACAGTTTGGCTATTTCAAAACGAACCAAAGCCTACGAAAGTGAAGCGATCAAGAGGCGCAGGGAAAATTTTGATCGCTAGTTTCTTTACTTTGACGTGGTATCTGGTTTCAATTCCATTCCGAGACTAAAGCAGCATCAGCGCCGAATGGTATACCACAAAATGCCAGGCAGAAGTTTTGTCTGCAATGAGAACACCAGGCTCCGCGGGATACTGCTTCACCATGACAATGCGCCCGCGCACTCAGCGCTCAAAACGAGGACTTCCTGCACACCATACCCGTCAACGTCTGGGGTCACCCTCCTTACAGTCCTGATCTAGCACAGTGTGACTTCTTTTTATTCCCAAAAATAAAAAATCAGCTGAAAGGGATACAGTTTCAGCATTCGAAACGGCCGTGAAAGAGGTGTCTGCAGCGGACTAAAAAAATGTTTCGAGAATTGGTTCAGGAGCATGAAACTTTGTATAGAGGCTGGTGGAGAGTTCTTTTAAAAGATTTAATTAAAATATTTTAATCATAGAAGTTAGTTTTAGAGTTTCTCAAAACTTTCTGAGTGTTCCACATAGACAATTATTGGTGAAGCAAAAATAACACAAGTACCTTTAACTGATTCGGTGTCCACAACAACTTGTTCTAAAGCTTCTAGGTCCAGTGTTCCATCGTCAACGCTTTCTGTAACCTCATCTTCTTTCACCTCATCTTCTGTCACCTCATCTTCTGTATCGCTTTGGGCCACACCATCCATACTCAGGTTCATTCCAGGGTGCACTATTGTGAGCTGTTGTGTATACAACTTCTTATCTTTTAAGAGATTTGGTTGTAACTGTAATAATTATACACATTTTTACATAATAATAAAGAATGAAAATGGGTTTTACTGATCCAATCCCCGTTTAGTTTTCGTGAGACGAGACGGAAAGCTACTCACCACATCAGAGCTCAATACTTGTGTGAGAAACTCTTCAGCCCGAAGACATCTCTCCTTCAGCCGGTAGCAGTTCTGGAGTACTGCACGGCAGATGTAACACACATGTAATGGTCTCCTGCCCATCTCCAACTGGTAAACATAATAACATTATCTGTATATAACACTAGCTGTCCCAAGCAACTTCGTCTGCGTAAATTTTACCCGTTTTTGCAACATTTCTCATTGCTGCTCCGGTCCAATTGGTCGTAGCCTGATGTTATATAGCCTTCCTCGATAATTGGGCTATCCAACAGTTAAAGAATTTTCAATTCGGACCAGTAGTTCCTGAGATTATCGCGTTCAAACAAACAAACTCTTCAGCTTTATAATATATAGATTACCATGTCCCAGTATATGTAATGTGGCAATCAAACAATTTCTACCTAATGATAAGTGATTATTACCCATCATGGGCCTCTGTCAAATAGCACCAGAGGCGTAGCAGATACACTTCCATCCTTATCATGACCTAAACCTCACCTCCTGGGATAGTGCATGGTCGGCGAGGACAATCCAGTCCAGGGCGTATGTGACGATATGGGTGGGTGAGGTGGGGAGAGACAAAAGACAATGATAGAAGACATGAATGGATTGTGTGAAAGATGATATATACTAATACTAGCTGTCCCGCGCAACTTCGACTGCGTAAATTTTCCCGTTTTTGCAACATATCTCATTGCTGCTCCGATCCTATTGGTCGTAGCGTGATGTTATATAGCCTATAGCCTTCCTCGATACATGGGCTATCCAACAGTGAAAGAATTTTCCAATTCGGATCATTAGATCCTGAGATTACCGCGTTCAAACAAACAAACTCTTCAGCTTTATAATATTAGTATAGATTATAAAGCTGAAGAGTTTGTTTGTTTGTTTGAACGCGGTGATCTCAGGAACTACTGGTCCGAATTGAAAAAATATTTTTTTGTTGGGTAGCCCATTTATCAAGTAAGGCTATAGGCTATATAACATCACGCTACGACCAATATTAGCGGAGCAGCAATGAGAAATGTTGCAAAAACGGGGAAAAATACTCATACGAAATTGCGCGGGTCAGCTAGTATACTATAAAGTAAAGTCAAATCCACTGCCTGATTGCTTTGATTTTCTTAACTAGGGAATGGATTTAGATGCGATTTTCAGTATCATTCTGATAATCTATACTAATATTATAAAGCGGAAGAGTTTTTTTGTTTGTTTGTTTGTTTAAACGCGGTAATCTCAGGAACTACTGGTCCGATTTAAAAAAAACTTCTTTTGTTGGATAGCCCATTTATCGAGGAAGGCTATATAACATCACGCTACGACTAATAGGAGCGGAGTAGCGACGAGAAATGTTGCAAAAACGGGGAAAAATACTCAAAGGAAATTGCGCGGGTCAGCTAGTATTCTATAAAGTAAAGTCAAATCCACTACCTGATTGCTTTGATTTTCTAAACTAGACACTGGATTTAGATGCGATTTTCACTATCATTCTGATAATTTTGAATAAAATGAGAATGAGTAAGTTAATAATGAGTGACAGAGATGAATGGAAAAAGATCATATTGTGTGAAAACCCCATAATAATAATAATAATAATAACAATAAATTATTTTGCACTAATGGGAAAATAGCATTTGTTAAAATGATCTGAAAAACCATGTTTGTCCACAATTGGATGGTCATGAATTTATAAACATCAAAACAAAGACTAAAACTAAATGATGGTTTATATATAGAACCGGCGGTAGCTTGCTAGTGATGTAGGACCCAATCCCACATTGCTAGTTATCTTTAAAAAAAAAAATTGTATGTGGCATCATTTTGACGTTTTTTAAAAGATACTGATTTGAAAGTCTGAGAGTTTTTCTTTTATGAATTTTAACAGACGTACAATGGATGCAAGTAGATACCTATATTACCATTCATTCAAATAAGTACAAAGTTACAATTTTTTTTTTTTTTTTAAATAAGATAACTAGCAATGCGGGATTGTGGTCCCACATTACTAGCAATCCTGTTAACCCCTCCAGCTAAGCTCTATGGCTTGTGTTAGGAGTGGGTTCACGTCGCGTCGGTAGTATAATGGCCAGGATTCAAGCCATGACCTTATGATTGCGAGACAGATGCCTTAGCCATTAGGATAAATAGAGTAGTGCTTAAGTATATGGGTTACTGTAATGAAATGAAATGGAATGAATGTACTAGGTAATACCTGTATCACAAGTGGTAAAAGTGCTTAATATTAGTTTGAACTATATTGAATACTAGCGTCCCGCGCAACTTCGTATGCGTAATTTCTCCCCGTTCTTGAAACATTTCTCGTCGCTTCTCCGCTCCTATTAGTCGTAGCGCGATGTTATATAGCCTATAGCCTTCCTCGATAAATGGGCTATCCAACAAAAAAAGAATTTTTCAAATCGGACCAGTAGATCCTGAGATTAGCGCGTTTAAACAAACAAACAAACAAACAAACAAACAAACAATCAAACAAACAATCGAACAAACAAACTCTTCCGCTTTATAATATTGGTATAGATTAATAATAAAGGAAATATAAAATGTATAGGAACAAGTTGTGTGTAATAATATTATTTTGTACAAGGGCTCATCACCCATTAAATCTTAAAAATTATTTTAAAATACAATGTAACAAGGGAATAAACGCGTTCGATGTTGGTCATAAGCTGAGTCAGCTAGTGACCACAGTCGGTGTAACCCGGTCGAAATGTGAGCATAAGGTTAAACATGTTTATTCCCATGTTATATTGTATATATAATGCATTGCATAAGTTTAAAAGTTATAATGAGAATAATTTTTGGCTCTTTCATGTTATAATTTTACATTATCAGCTATTTAAGTACTTAGCACAAAGTAACTCAAGACATAATAGATTATAATTTTGCTCATTATAGGTAATTTATCAGTACAATCAATATCAGGTCTCCCCAGTACAACCTAAAAGAACAAGAACTGATTATTATTTAACTTTGCTCTTAAATATTTCTCATCGATCTTTGTCCTTCCAATATTATAAGTCAAATAGTTTGTGAGGATGAACAGTTTGTTGCTCTTTCATACAACAACTACTGAATGGATTTAGATATAACTTTACAGTAATAAAGTTTGTACATTGGAATAGCGCATCTGTATAAATAATAACTTATTTAAGAAAAATTAACTGCCTTCAAGGAAAGAAAATATCAAGCATGTCACGGTATACACTTTTTTATAGATTTAGTCTATATCTCTGGTGTTTTATAAGCTAGGATAATGTTTCATACACTAAAACCTTCCCAGAAAAATAAGCAGTCAAATAGCGAAAACCCTATCTAAATCAGATCACTAGCTGTTGATTAATCGCGAACATACATACGTAGACAGTAGGATCAACGTAACTAAGCCGTACTGAAGTAGGCGACAATTGGTTGTGCAGATGCATTTTTTGGAAGTAAATGGTGACAGGAAGCGGGGGGCGGGGGCGGTAACTAAACCGAGGGAATTAGAGATGTGATTACGCATTACATTGTCATAATTAGTATTACTAACGCATGTTTTTTTGTGATTATTTTCGTAAATAAATTCTTTTTTAAAGTTTATTTAATATTTACTCTAACTGTTCTAAATTTAAACTTTTAAGAACTCATTTAAATAATGTTTTCATATCGATTATTATGTAAATGTTTTCATATTTTTAATCGATTAAACGTTTTCGTAAGTAATTTTAGGGTCCCATCTCTATGACATGCGCGAAAGTGATAAAAACCTAATTTCAATCCGGTCAAGTTACGTTGATCGTACTGTAGGTTAAACAAAGAACCGCCTTGATAGAAAACGGTTAAAATCAATTTTTGTATGTTGCTCTCTATATATGCGTTCCTAAATCATTGATCAGATTGTAATGAAACGTTGATAAACTTTGGTTCTGGGGACGCCCGCCAGGGTTCCTAGCCCAAAAAGCCACAATAACAATCAAACAAAAAGCTTGTCATTAAAATATATATATTACGGGTCTTAATCGCGTGAATAATTTAAGGTAAAATACCTTGTTTATTGCCCGACGTTTCGACCGTATTGCAACGGCCGTGGTCACGGGAAGAGTCTTCCGCCTAATGTGTACAAATCGCGAAAGTTTATCAACATTTAAAAAGCTTGTCTTTAACTTTAATAACTGCATTGGTCTTGAGAAGTGATTTCCCTTTATTTACCGGCATCAATGTGAGATCCTCGTATACTTTTTGTAGGTGCGTGTCAGCTATAGAACGCATTTCAATATCTTCTGCTAGACAGACTCTACACATCGCTAGCTCTCCCATGTTTCTGTACCTTATTGTTATGATAACATAACCTCAATTTTTACAAACTGATGTCTGTTTTACACCACTGCAAAACTCATTTGTATTGTAGATGAAATTTTGCTTTAGATGTATGTTTTATAACTCATTTAGGCAATGAATATGATTCAATGGAAAAACAAGTTTCTCATATTCTTAGACAGACAAAAATGACACTTTATAATGACATGAGATAATTGAGACATGACAATGACTTTAATCAGTGTTGCAAACTAGACTAAATGAATTCTCCCATTATTATAGCATTATTGTACATTTTTTGTAGTTGAGATCGCTTCGTTGGGCCCCGTTCATTTATTATGTTTAGATGATTTTGAATCCCTTCATACGATAGATATGATATGACGATTTTGGCCAACAGTTCAACTCATAAACACAACAATATCCAACGTGACGCTAGAGTAGATTAGGACCCAAACTTAGCTGAGCTTGTACTAAGGTAACCAGACAACTGATAAACATACTTTAATATTTCTAAATACACACATATTATGGATAAATTACACTCAGACACAGAATAAACCATCGTGCTCGTCAGCTTTATACAATTTAATCCCTACTAATATTATAAAGTGTTTATTGGGCATATTAAACTAACATAGATAATATTTTGTAGGTACCAGGCGCCCCCTTGGATTTCCGCCTGATAGGTGAGCCATTTACCTACTTACATAGTGTACTATGTAAGTAGGTAAATGGGGGGGGGGGGGCAAATGGCAGAGCCGGATGTTTCCTTGTATTCAATATCGGCCAAGTGTAATTCCAAAATAATCCTTGTGGGGGGAGGGGGTGGCAATGGACGAAGAAATTCGGTGGGTACACAAAACAACCGTCGGTAGGTACCTAATAATCAGCAAACGCTAGTCAACGTCCAATTTATCACAATGATGTCAATCTAAAGGCGATTATTTAAATAATAATACTAAAACTAGAGTAAGATGTAAAAATACTAACTACGAAGAATTATTCTGCGAATGTAAAATTCTGCCAGTGCATGAAAGAGTAATACCTACTGTTGGTAGCGCTGAAACATTATGGCCCTGACAAGTATAAAATCACTAATTCTCAAATCAGACCACCGGCTGCAAAATGTTGTAAAAAATTCGAAGTTTAACAATTATTACGGACAAAGATGTTAAAAATATTTAGTACCAACAATTTTCAATAGCTTGTCATTTGACATTGATAATTCCTTTTCAAAAACATCATTTAAAAATAAGGTAACTAAGTTTCTTGTGAATACTATCAGTGAAGGCATGAACGCCTAAATTATAATTATAATGTAAATTGTAATTATTGTAAATTTTTTGTAGGTAAACCTGCGGAGAGTGTATCATGGTGTATTGTATATCTAACGGGTAGGTACCGTGTAAAAATATTATTTGATAAGCATTAGTATTACTAAAGGATAAGTTTTTATGTGTATTTAGAGAGTTTAATATAGCTACGTCTGCCAACAAACTGTGTTGCAGTTTGGCAGAAGTATGTGTTTGTTAAACTTTATTTTCATATGTGAATAAACACTTGTTCTTTTCTTTCTTTCTTTCTATTCAAGATTCACTGTAACGCTACCGTGTATGATAACATTCACCGGTATATGTCCGATTATCTTAGAGAAAATTTTAAGATACATCATTCACTAATACTCTCAGTTATAGTGAACATTCACAGTAACTCGTATACCCAATGATAAAAAAATATATATAAAAATAAAAAACCCGCCTGCACAAAAAAGATGAAAACAAGATCCCCTACATAATTTTATAATTTCATGCAGTCGGAGGCATTAATGAATCTCGATGAACTTAGTGAAATTCAACCATCTTTTTTGTGCGGGCAGGAGTTTTTATTTTTATAATTTATTTTTTATTGAATACTTTTTAGTAGTTATATGATGTAACCGATGTATCTAACAACTAACTTTAATCACAGCTTTTGTCAAGTATTGAAAATTGAAATGGTTGCTAAGTGTCAAGTATATATGCACTTATTACATGCACAAAGTCTCGTTCTAAGTCAATTATCACGTATTCAAATCATTTTTTACAAGTTAAACTCGGAGCTGTAAAAATAATGGCCGGTTAGTTTGCCGCCATTTTTACAACTCCTCACACTCACACCTCTTTATTTTGACATCTAATAGCCGCCATGTTTGTTTTTTTCCAAACGTCACAAAATCAAGACGAATATATTGACGTTAATAAATCCGTCAGGTGGATTTTGGGATATCAGGTAATAAAGAATATTACATACATACAAGATACGTCAAAAAAACATAACCCTTCCTTGCAGTCGGGTAAAAAATATAAAACAAAATATTTATTTGAAAAAAAAAAAAAAACTAAATAAAGTTCAATATAGACTGCTAAATACTTTCCTGTCGTACACAACGTCAGAAACTATCGGCGTCAAGGGACAACGAGATCCTCCATTGTCGTCTACAATGAACACTTGGAAGCATAGACGAACTGAATTCAATTCGATCTCTTTCATTTTATCTGAATGTAAGTGAGGAAAGCCAGCTGAAAAAAAAATAGTAGCGTACCTGTTTAATATCCCTTGAAAGATTTATTTAATGGAACCTACCTACCTTCTTAATTAATAACAGCTTTAACAAAGCAGTGCCGTGTGGTGCCGGCTTAAGAATAGTACCACCCCATCTCTTCCCGTGGGTGTCGTCAAGGCGACTAAGGGATGTCACACCGGAGGACGGGCAGCAGCGTCCTCTGCGTACTTAAAGCCTTACTGCGATCGCCAACCCGCTCGCCAAGCGTGGCGATTATGGCAATTACCCCCAGAATCTACATACCAGTAGGTTCTACTGGGGAGACCCGTGCCCAGCAGTGGGCCATCATATGGGTTGATATGTAACAAAGCAAAATTCAATCAATAGTAAGTAGCTGACTGTTGCAAAATTCAACTAAGAGTATAGTAGATTTTTGGTTTGTTTTGTTTTTTTATTCATTGGAAAAACTAACACCACAGTATCTGATCCCAAACTAAGCTCAGTTTGTACTGGTTACCAACCAGACAACTGATTAACAAGATTTGAGGTCTAGTAACATAGTCCAGATAGGTGGTTCGCTTCTGGCCCCGGTTTGGCTACGGAAGTCTCGGGTTCGATTCCTGAGTCTGGATTTAAAATTTTTCTATCTTTCAAAAACGCATTTATTGTATTTGTAAAGTTATTGGCAAGAAATGCCTATAAAAAATACTTCAATATTCGGCCTGCGACATCATAATTTGTTAAAATGCTCTCTGTAACGAAGCAATAACAAAAGCCGTGATAGTTCTTTAACTACCGACTAGATGGCGCTGCGAAGGCCTAATTTCGCGAGCATCAAGAGATAGAAAGATTTGAGGTCTAGTAACATAGTCCAGATAGGTGGTTCGCTTCTGGCCCCGGTTTGGCTACGGAAGTCTCGGGTTCGATTCCTGAGTCTGGATATCAAATTTTTCTATTTTTCAAAAATGCATTTATTGTATTGATAAACATACTTATATATTTCTAAATAGATAAATTACAACCAGACACAGAAAAACCATCGTGCTCGTCACACAATGTTTATGCTGGGTGGGGATCAAACCCACGACCTCCGGCTTAGCAGTCAAGCTCACTAACCACACTAGACCAACAGGCCAGTCATAGTTTCAAAAAACCAGGCCGTTTAATCAATTCTGGGGTGGGGGGGGGGGGACATTGCCCCTGGTTCCCCCCTTGCCCGCATAAAAGAGATATTGTGCTTGAAATACCTAACCAACCAGGGCCGGCCCGTCCATAGGTCAGGGGGCACCGAAAGAATTCTTCGGTTAAGGAACCTAGGGCGCCAAATGCTATCAAGGGACGCTAAATTGACCCGCATTGCAGCCCGGCAGCGCGCCTCGCAGCGCGTCTCGCTTGCATGTCTGATCGGTCGCAAGCCGCAGCCCTAAGCCATGAAAACGGCGAGACCTATAGACATTCACAGAGAAGCGCGCGGGCCAACTTATTTGTATTTTTGCCTACTGATAATATCAATGTAATTGAAGTTATGTAGTCTGTGCCCAAATCGCAACAAAATAAACGTTTTTTTATGTCGACAGAAATTTAAACATTGGGGGTATCAGGTGAAATGATTGCACCCGCCGCCGCCCCTGTCGCGCGATGTATATAGGCGGCATCGGATGAATTGATTTCGCTCCAACCTAAATCTAGCCTTAGCCCGGCACTGTACCTAACTACCTACGTTCTTACACGTAAACATATCTTAAAATTAAAATCATTTTTAACCTAATCTTAATAACGCCTGCCGCGGCATCGCACGGGTGTAATATCGTAGGTTTTTTATAATTTGTGTTATTTCATTATTGCAATTTTCGTAGGGATCTCGATTTTTTTTGACAATAAAATATAGCCTATGTTACTCCCCGATAATGTAGTTTTTTAACGGTGAAAGAATATTTGAAATCGGTCCAGTAGTTTTTAAATGTATTCACATTACATACAAAAATACAAATCTTTCCTCTTTATAATATTATCATTAATTATTATTATTTATAATAAAAAATTGTGGTAGGCATACTACTCGACTTGGTGAGAGTACCTGTCACTAATTTTCTTTGTTGCAGGGTTGCAGGTCTCTCTTTTCGAGTGCGGTCTGTCAATCTATTTCGATTGTTGTATAAACGGCATTTCCTTACTACTTCAACCGTGGTGATTCACAGATCGAGGGTGGGTGGTGGGATCCCTCCCTTATTATATTATTAGTGTTAACCTAATCCTAATAACGATGAATTTCAACAGGTAACTATTGTATATTTTACGCAGACTTACTCTTGAAGGGGTCAATGGATAGCATTTGTCTCTCTAGAAGGGAATTTGTTACTTCAGATCTCTTCATGCACATTACGCCTGCCTTGATCTCAAACTCGTTGTCATCTGGCTGGACGTCACAAGTAATGCGTAAATAGCCTATGTTGTCTCGAATCTTGCCCATGAGTTTGTAGGGGTGAGGCCTGAAAATATTAATTAGGTGTATTATGTACACACTAGCTGTTTTAAAAAACAAATTTATCCCATGGAATGCTATATAACGCGGCAATGCTGCCTTCTGGGCACGGTGCCGTTCGATAGCGATGCGGAGGAATTCTATGACCCCTGCTTATTTTAATTTTATTTTATTTTATGTAGTAACTAGCTGTCCCGCGCAACTTCGTATGCGTAAATTTTCCCCGTTTTTGCAACATTTCTCGTCGCTACTCCGCTCCTATTAGTCATAGCGCGATGTTATATAGCCTATAGCCTTCCTCGATAAATGGGCTATCCGAATAAAAAATAATTCTTCAAATCGGACCAGTAGTTCCTGAGATTAGCGCGTTTATCGCGCATCGCGTTACATAAAACATCGCGCTACGACTAATAGGAGCGGAGCAGCGACGAGAAATGTTGCAAAAACGGGAAAAATTACGCATACGAAGTTACGCGGGACAGCTAGTCTTTTATAAAAATTAAAAAATAAACAGTTGAGGCGTGACTGATTTACAAACATCCATACATCCATCCGTACATCCAAAGTTTTGCATGTACATATAATGTATATATTTATTTTAAAAATATTAACTAAGTAACTACATCTTGCAGATTAACTACCTACCCCTAAGTAAGTATATCCTCTTCACTCATAACAACTTTAGATTTGCCATTATCTTTTTCTTAGAAAACTTCAATGTTTAATAAGAAACTTTGCCACTTTCGTCTCTCCTTTGAATAAGAATAGAATAGAATAAGAATAGAAGATTTTTATTTAGTAGGTACACAGAAGACACATAGACATTATTGTAATTTAACAGGGAAAGTCATGCAGAAGATAAACAAAAAAAAACAAGAAAATAATAAAAATTACAATAGACAATAAGATAATATATATATATAATAATAGGGAACAGAATAAATAAATAAACAGAAAAACAAGTGAAACATTTAACATTAGCCACGTACCATGTGTCATAAAGTGTACCAAATATCTTTTGCCCGAGACGATTGATGTAAATAGTTTCATCAGTTTCAAAAGTACATCTTACTAATTAAACGTTTTTTCTTTTCCTTTCTTTTGAGTTTTCAGTTTAAATTAATACCTATGCATTATTTACGATGTACACAACCCCTAGCTATCTTTTCACTTGTCTCTTCTAACCATACAAAGGTTGCATAAAAGAGATCGCTCTTAACGATAAGGCCGCCTATTGTGCCCTCATAAAAGTTAAACAATGTATACTTTTTTTTTGTATTGGTGTACAATAAAGAATATTATTATTATAATGCCCAAGTTGATAACGACATGCGAGAGACCATGCAATAATCTCGTTCGTCGTTTTACACTTGTTTTTTTATTTGGTCTCCGCGAGCCAATTAGTGATGAGCTTGTGGGTTTGTGCGCAATATTTTTAGATCAAAAACTAGTGATGCGAGTCGACCACAGACAAGAAATGCAATCAAAACTTAGGTCTTAGAAGTGAGTGCGAGTTTTTACAACACCACAAGTATGACTAATAATATTATTAAATTTGAGAAATAAAAGACTAGTTATGTATAATATTAAAAGGAAAATGAGATGTTTATGCTTACAAGTACGGAGGTTCCCTGGTGACGCAAGAAATCACAATTTCTGCTGCTCCGACGTAGTTACGTATTTTGATTGTAGGATATGTTCTGTTGCCTGTTGAGCTGTTGACTCCAGGAAGAATGCCTGGGAACCGCTCACATGAGTACCTGAATCTGTTAACATTGTTGAAAATAATTTATGAAAGAAGTAAGTAGACATAGTAAGGACGTTTGAAGCGGTGGTAGTCTAGTCTAGTCGGCCTCGCAATCGTGAGGTTGCGGGTTCGAATCCTACCCATTATACTACCGACGTGAACCCACTCCTTTTTTTTTTTTATGGCCGTAAAAAATGCCTGACCTAAAAACGCACACCTCCAGCACCCGGGGCAGACGCTGGAGGTAGTGTGGGACCTGCCCCCACTAAAAAATCGGCCGTGTATCTACTCACCGCCTTCACACAGATAGGCCGCCGGAATTTGCTATTTCTTCGGCGACCCACCCAGCGGCATAGCCCCATCGGGCATTCCTGCTCCTGCGGCGTCCTGAGTAGGTACACACAGAACGCCGCCATCGCGAAAGGCCGCGAGCGTGGGAAACTTCCCCGTCCATCACGCCCACAGCCCCACCAAACGACGTCACGCGCGACCGCGCCTCGACATCGCTCGGTTCGCCGGCGACGGGGCAGATTAGCCCCGCCACCACCCCCCACGAGGTAAAGTCCTCGCAGGAGGGTGCGATCACGTCCTAGACCCCCCCCCCCCCTTCCCGCGCACCACATCCGGTACCCCTATCACTGACGACAGGGGCGAGGAGCGAGCACGGCTAAGGGAGTCCGTTAGGTGGAGTGTGGAGAGGCATGGCAAGGCACCTCGTCCCCACCCTCCTCCATCCGCACCGGAGCCTGGGTGCAAGGATCGGCCGCAGCTCGGCCCGTCCCCGGGGGCGGCTTGTGCGCCTTGGGAGGCTTGCAGCCTGCCCTTCCCATCATGTGGTTGGCGGGCAGGTTGTCCGCCGCGCACACGGGGCAGTGGGGAGCGCCGGAACACCCCGCTGCCGTATGCCCTGGTTGACCGCAGCGGAAACAAAGACCGCTGCAGTCAAAGCCGCTGGTGCATTGAGGGCGCAAGTGCCCTGCGCCCATGCACCGGAAGCACCTCGCGTGCCTCGCCTCGAGGATGGTGATCCTCGCTGCAGAGACACCCACGAGGAGCCCGCCCGCCTCTCCCAAAGCTTTGGCCGCGGCGACGGGGCAACGTGCCCACGCCGCACCAACTCCGCCGGGGCCGGGGCGGATCGCGCCGACCTTCACGGTTCCGGGAGAGCACTGAGCCTTCTGCTCTATTGCCTCCCGGACGTCACGGAGTCGTCCAGGCCGGAGACGCGCAACTCAGCGCACTTCATCGGCCTGACAACTCTTACGCCTTCCTCGCCTCCCGTGAGACGCCTGAGCGTTACCGCCACCAGGTCGGCCTTCTTTGTGCCCTCCGCCCCTGGTACTTCAAGGAGTCTAGCCCCGGTCTGCGAGCGGCGGAACCTGACCTCTACGCCCCCAGCAGCTAAGAGAGCGGCCTTCGCGTTACTAAAGAGGCTGGCGTAAGTAACGCCTCTGCTCTCCGCCTCCGGCGACACCGTCACAAGGACAGCTGCGACGGCACAGCGCTGACTGAGGCCGGGGCAGAACCGGCTCTAATCGTCCCAAAATCAGCCCGCAATTGGGCTATCTCAGCGCGGAGTACCTTCAGCTCCATACGGGTGTTGTTCTCGAACAGTGCCGCCACTACTTCTGTCAGCACAGAGGCGGACTCTCTCAATCCCTTGGCGAAGGTGCCTTTGAGGTTTCTACTCTTAGAGGCCACCTCCGTAATGACCGCTATTGAATCGGTTGCCGTGTTCTTGAGCTCCTCCGCGGTTTTCAGTGCATTAGCCCCTCCCGTAGATTGGAGTCCACCTAACAGCTCTTGGACCTGGCCCTTAGTCACCAGACGTGAACCCACTCCTAACACAAGCCATTGAGCTTAGCTGGAGGGGTTAACAAGATTGCTAGTAATGTGAGGCCAAATTTTACACAAATTAGTTACCTTTAAAAAAATAAAATTAAAAAAAAATCAAACAAAAAAAGGGGGATTAGGAGTGGCACGTGTTCCTTCCCGTAGAAGTTTCTCGAGGACGCGGTAGATGGTGCGACGATTGTTTTAAAATTGTAACATGTGAAGTCCAAATTGGAATGTATCGGGCGGTGGGCGTAAGGACTTTTGGATCGCGGGTTCGAGTCTTAGTGTTAGTAAGATTTTCCACTTCTCTTGGTGTTTTTACCTGTGTCCACGTGGGGCTGGTTGCTCGATGATCTCCACGTAGGGCTGCTGTGAAGGCTCCGGTGCCATCTCGTTTTGTGCGTCCACTGAAATTACCATCAACAATCTTAGGTTTATGAAAAAAAAAAATATCTACCAGACTTCAATATTTTTTGTCTGTCTCCATACCTAAGAAAAATTAACAGTTAAATAAACATAAAAATAATTAACGTGGGGTTCTAAAGAGAGAGTAACCGAGAGTTTGGAAAACGTAAACCCCTCCCCCCCGTGCGAGTGACGTACTTGACCGATTGTACCCCCCATCCGTCGTTAGACACTAACACTCGTGTCAAAATCTTGGTATCCAGAGGGAAAAAGTTCGAAGGGGGGTCAAAAAGTCGCTAAACACCACGTTTAAATAAATAAACTTTTCTTCTTCTTCTTATAAATCATAAGAAGAAGAACAAAAGTTTCTTTATTGTCATGTTTAAGACGTACAAAAAAATTCATTAGAGTTGTAAAAATGGCGGCAAACTGACCGGCCATTATTTTTACAGCTCCGAGTTTAACTTGTAAAAACTGATTTGAATACGTGATAATTGACTAAGAACGAGACTTTGTGCATGTAATAAGCGCATAAATAATTGACACTGGCAGAAATTAGCCGATAAAACGGCTAGATTGCCATAAACTCAAAGAAGAAGAAGAATTCTTAATTAAAAAAATAAATTATCACTCTTAACCATAAATAAACAATTATTTTGAGCTTGCATGTCATAACTATGACAATAAATGGTCCCATTCAGCATATATGTTGCGAGTTTTGCGATAATATTAATATCTTGGGACTACTCACACAACGCTATCTGATTCCAAACTAAGCAAAGCTTGCATACTATGAAATCCAGACAACTGATAAACATACTTAAATATATCTAAATACGTACATATTATAAATAAATAACACCCAGACACAGAATAAATCATCGTGCTCATCACACAAAGTTTTATCCTGGGTGGGGATCGAACCCACGACCTCTTGCGTAGCAGTCGAACACACTACCACCGCGCCTCAGACTGCATCGCTAGTTTTCAATGAGACCACCATTTATGAATGACCATTTATGATGCTAAGGATTAAGACAATATGTAATAGTTTTCCTTATTATTAATACCTAATTAGGTACCTATATTATTTTTAGAGGTACTAGAAGGACCTATCTACATATCAACCCATAAGATGGCCCACTGCTGGGCACGGGTCTCCCCAGTAGAACCTACTAGTATGTAGATCCTGGGGGTAATTGCCATAATCGCCACGCTTGGCGAGCGGGTTGGCGATCGCAGTAAGGCTTTAAGTACGCAGAGGACGCTGCTGCCCGTCCTCCGGGGTGAAATCCCTTAGTCGCCTTGACGACACCCACGGGTAGAGATGGGGTGGTACTATTCTTAAGCCGGCACCACACGGTCTACCCAGTTTAAATTAAAGCCTCAAATGAAATAAGAATATAACTAGGTACTCACTTTGATTACAGTTGCTTATGTCCAATAGCCTCAATTAATAAAAAAAAAAAGATCACAGCAATAATAAAAAAACTATTTTTCAAATAACGCGACCTGTTTGCGGCCGTTCAAACTATAAACTAACTGTAATAAATACATTAACAAGATACGGCGCGTACGAGTTTTATTTAGGTAGGTAGTGCCCGTGTCTTTGTTTGCGTGATCTCGTAGTACTGCTTACTCCCTATAGACGTTAGCTTGATGATAAAATTAGCCAAGTTACTCCATTTATCATGTTTTGTAACATCTGTTTGACAGTGAAACTCCCGTAAAAATCAGTTCACCCGTTTCGGAAATTAGATGAACAAACAGAGGTGATCTCTGTTTTTTTTGTTTTAAGTAATTAGAGTATACTTAATAATAATAATCTTCGGACAACTCACACAACGTCATTCAATTTCAAACTAAGCAGAGCTTCTACTATGGTAACCAGACAACTAATATATATTTCTTAATCTATACTAATAATATAAAGCGGAAGAGTTTGTTTGTTTGTTTGTTTAATCTCAAGAACTACTGGTCCGATTTGAAAAAAACTTTTTTTGTTGGATAGCCCATTTATCGACTAGACTAGACTATATAACATCGCGCTACAACTAATAGGAGCGGAGCAGCGACGAGAAATGTTGCAAAAACGGGGAAAATTTACGCATACGAAGTTGCGCGGGACAGCTAGTACATAATAAAGATAATTTACACCCATACACAGAATAAAGAAAAAGTTTTATCCTGGGTGGAAATCGAACCTCTTGCGTAGCAGCCGGACACACTCACACATGTTCATTTACATTTAGTTAAAAGCTGTTATTTTGGTTTTACAAACAGACGCTTCTATTTTATTTATTAGTATAGATGACTCGTATATAGTTTACGTCATCAGCTTTGAGTGGGAAAAACCCAACATCAGCACTATTATCCTCATCAAAACAAGTAGCCGCCATTCATTTAAATTATTACGTAAGACGATTAGAATCGCTGCAGTGCTATCTCTCATGGGATGGTGCGGCCTTATTTAAATTTTATAATTTACTAACATAGTTCTTAAGTATAGTATTATATTATCTGTGGTTTTACTAACCTAATGAGTCTTGGTCACTTAAATAAATAATTTTAAATAAAATAAATAAAACATAGGAGTGAGTCAGCGAAATTTGCATTTGGTGATCTGGTTGATAATTTTTTGTTAGGCGTTGTATATAAAAAAAAATTTTTTTTCCTTTTTTTTTACCGTATTGTGGGATTGGGTCCCATGTCGATTGCTGAAGCTTACCTACTTAAGTTCATTAGTTACTGTTTTCAAGTAAGTGTCACTGTTATATTTTTATTGAGAATAAATATCGTTAAACCTAAAGCTACATTACTAACAATGCCTTTAACCCCTCCAGCTAAGCTAAATTACTTGTGTTAGGAATGGGTTCACGTCGGTAGGGTAATGGTTTAATTCGGGGCCGTAAACAGTAGACCCCGATGGTTTTTTTAGGTTACTTACGTACGTAGCGTAACTCAGAATTACTACGAAATTGCTTCGCCCCTTTAAATACTGAGTAGCTAATTATAATAGTTTTAATTGAGATGTACTATCTAAGTTTAATGAATATTTTGCTAGTAGCTAACAACTACACATTAATGTTGGTAAACTTTCGCGATTTGTACACATTATTAAAATATATATATATTACGGGTCTTAATCGCGTGAATAATTGAGGGTAAAATTCCTTGTTTATTGCCCGACGTTTCGACCGTATTGCAACGGCGGTCAAATACGGTCGAAACGTCGGGCAATAAACAAGGTATTTTACCTTAAATTATTCACGCGATTAAGACCCGTAATATATATATTTTAATAACTACACATTATTTTGTAATACATAATCAATCAACTATACGCGCGTTTTTTTCTAAGTAGGTACCTACTAACTTAACTTTACGAATCTTAACGATGAATGGTGCCTAGCGCTATAAATTGATAGATTTTGAATTAATTAATGGCACGGCACGCTTCGAGCTAAAGTGGCAAGGGGCCATTCATTATTTACATAATGGGGGGGGGGGCTACCTAAAAAGGATAAAATGAACACATTTAAGATTTTAATAAACAGTAAAAAATTGTAAAATAAGATGTAAATCGAACATTATAGAATCGGCCAACGGCATCGAACTAGATTTCTAATGTTAAATTTCGACTTACCTACAAAATATTACCTAGGTAGGTACGTAAGAACGGGTTTTACCTCAGAACAGATCTATTATCTTTGGGTTTTACCAAACGGGTTAGAGTTTTTTCAATCCCTGCCCCCACTAGCTCTAACTACCTAACTAAAGCTTAGATCCTTACGTAATTAATGAATGCCCCCCAATGGGCTGGCCATATTTATCTACCAAAAGAGCGCTGGCCGCTATAGCCAACAAGTCTGGATATTGGCGACTTGGTAAACGTGAGGTAGGACGACTAGACGGAAGGACCGACGACATAAAGGTTGATGGGATGGATTGGATGCGGAAGGCGGGAACCGGGTGTTGTGACTACTTGTGACGTAAGTTAGGCGAGGCCTGACCAGCAGTGGACTGATACAAGTTGATTGCTACATTGTTAAGGGCAGATTCGTAAATAAGTGTTCATTTGAACAAGCATTTCAACAAACTCAACCTAATTTCAAACAATAATTGATTTTGTTTTTAGAAATAAAGATGCCTATTTGAGTTTATGTAATCCATCCGTTGTAAAAAGTCAGGGTTGCGGAGAGACAACATTTTTTAAAATTATTTTAATGACATCGATCTACTTACTAGCATAATTAGAGTAGGTACCTTAGAGGATTTCGAAGAGGAAGCCGCGGTTGAATCTGCCGAAAACAGCCGCCGTCATGGTGACGGTGTCGCCGGAGGCGGGGGGCGTGGTATTATAACATAATTATGCAGATTTATTTCGAAAGGCAAGGTAAAAGCTCATTTCCCACCTGGGTAGCGTAGCGGTAACATTCCGTAGCTCCCAGAGGGGCTCGCCTCCTGGAGGTTCCCGGGGCGGAGTGTTCCAAATTGGCGGACCTAGTGGCAGAGACTTTACGGGGTCTCTCCGAGGGGCAGGATGGCGCCAGGCCCTTGAAGTTCGCGGAGCTACGCATGTCTGGCCTAGACGATTCCATAACGCCAGAGGAGGTCCGGGCGGCCATCGAGCTTAAGACGCAGTGCCCTCTCGGTTCAGTTAAGGTCGGCGCCATCCGGTGCGGCCCCAGAGGAGTAGGTGCGGCGTGGGCTCGTTGCTGGGCTGGCAGAGGCGGGCCGGCTCCTCGTGGGATTCTCTGCCGCTTAACCCGTCCATCCTTGAGGCGAGACCCACGAAGTGCGCACATGCGCAATAAATGCGTAAGCGCTTTTGACTGTAGTGGTCTGTGCTACCGTTGCAGTCAACTGGGGCATGTGACGGCGGGATGCTCTGCCGCCCCCCACTGCCCCGCGTGTGCGGCGGGCGGCCAGGACGCCGCAGGAGCAGGAATTCCCGATGGGGCTTTGCCGCTGGGTGGGTCGCCGAAGGTATAGCAAGTTCCGGCGCCCTATCCGTCAAGGCGGCGAATTGGTACACGGCCGATTTTTTAGTGGGGGCAGGCCCCACACTATCTCCAGCGCCTGCCCCGGGTGCTGGAGGTGTGCGTCAGGCATTTTTTACGGCCATAAAAAAAAAGGTACCTTAGAGGATTATCGCGTTTAACAAAAACTTCCGCTTTACCATGTTGGTCTATACATAACTATAAATGTAGAAGTAGGTACCTATGCTTCTACATTGATAGTTAGAAGGAACGGAGGATCCAGGTATAAAGGAAGGAACGAAAATTGTGTTACTTCTCATTTATTAGCTGTTACTCGTAAACAGAAAAAAAATTGTTTACTTTACACTTCAACTGAGGCGGGCCTCGAGGTTCGAATGGCTATAAATCTTATCTTAATAGCTTCAATCGGTCTTTGTTCGTAATATAAACAGTTCCAAGTGCTATAAATATTTGGTTATGTAAACAAACGACTTACACTTAGCGATAAGACGATAAGAAGACCTGTAATATGATCCCAAAATGGAGGGTCTCACACTATTGCGTATCTATCGAATTGCACTGAAGTTTATTTAGCATGTAAATGTATATTCTTTAATTAAATGATATTTACTAATTAAAAAATCCAAAAATAGAGATGTTTCTGTACGAAAATATTATAAAAATCGCTGTTATCTCAGACACTCAGTCAGGGGTCCCTGAATCACGTTTTTTTATTATTAAGTTAACGAAATATCTAATCGGAGTACAAATGAAATGAGTGTTATGTCTATAGATATGTACGTTATTGTTAATAGTATAGGCAGAAACAAACTACTGTGTCGTGAACTGTCGCCACGCGGTAAAGCGTCAGAGCGGATGTGCACACTATTACAACGCGACGCGTGGTCCTGCGCTAGGCCACGCGTGCTGACGTATTTTCTGTACAGTGTCAATCGTAATATTGCACCGATAGCACGTTTTTATGAGGACCTTCAGTTTTTTTAAAGTGGATGACCCTTTTTTATTATTTTTAGCATTAGTTACGTACTTACAGGATTTTAGATATTTCTTACAAAACGCTTACACGTGCGTTGCGTAAATTGAAAATAGTATTATTTGTTGTTTGTTTATAAATTTTACATTGTACCTACCTACCTACCCAGCCTTGTGTTATGAAGGACCACTGGAATCATGTACATCTTTGTTTAAAAGCAACAACATATTAACACTTGTAGGCCTATATACCTATAATGGAAATATGTATTCATGTCAAGAAATTATCAAACGAATTTATCTGTGGTCGTGATATTTCGATTATAGTTAAAAGAGATCCCTATAGGTTAATAATGCCTGCCTGTAAGACATCCCTATTTCACAAGAATTGCTATGTAATGTGCATAAAAGTGTTCAATAAAGTGCCCAAGCCTATTCGTGAACTACCAATAATAAAAATGAGAAAGGATTAAAAAAAATGGTTGATACTTCACACTTTTTACACTCTTAAAGAATTTTTCGAATATAAGAATTAATTATTACAACTCCGTATTTTCTAGATAGGTACTTTTTTATTCATAACCTAATATTATTGCATGCTCAAGTTAGCCAAATATGTGGAACTCAGACACTGCTTTTAAGACCTATGTATGTACCTACCATATTTGATGTAATAAAAAGATTCATTATTATTATTACCTAAGCTGAAATATAACAAAATTGTGCAAACATGTGGTTCTTGTAATTTTTATTTTTGGTACCATATAATATAATAAAGAGAATATAAAATTTCGTAATAATAAATAACCTACGTTGATGCACGAAGTCAATTAATTCATCAGGCATCTATACTAATACTAATACTTATTATAAAGCGGAAGTTTGTTTGTTTGTTTGTTTAAACGCGCTAATCTCACGAACTACTGGTCCGATTTGAAAAATTCTTTTTTTGTTGAATAGCCCATTTATCGAGGAAGGCTACAGGCTACATAACATTGTGCTACGACTAATAGGAGCGGAGCAGCGACGAGAAATGTCGCAAAAACGGGGAAAATTTACGCATACGAAGTTGCGCGGGACAGCTCGATTCGATTCGTCTTCAACCTTCGCAAGTACGATCATGTCTCGAACTATCGCTCTCAGCTTAATTGGCTTCCTATCCGGCAGCGCCGTAGTTTGCGAGCACTTACAACGCTATATTCAATCCTATTTTCTCCTCATGCCCCTACTTATCTAACGCCTCACTTTCAATTTCTCTGCTCTAGCCATGATCGGAATCTACGCTCCTCTAATAATCTGTTGCTTCTCTGTCCTGCTCACAGCTCCACTCTGGTGCATTCTTCCTTCTCTATTCAATCTATTCTTCTTTGGAATGCGCTCCCTCTCGAAATAAGAATGTCTACATCTCGTGTCACCTTTAAGTTCCAAGTACGTAATTTCTATACGAAGTTATTGGCGGAATCATCACAATTATAGTAATCTATGGTTATATATGTATAACATGTATGTATTTGTATAGTTATGAGTATGTATTATGTATGTAAATGTATGTATTGGTATGTTGTGTGTGTATGTATGTGTATTTATATATTTATATGTATGGTATTGTTTTTATAATTATTTATTTATTATTATTACTTTTTTTTAATCACTTTCTTGCTTATTTAGCATTAGAAATGTAAGTCGATTAAGCACCCACCTCAAACAGTTCTCTGGATCACCCTAAGGTTGACTGGTAGATAATGCCTAAGGCATTAAGTCCGCCTTTGTACAAATTTTGTGTGCAAAAAGATAAATAAATAAATAAAAAATAAATAAATAAAAAATAAATAAATAAATATTAGTATAGATTAGTTGAAACGGTTTTTATCAATAACAAATTGGTGGGATGCGATACTTTTACAAACAACTGTCACTCATGTGACTTGACTCCGGATGAAGATAAATCCAAAAAACACAAAAATCCTAAATTTGGTCCAGCCGTTCTTGAGTTATAAATGGTGTAACTAACACGACTTTGTTTTATATATATAGATAATAATTTTCAATGGAATTTGTATGAAAATTTTGTTACTTCGCATTTATCAGCTGTTACTCGTAACTCGTTAACTTGTAAAGCCTACTTAGCTTAGATAGTTTTCCTTTTAATTTCACTATATACACTACTAGCGGACGCCTCGCGGTTTCACCCGCGTAGTTTCCGTTCCCGCGTAGTTTTCACCCGGGGTTAGTACCGTAGCTTCACAACGATGAAAGATCTTTTTAAATCCGTCCGGTAGCTTCGGTGCCTATTCAGTACAACCAAACAAGCAAATCTTTCCTCTTTATAATATTAGTATAGAAATATAGATATAGACTACAACCGTGAAATTTTTCACATACCCAACATCAACCATTTAGCTGGCAGGGGGGGAAGGCACTTGACTCTAACCAAAATTTGCACTTTAAAGCTTAATATTTCACAAACAGATCCCTTAATCTAAAAATGGTCTTAACAACCCCGAAAACGTTTTTAAAAGACCTGAATCGTTTTTAAAAGACTTATCTAATGATATCCCACACGATATGGCGAAGGGTTCCGTTTTGCCATTTTTTTCTTTTTGCCAAATTTCAGTAGGGACAGGAGTACGGCATATGTAATATAGTGTAATTCGATTGGTTTATTATGGCATAGAACTTTTCAATTCATAACTTTTTCATTGATTTATTAACGAATAAAAAAATATTACATAAAATTTTGAGGTACCTACTTACTCCGATTTTGATAAAATTATGTGCGTTCAGTCGCATGAGCACATAACAATCCTTGAATTTGACCACACCTTTGTGTTACACCTTGTGTTTACAACATTCTTGGCAATTATTGTATTTGTAAAGTAATTGGCAAGAAATGCCTATAAAAAATTACTTCAATATTCGGCCTGCGACATCATAATTTGTTAAAATGCTCGCTGTAACGAAGCAATAACATAAGCCGTGATAGTTCTTTAACTACCGACTAGATGGCGCATGCGAGGGCCCAACTCGCGAGCATCAAGGGATAGAAAAATTTGAGGTCTAGTAACATAGTCCAGATAGGTGGTTCGCTTCTGGCCCCGGTTTGGCTATGGAAGTCTCGGGTTCGATTCCTGGATCTGGGCTTCAAATTTTTCTATCTTTCAAAAATGCAATTATTGTATTTGTAAATTAATTGGCAAGAAAGGCCTATAAAAATTACTTCAATATTCGGCCTGCGACATCATATGTTAAAATGCTCTCTGTAACGAAGCAATTAAAAGCCGTGATAGTTCTTTAACTACCGACTAGATGGCGCATGCGAGGGCCCAACTCGCGAGCATCAAGGGATAGAAAAATTTGAGATCTAGTAACATAGTCCAGATAGGTGGTTCGCTTCTGGCCCCGGTTTGGCTACGGAAGTCTCGGGTTCGATTCCTGGATCTAGACTTCAAATTTTTCTATCTTTCAAAAATGCAATTATTGTATTTGTAAAGTAATTGGCAAGAAATGCCTATAAAAATTACTTCATTATTCTTGATATAGGGCAAACCTGAAATTAGTTTGCTCAGAATCAGTAACACAATTCATTGAGTAGTTTTTGGACCATGTTATATTTTTCATAAATGTTAATAAACTTTTGCGATTTGTACATATTATGAAAATTTATATATTACGGGTCTTAATCGCGTGATCACGGCCGTTGTAATACGGGCAATAAACAAGGTATTTTACCGTAAATTATTCACGCGATTAAGACCCGTAATATATATTTTCATAATTATATTTTTCCATTGAAGTAAAAATCTTGTTGGGGTGTCTTCACATTATACCAAAAATAACCTTGTTTATTGATAAATAAAAGTAGAATAGGGACAAAATATTTATTAATTATGTAGAGATGTACAACATACATTAAGGGGCGTCTAAACAATTGTGGCAATTTGTGGCGGCACTATTGGCAACTAATTGCTCGGCCAATAACGGCAATATGTCTCCAATTGTATGGCGCATGATCCAGTCTTCTGAACACAACCTGGCAAAAATAAAATAGAGAGCGACTGAAACAACAAAATTGGCCGGGCAGCATTGCGGAAAAATCGATCGCTCAGCGATCGTCCGGCAACCATCAAATCAATATTGGAGAGTACTGCCATGTTGCCGGCCACGGCATTGCCGCCACAAATTGCCGTAAAAAATGGCCCGTTTAGACGCCCCTTTATGATTATAATGAGCTGCCAGAATCTTGTACCTACACGTCGCCATAATTAGACGTGACTAAAGTTACCACTATTTAATATTTATTTACATTCTATTAATTTATTATTATTAGTGACTAGATTGACAGAACTAAAATAAATTAAGGAACTGCAATGCGACTGGCCTGTTGTTTTAGTGGTTAGTGACCCTGACTTCTATGTTAGAAGTCAAGGGGTCGCGCCCAGAGCCCAGGTTATTATGAAAAAAAAAATCAGCTTCTGTTACATTTATAGAGGGGCACTCTAAAAATATTTATTTTTATTATTTAGCTATCAAACTAAGTAGCGGCTACTGCAAGACACCTTTTAACCAAATTTAATCAATATTTATTGAGTTAATTTGAGTAGAATGCCTGTGACATACGGACGTACAGACAGACATTCGGACATGACGAAACTTTGGGTTCCGTTTTGCCATTTTGGCTACGGAACCCTAAAAATACAAACATCATCGTGCTCATCACTCAATTATATATCTTAGGTGGGAATTGAACTTATGACGTCTGACGTATCCGTTAGGGTCATTAACGACTAGAACAACAGGACTGAAGTAAACTGGCAGAGAACGCTTTTAGCATTAAGTCCGCCTCTCTACAACTTTGTGCATAGATTTCAAAGATAAATAATACAAGTTAAATATATAACTACTTAAAAACAAGATTTTCTGGTCCATTAGTACATTGCAGGTTATCCGGCTGTAAACTAGTATGTTTACGCATGTGTGATTTCAATTGACTAGGATAACTGAAACGTTTCTCACATAACTCACACTTGTGAGGTTTTATACCAGTGTGATTGCGCATGTGATTTACCAAATAAAATTTACTAATAAAACACTTACTGCACACATCGCACATATACGGCTTCTCACCAGTATGTATGCGCACATGACTTTCTAAATAAAATTTATCATTAAAACATTTTTTACACACTTCGCACATATACGCTTTATTAGCAGTGTGTAAGCGCATATGAATATTCAAATACCGTTTATGCTTAAAACTTTTGTTACAAACTACACATAAAATTGGTTTATCAACAGTATGTGAAAGCATATGAGTTTTCAAACTATTTTGTTGACTGAAACATTTTTTGCATACCTCACACTTATACGGTTTCTCACCAGTATGTGCTCGCATGTGAACAGTCAACGCAGTTGATTGTGTAAAACATTTTCCACATACGTCACAAGAAAATGGCTTTTCACCAGTATGTATACGTATATGCCTTGTCAAGTGGGAATTTTCAGTAAACCGTTTGCTGCAAACTTGACACATAAATGGCTTTTCACCAGTATGTGTGCGTGTATGAGACATATATTTATATTTATTAAAAAAACCCTTGTTACACGAATCACATCGATATAATGGACACTTGTTCATGCGATTTCGTCGTGTAGATTTTCGTTTGTCAACTTTATTATTTTTAATTTTATGTAATATTTCGCTATTATTTAATACAATTGGTTGGTCTGCGTTTTCTGGTTCTGCGACATTGGGGTCTGATTTTTCATTTTTGATAAGTGTGCTTGAAGTAGTTGCTGAAGATTTTCTTTGAGTGGCTAGACGACGCTTCTGCCGAATAGTGGTACCTAACACAAATAGTAAAAATAGTTGATGACAATGATTATATATAAATACAATAATTGCATTTGAAAAAAAAAATTGAAATTCAGACCCAGGAATCTTTCAAATGCAATTATTGTATTTATAAAGTAATTTGCAAGAAATGCCTATAAAAATTACTATAATATTCGGCCAGCGACATCATAATTTGTTAAAAATGCTCTCTGTAACGAATGGCTAGATGGCGCTTGCGAGGGCCCAACTCGTATGCATCCAGGTAAGAGAAATTTCAAGTTTAGTGACATAGTTCAGGTTGGATGGTTCGGCTTTCGCGCTCCGGTAACGCGATTGAAAGTCTCGGGTTCGATTCCTGGGTCTGAACTTCATATTTTTCTTTTAAATGCAATTATTGTATTTATAAAGTAATTGGCAAGAAATGCCTATAAAAATTACTATAATGATTATATATATATTTTAATCTTGGGACAACTCACACAACGCCATCTGATCCCAAACTAAGCATATCCTGTATACATATTATAGATAAATTACACCCAAACATAGAATAAACCATTGTGCTCATCACACAAAGTTTTATCCTGAGTGGGGATCGAACCCACGACCTCCGGCTTAGCAGTCAGGGTCACTAACCACTAGACCAACAGGCCAGTCATATAACGAAATACTATAAAACATTTTTATATCTGACTCTGGGTACCATGTGTCTTCAATAGTATGTTTGTAAAGTCGTCCGCGACACAGGGATTGTAACACAGAGCGGGAGTTGCTCTTCAAAAAAATTAATACACAATTAATTTATATATGAAACTCTGTAGGGAAACTGACATTTGTGATTTCGATAACACGAAGTGCGGTCTATCTATCACACCCTATATCACACACTAGCTGTCCCGCGCAACTTCATCAGCGTAAATTTTCCCCGTTTATACAACATTTCTCATTGCTGCTCCGCTCCTATTGGTCATAGCGTGATGTTATATAGCGTATAGCCTTCCTCGATAAACGGGCTATCCAACAATGAAAGATTTTTTAAATTCGGATCAGTAGTTTCAAAGATAACCGCGTTAAACAAACTCTTCAGCTTTATAATATTGGTATAGATACACAAAAACACACAAGCATACACACTCACATAAGCACTGGCATTATTTCTGTTCTTTGGAATTTATATTTTAAAAAGGACCAAATTAATGTATGTAATAATAATAATAATAATGATGATTTATTCACTTAGGAAGCAAAATAATACACTTCTGAAAAGTCGATTCTACATTTACTTGTAATGCCTGTTCGCAAACAATAAGTAAAGCCCGAAAAAAGAACAGGCAATAAAAACTCGTGGCCACTCTTTTCAAATTGCCAATGTTTACAATGTTTCTTTGTTTATAAACTGTATATGCAGGTAAGGTGCTGCCACCATTATATTATAACACCATACTAGAAGACTGATGCAAAAAAAAGAGGTCAAAAATATTAGAAGAAGTCTACATGAGATTGCATATATCAGCCTCAATGGGCACAACATAGTAGGAGCATCCACTTACGATTTAAAAACTTTATGTGCTTAAATTTTGGAAAATTTTGCATCATCTTATTATTATTATTATCGATGGCAGAAATGTATTTCGCTACTAGAGTTAACAGATAACCGAATACAAGGTGTAACAGAAAGGTGTGGTCATATTCAAGGGTTGCTGAGTGCATCATGAATACCTAATTTTATCAAAATCGGAGTACCCAAAAAAAAATCATTATTTGTTTATTTATGAGTGAAAAAGTTATTAATGTGTGCATACCTAATTTTATCAAAATCGAAGCACCCAAAAAAAAAAATCATTATTCGTTTATTTATAAGTGAAAAAGTTATTAATTAAATAATAATAACAATATCTTGGGACAACTCACACAACGCTATCTGATCCCAAACTAAGCAGAGCTTGTACTGTGGAAACCAGACAACTGATAAACATACTTAAATATTTCCAAATACATACATATTATAGATAACACCCAGACACAGAATAAACCATCGTGCTCATCACACAAAGTTTTATCCTGGGTGGGGATCGAACCCACGACCTCTTGCGTAGCAGTCGGATACACTCCCAGTGCGCTACAGAGGCAGTCAAAAAATTAAAAAAGTATGACTTAAAAAGCTCTATGTCATAATAATTTAATCGAATTTTGTACCAGGGGAGGTATAATTCTTATGCCAAACGCCTTTCACTACTGAATTTTGACAAAAAGAATATGCTATAACTATGTAATAATAATGCAACCAGCTATGGCACCATGGTAGGTGCAATACTGACAACATAACCTATCCGCTGCTGAAATTTGACCACACCTTTCTGTTACACCCTGTATCTATACTAATATTATAAAGCTAAAAAGTTTGTTTGTTTGAACACGGTAATCTCAGGAACTACTGATCCGAATTGTTTTAAAAAATTCTTTCACTGTTGGATAGCCCATTTATCGGTGAAGGCTATAGGCTTTATAACATCGCGCTACGACCAATAGGAGCGGAGCAACAATGAGAAATGTTGCAAAAACGGGGTTAATTTACGCATACGAAGTTGCGCGGGACAGCTAGTAAGTTGATAAGACCGACCGTTACAGAAGGCACACTTACCTATCCTAGTATCATTTAGAATCATTCTCTCCGAGGATTGCCTTCCAACCTTGGGACGCAATATATGTGCTGGCTGTGACAACCGATCTATACTATTCGCCTTTCTGTCATTTTCTTCTACAGCGTTACCTTCCAATTTTATATGAACGTTATCAGCATCTGTAAATATACATATCTATATTATAAATCTATCATCATCATCATCAGCCTATCGCAGTCCACTGCTGGACATAGGCCTCTCCAATTGCACGCCACTTTGTTCTATCTTCGGCTTCTCGCATCCAGCTCCTGCCAGCCGTTTTGCGTATATCATCATAGCCCACCGGATTAGCAAGCTGAAGTGGCAGTGGGCTGGCCATATTAGCCGAAGAACCGACAACCTTGAGGTAAACGAGTTCTTGAGTGGAGATCGCGTCTCGGCAAACGTAGTGTAGGACGCCCTCAGGCCAGGTGGAGTGATGATATAAATCTATACTACAAATCACACTAATATTATAAAGGCGAAAGTTTGTGAGTATGTGAGTGTGTATGTTTGTTACTTCTTCAAGTCTAAACGGCTGCAGCGATTTTCATAAAATTTGGTATGGAGTTAGCTGACACTCTGGATTAACACATAGGCTAATAAACCGCGGGTAACACCGCGGGGCACAGCTAGTAATATATAAATGTGAATGTAAGTTTGTTTGTTACGCTTTCACGCGAAAACTACTCAACCGATCATCATGAAACTTTGTACACATATTCTTGGAGGTATTTAAAGTAACATAACATTAAAAAAAAAAAAAATAGGGGAAAATTTTCGCAGATGAAGTTGCGCGGGACAGCTAGTAATATGTAAAGCTGAAGAGTTTGTTTGTTTGAACGCGATAATCTCAGGAGCTACAGGTACGAATTGAAAAAATATTTTATTGTTGGATTGCCCATTTATCGAGGAAGGAGCTATATAACATCACGCTACGACCAATAGAAGCGGAGCAGCAATGAAAAATGTTGCAAAAACGGGGAAAATTAGCGCATTAAGTTGCGCGGGTCAGCTAGTCTATACTAATAATATAAAGCTGAAGAGTTTGGTTCTTTGAACGCGGTAATAAAAAAAATTTCAATTCGGATCAGTAGTTCCTGAGACTACCGCGTTCAAACAAACAAACAAACTCTTCAGCTTTATAATATTAGTATAGATTCCCCATTTTTGAAACATTTTCATTGCTGCTCCGCTCCTATTGGCCATAGCGTGATGTTATATAGCCTATAGCCTTCCTCGATAAATGGGCTATCCAACAGTAAGAATTTTTCAATTAGTTTGTTTTTACAACTTCAAGGGACTTTAGATCTAAGTATTTGGTTTTATTTTCAACTTGATACATCCACAAGTAACCCGAGATAAAGGATTTTGACAGACAGCCAATGTAGTAATTATATAAGGGTTCTGTTTTTTCCTTTTGAGATACAGAACCCTAAATAACAAAGATGTTCATGGTACGGCCCCTGTACTCTCGGTTTGAATGGTTTAACTACAAATGACAAGGCACACTTACCAGTGTCACCATCATCCGGTTCCGTTTTCATTAGAGGATCCTCTATGTATGAAGATTGTATGAGATCTTCTATATGCATGAGGCGCTTCTCTTGATCTTTCTTCTCTATCTCTGTAAGTAATTCATACATTTCATTATTCAGGAGGCTGGGAATTCGTTGATTAAATTCGTACATGGGCAATGATTATAACGTAGGGGAGCACGAAGAAAGGATTTTTAAAAATTCACCTTCTAAGGGGGTAAAATGGGGGTGCAAAGTTAGTTAAGAAACTTTGCCTTTAAAATGTTTTGGTAACAATGTGGCATCCAAGCGGGCGAAGCCGCGGGCATAAACTAGTAAAATTTAAAGGTGTACCAGAATCGATGAAAAATGAGGAAATTATAATTTAGTGATGGATGATAACACAAGGCTAATGCGCTTATTATACTACACTAAATTTGGGACCCTAATCCCTTAAAAAGAGAGGTGTAATAAGTGTTAGGCCCCTAATTCTCTAACAAATTTTCAAGGCCATCTCGATTTAGGGTCCTGATTCAGGGTGTTTAAGGTAAGTAAGCTTAGCCTACTAGGACGAACAAGTCTTGATTGTTGTATTTTTTCATTTAATTAGTTTAATTCAATAGAACTAAGTATCATCACTGGTCGAACAAAATAAATATTTTGTACAGCATCTTTGGCGGCGTGAATGTCAGTTTTTGCATTGATTAATAAAAAATCAAACAAACTTTCGAACTTTTCTTTTTTTTTCCCGTTCCTATACACTTTTGGCGTTTAGAAATCAGCTCGACATACTACCGCAACTTTGTTTCAACTATTTATGATATTTTTTCATTGAAATTTGTTTCAACGAAAAAATATCATAATTGCATAATGACATGACACACGATGACAAAAGGTCATAATTGCACTAGGAGTCACTGGCTAACTGCCAGTGACTCCTAGTGCAATTATGACCTTTTGTCATCTAAAAATTACAAGTTTTTTTTTAAAAATCCTATAGATTATGACGTGTTCTTTCAGAATTTTAACTTTGCCACCTCGTATCTTTGCCGCTCGCGCCGTCATATTGAAATTGAAATTCACAGAGTACCCCAAAATCTATAAAATCAAAAATTTTCAAAACTCCCGTAATACTTTCCAATTAACTTAATTTTTTAGCACGATTTCGTGCTAAAAAATTAAGTTAATTGGAAAGTCTGGACTATCATGATATATTTTTTTTATAGACGACTTCCGCATTAAGGTACAAGCCTTGTGTCGCGAGGGACTTAACAAACATACAAATTACAGACAAAGTACACCCACACTCGGAACAACCATTTGTGGATCACACAAACTGGTGTCCCGTGTAGGAATCGATCACGTCCTCCTGCGTAGCAGTCGGACACACTCCCACCGCGCCACAGAGGCAGTCAAATTGGGTATTTGAATGTCAAGTCAAATCAGTATCTTTTTTATAAAATGTCAAAACGATTCGTTCTGTAGAGATTTGTATGCAATTTAACATTGTGACGTCATTATGTTCTGGTTTCTAAACATTTACTTTTAGTATTTATTTTGATGATTATAAATACTAAAACATATTAAATTATGCACGAATAATTTTTTTAAGATTATTTAAAGACATATTATTACTTGGTAAGTGTAAAATAATTTATTGTTATTGATTTTGACATTCAAATACATAATTCTGGCACATATATACCTATGTAGTATTGCTTCTGTTCTGCATCATCAATGATCTCAGCGTGCTCGTCCTTCGGGCCGCCTACATTCACATGCATAACCGACATGGTTATAAACGAGTTTGTTCCAGATTCTTGTGGTATTACCTGTAATTAAATATATTAGAATTAAATAAAGTCGCTTTCAGCTTGTAGTGAAATGAAAAGGTAGGTTTAAGATAGGACTACATATATTCTTAAAAGTTACTTAAAGACTACTTAAAATTAAGGATAATTTAGAACCGATGCTGGCGGAGATGCAGTGCTGGTAGGTAGAGGTACGGCGTCCAGGCGGAGATGCGGCGCTGGTAGGTCAAGATGCGGCACTCGTAGGTAGAGTGCGCGGCACCGATAGGTAGAGGCGCGGCGCCGGTAGGTAGAAGCACAGCGCCGGTAGGCAGAGGCACGGCGCTGGTAGGTAGTAGTGGCGCGACGTCGGCAGGTAGAGGTGCGACGCGTCGTAGAGGTGCGGCCCGGTATATAAGAGAGGCGGCCCGGTAGGTAGGGGCGCGCCGCCGGTAAGTAGAGAGGCGACGCCGGTAGGTAGAGAGGCGACGCCGGTAGGTAGAAAGGCGACGCCGGTAGGTAGAAAGGCGACGCCGGTAGGTAGAAAGGCGGCGCCGGTAGGAATGGTCTCTTTCTCTTAATTTCTCACTCCTTCTCTTTTAGAGAGCTCGTTCTTCACTCCTTCTCTTTTAGAGAGCTGGTTATTCACTCCTTCTTTTTTAGAGAGCTGGCTCTTCACCGCTTCTCTTTTTCGGTTTTGCATTCATAAAGAAAACTCTCTAGAAGCAATTTAAAATTTTAAAGCTTAACTTATTTTTAATTTAGAATTTACGCACAGCCAGTTTCACAATGTAGACCATACTTTACAAAGAACTCTATGCTTATCTTGTTGTCATAGCAACCATAGAAAATATTTGTCGACATGACAGATTTGATTTATGAAAAATAATGTTTACAATAAGTATATAAGAAGAGATATTATAAAATTAATGGTGAAATACATAACTAATATATACAGAAATGCCACGAAATAACACTATAAGGACATATATATATATACGAGGTAAGAATTATCACTACAAGCTGTCTGTACGCATAGATCTTTAAATTACTCAACGAATTTTGATGGTTTATATGTGTAATACATGCTTATGGTGTGTAGGGGGGGGGGGGGCAACACTGGCAATAGCCCCCCACAGACTAAAAGATATTCCCCGCTTCGTCCAAAGAAGTGAGACGCAATGCCGATAGATCTTTTTAAAACAACCACACAAACGAAAACATTCACTTACACTCACTACAACTCATCCATACACACACCTCACATTCTCTTGGGTTCCAGTTGAAGACCAGTGCCAGGCCCTGTCCATCTGGCAATTGAACTGAACTGGATTGACTGTTGTAACCACGATGCACAGCGTTATTACTGTTTTATTTTTTTTTGTATTATTTTACTATTGTTTAATTTTTCTTTTTTTTTTGTTCATTCAATTAATTATAATATTTTGTTTTTTCTCTCAAAGCTTTATGTGGTTTTTTTTTAATATTGTTATGATTAATGGCTATGTACTGTCAAAGGTGCAAGAAACAAACGCTTTTTTAATTTTTGGGGTATTTTCACACTGTATTGGTGTGTTTTGACAGGCTATTGTCTCTCCCTCTCGGCGTTGGCGTTGGTGGCTGGTGTACTGGTGTTAAATCTTGAGTGTGTATGCTATAATAATAATAACCATTCCACTAACACATCACCTCCATAACCCAGTTTCTTAACTACCACTTTTTGACAATAGTTTTTACACTAACCGGGGAATGTCGTTGGGTACATTTATACAGGGTGTAACAGAAAGGTGTGGTCATATTTTAGCAATGAACAGTGTTAGGTATAAGTATAACATCTGCGGGGGTACCAATTCTGATTTTATTAGTATGACTGAGATAAAGAATTTTCTTTCTTATCGAGTGCGTAACACCGACATACTGAAAATACGACTTTACCGATAGGTACCAAACACTAACAGATAATCAGCTGTTTCCAATGAACTGCAATGAACTTCAGGTTTGACCTTAAATCACCACCCACTTTCATTTTGTTTCACTCTTTTGTTCCTGCAAAGATGAAACAAGTGATGATGTGTGAGTGAGACAAGCTAGTCTCGTTCTATCATTTTAACTCTCATTCGTCCTTTGGTATCTTGTTTCACTCTTCCGTAGCTTGCCTCTCGTTCTTTATCATTGTTTATGGACGAAGAGTAAAATAAATGCAGTTTTCATTAATAAAAATAATTTTTCTCTGTCACACAATAATCTATCTGGTCGACTACATTTGTGTGAGTGTGTGTATACCTACACACTCACACAAATGTAGACACACACACAGAAACACTATACGTAGGTAACCCGAAAACCAATGTTCGGAGTACCAAGGTAACAGACATTGTGAGGAGTACTTGGGAACAACAGGTATGACGCCTGACGCCCATCTATTGCTTTAAATAGGACACTTTAAATTACCTACGTAATAAAATATGATACTTAAGTCATTTAAATATTTTCATTGATTTTGTTGACAAGGTAACGAATTCAGGCAGCATTAAACCGTACATTATTTGTAACTTGAACATCACCGCGCACACCATAATTTCGAACTTCTTCGTCTTCCCAAATTCCCCGGTACTATAACTTCCAGGGTACGGTAGGTAGGTATTACATCACAAATAAACAAAGGTACCTACTGACCCTAGTCGGCGACGACACACTGTTTACATTATACGAATTTGTTATTCTTATAGTAACTTGTCGGTGTACCTCAAAGTTGAACCAACTTCTATTATGATATAATGTTTGCGTAAGTTAAGCAACCTTACCACAGTTGGTGCATAGATGGGTGACCGATTTCTAAAATGTTATACTCACATGAATCATCGTTTTGGTCTTTTTTTATTGTCAGAGAACACTTTTTAAATCTATTTACATGAAATCGTTAAAAGAATTACATAATTTCACAAAATCCAACAATTTATTTCATTGTAGGATTAAAAATAGTTTAAATAATACCACAAACAATAAAACAATCTACAATCTAAATCGATTCGAATCATTATTTTGTGTTGAAAAGTAATTGACAAACACACAGACATTCAGGTGAACAGTTGATTTGCAACAAAAATAAATCATAAACTCACGGCTCAACTTCGAACACTCATGGCGAAGTCCCGCGTTATTAACGCATTACAACTTATTGCATTAAACACGTAAAGATTTTTTCAAAAACTTCAAATGCATGGAAATTAGCTTTCCAAACAAAATAATTATTCAAAACAAATATCAGTGCCTCAAACTCAAACTGACCGATTATTGGTTTTATTACTTAGTTAGACAGAGACACCAACATTTCAAGGCCGTGGCGTCATAAACAAAACGAGTGCAATAAATAATTCGGTATTTGATCGGAAGCTCGGCAGAAATATTCGGAAGTCATTGTAATTTCAAAATGAGTTTTTAATACTCTTTTGTTGTTATTATGATTCATAAAATAATTTGATATTGCCATTAATTAAATTAAAACTTTTCTAAGATAATTTACATAGGTACATTTTATTGTAATTTTAGAAGTTTTAAGTTTTTAGGCACTTTCATTTCTTTGTTTCATTCTTGGTGTTGCTTATTTATTCCGTCACTGTCCGTCAGTGCTTTCGACGCGGAGCCCGAAGCGGTTCGATCTATTTCGTTTCTTGGTTTTTGTTTGTCTTTCTTTGTGGAAGTGATGTGAAATTGATAAAGAAATTTTGTTTTAAGTTAGGTAACAGTGAATAATTTCGAAATTGTGTATCAATTGCATAGGACGCGATCGTAATCTACGTGATGTAGGTTAGGTACCAAGTAAGTTGATAGAAACAGTCTGCTCGGTCCTGGACAAAACGTACCTTAAGGGATCCAACGGTGGCCCGTAATGCATGACCCGTAACCCGTAGGTACTTACCACTTTCGGCGAACGCAACAAATATTTTTTGTTGACCGATAGGTAGGTACCGATTTAGTTATGTAGTGGTGCCAGGAATGCGGGGAAGCGTCACCGAGTTTCGCGCCTATTTTCATTATGTAGGTATTATCAATTCGAACAAACAAGTGCGCGTTGAAGTTAGTGCTAAATTGATGTGTTGTGAATTGTGATACTGTGTATTCGTAACTTAAAGTATGTAAATACCTAAATCTCATTCTTATTGAAGTTTCAAAAACGGTAGGTAGGTACTTCCCCGAACCCTAAAAACATTAATATCAAAAATGTAGGGATGTAAAAGTCGAACGTAGGTACCTAGTACGTTATTTTGTACCGTGAAGTGTATTCAAATAATCGTCCACCAGATGTGATAACAAAGTAGGTACCAACAACAGTGAGATGGTGATTAACATTTGTCCGTTCGATGTGGTCGTCGTGAAAGCCGGTGGCGACGGAAAACGTACAGAGGTTAGTAGTTAGTGGGTATTCATTTGTTTGCCTTTGTTTCTTTGGTTTACGGGACGCGCGGACGTCCGTATGTTCGACGCGTGACGGGTACCAGGCGCGCAGTGATACATAAGAGATCATTGTGCAGGGTCATCCAACATAATTGAACTCTCTACTACTACTATACTACGATGAAAATCTTGAATGATTGGTTAGTGATGTAGCATTATTCGTGGCGATATTTTGCATAACAATTTATGGACTGATTAAAAATGACGTAAAATTTTAAGGTTCTTACATTTTGATAAGATTAGGTACACACGCTATTTATCATGTGTATGTGACGACCCTTGAATATGACCACACCTTTCTGTTACACCCTGTATAGTGTATACAACGATATTCGCCAGTTTGTGTCACATAGCCTTTAGATTAAAGTGTCTAACGGGCCTCTACGTGTTGGCTTCGGCCCAACGCACGCGTCCCAAATGTCCGGGACTCCATAGTCCCGTGATATGGAAATGACATACATAATAATAATAATAAGCTTTATTTTATTCCATTACAATAAATAGTTTTTCTATTATTGCAATGGATCCCTTTTGGATAAAAGCCTCTTCCATCTTCTTAGTGGATGCTGGAGTGGAGTGGAGCTGCAGTGTGTATGCTATGCTCAAAAAATTATACTCAGGTTGAGGAGGGCAAGCTTATTTATGCGGGGCCCCCTTCTGCGAGAGGCCCATAGCATTCGCTATTTTGCATTATGGTTAGTCCATCACTGTAGTTAGTATGTACCCTGATGTATAATAAATAGCTCTCACCACATCGCTGTTCAGCATTTGTGTAAACAGCTCATCACTCCAGAGACAGCTTGTCCGCAGCTGGTAGCAGTTCCGAAGCCTTGCTTGACAGATGTAACACGCTACTAGCGGCCTTCTGTCTTCTCTTTTAAACTGAATAAAAGTAACCTTTATTTCAGATAAAATAATGAAACAAAACGAAATATTGTTTAACATTGTAAAGTAACTTAAAATGTTAAATAATTTTTCGTTTTTAGCCACGATTACTGTGCCTGTTTGCCAAACTGAATACAATATTGCATATAATATACACTAGCTGACCCATGCAACTTCGTATGTGTCAATTTGCCCCATTTTTGCAACCTTTTTCATTGCTGCTCTGCTCCTGTTGCGAACTTGACAATACATACAGTACATGAAGAATCATATCTTGACTGACATGTTGGTCTAGTGGTTAGTGACGCTGACTGCTAAGCAGGACGTTGTGGATTTGATCCCCACCCAGGATAAAACTTTGTACGAACACAATGGTTTATTCTGTATCTGGGTGTTATTTATTGATTATATATATATTATGTTTCCATATTACAAGCTCTACTTAGTTTAGGATCAGTTACAATTGTGTTGAGTTGTCCCAAGACATTATTATCTTGTCACAAGTGTAGCATTTTGCTTCTTAAAGGCCTATCTTTCTTATCTACCAATAACAGTCTGTTAAAATAGTTAACTACATTTATGCCTCTTGATGACCATCAATAGATAGGAAACCCGAAGGTTTTACAAGCATTATCAATTGCACAGGAATTCACATAAGTCCTTTGACCTTCGGAGCCTTTGAGCACCTGGCCCCTCAACAAATTTTGACACACCTATACCTTAAAATTCATCAGTCCATCTCTTGGGAGGCGTACATGAACTACGCGAGTTTGTGAACGCCACCCAAGTATCTTTCGGGCCTTCTAAGATCTTTATAAGATCACCGCCGTGACAGAAATTCGTTAGAACATCATCATTAACATAAACATCACTCTAATAGCTATAACGATCCTATTCGAAATATTGGTGAAGCTTACCGTCATCAGAGTTAGTTTCTCATACATGTCTTGCAGATGGCTCGCGATCGGACACAACTGCAGGTCCGCCGCTAAGCAAATACGACACATCGATAGCTGCTCCATTTCTTGTTTTATTATGCTGGAAAGGTTTCAAGAGTCGCAAAAACTCGCCAGCAACACCACCACTACAGATGTTCATTCGAAAACATTTTTTTTTTTAAATAAAATGCATAATGAATATCTAGTAATACTTAATAATATGTGTTTTAAATCTTAACAGGGGTATTAATTTATTAGAGTAGAACTAAAACTAAACTAACTTTTTAATATTATTGAGTGAAAATTACACTTTTACGTAAATTTTATGTAAATAAACAGTGCAGCAGCGTCAGGCCCACAATTTGACAATCAAATTGACGGAAAATTGTATTTTGTGTAGGGATGTAAACGATACATCAGTGATTCAAAACGTCCATGTATCGATTAAAACATTGGCGACACATCGCTCTATATGAACGATGTTGTAAGGCAGGTCTATTTTATGGTTTGACTAGTTTTCGCCAGATGTCGGTTATCGCGACACAAAACTATCCTATGATAGGACATAGGATAATTTTGTATCGCGAGACTCAAACTATCTTTATACCACTATTTCATCTAAAATTTAGATGAAATAGTGGTATGAAGACAGTTTGAGTCTCAAACAGCTTTCACGCTCAAACAGCTAAGATTTAGATTCTAAATCTTAGCTGTTTGAGCGTGACAGCGTAACACACAGACAGAGTAACTTTCACATTTATAATATTAGTATGGATGGATATGGATTCAAAATGGAAAAAGTTGTTAAAGGTATTTTGAAAGATTTAAAAATGGATTTTAGGTTGGTACCGGCTTAAGAATACTACCACCCCATCTCTTCCAATGGGTATCGTCAAGGCGACTAAGGGATTTCACAACGGAGGACGGGCAGCAGCGTCCTCTGCGTACTTAAAGCCTTATTGCGATCGCCAACCCGCTCGCCAAGCGTGGCGATTATGGCAATTACCCCCAGGATCTACATACCAGTAAGTTCTACTGGGGAGACCCATGCCCAGCAGTGGGACATCATATAGGTTGATTTGTATGACGTTGTCACGTCAAAAAAAAAGAACTGTCACAGGCATGGTTGTGGAAATTGATAATAGCCATTTTTGATAAATATTTTTTTATTGAAAAGATCGAATATGTCGTTCATAAACATTCATGTTTTACATTTGAAAACATCGATATCCGAATATCGATGTTCAAATAAATTCTGCTGCCAAGGACAGATAAGATAACTCAAGATGGCAATAAAATTCAGGACAGTTATGCAATGATCACTCAAGGCGACAAAAAGATCTGCCAAGCACAGTTAGCAATGATCACTCGTGTCACTCGTGGGTCGTGTTTATCGATGTTTCTATGAACGCGTCCCTATTGTTTTTTTTTATATTCAAATGACGTTTAGTTTATCCTTGTTGATGGCAATATTGTAAAATAGTTCTGGGGCGTATAAACGGGCTATTTTTGACGGCAATTGGTGGCGGCACTATTGGCAACGAATGCTCGGCCATTAATGGCAATATGCCTATAATTGTATGGCGCATAATCCAGTCTTCTAAACGGGCTACACAACCCGGCAACAATAAAATAAAGTGCGGCTAAAACAACAACAAAATTGGCCGGACAATATGGCGAAAAATCGATCGCTCAAATCGTCCGGCAACCATCAAATCAATAATTATGGTGAGTACTGCCATGCTGCCGGCCATAGCATTGCCGCCACAAATTGTCGTATAAAAAAAAAAGGCCCGTTTAAACGCCCCATATTATATGATAATCAAAGAGTTCTAAGGTTGTCATTTTGTCGGGAAGGCTCAATAAAATTTTACCATGAAATTTAAAAAGCAATACTTTAGAAACAAACTTCTTGTTTAATGAATCACGCACAGACGCACGCCACGGTGCGTGACGCACTAAATAAAAGTCTAAAACACAAAAATTCACATGATCATCTGGCAACACTGACTAACAAAACGCAATTATCAATCAAGCAAGCAGCCAGATATCTGCTATTCTGGTTTCTATAGTTTCATGTAAACAAATAAAATATAAGCAAAGCAAAAAACTCTTATCTGCTCGTATCTTAACTCAAGAAATGATTTGATGGAAAAAGTACTTGAAAGTTTTTATTTTCGGTGGGACGTCTTGTTATTCAGCTCTCTCAGGAAGCGTCCCGCCAGCACCTATAATAACAAGGAAGGTAGAAGATCAGAGTAAAAGAGCCTGCCAGCTTATTTTTTCGCCGCTGACCGATTCTTTGTAATCTAATTTTACAATCGGTAAACGAAAAGAAAAGTGCATAGATGGTCGACAATTATTGTTTATTTTAGGTATAAATCAAAGTCCGAAATAATCTTGGATTTGGAGACCAACTTTGATCAGGTATAATTTAATATATTGTCTGATAGAGCAGTCTGTAAGCCTATCTTTTTTTTTAAAGTGGGCATGAGTTTTATTGCCAAGTTCTTTTCTCACGGCCTTTCTCTTGCGAACTTAGCATTCAATGTAAAATCAATAAATTCCAAATTTTGTCTGATGTTCATGTGTACATTTGACTTTATCATAAAAATCAGCGTTGTTACTGTTATGTAGAAATTTTGAAGTTTATTATTTGTGTATGAATGATCCTGTCCAACAGACACACAAAATTTGGTTTACATTTTGACAGGCTTCAATTTGAAATGTCTGACTATTAATCTAGACATTAGTGCTCTACACGTAAAGTTCTTAAAGCGGGAACCAGCATATTCCACGCCATCCTTCGCTTGGAAACGTACATGTAAATGCACAGGGATTTTTTGACAGTTTAGAGTGTGCATCACTTGTGAACACAAGTAATAAAAAAATATGGTTTTATGTAAACTCTTAACATGCAACCTCATATTTAAATATGTAAGATTCGCCAGTATTTGAAACCTTGAACAATTGGCACGACAGTTTAAACCACTGTCTAAATGGCACAGATCCATTTGTGGTCAGAACTTTATGTGTAAAGGGTGCTATTGTATGATAAATCTTTTGTATTTTTTTTTTTTAGAGTTAACTAGCAATGTGCGATAGTGGTCCCACATAACTAGCAATCCTGTTAATCCCTCCAGTTAATCTCTATGGCTTGTGTTAGGAATAGGTTTACATTGGTAGTATAATGGCCACGATTTTAACTCACAACCTCACTATTGCGAGACCAATGCCTTAGCCATTATGCTACTGCTATGATTTATTGTAATCACACTATTAAGGAGTTGCATCCTGATTTACATACCTCATTCCTTTTCAGTTTCCAATCCTTGGTTCGATACTGTAATGGGAAGAAATAAACATGGAAGTGCTAGCTATGTGTAGAGTCTGTCTAGCAAGAGATGTTAGTATGCGTTTGATAGCTAACACACACCTCCAGGAAGTGTATGAACGTCTCACTTTGATGCCGGTAAGGACTGGAATACTTTACAACCATTGCTTCGTCTGTATGCAGGTGCGGATCCGAAGGAGGGTAACAGGTGCAACAGCGAAGTAATTTTTATAGGCATTTCTTGCCAATTACTTTACAAATACAATAATTGCATTTTTGATAGATAGTTCTTTAACTACCGACTAGATGGCGCTGCGAGGGCCTAACTCGCGAGAATAAAAGGATAGAAAAATTTGAGCCATATCTCAAATTTTTCTATGCCTTTATTCTCGCGAGTTAACATAGTCAAGATAAGTGGTTCGCTTCCGGCCCCGGTTTGGCTACGGAAGTCTCGGGTTCGATTCCTGAGTCTGGATATCAAATTTTTCTATCTTTCAAAAATGCAATTATTGTATTTGTAAAGTAATTGGCAAGAAATGCCTAAAAAATTACTTCAATATTCGGGCCGCGACATCATAATTTCTTAAAATGCTCTCTGTAACGAAGCAATAACAAAAGCCGTGATAGTTCTTTAACTACCGACTAGATGGCGCTGGCGAATAAAATTTTTCTATCTTTCAAAAATGCAATTATTGCATAGGTGCAATAGCCCCCCTAGATTCAACTGAAATACCTTTATTTGGAGTTTCTAGAATTTTGACACCATACTGGTGTATTTTGGCAGGCCTCACCCTCCCCTCACACCCTGCCCCTCCCCCCATTATAGGAGCGACTGACACTTAGCTGGTTGAGTCACAAGTTGCCCCCTCCTGAACAAAGTTCTGGATCCGCACCTGCCTGTATAGAGGTCTGTTAATGCCATAAGAAGTACCCCATGCCCTTCTGCAGGATACCATCTATCCCCTTGCAACATTTCGTTAAATAATAATAATAAAAGCTTATTTTATTTCATTACAAAGCAATCTATACTATTATTATAAAGCTGAAGAGTTTGTTTGTTTGTTTGTTTGTTTGAACGCGGTAATCTCGGGAACTACTGATCCGAATTGAAAAATTCTTTCACTGTTGGATAGCCCATTTATCGAGGAAGGCTATAAGTTAGTTAACATCACGCTACGACCAATAGGAGCGGAGCAGCAATGAGAAATGTTGCAAAAAATGCGGGAAATATTTACGCAGACAAAGTTGCACGGGACAGCTAGTAGTAAATACATGGTTATGTTAGTTAGGTGTTTGTAGTTATTCTGTTCTTGCAATGGATTCCTTTTGGGTAAAAGCCTCCTCTATCTTCTTCCAGTCCTCTCTTTGTGCAACGAGACTCCACCAGTTTCTGCCTGCAACTTTGATTATGTTGTCTACCCACAGTTTCCCAGTGGGCCGGACCACTTTGTTGACTGTGAGGTCCACCTTATGTCATTGTATGTTGTTAAGTGGCCCACTCATTCCCACTTCAGCTTCAAGGCTTGTTTAAGGACATCTGGTCACCTTTGTCTTCTTTCTTATATCTTCACACTTTACTTTTTCTATTCTTCTAAGCTTCCACTTAACATTTCATTAAGATCGGCTTATTAATTTAAATTATTTTATAATCTACTAACTGACATGCGCAACTTCGTCTGCGTAAATTTTCCCCGTTTTTGCAACATTTTTCCTTGCTGCTCCACTCCTATTAGTCGTAGCGTGATGTTATAAAACCTATAACCTTCCTTAATAAATGGGCTATCTAACAGTAAAAGATTTTTTTAATTCGGACCAGTACTTTCTGAGATTACCGCGTTCAAAAAAACTCTTCAGCTTTATAATATTAGTATAGATTTACATGATCACTGGCTCTAGATAGCATTTTTGTCTAACAGTTCTCAGCAATAGACAGCCGACCAACACAAGTGTGTTACATCTGCTGTGCCGCTCTGCAGAACAGTTATCGGCTGAGGCAGAGATGTCTGCAGACTGAAGAGCTGCTCACACAAGTGTTGAACAGTGATGAGGTGGGACTACCTTCCTAATAACTCAGCTGTTGTCTGTAAACAAGGTTCGGTACATAGCTAGCCTATCAGCGCAGCGCATTTCACACTGTGCCAAAGGAAATACAAACTTCTAAGCTTAGCCATAAGTTTCATATTTGCATGGAATTTAAACTGCTTAGAAATCGGTTATATCCGCGCGTATGGCGGCGGAAGCTGTCCGGCTGTGTTGTATCTATAATCACTGAGGGTGCCAACATATTGTGTTGACAGTCGGGCGGACACGTCGGCTGCTTGCGAGGGCTCGCCCATTCGCTACCCCGCCCGCTTGGTAAAAATGTATACGTTTTTTTCCCGCAGCAGGGCTTGGACTTTACAAACATACAAATCACGGACACAATACACCCAGACTCGCGACAACAATTTGTGAATCACACAAAGTCGTGTCCCGCGTGGGAATTGAACCCACGACCTTATGCGTAGCAGTCGGACTCACTCCCACCGCGCTACTGTACTGTTTTTTATTTTAAAAAGGTGGTCTTCTTTGATCTTGTTTCAAAAAATCCACATTTCGATTATCTGATCTTATGATTATCCGAAATAGTCGGTAGTCAGAGTAATAAAGAGGTTAGTAAATAAGAACTATACTGATGAGAAAATAAACTAATTGCAGTTACAACAAGTGAATATACAAAAATGTTGCACACAAAGTTTAAGAGTTGTACACCCAGTTGTGCATATAAGTGTGGACGGTAAGGTCCAGAGTGATACACATGATGACACCACAGAACGCTGGGACGAGCTAACTGAGACGACTGGTGCAGCTGACCATCACAATATGGACCAGGATGATAAAGGTAATTCATTGAATGGAGGGTTGCAATTTGACTCTTACGATGAGGGGGGGGGGGCGATTATTCATTAATTAGCTGGCCCGCGCAACTATGTCTGCGTAAGTTTTCCCTGTTTTTGCAATATTTTTCATTGCTGCTCCGCGCCTATTGGTCGTTGCGTGATGTTATATAACCTATAGGCTTCCTCGATAAAGGGGCTATCCAATTTTATTATACTACTATACTCTGTATCCTTGATATTTAACACATTCTATGTGTACTCACGCATATGCATGCATATCTCACAATTAGGTAAATCAACTATTTTTTTTAAAGATAACTAGCAATGTGGGATTCAGTCCCACATTACTAGCAATCTTGTTAACCCCTCCAGCTAAGCTCAAAGGCTTGTGTTAGGAGTGGGTTTACGTCGGTAGTGTAATGGGTAGGATTCGAACCCGCGACCTCACGATTACGAGACCGAGATGCCTTAGCCTACCGCTACCGCCGCTTTGCATGAGGTATCCAAACTTCCTCGTGGGATAGTGCCCAGAACGTAATCTAGTCTGTACTTGTATATAATAATTACAACAACGGCCATTTGTCACAGAACGAAGTAATTTTTATAGGCATTTCTTGCCAATTTCTTTACAAATACAATAATTGCATTTTTGAAAGATAGAAAAATTTGATATCCTATCTTTCAAAAATGCAACTATTGTATTTGTCACAGGACGGTCAATTTAATTCAATTCAAAATTCTTTATTCATTTAGGATGCAAAACAACTCTTGTGATACGTCGGGATTCTACATGTACATGTAATGCCAAGTTCGCAAACAGATATCAAAAGGAAGAAAATAATGGCCTTTATTCGTCACGCAGAATCTTTACTTACAAAAGTCAAATCATGCTTTTAATCAATGTGACAATCAAAACAAAATGACAACAAAATTCACCCAAGCATAATAAAGTAACCAGGAGCAAGCAACTAGATCCATTTTTCTTTATCACTTATATATATTCATCCACTGTATAATAAGCATGGTCATTCGATTCGGCATTTGTTGCCTCTCCATCGTACGATGTACTATAAGAGGTCGATGTGTGATCCCATTCAACGAAGATTTAACTAACTAAATCCCTTCAAACTTACAGATATTAAGGTGGAAACTCAAAACGATTCAAATAACATACAAATGTTAAACCTGGATATAATAAAAACTGAATGGGATGAAAATGAATTTGAGATTGGTAAGTTTATTTGTTACAGAAAGATGTCAAATTCTAGGGTTGTTTTGTACTAGTGAGGTGTGATGGTGAGATGTTTTATTCTCAATAGGAGGATAGTTGTCACTTGTACAATGCGTTTCAAATGAGAAGATAATAGCGATCGCGACAACTTCACTTTGTACTTGTCAAAATTGTACCGCTAGCAACAAAAACTCCCAAGTCGGGTAAAGTACGTATGTGTATGGTAATGGAACGGACGTAATATTTATTTTATTTGAACTATGTACCAAACATTTTTCTTTATTATAATATTATTAGTATTCTTTATTATATAAATAAACACCAAACAGATAAGTACCTAAATAGGCAAAATATAAGAATATTAGACACTTTGGTCTTTCAGTCGGATTTTTTTAAATCATAATAAATAGTAAAATACTGTGCTTTTGTATAGTTCATTAGAGTAGGTAGGTACTTGTATATTGTGTGTTACGAATGACACCTTTTACAAATCAGTAGGTACTTCTGTGTAATACTAATGACACTATTTTACGAATCATTTTATTGCTGACCTTACGTGACACAATGAAGTTGCAGTCGTATTGCGAAACAAAATGTCATCATGACAGTTATCAACTCATTTGAAACGCATAGTAGTCGATAGTTATTGATACCAACTTGAGGTTTGATTAGAAGCTAAGTTACCAAACTGTAAGGAAGGGTATGTTTTTCGCGCGTATCTTGTATGTAATGTAATATTCTTTATTACCTGATATGTCATAATCCACTGAACGGATTTATACAATTAAAACGTCGTTAGATTCGTCAAAATAAAGAGGTGTGAAAAAATAACTTGTTTTGAATTCTGCAATATGGGGGTATCAAATTAAAGGGTTCATCTTAAGCATTTCAAAAAGGTATAACTTGATTATGACTGTAATACTAAAAAAGTTAGTGAGCAACCATTCTTTTTTTTTTTTTTCAATGTTACATCGGTTACATCCTACAACTACCAAAAAGTTTAAAAAAATAAAGTATTAAATAAAAAAAATCATTATAAAAATAAAAAACCCGCCTGCAGAAAAAAGATGGAAACAAGATCCCCTACATAATTATATAATTATTTCATGCAGTCGAAGGCACTTCACTAAGTACATCGAGTTTCATTAATGTCATGGGTATCATCGTGTAGGTATTTTAATATTATGATGAGTTTTTTTTAAACAACTTTCACTTAAAATTACCGTTTAGGATATATGGCGATTTAAAGTTTGTTACCAACTATTTTTACTCAAATTTTCGGTAATTACAGTTATTACGTTACGTTACGTCTTACACTAAGCGCTAAAAAGTGTTAAATAAAAAAGTAAATTTAAAAAATAAAAAAAAACCCGCCTGCTTCGAAAAGATTGATACAAACATTTCAAAAAGTTCACTGGATTCAAGTTCATTCATGAATGCCTCCGACTTCATGATTTAAGCCATTTAAGGTTATCTTGTTTCAATCATTTTTAAGCAGGCGGGTTTTTTTTACTTTGATTTTTTATTAGCTGTCCCGCGCAAATTCGTCTGTGTAAACAAACAACATTTCCCATTGCTGTTCCGCTCCTATTAGTCGTAGCTTGATGTCATATAGCCTACAGGCTTCCTCGATAAATGGGTTATCCAACAGTAAAATATTTTTTCAATTCAGATCTGTAATTCCTGAGATTACCGCGTTCAAACAAACAAACAAATTCTTCAGTTTTATAATATAAGTATAGAGTAAGTATACCTATTAAATCGCGCATTAATTATTATATTTATAGGTGGACACGACGTAAAATTAGAAATGGAAGATGTAACTGTAGAAGAGAGGAAGTGGAAGCCTGACGGTGCCGGCACATCATCACACTCAGCAGATATAATATGTCCTAACATTCCGAAGGCAGTCTTGGAGAGAACTGTTCCAAAAGATACCAAGAAGGGTAAGTGTTATCCATTTCATACAATCAGACTTAAAACTGTGAAATTTCCCTTTTTATCTGTGATGTTTTTGATTCAATTAACTAAACCTTAAGGGCACTCTAGTTAATGAAACTTCCACACAAACGCGCTTAAGGGTAGATTACGCGAAACAAAATTTATATAGAATACCTATACAGGATGTAACAGAAAGGTGTGGTCAAATTTCAACAGCGGATAGTGTATGTTGTCAGTATTGCACGTACTATGGTGCCATAGCTGGTTGCATTATTATTACATAGTTATAGCATATTCTTTTTGTCAATATTCAATAGTGAAAGGCGTATGGCATAAGAATTATACCTCCCCTGGTACAAAATTTAATTGGATTATTAGGGCATAGAACTTTTTAAGTCATACATTTTTAATTAATATTTTTTTCATTCATAAATAAACGAATGTAAGAATAGTAAATAATTTTTTAGGGTACTCCGATTTTGATAAAACTATGTATGTGAACTCAGTTTCATGGGCACATACCAAGTATACCAACCCATGAATATGATCACACCTTTCTGTTAGACACGAAAAAAATTGTGTCACTAGTCAAAGAGTTTTTCTAGTAGATGATATAAAGAAATTTTAGAATAATGTCTTAATATGATCCCGCAAATAAATCTTGAAGTTGCGGAAAAATGCAAAAACGAGTATTTTCGTATTGTAATAGTCATGGCGTTCGTAATCTAACATTATGTACGAAAGAATATTCTACTTTATTTTGACCTGCGCTCCTGCGTACTGTGAAGTAATGGTTGTGTGCGGAAGATCGAGGCCGGCGATCGTGTCGCTGTGTACGTAGCGCTATATAAATAATTCTCTCAGTGTAATATGCCCCCTTAAGTGATTACTCCTCTGTATAAGGTCGTCACTCAACACAACATTAATATCAATTCGTTTTATCATAAACTAGCTGTCCCGCGCAATTTCGTCTGCGTAAATTTTCCCCGTTTTTGCAACATTTTTCATTGCTGCTCCGCTCTTATCGGTCGTAGCGTGATGTTATATAGCCTATAGCCTTCCTCGATAAATGGGCTATCTAACAGTGAACTTTTCAATTCGGATCAGTAGTTCCTGAGAATACCGCGTTCAAACAAACAAACAAACTAAAACAATAAAGTTAAAGAGTTTGTTTGTTACTTACTCATTGTTATAATAATCATTATCTAATTTTCTGCATCTACTGGTTTATGAAAATATATATATTACGGGTCTTAATCGCGTGAATAATTTAAGGTAAAATACCTTGTTTATTGCCCGACGTTTCGACCGTATTGCAACGGCTGTATGTACACATTATGATTATATATATATATATATTTTTTCATAATGTGTATAAATCGCGAAAGTTTATCAACATTTAAGCTTTTATTAAGTCTTACCTAAGATTAAAAGTTTTTAAACTGAAATAAAGACGTTATGAAAAGGCATATTCTCCAAACATTTGAATGTATAATGTAAAAAATACGGACTCTAAGTAGTTATGATCTGTTATTTGACGGCCCGCAGTCGGTTTCTGCGTTCATTTGTACCATACCTTGGAAGACGAGGAATTTGGGAAGTGAGTTCGAAGTTTTGGTGGGAGCGGTGATGTTCAAGTTACATTAATGTTACAAATAATGTACGGTTTAATGCCTGAGTTATAATCTGTCTGTGTGCCTGACTTCGTTACCTTGTCAACAAAATAAATAAAAAAAACCGGGCAGGTGCACTTCGGACCACGCACAATGTAGGGTTCCGTATTCCCCCCCCCCCATCCGAATAATGCAGCTCAAAAAGTGGTTTTTTTTTGTTATTTTTGTTTCATACTTACGTTATTACACACATCAAAAGTGTCTAGGGATCAAGCACTTTTATGCGGATTTCTTGAGATTGAGATGTGGCTTTGTAATAAATTTATGATTTTATAAATTTATATGGATCCTTTTTGGTGCATTTCATAATTTGAATCAGGAACTGTGAATCAAATTCGAGTAAAAGATGAAAATCAGCTGTCAATATTTTCCCTATAAAAACATACAACGCATTGAAGACATTATTAGTGCTACTGTTTCCCTACTACTGATTAAAACCAACGTTATTATGGAGCGGCGACGTCATTTAAGCAGGGAAGAAATGCTCAGAGCCGTGGGAATGATAGAAGCTGGTTCCCGGCAACGTACTGTGGCTTTAGCTCTGAATACAAGTCAGAGTGTTATCAGTCGACTTTGGACACGTTACCGAAGCACTGGTACCGTGGCTGAGCGCCATGGAGGACGGTATCGCTGCACCACACGGAGACAAGACCGATACATTCAAATCTTAACTCGAAGAGGTCCAACAATAACCGCCATGATGTTAGCCGTGAGGCTTCATCACTCTTCAGGGAACTTAATTAGCGACCAAACAGTCAGAAACCGCTTGCATGAAGTGAACCTTCATTCCCGAAGACCGCTACGGGTACCACCTATAGCAATGCACAATCGTAGGATTCGATATCAATGGGCTCTTGAACACAGAAATTGGGCAGAAGAACAATGGCGTTTCGTGTGCTTTTCTGATGAGTCTCGTTTTGGTATGAGACCGGATACAAGACGTATACGACACTGGAGAACCCCTGGACGCCAACAGCGATTAAAATCCTGCCAGGAAGTCCATCCTTATAGTGGTGGAACCATCATGGTATTTGGATCATTTCAGATTCATTCAGATTTGGATCAGAGGCAACCTCAACGCTCAAATTTATGCTGAGACGATTGTATCAGACGTCATCGTTCCTCTACAAGTGTAAATCGGTCCCTTATTTCAGTTAATGCATGATAATGCACGACCGCACACCGCAAGAGTTGTAAGACAGACTCTCGCCGCAGCTAACATCAATGTCCTGCCATGGCCTGCTCAGTCGCCAGACTTGAACCCGATTGAGCATGCATGGGATATGCTACAGAGAAGAGCTCTGCCGAATATGGAGGGTATCCAGTCGCAAGAAGACCTTTTTTTGTTGTTGCAACGAACATGGGCGGCCATTCCACAGCGTGATTTGGATGAACTCATTTTGAGTATGCCAAACCGATGTTCTTGTGTTGTAAGTGTTCGCGGTAGAAACACGGATTATTAATTGTTTAAGTTACCCAATAAAATTTTAAAGAAAACTGTTATTTCAGTCTTTTTTTCGAACTTTAATGTTAGTGGTTCAAATGTCAAAAATCCCTTTATTAGGAAAATGGCAAATTTCTTTATTAATGCAAAGGTGACTTGGTTTATCGTTACTGTGACAAACGAAAACACTTTATTTGATGAATCCTTAAAGAAATAAAAAAAAAAAATCAATCAGGAGAAAAGTTATTGCAAAAATATATGTTGATCCCTAGACACTTTTGATGTGTGTATTATTATTATGTATGTCGTTTCCATATCACGGGACTATGGAGTCCCGGTCATTTGGGAGGCGTGCGTGGGGCCGAAGCCAACACGTAGAGGCCCGTTAGACACTTTAATCTAAAGGCTATGTGATTATTATACCTATTTAATAATAATTTTCAATGGAAATTGTACGAAAATTTCGTTACTTCTCATTTGATGAACTGTTAGGTACTCGTAAACTTGTAAAGCCTACTTAGCTGTGATAGTTTTCCTTTTAATAAACTTTTTAGCAAAACAAAAAAAAATTCTTCATCTCAGCCTTACTAATAAAATCGGAATTGGTCCATTTCTGTACATTGTCCATTGCTTAGATATGACCACAATTTTTGTTACACGTTTCTTAAAAGTATTATTTTATTATTTTCAGTTAACTTCTGAAGTCTGTTTAATTTTTTAAAATTACTTTTATGATTTTTTGGATTAACTTGTCAGTGAAGTGATTTGCTAGCAGCAAAGAAAAGAAAAATGGGTAAGTCGATTGGATTTTTATGATTTATTACCTTGCTAGGAGTAGGTGCCTAACTTAGATCTTCGAATCGTTATTGTGATAATTTACGATTATGGTGTTTTATTATTAAATATTTTTTTGTTGGATAGCCCATTTATCGAGGAAGGCTATAGGCTATATAACATTACGCTACGACTAATAGGAGCGGAGTAGCGACGAGAAATGTTGCAAAAACGGGGAAAAATTACGCATACGAAGTTGCGCGGGACAGCTAGTATTAAATATATTTAGATGCGTGTCTTATTAAGAAAAATGGAAAAGTTCTACATTAAATAAAATAAAGGATAAAGAACGGTACAGCGGAACTAATGGGAATAAAAAATATTAAAATTTAATTGATTATTGTTCCGCGGAACTAATAGGAAAAAAATACCAGTAGTTCCGCCACGGAACTTCTTCGACGAAAGTACTAGGAACAATTAGGGTAAACGCCTGAAATGGTAGTTCTTGGGAGATAAATACAAAAATAAAATAATATAAGATATTAATACACTAACACATCACAAACATCTACAAATTCGTTTTGTAAAATGTAAAAAAGTGGCGACGCCGTTTGTAAAAAGCCGTGTTATGCTATTTGACTGTGACATATAGCAACGACGACAAAGAGCGGAGCGTCCCACCTGCTCGCAACCTTTAGTCAGTACCGGTTGGGCTCGCAGGCGCGCCGGTACGATGAGCTCATGGATGCCCGACACCTCCCGGTACTCGAGATTACGGTGAGAGACTCGAATGTACAGCACCTCATCGTAGCTTCGCCAAGCGCTCGAGTTATCCGACTATTATTATTTACTAGCTGTTCCGCGCAACTTCGTCTGCATAATTTTTCCTCGTTTTTGCAACATTTCTCACTGCAGCTCCGCTCCTATTGGTCGTAGCGTGATGTTATATAGCTTATATCCTTCCTCGATAAATGGGCTATCCAACAGTGAAGGAATTTTTCAATTCTGACCAGTAGTTCATAAGATTACCGCGTTCAAACAAACAAACTCTTCAGCATAATATTAGTAAGCAAATATGTCAACAAAGGCCAAAACAAAAAAGTGTGGGTAACACAACAGTGTCAGTTAGGCACTTGTTCGACCAACGGCGAGTAAAAGAGTAGCGAGTAGCGATTTTACCGCTCAAGAAACGTACATACTTATGTAAATCCCATGAAAACAAAAGAGATATATTAATAGTTGATCGCTGAGTGTTCACACTGCCTGCGAGTACTCGCTCTATACTGCATCTCTTTTGTTTAAACGGACGCGATCTACAAAATACATCTGCTGTACGTTTCTTGAGCGATAAATCGCTACTCGCTTCTCGCTCATCGTCGTTGGTGCGACAGGTGCCTAATTCTTCCGTGAAATAGTGACGTAGCAAGTGTAATTAATAGGCAAATGAGACTTATGAACTAATGTCTCAAATAAGGAGCTTGGTACGGCGCCATTTAGATCTATGCCGAACAAGGATTTGGGTGGCACTGATACTGTTATGGGCTACGCGTGACGCTTACCATCAGGCGCACGACCTGCTCGGCTCATTTCGTAGTAGTAGTTAAAATAAAGCATAGTTGTTGGATTTTTTGGAATTGACATAGTTTTGTGTTTTCATAAAGGCGTCTAAATGGGGCATTTTTTTACGGCAATTTGTGGCGGCACTATTGGCAACTAATTGCTCGGCCAATAATGGCAATATGTCTGCATGCAGAGCATGATTCAGTCTCCTAAACGGGCTACACAACCCGGCAACAATAAAATATAAGAGAGCGACTGAAACAACAACAAAATTGTCGGGGCAACATTGCGGAAAATCATCGCTCAGCGATCGTCCGGCAACCATCGAATCAATATTGGAGAGTACTGCCATGTTGCCGGCCACGGCATTGCCGCCACAAATTGCCGTAAAAAATGGACCGTTTAGATGCCCCTTAACATATTTTAAAGAAACTGGTGGTTTTTTTGTTTACTCACTGCGACTACAACCCATGTAGTCGCAGTGAGTAAGTTAACAATGTGATAGACGCAAATCTGCATCTTTGCAACCGAGCGCATGATTTTGTTGCAGGCCGTGTGATTATCGGTTACTGACTTATTTAATTCATAACATATTTTAATACAGTTACATTTGTTATGTTTTGTTTATAGAGCCAATTAAGGACTACAGAAAGGGAAATAAGACCCGTCTGAGACTTAGTGCTGCTCGCAAAAAGAGGGTTAATAATTTTAAGAAAAAATCGAATAGGAATAAAAATAATGATATTCCAGTACCAGCCCAGCCCGAGTCGTAAGTGGTTCCATAGATTAATTTGACTAAGCTACGCCAAATCTTTATTAAAACTGACTTTGTTTTATCTTCCTGTCTCTCCTTATTGCCGAGCAACTAATTAAATTAGTAAATTATTTAAAACTTATTTAAAACTTTTTACTAAGATATATCAATTGGACAGTAAATACATAATAAAAATCTTAATTCTTAAAACATTAAAAAGGTATAATATTATCTTATGGTTCATAAGGTTAAGTACAATTGATAAATAGCTATTAAACAATATATCAAATAAATTATATCAAAAATCGATAATAATAAATTATATCGAAATTAACATATATTCAAATAATATATATATTTACGTAAGTATTTAAATAAAATATCGGGTTTGTCTTCCTTTTTTTTCTTTAAGCAACTATCTTGACTTTAAAATCAGTCTACAAATTGATAGAATAGATGCGAATGAAATTTGTGAAAAAACAATAAACAGATTTCATGATATATCAATAAAAATATAAACAAAGTCATCGCATCACTTACTTTTTTTTCGTTTTTCTCAACGAATAACACCGCTAAAAATTGGTGTTTCTGGATAGGAAAAATAAAGTTGAGCTTATTCCCACCCAGTAACACTGTTACTCAATGCAACCTTTTCTTTTGTCTCAAGGAGTAACATCACTAAATACTAGTGTTACTAGACGGGGAAAAAAGGGGCATCTCCTAACAATGTGGCAAATCGTTGGGAAAACTATTATTATTTTCATCGATATATTCACAGCAGTTTATGATAGGCATATTCGCTAATTGATTTCTGTTAAATATGCAGGCATTATTTATATAATTATATATGTGTCGGAGGATTATTACCTGTTGATCTAACATCTGTTTTGATTAAATGGCAAGCCTATTGACTCATTTAAACATGTCCGCCGCAAGATGGCGTGACTTTAGTTTGACGTTTGCATTTGAAGTGCAGTAGTGGGGCAGTTGGTCTCATTCTGTCAGTCTTAATCGAGCGGCCGTAGCGATAACACGTACTTGTTAATGTTTTTATCACAAAGGTATCCATTTATTTTTATAAATGGTTTCACTGCCATGTCGATTTTTAATAAATCTGTTACAAATTCAAAATAACTTTTTAAAACTTGAAAATAACCTACTCATAGCACTAAACATTCTAAGTTAAGATTTCAACACAAACAATGTTTCCAATGGTTATACTAATAGATCTTAAAAAAAAGTATCGCACATTAAAACTATTACATTTTTATTATAATACATACTAGCTGTCCCGCGCAACTTCGTCGGCGTAAATTTTCTCCTTTTTTTTTATAATCCTATGTTATTTCTAATACCTCCAAGAACATGTGTACAAAGTTTCATGATGATCGGTTGAGTAGTTTTCGCGTGAAAGCGTAACAAACAAACTTACATTCACATTTATATATTAGTAGGGATATAATATAATAATATGCCTATCATAAAAATGGTGTGATCGATAGAAATATTAAAAATTTTCCCACATTGTTACGAGATGCCACTTTTTCCCTTCTTAAGCGTCTTCCAGACGGTTGGAACCAAGCGTATAAACCAAGGTGACCTTGTTTGTTTCCAACAGTGTAGACAGATGTTGTAAACCAAATTACGATTTGACCTCCAGCGTCCTTGGCGGGTGGGAGCGCTCTCACCACGCGGTTTGCGGTTGGTTGGTCGCCGTGTAGTCGGCGTTTCCAACCGAACAACAAACCAAACCACCACACAACAATAATTAAATATGATAATTGCATGTGGGGAGTACATACTGGCGAAATAATTATGTAACACTAACTACTAACTTTTGGTTAGTTGTATTCGCACAATGAAGTGCTGAGCTTGTTTGTGGAGCGTGTGTTTGTGTGGTTTGCAACAAACAATTGGTGGGCCACACAAAGTTCCCGCCAAGGTCGCGCGTGTTTGCGTTTGGTTTCAAACAGTGTAGATGAAAACATAAACGGTGGGTCACACAAAGTTCCCACCAAGGTCACCTTGGCTTGTACGCTTGTTTTAAACCGTCTAGATGACGCTTTATAACACCAATATTTAGCGATACAATTAAAAAGTTGCAACGAGTAACAGCGTTACAGGTTAGTGTGTTACTAGATGGGAATAAACCCAGCTTTATTATTCCCATCCAGTAACACTAACATTCAGCGGTGTTACTCGTTGGGAAAACAAAAAAAAAGTGGCAACGAGTAACAGTGTAACTGGTCAGAAATAAGCCAGATTATTGATGTAATTTAAAGTATTATAGTAATTTTTATAGGCATTTCTTGCCAATTTCTTTATTAATACAATAATTGCATTTTTGAAAGATAGAAAAATTTGAAGTCCAGACTCAGGAATCGAACCCGAGACTTCCGGGCCGGAATCGAACCACCTATCTGGACTATGTTACTATACCTCAAATTTCTCTATCCTTTCATGCATTCTCTATTCTAATTTAGAGTAGTTTTGAAATATCTTGAATTTATTGTATTATTTAATAAAATTGTGCAATAGAATTTTTCATTTTTAGTTGCTCTTCTCGATTAGAAGAAACCACAAATGTCACAGAATATCTACATGAAATAAAAACTGTTTTACCTATGGCTCCTGTATCACCAAATCGGTAAGTGGCTGCACAGCAGTACTAAGTAATCGTTTGTGATAGCGAATAATCATGAAACGAGTAAGTGTAGAATAACAGTATGTTTTCTTTTAGATTGCCTCTACTTGGTTCATCCAAACAAATTATTGTGCAAACGGATGTGCATGAGGAACCTCAACCTGAAGTACATGTTTCTGGCCAGCAAATATAAGAGATTGACTTTTAAAGTCTGTTATAGAACATACTCTGCATCGCAAACAATTAGACAATGGGTATATTACGATATGCACTGTAAGGTGTGACTTCAATATAGTGTACTGCGAAACCGTTCCTTTACAGTTAGCTATACTGGTTACTGTATAAAACGGAACGTATTCCATTAAACTTTCATCCACATATATGAATGTTATATGTAGAATGTATAAGATCAATAAAAAAAAATATGTAAAAATGTAGTTATATTTATAAACTAGCTGTCCCGCGCAACTTCGTATGCGTCAATTTTCCCCGCGTTTGCAACATTTTTCATTGCTGCTCCGCTTCTATTGGTCTTAGCGTGATGTTATATAGTCTATAGCCTTCCTCAATAAATGGACTACCCAACAGAAAAAGTGTTTTTCAATTTGGACCAGTAGTTCCTGAGATTACCGCATTCAAACAAACAAACTCTTCAGCTTTATAATATTAGTATAGATTTAATTAATTGCATAATAATAATAATAATATCTTGGGACATCTCACACAACGCTATCTGATCCCAAACTAAGCAGAACTTAACTATAACTATGGCAACCAGACAACTGATAAACATATTTATATTATTCTAAATACATACATATTATATATAAATAACACCTAGACTCAGAATAAACCATCGTGCTCGTACTCCCTGGGTGGGGATCGAACCCACGACCTCTTGCGTAGCAGTCGGATACACTCCCACTGCGCCACAGAAGCAGTCAATAATAATGTCTAAATAAAATTAAATAATTAAAATTTCTGGTCGCTGTTGACAAAGTAGGTACCTACTGAGAGCACCTTACCTCGTAAACACCAGTGCTCACAGTACACAAATGGTGACAATTTATGACGTCACATATTTTCCAAGGATACTGCGGTAGTAGATATACTGTCAGTCATACCGGAACGATTGAAGTAATATTATATTACTTTACAAATACAATAATTGCATTTTTGAAAGATAGAAAAAGGGGTATGCCCACCAGCAGTATCGCTAGTATTTACGTTGTGCCACAAGTTGATTAAATGTATAATTCTTGTTTCTAATTATATTGTTATTATATATTGATATGGAGTCTCACATTTGCCGGAATATTGAGATGCAAATATTAGTCTTTCAGTTTATTTATTTCCTTTTTTTTCGTATGAAGTTATTTTTAACGGTGGTAACACTATTACAAAAATAAAATCGTAATATCGATTAGGGTTATTATCGATTTTTATTAAATAATTAATATAAATACTTTATTAATTGTTGCACCGTTTGAATGTAAAGAACATGATATTTATACACTATACTTTTTAATAAGTATATTCTTTGATACCTTTAGATTAGGACCCGACTCGATTAAAAATAAGAACATAGTAATGAATTTTAATAAAAAAATCGATTTGTATAGGATATGACGAAAGTTATGGCAACACTGAAATGTAATGTCATGTCACTTGTTGTTGTTGTTTGGCGTCGGTCCATTAAGAAAACAGTTTAAAGTATTAATAACAAATAGCTTTTGTTATTTCTTGTGTTGTGTATGATATTGTGGTTACATTATGTGAGTTTGAGATAGAGACTCCATATACATAGTAACAATCAGAAATATTTTGTGAGACAGAGACTCGTACCAATATTGTGACAATTGTGAAGTGTTTGTGAGATAGAGATTCGGATTATATATCACTGCAAAGCCGAATTCATAGCCATAAACTAGTCTTACACATCATGTGTAATACATAATTAATACGCAATATCATAGTTATGTCCTATTTTCAAAAAAAAAATGTATATAAATATTTCGATTTTCGAAGTTCATCCACCCATATCAATTAAACCCGGCAAATTAGGTAAATCATTATTGGTTTTTCTAAAAGTATATATTAATGTCTACATAAATCAGAAGTTTTCATCTTGGCACAACAAAATTTGTAGCGATACTAAATTCCATAGTCACTTGAACAATCGCCTTTGAAGTCCAGACCCAGGAATCGAACCCGAGATTTCCGTAGCCAAACCGGGGCCGGAATCGAACCACCTATCTGGACTATGTTACTAGACCTCAAATTTTTCCATCCTTTGATGCTCGCGAGTTGGGCCCTCGCATGCGCCATCTAGCCGATAGTTAAGGAACTATCACGGCTTTTGTTATTACAGAGAGCATTTTAACAAATTATGATGTCGCAGGCCGAATATTGAAGTCATTTTTATAGGCATTTCTTGCCAATTTTTTTCTTCTTTTGAAGTCTAAACCCAGGAAGTCTCGGGTTCGATTCCTGGGTCTGGACTTCAAAATGTTTTCTATCATTCAAAAATGCAATTTATCTGTGGCGCAGTGGGAGTGTATCCGACTGCTACGCAAGAGGTCGTGGGTTCGATCCCCACCCAGGATAAAACTTTGTGTGATGAGCACTATGATTTATTCTGTGTCTGGGTGTTATTTATCTATAATATGTATGTATTTAGAATATATAAGTATGTTTATCAGTTGTCTGGTTTCCATAGTACAAGTTCTGCTTAGTTTGGGATCAGATAGCGTTGTGTGAGTTGTCAAAAAAATAAAAAAATGGATCGAGTTTGTCCCCAGTAAAATCACTGTACAGTACTCGCAGTCTATATCGGAACATAACCAATGTCACTATTATTTTGTTTGTATTTACTTTATTTTTTCTACCATTGTTATTATGTGCGAATTGTAATGATTTTTTTGCCGAAATAAATATTTTTTTATTCCTTTACTCTTGTTTTCTTTATCCTCGCAAAAACAAAGCTTTAATAGTGATTTAGTGGCACAGTGTACAACATACAATAATAATACAAAGCATTGATATAATACAAATCTCATACAAAAAGCTACTATTCCTAATACTTTCGAGTGGGCAACACTCGAAAGTTCCTCACATCATCATCTTTATCATCAACATATTCCATTTAACGCATCATGCTTGGCTTAGGCCCGCATGCCACCATGCATGTGAGGTAATCCGCAGGGACGTCTCGTGCGGTGTTCCACAGGGCTCTGTCTTGGGGCCCCTCTTGTGGAACATTGGCTACGACTGGGCCCTGCGGTGTGGTTTCCCCCCCGGGATAGGGGTCATCTGTTATGCGGATGACACCCTCATCACGGCCCGGGGTGGGAATTTTGAGGAGGCGGCGCGCCTGGCCAACCTAGGGATTTCCCGAATGATCGGGCGCATCGAGGCGCTGGGGCTTAGGGTGGCCATTTCCAAGACGGAGGCCCTACTATTTCATGGGCCCCGTCGCGGTTCACCTGCTGGCGCCTCGATTGCCGTCGGCTCGGTCCTTGTACAGGTCCGGGCCCAGATGAAATATCTGGGCCTAGTGGTAGACGGGCGGTGGCTCTTCGACGAGCACTTCCGCATTTTGGCACCTAAGCTCGAGGCTACTGCGTCCGCACTGGGGAGGCTGTTGCCAAACCTGGGCGGGCCTAGTGCCTTGAGTAGACGGTTGTACACGGGGGTGGTGCGGTCAATGGCTCTGTACGGCGCACCCGTGTGGGCGGCGTCCCTGACCGCCCAGAATAGGGTCCGTTTAGGGAGACCCCAGCGGACCATGGCGGTCAGGCCCATACGTGGATACCGCACGGTGTCTGCAGAGGCGGCGTGCGCATTGGCCGGTACACCCCCGTGGGATTTGGAGGCGGAAGTGCTCGCCGAAGTGTATCGGCGGGCGGTGGCTGTTCGGGCAGGGGGTTCGGTGCCCCTGCCCGAGGAGCTACGCGCTTGGCGCGGCGAGGCACACCGGGCAATCATGGCCCGGTGGCAGGGCCGGCTAGAGGCTCCACGGGCAGGTGTTCAAACCGTGGAGGCGCTCCAGCCGGTCTTGGAGGAGTGGGTGGGGCGGCAGTACGGGACCCTTTCCTTCCGGCTGGTGCAGGTCCTTTCCGGGCACGGGTGCTTCGGGCAGTACCTGCACACGGTCGCTAGGAGGGAACCGAGTCCCGCCTGCCACCACTACGACTGCGGTGAAGACTCGGCGCAGCACACCTTCCAGCATTGTCCAGCTTGGGAGGGGCAACGTCGAGTTCTCACCGCAGTAGTCGGAAGTGACCTCTCGTTGCCGACCGTGGTTCTGTCCATGGTCCGGAGCGAGGGGTCGTGAAATGCGGTCGCATCCTTCTGTGAGGACATCATCTCGCAGAAGGAGGCGGCGGAGCGCGTCAGGGAAGATAGCTCCCTGGCGGATCCGCTTCGTCGCCGGCGAACCGGGCGGCGTCGGCGCGCATATCTGCGCCTGATGCCGCCTTAGGTGGGGCTGCGGGCGGGCGTACGGGGTAATCTGCCTCGCCCGCGGCCTTCCGTGGGGGCGCGGCGCCCTGTGTGTATCCAGGAGCCGCGTAGGTGTGAAATGCCCGGAACGCTACAACATCGCGTCCGGGCATTGCCACTGGGCGGGCCGCCGACGGTATAACAAATTCCGGCGGCCCGTTCGCAATGTGGCGGGCGGTACACGGCGGGTTTTTTAGTGGGTGCAAACCCCACACTACCTCCACCGTCTTCCCCGGACGGTGGGGGTGTTCGTCAGGAATTTTTCCCGCCAGACCAAAAAAAAAAAAGGCCCGCATGACACGTAATTTACCCCCAAAAGGGAGATAAAAAAAAAGTAATAATATCTTGGGACAACTCACACAACGCTATCTGATCCCGAACTAAGCAGATCTTGTACCTACTATGGCAACCAGATAGCTGATAAACATACTTAAGTATTTTTAAATACATACATATCTATACTAATATTATAAAGCTGAAGAATTTGTTTGTTTGTTTGAACGCAGTAATCTCAGGAACTACTGATCAGAATTGATAATTTCATTCACTGTTGGATAGCTCATTTATTGAGGGAGGCTATCGGCTATATAACATCACGCTACGACCAATAGGAGCGAAGCAGCAATGAGAAATGTTGCGACGAAGTTGCGCGGGACAGCTAGTTATAAATAAACCACGACCTCTTGCGTAGCAGTCGGATACACTCCCACGGCGCCACAGAGTAAAGGCAACTATAAATAATATAAATAAGTGTATAAATAAGTAAAAACATTTTCAATTTTAACTTGTCATACGTTATACTCTTTTTTTATTTAAAAAGACGACTCCCGTATTTTTTTACGGCGATACTCTAAAACGTACTTGGGAAAGTACGTTTTAGAGTATCGCCGTAAAAAAATACGGGAGTCGTAGACACTTTTGATTTGTGTAATTCAATTTATAATTACATAAATATTTTCAAGATTATTAATGTGAATTATGTTAAAAGATTTTCGTTGCGTAAAAAATGCCTAAGCTACCTAGAATTAAAATTTAATAAGTACCTAGGTACGAAAGAGAATTGTTTGACAACCCTACAATAAGGAAATTTTCCGCAGCATATCACATAACAACGAGATTAGTGTAAACGACATTAAGCCGAGTCAATGGTTTCGTCAGCAGCCCATATACAATAAATCTAGGCCGCGATCTATACCTACAAATGATCGCGAAATAGATTTACTTTGTGTGTACACAAAGCCATATGTTAAGAGACAGGAAATCTGAATCGCGATCATTGATTAGTAGTAGGTAGTTATTGATGATACAATGATAATATATTTTAACAATATACCTAATTCAATGCATGGGCCTACTCCAGCATTGAATTAGGTGTATAGTCCAATGCCAGATTTAGAACGAGGTATAATATTGTCGAAAACAAGATAAAAAATTTTACAAAAAAAAAAAAAATATAAAAAAGAACCCGCCTGCACAAAAAAGATGGAAACAAGATCAGTCAGATCATGCAGTCGGAGGCATTAATGAATATCGATGAACTTAGTAAAGTGCATCATCATTTCGGAATAAACCTCTTTCGAACAAAAAAAAAAAAAAAGAAATCCGAAAAGTTGGTTAAAAATAGTCAATTTCCAACATTTCGAATACTACAAATGATACTACAAATGGTGCTTGTAAATGATGAGATTCATCCGATTTTACAATAAATAGGGGATGTACGAAAAATGGCGTTTATAAAACACTGCACCTGCCAAATATATACTGTGTCTTTTTTACTATTTTGGAGAGGTTTCAACCTCCACCTTCTCCCCTAGGTATGCCTACGATTTTAACAAAGCTGCTAAGTAGTAGTAATGAATGAAAACATGCATCTTCGTGTTACACTAGCTCTATCTCGCTTTTGCATGATTCCCACTATTCGCCGCCGACTGGAGTGCTCTTAACACTTCTCCTTGAAGTCAGTTTATTTATTTAAATATTACATAGCTCTCGATCTCCTAATTATACTGTAACCATTTTGATTTACGACGGTAGAATTACATATATAATTTATTGTGATAGGTACTTCTGATCTCAAGAAACGTCGCCCAGTCACACAGAAGAAATCTACAAGAACTACTTCAATTAAACTTAACAGAAATGAGCAAGAAGAGACCGAGGTCGAGGAACCTGAAAGTGTAGACAAAAGTACTGTTAAAGTAACACCGACAATACATGATATAACTATAGTTAAAGAAGACGCAACATTACACGTGTATGGAGACAATAAAGTGACGAACGACGAAGTTCATGAACAAGCATCAAAAACTAACATTCGTGTGCACAACAAGAAAGGTTACAGAGTATTCACACAAGCTGGTGAGAAAAAATTTCAATGTATTTTGTGTAACAAATGTTTTTTTCATCGTAATTCTGTAATAGCACACATTGCCACACACACTGGTGTGAGACCGCATTCCTGTGATGTGTGTAAAAAGTCATTTTATTGTAGATCTCATTTGGTTCGCCATACACGCACACATACGGGTGAAAAACCTTGTATGTGTCATGTGTGTAAGAAAAGTTTCTCTGATAAAGCTGGTTTAAATAGCCATATGCGTGTACACACTGGAGGAAAACCATATTCATGTGATGTATGTAAAAAAAGTTTCAATTTAGCTTGTACTTTAAAAGATCACATTCGCACACATACTGGTGAAAAACCGTTCTCGTGTGATGTGTGTAACAAATCTTTTACTCATCGTTTTTCTTTACAAGGACATATACGAACACATAATATTGATAAATTGTTTTCGTGTGATGTATGTAAGAGAGGTTTTAAGCATAAATATAGTTTAATAGTTCATATACGCACACACACTGGTGAAAAACCGTTTAAGTGTGATATATGCAAGAAATATTTCATTGATCGCCAACGGTTGAAATCACACATGCGAATTCACACCGATGAGAAACCCTTTAAGTGTGATATTTGTGAGAAATGTTTTAGACATCCAAGTGGTTTAATATGTCACAAACGCCTCCACACCGGTTTGAAACCGTATGTATGTGATTTATGTAAGAAATCTTTTACTCAATTATCTGGTTTGAAGGATCATATGTGCATACACACTGGTGACAAACGGTATATCTGTAATTTGTGTAAAAAAGGTTTCTCTACAAAGAAGACTTTACAAATACATATACGCAGACATACCGGAGAAAAACCATTTTCGTGTGATAAGTGTAAGAAATCTTTTGTTGATCGTGAACATTTAAAAATACACCTTCGCGCTCACACTGGTGAAAAACCGTTCTCATGTGAAACATGTGGAAAATGTTTTACTCAAAGAGGTCATTTAAGAAGTCATATCCTCATACATACTGGGGAAAAACCGTTTAAGTGTAATGTGTGCAACAAATGTTTCAGGGGTCGTAGCTCTTACAAAGCGCACGTTAACGCACACGGTGAAAAATTGTTGACTTGCGATGTGTGTAAGAAATGTTTTAGTAGGCCTAATTCATTTAGAGATCACGTTCGTTTACACACAGGTGTGGTGAAACCGCATGAGTGTGCTGTGTGTAAGAAAAGTTTCAGTTATCCTAGTAAATTAAAATCACACATGCGTCAACACACCGGTGAGATGCCGTAATTCGTGTGTTGTGTGTAATACGTGTTTCAGTAAACGTAGTCAGTTAAAAATACACATGCACACACATTCTTCATGATTCTTAACCGTAGCTAAAAAGCATATTTTCTTTAAACATATTTAAAAAAAATGGTTCATTTGTTTTCAAGACAGTTTTTTTTTCAAATCTGGTCGTAAGTCAAGCCATATTTCAAGTCAAGCAAAATCACCTGACGTAATTAAAGAACGTCCCCTAAGCTACTACTAAAATTTCTATAAAAGTATTATGAAAAGTATTTTTATTTGTAGACATTACTGTCTACAAATGAACTATTCACAGTTCAAGTGTCTACGAGTGATGGTATCTCTTATTTATTCTGAAAATAAATTTATTGTTAAATGGTGTCTGTTTCACAACTTATTATATATAACTAGCTTTCGCCCGCGGCTCCGCCCGCGTGTATGTCGGTTATCGCGATAAAAACTATCCTATGTTCTTCCCCGGGACTCAAACTATCTCCATACCAAATTTCATCTAAATCGATTTAGCTGTTTGATCGTGAAAGCGTAACAGACAGACAGAGTTACTTTCACATTTATAATATTTAGTAGGGATTATGTGTGCGTCAGAATGGCTGGTTGTCTGTGGCGTTGGTCTATGAGAGTTGATTCGAAAATTGATACATAATTGCTTATATTTGCTACATATAATAAATAATTGCTACATAGGATATATATTTAGAAATAAAATATATTTTTTGACCAGCAATCCTGACGTTTGGTTGGCTGGTCACCTCCTAGTTTAAAGTCAAGCATGCAGAGTTTCCCGAAATGTATTGCGTCAGTAATTGCTACATATTTACTTCATTTATCTAATTTAGTTGTAGGGTAACATGACCAGTCTCCGGCCTCTTAAGAAGCCAGCTGACATATTTCACTTATAACTAAACTCTGCAAAGAAATATGTGTATAAGGGTATTTTTTTTAAGTTGTATATATATTTGAAAATACATTTAAAACTAATTTAAAATGCTTATACTGCCAGTTTTTATACAAAATACAGATTTTTGGAATAGTATATTTTCTCCAGTGTCCGGCCGTCCGATCCCAGTGCCCGACCATCGTATGCCTAGTCTCCGGCCAGCTAGCAAAAACCTAGGGGCCGGACACTGGGTACTAAGGTCTCTAAGTGTCTAGTAAATGGCCAGTGGGATCTCGGAGTATTGAAATAAGGGCTATTTTAGAATGTTGATACTTAACTTACTAATTACCGATTCCTAACTAGTTATGCCCGACGGTTTTACTTGAGAATAAAAATATAGGTAAGGTAAGATTAAATGCACTAAAAATTAAAGTCCAGGTATTCTACAAAAAATAAATGTTTTTTATTTTGATTTAAAATCACAGGATTATCTAAATACTTAAACAATTTGGACAAATATCAGGATTGGTGCTACATGTGACGTGCAACCACTTTTGGCACCTAACGCACTGTATCCATTCCACGTTAGGTCCTTCTTTATTAAAATAATTTGTGCCGCAAATTACACAATAATCATCAGGATCATCAGAATCTTGAATATTTCTTCTTGAACTTAATTTCACTTTGTGCTTTTTTATAGACTTAGTTTTACTATTTTGGTCTTTAGTTTGTTCATTTGTTTTATTTTTTTTCTCTGTTATCCGTTTACGTTTCATAATTTTCTCTTTTTCTTTGTTTTCTTTAGCTTCTTTTCTCAGTAATTTTCTTTCATTAATAGCTTCTTCTTTGGATTTTTTCTCTTTTTCTTTCACTTCGTAGTGTTTTCGCCAGGCCTCAGATGAAATTGCGTTTGGGAGCTGTACGTTTGCTCTTTGTTTCTTTTGGACGCTTGATTTAAGACTATCTGTTTTTGGGTACGTTAAATGTTTGACAAATGGATCATAATAATCGATGGCTTCAAGTGGTTCACGTTTTTCTCTTATTGCTGATTTTGTCTTGTTATTACCTTCATTTTCTTTATCTGTGAGTTGTGTAATAAGGTTGTCATGCTCCAAGCTATCAGCTGATTGTATTTGGCTTTCAGTACTGGCGATTATAATTTTTGGCATGGGACGAGGATCACGTTCACTTCGAGGTCGATTAGCTAACGGATTTTCTTCGTGAATTTGTGCTGTGGTAACAAAAGACGTAGATATTTCGTTTTGTGAGTCTAAGTCTAGTAATGTATGTTTTGTGAAATTGTGGATTGTGCCTATGTCTTGAACTTGAAGAATTTGCTGAGTATCTTTTCCAGATCTTTCTTTACTAAAGCTTGCGCAGTCGAGGTTTGTCTGAACATTTTCCGAAATCTTTTCTATTTGTGTATCAATATCGTGAGAACAAATATCAAGTGCGCTTATCTCTCTCCAGTTACATAATATATCAGCACTGAGTTCACTTACGTGTGTTTTGTCCGAATCATGACTTGTGTGCATAATTTGAACATTTGTGCTCAAATCTGTATTGTTTATCAAGGCAATCTCAGATTCTGTTAATAAATTTGATGTTATGTTAAGTGGTAGTGAATAATCGGAATCAAGTGGGATAACAGAAATATCGCCTAAATTAACATATGACCCAACTATAGGAGTGTCAAGTATAAGTACGTTTTTATCGGGTGAATTTGTAGTTTTGGGAGTCGATTTTTGTGAACTTTTTCGTTGGGAAGTAGATTTGGGAGTAGAACCTTGTGCACTTTTTCGTAGGGAAGTAGATTTGGGAGTAGAGTTTTGTGCGCTTTTACGTTTGGGAGTGGATTTGCGTCGTCCAGTTTTTGTTTTCATATCATTTAATTCCTTCAAAATTATATTTGTGTCAATTCCATGCTTTGAATCAAGATTTGCAGCTCGTATTACCTTGATTGCAATGTCTATGTCTGCAATTGTGATACCAGTAGATGAACGCCGGTTAACAGACTTAGCATTATCTTTGACACATTTCGTGTAGTCAACAGCCTCTTCATCTAAGGGAAACAAACCACATTTCTTGAATCCATTTCTTATGTGTTGGGGCATATCAAACGTATTCAGGGCTTTTTCAAATAAAGGACAAAAGTTAGTTTTTGTTATAGCACTGCTCCATGGATTTTCGGATTGTGAATGGAATTCGCGAACAGTATTCTTCCAACCTTGCTTTAATGGTCTAAAGACACTCACGTCTGCAGGTTGAAGCATGTGTGTCGTCCGTGGCGGCAGAGTATATAAAATGATTCCGTTACTTTCACAGAACTCGCTCAAGGGTATTGTCATATGAGATTTATGACCATCTACGAACAGAAGAACGGGTTTTTTAATCTTGTTTTTAATTAGCCAGTCATTGAAATCGTTACAAATATATTCAAAAAAGACATCGCCACGCATCCAACCACTCTCGGATCGGCCTAGCACCCACTGTTTTGGCATGCTTTGTACAATTGAACGAGGAGGTCGTACATATGGAAATATGACAAGAGGGGGGCAAATATTTCCACTTGCAGTAAATAATACCAAAACTGTTATATTTTCTTTTTCTTTGCTCGCTTTAACTTCATAAACGTTTTTATATCCCCTCGGGGCTAAAACTTTTCCAGTTTGGGGACATAATGAAAATCCAGACTCATCACCATTTAAAACTCTGTCAGCATCATTCAAAATGTCAAGGGCATCTATCTCGGTTAAATATTCACGAAGATTTTTAAACCAATCTCTTATTTTAGCTTCAGTTACTAAAGCTCTATCCTTACTGATATTTTCCGATACTCTCATTGAAATTTCTGGATGCCTCTTTAAAAACGCGTTTAGCCACTTTTGTCCTGGTATGCCGTCTTTAAATGGATTTTTTTGACCCGATTCCTTTACTATTTTTTCTACCGTTTTAATTAATACTGTTTTATTCAAAGGAAATCCTCGTCTTGCCATTTCTATTATGTAATGACATATTTTTTTTTCTCCGTCTAATCCGAGTACTGGTGTAGGTCCCATTCTTCTTGGTCCATCTGTTACGCGACAATGTAGTCTATCTTGTATAGTAGATCTTGGTATCCCGTGTTTTCTACAAGCAGATCGAATACTTTCCTTTTCATCACGTATATCTTGTAAAGCTTTACGGAGTGTCTCATCGCTATAATTTGGTTTTTTCGGTTTTGGTTTTGATACACCTTTATTTTTTTTCCCCGGCTCAGTCATTATACCAGCATTCTATAACAATAAATAAATAAACATTTTACACAGGCCTTCTAGTACTAAATTAAGCTATGTTTAACCTGCTTGTGCCATGGGCACTGGACAACATAATACAAATACTTATATACTTTTAGCAAATACATACATTCATTTACAAATTATGTCAAACAAATCCAATCAATCGACCTATTACAGTCCACTGCTGGACATACTCCTCTCCTAAATTCAGGAGTTAATGGCCTATTCTATCGCGCCGGCTTGGTGGAAAACTTAAATATTAAGGTTTTTAATTTACACATAAAATTTGTTTAATTACGTAGTGATAATTTTTGTGTTTTTTTTACCTTCATGTAGTATTTTGTTTAACATAGCTTGAGATGTAAAATGAATGAATTTTAAATTTACCCTTATTCACATTTTAATAATTAATATATTCAATACACATAAACACAGATTTATTTTATGTATAAATAGTGGCCGAAGACTGGAACTATAGCCAGTTATCCGGCCGCTTAGTATTTTTAGGGGCCGGTTACTAGGCAATAATACCAGTAGGCCGGCCGCCATATTGTCATACAAGCACGTTTACCTATAATATTTGAATAGCTTATTTTTGCGGCCGAAGACTGGACATGAGGTTCACTACACAATACTAGAGTTTTACTTATAGAATTGGACTTATACCATGTTGCAAACCATTAAAACATAACAAATCAATCCAAACTTCAATGCTAGTGTCCGGCCGGGTAGGCCGGGCACTGGAAGTAGCTTTTTTGTTTACCAGTCTACCGGCCCCCTTCTTTTTAACATTTCGTTACAAAATAAATCATATTTTACACCTAAATCGAGTAAATAGACGTATATATGTCTTATGAATGATTAACTCACTTTGATATAATGATTAGAAGAACTTGAACTCACCATTTAAAAACACCTCTCCACTATTTTTTGTTTAGCTATTTTCGTATTTCGACACACGTGCACCCTCCTTCGTTTTGAAATGCAAACTAAAGCGCCGCTGTTGACTTACGGGAGACGTTGCTGCGTTTGGTTGTAGGTATTTTAAAATAGTATTTAAAGTGATTGGTTTTAGTGTCAAAACTGCATGAGTATTCTTATTTTGATTAAAAATAATGACGCACGGCCGGACATTGGTGGGGGCCGGTACACTGGACAGTTTACCCTAACTTCAAATATACGTTAAATAAAGCATGTAGCAATTATTTAAATTATCCCAAGGAAAAGTGCCTGATAAAATAATAAAGGCAAATACTTAGTTATGTAGGTGTCGGTTTAATCGTTTAGGCTCTGGTAACAGCGTATGTAATACGATTCTTGCGTTAAAAAAATATGTACCTACCCTCAATAATCCAATAAGTATCATTATTATGATTATTCTTAGTCATTGCTAGTGCAGATATCATATTGGAATCACAGTCCAGGCTTATTTAATTTTATTCGACAATTTAAATAGTTCTATGTCATTATAAGGAATAAGTACCTACCTATAGAACCTATTTTTAATTCGTGTTTTGGTGTTTGTGACGATGAAGAGAGGAAGAAAGTTTGTTGTGCCACTCGAAGAGCAAAAAAAGGTTTTCTTGCAATACAAAAAGTATTTTTCAAGTAAGTCAGATTTACCAGCATCTACTGATCTACTGTTTAGTGAAATTAGTACTGCCTTAGCCAATAAGATTACGAAACAGGCACTGTACCTTTCGGTGAAGAAAAATTTTGATTATTTCTTTAGCCCAAATGATAATATTTGCTGTGAAGAACCAAGCCCAATTACTTTAAGTTATAAATGTGATAATAGAGTAGAAAAAAAATGCAAAGACGGGAACAACAAATCGCTTGGAAACACAGTCATTTATGATTTTTTTATTGATACGTATCAATGGGAGCGTTTGCAACCAATAGCTAAACGCATAAAATTAAATAGAGGATCTGAGTCTGTTTTTAGAATGAAAAAACTTTTGCCTAAACATCAGTGGGCCCATCAATTGCGTGAAAAAATTTGGGAGGTCCATCCAATAGCACACAGCTGGACATTTAAACAGTATTCTATTTCTATGAACACCAATATAACGTGCATCGGATCTTGTAAACAATGTGAAGCTGATGTGAAAGTTATTATTAGCTGGCCTTCGGATAAAATAGCTCAGTGCAAATGCATAATAACAAATTACGACGAAAATTTCATTCATACTCCAATGAGAAAAATAAAACTATCACCTGTAAAACGAACTGAAATAGCTGAAGAACTTAAACATGTATCCGCTATTTCATATCGTATGTCAATGGCAAATAATAATAATGTAGTTGTTAATTCCGATGAGCCTGAACCTACTCATTTACCAACAACAGGGTGCTTACGTCAAATAAAACACGAACATAAGAGTAGCTCACTTTTTCATCAAAACCAAATACTTTCATTATGGCTAATGACCCAAATATCGCCTTACAAAGAAGCTGTTAAACATATCTCAGTGTATCCATTTTATATTTATTATTGGGACCCTTGCCAAGATCAATATTGCAAAGAATTTAAAAAAGCTGATAAATTGATTGTTAGTATAGACGCCACCGGTAGCATTTTCAAAACATTTGGCCCTTTAAATAATTTCACAATCACCAAACACATTTTGTTTTATGTATGTGTCATGAAAACATATGAAGGTCACAGTAGTATCCCACTTACCCAAATGGTATCAGAAAGCCAGTCCATGGACACTATATACAAATGGCTGGAAGCATGGCACGTGAGCAATCCAAAACCAGACGAAATCATCGTCGATGAGTCATCCGCGCTGATTGGTGCTTGCGTAAAAGCATTTACGAAACATAACTCTACTAAAGAATATGTTACAGAATCTTACAGAAAACTGGAGGAAGACGAAAAAAGTGACGATTGCTACATTAGAATAGACACAAGTCATTTTTTTAAAATCATTTTCAATTTAACTTGTTTTAAACATGTCGACAACAGAGTAAAATTCTTTTATATTAAATGTCTGTTAGCGTTGAAGAAATGCGTAAATTTTGAAAAAGCCAAAGTAATTTTGACAGATATTATTACAATTTGTTTGAATGAACACGACGGCATTAATAAATCCAATACTCCTTCTAGGTGCGAGTTGGCTAAGAATCGATTAAAGACATTGAATCAGTTTCAGACTTTAGATGCAGAGATAGAGATTCAGGATAGTGATAAAATAAATGATCTGCCTAAAGCTGTGAAAAAATCAGTGTTTGAAAATAAAACTGATACCAAATTAAGTGAAGAGAACAGATTTTTTAAATGGTTTACCAAAAAAATTGAAACAGAAAAATTACTCGTTACACTAGATACTGAAGATATAGGCAGTCATGACAATTTGTACCATTATCCTGCTTTTATAGGAATTTTATCACGTTTACTGACTCTGTTTCCTTTGTGGTCAAACGTAATAAAGAATATTTATGATTCCGATATCGAGGCACCTACTTCTTCAAATGTTGAATCATAGGTACTTTAAAACTATAAAAAGACTGCTATTACATCTAAGCACCAAATCTCACAGACTACGAACAGATGAATTCATTATAAAACATTTAGAATTCTTAAAAGGAGAGATTAAAGTTGCACCGAGAAAATTGATACTGCCGAATCTTACTGTACAAAGAAATACTGGAGCAGATTTTCCAAAGAAGAAAATAAAAAGGAATTCCATAACATCTAGGAAGGAAGAGTTTACTGATGATTCTATTTTTGCTGAGGACCCTACCTTCATCGAAAACTGGAAAGGGAAAGGAAATGTTACTAAAAAAAGAAAAACTATGAAGCCAGTTATTTTTTTGTCTAACGGAAGCAGGCTACAAATTGATAAAAAAAAATATTATATTGAGAAATACTTGCGCGATTGATTCGGTATGTCAGGCTTTAGCTATAGCATATATCAATGGCTATCGTATAAGTCAAACAATACATGAGAGTGAAAATTTATTCTGTAAACTTGTCAAACTCATGAGTGGAAGAGATACAGAAGAAGTATACAAAAAAAGATCTGAAGTGGCTCAAGTCTATTTTTCAAAAGTTGAACAAGAATCCTCTGTGGAAGTGAGATGTGAGTGCAATGTAAATAATATATTTGAACGCATTTTAATAGATTGTATATACAGTGCAGATGAAAGTGAACATTGTACAGAATCAGATTGTGCAATCAATAGAGTGCAGCGTAAGATACCTGTTCTACACGTTGATATAAATTCAGCTATTAATGGTTTACAAGAAGCCGCAAATACTTTCATTAATGGTCAAGAACTTACAGAATGCCGGCGGAGTAAATGTAAAGGTGTTAAATCATTTAGTGTATCTTTGCGAGATCTTATTGCATTTGAATTTCATTCCAATCAATTTATTTCAATAGATGATCCACCAACATCTCTTTTGTTACAAGGATCTGAGTTTCATTTACTGTCAATAATAGAATTCGAGCCCCCAGTATGTGAAACACTAATTGGTCACTACAAAGCTCATTGTAGACGAAATTCACAATGGAAATGTTATGATGACGAATCGAAAAAAATTACGAAGAGTAAAAAGAAGCTAATTCCACATTGTATAATATATGCGAAAAAATAATATGAAAATAAGGTAAATTAATAATTGAATATTTTTTAAGTAAATTGTAATATTATTAAACTGAATCTTATGAACGACCCACATTTTGTTTTTATTTACGATATCCTTTTAATGTGCTTATTATCATCCACTACCTACCTACTCATAACATAACGTGTCATTTAACAATTTAAAACGCCTGCCTCCTAAAGTAGCAATACCGTTGAGTGAAGACACACTGCAACTATTTGCCTTTATTATTTTATCAGGCACTTTTCCTTGGGATAATTTAAATAATTGCTACATGCTTTATTTAACGTATATTTGAAGTTACAACTAAATTAGATAAATGAAGTAAATATGTAGCAATTACTGACGCAATACATTTCGGGACACTCTGCATGCTTGACTTTAAACTAGGAGGTGACCAGCCAACCAAACGTCAGGATTGCTGGTCAAAAAATATATTTTATTTCTAAATATATATCCTATGTAGCAATTATTTATTATATGTAGCAAATATAAGCAATTATGTAGCAATTTTCGAATCAACTCTCATAGACCAACGCCACAGACAACCAGCCATTCTGACGCACACGGGATTATGGACAAGTAAACGATTTAAATGTAACGATATCGACATTTTGTAATTTTCGTATTTGAACTCTTCGATTAGGTACTTACAATCATGGAGAATAAGAATCAGGATGACGATCTCTATGTATAAAAGGTACCTGTTAAAATGAGTTAATTATGGGCTATGCTACAGTAGCAATAGCGTAAAAAACGTCTACTATCAAGACTGGACTGCTATGAACTGTTATATTATAGCTCTCTCCCTTAAAAGATCTTTCTCCTAGTTTTGTTTCTTACACTTTATTTATTTATTTTCCCGCACAGTCCTATATTTGTCTAAACCGCAAACTACGTTCTCGTTTTTGACTGCATTTAATAAAGTACGTGTTCAGTTGAAGCTGTGTACTATATAACCTAACTAACTAGTTGACCCGCGCAACTTCGTCTGCGTAAATTTTCCCCGTTTTTGCAACATTTCTTATTGCTGCTCCGCTCCTTATTTCTCCACTATTTAATGGATGTTATTATACATATAAACCTTCCTCTTCAATCGTCAATCATCTATTAAAAAAAAACCGCATCAAAATCCGTTGCGTAGTTTTAAAGATTTAAGCATACATAGGGATATAGGGACAGAGAAAGCGACTTTGTTTTATACTATGTAGTGAAGTTGAAGGTTTATATTGCAATGTTAACTGACAATTAGTACTAAATAAGAGTCCCAATCACGGCGCTGAGGGAGGCATTTTTATCATGCAACGATTGTGGCTTTACTTGAGCTACGTGCCTTGTAGCACAAATAAAAGTCCTAATTGTTGCATCACAAAATTAATATTTTTATTACCATCTAGCTGTCCCGGCAAACTTCGTACCGCCCCGTTATTTTTTTTTATTTTACGTAGAACCTTCTATAGAGTATTAGAAAACTAAAAAAAAGAATTAATAAAATCAGTAAAATCGTTCTCTAGTTATCTCGTGACAACAAGGAAAATATATATATATAGACAATAGTTTCCCAACGGCAATGTGAAATTGAGTCATGTTTAGCACCTCTTTTCTTCGCTACTGTATAAATTTGTCGTATACATAATTGGGCGTCTCGCCAAAACGAAACTACCATGACAATTCCGGCTATCTATAATGTTAAAATTTTGTGTTAGGGATCCTGTACTATTCCTTTTAAAAAGCGAACTACTTTTTATTTATGTTATGCGATAGCTTAAACGAATACTTTGGTTTTTAAAATCTAAGTACAGTAATCTATACTAATATTATAAAGCGGAAGAGTTTGTTTGTTTGTTTGTTTGTTTAAACGCGCTAATCTCAGGAACTACTGGTCCGATTTAAAAATTTTTTTGTTGGATAGCCCATTTATCGAGAAAGGCTATACTAACTAAGGCTATATAACATCGCGCTACGACTAATAGGAGCGGAGAAGCGACGAGAAATGTTTCAAAAACGGGGAAAAATTACGCATACGAAGTTGCGCGGGACAGCTAGTTTACTATAAACAGAAAAGTATATATATATATTTTATTATTAAAAGCTACCTACCTACATTTTATTATTAAAAGACCGCAATAGTCTAACCCAGCGGCAGCGTTCCTTTATTATTCCTATTGCTATAGTCTTCTCTTATCATAGCGTAATAGAATTTCTCTATCCTTTCATGCTCGCGAGTTGGGCCCTCGCATGCGCCATCTAGTCGGTAGTTAAAGAACTATCACGGCTTTTGTTATTTCTTCGTTACAGAAAACATTTTACAAATCATGATTTCGCAGGCCGAATATTACAGTTTTTTTTATATGATGTAGGCAACCGCTAAAAACTCAAAAGCAAATCTTTAAATCGCGGTTCAAACTTAACGTAAGCGAAGCTGCGAGCGGAATTAAAAAAAAAAAAAATAAGAGCTGCAAGTTTGTATGAAACTCCGTCAGTTTGGAAGTTAGATCTTTAATCTCTTCGCCCTTTATATGAAAGGCAACCGTTACTGACTGACCATCCATCAATATATAGTTTAAACCGTTGAACAGATTCCGCTGAAGAGGCATTGCGTAGAAATGTGCCCACAGTTGAAACATGCGTTATTTGAAGCATCTAGGGAAATCGATATTGTTTTGCTATGGTGACATACCTGTTTAGGTTTAGAAAATATGGAAGTAATAACAATAGTTAACGCTAATATGATTTACGGCCGGTCTCAATAATCTAACTATCGATGGATTTTGCTACTAGAGGTATATGTTTGACATAAGCTCCATACAAAATATGTCAAAATTCTACCTCTAGTAGTCAAATCAATCGATAGGTAGATTATTGAGACTGGCCGTAAAACAATACTGATGCTTACGAAGGTGCATAAACACAGACATGATCTTGACGAAACGGGGCGGGGCGTGCCCAGATGCAGGTATACTAAAGCCGAAATGGATGGTAAATGTTTAATAACAAAGTTGCATATATGAAACATTCAATGTTTAATATTTTCGACAATTGGTTTCTAAGCGACGTTGTTATTAAACATTTTACATCTATTTCGGCTTTAGTATAGATAGGGTCAGTCCGTACATTCGTCACTTATTCGTTGTTCGCTGCTCTCATGATTTGGTTTGTTATGTTTACGACGTTACCGACCCTTGCTTGTTTACCAGGCTGATAATTAAAATATTTCAGCTTATTATTCTTTCATTTAGAAAACAATGTTTTTTTTTGTATAAATTCTGTATTTGTTAACATGTTGGATGACGAAGAAAGATTTTGTATAGAAAAATAAACATATTTTTTTTCAAAAAGTGTTTTATTTATATAAAAATCCTATCTATATGTTACAATATGTTTCTTGTAGAAGCACCTCCATTTACAGCATTACATGAGCAAATACGAGAAACAGTTGCAAACTGTTTTAAACAGTGTCCAAACATTTCCAACAGTTATATACAATTATTATTTTTAAACTTTTTTACATATTAGATATATTTCGGGACTTAATCGCCTGAATTATTTAAAGGTACGAACCTTTTATCACGGTCACGGGTCAATTGGTGAACACGATCGGTGCGATTCGATCGAAACGTCGGGTAAATAAAAGGTTCATACCTTTAAATAATTCACGCGATTAAGTCCCGAAATATATCTAATATAGTTATATACAAATTGCAACTTGTTAAATATATATAAATTTATACGATATGATATTTGTAAATGCACCAAAATGTTAAAAGTGTCTTTACAAAGTATGCCATATTGGTTCGTTTTTCTGCTGTGGTGGCGCTGATGCTCTTTGAAATTTTTTCTTAAAGAAATGTCCATTGTAATTTTCCTAAAATAAATATCGTTGTTATTAAAACAATCTTACACTCGTATAGAAAAGGTCCCACTGAAGCTAATTCGCAGGTGCAATGGCATAAAGATGATGGCTTGGCCATGTTCATCTTGACCACGTCGAAGGATTTGAACCAGATATCTTTGATAGAAATCTGCGAGACTGCTAAGGAAGTCATGACAAAATTAGAAGCAATTTATGAACAGAATTCAGAATATAACAAAATGTTAATTTATGAGAAATTTTATCAGTATTCATATTGCGTCAGTGATACTATGGCACAACATGTGTCCAAGGTGGCAGGGTTAGCAAAGCAGCTACGAGAAACTGGTGTGAAGATCAGTGGCACAGCAGTAATGACAAAGATTCTAAGCACATTACCATCAACATAGGTACCTTATAGTATTTTTGCAGGCATTTCTTGCCAATTACTTTATTATTACAACTAGCTGTGCCCGCGACTTCGTTCGCGTGAAAGTCGGGTTTAAATTAAGGAAGTTTATGTTACGAAATAACTTCAGTGTAAATATGTTGGAAACAGTCCTGTCGGGTGAGCCGCGATATGATTCAGCAGCGGAGAATCATCATATAGTCATCTATTGATAGCTTCAACACCTAAAAGCTTTGTGAAAATAAATAAGTACCAAATACAGACTCTTTAGGTATTCGTTTACTGTGTTTTTCTGTCATTAATGTGTGTTATTTGTGTCTCTTTTCTTTTTGTCTATTGTTATTTTTATTATTTTAATGTTTTATTTATTGCTTTTTTTATCTTCTGCATGACTTTTCCTGTTAAATTATAATAATGTCTATACATGTGTCTTCTGTGTACCAAAAAAAATCGTTCTTGATATAGTTAATTTGGTGTGCGACTTAAGAAGTGGGTTTTCTGTTGTTTTTGTTTCATTCTTTTAACGTTATACCTATTTAATACCTAATAATTTTCAATAGAATTTGTACAAAAATTTTGGTACTTCCCATTTGATCAGATGTTTATCGTAAACTTGTAAAGCCTAAGTACTTTACTGTGATAGTTTTCCTTATAATTTTAGTATTTATACTACTACCGTGAATTTTTTCACATACCCAACATCAACCATTTAGTTGGCAGGGGAACACTTGACTCTAACAAAAATGTTCACTATAAAGCCTAATATTACACAAAGGAATCCTTAAATCTAAAAATAATCTTCACAAACCCTAAACGCTTTATAAAAGACCTATCTAATGATACCCCACACGATGGGGTAGGTAAGAAAAAAATCACATCCCCACTTTACATAAAAGAGAGTACCTCTCTTATATATTACAATGATGCAAGTAAGAAAAAAAGACATGGACTCCCCCTCCCCCAGACTCCGCGTTAACAGACAATGACCCCCCACCCCCCTCCTCCCGTCACCCGAACTACTCACACTTGGCCGATGAGTCATTCATTATCGTTGAATTGATGAACACTTGATATCCAACCATAACCCCAAAACATGATCCTCGATGCACCTGTGTGATGCGTGGTCAAACAAACTGACAGACACACAAACATTTCTAAAAATGATAGCAATATGTTTCTTTTTAATATTATTTTAAAACTTCTTTTGCTAAATATAGAACATTATTGAATACCACGCCATCTACTTTCAAAACCAGTGAAGTTTCTTCTAATACTTAATGTTTTTTTATTAATTTAAGCAATTTAATTAAATAAATAGGAGAATGTTGCCACTCAGCAAGAAACGATGTAGTGATAATTCTTACCTCGTATATATATATATATGTCCTTATAGTGATATTTCGTAGCATTTCTGTATACAGGGTGTTTGGAGGGTGAGTAGCCATAGGAAAATGGTTGATAGGTAACGCTGTTGGTTACTTGTTGCGCCTAATTAAATAACATTTTGCCCTACGTTAGGCGAGTTATAATTTTTTTTCTATTTTTTCAAGAAAATCCCCATTTTTTTTATAAATGGCTTAATTTTTTTAAAATTAATGATCAAGGTGTCAATTAAATGATTTATTTTTATAGTTTAGTGATGTCTTATTCAGATTTAATCATAATTTCATACAAACAATGAAACAAAAACATAACATACCCTCTCAAACATCCATAACCCAAAAAGAAAAAGTGTTATGTCCACTTTACAAGGTAAATTAAAAAAAAAATTATAAAGTGTGAGATTTTAAAATGCTTTTAAAAACTACCCTAGTTAATACTCTTTGTAACGGTATGTAACATGTACCATAAATACTCGAATAACCTACCAAAAAACCGGTTTGTCTGAAAGAATGCCTTAAAAGGGTGACGACCAAACTAGTCAATTGAGCAGGTAAAATCCTTTTGTCTCATTCTAACAAAGCTAAAATAGCGTGCTATCTCTTTCATCGGTTAACAATACACCCATCGGCCCCCCCGCGCTCTGTGTCCCTGTCGTGCATGTGTCGAGACCAGTCGAGACTTGTCGTTCTCTGCTACCTCACGAGTTTTTAACTCCGCTCCGCGCATTGTTTGCGTTTTCTTCTGTTAAGTTTTGTTATTTTGTTATTGCTGCTGTTTTTAATGGCTGCTTTTACTAACGAAGAATACGCCGATATGCTGATGGCATACGGGAAAGCTGATGGAAATGGACGAGAAGCAAAAAGAATTTACGAAGAGCGTTTTCCCAATAGACGTCAACCTAATCGTCATACTTTTGAGACGACCTTTAGACGCTTAAGGGAAACTGGCAATTTAAATCGCCGTGAACCTGGAGTTGCCAGACAACGTAATGTTGCTGATGAAGAACGTATTCTGGATGCTTTTGAAGAAGACCCCACAACAAGTATCCGCACTGTAGCTGCAACGCTAAATCTCAGCGCATGGAAAGTGTGGTCTGTTCTTCGTGCGAATGGAAAGTATCCTTTTCATTTCACCCCCGTGCAAGGTCTCGAAGAAAATGACTACCAAAGACGGGTTCAGTTTTGTCGCCTCTTGCTACACATGGATCTTGATAACCACGACTTCTTAAAAAGTATCCTGTGGACGGATGAATCAAAATTTACAAGGGAAGGCATTACAAATTTTCATAATTTGCATCATTGGGCCCCAAAGGATCAAAACCCAAAAAAGAAAAGAGCGGTGGCCTTTCAAAGGAAGTTTGCGGTAAACGTTTGGGCAGGGCTAATTGGTAATACACTAATTGGCCCACATTATCTACCAGACAATTTGAATGGCGTTATTTATCTAGATTTTTTGATAAATGATTTGCCCGAGCTCATGGATGGAGTTCCAAATGTCGAGAATCAAGAGCCAATTGTTTATCAACAGGTGGCTGCCCGGCGCACTGGACATTAGCAGTCCGGGAATACTTAGACGATACATTTCCCAACGCTTGGATTGGCAGAAATGGCCCTATCCCATGGCCTGCAAGATCGCCGGACTTGACACCTCTGGATTTTTATGTCTGGGGCCGTGCTAAAGATCTTGTGTATACGGAAACCATTGACACAAGAGAACAGTTAATAGAAAAAATAAATAATGCATTTCTGATAATGAAGCAAGAAATTAGGCTAAGCCATACCACAACGGAAATAAGAAAGAGATGTTACGCATGTATTAGAAATAATGGACAACAATTTGAACAAGATTTACAATAAATTATTTAAAAATTGAATTGCTTTTTTTTTATCAGCCCGTCATAAAGTAGAAAAATTGCAATACATTTAATGTAAATTAATTTATCTACATTAATTTAATGTAGATAAATTAATGTAATTTATTCATTAACTTATCTAACACATAGCCATAGCTAAACCTATTGCACTTTTTCGTTATGTTATCTGTAACAAAAGGATTTTACCTGCTCAATTGACTAGTTTGGTCGTCACCCTTTTAAGGCATTCTTTCAGACAAACCGGTTTTTTGTTGAGTTATCCGAGTATTTATGGTACATGTTACATACCGTTACAAAGAGTATTAACTAGGGTAGTTTTTAAAAGCATTTTAAAATCCCACACTTTATAATTTTTTTTTTAATTTACCTTGTAAAGTGGACATCACATTTTTTCTTCTTGGGTTATGGATGTTTGAGAGGGTATGTTATGTTTTTGTTTCATTGTTTGTATGAAATTATGATTAAATCTGAATAAGACATCACTAAACAATAAAAATAAATCATTTAATTGACACCTTGATCATTAATTTTAAAAAAATTAAGCCATTTATAAAAAAAATGGGGATTTTCTTGAAAAAATAGAAAAAAAATTATAACTCGCCTAACGTAGGGCAAAATGTTATTTAATTAGGCGCAACAAGTAACCAACAGCGTTACCTATCAACCATTTTCCTATGGCTACTCACCCTCCAAACACCCTGTATATTAGTTATATATTTCGCCATTAATTTATTATATCTCTTCTTATGTAAACAATTATTTTTCATACATCAAATCTGTCATGTCGACAGATATTTTCTATGGTTGCTATGACAACAAGATAAGCATAGAGTTCTTTATAAAGTATGGTCTACATTGTGAAACTGGCTGTGCGTAAATTCTAAATTAAAAACAAGTTAAGCTTTTAAATTTTAAATTGCTTCTAGAGAGTTTTCTTTATGAATACAAAACCGAAGAAGAGTCAGTGAAGAACCAGCTCTCTAAAAGAGAAGGGTGAATAACCAGCTCTCTAAAAGAGAAGGAGTGAAGAACCAGCTCTCTAAAAGAGAAGGAGTGAAGAACCAGCTCTCTAAAAGAGAAGGGTGAATAACCAGCTCTCTAAAAGAGAAGGAGTGAAGAACCAGCTCTCTAAAAGAGAAGGAGTGAAGAACCAGCTCTCTAAAAGAGAAGGAGTGGGAAATTAAGAGAAAGAGACCATTCCTACCGGCGCCGCCTTTCTACCTACCGGCGTCGCCCTTCTACCTACCGGCGTCGCCTTTCTACCTACCGGCGTCGCCTCTCTACTTACCGGCGTCGCCTCTCTACCTACCGGGCCGCCTCTCTTATATACTGGGCCGCACTTCTACGACGCGTCGCACCTCTACCTGCCGACGTCGCGCCTCTACTACCTACCGGCGCCGTGCCTCTACCTACCGGCGCCGCGCCTCTACCTACCGGCGCCGCGCCCCTACATACCGGCGCCGCGCCTCTACCTACCGGCGGCGCGCCTCTACCTACGAGTGCCGCATCTTGACCTACCAGCGCCGCATCTCCGCCTGGACGCCGTACCTCTACCTACCAGCACTGCATCTCCGCCAGCATCGGTTCTAAATTTACGTTTAATTTTAAGTAGTTTTTAAGTTCTTGTAAATACATGTAGTCCTATCTTAAACCTACCTTTTCATTTCACTACAGTTTGGCGCCCATCAAGCATACCACCCACGACCCTTCTCAAAATTCTAAAATAAATACTTGCACAAGTATCCACCGCTTTTAGCATAATTTGGCTGCGACTTTGGAAGACCATCCTTCGCCTCACCGCTTCTCATTGTAGTTTCTCATCGTAGTCTCATGCTCTATCTATATATTTTTCTTTCCTTGGCTTTTAGTTTTAGTTTGTAGTTTTCTAGCTTTTAGTTTCTTTTACTAGGTCTGAACAGTTTTCTCTTTTTGTCCTACTGTCGTGTCGGCCTACTATATTTTTCTTCCCTCTCGTTTTCTTTAGTTGACTATTGTTAATAATTGCTATTAAGGTTGGCGCAATTTGTTTAATTAATCATTCCTTATTATTTGGTTCCCCTCGGTTACTTTAACTTTAACTTACTTATTGATTTAAACGCAAATCAATATTACAAGATTTAATATGGAACGCATAATTGATTTTAATCTATTAAACAAACCAGAATTAGACTATGAAGTTGTGATCAGAAATGAAGATCCGGCTAATACGGTCCAAGGTCTTCGCAAGCAAATTCAGCGTCTAGCATTGCTCCTACCTTCGGAGGATATTATCGATTCCTCCCTTCCGATCGCTGAAGATGCAGACCAAATCAAACGCACCTTAGATTATGTGGAAACCAAAATAAGTTCTGGCAATACTAAACTTGGGAAAAAAATAAATTCTTTTTTAAACCACTTATTTTTCAGGCTGCAGCGTATTGACACGGACGTGTCCAATATTGATTCGTCTGTCTTAGAAAAAATAGGACAGTTAAAAGAAAATTTCTCATTGCTCGAAAAAAGGTTTGAGGCTTTCAAATCTACTGAACCGATAACAGGTGACAATGAATGGGCAGAATGTCTAGATAACCCTTCCCCACCTACTGTAGTCAATACTTCGGGAACAATTTGCCCTAAATCGTTAGGAGAGCTTCGAAAATTTGCATTTAGTGGTAAATCGTGTCCAAAAGCATTTCTATTAAAATTACATGAATTTACAACCTCACGCGGAATTCCAAGACAAAATTTAGTAAACCATGCTTCGGAATTCCTTACTGATAACGCTCTGCATTGGTTCCGTTTCAAAAAAACAGAAACCCTTCTTTAACATGGGAGGAAACATGCACCTGCCTAATAAAGGATTTCTCCGACTATGATAGTGATTTTAAACTACTAACATTTATTAGGAACCGTACTCAAGGGGAGATGGAAAGCATTATCGTTTATGTATCGTTAATGTTTGAAATGTTTACACGTTTAACCAACAAAATAACTGAGGACGAACAGTTAGAAATTCTTCTTCGAAATATTCGTCCATGTTACTCTGTTTTTGTAGCGTTAAAGAAAGTGGACTCTATCGATTCTTTAGTTATGACTTGTCAAAAATACGAGGAATTTATAGATAAAGATCGCAACTTTAAAGAACCTCAAAACGATGATAACCCTCTTACTGCAGAGTTTAATTATAAGCCACCGGCTAGTGCAAGAGCACCCACTAACAAGTCTTATCCGTCTCATTCCCAATGTAAAAATGCTAACTCTTTTAATTCTTCTTACAGGGGTAACTCTCAAGCAGGTTTCACCCAAAGGAACCTTCCTCCGAGGGTATTTTCAAACAAATATCCATCTTTTGATGCGTCGCCCTCTAAGACTGTTAACGTCACTTCTCACGTCAGTCCCTCTCAGTTTAGAACGAATTTATTTTGCCCTCGATGCCGCACTAATGGTCATACCTTGAGAGGTTGTTCCCAGCCTAGATTTCTTATTTGTTTCCGCTGCGGACTTAAAGATGTAAAATCCACACACTGCCCAAATTGCAATACTCCCTCGCAAACTACTTCGTCTCATCCTACTTCAAAAAACTAATAAATGACTTGAACAATAATACTAAATTTCACTACAATGATTGGCAAAATTGGCTAGAAACAATTAAAAATTTCTTTACCTGTTATAGAACTTCTTCGGTTCTTTTTGACAAGGAAAAAGATTCTTTACGTCCCTATCTAAGAGTACAGATTAATGGTAAAACATTTTCTGGCCTGTTAGATAGCGGAAGCTCGGTTACTATTCTAGGCAATAACTCACATCTTGAGATTTTAAAACTCGGTTTCCCATTGTTCAAGTCTAATCCTATTACTGTCTCTACTGCTAATAAACATAAAGTTAAATCTGTCGGATATTTCGACCTTCCTTTGACTCTGAATAATCAAACTCATATTATCAGAGCCCACGTTTTTAAAGAAATGTTCCCATCTCTTATTCTCGGTATAGACTTTTGGAAAAAGTTTGGTCTAGTATCGAAGATTTTTTCTGATACCTCAAAACTTAACTTTTGCTCGTCTATTGATAGTGATACCGATAAGGTTTCAGCTTACAAAAATCTCTCGGATTCTCAGAAAACAATTGCTGATAGTGTAATCCAGCGATTTAAAGAGATTTCGTTCGAGTTCAGGGGTGAACTTGGTCGCACTGATTTAATTTGTCACAAAATAGACACGGGGGATACTCTCCCTATTAGACAAAAGTGCTATAGACTTTCGCCTGAGAAGCAAAAGGCACTTATCAATGAGGTTGATAACATGATTAAATGGAAAGTTATTGAAAAATGTGAAAGTCCTTGGCTCTCACCCGTACTTATAACGCCTAAGAAAAATGGTGAATGGCGTTTTTGCATTGATAGCAGGAAACTGAACTCAGTTACTCGCCGTGACGCATACAGCCTTCCTCTGGTTAATGAGATCCTTGATAACCTTAGAAATGCGAAGTATCTCTCCAGTATTGATATTGCAAAGGCATTCTGGGAATTACCTCTGAATCCCGCCGATAAAGACAAGACCGCGTTCTATGTTCCAGGTAGAGGCATGTACAGATTCGTAGTAATGCCATTTGGTCTCACTAACGCGCCTGCTACACAACAACGTCTTATGGATAGGCTGTTTACTCCTGACTTTGAAAATAAAGTGTTCTGCTATTTGGACGATATAATCTGTATTTCAGAAACGTTTGAGGAACATATTTCACTATTACTCAAAATTTTTGAGAAAATATCTTTCGCGAAACTAACAATTAATTTTGAAAAAAGTCAGTTTTTCAGAAACGAGTTAAAATATCTTGGCTACATCGTTGACGCTCATGGTCTACGTACTGATCCGGCTAAAATCGATGCTATTTTACAATACCCCACTCCAACTTCCCGTAAGGAGGTAAGGAAGTTTCTCGGTACTTGCACTTGGTTTAGAAGATTTATCCCTAACTTTAGTTCTATTGTAGCCCCTATCAGTCAATTGACCTCTTCTAGTAAAAATGCCCCAAAATTTGCTTGGAATTCAGAAGCAGAGGCCGCATTTCTGAAACTAAAGGAATCGTTAGTGTCTACCCCTGTTCTTGCTTGCCCTAATTTTGACCTTCCTTTTGCAGTTCATTGTGATGCGTCTAATTTTGGTATAGGAGCTATGCTTACTCAAATTCAGAATGATAACGAAGTCGTCATAGCTTATATGAGTAAATCCCTTAATAAACATGAAAGAAATTACTCTACAACTGAACGCGAAACATTAGCCGTTATTATCGCCCTTGAACACTGGCGTTGTTACTTAGACTCTGGCAAACAGTTCACTGTTTATACGGACCACGCCGCTCTCAAATGGTTTAGCAATCTTTCAAACCCTTCTGGCAGACTAGCTAGATGGACTGTACGCTTATCATGTTTTAATTTTGTTCTCAAACATAAAAAAGGTAAAGAAAATCTTGTTCCAGATTTACTCTCACGGGATAGGTCGTTCGACGTCGACCCAGCCATAGATACTATCAAGGCATGCCCAGTGTTGGCAAGTAATGACTCTTTCCAACAAGCACAAGAGTCGTATGAAAAATTGATTCTTGGAGTGCGGAATAAACCTGATCTTTATCCTAACTATACTCTTAAGGATGATAAAGCTTACCGTTGTATTCATTCTCCTTACGCTATAAACGATGATTTTATATGGAAAGAAATTCCTCCTCCCTCTGCAAGGGAGCCCTTGATTAAGGAGGCACACGGTTCCCTAAACGAACCGCATCTTGGCATTTTCAAGACATATAAAAAATTGTGCTTACTTTACTATTGGACTGGCATGTTTAAAGATATTGCTAAATTTATTACTAACTGTGAAAAATGTTTATCTTACAAGCATTCTAACCATTCTCCCTACGGTCCTATGGGCAAATCTAAAGTCTGTTCAAGACCTTTTCAGGCCATATCCTTGGATTTAATGGGTCCCTTTCCAATGACAAGACGTCGTAATCAATATATTTTAGTTATAAATTGTACATTTACTAAATATACCTTCATTTTTCCTTTGAAGCGTGCCACGGCAGCCGACATCATTGATAAACTCGAGAACCAGGTGTTCCTTATTCATGGAGTCCCACAGACTATACTTACGGATAATGGGGTTCAATTTCAATCTCATGAGTTTCGTAATTTACTTAACAAATATAAAATTCCCTACCAGTCTTACACGCCCTATTATTGTCCTCAGGTTAACCCCACCGAAAGATATAATCAAACTATCATTACGGCTTTGGCTTCTTTAGTGGGAGACGATCATAGATCTTGGGACTTACATCTTTTGAAAACTCAATTTGCTATGAATAATGCAGTGAATGTAGTTACTGGTTTTTCACCAGCATTCTTAGTGTTTGGTCATGAGTTAATAACTTGTGGTTCCCTGTATGCACAAAATGTCAGTACTGATGAACTGATATTTTTACCTCGTGATATTTATGCAAATAATTTAGGCCTTTTGTCTACAGTTCACGACAAGGTCCAGACTGCTCTTTACGTTTCTCACCAAAAAAATGCCTTACGTTATAATTTGCGGCATCCTTTTAGAGAATACAATGTGGGTGAGACAGTTTGGCGTAAGAACTATGTGCAAAGTAACGCCGGTACATATTTTAGTGCAAAATTGGCTCCGAAATTTGTTAAGGCAAAAATTATCCAAAAGCTCTCGCCGCTTGTTTTTATTTTGGAAGATCATACTACCGGGTATATAGGTAAATGGCATGTGAAAGATTTTAAGTTGTAATATATAACATTTTTTTCTTCTACCGAGTAAATAATTATGCTAATTTTTCTCTTCCCTTTTCTTTTTACTTCCTTTTCTTACTTTATTAATTTTTTCTTTTTATCTTCTTTTATTTCCCTTCCTCATTTTCTCTCTACTTGTCTTTGTCTTCACGAGCGGGTTATGACTCGTAAAACAAGCCCTCATTCCCTCTATTTTTACTTCTTTGACTTGTACACTTGGCGGACTTTTAGGGCTCTAAACCCACTGTCTCTAGCCTTGTTGTCGGGTCTCTTTGCTCTAAAGCAACTTGTCTTTTCTTCACGAGCGGGTTATGACTCGTTAAAGAAGCCCACATTATCTCTATTTCTACTCCTTTGACTTGCACACTTGGCGGACTTTAATGTCTCTAGCCTTGTTGTCGGGTCTCCTTGCTCATAAGCAACTTGACTTGTGCCTAACTTGGAACGGCGCAATACTTCTTCTTCTTCTTCTACTACTGAGCTTCTTGTGCTCATATTCTTTATTAATTTGGAGACTCTTGAGCTCCGTCTTCATCTTTTGCATTTCTATTGCATCTTTGTGACATTTCCCTGGAGTACGCGTCATTGAATGTGAACGCTACCTCGCTTTTGTTTGGTGATGGATGCTAGGTTATTTATGTTTGTATGAGTATGTTTGCTGTGGGATTTTTGTCTTTCCAACTTCAAAGACAAGGAAATTTTCGTAAGTCGAAAATTTTCCGGGTTTTTGGGGTAATGTAGTGATAATTCTTACCTCGTATATATATATATATGTCCTTATAGTGATATTTCGTAGCATTTCTGTATATATTAGTTATATATTTCGCCATTAATTTATTATATCTCTTCTTATGTAAACAATTATTTTTCATACATCAAATCTGTCATGTCGACAGATATTTTCTATGGTTGCTATGACAACAAGATAAGCATAGAGTTCTTTATAAAGTATGGTCTACATTGTGAAACTGGCTGTGCGTAAATTCTAAATTAAAAATAAGTTAAGCTTTTAAATTTTAAATTGCTTCTAGAGAGTTTTCTTTATGAATACAAAACCGAAGAAGAGTCAGTGAAGAACCAGCTCTCTAAAAGAGAAGGGTGAATAACCAGCTCTCTAAAAGAGAAGGAGTGAAGAACCAGCTCTCTAAAAGAGAAGGAGTGAAGAACCAGCTCTCTAAAAGAGAAGGGTGAATAACCAGCTCTCTAAAAGAGAAGGAGTGAAGAACCAGCTCTCTAAAAGAGAAGGAGTGAAGAACCAGCTCTCTAAAAGAGAAGGAGTGGGAAATTAAGAGAAAGAGACCATTCCTACCGGCGCCGCCTTTCTACCTACCGGCGTCGCCCTTCTACCTACCGGCGTCGCCTTTCTACCTACCGGCGTCGCCTCTCTACTTACCGGCGTCGCCTCTCTACCTACCGGGCCGCCTCTCTTATATACTGGGCCGCACTTCTACGACGCGTCGCACCTCTACCTGCCGACGTCGCGCCTCTACTACCTACCGGCGCCGTGCCTCTACCTACCGGCGCCGCGCCTCTACCTACCGGCGCCGCGCCCCTACATACCGGCGCCGCGCCTCTACCTACCGGCGGCGCGCCTCTACCTACGAGTGCCGCATCTTGACCTACCAGCGCCGCATCTCCGCCTGGACGCCGTACCTCTACCTACCAGCACTGCATCTCCGCCAGCATCGGTTCTAAATTTACGTTTAATTTTAAGTAGTTTTTAAGTTCTTGTAAATACATGTAGTCCTATCTTAAACCTACCTTTTCATTTCACTACAACGAATCCGTCATCGCAAGCACCTATAACCTTATAAATGTTTTCACAAATAAGGAATTGTTTGATCACGGTGACCAATTTGATTTCATAGATGGCGCTACATGTTTTTTTTTTACGTGTGTAATGTCTTTTTTTTGAGCACGAACACATCAATTCTGGAAAATATCGAATACTTGTTAAATTGTAATGTAATACTGTTTTTCATTTCTACTACGATTAATTAATTACTCTCAGCAGTGCATGCAATACCTATAAATATCTTACTTAAGTGCATATTTCACTTGATTTTTAATATAAAAAAATATGAACCAAAGCAAATAAGTTACCTATGGTCGAAAAAATAACTATAACATTGAGAAAAATATTAAAAAAGGACAAAGACAATTTTAAAAAAACACAAAAGGAACATAATCAGATATCGTCGTCGTCTAAGACCGCTAGCAAAGCTTCGAGGCTATACTGTTCGCTACATACCATGTCAAAATAACTGTTCTTATGAAACTTAAAAATGTTGTGTATAGCTCCTTATAGTTTTAGCGTGAAGTTATGTATTCCATGGGTTACAATTAAAGATAATGTCTAATTGTAGAAAAAATTGTGTAATCCATTATGGTGCGACAAAAAATACGTTGCTACTCGTTCCCCATAGACGTTAGCGTAATGATTCATAGTGTAAATAATGTCCTAGGTATAGTATCTATACATATAATAAAACTGTAAATTTCACGTGTCTGTACATGGCCGAACTTAGTGAAAAAAAATATTAGGAAATGTTCGAAAAGAGTATTCAAACACTTTGGTGCATTTTTAGAAATGTCTGTCTGTCTGTCTGTCTGTCTGTCTGTCTGTTTGTTTGAACACGCATCACGCAAAAACTACCGTACAGATTCGGTTGAAATTTTGCACGTGCAATCTAATAGATGCAGATTAACATTTAGGCTATAAATTATCACGCTTTTTCCCATAGGAGCTAAGCAGTAAGCGATAATGTCTGTAGCAATTTTTCGTTATAAAACAGTAACTACTAGACGGATCTTTATGAAAATTTGCAGTTTTATAGTAAATACTATAGGACATTATTTACACTTTGAATCATTACGCTAACGTCTATGGGGAACGAGTAGCAACGTATTTTTTGTCGCACCATAATGGTTTATCACAAAATTTTCCACAATTAGACATTATCTATAATTGTAACCCATGGAATACATAACTTCACGCTAAAACTATAAGGAGCTAAACACAACCTTTTTAAGTTTCATAAGAAGTATAGCCTCGAAGCTATGCTAGCGGACTTAGACAACGAAGTCCCGGGCTCGAATCCGATGTCTGATTATGTTCTTTTTGTATTTTTTTAAATTGTCTTTATCCTTTTTTAATATTTTTCTCAATGTTTTAGTTATTTTTTCGACCGTAAGTAACTTATTTACTTTGGTTATAATTTTTTTATATTAAAAATCAAGTAAATTATACACCTAGGTAAGTTAATTATAGGTATTGCATGCACTGCTGAGAGTAATGAATTAATCGTAGTAGAAATAAAAAACAATATTACATTATAATTAAAAAGTATTCGACATTTTCCAGAAATTATGTGTACGTCTAAAAAAAAGACATTACACACGTAAAAAAAAAACATGTAGCGCCATCTATGAAATCAAATTGTTCACCGTGCACCGATCAAATAATTCCTGTGGTACTCGAGATGAAGGATTTATTTCTTGCTGAGTGGCAACATTCTTGAAAGTAGATGGCGTTGTATTCAATAACGTTCTATACTTAATAAAAGAAGTTTTAAAAAAAAAAACATTGCTATGATTTTTAGAAATGTTTGTCTGTCTGTCCGTTTGTTTGACCACGCATCACACAGGTGCATCGAGGATCATGTTTTGGGGTTATGGTTGGAGATCACGTGTTCATCAATTCAACGATAATGAATGGCTCAACATCGGTCAAGTGTGAGTAGTTCGGGTGACGGGAGGAGGGGGGTCGTTGTCTGTCAACCGTACCTTTAGGGATATCTGACATTTTCGCGGGCATGACACACATGACACGCTCTGTGTTTGCTTACTAAAGTGTTACAGCAGTTTTATTATTAGTATATTGCGTTGTAACACTATATGAAATACACCCCATTTTTAGCCAAAATGGCATAACAGAACCCTTATAGTTCCCTTATGTCCGTCCGTCCGCAGCTTAGCTCAGAGACTGTTAGTGCTAGGAGGTTGCAACTTTTGCATGAATAAATTACTAACGCCGATAAAGTGAAAGAACAAAATCTTGAAAATCATTATTTTTTTATGGGTACCTCTCTTATATTATGTAAAGTGGGGATGTAATTTTTTTCTCACCTACCTACCCCATCGTGTGTGGTATCATTAGATAGGTCTTTTAAAAAGCGTTTAGGGTTTGTGAAGACTATTTTTAGATTTAAGGATTCCTTTGTGTATAATATTAGGCTTTATAGTGAACATTTTTGTTAGAGTCAAGTGTCCCCCTGCCAAATGGTTGATGTTGGGTATGTGAAAAAATACAGGGTAGTAGTATAAATACTAAAATTATAAGGAAAACTATCACAGTTAAGTACTTAGGCTTTACAAGTTTACGATCACATGAGAAGTAACAACATTTTCGTACAAATTCTATTAAAAATTATTAGGTAATAAGTAGGTATAACGTTGAAATAATGAAACAAAAACAACAGAAAACCCACTTTTTAAGCCGCACACCAAACTAACTATCTAAAAGAATAGAACAGATCGATTTTTATTTAGTAAGTATTTAGTCAACAGGACTGTTTCCAACATATTTACACAGAAGTTATTTCGTTACCTGAACTACCTTAATTTAAACCCGACTTTCACGCGAACGAAGTCGCGGGCACAGCTAGTTTACTATAAAACTGTAAATTTTCATAAAGATCCGTCAAGTAGTTACTGTTTTATAACGAAAAATAGCTACAGACATTATTTCTTACTGCTTAGCTCCTATGTGAAAAAGCGTGATAATTTATAGCCTAAATGTTAATCTGTATCTATTAGATTGCACGTGCAAAATTTCAACCGAATCTTTCCGGTAGTTTTTGCGTGATGCGTGTTCAAACAAACAGACAGACAGACATTTCTAAAAATGCAGCAAAGTGTTTAAATACTCTTTTCGAACATTTCCTAATATTTTTTTTCACTAAGTTCGGCCATGTACAGACACGTGAAATTTACAATTTTATTATATGTATAGATAGATAGCATGATTCAGTATTCACGCGCGATGGCTTATTATTAGCGTATTTCATGTATAACTTTGGTGTTTCTATACCGATTTCTATGATTCTTTTTTATGGAATAGTTAATTATGTTAACTTTTTTAATTAGGGATGACTGAGAGTGTTATAAACGTAAGAGTAGACAAATATAATCAGAAAGCTTCGAACTGCTAAGCTATCGGGAGTTACACGTGATATTGTGAGTCAACCATAAAAGATAGACATATGCTGTCGTGGGATATTTTTTATATAATTTTAAGGAGAACATTTTCGTCATACATGATTTCTGTGTAGCTTTAACCATTAAGGTTGCACACGCGACGAAAGCTTAAAAAATGGAGTAACTTCTCCCGTTTTCCCAACATTTCCCTTCACTGCTCTGCTCCTATTGATTGTAGCGTGATGAAAAGTATACTATAACCTACTCAGGAGTATGAAAAATAATTGTACCAAGTTTCGTTAAAATCCGTCGAGTAGTTTTTGTTTCTATAACGGTTATACAGACAGACAGACAAAAATTTTACTGATTGCATTTTTGGCATCAGTATCGATCCCTAATCACCCCCTGATAGTTTTTTGGAAATATATTTCATGTACAGAATTGACCTCTCTACAGATTTATTATTTATTTATTTATTTAAAACTTTATGCACAAAATTGTACAGAGGCGGACTTAATGCTAAAAGCATTCTCTGCCAGTCTACCTTAGGGCGATGTAGAAATGTAGTATGTAGGTGCAGTTAACCTGTAGATATTACATACAATCAGACAAAGAAAACTAAAAAAATATATATATAAATAATAGTATAACAAAACTAATTAAATATACTTACATAAATACACAATAAATAAATACCATAAATACATATATACTTACATACCATAAATTCTATATATATACCTACATAAATTACATATAAGTTACAAATGTAGAGGTGATTCAACTAGTTCATCCAGGAACAGAGTACGTACTTTCGATTTAAAATTAAGACGATTAGGTGCTTGTCTAATTTCGGGGAGCAGCGAATTCCAGAGGGAAACAGACTGAACAAGGAAAGAGGTACCAACGAATCCAGAAGAATGAGAGGGACATAGAAGAAGCAGATTGTTGGTAGATCGTAGATCTCTACTATGAGAGGAGTGCAAGTACTGGAAGTTAGAAGTCAAGTATAAGGGTGCAGTAGGAGAATTGAGAATTGAATAGAGTGTAGTGAGAGCGCGCAAACTACGACGCTGGCGAATAGGGAGCCATTTCAGTTTGGAACGGTAAGAAGAGACATGGTCAAACTTGCGAAGATTAAAAATGAATCTAATGCAGTTATTTAGAAGGCGGTCATATTTATTAAGGAGTTCTGCATTCAGGTCAAGATAGCATACATCACCATAGTCAATCAAGGGAAATATCAGCGCCTGGACAAGCATTAACTTGGTATTAGAGGGAAGAAAATTCTTTAGACAATATAAAGCCCGCAGTGTACCCGTAACCCTTTGACTAACACTAGTTACCTGAGCTTGCCAGTTGAGGTGGGTGTCCATAAAAATACCAAGATTCCTAACCGATTCATTAAAAGGGATAACTGAGCCGTTAAATATTATTGATGGCAATGTGTCGGTGTTCAATCGGCTTAAAATTCGTTGACTCCCTATCACGATGGCCTGACACTTGCAAGGATTTACTGTTAGGCCAAACTTATCTGACCAGGTCTTGATCGCGTCAAGGTCCTCATTAAGCTTTGTGATGGCCTCGGACAGATCATTCAAACCAGCCTGAGCATACACCTGCAAGTCGTCAGCGTAAAGATGAAACGCACACTGAAGGACTTTAGTAATGAGGTCAATAAAAATAGAAAATAATAAAGGAGAAAGAATACCGCCTTGAGGAACACCAGCGTCGAGATCACGCCACCTCGATGAAGAATTACCCACGCGCACGGACTGCTGGCGTCCCCGAAGATAAGAAGAGAACCAATCCAGAGAATCTGGCGAGAACATCAGATGGGAGAGAATGGAAAGTAAGAAATTATGGCTGACGGCATTGAAGGCATTGGAAAAGTCCACCAAAACCAAGACAGTAATTTTAGTCTCATCCATGCCTGCTCTAATGTCACCAGTCACTTTGAGAAGAGCAGATGTGGTGCTGTGTCCTGGCCTGAAGCCTGACTGATAGCGACTTAACAAATTGTTTCGGTACACAAACTGTGTCATTTGCTTATGTACACGGGCCTCCAGCACTTTAGATAGAAAAGGTAGAATAGAGATAGGCCGAAAATGATTAGGAAGAGTAGGATTTGAAATTTTCGGTATAGGAATGACAAAAGCATACCGCCATGAAGATGGATATGTCCATTATGTATTATTATAAGTATAGAAGAAGATAATTAGGTTACTGCACCTTTCACACATTCCATTTCTACATCACCCTAAGGTAGACTGGCAGAGAATGCTTTTAGCATTAAGTCCACCTTTATACAACTTTGTGCATAAAGTTTTAAATAAATAAATAATTGCATTTTTGACAGATAGAAAAATTTGTAGTCCAGACCCAGGAATCGAACCCGAGACTTCCGTATGCCAAACCGGGGCCGGAATCGAACCATCTAACCAGGACTATGTTACTACTTTTTAAAGACGCGTAAAATACTTACGTTTTATTGTGTAAAACGCGAAGTTATGGCAGAATATAGATACCGCGCTAATTTATGTTCGTATTACTAAACACCAAACTATTTGTATGAAATTGAGGCTCCTACTGCATTTTGTTTCTGTGTAATCGCGCTGTATAATTTGCCCCCTCTTCCCCTACGATTAGCTATAATTTGTCAACATCAGAGGCTTTTCAACTAAATATTAAATGTTGTGTACTAGTAAAAATGGCAGATCGTTTATATACCCACACCAAAACTAGAAAAGGACCCAGAATTGATCCTTGTGACACGCCCATACTCACTGTTGATTCGGACGACCTTATTCCATTAATGTCAACATACCTACTTCATTCGCTCACTAAGATAAGAAGCAAATAGATAAAGCGCTGTACCTGTTATGCCGTAATGCCTAAGTCTTAAAAAAAGTTAACTATGCACCACACAATCAAATGCTTTTAAGAGGTCGCAGAAAACCCCAATGGCGTCCTGCGAGTTTTCCAAGGCACTAACACATATATGTGTTTTAGTAGTTTAGAGCCTGCGTCAACTGTCGAACGACCCTTTGATTTTACTAATAGCTGGTAAGATAGAAATAGTTGTTTTTAAACTTTCGCGATTTTTATACATATTAGATATCAAATTGCACCGATCGTGGTCACTAGTCGACCCGTGACCACAATCGGTGCAATTCGTTCGTAACGTCGGGTAAAGAAAATGTTGTACCGTTCAATAATTCACGCGATTAAGTCCCGAAATATATCTAATATGTATAAAAATCGCGAAAAATATCTAATAATGTAAAAATAACTTAAATTAACTAATTAAATTACTAGGGTCGTTTTTTGAATCGGCTTAGAACAAAGGGAAACTTTACTGTTTCATTAAATCAAGAAACACGCCGGTATCAGCACATCGATTAAAAATTGTAGCTAAATGTGGTGTTATTTTAATTATAGTGCAATTAATTAACAGAAATACCCCATATAATGTTCCACTATGACCTACCTACCTTCTTTAATGTTGTGTTAACATTGTATATGTAACAGGTGATGTGCATTATTTGTACATCATTGAATTAAAAATTGGTATTGCAATTTTAAGTAAATTATTAAAAGTCATCTAGATTTAATTACCTACATAATTAAAATTATGTTTGATACCAAATGAGTATGAATGGCAGGGACAGTCATACGAGTAGTCCTCATTCCTCTACTGTTGTCAACTGGTAAAGGTACGATTTGTCTGATTGTTGGTTCTATTTGTGCGTAATATTGTAATGATTTAAGTATATTGACAGTTATCAATATATTGCATTGGCCATTAAGATTGTCTTGTATGTATTGTGTAATACCTACTTATAAACTGCTCTACAGAGTATATGATATTATATTTCAATAGTGTTGTGATTGTATAAAATCCGCTTTATTATATCCTGACATCGCAGTTCTACATTTAGCCGTAGCTGTTCTACTCTAAAAGCTTCTTATATTCTGCTACAAATCCTAATAAGAAAACACGCGCGGCTCCTATGCACGGAAATGAACCTTAAGCAACGTGGCATCCGTGGTTATGAGTTTAAGCCAGTAAAATATTTGGAACCTTGATCAATGCGAAATAAATACCAAGCATAAATTATACCACCTTTTATTTTATCTTCCCACTGCTGGGCAGACCTTACTGTCTTTCCACATTTCTCTGTCAATTGCGGTATGAGGCCAATACCAGCCTAAAGGTTCATTTCCGAGCATTGCGGCCGATCGCGAGCCGCTCGCAGCTTACGACAAGCGGCTGACGCTCGCGGCCGATGCGACAATATTCACAGTGCGCGCGCAGGCCTACGACAGTCGTCGGCCGCGCGCGTCTGTCACTTACCTCAGCCGCTTGTCGTAAGCCGCGAGCGGCTCGCGATCGGTCGCGATGCACGGAAATGAACCTTTAGGCAGGCAACAGGGTGGTCACACCGTAGCGCCGGGTTGGAAGAACACGTTGCAGCTGCTTCTGGACAGTGAGAGTCTGCGCCGGGTGGTGGGGACTGTCACCGGACACTTCTCGCTAAACAAACACTTCCACACAATAGGAATCACGGACAGTCCCTTATGCAGAGCTTGCATGGAGACTGAGGAAACAGCTGCGCATGTGCTCCTCGAGTGCACCGACGTCGCACAGATCCGGAAAGAGACCCTGAGGTCACCAAGTTCGGTAACGGATACCCTGAGAAGTTTAGGGAAGCTGATCTGCTTTTGGAGGGAGTAGCGGCCACCACAGCTCACGCACAATGGTCCACACCCGATACTAAGTGTGGAAACCACACCCACCATAATAATAATATCCTGGGACAACTCACACAACGTCATCTGATTCCAAACTAAGCACAGCTTGTACTATGGCAACCAGACAACTGATAAACATACTTATATATTTCTAAATACATAGGTACCTAGTCTAGCCATAAATATTGTTACGAAGAAAAAACATTTTTTTTTATTGCAAATAATATTTATTACTTTTACAGTGTGTTAGTTTAATACATAAATAAAAAACAATTCAAAATATAAAAAGCTTATTCGAAGTGGTCTCCATTGGCTGCAACACAGTCCTTTAAACGTTGAGGCCAGTTATCAATAGAAGCACGCACTCTTTCCATGGGAAAATTCTTCACTGCCAATCGTATGGATTGTTTTAGGGACTCCAAATTATCATGGCGTTTAGAGCAAGCCATACTCTCTAAACCTGACCATAAATCATAATCCAGCGGATTAAGATCGGGACTAGACGACGGCCAGTCTTCAGCTCTGATGAAGTCCGAAACGTTCACTTCCAACCAAGACTGCGTGGACCGAGCTTTATGACCCGGCGCTGAGTCTTGTTGGAAGGACCATACTTGGTTATTGAACATGGTGTTGTTAAGGGGTTTAACTACCTTCTCAAGAATGGTATCTTGATACACTTGTGCCGATGTTTTGATACCTTTTTCACAAAAATATGGCTCAGTCACTCCTTCATAGCTAACACCCCACCAAACCATCACTGAAGTCGGATAATGCCCACGTTGCACTCTGTCGACTAATTGGGAAGCTTCCTTAGAGCTTTGAGCATAAATACGGTCATTTTGTTTGTTAAAATGTTGCTCAACTGTAAAGATTTTCTCATCCGTAAACAAAATTTTTCTGTGACCTCCCTTTGCGTACCGCTTCAGTAGTTGCTTCGATTTTACCACCCTATTCTTTTTTAAATTATCAGTTAAAAAATGACCAGTGCGTCTCTTATAGGCTGCAAGTCCTAAGTCATCTTTTAAAATGCGTGACATGGTTCTGGGTGCTATCTTCATCTCCCGAGATAAAATCTTTTGCTTTCGGACAGGATTTCTTCGAATTCTTTCCCTTACTGCTTTGACCACCATTTTCGTACGAACACTACGTGGACGGCCAGATCTTTTTCTGTCACAAACAGAGAAGGTCTCATTGTACCTATTAATAGCCCGGTACACAAACATTTGACTAATACCAAGCGTATGGAGAGTTTTAAAAATTACATTCGGCTCCATACCAACTTTGTGTAATGCAATCACAGCAATTCGGTTTTCTTTATCACCCCACTCCATTTTAATATAGCAAAATATTGTACAATCATTCTGTTCATACACATAATCAATGGGTGACACCTTATTAACTATTAATGAGATAGACAAGATTGAAATTTCACGTACATTCGATTGCGATAGTTCAAATCTTGATAAACACATTAAAGTGAATAGTAATGATTTCACAATAGTTTCACAAAATATAAGGTCCATTTATAGTAATCTTGACGATTTTATGCTTACTTTGGCTAATTTCAGGTTTGAGGTGGATGTTATTGTTTTGACGGAGTGTAGGCTGAATCAAAATAAACCACTCCCGCAAATTAATAATTACGCATCGTATGCCACTGCATATCAGCTGAATCAAAATGATGGAGTAGTCGTTTATGTTAAAAAATCATTAAAGCATAAAATTAAGGAATTAAAACTCGACCAGGCTTCCTGCCTTCAGCTGGAAATACTTAACAATATAGTAATGTGTGTATACCGCTCACCGTCACACTCGAATATTGATAGCTTTCTTGAATCACTTAGTGGATGTCTGGATACGCTAACATCCCAGCAAAATATTATATTAGTAGGTGATATAAATATCAACATCAAACCTAAAGATATAGAGCCGTCGCACGAACGTAAAAACAGAATTAGTTACCTCAACATGCTGTCGACATATGGCATACTTCCGGGACATAACTTACCGACGCGAGGAATAAACTGCTTAGACCATGTAATGTTGAAAATATCCAAAAAGAAGTTACGCGCCTCCATTGCCATTCTACAAACTACCATCTCTGATCACTATACTGTTTTTCTATGCCTAGCTAAAATAAAAACCGTGCACTGTAATAATAAAACCACTATTTCCTTGGACTTTGAGAAAGCTTTAAAATGTTTGCAAGAACGAAATATGAGAGAAATACTTTACTGTAGCGATCCAAATGTAGTCACACAACGTATAATTAATGAACTGACATACGCTATAAGTAATAACACTACTACGTCCACTACACCTAATAAAAAATATATAATCAAACCCTGGATAACACCGGGAATCTTACGGTGCATACGTAATCGAAATAAAATGCAGAAACAACTACGTAAAGAACCATTCAACGATTTATTGAAAATAACTTATAACAGATATCGAAACTTTTGTAATGGTTTAATCAAAAAAATCAAGAGAAAATATGAAAGAGAGTTAATAACAAACTCAGTCTCAAACAGTAAAGCTTTATGGAAAAACATAAAAAACATAACTTACACAAACAAAACAAAAGCCCAAAGCTTGGAATTACTAAGGGTTAGGTCATCACCCTTAGAGTCAGTAAACTTCATTAACAAACATTTTGCTAATACGGGTAAACAGCTGGCTCAAGAGATCTCCAACCGGCCTGATCCGAATAACCAAACAAACAATGTGCCTATGCAACTTAATAGCTTGGTACTGCTTGACACTGACCCCAAAGAAGTGGATACTATCTTAATGAGTCTTAAATCTGAAAGCGCTTCAGGCTGGGATAATATCTCTACCAAATTTCTGAAACATATAAAAGAGGAAGTAGTGCCTATAATAACTCACCTTGTCAATCTCTGTTTTGCTAAGGGTATTTTCCCGGCTCCTCTAAAACAAGCCATTATTATCCCAGTTTATAAGGGTGGGGACAAAGACGATGTTAACAATTACAGACCCATTTCCATTCTTACCACACTTTCGAAAATACTTGAAAAAGTCTTAAATGTTCGATTAAAAGCTTATTTAGAGGCCTATAGTATACTATCATCGTCTCAATTTGGCTTTAGGCAGGGAGTTTCTACTGAGGATGCAATCTCTGCGCTTACTACCCTAGTTGTTGATCAGCTAGACCGAGGTAACAAATGCCTGACTGTATTTTTAGATCTTAAAAAAGCCTTCGACACCGTCTCTGTCCCCGTCCTTGTTAACAAATTAGAGAGAGTTGGAATAAGAGGAGCACCACTAAGCCTTTTAAAAAACTATCTCTCGGACAGGAAACAAAGAGTGAAGATAGGACAATACATTAGTGATGACGCAGAGGTCATGTATGGCGTTCCTCAGGGTAGCGTACTGGGTCCAACACTGTTTTTGTTGTACGTCAATGACCTCTGTAATATGAAGCTCGAAAATGCTCAAGTCTTCTCATACGCAGATGACACTGCAGTTGTGTTTTCCGGAATCTGCTGGGATAAGGTTAAAGCCGGAGCAGAGATAGGCATGGCTAAAATAGCAAACTGGTTAAATAACAACTTACTTACCCTTAACACTAGTAAGACAAATTATATCTGCTTCAGTATTACAGATCGCACACAACCAAAGGAACCGTTTAATATAAACGTACATGTATGTGGAGACACGACAAATGTACATTGTAAATGCGCAACTATTACCAAAGTCAGGCAAGCTAAGTACCTAGGCGTGACTATAGACCAGAACTTATCCTGGTATCCTCATCTAGAAGTTCTCACAAACAGAGTAAGGAAGTTAAGTTGGATTTTCAGAACACTGAGACACATTGTACCGGGGAACATAGACACGAAGGTCGTATCTTCGAGAAACATTCTAAAAGAAATCTATGTTGCTCTAGTGCAGTCTGTCCTGGCGTACTGCATACCAATTTGGGGAGGCGCTGCAAAATCCTGTTTCTTACATGTTGAGCGAGCGCAACGTGCATTGATAAAAACAATGCATTTTAAAAAGAAGAGATATTCTACAGAAAGTCTCTACCAAAAGAGTGACTTACTATCAGTAAGGAAATTGTACATAATCCACACAGTTCTAAAGAAACACAAGATTGTAGCATATAATGCCGAAAACACCAAAAGAAGAAGGAATGATCTCATCATACAAGTTCCCCAAACTAGGACTATGTTTGCCTGTAGGCAAATCAACAAGCGGTCGGCCCAATTATATAATAAGATTAACAAAAAGGTTTACATATATACAAAAAACCAGTATGACTGTAAAAAAATAATTACAGATTGGATAAAAACGCTTACATATGAAGAGACAGAAGCATTGTTAGCACATATAAAATGATGTGATATGATATCTTACACACGCACACACGCACACACGCACGCACGCACACACACACACAAACACACACACACACACAAACACACAACCTATGTTTAGTCTATCTATCCAAACCAAAATGTATCAATGAATTCAAAATGTATCAACGTACTACGGAAGAGCGGTGTCCTCTAACACAGGCATTCATTGCTTAAAAGAGGACCCCGGGCACTAATTTGTAAAAATGTATTATAATTGATCAATAAAATTATTATTATATTATTATTACAATGTATTGGCGCCAAAATTAGAAAATACAATGAACAATCGTATAAAAATGACAGATTCCAAATTCAAATGTAATATCTTTCTTATTTTTAATTGTAACAGTATTTATGGCCAGACTAGGTACATATTATGGATAAACTACACCCAGACACAGAATAAACCATCGTGCTCATCACACAAAGTTTTATCCTGGGTGGGGATCGAACCCACGACCTCTTGCGTAGCAGCCGGATACAGTCCCACCGCGCCACAGAGGCAGTCGAACCATGGCAGTGGGTGATGATGATGATGACGACACGTTGCAGCACCTGCACTAAAACTAATCTCATTTGATACTTAATATCAGACATGGTATCAAATGATGGTGTGCAGGTGGTACGATTGACTTTAGTCAATATAATAAACCCACACTGTACACACCACAGTGTTACACCTGCCAAGTGTGTACTGTACCAAGAAAACTGTTGAGGGAGCGGTTCAGAGATCTAAAGCCATGGGGCCGTACCATGAACCCTAATAGTCGGCCAGTCCTGCTAATTTCCTACCATAATCCTGCCAAAAAGCAGGCAACTCAATGATGACGTCACCAGACCGGTGAGCGACCTATTGTCTATTTGTCAATTCTTTGACCTTGACAGCAGTTAACTATATGCGTCAGGTTCAAACTCGAAGTTGAACTGTTCTGGACTTGGCAAATTATTAAGATTGTCATGGCTCTAAAACTGAAAACAAGTTAGGTACTGATTCTAAAACGTGATACGGAACAGAACTTGCCTGTCATTTGTCACTCCTGAGCTCGCTGTACACTTTCCATGAGCTTTTTCGAGCCAGAAACACTAGAACCTATTAGAGCATGACGCGATCAAATGCTTTAGAGTAGTCAACGAACGCTAGATAAAGTGGAGCCTGGTATCTTAAATGTTTACAAAAACAACTACTTTAGTAATTCATGCTAATTATTGTTTATAGAATTCCTACACCTGTCTGTTTGTTTGTTCTGGCTAAACTCTGCAATCATTGGATTAATTACGACGGGGATTTTTCTGAAAGGTAACTATTTTCGGTGTACGTAAGGATATTCATTCCATTGGATATATAGGGATTTGCAGAAAAAAAAACTAAACTGAACAAATATTATATTCTTTATTCCTAAAAAAACGTGAAGTAATGTTTTGACATATATGGAACGCACTGATAAATTAATAAAGAATTGAGGTTATATAAAATGAGAGTCCGATGCCTTAACCACTACTGCCGCATAACACAATATTTACAGTTCCTACTTACATCGCAGCAAAAGCATAATATCACCCTATAATATATTTAAATACATTTATAATTGTTAAATAACATTTCAAAAAAGAGTAATTCTAATGTCTTAGTTTGCGTGTGTATTTTTAACTAACTGCATTCACTGAAACAAGCATGGGCGCATCCAGGAATTTATTCTGGACGGTCACGAGAGGCGAATAATGGTAGTACTGTAGGAGGAGAGAAGAGCATTTCACAGGAGGCAAATGGGCAAAGAAATTGAATCCAATACAATACGAGAGGGGGGGGGGGGGTGGTGGCACGTGTCCCCGGAGCCCCCCACCTGGAAACAGGTATGACTTACATCACACGAATACAGCTTCTCACAACTATGTTGACACATAACTGAACAACATCTAGATCTACACATCAGTGTGATAGCGAACGTGATCTTTTAAAGAATTAACCTTACTATAAAACATGTTTCACTAGCGTGTGGGTTTAGGTATGGTTTGAAAGAGTTACTCTTGATCCGTTTCTTACACACATGTATCAATTAAATGGTTTTCAGCAGTGTGTGTGTGGATATGACTTTTCAAATTTCTTTTCAATTAGAGCTTGCAATATGCATCATGTTTTAGGACCGTTGATCATATTGTAAACACGTCTATTTGTTACCTTTTGTGTATACATTTTGAACAAAAACTTTCATCTTTAACCAGTCCTTGTTATGCAGAATGTCAGGATGCAAATCACGAAGTTCCTCACACTCGTAGCGTTTTGGCGGTTGTTTATTTTCAATGTGTTTACTAAAAAACTCCTTTACAATATTTTTTTGTTCTGGTGTCCAAGGAACAAGGTTTCGTTTTTTCTTTGTTATAATTTCTGTCGCTTTCGTAATATCAATAATTTGAGTTTTCTTTGGCGTATCGACAGGTACATTGGCAATCATTTTCGATTTGTTTGGGTCTTCAGGCATTATAGATCCGCAGTCCACTATGTCATCATTTTCCAATAAATTCCCTTCTAAATCTAAATCAATTTCATCCAAAGAATTTTCTTTATTACTACAGATGTCACCACTCTTCGTTAGAAGCAAGAGTTTGGATAGTTTAGCCGTCTGATTAACATCATCAGACAATGTACAGTTTTGCTTGTGGGCAGCCTGAGTGTGAGCTATTTCAATTTCTGTCTCTTTTAGTAGCTTTGTAGTTATAACATCAGGATTTTTAGCTCCACATGCATTGGCATGCTTCTCCAAAACTTCGTTTCCACATAACGTATTTTCAGATCCGGGTTTAGCAAATAAGAAGTGGTTTTTGTCGCTTACGTGTTTTCGTCTCACAGATAAAAGCAAATCTATATCATTTTGGACTTCATTAGTCCATAGGACCTGCACACCTTTTTTACCTTTTACCAGTATACTCTTGGAAAATTGTAACAATATTTTTTCAGCGCTTGAAATGGATGCCGTGTGGTGCCGGCATATGAATAGTACCACCCCATCTCTTCCCGTGGGTGTCGTCAAGGCGACTAAGGGATTTCACCCCGGAGGACGGGCAGCAGCGTCCTCTGCGTACTTAAAGCCTTACTGCGATCGCCAACCCGCTTGCCAAGCGTGGCGATTATGGCAATTACCCCCAGGATCTACATACCAGTAGGTTCTACTGGGGAGACCCGTGCCCAGCAGTGGGCCATCATATGGGTTGATATGCTTGAAATGGCTTGGTCAAATTCTTGGTTATTTTCATTATGACACTCTTGGTATGACACGCTATTCAGCAAAAGGATGCGACAGTAAATTTTATTGTCTCCATTAGAGTGGTATACGCTTCCATATTACTATATCCAGACTCTGATAACTTTGAAGAAGCTGATTTAGCTGTTTCGCAAAGATGATTTTTAAGAAGTTTCAAGTCACTCGCAAGAGGAACACTATAGGCCGACCGCTTAACTCGTATATCGCCTGCGCGGTGAGAAGGGAGCGCGGGGTGATGTTAACGGGTGGGTGAGCGGGGTGCGCGGGACAGAGAACTCACGTTCTCTGTCCCGCGCACCCCGCTCACCCACCCGTTAACATCATTAACATCACCCCGCGCTCCCTTCTCACCGCGCAGGCGATATACGAGTTAAGCGGTCGGCCTATAGTAATTTTGTTCAATTTTTTCCTGTACAAGTCACTGTTTGCCTGACCGGACACATCGAACTTCCAATTTAAGTCTATGATTTGAATGAGTGTTTTTAGGTCAGCTTCTATTGTAGCAGATTTCACACTGCTGTCAGATTTTAAAGTCGTCTTTATCGCAATATTGCAGCACCGCTTAAGGCTTGAGCAAATGTTCATGGCATACGTAGGAGTTCCATAGCGATCTGTTTTATCATCGTAATCCGATATTTTTTTGGTCGCGGTTATTATCAAATCATAGTTTTGAGGTTTCAAGGTATCTATCAGATTCTTAATAGACGGCTTGAGCTTCTTTAATTCTATTAACAGTTTAGCCAATTCTCTCATTTTTCGCGATGTTACGCAGATGAAATGCTTCTCGGGGTGTATCCGTAGATGTTGAGCACCGAACGCACATATTAGTGAATCTTTTTTAGCTTCTAGAGAAATCCTATCTGGTCTCATTTTGGGAAATACTTCATCTTTAAGTTTTTGATCTACTTTCAAGTTACGCAACATAAAATTTTGGGCTTCAACTTGGACATTAGCAGTTTTAGATAAAGGTTGGCATCTCTTCTTGTGCTGCCACAGACGTTTTCTAGAGTAAAATCCTAAACATTTTACACATGGTAAATAATCAGTATCTGGGCAAAGATTGCTTTTTTTCATAGGTTTATAGTATTTCGTCATATTTTTGATATAGTTCCCTTTTTTACGTAAGCTTGTTAAAAGATATTTTCGAGTACAACTATTCTTAGAACATGATAGTATTTTTTGTACCTCACTTTCCATAGCGTGATTTCGTATAATGTGCCTTGAAAAATTTAAAACCTCTGTTTCACAATAGAAGCAATAATCTTTTATTCTTATTCTTTTATTTTTATTACCGGTTTCATTCGTGCTGATTTCTTCAGTATTACTTGTCACTGCCTAAAATAAACAAAATGATCAAAATTAGTAAGTAATTAATCATGTAATCAATTTTGCTTGTAGGTACTAACTATGTAAAGTAGGAATCATGGACGACAGTAGAACAGCTTATAGTGGGTATTCTAAAGAGCAAGTGGAGAACTCTACTGGGATATTTCTATTTCGTAATCAGATTCAGCGATGGTTAAGATATCTTTTTGTTTCTTCTGTTCAAATTCGTCTCTATCGAATACAGGATTATATGTTTCGTATCTGTAACTATCATCAAAATCGGAGTTGCCTGAGCTATGGTATAGCTACCAGTGCGGTCCAAAAGTTTCTGGCTGGATAAATTTGGCGCTTTAATAAATAAATAATTGATGTAAAAACAACAACTGTTTATTTCAATTTGTTTTTTAATGAGTGGCTCCATCCATGGTGAACATCGGCTTGCAGCTGATCTGACTCCAAAGCGCGGGAAATGCATTCGAGTGACACTAAAACTTCTCGTCGCAGGCATTATGGATGAAGCACGCGTTGTGTTGCCAACATCTGTGTTAAAAATTGCCAGACCAAAATATAGGTTCAGAAACGTCTGCGGCGTTAACAAACGTAAATTAACAATATTAATGTGTTTAAGTAATTATGTATGACGCGTAGGTCAAAAAAAGGCATATAACAAACTAAACTTTTAAAACAAAATTATTTTATTGTTAAAGAATTCGATAACTTAATACAAAATGTGTCCTCTTCTGTTGTTCAAAACTTGTCGGCACCGATATTCATAGAATCGATGAGTTTGATAATGTTATCCTGCGGCAATAGCTCCCAATGAAATTTTAGCAAATCCATTAACTGTTGGGTTGTTGTCACTCCGACCAAGTGTCCTCTAACACAAGTATCTCATGTATTCTTGATAAGGTTGAGGTCTGGCGATTGTGCAGGCCTAGACAACACCCGGATTTTCCATTGCCAAGTATTCCGTAGTCCACAAAGCTATATGCGAACGCGCATTATCATGCATTAGCGTGAAATTAGAGCCAAGGGTTTGTTCAAACGAACGTAATTTTGAGCGTTCAAGTTTCCATTTACAAAAACTAACTCAGTTCGTTTGTTCTTCATAATTCCCCCATACCACGACTGTTGATCCGTCTTACGAATAAATTTATTCGTGTAATAACAAAGTGTACTTACTTACTATGTAAGTAAGTAGTGTTATATATCAAAAGATTCAAGCCATTTACCTACATACTTGTTTTGTAAATCAGATATTGACTGCGAGTAAGGTAGACTACATAAAATCTATGATAGTAGGTATTATTTAATTTACTAATTAAATTACAAAACTTTAAATCCCGGGTTTTAAAATAGGAATGCTGAATAAATCATCTACGTTATTTTTTTTCGCTGATAATAAGTGTCCTGCTTTAAAGAAAGCAAGACACTTCTTCAGTCTAAAGCCACATTTTAAAGTCAAACACATAAGCCACTACAGGTACTACTATAGTGTAATAGTACGTTGTACGAATTGTACTAGTACGGTGCGAACTTGCTGATGTCCGATTAGGCACAAGACTTCTAGTAAAACATGTTTTAGTATAGTTATTTTTTTAAAAGATCATGTTCGCTCTCACACTGATGTGTAAGTCATGTTTCAGTTATTTTAGTCAATTAAAATCACACATGTGACAATATAGTTGTGAGATGTTTTATTCATGTGATGTATGGATAGACGAACTCCCTGAAGCCACCTTGAAAGACAACACTTTTTGTATTAGGCCTAAACCCGAATCGAGACTCATCGCAAAATAAAATATTCCTGCCCCATTCATTTCAACGAGCACGATTCCCGAGAATAGAATAGAATAGAAATATATTTATTTAGTACACAGAAGACACATAGACATTATTAAAACAGTCATGCAGAAGATAAACAAAAAATAAAATAAAAACTGGAAAATAATAAAAATAACAGTAGACAAAAAGAAAAAAGACACAAATGGGTTATTCTTATTTTGAGAGACGTGAAATAAAAAATATAGTGAATTTTTTTTTTTTTTTTTTTTTTTTTTTTTTTTTTTTTTTTTTTTTTTTTTAAAAGACAACTCCCGCAGTAGGGTACAAGCCCTGTGTCACGGGGGACTTTACAAACATACAAGTCACGGACACAAATTACACCCAGACCCGGAATAACAATTTGTGGATCACACAAAGTGGTGTCCCGTGTGGGAATCGAACCCACGACCTCTTGCGTAGCAGTCGGACACACTCCCACCGCGCCACAGAGGCAGTCAAAAAAAGAATTGTAATTATGATTTAATTTTTATTCCTTTTCGTTAGAAAACATGTCGAACACTTTGTTTATTAGATTCACCGAGCTTAAATTGTTACTTAAACACCAAAAAAAAATGTTTTTGTTATCTCACTTCCATGGTTGTGACGACTGCGCCATGGTTGTGACAATACTAATGTATCCCTTAGGATATTTTCCAACCGGCGCTGCCTCTCCTTTTTTTAAACGTCTACATTTCCTTGTTCTTTCTTGCCACGCCTTTCGCTGAGCACGTTGCTGTCGAGGCGTTAAGTCATTAATTTTTTTTATATTTTTCTCAGCTTTTCGTTTTTCCCGACGCTGTTTTTCTTTCAAATTTGCGGCTTCATACTTTTCGGGATCAGCTTTTATACGGTCCCGTCTTCTTTGTTCGGCATCTTTCTTCCTTTTTCTCTTTTCTTCTAAAGATACCACCTTTTTACGAGGGGGCATCTGATAAAACAAAAACACATAAGAAGATCAGAATCCACACAAATTACGCTTACATTTCATAGAAGCAGGCCTTATCTGTCAGGTATGGTCAGTTTACAGGCTGATTAATGTACCTACAACCCGACCGAAATATCTGTGCACCTGAGCTTATGACGTCATGAAAACGGTAGGGTCAGCAACAGATCAAAAAAGAACGAACAGAGAGGGAATAATTTATGTATATTATTCTATTACATAAAGTTTACCCTCTTTTACGTAACGTTAAACAATACATTATAATAATAGTAAAACTTTGCCAGTCTGCATTTTTTAGATTTCACGTTTTATTTTCATTATTGTCCTTTTTGAGTAACCGGTAGCCAAACAAACTCTTCTAACTGATTGTTCCACGGGTACAGTGAACGAACCATGGTTCTTTTCAATTTCAAAGAATTGTATAACCTTATGCACTAAATTCCGCTCTGCACTATGTATAGTCTTCCCCATTTTACAACACTAAACAATTTGACAATATTTAATCATATACTAACACCTAAATAAAAAGATAACTAATAAACTAACAACAAAATATAATGATAACTAATTTTGTGAACGAAAATATTAAACGTGAACTCGCGCTAGTGCTGCAGTCGGTACTACGTAGGCGACCGCAGGTAGTGGAACCGCATTCCAGAGAGGTGCACAGATATTTCGGTCGGGTTGTACCATATAACAATGGAATACATATTTATTTTTGGAAATAGTTATTAATTTAGAATAAAATAGTCACGACCGTGGCTAACGGTCACGACCGTGGCAGCATAGATTCCATGGTTGTGACTACTATGGTCGTGACAATTTTGAACCGTGGCTCACATAACCTCAAAACGGTTTAGTCTATATTGTTAGTTGAATCACAGGATGAACGACTATTCCTGACAAATTAATACGTGCAAAATGTAAAAGTAAATATAAACAATTACCTCGAATATTGTAGGCACGGTTTTGACCCCTTTGACTCATAAGGACCACTTCCCAATACGTCCACTTCCTGAAACGCCCACTTCCCAATAGGACAATTCCCAAAAAGACGATTCCCAAAAGGACAATTCCCAAAACGTCCACTTCCCAAAACGTCCACTTCCCAAAAGTCTAGTTCTGAAACCCGGTTCCCTTTAACACCGTTGGGTGGAAATACAAGTATGCAGTTTGTGCTTGCGAGCTTAACGAAGTCATTAAATGGGGTCCATTCCCCTCGCGGTGGAGATCGGGCTTAAGGCCTTAGGGTCGTAGTAAAAAAAATGCAAATGGTATATTAAAAGGATTTTATTCAAAAAGAAAAAAATGCTTTAATTTCAAAGAAATGCAGATAAATCAATTTAATCCTTATTTACTACTACAGTACTAACTTAAAAAAAATCGTAATGTTAACGTGAACTTAACGTGAAAAATCGGAAATACGTCTCTTCACATTTATTCGGGAGTAGGGCATATACGACAGGAATAATATTTGAGGCACTTTTGTTAGAATTGATGTCCATGTGAATGCTGTATAATTGATAAAACGGCGATGGGCAACACCTAAAAGTGCCATCGCCATAGAACGAGCCGAGTTTATTATTTCTAATGCATTTTCTCGCTACTTGAGAACAAAATATTAATATTTTTTCATTAGTTCCACTGTCACATACAAGTAACTTTTTTGCAAAGGCTTTTGGTACTACTACATCTTCTAATTTATCGTATATCAATTTGTTTACATTTAGGTATTTTGCCCGTTCCCGGTACAAAGAACTTTTTGTGCCAGAACATGACGGTATCCAATTCTTATACTCTTCATTATCTAAATTGTTCTCGTAAATTTGCTGAACGGGATCCATATTGTTGCAAACATCTTGTTTACATTTATCGATAAACTGTAATATCTTATTTCGTATATGGTCTGAAGGACACGCGTGGCTCGTCTCCCTTAAAACCTTTGCTCTGTTTTGGTTAAGTGTTATAGTAGCAGAGCACGATTTACGGTTTTCGCACCTCCACAAAGATGTTCCATTTTTATTACATTTATGCAAGTGGTACCGATGACCATTTAGCAAAGCACAATCCCTCCCTTTTTGGGATTTAATAATAGTTAAATCCATTTTATAATCTATTCAATTAGGTACAATACGTAAATGAGAATTATTGAAATGACACGATATTGACAATGTCATGGATATTTTTCTTATCGCTTATAATAGAAGTGGCCAGCACTTCCTTCCTTATATTGTAATGTACATAATAATACCTTTTTACATAAGACCTTTTTTTTTTCGTTTCTGTTTCTAAATTACCTATTATGTAAAAAGGTCTTATGTAAAAGTGATTTGACCACCTCTGTAAGCATCGGGAATGGGGTTCAGGCTACCGGTGGTTATTAACTAATTATTAATATTAACTAATTGGGTGTTTTGGGAAGTGGACGTTTTGGGAAGTGGACTGTAGGGACATATGTACAACGTAGGTATATATTTTACTGCATCGTTGCACCTAACGACGTAATGGTAAGGTACTCGTAGAGGCGACTGCGTTCGCCGCTTAAGTATGATTTAGTATTCATTATACTGCCTACAAGCATTGACATTCTTTTATTCCTCTCCACATACAATTAGGTATCCCAGAGGTTCGTACATACATAACCTTATAATAACCTAAAGTGGTGACCCCGAAATTTATAGTGTGGAGGAATAGTACGTAATATATTATCAGTGAGTTATAATCAGTGAAAAATGAATACTCAAGCTGGGAATATGATGCCGGGCGGCCAGCAAGTTGCGGGAGTGCCCGTCCCACCTGCTACGTTGCCGGTGCCAATAACAGAGACGATTCCAAAAAGCGAAGATGGTACACGAGGAGACTACGCGCTTGCTAGTGTTACAGTTTCTACGAGAATACCGGAGTTTTGGGCGGACCAGCCGAGACTATGGTTCGTCCAGTTTGAGGCGGCAGTGAGCAACCAAAAACTTAGCGACGCCGCGAAGCAGAACTTAGTTGTCACCAAACTAAATAAGTGTGCTATACAACAGGTTGGTGATCTGTTGTTATCGCCACCTGCACATAATAAATATGAGTCTCTCAAGGACAGATTGTTGCAAGCGTACGAGGAGTCGGAGACTAGACAATTTCAAAAATTGTTGGGTGAGATGGAACTAGGTAGTCAAAAACCGTCGCAACTACTTCGCCGCATGCGAGATTTGGCTCGAGGAAAAATACCGGACGCCACGTTGAAAATCATGTGGAATAGCCACTTACCTGCAGCTGTACAAGCCGTTTTAGCCGTTACCGAGGTGAGTGACCTGGAAAATTTGGCGGTAATAGCCGATCGAGTTACCGAGGCAACGAGAAGTACAGAGATAGCAGTCGTGGCATCCAGCTCTTCGCCCAAGCCCGCCGACGCATCGCAAGACTTAGCAGCGGTGATAGAGGAGTTACGCTTGGAAGTCGCAGAGTTGCGGCGTTCAAGGCCACTACAGAGGAACTGGGGACAACTACGGAGGCCTCAGCAAAGGTCTCGTTCTAGAGGAAGGAGCGGAGGTCGAAGGAATCCCGAATGGTTATGTTTTTACCATTTTAGGTACGGGCCTAAAGCTACAAAATGCGTGGACCCGTGCAACTGGAAAAAGGAAAAACCAATCGCCCCGGCGGAAAACTAAGTGCGATACAGCCTGAGGCGGAGGCTTGTGTCGTGTCTTCAAACAATCGCCTATGCGTCACGGACAGGAGAAGTGGACTCCAATTTTTGCTAGACACGGGTGCGAATGTTTCTGTGATTCCGGTATCCAGTAAGTGCGTTATGGACCAAACCGCGAGTGAGTGCTATAAGTTGTTCGCGGCCAACGGGACCGAAATCAAGACATATGGTATGCGTACTTTAATTTTAGATTTAAATTTAAGGAGAGCATTTAGATGGAATTTTATCATAGCCGCTGTTAAGCAACCTATAATAGGTGCGGATTTTTTAGCCCATTATAGATTGCTGGTCGATTTAAGCGCGCGGAGATTACGCGATCAAGTAACGCATCTAAATGTTCTAGCCTCCATAGTTAGTTATAATGAAAGTGAGCTTGCGATAAAGACTCTAAATATTAATAACAAGTGGCATGAGTTATTGAGCAGTTACCCTGACTTGACAAAGCCAGTATCATATAAAAAAACACCTAAGCATTCTGTTTGCCACCACATTGAGACGTCCGGCCCACCGGTATATGCAAAGGCCAGGCCACTCAACCCGGACAGATATAAAAGGGTCAAGGAGGAATTCCAGAACATGGCGAACTTAGGTATATGTCGTTCATCCAAAAGTCCTTGGGCTAGTCCACTACATGTGGTACCCAAGAAAAACGGAGACATTAGAATTTGTGGGGATTATAGACGGTTAAATGCCGTAACTAAGCCGGATCGTTATCCGATACCACGTATACACGACTTTAAATATTTATTGGCCGATAATAAAACAATATTTAGTAGGTTAGATTTAAATAGGGCGTATCATTTTATACCGGTCGCCCCGGATGATGTTGAAAAAACTAGTATTATTTCCCCATTCGGCTTATGGGAATATCCCCGAATGCCATTCGGTTTACGTAACGCCGCGCAAACCTTCCAAAGATTCATGGATACAGTGGTGTTACGTGGGCTTAATTTTGTGTTTAATTATATCGATGACATCATCATAGCCAGTGATTCAGAATTAAATCATAAAGAACACCTAAATACGGTATTTAAGAGATTTGATGAGTACGGAATCACAATTAATTTATCTAAGTGTGTGTTTGGTCAATCAAAATTGGATTTCCTAGGTTTCGAAGTGTCAGCCCAAGGAGTTCGACCACTTGACGACAAAGTACAGGCCATAAAAAATTTCCCGACTCCCCAAAACGTCGAGCAATTGCGACGGTTTTTGGGAATGGTTAATTTTTATCGCGCACATTTACCTAAAGCAGTAGATTGCCAAACAGAGTTAAATAAATATTTACATGACACAAAGAAGCGCGATAGAACTGCAATCAATTGGAACGATAAGGCTCTCGAGGCGTTTAAGAAGTGCAAGGATAGCTTACAAAGCGCCGTTACACTTTCTTATCAACGGCCCGACACTAATTTGGCACTAATGACAGACGCATCTAACACTAGTGTAGGTGCAGTGCTGCAACAATACTTTAATGACTCGTGGCAACCACTTGGTTATTTCTCAAAAAAACTTACGAATACGGAAATAAAATATTCGACTTATGATAGGGAATTGTTAGCGGTGTATATGTCTATAAAACATTTTAGGAATTCAGTGGAAGGTCGTACCCTAACTATATATACGGACCATAAGCCTCTCGTATTCGCGTTCACGAAAATTAACTCAGACAAGGAAAGTCCTAGGAGAATTCGGCAATTAGCTTTTATAAGCGAGTTTACCACAGATATTCGCTATATTAGCGGTCCCAAAAATGTTGTGGCAGATGCACTCTCCCGGATAGAAGCAATCTCTTGTCCCACGGTACTTGATTACACAGAAATTGCAAAGCAGCAGTCCTGTGACGCTTACCTACAGCAAGCGTTGCACGTGACAGATAGCAGTTTGCAGTTTAAACAATTCAGCTTATCAGAGTGTGAGAAACCTATTTATTGTGAGGTCTCAACTACTAACATTAGACCTTATTTACCTGAGAATTTTAGGATGTTAGCTTTTCACTCGGTGCATGACCTTAGTCATCCAGGAATTAAGGTAAGTAAACAACTTGTAAAACAAAGATTTTTCTGGCCAAATATGGACAAGGACATTACAAGTTGGGCTCGAGCGTGTTATAAGTGTCAGCGAGTAAAAATTACTAGACATACTGTGTCAGGTGTAGGGGATTTTGAAAAGGCAGATCGTTTTCAACACTTACATATAGACATAGTAGGCCCGTTACCTACTACGGAGGAAGGCTATAAGTACTGCGTAACCATGGTAGATCGTGGTACGGGATGGCCCGAAGCTTTTCCCGTACAGAATATTACAGCGGAATGCGTAGCGAGGGTTGTGTATGAAGGATGGGTATGCCGGATGGGAACCCCTTCCAGACTTTCGAGCGATATGGGAAAGCAATTCGAAAGTGATCTTTTTCAACAATTAATGAAGTATTTAGGCATACATAAGATACGTACAACACCCTATCACCCACAGAGTAACGGCATGGTCGAACGATGGCATAGAGCACTAAAAGTGGCTCTAATGGCGCGTTCTAAATGCAACAGTTCATGGGCGAACGAACTTCCAACCGTACTGTTAGGTCTACGTTCCGCTACTAGAAGTGACAGCGGCGTGAGTGCAGCAGAGTTGACGTACGGTAAGACAATCAGACTGCCGGGTGATTTTTACGATGATGCCAAAATTGATTGTTCGTACTCAGATTATTTACAAAGATTGAGGGACACGATTCAAAGTTTAAAACCGCGACCGTCAAGTCATGGTAACTCACGCTCAATGTTTATACCTAAGGAATTATCTAGTTGTAAGAGAGTATTTGTAAGAAATGATATGTTAAGGAAGTCACTCCAACCGCCTTATGATGGCCCATATAGCGTCATAAGGAGGCGAGGCAAAACATATACTATATTGATAGGTAATAGAGAATCTTCTATATCGATCGACAGGCTTAAACCTGCCTTTCAGTTGAGAGAAGATAATTTGAACGATGATTGTAATTTAGATTTAAGTTACCAAGGTAGCTATATTACAAATAACGAGGCCACTTCTAGCAAAGTTTTACATCATAAAACATCGCGAAGTGGCCGTGTTATCAAAACACCGGTTCGTTTTGCCCAGTAGGCAAATACCGGACACCGTATATTGCATCAATGTTTTTATTGAAACATTTTTGTTAAATTAGCTAATATTGTTTGAAATAATTGTTATTGTTAGACTGCATTATTAATGCAATTATAGGAATAAATGCATGATTAGGCATAACCTACTTATTCAATTAAATTGTCTACCTATGTATCATTAAATTGTACGATTTTATTTTGTAATAATTCATTTCACTTTAAACTTTACACGAAGACGATTCTACCACACTACCATGGGTAATAATCAAGGCAAGGAGGAGAAGTCGACTAGTAACATAGTCGCACAAACTTTTAATAACAATTTTAACGAAAAACTGGACAACATAGCTTGGATAGTTATTGCACTGGTTGCATTGCTATCTCTTGTAGTCGGATACATGGGATGTCGTCGCTGCAAAAGTTCAGCTAAGAACTGGGTGCGCAAACAGCTGGTTGTTGACAAACCGATGAGCGTGACTGTGCAAGCAGTACCCCAGCAGCCATCAGTGCCAGGGAACAGATACGGATAGTGTAGTGACGGCAAATGGTGTTCGTGTAAAGTTGAAAAATTTTGGTTTTTATATTTTTATTGCGTTTTTGTAAAGTTGAAGAGATTTTGGTTTTCATATTTTTTTTACATGTTTTTTTTTTAAAACTTAAAGGGATGTTTTTATACATTTTATATTTTTTTTAAAGGGGGGAATGGTGTAGGGACATATGTACAACGTAGGTATATATTTTACTGCATCGTTGCACCTAACGACGTAATGGTAAGGTACTCGTAGAGGCGACTGCGTTCGCCGCTTAAGTATGATTTAGTATTCATTATACTGCCTACAAGCATTGACATTCTTTTATTCCTCTCCACATACAATTAGGTATCCCAGAGGTTCGTACATACATAACCTTATAATAACCTAAATGGACGTTTTGGGAAGTAGACGTTTTTGGGAAGTGGACGATTTTGGGAAGTGGACGTTTTTGGGAAGTGGACGTTTTGGGAAGTGGACGATTTGGGAAGTGGTCCTTATGAGTCAAAGGGGTTTTGACGCGTTATGCTCGACCAAATCCAATAAACACACTAAGAAACGACTTCACAAAAACATCAGGCAACCGTCTTGCTAGAACTGTTTGACATTAGATAGTGTTGTTAGTTATAAAATAACAGCTAGTGTTGTCATAGTCAAATCATAAAATATACTGATTTGTACCATATTCAATTACGAGCCACGGTCGTGACAAAAAATACGATCACAACTTTCATAGCATGCATTTATCAATAAAGTTTCGCACAGTACTTTCAAAATTATTAAGAAAATCTTCATTGACATTCTGAAAATTGAAAAAACATGTAATAATGCCCAAAATCGAAATACTTTTGGAACCGTAAATAATTTACGACAAAATGACATGCATCTCACATGCCACGGCGCGTGACTTTGCTTTATATTTAATTGTATTAATATTTCACCATAATTATACAGCGAATAAATTTCATTGTTTATGGACAAATGAGTGATGTTTTTAATTTCGCATAACTAGTTTTAGCATTAAATTACTAAAAAGGCGTTTTAACTGCCTGAAACAATTTTTACGGTAAGAATAAGAATAACCCAAATAACACAAAATTAATAACGTGGAACAGAAGAAATAAATAAACAGAAACAATAACACAATCAAACATTTCAGTTTAACATTAGCCGCGTGCCATGTGTCACAAAGTGTACCAAATAGGACCCAACTCAGCTCCCGTCAGACACCGCAAAAGGTCTGACACTGATATAGATATCTGAGATGTATATGTCTGGGCACCTGATTGGGCGTCGCTTCGTGCTCGTAAGCCGTACTCAAGCAGCCGATTTCGCAAAAATGATTTGTTAAAATGCTCTCTGTAACGAAGCAATAACAAAAGCCGTGATAGTTCTTTAACTACCGACTAGATGTCGCTACGGGGGCCTAACCCGTAAGCATTAAGAGATAGAAGAATTTGATATCTAGTAGCATAGTCCAGATAGGTGGTTCGCTTCTGGCCCCGGTTTGGCTACGGAAGTCTCGGGTTCGATTCCTGAGTCTGGATTCAAATTTTTCTATCTTTCAAAAATGCAATTATTGTAATCGATTTCGCAAAGTTTGGAAGCCGTTGTAAGCCTACAACAGCATCACTTGAGTTTTGAAGCCTTACTCCTATCTCTTGGGCGGATAACATCAGTTGACGTCTTGCAGTCAACTGCACGTATCGGTCTTGCCGGGTAGTTGTACTCCTTTCAAGGATTTTCTGTGGTAGAGTAACGCTGCCACAGACGGCAAATAACGCTCCCGTTCATATCGAAATAGCGAGATACCTCAGATTGGTTTCTTCCCGCACGAATCCCCACAGGTCTTTGCATTTTATCTGCGGTCAAATGACGTCGCTCCATCACGTAAAGAATGTTTAATGTTGTCGAAAAGTCTAATAAAAACTTCGTTTTTATTCAGATTATACCAAATTTTAATAACCCCTATCAAATGTAGGTAACATTTGACATACGAGAAACTATATTTGACATTAGTGTCAGTCGATCTTAAATTTTCGCCCGTTTACTCTAATTTTCTTGTACCCCAATGACTTGACCGCTATCACACCCCGACGTTTTTTGATTGCTCTTACAATCATCTGAAACCATTCCAACGCATTCAGCAAATTTGTAAGCACTTTTGGAAACGGTGGTTATGTACCCAATTAATTGAATTGACTCATCATTACATTTTTTTATATTTTATTATCGAGTTCCACAGCTATTCGTCTTCTAACGATACGTCTTCTATAGAAATACTAGTGCTTTTTTTCATTTATTTATATAAATAGTATACAAATAACATAATTATACAACATAATACAAGGCGCGATTCCATTATGCAAGTTACTTGTATACAGGTTTGTGATGTTGCAAGCAAAAATTTCCCAATGGAATTGCAGCTATACACCAATAATAAAAATAATCAACAACTAGTATGATCATTTCCGTTTCGATTCAGTAGTCCACTATGACTGCAACGGGCGTAAATACACCCAGTAGGAAGTATTACATTCGTACCTGAGCTCTTTCTACGTAATTGAGAGCTGCTGCTGATTTACAAAAAACTTTAGGCAAAATGCAATTAAGTGACCGTTGTGTAAAAACACCGTTGTAGCCTTTAAGCATTAAAGGTAGCATTAAACTAGCAGTGTGGTTTGTAGTTCACACATTACTAACAATCCTTTTAACCCGTCTAGCTAATCTCAATGGCTTGATAGAAGTGGTTCACGTCTGTAGTATGGATAGCATTCGAACCCGCGACCTCACGATCGCGATTCTAATGTCTCAGCCATTAGGCTACCGTCGCCTTATGTATGAGGGAATGACCTTTTAAATGACATTTTTGAGTAAAACACTTCCCACAGGTGTCGCACGAGAACGGTTATTCACCAGTATGTGTGCGAATGTGTGTTTTTAAATCACTACGAGTAGCACAATATTTCTTACACACATCACAGGAAAATGGTTTCTCATTTGTATGTACGCGCATAATATGCATATTTAGGGCATTACATCGATTGAAACATTTCTTACATGTCTTAAGGTCTTTCACCAGTTTGTGTACAGACAATAGCAAAAGTAGATGATCAAAAACGGAATGTCAAAATTATTGAATTATATTTGTGGCAAATCTAGTTAATGCTACAATGTCCCTAAAGTAAGTGATGGAATAAGTTACCGATAAATTATCTGATTGTACTGTCGCCAGAACTGGATGATCAAAAAAGTTCTAAACTAAGTGATAGAATTGAAAATCACATGATATTTTAACACACTTTTTATTTGAAAAAGTTTTTCACATAAATGACATGCATACGGTTTATCGTGCGAATGCGTGTTGTTGTGATCATTTAAACTACGTATTTTACTGAATACTTTTTTTTTTACTTTATTCACATTTAAACATTTAAACAAATAAACGGCTTTTCGTTAGACCGCTTAGCATGAGTGCCCATATGCTCTATCAAACTACTTTTACTACTAAAACTTTCCTTACACACATCACACCGGAACTGTTTTTCACCAGTGTGTATTCGAATGTGTTCTTTCAAATCAAAACTACAATTGAAATGTTTTTCACACATATCACATGAGAACAGATTATCATTATTAGGGTGTATTTTACTATGTTTCTTTAAATTACCAGCATTTCTGAAACGTTTCTTACACACATTACACGAAAATGGTTTTTCTCCTGTATGTATGAGAATATGGTTATCTAAATTAAATTTTCTACGGAAACATTTCTTACACACCTGACACATAAACGGTTTTTCACCAGTGTGTATGCGTGTATGATAATCCAACTGAGATTTTGTAGTAAAATATTTATTACACAGCTTACACATATGCGGTTTTTCACCAGTGTGCATGCGTGAATGACGAACCAAATGATCTTTGAAATAAAAAGATTTATTACACACCTGACACATATACGCTTTCTCATCAGTGTGTACGCGTGTATGACGAACCAAATGATGTTTTGTATAATAACTTTTGCTACACACTTGACACATATGAGGTTTCACACCAGTATGTGTGCGTGTATGACGAGTTAACTGATATTTCAAACGAAAACCTTTATTACACACCTCACACATAAACGGTTTTTCATCATTGTGTATGACTGTATGAAGATCCAAATTATATTTTGAATGAAAACTTTTATTACACACCTGACACTTAAACAGGTTTTCACCAGTATGTATACGTGTATGAATATTCAAACAATATTTTGATTTAAAACATTTCTTACAAACGTCACAGAAATAATATGTCTCACCAGTATGTGTAGCAATGTGTCCTTTTACAGAACTACGATAACGAAAACATTTGTTGCACACATTGCACTGAAATTGCTTCTCACCATCTTGTATGAATACTTTGAAACCTTTTTTCTTAAAACTTACATCAGTTTTAGATGTTTGTTTGTTTAACATGACAGTCGTCGTGTTATGTTCGTGTGATGCGTCAACTACTTTATCATCATTATCATCAAGTTTACTTACTACTAGTTCGCCTATTACAATATTTTTGTCAACACTATCAAGTTCTTCGACTGTGGTCTCTTCTTTGTCATTTCTGTTAACTTTTCTTGTTGTAGTTTTTGTAGAGTTCTTCGGTGTGGCTGGGCGGCTATTCGACAGGATACCTATCACAAATAATTTTTATAAATACAATAATTGAATCCAGGAATTGAACCCGAGACTTCCGCAGCCAAACCGGGGCCGGAATTGAACCACCTATCTGGACTATATCACTAGACCTTAATTTTTTTTATCCTTTGATGCTCGCGAGTTGGGCCCTCGCATGCGCCATCTAGCCGGTAGTTAAAGAACTATCACGGCTTTTGTTATTGCTTCGTTAAAGCGAGCATTCAAATTATTCTATCTTTCAAAAATGCAATTATTGTATTTGTAAAGTAATTGGCAAGAAATGCTTATAAAAAATATTTCAATAATTTTTATGTTCCATAATCTTTGAAGGAAATGTCCTAAAACTCTCCATGAACAAAACACGCGATTAGTCAAGCAGCAACTGTCAGTAAATTTAAGATAAAGAGAAGTGACGCTTACCTATCTTAGTATCATTTAGATCCAATCTCTCCAAGACTACTTTGACAATCTTCGGGCATAATATATCTGCTGAGTGTGAAAATGTGCCGGCACCATCACTATCCCATTCACTATCTTCTGCTGTCACGTCTTCTTTTATTTTGGCATCTATAAATAATTTAAAAGCACTTACAGTGACTCCATAATACACTAACATATTTTTTTAATTCAAATCAAAGAAAGAAGGCACCAAAGAGAGAGACACACTTCGCTCACATTGAGCAGCCGTTGAATAAAATTATTATGCCATATGACTTCCGTCAGTAAAAATTCTAGAAATAAATACTTAACATCGGTTTGCAACTTTAGCGCTCATTCATGATATGACTGAGCGCTAAAGTTGCAAACCTATACTTCGTCTCTCGCAGTTAAATGCGACATGAATGCGGTTTCAATTTCGGCGGTAGTTTCCGCCAAATCACAGCCGAAACCTGTTTTTATTTATTTTATTTTATTTAACACTTAATGTACAAATAGAGTACAAAGGCGGACTTAATGCTAAAAGCATTCTCTGCCAGTCTACCTTTGGGTGATGTAAACTTAAGAATATGTAGGTGCAGATTGTAGAAAACTAGATATATAAAAATGATAATAATAAAAGTATATTAAAGGTCGAGAAATAAAAAAAAGCATTATATATACACAAAAATACATAATCGAATACATGCTAATATGTACATACATACATATAAAATATACATAAATTACATTACTTACATACATACATATTTATATACAATACATACATAAATTATAAACTAATAAGTTGATAACTTTGTAAGGATTCAGCTGCTGTTATAGAGTAGCGTTCGAACTTTTATTTTAAAATTGAAACGGTTAGGTGCCATCCTGATTTCGGGGGACAGCGCATTCCAGAATACAACCGATTGAACAAAGAAAGAGGATCCCACGAATCCAGTAGAATGAGCGGGGCATAAAAGTAACAGATTGTTGGAAGAGCGGAGATCTCTGTTATGGTTGGAGGACAAGAAATGAAAGCTAGAAGACAGGTAAGATGGAGTATGAGGAGAGTTAATAATAGAGTAAAGAGTAGTGAGAACGCGCAAACTACGGCGCTGCCGAATAGGGAGCCATTTCAGTTCAGAACGGTAAAAGGACACATGGTCATACTTACGAAGGTTAAAAATAAATCTAATGCAGTTGTTTAGAAGTCGATCGTACTTGTTAAGGAGGTCTGCATTCAGATCGAGATAGCATACGTCACCATAATCAATTAGGGGAAAAATCAACGTCTGGACGAGCATAAGTTTAGTTTTAAATGGGAGGAAATTCTTGAGACGGTATAATGTCCGCAAAGTACCTGTAACCCTCTGACTAACACTTGTTACCTGAGCTTGCCAGTTGAGGTTTGTGTCTAGTAAAATGCCGAGGTCCCTGACTGATGAACTAAGAGGGATAGTGGAGCTATTAAAGATGACTGGTGGTAACGAGTCTGTGTTAAGTCGGCTTAAAATGCGTTGACTCCCTATCACAATTGCCTGGCACTTGGACGGATTTACAGTCAAGCCAAACCTGTCTGACCAGGTTTTGATAGCAGCAAGATCACCGTTGATCTTTGTGATGGCCTCAGATAAATCATTTACACTAGCCTGAGTATATATCTGCAGATCATCGGCGTAAAGGTGAAACGTACACTGAAGGACATTAGTAATATGATCAATAAAAATGGAAAATAATAGAGGGGAAAGAATTCCGCCTTGAGGAACACCAGCGTCCAGATCGCGCCATTTCGACGAAGAATCATTTACGCGCACCGACTGTTGGCGCCCCCGAAGATAGGATGAGAACCAGTTAAGAGCATTGGACGAGAACATCAGATGAGAGAGGATAGAAAGTAAGATATCATGACTGACGGCATTAAAGGCATTCGAGAAATCCACCAAGGCCAAAACTGTAACTTTGGTCTCATCCATGCCTGCCCTGATGTCGCCAGTCACTTTGAGAAGAGCAGAGCTGGTGCTATGTCCAGGCCTGAAACCGGATTGAAAATGGCTTAATAAATTATTGCGATATACAAATTGTGTCATTTGCTTATGGACACAGGCTTCAAGCACTTTAGATAGAAAAGGAAGAATAGAGATAGGTCGAAAGTGGAAGGAAAGTGAAGAAAAATGGAAGAAGTCAATGTTGAGACGTGGAAGGTGGGCTAAGTAGTCACATGTAGAACGCGTGGTTTGATGATCAATAAGAGCAGAGGTTGTGAAATATTTATTGAGATCATCTAAACCAACCATCACCTGTATAATATAACTAGGCCGAACCGAATCTTTGGTCAGATACTAGTAATGGAACAACCAATGGAACCAAATGCGGGGGAAGGGTTTATATATTTATCATATTCAGTTTAAATACTTGGATTACCTACCAAATAAAATGAGAACTATAATAAATATATAAATACATATATATATATCATCTTGGTACAATTCTGGCGTCATCCCAGACTGCATCAGAATGACGTCGACCTTTCTCCCTCGTGTATGTTCAAGTATTTTTAATTATAAAGATATGTTTTTTTTTATACAGAATGTAGTAACCGGTTTGTAACTTTGTCATTATAGTTTTTTTTTTATATTCATCTTCTTCCTATTCTGGTACAAATTTGAACTCACTATTATATTGCTCACGAAACGAGTTCCTTGTATAATTTTTAAATTCTTCCCATTTCAACACTTATGTGGCGTCTAATCACCACGGCGAAATTCTTGGAAGCCTTTATCTAGTAGAGTACCTACATACTTCCTTTAGTGGATATGATGATTATAAAGTTGCTAGTGGCATTACACTTTGCACGGGACTATTTTTTAATAAAGACGCTACTCCACTCGACGGAGGTACTAAATTATCATATGATGTTCCACTGCTGGTCACGGGTCTCCTCAGTAGAAGCTACTTATTGTAAATCCTGGGGTAATTGCTATAATAGCGTTGGTGATCGCAGTAAGGGTTTAAAGTACGCAGAGGACGTTTGCTCCCCGTCCTCCGGTGTGATATGCCTTAGTCGCCTCGACGACACCCACAGGAAGAGATGGGGTGGTACTATTCTTAAGCCGGTACCACACGGCAACAAAAAAAATCTATCTCTGGGTAATATTTTATATATTAAAGATTTTAAAACCGCACCGGTTGGTTGTCCAAAAATATATATATTTGACTGCCTCTGTGGCGCAGTGGGAGTGTATCCGACTGCTACGCAAGAGGTCGTGGGTTCGATCCCCACCCAGGATAAAAATTTGTGTGATGAGCACGATGGTTTATTCTGTGTCTGGGTGTTATTTATCTATAATATGTATGTATTTAGAAATATATAAGTATGTTTATCAGTTGTCTGGTTTACATAGTACAAGCTCTGCTTAGTTTGGGATCAGATAGCTTTGTGTGAGTTGTCCCAAGATATTATTATTATTATTATAAACAATGAGTTTTTTTATAAAAACAGTTTAATGGTTCTCTTCACTGGACAACCAACCGGTTTGATTTTGAAATCTGTGATGAATCTTTTACTTTTTTCCAAAAAGATTTTTGTTGTCCTATTAAAAGTTTCTGTAGTCTATAACTAAGTGCCAACTTATTTTTTTTAAAGACGCCTCCCGCATTTGGGTGCAAGCCCTGTGTCGCTGGGGACTTTACAAACATTCAATTCACGGACACAAAGTACACCCAGACTTGAAACAACAAAGTGGGAATCGAACCCACGACCTCTTGCGTAGCAGTCGGATACACTCCCACCGCGCCGCCACTCTGAACAACTTACCATAATGGTATAATTTATATTTTAAGAACCGTGTTTTTTTTCCTAGAGGAGTTTTATTGACACAATAGTAAAAGTTGCTATTGATGATGAAGTCTATCAATTATGATGGGTGTCATGTGTGGACAATAGACTGTTTGTTTGTTTTGAGATCTTTTATGGGTAATATCTTATTTTCCACGTTATAGATTTTTCTGTCATCTTAGTTCAAGTTATTGTCGATAATAAGACTCATCAATTTTTGTGTATTTTATATCTGAACAACTTACGGTTTTAATAAAAATCTAATTATTTGTGTTTTAAGAAATATTTTTTGAACGTCATGAGGTCTATCAATTACTATGGGTCATATGTTTGGATCAAACTTTTTCCCTCGGAACAATTTATTTGTCGTCTTAGTAAAAGTTATTGTAGACAATAAGATCCAACAACCGCTATGTCTTTCATCTTTAATCAACTAATCATTTTCATAAAAACCATCAAAGACTTCCAAGGGCAGTATTTTTTTTTCCTTTTTTTCCCGCAGCCGAATTTTGTCGTCGTAGTAAAAGTTACTATCAAAGATAAGGTCTATCATTTGCTGTTAGTTTCATCTTTGGCACCATGTTTGGATATTTTGATCCAATAAGTTGCAATGTCCTGGTAGGTAATTGAATCGAAAGTAAATTTGAAAACCGACAATATCATTAATATATTTGCCAACTTAAAATAAAAAATGTTATTGTAGATGTAGATTAAATATGAAATAAACCAAACAAACACGAAAATATGAGGTAGGTACCTAACTAAAAATAAAATAAATCTGTTTTACAACAAAATATTGCCGTCTCTTGTTTAAAATATAATATAGTAAAATATTTGGACAACTCATACAACTGGACACCAAATGCCATAATTTATGGAAAGAGTATTTTTATGAGAAGTCAAAGACTAAAGGCATCTGGTATAAAAGTATTCAAAGTGAGCCTCCTCTTGTACCATGGTTTTCTGGATCAGACTTAAGTCGTCATCAGATAGTCGCCGCACACCGTCTGCGATCTGGTCACATTCCACGTAACAAATTTGCTTACATGATGCGTAAAGTAAGTTCACCAAACTGTGAGTTGTGCGGCATAGTGGAAGATGTACAGCATGTATTATTGGAATGTGGTCAGAACGTAGACAAAAGGCAGCAACTGATGAAGTCCCTAAATTTGGCTGCTACGGATGTGGGACTTTTCCATGGTAGTTTGGCAGATCCACATCTAGTTCAGCCAAAATCCTGTTTTCGTTTATTTAAAGTTAGTAGTTAAGTTAGTATAAGTTACGATGGGATTGGCATCGTCACTTCCGTGTACAAAAATCCCCTAAATAAATAAGAAAAAAAAAAAAAAAAAAAAAAAAAACTCATACAACGCCATCTGATACCAAACTAGGCAGAGCCTGTACTATGTCAATGAGACAACTGATAACACACATCAAAACATTCTAAGTCTGTACTAATTTGAATTTTACTAACGTAAATTTACAATATTATTGTGTACTTTTCAACTGCATGTCGGACCACGCACAATGTAGGGTTCCTGAGACGGCTCTGAAGAGTATTTATCTGGCCATTTTCACAGTGTCAGACTGTATTGATTTCTTACTTAAAAAAGTCCTGAAATCGAAAATAAAATATAATCACCAGCATCGCTAGTTTTGGAACATAAGTTCCAAAGCGGACGGCAAATATTTAAGACGTGTACGGACTTTGTAGAAATAAAATTTGAAGTAGGTCTTAATTTGAATCGGAGGCCGAGGAATTTTGTTATCACTTCCTGGTATGAAGCTAAAACAATGAACCCTTTGTGCGAACCGGCAACGTCGCATGAGGTAGCCAAATCCGCACACAATGTACAAAAATATATATAAGCACAATATCAGCGCCCTGCTACCAAAACGAAAACGGCGCGAACTAACTAAAATACAAATCTGACAAAAGTAGTTGACAAATGAAGACTATAACTTTTTTTAAATTTTAATTCCAGGGTTACATTGAGGCCGAGATAGATACTTTACGATGAGATTCCGATTTGGCAACCGTATACTGGACGTTAAATGCCGATGGACACCACTTTAAATGCATTTTAGCTAACGTGGGGTGCCTGATAGGTGGTGGAGTAAATATATAATACTAGCTGACCCTAGCAACTTCGTCTGCGTCAAATTTGCCCATCTTTGCAAATTAAAGTTAATAATTAACAAATAAAAAATATCAAGTCTGTAAACTACATATGATATTTAAGCACATATAATGTTTACATTTGTTGTAAGTAGATGCTCCTACTATGTTGTACCCACTGAGGCTGACTATGTTTAATTTCATTTTCAAATTTTTGCATCAGTCCTCTAATATTACTCTAGCTAACCCGCGCAACTTCGTCTGCGTATATTTTCCCCGTTTTTGTAATTATTTTCATTGCCGGAGCAGCAATTGGTTCTGAGTTCCTATCGGTCGCAGCGTGATGGTATTTTTTAATTCGGACCCGTAATTCCTGAGATTATGGCTTACAAACAAATGAACTCTTCAGCTTTATAATAAGTACTAGCTGTCCCGCGCAATTTCGTCTGCGTAAATTTTCAACATTTCTCATTGCTGCTCCGTTCCTATCGGTCGCAGCGTGATATGATATATATAGCCTATAGCCTTCCTCGATAAATGGGCTATCTAACAGTGAAATAATTTTTCAATTCGGATCAGTAGTTCCTAAGATTACCGCGTTCAAACAAACTTACAAACTCTTCAGCTTTATAATCTTATATATAAAATTCTTGTGTCACAATGTTAGTTACCATACTCATCCGAAACGGCTAGACCGATTTTTATGAAATTTTATATGCATATTTAGTAGGTCCGAGAATCGGCTACTATCTACTTTTCAAACCCTCAAGTGATAAGGGTTGCCCACCTCTAACATTTATAACTATACTACAATATTTTAAAGCTGAAGAGTTTGTTTGTTTGTTTGAACGTGATAATTTCAGGAAACGCGACGAAACGAAATAATTTCACGGGTCCTAATTGAAAAAATATTTTACTGTTAGATAGCACATGTAAATCTATACTTATACTAGCTGACCCGCGCAACTTCATCTGCGTAAATTTTCACCGTTTTTGCAACATTTTTCCTTGCTGCTCCGCTCCTATTAGTAGTAGCGTGATGTTATATAAATGACGATATTCGATAAATGGGCTATCCAACAAAAAAAGATTTTTTTAAATCAGACCAGTAGTTCCTCAGATTAGCGCGTTTAAACAAACAAACAAACTCTTCCGCTTTATAATATAAAGTGGCAAGGTACGCCACTTTACACATCAAGTTTATAAACATAAAAACATTGTAAAAATTGACGATTTGAAAAGAGTGGCCGTCATTTTTCTTGTTCTGTTATTTTCTACGGCTTTCCTATTATGTATTTGCAAAATTGGCATTACATGTACATGTAGAATCATGTTGACGATCTCACAAGTATTGTTTTACATCTTAAACTCTCAAGGCCAACCGTTAATCTGACACCGTCAGCGGCGCAGAGCACTTAGAATAATAATAATATCTTGGGACAACTCACACAACGCTATCTGATCCCAAACTAAACAGAGCTTGTACTATGGGAACCAGACAACTGATAAACATACTTATATAATTCTAAATACATACATATTATAGATAAATAACACCCAGACACAGAATAAACCATCGTGCTCATCACACAAAGTTTTATCCTGGGTGGGGATCGAACCCACGACCTCTTGCGTAGCAGTCGGATACACTCCCACCGCGCCACAGAGGCAGTCTACTTGTACTTGTACTTGAGACGGCTTATCGTTATTTATGTTTCAACATTTGAATTTATGATGCCTCCAATTATTATTCTTAGAAGCTGGGACTATGGGCTTTGTGTTGCAGAATAAAATTTTATAATTTTGTGTTATTTCTATACAGCGCCTTGGAACTTGTAGAAGTGAAAAAAATAAATAATATAAGCGGCGGTAGCCTAATGGCTAAGGCATCGGTCTCGCAATCGTGAGGTCGCGGGTTCGAATCCTACCCATTATACTACCGACGCGAACCCACTCCTAACACAAGCCATTGAGCTTAGCTAGAGGGGTTAACAGGATTGCTAGTAATGTGGGACCAAAATCCTACATTGCTAGTTATCTTAAAAAAAAAAAAAAAAGCGTATTGTTGCGGAATATTATGGTTGTAGACATAGGCGGATCCAGTGGGCGAGGTTCGGAGGTACGTGCCCCCCCCCCAGAGGTTTAATTTTTTTGTGTACTGAACTTCTCATTTGCCGCTTGTACCCCCAGAACGTTTTTTTTGGGGCTCCCACTCTTCGTCGTCGTCCGGTGAAACTAAAACGCACCCCCGCCCCGTCGTCGAGCTCGGGGGGGGGGGGGGGTTTGGTTCGAGTGGCATGCTTACGACGAGAATTTATTAAAGTCGAAATTATCCAGAACTAAATTCTGGATCCACCCCTGCTTGTACATCTATTGTATGTTGTTTTTTTTTCTATTTGTTAAAGTCACTTACCATATTCATTATCATCAGGTTCCAGTTTAACTACAGCTATAGGATCTATCACGTGTGAACATTGGTTGTTACCATTTATTACTGCTTCTTGTTTAACTTCATATTCAATATCGATATCTGAAAAGACCATTGATTAATTAATAACATTCATGACTGCCCTGTTGAAAGAAAGAAAGAAAGAAAATAATTTTTATTTGTCACAATATACAGAACTAGCGGACGCCTCGCGATTTTCCCACCCACGTAGGTTCCGTTCCCATGTGAATACAGGGATAAAAAATAGCCTATGTCAACCGGGGTTAGTGTAGCTTCACAACGATGAAAGAATTTTTCAAATCCGTCCAGTAGTTTCGGAGCCTATTCAATACAAACAAACAATCAAATCTTTCCTCTTTATAATATTAGTATAGACAACAAATAAATAAAGTATATTAAAGTAATTTTGTGCAGGACAAATAGAACCTACGTCAGCTATTGTTGCAGTCCGAAAACTGCAACGCTGGTATTCTCGTAGGCCCTTTGTTTCTGCTGCCGCTGTCACATATGCAACAATGCAATCTAAACAACTAAAATGTACAAAACACAAATGTATACTAATATTATAAAGCTGAAGAGTTTGTATGAACGCAGCAATTTCAGTCCGAATTGATTTTATTTCTGTTGGGTAGCCCATTTATCGAGGAAGGCTACAGGCTATATAACATCACGCTACGATCAATATGTGCGGAGCAGCAATGAAAAATGTTACAAAAACGGGGAAAATTTACGCAGACGAAGTTGCGCGGGTCAACTAGTATAACTATAACACTCAACAATCACTAGACCAACATATAACACTGTTGGTCTACTGGTTAGTGACCCTGACTAACTGATCTCTGTGCTAGTATGCTGGACTGGTCATCCCATACAAAATGATAACCATTTCATGTGCCCAATCGAATCCTGTGGATCCTGTGTGCTTTTTTTATACCATATATTTGATTGCCTCAGTGACGAGGTAAAGTTGGATCAACGTAACTTGACCGGATTGAAGTTAGGTTCTTATCACTTTCGCGCATGTCGTAGAGATGCGACCCTAAAATTACTTACGAAAACTATTAATTATGTTGATTCGATTAAAAATACTAATAAAATTTTAATTCAACAATATTAGAATAATATTTATACGAGTTTATAAAAGTTTAAATTTAGAACAGTTAAAGTAAATACTAAAGAAAGTTTGAAAAACAATTTCTTTACGAAAATAATCACAAAAAAACATGAGTTAGTAATACTAATTATGACAATGTTATGCGTAATCGCATCTCTAATTCTTTTGGTTTAGTTACCGCCCCCGCCCCCCGCTTCCTGTCACCATTTACTTTAAAAAAATGCATCTGCGCAACCACTTGTCGCCTACTTCAATCCGGCTTAGTTACGTTGATCCAACTTTAAGAACGTGTACGATAGCTATACAAGAGGTGGTAGGTTCGATTCCCACACGGAGCATCACTTTGTGTGGTCCACAAATTGTTGTTCTGAGTCTGGGTGTCCCATATGTCCATGAAATGAATGTTTGTACAGTTCTCGTGATACAGGGACTGTACAGGACAGCGGGAGTCGTTTAAAAAAAAAAAGACCAATGTAATTACGAAAATAACACTCTCACACAACGCTATCTAATACCAAACTAAGCACAGCTTATACTAGGGAAACCAGACAACTGATAAACATACTTATATATTTCTAAATACATACATATTATAGAAGAATAACACCCAGACACAGAATAAACCATCATGCTTATCACACAAGGTTTTATCCTGGGTGGAGATCGAACCCACGAGCTCTTGCGTAGCAGTCCGATACACTCGCACTGCAACACAAAGGCAGTACCAAGATTTTATTATTTAGCTGTATATCATACTCATAGCATACATACCAAACTGTTGTTCAAGTTCAGTATTGTCAGTGATCTCCATGTCTTCCTCCTCTTCCTTGATATCCGCTTCCTCTGTACCCTCCAGCGTTGGTACCAAGCTCAAATTCAACACTTCGATGGACCTTAAAGAGTTTAACCTGGGCACTTTTTGTGGCAGTAACTGTAATTAAGATATAAATGATAACGAGCTTTAATAGCTGTCCCGCGCAGCTTCGTCTGAGTAAATTTACCCCGTTTTTGCAACATTTCTCATTGCTGCTCCGCTCCTATTGGTTGTAGCGTGATGTTATATAGCCTATAGCCTTCCTCGATGAATGGGCTATCCAACAGAAAAATATTTTTTCAATTCGGATCAGTAGGTCGCATTCAAACAAACAAACTCTTCAGTTTTATAATATTAGTATAGATAAGGTAATGCAATTAACAAGATTTCTATAGCACAAGTTATAAAGGGCAACAATGATCAACTCTACCAACTGCTGCAATTAAATAAAATGGTTTCTATTAAGCCACGTCTAGACTGTGTGACATATGTAATGTAATTTGTGTATATCATACATAATCTATACTAATATTATAAAGCTGAAGAGTTTGTTTGTTTAAACGCCATAATCTCAGGAACTCGAATAGAAAAAATCGTTGTATTGGATAGCCCATTTATCGAGGAAGGCTATAGGCTATATAACATCACGATACAACTAATAGGAGCAGAACCGCAAATGAAAAATGTTGCATAAACAGGGAAAATTGACGTATACTAAGCGGGTCAGCTAGTCCATCCATACTAATATGTCTGTATGTCTGTTACGCTTTCACACTCAAACAGCTAAACCGATTTGGATGAAATTTGGTATGGAGATAGTTATGATTAGATAGAGTCCTGGGGAATGACATAGCATAGTTTTTATCGCGATAACCGACATCCGCGCGGGCGGAGCCGCGGGCGACAGCTAGTATTTTATAAGTGTGACTACCTCAATGGCTTAGTAGTCAGTCTGTAGGTATATGATTACTGCGCAACTGTATATACAATTCTTACATGGGACATCACAATTGGTTATTTGTTGGTAAAAAAATTGCAAATTAACTAAAGTAACTATTTGATAGTCCATGCTAAACAAATCATGATAAACACAAAAAAAAAATTAAGAGCTCTCACCATATTGCTGCACAGCATCTGTGTTAACAGCTCATCACTTTGGAGACAGCTCATGCTCAGCTGGTAGCAGTTACGGAGCCTTGCACAGCAAATGTAACAAGCTACTAGTGGTCTCCCATCTTCTCTCATAAACTAAAAGAATATCTATTTATTAGAGATTGGGGAATTAGTTGGTTGGCTGGTCAACTTGTCATTTGTTGCAAGAGATTCATGATGCATGCCTTTTCCTCCATCACATTCCACATTCAATCATTTAAATGTCATGCAACAAATGACAAGTTTCCTCCCTTGGAACATAACCCTATAATTTCCATGCAAATCATCAACCCATATTTGCAGGTGCCATAATTGTGGCTTAATTGTATGCAGCGGTAGCCTAATAGCTAAAACATTGGACTGCTAATCCTGAGGTTGGTGTTCAAATCCTACCCATTATAATTCCAATGTGAACCCACTCCTAACACATGCCCTTGAACTTAACTGTAAGAGTTAAGAGGATTGCTAGTCACTCACATTGTTAGATAACTTGTACATAAGACAGAATATGCATGTATTTTATAATAATAATACTTAACCATTCATAATATAAAACCTCATCAAAATCTGTTGTCTCGTTTCGAAGATCTAAGTGTCCATTTTTACCATGGCAAGTCTCTATTACAAGAACAAGTGTAAGTTTTGGTGACTACTGTCTACTTACCGTCAGCGCTGTTAACTTCTGATACATATCTTGTAGATGACTCGGTATAGAACACAACCGAATATCAGTTGATAAACAAATACGACACATCGATAGCTGCTCCATGGTTTTAGCTATATTTTACACTTAGCACATTCTTGTTGGCAAGTTTCTGCCACTATATTATAGACTGTTTGAGCGTCCAGCCATCAAAGACTGGACAAATAGAATAATTTGTGGTTAAACACACATTTAAGTACACAGTTAAGGGAGTGTTCTTTCGTAGAGGATCCAAATAAGCTTTGGACGTATACTAGGAGATAACAAGTTGGGAGAATATACAACTCGTAGGTAAACACGAGCCAGAGCCACAACAATACAATATCAATTAATTAGATAATAATTTATACAAAAGTAGCCTGGGGCACTGTGGTAATCTCTCTACAGTACTACAGCTCTCAATCAAAAGTACTCCGCCGCTATGGTACTCCGTGTGACAGTGACTGACAGACTGAAATACGGACTGACAACCAGTGTTGCCAAATGTATTTAACGATTTTAGATGTAGAAGAATCTGCTAAAATCTAAAAATCTAAAACCCAACCGAAAAACGTTTAATGAGAATGAAATTGTATGTTGTTTAAGAATAACATTAGAAAAATCAATGGCGGCGTTAGGTCTCGCGCTTTTAAGGGCTTCAACCAAAAAAAAATGCACTGTAGCGAGAAGTATTTGGCGTAATCGTGTGCTCAAAAAGGAGGGCCTCGAAAAGCTGATGCCGCCAACACTCGTATTCTGCCTAGCGCTGCCACTAAAAAAAAAGAGTTACTGGAGACTAGAATTTTGTCAGAGATTCCGGTTTAAATTATTTATAATCGATTATTTGTTTTAAGTAAATACCTGTATAAAATCATAATTAAACTTCAAATTTAACTAAATTATAAAATATTAATATGGAATTGGATAGATGAATTGTACCTACATACTTAAATAAAGAAGACAAACATTAAAATTTTTATAATGTTACTATTTATTAAAGTGAAAATATAATTGAAAACTAAATTAAAAGAAACATCAAATAATTAACAAATCAGTATATAAACATTTGCAGAGTCCGAAGAAAAAACTAAATATGTATTTTTTAATTTATTTTATTGAATAAATCGCCAAATGTGTTGCCACAGATAATATAATACTGCGTTGCTAAGTGCAAAACTTTGAGCGACTGAACTAATTCGGCTCATAAATGACCAAAAATCGGATAATCGCTTCCGAAACCCTCAAAACCCATCTCGTACAATCTCATATCAAAAATCTGTATAAATACAGATAAATCTGTTTATATGGCAACACTGCTGACAACAAAAATCAAAGTGATGTACAACCAGTGTTGCCAGATGACCATATGAATTTTCCCCAAACTTTTTTCAAAATTCCCTCCTAAAATAGCTACTGGAAATAAAACAATGACCAAGTGTGTGTCCTGTGCTCCTTGGTCGCTACTGCGACGGAGGGTGTGTATTAAAGGATTCTAATCAAAAATATGGTACCAACAATGTTCAAAAGTTTCCCAAAAATATTACCTCCGATTTTCCGTCCAGAGCCGATAAAAGCCTCCGAATTTGCAGAGAATCCCCCCAAATCTGAGAAAATCTGACGAGACGATTCGCACTAACATTTGCGTGTGGAGCTCTTTTGGCTCTCACACCACGCACGATCGAATCGAATCGAACTAGGATTTTATGAGTAACAGTGTAAGTTGCAACAAAATCGATCGCTCAGCGATCGTCTGGCAGCCATCATATTAATATTGGAGAATACTGCCATATTGCCGGCCACAGCATTGCCGTAAAAAATGGCCCTTAATACATCATCCCGCGGGAACGGGTTCCACGCGTATGAAAACCCCGTGACTTCATACGCAGGGCCCCCTGTTCGCTAGTGGTAAATAAAATAAATGATTACATTGTCTTTTTGTTGATTTATTCTGTAAATAGGTGTAAAATCTATGCACGATTTAATTACCTACATAAACTAGCTTTACTTTTAAACTCGGAGCTGTCAAAATAATGGCAGGTTAGTTTGGCGCCATTTTTACAACTCTCAACGACACTCACAGATATACTAGTACAGGTAAATTAGCTTGAAGAAATTTTTGCGTTTGTAGTAGTGTATGGTCAGCAAATAAAAAAAACAACATTTTATTTTTAGTTTTTATTGTTTTAAAGGTAATATACGTTTGTGGCTGGAGCACACCAAATGCGTGCACGTCTACGCATACGCACTACGTACTAATACGGTCGTGAAAATGTGTATCCACCGCATTGTAATCTATGGAACTGTATGAGGCAGACAAGCCAGTTCCAAACATTACAAGCATTGAATGCCGGTTTTCACTTCAGTGAAGACGTGTATGAATTAGGTGTTCTCCGGCCATAAATGTTTTATTCTAATAATTCATCAACCCCAGGCATATCACAATCATCCCCATCCTCGCTTTCATCAGATGAATTATTTAAATTAATTATGATTCGTTCTGATATTGTGTCTAAAGCTGCGTCTCTACCCTGATATTTGCTTTCCTCCTCAATAGCATGCAAACAAACTTTTCTCCATTCCTCTACAGTTATGGCGTTCATTTTTTCTTCAGCTAATGACATTATAACCTTCATATTCATTGCGACATTCTTTTTTGCGACATATGTTTTCACTATCCCCCATATATTTTCTATAGGATTAAACTCCGGATGGTATGGTGGTAAACGCAGCACAGTATGACCGTGCTGTCGTAATATTTCGTCTATCTTGTACTCTATAAATCTCGCCTTGTTTTGCAGAATCAGTTCATATAATTGAGGCTTAAGCAACGTGGATGAATGCTCAATGTTTCGAAATGTCAGCCAGTCTATCATTTGCTGTTTTCTAGAATTACTATTCGGTGCAGGATTTTGTATTGAGTTATGATATGGTGCGTTGTCAACAACAACAACACTATTTGGTTGTAAGTTGGGTATTAATTGAGTTTGAATCCACCTTGAATAGTTGTCATAGTTCATATTGTTGTGGTAATCTCCACTTTTTTGGTCGGCTTTAAACATAAGCAATGCATTTGGTATAAAGCCATCGATACCACCGGCATGAACAATGATTAAGCGGTTGCCTTTCGATATATGTTGCTTCAAACCTGAAGTGCTTCCATCTGACCAAGATTTCGAGAGGGTATGTGATGTATGTATATATGTTTCGTCGGTGTAAACAATTGGTCGGCGTTGTTCACGATATTCAGCAATTTTCATCAAATAATTAATTCGCAAGTATCTAATTTCGTGTTTTTCCATAAGAAGTTTCCGGTTATCTTCTGTTTGCTTCCAATTAAAACCTAATGACATGACGTGTTTTCGTAACGTGCTGACACAACCTTTATAATCGATATCTTCTTTCAATTTTGAGTGCAAAGTTTTTAAAGTGGGAACTTCTTTATTTGTGATGTGGAAGTCATGAATTGTTCTTCTGATAACTTGCTGATCAAAGTTATCGATTACTATTGTAGGTTTACGATTCGGTTTCTTTTTAGGAGATTTAAATGTTACTTCCTGATCTGAAGGACGACATTTGCTTTCTGATACTACCTTTCTGACGGATGCTATTGAAATTCCTGTTGATTTAGCAACTAATTGAGTGGGGGTCATAATACTGCTCGGGTTGTTATTACACTCATTTTCGAAATATTTGTACAAACAGTACAAAACTTCCTTAGTTTGAGAAGTCAAAGGCTTGCCTCGACCATGTTTTAACACTGGAGCCATTTTGAATTATCAATATAAAGTTACAACACTTACACACTTGAAATTAAACACTTCAACAAATATTTTAACAATAATAACAAACAATAACAACAATCAACAAATACAAAATTTCACAATGAAACTACTACGTATCTAATAATTATAATTTTTTAATGAAATGCGTGCTTTATGTTCTAACGGTATCAAGCGACTGACGTCAGACTGCACGTGGCACCTGCGGACAGAGTAAACTGGTTTATTCTGGTTTTGTGCGTGTTTCCACTTTCCACTATCAAGTGACGATTTATTTATTTGTTTTGTTTCGTAATTATTATGGTCAAAACTTTTTACCTATAGCTAAACTACTATCATCTAAAGAACGACACGATATTTTATTGTTTCACGGTAGTCGCCTTGTCGTTTGCTCAAGGACGTGAAATTGAATGACATATTTTTTTTAATAAAGTCAAAACCTTTTTCTTTAAAATAAAAACTTGTTTTTATTGAAAACAAAAATCAGAGTGTTGCTAGGGATAAGTATTAAATTAAATAGTAATGTTAGGATATTGAAACATTTTTGTAAGGGCCAGAACGATATAGTGGAAACGCGCTCTAATATCTAAGTAACATACACACCACTACATATGCAAAAATTTCTCGAGACTAATTTCACTGTACTCCTGTTTTACATAAACGTCTTATAGATCGATGAACGCCGGCTGCACGCACGAAGAAGTGTCCGTTCCGCCTGTGCCGAGCGTGCTAGCGAGAGCGCGATAGAGAGGCACGATCAGCCTAAGCGTTCGGCTTGTGGGCGCATCTATCTCTCTTCTCATAATAAAAGTATCCAATTTTATCAATGTTACTGAGTTTACAGACAGCCATTTTTTGCATTCCGTAGCCAAAATAACAAAAACGGATCCCTTATAGTTTCGTCATGTGTAGCCCGTATGTCACAGGCATTTTACTCAAAGACTACTCAATGAAATTTGCTCAAAAGGTGTCTTGTAGTAGCCGCTACTTAGCTTGATAGCTCAATAATAAAAATAAATTTGTATTATTAATTTATTTTTATCCAATTTATACTAACAGATAATCTAACAAGTAAAGTTTTATCCTGGGTGGGGATCGAACCCCGCCCACAGAGGCAGTAAAGATAGAAGAAGTATTTGATAAGAGTTAAGTTTCTTCTAACTTCTAAGCTTTAATAAGGCTGCCTCTGTGGCGTGGTGGAACTGTGTCCCGGTGTCCGACTGCTACGCAAGAGGTCGTGGGTTCGATTCCCATACGGGACAGCACTTTGTGTGATTCGCAAATTGTTGTTCCGAGTCTGGGTGAACTTTGTGTCCGTGACAGTCCCCCACGACACGGCTTGTACTACGGGAGTCGTCTTTTTTAAAGATAAAGTTATGCGACCATGCCCAATACAGACGATGTGGGGTACATGTACGGGTAATAAGCCTATAATATTCACTCGGGAGGGGGGGGGGGGCACTCCATACATGTAAAACCGCAATCATCAACGTGTGGAACAGCATTCGACAGGTCTATCAAAGACATTTTAAGGTTTATAATAAACTTTTTTCATTGAGTGAATATTTTTAATATTTTTGGAAATAATCGCTCCGAAAGTTGCATAAATTGTGCCACCCCCTAACTTTTAAACCATGTGCCAAAAAATATGAAAAAAAAAAGGTAGCGCTTACTTTAAACTAAAATTATTTCGGACATGACCGGATATCCCGTCAATGGGTTATTGCCGAAAAACTGCGTTCATCAACAAAAGGGCGTAAGTGCCATGAACATAACTACACTGAGCATGGTACGACATTTTCTTGCCGTTTTTTTATTTAAAAATGACTACATATGCCATTTTTACGTCAACAATTCTGTTAATTCCTCAATTAATATTTTAAGAAATTATCTATAAATATTTAATATCCTGTCCTAAAACCTAAATAGGAGCGGAGCAGCGATGAGAAATGTTGCAAAAACGGGGAAAATTTACGCATACGAAGTTGCGCGGGACAGCTAGTAATTTCATAATAGGTACTTGTTGTTTCTTCTCCAACACCTGACACAAGTGACACACTTAACACGATATGTGTTAAGTGTGACAGGCCTGGCCCCTTCTACCCTCTGCAAAGATTAATTATCTCCCTTCCCAGTGAATATGCTGTGGGATAGCACTTTTAAAAACACACTTTGGTTATACCACTTCTAAATTGCAGTTTCAACATTTTTTAAAATACTTGCGGTGTTTTAAATTACTGGGAATTGGTATTACATATAAGTATTAAAACAAGAAAAATAAACAACATTTAGTCATCAATCATTTATTTGAATTTTATTTTCAGCGTTGTTAAATAATACATAAACATCAATTAAAAAAACAGATTTGAAATAATTATTTACCTTCTTTCTTCATCACTACATAGTATAAAACAAAGTCGCTTCCCGCTGTCTGTTTGTCCCTATGTATGCTTAGATCTTTAAAACTACGCAACGGATTTTGATGCAGTTTCTTTTAATAGATAGAGTAATTCAAGAGGAAGGTTTAAATGTATAAAACATGCATGTTATTTTAGATAAACACTGATAATTTTAGTAGTTTCTAATGTGATGTGGTAAATAAACACATTTTTTTGAGTTTACGTTGCAAACGCGGACTGAACCCTACGATAGATCAAAATAATTAGTATTGTACAACTTAAACCGCCTTATTCCAGAAGCTGGACTAAACCTGGTTTGACGAAAATCCTAGTTTAAACCATGGATCTACGAAAATCTTTATTACAAAACGAGGTTCATCGCTTAATCGATGATCATCTTTGGTCCATAGCTTAGTCTTTCAATCACCCTAGTTTAACTATGGTAATAACCTTAAAATGTCAAAAACTTAACAATTTGAAAGTTAGACCATTTACAATTTTGCGTATTTTAGTTTCAAATATTAATGACGAATAATGCGTGTTTAGTGACTTTAAATTATTAACTAACTAAATATGGTGTGGCAACAAAATAAACGCAAAAATCGAGTGAAATGCAATGTGTGACAAAAGATTTAATAATACATGCATAATATTGTTTTTCAAAACATTTATCACAGCTTGGAATTGAGAGAGAAGATTTAACATACAGAACTCAGAGATGTCCTAAAATTAAAGTGGTCTGTGCAATGTTTGGGTCAACCAGACTCGGCGTGAAGTGTACCTACGCAGTGTGGAAAGTTGAAGGTCCACACAGATAATTTTGTTCGACAATAGTATCATTAACTGGTGCTCTATGTAAAACAAACTGATGCATTCCACTTATATGTCACATTATTAGATTGAAGTTGGAAAATCACATTTGGAATGTCTGATAGGTGGTCTGGAGTAGTGCGGCAAAAACCAATGTTGAAAATACTCAAAATGCACAAAACAAAGTAATAGAAACATCATCTTACCCAAAACTTACTAGTGAACTATATAGTGGAACTAAATAAACATTGATCAATTTAAAATTTAGTTGGTAAAGTGTAACCATGGGTATACCTGTCACTAGAAACAGATGTAAACTTAGGTTATAAGTAGGTACCAAGAACTGAATATTATGTTTATAGGAGCTCAGCTAGTTAATACTTTGCTACAATGTTCCTTTAAACATAGACAGAGAGTACAGATTGGTTACAGGTTATTGAAATTGTGATGTAATAACTATTATGCACTACTTAACAGTTTAGATAATTATATTTAAGATTCTCATGAAAATGAACTAACATTGTTTATATAATAATCAAAAAATGCATACAATTTAAAATTTAGTGTAAAATAAATAACTATACTAATATTATAAAGCTGAAGAGTTTGTTTGAACGCGGTAATCTCATGAACAACTAATTCTTTTGAACTTTTTACTGTTGGATAGCCCATTTGTCGAGGAAGTCTATATAATATCACTCTACAACCAATAGGAACGGAGCAGCGATGAGAAATGTTGCAAAAACAGGGAAAATTTATGCAGACTAATATGTGCGGGAAAGCTAGTTATGTATAAAGAAATAGGGATATCAACTCAATATTCCTTTTCAAACATAGTTTGAACAGAGAGTACAGATTGGTTACAGATTATTGAAATTGTTAACATCCATTTTGTTGTCAAATGGAATAACTACCTAATAAGTGCTACCTAACAGTTTAGATAATAATATTTATGATTCTCATGAAAATTTACTCTGTTCTTAGGAAGAATAAATGGTATCTAATAAATAATGATTCTATGTAGTTATTTGAGAATTTCATTTCATAGCAAGCTCACTGATATTAAATAATAAATATATTCATAAAATTTGTTTCAATTGTTTGTTGTGCTTCAGCCGAAGCTTCAGTACCTATGTTGAATCTAGGCATACTTTCCCCCAATACATTCAGAACAACGAGTGCAACAAAGAAAACAGTAAGTATATTAAAAATGCATTATCTTATTGAGTAAGTATCCTTAAACTATTAAACGAATTTTCATCCAACCATGCTAAGAACTGTTCCAATGAAACTAGCTTTGTAATAAAAACTCGCATCCAAGTTCCTCTAAGTGTTTGGGCGCTATAATTACTCAGATTAAACTTATAACATCCATAATAATGTCGTGAGTTAATTACATTTAGGTTATCATCATTTGTTTACATTTTTAGTACTACTGACAGCTATATATGTAACGTTCCGATCCTGACAGAATCTATTTTATTATTCGTAAATTGCAGGCCGAGGACTTTTATGTCAGGTTTATATTTTGAAAATTACGTAGTCCTGGCGAATAATTTAGCTAATAGAACGTCTAAATATTTTTTTCTCAATGAAAACTGTACTTTCAAATTATATTGGCTTAAAACGGAACGTTATTTTTGAATGATAAGAAAACGAATGAACTAAATTGATTATAATCTGTGGCTGATTGCAAGATCCTTTGGTATCAGCTGGTCCACGGATTATCTAAGCTTTGTAATAAGACCAATAGTACAGTACTAAATCCTGGACTTGAAAGTCTTGGCCTAAACCTTGATTTAGTCTTCTTTTTGTAATAAGGCGGAAAAGGTCTACAAAAAAGGTCCGCGTTGGTATATATATAATTTTTATCCTTTACTTTTTACGAGAAATAATGGCTTATTTACGAAGCGATTTTAAGCAATACAGCATTAATAAAATATGTTACTTAAAGCTGCATTATCGGGAAGCAACATAGGCTTTATTTTATTCTCAAAAAACAAATTAGATCCTCACGAAAACAGCGTTTATTTATAGTGGAGAAATGTCCGTGCGAAGCCGGAGCGGGCCGCTAGTATAACTATAAAAGAATTCTAAAATCTCGTAATAGGATAGGAACCTTTGTGGGAGGAGGAATGACCCCTAAACCCAGACTTTCCAACGATGACCATGGTTCCACCTTCTCTTTTCTACCCCTATTTAAAGTGACACATGCATTCAGCCTCATGCAAGTTCACAGTCTTGGGTTCGCTGCAGTATCCTTGCAGATAAATTTTCTTCAGCGTATTGAGTTGTAGTATATCATTTCTTGATCATATGTGCTAATATATTTTGTAGTATGTTTGTTAACCTGAAAACGTACTTAAGTATAAAAATTGGTTTTACAACAAAAATTACACACATCAAAAGTGTCTAGGGATCAACATATATATTTTTGCAATAACTTTTCTCCTGATTGATTTTTTTTTTTATTTCTTTAAGGATTCATCAAATAAAGTGTTTTCGTTTGTCACAGTAACGATAAACCAAGTCACCTTTGCATTAATAAAGAAATTTGCCATTTTCCTAATAAAGGGATTTTTGACATTTGAACCACTAACATTAAAGTTCGAAAAAAAGACTGAAATAACAGTTTTCTTTAAAATTTTATTGGGTAACTTAAACAATTAATAATCCGTGTTTCTACCGCGAACACTAACAACACAAGAACATCGGTTTGGCATACTCAAAATGAGTTCATCCAAATCACGCTGTGGAATGGCCGCCCATGTTCGTTGCAACAACAAAAAAAGGTCTTCTTGCGACTGGATACCCTCCATATTCGGCAGAGCTCTTCTCTGTAGCATATCCCATGCATGCTCAATCGGGTTCAAGTCTGGCGACTGAGCAGGCCAGGGCAGGACATTGATGTTAGCTGCGGCGAGAGTCTGTCTTACAACTCTTGCGGTGTGCGGTCGTGCATTATCATGCATTAACTGAAATAAGGGACCGATTTGCACTTGTAGAGGAACGATGACGTCTGATACAATCGTCTCAGCATAAATTTGAGCGTTGAGGTTGCCTCTGATTCAAATCAACTCAGTTCTTCCGCCGATCCAAATACCCGCCCATACCATGATGGTTCCACCACTATAAGGATGGACTTCCTGGCAGGATTTTAATCGCTGTTGGCGTCCAGGGGTTCTCCAGTGTCGTATACGTCTTGTATCCGGTCTCATACCAAAACGAGACTCATCAGAAAAGCACACGAAACGCCATTGTTCTTCTGCCCAATTTCTGTGTTCAAGAGCCCATTGATATCGAATCCTACGATTGTGCATTGCTATAGGTGGTACCCGTAGCGGTCTTCGGGAATGAAGGTTCACTTCATGCAAGCGGTTTCTGACTGTTTGGTCGCTAATTAAGTTCCCTGAAGAGTGATGAAGCCTCACGGCTAACATCATGGCGGTTATTGTTGGACCTCTTCGAGTTAAGATTTGAATGTATCGGTCTTGTCTCCGTGTGGTGCAGCGATACCGTCCTCCATGGCGCTCAGCCACGGTACCAGTGCTTCGGTAACGTGTCCAAAGTCGACTGATAACACTTTGACTTGTATTCAGAGCTAAAGCCACAGTACGTTGCCGGGAACCAGCTTCTATCATTCCCACGGCTCTGAGCATTTCTTCCCTGCTTAAATGACGTCGCCGCTCCATAATAACGTTGGTTTTAATCAGTAGTAGGGAAACAGTAGCACTAATAATGTCTTCAATGCGTTGTATGTTTTTATAGGGAAAATATTGACAGCTGATTTTCATCTTTTACTCGAATTTGATTCACAGTTCCTGATTCAAATTATGAAATGCACCAAAAAGGATCCATATAAATTTATAAAATCATAAATTTATTACAAAGCCACATCTCAATCTCAAGAAATCCGCATAAAAATGCTTGATCCCTAGACACTTTTGATGTGTGTATTTTATACTTTGCCTTAGGAACATAAAATTTAGGCACTTAGGCACCTGTCCGACCAAGAAACGACTAAGCCAGAGGTCGTGGGTTCGATCCCCACCCAGGATAACACTTAGTGTGATGAGCATGATAGTTTATTCTGCATCTGGGTGTAATTTATCTGTAATATGTCTTTAGAAATATATATAAGTATGTTTATCAGTTGTCTGGTTGCCATAGTACAGGTTCTGCTTAGTTTTTTGTTATATGTCGGAGATTTCTTAAATCACTAATTGATTACCGTTGTCCTAAAATCTGTTTTGATTAAATAACAAGTCTATTGACTCCCTTCAATATTGCCGCCGCAAGATGGCGTGACTTTAGTTTGACGTTTACATTAAAAGTGCCGGTAGTGAGGCAGTTAGTCTCATTTGAACAGTCTTAATCGAGCGGTCGTAGCGACAACACGTCTTCCGATAGACGTCGCTATTTTTATAGTGTTAGTGTGGTTATATGGTCAGTGATGCATTTGTGTAATCGAAATGATTAGAACTGTTGGCGGACTTTAACTTGTTAAGGTATTCGCGTTCATATGATCGATTACCATAATGTTAATTCGAATATTGAGCCGCTAGCAGCTCATAAGCCACCCTAGCGCTTCGACATATACATACAGTACTCCCAAATTAATAATGCACATGCAGATCTTCGCTAATTGTCGTATTCCCGGAAACACTCGAATCATGGAATCGTAAGAGCCCTAAACAAGGCATTTGCATTTTGCACCTTGTTTAAAAGAGATAGGAGTCAATATCATGTGTGCACAATCGAAAACAAATCGGGCGTTCGGCAGCTGTCGCCGGTCAGCGAAATGTCTGTCAGTCGTCTTTATATATTGGTAGTGACTGCACGTGTTCTCTATTTGTGGAAATATATAGAGCTGCTATTACACACCCTTCTTGGTAAATATAATTTCAACATTAATTAGCTTATTCAGATTTAAATAGTATATTTTGAAAAAAGGAAAATAAATAACATATTTCACGTTTTTTTAATATTAAAAAAATAAAATACCTACATTAAATACATATTAAGTACTAGAAAAACATTTAAAAAATGAGATTTATTTAAATTAAATAAATAGATAAACATGCATAAAAAATATATACCTAACTCTGCCCATGCCATTTTCTTTCAGACGAATTCTTCCAAAATGGATAAATTTAAACGTGGAAAACCGCTTAATTCACAAGCACGGCAAATGGTATTTAATGTGTACCTTTATTTCTTAAATGAAGCCAATGTTTTCAACAGAGACCATGATGGTTATTTTAAAAAAATTCAAGACCGTGTTACAAAAGCTACAGGAATTTCGCGACGAACTTTGAGTAATATCTTAAACGAAAAAAAACATAATCAATCAAAGAAATTTTCTACACCGAAAAAAGGAAGACCTAAAAGTAGATTTCGGCTGGTACTTGATGATTTCGACTACTGTGTTATTCGTAATATGATATACAATTTTCAATTGACGCTGAAAGAACTCCCAACTGTAAATAATTTAAGAATAAAGTTGATCGAAGCTATTAATTTCAAAGGCTGTGCCGAGACTTTAAGGTTGATCTTGAAAGACATGGGGTTTAGGTTTCTGAAAACTGATAATAACAGACAATTACTTATGGAAAAACATGATATACGCCTAAAAAGGATCAAATATCTCAGAGAAATACAACAGCTGAGGAGTTCTGGTAGAAACATAGTATTTATGGACGAGTCGTATGTGCACACATCACATACTAAGGGTAAAACTTGGCAAGATAGCAACAAAAAAGGTATCAAACAACCCATTTCCAAAGGAGAGCGAATAATTATTGTACACGCAGGCAATGAAAAAGGCTTCGTCCCAGGGGCTCTAATGTTACATAAATGTGTCGACTCAGAAGGTGACTATCATAAAGAAATAAACGCGGAACGTTATCAAACTTGGCTACGCAATCAATTGATTCCCAACTTGCCTCCTAATAGTGTGTTGGTAATAGACAACGCCCCATATCATAATAAGCTGTCTGTGAAACCACCAAACTCAAACACATCTAAACCACAAATGACAGCTTGGTTACAACAACACAACATTCCGCATGACCCAAAGAAACTGAAACCCGATTTGTATAAAATTATACAAAGATACAAAGAAAATTACACAGAATTTGCCATTGACCGTATAATGGAGGAACATGGGCATAAAATTATACGATTGCCACCATATCATCCCGATTTTAACCCTATTGAAAATATTTGGTCCCAAATAAAGCAACACGTGGCCAAGAGAAATATTGCAATGACTGTGACGTCAGTTAAAGATGCTATATTAGAAAAAATCAATAAAATAGGACCAGAAGAATGGAAAAAAGTTTCTGATCATGCGGTTCAATGCGAAGATGAATATAGAAAATTTGAGCCAAGAATCGATAGTTATTCCGATAAACTGATTATTTACACAGGTGATAGCAGTGAGGAAAGTGTAAATGAACAAGAGCATAATGAAACTTCTGATGAATCTGCGATGTCGGGAATAGAGGTCTTCCTCGATTCTGATTAATTTTTTTATAATTGTATTATTTTTCTGGAATGATTAGTGCTGTAAACAAATTTGAACTGAGATTTTGATTATATTTTATGTAAACCTCTATTTGAAAACGTTTTTTTCTCCTTCTAATAAAACCTTATGTTATTTAAACCTTTTCCTCCATAATTACACCAACTTCGGTAAGACACTTGAAAACTAATCACTCCAACAATGATTGTAGCGTTTTCGCTATTTACTTACATGGAATTATCGAATCAAATTTCGTTACAGGTAAATCAAATCTGTTTTAGCACAAAACACATAATATATAAAATTAGGCATAGAGAAATTGCTCTTAACCACTCTATATAAATATCGTCTTTCGACGCTCGGGTAATACGACCGTTGCCGAACAATGACGAAGATTTCCGAAGATTTCTATGCGCATTATTACTTTTGGAGTACTGTACATCATGTTTGTTCCTCTTTTACGAAAAAAGTACAGAACGAATTTAGATGAAACTTCACAGTAATATAGTTAATACATAAAAATAGCACATAAACTATAAAAATCAAGCATAATGCGACGAAAGCCGGGGGAAGAGTATTCATACCTGTCCAATGCAGCAGCTTTTTGAGACTCAACTATATTTCTCTCAGTTAATATTGTGTTTCTTTGATCATTGCAACTCTTGATGGCGGCTAGTTCATTTGCTTGTATGTCATTTATTTGTGCTAAAATTGCATTTCGTTCCTTTTCTATTTTTATTTTCTGCCGTTCAATGTCTATTATACTACCTGAAATAATATAAATGAAGATTAATAGTAGGTTGGTACATAAATAGTCAAATATTTAAACAGGTATGTTGGTCTCAGTGTTGCCAGATGACAATGTAATTTTTTTTTTAAATGTGGGGTGTTTTTATTTGGCATTAAAGGTTTTCCAAGTTATAGATATAAGTTCTTAATTTTTTTAAATATAACTAGCAATTTGAGATTGTGGTCGCACAATATTTACACTACTGCCCAATATGTGTATATTTTTTGTAAATAGCTTTTACAAAAAATACACACATATTGGGCAGTAGTGTAAGTAGTTTAAAATACTTTTATTTATAATTTTATTTCAAAAATATGTATGCAAAAATATAATATTTTTTAAGTATGTTTATCAGTTGTCTGGTTGCCATAGTACAGGCTCTGCCTAGTTTGGGATCAGATGACCGTGTAGGAGTTGTCCTAAGATGTTATCGTATAATTTGATATTAAAATGTTTTTACTGCCTAATTGTTGTATATTATTCTTGTAAAAGATTTTTACTTAATAAATTTATTGTTAACCCCTTTAACTAAGCTTGTGTTAGGAGGGTGTACACATTTCCGGCGGCCCGTTCGCGAAGGTGGCGAGCGATTCACGGCGGGTTTTTTAGTGGGTGCAAACCCCACACTACCCCTACCGTCTTCCCCGGACGGTGGGGGTATTCGTCAAGATTTTTTCCCGCCAAATACGTCGGTAGTATAATGGGTAGGATTAAAACCCTCGAAACCTCATGCACCAATCCTCACCGCTTCCAACACTGTGATAGACTTGTCCCAAGACATTTATTTATCAAACCATTTATTTATACATACTAACCTAGTTTTTTACCAATCCTTTGTTTTTTAAATAATCTATCTTTATTCACTGCTGGCTTCTCAACATTATTCAAAACAGCACGTTTTACAGGCACAGCAACCAGCTTCTTTACTTTTATACAGACTGGTTTTGTATTCACCACAGGTGCTATAGATGCCGTGGCTTCAGGGCTCTCAGGGTCAGCTGGGGGACAGTCTTGAGGTCCAGGGTCAGCTGGGGGACTGTCTTCAGGTCCAGGGTCAGGAGATGAAGGTACTAAGACGGGGGGAGGATCGATTTGTTCTGCTGTGGCTGTTAGGTCGTCTGCGAATATTATCTGTAATAAAAGAGGATTATTGTGAGGTTTAAGCGATGGCTAAGGCATTGGTTTCGCAATTGTGAGGTCGTGGGTTCGAATCCTGCCCATTATACTACCGACGTGAACCCACTTCTAACACAAGCCATAGAGCTTAGCTGGAGGGGTTAACAGGAGTGTTGATTTAATGTGAGACCACAATCCCACATTGCTAGTAACCTTTCTAAAAAAAAATATGTTTTTTCAAGAGGGTTCCATAGTTTCAAAAAGGAAAGAGAAGTAAAATTGTCCAGATAGGTGATTCCATTCCTGAGTCTGGAATTCAAATTTTAATTTTTTTTTAATATTTTTTTTTTGTTTTAACGGGGCTTCAGTCACTCTAGGTGACTATGCCAGTCCCATAGGAGCCCACAAGTTAACCTGACATTCATTCTACATTCATACTATATTCTTTCATGCATACATATTTTCATGAAACACAACAAACGCTCACATATAATATAATATTAAGTGCCCCATTCTCTAGAGGTACACCTGCCATTAATCGATTTCTCTGGGTATGATACTGGTCACATTCCACTAGTATGTGTATAAAGTCTTCCATTTTACCACAGAAATCGCACATAGGTGAAGACTTAATACCCATCAAATGATAAAATTTATTAAGTGGAACATGACCAGAACGCAGCCTGAGAGCCAATACTACTGCTTCTGGAGAAAGATTGGTGCAGTCATACCAAGGAACGGTAGTTGGTCTGTTTTGTATGGTGTGATACCAAATGCCCTTCGTCTGACAAAGTTGTTCAAACTCACAACACCACTGCTCTTGACACACCATATATTTTTAAATACCACCACATTTTTTTTTTAAAATACAATTATTGTATTAATAAATGTATAAGTACTTAAAGTAAAGGTTAGTAGTAACAATTACCCTGATAGTCTCATTTTCTTCCATACTAGATATATCCACTGGCTCTGCAGTAACTTCATCCTGAGTAGATGTAGAAGGTTCATCAGTTTCCAATGGTTTCTCACAAGTGTCCACACATTTAGTTATATGACCATTGTTTTCTTTTTTCTTTAAGGTATGTTTCATACTTCGCCATGCCTAAAATCTTAGGTATACAACTAAAAAAACAGTAAAAATTTACAACCTTACACATTCTCTAAATGCCAAATTCCCAGAATGTCCCAGTCCAATTTTCAAAATTAAAATAAAATGAGAATGTAGTCATTGTTAACTAGTCCTCCCTGTAGTACTTTTAAGGGTTCCGTGGCCAAAATGGCAAAAACTGAACCTTAAACTATAGTTTCATCATGTCTGTCACTCTGTCTGTCCATCCGTAAGTCACAGGCATTTTACTCAAAGACTACTCAATGATTATTGATGAAATTTAGTGAAAAGTAGCTTGTAGTAGCCGCAACTTAGTTTGATAGCTAAATAATAATAATAAATATATTTAGGGGGCACTCCATACATGTAGCAGAAGCTGATTTTTTTTTATTTCAGTAAACATCAATCAACTTTGTGTGATCCACAAATTATTATTAGGGTCTGGGTGTACTTCGTGTCCATGACTTGTATGTTTGTACAGTCCCCCGCGACACAGGGCTTGTAACCTAATGCGGAAGTCGCCTTTAAAAAAAAAAAGACGGGAGACACACTAAAGAATGTGTTGACAAAAAAGGGAATTTAACATTCCAAGAATTAGACATTTTGAGAATTTTACATTCTGAACCTGAATGGTCCCAACAATGTTAGAATTTTGAGCTAAACTGACCTTTTTCCACTGTGCAACACTCCTTCTAGTTCCGGGCTGCCTGTTTAGCACATTAACTAGAGCAATCCAGCTCTGTTCATAGGTACGTCTTGACTGAGAGTTGTATGTGATAGGACTTTGCCACATTTTTGGGTGCTTCCTCATATAATCAATTAGGAATTCTGACTGTTTTGTGGATGCTTTCGGTCCTCTTTTCTTTAAATTACTGGAGAATAAAAAATAATTTACAAATATAGGTATAAGTACCTATGTTTATTAGTTGTCTGGTTATTTTAGTACAGGCTCTGCCTAGTTTGGGATCAGATGACTATGCGCGAGTTGTGCCAAGATATTATTATCTATCAATAAAATTAAATCGGAAATAAATCAAATATTATTAAATTAAAGTTGCATCTACATCCATTCAGTAGTTTTTGTGTGAAAAAGCAACAAACATCCTCACAAACATTCACATTAAAAAAAAACCAGGCATGGGTCACGCATAATATAGTGTTCCGTGTTTAAGAAGTAGTTTTCCTTAACAATTATGGCTTTTATATAGCTTGTAGTACAAGCCATAATTGTTACATCACAAAAAAATAAATAAATACAAATTAGGTGTCTCGTCAAAACAAAGCTACCGTGGCAATTCTAACTTGTTATGTATTTATTAGTTATATTTCGGGACTTAATCGCGTGAATTATTTAAAGGTACGAACCCTTTATCTACCCGACGTTTCGATCGAATTGCACCGATCGTGGTCACGGGTCGACTGATGGCAGCTTAGCGATGTCTCCGTGAGGCGCGGGGTTTTTCAACTACCCTCGCCTGGTCTTGATAATTTTGATAATTTGTTCTGTCGGTACTTCTACACACTACACTTACAACGTCTTTACACTGAGGCGCGGTGTCTTTACGGCTACGATTACATTTGTTGATAACAGGGTTCCAAGATGGTGAGAGCCGGTATCCATCTTCTCGGTTGAAGTTCTTATACTTCTTGATCTCAACCGCCTCGCGTACTATCCTGGAATAATAGTGGCGATCGGTGGAAAGTACCTGTGGCTTATGCAATTCTATCCAGTGATTTGGTCCTGATTCCAACAAATGCTCAGCGATAGCAGACTTGTAAACTTGACGGTTTTTTACAGCAGCGATATGTTCCTTGACCCTGTCTGCGATTGTCCTTTTGGTCTGTCCGATATAGGAACTACCGCAACTGCAATCCACCTTGTACACGCCGGGTGTTTGGAGCGGAATAACATCCTTTGCCGTTCGTAAAAGCTTCGAAACCTTGGAGTGCGGACTATATACAGTCTTAATGGAGTAACTCTTCAATACTGTTCCAATTTTGTCCGTAACTCCTTTGACGTACGGCATGAAAGCTGGCACTCTGTCGGCATTTACTTCTGGTTTTCTGCTCTTTGGACGTTGAAGGTTATGCTTGTATCCGTTGCTTCTTAGTACCTCCCGAACGTGTGCAAGTTCACCCTCCAAGTGTTCGGGGTCGCAAAGGTCGTATGCTCTGTTTGTTAAAGAAGCTACAACGGACTGTAAGTGGCGCGGATGATGGTGCGATAAAGCATGTAAATACCTATCCGTGTGTGTAGATTTTCGGTATACTGCGTGTCCGAGGGTACCATTTTGTCTGGCCGATACCTTCATGAACTTGCACACGTTCGGGAGGTACTAAGAAGCAACGGATACAAGCATAACCTTCAACGTCCAAAGAGCAGAAAACCAGAAGTAAATGCCGACAGAGTGAGAGCTTTCATGCCGTACGTCAAAGGAGTTACGGACAAAATTGGAACAGTATTGAAGAGTTACTCCATTAAGACTGTATATAGTCCGCACTCCAAGGTTTCGAAGCTTTTACGAACGGCAAAGGATGTTATTCCGCTCCAAACACCCGGCGTGTACAAGGTGGATTGCAGTTGCGGTAGTTCCTATATCGGACAGACCAAAAGGACAATCGCAGACAGGGTCAAGGAACATATCGCTGCTGTAAAAAACCGTCAAGTTTACAAGTCTGCTATCGCTGAGCATTTGTTGGAATCAGGACCAAATCACTGGATAGAATTGCATAAACCACAGGTACTTTCCACCGATCGCCACTATTATTCCAGGATAGTACGCGAGGCGGTTGAGATCAAGAAGTATAAGAACTTCAACCGAGAAGATGGATACCGGCTCTCACCATCTTGGAACCCTGTTATCAACAAATGTAATCGTAGCCGTAAAGACACCGCGCCTCAGTGTAAAGACGTTGTAAGTGTAGTGTGTAGAAGTACCGACAGTACAAATTATCAAAATTATCAAGACCAGGCGAGGGTAGTTGAAAAACCCCGCGCCTCACGGAGACATCGCTAAGCTGCCATCAGTCGACCCGTGACCACGATCGGTGCAATTCGATCGAAACGTCGGGTAGATAAAGGGTTCGTACCTTTAAATAATTCACGCGATTAAGTCCCGAAATATAACTAATATGTATAAAAATCGCGAAAGTTTAAAAACAATAATTGTTATGTATTGTATTTTTTTCTCATCTTAGGCTAAAAGGATGGTAGTTACATGCCAAAGAGGGATGGAACGAAGTATGCTAATAATAAAGACAATACAAAAGACGAACCACACCCTAATTTAAAAAAAAAACAAAAGTCATTGATGCACTTAACCAGGCCCATAAACTGAAATGGAAATGGGCTGGCCACATTGCCAGACTCCAAGACAGGAGGTGGACATTCCAAGCAACAGCTTGGAAGGGTCCAGTAGGAAAAAGAAAGAGGAAGCCCATTGGCACGCTGGGTAGACTACATTGTTGGGATAGCAGGGCCTAACTGGTATTGGAGGGTTCAAGACAGAAACACATGGCAGTGTATAGAAGAGGCCTTTACCTCATAGAGGGTTCTGGTGTGAATTTTAATTACTTAGACTAGTTGTTAAAAAAAAAATTTCCTAATCCCAGGAATAAAAGGCTTATAATTTATTATCATTGTTTATTTAGACCAACTACCGTTCCTTGGTATGACTGCACCCATCTTTCTCGAGAAGCAGTAGTATTGGCTCTCAGGCTGCTAGTGTTCTGGTCATGTTCCACTTAATAAATTTTATCATTTGATGGGTATTAAGTCTTCACCTATGTGCGATTTCTGTGGTAAAGTGGAAGACTTTATACACATACTAGTGGAATGTGACCAGTATCATATCCTGAGAAATCGATTAATGGCAGGTGTACCTCTGGAGAATGGGGCACTTAATATTATATTATCCAGACCAACATCAGAGAGCTGTGTTTGTTGTGTTTCATGAAAATATGTATGCATGAAAGAAGTATAGTATGAATGTAGAATGAATGTCAGGTTAACTTGAGGGCTCCTATGGGGCTGGCATAGTCACCTAGAGTGACTGAAGCCTCGTTAAAACAAATATGTAGATTAAAAAAAAAAAAAATGTTTATTTATGTATTGTATTGAAATTTGTTCTATGGATCCCAACCTAAATAGGATTGCCATCCATCCAGGTTTCCCTGAATTTGTCCTAGTTTAAAAGGTATCCAGGGAGCGTCCAAGCATAGTCTAGTTTCCAGTTTGGGTACTTATAATATTTTCAAGCCATGGGACGTAGCCAATGGGCATCAGCATGACTTTAGCGCTGCGTCTCGAATGTAAAAAGCCTCGAGTTGTCCAGGTTTTAAGCTTCAATATCCAGGCTTTTTATGCTTCTTGCCTTATCTTGCCCTGGTAGGCGGATTTTAGAGATGAAGTTGTATAGGCATAGCCCTATAGGGTATACGGCTATACCTATACAAATTTCTAGTACCAATCTAATCATGGACAGACAGACATGGCGAAACTATAAGGGTTCGCGTTGCATGATTATAACTATTTATTATGCGGGAATTAACGCGCATTGTTTACCTTAAAATTGCTTGACGTTTCCACCAGGTTGCACCGGCCGTGGTCACAGTCCGCTTGTATAATAAATAGTTATAAGGGTTCGGTTTTGCCATTTCAGCTACGGAAACTTAATATTATTAGAATGTAACTACCTACTTTAATTCTATAGAATCAAAGAGTGTGTCAGTGGATAGAATGGTGAAATCCTTTGATTTCAGGCGTAATATTCGATACCTATGTACTTAAGTACTTACTCTCCAAGAACGGCTCGAACGTACTTTCCACGGCTAAGCTCATAGTCATGTTCTTGTTGTATTAATTCGCTTTCTGAATCCATAATTTCTCCGTATTCTGTAAGTTTATGTATTTCTATGAAGATATGAACGAACGTCCTCCTTTTTGACAGTAGAAGATGACAGTGAAGTTCACAGATTATTAAGTAAAGTCTAGGAGTTACCGGCAGATTGCCATAATAAAAAAAAAAAAAAAGTCTAGGAGTTATAAAAATGGCGGCAAACTGACATGTCGCTATTTTTACAGCTCCGCGTTCAAAGTGTAAAACAGTGTAAAAACCCCCGTTCCCGTTCGAAAAAATGTCCTTACATTTTGAGAAAAGCGTTTTCTTTTCGATTCCTGCTCGAACCGAAACGAAATAATTTGGGTTCCGATCAAAGAGCAGAATTTTATGGGTTCCTGTTCGATTTACCGTTCAGAACCGTTCGCGGATTCTGTTTGCACGTGAGTACCTATATACGTCGACTCGGCGGGCGGGTATGTAGGCGCGCGGGCGAGGGGTGTGAGCGCTTTGCAAGCGCGCGAGCGCTCAGCGCTCGGCGTGGCAACGCGGCGGCGGCTTAATCAGGATAATCCGAGCGAAATACCGCCCCCAAAACGAGATCGGTTCGAACGAGGAGAGTCTTGCGAATAACCTTTATAATACCGGTCTTTTTCGAAACGTTCCCTATCTATCCCTGGTATAGACCTGAACCGTGCCATCCCTTTCATACCCATAAACTGCCTGCAAAGCGTGAAAGACAGAAAAATCTCGTGCGGCCCTGTCTCTTTGACAGGTATTGTCCACAAAGTAGTTGTGTAGCTCCTGAGCGAGTCCCTATTTAATTTATTAACAAATTTTTTTAGATGAAAATGTAGTCAGTAGAGTAAGTTTTTGTGTTGAGATTTACGGCCGATCTCAATATCCTAACTATCGATGGATTTGGCTGGTACCTACCTATATATTTGATACAAGCTCCATACAAAATGTCAAAATTCAAAATGTCTGAATTGAGTGATCCACGCTTCAGAGTGACATTTTTTTTACTTAGGGCTATGAGTTGACTATTTTTGACTAAATGTACAACAAGATTTTGTCACGAGATAAAAAAAGATTACTCAATCCAAACGGACATCTCTATCGCAAAATGTATTTTTAGTAAAATAACAATAAGCATATAAAATAGTAAAATAACGCCTTAATAACTTTGTATAGGTATGTAGGTAACTAAAATTTAACATTAATTTACCAAAATCCTAAGTAAAATAAATTCCGAAACCCAATATCAATGCTGTTTACGAAAGAAACAATAAAAGAAAGATATTTTGCGAAGTAGATGTTTTAAATAGGTGCTTTGTTAAAATTAAACATCATTTTATTGCAAATTTTATATATTATAATATAAAATATAAAATTAAGAATACATTATAAATAGTTAACAAACTAAAAATAACAATAAATTCATATTTACTCTATGCATACGTAAAGAACAGGAACATACATACAGGGAACAGTTAAAATTCCCTCCTAGACGTTTTGGTCTAAGTAGCAAAACGTCCAGCATAGCGAAACGTCTAATGAGCAGTAAGCCTAATTAGCTAAATATCCATTTGCTAAATAGACTTTCTGCTAAAACAGACCATCTAATAGTTGGACATTTTGCTACATGGATATTTAGCTAATTACGCTTACTGCTCATTAGACGTTTCGCGATGTTGGACGTTTTGCTACTTAGAACTTTTGATCAGGAACCTTAAATTTGCAACGAGTACAACTTTTGCAAATGGTCACATCTACGCAAACCTCGGCGAGTGCCGCAAGAAATAGTTATCAATGTGACTCACTTCATTTGACCAATATTAAATGTAATTTGACAAATTGAATTTGACTTGACTAATGTCGTGGAACGAGTTGTGATAATGGCGATAGTTATAGTGGACAATAAATACTTGACACTCTTAGAAATTGCCTGGATACTAATCGGCCAGATTACCATCATCTCAAAAATAAGAAAATGAGAAGCGACACACCATTTTTGCAAAATCTTGAGGTCCGTGCCGCATCTACATGCAATATGACTATAAAATACAAAATAAAGTATAAAATACTACGATAGCAAAATATAGTAATTATAAAATCAAAATAAAGTATAAGTAATCTTGGATCAAAGTTTGTTCAATTAATTAGCCCGTTCTTTAAAAATTCTCTATCACTAAAATTCCGCTAGAGAGAGCATAAAACTTCTACGTTAAATGGAACTAAACGAAGTTATAGATTAACGTGAAATAATTGCAACAACTAACTTAACTTTTGTGAAGAGTAATAACACTTAGGCTGGCCGGCAACGAAAATAAAACTGAATAAGGCCTTTATTGGCACAAACTGAACAAGGCCCGGCACAAACTAAACAAGGCCCTTAATGGCACATCATTAACAAAGGCAATAAAACTGTTGTCAGATAAATGTTGAATAAATAGTCTACGTTAAGTTGCGGATTGAAGAAAATCTCACTAGTTCTATTATAGAATTGATCTATAATATCTACTTTTATAAATAAAGATTCACTTTTAAGATCCACAGGACACTAAAGTGAAAAGAACTAATGATTATTGACAATGCAATACCTACTTTGCATGCGAGGAGCTTAAAGTTGACCAATTCATTAACGTGAGACAAGATCATACAAACATGTAAAACCTAGTACGACTGAGGGAAAGAAGAACAGATACAGTAAGACATTACCTGAAAACACTATAAGCTAAATGGCAAAGAATAATTTTAATATATACCAAATTAGGTAGATAACAGTCGATCATCTCATGCTAGCCTTGAATTGTAGTATAAATTAAAGGGTGGTTTCCTACTACATCTACAAGAACCAACATTGATTTTAGATGCAGTTTGTGATATTGACAATGTTCTCAGTGGAACCTTCAGGGGGCGCGACAGACCAGCTACCAGGCGTTCAGCGCTGTCTCCGGGAGGTGGTGGCCGTAGCATTCGGTCTCGTGCTGTGCGGTTTCTCTCAAAATGTTGAGCATGCTCAACACTACGCTGCAGCGCTGCAATACTATCCGTCGCAGCCGGGAACCGTTCGACACAGTTGGAAACTACTCCGAGAGCAGCAGTATCTGTGTCTATTATTTCGTGATGATCCAACAACATCCCAATGTTAAGTTTTATATTGGCTGAACCTTCTCTAAAAATCAAATAAATGGTTGCCTGATCCAATACTTTTAGTGAGAAGTTCTCATTGATTTTAAGAACTTTTGTTTTTATTTGGAACGGCTTGAAATCCAGCGACTGCTTTTTTCGCATTTCTTTGATGGCATTTTCATTTTCAATTGCTATCATCATGTCGTCTTTCTTCCGAATATTAAGGTCATCTTTTCCTCCTAAGTGCAATATTGTTTGGTCTTTGTGGCTCAATTTGGAATTTATCATAACCTGCCGTAGAACTGGTGGGTCGTTCAGGGAATGCCACTTCCACGTTGTCACAGGTCCGATCTCACGGTCTAAGAGGACCCCTTCGGTCTGGTTGTACTTGAGGCTGTGAGTGAACAACATTTTATGACAAAGATATAGCTGTATTATATGGGTAATCAATGCCAGAATCAGTCATAGAACAAGCAGCTCCGTGTGGAATGATTAAAACAGTACAAAACCTAACTTATAAAAGAATCAGTAGTATTAATTTTGAATATATATTCTGTAACAAATAGCTTTTCAAAATATGACTACTCCTTCAAATATGCTGAATAAACATTAACGTACCGTATTTTGCCGCCATGATCAAACACAACGCCAGTGCCTAGGTGGGAAAATGTTGCGAGGACAGTGTACGGACGAGATCGGCCACGTTCATCGGGTTCTCCATTACTGTACACGACAAATCGGTGTTGAGAATTCAATTCTGTAAAAAGATAAAACGTTAAACTTATCGCCTAGAAACAGATAGAACCATACGACACTTCATGATCATTATGTTGAGTAGGTACAGCAAAATGTTAATTCCTAAAATGTTAAAATTTCGAAATGACCATTCCAACATATAGAACTCTCTTATTGTTGAAATTACATATCCAATTCTTTAAGCATTAGGTCTGCTTAGTCCAATCAATCGGACGTCGTGGTTTTACTCTTACTTTTGTTGATTTCTTGTAGCTTTTGTTGTAGCAGAAGGTAACTTCAGACCGAATCTTGTGCGAGTTAGATACGACCGAGATTTTTGTGAGTCGGTCCTTCGGTCAGGATCTTTTAGTTACCCATAACCAATAATCTAACTCTAATAACTAAAATAAATTGTCTGGTGCACCTTAATTCACCCAGCTAATTCACCTGGGAGAATTAAGTGCACCATTTGGTAGACTTAATTTACGTGATCCTAGTTGAATAAAGTTTACCTCGAAATAATATATTTTTGAGTAGACTTAATACACCCGGTATATAATATTAAAAGAAAGCATGTTAGTAAGCATAATTCACCTGGGTGAATTAAGTCTACCAAATAGTGCACTTAATTCACCCAGGTGAATTAGCTGGGCGAATTAAATGCACCAGAGCAAATAAATCAACAAACCTTCTGAATTATAGTAGTCTAGTGCCATGCGCCCGTTCTTGTAGTACCAACGACATCCTCCATTGTCATCAAATACTGCTAACTTCTCGCCGGTATCAAATTCTAAGCTACGTTTATTTTTATTACGTTCGAACCAGTCAAACTCTGGTTGGGCAGGGCGCATGCGATAAACATTCATCTAGAGAAACAGATCATGAAGGTAAATGGTAGCATTGCCGCCTAAAAAGTTCACCTAGGTTGTTCACCTTGGTAGTATCCAAGTGGGAAAATATTTTTAGGTTAATTATAAGGACTGATGGTTTATGGCTTATTAAAAATTCTCTTGGATTAGCTGGGTGCACTATGGAAAACCTATACTAATATTTTAAAGATGAAGAGTTTGTTTGTTTGAATGTTTGTGTGTATGTTTGTGTGTATGTTTGTGTGTATGTTTGTTTGTATGTTTGTTTGTATATTTGTTTGTTTGTATGTTGTTTGTATGTTTGTTTGTATGTTTGTTTGTATGTTTGTTTGTATGTTTGTTTGTATGTTTGTTTGTATGTTTGTTTGTATGTTTGTTTGTATGTTTGTTTGTATGTTTGTTTGTATGTTTGTTTGTATGTTTGTTTGTATGTTTGTTTGTATGTTTGTTTGTATGTTTGTTTGTATGTTTGTTTGTATGTTTGTTTGTATGTTTGTTTGTATGTTTGTTTGTATGTTTGTTTGTATGTTTGTTTGTATGTTTGTTTGTATGTTTGTTTGTATGTTTGTTTGTATGTTTGTTTGTATGTTTGTTTGTATGTTTGTTTGTATGTTTGTTTGTATGTTTGTTTGTATGTTTGTTTGTATGTTTGTTTGTATGTTTGTTTGTATGTTTGTTTGTGTGTTTGTTTGTGTGTTTGTTTGTATGTTTGTTTGAACGCGGTTATCTCAGGAACTACTGATCCGAATTGAAAAATTCTTTCACTGTTGAATAGCCCATTTATCGAGGAAGGCTGTAGGCTATAATATCACGCTACGACCAATAGGAGCAAAGCAGCAATGAGAAATGTTGCAACAACAGGGAAAATTTACGCAGGCCAAGTTGCGCGGGACATCTAGTTATAGATAAGAGAAAGATCTGTGTAACTAACGAAAACTAAAAAAAATAGTTTCAATAATTTGTTATCTAGAGGGCCAAATGCACCATCTTTTCAATTGCCAACATAATAAATATATATAATAAGTAAAATAAAATAGTTGCAAGCGATTTTCCACCTTATTCATTTACTTACCTTCCGAACCACTTCCTCAACGGGCAGCACCGTCCAGCCCTTGTCAATGAAACTGCGATCTGACAGAGCGTATCTAAAGACTCCATCGGTCGGTTCCTGGAAATATTACAATACTTTATAACTTGCTCAAACCCCTTTACTTTGGTTCACCACCCACTAGTTACACTACTGATACAAACGTGATTTCTTAGGCCTGAAATGTGAATTTCAGGCCTCAATGTTAGTAAAAAAAACTAGTATGGCTTAAAACGCTCAAATAGGTTGCATGTGTGCCGTACGGCCGCCCGCGGCGCCATCTTTGTTCATACACCTTTTTGGGCGTTTCAAGCCATACTAGTTTTTTAAGTATGTAAATAATGTTTAAAATTCTTTAACATAGTGGTTGCCGCGCCGCTGTAGTCTCGGTATACATTGAGCCTAACATTCACTTCGAGGACGAGGTGAACAGGAGAATTCGGTTTGGTTGATCAGCGTTTGGGAAGTTACGTCAAGTCTTCGCATCGTCGATCCCACAATGCCTTAAGACTAAAGTCTTTAATCAGTGCGTCCTACCCGTCATGACATACGGAGCTCAAACGAGGACACTGACGGTCCTCGTCCTTCCATTCCTGTCTATTTGCAAGCAAACTTTTTTAGTTTTTAAATATTACTTTTCAGTGTTTGTAAGCTATTTAATTACAAGGTTATTTATTATTAACTCTTTGTTTTATTATTAACTTTGTTTTTCTTTGATTCGTTACTCCCAAACTTTTAAAAGAAGTATTATATTTTTAGGATCTCGCGTTTTAAAGCTCTTTGATTTCGTACTCCACTCGAGGGTCTTCGAATATGTTTTCTCGTATAAAATCCGCTTTTTTATTTTTTTTAAGAACTTGATGTTAATAGCGTGAATAATTTAAAGTAAAATATCTAATGTTTATTGCCCAACGTTTCGACCGTATTGCAACGGCCGTGATCACGGGTAGACAGTGACAGTCTACCCGTGACCACGCGTATTCAAGCGATTAAAAACCGTAGTAGGTACCTATTATATAATTTTATAATTTGTTTGCAATACTAATGCAGTTTAAAAAGTTTTATTTATTTGTTCTATTCTTCAGATTAATATTTATTATATAGAATCATAGCAACGATTTATATTGTATAAGCCATAACTTGAGTGATTAGGAATTTTGAAATTTACCGACTATTAGTTTAGAAACCTAGACCTCTATTCTCAATGGAAATGAGGACTAAACCATAGAGGTATTAATGTACCTACTACGTATTAGGTACATAATAACTCGATGGACTAAAAAAATATTAATTGTTTGTTTGTATTGAATAGGCTCTAAAACTACTGGACGGATTTAAAAAGTTCTTTCATCGTTGTGAAGCTACACTAACCCCGAGTGTCATTTATCCCTCTATTCCCACGGTAACGGAAACTACGTGGGTGAAACTAGTGTTTTATAAATGTTAATAATTTTCGCGATTTGTACACATTATAAAATTATAAATACTACGGGTCTTTACAATACGGTCGAAACGTCGGACAATAAACAATCTAAATTACCGTACTACTACGTGTCGTAATTATTCAATTACGACACGTAGTAGTACAAGGTAGTGGCACAGATAATATAATATTATAGTAGTGGTAATTAGGCAATTTTACAATATCGTGTTGTAGTTAATCTAACTAGGAACGAAGAGAAAGAAACTGAAAATAATAGGCGAGTTTTCACATTGTAAATGTGGTCATGCTTTGTTTTTTAAAAACAACTACTCTCGTAATATGTTATAGGTATGTACCCAGCTAATAATATTTTTATCCGACTACGTATGTATGTTTGTATGCGTGTATGTAATATTATTTATTCCCTCATATACCTATTTCAAACCAAAAGCCGGACTTAAACAATTAACGTCGAAAACGACGTAGTTAGATTTGTGTTGACCGTCCAAGTGTTCTTAGCTAAGTGACGTATGAAAAAAACAAACATGGCGGCTGTGACTGTGGCGGTATGTCAAAAACAAGAGGTGCGGAAAAAAAAGATTTTTCGAATACAGCAATATGGGTATCAAATTAAAGGGTTCATCGTAAGCATTTCAAAAAAGTATAACATGATTATGGCTGTAATACTAAAAAAAACAATTAGCAACCATTCTCTTTCAATTTTCAACACCTACTTGGCAATAGCTGTGATAAAAGTTAGTTGTTACATCGGTTACATTCTACAACCACTAAAAGACCCGCCGGCGCAAAAAAAACATGCTGTCGGACGCAGAATACTAATTATGTTCATCGAGATTCATTAATGCCTTCGACTGCATGATTATTATTATATTATTCTTTGCGCCGACGGGTTTTTCTTCTAATTTTTTTTATTCATGAGGCTTGCATGTACTGCAATGATAGCGCACCCACAGAGTCAATAATCACAAACGCTTTGTAATCACAACCTAAACTATTTATGATGTACTTACCATTGAAGAACCCTGTAGCAAAATAATTTAATTAAAGGAAACAAAATAACTTAAATGTTATCAAAAAGGCCGAGAAAAAATAAACATTTAGATAGCTGAACCAACTAAAACTGTCAATTTTGACAGTTTCCACACTTCTGTTATTACGAGTTGTATGCGGCCAGTGCGACTGGGAAATGTGACAAAGAAGTGCCAACCTACAAAGTGCTGCAAACACGATGCAATTTTTTGGCAGCATTGAAACATAATGTGACCACGGCCGTTGCAATACGGTCAAAACGTCGGGCAATAAAAAAGGTATTTTACCTTAAATTATTCACGCGATTTAGACCCGTAATATATATAGATATTTCCTTAATGTGTACAAATCGCGAAAGTTTATCAATATGTATTGCATGACCCACGATAGAATAAATGAGCCTTCAATTTCTCGTGGATATTATCGCGGAATTTGGCATTGCCTAATCAAAAATACTTACATAAAAAATGCCTGTTGAATGTGTTGGATGATTTGACCGAAGCGAGGAGTAATAACACAACTCCTTAAAAACCTAGCACACAAAACACCGAGTACAAATGGTATAGTCAAAGAACAGCTGTTTTTTTTATTATTATTAAAGAAACCCTGGCGTCAGACAGCTGGATTCCTTAGCGTTTGGCGTGCACGAATTTTATAAGCTACGGGTCTTTATCGCGTAAATATTATATTTTAAGGCTAAATACCTTTGTTTTATTGCCCGACGTGGTCATAGGTAGATTCAAAGTCTACCCGTGACCACGGACGTTGCAAAACAGTCGAAACGTCCGTAGCTTATGAAATTCTTTAAAGTATTATTAAGTACGACTAGGTACTTACTTTGTTATCGCTAGTTTTTGCATGTTTATGTTTTTCTTCAACAGGCTTCGTCTCACCATCGGGAGATATATCTAACTCTAAGTGATCATTCAAAATTGTTTTCTTTTTAAATAATAATGGAGTTTGTTCTGGTAGATCTGGCAACAATGGATCCGGTGGCAACGGGAGATTTGATTGGTAAATATTATCGCCAATAATGATCTCTGTCATTTTTGGTTTCTTTACTTTTACTGCCTTAGATTCGTCAAGTGTCATATCGCGATCGCTTTCTTTATTTGTCATTAGAATTTTCATTTTTTCATACATCTGTTTTCCTGTTACCTCTTCTTCAGTTTTGTGTTTATCAGCTTCCTGCTTTTTTTTGGCCATCTCAGTAAGTTTTTTCCTGTCTGCAATAACATTCTTTTCTTCAAGTAATGTACGTTCTTCTGCTCTTTTAACTTTATGTTCTTTTATTAATTTAAATATCATAAGTTCTGAGTCTGTATGAAATTGGCGCTTTTCTTGGCTATATTTTTCATCTTCTCTCTGCCTCTTTTCCAATTCTTCTTCTTTCTTTTTTTTATCAGCGCTTTTCTTCGCTTCCTCGTCTTCTTTATTCTTTTTAAATCCTACTTTTTCTTCTTCAATCTTCCGTTTTGCAACTTGGGGTGATTCCTTCTCTTTTTTGGCTGCCTCGGCTTCTTCTTTTTTATTTGATATCTTTTGCTGCTGTTCTTTTTTTAGTCTATCTTCTTCAGCTTTCTGTTTTTTCAAAGCTTCTATTTCGTCTCTCCTCTTTTTTGTTTCATCTTCTTCTTTTTTCTTTCTTTTTTCTGCTTCCTCTTGACCTTTTTTCTGTTTACTTGCTGCAGTTTCTTCTTCAAGATTCCGTTTTTGTGACGTTATACCTGGCACACCCTTTTCTTTTTGACGTTTCTCTTGGTTAAGTCTGTCATCTTCTTTGTGCTTCTTTGTAGATATTTTTTCTTTTTCAGTCTTATGATCTTTTTGATTCGATGGATCACTGAGTTTCTCTTTCTTCACCTCTAGTTTTTCTTTTTCTTCACGCTCATTCATTTTTTTTTCTTTTTCTGATTTACTCTTTCTCTCTTCCTGCTTCTTTGCCTCTTCTTTATCGAAAAGTTCTTCTCGTGTTCGTCTAATAAGTTCAGAAGAGTTTATTCGTTTATGCAAAGTATTTTTTTTAGGAGCATTTGGAAAACGATAGCTCATTATTTGTGATTCAGATACTGTCAACTTATCGCCTTTTAAAACTGCAACTGGCTTTTTCATTTTTTCATGCACTTGATCTGTTTTACAAATATCGGACAGTTGTGATCTGGAATAATCTGGTTGTATTTTATGTTTTAGCTCTCTCAAATTAGATATAGTGCAAGCTGATGGAAATGCTGAAAGCTTACTTACATTCGCTTCAGCAATAAGTGCATTAAATCTAATATTTTCTACATTCTTTGAAGTTAAAATACCCTTTTCATATTGATATCTGTATTGCGTTTTAGTTGGATCAGTAGGCATAGAGTTTGCACGCAATAAATTTAATTCAGTAAGTGAATATTTATGTTTCCGTTGTTTGTCTCTAGACTTCATTTCAGTTTCTTTTGAAGTTGTCTCAATTACTGCATCTTGTTCTTCACAAGATGGTTTGCTTTCAGTTAAGGCTATTTGATTTTTTTTAGAAATATATATTATTACAAGCTTATTTTCTTTTTTTGTGCGTTTTGTGTGTTGAGCTCGTAATCGTCTTTTCTCAGCTTTTAGTTTATAGATTTGGGCCTTTAACATACAATGTTGACATACTGTATTAGCGATTGGGTCTACTTCTTGTGATTCCCGAGACCGTTTTAGTTTTTGTACGCATCTTGGGCAAATAATATAGTTTTCATCTGTAAACAAAGTAAATTACTTATTTGTGTTATGTATTATTTATGTATTCTTTTCTATTATTTTTAATTTTTCTCTCGGATTCACTCGCTTTAAGTCAATTTTTTTATACTCTATTTAGTATTTTAATTGAAAACATTTTATCAAAACAACTGTCCAGTAGTTTTGTGTAAAATGTTATTAGCAAATACCCAACCCATCTTCACATACTTGTACGTTTTTAAACTTTAACTATTTTAGTACTTATACTTGTACGTTTTTAAACTTTAACTATTTTAACTTTAACTATTTTAGTATGTCCAGTAGTTTTGTGTAAAATGTTATTAGCAAATATCCACCCATCTTCACATACTTGTACGTTTTTAATATTAGTCGGATACTCAATATTCTTTCTGTATCTGCTAAGGCATCTGTCCCACCGCTACAATACCTATATGTACATACATCTATTGTCCGTTTCTTGAGAGATAAAATTGCTACTCGCTTTCTCAACGGTGGTGGGTGCCTAAAGCACGAAAAAGAGCAGAGGATAAAGACGTCGTTGCTTTAAATAATAAATAGCAAAAACTAAAGGATACATTACTTTGCAGTAGAATTTATGTAAACTAACGTAAAGGACCTAATTCTATCTTCCTATCTAATACCTAATTCTATCTTCCTATTTAATACCTAATTCTATCTTCCTATCTAATACCTAATTCTATCTTCCTATCTAATACCTCTAAACGAGCAATTCTTGTATAAACAACGTTATTCTTGGTATAGTGCAAACTTGAAAGCAGTTTGCTCAGAATCAGTAACACAATTCAATGGGGTAGTTTTTGAACCATGTTATATTTATCAATTAATAAATGAAACAATCATTAATTAATTCATGAATCATTCTTACAGTCCAAATCCTGCACACAATGTGATGTAAAACGTGAACATCACAAATTTTTCAAAAATAACCATGGATTACATACTAGGAGACGCAATGAGCATGACAGCGCGAAGAACACAAGATAACTTGAATGACTTCACTACATACCTAGTTTAAAACAAAGTCGCTTTCTCTGTCCCTATATCCCTATGTATGCTTAAATCTTTAAAACTACGCAACAGATTTTGATCCGTTTTTTTTTAATAGATAGAGTGATTGAAGAGGAAGGTTTATATGTATAGTAACATCCTCTAAATAGTGGAGAAATAAGGAGCGGAGAAGTATGTTGCAAAAACGGGGAAAATTTACGCATACGAAGTTGCGCTGGTCAGCTAGTAGGTATACTAAAACTCTGCAAGTTTTCAATCATTTCATTTTTTTTTTTTTGATTTGTTGAAGTAAAAATCTTGTTGGGGTGTCTGAGCTTTCCACTATATCAAAAATTACCTTTTATATATAATAATATATTGGGACAACTCATACAACGCCATCTGATCCGAAACTAAAGAGAGCTTGTACTATGGCGACCAGACAACTAATAAACATACTTCTATATTTCTAAATACATACATATCATAGTTAAACGACACCCAGATACAGAATAAACCATAATGCTTATCAAACTAAGATTAATCCTGGGTTGGGATTGAACCCACGACCTCTGGCTTAGCAGTCAGGGTCACTAACCACTAGGCCAACAGGCCAGTCTTATAGTCGGCAACGATTTTCATGAAATTTAGTATGCCTGGGATTTCGGGGGCGATAAATCGATCTACTTAGCTAGGTTTTATTTTTAAAAATATATACATATATTAAAAAAAAAGATAACTAGCAATGTTGGATTGTGGTCCCGCATTACTAGCAATCCTGTTAACCCCTCCAGCTAAGCTCAATGGATTATGTTAGGAGTGGGTTCACGTCGGTAGTATAATGGGTAGGAATCGAACCCGCGCCCTCACCATTGCGAGACCGATGCCTTAGCCATTAGGCTACCACCACTTCTGCGATTTTTAGTAATAGTTTAGTTCTTCTTAAATGTGATCCAGTTTTTAATAAAATAATAACATTATACTTCATAATCTATACCAATATTATAAAGCTGAAGAGTTTGTTTGTTTGAACGCGGCAATCTTAGGAACTACTGGTCCAAATTGAAAAATCATTTCACTGTTGAATAGCCCATTTATCGAAGAAGGTCATAGGCTATATAACATCACGCTACGACCAATAGGAGCGGAGCAGCAATGTAAAATGTTACAAAAACGGGTAAAATTTACGCTGATGAATTTGCGCGGGACAGCTAGTACTTCATAATCGCAGGATGTATTTATTTTCAATTAATAAAATAGACCTCCATATTAGGTGCTAATTTCATAATTCTTCAGAATTAAATGGATTTTTGCCTTGCCCTGATACAATTTATTGAATTAGCTACCTATTACACAAGAAAAAATATTTACCCAACATCGTATCTTCACTAGTTGTAGTTTCTTGAAATGGATTTTGTATGACTATTTGAAATGATTGCGGACTAGCTGCTTCGTTTGAGGACTGTTTTTCCTGTGAATGATGGCAAGTTAACGATTAAAGACGATTTATGCCTAAAGCTTTATGTCCTTTGACACGTTTCGGTTGACGGGTAACCGTTTATGGCGTTGTGCGTTGGTGAAAAGAACCTTATTCTTTTCTCCGGTTTTACTTTTTTAAAGGATCAAGCCGCATAGAGCATCTTAGAAATGCTTTTAGTTTAAATGTAAATTCAATAATATTTAAAAAAAATATGCATAATAGAATATTTAAAGCATTTGAAAATGTGTAAAATCTATACTAATATTATAAAGCTGAAGAGTTTGTTTGTTTGAACGCGGTAATCTCAGGAACTACTGATCTGTATTGAAAAATTCTTTCACTATTGGATAGCCCATTTATCGAGGAAGGCTATAGGCTATATAACATCACGCTACGATCAATAGTAGCGGAGCAGCAATGAGAAATGTTGCAAAAACGGGGAAAATTTACGCAGACGAAGTTGCGCGGGACAGCTAGTCCACTTACATACACAATGACAGTTTATTTATTTTCAAAAACAAAGATTATTTCAAGACAGTAAAAGACACACGCAATACAAATACCCAATACAATAAAATAAAAACATTTTTAATACAAAAATATTTTTATTTATTAGATCTAGAATATTTGAAAAATGCAAAAGCGAAAAGTGATTATTTTAAATTGTACAATATTATAAAAAATATGTTAGATTATGAAACATGATACAATCAAGAAGCTTACATAATATATTTTAAGCTTCTTGGTACCAACTCAAATAACCCATAAACGTTCTGTTTATATTGCAAAAATATAAATGTTTAAGTTATAAGTAACTTAGTATAAAGTTACAATGTATTTCAGAAACACATTACCTATAGATTTACACATTTATAGAATAAGATAAATATAAAAATTATAATACATAGAAATAATATAAATATATTTCAGTGGACACGGAAATGTTTTTAAAATTTAAACTTTAAAACATTTATTTTCCACAGAAATCAGCAAAAGTGCCAAAAATATAAGCATTTCTTGCCGCACCTGAAAAAGTTACTAAGTCCTGTACTATACAAACTATGGTACACTTACGGCCGGTCTCAATAATCTAACTATCGATGGATTTGGCTACTAGAGGTATATATTTGACATAAGCTCCATACAAAATATGTCAAAATTCGACCTCTAGTAGCCAAATCCATCGATAGGTAGATTATTGAGACCGGCCGTTAGTTGCAACTAAGTGTTCAGTTGGATCAACGTAACTAGGCCGGACGTAGGCGAGAAGTGGTTGCGCAGATGCATTTTTTGAAAGTATGTAAATGGTGACAGGAAGCGGGGGCGGGGGCGGTAACTAAACCAAAAGAATTAGAGATGCGATTACGCATTACATTGTCATAATTAGTCTTACTAACTCATGTTTTTTTTGTGATTATTTTCGTAATGAAATTATTTTTTTTAAATTTCTTTAGTATTTACTGTAACTGTTCTAAATTTAAACTTTTATAAACTCATTTAAATAGTGTTTTTATATTGTTGAATTAAAATGTTGTTAGTATTTTTAATCGATTAAATATAATTAATCGTTTTCGTAAGTAATTTTAGGGTCGCATCGCATCTCTATGACATGCGCGAAAGTGATAAAAACCTAACTTCAATCCGGTCAAGTTACGTTGATCGTACTGTACAATAGTTTGTCTAATAAACTATTTGAATTATTCGTTCTGTAATTGCAGGCTCGCTCCGATTCTATGGACAGGCAACCTAAATAAAAGCAGTGCCGGATTTAGAGATTAGGTGGGGCAATCCGGGGCCCGTACCTTGGCCGCCACGTTCAAGGGCGCTACTTGCCATGTTTAAGAGGGGCTAATAAAAATCCTGGACTATTTGGTGAAATCAAAACTGCGTTCGCATTAGATGTCCTCACTAGATTTCTGCTGACAGTACCTATTTCACTACAAGGCTGCTAAAATAATGGTGATGTTTTAACTACATTATACTTACAGTTTCAGCATTTTTTTTAGGCAAGATGTAACTATATACACATTTGGTTCTTTGGCGTATAGATTTTTTAAGGTCACATCTGCAGCGCGTCACCGGCTTGCCACAACGAGGACATTGAGACGTCCTTACTCTACAATTTAACAAAAACTTATGTTAAAAATGACTTCGATATCGAACATTTCATCGTTAGGATAAACGACAAGAAATATTCAAAATATTGACAACGTAGCTTTAACAACGTTATTTTAAATTTCTTTATTATAAAATTGTAAAGTTCTTGTTAGGGTTGCCGAATGCGAAACAATCCCTTGTCTTTGTCTTTTGTTTTGTTTGGGGTTGGCTCAAAACTCCGTACAGTACTCCCAAATTAATAATGCACATGCAGATCTTCGCTAATTGTCGTATTCCCGGAAACACTCGAATCATGGAATCGTAAGAGCCCTAAACAAGGCATTTGCATTTTGCACCTTGTTTAAAAGAGATAGGAGTCAATATCATGTGTGCACAATCGAAAACAAATCGGGCGTTCGGCAGCTGTCGCCGGTCAGCGAAATGTCTGTCAGTCGTCTTTATATATTGGTAGTGACTGCACGTGTTCTCTATTTGTGGAAATATATAGAGCTGCTATTACACACCCTTCTTGGTAAATATAATTTCAACATTAATTAGCTTATTCAGATTTAAATAGTATATTTTGAAAAAAGGAAAATAAATAACATATTTCACGTTTTTTTAATATTAAAAAAATAAAATACCTACATTAAATACATATTAAGTACTAGAAAAACATTTAAAAAATGAGATTTATTTAAATTAAATAAATAGATAAACATGCATAAAAAATATATACCTAACTCTGCCCATGCCATTTTCTTTCAGACGAATTCTTCCAAAATGGATAAATTTAAACGTGGAAAACCGCTTAATTCACAAGCACGGCAAATGGTATTTAATGTGTACCTTTATTTCTTAAATGAAGCCAATGTTTTCAACAGAGACCATGATGGTTATTTTAAAAAAATTCAAGACCGTGTTACAAAAGCTACAGGAATTTCGCGACGAACTTTGAGTAATATCTTAAACGAAAAAAAACATAATCAATCAAAGAAATTTTCTACACCGAAAAAAGGAAGACCTAAAAGTAGATTTCGGCTGGTACTTGATGATTTCGACTACTGTGTTATTCGTAATATGATATACAATTTTCAATTGACGCTGAAAGAACTCCCAACTGTAAATAATTTAAGAATAAAGTTGATCGAAGCTATTAATTTCAAAGGCTGTGCCGAGACTTTAAGGTTGATCTTGAAAGACATGGGGTTTAGGTTTCTGAAAACTGATAATAACAGACAATTACTTATGGAAAAACATGATATACGCCTAAAAAGGATCAAATATCTCAGAGAAATACAACAGCTGAGGAGTTCTGGTAGAAACATAGTATTTATGGACGAGTCGTATGTGCACACATCACATACTAAGGGTAAAACTTGGCAAGATAGCAACAAAAAAGGTATCAAACAACCCATTTCCAAAGGAGAGCGAATAATTATTGTACACGCAGGCAATGAAAAAGGCTTCGTCCCAGGGGCTCTAATGTTACATAAATGTGTCGACTCAGAAGGTGACTATCATAAAGAAATAAACGCGGAACGTTATCAAACTTGGCTACGCAATCAATTGATTCCCAACTTGCCTCCTAATAGTGTGTTGGTAATAGACAACGCCCCATATCATAATAAGCTGTCTGTGAAACCACCAAACTCAAACACATCTAAACCACAAATGACAGCTTGGTTACAACAACACAACATTCCGCATGACCCAAAGAAACTGAAACCCGATTTGTATAAAATTATACAAAGATACAAAGAAAATTACACAGAATTTGCCATTGACCGTATAATGGAGGAACATGGGCATAAAATTATACGATTGCCACCATATCATCCCGATTTTAACCCTATTGAAAATATTTGGTCCCAAATAAAGCAACACGTGGCCAAGAGAAATATTGCAATGACTGTGACGTCAGTTAAAGATGCTATATTAGAAAAAATCAATAAAATAGGACCAGAAGAATGGAAAAAAGTTTCTGATCATGCGGTTCAATGCGAAGATGAATATAGAAAATTTGAGCCAAGAATCGATAGTTATTCCGATAAACTGATTATTTACACAGGTGATAGCAGTGAGGAAAGTGTAAATGAACAAGAGCATAATGAAACTTCTGATGAATCTGCGATGTCGGGAATAGAGGTCTTCCTCGATTCTGATTAATTTTTTTATAATTGTATTATTTTTCTGGAATGATTAGTGCTGTAAACAAATTTGAACTGAGATTTTGATTATATTTTATGTAAACCTCTATTTGAAAACGTTTTTTTCTCCTTCTAATAAAACCTTATGTTATTTAAACCTTTTCCTCCATAATTACACCAACTTCGGTAAGACACTTGAAAACTAATCACTCCAACAATGATTGTAGCGTTTTCGCTATTTACTTACATGGAATTATCGAATCAAATTTCGTTACAGGTAAATCAAATCTGTTTTAGCACAAAACACATAATATATAAAATTAGGCATAGAGAAATTGCTCTTAACCACTCTATATAAATATCGTCTTTCGACGCTCGGGTAATACGACCGTTGCCGAACAATGACGAAGATTTCCGAAGATTTCTATGCGCATTATTACTTTTGGAGTACTGTAAATATATTCTAATTACTTTCTTGCAGATTTGAAGCTAATGTTTTACATAAATACTGCCACAAGCATCATCATAGCTTGATCTTCATCGTGGTACTAGTCGCATACATACATAATACTTGTTATCAATAACTCAATTCAGTCTTCGACACATTTTTGAGGGTGGAGCTATCTCTAGAGTCTCCTCTTACGTCTTATATGGTACACAAGTTGAAAAAGTGTTCAGCTGTACCTTAGGTGTATTAGAGTTGATAAATTATTATTAATTGCTTGTATTGTCCCACTGCAGGGCAAAGGCCTGCCTATTCTCTCTCCATCTCTCTCTGTCAGTCGCTGTATGAGGCCAATCTTTTTCGAAGGAATCTAACTCATATCGCCATCTGCGACGAGGTCTACCGCGTTGTCGCTTGCCATTTGTGAAATCCAATTTGGCATGCAGCACACGTGTTCATCCCAGTCTCATTTCAAAGTAGTGTTGCCCAAATGCAAGAACAAGACGAGACTTAGCCAGTCTTGGTCTTGGTCTTGCGCCAATACACCTGGTCTTGGTCTTGGTCTTGGTCTTGCGCTCCCAGTCTTGGTCTTGGTCTTGGTCTTGCAGCAAGAGTCTTGCAAGTCTTGCAATTACCTATTAGTCTATTACTATTTATTAAAGTTTACTTTAAATCTTAGAAAAACGTATTAGAATTGGAACATTGTGAGCTTGAATTAACATAGCCATAGTAAAGATCAAGCAGATTAATAAGTAACTGAAGATTTGATAAGAAATTCGAAAAATCAACTGACCTATATGTCGTTTTCCATGGAAGTAACTGTTTCTTAATAAACATTTATGATTTATAAGCTTACATTTGCTAAAACATGTAAAAAAACAAATTAATTACAATAACTTGACTGTATTTTAAAGAACAATACTTATCTGTCTAGAAAGAGATTGAACCCTCAACTTATAAGAAATTTAATAAAAGAGTTTACGATTTATCATTTATTTGAATAAAAAATAAAATACAACACAAATCAACAGCTTTATCATTAGGTTATGATACTTTATATAATTTTTTTTGACCAAGAATTAATACAAAGTAACCATCTGGCTGACTCATCACTTAACCTATTTCTATGTTTTCTAATTACTAATGATGCTTTAGAAAATAACCTCTCAGCAGGTACTGAAGTTGCAGGTATTGAGAGAAAATCACGGGCCATTTTCGATAAAATCGGATACTCTGTCTCATGCGTCCTCCACCAATCTAAAATGTCTTCCGAGCTGGCAGTTCTTGGTTTTCTCAGGTACTCCTCCAACTCGTCTATCACTAAGCCTTGAAGACAAGATCCAGATGACGTCGAGGGACATTCATAGAGTTTATCAAAGTCTATTACGTCTTCATCTTCATCACATACTTTATTTTCTTTTTCTGGTAATTCCAGAGATTTGTTCAGTGAGTGTAGACTTTTATATTCTTCATAAAGTTCATTGAACTTGCGCAGACTTTCTGTTTTAAGTTGCTTCCCCCACATTGTCAGGTCAAAAGTCTGAGCCTTATGCCTTGGGTCTAAAATTAAAGATTTACAATAAATCCAGTTGCTCTTCTTGTAATGTTTAAGCATTTTGTCTCGAGCTGCTTGGAAAGCTAGAATGAGCCTTTCATCCACTTCAGATCGATTAGGTTTCTCATCTAACTGTTTTACCATGGATTCAATTTTATCTAGCAAGAGATTGAATGATACAATGACTAGCGGTAATGTAACATATTTGTCTCCACCAAGTTTTGTACTTAAAAGTTTAAAGTTTATTAGAAATTTATGTAATTTTTCGAGTACCTGCCATTCATTAGCTGTGATTTGAAAATCATTTAATTCGGTGACAGAACTGCACAATATGTCAATGCCCGCTCTCACTTTTAAACCAAATCCAATCATATCATGTGTGGAATTCCATCTCGTTGGACAGTCAAGAATGGCATTTAGATTTGATGGCACGCCAGCTGCTTCACAAGCAGACTGAAACTTCTTCTTCACTATCTCACTTCTTTTTATTTTACTGGAAATACTGCGTAACTTTGTTACAGATGTACGCGAGTCAGCAATATTTGGTGCAGATTCTTCATCTTCCTCATCCTCAGTTTCGTCTGCATAGTCTTCGTACTGCTGATCTTGCGCGTTAGTGTCAGACTCACAGTGTAATGCTAAGGTCTTTAATAAATCTTGTACACCAAGGTTTAAAATGTGAGCAAAGCACCGGAAATGTTGATTGTCTGAATCAAAGTGTGGCGGCAGCTGTTTGCCCAGTTCATACATGAATTTGGTATTTGCAGTTGCGTTGTCGACCGTGATACCTTGTATTTTATCAATTATGCCATATTCCAATAAACATTCATGGAAAATCGTTGCAATATCTTCCCCAGTATGTCGACCGCGTGATGGTATAAAATCAAGAACTACAGATTGATACTTCCATGCGTTGTCTATATAATGAATAGTAACCCCGTAGTAACTCCTACCAGCAATTGACGTCCACCCATCAATGGTAAAAGACATTTTAGATGATAATTGTTGAAGTCGTTCCTTGAGATTCAATTGGAGCTCTTCAAATCGCTCTTTGACTTTCCTTCTAAGTGTAGACCTTTTAGGAAACACCATATTAGGGCAAATACGTCGAAAATATACTTGTGTAGCTTCGTCATCGAAAAATGAGAAGGGAAGATATTTTTTCACCACCCAATCAACTGTAGCTGTCGTGATGTTGTCACTGCTGTTTTCCGACTGAAACAAAACAATAAATCTTGTGTTATTAGGTTTGAGCGTATAAGAGGAGGAGGTTTGTTGTTGTTAAATCGAGAAAATCGTTAAATTGATATTTGTTATATTAAGGTTGCACTGTACTGTAATTTACCAAAATAAAGTACTTAGTTGTTACTGGCCGATTAACTGAAAATATGGGTGTTTATAAAAAATATTTAAGACGATAATTACATACTTAATATGTCGCACCCCTAGATGAAAACTGTGAAAACACCACTAACTCAAAAATACTTACGTAAGTTAATGGCGTTTTTGAAAGTATCGCATGAATAGCTACGCGAAGTTAAAATTCTTTTAACTGTTAAAAAAATATTCTTACCTGTCCACTTCCAGCGGTTACTAAAAAGCTTGTGATATCTCCACTTAATTTTGGTTTAACAGGAAGAAATATTTCTGATTCCTTTTTGTGGAAAGATATTAGATGTTTCCTTAAGCCTGAAGTGTTTCTGTTTTTCATTTTTATTTCAATCTTTTTATGTTGGCACAATTTACAGAAGGCAGTTTGGGATGCATGAATTATTTCGAAAAACTCCTCACATTTGCTTTTGGGTCTTTTAGATCTGTGACTCAAACTCTCGTTACTCGGACTAGAATAATTTGAATCTTCGTCACTCATATTAAATTGTACACGTGATACGTTTTTAGAAAACAACGAGAATTAGTAAAAACAATTATCAAGTTAGACTCGAAGCACAGCTCAATTGGAAATGACTGGAATTAAAATAATTCCTTTATTTATAGTACGTTTCCTTGCTTTACCGCGCCGCCTCGCCACGTGCCGGCTCTATGAAAAGGATGCCGCCGCAAATCAAACAATGCCGCGTGCGGCGTACAAACACACACTAAATATTACCTACTTGTACAGACGCGACGCGTGAATAAAATAGAATTAGTGCCAATCACTATTCTTTACATATAAGTGAATGTTTTGGCGTACATCTATACTAATATTATAAAGCTGAAGAGTTCGTTTGTATGTTTGATGACAGAAGTTTTAAAATAAATAAATAAGTCCTGAACGTCACTATACCTCCAAAGTTACTATTCCTCGTGGACGAAGTCGCGGGCACAGCTAGTAAATACTTACTCTCATCATCTCTCTCAGAGATATTCGGGCTGGTAAGTAATACAAAACTCTTATCGCAGGCTTTTTATTTTATTAGTAGGTAAGTACCTACGCTTTTTATATTATTTTATTAGTTTTGTAGAATTTTTTTACACGTTTCAAGTATATTTAAAAGTGGCTACAATATTTATTAAACGGGTGATATTTGAACACTTTTTTGCTATTTTTTCTTGTAAAAACTTAAGAAATATAATGACTAAATGTACAATAATAGTACCTAAGTAATTAGTTTAAAACCATATAAGTAATCAATATTATAATATATACTTACTAGAATGAATTAATATGACATCTACTACCTATCCTTACCATTTTATCCTAATCATAATACTACTTGCGTGATCAGTATAATGTATTCATTTTCATTCTAAGCACTCTGAAACTTATTTATTCTTTGGAACACCTGTAGGTACTCTACTAGGAAATTATTTTGCATGAGTATACCTTCGCCCTATGGCGGCAATCAAATAGTGTCAAATGTTATGATTTCGGCGTGGCGGCAACGATTGTTTTAGATTTCAAAAGAAGCCGCCGGCGCGTGTATCATAACCATGTACTTCCGAAAAGCGGCAAATTTCTTTGAGAAGTAAGTACAAAACCTTTGATGCCGCATTATCAAAGTGCCGATGGTTAAAACATAACTATGCATGCACTCAGTTTGATTTTAATAGATATTTTTTTATTCGCTATGTTTATGGTATTAGTCGTAATGCGCATAGGTCCAGTTTTTCATATTCTTTGATACAGTTTTTTGCGTCTCATAGAATTCCTAAGCGTACCTACCTATACACCGAACTGTTACACCTAACTACTCAGTGAAATAGCGCTAAGTCCTAGCTGCAAGACGCAAGAGTCTTGCAGGCTATGTCTTGTTCTTGCTCAAGTCTTGCACGGTCAGTCTTGGTCTTGGTCTTGCTAAAAATACGCGGTCTTGTTCTTGGTCTTGGTCTTGCAAAAACGCAAGAACAAGACCAAGACTGCAAGACCAAGACTGAATTTGGGCAACACTATTTCAAAGTGGCAGCTTTTCGAGTGACATCAGTGATGTGAGTTTTGGAACGTATTGTGGTATTCCTAATCCGGTCTCTAATGTAGCAGTTGTAGACGGATTGAAGAATTGAAGAGTTTTTGTAAGAATGTAGCAGTTGCAGATATGGTAAGATGTGCGTTCCGCCGTGTAGTCGATGTAACATCTCGACCGACACATTAATTTTTGCTTTCCTTATTTTTAGAAACGACTCCCGCATTAAGGTACAAGCTCTGTGCCGCGGGGGACTTTACAAACATACAAGTCACGGACACAAAGTACACCCAGACGCGGAACAACAATTAGTGGATCACACAAAGTGGTTTCCCGTGTGGGAATCGAACCCCACCACTTGTGTAGCAGTCGGACACAATTCCCAACGCGCCACAGAGGCAGTCAAGTACAATTTTCGTACTGGAATGTTACTTCTTAAACTCTAAACTCAATGGTCACGATGTCAAGCCACTCACGTGTCCTGACGCCGCGACAGAGCGTAGTGTAGGTTTACCCCTAACCACACACGCTAACTACTAAAACACAGGGCCGGATCTGGGGGGTGGGGGCAAACCGGGGCACATGCCCCGTGAGCCACTCCTAAGGGGCCCCAAATGGCATGTTGAAAGGGCGCCAAATCGGGTGAAATGATTGAAGATAAGGGCGTTATCATCAAATCTTTGCGCCGCCTCGAAGTAACCCTAGATCCGGCACTGTTAACACACGACCGACAACCGACGTGCGGTGCGACAGCGGCGGGCGACCGGGCGTCAACGCGTTGATTGACCACTACTTGTCGCTCCTGGCGGCGCAGGTGTTGTGGTACGCGCACATTATCTACATGCTAGTAGTATCTAATTGTGTTTAGCGATCGCCGCTCCGCACTTTCCTGCCACATATAACGACACGGTCGTAGCCAAACTCTTAGCGCTTTCACGAGCGCTAAGTACTCGCGTTGTTAGACGAATGCTTAAATTACTAATTATGATGATGAACAAAATGGTGGTCGTTTATTACAAATATTTATATTATTTATATTTGTACTTACGTTTCTATTACTCTCATACTTAATAATATATATATATCAAATTACACAATTAAAAATAAATTAGGTATATGCTTATTAAAATACACAAAACAGTGCTATGAAAATTATTAAAACCCATGCAATGCTGAGATTGAGATAAAACAAACTTCAATCTATTGGAGCGTCAAAGTGACGTTGCAGGTTGTCAGTTGACTCAATAAATCAAAGAGAATTGTATCTTTCGACTCATAACCTCTTTTATGGGTTTTAGGGCACTGTCCTACCCCGCGCGCCGCCGTCGAGATAGCGTCTGCGTCGGCTTAGGTGGTCGGCCAAGCGCGGTCGTAGCTAGAAATTTTGGAGGGGGTCTTTAAATATTAACACAATATGTTAAGTAAATTAGATTACTACGACTAATAATTGCACCGTACTTAATTTTATTACATTTTAATAAGTGCAATAAAATACTTCCATTTGTTGTATAATTACAATATCTCTTGGAAGAAGCCACCTGACGAAGCTGACCACAGCAAGTGGAAACGTCGTTTCTTCGAAACCGGCAGAGCTCTCCGAAGTGGAAGGCTTCTATGGCCTGCTATACGCTTCGCATGCATCTCGACCTGATCCTGAAAATTAGGGTACCAGAGCCACTCTAACACGCCGAAGACCTGCCAGAAATCAACGTTGACGAAATCGTGCTGGCTCTTAAACGCCTGAAAAATGGAAAACCCCCTAGAGAGGCTGGCGTTACAACAGAGCTGCTAGAGGCTGGAGGTAAACCCGTACTTATTTATTTATTTATAAGGTACATTTACAATATACATACATAGCGTTCATATTCTCGCATGCGTTCGTAATTATACTTATATAGTATATCAATAACAAATGTACACAACATTCGTTACATATAATATAAAGAATCTAACGTGGATATGGTGGGATCTCCAAAAGCTCTTTAATGCTGTCCTGTTTGAAGGGACAACTTCGGAGGCGTGGAGTAGAAGTGTAGTCATCTTGTTCTTCAAAAAGGGAGATATGACTCGGCTGAAGATCTACCGACCTATTTCCCTTCTAAGCCACGTCTATAAGCTGTTCTCAAGAGTCGATCACGAACCGCCTCACGCGAAGACTTGTCGAATTCCAACCACCGGAACAGGCTGGATTTCGGACCGGATATGGCACCATAGACCACATCCATACAGTGCGGCAGATTATACAAAAGACTCAGGAGTATAATCAGCTCCTGTGTCTAGCAGTCTTTGACTATGAGAAGGCCTTTGACTCGATTGAAATCTGGTCCGTTCTGGAGTCCCTGCAGCGATGCCCATTAGATTGGCGATATATCCAAGTGATGAGATGTCTCTTCGAAGCCGCCACCATGTCCGTCCAAGTACAGAATCAGCAAACAAAACCTATGTCTTACGATGCTGCTCTTGAGGTGCTTAGTATGCCAACATTAACCCTGAATCAATAAAGAGAACTGGAATTTCAGAAAATCTGTTAATTCTTTCAATAATTCCATCAATAATGCCACATCTCGCATTTTTAGATTTTTCAAATTTCTTTCTAATCCATCTTCAGTTTGACCTATTTTTAGACCCAAGATATAGTTTGCAGGTTTCGCTGTGATCTTAAAACGGTCTTTTAAGTTCATCCTTATAACAATTTTTATTTCCTATCTACGTGAGCGCTTCAATTTACTTGTTCCCAGGGGTAAACCTTGTCGTTCCGCCTCCTCTCTTCTATTAAGTACTCCTGCTTACAGCTCCAGCTGTAACGATAGCTATTTCACCATAAAAGCGGTGAGGCTTTGGAATTCTCTTCCTCACCCTTTACGCGACAGCGTCTCTCTTAAAGTTTTTAAACAAAGGACAAAAGAATATTTTCACTCTATCTAATTAAGTATGTATTATAATATTTTATGTATGTAATATTAATATGTAAGTGTTTCTATTATCTAGTATGTATTTATGTATTATATGTATTTATTTAGGTATATTATATGATATTGAAATAACATACGTTTGTGTATGTAAGTATGTACTTACTGTTTATTTATACTTATGGTTTAATTTTTTTTTTTTTTCTTTTATTGTTACACTTCCGATTACTTTCAATATCTTTCTACTCTAGAGCTCAAAGGTTTGTGGTAGAAAACACAATCTTGTGTTAAGCTCGCCTTTGTACATAATTACTTTTACTTTTTTTTGTACTTATTGTTTGTTTGTAATTTTTTTTTTCTTGTGTACTATAAAGAATTTGAATATTTACTTGTATTTGAGATGTAACAGCTACTAAACCGTCATTAACGTAAAGACCAATTAATATTTATGAGTTCCTCTGTCTTCTAATATACAAAGATGAGTCTTAAGGAGAACTTAACAAAAAAACCGCAAATACAAGCATTCCAACAGCGTGATGCTTGTTTTAAGCCATAGACGCTTCGCTCGAGACGACAAATTCTGTTTGTTAGGTCATTGTGTCCTTCCAGCTGTTTCATGAAGATTCCTTCTTTAACTTTTCCGTTAAGGAAGGCGGTTGAAAAATCAAATCGGCTTAGTGTTCATTTTGAAGTGAAAACTTCTTTAGGTGGATATAAAATGTTTTACTCGTGTCAGGATCACGAGACCGCAGGATTGATGGATTGGTGAGTTGGTGGGAAGACAGGTGAGAAATCGGGCGGTCTAGAAACCAGATAACCCCGGTTTGAGTACAAATGATTATTTCTTTCCTTTTTTTATTATTTTTTTTATTTTTATTTTTTTATTTGTGATTTAATATTTCATATTTTTTATTTAATTGTCATGTCGTTGTCATTGTCATTTTTTAAATTGTCATTATAGTGTACGATAGCGCAATAGATGAATTATACCATAGACGTAGAGACCAGGACTGCGCCATAACCTCATAAAATTGACGACTCTCTAGAAAGAGACAACGCTACTTTGTGGGCAACGCCTGTCAAAGGCCGCACGAGTTTTTTTCTCTCTTTCACGCTTTGCAGTCAATAATTTAAATTGAAGAGGATGGCGCGGTCCTGGCTCGTAATAATTTATTTTATTTTATGTTGAGTATATTTTTTAACTTCTGCCTTTAAATTTAGTTAACGTTTCATTTTTGCGTTTATAAAAATGCACTCTACAATATCTAGTATAATCATCTACATGGGCGTACAGCTTCTGACCCAGCGGGGACTGGGGGGCAACCAGTTCTTTTTTTTCCTCTGTGGACCAATACAGGCAACCAGTTCAATAAGTCTGTATTGGTCCACTGCTAAACATAGGCCTCTCATAATAAACGCCACAATACCCGGTCCTCTGTCTTCTGCATCCAATTCCTCTCAGCGACCTTCTTTAGGTCGTCGGTCCGCTTCGTGTCTGGTCGTCCTACCTTACGTTTACTTACTAAGAACTTAAGTCACTAGTTGGACAACGAGTTTCAGCCCAATCATAGAAGCCACAGTCAGAGGGCAGGAGCGCGATCTTAAAATTCCGTTCACGAACAGAGGACCGCAACGGTAACTTAGAAGTCACTGCGCGAGCTGAGGGGAGGGACACCGCGTGAACCTAAAATAAAAGTCATTGAGGAAACTTCCTACTGCGGCTAATCTCTCTCCAGACAGGTCAGATTTCCGTCCCATTGGGCTTTGAGAGAGATAGAATGGAGAGTGCACTTGCTCATACCATTGTGCAATAATATCTCTAGTGTAATTGGCTAATCTAAATGAGATTGACCGCTGTAACTGACATCGGTTAGAAGGCCTATTTAGATAAGGTGGGCTGGCGGGAAATGGTCAAGGTGAAGATTGTTCGTAGATGCCATGACCCTCAGCATTGAGGATAAACGACGCTAGGAGAAGGAGGAGGACGGATATATGGATATAATATATAAATAGTAAACGCCTTAAAAAAAATCATACGCCTATGCAGCCGAAGGCATTTTAGTAAGTTCACTGAGGTTCATGAATGCCTCCAATCTGCATGATTTAAGGTTATCTTGTTTCAATCTTTTTTAAGCAGGCGGGTTTTTTGATTTTTTAATATTTTACTTCATAGAAATTATTACGTTACGTAACGTAATAATTTCTATGAAGCTTTACTTCTCTACTTTAGGTGTGATACACGCCAGTGTCCTGAATACCGGTCGGTAGTCGATATATATAATATGATTTACTTTGGAGGTCTTTTTCTACGATTTATGGATTCGTCTAAAGCCTTTTGATAAGTGGCTTATACGTTAATTGAATAGAATGACAATCGAAACTTATAGAGTAGGTAGGTACTGATAAAAAAAGTACCTACGTTTAAGTAAGAACGTAATATCTTGATAGTTGCATAAAACACGTTTTATTATAAATTGTGCAACCCGTAAAAGAGGTTATGAAGCGAAAGATCCTCTTTGGTTCATAAAAATGTGCTCTGTGGAGTAAACTGACAACCTGCAAAGTCACTTTGATGTTTGTTTTATCTCAACCTCAGCATTGCATTGTTAATTTAATTTACATAGCACTGTTTTGTGTATTTTAATAAGTACCTAATTTATTTTTAATGATGTAATTTGATATAATTATCTACTATTAAGTATGAGAGTAATAGAAACGTAAGTACAAATATATACCTTTACTATAAATATTTGCGTGTAAGCACATAAATAAAAAATACGTCCACCATTGTGTTCATCATTATGATCAGCCTTCATCTTCAGCACGAGTATATAGCGCACATCGAAAAGCTAAGAGTTTGGTCATGACCTTGTCGCTATTAGTGACATCCAGCAAAGCGCGGAGCAATAAGAGCCGCGTGCCACGGCGCGTGTCCCGCCAAGAACGGCAACGCGTTTTTCATACGTCGCGTCGCTACTGTCACGCCGCAAGCCGGCCGTGTGTCGTTTTAAGCTAAAAGTCGTGGCCAACTAGTAAAACGTCTAAGTCAACGCTTAGGTAAACCTACGCAACGCTCTGTCGCGGCGTAAGGACGCATAAGTGGCTGGAGATCGTTACTATTGAGGGTAACAAAGAAGTAACAACCCTTTGTATGAAAAGTGTCTCGAAATGTTAAAAGCGTTGCTGTAAGTAGAGTAAAAATGCACGAAACGGCACACCTTTTTCTACAACTGCTACATTTATACTATACCCTATAACGGCGGTAATGAAAGAAAAATGACAGGTTTTTGAACTGCTAGGTATTGCTGGATTTAACATATCCACTATCAGATACTGGACCGTATCTAACGACGCGAGCATAGAAGTTAACAATAGTTTTACTAAATACATTTTTTAAATATTTTTACTTTACGGTACATTTCCAAGTATATTACCGTCGGAGATCAACTGTATCTCTGAAGACGCTTGTAGCAGTATTTGTGCTAAAACTTTAGCTTTAAATTTACAAAAAAGAAATTAGAATGCATTCACCGAGTTTTGTGTCAACCCTAAATAAACAAACATTACAAAAATATGGGATTGTTTCGAATTCAGCAACCCTAACATGAAGTTTACAATGTTACATATTAGATTTTTTTAATAATGTTGTTAAAGCTACATCGTCAATATTTTGAGTATTTTGACGTATCAGTATTGCATTTTTCATCGTTTATCCTAATGATGGAAGGTCTGAAGTTATTAAAACATAAGATTTGTACAATTCTAGAGTAAGGACGTCTCAATGTCCTCGCTGTGGCAAGCCGCCGACGCGCTGCAGATGTGACCTTAAAAAATCTATACGGCAAAGAACCAAATGTGAATTCACTTATATCTACCCCAAAGTTGCTGAAACTGTAAGTAAATGTTGTTTAATCGTCACCACCATTATTTTAACTACTTTGTACTGAAATACTGTTACCAGCGGGTCAATTCACGTATTTAAAGCAGTGCTGTTGCAGTTCAGTTGCAGTTAAGTTTTGATTAAAACAGCCATTTTCGTATTCTTGTAACTTTGGGATCGATCCTAAAAGCGCACCGTATTAGAATGTCGTTATTGCGCTCTCGAAACACATACTTGACGCAAGCGTATTTGAGATCGATCCCAAAGTTACAAGAATACGAAAATGGCCGTTTTAATCGAAACTTAACTGCAACTGGACTTCTTTAAAAACGTGAATTGACTCCAGGAGTCAAGTGACGATAACCAATTCGAACGCGGTCTCGTTCGATTTTTGTATTTTCCTATAATAAATTCTAAGTGAATCGCTTGTCATGTTTTTATACTTGCGACTATATGGTATATATCCGTTCTTTCCACTGCTGTACCCAACTTTATTTGTCCTGGGCATGGTGGGGTATAACGATCTGAAAGTCAGAAGAGACCTAGCACTCGTTTCGTACATGTTCAGCTTACTTAGGGGGAAAGTGCATAATGCGGATTAGCGCTGATGGGTTATGCGTGCCGGACAGATAAGTGTGGCCTCGAAGACAGCCATGGCTGTTGGCGGTGCCGCGCGTTACAACTAATTTGTTAGGCGAGGCTCCGCTAACTCGTGCACTCCGTACCCTCAATCTAATAGCCGTGGAGTTAGACCTATTCATTTGTACTCTGAGGGAATTCACAAGGATATCATTATATGTATATTATAAGTTATAAAATTTAGTAGTCAGTATATGTACATACATTTATTTAAATTGTTTTGATTATTTTGTTACACTATCGCTTTGGTTTAATCTGTAACGGTAGTTGTAAGAATGGAGTAAATAATTAAATAAAAAACTTGTCATAATTTACAGGAGAATGTTTCCTCAAACGAAGCACCAAGTCCGCAACCATTTCAATTAATCATACAAAATCCCTTGCAAGAAATCACCACTGATGATGATACGCTGTTGGGTAAATATTATTTCTTGTGTAGTAGGTAGCTAAGAAATTATACCTATGTGTAAATAGCTGTGCCCCCGACTTCGCCCACATTGAAGTTGCAGTTCTGCTCACTCCCTATAGAAGTCGGCGTGATGATAAACGTATTAGTTACTCCTTACATCATCAGCTGTCTGACAGTGAAAGTCCCGTCAAAATCCGTCAAGCTGTTTCGTAGATGAGCCGGTACAAACAGATCGACCGACAGACAGACAAAAAAATAAAATGCTATGTTTTTGTTAAGGCGAATGAGCATTTACTATATAGTAACAGAGCGTCGAGTATTCGCTGTTTTAAAATTGACTCAAGGCACACTTCGAAAATTATGCTCGATGATTACAACCTGATTTAAAAAAGCCACAAGCGTTTTGGTGTCACGTTTCATCGAGCAACGGCGAGAGCCCGGGTGACGAGAATGATAGTAATGTTACAAGCAAATGCTCATTCGCCTTACAGCTTTTACAGTGTCGAGCATTCGCAAGAACATTACATTATATGGAAATACTTAAGGAAACTAATCATTTACCTGTATCGTACCATATGTAAGAACGTGACATAACATTGTAATGCTCTAGCAAATGCCCAAGTGTATACTCACCTTTAAAAGTACCGTAAATATATACCTTCAAAAGCATTAAATAATAAAAAACTGTTATTTTGACATTACAAACAGACACTCTAATTTAATTATTTGTATATAGATACAACAACGCGTTAGCAAAGCAAAAAACACCGGATTTTTACATTAGCACCTAATTTGGAAGTCCATTTTAAAGTACATCTTGCGGTTATGCAGTATTATGTTATTATAGGAAGCAGAATTAGGTGCCTTTCCGTTAGTTAACCCGTATTCTGTAAAGTAATATATATCACTGACGTCATTACCCTCTGCTCTTTTTAGGGTTCCGTAGCCAAAAGGTCATAAATGGAACCCTTATAGTTTCGCCCTGTCTGCCCGTCCGTATGTCACATGCATTTTACTCAAAGACACACAATGAATATTGATTAAATTTATTGTCTTGTAGTAGCTGCTACTTAGTTTTTATAGCAAAATAATAAAAACATATATTTTTGGGGGGCCCCTCCACAACAGAAGCTAAAAAAAAATTTTATGAGCAAACATCAACGTGTGGCATATCATTCGACAGGTGTTTTAAAAACCTTTTAAGGTTTATAATAAACTTTTTTGATTAAGTTAATATTTTTGAAAATAATTGCTCCGAAAGTTCCCTCTCCCCTTATATTTTGAACCGCGTGACCAACAAATTAAAAGGGTGGCGCTTAACAAATAATTTAATCTAAAATTCGTCATTGAGTTATTGTCGAAAAACTGCGTTTCTCAACAACAGGGCGTAAGTGCTATGAACATACGCTCTTCTGCCAAATTATTTAAATGGCCCCGGAACCCTACACTGAGCATGGTCTGACATGCTCTTGCCCGGTTTTTTGGTCTTTATCAATGTTTTAATAGGACTGCAGATACAGAAAGAATATTGATTTTCCAACTAATATTTTAAACGTACAAGTTTATAAAGATGAATTATGGTATGGTGTATAAGGTGATCTATTAATATTTAAATAAGTGATTTGCTTGCTCTGTTTACAGCCGAAAATATTATTTGCCCAAGATGTATAATGAAACTAAAACGTTGCCGGGAATCACAAGAAGTAGAGCCAATCGGTGAAACAGTATGTCAACATTGTATGTTAAGAGCCCAAATCTTTAAACTAAAAGCTGAGAAAAAGAAATCCCGATTACGATCTCGTGATGACTATTATCAAACGAAACACAAAACGAAAGAAGATAAGCTTGAAATAATATATATGTCTAAAAAATATCAAACAGAAAGTAAAATATCGTGTCAGGAAGAGGATACGGGAATAAAGAGAACTCGGAAGGAAACCGAATCAAATATGCCAGTCAAACTACAAAAATTTCAATATTCACCTACTGTATTAAATATATTACGTCCAAAGTCTATGCCAACTGATATAAGTAAAGCACAAAATATGTTTAAGTGTGACACGAATTTTTTAACTTATAAAGAACCAATGAAACCAAATGAGTTAGAAAAAAATGTTGGATTTAGTGCTTTTATTGCTGAAGCCAAAGTAAGTAAAGCATCAACTACATCAGCTTGCACTATATCTAATATGAGAGAGCTACAACAGAAAATACAAAACAGATCACTGCCTGATATTTGTAAAACAGATCAAGATATTCAGACGACAATAGAAAAATTGAAAAAGCCGGCTACAGTTTTAGGAGATGATAAATTGACAGCATCAGTATCACAAGAAATATTGACCTATCATTTCCATCCAATTGTTCCCAAAACAGATACTTTTCATAAACAAATAACCTCTTCTGAACTCATTAGACGTACAAGGGAAGAACTTTTAGATAAAGAAGACGAAAAGAAGCAGAAAGATAGAGAGAGAACTCTTGCGAAAAAATCAGAAAAAGAAAAAACACTGATGGAGCGTGTGGGTGTAGATTTTAACATGAAACAAAAGTATACACCTGCAGAAAAGCAAGATCAAAAAGAAAAACTAAAGTTGAAGAAAGAGGAACTAACTGATCCATCAAAACAAAAAGATCATAAGAGAGAGCAAGAAAAAGTAAAATATAAGCTAGAAATAGATGAAATATCTAAAAAGAAGCATATAGAAGATGACAAAGTAAACCAAGAGAAAGGTAAAAAAGAAAAAGGTACGCCAGGTGTAATATCACAAAAACGAAGTCGTGAAGAAGAAAATGTAACAAGTAAACAGAAGAAAGTTAATGAAGAAGCAGAGAAAATAAAGAATAAAGAAAAAGAAGAAGCAGAGAAAAGAAAGAATAAAGAAAAGGAAGAAGCAGAGAAAAGAAAGAATAAAGAAAAAGAGGAAGCAGAGAAAAGAAAGAATAAAGAAAAAGAAGAAGCAGAGAAAAGAAAGAATAAAGAAAAGGAGGAAGCAGAGAAAAGAAAGAATAAAGAAAAAGAGGAAGCAGAGAAAAGAAAAAAGAAAGACGAAGAGGAAGCAGATAAAAAGAAGAAAAAAGAAAAGGAGGAAGCAGATAAAGGTAAGAACAAAGAAGAAGCAGAAAAAATAAAGAAGAAAGAAGAAGGATCAGAGGCAAGCAAGAAGAAAGAAATAGATGGATCAGAAAAAAGCAAGAAGAAAGAAATAGAGGGCTCGGAGAAAAGCAAAAACAAAGAAGAAGAGGGATCAGAGAAAAGCAAGAAGAAAGAAAAAGAGGAAGCAGAAAAAAGGAAAAATGACGCAGAGACAGCAGAAAAGAAGAAGAAGGAAGATGAAGAAGCTGCTAAAAAAAAGAAGATGGAAGAAGAGATAGCAGAAAAAAATAAAAAAACAAAAGAAGACATGGAAGCGTTGAAAAAGCAGAAAGCTGAAAAAAAACCAAACAAAGAAGAGCAAAAGTTATTAAATAACAAAGAAGAAGCAGAAGCAGCCAAAAAAGAGAACGAAGCACTCAAAATTGCAAATAGAAAGAGTGAAGAAGAAATAGCAGGATTAAAAAAAAATAAAGAAGGCGATGAAGCTGGGAAAAAAAATATAAAAAAAATGGGAGAAGGCGAGGAAGCGGAGAAAAATGGTAAAAAAAAGAAAGATAAACTGGGAGAAGACAAAACACAAAGCCGATCAAAGCGCCAGCTACAAACAGAGTCAGAAATTTTGATAAATAAATTAATAAACGAACATAAAGTTAAAAGAGCAGAAGAACGCATGTTACTTGCAGAACAGAATATTCTTGCAGATAGGCAAAAACTCAGTGAGATGGCCAAGAAAAAGCAGGAAGCTGATAAAAAGAAACTAGAAGAAGAGGAATCAAAAAAAACGAAACAGATAGAAGAAACATTTAAAAAGCGAACACTTGAAAATTTACTAACGGCTTCTTCTGCTGATCTCGAAATGATCCGAGAACCTAAACAATTTAAGCATGATAAAGTAGCAAAAATAGAGAAACCAAAAATGACAGAGATAATTATTGGCGACCATATATGCCAATCAAAACTTCCGCTGCCGCCGGATCCAATGCTGCAGGATCTGCAAGAACCAATAACTCCTTTATTATTTAAAAAGAAAACAGTTTTCAGTGAGCATGTTGACTCATCTCCCGATGACAAGGCAAAACCTGTAGAAGAAGAACATAAAGATGCAACTAGTGATAACATAGTAAGTATCTTGTCGCTATAATGCTTGGCACAAATTACCGAGAACATAAAAGATAAGGAAGGCCGCACTTTGATATACGTTATTGGTCGTACAAATTGAACGCGCACACTGGTTGCGTTTTCTCCTTTGAAATGCCAGTAATTTTTTAAATGTCGTAATTTATTTACATCTACTAGATCATTTTATAAAAATTCTTGCCATATCTTGCGTTGATGATCACTTAAATGATATGTTTTATCAATTTCGTCCCATCAACATTTGCATACGTACAATATTTTTATATTGAATATTTCGTACGAACGCTGAAAATCCGAGCAAGTTGGGATTGATTTCGTACGTCAGAATTATACGCGCGTACACGCACGAATTATTCGCATTGAGTGTGCGAGAAACCGTAGTACATGGAATCGGGATCGTTCGTGCTTGTTCGTACGTTTTTGTACGAGTAGAGCTCGGCGCTCGTCCAAAACGCATCTAAAGTGCGGCCTGCCTGCCTTAGACTCGTAACTGACGTATAAACTTGAAAAGGTATCGTCACCGCATTGCCTCCCCGTCAACTGTCCGTGAGATTTCGTTTACTTAAATTTACGAGGACTATTCTAATTAATTTTTGGATAAGCACAAGAAGTTTGAACCCGTGGACGATGTTCTGGAACGAATGGATTAAATAGATGTTCCTGGCTCTGTATATTACCGCCTCATTTATGATCGAAACTTCGTTTTTATTGAATTAGAGTAGGCCTCCTGATTTGTGTGCATTGCAGTATGGAGTTTCATACAGAGAATACTTAAGTATAAGGGATCGGCACCGTATTAGCTCGAGCCGTTAACGGCTCGAGCTAATACGGTGCCGATCCCTTTCCGACTTGATATGTGCTATGACCTTAAAGGGGCGTCTAAATGGACCATTTTTAATGGCAATGCTGTGGCCGGTAACATGACAGTACTCTCCAATATTGATTTGATGGTTGCCGGTCGTTGAGCGATTGATTTTTCGCAATGGTGCCCGGCCAATTTTGTTGTTGTTTCAGCGCTCTCTATTTTATTGTTTCCGGGTTGTGTAGCCCGTTTAGGAGACTGAATGATGCGCCATACTATTGCAGACATATTGCCATTATTAGCCGAGCAATTAGTTGCCAATAGTGCCGCCACAAATTGGCGTAAAAATGGCCCGTTTAGACGCCCCTTTATACATACATCGCTCGAGCAACGCACATATAGAAACCGTTAGTAACAATTTTAGGACACTTTCGAATTAATGCAGTGGTAACCTAACTTTTTGAATCCGTTACCCTTTTTACCCGATGTAAGGAAGGGTTATGTTTTTCGCGCGTATCTTATATGTACGCATGTAATATTCTTTATTACCTCATATCTCACAAACCATTTAACGGATTTATACAATTAAATCGTCCCTAGACTCGTCTTGACCGCCCAAGTGTTCTTAGATAGGTGACGTTTGAAAAAAACAAACATGGCGGCTGTGAGATGTCAAAATAAAGATGTGTAAATAAAAGGTGTTTCGAATACTGCAATATGGGTATCAAATTAAAGGGCTCATCTTAAGCATTTCAAAAACATATATTAAGATTATGAATAATAATAAAAAAGTTAGTTAGCAACTATTCTTTTTTCAATTTTCAATACTTGATAAATAGCTGTGATAAAAGTTAGTTGTTACATCCTAAAACTACTCAAAATGAGTAAATATAAAATAAATTTAAAAAATAAAAACACCCGCCAGCACAAAAAAGATGGAAACAAAATATATAAATTCATGCATTCGGAGACACTTAAATTCATCGAGATTCATTAAAACGAGAATAAATCAAAGATTGATTAGATTTGACTTGTTAGCAGGTGATCGTGCACTAGCCGGCTTATAATTAAACTCAGCAGTAAGAGCTCATCAACAATCATCGATTTGAGGTTCTTGAAACATACGATCTTTAACTATAAATTCCTCGTAATTTTGACAAGTACTAACCAAAGAATTGATAGAGTCCACTTTCTTCAACGCTACAAAAATAGAGTAACATGACGAATATTTCGAAAGAACAATGTCTAACTGTTCGGCCTCAGTTATTTGTTGGTTAAACGTGTAAACATTTCAAACATTAAGGATACTTATACGATAATGCTTTTCTTTTCCCCCTGAGTACAATTCTTAATTAATGTTAAGTCTGAGAAATCCTTCATTATGCAGGTCTCCTCCCATTTTAAAGAACAATTTCTGTTTATTTTTTAAACGAAACCAATGTAGAGCGTTATGTTAGTGTTATTTTGGAGTGAAATTATTACTTTTAATATGTTTTGATGATTATAAGTTCTTACAGACGTTAAATTGTGTAACAATAACTAGGTACCTCTAAATTAATTTACCAAACATTTATGTTTGGGGCTTCTTTGTCAAATTTCCCACTGGCCACATAGAAATCGTATCAAAGAAGTAGACGTATTGAAACTGTCAAAATGATGTCAGTTTTTCGTTAGTTTTGTTAACTATGCGTTTACAAATTTCTTCTCGATTTTTTTGATAAGATCTAAGTGTGTAACTATACGTTTGATTTCTATAATTGTATTATTTTACTACCCGATTGTTTAATGGTAAGTACCTACTATTAGAAGTGAAAAAACCGGACAAGTGCATGTCGGGCACGCACGATGTAGGGTTCCATTGCCCCCCCCCCCCTCCTCCGAATAATGCGGCTTAAGAAGTGGTTTTTTCTTGTTTTTGTTTCATACTTACAACATCGTAAACGAAACGTTATAGCTAGTTAATAATAACTTTTAATGGTAAATATACCTATATAAATTTTGTTACTTCTCATTTGATCAGCTGTTACTCGTAAATATACACTTTAAAACTTATCTAATATTTTACAAACAGATCCCTAAATCGAAAAAAGATATTTACAACCCCTAAACATTTTTAATAAAACATACCTATCTAATGACACCCCACACGATACCTTAGGTGCGATACTTTACATATAGGGGAGGTACCCTAAAAAAAATGTTTTTTTTTTAAATTTGATTCTTTCACTTTGTCGGCATAGGTATTAAGTGTATCCATGCGAAATGACAGCTTTCTAGCGCTAACAGTTTCTGAGCTAAGCTGCGGACGGATAGACATGGGTGGACTGTAAAAACGTTACTGATTTATTTAGTTAATTATTAACACACTCGCCTAGTTTTGATAGTTGGGTTCAAATTTCACATTATAGGTTATTTTCAGGCTATGTTGGGACGCGTACCGGTCATTAGCTAGGCCAGTGCTCTTACTGCCTCACGATAAGGAAATTTCTTCTCTTCAGGGTCGTTCACTACTTTCCCTGACTCAAAAGTCCTCTCTAAAGGCGTGATGATTGGGTTACAATCGTCCATTCGGAAACGTTCTAGGATCTCTTTGGTGTAAGCCTGCTGTGAGATCATAATAGAACCGTCATCCGAGCGCTTAATCTCCAGTCCTAAATAGTAGGAAGCCGGTTCGATTGTGATCTTCAATGTGTTTCCTAAGTCCTTTAGAAACTTTTGAACTAGATCCTCATTAGTCGTGGCAACTAACCCATCATTCACGTAAAGGGCAACGAGTATTTCTTTTGCGTTCCACAGAATAGCCAGGGATCAGCCACATTCTGTTTGAAACCTTTTTGCAATATCTTCAAAATATAAATTCCAGCAGTGAGGTGCCTGTTTCAGGCCGTATAGACTCCGTTGCAGTCGACAGACTCTTGAAGTTCCATCAGTGAAACTATCTGGCTGCTTCATTTAAATCTCTTCTTTCAGTCTTCCATATAAGAAGGCAGTGGAAACGTCAAACTGCGTAAGATGCAGCTACTCCTTGGCGCTGGCACTCAGCATGGCTCTTATTGTAGCCAACCGGGCAGTTGCTCGTAGTCTAAGCTTTTGCGTTGCTTGAATCCTTTAACTACAAGTCTTGCTTTTTGTTTATCGATGGTGCCATCTGGATTTCTTTTTATTCGAAATAACTACTTGCATAGCAGTGCCGTTCTGCCAGGAGGCAACTCGCTTTTCTTCCAGACTTTATCATCATTGCTTAAACGCTTCATTGTTAATTAATCATCATACGACATCCATTCTCAGCAAGGGATTTATTCTCGCCCGCCATGGCTTTCTGCTACTCTGCACTATCTTCCCTTTTTACTGCTTTATTATATGTTTCAGGAAAGTTTTCTGTTCCTGCACAGCTTACTGCACAAACGAAGTTATCGTATCGCTTTGGACGTGCGATATTTCGATCTATCTCTCAGATCGTATATGCTCTGAGAAGCTGCAATGGGTTCGCTTACTTCTAACTCTTCAAGTGCTTCAACGAAGTCATCGTCGCTCTCTGTTGCATTCCTCTCATCTCTATCGCATCGTCCTTAGTCCGGAGCTTGAACTTGGTCTATTACTTTCTCCCTTAAAACCTTGTTTGAATCGATCCACGACGTTGGGGAATTCTGGTTCTTTCATGTGAACTCGTACGCTATCGCCCTCTTGAACTGGAACTCCCTCTGACTCAGGGGTGCTTATAGATATTTCAAATTCAATATTAGTCTCAAAAGTTACATCCCTGGACTTGTGTCTGCGTTCCATCGTAGATGCGGTAACCGTCCTCATTCTCATAGCCAGAGCTATCCTTTTGTTGCCTTTTTACACATCTTTTTGCGTTTTTGTTTATGCTCCAATAACAAGGAGATGAGAAATCTTCGGCATCTTTTCTAGCCATACTTTTTATGGAGACTTTCCTTCAACTCTTGAAGGACCAGTGATTTAGTACGTAGGCTGCGGTATTGATGATGGCGGCCTCTAGCGTACATCACTGACCCAACTGCCTCGACTAACGTCCGGTCCTCATTTCTGAACAGCCATTTTGTTCCGGAGTATATGGTATTGTCAATCGTTGCTTGCTACCGTGCTGCTCTAATATTCTTCGAACTGCTCCGTTGCCATATACACCACCGTTGTCGCTTAAAATAATTTTGACGACATATCCTGCGTTCCTCGCTTCTAGTAGCATTTGTACCAGTCTGTATTTTATTTCAGATTTTTGTCTGACAAAGTAAACGGAACGGTAACCAGATTAATCGAGGACTCAGTACAGTTATTTAGTTATGCTATTTGCAAAAGGTTCTCATATGTCAGTGTTTATTGTCTCAAAAAGGTAGTTTATTGAAAGTGTGTATTAGCTATCCGCATGTTGACGCTCTTTCCCTTGTTCGGAACGGTTTTCTATGTGACTTCTAATAGATGCAACCTTCACATTTAACTTTATCAGGACTCAGCTTAATACCTAACTCACATTTTACACAGACGGTCCGTTTAACCCTTTGGGTACGGAACCCTAAAAAAGATAAGTCTCGCAGTTTTTCAAATAAACGTTTATTTGAAAAACTGCGAGACTCGAGTATTTTTAATAACGTACCTAAAATTTGTAGGGAACTCTCAGTGGGTGAGTGCGATTCGTACTTGTTCGATGTTTTATAACACCTGTTCCCATGTGTTCTGTTTTACAACGTGAAAACTTATTATCTTTAGTTTTTCCATAGCCATTCGTTCTTAGTCAGATTACAAAACAAATATTAACATAGTAATTTAATTTCCATTTCCATTGGGAATTGAGTCCATGGTTTTTTTTGCCAAGTTTGCAGCTTTATATGTGTTACTTATGTGACCCGCGCAACTTTGTCTGCGTGAATTTTCCCCGTTTTTGCAACATTTCTCATTGCTGCTCCGCTCCTATTGGTCGTAGCGTGATATTATGTAGCCTATAGCCTTCCTTGATAAATCGGCTATCCAACAGTAAAACAATTGTTCATATCGGACCAGTAGGTTCTGAGATTATCGCGTTCAAACAAACCAACTTTTCAGCTTTATAATTTTAGTCTTAATAAGTAGATATTTACAATATTATATTTTGTTGTGGTTATAAAAAAGTCTTAAATATTTTTGATTACAGGCAAGTACTAAAAAGAATCCTGCGGCACCTTTTGAACTACAAGTTAGTACCTACTTTGTATGTTCATAAATGTCATTTAGGTTACTAAGTAACTACTTACAGTAACTTCAAGAGTGAGTCATAAAACAAATTTATAAATGTGAAAAGTCAAATGGTAACAGACTGGCCTGTTGGTCTAGTGGTTAGTGACCCTGATTACTAAGCCGGAGGTCATGGGTTCGATCCCCACCCAGGATAAAACTTTGTGACGATGGTTTATTGTGTCTGGGTCTTATTTATCTATAATAGGTATGTATGTGTTTAGAAATATATGTGTGTTTATCAGTTGTCTGGTTTCCATAGTACAAGCTCTGCTTAGTTTGGGATCAGATGGCGTTGTGTGAGTTGTCCCCAGATATTATATATGTATAATATTGTTATACCGGATGTAACAGAAAGGTGTCGTCAAATTTCAGCAGCGGATAGTGTATGTTATCAGTATTCCATGGTGCCATAGCTGGTTGCATTATTATTACATAGTTATAGCATATTCTCTTTGTCAAAATTCAGTAGTGAATGGCATAAGAATTATACCTCCCCTGGTACATAATTCGATTGGATTATTATGGCATAGAACTGTTTAAGTTATACCTACTTTTTTTTATTAAAATCTTTTTCATTTATAAATAAAATAGTGAAAAAATAATAAATATTTTTAGGGCAGTCCCATTTAGATAAAATTAGGTATGTGCACTCAGTATCATGAGCACATACCAACCCAATGACCACACCTTTCGGTTACACCTTGTTTAAATTAAATTTCGAAAAGTCACTAGCTAAACTTGTTGTCTCAGTAGTACTTTACTTAAGAAGTCCTAAATTACTTTCCCAAGGGCTCACCCCCCTGAGGAAGAAATTGGTTAAGGAAATTAGGACTTGTTTGATCCGGTCTGGACCAGTGTATACAGGTGGCAGTGTGTATTATTGTACACAGCCCCAAACACAGTTTACAAACAAATGAAGTGTACGTTGTCTCGAAACGGAAGCGTGCGCGAGATGACTTGCACCATATCAACCCATATGATGGCCCACTGCTGGGCACGGGTCTCCCCAGTAGAACCTACTGGTATGTAGATCCTGGGGGTAATTGCCATAATCGCCACGCTTGGCGAGCGGGTTGGCGATCGCAGTAAGGCTTTAAGTAGATACGCAGAGGACGCTGCTGCCCGTCCTCCGGAGTGAAATCCCTTAGTCGCCTTGACGACACCCACGGGAAGAGATGGGGTGGTACTATTCTTAAGCCGGCACCACACGGCACTTGCACCAAATTAGCTCATAAGTTGCAATTAAGATTACGAAATTATACCGTGTGCATTAAAGTAAATTTAAAAAAATATACAGGTTGTTTGGAAGATCGATGCCTAGCCGTAAAGCGGAGCTAGTATAGACTATTTAAAATCGTTTAAACTAAACTTGTCTTAGAAGATTGGTGACTTTTTTTTAGCAAATTTTATTTATTTTTGATGACAAAACCCAAAATGTTGCAGTTAGTTGCGAATAATGGTCTACAGAGGAAAGTAGTGTAGACCCTAATTTCAATATTTTTTGAGTTATCTGCGTGATTAATGCCTCAAAAGAAAGAACAATAACTAGTCATGTTTTTAAAAATACTTGAACAAAAAAAGCACCTTTTAATGTTGTCAAAATACGGATTTCAAAAATAAAAAAAATTACATAAACTTTAAATTACTGTAAAAAAATATCTCATGTCACTTATCATGTTTTATTACATTGTTTACACATTACTTTAATGAAATTAAAAAAAAAAAAATTTGTCTAAGACAAGTTTAGTTCAAATGGTTCTAAATAGTATATAGGTACTAGCTCCGCTTTACGGCTTTGCATCGATCTTCCAAACACCCTGTACATTAGATAAAATTATTGATGTATAGACCGTGTCATCCCTTTCAATTAAAAAGTAAATATTGACTGCAAAGCATGAAAGAGAGAAAAAACTCGTGCGGCCTTTGACAGGTATTGTCCACAAAGTAGCGTTGTCTCTTTCTAGAGAGTGGTCAATTTTGTGAGGTTATGGCGCAGTCCTGGTCTCTACATCAATAGAAAAAATAAGTAGGTGATTTTGCGGCCGTGTATTCTCAACGACACCACTGAAAGACACCACTGGGGCGTCGTTTACAATTTTTTTTGGTAACCACACCACCGTAATGAAATTCTAACAATAAAATTGCATTTATCATTCGCAAGATTACATGACATAGACACATCACTAGCAGTGGTGTGTTTACCAAAAAACATACTATCAAAACCCGACACTACGCCACGCCATCCGACACATGTCAGTACTAAACAATACCATACATATAATATGCTCAGACACATAGAAAACACGCCATGTGATCACACGCAACCCCACGCGTTGACCCCCAATCGTGCTAGATCTGCTTGTTGCCTGTAGAGGGGGAACACACGCTATCTGACGCTTCACAGTACGCTGTGTTTCTGGTTAGCACCCGACGCCATTCGTCAGTTGCTAAAGCACCTTTGAACGATACCCGATACCAAACCGTGAAACGATACCCATGTTATGAGTTCGGGCCAATATCGTGATTTATTTATTTACTTTTAGGAAAACTTACAGATTAATAACATACTATGCTACTGTGTAGGTAGTTAAAATGTTGCTAATAACAAGCTTCCACATTTAGCAATCATACATAGCAATGATCATAGTATTAAATACGCTTGGGAAGAATTTTTTAATTCAACTATTTCATTTATCTCAAAATCCTAATCCAGCTCGTCTTGTAATAGTAAAAGTAAATCCATGGCTACGTCAATTCTCTTTCGCCTTTTACAAAGCAATGACACTGGCAAAGCGTGTTGTAGCGTCGTGTGGCGTGTTGTATATGTGTACGATTCGCATCAGGTGTCAACACGTTATCCCCCCCATCAAGACTCTCCACTAGGCTACACGAGATGCTGGTTCCACACTTTCGCGAGGCACCTTTTAGAAGCTCTCGGTACGAGTCTTGGCGAGTGGAGGCTGCAGAGTGTTAGCCATCCACACTCTCGATTTATTCAGTTGCCCGCTACGTCTTCCACAAGTTGGAGTGACTGCGTTACCTACTTTATGTGCCTACCAATATTATAATGTCTTGCGCGCGAGAGTGTAGTTGATTCTCTCGCCTCAACCCCTCGCGTCCACTCGCGTCCTTTGACTCGCGCCCGAAAAACCAACACAATGCGGAGCGACAGCGAGGCGAGGCGAGGGAAGTCGAGGGGACACGAACGACCCGTCCTTACTCTCGCAATCACGTTCTCTTACCCCAACCAGACTCTCCACGAGGCGACACGAGAGGACGTGAACGTCCGTCTTTTGGTAGACCTAGCGGGCAACTGAATAAATTGAGAGTGGATGTCTAACACTCCTCGCCAAGACTCGTACCGAGAGCCTCTAGGAGGCGCCTTGCTGGAGTGTGGAGCTGGCATCACATCGCGTGTGGTGTTAATATATATAATAATTTATATAGTATTTTTCCACCTTTCTAAGTGACACCCCAGTGGTGTCGTTGACAATATACGATTGATCAACCACTTATTTCATCTCGTTATTTTTACTTCGTTGCAAGCTGCCGTCCTATGAGACGTTGTAAATAATTGACCACCAAAGAAAGAAGCGCTCAGAGCTTTTGAGCATCTGACAACACTAGTCGGAGCAGTGCTGTTAGCTAACACCGGCAATTAACTTGCTTCTACGTACGGTTACTGTCCTAGCATGATACGGTGTCGCATTTAAGCAACGGCGCGGGCGGCGCTGCAGCGTAGTGTGCTATTGTCGCGTGTAGCGTACTTAGCGTACCTACTTAAACGCTGCTAATTGTCCTTCGAGCGGGGTGTTCTAGCGTATTAACCAGGAGCCGCCGTTCTATGCCATACGTCTTCAAAGTATATGTAGAACGCTCCGCTCTTCCAGTGATCACACCGACTAGCAGAACGCTGAAAACGCCGCTACAAAGACACCAACCGAGAGTTCTATACTGACAGAAGTCCAGTTTCCACACCAAAGAAACGCACGCGTAGCCTGTCAGAATTTGGGGATTCAGAAGTAAAGTTTATTTCAGTCGGGTAACTGGTGGATAGACCAACCGAAAAAGAGGATTTGAATAAATTATAATACAATGTAATATTTCTAGGGTTCAAACGATGGAGCTTTTAGGTACGCTCTGTCAGATCGCAGTTTCATTGATAAGGGCTGGACGGTGCTGCCCGTTGAGGAAGTTGTACGGAAGGTAATTATAAAATAAATAAGGTGGAAAATTGTTTGAAAATTCAAGTAATTATAATTTATAAGTATATTTGTTTAAAGTTTATACTTTACATACTTAGGTTACAAACTTATGAAAATTTAAATAGAATAATTCGCAAGAGTAAAGCCGTATTAAGTTGGTAATCGAAAAAAAAAACCATGTCGGACCATGTTCAGTGTAGGTTTCCGCAGCCTTGAATAATTGCATCAGCAGAAGAGCGTATGTTCATGGCAGTAGAGAAACGCAGTTTCTCGGCAATAACTCAATGACGGTTTATCCGATCATGTCCAAAATAACTATATCTTTGTGATATTTTGCATATTTTTTTGTCACACGGTACAAAAGATTTATGCAAATTTCGGAGCAATTATTTCCAAAAATATTCACTGAATGAAACAACAATTCAAATCAAATCAAGAAACCTTAAAATATTTTTAAAGACCTGTCGAATATAATGAGACAAAGGTGATGTTTGCTGAAAAAAAATTCAGCTTCTGTTACATGTAAGGAGTGCCCCCAAAAAATATTTATTTCTATTATTTAGCTATCAAACTAAGTAGCGGCTACTACAAGACACCTTTTTATTTCAAACTTCATCAATATTCGTTGAGTAGTCTTTAAGTAAAATGCCTGTGGCAGACGGACGGACAGACAGATAGACGTTTTCGCCATTTTGGCTACAGAACCCTAACAATGGTGCACTTCTCTCTCTCCATTCCGCCTAAAGGGCACTCGATGACTTTACCATATAAAATTGTATAAGGTTAAATCAATGCTTAAAATTAATATTTAAAATCAATTCATACAATAATTACATTTTTGAAAGGTAGAAAAATTTGAAGTCCAGGCTCAGGAATCCGAGACTACCGTAGCCAAACCGGGGCCGGAATCGAACCACCTATCTGGACTATGTTACTAGACCTCAAATTTCTCTATCCCATCTTGCAAGCGAGTTGGGAATATTAATTCGTTTTATCATAAACTAGGCTTGTAGAAAGCGATAATTGAAAATAATGAATATTTTGAAAGTTATAAGCCTTAAAACACTTAAGAATTTTAACAACAATTTTGACGAAATTCGACCTTATACAGAGGAATAATCACTTACGCGCTTTTGTATGGTAGAATCATCGTCTAGGACGCCCTTAATATCATAATTTAAAGTCTCAGCATTTTGGGATTCAACGTTTTGTTATGTATGATTGTAACAATACAACATTTTGGAAAATTTAACCATACGGGCCTGAAGGAAAACATACTATGAAAGATACCACCAAGGTGAACAACGATGGTGGAAGGGCAGTAAAGGATCAGTTAGCTATAGCGACAGTAGCCTAATGGCTAAGGCATTGGACTCGCAATCGTGAGGTCGAGGATTCGAATCCTACTAAATATAATCATGATAATCTGGTACTCACACTCCCACATTTATAAATAAAAGCTGAAAAAATCACGTGACGCGCCTTTAACGTCCAATTGATAAAATTCTACAAGGTGGTATGTGCAAAGTTATATTTTTTCTGATAGCTTATTTATCATCGAACAATTTTATATATAAATATATATATTTAAATAGGTTTAATACATAATTCTAAAGATATATCGTTCGTATCCTTCCCGCCCGACGTTTGACGTCAATTTGACAGATGTACGGTGACAGATGAGGTAATTAGCGCCATTTTGATGGGACGAGCAAGGGGTTAACGCAGCCTAAATGACCTTTTCATTAGGCAGCCATACAACAATCATTTACCAGTGATCTGTTTTTCTAGATGAATGTGTATCGCATGCGCCCAGCCCAACCAGAGTTTGACTGGTTCGAACGTAATAAAAATAAACATCAAATGCTATATAATACCGGGGAAAAGTTAGCAGTGTTTGACAACAACGGAGGATGTCGTTGGTACTACAAGAACGGCCGCATGGCACTAGACTACTATAATTCAGAAGGTACGTTGTTTTATTCTGATTGATTTATTTATTCCTTACACATACATTATTTGCTATGTTAAAATCTTTGCTTATTTTTAGTTTGTTAGTATAACTTCTTACTTAAACTATTAATTGGTTGATGCGGGTTTTGTTATAAGGATCGCTCTGGCGGTGAAAGCCTCCATTTCCCTCCATTTCGCTCTGTCTCTTGCCAGTCTGCTCCAGGTAGTTTCAGCCGTGGCAACTATGTCATCACTCCATCTTTTGAATGGCCTTCCTTTCCGTCTTTTCTTATGAATTGGCTACCAATTCGTAACAATTTTGGACCATTTGTTTCCTGGTGATCTTAGGACATGCCCAGCCCATTTCCATTTTTGGGTCATTATGGTTTTTGCTATGTCCTCTCCCTTGGTAATTTCATTTTAAGCATTTTATCGCTGAGCTTTAGGCCCAAAAGACTCCTTTCCATACTATTTTGGCACACTTTGACCTTGTGAGTCTGTTTTGTGGACAATGGCCATGTTTGAGAAGCGTAAGTGAGACAGGGTATTATGCACGTCATTAAAAAACCTGACCGAAAGGACCGGCTCATGAAGAATCCTTGGCATGAATCTTGCACAAAAGTTGTTCTGAAGTTCCCTTCTGCTTTAAGAACAACTTGAAATCTATTAAATGCAATGTTTTATTCAAAGAATCACAAAAAGTAAAAAAAAACGGGCAAGTGCATGTCGGGCCTAGCTCAATGTAGAGTTCCGTAGTCCCCCATCCGAATAATGCGGCTTAAGAAGTTGGTTTTCTGTTGTTTTTGTTTCATTCTTACAACGTTATATAAGTATTTTTCAAAGGAATCCGTTTGAAAATTTTGTTGTCTCACTTGGTCTGCTGCTACTCATTAAGTTGTAAGCCTACTTAGCTGTGATAGTTTTCCTTTTAATTTCACTGTATATACTACTACCGTAATTTTTTTTCATACCCAACATTAACCATTTAGGTTTATTTTAAAAAAAAATGCCGTTTATTGCTTAATATTTCACAAACGGATCCCTAAATCGAATAATTGATTCTTTAATGATACCCCACACGGTGGGATAGGTGAGAAAAAAAAATCACATCCCTACTTTACATAAAATTTTGAATAAAAAAATGATGGTACATCCCCTAGGAGGATTATGTTTTATAGATATTATTTCACTTTGTTGACTTATGTAATATGTGTATTCATGCAAAATTACAGCCTTCTAGCACTCAGTCTCTGAATCTAAGCTGCGGACGGACAGACGGACTTGGCGAAACTATAAGAGTTTCGTTTTGCCATTTTGACTACGGAACCCTAAAAATGACGGTGGCCAATTGACTGGACTAAGCAGTCAAACCAAATGCTTAGAGGATGGTCAATGTTATATCTACCTATACTAATATTATAAAGCGGAAGAGTTTGTTTGTTTGGTTAAACGCGCTAATCTCAGGAACTACTGGTCCGATTTAAAAAAATATTTTTTTGTTGGATAGCCCATTTATCGAGGAAGGCTATATAACATCGTGCTACGACTAATAGGAGCGGAGCAGCGACGAGAAATGTTGCAAAAACGGGGAAAATTTACGAATACGAAGTTGCGCGGGACAGCTAGTTAATATGAGAGTTCTATAAATTGGAATGATCATTTCGATATTTCAACATTTTAGGGATTATCATTTTGCTGTACTCAACTTTTTGATAAAAAAGTGTCGTATGGTACCATCTGTTTCTAAGTGATAAGTTCAACGTTATATCTTGTTGCAGAATTGAATTCTCAACACAGATTCGTCGTGTACAGTAATGGAGAACCCGATGAACGTGGCCGATCTCGCCCATACACTGTCCTCGCAACATTTTCCCACCTAGGCACTGGCGTTGTGTTTGATCATGGCGGCAAAATACGGTACGCCAATGTTTATTGAGCATAATTATTTGAAAGATCCGCAGTCATACCTACACTTAAAGCTGTAGGTATAACATGAAAATCGATTTTTTTAACCAAAATATAATTTTTTAAACAAAATCACTTGATCACTAATTCTATTCTTATGAAATGACGTTTTACATTATACCGCACTCCGCGTTTTGGCAAGAAAAATGCAAGGTAACTGTCATAATGCAGGTAGTTTGTGAGAGACGAGATAAACTTTTACGTGCGAGTGAAAGAGAGAACTATATCGCAATCGCTGCCGTCGCCGCGCGCCTATTTTACGTGACGTAATGTTAGCCTTTGCTGCGTCTCTAAACGTCATTGATCTTAAGGCCTCACCTCTACTATAACTACTATAATGTCATCATTTTCGAAAGCCAAAATTCATTTTCCTGACTCTCTTATGTTATGTTTTGTACAAAACAGCTTTGTAGTAAAAAAAACTGCTGGCCCTTCGACGGGTTCTGACATTTATTACCTACATAATACAGCTATATCATGGTCATGAAATGTTGTTTCACTCACAGCCTCAAGTACAACCAGACCGAAGGAATACTATTGGACCGTGAGATCGGACCTGTGACAACGTGGAAGTGGCATTCGCTGAACGACCCACCAGTTCTACGGCAGGTTATGATGAATTCTAAATTGATCCATAAAGACCAAACAATATTAGAATTAGGAGGAAAGGATAGCCATCTCATTCGGAAGGAAGACGACTTGATGATAGCAGTTGAAAATGAAAATTCCCTCAAAGAAATGCGAAAAAAGCAGTCGCTAGAATTCAAACCATTCCAAATAAAAACAAAAGCTCTTAAAATCAATGAGAATTTCTCTCTAAAAGTATTAGATCAGACAACCATTTATTTAATTTTTAGAGAAGCTTCAGTCAATATAAAACTTAACATTGGAATGATATTAGATCATCGCGAAATAGTAGACACAGAAACTGCTTCTCTCGGAGTAGTTTCCAACTGTGTCGAACGGTTCCCGGCTGCAACGGACAGTATTGCAGCGCTGCAGCGAAGTGTTGAGCACGCTCAACGTTTTGAGAGAAACCGCACAGCACGAGATCGATTAATACGACCACCGCTTCCTAAAGACAGTGCCGACCGTCTGGTAGCTAGTCTATCACGCCCTCTAAAGGTTCCATTGAGAACCTTATCAATATCACAAACTGCATCTAAAATCAATGTTGGCCCTTATAAATGTAGTAGAAAACCGCCTTGTAATTTATACTACAATTCAAGGCTACCATGAGTGATCAATTTCATTAACCGACTGTCATCTATCTAATTTTCTTAGCTTTGCATTCTTTAGTTAATTATGGTCTTCATCTGGTCTTCTTTCTCTTTCATTCGTACTAAGTATTATCTACATGTTTCTATGATCTTGTCTGACATTAAAGAATTAGTCAATTTTTAACTCCTCACTAGCAAGTCGCATTATCACTGCTGTTTGGAATACCCCTACTATTTCCCCTGAAACTTAGACTGAAACATTTATCTGACAACAGTTTTATTGCCTTAGTTAGGTTCATTTGGTTGCCTTAGTTAGTAATTTAGTTATTTGCGAATAAGAAAGGCCTTGCTCTGTGTTACCATTAATATGTGCAGGGGAATCCACAATGCTAAGTTTGGATTTACTCAAGCGTCAAGACATATTGGATTTTAAAAGGTTAAGATGTACAATATCCTTGCAACGATGGGGGAGTGTCTATAGGTTTTTAATTTTTTAAATGGAATAGTCAAATGGAAATACTCGTGCACATTAAAAATTGCCTCTCCAATTGCACGCCACTTTGTTCTATCTTCGGCTTCTCGCATCCAGCTCCTGCCAGCTGTTTTGCGTAAATCATCTCTCCACCTGGCCTAAGGGCGTCCACACTACGTTTGCCGAGACGCGGTCTCCACTCAAGAACTCGTTTACCCCAACGGTTGTCGGTTCTTCGACTAAATAATAACGTTGACTATGTTAATCTGCCGGTTTGCATGGCCAATTTGCCGTATGGAAGAAAAATATTGTAAAACAAAATAATTCATGCCTATTTGATGTTCTTAGGTCCGAAATATGGTAAGTAAACCGACAGGAAGGTCCCATTTAAATGACTGACGATTAGGAAAAGATGTAAGCCGGCCGGGGCTTTTTGAAAATTCAATTCAACTTTTAATCGCGATTATAAATAAAATTTAATTTTCGAAATCCCACGGAAACAAAGGCCAGGTCTAGATACTTAATTAGTTTTTCAAATGTTAAGATTATCCCGCTAAGAACATCAAACGGAACCGTCTGTATCATAATCTGATGCGCTCGAGTAAATCCTAAAATGCCCTACTACAATACAATGATAATAAGTGACTCTACAAGATCTCTTCAAGGCTCCCATACTACAATACAATGTTAACAGGTGACTCTAGAAGATACTATTCATAAAATATACTCCGGCGCAATTATTTTACGTTATTTTAACACTTCATTCCATAGTTGTTTTTTGCTTACGACGTGCCATATTTAGTTTTTTGAGCAAAAGTATTCGCATCTGCCTGCCTACTTTTCCGTGTTTATTAAGTAGTGCTTAGTAGTACAAAAAGTTTATTTTTAAGTTTTATTTATTCTCAAGTTAGTACATAGAATTCTTTATGTAGTTTTTAGATCCGAAACTCTGCATAGGCGTTTAGCCTCACTCTAGCGAAATTTTAGTGACAATAATTTTAAAAGAACAGGCTAAAAATAGTGAACAAACTCTGATCGAAGTTTACTTATACTGTATTTTGATTTTCTAATTACTATATTTTTATATCACAGTATTTTATACTTTATATTGTATTTTATATTCACATTTGCAAGCGTATAGTTACACGTGGTTGCGGCACGGACCACAATAATTTTCCAAACGTACGTACCTACCGCCCCGACATATTTTTCCTATTTTTGAGATAATGGCAATCTGGCCGATTATTACCCAGGCAATTTCTAAGAGTTATAGTATTTGTTGTACACTTTTCACAACTCGTCCCACATCAATGGAGTTTCACGACGTTCGTCAAGTCATACAATTCGTCAAATTACATATTGGTCAAATGTTTCCTGCGGTGGAACTCTCGCCGAGGTTTGCATAGATGGACACGAGACGTTTCTTACAAGTTATATTTCAGTTATTTATAGGTTTTTTTAAGGTCTGGAATTAGGTACACATTGTTAATTGAAAAATTGGTCAATGTGTTTAGTTCCTGTTCTGTGTGTAGGTATTGATAGAGTAATTAAAACTGTATTGTTATTTTTAGTTTGTTAACTATTTTTAATGTACTTATTACTTATGTATGTATTCTTAATTTTATATTAAAATAATTGGCTGTAAAATGTGTTTTATTTTAATATAATACACACGATTATTGCAAAATGTCTTCTCCTCAAAACGTATCTTTCTCATGATGTCTGTTCGATTTCGAAAAAGGTCTCTTCAGCAGAATGTCGCAATTGTACCTATTCTTAATTTTATATTATAACAATTGGCTGTAAAATGTTGTATTTTAATATAAAAGCGTATTATTATTATCGAATCACATGCGGCTTATTTGCAAAATGTCTTCTCCTTAAATGTTTGTTTCTCATGATGTCTCTTTCGCAGAATTTCGGTTTCGAAAAAGATCTCTTACGCAGAATATCGTAATATTAGCATAAAAAAGCGGCCAAGGGCGAGTACCTAGTTTTCGCGCACTGAGGGTTCTGTACAAACTTATAGGTGTTAATTGTTCAATCGTGCTAATCTTTAGAGACACACCGCACGGTGTCAACCAGGTTGCAAAAGGGTGACTCACCAGCCGTGGTTTCCCATAGCGTTTCAAGCATGTGCCTCTGGATCAAGGGCCCATTTTTTAAATCCTTGCAAAACAAAATAAGATTTGCAGGAAAATTTGTAAAAAATAGTAAAAACTTTTATAGCTATAATAAAGCTATAAGTTTTTACTATTTTTTTACAAATTTTCCTGCAAATCTTATTTCAAAGCTTTAATTAAGATTAATTTAAGGTAAAATACCTTGTTTATTATATGTTCGTAAACTTTCGCAATTTGTACACATTATAGAATTTTATAAGCTACGGGTCTTAATCGCGTAAATATTTTATTTTAAGGCTAAATACCTTTGTTTATTGCCAGACCCACCCATAGTATATATAATTTTATAATGTGTACAAATCGCGAAAGTTTATCAACAATTTATTATAGTAAACCGATACGGGCCGGGGTTTGTAAACAAAATTTAGTTAAGATTTTCTTAAATATTTTTAGAAATTCTCTAATCTGTATAAAACATTACAGATTTGTAGCGGTATAGGTCTCTTAATTCAGTAATGTGTTTACTGAGGTAGGTACTAGTGTTGCCCAAATGCAAGAACAAGACGAGACTTAGCCAGTCTTGGTCTTGGTCTTGCGCCAATACACCTGGTCTTGGTCTTGGTCTTGGTCTTGCGCTCCCAGTCTTGGTCTTGGTCTTGGTCTTGGTCTTGCAGCAAGAGTCTTGCAAGTCTTGCAATTACCTATTAGTCTATTACTATTTATTAAAGTTTACTTTAAATCTTAGAAAAACGTATTAGAATTGGAACATTGTGAGCTTGAATTAACATAGCCATAGTAAAGATCAAGCAGATTAATAAGTAACTGAAGATTTGATAAGAAATTCGAAAAATCAACTGACCTATATGTCGTTTTCCATGGAAGTAACTGTTTCTTAATAAACATTTATGATTTATAAGCTTACATTTGCTAAAACATGTAAAAAAACAAATTAATTACAATAACTTGACTGTATTTTAAAGAACAATACTTATCTGTCTAGAAAGAGATTGAACCCTCAACTTATAAGAAATTTAATAAAAGAGTTTACGATTTATCATTTATTTGAATAAAAAATTAAATACAACACAAATCAACAGCTTTATCATTAGGTTATGATACTTTATATAATTTTTTTTGACCAAGAATTAATACAAAGTAACCATCTGGCTGACTCATCACTTAACCTATTTCTATGTTTTCTAATTACTAATGATGCTTTAGAAAATAACCTCTCAGCAGGTACTGAAGTTGCAGGTATTGAGAGAAAATCACGGGCCATTTTCGATAAAATCGGATACTCTGTCTCATGCGTCCTCCACCAATCTAAAATGTCTTCCGAGCTGGCAGTTCTTGGTTTTCTCAGGTACTCCTCCAACTCGTCTATCACTAAGCCTTGAAGACAAGATCCAGATGACGTCGAGGGACATTCATAGAGTTTATCAAAGTCTATTACGTCTTCATCTTCATCACATACTTTATTTTCTTTTTCTGGTAATTCCAGAGATTTGTTCAGTGAGTGTAGACTTTTATATTCTTCATAAAGTTCATTGAACTTGCGCAGACTTTCTGTTTTAAGTTGCTTCCCCCACATTGTCAGGTCAAAAGTCTGAGCCTTATGCCTTGGGTCTAAAATTAAAGAAGTACAATAAATCCAGTTGCTCTTCTTGTAATGTTTAAGCATTTTGTCTCGAGCTGCTTGGAAAGCTAGAATGAGCCTTTCATCCACTTCAGATCGATTAGGTTTCTCATCTAACTGTTTTACCATGGATTCAATTTTATCTAGCAAGAGATTGAATGATACAATGACTAGCGGTAATGTAACATATTTGTCTCCACCAAGTTTTGTACTTAAAAGTTTAAAGTTTATTAGAAATTTATGTAATTTTTCGAGTACCTGCCATTCATTAGCTGTGATTTGAAAATCATTTAATTCGGTGACAGAACTGCACAATATGTCAATGCCCGCTCTCACTTTTAAACCAAATCCAATCATATCATGTGTGGAATTCCATCTCGTTGGACAGTCAAGAATGGCATTTAGATTTGATGGCACGCCAGCTGCTTCACAAGCAGACTGAAACTTCTTCTTCACTATCTCACTTCTTTTTATTTTACTGGAAATACTGCGTAACTTTGTTACAGATGTACGCGAGTCAGCAATATTTGGTGCAGATTCTTCATCTTCCTCATCCTCAGTTTCGTCTGCATAGTCTTCGTACTGCTGATCTTGCGCGTTAGTGTCAGACTCACAGTGTAATGCTAAGGTCTTTAATAAATCTTGTACACCAAGGTTTAAAATGTGAGCAAAGCACCGGAAATGTTGATTGTCTGAATCAAAGTGTGGCGGCAGCTGTTTGCCCAGTTCATACATGAATTTGGTATTTGCAGTTGCGTTGTCGACCGTGATACCTTGTATTTTATCAATTATGCCATATTCCAATAAACATTCATGGAAAATCGTTGCAATATCTTCCCCAGTATGTCGACCGCGTGATGGTATAAAATCAAGAACTACAGATTGATACTTCCATGCGTTGTCTATATAATGAATAGTAACCCCGTAGTAACTCCTACCAGCAATTGACGTCCACCCATCAATGGTAAAAGACATTTTAGATGATAATTGTTGAAGTCGTTCCTTGAGATTCAATTGGAGCTCTTCAAATCGCTCTTTGACTTTCCTTCTAAGTGTAGACCTTTTAGGAAACACCATATTAGGGCAAATACGTCGAAAATATACTTGTGTAGCTTCGTCATCGAAAAATGAGAAGGGAAGATATTTTTTCACCACCCAATCAACTGTAGCTGTCGTGATGTTGTCACTGCTGTTTTCCGACTGAAACAAAACAATAAATCTTGTGTTATTAGGTTTGAGCGTATAAGAGGAGGAGGTTTGTTGTTGTTAAATCGAGAAAATCGTTAAATTGATATTTGTTATATTAAGGTTGCACTGTACTGTAATTTACCAAAATAAAGTACTTAGTTGTTACTGGCCGATTAACTGAAAATATGGGTGTTTATAAAAAAAATTTAAGACGATAATTACATAGGTACTTAATATGTCGCACCCCTAGATGAAAACTGTGAAAACACCACTAACTCAAAAATACTTACGTAAGTTAATGGCGTTTTTGAAAGTATCGCATGAATAGCTACGCGGAGTTAAAATTCTTTTAACTGTTAAAAAAATATTCTTACCTGTCCACTTCCAGCGGTTACTAAAAAGCTTGTGATATCTCCACTTAATTTTGGTTTAACAGGAAGAAATATTTCTGATTCCTTTTTGTGGAAAGATATTAGATGTTTCCTTAAGCCTGAAGTGTTTCTGTTTTTCATTTTTATTTCAATCTTTTTATGTTGGCACAATTTACAGAAGGCAGTTTGGGATGCATGAATTATTTCGAAAAACTCCTCAAATTTGCTTTTGGGTCTTTTAGATCTGTGACTCAAACTCTCGTTACTCGGACTAGAATAATTTGAATCTTCGTCACTCATATTAAATTGTACACGTGATACGTTTTTAGAAAACAACGAGAATTAGTAAAAACAATTATCAAGTTAGACTCGAAGCACAGCTCAATTGGAAATGACTGGAATTAAAATAATTCCTTTATTTATAGTACGTTTCCTTGCTTTACCGCGCCGCCTCGCCACGTGCCGGCTCTATGAAAAGGATGCCGCCGCAAATCAAACAATGCCGCGTGCGGCGTACAAACACACACTAAATATTACCTACTTGTACAGACGCGACGCGTGAATAAAATAGAATTAGTGCCAATCACTATTCTTTACATATAAGTGAATGTTTTGGCGTACATCTATACTAATATTATAAAGCTGAAGAGTTCGTTTGTATGTTTGATGACAGAAGTTTTAAAATAAATAAATAAGTCCTGAACGTCACTATACCTCCAAAGTTACTATTCCTCGTGGACGAAGTCGCGGGCACAGCTAGTAAATACTTACTCTCATCATCTCTCTCAGAGATATTCGGGCTGGTAAGTAATACAAAACTCTTATCGCAGGCTTTTTATTTTATTAGTAGGTAAGTACCTACGCTTTTTATATTATTTTATTAGTTTTGTAGAATTTTTTTACACGTTTCAAGTATATTTAAAAGTGGCTACAATATTTATTAAACGGGTGATATTTGAACACTTTTTTGCTATTTTTTCTTGTAAAAACTTAAGAAATATAATGACTAAATGTACAATAATAGTACCTAAGTAATTAGTTTAAAACCATATAAGTAATCAATATTATAATATATACTTACTAGAATGAATTAATATGACATCTACTACCTATCCTTACCATTTTATCCTAATCATAATACTACTTGCGTGATCAGTATAATGTATTCATTTTCATTCTAAGCACTCTGAAACTTATTTATTCTTTGGAACACCTGTAGGTACTCTACTAGGAAATTATTTTGCATGAGTATACCTTCGCCCTATGGCGGCAATCAAATAGTGTCAAATGTTATGATTTCGGCGTGGCGGCAACGATTGTTTTAGATTTCAAAAGAAGCCGCCGGCGCGTGTATCATAACCATGTACTTCCGAAAAGCGGCAAATTTCTTTGAGAAGTAAGTACAAAACCTTTGATGCCGCATTATCAAAGTGCCGATGGTTAAAACATAACTATGCATGCACTCAGTTTGATTTTAATAGATATTTTTTTATTCGCTATGTTTATGGTATTAGTCGTAATGCGCATAGGTCCAGTTTTTCATATTCTTTGATACAGTTTTTTGCGTCTCATAGAATTCCTAAGCGTACCTACCTATACACCGAACTGTTACACCTAACTACTCAGTGAAATAGCGCTAAGTCCTAGCTGCAAGACGCAAGAGTCTTGCAGGCTATGTCTTGTTCTTGCTCAAGTCTTGCACGGTCAGTCTTGGTCTTGGTCTTGCTAAAAATACGCGGTCTTGTTCTTGGTCTTGGTCTTGCAAAAACGCAAGAACAAGACCAAGACTGCAAGACCAAGACTGAATTTGGGCAACACTAGTAGGTACCTATCTGCAAAACATGAATTTATCTGAAGAAATAAATAAATACATATTTATTATATTTTAGTTACAAGCCTCTGTGAATTAGTAAAAAAGAAATGACACAAAAGTTATTTGTCCAAAAGTTATTGGAAGTCGAACTTTACTAAAACGTCTGAACTGAGAGCCCAATGTTTTCGGCTTTAATGACTAGGCTCAACCTCATAGGTTAACGCAAATAAAGAACAAAATATATAGGAGAAAATGTTGTAGGGTAGATATGATTTTGTAACAATTTCGAACTGATCAGTATGTACCTTATTACAAGCTATTTACAAGCGATAAATATGTGTTGCTTGTGCTATCGGAAGCGATTATTTTAGTGCAGTAGGTAGTCCTAAGCCTTTTTTCGTTAAACGGCAGATTCTGGAAACGGCAGATTCTGTAAATGGCAGATTCTTTGAAGACAGATTCTTTAAACGACGGATTTTGTACAGTCGCCAGCTAAAAACAAAATTATTTATTAAACATGATCTTTTGTAGTTTTTCTTGACTACCTTTCTAACAAATATTTTAAACAATAGATGCTTATTTATAAAATTGTCATTTTCTAAATGCAACCTTTTTGTTTACTTACTTTTTTTTTTTGTCTATTATTTGATCATGTGTCATTTATTACTCATAATTTTCGCTGTCATTTTCCTTTAGGTTTGTTTTTCTTGGTCTAATTATGTGCAAGAATTAATAATTAAGACTTAAAAAATAAAGTGTTAAGTTAAAATATTCATAATATTATATAATATGGATTCTCAGACGGCGGCAGGACCGAGTAGTGGTGTTTCTGGAATAAAATTTATAACAAGTCAAAAAGGTAGGGTTTCAGTTATACACGCAGGTTATAGATACAATTTTGTAAAAAAAAACAAGTCTGGAACATCCAACTTCCGGTGTAACCAAAAAAATGAATGTAATTCGTCAATTACTTTGGACATGAAATACAATATTGTTAAAGAAGCTAAGCACACATGTACGCCAAATATAGTAAGAAACTGCATAGACGAAGTAATGGAGGAGTGCAAAAAAGAAGTGTGCTTAAATCTCGGACCTGTTCAGAAAATATTTGAAAGTTATTTGGATAAATTTTCTAAAAAAATATCAGCAGATGACCTACCAACTTTTACAAATAAAAAAGATGGATTATATAATGCACGTTATAAATTTTTAAAAGTAGACAAAACAAGATGTAATGAGTTCAAAGACATAAACTTACCTGATCATATTGTCAAGGATTTCTTTTTATATGATGATGGTATCGATCACAAGATTATAGTATTTGGCACTACAGAAGCAAAAAAAATTTTTAAGACCGTTGACACATTTTACGGTGATGGTACATTTAGAGTTGTGCCAAGCCCATTCTATCAACTTTATTCCTTGCACATTGATTTGTCAAATGAACATGATACTGTCAACTTTGTGCCGATCTTGTATGTACTTTTGCCAAATAAAAGCGAAACTACATACGTACGCCTATTCAAAATTATGAAAGATCAACTATATATAAAAATGAAAGTTTATCACTGCGATTATGAAATTGCGGCTATAAATGCTGTAAAACAAGTGTATCCCGATATACAAGTCAGTGGTTGCTTTTACCACTACACAAATGCTATTTGGAAAAATAGTAAGAAAATTTGACTTTATGATTCTCCAAAAGGTGTACACTTGACGAAACTTTTTTCAAATTTGGCTCTTCTTCCTACAATCATAATTCCAGAGGCATTTCTTGCGATTTGTGAAATGGCGCCAAATACTACCGAATTTCATAATTTTAAAAATTATTTTGTGAAACAATGGATGGAGCTAGTAACATACCCCATTCTGCTGCTATGGTAATAAATTTCGTACAACAAATTCCATTGAAGGGTGGCACCATCGTATTAATGGATTGATTCCAAAGAAACCATCCCTTTATTATTTTTTACAATTATTAAAAAAGGAGGCAAATTTTCAAGATGTAAAATTGAAGAAAAATGAGTTGTATGTAAAAGGGAAAAAACGTAGGAAATTCGACTTGGAAAAAGATCAAATGATAGAAAAAATTATCCAATCGACGTTGAATAATGAAGTATCTACTTTAGACTGCTTAGAACGGTTATGTCGTGTGAAAAAGAGTTAATTTATTAATGTTCAAAAATAATAAAGGGTGGACTTGCACTGAAGAAGTTGCAGTTGAAGAAGTTCATTAATTTAAGGATTCTTTGCTTTTAAGTTGTTTTTATTTTTTATTATAAATATTTCATATAAAAGTATAGAATTACGACGTTGTTTGGTACTGTACTTCTGCCGTTTAAAGAATCTGCCGTTTCCAGAATCTGCCGTTTCCAGAATCTGCCGTTTCCAGAATCTGCCGTTTAACGAAAAAAGGGTCCTAAGATCCGGTCTAAAAATCTCTGTCCCTCCTTATCTGTTATTTGATCCTAACAAAGATTATATGAAATACCAGCTTATGCCCGAGGCTCTGCCAGCGTGGATGCTGGTTATTTTGTATAGCTTTATAATGTATGACGCAGCTTACGCTCATTCGTTGTTCGTTTTATATGGATACATATAAAACGAAAGACGAATGAGCGTAATATAATTGCGAGAATAATTGCGAGGTTGATGTCTAGCAATGACAAAGAGAATGGTTTCCACCCGTCCGGCTCATGGAGGCTTTGTCGAAATAGGTAGGTACCTCATTTACCTAATATCTAAAAGTCAAAATGACTTAGTCCACTAAGTCATTTTGACTTTTAGATATTAGGAAAATGAGATGAGCCGGACGGGATTCCGTCAAGATCTAGGGGTCGATACCCCTTAAATCTTAACCGAAAACCATTCTCTTCGACGGGAACATCATGAGAATGGATAAGTAACAGTTTTACACTAAGAAGCGTTGGCCGGCTTATGGAAAGACTGTAAAATAATCACTACGTAACAATTAAGAGGGTAAAACTGATTCATTCACACCGGCGCGACGAAGACGCGAAGAATAGCTGGTAACACATACCTGCGTTCGTCGAAGCTCGGGGTAGGTGCAGCAGAACAAGGGTGGCGACGCCGACGTCTCAAAGATTACTTGCCTAAATTGGTTCGTGATAGTAAAACACCTAGAGTACTCACAGGACGCTCAAATCTAGCTCACCTTACTCGGCTTACCGATCGCCTTTGCATGATCAGGAGTATAGCTTTGTATGTTCAAAAGTAGAATAGTAATTTAGAAAGCTTAGTAGAGCTTTGGGAAAAAACATCTCCAAATTCTATTATTTCTTATTGCACCCCAAGATACTAAATTAAAATCTTTTTTTTTAAAGCCTGGCATTTAGAAGAACGGACGATGTGATGTTAAATTTTAATGAAAAAATTGTAAAAAAACTCGATTCTAATTTGCGTTAATCTATGAGGTTTAGCCAAGTCAATAAAACCGAAAACATAGGGCTCTCAGTTCAGACATTTTAGTAAAATTCGACATTCAATAACTTTAAACAATTAACTTTTGCGTCATTATTTCTTTTTTACTAATTCACCGAAACATGTATTAAAGATGTATTTGTCTATTGAAGAATGATATCCTAAAATCAGCAAAATCATACAATGTCAGGCACAAAAGCAAACTGTGTGCCAAACATCTTGGATTTAAAACACAAGAAGACACTCCCATATATATATCTGAACATCTAACTCCAAAGTGCGCGTTTGTATTTCTTAGCACGAGACTTGGCTAAGTCCAAGGCATACAAATTTTGCTGGACCGCTTACGGGAAGGTATATGTAAGAGAGAATGAACACTCTCCCATCATAATGATCACAAATGAACGTCAAATACACCAGCTATTAACCGGCCAACACCAGGGATCACAAGCAATCTGACTAACTGGAGTCCACCCAGCCGCCCAAGGTACACCGTCAAATTTGTCTCGGCTTTCTTCAGTGCATGTTTTCTGTAATTTTTATAGGCATTTCTTGCCAAAGACTTTACAAATACAATAATTGCATTTTTGAAAGATAGAAAAATTTGAATCCAGACTCAGGAATCGAACCCGAGACTTCCGTAGCCAAACCGGGGCCAGAAGCGAACCACCTATCTGGACTATGTTACTAGATATCAAATTCTTCTATCTCTTAATGCTTTTACGGGTTAGGCCCCCGTAGCGCCATCTAGTCGGAAGTTAAAGAACTATCACGGCTTTTGTTATTGCTTCGTTACAGAGAGCATTTTAACAAATTATGATGACGCAGGCCGAATATTGAAGTAATTTTTATAGGCATTTCTTGCCAAAGACTTTACAAATACAATAATTGCATTTTTGAAAGATAGAAAAATTTGAATCCAGACTCAGGAATCGAACCCGAGACTTCCGTAGCCAAACCGGGGCCAGAAGCGAACCACCTATCTGGACTATGTTACTAGATATCAAATTCTTCTATCTCTTAATGCTTTTACGGGTTAGGCCCCCGTAGCGCCATCTAGTCGGAAGTTAAAGAACTATCACGGCTTTTGTTATTGCTTCGTTACAGAGAGCATTTTAACAAATTATGATGACGCAGGCCGAATATTGAAGTAATTTTTATAGGCATTTCTTGCCAAGGACTTTACAAATACAATAATTGCATTTTTGAAAGATAGAAAAATTTGAATCCAGACTCAGGAATCGAACCCGAGACTTCCGTAGCCAAACCGGGGCCAGAAGCGAACCACCTATCTGGACTATGTTACTAGATATCAAATTCTTCTATCTCTTAATGCTTTTACGGGTTAGGCCCCCGTAGCGCCATCTAGTCGGAAGTTAAAGAACTATCACGGCTTTTGTTATTGCTTCGTTACAGAGAGCATTTTAACAAATTATGATGACGCAGGCCGAATATTGAAGTAATTTTTATAGGCATTTCTTGCCAAAGACTTTACAAATACAATAATTGCATTTTTGAAATTATTGTATTTTGCCTATGAAATGCCTATAAAAATTACTTCAATATTCGGCCTGCGTCATCATAATTTGTTAAAATGCTCTCTGTAACGAAGCAATAACAAAAGCCGTGATAGTTCTTTAACTTCCGACTAGATGGCGCTACGGGGGCCTAACCCGTAAAAGCATTAAGAGATAGAAGAATTTGATATCTAGTAACATAGTCCAGATAGGTGGTTCGCTTCTGGCCCCGGTTTGGCTACGGAAGTCTCGGGTTCGATTCCTGAGTCTGGATTCAAATTTTTCTATCTTTCAAAAATGCAATTATTGTACATGTTTTCTGTACTTCTGTTAAAGCTATTTTACTGTTATATAAATTATTAATCCATACTTACAAAACTGTAAACAACTCTAACACTAGAATTTACACCTACTTACACATCTTTCACAGCACAACACACCTACGTCTATCTCAGCCAAGGATTAGTTTATACAGATACCAACAATTCACTCCACTTCCACAATTACCTCCCAAATCTTTGAACACATATGTAATTTTTAAAGTTTACACTTATTTCATAAAATTAAAACACAATCGAAAACATAACAAAAAACCTCAATATAACACCGATCCTGTAAAAACGTACAGTACTCCCAAATTAATAATGCACATGCAGATCTTCGCTAATTGTCGTATTCCCGGAAACACTCGAATCATGGAATCGTAAGAGCCCTAAACAAGGCATTTGCATTTTGCACCTTGTTTAAAAGAGATAGGAGTCAATATCATGTGTGCACAATCGAAAACAAATCGGGCGTTCGGCAGCTGTCGCCGGTCAGCGAAATGTCTGTCAGTCGTCTTTATATATTGGTAGTGACTGCACGTGTTCTCTATTTGTGGAAATATATAGAGCTGCTATTACACACCCTTCTTGGTAAATATAATTTCAACATTAATTAGCTTATTCAGATTTAAATAGTATATTTTGAAAAAAGGAAAATAAATAACATATTTCACGTTTTTTTAATATTAAAAAAATAAAATACCTACATTAAATACATATTAAGTACTAGAAAAACATTTAAAAAATGAGATTTATTTAAATTAAATAAATAGATAAACATGCATAAAAAATATATACCTAACTCTGCCCATGCCATTTTCTTTCAGACGAATTCTTCCAAAATGGATAAATTTAAACGTGGAAAACCGCTTAATTCACAAGCACGGCAAATGGTATTTAATGTGTACCTTTATTTCTTAAATGAAGCCAATGTTTTCAACAGAGACCATGATGGTTATTTTAAAAAAATTCAAGACCGTGTTACAAAAGCTACAGGAATTTCGCGACGAACTTTGAGTAATATCTTAAACGAAAAAAAACATAATCAATCAAAGAAATTTTCTACACCGAAAAAAGGAAGACCTAAAAGTAGATTTCGGCTGGTACTTGATGATTTCGACTACTGTGTTATTCGTAATATGATATACAATTTTCAATTGACGCTGAAAGAACTCCCAACTGTAAATAATTTAAGAATAAAGTTGATCGAAGCTATTAATTTCAAAGGCTGTGCCGAGACTTTAAGGTTGATCTTGAAAGACATGGGGTTTAGGTTTCTGAAAACTGATAATAACAGACAATTACTTATGGAAAAACATGATATACGCCTAAAAAGGATCAAATATCTCAGAGAAATACAACAGCTGAGGAGTTCTGGTAGAAACATAGTATTTATGGACGAGTCGTATGTGCACACATCACATACTAAGGGTAAAACTTGGCAAGATAGCAACAAAAAAGGTATCAAACAACCCATTTCCAAAGGAGAGCGAATAATTATTGTACACGCAGGCAATGAAAAAGGCTTCGTCCCAGGGGCTCTAATGTTACATAAATGTGTCGACTCAGAAGGTGACTATCATAAAGAAATAAACGCGGAACGTTATCAAACTTGGCTACGCAATCAATTGATTCCCAACTTGCCTCCTAATAGTGTGTTGGTAATAGACAACGCCCCATATCATAATAAGCTGTCTGTGAAACCACCAAACTCAAACACATCTAAACCACAAATGACAGCTTGGTTACAACAACACAACATTCCGCATGACCCAAAGAAACTGAAACCCGATTTGTATAAAATTATACAAAGATACAAAGAAAATTACACAGAATTTGCCATTGACCGTATAATGGAGGAACATGGGCATAAAATTATACGATTGCCACCATATCATCCCGATTTTAACCCTATTGAAAATATTTGGTCCCAAATAAAGCAACACGTGGCCAAGAGAAATATTGCAATGACTGTGACGTCAGTTAAAGATGCTATATTAGAAAAAATCAATAAAATAGGACCAGAAGAATGGAAAAAAGTTTCTGATCATGCGGTTCAATGCGAAGATGAATATAGAAAATTTGAGCCAAGAATCGATAGTTATTCCGATAAACTGATTATTTACACAGGTGATAGCAGTGAGGAAAGTGTAAATGAACAAGAGCATAATGAAACTTCTGATGAATCTGCGATGTCGGGAATAGAGGTCTTCCTCGATTCTGATTAATTTTTTTATAATTGTATTATTTTTCTGGAATGATTAGTGCTGTAAACAAATTTGAACTGAGATTTTGATTATATTTTATGTAAACCTCTATTTGAAAACGTTTTTTTCTCCTTCTAATAAAACCTTATGTTATTTAAACCTTTTCCTCCATAATTACACCAACTTCGGTAAGACACTTGAAAACTAATCACTCCAACAATGATTGTAGCGTTTTCGCTATTTACTTACATGGAATTATCGAATCAAATTTCGTTACAGGTAAATCAAATCTGTTTTAGCACAAAACACATAATATATAAAATTAGGCATAGAGAAATTGCTCTTAACCACTCTATATAAATATCGTCTTTCGACGCTCGGGTAATACGACCGTTGCCGAACAATGACGAAGATTTCCGAAGATTTCTATGCGCATTATTACTTTTGGAGTACTGTACTTACCTTTCACTTTTACAAAAAATGGGTGACCCACTTCAAAACATGAACGTGATAGACGATATTGAAATTGCTCGTGCAATAGAATGCGACTGTACTAAGCTTTCATCATATAAGCAATTTAAGAAAAGTGACCTTACAATATTATCGCAAAACATACGTTCTATTTATCGAAATTTTGATATTTTTTTGGCTTCAATAACTGCCCTATCTTTTCACCCAGATATTCTAATACTAAGTGAATGTAGACTTAATGCGAACAAACCTATACCTCAGCTTGATAATTATAACTCTTACTCCACTGTATGTCAGCTAAACCAGAACGATGGCGTAGTTGCATACATTAAAAAATCACTACACCACAAAGTAAAAGAAATTAAACTCACTCAAGCTTCTTGTCTTCAGTTGCAAGTACTCAATAACATTATACTCTGCATTTATCGATCCCCATCTAACACAAATGCTGATAAATTTATTGAATCCCTCTCCTCACACATGGATATCTTAACTACACAAAACAGCATTATAATCACGGGTGACATTAATATTAACATTACGCCAAAATTGGTCGAAACAACACGTGAATATAATAACAGAGTTAACTATTTGAGTACTCTTTCCGGTTATGGTATTCTGGCTGGACATACTATACCTACAAGAGAGAAAAACTGTCTAGATCTTTATATGCTAAAGTTAAAAAAAAAAATATTCAGCATTCATCGCAGTCTTGAAAACCACCATTACAGACCACTTTACAACTCTCCTCTGTGTATCTAAATCCAAATTAAAAAGTCCTGTAACTAAAACCAAAATTTATATAAATTATGAAAAAGCTCTAGAAGATTTTCAACGGAAAAACCTATGCAGACTACTACTTTTAAACGATCCTAACACTGTAACAGACACCTTAATAGCCCAAATTACTGAGCATCTAAAAGCCAACACCACAAATATTATTATCCCTAAAAGTCAGCGTACTATGAAGCCATGGATCACTCCAGGCATTTTACGCTGTATAAGAAATAGGGACAACTTACAAAAAAAGCTACGAAACGAGAGGCAAAATGATATATTATAGATCACCTACCTTCGTTATAGAAACCACTGCATCAACCTTATCAAAAAGCTCAAACGAAAATATGAAAGAGAATTGATTACTAATTCAGTCAATAATAATAAAAAATTATGGAAAAATATAAAACATATAACTTTCCACAATAGCTCAAAAGATAACAACAAAGAACTAATGCATCTTAAAAATAATCCTACAGAGTCCTTGAACTATGTAAACAAGTACTTCGTAAACATAGGGAAACACCTTGCCCAAAATATGCAAACCAATTTAGGTCAATATGATAAGACTTATAACATATTACCTCAACTTAACTCTTTTGGTCTATTGGAAACAGACACAAATGAAGTTGAAAAAACACTCATGAATTTAAAAGCTGAGTGTAGGAGCACACTCAGCTTTTAAATTCATGAGTGTTTTGGCTGGGATAACATTCCCACCATTGTTCTGAAATTGGCCAAAAGTGAACTTGTGCCCATAATAACGCATCTCGTTAACCTTTGCTTTCAACAAGGTACATTTCCTACTCTACTGAAAAAGTCGGTCATTGTCCCTGTGTATAAAAGTGGGGACAAAGATGATGTCGAAAATTATAGACCAATTTCCATTCTTCCAGCTCTCTCCAAAATATTGGAAAAACTTTTAAATTCGAGGCTAGTAAACTACCTCAATAGATACCAAACACTGTCTCCCTCGCAATACGGCTTTCGACTATGCAAGTCTACTTAAGACGCAGTTTTGGCACTCTCTCAACTTGTCACTGAAGAACTAGATAAGGGTCATAAGTGCTTATCTCTGTTCATAGACCTAAAAAAAGCGTTCGACACCGTTTCAGTCCCTATTCTTGTACACAAACTGGAAAAATTGGTCTTAGAGGTTCTGCTCTATCTCTATTTAAAAGTTACCTATCAGAGAGGACTCAAAAGCTGTGACTTAATCAGTATACCAGTGAGGACGTCGCGGTGTCATACGGAGTCCCGCAGGGAAGTGTACTAGGCCCAACACTTTTCCTTTTATATATTAACGACCTATGTAGTCTGAAAATTAAGAACGGCCACATCTTTTCCTACGCCGATGATACTTTGATAGTCTTCGTTGGAAATACATGGTATAATGTAAAGCAAAATGCAGAACAGGGCATGCGGTTGGTCGCCAAATGGTTAAAGGACAATCTTCTTACCCTAAACACCACAAAAACGAACTACATCTGTTACAGTATCCAAAATCAGACGCGACGTAATGCTGCTCTTCAACTTGTGTGCACGCGCACGCGCACACACACACACACACGCACACGCACACGCACGCACACACACACACACGCACACGCACACACACACGCTGTTAATTTAAATGAACAATACCTATGGAAGAGCGTAGTCACCTGTCACAGGCATTTTTTGCTTACTAGGTGACTTCGATCACAGTTCATATAATGTAAAGTTTTAATGAATCAAATTTATTATTATTATTAAATTACATTTCCATAACTTTATAAAATTGATGATATCGTCGTAACTCTAGCGGCAATTATTTTTACTACGTTGAGATAGGCAGAATTTACTATTACGAAGCTTTTTTTTTTATTTACTTTGGTTTAGAAGGTCAGACGAATCAATGTCACTAATATCAATATTAATATATTAATCATAGAGATCTCTATCTTCATGATACTAATCAACATGTCTATGTCAGCTTGATCTACGCAACTGAAGAGGAAGTATGTGGTGTCGTTGACAACGGTATATATATAGGTATATATTTTAGAATCTCTTTTGAATAGAGTACCTATATACGGTTAATATAGATATTATATAGGATGTTCAACACCTGACAGGCCATCGACGATGTTGAATCGACGATGTGACAGGCGCATTCCAAAATACTTCGCACATAGGAACAATAGAGTATGTTTAATATTTTTATATTGCTGAAAAAATGATGAAACCAAATGTAATAATTTGGAATCATGAATAACTCCTAAATCCTTTATTTGTTGGACTCTAAAGACAGTTAGACCTTGGAGCGTGTAATTAAATATGAGTGGATTGGGTTTTCTAGTACCTAAAATTACTTACTTTATCTGAATTTATTCTTTGGTCAAAATTTACAGTTGACAGAGAAGAGATATACCGCCACGTGTGCAGCGAGAATTACAGTGTAGATAAACCATAGACGTATAGACCAGAACTGCGCCATAACTCCACAAAATTGACCACTCCCTAGAAAAATACAAAGCTACTTTGCGGACAATACCTGCCAAAGGGCCGCACGAGCTTTTTCTCTTTCACGCTAAGCAATCAATATTTACTTTTTAATTGATGATGGCGTGGTCCAGGTCTATATTTATCAATGGGATAAACACTCTAGACCAGAGTTTAGCCGCATTGGAAATAGTGGGACAAACTATTTCCATAAATCCAAATATAAAATGTTAATAGGATGAGAACCTAGGTTATAGACAATAACAACAAGCGAGAGCGATGCTAAAAAAAGTGTTAATTCCTCTTGGGGCGGTATCATATTATTGACATAAAGAGGTCAGGACTGCGCCATGCCTTTCAATTAAAAAGTAAATACTACTGCGCCATAACCTCACAAAATTGACCACTCTCTAGAAAGACACATTGCTAGTTTGTCGACAATACCTGTCAAAGGCCGCACGAGTTTTTCTTTCTTTCACGCATTGCATTGACTGCAAAGTGAGTTAGAAAAAACTCGTGCGGCCCTGCCTCTTTGACAGGTATGGTCCACAAAGTAGCGTTCTCTTTCAAGAGAGTGGTTAATTTTGTGAGGTTATGGCGCACCTACGTCTATGCCAGCACCAGAGCTTAGTGTCAGTCAAAAGCGAGTCCAATAACAAATAGGTTCCTAATTATGAAATGTTTGAAGTATAAACAAAAATTACAAACTTAAAACGTTTTATTAAACTTATAGAACAAATTACAAATATATATCTAAAGTAATTAAAACTGATTAGTAGCTAACTAACATAATACAACAATAGTACCTAATATAAAATAAATAAATAGTGTCTTCAAACAAGAGCTTTGGAAATCCTGAGATATCATTAAAACTTTTCAAAAAAGAATTACTAAACCAATCCAAATTACAGAAGGTTAGGCTGATTATCCATTGTAGGGGATCGAGTTTGCGGAGCGGAGAAAAAGAAATGCTAACCAAGTAACGAATAGGATTGTCTACCGCAGCGGAGCATTTCCCTTTTCACTCCCGCAGTAGGGACAACAAGCCCTGTGTCGCGGGGGACTTTACAAACATACAAGTCACGGACACAAAGCACCCCCAGACTCGAAACAACAATTTGTGGTTCACTTAAAGTAGTGTTCCGTGTAGGAATCGAACCCACGACCTCTTGCGTAGCAGTCGGACACTCTCTCTTACATATTTAAAGCAGTGCAGGTGCAGTGCAGTTGTAGCAAAATTTCGAAAATGGTTAGAAAATGGCCGTGAATAGTAAAATACGTGAATTGATCTCTTTGAGACTTTATGCAATCACATTGGTTATTATTTCTATTTTTTTCGATCCGATTTGATGGACAGACATTCAAAGCTTTTAGTTTTTTCATTTTTATAATTTTTTTCATTTAATATTATTCATGTTTCTTCAGTATGTAATTCGTATCTAAATTTCCAAAAAACTTTAAAACCAATTACCATTCCTATATAGTAATCATAAGACAGGGCTAATAAATAAAGTAAAAATAATTAACCACGTACCTACTTTTTAGGTTAAAGATTAGTTTTTAATGATATATATACATATGTATACGCTCAAAACGACCACAGAGGTATATACGAGGGGCATGGCAAAAGACCCAGGATACTCCTTGCCCTTTCAATTTATATTGGCAAGTTATACCATCGTAAACGCTAATCAAACTACATTATAACTATATTAATAACTAGTATTTTTAAGTATTCAATTTTTTTGGCTCTTAAATTTGTACAGGATGGAAACTCGTCAATAAAATGCTAAAGAAAATGGCTACCAGGCTTAAAAAGATCAAAAAGAGTAACTGCAATGCCGTCGTCAATTATAATCCATAGTCAAATTAAACTACTTGAGAATGCTCCTAATTAGGCTTTCTTTCAGTGCGCTAACCTAGAGTTATAGTATAAATTACAAGGTGGTTTTCTACTGTACTTGCCATCAATACTAGATTTAGTACTATCCGATGTAGACATTGCTTTAGGTGGAGGCTTCAGAGGTCGCGAAAGTCCAGCGATCAGGCGATCAGCACTTTCAACAAGCGGGTGAGGTCGCCGTAATCGATGTCTCGCTTCTAACTCTTTAGCGAATTCGATACTACGTTGAATCTCTGCAACGCTTTCTGATTGAGGCGGGAAACGTTCCAAAGTGCTACCAACTACTCCAAAATCAGTAGTCTCCGTGTCTATAATTTCACTATTATCTAATACCATTCCTATATTAAGTTTTATATGTACTGAACCTTCTCTAAATATAATATAGATTCTTGATTGATCCAATATCTTCAAAGAAAAATTATCATTAATTTTCAGAGCTTTCATTTTAATTTGGTACGGCTTAAAATTTTGTGACATTTTCCTTTGCTTATCTCTGATAGAGTTTGCAAATTCTACCGCTAGTACGGCTTCGTCTGCTTTTCGATGTCTATGCGTGACTTCTTCCTTTCCTAATTCTTCTATAACCGGATCTTTGTGATGAATTTGAGAGTCTATCATAACTTGTTGAAGAACTGGAGGGTCATTCAGCGAATGCCATTGCCAGCTTGCTAAGGGACCGATACCACGATCCAGTACGGCTCCATCAGTCTGAGTGTACTTGAGGCTGTTAGGCAAGCATTGTTATTATTTTTTTCTATTAGAGTATGTCTAGGTATCCACTTCTTTGGAGTGTACACGCCAAAGAAGTGGATGGTTAAGAACAACATGGTCAATTACCGTATTTTTCCACAATGATCAAATACGACTCCGTTGCCTAGATAGTCAAATGTTGCCAGAACTGTAAATGGACGAGATTTGCCATGTTCATCGGGTTCTCCATTACTGTACACGACGAATCGTTGTTGAGCATTAGCTTCTGCAACAAAACAGTAGCGAAGCCGTTCGGTTAATTGGGTCTTTACTATTTCTTTGCATTAAAAAAATAGTAATAAACATATTTTCAAAATCAAACCTTTTATTTGCTTTGAAAGGAAGAATATTTTTTTATAACCTCATATATTTCAAACCACAAGACGGATTTAAAGATTTAATTTAAGACATATTATGTAAAAATATAAATAAATCGCCTGCGCAAAAAAGATGCTAACAAGATATACTTAAGTATTATCATGCTGTCGGGGGCACAATACAAAGTATGAACGTATTGTGCCTCCGATATTCATTAATGACTCCGACTGCATTCTGCTCCGTTCTTATTAGTCGTAGCGTGATGTTATATAGCCTAAAGCCTTCTTCGATAAATGGGCTATCCAACAGTAAAATAATTTTTCAATTCAGATCAGTACTTCCTGAGATTATCGCGTTCAAACAAACAAACAAACGCTTCAGCTTTATAATATTAGTTAGTATAGATTATTCACAAGCGGGACATTTTGCTAAATTGAAATCACCGTCCGAATGGCCGTCATGGAATGAACATCAGTAGTCTTATTACTTTTCCCGCACAGTTCTTAGATTTGGATTTCAACTGCCGGATAGATCATACCTTCAGCCTCATAATAGTGAAGTGCGAGTCGCCCATTCTTGTAGTACCAGCGGCATCGGCCGTTGTCATCGAACTCCGCTAACTTCTCACCGGTGTCATATTGCATGTATCGTTTATATTTGTTACGTTCGAACCAGTCAAACTCAGGCTGGGCCGGGTACATGCGAAATACATTCATCTGGAAATCCAAAAGCTTTAGTTTAGTGGCTAGATGTCGTATCAAGGTTTATGAGAAATAGATTGACATCAATGTAGATATTAGGTACGGATTGGGACTGTTTGGGCCCTTTCGCGTTTAGGCCCGCCGAAAAAAACCTTCGCTATAACAGGGGGGTGTCACTCCGCAGTTACAGATATTCGGGCTGTCTCTCGGCTCGCACGACAGTCGCGGTCACGTCGTGCTCGCGCATACTTGAAAATATTTTTTTCTTTTCGACACCTGCAATGTCTTCTAAGCCTAAACATCAATATGATCCGTATAAAAGATAGTACACGTCGTAGTCACACCACAATATCACACCAGTAGGTATGACAAACGGTATTTATTTTCTCGTTTGTCACACTACTGATTTTTACACAACATGTAATGTATTTATTTCCGAACTAGTGCTGTCCGAGTTATCTACTTTGTTTTAAAACTTCAAATTACGTATTAACCAATGTATTAGCTTATATACTAAATAAGGTGTAACACGCTTTTATCAACAAGTACGGGCAAGCCAGCACAAGTACGGGCAAGCCAGCACAAGCAAGTGCAACTAAGTTACATACTCATACTTAAATTATATTATTTTGAACTTTTTAGTTGACTGTCGAGTAATAAAAGCTTGTTTTTTTAAATTTTTACTATTTTATTTAACGCAACATATAAGGAAATGTCCCAATGTTATTTCGCCATAATAGTTTTAATTGGCACGAAATTATAAAATTATCTTTATCAGTTTGGTGGACCCTTCATTTTTTTGTATATTTATATTCTTTTCATTTAATAATACTGTTATTAACTTTAGTATGGTTACGTAGGTTATTTATCTTTTTGTTTAACTGGGAGCGCCAACTTTCACAAACGTTGATGGTTCTGTGTCTTTGACCAACTACATTCCAGTCAGCAATATATTGTTCATCATTTAGCCATTGACGGCCCATGTATGCTATGAACTGTTTCATCTTTTCCCCGCTCAATTCAGTTTTTATGTACTCCCATTCGTTTTTAACAAGTTCTAACGGAGTTAGCGGCAGTACCGAACATAATCCCACAATTATTTTATGTATTTTACTTTTCAAACCAATTGATTTCGCTTTCCGCCATAAGTTCTGACTATGGTGATAGTAACACTTTTTAATCGATTTAAGTGAAAACAATATTCTTAAAGCATTTGCTACAGCAATCTCGAAATCTGCGTGAAATACAGTGAGACACCAATCGGGAAATTTAGTTTTCAAGATGTCGAACAATGCAGCGCATGTTGACTCTTTATTGTCACTCATGAGCACATGAATTAGTGGTACAACTGAAGTTTTTTGAAATGTGCTTCCCAAATCACCGAGGATAGAAAGCAATTGTGGAAATGGTTGTGGACAACTCTTAAAAGTCGCATCAATAAAATATTCTTTTACACTTTTTAATAATACCTTTGCGTCTTCAGAACAAAATATTAATAGTTTGGTATTCTCATATTGATAATCAGTGATCAGAAATTTTTCAAATGTAATAGGTGTGTTACCATATGAATCACGGATTATTCATAGCTGTTAACATGTTAAATGTTAAAGGTCAGTTGCATTACTTGTCGGTAAACCGACTTGATTATGTTGGTACTGCACTAGCAATTACGGTATACATGGTGTGTAACAGTCAGTAGTGTGACAAACGAGAAAAAAAATACTGTTTGTCATACTGGTGTGATAATGTGGTGTGACTACGAGTCGGTAGGGGAAAATTCACGGTTCGCGCGCGGTTACAAGTTTCAATTTAGCTTGCAGGCGGATATCTCTGGCGAGTCTAGGTGTATTTTTATACCTAAACCTGACTTTTGTTAGGGAGTGAACCTTCTGTACGTAGTACTATTACTTATTCTGTGGCTATATTTCCCTTTCTTGTTTGCGCATGCAAGCCGCTGCGTGTAGCCAAACCCTAAGTACATTTTGAATAAAGTACCTACTAACATGAAATAAAATTCTCACTTAATCAGTAACAACTACAAATCACATAGAAAGACGTAGGAATAAATCTTCATTACCTTTCGTACAACTTTCTCCACAGGAAGCACAGTCCAGCCATTCTCTATGAAATTGCGATTGGACAGACGGTAAGAAATAACGCCACCTCCCTGCAACTTAAGTTGAAAAGCTTTGCTATACAAGGTTATATTTGATAAAGTGCAAAGCTCGGACATCCCAATAAGATTTTTACTTCAAGAAATCATTTAAAAAAAAGAAAATAAAAATATTGAAAACTTGCCGAGTTAAAAGACATTCAAGTTCTCTTATGTTCTTCGCGCTATCGTACACATTGCGTCACGCAATACGTAATTTATCCAAAAATAAGTGATGATTATGGTCCACATCACATTGTTTTCATTTTTTTTTTTAAATAAAATAACTAGCAATGTGAGATTAAGTCCCACATTACTAGCAATCTTGTTAACCCCTCCAGCTAAGCTCAAAGGCTTGTGTTAGAAGTGGGTTCACGTCAGTAGTATAATGGGTAGGATTCGATCCCGCGACCTCACGATTGCGAAACCGATGCCGATGATCTGGAGTGTTAGAATTAGTGATCAATTAATAAATTAATGATTGATTAATTAATTAATTGAAAAATATAATTGTGTTACTGATTCTGAGCAAACTACTTTCAGATTTGCACTATACCAAGAATAAAGTTGTATATGATGCACCAGGGCCGGATCTAGGGGGGGAAATCGGGCCACGCGCCACGATTAAGAGGTGCCAAATCGGGTGAAATGATTTCCACCCTCTTCCCACCATCATCAAGATATTGCCCCGCCTTGAAGTAACCTAAGATTCGGCACTGCATGCACATGGAATGATAAAAACTTCGACACAGGTTTTTACATTATGTACAGTACGATCAACGTAACTTGACCGGATTGAAGTTAGGTTTTTATCACTTTCGCGCATGTCATAGAGATGCGACCCTAAAATTACTTACGAAAACGATTAATCGATTAAAAATACTAACAACATTTTAATTCAACAATATAAAACACTATAAATGAGTTCATAAAAGTTTAAATTTAGAACAGTTACAGTAAATAATAAAGAAACTTTGAAAAACAATTTCTTTACCAAAATAATCACAAAAAAACATGAATTAGTAATACTAATTAAGACAATGTAATGCGTAATCGCATCTCTAATCCTCTTGGTTTAGTTACCGCCCCCGCCCCCGCTTCCTGTCACCATTTACTTCCAAAAAATGCTTCTGCGCAACCACTTGTCGCCTCCTTCAGTTCGGCCTAGTTACGTTGCTCCAACTGTACTGTATAAACCTTTGTTTATACAGTACCTATTAGTTTACACCCGCGGTTCCGCCCGCGTGGATGTCTCTTATCGCGATAAAAAATAGTCGTAAGTCCTTTCCCAAGTCTCAAACTATCTCCATAGGTACCAAATTTAATTTAAGTCGATTTAGCAGACAGACAATTATTTTTACATTTATTTTATTAGTTTGTATCAACGTCGGCTTAGCTTGTGGTTTCTGTTTATATTATTTAAAGTTAAGTTTAAAGTTTATATTATTTTAAATCTAAATGATCAAATATTTCTTCGAATAAGCTTAACTCCATAGTACCTACGCTACGCTGATAAGGAGTTAGGATAATAACCTAACCTATAAATGGATAAAATTCTGGTACCAATTAACAATGGCCTAATTCTGTCTAAGGTAAGTTGATTTCAATTATTAGAAGACGTTATTGTTATGATAAGTATTATTAAGACGTTATAGTGGCGAACCCTATAACTATGCTACTAAGAAATTGACAAACAGAATAACCAATTTGCAGAGCATGACTAACGCTCACGGCAGTCATGTTTAGGTTACTCATGCCAGGCAGGAATATAACCAGTACTTACTTTATATAAGAATTGAAAGAAATGTAGAAACTTGAACTCACTAAGTTGGTCTTAGGCATTTACCTGTTATTTATAGGTGTAATTCTTACATTATGATGTGTTGTGATGGTGGTAATAATAACATGTTTTTCTACTTGCAGTGATGGATATAAAAAGATAACACAGTTTTATAGAGGATAGTGTGAATGCAGTGACGTACTTAAAATCAAAGCCAGAACAAAGAAGTCCTCAATGATATCGGTATTTATACCTATCACTAAGCAGCAAAAAATTAAATCACATGTTGCATTTAATATAAACTGTGAGCCATTGTTAACAGTGCACAATCAAGAGGCTAAGTGTGATATTGTGGCCCCGTTGTGATAAACAAACATACATTGTAAAGTTGTTATGTATCTATTACCAGTGTTAACTTTTACTGTATTTTGTACAGCAATTAATCCAATTACCTCACTGTCGTGGAGCGGTACAGTGATCTTATTAAATTACTATTTAAGCTGTGAGTATTAATTCGGTGGTAGACGGCTCAAAGAAAAACCTTGTCTTCATAAAGATTTTATTGTGTTTAAATAAATCATTTCTTTTAAAATTGACTTGTTTTATTGGTTATAACATCAGGTATAGAGGTGGACTAGCCAAGTGTTGTTGGACATGGGTTAGAATTTGAAATAACCTAGTAATTCATGACCACCATTATTGTTTGAATAGGCAATATCTTGAGTGAGAGCAACTGTTTTAAGTCTAACTAGCTTTCCCTGATTGCTGTTGCTAGTTTTTACTCTGTAATAATATAAATTTATTTCTTTATTGACTTAATGTTCGTTACAATAAGTAACTTTTTATTTATGAAACATTGTTATTTATAATAAAAGGAATGTGTATAAACCAATAAAATTAAATGTCATGAATTATTTTATTTCATGTTTTGTTGTTATTGTATTTTATGACTTATTGTTTAGTTTATGCTTGATTTGGGTATTCTAGCTAAGTCATTAGGTGGGTTAAGTAATAATATAATATCTTGGGACAACTCACACAACGCTATCTGATCCCAAACTAAGCAGAGCTTGTACTATGGAAACCAGACAACTGATAAACATACATAAATATTTCTAAATACATACACATTATAGATAAATAACACCCAGACACAGAATAAACCATTGTGTTCATCACACAAAGTTTTATCCTGGGTGGGGATCGAACCCACGACCTCTTGCGTAGCAGTCGGACACACTCCCACCGCGCCACAGAGGCAGTACCTACTTATGTTGAATTGTATTGAGTACTAGTTATTTTTACTTAAGATTTTGTGATGTTCAGTATAGTGTTTTAGTTAATGCATTCTCTATATAATTTATCTTTTGCCAATGTAGGTAATAAATCTTTCTTCAGATAATCTATAAGTAGATGCCTATATTCCTACTTTCTTTAATTTGTCTCGTTTAATGTTTGAAAATCTAAGCTGTGATTTGAATAATCCAATTGTTTCTTCTTTGTTAACTTCTTGTAAGGAGAATTTATACATATATGTATAGATTCTTCTCATACAAGCTTTCGCCCGCGGCTCCGCCCGCGTGTATGTCGGTTATAGCGATTAAAATATATATTCTATGTCCTTTCCCGGGACTCAAACTATCTCCATACCAAATTTCATCTAAATCGGTTTAGCTGTTTCAGCGAGAAAGCGTAACAGACAGACAGACAGAGTTACTTTCACATTTATAATATTAGTATGGATATAATTCATTTCACTTGTCCTTTTATGTTGTTGGCTCTGTCCCTTGTTGACGAGGACAATTTTTTAGAAATATCATAATAAAAAAATTTAATCTATAAATATTATATAGCTAAAGAGTTTGTTTGAATGCGGCAATCTCAGGAACTACTGGTCCGAATGGAAAAAATATGTTTTTGTTGGGTAGCCCATTTATCGTGGAAGGAATAGGCATAACATCACGCTACGACCAATAGGAGCGGAGCAGTAATGAAAAATGTTACTAAACGGGGAAAATGTACGCATACGAAGTTGTGCGGGACATAGGGTAGGGTATATTAGTAAAATAGGGATTACAAGTTTGTGTAAAACTCCGTCAGTTTTGAAGTTAGATCGGTGAAACTTCGGTTTTAGCTTTGTCGTTTAAAATAATGAAACACGTGGTTTAGCGTTTTTGGAAATTCAAACCCTAAGGGAGTAAACTAGAGGTTGCAAGTATGTGTAAAAATCCGTCAGTTTAAAAGTGAGGTCTGTGAAATTTCGCACATGGATTTTGTTTAAAATAAAGAAATAAGTATTTCAGCGTTTTTGAAAAATCAACCCATAAGAGGATTAAATAGGTGTTACAAGTTTTTGTATGAAACTCCGTCAGGATTGAAGTACTTAAGATCTATTAAATTTCATATGGCTTTTTCATTTAAAATAAAGTGAAACGTATTTCAACGTTTTTGGAAAATCAATCCCTAAGGGGGTAAAATAGAGGTTGCAAGATTGTATGATTTTATGAGTGTTATGAGTTTTAAAGTTAGATCGGTGAAATTTCCTATTTAGCTTTTTCATTAGGTAAAATAGGAGTTGGAAGTCTATATGAAACTCCGTCAGTTTGAAATAAGATCTGTAAAAATTAGTGTTCGGCTGTATTGAAAACTTGTTTTTGGTTGTAAATAAAGAAACACGTATTTTAGCGTTTTGATCGATAACGAAAATCAACCCATAACGGGGTAAACTGTGCAAAGCGGGCGAAGCCGGGCGACAGCTTTATATATATCACATATATAGTTACGTCACTCATCTATACTAATATTATAAACAGGAAAAATTTGATTGTTTGTTTGTATTGAATAGGCTCCGAAACTATTGAACGGATTTGAAAAAACCTTTCATCGTTGTGAAGCTACACTAACCCCGGGTGACATAGGCTATTATTTATCCCTGTATTCCCATGGAACGGGAACAACACGGGTAAAACCGCGAGGCGTCCGCTAGTATATTATAAAGCTAAATAGTTTGTTTGTTTGTTTGAACGCGATAATCTCAGGAACTATTAATATAGTAGTTCCTGAGATTATATAATAGTATTTTTTTTATTGATGGATAGCCCATTTATCGAGGAAAGCTATAGACTATATAACATCACGCTACTACCAATAGGAGCGGAGCAGCTATGAAAAATGCTGGAAAAACGGGGAAAATTTACGCAGGCGAAGTTGCGCGGGACAGCTAGTCTGAAAATAATACTTTATTATTTAACAAGCCATAAATTAAACGACGATATAATTATAAAAATAACACCCACGTATAATATATTGAACAATTATGTGAAATAAAGACCACATTTGGTCTGCATCTTACAGCACATCCGAGAGAAAGCTACTATTTTAAAGCTTTACCATTTGACAGCCAAAAGAGAGCGCGAGGGCGAGATTGTCGGCGAAGGCGAGGATGTTTTGGCTTCGCGAATACCAAATCCATACATTTATCTAAGCCTTATTACTAAATTCTCTCGCGCGGACGAGATAGCGCTATGATCGCTTCGCTTCGCTGTAATTTCATTATAATAGACTACGAAACGCTTTACATCGGATGTTTCATCGTTGAACTCTTGGATGTAAGGATGTTGAACAGTAAGCGAATCGCCCCCCTGGAGAGATGCAAAATTTAGTGGCACTCGGGGACTGCCGCGGTAAAGGTATTGCATAGCATTTTTTATCAACTAATGCAATTATAATTTATTTTTTTCCATTACATTTCGGAGCAGCTCGTCTCGATTCGTGCGAGCTTCGTATAGTCATACCTTATACATATACGTTAAGCGAACGCTCGGCCGAGCTACATGGTAGGCGGAGTGGGGGTGTTAGGTTTTATTTTCGTTACGGAATTTCTTGATTCGGTCGCCGCGCTCGAAGCTCGCGATAAAAGCTATGCAATAGCTTAAAACCTCAGAATTCTTTACAGTATTAACTTAGCAAGGTACTTCCTGATTGAATACATATTATATAGTTTTTGAAACCTTACAAACTTAAGCTGCCTAGTGTTTTTAATTGGTTTCAATCTAGCTATCTTTGTCACGACTTTTGGCAACGCACTATAAGTCTATAAACCCTTCCCTGTTACTTCATATGTATTATCTTAAACCTAATAGGAATTAATAGAACTACTTACTTTTTGGTAGTTTTCTTTTACCTGGAACTCGCTCTGAAACCATAAGCAGAGCAGGTATATTACAGTGAACCCCGTGAAATCCGGCCTGTGGCTAATTTGATTGAACAGGTTGTACCTATTCCACATCTATAATTATACTCGACTGCCTCTGTGGCGCGGTGGGAGTGTGTCCGACTGCTAAAGCCGCAGGTCTTGGGTTCGATCCCCACCCAGGATAAAACTTTGTGTGATGAGCACGATGGTTTATTCTGTGTCTGGTTGTAATTTACCTATATTATGTATTTAGAAATATATAAATATGTTTATCAGTTGTATGGTTACTATAGTACAGGCTCTGTCTAGTTTGGGATCAGATAGCGTTGTGTGAGTTATCCCAAGATATCATTATTTTATTAACTAGCTGACCCGCGCAATTTTCTCCGTTTTTGCAACATTATTCATTGCTACTCCACTCCTATTGGTCGTAGCGTGATGTTATTTATATATATATATAATATAGCCTATAGCCTTCCTCGATAAATGGGCTATCCAACAGTAATAATTTTTCAATTCGGTAGTTCTGGAGATTATTGCGTTTAAACAAACAAACTCTCCAGCTTTATAATATTATTAAAGAAAAGTATTTACTTTTATTTCATACTTACCATGGGCATATATTATCCAGAAATCCAGAAAATACAATTTATATTATTAAAACTTTTCTGTCACGTGTCAATAATAATAAAAATCTTTCACCGTTAAAGGTTGCCTTTTCTAAAATATGTTTTATTAGTGATTAGTGTGATTACTTTCTATATGTATATACTTTCCGTAGGTAGTAATAATAATCTCTTTGTTTTGTACAGACCAAATAGAGTTACTCGTACCAAGGTAATAAAAATATGATTGATGTCAACAAAGAGAATTTATAACTTCGTAGGTAATAGTAGCCAACGTGTGGCCAGTTTGAAATGTAATAATGAAGGAGTCTTTATTATGAGTAAAAGTAGGTTGCAGACCTATTAATTATTGGGGGCGAAGGGAGTAGTCGATTTATCAAAATGTCCAGTTATGAAACTTCGCATTTCTTGGTAGGTGGGTAATCAAAATGAAATGAGAACTGTCATAACTGAGGAGAACACGTGCCGTGCGTTTGTGTCGTTCTGTAGTAAATTTATGTTGTGTTTGTGTTATTTGTTTGGTGATTATATTTTAATTGGCCGCCTCGTAAGTAAGGTCAAAATTCATTAAAATAGAAGAAAATAAACTACCAGGATCCTTATTCACGTTCTTTTTTTTCTTTTTCGCAGCAAGCCCGTGCGAACTGGCGCATACACGGTGATGCATTTCTAAGCACAGCTCTCTATTTACCATTATGACAAGATTTTGACAGTTCGCACGGGCTTGCCACGAAAAAAATAATGAATAAAGACTCTGATTCTCCAGACCTTCCAGACACCTCTGCTCCAGGAACTCCAACTTTTTCTTCGCCTCCTCGGTTAACAAATTCCCCTTTAACTCCCTCAAATCCATTAACGCAATTTGCATGCATGGTCTGCAGCGTTACTGAAACAGAACTGAAAGAGAATTCTAACAGCTCCCGTAAACGCCCCGTAGAAGATGAACCCAATCGCCTTTCTAAACAGATTAAAAGTCAGGTTGCAAGGGATAGATAGGTATACATAATTTCTTATGGGAGGGTAAACTACTTCGTTACGTAACGCGTTACGTACGGCGCCAGTCATGCATACGGGAGCGGTAGGCAGGCTGCTCCTCTCTACTCTAACCCACAGCGCTCGCCGTAGATTAGTTTAAGTTATCACTTCTGTCGGGCATCCCGAGATGCACATCACGTTTTTTTATATAGGTAACAGTAACATTTGTGTGTCTCAGGTTTAGTTTACTATTAGTACAGTACCATTCTTCAACATTACATCACAAGAATGGGTAGTCTTTGGCGTACCCACAGACGTGAATGACGATGAGGCCTTGACATATTTGACCGTGGCCCCAGGTTGTAGTAGAATTCTTAAGATAAGGCGCATCAAAGACAGGACCAGAGTATGTAGAGCATCAGAGATATGCGTACTTACTTTTGATGGGCAGGTTCTTCCAAAAAGGGTCTTTTGCCATACATCCATGCCAGGGGAGCAAAACATCTTTCCCACAATATAGTGCCGCAAATGTTGCAGGTTTGGCCACGTAGAACCTATCTCAGGTCCAAACCTATATGCTTCAGATGCGGGCATGACCACACCGGCAGCGGGTGTGAAGTCCCAGAAAGCGAAGCATTCTTTATTTTATGTTCCGGTTCCCACTTTGCTAATAGCAAGGCTTGCACCGAGTATGGCAGGCAAAGGGCCATGAAATCTAATATGGCTGAAAATTAAATTTCGTATTCCGAAGCAAGCAAAACCATTCCTTCTGTCTCCCGGAGCTATGTTGACTCTCTGAAGAGTTTCCAACCCATTCACTCATACAAGAAGACTGGACTGTACTCCGCCATCCTGAGTCCCATGCTACCCTCTTTCCATCCTATGATAAAGCTGCAATGATTAATACTCCTCAATCTGCCCAACGAAATGGCTGTGCCCTCAATTGCCCCCAATCAGAACCCACAATTATTGATCTTCTCAAGTTAATTTCTAATTGATTTACACCTAACTAGTCTTGACTCCCCCCATAAATCCCCACTTACGCACTGCACAACGCTGCCCAAAAACTTATAAAATCCCTAATCCATTACAGAAATGGCCTTGCCACAAGTATTCCTTCAGTGGAATGTGAGGAGCGTGTTTTATAAGAAGCATGACCTCACATTCCTACTGAATAAGTACAAGCCCATGGCTTGTTCCATTGCTGAGATCTGGCTGGTTTCAAGTCTCAGCTTCTGTATGCCACACTATAACATAACATCCTTTTATGTGACAGACCCGATAGCTATGGAGGTTCCACCCTCTTATTTAAAAATCGGGTTCCCCTTAATCTCATTCCTTTACCCCCCTTAGATAACAGCATAAGCATTGTAGCCGCTAGGGTTAAAGATCTGACAATTGCGTCTATTTATATTGCACACCCTCGCCAAAATATACTTCCAATACTTAGAGCTACACTGTCAAATATGAGAGGGTCAGTGCTATTGATGATGATCATGATGATATGATATAGGCCGTGTGGTGCCGGCTTAAGAATAGTACCACCCCATCTCTTCCCGTGGGTGTCGTCAAGGCGACTAAGGGATTTCACTCCGGAGGACGGGCAGCAGCGTCCTCTGCGTACTTAAAGCCTTACTGCGATCGCCAACCCGCTCGCCAAGCGTGGCGATTATGGCAATTACCCCCAGGATCTACATACCAGTAGGTTTTACTGGGGAGACCCGTGCCCAGCAGTGGGCCATCATATGGGTTGATATGAGTGCTATTGATGGGTGATTTTAATTGCCATCATTTCAGATGAGGCTCAGAGAGGTGTGATCAATTTGGGTTGGGTATGGTTGAAATCTTAGATGACCTTAACCTTTGTGTGATAAACAATGGTTGTCCCGCTACTACGGTAGGGGCGACCTTCCCCTACCCAACAAAAAAGTTGCGTTGACCTTACGTTACCATTTGTATTTAATTTGTATCAACATTGGAGGAAAAAGTAGAGCTGATCCCAAAGCTAGATACTCAAAATTATAACACCCATCTCTTCCCAATGCACTCCTTCTTCGACAGTCTGGAGGGAAATTAATAGTTTAAAACTGGGTGTTCTTCAACAATATCTTCCTCTAAGACCAAGGAAGTCAGTGTACTTTTTTCTTCAACAAGACTGCTCCTCCACATATTCCTTTATTGGCGGAGTTGTCCATACCTTCGGAAGTTCCACCTAGAGATCCTCACGACGCTCCATTTTCTATTCAAGAGCTGGAGATAGTTTTGAAACATGTTAGGGACTCTTCCCCCGGTATAGATGGTTCACCTTTATCTTTTATCGTTAATGCTGGTAGCAATGTCAAAAAAAGTCGGTTTTTCTAGTGGGTGGATTCCAGATCAGTGGAAAACTTGAATAATTATAGCCATCTTAAAGCCCGGCAAATCCATGGATGACCCAAATTCATTCAGGCCCATTACTCTGCCATCAGTTTTACATAAATTAATAGAACACTTGATCAAAATATAGATTAAAGTGGATTGTAGAATCCAGAAACTTGTAACCTAAATCGCAATTTGGTTTCAGAAAGCTACTCATTAATAGCAGATATTAGAATTTCTCCATGTAAAAAAGACTGTTGTAGCTGCGTATGACAGTGTCCTCCTTTCCATTCTCAGGCAGAAACTGCATAAGCTGAGTCTCCCGGCAAAGATGATACAATTTGTATATGCAATGCTTGTGTCTCTACCTCTGGTCCTGAGAGTTCAGGGAGAGGAACTTGAAACAATGATAACCTGGAGGGGCTTACCGCAGGGTTTCATGTTTAGCCCACTACTTTATAACCTTGCCGATAGAGAATCCTGTTTAAATTTCAATTGCAGTATCCTTCAGTACGCCGACGACCTGGCTATTTATGTTTTTAGTAACTCAATCCTCGTCGCAGCATCATCTTTGCGACTTTTCCTGAACTCTCTAAACCAATGGCTATCTACACGGTCTGAGCCTTTCTGTGCTAAAGAGCGCGATTATTAACTTTTTCCGGAAGAAAATTTTGCCCGAAATTGAAATTGACATTTGTAGACTGAGCATCCCAGTAGTTTCCAAAGTCAAATTCCATAAGCTAGTCTTAGATTCTAAATTGTCTGGCGTTCATCAGTTAAATTATCTTACTAAAAACTGCGAGCGAATCTTCCCCATCTTAAAAGTAAGCTACTGCTGGTTCCATGTAACAAAGGGGCTTTGATTCAACTTGACAAAATTCAAGCTAAATTTCTTCGGGTCATCACTAGTTGCATGAGATCTTCCTCCATTAACGCATTGCAGGTTGAATATGCAGAACATCCTTTGAAACTTATGTGGCAATATTTGGCATCCCGTTTCTTTACCAACATGATTTGTAATAGTTCCCACACTCTTGTTCCTAAAATGTATAACTTATACCATAGTTGTTTACTCTACATTACACTTACTGGTCCCATAAAGAAGTTCTCCTCATTATAAAAACCTTCCGTTAATTTGAAAACCGTAAGGAGCCTATTGAAATTTCCTAAAATTCCTATTTATTCATACGACTATGAAGTACTTTGCTTTAAACCAAATATAATTATGGACGCTGGGATTAACAAAGAATCCACTAGCGCGGGTACGGCCTTCAGTGCTTTGATGGGAGAACATTGGAGTGGGTCTCCGAGATTTTATACAGATGCTTCAAAATTGAAATTGTAATTAAGAAAAAATTTAACAATTTGTAATGTAGTAAGTGTTACTATAACATAAAGGATTTCCTTGAAGATTCTGATTTGTTAAATGTTCTACTTCCTACTATGAAATGAGCAAACAGTAATAAGTTAGGTATTGTAATTTTGTATGTCCTTTTCTTTTATAATTTTGTTACACTAATATTTGTACGTCTGATAATATAGACACAGCCATGTTTGAACTAATTTAATTACTATAACACCATATTGTACACATGTTTGCGACAAATAAATTTATCTTTATCTTTGACTATTGATGCATAATCTAGGGTAGCAGTTTACTACCAGAATTCAGAAATTATTTTGAAATTTAAATGGCCCCGGGAGTCGTCTCCAACTTTTCTTCACTTCTAACCCAATCTTCCTCCCAACTTATTACAGCCCTGACCTCTCGGTAGAGGGTACATATATTCTTTGGCAATGACATTGAGGTATTATTGTACTATTATTACATAATACCTCGATGAGCACTGATCGCCTGTATTTGTCATAAAGGGCGTCTAAACGGCCCATTTTTACGGCAATTTGTGGCGGCACTATTGGCAACTAATTGCTCGGCCAATATTGGCAATATGTCTACAATTTTATGGCGCATGATCCAGTCTCTACAACCCGGCAACAATAAAATCGGAGGGCGACTGAAACAACAATAAAATTGGCCGGGTAACATTGCGGAAAATAGATCGCTCAGCGATCTTCCGGCAACCATCAAATCAATATTGGTATAGTATTATATTATCTGTGATATTGGAGAGTGCTGCCATGTTGCCGGCCACAGCATTGCCGCCACAAATTGCCGTAAAAAATGGCCCGTTTAGACGCCCCTATAATGCCATCTTATTAAACATTCGTAGATGGACAAAATAGTCCATCTACGAATGTTGGTGAGGATTCGAAACGTGGTATTTTTAACCCATTTTATTCAATTATTCTTTATTATGTACCTAATTATATTTTTGTTTCTTACAGTAACTAACAACACAAGTTGTTATAATTTTACTCACTCCTTCCATCGCACATCTGACATTGGCAGAATAGGCTATTTTACATGCTCTTTGGAATAGGCCATGGTATAAACTTCGCCTGGTATTCTCTTCCCACGATGACCTAAGACTACGTCACGATAAGTGTTGCCATTGATTGTCCTTTTTAGTTAATTTAGGGGCTTTCTCATAAATATATTGAAAATAAAATAAATTACTAACTATTTAGTATAATAACATGGAATAGGCTAGTTTCCAAACAATCAAAACAACAACTCTTTGGGAGTTGCAAAAATCGTTATTTTACCGCTCCACGTTTATCATGTAAAAATAATTTGTACATGCAGATAAAGTGTGTTGGTGCATTGAATTCTTGACGCTGGCAGAAATTAGCCTTAAAGGCTTGATTGCCAAAACATAAACTTAAAAAAAAACATCTCTAGAAATGTATGGGAATGGGAAATAAATGTCAAAACGTAGATTTTCTACAATTTTCTAGGAAGATGTCAATACAATAATATCGGTCTATGACGTCACTTCTTTTTCTAAACTATTTTTGATAAAAAATCCTATTTCACACAAATTTATTTGGGAAATAATCGTTGGCAGTATAAATGCTAATTTTATTTATTAATTAACCTTTGGATTTTTGTTAACATAGGAACTTTTTAATAAACTATTATTAAAATTGGAAACTAGCCTATTATCGACACCGGCAGTGCTGCCATAAAAAAATGAATAGAAATGTTTTTTTAAGTGTAAAAATGGCGGTAAGCTGACCTGCCATTAGCCACAGCTTCAAGTATAGCGAGTCTTGTAAAACATGAATTCATTTTATGATGATCTGCTAAAAACTAAATTGTGTACACATTATACTGTACTGTACATTATATACTTGACACTGGCAGAAATTAGCAGTGTTGCCAGCATTCTGAATGTTCTCCAACTAAGACAACCAATCCATTCCACTAAAAAAACACTAACTCGCTCTGGTGGATTATAGTTATTTTATAAAATTTAGGCGTGAATATCTGCTTGAAAATTATTATATTATTGTTTAAATCAATTGTATGTTAACATCTTAATTAGTGATATAGATGTTCTTCTGATATGATAGAGATTTTAATTTCTTTTTACCGTTCATTTTTTCTATGTAATATCTTTAAACCGTAAAAATACTAACAAGTTTACCAAAACAATCATAAAAAACATGAGTTAGTAATACTAATTAAGACAATGTAATGTAATGCGTAATCGCATCTCTGTATGATGTATTTGCATAGAAAAAAAATCCTTCCTATATCACAATTTAAACTAGATGTCGCTGTAAATGATAATTTATCAACTGTATGTCTCTGTATGAATGATACATATTTCATTTTAACAATCATGAGAAAAGTAAGTAAAGTATATAACTTTAAGCTCACATGTCATGGATACGAAATTAAAATTTGTGTAAATAAAATCTATTTTTTTTTACTCTTCAAAAATAAAAACTACTAAAACTAGTGGAAAAACTACTGAGTTGGCAACGCTGTAAATTAGCTGTTATAACGGCTAGATCGCCATTAGTATTTATTCGAATGTACTCTGTGATTGCCAAAGACAAAGAGCATTTTTACTGGAATAGAATAGATGCATAAGCTGGTACTGGTGATTGCTGGTGATTGCCATTGCCATAAATTCAAAGAAGAAGAAGAAGAAGAAGAATGTTTGTTTACTAAATGAATGTATTGCTCAGATTTTAAAAGCAATTTATTGATTTTTACAAGATAACACTTATTTACTACCTAGGTAATTCACAATTTTGTAACTTTCCTGTGAATCTTTACAATAAAGTAAGTACCCATAACTTGCTTATATCCTAAACCAGAATCATGCAGCAGAATTCAGAAACAATCCAATTTCTTCACATAAATAGTTAACTTTACTACAAATAAATTCATACTGGACTCGGAGTACCTACAAAAAATAAGAGAGTGAACTTAGAGTTGTTAAATTCCGCGGGACGTCCCGTTTTCAGCCTTCAGATTTTTCACCGGTTAGATCATTAGATGTCATCAGGAATCAGTCGCCAGAATACAATCAGTTAAGTTGGTAGAAGTTATTGATAAGATAGGCAATTGGCCTGCTGCCTTGTAAACATCATTATCTTCTCTCAGAAATTTAGAACACGCCTCGTACAACTCTATAAAGGAAGTCACGCTTTTTAAAGTAAATCAGTCACCTGCCGGTGTTATAAACAACATCTCTCAGTGTTTAGATTACAACGAATCGGTCAGTGAAAAAAGAAGTGTATAGAAGAAGGCGATAATAATAGTTTATCTTGGCTGCAAGTAATATCCTCTAACCTCGGATTTGAACACCAAGTTTGATTAGCAGTCCCTCAGTAAGCCCATAAAAAAATCTTGTGTTGCTGTTATGTGCCCTTTAATGTGTTGTTTTGTGTTGTGTCCTGATTTTCAGACCTCAGTTCTGACCTTTTTCAGTTTTCAGTATTTGGATAAATAGATCTGACGAATGAAACAAACTGCACTGTTGCAAATATAAATAGAAATATGGAGGAGCTAGCGATGTGTAGAGTCTGTCTAGCAAGAAATGTTAGTATGCGTTTGATAGCTAACACATACCTCCAGGAAGTGTATGAGGGTCTCTCTCTGATGCCGGTAAGTGATTGGAACATCTTACAACCTGTACGGGTGTCAGTATGTGCAGTAAAAAAAAACCATCTATCCCATTGCAAAATTTCATTAAGATTGGTTTATTTATTGATTTTATAATGTAAAAGTACCTGGATGACTGAGCTTTGCTCGGTTTTTTTAATCAATGTTTTCTAAAAATGAAACCTAGCTAGATCAAATTATCACCCCTGAAATCCCCTGCATACTAAATTTCATGAAAATCTCTGGAGCCATTGTCGAGATTCAGATTAAATATTTAAATAAAGCTATAATTATAGTAGTAGAATTGCTTGTTTAAAGGTACTTATAACATAAGACATGTTGACGAAGCCAAAATGTCAAATAATTATTTTTTCATAGATTCTTTCATGTAATAATGGTGATATTACATCACAAACATGTTTACACAAATGATGAAATGACAAATAATTATTTTATTTAATAAGTAGTAATGGTGATAATATGTCACACAGTCACCCAATAAAATGTTGTGCACTAATATAGTCCGACCATAAGCATTAACATAAAAATTTAAAACACTAAAAAGTGTTGCCTGCCATTATTGACCTGTATGGTACTTTGTAAGCTGGACTGGCTTATCCGTACCAATTGACAACTAGTTAAAATGATTTTTGACACTAGCTGACGACACTTTGATAGTCTAGTGAGATATAAATCCTACAGCCATGCTGACATGCTAAACTACTAATGTGCTGGTGTGATGAACGGTCACCCATCTATGTACTGAATGTTGCCTAACCTCTTAGATATCTTGATCTGCTAGGTCAATCGCTCTAGACAGTATTTTTGTCTAACAGTTGGAGACAAAAGACAGCCGACCAACACAAGTGTGTTACATGTGCTGTGCAGCTCTGCAGAACTGCTACCGGCTGAGGCAGAGATGTCTGCAGACTGAAGAGCTGCTCACACAAGTGTTGAGCAGTGATGTGGTGAGACTACCTTCCTAATAACTTTTCAGTAGCACAGATCATAAAAGCTATCACCAATTGTACATGATATATTGTTTGAATGCCAATGTTTAAGGTGTCAAGAATTATAAAAAATAAATATATATTTAGTTTTCAAGATGTAGGTAGTTATTTTGTAGAAAATCCCTTAAAAATTTGTTAACCATAAATTACTAAGAATTAATTATATAATAATGACACATCTGTACTAAAATACATATTAAAATTTTATTGGCCCTTTTTGGCATATGATACCATTTCAAAAACATTAACTATGTTGTATGGTATTCTACTGTGAGGGAATGGTGACACATTTCCGTTCTGCAGAAGATTTATTCAGTAAATTTAAAATTTAAGTAATAGACACTTGATTAGGTAGATTTTTTTTTTATGTATGTTCATAAAAATATTAATACCTTCTTTATAAGAGTGATATATTATTTTTATATATTAACACACAAAGCATAAATTAGTTGTACCTACATCTAGTTATTTTATAGGTTTTAATCATACAATAAAACCCAAGTGATATATATGTATAAGTTTGAATTTCAATTCAAACATTAGACAGACATACAAACCCATATAATGCCCCACTGCTGGGCACGGGTCTCTCCACTAGAACCTACTTATTATTATAAATCCTTGGGGTAATTGCCATAATTGCCACGCTTGGCGAACGGGTTGACGATTGCATTAAAGTTTCAAAGTGCTGCCCGTCCTCCGGTGTGAAATCCCTGGGTCGCGTTGACGAGACCCATGTAAAGAAATGGTGACACTATTATTAACACAAACTTTAAGCTCACTTATTGCAAGACCATCATAATTTGCTGCCTGTGGCGCGGTGGGAGTGTATCCGACTGCTACGCAAGAGGTCGTGGGTTCGATTCGTAATCCACAAATTGTTGTTCCGAGTCTGGGTGTACTTTGTGTCCGTGACTTGTATGTTTGTAAAGTCCCCCGCGACACAGGGCCTGTACCCTACTGCGGGAGTCGTCTTTGTAAAGAAATTGTAAAGAAATTCAAAATCTTGATTTTTTACGATAATATACACTAATATTTTATAGCTGAAGAGTTTGTTTGTTTGAACGCGGTAAGCTCAGGAACTACTGATACGAACTGAAAAATTGTTTCACTGTTGGATAGCCCATTTATCGAGGAAGGCTCTATAGCCTTCCTCGATAAATGGGCTATATAACATCACGCTACGACCCACAGGAGCGGAGCAGCAATGAGAAATGTTGCAAAAACGGGGAATATTTACGCAGACCTCGATGAATGGGCTATCCAACAGTCAAAGATTTTTTCAATTCGGACCAGTAGCTCCCGAGATCATTGCGTTCAAACAAACTCTACAGATTTAAAATATTAGTATAGATTAATGAGGTTACTAATAATCTAATATACTGATTAGAAAATACTTGCTTCCAGTTTCAACCAATAAATATACAAGAAAGTGCACAAAGGTACAGCATTGTACACCCAGTTGTCCATATGAGCATGGATGGTGAGGTCCAGAGCGATACAGATGATGACACAGAACACTGGGACGAACTAACTGAGATTACAGCTGACCATGACATTGTGGACCAGGAAGATGATAAAGGTACTATAGAAGTAATTTTTATAGGCATTTCTTGTCAATTTTTTTTTTTGTTTTTTTATAGACGACTCCCGCAGTAGGGTACAAGCCCTGTGTCGCGGGGGACTTTACAAACATACAAGTCACGGGCACAAAGTACACCCAGACCCGGAACAACAATTTGTGGATCACACAAAGTAGTGTCCCGTGTGGGAATCGAACCCACGACCTCTTGCGTAGCAGTCGGACACACTCCCACTGCGCCACAGAGGCAGTCAAACTAAAGTTAGTACTAAGTTACTTTACAAATACAATAATTGGGTATTTGACTACTATCAAAATAAAATATTTTAAAATAACCAGGTAAAAATATGTCATGAAGTGTTCTAAAAAATATGTGCATTTATTAATTTAATGTGTTACTTAATTTATAATCATAAAGAGAAACACTGAAAGTAAATAATTTGACTATAGAAAACGTGACGTCATATGCTAGCATTCGTTACAAATTTGTACAGAGCGGCTCGTTTTTGACGTTTCTTAAAAAGAGGCTGATTTGACTTTAGTCAAATACCCTATTGCATTTTTGAAAGATAGAAGGTAAGATAGAAGATCTGGATTTCAAATTTTTCTAACTTTCAAAAATGCAATTATTGTATATGTAAAGGTACTATAATTCACTAGCTGTCCCGCGCAACTTCGTATGCGTAAATTTTCCCCGTTTTTGCAACATTTCTCGTCGCTACTCCGCTCCTATTAGTCGTAGCGTCATGTTATATAGCCTATAGCCTTCCTCGATAAATGGGCTATCCAACAAAAAAAGATTTTTTTAAATCGGACCAGTAGTTCCTGAGATTAGCGCGTTTAAACAAACAAATAAACAGACAAACAAACCCTTCCGCTTTATAATATTAGTATAGACTAGCTGTCCCGCGCAACTTCGTATGCGTAAATTTTCCCCGTTTTTGAAACATTTCACGTCGCAACTCCGCTCCAATTAGTTGTAGCGCATTGTTATATAGCCTATAGCCTTCCTCGATAAATGGGCTATCCAACAAAAAAAGAATTTTTCAAATCGAACCAGTAATTCCTGAGATTAGCGCGTTTAAACAAACAAACAAAGCAAACAAACAAACTCTTCCGCTTTATAATATTAGTATAGATTAGGGGAGGGATTGACTCCTTACATATAATAACATCAGCCCAATGTGAGTTGGACTCCGAATTTTTACTTTTTTGTTTTGCCCACATATAGTTTTTAGGGTTCTGTACCCAAAGGACCCTATTACTAAGACTACGCTGTCTGTCTGTCTGTCCGTCTGTCATATTTTAACAGATGAGGTATTTATGTTGCTGCTTTACCAACAAATACTAAAACAGAATAAAATTAATATTTAAGTAGGGTTCCAATACAACAATTGTGATATTTTTGCGGTTGTATAAATAATGGTACGGAACCCTTCGGACGCAAGTCCGACTCGCAGTTTGCCGGTTTTTTTTTTATTATGTTTAGGGTCTGGCTACACGCAGTGACTTGCATGCGCAAACAGTTTGTGTAATGTTGGCGCAAAAACTGTGTACGATAGCGACATGCATGCGGATTTATATTGTACCGTCTTCATACATACATGGTTAATAGCCTAATGGCTAAGGCATCGGTCTCGCAATCGTGAGATCGCGGGTTCGAATCCTACCCATTATACTACCGACGTGAACCCACTCCTAACACAAGCCATTGAGCTTAGATGAAAGGGTTAACAGGATTGCTAGTAATGTGGGACCAAAATCCCACATTGCAGACAATGAAGATTCGTCTAACTAAATCCCTTTAAATTTACAGATATTAAGGCGCAAACTGAAAATACATATAATGCAGTTATAGATGATAGCAAACAATACTCAAACTTAGATATAATAAAAAGTGAATTGGATGATGTTAAACCTGGTAAGTGTAGTATATAGTGGTACTAACATAATGCTCTCTTAACCGATTTCAGTTACAGTGGCTTATCTCATTAAAGACTAAATACGCAGGAGATATTATAGTCCACAAGTGTATGCGAAGACACAGGTGCATTCAGTGCCGTAACTAGCATTTTATGCGCTCGGTGCGAGCTTACATAACTGCGTCCTTGGTATTGGTACTGTTGGTAATTTCTGCGCCCCTTTAAGGTCTACGCCCAGTGCCTGTGCACCGCTGGCATCGCCCTAGTTACGGCACTGGGTGCATTCCTTTTCACTCACTCTCATAGATGAGATGGAATTCCAACACGACTGGAGAGAGATTAGGCGCAGGACTTTAGGCTTAACGTGCTCTCCGAGACATGGAGGAGTTTGACGATGTTCGAAAATGGTTACCCATCTATGTATCGACAGTGGTAACGTTGCTTAACGTCGCAGATATCTCAATCTACTCGGTCGCCACTGAGTCGGGGACCCCTCGTATTTAATAATACAAACAAATCTATTTATTATTATCCATTTTTAAGGTTCCCTAGCCAAACTGGCAAAAACAGACAGACGGACATGACAAAAGTAACTCTGTTTGTCAATTTCGTTTTTACGCTTAAAACACTGAACCAATTTAGATGAAATTTAGTATGGAGATAATTTGAGGCCCGGAGACATAGGATAGTCTTTTTTTTTTAAATAACGGACTAAGCCGCGGAAAATATTAGTTTATTATTATTATTATTATATGAAGTCACTGTAAAGAGTTTTTTTTTTTACAAATACAATAATTGCATTTTTGAAAGATAGAAAAATTCGAAGTCCAGACCCAGGAATCGAACCCGAGACTTCCGTAGCCAAACCGGGGCCAAAAGCGAACCACCTATCTGGACTATGTTACTAGACCTCAAATTTTTCTATCCTTGATGCTCGCGAGTTGGGCCCTCTTAGGGCTATCTTTCAAAAATGCAATTATTGTATTTGTAAAGTAATTGGCAAGAAATGCCTATAAAAATTACTTCAAAAGACTTTTTTGTTATAATATTTCTGTTTTTAGGTGTTGACGACGTAAAATTAGGTATGGAAGATATAACTGCAGGAGATAGTCACTTGAAGAGTGATGGTGCCGGCACATCTTCACACTCAGCAGATATACTATGTCCTAACATTGTGAAGGTAGTCTTGGAGAGAACTGTTCCAAATGATACTAGAACAGGTAAGAAACGACGCGTCCCTCCCCCCTTAATCTTTTTGAGGGGAGTGGGGATCAGGATTAATAGCACTGACCAAGTGCAAGTAGCTTATATGATGGGGAAGGATGTGTAATTGACTTATAGTGGTGGGTCGAAGCTGTAACTGTGTCCATAGTGTAGACAATGACTAATATTACAGTGAGGATATAGACATTTTGTGGCGGGGTAAATGGTGGGATTGGCGCTCTTCGCTGTTTTATGAGAACGTGTTTACGACGAATGGGGTGGAGGGATACATACGACACTTGCACCCTTCCTAGCATCCCGTTTGACATGACATGTGGCGTCCCCCTTAACATGGCATTTGGCGTCCCCTTAACATGGCATTTGTCGTCCCCTTATCATGGCATTTGGCGTCCCCTTAACATGTCATGTGGCGTCCCCCTTAACATGGCCTTTGGCGTCCCCTTTAACATGTCATGTGGCGTCCCCTTTAACATGTCATGTGGCGTCCCCTTTAACATGTCATGTGGCGTCCCCCTTAACATGTCATGTGGCCCCCTTATTATGGCATTTGGCGTCCCCCTTATCATGGCATTTGGCGTCTCCTTTAACATGTCATTAGGCGTCCCCTTTAGCATCACATGTGGCGTCCCCTTTAACATGTCATGTGGCGTCCCCTTAATGATCACATGTGGCGTCTCCTTTAACATGTCATGTGGCGTCCCCTTTAACATGTCATGTGGCGTCCTCCTTAACATGGCATTTGGCGTCCTCCTTAACATGGCATTTGGCGTCCCCCTTAACATGGTCAGCAACCCCCAACTCTTGAGGTCGGTTTATTTTTCTTATGTCAGATAGCACTCGATATTCTAATTACACTGTCTGTACCTATTTTTATTCACGAAGGTATTATTACATATATATTTTATTTTTGATAGGTACTTCTGAACTCAAGAAACTTCGACCAGCCACACGGAAAAAATCTACAAGAACGACTTCAAATAAACTTAACAGAAATGACCAAGAAGTGACCGAAGCCAGGGAACCTGAAAGTGTAGACAAAAGTATAAATAAAATCACACCAACAAAACGCACACACACTGGTGTGAGACGGTATTCGTGTGATGTGTGTCAAAAAAGTTTTAATTCTAAGTATCATTTGGTTCGTCATACACGCACACACACGGGTGAAAAACCTTATGTGTGTGATATTTGCAAGAAATGTTTCAGTCGTAATGTTTCTTTAACTAAACACATTCGTATACATACTGATGAGAAACCATTACCGTGTGATGTGTGTAAGGAAAGTTTCAATTTACCTGATACTTTAAAAGATCACATTTGTTCACACACAGGTGAAACACCGTTCTCGTGCGATGTGTGTAACAAAATTTTCTCGCACAGTTTTTCTTTACAAGAACACATTCGAACACACAATATTGAAAATATGTTCTCTTGTGATTTATGTAAAAGAAGTTTTATTAAAAAGTTTAATTTGGCAATTCATATGCGTACACACACTGGTGAAAATCCGTTTAAATGTGATATATGTCAGAAATCTTTTGCTGCCCCCCATAAGTTAAAAAGACATGTTCGGACACACACCGGTGAGAAACCGTTTAAGTGTGATATGTGCGACAAATGTTTTAGTAAACCATGTAGTTTGACAAATCACATGCGTCTTCACACAGGTGAAAAACGTTATATGTGTGATTTGTGTAAGAAATGTTTTAATCAATCATCTGGTTTGAAATCTCACATGCTCAAACACTCTGGTGAGAAACGGTATATGTGTGATGTGTGTAAGAAATGTTTCTTTGAAAAGTATAATTTAAAACTACATCTTCGTACACACACCGGTGAGAAACCGTTTTCGTGTGATGTGTGCAAGAAATGTTTTTCTGAACGTGGTCATTTAAAAACACACCTTCGCACACATACTGGTGAAAAACCGTTCTCGTGTGAAATATGTGGGAAGTGTTTTAGTCATAAATGTCATTTAGAAGGTCATAAGCGTTTACATACTGGTGAAAAACCGTTTAAATGTAATGTGTGTAACAAATGCTTTAGGGGTCATAGCTCTTTCAAAGCTCATCTTAACACACACGCTAGTGAAAAATTGTATTCCTGCGATGTGTGTAAGAAATATTTTAGTCAAGCTACTTCTTTAAAAGATCATTATCGTATACATACTGGTGCAGTGAAACCTCATGAATGTGCTGTGTGTATGAAACGTTTTACTTATCCTAGTCAATTGAAATCACACATGCGTCGACACACTGGTGAGAAGCCTAATTCGTGTGGTTTATGTAATACCTCTTTCGATGATCACAGTCAATTAAAAATACATATGCTGGTACATACTGAATAGTCTGGTATTTATATACTTTTTAAAAATTACGAATAATAAAATTGGTGTGTTTATTGAAGTCATTTCTTGCCAATTACTTTACAAATATAATAATTGCATTTGTGAAATATAGAAGAAGCAATAATAAAAGCCGTGATAGTTCTTTAACTACCGGCTAGATGGCGCATGCGAGGGCCCAACTCGCGAGCATCAAAGGATAGAAAAAATTGAGGTCTAGTAACATAGTCCAGATAGGTGGTTATATTCCAGCCCCGGTTTGGCTACGGACGTCTCGGGTTCGATTCCTGGGTCTGGACTTCAAATTTTTCTGTTTCAAAAATGCAATTATGGTGTGTTTATCTTTCTTCTGCTATTAAGCGTAAGTGTAAGCGGCTCGCAATCGAGTGGTCGCTGGTTCGAATCCCACCCATTATACTTAGTATCGACGTGACTTAATATGACTTATGTGCAACCCACATGGCTTTATATCATCCATCCCTAATTTCTTATAAATGTTAAAGTCAGTCTGTCAGTTTGTTACATTTTCACGGTACTGCTGAAACGATTTAGATGAAATTTGGTATGGAGATAGTTTGATTCCGAGGCAGGACATAGGATAGTTTTTATCGCCATAACCAATAATCACGCGGGTGAAATGCTAGTCTAAAATAAGGCACGAAACTAACACATGCAAAGTACATGCATACACACAAATCTTCATTCAAACACAAAACTTAAAATATACCTACGACACATGTTTAATTAAAATTAAATACTTAGATATCACAATAAGCATTTCTTCATACACTCTGTAATACTATCTTAGATATATTTCGGGACTTAATCGAGTGAATTATATATAGGTACGAAACATTTATTTACCCGACGTTTCGATCGAATTGCACCGATCGTGGTCACGGGTCGACTCTCTAATTCGTCTAATTCACGCGATTAAGTCCCTAAATATATCTAATATGTATAAAAATCGCACAAAGTTTAAAAAAGTACTATCATTTTACATTGAAATATTGCCAATTAAATTGTAAAAAAAAATAAAACAGATTTGGCATTTGACATGGTCTATCGATAAAAATGTAGACAAAGTCATTGAGAAGGTTATATTTAACAAATAAACTGATTATAACAACGTTTTAATACTTTTGTCAAGTGTATAACACCTAAATAATACAAATTACCATTTAAACTAAAATCTGCATGCGATATAAAAATCAAAATGATATCTTCTATCTTCTATATCTTGGGACAACTCACACAACGCTATCTGATCCCAAACTAAGCAAAGCTTGTACTATGGAAACCAGACAACTGATAAACATACTTATATATTTCTAAATACATACATATTATAAATAAATAACACCGAGACACAGAATAAACCATCGTGCTCATCACACAAAGTTTTATCCTGGGTGGGGATCGAACCCACGACCTCTTGCGTAGCAGTCGGATACACTCCCACCGCGCCACAGAGGCAGTAGAAGTACCTAGCGATTTTTTTTGTTAGCTTTGCTACACGCGGTTTAGGGCGGGTACCCCCCTTAAAGTTTATCGACTGAATTAAAAATCATTCTGTATAGCGTGACTTTACGTTCCTACCTTGTATGTAGGTATTGTAAAATCTATACTTATACTAGCTGACCCGCGCAACTTCGTCTGCGTAAATTTTCCCTTTTTTTCTTTTTTCTTCCTTTTTTTTTTACAACATTTTTCATTGCTGCTCCGCTCCTATTGGTCGTAGCGTGATGTTTTAACCTATAGCCTTCCTCGATAAATGGACCATCCAACAATAAAATATTTTTTCAATGTGGCCCAGTAGTTCCTGAGATTATCGCATTCAAACAAACAAACAAACAAACTCTTAGGGGTTTGAAAAATAGATGTTGGCCGATTCTCATAGATACCGGATAAGCACAAAAAATTTCATCAAAATCGGTCAAGCCGTTTCGGAGGAGTATGGCAACGAAAACTGTGACACGAGAATTTTATATTTTAGATTATAAAGCTAAAGAGTTTGTTTGTTTGTTTGAACGCGGTAATCTCAGGATCTGAACTAAAAAAATATTTTACTGTTGGATAGCCCATTTATCGAGGAAGGCTATAGGCTATACAACATCACGCTACGATCAATAAGAGCGGAGCAGCAATGAGAAATGTTGCAAAAACGGGGAAAATTTACGCAGACGAAGTTGCACATGTCAGCTAGTCACACTAATATTATAAAAGCGAAAGTTTGTGAGTGTGTATGTTTGTTACTTCTTCACGTCTAAACGCCTGAAGCGGTTTTAATAAAATTTGATATGGAGTTAGCTGACACCCTGGATTAACACATAGGCTAAAAACCGCGGGTAACACCGCAGGGCACAGCTAGTGTTATATAAATGTCAATAATTTAATTATTCAGGGTCCAGGTCAAGTTACATTAACAGACTGTATATCATGCACCAAACGATATAATAGAAATAAATATTTAAATTATGTGTAAGTGTTGTTTTAATTCCTTATTTTTCATGACATTCCGTATTTGGGTCTATTGACTAGGGATTGCAATCCCGCAAAACGGGATAACGCATTCCCACGGGATCCCACTGCTTTTATTAATCTGCTGGTACCGCAGCATCAAAACGCGGATCCCGCAAATTATAGAAAGTAATATATAATTTAATTCATTATAGGTTAAAGAATTCAATCGAAGTTGTGCAGGTTATATGTTGGGTTGAGTTTGGTATGATGGTTATAATCTTGTAAAAGTGGCAATAAATAAAAAGACTCGCTGAATCACACACAAGTATATTTTTATTAATTCGTATTCTCAAAAATGGCCAGAGATCGTTCTTTCTTCCAGTCGTCACCATCGACATTCCGAGTTACTCTCCCAATAGACAATGCCCAGAAATTAGTTCAAAACACATTATGTCGACTCCTTTCACCGAAGGCATTTGGTAGCTCGGGTAGTGGCTCGGCTCGGCTCGGCATGGCTATGATTGGCTATGGTTGGCTATGATTGGCTCGCTATAGCGCGCTGTGATTGGCTGGGGCGTTGTGATGTGTAACAATTTATATGCGACGTATACCCCTTAACCTGCAGCAAACACTTCAAAATGATACTCGTATTTGTTACGTGTAAGACGCGTTTATTCCGTAAGTATACCGTACAGTACAAAGGTACAGAGACGACTGGACGCCCGTGGGGAAACGCGGGGTTCGTCGCCTCGTATTACAATACATGTCGCTACAAAGTCAAGATTAGTTATCGCCGTTGTTTGTTATTTTTTTTATAATTTACAAGTAAAATTAATGTAAAAACACTATTTCTACTAGATAATTTTATAAGAAACACCTCTATAGGGCGATTTTGTTAGCGTCGATTAAAATTTGTACTAAGAGCCTAATAATTTTGTAACGCAATAGATGGTTTTGCTACAGCGTGCTATTCAAACCTTGCAGGCGTTCACTATTTTATTAAATTTAATAATAGGTATATTTTTTACCTATTGTATGTACGAAACTCAAACTTTAATTCGTGAAAGAAGCAATTATTGATGCAACAAACTTTTAGAAATTCTGCGGCCTTCATGTTAAACATGGAGGCCACCAGGCATCCTAATGACAGAATGACTGGTAAAAAAATATTTAAATTTATCTGAAACTATCTTATGTAGCAATTATTAAAGAAATGTAGCAAATATAAGCAATTGGGTAGCAATTCTTGAAAATACTTTTGGAGCCACTTGCCATAGGCGACCAGCAATTCTGCCCCCCGCTCTTGGCTTCTTTACATTACACCAAATAACTTCGTAATATAATTTTAGAAAAAAAAATACAAATAACCCATCACCACCTATTTTATCACACATCTGAGAGACCCTAGAGTAAAAACGATGTTTCTTTGTCAGATTTTACTCCAGTAAAATAGTCTGTAGGTGTAGGGTCACTGCACCCTACACTCATGTCCATGTTAACCGACTGCGAACTAATACGAGGTTGTGTTTTACTAATCACTAGATTCCACGTCACGGATAGTTTGAAGCCCTCTTCCCGATTAAAAGTTTTATGTTTTTTTATTGCAATCACGTATAATTCTTGAATAAAAATTGCTATCTGTGGAGAAGGTTTGTGGACGATGAAACTCAATCCAGTGATTGGTTTTCTATTGCAGTATGGGTTCTGCAATTGCCGATTTGTTCGGATACTACTTAGTCATCAGCCAAATCATTGCTTCTAGGTACATCATGATATATCTACGAGACACACTGGCAGAGCCCGGGCTCTGGCGTAGACGCTAGACCTAATATTTATTTATTTATTCTGAATCTATATTTGATCCAAAATGGAGGAGGCATTAGTGACACCAAACCCATTGGATTATAGGAGTCGCTCGTTTAACACTGTAAGTTGGTTCCACAGATTGTAAGGCCACTCCTGTGGACCATTAGTACCGACGAGGCTATACTGACGACGCGACACTTCATCTCAAAGTATTTTTATTCTTAATTCTTTAATTAATACAATAATTAAATTTTTGAAAGATAGAAAAAATTTAAGTCCAGAGCCAGGAATAGAACTCGAGGCTTCAGTATGCCAAACCGGAGCCGGAATCAAACCATCTATTGAAACTATGTTACTAGACCTCAATTTTGTCTATCTATTCCTGCACGCGAGTTCAGTTCGAGAAAAGGTCTACTGGCTGGTGTCGTACAACTTGTTGCTGGAGTTGTACAATTGATTCGTAGGCTAGGTCTTGATGTGGCTCTGAAAAAGACACTACAGCAATTGGTTCTGTAGCCCTATTCAGACGGCAGAGGGGAACAAACAATGCCATCGGTCAAGGAATATAATCGTGAGTTCCTCGCACAAATATGCAATTGTGTGTCGCTGGCACGGGGGAGGGGGTACAATTTAAACCCACGTCCGGGGCCTCTGCAGCTTAGGGGCCCTGTATCATTGATACTGTTAATACTATGGTAGCTACATCTCTGCATCAATTCCAATAGGCAGATAGGTAGGTCGTATGTCTATAATCTAGCGTATATCGTTCGCGATATCGTATAATCTAGCTTGACACAATCATAAATAATAGATTTTGATCGATGTCTATATGTTTCACTTTTCCGCTTAGCGTCCTAGCTCGCAAACAAAAACGTGAGAGTTATCTCACGTTTTTGTTTCGTCGTCGTAAATCGTAGTTATACGATCCAAAAATCAGGTATATTTTGTAATACCTTATTACAAGAGCCGTCGAACGGGCGAATAACATTCACTTTTAACGTAGCTCATAAGTAGGCTGTGATCCACATGATGTGTGTGATCAAACAAGTTGTTTAACGGTTTAGTCTAGCCTAGCGTGTGTGTTGAGATGTGCTTTGAAATAGCTACGATTCCTGAAGCATATTTGTTACACACATTATATTACACTTAAATGTTAATAACGGTTATGCAGAAGCGCCTGCAGAAATAGGTACGGCTACTTAAACGCATAAATTCGCATGCAAATTGCCATACCAGTTTCTGCAGGCGCTTATGAATAACTGTTAAAAAAAACAAAAGCTGTTCAAAATTGTTTACATGCGATGCGTGTAAAAATGTTTTAAACAGGCTAAACCGTTAAACATCTTGTTTGGTCACATACTGGTGTAGAGAAACCGCATAAAATATAAAATGTTTCCGTTATCCTAATCGATTAAAATCTACCTAATAGTTAAAGCATCGGACTCTCAATCGTGAGTCGCGGGTTCGAATCTTACCCATTATACCACCGACGTAAATCGACTCCTATCACAAGCAATTTAGCTTAGGGCTTAGCTGGAGGGATTAACAAGATTTTTTTTTATTTCTGAAGAAAAAAAAAAGTGGGAATGTGGGACTTGCATTACTAGCAATCCTGTTAACCCCTACAGCTAAGCTCTATGGCTTGTGTTAGGAGTGGGTTCACGTCGGTAGTTTGATGGGTAGGATTCGAACCCACGACCTCATGATTGCGACACCGATGCCTTAACCATTACGCTACCTAGTAATGTGGACTAGGCACATGCCTCGATGCGCCGTGAGTAGCCCTATAATGTGACTTGTGTAAAATGTAACCCAGTCAGTTAAAAAAAACACATACATTTTCACACACTGATACACTAAGAAATTTGGTTCATAAACAACATTTTAATTTACATTTAGGTAAATTCGAATGTTGACATTGCTAGTTAAATTTATTTAAAAGAAAAAAAAATGCAACCTACACAAGTTTTAGGACAGGAAAATTTCTTTGTATATTTATTGAGGATTAATGGAATTGTCGACGTAAGAATTACGAAATGTGTAGCCATTTTTACATAAAAAAATAAAAGTAAAATAGGAGTGTCGATTTAAAATTTTGTTGGAGTGGTAACACATTTGAATATCGGACGATTCCGAATGTGTGATAGCGCTCAAATATTTGGTCTGAGACATAAACAAAATTAATAGTAAGAAATTACAAGAATAATTACCTAAGTACATAAGCATAGACATTAATATGTGGGTACATCCTACAAAGAGTTCTACACCTATTTACCGAATAAATCAACAAAAAAACAATTATTGTACCTACCTAATCTTTTTATTTCTCACTAGCTTACTCGCACAATTTCGTCTGCGTAAATTTGTCCCGTTTTTGCAACATTTATGATTGCTGCTCCGTTCCTTTTGGTCGTAGCATGATGTTATATAGCATATAGCTTTCCTCGATAAATGGGCTATACAACATTAAAATAATTTCAATTCGGACCAGTAGTTCCTGAGATTATCGCATTCAAACAAACCAACTCATCAGCTTTATAATATTAGTATAGATTTGTGACAACCCTTGCACGTTAGATTACCGGCCGGTCTCAATAATTAAACTATCGATGGATTAGGGTACTAGAGGTATATAATTGACATAAGTTCCATACAAAATATGTCAAAATCCTACCTTTAGTAGCCAAATCCACCGATAGTTAGATTATTGAGACCGGCCGTAAGAGGTAGAGCATGTAGTTTCAACGGGTAATGAAACGACACACTTCTTGTCCAGACGTTTCGATCGCGCGGGGTATGAGAGGCGAGAGACGGGCGCGGACGTCTGCGAGCCCCTCGAAGAGACCCAAGTTGCTATAAACTCGCGCGGGACACCGACAAGGGTTGACGTAATTTATTTCTCTTGTCAGTGTGTTTCATTTGTTGTTTTAAAACATGCCAAATACTACCTGTGCCGTGCATGAGTGCTACTCATCATCTCGATTAAATAAAAATTTGCGATTTCATTCGTTTCCGTTATCAGAAGAAAGGTAAGACAATACATAGTCGTAATCAGGTACTCATTACTCAAACAGTCGTACCACGAAGCCGTCGAAGACTAAAAGGGGGTTTGAAAGGCGCGCAGGGAGGAGAAAGACCACGCTACATTCACAGCGTGGTCTCATAATGAATGACTGACGTAGTAATCGCTAAAATAATTAATTAGTGTAAACACAAAATTATTTTTTCAAAGTTAGATAAACAATAGGTATTAACAAGAATTAGGTAACTGGCGGTCTAATTAACTATAACATTGTGGCAGTACCTACCGGCCCGAGATCAGATTTATATATACTTACTAGCTGACCCGCGCAACTTCGTCTGCGTAAATTTTCCCTTTTTTTTACAACATTTTTCATTGCCGCTCCGCTCCTATTGGTCGTAGCGTGATGTTATAACCTATAGCCTTCCTCGATAAATGGGCTATCCAACAATAAAATATTTTTTCAATGCGGCCCAGTAGTTCCTGAGATTATCGCGTTCAAACAAACAAACAAACTCTTAGGGGGATGAAAAAATGAAAAATGATGATTCTCAGACGTACCCAATATGCACACAAAATTTCATCAAAATCGGTCAAGCCGTTTCGGAGGAGTATGTCAACGAAAACTGTGACACGAGAATTTTATATATTAGATAGGTATATAAAAATATTCTTTTAAAAATGTCAAAACGCAGATTTTTTATGGAGATCTTACAAATACCGGACTTTAATGTCACTTTTTATTTCTAGTGAAATCACTACTTTTTATGATATGATTAAAGATAAAAAATCCTGTATAACACTAAATTTAAAATAATAAGGAATTAATCGTTGGTAGTTTAAATGCTAGTTTTATTAACTAATTAGACTTTTGGATTTTTTCGTTTACCTAGGAAACAAGCCTAATATATAATTAAGAGCCTGCGATAATTACCCAATGATAAAAGTCGTGTTCGCCATCTCATGTTCATCATCAGTCGTTCATCATTGAATTGTGAAATACATTTTACGAATGAAATTACATTTATTAACTTTTTTGCAAAAATAAATCAAATAACCTACTACCTATCTATATCAGAGGTTCCTAGTGATGTGGGAGTTAGGGTTGCCACGTTTTTTGATCCAAATAAAGTACCTACTCACATTGGTTATTAAAAGTAGAAAAAAGTACGTTGTGTTAAAATAAAGTACAATTTAAATTAGTTTGTTTACTTCATATATATTTAATTATTTTTGGCAACTTTTAATTAATAGTTATCAAGTCAAGATTAGAATAGAGTAAAATTAATCAAAACGCATCTTCACAGTATATATTTACGTTTATTTTTTTGAACAAATATGTAAATTAAATTTTGGAGAATTAAATCATGTAAAATAAAGTATTTTTACGTACTATATACTTCTCATAAAGTTTAAAGTACAATTACCCGGAATAAAGTACGGGTGGCAACCCTAGTAAAAGTGATAGTAGGTACGAAGTATTATATTATCTGTGGTACGAGTGAGTGGTTCGATAACAGGAGGGAAGGCATGGTTTGAGCAACGTCCGCATCGCAAAAAACAGTCCGCGACCGAAATATATGTATTTAAAAGCTATATATTATTTGAAATTGAAATTGTTTTGAAATTGAAATTGTTTATTTGTCTCAATACAGTTACATACATTTTGATATAAATGAGACATCCCCAGTAAGTATGTAATTATACCTTTTTTTGGGGCTGTCTTGCATTATTTATATAGTTACTAGCTGTCCTGGCGAACTTCGTCTCGACTCTTTTTTTTTTGTAAATCGGGTTCAATTGCGATCTAAACCATCCTCGAATCCCCTTGAACTCACACAATTTTTTTTATCAAAATCGGTCCAGCCGTCTAGGAGGAGTTCAGTGACATACACACGCACATAAGAAATATATATATAAAGATATATTATTTTGTCGTCAGATGCAAGGCTTGGATTCGAGCTAGCGGAAGACCAGATTTCATTGAGAAATCTCCTGAATGCCTGAAATACAAATATATGTGCAGTTTGCATTTTGATAAACAAGCATATGGAAGGAAAGGAGCGCTGAAGAAGACGGCTGTTCCCACTCTACTTGTGTTCGGTCCAGGGACACGTTCTAACTACACGCAAACGTACTTTAAGGAGGTAAACAATATTATTATAGCAAACCGCATAGAGCTACCTAGCGGAGAGGATTTGATGTACCTACTATGCGTTTCAAATGAGTTGATAACTGTCATGTTGATATTTTGTTTCGCAATACGACTGCAACTTCATTGTGTAACGTAAGGTCAGCAATAAAATAATTCGTAAAAAGGTGTTACACAGAAGTACCTAATACCTACTCTAATGAACTATTTATAAGCACTGTATTTTACCATTTATTATGTTTTAGGGAAAAAAATATTACGTCTGACTGAAAGGCCACTAAAGTGTAGAATATTCTTATCTTATTTAAATTATACTAATACTATATACTAATAATATTAAATTAAAGAAAAATGTTAGGTAGGTACCTACATAGTTCAAAGAAAATAAATATTACGTCCGTTCCATTACCATAATACACACGTACTTTACCCGACTTAAGAGTTTTTGTTGCTAGCGGTACAATTTTGACAAGTACAGAGTGAAGTTGTCCCGATCGCGATTATCTTCTCATTTGAAACGCATAGTAAATAAAAGATATTCATAACTCTTAAGTATTCACGTAACTGGGGGGGGGGGGAGATTCGTGGTTCATATATTGTATTTTTCACATACATACCTATACACGTACAATGTTATGAATTTGCCTAGAATTTATAGAAGATTTTTAAAATTTTTATCAATTTTATGTTTTTGTTTAAGAAATGACAACCCTAATTCCCCGTAGTATACGAGTATCTAAACAATTGTAATTGGTTTGTCGCCAGTAGGGTTGCCAGGTCGTTAAACCTAATAGCCGGACAAACTCGCCAGTTTGGCCGGATATTTGGGTAAAAATGCCGCACACCCTACATTTTTGAGGATTTTGTGTCTCAGTATAAAGAGGTAGGTACGACAAAAACGCTCTTCGGCGCTCGCTCGTTTGCCAAATGTAAAAAGCCTAACTACGGCTTTAGGCACCTGTCCCACCAACGACGATGAGCGAGAAGCGAGTAGCGGTTTATCGCTCAAGAAACGTACAACAGATGTATCTTGTACATCCCGTCCGTGTATACAAGAGAGATGCAGTATAGAGCGAGTACTCGCTGGCAGTGGGACCGGTGAGCGATCAACTATTACTTTTGTTTACACGGGATCTACATAAATATGTACGTTACTTGAGCGATAAATCGCTAGTCGCTACTCTTTTTCTTGCCGTTGGTCGGACAGGTGCCTTATCCGGCAACGCCTGACAACGCTAGTCGCCAGTATTGCAAATATTGTTACCACCGTGTTTAGCGCATCTGACGTAGAAGGTAAACTACAGGAGCACCAATACTCTTTAATAAAAGATGTCTATCACTCAACTACTCGTAGTTTATTAGACTGGTACACAAAGAAACATAATTATTAAAAAATAGCACGATATCGGTCTTATGCTATATAGGAAAGCGTTATGTAAACGACTGTCTCTGTAGCGCGGCGGGAGTGTGTCCGACTGCTACGCAAGGTTCGATTCCCACACGATTCCCGATTCTCTTCGTGTGATCCACAAATTGTTGTTCCGAGTTTGGGTGTACATTGTGTCTGTGACTTGTATGTTTTGTAAAGTCCCCCGCGACACAGGGCTTGTACCCGACTGCGGGAGTCGTCTTTAAATAAAAAAAATAAGTAAACAGGTGTCGACAGGCCGCTACATATATTTGACAGTGGTTCCAAGGCAATGCTAGAAATACATTAATATGGTGTGTCGTGGCGCGTCAGAACCCCCACCAGTCTTCTGGCGCCATCGCCTGCGGAAAGTCACGACAGACAGATCACGCTGCAACATACCACACTGCATTAATGTGTCTCTAGCCATACAAAATGTATGGACACAACACATACAATAGTATTTTTCTGCTTTCAGTTATTAAATATTTCACATTCGTTTTCAAGCTTTTTATGGCCGTAAAAAATGCCTGAACGCACACCTCTAGCACCCGGGGCAGACGCTGGAGGTAGTGTGGGACCTGCCCCCACTAAAAAATCGGCCGTGTACCTACTCGCCGCCTTCACACGGATAGGCCGCCGAAATTTGCTAACCTAGTTGAAGGCTAGGCTCGTTTAATAATCAACAATAGATAACTGGTCCATGCAAGCCGCGTAATTAAGTCTCATTTAAGCGGGCCATTTTTTACGGCAATTTGAGGCGGCAATGCTGTTAGTACTCTCCAATATTGATTTGATGGTTGCCGCACGATCGCTGAGCGATCTATTTTCCCCAATGTAGCCCGGACAATTTTGTTGTTACCGGTTTAGGAGACTGGATTGATGTAAATATTTTAAATAATTATTACTTAGGTACATCATAAATCGGCACCACTGTTCTTCGTAATCGTTGTCTTTTCAAGTTTTCAACAATACCATTTTTATCGAAATGCCTTGAACATATAACAGTATTTTACTTGGCTTGAAAAAGTAATTTTTTCGTTCCTTCATAACGATGGAGATCCATTTCGCCCGAATTTCTGGATTACTAGGAAATCTACAAATTAAAAGAAAAGTAATAATAACTTAAAAAAAATGTAAGAGTCTAAGTTCTCATAAACATACATGCCTCTGTTTTAGTACAAAAATATTTGACCAACGTTGGCCAATTGGAAGCCAGCCCACGCAGTAACACGCCAATACAGACAATATTGGCGTAACGGCCGCGTCGGTTGACTTACCAATATACTATGTTCAACATATACCTACTTACAATATATTTAGTTATTTAATCTATATCTATACTAATATTATAAAGCTGAAGAGTTTGTTTGTTTGTTTAAACGCGCTAATCTCAGGAACTTCTGGTCCGATTTGAAAAAATATTTTTGTTGGATACTTAGCCCATTTATCGAGAAAGGCTATAGGCTATATAACATCGCGGTACGCGGTACGTGTTGCAAAAACGGGGAAAATTTATGCATACGAAGTTGCGCGGGACAGCTAGTTAATATTACTATGGCATAATAGTATTAATATTTACACTGCCTATGTACAAATTACTACATAAAATAAAATCAAAACAAGCAGGCGTCATAGAATTCCTCCGCATCGCTATCGACCGGCACCTTGCCCAGAAGGCTGGCAGCATTGCCACGTTGTACAGCAATCTTAGAGCATTAAAGTTGGTTTAATGCTCTAAGACAGCAATACTACTTGTAACTGATCTACACCTTTTTACCTTTAACATTGTTATTTAAATGTATGTACCTATAAACCATTTGCAAGAAATTATCTGAATGAATGATAGTAAAAACTGCATCAAAATCGATTGTGTAGTTTAGAACATCTGAGCGTACACAGGGATTATAAGGAGCTTCGACTCCGACTAAGAAAGATACTAGAAGAACTTCCGATTGATATTACAACTCCTTTAAAATCGGACATCCGACAGCCACTCCTATATGATGTATGAAGGAAAAAATTCTCTCCTAAGCGATTTTTTCCTTTACATATTGTACTATTTTATGTTATTTTCTAATGTCTTATTTGGATTTTGGAAGGAATGTTCTTAATTCCTTATCTCAACAAACCTAATTTTGAAAACTCCGACTCCGACTTCGGTTCCGATAAAACCACTTCTGTAATATCCCTATCGTACAGAGAGTAGTACAGTCTGTACAGTAGGCAGTACCACAGATAATATAATACTATAGTAATCCTCTCAGAACAAATTAATGTTCTGTGGTAGTACTACAGACAATCTGTAAGTCTGTCTGTAATTAACAGACAGTGGGACGCGACTTTGTTTACTTACTACATATACAAAAATTTAGAAGACAGTTTGTTTTGGGTCGGAATAACGTTTTTTTTTTAAATAGCAACTATGCCGGTGCCGACAATTGTGCCAATGTACTCTATTAGACGACTATATAATAGACACTTCAATGACAAGACGTCATAGTCTTATCACTGAGAGAAGTTCGAAGTTCGTCGACCTTATTACCGTTTTTTTCAGAGTCTGTACGAAATCCGAAATAAATGTGAAATGTTTAACAACACAGTTGCTTAGCAACTATTCAATGTATAATATTTTTGTCTATGGTTGCCAAGCAACTTTGCTACTAAAAACTAACATCCATTTCGGCTTCAGTATAGTCACCGTAATTTTTAGGAATCCATCATAGTCTACCGTAATTTTTGGGCAAAATCACCGTAAATCAAATTTAGGACATGGCAACACTGGTTGTAACTTTTAAGTCAAAGCATGTCAATAAATAAGCGCAGTGGCGCCGATTAGGCGCGCATGCGTGATATTATTCAACGTTCGATCGTGATCGCGTGACATCGCGTGTATCTAGTGCAACAAAAAATGCCACATTGTGCAGTTATAAGTTGTAGAAACTCATCGAAGAACGCAAACCGTACCAAGGGAGATGTATCCTTTCATCGGTAAGTAATTTTGTTGTTAAAATAATTTAGGTACGTTACGTTTTTTGAGTGATACTACTTCGATAAATTCGCATTGGCGTATTTTTACTCTATTCGTTTTACATTGCGGTTTCAATTGATGTCATCAGGTGATATGTCATCGTCTCATACGTTGAAAGTACGCAATGAAATTCGAACGTATAAACAACAACAAATAAATGTCGTGATACAGAGGATTATATCGTTTAACTACATACAAGTAGTGATGTTATGTTTAGGCATTTTAGAACGATTTCTTTAATGACGAATTGATCGCGCTGGATTGATGAAACAGATACAAAAATTCAAAATTCCTTATTCACTTAGGATACAAAACAACTTTTGTAATACCTACGTCGGGATTCCACATGTACATGTAATGCTAAGTTCACAAACAATATGTAAAGCCGGAGAAAAGAACCTGGTAATAAAAACTCGCGGCCACTCTTTTCAAATTGCCAATTTTACAATGTTTGAATGTTTATAAACTTGATATGGGGGTAAGGTGCTGCGACTAATATACTATACACCATATTAAAGGACTGATGCAAATTGTATTATCAAAAAGTTGAAACATGAGATAAACTGGAGGAATGAGAATGCATTTTTGTAATAGCCCTAGGTACCTATAATGTTTTCTTTTTTAGATTTCCAACTGACCCTACTGCTAAGGCAAAGTGGATCAAATCCACGGGACACAAGGACTCGTTGCAGTGGTATCCTACGAAACTGAGCACCATTTGCTCAATTCATTTTCATAAAGATGATTTTATTGGAACAAAAAAATATAGACGGCTAAAATCTACAGCATGTCCGACTACCGATTTTGTTGCGTGTTCCACATGTCATGTAGCAGTAAGTAGATACCTTATTTTGCTTTTATTTATGAAGAAATATTATGTAAATAAGTAACCTACTTAATATCATGAGACGCACATATAGTTTTAAAATGCTGTGCCTAGCAATACTAATAAATAACACAGTACTTACTATTTTTTAACCAAAACTAGTACTTACCTATTATCCAATATTTTGTGATAATATCTACTACAAATGAACGTCCGGATAATACACAACTTGAAGCTAAAAGCATCTAAAAGATTTTTTTTTTCTCTATCTGGTGAACTTCGTACCGTGCCGTTATTTTTTTTTTTTACGTAAGAACTTCTTACGTAAATAAAAAGAAAAGAACAAACTAAGAACCTTCTGCGGTGTATTAATAATAATAACAGTATTTTTATACTTATATAGATTCAATTTCAATGGGGATGTTGACTGTCAAGTCAAATCAGTCTCTTTTTATGAAATGTTAAAACTACAAGCTTTAAGTGTATGGAATAACAACATGTGATAAGTCATAAGTTCCTATCGGTACTTTTAGTATTCGTTTCCATGCTTCCATGCAAAAACATGTTAAATTGTAAAGAAACTTGACCTGATTAGAGTGATAAGTATAAAATAATTTACTTTTATTGTAGTCAACAACCCAATTCCGCGTGAGTCGTCTCGCGTATTAAATAGTTTACAACATTGCCGTTTCGTGCATGCTGCGTTGCATGTCGACCGCGGCCCGTTCTGCGATGATACGAAGACTTGCACGACGTGGCAACGTTGCTTACGTACTGTATTCACTATTCACTGGAATTGTACCTAATTGATGAACCGTTGGCCGTTTAATCATGTTTACCGATTTTCGTCGTCATAATTCGATGTTGAAGTTAACACTTCAACATCGAATTATATATACGACTAGCTGACCCGCACAATTTCGTCTGCGTTAATTTTCCCCGTTTTTGCAACGTTTTTAATTGCTGCTCCGCTCCTATTGGTCGCAGCGTGATGTTATACATATAGCCTTCCTCGATAAATGGGCTATCCAACAGTAAAAGATCCTTTAATTCCGACCTTCCTTAGATTATCGCGATCAAACAAACAAGAAAGTCAGTCATATCTTTCACCATTTGGTGAAAAGGTGATAGAATATTATACCTAGCTGGATTTGTTGTGTATTCTATTAAAAAACATATTATGTGTGAATCTTGTATACAGGGGGTCCTTATTCACTATCTTTCTTTGTCGTTTTCTTCTTCTTCTTTCAGTTTTTGGCAATCTAGCCGTTTTAACGGCTAATTTCTGCCAGTGTCAAGTATTTATGCGCTTATTATAAGCACAAAGTCTCGTTCTTATTTAATTATCACGTATTCAAATCATTTTTTACAAGTTAAACTCGAAGCTGTAAAAATAATGGCCGGTTAGTTTGCCGCCATTTTTACAACTCCTTTGACGTTTTCGCGACAAGCCCGCGCTTCATCCTGTCAAAACTTGTCTTATTGGTAAATATTATGTAGAGCTGTGCTTAGAAATGCATCACTGAGCGCACCGCGCATGCACCAGTTCGTGCGGGCTTGATTAAGGACCCAGGGCTTAAACGGCTATTACACTACCCTGAATCAGGGCCCTAAATCGAGGTGGCCTTGAAAATTTGTTAGAGAATTAGGGCCCTAACTCTTATTACACCTCTCTTTATAAGGATTTAGGGTCCCTGATTTAGTGTAGTGTAATAAGCGCATTACTGGGACCACTCAATGGGCAAAGTTTGACTAATCAAAAAACCCGGGGATGATGTTACAAATTTATGTAGACAATATGCGAGAAGCCGAAGATAGAACAAAGTGGCGTGCAATTGGAGAGGCCTATGTCCAGCAGTGGACTGCGATAGGCTGATGATGATGATGATGATGATGATATGAATTTGAAATACGGCGTAATTTAGGACCAGGCTAGTAATGTGGGACCACAATCCCATATTGCTAGTTATCTTTAAAAAAAAAAAAAAAAAAATAGATGACTCAAAAAGAATGAAGCCATCAATTACTGCAAATAGGGAAATCAATATTCCCAGAAATAAAAAGACATGTCTTTGATCATGATGTCGTCAAACATAATGTGCAGCTGGGAATATTGGTGATGCAAAAATATACGGATACTTATGATATATTTTTTGATGAAAAAGGCTGACCCTAAAAAATGTATAGGTACATCACTTAAACAATGTTATTTTTCATATTAAATATATAAAAATAACATTGTTTATGTGATGTACCTATTAGCTGAAGAGTTTGTTTGTTTGAACACGGTAATCTCAGGAACTTCTGGTCCGAATTGAAAAAATCTTTCACTGTTGGATAGCCCATTTATCGAGGATATATAACATCACGCTACGACCAATAGGAGCGGAGCAGCAATGAGAAATGTTGCAAAAAAGGGGAAATTTACGCAGACGAATTTGCGCGGGACAGCTAGTTAGATAATAAAACGAAACAAGTCGGTATATAATTCGTCTCCAACAGACTAAACCCATTCCATTCATTCATTCTTTAACACAACAACTAAATTTCACGTAATGCCTAGTTTACACGTATTAAGTGGTTAAGTCGTCAACTAAATTTTAACTAAATTTTAAGTGAATTACTGTTAAGTAACTGTTTACACGTGTTAAGCTTAACCGTACTCTTTAGTTCATAAAATCATAATGGACGATCGAGAGAGTGTTGAAGTTCTAAATTCAGTAATCAACACTAATATTATAAAGATAAATGATTTGTATTTTTGTATGTATCGAATAAACTTAAAAACTAGTGGACCGATTTAAAAAAATATTTCTCTATTAGAAAGCTACATTATCAGGGAGCTATACATTATTGTCAAAAAAGTAGAGATCGTTACGAAAACTACATTAACGTAACTTAAGGTATAAAAAATACGAATTGACGCTCAGGCCGCCGCCGGGGCAGGCAGCTAGTTAGATATTTGCATAATGAAATTATTGATAAAGTAAAATATGGAATTGCCATTAATATCTAGTACCTGGATGACCTAGGTTTTATAAAACGAAGTATTCGTAAAATGAAACCTAGCTAGATCGATTTATCGCCCCCGAAACCCCCTGAGTACTAAATTTCATGAAAATCGCTGAAGCCGTTTCCGAGATTCAGATTATATATATATTTAGATTATATTATATTTATAAACAAGAATTTCTCGTTTATAGGTATAAGATTTGCCACCTTGCCATTATATCTATTGTGTTTTTCAAAATCTTTCGAAAACAATCAAAATAATTAAACATAGGCAAAAGCTTCGAACTAAATTAATTGTTCCTGTCCAAACAAGAACTAAATGTCAAAATTTCACGCTCATCGCCCCCGCGCGCGGTGCGGGAGGGTGGGTTACTTATCCAAAAATAGAATCAATTCTATTCCACTTGCTCACTTAACCACTAAATCGTTACTTAACACTTATGACTTAACAGGTATTAAGTGGCTGTTTACACGCTACAATTTAGTTAAAATTTAGTTAAAATTAAGTTGACGACTTAACCACTTAATAGGTGTAAACTAGGCATAATGTCTACCTTGTATTGCGTGTATCCAAAAACGGTAGATATATTGCTTCACGCTCGGTCTTGAACGTGGGCCACGCAGTACGCAGGTGTTCCCCTCTGTCAAAGTACAAGTCCACGCGGTCCTGTGCGAACAATAAAACTAGTTGCAGCCGGATTGCTCACTAGGCTAAATCTATCGGTGTGCTTGTATCGACGACCGACAAAAATGCCGAATTGTTCAGTTTTTTGCTGCAAAAAGAGATCTGCCACGTCAAATTTACAAAAAGATGGAGTTACCTTTCATATGTAAGTACCTAATTTTATATACATTAACCTATTTACTTTCTTTTCAAATTTTATGTTTATTGTGAACTCGATTTTAATAACGTGTAAATCTATTATTACATCAAATTAAATAGGTATACCTAATACATATAATTACAATATTAAAACATTTTATTGAAATGACTACTGTGAACTCAGAATATATTATTTGTTTTATGTATTTATTGCAGTTTCCCTAAAGATCCGGGCTTAAAGAATATATGGAAGAACTTTTGCAATAACAAAATTACCTGGATTCCTACAAGAAACAGTGTCATTTGCTCCGATCATTTCAAGACCTCAGACTTTCAAGTGTTGGCAAACAATAGAAGGAGATTGGTTGAGGGTACCAAACCGATTCTAATACCACAGTGTATTTGTTCCGTAAGTTTTTTTTAATACTAGCTGTCCCGCGCAACTTCGTATGCGTAAATTTTTCCCGTTTTTGCAACATTTCTCGTCGCTACTCCGCTCCTATTAGTCGTAGCGCGATGTTATATAGCCTATAGCCTTCGTCGATAAATGGGCTATCCAACAAAAAAAGAATTTTTCAAATTGGACCAGTAGTTCCTGAGATTAGCGCGTTTAAACAAACAAACAAACTCTTCCGCTTTATAATATTAGTATAGATTAAAAAGAAGGTTCACATCATGTCTCAGGCCTTAAGATGTTGTCATAGTTGTGCACAAACATCAGATTTCTCCACTTCAAAAAAAAAAAAACTTATTTTACAGAGCCATCTATTACCATGTACTCTACCAGATGATAGTCCATTGCAATACATTGTCAGTAGTACCACTCACACTATTTCTGATGCGTTGACATCTCCGTCTACATCATCAACTCCTCAACATGTGAGTTTCCTTCGCATTTACAATATTAGTCAGATTTTAATTACATATTAAGTGCATATTTATCAAATAGTCATTTCAATCATTGCAATTGGCAATTAAGATTGAGTACCTATTTATAAAAATAATATCACAATAACATTATATTCTATGGAAATGATAAAATCAGACCCACAAAAAAGTATTCGTCATACTTATACAAAATTAATCCATTTTAAAAATCAGTCTTACTTATTGAATACTATTGTTACATAATGAGTACCTTTATTGGTGAGGTAGTAGAATTTCTGTTATATAAAATATGTTGTGCATCTTATATTTTAATTTACTGTGGTTTCAATTATTCAATATTTGTAATAAGAATGTAATTTTATCAATATTGACCCTTAGTTCAGCACTAAGACTAGTAAACACTGGACCTTGCCGCAGAAGTAAATGGTGACAGGAAGCGGGGGGCGGGGGCGGTAACTAAACCAAGAGTACGCATTACATTGTCATAATTACTAACTCATGTTTTTTGTGATTATTTTCGTAAAGAAATTGTTTTTCAAAGTTTCTTTTGTATTTACTGTAACTGTTCTAAATTTAAACTTTTATGAACTCATTTAAATACTGTTTTTATATTGTTGAATTAAAATTTTGTTAGTATTTTTAATCGATTAAACATATTTAGTCGTTTTCGTAAGTAATTTTAGGGTCGCATCTCTATGACATGCGCGACAGTGATAAAAATCTAACTTCAATCCGGTCAAGTTACGTTGATCGTACTGTACATGACACATTTTGTCTTGTCATTTTATAAATATAAAACCCAGTTCGCGTGATCGTTCGCTCAGTCCATCCGTGCGCCTATCGCTAAAACGAGCTCCCGTAAATATGATAAAATGGTTTGTTGTGCAGTTTTAACGTGTAAAAGGCGCTCAAACACCTCAAATTATATCAAAGATGGTATTTCTTTTCACATGTAAGTATTTTTTAGCTATTTATTGCTTTAAAACAATAATTTTCATAACCACGTTAGCGACAGTTTGCGTTATAAGAGTTTCGTGGTACCGAGGCGGATTACCGTGATGACTCGACTAGAGATGTGTACAAGGTGCGAACGAATGATTGAATGACTTACTTTACTTATGTATTTATCGAGTTAATAGTGAAATTAGTAAATATAGAAATAATTTATTGTCACTAATTTTAATCTAGTAAGGACTAAAACGTTATAAGTATTAATGACATTATTATACAACGTAAAAATGCTAAAAACATGTCATTTTCAAAATTAAATAAATGTTATGTAGCTCCACAGAATGTCGACGTCAAGTAACAGTATTCATACTGTTGCGTTTCCTTCGGTGAGTGTGGAGCATCAGGGGCACTATTCTCCCACTCGACGCCCCCCTTTATTTTTTCCCTTCTGACAATGCTAAGAGAGAGCGGCGATTACCATTTAACATTAGGTGCATGTTCGACAGCCACCGTTCATGTATTATGTATAAATAATAAAAAACTTGTTTTGCAGCTTTCCTAAAATAGTATTTATAAGAAAGAAGTGGATAGAATTTTGCCAAAGAGATAGCACTTGGACACCAACTCGAACGAGTGTGATTTGCTCTGAACATTTTGAACCAGGTAGCTATCATATACTTCCTAACAATCGAAGGAAGTTGAATGAGACTGCTGTGCCAACGCTATATATTTGTAATTGTTCGGTAAGTGGTTACAACATTTTATGTTAGTTTTGCTACAAGTAGTTTAGGTCTCCACCTCCTTTACGTCTTATGTAGGTATATTAACTCGTTTTTATTTCAGAATGTATTAGTCTGTAAGCCTGTAGATGAAAATAATGAATTTTCGGTGTACGAATGTAATTCTCAGTCAGCTATTTCCAAGACACAAGCACAAGACACCCAAATAAAATTATGAACATTTATCCCTCACCCACCTTCAACATCACAATCTCGAAGTTACATAAAATATAGGGAAGTTAGTTTAAAAATTATAGTACGTTATAAATTTTATTTTAATAATACGCTTTATTTTCAGAAATTGCAACTTGAAATTGTACTTGAATGTTCTTCTAATCAAAATAATGAATTTAATGTTGGCCCAAAAAACACACTACAAACACCTGCACTACAAGAACAAACGCCACGAAATATACAAATTGAACATACTGGTTCATTCTCATCAACGTCACAAACTGAAATAGTAAGTTATACGAAATACATATTTACTGGCATAATCGAAATTGTAACTATTTATTACACGGAAAATAACGCGCTTTTTTCTGGCATAATCGAAATTGTAACTATTTATTACACGGGAAATAACGCGCTTTTTTACTGGCATAATCGAAATTGTAACTATTTATTACACGGGAAATAACGCGCTTTTTTACTGGCATAATCCAAATTGTAACAATTTATTACACGGGAAATAACGCGCTTTATTTACTTAATATTGCTTGACGTTTCGACTAGGTTGCACCGACAAGCATTTTTAAGATAAATAATGCGCGGTAATTTCCGTATATTAAATAGTTATAATCATGCAATGTGAAAGTTTAAATCTTAGTAATGCGATATAAATTAAAAAAAATGTATATTTGCTTTTGTTTTGTACGAGTAAGTAGCGAAGATAAGATTATTATTTATTGTTTATCTAGGTACAAGTTTCTTCTTGTGTACCTGCAGAACACAAAAAAAAATTATATAAGAATTTCTTCATGTCGACCCTTAGTCATCGATTAATTGCTGTCTTTTTTAAAGATAACTAGCAATTTCAATGTGGGATTGTCGTCCCACATTTCTAGCAAACCTGTTAACACCTCCAACTAAGCTAGGCTTGTGTTAGGAGTGGGTTTACGTCGATAGTATAATGTGTAGGATTCAAACCCGCGACCTCACGATTGCGAGACCGATGCCTTAGCCATTTTCGGGCACCTAAATGGTTTGGTATTTTGGGCACCGTGATTTTTTTGTTTTAAGGTTTAAAATAAATAGTAATTATTATCAGTGTGATTTGTAATATACTAAAAAACCCCCTCCGGTGGTTTCTTTAAATATCACCAAATAACTTTGTATTATCAGTTTCGAAACAATACTTATATATTAACCCTTAACCACTTATTTTTATCACACAACCATTTACCACATGTCTGTGAGACCTCGGAATAAACCTTTTAATGAACATTGATTTTACGTAAGTATAATAGTCTCTAGGTACTTAAGGTCATAATTCCAAAAATAGGTTGTAGATGGTTAAGGGTTAATATAATAAATATTTTCAAACTATGTTTTATTGCTAACATAGTTTGAAGGGTAAAGTAGGCGTGGCAGGCGCGCCGCAAGTATGATTAAACAAATCATACTTGGACCGATCCGCACCTTTACCGCTTGTAGTTGCGTTTGGAGCACGTTAGAAGACAGAGCTGCGCTAAATATTAGGTAAAATGCCGTGTTGTGCTATTATTACCTGCAAGACAAAAAGTCAGACCTCAAGTATTAACCGAGGAGGTGTAACGTTCCATCGGTAAGTCAAAAACCATGTTTAATTACTATTTTTTAGTTTAAAATAGTAAAAATATTTATTTTATTAGGAAATTTCAAACAAGAATTATTTTTTTTACAACTTGTTACCATAAATATACATTGCTCGTTTCCATGCGCGACAATCAACGCATCCTGCATGTTAACTAGTAATGTATTACGTGTTTTGCTTCAGCTACACTACGTTCCTTCAGACACTATGGTTTTCATATCGGTGTACCTACCGATAGTGTTGTGGCAATATGATAGGCAAAAATTTATCGATGAAATAACATTTTTGTAATATTATAATAAAATCTTCGTAAGTTTGCATTTACGAAAGTTTTTACCTAACTATTGTTTATTATTAAGCCGCGACTTCGTCCGGATTGATGTAATTTTTATAATAATACCACAAGAACCTTTAAAGTATAAATAATATATTAGCAATGTTCTGTACCCCACCAGCTAAGCTACATGCATAGCTGGTGGGGTACAGAAGATTGCAAGTAATGTGTGTAGTTTCTATCCACAATGCTAGTTATCTTGAAAAAATATTTAGATAATAAACATTGTATGCCAAATTTTATAAAAATTGTTAATATTTAAGCTTTTATTTTTTTGTAAAATGGACATGTTTGCATGAATTAATGGGAACTACATTTTCTGACGTGGTTTCAGGTTTCCTAAAGATCCTAAAACAAGGGAACGATGGATTGACGCGACAGATAGAGAGAACTGGATGCCGACAAAGACAAGCACAATTTGTTCCAAACATTTTCATGAGGACGATTTCATAATAAAAAAATCTGGGAACAAATATATAAAGCCAGAAGCATTCCCACGTGAAAAAATTGTACTTGTTCATTCAAGTTTATTGGTAAATTTCTTTTATTTTATTTAAGTACTAGCGTAGTTTCTCCACTAAACATTATCCACATAAAAGCATAAAAAGTTTTTTAAGAATAAATAATAAATAAAGTCTATGTTAGTTTCCGATATTGCAGCTTTGTCAAAGAATTTTTGAAATCGGTCCAGTAGTTTTTGAGTTTATCGTTATATACAAAAATACAAAATAATATTTTAGAGAGCTCCGATAAACGCATGCGATGTGTTTCGTTGGGATGAAAAGACTAATCCTCAAAGCGCTATTGATCGTTTCGGTCCGCGCGTGGTAATGAAACAACATCCATGTTGAATATTGTATAGATTAACCCTGGCCCAGAGTTAAACGCTGTTTTTCTATTTATATTGACCATGAAAATAACTGCTTTTTGTAACTTAGTTTTTCGTAATTTTTTTTAGACAAAAAATACATGTGTCACTTCTAGCAATGATGCTATTGCCACCAACAGCAAACTTAGTTCCGAAAATGTCCAGGTAAAGAAATCTTTTATTTAATCTCTTTAGCATTTATTATACAAATTTAATGCATTTCGTAAAATGTATGAAAACTCAGTCCAGGGCAGGAATCTTTGAAATTATTTTTGAAAAAATAATGTATGACATATAATTTGATTCGCCTTTAAATAAAGTGTAATAATGAATCAATGAAATCATAAGCGGTTGATAATGTCGTTTTTATGTGTTGGAATTTGTCTTGCTCAAATTGGCAATGGAGTTGAAGGAGATCATATTGGAATAGCCAACGAGGCTCTAGTATTTTTAATTACAGGCGTGAATTGTAATTTTAAGGTTCCTGTTGGATATTTTTTGGTAGATGGCATCAATGGGAGACAACGTGCAAACTTAATTCTTCAATGTTTGGAATTAATTGCTGAAACAGGCATAAAAATAATTTCATTAACATTTGATGGATGTGCCGCGAATATGACAATGACAAGATGCCTAAATTGTTCAATAAAAGAAAAAAAAAATAACTTTTGCGCACCCGTCTACAAATGATCTAATTGTTGTGGTACTAGACCTATCCCACATGATAAAGTTAATCCGGAATGCTTTTCAAAGCTACAGTGTTTTTTTTAGATAAAAATGGATATAAAAAAAATGGCGATTTTTAGATAATTTAAACGAGGTACAAATGAAGGAGAACTTTCATTTAGCGAATAAATTACGTTACCTGCATATTAACTTTAAAAATAATAAGATGAAAGTTAAATTAGCTACGCAACTATTTAGCCTCAGCGTAGCAGATGCTATAGATTTTTGCCGAGATAAATTAAAATTACCATCATTTAGTAACAGTAACAGTACCATTATTTTTTGAGAATTATAAATAATATGTTTGATACTTATAACTCTAGAAACACATACGAGTACAATTACAAGAAAGCATTAACTGAGAGTAATGCTGCAACATTGCTGGCTTACTTAGAAGTGGCTACGGAATATCTCTCTGGATTAAAAACACAGGACGGATTGCTTCTTACTAAAAGTTTAAGGAACACTAGTTTTAATGGTTTTATTGGATGTGCTGCAGCTTTTAAACACTTTTACGTCTCATTACCGCAAGTAATTTCATTCTTGCCTTTTTATAAAGTCAGCCAGGACCATCTAGAAATGCTTTTTGGCAACATAAGATCACATGGTGGTAGTAACAATAACCCTACAGCCCGCCAATTTAAATCTACTTATAAAAACTACTAGTACACATAGAGCTAAAGGCTCTTGACAGTGGAAACTGTACCGTTCTGGAGCACATTTCAATTTTAAATTGTGCTCCATCCCCTGTAGACCGGATAAATAGATCGACTAGAAGATTTAAATTTATTTATAAGGGAGGCCTTTTTGTACCCATCCAAAGATTTTGATACAAATCTGTAAAGTATCAGAATCTCTCATAAAAATCCACACTGAAAACTTACAGTATACTAATAAAGACATAATGATATCCAAAATTTTGCGTAATTTTATAGGAAGTGACATTTTTAATAATATAGTATATCACCAAATTGGACAATATCCTACAGCAAACCACGTGACAGACATTATCAAAGCAATTGCTGAAAAATATATTAATGTCAAATTGCATTTTATTTAAAAAAAATCTTTTGGAAAGGAAAGGAAGCGTCAATCATATAGTAAATATGTTTTATTTCAAGGTCATTGATTTTTTAATAAATTCTATAAGACTGAAACATTTCTTTTTAATTTACTATGTAAGTGGAACCTGATAGAATATGATAAAATGTGTCAGAAGGTGGTATTTATCCGACAAGTTGGCTCATCTGTCACACAATGCAAATGCCTGCCAAATACGATGGTATGCAACCGAAATCAAATGTGAAAGCGACGCAAACGCTTTAATTGTGTTTTATATTTACGTATGGAAGACGCGGGCTAAAACTAGTGTACTGAACAATTAATTTGGAATAATCTAAATCTATCGACCAAACATAACATTATTCACATCACTACGATTTTTCGTTTACAATGATACCAGAAAAAAAATACTTTAGAATTTTGCTTAAATTTTCAATCGTGTATATTATTGCACACTATTCTATGTGTTTCATATTAGTCAAATCTTAGATTATTAGGATTTTTGTTTTTTATGAATTGCACAATTATCGTGAAGTTTTAATTGTCTGGTAGCTCCATTATTTATCTGGCTTCCACCTAAAAAAATATTGAGTGAATTCCAACCGTATTTTCAAGGCATAAAGTGTAATTTCAACTATTAAGATTTTGTTTCCGATATTTGTAATTTATGATCTTAGTGACCAATAAGAAACCGTTATTCATAGTGTGTTTTAATGCGTATTCCTGACTAGCTGTCCCGCGCAACTTCGTATGCGTAATTTTCCCCCGTTTTTGAAACATTTCTCGTCGCTTCTCCGCTCCTATTAGTCGTAGCGCGATGTTATATAGCCTATAGCCTTCCTCGATAAATGGGCTATCCAACAAAAAAAGAATTTTTCAAATCGGACCCGTAGATCCTGAGATTAGCGCGTTTAAACAAACAAACAAACAAACAAACTCTTCCGCTTTATAATATTAGTATAGATAATTGTGTGCAAGTGGCGACACGGTTCACGTTCTAATTGTCCTAGACAGCCATTCCAACTATATTTATCTCTTCCGTGGTTTTACTGACACTAAATGGATCAAGTCTGAATAAATGATATTATTATTATTATTATTATATATTTAGTATTTAGGTAACTACAGTAACCTTTACTTTTTTACTTTCTACAGTTTGACACACCTAGAAAAAGAAAATTTAAAAACCAGTTACATTTTAAAAATAAAAAATTAAGAGCATTACAGGCAAAGACCAGATATCTCAAAAATAAATTAGACTTTATTATAATGTAAAATTATAATATAAAATAACTTATGAAGAAAAGAAACAAGCTGGTATTTATTTAATATCCAATATAAAATTTGAAGTAATATTTCTACTTTAAAACTCATTCCATTCATTCATTCTGTATCACAGTAGTATTGTGTCTCGTCTCTAGCGTTATACATTAGTTTACGTAAAGTCAACCGTGTATTAACAAACTTTATAGTAATGTGAGTGATTATGTTTGTTCAACGATTTTGGTTTAGTGTGCATTTGACAGTACACAAAGTTTATCTAATGAGACGTCTTGTGGTTGAATCATCGATGAGTGTACTTACGTAGTAACAGACATTTTTTTTTGTGTGGAGTTGGTGGCGCAGATTCCCCCCCCCCCCCCCCAAATTATAGACAGTTTTGTATCGGGAAAGAAAGCTATGTTGCTCTATGCGCTCGGTAAATAGATGTGTTCTTCTTCTTCTTTGGCAATCTAGCTGTTTTGACGGCTAATTTCTGCCAGTGTCAAGTATTTATAATACACTTTAGTTGCACAAAGTCTCGTTGTTAACCAATTATCGCGGACTGACCCGCGCAACTTTGTATGCGTACATTTTCCCCGTTTTTGCAACATTTTTTTTTACTGCCCAGCTCCTATTAGTCGTAGCGTGATGTTATATAGCCTATAGCCTTCCTCGGTGAATGGGCTACAAAACAGAAAAATATTTTTTCAATTCGGACCATTAGTTCCTGAGATTGCCGCGTTCAAACAAACAAACTCTTTAGCTTTTTAATATTAGTATAGATTCATTTTTACAATTTTTAGGGATCCGTAGCTAAAATGGCAAAACGGAACCCTTATAGTTTTGCCATTTGTAGTGGTCCGTTTGTGAAATATTAAGCTTTAAAGTACAAATTTTTGTTAGAGTTAAGTGTGTGTCCCCTGCCACCTAAATGGTTGAGGTTGGTTATGTGAAAAAAATCACGGGGACGACGACTACGGAACTCTACATTGTGCATGGCCCGGCATGCACGGGTTTTTTTACAATTTAAACTTGGACCTGTAAAAATAATGGCGGCTCAGTTTGCCGCCATTTTTACAATTATTATGCCATAAACAAATAATACATTATTTTTAGATAAAGAGCCGATAGTTCCACGAAAGTGCACCAAAACGGCTTGCACTGAGTTTTGCACGGGGCAGCGGCTTAAACCACAAACACGTAAACACGTCAAATCATCATAATTAACAATAAATTGAGGATAAACTTCATCAGGAAAACTAACAATTATATTCAAGTACTATATATAGCTACAATGAAAGTCACTAGCAAGAAATATTAGAGTTCTGGAGGCCTACTCTATTTCAAATCGCCAATGGGTTCGAACTTGTTGTGCTTATCCAAAAATTAATAAGAATAGTCCCCGTAAACTTAAGAAACTTAAGCAAACGAAAATTCATGAATTTCGTTATAAAGAAAGAGAGTAGGCCTACTGGTTTTACGACAATATTTCTTATCTGAGATAGCATGAACTAAAATTGGGATACTTACTTTGGAATAGTATCTAGATTCCTAATCTGACATCTAAAATTGAAGCAAAGAACTGTCAAAAAATACGGTCAAGTGGACGTACTTTTTGACAGGTAAAAAGCCGCCATCCGATGTTTTAGCCACAGTTGTTCTCATCAACGAGTGTCAAACGTCAAAGTGAAATTAAATAATAAATAAAAAATGCTTCATTTTTTTTGTAGGCTTATTGAGAGAACTAGACACCCTAGTCTTTAAGTTCCCGCATTTGACTGTACACACACATTAGCCAAAATAGCACAAGTGCTATCGGTACACGGAGATCCCACGCACACATTGAAAGCGTCATTTGGTTTCACTCTACTACCTACGCGTTCCGTCTATAAATTATTCTTAAATTGTGAGCGTTTTACGCAAGTACAGACACGGTTTACCGCGCCGCACTCCCCTTTGACAATTTAAAGCATGGTAGGTAATTACCAGAAGGTTCGTAGTCCGGTATCAACCAGTGACACGGCTGTTCGTATTACTTACACAAAATCTAAGTGAAAAATGCCTTCATGCGTATTTCGAAGATGCAGTAAGTATACTGCAACAGTGAGAAATATCAAGAATATGTCTTTTCATACGTAAGTGCTTATTTTTGTCTTATTTTAACAATTTATTTTATTAAATCACGTTTTATTTCTGAACCGCGTCATATGTAATATGAGTGAGATGCATATAGAGGCTTGTATGTGAGAATGAAAGAGACAACAATAACGCTGTCGTAATACGTCATGGCACTCATCATGGCTGCCGGCGCGGCGGCGGCGGGCGCTCCGCTCACGAGGAAGGAAACTGAGTCGCATTTATTGCGCCACTTTTCATTCGAAAAAAAAAAAAAATGAACTAATTAGGGTTGGATTATTTTATATTATATTTGTGATTTGAAATTGAAAGATTTTGTTAAATAATTTTGTAAGTATGAACTCTCAATTCATTTTAAAAGCGTGTCTTTTTTGTATATATTTTTAATTTAGATTACCAAAGCGTGGACCATTGAGAGCAAAATGGATAAACGTTATTAGGGCTCAAAGGTGCGAGATAGACTGGATGCCTACTGAGTATTCAACTGTATGTTCGGACCATTTTTTGCCAGAAGACAAATATATAACGGAAAAGAATAATCACAGATTGAAATCAACAGCAGTGCCATATGTTCCAAACTTGTTTAAGGTAAAATTTGAAAAATCATGATTTATTTTTGATTACTTTGTGTTTATTAATTATTAATGTATTTATAAAATACAAACGTGAACTTCGCGACCATTTATTATATACAAAGGGGATTTAATTATATTTTGCACAAATCGTTTAAATTGCAGTATTAAGAACAGTACGATCAACGTAACTTGACCGGATTGAAGCCATTTGATGCTATCGCCTTACCTCAAACTCAAAACCTCTATTTATCTCTATCTAACAATACATGCTGCAACCAATTATATTATATTAGAAAAAGAGGCAGATATGATTCTAGCGTGCGCATCGCGAAGACTCGAAAACGTCCTACTTACAATAGGACGTTTTGTCTTTAGTCCGCGTCTACGTCTAGCATAGCAAGGCGACGAACGTTGAGTAAAATAAAAGTCCGGTGTAGTGAAATAAAAAGATAACAAAAATGCCGTCGTGTGTGTTCAAAAAGTGTACAAATTACGATTCTAAAATTAGTAAAACACAAGGGATCTCATATCACATGTAAGTACATGCACTATATATCGATTTATTACTGTATTTCAATAAAAAGAGTTTAATAATATTCATAAATAATGGTGGTAAAGAAAAGAGTCAGTAAATGTTTTTTGTAGCGAGTATGATAAGGACGCATGCACTGCGAACATAGATTATAAGTACATATGCGAACATCGTAGGCACTAAAGCCAAAATTACGCTACTGTTCCGTATCATTTTTAATTAATAATATTTGTTGTTCAATAATTTGTGTGGCTTTTATATTTATCATAGACATGCCACCGCTCTACTATTACAGCAAATCGAATGATTTATTTAGAAATATATTTTTCTCGTATAAGGTTTCCAACTAATGAGGTCCGACTTCCAGAGTGGATTGCAATTGTTCGTAAGCAAAGAAACGAATCAGACTGGATGCCTTCAAAAGGTAGCACAATTTGTATCAATCATTTCAAAACTACAGAGAGATATACTTCGAAAAAAGGTCGAACATTACTTCGGAAGAATGCTGTTCCTGTTATACAGGTAACTAAACATTTAAAAACAAATATGTACCTCTTCCGGAATAATACTATCCTTCTTAGCGAGTTCTGCTTATAACACACTAATTGAACAATTTTACTAATTACCTACCATAATATTGATAAATATACCACAATTCGCCTTCATTCAGCTCATAAAAATACTTATTTTGACTTTATTATTTATATTCTATCGATTTGTATTTACTACGGATTCTATCCCAAAAATATTTTATTATCAGGGCAAATATAGGTACTATCGCTACATTTTGATTAAGATTTACACAAAAAACCATTTGCGAATTTCTCGATTAATACTATCGACTCCTTACTACGGTAAGCACTAGTAAAAAAAACTAGATTTTTGAAAAAGGCAAATCAATCATGCGGCTAGGCCAGTATTGTCTCATTCTCAAAATCTGATTGGTCTACAGCTTACAGGAGCGCATCAATTTTACACACTGCGTGTTCATGTACATTTAGGTTAAAGTTTTAGCATACAATTGCGAGTTTTGCGAGCGAAGTGTTATTTTATTGTTCTTTTCGTCGTCGTTTTCGTTTTCTTCTTCTTCATCTTTGAGTTCATGGCAATCGAGCCGTTTTAACGGCTAATTAATATTTCTGCCAGTGTCAAGTATTTATGCGCTTAATACATGCACAAAGTCTCGTTCTTAGTCAATGATCATGTATTCAAATCATTTTTTACTGTTAAACTCGGAGCTGTATACATAATGGCCGGTCAGTTTGCCGCCATTTTTACAACTCCTGTTTTTTGTTTTGTTTGTAAACATTGTCGACATCATTGACGTTCTGACCAGGACTGCGTCATAACCTCACAAAATTGACCACTCTCTAGAAAGAGACAACGCTACTTTGTGGACAATACCTGTCAAAGAGACAGGACCGCACGAGTTTTATCTCTCTTTGACGCTTTGTAGTCAATATTTACTGTTTAATTGAAAGGGGTGGCACAAAAACAAAAGTTACTCATACAATAATTTATTAAATGCACACAGTTGTACTGTATTGTGTTTACACACTACAGAGGGAAAGGAAAATAACGCAATCAGTTGCCGTATCTGTTGTTAGAAAGAGATAAATAGAGGCGATGATAACAAAGCGCGTCATCGCCCGCCGTTGCCGGCGAAAATCATCTCTCTCTCTTACACTCCTTAAACAAGACTATCATTGCGTCTCGCTCGAACGTTCATGCCTAACCGACGCAAACATTGACATAGTTCATGGACACGGAATTGCAGCTAACTTCGTATCAATTACTTCGGTGCCAGACCGCCATCTGCGCGAGTGCCACGCCTTGCGAACGCGCGATATGTCAAGTGAATCTAAAATGGAGATAAACAAACCTAGAACTTACTATAATTGTTATGTTAATGGGTGTTTAAATTCCACTATAAATTATAACAAAGCTTTTTTTGGAGTTCCATCTGACTCACAGAGGTAGATAACTAAATAAATACTTGATTCGATGGCATTTAGTTTATTAATACTACATACAGACACTGTCAGACACAAAGTAAGAACAGTAGGACTATCAACACACTGCATTGCTCACAGCTCACACATCCGTAACCTCGCGACACCTTCAACAGAGTGGTTTGACGTGTTCTGTAATTCCGTACCGTGATAGATTTTTACGTTGTACAGTTGTGCTTAAGCAAGGTATAATGAGCTTATTATACTACACTGATTCAGGGACCCTAAATCCTTAAAAAGAGCGGTGTAATAAGAGTTAGGGCCCTAATTATCTAACAAATTTTCAAGGCCACCTCGATTTAGGGCCCTGATTCAGGGTAGTGTAATAGCCGTTTAAGTGAAGATTGCCGTCTGTACGCTCGCTGTTTTGTAGGCTGTAGGCACGTGTTCAGTCTGCCTTGTATTAAACGCGTAAGCGCCACGAACTTCATGGCGCTTTAGACCTTTTAACCGCGAGAAAATGTATATCTTAAATACAATCAAGCGCTACATGTTTGAGCCGTTTTAGTTCAGATTAGACGGCATTAACGCTGCAGCTGATTTTAGATAAAAATAATTCAAGATTTTTGTTCCAGATAGTTTGTCTAGTTATTATGTTAGTTTATTATTTTATCTCGATGTTCGATGACGCGTAATTTAATACAAAACGAGAGTGAGTAAGTCTTACAATTAAAGTTAAACTTCAATTGAAAGATTTAAGAGAATAATTTTATCCTCCAATGTCAGAACGTAGCAAGTTTCTAAAACTAGGTATATACCTACCTATGTAGTATGTAGGTAAAATAATTTTTTGAGTTATTATCGTCATTGCGTATTGCCTTATTGCGTGCACATGTAGGTAGATCACATTGTTTGTAGGTATATGATTCTAGCTGTTCCACGCATCTTCGTCTGCGTAAATTTTCCCCGTTTTTGCAACATTTGTCATTGCTGCTCCGCTCCTATTGGTCATAGCGTGATGTTATATAGCCTATACCCTTCCTCGATAAATGGGCTATTCAACAGTAAAATAATTTTTCAATTCGGACCGGTAGTTCCTGAGATAATCGCGCTCAAACAAACAAACTTGTGTTAGTAGTGGCTTCACGTCGGTAGTGTAATGGGTAGGATTCGAACCCTTAACCTTATTTATACTGCATCTGACGATGATTAATAATGATGAACTATCAAATTCGTAATTCGTAAACTTATTATTTAAATAAAAAAAACTTTCAGACAAAATATGTGGTTGAAAATAATGGACCGAGAAGATTTAATAGGTTCGGGTTGTTTAAGGGCTCGTGTTTGCGAAGATCATTTCACACCAAACTCCATTAAATCAAACGCAAGACGAAAGTTATTAATAAAGAATGCTTTCCCACAACTATTACTTCCTGAACGAGATCGTGAAAAAGAAACACAGACGGAACTGGACAAAGTTGAAAAAGTAACGCAAACAGGACTTGAAAATAATGAAAATGAAACACAGACAGAAATAGGTGAAATCTCACTGTGTGTGTGTGATTTACAAATCAATTATCAAGTACAAACTCTTATAAAGACGAGCAACTATGTCGTAATGTCTTATACAAAGGTAAGTTTCATAAACGTTAATACTGTGTTAACTGGGTACATGTTTGTTACTTTAGGTACAGTAGGATCAACGTAGCTTGACCGGATTGAAGTTGGCGAATACTTTATTTTACAAGATTTGTTTCGAAGTAATTTTTATAGGCATTTCTTGCCAATTACTTTACAAATACAAAAAAAAAGTTGTGTTTGTAAAGATTTCTTTCTCCGGAATACAATTAACATGTTTATTAAAAAATAAAACTGTGGCACTCGGGGACTGCCACGGTAAAGCTCAACTAAAAAAACAACAAAAAAAAATATTTTAAATATTTTTAATAAAAAAATCTATTTAAAAAAATATATTATATCGGTTACGGAATTTCTGGATTCGGTCTCCACGCTCAAGGCTATGAATTGCTTAAAAAAAATATTGTATTTGTAAAAAATTGTTTCTCCAGAATTCAGTTAAGTAACATTTTTATTAAAAAAAAAATAAACGTAACTTAACTACAGACTATAAAGATGCTTGATTATGATGAGTATTTATTAAAAGTTGTTAAAAATAACAAAAAATATTTTAAGAAAATAAGCTATATTATATTGTATTTATATCATCATCATTCTATCGTAGTCCACTGCTGGACATAGGCCTCTCCAATTGCACGCCACTTTGTTCTATCTTCGGCTTCTCGCATCCAGCTCCTGCCAGCCGTTTTGCGTAAATCATCACTCCACCAGGCCTGAGGGCGTCCTACACTACGTTTGCCGAGACGCGGTCTCCACTCAAGAACTCGTTTACCCCAACGGTTGTCGGTTCTTCGGCTAATATGGCCAGCCCACTGCAGCCAACTTGCTAATCGATAGCAATAGCCCTTTCCATAGCCCGCTGAGCGACTTTGAACTTGTGGACCAGCCGTACCGTCAGTGTCCACGTTTCGGCTCCGTATGTCATGACGGGTAGGACGCACTGATTAAAGACTTTAGTCTTTAGACTTGTATTTATATTATTGTACTTTATTTTGACACAACGTACTTTTTTCTACTTTTAATAACCAACGTAAGTACTTGAACTTATTTGAACCAATAAAAGGTGGCAACCCTAAATGTAATGCGTAATCGCATCTCTAATTCTCTTGGTTTAGTTACCGCCCCCGCCCCCCGCTTCCTGTCACTATTTACTAATAAAAAATGCATCTGAGCAACCATCAGATTCTGATATACTATGCGTTTCAAATGAGTTGATGATATTTTGTTTCGCAATGCGACTGCAACTTCATTGTGTAACGTAAGGTCAGCAATAAAATCATTCGTAAAATGGTGTCATTAGTATTACACAGAAGTACCTACCTACTCTAATGAACTATTTATAAGCACTGTATTTTACTATTTATTATGTTTTAGGGAAAAATATATTACGTCTGACTGAAAGGCCACTAAAGATTACCCCCTAAAGGTTCATTTCCGAGCATCGCGGCCGATCGCAAGCCGCTCGCGGCTTACGACAAGCGGCTGACGCTCGCGGCCGATGCGACAATATTCACAGTGCGCGCGCAGGCCTACGACAGTCGTCGGCCGCGCGCGTCTGTCACTTACCTCAGCCGCTTGTCGTAAGCCGCGAGCGGCTCGCGATCGGCCGCGATGCACGGAAATGAACCTTAATAGATACCGCATGCTGGGTGACAGACGCGCCCCACTCATACTTGATTTCGCTAGCATATAAAACAATACCTAAAATCACGACGTCAGTGACGACCAACTTCACGACCTACGTCGACGTGCAATTGAAAACAATTAAAAAAATTGCTTTGTGCGCATATTACCCTAAAAATGGCTTCCTGTTCTGTGAAATGGTGTGGCAAGTCGGCGAAGACATCAAATTACCAAAAAGATGGCATAACATTTCACCGGTAAGTAAATTTTAATTTAAGTAAATATTAAATTGACTAAGCAGCGGAGTTCAATTTATTCTGGTTAGTTATTTTAAAAAACTCTTAAAATTTCGAACCCGTTGATGTCTTTTTGAAATGTCCCTTTCACTCCTTAGCTAAATTATATAGCATTCCTGCTCTTACGAGTACGTGTATCGATAGTGTTGGGATGTCGGATGATGTAGTTCATAATCGATGGTTTGTAATCGTAACTAGGTCATTTGAAATAGTAAAGTTAAAGTAGGTATAAGCAACAAGCTGTGGCCCGCGGCTTCGCCCGCTTGAATATCGGTTAGCGGCGAAGAACTAAATGAAACACTTCCTTGAAAAAATATATCGCTGATGGCAAAAGCCGCAGGGATGGACATTAGGAAACGACTTTGGTTAATACTATGTAAGGATATAACAAAAAGGAACCTACTTTGCTTTTTGTACGAGTATATCCTCGTTTTCTTCGTATTTTTTGTTTAAAAGGCTATGCAATTGAGGTATTACCACCATTATCAGAATCTAATTATGAGAGATTTCTTTAAATGTTACGAGAGTATTTGTTAAACTTATCTATCATTGACTCAGTCTTTGCAAAGACTTATACATTACTTAGGTCTTTGCGTCGAGTAAAAAGAAATTACTGAATCGATTTTCACCAAACTTCATTCAATCGGGCTGCAGCAGGCTTGTCACTTATAAAATTACTTACGCAATTAATTTGATTTAGTAATAACCGTCATTTAAGTGATATATGTATTATTTAAAGGTTTCCTAGATGCCCCGAGAGAAAAAAGAAATGGGTAGATGCAACCTCTCGTGGGGAGAATTGGTTTCCCACCCATAACAGTGTTATTTGCTCAAGACACTTCACAGAAGATACTTTTCATTATATGAAAAGTCGTAGAAGGTTGATGGATTCAGCTATTCCGACATTATACTTACCAGTTTTGGTATGGAATATTTAACTACTATTTTTTAAAGATTGGTAGCATGTTTTATTACATAATATTTAGCGTTATATAATAATGTATATGTAGAAATATGTTGTGATTTCGACTAATATATTAAAATATATACGTTTCGACCAGGTTGCACCGGCCGTGGTCACAAGCGGACTCAGTCCGCTTGCGACCACGGCCGGTGCAACCTGGTCGAAACGTCATGCAATTTTAAGGTAAACAATGCGCGTTAATTCCCGTATAATAAATTGTTATAATCATGCAACGCGAAAGTTTAAATGTTAGTATATTAAAATACTACTTAGGCACACGCTTCAATTACTACAGATGATATAAGTGCTGTTTAGGCTGTTTATACTACTAAGTTACCTGTAGCTGGAACTTCATCTAAAGAAACGGTATGATATACTCACATTATTCACAATAATAGGAAATTCATTCTACCATAATCAACCAATTCGCTTTTCAGATTCCACTGACCAACAAAACAAAAAAGAAGACTTTCTCCTATACATGGTTCTCCGTCGAAATATGATTTTCCAATTAAAAAACGGCTATGTAGAAGGGTCATAGAATTAACAACTTCAGTGAAGAAAAAAAACAAACAATTAAAAAAGTTACGAGATTCTAACAGAAGATTAAAAATACAAATAGTATAATTAAAATCGTTATTGACAGAACTAGAAAAAAAATCATAACTGCCGAAAACAACGAAATATTGAATTCTTTAGGGGTCAAATGCGTTAAAATTATTCGTCGACAAATAGTAAAAGCAAAGTCAGGCAAAAATATAAGAAAGAAATATTCACCTCAGTTAAGAGCGTTTGCACTCACTTTAAATGTCTATTCAACTAAAGCTTAAAACTATGTCCGCAAAACCTTCAATACCTGTTTACCATCTATAAAAACGTTAGGCAAATGGTATAGATCAATAGATGGCCGTCCAGGTTTTACCAAGGAAGCTTTTCACGCCTTGAAATTCAAGGCATCACAGACAAGCGACCTCATTTATTGCTGTATAATTTTTGACGAGATGAAAATCAAGAGAAAAGTGGAGAAATCATTCGGATATGTTGATTTTGGAGGAAATGTTGATTCAGATTGTAGAGAAGAATGCACAGATGCATTAGTTTTTCTGGTTGTTCCTCTACACTGAAAATGGAAAGTGCCCATTGAATATTTTTTTATAAATAAAGTCACAGCAGATCAAAAAACATTTTTACTGACTCAAGCTATTGCATTATGTATAGAAGCTAAAGTGATAGTTAAAGCTGTAACCTTTGATGGCTGTCCAGCGAATATAGCTATGGCCAAGAAACTCGGATGTGATTTAAATCCTAGCAGTTTAAAAACTACTTTTGAAATACAAAATAATAAAACTGCTATTTTCTTTGATCCTATCTATACGATAAATTTGATTCGAAACAGCTTTGAACATTAAAAAGAATTTAAAGATGCCGACGATAATAATATAAAATGGAGTCATATTGAATTATTACACAGATTGCAAGAAGATGAGAAGTTTCACGCAGCTAACAAACTTAGATCAGAACACTTATTATTTAAAAGAAATATAATGAAAGTAAAACTTGCTACACAATTATTTAATAGAAGTGTATCAATAGCTCTCTAATTTTGCAAAAACAGTTTGAAATTTAATCAATAAAAATTGATCAATTTCAGGATATAGAAGGAACAGCAAATATGTTATTAGTGTTAAATGACTTATTTGACATTTTAAATTAAAAAAAAGAGCATTGAACGCCGAAAATGCGTGTGTAATTTTACCAAAACTTTAATCGTCTAAAAAAATGTTGATAAATTTAACCACTTCTTTAAAAAATAAACAGATTCGGTTGCTAAATTCGCCAAGCTTTACTGGATTTTTAAGACTTTGTAAATGTATTGAAAGTGTAAAATACCTGTTTAATGACTTAATAAAAAACCAGTGCTGTCCATATATATCTTTTCACCGCATTAGCCAGGACCATATTGAACTGTTTTTTTGTAACATGAGACCTCATGGAGAATCAAATGACAACCCGACACCTAAACAGTTTTATGGTATTTACAGAAAAATGCTTGTACTTATGGAACTGCAAGAACTCAATACCAGCAATTGCATAGCATTAGAACAAGTTGCTATATTAAACTGCTCTTCTGCCATAAAACGTATTAATATAACAACAGAAAGAGGTGATACCAGTGATACTGAGTTAGACGCTGATGATAATACTTTAGAATCCTTACAGCATGTACCATTATCTCAGTTTTTCAGAAAGTATAACCGAATATATTGCCGGATCTATCGTACATTATTTAACAAAGAAAATTAAATGTAATACTTGCGTTAAAGCTTTAATATCCTTGGACGAGAAAAAGGCCAGTTTGATATATGCAAGAGATGCTGGTGGACTGCTATACCCTTCCAATGTGGTCATAAAAATTTGCAGGCGATTATATTATTATACCTATACGTTACAAAGACAAATTACGCTATGTCACAAAAATATTAAGAAGCTTTGTAAATGAAGATATTATTATTGTGCAGGAACAAAGACCCCAATATTTCGATAAGGAGAATTTTTACAAAAATTATTCACTATAAAAATCAGTAAATGTATTAATAGAGATGTATCATATTGCATTTGCAATTATATTTGTGTTTTTTTCTTCTTGTGTATTTTGCTGTGTGTTAGTATAAGAATTCATAAATGTTTAATGTATATTTTAACCTTTCATATTTTTTTTATAATTAATCTTTTGATAAATACTTGAAGAAATTTTATTTAAAAAAAAAAAGATTTTGATTAAGAGTTTTATTTTATTTTACACCCATTTAATAAAAATATAAAATTATAATGTATCATTATTGATCATCCTCCTAACCTAATTAAAATCTTAGAACCTAATTAAAACCAACTTAAAATAATAAACCAAATTAAAGTAATCTAATTCCATATTTCAATATTTTATCGACAACTTTTTCTCATCCCTGTCCCATCACTATTATTCGTATCACTCGAAGTTTGACCTTGAAATAACCAATCATAGCGCACTTGTACCGTCCCGCGCGCTCTGTTCCTTCCTCCCAACGACCACCGCATAACAGGCGCTGTAATTCGGCCAACACATCAGTTTATTTTCACTGATGTATTCCCCACATCAAATGTTCTCATCAGTGTCGACCACATATGTGATCCGTAAACACTATCGCTTATTTATCGTTTCAATCGTTAAATTAAATATTAATATGGCCAGTTGCACGATAAACTGGTGTGGAAAAAACAGCAGTACCTCAAATCTACGGAAAGACGGCATAACATTTCATCGGTAAGTTATTAAAACATAATATATTATAGTTAAACTATATTTTTTTAATCATTCTTCGGAGTTCATCTTATACTGGACATTTTATATAAGTGAAATAAAACAACCTTACGAAAGCGAACGCGTTGATGTCTTTCATAGATGCCATCTCTTTCTTTCCTACTTAAATCTCTTTATCTCTTTCCTGCACAAATGAGTAGCGACCGTCTGTTAAAAATCATAACCGCGTAACTAACAACTCGCGCTATCAGTGGAAAAGGTTGTTTGTTTTTATTATGGTAAAGTTAAAAGTTGTTTTAAGTGTGCAAACACTTAAAAATTCTTATCGACAACTGACTACTAATTTTTTTGCGTAGTTAATGTATTAAAACACATACATTTAAGTGACAACAAAAAATATGTATATTGTACATGTCACTTTAGTATCGGTCTTTGCTTGCACCCACGTTTTTGTATAACTTAAAAATGCCTATTTAGGCATAAAAAAGTTGGATTACAATTATAAATATTTTCTAATATTTCTAAGTTAGCTTTAAATGAAAATACAATTTAGTTTTTATGTAAAACTGAAAATTGTACTATGATTTTACTAAATTATTTTATCACCGTTTGACATATTTATATAGTTTTGTCAGTTGTGTGTGTCAAAATTGTGTTTCTATATTTCGTAATTTTAAAATAAATAGCACAAAGATTCTATCTAGCTTGATATTTTCAGGTGTAATTAACGACATATAGTCATTTAATCATACAATTATTGTTACAGTTAGTTTATTTCATTCATTTAATTAATTCTAGGTACCCAAAAGATCCTTGCATAAAAGAAATTTGGATCAAGGAAACCAGACGTGAGAATTGGTTTCCTTCAAGATACAGTGTAATTTGTTCACGACATTTTACGGAAGATTGCTTTGTATACATGAAGAACCGTCGGCGGCTGTCTAATTTGGCAGTGCCAACATTGTATTTACCTCTAGTTGTGAGTATTCGGTTTGAGTTGTAAAAATGGCGGCAAACTGACCGGCCATTATTTTTACAGCTCCGAGTTTAACTTGTAAAAAATGATTTGAATACGTGATAATTGACTTAAAACGAGACTATGTGCATGTAATAAGTGCATAAATACTTGACACTGGCAGAAATTAGCCGTTAAAACGGCTAGATTGCCATAAACTCAAAGAAGAAGAAGAGTATTCGGTTTAAAAACATGTTAGATAAATTTGTCACATCCTGGTGCAGTACATATGTACTAGATAGATATTTAATTATGCAAAATTATCACAACTCCAAAGCACGTACATTTAAGAATTGTTAAATTAACATATTTCTCCTACCTATTATTATAAATTTGTTTAGAATTTAGTATAGACAGATTAGTTTTAACCAAAATAATTTCGGGTCGGACAGGGATTTAATTACCATGTTGTACATAAACTAAAGTTCATGTAAGCTAAGGATGACATATACTATATTTTTATACCGTAACCTGACTTTTGTTAGGGAGTGAACCTTCTGTACGTGGCACTATTACTTATTCTGTGACCATATGTACCAACGTCCATAATTCTTATACATAGCCATTTTAAAATAAGTCTGCATTTTTCGCTTCTAAATGCTTCAGTTTACAGTAGTTAAATTATTGATTGCAAAATCGCATAGCCCGCAAATAAGATACTAATATCAACTATGGAAAAATATTATGTATTTAAAAAATGTCAGTTACTAATTATTTCATTAGTTCAATCACGATGTACTAAGTGATGCGTGACCTTGTCTAAACCAATCAGATTGCAGCGTCCCGCTTCATTGTGTAACGTAAGGTCAGCAATAAAATGATTCGTAAAAAGGTGTCATTAGTATTACACAGAAGTACCTACCTACTCTAATGAACTATTTATAATCTCTGTATTTTACTATTTATTATGTTTTAGGTAAAAAAATATTACGTCTGACTGAAAGACCACTAAAGTGTAAAATATTCTTATATTTTGCCTATTTACTTATTTCTGTTTCGTGTTTATTGAATTATAAAGAATACTAATAATATTATAATAAAGAAAAATGTTAGGTAGGTGCCTACATAGTTCAAAGAAAATAAATATTACGTCCGTTCCATTAGCATAATACATAATATACGTATTTTACCCGACTTGTGAGTTTTTGTTGCTAGCGGTACAATTTTGACAAGTACAGAGTGAAGTTGACGCGATCGCGATTATCTTCTCATTTAAAACGCTACCTTTACACACTACAGAACTAGGTGTCGCAAACCGGCATCCCGAGATTTTGAAAATCTATACTAATATTATAAAGCTAAAGAGTTTGTTTGTTTGTTTGAACGCGGCAATCTCAGGAATTACTGGTCCGAATTGAAAAATTCTTACTCTGTTGGGTAGCCCATTTATCGCGGTAGGCTATAGGCTATATAACATCACGCTACGACCAATAGGAGCGGTGCAGTAATGAAAAATGTTGCAAAAAGCGGGGAAAATGTACGCGTACGAAGTTGCGCGGGACAGCTACCTAGTACCAAACTCAGAACACAGAACAAGACCAGAAACCGCGCACGCTTTAGAAACTGAAGCAACAATAACTACAGTACGATCAACGTATCTTGACCGGATTGAAGTTAGGTTTTTATCACTTTCGCGCATGTCTTAGAGATGCGACCCTAAAATTACTTACGTAAACGACTAAATATGTTTAATTGATTAAAATTACTAACTACAGTTTCAATTCAACAATATAAAAACACTATTTAAATCAGTTCATAAAAGTTTAAATTTAGAACAGTTACAGTAAATACTAAAGAAACTTTGAAAAACAATTAGATACTTTACGAAAATAATCACAAAATGTGTGGCACTCGGGGCCTGCCGCGGTAAAGCTATTGCATAGCATTTTTATCAAATTAAGAAATTAAAAAAAAAAAAAAAAAAAAATCATTAAAAAAAACAATGTTTTTAATTTTTTTTCTTTAATTTTATTTTTAAATTATAAAAAAAGGAATTAAAAAAAAAAAAAATTTTTTTAATTATAACAAAACAATGTTTTTAATTTTTTTTTTTTTTTTATTTAAAAAAAGTCATTAAAAGTTCTGCTATTCATCGATAGATGGCAAAACTAAAAAGTATCACCGCTGTGCCCGTCGGAGTGGGGAGCGTGAGGTTTTTTCGTTACGGCATTTCTGGATTCGGTCCCCGCGCTCAAGGCCCGCGATAGAAGCTATGCAATAGCTTATAAACATGTGTTTATATACAACAGATAATATAATACTATACTAGTAGTACTACTAAATAAGACAATGTAATGCGTAATCGCATCTCTAATTCTCTTGGTCTAGTTACCGCCCCCGCCCCCCGCTTCCTGTCACCATTTACTTCCAAAAAATGCATCTGTGCAACCACTTGTCGCCTACTTCAGTCCGGCCTAGTTACGTTGATCCAACTGTACACCAAATTGGTGTAGTAGTTATTACTATTAGTACTCTATGGGTCGCAGAGGCGTCAAGACGCGTTGTGACAAGTGCAGTTTTTTAGCTAATTATGCCGTGTTGTGTTGTTCCCACGTGTAAAAATGCCAGTGGTTCTACAAAGAAGCAAGAGGGGATCACATTTCATGTGTAAGTAACATGTTTACATTTAATTTCTTTTGTTATTTGTATTTATTTAACTTCCCCAAAAATGGACTCGTCCATTTCTAAATAGGCGAGTCCATTTTTGGTGTGTTGCCACTTTTTTGTCTAAGTGTTTTCCCATATTTTTACGCACGACAGAATGAAACATGCGTTTAAGGTGAGAGGTTGTTTGTTAGTTTGTTTGTGCGCAATCCTATGTTGCCACTTATGTCCAAAACGGCTTGACCGATTTTGATGCGGTTTTCTGTATAATGTGTTGCAATTCATTCAAGATTGTTTGTAGATTGTGACTGTAATCACTAGCCAGGGGCTGTAATATACTATTTGACCTACCTCCGCCGTGGTTTTTTTTAGGGTTCCGTACCCAAATGATAAAACGGAACCCTATTACTAAGACTCCGCTATCCGTCCGTCCGTCCGTCTGTCCGTCTGACACCAGGCTGTATCTCATGAACCGTGATAGTTAGACAGTTGAAATTTTCACAGATGATGTATTTCTGTTGCCGCTATAACAGCAAATACTAAAAACAGAATAAAATAATATTTAAGGGGGCCTACAAAACAAAAGTGATTTTGCCGTTTTTATAGATGATATATGATGATAGAAGAATGAATGAAAAGTGGAGTGAGGAATGGTACGGAACCCTTCGTGCGTGAGTCCGACTCGCACTTGCCCGATTTTTTCGATACATTTATATCTTTTGGTTAGTAGTGTCTCACATTTATTGTACACTAGCTGCGCCCCGCAGTTTCACCCGAGTACGATTTTTTTATTTTTTTCTTCACATAAAAGGATCTCCAGACATTAACAAACACAAAAAGAATTAGCGAAATCGGTCCAGCTTGTTCGACTTTTACCTATAGAATAGACCCTTTAACTACAAAGTTAATGGCGCTTTTGGATTCACTTTTTCATCACAAACTCCTCACTTAAAAATCTCCTGCTTTTTGAAGATGGTTCCAATCTATGTAGGTCCTTCCAATAAATTGTTCGCGAGGTGTACTGTTTGTAAAACTACTAGTTATTACGTTAGTCTTATAAAATTAAAATTTTAGTTTCCCTGCTGATGAAAAACGAAAATCTGAGTGGACAAACATTATACAACGAGCGCGGTTGGATGAATTATGGAAACCATCAAAACGAAGCGTAGTTTGCTCAATACACTTTGACAAAAAGTATTTTTATGACTCAAAAGCTGGTTTAAGACGACTAAAGAAAGAAGCATTTCCAAATAAGGTACATTCAATTCTCCTGTTGTATTCTTTTGTATTGTACCTGTTATATTAATATTAGAATATATTTTATAATTAATTATTTACTGTTTCAGCATTTGGCCTTTACACTGAAAAATTCCGAGTCTTGCAGATCTGGAACTTCAACGCCAAAACATGTACTTACTTGTATTATTCAAGGGGCGTTTAAACGGGCCATTTTTTACGGCAATATGTGGCGGCACTATTGGAAACTAATTGCTCGGCCAATAATGGCAATATGCTTACATTTGTATGGGGCATGATCCAGTCCCCTAAACGGGCTACACGACCCGGCAACAATAACATAGAGGGCGTCTGAAACAACAAAAAAAATGTCAGGGCAACATTGGGGAAAATAGATCGCTCAGCGATCGTCCGGCAACCATCAAATAAATATTGGAGAGCACTGCCATGTTGCCGGCCACAGCATTGCCGCCACAAATTGCCGTAAAATGTGACCCGTTTAGACGCCCCTTTATGTACTTACCTAAACGAATTGTAATGTTTTGTTGCTAGGGATAACTTCTGAAGCTACTGAACTCATTCTTATGTACCTACACTGTTAGTATTCAAACACTTTTGTTTAAACTTCGGCCTTATTGCAACAACAGATAAATAGTTTGTCAAGTGTTAGTCATAACCAAGTCGCTCTGTTGTGTGAATAAGTTTTCCTAGTGATAAAATATGAATACTGATAAAATATAAACTGCATCTTATTTTTCACTATATTTCATAACTGTTTGCAAACATATTTTAATTTCAGGTTACAACACTGCCACATAATAAATCTTTAGCTGTATTGATTGATATATAGATTACTGTTGTATATTTAAAAAATATCATATTTTACCCAAAAAGTGGGGAGTTACTCCCGAGCTAGCAACATTACACGGGTGGGAAGTAGGGTGGGCGCGGGGTGTACGCTTTGTTTTTGGACACACTGCAGTGCAGGAAAATAAAGCGTAACGCGGCTTCTGGTCTTGTTCTGTATTCTGAGGTACCAAATAAAGGAGTCCAAAGAAAGGATGCCGTGTGGTGCCGGCTGTGCCGTGTGGTGCCGGCTTAAGAATAGTACCACCCCATCTCTTTCCGTGGGTGTCGTCAAGGCGACTAAGGGATTTCACTCCGGAGGACGGGCAGCAGCGTCCTCTGCGTACTTAAAGCCTTACTGCGATCGCCAACCCGCTCGCCAAGCGTGGCGATTATGGCAATTACCCCCAGGATCTACTGGGGAGACCCGTGCCCAGCAGTGGGCCATCATATGGGTTGATATGAAATAAAGGAGTCAAAAATACCGGTAGGCATACCGAAATTTACCTGAACTCAGTTCATCAAAAATGTTTGCCCCCACTACTGCGAAGGGAAAGTTATGAAATAACAACGCAATTAGTGACGTTCCTGTTGTTAGAAAGAGATAAATAAGACAGAAAAAACAATAGAAATTGCAAGTGAGTGGACAGAACTGCCGCCATTTTACATAAGCAAGCGTAGTTCCGCGCACAGACCTCCGCTCAACTTCAGTCGCGATTTGTCGCTGTACTGTCTCGGAGACGCCTTAAAAAAATAATAGAAAAATGCCCTATTGTGCTGTTTTAGAGTGCAAAAACGATAGCCGCACAAAAACTTTAGCGAGAGGAGGTATATCGTACCATCGGTAAGTAATATTTTGTTAATAATTTAATTTAAGGTAAATCTAATTCACTTAAGTATAAATGATCACGAACGAAAGTTGACTTTAAAGTTTAGTTGTTAAGGTCTAGTTTCTTTCAAACTTAAAACTTACTGTTTCTCGAAGTTTCCATCCGTGAAGGTTGCTACTCGATTAGGGTCGTGACACACTTCTAAATCATTGTAGTATGAGTTATCGATATTTTAAACTTTTACAGTTCTGATTAGTAGTACCATTTTATATTTAAATATTATTATTATTATTTGAGTTGTGTTATATTTTTGTGATTTTAGGTTTCCTAAGCCTGTAGATATAAAGGAAAAATGGATTGAAGCTACAGGAAGACAAAATTGGTTTCCTTCAAAATCCAGTACAATTTGTTCAAAGCACTTTGATGACAAATATTTTATAACTAAAAAAAAGAGAAATAAATACTTGTCTAAAACAGCAATACCAGGGCAAAAAATTTTACATTTTCAGGTAAGAGAAGTAGTTTTTTTTTGCGGTTTCACCTGCTTGGAATTTGTACAGATGTGTAATCTGTTTATCCCGCGGGAGTTACTCACTTGCCGGATACAAAAAGTAGCTTATGTGTTAATCCAGTGCGTGATCATCGAAATCTGTTCAGCCGTTGAGGTGTAGAAACTGAACAAACAAAAATACCTTCACATTTATAATATTAGTGTGAATTTATAACATACATATCAACCCATATGATGTCCCACTGCTGGGCACGGGTCTCCCCAGTAGAACTTATTAGTATGTAGATCCTGGGGGTAATTGCCATAATCGCCACGCTTGGCGAGCGGGTTGGCGATCGCAGTAAGGTTTTAAGTACGCAGAGGACGCTGCTGCCCGTCCTCCAGTGTGACATCCCTTAGTCGCCTTGACGACACCCAGGGGAAGAGATGAGGTGGTACTATTCTTAAGCCGGTACCACACGGCAAATTTATAATACAGTAAACATTTATCGATACTTTCACTTTTGACGGTATCCTTCACCTACATCACTAATTGAGTAGCTATCCATCCATCGACGTCATATACGAATGTCAACTTTATTCTTGAAATAAATTAAGATGATAATTGCATCCTCTGTTAATAACGCCATCTATTGTTAGGTAGCAAAAAATACTCGTTAATTATTTTACTTCATTTTACTAAACGTCGTATACACTTTCTACAGAATAACAAAATGAATTCTATTCGCACCGCTGAAGGTATATTTTCAAATGTAGAATCTGTGATTTCTGCTATATGTATATGTCTTGAATAAAATCTACCAATGAAACGAATTGCTCGTTTGTAGTGCAGTGTATGAATAGTGGTTTGTTTGTGTGAGTTTGGCGATACAGGTTCCCTTGCTATATAGTATTGTTGCTAGCGATTTTGTTGTTTTTTTTCTGTTCTGAGGTATCTAATGTATCTATGATAAATTCCAATATAACTAAAGCAGATGTTTTATCTACGACTGCAGGGAGTGCTGGCGGTAACAGCCGTCTTTCGGTAAGCTTTTAGCTTTAGTAATATCTTAAGTAACGCCAGCTGTCCCGCGCAACTTCGTCTGCGTAAATTTTTCCCGTTTTTGCAACATTTCTCATTGTTGCTCCGCTCCTATTGTTCGTAGCGTGATGTTATATAGCCTTCCTCGATGAATGGGCTATCCAACAGTAAAATATTTTTTCAATTCGGATCAGCTGTTCCTGAGATTACTGCATTCAAACAAACAAACTCTTCAGCTTTATAATATTTATTATTAATTTTTGATATAAAAGGGAGGGAATCTGCTTAGTTGATTGTCCCATATTTTAAAAACAACACTTTGTAACAGTTTCAAAATTATACTTAGTAATAAAAAGCATAAAATAACAGAAAACCTCTTTTATTTTTAGAAATTAGTAAACATTACATTTTCAGCCACAAACTTCATATAAGCTAATAGTGCGCAAGTAAGTGAATTTACTCGAACACGCAAAATTAAATAGACAAGAAATATCAAGAAATCTCCTAAATTTGACAGAATTTCCTCCTTGATTTGGCTGAATTCAGATACACTGTGCCATAATAAAACCATCAGCTGCACGAATGTGATAAAGGACGGTTTCTTTAATATTATTAATCATTTTTTTACATAATACTAGCTGTGCCCCGCGGTGTTACCCGCAGTTTATTAGCCTATGTGTTAATCCAGGATGTCAGCTAACTCCATACCAAATTTTATTAAAATCGCTCCAGCCGTTTAGACGTGAAGAAGTAACAAACATACACACTCGCAAACTTTCGCCTTTATAGTATTAAGTGTGATTATTCTGTAAAATATATATTTGTGTTCATTGACTTTTATTTTAATTTTATAACCTCATGCTTTTGCCGACGGCTCCGCCTATGTAGACACCGGCGTTCATTGTTACCACCATTCCAATTAAGCTTTTATTTAACACTAGCTGTCCCGCGCAACTTCGTATGCGTAAATTTTCCCCGTTTTTGCAACATTTCTCGTCGCTACTCTGCCCCTATTAGTCGTAGCGCGATGTTATAGCCTATAGCCTTCCTCGATAAATGGGCTATCCAACAAAAAAAGAATTTTTCAAATCGGACTAGTAGTTCCTGAGATTAGCGCGTTTAAACAAACAAATAAACTCTTCCGCTTTATAATATTAGTATAGATAGTAATAATATCGTTTATAATATAATAATATATATAAAAAAATATTTCTGTCTCCACTCCGTGCCCTGTCTTAATGGCGAACCTTGGCCTTCAAATTTTATTGCTTTTTTACACTGCTTTGTAAATACAACTCTCAGTTGTATGCGTAAGGTTGAATTTATAAAAAATAAATACTTATATCTTAATTATATCTACGTTCTATTTATACTTACGTTTAATTGGTGACGGTTTTGCATGTTATTTTTGTTCGCGTGGATTTTGGTTATCGCGATAATCTATCTTACAGAGGCGAAGGGTTTACAATTTCCCTGACGTAACTCTGTACAAAAATATATCATGCTGAACACGGTTTATTGTATATTATATATCATAAAGTATCTACAATTTAAAGGGAAACCTGAAAGAGTGGTGTTCTAAGGACACTTCGCCACTGCTATCCTATGTCCTTTCCCGGAACTCAAACTATCTCCATACCCAATTTAATAAAAATTGGTACAGCGGTTTATGCGTGATAATTTTAGTTAGGACTTTCCTTTGTAAATAGTGTTAATACTACGAAATAAAAAGTTCTTTCAACAATGTAAAATATTAAACTTTAATCCATTCGGCAGAAATTTGTGAAAATGTAATAAAATAAAGTTGTAATAAAATTGTAATTTTTTTTTTTTCATTTATATTCTTAACTAGTACCTACCCATTTTATTCAGGCTCCTATTTTAAATATAATATATTTATTTATTATATTATAATATATCCCCGAGTCCCGGTCCCCGCCGGATTTTAATTGTTTTAAATTCTTAACCACTTTTGCGTTCATTTTATTTTATACAAATTAATTACCTATAATATGAATTTAAACTCATTGTAAGTGTTGTAAATGTATATTTTACTTTTAGGAAGCTAACTAAATCTTGATAAAGGCACAAAGGACAAAATGGCATACTAAGAAATGAAAAAAAAAAAGTTTTGCAATAAAACGGTCTGAAGAATAAAACAATTTGTTTAATTTATTTATACTTACCTAGTGTTTTGTAAATGGTTATGTGTGCCGATTGGAGAATTTCGACCGATACTTTTTCAAACAGGGATGTCTCCTTATCTCTTCCCACTATAGCCTCGTCCTTGTCTAGGTATTGTAAAGTGATACTACCTATTGTATTAAGGATTAAAATACCTACCCCAGAGTTCCTAAACTTTGAACTTAAAGTTAACGGGACACCAGTCAAATGTATTTTATTGAAAATTTATAAAAAAAAAAATAGGTTCAAACATGTTAGAAGATAGATATTCGAGACCCGAGCTAACCAATTACGGTCTAATACACAATTCACTTGGCGGTCCATAAGAGACAGTTGTAAAAAGGTACGGGTGTAAAATGGGGGGATTTGACTCGATCAATGAGATGAGGTTAGATGAATCCCCAAATCCCCCTCCATCACGTAAAATAATATTAACACCTGTTGATAAACTTTCGCGATTTGTACACATTATAAAATTATATATACTACGGGTCTTAATCGCGTGAATAATTTAAGGTAAAATACCTTGTTTATTGCCCGATGTTTCAACAGTAGGTATGGCAACGGCCGTGGTCACGGGTAGACTCTTCGTCGGGTAATAAACAAGATATTTTACCTTAAATTATTCACGCGATTAAGACCCGTATTAATTCCATATTAATTCCTGTCCAATAAGTTTATATTTTTGTTGTTTCAGTTGTCTGATCCATCTGAAGGTCAGAGTTCCAGCGGCACTGGTGAGAGCAAAGCCAAGGGTCGCGCCAGTACGTGCAAAAGTACCAAATTGATACCTCTTTTGAAACAGGTAAGTCTTTTTCAGAGGCGTAACTTGTTTTAGATCGGCTCTGTATCAAAATTTGTTGAGAGGCCAGGGGCCCAAAACCACCCACGATCGGGGCCCTTGAAGCCTGGGGGCCCTGTATCAATTATATGGATGATACGGCGGTAACTATGGACGTGAGGTCCTGCAAATGTTCGTACCACAATCCTGCCAAAAAAGCAGGCAATTCAGTGATGACGTCACCAAACCGACGAGCGAACTATAGTCTATTTGTCAATTATTTGCACTTGATAGGAGTTTAGCGACTGACATGCGCCAGGTTCAACGTGAAGTTGAACTGCCCTGCACTTGGCAAATAATTTAGATGTTCATGGTACGGCCTCTGGTCCCCTGGTCTGCAGTTTTATATCAGCAGATTTGAGATATTGCTTTAAATATATTCTTAGCTATATTCAGTGCCTGTTCGCTCTGATTTTTTTTCATTTCCTGTATGGAACGTAATTCTCTGATTTCACTTGACAGTCATCTAGTCAAGTATATATTAGCAATGCGCAAGAGAACTGTGGGCTTACTCTCTTTCTAAAACAAAATTTATAAACATACCTAGTCTTATTTCTAACATTTACGAGGACTTTTTAATTAATAATTCGATAAGCAGATGAAATCCCAACTCATAGACGATGGTGCCAGGGCCCCAAACCCCTCCCCTCCCAGACTTGATTATAACACCCTTATTAGGGAATTTAAGAATTTTGACATTAGTTTGATTTGACAGGCAATTGCCACCCCTCCTCTTGACGGTGGTGGCTGGCGTAACGGTTTTAAGTCAAGTGCTTTCCCTTCCATCCATCATGTAATTGACTCACACTTGGCCGGTTGAGTCGAATTTTCCCCACCCCTTAATAAAGTTCAGGATCTGGGTCTGGATGTTGCTGATTTCGTTTTCATTGAATTAGAGTATGTCTTCTGTGCCCTGCTAACGCTTTTGATGTTCCACACAAACAGTCCGCCAAGATAACGGTGTACCAGTTTTGAGAAAACTTCCCGTGCCATCAAAACCTCATTAAGGTTAAGCCTCGTAACTGTCAGTATATTATGCAAAGGAAAATCAACTTTGTTGCTTTATAAAGTGCAAACGAACCCTTCTGTCGCATACCGTCTAACACGCAAATCGTCCAATTAACTCAATCCGTCCAAAACGCGATCCGTCCAAAACGCGATCCGTCCAAAACGCGATCCGTCCAAAACGCGATCCGTCCAAAACGCGATCCGTCCAAAACGCGATCCGTCCAAAACGCGATCCGTCCAAAACGCAATCCGTCTAAAAATGTACAACATATTAAATGGTACGGAACCCGTTGTGCGCGAGTCCTTTTACTGTGGGTACATTTCCGTCTTTATGTGAGGAAGGTAAAGGGATAAATAATTCTAAATTATGTACTATGTTACTAATAGAATCACACTGTACATATGTCCTGTTTGTATAAAACCTCCTTCGTTAGATATATTTTTATTTCTTCTTATTTATAAAACAATCAAAATAAAATGTCAATGTCAAAACAAATAACTGTGGAGGACTTAGGAGGTTAAAATAAATAAAATAAATTTAAAATTATGGAAGAAAATGATAAGGAGTTACAGTTTACTGACAGTCAGTTGGGGCATGAACTTTTACTTCGCGGTGGTTACCGTTACAACCGTAATGGTCCAAAAAGAGGAAATAAAGATGGCAGCAGCCTATGGCGTTGCGTAAATAGACAGGTATGTTCAGCATCAGTTACTGTAGACAAATATAGAACTGGAGTAAAGAGAGAAACAATACATACGTGCACACCAAATGTATTAAAAAATAAAATTATATTAGCAACTAATAAATCTAAAATTGCTGTTACCAAAACGCTTGTACCTGTTCAACGTGTTTTTGAAAAGCACTTTAGGAAACTGCCGAATGAAGAGTTTAAGAGTCATAGAGATTCACTTTTAAGAGCAAGAAAAAAAATTTTAAACGTCCCAAACTTAGCGTTTGAAAATATAGACGATGTACACGTTCCTGATGTACTTGGAAATAAGTTTGTGGTATGTGAAGATGGCACCACCGAAAAAATTATCATATTTTCTATGACCAGTGCTAAAAATATTTTAAAAAGAAAGACAACTTATTTTGGTGACGGAACATTTAAATGTGTGCCTAAACACTTTTATCAACTTTATAGCTTACATGTTGATATGTGGTCAGATAGTGAATCTGTCAATGTTGTGCCGGTCATTTTTGCACTTCTGCCTAACAAAAGCGAGAGAACCTACACACGTTTATTTACACTTTTAAAAGACTTGCTTAAGGTTGAAATAAAAAAATTTAAGTGCGATTTTGAGGTAGGTGCTATGAATGCAGTTAAAACTGTATTTCCTGAATGCGTTGTTAAAGGTTGCTTCTACCATTATAATAAAGCAATATGGAAAAAATCGAAGGACTTAAAATTAACGGTGTCGAGTGTTGGTAGGAAAATTACGAGGCTTGCTTCATATTTGCCTTTACTACCGTCTGCTCAAATTGTTGAAGGGTGGCAAGCAATATGGAGGATATCTCCTGACAGCGATGAAATGAACGACTTTGCGAAATATTTCGAAGAACAGTGGATAAAAAGGACTCCTTCCGCTATTCTTAGCTGTGATAATGAACAACATCGCACCACAAATACATTGGAAGGGTGGCACCACCGGCTAAATACTAAAATTTTCAAGAACAGTACATTTTACTTATTTGTTCATTCGTTGAGAAAAGAAGCACAATTTCATGTAAACAGAATGAATCGCTTACTTTTAAACAGGCCTAGAAAAAATAGGCGACAATGCGACATTCGATTTGACAAGGAGTATAGAAAAGCTCATCAAGAACTATTAAGCAATAATACCTAGTCTGGCCATAAATACTGTTACAATTAAAAATAAGAAAGATATTACAATTGAATTTGGAATCTGTCATTTTTATACGATTGTTCATTGTATTTTCTAATTTTGGCGCCAATACATTGTACAATATTTTGCTATATTAAAATGGAGTGGGGTGATAAAGAAAACCGAATCGCTGTGATTGCATTACACAAAGTTGGTATGGAGCCGAATGTAATTTTTAAAACTCTCCATACGCTTGGTATTAGTCAAATGTTTGTGTACCGGGCTATTAATAGGTACAATGAGACCTTCTCTGTTTGTGACAGAAAAAGATCTGGCCGTCCACGTAGTGTTCGTACGAAAATGGTGGTCAAAGCAGTAAGGGAAAGAATTCGAAGAAATCCTGTCCGAAAGCAAAAGATTTTATCTCGGGAGATGAAGATAGCACCCAGAACCATGTCACGCATTTTAAAAGATGACTTAGGACTTGCAGCCTATAAGAGACGCACTGGTCATTTTTTAACTGATAATTTAAAAAAGAATAGGGTGGTAAAATCGAAGCAACTACTGAAGCGGTACGCAAAGGGAGGTCACAGAAAAATTTTGTTTACGGATGAGAAAATCTTTACAGTTGAGCAACATTTTAACAAACAAAATGACCGTATTTATGCTCAAAGCTCTAAGGAAGCTTCCCAATTAGTCGACAGAGTGCAACGTGGGCATTATCCGACTTCAGTGATGGTTTGGTGGGGTGTTAGCTATGAAGGAGTGACTGAGCCATATTTTTGTGAAAAAGGTATCAAAACATCGGCACAAGTGTATCAAGATACCATTCTTGAGAAGGTAGTTAAACCCCTTAACAACACCATGTTCAATAACCAAGTATGGTCCTTCCAACAAGACTCAGCGCCTCATAAAGCTCGGTCCACGCAGTCTTGGTTGGAAGTGAGCGTTTCGGACTTCATCAGAGCTGAAGACTGGCCGTCGTCTAGTCCCGATCTTAATCCGCTGGATTATGATTTATGGTCAGTTTTAGAGAGTATGGCTTGCTCTAAACGCCATGATAATTTGGAGTCCCTAAAACAATCCATACGATTGGCAGTGAAGAATTTTCCCATGGAAAGAGTGCGTGCTTCTATTGATAACTGGCCTCAACGTTTAAAGGACTGTGTTGCAGCCAATGGAGACCACTTCGAATAAGCTTTTTATATTTTGAATTGTTTTTTATTTATGTATTAAACTAACACACTGTAAAAGTAATAAATATTATTTGCAATAAAAAAAAATGTTTTTTCTTCGTAATAATATTTATGGCTAGACTAGGTATTACTATATTACAGTTTTTGAAGAAAATAGTGTATTTACGATTAAAATGTTAGTCTTATTTAGCTGTTAAAATAAATCTAGTTTACTTTTAATTAATTTCTTTAAATTTCCTTCTTTTAAATGACAGAGGGTATGCGTGTTAGACGATCTGAGTGTTTGACGGTATGCGTGTTAGACGATCTGAGTGTTGGACGGTATGCGTGTTAGACGATCTGAGTGTTGGACGGTATGCGTGTTAGACGATATGAGTGATGGACAGAATGCGTCTTTTTTTCGTTGGACGATTTGCGTGTTAGACGGTATGCGACAGAAGGAAACGAACGTCAACCGTATGAACATTTAGATATTGTTTCGTCAAAATCAACTTCTGTCTCAAGCGTGGGTGGTCTTTTTCAGGCTGAGGATATTATAGCCAGCGTATACAACTATCTCCAAGCGGAGTATGAGCAGTTGAAGAGTTCTATAGGCACCAGCTGCGACTTGAGTCCCCTAGCCAACATCCTCGAGCGCACGGCCGCGGCCACTGGCGTCAGTGAACACGCCGTCAGCGCCATATTGGAGGAGAAGAAACGTGCGGCTGATGAAGAGCTTGAGGCTAGTGGTGCTAAACGTGCCAAGTTGACTCATGACTACGGAGATGGGGATGTCAGGTAGGATCATCTGCTATTATCATCTGTTTAGGTTTCTTTCAGGGTCTAAACATGCTGCAGACACCCCAGACCTAAGGGGGATCTGGTGACCACTCCATCCAAGTCTATTTCTCAAAGGGCTTCTTCAAACCAAACTCCAAGGCGACCGCCCGACTAGCACTTGGCCGGCAAGTGCTAGTCGGGCGGTCGCCTTGGAGGTGAAAAAATAACATCTGCAGAGTGTGAGTTACTTTAAGACCTACTTCTATACGTCTGTACTTATATTTTTTTTCTTCCAAATCCAATTTTCGTATTAATAATATAATTGGTAAGAAATGCTTATAAAAATACTATAAAATTCTCGGGACCTCCTCCTGTTCGCTTGCGCGCATACAGGTTCTATGATCATGTTGTTTTCCGCTGTAATATAATCCTGTGTAAAAATATGCACTGTGGTAACTGCCTGCTTATTTCACGGAATGTTAGCTCTGTAGGTGTTAACGTATTCTGTTCTCTGTGCAGTCCGATCACAGACGACGAGTCAAGTCGTGAAGCGCCGGATGAAGAACAGGATCACGTTACAGAACAAGACGACAACAATGAACAAACGCATGATAACAGGTGAGTGTGACACTGTGACGCGGAGTGTGACATTCTGACGTCGCTGCCATCCTGTACGCCTACTGTATTTTTCTAAAACATATCCATAAATTTACAGTCTATAAAAATATCTTAACTTAAGATATTATTGTTTTAAGTTTATGTACCTAAGGGAACCACTCTAATTCATTTATGGAAAAGCACAAAATGTCCGAAGTCTGAACCCATAGACTATTTTCGGGAACAAACGAATTGAGAGTTGGAGTATGACACTATGATGTTGCGATGAATTAATTCTTTTGCAAGTCGCTCCTATACTTTGCAAAATATTAAAATAACTTTTTTAAGAAAAATAAATCGCTTTTAAATGAATATGAAGGGAAAAAAAATACCAAGCAAATCACCGAATGCATATTTCGCTGACTCCTATGTTTTAGTCTATATATCTGGTGTTTTATAAGCTTGGACAATGTCTTATGCATTAAAACCTGCCCAGAAAATATTCAATCGAATAGCGAAAATCCCATCTAAATCGAAGATCAGTAGCTTCCGAGTAAATCGCGAATATACATACGGGTCAAACAAAAACCTTTTTTGAAAGCGGTTCAAAATGAAATTTGATAGAGTGTTACACTAAAACGTCACTGCCGAGATTTTCTGAGACGCGGAGTGTGACACTCTGATGTCGAAATGACGCGAAATGTGACTGACTTGGCTGCAATACGGATGTTGACTGTCAAGACCAATCTGTCTCTTTTTAAGAAATGTCTAAACGACTAGCTCTATAGTAATGTGTATGGAATAACAACCTGTGACGTCATAAGTTCCTATCGTCAAATCATTACTTGATGTATTCATTTTTATGCTTTTAAATGTAATATTTCAAAAACATGTTAAATTGTAAAAGAACACTCATTTTCAGAGCATAGTATAAAATAATTTACTTTTATTGTAGTCAACTACCCAATTTTTGTTATTTACAGCCAGGAGTCAGACGACTGTGAAGTGGAGACGCTGAAAGTGGAAATAAAGGAAGAAGAAGAAGAGTAAGTATTTTTTAGTGAAAAGCGTAGGTAGTGTCTTTTAGGATCAATGACGCAAAATGTTATATTAACACGGACTTACCCCGGGATTCCTAGATTTTGAAATGATTGAATCGTCAATTGTATCCACTAAGGCTAATTTTAGTTTATCTCATGTTTTAGCTTTTTGATAATACAATTTGCATCAGTCCTTTAACATGGTTTAGTCTCGGGTTCGATTCCTGAGTCTGGATTTCAAATTTTTCTATCTTTCAAAAATGCATTTATTGTATTATTGACATAAAGTTTATGACATAATACATTCAATTGACTGCCTCTGTGTACGCGGTGGGAATGCACCCGACTGCTACGCAAGAGGTCGTAGGTTCGATCCCCACCCAGGATAAAACTTTGTGTGATGAGCACGATGGTTTATTCTGTGTCTGGGTGTTATTTATCTATAATATGTATGTATTTAGAATTATATAAGTATGTTTATCAGTTGTCTGGTTTCCATAGTACAAGCTCTGCTTAGTTTGGGATCAGATAGCGTTGTGTGAGTTGTCCCAAGATATTATTATTAATTCAGAATAAAATTGCATTTTTGTTAGACCTAGGTCTATTCTTATTTGTCTAAAATCACGATAATTTAATAACAATTTTCTTATTTTCAGTGACAGAAGTATGGATCCATTACAATATCACATGAGCGAGTGAGTACCTATCTTTTAAATACTCAAACAATACATAACTTTGAATCATATTCAAAAATAATTCTGTTGTTACTTTTAACTATCAAGTGACTAATAAATAAATAATATTAAAGCTATCAATGACTGCCTCTGTGGCGCGGTGGGAGTGTATCCGACTGCTACACAAGAGGTCGTGGGTGCGATCCCCACCCAGGATAAAACTTTGTGTCGTACACGATGGTTTATTCTGTGTCTGGGTGTTATTTATCTATAATATGTATGTATTTAGAAATATATAAGTATGTTTATCAGTTGTCTGGTTTACATAGTACAGGCTCTGCTTAGTTTCCTTACTAACCACTAGATCAAAGGCCAGTCTTTTTTTTTAATTCCATTAATTTATTTTTTTTTTTTGAGTCCCACATTACTAGCAATCCTGTTATCCCCTCCAGCTAAGCTCAAAACCTTGTGTTAAGAGGTTCACGTCAGTAGTATAATGGGTAGGATTCGAACCCGTGACCTCACGATTGCGAGACCGATGCATTAACCATTAGGCTACCAACGTTTGATAAATTATAACAATATTATTTGTTCTGTCAGGACAGAGAATGCCGTACAACATCTAATGTTCTCGAGTAACAGTGACAGAGCCAACATCAGTACCGCTACAGATATCACAGACTCAGTGGAGATCAGGCAGCCGCCCGCAGTTGTCGTGTACCCACAGTGAGTATACATTTTATATTCAACCCGGACAATAGGGTATTTGACTAAAGTCAAATCAGCCTCTTTTTAAGAAACTTCAAAAACGAGCCGCTCTGTACAAATTTGTATGGAATGCTAGCATATGACGTCACGTTTTCTATGGTCAAATTATTTACTTTCAGTGTTTCTCTTTATGATTATAAATTAAGAAACACATTAAATTAATAAATTAACATATTTTTTAGAACATTTCTTGACATTTTTATAAAATAAAAACTTACAACTTAGTTTTATCCCTTACTTACTAGATGGCGTAACATGTACCAACGATCTTGTAAACAGTCCATCTAAAGATAATCTATATTGAGATTATGACTAACCGCGTATTAGACGAATTGCGATTATGTCCAACCGCGTATATGACCAAATGCGAATGAGACGTACCGCGTAAATCTGATAGGGAAGGACGAATCGCGTACATGGCAAATAGCGTTTGAGACGAACAGCGTGTGATCCATTTTTACCTGGTTATTTTAAAATATTTTATTTTGATAGTAGTCAAATACCCAATTGGGTAGATGACTACAATAACAATAAATTATTTTACACTATACAGGAAATAGCATTTATACAAACAATGTTTCTCTAAAATTCTACGTTGTCATGAATTTATAAACATCAAAACAAACATTGAAACTACATCATTTGACCATACAAAAGAATGACGTCATTGTTTTGTATTTCATATAAATTAGTACAAGGCGCATCGTTTTGACGTTTCTTAAAAAGATACTGATTTGACTTGACAGTCATCTACCCTATTGTGTATTTGACTACTATCAAAATAAAATAATTTAAAATAACCAGGTAACAATATGTCTTAAAGTGTTCTAAAAAAACATGTTAATTAATAATTTAATGTGTTACTTAATTTATAATCATAAAGAGAAACACTGAAAGTAAATAATTTGACCATAGAAAACGTGACGTCATATGCTAGCATTCCATACAAATTTGTACAGAGCGGCTCGTTTATGCCGTTTCTTAAAAAGAGGCTGATTTGACTTTAGTCAGATACCCTATTACAATATCTATATGTTCGTAAACTTTCGCGATTCGTACAGATTATAGAATTTTATAAGATACGGGTCTTAATCGCGTAAATATTTTATTTGAAGGCTAAATGGTCCGTGGTCTCGGGTAGACTACCCGTGACCAGGGTCGTTGCAATACGGTCGAAACGACGGGCAATAAACAAATACTTACACTTACTAACAAATATTTACGCGATTAAGACCCGTAGCATATAAAATTCTATAAACTTGCAATATCATTATGTCCCTTACAACAGAGACGAAGGGTTAAAAAATTTCAGAAAAATACATCTTGTTGAACACGATTGTTTGTAACTATAATACTAAGTAACTACAGTCCAAAGGGAATCCGCAAGTAATGTTGTACTAAGGGCCCTTCGCCACTGCCTTACAATTTAATTAGTTACTTTCTGACCCGTGCCCACTTCGTTGGGTCTATTACAATTATAAATAACGTGACTTTTGGTAAAATAATTTTCAAAATCGTTTCAGTAGAACTAGCGATTAATAACATTTACCTCTTCATAATATAAGACGTATAGATTTGGTACCTATAATATCAACACATTTAAGGTGTCAGTAGAAGCTACTTATTATCATATAAACAACAGATTTCTATAGTACTATAGTAATTACGCTTGATGTTTACATAATTGACAATGCACCATCGATGTTGCCAATAACCAAAATAACCGAATTTTCCTAATAATCGATTTAAAATTTGGTAATTGTAACTGTTTGAATAATTATAATTATAATTATTTTCTCAATTAATTTCCACTTTTTATTATAACATTTTTAAAATATACTTATTATAAATTGACGGTGGGAGTGTGTCCGACTGCTATACAAGAGGTCGTGGGTTCGATTCCCACCCTGGATAAAACTTTGTGTGATGAGCACGATGGTTTATTATGTGTCTGGGTGTTATTTATCTATAATATGTATGAATTTAGAAATATATAAGTATGTATATCAGTTGTCTGGTTTCCAGAGTACAAGCTCTGCCTAGTTTGGGATCAGATAGCGTTGTGTGAGTTGTCCCAGCCTAAACTAATACTCATGGGTGCAACCCACAGGCCTAACCAAATAAAAAAGCGTCGTATCTCAAAGCGGTGTGAGCCAGAAGCCTCCGAACTCGTCCGCCACAGCGAGATGCAGAGTCTCCATCTGCATTGCAGAGTACTGCCCAAACAAAAATTGTTGTAGGTATTCCTAAATTTGATGAAGGCTCCCCTCCCACCGAGCAATCCAAAATCATGAAATTCTCAACGATTAAAACGGCGGTAGACTAATGGCTAAGGCATCGGTCTCGCAATCGTGAGGTCGCGTGTTCGAATCCTATCCATTATACTACCGACGTGAACCCACTCCTAACACAAGCCATTGAGCTTAGCTGGAGGGGTTAACAAGATTGCTAGTAATGTGGGACTTAACCACATTGCTAGTTATCTTTAAAAAAATAAAGTTCGCTATTCTAATATTTAAATTTTCGCGTTGTATGATTATAACTATTTATTATACGGGAATTAACGCGCATTGTTTACCTTAAAATGACTTGGAAGTTTCGACCAGGTTGCACCGGCCGTGGTCACAAGCGGACTGTCGCAGCGATGTTAAGACTCCGTAAGGCCGATGATTCTTCACGTACCCTTACTTTTAAGCTATTGCATAGCTTTTATCGCGGGCTTTGAGCGCGGCGACCGAATCAAGAAATTCCGTAGCGAAAATAAAACCTAACACTCCCCACTCCGCCTACCATGTAGCTCGGCCGAGCGTTCGCTTCACGTATATGTATATGATACGACTGTACCGCTCCGAAATGTAATGAAAAAAAAAGAAGAATATTATTTAACTTATGCAATTAAAAAAATATATTTTTTTTAAATATAAAAAAAATTTTTTTTTTTTGTTCTTTATTTAGTTGATAAAAAATGCTATGCAATAGCTTTACCGCGGCATTCCCCGAGTGCCACACATTTTTTTTTTATTTCTCGAATTGTTAGGGTCACTGCACTCTACATTGATTGTGTCCATGTTAACCGACTGCGAACTAATACGATGTTGTGTTTTTACAAACCACTGGATTCCACGTTACGGATAGTTAATTTTTCAGTTTGGTCGAAACGGTTAATTCTCGTAAAATAAACAGTTATATTTCTGAACGAGGTCCCTTTAAAATATTTATTTTCTCAGTGGGGTAAACCCTTTTTCTCACAAAACCAATATCTTTGATACCTTACTTAGTGCCTAAGAAGGAAGCTTTTCCTCCCTTAAATGAAATTGGCAGGTTCTTTAGCCATACATTTACCTTATTTACCGTTAACTGTCTGTTAAATAGCTAACACAAGCAATTTAGTTTAGCTGGAGGGGTTAACAGGATTACAGTTGGATCAACGTAACTTGACCGGATTGAAGTTAGGTTCATGACACTTTCGTGCATGTCATAGAGATGTGACCCTAAAATTACTTACGAAAACGATTAATTATGTTTAATCGATAAAAATACTAACAAAATTTTGATCCAACAATATAAAAATACTATTTAAATGAGTACATAAAAGTTTAAATGTAGAACAGTTACAGTAAATACTAAAGAAAGTTTGAAAAACAATTTCTTTACGAAAAAAATCACAAAAAACATGAGTTAGTAATACTAAATATGACAATGTAATGCGTAATCGCATCTCTAATTCTCTCGGTTTAGTTACCGCCCCCGCCCCCCGCTTCCTGTCACCATTTACTTCCAAAAAATGCATCTGCGCAACCACTTGTCGCCTACTTCAGTCCGGTCAAGTTACGTTGATCCTACTGTACTAGTAATGTGATGCATGTTTAAAAAAAAACTTGGAGCAGTCATTGACGTGATCATGTCTTATAAATCGATGGTGCGCGTCTCACAAAAGGTGTCTAAAAGTCACGTTATTGATTGGTTGCTAAGCAACAGCGAATGGCGATTGCTGCGACATCATATGCTATACAATTGGAACTAACGTTATTGATTGGTAGCTAATGGCGATATGTCATCAATGTTTTTATAACATTATCACGTAATGAAAATGTCAGTTAAGCTACTAGAGAGTAGCGCGGATCCAGGGGGGGGGGGGGGGGCATCAGGAGCAATTGCCACCCTCCACAGCAACTTGACCTCTTCGACCTCTTTTTTGGAGATTTATGACACTACCGGTGTGTTTTGACTGGCAATTCCCCCCCATCGGCAGTGGTTGCTGATGTATCGGTGTTGAAATGCCCCCCCCCCCCCCCCCCCCCCCGCCTAGAACAAGTGCTAGATATCCACGCCTGCCATCGATTGATACAATACCCGAGAGGTTTCTTATTGTTCGTCGGCACAATAAGCTTCGCTAGTAGTTAGCTATTTAACAGACAGATAACAGTAAATAAGTTATTAAGATCTGTCGTTAATCAATCCCCCCCTACTTACAGGTCGGACTCCGGAGTCCTTCGCGTGATGTCGATAGAGCCGTTGATGTCACCCGCTACAGTCAAGACCGAACCTGACGACGACACAACGAACAGGTGAGTAACACTAATAGTAGAGGAGACGTCGAACATCGAACTTCACCCATTTAATAACTAGATGAGATATATTTTTTACTAACTGTGCCCTGCTTTGCCTGCCGGTTTGTTAGCCTATGTGTTAATCCAGGGTGTCAGCTAACTCCATACCAAATTTTATTAAAATTGCTCCAGCCGTTTAGACGTGAAGAAGGACCAAACATACACACTCACATACTCACAAACTTTCGCTTTTATAATATTAGTGTGACAAGCTGTCCCGCGCAACTTCGTCTGCGTAAATTTTCCCAGTTTTTGCAACATTTCTTATTGCTGCTCCACTACTTATTTCTCCACTATTTAATGGATATTATTATACATATAAACCTTCCTCTTCAATCACTCTACCTATTAAAAAAACCGCATCAAAATCCGTTGCGTAGTTTTAAAGATTTAAGCATACATAGGGATATAGGGACAGAGAAAGCGACTTTGTTTTATACTATGTAGTGATAACCTTGCTCTAAAATTGGGCTATTCAACACAAAAAAATATTTTTCAATTCGAACCAGTAGTTCCCGAGATCATCGCGTTCAAACAAACACACTCTTCAGCTTTATAATATAAGTATAGATAAATTTTTGTTGATCTAAAACACAAATGATAGCTTGCCTATCGAAAAGTGTTAATGGCATTTTGCAGGCAATTCGATTATTTTTTTAATTAAATTATACGATACCAATTTTCATTGGTTATTATCTAGCCTGTTGGTCTAATGGTTAGTGACCCTAACTGCTAAGCCGGAGGTCGTGGGTTCGATCCCCACTCAGGATAAAACTTTGTGTGATGAGCGCGATGGTTTATTCTGTGACTGGGTGTTATTTATCTATAATATATATATATCAATATATAAGTATGTTTAGCAACTGGTTTCCATAGTACAAGCTCTGCTTAGTTTGAGATCAGATGACGTTGTGTGAGTTGTCCCAAGTATTATTAGTGTTATCTGTTCATACCTTGCCAGGCAGCCGTGAACATAAATAAGTTAGCAAACCTAGAACCAGAACATAATCTCCATGTTAAAAACTACCAATTAAAACTAATTTTGTTCGGTTATCAAAACAGTGAGGGTTTTGAAATATAAAAAAATTTCCTAGTTTTTGCAACATTTCTCATTGCTGCTCCGCTCCTGTTGGTCGTAGCGTGATGTTATATAGCCTATAGCCTTCCTCGATAAATTGGCTATCCAACAGTGAAATAAGTTTTCAATTCGGGGCAGTAGTTCCTGAGATTACCGCGTTTAAACAAACTCTTCAGCTTTATATATTAGAGTGGAAAAGATTAAAAATGTGAGTGTGTTGGTCTTTATCGTTCGACTTTATATCCAGACTGTCATGTCGACCTATTGTGGTCAAACACATGGAAAGTTAGAACTGTACGTTAGAAATGTGAAATATCTAATACATTATGTTCTATGTTTCAGCGACACAACGTCGTGTGACGTCACGCGTGAACGGCCGCCATCTTGATAATAATATTGTTTTAAAATTTATTTGTATATAAGTTACTTGCATTTTATTTGTGATTCTCATTGTAATAAGTAGGTATTGATTTCTTAAGTTTTTTAATAAATTATTAATATGAATATTGTTTTGTTTTTGTACTACCACGACGATAAATTTAAACGAAGTTCACCAAGTGAGCTCTTGATGGCTCTCGTTTAAAGTCCGGTCCCACTGTGTCGTAAGGACAGATTATCGTCTTGGCTTGTGTATTTAATGGCAATAAATAGGCACCCAGTATATTACATTTGTGGAACTTTTCTTCGAGAATAAGAAATTTAAAGACAGTATGTATGATGAAAAAAGACACTGCCTCCTTCGATCCTTTAGCTACCTGCACAGTCTTAACGTTTTCAATTTCAACAAAATCGTTATCTAATTAAGCAGAATAAATAATAATAATTATTATTATTCTAAGAAGCAATACTACTCTTGTGAAATGTCAGTCTACATGTACATGTAATGCCTGTTCACAAACAATAGGTAAAGCCGGAGAAAAGAATGAGGCAATAAACATTCGCGGGCACTCTTTTCAAATTGCCAATGTTGTAAACATTGGCAATTTGAAAAGAGTGGCCGCTTGATGTTTCTTTGTTTAGAAACTGTATATGCAGGTAAGGTGCTGCCACCATTGTATTATTTTGACTACCTCTGTGGCGCGGTGGGAGTGTATCCGACTGCTACGCAAGAGGTTGTGGGTTCGATCCCCACCCAGGATAAAACCGGCTATTCCCAGTAGTACTACCATGTAGTCCTACCAGTAGTACTACTGGGAATATTCATCCCATTAGTCTTACTTTAAAAACGCAGTAGTGCTACTGGGACTATTCATCCCATTAGACTTACTTTAAAAATGCAGTAGTACTACTGGGAATATTCATCCCATTAGACTTACCGAACTGTAGACCTAATATACTAGACTAACCTTCTTATTGAACTTGAATCTATGACCTAAGATAAAACATTAGCGTGATTGACAGCTCATTACATAGTTTGAAATTGTATCAAAGAGTAAAATATTGCATTATAATTTATATGTACGTCAGGCTGGCCCGGCCCCATGGAATTTAATAATGAGATTGTTATCAATCCAATGTACTCGGGTATACTAATATATGTAACACCTTCATTTTCAATGTAACTCTTTTTAAAAGAAATTACGTGCACTTCTTAGTGGCCGGGCCAGCCTGACGTTTTCAGCCCGGCCACCTTGTTTCCCACTAATCTACAAAAAATACTGGCAATATTGTGCTACAGATGAAATATACCCTATAATTTATGCATATGTAACACAAAATCGAATCCTAAAATGCAATAGCATACGAAATATTAGCGGTTGCAGGTGGCCGGGCTGAAATTATTTCGTTACTATAAAACAGTAAAACTGCAACACCTACCAAAAAACAATACCAGTACATAATGAGATATAGAGATATAGAATACATGTAACGCTTTCATTTTAAATTATAATACATATTTAGAAAGAATAATCACTTGAAATTATATTTCAGCCCGGCCACCTAAAAGCGGTAATATTCCCTAAAATCTTATGCTAATTTGTACAGTAAAACCTGATACAGCTATGAAATGAAAGTTACATTCGTTTTGTTTTAGTCGTATACCTTTAAGCCTTCTGTTTGACTAGATTATCAAAATCTGAGAAACTTTCCGAAGAGTGACTATCATTTATTAACTAATTTCAGGACATTTGGTTTGTTGAGTGAAACAAAATTGGTAATTGTCATATTTTTTTAATAATCATTTTTGAAATTAGTTAGACAACATTTGTACTTATATTAATTAGGTACTATAACAATTGTTAATTATAAATAATGTAAAAAAAGGTTACACATTGATAATAACACAGTTATCAAAAAATTATAGTAATATCAATATTACCTTAACATCGATCATTCATTCATTCAGAATATTAGAAGATAATTTTTGGTTAAATACTTATTATACCTTGGTAAAAAATCACAGATTTTCATAATGATTTTTACATCAACTTTGAATTTAAAGTTTTGAAAACTTTTAATTAAAATTATGCTAATATAATTATTACAACAATTCTTAAATAAAGAGAGAACCATAGTTCTTTCAGTGTCAGCTAATGGAAATATAGCTATGTAGTATATAATTATGTAGTATATACATATTATAACATAATATTAAAATCACAGCTAAAAATCACAATGTTAACTTGTATAATTAAACGTATGCTAATATAATAATCATTGCTAGCCTATATCTGGCATTTGTACTATAAGTATTTTGACTAATTCAAATTTAAATATATTGCTTATTAGAATCGATAAAAACGTACTAATCACTTGATTATGTTATTTAATCAAGCTAAAATGTACGTCAAGGAATGTAAAAATATTAAATCCAAATTACTTTTTTTAACACTAGACTGTAAATCGTCATAACACATCCACAGATCTTGATTAAATAAATGGCATTTATAATGTCCTAGATTTTCCCCCAATACTACATATTCAATAGCACCTACAATCACATAAATATTAGTTCTAACTTTGATAGATAAAGGTATATCGTTCAATATTATTTGATCTGTTCCATTTAAATCAAAAGATATAATATTCTTTACATTATAGCTGGACAAAACAGTGCCCGGGCAATCGTGTTCACAATCCTTCGAAATAACGTCTATACAAATTGAGTCTTCTAGGGCTGATATTCCAAATGTTTTAATTACGTTCATATTAATGGGTAAAAATGGTACTGTTCTTTGAAGTTGAAATGCACATTTTTCTTCGGTACATATTTTTGTAAATAGAGCGCTATAAAATAATTCTAAAATCATTTGTTCAAACAAATTTGCGACATTGCATTCACAATTTATATCTATTGTATTTTTCGAGGATAGTTTGTAGTACTTTTTACATATGGTATTTCTTAGTTCGTATACTGCGGCTTCAGATATGTTTTTGTTACCTATAAATTGTATATAATTACATAACATATTATTATTATTTTCAGTCTGATCTATTTCTAATTTAAAGTTATTAAATGCAATATAACCATAAGCTATTAAATATGTAACAGCATCAAAACCACATGTATTTGTTAAAGTGGAACCAGTTACAATATTTCCATTTTTTATAAATTTTAACATTTTATAAATCGGTACGGTAACTGGCTCTTCAGCTTGTCCTTTCCAATTTTCTACAAAACTTGGCATATCACTGAAAATAGAATCTTGAGGAAATAACCGTTTTTGGTGTGTTCTTTTTTGACGATTCTTTTTGATTTTAATCTTTCGCTCTTGAAGGGGCGGTGCCTCATTATTTTGTAGTTCACTAGCAGCGATATTAAGCTCTCCATTTAAATGATTAATATGTATGTTTAGAAATTCGTCAATCCTGTATTTTCTTACTTTAGTTTTGAGTAATAAATGTTTTATTGTTTTAAAATAATCCTCTGATGCACTAGACGATGGATTTTTGTTTTTTGAATTGTATAATGGAGCCATAACGTTTGACCACATGGGCAATTTTCCCAATAAACGTTTTAGAGTAGATATTAGAGGCGGATAATATAATTTGTTGGGGCGTTCACAAGATTCCTCTTCTTGTTTATTTTTACAAGCAACAATATTATCAAACCATACCATAAAATTGCTTACATCTAAAACATTCTCCTCATTTAGGAATATTTCTTCATCTACGTAATTGTGTGCGTTGTTAGAATCTTTTTTATCAATTGTAATACCTTGAATTCTTCTTTTCAAATTACAGTGGGCATCAAAGCAAATTTTTGAATAAAATTTAGTTAAAATAACAGTTAACATATTTTCAATTATCTCTCTTATGACTACGATACACTCTGCTGTTTTAATGTAAAGAATACAACGAACAAAGAAAAATTTTACATTTTCTGTTGTATTATTGAAGCACGAAAGATTATGAATAGTTTTGACAAAGTGACTTGTATCTATTCGCATATATACTACAGGCAAACTATTTGTATGTCCCTCCAATGCACTGTAAGAAGCTTCTAAGTAATCTTTTGTAGATTTATATGAAGTAAAGCATTGGATTGTAGCAGCAATCAAAGCTGAGGAATCGTCCGTGATTATTTCTGCAGGAGGGATAATTCCATTACTGGCCCATTTACCCAACCAATCCGCAATGCTATTTTTAGTGTGAGAATCACTTAGCATTTGTGAAATTGGAATAGATTTTAAAAAGCTATCAGCAGTTATTAATATAACATATAAGAATAATCTTTTAGTAAATTTAGTCCCATTAGGTAACACAATTGGTTTAATTATAGAGCCTGTGGCATCTAATGATATGGTTGGTCGACCATACTCTTGAACATATTGTTTGTAATATTTTATTTGTTCTTCTAACCAGTAGTAAATATGAAAAGTTGGTTTCATTAAAATTTCCTGAATTACGGAAGAGTATGTTGAAGTATTTGCCATAATGACAACAGATAATATTTGATTGGTATGGTACCATTTCTGCTTCCCTGTTGCATGACGTATTTGGCGTAATGCTCCGACTGATGGCAATACAGGTGGTTCCTTATCTTGAAATATCATATCATGACTCGCTATTTGTTTTCTAACTATTGTTGCTGAATCAAATTTTAATTTCTTAGATAATGTTCGTCTTGAGTACGGAGTGAGTCGTATTTTTTTTAAAGGATTATGCTTAAAATTTGGTTGAAGTTGATCAATTTCACATAAAAAATCAATAATATGATCAGTCTTATCTTTATTTTGAATTTTCACTGTTGCTTGACACTGAGTGCAACGTCCGTAGAATGTAATGTTAGCGCCTTGAATAACATGTCTTTTAAATGCTACAGTACAAGGTAACTTATAAAATTCCCAGAGTTTTTTTCTTAAAAGACCGGACCACTTAAATTTGGGAATAGCTCTGTACGTCTGATATCTTGCACTAGGTTTATTTTTATTGTGTCGTTTATACGTATAACTTAAGGGTTCAATTTTCTTCCATTCATGAACATCAATTGGAAATTTAAAACTAATTTGATGAAGTAAGCTTGCTTGTTGAATAACTGGAGAAGACCCTGATGATGATGTTGACGAAATTATAATACTATTGGTATTATCTTCATTTCTTTTAATGAAGCACTCATCTTTTGCCCGAGGTGAGTTCTGGTTGTTTAAAAAGTTTCTTCTAAAGCTGAGATATAGTGCTTTTGGTGACATCACATAGTTTATATCTTTTGCTATGGTATTGTATATAATAGAACTATATCTTGTCGTGGTGATCAAGCGTTTATGTTTCTCAAATATTTGTTTTTGAGCCACAATATCTAACGCACTACGTTTTCCCATGGTGTAGGCACGCTCAACTGAAATAAAATATATTCATTTTAACTATGGTTTCGTAATAGGTATTCATGTAGGCTAAATAACTACATTAATATTTATTTAAATACAAATTCCCTAAAAAGATAAGTGTATGCAGTAACATTTGCATGCATTATCAAGTATATACATAAATCTATTAAAAAATATTTTAGCACCTAAGGAAAGAAAGAAAGAAAGAAAGCAAAGAATGTTCATAAGAATCAAATTTACTTTCACAAAACTTATAACTTTTGGGACATTAGAAATATATAAGATAGAATAGAGATGGGGAGAGGGGCGCGTGTCGCGGGACGAGGAAAAGAATGCGGTGAGCGAGGGACGTGGATCGCTGTGGCAGGCCGTACAAGGGGGAGTTACAAGAAGCGCGGGTACAGACGAACACCGTCTACGGTTGCCTGATTACAATGAATAATTCACTAAAATCCAATATATAAATCTTACAGTAATTAATAAGAAACTGATTAATTATTGATTTCACGAAATAAATAAGTACACAATAATAATAAGTAAATACATAGGGTAGGTACACAACAATAAGATTCACAAAAACTAAACACTTACTGTTAGTAAATCACCAAAATTATTACCTATTGACTATAAACGAAAGGATAAAATATATTTAGTTGATGGCATTGTATGGAGTTTTATTATTAAGTAAATGAGTGTTTAGATTTACTTTACTTTACCTGTATATTTTTTTAAATAATTACTTAGCTACCCATTAACATTGTTTGTCGATATATTTTAATTTATCAAAACTATGACTTACCTTAAAAACATCACATCACAAACAACTACACTGCAACAACTGATCAAATTTTACACTCACAGTAATATTAAAACGTAAAATATTATGTCAGAAGTGTTGATAACTACACGGCTCTTGCGCATCTATTCTGTCTACTCGGGGAAAATATCTTACGACTTAGGTTGGGACGCGACACAGGCGCCGTCTAAAAATCGGTGGTAGCGTCTGTGAACTATTATCTTTGTATGGTTATGTTGTGAAGCCAAAAACGGAGAAAATATATATAGGTTTAGGTATTATGTATCCAACAATTATTATGTGTGATTTATACTACTTAGTTTATTAATAAAAATATCATAGTAACGCATTTTGTTTCACTCAACAAACCAAATGTCCTGAAATTAGTTAATAAATGATAGTCACTCTTCGGCAAGTTTCTCAGATTTTGATAATCTAGTCAAACAGAAGGCTTAAAGGTATACGACTAAAACGAAACGAATGTAACTTTGATTTCATAGCTGTATCAGGTTTTACTGTAGGTACAAATTGGCATAAGATTTTAGGGAATATTACCGCTTTTAGGTGGCCGGGCTGAAATATAATTTCAAGTGATTATTCTTTCTAAATATGTATTATAATTTAAAATGAAAGCGTTACATGTATTCTATATCTCTATATCTCATTATGTACTGGTATTAGTTTTTGGTAGGTGTTGCAGTTTTACTGTTTTATATTAACGAAATAATTTCAGCCCGGCCACCTGCAACCGCTAATATTTCGTATGCTATTGCATTTTAGGATTCGATTTTGTGTTACATATGCATAAATTATAGGGTACATTTCATCTGTAGCACAATATTGCCAGTATTTTTTGTAGATTAGTGGGAAACAAGGTGGCCGGGCTGAAAACGTCAGGCTGGCCCGGCCACTAAGAAGTGCACGTAATTTCTTTTAAAAAGAGTTACATTGAAAATGAAGGTGTTACATATATTAGTATACCCGAGTACATTGGATTGATAACAATCTCATTATTAAATTCCATGGGGCCGGGCCAGCCTGACGTACATTAATTTATAGTCACGATTAAAAATTATTAACATAAATATGTGTGATATTACAAATATAATAAAAAGACGAAGAGGTGAAATACTACTTCTGAATGGTTACCAGTATTACAAATTAAAAACTTATAGTGACGGAGGAATAATTTGGCGATGTGCTCTGTACCGTAAGAGTAAATGTATTGGATCGGTAACTATTAATCATAATAACGTAATAAAGTCAAAACCACATTTAATTAATTGCGCTCCAGATTATGGGAAAAATGAAATAGATCTGAAGATACACGAGTGTAAAAAAAAGAGTCAGTGAATCAGACACTATATCAGTGCCCAGTGTCTATAAGAAAACAGTGGCTTCATTAGGAAATACAGGTATTGACCTTATTAACAAGTTGCCCAAATTTTCGGCTATGAAGTCAACTTTATACCGGCATCGCAATAAAACCCTAGAAGTTGAAAAGCTGTACTACAAAAGCTTTTCAGACATTAAGATACCATCTAAATTTGATTCTTTTATCTTAGCTGCCTACTATCGAGATGACGGTGCACGAATTTTGGTGTTTGCTTCCAGTGACGCTAGAACAATAATGACAGAAAGTAATGACTTTTTCGGTGATGGCACATTTGGAGCTAGCCCAGTACCCTTTCTTCAGCTGTATAGTATACACTGTGATCTAGGTAGCTCTCAAGAAACTACTAATATAATACCAGTTTTCTATTCCTTTCTCCCAGACAAGACTACACAAACATACGTTACATTATTGCAATTAATAAAAAGTCAAATACCACATTGGAACCCTACGCAATTTAAAACGGACTATGAAGATGCTATGATGATGGCTATAAAGTTAGTTTTCCACAAACAGTATCAAGCAGTTGTTATTATCATTATTGTGAAAGTCTGAAGAGAAAATCGAAAAGTTTAAAATTAAAAGAGTACAGAATAGTATCCCTTTGCAAAATGTTGCCACTTTTACCCAAGGAAATGATTCTAGAGGGTTGGGATTATGTACGTGACGAAATGGAATGCATCGGTATAGAAGAAAATATGAACACATTTAAGAGTTACATGATCAGGAATTGGCTAAAACCTAGCAGTATTGAGATAATGTGTGTATTTGGCCAACGACACCGCACCACTAACTATTTAGAGTCGTGGCATTTTACATTAAACCGTGAAGTTGGTAAGAAAAAAGCTAATTTACACCAGCTGCTGAATATTTTACAAAGAGATGCATCATATCAAAAAATGCGTAAAATCCAAATACAAAATAATGTAAAAATTAAAAGAGATAAAGCTGAAACTAAAAGAGATCGACTTATTCAGGATGCTCAAATGCAATTGATTAATGGAACAATGACTATTGGTCATTTTCTGGAAAAGATACGTAGGTGAATAGGTGATACCTACTAGTTCTGCTAAAATTGTTTTTTTTTTTTAATTGATTTATCTATAACACTACTAGGTCTATATTTTATAACAGTAGGACTATTGGGAAAAGAATATAATAGGCAAGTCTTACTATCGGTAAGTCTAATGGGATAAATATTCCCAGTAGTACTACTGGTAGGACTACATGGTAGTACTACTGGGAATAGCCGGATAAAACTGTGTGATGAGCACGATGGTTTATTGTGTCTGGGAGTTATCTAATATATAAAATTCTTGTGTCACAGTTTTCGTTGCCATACTCCTCCGAAACGGCTTGACCGATTTTGGTGAAATTTATTGTGCTTATCCGGTATCTATGAGAATCGGCCACCATCTATTTTTCATACCCCTAAGAGTTTGTTTGTTTGAACGCGATAATCTCAGGAACTACTGGGCCGCATTGAAAATATATTTTATTGTTGGATAGCCCATTTATAGAAGCAAAATATAAGGCTATAGATTATAACATCACGCTACGACCAATAGGAGCGGAGCAGCAATGAAAAATGTCTTAAAAAAAAAAAGGAAGAAAAAAGGGAAAATTACTATCTATTATTCATGCCCCTAAGGGATAAGGGTTGTCCACCCCTAACATTTATAACTATACTATAATATTAGAAGAGAGAGAAGAGTTTGTTTGTTTGTTTGAACGCGATAATCTCAGAAACTACGGGTCCAAATTGAAAAAAAATATTTTACTTTTAGATAGCCCATTTATCGAGGAATGCTATAGGCTATAAAACATCGCGCTACAACTAATGGGAGCGGAGCAGCAAGGAAAAATGTTCCAAAAACGGGGAAAATTTACGCAGACAAAGTTGCGCGGGTCAGCTAGTTTATCTATAATATGTGTGTATTTACAAATAGTATGTTTATCGGTTGTCTGGTTTCCATAGTACAAGCTCTGCTTAGTTTGGGATCAGATAGCTTTGTGTGAGTTGTCCCAAGATATTATTATTATTATACACCATATTAGAGGACTGATGCAAAAACAAATATTAAAAGAAGAATGCATGAGATTTGAAAAATAAATAACAAATTCAAATTATTTATTTGCGACAAGTGTTGATGACAACAGTTATCTTAAAGTTAGAAAGTCACTTCTTTCAAGAAAATATTTGTTTAAAAAAAACATTATTTGCATTAAAATATTTAATTTATGTTATTTTACGTATTACTAACTTTTATAGGTACATTATTTTTCTTTTTTATTTACAAATATAAAACGTATTTTGAAAGTATTTATTATATACATATTTACATTGTAATAATTGAATCTTTATATACAATAATTTGAATGTATTTCACAATTTCAATTGTCAAAATAATCATTCTATGAATTCTCACAAAATACAATATCATGTTTGAACCGTTAGACAACATTAACGCTGCAGCTGATTCAAGAAAAATTATGAAAATGTTTGTTCCAGATAGCTTCTCTAGTACATTAAGTACATTATTGTCTCAACGCTTGACCCAACTGGTTGGACGAAGTCTTAGTGGACCTATGTCTAAACATCTTCAGGGTACATCCGGCTCGCTCTTGACTTTACAGACCACGTCACTTGTACTCGCAGCATTGCTGAAACAAACAATATGGTTGTTCGTGAACTTCACCCTTAAAAAAATACTAATGGTTACACATGGTCGAAATTCGACCATATATATTTTTTATTTAAGTGAAAGGTTATTTCCTCGTATAGTGTTTGCGCTCAGACACCACAACAAGATTTTTACTTAAAAAGAATTATAAAAAATAAAATCTTGCAGAGTTATAAGCCATTAAAGTTGTACTTAAATCCATAGTAATTATTAAAAATAAGTGAATAATTACATTTCTCACCACACAGTGAAAATGTAAAATGATTAATTAATTAATTATTATATATAACATGGTTCTGAGCAAACTACTGTCACGGGGTCTCATCACGAAGAAACAGAAATGTAGGTCAAATAAATATCAACAGATGGCGTTATAAGTATCGATTTGATATTGAAGTTTTTTAAAACTTGGAATATCAGAAGATAGGTACTAGAAATGTGTATTTTTTTATTTTTATTATTAAGCTATACAAGGGGTTGTAAAATAATAGGTTCCTAAATCAAATTTCCATAACTTTACAAAGTTTCTAATGAAGTCATAACTCTAGCGGAAATTTATTTGTACTACGTTGTGATAGGCACAACTTAAACATTAAACTGGTTCAATCTAACAATAGATGGCACTATTTGGGAATTCCGATTCTGACCTGACTCATTTTGTTGATATATTTTACTTATTTTTCGACGAGAAGAGAAGAGTGACATAAAGTTGTAGTAAATTACAACTAGAGATAAAAGAATTGGAGGCTTTTAAACCCCATAAAAGAACTAGACTCCTGTTCCATTGCCCGTCTTGTTCTAGGGGGAGGGGGGTAACACCGGCTAAGAGTAAGTTAGTTCACGCGATGTGGCGAGGGGGGGGGAGGGGGTTAATAAGTACATAATCATACACTTCCCCTCAACGCCTTAGGCAGGACCCGCTATTGAATGTGTATGTTTACCCGACTACGGAGGGTAATGTGTTTGACGTGTATGTATGTATGTATGTGATTTTGATCAATTTTGATGATTCATACGTCGATCGATTCGTATTAATCTTGTAAAGACATGACAGCAATCGAAATTCAAAATGGCGACAGCCAGACGCCAATTTGTGATAAAGAAAAAAATTAAAGTCAACAAACTACTAAACAAAGACTCAAGACTGACTCGTTGGTCTTGCGCCTAGTCGCTCGTCGGTGGTGTCGGTTTTGATGGGTTTCTGCCCTATGACTCCATTAACTTCTATCGGGCTATAACTAGGGACAAGACTACTCGTCGATCCTGCGCCTTGTCCCACTCAAATTTTATGATTTACTAGCTGTCCCGCGCAACTTCGTATGCGTAATTTTTCCCCGTTTTTGAAACACTTCTCGTCGCTTCTTCGCTCCTATTAGTCGTAGCGCGATGTTATATAGCCTATAGCCTTCCTCGATAAATGGGCTATCCAACAAAAAAAGATTTTTTCAAATCGGACCAGTAGTTCCTGAGATTAGCGCGTTTAAACAAACAAACAAACAAACAAACTCTTCCGCTTTATAATATTAGTATAGATTGACACATTTATGACACATCGATACTGCGTCAAATCCTTCTTCAAATTACCAAAACCAACCGGACAGCCGAAGTCCATGTTTTTGCGAACGAATCAAATTAGTTGAAATAAAAATGCATTTTAAAAATAATTATCAAGGTCAGGTTATAAATAGGTACGTACTTACACGTGCCAGCGGTGTTTTCAAAGACGCCGGCTTCCGATCAAATGTACCGACCGATGTCACAAAATGCCGAGACTAGAGAAAGTTAGCTCATAATATTTTATTTCATTATTTATACCTACAGTAGACGCGCGGGCGGTCGCGCTAAGTCAATAAACTTTGGGTTATACAATAAGTAAAACACACCTTTTTGTAGTTTGTTTTAGATATGGTTGCTAAAGCTAATAATGAATTAATTTATATTGAATGCCATACCTATATTACAAAGTAACCGAAAATAACTTAGACGAATGCACGGTTAGCCAATTATATAATAATATTCCAAAAAAGCAATGCCCGTGAACGATGTTTATGCAGTCTAAAGTACGTAAAGCATGCATTGTATGAATCATGTCTTCTGTAGTGTCGTTATTTTATACCGCTGTCGGTAGGGCCAGTCGGGCGGTCGGGCGCTTAAACCAGTAATGCCGACGCATTGCTACACTACCCTAACGGTTATACGACACAACTTAAAATTTGTTTCTATTTGAATTAGCCTACTAAAAACCTGATTGTTAAGTAATAATGTTGTTTTAATAGACATTACTTTTTTATTATTTTTCGTATTGTTTACCCGAGGAACTAACTTTCGGATCGGTCAAGGTTATCTTACAAATAGTAAATACGTAAATATACTAATTATAATGGGACTAGACTATATTGTTTTTTATATTTGAGTTGATAGCAATCTACCCAACCTACGAGTTTATGCCATTTTCGGTCCAACAGTGTGGTTCGTTTCCGAGTTATGCGCAAATTTATAAAAAAAGGACATTAATGCGAAAAATCGAAAAATACTTGCATCAAAGCTGAACAATGTATTAACTTTTATTATTTTTTTGATTGAAGGCACTGTTTTCGAGATATGAGCAAATTCATAAAAAAACAGTGTCCCTTTTTTATAAATTCGCTCAAACAGCGATTTTATACTTTGTCCCATACATTATCTAGTATTGGTGCAAGTGCAAGTATGTGCATCTAAAAGACAGACAGACTGCGCCTAGTACCACAGTCCTGCTCAGCTCATGCATTACAATCGACATGTCCTGCGCCTAGTCACAGTCCTGCAGTACGAAAATGCATTACAATCGACATGACCGAAGAGGGAATAGGCGCATGATTGACCAATCGGACCTGCTCCTAATCATAGTCCTACAGTACCTACGAAAATGCATTACAATCGACATGACCGAAGAGGGAATAGGCGCAGGATCGCCCCAATTGGTCCTGCGCCTAATCACAGTCCTGCAGAACTCAGGACTAAAATCCATCAAAATCGAAATGACCGAAAAAGAACTCGATCGACCAGTCGGTCTTGCGCCAAGATAATATTTGATATTTACAAATCAATGCATCAAAGAGGCCCCGCGAGACGTGCAGTCGTACGTAGATATGCAATTTTCAAACTTAAGTCAATTACTAAGATTTTATGTTACAATGTCGCCGGACAGGCTCTTACTCGTTCAAACCGTGTTACATGGTATTTTAAGCCGTTCGGAAGGGGTATTATTGGCCCCTTTCAAGGTGTAAGCCGTATAAACGGGTATATTTTTTTAAGCGCTCCAGAAACCCTATCAAAAACCCTTTCAACGAATATTCGAACGGTCCTTGCATGTGGGGTATCATCGTGTAGGTATTTTAAAATCATGATGAGGTTTCTAAATCATATTAAATAAAAAATAAATTAAAAAAAAGACACATTCAACATTATTTTGGTCCCCGTGTTTTTAAGCAGGCGGGTTTTTGTTTTTTTATTATTTATTTTTTTATTTATTATACGTGTAAATTTTACGAAGTATGGGGCGCAAACCTACCTACCTACCTTTTTGTTCTCAAATTTCTGGTTTCTACAAGATCAATGTGATCACGAGGTCAAAACCTTGAACCCCTATATCTTACAAACTATAGGGCGCAAACCCACCTTGTTTAATAAAACTTTTCGTTTTGATGAGATCTGTGATCACAGGGTCAAAAATTTGCACACCTATATCTTACGAACTATGGGGCACAGACCCACCTTGTTTGTACTCAAACTTCTTTTTTTGACTATATCTACGTGATTGCAGGGTCAAAACTTTGAACTCCTATATCACACGAACTAAATATCTGTGGCGCGGTGGGAGTGTATCCGACAGCTACGCAAGAGGTCGTGGGTTCCATCCCCACCCAGGATAAAACTTTGTGTGATGAGCACGATGGTTTATTCTGTGTCTGGGTGTTATATGTCTATAATATGTATGTATTTAGAAATAAATAAATATGTTTATCAGTTGTCTGGTTTCCATAGTACAAGCTCTGCTTAGTTTGGGATCAGATGGCGTTGTGTGAGTTGTCCCAAGATATTATTATTATTATTATTATATTATATGGCATAGACCCACCATGTTACTATGGAGTTAAAATTTTGAACGCCTATATCACACGAACTATGGGGCGCCGATCTACTTTGATTCTCTCTCACACTTTGTTACTCGTTCAAACAAGAGTTTGAGTACAAATAAGGTTGGTCTACGACCTATAGTTTGTGTGATATAGGCGTTCAAAGTTTTGACCCCGTGATCACATAGATCTCATTAAAACATCAAGTTTGAGTACAAACATGGTAGGTTTACGCCCTATAGTTCGTAAGTTATAGGAGCTCAAAGTTTTGACCCCGCGATCACGTAGATCTCGTCAAAACAAGAAGTTTAAGTAGAAACAAGCTGGGTCTGCGCCCCATAGTTCGTAAAATATAGCCGTTTAAAGTTTTGACCCCGTGATCACATAGATCTCATCAAAACATCAAGTATGAGTACAAACATGGTGGGTCTACTACTTATAGCTCGTGAGATATAGGCGTTAAAAGTTTTGACCCCGCCATCACGTAGATCTCGTCAAAACAAGAAGTTTCAGTACAAACAAGATGGGTCTGCGCCCCATAGTTCGTAAGATACAAGCGTTTAAAGTATTGACCCCGTGATCACATAGATCTCATCAAAACATCAAGTTTGAGTACAAACATGGTGGGTTTACGCCCTATAGTTCGTATGGTATAGGAGCTCAAAGTTTTGACCCCGCGATCACGTAGATCTCGTCAAAACAAGAAGTTTAAGTAGAAACAAGCTAGGTCTGCGCCTCATAGTTCGTAAAATATAGCCGTTTAAAGTTTTGACCCCGTGATCACATAGATCTCATCAAAACATCAAGTTTGAGTACAAACATGGTGGGTCTACGACTTATAGTTCGTGAGGTATAGGCGTTCAAAGTTTTGACCCCGCGATCACGTAGATCTTGTCAAAACAAGAAGTTTAAGTAGAAACAAGATGGATCTGCGCCCCAAAGTTCGTAAAATATAGCCGTTTAAAGTTTTGACCCCGTGATCACATAGATCTCATCAAAATAAGAAGTTTGAGTACAAACAAGATGCGATTACGACTTATAGTTCGTGTGACATAGGCGTTCTAAGTTTTGACCCCGCGATGACGTAGATCTCGTCAAAACAAGAAGTTAGAATACAAACAAGGTGGGTCTACGCCCCATAGTTTATAAGATGTAGGCGTTTAAAGTTTTGACCCCGTGATCACATAGATCTCATCAAAACATCAAGTTTGAGTACAAACATGGTGGGTCTACGACTTATAGTTTGTGAGATATAGGCGTTCAAAGTTTTGACCCCGCAATTACGTAGATCTCGTCAAAACAAGAAGTTTAAGTAGAAACAAGATGGGTCTGCGCCCCATAGTTCGTAAAATATAGCCGTTTAAAGTTTTGACCCCGTGGTCACGTAGATCTCGTCAAAACAAGAAGTTTAAGTAGAAACAAGATGGGTCTGCGCCTTATAGTTCGTAATATAAAGTCAGGTAAAGTTTTGACACAAAGATCTTAACAAACCGGAACGACGAGGAAATCTTAAGAAGGGTTCCTCGTCCTTAGGTAAGTAAGTAATTGAAATGAAGTAGAAAATCCCGATTTTCATAAATTTTAGCTAAGAACACTCGATCAAGTCAACTTTCAATCAAAAAAACTAAATCAAAATCGGTTCATCCGTTTGGAAGCTACGTTGCTACAGACAGGCACACAGATACATTCATATATCATTAAGCAGATACGCGTTAAATTTATAACACTCGTCATTTTTGTCGAGGGTTAAAAAGAGTTAAATACCTACTGTGTAGTCTACTGTAGTCGTTAATGAATATTTACAATAAAATTATTTAAGGACTCTGACAGTTACACTCTCAAGGCCCGTATTATTAAAACGATCTCAAACGTAAGATCGACCTTGAACACGAGTTCGAGACTCCGTTCTATTCAATAGATAAGTCATAATACAGAGAAATTAAGGCAAAATAATAATATTTTTGCCATTGATATCGTCACAGATAATATAATACTATAATATCGTCGTTGATTATGTCAATTTTAATCCTAAATTGTGGATTTTGTGAAATTATGCATAATCTTTTCACGATTACATTTAAATAAGTATAAAAAAATGTTCTCTGACAATAAACCAAGACCAAAAAGATGATTGATGTAAGTATAACATTTTAGACAAGGGTCACCCATCTATGCACTGACTGTGGTAAAGTTACTTAACTTACGCAAACATTATATCATAATAGAAGTAGGTTCAACTTTGAGATGTACACCGACGAGTTACTTTAGCAATAACAAATTCGTTTAATGTAATTATGTAGTGTCGTCACCTATTAGGGTCAAATTACAATATTTTTAAGGTCTGCAACACATATTGGCACTCGAATGACGTCATTTAAGGCGATTTTCATATTTTTTCTTAAGCTCTTTCTAATCTTTCTTAAGCTAACAATACATGTTTATTAATTAGTGCAGATCCCAAGACGCTAACCGCACTTAGAAGGGAACTCAGATGATATCGTTCTTTAGAACGAATCTGAGCTTCATCTATTAATACGGACCGCGTAGAAGCAAATAGCAACCAACTTTATTTCCAAGTAAACGCACGACCTAGAACAAACCAAGCGGAGGCCTCAATTTTCATCCCTCGATGTTTTTACCGCCATCTTTTGGCGACTTTAGTAAGGAGGGCCATTAAAATCAATCAGCTGTAGCCTGAATCACTAGATGTCGCTTGCTATGCACCACTGCTAATGCCATCTTGCGTCTCCGTAAACGAGCCCGAAAACGAGCCCGAGTTAGGACGATCGCATTTCTTTGTATGGGATGAGGTATCTGTACTAGTATAGTATTATATTATCTGTGCTACTGTCATGTTTGCACTATACCAAGAACAATCTAATATATAAAATTCTCGTGTCACAGTTTTCGTTGCCATACTCCTCCGAAACGGCTTGACCGATTCTGATGAAATTTTTTGTGCTTATCCGGTATCTATGAGAATCGGCCAACATCTATTTTTCATACCCCTAAGAGTTTGTTTGTTTGTTTGAATGTGATAATCTCAGGAACTACTGGGCTGCACTGAAAAATTTATTTTATTGTTGGATAGCCCATTTATCGAGGAAGGCTATAGGTTATAACATCACGCTACGACCAATAGGAGCGGAGCAGCAATGAAAAATGTTGTAAAAAAAAAAAGGGAAAATTTACGCAGACGAAGTTGCGCGGGTCAGCTGGTTGTATATATATATTTTAAATATTAGTATTCCGCACTCCTCTATATAAACTATGAGTGTGCGAAATTTCATACTATTGTGTCCGCGCCATTCTCATTAAAAGGGGTACAACCTTTTTGCTTCACGTATTAATATATAGATAATATATAGAAGGTACTAATTGATGTTTTTAATATTTTTGCCTTTCATGTCCTGGAATTTTGCAGTCAATATTTCACACCAGTGGCGGAGGCTCCTTATAACACCATTACTTTCGGTTTCCCTTTGGATTGTAGTTACTTAGTATTATAGGTACAAAGAACCATGGCCAACAAGATATATTTTAGTATTCGATTACCTCTGAAAAAATTGAACCCTTCGCCTGTTCCACACACTTCCAATCAACCTGAAATTCGGCACACAGTTATGGTTTTCGTGACAATACACAGTGTAGAAGGATTTAAAAAAAAAATTGAGTGGTGTCCCGGATGGAACGAAGTTCCTTTCGATTTAATTAATCGAAAGGAATTGTAATTGTAATTAGTGAAGGAATTGTAATTGTAATTAGTGAAGGAATTGTAATTTTTTTTTATAATCATCGCGCATTAAAAAGCCTAATGGCTAAGGCATTGGTCTCGCAATCGTGAGGTCGCGGTTTCGAATCCTACCCATTATACTACCGACGTGAACCCACTCCTAACACAAGCCTTTGAGCTTAGCTGGAGGGGTTAACAAGATTGCTAGTAATGTGGGACTCAATCCCACATTGATAGTTATCTTATTATAAAAAAAAAATCTTTGGTCTTTTGAAATAACTTACAAAAAGACGATTGTATACCGAAGGCTCGAACCCACAACTACACAATTGTCACCAATACTGTGTACCGAATTTATGCCTCTAGAACAAATTAGAAGTATCGTATATATCTTACGCGCACGCCGCACGACTTGTGTATGTCAAAAAGTGTCGTTACAACTTTTGGTCTTAATTTTTTCCGTCTAGCCCCCTTTCGCAACGCGCGATAAGGAACTTCGTTCCAATAAAAGTGTTTTTATTAAGCTATTGCATAGCTTCTATCGCGGGCCTTGAGCGCGGGGACCGAATCTAGAAATTCCGTAACGAAAAAACCTCACGCTCCCCACTCCGACGGGCACAGCGGTGATACTTTTTAGTTTTGCCATCTATCAATGAATAGCAGAACTTTTAACGATTTTTTTTTTAATTTAAAAAAAAAACTTTTTTAAAAACTAAAAAAAAAAAAATTTTTTTAATAACTTTTTTAAATTAAAAAAAAAAAAATTTTTTTTAAAGAAAAAAAAAAATTCAAACACTTTTTTTTATAATTAAAAAAAACACTTAAAAATATATATATATATTTTTAATTGCTTAAGTTGATAAAAATACTATGCAATAGCTTTATCGCGGCAGTCCCAGAGCGCCACACATTTTTTTTTGTTTACCTGTGAGGTGTGACATCAACTGGAGTGTACAGCTTGAGTGTGGCGACTCTCGTCACTTCACACGCTGAACCTCGCAGCTGGAGTACAGGTGCCATTGTGGAAACCACTCTGGGCCTAAAACAAACGAGTTTCAGATTAGTTTAAATTGTGATCCGGTTGAACCTACAGCAAAGTCCTGTGACACAAGTAGGCGGCTGATCCAGAAATTTGTTCAGCAATCAATATGTGACCCAACCGGCGAAGTGTGAAAAAAAATATAAAAACTAGCTGACCCGCGCAACTTCGTCTGCGTAAATTTTCCCTTTTTTTCTTTTTTCTTCCTTTTTTACAACATTTTTCATTGCTGCTCCGCTCCTATTGGTCGTAGCGTGATGTTATAACCTATAGCCTTCCTCGATAAATGGGCTATCCAACAATAAAATATGTTTTCAATGCGGCCCAGTAGTTCCTGAGATTATCGCGTTCAAACAAACAAACAAACTCTTAGGGGGATGAAAAATAGATGTTGTCCGATTCCTCAGACCTACCCAATATGCACACAAAATTTCATGAGAATTGGTCGAGCCGTTTCGGAGGAGTTTAACCACAAACACCGCGACACGAGAATTTTATATATTAGAAGATTTAATGTTTGTCTATATGTCTTTTATAGAATTGTAAACTATAAATTTGATCATTTGATGATCTTTAGCAAAGAATTGTGCATGAGCTCATGAAAGTTTACAAGGTACGGGTAGCGGGTCATCAATGAAAAATGTTACAAAAATGGGGTTATAATGAACTATAAGTTATCTCGCTTTTGCAATATTTCTCATTGCTGCTCCGCTCCTATTGGTTGTAGGGTGATGTTATAAAGCCTATAGCCTACCTCGATAAATAGGCTATCCAACAGTAATTTTACAATTTTATTCGGATCAGTAGTTCCTGAGATTACCGCGTTCAAAAAAACAAACTCTTCAGCTTTATAATCTACTAGCTGTCCTGCGCAACTTCGTATGCGTAAATTTTCCACGTTTTTGCAACATTTCTCGTCGCTACTCCGCTCCTATTAGTCGTAGCGTGACGTCATATAGCCTATAGCCTTCCTCGATAAATGGGCTATCCGACAAAAAAGGATTTTTTTTAAATCGGACCAGTAGTTCCTTGAGATTAGCGCGTTTAAACAAACAAACAAACAAACTCTTCCGCTTTATAATATTAGTATAGATATTAATATTACGAGTATAAAGCTGAAGAGTTTGTTTGAACGCGGTAATTTTAGGAACTACTGATCCGAATTGATAAAATATTTTTCTATTGGATAGCCCATTTATCAAGGCTTATAGGCTATATAACATCACGCTACGACCAATATGAGCGGAGCAGCAATAAGAAATATTGCAAAAACGAGGAAAATTGATGTATACGAAGTTGCGTTAGACAGCTAGTATATACTAACTACTTCTATACAAATATTATAAAAAGGAAAGATTTGATTGCTTGTTTGTATTGAATAGGCTCCGAAACTACTGGATGGATTTGAATAATTCTTTCATCGTTGTGAAGCTACACTAACCCCGGGTGACATAGGCTATTATTTATCCCTGTATTCCCACGGGAATTACGCGGGTGAAACCGCGAGGCGTCCCCTAATATTAGTATAAATGTGTATAATACTTACTGTGGATCAACAATATCGGGTTCAATCTTCACTTGTACCGGTTCTCTCACTATAGTGTTATTGTCAGAATTGGACTTAGATGCTGGAGATATTACATGTTCCACTGCTGAGTTCATCCTGAGGAAATAGATAAATTATTAAGTCCTCCATTTTAACAAATTTTATGTGCAATAAATTTGAATTAATATATATCTCGAGACGACTCACACAACGCCATCTCATTCCAAATTAGACAAAGCCTGTATTATGGAAACCAGACAACTGATTAAAGACTAGCAGACTCCTCGCGGTTTCACCCGCGTAGTTCCCGTTCGTGGGAATACAGGGATAAAAAATAGCCTATGTCACCCGGGGTTAGTGTAGCTTTACACCGATGAAAGAATTATTCAAATCCGTCCAGTAGTTTCGGAGCCTATTCAATACAAACAAACAATCAAATACTTCCTCTTTATAATATTAGTATAGATAAATAACAATACTTAGACATAGAATAAACAGTCATACTAAAATTAACTGACCTAACTACTAAAGACCTCCGGCTTAGCAGTCTGTGTCACTAACAACTAGACCAACAGTCTAGTGGTTAGTGACCACACTGCTAAGCCGGAGGTTGTGGGTTCGATCCCCACCCAGGATAAAACTTTGTGTGACGAGCACGATGGTTTATTCTGTGTCTGGGTGTTATCCATACTCCATACTAATATTATAAATGTGAAAGTAACTGTCTGTATATCTGTTACGCTTTCACGCTCAAACAGCTAAACCGATTTAGATGAAATTTGGTATGGAGATAATTTGAGTTCGGGGGGAAGGACACAGGATAGTTTTTATCCTGATAACTGACTACAACGCGGGCGGAGCCGCGGGCGAAAGCTAGTATATTATATATTAAATATTATAAATGTGAAAGTAACTCTGTCTGTCCGTCTGTTACGCTTTCACGCTCAAACAGCTAAACCGATTTAGATGAAAATTGGTATGGAGATAGTTTGAGTCCCGGGGAAGGACATAGGATAGTTTTAATCGCGATAACCCATATCTACGCGGGCGGGGCCGCGGGCGAAAGTTAGTTTATCTATAATATGCATAAATTAAGAAATATATAAGCACTAACTTTCGCCCGCGGCTCCGCCCGCGTGGATATCGGCTATCGCGATATAAACTATGTCCTATGTCCTTCCCCGGGCCTCAAACTATCTCCATACCAAATTTAATCTAAATCGGTTTAGCTGTTTGAGCGTGAAAGCGTAACAGACAGACAGAGTTACTTTCACATTTATAATATTAGTATGGATAGTATGGATGTGTATAAGTTGTCTGGTCTCCATTGTACAAGCTCTGCCTAGTTTGGGATCAGATAGCTGTGTGTGAGTTGTCCCAAGATATTATTATAATAATTAATTCAGAGTTGTATAATTTCGTAATGAATGATACTCACTGGCTCGTCTGTAATTGTAGTGGATCAAAAGACCTGGAAATACAAAAGACAAGTAATATTAACACTATTGTTAATAAAAGGCAGACAAAGATTAATCTTGTAGGGAGACAGAGAGTTGTGTTCCGTAGTGCTCCCCCCCCCCATCCGAATAATGCGGTTTAAGAAGTGGGTTTTCCAATGGAATTTGTATGAAAATTTTATTTATTTATTTTTATACTAACAGATAATCTAACCATATAAGTTTTAAGATTAGTACATCAACATCTCGATAAACGGGCTATCCAAAAGTAAAAGAATTTCTGATTTGTAGTTCCTGAGATTACTGCGTTCAAACAAACAAACAAACTCTTCAGCTTTATAATATTAGTTTAGATGAGTTTTAAGAACACTTACTCGTTCTCATCTTCTATTTTTATCTCCATTTTCAGCTCATACTCGTCTTGCTCCTGACTGTAAACAACAACACGTACGTCAGTATCACACAGTCCCCACAACGCCAGAATGTCACACTCCGCGTCATAGTGTCACACGCCACGGTACGAACGACAGAATATCACACTCCCCATCATAACATCAGAGAGTCACAAATCACGTCTCAAAGTCAGAGTGTCATACTTTGCGTCACGACTCCGTTGCTTCACACTACGAGTATTGAATACAGAGTGTCTCTCTCAGTATCACAACGTCAATGCGTCACACTCTGCATCACAACGTCAGATAGTCACACTCTGCATCACAACGTCAGATGGTCACACTCTGCGTCACAACTTCAGAGCGTCACACTCTGCATCACAACGTTAGATAGTCACACTCTGCATCACAACGTCAGATAGTCACACTCTGCATCACAACGTCAGATGGTCACACTCTGCGTCACAACGTCAGAGCGTCACACTCTGCATCACAACGTCAGATGGTCACACTCTGCATCACAACGTCAGATAGTCACACTCTGCGTCACAACGTCAGATGGTCACACTCTGCGTCACAACGTCAGAGCGTCACACTCTGCATCACAACGTCAAAGCGTCACACTCCACATTCCAGCAGTAGTCGTAGTCACACTGACCTGTCGTCGTCCGTTTCTTCGTTGCCGTCATCTTGTTCTTCAGAACTTGACTCGTTGTCTGTGATCGGACTGCATAGAGAATAGAACATGTTTTAATTCAGAGGGATTTAAATTAATTAAAATTTGCGTAAAAGAACATTTGTGACACCTACAGGGTGCGTGATAATGTATGAGGTGCATAAAGATAGGCAATATGGACTAGTGTTGTTTTTTTGTCAGTTCAAAACTTAGACAAACTTTTTGTTATTATTTGGCGTGATAACGTCTTATAAATCGATGACGGGGTGCACGCACGAAAAAGTGTCACGTAGCTACGGTCACGTTGGTCACGTTATTGATCGGTTGCTAAGCAGTCACGTTATTAATTGGTTGCTAAGCAAACAGCGAATAGCGATATGCCATCACGTAAAATTATCGTCCGTAAACCGCCTTTATAGACAATTCTTTTTTCGATATAGCGCGAGTTTCCGACTCAGGGGGACAACTCACACAACGTCATCTGATCCCAAACTAAGCAGAGCTTGTACTATACCGAAACCAGACAACTGATAAACATACTTATATATTCCTAAATACATACAACCATCGTGCTCATCACAAAAAGCTTTATTCTGTGGTGGGGATCGAACCCAAGACCTCCAGCTTAGAAGTCAGGATCACTAACCACTAGACCAACAGGCTAGTCATATATAGACAACTATAATCTTTAGACCCACTATGCATCTGTGATCACATGGTCAAAAAATTGAACAATTATATCTCAGAAACTAGGTCGCAGACCCATCGAGTTTGTACTCAAACTTCATATTTTTGCGTGATCTATTCCGCGTTCAAAGTTTTGATAGCAGTCATCATCATCAGTTAATCCTACCTGTCGTGAGTCATAAAATCATGGCTGCAAGAAAAAACAGAAACTTTCCACCAAGCAGAATGGAACAACACCGATGACTGCCGACACATGAAAGAGGCTATCCCAATGATGTCCAAAAGACTCACTTACAATCTCATCAGGCTGACCAGGGACAATTTGCGCAAAACCATAGGCATTATCACAGGCCACTGTCCCCTAAACAAGCATCTTTTCAGGATAGGGGTGACGGATAGTCCCCTTTGCAGAGGATGTATGAAGGCAGAAGAAACACCAATACACGTGCTCACGGAGTGTGGCAGTGTAACAGATCAACGGGCACGACTCCTAGCATCACCAACATCCTTTCAGGAAGCCTTTTTTTTTTTTTTCTTTTGGCGGGAAAAAATCCTGACGAACACCCCCACCGTCCGGGGAAGACGGTGGAGGTAGTGTGGGGCATGCACCCACTAAAAAACCCGCCGTGTATCGCTCGCCACCTTCGCGAACGGGCTGCCGGAATGTGTATCCTTTCAGGAAGCCTGCAGCAACTTGGGCAAGCTGCTGGCGTTTTGGGAGTGCATCGGTTGGCTGGAGTGACAGAAAGGATAAGTAGAACACGCACTATGGCCCAATTATGAGGCTAAGTGCGGTTTTCTGGTTCGTCCAGGTAAAACTAACTAACTAACCTGTCGTGAGTCAACTTGACACGTTTAGCAGCACCAGCGCCAACCTCATCATCAGCTGAACGTTTCTTCTTCAAGATGGCGCTGACAGTATGTTCACTAATACCAGTAGCCGCGGCCGTGCGCTTGAGGATGTTGGCTAGAGGACTCAAGTCGCAGCTGGTGCCTATAGAACTCTTCAACTCCTCATACTCCGCTTGGAGATAGTTGTATACTCTGACTATGATATACTCAGTCTGAAAAAAAAAACTCACTTATCGGATATCGGAGAAACAATAAAGGTGTCCGAATTTTACGGACGTCCTCTTTTTATTGTAAAATCGGATAGATCTCATTATTTATATGCAAGTTTGTTTTTGTTCCATTTAACCAATTCCATTTCCACAAGTAACCCATTCCATTCCGGTAATTTTGAGACAATGTTATATTTGAAGTAATTTTTAAAGACATTTCTTGCCAATTACTTTACTAATATAATAATTGCATTTTTGAAAGATAGAAAAATTTGAAGTCCAGACTCAGGAATCGAACCCGAGACTTCCGTAGCCAAACCGGGGCCAGAAGCGAACCACCTACCGACTAGATGGCGCTGCGAGGGCCCAACGCGCGAGCATCAAGGGAAAGAAAAATTTGAGGTCTAGTAACATAGTCCAGATAGGTGGTTCGCTTCTGGCCCCGGTTTGGCTAAGGAAGTCTCGGGTTCGATTCCTGAGTCTGGACTTCAAAATCTTTCAAAAATGCAATTATTGTAATGTTATATTTTACAATAAATAAATAAATTAATCAATCATTAATTAATTCATATCAACACATATGATGGCCCACTGCTGGGCACGTGTCTCCCCAGTAGAACCTACTAGTATGTAGATCCTGGGGGTAATTGCCATAATCGCCACGCTTGGCGAGCGGGTTGGCGATCGCAGTAAGACTTTAAGTACAAGACATTAATTAATTATATTAGATATATTTCGGGACTTAATCGCGTGAATTATTTAATTATTTATAGGTATGATGGTATACCTTTTATTTACGCAACGTTTCGATCGAATTGCACCGATCGTGGTCTCGACTCGACCCGTGACCACGATCGATGCAATTCGATCGAAACTTCGCCAGTATGACACGTCAAATTTTTCCTTAGACATATTTATAATATTATTACATAGAGATACATAACAATTAGCCACTCATCTGCCATCCACGCCACGGACGCGAGGAGCAGTTAGCTAGTGATGGGTAAAAAAAAAACAATTACAATAAAAAAAATATAAAATATTTTACGAAAACAAATTAAAATACTTCACTACTATAAGACGCAAATTATTTCTCGTCTACTACATTTCACATCAGAAACCAAAAACAATAAATAAGTACGAAAAACTCATGCGTAAATAGCGCATGTAGATATTTTTGTGGCAACTCTCGCGCATCCCTGTCAGCGGAATCATTTAGTGCTTTAACGGCTATTACACTACCCTGAATCAGCGCCCTAAATCGAGGTGGCCTTAAAAATTTGTTAGAGAATTAGGGCCCTAACTCTTATTACACCGCTCATTTTAAGGATTTAGGGTCCCTGATTCAGGGTAGTGTAATAGCCGTTTTTGTACGCCATAGACGGGATTAGACGGCGCTGCTATGACGTCAACCGCGATGCCGGAGCCTAATAGTGTAGTGCAATATTTTAACAGGAAATAATAGGTACCTACAGTAGTCGCTAAATAACTTAGCCGCCTTGGAGTTTCAATAACATTTTCGATGCGATCCTAACTTATCATTTAAATTTCATTTAATCTATTGAAAATACTAACAAAAAAAAAAATATTAAAAATAAAAAAAAATTTAGAGTTTATCAAAGTTTTAATTGATTTTAGTTATATATGTTTAATTTAAGTAGTTACACTAAATAATAGATAACAACATTTTAAACACTAAAGATAAAATATAAGATAATTGCCAATGTTTCTTTGTTTATAAACTGTATATGCAGGTGAGGTGCTGCCACCATTATATTATACACCATATTAGAGGACTGATGCAAAAACAAGAGGTCAATAATATTAAAAGAAGAGTACATAAGATTTGATATATCAACCTCAATGGGTACAACATAGTAGGAATATCCACTTAAAGCGGCGGTAGCGTAATGGCTAAGACATCGGTCTCGCAATCGTGAGGTCGCGGGTTCCAATCCTACCCAATATACTACCGACGTGAACCCACTCCTAACACAAGCCATTGAGCTTAGCTGGAGGGGTTAACAGGATTGCTAGTTATCATTAAAAAAAAAAAAACTTACAATGTAAAAACTATATGTGCCTAAATATTGGCCAAATTACTCAGTATAGTGAAATTAAAAGGAAAACTATCACAGCTAAGCAGGCTTTATAAGTTTATTAGTAACAGCTGATCAAATGAGAAGTAACATTTAGGTACAAAAGTAGGTTGAATGTTGTAAGTAAGAAACAAAAACAACAGAAAACCCACTTCTTAAGTTGCATTATTCGGATCGGGCGGGGGGAGTTGGGGGCCTATGGAACCCTACATAGTGCGTGGCCCGACATGCAAATGCGTGGTTTTATTTTTATTTATAGTTGTTGACGTGTTATTATAGTAATTTCGTCAGATAATACGAAGGGTATTTCTTCTTTTACTTGGTGAAGATGAATTAGAATTCGCCGTAGTTGAAAACAAAAACAAAAATATTGTTAATAATGTTATAGTAGATAGGTACCTATGTACTATAAATTTTTAGATGTATAATACAAGTAGGTTTTGTGATATCTAATTAAATAAATGTGATCAACATTGGTTACTTGCCACTTCATGGTTAATTGTTGGATTTAAAACTTTTGATGTTGAAGAATTTGACTGTGTTATCTGAGAAAAGAAATGAAATAACGATATAAAATCCATACTAATATTATAAATGTGGAAGTAACGTAACTCTGTCTGTCTGTTACGCTTTCACGCTCAAACAGCTAAACCGATTTAGATGAAATTTGGTATGGAGATATATGAGTCCTGGGGAAGGACATAGGATAGTTTTTATCGCGATAACCGACATCCACGCGGGCGGAGCCGCGGGCGAAAGCTAGTTACGAATATAAAGCAATATCCTGAATATATAAAATATAAATATTATTTATTAAAGTAGTTTTTAAATGTAATTTAATAATTTAATTTAATAGGGTATAAATAGGGTAAAGGAGAATAATACATACTTCAGAAATTTCACTACATAGTCGTACTATTTTTATAGTAGGAACTGCATCTCGTTTCAAAAAACGTTTTCCAGATTTCATTGTAAACATTTTTTCAACGAAATGTACGGAACAAACTGTGCTGAATTTAGTAGGAGCCCAATCTGTTCGTCCTGTCGCTTCTATCCATTCTAATTTTCGCGTATCTTCCGAGGGAAAGCTAAAAAAGAAAAATAACTACGCATTTATATGCGCTTTTATAACATTTATAATTGCTGTACCAACAGAGTACTCTTTTTTGATATAAAACTATCAATATAATTTAAACAAAATATTGATAATAATAATAAATAATAATATCTTGGGCCAACTCACACAATAGCTTGTACTATGGAAACTAGACAACTGATAAACATACTCATATTTTTCGGGAAAATACATACATGTTATAAATAAATTACATCCTGACACAGAATTAACCATTTCGCCTGTCATACAGTTTTATATCCTGGGTGGGGATCAAACCTACAACCTCCGGCTTAACAGTCAGGGTCACTAACCACTAGACCAACAGGCCATCAAAGATATTTTTTTTTTTTACTACATATATTTTATTTATCAATAAGTTCTTACCGGTGATAAGAAATATTCCCATGAGTTATATTACATTTATTACTTTTTTTTCTGCACGCCAAAATAGCACATGAAGGCATTTTTGCACCACTTAAACACACAAACACTCACTGGTCAAAGGTTGTTCAACATCTCACAGATGATGAATTAATGTTTGAGCTTACTTTCGAGTCCTAACCTCTACATTTTGTTCTGGATTATTAGGCGTAGACAAACTCACGTACACATATCTATTCATACCAGCACATATGAACTCAAGCTATCATTTGGTGCACCTTTTAACCAAACACAGACTATCTATTAGGCATTTTAGTTACAATGTTATTCTATTATAAGTATGTTAATATTACATTCTACAAGTAATTCCTATATGTAATTATTCACGCGATTAAGACCCGTAGTATAAATAATTGTATAAAGTATATAACATGCTACTTTTCTTGGAGAAAGTTCAGAGAAAGTTTGAAAGATTATAATTCAACTTGTTTTTGAATTGCAAAAGAAGCTAGTCAGAATTTTTGTTTCATATAAAATTTCAATGATTTAAATTAGTGGGCCACCCTAAGTTTAGTGTGTGTGATCTTTGAAGATTTTATTGACTCCTAATCAATTTTGACCCTATCTTCACTATCTAAATTAAGTAAAAGATGAGGGTTTTCTTCACTTAAATCTATCTGGCTGTGCTTATTTTGCTGTAACAATAACATTAATATTTTTTGACAGATTTTACCAAGATAAGCTGTATTATTCGCGTTTAGTTATCATTTATTTAGACCTCTGGCAGAGGTTACTTACCTAATATTAATTTAAAATCAAGTTACATCTCATAAATATTCCAAAATGTTACACCAAATGCTCTTAAAATTATTACGCTATAAACATCACACTGAATCACACAAATTTGTAATTTAATTCATTTTTTCTTTAATGCCGGGTGCTTATTTTTATTACTTCGTCCATGGGTGACAGAACTGACAGATGTCAAAAATAAAAGAAACAGACATGAGCGCGTTCCAATTCGCGCCGTAAACGCTCATATCACAGAGAAAGTAATCACTACGTGTTCTTATTACTTTTAGTAGTTCTTTTTCTGTTACTTTTTGTCGTTAAAGTCAAGGTGTTTTTTCATGATTACGATGGCAACGACGGCTCCTTATTATCCAGTTACCACGTACCTATTTCAAGTAAATTTTAAACACTACACAGAAAATAATGTAATTTTTTTTTTAAACGCTCCATAATCCATTCCAAGATTTCGATTGTAAGCTCTTTTTCCGATTTTAATCCAGCGCCGGGTACCCGGTCGCCGGCTACCCGGCGGCAAATGTATAGCGACCGGAACGGACGGACGCCGGAACGTGTGAAAGCTACTGCATCGCCATATACTTCGCGCCGGATACCCGGTTTCAATCGCTGTTCGGCGCCGGATTGAAACCGGAGCGTGTGTAAAGGACCTAACGCTAGCAAGTGGAACGGGTGAAACCGCGGTCGGAAGACTTTACAAACATACAATTAACAATACAAAAAACACAAAACAAAACACGTTTTGTTTGGTTAAAGTAAATACTTAAGATTAATTCGAGATTAAGTCCACTGCTGGACATAGGCCTCTCCAATTGCACGCCACTTTGTTCTATCCTCGCCTTCTCAATTCATAATAGCTATACATATATGTACGTCACGCAGTAAATGTGAGAAATTAATCACTTTTTTATACCTACCTACTATGATTAATAACTAGTTATTATTCATAGTAAGTAGGTAGTGGATCTTAGGAAAACTAAACATTCGTCCATTCGCTGTGTTTAATGCTTTGTTAAATTACATCTAGGTATCAGTCCTTCGATCACAAATGACGATAGAAGACCGAAGAAGAAGAAGAATAACCATTTGTTAATCATTTCCTAAGAAACTCTTTGATGTTGTCCTGGTAAACCTCATCTTCTATAGGTAAATACATTTTTTAGAATGTTATATTCTAAACAATTACAAATTATCACAATTTAGTGTCGATTTGTTGGAAAATTCGGTTCTTTTGGTTATTTAATGATTTAGTCGCATAGTCACATCCTTAGCAACACTTACAAACATTAATTTATTAAGATAAAAAAAATCGATTGTCACGCATTAAAACACACTTTTATTTGATAATTAATTAGGTAGGTTACGTACTCAGTATTTATACATTTAGCAGTGTCTATAGGTACTTATATTATAAAGCTGAAGAGTTTGTTTGTCTGTTTGAACGCGGTAATCTCAGAAACTATTAGTCCGAATTGAAAAAATATTTTTCTGTTAGATAGCTCATTTATCGAGGAAGGCTATAGGCTATATAACATCTCGCTACGACCAATACGAGCTGAACATCAATGAAAAATGTTGCAAAAACGAAGTTACGCGGGACAGCTAGTTATATTATAACGCATCTAGAGTTCTAGACATAAATTGCATTTCCATGTCAAAGCCCAAGCCTGAAAGTATCAATAGCTTCTCAGTAAAATGTAGGTACCACAAAAATGCATAGATTGTGGGATATTAGGTGCGCCTTCAAACGTCGCGGACAAACTATAGTACAGTTGGATCAACGTAACTCGGCCGGATTGAAGTTAGGTTCATATCACTTTCGCGCATGTCATAGAGATAGGACCCTAAAATTACTTAAGAAAATGATTAATTATGTTTAATCGATTAAAAATAGTAACAAAATTTTAATTCAACAATATAAAAATACGATTTACACAAGTTCATAAAAGTTTAAATTTATAACAGTTACAGTAAAACTAAAGAGTTTAAAAAAAAATTCTTTACGAAAATAATCCCAAAAAACATCACACAACAATGTAATACGTAATCGCATCTCTAATTCTCTTGGTTTAATTACCATCCCCGCCCCCCAATGGTGACAGGACCATTTACTTCCAAAAAAGGCATCTGCGCAACCACTTGTCGCCAACTTCAATCCGACCTGGTTACGTTGATCCAACTCTATTTGGAGTCGCTTCACTAGCCCTCATAAATTAATTAAATAATTTATTCCTTATACCAAAAGTTAAACGGCTATTACACTACCCAGTATCAGGGCCCTAAACCTAGAAAAATGAATAAAAACTTTTTCAAAAAAAAATATTACCGACTTCAAAAATAAATACAAGGCAACTAAAAAGCAAAAAATAATATCTACCTAGAATAACAAAAACAAATTAACATTTTGAAGTTGGTGCCATGGAATAGTTGTTATTGTTTAATTCGGCACCAACTTCAAATTGTTAATTTGTGAGGGTTGATTCAGTGTAGCGTAATAAGCGCATTAATGATTTGATAATTTAAAATGTGACGTCACATGCTTGAATATCTTACAAAATTGTATAGGGCGTATCGTATTTGCCATTCCCTAAAAAGACTGCGTTGACTAGTAAATGCCCTATTGTACACATTTTCCAACCTTGATTCGGTGATATCTTAAAAGCAAATTCACTGAATAAAATGGCATACTAACCTGTTTTAAGAGAGGTATTACTATTTAACGTACTTACGGTTTGTTTGTGAGCATGGATGCTCTCATTGATGCTATGGTCCTCGCTCATGGTACTCGAAGTCTTAAGTTCTGGTTTGTGAGATAACTGAAACAAAATAATATCCTGAGACAACTCATACAAGGCAATTCTAAATTAAGCAAAACCTGTAATAAGGCAACAAGACTGATAAATTTATCAATACTAATATATAAATATGAATGCAAGTTTGTTTGTTACGCTTTCACACGAAAACTACTCAACCGATCATCATGAAACTTTGTACACATATTCTTGGAGGTATTAGAAGTAACATAGGATTATAAAAAAAGGGTAAAATTTACGCAGACGAAGTAGCGCGGGACAGCTAGTATAATATATAAATGTGAATGTAAGTTTGTTTGTTACGCTTTCACGCGAAAACTACTCAACCGATCATCATGAAACTTTGTACACATTCTTGGAGGTATTAGAAGTAACATAGGATTATTAAAAAAAAAAAGGATAAAATTTACGCAGACGAAGTTGCGCGGGACAGCTAGTATAATATATTTATCTAGATACATACAATATTACACCTTATGAAAATTACACTTATAAAAAATCATAAATATTTTAAAAATAATAATAATAATAATATCTTGGGACAACTCACACAACGCTATCTGATCCCAAACTAAGCAGAGCTTGTACTATGGAAACCAGACAACTGATAAACATACTTATATATATCTAAATACATACATATTATAGATAAAAAACACCCAGACACAGAATAAACCATCGTGCTCATCACACAAAGTTATATCCTGGGTGGGGATCGAACCCACCTCTTGCGTAGCAGTCGGATACATTCCCACCTCGCCACAGAGGCAGTCAAAATGACAACATAATTTTATATATATAACTACCTGTCCCGCGCAACTTCGTATGCGTACATTTTCCCCGTTTTTGCAACATTTAACATTGATGCTCCGCTCCTATTGGTCTTAGCGTGATAGCCTCGATAAATGGGCTATCCAACAGTGAAATAATTTTTCAATTCGGACCAGTAGTTCCTGAGATTGCAGTGTTCAAACAAACATACATACAAACACTTTAGCTTTATAATATGTTTCACCTTTTTTTCAACTTAGCAGTCATTATCCAGAAATTACAGCGTTAGGTAAGAGCAGACTTTATAACAAAAAAGTAATTTAAATATTTTTAATAACAAAGTTACATCCCTAATCTCGTTAGTGATGACATTCACTGACGTTATAAGACGTCAATGGCGTGGCTAGCACTGCGCTTACAAACTTTGCCGCCTCTTAGTTAGAGATGTACCAGGGTAATATAGAAGTGCGTTATTACAAGTTTTACCAATACCGAGACTATAATAATAGAGAAATAACGGGCTTTAAAACTATTTATTTTAATAACTATGCATCGGTTATTTAAGGCACGGTATTTGTATTTTTATGTATTGTCGGCATGCCTGGTATTAAAAATAACCGTTACAGACCCACTACTACTGTTCCCATTATTTTCTGTTAAAATCACTATAAGAGTCCAGCAGCGCATTTGACGTCAGCCGCGCCGTTTTAATCACGTCGAGTTGCCACAAAATTATCGATATGCACTTATTTATTTATGAGATTTTCACTATATACCGTAATTTATTTAATATTTTGCTTTGCATTTAATCTGATGCAAAATGTAGTAGACGAGAAATCATTTTCGTCTTATGGTAGTGAAGTATATTAATTTGTTTTTGTAAAATATTTCATAAAGTTTCTATGGTAATTATTTTCCTTATCCATCACTAGCTTCGCGTCTGTGGCGTGGTGGCTCGTCAAATAATACATTTTGCATGATGTCATTTCATTGTGAGTTTTTCTTATTAAATAGTGGCTAATTAATACCACGGGAATAAACACGTTAAATCTAGGTAAAATATTGTAAAGTATTGCTTGACGTTTCGACCGGGTTACACCGACCGTGGTCACAAGCTGACTCTGTTTGACGCGTTTATTCCCGAGTCAAATTGTGTTTATAATGCAACGCGTAAGTTTAAAAGTTTTAAGAGTGCTAATTGTTATGTATCCCTGTGTATAATATTATAAATATGTCTAAGGAATAATAATAGGAAAAAGTAATACAAAAAACATTTTTGTAAGTTTATTTTTAACTGAAAATTGGTATATAAGACGTGTCATGCCGTCCGTGGCGTCACGTTTTCATTTGACCTACATACACGTCCCTGGCCGTCAAGAGGTATGCATAATGGATAGCTTTTGTAGGTTTTATAATCTCAATTTCCAAGCAATGGTTATATTTGTGTCTAAAAGCTATAGGCAGTTTTTTTTTATTTATGCTGTTGAAAATTGTTTTATAAGTGGTGAAGGACCTTTAAAATTCCAGGCATGTTATTAAAAATATATAGCTGGCTTGAGTCACTGACACATCAAAATCATCAGCTAATTGAGTGAATGTTCCGTTTAATTTGAATTTCATTAAACATAATAAAATATTTTGTTTGGAGAAAGTTGTATGTTTTTTTTTATTAAATCAATGAGAAAATATTGATATTTAGGAATACCAATATATATTATTGTTTATTATGGATAAAGTACTTTGCAGATTTATCTTTTCAAGCTTTTTATTTTCAGTACATGCTGAAAATAAAAAGCTAGTGTCGGAAGTTGTCTTAGAAAGTCTTGCCTTAGATGGAGAATAATCTTGACTAATTATTGACCCTATCAAAGATAGTATACATGATGTATCACTATCAGAGTTTTGTTCAATGAAACATAATTTTCATGATACAGTTGATTGAGAAGTAAATGGTTTTGTGGCATTTTTCATAGATGTTTTAAGGGTGATGTAGCAGTAGATACAATGAACTTTATTTGTGAAGTTATCTTTAATTTTAACTCTAGTTTGAACCTCTTTACTTCTGTTTTGTACCTTACAGCAAGCCTGGATTGCTCTATGTTCCTGTACTTGAATGATTTCAACAGCTTTATCACATTGATTTTCCAAAGCAGGAACATCCAGTACTGTCTGTGAATCTGTAAGTAAAGAAAAATGAATACCAAAGTAGGATCAACGTAACTTGACCGGATTGAAGTTGGTGAAAAGTGGATTTTTTGGAAGTAAATGGTGACAGGAAGCGGGGGGCGGGGGCGGTATCTACGCCAAGAGAATTAGAGATGCGATTATGCATTACATTGTCATAATTAGTATTACTAACTCATTGTTTTTCAAACTTTCTTTAGTATTTACTGTAACTGCTCTAAATTTATACTTTTATGAACTTATATACATACTAACTGGGCCCCACGGTGTTACCCGCGGTTTATTAGCCTATGTGTTAATCCAAGGTGTCAGCTAACTCCATACCAAATTTTATTAAAATCCCTCCAACCCTTAAGATGTGAAAAAGTAACAAACATACACACTCTCATACTCACAAACTTTCGCCTTTATAATATTAGTGTAATATAGTACTAGCTAATTAGTGAAATTTCCCCGTTTTTACAACATTTCTCATTGCTCCTATTGGTTGTAGCGTGATGTTATATAGCCTTCATCGATAAATGGGCTGTCTAACAGTAAAAGAATTTTTCAATTCGGATCAGTAGTTCCTGAGATTACTGCGTTCAAACAAAGAAAGTCTTCAGCTTTATATTATTAGTATAGATTTTTATATTGTTGAATCAAAAGTCCGGCCGGTCTCAATAATCTACCTATCAATGGATTAGGCTACAGGAGGTAGAATTTTGACATATTTTGTATGGAGCTTATGTCAAATATAAACCTCTAATAGCCAAATCCATCGTTAGTTAGATTATTGAGACCAGCCGTTAATATGTAAGTAATTTTAGGGTTGCATCTCTATAACATGAGCGAAAGTGATAAGAACCTAACTTCCAGTCAAGTTACGTTGATCCAACTGTACATAAGTTATGAGTATTACAATGTAAAAGAAAGTAAGCAGTGAGTGTCATAAAGTTTGGCAATAAACATTAGGCCTTGGTGAATCAGTCAAGGTTGCTGTTATAAATTAATTTATTTTTAACTTTATTAAACTACACTTTAATTTGGTTAAGTTATATAGATGACTGCCTCTGTGGCACGATGGGAATGTATCCGACTGCTATGCAAGAGGTCATAGGTTCGATCCCCACCCAGGATAAAACTTTGTGTTGACTGCCTCTGTGGTGCGGTGAAATGTATCCAACTGCGTTGTGCAAAACTTTGTGTGATGAACACAATAGTTTATTCTGTGTCTAGGTGTCATTTATCTATAATATGTATGTATTTAGAAAAATATAAGTATGTTTTTCGGTTGTTTGGTTGCCATAGTACAAGCCCTGCTTAGTTTGGGATCAGATAGCGTTGTGTGAGTTGTCCTAAGATATTGTTATTAAGATATTATATTATAGATGTAAAATTACCTTCAATGCAGGGTGATGATGCTTTTACATTATCTATTTCTTTAGGATCTTGGATGGAATCTTTAGTTATAGCTATTCTTAGCTTTGTAGCTTCAGCAAGATGAGATTCATTTGAAGCCGATTTATGTCTTCTGTTACAATCGAATCTGGAAGGTATGCAATGGGGTTTTAAACGAATCCTTTTTACTGAACCCATTATTTTATACCGAACATAGTTTTCCATGTCGTGTTCCAACTGAAACGAAAAAAAAATAGCTATTTATTTTACTAGCTTCTATAACCTCCAAATATGAACTATATTCCAAGAGTATCTATTATACTTTATAGTGTAATGCTTACTTACATCAAAATGATCCTCACAAAAGTACAAACGAGTATTTTCTGATAAAAGTTCTCTTCTCGCAACTTTGAACCAAGTTTTTCTCACATTTGTATCAGTTGGCACTGGTATCCACAATTTGTCCGGTGTTTTTACACTAGTATTCTTGCATTTTGGAACAGCACACCAGCGATAACAAGAATAATAACTTGTCATTTTACATCACAACCAAATTAACATACAAAATATCAGCGCATTTGTTTACACAGACAAGTGACGTCATAACCACAGAGCAATATGGCGTCTACTGTGTACAGAGTTTTCGTCAAATTACGCGCGAAATTTTAAAATGCAAAATTTTAATGCATTTTTATGAAAATTTCGAATTTTGTTATTTTAGTGAATATTAACACTAAAGCATTTAATTGAGACACTTTTCACAGCTGGGTGTAATGCCCTATTATAAAGTAGGCCTCCTGAAACGTTTTTTTACCGACAAAGTTACCCCATCGCTTAACATGTTTCTGTTGCGACTGATGGTGCATCTCTCACAACAGAAACAATGTTTCTGGTTACTCAATCTATAGTTAATCGTCATTCTGGTTTTTAGCTCACATAATCAACAACTACCTGAGGTACTGAATACTGCATGATTCACAAACAGCATTTAGTTAACAGACTGGATTTTTGTACAGGCCTTAAATACATCATTATAAATGACTAGATGACCCGCGCAACTTCGTCTGAGTAAATTTTCCACGTTTTTGCTACATTTATCATTGCTGCTCCGCTCCTATTAGCCGTAGCGTAATCTTAAATAGGCTATAGTCTTCCTCGATAAATGGGATATCCAACAGTAATAATTTTTCAATTCGGATTTGTAGTTCCTGAGATTATCGCGTTCAAACAAACAAACACTTCAACTTTATAATATTATTATAGATTAAAGATATGTCTGAATATTATAGATAATTTAAATTGACAAATTGAATCAAAGTCAAATATCTTTATTTGGTCAAACCAAATTAATTATCGTTTGAAAACGTCAAATCAATACATACTAAAAGAAGTACCTGGACGACCGAGCTTCGCTCGTTATTTTTTTTAAACGACGTTTTCCAAAAATGAAACCTAGCTAGATCGATTTATCTCCCCCGAAATCCCCTACATACTAAATTTCATGGAAATCGCTGAAGCCATTGCCGAGATTCAGATTATATACATAGGTATATATATACAAGAATTGCTCGTTTAAAGGTATAAGATAACAAAATTTAATTTGTTTGAAAAAAAACACTAAATGAAGTTAGGCGGCAGTTTCAAGTGTAAGATCATACGAAGAAGCTGAATCTCATTGTGAAGATCAACAATCAAAACCGTAATAACCCGTTTTAATAAAAAAATAGGGGTTGATCATAGAAGGGTGAAAATTCAGGGTTGTATGTATTTTTGAATCCGGTATTATAAAAAAATAAAAATTTACCTAAAAATTTAAAAAAATAAATTAGGGTTGGTTTGGTTGGTTAACATTTAGGGGGATAAAAAACATACTTATATATTTCTAAATACATAAATATTACAGATAAATTACACCCAGACACAGAATAAACCATCGTGCTCATCTCACAAAGTTTAATCCTGGGTGGGGATTTAACGCACAACCTCTGGCTCAGCAGTCAGGGTCTTTAACCACTAAACCAACAAGCCAGTCGACAATTACTGCTGACCTTTCAAACAAGCTAATCTTGCTACCTGGTGGGTGAGTTCAACCTGGTGATTTTTTTTAAATAATTAATAAAAATCACAAATAAACTTAATTCTTTATCCAACTTAACCAATTAATCCATTTGTGAATGATTTATTTTCACTATTTGATATTTGTACTTAAGTAATTAAAAAGCTTGATAAAGCGCTCAAGGGTCTCTTGTTGATAATCACCACATTTTCAATTTTGGACATTTAGGGAATTGGACATTGGTAATTAGACATTTCGGGAATTGAAAATTGTGGTCGGTAATTAATTGGACATTTCGAAACCATTGGACATTATGAGAATTCTATAATCTGAACCTGAACGATAAGTTCGAACTCCTATTTCATTTTATTATTTTTACCAAAAGTTATTTAAATTATACCAAGTCATGAGTTAATTATTAATAGGTAATGATCGAAAATTATAAATAATTTTCAATTAATCACACTTAACATAACATAAATATCAATTAATTCTATAAAAAAAATATTACAATAATCTTGGGACAACTCAAAAAGTAAGTACTTTATAGATAAATTACTCCCAGACAAATGTGCGGTGAGACCGATGGTTTATTCTAGCATCAATCTCACCACAACAAAGTTTTATCCTGGGTGGGGATTGAACCCAGATCTCCATCTTAGCAGTCAGGGTCACTAGCCACTAGACCAAGAGGAATTATTTGTAGAATTAATACTTACTGTATTAAAATGGTTTAAGTAAGTCATATACAGTACGATCAACGTAACTAGGCCGGACTGAAGTAGGCGACAAGTGGTTGCGCAGATGCATTTTTTGGAAGTAAATGGTGACAGGAAGGGGGGGGGGGGGGTAACTAAACCAAGAGAATTAGAGATGCGATTACACATTACATTGTCATAATTAGTATTACTAACTCATGTTTTTTTGTGATTATTTTCGTAAAGAAATTGTTTTTCAAAGTTTCTTTAGTATTTACTGTAACTGTTCTAAACTTAAACTTTTATGAACTGATTTAAATAGTGTTTTTATATTGTTGAATAAAAATGTATGTAGTATTTTTAATTGATTAAACATATTTAGTCGTTTTCGTAAGTAATTTTAGGGTCGCATCTCTAAGACATGCAAGTAAGTGATAAAAACCTAACTTCAATCCGGTCAAGATACATTGATCGTACTGTAGGTATGTACTAAAACACACTACTTACATTTACACCAATTTTAGGTATAGCACATCGCATCAACTTTGTTAATTTATCCTTGTAAAGAAACATGTCTTTATCAAAATGGACAAAACATATCCTTGAAGATTTTTTTGGCTGCCAATTTTTACGTCCAGTTGCCTCAATCCATTTTCTTCTTATATCTGGATTGAAAGGAAACCTAAAAGGAAAAACAGGTTTATTAACAGTGATTGCCAAATATTTACCTAAAATATTGCCCAATTTTCAAAGTGCAACTAGGCATAGCGAGTGAGTGACTATTGAGTTTTAACTAAGATAAAAGTTCCAGTGATTGGTTCATTCATATTGGCTCAAGAAGTACCAGTAAGACCTCCTAATTTCCCATTATAAGTACACTAACAAACAAGAGATCAATCCTACAATGTAATCCTCAATATTACGTCTGAGTATAATAATACAATAGTAAGTCTTAAGCTCCACTATAGCTTTTTAAATTGTAATTTAACCTTCTGGTAAAATTCAATTTTATAGATATTTAATGAATCGAAATTCATGCTGACGCTCATTGATTTTAAGATTTAGGACTAAGATATTAGACTCTAGAATTATAAAACATTAAATTCGAAAAGGGGGCATCACAACAATTTTTTACTTTGAGGTTATAACTACAATAATATTCTAATAATTTAATCAGAGGACCACTTAAAAGCTTATTACTCGATGTATTCTGTTGCATTAAGATATTCATAAGATATTGCAATGTGAAATAAGCACTAGATTGTAATACTTACGAATGAAATGTGATTCCTTTGGTTCTGCTTTCACTTCGGCTTTTACAGCCTAAGATGCTGCAGCCACCCATATTCCTTACACTTAAATACACTATTTTTACGAGTTCTTTAACTGAGTACACATACAATTAAATACACAATTATTCAAATACACATATCTCGCGTCAACTTGTTTGGCTCTGTGTCATTGTTCGCCAAAGTGAGCCAAGCCAAAGTGAGATGGACAAAAAAGTTTTTATCCTTTTCTTTTTCATTGGAAACGTCAACAATTGGAAACTATCTATCCTTGTCTATCTCATGATGACCTCAAAAATGTGGCACCTACTATAGCTAGCAGGACACTAAAAACGTCATTTTGACAATGTCTTATACGTTCCCAAATGCGGGCTCGAAACAAGCTCGAGTGTAGTCGCTAAACAATATTCGATAAACAAAATTCGATATTTAAAAACGGCAAAATAATGCACACATAAATAAATTTTAAATTGCAATTACACACTATTATAAAAAGTCGTAAGTATTAAAACATGATTTATATACCACGAGCGAAAAAGAGAAAAATGTAATCCGCTCACAGACATATAATATACTAGGAGCAGACCGAATATTAGGTATTAAACAGTGTGGCAAATACACACACATTGAAACTCACCAAAGCATGGGCCGCATTTAGGACGCTTAATTTAAAAAATGGATTTCAATATTTTTTCATGAAATATTCATGCTAATATATATAAAATATAAATGTGAAATGCTGTCTGTTTTATATCTTCATGGCTAATTTAGCTAGACTAAACCGCAAAACCGATAATGATGAAATTAGGCATGGAGATAGAATGAACCCTGGGAAAGGACATAGGTAGGCTGTAGTTTCCAAATTACGTAGTAATACAATTACGAAAATTGAAATAAAAGAATTATTTATTTTTTTATTTATTTTGAAATACATAATACAACCTTTTTTAGAAAATTTCTCTGAGATAAATTTGTTTCTTTACATTGATGTTTACATCTTAGATCAATATAAAATTTGACAACAATTTGAATAATCAAGTATACATGGTTTATGTCATGATCTGGATTATTCGAATCAAACATTGAATAATCGACATAATCACACACAAATTTAATCAAGCTATTAAAATCGTTACTTTTGTTTATTTTGAAACATTTTTCACATATTTCTATTAGTTTAATAAGAGCTTGTGAGGGATATGTTAATCCACCTCGGTCTTTTATCTTTATCAAAGATGAAAATAAACATTCTTTTTCTCCAATCATTAATATTTGACATATGGAACAATTAATTTTTTTAATCACTTTGCGTGCGATAAAACCCGCTATATAAATGATTATTTCTATTCTGTATTCGTCCAAAGGTGTGTTAATTACATCATCAAGAAAAAAATCGATAAGATCTTCGTCAACATTATGAACATCCATTACATTTTTTTCAAATGTGGGAGTACTATCATTGACTGCATTTATTACCTCTGTGGTCGAAGATACTGTAAGAATGGGTAAATCAACAAGCTTTCCTTCGGTATGCAATTTTAATTGAGAACGAGTGATATTTTTTTTATATGCGGTACGAAATTGAATAACGTTTGGGTTGTCATTGTAACCTCCCCTAGCCCTCATCAGACCAAAAAACATCTCTAAATGGTCTTGACTCACTTTGTATAGGGGTAAAAATCTTAGCTTTCTTTTATTAATCAAGTCATCAAACATATTAATGGCACTTTGTAAGGAAATTATGAAACCTGTAAAACCAGTTTTGCGACCTGACTCTACGACTAATTGACCGTTCAAAAACTTTAACTTAGATAAATATTCTTCACATTCTTTAAAAAAGGTAATACAGTTTTGAATATTAGCAGCACACACAGCCTTTTTATATCCTGGCACAAACATACACCGGCTATTTAAAATATCAAAAGCATCGTTGATCATTATAATAAACTTTATAGTAGCAGAGCAATCACGAAACTTTTCAATTTTTAAATTATCTTTGCAATATAGAAGTGCATCTGCTACTGACCTACTCAGTAATTGTGTAGCAAGCCTTACTTTCATTTTTTGTTTGCTGAAATAAATATGAGCTTGCTTCAGTTTGTTTGCCAGGCGTAAACCTTTTTGCTGTTGTAATTCATGTAATAATGTAAAATAATCAAATTTAATTTCATTGCCATCTTTATCAATTAAACGTTTATAATCACCTAGAGTATTTCTTATCAGCTTAATCATGTGACATGGATCATAAAAAGCATTAATTCTTATATCTTTAAATGTAAAATATGGCTTCAATGACTTTAAAACAAAAACACACCCTAGATTAGTCCCCATACTAATATTGGAAGCAGCACCATCGAAAGTTAAGCCACAAACAAAAATATTAATGTTGTAAAGCATTTCTACTGCTGTTTTTACAAAACTGGCTCGTTGTTCACCAGTCATGGACATTATAAAAAAATATGCTATGGGTAATTTCCACGAAGCATTTATAGCTGTGACAAACATTACCAAAGCCTGTGTTGCAAGAGGCAGGCTATCATCCGACACTTCGGTACCCATATCTACATAACCTTTGTATTTGCTTTCAGAACTATCCCATACCAATCCTTTCCTTATTGCCATTTCATCTACACAAAGATTTACATAAATTGGATGTTTACTACATGTGGACAGTTTTTCAAGTGTGTCAAATGACTCTGTGGTAAATCCTGGTTCGGCATTGATTTTTTTATACCAATTTGTAATAGTTTTAGGATGAGGCAAAATTGTGTTAAATGTGTTTCTGACAAAATTGTATGCTCTGGGTGAATAAAAATTAAGTTGTAAGGCAAATGATCTTAACTCGGGTGAATATGATTTTTTTAAAGTAGAACCCTGCGCTTTTTTTAAATATCTAACTAGAAAATCTTTATTATTACCAGGAATATTATTCAAAATGTGAATGTCATCATGATTTAATTTATTTTTCAATTCTGAAATAATTTCAGAGAAGTGTGATACCTTCTTTCTTAACCGTGTTCGTTGTTGGCCCTCATATATAGTATATCTATGACTAGTGACTACTATGTGGTACTTAAAATATTATGCACTAGTTATACTCACTTCTGTAGCCAAGGGCAATTCGTCAAACAAAGTAGGAATTGCTCTAGAACGAAGTCTAGTACGGGAACTACCAGCATCGAACAAGTAATCCTCAAAATGCTTTGAGCATAGCACACTATAAGTATTGGGTTGCCAATCCTGACGTTTCATATTTTTTAACCATGCATTCCGAGTACTTTCATCCTTTGGAAACCTGGAACAAATTGTTTGTGTGGTTATTTGCGTTGTATAAATTGATTCATTTAGGCATGAATCAATTCATGCCTAAATTGATTCAATGTTCCGAGAAAGCTGAGTAGCTAGTCTGTAATAGGTATACGTTCTTAATTGCTTGCACATTCTAAATGCAACAAAAATACGAATGCCGAAGTAATCTCGGCATTTGTATTACTTTGTTACCGAGTCCGTCCCAGTTCGTCCTTTGATATGTCAACAGGTACTTCGGCTGTCAAAATTTGTCATTTTCTATCAAAACATATCCTGATTACTTTTATTTCTTAACTTTTAGGATATTACTATTCACCGATAGCATCTTAGATAAACAATACTACGTAAAAATTGTTAAATCTTACGATAATATTTTTATAAGCTTGGAAAAGACACAAACATGTTCCAGTACACAACAAAGACACATAAAAACTTACTGATGAAACGTTAATCCTGGTGTTCTGTTGTAGGTAGCACTGGCACATCGATACGCACTGCACTTAACCATAGTAATTGATTAATCTCGTATTGTATTATAGTCCCAAAAAGCAATATTCTTATAAAAACACCAAAAATTCGCACGTCCGATATGTCATGAATAACATGGCGGCGAGAAATAAAAATACCACGCGACGCGTTGGCTTTTGTTTATGTGTGAGTCAGTGTTGCAATAGGCGGAAAAATGAGATGCCACTAACGAGTTATAGCTGAGTACGAAAAGGATAAAAATCAAAGTTTGATTTATAAATATAACTAGGTAGGTATTAATATTCCGTCTGCTATAGTATTATATGTCTGTGAATCCGCTACAATTCATGCCCACAAACCATAGACTTAGGATACTAGTTTAGTACTATATGCCTAGTTTTCGTGTCGCTGAAGGGATGCAAAATAAAGTACAATTTTACAGTGCTGCCAAGTCGGAAAAAAATTACCCATAATTTTGAAAAAGTCGATATTTGTTTTTTTTTTTTAATAAATTAGCCACAAAAAAAAGTATGTATAAGATTTGCCGAATCTGTGAACTAATTGTGTTTACATTTTAAAACTGTTGGAAGACAATTCAATACTTATAATTCTCATTACATATTTATATTTTATACTGAATTGAAATACCTTATATTTTGGAACTGCATCTGGATGTAAATATGTTTTGCTCTTTTTCTTTATTATATCATTTTCATCAAAATGTTGGTGGCAAATCCTTGAACTTGTTTTTGGTGTCCAATTAATCCTACCTGTTGCAATAATCCACATTTTTCTAATTTCAGGCTTATTTGGAAATCTGCAAATTAAATCATAGTGGTTTGTTATCTTTGAGTCAACTTTCTTACACTAATTAGATAATTACCTCTCAACTGTGTAAGATCGAAAACATACATATACCAGTGTACAGGCAGCCGGTATGCTACACAGACGGGGTATTTTGTGGTACATTCTTTTATTTTATTCGAATTACTCGGATTTTTAATTGGAATTTATGAAATTTCTAATTTGGTACAATATTCATAATGAAATAAATTATCTTTTAAATATTTTTTTGTTTTTTTTTATTTTTTACTGTAGGTAAATATGAATTGAATGTGAGGGTACCTATATTGTACTCATAATTTCTCTATAACTGAGAAAAAGGACAATATTTGCACCTAATTTTTTTTTTTTTTTTTAATTTATTATCGAATCATTAAAACATACAATTTACAAATAATCATAGCACAAATAAACCACTGGGGTTTGTCCTTATGCTACGGAAGTCTGATCTCAATACAATTGTTGACGCTTAAATCTAAATGTAGGTATTTAACAATATCAGTAAATCTAATTGATTACTACAATACAATAATGTAGTCGCACTGTGAATCGGTAAGTACATCATTAAGTATAATTCTCGAAGTTGTTTAAAATATGATTTTTGAACACAGTTTTATAATTACTTTTTGTTATTTTATTTTGCAATTCAGAGGGTAGTTGATTGATCAAACGGGGAACCATATAGCGAGTAGTTCTTTCTCCGAACGTATTCTCGGCTCGCACCGTACATAACTTGTTTTGAGCAACGCGTCTAGTATATACAGAATGTTCAATTCAATTTTTAATTTACACATTAATATATTTAAAATAAAATCAATTAAAACATAACATGCTGTAGTACATTTTTTTACACAATACCTGTATTGTTAAAAGCAATACGCGCGGACAGCCGCCATGTCAAAATGAGGTCTCGTTTGCAGAAGCTAAATTTAATTATCGTTACAGATAGGGATCCCCAAATTATGGGAAAATTTCCCATCAAAATTTATCAACGCTGAATATTGAGGTTATAAAATATAAAAACATTCGAAAATCGCTATTAATTACATGAAAGTAATTAGTTATTACATCACTTCAATGAGATTGATAAAAAAAATACAAACAGTTATTGCCCGTACCGCTCAGAATATGACAAATACAATACTTACGAGTGAAAAGACAATCCCTCAATCTTCATCATACTATTATTTTTACAGGTAATTACACTGCATCTCACCATTTTGCACAGTTGCACAAATATATCATTATCAAATTGAGCACGAAATTGACTTGTTTGGTTTTTGTACGTTGGTGTAATAATAAAATATATTATTAGCATGACACTTGCAACCTCCCTAAGCGTCGGTTTGTTGAGCACAATAATGTGCTTAGCCGGCACGAAGTAAGGGACAGGAAAAAATATTTCTTTCTCGCTTTTACACTTGTAACTGTGCTATATTTTTCTCTATCTTGTGTGAATGAAAGGGATATATCCAGCCGTCTATATTTTCCTCTGTCTACGGTTAAGGACACTATTAACGTCATTTTGACAATGTCATGAACGTTCCTAAATAGGCTCGAAAAAGCCTTGAGTGGAGTCGCTAAACAATGATGTTTTATGTAAAACAGGTGTAGATAATGTTACCAAAATTTTATGTTTATAAATAGTCAAATGATGTACACATATTTAAGTTTTAAAACATGTTTTAAAAAACACGAGCGAAAAAGAAAAAAATGTAATCCGGGCCACAACCATAGACTTAGGATACTAGTTTAATAATATTTTAACTGTGCTTAAATACGAATTTGTTTTAACAGTGTGAGCTAGTGACGAGATGTTTTTATGTCGATTACAAATATGCTTATATATATATATCCCAAGTATAAACATTAAGCCCGATTTAACCAACCACCATTGTGTTGTAATAAAGTTAAATACTTCACAAAAACTACCTACGGATGTCCAGTATATATGACATTGAAAATAAGATAAATAAAAATACTACTTATTAAATCAAAAATATTTTATTGAGTACAAACAATGATAAAATACAACTTAGAACCTCCGACTCCAAAAAAATCTGTGTTTTGGCATTTGGAATCCCGTCTTTATATCATCGCGCCTAAATTTTTTACCCGCGATGGCCACGGAGACGGTATATGCGTATGGGGTAGGACGAGTTTCAGTGTGTGTGTGTTTCGTATTTCTCCAAAACGGTTATTTTTTAAGCTATCGCATAGCTTCTATCGCGGGCCTTGAGCGCGGGGACCGAATCCAGAAATTCCGTAACGAAAAAACCTCACGCTCCCCACTCCGACGGGCACAGCGGTGATACTTTTTACTTTTGCCATCTATCAATGAATAGCAGAACTTATATTGATTTTTTTTTTTAATTTAAAAAAAAAACTTTTTTAAAAACTAAAAAATTTTTTTTTTATAATTGCTTTTTTTAAATTTAAAAAAAAACAATTTTTTTTAAAGAAAAAAAAAATTCAAACATTGTTTTTTTATAATAAAAAAAAAACACTTAAATATATATATATATTTTTTTAATTGCATAAGTTGATAAAAATACTATGCAATAGCTTTACCGCGGCAGTCCCCGAGTGCCACACATTTTTTTATATCAATGGACTTTTTACAATGGAATGTGAATGGTTTTTATAAGCGTTTAGAACATATTAAATTGTTAATGGATAAGTTAAGTTCAGACTGCATCTGTTTACACGAAACAAACTTTACTGGTAATTACTGCGCTTCAATAAAAGGATATGATAATTTTTTTAAAAACAGATTACAAAGTAACCGAGCCAGTGGCGGAGTAGCTATATTTATTAAACCTTATAGCCTCCCTGAAGAAATACACATTAACACAAGTTTAGCAGTTGTTGCTTTAAAAATCAGATGTCCTTTTACGGTAACGATATGCAATGTTTATCTTCCAAATAGTAATTAATTAATTAACTAAAAATGATTTAGGTGATCTTGTCCGCCAACTCTCATCACCATTTATTATCTTAGGTGATTTCAATAGTCATCATCTATATTGGGGTTCTGAAAAATGTGACACTAGAGGTAAAATAGTAGCAGAGTGGTTAGATGATCAGGATAATATGTTGCTATTAAATACCGGTCAACCCACCCACTTCAATAGCAAAACGGGTCACACAAGCATTATAGATCTTACCATTGCTTCACAAAACATGATATCATATTTTGAATGGAATGCTTTAGAGGATTTATATGACAGTGGCCATTTCCCAATTTGGATTAAATCTCATATACCGGGAAACTTCTAACTCTAAAAACATTAGGGTTCCCCAAAAATGGAAATTTGACAGGGCCGACTGGATAATGTTCCGTGAAGAAATTGAAAATAATATCTCAAACCTTATAAGTATAAATTCAAACTCTGATACTTGTATTAATGATATACACACATCAAAAGTGTCTAGGGATCAACATATATTTTTGCAATAACTTTTCTCGTGATTGATTTTTTTTTTTTATTTCTTTAAGGATTCATCAAATAAAGTGTTTTCGTTTGTCACAGTAACGATAAACCAAGTCACCTTTGCATTAATAAAGAAATTTGCCATTTTCCTAATAAAGGGATTTTTGACATTTGAACCACTAACATTAAAGTTCGAAAAAAAGACTGAAATAACAGTTTTCTTTAAAATTTTATTGGGTAACTTAAACAATTAATAATCCGTGTTTCTACCGCGAACACTAACAACACAAGAACATCGGTTTGGCATACTCAAAATGAGTTCATCCAAATCACGCTGTGGAATGGCCGCCCATGTTCGTTGCAACAACAAAAAAAGGTCTTCTTGCGACTGGATACCCTCCATATTCGGCAGAGCTCTTCTCTGTAGCATATCCCATGCATGCTCAATCGGGTTCAAGTCTGGCGACTGAGCAGGCCAGGGCAGGACATTGATGTTAGCTGCGGCGAGAGTCTGTCTTACAACTCTTGCGGTGTGCGGTCGTGCATTATCATGCATTAACTGAAATAAGGGACCGATTTGCACTTGTAGAGGAACGATGACGTCTGATACAATCGTCTCAGCATAAATTTGAGCGTTGAGGTTGCCTCTGATCCAAATCAACTCAGTTCTTCCGCCGATCCAAATACCCGCCCATACCATGATGGTTCCACCACTATAAGGATGGACTTCCTGGCAGGATTTTAATCGCTGTTGGCGTCCAGGGGTTCTCCAGTGTCGTATACGTCTTGTATCCGGTCTCATACCAAAACGAGACTCATCAGAAAAGCACACGAAACGCCATTGTTCTTCTGCCCAATTTCTGTGTTCAAGAGCCCATTGATATCGAATCCTACGATTGTGCATTGCTATAGGTGGTACCCGTAGCGGTCTTCGGGAATGAAGGTTCACTTCATGCAAGCGGTTTCTGACTGTTTGGTCGCTAATTAAGTTCCCTGAAGAGTGATGAAGCCTCACGGCTAACATCATGGCGGTTATTGTTGGACCTCTTCGAGTTAAGATTTGAATGTATCGGTCTTGTCTCCGTGTGGTGCAGCGATACCGTCCTCCATGGCGCTCAGCCACGGTACCAGTGCTTCGGTAACGTGTCCAAAGTCGACTGATAACACTCTGACTTGTATTCAGAGCTAAAGCCACAGTACGTTGCCGGGAACCAGCTTCTAAAAGGTATTTATTGAAATTTAAACATTGTTATGTTGTTATATAACCCACCAAACTGTGCAACAGTTTGTCGGTGGGATTAGCACTCGTTATTTTACAATCTACAGGTATATTACTATAACTACACTTACACTTGTATATTATATACACTTAAATCTAGTTACCAGTCGACTATTACAAGACTAGTGGCGACAGAGTCACCGATTAAATTATTTTTTAATTTATGTTTTAAAGATTGTTTGGTAATTCTCACATTAATTTGACTTAACCAACTATTATAATTGTTGAACAAAGTGGGGATAAGGTACTTGTTAGTCCTTTGACCGTAATAGTTTTTAACAAATGGTTTAATGTATTTGCCTTCTCTAACTCTTTTAGTGTTGTATGTGTTTTGTATTTTTGTTTTAAATGCATCCTCATAAAACTGTTCCAGCAGCAACAAGTACTCTACTTTTTTATTTACAGGAAGTACTTTACATATTACGAGTAGTTCCTCATACTTGTCTTTATATTCTTGTTTCGTCTTGGGATTAACTAACAATTTCATGAATCGAATTTGTATTGCCTTAATATTATCTAAGTACCTACGTTTTAAAGGTTCGACCATATACATTTAATCCGTAGCTGACCAGCGACTCGGCAAGAGCAAAGTAAATGACACGCAAGGTTTTCTTATTAAGCGACGCACTTAATGTGTAAAATTTACATAATACTGACCTTAGTCGAGTACAGACAGAGTCCACATGCGTCCTCCAGTTCATGCGCGAGTCTACCCAGAGTCCCAGATATTTAAATGTGTTGACATACTCTATGTTTAGGCAAGTACAGTCGATATTAGAAGCGTGCATGCAGTCGTATGTATGTCCTATAATAGTGATTTCGTTACTATGGATGTCCCTTGCGTTTAGATTATGAGGGTATTGTATATGAATTGCTTTGGTTTTGTCCAAGTTTAGAATAATTCCGTTGTCGTGCGCCCACTTAATTATGTTATCAAAATCTGCCTGTAACACAGCTCTGGCCTCCTGTACTGATTTTGATGAATATAATAGACACATGTCATCGGCGTACATATAGACTCGACACTTACCCACCACGTTGCTGACGCTGTTGACGTGCATGATGTAGCCCACCGGACCGAACACCGAGCCGGTCGGCACGCCGAGTGTCACCGCGGCCTCCCGCCCGCTCTCACCGGCGATGCAAGTCTGCAGGGTCCTGCCGCTCAGATAGTTGCGAAACCACCTGTTCGTCGGGCCCCTGACCCCACACTCGTCCATGGCTTGGAGTAAGGTCTCATGCTCCAGGGTGTCGAAAGCTTTCTTGTAGTCTATAAACAGCGCCAGGACCTGATGACCTTGGTCTAGGCTGCTATTGATGTACTCCGAGAACTGTGTTAGTGCAGTTGCAGTACTACGGCCGGTCCTAAACCCGTGTTGCGTGTCTGATAGTACGTTGTTTTGTTCTAAGAATTCGCTTATCTGACCAACTACTATTTTTTCTACTAATTTGTCTATTACCGACAGTATCGCAATAGGCCTATAGTTCGCGTAGTCTGTATGGACACCTTGTTTAAAGATCGGCCGTATTAAAGCTTTCTTTAAAAGGTTTGGATATTCCCCGGTAGAGAGCGACATGTTGACAAAGCTTGCTAGAACTGGTGAAATACATTGTTTAATGGACTTTAAATCAACTACACGAATCCCATCCACCCCCGGCGCCTTGTCGCTGCTCAGCTGATCAATCACTTTACTTACTTTACTACTACAAACTGGCTTAAAACGAAAAGTTACGCTACTGACTTTAACATATTTATATCTGTCTAAAAGTTTAATACAACAATTGTGTTTGATACTAGTAATCTCTTTTGTAAATGTGTCTGTAAATTTACTACATACGTTATATATTGTATCTGTCTCAACTAAATATCTTTTTATAATTTCATCTACATTTGCTTTCTTCCTACCTATCCAACTATTTATAATTTCCCAGATTTTTCTAGGATCCCCCTTACATTTAACAATTTCTTCTTGTCTGTATTTATTTTTCTCCTTATAAAGGAGTTTGTTTACTTTATTCCTAAATCTTGTGTATTCTAGCCTTATTGTATTATTGTTAGGTGATTGCTTCCACTCCCTAAACAGCTGATCTCTACGCAATAACATATTTTGTAACGATCTACTAATCCATGGCTGTGAAGCTCGTTTATCTGTCTTTGGTTTTAAAGGAACTTTGCTATCGTTATATAAATCTCTAAATAATATTTGCATCTTTTCGTACATGACTAATGGACATCTATTAGATAATAGTTGAGACCAATCAATATCACAAATGTTTCTACATACTAACTTATTACTAATTACATATTTAATGTCCAATTCTTTACTAATATTGCACTGTCGTCGGGTATCTATTGGTAACGATACACCAATTATGTTATGATCCGAAATATGGCACTCAATAATAAACGATTTGCAGTCCTGCAGCCGTCTCGCTCGCACCCACACATGGTCGATGCACGACGTCTCGCTCACTCCCGCGACGATCGCCTCGCGCGTAAATGCCCAAGTTGGTAGCACGAACTGTAGGCCGCGTTCACACATGCGATTTTTGTAGTCTGATACCTGTCGACTATCGCTGACTGTATCTAACATGTTAATGTTGACGTCTCCTATAAATATAATGTCCTGGTTACTTGGGATATTTTTAAGTATATTTTCGACTTCGTTGGTGAATATTAATTTGTTGGTTCTAGGAGGTCGGTACACTGCAATTAAATTAATAATCGACTGATCTATTAACAGTCTGCCATGGAGTGCTTCCACTGATTCAGTCTTTGTTTTGTTTGCTTGAAAATTCAGATTGTTTTTAGCGTAGATTAATATTCCTCCCCCTCTCGAGATTTCCCTTGTATTTGAAAACACATGGTATCCTTTTATTTGGTATAATGGCAATTCTTGTTCCTTTATATTAACTTCTGACAGTACTAACAGGTCTATATCGTTTGTGCTATGGTTTAACAAAACCAGTAATTCATCAAAATGTTTCCTTAAAGATCGTATATTCAAATGAGCGGTATGTAGATATTTATTGCAGTTACTTAAATTATGTCTCCATGTGGCGATGTTCGGAAATTGATTAAATTCACAGTTTAATGAATTTAATATATCAAAACGATCCACTTTTGTTTGGTGTTGTGATTACGCAGTGTGTACTCCGCACTATGTGCGCGGTATAAAGTATCAACGCAGCTGCGCGCTGCGCGATGTGGGTAGGTGTGAAACGCGCACCTACTTGTTATTAATCCTTTTCTATCAATCGTTCTATATCACTTTCGTTGCGAATTGAGAATATTTTTTTCTGATCGTCGCTCTTCCTTATAAGTATTTTACCGTCCTGTATCCAGATGTACTTGTATGTGTTTTTTAGATGGTTTTTAGTGGCCCACAAAAGATTTCTTTTATATCTAGTAAGGTTTTCGTTTATATAAATACGGTTAGTGTTTTTTGTACCGTAAACAAGGCCGTTAGTTATGCGGTTTTTTCGGGTTTTAATCCATTTGTCTCTTGAATCTCTTGTTTTAAGAGTAACGATCACCGGCAGCGGTTTCTCGGAATCAGGTTTTTCTCTACCGACCCGCTCCGCTCGCTCAATTTGCTTGGGGTCCAACTCGAGTTTCTGAGCAACTTGTATGACTAACTCAGTGATGTTTTCATTAGCCTTCTTCTCCAATCCAGACAACTCCACCGTCTTCTCTTTACTCTGTTCCTCCAGCTCATTGACACGTTCTTCCAGCGATCTATTACACTTCTCTAAGTACGCGTTTTTGTTTTCTAAGGCCTTCATCTTCTTTTCAGACGACACCTGGTGCTCATACAGTTTATCGTACTTCTCAGAAATGAAATCAACTAACTCGGTCAGCTCAGTCAATTTCTTCTCCATGTTGTATACCACATCCATCTTCCTATTCATATCAGCCAGCGTTGTTGCAATATCGCTGCCGCCGGGGCTGTGCAGTGCAGGCAAAGACGCGCAGTCCTCGCATTTATCGTTTTTAAACGTTTTTTTCGTAACGCATTTTTTATGATAGACCGCGTCACACGATCCCTTACACTTTATGAGATCATCCTTCACTGCCGACACAAACTGACTACACTTCTTACACTGCACCATTGTTCAGAACTATAATACTCAAATAAATATGAATTGTATAACGAAAGTCCGCGTAGTTATTATAATCTGCGAACTCCGCGTAGGTATAGGTATCTATGCGCGTGTCCGTTCGCCGAGCGCGCACGAACCGAACTGTTCTATCATTCCCACGGCTCTGAGCATTTCTTCCCTGCTTAAATGACGTCGCCGCTCCATAATAACGTTGGTTTTAATCAGTAGTAGGGAAACAGTAGCACTAATAATGTCTTCAATGCGTTGTATGTTTTTATAGGGAAAATATTGACAGCTGATTTTCATCTTTTACTCGAATTTGATTCACCACTCAGGTGAGTAAAATAATACCAAAAAGACATATTATTAATTATCGTTTTATTTTTTGAAGTAAATTACACATTTTTCTTATTACTATTTTTAAATATTTTCATTACTCTCTGAAAATAAATTCTCGTAAATAGACGACATATCAGTCAATTGCGATTCTTGTATTGACACATTGGCTGGGCTTTGGCTTGACTGATTCGTAGAAGTAAAGTAGCCATGATGTTGTTGATAAGAATATTCGAAATTATCATTGATAAATCGTCGTATCAGACCGATCATTTCGTATTTTGCGTCCGTCTTGCGGTGTTCAGGTATTTTCTTAAAATCACTTAACAATGATAATAAAAAACACCGATCGCCATCATTCTCAATAGATTCATCTTTTTTTTGCATTCTTTCAATGAGTATTTTCAAAATTTTATTAGTGTCATCTTCTACTGGCTCCGAAACTTTTCTCTTTTTTGACGTCGAGGGCTGAGTAGAAATATCAATAGGTCTGGACTCCGACAAACACGATAAAAATTGAAGTCGGTCAAAATGTTGATATTTTCGATGTGATGAGGCAGCTGATCCACTCTTTGATGCTCTTTGCTTATTAAGTTCACGACTATAAGAATCCCTTAGGTTTTTCCATTTGCGTTGCAGTAGTATAGCTGAAAAATATCAAACAATTTTTTTTATTTACAGGTTCTTGGCAGAAGGTTGCAGTCTTACAAATTTATATCATACGTATAATCGTGGACTTTCTACGATTTGTGCTATTGTCAGAGAAGTTTGTCGAGCAATATACGAAAACCTCCATACTATTTATATACCTGAGCTTCAGGAAGAAGATTGGTTAATTATTGCTAACGGATATTACACTAAGGCCAATTTCCCTAATTGCTTGGGTGCTATTGATGGAAAACATATAAGAGTAATCAAACCAAAGCATAGTGGTTCTCTATATTACAATTATAAAAATTACTTTTCCATTGTTCTTTTAGCGATATGTGACTCAAACTATTGTTTTACGTACATAGATGTTGGGTCATATGGAAAAGCTTCTGATTCGCAAATTTTCAAAAATAGTAACTTTTACAAAAGACTACATGAACAGGACTTAAATATTCCCAATCCGTTGCCAATTACAAATAATGGACCACCAGTGCCTTTTATTTTCATTGGTGATGAAGCATTCGGAATTAGTAATTTTTTACAACGACCTTACGCTGGCAATCACCTAAATGAGAAGAAACGTATTTTCAATTATCGTTTATCGAGGGCAAGAAGATACATTGAGTGTTCGTTTGGCATAATGGCTAATAAGTGGAGAATTCTTCACCGTCCGATAAATGTACAAATACCCTTTGCTGAAGATATCGTTCGCGCGTGTTGTGTGTTACATAATTTACTTAGGAAGGAATCCAACTCCAACCCAACAATGCTGAGATACGATTTACAAAACATACAACAAAATAATCACCCACAAATAAGTGCTACGACTATACGTGATACACTAGCTAATTATTTTGTTAGTCCAGAAGGAGAATTGTCATGGCAAACGATGAAAATATAAATCAGTTGTGTTAAAAATATACTTACATGCTCCATTTTTTTCACTGGCGCTCTTGTTTGTGAAATTTTCAATAAATTTATTACATATTTCTTCCCAAGCCTTTTTCTTTTCAATTTTATTACTATACTTATCGGACCTCGAATCCCATATCGCTGGACGACTTTCTACTTCATCGATAAATTCCTCAACCTGATTTTCGTTCATGTTTAGACTTGAACAACAACAATAAAAACAATACGTGCACACCGTCACTAGTCGATCGATGAACTGATGCGCGGACGCAGCGCGGGCGTAGCGCTGCAATCGCGCGTTTTTCATTTGTATGGATTTACAAAGCCGCGCGACCGCAGCGCTACAAACGCGCTGCGTCCGCGCGGCACTAAGCGGCAAATTTGAAGGCGCCCTAAGTTTTAAAATAACCTTGACCTAACCTTGAGCGTTCGGACCACAGAACAAATATACTGTTTGGACGTCGGACAGAAATCTGGCGAGCTAGATGTTTTTGTCAGCCGAAAACGTCCGCGGACGGTATGCACGGGTAACTGCCTCTGTGGCGCGGTGGGAATGTATCCGACTGCTATGCAAGACGTTGTGGGTTCGATCCCCACCCAGAATAAAACTTTGTGTGAGGAGTACGATGGTTTATTCTATGCCTGGGTGATAATTATCTATAACTAGCTGATCCGCGCAACTTCGTCTGCGTAAATTTTCACCGTTTTTGCAACATTTCTTATTGCTGCTCCGCTCCTTATTTTTCCACTATTTAATAGATGTTATTATACATATAAACCTCCCTCTTTAATCACTCTATCTATTAAAAAAAATCACATCAAAATCCGTTGCGTAGTTTTAAAGATTTAAGCATACATAGGGATATAGGGACAGAGAAAGCGACTTTGTTTTGTACTATGTAGGTAGTGATATGTACGCATTTATAAATATGTATTTAAGTATGTTTATCAGTTGTCTGGTTTCCATAGTACAAGCTCTGCTTAGTTTCGGATCAGATGGCGTTGTGTGAGTTGTCCCAAGATATTATTATTATTAATTCCGTGCGCCAAAAGGACACGGACTACAAAAGTGTGGAATTCATCAGACTCTGTTCTTTCTTTATTTATGGCATAGACCCAAACGTTTCTTTTTGTCAGCCGCGTCCGATAATTACCGCGTACTGGAAAATTTAGGGAAAATAATAACAATAATATTTTATGACAACTCACACAACGCCATCTGATCCCAAACTAAGCAGAGCTTGTACTATGGAAACCAGACAACTGATAAACATATTAAATATTTTTAAATACATACATAATATAGATAAATAACACCCAGACACAGAATAAACCATCCTGCTCATCACACAAAGTTTTATCCTGGGTGGGGATCAAACCCACGACCTACGGCATAGCAGTCAGGGTCACTAGACCAACAAGACAGTCATCAATATAGTCAAAATATTATAATGGCAATAACGACTGTTTGTATGTTCTTTTGTTAAGGTTGTATAGCAAAATGAGCAGCAGGATGAACAAATATTACACCAATTTGTATAAGTATCGATATACATATATACGTATATATCTAAAGCCTCAATACTTAATTCTAAAGATATTAATGTCATTTTCTTCCCGGGCGACGACGTCAGACGTCAAGTGACAGTTCCGGGATAGATCTATCCTAACAGTCATTTTGACAGTTGAGTGGATATGGAGATCTCATAAAAATACCGGATGATGACTATTTTTTTAGTCAAATCAATTCTTTTTAAAGAAAAGAAAAGAAAAGAAAAGAAAATGTTTATTTTGTTGCGATTTGGGCACAGACTACATAACAACAATTATATAATACAAATAAGTAGCAAAAATACAAATAAGTTGGCGCTCGCGCTTCTCTGTGAATGTCTATAGGTCTCGCCGTTTTTATGGCTTAGGGCTGCGGCGTGCGACCAATCAGACATGCAGGCGAGACGCGCTGAGAGGCTGCCGGGCGGCAATGCGGGGCGCGGGGCGGCGCAGCGGCTCGCTCCCGTACCAAAAGTCATTATTATTATATTACACATTTATTATTATTCGCTATGCGCGTGAGCGAACCACTCGCGCTCCGCAGCGCCTTACTAAACACAACAATTGCCAAATCGTTTTACCGGTACGCACCATTCGTCCATGCAACAAGCAACGAACGAATTAAATATATAATTCTGGAAGACATTTGACTGACATCAGACATTTGTGTATCCGGCGAGGACCCGTCAGCCATTTGATAAATGGAAATCACGATCGTGTTTGCCCGGCGAGACAGCAACACTTAACCTGTTTAGCCACACCAGAAAGGTATGTACATGTGTAACGATCACAAGGTTATGAGAGTAGTGTAACCTAATGATATATTTAGTTTTATTTATTTAAATATGTTTCAGGTCACCAGTTTGTCGCTATTTCTCCACACAAACACGCCGTAGAAGCAGCTGCTAATGCCGCGCGTCGTCGCCGTATACACACATGGAAACACATCAACCAGTGGAGGTACCTTAGCCAGACTAGTGATCGAAGCCTGTCACTTTCCTACATCTATACTATTTACACGGTATACATAGGAAAAAAAGTAATTATAAAGGTAAAACCATTATGACTATATTCAATGTTGAGTTGATGGAGAATGCAGTGTGCGCCCCAGTCCCAACAAAAAAAGATGTTACTCAGCATAATACTGCATCACAATAAGGCGACACAGAGCTGATTTTCAGTAACACCTAATTTAAACGCAGCGTCAGCTCAACAGCTGCAGATAATAGCATGTAAATAGGTACTAGTTAGCGTACATAGCTCAAGAGATATTGTTCCATACCTGTGTGTGTATTTATGCTTTATATCTAATTGTATAGGTACATCCATTCAACATAATAGCGTGCAATAAAATATGTAAATAATAAAATAAATTGGTATAATATATAAAATTAATTAATATTTATGTAAATGTATTCCTATTACATCAAAAGTGTATTATGAAATAAATAAATTGAGTGCCTAAAATTTGAATGAAATAGAAATAAAATAAAAATTAATAGTTAAAATAAATAATAAATATTCAGATGAGATTGATGCCAAAATTGTTTAAGGATTTAATTAATTAGTTTATTAAGTTGCGTCGGATTTCTGAAAATTTAATAAATATGACTTTAAACGAGTTTTGAATGTCATAATACTTTTAGAAATCCTAATTGGTGGAGGTAGGTCGTTCCAACATCGCGTGGCAGCAAATTTGAAACTTCCTCTAAAGGCGGCTGTTTTATGGGCTGGTATACTCAGCACATGACTGGAAGCCCTAATGGGATATGGAAAATGAGTTCGCGTCCATGTCAATTTACTATACAAGTAACCTGGCGACTCTTTGGCAATAACATCAAAAAGAAGACTAGCGAAATGAATTTCTCTCCTATGTTCCATTTTGAGCACGTTATTATTATTCAGAAACGGCGTCACATGGCTTCGGCGAGGAATATGAAAACAGAATCTAGCGCAGGCATTCTGGATTCGTTGAATGAGCTTAGCTGTTCTCGATAGTATACAGGGTCCGTACACAACGTCACCATAATTTAGTCTTGACAAAATGAGCGCATCAACCAACCGCTTTCTAAGCTCCACGCTTAAGAATTCTCGTACTCTGTACAGTACCTTGAGTCTATAGAAGCAACTACTTATTATGCTGTTTATGTGCTGTTCGAATTTAAGTTCATGGTCCATAATAATGCCAAGGTTTCTTGCAGTATACACTCTCTCCATTTTTTCCCCATTCACTATAATATCACCCACCAGATCTTTATTACCCAGGATCATAACTTTGGATTTGCCAGGGTTCAGTACCAGTGCATTCCTCTGCGCCCAGTCAAATACCCTGTCAAGGTCCTCATTGATTGCCAGTACTGAAGCCTGTGTAGAAATTGGTGACGGTTTAAAAGAGGTGTACAATTGCAAGTCGTCAGCGTACATATGATATCGACAGTTCCTTATGCACTTAGTGACATCTGCACTGTACAGAATGAACAACAGGGGGCCCAAAATCGACCCTTGTGGTACTCCTCTGGTTACGGATTTCAAAGTTGATGTTAATTTAGACCCGTCATCTTTAGAGATTTCTACTATTTGAGCTCGATCAGATAGGTAGCTCTCAAACCACCCTACCGCACCCGCATCAAGACCATAATAGGATAGCTTAGAAAGCATTAACGGCGCACTAATACAGTCAAATGCGCGGGAAAAGTCAAGTAGGGTGAGTATGGTACCCTCACCTTTGTCTCGCGCTTCTAATATGTTTCCCACTACGTCTAATAAAGCGGTTGAAGTGCTACGCCCCTTTCTAAATCCAGATTGAAGGTCAGGCAGTATATTATTGCTCTCCAGGTATTCAGACAATTGCATGTAGACGACCCTTTCCAAAATCTTCGACATGAACGGCAATATGCTAATAGGTCGTAGGTCTTTGACGCTAGATGGGTTAGATATTTTTGGAATTGGTCTGACCACAGCCATACGCCATGCGCGGGGAAATGTATTAGTGACAATGGACCTATTGACAATAGCCGTGATAGCAGACAAAGACTGAGGTAAGGTAAGAACGATCATGTCCCTGGATATACCGTCTATACCCTGCGCATTTGATTTTAGAGAGTTTATAATTTTAAGTACACAATCCTCACTGACTACCCCCAATGAAAAAACGGCATCACTGTACCTGTGGAACTCAAAATACGTCAAATCCGATATATTTATATTGGAGAGTCCTGGTACCTTAAGGAAGGCATTATTAATCACGTCAGGGTTATTAAAATAATTTGGAAGGTTGTGTTTTTGATGAGGTATAATATTTGACTTAAGATTTTTCCACAGGATTTTTGAGTCTTTTAAGTGGCCGTTAATATAATGGTCAAAGTATGCACGTTTTTCACTGGACATAGCCATAGAGGTTTGCCCTTTAAGGTCTTTATAATAAACTTTGTGCGCTTCTAATTTAGTAGACTTGTATCTCGCATGAGCATCGTTTCTAAGTCTGACCATTGCACGAATATTGTCAGTAAACCATGGAGTAGGACGGCCTTTAAACTTTCTAGTTTTCAAAGGAGCATGTAGGTCGAAAATATATGTTATGCAGGCATTGAACCTCTGAACCATCACATTCACATCATCCAAGTTACTGATTTCATTCCACGGCATTTGGTTCAAATCCATTGTGAAGTAATCCAAAAGTATGTCTCTTAACGGCCGGTATACTACAAGTTTGGTAGGAATTGTGTCTTTTTTGATCATTATTTCACACGACATGAATGCGTGGCGACCAAGATCATTAATATGATCAACAATCACATTACGAACACATGCATCAGTGCAAATAACATCAATTAAGGTCTGAGCCCCATCGGTAAAGTGAGTAGGCGTGTCAATAATTTGTCTCAAGTTAAGATGTCCCAGAAACTCGGAGAACTTCTTCGTTTTTGGATCATCTCTATCTAGTTGATTGATATTTGTATCACCCAAAAATATCACGTGATCATAGCGTGAGAATGAGCTGAAACTGTCAGTAACGGCATCAAGGTACAGGTCAGTACTCAGCCACGGTGGCCGATAAGCTGTGCCAATAAATATCTTTTTGGTATTAATATTTAAACTCAGCCACATTTGCTCGACCTGTGAGTGTACCGGATGAGGTCTGACTCGCACATTGAGACCATCCCTGACGTAGTATCCCACTCCCCCACCGCGGCACTTGGGCACACTTGCTGGCCTAGGAACATGAAGCAAGCGATACCCGGGTACAGTGGGGGCTAGTCCCTCTTGCCCCGGGCGAAGCCATGTTTCATTGATTGCCATCAAATCAACTGAGTGGTGGGCCATCGCTATAATAAATTCTTCATGTTTTGTAGATAGGGATCCTGCATTAAAAAAACCAACTTTCAAATATTTGTTACCCATTGATGCGGAAGGAATATACAAGATAGAACGAATATTTATAACCTGACATAACTACAAAATTCCGATTGACTAATATCATAGTAGTAATGTTAAAATAATTAAAATAGTGTATCGATAAATAAATGTTAGTGTGTTCATAACGTATAAGATTAAACATTTTAAAAGTGCCGCTTAATAAGATATCTTTTTTATTGCCACTGTGACGCACAACTACCTTTCCAATAGATATCATAAACCTAGTGAAATTATGAATATTGTAAATTAAATGTAACAATTGCGTTGAAAATCTAAAATGTAAATAAAAAATTGTATATAAAAAATTGTAATTAAGAATTGTAATGATTAAATTGAGATAGAAAATTGTAAATGTAATTTCCCTAAGTCCATATATATTGCCTTTTACGCTATGCACCAGTATCTTATTATTATTAAGTGATAAAAACAGAAAAATATAAAATTCATGATAACATAACATCATGCACAAATAAATTAAAATAGGTTCATTGTTTTTAAACTTTCTTATTTGAATCAGCACCAAAGATACGCAGTAGGTCGGTATCAGTGCGGATGAAATGCGCAGTGTCCCCATGTTTGTGCCGAACAAGAATGCGGCCTCTCTTAGTCCACACAAACTGCCAACCAAGTCGCGTAGCAGACTCCCGAGCGCGACGAAATAAGTGCCGGTTGTGAGCAGTAAGCCGTTCATTGAAGTAGATGCGCTTGGGAGGACCAGGCATATCTATGTCGGCGGAAGTCATACCTCTACGCACTCGCGCACGGGCGTAGCAACTCATCGCGTAAGTCACGACGTGCTAGGCGGATGACGATGCAACGCGGGCGCACTTGAGTTGCGCCGGCGGAGTCCGTCGCATTAATACGCCTACCGCCCACTCGATCCGCGCTCACTATGTCACGGTCCTCCAACTGAACACCAAGCTTGCTCGACAGCAACTTGACCGTGTGGGTGATGTTTTCTCCGGTGGGCTCAGGTATGTTGGAGACTTCGAGGTCATTAGCCAATAACTCTTGGTCGCGGTCGTTCAAGTCCTGCCTGAGTTCAGCAATAAGCCCCTCAACCTCCGGTGAATTCTGCGGCTCCAGTGGCTTGTGTTCAAGGGTAGTAACCCGCGATTCCAGTGTGTTTAAACGCTCATTACATACTTTCAAGGACTCACTGATTCGCGAAAGATCCGCACGGACCACCAAAAATTCCTCTCGCAAAGCACGAAACTCAGCACAAAGATCATTTTTAAATTGTTTTAATACAGCTGCTATGTCCCGTGTGTCAGTCTCACCCATTTCTCCCGAAAAAATTGTGAGCGGGCTTGAGTCCTGAAATTCGTCGCAACTGCTGGAATTGTTAACTTCCTGTGTCTTTGCTCCCCCTTTCTTGCCTGTAAGTGATTTTTTGTTACAGACTGTACATTGCCATGCAACTGGTATTGCGCCCTTAGGTGGTAGTGCGGCACACCCTTTATGATATGACGCACCACAATTAGTGCATTTAGCGCCCTCTATTGGTGACAGGAATTTCGCGCAGCCATTACATCTCACTGACGGCATATTGATTTATCGATGGGTCGTAATAGTTCCTGCCGCTTTGCATAGATGGCGCTGCTCTAAGGAAACTATGTTTGTACAGTTTATGTGCGATCTATTATCATAATAGAAATGCGAGTTAGTAATTATCAGATCGATCCTAAGCGCGCGAACAAACAAACACTTTTACAGTCTTTATGAGCACTAGTTAATAATTTTCGGATAACATTATCATTATTAGGGGTAGTTTGGTAAACACTGGATTCAAAGTTTTTGTTTTTGTAATTTATTTAGTCTAATTAAGCACTTGTCACTGTATAACTTTATACGCTGTTCATTGTATTGTAATGTCACTTTTTATATTAAAATCTGTTCAAATTACGCACTGATTTTATTTTTAAATTTTACTAGACTATGTACTGCTATGCTAACACTTTGGGATGGGTACCCGCCCGTCCGATATACATGATTATGACATGATTATTGATAAAAAATCATATTTAACACAAAATTTAATAAGAAGTTAATCGTTGTTTTACTTACTAATTAAACTTTTGGATACTTTAGTTCACATAAAAAACAAGCCTATTATGCGCTTAATGCAGGTGAAGGCAGAATGCCTCTTATATTGTGGATGAGCATATGTTTTTAGAAACACATTATTTCGTGTATGTATGTATTATGTACTAGCGGACGCGTCGCGGTTTCACCCGCCTAATTCCCGTTCCCGTAGGAATACAGGGATAAAAAATAGCCTATGTCACCCGGGGTTAGTGTAGCTTCACAACGATGAAAGAATTTTTCAAATCCGTCCAGTAGTTTCGGAGCCTTTTCAATACAAACAAACAATCAAATCTTTCCTGTTTATAATATTAGTATAGATGACGTAGGTCGTAGGTCTTAGTAATTAAATAGGAATAGTAAAAAAAAAACTCAGTAGTAGGTATTTTTATTATCAATATTTACAATATCTCAATGAGTTTTATATCAAAATAAAAAGAGTAAGTCCGGTGTCTTGAGGCGGTGGTCCCGCGATGACGACGTAGTCATTGGTCTCCGGCCCAGGATTCACGATTGGTGGCCAAGGCATTAGTCCCATTCTGAAAATTTCATTTTAAATGAATTAATCTACAGTTGGATCAACGTAACTAGGCCGGACTGAAGTAGGCGACAAGTGGTTGCGCAGATGCATTTTTTGGAAGTAAATGGTGACAGGAAGCGGGGGGCGGGGGCGGTAACTAAACCAAGAGGATTAGAGATGCGATTACGCATTACATTGTCATAATTAGTATTACTAATACATGTTTTTTTGTAATTATTTTGGTAAAGAAATTGTTTTTCAAAGTTTCTTTATTATTTACTGTAACTGTTCTAAATTTAAACTTTTATGAACTCATTTAAATAGTGTTTTTATATTGTTGAATTAAAATGTTGTTAGTATTTTTAATCGATTAATCGTTTTCGTAAGTAATTTTAGGGTCGCATCTCTATGACATGCGCGAAAGTGATAAAAATCTAACTTCAATTCGGTCAAAATACGTTGATCGTACTGTATACGTTAGCATATTCTTTGACCTAAACATTTTTTTTAAGTTATAGTTTTAGCGTGTCTAACGAATAGACCCCCCTCTGCTCAGATCTGTGAGTGCCACGTTGCATACTCACGTTAGGGGACCCTGTAGCCTGGGGGTCCCGCATCATTGATACTGCTAATACAGCCCTACAGCGTACAGGGGCCCTGAAAGTGCATAAGCCCCCTCCGTACCAGCGACAAACTAACCAGGTAGTGTTATTGCAAATATATGAGTTTAGTTTTTCGGGGGCCAAAAGGTACAAACGGTCAAAAAAAGCATTTGACCGTTTGTACCTATTGGCCCCCCAACAGATTTTGATACAGAGCCCATTTAAGGCAAACTACGTCGTATACTTACTGTGTACTCACGATATTTGTGGACTCTGCCATCGCTTCTACCGGTTCTGTTATAAATTGATCTAATTGTCTGCAATTGAATTACAAAGCATGTTAATAACATTGGATGGATGTAATTTACAAATATAATAACTTTAACTTGTAGAAAAAATAGAATTTAATTTAAATTTTGGCCGGCCTTTCTAATTCTTTCCTCAACTCAACTGTTTTCTCAAAAAGGAAAACATAGTAAGGGGCTAAAAGGTATAAACGGTCAAAGGAAAAGCATTTGACCGTTTGTACCTTTCGTTCCCCCAACAAATTTTGATACAGAGCCCATTTGAGGCAAGCTACTTTGTATACTTACTGTGTATTCTCGACATCTGTGAACTCTACCATCGCTTCTACTGGTTCTGTTTTAAACGGATCTAATGGCCTGCAATTGAATTACATAGCATTTTAATAACATTGGATACTAAATTTAACTTTGTATAAAAAATGGAAGGCAACATATTTAATTTTAATTTTAGCGGCCGCTCTAATTTTTCCCTCAACTGTTTTCTGGAAAAGGAAAGAGTAAGGGGCCAAAGTACAAACGGTCAATGGAAAAACATTTGACCGTTTGTACCAATTTTGATACAGGGCTCATTTGAGGCAAGCTACGTTGTATACTTACTGTGTATTCTCGACATCTGTGAACGCTGCCATCTCTTCTACTGGTTCTGTTATAAGTGGATGAAATGGTCTGTAAATTGAATAACATGGCATGTTAACAACATTAGATACTAACTATAAAAACTAAGTTTAACTTTGTAGAAAAAATAGAACGCAATATTTTTAATTTTAATTCTGGCCGGCCACTCTATTTTTTTCTCCACCTTTTTTTCTCGAAAAGGAAAGAGTAAGGAGCCAAAAAGTACAAACGGTCAACGGAAAAACATTTGACCGTTTGTACCTTTTGGGCCCCAAAAAATGTTGATACAGGGCTCATTTGAGGCAAACTACGTTGTATACTTACTGTGTATTCTCGACAACTGTGAATTCTTCCATCTTTTCTGCTGGTTCTGTTGTAAGTGGATGAAATGGTCTGTAAATTGAGTTACATGGCATGTTAATAACATTAGATACTAACTATAAAAACTAAGTTTAACTTTGTAGAAAAAATGGAACGCAATATATTTAATTTTAATTCTAGCTGGCCACCCTATTTTTTTCTACAACTGTTTCTCGAAAACGAAAAAGAAAGGGGCCAAAAGGTACAAACGGTCAACGGAAAAGCATTTGACCGTTTGTACCTTTTGGCCCCAACAAATTTTGATACAGGGCCCATTTGAGGCAAGCTGCGTTGTATACTTACTGTGTATTCACGACATCTGTGAACTCTGCCATCTCTTCTACTGGTTCTGTTGTAAGTGGATCAAATGATCTGTAATTGGATAAATAACATTGGATGGATGTAACTTACAATAGTACTAAATTTAACATATTTAATTTTAATTCTGGCCGGGCACTATTATATTTTCATGCCACTGTTTTTTCGAAAAGGGAGTATTTTTTTTTTAAAGACGACTCCCGCATTAGTGTACTAGCTCTGTGTCGCGGGGGACTTTACAAACATACAAGTCACGGACACAAAGTACACCCAGACTAGGAACAACAATTTGTGGATAACACAAAGTGGTGTCCCGTGTAGGAATCGAACCCACGACCTCTTGCGTAGCAGTCGGACACACTCCCACCGCGCCACAGAGGGTTGATCACGATGATTTATTTTGTGTCTGGATGTAATTTATCTATAATATGTATGTATTTAGAAATATATAAGTATGTTTATCAGTTGTCTGGTTTCCATAGTACAGTCAGCTTCAAATAGTTAGTTACACTCAAAGTGCTCAAATAAATAGGTGCAACCAAAAAGTCAATAACTTCGTTACAAACAGAGTGTCCTTAAAGTTCGAGACATTTAAATCGCCATATAGATAGTTGCAATCAAAGCGCCATAAATATAGTTACAGTCATCCCGCATAAAACCTCTTCTCACTCAATCTAGTGTTGTTTGTTATTGTCTATCAGTCATATCCAATGTCAAATGCAATAGTAAGTCAAGCGGATATCTATTACAGCAAATGTTTCGGTTGGTCGTCCACGTCAAACAAGTGCAACATGTGATAGAAATATAGTACAGCGAGCTATTACCAACCGATTCATAAACTCCAGGAGTATCGCTGTGGAATTTGGCACATCGCAGAACACGATAAGGCGACGACTGCAAGAACACGGGTTACGCCATCGTATTCCAGCGAAAAAACCCATTTTAACACCGAGGCTTAAAGCACAGCGTCTACAGTTTGCACAAAATTATATAAATTACAATTTTGAGAATGTAATCTTTGTAGACGAAAAAGTATTTTGTTCATCTGCCCAGGGACGCCTATCATTATATCGCACATTAAACACCAGATACGACGAAAGGAATGTCCTCCCTAACAATCGTAGTGGTCGAATCACCTTAGGGTTTTGGGGATGGATGAGTCAAAGTGGACCAGGAGAGCTCGTTGAGGTAGGAGGCAGAATGAATGGCGCCCGATATAAAGAGATCCTCGAAAGTGTTTTACTTCCGACAGCCAGGATATTTTTTCCTCATGGAAGAATTAGGTTTGTGCAAGACAACAGTTCCGTGCACAACTCCCGAGTTGTACAGCATTACTTGGCAGATAACACGGACCTGGAATTGATTAAGATGCCGCCTCATAGTCCCGACCTAAACCCAATTGAGAATTTGTGGGGCAAAATGGTTCAGGTTTGGGACAATACTCGAGCACGAACCACCGCCGCCTTAAGGACTCATGTCGATGAAATCTGGGAGTCCATGAGAGGAGAGCAATTTTGCTACAATGCTGTCCAATCTATGCGCAGACGTCTTTCTGATGTGATTCTCGCAGACGGTGGATATACACGTTTTTAATAAATAAAGATATTTTTTACAATATATTACTACTTTTTACAACTATGTCTTTTTTTTAAATTTTATATCCGATGAGAATTTTTATTGTTCCGGACGTTCGTTGTGTGTATTTATACTTATTTACTAATTAATATGTGTATATTTTAAATAGTAAATACGTAGAAATAAATACGTATAAATTTCTTAAATAAAGTGATGTAAAAATCATATTTTATTATTTAATCATAAATTAGCATTCATATCTCATACTAGGAGCTTTTTACTTATACTCATTCATTTTAGCAATGAGGTTTATTAGGTTGAAATCTATTTTCAGCCAGCTGTTTATTGCTCGTAATATAAATATTGTATACAGCTTTGCACAAAATTCTTTACAAACAAATGACATATCAATGACGTCACGCACGAAATGAAAAGGACAGAACTACTTCTTATAGTTCGGATGACATTTTAACTATCATTGAACCTGACAGATGAAATTATATTTAAAACATATAGCAGTAAAGTTTATTTTTGTAATGCGTCGATGACTGTAACTATATATATGGCGCTTTGACTGAAACTATCTATATGGCGATTTGAACGTCTCGAACTTTATGGACACTCTGTTTGTAACGAAGTTATTGACTTTTTGGTTGCATCTATTTATTTGAGCACTTTGAGTGTAACTAACTATTTGAAGCTGACTGTACATGCTATGCTTAGTTTGAGAACAGATAGCGTTGTGAGAAAACTAAGAAAAAGACAAAACATTTATCTAGTTATACTAAGTGGGTAAGTATATACTCACTGTAGATTCCCGACATCTGTGGTCTCTGTCTTTATCTCTACTGGTTCTATCTTAAGTGGATCTATAGATCTGTAATAGAAGAATACAACATTTTAATATTAATAAACTTTCGCGATTTGTACACATTATGATCAAATCAAATCAAATCAAATCAAATCATTTTTTTGCGTTATACAGGTTACATAGTTGTTATAATTATATAAGATCTCCGTATACTACCATTTCTGGTGTGCAAATTTTAGAATTATTACAGAATTAAATTGTATTTATAAATAATATGCATAATATAACATTATTTCACAAAATTCAATTATTAGATTACATTTATAATTATAAGACAATCACATAATTTATCAATAATTAGAACTGTATGTCAACTAAAAAATCATTTACAGAATAATATGTCTTATTAATTAAATATGTCCTAAGCGCACGTTTAAATATGTTAATTTCATTTATATTTCTAATATCTTTGGGGAGTCTATTGAATATTTTAGGAGCCATACCTAGAATATTTTTGTCAAATAATGCTGTAGTATGGGGCGGTACATGTATTTTGTTGCACTGTCTTTTGCTTACTAAAGTTTGGAACATTAGAGGATGTGACTTAACAAAATTGGCCATTTCATAAATATAAAGTGACGGTAACGTTAAGATATTTAATTTTTTAAAATGCGGTCTGCAGCTGTCAGGTAGTCGCAATTTACAAACGGCTCTAACGCATTTTTTCTGGGCCTTAAAAGCTTCTTCTCTATCTACAGAATTTCCCCAAAAGATGATGCCGTATCTTAAGGCGGCTGAAACATAAGCATTATACGCAATCAGTACAGCATTTTGGCTCACAACTTTAGCTAACATGTATAATGCATATGAGAATTTATTTAGTTTTTTACATAGATGGTCGACATGAGTTCTCCATGACATATCATCATCAATCCAAAGTCCTAAGAATTTTTGGGTTTCGGACATATTAATTTGGTGACCCTCATAATTAACATGTAGATGTAGTGGTTGTTTTCTTTGTTTGTATTGAACCATTTTTGTTTTTTCTATATTTAATTTTAGATTGTTCTTGTTAAGCCATTCGATTACATTTTTAATTGATTCGTTAATGTCACTTTCATACTTAATAATGTCATTATTTTTTAACATAGAAAAAACCAAGGTACAGTCATCGGCAAATAAAATCATTGGGGTATTTACATTTTTTGGCAAATCATTTATGTATACGAGAAAAAGAAATGGTCCTAGCACACTGCCTTGAGGCACGCCATATCTCACATATCTTAAATTTGAACCGTGAATAACTTCAGTTTTTGATTTTGGGCATATAGTGGTCACTTGCGTAATTTGGCTTCTGTTACTCAAATAAGAACTTATTAATTTCAAGGCATTATCTCTGATCCCATACGCGTTAAGTTTCATTAATAAAATGCTATGATCCACATGATCAAAAGCCTTGGTCATATCCATGTATAACGCAGACACAGGTATTCTGTTATCCATGTTATACATAATTTTTTTGATCAAATCATAAATAGCGATATCAATTGACAGATTTTTCCTGAACCCTTTTTGTTCTTCTGCAAACCAGTTATTTTTTTCAAAAAAGTTGTATAGACATCTGTGTATATATTTTTCAAAAATTTTCGAAAAAACTGAAGTAAGCGCAACAGGTCTATAGCAGGTTATATTATCTTTTTCACCTTTTTTAAATAGTGGTTTTATAATCGACGTTTTCAAACATCCCGGATAGATTCCTTGTTCGATACACAGGTTTATAATGTGACTAAGGACGGGAGATATAATGTTCGAAACAGCTTTTACAATAATGGTACTTACACCATCATAACCCGTGCTTTGAGTAGCCTTCAGTGATCTTATAATGCCATCGATATCATAAGAAGTCGCTGGCGCAAGGAAAATCGAATGAGGATTGCTAAATTGTAATGAATATTTTTTACTGTCATTTGTATTAATTGGTTGTACTAGATCAGTGTAAAAATTGTTAAAAGCTTGTGCAATTTTCCTAGGGTCAGTAACACTCTTTTGATTCACCCTTATTTTTGTGATACTAGGTTTTGGTAAATTAATTTTGTTTTTATTTATAATGTTCCACGTCGCCTTTGACTTATTAGCGGCTGTTTTAATATGATAATTATTCTGAGATTTTTGTGTAAATTTTAAAATATTTTTTAATCGCAGTGAATGAAATTTAAGCTCGTTTTTATTAGATAAATTGGGATTTAGTCGATATCTCCATAGCAACTCTCTTTTACGTTTGCAACACTTTTTAATGCCTTTTGTGAGCCAAGCTGGTTTTTTATGACTTGATATTTTTATTTTTACTAATGGAAAACATTATTTATAAAATAACATAAAAGTATCAAAAAAAAATATTGAAAGCTTCCTCAGGGTTGTTATTATTCATAGTTTCGCAGAAACTAAGATTCCTAAGGCAAGATTTAAATTTGCCCACATTATCCCGATTATAATCCCGTCTGTAGACGAACCAATGATGCAACAAAGGTGTTTTCTTAATAGGACATACTAATAATTGAGCTGTATGGTCTGAGAGAGCCCAGTCTAATATGACTGAATTTGCGTTTTGGATATTGTGAAAAATATTATCTATACATGTACCGCTACTCAATCGTGTTACTTGTCTTATTTCCACTTTTAAATTGTAACTAAGAACTAAATGTTCTAGTTGGGTAGACCTTGGGGACTTTTTCAAAATATTTATATTAAAGTCGCCAGTGATAATTAATTTATTATCACAATTTTTTGAGAACATATGCAACAATTTATTTAGGAGTGAAAAGAACAGATTCATGGCTTCATTATTCTCATTCGGTATTCTATAGATACAAATAATAATTATATGGGAATCTAGAAGTTGTATACCACAGCATTCCACAACATTTGAAATACTACATTTCACTACATCCTCTAAAACCTTATATGTAATATTATTTTTAACAATGATACACGACCCCCCGTTTCTATTATTTCTACAGAAGAAGGACGCTAATGTATAGTTTGGAATATAAAATAGATATTCGTCTCCATTTTGCATGTTGTGCTCAGTAACTGCGATAATATCTGTCAACTTCCCTTCGCCAGATAAGTCAAATAAGTGAGCAAATAAGATATCAGACTTACTGAGCAAGCCGTTTATATTTTGGTGTAAAATTATTAACTTATTATTCACGAAAAAATGCTTCTGATTGATTTCGAGTGGGTTGTTTATCACTTACTTGCTCATTTAACACAGTTCCCAACATACTGATCTTATTGGCTGGTACTGAAATGCATTCCTGATATGGAAACATACACAAGTCAACTAAAATTCTCTCCATAATATTTTCAAATATACATTGAATTCCATAATAAAATTGTTAACAGTACCTGATTTGTTTGAAAACATATTAAATTGAAGATTCTGATTTGTGTCAAAAGGATATGCATAGCTATGGTTATATACATCTAAAAACAGTAAACTATTGAACAATTCCACTTTATAATTATAAATAGGCGCTCCGAGTATGTAAGTGGGTGTACAAATAATGATGTTTGTAAATGTTACATGTTGCAAACATTCCTTAATACTATTTACTAATTCTAAATAATTGCTTACACCTTTAAAGTCTTTTTCACCAATCATTATAATACAGTAGTCATTCATGTCGAAATTCAAAAGCTTATCATCAATAGTTTTCAATAGTGTGATTATATTACAGTTTTTCTTAACATACTGGCAATAATTAAAGTGAGTCCCGAAAATTTGGTCAATGTCTTGCAGTTTGCCCTTCAAACTCCGGTTAGTTAAAATGCATAATTTTCTTCTCTTACTGGTTAAGTTTGGTTGAATTGCATTGGTGTTTGTAATATCAGGAATTGATATGTTTTTTGTGGCCATATTTTCATTTGTTTTGTTTATGGTTGTTGTTTCATGGTTAAACATTTTCAATCTGTTCTGGACGACGGTAGTGGAGGCATTAAAACTTTTTCTTTTGTTTATTGAACTCCTTTTAGGTGTAGAGTTGCAAATTGTCTTTAAATTTTTAATTTTTCTCTCGTTACTGTTTATAATTTCCTTTAGTGAACTGTTTTCGGTCAACAAGTTCACAATTTCATTTTCCGCTGACGCTAACTTCTCTTGTAATGTCTTTACCAAAATTTCTAACTCTTCCAATCTTTCGCGTTCATCAGAGTGCCTGTATGGAAAACTTCTGTTGTGTCTAGTATTTGGGGTATATGAAAATATAAATATTACGGATACAATAATTGCATTTTTGAAACATAAAAAAAAATTAGGTCTAGTAACATAGTCAAGATAGGTGGTTCGATTCCGGCTCCGGTTTGGTTATGGAAGTCTCGGGTTCGATTCCTGGGACTGGACTTAAATTTTTCTATCTTTCAAAAATGCAATTATTATATTTGTAAAGTAATTGGCAAGAAATGCCTATAAAAATTATTTCAATAAATATTACGGGTCTTAATGAATAAAAATCAAGCGAGGGTAGTTTCCGAAACTCGCGCTTTACGGAGACAACGCTGAGCTTAGAGTCTACCCGTGACCACGGCCGTTGCAATACGGTCGAAACGTCGGGCAATAAACAAGGTTTTTTACCTTAAATTATTCACGCGATTAAGACCCGTAATATAATATATATAATAATAATACTATAGGTCCAGTGCCCACAGTTGGATCAACGTAACTCGGCCGGATTGAAGTTAGGTTCAAATCACTTTCGCGCATGTCATAGAGATGCGGGTCGCATCTCTATGACTTGCGAGAAAAAAAATACTTACGAAAACGATTTAAAAATGTTCAATCGATTAAAATTACTAACAATTTTTTTATTCAACAATATAAAAATACTATTTATACGATTTCATAAAAGTTTTAATTTAGAACAGTTACAGTAAATACTAAAGAAAGTTTGAAAAACAATCAACATACATAAACATCGAGTTAGTAATACTAATTATGACAATGTAATGCGTAATCGCATCTCTAATTCTCTTGGTTTAGTTACCGCCCCCGCCCCCCGCTTTCTGTCACCATTTACTTCCAAAAAATGCATCTGCGCAACCACTTGTCGGCTACTTCAGTCCGGCCTAGTTACGTTGATCCAATTGTAATCTCTTAACATTGGATGTTTCTCAATCTGTGCAAGAAGTTAACCGACAGTTCTCGTCGGTCCTGCGACAATCTCTCCCCGGTCGCGTCGTATTTTCGTACCTTCGGGGTGTGAGAGTACTTCACAAGACATTTTACATTCTACGATTTAGGAAAACATCACCGGAATCGATTTTTTTTTATTATTTAGAAAAGTTAACTAGTAATGTGGGATTGTGGTCCCACATTACTAGCAATCCTGTTAACCCCTCCAGCTAAGCTCAATGGCTTGTGTTACCAGTGGGTTGAAGCGGTTTTATAATGTATATGTAGTAAATGTATAATTAATCTTTTATTATAATTAGTAACTAGCTGTCCCGCGCAACTTCGTCTGCGTAAATTTTGTCGTCTTTGCAACATTTGTCATTGCTGCTCCGCTCCTATTGGTCGTAGCGTGATATTTAAGATAAGTGGGCTATCCAACAGTAAAATAAGTATCACAGCACTTACTGGAATCCATCGTCATCAATTTCCATGTTTGGCGCCTCCACTTCACACTCGTCTTGCTCCTCACTGTAAAACAATTAAGTACCTATATGTACGATACAGGGGCGAAAGGTTAATTTTAACCCGATTGGAAAGAAGGGTTATGTTTTTCGCGCGTATCTTGTATGTTTGTATGTATGTATGTATGTAATATTCTTTATTACCTGATATCTCACAATCCACTGAACAGATTAGTACAATTAAGACGTCGTTAGATTCGTCTTGATCGCCCAAGTGTTCTAAGATATGTGACGTTTGAAAAAAACAAATATGGCGGCTGTGAGATGTCAAAATAAAGAGGCGTGAAAAAAAAAGTTATTTTGAATACTACAATATGGATATCAAATTAAAGGACTCATCTTAAGCATTTCAAAAAGGTATAACATGATTATGACTGTAATACTAAAAAAACTAAGTTAGCAACCATTTTTTTTAATTATCAATCGTTGAGAATAGCTGTGATTGTTACATCGGTTACATACTACAACTACTAAAAAGTATTAAATAAAAAAATTAAGTATGAAAATAAAAACTATGATAAATAATGACTGCCTCTGTGGCGCGGTGGGAGTGTATCCGACTGCTACACAAGAGGTCGTGGGTTCGATCCCCACCCAGGATAAAACTTTGTGTGATGAGCACGATGGTTTATTCTGTGTCTGGGTGTTATTTATCTATAATGTGTATATATTTAGATATATAAAACTATATAAGTATGTTTATCAGTTGTCTGGTTTCCATAGTACAAGCTCTGCTTAATTTGGGATCAGATAGCGTTGTGTGAGTTGTCCCAAGATATTATTATTATTATAAAAAAACCCGCGTGCACAAAAAAGAGTCGAAATCACTTCACTAAGTTCATCAAGATAAGAAATTATATAATTACTAGCTGTGCCCCGCGGTGTTACCCGCGGTTTATTAGCCTATGTGTTAATCCAGGGTGTCAGCTAACTCCATACCAAATTTTATTAAAATTGCTCCAGCCGTTTAGACGTGAAGAAGTAACAAACATACACACTCACATACTCACAAACTTTCGCCTTTATAATATTAGTGTAATGTAATGTAATGTAATGTAATAGTGTAATAAGAATAAATATAAATAATATCACACTCACATGTCATCGTTTACTTGTTTATTTTCGTCTTCCAGTTCGTCGTTCAAGTCACTGATACCTGAATCCTTTACTATGATTGTACTGCGCAGAAAAAAAATATTCTTATTAATAAATATGTGACTGCCTCTGTGGCACGGTGGGAGTTTATCCGACTGCTACGCAAGAGCTCGTGGGTTCGATCCCCATCCAGGATAAAACTTTGTGTGATGAGCACGATGGTTTATTCTGTGTCTGGGTGTTATTTATCTATAATATGTATATATTTAGAAATATATAAGTATGTTTAACAGTTGTCTGGTTTCCATAGTACGTAGCTCTGTTTAGTTTGAGATGACATAGCGTTGTGTGAGTTGTCCCAAGATATTATTATTATTATTATTCCTTATAGACCTTTTTTTTGACTGAATTTTGGAGCCTCCGATTTAATCCTAAAATATACATGACCATAGAAAATATTATGTACAAATTATGGCAGAAAATGTATACTTTTATTCTATATCAATATAATAAAGGTAATGAATGAAGAGTTATGACTAGTGATTGCCGTAGGTAGTGCCACTTGGCGGGATTCGTCAACCGTAGCATAAGGTATACCACCTCATCTCAGAATCCCGGGATTTTAAGACTTATCTTTGTCTAGTCTGGGGCTAATCTAATTTATAATTTAATATTGACTAAGTATGGGGCAGAATATGCTGTAACACACACTTGTCAACATCTGTTAACTACCATATTCTAGGAAATAAATGTTTCTGATAATGTTATTATATAAAAAACCTTTCAAATTATATAATTTTTATCATATTTTTTTGGTCACACGGTTTAAAAGTTAAGGAGAGGGGGGGGGGGAGACACAATTTATGCAACTTTCGGAGTGATTATTTCCAAAAATATTTACTCAATCAAAAAAGTTTATTATAAACCGTATAATGTTGTTTTTGAGAGACCTGTCGAATGACATGCTACGTGTATGTTTACTGAAAGAAAAAAATGAGCTTCTGTTATATGTATGGAGTGCCTTCCCTAAAAATATTTATTATGATTGTTTAGCTATCAAACTAAGTAGCGGCTACTACAATACACCTTTTCACTAAATTAATATTCATTGGGTAGTCATTGAGTAAAATGCCTGCGACATACGGACGAACAGACAGACAGACGGACATGACGAAACTATAAGGATTCCGTTTTTGCCATTTTGGCTACGGAACCCTAAAAAAACGGAATCTCATGGTAAGTCTAGCATTTGAGGCCATTGATTCTAAATGGCATTACCTACGCTACGCCAATCACTAGTTATAATCGAACGAATCAAATAAATAGCCACTCTTTATCAGTGTCACACTGTACGTCAGTGTCACACTGCACGTCAGTGTCACACTGCACGTCAGTGTCACACTGCACGTCAGTGTCACACTGTGCGTCAGTGTCACACAGTACGTCAGTATCACACCGTACGTCAGTGTCACTCTGCACGTCAGTGTCACACTTGTGTACATGTATGTACGACGTGTGACACTATTCGTTATTATACAGTATGTGTGACACTTACCTGTCGTCGTCCATTTGTTTATCATTTTGTTCTTCTTCCTCCGAGTCACCACTACTTGATTCCTCTGCGAGTGAACTGTATATAGCACAGAACATGTTACAATTAGTTACAGCATATTTTGAACTGTCTTTACATCTATAACGTATATGGGTAATTAAAATGTGTGGTCTAATTCATACCTAATTTTATCTAAATCTAAGAATGCTGTTTTTTTTTTTCATTTATATATTCTACTAGCAGTCCCGCGCAACTTCGTCTGCGTAAATTTTGCCCTATTTTTGCAACATTTTTATTGCTGCTCCGCTCCTATTGGTCGTATCATGATGTTATATAGCCTTCTTCGATAAATGGGCTATCCAACAGTAAAATAATTTGTCAAATCGGATCAGTAGTTCCTGAGATTACCGCATTCAAACAAAGAAACTCTTCAGCTTTATATTATAAGTATAGATTTAGCCTGCGACCGTGCCTTGTACACGATGTACTTGATCCTACCTGACTTGAAGCACTTGCTGCCGCAACTTGGCAAGCTTGGCGGGCCCGGCCGTGTACTGGTCGTCCTGTGCCCGTGTCTTATCCACGATGTCTCTCACGATGTACTTGGATACGCCGCACGCGTCAGCTGTTCGCTTCAGCACGTTGGTCAGAGGACTCAGGTCGCAGATATCTCCTATATAATACTTCAGGAAATCGTACTCTGCTTGTAGGAACTTGTATACACTCGCTATTACTTCTTCGGCCTGGATAAAACAATGTAATCAGTTATAAACAATACCTACTATAAGTAATCACAATCAAAGTTAAAACTTTTGACAATTAATCAACGATTTTGGTTAGGGTGTATATAACTAAACAGTTCTAAACCGAAATTGTCTAGAAATAGAATATTACATTTTTGGAAATATATACAAATAATACAACGTTTACAATAACAAAAATTTTTTTTATGAAAGAAGAAAGAAGTCATAATTTTCTCAATTACTTTTTTATTACAAAATATATTTAAATGTATAACAATTAGTGTGCAAAATCTATGAAGATTATCTACGTACATGTCAATATAACGTATATTTTGAATACTTAGGCTATGTTCCGATATGCACAGGAGCTCTGTAAGATGTGACGTAAGTATACTGCCAAGCCTTTTCTATTATAGTTAGCTATACTAGTTGCTGTATAAAACGGAACGCAGTTCCGTATACTGTCATCCACATATATAATTTTACTAGCTGGGACAGCTACTACATCAGCGTCAATTTTCCCCGTTCTAGCAACATTTCTCATTGCTGCTCCGCTCCTATTGGTCGTAATGTTGATAATAGTGTTACAAGTCGCAATCATGTTTCCCCCGCTACTTGTATAAAGGTTTAACAATTACATAAATGTTGATAAACTTTCGCGATTTGTACACATTATGAAAATATATATTACGGGTCTTAATCGCGTGAATAATTTAAGGTAAAATACCTTGTTTTTGGCCCGACGTTTCGACCGTATTGCAACGCCGTGGTCACGGGTAGACTGACTGACTACCCGTGACCACGGCGGTGCAATAGAAATTTTACCCTTAAATTATTCATTCGATTAAGACCCGTAATCTTTATATATATATATATATATATATATATATATATATATATATATATTGTGCGTGTGTATGTCACTGAACTCCTCCTAGACGGCTGGACCAATTTTGGATGAAAAATTTTTTGTGTGAGTTCAAGGGGATTCGAGGATGGTTTAGATTCACAATTGAACCCGATTTACAAAAAAAAAGAGTCGAGACGAAGTTCGCCGGGACAGCTAGTATATATATATATATAACAATTGCATATTTAAGTTTTTGTGGAAATGTACCAGTTTCTGAACAAAGATTTACAAGAAATACGATTATTGGACATAACTAATTTTTGCACAGTTTAATATTTTTTAATTATGGAGTCGTATCCTTCTGATGTGGTATTGGATAATGAAGTTATTATACAATAATCCGACTAGATGGCACTGCGAGGGCCTAACTCGCGAGCATCAAGGGATAGAAAAATTTGAGATCTAGTAACATAGTCCAGATAGGTGGTTCGCTTCTGGCCCCGGTTTGGCTACGAAAGTCTCGGGTTCGATTCCTGAGTCTGGATTTCAAAATTTTTCTATCTTTCAAAAATGCAATTATTGTATTTGTAAAGTAATTGGCAAGAAATGCCTATAAAATGAAGTTATTATTTTTGTGGTATATATTTACTGAGAACATCTCACCTAGGTCACAGTACAAAAATGGCGACGATTTATGACGTCACATATTTCCCAATAATACTGCGGCAGTATACTGTCAGTCATACATAACAGAACTAATTTCTCGCCAGTAGAACCACTGAACAGTGCTCGTGTATATCGGAACATACCCTAATGTTAATAGATTTTTTTGGTTCAACATTCGGACGATTAAAGTCGCACCAATCACACAGTATCTATTACATGTTGTCACAGAAAATCTCGTATTTATGCAGTTTTATAGTTACGGTGCACAGGTTATTTATTTCAGTATGAATTGAAAATATTTTAACAAAATTATATTAACTTCCAATTGATAAAATTCTACAAGGTGGTATGTGCAAAGTTATATTTTTTCTCATAGCTTATTTATCAACGAACAATTTTATATATATATTTAAATTCGAACTATTTATTAAAATGAAAATACACAATGTTATTAAATACATTAATTACCCTACGAACTTATTATACACAAACTATTAACATTATTTACAACTTACCTAGTAAACTAGGTAAGTTTAACTACTATATTTAAATAGGTTTAATACATAATTCTAAAGATATATCGTTCGTATCCTTCCCGGCCGACGTTTGACGTCAATTTGACAGATGTACGGTGACAGATGAGGTAATTAGCGCCATTTTGATGGGACGAGCAAGGGGTTATTAAAATATATATGAGATCTTTAAGAGATCTCCATAAAACAAATGCGTTTTGATATTTCTTAAAGAGTTGTTATTTTGACAAGTTGGAAACTAGCCCATTGGTGCCCCAATCATGGCTTTCACGTAAGGACTCCATGAGCCCTGAACCTGTTTGTACCCTGAGGGTGCAACAGCTAACAGTAATGGCACCCCCCCCCCCCTCCCCGTGCCAGCAACCCACACTAACTGGGACGATGTTTCCAAGAATCAATAGAATAATAAATTTGTGAGCGACTCACATTAGATGGTTGGGTACCAGGCCCCCAAAAAATGTTGATACTTAAGGCACCTGTCCCACCAACGGCGATGACCGAGAAGCGAGTAGCGATTTTATTGCTCAATACACGTACAATAGATGTATATTGTAAATCCCGTCCCTGTAAACAACAGAGATGCAGTATAGACTGCCTCTGCGGCGCGGTGGGAGAGTGTCCGAAGTCGTGGATTCAATTCCCACACGGGACACCACTTTGTGTGATCCACAAATTGTTGTTCCCAGTCTGGGTGTACTTTGTGTCCGTGACTTCTATGTTTGTAAAGTCCCCTGCGACAAAGGGCTTGTACCCTAATGCGGGAGTCGTCTTTTTTTTTAATAAAAAAAATAGAGCGAGTACTCGCCGGCAGTGGGAACGGTCTAAGATCAACTATTAAAATCTGTATCTCTTTTGTTTACACGGGATCTACATAAGTATATACGTTTCTTGAGCGATAAAATCGCTTATAGCTTTCTCGCCGTGGGTGGGACAGGTGCCTAAGGTAAGTTTAAACGACAGTAGTTTAGTTACCTCTGGTAGTTTGACATCAGGTGTCTGTTTCCGCTTGTTGGTGTGACTGAGTTCAGTGGTGTGACTGCTTGTGTTATTGTCCTCGGCAGCCTGAGTAGCATTTGTTTGACTAGACTGAAATTAAAATAACATACAATTTGGTTTCAATGGAGGGATGATTGGGAATCTGAATGTCAAATCGATCAATAAAAAAAAAATTGATAAGCAATGTTTTTAGTATTTGTAATCTACACTAACATTATAAAGCTGAAGAGTTTGTTTGTTTATACGTTGTTCAGGAAGATCCAAATTGAAAAATTATTTCACTGTTGGATAGACCATTTATCGAGGAAGGCTATAGGCTATATAACATCACTCTACGACCAATAGGAGCGGAGCACCAATGAGAAATGTTGCAAAAATGGGGAAAATTTACGCAGACGAAGTTGCGCGGGACAGCTAGTTATCATATAAAACCGGGCAAGAGCATGTCAGACCATGCTCGGTGTAGGGTCCCGCAGCTACCACTACAAAGAAATGCACTATCTGAAAAATTGCACCAGCAAAAGAGCGTATCTTCATGGCACTTACGTCTCTTGTTGAGAAGCGAAGTTTCCTATATCCGGTCATGTTAAAAACAATTGTAGTTGAAAGTATTTTAAGTAGTAATTTTTAAGAAGCGATTTAAAAGTATGATAATGGGTGGGGGGGCACAAATTTTGCTTTTTTGGGAGCGATTATTTTCGAAAATATTCACTTAATCAAAAAAGTTTTTTTAAAAAGCTTAAAATGTTTTTAAAAGACCTGTGAATTATGATACACAGGTCACACACACGTACATTTTTTCAGCTTCTATTACATGTATGGAGTGGCTCATACCCCAAAATATTGATTTCTGTTATCTATCTAATGAACTAAGTCACGGCTCATACAAGACACCTATACTCTAAATGTCATCCATATACATCCAATATGTAGTTTTTGGGTAAAATGCCTGTGACGTACGGACGGACAGACAGACATGCCGAAAGTATAAGGGTTCCATTTTTGCCATTTTGGCTATGGAACACACAGAATAAGTAATCACATCGTTTTAATGGAACCCTAACAAATTAAACTAAATGATTTGACAACAAGAACATAATGACGTCGTAATGTTAAACTGCATATAAATCTACACCACGCGTCTCGTTTTGACATTTCCTATTAGATACTGATTTGGCATGACATTTACTGTAGGATCAACGTAACTTGACCGGATTGAAGTTGGCGAAAAGTGGTTGTGTACAGTACGATCAACGTATCTTGACCGGATTGAAGTTAGGTTTTTATCACTTTCGCGCATGTCATAGAGATGCGACCCTAAAATTACTTACGAAAACGATTAATCGATTAAAAATACTAACAACATTTTAATTCAACAATATAAAAACACTATTTACATAAGTTCATAAAAGTTTAAATTTAGAACAGTTACAGTAAATAATAAAGAAAGTTTGAAAAACAATTTCTTTACCAAACTAATCACAAAAAAACATGAATTAGTAATACTAATTATGACAATGTGACAGGAAGCGGGGGGGGGGGGGGCGGGGGCGGTAACTAAACCAAGAGAATTAGATGTGAGATTACGCATTACATTGTCATAATTAGTATTACTAACTCATGTTTTTTGTGATTTTTTCGTAAAGAAATTGTTTTTCAAACTTTCTTTAGTATTTGCTGTAACTGTTCTAAATTTAAACTTTTATGAACTCATTTAAATAGTATTTTATATTGTTGAATTAAAATTTTGTAAAATTTTTAATCGATCAAACATAATTAATCGTTTTCGAAAGTGATTTAAGGGTCGCATCTCTATAACATGCGCGAAAATGATAAGAACCTAACTTCAATCCAGTCAAGTTACGTTGATCCAACTGTAATACCGTATTATAGTTACCTCAGGCAATTCTTCATCAATCCCACTCATTTTTTCAGGTGTAGATGTCGAAGCTGACTGTTTGTTCCTGCGAGCGCTGGTGACAGTACTTTTATTATTATCTTTGGTGCGACTACTCTTGTTGGTGTTGGAAGTTTGAGGTTCCTGTGTGTCAGGTGACTGAAATAAAATAATGTACAATGCGTTTCAAATGAGTTGATAACTGTCATGATGACATTTTGATTCGCATTACGACTGCAACTTCATTGTATGACGTAAGGTCAGCAATAAAATTATTCGTAAAAAGGTGTCGTTAGTGTTACACAGAAGTACGTAGGTACTTCTGTGTAACACTAACGACACCTTTTCTATTCTAATAAACTATCTGTATTTCAGTATTTATTATTATAGATATGTTTTAGTTAAAAAAATATCACGGAGTTTTCGTTGCTAGCGGTACAATTTTGACAAGTACAGAGTGAAGTTGTCGCGAACGCGATTATCTTCTCATTTGAAACGCATAGTAATTGGTTGTATTTACAAGCAGAACATTTTTGGGGAAAATTATACAGGATGATTTTTAATATACTGATAACCTCTTGCTCTTGGCTTCTTTACTTTACATTACACCAAATAACTTCGATATACTGGTCATGATAGTGACTTTTCAGGAGGATGGCACTCATTTCTTCATCTGTGGATGTGGAGGTGCCATCATCTTTTTGTGAGTCCGAGTTTCCAGGTCCCCTTTTTGATAGTACTTTTGTAAGTTTGGAGGTTTGGTTGGTAGATTTTATGTTGTTGGAAAAAATTCTCCAGGACTTGGTTTTATATACATACTAGCTGATCCGCGCAACTTCGTCTGCGTACATTTTCCCATTTTTCTTTTTACAACATTTTTTATTGCTGCTCCGCTCCTATTGGTCGTAGCGTGATGTTATAACCTATAGCCTTCCTCGATAAATGGGCTATCCAACAATAAAATATTTTTTCAATGCGGCCCAGTAGTTCCTGAGATTATCGCGTTCAAACAAACAAACAAACTCTTAGGGGGATGAAAAATAGATGTTGTCCGATTCTCAGACCTACCCAATATGCACACAAAATTTCATCAAAATCGGTCAAGCCGTTTCGGAGGAGTTTGGCAACGAAAACTGTGACACGAGAATTTTATATATTAGATAACTAGTCCGGCCATAAATACTGTTACGTAAAAACTTTTCCTTTTTTCAACGTTTTAATTAATTTGAATTTGGATTTTTCATTTCACATATTTTTTCGTGTTCATTATCAAATTACAATACGGATTGGGGTGTTAAAGAAAATAGGATTGCAGTGATCGCCTTGCACAAAGTGGGTATGGAGCCGTCGGTCATATTCCAGACACTTCAAAAGCTTGGTATCAGTCGTATGTTCGTATATAGTAATATCAACAGATACAACAACACTTCCTCTGTCGAAGACCATAAAAGATCGAGGCGGCCGCGTGTTGTTAGAAACTTAGAACTACAAATGCTGTTAATGCTTTTTTTTTTTTTTATTGCCTATGGTTGGCAGACGAGCTAGCGGCCCACCTGATGGTAAGCGGTAACCGCCGCTCATGGACTACAGGAATGTCAGGGACCTACCGTGAAGTGAAAACAAGCCGCTGCCTACCGTGAAGTGAAAACTCTCTTTAAACTTCGTTTGAAAAAAGACATGTAGCGCTCGGGAAACACCGCAGCAGGTAGTTCGTTCCAGAGTCCACACGTTCGTGGAAGAAAAGAACGCCGGAATCGAACCGTACAGGACCGTATTGTTTCCAGGTGGAATGGATGAACCCTGCTACGATGTCGAGTGGTGCGGTGGTAGAAAGGTGACGGTGGCACCATTGCAAACAGTTAAAGTCAAGTTGTTAATGCTGTTAAAGCCAGAATTCGTCGAAATCCCATTAGGAAGCAAAAAATCTTATCGCGAGACGTGAAGATTCCCCTGCATTTATAATATAAATTTGAAAGCTCCGTCTGTCTATTACGTTGTCACGCTAAACGCGAAAACAGCTAAATCGATTTAGAAAACTTTGATATGGATGAGATAGTGAGTCTTTCTCTCTTTCAAGTTTTTTTTCTTTGTTATTCACAAGGACCATCTTGAGCCTTCATTATTTGAAAAATTTACTACAGTAAATAAATCCGAATTAGACTTTAACCAAAAACTCAAAAAACCTACTAGTTACATTATTTTAATAATAATAATGTCTTGGGACAACTCACACAACGCCATCTGATTCCGAACTAGGCAGAGCCTGTACTATGGTAACCAGACAACTACAACGATAAACCATCGTGCTCATCACACAAAGTTTTATCCTGGGTGGGGATCAAACCGACGACCTCCGGCTTAGCAGTCAGGGTCACCAACCACTAGACCAAACAGGCCAGTCAACATATTAATTTATCTTTAATAATTAAATACAATTTTAAACTTCTTCACGCGAAAAATGAAATCAATCGCGGACCATTTTTTGATTTCTGCGGATTACTGGTTAGGAACGACTGTTCAAAACGAACGTGGCTACTTTTCTTTAAATCGACTTTTGTTAGGATCGTATCTCCATGAAATGCGCGAAAATGTTATTATTAATAATAATAATGTCTTGGGACAACTCACACAACGCCATCTGATTCCGAACTAGGCAGAGCTTGTACTATGGAAACCAGACAACTGATAAACATACTTATATATTTCTAAATACATACATGTTATAGATAAATAACACCCAGACACAGAATAAATTATCGTGCTCATCACACAAATCCTGGGTGGGGATCGAACCCGAACGATCTTGCGAAGCAGTCGGATACACTCCCACCGCGCCACAGAGGCAGTCACAACCCTATTGAACCTAACTTCAGTCAAGCTAAGTTATATTGTGAGAACTGTAGCTACTTACTTCTGGTATGGGGGCCTCAGGGTTCTCAGGGGTCGGTGCAGCTGGCTGTTTCTTACTACACGCCCTGGTGCGACTTCGCGTAGCGGTGCGACTGCACTCATTGGTGTGACTTGGCGCACTAGTGTTATTTTGCGCACTGGTGCTACTTTGTTCACTGGTGCTACTTTGGGCACTGGTGCGACTTTGCGCACAGGTGCGACTAGTAGTTTTGGTGCGAATTGGCGCACTGTTGCTACTTTGCGCATTGGTGTGACTTTGTGCACAGCTGCGACTAGCAGTATTGGTGCGACTGCTCTCATTGGTGTGACTTGGCGCACTGGTGCTACTTTGAGCAGTGGTGCTACTTTGCGAGCGGGTGCGACTTTGTGCACAGGTACGACTAGTAGTGGTGCGACTGCTCTCATTGATGCAACTTGGCGCACTGGCGGAGCTTTGCGCACTGGTGCTACTTTGCGCACGGGTTCGACTTTGCGCACAGGTACGACTAGTAGTGGTGCGACTGCTCTCATTTGTGCGACTTGGCGCACTGGTGCTACTTTGCGCACGGGTGCGACTTTGCGCACAGGTACGACTAGTAGTGGTGCGACTGCTCTCATTGATGCGACTTGGCGCACTGGTGCTACTTTGCGCACGGGTGCGACTTTGCGCACAGGTACGACTAGTAGTGGTGCGACTGCTCTCATTGATGCGACTTGGCGCACTGGTGCTACTTTGCGCACGGGTGCGACTTTGCGCACAGGTACGACTAGTAGTGGTGCGACTGCTCTCATTGATGCGACTTGGCGCACTGGTGCTACTTTGCGCACTGGTGCTACTTTGCGCACTGGTGCTACTTTGCGCACTGGTGCGACTTTGCGCACTGGGGCAACTATGTGCACGGGTGCGACTATAATCCATCTTGTTTTCGGAATCCTGAGATTGTTGTGTTTCTGTTAACTGAATTAAAATAATATATATTAGTGGTCGTCCTGTTGTCGAAATGCAGTACATCTTATACTTATATCAACCCATATGATGTCCAACTGATGGGCTAGGTCTCCTAGAGAACCTGCTTATTATAGATCCTGGGGGTATTTGCCATAATCGCCACGCTTGGCGAGCGGTTTGGCAATCGCAGTAGGCTTTGAAGTACGCAGAGGACGCTGCTGCCAGACCTGCGGTGTAAAATCCCTTACTCAGCTTGACGACTTCCACGAGAAGAGATGGGTGGTAATGGCTTTATTATTATTATTATTATTACCGGGGAGACCCGTGCCCAGCAGTGGGACATCATATGGGTTGATATGTACATGCGTATGTGTCTCAATATTAAATTTAAAAAAAACGGTTATACATAATTCCTCCTCGGTCACGAGAACATATTTTTTAAAAGAATGGCGCTAGTGTGCCGTCATACATCCCCTTAAATGAAAAAGGTGCTACTTGCTCCATGGCCGTACCCAGGGGGGGGATTTGGGGGTTGAATCATTCTTGCGTGGTTGATCAGGTGGCCGGTCGGAGAAAGCATCCTCCACTTCATCCTGCTGGTGATCTGTGGTCCTCTAAAAAAGAAATATTTCTCATATTTCATCGACTATTTAGCCATAATATACGTTTATAATAACAGAGGGAATCTACCTTAAATATTGTACAAAAAACTCACTTTGATTTTAAAAACAATTTTAAAATTCATTCAATGTTTTTTTAATAATCGCCTGTCTGAACCGTGAATCGACCTTGCCTTATGTGAAAAAGCACCAATCCAATAAAAAAAAACAAATCAAAATACCATTTGGATAACTGTCATAAAAATACAGGTATTTTTATGACAGTTATCCAAATGGTCAGTAGTATAGTATCCCTACATAGTATAAAACAAAGTCGCTTTATCTGTCCCTATATCCCTATGTATGCTTAAATCTTTAAAACTACGCAACGGATCTTGATGCGGTTTTTTTTAATAGATAGAGTGATTGAAGAGGAAGGTTTATATGTATAATAACATCAATTAAATAGTGGAGAAATAAGGAGCGGAGCAGCAATAAGAAATGTTGCAAAAACGGGGAAAATTTACGCAGACGAAGTTGCGCGGGTCAGCTAGTAAATAAATAAAATGGAAAATGTCCAAATGGTCAGTTATACGGATTGTTTTTTTCTAAGTAACATAATATCTTAAATAAATGGAAGGCTACGTAATTTCACAATTTGTACGACGCTAGGCCCAATTATTGTATTTTTTAGTGTTTCTGCTTCAATTTACGATGATTTCAAGTTACAAATTGATCTTAAAACGTATTATTTCAAACATTTATTACGCAAATATGAATAAATCGACAAAAAGTGATATTATGAGAACATATATATATTGCGGGTCTTAATCGCGTGATTAATTTAAGGTAAAATATCTTGTTTATTGCCCGACGTTCAGTCTACCCGTGATCACGGCCGTTGCAATACGGTCAATAAGCAAGGTATTAAATAAATTATTCACGCGATTAAGACCCGTAATATATATGTTTTTATAATGTGTACAAATCGCGAAAGTTTATTTAAGTGTGCTTAGGTATATGAGTAATACAGAATAGACACGGTTTGATCATTTGTTAAATTAGTTGTAAATTGCTGTTCAGTGTAATTATTTTAACTTAAATGTTAAATTTTATTATTTTCTTGCCATTTAAAATACTATGTTGTTTAGAAAATATAATCCATAGATTGACACATTCGCTTTGTATTGTAAAAATACAGGATGTTTCTTTTTTCATATTTTGCGATTCAGATTCCCGGTTCAGACAGGCGATTATGTATATAAAAATCTTTGAATGCAGTTCGAATTGTTTTTAAAAACAAAATAAAGTCTCTGTCAGTATATTTTTTTATCTATACTAATACTAATAATATTATAAAGAGGAAAGATTTGATTGTTTGTTTGTATTGAATAGGCTCCGAAACTACTGGACGGATTTGAAAAATTCTTTCATCGTTGTAAAGCTACACTAACCCCGGGTGACATAGGCTATTTTTTATCCCTGTATTCCTACGGGAACGGTAACTACGCGGGTGAAACCGCGAGGCGTCCGCTAGTATATAATATTTAAGGTACTTTTCCTCCGTATGGCATAGTTTTGGCACTCGCGGCCTCGGTGACGTGGTGGGAATCTAGTCTATCTAACTATCTAATCTAATTATTACAACTTTAAATGAGCAATTGTTGTATATATATCATCTAAATCTCGGCAAACGCTTCGACGATTTTCATGAGATTTTGGGGATGATAAATCGATCTAGCTAAGTTTCATTTTTAGAAAACGTTGTTTAAAAAATACCAAAAATTGTTGCTCGAAGTTGGTGTAGGTAAGCACATTGTGTCTGTCATTTGTTTACAGGGCCCGATCTAGGACAGGGCAAGCTGGACATATGCTGAGCGGCGAAAATAAAGGGAGGCAAAATTGGTGGCGACAGGCGGCTAGAAGATCACCCCGTCGTCGTGCGAGGTCCCTACTTAGAGGGAGGTTCTTTAAATATAAAAGGTGTGGTCATATCCATGGGTTGGTATGTGCCCATGATACCGAGTGCACATACCTAATTTTATCAAAATCGGAGTACCCCAAAAAAAATTTTTATTATTTATTCATTTGTTTATTTATAAATGAAAAAGTTATTAATTTACAAAAGTTCTATGCCATGATAATTCAATCGAATTTTGTTTCAAGGGAGGTATAATTCTTATGCTATACGCCTTTCACTACTGAATTTTGACAAAAAGAATATGCTATAACTATGTAATAAAAATGCAACCAGCTATGGCACAATGGTAGGTCCAATACTGATACCATACCCTATCGCCTGCTGTGGTTTGATCACACCTTTCACCTTTATACCCTGTATATACATATATGTAAATGCGCGTCTTACAATTGAGTACCAACATTTTTTCTGGCCTCAGGACGCACTGTAGTAGTGCAAGGGGCGGCGAATAGCGAATATTATTTTGCCCTGAGCGGCTAAATGGCTGGATCGGGCCCTGTTTGTTTGTATGTAATGCCCCCGCGACACTGGGCTTGTATTTCATAAATTGTATTTAAAAAAATATGTAATTACAATTTTAGTAGGCTTCCTATGTCTTATTCCTTCCCGGTAAAGCGTTCTCCGCACTGTACGGATGGAACAACCAAATTTTTCCGCAAAAATTTCCGTTGGAGTGAACGGCTCTTCCTGGTATGCTGCCACCATCTGTCGGGTTTCATCTTCTCCTATCTTAAATTGATTCGCTTTTCGATTTCGTCGCCGGTCCTGCAGGTTCCCTTCTTCTTGGTAACGTCGTATCCAGCACCGCACTGTATTTCGCTGTCAACAACAAAAAGAAACATCTTGAATTTATTTTAATAATATAGCAACCTAATGTTACAGGAATCTAATTATGAAAATTTTATATTGCGGGTCTTAATCGCGTGAATAATTTAAGTCAGCCAGTCTACCCGTGACGGCCGTTGCAATGCGGTAGAAACGTCTGGCAATAAACAAGGTATTTTACCTTAAATTAATCACGCGATTAAGACCCGTAATAAATATATATATTTATAATATGTACAAATCGCGAAAGTTTATCAACATTATTTGTATTCTAATTGTATAACACACTTTGTTTATTAGGTACCAGGTGACTTTCAAATTTTTTAAATAATCTATACTAATATTATAAAGCGGAAGAGTTTGTTTGTTTGATTGTTTGTTTGTTTGTTTAAACGCGCTAATCTCAGGATCTACTGGTCCGATTTGAAAAAATCTTTTTTTGTTGGATAGCCCATTTATCGAGGAAGGCTATAGGCTATATAACATCGCGCTACGACTAATAGGAGCGGAGAAGCGACGAGAAATGTTTCAAAAACGGGGAGAAATTATGCATACGAAGTTGCGCGGGACAGCTAGTCTATACTAAAATTAAAAAGCTGAAGAGTTTGTTTGTTTGAACGCGGCAATCTCAGGAACTACTGGTCCGAATTGAAAAAATATTTTTCTGTTGGGAAGCCCATTTATCGAGGAAGGCTATGGGCTATATAACACGCTACGATCAATAGGAACGGAGCAGTAATGAAAAATGTTGCAAAAACGGGAAAATTTACGCATACGATTCGCCAGTAGCACACTATATTTCGAGGAAGATGCACGTCACTCCGTACAATATTTTTTAAAGATGACTTACGGCCGGTCTCAATAATCTAACTATCGATGGATTTGGCTATTACAGGTGTATATTTACCATAAGCTCCATACAAAATATTTCAAAATTCTACCTCTAGTAGCCAAATCCATCGATAGGTAGGTTATTGAGAGCGGCCGTTAGTGTAATAATTTTTAAACTTCAGTTGAAGTCGGTAGTATTTTTTTGTAAAAAATTTTTTTAATGAATCATGAGTTAAGACTCATTATTCATTAAAACATGTTTTTACAAAAAAAATACAACCGACTTCAAAAATAAATACAAGGCAACTAAAAAACAAAAAATAATATACCTAGATAGAATAACCAAAACAAATTAAACATTTTGATGTTGGTGCCATGAAATAGTAGTCTTTATGTTATTCGGCACCAACTTCGAAATGTTTAATTTGTTTTGGTTATTCTAGGTATATTATTTTTTGTTGTTTAGTTACCTTGTATTTATTTTTGAAGTCAGTAGTATTTTTTTGTAAAAAGGTTTTTTATTTCTTACTTTTTAGTGGGTTGGTTTGTAATTCACTTAAGTTATAATAGTTTATGTCAACTGCTCAAATCCTTTTACAAAATATTACTTGCCCCGATGCAGGGCCGTTAATTGTTGAGGAGTTCACTATCAGCTCTATTACATTGTGTAATAGTAGTAAGACGAGAATAAAGTGCTACTCAATACCATATAGTTTGCAATTCAGTTAATTAACTGAATCGCAAACTCTGAAATAGTCCGCTCGTCATTTGTGGTCTTCATCATCAGTTCCATTTTACCAATTGGTGCTTTTTAAGAGTAAATGCACGAATCACTATGAAATATACCTAAATCACTCTACACCTAAATCCCTCGATTTCTCCAAGGGGTCAATGACAATGGGACCAACTTGGAAACCCTTACAAACACAAAAATAATTTTTCAAATCCAAAAAAATAGTTCTCAATTCGACCATGTTTTTTTTGTTGGTCCAGCCGTCTTTGCCGAATCGGTGAACAAACAAAAAAAAACATACAGTCGAATTGAGAACGTCCTCCTTTTTGAAGTCGGTTGAAAAAGATGATGGCGGGCGGGATCTTTTGTCTTCTGTATTTAGTAAACTAATCTGCATATAGATTTAAGTTATGGTGTTAAAACCCTAGTCCTTTATTTTAAATATATTAATAAAAAAAATATGATAGCCTCGATACAGGCTATTAATGTTATTTTATAATTAAACTGGACAAATACACTATTCGTATTAAATAGTAGGTATATTGAAATAATACTTTTTTATTATATACTACGAAGGTGGATTAAAAAAGTTCGCGGCCTCAGCAAGAAAACAATATAAAATATAAACAAAAGTAATTTTATTTTTCCACGTAATCTCAACTTAACTCAATGCACTTCTTCCATCTGGTTTCCAACGCCTGTATGCCGGTCATAAAAAAAGTTTATTCAAGGCCTTCAAAAAAGTCACCCACCGCGGTTTCAACCTCCTCATTTGATGAAAATTTTTGACCTCCAAGGTGTTTTTTAGAGGTTTGGGAATAAATGAAAGTCCGAAGGTGCCAAATCAGGGGAATAGGCGGGATGGGGCAGTAATTCAAAGCCACAATCACGAATTTGAGCCATTGATTCAACAGACGTGTGAACGCGTGCATTATCCTGATGGAACAACACTTTCTTGCTGAGTAGTCCTGGCCTTTTCTCTTTGATCGTTTCACGCAAATGACGTAAAAGGGTGCAGTAATAAGCAGAGTTTATAGTCTCACCTTTTGCAAGGTAGTCCACCATGATGACACCCTTAGCATCCCAAAAAACTGACGCCATCACCTTGCCAGCTGACAAAATTGTTTTGACTTTTTTTGGAGTCGGTTCATCAGGTTTTTTCCACTGCTTGGATTGCTGTTTTGACTCTGGGGTGTAGTGGTGTACCCAGGTTTCATCCATTGTAACAAATCTGTCCAAAAAATCTTGTGGATCAGTCTCAAACATTTCCAAACTGTCGCGAGAAATCGTGAGCCGTATTCGTTTTTGTTCAACTGAAAGCAATCTGGGGACCCACCGCGCAGAAACCTTAGAAAATCCAAGTTCATTGACTATGATGTTTTGTGTTCGTTCATATGAGATGCCAATAGTGTCAGCAATCTCCCTGATGGTCAATCTCCGATCTGCCAATATCAGATCACAGATTTTTCCAATGTTTTCTTCAGTCGTAGACGTCGTAGGCCGGCCGGAGCGAGGGTCATCTTCAATACTCTCTCGTCCGCGTTTAAATTCTGCAACCCACTTTTTCACAGTCGTATACGATGGAGCAGATTCCCCCAATGTTGTTGACATATCTTCGTGAATCTCTTTTGGAGTCAGTTTTTTTTTAAACAGGTATTTGATGACCGCACGTTGCTCAATTTTCTCCATTCTTTAAAAACGCTGCACTTAGGCTCACAAAATTCAGTCTAATTTAAAAACAGATAATGCTATTGTGACAGAATTTTACAATGTGACAACCAGAGAGTAAACAAATCGAATGAGGTCAGTTACATTAAAATAAGTCAAGTATTTATGTGGTAGGCCGCGAATATTTCGATCCACCCTCGTACTATTACTACTATTTTTATCACATTCACTGCTTTTACAGTTTCTCTTAAAGATAAGGTATACCATTTTATCCTTAAAGTTACTCATTTATATATTAACAATCAAATATATTGTGATTTTAATTTATAATAACTTCCTTTCTATCAGTCTTTAAAGACTGAAAGTGAAATAGCATTTTGTATAATTGCACTGTTGGAAGTTTAATATTTAATTTATTACTCATAGTTTTTTAAGTAAACTAATACAGTTTATAAAAAAATGTTAGGATGCACTTAAAAACTTACCGAAACTCCCAGCTGGTTAGAAATTTGGCTGATGTTAACTCCTTCCTCGTACAACACCACGATTTTGCTCCTTTCTTCAATGTTTAAATAACGGGATGAAGCCATGTTCCTATTAGTCCGAGTTTGCGCAAAGGTTCACAATCAGGCAATCAGTTCAAGTCCTTTTACACGCCAAAGTCGTCACAAAAGCAATCAATCAGTCCAGGATACGAGCGGGAGGTCAAAGTAAAAAAACGATCACTAAGAAACTTAAATACCTACTGCACGGAACTAACAGGCTAGTGGTAAATTAAAAGCTGCACGGAACGTCAACAACAGGCGAAGTAAGGTAAGTTGCGAATTGCCACTAATCTGTAATTAGTTTAAAAAAAAATCAAACGAAAATAACTTGAAAAAATATTTTTGGAATGCATATAATAGGTAGGGGCAATAGTATTTTCGTATTTTGAATGTGTTGTTAGTAATCAAACATCTTTGGTTGTACTGAATGTAACTGGCTGGTTTAAATATGTTGACATTCTGAAGATGCAATAAAAAAACTTTTTTTGACTGCCTCTGTGGCGCGGTGGGAGTGTGTCCGACTGCTACGCAAGAGGTCTTGGGTTCGATTCCCACACGGGACACTACTTTGTGTGATCCACAAATTGTTGTTCCGGGTCTGGGTGTAATTTGTGTCCGTGACTTGTATGTTTGTAAAGTCCCCCCGCGACACAGGGCTTGTACCCTACTGCGGGAGTTGTCTTTAAAAAAAAAAAAAAAAAAAAAAATGCGACGAACGCTGCAAATAAAATTTGTGCGGATAACGGACCTAATGTGGTATCAACACAAGTAACACAAATGAGGTTCAATCGTTTTAAGTCTGGAAATTATTGTGTGGAAGGATGAGGCTCGCTCTGGACGCCCTGTCACGGATAAAATCAGTGCCATCTTTGAAAAAGTGGAGCAAGATCGACATATTAGTAGTTACGATATTGCTGAAGAACTGGATGTTGATCACAAAACAGTTTTACGTCATTTACAAAAGTCTGGGAACAAGATAATATTTGATATTTGGGTACCACATGATCTCACTGAGAGAAACTTAATGCAACGTGTTACCATTTGCGATTCTTTATTGAAACGTAACAATTCCGACCCATTTGTTAAACAGTTGATTAGGGGTGACGAAAAATGGTTCACTTACGATAAGAATGCCCGAAAAAGATTGTGATCGAAGCATGGACAAGCCCCATAGACCGTGGCACAGATAATATAATACTATAAAGCCCGGCCTGACTCGGAACAAAGTGATGCTGTATGTATGGTGGGATTGGAAAGGACTCGTTCACTATGAGCATTTGCCGCCGTAAAACTATCGATTCTGAGTTTCTGACCTCTACTGTCCGAAACTGATGAGGTTAAAAGAAGCCATTGAGAAAAACCGTTTAGAGCTGGTGAACAGGAAGGGCATGGTGTTCCATCATGACAACGCCAGATTGCACTCAGCAAAAAATGAGAGAGCTTGGCTGGGATGTGTTGATGCATCTTCCGTATCCGTATGTATCTCTGATCTTGCCTTATCAGATTTCCACCTGTTTCGGTCACTTCAGAACTCTTTAGGAAGCATAAAGTTAACCTCAAAAGAACACTGTGAAAACTACCTGTCAGATTTTTTGTTTAAAAAATCTCAACATTTTTACAGCAATGGGATCATGGCACTACCTACAAGATGGCAACAAGTCAACGATCAAAACGGCACATACCTACATGTTATAAATAAATTTAAAAAAAAAACTTTTTTTTTTCTTTGTATGAAAAATACGAAAATACTTTTGCCCCGACGATATATTTACTATACCGGTAAGAATAGTATATCAAATATATAAACCCGGTTAAAACTTAAAAAAAACAGTCTACTGATTTTAAACGGTAGGTGTATCCCTGACATTCCTGAAGTCTATGAGCGGCGGTTACCGCTTATCATCAGGTGGGCCGATGGCTCGTTTGCCAACCATAGGCAATAAAAAAACAAAAAAAAATACTATTACATAAATTGTAGCCAAAATAGCAAAAACGAAACCCATAAAGTTTAAATGTTGATAAACTTTCGCGATTTGTACACATTATAAAATTATAGAAGTATACTACGGGTCTTAATCGCGTGAATTATGTTTCGAATGTATTGCAACGGGACGTTGCAATACGACCGAAACATCCGGCGATGAACAAGATATTTTCCCAAAATTATTCACGTAGACCATAGTATATATAATTTCACTTCAGTATATTTCATTTCATTTTAGTTTAAACTATTATTTTTTTCTATTTTAAAAAGATAACTAGCAATGTGGGATTGGGTCCATTACTAGCAATCTTGTTAACCCCGTAAGTGGGTTCATATTGGTAGTTTTATGGGTAGGATTTGAACCCGCTATTTCACGATTGTGAGGCCGATGCCTTAGCTACCGTTAATAAACCGAAATTCCAATGCTTTACGGCTTATAACTTTCAAAATCTTAATTTATTTTCAATTACGGCTTTCTACAGTCATAGTTTATGCTAAATCGAATTGATGTTAATTATTAGCTTTGACTTACGAGCTCATAAAGAGGAGTATTCACTTATGCGTGTTTGTGTTGTAGAATCATCGACTAGGGCGCCCTTAATGAATACTTACAGTTATAAAAGTAAACTAATATAGTTTCTAAAAATATTTAAGATACACTTAAAAACTTACCGTAATTCCCAGCTTGTTAGCAATTTGCCTGATTTTTAATCCTTCTTCGTGCAATACCACGATTCTGCTCCGTTGTACAGCATTACGGGATGAAGGCATGTTCCCAAACGTCTGAGTTCGCACAAAGGTTTACAATCAGGCAATCAGTTCAAGTCCTTACACGCCAAAGTCGTCACAGAAGCAATCAATTAGACCAGGATACGAGCGGGAGGTCAAAGTAAAAAAACGATCACTAAAACTTAAATACCTACTGCACGGAACTAACAGGCTAGTGGTAAATCGCCACTAATCAGTAATCTGCTTACTCAAAGTCGAGCATACGGCATCGCTTTATGAAAATATATATATTACCGTAGAACGGGGCTACTTTGAGAACTGGGGTAACTTTGATGATAACTAAAATTGGTAGGTTTATTCGAATTTTAAGCTTATTCCTGAACGCAACCATAATTACATTTATTCTGTTGGCCAGACTGACAGATCGTCCATTTTTTCCCGAAGTCTCGTTGAATGTGTGTTGTCGGAACTAATTCGTTTTTTATTGTGAAAGTTAAAGCGAAAAACGATGCAAAAAATAAGCGTGATAAACTTTGGCAGTACAGAGGTAAGTATATTTGTTTGATTAAAATGATATCGGTGTATCTAAAGTACATTTCTTATAGACTTAAAATCATGAATGTCTTTTTGCATATTGTCGCCATTTTGTTTTGCATTAACATTTTTACTTACCGGGGCTACATTGATAGGGTATACGAGGTGACTTTGATAGTTATCAATTTCGCCCCAATTGTCATAGTTCCCAGCTTGATACACATAATGTACTAGTTATCAAAGTAACCTCTATTTGTTATTTTTGTTCTAGGTACATGATGGTTCGTAATTATAAGAAGACTGCGGGTACCCGCAACTATAAAAATTATACTCAGGATACACTGGAAGAAGCTATTGAGAAAATTACCAATAACGAGTTGTCTATTAATGCTGCTGCTATTCATTATAATATACCTTTCGGAACCCTTTATAATAAATATAAAGGATTACATGGCAGAACTCCTGGTGCTCAACCTGTATTTTCACACCAAGAGGAAACGGCTATTTTACGTGCTATAGCTACCTGCGGTGATTGGGGGTTGTAGGTATATTTTCTATTCAGACTGATTAATATTGTGATAAGAATTTCTTTTACTTTTTCTAATTAAACGTTTTAAATTAAATTGAACGTTTTATAATTTACTTCTTTTCTTATGTGTGAGTTGATACCTACATGTCGTTAATACTAATATGTGTATAGATTCAGTTAAATCAAATTGATTTGACCCCTATCAAATTCGCCCCTTGACTCAAAGTAGCCCCAAAATTGGTTTCATTGCTATATTATTTTAACAAAAGGTTCTAAAAAAAAATTTTCTTTTGAGTTTTGTTACTAATCGGGGTGTCTTTTCAATGGTATTAGAAAAAACGGGGGCATCAAAATAGCCCCATTATCCATAAAACTTTGATTACAAGGTATTTATTTATTTTCTACAAAAATACTGACAATTTCATTTTTTTTTGTTAAAATAATATATCTACAAAATGAGTCCACGCTAACCTTTTTTTCTCTCATTTTTGCCGTAAAAAATATAGACAAAGCCTTCATTTTAAGTTTAAAAACAATCAATCTCGCCCCGTTCTACGGTACGGGTCTTAATCGCGTGAATTACGGAATTGCGGGTCTTAAACCTGTGACCACGGCCGTTGTTATACGGTCGAAACGTCGAGCAATAAACAAGGTATTTTACCTTATATTTTTACGCGATTAAGACCCGTAATATATATATTTTCATAATGTGTACAAATCGCGAAACTTTGTCAACATTTATACGGCGTCGCTCTCAATCAAGTCAATTGGTTCAGTGCACGAGAGGGTGGAGCTTCCCACGGCGCTTGCGATCGCAAGCGCATAGGAATATTTCGTCAAAGTGGTCAGTCGTCAATGGCCCCGATTGTATGTACGTGATGAACAATTTGCGAGCTCTTCAATCAGTTCATATGAACCAATATAAATTTGAATCAAGACTCTAAAATCAATCGACATTCTCCTATCCAAAGTAATATTATAAATCTGAAAGTAACTCTGTGTGACGTTCGTTCTGTTACTTTACACGCCAAAACCGCTGCACTGATTTAGATATATGATTTAGATTTATAAGAATAGTAGATAGGATAGTTTTTATCGCTATAACCGAAATCCAGGCGGCTAACCGACCGTGGACACTTACACAGGACCATCTGATCCCAAACTGACAACTGATACTCGTAAACATACTTAGATAATTTTAAATACATATATCAAATCAATCAAAAATTCTTTATTCACTTAGGAAGCAACTACACTTGTGAAAAGCCATGATTCTACATGCCTGTTCGCAAGCAATAGGTAAAGCCAACGAAAGGAACAAGGCAATACAAACTCGTGGCCACTCTTTTCAAATTGCAGTTGTTTACAATGTTTGTTTGTTTATAAACTGTATATATGTATGTTTATAAACTATGTGTATGTATGTAGAATATACTTATCCTAGATGGGAATCGAACCCACAATCTGTAGCTTAGCAGTAAGGGTCACTAATCCCTAAACCAGCGGGCCAGTCGATTTGCCACGTTATTTTCACACAATAGACTTTCTTTCAAAATTGTAGGCTCAGTAATTTCATTAAGGGAGGGGTTCGATTTTCATAAACACACTTAAAACAAAGCCGTGATAGTTCTTTAACTACCGGCTAGATGGCGCTGCGAGGGCCCAATTCGCGAGCATCAAGGGATAGAAAAATTTGAGATCTAGTAACATAGTCCAGATAGGTGGTTCGCTTCTGGCCCCGATTTGGCTACGGAAGTCTCGGGTTCGATTCCTATGTCTGGATATAAAAAATTCTATCTTTCAAAAATGCAATTTATGTACACGTAAAAAAAAAAATACATATTTGAGACCCTTACACCAGGTCTTTTGTTTTCATGTTACACTATACCATTTTTATAGCGCTTTTTCAATTTGTTGTTTTGCCCCTAAAATGGCCCTCATGTTGAAGTCAGACTTCAAATAGGTTTCTGTAATGTTATCTGTAATCTTTTGTATTTTTCAATATATTAGGCTTAGTATCTTCGAAGATAAGGGAGAAAGGTCTATTTTGGTTTTTCTTGAATAACTTTTAAACTAATTATTTCAAAATTATAATAAAAATATATTAGATATCCTTACTACAAACCCTATCATTTGATATGTAACACGATACTGTTAGCGATTTTTTTTCTTATCAGTATGTTAGTTCTGCAATTTGTCACTCAGGAATCTGCTTGTCACCGATAATGACATCTCTAAAAAATCCTATATCTACTGATTATGACGAGAAGCATAATTATCATCCTAAGAAACAGAAAGACAACACAAGAGAACTAAAGTCTCTTGTGTTAAAATTTTTTATAAAAATTTAATATCTAAATATTCAATAATAAACTGGGCAAGTACATGTCCACATGGTCCACATGGTCCACATGGGCCACGCCCAATGTAGGGTTCCATAGTTCCCCCACCCCCCCATCCAAATAATGTGGCTTAAGCAGTGGGTTGGAGGGTTGCAAACGGATCCCTAAATCTAAAAATCGTCTTCCCAACCCCTAAACATTTTTAAAAGATCTATCTAATGATACCCCACACGATGGGGTTAGAGAGAAAAAAAAATCACATCCCTTAAACTATCCCCAATTTTTTTACCCTAAAAATTTTTTTTTTTACCAGATTTTTTTTTACTTTGTCTTTTCTTCTTTCTAATATTAGCATTTTTGGCCTTCCACAGGACCATATTACTAAGATTTTGTTGTCCCTCTGTCACCAGGCTGTATCTCATGAACCATGATAGTTTGACAGTTGAAATTTTCACAGAAGATGTATTTCTGTTGCCGCTACTACAAGAAATACTAAAAACAGGATAAAATAATTTTTAAGATTATTACCATTATACCCATTACAACAAACGTGATTTTTTTTGCTCATTATCGATAACGGCAACACTTTAAATATTCACAAAATATTGAGTAATATTATTCACTTTAAAAATTAGAATTAAAATAAAATTAATATTTAGGGCTCCTATACAGCAGACATGATTCGCAGACATGTCTCGCAGGGAAACTCAGTTCTGCAGCGTATGCTGTCAGCAAAGTCAGACAGCTTGCAGACGTGGAAACAGCAAGGCTAGTTTATTTTGGTTATACTAACAGCGTCATGACGTATGGCATACTGCTTTGGAGCAAGGCGGCTGATATTCAAACAATTTTTATACTTCGAAAACGTACAGTGCATGTGATTTACAAGCTAGGTGCATGAGATACCCTTAAACAAAAGTTTAAAGCGATAAGAACTATGATAGTTGTATCTCAGTATTTTTATTATCGACTCCCGCACTAGGGTACAAGCCCTGTGTCGCGGGGGACTTTACAAACATACAAGTCACGGACACAAAGTACACCCAGACTGGGAACAACAATTTGTGGATCACACAAAGTGGTGTCCCGTGTGGGAATCGAACCCACAACCTCTTGCGTAGCAGTCGGACACACTCCCACCGCGCCACAGAGGCAGTCGAAGAAGTATATACTTGCAAACATTATGTTTGTTAAACAAAATATGCATTTATATCACAAAAATAGTGATGTTCACCCGGTGAACACAAGAAATTAGCACAAATTAGTAGGTCATTATTATAGGCAACATAAAACTCATAATTCAGATATGGGTATTTCTGTGAGAGTATTTAACAAGATGCCAGCTAGTATTATGAGTCTAGTGATTAAGTTCAAAAATGTAGTCAAAAATCATCTTATACATAGAGATTATTATACAGTGCAGTGAATATTAAAAAAATGGATCTAGTTGCTTGCTCCTTGTTACTTTATTATGCTTGGGTGAATTTTGTTGTCACTTTGTTTTAATTGTCACATTGATTAAGAGCATGATTTGACTTTTATAAGTAAAGATTCTGCGTGACGAATAAAGGCCATTTTTTTCTTCCTATTAATATCAGAATTAATATTTTATATTTAATCATTTGTTACAAGTACTTTGGCCAATATTTTAAGGCCTTTGTTGTAAGTAGATGCTCCTTCTATATTGTTCCCGCTAAGGCTGATTTTAGTTTATCTCATGTTTCAACTTTTTGATAATATAATTTGCGTCAGTCCTTTAACATGGTGTATAGTATATTAGTCGCAGCACCTTACCCCCATATCAAGTTTATAAACATTCAAACATTGTAAAATTGACAATTTGAAAAGAGTGGCCGCAAGTTTTATTGCTGGGTTTATTTCTTCGGCTTTACCTATTGCTTGCGATCTTGGCATTACATGTACATGTAGAATCCCGACGTATCACAAGAGCTGTTTTGCATCTTAAGTGAATAAAGAATTTTGAATAAGGATTTTTTGCTGTTTTTATAAATAATGGTACGGAACCCTTCGTACGCAAGTCCGACTCGCAGTTAGCTGGTTAATTTGTTTTTCTTTTGTGCGTGCTCGTTATTATTTTAGTGTTTACAGACATATTGTGATGAATTTAGATCATAATAATCTTATCTTACTATTTAATTTAGTTTTTCCTGGATAACTGATTGTTTTGAAGAGCTAATCTGTGCGTCTTTGGATTATTGGGATATTTCCTTTTTTACGGGCGTGTAAATTTGATGAACGTAATAACATTTTGGTGTTACATCGCCAGGGATATATCACCGAAATATCACGACGAATAATACGGTAGAGGTAGACGGCAACTTATATTTTAAACAAATTATCCACTGTTACTCTTACCACTTTAACACACCAGTTAATTACAAAACAAATGCAATGCCAATCAATCAGTAGCTAAGGTACTCAGTGAAATCAAATCAATAATGATAAATGTCAAAATGTTGTATTGTTATATTGTTTAAGTGTTGCCAGTACAATAAAATTAAAATGCCCACCATTTGGTGTAATATTTTAGTAATGTTAATAAAATGATTTGTTATTTTTAAAAAGTATGTAAATATTTTCATATTTTCCAATAGTTTGTTAGTAATTTAACTTATAATTTCTATTTTATAATTTATTTGTAATACCCGTTATCATGGTACTTTTCCACAAAAACTTGGAAAAAATATTACTAGGCAACACGTAAGTTCTTGAAACGTCATAATCAGCTGTTCACCCGTGAATATGAGGCAGGCAGGCCGGCTTAAAAAAACTCTCTTTTGTTTTCTGTAATTGTGCCTACTACATAGCCTCGTAGAATTCTTCAAATATTTATTTCTGTGCTTCCCGAGTGCTCAATCAATTATTAAAATTCGAATTCGAAACAGTTGTTTGTTTTCAAAGAGGTCCAAATTAATTTTTAACTTCACTTAAAGTGTAACTTACTTTGGCTATAAACAACTCTTGAGCATTTAAAAGTATGTAGTGTGTTGAGCAGTCGAGTCTTCTATTTATACTGACAGTGTTTTAAAACGAACCTAAACTTAAAATTAGACAAACGGATTCAAATATTAATACATCACCGACAGAGATTTAACATAGCACAAATATCGGAGCAATTAAATGTTGCGGTAAGTATAAACAAATAATCTGGCTAGGTATTTAAAGATCCCAAACTATATAGCCGGTCCCAATGAAATGTTTACTAACAAACCAAATTGTAGGATTTTCACGTTACTGTGATTTTCGTAAATGAAATAAAAATTATAACTATATTTAGCACTACCATGATTCACATTTCCAACTGTAACTTGTCATGCTTTCCTACATTTACGTTTTTATATTTACTAAATTTGAAATAGATAACTATAACTACATATATCAAAAACACATTTATTTTTGTCTGACTGTTCCGGCTAATCTCGGAAACGGCTGGCTGATTTGATTTTTGACGGACTTGTCACTGCCAAGTGTCAGACAGCTGATGGTGTAAGGAGTAACGCTTCTTTTTATCCGACTGCACAAGAAGGAGGGTTATGTTTTTCGAATGTATGTATATTTCCTTGGCACGCGCTAGTGCTTAAACACCTTGATAGATTTTAGATTGAGAGGTGTCGTTAGATTCGTATTAGTTGTGAAATATTAGAATTTAAAAAAAAATAATGCCGTGTTTTGGCGCCAATACCTACTTATGTTTAAAAAAAACGTATTAAAATAAAAATAACGTTAATAAAAAAAAATATATAACAACTAGCTGACCCACGCATCTTCGTAAGCTTTAATTTCCCCCGTTTTTGCAACATTTTTCATTGCTGCTCCGCTCCTATTGGTCGTAGCGTGATGTTATATAGCCTATAGCCTTCCTCGATAAATTGGCTTCCCAACGAAAAAAGAATTTTTCAATTCGGACGAGTAATTTCTGTGATTACCGCGGTCAAACAAACAAACTCTTCAGCTTTATAATATTACTAAAGATTTATTATTTTTTGTGTGTATTTACATCCGTGTAGGATACCATGTTGAACATGTACTCTAATATAAATAAAGATAAAAAAAATATTCTTTTTTAGAGAGCCACAGCTTGTCGCTAGATACAGGGGAATGAAGAGAACGGTTCCCTCTCCAATTGTCCTTGTCCTCATCCAACACGGAAGAACGTGAGATGTGAAGAGTAAGTTTAAAGCACCTTGTTTTATAAACAGATAATATAATACTATATTATTAATATAGTATAGTAGTTGATGCCTCTGTTACATAGTATAGTCTTCTTGTATGTTTGTAAAGTCCCCCGCGACACAAGGCTTGTACCCTACTGCGGGAGTCGTCTTTATGTAATTGAAGAAAAAAAAAACCTAGCCGAATCCAGGATTTCATTCTGAGGGACGCATGACAGGCAAATCAGTACCTGTCATAACGGGGGAAGGTGCATCAATAGGTCAGAAAGTCTGATAATTTCAAATAGAAAAGAAAGGAGTGCTATAAAGAGCTATTCAAGTAATATATATGTATAATAGTTTCACTAAGTAGTTTCCGAAAACTAGCCATCAGCAAAACGTTACCCCAGCCTAGTATAGTATTATATTATCTGTGCCCCAGCTAACATTCAAATACGTAACATGAAAACCATAAGATGTACAAATTTAGGTTTTACATGCATGCTTTGTGTTGGATGGTCCACTTATCGAGGAAGGCTATAGGCTATATAACATCACGCTATGCTCAATAGGAGCGGAGCAGCAATGAAAAGCCTTTGAGAGCTTCCGTTACGTGCGCTGCGTAAACGGTTAAAGTTACACAACAATAATATATGACAGATTTGTCTTGTAGAGCTTTAAAATTTAAATCACTCTAGCCATAAGAAATTATCCCCATCGCTCTTCAAAATTCCTATCTTATTTGCCAATTATTATAATGATCTCCATTTTTTCTCGCAATTTGTGTACAAGGGTTAAATTTTTTTTTATAACTAACCAAATGACTCCATTCCACCTGATGTTAAGAGGAAATAGAGTCCAAACGCAAGGCCAGACAGTACAGCACTGACTGTCCTTACCTTGCTCACCTGCAAGGTGCTTCTTTACGCCTCTTTTGACAGACCCCATGTCGTAAGTAGGAAGGAACACATGAGGCCGATAAAATCAAAGACAGCTAAACGCCATAATATCGTAAAATGAGTTAACTATGGCGCCATCTAGTTTAGTCAGTTTAACACACTTTACCATATTCATTTTACTAACAAATGCAGCTAAACCCCTATAAAATTCGAGTCAAAAATCGATACTGGCATCAAAGACAGCTATATGCCAACCAGTAAGAATCAAATGTAGCTACGAGTTACGCCAACCAATCAGAGAGCAGGATTTCAGAAAACGAACATGGCCGCTGCGATACAATTTATGTGAATGTGTCGTCCAGTTTTTAGCATTATTCTTCTGTTTTTATTGTATTACGTGACAACTCTTTTGTTAAACTTCAAATTTGGATAACCATGGACGTTCCTGTAACAAAAGCAACTGCGGGCAAGGCTCGTAAAAGAACAAGAAACCCCGAGAACTGGAAAGTTAATATTGCTAAGAAAGAAAGGTTAGTGATGTGCTTACAAGTTTTTAGTTCCAAATACCGACTATTATATTATTATGTTAACACTGCAATAAAAAAAATATAATGTACATATTATTATAAAAAAATTAATAATCTATTATCCCAACAATATTGCGCGACTGATTCAAATAGAGTTTCTTAGCCGTGGGGAGTTCCCCAGTATTCATTTAATAAGTCTGATAAACAGACTGGGCCCAGAGTGCGTAATTTACTAGAGATAGTTAGTCGATAACAAGTCTTTTACAAGACTACGCACATCTATGTTGGTTCGAATATTGTTATAACAAGATTTGTACGAGTCACGGAGGAGCAATTCCTTGGTGCGATTAAGAACATTGACTCCATTTGGAATGTTTGTCCGTTGGAGGACCAGCTCGTAGCCGGGGGGTATCCGCTTGAGGGCTTGCGACAAATTTCTCTTTTGCGCGCGTACAAACTTATAGCAGTCGTCCCTCTTGTAAACGTGGAGATGGTGCTTTGTTTCGTCGCGTTCAGTCATCACCGCTAGCTTAGGCCGGTCGTCGATGATTTTTTCAATTAATTTAGCCATTTGTTTATCTTTATCTATCATCAGAGAAAGCAACTCGGAAATTTGATTTTGGCCGATTTGCGGAGAAACATACGCGCCCGTTTTCCTGATGGTAGGCAGCACTTCCTCGTAAACGAATCGCATAAACTTTTTTGCTTGCGATTTGTTTGAGCGCGCTAGTAGAGCGTAGATACCGGGTTCTGATACAAAAAGTGTCTCTGGATGCCAGTTTGGTGGCGTTTCAAGATGGGCCGTGAATGGGCCCAACTTGTTCCATGGACATTTCCATTCATCTGGAACAATTCTATAAGCTTTTTTAACATTCTCATAGCCCAAGAGTAAAGCAAACTCCTTTAGTTTACAATAAATATTATTGTCCTTGGTGATGTACGCCCAACATTTGAAATTACTGTCCTCGTCGCCGAGTTTGGCCAACGGAAAATTGAAACGTTGCAAAGACATGATGCTCTCTTATAACACAGCATTTTTCTATTTTGCAGGTACATGCCAAAGAAAGCACCTGAACGAATAATATGTTCACATAAAAATAAAAATCTAAAATGTTCAAGTTTGACGATGACTGACATTATGAATTTTCACAGTTCGTTTTATTCGTCATATAAACGGAGTGAACAAGATGCTATGATACTGAAGTGCTGTAAAATGCAGAAGGTAAAAAGAAGGCGACCTACCAAAAACATAAGATTTGGTAGAGATTTTAGTATAAAATATAGCGTTTTCAGAGCTCGCAATGATTGTGTTCCTGTTTGCCAAAAAGCGTTCTTGAATATACTTGGCATAACAAAATATCGTGTAGAGTATGCTTTGAAACATTTATTTCATACAGGACAGATTGCCAGAGAACGAAGAGGGGGTAATCGAAAAATAAATAAATTTAAAGATCAGAAGGAGTCCGTTCGAAATTATATTATGAAACTAAAATGTGTCGAATCGCATTATTGTCGATCATCCACTCAAGAACGCAAATACCTATCTAGTGACTTGAGTATAAACAAGTTATACAAAATGTTTAAATACGAAAATCCTCAATCTCCTGTAAAACAATCATATTTCCGGCATATTTTTAACAGAGAATTTAATTTAGGTTTCGGTAGACCCAGCACTGACGTCTGCTCAACTTGCATAGAATTAAATGAGAGAATCAAAAAAGAAAACGATCAAGTCAAGAAAAATGAGTTAATGATTACAAGTAGAGTACATAAATTACGAGCAAAAGCGTTCTTCAAAATGCTACAGGAGCAAAAAGATGATATGATAACGTTTTCCTTTGATTGCCAAAAAAACAGTCCACTACCTCGAATTCCAGACCAAAGTGCTTACTACAGCCGACAATTTTATTTATTTAATTTCACAATTGTGCAAGGATCCTCTAAAGACAAGCTTAACAAGAACACAACTTTTGCATATACCTGGACGGAAAATGAATTTGGTAAAACAGCTAATCAAATAGCATCAGCCGTCTATGATCGATTAAATAAAACGAATTTATCAGGTATCTCCGTCATACGCTTATTTGCTGATGGATGTGGCGGGCAAAACAAGAATAGCATAATGCTAAGTATGCTATCTAAATGGCTATTGGAAAATGTTTCTGTCGAACGCATTGAAATAATATTTCCCGTAACAGGGCATAGTTTTATGCCCCCGGACAGAGTTTTTGGTAATGTAGAAAAAGTTCTAAAGAAACAAGAAGTAATCATTCAACCAGAAGAATATTGCGAATTCATTTCAAGTAGTGCGACGGTCACGAATCTAAGGGATATTATTATATTTGACTTCAAAACGGCCGCTCAACAAGTCTTTAAGCCGACAGCGAAATGGCCATTCAAAATAACCCAATGCAAGAGATTTATTATAAAAAGATCTAAGATTTCAGGAAACACAGTTATCCGCGGTGAACAGTTTTACAATTCAGATTCAAATAAATCCTTTAATGTCTGCAAAACTGGAAAAAAAACAAGTATGCTCCAACCTACCACCATTCCAACGGGAGTGCCTGTGTCGCAGGCAAAAATAACCGATGTTGAGAAATTGTTGACAAAACATTTTGGATTAGAATGGCAAGAAAGAGAAGACTTACAATTTTACTTAGGTATTATTAGAGGGCCATCGGTTGAAGGAAATGAAAATTTAGAAGAAAGTTTTTGTGAAGGGATAGCAGAAACACCTGTCTTAAGAATATAATAATGATAAAACTATAAATGCAAATATTTCACTTACTTAATTGAAAATTGATTAAAATTTGTAAAATAATATACTGTTATTGTTTTTACTTTATCGAACGTTTAAGAACATCACTAATCCGCAGGATTCAAAATGGCGACTGTAATTATCAAACTAAGTTATATCCAGTTAGTCAGAATCAAATACAGTAATATCCTATAGTTGGAATCAAAGCCAGCTAAATGCTATTTTATTTTCACTTTGTACTCAAATATACAGGAAGCTTTATTAATTAAAATTCAGATTATTTCTAATATTCAAATTCTTTACAAATCTATCTTAAAATATAGAATATTGTAGCTACCTGAACAAAATTATCGATTTTTGTAGCTTACTGATTATTTGACAGACTTGGATTTAGCTGCCTTTGATTTTATAGGCCTCACATGTGCTAGTAGTTTTTGGAGGCTTTGTTCGGGATGAATCGCATGGTTCGATTTAGGAAGGGAGAAGGAGAGACTCGCCATAGTAAAGTCTATAGAAGGCGCTTAGCGCTGCTACATCTCTACGCAGTTCCAGTTTATTAGAAACCTCTGCATCGTATAATGCGGATTGCGCGTCGCTGCAACCCATCTAAGGCATTTAGCGTATCTATTCCAAAGGTGAGAGCAGTACTCGACACTTTATTAGAAACCTCTGCATCGTCTATAATGCGGATTGCGCGTCGCTGCAACCCATCTAAGGCATTTAGCGTATCTATTCCAAAGGTGAGAGCAGTACTCGACACTTTATTAGAAACCTCTGCATCGTCTATAATGCGGATTGCGCGTCGCTGCAACCCATCTAAGGCATTTAGCGTATCTATTCCAAAGGTGAGAGCAGTACTCGACACTTTATTAGAAACCTCTGCATCGTCTATAATGCGGATTGCGCGTCGCTGCAACCCATCTAAGGCATTTAGCGTATCCATCCCAAAGGTGACAGCAGTACTCGACACAAGACCGGACCTGGGTCTTGTAGAGTAAGCCAAGATGCTCAGCCGTGAAAAACGTCTCATCTTGTTCAGGACACCAAGTTTCAGCGAAGAACCCAACCTGTTGAAATAATTGCACTCTTTCTTTAAATAAAATAATTAATCTTGATAGATCACTGGATAATAAATATATTTTTATTTATTATTCAGTGGATTAAGATGTTTCTTTATTAGAGTAATTAAAACATCTTAAACCACTGAAGTGTCACAAGCTATCGACATACTGTCTTTCAAAACTAGAATGTCATACTACCATAATTTAAACAACACTTATTTATAATTCTACCACGAAGTTATATCAGAAAATAGTTTTATATCCAACAACCTTGATAGATCACTGTATATTATTTTTACAAATAATAAATAACTCTATTATAAAAACATCTTGAAGTGCCACAAGCTATCGACAGACTGTCTTAGTTATCCAGAATGTCATACTGCCTATAATTCTACCACGAAATTATATCAGAAAATAGTTTTATATCCAACAATCTTCATAGATCACTGTATATTAAACAAATTCTTTTTACTAATTTAAAAACATCTTGAAGTGACACAAGCTATCGACAGACTGTCTTTCAAAACCGGAATGTCATACTACCATAATTTAAACAACACTTATTTATAATTCTACCACGAAGTTATATCAGAAAACAGTTTTAATATCCAACAATCTTGATAGATCACTGTATAATAAATATATTCTTTTTACTATCAAAGAAACATCATATACCACTGAACTATCTACAGACTGTCTTGGTTATCCAGAATGTCATTCTGCCATATTTTAAACTACGCTATAAAATTCTACCACGAAGTTTTAACAGAAAATAGTTTTATATCCAACAATCTTGATAGATCACTGTATAATAAATATATTATTTTTACAAACAATATATTACTAAAACATCTTGAAGTGCCACAAACTATCGACAGACTATCTTTCAAAACTAGAATGTTACACTACTTTATTTTAAACAACACTTCTATAAAATTCTACCACGAAGTTTATTTCCAACAATTAACATCAATATGTAACATTTTATGACTAGGTATTATGCAAGAAGGTTTCGGTTTGATTCCCAGCACAGACAAAATATGAATGAAAAATTATGCAACATCACATTAATGCGCTTATTACACTACACTGAATCAGAGACCCATAAACCCTTAAAAAGAGAGGTGTATTAAGAGACCTAATTCTCTAGCAAATTTGTCAAGGCACCTCGATTTAGGGCCCTGATTCAGGGTAGTGTAATAGCCGTTTGACACATTACACAACACAACTAGTTATTAAAATATATATATTACGGGTCTTAATCGCGTGAATAATTTAAGGTAAAATACCTTGTTTATTGCCCGACGTTTCGACCGTATTGCAACGGCCGTGGTCACGGGAAGATAATAAACAAGGTATTTTACCTTAAATTATTCACGCGATTAAGACCCGTAATATATATATTTTAATAATGTGTAGAAATCGCGAAAGTTTATCAACATTTACAACACAACTAGGTTCTTTATATTTCTTAAACACTTGGCAACCACTGATTTCTGTTATTTTATTTCAGGATGAAGAATAGTTACACTAATACGAAGAATAGTCGCACCAACGCGCGTAGTAAGAAACTGCCAACTTCAACGACTCCTGAAAAACAAAGTGAAAAAGTGGTTATTTATCTATGTTAACTGCTGTTCTGTGACGCCAGTCAGGTTGCAACACAGACAAGGGATTTTCGACGGCGTATGTTTGGTTTTATTGGAATTACTCGGTTTTTAATTGATATTTGTGTTATTTCTAATTTCCTACTTATTTTTAAGGCCATAAATGATTTTATAATAATTTTCTTGAATTATATTGAAATTGAATTTGAGTAGATAAATGCACCTAATTTTGGGGGTGCTTAAATTGTACTCTTATTTTCAATAATTCTCGAAAACAAGATAATGTTTGCACCCTATATTTTATTATATTTACACATTATTATATTTAAAATAAAATACAATAGAAACATTACATGCTATAGTACTTTTTTTTACACAATACCTATATTTATAAAAGCAATCGCCATCCGTGTTAAAAACTCAATCGCGTTTGTAGTCGATACATAAAATAACTATTGTTATTTTATTACAAAAGTTTATTATTTTTAATAACTCAGGGGGTGTCATCTCCTTTAAAATTTGGTTTAACGGGCAGGGTCTACAAAAATGTGGCCACATTAGTCTAATTAGTAGATTATTTCAAAATTTTAATGAGCTGTTATTTCAATTGTAGCGTAATTTCTTTAAATTTCGGGACTTAATCGCGTGAATTATTTAAAGGTACGAACCTTTTATTTACCCGATGTTTCGATCGAATTGCACCGATCGTACTCACGGGTCGTCGTGATTACGTCACGATCGGTCGATCGTTCGTTTTAAAATAAATTATAATAAGAAGCACCTGCTTATAAAATCCATATCCATCCATACTAATACCTATTATAAATGTTAAAGTAACTCTGTCTGTCTGTCTGTTACGCTTTCACGCTCAAACAGCTAAACCGATTCAGATAAAATTTGGTATGGAGATAGTTTGAGTCCCGGGGAAGGACATAGGATAGTTTTTATCGCAATAACCGATCGCAAAAACCATACACGCGGGCGGAGCCGAGGGCGAAAGCTTGTACTAAATAAGTAGATAAAGCGGCGGCGGCGGTAGCCTAATGGCTAAGGCATCGCAATCTTAAAGTCGCGGGTTCGAATCCTACCCATTATACTACCGACATGCACTCCTAACACAAGTCATTGAGCTTACCTGGAGGGATCAACAAGATTGCTAGTTGCTAGTTGTCTTTATAAAAGAAAAAGAATAAAAAGCTCATTTCATTCTACAGGCGTTAAGGCATTAAAATAGTAAATCGATAATAACGTTTCATCCATAAAAGCTATGAAGGCCCAAACGATGTATATGCCGTAGTCGGATCGTAGAATTAAACATTTCGTGATGTGGCCAACTATATCATTAAATGGTTGTATTTCTTAATACGCCACCATTTAATGATTCGACTGATGGCGTAAAATTGAAATCGAAATTTAAATAAGTATACTAAGTCCGGCCTAGTTTAGTTGATCCAACTGTAAGGATCAACTAAACTAGGCCGGACTGAAGTAGGCGACAAGTGGTGGCATTTTTTGGAAGGAAATGGTGACAATCGATACGGAGGCGAGGCGAGGGGCGGGGGCGGTAACTAAACTAAGAGAATTAGAGATGCGATTATGCATTACATTGTCATAATTAGTATTACTAACTTGTTTTGTAAATATTGACTGCCTATATTAATGACTGCCTCTGTGGCGCGGTGGGAGTGTATCCGACTGCTACGCAAGAGGTCGTGGGTTCGATCCCCACCCAGGATAAAACTGACAACTGATATACATACTTATATATTTCTAAATACATACATATTATAGACTAGCTGTGCCCGCGACTTCGTTAGCGTGAAAGTCGGGTTTAAATTAAGGTAGTTTATGTTACGAAATAACTTCTGTGTAAATATGTTGGAAACAGTCCTGTCGGGTGACCCGCAATATGATTCAGCAGCGGAGAATCGTCTTAAACTCATCTATTAATAGCTTCAACATCCAAAAGCTTTGGGAAAATAAATACCTAAGTACCAAATACAGACTCTATGTATTCGTTAATTGTGTTTTTTGTTATTAATTTGTGTTTGTTTTCTTTTGGTCTATTGTTATTTTTATTATTTTACTGTTTTATTTATTATTTTTTTTATCTTCTGCATGACTTTTCCTGTTAAATTATAATAATGTCTATACATGTGTCATCTGTGTACTAAATAAAAATTGTTCTGTACTATTCTTTTAGATAGTTGGGTAATTTGGTGTGCGGCTTAAGAAGTGGGTTTTCTGTTGTTTTTGTTTCATTCTTTCAACGTTATACCTACTTATTACCTAATAAAAATTATAAGGTAATAAGTAGGCATTACGTAGAATAGAATTTGTACGAAAATTTTGTTACTTCCCACGCGATCGTAAACTTGTAAAGCCTACAAAGTACTTAAATGTGATCATTTTCCTTATAATTTTAGTATTTATATCAACTACCCAACATGAACCATTTAGCTGGCAGGGGGACACTTGACTCTAAAAATGTTCACTATAAAGCCTAATATTACACAAAGAAATCCTTAAATCTAAAAATAGTCTTCACAAAACCTTAACGCTTTTTAAAAGACCTATCTAATGATACCCCACACGATGGGGTAGGTGAGAAAAAAAAATCATCCCCACTTTACATATAAGACCCTTAAAAATAATGATTTTCTTTCATTTTTAGCGGCTTAAGTAATTTATTCATGCAAAGTTGCCACCTTCTAGCACTAATAGTCTCTGAGCTAAGCTGCGGACGGAAGGACATAAGGGAACTATAAGGGTTCCGTTTTGCCATTTTGGCTATAATGGGTGTATTTCATATAGTGTTGCAACGCAATACTTAAAAAATGGATTTTCCTTTGTCTGCAAAGATTTACAACTGAAATGCATATAGGTAAAACTGCTGTAACACTTTAGTAAACAAACACAGAGCGTGTCATGTGTGTCATGCCCGCGAAAATGTCAGATATCTCCAAAGGCACATACTAATCTATGGGTAGCCTTCAAATAAGTTACCATTAGCGGCGATGACGACAGTCAATGGTTTTTTAAAAATTAATTTACACTCTGTGGAGTGTTTTTATATGTTGTCTTACATTACAATGATGCAAGTAAGAAAAAAAAGACATGCACCCCCAGGCTCATGAATTTTCAAGCCTTCGCCATACATTTGGTCCGCGTTGACAGACAATGATCAACCACTCCCCTCCTCCCGTGTCGCCCGAACTACTCACACTTGGCCGATGTTGAATCATTCATTATCGTTGAATTGATGAACACGTAATCTCCAACTATAACCCCAAAACATGATCCTCGATGCACTGTGTGATGCGTGGTCAAACAAACGGACAGACGGACAAACATTTCTAAAAATGATAGCAATTTTAATTTTAAAACTTCTTTTACTAAGTATAGAACATTATTGAATACAACGCCATCTACTTTCAAAACCAGTGAAGTTTCTTCTTAAGGAATTATTTGATCACGGTGAACAATTTGATTTCATAGATGGCGCTGCATGTTTTTTTTTTACGTGTGTATGTCTTTTTTTAGCAATGAACACATCAATTCTGGAAAATGTCGAATACTTTTTAATTGTAATGTAATATTGTTTTTCATTTCTACTACGATTAATTCATTACTCTCAGCAGTGCATGCAATACCTACCTATAAATATCTTACCTAGGTGTATATTTAACTTGATTTTTAATATAAAAAATAATAACCAAAGTAAATAAGTTACCTACGGTCGAAAAAATAACTAAAACATTGAGAAAAATATTAAAAAAGGATAAAGATTATTTTAAAAAATACAAAAAGAACATAATCAGATATTAGATTCGAACCTGGGACTTCATCGTCAAAGTCCGCTAGCATAGCTTCGAGGCTATACGGTTCGCTACACACCACGTCAAAATAACTGTTCTTATGAAACTTAAAAATGTTGTGTTTAGCTCCTTATAGTTTTAGCGTGAAGTTATGTATGCCATGGGTTAGAATTATAGATAATGTCTAATTGTGGAAAATTTTGTGATAAACCATTAAGGTGCGACAAAAAATACGTTGCTACTCGTTCCCCATAGACGTTAGCGTAATGATTCATAGTGTAAATAATGTCCTATAGTATTTACTATAAAACTGCAAATTTTCATAAAGATCCGTCGAGTAGCTACTGTTTTATAACGAAAAATAGCTACAGACATTATCCCTTACTGCTTAGCTCCTATGGGAAAAAGCGTGATAATTTATAGCCTAAATGTTAATCTGGATCTATTAGATTGCACGTGCAAAATTTCAACCGAATCTGTCCAGTAGTTTTTGCGTGATGCGTGTTCAAACAAACAGACAGACAGACAGACAGACAGACAGACAGACAGACAGACATTTCTAAAAATGCAGCAAAGTGTTTAAATACTCTTTTCGAACATTTCCTCATATTTTTTTCACTAAGTTCGGCCATGTACAGACACGTGAAATTTACAATTTTATTATATGTATAGAAGATAGATAGATAAATAACACCCAGACACAGAATAAACCATCGTGCTCATCACACAAAGTTTTATCGTAGGTGGGGATCGAACCCACGACCTCTTGCGTAGCAGTCGGATACACTCCCACCGTGCCACAGAGGTAGTCAAAATGTAAAGTGGGATTTTTGGATTATGGTTTTTTTCTGTTCTACCCCATCGGGTGAGATATCATTAGATAGGTATTTTAAAAACGTATGTGAATGTATGTGAAAAAAATCACGGTAGTAGTATATATAGTCAAATTAAAAGGAAAACTATCACAGCTAAGTCGGCTTTACTAGTTTACGCGAGTAACAGCTGATCAAATGAGAAGTAACAATATTATCGTTCAAATTCCATTGAAAACTGTTATTATGTAGATAATAACGTTGTAAGTATAAAACAAAAAGAACAGACAGCCCACTTTTTAAGCCACATTATTCGGACTACGGAACCTTACATTTTGTGTGGCCCGACATGCACTTGCCCGGTTTTTTAAAATTAAACTATGGTTTGGATAATTTCAAAATTTTAAAATTTTATTAATATTATAATATAATATTAATAAAATTTCACGAAATTTAGTTGGTACAGGGCGTGCTCCGCAGCGATGCCCGTCGCGTGAAACGCAGCGGTGGGCACCGACACACTTCCCGGCTCGCATTTCTATAAACAACACCGCACGCGTTGCCTCTCCGTGAACAGACAAAACGTCCAACGTGACGCGAGACGCCACGCCACACGCGATGGGCAACGCCCCGTGTCTCCGTAAACAAGGCTCTATAAGTAACTAGCTTGCGTTCGCAACTGCGCCCACTTGGGGGTTGATTATCGCGATAAAAACTACCCTATCTCCTTCCCCAGGACTCAACCCATCTCTATAGGTACCTAATGTCATCTAGATCGGTTTAGTGGTTTAAGCTAGAAAAGGTAACAGACAGATAGAGTTACTTTCAAATTTATAATGTAACTGTTGACTGCATCTGTGGCGCGGTGGGAGTGTATCCGACTGCTACGCAAGAGGTCGTGGGTTCGATCCCCACCCAGGATAAAACTTTGTGTGATGAGCACGATGGTTTATTCTGTGTCTTGGTGTTATTTATCTATAATATGTATGTATTTAGAAATTATAAGTATGTTTATCGGTTGTCTGGTTTCCTTTCCATAGTACAAGCTCTGCTTAGTTTGGGATCAGATAGCTTTGTGTGAGTTGTCCCAAGATATTATGTAGGTTTGGACCATGCTTATCAGCTTATTCTCAATCATCAAATCAACTTTATATCGTCTAACTAACTTAGCATTACAATCTAAGGAATAATTATCAATTACATTAAGTACCTCATGACTATCTATGTCCGTACTATATTCGTCTTCCATGTTATGTACTGACACATATCTCTGCACCCTTTTCAAATTACCTTCTCGGTTGCAAACTTTACAGACATTCGTCTTAAACTTGCCGCCATTTTCTTCGTAGTTACCACCACACACCTTACATTTTTCATTTGTAGGATTCATGTAAGAGCTGCCTGTGTTTCTACGGAACCTTCCGTTGCCCCGCGAAGCGCTACCACTGGTTGTTAAATCACGGACAGTCCGCATGCAGCGGCTGCCGTCCGCCTTCTCGGTGTGACCACCGTCTCTAAACTTTTTATTACGCGACATAAAGTGTACTGAAGTCGCGCGTACATTTGATATACTGTCACTTCTACTGCTGCTAGTACAGTCTTCTACAAATACCGCGTTCCTCTCCGCCGCCTCCATGGATACAGCAATTGTATAAGCTCTATCAAATGTGATGGAGTCGTCTTCCGTGAATAGTTTTTGACGGATATCGTCACTCCTCAACCCACAAACGAACTGGTCCCTTAAATTTTCCGCCAATGAATCCTTAAACCCACAGTTCTTAATTAATGTTTTTAATTCAGCCACATAAGCCGACACATTTTCGTTTTTATTTTGTATTCGTTGCCGGAATTTAAACCTCTCCGCCAACTGATTCGGTTTGGGGTTGAGGTGGTTTTCCATGAGTCGCGTGAGATCCTCATATGTTTTTGAGGATGGTTTTTCTGGTGTACACAAATCCACCAACAATTCATACGCCTCACTTCCCATTACTGTTATTAATGTGGCTACTCGCAATTCCGGTTTCACCGCGTTAACTATGAAGTATTGTTCCAATCGGTCGACATACGATTCCCAATTGTCATTAGTAAGACTAAAAGGTGCTATTTTACCAATAGCCATCTTGTATTTGTTTGGAAAATTTTATAAACAATATGCGCACGTTCTTTTCAAACTCTTTGCCACTGAAATGTATGAAATTTATCCAGGATTCTGAGAAGGTGTAGAACCAAGTTGAATAGTAGAGAAACGAGAGAGAGCCTTCAGACGCAGAGTCACAGACCAATTAGATATAAGTACTACCTATGCAGAGTACTTTAATTAAACTAAGAGCCTTCAGTCAGACAGGCGTCGATAGAGAAATGCCAATATTGCTAGAGATGTGCCTATATTACAGTAGAAGTGTTCGCAATGATTATTTAACAAGTAACGTTGTTATAAATGCTATAATAACGGTATTACGTTAAATCGCGTGTTATTTTAGCGATATCGTTATTGGTAGTGTTGCCGATTATGCTCTTATGAGGAAGAGGATGAGAATAAATTGATGAGGACAAGGATGAGGAAAGAGAATAGAATATTGAAAAGCACTTGTAATTTGACGTGTATAAATTTTTGGCATGATTTGAGATAATTTCTTTAATGTTCTTGCCCATTGATTGAATATATATAATATATTATTACGTATTTTACACCCTGCATGCATTTATTAAAGGAGATGCTGATATCATCTCCTTTAATAAAAATCGTACAGAAGTCGGTATATCATCATAAATAGATACAAAGACGATAAACATGAAATTAAAAAATACAAGAATCCGACTTAAAAGAGACTAAAAAATATTAATAAATATTGGGCATGCCTCGGTTTGACATGTTCACTTCTGACACATACAGAAGCATGAAAATCTAAAATGCTTACCTAATTATGCGGTTCTGCTAGTTCATGTCGTGAAAAAATAATAATAATAATATCTTGAGACAACTTACACAAAGCTATCTTATATCAAACTAAGCAGAGCTTGTACTATGGAAACCAGACAACCGTTAAACATACCTACTTATATTTTTTAAATACATACATGCAGCATAATGAGATCTGTACGGTTAGGAATCACTTATTTATACACTTATTAAATATACATATATATAATAATAATAATAATAATATCTTGGGACAACTCACACAACGCCATCTGATCCCAAACTAAGCAGAGCTTGTACTATGGAAACCAGACAACTGATAAACATACTTATATATTTCTAAATACATACATATTATAGATAAATAACACCCAGACACAGAATAAACCATCGTGCTCATCACACAAAGTTTTATCCTGGGTGGGGATCGAACCCATGACCTCGTGCGTAGCAGTCGGATACGCTCCCACTGCGCCAAATAGGGCAGTTTTTGTTTAAAATTATAGAATGATTCTTCCTCATAAATTCCTCTTAATAAATGAGGAAGCAGAAGAGGATGCGGGATCGTAAAAATAAGAGAAGCTTCCACATTATGAGGAAGAGGAATCCTCCCCCCTAGGGGAATCAACCCTAGTTATTGGCAACGAATAACGACACCTCAGGCGCCATTAATTTATTACGTAATACGATTTAGGGAGGTCGATCATGTCTATTTTTGTAACAAAGGTTGGGAGGTGGGAGGTCTTGGTAGTTCTTACTTACGTAAGATCACAAAAATGTTATAAGTTAAGATTATACTTCGAAAAAGCGCGAAAAATACGCGTATCCACGTGAGTACGGAGGTAGGTACAAGAGAAAAAAACTTTAAAGTAAAACGTAAGTCATTGTTTTTAAACTTTCGCAATTTTTATACATATTATATATATTTCGGGCCTTAATCGCGTGAATTATTTAAAGGTACGAATATATATAACCTTTAAATAATTTACGCGATTAAGTCCCGAAATATATCTAAAACGTAAGTCGATTCTGTATTACTGAAAAATGAAAATTAAAACAAGTCTGACTGAAGTATATTCATTTTTCTTTTAGATTCTAAAGTAATAAATATGAAAGAGGGGGAGGGATGTCGGTCGATTTTCATTATTTAAGATAAGTGTACGGGGAGGGCGGGAGTCAAAATCGCTTTACATAATGAGCGAATGGTGCCTTACGAGAAACGTTAGCGGTAACGGAAATGCGTTATGTTACTTTTGACGTATAATATATTACTCGTTATTAATATGATTATCTTTGTATTTGGTTGCTATATTTTGATGGTGTAAACTTTCCAAAAACATTTATTACCTTTACTATGAGGCTTCTCTAGATTATGTAAAAAAAACACCTTTTGAAGTTCCAAAATATAAAATTCGATTTTAGTTAATTATTCGATGTTAGTTAAATATTCGATATTTGTTAAATATTCGTTATAATTATTTTCGTTATCGTTCTTTTGTTATTTTGGTAGCAAGCAATACTCGGGAAGTAACACGAAACATTTAAGTTATGTTCTGTGATATACGATATATGTAGGTATCGATCGTGTGTTATCGATTCTGGCCATTCTGGGAAGCAGTACCAGCGTAAATTTAATTCTTAGCTGCTATTTAATTTAATTAATAATGTTTTATTTTGAAATATGTACATAGTTATATAATCTGTACATCTACATTACAATGAGATTGTAATAAACATAACCTCAATCCCTAAAAATAATAAAGTTATAAACGAGCTTATTATTCTGAGCTCAATCTAGACAAAAAATTGATGATTTTCTATATATTACAAGTTAACAAAACAAACAATGTATAGATAGTTTATAGAGTGCTTTGTTCCTATTTGCAAAAACGCTAGTAAAACAGTCCAAACAATAAATGCCTCATGTGCCCCAAACGATTATTTTGGGGCACCCTCCGTCGAGCGCGCAACTCACACTTGGCCAGTGTCGGGGGCACTTAATGCCCCACCCCGTCATTAGCATGTTAGATCCGACACTACCATTTGCCTCTTATGCCCCCAGAATCAAATCCTGGATCCGCCCCAGCTTTTGTATACTAAATAAAATCTATAACGCCACCAGACATTATTTACCGGCATTTACAAAAGGCCGCGGCAATTTGTCATTCCACGGACCAAATGTTGATGTGTCCATGAAAACTGATGTCCGCGGAATCTGTATCACCCGACAGTACTCTTAATGGTATTATAGGTATAAATAAAATTTAAGATACTTATTTCACCAAATTGATTCGAAGTTAGGTTAGAACTGCGACCACACGCGCAAAATATGAGGGAGCGAAGCGAGAGGGCCGCGGTAGTGGCTGCCAAGCGCCGGTTTAATAAACAAGAAAATATAGTTCTCTATTAAATTAATTCTTAATACTGCCATGCCATTAGTAAGTATACAGTCATAACAATATCAAGCTATATTATCATGGTCATCCTACTACCTACAAAATCGAAGTTGACGACACTGAGATTCATCTACAATTTGCCTTAGGCATCCTGTGAAACGTCTAGAACGCCCCGACGCGTTTGTCTATATCCGTCCTAAGTCCTAATAAGATTCGATTCGAGACCTTCGACCGACCTGCTTTAACATTTAAATTTTGGCGGCAAAACACAGTTCAAGTTTTCAAAACATGCCATGCGTAAATTAAAATTTTACGACATAGATATATATATAGTTGACTGTGACCTAAAGATTTTCGTGTTTCCCGCTGAAACACTGATAAATCCAATGTGTGTGTGACGTAATGATGTGATAGTTTTTAAACGAACACTGTCACTGTGGTAATAGTCAAATTGTAAACAAACAATACTTGTAAGATTCGTTTTTTACTCAAGATTCTATAAAAAATGTCTTCAAAGTCGTATAAAAGATGTTTCGTACCTTTATGTCGAAATACACATATCAAAAACCCTTCTAAATTATTTATCCACGTGCCACAATCGCAAAACCTTCGTGTAAAGTGGCTGCAGTTAGCACGACGTGATCCGACCAGTCTATCGCCAAAATCTACAATTTACTTTTGTGAGGATCACTTTGATGTGAGTAGTATTTAATATTTATTGTATGTACATTATAATATCGACATTTTGAGTTGTTTATTATTGTGTATAAACGCACATTACAGCTTCCTAAGGACATGGAAAACTACATGGAGTACGTTATTATGGGTTCTATCACGACAATACGAATGAAACCCTCCTGTTTACCTTCTAGATTTGAATGTCAACCTGATCGTATAAAGAGAACGGCCAAAAGTATGCCTCGGTCAGTGGCGGTAAAAAGACAGCGTGCTTCTTTAATACAAGAAATACTTGCGGATACAGAAACTAAAACTGTGGCTACACCATCCACTAGTTCCATAGAATCGAAACGCAAGGTTGACAATTGTTTTGTACCAATGTGTCCATCTAATTCCGCAAAGTTTCCAAATAAATCCTTTGTAACTGTTCCTGCTGAACCACATTTAAGAAAGAAGTGGTTTCAAGCGGCGAAGTGTAATTACGAGTATTCTTTAAAGACTTTCATCCGATGTTGTGAAGACCATTTTGATGTAAGTTAATCATATTTCTGTAAGATCTCATTTTGCAGGCTTCGCACAGTCTTTTCTTCATTATCCATACCCTGGGCTTTGGTAAATCCAGAGTGAAGTGAGAGTGAAGTCACTGGGGTACTATGTTTTTAAAGTACTGAAAAAAGATAATGAGATCCAAACGGTTAGGAATAACATATTTATACACATATATATTATAGTACTCGCTGACCCACCCAATTGTATGCATCAATTTTCCGAGCTTTTGCAACATTTTTCTGATCTGCTCCTATTAGTTGTAGCGTGATGTTATATAGCCTATAGTCTTCTTTGATAAATGGGCTATCCCCACAATATACAACTGCCTCTGTGGTGCGGTGGGAGTATTGGACTGCTACACAAGAGGTAGTGGGTTCGATCAAGTTTTTGTTTTATATATATCAAATCAGCTTTAGTATACTTACTAAACTTGTTTATGATATTATACAGAATTCATATTTGCATTCAACAGTTGGAGAATGACTTGGAAAATTGGATTAAATTTAAACTTGTAGGAGGAAAACTTTTTCTTAAAAAAGGTGTGGTACCTCAGTACTTTAAATGCCAAAATAAAATGATGCCGTTAAAAGATACAACAATGCCAACGAAAGATACAACAATGCCATTGAAAGATACAATGATCCCATTAAAAGATACAATGATGCCATTGAAAGAGACAATGATGCCATTGAAAGATACAATGATGCCATTGAAAGAGACAATGATGCCATTGAAAGAGACAATGATGCCATTGAAAGATACAATGATGCCATTGAAAGAGACAATGATTACATTGAAAGATACAACAATGTCATTAAAAGATACAATGAGGCCACTTAAAGATACTATGATGCCATTGAAACACATACCACTAATACTGAAAAGGAAGAGACACAAAATTCTTAAGAGCACTGATATGACAGGTTTGCTTTTGATTTATTTTTATATATAGCTGTGCTACTTGACATAAAATCACCGAATGGTTGAATGGTTTTGACTAGAAGCGTCAGTCAAAACCACTTTTGACCTAACAAAAGCACTATTGGCCAATGATTATTAGGCAAAACTACTATTGACCAACCTGCGCAGTCGAAAGTGCTTATGCCTGTTATTTTAGGGTAATGTACGAAAATACAGAACCCTTATAGGATCACTCGTGTTTCTGTCTGTCCGTCTGTCACAGCCCATTTTCCCTGAATCTACTAAACCGATAGTTACATTTTTTTTTAGTTAAAAGTACTTTTGAGCGGTAGAGTTTTGCCTGGGACTTATATAATACATACTGGTTTTCGACCACGGCTCAACCCGCGTGGTTGTCGGTTATAGCGATAAAAACGTATATCCATTCCTGGGGCACAAACTAAATTTCATCAAAATTGGTTCAGCAGTTTGAGCGTTATGCAAACAGACAGACACAATTTTTTTTAAGGACTCCCGCAGTAGTTTACAAGCCCTGTGTTGCGGGAAACTTCACAAACATACAAGTCACGGACACAAAGTACTAGGAACAACAATTTGTGGATCACAGAAAGTGGTGTCCCATGTGGGAATCGAACCCACGACCTCTTGTGTAGCAGTCTGACACTCTCACACCGCGCCGCAGAGGCAGTCAATTACTTTCACATTTATAATAATAATAATATCTTCACACTCACACAAGCTATATGATCCCAAACTAAGCATAACTTGTACTATGGAAACCAGACAAGTAGTAAACATACTTATATATTTCAAAATACATACATATTATAGATAAATAATACCCAGACACAGGATAAACCATCATGCTCATCACACAAAGTTTTATCCTGGGTTGGGGATAGAACCCACAACTTCTTGAGTAGCAGTCGGACACACTCCCACCGCGCCACAGAGGCAGTTGAATATAGCATAGAATTTTTAAAATAATTGTTATTTTAATGGCTAAATTTTTAATTGAAACTTTAGGGCATTCGGATTTTAATATAATTTTTTATAAGCCGTTAACAACCTTTGAATTTGATCAAACCTTTATATATCTTGTTTAATGAAGAAATATTTTATATCTTATATTTCAGATCCAATTATAGAGAAACATACTGTCACCAGCGCTCATAGTAACAAACAGTTAGCTGCACCGACCGCTGACAAACTGAGAGGAACAGACAATGAAATACCTGAGGTAATAGAGGAATCTCAGAGTTCGGAGGCCAACAATACAAGTAGTCACACCACAGGAGTTGGTGACACGAACAAACGCAGAAAAAAACGGACAGCTGATGTTAAATTACCTGAGGTAACTATACTTAGCTAGAATAATTGTCTATTGTCTCAGGCGCGGTAACAGAACTTTTTTTGTTAATAATAATAATAAATATAATAATTTGACTGCCTCTGTGGCGCGGTGGGAGTGTATCCGACTGCTAAGCAAGAGGTCGTGGGTTCGATCCCCACCCAGGATAAAACTTTGTGTGATGAGCATGATGGTTTATTCTGTGTCTGGGTGTTATTTATCTATAATATGTATGTATTTAGAAATATATAAGTATGTTTATCAAGTGTCCGGTTTCCATAGTACATGCTCTGCTTAGTTTGGGATCAGATAGCGTTGTGTGAGTTGTCCCAAGATATTATTATTATTATAATTAAAAGGGATAGCGCAGTCCTGGGCTATACGTCAATGGTTGCCACTGAATCACCAGACTCTAGTGGCCGTTTATTTATAGTTATTTTGTTATGCAGGCCAGGGAGCTTGTAGTGAGTGTATACAAGTTCCTACAAGCGGAGTACGAGTTCCTGAAGCATTATATAGGAGATATCTGCGACTTGAGCTCTTTGAGCAATGTGCTGAAGCGAACATCTGACGCGTGCGGCGTGCGCGAGTGCACCGTGAGACACGTCTTGCGCAAGACATGGCCACAACGCGACCTCAATGTAGCCGAAGTGGGCAGCGAGCAAGCTGAGGGGGAGTTCACTTGTGGGGACTCTGAGATAGAAGAACAAGATAACAGGTGAGTGTCACATAGACGTCACTGTCGAGAGTAGAACTGTGACGCGGAGTGTGACATTTCAAATGTCACACTCCATATGATGTGTAGTTCACACGATGCCGAGGGCTTGTTTCAAAAAATAATTCAATCAAAGATCGCTGAAATGTTTTTCATAATTTTCACTAAGTTTGTTCATCAATAATTTAATATTAATAGAAAATAAAATCAATTAAAATAAAGATAAAGCTTCGCTATGCGTCAATAATGCAATCAAATATGACCCCATTGTTGGTGCAATACTTATGCCGTATATTGGGCGATATTGAAATTATATCACATCTTTTACTAGCCCATTATTATCATAATCTGTTCTTCTTGCAGTTCAATCTTAGAAGAGGAATCAAATACAATAGACTGGGTCGACGAACCTGAAGATAATGTTGAACAAGCGGACGACGACAGGTGTGTGTGACACTGTATGTCACTTTGGTATTACCGTGTAGGATCAACGTGACACTGACGCGGAATGTGACACCGGCTCCACACGTTGACCCCAACGTTAGTATGTTGTGCCGGCGTAACAATGACGTGGGGTTTGAGTCCGTGATGCTGATTGTGTCACTAATGTGAAACATTGAGGCAGTGGGGTAACTCTGACGTAAAGTTCAAAAGCGAGAAGTGGCGTGTGATTCTGTAACTTATAGTGTGACCAATATACTTAGTTTATACTGCCGTGGAGTGTGACATTGACGCTAGTGTGAGAACGTAGAATGTAACCCCTAATTCATCAACAGCATTTTCATTAGCGAATGTTTTGTCTTTGCTTTTAATTCTATTTTTAAAATAGAATTGAAGATAAAACATTCAAGTTAAAATGCTGTTCTTCACACTGTGTCTCTGATACTGAGACGCAGAGTGTGTGACACTGACGCTCAGGGTGACACAGCAAGCTGTACTAGTGTGACAAATGTTGATTCATATTGGTTTCAGTGAGGAGCGAGACGGGTGTGAAGTAGAGGAACCGGACATAGATATAGACGATTATGAAGTCAAGTAAGCATTGCACAGTGTTTTATGAACCCAGTTTTCGGACATCCCTTTTTATTGTAAAATCGAATAGATCTCATCATTTACAAACACATTTGTTTTAGCCCATTTATCTATCACTTGTAGTTTTCGAGAAAAAAAAATGTAAATCATATTTTTTTTATTTTGAGTTTGAAATATATTATTTTCTCCCAAAATAAAAAAAAAACGTTACAAATATGAATCCTGTTGTTTTAAAGCATGAACGAACCTTATATCTTTGTTAAATCAAGATATATACGAAATTTTCGATTTTCAGATTTTTTATTTTTTCGAAAATTTCTCTCTTGATCAGAAAGTCTAAGACTAAACGTCCAACATCACAAAATGTCTAATGAGCAGTAAGAGCCTAATTGTAGCATTTAATTATCAGGTGGTCTGTATAGCATAATGTCTATTTAGCAAATCGTCATTTTTAAAATGTGTACACTCATAATAAAAATTGTAAACTGTAAGAAATATATATATTTTTAAATCTGGATTAAATTAAAAACTAACACAAATTATTCTGAATTTAACAACGTTTATCAAAAATTGAAAGGAGCTATTATACCTATAGTATATAGCTTTTTGGCGAACTAATTTCTTGCATTTGTCCTTTACTAGGTTAGTTCTGTTTTTTATCGAAATAAGCTTTACAAGGATGTTTACAAATTATCTTGTTTTCGTCTTTGTTGATTGTAATACATGTACTACACATTGCGCTGGGAGCATCTCCATAGTGTTAACCCTTCTTTATTTGTCGTATTTAAATTGTACCTGTGACTAATCGCAGTATTAAATCTTCTTAGCTTGTGACTTTCGAAAATAAGTGTCAATCATTCGCTACTAGTAAATAGACCTGGAAGGAGTCTGTACATTATTATAATGTCCGATGTCCGTTTCCCTGCCATGCCGGTGTAATGTCACGATTTCTTAAATAGACCTTTGACCAGACATTTTGAGAATGTGATGATTTCTTAAATAGACATTCTGCTATACAGACCATCCGATAGTTGGACATTTTGCTAATGAGGCTTACTGCTCATTAGACGTTTCGTGATATTGGACGTTTTGCTACTTAGAACTTTTGATCAGGACCTGAAAATTATATAATAATGTTTATCACTTACTCTACATGCCATATAAATTTCACATCCCAATTCTCTACAGTAAATTAATTAACACATTGTCTTGTTTAATTACAGACCTTTAGATCCACTTAAGACTGAACCGGTAGACATCAAGACAGAGTTCACAGATTTGAATCCGTAGTGAGTATATACGTTTGTTTCTTTCTAATAAATACACACATTATATTTTATACTGAGTGGTTAAAATGTTTTAAGTCACATACATCTGTTTTACATAAAATTACAATATTTCGACTAACATCTTGCAAACATTAATATTATCATTATCTTAAAATTATTCCATTAATAACATATTTTGGTTTTGTCTGTACAGTTCAATCGCAGAAGAAAATTCAAGATGTGGTATCTCGGATATTGAACAAGACGACATTGAACTAACGGGCGATGAAAGGTGAGAGTAAGTGTGACACTGTGAACAGTCTTACTGTGACGTGCAGTGTGACACTATAAACAATCTTACTGTGACGCGCAGTGTGACACTGTAAACATCCTTACTGTGACGTGCAGTGTGACACTGTAAACAGTCTTACTGTGACGTGCAGTGTGACACTGTAAACAGTCTTACAGTGACGTGCAGTGTGACACTGTAAACAGTCTTACTGTGACGTGCAGTGTGACACTGTAAACCGTCTTACTGTGACGTGCAGTGTGACACTGTAAACATCCTTACTGTGACGTGCAGTGTGACACTGTAAACAGTCTTACAGTGACGTGCAGTGTGACACTGTAAACATCCTTACTGTGACGTGCAGTGTGACACTGTAAACATCCTTACTGTGACGTGCAGTGTGACACTGTAAACAGTCTTACAGTGACGTGCAGTGTGACACTGTAAACAGTCTTACAGTGACGTGCAGTGTGACACCGTAAACATCCTTACTGTGACGTGCAGTGTGACACTGTAAACAGTCTTACTGTGACGTGCAATGTGACACTGTAAACAGTCTTACTGTGACGTGCAGTGTGACACTGTAAACCGTCTTACAGTGACGTGCAGTGTGACATTGTAAACAGTCTTACTGTGACGTGCAGTGTGACACTGTAAACAGTCTTACTGTGACGTGCAGTGTGACATTGTAAACAGTCTTACTGTGACGTGCAGTGTGACACTGTAAACAGTCTTACTGTGACGTGCAATGTGACACTGTAAACAGTCTTACTGTGACGTGCAATGTGACACTGTAAACAGTCTTACTGTGACGTGCAGTGTGACACTGTAAACAGTCTTACTGTGACGTGCAGTGTGACACTGTAAACCGTCTTACTGTGACGTGCAGTGTGACACCGTAAACATCCTTACTGTGACGTGCAGTGTGACACTGTAAACAGTCTTACAGTGACGTGCAGTGTGACATTGTAAACAGTCTTACTGTGACGTGCAATGTGACACTGTAAACAGTCTTACTGTGACGTGCAGTGTGAAACTAAACCGTCTTACTGTGACGTGCAGTGTGACACCGTAAACTCCTTACTGTGACGTGCAGTGTGACACTGTAAACAGTCTTACAGTGACGTGCAGTGTGACATTGTAAACAGTCTTACTGTGACGTGCAGTGTGACACTGTAAACAGTCTTACTGTGACGTGCAGTGTGACACTGTAAACAGTCTTACAGTGACGTGCAGTGTGACACTAAACAGTCTTACTGTGACGTGCAGTGTGACACTGTAAACAGTCTTACAGTGACGTGCAGTGTGACATTGTAAACAGTCTTACTGTGACGTGCAGTGTGACACTGTAAACAGTCTTACTGTGACGTGCAGTGTGACACTGTAAACAGTCTTACTGTGACGTGCAGTGTGACACTGTAAACAGTCTTACAGTGACGTGCAGTGTGACACTGTAAACAGTCTTACTGTGACGTGCAGTGTGAAACTAAACCGTCTTACTGTGACGTGCAGTGTGACACCGTAAACATCCTTACTGTGACGTGCAGTGTGACACTGTAAACAGTCTTACAGTGACGTGCAGTGTGACATTGTAAACAGTCTTACTGTGACGTGCAGTGTGACACTGTAAACAGTCTTACTGTGACGTGCAGTGTGACACTGTAAACAGTCTTACAGTGACGTGCAGTGTGACACTAAACAGTCTTACTGTGACGTGCAGTGGGACACTGTAAACAGTCTTACAGTGACGTGCAGTGTGACATTGTAAACAGTCTTACTGTGACGTGCAGTGTGACACTGTAAACAGTCTTACTGTGACGTGCAGTGTGACACTGTAAACAGTCTTACTGTGACGTGCAGTGTGACACTGTCGCGGAGTGTGACTTTGACGCGTGTTGTAAGAGTAATGTGACACTGACGCGAAATGTGACACTGTGACGCCACCTAAAATACTGTGATCATTATACAGGGTGTATTTTTGAAACGGGTCAGTAAGGGCAAGTACCTTAACCGTTGCAGTTACAGCAAAACGTTCTTAGAAGACCTTCCCTAACTTTTTGACATACTTTGAACTGCATTCACAGATTTTGTAAAAAACTTACAGTTGGCAAAAAAAATGCAAAAAGTCCAAAAAATTTTTTTTTATGCCAATCGATTCTATTTCATGTGGGGATCAAAAAACTCTATGAAACCATTTTAGCTTTCAGTACTAGAAAAGACAGAAATCGCCAAAAACGTTTCCCATACATTTCGGCAACAGAAACAAATTTCTACGATGGTCGAACTTTTTGTTATGGCCAGGAAGTGGGTAGAATTGACTGTAAAGTAAATAAAAATAATTTTTACCTTCAAATTTCGAATTTCATTCGAAAATCTGTGTGTCAGCTGAGAAACTTCGTATGAGTTATTATTAATTAAGGATTTTCGCTAAAATGTCTTCTAATCGTGAAAAAATTGACTTATTAGAAGCGTATTTTGTCAATAATCGAAATGCGGGAGCTGCATTAGTGTGGTACCGCAATAAGTATCCGTTGCGACATGTGCCAACAAGAAAGGTTATTAGAAATCTTTTGAAAAACCTGGAATTGCAGGGTTCTTTCAAAAGAAAGCGGCAGCCTCGTGTGGACATGGACACGGAGATTGCGGTTCTGACTTATGTCGAAGCATATCCAGAGGTATCGTCCAGGCATGTCGCCTTTGAAGTAGGTGTATCCCACTCCCTTGTGATAAAGATATGGAAGAAATACGGCTACAAGTGCTATCGATATGGGCGCATAGTTCAAGTGTTACATCCGGGTGATGATGTTCGAAGGCTTACTTTTTGCAGGTGGCTAAGAGGAAAAATAAGCAGAGATCATGAATTTTTAAATTACATACTGTGGTCAGACGAAACGAATTTTTCCAATAACGGTATGTACAACAGAAAAAATCACCACTATTGGTCCAAAGAAAATCCACTAAGAGTTACGGCAAGTCATAATCAGGTTCGCTTCTCATTCAACTGTTGGTGTGGTATAATGTCCAATCGAGTTATAATGGTGGAATTTTATGAAGGGAAACTGAATTCTGCCATGTATAATGAAGTCATTTTACACCATCTTGAAAACGAGATGGACGAATGGCCCCTGTCGGAATTGCGAAAAGTTCATTTTCAACAAGATGGTGCTCCGCCACATAACAGTCACCTTTCACGTTCCAATTTGAGCCGCCTATTCGGTACACAGTGGATAGGTACACATGGTCCAACACAGTGGCCACCTCGTAGCCCCGATCTAACACCACTTGATTTTTTTTTATGGGGCTTCGTGAAAAACGAGGTGTATAAGACGACGTACGCCAGTGTTCAAGAGCTCAAGGATGCATTAATGACCATTTTACGTAATATTCATCCCAGAACATTATTAGCCGCCATTCGTTCAGTGCAAAAAAGGATAGACTTATGTATTCGTGAAAATGGAAATCATTTTGAGCAATTTATTTCATAAACCAATTTCTAAAATGTTTAAATGATTTTTTTTATTTAAAAAAGTTTAAAATTTTACCTGTCCTATGAGTTTCGAGTTGATTTATCATATTTCCGTAGGAAATGTATGGGAAACGTTTTTGGAGATTTCTGTCTTTTCTAGTACTGAAAGCTAAAATGGTTTCATAGAGTTTTTTGATCCCCACATAAAATAGAATCGATTGGCATAAAAAAAAATTTTTTGGACTTTTTGCATTTTTTTTGCCAACTGTAAGTTTTTTACAAAATCTGTGAATGCAGTTCAAAGTATGTCAAAAAGTTAGGGAAGGTCTTCTAAGAACGTTTTGCTGTAACTGCAAAGGTTAAGGTACTTGCCCTTACTGACCCGTTTCAAAAATACACCCTGTATATGACAGTATTTTAGATAATATTGACAACGTACTTGTTATTTCTTTACAGCAAGAAGCGAGTACAGTTCGATTGTGAAGTAGCAGTAGAAGTGAAGACAGAGTCCACAGATGAACTGAACTCACAGTAAGTATATAATAAAGCTGTTCTGTAATAAGCAAGGAAGTAGTAACGAAGTACATATGCGTTTCAAATAAGAAGATAATCGCGATCGCGTCAACTTCACTCTGAACTTGTCAAAATTGTAACGCTAGCAACAAAAACTACCAAGTCGGGTGAAGTACGTATGTGTATTATGGTAATGGAACGGACGGAATATTTATTTTCTTTTAACTATGTAGGTACCTACCTAACATTTTTCTTTATTATAATATTATTAGTATTCTTTATTATTCAATAAACACGAAACAGAAATAAGTAAATAGGCAAAGTATAAGAATATTCTACACTTTAGTGTCAGACGCAATATTTTTTACCTAAAACATAATAATAATAATAATAATATCTTGGGACAACTCACACAAAGCTATCTGATCCCAAATTAAGCAGAGCTTGTACTATGGAAACCAGACAACCGATTAACATACTTATATATTTCTAAATACATACATATTATAGATAAATAACACCTAGACACAGAATAAACCATCATGCTCATCACACAAAGTTTTATCCTGGGTGGGGATCGAACCCACGACCTCTTGGATAGCAGTCGGATACAGTCCCACCGCGCCACAGAGGCAGTCAATATTAATACATGTAATATTACCTGATTAGTATAAAATAATTTAATTTTATTGTAGTCAACAACCCAATTCCTTTAATAATTTTTATTTTATTATTTTTCAGCAACAACTGCGCTGAATTTGATGAACAACGTACCCCTAGAGATACAACCAGCGACAAGAATACAACTGAATTGAAGCATAACGACTGTACAGAAAATAATACCCATAATTGTAACTCTATAAAAGATATCCAAAAATCAAAATCAAAAAATAATCATAAATCTTCACCTATGTTCGACTATAGATAGAGATAGTTCAATATTTTTTTAGTTTAAAAGGCGTCAAAACGGGCCATTTTTACGGCAATTTATGGCGACAATCCTGTGGCCGGTAACATGGCAGTACTCTCCAATATTGAATTGATGGTTGCCTGAGCGATATATTGCTGCTCCGCTCCTATTAGTCGTAGCGCGATGTTATATAGCCTATAGCCTTCCTCGATAAATGGGCTATCCAACAAAAAATGAATTTTTCAAATCGGACCAGTAGTTCCTGAGATTAGCGCGTTTAAACAAACAAAGAAACTCTTCCGCTTTATAACATATTATCCGCAATGTTGCCTGGCCAATTTTGTTGTTTCAGTCACCCTCGATAACGATAAAAATAAAATAACCAGGTAAAAATATGTCATGAAGTGTTGTAAAAAATATGTTCATTTATTAATTTAATGTGTTACTTAATTTAAAATCATAAAGAGAAACACTGAAAGTAAATAATTTGACCATAGAAAACTAGATCCGGCGCTGTCCTTGAGCCTTGTATATGACCACGCATTTCTGAATAAAATTGTAATTATGTATAAGTCAATTCTGTCAACTACAATAGTGAATCTTATTAATATACATTGTACTATAATAAGCATTTCTTTTATTTCACCAACCATCGTTTTTGATTTATTTTGTTGATAAATGAATAGATACTATTATAAATGTGAAAGTAACTCTCTCTGTCTGAATACAATAGAAAATATTTTTATTTTCAAGAACATGGTGAGGTCCAGGTCTTATAAAAAATCGTTGCAGCATATTCTGCCAATTGTGACGTGCAAAAATTTAAACATTGTACGTTAGTTAAAATACAAATATTATATAGTATAAAACACAATCATAGTAATAAAAAAATCCAGTAGTTCCTGAGATTAGCACGTTTAAACAAACAAACAAAGCAAACAAACTCTTCCGCTTTATAATATTAGTATATATATTTTCATAATGTGTACAAATCGCGAAAGTTTATCAACATTAATTTATTGTTACAGTGGTTCAAGCTTCAGCGCGACCGGGGAATACTCGTTATGCTATAAGTACTAGTATAGTATTATATTATCTGTGCTATAAGAGAAAGCACACTTTTTTGCTAGACAGACATACAAAATTTCACATGTTCCATGCGTTGGATTTTGAAGTGATGAATGAGTTTTAAAGTACCTACAACACAACATCGTCAGTGGTAAGATTGCTGGCAAGTCTTTGTCAATTCATCGAGTGATGTAATCGATTGGTTAGAAAAAGTTAGGCATTGGTTAGAAAAAGTCATTCATACTCTATGTACGCAATTTAGAGATGATGATTTTTTTAATAGAGATGAGATCGAACCCCGGCTAAGACGCAGATGTTGAAATTTATAGGTGAAAAATTAACAAGAGGAAAAATAAGAAATAGAGAATAACTGTGATGGTGGGAGTTCTTCTTCTTCTTTAAGTTTATGGCATCTAGCCGTTTTAACGGCTAATTTCTGCCAGTGCCATTTTTACAATTCATGAGTTGTAAAAATGGCGGCAAACTGACCGGCCATTATTTTTACAGCTCCGAGTTTAACTTGTAAAAAATGATTTGAATACGTGTTAATTGACTTGAGAACGAGACTATGTGTATCATAGAGTAGTTTAAGTATAGTAGGTATAGAGAGCCGTCTCTCCCGAATGAAACGTAGTCACCTTATTGAAACACACTAACGCCATCTATAATCCAGTTCGTAAACTAAAAGGCCCTACCTAGTTATACATGTATCTATCTATACGCGTATTGCTAGGTATAATATATTTATAGGTGTATTATGGGAGTTCGGCATGGAACTAAAAAATAAAAACACATTTATGAGCGAGTTGTTTATTGATTATAAAAAGACGTCAATATACAATGAAAGAAAATTAAATGTGGAATGAAGTGTGCTACTTTGAAGTTCACAATACAAACGTACGAAATACAAAAAATAAAAGTACAAGTACGAGACTTGCTGCAGACCGCAGAGCTTGCTGTCGCGGCCGTGTCAATACCGACATGAACTGCAGACTGTACATATCACAAGAGAGACAAAAGGTCATCCAGGTGTAAAGCTATGGTACTCACAATCCTTAAAATGGCTCTGGCACGAAAGTTGTTCTTTGCCTGTGCACTGGGCAAAAAACGCGCACTTTACATAAAGGGCACGTCTAATGCTTATTTTTAAGAAGTCCGAGCATCATGAGCATTATAATTAGAAGTGCCCTTTATGTGATGTATATTTCGCAATATGAGTATTTCACAAAAGGTGCACATTTTATTGAAAATGGTTTTAAAAATAAAAATCGTTCGTTCATTAAGTTTTAGTAATTTAGACATAAAACAATAAGGATCTCGTGTACCTACATGTTTTGTATAAGGTAAAATAATACGTAGGTACTTTATGTAACAGTTTGTGTGAAAACTTTTGAGTAAACCTAAATAATAATATAAATAAACGCTAAATTTGTTTTAATAAACGATTACAAATAAACCGTAAATATAAAGTAGAGTAAAGTTACAGTGTCCACTTTTATGAAAGTTTTTTTGCAACTGACATAGTAAATTTAAATGTTAAGTGTGAATGAAATTGGAAAATATTGTCATTTGTACAATGTATGTATACTTTTTACTGCAGAATCAATAAATCCTTATATGCCCTGACGGTAATAATAATCTCTACTTGATTTTTATTTACCTTTAAATACGGAGTTCTTGATAGTCTTATGCCAAATGATTAAAATTAACAAAAAACCATCGATTTTTATTTTGAAACCGTACTCAATAAATAGGCACCTTTTGCTAAGTGATCATTTGTTATTTGTCCGTCCGCGCTGGAGTCCTAAGAATTCCCTTTTGACGTGGCTATGACAATTTTAAAATTTATGTAAAATTGTATTAACGCTCTGCTGGATAGTTTGTTTATATATGTATTCGTTGCTTTTGTAATGAATTTAACTGAAATTAAATAAGTTCAATAATTGCCGGGGATTTATACCTAAAAAAGTAATTTAATTATACACGAAATTAACTTAATCATAAATAGGTATTTAAGAAATTAACCTATAAGTTTTGTTTAGGTTGGTGCCAGACCTAATAACCTACAAATACTATTGAAGGTATAATATATTTATTATAATCTCTAATCTGATTCATAGCTACTTTTATTAATTATATAAATATAGAATATTTTTTTGTGTATATTTAGTTATAGACTATGAAAAAAATATAAGTAATAGCGATATATCGTAACAAAGTAGGCCAGATCGCTTAATTTACAATTTATAAGCTCATATCTTCCAAACTATTAAACCGATTTTGATAAAACTTGGCCTTGTTCCCTAAGTAGCAGTAAACTAATTTAAAAATGGTATTAATCGGAGAAAATCGTGGATAAACATACCCATACCTATGAAAAAATGTAAATTTGTTCGAAAACCCTAATAATATAACAAAAAACATTAGACGTAAGAGTACTTACACAAAAGTAATAACATACTTCTGCAAAGCTTTTTAAAAATACTCAAATTTCCGTGAAACTTTACTCATTACCAACAAGGTAACGTCATTAAATTGTAAGGATTAACTAAAAGGAGCTGAGGACTAAGGAGCAACCATTGGCTGCAACTAAGCCCTGTTTGCTGGGCGCTCACATGTATAATATAATAATCATCACAATCTAAAGACGTTTTCTCGTTATGAATGAGTTAACAAGATTCAAATATTTTGAGAAGTATTATTAGCAATACTTGCATTAATTGCATAACTTATTTTAGTTTAAACTATCCAGCAGAGTGTTATTATAATTAGGCATAAATTCGAGAGTTGTCACAGCAAGGGCAATAGGGAATACTTAGATTTTGACTACTTTATCTAAAGCTCTGTATGACATTCTGTCGAAAAACAAAAACGGAATTCTCAACCCAACCTGTAATTATTTTGTATGTATGAATACGCATAACTTTGTACACAGTCGTCAGATATCAGTTTTTTATTGAATAGGGTACCTATACCTAGACTTTGGTACCAGTGTCATCTGGGATTAAATCCTGGGGAAATCGAGGGAACTTCTAAATATTACAGATACACCTATAGTGATATATCGCACCCCGGCAAGAAAAGTGTCATATCACATATTGTGTACAAAATGACATAATCACAGCATTAAATAGCGCGCACGTCGTTTGTTCGGCTGCAAAAACGTCAATTTTATGTGGCGCATGGTTACCGCTAGATGGCGCTAAGTACTCTTTTTCACGGAGCCGTTTCGCTCCGATCATCGGCGTGAACAGTGTCACATTTGTGTTAGTACGGAGTAGACGTGTATTGTGTCGCCTGAAAAGCGTTTTATCGTGTGATGTGACTTTTTATTGGTAAGTTTTATGTTAAAATAATAGTTTTTTACGAAAAAGATGGACACAATCTGTGTTATGACTGTATTGATGACGAAAATAAATGTAGGGTAAGGTGGGGCACAGTGTTACACGGGGTACAATGTTACAATGCACATATCTCCGTCCCTGTCTTTTAGTTTTATGATGTTGGTATACACGTTTGTCAAGCTCACAAGCAGCCATCTTTAAACAGTTGTCATCGCCACAGTTTGTACCATGCTTGAAAAATATCAAACAAAAAAGGTTTTTAAGTGACTAAACGACGAAAAAATAGTTTCAAAGTTTTCGATTTCTTTCCGGATGTATTGTATTAAGGTAATTGATGGTGGTTTTCCTTTATTTATTGTTTATTTAGCTACATATTACCGTTAAGTAGTTTTTTGTAAACAGAAGCTAAAATATTCATTCCAATTTTTTAATTTGGTTTGCCTCTCCGGGGCACTGTGTTACGGGGCACTGTATGACACTGTAACAGTCAGCCCCAATTAACATATTATTGTACTATTTCAAGGTATTACAAGAAAATGGTGCGAAATCGTAAGAGAAAGACGGATTACGGTCTTCATAGTGAAAAAGATATGGCGGAAGCGATTTTGATGGTTGAAAGTGGTGTGAGTCTTCGAAAAGCTGCAAATGAAAAGCATGTTAATTTTATGACATTGCAAAGATATGTTCAAAAGAAGAAAAAATGTTCGGAGGATGAAAGACACATGCGACTTACTCCAAATTATGCCAATAGAGTGGTATTCAGTGTCGATCAAGAAAAGGCGTTGGTAGAATATTTAGTTAACTGTTCCAGAATGTGCTATGGCCTAGATACGATTGAGTGCAGAAAGCTCGCTTATGAGATGGCGGTTTACTATAATTTGAAAATTCCTAAAAACTGGGAGGACAAGAAGATGGCAGGAATTGACTGGCTGTATGGATTTAGAAAACGGCATACTGATTTAACATTAAGAAAACCAGAACCTTGCAGCTTAACACGGGCAACATCATTCAATCGTCACAATGTGAATGTATTCTTTAATAATTTGGAAGATGTTATGCGGCGATGTCCTAGTTTTGCAGATGGTAGTAGAGTATATTGTCTAGATGAAACTGGGACCACTACTGTCCAAAAACCCAAAAAAATCATTGCAGCTAAGGGAGCTAGACAGCTAAACAAAGTAACAAGTGCTGAGAGAGGCACACTAGTTACAACGTGTTGTGCAGTATCTGCAACAGGATCAACACTACCTCCAGCAATGGTGTTCCCCAGAAAGCAATTCAAGTCTTTCATGCTTAATGGTGCACCAGTAGGAACCTTAGGTCTAGCTCAACCCACCGGATGGATGAATAGTGACTTGTTTCCTGAAGTCATGAAACACTTTGTAAAAGTAACAGCCTCCACAAAAGAAAACCCGTCCTTACTGATAGTAGACAATCATGATAGCCACCTAGCACCTGCAGTGTTAAACATAGCAAAAGATAACGGAGTTACTCTACTAACTATACCACCACACTCAAGCCACAGATTGCAGCCACTTGATGTATCAGTATTTGGCCCTCTGCAAACATATTACAACGCAGCAATGGATTCCTGGTTGATGCGTCACCCTGGAAAGACAATCTCCATCTACAATATTGCTGAATTGTTAGGACAAGCTTTTGATCGAGCCATGACACCCTCAAATATCAAATCAGGATTCCGAAAAACTGGAATATTTCCATTTGATAGACACATTTTTACTGACATTGAATTCATGCCAAGTGAAGTTACAAATCGGCCACTCGAAGACCTTTCTAATGCTCCCGGTCCCAGTCGGCCTTATGAAACTCAACAAGCTTCTACTGATGCTTCCAGTTCAAGTCAATCTTTTGGTCATGATTCTCAAAAAGATACCAGATCAAGTGATTCCTCACAAATTCAACGGGGTGATGTTACCGATCCAAGACCATATCCTTCAATAGTTCAGGCGCCAGATTCTCCCGTTCGGCAATTGATGATTAGACGTTCTGAATCCGTGAGCCCAAGTTTGCTAACTCAACTTGCGGAAGCACCATCCGTGACGGCTAAAGAAAACTCTTTAGTCATTACTTTTCCATCTACTCCAGATGAAACACTAGTTTCTCCCCTAGCATGTCGAGCTTATCCAAAAGCACAACCGAGACTACAATCAAACCGTGGTAGAAAGAGAGGAAAAAGCTGCATTCCTACCGATACACCTATCAAAAATGAAATTGAACAAGAATCCTGGGAAAGAGAACGCAAAAAATTAGGAAAAGGAAAGAAAAAGATGTCACAAAAAAAAGAAATTCCTCACAAGAGACTAAAGACTAACGAAAATATTAAAAAAGTTTTATTTAGTGATGATGAGAGTGATGTAGAAAACATCCCGATATCTTCCTCTGATAGTTTAATATCTGAGGACGAACTGCCACTAAATCACTTCATGCAACCGAAAAAGAACGATTTTGTAGTCGTCCAATTTGTTGGAAAACAACTAGTAAAGCATTATGTTGGAAAATTACTGACAAATATTGAAGGTAATGATTATGACGTTAGTTACTTACGTAGAAGTGGCAAAGTTGACAATCATTTCTATTTTCCTATTGAACCGGATATGGCAACGGTATCGTTAGACGATATTAAAATTTTGCTTCCTCTTGTTAATGTTGCAGAAAGAAAGACCAAACGTCAGACTGATGTCTATACTTTCCCAAAGAATATTTTAAAGAAGTTTAATATTTATTAGTAGTTAAGCACTTTTCTCATTTTGTTAGTTTTACATTATTTTATGTTGTAACATTGTGCCCCTTACCCTGTAACAGACTACCCCAGATACGGGGCTCAGTGTTACGATCGGCTGATTTAATTAAAGTGCAATTTAAATTAAGTAGTTGCTAATAATGTTAATTTTTGAGCTATTTTAATTAAAGAAAGATTGTTAAAGTTTATTTCTATGCCAAAAAGTAGCTGATTAAAACAATATTTTTCTCATTACATTCTAGTATATTTTTTTTGTAACACTGTACCCCACCTTACCCTAAATATTGCCACGTGATAAATAAAAAACAGACATAACCTGTAAAGAGTCTCTTTTTTTAAATATTTCTGATCTATATTTGTGTTTTATGGAAAATTATAAAGACCCAATACATGTAATGTCTTTTTGTTCTTTAATATTTCAATAATCATGGACACAATCTGTGTTATGACTCTATTGTTGACGAAAATAAATGCAATATTGCCACGTGTTATATAAAAAACAGACATAACCTGTAAAGGGTCTCTTTTTTTTAATATTTCTGATCTATATTTGTGTTTTATCGAAAATTATAAAGACCCAATACATGTAATGTCTTTTTGTTCTTAAATATTTCAATAATCACAGATCATATGTTGTGTTCGGTCTTTTTTTCTGTATAAAATTGAACAAAAACAGTATTATCACTATATTGTTACAACTAAATAGATGTTATTGTGGGTAACCTTAATATGATTTTTTAAGTGGAATAAGTATTACTAGTCTTTGATAACAGTATATTATATTTTTTATAGGTTCAACATGAATAAAAATAGTCGAGCTGCATTGATAGTACAACTGGCTAACGAAGGATGTAACACACAAAATATTTGTAATAATCAGGATGCTATGAACGACGATTTTGAAGATTTAGTGCAAGGTTGGTGTTTTAATTATAGTATGTATAATTCTTTTATCATTATTAATTTTTTGTATAGGTACATTTTAGTTTGCATTTTTCACCACACGGAATCTGACTTCAGTTGTAAACTTGTTTATTTTGTTTTTTAGATTTTGATACATCTACTTCAAAAAAATATGAAAATAAGCAGCATGAAACCGAAGATCAAAGCATAATACCTACGCAATGTACAAGTCCAAGCATTATTGCCGATATTATAGAGCCCTCTTGTTCAGGTTTGTTTATACCTATTTAATTTATATTTAAATTATACTTTTACTTTAAGGTTTGATAAATCAAATTACTGTAATTGTTTTAGACGGAAATGCATCGGATAAAGAAAATGTTTATTTCGAAAACAGTGATGACAGCGTTAAAGATCCAAATTTTAAAATTGACTGTGGATATAAGAGTTCATCCTCAGGCAGTAGCGTTTGTCGGCCGACTACAAAAAAGCGTGTTAAGCTGAGTTCAGTAATATTGCCAGAACAGGAGGATCAAACCCAAGCTTACGCAAATACTGGTGCATCAGAAAATTTCGTTGTGATTCCTTCTACTTCTAAGAATATTCCACAGCGCAAGCGGTCCATATCATCTGATTCTTCTTCATCGACTTCTTCGTCGAATAGTAGTAGCAGCAGCAGCAGTAGTAGTAGCAGCAGCAGTAGCAGCAGCAGCGTCAGCAGCAGCAATGCCGTTTCTAGGCTTAGGTCACCAAATACTAGCTGTGATAATGCTGCTAATAATGATGTATTACCCTCTCTGCAGCTTTGTAACCAAGAAAGTAACGTACTTAACAATAACGTTCCTGAGCAAATCTTGAGTCCAGTACGAAAATCTAGCAAAAAACGTAAATCGTGTGTGAAGGAATGGTTGTCAAATAAAGCAAAAATATTAAGAAATACCGGAAAACCTTACACTTCTCGTTCTAAATCACAAAAAAAAATGTCTGAAAGATGCTTAAAACCTCCGTGTGGTGAAAAATGCAAACTAAAATGTACACAAAAAATAAGTAATGATATTAGAATTAAAATATTTGAAAATTATTGGCAATTAGGAGATCTGGCTGCTCAACGTAATTTTATTCATATCATCGCATGAAAGCGATTATTCCAGCATTTAGATTCACCGGTAAAACTCATCCAAGAAAACACAACCATAGCTTTTATTTCCAAATTAATGAAGAGTCTATTCAAGTATGCAAAACTTTCTTCAGGGCAACATTAGATATTAATGACCGTGTCATCAGAACAGTTATTGATAAATCTAAAGACGGTTTTCTTGAACAAGACCTGAGGGGCAAACATGGCAACCATAGCAAAGTTGCAGAATCTATTCGCCAGAGTGTCAGAGATCATATCAATTCTATACCACGAATGGAATCTCACTACCTCAGAAAACAGTCGTCAAGGGAATATATTGATGGAGGAAAATCACTCAGTGATCTTTATAGAGATTATAAAACCTTGTGTGAATCTAATAACGTACCTTATGCCAATGAAACATTGTACTCAAGAATATTTAATGGTGAATATAATATAAGTTTCTTCAAGCCGAAAAAGGACAGGTGTGAACTTTGTGTACGATATGAAAATGCTATAGGTGATTCAAAAATAAATTTAGAAGTCCAGTATGTTGATCACATTAAAGAGAAGGACCTTTCCCGACTTGAAAAAGACTCCGACAAAAACAGTTCTGGTCCTAATAAAATGATTGCAATTTATGATTTGCAAGCAGTCCTGCAACTTCCACGTGGCAATACCTCTGTTTTTTATTACAAATCGAAACTCAATACCTTCAATTTTACAGTGTCTCATATCGGCAATGATAAAACAGATTGTTTCTATTGGCATGAAGGAGAAGCAAACCGCGGAGCTGATGAAATTGGATCTTGTTTGTTCAAGTTTATTGAAAGTAGTGTGATAAATTACGATGGACCGGGCTTAGAGCTAATTTTCTACTCGGATAATTGTTGCGGTCAGAACAAAAATAGATTTATCATTTCTATTTACTTGTATGCGCTGGTAAAATTCCCTAAAATTAAGTCTATAACACATAAATACCTTATTACTGGACATACACAAAATGAAGCAGACTCTGTCCATTCAACAATAGAAAAGCAAATACAGAGAAGACTCAAGTCAGGTCCGATTTATGTACCCAGTCAATACATTGAAGCTATTAAGTGCGCTAAGAAAAAAGGCAATCCCTATATCGTGAGAGAAATGTCATCCAGTGATTTTTATTCGTTGAAACGTCTGTCTGAGGATATTGGGTTAAATACAACCAAATCTTTTAAAATTTCTGAGGTGAAGATTTTCAAACTCTTACAGGATGACCCCACGAAACTGTTATTTAAAACTTCTTATAAAGATGATCAGTTCTCCGAAACAGTTTTAACGCGAAAAAAAAATCTTAATTCAGTTTCTCTCAAATCAGCGTATAGGTTTAAACCAAAACTTAAAGAAACGAAATTAAGGGATCTAACAGATTTATTACAAAACAATCACATTCCCAACTTTTACGAATCTTTTTATAAATCTCTTAGGTAAGTTATTTACCTTTTCACAGTTGATTGTAAGTTCACGTTAAAAATATTATTATTAATTATAAAGAACTATGTATGTTTTGTAACTTTTTTATTTTAAAAACATGATTGAACTGATGATAGAAGATACAACTTTGCTATAATTTTTTTGATTGTACATAGGTACGTTTTCTAAGTAATTACTGTTCACCAATAACAGTATTAATGATGATTATAATATTTAGACGTATTTTAAGATATATAATTTCACGTTAGCTCTAAGATTATTTTTTTATATTTTTGTCGCCCAAAGATTGAAATAAGACTGAAGTAGGTAAGTGATTGTTATTTAGGCCAAAATTAGTAATTTACATTAAGAAATTTGTTTTTGTTTTTTTATTTTTATAAGAAGTTTATAATTTTGTTGTTTTCTTTATGTTTGATGAATATTGATTACCTTTAATAATTAAAATAATTGTGATGCATCCATAAAAAAGTGTATTATTTTAAAAATTTCACACATTTCAATCGAAAAAAGAGTCATAATATACATCTTATTAAAAGTGTCTTGAAAGTTAGTTTAAAAAAAATAAGATTTTGCTGTTGAATTTAAAGCCTTCTAATAAACATATAAATAACCTATTTACACATAAAATTTCAGTAATCTGACTATTATAGTTTTTGAGATATTGACGCATAAATGAACTAAAATCTATAAAAGTTACATTTTCTCGAAACAGGTATTTATGTATTATGACACTTTTTTTGCCGGGGTGCGATATGTTATGTTTTAATAGCTAAGTTAATTTACTCTCGCAAGGCATCATTTAATAAAGTGGAACTGATTATGAAGATCATAGACAATTTGCGAAACTACTCGCTAAGAGGCAAAATCTAATTAAAGTATTCGAATCGCTACCGCCTTAGATTCTCTGTGGTTTTCATAGTCAGTTCCACTTTACCAAATGGTGCCTTACGAGAGTTTATAAACGAATTACTATAAAATATATGTACATTTCTATAGGTGTACCTATAATATTTTAAGAGGCCCCTTCGATTTTACCAGAATTCTATCATTAGATCCTGATCAGATGTCTGAATTTTTGCACGCACCTCAATTCCCCATGCGTTTTGTCAGCAGCATAAAGCATTTCAAAATACGACCATTAACAATTTTTTTAGTTCCATTGTCCTCATAAATTAAGTCTTTAGTTAATAAGTTGTTTTTTAAACCTTTCAACAAATGAGGACAGTCATACACAGGTATAATCTTTTTTTATTTTGAAATGCTCTTCACGCCATTCCATTTCTTTTCGCAACATATTAGCTTTAGTGTCAGCAATTAGACTATTTATTGCACTTACATTAACAGTGCTTTGATCGCACACTGTGCACACTATTCTTAAACCAGTGAGCTGCACATTTTTTATAACCTCTATTATTATTGATTTTAGCTCTTCTTTATTGAGGCTATTTGTAAAATAGTACGCCACTGGTTGTTTAAAATTTCCTTTTATTCCTTTGACCATAAAAACCAATACATGATCATTAATTTTTACTACATTATTGAAATTTGTAAAACCTATTAATTGGTCTTTAGCGACATTATAATTTAATTGCGGCGTTAATAGGTAAATAATTTAGCAGGCACCGTCATATTTCTTGTAACTTGTTGTAATGCTACGTGATCACTTATTTTGACCGCATTTGCCAATCGAGCTTTAAACGATAGTCCACGCTTTCGAAGCCGCAATATTTCTTGCTTCAATATCCTTATTTGGCGCGTTAAGGCCTTCATTTTAACGACGTCCAATGTCGGATGTGTTCCAGTTTTAGTACCTGTAAAAGGAAAACTGATATAAGACTAAATTTTTAATCAGGTTTTAGTACTTACGAATTCACATTACTTTAAAATATTTTACCATTTTAAGACAATGCTAATTTGTACACTTAGCAATTCAGTTTTCTATGGTTACTTATTTATTTGGCCAATTTATTCAATTTACAAATCAGAGAAAACATTGCTATGGTTTTCTTAGCCTAGTAGATGTCAATAGCTTTTCCATTTTTTTTTATATAATGTAATTTGGCTTAATCTCTTACTCGTTTTACTGCCTTAATAGAATACATTACATTCATTTAATTTACAAACATGCTATACCAAGGGTAGCTGTCTAAAAATAAAAGGAAAACAATATACTAACCTTTCTTTGTTGTTCTCCGTTCTAAACAATAATTGTGTTCCAACATAACAGAGTTCCTTTCACCTACTAAAGTTGTTGATTCTGGAAATAAAAGATGTGTATGCTTTAATTTGAATTCGTGATTAATACCCGCTAATACAGTGTGCAAAAATTGGCAAAGTATTATTTTAATTGCTGCATATTATGCTTATTCATTTATCTAACTGATCCGAATTGAGAAACTCTTTCACTGTTGGATAGCCCATTTATCGAGGAAGGCTATATTACATCACGTTACGGCCAATAGGAGCGGAGCAGCAATGAGAAATGTTGCAAAAACGGGGAAAATTTACGCAGACGAAGTTGCGCGGGACAGCTAGTAATTAATAACCATTGTAATTAAATAATAGGCTGTTTTGGAGTTTGTTTTGGAGTTTGTTCTGGAGAAGAATGCCGAATATTTACTAGAAAAACAAATTAGTCAAAATATTAAAGTTTAGCCAAAAACAAGAATGATAAATAAATTAAAAAGTCATAGTCTGCCTATGCTTTTGCAGCATAATACTGCGTTTTATAGATCTGACTTCAGATGTCGAGTCTATTTCCCTCTATGGGGTAAATATTAAAACTTTGTGCTGTATTTAATGTATGGATAAAAACGAAGCACAACACAAAAATCAATGTTTCATAAATGTCATTAATTGTATAATTATATTATTATTTAGTCATACCTCTTTCCACATCAAATTGGGTGGAGCAGGGTGGTGGGAAAAGAGAATCCAGTTTTTTTATTTGAAGTCCTGACGGTTCTGGAAGTTGGGCTGAAAATTTAATTAATTATTTTAATATTATTTTGTCATTCTTATAAAGTAAAATGAAATTCAGTTCCATATGTAAAACATCCTGTGATCTTGATCCAGATTGACTGTATAACATGTTGGATAGACAGATTGCGACATGTTACAACTAGCTGAATCAAGATGTATCAATCTATTGAGATCCGCAACCTTGATCAGATCATTATCTAGATTGAGTGTGTAAGTACTTCTTAAAAATCAAAATCACTGATTGAATACCTATTGCTATACAGGATGTTGAGGGTAAACTGCTATCAGTTGGCTGCACACTAGGTAAGGTGACACACCAAGCTGAAATATGAAAAAAAAAAGTAATTACACTGAATCAGGGACATTAAAGCCTTAAAAAGAGTGGTGTTTGTAACAAATTAGTAGTTTTACTCAGTAGTAACATTTTTTTTTGTTAAATTAGTTTAAGTTATATGCATTAAAAGACCCTGTGACCATATAGAACTCATGAAAGCAAGAAGTTGAGGACAAACAAGGTGGGTTTGCGCCCCATAGTTAGTACGATATATGTGTTAAACAACTATATGATCACATAAATAATAACAAATAAAAAATAACAAATACAAAATAATTGAAATATCTTGTGCACCATGGGGTGCAGATCCACCTTGTTTGTACTGAAAGTTTATATTTCAGAAGACTATAAACTATGTTCATGCACGCAAATATTTGAGTACTTGACAAATTTATGCTTTCAAATACTTGTGGAACTAGCAATAGTAACAGGTTTCTGTAAGTGCTCGTACTAGTAAGGCTCAGTATGTGTGTTAAACTTAATAACTTAACTCTACAATCAGAGAGCTGTGAGCGTTTTTTGTGTTTCATGAAAATATGTATGCATGAAAGAATATAGTATGAATGTAGAATGAATGTCAGGTTAACTTGAGGGCTCCTATGGGGCTGGTATAGTCACCTAGAGTGACTGAAGCCCCGTGAAAACAAAAAGATTAAAAAAAAAAAAAAATAACTCTACAATGAGTAAGGGTGTTAAATCAGTAAAGTGTAATAGCGGTTTTAACCATCCTATTTGGTGTATCCTTGCAGATATATATGGTTAAGTTGTTAAAATAAAAATGTAATGTAATTGGATTAAAATTGTAACACTTTATATTATGCCTGTTTTTCTTAACATGATGATACCTCTTAATTAGAATCAGATTTGACATAGATTATTGATTGACAGAGATTATTTGGTTTATTTACTTATTTAGTTTTACTAGTCTGTGGGTGGTAGAAAATAAAACAAAGTGAACTTACCTGGCAAATGCTGAGAAGGTATTGCTAAAGCAATTAATCGGTGATTCCTATTATAATCCTTCTCAGTGAAATGAATAGCACAAATTCTCTTATTACGGTAGATTAAATAATCTGCAGGTGACTCCAACTTTACACTGATGAGATGAACCCAAGCTTTAAATTTCTCCGGAAATCTATGTGGGCTTGGAAAACGTGGACTCCTAAAAATAGAAAATGGACAAACTTTCAGAAGTTTTATTGAAAATGCAAGTTGTTCAATTTAGTACAGGTTAGGTTAAATATAAAATTTATATGATGATGCTAACATTCTATGCTGACGGGGCTTCAATGGCACTTTTGTAACACATACCTGGGTTTAAGCAAATGTTATAATTCTTAGGAAAAATAAAATGTCAAAATTATAAATTAGAAAAAGTGTTTCTTATATAAATAATCATCACACAAGTGTCTGATTTGATAATTAAATTTTGGGGGTAAAATAATCATTTATTCAAAGTGTGGGGCTTTAAAAAATAATCTGTTTGTGTGTGTATAAGCTTAAATTAGTGTTTTTTTGAAGATACTACATTATACTAATGTATAATAACCTGTATAGTATTCAAGCCGGTACATGTATCCAACTACATGAAATTTCATTCTGGTGTTATAGGGACATGCAATAAGTTATATGTCACAAATAAACTTAAAATCTACTGTACCGTTTCAAAAATTTTTTCACCATTGGGAAGCTACACTATCCCCGGGTGACATCGGATGTATGGATGTTTGTTGTAGATGAAACATAACAGTTGTAGTAATTATTCATCAAATTAGTAAATATGCTATATAATCTATATAGCTTATTTACTAATTTGATCTATCTATAAACATACCGAAGGCAAAGTCGCGGGTAAAGGCTGATATGCAAATAAATATGTGTGTAGATAGCTAAAGTAGAAAAGAATGTCTTTGCTTTTTTGGTTATTATAGTACTTAGTGTCTATCAATTTTATAAATCGTTTTACTTACCGGCTCTTTCACATCCTAAAGCACAGCGAACAGGCATTGTGTGTTTAAATACAAGTATAACAAACACTACGCACAATGTTCCCACAAAAATATAACAGGTCCTTTCCTGGAAGTTGTAGAGGAGCTTAAAGCAACAACAACTTACGTAAACAGACGAAATTCTAACTTATGCGGAGGAACCTAAGCTCGACTCGACGCAAAGCAGAAAACATCAGAAACAACGAAAGGCAATGAAAACACAAAATTCAACAACAACATGCGCGTACGCCAGGTGTAGCAGACATTTTGTGATTGATGAAAACTGTAAAACATCATTCCAGCAGAACAAAATTTAGAGTTACAAAAAACTTAATTTTATTTCTGATTTAATAAAATTAATTTAAATTTAGTTGCAATTAATAATGTGTGATAAAATAGTATACGTAAAGTAATTATATTAAGAAATATTTTGACTAAAAGGAAAGATATCCTAGATTCGACCACAGATAATATAATACTATACTAGTAATTCGACAGAAATTTGCGCCATCTGTTGGCAAAACTTTTTTAATAGTGAGGAACGAAATGGCATAGTTGATTTTTTTATCCGCTTGAGCGCTGCAATCGCCTGTCAAATTAGTTTCATCTAAGTGTGATACCCCTGATGTGTATGTAATGCATAAATACTTGACACTGGCAGAAATTAGCCGTTAAAACGGCTAGAGTGCCATAAACTCAAAGAAGAAGAAGAACTGTGAAGGTGACAGGTGGCAGCCAATATGAGTGGCACAGTAGAAAAAACTTCTTGTAATCGGAAAATCTCAACGTCCCAGATATTAATAATTTTATTAAAAATCCCCTCTTTATATGACCGCATGAAACTCCAAATATATGTAAAGGATGATTTTTAATTTGCCAGTAACCTCTTGCTCTTGGCTTCTTTGGACGGACATGTGAGCATGTGAGTTTAATTTTTCGCGGTACTTGAGATTTAGGTACCTACATTTTATTCTGTTGCTTTTTATTTTTAAATAAATTTATTTATAGTTTTCCTTGTGTGAAACTGTTTTGTGTTAGTAACTCATCTCCAATTTGACACCCTCTGTTGTGTAAACAGGTCGAACCATTACTCGTTCTTCCTCTACCACATAACTAAAAGATAAAACTGTTTTCTTCTTTCTATCAATATTTTATAAATCTGCCAGGCAAATAATAGTCTTCACCTATTACCGTACTTTAGAAGGATTATTGCATGGAATAGTTAAGAGAATAGGCATGTTAGGGCAGATCTACCGATTTTCCTGTTACTTAATTACAAATTTCTACCAATTTTTACTATTAATCTACTAGTTTAATCTGGATTGGCCACACTGATTTCAACCAATCACTGTCAGTAGAGTCAGTCTCTGTCAAAGTGAGCATAGTATTGCCAATTTAACAACTTTGTCGAGTTGAAAATATGACGGCAAACTGACCGGCCATTATTTTTACAGTTCCGAGTTTAACTTGTAAAAAATGAATTGCATGTAATAAGCGCTTAGATACTTGACACTGGCACATGGCACTGGCCGTTAAAACGGCTGGATTGCCATCAATTCAAAGAAGAAGAAGAAGAACAACTTTGTCGCTAGACTTAGTGTCAGTTTTAGCGACTTTTCTAGCGTCTTTTCGATGCCATAATATTTATCATTTTACAAAAAAAAATTGTATCAAACTACAGAAAAATAAATTGAAAGAATATATCCATCTTAATCACTCAATATTTTGCAAATATAAGTGTGGATGAAAGTATACGTACTAATAGCATGGGTACACTTTGAATAATGTTTTTGTTTTGCAATTATAAGTTTTTAACTCTACAGAAATGTACATAATTAAACAATGCATGTGTTTTTTTTTCGAAATAAATAACTACGCAATTTGCGCAAATGAAATAAAGGGTTTTGTGTTGTTGCGTCACTTTTTTATAAGTGACGCAACAACACAAAACCCTTTATTTCATTTGCGCAAATTGCGTAGTTATTTTATACCATAGCTGATAAATAAAAAATATGCCTTATACCCATATGCGATTTAAAGTTAGATCAAATGAATATACTTAGCTTAAACGCTATTTATTTAGGTCAAACTATCATTATTCGAACGTATTGTTATGCCTTTAATAGATTTCTGTTTTTTTTTTTTATTTTTAGCGACTTTTCAATCTCGGATAGTCAAATTGGCAACACTCTGCCTTTCAGTGGCACATTAATTTAACAGAATTCTGCGATTTTAGCAGAATTAGATTCGCAATTTAGGATCTAGCAGATTATGTCGCAGATCTGAAAAGATGGCAGTTTTTGGCAGAATTATATAAAAGAAGAGGTATGCGTTTTTGTAAAATGTAACCAAAGCCTATTTATTGCGGCGAAGGACAAATTCCCTCGAAATACGAGGAATCCGAATAGGCTTGTTCTGGACACGCAGCCAAAAACAACTCTATACCAAAAAAATTGCTATGCTATGTGTGTAACTATCTATAATAAAATACCTGATGACATTAAATTACTGCCACAACATAAATTCAAAAAATGTTTGAAAAGCTGGTTGATCGAAAAGACTTATTATAACATTAGTGAATTGAAAAAATAATAATAATCGCACATATTGTTAATATTATAAAACTTATTTGTATGCTACTATATTTGTTAATGTAACTATCGTTAAATTAATGGTGTGTCACATTTTCTATTAAATATAATTATGGTATGATCCTTGTATGTGTATGATCTTTTTTGAATGTTAAAACTACAAGTACTTTCACATGCCGCATATGGCAAAATAGAAGGACCATAAATGTACCTGACCATCTACTATGTACTCTATTTTGTGTGAATTAAATAATTTCATTTCATTTCATTTCAAGAATTTTGGCATTTATATTGCTATTAAAAACTAGCTGACCCGCGCAACTTCGTCTGCGTAAATTTTCCCCGTTTCCGCAACATTTTTCATTTCTGCTCCTCTTCTATTGATCGTAGCATGATGTTATAAAGCCTTCCTCAATATATGGGCTATCCAACAGTAAAAGATTTTTTATTTCGGACCAGTAGTTCCTGAGATTATCGTATCGCGTTCAAACAAATAACCTCTAGCTTTATAATAATACTAGCTGTCCCGTGCAACTTCGTCTGCGTAAATTTTCCCCATTTTTGAAATATTTCTCATTGCTGCTCCGTTCCTATTAGTCGTAGCGCGATGTAATATAGCCTTCCTCGATAAATGGGCTATCCAACAAAAAAAAAAAAAATTCAAATGGGACCAGTAGTTCCTGAGATTAGCGCGTTTAAACAAACAAACAAACAAACAAACAAACAAACAAACTCTTCCGCTTTATAATATTAATATAGATTTTAAAATAAAATAGGAGACTTTAGCAGAATAATTTGAGGCTAGACAAAAATTGAACAGTTAATTTTAGTCTGGTCACACTGGTCATATTATGATGAGGATCAGTGAGGATGACTGATGAGGATCAAATGAGGATGACCAATATGTCAAGCAAAGCAAGTGAATCTATTATTATATTCTAGTGTACTACTGATTATTTTCTCTGTGATTAATATGGAGTTACAGAAACCTAGATATTATAATTATTGTTATGTTAATGGTTGTCGGAATTCCACTTTAAATTATAACAAAGCTTTTTTTAAAATGCCGACTAACTTACAGAGGTAAGTGTTGTGTATGTGTGTGTAAGTGACCACGCACACGACTGCGCGAGCTCGTGAGCCGCGCGCATGTTCATAATTCAAATGTTCTATAATTCAAATAAATCAGTGTGCATTCTGGAAGCAGTTGTTTCAGTCGTCCCCGCTGTCATCTGTCAGGACTTAACATTGGCGACGAGGATTGACACATTTGTAAAACAAAATTAAAATGGCTAATTCACAATTTGGAATTTTGTCAACATTTGACCACACGGTAAACTCTTGGAAGACGTACAAGAGTCGGTTAACTCAATGGTTTATTGCAAACGACATCACCGAGGGTACTGATGCCACGGGGGCGAAGAGGCGAGGCATATTGCTGAGCGCACTCACGGATGGAACGTTCAAACTCGCTTCGGACCTCGCATTGCCGAAGGAGTTACAAGAAGTCCCATTCGAAGATATTCTGCAACTTCTGGACAGACATTTTATTCCGAAGCGTTGCGGGTTTGGCGAGCGATGCCATTTTTATGCGGCATCACAACAAACTGAAGAAACTCCGACGCAATGGGCCGCGAGACTTCGTGGGTTGACGGCCCACTGTGGATTCAGCAACGTGGAAGAAGCGTTACGCGACCGTTTCGTCATGGGATTGTTGCCAGGACGCGAGCGGGATAAACTTTTCGCTCAAGATCTGGTAGGACTTACGTTAGCCAAGGCGATCGAGCTAGCGGAAACTCTGAGAAGCGCACGTATCGGAGCGGCGGCAACCGCGCATCTCGTGGGGCAGTTGGATCAGGCGGCGGCACCCGCGCATCTCGCGGGGCAGTCGGATCAGCTGTTCAAGATCAGACAAAAGGCCACAAATATGACGGTTTCTGTTGAAAGGTGTGGGGTTTGTGGTCGTTCAAACCACGCGTCATCAAAGTGCCGGTTTGCCAAATATACATGCAAGAAGTGTAACATGCAGGGTCATCTACAGAGGATGTGTAAGAAGGTGAATTTCATCGAGACAAATAATGCTGAGGAAGGTGATGACGACGGTAAGCTCTATAAAATATTTTGTGTGAACGGTGAACCTATGTCTGAGACTGTGACTATTTTAGGGGTAGATGTAAAGTTTGAAATCGATAGCGGTTCCGCGGTTACCGTTATGTCGAATGATACTTTTAGTAAGTTTTTCTCTAAAGTACCATTGTCGCCAACTAATAAAAAGTTGTTTACATATGTAGGTAATAAAATAAGATGTCTGGGAATGGTACGAATGCCAGTGACATACTCGGGTCAGACTCATGAGCTCGTGGTGTATGTTGTTCAAAATGGCGGGCCGCCATTACTAGGCAGAGATTTTATTTCTACTTTTCGGTTGGAATTTGCTCCTTGTATGTTCCTAAATTATACTGACAATGTATTAGAACAATTACAGTCACGATTTCCCGATGTGTTTTCCAACAAATTGGGCACCTTTAATAAATATAAAGTAAAGCTACAAGTAAAACCTGACTCAAAACCGTTATTTTTTAAAGCGCGACCGGTGGCATTCGCGTTGAAAAATAAAATAGATTTAGAGATGAACCGTTTAGTTGATCTAGGTATATTAAAGCCGGTTGAGCATGCGGATTACGCGTCCCCTATTGTCCCTGTGTTAAAACGCAACGGCGCAGTGCGGCTCTGCGTGGACTACTCCGTTAGCATAAATAAACAGCTAATAGTTGAAAAGTATCCATTACCAACTGTTCACGAGTTGTTTACAAGACTGTATGGAGGACAACAATTTTCGAAAATTGACTTATCGAATGCATACAATCAATTTGTACTAGATGAGGAGTCGCAAAACCTAACAACTATTAATACACATCGTGGCTTGTTCAAATATACTCGGATGGTATTTGGATTGTCTAGCGCGCCATCCATTTTTCAAAAAGCCATGGAGGGTCTTCTCTCTAATATGGATGGGGTTTTATGTCTACTTGATGATATTCTTGTGACGGCCCCTACCAGGGAAATGCACTTACAACGACTCACAGATGGTTTAGGAAAGTTACAGGACGCGGGCTTAGTATTGCAAAAAGAAAAGTGCGAATTTTTTAAAGATGAAATTAGTTATCTTGGTTATAAAATAGATAAGTATGGGCTCAAGAAGTCCTCAGATAAGGTTAAAGCTATAATCGAAGCCTCTACACCTTCTAATGTAAATAAGCTACAGTCATTCTTGGGATTAGTGAATTATTATAGGAATTTCGTTCCAAATGCCTCTAGTATTTTATGCCCTCTATATGATTTATTGAAAAAGGGAACCAAATGGAACTGGGGTCCGATTCACACCAAATCATTTAATAAAATTAAAGATATTTTATCTTCAGAACAAGTCTTGACACATTTTAATCCCAATGCAAAATTAATTTTGACAGTAGACGCGTCGCCTACGGGTTTAGGGGCTGTATTATCACAAATTGAGAAAGATGGGTTTGAACGACCCATATCCTTCGCATCTCGTACGCTTAACGCGGCAGAGAAGAACTACGCTCAAATACAGAAGGAAGCTACTGCTATTATATTTGGAGTACGGCGTTTCCATCAGTATTTGTACGCTAGGTCAGACCCATTTATACTGAGGACGGATCATAAGCCTCTGATCTCAATATTTGGGCCACATAAAGGGATCCCTGAAGTATCCGCAAATAGGCTTCAGCGTTACGCTTTATTTCTTAGCGCGTATAACTATACGACCGAATTTGTTCGGAGTAATAATAATTGCGCTGACTACTTGTCGCGTGCTAGTTTACCAGATACAGATGAACACATAGACGCGAAGGGAGTGGAGCGATCGGACCGCGCCGACGCACGCTGGGATAAGGACCCGTGTTGTTTATCCGTCGATCGCGCGACTTACGTCAATTTTGTAACAGATGATAGCCTACCTGTGACGTTAAAGGAATTGCAAATTGAAACGAGTAAAGACGCTGTTCTCGTCAATGTAATTAAGTGTATACTAAATGGATGGCCTAATAAAGTTAAAGATGTACGAATGAGACCATATTTTTATTGTCGTTTTCAACTTTCGTACGAAAACGGCTGCGTAATGAGGGGGTACAAGGTGGTTTTACCCGATAAATTGCGTAATAGAGTCATTTCTGAGCTTCATACCTCTCATTTAGGTATCGTTAAAACAAAGGCGGCCGCTAGGTCACGGGTTTGGTTTCCAGGCATAGATGATGCATTAGAAACGCTTATAAACTCATGCGAGGTGTGCATACAGTTGCGGCCGACCCCTCCCCGCGCTCCTCTAAGTCCATGGGAATATCCTTCTCATCCGTTCGAAAGGATACATATAGATTTCTTGGGTCCTTTAAATGGAATCACATATTTTGTTATTGTGGACGCACACACTAAGTGGGTTGAAGTTTATAACATGACAAACTTACAAACCTCGGGTGCGGTGATTGATAAACTGTATGAATTTATGTCACGGTTTGGGTTGCCACGAACTTTAGTTAGTGACAATGGTACCGCGTTTGTATCGCGCGAATTTAAACAGTTCTGTAACTCGAATGGCATTGACCACGTGACGTCACCAGCGTATCACCCCGCTAGTAATGGACAGGCGGAAAGTTATGTTAAAATTATTAAGAAAGGTATTAAGTCGTGTATTTTAAGTGATAACAATATACGAAAAATTAAATTGAATTTATTAAAATATCTCTTCGATTATAGGAATTCGATTCATAGTACCACCGGATTGTCACCGGCTCAGTTGGTTTTCGGTAGAAATCTACGATCTCGGTTAGATTTGTTTAACCCTAAAATATCTGTCTCATCACCGTTCTCACAAAATGTTTCTAACGTAGTGAAAAATAAACAGTGTTCACAGATTGAGTCATACGGCGGCAAGAACAAAGAAACATTTTCTGTAGATGATCATGTTATTTACAAAACCTTTGTGAACAATAAAAATGTATGGAATAGAGGAGTTGTGGTTCGACGCTTAGGCAAAGTTATGTACTTGATTAAAGACATTTTTACTCATTTAAACGTGAGAAAACATAAAAACCAGTTAGCCATATATAAAGGCATGATAACTAGCGCCGTTAACACATCCTGGGATTGCGATCTAGATGACTTGGCACAACGAGATAACGGACTGGAAACAGGATCCCAAGCAGCTAAGGAGACCAGTAACACTTCACAATCTACGTCATCTGACGTCGGGGGCGGGATCGGAATTGAGAGCAGTCCTACTTTGCCAGCTCAGAGTGACGTCGAGGATGAGTTTCAAGATGCTCGTTCGGGGGAATACGATATAGCTGTGCCAAGCCATGAGCCGATTGTTGAACGACAGATCACTAGGCATAATTCATCACGTATGCAATTGCGCAGAATTCCTAGGATTAATTATAAAGACCTTTGTGACAACTATGTATCTAACCCTGATTAATTTGTCTGTGATTGGTAATTGTCTAGCGTCTTTAATTATTACCATGTTTTAAACTGTTTTGTTGTAAGGGGAGGAGATGTTGTGTATGTGTGTGTAAGTGACCACGCACACGACTGCGCGAGCTCGTGAGCCGCGCGCATGTTCATAATTCAAATGTTCTATAATTCAAATAAATCAGTGTGCATTCTGGAAGCAGTTGTTTCAGTCGTCCCCGCTGTCATCTGTCAGGACTTAACAGTAAGTAAATACTGTATTTCGATGGCATTATGCGACAGTGGTTTTTGCATCAAATAATTGAGGTATATAATATGCTCTCTTTATGTATGTATGTTCTTGGAAAAGTAATTTAAAAATTTAAAATAAAATTATTTTTTGAAAAAAAATTATCACATTTGGACTAATGTTTATGACAGCTGTTGTTTTGGTTGTTTTTACCTGACTGCAAAGAAAGAGGTTTATGTTTTTCAAGTGTATGTATATATGTGTATTTCTTTGGCTCGCCCTAGAGCCTCAAACTTTAATGGATTTTAGTTTGATAGGTGTCTTAGTTGTGAGAGATTATATATTTTTTTAAATTGTAAAGTATCCAATACATTACAATAAAAAAAAATGGCGTAATTTTGGCGCCAAAGGCTTTAGGAATAATTGTAAAAAAAAAAACGAAATAAAGGATTTTAAAAGCTACAAATATCCATACATACTAATATTATAAATGTGAAAGTAACTCAGTCTGTCTGTCTGTTATGCTTTCACGCTCAAACAACTAAACCGATGAAATTTAAAACGAAGATGAAATTTTGGTATGCAGATAGTTTGAGTCCTGAGGAAGGACATAGCATAGTTTTTATCGCCATAACCGACATCCACGCTGGCGGAGCCATGGGCGAAAGCTAGTATACTTATATAACATATTTTTAATTAAAGAAAAGAGAATAAGCAACACACTAGATAGACATCAACCATTAGTACAAGTGGGTTACAGAAGGGGTTTTTCGACCATAGACCAAATACACACGCCAATCTAATCATAGAAATATCCATTATACCTACATTGCTACTATACTACATTTCGACGGCCTCTGTGGTGCGGTGGGAGTGTATTCGACTGCTGCGCAAGAGGTTGTGGGTTCGATTCCCACCCAGGATAAAACTTTGCATGATGAGCATGATGGTTTATTCTGTGTCTGGGTGTTATTTATCTATAATATGTATGTATTTAGAAATATATAAGTATGTTTATTAGCTGTCTGGTTTCCATAGTACATGATCTGCTTAGTTTGGGATCAGATAGTGTTGTGTGATTTGTCCCAAGATTTTACTATTATTATTATTGCTTATATTGATTACAAGAAGGCTTCCAACACAGTACTATACTACATACTGTAATTCGGCCAAAACTGCCAAATTAAATTCTGTCAAACATGGAAGTTCTTATCTGAGGCTAAAAGGATAATAGTTACATGACTAACGGCCGGTCTCAATAATCTACCTAACAATAGATTTGGTATGTAACATATTTTGTATAGAGCTTATGTCAAATATATACATCTAGTAGCCAAACCCATCAATAGTTAGATTATTGAGACCAGCCGTAAGAGGAACGGAAAGTAGTATGCCAAATATAAAGAAAATACATAAGATAAACCACTGATAGATCCCTACTTATAAATAAAACAAAAGTCATTGATGCACTTAACCAGGCTCATAAACTGAAATGGAAAGAGAAAGAGAAGAAAGCCATTGGCATGCTGGGCAGACAACATTGTTAGGATAGCAGGGCCTACAGTTGGATCAACGTAACTTGACCGGATTGAAGTTAGGTTCTTATCACTTTCACGCATGTCATAGAGATGCGACCCTAAAATTACTTACGAGAACGATTAATTATGTTTAATCAACTAAAAATACTTTAAATGTATATGGGTTCATAAAAGTTTAAATTTTGGACAGTCACAGTAAATACTAAAAGAAAGATTAAAAAACAATTTCTTTACGAAAAAATCACAAAAAACATGAGTTAGTAATACTAATTATGACAATGTAATGAGTAATAGCATCTCTAATTCTCTTGGTTTAGTTCCCGACCCCGCACTCCGCTTCTTGTCACCATTTACTACAAAAAAATGCATCTTCGCACCATTTTTCACTATCTTCAATCCAGTGAAGTTACGTTGATCCAACTGTAACTGGGTGTGTAAGGCCCAAGACAGAAACACATGGCACTGTCTGGAAGAGGCCTTTACCTCATAGAGGGTTCTGATGTGAATTATAATTTAAAAATAAAAAACATTAATCACTTAAGATTCCATAAAAAACATTTTAAACTTAGCAATAAAAGGATTTTTTTATATTTCAATGTAATTTGGAATAAGAAGTGCTAAAAAAACAACATAAATATAAAATAATACTTGAGGGTACCCCCCCTTTAAGTAAAGTGGGGGATGCGATTTTTTTTTTCATGCACTCCATCATGTGGGGAATCATTAGATAGGTCTTTTAAAAACGTTTACATTTGTAAAGACCATTTTTCTATTTAGGGATCTGATTGTGAAATATTAAGCTTTAAAGTGCAAATTTTTGTTAGAGTCAAGTGTTTTCCCCCAGCCAGATAAATGGTTGATGTTGGGTATGGAATAAAATCATGGTAGTACTATTTTTTTTTGTTTTTTTTTTAGGTCTACTACTGCAGTAGGGTATGAGCCCTGTGTTGCGGGGTTATATAAATTTATAGATAATTTATGATAAATGGCATGAATAACGATAAAAACTTTTTTTAATAAAGTCACTTTATTTCTAAAAAGCATGAAATTTTAGGGCAGTTTCGGTTTCGGCCTCAAAACTAGTTTCGGTCGCACACAATTTTTTTCTAGATCATTTTGTAAATTACGAAGTACTGATGAAAAATTTATAAATAATTTTGCTTAATAGGAAGTCAAAATATTTTATTATCAACAAGAAACATACTTTTGAATTTTTTTAGGTTAAACCGGGCAAGTGCATTTCGGGCCACGCACAATGTAGGGTTCCGTAGTAACCCCCCTTATATGAGACGCCTCGCGGTTTAACCCGCGTAGTTCCTGTTACCGTGGGAATACAGGGATAAAACATAGCCTATGTCACCCGGGTTTAGTGTAGTTTCGGAGCCTATTCAATACAAACAAACAATCAAATCTTTCCTCTTTATAATATTAGTATAGATGTGGCTTAAGAAGTGGGTTTATTAATTACTAGCTGTCCCGCGCAACGTCGTCTACGTAAATTTTCCCCATTTTTGCAACATTTCTCATTGCTGCTCTGCTCCTATTGGTCGTAGCGTGATGTTATATAGTCTATACTATAGCCTTCCTCGATAAATGGGCTATCCAACAATATAAGAATGATTCAATTCGGATCAGTAGTTCCTGAGATTACCGCGTTCAAGCAAACAAACTCTTCAGCTTTATAATATTAGTACCTATAGACTAGCTGTCCCGCGCAACTTCGTATGCGTAAACTTTCCCCGTTTTTGCAACATTTCTCGTCGCTACTCCGCTCCTATTAGTCGTAGCGTGATGTTATATAACCTATAGCCTTCCACGATAAATGGGCTATCCAACAGTGAAAGATTTTTTCAATTAGGACCAGTAGTTCCTGAGATTACACGTTCAAACAAACAAACAAACTCTTCAGCTTTATAATATTAGTATAGACTAGCTGTCCCGCGCAACGTCGTCTGCGTAAATTTTCCCCGTTTTTGCAACATTTCTCATTGCTGCTCCGCTCCTATTGGTCGTAGCGTGATGTTATATAGCCTATAGCCTTCCTCGATAAATGGGCTATCCAACAGTGAAAGATTTTTTTAATTAGGGCCAGTAGTTCCTGAGATTACCGCGTTCAAACAAACAAACTCTTCAGCTTTATAATATTAGTATAGATTGATAGGGTTGATTTTGATGATGGTTACGATGATGTAATAAATAGGTAATGATGAACGATCAAATTCGCAATTCGAAAACATATCATCTAAATATAAATTTTCTTTCAGGCGAAATCAGTGGTTGAAATTGATGAAGCGAGAAGATTTAATAGGTTCGACTTGTTTACGTGTCCGTATTTGCGAAGCTCATTTTACTCCAAACTTCATTAAACACCACCAAATACGAACTTTATTAATCGCCACTGCTTATCCACAACTACTACTTCCGATACCGACTGAAAGTGAAAAAGGAACACAGACAGAACTAGGTGAAATCACACTATGTGTGTGTGATTTACAAATGAATTATCAAGTACAAACTCTTATAAAAACAAGCAATTATGTCGTAATGTCATATACAAAGGTAAGTTTCTTAAACGTTAAGGGTAGATTACGCGAAACAGGGTTCGGCTCTCTCAAAAATTTATATAGAAAACCTAAATATTAGGACACGAAAAAAATTGTGTCACCAGTCAAAATATTTTTTCTAGTAGATGATATAAAGAAATTTAAGGTTGAATTGGAAGTTGCGGAAAAATGCAAAAATGAGCATTTTCGTAATGTCATAAGCATGGCGTTCGTAATCAACATATGTACGAACGAATATTCTACTTTATTTTAACCTGCGCTCCTGCGCACTGTGAAGTAATGGTTGAGTGCGGAAGAGCGAGGCCGGTGATCGTGTCGCTGTGTACGTAGCGCTAAATAAATAATTATCTTTAGCGCTACGTTATTGGGTTTCGCCCGCCTCCGCAGCCTCGGCCACTATAGCTCGTTTGGTGCCAGCGCTTTGTTACAGCGGGCGGAAGCTACACTCCCTCCCTGCCTCCGAAATAACACCCTCGGGGTGTCACAAACATGTACCACGTGAAGTCGGGGTGGACTAATTCGGTTTGGTTATAGTTTTGAACTTGATTTGATATATACCCAATTAATTACTTTACCTAAGCCTAGCTAGATATTATAGATAATAACTAGGCAAAGTGATTAATTCGGACTTTATAATCCTATGCATAGTTCCTAGTTTCTATAAATAATCACTAAATTAATTTAATTTACTGTAACATATACATAAATGATTAGGTAAGTATTTCTTTGGTTTTTGCTTGTACCTCTGTCTTTTGTATGTTCTGACTTACAGAAAGGCATTATATCAGAAATACCCTCTATTTTATTATCTTTGTTATACGGAGACTGAGAATTTGATTAGTGATTAGATTATATATGTACTGATTATTATGATAACTATGCAATAATAAAGTGGTAAATAAAAATACCAAAAAAATATTAATCTTAAAAATATTATGAACACAATAAATAAAATATTCAATTGAGAGACTGTAGTTAGTTATGTAGTATAGGTATGTCTAACAGCCGGTCTCAAGAATCTACCTATCGATAGATTTGGCTATTAGAGGTAGAATTTTTACAGATTTTGTATGGAGCCTATGTCAAATATATACCTCTAATAGCCAAATCGAACTAGTCCATTGAAAAGTTACATTCCAAAAATGTTTAACTTGTTTGTGTTATATTTTTGTGAATATATCGAATTGAAAGTTTAAATTGGCCTCCTGTAAAATGAGTATTTTTAGTTATGACGTTCTTGCAATAAGTGAGCAATATGTTCCAATACATACGACCACTAAATTTATATACTTTTGTTTCAGTTGACTGACTCTCTAGAAGTTCAGAGTTCTAGCTGTACTGGTGAGAGCAATGCCAATAATCGCGCCAGTACATGCAGAAGCACTAAATTGATACCTCTTTTAAAACATGTAAGTAGTCCTTATACAGTACGTTTGTTGTATGGGAGCCCCCTTAAATTATGAAAATATATATATTACGGGTCTTAATCGCGTCTACCCGTGACCACGGCCGTTGACTCCAGTCTGCCCGTGACCACGGCCGTTGCAATACGGTCGAAACGTCGGGCAATAAACAAGGTATTTTACCTTAAATTATTCACGCGATTAAGACCCGTAATATATATATTTTCATATTGTGTACAAATCAACATTTATAGCCCCTTAAATATTTATTTTATTCTATGTTTAGGGTTCCGTGGTCAAAATGGCAAAACGGAACCCTTATAGTTTCGCCATGTCCGTCCGTCCGTCTGTCCGCACCTTTGCTCAGAGACTGTTAGTGCTAGGTGGCTGTAACTTTACATGGATACACATATTACTTACGCCGACAAAGTAAAAGAATAAAATGTTGAAAAATTTTTTTTTCAGTGTACCTCCCATATACGTATGTAAAGTGGGGTGTGATTTTTTTTTCACCTACCCCACCGTGTGGCGTATCATTAGATAGGTCTTTTTAAATCGTTTAAGGGTTTAAAACGCTATTTTTAGATGTAGGGATCCGCTTGTAAAATATTAAGCTTTAAAATGCAAATTTTTGTTATAGTCAAGTGCCCCCTTCCCCTGCCAGCTAAATGGTTGATGTTGGGTATGTGAAAACAATCACGGTAGTAGTATATATAGTGCAATTAAAAGGAAAACTATCACAGCTAAGTAGGCTTTATAAGTTTACGAGTAACAGCTGATCAAATGAGAAGTAACAAAATTTTCTTACAAATTCCATTCAAAATTATTAATAAGTAGATATATAACGTTGTAAGTATAAAACAAAAACAACAGGAAACCCACTTCTAAGCCGCATTATTCGGGGGGGGGGGGCACTACGGAACCCTACATTGTGCGTGGCCCGACATGCACTTGCCCGGTTATTATTTTAGTATTCGTTATAGCGGCAAAAGAAATCCATCATCTGTGAACATTTCAGATGTCTAACTTTCACGGTTTATGAGATACAGCCTGGTGATAGATGGACAGACAGACAGACAGCGTAGACTTAGTAATGGGGTCCGGTTTTATCATTTTGGTACGGAACCCTAAAAAATGCACTGGTTTGACAAAACCAGTTGCTGTTGCTCTGCGCAAACAGTCTGCCAAGATAATATCTTAGGACAACTCACACAACGCTATCTGATCCCATCACAACTAAGCAGAGCTTATACTATGGAAACCAGACAACCGATAAACATACTGTTTTATAAATGTTGATAAACACTTGTACACATTATAAAATTATATATAATACGGGTCTTATGACCCGTATTATATATAATTTCTTTTCGCAATAAACAAGGTATTTTACCTTAAATTATTTACGCGATTAAGACCCGTAGTATATATAATTTTATAATACTTATATATTTCTAAATACATACATATTATAGATAAATAACACCCAGATACAGAATAAACCATCGTGCTCATCACACAAAGTTTTATCCTGGGTTGGGATTGAATCCACGAGCTCTTACGTAGCAGTCGGATACACTCCCACCGCGCCACAGAAGCAGTAGTAATACTGGGCTACCAGGTTTCACAAAACTTCCTGCACCAGAATAACGTTAAGGCTTGTAACTATTAGAATATAATTGCTAGGGAAAGTGTAATTTATTATAAAGTGCAAATAAATTTGAGCTTTAGAGATCATAAGTTATTGTTTAGTCAAAATCTGCATAACAAAAATGCTATAACTATGTAATAATAATGCAACCTGCTATGGCACCATGGTAGGTGCAATACTGACAACATACACTATCAGCAGCAGAAATTTGACCACATCTTTCTGTTACACCCTGTATAGGTTAAAATGTGGTAAATGTCACTGATGTCATAATGATAACCATGATTAATATATAGTAATACTATTAATTAACTTGTATTGTGTCACTGTTTATTTATCTCAATAAAAAAAAAAAAAATAAAAAAAAAAACAGAATTAAGATTTTCAGAGGTTTAGAAGAAAATCAACTTCTATCTCAAACGTGAGAGGTCATTTTTCAGGCTGAGGATATCATAGTCAGCGTTTACAACTATCTCCAAGCGGAGTATGAGCAGTTGAAGAGTTCTATAGGCGCCAGCTGCGACTTGAGTCCTCTAGCCAACATCCTCGAGCGCACGGCCGCGGCTACTGGCGTCAGTGAACACGCCGTCAGTGCCATATTGGAGGAGAAGAAACGTGCGGCTGATGAAGAGCTTGAGGCTAGTGGTGCTAAACGTGCCAAGTTGACTCATGACTATGGAGATGGTAATGTCAGGTAGGATTAACGGTTATTTTCAGCGTTCCTTTAGGATTTAAACTTGCTTCAACTGCTTTAACATAAGAAGGGGAGGGTGGGGACGGGAATGGTCTGGATTGTCAACTGGCACCAGCGAAGTACTGGTAGGGCTCGCTCGGCCCGGGTAAGGGCCTTGGAGGTGGTGGGGGTGCAATTGACTCCTTACAAAATAACATTGCCGATTTTGAGTTATTCTAAGACCTACTATTCTTCCAATTTCAATAATTGTATTTGTCGTAGAATTATTAAATTGCTAATTGATGACCGTTGATCTGTTTTGATTAAATAACAGTTGTGTTGACTTGTTTAAAACATGGCCGCCATTAGGGAGTGACATTGTTTGACGTTTACATTTCAAATGCCAGGACGGTCGCAGTCGGTCTCATTCGGAAGTCTTAATCGAACGGTCGACACGAAGGCACCCTTCTGGTGAACTTCTTGCTAATTATAATCGTGTGTGCATAGCGTTAGCGATGCAGTTAGTATTGTATCGGTGATGCAGTAGCATTTGTGCAATCGAAATTATTAGAACAATGGACTATGACAGACTTTACCGTGCTCGAGGTATGCGCATGCCACATTATGATCGATTACCACAATGTTAATTCGATTACTGTGCCTCTGGTAGCCCATATGTCCAGCCTACTGAGACAAATTAATAAAATAATTGGCAAGAAATGCCTATGAAAATAACTATAACACTCTCGGTGCGTCCTTCGGCTCCCTTCATGCGCGCATACAGGTTCTGTGATCATGTTGCCCGCCGCTGAAATATAATCCTGTGTAATATACACTGTGGTAACCACCTGCTTATTTCACAGAACGTTAGCTCTGTAGGTGTTAACATGTTCCGTTTTCTGTGCAGTCCGATCGCAGACGACGAGTCAAGTTGTGAAAATCACGTTACAGAACCAGACGACAACAATGAACAAACGCACGATAACAGGTGAGTGTGACACTGTGACGCGGTGTGTTAAAAATGTGAATGTGACACTAGCGCACACCTAGCGGAATGTGACATTCTGACGTGGCTGGCAAGCTGTATTTAGATGCGTAGTTTTACATTCTAACTAAGCTGTGACGCCAAATGTGACACTCCGATGTCGCTGTGACGCGAAGTGTGATACAGTGACGTGACTGCAGTTATTATACCACGAATATGCTGTTGTTTACAGTCAGGGGCCAGACGAGTTGGAAGTGGAGACGCTTAAAGTGGAAATAAAGGACGAAGACGAGTAAGTGTTATTATGTTTTTTGAGGCTAAGTTGTCTCAGTGCAGGGTCCAATAATACTCAAATGTTACTTGAGTTAAGTCGTGCTCAAGAGTATTTTTGTCAAAAATGATTTATTCACTTAGAAAGCAAAATACTACACTTGTGAAAAGTCGATTCTACATTTACTTGTAATGCCTGTTCGCAAACAATAGGTAAAGCCCGAGAAAAGAACAGGCAATAAAAACTCGTGCACAAATTGCCATTGTTTACAATGTTTCTTTGTTTATAAACTGTATATGCAGGTGAGGTGCTGCCACTATTATATTATACACGCATGTTACAAATGATGAGCTTAGATTAGTGACAGTCAGATTTTTACCAAACAAAGATTTGTGTGGCAGTGATACTGTAAAAAAATCATGCCTGTTTAGCCCCTTAAATATTTATTTTATTCCGTTTTTTAGTATTTGTTGTTATAATGGCATCTCGATTTAAAAAAAAATCACAGATGATATATTTATTATATCATCAGTGAAAAATTTCAAATCGAGATCTAAATAAATGTGATAATCCACAATTTAACAATGACGACATCCACGCGGATGGAGCCGCGGGCGAAAGCTAGTCTATACTAATATTATAAAGAGAAAAGATTTGATTGTTTGTTTGTTTGTATTGAATAGGCTCCGAAACTACTGGACGGATTTGAAAAATTCTTTCATCGTTATGAAGCTACACTAACCGGTGACATAGGCTATTATATATTTTATTTTATTATATTTTTTATCCCTGTATTTCCACGGGAACGGGAAATTGATAACGTAAGAATTGTGACCGAGAATGTAACACTAACTTCACTGGGGTTGCGGTATTGTAACTATACCAAAGTGTGACACTGAAACGTCACTGCTGAGCTTATCTAAGACGTGGAGTGTGACACTCTAATGTCGCTGCAGAGTTGTACTGTAACTGTGATGCAGTGTTACACTGCGCCGTCGTATTCATAGACGCGGTATGTGACGCTTTGACGTGGCTGGCAAGCTGTACTTAGATGCGCAGTGTTACATTCTAACTTCGCTTTGACGCAAAGTGTGACACTCTGACGTCGCAGTGACGTGAAGTGTGATACAGTGACGTGACTGCAGTTTTTATACCACGAGTATACTGTTGTTTACAGTCCGGAGCCAGAGGAGTTTGAAGTGGAGACGCTAAAAGTGGAAATAAATGACGAAGACGAGTAAGTGTTATTGTTTTTTTTAGGCTGAGTTTTCTCGGTACAGGTTTCCAGAATACTCAAATGATACTTCTGCTATTATTAAAATATATATATTACGGGTCTTAATCGCGTGAATAATTTAAGGTAAAATACCTTGTTTATTGCCCGACGTTTCGACCGTATTGCAACAATACGGTCGAAACGTCGGGCAATAAACAAGGTATTTTACCTTAAATTATTCACGCGATTAAGACCCGTAATATATATATTTTAATAATGTGTACAAATCGCGAAAGTTTATTAACATTTATACTTCTGCTAGTTTATAACTTCGTTTGAAAAATAGAGTAATGCTTGATATTCAGTCGTTAGTAGTACAAATCTTTGTATTGATATTCTCGTACCTATGAAATACCTTGCGACCTCTCTCTATGTTCCCATTTGGAGATTATTTTTTTTAATACGACTCCCGCACTAGGGTACAAGCCCTGTGTCGCGGGGGACTTTACAAACATACAAGCCACTGACACAAAGTACACCCAGACTCGGAACAACAATTCGTGGATCACACAAAGTGGTGTCCCGTGTGGGAATCGAACCCACAACCTCTTACATAGTAGGACACACTCCCACCGCGCCCCAGAGGCAGTCAATTATGTTAATACATCACTGTGTTTAGGTTGAAGGGCACTGCAGCGCGCGGTGTTTTCGTAGACAAGTTTTTTTTTTGCTGGGTATAAGTGACTTACGAACGAATGTCACAAATTATGAACGTAGATTGGTGACAGTCAGTAGGCCTACTCTCTTTCTTTAAAACGAAATTCATGAATTTATGTTTATTGAAATTTCTTAAGTTTACAGGGACTATTATAATAAATTTTTGGATAAGCACAAGACGCTCGAACTCATGGACAATTTTCTGGAACGACTGAATTAAATAAATGTTCCTGGCTTTGTATATCACCACCTCATTTTTGATCGAAACTTTGTTTTCATTGAATTAGAGTAGGCCTCCAGTAGGCCTACTCTCTTTCTTTAAAACGAAATTCATGAATTTTCGTTTACATACATTTCTTGAGTTTACGGGGACTATTCTAATTATTTTTTGAATCAGCACTTAGAGAATTTATATAGGGAGATGCCTTGCCGCGTATTCCCCTCTCGCCAAGGTACATGACACATTTTGTCTTGTCAGTTTATAAAAACCAGTTCGCGTGATCGTTCGCTCAGTCCATCCGTGCGCCTATCGCTAAAACGAGCTCCCGTAAATATGATAAAATGGTTTGTTAAGCAGTTTTAACGTGTAAAAGGCGCTCAAACACCTCAAATTATATCAAAGATGGTATTTCTTTTCATATGTAAGTATTTTTTTGCTATTTATTGCTTTAAAACAATAATTTTCATAACCATGTTAGCGACAGTTTGACGATATGAGAGTTTCGTGGTACCGAGGCAGATTACCGTGACTCGACTAGAGATGTGTACAAGGTGCGAACGAATGATTGAATGACTTACTTTACTTAAGTATTTATCGAGTTAAAATAGTGAAATTAGTAAATATAGAAATGATTTATTGTCACTAATTTTAATCTAGTAAGGACTAAAACGTTATAAGTATTAATGACATTATTATTCAACGTAAAAATGCTAAAAAACATGTCATTTTCAAAATTAAATAAATGTTATGTAGCTCCACAGAATGTCAACGTTAAGTAACAGTATTCATACTGTTGCGTTTCCTTCGGTGAGTGTGGAGCATCAGGGGCACTATTCCCCCACTCGACGCCCCCCTTATTTTTTCCCTATTTTTCCTTTTACTTTAAGAGAGAGCGGCGATTACCATTTAACATCAGGTGGGGCGCATGCTCGACAGCCACCGTTCATGTGTTATGTATAAATAATAAAAAACTTTTTTGCAGCTTTCCTAAAATAGTATTTATAAGAAAGAAGTGGAGAATAGAATTTTGCCAAAGAGATAGCACTTGGAACCCAATTCGAACGAGTGTGATTTGTTCTAAACATTTTGAACCAGGTAGCTATCGTATACTTCCTAACAATCGAAGGAAGTTGAATGAGACTGCTGTGCCAACGCTACATATTTGTAATTGTTCAAAAAATACTGAAGCCATCAATTTCTGCAAAATTTATTGTGGCAACCGTTTTAGAGAACTATATAGGGAAATCAATATTCCCAGAAATAAAAAGACATGTCTTTGATCATGATGTCATCAATCATAATGTAGAGCTGGGAATATTGGTGATGCAAAAATATACGGATACTACGATATCTATTTTGATGAAAAAGGCTGACCCTAAAAAATGTATACGGCATATATTTAACAAACTTATACATTTTAAAAATCAATGAACTATTGATGATTATGATTAATAAAGCTTATAAAAAATAAAAAAAGACGTTTTAATATTCCCCTCATTCCACCAATTAAATAGCTGTAAGACCGTTGTGCGATGAGTTCCAAATAAAAATGAGATCAGCTCGCCCATTGTTTTAAATATTAATATATTTGCAACTTAAACAACGCCATCTGACCCCAAACTAGGCAGAGCCTGTACAATAGCATCCAGACAGTTGATAGGTACCTAAGTATATATACAGTTCTAAGTACATATTATAGATAAATTAGGTAATTAGGTAAGTTTTATCCTGGATAGGATAGAACCAACCACCTCTGGTTTAGAAGTCAGGGTCACTAACCAATAAGCCAACAGGCCAGTCAAATCAATATCAAAATTAGGTAAAAATACAGTTAATTTTCTATTAATATACTAAACAAATAATACTAATATCATTACTGTAATTATTATTTTAAGATGGTCAAGTCTCGATAAATGTGCTTCAAACTAAGAACATGTCAACACGACAGTGTTCCCTTCATGCAAATAATGGACTTTATTATAATATAAAATAACTTAAGAAGAAACGAAACAAGCTGGTATTTATTTAATCTCCAATATAAAATATGAAGTAATATTTCTACTTTAAAACTCATTCCATTCATTCATTCTTTAGCACAGTAGTTTTGTGTCCCGTCTCTAGCGTTATACATTAGTTTACGTAAAGTCAACCGTGTAATAACAGAAATTTTTATAGTAATGTGAGTGATTTATGTTTGTGATACGATTTTGGTTTAGTGTGCATTTGACAGTACACAAAGTTTAATGTCATTAATGTGCGTAATTATGTTGTTGTGTGCTGTATGTGTCTACCTCGCCTCCCTCCGAAAACGGCAGACAAATTGCTTCGCGCTCGGTAGGTAGATGCCATATCCCGTGGTTAAATGATCTAAGAATCAGCACAAGAAGTTCGAAACCATGGACGATTTTCTGGAACGAGTGGATTAAATAAATGTTCCTGGTTCCGTATATTACCACCTCATTTTTGATCGAAACTTCGTTTTCATTGAATTAGAGTAGGCCTCCAGTAGGCCTACTCTCTTTCTTTAAAACGAAATTCATGAATTTTCGTTTACATACATTTCTTGAGTTTACGGGGACTATTCTAATTATTCTTTGAATCAGCACAAGACGCTCGAACTCATGGACGATTTTCTGGAACGAGTAGATTAAATAAATGTTCCTGGTTCCGTATATTACCACCTCATTTTTGATCGAAACTTCGTTTTCATTGAATTAGAGTAGGCCTCCAGTAGGCCTACTCTCTTTCTTTAAAACGAAATTCATGAATTTTTGTTAATTAAAATTTCTTAAGTTTACAAGGACTATTATAATAAATTTTTGGATAAGCACAAGACGCTCGAACTCATGGACGATTTTCTGGAACGAGTAGATTAAATAAATGTTCCTGGTTCCGTATATTACCACCTCATTTTTGATCGAAACTTCGTTTTCATTGAATTAGAGTAGGCCTCCAGATCTTTATCAAACAAAGATTTGTGTGGCAGTGATACTGTTATGAGCGAAGCGTGGCCCTAAAGGTTCATTTCCGAGCATCGCGGCCGATCGCGAGCCGCTCGCAGCTTACGACAAGCGGCTGACGCTCGCGGCCGATGCGACAATATTCACAGTGCGCGCGCAGGCCTACCTACGACAGTCGTCGGCCGCGCGCGTCTGTCACTTACCTCAGCCGCTTGTCGTAAGCCGCGAGCGGCTCGCGATCGGTCGCGATGCACGGAAATGAACCTTTAGGCGCAAGACTTATTCGTCTCTTCACTTCTTGGAATAAAAAAAACGAGCAAGTGCAAATCGGACTCGTACACGAAGGGTTCCGTACCATCTATACTAATATTATAAAGCTTGTTTTTTGTTTGTTTGTTTGAACGCGATAATCTCAGGAACTACTGATCCAAATTGAAAAATTCTTTTGTGACCCTAACTGCTAAGCCAGAGGTACTGGGTTCGATCCCGACTCAAGATAAAAGTTTGTGTGATGAGCACGATGGTTTATTCTGTGTCTGGGTTGTTTGGTTGTTGAGTTTGTTTGAACGCGGTAATCTCAGGAACTATTGATCCGAATTGAAAAATTATTTTACTGTTGGATAGCCCATTTATCGAGGAAGTATATTGTCTATATAACATCACACTACGACCAATAGGAGCGGAGCAGCAATGAGAAATGTTGCAAAAACGGGGAAAATTTACGCAGACGAAGTTGCGCGGGACGGCTAGTAATATATATGACTATAGCGCCCCCCTTCTCTGTAAGGGGGTAGGTTTCATGGCAATAGTCCCTTCCCCCCCGAATAGGACTATTTCTATGAACCTTTCAAAAACAGGGGGAGAGCCCCTGTTTTTGAAAGGCTCATCGTTATTTATTGCCGATAGGGATGTTGACTGTCAAGTCAAATCAGTCTCTTTTTATGAAATGTCAAAACGACAAGCTCTATATAAATGTATATGGAATAACAACTTGTGACATCATAAGTTCCTATCGTCAAATCATTACTTCTATTCGTTTTCATGCTTTTAAATTAAAAAACATGTTTAATTTTAAATTAAAGAACAGTTATTTTCAGAGCATTTTAAGATATACTGTTACCTGATTAGTATCAAATAATTTACTTTTGTTTTAGTCAACTACTCAAATGTCTTATTTTCAGTGACGAACCTACGGATCCACTGCACATGAGTGAGTGAGTATTCCCCGAATACTTAAACGATACTTCACTTTGATTTCTGTATCAAATGTATATCTGTGTCTACTATTAACATTATAATGACAGTGACAGCATGACAGTTAACGGCGTCTCAAACATAGATGTATAGACCAGCGGGTCAATTCACGTATTTAAAGCAGTACAGATGCAGTTAAGTTTCGATTAAAACGGCCATTTTCGTATTCTTGTAACTTTGGGATCCATCTTAAAAACGCTTGCGCACCGTACTAGAATGTCTTTATTGCGCTCTCGAGACGCATACTTAACGCAAGCGTGTTTGAGATCGATCCCAAAGTTACAAGAATTCAAAAATGGCTGTTTTAATCGAAACTTAACTGCAACTGCACTGCTTTAAATACGTAAATTGACCCCCTGGATATGCTGCGCTATAATCTCACAAAATTGACCACTCTATAGAAAGAGACAACGCTACTTTGTGGACAATACCTGTCAAAGGTCGTACGAGTTTTTTCTCTCTTTCATCATCATTTGTCATTGGTCTCAAAACTGTGACGTTTTGAGTATCAGTGTTTATGGTTTCCTAAGCCCCCCCCCCCCCCCCTACTTAAAACGAATAATTACTTTCTCTGTGCCCCTACTGACATCTATAGTACGTCTTACGCTGTTATTATAGTTTGAAATGAGATGTTCTTAATTATAATTTTATAATATTTTTAAGTTATTCATTAAAATAAAAACATGAAAATAGACCATCACCCCCCGTATCTCCGAAACTACTGGGCCTAATATTTTGGAAAAATGCAATAGATAGTTCTTTATCTATAGATTACAGGAAAACCTATAGAAAGTCAAGAAAGTCAGAATTTTACATGTGGGTCATTTTTCGGGAGTCAAATAAGAAATATAAAAAAAAATAGCTAGCAGTATCGTGTTACATATCAAATGATAGGGTTTGTTGTAAGAATGTCTAATATATTTTAATTATAATATTAAAATAATTACTTAGTTTAAAAATTATTCAAGAAAAACCATGAAAATAGACCTTTCCCCACCCCTTATCTCCGAAGCTACTGAGCCTAATATTTTGGAATAAGTACAAAAGATAGATATTTTAGAAAAAATACAAAAGATAAGTCTTAATCTATAAATTACAGGAAAACCTATTAGCAGTCTGACTTCTGAACACGAGGGCCATTTTAGGGGCAAAACAATAAATTGAAAAACCGTTATGAAAACGGCATAGTGTAAAATGAAAACAAATGATAGACTTGGTGTAAGGGTTTCAAATATGTATTTTTTTAAGTTATTTAAGTATGTTTTTGTAAATCCAATTAATAAAATTACCGAGTTTTTTCTTGTACCCAAACTTTTGTAAATGACGTAAAATTGTTTTGTGACCAACATCCAGTTCTTCAGCAATATTGTAACTACTAATGACGATCTTGCTCCACTTTTCAAAGATGGCACTGATTTTATCCGTGACATCCGCGTCCAGAGCGAGCCCCATCCTTCACACTAAAATTTCCAGACTTGAAACGCTTGAACCACATTTGTGCTACTCGTATTGATAACGCATTAGCTCCGTAAACCATACAAATCTTATTCGCGGCGTTCGTCGCATATTTACTTTTTCACTACATAGTATAAAACAAAGTCGCTTTCTCTGTCTCTATATTATATACCTATGTATGCTTAAATCTTTAAAACTACGCAACGGATTTTATGCGGTTTTTTTAATAGATAGAGTGATTGAAGAGGAAGGTTTATATGTATAATAACATCCATTAAATAGTGGAGAAATAAGGAGCGGATCAGCAATTAGAAATGTTGTAAAAACGGGGAAAATTTACGCAAACGAAGTTGCGCGGGTCAGCTAGTTTGTAAAAAAACTTTTAAATGTACCGAATTTCTTCATCACATACGTTCATTTTGCTTGAAAAACAATTAAATAATGGCGTGAACTAGTTTTTATTTATTTATTGCATCTTCAGAATGTCAACTTTTAATACTTAGTATTAAAACCAGCCAGTTACATTTAGTACAACCAAAGAGGTTTGATTACTAACAATATATTCAAACTACGAAAATACTTTTGCCCCTACTTATTATATAAAAGGAGAAACTGACTGACATATCAACGCAGGGCCTAAACTATAAGGGTTAGAAACTTGAAATGTTGCACAGGGGTTCCTTTTATAACGTAGGGTAACATTAAGAAAAGATTTTTGAAAATTCACACCCTAAGGTTAAGTTCATCATTGTGAAGCTACACTAACCCCGGGTGACATAGGCTATTTTTTATCCCTGTATTCCCACGGGAACGGGAACTACGCGGATGAAACCGCGAGGAGTCCGCTAGTGTAGTATAAATATAAAATAGCACATAGCCTATAAAATTTAAACATAATGCAAGGGCTAGTGTTTAATATAACAATTTTATTTGTTCGTCAGGACGGAGAACGCCGTGCAACATCTAATATTGTCAAGTAACAGTGACAGAGCCAACATCAGTATCTCTGCGGACAACACGAACTCAGTAAATGTCAGGAAGCCGCCCGCAGTTGTCGTGTATTCACCGTGAGTATACATTTTATTTATAATTATTATGGGCTCCACACAGGTGAAGTATTAGGAATTGTATGTCCTCGTGCTCCAACTAATGATATTGTTGTACACTGAAATAAGTCATTACATAACCGTTACATTGCTACAAGGATCATTTGGCACGTGGCCGAAATGTTTGTGGTTTATTGTGGTAAATGCGAAATTTGATCTCTAAAGGTCTCCAAGTCTGGCGCCATTTCTGGCCAGTTCAAATCTCCAAAACGTGAGATCATTCGATCCGGAAATGGCTCAAAACCCCCATCGTTTTCTGACCTATGTTAGCAGCTTTTTGCAATTTCGGGGAGGGTGGGGGGGGGGGTTCAAACTCCTAAATCACGCCTAATGTACGCCCATGTCATATCATACGAAGATTTATCCTGAGTGGGAGTGAACACCATGACCTCGGGCCTAGCAGTCAGGCTCACTAACTACTACATCAACAGTCCAGTCTAAATGAAATATTAAGGGTAGATTACGCGAAACAGGGTTCGGCTCTCTCAAAAATTTATATAGAAAACCTAAATATAAGGACACGAAAAAAATTGTGTCACTAGTCAAAGACTTTTTCTAGTAGATGAAATAAAGAAATTTAAGGATATGTTTTAATATGATCCCGCAAATAAATCTTGAAGTTGCGGAAAAATGCAAAAACGAGCTTTTTCGTTTTGTCATAGTCATGGCGTTCGTAATCTAACATATGTACGAACGAATATTCTACTTTATTTTGACCTGCGCTTCTGCGCACTGTGAAGTAATGGTTGTGTGCGGAACAGCGAGGCCGGTGATCGTGTCGCTGTGTACGTAGCGCCAAATAAATAATACTCTTAGTGTAATGCCCCCTTAATCAAACACGTGAATGTAACGTGACAGGTGCGGCTCTGGACTCCTTCGAGTGAAGTCGATAGAGCCGATGACGTCACACGCTACAGTCAACGCAGAAGCTAAAGATGACTCGCCTCACAGGTGAATAACACTAATATAACATGAATTCTATACTTATTTTTAAGCTATTGCATATCTTTTATCATGGGCTTTGAGCGCGGCGACCGAATCAAGAAATTCCGTAACGAAAATAAAACCTAACACTCCGCCTACCATGTAGCTCGGCCGAGCGTTCGCTTAACGTATATGTATATGGTATTTTTTTTTTTTTTTTTAATTTATCACTTGATAAAAAATGCTATGCAATAGCTTTGCCACACTTTTTTTTAAATTAATTATTACTGAAAATTGATCATAACTTTAGGTTACACATTGGCGAATGCGCGGCTCCACCACTGAAACTATTTGTGTACTTTATAGTAATTTTATAGGCATTTCTAGCCAATTACTTTATTAAAACAATAACTAATTACAATAATTAATATTTGAAAGATAAAAAAATTTGAAGGTCAGACCCAAGAATCGAACCCCAAACTTCCGTATGCAAAACTGGTGCCGGAATCGAGCCATCTATCGGGACTATGCTACTTAACCTCAAATTCTTCTATCCTTCCTGCAAGCGACGCAGGCCCTCGCTTGCGCCATCTAGCCGATTGTTTAAGAACTATTACGGCTTTTTTGTTATTGCTTCGTTATAGAACAAATTATGATGTCTCAGGCCGAATATTATAGTAATTTTATAGACACTTCTTGCCAATTATTTTATCATTAGATAAATTTAAAGATTTTTCTATCATGCTAATTCCCAAATGTTTCTATCTTTGAAAAATGCAATAGGGTATTTGACTATAGTCACATCAGTGTCTTTTTAAGAAACGTCAACAACGATAACGCTTCGTACAAGTTTTATGAAATACTAGCATGTGACGTCATATTTTAATGATCAAATCTGTTACTTTTGTTTTTCTTCTGATGAATAAATCTATATATATAAAATGACAAGCTGTCTAACTGACTGACATAATAATCCACAAAGGGCCTAAACTATAAGGGTAAGAAACTTAAAATTTTGCACAGGGGTTGCTTTTATAACGTAGGAGAGCACTAAGATAGGATTTTTGAAAATTCACCCCCTTAGTAGGTAAATCGGGGGTGCAAAATTAGTATGAAACTTTGCCGTTAAAATATTTTGGTAACAATCTGTCATCTATGCGGGCGAAGCCGCGGGCATAAGCTACTAAATAATAAACCAGCTAAATTATAAAGAAACATACTCCTTCAGAATACTTTTTGACATACTATTGTATGGTTAGTATAAAATAATTCCCTTCGGCCGCTTTATTATGCTAGTATTCAAATACCTAACTATTCAAAAAAGGAAACTAGAAAGAAAATAAAGTTGAAACTGTCGTATGCACAGAAAGTCCGAACCATAATCCTTACAGAATAATATTGAAAAAAAAAAAGAGTTGACCGATTCATGTTTAACATAATAAATAAATATTAGATATATTTCGGGTATACCTTTTATTTAACCGACGTTTTGATCGAATTGCACCGATCGTGGTCACGGGGCAACGTGGTCAGTCGACTCGTGACCACGATCGGTGTAATTCGATAGACCTTTAAATAATTCACGCGATTAAGTCCCGAAATATATCGAATATGTATAAAAATCGCGTAAGTTTAAAAACAATAATAATAAATATATTTTACAGATTAGTAAGTACGAGCAAAAAATATAAAGGTCGCTACGGTAGCACAAAACAGGTGCATGGGACAAAAAAACGGAAGCGGTGAGTACGGACTTGAAAATTTGTAATACTTGTTTATTTTTTATTCTAACTAAAAAATGTGAACGCTCCATCCTGTATTTCAGGGGGCATCACACTGAGAAAAATATTTATTTAGCGCTACGTACACAGCGACACGATCGCCGGCCTCGCTCTTCCGCACACAACCATTACTTCACAGTGCGGAGGAGCGCAGGTCAAAATAAAGTAGAATATTCGTTGGTACATATGTTAGATTACGAACGCCATGACTATGACAATACAAAAATGTACGTTTTTGCATTTTTCCGCAACTTCAAAATTAATTTGCGGGATCATATTAAGACATTATCCTTAAATTTCTTTATATCATCTACTAGAAAAACTCTTTGACTAGTGACACAATTTTTTTCGTGTCCTAATATTTAGGTTTTCTATATAAATTTTTGAGAGAGCCGAACCCTGTTTCGTGTAATCTACAGACTCCAATTTTGAGGGTCTATCATAAGTGTTATGTTTTCTCTAAATAACATTGTATCTTAAATAATAATATGTTGGGACACATTAATATTTGCCTAGACGTTTTGTAAAACGTATAAAGTACCGACGAAAATCTTATTCTTCCCTATCGAGCGTCTCACTCACACTGTCGGGCGAAACTTTATCTCCTCCCCCCCCCCCCCGTCGTAAACATGTTAGATCTGGCACTGCCATTCGCTTCCCCTCTCCAAATAAAAATCACAATTTTTGCGACAGATTGTGTAAAAATAATCTCTTATTTGTTTCAGCAGTGTCGCGTGTACAAGTGACATAGTGTATGAGACGACAACGTGTGACGTCAAGTAAGATTTGCATTACAAAGTTATTTAGTGTTATATAAAGAAGCCACGCGTCTTCAATACCTGCATTCTCCCATGTATTACATATGGGTGTGAAACCTGGGCTCTTACGAAACATCACAGAAACATGCTGGATCACTGCCAAAGAGCTATGGAACGAAGTATGATAGGTATTAAGAAACAAGATAAGATACGAAGTACCGTCATAAGAAGCAAGACAAAAGTCACAGACGTACTTACTAGAATAGATAGTTTGAAGTGGAGATGGACTGGGCACATGCTGCGCGGTACACAAGAGAAGTGGAGCAACATCATAACAGACTGGTACCCTAGAGATGGAAGAAGGAACAGAGGAAGACAAAGCAAGAGATGGGAAGATGAACTTAAACTGACGGCAGGCCCAAAATGGAGAAGGGTTGCTAGAGACAGAGTACAATGGAAATTGTTAGAGGAGGCCTTTGCCAAGAGGCACACTGAACTCAGAGATATTTTATAACTAAAGAGACTATTATTATTATAAAGAAGCCACGAGCGGGCGGTTTATTAGTATATTACAAAACTCTGTATAACTGAAGTGTTTGTTTGTTTGGTTGACCACGCAAATCTCAGGAAGATAATACTAATAGTATTTTGATTTTGTTATAAAAATCATTTTAATATTGTAAATATTGTTAATAAAAACATGTTCTTATTTATTGTTTCATTTGTGTATACAAAAGGTTGGCTTTCTCGCATGCGCAATGAAATTGTTTTGACTAGAGACAGCGTTATGATATATATTACGGGTCTTAATCGCGTGAATAATTTAAAATACCTTCTTTATTTTTCGACCGTATTGCAACGGCCGTGGTCACGGGTAGACTGGTTCAGCTCAGCGTCGCCTCCGTGAAGCGCGGGTTTCGGAAACTACCCTCGCTTGATTTTTATCACTCACTATTACGGAACCGTCGGTACTTCGACACACAACACTAACGACATCTGCACATTGGCGTGTAATGCTTGTTCGGCGGTGTAGACAGCGTATTCAATAAACAATTTATTTCACTGAGTTTACTGGCTTAAGAATAGTACCACGCCATGTCTTCTCGTGGGGGTCGTCAAGGTGACTCAGGGATGTCACACCGGAGGAGGTAGCAGCTCCGAGGAGTACTTTGAAGCATACTGCGATCGCTAACCCGCTCGCCAAGCGTTATGGCAATTGGGTATTTGAATGTCAAATCAATCAATAACAATAAATTATTTTACACTTACCAAGTAATAATATGCCTTTAAATAATCTTAAAAAATGTATACGTGCATAATTTAATATGTTTTAGTATTTATAATCATCAAAATAAATACTAAAAGTAGATGTTTTGAAACCAGAACATAATGACGTCACAATGTTAAATTGCATACAAATCTCTACAGAACGAATCGTTTTGACATTTTATAAAAAAGATACTGATTAGACTTGACATTCAAATACCCAATTGAGTATTTGACTGCTATAAAAAAAAATATTTTATACTAACCATGTAAAAATATGTCAATAAGTGTTTTAAAAAAATATCTTCATCTATAATTTAACGTGTTTAATAATTTTTAATCATAAAAAGAAGCACTAAAAGTAAATGATTTGACCATAAAAAACGTGACGTCATATGCTAGCATTTCGTACAAATTTATACGGAGTGAATCGTTTTTGGCGTTTCTTAAAAAGAGGCTGATTTGACTTTAGTCAAATACCCTATTACCCCCAGGATATCTATACTAATATTATAAAGCTGAAGAGTTTGTTTGTTTGAATGCGCTAATCTCAGGAACTACTGATCCGAATTGAAAAAATCTTTTACTGTTGGATAGCCCATTCATAAAGGTAGGCTATAGGCTAACATCACGCTACGACCAATAGGAGCGAAGCAGCAATGAGAAATGTTGCAAAAACGGGGAAAATTTATGCAGACGAAATTGCGCGGATCAGCTAGTATAATAAAAAGTAGCTTCTACTGGGGAGACCTGTGCCCAGCAGTGGGACATCATATGGATTGTTATTTATGATATATGTTTGTTTTTGTAATATCCAAAAAAAAAAGTTTTCAACATCAAAAATATATAGGCTCTGCGATGATGAATCAGTCAGTCAGGGCAAGTCTTGTGTAGGTAGCTAACTGTAATTTGAAATTTAGTAGATTTTATGTCAGCATCAGAATGGCTGGTTGCCTGTGACAAGTGGCTCGAATAGTATATTCAAGAATTGCTACCTAATTGCTTATATTTGCTACATTTCTTCAATAATTGCTACATGTGATACTTTCAGAGAAATTTAAATATTTATTTGACCAACCATTCTGACGTCAGGATGGCTGGTGGTCTCCGTGTTTAACATGAAGGACGCAGAATTTCTATAGATTGTTGTATTAATAATTGCTTACTAATTGCTACTTTCACGAATTAAAGCATGAGTTTCGTACATACAATGGGTAAAAAAATATACCTATTATTAAATTTAATAAAATAGTGAACGCCTGCAAGATTTGAATAGCACGCTGTAGCACAACCATCTATTGCCTTACCAAATTTTTAGGCACTTCTTAATCCATACTAATATTATAAATGTGAAAGTAACTCTGTCTGTCTGTCTGTCTGTCTGTCTGTTACGCTTTTACGCTCAAACTACTGAACCGATTTAGATAAATTTGGTATAGAGATAGTTTGAGTCCCGGGGAAGGACATAGGATAGTTTTTATCGCGATAACCGACATCCACGCGGGCGGAGCCGCGGGCGAAAGCTAGTCAAATTATAATCCCTACTAATAAATTGAATGTTAGTTTGTTTGTTACTCTTTCACGCGAAAACTACTCAACCGATCATCATGAAACTTTGTACACATATTATTGGAGGTATTAGAAGTAACATAGGATTATAAAAAAAAGGGAAAATTTACGCAGACGAAGTTGCGCGGGACAGCTAGTGGATATTTTTTTTTTACCTATTGTATATATCGTGAAAGTCGCAATTATTGTAACAGCAAACTTAAAGAAATTCTGCGTTCTTCATGTTGAACACGGAGGTCACCAGCCATCCTGACGTCAGAATGGCTGGTTAAAAAAAATATATTTAATTTTCTTTGTAAGTATCATAAGTAGCAGTTATTAAAGAAAAGTAGGAAATGTAGGCTATTGGGTAGCAATTCTTGAATATATTTTTGGAGCCACTTGCCATAGGCGACCAGCCATTCTGACGCAGCCGAGTTTATCATTCTCAATGTATTCAATTTTTATAGTTGTTCACAACTAAAAAACAGTTTGTAATTGCAACACAAGATTTCCAAATAAACTAGTGTTACCAAATATAAAGACTGAAATATGCAACAGAAACAGTTATGTCATGTGTATTAGACTATATAACCACCTACCTCAAGGTCTAACGGATCTACCACTAATAAAATTTAAAAAACAACTTTGTGCAAGGCTCATTAAAAATTGTTTCTACTCAGTACACGATTTTTTAAGCTATAAAATATTATAAACAATAATGCATGTATACACAATAATAATAATTTGAATAGGCATCATCTGTTTAACCATTTTATTATTATCTAATTAAATACAAATTATTATAATGAACTTTAAAATGTAATACGATGTGGAGGGCAAGGTTTTAAGTCCCTCCAATACCACCAGACCAGGCGAGGTGATCGTGCCTGGCGGGCCGCGGCCCAACGGTTAACGTTGGGAACTTGTATATGTATATACTTAGCAGCTGTGAAAACTTCTATATCGCGATTCAGGATTTGACGCGAGCTGTCAAGTTTCAGTTTATTTAATATATGTGGGTACCGCCACAACTATTATAGTGCAGTTATTTTTTTTCCCTTTTGTTTGTTTTTATAGAATAATAACATTTGCATGCCATTAAATGGTAAATGTGCTGTATTATTGAAATAATGTAACATCTCTTGTAACCACATTTTAGCAAATAAACGATTTGATTTGATTTATCCCCTCAGGGGGCTGAACCTAAAAAAAACCCTGTATCACATTGTAAGACAAAACAGGAATTGAATAACAAACATTCGGACGTTATTGGTGACGATTAAATCTCCCTGATAGCAATTTGTGGAACTAATGTAAGAGAGATGTTCCTTTATTTTCTAACTATAATCCGCTATAGTTTATCTGTGTAATGTTAGTTCCGCTACATGCCGCTAGGGGATCTGCTAATCACTATAGATGGGATCGTGTTTGTCTGTGATGTAACCGGGAATAAAACAGTTAATGATGAAAGTATGTATTTTATTATTACAAAAAAACTTATAAATCACAGGAATAAGTATCATAAAAGTAAATGCAAGTGTCTGTACAAATATGCTTTTAAATATATCAAGGTGGCGGCTCGCACTTGACGTTAGTGACGTCACACAACGTTGCACTAACCATGTCGCTTGCGCACGCAGTACTGCTGGAACACATAATATACATATGTTTAGTTTTATTATCTTATAAAAATATATAGGTAGGCACACTAGTACCTAATAAATAAATAAAATTGAAATGTTTGTTTGTAATGTCAGAGTAACAGTTTTTAGGGTTCCATAGCCAAAATGGCAAAATGGAACCCTTATAGTTTCGTCATGTCCGTCTGTCTGTCTGTCTGTCCGTCCGCATGTCACAGGCATTTTACTCAAAGACTACTCAATGAATCTTGATGAAATTAGGTAATAGGTGTCTTGTAGTAGCCGCTATTTAGTTTGATAGCTAAATAATAATAATAAATATTTTTTAAGGGGGGCACTCCATACTAATAACAGAAGTTAAATTTTTTTTTAGCAAATATCAACGTGTGGCACATCATTCGACAGCTCTTTCAACATTTTGAGGTTTCTAATAAATATTTTTGGAAATAATCGCTCCGACAGTTGCATCAATCGTGCCACCCCCCCCCCCCCCTCCCTTAACTTTTGAACCGTGTAACTAAAAAATATGGAAAAATCGCAAAGATATCGCTTAATAAATACTTTAAACTAAAATTATTTCGGATAAGATCGGATATACCGTCATTGAGTTTATTACCGTAATTTAGTTTGCCCGGGTTTTTTTACCAAATGCTTAAGAAAGCATGTATAGTATTGATAACAGAAACACAGTTTAAAATGTTATTGTCTGCCTTTCGTTTATTCCAGCAGTTCCGAAACGGTTGGATGGGACTGTCAGGTAGCTGATGATGTAAGGAGTAACTTAGGCTACTTCTATCATCACGCTAACGTGTATAGGGTGTAAGCAGTACTGCAATTTCCCGTGGACATAGTTGCGACTTCGCGAGCATAGTTAGTATCTAATTAATGAGCTTAATTAACGACTTCCCACGGTTTCTCACCTATCTATGCACAAAATTTAATATATCTTTATATTGTGTTTTATCCTTTGATTATACATGGTGTAACAGAAAGGTGTGGTCATATTCAAAGGTTGGTATGTGCCCATGATACTGAGTGCACATACCTAATTTTATCAAAATCAGAGTACCCCAAAAAAATATTTATTATTTTTTCATTCATTTATTTATGAGTGAAAAAGTTATTAAATAAAAGAAGTATGACTTAAAAAGTTCTATGCCATAATAATTAATAATCCAATCGAATTTTGTACCAGGGGAGGTATAGTTCTTATGCCATACTTTGTATTTTGGTTAAAAAAGGCCTAAAATACAAACCAACAAAATTTAGCAATGATTACTCTGTGGACAAGCATTTTGAATGCTGTTGTATTGAAATTCCATCAGAAAACATGTTTGTCATTTGTTTGTATCGTACTCCTGACTCTAACTTTAATGTATTCATTGCAAAATTGGAAACTATGCTGTATAGAATAATTCACAAACTCGGTAAAAAAATGGTTATTGCCGGTGATATTAATATTAATACTTTAGAGTAAAATAAGAAAGAAACTAAACATCTTATAGATTTAATAAAAAACTTCAATTTAAACTTACATTTTAACCAACCCACTCGCAAAAATACATGTATTGATCACATAATATCCAACGTTGGTAATGCTACAAGTGAATTATTACAACTACATATTTCAGATCACAATACTGCTCAGTTACTTAATATCCCTATAAACAAAAAGGAGATGTCAATATTAGAATTTTATATATATAAAAGAGATTACAGTATAGAAAATATTAAAAAATTCAAAGAATGTATGTTAAATCTTTCATTCAAAGACGTGTATGAACAAACTGACTTTGAAGGTGCATTTGAACTGTTCTATGAAACCTTCCGTTTGTTTTACAACCTGTGCTTTCCTAAACTCAAAATTAAAATATCAAATAACATACGTAAGCCTAAGTGGATATCTAAAGGCTTAAGAATAAGTTGCAAAAATAAACGAAAACTACGGTACCAATATTATATGGATAAACATGGACTTCTGGGAAGTAAGTTTAAAAATTATTCAAAACTTCTCCGCCGCTGTATTGACCAATCCATTAAAAATCAAAACCATAAGACTATATCTGGCTCAAAAAATGTTTGTAAAACTTCATGGCAATTAATAAAACATGAATCCGGCTGTATGAAACAATTCGATTTTATTCTAGATATTAAAAAAGACAACATCATTCTTAAGGATTCAGGTGTAGTGGCAGAAGTGTTTAACGAATACTTTATTAACTCTACCAACACATGTAAATCAAATCTTTACAATACCTTGAAAACAAATATTTGCAACAGTATCTTCTTACAGCCTTTTAGTTACAATGAAACCCACAAAATTATAATGTCATTAAATAACACAAATGCTGAGGGATATGATGAAATAGCTACCAAGGTTTTAAAATCATGTTCAATTGAAATTACGCCTATAATAACACATCTCATTAATTTATCGTTTACTGAGGGGTGCTTTCCAAGTCCACTTAAACTGTCTCTGATTAAACCCCTGTATAAAAAAGGCGATAAATCAAATTTAGAGAACTACAGGCCTATTACTCTGGTACCCGTCTTGTCAAAAGTTTTTGAGTCGGCAATGTATAATCGATTGATTGGCTATGTTCAGAGACACAACATATTGAAAGCGCAGCAATACGGGTTTCGAAAAGGAAAGTCAACTACAATGGCGTGTGTTGATCTTATAAATAACATTGTCAGAAATCTTGACGACAGAAACTTGGTCACTGTTGTGTTCTTTGACATGAGTAAGGCGTTTGATTTTGTTTCTCACGAATTACTATTGAACAAACTGGAGAAGTATGGCATCCGAGGCCCTGCACTAGATTGGCTAAAAACATACTTAAAAGATAGAAAACAGTCAGCAGAAGTTAAAAATATTAATAATAATAAAGAATTAAAGGCCTATCGGTCAAAATATTTAGTTAATAGGTATGGAGTTCCCCAGGGGAGCGTTTTGGGTCCACTCCTATTTTTATTATACATCAACGACTTGCCGGATGTTACAAAATATCCTTGTATTCTATTTGCTGACGATTTATCCTTGATCATGACATGTAAAAATAATTCTGACATTCAATACTACAATAATAATATTAACAATTCTATTAATTCTATAATAAAATGGCTTAGTGATAATAATCTTCAGGTAAACTTAAAAAAAACTAATTATATACAATTTAGCACTTACAATAAATGTAATAAAAGTTTAAATATTTATTACAACGGAATCGTAATAAGTGAAGTCAACAATACGACATTTTTGGGATTAAATTTAGACAGATATTTGAATTGGAAGACTCATGTAGATAAAGTTTGTACGAAAATCAATAAATTCGTCTATGTTTTATACAAGCTGCGGAAGACTTCCACTCAACAGTCCATTCTCGCAGCGTATTACGGGTATGTAGCATCTGTTCTTAGTTATGGGGTGGTACTGTGGGGAAATTCGACTGATTCAGTAAGAGTTTTTCTGGCCCAAAAAAAATGTATTAGGGCAGCTGCAGGTATACCGCCATGGGAATCCTGCAAGCCATGGTTCAAAAATTTTAAAATTCTAACTTTTCCCTGTATATACATTTTGGAAGCGGCAAAATTTGTTAAATATAACCCGGAACAATTTAAGAAGGCAAAAGATATCTTTCCCAGAAATACTAGAGATCCAGACAGGATTGTTTTAAATAAGATCCCTAGAACATGTCTATATAGTAGAAGCTGTATTGCTATGTGTGGTCGCATTTATAATAATATTCCTGAGGACATAAAAAAATATCCAAAACAATTGTTCGTCCAGAAACTGAAATTATGGCTTATGGATAAATGTTTCTATTCAGTTTCAGAACTATTTAAATAATTAGTGTAAAATAGAAATAATTAGTTTATCATTTGACATTTAGATATTATTATTTAATTACGATCATTATTTAATTGACATAATTTCAATAATATTTCGGACATTCTTAATTTTATTTTATTAGGTAATTATTGTTTTTTGTAATAGAATATAATTTTATTTTATTAATTATTTGTTTTTGTAATGGAATATCATTGTTAACTTTATTAAATTCTTAGTTCATAAAAATAAATTATTGTATGAAATTTGCATGTCACAAGATGATAAAATGTATTCGGGACTGTTTTACGATTATTTGAACATCTTCATGTAACCTACATTTTAAGCAAATAAATAAATAAATAAATAAATAAATACACCTTTAACTACTGGATTTTGACAAAAAGAATATGCTATAACTATGTAATAATAATGGAACCAGCTATGGCACCATGGTAGGAGTAATATTGATAATATACACTATCCGCTGCTGAAATTTGACCACACCTTTCTGTTACACCCTGTATAATGTCTAGATGGAGCATTCCCTCAGTAAGCCTATAAAAAAAATTAAGCTACTATTTTTTACGTTTGACACTCGTTGAAAATGGCGCGCTCTTCTTACCTGTCAAAAAGTACGTCCATTTGACCGTACTTTTTGACAGTTCTTTGCTTCAATTTTAGATGCCGGATTAGGAATCTAGACATTATTTAACTATAGGCTGCAGCATTGTAAAACCTGTCAAATCTCAAATATTAGTTGTGGCAACATGTTATTATTTGAAATAGCAACGCTGATTTCTGCATAAGTCATAAATTTTAAAAAAGGCGTAATTTCCTTTACGCCTTTTTTGGTCATTGAAAAGTCTTTTACTTTTTGGTCATTGAAAAGTCCCTTTAAACTTTTTAATAATTTATAAAAAAAGTTTCTAGATGACCGAGTATAAATAAGTAAGTACAAATCTGATCTAATTATGTAATATTGTTGGAATTAGTTCATCTAGTAGAGGTTATTAGAAACGGAAATGGGGAAATAGATACGCCATAGGGTCAATAGACACATAGTATGGGGTTAATAGAAACAGTAAGGTTTGAATAAAAAACCAATAGAAAAGTAGTTGTTATGGTTGTCACAAGATTAAATATATTTGGTTCCAGTATTGTTTATTTAACTGCTAGGATGCAGCAATGCTTTATTCTGATTTCAAAAAGCTTTGTAGAACTATGCAGAAGAAAATATTGCCACAATTAAAACAGTAGCAGCTGCACTACCATTTTTTTTCTATTCACCCTATATGTCGTATCTATTAACTCCACATCCAGTCTAAGTAGAAAATGGTACCATTTTTGTATTTTGTGGCAAATTGCAAGTAAAAGATACATATTTTGAGATATAAGAGAAATAAAACCAACTTTAACTAATAAAAAAGTATATTGTTTCACTAATAATGCTCAAAAACGTTGTGAAAATCGAAGTTGAAATCCAGAAATATGTCTATTCACCCCATTTTACGGCACTTACTACAGACAACACGTCGAGGGACTTTCAAAAAGTACGTCCATTTGACCGTAATTTTTGACAGTTCTTTGCTTCAATTTTAGATGCCGGATTAGGAATCTAGACAGATGACAGATCTGGTTTTATTTCTCATATATCTCAAAATATGTATCTTTTATTTTCAATATGCGACAAAGTCCAAAAATGGTACCATTTTCTATTTAGACTGGATGTGGGGTTAATAGATACGACATATAGGGTGAATAGAAAAAAAATGGTAGTGCAGCTGCTACTGTTTTAATTGTGGCAATATTTTCTTCTGCATAGTTCTACAAAGCTTTTTGAAATCAGAATAAAGCATTGTTGCATTTCAACAGTTAAATAAACAAAACTGGAAACAAATAATATATTTACGTTTATATAATCTTGTGCCAACCATGTTATGGTTGGCTACTACTTTTCTATTGGTTTCTATTCAAACCTTGCTGTTTCTTTTAACCCCATACTACGTGTCTATTGACCCATATGGCGTATGATAGTTTAGTAAGATTAAAATGGCTGTACCAATTGGTATTTTTTATTTTATTTGTTAGCAATATTGGTGTTTAAAAAAACAAAAATGTTGAAAATCCCAAAAAACATCGAAATGTGTGGTATGAAATTCCCCGGGACTATTAATATAATGTTATTCGTAACTTTAAAATCATTGTGAGGTAGTCACCTGTGAGAGGGTTCGTCATCAGGTTCTGTCTTGACCCGTGGCAGTGACGTCACTGGCACAACTCCACAACTGGACCTGGAATGGAAGTAACATCCAAACTTACTCCAACGGGGCTAAAACAAATATCTATCTATCTGAAAACTATACTTTTGAGTAATAAAAAAAAAAAAATATTAAATTAATGTTATTTTATATACAACTAGCAGCCCGCTCCGGCTTCGCACGGGTATAAAATATATGAATGTTATTATACATATAAACCTTCCTCTTCAATCACTCTATCTATTAAAAATAAACCGCATCAAAATCCGTTGCGTAGTTTCAAAGATTTAAGCATACATAGGGATATAGGGACAGAGAAAGCGACTTTGTTTTATACTATGTAGTGATTATGCAAATTCAATTATATTCGTCTACTGCATTTTAAATTTAAAAATATGTTTTAATAGTTATTGTTTGATTCGTTTCGACCGTATTGCAACGGCCGTGGTCACGGATAGTCTACCCGTGACCACAGCCGTTGCAATACGGTCGAAACGTCTGACAATAAACAAGGTATTTTACCTTAAATTATTCACGCGATTAAGACCCGTAATAGCTATAAATATTTTCATAATGTGTTTTTCATAATTAATTAAATTAATTTGGGTTATAATAGTTATTTAATTTATAAATCGTATGACATTGTTTGTTTTTTTTTTACTGTTATTTATAAAACATTATTAATTTTTATCTGTCTAATTAATTTTATTTTTTGATGGGGTTTGTGCTCGTACCTATGATGTTTTTCTGTGATCCTGTATTTTTAGATTTTATATTCTGTTTCTTTTTTATTTTTATTATTATTATTATTACTTTTTCTTTCACGTTTATGTGTTACATGCAATTTTGCATAGAACAGCATTTGCTGAGCTCGTTCCTTTTGCAACAACACGAAGGTAATTATAGAATTTTATAAGCTACGGGTCTTAATCGCGTAAATATTTTATTTTAAGGCTTAATACCTTTGTTTATTGCCCGACGTTATAAAATTCTATAATGTGTACCTACAAATCGCGAAAGTTACGAACATATACGAAGGTAATTACTAGTTTAAACTAAGAAAATATTTTTAAATTACACGTGTTTGGATGGTAATAAAAAAAATCTTTTCAATTCTATTCTATTCTATATTCTTTGGGAGTAATCCTCCTCCCGTCGTCGGTGTCGTCTTACGGCCGCTTTCTATATTCAATCTAAATCCATAAATTGCAAACCAGGATTGATATTTGAATCCATTTCTTAATTTTTGCATTTCAATAACCAATCCATGGATCGATATGCTGAATAATGCTGATCTGTTTTTTCAATCTATCTTTGGGAGGACGGATTGGCACTTTTAGATTGTTATTTGTATAAAAGTGACAGTTAAGCGTTTTGATCGATCTCTGAATTTGACAGATCGATTTTTGAACGTAATCTATCTTTATTTACAAACCTTCGAATTTGGGCGGTTGTAGTGTGAAATAGTGTGAAAAAATTAACTGACATTAATTTGTTTGGAACTCGTCTGCGCCGTGCGAGCTACTCACACTTTGATTGACTGGCCTGCTGGTCTAGATGTAATCAGGGTCATTAACCACTAGACCAACAGGCCCACTCATAATATAAGTTTGTGTTATGAGCACAATGGTTTATTCTGTGTCAGGGTGTAATTAATCTATACTAATACTAGCTGTCCTGGCGAACTTCATCTCGACTCTTTTTTTTGTAAATCGGGTTCAATTGTGAATCTAAACCATCCTCGAATACCCTTGAACTCACACAAAAAAAAATCATCATAATCGGTCCAGCCGTCTAGGAGGAATTCAGTGACATACACACGCACACAAGAAATATATATATAAAGATTATAAAGCTGAAGAGTTTGTTTATTTGTATGTTTGTTTAAACGCGGTAATCTCAGGAACTACTGATCCGAATTGAAAAATTATTTGACTGTAAGACAGCCCATTTAGCGAGGAAGGATATAAACACTACGACCAATATATTTCTAAATACATCATATTATAGACTAGCTGTCCCGCGCAACTTTGTCTGCGTAAATTTTTCCCGTTTTTGTAACATTTCTCATTGCTGCTTCGCTTCTATTGGTCGTAGCGTGGTATTATATAGCCTATAGACTTCCTCGATAAATGGGCTATCCAACAGTAAAATAATTTTTCAATTCGAACCAGTAGTTCCTGAGATTACCGCGTTCAAACAAACAAACTCTTCAGCTTTATAATATTAGTATAGATTTATCAGTTGTCTTTGTTTACATCTGGCCGATGTTGGTGGTAAAATGGCTTTGAAAGTGCTTAAAAAGAGTAATGAGATCAAAAAAGTTAAGAACCAAAATTACCTGAAAGTAAACAATTGGTATAGGTATACCAAATACTCACTGTGGATATCCTGTGTCTATGGGCTCTATCATCACTTCCACCGGTTCTATTTTAATCCTAACGTTGGCAATGTCAGTTATAGGTAACTGATGTTCCGCAGCAGAGTTCCTTCTGTAAGTAACAAATATCAATGTTACACAGGTATGTTGATTTGTAATGTAATGGGTGTCTTCTTTACATAACACTAAATAACTTTGTAATATCAGTTTTGGAAAATATTTAAAATATTAACCCTTAATCACTTAGCACTTGTTTTTGGAGTTATGACTTTAACCATTTTCATATTCTAATGATATTGTAGCAGTTTTTCATTGCTTTCCCGCCGTCTTACGAATTTTCGATCAGATTACTTGTCCTGACGCGAATTTAAAATGTTTTACCCATCCCAAAGAGTTCACAACGCCTTTAAAGAAGTTTTCACTTCAAAAAACTGTTGTTTACTACTTTGCCCCCATGGGTCTGATCATTATTATAACTTTCCTCAAGGTTCAAAGTAGGTACCTCCATACCGAATTCCATATAAGTCGCTTAAAATTTTCCTCACCATATACCTCCACATCAAATTTCATCTAAATTGTTCCAGCATCGTTAAACAAAACCTTTTTTACAGAATAGTTGAGAGACATAATAATATCTACGTCACAGAACGCCTCGACAGCGACGTCAGAGTGTCACACTACACGTCACAGTGCAGTTCGGCAGCGACGTCAAAGTGTCACACTTGTCTTTACTGTATTGTTTAACAGTGAGTAGCCAACTGCGCAGGAAATATTATAGTACACAAGTGTGTGCCAACACAAGTGCACTAGGAAATCCGACATAATCAAAGATAAACTAGACGCAGGATCTATGGCTTAATGTGCTCTGCGAGGCATAGAGAGGTATGACATTTTTCAAAAACCGCGTGGTCAACCAAATACTACGCATTGTATTAAAATAAATACTCACTCGCTCGCCTGCGATTGAAGTGGATCTGAAGGCCTGTAACTGAAAAAGACGAATGTTATAGGCCGACCGCTTAACTCGTATATCGCCTGCGCGGTGAGAAGGGAGCGCGGGGTGATGTTAACGGGTTTAACGGGTGGGTGAGCGGGGTGCGCGGGACAGAGAACTCACGTTCTCTGTCCCGCGCACCCCGCTCACCCACCCGTTAACATCACCCCGCGCTCCTTTCTCACCGCGCAGGCGATATACGAGTTAAGCGGTCGGCCTATAATAACATTGTTGCGATGACTGCCTCTGTGGCGCGGTGGGAGTGTATCCGACTGCTACGCATGAGGTCGTGGGTTCGATCCCCACCCAGGATAAAACTTTGTGTGATGAGCACGATGGTTTATTCTGTGTCTGGGCGTTATTTATCTATAATATGTATGTATTTAGAAATATATAAGTATGTTTAACAGTTGTCTGGTTTTCATAGTACAAGCTCTGATTGGTTTGGGAGCAGATAGCGTTGTGTGAGTTGTCCCAAGATATTATTATTATTATTGTGGGTTACAGCACAAAATACAGAGACCACAGAAGTTGAGCTTATATATGTCATGTCATTAAATACGTTGCTGGGAAAAATACTATTAGCATTTCGGGGCATGTTTAAATCGCTCGCCCGCTGTCTTTTACAGTTTGCCTATTAAACAGGTAGACTTAAAGATGTAATAGATAGCTAAAGTCCACGTTGGAGTTCAGTTAATAAATTGCACGCCTCCCAATCGTATGAACGACTCGCACTTGGCAGGTGTTATTTATTCTTCACTGCCCGAAGACCCCTTCTTCAATAATCTTGGGTACGCGCATGATCTGTGTTTCATTAGGTATTACTAAGTTTTTTTTTATTTATTCATTTTAAATATTTTTTTTTTTAAAAGGTAATTAGCAATGTGGGATTTTCGTCCCACATCACTATCCTGTTAACCCCTCCAGCTAAGCTCAATGGCTTGGGTGAGGAGTGGGTTCACGTCGGTAGTATAATGGGTAGGATTCGAAACCGCGACCTCAAGTTTGCGAGACCGATGCCTTAGTAATTAGGCTACCGCGCCGCTATCATTGTTATAGTAAATGACAATCCTATTATTGTATGTAGTAAAAACTAAGAATAATAATGAGTACCTATGCTAGTGTACAATTTGAAGTTAATGAAGGAAGAAGCAATCTAGCCGCACACGAATTGGGTTCAGATAGAATGCTTTGAAAAAGTCTAATGATAAACATACATAATATAATTACATAAGCAACAATTTAAATTTATTCATAAGTTGCGCTTTTTGTTGCAGTGTACTGTTTTGCGCTCTTTCACAGCAAACGAACCCCATTAAAAGTTCCTATACCTACATGTTCTCCTATCTTACATATTTGAGTTGAGAGAGTCAAAACTACTGAGTTCATAACAACACTTACTATGTTTCATCTTCTATCTCCACCTTCAACGTTTCCACTATACACTCATCTTGCTCCTGACTGTAAAAAAAAATTTAGAAAGTTACTTATCGACAGTGACGTAAGATTGCCACACTCCACGTCACAGTAGGTACGACAAATTACATTAACGTCAGAGTGTCAACCTCCGCGTTACAAAATACAACTTGACAATGATGTAACATGTCTCTGCGGCATAGTGCAATTTGACAGTGACGTTACTAGTCAGAGTAGGTACGACAAATCACAATCACGTCAGAGTGTCACAATCCGCATCACAGTAAAACTCGGTACCTACGTCAGAGTGTCACATTCTGCGTCAAAGTATCACACTTACCTCCCATCTTGCGTTTGTTCATTGTCGTCATCTTGTTCTTTATTAGGCGCTTCACAACTTGACTCTTCATCTGTGATCGGACTGTACAGAAAACAGAACGTTATGTTTATACCTACATGGTTGGCTATATAATATGTAATTTATGAATATACACCGTTATCTAGAATAAATACTGAACCGGCACAATACCTATGACAATTATCACTTTAGATTACATTCCATTTAAGATGATACGAACTTCAGTGGGTCAGTTGGTACGTTGAGAACTAATGTCTAATAATAAACTTTATGAAAATAAAGTCACTCCAGGATAGTTTCATACAAATGTGATCGTCTGCGACCAGAAATCGAGTAGGACTGTTTGGATGGCCCCTAACATTAATTGACCTACCTAGCGTCTCCATCTCCTCCATCGTGAGTCAACTTGGCACGTTTAGCAGTACCGGCGTCACGCTCGTCTTCAGCTGAACGTTTCTTTTCCTCCAAGATAGCGCTGACGGTATGTTCACTAATACCAGTAGCCGCCGCCGTGCGCTTGAGGATGTTGGCTAGAGGACTCAGGTCGACGCTAGGGCCCAACGAACTCTTTAACTCCTCATACTCCGTTTGAAGATAGTTGTATACCCTAGCTATGATCTCCTCAGACTAGAAAAAAAGTTGTTATTATTCGAAATAGCTTAACCGAACGCAATTCTGTCACACTCCGTGTGTGACAAAATTGCGAAAATAATAAATACCTACCACTGGTATTATAAATATATTTGGTATTATATTATATTATATATTTCACTTGTCCGATCAATAGATAGAAAGCGACAATATACTATTTTCTCGTGCAATACTTAGATGTAGATCTCGTGTGAGGCACCTGTCCCACCAACGGAGATAAGCGAGAAGCGAGTACCGATTTTATCGCTCAAGAAACGTACAGTAGATGTATACGTCCATGTAAACGAAAGACTTGTTGTTGCTTTTTACAGACATGTTTTTTTTTACCATTAGATAGTAACTTTAAAGTTAATATATGTATTGGGTAGATACACATAAAAATGAATAAATAAATAGGTATAAACTATTATGTATTCGTATAACTCACTATTTATTTAATACGATATGTTTTCTATAGTAGGTATGTATTAATTTATTATTATATAAATTGTTAGCTTGGCTTCGCGTCCATACATATGTAGTATACATAGGTAAATGGTCTCATTGAAAATCAGCGTTGCAAGTTGGTCGTAAAACTCGCAACATATATGCTGAATGGGACCATTTATTGTCATAGTTATGACGTGCAAACTCGAATTCATTGTAAATTAAGGTTAAGACTGTTAGTTAATAATTTATGGTTGTTAATTTTTTTTTGTACGTCATATATATGGCAATAAAGAAACTTTTCTTCTTTGTTATTTTTCCTTCAGATGCAGTATAGAGCGAGTACTCACCGGGCAGTGTAAACTCTTTTGTTTACTCGGGATCTACATAAGTATGTACCTTTCTTGAGCGATGAAATCGCTACTCGATTTCTCGCTGTTGGTTTGAACAGGTGCCTAAACAAAATATATGTCTTTGTACATAATAGTTAATCGCTGAGTGTTCAGACTGCAGGCGAGACTTCGCCCTATACTGTATCTCTTTTGTTTACACGGAATGTACACCTAGTTTCTTGAGCGAGAAAATAGTTGATAGTTGGTGGCTACTCGCCGGCGGTGGGACAAGTGCTTGGATTGTAATAACATTTTTTTTTATACGCGATTTAGAATTAATGAATTTATAATGTAATCAAATACCCATGCAGGCCAAAGACGCGGACAGTAAGCTAGTAAAAAAATATGTATACCTACTCGTTTTATAAGAGGTAATAATGATCTGCGACGAATACCCGCCTGCTCATCGGCGTCTGGGGTCGAGGGTATCGCTGTCTCGGGGAACTGAAATACGAGTATAACTAATATAATCTAAATTTCTGATCGTCAAGTCGTTAAAAATTTAATTACGGAAAATATGTTTGCGACTGATGCGACTGATGGTAATTGGGTATTTGAATGTCAAGTTAAATCAGTATCTTTTTTATAAAATGTCAAAACGATTCGTTCTGTAGAGATTTGTATGCAATTTAACATTGTGACGTCATTATGTTCTGGTTTCAAATCATTTACTTTTAGTATTTATTTTGATGATTATAAATACTAAAACATATTAAATTATGCACGAATATATATTTTTAAGATCATTTAAAGGCATATTATTACTTGGTAAGTGTAAATTAATTTATTGTTATTGAATGATTTGACATTCAAATACCTAATTATCACGCGTCGGCCATGAGTATCAGAGCCACCCAAATCGTGGTTTAGTACGCACCGCTCTTCTCATTTGAGACATTAGTTCATACCTAAGTCTCATTTGAATAAGTAATTGAAGCAATTACACTTGCAACAGTGCCCATCAACCGAAACACAGTGATGTGTTAACATCACTATTTCTCGAAAGTATAGGTACAGTACGATCAACGTAACTAGGCCGGACTGAAGTAGGTGACAAGTGGTTGCGCAGATGCATTTTTTGGAAGTAAATGGTGACATGAAGCGGGGGGCGGGGACGGTAACTAAAGCAAGAGAATTAGAGATGCGATTACGCATCACATTGTCATAATTAGTATTACTAACTCATGTTTTTTGTGATTTATTCGTAAAGAAATTGTTTTTCAAAGTTTCTTTAGTATTTACTGTAACTGTTCTAAATTTTAACTTTTATGAACTCATTTAAATAGAGTTTTTATATTTTTTAATTAAAATGTTGTTAGTATTTTTTATCGATTAAACATAATTAATCGTTTTCGTTAGTAATTTTAGGGTCGCATCTCTATGACATGCGCGAAAGTGATAAAAACCTAACTTCAATTCGGTCAAGTTACGTTGATCGTACTGTAGCTAACTTGTGGTACCCACCAAGACTAACGGCCGGTCTCAATAATCTAACTATCGATGGATTTGGCTACTATAGGTATATAACTATTTATTATACGGGAATTAACGCGCATTGTTTACCTTAAAATTGCTTGACAGCTTCAAACTATCCCTGACGTGGAATCCAGTGATTCGTAAAACACAACCTCGTATTAGTTCGCAATCGGTTAACATGGACACAATCAGTGTAGTGTGCAGTGACCCTAACTTTTCGAGAAATAAAAAAGTGAGGGTAGATGAAGATTCATCGGCCTGACGGAGTCTTAACATGGCTGCGACAGTCCTCTTGTGACCACGGCCGGTGCAACCTGGTCGAAACGTCAAGCAATTTTAAAGTAAACAATGCGCGTTAATTCCCGTATAATAAATAGTTATAATCATGCAACGCGAAAGTTTAAATGTTAGTATAGGCACAGATAATATAATACTATACTAGTAGTTTAAGTATATATTTGACATAAGCTGCATCCAAAATATGTCAAAATTCTACCTCTAGTAGCCAAATCCATAGATAGGTAGATTATTGAGACAGTCGTATGGCGTAAACCTACTATCGGTTGTTTTCAAATAATCTACGTCCATATTGTTTTCAAATAATCCTTCGCTAATTACGATACATTTTAAACATGTCCCCAATCCCCCCTCCCAATGTTCCGTTTTGTCATTTTAGCTACGGAACCCTAAAAACCCAAAATCACAGACATATAATTGCACAACGCAATAAAATAATCACCTGCACATATACAACAAATGTAATAAATAGGTATAATAATTATGAAAATATATTTAATAGTCTTAATCGCGTGAATAATTTAAGGTAAAATACCTTGCAATTAATACCCGTAATATATTTTCATAATGTGTACAAATCGCGGAAGGTATATTAATTATTTTATTTCTTACATCAAACGGTTCCGCAGATCTCTTTAGGTAAGTTCGACCGGTTTTGGTGGTATATTTGTCGCTCTCTTTAAAGTGCAAAGAACAAATGCGCGAGTCTTCTGACGGCTTCCATGTTTCCTCGCGGCGATTTATTTGAACAAATTTAATCCATTCTTCTCTCTTTTCTTTACCCGGCCGAGGAAACCTATAATCATATATTTATAGAGATACTTAGATAGATATTTATTATCTCGTTTTATTTTACGTCGGGCTAACATTTTTCTAGTCTAACAATAATTTGTTTGCTACAATTTCGCTAGAATATAACTGCCTCTGTGGCGCGGTGGGAGTGTGGCCGACTGCTACGCAAGAGGTCGTGGGTTCGATTCCCACAAGGGACACCACTTTGTGTGATCTACAAATTGTTGTTCCGAGTCTGGGTGTACTTTGTGTCCGTGGCTTGTATGTTTGTAAAGTGCCCCGCGACAAAGGGCTTGTCGACGACTCCCGCATTAGGGATAAGCGGGAGTCGTCTTTAAAAAAAAAATGGTGTTGACTTTCTCGACATTAATAATACCGGCCAAGTGTAATAATAATAATAAAAACTTTATTGTTCTCTCTCACATAGGCATTACAAAATATGTACAAAGGACTTATCTATTTATCATTTACTAGCTGTCCCGCGCAACTTCGTATGCGTAAATTTTCCCCGTTTTTGCAACATTTTTCATTATTGCTCCGCTCCTATTGGTCGCAGCGTGCTGTTATATAGCCTTAAGCCTTCCTCTATAAATGGACTATCCAACAAAAATAGGATTTTTTCAAATCGGACCAGTAGTTCCTGAGATTAGCGCGTTTAAACAAACAAACTCTTCCGCTTTATAATATCAGTATAGATTCGTAAGAAAACTACTATGTGAGAGACTGGCGGCTGTACTAGGAGCTACAGCTTACCAGCCTCTCCTAAATCTAGATTAGTATACTATAACTGTGCACCGGCTAGTATGATTTAGGAGGATTTCTTTCATTTTAATTTAACTCTAATGAAATATCTTCTACTAGCTGTCTCGCGCAACTTCGTATGCGTAAATTTTCCCCGTTTTTGCAACATTTCTCGTCGCTACTCCGCTCCTATTAGTCGTAGCGTGATGTTTTATAGCCTATAGCCTTCCTCGATAAATGGGCTATCCAACAAAAACAGATCTTTTCAAATCGGACCAGTAGTTCCTGAGATTAGCGCGTTTAAACAAACAAACAAACAAACAAACTCTTCCGCTTTATAATATTAGTATAGATTACATAAGCACTAGTAGCTTAAAAAAACTAATGGTGGTAGTGTATCCGACTGCTACGCAAGAGGTCGTGGGTTCGATCCCCACCCAGAATAAAACTTTGTGTGATGAGCACGATGGTTTATTCTGTGTCTGGGTGTTATTTATCTATAATACGTTTGTATTTAGAAATATTTATGTATGTTTATCGGTTGTCTGGTTTCCATAGTATAAGCTCTACTTAGTTTGGGATCAGATAGCTTTGGATGAGTTGTCCCAAGATATTATTAATATTATTATTTCCTACAGTTAATAGTTTTTACACAGGAGCCATCTGAAAATTAGGAAATATTCACCAATTTTTACAAAAGTTTAATTATCTCTCGAAATGTTAAATATAAAAAAAATATTGTATTTTTTATATTTTACATTTTATTTAAAGCTCTATTAATGGCCTGTACAATACAGCAATAACAACCACAATTTGTTTAAAAAAACTGTAAATCATCACAGCTGGCGCTAAAATCGACTAATTTCAAACTTACGATGATTATTTTAAAAAAAATAAGCTGTTGAAAAATATAATCTCGACGGTTTTAGGTATTTTAAATACCTAGACAATTATCCACTATTTTATTTAATCGGAAACAATGCAGTGCGCTTTTTAATTAAAATTTGGTATTTTATAATGGAATGACCCTATTACATTTTTTATGAGTCAAAGTCAAAGAGATATTGACGTAGTCTTTATAGTACATCCCCTATGTACTATAAAGACTACGTCAATATCTCAATCTGAAATAGGTATTCGTTCTTTTTTTAGTAAACGACATCTCCCGCACTTGGGTACACAGCCTTGAGTACCTACTTTACAAGCTTCACAAACATCATTAACGGACACAAAGTACAACCAGATTCGGAACAACAATTTGTGGATCATACAATGTGGGGATCGAACCCACGGCGTCTTACGTAGCAGTCGTATACAACTACATATTCCCACTACGCCACCAAGGCTGAATTGATTTAATATTATTGATTCAATATTTTGTCAATTTTTTTGCCACATCACATCACTAAACTCTAATTTCATTAAAACCTGGCAACACTGAAACTGTCAAATTCTAGCAAACAAATTGGTCTTTCAAACATGGCGTTTAAACAAAATATCGTGTTTTATTGAAAATACAATAGACTTACCCGTGGTAAGTTATTCCGTGATTTTTATTTACGGCTCTTGAATAGTTTCTGCAGTACCTCAGTACACAAGAAGGCATTTTTAAAATGTTTATTCTTAAAATTCACGCGTCAAGTCGAGTCTTAAACTTAGCACAGACTAAAATATTTTAGTTGCATTGGACACAAACTCATCCCACACAGTTGTCACAGGTAAACGGTTAAATATGCTTGTGTGAGTGAGATAAAACATGTTGGGTTTGCCGCCATTTTCCCCTATTCAGAGTGTGTTTGGGAGTGATCGAGGTAGCCTTGTAACAGCGGCATCGAAAATTTTTAATGTGTGGCTAATTGTACACCAACTACAAGTCATGTCGCGGGGCACTTTACAAATTATACAAATCACAGACGCAAAATACATGCAAACTTGCAACATGTAGTTGATCATACAAAGTGGTCTTTGAAAATTATCAGATGATACTAAATGTTGTGAAGTGATTTTATGTCCTTGCCCTCTTAGGTCAGGCGGGCTAACTGCACGCATCCATTGTTTACTTAAAAAGAAACAATATGTTTTATATAAACTTACTTATATAAACTTTATTTTTCTGTTTATATTTATTGTATACTTTCCTATTATTTAATGACGGTTAATGTTCGTGTCGTCACTTTGGTCTTAGCAGAATACCAGCGCAGCTCCTCAATAAGCGGAGTTGCAATCTAGCTGAGCTAGGACCATTTTTGTCTCTCAATACTATTATTAATTGAATTTGTACTATTTACTGTATGTATTCTTTTCTTTTGAAGACAAAATAAATTTATTTATTTCTTTCTTTCTTTCTATAGCTTCATATATGTGTAGGATTTTTTTACTCCAGACAACAATTAACAATAAATATTAATCTATACAAAAAATTTAAAGAAGACAGAGAAAAGTCGATAATTGTCTGTCTGTCTGTCTCACTGGTTTTATAACAATGAATTTTAAAAAATACACAGCTTATTAAAATAAATAAATAATTACTTTCATAGGAGGATGTTTATCTTCATAGCTGAATCTAAATATGACGTTTCAGTAAATGACAAATCACTTTATAAGTTGTAATTTAAAAAAGAAACGAAGCGCTTTAATTGAACGTTATTACAAGGTTATAGCGACCGGTAGTCTCTTGTGGCGAGCGACAACCTCCAACCATCTGCCATCCTTCTTACACACATGGCGTCGGCGTGCTAATACTTTCTCGCTTTTTCTTTTTGCTAAAGCCGGAATTACTATTGCGATTGTTCCCTCAATTTGCAGTCTGACTATTATGCCATTTGTTTTTTTTTTAACCATGGCTGCTGGTATTGTTATTTTGATACATTTTGTAGGTGCAATGCCCAAACAAAACGTCTGGGTACAAACAAGCCCTGTGCAATGGGGAGGGGAGACACACACAAAGACCCACACCCGAGTACACACACACACACACATAAAACGAACGTTTATTGATCTCACGAGCTCGGTCCCGTGAGAATCGAACCTACAACCTCTTTCCTAACAATCGTTCACTGTCACTGTTACTTCGAAACAGTATTATTTTATTTAAAACCAGCGCAACGCCCAACTTGTTGTTCATAAATTTTCCCCGTTTTTGCAACATTTTTCGTTGTTGCTCCACTCCTATTAGTCGTAGCGTTATGTTATATAGCCTATAGCCTTCCTCGATAAATGGGCTATCCAACAGTAAAATATTTTTTTAATTCGGACCAGTAGTCTCTGAGATTATCGAGTTCAAACAAACAAACTCTTCAGCTTTATAATTTACTAGCTGTCCCGCGCAACTTCGTATGCGTAAATTTTCCCCGTTTTTGCAACATTTCTCGTCGCTGCTCCGCTCCTATTAGTCGTAGCGCGATGTTATATAGCCTATAGCCTTCCTCGATAAATGGGCTATCCAACAAAAAAATATTTTTTCAAATCGGACCAGTTGTTCCTGAGATTAGCGCGTTTAAACAAACAAACAAACTCTTCCGCTTTATAATATTAGTATAGACTAGCGGCCCGCTCCGGCTTCGCACGGGTATAAAATATATGGATGTTTTTATACATATAAACCTTCCTCTTCAATCACTCCATCTATTAAAAAAACCGCATAAAAATCCGTTGCGTAGTTTTAAAGATTTAAGCATACATAGGGATATAGGGACAGAGAAAGCGACTTTGTTTTATACTATGTAGTGAAGACAGTATAGATTAGCTTTCGTTGCCCGCGTGGATGTCAGTTAACACGTTAAAACCTATCCTTTATCCTTCCCCGTGACTCAAACTATCTTCATACCAAAATTCGTATTTGTATTATGTAGCTAATTTAACAAGAATGGACCGCTTGTTGGTTGACATCTATGCGTGCAAAGCGCTAAAACTAAAACGCTTATTAAATTAGCTACCTAGTACAACTTTATTAAATTACTAGCTGTCCCGCGCAACTTGTTGTTTTAACAATATTTTTATTTTTAGTCTGTTCAAAATTAATTTGTAGGTAAATAGTGACCTTATATTATTAAATGGTTAACTTTATGTCTTTTACGTACTACATATTATAACTCCCGCAGTAGGGTACAAGCCCTCTGTGTCGCGGGGGACTTTACAAACATTCAAGTCACGGACGCAAAGTACACCCAGACTCGAGACAATAATTTGTGGATCACACAATTTGTGGTGTCCCGTGAGAGAATCGAACCCACGACCTCTTGCGTAGCAGTCCGACACACTCCCACCGCGCCACAGAGGCAGTAAAATAAACCTTTTACGCATGATTACGTAGAAATAATCTATTTTGCGTCCGCGAACATACCCGATGCGCTACAGAAGCGGGGCGGCCCTAGCAGTACCCTAAACGCATTATAATAAGACATCTACAATCTTAATCAAAGCGCATCAACGCATTATATTCTGTGGCGCGGTGGGAGTGTATCCGACTGCTACGCAAGAGGTCGTGGGTTCGGTCCCCACCCAGGATAAAACTTTGTGTGATGAGCACGATGGTTTATTCTGTGTCTGGGTGTTATTTATCTATAATATGTATGTATTTAGAAATATATAAGTATGTGTATCAGTTGTCTGGTTTCCATAGTACAAGCTCTGCTTAGTTTGGGATCAGATAGCGTTGTGTGTGTTGTCCCAAGATATTATATTATATACTAGCTGACCCGCGCAACTTCGTCTGCGTAAATTTTCCCCGTTGCAACATTTCTTATTGCTGCTCCGCTCCATATTTCTTCACTATTTAATGGATGTTATTATGCACTAGCTGTCCCGCGCAACTTCGTATGCGTAATTTTTCCCCGTTTTTGAAACATTTCTCGTCGCTTCTCCGCTCCTATTAGTCGTAGCGCGATGTTATTTATCCTATAGCCTTCCTCGATAAATGGGCTATCCAACAAAAAAAGAATTTTTCAAATCGGACCAGTAGTTCCTGAGATTAGCGCGTTTAAACAAACAAACAAACAAACAAACTCTTCCGCTTTATAATATTAGTATAGATATAAACCTTCCTCTTCAATCACTCTATCTATTAAAACCGCATCAAAATCCGTTGCGTAGTTTTAAAGATTTAAGCATTCATAGGAATATAGGGACAGAGAAAGCGACTTTGTTTTATACTATGTAGTGATTATATTATTTTTCCAATAAATGGCGATACTGTCGAAATTCTGCTTCATCATCAGATCAGCTCCCAGCTACTAAGTTAATGTGTTGTCTTTCGAACTACATTCATATGCAAAATTTTATTGGGATACGATGAATTAGAAGTAGGTTAAAATTGATCGTCAGTGACCTATAAATTCCTTTAGGAATTGCACTCCATCATCAGATTCACGGGCCTGGGATCCCTTAACACCTTTAGAACATAGTGGTCCGAAGTGGTCTACAGAAGTTAGACTACGTTACCCTTACCTTCTCTACTGTGTTTTGTGTTATCGAGTTAATATAATGGTAAAGCCGAGCAAGAAGACTATTACAGTCCCTCATATGAAACTTTCAGATTTCCCATCAAACATGAGTTGTGTAATATACTTAGTAATTTTTTTAGGCATTTCTTGCCAATTAATATAGGAATAGAAAAATTTGAGGGCTAGTAACATGGCCCAGATAGGTGGTTCGGTCCGGTTTGGCTTACGGAAGTCTCGGGTTCGATTTCTGGGTCTGGATTTGAATTTTTCTACCTTTCAAAAATGATCAGATCAGCTTCAATAGCTTGAAGCTGATCTGATGATGGAGTGCAATTGGGTGATGGATGGTCTTCCGAACTACACTCACATGCAAAATTTCATAGCGTTAGGTACCTACTAAAATTAGAAGTACCTTTATATGTTCGTAAACTTTCGCGATTTGTACACATCATAGAATTTTATAATATAGGTATATAGTTATAATCACTGGATTGAACTACACAAACCACAGGTCCTTTCCACTGACCGTCACTACTACTCCAGGATGGCGAGGGAAGCGGTTGAAAGGAAAAAACACGTCAATTTCAACCGAGAAGATGGATATCGTTTGTCAACATCGTGGAATCCAGTGATCAGCAAGTGTACACACCGCCGAACAAACATTACGTGCCAGTGTGCAAATGTCGTTAGTGTTGTGTGTCGAAGTACCGACGGTTCCGTAATAGTGAGTGATAAAAATCAAGCGAGGGTAGTTTCCGAAACCCGCGCTTCTCGGAGGCGACGCTGAGCTGAATCAGTCTACCCGTGACCACGGCCGTTACAATACGGTCGAAACGTCGGGCAATAAATAAAGGTATTTAGCCTTAAAATAAAATATTTACGCGATTAAGACCCGTAGCTTATTAAATTATATATATATTAAAGATGAGATTATGCTTATTATATATATTAAAGAAGTACCTAGGTTGAAATTGATCGTCAAAACTCCATCATCAGATCAGCTCCAAGTTGTAAATTTAGGTATAGTATTGTCCTCCGTACTATATAGCGATACTATAATTAGAAGTTGATTAAAGTTGATCTTCAAAAACATCTCTGAGGAGTTGCACTCCATCATCAGATCAGCTCCAAGTTACCAAATTATTGTGTTGTCATCCGTTCTACATTTACATGCAAAAGTTCATTGCGATACGATAATTTAAAGTAGTAATAATGAAATTAACATCTTTACTAATTATTTAGTTTATTAATTAAACATATTAAATTTGACTTGAATCGCGGGAGGCCACTGACCTCTATACTGAGTGCAGGCTACCGCGTGCCAACAAGTCTTCCATTTTTCCAATTACTTTTAATACTTACAAATATTTACACTATGTACAAATAATTAGATAAATCGTCTTAGAATTGGGTAAATGACTACAATAACAATAAATTATTTTACACTATACAGGAAATAGCATTTGCAAAAATATTCTGAAAAACAATCTTTCTCTACAATTTTACGCTGTCATGAATTTATAAACATCAAAACAAACATTGAAACTACATGATTTGACCATACAAAAGAATGACGTCATTGTTTTGTATTTCATATAAATTAGTACGAGGCGCATCGTTTTGACGTTTCTTAAAAAGAAACTGATTTGACTTGACAGTCATCTACCCTATTTCCTCCGCATCGCTATCGACCGGCGCCATGCCCAGAAGGCTGGCAGCATCACTGCGTTGTATAGCAATGCTGATTCGCTGCCTTCCATTTAATTTGATTTAGACATTTAATACGCTCATTTGACCAAATCAAATTGAAGTTCATACAGTTGTATTCGAATGTAGTTCCGCGCAGTGACGTCGTTCCCCGCCCGTCTTCTTCATCCCCTCCGATACCTACATTGGAGTTGTGCGAGCTTACGCGCCAGCATCAGACACGCAAAAACTTAGCTGGCGACTTGTCATGTATACCTACTTGTGTCCACCAACCGCATGTGTATGTAGTTGTATTAATCCATAAAATACACATTTCATAAATACAATAATTGCATTTTTGAAGTCCAGACCGTAAGCCTAACCGGGGCCGGAATGGAACCACCTATCTGGACTATGTTACTAGACCTCATTTTTTTCTATTCTTTCATGCGCGCGAGTTGGGCCCTCTCTTGTATTTATAAAGTAATTGACAAGAAATGCCTATAAAAAAAATAAATTATAAAAATAAAAAAACCCTCCTGCACAAAAAAGATGGAAACAAGATCCCCTACATAATTATACAATTTCATGCAGTCGGAGGCACTTTACTAAGTTCATCGAGATTCATTAATGCAATTAATCATAATTTTATAATTTATTTTTTTTATTTAATACTTTTTAGCAGTTGTAGGATGTAACCGATGTAGCAACTTACTTTTGTGGAGGGCAAGGTGTTAAGTCCCTCCAACACAAAGGGAGGATCCTCCGACCAGGCGAGGTGATCATGCCTGGCGGGCCGCGGCCCAACGGCTAACGTTGGGAACTTTATATTTATAGTTAGCAGCTGTGAAAACTTCTATATCACGATTCAGGATTTGGCGCGAGCTGTCAAGTGTCAATTTATTTTATATTATTGATCTGTCAAGTGTCAATTTATTTTATATTATTATATGTGGGTACCGCCACATCACTCCCCTCCGAGACCGGAGGTTGATTGTCTTGATGAGTCAGCTGTCGTCGCTTTCTTGAGGAGCGTGCCAGTGCCTGTGTTGAGTAGTTCCAGTGAGTCGGAACTTGATTCCGCTAGTCCCAGTGAGTCGGAACTGAATGCCGCTAGTTCCAGTGAGTCGGAACTGATATCCGCTGAACCCAGTGAGTCGGGTAGTAGCTGCGGTGTGCGGTGCTGCGGTGGTGCGTAGTGGCTGGCTGGCTGGCTGCTGCGTAAACGGGAGAGATGTGCTCTGCTTACGAGTACCGTAGGTGCAGTGTGCTGTGCCTAGACGCTGGAGAGGCCGTAGGGATGACCAGGCTGGAGCGTTCGCTGCAGGCGTGTGGTATCCCAGTAGACGCCGGATGCTGGCTGGCTGTGACTTGATTACCGCTCATATCTTTGGGAGTGACGGCAAGTGTGTTAATGACGATGCTGCTGCTGATGATGATGAATGCTGCTTTCCAATCACGTCGGGGTCACCACTGTGGAGGGCAAGGTGTTAAGTCCCTCCAACACAAAGGGAGGATCCTCCGACCAGGTGAGGTGATCATGCCTGGCGGGCCGCGGCCCAACGGCTAACGTTGGGAACTTTGTATTTATAGTTAGCAGCTGTGAAAACTTCTATATCACGATTCAGGATTTGGCGCGAGCTGTCAAGTGTCAATTTATTTTATATTATTGATCTGTCAAGTGTCAATTTATTTATATTATTATATGTGGGTACCGCCACACTTTTATCACAGCTATTGTCAAGTATTGAAAATTGAAAAAACAATGGTTGCAACTAACTTTTTTAGTATAACAGTCATAATTATGTTATACCTTTTTGAAATGCTTAAGATAAGCTCTTTAATTTGATGCCCATATTGCAGTATTCGAAACAACTTTTTTTTCACACCTCTATTTTGACATCTCATAGCCGCCATGTTTGTTATTTTAAAAACGTCACCTACAGTTGGATCAACGTAACTAGGCCGGACTGAAATAAGCGACAAGTGGTTGCGCAGATGCATTTTTTGGAAGTAAATGGTGACAGGAAGCGGGGGGCGGGGGCGGTAACTAAACCAAGAGAATTAGAGATGCGATTACGCATTACATTGTCATAATTAGTATTACTAACTCATGTTTTTTGTGAATATTTTAGTAAAGGAACTGTTTTTCAAAGTTTCTTTAGTATTTACTGTAACTGTTCTAAATTTAAACTTTTATGAACTCATTTAAATAGTGTTTTTATATTGTTGAATTAAAATGTTGTTAGTATTTTTAATCGATTAAACATATTTTGTCGTTTTCGTAAGTAATTTTAGGGTCGCATCTCTATGACATGCGCGAAAGTGATAAAAACCTAACTTCAATCCGGTCAAGTTACGTTGATCCAACTGTATCTAAGAACACTTGGGCGATTAAGACGAATCTAACGACGTGTGAATTGTATAAATCCTTTCAGTGGATTGTGAGATATCAGGTAATAAAGAGTATTATATACATACATACATTTGTATGTATGTATGTAATATTCTTTAGAATAATATTGTAATATGCATAAGAAGGGTTATGTTTTTCGAAAAACTTAACCCTTCTTTACAGTCGGGTAAAAATTACTATATTACATAACTCATGTTTGGTGGGAAATCTGAAAGTTTCAAATGAGGGCCTGTAATAGTCTTCTTGCTCGGCTTTACCATTATATCAACTCGATAACACAAAACACAGTAGAGAAGGTAAGAGTACCGTGGTCTAACTTCTGTACCTAGAGCACTTCGGGCCACTATGTTCTAAAGGTGTTAAGGGATCCCAGGCCCGTGAAGGATGACTTGTAGGTATTCAGGATAAGTAAGGAGAAGGGAAGGTATAAAGCCTTCCCTCCAACACTCGTTATGTAGTGCGTCTATTCCCTCTTTACAAGAAGTAAGAAACGATATTTATTTATTTTATTTTCAAATTTAGAAAACTTACAGCTAGTTGAACAATAACATGTGTTGTGTATTAATGTTATAGCCAATTAAAAGTTTTCACCAGTAACAATTTGTGTTGATTAACTAATATATGGTACGACGACAATAAAGTTGCTTAAGGTTAGTAATAGAGGTACATTACGCAGTATACAGATTTGATAAAAATAAGTATAAAAAACCAAATACGTTATAATCAAAAAAGGTGTTACACGGGGTTTTTTGTTAATTACGATGCACTCATTATGGAAGGATCGATGTCTACTGTCTGGCTTGCAACATTGTGTATTTTGCAGGCCCGTATCATAAACGAGTTTTGTCTGTAGGTGGTTCGGACATTATGCCTTGCGGTGCCTATACGGTGTATAGAAGATTATGCCTTCGACGAGAAGTAGTCGGCACGCGCAGGCCTATCCTACACACCAACTCGACTACATCTGTCGCTCCGTTCATGATATTTAATATATTCCTCCGCTCTTGTAGAAGGAGCATGTGATTTCTTGCACCTACTAAAATAATCTGGCAAATATGTATCGCAAAGAAATTGGATATACCTAATAAATTTCTTTTGAACACTTTCCACCCGCGAGATATATACATCATAGGTTGGATTCCATACCTGTGATGCATATTCAAGATGGCTGCGTACATAAGCGCAATACAGGATTTTCAGGGTTCCTTTTAATATTTTTAAATTCAGCACATATTCAGCACATATCATGGTTCCTTTTAATATTTTTAAATTCAGCACATATTATTATAGAGAAAACCTAACGCCTTAGAGGCTTTGTTTACAATATTAGTTATATGTGTGTCGAATAAGTAAGTAGCTTTGAGTCAAATGTCCTGGAGCATTCCGAAATAAGCTTTTGTAGTAATCTTGTAATGTCAACTCATTTACTATCAAAACAGGGTAACAGGGTAAGTAACTAATATCCACGTAAAAAGTTGGCAAGTTGAACGAATTTGAGGTTGTTTTAAAATTAAATACGTAATAGGTACAATGCGTCATTATTTGGTCCAATCTATTCAGATGTGATTTCTGCGAAGAGTTTTTTATTTTGCTGAAGCGACCTTGATTCAACACCGGTACACCATTTCCACAACCACCAAGGGCGGGGCAATTGCCTGCCACTCCGATCCAGTGTCAAAATTCTCAAATTCCCCAAAAAAAAGGTCATTCAGTCGAGCCTGGGGGGGGGGGGGAGATTGTCCTGTTGCTTCTTCCCCTTGTATCCGCGATGCGATACGGTGCAATCTTATAGAGTTTGCATAATTCAGATGAATTCTCGCTTCCTACAGATACAGATTTTTCTACTTGAGCGATTTGTTTCCCAAAGCCACGAGGCTCCGGGGCGGTAGCCCTGCTTGCCAACACTCATGGAATATAAGTAGTAATAACAAGTTGACCTTTTGAACGCCAGGGACGTGTATAGACGTCAACTCAAAACGTGCTTATGACGCCACTGACGTCTTATAACGTCAGTAAATGTTGTCACAAACGAGATTAGGGATGTGACTTTGTTATTAAAAATATTTGAATTGCTTTTTTGTTATAAAGTCTGTTCTTACCTAACGCTGTAATTTCTGAGTAATGATTGCTAAGTTGGAAACAGGGTGAAACATGGGTGAAATTTTTATTTGTAAATCATGCACAAGTAAAATGTATCGATGTTTTATCGATGTATACTTTTTCCGTGTCCATTATTTTGTAGGTATGAAAGGTGGAATTTAACGCTTGGCGTAGGAAACACAGATTTACGTTATTGACGTGGCGGTCAAAAGGTTTGTAGGTAAGGGTAACGGGTAACTCCAATTGGCCCACTTCAATCCGTCTATAAATGCGACATTCATAGGTAAGTAGGTACTATATATACCCTTCATATACTTTAGCCCCACTTTGGTTTGTACGGTTTTAAATTGTAATTCACAGCTACTGTTAGTTACACTTAGTTCCATTAATTATCATTAAAATTTTCGTAAACAGTATTTTAGTCATTTTCAACTGGGAGATTTTCAACCTCCCTGATGTCAGCAATAGTAAGCAATGCTCAGATCCGTCACCCCATAAAACGTACCTAAAAATACGTTTAACGTCGCACGACTTTGTTAATTGAATACACGCTAATTTACAATATTTTACACAAATAACAAATGACTGTCTGGACGTTTGTTTGTTTGTTTTAACAGGGCCGCAATGTCGCACTTAGTCTCTTAATTGGGCCATTGTACGAACGTTGTATTGTGCCAGTTCTTTTCACTCCAGCCAGCCCAAACACTCCCAGAAGCCCAGCATTCCCCGCAGGTTGCTGCAGGCTTCAGGGAGGGATGACGGTGTTTTTAGGAATTGTGCCCGGTATTCGACCACACTGGTACAATCCATGAGTACGGGCTTGGGCGTTTCCTCATGTTCCATGCACATTTCTATGTTCATGTTCCCGATAGTGTGCAGGTGCTTGTTGAGGGGACAATGGCCCGTCAGGATGCCTATTGCTTTCCGCAGTTTGTCCCTGTTTGGTCTGATTACATTCCGAGCGTACTTTCTGGGCGCTGTTGAAATCCCCTCGTTATCACTTCGCCTCGCTATCACGTTATCACCGTCCAGCCCTCCCCCTCATGTTTCTTCATTAAAAATAAGTAAACCAATGACCACCACCCCTTTGGTGTTTACGTTTACTTAAAAGAAAAAAAGGTATTTTCTTTCAAGTAAACGTTAACACCAAAGAGTGGTCATTCTCAACTTTTCTCTTTAAAAGATGATCTTCATATTTATGTTATTGTTATAGTTTTATTTAAATCAGAACGTAGAATCATTCACACATAAAATAAATGTCAAATATTTTAGGTGTTACCACAAAAATAAAGCGCCACGATTCATTAATTATTTATTAACTTATAACAAAAATGTATATTACAATACTTATTGAGAATCACAAAGGCAGATAAATACAAATAAAGTACATTAAAATATATCACGGTTCAGGCGGTTCACACTTGACGTCATACGACGTCGTGTCACCGATCACGTCACTTGTACACAACACATTGCTGAAACAAATAATATACGATTAGAATTTATGTTTCATTTTACATATTAGCTGACCCGCGCAACTTAGTCTGCGTAAATTTTCCCCGTTTTTGTAACATTCTTCATTGCTGCTCCACTCCTATTGGTCGTAGCGTGATGTTGTATAGCCTATAGCCTTCCTCGATAAAAGGACTATCCAATAATAAAAGATTTTTTTAATTCGGACCCGTAGTTCCTGAGATTATTGCGTTCAAACAAACAAACAGACAAACTCTTCAACTTTATAATATTAGTATAGATAAAAATAACAAGAAAAGTAATTCCATTTTTGGGAAGTTTTACTTTGTGAAAGCGGAATATTTATCTATGCTGATATTATAAAGCTGAAGAGTTTGTTTGTTTGAACGCGGTAATCTCAGGAACTGCTGATAGCCCATTTATCGAGGAAGGCTATAGGCTATATAACATCACGCTACGACCAATAGGAGCGGAGCAGATATTAGAAATGTTGCAAAAACGGGAAAAAATTACGCAGACGAAGTTGCGCGGGACAGCTAGTATGTAATACATGCATCTGACATGAAGAAAGACCGTGGAAAAAATAGTACAAAAAATGGTTATCTGTAAAGTCGGTTTAGGGACGATAATTTTACGTGACGTAACGACATATGAAAACATTGTATTAAACAACCTTCTCAAATTCCTGTGTAAGTTTTTTTTTTGATATTATAATAATAAATAAAAAAAAATAACAAACTTTGCAGTAAAAATAAAAAAATGCCACGACATGCGACGTTTGAACAGAAAAAAAATGATATGAAGTAGGATGGGACACAGGACAAATCACTAACCCAATTAAACACACTGTCAAATGTCCCAAAGGCGACAGGATCGCAGTGTAAACAGAGACAAAAAAAAAAAAAACGACATGTGATACATCGCATGTCACTGCAATTGCCAAAACATTGATGAGATTGTAATAAACAACTATGCCTGTGACAGCTTTAGTAGGTGGACCCGGGCGCGTGCCCCGTCGGCTATAATACTTCAGCCTATTAGCATGTAAAATCACCATTCGCGTTGCTTAGCAATTAGTCAATAACGTCGTAAATGAAACCGTAAAATTAATATCGATTTGTTTTATCTCATACTAGATCTGTAGGCAGCCATAATTAAAATTGAATTAATATTTTGAAAGTCCTTAAAACATATAAGTATGTTAACAATTTGAACAAGAATTTTGGCCAAATTCCCATGTTTTAAGGCATAAAACTTTCAAAATATTAACTTACTAGCTGTCCCGCGCAACTTCGTCTGCGTAAATTTCCCCCTTTTTTTATAATCCTATGTTACTTCTTCTCCAAGAATATGTGGACAAAGTTTCATGATGATCGATTGAGTAGTTTTCGCGTGAAAGCGTAACAAACAAACTTACATTCACATTTATATATTAGTAGGGATTTTTCAATGATGGCTGCCTACAGACATAGCTAAAGATAAAACGTATTAATTTAAAGCTTTTACTTACGACCTTAAACAGAGGAGTAATCACTTATATTAATAAGGTAGAATCATCCACTAAGACCCCCCTTAATAGGACACGTACACTGTCTTCTGGATCGCACAGGGATTAATTTACACACTGTATAATTATATATGTATGTAATATAAGGTGTGGTCATATTCAAGGGTTGGTATGTGCCCATGATACTGAGTGCACGTACCCAATTTTATCAAAATCGGAGTACCCTAAAAATAAAGGAAGTATTTATGAATGAAAAAGTTATTAATTGAAAAAAGTATAACTTAAAGTTTTATGCAATAATAATCCAAACGAATTTTGTACCAGGGGAGGTACAATTATTATGATAAACGAACGAATTTTACACAAAGAATACGCTATAACTATGTAATAATAATGCAACCAGCTATGGCACCATGCTAGGTGCAATACTGATAACATACCCTAACCGCTGCTGAAATTTGACCACATCTTTCTGTTACATCCTGTATATATTCATAGTGTTGATTATTTACCTGTGAGGAGGGGTTTCATCAGGTTCGGTCTTGACTGTAGCGAGTGACGTCACAAGTGTAACACCAGAGCTCGACCTGCTGTAACATTATAATAATATATCTTGGGACAACTCACACAAAGCTATCTGATCCCAAACTAAGAAGAGCTTGTACTATGGCAACCAGACAACCGATAAACATACTTATATATTTCTAAATACATACATATTATAGATAAATAACACCCAGACACAGAATAAACCATCGAGCTCATCACACAAAGTTTTATCCTGGGTGGGGACCGAACCCACGACCTCTTGTGTAGCAGTCGGATACAATACCACCGCGCCACAGAAGCAGTCATTGCCTTCTATAATCTAAGTAATTTAAAATAATAATAATAATAATAATAATAATAAACTTTATTTGTTCTCTCTCACATAGACATTACAAAATGTATTGCATAGGACTTAACTACTAGACATTTATTCTTAAAAACTACTATGTGAGAGACTGGCGGCTGTACTAGGAGACCTGTATTACAGCTTACCAGCCCCTCCTAACTCTGGATTAAATACAATTTTAAAATGAGGCTTGTTAAGTTGCGCAATGCAGGTAGAGAGTTTGTGTGAGTGTGTGTGTGTGTGTGTATGTGTGTGTGTGTGTGTGTGTGTGTGTGTTGTGTGTTTGTGTGCGTGTGTGCTTGCTTAGGTTGGTATAAGTAAAAGTGCTTCAGTTTCTTCATAGGAGAGGGATTTGAGCCAGGTTGAAACTATTTTTTTACAAGTGAAACGTGTATGAGAGAAGATGCTTGTTTCTTTGTTGGTTTTATTATACAAAAATTTTCCCAGAAACCCAAAGAACCTGCCAGAGAATTTAGAGTTCCATCTAGACTGCAAGGTGTCACATACTTGATGCTTTCGCCGTTTGTCGGTTACATGATAAGGATCATAGGTAAGTAAAGTGTGCTGTCTTAGAACTGTTTCAAGAACAAACAATTGGCGCACGGTTAGAACATCCGACAGTTTATACAAGTCATTTGTAGGGTATAGGAACGGTAAAGAATGACTAACCTTCAGGACCGCTCGTTGTGCTCTTTCTACTTTTATTAGTGTACTCTTATGTGTGCCACCCCACACTGTGATGCAGTAGCTTAAAATAGATTGGCCTAGAGCCAGGTAAACCTGTTTTAGGACTTGTGTGTTGGCTGATAATCGCAGATTTTTAAAGATATAAATGAGCTTGCGTGTCCTTGACGACAGTAGGTCTAGGTGTTGATTAAAGCTAAGTGTACTATCTAGTATTATGCCCAAATATTTAAGGTGGTAGGCAATATCTAAGTGAGTACAAGAGCAAGAGCGATCAGTAAGGCAAGTGTGGTGAGTTATATCAAAACTGTCATGTAATCCTGGTGGCGAGGACTTAATAGAAAACGGGATATATTTGGTCTTTTGAGCGTTAAGCGTCAACCCATTATCTCTCAGCCAGGAGGATACGATGTTAAATCCTGACTGAGCGAAACTGTAGGCATCATCCCAACTGCTACCATGAAAGACCAGTGCGGTATCGTCAGCATAAGCCACAATTTTTCCGTTAGGTAAAGAGAGATGGCACAGGTCATTCATAAAGATGAGAAAAAGGGTAGGGCCTAACACGCTCCCTTGGGGCACACCGTAATCAATGGGCAAGTCATTGCTAACCACATCCCCAATCCTCACTCTCTGTTTCCTGCCAGTCAGGTAGCTGGTGAACAATTTATCTTGAGTTCCCCGAATTCCCAATCTCTCCAGTTTGTCCAACAAGAGTGGCACACGGACAGTGTCAAAGGCCTTTGCCAAGTCCAAGAAAATAGCCACTACTTTATTCTTTTGATCAAGTTTGGTAACGATGTGATCAGTTAGTTCATGAACGGCATCAGATGTTGAGATACCGGATCTAAAGCCGAATTGTGAGCTTGACAAAAGGTTCTTAGCAACAAGGTATTTCGTGAGACGTTTATTAAGTAACTTTTCTGCAATTTTTGAGAGGGCAGAGAGTATCGAAATAGGCCTGTAGTTGGTGACACTGGTCGTGTCACCACTCTTGTGGATTGGAACTACCTCGGCAAACCTAAACGCGTTAGGGAACACCCCTGTACTGAATATAAGGTTGAAGAGATAGGTAAGTGGAGGGACAAGGATTTCGTGATAACGTTTTAGGAGAGCTCCAGAGATATTGTCGTGGCCGACAGTGTTGACTTTTTTTAGGTTTAAAATGAGGTTTTGTACCTCTGTTTCGTCAGTAGGAATAAGTGCAAAAGAAAATGGCAGGTGGTCTAGGCAAGGTGAGTAATCAGGGTTCGCATTTGTTATATTTTCAGCTAGGTTTTTGCCAATGGATGCAAAGAAATTATTAATGTTATTGGCCGACATAGTTGGGTCACTGGGGAGTAGGAGGTCTATAGCTGGTTTGTGTTTTTTACTGGTGTAAGTAACTTGTTTTATTGCGTCCCAGAGTGCTTTTGAATTGCTTTTGGCTGCTTTATCTATTAGGTCAGCTTCATAGTCGCGTTTGATCTTTTTTAAAAGCCTGTTACAGAAGTTTCTGTATCTCGAATATGTCAATTTAAGTACATCATTATTGGGATTTTTTTTTGACTTTATGTGTAGTTTATCACGGTTTTTTATACAGCGTAGTAATCCTATAGTCATCCATGGCGTTTTTAATCGTTTACGGTTAGGTACTGTTTTCGTTCTCGTATTTGCTTTTATTTTATCATTTAGGTCTGAAATTAAACGGGAAGAGGCTTCATTAGGGTCTGTGATGTAATATATATTGTTGAAACATAAGTTCTTCATGTCATTATCAAGTCCGTCATAGTCAATTATCTTTATTACAGAATAGTTTTTAGCTTTTATCTGGCGGGAAACTGAGCTGTCAACCTAATGTAAAAATATTTTTCTATTTAATTGATATCTAATATATAAAATTCTCGTGTCACAGTTTTCGTTGCCATACTCCTCCGAAACGGCTTGACCGATTTTGATGAAATTTTTTGTGCTTATCTGGTATCTATGAGAATAGGCCAACATCTATTTTTCATACCCCTAAGAGTTTGTTTGTTTGTTTGAACGCGATAATCTCAGGAACTACTGGGCCGCATTGAAAATGTATGTTATTGTTGAATAGCCCATTTATCGAGGAAGGCTATATGTTATAACATCACGCTACGACCATTAGGAGCGGAGCAGCAATGAAAAATGTTGTAAAAAAAAAAAGGAAGAAAAACGGGAAAATTTACGCAGACGAAGTTGCGCGGGTCAGCTAGTTTTTCTATAGTTATCTCTTATCTGCCTGTCAAATAACTAACTCTATTAGCGAAACTGAGTTTCGTGTGTGGGTTTTTTTTTTTGTGGCAACACTGCCGATGTCGACAATTCTGCTAATGTCAGATGTACGATGGGGAAAAATGCAATTTTGAATTTTAATCGTTGAACAACCCCCCCGAGGTTTTCTTCACTCTTCTATACTAATATTATAAAGCTGAAGAGTTGGTTTGAACGCGGTAATCTCAGAACTACTGATCCGAATTGAAAAAATATTTTACTGATGGATAGCCCATTTATCGGGGAAGGCTATATGCTATATAGCATCGCTACGGCCAATGGGAGCGGAGCAGCAATGAGAAATGTTGCAAAAACGGGGAGAATTATATACTCACTGTGAATACAGTACATCTGTGGACTCTGTCTTCACTTCTACTGCTACTTCACAATCGAACTGTACTCGCTTCTCGCTGTAAAGAAATAACATGTACGTTGTCAATATTACCTAAATACTGTGATATAATTGAAGGGTTGTAATTCTAATGGGTCTAAGTGCCAAAAAACAAAAATCGATATTATTACAAAAATATGATCGATGTGCCAAGCCTAATAATATCCAAATGGATCCAAGTGCCTGTGTCTTTGAATTTTTCACTCACACACGGACGAAGTTGTGGCGCGGTCTAAGTGCCAACGCACTTTCGCTCGAAAGGGACTGTGATTTTGTGCGTGCGGGGTAGGTTGCAGAATGTTATTGTTTTGTGTTGTTAGTTGACCAAATTACGTGACACAAAATGGACGCTACGTCATCGAGTAATCAACAAGTTCAAAAAAAACGTAATAAACAGAATTTTAAAGTAGAACAAAAGAAACGTCGTTTACATGGAGATGAGTACCAAACATCATAAATACTTGGTCAGTGGTCATTCTTTTATGTCCTGCGATCGAGATTTCGCTCAAATTGAAAAAAGAAAGAAAGTCGTTAAATGTTTTGAACCAAAGGATGTCGCAAAAATGATTCGAGAGTCGTGTCACAAAAATCCATTCACCGTAGTTAATTTAGACCAAATGGATTTTAAAGACTTTAAGCAGGCATCGGCCACCTTTTTAAATACTGCTAAGTTAAAAATCTCAACCATTTCTTGGATCCGCATCGATAAAGAAAAGTTACCTTATGTTGATTTAATGGAATCACACAGTGATTCAATACCGTGGGACAGTATAAACATTTTTAAAAAAGGCAAGTCACCACGTCAACTGGAAAACTACGTTTTGCCAGTGCTAGAAGCTCGAAATAATATTTCAAAAGAAAAATTAAAGGATTTAAAGGAAATGCTACCATACATACCCCCCGAAAATAAACCTTTTTACGAACATTTGATTAATCAAACCGAAGCCTAAGAACTTTTTTAATATCTTTTATTAAGGCACTTAGCCCATTTTCAATATTATTTCCTGAGGCACTTAAAACATTTTAAATTACTAAATGTTTATGTTGTATTACTTTCTTTATTGTCTATTTTTTTTAATATTTTTCACATTGTATAACTAAAAGATATGTGTTAAATTGATTTAAGTAAAAATAAATAATTATTTCATTAATTTGTCTATTTCACAACCTTTTTTTGTTATATCTCTAAAACATAAAATTGGTACTTAGACCCTTTAGAATTACAACCCTTCAATTATCACAGTATTTAAGGTGACGTCACATCGTCACATTTCGCGTCAGTGTCACATTACTCTTACAACACGCGTCAGTGTCACACTAAGACTGTTTACAGTGTCACACTCACCCTTCATCGCCCGTTATTTCAATATCACATCTTGAATTTTCTTTTGTGATTGAACTGTACAGAAAAACACAAAATATGTTAATAAGAGTATATTTCAAGGTGAAGATAATATTAATGTTTAAAAGTGATTAGTCCTAATACTGGTCGTTAATCCTAGAGCAATGAATTTGAACATTTCAAGCCCTAAGTAAAACATTTAACGTACGTCGTAATGTAAAAAATGTAGATACTAAAATAAAAAATACTACAAAGAAACAAGCGTTTATACTTACTACGGATTCGAATCTGTGAACTCTGTCTTGATTTCTACCAGTTCAGTCTTAAGTGGATCTAAAGGTCTGTAATTAAACAAGACAATGTGTTAATTATACTTATTTACCATTTGTTTAGCCCAAGATCGAGAATGACAACACTTACTTGACTTTATAATAGTCAACTTTCATGTTCGGTGCCTCTACTTCATACTCGGCTCGCTCCTCACTGGAAATAAAATGTTTAATCAAATTTCATACTCTTACAGGGGGTTACATTCTACTTTAGTCACACTGGCGTTAGTGTCACACTAAGCATATAGGCGTAACACTACGAGTTACAGAATAAAGATGTGGTGAAGTGGTAAAAATTCGAGAAGTGGTGTCACATCGATTTTTGAACTCTACGTCATTGTCACCCTCCGCGCCCGAGTGTCATATTAGGTTGTCTTGTCTACTACAAAGTGACACTCACCTGTCATTGTCCGCTTGTTCAATAATATCTTTAGGTTCGTCGACAGAGTCTGTTGTATCTAACTCCTCTTCTATGATTGAACTGCAGATAGAACAGAATATGTTATTACGGTCTAATATTTCTAGTGTTTTTTTATTGCCTTGTTCTTTTCTCCGGCTTTACCCATTGTTAGTGAAATTGGCATTACATGTACATGTACAATCATGACTTTTACATCTGCGCAACTTTAAATTAAATTATTTTAATTGATATTATTTTCTATTTATATTATTTTTATTGATAAATAAACAAGTAAAAATTGTAATAAACATTTTAGCGAATTTTGATATTAATAAATTCAGGTAGAACGATCTCGGTATCATTTGAATATCATAAAGTGTGGTATTTGTAATGTCACACTACGCGTCACAGTACTACTCTCGGCACTGACGTCAGTGTGACACTCACCTGTAGTCTTGTCCTTCTATCTCCGAGTCCCCACAAGTGGGCTGTCCCCCAGCGGGTTCGCTGACCTCTCCGGCTACATTAAGGTCACGCTGTGACCGTGTCTTGCGCACGACGTGTCTCACGGTGGACTCGCGCACGCCGCAAGCGTCAGCTGTTCGCTTCAGCACGTTGGTTAGAGGACCTAAGTCGCAGATATCTCCTATATAACTTTTCAGGAACTCATACTCCGCTTGTAGGAATTTGTACACACGACCTATTATTTCTTCGGCCTGGATAACCAAATATATTTTAAAAATCAAAGTTTAAATTATTATTAATTGTATTAAAATACATATTACGAAATGTATTAGCAGGGCAAATCTATACTAATATTATAAAGCTGAAGGGTTTCTTGTTTGTTTGAATTTGAAACTACGAAAGAGGTGTCATATGGACACCCGGCTGGAACATAACTAATTCTGCTATAACTATTTTGTGTTATTAATTAATGATTAAAAAAAATTTAAGGAAATAACATTTCTAAAAATTATTTTGTGCATATTGTAATTATCAAATGTGTCCTGCTTCGAATTAAGATTTTTCACACATAAATATGACATACAGCCAGTTTGACATAAACGTTTAATCTTTACACAAACAACAAATAACACAATCTCCTTAATCTAGTTTAAAATAATCATAAATAATGGATTTTTGATCGATGTGAAAATTCTGTACCTTTTTTCGTCTAGCTTCTCAGCCCGTAAACAAATGCTATCATGCAATAAAGAACTACGTTTCAAAAAACTTGTATGAGTCCGTGCACTTCTGTACTATTTAAATCAAAATCTAATACTAGCTGTCCCGTGAAACTATGTCTGCGTAAATTTTCCCCGTTTTTGCAACATTTCTCATTGCTGCTCCGCTCCTATTGATCGTAGCGTGATGTTATATAGCCTTCCTCGATAAATGGGCTATCCAACAGTGAAAGAATTTTTCAATTCGGACCAATAGTTCCTGAGATTACCTCGTAAACAAACAAACAAATTCTTCAGCTTTACAATATTAGTATAGAAAATAGCACATATGCAATAAAAATCGTACATAAACCGGGCGGATCCGCGGGAATAAATAAGCGAAGTATAGTTACCTCAGGTAATTTAACATCGGCTGTCTGCTTCCTTCTGCGTTTGTTGGTGCGACTGCCTGTATTATTGTACTCACAAGTTTGAGATTTGTTCGCTTTAATTGACTGAAATAAAATAAGATTAAATTAGTTGTTGTCAAGTTCTGTTTTAATTATAAAAAATTAGAAAAAACAGGATTATGCTTGCTCTTTTAATTAACTATTTAAAAAACCGGACAAGAGCATGTCGGGCCATGTTCAGTGTAGGGTTCCGCAGCCTTAAATAATTGCATCACCAGAAGAACGTATGTTCACGGCACTTACGCCCTTTTGTTGAGAAACGCAGTTTTTGGGCCATAACTAGATGACTACTATATCCGATAATGTCCAAAAAATGTTTTCATATTTTTTGGTCACATGGTTCAAAAGATAAGGGGGGGGGGGAAGGACACAATTATGCAACTTTCGCAGCGATTTTTTCCGAAATATTCACTTAATCAAAAAAGTTTATTAGAAAACGTTTAAAAATTCCTTAAAAAAATGTTTTTAGCTTCGTTATGGAGTGCCCCCCCCCCCCTAAATATTTATTTTTATTATTTAGTTATCAATTTAAGTAGCGGCTACTACTTAGTTTGACCTACAGGACACCTTTCCACCAAATTTCATCAATATTCATACAGACAGACAGACGACCATGACCAAAAGTTTTATCCTGGGTGGAGATCGAACCCACGACCTCCAGCTTAGCAGTCAGGGTCACTAACCACTAGACCAACAAGCCAATCAACTTTATATCCGTGACAATTTTTTTTCCCCCTTTTTTTCTTACATTGTTTCATTAATTATATTATCCTGTATACCTCTATTAAAAGATCGTCTTTTTGACTCTTGTCAGTAGTTGGTACAGCTGACTGTTTACAGCAAGCTCTGGTGCGAGTGATACTGATGTTGGTGTCTCTTGAAGGTTCAAATTCTCGTGTTTCACTTTGCTAAAACAAAATAATACTATTTATTAGTTTACCAGAAAAAAAAGTGTTTTTTTAATAGTAGTTTTTATGGGCATTTCTTGCCAATTACTTTATAAATACAATAATTGCATTTTTGAAATATAAAAAAATTTGAAGTCCAGACCCAGGAATCGAACCCGAGACTTCCATATGCCAATCCGGGGGCGGACTATCTGGACTTCGTCTTCGTCTTAAAAAAAACACAAAAGTAACTACCAATGTGGAATTGACTCCCACATTACTAGCAATCTTGTTAACCCCTCCAACTAAGCTCAAAGGCTTGTGTTAGGAGTGGGTTCACGTCGGTACTATAATGGGCAGGATTCGAAACCGCGACCTCACGATTGCGAGACCAATGCTTTAGCCATTACGCTACCGCCGCTTATCTGGACTATGTTACAAGACCTCAATTTTCTCTATCTTTTCATGCTCGCGAGTTGGGCCCTCGCATGCGCCATCTAGTCGATAGTTAAAGAACTATCACGGTTTTTGTTATTGCTTCGTTACAGAGAGCATTTTAACTAATTATGATGTCGCAGACCGAATATTGAAGTAATTTTTATAGACATTTCTTGTCAATTACTTTATAAATTAAGGCATCTTCTGATACTGTTAATTTAGTAAACCTATTGAAATCACACGTTTTGTTTTCAATGTGTTGATGATCCATTTTATCGATAAATATAAATTAGACGACAGGTACATCTCGCGCTAGATCATCGGCACTGCGGCTTAGTTTAAACAAAGGGTTAAATTCTAGACTTCGTTCTATTTTACCCCCTTAGAGGACGAATTTCTAAAAAACCTTTCTTATTGGATGCCTTCAACATAAAAGACATCAACTGACAACATTTTGGGTTTGTAACTCCAATGATTGATTCTTAGATGGTGGGAACCTTCTACTTAAGAATAATAAAAAAAAAAATTGTAGGAAACCGTTTCTTTGCTAGAAATAAGGATTTTTGTGCAGCGGACCTTAGAAACGTAAAAATGTCTTTGCAAGTACCTAAGTATAATTTTATACTAATATATTTTATTACAATGTAAGGGACATCTTACTCATTTTACATACTATTTTATCATATTTAGAACTACTTATCGTCTTTGTCATTGGAATAAAAAAAACAGGCATGTGCATGTCGGGCCACACACAATATAAGGTTCCGTAGTCCCCCCTCCCTCCCCTAATCCGAATAATGCGGCGTAAGTGGGTTTTCTGTTGTTTTTGTTTTAAACTTACAACGTTAGACCTACTTAATAATAATTTTCAATGGAATTTGTACGATTTTTTTTTTACTTTACAATTGATCAGCTGTTACTCGTAAACTTGTAAATCCTTCATAGCTGTGATAGTTTTCCTTTTAATTTCACTATATATACTACTACCAGGTTTTTTGCCACATACCCAATATAAATCATTTAGGTGGCAGGGGGGGGTCACTTGACGCTAACAAAAATTTGCACTTTAAAGCATAATATTTCACCATAAATCCTTAAGTGGTCTTCAAAACCCCAAAACGTTTTTAAAATACCTATCTAATGATACCCCACACGATGGGGTAGGTGAGAAAAAAAATCACATCCCCACTTTATTTAAAGGGGAGGTACTCCAAAAAAAAGTATTTCAAGATTTTATTCTTTCACTTTGTTAGCATAAGTAACATGTGTAGCCATGCAAAACTACAGGTTCCATTTTGCCATTTTGGCTACAGAACCCTAAAAAGTAAGGTTAGGTAAAAAAAAAAATGGTATATTTATGCTCCTATTTTGTCTATTCCAGGTCTTCAAGAGAATCTTATGGTGATGATGCTGTAGGATAGGAACAGTTTAAAGAGAATCAAAGATTTGTACAGTCAAGTGCATGTCATTGACTGGTTTGTTGGTCTAGTGGTTAGTGACCCTGACTGCTAAGCTGGAGGTTGTGGGTTTGATCCCCGCCCAGGATAAAACTTTGTGTGATGAGCATGATGCTTTATTCTGTATCTGGGTGTAATTTATCTATAATATGTATGTATTTAGAAATATATAAGTATGTTTATCAGTCGTCTGGTTGCCATAGTACAAGCTCTGCTTAGTTTGGGATCAGATGACGTTGTGCCAAGATATTTAATTATTTAATATATCACTGTCAGATTTATCATCAATACATAAGTTGCATGTTACACTGGACCAAAATGGGTGTGGTTTTATAAATGGCTTCAATTCTGAAATGTCGAATGGAGATAGTACATACAGATTTGCTAGAAAACTTTATTGGAGGAATTTGTTTTATACATGCTTTGGTTTCGGTCCGAGTAGTTTTACTTCGATGTTTGGCTATAATGTATTTCTGGGCTGCTGTCTTTTCTTCACATTCATTTATCAGTGCGGCTGGTAGACATGCATCAGTAGTAGCAGAAGTACTGGTTCTCGTGTCATAGAGTGCAAACTTTGTTGGTAAACAACCAGGTCTCATCCTTATTCGAGATACTACACCCATTGTAGTATATTCTACATAATTTTCCATGTCATTTTGAAGCTGAAATTTGATTTACAATATAAATGAATGCGATAGCTTGCATATAGTATAGTACCTGGATGGCTGATGGATAATAATTCAAAGAGATAGACCGATTTATTGCCCCGAAACTCCCTGCATACTAAATTTCATGAAAAACTTAGACATTTAGATTAATATTAGCATAGATATATCTATGCTAATATTATAAAAGTTTATTTGTTTGAACGCTGAAATCTCAAGAACTACTACTCCGAATTAAAAAATTCTTTCACTGTTGGATAGCCCATTTATCGAGGAAGGCTATAACATCACCCTACGATAATAAGAAATGTTGCAAAAACGGGGAAAACTTACTAAGTTGGGCGGGACAGTAACGGGTATATAATATAATATTATAAACATACAACAATTGTTTGTTTAAAGGTATTATACGAAAAATGTTAACTGTGAGCAGTAACAACTAGTTATTACCTAGTTAGTACTTAAGTTGTAAGTTTGTTTGTTTGTTTGAACACGACAGAACACGCAAACGAAGTTGCGCGTGTCAGCTAGTTTTATATAAACTGTTTGTTCTCATGAGAAAAGAAAGATCTATAAACCCAAAACAAACAAAGTTACTTAGATGTAGCCCAGTAAACAAACAACATTGGTACTTTTTGAAGTGTATCAAAACTTACAATAAAGTGATCTTCACAAAAATAACTCGTACTGGTCGTCGTCAATGATGCTGGATGTCTTCTAGCAAGTGTTAACCACTTTCTCCTTACTTGTGCACTTTTTGGAACGTGTATAAAAAGTTTTTGTGGCGTACTGATTGACGTACTTTTGCACAACGGCACTGCACAGCATTTGTAAAACGACATTTTTATTTTTACGGCATAAACTTATTCGTAAACACTTTGGTTGTGTTTGACAGAAAGTGATTTGTTTGTTTATCGGTAAATGACGTAGGACGTAGTTCACAGTCACGTGTCTTGATGTGACAGTTTGACGCGTTTTAGCGGGAATTTTAAAATACTTTTTTTTTAATGAAAGAACATAATACCAATATTTGTGGACATAATACCCAAGTATTATGTCCACAAAAGTGAGGTTTGCACAGCAGCTGCATCAAAAAAGTCGAGATTTTTAATAAAAGCACGATTATTTTTAAAGCCGTCGATATTATTCATGTATTTTTTAAAGTTAGTTTCATTAATATTCTAATATACATTTTGAAGTTGGTGCCCAAATAAAACATAAAAACTACTATTTCATGAAACCAACTTCAAAATGTTTATTTATTTTTTGTTGTTTAATATTATTTTGTCAAATTTAAAGTCAGGTCTACAAAATTTCGCACATGGATTTTTGGTACAAAATAAAGAAAAACGTGTGTCAACGTTTTTTTTAAATCAACCCCTAAGAGGGTAAAATAGGGGTCGCAAGTTTGTATGAAACTCCGTCAGTTTTGAAGTTAGATCGGTGAAATTTCGTATTTGGCTTTTTGCCCTAAAGAAATACGTGTTTCACAGGTAAAGTTATCTACACGGGCGAAGCCGCGAGCGACAGCTAGTTATCTATATAAGGTTGTTTTTGGTATAGTGCAAAGCTCAAACCCCAACAAGATTTTTATTTCAAGAAATCATATAAAAAAGAAAATATTGAAAACTTGCAGAGTTTTAAGCCATTCAAGTTGTATTATGTTCTTCGTGCCAATGTGCTCATACCGTCAGATAGTATGTAATCCATGATTGAAAAATAAGTGATAATTACGTTTTATATCACATTGTCAACAGGATTTGGACTGTTAATTAAAAAATAATAATATTGTTCATTACAAAACTACCCCATTGGATTGCTTTACTGATTCTGAGCAAACTACTTTCAGGTTTGCGCTGTACCAAGAATAACCCCTTAATACATAATGTATTGTATTAGATTCTCGTTACTTTTTCAAAATAAATTATAAAACAAAACATTTTCATAACATTCTTAATCCAAACTAGTACTATAAATGTAAAAGTAAGTCTATCCGTTACGTTTTTACGCTTAAGCCACTGAACCGATTTAGATGAAATTTGATATAGTGATAGTTCTGTTCATTGCCTAAATTGCTAAAATAATATTGATGGATTTCTTCACACACTTCTTGGCAACCGCGGGGAGCTAAAGCTAGTCTAAAATAAACGTCTAGTTGGTAATTTAAAATCAACCTGGGCGGGCTTTTTGACGGTGATGACAGGTTTCCTGGGCGTATTTATGTCCAAGATAGGCAGTGATTCTGAAAAAAAAAAAAACATTTGTCAATAGCATTTGACGTATAGACCAGGACTGCGCTATAAGCTCACAAAATTGGTCACGGAGTTGTAAAAATGGCGGCAAACTGACCGGCCATTATTTTTACAGCTCCGAGTTTAACTTGTAAAAAATGATTTGAATACGTGATAATTCACTTAGAACGAGACTATGTGTATGCACTTATTACATACTAGTGCATGTAATAAGTGCATAAATACTTGACACTGGCAGAAATTAGCCGTTAAGACGGCTAGATTGCTATAAACTCAAATAAGAAGAAGAAGAAGTTTAAAACGGCTAGATTTTCATACACTCAAGGAGAAGAAATAGCCTTGAGGTAACTTGCAAGCCGGACTAGGAATCTAGAAGTTAAAATTATCAAACCATTATTTACAGAATAAGTACCTGATGTCTCTGTTGAAGTGACAGCAGTTTTTATACGTTTTGTTCGTGTAGTTTTCTCAGCCATTGGTGTTAAACTTTCTCCAATTAGTATCTTTCTTTTTTTCTTGGCAACTTTAGGTTGTTTTGTTGAGCTAGAAGTTTGTGCTTCTCTGTCTGCCTGACATTCAAACCTTGTGGGCACGCACCCTGGCTTCATGCGGACTTGTGATACTGAGCCCATCACACGATATTTAATGTAATTTTCCATATCATTGGGTAACTGAAACAATAATAAATGTTTAGGAAACTGGTACCATAAAATGTTGATATACTTTCCCGATTTGTACACATTATGAAAATATATTTATTATGGGTCTTATTCGCGTGACAATGGTTCGTATTCACGCGATTAAGACCCGTAATATATATATATATATTAATTTATATATATATATATATATATATATATATATATATTTAAATTACGGGTTATTTATTTAGAAATATATAAGTATGTTTATCAGTTGTCTGGTTGCTATATTACAAGCTCTGCTTAGTTTGGGATCAGATAGCGTTGTGTGAGTTGTCCCAAGAAATTATTTACAATATTTTAAATTGTTTTTTAATACATTTTTAGGTACTTATATTATAAATAGTTCAGGAATCGAGTCTCGCAGTATTTAAAGACTATATTTATGATTTAATTACAAATGTACAGTTTTGAGACTTTTCCCTACACTTGTAGCATAAGACGGTATTACTTGACAAATGTCATACTTCTAACAATAACAAACAAACACACACACACACACACACACACACACACGCGCACACACACACACACACACACACACACACACACACACACACACACACACACACACACATACATACCTCCACACTAGCGCTCGTGCATTACATACATACTCAACACCCATGCATGCATCTTTAATACATTTATTATCTCAATCTTTTTGTTTTTTGTTTTTGTTTTTTACCAGTATTGTACACATTAAAATTAAAGCTATAAGAATAAGGAGAGAGCCTGGAGATCTGTCACACAGGTCTTGAACCTATCACGGACTCCAGCTCTCATAACGTTTATATTTAGTACACCTAGCATAATATAATATAATTTATTATTATTTTTATTACTTCTAGGTCAACGGGAAATACCCTATAAATTTTGATTTTCTTGAGTGTCAAAATATATGTTTAATTGCGGCATAAACGGCCGTATCTATCGTAACGGTCACGGGTAGACTAGACCTACGAGCTCGTACTAGACCACGAACTAGGCAAAATACATTATTCATGTGTAACAACATATTACAATTTCAAACATAATCTTGGTTTCAATACTATTACAAATGTACAAAGAAAGGAACACAAATTAGCGAGTGTATTAAATTATTTTAACAAAAAACATTTATCTGTTCAACAATATTACATCACACTAATATTATAAAGGCGAAAGTTTGTGAGTATGTGAGTGTGTATGTTTGTTACTTCTTCATGTCTAAACGGCTGGAGCGATTTTAATAAAATTTGGTATGGAGTTAGCTGACACCCTGGATTAACACATAGGCTAATAAACCGCGGGTAACACCGCGGGGCACAGCTAATAATAATATATAGTTAAGGTACCTACTCGTATATATATAATTGATAACATACTTTAGTGAAGCCTTGTAAACATACATAGGTATTACATTCTTTGTAATACATTTTAGTATACTCTTTGTAACAGGTACTGAAAATTACGATATGTCATTTTTTCCACTTCCATCCGATATTATTCCGTAGTAGGGATAGGGTTGTTGAAGAATGTTGACTGTACTCAAATAAAAATAAAATTTTGATTAAAAATGGTAGTTTTATGTTTTATTATTATTTATTTTTAGTTTTTTATTTTATACTATCTGTCCCCGCGAACTTCGTATTACCTATTTCTTTGGTGAATCGGTTTAAGTTGTGAATCTAAACCATTCTTGAATCCACTGGAACTCGCACAAAAAAATTCATTCAAATCGGTCCAGCCGTTTAGGAGGAGTTCAGTGTACGTGTGTATGTTACTGAGCTCCTCATAAACGGCTGGACCAATTTTGACGAAATTTTTGTATGTGTTCCAGTGGATTCCAGAATGGTTTTGGTTTGGCAATTGAACACGATTCGAGTTTGAGGTGAGAGCTAGTTATATTTATTTTTCAAATTTTTTGACCCGCGAGGCAGTCTTACGGAGATGATGCAGTCGGCTACGTCCAATTTCCCTATAAAGGTATATTATTTATATTCAAATATAATAATCTAAACTTCGCTAAAACGCTTATATTAACTTCACTTTTAACTAACTAACACTAATAATGAAGCGGCTGTAGCCTAGTGGCTAAGGCATCGGTCTCACAATCGGGAGGTCGCGGGTTCGAATCCTACACATACTATCGACGTGAACCCACTCCTAACACAAGCCTTTGAGCTTAGTTGGAGGGGTTAACAAGATTGCTAGTAACGTGGGACTCAATACCATATTGCTAGTTACCATTATCAAAAAAAAAAATGCGTTGGAATCTTGGGAGTCAATTTAAACCCACATCTAATTTTATTCCATTTAATATACTCGTTTTGTACGTAAAAGTAGTTTAGAAGACAGCGTAATTAATTGGAGCTGATCTGATGATGGAGTGGCACTCCTCAGGGATGTTTGGATCCTCAGGAATGTATGGATAGTTTTTAACCTATAAATTGGAACAACAATAAATAATAGATATTTATAGTTTTAAGTAGTCAGTTAATGAGCCTTCAACATCCTTTTAAACGATACCAACGACTGAGCATTTCTAATAGGCAGAGTCAGTGCATTCCAAAGTCTTGCTACCTCAACTGTAAATGATTTGTCATAAAATCGTGAGGAACTGGAATGCACTGGAATTTCCAATCTCATTTTTTTTTTTTTTTGTTAAAGAAAAGACTTCAAACGTTCTTTGAGATACAAGGGAGTAAAAGGATTAAAAAGTATACTGTACAGTATTATATTATCTGTGACTGTACTATGCTATTCAAATATGAATAGGAATGTCAATGACCCCTATCTGTCATAATCATTTTAGAAGTACGGTTTGCATAGAAAATTTAATTGCCTACAAAAATAATTTAAATTAATCTATTATTAAATTATTTCTATAATGAAGACATAATTATTTTCAAAATAATTTAAAACTATTTTCTTTCTTATTTTCAATGCGGGCAATTATTCGCCAAGCAAAGAGAACGCCAGACGCCATCTTGACATTGTTGGTCTTAGAAATTTATTAAATATTATGTTCTTGTTAGTGTGCTTTGTCGTGATAGGTACTAGATTTTAATTCAAATTAACTTTATTCGAGCGTTCGATTGTGTGCAGCGCGCTTGTTCGCCGTCCGTCGGGTATAAATATTGGTGGCGCCCTTACGGCGTTATTCATTCTCTCTCGCACAGTCCCCGCGTACTGACGTTACCTTGCGTGAAAGTGCTACTGTTCCTTGTTGCGGTTGTTTCCTTTTAAATCTGTTGTTCTCGAAAATGAATAAACGAGGAGCTGTTTTACATAGGAGAGCTCGAGAGATTGAGAGCGAGAAACAGCTCCACTCTAAATTTCTTCAACAAATAAAGACAGTAGCATTTCCAGCATTCCATCAGGATCAGGTGGAAATGTAACAATAACTAGTGAAATGTACACAATCATTTTGAAAACTCTGCAAAATGCAAGTAATGTTACCGAGCGAGTACATATGTCTACTGGTGTAATTAAAAATACTGGTCGCGTCGGAACGCGAGAAGAGAGATGCGGAAGCTAGCAGCAGTAAAATAACGACACGAAGAAAGAAAGCTCAAAGTAAAACAATAGTTAGCGATAGTTTTGAAATTGTTGCTTTGCATAATAAAATAAATTCATAACTATTTATTATACGGGAATTAACGCGCATTGTTTACCTTAAATTGCTTGACGTTTCGACCAGGTTGCACCGGCCGTGGTCACAAGCGGATTATAATATATAAATAGTTATAATCATGCAACGCGAAAGTTTAAATTATTGATAATGCCCCTTACCACAGCATGGAAGCATCTATAACCAGAAAAAAGCAGATGTGCAGTCATGGCTGACCGAAAAAAACATAGAATATGATGAATGTTTTACAAAAGTGACAGATAAAAATGTTCAACAACTAGTAAGGGAAATTGAAAGCTTAACATCAGAAACTATAGCTTCAATTAATAGAGACGATTGGCAGAAGGAAGAAACCGTGTTAAACATATAGAACAAGAATACTAGCAAAGAGAAATGTAAGAAATGTCTCGCGAATTCACCGGCGTAGTTCCCGTTCCCGTCAGAATACAGGGATAAAAAATAGCTAATGTCACCCGGGGTTAGTGTAGCTTCACAACGATGAAAGATTTTTTCTAATCCAGTTGTTTCGGAGCCTATTCATTACAAACAAACAATCAAATCTTTCCTCTTTATAACATTAGTATAGATAGTATAGATATAGGTAACAATATGTCATTTCCTCTTATAAAAAACAGTTTGTGGCATATTTTAAATACCTGTATTAATCTACTTATATTTTATTTTATAGCGGAAAGCAGCAGTGATGATGGTGATGACGGAGACGACTATGACAACTCAGATTCAGAAAGTGATGATTTAAAATTATTCTGAAAAAATATCTTGTTTTGCTCACCCTACCCAACTTGTTAAAATTGACAGCTATGACGTCACAATATGGCGCAAACTCGATCTTAATCATATTTGAAACGCAAAAACGCAATATTACTGTTTTAATTAAAAATAATGTAATACTAATGTTTTCTGTGATATCGAGCCCATCATATAAGTTTTCCATATGATTCGGCAACTAAAACAAAACGAGTACAAAACGATAACTTTGTTCACTTTGGTTCTAACCGGAAAATTCATTGTTTTCTATATGAAAAACGCTTGTTATATAATATATTAGATACTTACATCAAAATGATCTTCACAAAAATACATTTTAGAATTTGTAGCCAGAAGAGCCGGATCTCTGTGAGCAAGCTGAAGCCATTTTTTCCTGTCATTCTCTGTACGCGGAACGTGTATGAATATCTTTTCGGGTGTTTTTATTGTAGTACTTTTACACTGAGGCACCGCACAACACCTATAAAACTTGGAATCCATTTTTAAGCAAATTAACTACCGAAAACTGGAATTAGACTAACAATTTAGCGATGTTTCACAATGGTGTTTAGGAACGAGTGACGTGAGATGTGACCACGTGACAAGTAGTCGCGTTTTGGCGCGAAATTTAAAGTGCAATTTAAAACATGGTATATTTTGTAAATAAAACGAATTAAAAAAATATTTAATGTTATTTTGGGCTACATTAGGTTAAACTAAACGTTTTAAAATACATTCATGAAAATAGTCAACATCCCCTTTTTTTATTTTCTTCTTTAAATCACTAAGTCTCGTTCTTGTCCAGTTATCACTGGTTCTCACTATCACGTACCTATTTTATGTATATTTTACACTGTTTTAAAAACACGTAAACGCGGAACTGTAAAAATAGCGACATGTCAGTGGGCCGTCATTTTTACAATTCTACGTCAGATTTGATTTATAGACGCAATGGAGTTGTAAAAATGGCAGCAAACATAGTATTTGATCTGAGCTAACCTGCCATTATTTTTATAGCTCCGAGTTTAGCGAGTTTATATTCAGTTTTAAAACAGCTATTGCCATAAATTTAAAGACGAAGAAGAAGACGTAATGAACAGTGTTGCCAGATGATCATGTGAATTTCCCTATAACTTTTTGCCAATATTAGCCTTCTAAGAAATCTACTATCTGAATTTCCCCAAAGCCAAAAAACCCTAATTTGCAGGGCATATTATACCCTGCATTTTTTTTATATGTCATGCTTAAAAAATCGCCAATTTAATGATTTTAGGGGAAAATACATGTATATTATTTAAAGCAGCTATTAATTTTATAAACGATAAAAAATTGAGATTAATAAGATTCAATAAAATAAAACAAATACTGTAATCGGCCATTTTGACTGAAACACCAATCACAGCGCATGACGTCACGCTTAGGCAGTGTTGCCATGTGCACCGCAATTCGGTAAATGCACTGTAATCAGCCCAAATCTACCACCTACTGTCAAAGTACGACAACGGTGACACAAACTACCGAAATCTGGGGAGTTAGCATTGCCTTAGTAAAAAAATACCTACTCCTAACTTTTGAACTCCTTTAATCTCTGTAGACAGTTAATTTTATGTTTTTATTTTTATGTAGGTACCTCCATCAAAATGAACTAAGTATATAAAAAAACGTAACAAAGTAATAACTCGCTCTATATAAAAGGGAATCTTCTATGGCAACAGTCTATCAAATGCCCTGGACAAAGCTGCATCGACTTAAGACCTGTTAAGCTCTTATAATTTACATTTACGTATTTTTTGTGTTCACTTTTTTTGTAATTGGTGTGTCGTTCTAAACGGGCCATTTTTTACGGCAATTTGTGGCGGCACTATTGGCAACTAATTGCTCGGCCAATAATGGCAATATGTCTGCAATTGTATGGCGCATGATCCAGGCCTAAACGGGCTACACAACCCGGCAACAATAAAATAGATAGCGACTGAAACAACAACAAAATTGGCCGAGCAACATTGCGGAAGATCGATCGCTCAGCGATTGTCCGGCAACCATCAAATCAATATTGGTGAGTACTGCCATGTTGCCGGCCACAGCATTGCCGCCACAAATTGCCGTAAAAAATGGCTCGTTTAGATGCCCTTTTAGGATGTTTCATTGAAAGTAGTTCCACCCTTTTTTATGGCACGTAATAAAGCCGAAATAAATGTGAAATAATTAACAACAAAGTTGCTCATTCCATTTTTAATACTTTTATCAATGGTTGCCAAGCAACTTTGTTAATCCGTTTCGGCTTTAGTGTAGTACCGTAATTTGTAGGAATTTACCAGAATCTACCGTATATTTCTGGCGAAATCACCGTAAATCAAATTTAGGACATGGCAACACTGCGCTTAAGTAAATCGTAAACTTCTGTGTTTTGTTGTTGTGAATGATTACGCATTTGGATTGATTTTGCATTCGTTACGTGTGATTTAACGACTCCACTCGCTCGACTATTACAATGGAACCAAGCTTTGTTAAGGCAAACAGCTCAAATTTGCCCAGGATTGATGTATTGATGATGGACGATTTCCTCGCAACACACAGACCTATATTTTAGTAAAGTACTTTATTACGTAATATTAAATAAATATTACTTACATCAAAGTGGTCTTCACACATAAAAACATTAGTATGCGATAAAATACTGTTTGGGTCTCTTCGGGCCATTTGTAACCACATTTTTCGCCTTTTGGGATTCGTTGGAACGGAAACAAACAGTTTGTCTGGAGTTTTTATAGACGTACTTGAACATTGTGGCACTACACACCATTTATACACCATTTTATTCAATAAATTTAAAGTAAAAACATGAAATCGACTCCTTCTGTATAGTTCTGTTGTTGTGAATCAACTTGTTTACTTGTAGATGACGTTACATCTATCATATGGCCGACGCCATTACGAAATAGCGTTTTTGGCGCGGTTTTTTAATTTAAAATTGTTTTAAAATATTAAATACTGCAGATATCCCAGAAATATTCATGTAATGTACTTATGCACTATAGATTATTATAAAATTATTTTCTAAAATTAGTCAAATAGCCATAGAATTTTGCTTGTCGGAGTTAAAAAAGCTTACTTATGTACTTGTAATTTTTTTTCGTTTATCTTTACGAGTTTATTAAAACTAAGTTGGTTGTATCTTACTAGATACAACCAATTTAGTTTTAATCTAAGTTGTTTTGAACTGTGTGTGATGTGTTTATTATATTTTACTTTCATAACTTATTTTTACAATATACTTGTCATTTTTCAGGTTAGCTCCATCACAGCTTATAAGGTTGACATCTTGACCTAAGTTGCAACTTTAATTATTACCCAATAAAACGAGTAAATTTTTCTCTATATAGCACCTATGTATTTTTTTCTCTTGTATTTGTTCTAAGTAATTTCAATTATTTCAGGTCTTGAAAACCATCATATGGGGATGATGGAATTGGGTATTGGACTACTATTAAAATAAAATATTTTAAAATAACCAGGTAAAAATATGTCATGAAGTGTTCTAAAAAATATGTTAATTTATTAATTTAATGTGTTACTTAATTTATAATCATATAGAGAAACACTGAAAGTAAATAATTTGACCATAGAAAACGTGACGTCATATGCTAGCATTCCATACAAATTTGTACAGAGCGGCTCGTTTTTGACATTTCATAAAAAGAGGCTGATTCGACTTTAGTCAAATACCGTATTAGTTATGCACAGATAAAACGGGAAGGAAGCATTTGTACAGTAAAATGCAAGATTTGCCCAGAGTATAAAGTCCATGCTAAACTATATGCTGTAACATTGATGGGTGATGAAGATGAAGATTATGTAATATCAATAGAATGCCATGACTCGCTGCTCGCATGTGCTGCTCAAAGTGGATCCATAGACAAAGTGAAGAACCTTCTTGCACAGAAGTTCAATGTTACCGGTGAAAATTAAAGTTATCAAGAGTTGGCAACACCTTGAAATTTATATCTGCAAAAGATATAGGTAAAGGTAGCCCTTTAATGCCTTCTAAGATCATACTTTTTTTTTTTAATGATAACTAGCAATGTGGGATTGAGTCCCACATTACTAGCAATCTTGTTAACTCCTCCAGCTAAGCTTCTGGAGTGGGTTCACGTCGGAAGTAAAATGGGTAGGATTCGAACCCGCCACCAGCAATGAAACTCAAAAAGAAGAAAAGGGGGTGTACAAAAAAAATGTTTTTTTTTTTTCTAAAAATATATAGTATAGTGGCACCAATGATCGACACGATTAGGGGATATGGCTTCTTTCTAAAATTAAAATTCATTTAGTCACCTTTAAACCAAAAGTAACGATATATATATTCTTGTACACTACGTACAAGAATATGATCTATTATTTTTATTTACTACTAGCTTTCGCCCGCGGCTCCGCCCGCGTGGATGTCGGTTTAAATAAAATATTTTTCTTCTTAATAAAAAGTATCCTATGTTACTTCTAATACCTCTAAGAATATGTGTATAAAGTTTCATGATGATCGGTTGAGTAGTTTTCGCGTGAAAGCGTAACAAACAAACTTACATTCAACCATATATTAGTAGGGATAGGGATACACAGAATAGAAGAAAATCCAAAAAAGGAAAAAAGTGTAAAAATCTCCAATCATCGACACTGAATCTCCAGTATTCAACACCCAGTTATCGACAGTCGCCAGTTACCAATACCCAGTTATTGACTATTACCCGTATTGTGCATCTGTCAGATCAGGCAGGCAATTGATCCCCTCCCCTCGGTGGTGGTGAATATGGTGTACTGGTGTTGAATCAAATGCAAAACGGTTGCAAAACGGCGAAAAATGACGCAAACGAAGTTCACTTAGTGTCAAAATAAAATTACAATTTTTTATAGGCATTTCTTGCCAATTACTTTACAAATACAATATTTACATTTTTGAAAGATAGAAAAAATTTGAAGTCCAGACCCAGGAATCGAACCCGAGACTTGCGTAGCCAAACCGGGGTCAGAAGTTTGGGCCCTCGCATGCAATAACAAAAGCCGTGATAGTTCTTTAACTACCGACTGGATGGCGCATGCGAGGGCCCAACTCGCGAGCATCAAGGGATAGAAAAGTTTGAGGTCTAGTAACATAGTCCAGATAAGTGGTTCGCTTCTAGCCCCGGTTTGGCTACGGAAGTCTCGGGTTCGATCTTGTTCTTTCAAATATGCAATTATTGTATTTGTGAAATTACAAATATACTTAATATAAACCATTTAAAGTATTCACATTGCTTTTTATTTCAAATATTTAATGATAATAAATCACAGTAATTAATGAGGATTAAACTAAATGGAAATGCAATATATTATGGTACAGACGGCTCGACCTTGACGTCACACGTCGTTGTGTCACAACACCGTGTCATTGCTGAAACATAATATATATTTTTCCCTCAGGCTGAGAACGACAACTTCATAAAATGACAACTTCCGAAAACGACAACTTCCTAAAATGGCAACATTTTACAATGATAACTTCCTAAAAGGACAACTTCCTAAAATGACAACTTCCTAAAATGACAACTTCCTAAAATGACAATTTCCTAAAATGACAGCTTCCTAAAATGACAACTTCCTAAAATTACAACTTCTTAAAATTACAACTTCCTAAAATTACAACTTTGTCATTCATACAGTAATTCAAATTTACATCCAGTCAGATATTACTTGCTACTACGAAACCCTTAATAGTTGAGTCCGAATCGCACTTGGCTACTTTCTGTTACAAATTAACAAACAATTATATTCATACTCGACTGAAGTGCACTTTACTTTTCTCGAAATGCTAGTGATAAACTCCTTTGAATAAAAATCACCTTTAAAATCCTTTAATTTAATATCCCACTTGATAGGTTTGGAAGAAAATCTGTCAATTTGATTTTTCGGTATCATGGCATAGCCAATGATACTTCGGAGGGAGAACGATTCTAATGACACCTCACAATTCAAAATCAACCAATCCGTTTAGGCTACAGAAGGTAACAATGGAACAGACATACAAACATACGCACGAAAAACACGGGTAAAAATACCCGTATTTTCTGATGTTGTAACAACTTCCAACTGCAGTAGGAAGAACGGTAATCAATTTACCGGCATTACTATTGATAGTAACACGAGCAACATGACACTTCTTAGTAAGTTGTCATTTTTGGAAGTTGTCATTTTCGGAAGTGGTCGTTTTCGGAAGTGGTCGTTTTCGGAAGTGGTCATTTTCGGAATTTGTCCTTTTGGGAATATGTCGTTTTCAGAAGTTGTCTTTTTTAGAATAGACGTTTTAGGAAGTTGTCGTTTTCGGAAGTTGTCATTTTATGAAGTTGTCGTTCTCAGCCTGAGGGATATTTTTGAAGTAATTTTTATAGGCATTTCTTGCCAATTACTTTACAAATACAATAATTGCATTTTTAGAAAGATAGAAAAATTTGAAGTCCAGACCCAGGAATGATCAAATGATCAAAAATGCAATTATTGTATATATATATATTTTTTTTTAATAAAGTAAATGGCATAATTATAATTTAACAATGAATGTGCTAGTTTCATATGGAATGTTATGGGACACTATTTAAAAATCGACAAATCTTTTTCCTTTTATTAGTACCTAACTAGCTTTCGACTCCTACTCTGCTCGCGTGTATGTCGGTTACCGCGATTAAAGCTATACTGTGTCCGTACCCGGGACTCAAACTATCTCCATATCAAATCCATACTAATATTATAAATGTGAAAGTAACTCTGTCTGTCTGTCTGTCTGTCTGTTACGCTTTCACGCTCAAACTACTGAACCGATTTAGATGAAATTTGGTATGGAGATAGTTTGAGTCCCGGGGAAGGACATAGGATAGTTTTTATCGCGATAACCGACATCCACGCGGGCGGAGCCGCGGGCGAAAGCTAGTTTCATATAAATTGGTTTAGCGGTTTTACTGTGACAACGTAACAGACAGACAGACAGACAGACAGAGTTACTCTCACATTTATAATATTAGTTTGAATATTTTATTGAATGAACCGGTGCAGCGGTGTCTAAATCTATACTTACCTACTAATATTATAAAGAGAGTATGTTCGTTTGTTTGAGCGCGTTAATGTCATTAACTACAAAAAAAAAAATGTGTGGCACTCGGGGACTGCCGCGGTAAAGCTATTGCATAGCATTTTTATCAACTTAAGCAATTAATTTTTTTTTTTTTTTAATTAAAAAAAAAGATTTTTTTTATTATAAAACAACAATGTTTCAATTTTTTTTTTCTTTAAATTTTTTATATTTAAATAAAAAGTCATTAAAAGTTCTGCTATTCATCGATAGATGGCAAAACTAAAAAGTATCACCGCTGTGCCGGTCGGAGTGGGGGGTGTTAGGTTATTTTCGTTACGGAATTTCTGGATTCGGTCTCCACGCTTAAGGCCCGTGATAGAAGCTATGCAATAGCTTAAAAATGTTTTGCATTAGACACCTGGCGCACTAGATTGGTAATAATGTATATTTAAATTTATGCGGGTGTATCTGCGGGGCACTGCTAGTAGAAAATATATACCCATCAAGTGCGAGAGGTCACCTATGAGCGGTCTCGTCTATGGGCTCAGTCTTGATACGAACTAGTGATGAGTCAGATGTCTCGTAGAGAACACCTGAACAGGACCTGTGGGAGACAAGACAATGTTCTGTTTAGTAAAGGTTCATTTCCGTGCATCGCGGCCGATCGCGAGCCGCGCGCGTCTTACGACAAGCGGCTGACGCGCGCGGCACGGAAATGAACCTTAATAGTTGGCTTTTCCTCGCATGGACGTACCCACCCAGGGGGGGTTATGGGGGTTGAAACTCCCCCAAATTGAAATAAAGTACCACATTAAATAGCATCACCAGCCCGAGGCCAATATTAGTCAAGTGTGAGTCGCACGTATGGCGGAAGATGGCTGCAAATCATTTCACCCGATACCACCTAAGTACATAATAATAACTTGGGACAACTCACACAAAGCTATCTGATCCCAAACTAAGCAGAGCTTGTACGAGTACTATGGAAACCAGACAACCGATAAACATACTTTGAAATTTCTAAATACATATTATACACTAGCGGACCCCTCGCGGTTTCACCCGCGTAGTTCCCGTTACCGTTGGAATACAGGGATAAAAAATAGCCTATGTCACCCGGGGTTAGTATAGCTTCAAATCAATGAAAGAATTTTTCAAATCCGACCAGTAGTTTCGGAGCCTATTCAATACAAACAAATCTTTCCTCTTTATAATATTACTAGCTGTCCCGCGCAACTTCGTATGCGTAAATTTTCCCCGTTTTTGCAACATTTCTCGTCGCTACTCCGCTCCTATTAGTCGTAGCGTTATGTTATCGTCCATCCTCGATAAATGGGCTATCCAACGAAAAAAGATTTTTTTAAATCGGACCAGTAGTTCCTGAGATTAGCGCGTTTAAACAAACAAACTCTTCCGCTTTATATATTAGTATAGATTAGTATAGATAAATAACACCAAGACACAGAATAAACCATCGTGCTCATTACACTAAGTTTTATCCTGGGTGGGGATCGAACCCACGACCTTTTGCGTAGCAGTCGGATACACTTCCACCGCGCCACAGAGGCAGTTGAACAAATCACGCGACGGAGGGGAGACTTCATTTCACTCTGGCCCTGGGTTTCCCCCCATTTTCCCTCCTGGGCGGGGTTAGGTGGTATGTTGACTAAACACCGGCCTAATATCTAATATATAAAATTCTCGTGTCACAGTTTTCGTTGCCATACTCCTCCGAAACGGCTTGACCGATTTTGATGAAATTTTTTGTGCTTATCCGGTATCTATGAGAATCGGGCAACATCTATTTTTCATACTCCTAAGAGTTTGTTTGTTTGTTTGAATGCGATAATCTCAGGAACTACTGGGCTGCACTGAAAAAATATTTTATTGTTGGATAGCCCATTTATATAGGTTATAACATCACGCTACGACCAATAGGAGCGGAGCAGCAATGAAAAATGTTGTAAAAAAAAAAGGAAGAAAAAAGAAAAAAGGGAAAATTTACGCAGACGAAGTTGCGCGGGTCAGCTAGTTTTATATAAAAAAATGTATAATTTATAAAAGTCTCGTTAAATCAAAAAATAAAAAAGGCGAGATGTCCCGGGGTCAACCTAGTACGAAATATTTTTCAAAGCTATCTATTATTTTACCTTTGTTTGTAGTAAATAAGCAAGTATATACTTACTGGGGGTCATCATCATCTGCCGGTTCTATCTTCACTTCAGGAGGTTCGATCTTGACTTTAATGTCAGATAATAGGTGGTGTACAGCTGAAGCAGCCCTGTCAAGTAACGATATTGAAAATATTAGTAGTGGTTAAGTGCATTGAATCCAACTCAAAATTCTTAAGAATTACACTGTTAGGGGAGGCAATTTTGTTAGAAACATCATTAATCTTATCTTAATAAATATAATAAATATCCTGGGACAACTCACTCAACGCTATCTGATCCCAAACTAAGCAGAGCTTGTTCTATGGAAACCATACAACTGATAAACATACTTATATAATTCTAAATACATACATATTATAGATAAATAACACCCAGACACAGAATAAACCATCGTGCTCATCAAACAAAGTTTTATCCTGGGTGGGGATCGAACCCACGACCTCTTGCGTAGCAGTCGGGTACACTCTCACCGCGCCACAGAGGCAGTCATTATAACAATTATGATGTCGTAGGGCTGAATAAATGAATAAGAAAGAAAAAAAACAGTAATAAATTAAAAACTTACTCATTCGTCTCCTGGTCAAGTTGATCTAATGACCTGTAACTGAATTTAAATTTTAGTAAGTATTTTTGTTAAAGATACACCCATACTCGGAAGCAACAAAAGCAGCGGTAACCTAATGGCTAAGGCATCGGTCTCGCAATCGTGAGGTCGTGGGTTCGAATCCTGGCCATTATACTACCGACGTTAACCCACTCCTGACGCTCTATGGCTTGCCATAGAGCTTAGCTGGAGGGGTTATAACATGATTGCTAGTAATGTGGGACTACAATCCAACATTGCTAGTCCTCTTAAAAAAAAAATTAAGCTAAGTATGTAAGTAATCTTTAAAAAAAATATATATGAAAAACTCAAAACTCTGTCCTGTGTGGGAATCGAACCACAATATCATGTACAGCAGTTTTCCAAGATCCTTGAATTTTGTTAAATGTTATCTATATTTACACTGATATTATAAAGAGCAAAAATTTTATTGTTTGTATTGAATAGGCTCCGAAACTACTGGACGGATTTGAAAAATTCTTTCATGGTTGTGAAGCTACACTAACCGCGGGTGACATAGGCTATTTTTTATCCCTGTATTCCCACGGGAACGGGAACTACGCGGGTGAAACCGCGAGGCGTCCGCTAGTTAATAATAAAGTAATAACGTGTAATATAAGTATAAATAAAAAACAATTGCCGAATGTATGGCTAACGGCTGCTGCATAATTGGGTAAGTAGTTGATTATAAGAAAAATATATATTTTATACAAATTAAGCAATAATAGGTCTTAAAATGTTTTTAAATTTAAAAGCATGAAAACGAATACTAAAAGTACCTAATGATTTGACGATAGGAACTTATGATGTCACAGGTTGTTATTTCATACACATTTCTATAGAGCTTGTCGGTTTGACATTTCATAAAAAGAAGATGGCCGTGTGGTGCCGGCTTAAGAATAGTACCACCCCATCTCTACCCGTGGGTGTCGTCAAGGCGACTAAGGGATTTCACACCGGAGGACGGGCAGCAGCGTCCTCTGCGTACTTAAAGCCTTAATGCGATCGCCAACCCGCTCGCCAAGCGTGGCGATTATGGCAATTACCCCCAGGATCTACATACTAGTAGGTTCTACTGGGGAGACCCGTGCCCAGCAGTGGGCCATCTTATGGGTTGATATGTATATGTAAAAAGAAGAAAAATAGGCAGCTCCATAAAACTACTATTTTATGAAAAACAAAACATTTTAAATTACAAACAATTCATAAACTTTGATGTCACGTCAAGCGCGCTAACCAATTAAGGTTCAGCACGCCTTATTAGTTCATACATAACATAGATCTAAATTTGTTCTGACCAATAGATTGCGTTTCAGAATTTCCCGCCCGCTTTTTGGCCTAATAATTATTTTTGATAAATTATATTTAAAAATACTGACATAGACACAGTTCTAAAACAAATAAAGTTTATATAAATATTGGACTCTTATTTACGCACACAAATAAGGACAAAGTTTGTTGAAAAATCAGACGAAAAATAAAAAAAACTTACTTTTCTTCATGGTCTACGACAACTTCAACTTTTAACCTTTCCATTTGCAGCTTTTCTCGATCCTGTCTGTAAACAACAGGTATTATATATACACATATTATGTACCTACCCCGTATTATAATCAATCTACATATATACAGGATTTTTGGAAAGCCGTAAAGCGGAACTAGTATAGACTATTTAAAACCATTTAAACTAAACTTGTCTTAGACGAAGTGTCTTTTTTTTTAGCAAATTTTATTTATTTTTGATGACAAAACCCAAAATGTTACAGTTAGTTTCGAATAATGGTCTACAGAGCAAAGTAGTGTAGACACTAATTGAAATAATTTTTGAGTTATCAGCGTGGTTAATGCCTCAAAAGAAAGAACAATAACCAGACATGTTTTAAAAATGTTTGAACATAAAAAGCTCCATACTTGTTTTGTTTTAATATAGTCAAAATACGGATTTCATAAATAAAAAAATAAAAAAAAACAAGGGGCTGTAATAGTTGTTGCAAATTTGTATAGAACTCCGTCAGTTTTAAGGTGAGATCTGTGGAATTTTGTATTTAGATTTGTGGCTGTAAATAAGGAAACACTTGTTTCATCGGTTTGATCGAAAGTTATATACATCAACCCTTAAAGGTAGATTATGCGAAACAGGGTTCGGTTCTTTGAAAAAGAAAACCTAAATATTAGGACACGACAATTTTTTTTTTCTAGTAGATGAAATAAAGAAATTTAAGGATATGTCTTAATATGATCCGCAAATAAATCTTAAAGTTGCAGAAAAATGCAAAAACGAGCATTTTCGTATGGCGTTCGTAATCTAACATATGTACGAACGAATATTCTACTTTATTTTGACCTGCACTCCTGCGCACTGTGAAGTAATGGTTGTGTGCGGAAGAGCGAGGCCGGTGATCGTTTCGCTGTGTACGTAGCGCTAAATAAATAATTCTCTCAGTGTAATGCCCCCTTAACAGGTGTTAAAATCAACGACGCGGGCGAAGCCGCGGGCAACAGCTAATCTATATATACTTTCCTATAAAAATCTACTTTTTGTAGAGTAAGAAAGAGAACTGAGTCACACTGACCTGTCAATGTCATTTCTTGTTTGTGCTACTTCCACACCACAATTTGACTCTTCGTCTGTTAAACTGCAACAAAACATTAACCTCGATCAAATGAAGGCACAAAGATGATGAATAAGGATAAAATACTAAACCTTAAAGGCAATTTATGATCCGCCTTAGCAAAGAGGCCCTCCGTTCTTTTGAGCAGGAGACATTTTTCGCGAGGTCGCGGGTTCGAATCCTACCCATTATTCTACCGACGTGAACCCACTCCTAACACAAGCCATTAAGCTTAGCTGGAGGGGTTAACAGGATTGCTAGTAATGTGGGACCAAAATCCCACATTGCTAGTTATCTTTATCTATACTAATATCATAATAAAATAATAATAATAATTTATTTATTTTCTTTAACAATATTTGTGTTGGTACATGGTTAGTTATTGAAGTATCCCTTTAGGCGGTATGTGCCTGTGTTAGGATACTTCCAAATATATTACAATCATAAAGCTGAAGAGTTTGTTTGTTTGATTGTTTAAACGCGCTAATCTCAGGAAGTACTGGTCCGATTTAAAAAAATATTTTTTTGTTGGATAGCCCATTTATCGAGGAAGGCTATAGGCTGTATAACATCACGCTACGACTTATAGGACCGGAGTAGCGACGAGAAATGTTGCAAAAACGGGGAAAATTTACGCATACGAAGTTGCGTGGGACAGCTAGTTGTTCATAAAATTATTTGTGGCTGGCAACTATCTATTAACTATGCCTAAATTCGACTGCCTCTGTGCGCGGTGGGAGTGTGTTCGACTGCTTATCAAGAGGTCGTGGGTTTGAATCCCACACGGGACACCAGTTTGTGTGATCCACAAATTGTTTTTCTGGGCCTGGATGTACTTTGTGTCAGTGACTTGTATGTTTGTAAAGTCCTTCGTGACACAGGGCTTGTACACTATTGCCTGAGTCGTCTTTAAAAAAAAAAAAAAAAAAATATATATTTATATATATATATTTATGAGTTTGACTGCCTCTGTGGCGCGATGGGAGTGTATCCGACTGCTACGCAAGAGGTCGTGGGTTCGATCCCCACCCAGGATAAAACTTTGTGTGATGAGCACGATGGTTTATTCTGTGTCTGGGTGTTATTTATCTATAATATGTATGTATTTAGAAATATATAAGTATGTTTATCAGTTGTCTGGTTTCCATAGTACAAGCTCTGCTTAGTTTGGGAACAGATAATGTTGTGTGACTTGTCCCAAGATATTATTATTATTATTATATTATCTATACTAATATTATAAAGCTGAGTTTGTTTGTTGTTTTGAACGCGTTAATCTCAGGAAGTGCTGCTCCGAATTGAAAAATTATTTCACTGTTGAATAGCACATTTATCGAGGAAGGTTATAGGTTAAAACGGGGAAAATTTCTCATTGCTGCTCCGCTCCTATTGATCGTAGCGTGATGTTATATAGCCTATAGCCTTCCTCGATAAATGGGCTATCCAACAAAAAAAGAATTTTTCAAATTGGACCAGTAGTTCCTGAGATTAGCGCGTTTAAACAAACAAACAAACAAACAAACGAACAAACTCTTCCGCTTTATAATATTAGTATAGATATATATATATATATATATATTTAAGTTTTTCATCATTAACAGTCAGTGGTAGATTCAGAATGTTGGCTAGAGGACTCATACTCCGTTTGGAGATCATGTCCCGGATTTTGTCGTATCTTACAATAACAGCTACTTGGGATTCGGGGATTTTTCTACCTGATATCTTCATCTCCATAGTCATGAGACAACTTGCCACGTTTAGCAGCACTAGCCTCAAGTTCATCATCAACTGCACGTTTCTTCTCCTCCAAGATAGCGCTGACGGTATGTTCACTAACACCAGTAGCCGCCGCTGTTCGCTTGAGGATGTTGGTAAGAGGACTCAGGTCGTCTGACTCCGAGAAGAACTTTAATATGGTGTATAGGTAGCTGTAGACGTTTGCTATTATGTCTTTGACCTGGAAAGATAACAGTCTGATTGTGAAAATGGTTAGTCGTCATTTTCACAGTTCCGCGTTATACTCGTCTTGTAGTTAGAAGTGTACTTATGGCACACTACATGGGCAATCACACTATGATACTCCACTAAAATCAATAAAAAAATAGTAGTATTTTAGGGGGGCATTACACTGAGAGAATTATTTATTTAGCGCTACGTATGTACACAGCGAGACGATCGCCGGCCTCGCTCTTCCGCACACAACCATTACTTATCAGTGCGCAGGAGCGCAGGTCAAAACAAAGTAAAATATTCGTTCGTACATATGTTAGATTACGAACGCCATGACTATGACAATACGAAAATGCTCGTTTTTGCATTTTTCCACAACTTCAAGATTTATTTGCGGGATCATATTAAGACATATCCTTAAGTTTCTTTATTTCATCTACTAGAAAAACTCTTTCGACTAGTGACACAATTTTTTTCGTGTCCAAATATTTAGGTTTTATATATACATTTTTGAGAGAGCCGAACCCTGTTTACCGTAATCTAACCTTAACTAGGTAAGTGTTTTTTTTTACAAATCTATTGTTAGACATTAGCTCCGCGTGTTGTCTTCGGATTCGAATCGTAATTGTAAAACATTTATAAAAAAAAAACCCCGCCTACACAAAAATGACGGAAACAAGATCCCCTACATAATAATATAATTTCATGCAGTCGGAGGCACTTCACTAAGTTCATCGAGATTTATAATTTATTTTTTTATTTAATTAATACTTTTTAGTAGTTGTAGGATGTACCTAACCGATGTAACAACTAAGTTTTATCACAGCTATTGTCAAGTATTGAAAATTGAAAAAAGAATGGTTGCTAACTAACTTTTTTAGTATTATAGTCATATTAATGTTACAACTTTTTAAAATGCTTAATAAGCCCTTTAATTTGATACACATTGTAGTAGGTATTTAAATCAACTTTTTTTTCACTCCTCTTTATTTTTACATCTCACAGCCGCCATGTTTGTTTTTTTTTTAAACGTCACATACGACGTCTTAATTGTATAAATCCGTTTAGTGGATTGTGAGATATCAGGCAATAAAGAATACATACATACAAGATACGCGCAAAAACATAACCCTTCCTTACAGTCGGGTAATAAAAAGATATCGTGGTGTGATTCCACACCCGCGGGCATTCGACTAACTAAACTAATGCCGATGCATTCAGTAAATGGGAGGGCTTAAATTATTTGGGAGGGAGTCAGGACTTTAATATTAATAAAATAGGAGATATGACAAATTTACCTCTGGCAACATCTCAGTCCTGTCATTCTGCCTCCTATGTTCCAAGTCTTGAACAGGGCTTGGCATGTGATAATTGCTGCAGACTGAATGGTGTTCTGTGCCCTGCAAAATTTCAAGACGTATTATAGACAAAATATGTGTAGATGTTCTATTTTTATTTTAAGAACATACGACATTCAGACTATGACGACTAATTTTAACTAAGGAGGCAATGTTAAGGTCTGCTAACATCAAATTCTGGCGGTCTACTCGCTATGAAAAAGAATACTTATTTGTTGTCCTGCATATCAACCATCGACCTGCCTCCTCTAAAAAAGAGGGGCAGGGCTGCTTTTTAAGAGGGGGTCGGTCCCACAATACGGTGTTTCCTGTATCTAACCAAAAAAACAATTTGCAAGTATGAAATAATAAGTTTTTATTTATAGGAAGATATTGGAGAGTACTGCCATGTTGCCGCCAAAAATTACTGTAAAAAATGGCCCGTTTAGACACCCCTAAACGAGCCATTTTTTACGGTAATTTGTGGCGGCAACATGGCAGTACTCTCTAATATTGATTTGATGGTTGCCGGACAATCGCTGAGCGATCGATTTTCCGCAATGTTGCCCGGCCAATGTTGTTGTTGTTTCAGTCGCTCTCTATTTTATTGTTGCCGGGTTGTGTAGCCCGTTTAGAAGACTGGATCATGCGCCATACAGTTGCAGACATATTGCCATTATTGGCCGAGCAATTAGTTGACAATAGTAATCTAGTCAACAAGTGCCTTTTTGGTCAACTTTTTTCAGCAGTCTCCGAAAATTATGATTGAGGTGTCATTCGATTCGGAATGGCATCTAGATGATTTTTTAAAAAAATTAAGTTCAGTTGCAAAAATTGCAAAGTTATTAATAATTAACTAAAAAAAGGGGGTTTAGTTTTTTGCAAATACCTCAAAAACTAATAAAGATTTTTCAAATTTAAAAAAAAAGATTCATAAAGAGGAAGAAATGACACATTAATGAATCCGTGGTCAAAAAATTTTTATCGCGAATTTTTCAATAAGTTATCCATTAATTAATTAACAATTTTTTGTAGCATGAATATTAACATTGCAAGTGCGATAATTATTAAACTATTTATCTGAGAATTTTTTCCTTTCGTGGAGCTATTTCTCAAAGGTCTTTAAATAAATTCCCGTTGGAAAAATTAAAAAAATGTTAATTTTCGTTTTTTTATTAACAATTTACTCACTTAATTTTTTTCAAAAATCATCTAGATGCCATTCCGAATCGAATGACACCTCAATCATAATTTTCAGAGACTGCTGAAAAAAATTAACCAAAAAGGCACTTGTTGACTAGACTATACTGCCGCCACAAATTGCCATAAAAAATGGCCCGTTTAGACGCCCCTTAATAAATAGACGATGTTACAGTAAAGGACTTATGAAGGCCTTTTGGGGAGGTCCTTTCATCCTTTGTAAACCTTCCATTCAGAGGACCAGCGACTTACAATACGGAAGTGTGAGCCGCGAAGATAGTGTAAGAATTATTATTAGATTAGAAAGTAAATCAATTTGATGTCGTACATTTGAAGGACGTGGTTTCTTTCCACTTCGATGCAGTGTCTCCAAATGTTGAGTTTGATAGCTATTCTGATAACTGCTATTTGGAAAGCCATAATCAAAAGGTTGACATTGGAGTAGCTCCGTCAAAACTTGAAGGACCCGACTTTGAAATATTAGCGTATTATTATCATCTAATCTTTCTACTGAAGGCAAGATTCCTTTAAAGAAAGATATATGTGTATTGGACGGTTCTTTTAATAATTTAACAACTTCATCTTCATATTCGGTGGCTATCTTTCTTTTTGGTATCTTTTTGTGTTGACGTGGTAATTTTTCGGGCTTTTCTGGTGGTGGTGGGACTGTTTGTTCAATTTCCGTTTCTGTGCCAAAGGTTTCATTTGGAAAGTTTGTTTTTAAGAATAGTAATTGTTTGTAAAGATGGTATTCTTTGATTTTCGGTCCTGTGCCTGTTCGGCTCGCATCTTTGAGCTTTTTCTCGTATTTATTGAAGCTGTCTTTTACTCCTTTCCATCTTTTAATTACCTCGTTACCTGCAAATTAAGAGGGCATTACACTTAGAGAATTATTTATTTAGCGCTACGTACACAGCGACACGATCGCCGGCCTCGCTCTTCCGCACACAACCATTACTTCACAGTGCGCTGGAGCGCAGGTCAAAATAAAGAATATTCGTTCGTACATATGTTAGATTAGGTACTCGTTTTTGCATTTTTTCGCAACTTCAAGATTTATTTGCGGGATCATATTAAGACATATCCTTAAATTTCTTCTTTTCATCTACTAGAAAAAGTCTTTGACTAGTGACACAATTTTTTTCATGTCCTCATATTTAGGTTTTCTATACAATTTTTTGAGAGAGCCGAACCCTGTTTCCCGTAATCTACCCATAAGACAATCAATGCAGTAGTGTTTGTATTATATTTTGCTTCGTGATACCCTCAGTACTAATATAGTATTATATTATCTGTGCCCTCAGGAACTTATCACCTTATACATATCTCTTTTGTTTACACAGGGTCTACATCTATTGTACGTTTCTTGGGAGAGAAAATAGTTGACAGTAGTTCGCTATTTCGCCGGCGCGGGTGGTACAAATGCCTCACTCAAACCCTTTATTGCTCCTCAACTATTAGTGACGAACAGCTCCCTAGCGGCAAGTCGCGGAACTATAATAACGCAGATGAATTTAACGGACTAACAATCTTTTTTATTCAACGGGAATAGGTAAATAATGGAACATGTGTTACGTTGGTTCCGCAAACGGCCGCTAGGGAAATCAATCGTCATTAATACAAGCAACATTTTTGTCCACGGGCCTTGTTAATTTTATACGATCTAGATCAGCTATACTCTAAGTGTGTTCCGCGGAACCCTAGGGTTCCGTGATACCTCTGTCGGGGTTCCGCAAGAATTTAGAAATAAAAAAATCAAAACACCTCTCTCTGGTCGCTCCGCGGCTGTGCGGACTCCGCGGCCGCGCGGAGACAAAACGCTATGAATGTTATTTATTTATTTATTTGTATTTGTATAAGCTTGTGTTACATTAGCTGGTACAATATCTTATAAGTTTGGTCTCAACAATTTTATACTTGTACAACGCGTTCGCTCTAAGTTTGCCGGTCTGTGGAATGCGCGTACCCTCCCCCACGTGACAACAAAACTTATAATGTGTCATAGTTTTACCCAAATATCTACCGTACACAATTTTTATTGTTACAATTAAATAAAAAATTTCGAACGTCATACACTCATACCTATCGCCAGCGGCAAACTTAAAACGAGCGGGTAGTATACTTGTAAGCGCTCAGTCTCTTTGATAAAAGCCGCCTCTGAATATTAGACGCTATAGTTGTCAACAAGCGACTTTCGTCTCTAACTTCAAAGGATAAAGTCGATATTGTTTACAACGCTATTTTTAAATTTCTGTTTTTATTTTTGCTTTTTGTTTATCAAAGGTGCCGACTCGAGTATTTTCGAGAATATTTGAGATCGAGTCTAGGACTAAGTATAAAAGCGGCGATCGCGCGTTGGCGTCGTCAGTTGATGATTAGCGTTCGGAGCGATAAGTTACTACCTACTTACAAGCTCGCTAGCGAGAAACTAGTGTTCATTGTTTTACTGCCTGCTGTATTCTGTTGTCTCAGTTTTATACATTTCTTCCCTGTAGGTTCTAAATTTAGTCTCTTATACGCAGTAACGATTGTGCATTATTTAAACCCCACTATCCTGACTTGTAACATTATAAATAAAGAAGAATGGAACGTTGGCTTAAAGGTGTTAAACGTGTTCCAACAACATCTTCTAATGACGCTGAATGTTCAAAAGCAATGCGCGCGGAGAATTTAGCAATCACCGATCCAGAAGATGATGCCACGAGTGCCACGACGTTAAGCTCGACGGTTTCAAAGACGAAAAAAAGGAAGTATGATGAATCTTATATCAGTTTCGGATTTGTTGATTCCAACGGCTCACTGTAGTAAACTGCTTCCTAATAGTTCCATGGCACCTGCCAAATTGCGTCGACATTTAGAAACCGTACACCCCGAGACTAAAGACAAGAATAAAGAATTTTTTGTTCGCAAAAAAGATCAGTTATTAGAAAGTCAAAAAAATATGATGCATGTAACACAAACTACCAACGAAAAGGCCACGGAGGCATCATATTTAGTTAGCTATCGCATTGCACAAGCAGGTGAAGCGCACACTATCGCTGAGAAATTAATAAAACCATGTGTATTAGACATAACAAAATGTATGCTTGATGAAAAATCTGCAAAGCATCTTTCTACTGTACCGCTATCAAACGATACTGTTTCACGACGAATCCATGATCTGGCAAGCTACGTCAAACAAGAACTAGTTACACGTCTACAAAATACACGATTCGCTTTGCAAATGGACGAGTCGACTGATGTCGCTGGTTTGGCTATCCTGCTGGTTATTGTGAGATATCCATTTAAAAGTTCTTTTGAAGAAGACATGCTTATGTGTTCATCGCTGCTTACAAACACTACCGGGGAAGAAATTTTTAATAAAATAAATATATTTTTTGAAGAACATAATCTCAGTTGGAACAATTGCATTGACATTTGTACAGATGGGGCCAAGGCGATGACAGGTAAAACAGCAGGAGCAGTGTCACGAATGAAAAATAAAGCGCCTAATTGTAGTTCCAGTCATTGTATTCTGCATAGACAAGCACTTGCGATGAAGCAAATGCCGTCTAATCTAAAATTAGTTATGGATGAAGCGGTAAAAATAATTAATTTTATCAAATCACGACCACTACAATCCCGATTGTTCTCATTATTGTGTGAAGATTATGGCAGCAAACATAAAACACTGCTGCTCCATACAGAAGTGCGATGGCTGTCTCGGGGAAAAACTTTAACAAGGCTATTTGAACTTAGAGCCGAGTTACAAATGTTTCTTTCAGCAGATACTTCTTTTAATTTGAAGGACCGTTTGTATGATAAAACTTGGTTGTTCCGATTGTCTTTTATGGCGGATATCTTTCAAAAACTTAACGAATTAAATTTATCGTTGCAAGGTAAACAGACAACAGTGTTTCAGGCCTATAATAAAATAACTGCTTTTAAAAGAAAATTAGATTTTTGGATCATTTGCATTGGTAAGAAAGAAATAGAAAGTTTTACGTTACTCAGTGAGTTTGTTAGCGAAAACGACTCAGAAATGTTTGAAGATAATGTGTTTGAAGAATTGGTCCAATATCTCAGTTCGATGCGCGCATCTTTTGAAAAGTATTTTCCCGAAGAACACAATACAAAAATTAAAGTGAACTCCTGGATTCATAATCCTTTTTTACCCAACTTGGAAAAGCCTGAAAACATGTCAAATGAGATATATGAATCTCTTTTAGAAATGTCATCAGACACAAGTATGGAGTCATTGTTCAAAACGACGCCTCTTAATGATTTTTGGTGCAGAATCCAAGATGAATATGCAATGCTTGGCCAAATGGCTCTGGATATTCTTCTCCCGTTCCCAACTACATATTTGTGCGAAACAGGATTCTCTACCTACGCAGCCACGAAAACAAAATATCGCAATAGACTGGACGCCGAAGCTGATATGAGACTCCAACTTTCTTCCATCAAACCTGATATCAAGCAATTGATGAAAAATAAAAAACAGTTTCATACCTCCCACTAGTTAGATTTTTTCTTTTTTAATGTTTTCTATTATTGTCCTTACCAAGTGGTGAAGTAAATAATAATTAGTAACTGATACATTGTACTTTTATTATGCTGATTAATAAAGAATACACTTATAAAAATAATTGTTTTATTGTAGGGTTCCATCAAGTATTTTGCTTCCCAAAAGGGTTCCGTCATTTAAAAAGTTTGAGAACCACTGATCTAGATATTTCATTGTTGCGAGTTATTTTTTAATATGTACCTACCTAATTATTAGCTTTTTGTTAAAATAGATCTTAGGAATAAATTATTAATCATATTTCGTCATTTTACCATATTAATGAAAACAAACTAGCTCTCTCGTTAGAGTTTATTGTTACTCGCAAATATTTTAATAGGTAGTTTGGAAGCTAAGTATAACAACACTTTTTTGTAATTAAAAAATAATTAAGAAATAGTTTATGAAATGTATAACAACGCCACCTAGTAACAAGTGGCTGCATCGTATCTAAAGCTTACAATAGCCAACAGATGGCAGCTACAATAATAAAAACAATCGAAAATTTTAGTGAAATAGCTGGGTGAGTTAATAAAATATTGTATTATCATCGGTTCATAATACGCATAAAAAATATTAAATAATCTGACGACAGGAAGTGAACCTTACCTACATGTTTCTCAAGTGTAATATTTCAAAGGTTCTAAGTGAAATAATTAAAGATAGAAAAAGTGACTCCTATCGCTCTCAGAATTAAGTGCAAATTCCCTCGTTACGTATTAATTCCAGTGCCGTGTTTGTTTTATTTCGCTTCTCTTTCTACACAATAGCTTCATCTCAACTGACACGCGTAAAGTTTAGTTTTCGTCGAAATAACGAGATACGGTCATTGTTATTATTCAATGTGGAGTTAAACAGTGTTTTTAAAAGTTATTTCTCTAAAGTTATCTATATGTAAATATGTTAAAACTTACCTAGTTCTGTCCTCTCACTGTTTTCTCTGTCTTGAAAATTCGGAAATAAGCTTTCACAAACGCTCTTCCAGGCGTCATGTTTAATGAATTTGTTTTTGTAATCACTGTTATTTACATCCCAAATGACAGGACGCTCCTCGATCAGCGAAATAAAATAATCCATGTCAAATTCTGACATCTTTTTTTTTTATTTATCACCCGCGCGTATTCACCACACTCTGCCTCAACGCTGACTAAAATGGCGGCGAGTTTTGACGCAATAGCGCAGGAATGCGCGACGCGAATCAATTCGCAAGTACTTGCGATGCGTCATGTGACCTCGTTTAATACCTTTTTGTTTTCTTTTGTGTTTATATCACATGATTGTTAGCAAATTAGGATGCAAAATTAGTTATGAGGAATGTTTTTGAATTCTTAGTTGTAAATACATATATAGGTACCTTGCATTTATAGTAGGTATGCAGTTTCGTTTTGTTGCGCAAACTATCTTAAGTATCTAAGTATTGTAGATGTTACTTGGTCCATATTAATTACTAGGTGACCCGCGCAACTTCGTCTGCGTCATTTTTCCCTGTTTTTGCAACATTTTTCATTGAAGTTCCGCTTCTATTGGTCGTAGCGTGATGTTATATATAGGTATATTCTCTTCTTTTCTCCATTAATGGGTTAGGTATCAAACAATTTATCAATTTTAACAATTTATAGTTCATTAGTTCTTCAGATTAGAGCTTGCAGGATGCGACTAAACAAACAATTAACTCTTCAGCTTTATTAATACCTATCAATAGTATTGCTGGGCAACCAGTCTTCTTCAGTCTTCTATATCTAGAGGTGGGATCGGATTTAGCATAAATAGGTAATTTTCATGCAAATGGACACTATCGTCTACTAATCTATACTAATAGTAGTAAAGCTGAAGAGTTTGTTTGTTTGAACGCGGTAATCTCAGGAACTACTGGTCCGAGTTGAAAAAATATTTTACTGTTGAATAGCCCATTTATCGAGGAAAGCTATAGGCTATATAACATCACGCTACGACTAATAGGAGCGGAGCAGCAAGGAAAAATGTTGTAAAAACGACGATAATTGACGCAGACTAAGTTGCGTGTCAGCTAGTGAATAATAAATCTGAAGAGTTTATGAGAATGGGTTAATCTCCGAAGATACTGCGTCAATTTAGATGAAATTTGGTCTGGAGGTAGCTTGAAGCTCGAGGAAGGTTACAGAGTACTTATTTTTTATGCGGTCGAAACCCCGGCAAGAGCCAGTTACCTCAATATCATATTCGGCGTATAAGTATTCGACTGCCTCTGTGGCGCGGTGGGAGTGTGTCCGACTGCTACGCAAGAGATCGTGGCTTCGATTCCCACACGGGGACACCACTTTGTGTGATCCACAAACTGTTGTTCCGAGTCTGGGTGTTTGTGTCCGTGACTACCATGTTTGTAAAGTCCCCCGCGACACAGGGCTTGTACCCTAGTGCGGGAGTCGTGTTTAAAAAAAAAATTTTAACATTCCTGAAGGCTTCCAGTTCAATTCGCTTCTCTGTCTGGGTACAATTTCTACCTTACTATTGAAGCCGGTTATTTTTAGCGGGAAACCTAAATAGAAAGGTAATACCTACTTATAACGAACATAGGTATGTACCTACTAAACAAAAATTGGCACCTGTGGGAATCAAACCTGCGATCATGGAGATCCGTCCTTAGCGCCGTTAACTATCTCTAGCATCAAGAAACATTTTAAAATTTTAATTTTTACATTTTTATTTGGCACGTGTCTCCCCCGTAGAACCTACTTATTAAAGATCCTGGGGGTAATTGCCAAATCGCCACTCTTGGTGATCGGGTTGGTGATCGCAGTAAGGCTTTAAAATACGCTGAGGACGCCTGCTGCCCGTCCGTGATGTGAAATGCCTTTAGTCGACTTGATGACACCCACGGGAAGAAATATCACAGCCGGTATGACAGGGCTTAAAAGTCATCCTGTATGGTCATGTACTAAATGTAGTAAACATTTTTTCCTTTCGTCCGTCTGTCTACCAAGACCCTTTACCTCGGGAACACGTGGAGGTATCGAGTTGAAATCTATACCACAGATAATAATTATAATACTATACTAGTATTATAGTCTATACTACTTAATATTATAAAGCTGAAGAGTTTGTTTGTTTGTTTGCACCCGGTTATCTCAGGAGCTACAGATCTGAATTTAAAAATTCTTTCACTGTTGGATAGCCCATTTATCGAGGAAAGCTATAGGTTATATAACATCACGCTACGACCGATAGGAGCGGAGCAGCAATGAGAAATGTTGCAAAAACGGGGGAAATTTAAGCAGACGAAGTTGGGTGGGACATCTAGTTAAAACCATATAGCTACTAGGTCTACAGTCCCTAAAAAAACAGCCGTTTATGCCAGAAAAATGGTATATTTCGACACTAGCTAGGGGATCAACATATAATATAGGGCAGTGGTTCTCAAACTTTTTAAATGACGGAACCCTTTTGGGAAGCAAAATACTTGATGGAACCCTACAATAAAACAATTATTTTTATAAGTGTATTCTTTATTAATCAGCATAATAAAAGTACAATGTATCAGTTACTAATTATTATTTACTTCACCACTTGGTAAGGACAATAATAGAAAACATTAAAAAAGAAAAAATCTAACTAGTGGGAGGTATGAAACTGTTTTTTATTTTTCATCAATTGCTTGATATCAGGTTTGATGGAAGAAAGTTGGAGTCTCATATCAGCTTCGGCGTCCAGTCTATTGCGATATTTTGTTTTCGTGGCTGCGTAGGTAGAGAATCCTGTTTCGCACAAATATGTAGTTGGGAACGGGAGAAGAATATCCAGAGCTATTTGGCCAAGCATTGCATATTCATCTTGGATTCTGCACCAAAAATCATTAAGAGGCGTCGTTTTGAACAATGACTCCATACTTGTGTCTGATGACATTTCTAAAAGAGATTCATATATCTCATTTGACATGTTTTCAGGCTTTTCCAAGTTGGGTAAAAAAGGATTATGAATCCAGGAGTTCACTTTAATTTTTGTATTGTGTTCTTCGGGAAAATACTTTTCAAAAGATGCGCGCATCGAACTGAGATATTGGACCAATTCTTCAAACACATTATCTTCAAACATTTCTGAGTCGTTTTCGCTAACAAACTCACTGAGTAACGTAAAACTTTCTATTTCTTTCTTACCAATGCAAATGATCCAAAAATCTAATTTTCTTTTAAAAGCAGTTATTTTATTATAGGCCTGAAACACTGTTGTCTGTTTACCTTGCAACGATAAATTTAATTCGTTAAGTTTTTGAAAGATATCCGCCATAAAAGACAATCGGAACAACCAAGTTTTATCATACAAACGGTCCTTCAAATTAAAAGAAGTATCTGCTGAAAGAAACATTTGTAACTCGGCTCTAAGTTCAAATAGCCTTGTTAAAGTTTTTCCCCGAGACAGCCATCGCACTTCTGTATGGAGCAGCAGTGTTTTATGTTTGCTGCCATAATCTTCACACAATAATGAGAACAATCGGGATTGTAGTGGTCGTGATTTGATAAAATTAATTATTTTTACCGCTTCATCCATAACTAATTTTAGATTAGACGGCATTTGCTTCATCGCAATTGCTTGTCTATGCAGAATACAATGACTGGAACTACAATTAGGCGCTTTATTTTTCATTCGTGACACTGCTCCTGCTGTTTTACCTGTCATCGCCTTGGCCCCATCTGTACAAATGTCAATGCAATTGTTCCAACTGAGATTATGTTCTTCAAAAAATATATTTATTTTATTAAAAATTTCTTCCCCGGTAGTGTTTGTAAGCAGCGATGAACACATAAGCATGTCTTCTTCAAAAGAACTTTTATATGGATATCTCACAATAACCAGCAGGATAGCCAAACCAGCGACATCAGTCGACTCGTCCATTTGCAAAGCGAATCGTGTATTTTGTAGACGTGTAACTAGTTCTTGTTTGACGTAGCTTGCCAGATCATGGATTCGTCGTGAAACAGTATCGTTTGATAGCGGAACAGTAGAAAGATGCTTTGCAGATTTTTCATCAAGCATACATTTTGTTATGTCTAATACACATGGTTTTATTAATTTCTCAGCGATAGTGTGCGCTTCACCTGCTTGTGCAATGCGATAGCTAACTAAATATGATGCCTCCGTGGCCTTTTCGTTGGTAGTTTGTGTTACATGCATCATATTTTTTTGACTTTCTAATAACTGATCTTTTTTGCGAACAAAAAATTCTTTATTCTTGTCTTTAGTCTCGGGGTGTACGGTTTCTAAATGTCGACGCAATTTGGCAGGTGCCATGGAACTATTAGGAAGCAGTTTACTACAGAGCATGCAGAGAGGTGAGCCGTTGGAATCAACAAATCCGAAACTGATATAAGATTCATCATACTTCTTTTTTTTCGTCTTTGAAACCGTCGAGCTTGACGTCGTGGCACTCGTGGCATCATCTTCTGGATCGGTGATTGCTAAATTCTCCGCGCGCATTGCTTTTGAACATTCAGCGTCATTAGAAGATGTTGTTGGAACACGTTTAACACCTTTAAGCCAACGTTCCATTCTTCTTTATTTATAATGTTACAAGTCAGGATAGTGGGGTTTAAATAATGCACAATCGTTACTGCGTATAAGAGACTAAATTTAGAACCTACAGGGAAGAAATGTATAAAACTGAGACAACAGAATACAGCAGGCAGTAAAACAATGAACACTAGTTTCTCGCTAGCGAGCTTGTAAGTAGGTAGTAACTTATCGCTCCGAACGCTAATCATCAACTGACGACGCCAACGCGCGATCGCCGCTTTTATACTTAGTCCTAGACTCGATCTCAAATATTCTCGAAAATACTCGAGTCGGCACCTTTGATAAACAAAAAGCAAAAATAAAAACAGAAATTTAAAAATAGCGTTGTAAACAATATCGACTTTATCCTTTGAAGTTAGAGACGAAAGTCGCTTGTTGACAACTATAGCGTCTAATTCAGAGGCGGCTTTTATCAAAGAGACTGAGCGCTTACAAGTATACTACCCGCTCGTTTTAAGTTTGCCGCTGGCGATAGGTATGAGTGTATGACGTTCGAAATTTTTTATTTAATTGTAACAATAAAAATTGTGTACGGTAGATATTTGGGTAAAACTATGACACATTATAAGTTTTGTTGTCACGTGGAAGAGGGTACGCGCATTCCACAGACCGGCAAACTTAGAGCGAACGCGTTGTACAAGTATAAAATTGTTGAGACCAAACTTATAAGATATTGTACCAGCTAATGTAACACAAGCTTATACAAATACAAATAAATAAATAAATAACATTCATAGCGTTTTGTCTCCGCGCGGCCGCGGAGTCCGCACAGCCGCGGAGCGACCAGAGAGAGGTGTTTTGATTTTTTTATTTCTTAATTCTTGCGGAACCCCGACAGAGGTATCACGGAACCCTAGGGTTCCGCGGAACACACTTAGAGTATAGCTGATATAGGGTATTATTTACTACGTTGACCTAGAACTAATAAATTTGACAAGTAATACCGGTTTATACTACAAGTATAGGGAAAAGTCTAAAAATGTACATTTGTATAGTTTTATCTGTTGCTTTAAAAAACTGCGAGACTCGATTGCAGAACTATTTATAATATGTACCTACAAATTTGTACGGAACCCTGGGTAGGTAATTTAATAAAATTTACATTATTAAAAAACCAAAAATGTAAGATAAATTCAAATGTACAGTTAGTGTAATATAAATTCAAATGTATTTTTTTTTGGCAGAGTTATAACTTGAATTAATTAAAATGCATTGACAAATGACAACCAATGTAATTTGTCAAACTAGCAAGCAAGCGTCAAACTAGCATTAATACCAAAGATAATAGATCTGGACTATGTTACTAGACCTCAAATTTCTCTATCCCTTCATGCTCGCGAGTTTGGGCCCTCGCATGCGCCATCTAATCGGTAGTTAAAGAACCAAATTAATACCTATCTAATTTCTGTATTTTATGAACGACAAAGGATGTAATGATATTACTGAAGAACTGGATGTTGAGCACAAACCAGTTTTACGTCATTTACAAAAATCTGGAGATAAACATAATGCAACGTGTTTCCATTTGCGATTCTTTGTTGAAACGTAACAATTCCGACTCATTTCTTAAACTGGTGATGAAAAATGGGTCACTTACGTTATAAATTTTGAAAATGTGGGTTTTGGTACTTGGATTTTTGGTACAAAACAAAGAAACACGTGTCGTCACCGTTGTTTTTTTATTTTTTTCTTTTTCATTTTAAAATCTATAGGTACTTATATAATAATTATTCAATCAAGAATGGTGCATGTTTGCTTATTGCAAGATTGCAAAAGTGAGTGGTGCCCTGAATGTGGTCTCTCTTTTCAATCGTAAGCATATAAATTTACCTTTATTTGATTCCTTCAACCATTACTTTTAATTAATATTATGTGTTTAACTACGACTGACTTTATTTATGAAACCTAAATTGTGTAGGTATTATTATTTTTTGTTATATAATTTGATAATATGTTTTCTTTAACTCTTGCTAGAAGCGCGAAATAATAATAATAATAATTATTATTATTGTTTAATATACGCAGCAAGTAAACAACTAAAAATTACCGTAAAATGTGGAACTACAAAATAAATTATGCCGTGCATTGTGGACTTTGTGTAACGACGACACTTGCTGCGTTACTAAATAAATGAACTGACTGACGATGTGGACACGAGCCAAATCACTGGCGGCACACCTTACATCTCCCGGACTCGTGGCCCTGCTCCGCCTCGCAGCCACCTCCCGCCTCCAGGCCAGAATCTCGTCAGGCAGGAGAGTACACCAGCGGCTGTAGTTGAGTCGAGTTCAAGCGACAAGTTTTTCTCCCTGGCGGCGTCACCAACATCAGCGCGTCCACGAGGGAGACCGGCCTCCGGCAGGCTTGGGACCCCTACCGGCTGCGAGCAAGGCTACCGGTAGTACCTAATGTATACCGCATGCGATGGACGTCATGCGCGCATATTTTGCGGCTACAGAGGGTGGCGCCAACCTCACTGCGTATCGCAGTCAGATCTTGATTCAGGCTCTTGAACCATCTCTCAATGTTTCAGTTCAACGACTATAGGACCAAGTGCATGTCATCCAGCGGAACAGTATGTTGGGTGATGACGTACCTACTTGAGAGGCTATGCTCTGAGGCACAGCGCAGCCGCTTTATGCGTCAGAGCATAGCCTCTCAAATACGTCCCACAGGTGCCGACATTGGTGGAGGGAGACTCCACCAGTGTCAATGGTCCCTGATTATGCTGATGAGGAAGTGGATTATGTGGTAGCAACTATGAGTACCCATTACAATGATTAATTGAGGAGCACTTTTGAGGATGCGCTTCGGGAGTATCGGTGGGCACAGCCAGACCTTAGGCCATGTTTACCACGTTTGACCACTCAAAGAAATAACATAGCGCTGGTCTATGCCTTGGACTCGCTATTAGGCAGTCATTTTGACTCCTGCAACAGCTTGACAGATGACTACCTCTGTGGCGTGGTGGGAGTGTATCCGACTGCAACGCAAGAGGTCGTGGGTTCGATCCCCACCCAGGATAAAACTTTGTGTGATGAGCACGATGGTTTATTCTGTGTCTGGGTGTTATTTATCTATAATATGTATGTATTTAGAAATATATATGTATGTTTATCAGTTGTCTGGTTTCCATAGTACAAGCTCTGCTTAGTTTGGGATCAGATAGCGTTGTGCGAGTTGTCCCAAGATATTATTATTATTCAATCCTGCACTGTGTAGCTGTAACAGCTTGAATTGTAAAATTTCCACAGGACGCGATTACTAGACCAAATAGATTTGTTGTTTCATTTTATTTGAAACTCTTTCATGCCACGAACTTTTAGACCTCCCCTCGTGTATATTTTTCTAACAGCAGAGAGCACATTGCTAAATATATGTAACTCTGTGGGGAGGAAGCGGCATCACGAGTAGAGTGACCATATTTTTTTGCTGAATTGACCATGAACTATGCTCGTGTTTGAATATTAAAACAATTTAAGTTTTAGGTATATAACTGTAATGAATCTAAAACTGCTTTATCTTTTCTAACAACTTTTTTTAGGTTCTCTACTAAGCCTACAAGAAGGGAAGAATGGCTAAATATAGTGCTAATAAAACGTCCACTGTATAAAGCTGCAAAGATCTGTTCCCAACATTTTAAAAGTTCCGATTTCAAAAGGCCCTGTAACAGACATAAGGAAGAAGCTGTTCCCTTTTTTCTTGATACTGGTACCTAAGTCAAAATAATATTCCTTACCTACTTATTTTCATACAAAATTTTGGGCTTTAATTAAATCTATACTAATTTATAAAGCTGAAGAGTTTGTTTGTTTGAACGCGGTAATCTCAGGAACTACTGGTCGCGGAATTGTAATTTTTTACTGTTGCATAGCCCATTTATCGAGGATGGCTATATGCTATATAATATCACGCTACGACCAATAGGAGGGGAGCAGCAATGAAAAATGTTGCAAAAACGGGGGAAATTTACGCAAACGAAGTTGCGCGTGTCAGCTAGTTATTTGCTAAATTAACTACCGTATACCCATTTCATGTTTAACCCTACAGTGCATTTAGTTCCATATGTGGTACAAATCAAAAACTCGGTTTTTGTGCAGAATTGACAACTAGTATCGACATCTGTTGTTTATATGCAAAAACTTAATGCATTACCAGTTAATTTAGTTCGGTCGTTTTTATGAAGATGGCGATATTGGTAGATTGATTTAAGTTTTTGTGCGGTCGGTCGAAATTTTCAAGTAGCTACGTGTTTTTCGAAGTTTGAAATATTCTAAAACTTGTAAATATAATATTTTCAAGTGAAAAAAAATATCAATAGACTCATTGGACTGTGCACTATAAGAAGGTGAGTGTAATATTTCATCTGTTTTGTATTTTGATGTATGAATAGCGATTTCTAGCGATGTTCCCGATGTGGAACACTGTGCATTGACTTACTTGTTATATCTTACACGATTTTATCTTTTCGTGTAGATCATGCCGAGGAATTGGTTATCTGATTCTGCCATCGAGCAAATTATGGAGATCCCGTCGGGTAGTGAGGATGACCTTGACTTTTCTGAAGCCGAAAGTGACGACGATTTAGCAAGAATTCGTCAGCAGTTAACCGAGCAGCATCAAGAATCTGACGAGACTGTAAGTGAACTAAACCAAAGAAAGGAGGTTGAAAACCAAACTGGAAAAAAGCAAATAGACTCCAAATCTTCACAGCCCAGTACTTCAACAAGTTTTGTACCTACAGTTTTATCAGAAACGACCAGGGATTCAATTGCTGCCCAGACCAGAACCAGAACTCACGCTACAGGAGTTTCTACAGCTACCCGCACTAAAAAAAGAAATTACGTCTGGAAAAAGAAACCGTTTCAGGTAGAATCTCTTTCATTTACTGGCAATACTACATTAGAATCACCTTTTATTGATTATGAGACCCCATTTCAATTCTTTTCACACTTTTTTGATTACAATTTACTCGAGCATATTATAGAAGAAACGACTAAATTCAGCATACAAAAAGATCCGGCAAAACCATTCAAGATTAGAATTGATGAGCTGCAAAAATATTTAGGTATTTGTCTAATAATGGGCCTTGCACCTTTGCCTAATATTCGCATGTACTGGCAATGTGAATTAGGTGTGCCTTTGATAAAAGAGACAATGAGCTTGAATCATTTCGAAAAAATCCGTCAATTCCTTCATTTCAACGATAACTCCACTCAACCTCCAAGAGGATCTCCAGGTCACGACCGTTTGCACAAAATAAGGCCAATTTTGGAAACCCTGAAAAAGAAATGCCAGAGCGTATCAAAACGAGAGGCACTTTCAGTGGACGAGCAAATGTGTGCTACCAAAGCCTCTAATATGTTGCGCCAATATCTGCCGAACAAACCGCATAAATGGGGCTATAAGCTTCTAGTGCTATGTGATGATCGAGGTTTTGCGTATGATTTTGAAGTATATTCTGGTATGGAGAACGACCCAGAGTTGAGACTTGCAGGTGAACCTGATTTGGGCGCGAGCGCAAATATAGTAGTTAGATTGGCACGAACTATACCCAGAAATGAACAATACCGCCTATATTTCGACAATTACTATACCTCGCCAGAACTAATTTCCTATTTGGCAAAGGAAGGTATATTATCTTTAGGGACTATAAACAAAGGTCGTCTTGGCAAAAACATGAAAGTTCCGTCTTTGAAAGATCTGAAAAGTAGTAAGAAGGAAAGAGGCTTTTCAGAAGAGTGGGTTGCAGACGTAGATGGTATAGAGATAGCGACTGTCGTATGGTTTGACAATAAACCAGTAGTGTTATCATCGTCTTTTGCAGGAAAAGAGCCAACCCAAAAAGTCAGAAGGTTTTGTAAAAAACAGAAGAAATATATTGAGGTTGATTGCCCAGAGATAGTTAATGTGTATAATCGTCATATGGGCGGAGTTGATCTTCTGGACTCATTTCTGGGCAAATATAAGATCAAAATGAGAACCAGAAAATGGTACCTGCAGTTATTTTATCATTTTTTAGATGTCATCGTGATTAACAGCTGGTTGTTATTTAAAAGATGTGGGGAAGAGAAGGGTGAACCAACACTTATGAAGCTGAGAGATTTCAAGCTAGAAATTGCAAAATGTCTCTGTCTTTCTGGTCCATCTATAAGTAGGAAAAGAGGGCGTCCATCTTCAGTAGATAATGTTATTGAGATGAAAAGGATTAAAAAAAACACGGCGATACTTCCACCACGCGATGTCAGGAGGGATGGTTTTGAACATTTTCCTATATGGAATTCTAAGCGGCAGCGGTGCAAATACCCTCAATGCAAAGGTAAAACTTTTGTATCCTGCGAGAAATGTAAAGTTGAACTCTGTTTCAATAAAGATAACAATTGTTTCCGTAATTTTCATATGTAAGTGTTGTTACCACTTATTATATTAAGTTGTATGTCTTTATTTTTATAGTTCCTATACTTTACCAAATTTTTAGTTTTAATGCATAATGTACCACATGTGGAACAAATTAAAAAACCCTTTTTTTTCACATAATATTGAGTTTTAATTTTTTTTATTATTTTTTACGTATTTGAGGACCAAAATAGAGCACAATATATTTTTTTCAAACAAATATAAAAATCATGCACTGTAGGGTTAAGTATTCTAAATGACTTTGATTTGAGCGTTTGGATTTTTAGCTTTTACCCGCGGTCCCCTCTCCCCGCCTTCCCCTATGTGAAAGCTATGGCTGTGCTAACATCTACACGTACATTTTTAGAATCAGAATATAAATATTCAGAAAAAGATCTTGTTTTCCAATTACCAATAAAACATCTTGGATCTTTCCTTTTTAATACTTTTGCCAGGTCACTCCGCAGTTTAGGTATATTCGGGCAGCGCGCCCCTTGAAGGGGCTAATGGCAGGGGCTGTCTCTCGGCTCGCACGACAGTCGAGGTCACGTCGCGCTCGCGCATACTACGAAATATATTTTTTTATTTTTCGACATCCGCAATGTTTTATAAGCCTAAACATCAATTTAATCCGTATAAAATATATTGCTGTGTTTACGGATATCTGAATAAAACGAATAGTGAACCAGAACTAACATTTTTTACAGTTTCACCGCATCATCGAAGTAACTACGTGTAAAAGCAGCGGCAGCCAGTCGTTCTTTTTTAATTTCTTAGGTCCTTAAAACGGCTATTACACTACCCTGAATCAGGGCCCTAAATCGAGGTGGCCTTGAATTTTTTTTAGAGAATTAGGGCCCTAGCTCTCATTACACCGCACTTTTTAAGGATTTAGGGTCCCTGATTCAGTGTAGTGTAATAAGTGCATAAGTACTTAGATAAAATAAAATCCTTTATTTAACTTGCAGGCGGCGAGTCTAGGTATATTTTTATACCTAAACCTGACTTTTCTTAGGGAGTGAACCTTCTGTACGTAGTACTATTACATAATCTGTGCTTTTGCGCCCCCTCGTCGATGTATGATTTATTTGTAGCCTGTAGTATCTCCAAGTTGTATAATTTTGTTAAAATCGATACAATAAAGTATTTAAGTGTGAAAATCAAACATAAGTTAACAATATCACGTGTGCAGTGCAGTTGCAGTTAAGTTGTAATTTTGTGATCGATCTTAAAAACGCTATCGCACCGTACTAGAATATCGTTATTGCGCTCTCGAGACGCATACTTGGTTTAAGCATAATTGAGATCGATCCCAAAGTTACAAGAATACAAAAATGGCCGTTATAATCGAAACTTAACTGCAACTGCACCGCCTTAAACATGTGAATTGACCCCCGGTGTCTACGTCAATGGAAACTAAACGCACCGCCTTACCCCCAAGAAAAAAAAGAATGCACTTATTATTGATCGGTGTTTAATTAACTATGTCGTGGTAGGATCCATGAAATGGTGGTATTTTAAGATAAAGTACAATATGATGTGATTTGACCAGATGAATGAATAGGTACATAGGTACCTACATAATAATTTGATGTTAGGATTAATGAACAGTCAAACGTAGGTACGGCTACTTCATGCTTCATGATGTGACCAAAGTTGAACTAATGCCACCCATTTACCGGTAGAGGCGCTAATGTCTTAGACCAGTTCATACCAGTTGTCAATAATGTCACTAATGTCAGTTATGTCAATTTGATCTGTTTGGCTTGGCGATGATTTTAGTTTAGAAGCAAACAATTGCGTTAAAATGGAAAATAGTGGAAATGCAGTTCAAAGTGAGTACGACACTAAACTGTGGGATTTTTATAAAAGTCACTCGAAAAAAAAGAAAAATACGAAAAAGCCATGGAGCGCGAAACGCATTTCACAGGTTTGTATTTAACTATTCTTACATTACATTATAAGTAGTTAGCTTATTTTTAAAATGAATGCTTTACATGTTTTGTATATAAATTGACCAATATTTCATCATCAGCCTATCGCAGTCCACTGCTGGACATAGGCCTCTCCAATTGTACGCCACTTTGTTCTATCTTCGGCTTCTCGCATCCAGCTCCTGCCACCCGTTTTGCGTAAATCATCACTCCACCTGGCCTGAGGGCGTCCTACACTACGTATGCAAAGCCGCGGTCTCCACTCAAGAACTTGTGACCAATATTAATAATTTTAAACAAATGCCATTAACTTACAAATGTATTTTCAGGTTATACAACGAATAAAAGACTGTAGGGTGAGAAAGTCTATGGACTACTATTGGATGTCAAAATACGATTTAATGGAAACTGCGGATGAAGTGATTTTAATTTATAGAAAAAAAACCGTTGAAGATCCTACTATCCAGATAGTTCCAATGGAGAAATATTATGAAATATTAACAGAAGTACATAAAACTGTTAAACATGGTGGCCGTCTGAAAATGATTAACTATATTAAAAATAAGATGTACATTCCAAGGAAAGCCATCCAGATATTTATTGAGATGTGTTCAGTTTGTGAACTGAAACGGTCAGGATCAATAAACAAACAAACAGAGCCTATTATTTCGGAAGAAGATTTTAATGTTCGAGGCCAAGTTGATTTAGTGGATCTACGGTCTGCTCCAGATGGAGAATTTAAATGGCTTTTGAATTATCAAGATCATGTCACAAAATTTGTACACTTACGGCCACTAAAAACAAGGAAAGTTGGAGAAATTGCATTGACACTTTTAAAAATATTTTTAGAATTTGGTGCTCCATGTATATTACAAAGTAATAATGGAAGAAAATTCACTGCACTTGTTATAGAAGTGCTAGTGATGCTATGGCCGGATTGTAAAATCATTCATGGTAGCCCTCAATGTCCACAAAATCAAGGCAGCATTGAAAGATCGAATCAAGACGTAGAATATATGTTAAGGGGCTGGATGCAAGATAATAAATCAACTAATTGGTCAGTAGGTTGTTATTCCGTTCAATTCTATAAAAACTCCTTGTATCACCATATAATTGGCAGATCTCCTTACCAAGCAATGTTTTGTACTGACCCAAAAAGTTTAATGTCTTCAATCCACATGGAGGACAAACTCGACAAAATAATAAAAAATGTGTCAGAAAAAAATTACACAAAATTTACTATGCTCATAGATAACATTGGTCAACAAAAATGCACTTCTGGTATGTAACATGAAAACTAGTATAGTTTAGAATAAGGTTCCCTGAAACTGATTTTTTAAGATCATTAAGATTTTTTTTTTAATATTATTCTTTTACCAATTTTCTGATTTGAGGTCCTACAAATAATTAACAAATCCCTTGAGCTATGGATAATAGGATTACTTTAATTTTTACAACATTGAATTTGGGAATTTTTTATAAGCTTTAGTATAATATTTTTTTTTTTTTTTTTTTTTTTTATAAAAAGACGACTCCTGCATTAGGGTACAAGCCCTGTGTCGCAGGAGACTTTACAAACATACAAGTCACGGACACAAAGTACACCCAGACTCGGAACAACAATTTGTGGATCACACAAAGTGGTGTCCCGTGTGGGAATCGAACCCACGACCTGTTGCGTAGCAGTCGGACACACTCCCACCGCGCCACAGAGGCAGTCAACGATGGGGACTTAATAGCCTGAAATATTTAAAGGTGACTCATCACTACGATCGGTGCAATTTGATCAAAACATCGGGTAAATAAAAAAAGTACCTTAAAATATTTCACACAATTTAGTCCCGATATTCACACTAATATTATAAAAGCGAAAGTTTGTGAATGTGTGAGTGTGTATGTTTGTTACTTCTTCACATTTAAACGGCTGGAGCAATTTAAAAAAAAATTGACATGGAGTTAGCTGACACCCTGAATTAACACATAGGCTAATTAACCGCGGGTAACACCGCGGGACACAGCTAGTATACTAATAAAGTGTAAAAATCGCAAAAGTTTAAAAACAATTAATTTTAATTTAGATAACAAGCTGATGAATGGTTGTGAGTTCTGTCACAGGTTTTCGCCCATGCAAAAAGATGGCCTACTAACACATGTAACACAACAGATGTAAGAGACCATGGCTTTTTCTTATTGTCTGATAGGAAATCCAAAATAAATCTCATATATTATAATTTACTAGCTTTGGCCTGCGACTCCGCCTGCGTGGATGTCGGTTATCGCGATTAAAACTATCACATGTCCTTCCCCAGTACTCAAACTAAGTATCTCCATACCAAATTTCATCTGAATTGTTTTTTATTTTTTTATAAAAGACGACTTCCGCATTAGGGTACAAGCTCTGTGTCCTGGGGGACTTAACAAACATACAAGTTACGGACACAAAGTACACCCAGACTCAGAACAACAATTTGTAGATCACACAAAGTGGTCTCCCGTGTGGGAATCGAACCCACGACCTCTTGCCTCGGACACACTCCCATCGCACCACACAGGCAGTCAGTTTAGCTGTTTAAGCGTGAAAGTGTAACAGACAGACAGAGTTACTTTCATATTTATAATATTAGTATGGATTGTCCACAGGTACTAACAAAGATGTGACAATAAATATAGCTGAGGGGAAAAATCAAGTGCTAGTGAAGATGACTAACAATAAAGAAATGGGTGCAGATAATATTTTATCGGCAGAGGCTTCTGAAGATGTCCCATTGAATAATCATGTAGGGTTTCACATTTTTTTTTTTATAATAATATCTTGGGACAACTCACACAACGCTATCTGATCCCAAACTAAGCAGAGCTTGTACTATGGAAACCAGACAACTGATAAACATACTTATATATTTCTAAATACATACATATTATAGATAAATAACACCCAGACACAGAATAAACCATCGTGCTCATCACACAAAGTTTTATACTGGGTGGGGATCGAACCCAAGACCTCTTGTGTAGCAGTCGGATACACTCCCACCGCGCCACAGAGGCAGTCAAACACATTACACAGGCTGTATCATGAACTCTTCATTATTTGCCAAGTGTAGCCACCTTAACATCATTTTTGAACCTGATGCATGCATATCAGTCGCTGAATTATAGATTGACTCTGTTGCGCTGTGGGAGTGTATCTGACTGCTACGCAAGAGGTTGTGGGTTCGATCCCCACCCAGGATAAAACTTTGTGTGATGGGCACAATGGTTTATTCTGTGTCTATGTATAAGTATGTTCTTAATATATGTATAAGTATGTTTTTCATTTATAAGTATGTTGTCTGGTTTCCATAGTACAAGTTCTGCAAGTTTGGGATCATATAGCGTTGTGTGAGTTGTCCCAAGATATTATTATTATTATTGGTGTCAGGTGTCATTTACAAATAGACAATAGGTCACTCGCTGGTTTGACGACGTTATCACTGATTCGCCTGCTTTTTGCAGAATTATGATATGAAATTAGCAGGACAATCTACAATTGCCCGGCTATAAGAGTTCATCGTACGGCCCCTTTAGAGAGAAAATAATAATTTAGTCTCACTGCAAACGTCGGGAGCACAAGTTACGTTACGCGTTCGTGACTAGTTTACGAAACGTTGAGAGCAGAAAGTTGCGGGGAAAGAGGAAGAGGGGTAAGGGTGTTATATCGCCATGTTTATTTGTGCCAGAGTTTTTTTATGTACGATTTCCAACGAGCGGGCGGGGCTCACAGCGACTAGAATACAAAATAAGAGCGCGTGCGGCGGAGCCGTCCGGCTACCTCGGCGTTTGTTTGTTTAAATTCCATGCAAATATGAAACTTATGACTAAGTTTAGAAGTTTGAATTTCCGCTGACACAGTGTGAAATGCGCTGCGCTGCGCTTCTGCGTCATCCAGTTGGTAGACATTGTACATCACGTCTCGTGCAATAACATTAGATTTTAGTTTTTGTTGATTCAAAACCAAAACGAATTGACATCAGCGCCTCTACCGGTGAATGGGTGACATTACCACCATTTAAAAAATCTTTTAATCTACGATTTGACCACGACATCTACATTAATTGCTGGGTTGCAAATTGTAAATCCCAGTTAAGATTTCTTTAACTTTTGTACGGGCATGTGCGAATCACTTTCACAATGGAGGGTGCAACTGTCACAACATTGGTCAAGTGTGAGTCGCTTATTAGGATTGCCCTGCGTACACGAGTAGAAAGCATAGGCTTTCTGGTACTAGTTTACTTATATAGTTATTATTGTTCCAGTTACCCAATGGGTGCGTGCCCACAAGGTTTGAATGTCAGGCAGATAGAGAAGCCCAAACTTCTAGCTCAACAGAACAACCTCATGTTGCCAAGAAAAGAAAAAAGATACTAATTGGAGAAAGTTTAACACCATTAGCTGAGAAAAGTACACGAATAAAACGTATAAAAACTGCGGGCACTTCAACAGAGACATCAGGTATTCTGTAGTTATTGGTTTGATTATTATAATTTTTAGATTCCTAGTCCGGCTTCTCAAATTGAAGCAGTTTATCTATCACTAGCTGTCCCGCGCAACTTCGTAAATTTTCCCCGTTTTTGCAACATTTCTCATCGCTGCTCCGCTCCTATTAGTCGCAGCGTGATGTTATATAGCCTACAGCCTACCTCGATAAATGGGTTATCTAACAGTGAAAGGTTTTTTTTAATTCGGATCAGTAGTTCCTGAGTTTACCGCGTTCAAACAAACTACCTAACAAACATACAAACAAACAAACTCTTGAGCTTTATTATATTAGTATAGATAATATACACCAAATTTGGTGCAAGTTTTAACGGCCTGTGTTTAATGCTTCGGCTAGAGTTCAGTCTCCAACTTGTCTTGCAAGTTACCACATGGCTATGTAATTTGCATAAGGTGATGGAGTCTCATCACGAAAAAACAGGAACATGGTTCAACTAAATTTCAACAGATGGCGTTACATGTATCGATTTGATATTGAAGTGGGTTGAATATCAGAAGATAGATGATAGATAGAAGCGGCGGTAGCCTAATGGCATCGGTCTCGGAATCGTGTGGTCGCGGAACCCACTCCTAACACAAGTTTGAGCTTAGTTGGAGGGGTTAACGAGATTGCTAGTAATGAGGGACCCAATCCCACATTGCTAGTCTAAAAAATATATTTTTTTTTAAGCAGATAAATTTGATTTAGGAGCCTATTATTTTACAACCACATGGTTGTAAAATGATAGATTCCTGAATCAAATTTCCATAACTTAACAATATTCAATGATGTCGGCGATTCGTCATCAACTCATAACTCGGCAATTATTTGTACTACGTTAAGATAGGGCTGCCATAACTGCTGAATCACCGACTGGGACATTTGGGAACAGAAAAGGGTAAACCATGGACACATTCTAAAGCTGGACGATTATAAAACTTTGATTAAATTTTTAAGTCTAAGAATCTTACACTTTATGTTAGGAAGTTTTAATTTTAACTATGGTACATATTTACTGTCTCTAAAATAAACGTGAAAAAAAAAATGGAATATTCCACAAAAAACACAAAAAAAAAACAAGTGAATTCTACAAAATCTTTACCAAAAAAGGGAGTGCCATAGAACCGACCTACCTCCTGTTAGTCGGGACACTGTTCAGTTTTAACATTTTATTTGATTTTTTACTTCCGTCGTGTTTTTTTTATTTTTTTTATATCTTTTTTGAGGTGTTTTACAAAATATACAAGGTACTTCGTAGCTACCCGTGTTGAGAGTAACATTTCATTGTAACGAAACTATTAAAAATATATTCCCTTTTAATAATAAAAAGATGAGCTTGACCCTTATTTCAGAAACAAACGCGTGTACTGCAGCGCCCCCTGGCGGTCTGTTACATTGAAACTTAACTAGAACATGCTCAGGAATGAGAATTATGCAGAGCAAAAATCTGTTTCCAAATCGTCCTAGTCATCTTCGAGAAAGAATAATAACCGTTTTGGAGAAACATAACTACTGTACCGCCCCCTTGCGGTCTATAACGTAAGCTAAGAACAAGATATATAGGGGATAGGAATTATGATATGAGACAACACAAAAAAACCGTATTCAAATCGGCCCAGCCGTTTTCGAGGAAAATAGTAACAGACACACACATAAACACCTCTTAACCGAAACGCATATACAGTCTTCGTGGCCGTCGCGGGTATTAAGTGGCACTGGGATCGCGAAGATACAGTTAAAGTAGTAGGAATAATAATAATAATATTATAATAATATAATTTTTTTCCTCTCAAAAAGGTACATGTTTTATTATATAAAATAACTTAACATTTAGTGGCATAAAACCTTTATGAGAGCTGGAGTCCGTAGTAGGTTCGAAACCTGTATGACAGATTTCCAAATACTCTATGTTCGGGTTCTCAGTGCCACTTTTTTTTTCTTTTCTTCTGTTAACGGTTGCATACAACTCGTGCGTTTATTGACCGGGACACCGGGGCTTAAGGCTTCAAACCGGGACATGTGCTAGTGTACAGGGACATATTGACATGACAGCCCTAAGATAGGCACAATTTACTAAACTGGGAAAGTTTACGCAAAGCGAGATGCGCGGGTCAGCTAGTGTCGAATTGAATTAGACCTAAGAAGCTATTACACTCATGGGTAATACATAAATATGAGATATCATCATTTTAAGAATTTAATAATAAAAAAAAACATTTATTGTGTTATTCACGTTAGGTAAGCGTTATTTGGGAAATATGAACAAGTATGTTTATATTTTGTTGGTATATTTTACTTATTTTTCTAATAGGAAAAGTTAAAGTTATGGTCTTATAAATACATTTTTTTAGTATAGACAAACAATTTGAAAACATTTTACGATTAACAAAACTAGTACGATTAACAAAACGCAACTGACTGTCAGTCGGTGTCAGCGTTGCCAGATATACGAACTTTTCTGTAGATCTACCTATTTCGCTCTCTATGTACCAACCGTCAATTCGTCTACCTATTTTTTTAATTTTATTTTATTTATTCATTTATTTCTCACACAATCAAATATAGACAAGAATTTATCAAACATCGTTATATACAAATATGTGAGACTGGTCTCCAAGCTAGGCTACAAACCTGTGTTATGGATAACCAGGCTTCCTTCTTAATGAGACAGAATATAATAATAATAATATGCAGGTGCGCATGCGCGCGAGTGTGTTGTGTGTGTGTGTGCGTGTGTGTGCGTGTGTGTGTATGTGTGCGTGGGTGTGTGTATGTGTGCGTGGGGGTGTGTGTGTGTGAGTGCGTGTGTATGTTTATGTGGATGGGGTGCAATTGTAAGAATGTATATACGTACCAATATGTATTGTAATATATGTACCTATGTACTAACCTAAGCCATAAATCTACTCATTTCTGAAAAAAACATTTTTTATTTAACTTTTATTATCTTATCGTCGCGCGATGTACTTAGGCGGTTTCGGGTAAAATGATTTGCTGCTGATGTACTTGGCGGTACGTAGCATGTGCGACTCACACTTGACCAATATTGATAATAATGTACCAATGTCTACCAACGTTTTACAAAATAATGTACTAGTTTTCCAAAATTATGGTTGGCAACACTGGTCGGTGTCAATGTCAACTTTGAACATGACGTATTTAGATTGATGGAAATGTTTGTTTGTTTTCACCAAGTTTTCACTTAGTTTTGATTTCAAGTTGTGCTTTTGTTCTATAAGTTTACGTGATATTTATTGACCTGCACTTAATTTGGATGATGACCTGATAAAGCTTAAGTACTTTGTTATTCAATTTTTCGCACGAAAACGGACTCTGATTCTGCTTTCATTACGACTTTGGCTCACCCACCCCGTACTGAATCTGCTTATACGACGACCCGGCTTGTGAAAAAGGTTTTACCCGGCTTGTGAAAAGGGTTTTATCCGGCTTGTGAAAAGGGTTTATCTGGCTTATGAAAAAGGTTTTAAAGTTATTGAAGCTTTTGAAGAAAATGGCTCCGCACAAGTGTTCATATGTTTGGTGTGAAAACACTTCAAACATAAAGTCAATGTTCCGTTTCCCTTACAATGACAGAAATCGCTTGAAAGTATGGCTAACTAACTGTGGTAAGTAAACAAATACCTTCTTTTATTTATATGGATATAAAAATAAGTAATTTCCGCATATTACAGTTGAATCAACGTAACTAGGCCGCACTGAAGTAGGCGACAAGTGGTTGCGCAGATGCATTTTTATTAAGTAAATGGTGACAGGAAGCGGGGGGCGGGTCGGTAACTAAACCAAGAGAATTATAGATGCGATAATGCATTACATTGTCATAATTAGTATTACTACAGTAGAATCCGTTTATAATGACATCGAAGGGAATTGACAAACACGTCATACTAAGCGGACGTCATACAAAGCATTTTTGTACTGTTGTAATATATGTATAGTATACTAGCTTTCGCCCGCGGCTCCGCCCGCATGGATGTCGGTTATCGCGATAAAAACTATCCTATGTCCTTCCTCGGGACTCAAACTATCTCCATACAAAATTTCATCTAAATCGGTTTAGCTGTTTGAGCGTGAAAGCGTAACAGACAGACAGACAGACAGACAGAGTTACTTTCACATTTATAATATTAGTATGGATTTTTCATTTTTTTACTTAAGAAATCTGATTTTTTTTACTTAGAATTATCACTAAAAACAATGTGTGACGTTCAACTGTCCATTGAGACTCAAAACAAAAACAAGCCATGTGCCGAACGTCGTCGGGGATCAACGGTCATTGCCGAAGGTGTAAAGAATCATGTCGGTCACTATTAACGTACAAAACGTATTAAAATTGGGTCATTATAAGCGACATGTCACTGTAAGCGAAGTCATTATATCCGACTTTGTTACAAAGAATTTTGTATGTAAACCAAACTTCGTTGTGTAATTACGTCATTATAGGCGGTTGGTCAATATAAGCGCAGTCATAATAAACGAATTCTACTGTAACTCATGTTTTTTTGTGATTATTTTCGTAAATAAATTGTTTTTCAAAGTTTCTTCAGTATTTACTGTAACTGTCCTAAATATAAACTTTTATGAACTCATTTAAATAGTGTTTTTATATTGTTGAATTAAAATGTTGTTAGTATTTGTAATCAATTAAACATAATTAATTGTTTTCGTAAGTAATTTTAGGGTTGCATCTCTATGAGATGCGTGAAAGTGATAAAAACCTAACTTCAATCCGGTCAACTTACGTTGATAGTTCTGTATATTGCACATTATCAAGTAACTTATACCTAGAATCATTTCTGGCAAACAAATTTATATTTGTTACTGAACCTTTTGACCGCCAGGGATGTGTATAGACGTGAAATGAAAACGTGCTCACGACTCACACGTTTCCCCGTTTTTGCAACATTTTTCATTGCTGCTCCGCTCCTAATGGTTGTAGCATGATTGTTATATAGCCTATAGCCTTCTCAATAAATGGGCTATCCATCAGTAAAATAATTTTTCAATTTGGACTTTATAATATTAGTACAGATTTTAGAAGTGCATCTACATCTATTTTGATCATCTAAAATAAATATTATATTATATGGTTGTATTACACAACCAGTTGTACAACTAGTTGGTAAACTAGTCCATTACTTATTGGATGATTGACATTACTGACATTTGTTAATGATTTTAGGTAATATGACCATTGCCCACTTGCCTCCAGAAAGTTTGCGGTCAAGATATCTGTGTATTGACCATTTCAATCAAAAATATGTATGCGATAAGGTTGGTCAAAGAAACAGACTTAAAAAAATGGCTATACCAGAACCGTATCAAGCTATATATAGCTCAGGGTCTTCCTCACCAGGTATGTATGCTATTTGACATGAAGTCCCAGGCAAGCTTGGCTGTTGGACATGAAGTCCCAGGTTGCAAAGTGTTATTAGGTTTTCCATCTGGAACTTCTTGGTAGCTGCACGAAGTCTGGACATGTGCCGGGCAGAGGCGAAGGATTATTAATTTTCCTGAGGTAACCCGATTCTGTGATGTATCTTGTTAGAGACTATTTTTGAACATACAGTATTAACTAAATACAATTTAAAGGGAAACCGAAAAGAATGATATTCTACGGACCCTCCGCCACTGGTGCCTGGTATATATGGTAACAGGCTCGCTACACGGTTACATGGTACTCAGGATATCCTGTAAAATGTGGGTAATACACACATCTGCCTAACCTTTAACTTCTCTTATGTTTAGTAAAGATTCTGCGTGAGGAATAAAGACCACTTCTTCTTCTTTCTTTGGATCTCAGAATATTTTATATTTAATAATTTGTTACAGTGCTCTGGCCAATATTTAAGCACATATAGTTTTTACCTTTGTTGTAAGTAGATGCTCCTACTATGTTGTAACCACTAAGGCTGATTTTAGTTTATCTCATGTTCCAAATATTTAATAATATAATTTGCATCTGGCCTTTTAACGTGGTATATATAACGTGGTGTTATATTAGTGGCATCACCTTAAAGTTTCTGTTCGCTATAATGCCTCCCAAGGGTAGGACGCGAAAAATTCGCGAAATCCATCCCAATCTGCTGACTCATATTGCCAGATTGCGGGAACCATTCGCTGGAGTGAGGACGGGTCGCGGAAAGGGGGCTTCGCTGCGGATAAGGCAGTGGTCAGACGATCCAAGTGGAGCATCAACCACCACCCTGTATTCGCGAGGACGTGTTGTCAGCAGAAGATCGAACAAGGAGGCCATGTGGTGGGCTGTATTACCAGTTGTGAGAGACATAGGCCGAGGCCATATTGAAATCAGTCTTACCTGGCAGATCGGTGGTCCTCGATGCCAACCACTCTTTATGATGAGCGTTAAAGTCACCGAGGACCACCACCTCTGCGGATGGGCACTGCTCCAACATTTGGTCAATCCCCATTTGGACGTTCCCAAAAAGTAGAGTCGACCCTGAACCACTGCCAGGAGATCTGTAGAGGCACGCGTAGATTCCGGTAAGTCCCCCATGGTCTACGCGAAGCCATAAAATAGACAGATCCCATGTTCGAGGCCCCGAAGGCGGCTACAGCAGATATCGCCCCTTATAAACACGCACTCCCTGGCTTTCCGAAGGAATGTATGCTCCAATTCGTAGTCGGGGTATTTAAGGTACGAGATATCATCTAGGGCACATATCTGCGTCTCCGTTAAAAAGAACAAGGCAGGCCGCGCCGTCTCAAGGTGATGGCGTCTAGGTTGCTATGAAGACACCTGACATTGCAAAAATCCACTTTAAATGTGGATAGGGTGTCCACCGGGTTAAGCCTTCTTTTTTTTTGTTACATGGCATGATTTTACAGAGAAATATATCGGGAAGGAGTTATATGAGGTATGATGCCACAGTGATACTCAGATAAGGGGGCGGAGCGTTAGTCCCGGCTGTTCCGCGAGTTATGTGAAGGACTGATGCGGGGCACGGAAGCCCGTCCCCCGGTGCACACCACTAACGGGATCCACTCCGGTCTCCCTCAAGGCAAGGCAATAGTATGCGGGATTTTCGCCGGTCGGCGGGACAGCCAGGTGAGATATTCCTGGGTTCGGGTCCCCTGCTGACCGGCGGGTGGCCGACGGTAACCAGGGTGTCCACATTCTGGAAAGTCAGGGAAAGTCAGGGAAAAGTCAGGGAAGCTCAAGGTGGTCAGGGAAAGTCAGTGAAATCGGGGAGCCACCTTGAAAGTCAGGGAAAAATGAGGAACTTACACTATGCCAACATTTTCCAGTCATTGTGAAATGAGAAATATTATTTATTCATGCCCCAGAATGACATCAACTCGTAACTGTTGAAGCATCTTTTTTTGTTACAATTAAATTGCTCCTTTTTAGTTTTAATAGGTTTTCTTTAATATGTATTTTGTTTTTTTTGTAAAATTAATTGAAATGTTTCTATCCTCTTGGGTGATTTTCAACAGGCTGTAACTTAAAAAAAAATGATTGTACAGCCAATTTCAAAATAAAAACCAATAATAGCTGCAGTTTTTGTATTTGAACTTATTTTATTTACCATTTTTTTAGGACATAAGAAATCCACCAACTTTGGCTTTTAACGAAAATATTGTTAAAAATTAAAAAAAAAAAACATTTTTTTTAAATGCAATCGGATAAAAAGTTTTTTATTTTCGACAAAAAACTTTTAGGGTTCCGTAGCCAAAATGGCAAAAACGGTACCCTTATAGTTTTGTCATGTCCACCTGTTGTCTGTCTGTCCGTATGTCACAGGCATTTTACTCAATGAATCTTGAAATTGTGAAATTTGGTGAAAAGGTGTCTTGTAGTAGCTGCTACATAGTTTGATAGTTAAATAATAATTATTATTATTTTTATAATAATATCCCCATACATGTAACAGAAGCTGACATTTTTTTTTCAAGGTTTAGCAGCCTTAAATAATTGCATCATCAGAAGAGCGTATGTTCATGGCACTTACGCCCTTTGGTTGAGAATAGCAGTTTTTCGGTTATAACTCAATAACGGTATATCTAATCTTGTCCGAAATTTTTCGTCGGGGGTTGTTTGTTTGTTTGTTTTAACGGGGCCGCAATGTCGCACTTAGCCTCTTGATTGGGCCATTGTGCGTACGTTGTAATGTGTCAGTTCTTTTCACACCAGCCAGCCCAAACACTCCCAGAAGCCCAGCATTTCCCGCAGGTTGATGCAGGATTCAGGGAGGGATGACGGTGTTTTTAGGAACTGTGCCCGGTGCTGGGCCACACTGGTACATTCCATGATTATATGCTTGGGCGTTTCCTCATGTTCCATGCACCTTCTGCACAGTGGGCTATCTGTGATCCCGATAGTGTGAAGGTGCTTGTTGAGGGGACAATGGCCTGTCAGGATGCCTATTGCTTTTCGCAGTTTGTCCCTGTTTAGTCTGATTAGATTCCGAGCGTACTTTCTGGGCGCTGTTGGAATCGCCTCTTTCGTTTGTCTGCAACCGGTGTTTTTTCCCCATTCCAGTTGGTGGTTTTCCTCTGTTTTCTAACGTAGCCAGATTTTTACCTGGGCTTGGGGTGAGGGCATTATCGGTTCGGGGCCGTGGATGTTCATTTTAGATCCCCGTCTTGCTAGCTCGTCCGCCGCGTCATTTCCAATTGAGTTGCTGTGTCCCTTTATCCATTGCAGGGTCACTTCATTATCTTGGGTAATGGCCTTAAGTGATTCATGGCATTCTTGAATAAAGGTCGAGCTTATGCTGGTGTTTGACAGCGCTTGTAGCACTGAAGCGCTGTCAGTTACAATTTTTATTTTTAGATCTTTTGCATTTCTGGCTGCGACTGTTTGAGACATTCTGCTTGAAAAATCGTGTTTCTTCTGTCCAAAGCAGTAGATATCTTAATATTGAGATCATCTAAATAGACTCCTGCTCCCGTGCCTATCGCAGTTTTGGATCCATCCATCTGTGTATATTCTAACTTCAGATGGTCCGAAACTGTCTTTTGATTCAGGGTTAAGTCGGCTTTAAAATGAAAAAAAAACGCATCCAAATCGGTTCACTCGTTTTGCGTCGAGGATTAAAAAATAAAAATTAACCTACTACCTACCAAACAAACGTTCCAAAAAATTGTTTATTTGCAAAATAAGAATTCAAACACACAACCGTGTATTAATATTTTCCTTCAGTTTCTTACGTAATAAATATTAAACAGGGGGAAGGGTCGGCCGATTCTTATTTTTCTAACGTAGGGGGAAGGGTTCAAAAACTGCCCAAAATCATCATGCGTAATAAATGAATGGCGTCTTAACTAAAAAAGTCCAAGTCCGTAGACCTAAAAAAAAACACAAACAAAAGCGTTTTGTTTTTGTTGGTTAACTTACAATTATTTAATAATAATAATATCTTGGGACAACTCACACAACGTCATCTGATCCCAAACTAAGCAGAGCTTGTACTATGGCAACCAGACAACTGATAAACATACTTATATATTTCTAAATACATACATATTATAGATAAATTACACCCAGACACAGAATAAACCATCGTGCTCATCACACAAAGTTTTATCCTGGGTGGGGATCGAACCCACGACCTCTTGCGTAGCAGTCGGAGACATTCCCACCGCGCCACAGAGGCAGTCAATTTGTAAAAAAAACGTCTTAAAGTTCAGTTCCAAAAAGACAGCTATATTTGTTTTTTTTTTTAATTTGCTGAACAACCATTTAAGAAGCCTGCACTCAAAAATGTTGAAAATTTTTTGGTCTCTTAATTTTTCTAAGAAGTATACTTGGTCAGGGAAATTCGAAAAAATGGTCAGGGAAAGTCAGGGAAAAGTCAGGGAAATTTTTTGAACATTTGCAGTGGACACCCTGGTAACCATTCCCACCGGGTCTCCCTGGAGCCCCCGTCAACCCGTCACGTCTTACGTATCCGCGAGAACTCCTTACATCGCCTGTTCCGAACATCAATATGACCCGACAACTCATGCGGGAAGGAAAATAGAAAGAAGGGATATCGGCTACTTAGCTCTTTGGTCGGAACACATAGTTGCTTTACGATCAATAAGCCAAGCTGTGGTACTTACCCGCTCGCTAGATGCTACCACAAGTGTCAGGAAAGGAAAGGGAGGACACCAATGTGCAGGGATAGTTGGGAGTGGCAGTGATTGGCGGCTCAGGAATTCGGGGCCGCGTGCCCGAAGCCACCTGTATCGCAACCGGTCAAGTTACGAACAAGCGGCCCCTGCCAATCCTGAATTGTTTGATAAACCAATTACTTGCCTCACGGATTATTTTGAATTAAAAAACTTAATGTAAGTACTTACTTAAACAGTAGGTACCAGTTTAGCTGAACGGAAATAATTAAAGGTCATCAGACACCTTAAGTACTAAGTAATAAATAAATAGTTTTTAAACCGAATATTTTGTTTCATTTCTACTAATAAGTATTAATTTAAATTTATACGGATTTGAAGGCACTGCTAACGCCATCTAGCGTCTCAATAAAATTGCCCGAAGAATTGCCCGAGTTATGGCGATCGCATTTCTTTCTATGGGATGAGGCATCTATCTGTACTAGTATAGTATTATATTATCTGTGATATCGTCATCTAGCCTATTGACTATTTTTTGTTTCAGAATCTCAGCATAATCTGGACATAAATACACCCATGAAACCTCTCATCACCTACAAAAAGCCCGTCCAGGTTAGTTTTAAATTAAATACTTACTGTAAAAGAAATATAAGTTTTATTTTAATTTGAATCCCAAGTCGTTCAAACCTCTTCTTATTATTTTCACTTGAAAAAGAGTCAATGTATATATTGTACACTTTAATTGCACAAACACCCATTTTAGTCACACCTCAAATGTGGGTAGGTTTATTTATGTATTGATTCTTTAACTTGTCGTGTGGAAATCGAGCCTACGACCTCTTGTGCAACAGTCGCACACCTGACAAACTGAGTGAAAAACACGATCTTTTAACAGAGTTATACAAGTAACGACTAGCCTGTTGGTCTAGTGGTTAGTGACCCTGACTGCTGAATCTTAGGTCGTGGGCTCGATACCCACCAAGGATAAAACTATGTAATTGTGTGATGACCAGGATGGTTTTTTTCTGTGTCAAGGTGTAATCCATACTATAAATGTGAAAGTAACTCTGTCTGTCTGTCTGTTACGCTTTCACGCTCAAACCGCTGAACCGATTTAGATGAAATTTGGTATGGAGATAGTTTGAGTCTCGGGGAAGGACATAGGATAGTTTTTATCGCGATAACCGACATCCACGCGGGCGGAGCCGCGGGCCAAAGCTAGTTCTTCTATAATATGTATGTATTTATAGTCTTAAGATCCGGTCTAAGAAATATATTCCCTCATCTGTTATTTTGATCTTAATTATAATGTTAATACTGTCTAGAATGATAAATCGCTATTAGGTTGCCTAGCTAAATCAAGTGCTAATGTTGTAAACTGTCATTATTAATATACACACGTCAGGTACTTCATTGTTTTTTTTTAAATGATATCATAGGTTATTTTATTCCTTATTCAACAGTATTAGTAAAAAAATAATGATCATAAAATATAAAAGTGCTATGGAAACCGGACAACCGATAAACATATTTAAGTATTTGTAAATATATACATATTAAAGATAAATAACACCCAGACACAGAATAAACCATCGTGTTAACCACACAAAGTTTTATCCTGGGTGGGATCGAACCCACGACCTCTTGAGTAGCCGTCGGATACACACCCACCGCGCCACAGAGGCAGTCGCCACAAATGAGTCAATAGACTTGCTATTTAATCAAAACATATTTTAGGCCAACGGAAATAGATTTTGGCCCTATTTTGTTTTTCTCGTGTACGAGTATCTTTCTTATACGATTTATCTTCCTTATACCGATTTTTTTTAAGTAATGGCCTTCCACGCAGTTGTTACACTTTTGCCCGTTATTATTAGTATTATTAATTTTATACATTTTGGACTGTATTGATTATGATACATGGTTTTGGTCGTGGGCTCTGGTACTATTTACCCAGTTTAGTTGCGGTTGCCATAGTAACGAGAGGTTAAACATATTTTTGTTGACATATCGCTGTCATCGGTAGCTGTATATTTATAGCCATTGATTATAATAATGTTTCTGGATTCCTAATCCGGGATAAAATAAAAAAAACCCGCCTGCACCTATATAATTTCATGCACTTTGTTCCATCTTTTTTGTACAGGTGTTTTTTTTAATTTTTATAATTATATTTTTTATTTAATACTTTTTAGTTGTTGTGGAATGTAACCGATGTAACAACTAACTTTTATCACAGCTATTGTCAAGTATTGAAAATTGAAAAAAGAATAGTTGCTAACTAACTTTGTTATACATTTTTGAAATGCTTAAAATAAGCCCTTTAATTTGATAGCCATATTGTAGTATTCAAAACAACTTTTTTTTCACACCTCTTTATTTTGACATCTCACAGCCGCCATGTTTGTTTTTTTCAAACGTCAAGTATCTAAGAATACTTGGGCAATCGAGACGAATCTAACGTCTGAATTGTATAAATCCGTTCAGTGGATTGTTAGATATCAGGTAATAAAGAATATTACATACATACAAGATACGCGCGAAAAACATAACCCTTCTTTACAGTCGGGTAAAAATACACTGTTTTTTCACATTAGGTGGGCAAAAAATAATAATATTTTATTATTAGTTTTATGGGCAAGCGTGTTACTGAGTTTTTTAATTGTTTAGATTAAAACCAGAACTTGACAAGAACTAATTTTAGTTATTTTATTTCAGTGCCAAACATGTAAGTCCAATATAGATAATAGTCACAACGACACATCCAAAAGGAAACGGACAACTGATGACAATTTGCCTGAGGTAATTATACATTACTAACTTAATCCCGTGGCTCCGTCCTGTTTATGTTTAAATCTATACTAATATTATAAAACGGAAGAGTTTGTTTGTTTGTTTAAACGCGCTAATCTCAGGAACTACTGGTCCCATTTGAAAAAATCTTTTTTTGTTGGATAGCCCATTTATCGAGGAATGCTATAGGGTATATAACATCGCGCTACGACTAATAGGAGCGGAGCAGCGACGAGAAATGTTGCAAAAAACGGGGAAAATTTACGCATAGGAAGTTGCGCGGGACAGCTAGTAGGGAATATGCATGTATTTTTTATTAGGGTTCCGTAGCCATAATGGCAAAATCGGAACCCTTATAGTTTCGTCATGTCTGTCTGTCGGTCGGTCTCTCTGTCTGTCTGTCCGTCTGTATGTCACAGGCATTTTACTCAAATACTACTCAGTGAATTTGGTAAAAAGGTGTTTTGTAGTAGCCGCTAGTTAGTTTGATAGCTAAATAATAAATTATTTTTTTACTCCATACATGTATCAGAAGCTGAATATAATTTTTCTGTAACGAAACTCACAAGAGCCGTACAAGTTCCTAGAGAGACGCTGTAGATGGCGCGATTGACGCAAGAGGTCGTGGGTTCGATCCCCACCCAGGATAAAACTTTGTGTGATGAGCACGATGGTTTATTCTGTGTCTGGGTGTAACATCTATAATCATAGTATCTATTTAAAAATATATAGGTATGTTTATCAGTTGTCTGGTTTCCATAGTACAAGCTCTGCTTAGTTTGGGATTAGATAGCGTTGTGTGAGTTGTCCCAAGATATTATTTTATTGTTATTATATGGAGGACAAATTGGACTTTCTCAGGCGTTGCGCCAGAGTGGTTACCAGGGTAGGACGGTCCCCTACCACGAGTTCAAGTCCCACCTGTGATAAAAATTTAATATGATTGTTTTGATAACCAGGCCGAAGAAATAATAGAGAGTGTGTACAAGTACTTGCAAGCTGAGTATGAGTTACTGAAGCGTTATATAGGAGAGCTGAGCTCTCTGAGCGACGTGCTGAAGCGAACAGCTGACGCGTGCGGCGTGCGTGAGTCCACTGTGAGACACGTCGTGCGCAAGCCACGGCCACAGCGCGACCTGGATGTAGCCGGAGTGGGCAGCGAGCCCGCTGGGGGGCAGCCCATTTGTGGGGACTCTGATATAGAACGGCTAGACGATAGGTGAGTGTCACACTGACGTCATTGTAGAGAGTAGTACTGTGACGCGTAGTGTGACAATTCAAATGTCACACTCTATATGATGTGATATGCTGTTTATATTATGATACCGAAGGCTTGTAGCTAAATTTAGCTTTTACTTGTTTACTTATCAATAAAATTAATATTAGTAGAAAATAAATCTATATACTTCAAATTTCCACCAGGGGAGATGAAAAAATCAAAGAAATACACTGTAAGTTGTCCCAAGAGAAAAGAAATTGGCCAATATTTGAGCACATATAGTTCCTACTATGTTGTACCCATTGCGGTTGATATATCCAACCTCGTGTACTCTTCTTTTATTGAATCGACTTTTCACAAGTGTAGTATTTTACTTCCTAATTAAATAAAGATTTTTATTATTATTTAATATTATTACTTAGGAAGCAAAACAATACTTGTGATAAGTCATGATTCTACAATTACATGTAAGGGCACATTCCCGCTTGTCGTGTGTTGGATCCGACACACAACAATTAGGAACGGGCCGTAATGCCAAGTTCGCAAACATTAGACAAAGAACAAGTGCTGTAGAAATACTAGCCCATTATTAACATGTTGTTATTCTTTCTGCAGTTCAATCGCAGAAGAGGAATTTAATTCAACATATTATGCCGTCGAACCTGAAGACAGTGATGAACAATCGGACGAAGACAGGTGAGTGTGACATAGTAACTGTCTGTCACTTGTGTTACCGTGTAGAGCCTAATGCGACACAAAAGTGTGCGTCAGCACACTCTGATGTGGAGTGTGTAACCGACGTGGAGTGTGACGTTGACGCTGTGGGTCACACTAAGAATGTGTTCACAACCGCAACGCGAAGTGTGACACTGTAACTCATGATATAACATCGAGATGTTATATCATGTGTTACAGTAACCCTGGGGTTGTGACTCTGAGACGCAGAATATGTGACACTGATGTTGAGGGTGACACAGTGAACTGTACTACTGTGATATATGTTTGACAAACAATTATACATTTAATTTCCAGTGAGGAGCCAGACGAGTGTGAAGTAGAGGCGCCAAACATGGATATAGACCATGATGAAAACAAGTAAGTGATGTGATTCTCGATCTAGGGCTAAACAAATGGTAAATAAGTGACATTCACACATTTTCTTATTTAATTACAGTCATTTAGATCCACTTAAGACTGAACCGGTAGAAATCAAGACAGAGTTCACAGATATGAATCCGTAGTGAGTATATACGTTTGTTTTATGTTTATTATTATTATAACTTGCAAACATCAATATTTTCACCATCTTATAAATTATCCCATTATTAACATTTTGTTTTTGTCTGTACAGTTCAATCACAAATGAAAAGTCAAGATGTGATATCCCGGATATTGAACAAGACGTCATTGAAGTAACGGGCGATGAAATGTGAGTATTACACTGTAAACAGTCTTATTGTGAGGTGCAGTGTGATACTAAACGGTCTTACTATGACGTGCCGTGTGACACTGTACACGGTTATACTGTGACCTGCAATGTGACACTATAAACGGTCTTACGTGTGTGACGTACAGGGTGACACTGACGGCAATATGACGAACCTGAGATATTGTGATTAGAACGTGTTATTTCTTTACAGTGAAGAGCGAGTACAATGTGATGAACAAGTGGTAGTCAAGCCAGAGTTCACAGATGTATTATATTCACAGTGAGTATATGCCGTTTTCTTAATTATTTAAATTATTTAAAAGTCTATTTATATGTTCCTACTTTTTGCTTTTGTTTATTATTTTTTTATTCATCACAAGAAAAACAAAAGTGAATGTTTGATCATTAAAATATGACGTCATACGTTAGTATTTTATACAAACTTGTATGGAGCGTATAATTTTTGACGTTTCTTAAAAATACATTTTGGCTTTAGTCAAATACCCTCTAAAAATATATTGTCAGACATTGACAGCTCAGTTTCCCGCCATTTTCCTTCATATTATTGAAGGCAATGTTACCCGCAGGTCGGGTTCCAGTGTTACCCTTTTGACGTTACACGATTTAGTCAAGACCGAACCAGATGATGATGACCCTTTGATGCCTCAAAGGTACACAAATTTTATCCTCGATCGAATTCGAATCTCAACGATTAAAGTATCGGGTAGCTTCTTTACATTATACCAAATAACCTTATAATATAACTACCTGTCCCGCGCAACTTCGTCTGCGTACATTTTCCCCGTTTTTGAAACATTTCTCATTGCTGCTCCGCTCCTATTAGTCGTAGCGCGATGTTATATAGCCTTCCTCGATATTTATCGAGGAAGGCTATATAACATCGCGTTACGACCATTTGGGCTTTCCAACAAAAAAGAATTTTTCAAATCGGACCAGTAGTTCCTGAGATTAGCGCGTTTAAACAAACAAACAAACAAACTCTTCCGCTTTATAATATTAGTATAGATAAAAAAAAAAAACGAATTAACCATTCACCGCCTACTTTTTATCACACATCTGAGAGGCCCTGGAGTAAAAATCAAGGTTTCTTTGTCAGGTTGAGGCCCTAAAACTTACAATATACAATGTTTTTACTCCAGTAAAATAGTTTGTAGGTGATAAAGGTCAAAACAAGTAGGTGATTAAGGGTTAAATTATTAAATACTAGCTGTGCCCCGCGGTTTATTAGCCTATGTGTTAATCCAGGCTGTCAGCTAACTCCATACCAAATTTTATTAAAATCGCTCCAGCCGTTTAGACGTGAAGAAGTAACAAACATACACACTCACATACTCACAAACTTTCGCCTTTATAATATTAGTGTGATTTTCAAACACTGATATTACAAAGTTATTTAGTGTTATGTAAAGAGAGGTTATTAGTATATTAATAAATAGATTTGACTGGCCTGTTGGTCAAGTGGTTAGTCACCTTGACTGCTAAGCTGGAGGTCGTGGGTTCGATCCCCATCCATAATAAAAACTTGGTGTATTTTATCTATTATATGTATGTATTTAGAAATATATAAGTATGTGTATCAGTTGTCTGGTTGCCATAGTACAAGCTCTGCTTAGTTTGTGATCAGATGACGTTCTGTGTGTTGTCCCAAGATATTATTATTATTATAGATTGGCAGACTGAAGACTCTCAATAAATAGTAAAAATATAACAACAACATATGAAATTAGATGGATCGAATGGCACCGATCGTGGTCACAGGTTGACAGTCGACCCGTGACCACGATCGGTGCAATTCGATTGAAACGTCGGGTAAATAATAATTCACGCGATTAAGTTCCGAAATATCTGATATGTATAAAAATCGCGAGAGTTTAAAAACAATAAACAACATATGACTCAACCGACCAAGTGTGAGTCGCTCGCATGACGAAGGTCGGTGTTGAATCAAATGCAACCCGCATTTGATTCAACACCGATACACCAGCCACCACCGCCGAGGATTGGGAAGGGCAATTGCTTGGCAATACACACCGGTACATTGTCAAAATCCCCAAAAAAAGGTCGTTCAGTCGACGCCCCCGGAACCTAGACCCTAGATAAAAGTCCGTGCGAAGCCGAAGCTAACCGCTAGTGCGATATAGATATAAACTATCTTTATGAAAATGATAATCCTTCATATAGTCTGGAAGGTCTAAGCCTACAGACATAAAAGGCGATGTTGTTTAAAACTATGTATAAATACTCCACTTTCACTAAGTGTAATTTCCCAAAAATGTAATAATAATAATATCTTAGGACACCTAACACAACGCTATCTGATCCAAAACTAAGCAGAGCTTGTACTATGGATACCAGACAACTGATAAACATACTAACATATTTCTAAATATATACATATTATAGATAAATAACACCCAGACACAGAACAAACCATCGTGCTCATCACACAAAGGTTTTGTCCTGGGTGGGGATCGAACCCACGACCTCTTGCGTAGCAGTCGGATACATTCCCACCGCGCCACAGAGGCAGTCGATGAAATGTAATTAATTTTGTTGTAATTTATCGATATAAAATAAAAAATAAATTCTTATCGTATATTATTTGTTTCAGCAGTGTGTTGTGTACAAGTGACGTGATCTGTGACACGACGTCGTATGACGTCAAGTGTGACCCTCCTGGACCGTGATATATTATAGTTTGTGTTCAAGTTAAAAGCGGCTGTAGCCCAATGGCTAAGGCATCGGTTCGCAATCGTGAGGTCGTGGGTTCGAATCCTGGCCATTATACTACCGACGTGAACCCACTCCTAACACAAGCCATAGAGCTTAGCTGGAGGGGTTAACAGGATTGCTAGTAATGTGGGACCACAATTCAACATTGCTAGTTATCTTTTAAAAAAAAAACTGCCTTTGTGATTGTCATTAAGTATTGTGATAGATACAACAATTTTGTTTTATGTTAGTTTAATAAATAAATAGTTATTCATGGCGCTTTATTTTTGTGGCAACACCTAAATTATTTGACATTTATTTTAAGTGTGATGTTCTACATTCTGAGGAAATTATGTTACTGTTTTAAAAATGTTGCAAAAACAGGGAAAATAGACCCAGACGTGTGTGACTAAGTTGCTATTTACTACAATTTGGTGAGCTGTAGAAATGGTTTGTGACTCGTATGTCGCAAAAAATTTGATCGTTGTGCGTTTTAAACATTTTGCGTTTTGTACGTTTTGGGAAACTACATTTTGCGTATAAACATTTTGCGTTTTGATTGTTTTACGTTTTGAACTTTCTGCGTGTAGAGGTTTTCAACTACCCTCGCCTGGTCTTGATCATTTTATAATTTGTACTGTCAGTATTTCCACATACTACACTTGTGACGTCTTAACACTGGGGTGCAGTTTCTTTACTGCGACGATTGCATTTGTTGATAACGGGGCCCCAAGATGGTGAGAGCCCGTATCTATCTTCTCATTTGAACTTGTACTTCTTGTTCTCAAACGCCTCACGCACTATCCTGGAATAATTGTGGCAAAAATCCATACAGTGATTAGATCTTGATTCCAAGAAATGCTTAGCGATAGCAGACTTGTACACTTGTCAGTTTTTTACATCTACGATATGTTCCTTAACCCTGTCTGCGATTCTTTTGGTCTGTCCGATATAGGAACTGCCAAGTGCAATCCACTTTGTAGGTACGAGGGTGGATCGAAATATTCGCGGCCTAAATACTTGACTTATTTTAATGTAACTGACCTCATTCGATTTGTTTACTCTCTGGTTGTCACATTGTAAAATTATCTGTTTTTAAATTAGACTGAATTTTGTGAGCCTAAGTGCAGCGTTTTTAAAGAATGGAGAAAATTGAGCAACGTGCGGTCATCAAATACCTGTTTAAAAAAAAACTGACTCCAAAAGAGATTCACGAAGATATGTCAACAACATTGGGGGAATCTGCTCCATCGTATACGACTGTGAAAAAGTGGGTTGCAGAATTTAAACGCGGACGAGAGAGTATTGAAGATGACCCTCGCTCCGGCCGGCCTACGACGTCTACGACTGAAGAAAACATTGGGAAAATCTGTGATCTGATATTGGCAGATCGGAGATTGACCATCAGGGAGATTGCTGACACTATTGGCATCTCATATGAACGAACACAATACATCATAGTCAATGAACTTGGATTTTCTAAGGTTTCTGCGCGGTGGGTCCCCAGATTGCTTTCAGTTGAACAAAAACGAATACGGCTCACGATTTCTCGCGACAGTTTGGAAATGTTAGAGACTGATCCACAAGATTTTTTGGACAGATTTGTTACAATGGATGAAACCTGGGTACACCACTACACCCCAGAGTCTATATGCTAAGGGTGTCATCATGGTGGACTACCTTGCAAAAGGTGAGACTATAAACTCTGCTTATTACTGCACCCTTTTACGTCATTTGCGTGATACGATCAAAGAGAAAAGGCCAGGACTACTCAGCAAGAAAGTGTTGTTCCATCAGGATAATGCACGCGTTCACACGTCTGTTGAATCAATGGCTCAAATTCGTGATTGTGGCTTTGAATTACTGCCCCATCCCGCCTATTCCCCTGATTTGGCACCTTCGGACTTTCATTTATTCCCAAACCTTAAAAAACACCTTGGAGGTCAAAAATTTTCATCAAATGAGGAGGTTGAAACCGCGGTGGGTGACTTTTTTGAAGGCCTTGAAGAAACTTTTTTTATGACCGGCATACAGGCGTTGGAAACCAGATGGAAGAAGTGCATTGAGTTAAGTGGAGATTACGTGGAAAAATAAAATTACTTTTGTTTATATTTTATATTGTTTTCTTGTTCTCTATGTTGGTGTTTGGAGAGGAATAACATCTTCTGCTGTTCGCAAAAGCTTCGAGACCTGCGGATTATATGCAGTCATAAGGGAGTAATGTTTTAATACTGTTCCAATTTCGTCTGCCACTCCTTTAATATACGGCAGAAAAGCTGGCACTCCCTCAGCATTAACTTCTGGTGATCTGTTCCTTGTTCCTTGGAAATCGTAGGTTACGTCTGTGTTGTTTCTTAGTACCTACCTTCTAAACATGACAGAGAAGAGAGAGAAGAAGAGAGGAGTTCAATCTCCAAATATTCGGGGTCGCAAAGGTCTAAGTTCTGTTAGCTAAGAAAGCTACAACGGAATGTAAGTGGCGCGGATCGTGGTGTGATAAGGCGTGCTAATATCTCGGTGTGTGTGTGGATTTTCGGTATACTATGTATCCGAGGGCATCGTTTGATCTCGCCTTCTTCACATAACGCTGAAAAAACCGGACAACTTTTTCACAGCAACATATCATGAAATCCACAAATTACCTACTGCTTGAACTTGGGTGTGGTCAGGGCACGGCTGACAAAATAGTAACAGAATAGTCCAAATAGATGGTTCGATTCCGCCCCCGGTTTGGCATATGGTAGTTTCGGATCCGATTCCTGAGTCTGGACTTCAAATTTTTCTATCTTTCAAAAATGCAATTATTGTATTAATATAGTAACAGAAGACCGGGTAAAGCGGGCGATTAAAATCTTTCAAGGCAGCAGGCCTTCGGCGTTCTTCCGGCCCTGCTGCAATAAGGAAAAGACCCAATTGCACCATGGCTGGTGAGAGCCTATCGGGCCTGCAGCACATAACTATATACCTCTTGCATGGCGCGAGGTGAAAGTATTTTTTATCCTCAAGCCCGCTAAAACCGACTACACGCAACCCAAGGCATATAGACACATAAGCCTAACATCATTCTTATTGAAAACGCTCGAGAGGCTCTGTGACCGATACATTCGAGACGGACCTCTTAGAGGAAAGCATCTCCACAAATAGCAACATGCCTACACCACAAGTAAATCAACTGAATCCGCACTGCACAGCGTGGTTTCCAAAATTGGCTCGTTCCAGAACAGCGTCCATCGGTTCGACTTCTTGTGCTTATCCAAAAATTAATTAGAATAGTCCTCGTAAAATTAAGAAATTTACGAGAATTCTTAAATTTGGTTTAAAGAGAGAGAGTAGGCCTACTGAGAATGTTGACCCTTACATTATCTTGTTTCGACGGACACTTTTCGTACTCAGAGTAGGTATATTGCAAGACTGGTGGCTCAAGTAGAAAAATAGGTATAGGTATGTAGAAAAAGAGAACTCATCTGAATTATGCAAACTCGTTTAACTATGTAATTACGATGCGAAACGATAGCATATAAATTCACAAAAGTCTTTACAAAATGCCAACGGAATGTGAATATGAAGACGTTTTGCGAAAGGTCGCAGAATGACTCTTTTGTAAAGATCGCTTTCGCAAAATATCTCAGGTATTTTAAATTGAATTTTATTTTTTCTAACAGAATTAAATCAAATTAAATCGTGTATTTGCTAAAATGTGGTTGCAAGAGATGTTAAACCATTTTTTAAATACAGCACATTTACTATTTTATGGCATGCAAAAAAAAAACTACACTGCTCAACAATTTAAAGTTCATCATATTATTCTTGTATAATATTACTTGTTTAATATTAAAGTGGTTAGACAAACGAGTAATAAATATTAAGATAATAATCTCAATTTATAATTATTGTGTATACTTATGTCGTGGTCAGATCGTAGAATTAAACATTTCGTGATGTGGCCAACCATATAAATTATCTCCGTTTTTGCAACATTTCTCATTGCTGCTCCGCTCCTATTGGTAGTAAAAGAATTTTTAGGGAAAGAATTTTTCAAATTCCTCGATTCTCCGCAAAGATCTGACTCTCGTCATCAATACCACGTTCACTGGACGAACTAAATGGCGTAGACAATGTGATGATGGTGGGAATGATGGTGGTGGTGGTAATGGTGTTAGTGGTGGTAATTATGGCAGTGCTTGTGGTGGTGGTGGCAACGGTGGTGGTGGTGGTGGTGATAGTGATGTTGGTGGTGGTAGTGGTAATGGTGGTGGTGATGGTGGCGTTGGCAGCAGTGGTGGTTGTGGTGATGATGGTAATGGTGGTGGTGGTGCCAATGGCGGTGGTGGTGGTGGTGGTGGTGATAGTGATGGTGGTGAAGGTGATGTTGGTGGTGGTAGTGGTAATGGTGGTGGTGATGGTGATAGGTGTGGTAATGGTAGTGGTGGAAGTGATAGTCTTGCTGGTTGTGGTGGTCATCATCATCAAAATCATCACCATCATCATCATAACCATTATCGTCACCGTTTTTCGAAAAGGAAAATCATAATTCTAAGTAGCAGTATTTGTATTGTTCATTGTCTCAACTAAATAAATAAAAAATAACAGTATTTTAGGGTTTCGTAGCCAAAATGGCAAAAGGAACCCCTTATAGTTTCACCATGTCTGTCCGTCCGTCCGTAGCTTAGCTAAGACTGTTAGTGCTAGAAAGATAAAAAATTTTGCAGGAATACACATTACTTACACTGACAAAGTGGTATAACAAAATATGTCCCTTTAATGTAGTGGGGATGTGATTTTTTTTCTCACCCACCCCATCATGTGATCATCAGATAGGTCTTTTAAAAACGTTTCGGGGTTGTGAAGACTATTTTTAAATTTAGGGATCCGTGAAATATTAAGCTTCAAAGTGCAATTTTTTGGTATAGTCAAGGGTCTTATGTCAGCTAAATGGTTTATGTTGGTTATGAAAAAAAACACGGATATAGTGAAATTAAAAGGAAAACTATCACAGATAAGAAGGCTTAACAAGTTTACGAGTCACAGCTGATCAAATGAGAAGTACAACAGATAACCCAATTCTTAAATCGCATAATTCGGATGGACTACGGAACCCTATATTGTGCGTGGCCCAACTTGCACTTGCCCTGTTTTCTTATTGTTATAAGAGTATAGTCAAACATCGACATTTTGTACCCATAATTGACCTAGTGTTGCCATAAATCAGCAGTGACAATCACAAACATAAATGTATAAATACTAAGTAGGTACAATGTATACTTCCATTATATGTAGGAATAACACAAAAGACTCTGTGGCGCGGTGGGAGTGTATCCGACTGCTACGCAAGAGGTCGTGGCTTCGAGCCCCACCCAGGATAAATCTTTGTGTGATGAGCACGATCGTTTATTCTGTGTCTGGATGTTATTTATCTATAATATGTCTGTATTTAGAAATATATAACTATGTTTATCAGTTGTCTGGTTTCCATAGTACAAGCTCTGCTTAGTTCGGAATCAGATAGCGTTGTGTGAGTTACCCGAATTATTATTATTATTTATCAATAATAAACCAAAAATAATAATTTTAAAAACTCAAGCTCTAATGGGTTCACAGACATTGTAAGACTATCGGCACACCTTCCTAAACTGGTAGAACAAGTTCGGGTAGCTCATTGATTCAATCAAAATCAATTTGAACAAGATTTGTGACTTTAGTTTAGTCTATTAAAAACTAGCTGACCCGCGCAATTCGTCTTCCACCAGTTGTGGCGTGATTGAATTAACAAACATCCATCCACACATCCATACATTCAAACTTTCTACAATATTGGGTACTAGATGTCCCGCGCAACTTAGTCTGCGTAAATTTTGGAACATTTCTCTTTGCTCCTCCGCTCCTATTGGTCATAGCGTGATGTTATATAGCCTATAGCCTTCCTCGATAAATGGGCTATCTAACAGTGAAACATTTTTTCAATTCGGACCAGTAGTTCCTGGGATTACCGCGTTCAAACAAACAAACTCTTCAGCTTTATATTATTAGTATAGACTAGCTGTCCCGCGGAACTTCGTATGCGTAATTTTTTCCCGTTTTTGCAACATTTCTCGTCGCTGCTCCGCTCCTATCAGTCGTAGCGCGATGTTATATAGCCTAGCCTTCTTCGATAAATGGGCTATACAACAAAAAAAGATTTTTTCAAATCGGACCAATAGTTCCTGAGATTAGCGCGTTTAAACAAACAAACAAACTCTTCCGCTTTATAATATTAGTATAGATATAGATTATACGTCGTGTGTCATTTTGCTGATACCAGTTTCTTTATGACGTAAGTAAGTTTAAAGATCGTTATAACTTAGGAAGCGATACCGGTTTTAGAACGTCAGAAATTTTAATATTATCCTCTTCTATATCTATACTAATATTATAAAGCTGAAGAGTTTGTTTGAACGCGGTAATCTCAGGAACTACTGATCTAAATTAAAAAAATCTTTCACTTTTGTGGATCTATCGAGGAAGGCTATAGGCTATATAACATCATGCTACGACCAATAGGAGCGGTGGAGCAATAAGAAATGTTGCAAAATTTACGCAGACGGAGTTACGTAAGTACCTAATATTGTAGAAAGTTCGGATGAAAATTTTAACGCGAAAGAAGTCGCGGGAAACAGTTACATACATACATACATACATACATATCAACCCATAAGATGGCCCACTGCTGGGCACGGGTCTCCCCAGTAGAACCTACTAGTATGTAGATCCTGGGGGTAATTGCCATAATCGCCACGCTTGGCGAGCGGGTTGGCGATCGCAGTAAGGCTTTAAGTACGCAGAGGACGCTGCTGCCCGTCCTCCGGGGTAAAATCCCTTAGTCGCCTTGACGACACCCACGGGTAGAGATGGGGTGGTACTATTCTTAGGCCGGTTAACAGTTGCTTAAAAAATAAAATCTTTTTTAGCATCCGGCAACCTTAAAACATCGAATGGCTTCGCAATATTTGTCTTTATTTGAAATAATCGCAAACACGGTGAATAAACGTCGCTACCTATAGTCATGAAGAATCCGGAATTTACACACACACGATTAAATTCTGACATCAGCAACTAGATACAAAATTAAATTTAGTTTTATAGCATCAAGTCGTTTTATAATAACGTTTAAATATTTGTTGTGAAAGAAATATGTTCAAATATCTATTTAGTTGGTATTTATGTGCGTTTGTTTGTGTGTTTTATGTGATCGGACATCTGGACTTGGAAGAGGGTTCGTATTTAAACACCAATCTGACGGATACAGAAATCAGGACCCCTTTAGGGACTAGGTGGTCTGATTTCAGTGGCCGCCAGAGATGTATTTTTGTTTTATTTTATAGACAACTCCTGTAGGGTACAAGCCCTGTGTCGCGGACTTTACAAACATAATATTATTAAAACATTATTGACACCCAAATGACTTACATGTTGCGAGGAGTTACATCCAGTGTTTTCAATCTCTAGCACATAAAAATAACGTTTCAAATTAAATATATAGTACAGAATAGTTCGAGCCCGTATCTAAGACGCTAGTTTCTTCCAATGACTATAACTTTTTTTTTATATACGACTCCCGCAGTAGGGTACTAGCCCTGTGTCGCGGGGGACTTTACAAACATACAAGTCACGGACACAAAGTACACCCAGACTCGGAACAACGATTTGTGGATCACACAAAGTGGTATATCTTCCACAGCAGTCGTACACGGTCGCATAGCGCCACCGAGACCCAGTCCGCCTTATTACAAAAGCTGGACTGAATCTGGATTGACGAAAATCCTAGTTTAAGCCGAATTTCGACCTACGAAAACTTTATTACAAAATGAGGTACATCGCTTTATCGATGATCATCTTTGGTCCATGATTAGTCTTTCGATCATCCTAGTAGGTATAACTATGATTGTAACCTCAAAATGTCATTAACCTTTAAAATTTGAAGGTTAAACCATTTACCATTTTTATTTTAAAAATTACGTAGTACTGACGAATAATTTAGCTACGTAGAACGTCAAAATATTTTATTCTAAATAAAAACTATACTTTCAAATTATGTGCTGTTTTAAATATATGTGAAACTAGCTGATCCGTGCAACTTCGTATGCGATAATTTTCCCCGTTTTTGCCACATTTTTAATTGCTGCTTCGCTCCTATTGGTCGTAGCGTGATGTTTATAGCCTTCCTCAATAAAGCGTCTGCTAGACGGTTGGAAACAAGCGGGCAAACTAAGGTGACCTTGGCGGGAGCGCTGTGTGGCCCACCATTTGTATTTTCGTCCAAACGGTCGGAAACCACACGCAAACACGCGCGACCTTGGCGGGGCCCACCAATTGTTGGTTGCAAACCACACTCGCGACGTTGGCGGGGCCCACCAATTGTTGGTTGCAAACCACACCAATTAAATTATTTCGTCAGTATGTAGGTACTTGCGAAATTTTTGATAGGCATTCAATTCAAAATATCAATTCTGCGGAAATTTATATGTGCCTGTGTGGTGGTTTAGTTTGTTGTTCGTTTGGAAACGCCGACTACACGGCGACAAACCAACAGCAAACGGCGTGGTGTGAGAGCGCTTCCACCCGCCAAGGGCGTTGGAGGTCAAACTATAATTTGGTTTGCAACCGCCGTCTACACTGTTGGAAACCAGCAAGGTCACCTTGGCGGGAAGCCTTGTTTCCAACCGTCTAGAAGGCGCTTTAAACCCGATCGGGGATTCCGCCAGTCAGGCCGGCACGTGTAACGCGGGTGGTGCCGCAGGCAGGAATGAAACATACCGATACCGATACTTTGGAAAAATTGGCTTTACATTGTTTTGTTTTCGCGGCATGATAGGTAGGTTAGGTCACAGATAATATAATTGTTGTTAGGTATTTATTCATTCCTGCTCACGGAAACACAAAACGGCGACGCGTGGAATTACGCACTAAAGCGTCTTCCAGACGGTTGGAAACAAGCCTTCCCGCCAAGGTGACCTTGCTGGTTTCCAACAGTGTAGACGGCTGTTGCAAACCAAATACCAAATAAAAACGGTGGGCCACACAAAGCTCCCGCCAAGGTCACCTTGGTTTTGTGCGCTTGTTTCCAACCGTCTGGAACATGCTTAATATTATTTTTATTTTTGTATTTTAAAGTATCATAGAACATTAATATTTTCGTCTTATATTGTGTCATAAAAATTCTTGGATACACGCAGGTTTTCCATACTCCTTGAAGTTTGTCGACTCAATTCAAAGTCATCCAGAAGAGTTTGTTTGTTTCAACGCAATAATCTCAGGAACTACTGATCCAAATTAAAAATTAATTTCAGTGTTGGATAGCCCATTTATCGAGGAAGGCTATAGGCTATACCACATCGCGCTACGACCAATAGGAGCGGAGCAGTAATGAAAAATGTTGCAAAAACGGGGAAATGTACGCATACGAAGTTGCGCGGGACAGCTGGTATATTTAAATATATATAATATATATATAAAAAAAAATCTAAAAACGCGCATTATGTATGGGTATAATAGTTTTCCAACGGCAAAGTTAAGTTTGTAATATTTAACATCTGTTTTTTTCTCTAACCACTGTACCACTATACAAAGTTGTCGTATTTAAAAAGTTGGGCGTCTCGTCAAAACTAAGCTACCATGGCAATTCCAGCTTGATATGTATGCATTTTAAAATTAGTTCTAGGTAACCCGTACTAGTATATCGGGAATGGAACCCTAGACATTCTGACATTCTCATTTCCCGAACTACATATGTCCCTAAACCGCATATTTCTCTTTTCTTTAGGCGTCATCTACCGCTGTCCATAAGAACTATTACGACACTGTTATTGCTTCGTAACATGCAGAGAGTAGTTGTAGATGAATTTTAAAATGATTTCAATATGTACTTATTGATACAACATTTAAACAAAGAAATGTCTATAAAAATTACTTATGTCACTTTTTCAGGAGAATCATGCTTGAACGAAGCAGAAGGAATCAATGGTACCTGCGTTAATGCGCGAAATTGTCTGGAAGTCTTCACACATAAATTGGCAACAAAATACTTCACGTATGTTTTAATGTACTTTATTCACTTAGGTTATAGAATACAATGCTTATTTTTGTAATTCTTCTCACAGTCGTGCTTTCCTACCTAATGCATGCATGGTAGCCTATAATTAAGGCAGCACTTCTGGATGTATGGATTTTAATATATATGTTCGTAAACTTTCGCGATTTGTAGTTGTACACATTATAGAATTTTATAAGCTACGGGTGTTAATCGCGTAAATATTTTATTTTAAGGCTAAATACCTTTGTTTATTGCCCGACGTTTCGACCGTATTGCAACGGCCGTGGTCACGGATAGACTGAAGCCGTTGCAATACGGTCGAAACGTCGGCAATGTAAATTTGTAAAGTTCAAGTGTATGTTTTGTTGGTTGCCCTTATATAAATAAATAAAAAATATTTGTACAATTTGGACCTGTGGTTCCTGAGATTGTTGCGTTCAAACTAAGAAACAAACTCTTCAGCTTTATAATACTAAATACAGGGTGTAACAGAAAGGTGTGGTCATATTCAAGGGTTGGTATGTGCTCATAATACTTAGTGCACATACCTAATTTTATCAAAATCTGAGTACCATAAAAATATTTATTATTTTTTCATTCGTTTATTTATGAATGAAAAAGTTATTCAGGTGCAATACTGATAACATACCCTAACCACTGCTGAAATTTGACCACACCTTTCTGTTACACCCTGTATAGATTAATTAAAAACAAGTGTCTCAGTAAAATATATATCTTTTGCAACTAACAATAAAGATTTAGTTTGAGTGAGGCTGAGTGAGAATGAGCAATTTTCACAATATTAAATTACATCACTACATAGTATAAAACAAAGTCGCTTTCTCTGTCCCTATATCCCTATGTATGCTTAAATCTTTAAAACTATGCAACGGATTTTGAAGCGGTTTTTTATAGATAGAGTGATTGAAGAGGCAGGTTTATATGTATAACTAGCTTTCGCCCGCGGCTTCGCCCGCGTGGATGTCGGTTATCGCGATAAAAACTATCTTATGTTTTTCCCCGGGACTTAAACTACGTCCATACCAAATTTCATCTAAATCGGTTCAGCTGTTTGAGCGTGAAAGCGTAACAGACAGACAGACAGACAGAGTTACTTTCACATTTATAATATTAGTATGGATAACATCCATCAAATAGTGGAGAAATAAGGAGCTGAGCAGCAATAAGAAATAGAAATAGAATAGATATTTCTATTCTATTCTATACATAATTCTACAATAAGAAATGTTGAAAATTTACGCAGACGAGGTTGCGCGGGTCAGCTAGTAAAACCATATAACATTACAACAACATTACAATACCTACGCAACTAACATTTTGGCGGGGTACTGCATCGTTTTGTTCCACCAGATGTTCGTTTTCTTCTAAGTATGCACAGCTACTATGCGTTTCAAACGAGAAAATAATCGCGATCGCGACAACTTCAACTCCCAAGTCGGGTAAATTACGTATGTGTATGGTAATGGAACGGACATAATATTTATTTTCTTTGACTAAGTATGTACCTATCATTTTTCTTTTATAAAATATTATTAGTATTCTTTAATATTTAATAAATACCAAACAGAAATAAGTAAATAGGCAAAATATAAGAATACTCTATACTTTTGTGGTCTTTCGTGATATTATTTTAACTAAAACATATATATAATAATAAATAGTAAAATACAGTGCTTATGTATAGTTCATTAGAGTAGGCAGGTACTTCTGTGTAATACTAATGTCAATTTTTTACGAATCATTTTATTGCTGACCTTACTTGTTAATAAGGTCAGCAATAAAATTCGTAATAAAGATAAGATTCGTATTAAAGTACCTACTCTAATGAACTATACTTGAGCACTGTTATACAATGAAGTTGTAGTCGTCGTAATGCGGATTGAAATGTCATCATGACAGTTGTCAACTCATTTGAAACGCATAGTAGTTGTGCATACTTAGTTGGCTTATGAGGAAAACGGGCTTTCCATGGCACGAATCGCACAAGAACCTTATTTAAAGGTGGTGCTTTGAGCCGTTCGATGAATCGCCGAGTGATTACCGGGGCGATTCGTTCCACGTTATGAGACACCGAAGGATTTTTGTTAATGAAAAGTACCTTCCTATTTTTCACCCGACAGGGGGGGTGTCACTCCGCAGTATAGGTACATTCGGGCAGTGCGCCACTTGAAGGGGCTAATGACAGTGGGTCTAAGTGGGTTAACTTTTATTACGTCAAATTATGACAAAGTGTTTATGGTTCTGGAAATTCATTAAAATTATCTTGTATGTTACCACACTAAACAAACAAATAAAGATTCTATTCTGTTCTATAATTATTATTCTATGGGGCTGTCTTTCGGCTCGCACGACAGTCGAGGTCAGGGGGGCGATTCGCTAACTGTTCAACATCCTTACATCCAAGAGTTCAACGATGAAACATCCGATGTAAAGAGTTTCGTAGTCTGTTATAATGAAATTACAGCGAAGCGAAGCGATCATAGCGCTATCTCGTCCGCGCGACAGAATTTAGTAATCCTTGAAAATATTTTTTTTAAATTTTCGACACCCGCAATAATGTCACTAAACGTCAATTTAATCCGTTTAAAAGATATTGCTGTGTTTACAGATATCTGAATAAAACGAATAGTGAACCAGAACTTAACATTTTTTACAATTCTACTGGGTCATTGAAGTACCTACGTGTAAAAGCAGCGGCGGCAGCCGGTCGTTCTTTTTTAATTCCTCAGGTCCTTAAGTGCTTAGTAATACTTAAATTTAGTTAAAATAAAATCCTTGATTAGTTGCCCAGAAATAATATTAGGAACAGGATAGTATAATGTTTACAAAGGAATATCTACACCCGTTTGAATTTTCATGTTTATAATGCTAAATGTACGTTTGTATTGCTTAATCTACATCTTATCTTAAAACGAATAAATTACTCATTAACTATAACTCTGTCCATTCGTTTATTTGCTTTTTGACAGCTCACGCTTATGAATTATCGTTATTTTTTTCGGAATAATGTACTACGATAATGTCGTACTTTATTGACGTGTGACGCCCACTTAGTGAAATGCCCTGTGCTTATCAAACAACTACAGACTATAAAACAGGTCTTGAAATAAGATAATTCGATCATAGGGAAAAAATAATTGACTTTATGTAAGTATTGTTTCTGTAAATGTAATAAAAAATAAAAAAGTATCTGTGACTCCATGATTAATTATTTGTAAGGAATTATGTCGAAATCTTGGATTTTCAGTTCAAACCAAGAATAAAGAATAAAAACTCTGTCCTGTCATTCATTTTGTTTTTTGACAGCTGCCTTAAATATGCACGCGTTAGTGAAATTTAACTTTAAAACGCGTGGTTTAAAGTCGAAATCTTAAACAGTTCTTATTTATTTAACAAACTAGTTAGGTCATGGGGTATACCAATGAAACAAGTAATATTATTTATTGCAATAATTAATCAGACTCTTCATAATCTATACTAGACTCATCAGTTGAATCCTCGGTTACATGAATAATCAATTCTTGTTCATTTATATTATCAATTGCAACGTCCCGTTCCTAATTAGACATTATTATTTTTTTGTCCTCTCCACGACACTCGCCCAGTTATCAGGTGTCACATCATCACACGCATTATTTAATAACGGCTGGCATTTTTTTTTCGGTGTAGACAGCTTAATTTGCTCCATGCGCTGAGGCTTCTTTGGTAATTTTTTTATGGTTGGAACACTGATTCCTAAGGCGGCAGTAACGCGGTTTCGAACCTGCGAAAAAAACACTAAACATCAATTAATGGTGTCTTAAACTTGAATAATAATATACATTCTCGGTCTCCATCAAAATATATGGGCAATATACCTTACTTACCTTAATGATTGCGCTCATAAAACTGGATTTCCATAGGAGATCTCTGCCGGTCGATATTGACACCTACATACGCCACTTTTTCCAAAATGGCCGAATGTACGAAATGTCATCCGCAATGACAGATAGATAATCCTAGTTTGTAGTTTACGTATCAAATGCGTTTCGAAATACGAAACTTTCGGACAATGGTGCTCTGTCTCTAACGTACCTTTAAAAAGTCTTTTGGGTAATTCGTGCCGTGGAATGAACAGCATGTGGAACGAAACGACGCAATATCCTTCTGGCGCTGTAACCATTTAAACCTTCAAGAGGAATCACAGTAACAAAGGCAAATGATAGTATAGAACTTATCGGAACCAATATATTGCTCACCTTTGCAGCTTTAAAAAAATTAAAAGCTCTGAAAGCATAGTAAGTTGTCCGCTACTTCAAATGAGAAGATAATCGCGTTCGCGACAACTTCACTCTGAACTTGTCAAAATTGTACCGCTAGCAACAAAAACTTCCAAGTCGGGTAAAGTACGTATGTGTAATAATGGTAATGGAACGGACGTAATATTTATTTTCTTTGAACTATGTAGGTACCTACCTAATTTTTCTTAAAATTAAAATATCATTAGTATTCTTCATTATTTATTAAACACCAAACAGAAATAAGTTAATAGGCAAAATATAAGAATATTCTACACTTTAGTGGCCTTTCAGTCAGACGTAATATTTTTTAAAACTAAAACATAACAAATTGTAAAATACAGTGCTTTTATATGGTTCATTAGAGTAGTTCTGTGTAATATTATTAACATCTTTTAATTGCTGTAATCATTTGATTGCTGACCTTACGTCATACAATGAAGTTGGAGTTATAATGCGAAACAAGATGTGATCATGACATTTATCAACTCATTTGAAACGCATAGTACTTGGGAATGCATTTGTTCTATATATACATATTTTAACACATGTTAAAAATACGCTCGTACGAAAGAGACCTTAATAAAAATGTTTTGTAGCACCCCAAAACTTAGTCTTATAACTTTAGAAAGCGTAGAAAACAGAAAATCCGTTTTACCCAGTTCCGTTTTAACCGTGATGACATACGGGCCTGATATTCTCAAGGGCCCTAGGGCCTGAAATGGATTAAAACGGTCCTGATTTTACCATAATTAATATTATACCATCTCTTGCAGAAATCTGATTTGTTCATTCAAAGGATTTGACCCAATAGTGTGCTGTACTGATTGTGAACTGGTCAACGACTCCAGGTAAGAGATATCGCTAAGGTAACAAATTATATGTAGCTTAGACAATGGGCAGTAGGTACCTAGCGTTAATTTCGGCAACATAACTATGAATATTTTTGATTTATATTTTTGAATTATGTTATAGAGGAGAGTGGGGAGAAGCGGCGGTAGCGTAATGGCTAGGGCATCGGTCTCGCAATCGTAAGGTCGCGGGTTCGTATCCTACCCAGTATACTACCGACGTGAACCCACTCCTAACACAAGCCATTGAGCTTAGCTGGAGGGGTTAACAGGATTGCTAGTAATGTGGGACCAAAATCCCACATTGCTAGTTATCTTTAAAAAAAAGAAAAAAAGGATTTTGATTAATAATGGAACGGCCAAGTTTGAATGTACGACATGGGGACAATTGCCAGTCAACGCTGGCAAAATATATTACGTAGACTTAAAAATTCAAGGTCTTTCATTCAAATATTTTTAGCAGAGTCTACGGTAAATACTTACGTCGTAGTCTACGGCGTACACTATCGACAGTAGCGACACCGGCGACACGGGATATGAACTAACGTTAAGGGTAGATTACGCGAAACAGTTCGGCTTCACTTCGTTAAAGGGACGGAAGTGTAGATATTGCAGTGCTACATAGCCTGGCGAAAGCATGAACGTATTTTAGCAACAAAAAAAAACCGGGAAAAAGCATGTCGGACCATGCTCAGTGTAGTACTAAAGTAAAGTAAAAAGTTTGAAAGTTACTACATAATATAAAACAAAGTCGCTTAAATCTTTAAAACTACGTAACGGATTTTGATGCGGTATTTTTAATAGATAGAGTCATTGAAGAGGAAGGTTTATATGTATAATAACATCCATTATATAGTGGAGAAATAAGGAGCGAAGCAGCAAATAGAAATGTTGCAAAAACGGGGAAAATTTACGCAGACGAAGTTGCGCGGGTCAGCTAGTTATTAATAAAACGACCGTGTGCATTCGAACAACATACTGGTGTCTAGTTTAATGAAATTTCTCATTCTAGACATGGTTACACTACTAAATTTTCCCCGTTTTTGCAACATTTCTCGTCGCTACTCTGCTCCTATTAGTCGTAGCGCGTGTTATATAGCATGTTATGTTATATAGCCTATAGTCTTCCTCGATAAATGGGCTATCTAACAAAAACATATTTTTTCAAATCGGACCAGTAGTTCCTGAGATTATCGCGTTTAAACAAACAAACAAACTCTTCCGCTTTATAATTTTAGTATATTATATTACTTCTTGTTTCAGCCAATTCATCTATGATGGTAGTGATTTTTATTATAAAAAGGTCGGCCAAAAAGCATCTGACAGTAAGTAAACAAAGTTTAACTAGTTTCAGTATGGAGGAGGGGGGGGTAAGGTGGTTGAGTTGACCAAATGAATACTACCTACCTTTTTGCCGATTCCCCACCGGCTTAAGGCCGTACCCTGACTATAGTATTATATTATCTGTGTCCTGACCAAATTACCTTGAGCATTCGTACCCTCTTCACCGTGCCGTAGCGAATGCGCTCAGTTTTTGGAATAAAATCTTTATAAAATAACGTTTTGGTCGTTTGAAAAAATTTTTTATTAAATTGCCTATCCATTAGTGTAAGAAGCAAATCAAAGAAAATTGTACTTTACGAGGAGATGGATTTTACAATAATTAAGTCAAAATTATGTAGAAATTATTGGATTTTTATTAGTTGATATTTATTTTTGGATAAAGAGCTGCACAAAAGTGCACAAAAAACGGCTAGCGTTGGGTTTAGCACGGGGAAGCGTTTGAACCCCCATATTCTCCCACTGGATATGCTATACCCACGCCCATATGCTATAGGGCCGTGGCTACACACATCAAAAGTGTCTAGGGATCAACATATATTTTTGCAATAACTTTTCTCCTGATTGATTTTTTTTTTTTTATTTCTTTAAGGATTCATCAAATAAAGTGTTTTCGTTTGTCACAGTAACGATAAACCACCTTTGCATTAATAAAGAAATTTGCCATTTTCCTAATAAAGGGATTTTTGACATTTGAACCACTAACATTAAAGTTCGAAAAAAAGACTGAAATAACAGTTTTCTTTAAAATTTTATTGGGTAACTTAAACAATTAATAATCCGTGTTTCTACCGCGAACACTAACAACACAAGAACATCGGTTTGGCATACTCAAAATGAGTTCATCCAAATCACGCTGTGGAATGGCCGCCCATGTTCGTTGCAACAACAAAAAAAGGTCTTCTTGCGACTGGATACCCTCCATATTCGGCAGAGCTCTTCTCTGTAGCATATCATGTGACATTGATGTTAGCTGCGGCGAGAGTCTGTCTTACAACTCTTGCGGTGTGCGGTCGTGCATTATCATGCATTAACTGAAATAAGGGACCGATTTGCACTTGTAGAGGAACGATGACGTCTGATACAATCGTCTCAGCATAAATTTGAGCGTTGAGGTTGCCTCTGATCCAAATCAACTCAGTTCTTCCGCCGATCCAAATACCCGCCCATACCATGATGGTTCCACCACTATAAGGATGGACTTCCTGGCAGGATTTTAATCGCTGTTGGCGTCCAGGGGTTCTCCAGTGTCGTATACGTCTTGTATCCGGTCTCATACCAAAACGAGACTCATCAGAAAAGCACACGAAACGCCATTGTTCTTCTGCCCAATTTCTGTGTTCAAGAGCCCATTGATATCGAATCCTACGATTGTGCATTGCTATAGGTGGTACCCGTAGCGGTCTTCGGGAATGAAGGTTCACTTCATGCAAGCGGTTTCTGACTGTTTGGTCGCTAATTAAGTTCCCTGAAGAGTGATGAAGCCTCACGGCTAACATCATGGCGGTTATTGTTGGACCTCTTCGAGTTAAGATTTGAATGTATCGGTCTTGTCTCCGTGTGGTGCAGCGATACCGTCCTCCATGGCGCTCAGCCACGGTACCAGTGCTTCGGTAACGTGTCCAAAGTCGACTGATAACACTCTGACTTGTATTCAGAGCTAAAGCCACAGTACGTTGCCGGGAACCAGCTTCTATCATTCCCACGGCTCTGAGCATTTCTTCCCTGCTTAAATGACGTCGCCGCTCCATAATAACGTTGGTTTTAATCAGTAGTAGGGAAACAGTAGCACTAATAATGTCTTCAATGCGTTGTATGTTTTTATAGGGAAAATATTGACAGCTGATTTTCATCTTTTACTCGAATTTGATTCACAGTTCCTGATTCAAATTATGAAATGCACCAAAAAGGATCCATATAAATTTATAAAATCATAAATTTATTACAAAGCCACATCTCAATCTCAAGAAATCCGCATAAAAATGCTTGATCCCTAGACACTTTTGATGTGTGTAGTAAGGCATTACCCTACAATGGGACTCAAAAACGCTATGATATATCCGATCGTGTTGAAAATAATTAAGTTGAAACTAGTTGATACGAAGTGTCAACATTTAGCACCTCTTTTGAACTCGTTAAAATTCATATTCGAGCGGATTTTTTATTTCTCACGGTCAATGTGTTTTTTCCAAGTATTTGATGTGTGACATCTGGTCAAGTTGGGGCTGTCGATTATATTATCGTCGGGTTCTCACCGCAGTGGTCGGAAGTGACCTCTCGTTGCCGGCCGTGGTTCTGTCCATGGTCCGGGGCGAGGGGTCGTGGAATGCGGTCGCATCCTTCTGCGAGGACGTCATCTCGCAGAAGGAGGCGGCGGAGCGCGTCAGGGAAGAGAGCTCCCTGGCGGATCCGCTCCGTCGCCGGCGAACCGGGCGGCGTCGGGGCGCATATCTGCGCCTGATGCCGCCTTAGGTAATGTGCCCCGCCCGCGGCCTCTTCCGTGGAGGCGCGGCACCCTGTGTGTATCCAGGTGCCGCGTAGATATGAATGCAATAACATCGCATCCGGGCATTGCCACTGGGCGGGCCGCCGACGATATAACAAATTCCGGCGGCCCGTTCGCGAAGGTGGCGGGCGATACACGGCGGGGGGGGGGGGGGGGGCTGTCGATTAAGTTATTTTTAGAACAGGTTAGTTGTAAAGGATTAGTGTAGTTTTTATTTTCATTGCTACCTGTTTTAGAGAACGCCAATTTATGAAATTTCTTTTACGTAATTGTTTTTAACCTTTCGCGATTTTTATATTCGTTTATATTAGAATATTATTGGGACTTAATCGTGTAAAATTTAAAGGCACGAAACTTTTATTTTTTGATAAAAGTTTCGATTGAAAATAAAAGGTTCGTATTCACGCGATTTATTAAATTTTCTGGTAATTAATTTGTGTTCCCCCTGGACACAAATTATGCAACTTTCGGAGCGGATTATTTCCGAAAATATTCACTATATATACCTAGAATATTTTTACATTTTGCCTATTTACTTATTTCTGTTTGGTGTTTGTTAAATAATAAAGAATACTAATAAAATTATAATAAAAAAGAGTTAGGTACATAGTTCAAAGAAAATAAATATTACGTCCGTTCTATTACCATACACATAGCGGCGGTAGCGTAATGGCTAAGGCATAGGTCTCGCAATCGTGAGGTCGCGGGTTCGAATCCTACCTAGTATACTACCGATGTGAACCCACTCCTAACACAAGCCATTGAGCTTAGCTCGAGGGGTTAACGAATCGCACAAGAACCTTATTTAAAGGTGGTGCTTTGAGCCGTTCGATGTATCGCCAAGTGATTACCGGGGCGATTCGTTCCACGTTATGAGACACCGAAGGATTTTTGTTTATGAGAAGTACCTTCCTATTTTTCACCCGACAGGGGGGGTGTCACTCCGCAGTTTAGGTACATTCGGGCAGTGCGCCACTTGAAGGGGCTAATGACAGTGGGTCTAAGTGGGTTAACTTTTATCACGTCAAATTATGACAAAGTGTTTATGGTTCTGGAAATTCATTAAAATTATCTTGTATGTTACCACACTTAACAAACAAATAAAGATTCTATTCTGTTCTATAATTATTATTCTATGGGGCTGTCTCTCGGCTCGCACGACAGTCGAAGTCACGTCGCGCTCGCGCATCCTTGAAAATATTTTTTTTTAAATTTTCTACAGCCGCAATGTCATGTGGTGCCGGCTTAAGAATAGTACCACCCCATTTCTTCCTGTGGGTGTCGTCAAGGCGACTAAGGGATTTCACTCCGGAGGACGGGCAGCAGCGTCCTCTGCGTACTTAAAGCCTTACTGCGATCACTAACCCGCTCGCCAAGCGTGGTGATTATGGCAATTACCCCCAGGTTTTACATACTAGTAGGTTCTACTGGGGAGACCCGTGCCCAGCAGTGGGCCATCATATGGGTTGATATGTATGTATGTATGCAATGTCATCTAAGCCTAAACGTCAATTCAATCCGTTTAAAAGATATTGCTGTGTTTACAGATATCTGAATAAAACGAATAGTGAACCAGAACTTAACATTTTTTACAATTCTACTGGGTCATTGAAGTACCTACGTGTAAAAGCAGCGGCGGCAGCCGGTCGTTCTTTTTTAATTCCTCAGGTCCTTAAGTGCTTAGTAATACTTAAATTTAGTTAAAATAAAATCCTTGATTAGACGCCCAGAAATAATATTAGGAACAGGATAGGATAATGTTTACAAAGGAATATCTACACCCGTTTGAATTTTTATGCTTATAATGCTAAATGTACGTTTGTATTGCTTAATCTACATCTTATCTTAAATTACTCATTAACTATAACTCTGTCCATTCGTTTATTTGCTTTTTGACAGCTCACACTTATGAATTATCGTTATATTTTTCGGAATAATGTACTACAATAATATCGTACTTTATTGACGTGTGACGCCCACTTAGTGAAATGCCCCGTGCTTATCAAACAACTACAGACTATAAAACAGGTCTTGAAGTAAGATAAATCGATCATATGAAAAAATAATTGACTTTATGTAAGTATTGTTTCTGTAAATGTAATAAAAAATAAAAAAGTATCTGTGACTCCATGATTAATTATTTGTAAGGAATTATGTCGAAATCTTGGATTTTCAGTTCAAACCAAGAATAAAGAATAAAAACTCTGTCCTGTTATTCATTTTGTTTTTTGACAGCTGCCTTAAATATGCACGCGTTAGTGAAATTTAACTTTAAAACGCGTGGCTTAAAGTCGAAATCTTAAACAGTTCTTATTTATTTAACAAACTAGTTAGGTAATTGGGTATACAAATGAAACAAGTAATATTATTAAATATTATTTATTGCAATAATTAATCAGACTCTTCATAATCTATACTAGACTCATCAGTTGAATCCTCGGTTACATGAATAATCAATTCTTGTTCATTTATATTATCAATTGCAACGTCCCGTTCCTAATTAGACATTATTATTTTTTTGTCCTCTCCACGACACTCGCCCAGTTATCAGGTGTCACATCATCACACGCATTATTTAATAACGGCTGGCATTTTTTTTTCGGTGTAGACAGCTTAATTTGCTCCATGCGCTGAGGCTTCTTTGGTAATTTTTTTATGGTTGGAACACTGATTCCTAAGGCGGCAGTAACGCGGTTTCGAACCTGCGAAAAAAACACTAAACATCAATTAATGGTGTCTTAAACTTGAATAATAATATACATTCTCGGTCTCCATCAAAATATATGGGCAATATACCTTACTTATAATGATTGCGCTCATAAAACTGGATTTCCATAGGAGATCTCTGCCGGTCGATATTGACACCTACATACGCCACTTTTTCCAAAATGGCCGAATGTACGAAATGTCATCCGCAATGACAGATAGATAATCCTAGTTTGTAGTTTACGTATCAAATGCGTTTCGAAATACGAAACTTTCGGACAATGGTGCTCTGTCTCTAACGTACCTTTAAAAAGTCTTTTGGGTAATTCGTGCCGTGGAATGAACAGCATGTGGAACGAAACGACGCAATATCCTTCTGGCGCTGTAACCATTTAAACCTTCAAGAGGAATCACAGTAACAAAGGCAAATGATAGTATAGAACTTATCGGAACCAATATATTGCTCACCTTTGCAGCTTTAAAAAAATTAAAAGCTCTGAAAGCATAGTAAGTTGTCCGCTACTTCAAATGAGAAGATAATCGCGTTCGCGACAACTTCACTCTGAACTTGTCAAAATTGTACCGCTAGCAACAAAAACTTCCAAGTCGGGTAAAGTACGTATGTGTAATAATGGTAATGGAACGGACGTAATATTTATTTTCTTTGAACTATGTAGGTACCTACCTAATTTTTCTTAAAATTAAAATATCATTAGTATTCTTCATTATTTATTAAACACCAAACAGAAATAAGTTAATAGGCAAAATATAAGAATATTCTACACTTTAGTGGCCTTTCAGTCAGACGTAATATTTTTTAAAACTAAAACATAACAAATTGTAAAATACAGTGCTTTTATATGGTTCATTAGAGTAGTTCTGTGTAATATTATTAACATCTTTTAATTGCTGTAATCATTTGATTGCTGACCTTACGTCATACAATGAAGTTGGAGTTATAATGCGAAACAAGATGTGATCATGACATTTATCAACTCATTTGAAACGCATAGTACTTGGGAATGCATTTGTTCTATATATACATATTTTAACACATGTTAAAAATACGCTCGTACGAAAGAGACCTTAATAAAAATGTTTTGTAGCACCCCAAAACTTAGTCTTATAACTTTAGAAAGCGTAGAAAACAGAAAATCCGTTTTACCCAGTTCCGTTTTAACCGTGATGACATACGGGCCTGATATTCTCAAGGGCCCTAGGGCCTGAAATGGATTAAAACGGTCCTGATTTTACCATAATTAATATTATACCATCTCTTGCAGAAATCTGATTTGTTCATTCAAAGGATTTGACCCAATAGTGTGCTGTACTGATTGTGAACTGGTCAACGACACCAGGTAAGAGATATCGCTAAGGTAACAAATTATATGTAGCTTAGACAATGGGCAGTAGGTACCTAGCGTTAATTTCGGCAACATAACTATGAATATTTTTGATTTATATTTTTGAATTATGTTATAGAGGAGAGTGGGGAGAAGCGGCGGTAGCGTAATGGCTAGGGCATCGGTCTCGCAATCGTAAGGTCGCGGGTTCGTATCCTACCCAGTATACTACCGACGTGAACCCACTCCTAACACAAGCCATTGAGCTTAGCTGGAGGGGTTAACAGGATTGCTAGTAATGTGGGACCAAAATCCCACATTGCTAGTTATCTTTAAAAAAAAAAAAAAAGGATTTTGATTAATAATGGAACGGCCAAGTTTGAATGTACGACATGGGGACAATTGCCAGTCAACGCTGGCAAAATATATTACGTAGACTTAAAAATTCAAGGTCTTTCATTCAAATATTTTTAGCAGAGTCTACGGTAAATACTTACGTCGTAGTCTACGGCGTACACTATCGACAGTAGCGACACCGGCGACACGGGATATGAACTAACGTTAAGGGTAGATTACGCGAAACAGTTCGGCTTCACTTCGTTAAAGGGACGGAAGTGTAGATATTGCAGTGCTACATAGCCTGGCGAAAGCATGAACGTATTTTAGCAACAAAAAAAAACCGGGAAAAAGCATGTCGGACCATGCTCAGTGTAGTACTAAAGTAAAGTAAAAAGTTTGAAAGTTACTACATAATATAAAACAAAGTCGCTTAAATCTTTAAAACTACGTAACGGATTTTGATGCGGTATTTTTAATAGATAGAGTCATTGAAGAGGAAGGTTTATATGTATAATAACATCCATTATATAGTGGAGAAATAAGGAGCGAAGCAGCAAATAGAAATGTTGCAAAAACGGGGAAAATTTACGCAGACGAAGTTGCGCGGGTCAGCTAGTTATTAATAAAACGACCGTGTGCATTCGAACAACATACTGGTGTCTAGTTTAATGAAATTTCTCATTCTAGACATGGTTACACTACTAAATTTTCCCCGTTTTTGCAACATTTCTCGTCGCTACTCTGCTCCTATTAGTCGTAGCGCGTGTTATATAGCATGTTATGTTATATAGCCTATAGTCTTCCTCGATAAATGGGCTATCTAACAAAAACATATTTTTTCAAATCGGACCAGTAGTTCCTGAGATTATCGCGTTTAAACAAACAAACAAACTCTTCCGCTTTATAATTTTAGTATATTATATTACTTCTTGTTTCAGCCAATTCATCTATGATGGTAGTGATTTTTATTATAAAAAGGTCGGCCAAAAAGCATCTGACAGTAAGTAAACAAAGTTTAACTAGTTTCAGTATGGAGGAGGGGGGGGTAAGGTGGTTGAGTTGACCAAATGAATACTACCTACCTTTTTGCCGATTCCCCACCGGCTTAAGGCCGTACCCTGACTATAGTATTATATTATCTGTGTCCTGACCAAATTACCTTGAGCATTCGTACCCTCTTCACCGTGCCGTAGCGAATGCGCTCAGTTTTTGGAATAAAATCTTTATAAAATAACGTTTTGGTCGTTTGAAAAAAATTTTTATTAAATTGCCTATCCATTAGTGTAAGAAGCAAATCAAAGAAAATTGTACTTTACGAGGAGATGGATTTTACAATAATTAAGTCAAAATTATGTAGAAATTATTGGATTTTTATTAGTTGATATTTATTTTTGGATAAAGAGCTGCACAAAAGTGCACAAAAAACGGCTAGCGTTGGGTTTAGCACGGGGAAGCGTTTGAACCCCCATATTCTCCCACTGGATATGCTATACCCACGCCCATATGCTATAGGGCCGTGGCTACACACATCAAAAGTGTCTAGGGATCAACATATATTTTTGCAATAACTTTTCTCCTGATTGATTTTTTTTTTTTTATTTCTTTAAGGATTCATCAAATAAAGTGTTTTCGTTTGTCACAGTAACGATAAACCACCTTTGCATTAATAAAGAAATTTGCCATTTTCCTAATAAAGGGATTTTTGACATTTGAACCACTAACATTAAAGTTCGAAAAAAAGACTGAAATAACAGTTTTCTTTAAAATTTTATTGGGTAACTTAAACAATTAATAATCCGTGTTTCTACCGCGAACACTAACAACACAAGAACATCGGTTTGGCATACTCAAAATGAGTTCATCCAAATCACGCTGTGGAATGGCCGCCCATGTTCGTTGCAACAACAAAAAAAGGTCTTCTTGCGACTGGATACCCTCCATATTCGGCAGAGCTCTTCTCTGTAGCATATCATGTGACATTGATGTTAGCTGCGGCGAGAGTCTGTCTTACAACTCTTGCGGTGTGCGGTCGTGCATTATCATGCATTAACTGAAATAAGGGACCGATTTGCACTTGTAGAGGAACGATGACGTCTGATACAATCGTCTCAGCATAAATTTGAGCGTTGAGGTTGCCTCTGATCCAAATCAACTCAGTTCTTCCGCCGATCCAAATACCCGCCCATACCATGATGGTTCCACCACTATAAGGATGGACTTCCTGGCAGGATTTTAATCGCTGTTGGCGTCCAGGGGTTCTCCAGTGTCGTATACGTCTTGTATCCGGTCTCATACCAAAACGAGACTCATCAGAAAAGCACACGAAACGCCATTGTTCTTCTGCCCAATTTCTGTGTTCAAGAGCCCATTGATATCGAATCCTACGATTGTGCATTGCTATAGGTGGTACCCGTAGCGGTCTTCGGGAATGAAGGTTCACTTCATGCAAGCGGTTTCTGACTGTTTGGTCGCTAATTAAGTTCCCTGAAGAGTGATGAAGCCTCACGGCTAACATCATGGCGGTTATTGTTGGACCTCTTCGAGTTAAGATTTGAATGTATCGGTCTTGTCTCCGTGTGGTGCAGCGATACCGTCCTCCATGGCGCTCAGCCACGGTACCAGTGCTTCGGTAACGTGTCCAAAGTCGACTGATAACACTCTGACTTGTATTCAGAGCTAAAGCCACAGTACGTTGCCGGGAACCAGCTTCTATCATTCCCACGGCTCTGAGCATTTCTTCCCTGCTTAAATGACGTCGCCGCTCCATAATAACGTTGGTTTTAATCAGTAGTAGGGAAACAGTAGCACTAATAATGTCTTCAATGCGTTGTATGTTTTTATAGGGAAAATATTGACAGCTGATTTTCATCTTTTACTCGAATTTGATTCACAGTTCCTGATTCAAATTATGAAATGCACCAAAAAGGATCCATATAAATTTATAAAATCATAAATTTATTACAAAGCCACATCTCAATCTCAAGAAATCCGCATAAAAATGCTTGATCCCTAGACACTTTTGATGTGTGTAGTAAGGCATTACCCTACAATGGGACTCAAAAACGCTATGATATATCCGATCGTGTTGAAAATAATTAAGTTGAAACTAGTTGATACGAAGTGTCAACATTTAGCACCTCTTTTGAACTCGTTAAAATTCATATTCGAGCGGATTTTTTATTTCTCACGGTCAATGTGTTTTTTCCAAGTATTTGATGTGTGACATCTGGTCAAGTTGGGGCTGTCGATTATATTATCGTCGGGTTCTCACCGCAGTGGTCGGAAGTGACCTCTCGTTGCCGGCCGTGGTTCTGTCCATGGTCCGGGGCGAGGGGTCGTGGAATGCGGTCGCATCCTTCTGCGAGGACGTCATCTCGCAGAAGGAGGCGGCGGAGCGCGTCAGGGAAGAGAGCTCCCTGGCGGATCCGCTCCGTCGCCGGCGAACCGGGCGGCGTCGGGGCGCATATCTGCGCCTGATGCCGCCTTAGGTAATGTGCCCCGCCCGCGGCCTCTTCCGTGGAGGCGCGGCACCCTGTGTGTATCCAGGTGCCGCGTAGATATGAATGCAATAACATCGCATCCGGGCATTGCCACTGGGCGGGCCGCCGACGATATAACAAATTCCGGCGGCCCGTTCGCGAAGGTGGCGGGCGATACACGGCGGGGGGGGGGGGGGGGGGGCTGTCGATTAAGTTATTTTTAGAACAGGTTAGTTGTAAAGGATTAGTGTAGTTTTTATTTTCATTGCTACCTGTTTTAGAGAACGCCAATTTATGAAATTTCTTTTACGTAATTGTTTTTAACCTTTCGCGATTTTTATATTCGTTTATATTAGAATATTATTGGGACTTAATCGTGTAAAATTTAAAGGCACGAAACTTTTATTTTTTGATAAAAGTTTCGATTGAAAATAAAAGGTTCGTATTCACGCGATTTATTAAATTTTCTGGTAATTAATTTGTGTTCCCCCTGGACACAAATTATGCAACTTTCGGAGCGGATTATTTCCGAAAATATTCACTATATATACCTAGAATATTTTTACATTTTGCCTATTTACTTATTTCTGTTTGGTGTTTGTTAAATAATAAAGAATACTAATAAAATTATAATAAAAAAGAGTTAGGTACATAGTTCAAAGAAAATAAATATTACGTCCGTTCTATTACCATACACATAGCGGCGGTAGCGTAATGGCTAAGGCATAGGTCTCGCAATCGTGAGGTCGCGGGTTCGAATCCTACCTAGTATACTACCGATGTGAACCCACTCCTAACACAAGCCATTGAGCTTAGCTCGAGGGGTTAACAGGATTGCTAGGAATGTGGGACCAAATCCCACATTGCTAGTTATCGTATAAAAAAAAAAAGTAGAGTTAAGTTGTCGCGATCGCGGTTATCTTCTCATTTGAAACGCTTAATACTACTGGGAGGTCCGTAGCTACTACGTGGGCCGGTACTGACAGGGAATTGTCATCAAATATGTCGAAGCGTATCTTGTATGTATGTATGTACCTATGTATGTATGTAATATTCTTTATTACCTGATATCTCACAATTCACTGAACGGATTTTCACAATTAAAACGTCGTCGGTAGATTCGTCTTGATCGCCCAAGTGTTCTTAGATATGTGACGTTTGAAAAAAAACAAACATTTTTTTTTTATTCTTGGGTTTATAGAACATAGTTCTTTACAATTCATTACGATCTAACCTATAAGGCTAATAAGCAATTTTACTCTAACTTAATTTTAGACGTTTACACTAATTTAAAACTAAGAATAATGTTGCACTTTCTTAGAGTCTGATAACATGAAAACACTTGGTTCTTGTGTAAATTTAAAGCACTGTCACTTTTATTTGTTCACTATAACTACACTAACTCAAATGGTTTAGTTATTTTAAGTCTTCGCACTAAATCCGTGTGGTCGGTCAACAGGAATGCCTCGACATTCACGTGGTGACGAAGTCTATATTCATGTGCTTCAGCACTTTTATGGATAATTTGGTGGACTGTATCTATGTTGAGATCACGATGAAGATTTTCATTTTTGATATACCAGGGGGCATTGACAATGTCCCTTAGCACTTTATTCTGAAACCGCTAAATAAACATGGCGGCTGTGAGATGTCAAAATAAAGAGGTGTGAAAAAAAAGTTGTTTTGAATACTGCAATATGGGTATCGAATTAAAAGGCTCATCTTAAGTATTTCAAAAAGGTATAACATGCTTTTTTAATTTTCAATACTTGACAAAGCTGTGATAAAAGTTAGTTGTTACATCGGTTACATCCTATAACCACTAAAATGTTTAAATAAAAAATAAATTATAAAAATTAAAAAAACCGCCTGTACAATAAAGATGGAAACAAGATCCCCTACATAATTAAATAATTTAATGCAGTCGGAGGCACTTTACTAAGTTCATTGAGATTCATTAATGCCTCCGACTGCATGAAATTATATAATTATGTAGGGGATCTTGTTTCCATCTTTTTTGTGCAGGCGGGTTTTTTTATTTTAATATTTTTTTTTTAGAATGCCTGGAGTACATAATCCCAATTTTCTTAAAAGACTGTCATTTAAACGGTGCCAGGAGTCGAAAACGGATAAAAAACGACTATCAAAATTGCTTTAATTATGAAGCCCTGGATAATGACACTATGGATCAATGGACCATTCCTAACTCGGTAAGATCAAACATTGGGTAGTTGATTACAATAAAAGTAAATTATTTTATACTAATCAGGTAATAGTTGATCTTAGAACGCTCTGGGGGTCAATTCATGTACCTACTTATTTAAAGCAGTGCAGTTGCAGTTAAGTTTCGATTAAAACGGCCATTTTTGTATTCTTGTAAATTTGGGATCGATCTCAAATACGCCTGCGTCAAGTATGCGTCTCGAGAGCGCATTAACGACATTCTAGTACGGTGCGCAAGCGTTTTTAAGATCGATGCCAAAGTTACAAGAATACAAAAATGGCCGTTTTAATCGAAACTTAACTGCAACTGCACTGCTTTAAATACGTGAGTTGGCCTCCTGGAAATAAGTGTTCTTTTACAATTTAACATGTAATGATTTGACGATAGGAACTTATGACGTCATAGGTTCCTATTCCATATACATTTGCAATGCCTCTGTTACAGAAAGAGTTGCTACACATATATTCGTGCTTGCATCACACTGGCTCAAGATCTGGAAAATCCAATTTTCTTTTCTTAATGCTTTCGTACTTACTTAGTTTAAAGGGGCTTCTAAACGGGCCATTTTTTTACGGCAATTTGTGGCAGCACTATTGCTCGGCCAATAATGGAAATTGGCAATTGTATGGCGCATGATTCAGTCTCCTAAATAGGCGACTCAATCCGGCAACAATAAAATAGAGAGTGACTAAAACTACAACAAAATTGGCCTGTGAACATTGCGGAAAATCGATCGCTCAGCGATCGTCCGGCAACCATCAAATCAACATTGGAGAGTACTGCCATTTTTAATGTTTTGCATTGTTTAATTTTTAATGGCCACAGCATTACCGCCACAAATTGCCGTAAAAAATGACCCGTTAAAACCATTTGTTTAATTTTTAATTTGCAAGATGTGATGACATTTATGTTTAATTTGTATGGAGCGTGAATTTTCGATGTGATTTTGTAAAAACGTTTTCATTTGATAGCACAACCGTTTATTACCTATAAAATAAAAAAAAAATAGTTACCTATAAAATCATTAACCCTAAACGGTTAATAATTTTATAGGTAACTATATTTTTTTTATTTTATCCCTTCAAGATCATGACACGATAAAAGGTATTTCCGGATCCGTCCTTTATCAAAAGGTATGAAGCCTTCAAAATATGAGGAAATCAGTAACAAATTTACCTATCCGTTGTCTTGGTTTTTAAAACTTTTTAACAAAAAATATTACCGACTTCAAAAATAAATACCTACAAGGCAACTAAAAAGCAAAACTTAACAAAAACAAATTAAACATTTTGATGTTGCTATGATAGAAGCATATAATTAAGTGTGAATACTACTAATAGTGAATCAACTCCTTTAAAGTAGCGCAAAACGCGACTCGTTGAGATTACGCTAGGGTTGACACAAAAAAACAATAAAATTAAATACTTATTGAAAAGTTTATTGATTTAATAATAGTTACAGACGGATGATTTTTTAGTGGGGGCAGGTCCCACACTGCCTCCAGCGTCTGCCCCGGGTGCTGGAGGTGTGCGTTAGGCATTTTTTACGGCCATAAAAAAGGTAGCCATCGCCGAGGTGTACTGATGATGACTGAAATGCACTCCATATGAATTTCACATGCTTTCAATGTTGCATACTTTCTTTGGGCACCCCTCCCGAAGAAAGTACTGGATCCGCGCCTGTATAAAGCGTTAAGTTTTAAATTGTTATTTTTTAGGTAACAACGACAACGACAAAAAGACCTGACTTCATCACTACAGGTATGGTAAAATTCTAGATATGTTAGACATGTTATAAACAATGTGTAACAGAGAAGTTGACATTGACAGCAGCTGTCAGTGTATATTATAAACTAGGTTACAGCCCTACGGCGGCTTCGCCCGCGTGGATGCCAGATTGTTACCAAAATATTTTAACGGCAAAGTTTCATACTAACTTTGCACCCCCGTTTTACCCCCTTAGGGGGTGAATTTGCAAAAATCCTTTCTTAGTGCTCCCCTACGTTATAAAAGGAGCTCCTGTGCAAAATTTCAAGTTTCTAACCCTTATAGTTAAGGCTGGGCCTGGGCCCCTTGACAAATGCCATTCTATTCGATTAAAGTTTACGCTAATCGAATAGAATGACGTCATTGCGCGCGTACAACTGCTAATTTCATATTAACAATTTTCGTATTTACAATGTTGCGCGCGCCATGACGTAATACTCTTCGATTAGCGTAAAATCTAATCGAATAGAATGCCATTCGTTAATGGGCCCTGCGTTGATATGTCAGACAGTCATTCAGCTACTCCTTGAATAAATGTATAGATATTGCACCTACCATAGTGCCTTATATAACTATTGCATTCTGTGGCCAATGCTTTAAAATTGACCACTCTCTAGAAAGAGACAACGCTACTTTGTGGACAATACTGAGTTTTTTCTCTCTTTCACGCATGGCGCAGTCCTGGTCTATACATCAATTAAGTTAGTTGCTACGTCGGTTTCATCCTACAACCATTATAAAGTATTAAATAAAAAAAAAAAAAAAAAAAAAATGCCTACATGATCCCCTAATTGAGACTTGGGATCTCACAATATTAAGTTCATCGAGATTCATTAATGCCTCAGACTGCACGATATTACTTACTTAGGTAGGTATCTTATTTGCATTTTTACTGCGCAGGCGGGTTTTATTTATTTTTTAAATTTATTTTTTTACAAACAAAAAATTACATGAGGTCCATTTTGACACTTCTCAGAATGTAATTAACCAATTTTCACTTTAATTAAATATAATTTAAACTTGATGTTTTAAAGGAAGCTCTATGTCTGCATACTTCTCGTACAACGCCTTTGTAAGAGAATTTCCTGAAATGGTAAGTCAAACATTTTTATTAAAGAAATGTTTCCGAACGTACTATGCATTTCAAATGAGAATGACGCGATCGCGATAACTTCACTCTGTACTTGTCAAAATAGTACTGCTAGCAACAAAAACTCCCAAATCGGGTAAAGTACGTATGTGTATGGTAATGAAACGGACGTAATATTTATTTTCTTTGAACTATGTACATTTTTCTTTATAATAATATTATTAGTATTCTTTAATACATATTTAATAAACACCAAACAGAAATAAGTAAATAGGCATATTTAGAATATTCTACACTTTTGTGATTTTTCAGTCAGACGTGATATTTTTTTTCAACTAAAACTATATCTGTAATAATATATAGTAAAATACAGTGCTTATGTATAGTTCATTAGAGTTGATAGGTATTTCTGTGTAATACTAATGGTACCTTTTTACGAATCATTTTATTGCTGACGTCATACCATGAAGTTGCAGTCGTAATGCGAATCAAAATGTCATCATGACAGTTATCAACTCATTTGAAACGCATAGTAGTAAATTATTTCTACGGAGGCAATCCGGGGCCTCGTTTAAAAAGCCGCCAAATCGCATATTTGATGACATGGTTATGGTCTTGGCACACTGCCCTGCACTACCTTGCGGGATCCGTGGCGACGGAAACTTGCGCGTGATTGCGGGAGTGCAGAATCAGATTAACAATCGCTGGCGCGTGATTTACAACACCGCACGTTTTCTGTATGTTGCACTATGCATGTTTTCTATACAAAGCGAAGTAGTTACAAGCAGTGTAAGAACACACACTCCCGCGCTACGCTCCGTGACTGCCTCTGTGGCGCGGTGGGAGTGTATCCGACTGCTACGCAAGAGGTCGTGGGTTCGATCCCCACCCAGGATAAAACTTTGTGTGATGAGCACGATGGTTTATTCTGTGTCTGGGTATTAATTATCTATATTGTATGTATTTATAAATATATAAGTATGTTTATCAGTTGTCTGGTTTCCATAGTACAAGCTCTGCTTAGTTTGGGATCAGGTAGCGTTGTGTGAGTTGTCCCAAGATATTATTATTATTATTATAAGCAATTGGCAGTGTGCCAATCGCCTAACGCTATGTTGAAAGTGTTGAAGGGGGTGGCAAATTACTATGCCAAATGAATTGCACCCAAGATCTTGCGACGTAGGTACTTATAATGGCCGATGTCGAGTAAAATTAATTCAAGCGCTCCTTAACATCGTCAGCGTTATGATATTTTTTGCCCTGTATCGAAATAACCCTGGTTCCGACACTGTATTCCTAGTCACCCAACTCATATAATTAACTAGCTGTCCCGCGCGATTCGTCTGCGTTAATTTTCCCCGGTTTTTAAACATTTTTATTGCTGCTAGTAATATTATAAAGCTGAAGAGTTTGTTTGAACGCGGTAATCTCAGGAACTACTGGTCCGAATTAAAATTTGTCTCACTGTTGGATAGCTCATTTATCGAGGAAGGCTATAGGCTATATAACATCACGCTACGACCAATAGAAGCGGAGCAGCAATGAGAAATGTTGCAAAAATGGGGAAAAGTTACGTAGATGAAGTAGCGCGGGTCAGCTAGTAATATTATAAAGCTGAAGAGTTTGTGTGTTTGTTTGAACGCGGTAATCTCAGAAACTACTGATCCGAAATGAAAAATTATTTCACTGTTGGATAGGCTATTTATCGAGGAAGGCTATAAGGCTATATAACATCATGCTACGACCAATAGAAGCGAAGCAGCAATAAAAATGTTTAAAAACCGGGGAAAATTAACGCAGACGAATTGCGCGGGACAGCTAGTTAATTATATGAGTTGGGTGACTAGGAATACAGTGTCGGAACCAGGGTTATTTCGAGACCGGGCAAAAATATCATAACGCTGACGATGTTAAGGAGCGTGTTAGAAGCTTGTAGGGAACGTAGAGGTTGTAGAAGGTGTAAGCTGATAATTATAAGAAAAGCTTTGATAGAATTGCTACGAGTATGTCGTAGCAATTGTATGTATGTAAAGCTTGTATAGATTTAGAACTACAATATACTATCTCACGTCAGGAATATTGACTACATGTGTGTCATTTGAGAATGTAGCATAATGAGTTGTAACCAAAACTTACTGAGGGATAATGGTTCTACAGAACAGTATCATAATTGGAAGACCTTGTTCTGTTCAAGAAATGTCAGGATGTAATGTGTGTGTCTGTATATTGTTTAAGGTTCCTATCACTCAGTTCAGTATTGTCGGGGTATCTATTCAGGGTAGTATAGAATAATACAAAGTAACAAATGGCAAACAGCATTATATTGTCAAAATACAATTCGCTCTGGTTATATCAAGGAATTGGAGTAGGGAGGTATGCTAGTGTCACTTCCAAGAGGACCTATTGCCTAGGAAAAGAAGTGATAAGAAAACTAGGCCGTCTCCTAACAAAACATTTGCCATATACATTTGCTAATATGATATTTACATAAGCAATCTGCAATGTATCTAATTGACTGAGACTTAGATATACCATTGCAATGTCTTACTATATTACTACAAGGCAGATGATTCACAATTTACAGGACAATAGACAATTAGACACATTGCAATATCTTTTCATCAGTCAATCAGCTAGTATACACAAACATTATACATAGTATAGAAAAACACTATTTATATAATACAATAGAAACAATATAAAGTAACTTTGAATAAGGATCGTACCTTCGCCGTCGGATGACACCAGAGAAAAGAGGGCTAGGTCAGAATTTGTCCTGCCTTTATACTTTCTACTCACATTTTCTATTATGTGGGTAGAATGCCACAGTTATAACTTTTTAGGTACATTATAGATATTAAGCAGTGTTTTTAACATCATTCTATACTTAAATCGTTATACAACAATTTATATAAAGATATAGACACTAGATTACATAATCCAAACAATACAAATATTAACTGTAATAATTAATTGTTTCATCAAATACCTACCCTGTTTAATAGGTACATCTGTGATAAAAGAGTTTAGTCTAATTCATTAATGATATTATCAGTTGCAATTACATTTAGTATATTCATTCCAGCCTTTGCAATGCATTCTCATGTCTAATATCATAAGCATCATAAACAACTGACACAGTATTAATCACAATACAAACATCATCCTAAAATATCTGTGGGTACATCTATAATATAAATAATTGGTTTATTAGATCTTTGAATTGTTCTGTGACACGAGTAGGTATTTCATACAGTATAATATAACTACCAAACATATTTTTGCAGACACGGATGATCTTATAATCATCGCTATGATAACCAGTCAATACATTGTGATGGTTACACCGTCATCAGACTCCAGACCACCTCTCAAACTTATAAAACAGTTCCATCAAACCTTCGTTCGGTTTTATACAACATCACATAAACTGGAACAATCAATATTCCAAAACACATCTACATAGTAGATCAATATCCAACACATGGATTGATTATATATATGGCTATTTACATAGCCATATAGCCCCATATCTAACAAGCGCTTGGATTAATTTTACAAAGCTGTCCAGCGCAACTTCGTTTGCGTAAATTTTCCCCGTTTTTGAAACATTTCTCATTGCTGCTCCGCTCCTAGTAATCGTAGCGCGATGTTATATAGCCTTCCTCGATAAATGGGCAGTGTTGACTCACAATTAGTATTTACTACATTACCTACTTGCGTTTTCCTTCATCATGACTCTTCCTATCTCTATAGAAATCTATACCATGATTATAAAGCTAAAGAGTTTGTTAGTCTCAGGAACTACTGGTTCGAATTGAAGAATTCTTTTACTGTTGGATATATTATCGAGGCACGAGGCGATCAATAGGAACAGTGCAGCTATAAAAAATGTTGCATAAACAGGGAAAAATTATGTGCATCTGGATCGAGGGCCCATTTTTTAAATCCTTACACGAAATAAGATTTACCTACAGGGAAATTGGTTAAAAATAGCAAAAACCTAAAGCAAAGGGCCATGAATTTCTTAAACGTGAATCAAAACTGCTATGAATTAACTTGGGTCCTCAATCCAGACGCGTGCATAAAGTGGCATAGCTTAAATCTTAGAAAGTGCTATCTCTGGGCACAGATAATATAGGTAATACTCTGGGTTAATCGTTTTTATTTAGGAATTTAGTTAAGAATTTCCTAAATATTTTAAGAAATTTCCTAATCTGGGTCCTTATTCACTAAGTTTTTTTTCGATTTTGCGGCAAGACCACGCGAATTGGCGCATGCGCGGTACGCCAAAGATGTCCGCGCGCATGCGCGATGCATGACTAAGCGCAGCTTTCTTTAAACCATCATGTCAATATTTTGACAGTTAAAAGCGCGGGCTATATATATATATATGGAACCTGTAGAATACAATATACAGATTTATGGCGGTATATCTATGACGAAGTTGCGCGGGTCAGCTAGTCAAAATATAAAATTGGTTCAGTTTATACGTCAAAACGTATCAGACGGAGTTCATTTACATTTATAATATCAGTTAGAATGGTTTATGTAATTACTATTGCTGTACCTCTTTCTCCACAGGCATTGTTAGGTTATGGAAGTACATTACAACGGGCTCAGTGGCTGTGTGGAGGCTCCGTGATCAGTCCAAGGTTCATTCTCACTGCTGCACACTGCATATCTAGTCCTGCACTGTATGTATATCTTATTTTAGAAAATATTTGCACCATAATCTGATAAAATTCTTTTTCAACTGACTTCAAAAAGGCGGTTCTCAATGTTTTTTTTTTTTTGTATATTTGTTCACTGATTACGCAAAGACGGCTGGACCGATTTGAAAAAATATTTTTGTGTTTGATAGGGTATACTTCCAAGTTGATCCCATTGTCATCAGATCACGATCTGATGATGGGACCCTGGAGAAATCGAGGGAACTCTTCAAATATTAAAGGCACACCTACAGTGATTTGATATGATTTGACCTAGAATAACAAAAACAAATAAAACATTTTGAAGTTGGTGCCGATAACATAAAAACTACTATTTCATGGATGGAAGTTGCGAGACCGATGCCTTAGCCATTAGGCTACCTTTTCGGGGTGTAACAGCAGTAATATGATTAGTTGTTTTTGATCACAGGACATTTAGCGTCACCCCTCACCCCGCAAATTTCTTGTCAGTCTTGTCTTAAAAATCTGTCCACAGAGGTCCTGTTCAATTCATAGCACTGGGTATTCTGATGCGGAACGACAGTCCTGAAACATTATGTACGGTGAAGAGAATAATCCCTCACCCTCGGTACAAGTCACCCAGCAAGTATCACGACATAGCCTTGCTGGAGACCAATGAGAAGTAAGTATATCCACAAAATGGAACTAAGGACATGATAAAGGTAGCAGAGGGCTGTAGGATGCAGACCTCAAAATCAGTCATTGTGGAAGTCCTTGGGATAAGACAATGTTCAGCAATGATGTAATCAGGCTGATGGTGATGTTGATTAACACAGCGCGGGAAATATCATGATTTGGTACCTACGAAAACTAGGCTGAGTCTATAACGCGACTAGCATAGGTGGATCCAAAACACGTGCGTTTCTTTTGCGTTTCCGCGGCAAGCCCGTGCGAACTGTCAAAATCTTGTCATAATAGTAAATAGAGCTGCGCTTAGAAATGCATGTACGCGCATGCGCGGCAGACATCTTTGAGCGCACCGCGCATGCGCCAGTTTGCACGAGCTTGCCTCGAATATGGAAAAAAACCGGACAAGAGCATGTCGAACATGCTCAGTGCTCTCTAGCTCAAATTAAAAACCCGTAAATTATTAAACAATAATAATAAATTATTAAAATATAATTATTCATGTAAAGTAAAATGGACATAAACAACATTTTAAATTCAAAATCTTGATTGCAAAATGTTATATTTGAAAATTACAAGTTAATTAAATATTTAAAATTATATTAAAATAATAATAAATATGATTTTTTAAAATAAATAAACACACTAAAGGTATGTTGACTGCCAAGTAAAATCAGTCTCTTTTTATGAAATGTCAAAACGACAAGCTATATAGAAATTTGTATGGTATAGAAATAAAAACCTATCACGTCATAAGTTTCTTTAATAATCTATACTAAGTAATAATAAAAAGCTGAAGAGTTTGTTTGTTTGTTTGAACGCGGTAATCACAAGAACTGCTGGTCCGAATTGAAAAAATATATTTTTGTTGGGTAGCCCGTTTATCGAGGAAGGATATAAAGCCTATCCTCCATCACGCGACGACCAATAGAAGCAGAGCAGCAAAGAAAAATGTTGCAAAAACGGGGAAAATACGAATAAAATACGGCATACGAAGTTGCGTGGGTTAGCTAGTATATTAATAATCTTTATTTCTTTAACAATAGTGGTTAACAATTAGGTGGAGTTCGGGGTCTCCTGAGCATTCTATTCGATTAGAATTTATGCCAATCAAATATAATGTCGTAGTGGCGCGCGCACAACTGTTCGTCGCATTTATGATCAATTTTCGTATTTACAGTGTTGCGCGCGCAACGACGTCATTCTATTCGATTAGCGTAAACTCTGATCGAATAGAATGCCATTTGTCTAGAGGCCCTGTTTAGCAAAAAAATGCCTGTAGTAGTAGACTCCGCTCTTCCATAGCCTAACAAAATATTTTTTTATTTTTTTTTTACAATTAAGCAAAAGTAAAGAAATATTGTTGATATTTAAAACTATACTTAAACTACAAAATGTCGCGCATGTCCTATCGTCAAATCATTACTCTTAGTATTCGTTTTCATGCTATTAAATTCAAAAACATGTTAAAAAGTAAAATAACAGTTATTTTTAGAGCATTTTAAGATCTACTATTACTTGTACAATAATTGCATTTTGAATGATAGAAAAAATTGAAATCCAGACCCAGGAATCGAACCCGAGACTTCCGTAGCCAAACCGGGGCCAGAAGCGAGCGTTTCTTTATTTATTTATTTTTTTTTTGTTTTTTTTTTTATTTACTTATTATGACGTATAATAATTTTAATGTTTCAGGATAAAATTCGATTATGTGTTACCGTTATGTCTATATGATGGCAGTTTACCACGACACAAGGTAGAAGAAAATAAGGCTAAAGCTACGGGGTGGGGACTCCTAGGACCTAAAAAAGATTTAGCGGTTACATTGCAAGTGGTAAGTAAGAGTATTATATTATTTGTGACATAAGTATTACGAAAATATATAAATTACGGGTCTTAATCGTGTGAATAACTAAAAGTAAAATACCTTGTTTATTGTCCAACGTTTCGACCGTATTGTACCGGCCATGGTCACGGGTTCAGTCTAGCCGTGACCACGATCGGTGCAATTGTGCAATTCACGCGAATAAGTTCCGAAATACATCTAACTAGCTGTCACGCGCAACTTCGTCAGAGTAAATTTTCCCCGTTTTTGCTACATTATTCATTGCTGCTCTGCTCCTATAGAAATGTATCTATCGGTTACGCTTTTACGCTCAAACAGCTAAACCGATTTAGATTAAATTTGGTATTGCTATATTTTGAGTCCCGGGAAGGATATAGGATAGTTTTTATCGCGGTAACCGACATCGACGCGGGCGGAGCCGCGGGCGAAAGCTAATATAATATAAAGAAAAGCCCCACAAAAGAGAGGTACGAATCATTCGATTCTATGTCGTACTTATTTATTTCAGGTGGATTTGACAAAGATAAGTGATGAGGAGTGCGCAGCCATATACCGACCTAACAGGAACTTGATGAACGGGTACGATCCCGTCACACAACTCTGCTACGGAGATAAAGTTAACTCCAGCGACACTTGCCAGGTATACTAATCATCAGCCTATCGCTGTCCACTGCTGGACATAGGCCTCTCCAATTACACGCCACTTTGTTCTATCCTCGGCTTCTCGAATCCAGCTCCTGCCAGCCGTTTTGCGTAGATCATCACTCCACCTCGGCCAGGGCGTCCTACACTACGTTTGCCGAGACGCGGTCTCCACTTAAGAACTCGTTTACCCCAACGGTTGTCGGTTTTTCGGCTAAGTCCACCTTTGTACAACTTTGTGCATAAAGTTTTAAATAAATAAATAAATAATATGGCTAGCCCACTGCCACTTCAGCTTGCTAATCCTGTAGGCTATGTCGATAACTTTGGTACTCAGAGAACCAGGTATACTATGGAAGAATATGTCACTGAAAATGTCTGTTATACCTTTTTGCAATTTTCAAAAAATTTCAATGCTAACCTCATGCGTGATTCGACCCTACGCACCGTCTACGCCGTATAAGCCGCGCGCGGCTCGCGATCGACCCGATGCACGAAAATGTACCTTAATGGAACGGATCTTTAAAGTTTTGTTTTCTATTTTTAGGGAGACAGTGGTGGACCTTTAATCGAGACTACGGATAAAGGTTGCACACGTAGGCTCATAGGTGTGACGTCATATGGCAAAGAGTGCGGTACCACGAACGGCAGTGCTGGCATCTACACCAGGGTTGAGTACTACGTGCCCTGGATAGAGAGTATTGTGTGGCCTTGATTGTGTTATATGACATTTTTAATAAAATTTGAAACATTATTATTAATGCTTAGGAACATTTTTTTTTACTGTTTGTCTTTCCCTCTGTTTGTACCCTAATTACCTATACCTTTAACGCATTCGCTTCAGTTAATGTATGAAACATTAACTTCCTTAACTGTCCTGTTGAGTTAGAAAGAAGAGTTATTGTATGAGCTGGCAAGGTCAGTGTTCAGTTTTAAACCAATGGACGAGTTGGAAAGTCACAGCACTAGCAGGAGAATTCAGCGAGAAGCTTAAAATTCATTATATTATTTTTCTGGCGTTTCTTGCCAACTACTTTATTATTATGTAAGTACAATAGTTTTATTTTTGAAAGATGGAAAAATTTTATGCCCAGCCCCGGAATCGAAATCGAAATCCCAAGCCTCAAATTCTTCCATCCTTCCTGCTCGCAAGTAGGGCATTCGCTTGCACCATCTAGCCACAACAAAAAGTCGTTATAGTTCTAGTAAACAGTGGCTAGATGACGCAAGCAAGAGTCAAACTAGCGGGCAGGAAGGATAGAAGATGTTTTTTCGTGGGTCTAGCAAGCTAGGGGCCGCAGTGCAATCATAAAAGGTACTGCGCGATAGTGGAATCTCAGGGTCTCGAGGTCTTGGGGCTGGGGTTTAAAAGTCACTGCGCTAACAGAACGACGCAGCGGGAACTTGAAAGACACTGCGCGGAAACTCTCGAACTACTGAGCAAGCTGGTGCTGCAGAGCGGTTTTAAGTGTCACTGTATGAAGGAAGGGGCACAATGTAATCACTGTGCCCCTAAAAGTGAACAAAGAAGCCATTAAGCAAGTTGGAACCACAGCGTTGTCTTAAAAGTCAGTGCACGACGATAAGAACACAGGGCTGACGGGCACAGTGTAAGCTTAAAAACCATTGCGTGAGTAGGGGACCCTTTTTTATTTTTTTTTCTTTTGGCGGGAAAAATTCATGACGAACACCCCCACCGTCCGGGGAAGACGGTGGAGGTAGTGTGGGGTTTGCACCCACTAAAAACCCGCCGTGTATCGCTCGCCACCTTTGCGAACGGGCCGCCGGAATGTGTTATACCGTCGGCGGCCCGCCCAGTGGCAATGCCCGGACGCGATTTTGTTGCGTTCCGGGCATTTCACACCTACGCGGCGCCTGGATACACACAGGGCGCCGCACCTCCACGGAAGGCCGCGGGCGGGGCAGTTTACCCCGTACGCCCGCCCGCAGCCCCACCTAAGGCGGCATCAGGCGCAGATGTGCGCGCCGACGCCGCCCGGTTCGCTTGCGACGGATCGGATCCGCCAGGGAGCTCTCTTCCCTGACGCGCTCCGTCGCCTCCTTCTGCGAGATGATGTCCTCACAGAAGGATGCGACCGCATTCCACGACCCCTCGCTCCGGACCATGGAGTGAGTAGGGGACCCAACGCAACCTAAAAGTCACTGCTCAGACAGAAAGGCGCAAAAGTAAAAGCCCCTGAGCGATCAGGATACATAAATATGCTTTGTAGATTTCTTCAAAGCGTTCGACTCGGTTCACCGAGTCAATTTTCATTTCAATGGCCAACATTACTGGACATGAGCACACCATAACACCTCTTGCACCGGCTCAGGGAGCTCTACGAAGTGGTAATGGCTTCAGTGCGGACAGATGACCTTCTCTCAAACAGTTTCCACTCTAGTGCGGGTACGGTCGGTACGACAGGGATGCATAATATCACCTTTTCTGTCTATACCGAAATTATGGGAAAGTAATACCTTCACTTTACTACGCTACAACTTACACAACGTTAGTTGATCCTAAACTACTTAGGCAGAGCCTTTTTTTTTTTTTTTTTTTTTGTTCGGCGGGAAAAATTCCTGACGAACACCTCCACCATCCGGGGAAGATGATGGAGGTAGTGTGGGGTTTGCACTCACTAAAAAACCCGCCGTGTATCGCTCGCCACCTTTGCGAACGGGCCGCCGGAATTCATTATACCGTCGGCGGCCCGCCCAGTGGCAGTGCCCGGACGCGATGTTGTTGCGTTCCGGGCATTTCACACCTACGCGGCGCCTGGATACACACAGGGCGCCGCACCTCCACGGAAGGCCGCGGGCGGGGCACATTACCCCGTACGCCCGCCCGCAGCCCCACCTAGGGCGGCATCAAGCGCAGATATGCGCGCCGACGCCGCCCGGTTTGCCGGCGACGGATAGGGTCTGCCAGGGAACTCTCTTCCCTGACGCGCTCCGCCGCCTCCTTCTGCGAGATGACGTCCTCGCAGAAGGATGCGACCGCATTCCACGACCCCTCGCCCCGGACCATGGACAGAACCACAGCCGGCAACGAGAGGTCACTTCCGACCACTGCGGTGAGAACTCGACGTTGCCCCTCCCAAGCTGGACAATGCTGGAGGGTGTGCTGCGCCGAGTCCTCACCGCAGTCGCAGTGGTGGCAGGCGGGACTCGGTTCCCTCCTAGCGACCGTGTGCAGGTACTTCCCGAAGCAAAATTAGGCAGAGCCTGTACCAAGGTAACCACACAACTGATAAACATACTTAAATATTTCTTTTAATACATACATAATGGAAATAAATTACGCCCAGGCACGGAATAAACAATCGTGCTCATCCCACAAAGTTTTGTCCGAAGTGGGGATCGAACCCACAACCTCCGGCTTAGCAGTCAGGGTCACTAACCACTAGACAATACCAACAGGCCAGTAAAAAATAACCGGGTAAGAGCATGTCGGACCAGTCAGTGTAGGCTTCCGCAACCTTGAATAATTGCATCAGTAGAAGAGCGTATGTTCATGGCACTTACGCTCTTTTGTTGAGAAACGCAGTTTTTCGGAAATAACTTCATGGCAGTATAACCGATCATGTTCAAAATAATTTTAGTTTAAAGTATTTGATTCACCTTTGTGATTTTTTTAAATATTTTTTGGTCACACGGCTTTAAAGTTAAGGGAGAAGGGGACACAATTTATGCAACTTTCGGAGCGATTATTTCCAAAAAATTAACAAAAAAATGTTTATTAGAAACCATATTATTCAATTTCAATTCAATTTGTTTATTGGCAGATAACAGAGATCCATATTGTTAGTAAAATGCTTATATCTAATGTGAGTAAATAATTCAAATAATGTTTATTCTAAGTAATATTCGACGTTATAAAAGAAGAATAAATTAAAAAAGAAGAGTATGTTTTTGCTATATTTGTATCTAATGCTCTTTGCGCATGTCAGTGACATAGAGGTCCAAGCGACCAGGTCATTAAAAAAAATGCGAATGTAAAGTAATGGTTACCAGAATAAGCATGTTTTCGAACGTATGCTCAGAGTTGTTAATCTATGTTAATGGCGTCTGTCAGTGACACAGTGACGTCACTCTTTAGTAAACACTCGTGAATTAAGTTAAAAAAGAAGAGTATGTTTTTAAAATACCTGTCGTATGATGTAGGTAAGTACCACACGTTGATGTTTGCTGATATCTTTTTCCAGCTTGTTACATGCACGGAGTGCCCCCCCCCCAAATGTTTATTTTATAATTTTGTTTAAATTTATATTATACATAGTAGCGACTACTATAAGACACCTTTCCACCAAATTTCATCAAATTTAAAGATATAAATCACTTCATTATATCACTCACAATATTTGGGTGTAGTGAGAAAAAGTTGTGTTTCGAATGAACCTATTCGACTTCTGCCGCATAGAATGCTACATCTACAATGATCATTTGGCGCGTGGCTGAAATCAGAACTAACACCGCCATCTTGTAAAGCGCTCATGTCAATGTCATCCAAGCGCCAAAAGATCCTTGTATATCTCTAGATTCATTCAAAATAATAGTCGAGTGCGATTGTTTCGTTGAGACGACTGTGATTCTTTCGATTGCTAAAATTGCATAACAATCGCTGCATTTCCTCGATGTAGTTAGGTACGAGTCGACTGAGTTCGAATGGCACCTATTTAACCGAATATTACCAAATCAATGACAAGTTCATTAAAAAAAAAGGAACCGATATTTTCAAAACTCTTTAAAGTAGGAGTTGTTTTCTAAACTAATACTTTGATGGTAAGTAAAGTGAATGCAGTTAAGTGCGAATTTTGCAAAAATACCATCGACTGTGGTTTGTTAGATAATAACACCATAAGTTGTGATTTAACTAGAAATCGAGGATAACCTTAACAATCGATAAAACATTTCGCCATCGCACGTCACTATGTAGGTACCGCTTCATTCACTACCATACTACTATTAAAAAAAATGTCCTATCCGAATACTAGAAAATCATGTGTCGTGCCAAAATGTACAAACACAACCACGACTGCGCCGGAAAAGTTTTTTTTCTTGTTACAATGGATGTCAAAATACGGAAGAAATGTACAAGTTATGAAGAGGTTAGATCCCTTTGGAGATAAAAGCAAAGTATATTGTTGTGAAGATCATTTCGACGTAAGTATAGTGATTTTACACATTTTTACGCCTTGCGGCAAGGAAATCATTATTTGTCGCTAATTATTGAGATGAGCAAATTGCGACTAAACGGGTTGTTGGAAAATGACGTCACATTCAGTCCCGTGACTGTTAGCGGAACTCAATATATTTATGCGAACATTGAATGCCTTTAAAATCATAAATACTTGTTTTTTATAATAAAATTAAAAAAAGCGTCCATAAATTACCTGAGGTGTTTTTAGCGAATTTTTAACCACCTTTTCCACTAGTGAGATATCGTGAGATTTGGCTTGACTCCCTCCCGCCTCCTAACCTCATGTGAGTCGCTCGCATGACGGGGGGGGGGGGGGGGAGGGGCGGGATCTAATCTATGTAAAGTAAGTAAGTACCTCGAGTGACGAGTTAATTTTACCGCCCTGGTTAATTGAAATTAATACATGAGATTTTCCAAGACCGAAAGAGGTGTCTTGGAAAATCTGACCAAATCTCCAAGTGAGATTTGGTCAGATTCGGCTCGACCTCCTCTGCCCTAAACGCCTCACGTAACTAATAGGCGCCCCCTACGTACCTATTTGTTTAAATTAAAGCTTTTCAGTCGACCCACAGAGCATACTTTTAATAGTCGACCCGTGACCACGGTCGGTGCAATCAAATCAAATCGATCGAAACGTCGGGTAAAAAATAGGTTCGTACCTTTAAATAATTCACGCGAATAAGTCCCGAAATGTATCTACTATGTATAATATAAAAGCTTTACTGTAACTAATTTTCATGTACTTTTACACACCTAATAACATTCCTAACTCCGTTGGTGTTAATAACATGCGGGAAACAGCTACATTAAAAATTTAAACCCTAGATACGTTTTCATAACCTTCTGTACGGCCAAGTGATATGAATCATCCTAAATAGGCATGATGACTGATTTTGAAAAACTACTCTACGATGTTTTAAATCATTATCTTTATCCAAAATATGTCATAATTAATTTTATATTGAAAATTATGGTGTTTATCTAACAAACGACAGTCGATGGTATTTTTTGCAAAATTTACCCTTAACTGCATTCACTTTACCATAAAAGTATTAGTTAAGAAAACAACTCCTACTTTAAAGAGTTTTGAAAATATCGGTTCCTTTTTTTTTAATGAACTTGTCATTGATTCGGTAATATTCGGTTAAATAGGTGCCATTCGAACTCAGTCGACTCGTACCTAACTACATCGAGGAAATGCAGCGATTGTTATGCAATTTTAGCAATCGAAAGAATCACAGTCGTCTCAACGAAACAATCGCATACATACACATCATACATATCAACCCATATGATGGCCCACTGCTGGGCACGGGTCTCCCCAGTAGAACCTACTAGTATGTAGATCCTGGGGGTAATTGCCATAATCGCCACGCTTGGCGAGCGGGTTGGCGATCGCAGTAAGGCTTTAAGTACGCAGAGGACGCTGCTGCCCGTCCTCCGGAGTGAAATCCCTTAGTCGCCTTGACGACACCCACGGGAAGAGATGGGGTGGTACTATTCTTAAGCCGGCACCACACGGCCAATCGCACTCGACTATTATTTTGAATGAATCTAGAGATATACAAGGATCTTTTGGCGCTTGGATGACATTGACATGAGCGCTTTACAAGATGGCGGTGTTAGTTCTGATTTCAGCCACGCGCCAAATGATCATTGTAGATGTAGCATTCTATGCGGCAGAAGTCGAATAGGTTCATTCGAAACACAACTTTTTCTCACTACACCCAAATATTGTGAGTGATATAATGAAGTGATTTATATCTTTAAATTTGATGAAATTTGGTGGAAAGGTGTCTTATAGTAGTCGCTACTATGTATGATATAAATTTAAACAAAATTATAAAATAAACATTTGGGGGGGGGGGGGGGGGCACTTCGTACATTTAACAAGCTGGAAAAAGATATCAGCAAACATCAACGTGTGGTCAACATCATTCGACAGGTATTTTAAAAACATACTCTTCTTTTTTAACTTAATTCACGAGTGTTTACTAAAGAGTGACGACACTGTGTCACTGACAGACACCATTAACATAGATTAACAAATCTGAGCATACGTTTGAAAACATGCATATTCTGGTAACCATTACTTTACATGCGCATTTTTTTAATGACCTGGTCGCTTGGACCTCTAAGTCACTTACATGCGCAAAGAGCATTATTAATATAGCAAAAACATACTGTTCTTTTTTAACTTAATCTTCTTTTATAATGTCGCATATTACTTACAATAAACATTATTTGAATTATTTACTCACATTAGATATAAGCATTTTACTAACAATATGGATCTCTGTTAACTGCCAATAAACAAATTGAATTGAATTGAAATTGAATGATACTTATGGTTTCTAATAAACATTTTTTTTAATTTTTTGGAAATAATCGCTCCGAAAGTTGCATAAATTGTGTCCTTGACTTTTAAGCCGTGTGACCAAAAATTATTTAAAAAAATCACAAAGATGAATCAAATACTTTAAACTAAAATTATTTTGAGTATGATCGGTTATACTGCCATGAAGTTATTTCCGAAAAACTGCGTTTCTCAACAAAAGGGCGTTAGTGCCATGAACATACGCTCTTCTACTGATGCAATTATTCAAGGTTGCGGAAGCCTACACTGACTGGTCCGACACGGTCTTACCCGGTTATTTTTTACTGGCCTGTTGGTCTTGTCTAGTGGTTAGTGACCCTGACTGCTAAGCCGGAGGTTGTGGGTTTCTATCTCCACTTCGGATAAAACTTTGCGGGATGAGCACGATTGTTTATTCCGTGCCTGGGCGTAATTTATTTACATTATGTATGTATTAAAAAATATATAAGTATGTTTATCAGTTGTCTGGTTACCTTGGTACAGCCTCTGCCTAGTTTAGGATCAAATAGCGTTGTGTAAGTTGTAGCGTAGTGAAGTGAAGATATTAATTTCCCTTAATTTCGGTAGAGACGTTAAACAGAAAAGGTGATATTATGCATCCCTGTCGTACGCCCGCACTGGAGTGGAAACTGTTTGAGAGAAGGTCATCTGTCCGCACTGAAGCCATTACCACTTCGTAGAGCTCCCTGAGCCGGTGCAAGAGGTGTTATGGTGTGCTCATGTCCAGTAATGTTGGCCATTGCAATGAAAATTGACTCGGTGAACCGAGTCGAACGCTTTGAAGAAATCTACAAAGCATATTTATGTATCCTGATCGCTCAGGGGCTTTTACTTTTGCGCCTTTCTGTCTGAGCAGTGACTTTTAGGTTGCGTTGGGCCCCCTACTCACGCAATGGTTTTTAAGCTTACACTGTGCCCGTCAGCCCTGTGTTCTTATCGTCGTGCACTGACTTTTAAGATAGCGCTGTGATTCCAACTTGCTTAATGACTTCTTTGTTCCTTTTAGGGGCGCAGTGATTACATTGTGCCCCTTCCTTCATAGAGTGACACTTAAAATCGCTCTGCAGCACCAACTTGCTCAGTAGTTCGAGAGTTTCCGCGCAGTGTCTTTCAAGTTCCCGCTGCTGTTCGTTCTGTTAGCGCAGTGACTTTAACCCCAGCCCCAAGACCTCGAGACCCTGAGATTCCACCATCGCGCAGTACCTTTTATGATTGCACTGCGGCCCCTAGCTTGCTAGACCCACGAAAAAAATCTTCTATCCTTCCTGCCCGCTAGTTTGACTCTTGCTTGCGTCATCTAGCCACTGTTTACTAGAACTATAACGACTTTTTGTTGTGGCTAGATGGTGCAAGCGAATGCCCTACTTGCGAGCAGGAAGGATGGAAGAATTTGAGGCTTGGGAAATCTCGATTTCAATTCGGGGTCTGGGCTTAAAATGTTTCCATCTTTCAAAAATAAAATTATTGTAATAATAAAGTAGTTGGCAAGAAACGCCAGAAAAATACTATAATGAATTTTAAGCTTCTCGCTGAATTCTCCTGCTAGTGCTGTGACTTTCCAACTCGTCCATTGGTTTAAAACTGAACACTGACCTTGCCAGCTTATACAATAACTGTTTTTTCTAACTCAACAGGACAGGTAAGGAAGTTAATGTTTCATAACACTTTCGTGGACACACACACACACACACACACACACACACAGCAGAACGGTAAATTTAAAGGCGAAAATTAGTTTCCTTTGACCTTTTGTCAAAACCTTACTATCACGTAGACTTACTTTTTTTACCATTGTAAAAATTAATTCAATTATTAGTGCCAAAACGTTTTCAGACGATGACGTAATAAAACGTTTACGTCATATTGTATTTTATTTAATTATTAATCAACAAAACGAATCGATACGTCAAATCATTGGAAAATTGAGTTTATTTGTGTCATTTTAGAAAACTGTCTGCGAACGTGTTAAAGGTATAGGTAATTAGGGTACAAACAGAGGGAGAGAAAAACAGTAAAAAAAAATGTTCCTAAGCATTAATAATAATGTTTCAAATTTTATTAAAAATGTCATATAACACAATCAAGGCCACACAATACTCTCTATCCAGGGCACGTAGTACTCAACCCTGGTGTAGATGCCAGCACTGCCGTTCGTGGTACCGCACTCTCTGCCATATGACGTCACACCTATGAGCCTACGTGTGCAACCTTTATCCGTAGTCTCGATTAAAGGTCCACCACTGTCTCCCTAAAAATAGAAAACAAAACTTTAAAGATCCATTCCATTAAGTCGTTCGTCGTAAGCCGCGCGCGGCTCGCGATCGGCCGCGATGCACGGAAATGAACTTTAAAGGTTCATTTCCGTGCACCGCGGCCGATCGCGAGCCGCGAGCGGCTAGAAGTTACGTCAGAAAGAAGAAAAAAATCTAAGTTATAAAGAGACATTTTGCGAAAGAGACAATTTGCGGGACGGTGCGTAGGGTCGAATTACGCATGAGACAATTTTTCAAACATGTTACATACACCTAAATTAGCATTGAAAATTCTTGAAAATCTCAAAAAGGTATTACAGATATTTTCAGTGACATATTCTTTCATAGTATACCTGGTTCTCTGAGAACCAAAGTTATCGACATAGCCTACAGGATTAACCGACAACCGTTGGGGTAAACGAGTTCTTAAGTGGAGACCGCGTCTCGGCAAACGTAGTGTAGGACGCCCTGGCCGAGGTGGAGTGATGATCTACGCAAAACGGCTGGCAGGAGCTGGTTTCGAGAAGCCGAGGATAGAACAAAGTGGCGTGTAATTGGAGAGGCCTATGTCCAGCAGTGGACTGCGATAGGCTGATGATTAGTATACCTGGCAAGTGTCGCTGGAGTTAACTTTATCTCCGTAGCAGAGTTGTGTGACGGGATCGTACCCGTTCATCAAGTTCCTGTTAGGTCGGTATATGGCTGCGCACTCCTCATCACTTATCTTTGTCAAATCCACCTGAAATAAATAAGTACGACATAGAATCGAAAGATTCGTACCTCTCTTTTGTGGAGCTTTTCTTTATATTAGGTACACTAGCTTTCGCCCGCGTGGATCGTGTCGGTTATCGCGATAAAAACTATCATATGTCCTTCCCCGGGACTCAAACTATCGCAATACCAAATTTAATCTAAATCGGTTTAGCTGTTTGAGCGTGAAAGCGTAGTTACTTTCACATTTATAATATTAGTATGGATAGTATGGATGACTAGCTGTGCCCGCGATATCGTCCGCGTGAACATGCAGTGCTGCTGAGTTCCAATAGACGTAAGCGTGATGGTAAAAGTAGCCTAAGTTACGTCTTACATTATCAACTGTCTGAGAGCGAGAGTCTCGTCAAAATCTATCACGTCAATTCACGTATTTAAAGCAATGCAGTTGCAGTTAAGTTTGGATTAAAACGGCCATTTTTGTAACTTTGGGATCGATCTCAAAAACCTAACTGCAACTGAACTGTTTTAAATACGTGAATTGTCCCCCTGGTCGTGCGCCTGATGGTAAGCGTCTCGCTGCAATAATGTCAGTGCCACCCAAATCCTCGTTTGGCAAAGATCTGAATATCACTGAACTACGCTCCTTTTTTGAGACATTATTACCTATATACACTTGCTACAATTTACTTAGACTTTAAACAGAAACACATCAGTCATCACTATATATACATACTATACATGTATGTATGTATAGTGATGACTGATGTGTTAACATCACTATTTAAGGTTCATTTCCGTGCATCGCGGCCGATCGCGAGTCGCGCGCGGCTTACGACAAGCGTCTGACGCGCGCGGCCGATGCGACAGGCCTCTTACTTACCACTTGCAATGTAACCGCTAAATCTTTTTTAGGTCCTAGGAGTCCCCACCCCGTAGCTTTAGCCTTATTTTCTTCTACCTTGTGACGTGGTAAACTGCCATCATATAGACATAACGGTAACACATAATTGAATTTTATCCTGAAACATTAAAATTATTATACGTCATTATAAGTAAATAAAAAAAAAAAATAAAGAAACGCTCGCTTCTGGCCCCGATTTGGCTACGGAAGTCTCGGGTTCGATTCCTGGGTCTGGATTTCAATTTTTTCTATCTTTCTAAATGCAATTATTGTACAAGTAATAGTAGATCTTATAATGCTCTAAAAATAACTGTTATTTTACTTTTTAACATGTTTTTGAATTTAAAAGCATGAAAACGAATACTTACTAAAAGTAATGATTTGACGATAGGACATGCGCGACATTTTGTAGTTTAAGTATAGTTTTAAATATCAACAATATTTCTTTACTTTTGCATAATTGTAAAAAAAAAAAAAAATTTTTAAGCTATGGAAGAGCGGAGTCTACATTTTTTTGCTAAACAGGGCCTCTAGACAAATGGCATTCTATTCGATCAGAGTTTACGCTAATCGAATAGAATGACGTCGTTGCGCGCGCATCACTGTAAATACGAAAATTGATGATGAACAGTTGTGCGCGCGCCACTACGACATTATATTTGATTGGCATAAATTCTAATCGAATAGAATGCTATTTGTCTAGGGTCTCAGGAGACCCCGAACTCCACCTAATTGTTCACCACTATTGTTAAAGAAATAAAGATTTTTAATATACTAGCTGACCCACACAACTTCGTATGCCGTATTTTATTCGTATTTTCCCCGTTTTTGCATCACTTTTTTTTGCTGCTCTACTTCTATTGGTCGTCGCGTGATGAAGGATAGGCTATATATGCCTATCCTTCCTCGATAAACGGGCTACCCAACAAAAATATATTTTTTCAATTCGGACCAGCAGTTCTTGTGATTATCGCGTTCAAACAAACAAACTCTTCAGTTTTTTATTATTACTTAGTATAAATTATTAAAGAAACTTATGACGTGATAGGTTTTTATTTCTATACCATACAAATTTCTATATAGCTTGTCGTTTTGACATTTCATAAAAAGAGACTGATTTTACTTGGCAGTCAACATACCTTTAGTGTGTTTATTTATTTTAAAAAATCATATTTATTATTATTTTAATATAATTTTAAATATTTAATTAACTTGTAATTTTCAAATATAATTTAAAATTTTGAATTTAAAATGTTGTTTATGTCCATTTTACTTTACATAAATAATTATATTTTAATAATTTATTATTATTGTTTAATAATTTACGGGTTTTTAATTTGAGCTAGAGAGCACTGAGCATGTTCGACATGCTCTTGTCCGGTTTTTTTCCATATTCGAGGCAAGCTCGTGCAAACTGGCGCATGCGCGGTGCGCTCAAAGATGTCTGCCGCGCATGCGCGTACATGCATTTCTAAGCGCAGCTCTATTTACTATTATGACAAGATTTTGACAGTTCGCACGGGCTTGCCGCGAAAACGCAAAAGAAACCCACGTGTCCTTGGATCCGCCTATGCTAGTCGCGTTATAGACTCAGCCTAGTCTTCGTAGGTACCAAATCATGATATTTCCCGCGCTGTGTTAATCAACATCACCATCAGCCTGATTACATCATTGCTGAACATTGTCTTATCCCAAGGACTTCCATAATGACTGATTTTGAGGTCTGCATCCTACAGCCCTCTGCTACCTTTATCATGTCCTCAGTTCCATTTTGTGGATATACTTACTTCTCATTGGTCTCCAGCAAGGCTATGTCGTGATACTTGCTGGGTGACTTGTACCAAGGGTGAGGGATTATTCTCTTCACCGTACATAATGTTTCAGGAGTGTCGTTCCGCATCAGAATACCCAGAGCTATGAATTGAACAGGACCTCTGTGGACAGATTTTCAAGACCAGACTGACAAGAAATTTGCGGGGTAAGGGGTGACGCTAAATGTCCTGTGATCAAAAACAACTAATCACATTACTGCTGTTACACCCCGAAAAGGTAGCCTAATGGCTAAGGCATCGGTCTCGCAACTTCCATCCATGAAATAGTAGTTTTTATGTTATCGGCACCAACTTCAAAATGTTTTATTTGTTTTTGTTATTCTAGGTCAAATCATATCAAATCACTGTAGGTGTGCCTTTAATATTTGAAGAGTTCCCTCGATTTCTCCAGGGTCCCATCATCAGATCGTGATCTGATGACAATGGGATCAACTTGGAAGTATACCCTATCAAACACAAAAATATTTTTTCAAATCGGTCCAGCCGTCTTTGCGTAATCAGTGAACAAATATACAAAAAAAAAAACATTGAGAACCGCCTTTTTGAAGTCAGTTGAAAAAGAATTTTATCAGATTATGGTGCAAATATTTTCTAAAATAAGATATACATACAGTGCAGGACTAGATATGCAGTGTGCAGCAGTGAGAATGAACCTTGGACTGATCACGGAGCCTCCACACAGCCACTGAGCCCCTTGTAATGTACTTCCATAACCTAACAATGCCTGTTGAGAAAGAGGTACAGCAATAGTAATTACATAAACCATTCTAACTGATATTATAAATGTAAATGAACTCCGTCTGATACGTTTTGACGTATAAACTGAACCAATTTTATATTTTGACTAGCTGACCCGCGCAACTTCGTCATAGATATACCGCCATAAATCTGTATATTATATTCTACAGGTTCCATATATATATATAGCCCGCGCTTTTAACTGTCAAAATATTGACATGATGGTTTAAAGAAAGCTGCGCTTAGTCATGCATCGCGCATGCGCGCGGACATCTTTGTACGTACCGCGCATGCGCCAATTCGCGTGGTCTTGCCGCAAAATCGAAAAAAAACTTAGTGAATAAGGACCCAGATTAGGAAATTTCTTAAAATATTTAGGAAATTCTTAACTAAATTCCTAAATAAAAACGATTAACCCAGAGTATTACCTATATTATCTGTGCCCAGAGATAGCACTTTCTAAGATTTAAGCTATGCCACTTTAAGCGTCTTCTAGACGGTTGGAAACAAGGCTTCCCGCTTAAGCGTCTTCTAGACGGTTGGAAACAAGGCTTCCCGCCAAGGTGACCTTGCTGGTTTCCAACAGTGTATGTATGTAATTTGGTTTGCAACAGCCGTCTACACTGTTGGAAACCAGCAAGGTCACCTTGGCGGGAAGCCTTGTTTCCAACCGTCTAGAAGACGCTTTATGCACGCGTCTGGATTGAGGACCCAAGTTAATTCATAGCAGTTTTGATTCACGTTTAAGAAATTCATGGCCCTTTGCTTTAGGTTTTTGCTATTTTTAACCAATTTCCCTGTAGGTAAATCTTATTTCGTGTAAGGATTTAAAAAATGGGCCCTCGATCCAGATGCACATAATTTTTCCCTGTTTATGCAACATTTTTTATAGCTGCACTGTTCCTATTGATCGCCTCGTGCCTCGATAATATATCCAACAGTAAAAGAATTCTTCAATTCGAACCAGTAGTTCCTGAGACTAACAAACTCTTTAGCTTTATAATCATGGTATAGATTTCTATAGAGATAGGAAGAGTCATGATGAAGGAAAACGCAAGTAGGTAATGTAGTAAATACTAATTGTGAGTCAACACTGCCCATTTATCGAGGAAGGCTATATAACATCGCTCTACGACTAATAGGAGCGGAGCAGCAATGAGAAATGTTTCAAAAACGGGGAAAATTTACGCAAACGAAGTTGCGCTGGACAGCTTTGTAAAATTAATCCAAGCGCTCCTTAACATCGTCAGCGTTATGATATTTTTGCCCGGTCTCGAAATAACCCTGGTTCCGACACTGTATTCCTAGTCACCCAACTCATATAATTAACTAGCTGTCCTAGTCTAGCTTCCGTCGCCACGGATCCCGCAAGGTAGTGCGGGGCAGTGTGCCAAGACCATAACCATGTCATCAAATATGCGATTTGGCGGCTTTTTAAACGAGGCCCCGGATTGCCTCCGTAGAAATAATTTACTACTATGCGTTTCAAATGAGTTGATAACTGTCATGATGACATTTTGATTCGCATTACGACTGCAACTTCATGGTATGACGTCAGCAATAAAATGATTCGTAAAAAGGTACCATTAGTATTACACAGAAATACCTATCAACTCTAATGAACTATACATAAGCACTGTATTTTACTATATATTATTATAGATATAGTTTTAGTTGAAAAAAAATATCAGGTCTGACTGAAAGATCACAAAAGTGTAGAATATTCTAAATATGCCTATTTACTTATTTCTGTTTGGTGTTTATTAAATATGTATTAAAGAATACTAATAATATTATTATAAAGAAAAATGTACATAGTTCAAAGAAAATAAATATTACGTCCGTTTCATTACCATACACATACGTACTTTACCCGATTTGGGAGTTTTTGTTGCTAGCAGTACTATTTTGACAAGTACAGAGTGAAGTTATCGCGATCGCGTCATTCTCATTTGAAATGCATAGTACGTTCGGAAACATTTCTTTAATAAAATTGTTTGACTTACCATTTCAGGAAATTCTCTTACAAAGGCGTTGTGCGAGAAGTATGCAGACACTGAGCTTCCTTTAAAACATCAAGTTTAAATTATATTCAATTAAAGTGAAAATTGGTTAATTACATTCTGAGAAGTGTCAAAAGGGACCTCGTGTAATTTTTGTTTGTAAAAAAATAAATTTAAAAAATAAATAAAACCCGCCTGCGCAGTAAAAATGCAAATAAGATACCTACCTAAGTAAGTAATATCGTGCAGTCTGAGGCATTAATGAATCTCGATGAACTTAATATTGTGAGATCCCAAGTCTCAATTTAGGGGATCATGTAGGCATTTTTTTTATTTTTTTTTTTATTTAATACTTTATACCTAATGGTTGTAGGATGAAACCGACGTAGCAACTAACTTAATTGATGTATAGACCAGGACTGCGCCATGCGTGAAAGAGAGAAAAAACTCAGTATTGTCCACAAAGTAGCGTTGTCTCTTTCTGAGAGAGTGGTCAATTTTAAAGCATTGGCCACAGAATGCAATAGTTCTATAAGGCACTATGGTAGGTGCAATATCTATATATTTATTCAAGGAGTAGCTGAATGACTGTCTGACATATCAACGCAGGGCCCATTAACGAATGGCATTCTATTCGATTAGATTTTACGCTAATCGAAGAGTATTACGTCATGGCGCGCGCAACATTGTAAATACGAAAATTGTTAATATGAAATTAGCAGTTGTACGCGCGCAATGACGTCATTCTATTCGATTAGCGTAAACTTTAATTGAATAGAATGGCATTTGCCAAGGGGCCCAGGCCCAGCCTTAACTATAAGGGTTAGAAACTTGAAATTTTGCACAGGAGCTCCTTTTATAACGTAGGGGAGCAATAAGAAAGGGTTTTTGCAAATTCACCCCCTAAGGGGGTAAAACGGGGGTGCAAAGTTAGTATAAAACTTTGCCGTTAAAATATTTTGGTAACAATCTGGCATCCACGCGGGCGAAGCCGTAGGGCTGTAACCTAGTTTATAATATACACTGACAGCTGCTGTCAATGTCAACTTTTCTGTTACACATTGTTTATAACATGTCTAACATATCTAGAATTTTACCATACCTGTAATGATGAAGTCAGGTCTTTTTGTCGTTGTCGTTGTTACCTAAAAAATAACAATTTAAAACTTAACGCTTTATACAGGCGCGGATCCAGAACTTTCTTCGGGAGGGGTGCCAAAGAAAGTATGCAACATTGAAAGCATGTGACATTGATATGGAGTGCATTTCAGTCATCATCAGTACACCTCGGCGATGGCTACCTTTTTTATGGCCGTAAAAAATGCCTAACGCACACCTCCAGCACCCGGGGCAGACGCTGGAGGCAGTGTGGGACCTGCCCCCACTAAAAAATCATCCGTCTGTAACTATTATTAAATCAATAAACTTTTCAATAAGTATTTAATTTTATTGTTTTTTTGTGTCAACCCTAGCGTAATCTCAACGAGTCGCGTTTTGCGCTACTTTAAAGGAGTTGATTCACTATTAGTAGTATTCACACTTAATTATATGCTTCTATCATAGCTTATTTATACAGCATAGCATAGAAAGGGAGTGCGATATTCTTTTTTTTTTTGTATGTTTGTTCACCGATTACGCAAAGACGGCTAGACCGATTTAAAAATTATTTTTGTTTTGAAAGGTTATACTTCCAAGTTGGTCCCATTCGATCACGGCTGGTGCCGAATAAAACATAAAAACTACTATTTCATGGCACCAACATCAAAATGTTTAATTTGTTTTGTTAAGTTTTGCTTTTTAGTTGCCTTGTAGGTATTTATTTTTGAAGTCGGTAATATTTTTTGTTAAAAAGTTTTAAAAACCAAGGTTACTACTTAAGACAACGGATAGGTAAATTTGTTACTGATTTCCTCATATTTTGAAGGCTTCATACCTTTTGATAAAGGACGGATCCGGAAATACCTTTTATCGTGTCATGATCTTGAAGGGATAAAATAAAAAAAATATAGTTACCTATAAAATTATTAACCGTTTAGGGTTAATGATTTTATAGGTAACTATTTTTTTTTTTTTAAAGGTAATAAACGGTTGTGCTATCAAATGAAAACGTTTTTACAAAATCACATCGAAAATTCACGCTCCATACAAAATAAACATAAATGTCATCACATCTTGCAAATTAAAAATTAAACAAATGGTTTTAACGGGTCATTTTTTACGGCAATTTGTGGCGGTAATGCTGTGGCCATTAAAAATTAAACAATGCAAAACATTAAAAATGGCAGTACTCTCCAATGTTGATTTGATGGTTGCCGGACGATCGCTGAGCGATCGATTTTCCGCAATGTTCACAGGCCAATTTTGTTGTAGTTTTAGTCACTCTCTATTTTATTGTTGCCGGATTGAGTCGAAAAGCCCCTTTAAACTAAGTAAGTACGAAAGCATTAAGAAAAGAAAATTGGATTTTCCAGATCTTGAGCCAGTGTGATACAAGCACGAATATATGTGTAGCAACTCTTTCTGTAACAGAGGCATTGCACCCCCCCCTCTGCCAGCCGCCCAGCCCAGACTCGGCTGAATTACCTTTTTTTTGGGGAATTTGAGAATTTTGACACTGGATCGGAGTGTTTATTCAGGCAATTGCCCACCCTTGGTGGTGGTGGATATGGTGTAAAGGTGTTAAATCAAATGCACCCCACCCCCAGCCATGCGATCGATACACACTTGACCAGTTGAGTCAAATGTTGCCCCCCCCCCCCCCCAAGAACAAAGTTCTGAATCCCCGCCTGCAATGACTAATTAAGCACCTACCTATGTGAGATCTGATGAGTTACAAGACCCGGTATAATAGGGTTGTTGACTGTCAAGTCCAATCAGTCTCTTTTTATGAAATGTCAAAACGACAAGCTCTATAGAAATGTATATGGAATAGGAACCTATGACGTCTTAAGTTCCTATCGTCAAATCATTACATGTTAAATTGTAAAAGAACACTTATTTCCAGGAGGCCAACTCACGTATTTAAAGCAGCGCAGTTGCAGTTTAGTTTCGATTAAAGCGGCCATTTTTTATTCTTGTAACTTTGGCATCGATCTTAAAAACGCTTGCGCACCGTACTAGAATGTCGTTAATGCGCTCTCGAGACGCATACTTGACGCAAGCGTATTTGAGATCGATCCCAAATTTACAAGAATACAAAAATGGCCGTTTTAATCGAAACTTAACTGCAACTGCACTGCTTTAAATAAGTAGGTACATGAATTGACCCCCAGAGCGTTCTAAGATCAACTATTACCTGATTAGTATAAAATAATTTACTTTTATTGTAATCAACTATCCAATGTTTGATCTTACCGAGTTAGGAATGGTCCATTGATCCATAGTGTCATTATCCAGGGCTTCATAATTAAAGCAATTTTGATAGTCGTTTTGTATCCGTTTTCGACTCCTGGCACCGTTTAAATGACAGTCTTTTAAGAAAATTGGGATTATGTATTCCAGGCATTCTGAAAAAAAAAATATTAAAATAAAAAAAACCCGCCTGCACAAAAAAGATGGAAACAAGATCCCCTACATAATTATATAATTTCATGCAGTCGGAGGCATTAATGAATCTCAATGAACTTAGTAAAGTGCCTCCGACTGCATTAAATTATTTAATTATGTAGGGGATCTTGTTTCCATCTTTATTGTACAAGCGGGTTTTTTAATTTTTACCATTTATTTTTTTATTTAATACTTTTTAGTCGTTATAGGATGTAACCGATGTAACAACTAACTTTTATCACAGCTTTGAGCCCTTTAATTTGATACCCATATTGCAGTACTCAAAACAACTTTTTTTTCACACCTCTTTATTTTGACATCTCACAGCCGCCATGTTTATTTAGCGGTTTCAGAATAAAGTGCTAAGGGACATTGTCAATGCCCCCTGGTATATCAAAAATGAAAATCTTCATCGTGATCTCAACATAGATACAGTCCACCAAATTATCCATAAAAGTGCTGAAGCACATGAATATAGACTTCGTCACCACGTGAATGTCGAGGCATTCCTGTTGACCGACCACACGGATTTAGTGCGAAGACTTAAAATAACTAAACCATTTGAGTTAGTGTAGTTATAGTGAACAAATAAAAGTGACAGTGCTTTAAATTTACACAAGAACCAAGTGTTTTCATGTTATCAGACTCTAAGAAAGTGCAACATTATTCTTAGTTTTAAATTAGTGTAAACGTCTAAAATTAAGTTAGAGTAAAATTGCTTATTAGCCTTATAGGCTAGATCGTAATGAATTGTAAAGAACTATGTTCTTTATACCCAAGAATGAAAAAAATGTTTATTTTTTTTCAAACGTCACATATCTAAGAACACTTGGGCAATCAAGACGAATCTAACGACGACGTTTTAATTGTGAAAATTCGTTCAGTGGATTGTGAGATATCAGGTAATAAAGAATATTACATACATACATAGGTACATACATACATACAAGATACGCTTCGACATATTTGATGACAATTCCCTGTCAATACCGGCCCACGTAGTAGCTACGGACCTCCCAGTAGTATTAAGCGTTTCAAATGAGAAGATAACCGCGATCGCGACAACTTAACTCTACTTTTTTTTTTATACGATAACTAGCAATGTGGGATTTTGGTCCCACATTCCTAGCAATCCTGTTAACCCCTCGAGCTAAGCTCAATGGCTTGTGTTAGGAGTGGGTTCACATCGGTAGTATACTAGGTAGGATTCGAACCCGCGACCTCACGATTGCGAGACCTATGCCTTAGCCATTACGCTACCGCCGCGCCGCTATGTGTATGGTAATAGAACGGACGTAATTTTTATTTTCTTTGAACTATGTACCTAACTTTTTTTTATTATAATTTTATTAGTATTCTTTACTATTTAACAAACACCAAACAGAAATAAGTAAATAGGCAAAATGTAAGAATATTCTACATAGGTATATATAGTGAATATTTTCGGAAATAATCCGCTCCGAAAGTTGCATAATTTGTGTCCAGGGGGAACACAAATTAATTACCAGAAAATTTAAAAAATCGCGTGTATACGAACCTTTTATTTTCAATCGAAACTTTTATCAAAAAATAAAAGTTTCGTGCCTTTAAATTTTACACGATTAAGTCCCAATAATATTCTAATATAAACGAATATAAAAATCGCGAAAGGTTAAAAACAATTACGTAAAAGAAATTTCATAAATTGGCATTCTCTAAAACAGGTAGCAATGAAAATAAAAACTACACTAATCCTTTAAAACTAACCTGTTGTAAAAATAACTTAATCGACAGCCCCCCCCCCCCCGCCGTGTATCGCCCGCCACCTTCGCGAACGGGCCGCCGTAATTTGTTATATCGTCGGCGCGGCCCGCCCAGTGGCAATGCCCGGATGCGATGTTATTGCATTCCGGGCATTTCACACCTACGCGGCACCTGGATACACACAGGGTGCCGCGCCTCCACGGAAGAGGCCGCGGGCGGGGCACATTACCTAAGGCGGCATCAGGCGCAGATATGCGCGCCGACGCCGCCCGGTTCGCCGGCGACGGAGCGGATCCGCCAGGGAGCTCTCTTCCCTGACGCGCTCCGCCGCCTCCTTCTGCGAGATGACGTCCTCGCAGAAGGATGCGACCGCATTCCACGACCCCTCGCCCCGGACCATGGACAGAACCACGGCCGGCAACGAGAGGTCACTTCCGACCACTGCGGTGAGAACCCGACGATAATATAATCGACAGCCCCAACTTGACCAGATGTCACACATCAAATACTTGGAAAAAACACACACGCTTGTGGGGGTGGACGCGCAACATCCGCCGCTTGTGATAACGGTAAGTAGGCATGTACATGTATACCGTCGCCAGAGCGCTGACTTGTCACAACTGGACATGCCAATATTTAAGCCGGTAGGTTGGAATTTTAAAAAGGCCAACTTTGGACGAATGTATTCATTAATTGGCGCGGTAGATTGGACTTTATTATACGAGTTAGATTTAGATAATAGTTTAGATTATTTTTATAATATTTTGAATAGTATAGTCGATGATTGCGTTCCGAAAAAAAAGCGAAAGAGTGAAAACTCAAGGTACATTTATCCTGAGTGGTACACTGCAGAAATAATTCGCGACATTAAACGGAAAGCGTTTCTTCATAAGCGATATAAGGCGAGTCAGTCGAAGATTGATTATGAAGCGTTTTCTATGTGTAGGGCTAAGGTTAAAAACATGATTTTAGTTGCCAGGGAACGGCATGAAAGGTGTATCCAAAATCAAATGTTGAAAGATCCCAAATCTTTCTGGAATTATGTTAAGTCCCAAAGACAAGCGAGAAACCCGAAATTAATTTTAAAAGATGGGGAAGTTTTGACTGGCCATGAGTGTGTGGAGGAGTTTGCTAGGTATTTTTATTCAGTCTATAGAGTAGAAAAACCGGAGTTAGACGTGAGTGCGGCAGTGACAGCGGCTAGTGGAGTAAACGAAGCGGCAAGGGTGACTTTAAATAAACTACAACTGGGAGATGTACGTCGCGCGCTTCGAGACCTAAAACCTAAAAGATCCGCAGGACCAGATGGTCTTCCACCGTACTTATTTAAAGATTGTGGGTTAGTGTTAGCCGAACCACTACTGTACATTTACAACAAATGCTTAGAGGCGGCAGTGTTTCCGGAGATGTGGAAATTAACCCGCGTTGTTCCGGTTCCCAAGACAGGCGCGGCAGAGACTGTGGATGGATACAGACCTGTCGCTGTATTGTCAACGCCGGCAAAAATTTTTGAAGCGGCTATCCATTATAGCATATTGATACAGGTGAAGCCGCAACTAGCAGACGCTCAGCACGGGTTTTTACCAGGAAGAAGTACTATGACTAACCTTCTCTGTCATATGGCTCATGTTGTACCAACTGTGGATGGTGGGGGACAAATTGATGCCGCTTACTTCGATTTCCAAAAAGCATTTGACTTAGTTCAACATGACATGTTGCTTAGGAAGTTGGCGAGCGTTGGTTTCAACCCACATTTACTACACTTTTTCGCCAGTCATATGACAGATAGGAAACAGTATGTGGAATATGCTGGGTACGAGTCTGAGCCGTATTTCACTAGGTCAGGGGTGAGTCAGGGCAGCAATCTAGGTCCACTTATGTTTCTGCTAATGATAAATGACCTCCCACAAGTGGTTAAGGACGCCAAGTGTCTACTCTTTGCAGACGACCTAAAGTTATCTCTTGCGGTACAAAATACGACGGACTGTATTAAATTACAAAGGGACATTGATAGGGTAGTGAACTGGAGCAAAAATAATTTATTGCAGTTCAATAGTTCGAAATGCGTGACAGTCTCTTTTTCCCGCGTACGTAGTCCTATCCAGTATCTTTACTGCATCGACAATAGTTCAATGAAAAGGGTAACAGAAATAAAAGACTTGGGAGTAAATTTTAATACCGAATTGAACTTCAGAGATCACATCATACGCTGCTGCAAAAAAGCTTATAGGAACTTAGGTTGCATGCTATGCCTAGTGCGTGATTTCACCAACATTACAGCAGTGATCACCTTATATAATACATTGGTAAGGAGTCAGCTTGAATGCAACGCAGTCATTTGGGCTCCACATGAACTTAAATATAAGCTCATGCTGGAGCGCGTACAAAATAAATTTGTAAGATTTTTATACTTGCGACTATATGGTGTATATCCGTTCTTTCCACTACTGTACCCAACCTTATTTGTGCTGGGCATGGTGGGGTATAACGAGCTGAGAGTCAGAAGAGAACAAGCACTCGTTTCATACATGTTCAGCTTACTTAGGGGGAAGGTGCATAATGCGGACATCTTAGCGCAGATGGGGTTATACGTGCCGGATAGATACGTGTGGCGTCGAAGACAGCCACGGCTGTTGGCGGTGCCGCGCGCTCGTACTAATTTGCTAAGCGAGGCTCCGCTAACGCGTGCACTCCGTACCCTCAACCTAATAGCCGTAGAGTTAGACCTATTTATTTGTACTCTAAGTGAATTCACAAGGGTTTCATTATATATTATAAGTTATGTTAAGTTAGTTAGTTAGTTAATTTGTAATAAGTATACAGTACTCCAAAAGTAATAATGCGCATAGAAATCTTCGGAAATCTTCGTCATTGTTCGGCAACGGTCGTATTACCCGAGCGTCGAAAGACGATATTTATATAGAGTGGTTAAGAGCAATTTCTCTATGCCTAATTTTATATATTATGTGTTTTGTGCTAAAACAGATTTGATTTACCTGTAACGAAATTTGATTCGATAATTCCATGTAAGTAAATAGCGAAAACGCTACAATCATTGTTGGAGTGATTAGTTTTCAAGTGTCTTACCGAAGTTGGTGTAATTATGGAGGAAAAGGTTTAAATAACATAAGGTTTTATTAGAAGGAGAAAAAAACGTTTTCAAATAGAGGTTTACATAAAATATAATCAAAATCTCAGTTCAAATTTGTTTACAGCACTAATCATTCCAGAAAAATAATACAATTATAAAAAAATTAATCAGAATCGAGGAAGACCTCTATTCCCGACATCGCAGATTCATCAGAAGTTTCATTATGCTCTTGTTCATTTACACTTTCCTCACTGCTATCACCTGTGTAAATAATCAGTTTATCGGAATAACTATCGATTCTTGGCTCAAATTTTCTATATTCATCTTCGCATTGAACCGCATGATCAGAAACTTTTTTCCATTCTTCTGGTCCTATTTTATTGATTTTTTCTAATATAGCATCTTTAACTGACGTCACAGTCATTGCAATATTTCTCTTGGCCACGTGTTGCTTTATTTGGGACCAAATATTTTCAATAGGGTTAAAATCGGGATGATATGGTGGCAATCGTATAATTTTATGCCCATGTTCCTCCATTATACGGTCAATGGCAAATTCTGTGTAATTTTCTTTGTATCTTTGTATAATTTTATACAAATCGGGTTTCAGTTTCTTTGGGTCATGCGGAATGTTGTGTTGTTGTAACCAAGCTGTCATTTGTGGTTTAGATGTGTTTGAGTTTGGTGGTTTCACAGACAGCTTATTATGATATGGGGCGTTGTCTATTACCAACACACTATTAGGAGGCAAGTTGGGAATCAATTGATTGCGTAGCCAAGTTTGATAACGTTCCGCGTTTATTTCTTTATGATAGTCACCTTCTGAGTCGACACATTTATGTAACATTAGAGCCCCTGGGACGAAGCCTTTTTCATTGCCTGCGTGTACAATAATTATTCGCTCTCCTTTGGAAATGGGTTGTTTGATACCTTTTTTGTTGCTATCTTGCCAAGTTTTACCCTTAGTATGTGATGTGTGCACATACGACTCGTCCATAAATACTATGTTTCTACCAGAACTCCTCAGCTGTTGTATTTCTCTGAGATATTTGATCCTTTTTAGGCGTATATCATGTTTTTCCATAAGTAATTGTCTGTTATTATCAGTTTTCAGAAACCTAAACCCCATGTCTTTCAAGATCAACCTTAAAGTCTCGGCACAGCCTTTGAAATTAATAGCTTCGATCAACTTTATTCTTAAATTATTTACAGTTGGGAGTTCTTTCAGCGTCAATTGAAAATTGTATATCATATTACGAATAACACAGTAGTCGAAATCATCAAGTACCAGCCGAAATCTACTTTTAGGTCTTCCTTTTTTCGGTGTAGAAAATTTCTTTGATTGATTATGTTTTTTTTCGTTTAAGATATTACTCAAAGTTCGTCGCGAAATTCCTGTAGCTTTTGTAACACGGTCTTGAATTTTTTTAAAATAACCATCATGGTCTCTGTTGAAAACATTGGCTTCATTTAAGAAATAAAGGTACACATTAAATACCATTTGCCGTGCTTGTGAATTAAGCGGTTTTCCACGTTTAAATTTATCCATTTTGGAAGAATTCGTCTGAAAGAAAATGGCATGGGCAGAGTTAGGTATATATTTTTTATGCATGTTTATCTATTTATTTAATTTAAATAAATCTCATTTTTTAAATGTTTTTCTAGTACTTAATATGTATTTAATGTAGGTATTTTATTTTTTTAATATTAAAAAAACGTGAAATATGTTATTTATTTTCCTTTTTTCAAAATATACTATTTAAATCTGAATAAGCTAATTAATGTTGAAATTATATTTACCAAGAAGGGTGTGTAATAGCAGCTCTATATATTTCCACAAATAGAGAACACGTGCAGTCACTACCAATATATAAAGACGACTGACAGACATTTCGCTGACCGGCGACAGCTGCCGAACGCCCGATTTGTTTTCGATTGTGCACACATGATATTGACTCCTATCTCTTTTAAACAAGGTGCAAAATGCAAATGCCTTGTTTAGGGCTCTTACGATTCCATGATTCGAGTGTTTCCGGGAATACGACAATTAGCGAAGATCTGCATGTGCATTATTAATTTGGGAGTACTGTACATACAAATATAGATAAATTATATAGGATAAGTAAATGATTTTTGTTACACTATCGCTTTGGGTTGAACCTGTAATGGTAGTTGTAAGAATGGAGTAAATAAATAAATAAATAAATAAACATTGACCGTGAGAAATAAAAAATCCGCTCGAATATGAATTTTAACGAGTTCAAAAGAGGTGCTAAATGTTGACACTTCGTATCAACTAGTTTCAACTTAATTATTTTCAACACGATCGGATATATCATAGCGTTTTTGAGTCCCATTGTAGGGTAATGCCTTACTAGCCACGGCCCTATAGCATATGGGCGTGGGTATAGCATACCCAGTGGGAGAATATGGGGGTTCAAACGCTTCCCCGTGCTAAACCCAACGCTAGCCGTTTTTTGTGCACTTTTGTGCAGCTCTTTATCCAAAAATAAATATCAACTAATAAAAATCCAATAATTTCTACATAATTTTGACTTAATTATTGTAAAATCCATCTCCTCGTAAAGTACAATTTTCTTTGATTTGCTTCTTACACTAATGGATAGGCAATTTAATAAAAAACATTATGCTAGAAACATTTTTTTCAAACGACCAAAATGTTATGTTATAAAGATTTTATTCCAAAAAAGAGCGCATTCGCTACGGCACGGTGAAGAGGGTACGAATGCTCAAGGTAATTTGGTCAGGGCACAGATAATATAATACTATAGTCAGGGTACGGCCTTAAGCCGGTGGGGAATCGGCAAAAAGGTAGGTAGTATTCATTTGGTCAACTCAACCACCTTACCCCCCCCCCCTCCTCCATACTGAAACTAGTTAAACTTTGTTTACTTACTGTCAGATGCTTTTTGGCCGACTTTTTTATAATAAAGGGCACTACCATCATAGATGAATTGGCTGAAACAAGAAGTAATATATACTAATATTATAAAGCGGAAGAGTTTGTTTGTTTGTTTAAACGCGATAATCTCAGGAACTACTGGTCTGATTTGAAAAAATATTTTTTTGTTGGATAGCCCATTTATCGAGGAAGACTATAGGCTATATAACATAACATGCTATATAACACGCGCTACGACTAATAGGAGCAGAGTAGCGACGAGAAATGTTGCAAAAACGGGGAAAATTTAGTAGTGTAACCATGTCTAGAATGAGAAATTTCATTAAACTAGACACCAGTATGTTGTTCGAATGCACACGGTCGTTTTATTAATAACTAGCTGACCCGCGCAACTTCGTCTGCGTAAATTTTCCCCGTTTTTGCAACATTTCTATTTGCTGCTTCGCTCCTTATTTCTCCACTATTTAATGGATGTTATTATACATATAAACCTTCCTCTTCAATGACTCTATCTATTAAAAATACCGCATCAAAATCCGTTACGTAGTTTTAAAGATTTAAGCGTACATAGGAATATAGGTACAGAAAAAGCGACTTTGTTTTATATTATGTAGTGACTTTCAAACTTTTTACTTTACTTTAGTACTACACTGAGCATGGTCCGACATGCTTTTTCCCGGTTTTTTTTGGTCTAGTGCGCAGTCTTGTTGCTAAAATACGTTCATGCTTTCGCCAGGCTGTTTAGCACTGCAATATCTACACTTCCGTCCCTTTAACGAAGTGAAGCTGAACTGTTTCGCGTAATCTACCCTTAACGTTAGTTCATATCCCGTGTCGCCGGTGTCGCTACTGTCGATAGTGTACGCCGTAGACTACGACGTAAGTATTTACCGTAGACTCTGCTAAAAATATTTGAATGAAAGACCTTGAATTTTTAAGTCTACGAAATATATTTTGCCAGCGTTGACTGGCAATTGTCCCCATGTCGTACATTCAAACTTGGCCGTTCCATTATTAATCAAAAGCCTTTACCTCCCCTCTCTCCTCTATAACATAATTCAAAAATATAAATCGAAAATATTCATAGTTATGTTGGCGAAATTAACGCTAGGTTATAGGTACTCTAGGTACCTACTGCCCATTGTCTAAGCTACATATAATTTGTTACCTTAGCGATATCTCTTACCTGGTGTCGTTGACCAGTTCACAATCAGTACAGCACACTATTGGGTCAAATCCTTTGAATGAACAAATCTGATTTCTGAAAGAGATGGTATAGGTAATATTAATTATGGTAAAATCAGGACCGTTTTAATCCATTTCAGGCCCTAGGGCCCTTGAGAATATCAGGCCCGTATGTCATCACGGTTAAAACGGAACTGGGTAAAACGGATTTTCTGTTTTCTACGCTTTCTAAAGTTATAAGACTAAGTTTTGAGGTGCTACAAAACATTTTTATTAAGGCCTCTTTCGTACGAGCGTATTTTTAATATGTGTTAAAATATGTATATATAGAACAAATGCATTCCCAAGTACTATGCGTTTCAAATGAGTTGATAAATGTCATGATCACATCTTGTTTCGCATTATAACTCCAACTTCATTGTATGACGTAAGGTCAGCAATCAAATGATTACAGCAATTAAAAGATGTTAATAATATTACACAGAACTACTCTAATGAACCATATAAAAGCACTGTATTTTACAATTTGTTATGTTTTAGTTTTAAAAAATATTACGTCTGACTGAAAGGCCACTAAAGTGTAGAATATTCTTATATTTTGCCTATTAACTTATTTCTGTTTGGTGTTTAATAAATAATGAAGAATACTAATGATATTTTAATTTTAAGAAAAATTAGGTAGGTACCTACATAGTTCAAAGAAAATAAATATTACGTCCGTTCCATTACCATTATTACACATACGTACTTTACCCGACTTGGAAGATTTTGTTGCTAGCGGTACAATTTTGACAAGTACAGAGTGAAGTTGTCGCGAACGCGATTATATTCTCATTTGAAGTAGCGGACAACTTACTATGCTTTCAGAGCTTTTAATTTTTTTAAAGCTGCAAAGGTGAGCAATATATTGGTTCCGATAAGTTCTATACTATCATTTGCCTTTGTTACTGTGATTCCTCTTGAAGGTTTAAATGGTTACAGCGCCAGAAGGATATTGCGTCGTTTCGTTCCACATGCTGTTCATTCCACGGCACGAATTATCCAAAAAACTTTTTAAAGGTACGTTAGAGACAGAGCACCATTGTCCGAAAGTTTCGTATTTCGAAACGCATTTGAAACGTAAACTACAAACTAGGATTATCTATCTGTCATTGCGGATGACATTTCGTACATTCGGCCATTTTGGAAAAAGTGGCGTATGTAGGTGTCAATATCGACCGGCAGAGATCTCCTATGGAAATCCAGTTTTATGAGCGCAATCATTAAGGTATATATTTTGATGGAGACCGAGAATTTTTATTATTCAAGTTTAAGACACCATTAATTGATGTTTAGTGTTTTTTCGCAGGTTCGAAACCGCGATGCTGCCGCCTTAGGAAGCCTCAGCAGTGGTATGGAGCAAAATAAGCTGTCTACACCGAAAAAAAAAACGCCAGCCGTTATTAAATAATGCGTGTGATTATGTGACACCTGATAACTGGGCGAGTGTCGTGGAGAGGACAAAAAAATAATAATGTCTTATTGGGAACGGGACGTTGCAATTGATAATATAAATGAACAAGAATTGATTATTCATGTAACCGAGGATTCAACTGATGAGTCTAGTATAGATTATGAAGAGTCTAATTAATTATTGCAATAAATAATATTTAATAATATTACTTGTTTCATTTGTATACCGAATTACCTAACTAGTTTGTTAAATAAATAAGAACTGTTTAAGATTTCGACTTTAAGCCACGCGTTTTAAAGTTAAATTTCACTAACGCGTGCATATTTAAGGCAGCTGTCAAAAAACAAAATGAATGACAGGACAGAGTTTTTATTCTTTATTCTTGGTTTGAACTGAAAATCCAAGATTTCGACATAATTTCTTACAAATAATTAATCATGGAGTCACAGATATTTTTTTATTTTTTATTACATTTACAGAAACAATACTTACATAAAGTCAATTATTTTTTCCCTCTGATCGATTTATCTTATTTCAAGACCTGTTTTATAGTCTGTGGTTGTTTGATAAGCACAGGACACTTCACTAAGTGGGCGTCACACGTCAATAAAGTACGACATTATTGTAGTACATTATTCCGAAAAAAATTACGATAATTCATAAGAGTGAGCTGTCAAAAAGCAAATAAACGAATGGACAGAGTTATAGTTAATGAGTAATTTATTCGTTTAAAGATAAGATGTAGATTAAGCAATACAAACGTACATTTAGCATTATAAACATAAAAATTCAAACGGGTGTAGATATTCCTTTGTAAACATTATCCTATCCTGTTCCTAATATTATTTCTGGGCAACTAATCAAGGATTTTTATTTTAACTAAATTTAAGTATTACTAAGCACTTAAGGACCTGAGGAATTAAAAAAGAACGACCGGCTGCCGCCGCTGCTTTTATACGTAGGTACTTCAATTACCCAGTAGAATTGTAAAAAATGTTAGTTCTGGTTCACTATTCGTTTTATTCAGATATCTGTAAACACAGCAATATCTTTTATACGGATTAAATTGACGTTTAGGCTTATATGACATTGTGGGGGACGAAAATTTAAAAAAAAAAAATCAGGTATGCGCGAGCGCGACGTGACTTCGACTGTCGTGCGAGCCGAGAGACAGCCCCATAGAATAATAATTATAGAATAGAATAGAATCTTTTTTTGTCATAAAGTGTGGTAACATACAAGATAATTTTAATGAATTTCCAGAACCATAAACACTTTGTCATAATTTGACGTAATAAAAGTTAACCCACTTAGACCCACTGTCATTAGCCCCTTCAAGTGGCGTACCGCCCGAATGTAACTAAACTGCGGAGAGACACCCCCCCTGTCGGGTGAAAAATAGGAAGGTACTTTTCATTAACAAAAATCCTTCGGTGTCTCATAACGTGGAACGAATCGCCCCGGTAATCACTCGGCGATTCATCGAACGGCTCAAAGCACCATCTTTAAATAAGGTTCTTGTGCGATTCGTGCCATGGAAAGCCCGTTTTCCTCATTAGCCAACTAAGTATGCACAACTACTATGCGTTTCAAAAGAGTTGACAACTGTCATGATGACATTTCAATCCGCATTACGACGACTACAAATTCATTGTAGAGTTGTAAAAATGGCGGCAAACTAACCGGCCATTATTTTTACAGCTCCGAGTTTACTTGTAAAAAATGATTTGAATACGTGATATTTTAATAAGAACGAGACTTTGTGCTTATAATAAGCGCATAAATACTTGACACTGGCAGAAATTAGCTGTTAAAACGGCTAGATTGCCAAAAACCGAAAGAAGAAGAAGAAGAACTTCATTGTAGAAAACCAAAGAGCATGTGACAAAACAGCTGACACTTGACATAGGCAGAATTAGCCAACATATTGGCTACATTGACAAAAGAAGAAGAAGAAGAACTTCATTGTATATCAGTGCTCAAGTATAGTTCATTAGAGTAGGTACTTTATTACGAATCTTATCTTTATTACGAATTTTATTGCTGACCTTACTAACAAGTAAGGTCAGCAATAAAATGATTCGTAAAAAAATGACATTAGTATTACACAGAAGTACCTGCCTACTCTAATGAACTATACATAAGCACTGTTTTTTACTATTTATTATTATAGATTTGTTTTAGTTAAAATAATATCCCGAAAGACCACAAAAGTATAGAGTATTCTTATATTTTGCCTATTTACTTATTTCTGTTTGGTATTTATTAAATATTAAAGAATACTAATAATATTTTATGAAAGAAAAATGATAGGTACATACTTAGTTCAAAGATAATAAATTATGTCCGTTCCATTACCATACACATACGTAAATTACCGGACTTGGGAGTTTTTGTTGCTAGCGGTACAATTTTGACAAGTACAGAGTGAAGCGATCGCGATTATTTTCTCGTTTGAAACGCATAGTAGCTGTGCATACTTAGAAGAAAACGAACATCTGGTGGAACAAAACGATGCAGTACCCCGCCAAAATGTTAGTTGCGTAGGTATTGTAATGTTGTTGTAATGTTATATGGTTTTACTAGCTGACCCGCGCAACTTCGTCTGCGTAAATTTTCAACATTTCTTATTGCTGCTCAGCTCCTTATTTCTCCACTATTTAATGGATGTTATCCATACTAATGTTATAAATGTGAAAGTAACTCTGTCTGTCTGTCTGTCTGTTACGCTTTCACGCTCAAACAGCTGAACCGATTTAGATGAAATTTGGTATGGACGTAGTTTAAGTCCCGGGGAAAAACATAGGATAGTTTTTATCGCGATAACCGACATCCACGCAGGCGAAGCCGCGGGCGAAAGCTAGTTATACATATAAACCTGCCTCTTCAATCACTCTATCTATAAAAAACCGCTTCAAAATCCGTTGCGTAGTTTTAAAGATTTAAGCATACATAGGGATATAGGGACAGAGAAAGCGACTTTGTTTTATACTATGTAGTGATGTCATTTACATTCTCACACAGCCTCACTCAAACTAAATCTTTATTGTTAGTTGCAAAAGATATATATTTTACTGAGACACTTTACTGTTTTTAATTAATCTATACAGGGTGTAACAGAAAGGTGTGGTCAAATTTCAGCAGTGGATAGGGTATGTGATCAGTATTGTACCTGAATAACTTTTTCATTCATAAATAAACGAATGAAAAATAATAAATATTTTTTATGGTACTCAGATTTTGATAAAATTAGGTATGTGCACTCAGTCACCCTTGAATATGACCACACCTTTCTGTTACACCCTGTATTTAGTATTATAAAGCTGAAGAGTTTGTTTCTTAGTTTGAACGCAACAATCTCAGGAACCACAGGTCCAAATTGAACAAATATAATTATATTTATTTACTAGCTGACCCGCGCAACTTCGTCTGCGTAAATTTTCCCTTTTTTTTTACAACATTTTTCATTGCTGCTCCGCTCCTATTGGTCGTAGCGTGATGTTATAACCTATAGCCTTCCTCGATAAATGGGCTATCCAAAATAAAATATTTTTTTAATGCGGCCCAGTAGATCCAGAGATTATCGCGTTCAAACAAAGAAACAAACTCTTAGGGGGATGAAAAATAGATGTTGTCCGATTCTCAGACCTACCCAATATGCACACAAAATTTCATCAAAATCGGTCAAGCCGTTTCGGAGGAGTATGGCAACGAAAACTGTGACACGAGAATTTTATATATTAGATTTAAGGGCAACCAACAAAACATACACTTGAACTTTACAAATTTACATTTACATTGCCGACGTTTCGACCGTATTGCAACGGCTTCAGTCTATCCGTGACCACGGCCGTTGCAATACGGTCGAAACGTCGGGCAATAAACAAAGGTATTTAGCCTTAAAATAAAATATTTACGCGATTAACACCCGTAGCTTATAAAATTCTATAATGTGTACAACTACAAATCGCGAAAGTTTACGAACATATATATTAAAATCCATACATCCAGAAGTGCTGCCTTAATTATAGGCTACCATGCATGCATTAGGTAGGAAAGCACGACTGTGAGAAGAATTACAAAAATAAGCATTGTATTCTATAACCTAAGTGAATAAAGTACATTAAAACATACGTCTCATAGTATCTTGTTTCCACGATATGTTTGAAGACACCCAGACAATGTCGCGCATTAACGCAGGTACCATTGATTCCTTCTGCTTCGTTCAAGCATGATTCTCCTGAAAAAGTGACATAAGTAATTTTTATAGACATTTCTTGCCAATCTATAAATATTGAAATCATTTTAAAATTCATCTACAACTACATCTACTACTGAAATACTCTCTGCTTGTTACGAAGCAATAACAGTGTCGTAATAGTTCTTATGGACAGCGGTAGATGACGCCAAAAGAAAAGAGAAATATGCGGTTTAGGGACATAGTTCGGGAAAGCGATCGAATGTCTCGGGTTCGATTCCTGATATACTAGTACGGATTCCCTAGAACTAAGTTTTGACGAGACGCCCAACTTTTTAAATACGACAACTTTGTATAGTGGTACAGTGGTTAGAGAAAAAAACAGATGTTAAATATTACAAACTTAACTTTGCTGTTGGAAAACTATTATCCCCATACATCATGCGCGTTTTTATATATATATATATATATATATATATATATATATACGAGTATATATATACTCGTAACTTCAAAATTACAACTTCAACACAATTAGACTAGTTTTCGTTACAAAGCTCAACATTAGGCTTTGTGCTTTGTATAAAATATCTTAAAATAAATAACAAGCCACCTCATAATTTCGATATTAAATATCTACTTGTATAGTTATTTTTAATATACTATTGTACCAACTAGCTGATCCGCGCAAATTCATCTGCGTAAATTTAGCCCGTTTCTGCAACATTTTTCATTGCTGCTCCGCTCCTATCAACCGTAGCGTGATGTTATATAGCCTATAACCTTCCTCGATAAATGGGCTATACAACAGTAAAAGATTTTTCCAATTCGAACCAGTAGTTCCTGAGATTATCGCGTTGAAACAAACAAAGAAACTCTTCTGGATGACTTCGAATTGAGTCGACAAACTTCAATGAGTGTGTATCCAAGTGGAAACAACACAAGAATTTTTATGACATATTATAAGACGAAAATAATAATGTTCTATGATACTTTAAAATACAAACAAAATATGTAAATATTTAGTGCGTAATTCCACGCGTGGCCGTTTTGTGTTTCCGTGAGCAGGAATGAATAAATACCTAACACTAGTATAGTATTATATTATCTGTGACCTAACCTACCTATCATGCCGCGAAAACAAAACAATTTTGTACGTAAAGCCAATTTTTCCTTCATACCTTTACCGACTTACGACTTTTTTCCTCTTGCTTGGAACATGAAGATTACTTACCGTCTAAAAGGTCTCGAGTGGCACTTATGCCCGGTTCGTGTGTGTCAGGTCCGCGGGTGTACTATTTCAATCGGGATGAAAACTATCTTAAATAAACGTACTTATAATGTACTATTCAGTACCTATATTGAATTTTTTTGTACCTCGTTCAATACCTTGTAATCGCAATACGAAAGTGAGCCGCCATTCTGATATAAGGATGGCGGGAAACTCTAAATCAGTTAGTATATTTTGTTTTTATCACTACGAAACAAATGTACCTAAAATGTACTATTCAAATTATATACTGAATTTAATAGTAATTTGTTCAATACCTTATAATCACAATACGAAAGTGAGCCGCCATTCTGATATCAGGGTGGCGGGTAAACTCTAAAGATCTGAGTGTATTTTTATTGCAGGATTACCAAACAAATGTACCTAGGTAGTACCTCATCATATCAAAAAAATAGCCACGTACATTTAGTAGTTTACGAGAAATTATTGAAATGAAAAGACTAGGACTTTATAAAAAACCACAGTAAAATTATGAAAATAAATCTGAAAAGTTTAAGGTATAAATTTTTCTATGTTTGTTATTGACGTGTGCATGTATGTGATATATATAATATTCATTCTAGGTAGGGTAGGCAGAGACCACAGCCTTCCACTTGCTACAATCCTGACATACTATCCTTGCTTTCTCTACTCTCATCAATCTTTTTATACATGCATTTATACTGCATAATTATATATTCATGTTTTAGCTTTTAGCGCGATGCAAAGTTGCAAGTCCTAGTCTTTTCATTTCAATAATTTCTCGTAAACTACTAAATGTACGTGGCTATTTTTTTGATATGATGAGGTACTACCTAGGTACATTTGTTTGGTAATCCTGCAATAAAAATACACTCAGATCTTTAGAGTTTACCCGCCACCCTGATATCAGAATGGCGGCTCACTTTCGTATTGTGATTATAAGGTATTGAACAAATTACTATTAAATTCAGTATATAATTTGAATAGTACCTACATTTTAGGTACATTTGTTTCGTAGTGATAAAAACAAAATATACTAACTGATTTAGAGTTTCCCGCCATCCTTATATCAGAATGGCGGCTCACTTTCGTATTGCGATTACAAGGTATTGAACGAGGTACAAAAAAATTCAATATAGGTACTGAATAGTACAGTATAAGTACGTTTATTTAAGATAGTTTTCATCCCGATTGAAATAGTACACCCGCGGACCTGACAGTATCCTCTCTAAGGACGGTTGGTTTTGGAGTGGCTAAATGTCCCGCCATCTTCGTTGCGTTTCCCTTAAATTGTTAGCTTGGCTATACCAAATCACCATACTAAACATTTAGATCACCATATAAAACTTATCACTTAACAGTACACAACTTCGATAGCTACACAACCGATTACTCTTTTAAGCGCACACGACCGTCACCTCATTAAGCTTTCGTCCAATTGGTGAAATTGATTATTTACATAAGCAACGATTGGCACGCGCCCGCGCCGTTTAGGGATGATGAAATGAAATTTATCGATATTCGCAGATAATGATCATTACTTATTTTATTTACATACTTGTAATTATTTACTCGTACTTGTACTTACGAGGACTGAAGTGACTCTCATACTGAGTTGGTATGTTGGTATTAATGTATTGTTCTTAGTAGGTATGATTTGTGTTTTCAATTAATCTGTTTATAAATAAATGAAGTTTGTTTAAATGTACTCAACAACAATCCTAACAACCTATCCTCATAATTCTCAGTTTACCTATTAGGATACCGTATAGAGTGCAAACGTACTAAAAAAATTAAATTGGTTTAATTCTAAAAAACTATTAACACTTGTAAAAATATCAATCCTTTACATTAGAGAATGCTACTTTACAATTATGTGATTTCGAGTAAAAGTATCGGTATTGGTATGTTTCATTCCTGCCTGCGGCACCACCCGCGTTACTCGTGCCGGCCCGGCCAGCGGAATCCCCGATCGGGTTTATCGTCGGGAATGCATTACACAAAACACCGGGGTTAGGTACAGAATGTAACTACTGGTCCGAATTAAAAATTTATTTCCCTGTTGGATAGCCCATTTATCGAGGAAGGCTATAGTCTATATAACATCACGCCAACACCATTAGGACCAGAACAGCAATGAATGTTGCAAAAACGGGGAAATTTTCGCAGACGAAGTTGCGCGGGACAGCTAGTAAGTTATCAAGTAATATTTGGGACAACTCACAGAACGCTATCTGATCCCAATCTAAGCAGAGCTTGTATTATGGAAACCAGACAACTGATAAACATAGGTACAATAAATACATATTATGGCAGTCGCCATAGTATATTCCTATACCAAATAATGAAACACCAGTACGTGTTTAGATTGCACTTCCTAATTGTCTATTTTATTATTTATAAATTACGCAATCTACACGTACTGCTAAGAGGCGCTGAATAAACAAATCGCCCTCTTATTATAATATTACTTCCTATATTTTTACGTGTATAAATACTTAGGTTTAAGATTTATTAAGCTAGTCAATTAAGTCAAGTCAATATAATCTACAACCCTTCATCTCGCTTCTCATTGACTCACAATAAATATAGCAACACGCTATAATTGGTGACCCCGACGTGATCTATTGCTAGCTAGTGCTGATATAATTCCGAGTCGATCGGTACCCAATTTGGTTTTCAGCAGCGAATCTAGCGAGACAATAGATTACCAGAATAGGCATAGGATCGGTCAATTTAGTGTAATACGTTTTCGGCACATTTTTGTTGGCTTCCCACAAGCGGGTCTCACCAGCTAAAATTTCAAGAGGCCAGTATTACGCGGAATAACAAAAATTTACCATGGTCCCACCAGCTTCTCCTATCAAGGGCGACGCTAGCGCTGAGACGATAGCAGCGATATCCGTCTCAGAAAAATTACCACAGTTTTGGACCGACTCACCAAGACTATGGTTCGCCCAGTTCGAGGCAATTATGGCACCTCAAAAACAGGGGGAAGAGTACAAATATAACATGGTAATAGCAAAATTACCAAAAGAAGTCATACACCAGGTTAGTGATATACTGACAAGCCCTCCAGCGGAAAAACAATATACCACTATCAAGGACCGACTGATAAGCTGTTACGAAGAAAGCGAGCATCGACGATTTCACAAACTCCTCTCAGAAATGGACCTCGGAGATCAGAAACCGTCTCAATTGTTAAGACAAATGAAGGAAGCAGGCTGCGGCAAGATCAATGAAGATACAATTCGCCTACTGTGGTTTCGACAACTCCCAGCAGAAATTACGTCAATCATAGCAGTATCCGAAGAGTTAGGATTAGATAAATTATGCGACCTCGCCGATAAAATCCACGAAAACATGCGATATAATAGAAGTACGTCACGATCGGCGACCGCAGAAATTAATTTAATAACAAGCCTGACGTCACAGATTGCAGCTATGCGAATTGAAATTGATGAGTTGCAAAACGGTCGCTTACGCCGACCTTTGCAACGCGGCAGATTCCATTCACGTAACAATTCGCATACACGGTCAAGGTCTAAAAATAGAATGGCGAGTAATGGACTTTGTTTTTATCACAGACGTTTCAAACAAAAAGCGTATAAATGTACGCAACCATGTTCATGGAACAACAAAAACAACCAGCATTCGGAAAACTAGAACTAGCACAGAATGCGACGGGTCTCTGTGCAATTCACCCATCAAACCGTCTAACTATAACTGACTCTAACAGTGGTTATAGATTCTTAGTCGATACGGGTGCTAACATATCTGTTATAAACCGCACAGACAAGAATAGCGGAGCCTGCGAATACAAATTGTTCGCTGTCAATGGGAGCTCTATCAACACATATGGTGAACGCACCTTAATGCTGAACCTAGGACTACGTCGAAGTTTTAAATGGACATTTACCATTGCCGACGTTAACATGCCAATTTTGGGAGCTGATTTTCTTGAACATTATCAATTATTAGTCGATATACACGGACAAAAATTAATTGATAAAAACACAGGCCTTAAGACGCCCGCAAGATTATTGAAAGCAAATATTGCAACAATCCGATCGATAAACTCTTCTCTACCAGAACCGATAAAGTGCTTGTTAGAGAAATATGAAGGTATCACTAAGCCTAGATCGATGAACCAACCTCCCAAACATCAGGTGCAGCATTAAATCATTACAAAGGGTTTTCCAGTAGCTACTCGAGCTCGTCCGCTACCTCCTGACAAATACAGGATTGCTAAACAGGAATTCCAAAACATGATGGATATGGGAATTTGCAGACCGTCAAGCAGCCAATGGGCATCGCCACTTCATCTGGTCAAGAAAAAGAATGGCGAATGGAGAGCGTGCGGAGATTACCGAGCACTGAACAAAATAACAGTACCGGATAGGTACCCTTTACCCAGACTACTCGACTTTACATACATAGCAAGCGAAAAAGCGATATTCAGTAAAATTGATATAAAAAAAGCATTTCACGCGCTGAACGTAGCTGAACCCGAAAAAACGGCAATTATAACCCCGTTCGGACTCTTTGAGTTCACAAGAATGCCATTCGGACTACGAAACGCTGCACAGTCCTTCCAGAAATTTATGGACTCCATATTTCGCGACTTAGATTACGTATATATTTACGTGGACGATATTTTTGTGGCAGATTGTAAAAATAATATTAAATTACATTACGAACACTTAGAAGAAGTATTCAAGCGCTTACACGAAAACGGCATAACAATAAACACAGATAAATGCGAATTTGCCAAAGCAGAGATTGATTTCCTTGGTTATCATGTAACGAGCCAAGGATTGACGCCTACTACGGACAAAATTCAAGCAATAAACGATTACCCTAAACCACAAACGGTGATGGAATTACGACGTTTTTTGGGTATGATTAACTTCTACCGAAGTAGTATGCCTCTCGCAGCGAAACATCAGGCGCCATTAAATAAATACTTGCATAATTCCAAGAAAAAAGACAAGACTGTTATACAATGGAATACTGAAGCTAACCACGCGTTTGAATGCTGCAAACAGGACATTCGTCAAATAACTACATTGGCATATCCTGATAGCAACGCCCAAATCGCTGTAATGACTGATGCTAGTCTGAAATGCGTAGGCGCTGTACTACAGCAGCGAAGAAACGCAAAATGGGAACCAATAGCGTTCTTTTCAAAATCACTAAGTGAAGCCCAAACGAAATACTCTACATACGATAGAGAGTTACTCGGTATCTACATGGCTATAAAACATTTCAGAAGATTAATTGAGGGACGAGAATTTACTGTCTACACGGATCATAAGCCATTGATTCATGCTTTCGTTAAGAAGCCATTATTGGATGACACCCCTAGACGAATAAGATATTTGGATTATTTATCACAGTTTTGTACAGATATTCAACACATAAGCGGCCACATGAATGTTGTAGCTGACGCTTTATCCCGAGTTATCGAAACGATATCCCTACCTTCTGCAATTGATTGGCACGAGGTAGGACAATGGCAACGCAAGGATAACGAGCTGGAACGTTTGCAAGCCAATAAATCGTTAAATATCAAATTGATTCATTTCCGAGATAAGAATATCAAGATTTTCTGTGATACATCAACAGGAAAGCAACGCCCATTTATACCCCTCAAATTTAGGAAAACTATTTTCGAGAGTTTTCACAACTTAAGCCATCCTGGAAAGAACACTACAAGAAAACTAATTTCAGCAAACTACATATGGGAAAATATGAACAAAGATATCAATGAGATGACAGAGAAATGTTTACAATGTCAACGAGCGAAGATACATCGTCATACAATATCACCTCTAGGTAAATTCATGCCGACAGCAAGATTTGCTCATCTCCATATCGATTTAGTAGGACCTTTACCTACGTCGCAAAATAAGCGTTATCTATTAACAATGATAGATCGCTGTACTTCATGGCCAGAGGCTTTTCCCATAGCCGATATAACTGCAGAAACTATATCTAGGATGGTATATGAAGGATGGATAGCCCGATTTGGATGCCCTGAATACATTACCACAGACCAGGGACGCCAGTTTGAATCTGAAATATTCAAAAGTTTGGCTAAACTCATGGGTATCACGAAAATTCGAACCACACCATACCATCCACAGTCAAACTCAAAGGTAGAACGACTGCACAGGACTTTGAAAACAGCATTAATAGCAAGAGGAAATACAACGAATTGGACAAAAGAACTTGCAACTGTTTTACTCGGTATCCGTACCAGTCTACGGCAAGATACCGGATACTCTGCAGCTGAACTAGTCCTCGGTACAACAATAAGACTACCTGGAGCATTTTTCGGAACAAGCGATCACTCGACATACGCCGATTAAGTGAAAGAAATTAAAGAAAACATAAAAAAAGCAACCTCCGTTTCACATAGGCAGAGTACGAACGATAAGATATTTGTCCACCACCACACTTATCAGTATGCACACATGTTTTCTTACTTTGCGATCGTTTACGGCCAAGTCTTACACCTCCGTATGATGGACCTTATCTCGTTATTAGTCGTAATGATAAGGTTTTCACGATCTGGATAAACGGACGACAGAGCTCCGTGTCAATCGATCGTCTCAAACCAGCTTTTATGATAAACGACAACGAGATAAGAGATCAAAATTGCACGATTAGAAATAACATAGAAGATAAAAAATTAGAAGATAAGAACTGCCCGAATAAAACACGTTCCGGACGAATCTCCCGACCAACGGTGAGATTCCAATCGTAGTATATAAAGACATGCAAAACCACAGTCATTCATTCGAGTTACAAGACTTCCAACTACAATGGGTTCTACAAGCAGTCACGAGAAAGAGCAGGTGAATATGGTGCAGAACAACGCCGCGATCCCAGAGGAGATATATACAAAACTCCATTCAAAGCTATCTGGGGACCTACAAGACCTCCGCACGTGGATCATGGTGGCCATATTCACCGCAGTTGTAATAATACTAATACTCAGTATATACTTTATCTACCGAGCAATCGGAGCAAAAATAGAGAAGAACCTGTTGCGAATCGTCAGGGACTCGAATGCTGCTTAAGACTGTCGGAAATAGATATAATTAATAAGATATTTCAATTTTTTTTGTTGTACAATTTTCAACTTATAATTTTTACAATTTTTAAATGTATAATTTTTTTACAAAAGGGGGAACATCTATGGCAGTCGCCATAGTATATTCCTATACCAAATAATGAAACACCAGTACGTGTTTAGATTGCACTTCCTAATTGTCTATTTTATTATTTATAAATTACGCAATCTACACGTACTGCTAAGAGGCGCTGAATAAACAAATCGCCCTCCTATTATAATATTACTTCCTATATTTTTACGTGTATAAATACTTAGGTTTAAGATTTATTAAGCTAGTCAATTAAGTCAAGTCAATATAATCTACAACCCTTCATCTCGCTTCTCATTGACTCACAATAAATATAGCAACACGCTATACATATTATAGATAAATAACACCCAGACACAGAATAAAGCATCGTGCTCATCACACAAAGTTTTATCCTGGGTGAGGACCGAACCCAAGACCCTTTGCTTTTCGGATACACTCCCACCGCGCTACAGAGGCAGAAGTAACAAAAAGCAGAAGTGCAAAAAGCGTCTTCTAGACGGTTGGAAACAAGCGTACAAAGCAAGGTGACCTTGCTGGTTTCCAACAGTGTAGACGGCTGTTGCAAACCAAATTATGGTTTGATCTCCAACGCCCTTGGCGGGTGGGAGCGCCCTCCCACCACGCCGTTTGCTGTTGGTTTGTCGCCGTGTAGTCAGCGTTTCCAACCGAACAACAAACCAAACCACCACACAGACAATTGCCGCAGAATTGATATGATATTTATTACAATGTACATAAGTACCTGCCCTTCTTATATAGTTTTGTTAAATTTATACAAATGTATTAATTGCCTATTAAAAATTTGCAAGTACATACTAATGACATAATTTAATTGGTGTGGTTTGCAACCAACAATTAGTGGGCCCCGCCAAGGTCGCGCGTGTTTGCGTGTGGTTTCCAACCGTTTGGACGAAAACACAAACGGTGGGCCACACGAAGCTCCCGCCAACCTTGGTTTGTACGCTTGTTTCCAACCGTCTGGAAGACGCTTAAACATTACGAATGGGAATCAAGTCAATGTGCAAACTGAAATTCCACGGTAATTAGAAGAGTTTTCTGATAGTTACACGTTGTATAGGGTCCCACAAAACACCAAGTGGTTACTCGCAGTGACAGATCCATGATGGTTGTTGGCTTGGTCGTTGTTGCACCACGCACACGAATGGAATGGGTAAATAGTGAATGATTTTGGGGAATACTAGCTCCCCACTGGATCCATCACTGAATACTCGCTTTAGCAACGCACACATTCCGCCTTATTACAAAGAGCAGACCAAATAGAGGTTTAAACCATGACTTTCAAGACCAGGATATAGGTCAGTACTATTGGTCTTATTACAAAGCAAGTGGATCAACTGATACCAAAGGATCTAGCAATCAGCCACAGATTATAAAAAAAAATAGTTCATTCATTTTACACATCATTCAAAAATTACGTTTCGTTTTTTTACCAATATAATTTGAAAGTATAGTTTTTATTCAGAATAAAATATTTTGACGTTCTACGTAGCTAAATTATTCGTCAGCACTACGTAATTTTCATAATAAAAATAGTAAATGGTTTAACCTTCAAATTGTTAAGATTAATGACATTTCAAGGTTATAACCAAATGGACCAAAGATGATCAACGATTAAGCGATGAACCTCATTTTGTAATAAAGTTTTCAAGATCGAACTTCGGCTTAAACTTTTTCGTCAACCCAGGTTTAGTCCAGCTTTTGTAATAAGGTGGATTGGGTCTCGGTGGCGCTATGCGACCGTGTACGACTGCTGTGGAAGATGTACCACTTTGTATGATCCACAAATTGAGTATTTGAATGTCAAGTCAAATCAGTATCTTTTTTATAAAATGTCAAAACGAATCGTTCTGTAGAGATTTGTATGCAATTTAACATTGTGACGTCATTATGTTCTGGCTTCAAATCATTTACTTTTAGTATTTATTTTGATGATTATAAACACTAAAACATATTAAATTATGCTCGAATATATATTTTTAAGATCATTTATTATTTGGTAAGTGTAAAATAATTTATTGTTATTGATTGATTTGACATTCAAATACATAATTGTTGTTCCGAGTCTGGAGTGTAATTTATGTTTGTGAACTGTATATTTTAAAAAATTTAAGTATCTTATAATAATAAAAAAATGATATACTTATATATAATTAAGTAAAATTATTTAAATTCGCAAAAATGCTTAATGTACAGCTAAGTTAAAACTACTAAATTATTGTTATTATTCTATTCAGATAACCATTAGAATTATATATGTATTACAAATTCATTCAATTTTAGTCTTATGTTAATTTTTATTATTTAGTTTTATTTTATTTTATTTTTAAATTACAAATTCACACTTCGTAGTCACACAACTCGTTAACGTTTTTTACTAACAATTCAAGGGTAAATAGTAATAAACTCACATTATAACCAATCATTGTATGACATATTTGTAAAATTATAAATCTACTGTCATTCTTGGCGCGGTGGGAGTGTATCCGACTGCTACGCAAGAGGTCGTGGGTTCGATTCCCACACGGGACACCACTTTGTGTGATCCACAAATTGTTGTTCCGAGTCTGGGTGTACTTTGTGTCCGTGACTTGTATGTTTGTAAAGTCCCCCGCGACACAGGGCTAGTACCCTACTGCGGGAGTCGTATATAAAAAAAAAGTTATAGTCATTGGAAGAAACTAGCATCTAAAGTACAGGTTCGACCTATTCTGTACTATATATTTAATGTGAAAGGTTATTTTTATGTGCTAGAGATTGAAAACACTGGATGTAACTCCTCGCAACATGTAAGTCATTTGGGTGTCAATAATGTTTTAATAATATTATGTTTGTAAAGTCCGCGACACAGGGCTTGTACCCTACAGGAGTTGTCTATAAAATAAAATAAAAATACATCTCTGGCGGCCACTGAAATCAGACCACCTATAAATGTTGATAAACTTTCGCGATTTGTACACATTATTAAAATATATACATATATTACGGGTCTTAATCGCGTGAATAATTTAAGGTAAAATACCTTGTTTATTGAAGTCCCTAAAGGGGCCCTGATTTCTGTATCGGTCAGATTGGTGTTTAAATACGAACCCTCTTCCAAGTCCAGATGTCCGATCACATAAAACACACAAACAAACACGCTTAAATACCAACTAAATAGATATTTGAACATATTTCTTTCACAACAAATATTTAAACGTTATTATAAAACGACTTGATGCTATAAAACTAAATTTAATTTTGTATCTTGTTGCTGATGTCAGAATTTAATCGTGTGCGCAAATTCCGGATTCTTCATGACTATAGGTAGCGACGTTTATTCACCGTGTTTGCGATTATTTCAAATAAAGACAAATATTGCGAAGCCATTCGATGTTTTAAGGTCATGCCAAATGTTGCCGGATGCTAAAAAAGATTTTATTTTTTAAGTAACTGTTTCCCGCGACTTCTTTCGCGTTAAAATTTTCATCCTAACTTTCTACAATATTAGGTACTTACGTAACTTCGTCTGCGTAAATTTTGCAACATTTCTTATTGCTCCTCCGCTCCTATTGGTCGTAGCGTGATGTTATATAGCCTATATCCTTCCTCGATAGATCCACAAAAGTGAAAGATTTTTTTAATTTAGATTAGTAGTTCCTGAGATTACCGCTTTCAAACAAACAAACTCTTCAGCTTTATAATATTAGTATAGATATAGAAGAGAATAATATTAAAATTTCTGACGTTCTAAAACCGGTATCGCTTCATAAGTTAAAACGATCTTTAAACTTACTTACGTCATAAAGAAACTGGTATCAGCAAAATGACACACGACGATAATCTATATCTATACTGATATTATAAAGCTGAAGAGTTTGTTTGGTTGAGCGCAGTAATCTTAGGAACTACTGGTCCTAATTGAAGACGAAGTTGCGCGGGTCAGCTAGTAATTTTATATTTGTCTAGTTGACCCGCGCAACTTCGACTGCGTAAATTTTCCCTGTTTTTGCAACATTTTTCATTGTTGGATAACCCATTTATCGAGGAAGGCTATAGGCTATATAACATCACGCTACGACCAATAAGAGCAGAGCACCAACGAAAAATGTTATAAAAACGAGGAAAATTGACGCATACGAAGCGCGGGTCAGCTAGTTTTTAATCAACTAAAGTCACAAATCTTGTTCAAATTGATTTTGATTGTATTAATGAGCTACCCGAACTTGTTCTACCAGTTTAGGAAGGTGTGCCGATAGTCTTACAATGCCTGTGAACCCATTAGAGCTTGAGTCTTTAAAATTATTATTTTTGGTTTATTATTGATAAACAATAATAATAATTCGGGTAACTCACACAACGCTATCTGATCCCGAACTAAGCAGAGCTTGTACTATGGAAACCAGACAACTGATAAACATACTTATATATTTCTAAATACATACATATTATAGATAAATAACACCCAGACACAGAATAAACCATCGTGCTCATCACACAAAGTTTTATCCTGGGTGGGGCTCGAAGCCACGACCTCTTGCGTAGCAGTCGGATACACTCCCACCGCGCCACAGAGTCAATTTGATATTTGCCCCTATTCCACCTATCCCACTTTTGTGTTATTCCTACATATAATGGAAGTATACATTGTACTTAGTAGTTATACATTTATTATACACTAGCTGTGCCCGCGACTTCGTTCGCGTGGAAGTTGGGTTTATATTAAGGTAGTTTATATTACAATTCAACTTCTGTGTAAAACATATTGTAAACATGCTCCACAATGCTCTGTGGCATCTATGGATATTTGGGCCTAGCTTTAATCAGGGCCCAACATATGGCAGGGCAAGCCAAGCAAATGCCCAGTGCAGCAAAATGAAGGGCGACAAAGTTTATGGCGCCAGACGGTTAGAAGACAAATTATTAAAATTCCCACGACACCTTGACAAAAAAGTGATTTGCATCACATCAAATACTATTAATATTGAAAAATTGCCCCACCACGCGAGTACTGGGGCGGTTTCGAGTAAGCAAGCAGCTTAGTTAGTTAGTTAGTTAGCAAGCTCGAAACCGCCCAATTACTCGTGCGAAATTTTGAGTTAAGGAGCTTCGATTCTGACTCCGATAGGTCTAAAATTCCGATTGATTTTAAACCTCCGACTCCAACTTCGGCTCCGACACTTTTAAATCGGACCTTTTAATCGGAGGTACCTAGCCGCTCCTTCAAGATAATTTATACATAGGTAATAAAGGTATGATGGAAAAAACTCTCACAGATTCCCTATGATCGCAGGTTATGTCCTGCCCGAGCGATCTTTTCCGAGTCTAAAGTACACCTACTTTGTGTCCGTGTTTGTACCGCGGGAATGCCATGTTTAAACAAACAAACAACATTCAAACGTTTCTAAAAGATATACTCAGATATCTTTTTTTGTGTTTAAATACTATTTCTAAACTTATTTCAATATTTTTTTCACTCACTTTAGAAGATTAAAATAATTATTATTTTATAATGTCTACATTGGTGAATTTAAAAATAGGTGTGTCAACCTGTCGCAAATTAAGATCATCATATATTCATATCTACGTAAGAATTTCAGTTTTTTTTTTAAATCAATTTTCCTGATTCTTTTTAATTTGTATTTAAACGCCATCTATTTTCAAAACTGGATAAGTTTATTTTTATACTTGATGATTTTATATTAAATTATCATGCATATTAAACGTAGGTAAGCAAGGTATTTAACCTTAAATTATTCACGCGATCAAGACCCGTAATACATATATTTTCATAATGTGTACAAATCGCGAAAGCTTATCAACATTTGTAGGTAAGCAATTTTAGCACTCAGAAGAAATCGAATCACAGATGGCGCCACGTGTTTTATTTTGATGTAACGCGGACTTAATCTTTCATTTTTTTTAAGCAATTAACATTTATAATTTCTAGAAAATATCAAGTAATTACTGTTTATTTGTAATGTAATATTCTTTTTCATTTCTACATTTATAACATAATCACTATTCATGCAAAACAATGATAAAGGTGCCTATTGGAAGTGATTATTAGATAATATGAAAATTTGTTAAACAAAGTAAACATGTTAAAGTCGAAAATAAAAGCTTGTATAAATAAGTATACATTTAGAAAAATACTTAAAAAAAAGAATAAAAATAATTTTAACACAACACAAAAAGAGACTCGCAATTAGGGAGTCGATCCTCCGACCTCGCTCGTTTAATACCGCTACTTGTGCCAATAGACCACCTCAGCTGATGCAAACACGATTAAAATAGCTGATCTTAGGAAATTGAAAATGTTGTGTTTAGCTCCTAATAGTTTTAGCGTGAAGTTATTGTTTCCATGGGTTACAATTTTATTGTAAATAATGTCTTATTGTGGAAAAAATTGTGAAAAACCATAATGGTTCGACAAAACATACGTTGCTGCTCACTCCCCATAGACGATAGCATAATGATTTTATAGTGCAAGTAATGACCTATAGTATTTACAATAAAACTGCAAATTTTCATGAAGATCCGTCAAGTAGTTATTGTTTTATAACGATAAATAGCTACAGACATTATCCGTCATTGCTTAGCTCCTATGGGAAATAGCGTGATAAATTATAGCATATGTTAATCCAGACTTATTAGAATACACATACAAAATTTCAACCGAATCTGTCCAATAGTTATTGCGTGATGCGTGTTCAAACAAACAGACAGACAGACAGACATTTCTAAAAATGTAGGAATGTGTTTAAATACTCTTTTCGAACATTTCCCAATTTTTTTTTTCACTATGTTCGGCCATGTACAGACACGTGAAATTTACAATTTTATTATATGTATAGATATAGATAGATAGCATGATTCAGTATTCACGCGCGATGGCTTATTATTAGCGTATTTCATGTATAACTTTTGTGTTTCTATACCCATTTCTATTAGTATTTTTTATGGAATAGTTAATTAAGTTAACTTTTTTAATTAGGAATGACTGAGAGTGTTATAAACGTAAGAGTAGACAAATGTAATCAGAAAGCTTCGAACTACTAAGCTATCGGGAGTTACACGTGATATTGTGAGTCAACCATAAAAGATAGACATATGCTGTCGTGGAATATTTTTTATATAATTTTAAGGAGAACATTTCCGTCATACATGATTTCTGTGTAGCTTTAACCATTACGGTTGTACACGCGACGAAAGCTTAAAAAATGGAGTAACTTCTCCCGTTTTCCTTCACTGCTCTGCTTCTATTGATTGTAGCGTGATGAAAAGTATACTATAACCTACTCAGGAGTATGAAAAATAATTGTACCAAGTTTCGTTAAAATCCGTCGAGTAGTTTTTGTTTCTATAACGGTTATACAGACAGACAGACAGACAAAAATTTTACTGATTGCATTTTTGGCATCAGTATCGATCCCTAATCACCCCCTGATAGTTATTTTGGAAATATATTTAATGTACAGAATTGACCTCTCTACAGATTTATTATAAGTATAGATTATAAGGGTTCCGTTTTGCCACTTTGGCTACGGAACGCTAAAAAACTGTTATTTTCTATTTATTTCGTTGAAACCATGAAAAATGCAAAAACTGCTAACTACTTAGAATTATAATTTTCCTTTCCGAAAAACGGTGATGATAATTGATTGATGAAGGAGGACCTTTCTGGCCTCTACTGTGGCTGCCACCTGATTGATTCACACCACCTGATAGATGGTTTTTAGCGAACTAAGAGGTCTGGATATTTTAATGTTTAGATCGTCTGAGAACGTTCCAGCCACAGAGCCGAAGTCCGTTTTCGATCCGTAAGTACTTATACAGGGTGTAACAGAAAGCTGAGGTCAAATTTCATTAGCGTATAGGGTATGTTATTAGTATTGTACCTACCATGGTGCCATAGCTGGTTGCATTATACATAGTTATAGCATATTCTTTTTGTCAAAATTCAGTAGTGATAAGCGTATGGCATAAGAATTACATCTTCCCTGGTACAAAATTCGATTGGATTTATATGGCATAAAACTTTTTAAGTCATACTTTTTTTAATTAATAACTTGTTCATTCAAACTGAAAATCTACTATGCACTGGCCTATGATATACATGCATCGAACCGTCTTCGACACACACCCCCACACGCGCACACACACACACACACATACACACACACACACACACACACACACACACACACACACACACACACACACACACACACACACACACACACACACACACAGAGAGAGAGAGAGAGAGAGAGAGAGAGAGAGAGAGAGACACACACTCGCACACATAAATATATATATATTCAAAAATTGTACATTTATATATATAATAGATGTTGAAACTGTGTTCCAACTACTAGACTAGTATAGTATTATATTATCTGTGACCGAGTCAATTTTCATTTCAATGGCCAACATTACTGGACACGAGCACACCATAACACCTCTTGCACCGGCTCAGGGAGCCCTACGAAGTGGTAATGGCTTCAGTGCGGACAGATGACCTTCTCTCAAACAGTTTCCACTCCAGTGCGGGCGTACGACAGGGATGCATAATATCACCTTTTCTGTTTAACGTCTATACCGAAATTGAGGGAAATTAATACCTTCACTTCACTACGCTACAACTTACACAACGTTAGTTGATCCTAAACTAGGCAGAGCCTTTTTTTTTTTTATGGCCGTAAAAAATGCCTAACGCACACCTCCAGCACCCGGGGCAGACGCTGGAGGTAGTGTGGGACCTGCCCCCACTAAAAAATCGGCCGTGTACCTGCTCGCCGCCTTCACACGGATAGGCCGCCGCTATTTGCTATTTCTTCGGCGACCCACCCAGCGGCATAGCCCCATCGGGCATTCTGCTCCTGCGGCGTTTTGGGTACACACAGATCGCCGCCATCCCGAAAGGCCGCGAGCGTGGGAGTCTTTCCCGTCCATCACGCCCACAGCCCCACCAAACTACGTCACGCGCGGTTGCGCCTCGACGTCGCTCGGTTCGCCGGCGACGGGGCAGACTAGCCCCGCCGCCTCCCCACACGGGATAAAGTCCCCGCAGGAGGATGCGACCGCGTCCTGGACCCCCTACTACGCTTCACATCTGGTACCCCTATCACCGACGACAGGGGCGAGGAGCGAGCAGGGCTAAGGGAGTCCGTTAGGTGGAGGGTGGAGAGGCCTGAGAAGGTGCCTCATCTTCACCCTCCTCCATCCGCACCGGAACCTGGGTGCGAGGAGATGGGCCCGTCCCCGCGGGCGGCTTTGCGGCCTTAGGAGGCTTACATCCCGCCCTCCCCATCATGTGCATGGCGGGCAGATTGCCCGCCGCACACACGGGGCAGTGGGGAGCGGCAGAACACGCCGCTGCCGTATGCCCCGGTTGACCACAGCGGAAACAAAGTCCGCTGCAGTCAAAGCCGGGCATAAGTGCCCCGCGCCCATGCACCGGTAGCACCTCGGTAGGTAGGGCCTCGCCTCGAGGATTGTGATCCTCGCGGCGGAGAAGCCCACGAGGAGCCGGCCTACCTCTGCCAAAGTTTTGGCCGCAACGACGGGGCAACGCGCCCACGCCGCACCAACTCCGTCGGGGCCGGGGCGAATCGCACCGACCCTCACGGTTCCGGGAGAGCACTGAGTCTTCAGCTCAATTGCCTCCCGGACAGCCTCGGGCGTAACTGAGTCGTCCAGGCCGGAGACGCGCAACTCCGCGCACTTTGTCGGCCTGGCGACCCTTACGCCCTCCTCGCCCCCCGCAAAACGCCTCAGCGGCTCCGCCACTAAGTCAGCCTTGCTAAGGCTCTCCGTCCCCGGAAACTCGAGGAGCCGGGCCCCGGTCTGTGAGCTGCGGAAGCTCACTTCCACGCCCCCAGCAGCTACAAGTGCGGCCCTCGCCCCGCTAAATAGGCTGGCGTATGATTCGCCCCTACTCTCCGCCTCCGGCGACACCGTCACAAGGAGGGCGGCCGTTTTCGGCGGAGACAGCTTTGGTTTTTGCCTAGCTTTCTTTGCCGGGGCAACCTCCTGCACAGGAACGGCGGGAGGGGCCTTCTTATTCTGCCGGCGCCGCGATTTCCTACTCTCCGCCGTTCGCCATTCCTCATAAGAGGGGGCAGAGGCGGGGGCAGACGCTGGCGCCGGGGGACGGATTTGAGCAGTTTGGGCGCTTGAGGTGCCCGCTGCTCTAAGAGACCCAAAACTAGGCAGAGCCTGTACCAAGGTAACCAGACAACTGATAAACATACTTAAATATTTCTAAGTACATACATAATGTAAATAAATTACGCCCAGGCACGGAATAAACAATCGTGCTCATCCCGCAAAGTTTTGTCCGAAGTGGGGATCGAACCCACAACCTCCGGCTTAGCAGTCAGGGTCACTAACCACTAGACAAGACCAACAGGCCAGTAAAAAATAACCGGGTAAGAGCATGTCGGACCAGTCAGTGTAGGCTTCCGCAACCTTGAATAATTGCATCAGTAGAAGAGCGTATGTTCATAGCACTTACGCCCTTTTGTTGAGAAACGCAGTTTTTCGGAAATAACTTCATGGCAGTACCTTTAACCGATCATGTTCAAAATAATTTTAGTTTAAAGTATTTGATTCATCTTTGTGATTTTTTTAAATAATTTTTGGTCACACGGCTTAAAAGTTAAGGGGGGACACAATTTATGCAACTTTCGGAGCGATTATTTCCAAAAAAAAAAAAAAAAACAAATAATGTTTATTCGAAGTAATATGCGACGGTATAAAAGAAGAGTATGTTTTTAAAATACCTGTCGAATGATGTAAGTACCACACGTTGATGTCTCTGATATCTTTTTCCAGCTTCTGTTACATGTACGGAGTGCCCCCCCCCCCCCCAATGGGTAGGTATTTTATAATTTAGTTTAAATTTAAATTATACTTAGTAGCGACTACTATAAGACACCTTTCCACCAAATTTAATCAAATTTATAGATATAAATCACTTCATTATATCACTCACAATATTTGGGAGTAGTGAGAAAAAGTTGTGTTTCGAATGAACATATTCGACTTCGGCCGAATAGAATGCTACATCTACAATGATCATTTAGCGCGTGGCTGAAATCAGAACTAACACCGCCATCTTGTAAAGCGCTCATGTCAATGTCATCCAAGCGCCAAAAGATCCTTGTATAACTGTAGGTTCATTCAAATTAATAGTCGAGTGCGATTGTTTTGTTGAGACGACTGTGATTCTTTCGATTGTTAAAATTGCATAACAATCGCTTCATTTCCTCGATGTAGTTAGGTACGAGTCGACTGAGTCACCTATTTAACCGAATATTACCGAATCAAGGACAAGTTAATTAAAAAAAAAGGAACCGATATTTTCAAAACTCTTTAAAGTAGGAGTTGTTTTCTAAATTAATACTTTTATGATAAAGTAAATGCAGTTATGGGCGAATTTTGCAAAAAATACCATCGACTGTGGTTTGTTAGATAATAACACCCTATGTTGGGATTTAACTAGAAATCGAAGATAACCTTAATTAATAACAATCGATTAAAACATTTCGCTGTCGCACGTCACTATGTAGGTACCGCTTCATTCATTACATATATCAACCCATATGATGTCCCACTGCTGGGCACGGGTCTCCCCAGTAGAACTTACTAGTATGTAGATCCTGGGGGTAATTGCCATAATCGCCACGCTTGGCGAGCGGGTTGGCGATCGCAGTAAGGTTTTAAGTACGCAGAGGACGCTGCTGCCCGTCCTCCAGTATGACATCCCTTAGTCGCCTTGACGACACCCACGGGAAGAGATGGGGTGGTACTATTCTTAAGCCGGTACCACACGGCAATTCATTCTTTCTTCATTCATTAAGTACCATACTACTAATAAAAAAAATGTCCAATCCGAATACTAGAAAAACATGTGTTGGGCCAAAATGTACAAACACAACCACGACTGCGCCGGAAAAGTTGTTTTTTCTTGTTCCAATGGATGTCAAAATACGGAAGAAATGGTTACAAGTTATGAAGAGGTTAGATCCCTTTGGAGATAAAAGCAAAGTATATTGTTGTGAAGATCATTTTGACGTAAGTATAGTGATTTTATGCATTGGGTGCGCCTTGCGCCCTTAATTTTACCGCCCTGGTTAATTGAAATTAATACATGAGATTTTCCAAGACCGAGAGGGTGTCTTGGAAAATCTGACCAAATCTCCAAGTGAGATTTGGTCAGATTCGGCTCGACCTTCCCTGCCCTAAACGCCTCACGTAATTAATGGGCGCCCCTTATGTAGGTACCTATAATAACATGCGGGAAACAGCTAGATTAAAAATTGAAACGTTTTCATAACCTTCTGTACGGCCAAGTGATTTAATTATTGAATCATCCTAAATAGGCATGATGACTAATTTTGAAAAACTACTCTACGATGTTTAAAATCATTATCTTTATCCAAAATATGTCTTAATTCCGCAAAAAAAAATACTTTTTAAAGTTTCAATTTCAATTTGCGCCAAAATGCTATAATAGTAATGCTCTTTGCGCATGTAAGTGACTTAAAGGTCCAAGCGACCAGGTCATTAAAAAAAATGCGCATTTAAATTAATAGTTACCAGAATATGCATGTTTTCGAACGTACACTGCTCAGAATTTATAATCTATGTTAATGGCGTCTGTCAGTGACACAGTGACGTCACTCTTTTGTAAACACTCGTGAATTTGTTTGTTGTGATCCGGATTTGTTTTTTTTTTTGCCGTAATAATGAATCCAAATGTATATCGGTGGTGTGCAGTACCTGAGTGTAAGAATACGTCGATAAAAACTCCGACCAAGTTATTTATTAATGTTCCGATGAAGAAAATAGTAAGAAATATGTGGCTGAATCTTGCTAGACGGGATCCAGCGGCTATATCCTTGAATTCCGTGATTTATTTCTGCGAAGACCATTTCGACGTAAGTATTTGCTTTGTTTACTATTTAGTGATTAGTAAGCATTGTATCTTGCATACTTTTTATGGAAATTATATATTATTTACTTACCTTTGAGGTTAAGTTTAAAATCTTTATTTTCTTGTTGTTATACATATTGAATTAAGTATACTTTACTTAGTATTAATTTACATAAACACATATTCTTGTTTCAGTTACCCAATGATATGGAAAATTACATTCAATATCGCTTAATGGGTTCAATTTCAAAAGTCCGCATGAGACCTGAGTGTATGCCCACAAGATTTGAATGCCAACCAGACAGAAGAAAACCAACATCTAGCACATTTGAACAACCATATGTCCTGAAGAAACAGAAGAGAGCCTTGGCTGAGGAAAACAAACCAACAAAAAATTTAGAATCTGCGGGCACTTCATCACAAAGTTCAGGTATTACCCTCTACTTACTACCAACATCTTAGTACCACATCTAGTAATAATAATATAATAATAATATCTTGGGACAACTCACACAACGTTATCTGATCCCAAACTAAGCAGAGCTTGTACTATGGAAACCAGACAACTGATAAACATACTTATATATTTATATATACATACACATTATAGATAAATAACACCCAGGCACAGAATAAACCATCGTGCTCATCACACAAAGTTTTATCCTGGGTGGGGATCGAACCCACGACCTCTTGCGTAGCAGTCGGATACACTCCCACCGCGCCACAGAGGCTGTTGAGTATGGTAGTAGTAGTATGGTATTTATATTATTAACTAGAATTCAAAGAGAAGCTATATAGACATGTAATTTAAAGGCAGCGTGTCTTCATGACTTGTAAACGATCAAATTATTTGTAAAATTTTACATGTTTGTCAAATATTTTGTTTGTCTACTGCTCTGATTGAAGTGTTTGTCGAATGATCTCCATGTTTGATGAAAAATGGATTGACGTTGTGTTTGATGGGTGTTTGACAAACATGTTTGAATGTGTGGCGGAGTTTGTCAAATAAGATCTCAAGCACCAAACATTTTAATCATTGCACTGACACATTTTGACAAATATATTTGAATGTTTACAGAGCTTGTTTGTACCTATCATAATAAAGTTTGTTGGGGATATTTGTATATACATGGTACATAATAATGTGCCCTATTTATTTGATAATATGTAATTATCAAGAAATCGTGGGTTCGATCCCCACCCAGGATAAAACTTGGTGTGATGAGCATGATGGTTTATTCTGTGTCTGGGTGTTATTTATCTATAAGATGTATGTATTTAGAAATATATAAGTATGTTTATCAGTTGTCTGGTTGCCATAGTACAAGCTCTGCATACTTTGGGATCAGATAGCATTGTGTGAGTTGCCCCAAGATATTATTATATTATAATTTCTTGATTGATTGACTGCCTCTGTGGCGTGGTGGAAGTGTGTCCGACTGCTACGGAAGAGGTCGTGGACTCGATTCCCACACGGGACACCACTTAGTGTGATCCATAAATTGGTTTTCTGCATCTGGGTGTACTTTGTGTCCGTGGCTTGTGTATTTGTAAAGTTCCACGTGACACAGGGCTCGAAACCTAAAAAAAAAAAAAAAAATAATCGACCAGCTTCTCAAATTGAAGACTTTTATCTATTAAAACGTACACCAAAATAATTCTGTGTTTATTAGAATACTAGCTGACCCGCGCAATTTCGTCTGCGTAAATTTTCCCCGTTTTTGCAACATTTCTCGTCGCTGCTCCGCTCCTATTAGTCGTAGTGCGATGTTATATAGCCTATAGGCTATATAACATCGAATATCGAGGAAGGCTATAGCCTTCCTCGATAAATGGGCTATCCAACAAAAAAGGTTTTTTTCAAATCGGACCAGTAGTTCCTGAGATTTCAGCGTTCAAACAAACAAACTCTTCAGCTTTATAATATTAGTATACATTATCGGGACTTAATCGCGTGAAATATTTAAAGGTACGAACCTTCATTTACCCGACGTTTCGATCGAATTGCACCGATTGTGGTCACGGGTCGACTGATGGCAGCTTAGCGATGTCTCCGTGAGGCGCAGGGTTTTTCAACTACCCTCGCCTGGTCTTGATACTTTTGATGGGCTGTGTTTGGTACTTCAACTGATAGTCTGTTTGGTACTTCACCTTGTCTTGCAAGCTACCTCTATATTGCAAGCCTATATATATTTATAGTCAGCTAGCTTATTAACCTTTGTTTTTTTTTTCAGAATCACTGCTTAACTTGGACATAAATACACCCATGGAACCTGTTATCACCATCGAAAAGCCCGCCCAGGTTGGTTTTAAATTAGATGTTTATTTTAGACTAGCTGGCCCGTTCAACTTCGTATGCGTCATTTTTTCCCGTTATTTGCAACATTTTTCATTGCTGCTCCGCTCCTATTGGTCGTAGCGTGATGTTATATAGCCTATACCCTTCCTCGATAAATGGGCTATATAACAGTAAAAGATTTTTTTAATTCGGACCAGTAGTTCCTGAGATTATCGTGTTCAAACAAACAAACACACAAATAAACCCTTCAGCTTTATAATATTAGTATAGATTAGTTGTAGACCCCCGCGGTTGCAAAGAAGTGTGTGTATCAGAATTCATCAATATTATTTTAGCAATTTAGACAATGAACAGAGGCATACAATACTTAGCCACTCCGGAATTATTGTTGATTTTTCTATCATTATATCAAATTCCATCTAAATTGGTTCAGCGGTTTAAACATGAAAAGGTAACGGACAGAGTTACTTTTACGTTTAATAATAATAATAATATCTTGGGACAACTCACACAAAGCTATCTGGTCCCAAACTAAGCAGAGCTTGTACTATGGGAACCAGACAACTGATAAACATACTTATATATTTCTAAATACATACATTATTATAGATAAATAACGCCCAGACACAGAATAAACCATCGTGCTCATCACACAATGTTTTATCCTGGGTGGGAATCGAACCCACGACCTCTTGCGTAGCAGACGGATACATTCCCACCGCGCCACAGAGACATTTATCAAATTGGTTTGGATTTTGAACGTTTTGAAGATGTTTTGTTTTCTATTTTGTTTTAAACGGAGCCACTCGATGTTCGGTGAGACAAACAGACAAAGACAAAACAATAAAAAAAAATATGTGTGGCACTCGGGGACTGCCGCGGTAAAGCTATTGCATAGCATTTTTATTAACTTAAGCAATTAAAATTATTTTTTTTAATTTTTTTCGTTTTTAAAAAAGTTTTTTATTTTTTAATTATAAAAAAACAATGTTTTTAATTTTTTTTTTAATAAAAAAAAAAGTAATTAAAAGTTCTGCTATTCATCGATAGATGGCAAAACTAAAAAGTATCACCGCTGTGCCGGTCGGAGTGGGGGGTGTTAGGTTATGTTCGTTACGGAATTTCTGGATTCGGTCTCCACGCTCAAGGCCCGCGATAGAAGCTATGCAATACCTTAAAAATATTCTGATAAATGTTATCTTTTATATATTCCCATAAAAGATAACATTTTAAAATTTAAAAGGACAAAAATATAAATACTTACCATTTCTTCATTTATGTTCTATCACAATGTTCCGCGGTGTTACGTTTAACAGAAAACTTCTATGAATGCGTTTGCAGTGCAAACGCATTCATAGAAGTTTTCTGCACAAGCTTCAAACAGGTCCCCGCCCATACTTCGCCTAAGCCCGCCCCTTCCTTTTACCACAGATAATATAAACTATACTATTACTTTTACGGTAAAAACGCAATGGAAGTATTTTAGTTGCACATTGCTCTCAGTGCATGGTTCACGTCTCTTGATAAGAAAATATATATATTACGGGTCTTAATCGCGTGAATAATTTAAGGTAAAATATAACTTGTTTATTGCCCGACGTTTCGTCCGTATTGAAACGCCAAAAAAAAAACAAAAAAACTTTTTTTTGTAAAGAAATTGTTGTTCAAACTTTCTTTACTATTTACTATAACTGTTCTTTATGTATATGTATATGGTACGACTGTACGAAGCTCGCACGGATCGAGACGAGCTGCTCCGAAATGTAGTGAAAAGAAAAAAAAACGGCATAAATAAATAATTATAATTCCTTAAGTTGATAAAAAATGCTTTACAATAGCTTTACCGCGGCATTCCCCGAGTGCCACACATTCGTTACACAGTCGTTATTTTAAGTTTTTAATTTACTTATTGTAAAAATTGTGTCTGAATAAAAGGCTTATATTATTATTATTCTATGTGATCAACTCGCCAAAAGTTATCGTGGATTTAATTTTGACAGTTTGTTTTTTGGAACGCGATAATCTCAGGAAAATGAAAAATTATTTTACTGTTGCCCATTTGTCGAGAAAGGCTATAATATCACGTTACGACCAATAGGCGCGGAGCAGCAATAAAAATTGTTGCAAAAACCGGGAAAATTTACGCAGACGAAGTTGCGCGGGTCAGCATGGTATATATATTTGTAGATGATGCTCGTCTTGAGAAAAGCATTAAGCAATTATAAGTAACTAGCTGTCCCGCGCAACTTCGTAAACGTAAATTTTCCCCGGTTTTGCAACATTTCTCGTCGCTACTCCGCTCCTATTAGTCGTAGCGTGATGTTATATAGCCTATAGCCTGCCTCGATAAATGGGCTATCCAACAAAAAAAGATTATTTTAAATCGGACCAGTAGTTTCTGAGATTAGCGCGTTTAAACAAACAAACAAACAAACTCTTCCGCTTTATAATATTAGTATAGATAGATTTTAATTTTAAGTCGCTTTTAATGGTATGCGATTGAATTAACAAGTACTTTTGTTGACTTGACATAATATAATTAAAAAATATTTCATCAGATTTCAATATAAAAAAAAAAACAGGCTGAATTTTTTAATCTTAAATTCCTAAATAATTTACTAAATAAATATCATAAAAATATGAAATATCACACCCTCCCACCTTTCTCTATCGCACAGACACTATCACTCATATATCTTGTCCATAGGCGCTTAAAATATATTGAAACAAAAATATAAAACAACTTACGATGCAGGCGCGTGCATTCTATGTTTAGTAATCCTAGTTATAGTTGTGTTAAGGAGGCGGAGTTACTTACACACTCACATGGTTCGGGCGCAAGCGTTTTTTGTCCAAATGAGGTCCTATACCGGACTTTTGGCCGATATAAGTACTTTTTTTTGCGTAAAAAAAACAAAAAAGGTGTGAGGATGTCACAAGTACGGCTGAATGACATGGATTACTCATAATTGGAAGTATGTTTTTAACTTTGACCAGAGTTGTAAAAATGGCGGCAAACTGACATGTCGCTATTTTTACAGCTCCGCGTTTATGTGTAAAACAGTGTAAATTATACTTGAAATTCGTGATGACTGACAAGAACGAGACTTTGTAATTGAAAGAAGAAAGCTAGAAAGAAATTATACTTGAAACTGGTGTATGCACATAATGTGCGAGCCATAATCTCTACCGATTATTATTGGAGGGAAGAGGAAAAAAAAACTTTGACCAAAAAAATATGGGCGGGTCATACCTACAAAAGTATCGTGCCTCCAGTGTAGGAACCCAAAGATGGTTGTCATTAGGGTTGTTTATATGACGGAAAGTCTTGCATTGCCGATATAGACAACAAACTGAACTGATTTATGTATAAGTGTGTGTCGGTGTGTACATACATGTATATTACGATGAGTCGGAACTGATTTTTAGGCGGTCAACCTACACATTTGACAAGTGGACGCACAAACATATGCGCTTACGCTACACTACACCACAGATAATATAATACTATACTAGTAACTACATTAAATCAGGGACCCTAAATCCTTAAAAAGAGAGGTCTAATAAGAGTTAGGGCCCTAATTCTCTAACAAATTTTCAAGGCCACCTCGATTTAGGGCCCTGATTCAGGGTAGTGTAATAGCCGTCTTACAGTCCTCTTAGGATGTTTTGGTGCTTCGATGACATTGAAATGAGGGCGCTTTATAAGATGGCGGCGTTAGTTTGAACTTCGGCCACGTGCCAATGCAATGAGCTATCAATCCTGGCCAATGGCACTTGGATCACATTGACATCAGATGATTTAGTCTCCTAAACAAAATAAAGAGCGACTAAAACAACAATAAAATTGTCATCCGGGCAACATTGCAGAAAATCGATCGCTCGGCGATCGTTTGGCAACCATCATAACAATATTGGAGAGTACTGCCATGTTGCCGGACAACAAAGGATCCCGTTTGTTGTACCTTTTGAGGTGCGGAACCCTAAAAACAAAAAATATTAGTACACCTACAAATATATAAAATATATCAGAAATGAGGAAATAATAATCCTTACCTTGCAACACAAAACTGTTTAAGGAGTCAATCAAAATTACGATTATTTTTTTAGTGTGTTGTGGTGTTCTAGTAACTCACACTCACCTAATCTGTGGCCCTAAATTAATTCATACGTTCTTATTGAATTTATTGTCTGTGGTCGACGCGCATCTCTGAGTGAAGTTTGGAATCAAACGAGCGCGCGCAACCCCATCACTGGTAGCTAACCACACAAAAGGAGAGAAGCGTTATAACAACGAGTTAGTGCATCGTTTCTTGCATAAGATTCGCAATTAATCGTAGGAGATAATCTAACTAAAAACTCCACTCTGTAATGTCATTGCGTCAAGGTGTATAACAAGATTATAACCCGTTCAAACGTCGGACTGCGTTTCACTCTGATCCTCACTACCTCACTTCAAGAAGCGAACGATTGGGACCACAGGGCGCTTCGACGACATCCCTGGCCCCAAAGTGTGATTTATATCTTATGAAATGTAGTGTATTTACACATGATATGCGATCTTACAATTTTTATTTTATTTTCCTCAGATTGGTTGTGACAACCGTTGATCGCACAAACCGTCATTTTAAAATAAAATTGTGGCAAATGTTCTGACGTTGACACGATCTCGCGCACTGACAAGTCGCTCGATCGACTGAGCCATTTGTGGCTCTGTCTGATTCGCTTCACTTTGTGTGCGCGTACTAGGTTTCTAGGCGTTATTATTTTAAGTTATCACCCTATCGGAAGTTACTATATTTTATTTCAAATGGCGGTAAATATCAGTTCTGCTTTCACATTTATCAAGTAAACAGATACAAAATACACGTCTTATAATATAAATCGCGATACTCCTCGAGAGCGGAAGAGTGAGAGGAATAATTGTTGAGGACTGCATTTCCGGGTCGCCTAATCTCTCGTTTTGGTGATTTACACTAGCCGGCAAGTTTGCCCGATTTAACCATTATAGACTTCTTTTTGTCAGGTTTCTTGAACTCACAAGTCTATGTCATTAAGCCTCAAACTCTTGAAACCCTCATAGAGAATGTCCGTCAGGACTCGCCACTCCTACGGCCGGAACTTCTAGCAAGAGTAATAAATAATAAATAGGGTCCTTTCTGGCGGCTACTTGGTCAATATAATTTTCTCTTCATATTAAAAAAAATCTAGATCAAATCAAATAACCTTTTCTTTGGGGTCCCACAGACGTATGGTAGAGGCTTGTGTGATAATAGGCTGTAATGGAACTACATTCTAGGTTGTTCGTTGTGCAAAGAGAATTTATCGACGATGGGTTATGTTCTCTTTGATAGACGTAGCTACAACATAGTAAAGAACTCCATGAAACAAAGTGTTATTCTCCATTTCCAATATTCTCTTTGAACTCTATAGACATATTTAATAGACAGGTGTCAGTCTGAGTTTGACAAACATTTGGTCAATGTCCATAAGGAGTTGTAAAAATGGCGGCAAACTGACCGGCCATTATTTTTACAGCTCCGAGTTTAACTTGTAAAAAATGATTTAAAAACGTGTAAATTGACTAAGAACGAGACTTTGTGCATGTAATAAGCGCTTAAATACTTGACACTGGCAGAAATTAGCCGTTAAAACAGCTAGATTGCCATAAACTCAAAGAAGAAGAAGAAGAATGTCCGTAAATGTCCCTCTCTTTTCCCTACATCATTTTGGAAGCGTCAGGCTGGTACTTATTACTAATCTGTGGTCTGCTTGATAAACGTCATGAGTGTATGTAAACATTTCAACGTTAGACGTCAACAGAAAACGTTATTGCGTTTGCGTTATTTCAATTATTTTGCGTGGTAAATATGAATTCGACAGTGTATAAGTGGTGCGCGGTTCCTCATTGCGATAATACATCAAAAATTACCCCTAATAAGTTATTTGTTAGTGTTCCACGTAAGAAAACAATGCAAAACAAGTGGCTTAATCTCGCACAGCGAGATCCAGCATCTATTTGTATAAATGCTCCTATTTATTTCTGTGAAGATCACTTTGACGTAAGTTTTTACTTTATTTTCTATATTCTAAAATGTTTAGTGCTATTTAATAATAATTCATAGCATTCTGAGGTTAGGTTTCATATCATTCTTGAATATCCATCAATGTCTATTTTAATGGGCACTTATTCTTATTCCAGTTGCCAAATGATATGAAAAATTATATGGAGTATCATGTGATGGGTTCAGTATCGTATGTCCGAATGAAATCGGGATGTGTTCCTACAAAATTTGAATGCCAGCCAGAGAGAAGACAAATAACATCTTGCACTACAGAACAACTATATATTCTCAATGAACAAGGAAAGGTATTAATTGAAGATTGTGTAAAAGATTTAGAAGATAGAATAACGACTACAATAAATATGAAACATGTTGAGATTTTTTTTTTAAAAGACGACTCTCGCATTAGTGTAAAAGCCCTGTGTCACGGGGGACTTTACAAACATACAAATCACAGACACAAAGTACACCCATACTCAGAACAATAATTTGTGGATCACTCAAAGTGGTGTTCTGTGTGGGAATTGAAACCAACCTCTTGCGTAGCAGTCGGACACACTCCCACCACACCACAGAGGCAATCGGGACAAATCAGGTACCTACTCTGATGTCTCAATGTAACTCTGCCACATTGAAGTTAGGTTCAAAACACTTTTGTGCATGCGCATTATTTACTAAAACGATTTATTATGTTTAATCTATTAAAAATACTAACTAAATTTTAATTCAACAATATAAAAAATACCTACTACATTTATAGTAAAAGTTTAAATTTAGAACAGTTACAGTAAATACTAAAAAAGTTTGAAAAACAATTTCTTTATTAAAATAAAAACAAAAAACCTGAGTTAGTAATACTAAATATTACAATGTTATGCATAATTGCATCTTGAATTCTTTTTCTTGCCCCCGCCCAATTCCTGTCACCATTTAAGTACTTTCAAAAAATGCATCTGCGCAACCACTTGTTGCCAAGTTTAATCTGGCCAACTGACGTTGAGACAACTGTATGTTTGTTTTAGTCAAAAATTAAATAACTTTATTAAAACTCCGTACTAATATTATAAGTGTTTAACCTGAAGGCTGAGAGTTTAACCTTACAAAATTGATCACTCTCTAGAAAGACACAACACTACTTTGTGGACAATACCTGTCAAAGGCCGCACAAGGTTTTCACAATATATAAATATTGATTCTCTCTATTTGAAAGGGATAGCACGGTTCAGGGTCTGTAAGTCAATGGATGACCATATGTATGATAGATGTGATGTCATCTGCAAGTAATGCAAGTAAAGAAGTTTTTTTTTAAATTTAAGTGATGTATCAGGGCTTTAGTTACTATGGCGATAGCCGTAGAATAAGTATATAGCAAATACGAAACTCAGGAATGTGATGTTTTACACTTCCTGATTACTTATTATATTCTTTTAAATAATACAAAATTAACACGGCGTTTGTGTTAATTTTGTATTATTTAAAAGAACATTAAGTAAGATTTGCATAAGCATATATTTAAGTAAGATTTGTGAATTTTAACAGATTTCCCCTACCTCTTATTATAAATTTATTTGTTTAGAATTTAGTATAAATAGCTTAGTTTTAACCCCAATAAACTTAGTTAATAACTAACATAAGATATCATTGAAGTAATTTTTATAGGCATTTCTTGCCAATTACTTTACAAATACAATAATTGCATTTTTGAAAGATAGAAAAATTTGAAATCCAGACTCAGGAATCAAACCTAACTCGCGAGCATCAAGGGATAGAAAAATTTGAGATCTAGTAACATAGTTTAGATAAGTGGTTTGCTTCTGGCCCCGGTTTGGCTATGGAAGTCTCGGGTCGATTCCTGAGTCTGGATTTCAAATTTTTCTATCTTTCAAAAATGCAATTAATGTATAAGATCTCATCTCTTATTTGACTCGTATACTATAGCACCTCGCTATAGTCACTCTAGGTGCTAGTAAAGGATTATATTATCTATGCTCTAGGTAACTATGCCAGTCCCATAGGAGCCCTCAAGTTAACCTGACATTCATTCTACATCACTACATAGTATAAAATAAAGTCGCTTTCTCTGTCCCTATATCCCTATGTATGCTTAAATCTTTAAAACTACGCAACGGATTTTGATGCGGTTTTTTTTAATAGATAGTTTGATTGAAGAGGAAGGTTTATATGTATAATAACATCCATTAAATAGTGGAGAAATAAGGAGCGGCAGCAATAAGAAATGTTGCAAAAACGGGGAAAATTTATTCTCCCCGTTTTTGCATTTCATGCTATACTTCTTTCATGCATACATGTTTTCATGAAATATAACAAACAATCACAGCTCTCTGATGTTTGTCTGTACAATATGATAATAAGTGCACTATTCTATAGAGGCATAACTGCCACTAGTATTTTACCACAGAAATTGCATATGGGTGAAGATTTAATACCATTAAATGATAAAATTTATTAAGAGGAACATGACCAGAACACAGACTGAGAGCCAACACGCTTCTCGAGAAAGATTGGTGCAGTCATAATTGGAATAGATCACAAGGAACGGTAGTTGGTCTGTTTTGTATGGTGTGATACCAAATGCCTTTCGTCTGAGAAAGTTGTTCGAACTCACGACACCATTGCTCTTTACACACCTTCCTAACCCATGGGATGATTTCACCAGCCATATGGTCCTGTCACTATTTTTACACTATTAGTTACAGCATTCTTAGCCATCTGATCCACATATTCATTGTCTTTTAAACCCACATGTGAAGGAATCCACTGGAGTTCGACACAGATATTCCTGTCCTGCAATTTATCTCTTAAGGCCAGTGCTTCATATGCTATCGGCATACCTAGGATACCAGAGGTGCACCGAGCAATATGTTGCAGAGCACTCTTCGAGTCTGACATTATTACTATTTTTTTCTCCCCTAAACTCGCCGCATAAGATATTGCCTCTACTATCGCCGTTAGTGCATCTCGCATCACAGAGGCGTCAAGGTGGAGCTTAAACTGCTTTCAGCAGTCAGCTTGAGGATCAAAAAATGGTGCACCAACCTCAAAAATATGTGTTTAAATTCATTGTATCTGTGTTGAACCTCAGCAAGAACTCTCTGCTGTAGATCCATAGTATTAAACCTGTGCTTAGGGCACAGTATAAATGGCATATTAAATGTTAATATGTGAGACCCATTTGTTCTATGTGTGATAAGATCCTATTGTACGGCTATCAAAATAGGTTCTATTTTATTTTTCCAATAGTTCTTTAAATCAAACAATTTCCTTATTAACTGAAGAGCGATATTGGGGTGTGAGGCAATTCATAACCAGTATCTGCATGCAAGTCAAAATCTTCGAATAGGGAGAGACACACATTTCACTTTCCATTAAGTGAATGGAAGTGCTGCGGATGAAGCCACGACATATTCTACGGCATATATTCTGTAGAATTCTAAACTTTTCTAAATGTACTTTCGCACTACTATACAGAAAGCTTCCATAGGCTAATCTGCTTCGGACTAAAGATATATTGAGTCTTCGAAGGTGTTTTGGTTGGACCTGCCTATGTGCTGCCAGCTAAGGACATTCAGGATTTTATAACTTTTTTCACATGTCTCGTTTATATGCGCTCGTTGGGAGCTTAATTTGCTGTCTAACCAAAGCCTCAAATACCTAATCTTGTGGTGTGATTTGATTGGTATATCATTAATGTTTAAAGATTAGACGAACATTTTATGAACTAGACCTAGACTGACCATATTTTGTAAGGATTCTCTGTAACTGGTCAATGTGTCGGTTAACCCGTTATCCAAATATTTAAACATGACAAAGTCGTCAGCATATTGACACATATTCACACTTTTAATATTTTTATTTTGTCATTGGTTTTTGAGGTGATAATTATTGAGATGTCATCCTGAAAAAGTGTACATGGATTCTCAGTCACGTCAGGGAGATCATTAATATACACTGACGGACTCATAAACTGCATCAAAGTTCAGGTTTACTCTAAAAGGATTTTTTTATAATAAGTATGCAAACTTTTTAGATTAAATTATATAAATATGGAAAGACTGGCTCTTAATCTTAAAAAAAAATTAAATTTAAAAATAGAACTGCGGTAAAACAAATGAATATAGCCGGGAAAAGAAAATTTACTCGTAGTATCAGATTTGCGTGTTATTTATAGCAAAGTTTTAAATTAATTCTCATTGATTTTTTTTGTTTGGTCAATTGAATTATTGTTACCAGCATAATTGTTGGGTTAGTTTTTTAACACATCGAGAGTTTTTGAACCATAATATGGATACTTCGTCCGAACAAGCGGCACAAATTGTAGCATTGGTGCGGGAGGGCTTGGATCAACGAACGATTGGTAGAAATTTAAATTTAAACCAGTCTACGGTTTGTAGAATATACAGAAGGTTTGTAGAGACAGGTTGTTACAGGAGGAGACGTGGTACAGGCAGAACTCGAGCAACCACAGGTCGTGATGACCGATTTATTGTTACAACTTCCCTGCGAAATCGTTTCCTCACGTCAGTTAACATCAAAACCGAGCTTAATGAAGTGCGTGGAAAAAACGTGTGTGCACGAACAATAAGAAGAAGGTTAAAGGAAGCGGCTATCACCCCTTTTAGACCAGCAAATGGTCCAAAGTTGTCTGCAGCTCACAGACAAGCTCGCTTAAGATTTGCGCGTCATCACCTGAATTGGACAGAAGAGCAGTGGGCCTCTGTATTGTTCACGGACGAGTGTAGGACATGTTTATATGGTGCAGATGGTCGCAGAAGAGTCTATCGTCGACGTGGGGAGCGATATGCTCAAAGTTGCATTGAGGAGCGTGTTCCTTTTGGAGGCGGTTCATGTATGGTCTGGGGTGGCATATCGATGAACGGGCGAACAGAACTTGTGTTCATAGACATGGTCCGTCAAAACGGTAATAGAGGGGGTTTGACAGCACATCGCTACATAACAGAGATATTAGAAGATCACGTGGTGCCTTATGTTACAGTACAATATCTTTGTGCTGTATCTACAATCTACATCACAATCTTATGTTCCTTATCGCACGTTCAGTATCTATTAAATGTTTCTACTATCTGTTATCAACACGAAGTCGTTAGTATATAAGATGCACCTTTGGATAATTATAACCAGACTATACTACATCTTTTGTCTCATTTATACCTAATCATATACTGCCAAGAAGTTTGGCAAATTGGTGACCCCGACGAACGAATACGCAGCAAGAAACATGGCACAATCACCGTGCAAGGCGAACATAAATCAGCAAGGAACACTTGAAGTAGCTGCTGGCACCTCGGTTTTATCCCGCATTCCGGAATTTTGGAAAGACCAACCAAGATTATGGTTCACGCAACTAGAAGCCATATTAGCACCACAGAAGCAAGGAGACGAATACAAATACTGTACAGTAATAGCAAAGTTATCCAAGGAAGAAATACTACAAGTTAGTGACCTAATAACTTCACCACCGACTACAGATAAATACAAAAACATCAAGGAACGTTTAATTGATTGTTACGAAGAAACAGAACAGCGACAGTTTCAAAAATTAATATCAGAGACAGAACTCGGTGATCAAAAACCTTCGCAGTTATTACGTCAAATGCGAGTCCTCGGGAGAGGAAAAATCAGTGACGAAACAATTAAACTACTATGGTTCAGGCTTTTACCAACATCAGTTACTACGGTTCTAGCAGTTACGGAAGACATGGAAATTGACAAACTGAGCCAAATTGCAGACAAAATAATAATGAATTCAAAAGTAACCGAAATATCAGCTGTTAGCAACGACACTTCAAACGACAACAATACAGCATGCATTTTAGCCCAGCTAGCAAAATTACAGATAGATATTGACGCAATTCAGCAAGGTCAATATGGCTATCGACCCAACACGCACAATCATTTCAAGAAACGTCAACAATTCCCGATTATGAGGCCGAGAACAAACTATAGAGGAGCAAATCGATTTTGTTACTACCACAAAAGATTCGGAAAATATGCAAAGAACTGCATTAAACCATGCGGTTGGAAACCAATGACTTACGTACGGAACCAGGGAAACGAATAAGAGCACAGACAACGGCGAAACTCTGTGCAATCCACCCATCCAATCGCCTCACCATTACCGACCGAAAAAGTGGTATGAAGTTTTTGATTGACACGGGCGCAAATATTTCAGTCATTAGCAAGCAACAGAGACATTCAATTTTACAAAATGAACAATACACACTATACGCTGCAAATGGGACTAAAATTAGGACTTACGGCGAGAAGACGCTTACCTTGAATTTAGGACTACAACGATGTTATAAATGGAATTTTGTAATCGCCGATGTTACACAACCAATAATTGGAGCAGATTTTCTAGAGCACTATAAACTATTAGTCGACATAGCAGGTCGCAAACTTATCGACAAAGTTACAGAGCTGACAACGCATGTAACTTCGGAAAAAGCGACACAACAAACAATTCGTACTATCGCAGTGGGAACGAATCCACGTATTACGCAACTTTTAAACAAATACGAAGACATCACGAAAGGGTCCTCTCTCCGCAATGCGCCCAAACATAAGATTGAACATCACATTATCACTACAGGACCACCCGTCGCAGCTCGGGCAAGACCATTACCTCCAGAAAAATACGACATAGCCAAAAAGGAATTTCAAAATATGATAGAACTCGGAATTTGCCGACCGTCAGATAGCCCATGGGCAAGCCCATTACATATGGTAAAAAAGAAAAATGGCGAATGGAGACCGTGTGGAGACTATCGAATGCTCAATAGCACGACAGTACCGGACAAATACCCACTACCAAGATTAACTGACTTTACATACATATTAGAAAATAAGAAGATACTAAGCAAGATAGATATACGTAAAGCATACCATTGTATTCCTGTTAAAGATATAGAAAAAACAGCCAGGACTTTTTGAGTACTTAAGAATGCCTTTCGGATTACGCAATGCGGCACAAACATTTCAACGATTCATGGATTCCTTATTTAGAGATTTAAACTTCGTATTTATATTTGTAGACGACTGTCTCATCGCATCGGACAACGAAGATTTGCATTATCAGCATTTAGAAACGGTTTTCAAACGTTTACACGAGAATGGAATAACCATTAATCTCGAAAAATGCGATTTTTTCAGAAGGGAAATAGATTTCTTAGGTTATCATATAACGAGCCAAGGAATACACCCTACCGAAGAAAATTACAAAGCAATCATGGAATTTCCCAAACCGAAAACAATTCAAGAATTAAGAAGATTTTTGGGCATGGTCAATTTCTACAGAAGTAATATTCCACGCGCAGCGGAAAATCAAAGAATTTTAAACGAATATCTACATGGTTCAAAAAAGAACGATAATTCACCTGTTCCTTGGACAACGGAAGCAGACAAAGCTTACGAAAAATGCAAGGAAAGCATGAAAAACGCAGTGTTAACAGCGCATCCTTCCCGCAACGCATCACTAGCGCTCATGACCGACGCTAGTGCTACTTGCGTTGGTGGAGTTTTACAACAAAAATCCGAACGCAAATGGGAACCATTAGGATTTTTTTTCACAAAAATTGAGCGAAACTCAACAAAAATATTCTACGTTTGACAGAGAGCTGTTAGGAATATACATGGCCGTCAAACATTTTCACAGATTAATCGAGGGAAGAGAATTTACAATATTTACGGATCACCGACCTTTGACATACGCATTCTCCCAAAAACCATCATCAAACGATACAGCGCGACGGGTCCGGCAGTTAGATTTCATTTCACAATACAGTACCAACATTCAACACATAAGCGGACGTGACAATATTACCGCCGATGCCTTATCTCGAATAGAGGAAATATACGTGCCATCACCTATCGATTACGCTGAATTGGAAAAATGTCAATCAACAGATAATGAACTAAGTAAATTATATGACAATAAGATTAAAATTCAAAAACATTACGCTTCCGGGTTCCACAATAAACATCACCTGCGACACATCTACTGGAAAAAGCCGCCCCTACTTACCAAAGCATTTTCGCAAACAAATTTTCGATACTATTCATGGTATGAGCCATCCAGGAAAAAGAACTACGAGAAAAATGATAACCCAAAGGTATTTATGGCCGTATATGAACAAAGATATCAATAATTGGTGTAGATCATGTATAGCCTGCCAAAAATCAAAAATACAACGACATACGATATCACCTCCTGGTACATTTATGACAGCGCAACGTTTTGAACATTTACATATTGACATCGTCGGACCACTTCCGATTTCACAAGGGAAGAGATATTTAATCACAATCATAGATCGTTGTACGTCATGGCCCGAAATATTTCCGGTAGAAGATATAACTGCAGAAACAGTAGCCAAGACACTTTTCGAAGGATGGATTACTCGTTTTGGATGTCCATTGCGCATTACTACGGATCAAGGCCGACAGTTTGAATCAAGAATATTTGAGTCACTCTCACAATTTTTGGGAATACATAAAATTAGGACAACACCTTATCATCCACAATCCAATGGAATGATAGAGAGATTTCATAGAACTTTAAAGGCGGCGTTAATGACAAGAGAATCCAACGAAAATTGGTTAAAATAAATTCCAACAGTTTTACTCGGGTTGCGGAGTAGCTTGCGAGAAGACACAGGTTATAGTTCAGCAGAGATGACATATGGAACGCCAATACGACTCCCTGGAGGATTTTTTGAGTCATCAGCAGCACAGTTATCAACGTACGAAGAGTTTGTAAAACAAATTCAAAAGGACATCACACAAATGACATCAATTCCGAAAAGAAAAAAACACAATCAAGCTATATTTGTGCATCCCGAACTCAAAGAATGCTCACACGTATTTGTTCGGTGTGATAGAATTAAGAAAGCCCTGACACCGCCGTATGAAGGACCCTACCCAGTAATTAGTAAAACAGATAAAACATTTTGCATTAGAATTAGGGATAAAGAGACAGTGATATCAATTGATAGATTGAAACCAGCTTTCATGATCAATGACGAATCAAACTACGTGCCAGATTCAAAGGATTGCGACAGGCATTCACACACGTACACTACACGATCGGGACGTAAAGTAAAGCCAGTAGTACGTCTATAAAAAATCGCTGATATAAGTAAGCTATTCGTATATATATTAACATAGATCTTAACATATACCATTAATTCACAACTACTCGTAACAACAAGACATCTAAAATGGGAAATCAAAGTTCTAAGGACCAGGTAACATACAATACGGACAATTGCCTCAATCAAAACGAAGCGGACCAACTCCGTAACCTGATCCAGGAGGACTTACGGTGGACAAGAAATGTTGCAATGGGACAGATTATTTTAACAATCGGCGTGATCCTAATTTACGGCATAATGAAAACACTGGACAGAAGAATGAAGAGTTTAACGAAAAAAAAATAATAAACACTCGTGCAACAGCTAAGTCAAAATTACAGACGTCAGCAAATCACACCACAACAGGCGTCATCAAATTCCACCGCGTACAATAGCATTATTATTTATATACATCAGCAAATAACTAGTAAGGTCTAGGTCAAATTTATATTGTAAACACTATTACCATAAATTTTTTTAAAGGGGGGTGTACTGTTACAGTACAATATCTTTGTTCTGTATCTACAATCTACATCACAATCTTATGTTCCTTATCGCACGTTCAGTATCTATTAAATGTTTCTACTATCTGTTATCAACACGAAGTCGTTAGTATATAAGATGCACCTTTGGATAATTATAACCAGACTATACTACATCTTTTGTCTCATTTATACCTAATCATATACTGCCAAGAAGTTTGGCAAACCTTACATGGGATTCATAGGCGAAAATTTTACTTTAATGCAGGATAATGCCCGGCCGCATGCAGCTGCACAAGTTCAACATTATTGCGAAGAGGTTGGGATGATTGATACGTACAATGAATTGGCCAGCACGCAGCCCGGATCTTAATCCCATCGAGCATGTTTGGGACAATTTAAAAAGAGCTGTATATGCGAGAAACCCTTCGCCTACGACAGTGGCAGCACTAAGAACAGCACTTTCAGAAGAATGGGACAATATTCCGCAAGATCTTTTAAAAACCCTTATAAAATCTATGCGGAACCGATTAGAATCCGTAATAAGGGCACGTGGGGGTAATACACCTTATTAAAACACAAATAAACCCTTGCATAAAGTTTGTGTCTATTGTTAAAACCAATTTTTTAATTAAACAATTTTTCCTTAAACTTCTGTTTTTTCTTCAAAAAAGGTCTTAAGGTCCTTTCCAGTACATAAACTTAAACTTAAAGATATGATCCTACGCTGTTTTAAAGTTCACGAACCAATCTAGAGGTTTCAATTTAAATCTGTATAGAAAGTTTGCATACTTGGTTAAAATATTTATTTCAAAGTCGTCTATTACTTTGATGCAGTTTATAAGTCCGTCAGTGTACAACAAAAATAATAGTGGACCAAGGACACTACCCTGCGGTACACCAGAGATATTAGTTTTATAATCCGAACAAAATGGCTTCAGTTCATTATTGATATACAGAGAGAAGTTTCCTGCTCTCCAAATACCATTCCATGCGTTTACAAATAATATTATATAATATTTTACAAGGACACGACGTCAATGAAATGGGACGAACAGATGTTATCATACGAGGGTGGATTGAAAAGTTCGCGGCCTCAGCAAGAAAACAATATAAAATATAAACAAAAGTAATTTTATTTTTCCACGTAATCTCCACTTAACTCAATGCACTTCTTCCATCTGGTTTCCAACGCCTGTATGCCGGTCATAAAAAAAGTTTCTTCAAGGCCTTCAAAAAAAGTCACCCACCGCGGTTTCAACCTCCTCATTTGATGAAAATTTTTGACCTCCAAGGTGTTTTTTAAGGTTTGGGAATAAATGGAAGTCCGAAGGTGCCAAATCAGGGGAATAGGCGGGATGGGGCAGTAATTCAAAGCCACAATCACGAATTTGAGCCATTGATTCAACAGACGTGTGAACGCGTGCATTATCCTGATGGAACAACACTTTCTTGCTGAGTAGTCCTGGCCTTTTCTCTTTGATCGTTTCACGCAAATGACGTAAAAGGGTGCAGTAATAAGCAGAGTTTATAGTCTCACCTTTTGCAAGGTAGTCCACCATGATGACACCCTTAGCATCCCAAAAAACTGACGCCATCACCTTGCCAGCTGACAAAATTGTTTCGGCTTATTTTGGAGTCGGTTCATCAGGTTTTTTCCACTGCTTGGATTCTTGGATTGCTGTTTTGACTCTGGGGTGTAGTGGTGTACCCAGGTTTCATCCATTGTAACAAATCTGTCCAAAAAACCTTGTGGATCAGTCTCAAACATTTCCAAACTGTCGCGAGAAATCGTGAGCCGTATTCGTTTTTGTTCAACTGAAAGCAATCTGGGGACCCACCGCGCAGAAACCTTAGAAAATCCAAGTTCATTGACTATGATGTTTTGTGTTCGTTCATATGAGATGCCAATAGTGTCAGCAATCTCCCTGATGGTCAATCTCCGATCTGCCAATATCAGATCACAGATTTTCCCAATGTTTTCTTCAGTCGTAGACGTCGTAGGCCGGCCGGAGCGAGGGTCATCTTCAATACTCTCTCGTCCGCGTTTAAATTCTGCAACCCACTTTTTCACAGTCGTATACGATGGAGCAGATTCCCCCAATGTTGTTGACATATCTTCGTGAATCTCTTTTGGAGTCAGTTTTTTTTTAAACAGGTATTTGATGACCGCACGTTGCTCAATTTTCTCCATTCTTTAAAAACGCTGCACTTAGGCTCACAAAATTCAGTCTAATTTAAAAACAGATAATGCTATTGTGACAGAATTTTACAATGTGACAACCAGAGAGTAAAAAAATCGAATGAGGTCAGTTACATTAAAATAAGTCAAGTATTTATGTGGTAGGCCGCGAATATTTCGATCCACCCTCGTATTAGGATCTCTTCCAGGCTTGGGTATTGGGACAATTCTCATATTTCGCCATTGGTTGGGAACTATGCCAGTTTGAACGATTAGATTAAATATGTACAGAAATAACACCTTCCTAGCCTTAGATAAGTTACAAATCATTGACATAAACTGAGGATTAAAGAATATTGTTGAGTACATTTTTGACAAACTTCATTTTAAAAGAGGAATTGAAAACAAAAATCATACTAAGAACAATACAATAATACTAACACAGTATGCGAGTCATTTCAGTCCTCGTAAGTACAAATATGAGTAAATAAGTACCAATATGTAAATAAAATAAGTAATGATCATTATCTATGGAAATATCGATAAATTTAATTTGCTCATCATCCCTTCCCGGTATGCGGGCACGTGCCAATCGTTGCTAATGTAAATAAACAATTTCACCAGTCGGACGAAAGCTTAATGAGGTGACGGTCGCGTGCGCTGATTAAAGTAATCGGTTGTGTAGCCTTCGAAGTTGTGTATGGTTAAGTGATAAGTATTCGGAGATACCTGGACAAGAAGAAACAGTAAAGAACTTTTTGATAATCAACTAATTTTAAAGCCAAACTAACAATTTAAGCGAAACGCAGCGAAGATGGCGGAAAAATTATCCACACCAAAACCAACCGTCCTTAGAGAGGATACCAAGTGCCACTCAAAACCTTTTGGCATGATAGGTTGGTTAGGTACAGATAGTTCATATATGGCAACGTTGCACTGTCTGTATTCATTCCTGCTCCAGAAAACAAAAAAACGGCGGTGCATGAGTTACTTACAGTACGATCAACGTATCTTGACCGGATTGAAGTTAGGTTTTTATCACTTTCGCGCATGTCATAGAGATGCGACACTAAAATTACTTACAAAAACGACTAAATATCTTTAATCGATCGATTTTATCGATATACTAACAACATGTTAATTCAACAATATAAAAACACTATATAAATGAGGTCATAAAAGTTTAAATTTGGAACAGTTACAGTAAATACTAAAGAAACTTTGAAAAACAATTACTTTACGAAAATAATCACAAAAAACATGAGTTAGTAATACTAATTATGACAATGTAATGCGTAATCGCATCTCTAATTCTCTCGGTTTAGTTACCGCCCCCGCCCCCCGCTTCCTGTCACCATTTACTTCCAAAAAATGCATCTGCGCAACCACTTGTCGCCTACTTCAGTCCGGCCTAGTTACGTTGATCCAACTGTACTAGATACTTACATATCTTTTTTTTGTATTTTAAAGTATCATAGAACATTAATATTTTGTTCTAATAATATATCCTAAAAATTCTTGGATACACACATTTTTACTCATTGAAGTTTGTCGACTAAATTCAAAGTCATCCTGTATATTAAAGGTACATTACATCTAGACACAGAATCTTTATTTATTTAGGTTTATTATAAATAAAATATATGTAAGAATATATTTTATTGCATCTTAATTCAAAGTGTCTACTTTATAAAGAATAAAATTTATAAAGAGTGCAGTAGATATAATCTTTAGCAGATAATTCGTGTTTAAAGTTTTATTTCAACCACTAAACGACATAACAGCTAATTTATATTATTTTCTTTCAGTCAATTGAAACAAATTCATCCCAAACTTCAGAAGACAATAATATAAGTAGTCACACCACTGAATTCAGTCGCACCAACAAACGCAGAAGGAAGCAGACAGCTGAAGTTAAATTACCTGAGGTAACTATACTTTGCTTATTTATTCGTGATCCGCCAATTGTTGTTCCAAGCCAGGAACGTAGTTAATTTTGTTATGATTTTTTTTGTGTTTGTATTAACTAATGATTAAAAAAATAAAATAATCTAATACCTTTAAACGCAAACTGAATCTCTGAACCGACTCCAACAATTTTCATGAAATAAAGTATGCAGGGGGTTTCTGGGTCAATAAATCGATCTAGCTAGGTTTTTATTTTTAGAAACGTTTCGTATACGTTTCGTTTTAACCGTTTTTTTGGCAATAAAGAGCTGCTAAAATGTCATTAGAATACAGAGGTTCGTTCACCAATTTTCAAGTTCACAAAGTTCACAAATTTCGTCACCATTACAAGGTTGTGGGTTCGATTCCCACACGGGACACTACTTTGTGGGATCCCCAAATTGTTGTTCCGAGTCTGGGTGTACTTTTTGTCCGTGACTTGTATGTTTGTAAAGTCGATACAGGGCTGGTATCCTACTGCGGGAGTCGTCTTAAAAAAATATACCTCAGGTGGGAAATCGGTCCCGAAAGCAGAAGACTTTTTGATTTTTCATATAATATATATATTTTTTTTTCTATTGTGTGTGTATTTACAATCAGTCCTGGACTATAAGCAAATCTGATGAGCGCAGGATATCATGTCGAGCGTGTACTCCACCGAGTGCAACTGCTCTTAGAATAGACTCCATTTAGTCAAGTTGCAGAATAGCACGCCGTTTGAAACGCGTTTCGCTCTGGTCTATTACTAACTGGGCTGCTAAGTCATTGGGGTGATTAGCTAGTCTTGTTTTGTAGCGAATAATAGTGTTAAGAACCTCCTCTTTAATTGTTTTTATATTTAAGTTTTCACGAACTTCGATATTTGTAGTGTACCATGTAGCGTTTGATATGGTTCTAAGAATTTGGTTCTGGAGTCTCTGCAATATGTTTATGTTGGAATCGCTAGCGCTTCCCCAGAGTTGAGCACCATACATGTAGGTCGGCTTTAAAATGCTTTCATATATTAACAGCTTGTTGTCTATGGAGAGTTTGGAATTCCTTCCCATAAGCCAATAGAGGTTTCTGTACCGTATGTTAAGTTCATCCCTTTTACGTTTTATATGGGTACTCCAAGTTAATCGTCGATCGAGGTGTATTCCCAAGTATCTAACGCAGTTTACGTGTTGCAGAGTGTTACTTCCAAGATTGACTGGAGGACAATTTTCTTGCCTCAGGGTAAATGTTACCTGGACTGATTTACTTGCGCTGGCTTTTATACGCCATTTGTTCAGCCAAGCTTGTATTTTGTCAAGCCCGTTTTGCAGTGTCGCTGATGCTAGTTTGGGATCTTCGTTCCTTGCAAGAATTGCTGTGTCGTCAGCATAAGTAGCAGTTGTAATTCCTGGGGTTATAGGTAAATCTGCAGTATAGACGGTATACAACACAGGACCAAGAATAGACCCCTGGGGTACCCCCGCCTTAATTTCATAGAAAGGTGATGTATGGCGGCTCTCTTTTACTTGAAAAAGCCGGTCTGATAGGTATGACGCAAGTAGTAAAAAGTAACTGTGGGATATGTTAATTTTGATCTTATAAAGCAAGCCATTGTGCCATACTTTATCAAAGGCTTGCTGGATGTCTAAGAACGCTGATGAACAGTATTCTTTATTTTCATAAGTACTTCTGATCACATTGTAAACCCTGTGTACCTGTTATTCATATTCATATAATATGATTATATTTTGTTATCCAGGCCGAAGAAATAATAGCGAGTGTATATAAGTTCCTTCAAGCGGAGTACGAGTACGTGAAGGATTATATAGGAGATATCTGTTTGCTGAGCGCTCTAAGCAAAGTGCTGAAGCGAACAGCATACGCGTGCGGCGTGCGCGAGTGCACCGTGAAACAAGTCGTGCATAAGACATGGCCACAGCGCGACCTGAATGTAGTCGGAGTGGGCAGCGAGCGAGCTGGGGGGGAGTTCACTTGTGGGGACTCGGAGATAGAAGCACAAGACGACAGGTGAGTGTCACACCGACGTCACTGTCGAGACTAGTACTGTGACGCCGAGTGTGACATTTGAAATGTCACATTCTATATGATGTGGTATGCTATTCAAAGGATACCGATAGCTTTTACACCTAAATTTATTAAAAACAAACTTCGCAAAAATGTATTTATAATTTTGAAGTGATAACTTCCTATGGGAGGGTAAACCGCTTCGTTAAGTACCGCGTTACGGCGCCAGTCTGTCTGGCTTCCCTTTCTCTCTAGCATACGGCAGTGGTATGCAGTAGTTTAGTTTAATTTATCCCTTCTGTCGGGCGTCCTAGTTGTTTATTTATCAATAAAATTAATATTAATAGAAAATAAAATCAATTAAAGTAATGTAATTGAAAAGGGAATGTCCATAAGCAGTATCGTATGTATCTAAGTTGTTGTTTTTTTTTTTTTTTAGTAGTCAGCTCCGTAAGGCTTAACCTATAATCTAAATTGTGCCACAAGGGGAAAAAAAGTATAATTTTTGTTTCTAATTATAACATTTTTTTATAATGATGTGGAGTATCACATTTGCCGAATTAATAAAACGAAAGTATTAGTCTTTCAGTTTATTTAGTTACTATTTTTTCGTATGAAGCTATTTTTAACGGTGGTAACACTATTACAAAAATAATATCGTAATTCAATAAATGCATTTTTGAAAGATAAAAATATTTGAAATCTAGACTCAGGAATCGAACCCGAGACTTCCGTAGCCAAACTGGGGCCAGAAGCGAACCACCTATTTGGACTATGTTACTAGACCTCAAATTTCTCTATCCCTTGATGCTCGCGAGTTTGAGCCCTCGCATGCGCCATCTAGTCGGTAGTTAAAGAACTATCACTTCGTTACAGAGAGCATTTTAACAAATTATGATATCGCAGGCTGAATATGGTCTGGATTTAAAAATTTTCTATCTTTCAAAAATGCATTTATTGTATTTGTAAAGTAATTGGCAAGAAATGCCTATAAAAATTACTTCAATAATATCGTTATATCGATTGGGATTAAAATCGATTAATATTAATAAATTATTAGAAAGTCATAAAATTACTAAATGTATTTTGGTTCTTGTAATTATATTATAATTATAAATACTTTAATAATTGTTGCACCGTTTGAATGTAAGGAACGATAATATTCATACACCATACTTTAATTAAAAAAACGAAAACTTAGATTCTTTGATAACTTTAGATTGAACCTTAAGTTTAAAATAAGAACATATTATTGAATTATAATAAAAAAATCGTAATCATGTGTAATACATAATTAACACGCACATCATGTGTAAACATAATTATGTCCTATTAAAAAAAAAAAATGTATACAAGTATTTCGATTATCGAAGTTCATCCACCCATTACAATTAAACCCGGCAAATTAGCTAAATCATTGTTGTTTTTTCTAAAAGCATATATTAATGTCCACATAAATCAGTAGTTTTCATCTTGGCACAACAAAATTTGTAGTGATATTCCATAGTCACTTGAACATTACCCTTTGCTAAGCTCGCAAACAATAGGTAAAGCCGGAGAATAGAGCAAGGCAATGCAAAAAACCTGTAGAAATATTAGCCCATATTAACATATTCTGTTCTTTCTGCAGTTCAAACATAGAAGAGGAGTTAGAAACAACAGACTCGGTCGACGAACCTGAAAATAATGTTGAACAAGCGAACGATGACAGGTGAGTGTCACTTTGTGTTGCGGAGCATTAGCTCTACACGGCAACACAAAGGATTAAAATCACACACATTAGTGTGTGATTTGAATCCGTAGTAAGTATAAACGCATGTTTCTTTGTAGCATTTTTATTTTAGTACCTGTATTTTTTACATTACTACGTACGTCAAATGTTCTTCTTAGGGCTTGAAATGTTTAAACTCCCAGTATTACGACCAATCACTTGGAATACGGACAATAGGATAATCCCATTATTAACATACTTTGTTTTTGTCTGCACAGTTCAATCACAAAAGAAAAGTCAAGATGTGGGATCTCGGATATTGAACAAGACGACATTGAACTATCGGGAGATGAAAGGTTAGTGTGACACTGTAAACGGTGTTACTGTGACGTGCAGTGTGACACTGACGCGGAGTGTGACTGATATGTGTTGTAAAAGTAATATGACACTGACGCGAAGTGTGACACTATGACGCCACCTAAAATACTGTTATCATTATATATCACAGTATTTTAGATAATATATTTTTTTCTTTTTTTTTTTTAAAGATAACCATTACTAGCGGTGGCATTGTGGTTCCACATTACTAGCAATCATGTTAACCCCTCCAGCTAAGCTCTATGGCTTGTGTTAGGAGTGGGTTCACGTCGGTAGTATAATGGCCAGGATTGAAACCCACGACCTCACGATTGCGAGACCGATTGCCTTAAGCATTAGGCTACTGCCGTTCCTGACAAAGTACATGTTATTTCTTTACAGCGAGGAGCGAGAACAATTCAATTGTGAAGTAGCAGTAGAAGTGAAGACAGAGTCCACAGATGTACTGTATTCACAGTAAGTATATAATAAATATGTTCTACTAGCTGTCCCGCGCAACTTCGTATGCGTCATTTTCCCCTAAATGAGCTATCCAATACTAATAATCAAATCAAATCACAAATAATCTTTCAATTCGAACCAGTAGTTCCAGAGATTATTGCGTTTAACCAAACAAACAAACTCTTCAGAAAAATAATATTAGTATAGCTAACGAAGGAATTCGTGACTCGTGACTTATTGGCAACGTTCAATAGGTACATGAGTGACCGTTGTTTGTAAAAGTATCCCATCAATCTATGCTCACAATAATAATAAAAACTGTCCAACTAATCAATTTTTCTGTCAATTTTCCAATGTTTTTAATACGTATTATCCTATTCCGGACGAAGACATATCCAAAAACTCAAGAATCATAAAAATTGGTCCACCCGTTCTTGAGTTATAAGTGGTGTAACTAACACGACTTTGTTTTATATAAATAGATAACTAGCTGACCCGCGCAACTTCGTCTGCGTAAATTTTGCCCGTTTTTTTAACATTTTTCATTGCTGCTCCGCTCCTATTGGTCGTAGTGTGATGTTATAACCTATAGCCTTCCTCGATAAATGGGCTATCCAACAATAAAATATATTTTCAATGCGGCCCAGTAGTTCCTGAGATTATCCCGTTCAAACAAACAAACAAACTCTTAGGGGGATGAAAAATAGATGTTGGCCGATTCTCATAGATACCGGATAAGCACAAAAAGTTTCATCAAAATCGGTCCAGCCGTTTCGGAGGAGTATGGCAACGAAAACTGTGACACGAGAATTTTATATATTAGATTAGGACGGAAGTAGTAACGAAGTAGTTGAAACGCAAACTGTTTGTCAATGAAGGAACATAGTCTGTTTGAACTAAAAGGCACTTTTCCCACCGTCGGCGAGTAGCTACCAACTAAAAACTATTGTGTTACTCAAGAAACATTCAATATATGTAAATCTCGTGTAAACAAGGATATAGTACATATAAATAAGATATAGTACATTTGAAGCGGCGGTAGCCTAATGGCTAAGGCATCGGTCTCGCAATCGTGAGGTTGCGGGTTCGAATCCTACCCATTATACTACTGACGTAAACCTACTCCTTTTTTTTTTTTTTTTTTTTTGGCGGTAAAAAATTCCTGACGAACACCTCCACCATCCGGGGAAGACGGTGGAGGTAGTGTGGGGTTTGCACCCACTAAAAAACCCGCCGTGTATCTCCCGCCACCTTCGCGAACGGGCCGCCGGAATTTGTTATGCCGTCGGCGGCCCGCCCAGTGGCAATGCCCGGACGCGATGTTGTTGCGTTCCGGGCATTTCACACCTACGCGGCCCCCCTGGATACACACAGGGTGCCGCGCCTCCACGGAAGGCCGCGGGCGAGGCAGATTACCCCGTACGCCCGCCCGCAGCCCCACCTAAGGCGGCATCAGGCGCAGATATGCGCGCCGACGACGCCCGGTTCGCCGGCGACGGAGCGGATCCGCCAGGGAGCTCTCTTCCCTGACGCGCTCCGCCGCCTCCTTCTGCGAGATTATGTCCTCGCAGAAGGATGCGACCGCATTCCACGACCCCTCGCTCCGGACCATGGACAGAACCACGGCCGGCAGCGAGAGGTCACTTCCGACCACTGCGGTGAGAACTCGACGTTGCCCCTCCCAAGCTGGACAATGCTGGAGGGTGTGCTGCGCCGAGTCCTCACCGCAGTCGCAGTGGTGGCAGGCGGGACTCGGTTCCCTCCTAGCAACCGTGTGCAGGTACTTCCCGAAGCAGCCGTGCCCGGAAAGGACCTGCACTAGCCGGAAGGAAAGGGTCCCGTGCTGCCGTCCTGCCCACACGTAAACCTACTCCTAACACAAGCCATTGAGCTTAACTGGAGGGGTTAACAGGATTGCTAGTAATGTGGGACCGCAATCCCACATTGCTAGTTTACTTTAAAAAAAAAATCCCAATGGAAACCAGACAACCGATAAACATACAATACATACATACACCCAGACACAGAATAAAGCATCGTGCTCATCACACAAGTTTTTATCCTGGGTGGGGATCGAACCCACGACTTCTTGCGTAGCAGGCTGCCTTTATATAGTACTAGCTGTGCCCCGCGGTGTTACCCGCGGTTTAGCCTATGTGTTAATCCAGGATGTCAGCTAACTCCATATCAAATTTTATTAAAATCGCTCCAGCCGTTTAGACGTGAAGAAGTAACAAACATACACACTCACATACTCACAAACTTTCGCCTTTATAATAATAGTGTGATGTGATATTAGTGTGATATCTATTTAGTCTTCCAGTAGTAACTCTTCAGCTTTATAATATTAGTTTAGATTTTTTTTGTTTTTTTCACGTTTTCGAAAAACCATTGGTTTGGCTTTGATTTGTGAGTTTATAATCTTAGTATAGATTAGGTTGACCTTTCGTTGCCATCAGTTTCCCTCCATTTTGAATTGGGTAGATGACTACAATAAAAAATAATTATTTTACACTATACAGGAAATAGCATTTGCAAAAATATTCTGGAAAACAATCTATGTCTACAATTTTACGTTGTCATGAATTTATAAACATCAAAACAAACATTGAAACTACATGATTTGACCATACAAAAGAATGTCGTCATTGTTTTATATTTCATATAAATTAGTACGAGACGCATCGTTTTGACGTTTCTTAAAAAGATACTGATTTGACTTGACAGTAATTTATCCAATTACTTAAAAAATGCAATACAATGTTACCCGTAGGACGAGCTCTGGTGTTACACTTGTGACGTCACTAACTACAGTCAAGACCGAACCTGATGATGCCCCCCCTCACAGGTAAATAATCAACACTAAGAATTACATGGTCTAACAGAAAGGTGTGGTCATATTCAAAGGTTGGTATGTGCCCATGATACTGAGGGCACATACCTAATTTTATCAAAATCGGAGTACCCTAAAAAATATTTATTATTTTCTTATTAGTTTATTTTAGAGTGAAAAAGTTATTAATGCCCCGAGATGTTACCCGCGGTTTATTAGCGCATGTGTTAATTCAAGGTGTCAGCTAACTCCATACCAAATTTTATTAAAATCACTCCAGCCGTTTAGACGTGAAGAAGTAACAAACATACACACTCACATACTCACAAACTTTCAACTTTATAATATTAGTGTGATTTTAGAGTGAAAAAGTTATTAATTAAAAAATTATGACTTAAAGAGGGCGTGTAGGTGTCTAACAACTTTGCAACGAGGTTATTCGACAAAGAACCAAAGTTGCCGACATAGCACGCAGGTTATGCACGCTAAAGTACAGTAGGATCAACGTAACTAGGCCGGACTGAAGTAGGCGACAAGTGGTTGCGCAGATGCATTTTTTGGAAGTAAATGGTGACAGGAAGCGGGGGGCGGGGGCGGTAACTAAACCAAGAGGATTAGAGATGCGATTACGCATTACATTGTCATAATTAGTATTACTAACTCATGTTTGTTTGTGATTATTTTGGTAAAGAAATTGTTTTTCAAAGTTTATTTATTATTTACTGTAACTGTTCTAAATTTAAACTTTTATGAACTCATTTAAATAGTGTTTTTATATTGTTGAATTAAAATGTTGTTAGTATTTTTAAATCGATTAATCGTTTTCGTAAGTAATTTTTGGGTCGCATCTCTATGACATGCCCGAAAGCGATAAAAACCTAACTTCAATCCGGTCAAGATACGTTGATCGTACTGTAGCAATGGGCTAGCCATATTTGTCGAAGGCACAATTGCCGATCGCGCAAACGAGTCTACTGAAGACCGCGATTCGGTAAATGTAACGTAGGATAACCCCTAGCCAGATAGACAGACGACCTAAAGAAGGTGGCTGGGATGACTTGGATGCGGAAGGTGGACTGGGTATTGTGGCGTGAAATAGGAGAGGCCTATGTCCAGCAATGGACCGGCACAGGCTGATTGATTGTCATTTTTCAAAAAAGTCATTAATGTACAAAAATATTCAAAAAGTGTCCGAACTGTGAGGCTCTGGGTAACTAGGATAGTTTTCTGGATGGACCGGCATCGTCATTGACCTAGAGGTTAATAGTACTGCTTTTTATACTTGGTGTAAGTGGCGGTGACGCCAATCTGCCCCCCCCCCTCCTCCCGCGGCCTCCCGTGGAGGTGCGGCGCCCTGTGTGTATCCAGGAGCCGCGTAGGTGTGAAATGCCCGGAACGCTACAACATCGCGTCCGGGCATTGCCACTGGGCGGGCCGCCCATCGGCAGTATAACAAATTCCGGCGGCCCGTTCGCGAAGGTGGCGAGCGATACACGGCAGGTTTTTTAGTGGGTGCAAGCCCCACACTACAGTGGGACAGTGGGGGTGTTCGTATGGAATTCTTCCCGCAAAAAAAAGTGGCGGTGATGCTTCACGAAGACCAAGTTCTTTATCTGATACACCAACATTGTTTTCTAACTGTGGCGGTACAAAATCTTCATCAGCTTCGTCGTATTTCGAAACCCGAGTAGTTTCCATCTTCTAGCAGGCTTAGCAAGAGATCGTCATTCAATGATAACTTTAAAATAAACAAAACATTATAAAAAAGTATAATGAAACTTGAAAATTATACAAACTCGCTATCGTGTGGAAGTACAACTAGGTATTTGAATATCAAATCAAACAATAACAATAAATTATTTTACACTTACCAAGTAATAATATGCCTTTAAATGATTTTAAAAATATATATTCGTGCATAATTTAATATGTTTTAGTATTTATAATCAGCAAAATAAATACTAAAAGTAAATGATTTGAAACCAGAACATAATGACGTCACAATGTTAAATTGCATACAAATCTCTACAGAACGAAACGTTTTGACATTTTATAAAAAAGATACTGATTTGACTTGACATTCAACTACGACCTGGAGCTCACGGTCATGTTATAATTATTTCAACTTTCATAAAACTTTTCCCCATAGTTTAATCTATTAACTATATAATCAGAATCACACAAACATATGAAAGTCAATAAAATCAATAATACATACTTTGTTCTGTGTGGGAGTCAAAAATGCAGCCAACTTGCCGGCGTGCACGAAACCCACTAATGTAATTTACGCACCAAAACGATTTTTCATTGGTTGGCCGGGAAGCTCACTGTTGTGTTGTCTCGGTTTCTTGCGTACAAATGAATTGCGCGCTGATAACGAATTTTTCAAAGTTTTAACGCACTGCCGGCGTCAACAGATAAAAGCAGCAGATTATTGGAACGAAGTTACTTATCGCGCGTTGTGAAAGGGGGCTAGACGGAAAAAAATCTCACGAAAAGTTGTAACGACACTTTTTGACACACACAAACAACAATTTGACCATCTAATTTGACGAAGAAGTTCCCTGTCGATTTGGTCTAGAGGCTTATATTCGGTACACAGTAATGGTGATAATTGTGTATTTGTGGGTTCGAGCCTTCGGTATACAATCGTCTTTTTGTAAGTTATTTTCGTTTCGTCTTTCTATTTCGCATTGAACAGTGTGGTGTTGCAAAGATAATAACACTGTTCAATGCGAAATAGAAAGACGCAGACATCTACACAATTGTCACCAATACTGTGTACAGAATTTATGCCTCTAGACCAAATTGACAGGTAACTTCTCACTCTCAAATTTTTTTTTTATTATTTTTCTTTTTCTCTCGTGATAAATTAAAATCATGCTTTCCAATTTTATCGACTTTTTATATTAGTGTGTCATTGCAATAAATAGTTTATTTTTTTATTTGAAAAGAATGGCGCAGCTCTGGTCTATACGTCAATGGTACATAGTACTTAATACCACAGATAATATAATACTATACTAGTAATATTATTAATCTGTGGCAATGTTCATGACGCCATGACGCCATATCGGCAAAACGTCTTGATTGACATTTCGAATGTAAACAAAACTGACAGTCATAGATTACGTTTATCAGGACACCGACTACAACAGTGCTTATTGTAATAAAATAATGAATTATACTCGTTATCATTGGTGTGTCGTGTCTACTTGTAGAAATAATAGCAATAAAAATCCAGAGAAGTTGTTTATCCAAGTGCCAGATGATATTAAAATGAGGAATGTTTGGTTGAAACTTGCAAAAAGAGATCCCAAAGCATTATCAACTAGAAGCAGGTTGTATTTATGTGAAGATCACTTCAATGTAAGGACTTAAACACTTCTGTAAGATAAATAAAGTTAAAATAACCTACAATTATTATGAAAGCCGCCAATATTTAATGAATATTATTTCAGTTGGAAATAGATATGAAAAATTACATGGAATACAAAATAATGGGATCTGTTAAACATGTTAAAATGAAAGCGAACATCACCCCATCCAGATTTTCTTGGCATAGTGAGAGTAATGGCAAGTTGTCACCAAGTACTAATCAGTCAACTGTCAAAACAGAAAGCCTAGATTTCGTTCTAGAGGCTGAAAACATCAAGCTAATTGATGATTTCATGGAACCAATAACAACATCACCTAAATCAGGTAGGTATTATAGTCTGAGTGTACTGAAGAAGGAACTGATAGATATTTGTACCTTTATATGAGCTGTATAATTTATATTGTAAAAGTGAAGTATAAAGTAAACATTACTTTTTTTTATTTATGAGGACCTATTGTTTTTTTTTATTGTTTCCAGATATACCAATATTTGAAACTAAGACAATAGATAAGGTAACCGAAGTGCAAACACTGACCGCTTACAAGTCAATTCAGGTGCAAATTTTAATATTAATTAAAAAAAAAACAATTTGACAGATATATATTTTTTCTATTTTTTAGCATTGTTATGTAATAGAATACCTACATGACCCTTTCGTGTCAAACAGGGATTAATATGCCTGCCGACCATGTTGTATTTTTAATATTATACGCACAGTGAGATTATCCATACTAATATTATAAATGTGAAAGAAATTCTGTCTGTCTATCTGTTACGCTTTCACGCTCAAACAGCTAAACCGATTTAGATGAAATTTGGTATGAAGATAGTTTGAGTCCCGGGGAAGGTCATAGGATAGTTTTTAATTTACTTAATTTGTATGTGTGGTTCAAATCTTGGAAGCTAAATTAGTATCATTTCTTTACTTCCGATTGTGCATTTCACATTTTGAAAAAAAATTATTTGAATAATTGCACCAGTGGAAAAGCGTATGTTCATGGCACTTACACCCCTTGTTAAAACGCAGTTTTTCAGTAATAAGTAATAACTCAATGACGGCAAATCTGATCATGTCAGAAATAATTTTAATTTAAAGTATTTATTAAGCGCTACCTTTGTTATTTTTTTTTTCATATTTTTTGATCATACAGTATATTATTTAGCTATCAAACTAAGTAGTGGCTACTACAAGACACCTTTTTACGAAATTTCATCAATATTCATTGTGTAAAATGCCTGTGACATATGGGCAGACAGGATGGAACTATAAGGGCAATTTTGCCATTTTGGCTACAGATCCCTAAGCAAAAAATGACACCACTAAAAATGAAGCTAGTTTGGGCTTGTTTGATTTGCCTTCACAAATTCTCCGATCCTAAGATTTAAAAAAAAAACTGAATTTGGAATGGTGGTACTGAGTAGCCATGTAATGTACCTGAACATAAATTACTTATCAAACCCTTAATAAGTAATTGAATTTTATTTTATAAAAAGACGACTCCCGCATTAGGGTACATGCCCTGTGTCGCGGGGACTTTAAAAACATACAAGTCACGGACACTTAGTACACCCAGACTCGGAACAACAGTTTGTGGATCACACAAAGTGGTGTCCCGTGTGGGAATCGAACCCACGACCTCTTGCGTAGCAGTCGGACACATTCCCACCGCGCTACAGAGGCAGGCCATTGCATTTATTGTTGAGTAAGTAATTTGGCTGGTCATCTGTAATGTTCATGGTTAGTTCCGCTTCCATTTAGTGAAGTGGTTCTAAATGCACGAATTACTATGAAATATACCTATAGCACTATATAATATTTGAAAAGTACATTGTGTTGTAAGTTGATTGAAAATAGAAAGATACTTTAATAGCTAATTTTTTTTTGTTTATTCTATGAACAAAATATATATCATCATAATTCTATTTCAAGTTTAAGTTTATGCGATCGGATGCTCTACATTTTAGTTACGAAGGGCCTGAATTATATGAAATACCTAGTATTAAAAATTGTTGTGATCCTGATGATTGGGTGTTCCCAAAAAAGATAAATATGTAGAGTGTATCTCTGTACCGTAATAATCCAATCATATTTGGCAACAGGGGGTTATAATATTTATGCCATACATAATACGTTATTGGAATTTGACAAAAAAAAAACGTTATATTTAAGGAGACTATCAAAGTTTCTAACATCATTTTTGCATATGTCACCCTTATTTTGGGAGAAAATAATTTATGTCACAATTTAAAGATTTTCAAAATTTATTTTTTCTTGAAAACTACAATTTATAGATAAATGGGGCTAAAATAAACTAGCATGTAAATTATCTAGCAAAAAATCTATCAGATTTTACAATAAAGGGACCACCCAATGTACGTAAAATGGGCTTTATAAACACTATGCGCCGCGCATAGGTCGCGCTATATTCGGACATACCGTTTTGTTTCTCCGATAAGTGAGTTTCTTTTTCAGATTGAGGATATCATAGCCAGAGTATACAACTATCTCCAATCGGAGTATGAGGAGTTGAAGAGTTCTGTAGGCACCAGCTGCGACTTGAGTCTTCTAGCCAACATCCTCAAGCGCACGGCCGCGGCTACTGGTATAAGTGAACATACTGTCAGCGCCATCTTGGAGGAAAAGAAACGTGCAGCTGATGATGAGCTTGTTGCTGGTGCTGCTAAACGTGCCAAGTTGACTCACGACAGGTAGGATTAACTGATGGTGGTCAAAACTTGAATGTGGTATGATATAGATTTTTAAAAACATGAAGTTTGAGTATAAACACGGAGGGTCTGCGACCCAAAATTATCAAGATATAAGCATTCAAAGTTTTCACCACGGGATCACCAACATTTAAAGTATGGAGAAAGCTAAGCTTGGGGTTTCTGTGAATAAAATTCGCAATGAGGTCATCTAACAAAGAACTAAAGTTACCGACACGGTTAAGCACGCTGAAGTGGCAATGGGCTGGCCATATTTGCCGAAGAACCGATGGCTGCTGGAGCAAACGAGTCCTAGAGTGGAGACCGCGACTTGGTAAATGTAAGGTAGGACGGCCCCCAGCCAGGTGGACCGATGACTTAAAGAAGGTCGCTGGGATGAACTGGATGCGGAAGGCAGAGGACCGGATATTGTGGCGAAAATTAGGAGAGGCCTATGTCCAGCAGTGGACCGATACCGGCTGATGATGATGAAAAAGTTTGAGTACATGCATGATGGGTCTGCGGCCTATACTTGCCTATACAATCACAAAAAGATTTATCCTGGATCAAAAACTCGCGCTCTATTGAAAAAATAATAAAAATCTTGGCTCCTTTTTGAACTGACAACCACAACTGTTTTTTTTTTTATAAAAAATACTTTCACTCTTGATGGTTAGTCTATATTATCTCGATAAACCCTGGTTGAGTAGTTCTGTCAGGGGAGTGGTACTCCGCAGTTTAGGTATATTCGTGCAGCGCGCCCCTCGAAGGGGCGTGTGGCAGTGGGCTGTCTCTCGGCTCGCACGACAGTCGCGGACACGTGCGTGCCGGCGCGGCGGCAGCCGGTCGTTCTTTTTTAATTCCTTAAGTACTTAGTAATAGTTACAATAAAAATCCTTAATTTGTTGCCCAGAAATGTTGTTTTTCTTGTTAAGCGGGTCGCCAACCCTGACCAGACGACCACGAGCACTCTGCCAAGAGTGTAACGACGAAGAAATATAACAAATCCTTTTAAGTGAACTTATGTCCATACCATGACTGCAATCAAAATAATTACTTCTTATTGTTAACTGTTCTACTTCATTTGGTTTTCTGACACATCTCAATCACGTTTGATTTTTTTTGTATTTATATAGCTGGTAATATTTGTACTTAAACTCACTCATTAAAATAACAACAACCGTTTTCAATTTATTATTGTCCTCTTCAAGGAACTCTCAAAAAAATAATTTGTAAACGTGACGTTGTCAGGAACCATAAAGAAGAATAAATACCTCAAGTGGACAGTTACTTGGTAATAGGATGGATGTTGACTGTCAAGTCAAATCAGTCTCTTTTTATGAAATGTCAAGACGACAAGCTTTATAGAATGTGTATGGAATAACAACCTATGACGTCATAAGTTCCTATCGTCAAATCATTACTTTTAGTATTTGTATAAAAGTTTTTAAATTGAAAAACATGTTAAATTGTGGAAAAACATTTATTTTTAAAGCATTTATATAATTTTTTTCTTGTAGTCAACTACCCAATTGATTGCATGAAGAAGTAAATAGTTTGAATCACAAGGTTACGTAACAGAATAGAACTACACAACAGAACAGGTGGGAATTGCATTCCCATTTGTTCTGTGAACAGAACTAAACAGAACAGGTAATAGATGTTATCACGTATCCTATAGGCCCTATAGTCTAGCCCCCCCCATATTTTAGGATCAAGAAATGCAGGCTTTGAAAAAATATATTAAGAGCACAAGTGTATATATATTTTTCACACAAATGTCCTTCTACGCAAATTTACCATAAACCCCTTTGAATGTATTAACATGTTCTGTTCTCTTTGCCGTGTGGTGCCGGCCTAAGAATAGTACCACCCCGTCTCTACCCGTGGGTGTCGTCAAGGCGACTAAGGGATTTCACCCCGGAGGACGGGCTGCAGCGTCCTCTGCGTATTTAAAGCCTTACTGCGATCGCCAACCCGCTCGCCAAGCGTGGCGATTATGGCAATTACCCCCAGGATCTACATACTAGTAGGTTCTACTGGGGAGACCCGTGCCCAGCAGTGGGCCATCATATGGGTTGATATGTATGTATATGTATGTTCTCTTTGCAGTCCGATCACAAACGACGAGTCAAGTTGTGAAGCCTCTGATAAAGAACAAGATGACGGCAATGAACAAACGGACGAAGACAGGTGAGTGACACTAATGCGACGCGCAGTGTGACACTGCGACGTTATGATGTGAAGTGTAACTATCAAGTGTGACACTGCGTGGCGTAACACTCTGTGTTCTGGACGCGGAGTGTGATACTCTGAGGTCGTAACGCGGTGTGTGACATCTGATGTTGGAATTTTATTAATTGTATTAATTTTAATTTAATTTATTGATTGTATTAATGTATTGATTTATTATTTAACTAGTTAAACCCGGCCATTTTGGGCCAGGAACCCTCGTGAGTGCTTCCAGAACACCCTATCAAAGTTTCATTAACATCTGATAAATGGTTTCGAAACGCATAGAAGACATACAGACAAACATTCATATAAATATATATATTTATATATATACAGGGTGTAAGAGACAGGTGTGGTCAAATTTCAGCAGCGGATAGGGTATGTTACCTATATTGCACTGTATTGTAGCTGGTTGCATTATTATTACATAGTTATAGCATATTATTTTTGTCAAAATTCAGTAGTGAAAGGCGTATGGCATAAGAATTATACCTCCCCTGGCACAAAATTCGATTGGATTATTATGGCATAGAACTTTTTAAGTCATACTTTTTTTAATAATTTTGATAAAAAAAAGATTTTGATAAAATGAGGTATGTGCCCTCACACCTTTCTGTTACCCCCTGTATATATTGTGATTTTATTAATATAAGTGATAATATATTTTGCATGCCTGATTGGTATTAAGATAAGATAAGATAAGAACAATAATTTATGTAACACCCATTTTCGCAATAAATAAATTTGATTGATTGATTGAACTCTGGTGATGTGTTACGGAGTGTGACACTCTGAGGTTGTACTGCAACGTGTGACATTTTTGAATGACGTTATGTTGAATATGACACTCTGACGCCGTGACCTGGAGTGTGACACTCTGACGCCGTGACCTGGAGTGTGACACTCTGACGCCGTGACCTGGAGTGTGACACTCTGACTGACGTATTTGTTATTGTTTACAGTCAGGAGCAAGACGAGTGTGAGCTGAAGATGGAGATAAAAATAGAAGATGAAAACGAGTAAGTGTTAATATTATACCTTTTATAAAAAATCTAATTTAAAAAAGACACATTAGTTCTACCGTAAAATCACAGATAACAGTAACATGTGAACCTTCATACGTACCTTGTTTAAGCACAACACAAACATTTTCTCACACAATTTTCAATTCATGACACGCAATCGCAGAACACTTTGTTTGGCGTTTGACAGGTGTTCCGATTGTGTCCAGCAGGCTAATTCACGTATTGAAAGCAGTGCTAGGGGGGTGCTAGGTTATTTTCGTTACGGAATTTCTGGATTCGGTCTCCACGCTCAAGGCCCGCGATACAAGCTATGCTTAAAAATAAAAATGCGTCCTCTAAAAAACTCAAGGTAAGGCCTAAAGATAGTATGAGTAATACGTGCCTTATTTATTTACAGCACTTTCGATCCACTGCAATTGCAGGTGAGCAAGTGAGTATCCTCCCTTAAGAGTAACGTTTTATTTATTATTTTATTGTTTGTGTTGCCGTGGACCAATCAGATTTCTAAAAAGAGACAATGGCCCCATGATTGTTTTGTCTCTGTCACGCTTTGCAAACAGTATTATACTTCACTAGCTGTCCCGCGCAACTTCGTATGCGTACATTTTCCCCGTTTTTGCAACATTTTTCATTACTACTCCGCTCCTATTGGTCGTAGCGTGATGTTATATAGCCTATAGATATATGGGCTATCCAACAGTGAAAGAATATTTCAATTCGTATCAGTAGTTCCTGAGATTGCCGCGTTCAAACAAACAAACTCTTTAGCTTTATAATATTAGTATAGATATCTGGAAGGGAACGCTCATTCCAGTTTCTATGTAGGTATATTCCATTCTCAGTGTAGGGTTCCGAAGTCGTTGCCGTATGAAAAAAAAATCGATTTGAATAATTGGGTAGTGGACTACAATAAAAGTAAATTATTTTATACTAATCAGATAGTAGTAGATCATAAAATGCTCTAAAAATAACTGTTCTTTTACATTTTAACATGTTTTTGAATTTAAAATCATGAAAACGAATACTAAAAGTAATGATTTGACGCTAGAAACTTATGACGTCATAAGTTCCTATTCCGTACACATTTCTATAGAGCTTGTCGTTTTGACATTTCATAAAAAGAGACTGATTTGACTTGACAGTCAACATTGCACTAGTTGAAGAGCGTATGTTCATGGCACTTTTGTTGAGAAACGCAGTTTTTCGGTAATAATAACTCAATAACGGTATACCCGATCATTTTGGAAATAATTTTAGTTTAAAGTACTTATTATAATTATAGTCTAGTTGCCATAGTACAAGCTTTGCCTTGTTTAAAGGGGCGTCTAAACGGGCCATTTTTTACGGCAATTGGTGGCGGCACTATTGGCAACTAATTGCTCCAATAATGGCAATATGTCTACAATTGTATAGCGCATGATCCAGTCTCCTAAACGGGCTACACAACCCGGCAACAATAAAATAGAGAGCGACTGAAACAACAACAAAATTGTCCGGGCAACATTGCGGAAAATCGATCGCTCAGCGAGAGCACTGCCATGTTGCCGGCTACAGCATTGCTGCCACAAATTGCCGTAAAAAATGGCCCGTTTAGATGCCTCTTAATACCAGATGGGCATGTTAGTTGTCCCGAGATAGTATTATTAATTTATATTTATTATTCGCTCAGGATGGATTCAGCTGTGGGCCATGTAGTATCTTCAGCATCGACGTTTTGTTCTGACGGTAACACTATTGCTAGCAGAATACCGGTACAAGTGAAGATTGAACCTGTTATGATCGTTGACCCACAGTAAGTATTATAAACATTAATTTGTACAATACGGTAGTTGATTACAATAAAAGTAAATTATTTTATACTAATCAGGTAATAGTAGATCTTAAAATGCTCTAAAAATAACTGTTATTTTACATTTTAACTTGTTTTTGAATTTAAAAGCTAAAAATGATTTGACGATAGGAACTTGTGACGTCGTAGGTTCCTATTCCATACACATTTCTATAGAGCTTGTCGTTTTGACATTTCATAAAAAGAGACTGAATTGACTTGACAGTCAACATCCCTATTCGCGCCACGTAAGTTTGCGTTCGCGAAGTTGTATTCGAATGTAGTTCCGCGCTCCTTCATCCCCTCCGATACCTACATTGGAGTTGTGCGCAGCTTACGCGTCGACATCAGACACGCAAACTTAGCTGGCGACATCTGTAATTTCGTACCGCCAAGTAATGATTTTCATGATTTTTTTACCGTACTTTTAATAGTTATTTTGCTTTGGATAAAGACAACAAATCAAAGATGATGAGTTATAAAACTTTTTACAGAATGATTTTTAATATCTTTATATATTTTTTTAAAAAAACGATGTCCGCAATAGGCAAGACAAGCCCTGAGTCGCGGGGGACTTTACAAACATACAAATCATAAACACAAAATACTCCACTCCAAAAAATCTTTAAGATTCACACAAAGTTTTGTTTGAATCTTTAAGATTCACACAAAGTTTTGTTGAAACAAAAACCAAGTTTGACTGTAGTTACCGTAACTATCAGCCGATCCCAAAACTAATCTAAAACTCATTTGTTTTAGGCCAAAACCCCAAGTAGTTCCCACAATGACACCTGTACTCCAGCTGCGAGGTTCAGCATTTGAAGTGACTAGAGTCACCACACTTAATCTGTACACACCAGTTGATGTCACACCTAACAGGTAAGGAATAAAAAAAAAAGCAAATAATAGAACCCGCCTGCACAAAACAGATGGAAACAAGATCCCCTACAGAATTATATAATTTCATGCAGTCGGAGGCATTAATGAATCTCGATGAACTTAGTGAAGCCTCCGACTGCACAAAAAAGATGGAAACAAGATCCCCATCTTTTTTGTGCAGGCGGGTTCTTTTTTTTTTATATATTTTTTATTTTATTTAATATGAGTGGTTGTAGGATTTCAAGCCTTACTGCGTTCGCCAACCCGCTCGCCAAGCGTGGCGATTATGGCAATTACCCCCAGGAACTAATAAGTAGGTTCTACTGGGGAGACCCGTGCCCAGCAGTGGGACATCATAGGGGTTGTTATGTTATGTTATGAGTGGTTGTAGGATGTAACCGATGTAACAACTAACTTTTATCACCGTCAAGTATTTCAAATTTTAAAAAGAATGGTCGGTAAATAACTTTTTTAGTATTACAGTTATAATCATGTTATACCTTTTTGAAATGCTTAATAGGAGCCCTTTAATTTGATACCCATATTGCAGTATTAAAAACAACTTTTTTTTTCACACCTCTTTATTTTGACATCTCACAGCCGTTATGTTTCATTTTTGGCAAACGTCAATATTTAAGAACAATTGGGCGATCAAGACGAATCTAACGATGTCTTAATTGTTTAATTCCGTTCAGTGGTTTGTGAGATATCAGGTAATAAAATATATTACATACATACGTACAAGATACGCGCGAAAAACACTCCTTACAGTCGGGTAAAAAACCTTATATTTTTTTAAATAAATCATTAAAAAAGCTTTTATAGCGTGCATTATCACGAGAACTCCACTTTGAGATCGATCCCAAAGTTACAAGAATACAAAAATGGCCGTTTTAATCGAAACTACTGCACTGCTTTAAATACGTGAATTGATCACCTGGTTGTTAAGCAACTTTGTTATTAAACATTTCACATCTATTTTGTATGTTTCAGCAGTGCTGCGTGTACAAGCGACATGGTCCGCGACGGTCTGAGCGAGCCAGATGTACCTTGATATATTAACTTTAGAAATAGGTTCATTATGACTGTCCCACCAGTCGAATAGAGTATTGAGATAATAATGTACTCTAAGGGGTGTTTAAACGGGCCATTTCTTACGGCAATTTGTGGCCGGCAATATGGCAGTACTCTCCAATATTGATTTGATGTTGCCGGACGATCGCTGAGCGATCTATTTTCCGCAATGTTGCCCGGACAATTTTGTTGTTGTTTCAGTCGCTCTCTATTTTATTGTTGCCGGGTTGTGTAGCCCGTTTAGGAGATTGAATCATGCGACATACGATTGCAGACATATTGCCATTATTGGCCGAGCAATTAGTTGCCAACAGTGCCGCCACAAATTGCTGTTAAAATGGCCCGTTTAGACGCCATTTTTGCTTGAAAATCAGCTGCAGCGTTACTGTTGTGTAATGATTCAAACATGATAATGTATTTTGTGAGTACTGTACTAGTATAGCATCCATACTAATATTATAAATGTGAAAGTAACTCTGTCTGTCTGTCTGTTACGCTTTCACGCTCAAACAGCTGAACCGATTTAGATGAAATTTTGTATGGAGATAGTTTGAGTCCCGAGGAAGGACATAGGATAGTTTTTATCGCGATAACCAACATCCATGCGGGCGGAGCCGCGGGCGAAAGCTAGTTATATTATATGTGGTACTGTGACACTTGAAACTGTAAAACACATTCAATTTATTTCAGTAAATAAACTATGTAAATGTTCACTAATATTATAAAGCTGAAGAGTTTGTTTGAACGCGGTAATCTCAGGAACTACTGGTCCGAATTGACGGGGAAAATTTACACATATGAAGTTGCGCGGGTCAGCTAGTTTATACTAATACTAGCTGTCCCGCGCAACTTTGTCTGCGTATATTTTCCTCGTTTTTGCAACATTTCTCATTGCTGCTCCGCTCCTATTGGTCGTTGCGTGATGTTATATAGCCTATAGCCTTCCTCGATAAATGGGCTATCAAACAGTAAACAAATTTTTCAATTCTGAGATAATCGCGTTCCTGAATTTTCGTAGCGTGATGTTATATAGCCTATAGCCTTACTCGTTAAATGAGCTATCCAAGAGTGAAAGAATTTCAATTCGGACCAGTAGTTCCTGAGATTACTACAACAAACTCTTCAGCTTTATAATCTATGCTAATATTATAAAGCTGAAGAGTTTGTTTGTTTGAAAGCGATAATCTCAGGAACTACTGGTCAGAATTGAAAAATTCTTTTACTGTTTGATATAGCCCATTTATCGAGGAAGATTATAGGCTATAACATAACGCTACGACAAATAGGAGCGGAGCAGCAATGAAAAATATTGCAAAAACGAGGAAAATTGACGCATACGAAGTTGCGCGGGACAGCTAGTAGGTATATAATAAATACTTTTGTAAATTATTTATTGTAAATTTGTACATAAATAGGAAAAGTAATGTATAAAAATTAGTAATACATGAAATAACATAAATTATGTATTTTAGTGCATAATATGTTTTTTTAAACAAATATTTTTTAGCTCTTAAAAATGACTGATCAACTGTTGTTATAAACTTTGTTGCAAATAAATAATTTGAATTTGTTAAGTACCTATTTGATTTATTCTGCTTCAATATGTAAAGATTTTGTTAATTGGAAAGGTAAATACTGTGTAATACATAGTAGGGGAGACGAAGAACATCGACTGTCACCCATCTGGTTAACAATTTAGTTTAGCTAAAATGGTTAACGAGATTCCCAGTGATGATGGCTGCGATCCATATTAGTAGTAATCTTACCTCTCAGTTCCGGGTGGTACCAGATGGTACCAGTAAACGATTACTGCCTTCAAGTCCGGCTGGTACCATACGGTACCAGCATACCATAGCTGATTTAAGCTCTATTTGTACGCTGTTTGAGGTTCAATATCGTTTGTAAATGATTGATGTCTACGGTCGTTATGATTTCTCAAACATAGACAATAGTAAAAATAAAAAATATTGCCGGCAACATTAATAAAAACTTTTCTAAACTAGCTAGTATCTGTGAACAAGAGTGCTTCTATTAGATTGCTGTCCGTTTTTAATTTCAGTGTTGTGTTTGTTTTGAGATTTTGTAAGGTTAGTGGATAAATATTCGTTTATAAGTGTTTATTGCAACATTGTAGATAACTGTTTGAATGAAATAATATCCTAAAACTTGTTTTTTGACTCAACAAACTTTACGTAGTTTCGAGTTCGTCAAAGTATTATACTGTCGATTCTTCAATGAATAAGTCTATATAAACAAAAAAAATACCCCATTATTTATGAACAAAAATCTTTTTACCAAATGTGAATAGAGGTAATAGGAACCGAGATATAAACATATTTATAAACGCTGTCATTGTACTTGGCGATAACGCACGCGCTGCCGGACGTCAAGGAGTTTCGTAATAGAAATCACCGGGGCTGAAAGGAAAACAAATCTACAAACTGTCGCCGGCGGCTTCATCCGTAAGACGTACATTGCTTCACCAATAACTATAACCGACTTATCTATACTAATATTATAAAGCGGAAGAGTTTGTTTGTATGTTTGCTTTGTTTGTTTGTTTAAACGCGCTAATATCAGGAACTGGTCCGATTTGAAAAAATCTTTTTTTGTTGGATAGCCCATTTATCGAGGAAGACTATAGGCTATATAACATTGCGCTACGACTAATAGGAGCGGAGTAGCGACGAGAAATGTTGCAAAAACGGGAAAAAATTACGCATACGAAGTTGCGCGGGACAGCTAGTTAACTATATTTGATCTCTGGTTTGTACCGCTGTGCAAGTAACAGAGAGCTCAAAGTGAGCTAACATGAGGCAGGTGGGTGTATACGGCGCGATTAGTGACAGATTAATAAGGGAAATCAATTATTATGGGAATCGAACCTACGACTTTCCCTTCAAGCTTACAAAGAATAGATTAAATATATGGGAAATGGCCGACATAATGTACGGGTATATTACAATAGTTTTAAATTCTCTGTATTGTTAATCTTTTTTTTTTATTTTCAGTTCAATGTGTTCACTTAGTTTTGTAATCATTTTCCTTATTTCCCACCTATTATTACAGCTACTATTGTACATGAGTACCTACAGACTAAATTGGTTTTACTTCTGTTTTATATTCCTTCCTGATATCTAGAAGTGAATGTCGGCTACGGACCAGCAATTAAGCGAGGTATGCTCAATTTCTTATAAAGGCAAACTAAATTGCGACCAAAATTAAAAATATTCAACCATGGTTGGATATTTTTAATTTTTGCTCTAGATATGTACCAACCCATAACGGGACCCTTAGCAATGCCGCGAGCGACAGCTAGTAACTAATAAAACCAAATCTTTGTATTTTTTGTTACCATTTTCTACTTTTTACCCGACTGTAAGGTAGGGTAATGCTTTTCGTGCGTATCTGTATGTATGTATGTCTGATGTTGTATGTAATATTCTTTAATACCTGATATCTCACAATCCACTGAATTTATGTAATTAGGTCGTTAGATTTGTCTTGATCGCCCAAGTTTCTTAGTTATGACGTTTGAACAAAAGAAACAATAAAGAGGCGTGAAAAAAAGTTGTTTTGAATACTGTTATCAAAGAGCATATAAAATAAGAGCCGGGACTCCCTAACAAAAAACTGGTTTTTGCCAAATGTATGGCCGGTGTGCGAATCACTGATACCAACCTAAAAACGCCGACCTACAGAGACGGCAGGAATTGTGCCAACAAAACAATTTCAACATTAGGGATGTACCTGACCATTATTATCGATATCATTATTTTATCGATAGAATGAAAAATGGAGGAATATCGTGGGAAACCTAAAATAATACTTTATTATTACACAAAGTTAAATAAAACATCATATTGTGTTTTTATTTCAATAAAAGTTGTTTTGCTCGTTCAGTTGTAAGTGTATGTGTGTAAGTAGCATATTAAGTGACTGTTTATCTTGCCACCATTCCTAACTAAACATTACGTAGTTATAAATATAATCCTGTTCAGGTCTGAAAACAGGGAATGCAGATATTCTTGCAACTGGATGCTTTACTAATGATGAGTGCCAAGTAACCGCTCACGTACATAGTAGGTTGTTTTAGGAGTTCTTTCATTACACTACTAGCGGTCGTATATGGTACTGAAAAAAAAAACTATATTTATAAAAAACTGTAAGAATCGGAAGTTTACTAACAAATTTACTCCTCATTCACGGCTTAAGGCCTTTCAGTTTCTATATGTTGTTTAGAATAATAACATGCTCTTTATGAGCTGTTGGTGCTCTTCTGAAAAAGTAAAGTCATTTTTTTTTCTGACAAGCTGATCCAGTGAACTTTGTGCCACTTATATTTAAACGTAACCATAATTCAAATGTGGAATTATAAAATTGCTCAGCAAGGTTAAATTTATTTACTCTTAAACCATCTTAGTATTTAGAGCAAACAAAACAAAAGTTTTGAGTTTTGGAAACACTATCAAATAATTCATGTACAGAGAATAGAAATAAGAATGAATAATGAATAATAATAATTTACATATAAATAGAAAAAAAAGATTATAGGCAATATAATTAATTTTTACTCACTTTTATTATTATAGATTATATTTTTGTTTAATTGTAGACTCTTTTTGAAGTGTTTGTTTTAGTTTAGTCAATAAACCATGCTACTTTTTTCAAGTTTTCCATAATTACTCACTCAGTTATAGCATCATTTCACAAATATGTTCCGAAGAATTTAGTTTCACAATAGGGCCCTAAGAAAACTAATCCTATTTGACACTAACAATAAATTTTCTATTTAAAAAAAGTAGGTTCTGTTTTCGGCCTATATGTATGCATGTTAGTTGGTCCACGATTTCATTAAAATATCTATATTATTCTTCTTATTATAGGGAAAGAGTAGATATAAGTATATGCATAATATTCATTGAAGTATTTATACATTTTATTTATTACTTTTAAAGTTTAACATTTAAATATATACTATAATGACGTCAATTTTAACCTAAAAATATATAGTTAAATATATATTTTTGAAACAATCATTCGTTACAAGTCAATTTTATCGATAAGGCTTTTTCCAGCACTAGCTTATGCTAGTGCTGGAAAAGACTTCCTTGACACCACACCGGTCAGAGTCTTGGATCACCCTCCTTACAGTCCTGATGTAGCCCCATGTGACTTCTTTTATTTCCCTAAAATAAAAAATCTGCTGATAGGGATACAGTTTTCATCGCAGGAAGACGCGCTAGCAGCGTTCGAGAAGGCCGTGGAAGAGGTGTCTGCGGCAGATTGGAAAAAATGTTTCGAAAATTGGTTCACACGGATGAAAAATATTCAGAGAAAAAAGAAGATTTCTTTTAATAGCTTATGTCCGCGGCTTCCTTCACGTTAAATTTGTTAACCCAGATAGAGCTCGAGTTTCTTTAATCCATTCTTTTCCATTCTACTTCACAAAGAAACCTCTCTGCAAAATCGCTCGATTTTTCTCGAAATTTCTTGAAAGTTGATTAGTGAATGAATAATTAATGGTAAGGTTAGTTTCAATTTTGTTAAATATTTCAATTTATACGATGGAGATGGGTGGATATTTTTATTACAAAATAAACCGGGCAAGAGCATGTCGGACTATGCTCAGTGTAGGTTTCCGCAGCCTCGAATAAATGCATCAACAGAAGAGCGAATGTTCATGGCATTGGGCCCTTTTGTTTTTCAGCAGTAACTCAATAACGCAGTTTTTAGCAATAACTCAATGACGGTATATCCGTATCATGTCCGAAATAATTTTAGTTTAAAGAATTTACTAAGCGCTACCTTTGGGATTTTTTTTTAATTTTTTGATCACACTGTTCAAAAGTTATGGGACACAATTTATGCAACTTTCGAAGCGATTATTTCCAAAAAATATTAGAAACCTTAAAATGTTTTTAAAAGACCTGTCGAATGATGTGCATTGTTCATTAATGTTTGCTGTTTTTTTTTACTTTTACATGTATGGAGTCCCCCCCCCCCCCCTATAAAAATATTTATTTCTATTATTATTATTTAGCTATCAAACTAAGTAGCGGTTACTATAAGACACCTTTACACCAACTTTCATCAATATTCATGAAGTAGTCTTTGAGTGAAATGCCTGTGACATACGGACGGACAGACAGACAGACGGACTTGACAAAACCATAAGGGTTCCATTTTTTGCCATTTTGGCTAACACAGACAGCCAGACAGAAAGACAAGACGAAACTTTATGGGTTCCGTTTTGGCTACGGAATCCTGAAAAGTGTTGCAATGGTTAAAAAAAATATATATTACTGTACGCGCAACTTCGTCTGCGTAAATTTTTCCCGTTTTTGCAACATTTTTCATGAATGCTCGGTTCCAATTGATTGTAGCGTGAGAGTATAAGAATTTTTCAAATCGAACCGGTAGTTCCTGAGATTGCCACGTTGAAACAAACAAACAAACTCTTCAGCTTAGTATTGGTTTAACATATATATATATATATATCTGTACCAGCTGAGTTTTTGCAACATTCCTCATTGCTGCGACGCTCCTACTGGTCGTAGCGTAATGTTATATAGCCTATAGTCTTCCTCGATAAATGGGCTATCGAACAGTAAAAGCATTTTTAAATCGGATCAGTAGTTCCTGAGATTACCGCAAAAAAGAAACAAACTCTTCGGCTTTAAGACATTAGTATAGATTTACGAGTCTAGTATCACCCGAGACTAGTAAGCTTCCTCCTAGACATAAAAAAATGTTTATAATTTTGTAATTGGTAAAGAATTCTTTATTCCATCAACCGTTGCACTATCTATAGCAGATATTTCTTGCTTGAGTTTATCTTATTTTGGTGCCATCGTTACATTGTTATTATTTATTTCTATATGTCGTCGCGCTATTTCGTTGACGTCGGTTCTATTAAATTGATCTGCTTTTGAAGCAACATCTGTTACTTTTTGTGTTGTAATAAAGTTATTTACTGTAACAGCAGATTCAGTACTATTATAATTCCTTACTGAGGTCATTTTAAATGTTATTATTTCTTTTAGTGTCACATTATCGTCCTTATTCATTTGTGATCTAAACGTAGGGCTATGTTTTATTTCGTTTAATTCATTTATAGTATTTTGTTTATTTTCATTTTCTTCAGTGTTCTTATTATTAATAGTATTATCTACGTTCAGTTTAACGTTAACACCATATTTTGGTAGTGTTTTATCGTCATCTGCTTTAGATAAGATTTGAATATCTCTTACTGTTCCTTTCTTATGGTCAACTGTTTTATCTTCTAATTTGTTTTCTATTGCTTCTTTATTAAGTATTTTTGGATTAGGTGTATCTTTTATAATGGTAGTGATCTTTAGGTTTTCATTTTTCACTTTTTCTTTGAGAAAATTAACCGAAGTATTTAAATTGCCGCCATTTATCAAATATTTATTTTGAGTAGTTTCACTTATGATTGGAGAATCTAAAGTAAAAGGTTCATTATTATATATTAGATTTGAATTTTCTATAGAATTATGTTCATTTTGTTTTGTTGGTGTTATTTCAAGAGGCGCATATTTGCGTTGAATAACTACTTCGTCTGAATTAACTTCACGAGCTTTTACTACTGGATACCATTTTTGGTCATTAACCGTTTGTCTAGCGGAATTGTAATTTTGTTCTTCTTCTGTAACTTTTTCATCAGGAGTTTCAAAAGAATATTTTCCTTTCAAAACTTTTTTATATCTGTGTAGATTCGGCTTTATATTTTCAGCATTAAACTTGTCTCGATCTTCATAAAATTTACGAACATTAATGACTCGATTTACGCTTTTGTCTATATTTATACCTGATTTTAATTCATTTATTTTGTTTTCTGTAACTTTTGTTTTATTATCAAGATTATTTTCATTTTTGACGTTAGTGACATTATATATTTTAGTTTTGACTGCTTCCAAATCTTGTTCTAATTTCTGTATACGATTCAAAACGTGGTTATTGACCGTATCATTGTGATTATTACTGCGTCTGTAGTACATTTTACGTTTAGTTTCAGGTAAACCTTCAATAGAAAGACCTTCCTCTGAAAGGGCGCTTCTTGCATCATCATTTTTGTAACTGTTTTCAACTCCCTGTACCATGTCTCCATCACCACTGTTTAATGTCGACGATTCTTTGGTCATTGACAGCTGTATACTGACTATTTCTGCATTTTTCTTCTTTTTACGTATTTGTCGTTCGTTTGAGAATTCGTAATTTCTTTTATTTTCTAAGTCTAAGAATCTGTAAATAATAGATACAGGTTATAGTCATATATGTCATCTCTCTTAATGTTGTAGGCCTTGAAGATAGATAAGTAATAGAAGATCATGTTGACAGGTCTACGAATCGTATTTTGCCCATATTTATTTATTGCCCGTTACGTTACGTTACGTTTTAACCGTATTCGTAACGTCCGTTACGGCCGTGGTCCACCACGGCCGTTGCAATAGGGCTGAAACGTCGGGCAACAAAAAAGGTATTAGCCTTCAAATATATACGTGATTAAGACCCGTAGAATAAATAATTTTATAATGTGCACAAATTATTTATATCATTTATATTTATCAAGATTTGTAAATTTATTTTTGGTACACAAATACAAATCATAATCGTAAGCGGGATTGAAATTAGTGAACGCGTCTAACGGAAGTTGGTTTGAACTAGCTACTAGATAGCTCGGGCGCTGCGCAGGTGTAGTATACGTACCGTGTTAGTTTGGTCTTCAACGACTAAGCACATAACACGATTGCTCTGATTAGAATGACCGTGACCATAAAAATTGGTGCTTAATTGACTTTAATGTAACTTACGCATAATGTTTACTTCTCTTGACTTTCTGACGAGAATCCCAGTTTTTACCATGTGTAATATCAATACTGAACACGATAGGCCGTTTGTACTCGTAAGTACTGGTATCAAACCTCTGTTGAGCATAACTAGTTGTACCTCTAAGTTTCTCTAAATTTAGATAAAAAGGTGTTAATTTCTTTACATTAATATGTTCTGTATTATATTTGTCTTCATCTTTCTCATATTCTCTTGAAATTTTATATTCACTTGGTTGTTCACTGTGTTTTTGATGAAAATTTCTTTTAAAATTATTTCTTACAATTTTCTGTTTATATCTGTTTCGCTTTTTTGTTCCAGTTACGAAATGTTTCACAGGTTTTCTTTTCGGCACACCTGACTGCTTTGTTCCATGTGGATTGTGATTATATTTCCAATTGAAATTATCTGCAATCATTTTTGTAGTTTTGAAAATGGTTGTTTCGTCATGTGAGTTGGATTTTTCATCAGAATCGTCTGTATGTTTGCTGGTATCGATTTTTAAATCATATTCTGTTACTTTGTTGTACTTTTTGCCTTTACGTTGACGACTTTCTTTTGTAGCTAGTATTGTAGGCACAGTCATGAAGCGCGACTTTCTAGTTCTTGTTTTGACTTTACGTTTATGCTTTTCAGTAACAGGGCCGTAATGATATGGATATTTCAAATCTAAATTCTTTTCAACGTACATTTGTTGCCAAGTTCGGGACTCTTTTGTAGTTTTTGATTTTGCACTTTTTAGAATCTTTGATTGTTTTGAAACAGGATGTTCTGTTGTAAATGATTTAAAACCGTCAATATAATGGTGTAATACACTCCTCAGTGCTCTCTTTGTTGTCGGTTTGAAATGATAATAACTATCCAAAAATATATTCCATAACCCTAATTGTATTACTTGCACTAGATTCCTTCCAGATTTTCGTCTGTATTCTTCTAAGTTACTTAAGAATTTATTAAACTTCCATGTATCATCTTCTTTAAACATGTCATTTACACCATCGATGACTGCTTTCTCGTCTTCATAATAAGCCTCCTCTTCAATTTTATTAGTTATAGCTTTTAAATACCACCTTAGAACATACGCAGGCATTTTTCTGACAAAACCTAATTTATTAAGAATATAAATGTCGTCGTCTTTATCACAATGACGTCGTATCTCATTATTCATTATTACAAAGAATCTTTTTAAATCATTGTCTTCAAATTTATTCAAAACATTAATAGTATCCAGAATAAAATTGGTGAATATATTTTTTTGATCTGTTCTTGCATCACGTCTTTTAATGTTATTCATTTGGATTACATCTTTTACTTTGCCGATGAATTTTTGGACGTTGTTTAATAGCTGTATGTCGGATTTTCCATCTTTATCGAACTCGAAGACAGTTTCTAGTGCCAAATTTACACTTTTGTCTAGACCTGTCTGTTGTAAAAATGCAACATCGATAACTGTAAATAATAAAATAATATTAAAAAAATATGAATACGACGGAGAATACAATTGCTCATGATTCTTTAACGTTTTGGCAGGATGAGCGCAACAATAAGCGACAATGTAGAGAATTCATATAATTATGATATCGCAATTACAAAGTTTGTGATTATAATTTTTGATTTATCGTAAATTACCCAACTCAATTTTGTACACGAATACATTGCGTACGGTTTGCAAACAAAACACCGTGCACTTATTTACAACATTCCAACGAAAAACACGTGCCAGCTGGGCCCTTATTCACTATCTTTATTTCGTTGTCGTGAAAAGGCCGTGCGAACTGGCGCATGCGTGGTGCGCTCAAATATGTCCACCACGCATGCGCGTATAGTTGGAGAGGGCCCAGCTGGTATAGTGGGAGAACCGTTTATAAAGGCACCAAGCCGAACGCTTTTCGGCATTATTGTACTGTGTATGAATCATCGTTTTACTGAGACTATGCGTGCTATCCGACGATCCCAATCACCTCCGGACAGGGTACCGCATACATTAACCCTTGCCGGAAGACGTATACTCGCCTATCCGTCAAACCCAGACAGCAGGCCGCCAATGCTTTTGCTCACTATTTTGGCTCCGTTTTTTACAACAATATTCCTGTCTTATACTCGGAGTTAGCTGAACGCGGTGGAATACACATACTAATAGCATATCATCGATAAAAACAATCTAAAAGCACTAGCTTGACTTAAAAAATCTTCCACTTGCGATCCTGACAACGAACGTTATTTTTTGGTTAAAGACTATTCGTCAGCACTAGAAACACCACCACTGCTATTCTGCTGCTCGTAAGTGAAAGATTACTAAAGTTACACCGATAGTCACACTAATATTATAAAGGCGAAAGTTCGTGTGTATGTTTGTTACTTCTTCACGTCTAAACGGCTGAAGCGATTTTAATAAAATTTGGTGTGGAGTTATCTGAGACCCTGGATTAACATATAGGCTATAATAAACCAGTAACCGGCTGAGCCTTGCGGGTAATACCGCGGGGCACAGCTAGTTATGATATAATCGTCACTTGATATTACAGACTTTAGACCAATCGCCATATTATCAGTGTTTATCGAAATCTTTGAATTCATTTTAAATCAAAGTATGAATATAGTCAGATTCCGTTCGGCAAGCGCTCCTGTAACAAATTATCTCAGCTTTGTTGATTAAGTTCGCTAAAATGAAGTCCGATGCCCAAGTTGACACAAGGTACTTGGATTTTTGAAAAACTTTTGATGTAGATATCGATGTACTTCTGTGTCCTCCCTTGCGTTTAGTACCCACCTCCTCACATTCATGGTAGATTATTTTGGAAATTGTAAGCAGTACGTTAGCAACGTAAACTATCGGTCGAAAGTGTGCTACACGCTTTCAGGAGTAATGGAGTGCTAAGCATCGACTATCATTTAATGTGATAAATGCAAAGCTTTCTCTCGAGCTAGATCTCCTCAATGCGTGACTTAGGATTAATTATAGACACAAATCTGAATTTCGTGAGCACATTAATCAGATGTAAAAATGCTAATAAATCTTTTTAAGGCTATTAAAAGAACTGCTTTACACTTTAATAACATTAAAACCATTAAAAATTAAATAATGCTTATGTATGTAGTAAATTAGCATACACCGCTGTTGTTTAGTTCTTCGTTCGAGTCGTGTCTTGTCGTTTTCTTTATTGGTTTCTAAATGTGTCGTTAATGGCTGATCTCGACACCTTGGAATTTAGACGAAAGTTTAGGCTTATAATCCATTATTACATGAAAGAGCGGACAATTTATTGGTAAAAACAAACATGGCGGCTGTAAGATGTCAAAATAAAGAGGTGTGAAAAAAAAGTTGTGTTAAATATTGCAAATATGGGTATCAAATTAAAGGGCTCATCTTAAGCATTTCAAAAAGGTATAATATGATTATGACTGTTATACTTAAAAAGTTAGTTAGCAACCATTATTTTTTCAATACTTAACAAATATTGGGATAAAAGTTAGTTGTTACTTCCTACATCTACTCAAAAATGTTGAATAAAAAACCCGCCTGCACAAAAAAGATGGAAACAAGATCCCCTACATATATAATTTCATGCAGTCGGAGGCACTTTACTAACATATAAGCGTATAATAGATAAATAAATCTCAACGACGACGCGACGTGAGACAATAACTAGATTAACTGAAACATCGCTGAACGTATTTCAATCACACAAAACATATGTTTTATTATAACGCTAGTGTACTTTGGATGGCTCGTGGCTTTGTTTCATAGAAATACCTTCTGCCGTTTTGAAGATACTCAACTGTGAATGACTTTGTTCTACTATGTCATATTACTTATGTCATATCATTTTATAGGTCCATTTTTTTTTTTTTGTAATTAGTGGTTTATAAATAAGTAGTTTTTCTTATAATAATCGAATCGCATGTTGCCTTTACCATCTTCTGTATTTTTGTAAGTTGATACTCCCATCCACACCGTAGGAGGCTAATTCACACATTTTACGTACTATGGTTATTGCTTGCGTGACTTTTAATGGTGTAATGGTTGCTGTATATATACAAATATATTTTAAAAACTGGCATTTAAAAAAAAAGTGGCCATGAGTTTTTATTGCCAAGTTCTTTTCTCACGGCTTTACTCTTATTTCTCTTTCTACTTGGCATTAAATGTAGAATCATTCTATTCCAAATTTTGTCTGACGTTCAATAGCGTTGCATTTGTAACCTAAATGAATAAAGTATTTTTGAATGATGTAAATAAACATTATACCTACCTCCAAAATAAAATATTCCGTACAAAAGAATCCAACAACACTGGTACATTTTATATAAACATCTACTATTTCATTACAGTAATAAAACTGTATTTTATTGCATTATTTTACGTGTTATAAAAAAATATATTTTTAAAGTATTTGTTTTTTATTTTTCAATAACTATTGCATTTCAATAAGTAATAGCACACTACAGGTCGGCATGTTGGCAATTTTTCAATACATTTTAGTTCACAACTAAAAGCAAAGTGCTAGTTAGGATCGTGTATTTGGACATATTGAATCAACTCGATTTCAATACGTCCAAATGCAAAATAGTCATTAAAACCCGTTCTAGATTATCATATTCCTATAACTATAAATTAGCAAGCGTGCCTCTCGAGCAATCAACACAACTACGCGATCTGGATTTAAATAAATGGGTCCTCACCTGACGCTTAACACTTATATCACAACCATGCATACATAGGTTTTAAGTGTCCTGAATTCGTCATAAGACAGGCTGCTAGATTTCAGGACAGGAGTGCTGTGATTGTGCTGTTTTTTAAAGCTATTGCATAGCTTCTATCGCGGGCCTTGAGCGCGGGGACCGAATCCAGAAATTCCGTAACGAAAAAACCTCACGCTCCCCACTCCGACGGGCACAGCGGTGACACTTTTTAGTTTTGCCATCTATCGATGAATAGCAGAACTTTTAATTACTTTTTTTTTTAATTTAAAAAGAAAAAAATATATAAATATTTTATAATAAAAAAAAACTTTAAATTTTTTTTTAAGCTTTTTAAAAAAAAAAGTTCAAGAAAAAAAAATTAAAAACATTTTTTTTTAAAAAGAAAATTAAAATTAAAATATTTTATAATAAAAAAAAACTTTAAAATTTTTTTTAGGCTTTTTTTAAAAAATAATTAAAGAAAAAAAAATTAAAAACATTGTTTTTTTTATAATTCAAAATAAAAAAATCATTTTTTTTTTTTTAAATTGCTTATGTTGATAAAAATGCTATGCAATAGCTTTACCGCGGCAGTCCCTGAGTGCCACACATTTTTTTATTTGTTTGGTTTAGTCTGGAACCCTCACGAGACGAAGTACAGTTTAATGTTGAAACGTCTTCAGAGGAAGTTCACTAGATACCTATATTACAAGCTTCATAGCCACTAGTTACCCCTATTTGTATCCATCTCTCTTCGTATATGGTATGGTAAGTATAGATACGCTTGAAGTAAGACGCAAGTGTGCTCTCATTGTGCACTATTACTTGCTATTCCACAAAACAATTGACAACCCTACTCCATTCTACCACTGCTCCCTATACTGTGTCAGTTGTTTAAGATGCGTATAATGCATTGCAGAGATTGCAATATACTAAATGTAATTGCAACCTCTGAAATGCATTATAAGCATTCTAAACAACTGACACAGTATTAACCACAATACAAACATTATCCTAAAATATGCTTGGGTACATCTTCAATAATATTCCAACACATGGTTTGATTCAATATATGGCTAATTTACATAGCCATATAGCCCCATATATATCACTAGCTGTCCCGCGCAACTTCGTATGCGTAAATTTTCCCCGTTTTTGCAACATTTCACGTCGCTACTGCGCTCCTATTAGTCGTAGCGCGATGTTATATAGCCTATAGCCTTCCTCGATAAATGGGCTATCCAACAAAAAAAGAATTTTTCAAATCGGACCAGTAGCTCCTGAGATTAGCGCGTTTAAAGAAACAAACAAACAATCAAACAAACAAACTCTTCCGCTTTATAATATTAGTATAGATATATAGACTATGCGGTACAAACGTATATTTGACATAGGTACCAATCTCTTTTATGAATATTACTTTCAATAGTCCTCTGACTCGTATGGCGCGGTTGTATAATGAGATATATATTGTAACAAACAACACCATTGATTGAATTTCAATGAAATTCCTATCATACAGACACTTCCTGATACAGAGTTACGAATAAAACCTATTAATAAGTTTTTATCCATTAGCCTTAATAGATAAATACGAGCGTCAAGCATACCTGTTATTTGTATAATTACTTAAAATGATGTACAAAAAATGTTATATATATATAAGTTATGTGTGTAATTATGCTGTTGGTGTGCATAATAAATAAATGAAATTTCTAACACGCTCGTTTCATCTGCTGGCGGTACTGCTGATGGCGGTACATCTGCTCAGCGAAATTTGCACCTACCAATAACGCCATGAGATTACTCAATTCATTGGTTACTCAATATCTAGACGTTGACATTTTTTGTACTAAGTTAGAACATTTTGTATAATATTGCATGTTATTTATAAGTTGATAATAAGTCGTTATTCCTGAACGGTTTTCTGCACGTTTTGAGTGACTGTAAGTGCAATAAGCAGTTGACATAAATATACAGGGTGTAACAGAAAGGTGTGGTCATATTCAAGGGTTGGTATGTGCCCATGATACTAAGTGTACATACCTAATTTTATCAAAATCTGTATACCCTAAAAAAATATTTAATATTTTTTCATTCGTTTATTTATGAATGAAAAAGCTATTAATTAAAAAAAGTATGACTTAAAAAGTTCTATGCCATATAAATCCAATCGAATTTTGTACCAAGGAAGGTATAATTGTTATGCCATACGCGTTTCACTACTGAATATTGACAAAAAGAATATGCTATAACTATTTAATAATAATGAAACCAGCTATGGCACCATGGTAGGTGCAATACTGATAACGTACCCTATCTACTGCTGAAATTTGACCACACCTTTCCGTTACACCCTGTATAAATAAAAGGGTATTTTTTTTTAAATGTTCTGTTGTTGTCGTAAGAAATTCCTTAATTGACCCTGTGATCATATGCTTGTCTCAAAGATTAATTCATTAATTATACGTTCTGATGTGATAATGTGAGCCGACCTGCTAAGACAAAGATCGAAAGTGCAGTTTCCACCCAGGGTAAATCTTTTATGTTATGAAGTTAATCTTCTCTACGTATTAATTTATTAAAATGAAAATTTACAATGTTAATAAATACTTTATGCTCGATTACCTTACGAACTAACTATATACGAACTATTATCATTATTTACAACTTATCTACTTAGTTAAATTCAAAAAAGGATTGCATTAAAAGGGAGTCACAACCAGTTTAGGCGTCGAAGAATTCCTCCCCATCGATGTCAACCGGTACAGTGCCCAGAAGGCTGGCAGCATTGCAACGTTGTATGGCAATGCTTATTCTCTGTGCAAAGAAAAGGCCAGCCTTCTGGTCACGAGATGCACTGATAAGACGCTGGGAAATATCTTTGAATAAAAGGCGAGCACTTGGACCCCATAGCCAGTGTCTCAACCCCAAACGGCTCAAATATCTAATCTCCGAATAGATTACTATATTTGCGCCGTTTGAGAGTCTCCGCAGATGCAGCAGCAGCGTTGGCCCTAATATTATAAAATTGTAAAGTAGCTGTGTCTTTACATTGGAGATATTTAAAAAAAACTAACTTAGATCAACTAATAAAGGGTTTTCGAGTTCAAATCTATGCTTTGTTTTTTTTTTGTGTTTGTTTGTATGTTTGTTCGGGGTTGGCACAAAAATTATGTGAGTAAAACCACTTACGCCTTATAGCCACTTATTATATTAGCCTTATTTATTATATTATATTAGCCACTTATTGATTAAATTATATGATACATATTATCACGCTATTTTCTTTAAGACCCGAGCAATAACGTTAAATGACTCCATCTTCACAATATTTTTCAAACTTACAATTTGGTAGTTCATATCTTTATATGAACTACCGAATTGTAAGTTTACCGACCGACTGCGTATCCTTGGCACTGATTCAAATAAGAAAGTTTACAAAAACAACAAATTAAACATTTTGAAGTTGGTGTCGAATGAAACATAAAGACTACTATTTTATGGCACCAACTTCAAAAAGTTTAATTTGTTGTTTTTGTAAACTTTCTTATTTGAATCAGCGCCAAGGATACGCAGTCGGTCGGTATCAATGCGACGAAGTGGATCAGCAGTCCTCGCAAAAGGATGCGACCGCGTTCCAAGACGTCTCGCTGCGGACCATAGATGACACCACGGTCGGCAGCGAGAGGTCAGGACCCACCACTGCGGTGAGGACTCCACGTTGCTGCTCCCAGGCAGGGCACTGCTCGAGAGTGTGCTGCGCCGAGTCCTCGCCACAATCGCAGTGATAACAGTCGGGACGCAATTCCCTCCTCGCAACCGAATGCAGGTACTTTCCGAAGCACCCATGCCCGGAAAGAACCTGCACCAGCCGGAAGGAAAGGGTCCCGTGCTGTCTCACCGCCCACTCCTCAAGGACCGGCTGGAGCGCCTCCACGGTTCGGAAACCGGCACGTGGAGCCTCCAGCCGTCTATGTACGCTAACTGGTACCTATTTACAGGCTATTATCTGCAGCTGTTGAGCTGCCCCTGCATTTATATTAGGTGTTACTGAAAATCAGCTCTGTATCGCCTTATTGTGACGCAGTATTATGCTGAGTAACATATTTTTTGTGAGGCACACTGGGGTGCACACTGCATAGTCCATCAACTCAATATTGAATATAGTTATGATAGTTTTACCTTTATAATTACTTTTTTCCTATGTATACGGTGTTAATAGTATAGATGTAGGAAAGTGAGGCTTCGATCACTAGTCTGGCTAAGGTACCTCCACTGGTTGATGTGTTTCCATGTGTGTATACGGCGACGATGCGCGTCATTGACAGCTGCTTCTACGGTGTGTTTGTGTGGAGAAATAGCGTCAAAGTGGTGACCTGAAACATATTTAAATAAATAAAACGAAATAAATCATTAGGTAACACTACTCTCATAACCTTGTGATCAGTACACATATACATACCTTTCTGGTGTGGCTAAACAGGTTAAGCGTTGCTGTCTCGCCGGGCAAACACGATCGTGATTTCCTTAAAACAGATGACTGACGGGTCCTCGCCGGATACACAAATGTCTGACGTCTGTCAAATGTCTTCCAGATTAATTAATTGATTCGTTCGTTGCTTGTTTCTTGTACACACTGTTGCATGGACAAATGGTGCGTACCGGTAAAACGATTTGGCAATTGTTGTGTTTAGTAAGGCGCTGCGGAGCGCGAGTGGTTCGCTCACGCGCATAGTCTGAATGTTAATGTGGTTTATATAATTACAATTACAATAAATCCATTTTTGAAAGAGAAAAATTTGAAATCCAGGATCAGCAATCGAACCCGAGACTTCCGTAGCCAAACTGGGGCCAGAAGCGAACCACCTATCTGGACTATGTTACTAGACCTCAAATCTTTCTATCTCTTGATGCTCGCGAAATTAGGCCTTCGCAGCGCCATCTAGTAGGTAGTTAAAGAACTATCACGACTTTTGTTATTGCTTCGTTACAGAGAGCATTTTAACAAATTATGAGGTCGCAGGCCGAATATTGAAGTAATTTTTATAGGCATTTCTTGCCAATAACTTTACAAATACAATACCTAACCTAGTAACATAGTCCAGATAGGTGGTTCGCTTCTGGCCCCGGTTTGGCTACGGAAGTCTCGGGTTCGATTCCTGAGTCTGGATTTCAAATTTTTCTATCTTTCAAAAATGCATTTATTGTATTTGTAAAGTTATTGGCAAGAAATGCCTATAATAATTACTTCTTTAATTACAAACAGCAATCTGACGCTAGTAAACAAGTACACGGACTGGTCTAACTTTACTAAATACTTAGAAAATACTATAGAATTAAGAGTACCACTTAAAAATACTGATCAACTAGACTTAGAACTTCAGAAATTTACTTCTAACATACAACAAGCTGCTTGGAATAGTACACATTATAGACCAAGACAGGTAAATAAATTTGCGTATCCATTAGAAATAAGGAATATGATCGCACAGAAGCGTAAGCAGAGAAAAAGATGGCACCAAACCAGGTCTCCGGAAGATAAAAGAGTACTTAATAACCTGACCAAAAATCATAAGAGGAAGATAATGCACTACAATGCCGTACGCACTAGTATATAATTACGTGTTGATCGAATATTACATGTTGATCGAACTATTTACATACTTATAAGTTAGCACGGAACCCTCAGTGCGCGAGTACCACTTGCACTTGGTGGTCTCAACCTGTTTTAGAAAATATACCTGGTTGGGTATATTTTCTAAAATATCTTTAAAATATTTCAAATAAAAAACAAAATTAAAACTTTTGAAAAACCCACGACCGGCGTAGAAACCAATGAAATAAAATTTTAAAACCCCCGATTAACAGAAGGTAAGTAACCGAAGAAAATCTGTCAGGGTCTGCCATTCGCTGACCTGTCACATGCTCAAAATATTTGAGTTAAATTCGGGGCAGATAATAGCAGACCCAATTTTTTTATTTCCATTTGTACAAGGTGGTTAGAAGACTTCACTCAAACTTGTAAAATGAATCAAAACCTTTTGAATCTATACTTAATATTATAAAGCTGAAGAGTTTTTTTGTTTGTTTCAACGCGGTAATCTCAGGAGCTACTGATCCGTATTGAAAAAATTTAACTGAAAATCTTTTACTGTTGGATAGCCTATATATTGAGGAAGACTATAGATTATATAACATCACGCTACGACCAATAGGAGCAGAGCAGCAACGAAAACAGGGAAAATTTACGCAGACCAAGTTGCGCGGGACGGCTAGTCTAATCAACAGTTTGTGAAGCTTTGAACGTTAACACTTAATACTGTCGACAAAATTGAATAGTGACCCATCACGGGCTTATTTTCTACAGCCATTCAAAAACATTCGGATCATTATAATAATAAAAAGTGTCACTACGTATTGACGTAGTTTTCTTAATATTGAGGAGGTCCTAAGTGCTGTCAGCTTCAAAATAATATTTTATTATCATGACGGTTTCAAACAAATGATCTGTAAGATGGGTCAACATTCACATGGTTTGATTGTACATCTAATATATAAAATATAAGTTTTCGTTGCCATACTCCTCCGAAACGGCTTGACCGATTTTGATGAAATTTTTTGTGCTTATCCGGTATCTATGAGAATCGGCCAACATCTATTTTTCATACCCCTAAAAGTTTGTTTGTTTGTTTGAATGCGATAATCTCAGGAACTACTGGGCTGCACTGAAAAAATATTTTATTGTTGGATAGCCCATTTATCGAGGAAGGCTATGGGTTATAACATCACGCTACGACCAATAGGAGCGGAGCAGCAATGAAAAATGTTATAAAAAAAAGGAAAAAAAAAGGAAAAAAGTGAAAATTACTATCTATTATTTATGCCCCTAAGTGATAATACCACCCTTATAAAATAAAACATCGCACTACAGCAGTAAGGAAAAATGTTGCAAAAATGGGGAAAATTTACGCAGACGAAGTTGCGCGGGTCAGCTAGTAGGTATATAATTATTAGTTTGAGTGTGCCGGAGAGTTCGCCCGGTACTTCGAGTCTGTGTACAATCTGGAACCGGCCGTGCTGAGCGTGGCGGCGGCCAGCGCGAGCGCGGCGGCGGCGGCGGCGCCGAGCGCGCGCGTGCACCTCGGGCGCCTCGATGCCGCGGACGTGCGCCGCGCGCTCGCTCGCTGTGCGCCCAAGCGCTCAGCGGGACCGGACGGTATCCCTGCATTTGTATTTAGAGATTGTGGATCTGCATTTGTGGAACCTTTGCTTCATATATTCAACATTTGCATCGAGACCGCGACATTTCCGGACAGATGGAAACTCACCCGTGTTGTGCCGGTGCTGAAAGGAAGAGGAGGGTCGGCGACCACCGATTACAGACCTGTGGCTGTTCTTTGTACTCCTGCTAAGGTGTTCGAGGCGGCCATCCATGGTTCTCTTTATTCGCAGGTAAGCGCCCAGTTGTCTGACGCGCAGCATGGATTCCGCCCTGGGCGGGGGACAACGGGGAATTTGCTTGATCTGATGACTCACCTGGTGCCTGCGGTGGATGCTGGGCTGCAAGCAGACGTTGCTTACTTTGATTTCCGAAGGGCGTTCGACACAGTCGATAATGACATTCTGCTTTCCAAGTTGGCCGGTGTGGGTTGCACCCCACACACACTCACATTCTTTGCCAGTTACCTGCGAGACAGATGTCAATACGTTGACTGTGGTGGACAACTTTCGGATCCTTACCCGACGAGATCTGGGGTAAATCAGGGTAGTAATTTAGGGCCCCTCTTGTTTATACTGACGATTAATGACTTACCAACCGTGGTTACAAATTGTACTCCCCTTCTATTTGCCGACGATTTAAAACTGGTTCTGGATATAAAACACCACACAAATCATACTATACTACAGCAGGACATAGATAATGTAGTAAGGTGGAGCCAAGAAAACCGGCTGTACTTCAATGTGGCTAAGTGTTTCGTACTATCGTTCAGCCGCGCGCGCGCCCCGAGCCATTACCAATACCTTATGGACGGGACGCCGCTACAGCGCCTCACTGAGGTTAAAGACTTAGGTGTACGCTTTACTCCTGACCTACAATTTCGGCAACATATCACAGATGTTTGCAAAAAAGCATACCGGAATTTGGGCATGGTTTTACGCCAAGCCAATAGTTTTTCAAACATGGGGGCTCTGAAAGCACTATACGAGGCACTCGTAAAGAGCCACTTGGAGTGTAATGCAGTGATATGGTCACCTCACGAAGATAAATACAAGTTAATGTTAGAAAAAATTCAAAATAAATTCGTCAGGTTCCTTTATCTGAAGCAGTACGGGGTGTACCCAGGTTATCCACTTCTGTATCCTACTTTGTTCGTTCTCGGCATGGTAGGATATTACAGACTAGAGGTTAGAAGGGAGGTAGCTCTTGTCACGTATTTGTTTAAAGTAATCTGCGGTAAGATCCATAATCCAGGCATTTTACAGACTCTCGACTTGTGTGTCCCGGACGAGTACGTAGGACGGCGGCGGAGACCACCATTGCTGTCGGTGCCCCGCGCGCGCACCAACCTGCAGCAGCGAGCGCCGCTCGCGCGTGCGCTGCGTGCGCTCAATGCAGTGTCCGACCGGATAGACTTATTTTATTGCACGTTGAGCGAATTCATACGAACCGCCTATTGTGTTATTTGTAGTTTGTAGTTAATTTAAACATAAGTTTCTGTCTGTTTACCACGCTATTGAATTAGGTTATACCTGTGATAATAGTTGTGTGTCTATATTTGAATAAAGATTTAAATTATGTTGTGTCAGTTTGTTTCTTGTTTGACTGCCTCGATAGTGCAGTAGTAGTATACATGACTGCTGCGCAAGAAGTAATGGGTTCGATTCCTGTATGACACTTAGTATGATCTACAAATTGTTGCTCCTAGTCTGGGAGTACTTAGTGTCCGAGACTTGTATGTATGTAAAGTCCCCCGACACAGAGCTTGTACCCCAGTGCAACAGTTGTCATTATTAATACAGCTTACAACTAATATTATCTATGGGAACATCCGATGTAGGTATGTTTGTGATTCCTTGTCTCCTAAAGGGCTTAACTGGGTAGTTTATAAGTATAGTTTAAGCAATTAACAATTTCGAGGACGGTCTCAGTTTAAATTGTGTTCTAGAATGACACAAAAAAAATCATACAAAAAGTTTTGATGATTCGATACGTTCTATTATATAATACTAGCTGTCCCGCGCAACTTCGTATGCGTAAATTTTCCCCGTTTTTGCAACATTTCTCGTCGCTACTCCGCTCCCATTAGTCGTAGCGTAAAATTGTCTCACTGTTGGATAGCTCATTTATCGAGGAAGGCTATAGGCTATATAACATCACGCTACGACCAATAGAAGCGGAGCAGCAATGAGAAATGTTGCAAAAATGGGGAAAATTTACGTAGATGAAGTAGCGCGGGTCAGCTAGTAATATTATAAAGCTGAAGAGTTTGTGTGTTTGTTTGAACGCGGTAATCTCAGAAACTACTGATCCGAAATGAAAAATTATTTCACTGTTGGATAGGCTATTTATCGAGGAAGGCTATAGGCTATATAACATCATGCTACGACCAATAGAAGCGGAGCAGCAATAAAAATGTTTAAAAACCGGGGAAAATTAACGCAGACGAATTGCGCGGGACAGCTAGTTAATTATATGAGTTGGGTGACTAGGAATACAGTGTCGGAACCAGGGTTATTTCGAGACCGGGCAAAAAATATCATAACGCTGACGATGTTAAGGAGCGCTTGGATTAATTTTACAAAGCTGTCCAGCGCAACTTCGTTTGCGTAAATTTTCCCCGTTTTTGAAACATTTCTCATTGCTGCTCCGCTCCTATTAGTCGTAGCGCGATGTTATATAGCCTATAGCCTTCCCCGATAAATGGGCTATCCAAGAAAAAAAGATTTTTTTAAATCGGACCAGTAGTTCCTGAGATAAGCGCGTTTAAACAAACAAACAAACTCTTCCGCTTTATAATATTAGTATAGATTAGATAAATAAAAAACAATATGTCGAAAACGTTTAATCACGTCATCGTCTGTATACGTTTTGTGACTAATAGTTGCTATTATCTTTGGCCGCCGTCAAGATTTAGAAACTAACAGTCGAGCAAATTTTGATATAATGTAGCATAAAGATAGACTGTGTATTTATTAGGTAAGCTAGGAAAAGGAAAATATAAGAATGATTCAAAAGTTAAGGGGAACGGTTTAGCAACTTTCGTAGCGATTATTTCCAAAAATATTCACTCTATCAAAAATGTTTGTTAGAAACCTTAAAATGTTTTTAAAAGACCTGTCGAATGATACATTTAATGTTTGCTGAAAACATTATTTTTAGCTTCTATTACATGTATGGAGTGCTCCCACTAAAAATATTCATTATTATCATTTAGCCATCAAACTAAGTAGCGGCTAGTACAATACACCTTTTCTTCAGCTTTTAAATAAAATGTCTGTGACATACGGATGGAGGACATACAGGCGGACATGACGAAACCATAAGGGTTCCGTTTTTGACATTTTGGCTACGGAACCCTAAAAATGACACCGGACACAGAATAAACAATCGTGCTCATTTCCTGGGTGGGAATCGAACTCACGACCTGACTTAGCAGTCGGGGTCTCTACTCTTTATACCGACAGGCTCGATTTCTAGGTATATACTATTTTCTAAGGCACATATAATCTAATATATAAAATTCTCGTGTCACGGTGTTTGTAATTTAACTCCTCCGAAACGGCTCGACTGATTCTCATGAAATTTTGTGTGCATATTGGGTAGGTCTAAGAATCGGACAACATCTATTTTTCATCCCCCTAAATGTTAAGGGTAGTCCACTGCTAATTTTTTTATTTTTATGTAAATTTTTATTTTTTTATGATACCGGATTCAAAAATACCTACAACCCTGAAATTTCACCCTTCTACGATCAACCCCTATTTTTTTATTTACCCCTATTTTGCAAAAACGGGTTAATTTGACGTAAACGAAGTTGCGAGAGTCAGCTAGTGTAATCTACATCTACACTAATAATATTATAAAGATAAATGATTTGTATTTTTGTATGTAACGAATAAACTCAAAAAGTACTGGACCGATTTTAATAATTCTTTTTTTGTTGGATAGCCCATTTATCGAGGAAGGCTATAGGCTATATAACATACGCGCTATGACTAATAGGAGCGGAGCAGCGACGAGAAATGTTGCAAAAACGGGGAAAATTTACGCATACGAAGTTCCGCGGGACAGCTAGTAAGTTATAAAACCAAACACGTACCATGAACAGTGCGCCATTCCATCACTCCTCCCGGTCGGTTGTCATGCAGCCCTGTCCATATGAGGTTGCTACCAGCGTCAGCGTCCCTCACAAAACGCGCGACAATGTCCGCTTCCTCTGCGTCGTTCAACACTGTCAGGTGTGCGCCTTCACTAGCGCACGTGATGTTAGCGACGTACCACGACTCAAACTCATGGTGGAACTTGTAGGCGCTTCCCGTGGCGGCGTAGTACGTGTATCCTGTATAATTGATACTAGCGTTAGTGCGCGGGTTCACTCGCCTGGTTTACAACATTATATTATGTTGATACTGTCACGAAAAGATGATAGATTATCCCTACTACTTGATATTATCTATACTTAATACCATAAAGCTGAAGAGTTTGTTTGTGTTGTTCTGTCGAGAAAGAAGCATGCGCACGCGCATGCTTCTCAATCAAGAACCGATCTAAAAGTGTGACATAATGTGTATCTTTCGGCCAACCAATGCTCACGCAATTTTATAATAATAATTATAATATTTATAATAATTGCTGAGAGCTTGTACTATGGTAACCAGACAACTGATAAATATACTTATATATTTCTAAATACATACTTATTATAGATAAATTACACCCAGACACAGAATAAACCATCGTGCTCATCACACAAAGTTTTATCCTGGGTGGGGATCGAACCCACGACCTCATGCGTAGCAGTCGGACACACTCCCACCGCGCCACAGAGGCAGTCAATTGCTTTGCCTATTTGTTAATCCATTAGTGATTTCCTAATTTCCATTTTGAATATTGTTTTGTTTGTTTTAGGTCGACATGGAGGCGGTATCGTGTGTGACAAAATATTTAAACTACGCCTAAAAGCCGCCGTTTTTTAATTAACCTTGTAATCAAACGAGGTGATGAGACAGCCATCTTCTTTGCGTATTTCCACGAGTTGGGTCTGATTTGTTATACAACTGGTAAACCATTTTATTGAGCTGTCATGAAAACCCTAGTATGCCTACTTTGATATTGAAAGGGTTACATTAATGGCATCAAAAGCACGGGAAAAGTCTAATAGTGTAAGTATGGAGCCCTCCCCACAATCTTAAGCTTTCAGGATATTTCCAATTACAACCGCTAAAGCTGTGGCAGTTCCCGCCCAGATCTGAAGCCCGACTGTAATTCATATAGGATACCATGGGCCTCAAAATATTTCATTACCTGCATGAATACCCCTCGCGCCGACGGCCTCGTTCTCTAACACCTCGCGCCGATGGAATTAACAAAGAAATGATTCAGATCTCCCTTCCCTAATCATTATACAAAAACGCCAGTACTTAACAAGTCTAGTACTAACCTAGTCTATGGCGGAAATCAATTGTACGGCCTATTCTTAAAAAAATCAACCCGATAAACAAAGATCTTCGACCGATGTTAAGCATTTTACCGTGTCTGACAGACACGGTAAACACAACAACCCGGTAAAAAAAGATCTTCGACCGATGATAAGCATTTTACAGTGTCTGACAGACACGGTAAAAAAATCAACCCGGTAAACAAAGATCTTCGACCGATGATAAGCATTTTACCGTGTCTGACAGTTGAAGTATAGGCACTAAAGGTGGCCATCATTGAGTCAAAATCACGCAGCCCACTTTTATATTTCCATAGGACTAAACTTAGGTCAATGTCAAAATGTGTTTAATTGTATCTTTAATTGGACAATAAACAATAATCAACTTTTTTCTTTTTCCTTTTTTATTCAAAAATTGGCACGAGATAAATGAATGATGCCCAAGCTCAGCAATATATAAATTTAATCGAAAATATGATATCGATAATTTTCTACAAATATTGTCACTTAATGTTATGGAAATGTTTGTTTGAGACGTCTGTAGTATCATTTTTTGTCTGTAGTTTTCTTTTTTATTAGGTTTTAAGCATTATATTTTGTATTGTGTGTTACGTTCGTACGAACGATCTGAGAGGGCTGAGAGGGTCACGCACGAATGACCCCCTGAAGAGCGACGCTTTTTCTGCCTACGCTCTTGTATGTTGGGTTCATTAATGTTCATATATTAATCAACCTAGAGAAATACATCTGCGTCCAGCGAACATTTTACATATTTAAACCTAAGTAACTAACCAATAGGATTAATAGAATGATATATGTAATGGGAAGGTATATAATAAAGCTCACCCGCCCTGTTCAAGTAACAGATGTAAGGCAGGTGGTCCAAGTACGACACGGCGCGTATATATACGCCCCTGTCGGTCTATGGATAAGCAGTCGCCTTTCTCGAGGTCTAGATGCGTCACCGCAAAGAACACGGCCATGGGCATGTCATCGAGTCGCCTCCTTGAAGAGTTATGGCAGAGAATTTATAAGAGCGCCGAGACCTAAACACGATAAAGACAGCGGACAGGTGACAATTCACAATTTGGCAAAACACCATCAAAAAAACAAATTAAATGTCGTGGTGAAAACTTACATTATATAATTTTGGGAGTTTATTAGATTGTTTATTGATATCCGTTGCCCTAACATTTGTTTTGATTAAATAGCGAGTGTATTGACTCACTTCAACATGTTTCATTGAACTGCTGGTAATGGGGCAGTTAGTCTTGTTCAGAAGTTTTAATCGAGTGGTCGAAGCCACAACACGTTTTCCGATAAACTTGTTGCTATTTGTATAGTCGTGTATCACAGAATTGTTATTGGTTGTGAATTGTGTTGGTAGTAGCATTTGTGTAATTGAAACGATTCGAAATATAGTCGGACTTTACCTTGATCGAGGTATCCGCGTTCATATGACCATGGGATCGATATTAAAAACGCTTGCACACCGTACTAGAATGTCGTTATTGCGCTCTCGAGACGCATACTTGATGCAAGCGTATTTGAGATCGATTCCAAAGTTACAATAATACAAAAATGGCCGTTTAAATCGAACTTAACTGCAACTGTACTGCTTTATATACGTGAATTGGCCTCATGGTACAACTGGTGAACGTTTGTTAAAGAATAACGTCGCCGTATCCCAGCTATGGTTTCCATCAAACACGGTGAGTGTTTTGTTGTGTTCTACAGACACATAGTACGCCTTCTGACCGACGCGCTTTGCGCGAGTGCCTATAAAATAGGCAACATATTCGTTGTTGGTACGCGATTGTAGGTAGTTGTACAGCTGCGTATTCAGCGGCGACGCCAGAACCGCACCTGTAACAAACATTACGAGATATCACCTCGGTAAACTAAGTGGCCATAACTATATATGTTCGTAAACCTCCCTCCTCTCCACTGACCGTCACTACTACTCCAGGATGGCGCGGGAAGCGGTTGAAATAAAAAAACACGTCAATTTCAACCGAGAAGATGAATATCGTTTGTCAACATCGTGTGATCCAGTGATCAGCAAGTGTACACACCGCCGAACAAACATTACGCGCCAGTGTGCGGATGTCGTTAGTGTTGTGTGTCGAATTACCGACGGTTCCGTAATAGTGAGTGATAAAAATCAAGCGAGGGTAGTTTATGAAACCTGCGCTTATCGGAGGCGACGCTGAGCTGAATTAGTCTACCCGTGACCACGGCCGTTGCAATACGGTCGAAACGTCGGGAAATAAACAAAGCTATTTAGCCTTAAAATAAAATATTTACGCGATTAAGACCCGTAGCTTATAAAATTCTATAATGTGGCCATAACTAGTCCTCATTTCACCTTAGAATCATTGCACGCGGTGATATTACTCAAGAGAATTGACTGGACATGAGTGAGGTCCTTTAAATACTGTTACATAAAAACTTTTCATTATTTCAACTTTTTAATTACTTTGAATTTGGAACACGTTTATTATTTTTAAAAGTTCTTTCGATTTCGCGCCATTTAACATATTTTTTCGTGTTCATTACCAAATTACAATATTGATTGGGGTATAAAAGAAAATTGGATTGCAGTGATCGTCTTGCACAAAGTGGGTATGGAGCCGTGGATCATATTCCAGACACTTCAAAAGCTTGGTATCAACCGTATGTTCGTATATCGTACTATCAACTAATATAACAACACTTCCTCTGTCGAAGACCATAAACGATGGTAGTGGCCGCGTGCTATTAGAACTACAAGGGCTGTTAATGCTGTGATAGAATTCGTCGAAATACCATTACCAAAAAACCATTTCGCGAGAAATGAAGATTCCCGCTAGGACTCTGTCGCGTATTTTGTAACAAGACCTGAAGCTTGCCTGCGGTGCTTATCGTCGATATATACAGGACATGTCCTAAATCAATCTTTACAATTAAAGAGTAAATAGTTTATATAGTATATAGTTTTTATTTTTGCTAAGACTTTAATAAATATGTACATATAAGTTTTAGTAATATTACATTACTTCATTAAAAAAATATTGCATTTTCATTTGTAACAGAACTTATGGCCGGACTAAGCAGGGCTCGGAAACCGGTTAAATTTCCAAACCGGTTTTGGTCATTGACCCCGAACCGAAATGAATTCAGGTTAAGGTTAAAACCGGTTTTTCACAAATTCCGATACTGTTCAGCGAAATAAACCGGTTAATTTGAGTTTCAAGGACATTAGTGAGTACGCGTATCTCTATTTATTTTTTGAACCGAGTGTTTCGTCTGTTTAGTCAACGTTCAGATTCACAGAGTATTTTGTATATGTTTACATTTGTATAGTTAAACATTTACGTTTGCGCACTGAATTATAAATGAAATAATAATTGAGTGAAATTGTGAATATCAGTACATTTCTTAACATACAAAAATGCTATAGATTCTTATCAACGAATGAAGTCTTACAGGATAGTCAACCGCTTTTTCTTGGTGTTGCCGAAAATATACTTTCTGATACAGATGATAGTAAGTAAACATACAGTGAAATAAAGTAAAACAATTGAATTAAATCTAAAAAGTAACATACTATCTATACTAATATTAAAAACCTGAAGAGTTTGTTTGTTTGAACGCGGCAATCTCAGGAACTACTACTTCGATTTTTTTTTTATATAAGTATCTATTACAATACTTTATATATATTACAATCTAGCCTAAAGACTAATGAGTAATTTAATTATGACCTAAATTGCTATAAGGACTTAAACCTAAGAATGTGTCCAATAACACTTATCTTATTGTCTCTATTACATATGTGAAGTCACTTTGTTCATGTGTTCTTTTACGTTGCACTTACACTACATTTAATATGTCACTATTATATTACACTAATTCAAACGGCTTCAGCCATTTCAATCTTCTTTTTAACTCAGTGGTATCAAGGAGCTGGATTACCTCGACGTTCACGTGTTGTTGAAGCCTGCTTTGATGTGCTTCAGCTATTTTTTGTATAACTGTCTCTATGTCATCCATTTTAAGGTCCCGGTGGAAATCACAGTTTCTTAAGTACCAAGGGGCGTTGACAGTATTCTTGAGCACTTTGTTCTGGAATCTTTGTATTATTTGTCGATTGCTCTGAGCGGTACAGCCCCAAAGCTGTTTACATAAGTCTATACTGGCATTAACACCTGTTTATATAGCAGGACTTTGTTGTATACTGAGAGGGAAGAGTGTCTTCCCAGTAGCCAGTACTTCTTCTGGTAGCGTAGGGATAGCTCTTCTGTTTTTTTCTTGACATGTGCTTTCCAGCGTAGCTTTGCGTCAAGCGTTATACCGAGGTACTTAGCTTCGTTCAAGTAGGGTATTGGTTGGCCATTTATAAGCACCGGGCAGTATTGACCTTTTTTATTTGTGAAGTCAACGTGAACGGACTTACTCTCATTAAGTTTTATTCTCCATTTTGTCGTCCACTCTAAGACTTGGTTGATGGCTACTTGAACCTTTTCTACTGATTCGTTGTGGGTATTTCCTACTGCTATGATGGCTGTATCGTCAGCAAAGGTTGTAATAGCATTATTTTCGAGCTCTGGAATATCACGGGTGTATAAAAGGTGCAGGACCGGTCCTAGAACACTGCCTTGTGGAATTCCAGCTTTTATTTCTTTATTTTTAGAACAAACATCCTCTTGGCGTATTCGAAATGCTCTACTAGAAATGTAAGATTCTAGGACAGTAGCAAATTGATCTGGTAACATTGTTTTCAGTTTATATAGCAAGCCTTCATGCCAGACTTTATCAAAAGCTTGTGCCACATTGAGTACTATAACGTAAGGTAGGACGGCCCCCAGCCAGGTCCGACGACCTAAATAAGGTGGCTAGGATGGACTGGATGCGGAAGGCAGAGGACCGGCTGTTGTGGCAAAAATTAGGAGATGCCTATGTCCAACACTTGCGAGCTATGCCGGTAACTTTAGTTCTTTGTCGGATGACCTTATTGCGAGTTTTATCCTCCCAAGCATACGTCGTTCCATAGCCCGCTGCACAATTTTGTTTTTTTTTTGACTAACTCAACCGTAATAAATGACTTGGCACCGTAGGTCATAACAGGTAGGACGCACTGGTTACGTTGATCCTTCAGGCATTGCGGTTAAGGCGGAGTGAAAACTCGACGAAGTTTGCTAAACGCTACCCAACCCAATTGAATCCTTCTATCGACTTCTTGTTCGAAGTTGCTTTTACCAAACTGGAAACAAATCAAACTCACATTAAAGTTACCTACGGCCGAGACCCACACATCTAGAGGCTCCATTTAGGCTGTGCAGCATTTCGCTGAGCTGCTCCAGCGACTGCGCTACTACGACAATATGGTCGGCAAACCGAAGGTGTGAGATTTACTCACGGTTTATGTTTATGACCTATCCAGTCCAATCAAGTGTCTTGAAGATGTCTTCGAGAGCGTAGGTGAACAGTTTCGGGGATATGACGCTCTATTGAATTCGTCTTGCAGTCATGTATGGATGTGGTCCACGGTATTGAAGCCTTTTCGAAACCCAGCTTGTTCCGGGGGCTGGAACTCGTCGAGTTTTCTAGAGAGGCGGTTGGTGATCACTCTCGAGAACAACTTGTAGACGTGGCTCAGGTATGAGATAGGTCTGTAGTTCTTCAGCATGGGGTTATAATTTTTTTAAGAACAAACCACGCACTCCCGCACGCTTGTGTTAAGCCTTGGTGGATGACGGAGTTGAAGAGATTTGCTAGCTCTTTCAGGACTGGGGTCCCACCTGCTCTGTAATGATTCTGTCATCACAGGGCACTTTGTCATTCTTAAGTTGCTCGAAAACTGCCCCGACCTCGCCCTGATCGACATCCGATATGCCCTCGGTATAGTGGCACGTGAGTGGGGTTCTGTGATCATCGACGCTAAGTCCCATAGGTTAAGCCATCCGTGATGCATACATGTCCATAAAAACTCTCGATTTCCCCAAATATCTCCAGCCTTGAGGTTTTACCACTCGCTGTGTTTAGTATTGTCAGACAGGGTCTGCCTAGCTGCTGTGAGAAAACTTAAGTGCCTCTATTTCGATCGATCGCCGTCTCAATGTTGCGAGTGCTGTAGCGTAGGAGGTCAGGTCATGTCAGCTTCCTGATCTTCAGGTTTATGGCTCTCATATCTGACAAAGACATCTGCGTGTCTCGTCTTACCCTCATTAGTTCAAGAATCTCGAGTGAGAGTTCGGACTCCCTTTTTTGCGTTTTCCGGGAAACAACTTCCGAGATACATCCTGTAGCGTTTTGACCAGTGTCGGTTTTCTCTTTTGTGTTTCCAGCGATGCGAAACGGTTTTGAAGCTCCCACTATAACTTTTCGGGGCATGAGGCTATCTGGGGGGCAGTAGGTCGGAGAATGGGCCTCATTATTTGGAATTTTTCGACCTTGAAGCTAATAATTAGAGACCCTCGAACCAATATGTGATCGCTGCCAGTATTGAGCCTGTTGATCACCGAGACGTCTCTAATTATTTGCAGCTTGTCCGTAATTATGAAATCTATCTAGTTTCTTATTACACCATCAGGGCTTTGCCATGTCTACCTTCTGTGAGGCTTCTTTTTAAAGAAAGAATTCAATAAGAAAAGCTCCGACGAACGTAGAAAATTAACGAGCATTTGGGCCATGTGATTTCTGCGCCCTACGCAGTTAGGTCCAATTTTCGTTTCGCCGCGTTTTTGTACTCCCACATTAGCATTGAAATCTCCCATAGCAACGTTGTAGTGAGCTTTTGTATCCTTTCATCATCGTCCACTTTAACGGATTCGTCTGTAGACGCAACAGTAGATGTATTAAATGATTCATGTCTCACAAAATTTTGTATTAAGTGATACGTATGTAAGTTCCGCTGGCCAAGTGTAATGTAGTGACCATGTAATAATTAAAAACTTTATTTCGTAATTGGTTAGCACTTCTAAAGAAGTCCTAAGCTTATTAGTTCGTAAACTTTCACGATTTGTACACATTATGGAGTTTTATAAGCTGCGGGTCTTAATCGCGAATATATTCAATAATGAACTGATTGAACTACACGAACCACAGATCCTCTCCACTGACCGTCACTATTATTCCCGCATGGCGCGGGCAGAGGTTAAAATAAAAAAAACACGTCAATTTCAACCTAGAAGATGGATATCGTTTCTCAATATCGTAAAATCCCGCGATGATTAAGTGTACACACCGTCGAAACAAATATTACACGCCAGTGTGCAGATGTCGTTAGTGTTGTGTCTCGAAGTACCGACAGTTTCGTAATAGTGAGTGATAAAAATCAAGCGAGGGTAGTTTCCGGAACCCGCGCTTTACGGAGGCGTGCGTGGTGTTTACAACCTTTCATCAAACATTTCGATTTATTGGTCTCTTAATTTTAAGCGAACATAGATTAAATCTTATTTTATTTTCTTTTTCCCATGATGAATATACACACAAAATATAATTAACCTACACTAAATAACGGCCGCATGCTTGTAGATTTGCAGGGAACATGATTTAACACGACGCACGACGACGGTCTAACCCATACATGTGGGAAAGAAAAAGTACTAAGTTTCAATGACGTGAGGTCGAGACCGAACGACCGTGGCTTGCGTCACGAATCGTTTGTTTGAATTTAACCGGTTAATTCAGCTCACATTATCGGTTAGCATTACGCTCTCTGTTTTAACCGGTAATCAAAATTATTTCGTTATGATTAATACCGGTATCTTGATTAACCGGTTAATCGACGGGCACAAATAAACCGGTTTTATTACCAATAATAACCGCTATTTATAAACCGGTTCCGAGCCCTGGGACTAAGTATAGTATATGAACACATATAGACAGACAGACATCTATCCGTACGTCACAGGCATTTTACTTAGAAACTACACTACTCCTAATAACATCCTCGGCGTGTGACAAACAAGTACCATATAAAGTCGGGGGGGGGGGCTGATTCGGTGTTATCATAGTTTTGAATTTGATTTACTACATACTTACTAATCGTTAAAAATGAAATATACCCGTTTTAGGAGTTCGTAGCCAAAACGGCATAAACGGAACGCGCAACGGTTCGTCCGTATGTCACAGGCATTTTACTCAAAGACTACAGTATGAATATTGATGAAATTGGGTGAAAAGGTGTCTTGCAGTAGCCGCTACTTAGTTTGACAGGTAATTAATAAAAATAAATATTTGGGAGGGGGAGGCACTCTATACATGTTACAGGAAATGAAAAATAAACATCATCGTATGGCACATCATTCAAATATGTCTTTCAAAGACATTTTAAGATTTTTAATAAACTTTTTTAATTCAGTGAACACTGTTCCAAATTATCTCTCCGAAAGTTGCTTAAATTGTCCCCCCTTTTGAAGCGTGTGACTAAAACATATGAAAAAAAAATCACAAAGTTAGCGCTTAATAAATATCAAACTAAAATTATTTTCGATATGATCGGATAAACCGTCCTTGAGTTAAAGCCAAAAAAAAGAGAGTGAATAAGCACCCCGGTCAAAACGTCAAGCTTAAGGTTTAAGCAACTTTGAAGTAATTTTTATAGGCATTTCTTGCCAAAGACTTTACAAATACAATAAATGCATTTTGAAAGATAGAATTTTTTTTTTTGAAATCCAGCCTCGAATCAGCCTTGAATCGAACCCGAGACTTCCGTAGTCATCATAATTTGTTAAAATGCTCTCTGTAACGAAGCAATGACAAAAGCCGTGATAGTTCTTTAACTACCGACTAGATGTCGCTACGGGGGCCTAACCCGTAAGCATTAAGAGATGGAAGAATTTGATACCTAGTAACATATTCCAGATAGGTGGTTCGCTTCTGGCCCCGGTTTGGCTACGGAAGTCTCGGGTTCGATTCCTGAGTCTGGATTTCAAATTTTTCTATCTTTCAAAATGCATTTATTGTATTAAGCAACTTTGCCGAACTGTGTCGAATTGTGTATATAATGCAACGCGTACGTTTACACGTTATAACGTTAGCTGTTGTCCTTTTAAACTTGTTCTTTAAATTGATTTCTTAGGCCGTCTTATTCTAAGCAATTACAAATGGATATATTCTGATTCTTATCACTACATAGTATAAAACACAGTCGCTTTCTGTGTCCATATATCCCAATGTATGCTTAAATCTTTAAAACTACGCAACGGATTTTGATGCGGTTTTTTTTAATAGATAGAGTGATTGAAGAGGAAGGTTTATATGTATAATAACATCCATTAAATAGTGGAGAAATAAGGAGCGGAGCAGCAATAAGAAATGTTGCAAAAACGGGGAAAATCTATGCAGACGAAGTTGCGCGGGTCAGTTAGTTAAAGATAAAATGATAAAGAATTGTCGAAAGGGAATCCCTGACCACACTGACTTAGTTTTTTGATTATCATTTGAATAGATTAGTGACAATTACTACATGATTCCCGGTTGTATTTATATCAGGTTAACATTATAAGAACTATTTGTAAAAGCAAAGATCTGAAAATAATTTGTAAGTTAACAATAGCATAAGTTTGTGAAAAATAAAAATGTTCTTGTTTTACCAATTGTCCATATTTTTCATACTGTTTTTATTACAACACTAGCTGTGCCCGCGACTTCGTTCGCGTGAAAGTCGGGTTTAAATTAAGGTAGTTTATGTTACGAAATAACTTCTGTGTAAATATGTTGGAAACAGTCCTGTCGGGTGAGCCGCGATATGATTCAGCAGCGGAGAATCATCATTCAGTCATCTATTGATAGCTTGAACACCTAAAAGCTTTGTGAAAATAAATAAGTACCGAACACTGACTCTTTAGGTATTCGTTTACTGTGTTTTTCTGTCATTAATATGTGTTATTTGTGTCTCTTTTCTTTTTTTCTATTGTTATTTTTATTATTTTACTGTTTTATTTATTGCTTTTTTTATCTTCTGCATGACTTTTCCTGTTAAATTATAATAATGTCTTTATATGTGTCTTCAGTGTACTAAATAAAAATCGTTCTATATTATTATTTTACATAGTTAATTTGGTGTGCGGCTTAAGAAGTGGGTTTTCTGTTGTTTTTGTTTCATTCATTCAACGTTATACCTACTTAATACCTAATAATTTTCAATAGAATTTGTACTAAAACTTTGGTACTTCCCATTTGATTAGATGTTTATCGTAAACTTGTAAAGCCTAAGTAGTTAACTGTGATAGTTTTCTTTATAATTTTAGTATTTATACTACTACCGTGATTTTTTTCACATACCCAACATCAACCATTTAGTTGGCAGGGGAACACTTGACTCTAACAAAAATGTTCACTATAAATCCTAATATTACACAAAGGAATCCTTAAATCTAAAAATAGTCTTCACAAACCCTAAACGCTTTTTAAAAGACCTATCTAATGATGGGGTATCATTCATCAAAAAATCACATCCCCACTTTACATATAAGAGAGTGCCTCTCTTATATGTTACAATGATGCAAGTAAGAAAAAAAGACATGGACTCCCCCTCTAGACTCCGCGTTGACAGACAATGACCCCCCGCCCCCCTCCTCCCGTCACCCGAACTACTCACACTTGGCCGATGAGTCATTCATTATCGTTGAATTGATGAACACTTGATATCCAACCATAACCCCAAAACATGATCCTCGATGCACCTGTGTGATGCGTGGTCAAACAAACGGACAGACAGACAAACATTTCTAAAAATGATAGCAATATGTTTCTTTTTAATACTATTTTAAAACTTCTTTTAATAAGTATAGAACATTATTGAATACAACGCCATCTACTTTCAAAACCAGTGAAGTTTCTTCTAATACTTAATGTTTTTTTTATTAATTTAAGCAATTTAATTAAATAAATAGGAGAATATTGCCACTCAGCAAAAAACGAATCCGTCATCGTAAGCACATACCCTAATAAATGTTTTCACAAATAAGGAATTGTTTGATCACGGTGACCAATTTGATTTCATAGATGGCGCTACACGTTTTTTTTACGTGTGGTATGTCTTTTTTTTTGAGCACGAACACATCAATTCTGGAAAATATCGAATACTTGTTATATTGGAATGTAATATTGTTTTTCATTTCTACTACGATTAATTCATTACTCTCAGCAGAGCATGCAATACCTATAGATATCTTACTTAAGTGCATATTTCACTTGATTTTTAATATAAAAAAAATATTAACCAAAGCAGATAAGAAGAAGCAAAGAAAATATCCTACCTATGGTCGAAAAAATAACTATAACATTGAGAAAAATATTAAAAAAGGACAAAGAAAAATTTTGCCGACTTTTGTAGTGAACAGACGTGCGTTTCAATATTAGCATTATTTATACATGTTTATTAAAATCAGTGACCTAGATTATTACACACTTGCAATTTATAGTGAATAAGTAAATTTTAGTATGACAATCGAGTAAATCAAACTATGGCTACTATGGAAAGTAGCCCTCCCAGCACACCTCAGTCTCAACAGACAAAAAACCTCACCATTGAAGCCTTGAGGACCAGCGATATCAAGCACTGGATGACATCAATTGAACAATGTCTGAATGAGGTATGTCAGATTGCTGCAGACGGGAAACTGAACTCAGAGCAAAAGCTAAGGATTAATACTATTGCGCGAAAGGTGGGAAATGGAGTCTCTCAAATGGCTGTGCACTATCAATCATTAAAGGAAAAAGCTATTTTAATTCATACTTCACTAGAAGCCTTGAAGGAAAACCAGGACCTAGCTGAATGCCTTAATGATTTCAAAAAATCTATCAAGCAGACCATGGAAGAAACCTGCAATAAACCAGTAAGTCAAGACAAGCTCTCCTTTGCCGAAATGGTCAAGACCCGTAATAATAATATTCTACGGCCTAAAAGTTTCAGCTCAATAGCAATATACCCAAAAGATGGTCAAAAATCCAGTGACGACACTAAATGTCTAGTCCAAAAAATTATCTGCCCTGAGCAACTAAAATTGCATGTAAGAGGACTGCGTAGGACCAAGAACGGCGGTGTAATTATCAGCACTGAAACAAAGGACGATATAGAGAAACTTCGTAAGTCGACCCAACTAACCAGTTCCGGGCTGAAGGTGGAAGAGCCGCATAAAAGAAGACCTAGAATCACAGTCATCGGAGTTCCAGCTACTCTACGTGACCAGGAAGTGTTTGACTGCATATTTGAGCAAAACCTAACTGACAAGATACCAAACCTAACGCGTGAATCGTACATGTCCTCTATGAAGTTAAGTCACAAATCGGGAAGAAAAGACGCACCAACATGCAATTTTGTACTTGAAGTGTCGGCTAGCATAAGAAAGGCCCTTATAAATCAAGATCGTGTATTTATCAATTGGACGTCCTGTCCAGTTCGGGACTTCACGTTAGTGACCAGATGCTTCAAATGCCAACAATATGGACACGCAGCTCGAACTTGTCGCGAAGCAACATACACGTGCGGACAGTGCGGTGAACTAGGTCACCAGGTAAATGAGTGCCCTAAGAAAACTGACTCGCCAAAATGTGCAACTTGCGTACGTTTTAAAAAACCAAGCGATCACAAAACAGGTGACTCAGAATGTCCGGCGAAAAAGATTGCTGAATCTAATTATATAAATAGCATAGACTATAATGAGGACACCTAAACGCGTCATAATATGATATAAAGATTGCTAATTATTTATATTTTATTTGTTACCTATAAGTATGTACCTACATGTTTTATTTATAGATATATATTTAAATAGGTTCTAATAGTTTACTACAAGTGCCCCTAACGCCTGTGGCACAGGTTTACCCTAGTACAGGCACACTGTTGTTATCCCTATATTAGTTATTTTTTATGAACTATATACATTTTTAGTTATTAAAATGTACGTATGTTTATCAGTTGTCTGGTTGCCATAGTACAGGCTCTGCCTAGTTTGGGATCAGATGACCGTGTGTGTTGTTCTAAGATATTATTAATAGACGTTATTATGTATCTGCTACCTAATTGTATGTATATGTTTTTGTAAAAAATATTTTCGTAATAATAAATTTATCTTTATCTTATCTTAAAGACAATTTTAATCAGATTCGAGCCTGAGACTTCGTCGTCGTCAAAGACCGCTAGCATAGCTTCGAGGCTATACTGTTCGATACATACCACGTCAAAATAACTGTTCTTATTAAACTTAAAAATGTTGTGTATAGCTCCTTATAGTTTTAGTGTGAAGTTATGTATTCCATGGGTTACAATTAAAGATAATGTCTAATTGTGGAAAAAATTGTGATAAACCGTTATGGTGCGACAAAAAATACGTTGCTACTCGTTCCCCATAGACGCTAGCGTAATGATTCATAGTGTAAATAATGTCCTAGGTATAGTATTTACTATAAAACTGTAAATTAATCATAAAGATCCGTCAAGTAGTTACTGTTTTATAACGAAAAATAGCTACAGACATTATCCCTTACTGCTTAGCTCCTATGGGAAAAAGCGTAATAATTTATAGCCTAAATGTTAATCCGCATCTATTAGATTGCACGTGCAAAATTTCAACCGAATCTGTCCGTTACTTTTTGCGTGATTCGTGTTCAAACAAACAGACAGACAGACATTTCTAAAAATGCAGCAAAGTGTTTAAATACTCTTTTCGAACATTTCCTAATTTTTTTTTCACTAAGTTCGGCCATGTACAGACACGTGAAATTTACAATTTTATTATATGTATAGATATAGATAGATAGCATGATCCAGTATTCACGCGCGATGGCTTATTATTAGCGTATTTCATGTATAACTTTGGTGTTTATATACCGATTTCTACGATTGTTTTTTTATGGAATAGTTAATTATGTTAACTTTTTTAATTAGGGATGACTGAGAGTGTTATAAACGTAAGAGTAGACAAATATAATTAGAAAGCTTCGAACTGCTAAGCTATCGGGAGTTACACGTGATATTGTGAGTCAACCATAAAAGATAGACATATGCTGTCGTGGGATATTTTTTATATAATTTTAAGGAGAACATTTCCGTCATACATGATTTCTGTGTAGCTTTAACCATTAAGGTTGCACACGCGACGGAAGCTTAAAAAATGGAGTAACTTCTACCGTTTTCCTTTCACTGCTCTGCTCCTATTGATTGTAGCGTGGTGAAAAGTATACTATAACCAACTCAGGAGTATGAAAAATAATTGTACCAAGTTTCGTTAAAATCCGTCGAGTTATTTATAATATGTATGTATTAAGAAATATATAAGTTTTTTTTTTTTCTTAAATAAAGACGACTCCCGCATTAGGGTACAAGCCCTGTGTCGCGGGGGACTTTACAAACATACAAGTTACGGACACAAAGTACACCCAGACTCGGAACAACAATTTGTGGATCACACAAAGTGGTGTCCCGTGTGGGAATCGAACCCACGACCTCTTGCGTAGCAGTCGGACACACTCCCACCGCGCCACAGAGGCATCTATGTTATCAGTTCTCTGGTTTACATAGTACAAGCTCTGCTTAGTTTCGGATCAGATAGCGTTGTGTGAGTTGTCCCAAGATATTATATTATTATTAAATAACCTCGAAGGCTTGTGGTAGGAGATATAGAGATACTTGTATAACAAGACTAACAACAACGAACAACGGCCATTAGAAATAAGTGACACAAGCGGGTATAGACCGGTAGCCGTATTGTCGGCACTAGCGAAGGTATTTGAAATAGCTCTTTGCTCTATTATAAGTTCCCAAGTGGGTCCACAATTTAACGATGCTCAACATGGCTTCCGGGCGGGTCGCAGCTGTAACTCAAACCTCTTGAACTTTATGAATGTAGTCGCACCTACGCTCGATTCTGAGGTGGGCGCGCAACTGGATGTCGCGTATTTTGACTTTCGGAAGGCCTTCGATAGTGTCGACAATGACGTACTGTTAGCAAAATTTTCAAGAGCTGGATTTACACCTAAACTTTTGCAGTTTTTTGCGAACTATTTGGAAGATCGCCGACAATATGTGTGTATTACACTTGTACAGGCGTAAGTTAAGGCAGCAATTTAGGCCCATTAGAATTTATCATTATGATTAATGATCTCCCAGAAGTAGTCAACCATTCAAGGTGCCTACTATTTGCTGACGATCTAAAATTGTACAAACAAGTTAGGAACGAACTAGATTGCAAACAACTCCAGCAGGATATTAACCGGGTGGTCGAATTGAGTATTAAAAACAAATTGCCGTTTAATATCCCAAAATGTAAGGTGATGTTTTTTACTCGAGCAGTAGTCCCATTACATTATTACTATTACATGAAGGGTGAGGTGATACCTCGTGTAACATTGGTGCGAGATCTGGGAGTTTTATTTTCTCCTGACTTAGTGTTTCGACAGCACATTATCAAAATATGTACAATGGCTTATAGGAACTTAGGATTTATTATGAGATAAACCAATGACTTCCAAAACATCGTTGCTGTTAAATCGTTATATAACGCTCTTATAAGGAGTAAGTTAGAAACTAGCGCCATGATTTGGAACCCCCATGAAACCAAATATACTGTCATGCTGGAGAAATTGCAAAATAAGTTAACTCGCTATCTCCTTACCTTAAACAATATGGGGTATACCCATTTTACCCACTTATGTATCCCACCCTCTTTGTTATAGGGATGGTGTAATATTATAAGCTGGAGGTTAGACGCAGCTTAGCTCTTGTTAGGTACGTATTCTTAGTACTCCGTGGAAATTTGAATAATCCCCAAATTCTGGAATCGTTGAAATTGCTTGTTCCTAACACCAGGCTACGACAGCCGCCGAGGAACAAGTTATTTGAGGTACCAACAGCCCGCACGAATATTTTGAAATTTGCACCGATTGTTCGAGCAATTCATATTTTTAACTGAATCTCTCCAAAAATTGATATTTTTGTATGTACATGGCCGGAATTGGAAAAGGTGACACTGCATTTTTTGTCACAGTTTAAGGATTTTTTTGTATGTTGTATATTGTTGTATTGGGTTCGCCTGTAAAGACAATGTATGTTGTAAATAAATAAATAAAAGTGACAAAATACCGTCCTGACTGTATTTCTATTCGGCATTTGAAATTGCTATCAATTTGTATGGGGTAGCCGATACCAGTACTCTAGAGGTCAATATCTAACTCTGATGTGTACCTACTAGGTATTTGATACGTAACCGTCCCTCTCGCAGCGTCGCTTGGCGTCCTCCCACGACGCGGGCACCCTCTCCTGCGTGATCCAGCCACTCACCTCGCGAGCGAACCAGCGCCTGCTCTGCGCGACTGTGAACATTATATATCGTGCGGTATAGACCGGTTGGATCGTGTACCTGGTCTGCTGCACTAGTGTAGCGCCGTCTTGCTCCAGAAGAGTTAGTTTTAAACTCAGATCTAACAACTATGGCGGACTGACACAAGTAGTCCGCTTGTGACCACGGCCGGTGCAACCTGGTCGAAACGTCAAGCAATTTTAAGGTAAACAATGCGCGTTAATTCCCGTATAATAAATAGTTATAATCATGCGACGCGAAAGTTTAAATGTTACTATCAGATTTAACAAATTCGTTTTGGCTTTTTGGTTTAAAATAAAGATACGTTTATCTGTTTATCAGCAACACGAGTTTCAATGTTTTGATCGAAAGCGAAAGCCAATCCTTAAGCGCTAAAATCATCTACGCAAACGAAGGCGCGGGCGACAGCTAGTTATCAATATGTTTGTTTATCATTTGAGGAAAATATTTAAATTTAACTCGCGACCTTGATTAAAGTTCTAACAATTCCTACTCAATGATGTTATACATAAGTAGGTAATCAATCAATACTAATATATAAATGTGAATGTAAGTTTGTTTGTTACGCTTTCACGCGAAAACTACTCAACCGATCATCATGAAACTTTGTACACATATTCTTGGAGGTATTAGAAGTAAAGGAGAAAATTTACGCAGACGAAGTTGCGCGGGACAGCTAGTACTGAATAAATCGAAAACAATATTTGAACTTTTTTTTGAAAGGTTACTCCCGCAGTAAGGTACAAGCCCTGTGTCGTGGGGGACTTTACAAACATACAAGTCACAGACACAAAGTATACCAAGACTCGCAGCAGTCGGATACACTCCCACGATTTCAACTTATATAGACGATTCAAGCGCATTAAAAGACAGACTAGACAAGAATTAAAAATAATACTGTATAATTAACACTAAAGTGGCGGTAGCCTAATGGCTAAGGCATCGGTCTCGCAATCGTGAGGTCGTGGGTTCGAATCCTGTTCGTTATACTACCGACGTGAATCCACTCCTAACAGAAGCCATGGGTTTTAGCTGGAGGGGTTAAAAGGATTGCTAGTAATGTGGGACCACAATCCTACATTGCTAGTTATCTTATTAAAAAAGAAATAAAACACATATTTTAAGAAAGAGAATTAAATAAATTGTAACTTGTATTTTTATTGCCAGTTCTTTTCTCGGGCTTTACCTATTGTTTGCGAACAGGCATTACCAGTAAATGTAGAATCGACTTTTCACAAGTGTAGTATTTTGCTTCCTAAGTGAATTAATCATTTTTATTATTATTTATTATTATTATTAGCTTATACCATCGAAATTAAATATTTATATAATTGTCGATATACCGGCGCATTTTATCATTAACTAGCTGTCCCGCGCAACTTCGTCTGCGTACATTTTCTCAGTTTTTGTAACATTTCTCATTGCTGCTCCGCTCCTGTAGGCCGTAGCGTGATGTTACATAGCCTATAGCCTTCCTCGATAAATGGGCTATCCAACAGTGAAATATTTTTTCAATTCAGATCAGTAGTTCCTGAGATTACCGCGTTTAAACAAACAAACAAACTCTGCAGCTTTATTATATTAGAATAGACTGGCTGTCCCGGGCAACTTCGTCTGCGTAAATTTTCCCCGTTTTTAAAACATTTCTCATTGCTGCTCCGCTCCTTTTAGTCGTAGCGCGATGTTATATAGCCTATAGCCTTCCTCGATAAATGAGCTATCCAACAGTGAAATATTTTTTCAATTCAGATCAGTAGTTCCTGAGATTACCGCGTTCAAACAAACAAACAAACTCTTCAGCTTTATAATATTAGTATAGATGATTTTCATTCACAATAACATTTACAAACAGTTCACTTGGACATAGTCACATGATAAAACATAAAATAAACTCACATGTACCGGTCGCCAGGAGGACGGAGATTGCAATTAAAACGCGCGCGCGCATGGTGTCAATATCAGGAATACAGGAAGGTCAGCTGAAGAATAGTACGTGTACAACGGGGGACCGCCTTATTTATAACTAGCTGTCCCGCGCAACTTCGTATGCGTACGTTTTCCCCGTCTTTGCAACATTTTTCATTACTGCTCCGCTCCTATTGGTCGTAGCGCAATGTTATATAGCCTATAGCTTTCTTCGATAAATGGGCTACCCAACAAAAAAAGATTTTTTTAATTCGGACCAGTAGTTCCTGAGATTGCCGCGTTCAAACAAACAAACTCTTCAGCTTTATAATATTAGAGATCGCTCCAACGGGAGTGGGGGTTGGATTCCTAGCAAGTGGCGGGTTATCTACATCAGCGTTTTCCAAATTGAATTTTTACCTTTATCTCATTTATTTTTTTACATAATACAGGCATTTTATCGTTATGTTGTCTGTAATTTTTTGTATTGAAACAAATAAATAAATAAGTAAGCAATTTATTTCTTGCTTTTACAAAGTAAAAAAAAAATGTATGTATTAAACTATTAAGGTTAAAAAAAAAGAAAAAAATCTATACTATCTATACTAATATTATAAAGCAGAAGAGTTTGTTTGTTTGTTTGCTTTGTTTGTTTGTTTGTTCGTTTAAACGCGCTAATCTCAGGAACTACTGTTCCGATTTGAAAAAATATTTTTTTGTTGGATAGCCCATTTATCGAGGAAGGCTATAGGCTATATAACATCGCGCTACAACTAATAGGAGCGGAGCAGCGACGAGAAATGTTGCAAAAACGGGAAAAATTTACGCATACGAAGTTGCGCGGGGCAGCTAGTGTTATATAAAGTTGTTGTAAGATTTAGTTAGCAAGAACCGAAAAGAGAAGAAAAGGATTGGGTATCTAATACAAAAAATTCCAAATTATTTTTGTATTACGGTCAATTTAACTTATACTCATAACAGTAAAATTGATCCATACTAATATTATAAAGAGAGGCCGAATTTTGTGAGTTTGTTTGTATATCTGAGCTAATCTTTGCAACCATTGGATGTATTCAAAAAAATCTTTCTATATATCTTACCATTTGAAAGATAAACTATTCCCAATGGTTATAGGCTATTATATTAAGCGTATATTGTGCAAACTAACTACAGTTATGACGATTTACGTCAACAAGTCTGCACAAATTATGCATCTTGGCAGCTTTCAGAGTGAACGCTGCATGAACCGCAATTGAAACATAAAAATAAAACATGTGTAAATTATTCTTCTCTAAAGTTTTATAGGTCTACGACAGCACAAGTCTGTCTTTTATGCATAATTCATGGCAATCATTTTTGTCTTATATTATGCATAAAAAATATATGTATTTTGAAAGGTATTTAACTAGTTGTAGTTGTAATATAAACTTATTTTAATAAATAAGTATTTTGTTTTGAATATTTAGGCCCTTTACATCACTTAATTTAAATAAATATCTTAAGAGTTAAATGAAAATAAAAACTCGCGCTTCATAAGCATGTACTATGGAAACCAGATAACTGATAAACATACTTATATATAAATAAGTAACACCCAGACACAGAATAAATCATGTGCTCATCACACAAAGTTGTATCCTGGGTTTGGACCGAACCCACGACCTCTTGCGTAGCAGTCGGATACACTCCCATCGAGCCACAGATGGTGATTTTACAAAAATATTTTTTACTGAACGACCCAGTGTGTTTGGTGAACGTATTCGTTTGTAAATTAAGGATAAAACTAAATAATAATACTATTAGTAACTCTAAAATAAGTATTTATAAACATATACAGCCAAAACACAATACTTCACTTCTTACAAATATATATGTATATACATATAATCTTAAAGTAAAGTGAGAGAAAGTAGTTCAATCCGCAGCGTTTTTTTCCTTAAAATCAATTAATGAGTAGTAATTTTTTATACACATTTTTTTCCTATATTTATTACGACTTAATGTCTCAATATTGCCAGGGATTTTATTGTAGAAACGTATACATTGGCCCCAAAATGATTTGTTTACTTTTTGTAACCTTGACGCTGGTACATCAAATTTATGTTTGTTCCGTGTGTTAAATTACTCTCTTGTTATCTACAATAATATCTGTGATTATATTATCTAAACATGTGGGTGTAGTGGCAGTTATACAGGTAAGCTCTAAGAATAAATTATATAGATTATATGATTTGAATAGTGCTGAATTCCTCATACTTGAAGTAGTATTCTCTAATAAATTCACATTAAAGTCACCACATATTATTACATTTTTATTAAGGTTTGTTACCTTATTCAAGACTTCATCCATAACATGTTCGAAAATATGATATTGGGCTGAAGGTGGTCTGTACACAGTCAATACAATAAACCGCTTCAACTCTACACGGGCTATTTCTATGCTACGTTCAACACAGAAAGGGAATAAATTATTCGGTATGTCAATATTATAATTATAATTAATACATAAATTATCATTATTAATGTCAAGTGCTTAAGCTAAATTGTTGGCTAAGTTAAAATCAATGTCATAATTTTGTTGCTCAATACAAGTAACTTGTGTAGGCGAATTCTTGGCTGAAGTATTATTATAGAAAGATAGCGAAGCCTTTTATATTAATACTGCTACTACTTAGTCTTTACTTCTGTCGTTGTAAAATAGATGCGATAGCATGCGCTGATCGATCCTGATTGTGATACAAGATTTTGCGTGACTCACGAAAGTAAAATGTATTGTGATCAATATACTGCTAAAAAAATATATTTTTAGGCTTTAGAAAGCAATTTTGCGTGATATATAGTTCCGGTTGCGGATCTAGAACTTTGTTAGGAGGGGGAAATATTATACTTATTCGGCTAAATGTGAGTCACTCGCATTGAGGGGGCGGGGGGGCTTCAAAACACACCTGCCATGTGTCACATGCCTTTCAAAACACACCGGAGGCATTGCCTGTCAAAACACACCGGGCCGTGTCAAAATTTTGAACAGCTCCAAAAAGAATGTCAGGAGTCTGAGAAATAATAGACTGCCTCCTGCGCCAAACGCTAAGGAATCCAGCTGACTGATTGCAAGGTTTTCCTTTACTCTACTAATGTGACGTAATATTTAAAAATACAGCCTTTATAAAATAGTTGCGTTTTTTGGCGCCTCCTCGTTATACAATTTCCTTTCAAGCAAGCACTTGTAAAGTTCTTCAGAGAGTTGCATCATGAAGCTAAATGAACGTCAGCTGCAATTCGGTGGGTGGGTTAAGCAGTGGAAGCCTCCAATGTCAGTTACGCAAAAATCACTCCCGATTAAAAAAATATCAAATTATAGCTTACCTAATATTTTGTAGAAAAAATAAAGTCAGCTGACTATAAACTGGGGGATAATACGTCAGCTGGTCACATGACCATGAAATAAATTTATATACGTTCAGTCATTAAATTTTGATGATTGTCATAAAATTTTCCTTATGACATTTTAAATAATATAGCTATCTATAGCTGCTTCTACGCGGTAGAAAGATTATCAGCTGAAGGGTGTAACGCGGGAGCATCTACCGCCTACTTAAATGCACCAGCTGACGAGTTTTTTCTTGGCATATTGATAGCTGATTTTTTTGATTAGGGTTCCGTTGCCAAGATGGCAAAATGGAACACTTATAGTTTTGCCATTTCCGTCCGTCTGTCCATCTGTCCGCTGCAGACGGAATTGCACCGAACGTGGTCATGGGTCGACTTTTTTTTAAATAATTCACGTGATTAAGTCCGAAAATCTATCTTATATCTATGAAAATCTCGAAAGTTTAAAAACAATATACAAGTATGTTTATCAGTTGTCTGGTTTCCATAGTACAAGCTCTGCTTAGTTTGGGATCAGATAGCGTTCTCTAACTGAAGGATATATTATCTTTTTGTAATCTTTCGATTAAGTTATATATAGAGAATATTCTTTATAGATACAAAATTTGGGAATAAATAAATGTATGAATCTGGATAAAACCAATTTTTTTTAAAGACGCCTCCCGCACTAGGGTACCCGCCCTGTGTCGCGGGGGACTTTACAAACATACAAGTCACGGACACAAAGTACACCCAGACTCGGAACTACAATTTGTGGATCACACAAAGTGGTGTCCAGTGTGGGAATCGAACCCACAACCTCTTGCACTACTACAGTCGGACACACTCCCACCGCGCCACAGAGGCAGAGGCATATTAATTGAAGTTGTTTTTTTGCGTAACGAGCGTTGGAGGCTAGGCGTCGCTTATTCTACCCGCCAAACTGCAGCTGACGTTCACGAAGCTTCATTCATGATACCACTTTCTGAATAATTTTACAAGTTATCGCCCAAGAGGAACTTGATCATGAAAAACTGTTGGCTTGTGTACTAAACCACACACAAAAATGTTTACATTCCTACATCGTTCGCCAAAACATGTTTTTTATGACTGGTTCTAAATCCAGTTTAAATGATAAATAATTCATTTTAAATTTAGATTTACCTTGACCTTTTACTTTATTTAATCTTACTAGCTAATTAATAAAATCATTGTTTTACTATAAGTGGTTCGATACAGTCGTTAGTTATCAACAGGTATTTTTTTTTAAATTTGTTCTGCACGTGATAACAACTTTGTAATCTAAATTACTGACCTGTTGGTCATAAGTCATTTAATTCACTAGCTGACCCGCGCAACTTTGTATGCGTTCATTTTCCCCGTTTTTGCAACATTTTTCATTGCTGCTCCGCTCCTATTGGTCTTAGCGTGATGTTATATAGCCTATAACCTTCCTCAATAAATGGGCTATGCAACAGTAAAAAAATCCGACAAAAAGATTTTTCATTGATTGATTTTGTAAGTACTAATGATATAAATTTAAATAACTAAAAATTAAACAATAAACACAGATCTTTCTTGTTCTAGTCTAGCGTAGTGGTTAATGATACTGACTGTTTAGCCAGGGGCCGTCCGTTCAAGTTCCATTCAGGATTAATCTTTATGTAATAAGCATGATTGTTTTTTTCTGGGTCTATTTGTGTTTGTGACTGTGTGTGATTTTTTATGCAGGTATGTATTTAAAATAATAATATCTTAATAATATCTTGGGGCAACTCACACAACGCTATCTGATCCCAAACTTGTACTATAGAAACCAGATAATTATTAAACATACTTATATTTTTCTAAATAAATACATATTACAGATAAATAACATCCAAACACAGAATAAATCATCGTGTTCATCACATAAAGATTTATTCTGGCTGGGGATTGAACCCACGACCTCTGGCTTAGCAGTCAGGGTCACTAACCGCTAGACCAACAGGCCAGTAAAAATATATGTAGTCAAGAGACATCTTATATCAAGAGCTTACAACACAAACGATGATTATTTAAGTGATAAAGATATCTGGATCTAATTTCTTACTCTTTCAGTAAATTTCTTCTTTCTTCCTTCATTTCATTGAGTTTTACTTAAGAGAATATTATTGTCGTCGTTTTATAATTAAACTTAGGTACTAATTATGAAAACGATTATATTTGTAAGTAAAGATTCTGCGTGACAAAATAAGACCATTCTTTTCTCTCGTTTGCATAACATTAATTTATACTTATTTAAATAGTTAGCAGTACTTTGGCCAATATTTAAACAAATATAGTTTTTACATTGTAAGTGGATGTTTCTATAATGTTATCCAATAATTTTTTATCTCTTGTTTTGTATCAGTCCTTTAATATATATATTTTTTTTATAATCTTTTATTTTTGGGGCTTTTATTCTAGGAACATGTCAGCCCGTCCTTTAATATAATGGTGGCAGCACTTTACCTACTTATACAATTTTTTAACAAAAGAACATTGTAAACTTTGGCAATTTAAAAAGAATACAGTTTTGATTTTTTTCTACGGTTTTTGTTTTCGAACAGGCATTACATGTACATGTAGAATTACGACTTTTCACAAGTGTAATATTTTGCTTTCTAAGAGAATCAAGTTTTATTTTAAAAGATAACTAATAATGTGGGATTTTGATCCCACATTACTAGCAATCCTGTTAACCCCTCCAGCTAAGCTCAATGGCTTGTGTTTGGTGGAATTCAAACCCATCACGATCGCGAGTCTTATGCCTTGGCCATAATCATTTATTAGTAATATGTGGCGGTCACATAGATGGTATATAATTAATAAAGAGCAAGACACATTCCGCCATATAACAAAAGCATACAAATAATTTATCTAGGGTAATTGTTAAAACTATAAAACATTAAATAACTCATTTTGCAGTACTTAGTAGTAACAAACGGTGGTAATAAAAGTTAGATAATGTATATATAAAAAAATTACAAATAATAGTGACTGCCTCTGTGGCGCGGTGGGAGTGCGTTCGACTGCTACGCAAGAGGTCGTGGGTTCGATTCCCACACGGGACACCACTTCGTATAATCCACAAATTGTTGTTCCGAGTCTGGGTGTAATTTGTGTCCGTTACTTGTATGTTTGTAAAGTCCCCCGCAACACTGGGTTTGTACCCTACTGCATAAAAACAAAAATGTATGTTACAAGCCTATATTTTAATACATTTTAAAGTGATAAGAATGAGAGACATTTTTGTTTTTTCTGTTGTTTTTGTTTCACACTTACTACATAATAATAATTTTCAAGGAATTTGTACAAAAATGTTGTAACTTCTCATTTGATCAGCTGTTATTAGTTAACTTGTAAAACCTACTTAGCTGTGATAGTTTTCCTTTTAATTTCACTATATATACTTGTACAGAGATACTCTGCACATTCGTGCGCCGGCTTGCCCTGAAGCCTGGTACCTGCCTGAGGTAGGTCGGAGGGTAACGCAGTTTGAGGAATAGTAATAAAACTATATCAGTGACTGACTAGTGTATATATTTCAGTAAGAACATGGGTACATTCAATTACTGAGAGAGATCCATCAGTACGAGCTAGGCTCAAGAATCTTGATCGAATCCGCTCAGTACTCGGTTACAGCTGTATTTATAGACGTAGAAAAACCGTTAATTCCTATAGTATAGTCCGGCTACACCATCTAAATTGAAAATAACCTGTCGCTATTGGTGAATTTATTTTAGCAGTGTTGTTAACCCTATATTTTTAAATTCTCTAAATTATTATAAAAAAACCCATAAAATGATTATCACTAATTTTAACATTCCTGAATGAAAACCAATCATGCATGAGCAGTCAACATTGATTCGCTCGCGTGCCGTTGTTATGGACTTTGACTGATATAAATTACTCTGGTTTTCCCCAAAAAAAGTCTCTAAAACACATAACCCTCCTTCTTGCGAAGTCGGCTAAATACCGCTACCCCACTTATTTCTCCCTAAATTTTGGGATAAATCCACTAAATTGGCAACAGTGCTATTACATTATATACAATTCTGACCAATAGGAATGTTCTAAGGTGCGTACATACCGTGCCTATCAGATTTCAATTACAAATTACGGCTAAACAATGCAATATTACTAAGAGCTATTGTGCTAGAGATATTGTATAACCATATAGAAGTGTATTATCAATACTATTTACACGTAATTTTAACAAATAATGATATACAAAAAACATCGCGACCTCAGAGACAAGCTTCGAGTCGAGTTGCTGAACTAATTACCACGAGGGCACGAAAGTTAAGTGAAAATGTCTTATAAATCACTTTGTTATTTTACATTTCACAATTTATAACTATTATTAAACTATATAAATCAATTTCACTAATTAAAAGTTAAATATACTATTTGCGTTATAATCTCTATGGTCAAGGACAATTCTATTACGAAGTTAAAAATCTCTCTTTGGATATTAGTTCGTTCTTTGTTCGTTCTATTTAGGTGACATGAGACAAGTTAAGGAATCAATGTTGCAAGTTAAAGAACCAAATTAAAACTATTTTTTTCGTATCGATTAAGAAATACTAAACATAAAATAAAACTATTGGGTAATATCTGTCCCGCACAATACTACTACCGTGACTTTTTTCACATACTCAACATCAACCATTTAGCTGGCAGGGTGGGGGGACACACACAAATCCGACAAATCCGTTTTGAAGATTTTGTTTCAGTTTTGAATGTTAAATATTTTTTTTTTTTTAGAAATAACTACTAATAACTCAAGATGTTAAAAAATCCTCTTTATAAATATGGCGACGACACATTTAAAGTGTCTGCTCACTTGCATTACGGCAAAGAAATATTTGATAATATGTTGAAAAATAAACATATTACAGCTTTGGTGAGTACGTATTTATTTTTTTAAATAGACGACTCCCGCAGTAGGGTACAAGACCTGTATCGCGGGGGACTTTACAAACATACAAAATTACACCCAGACCCGGAACAACAATTTGTGGATCACACAAAGTGGTGTCCCGTGTGGGAATCGAACCCACGACCTCTTACGTGGCAGTCAGATAAATTCCCACCGCGCCACAGATGCAGTCAAGTATTTACTTTCAATATTAGATTATATGAGACTTAATTACGTGAAATATTTAAAGGTAAATCATCAGTCGACCCGTGATCACGAACGATGCAATTCGATCGAATCCTCGGGTAAATAAGAGCTATAGTAACTTTAACTGGCCTCTTCAACAGACAGGAGGGAAAGAGGGGGGGGGGTTAATTTGAAAGAGGACAACTTTCTAAATATATATATATATCACGGTTCTTAATCGCGTGAATAATTTAAGGTTCAAAATACCTTGTTTATTGCCCGACGTTTCGACGAAACGTCGGGCAATAAACAAGGTATTTATTAACCTTAAATTGTTCACGCGGTTAAGACCCGTAATATATATATTTTCATAATGTGTACAAATCGCAAAAGTTTATCAATATTAATGCCAACTTTCGCCCCTGTAATGTGTCTCGTAACTCGTAGATCATGAGGCACTATGTCCTTAGAATTTATTATGGGGCGTAATTCATACTACTGCAGAATCGAAGGGTAGCGTCTTGAAGTTATCGTAGCAAATTTAACCTTATCCGTACATTATTAGGCTTATATCTTTTTACGAGATTAAAAATAGTGCACGAAAAATAACGCGCGACTGCAGGAGTCCACCGCTGATTCCTCCGTCCACTTGGATCTACAGCTTGGATAGAAATATGTATAAAATAAACCTATCTTTTTTCTAGATCAACGCAGAAACGAATGAAAGCATCACATACGAGGAACTGGCACAGAAAACGGCTGATATCGCTCTTTCGCTCACACGTTTGGGTGTTAGAAAGGGAGATGTGATAAGCATTTGCAGCGAGAAGCGTATCGAAATATTACCGACGGTCTTAGGAATCATTTGTGCAGGAGCCACTTTTTCTCCCATGGACTGGACCCATGGAGCCCGTAAGTTGAATAATAATAGACTATTATAATTAAAAGAAAAATAATTAGAGATTTGTGTCTCCGGCAGGACTTGAACCCGCAACTTTAGGGGTACAGGCCTTAAAATTCAACTTTGACGGAGTTGATAACGGCTTAGAGCCGGTACCCCTAAGGTCACGGGTTGAATCCTGCCGGAGACAACTTTTTCCTCCACACATTTAAATATCGGAGAAGTATTAAATCGCTAATAGATTTCTGTTGATCTTACATCTGTTTTAATGAAATAGCAAGTCTATTGACTCATTTAAACATGGCCGCTGCAAGATAGCGTGATTTTAGTCTGACGTTTACATTTGAAGTGCCGGTGGTGGGGCAGTGAGTCTTAATCGAGCGGCCGTAGCGACAACACGTCTTCCGACAGACGTTGCTATTTTTATTATAGTCAGGTGTGCAAAGTGTTTGTGTTGTTATAGTGTCAATGATGCATTGGTGTTTATGTAATCGAAATGATTAGAACAGTTGACGGACTTTATCTTGCTCGAGGTGTCCGCGTTCATATGATCGATTACCACAATGTTAATTCGAAATTGACATATATATATATATATATATATATATATATATATATATATAAAAAGCTTTAATTTTTTGTAAAGGCATGCCCATGCGAACTGACGCATGCGCGGTGCGCTCAAAGATGTCCGCCGCGCATGCGCATTAATGCATTTATAATCGCAGCCAATATGACAAGATTTTGACAGTTCGCACGGACTTGCCGCGAAAATGGAAAAAAAGAACGTGAATAAGGAGTTTAAACCTCCGTTCATTTACTGCTGCACCAAATCCATATATAGGTTCAGTTCTCATTAGAAGTCGGTTGAATGGTTTAGACGCTAAGGTGAAATACACAACCTAAATACAAATTTGATAGTCAATCCTTTTATTGCTGCGCTGTAATCGAGTAAAGAACAACACATCAAGTCAACGCGTTGATGTCTTTTGTATGTAACGTTAGTTAAAGCAAAAAATATAAGTCCGTAGTGGAAGGAACTATGCAAGTCCTGGGTTCGAAACTTGAGGGCATTTAAAAGAATTGGGGGTAATGAAGGTGGTATAATCCCTCATACATATTAACCAAGTGTAAGTCGTGTGTGTGGGAATTCACACGGCGATGGGGGTAAAATGGGTTTTTGAAGTACTTAGTCAGTAAGGGTTGAATAAAAGAAAAAAGATTAGAAACCACTGATCTAAGTACAACTATAAAGCTATCCATGTACAACATTTAAGAAAAAGGTGTAGGTATATATTTTCCCTTAAAAATTCCGTTTGTAAATACGTCTAACAAAATAACTCTATCTATGCCTGTTTCCTAGACTGAAGTCGCGCCTTTGATACCATTGATTACAATCATAGACGAACTCTGGGGGCCTGGCGGTAGCTGCCTTTCCCCCCTCTGGTACATACCAACTGTTGTCGATAATATTTATACATAAGGCCCCTACAAATTAGATAAGGCCAGGTAAAATATTATTACTAACTTAATGCAGGGAATACAGAAAAAGAAAGGCGTAGTAGCTTCGATTCAATTTTTTTTTCTAACTGGTCCAAAAATTTTGCCCCCTCTTAAAAATCCACTGCGTCAGTGAAATATAAGTTTTAGGAAAGGTATCAGTGCTAGCGGAGAGGCCAATGTAGAGCACCGGCCCTCAAGGCACTGACTGGAGGCGTCAGACGCGCAGCAAGACATTTTTTTAAACATATGAAATGTTTGAATGTACCCACGTAAGTACCTCGGTCGCAGCAGGGCTCATAAAGTTTGTTTGTATCTGCACCTTATGCTGCCCATTCGCACAATCGTAACAGTTGCGCGCCACCCGACCCTACAACCGGCGTTTTGGCGACCCCTACTCGCGCAATTTCCTCTGTGTGCCGTCTGTTCGTGTACATTCGTCAAAGTTTCCTCAATGACTTATAAGTCCCTCAGCTCGCGCAGTGACTTCTAAGCTTACATTGCGGTCCTTGACTCCTGTTTTGTGAATTTTAAGATCACGCTGCTGCTCTCTACTCGCGGATTGGTTTCACTGTTTGGGTTTGAACTCTTCGTCCAAGCAGTGACTTAATTTCTTATTTTTTTAGTAGACTTAATTTACACACTATGCACACGATGGGGTAAGTGAAAAAAAAATCACATTCCCTGTTGAGTGCCAAGCTCCAGGGGTGGGATTCTGGTGGTCTTGACTAGAATAAAACTGCTTCTTCAGTTGGATGTGTATTGGTAGCTGGTAGGTACGGTGAGCGACCGGGGAGCGGGTGGCCAACCGTGGCTGTAGCCATATTCTGGCCCATAGTCTGGCCGATGACGAAGACATAGAAAAGCAAAGGCATCACTTGTCGTACAAGTATACGAAGGATGCGTATAACCCTCTTCCTGTACAATAAAACAATAGCAGGTTAAGCATAATAATCGATCATATAAACGCGGTTACCTCGAGCAAGGTAAAGTCCACCAACTGTTCTAATCATTTCGATTACACAAATGTCACTGATCACTGATCTTATAACCACACGACTATAAAAATAGTGACAAGTCTATCGGTAGACGTGTTGTCGATTCAGACTGCCGAATTAGACTCACTGCCCCACTACCAGCACTTCAAATATGAACGTCAATCTAAAGTCACGCCATCTTGTGGCGGCCATGTTTAAATGAGTCAATTGACTTGCTTTTTAATCAAAACAGACTAGGTTAACGGAAATTATTTAGCGTTTAATAATTCTCTGACATATATATATTTTTTTTATCAACTTTTAAAATCCTTTATTTTGATAAACCCACTCGATAGATTTTAAAGATTTATTTTTATACATAAGTATATATTGGCGCCATAATTACGCCATTTGTTTATTTTTTAATTTTAAATTACCCAGTGTCACTCTGACAACTAATACGAATTTTACAACACCTCTCAAGCTAAAATCCATCAAGCCGTTTAGGCTTCAGGACGCGCCAGAGAAATATGCATACATACACTCGAAAAACATAATCCTCCTTCTTCCGCAGTCGGGTTAATAGGATTAGCAGCAAATACCTATAAGTTAATTTAAAAAAAAATGAGCTACCTTTACTTGACACACGCTTTGGTATAGTCTGTTCATAATGATATGGCCCCTCTCCTAAAAGTTGGTAGTAGGTAGGTAAGGATTTTATGTTGCCAATTATTCACCTAACATTCAACTTATTACGTAACCATAACTCAACTTACTGTAGGTATATTTATGCAAATATTACATGAAAATTTCATTTTTTAAATCTAATGATCTCCTTTCTCTTTTCATCCATAGATCTGCTCCATTATCTTAAGATTGGAAAACCAAAGACAATGTTCTGTTCTCCTGCTGCTTACAAAATTCACAAAGCAAATTTTGACGAAGTCGGCACCATTGAAAATTATATAATATATGGTAATGAAAAAGAAGATGGCATACTATCTTTCGAAGAATTTCTAACAGAGACTGCGGTGAATTTGAAAGATTTTCAACCTGTTCCTGTTGATGGTAAGTATATTCTACGTTTGTATAGGTACTTGTAATGTTTTACGTCTCGTTTCTGCGCCTAATCTCTTTTCAGTCGTGTCGGATTTCCATCCCATAGATCTGTGAGAATGAGAGAATAGAGAGCGCTTGTTAGAAACTTGTAGCGAACATAGAGGTGGTAGAAGGTGTAGGCTGATAATTATAAGAAAAGCTTTGATGTATATATTTAATATATTTTTTAAAGACGACTCCCGCATTATGGTACTAGCCCTGTGTCGCGGAGGACTTTACAAATATACAAGTCATGGACACAAAGTACACCCAGACTTGGAACAACAATCAATCAGCATTATATTGTCAAAATATAGTTCATTCTGGTTATATCAAGGAATTGGAGTAGGGAGGTATACTAGTGTCACTTCCAGATGTTGTTCCGAGTGAAGGTGTACTTTCTGTCCGTGAATTGAAAGGTTGTAAGATCTCTAGCAACACAGAGCTTGTACCCTAGAGCAGGAACTGTCTTTATATATAGTTAGGGATTGTTAGCGATGCGAACTTCGTGTTAAAAAACTAATTATTGTTTGTGTGTAGGTGTTTATGAAATATTTGGTGCAGTTGTGAAAGGACGAGCGAGGGGTGAGGTGGGGCACTGGGGGGAGGGGGTGTCTGCCCTCTTCACGATTATTCTCGGTCTGTCGCATACTAGCCACGCCGCATGCCGCGCGCGTCCTATAGTAAAAACTTGTAAAACCTATCTCTACCCTAGATTATAGAATTATACTCCTTTCTATCGTTTTGAAGCGTTTTACTAAAACACCACGTAGAACCTTTTCAGGGATAAAAAAATAACGATAATATATATATTTTTTCAGGATGCACAGATTTAACCTTCATCATGTATTCGTCAGGAACTACTGGACTGTCTAAGGGTGTGCCACTTACGCATATGAACTCATTATCAAACACGCAGAGCGTTGTTTCTGACGAGTATGTATGATGTTTCATTATATACATTTATTAAATAGTAGTGGAGAGAAAAAAAACCTTTTTTCTTAGTTTGGGGCTAGAGAAAGAAAAAAAATACTCATCATTTTGAGGTGATTTCGCTTCACCCTACTACCCAAAACCCTAAATAGACTGATTGACTAATGCTACAAGAATAATATCCAAATCTTCAAGGTATTTTTGCGAATTGAAAAGAAGCCACGTCTGAATCGGAACGCATTACATACAAGTAGGTGCAAGTAGATTTCAAGCTGTAAAAGTTTTATCTAAATCAGAATTTTCGGCTTTCGGCTACCGTGCCCACTTTATTTGTGGGCTGGATCCGCGCCTGCTTCTAACACAAGCAATTTAGCTTAGCAAAAGCGGTACACTGTGGTAAAAATGCATTTCACCTAACCAGATTATTGTGATTGAATTTGGCGCCCTATTAACGTCTTCCCCTCCCCCTTCCCCCTAGATCCGAAACAGAAAAAGATGATTGCGCGGGGAAAATACATCTAAAATTCTCCATTTTCTGAAAAAAACAATGATAACTCGATGAACGTAGTGATCATTATAAAGGAATTTCAATCATGAGTCTGGGGAAGCGTATAAGCGTTCCTTACAAACGTTACAGAATCTCGTAATGAAGTGAATGAGTATTTTACATCTATTGGTTCAAGTCTTGCTAATAGAATCGCGTCAGCCCTTTACACAACTCACAAATCTGAATATCAACGTGGCCCCATACCTCATACAACTTCTTCGCGATATATCTCTCAGTAAATGATGCCACAAAATAGAAAAAAGAGAAGGCTTAACCCGGCGGACACCCTATCCACATTTAAAATGGATTTTTGCAATGTCAGGGGACTTCTTCGGGGTCGAATCTACTTTTTGAGACCGTTCAAAGGGGGATTGACCAAATATTGGAGCAGCGCCCATCCGCAGAGGTTGTGGTCGTCGGTGACTTTAACGCTCATCATAAACAGTGGTTGGCATCGAGGACCACCGATCTCTCGGGTAGGACTACTTTCAATATGGCCTTGGCCTAAGGTCTCTCACTAGTAATACAGCCCACCCGTATTCCAGACGTTGAGAGCCACATGGCCTCCTTATTTGATCGATCTTCTGCTGACAACACATCCACGCGGATACAGGGTAGTGGTCGATGCTCCACTTGGATCGTCTGACCACTGCCTTATCCGCAGCGAAGCCCCCATTGCGCGACCCGTCCGCTCTCCAGCGAATGGTTTCCGCAGAGTCTGGTGATATGAGTCAGCCAGATTGGTATAGATTCCGTGAATTTTTCGCGTCCTACCCTTGGAGGCAGCTATGCTTCTCCACAGAGGATCCCGACTGTTGTGCGGACTGCATCACGGATACGGTGCTTCAGGGAAAGGAACTATTTATTCCCAATGTCCGAATTCCCGTTGGTGGTCGTAGTCGCCCCTGGTTCAACCAGGCTTGTCGAGTGACCGCGCGCCTGAAACAGTCTGCGTACTTAGCCTAGAACGATGCCAGGAAACGTAAGGATCTGAGCGTGAATGTTGAGAAACCTAAGTTCAACGCCGCCTCCAGAACCAACAAGAAGGCTATTGATATAGCAAAGGCAGATCACATTGCTAGAATTGGCGAGCAACTTCGAAGGCATCCCTCTGGGAGTCGTGCATTCTGGTCGCTTGCCAAAGCTGCGCAAGATAACTTCTGCCAGTCCAACCTCCCACCACTGCGCAACTATGATGGCAGTCTGGCCGACAGTGCTAAGGAGAAAGCCGATCTCTTTGCCTCTAACACGACTTTGGATGATAGAGGAGCCACACCACTTTCCATCCCAAAGTGTAAGAGCTCCATGCCAGAAATACGTATCACGCAACGTGCAGTTAGGCAGGAGCTCAGGCTCCTTGATACCCAGAAATCAAGCGGGGCGGACGGCATCCCTGCAGTGGTACTTAAGACGTGCGCCCCCGAGTTGACCCCCTTTCTGACGCGCCTCTACCGTCTCTCATATAAAAATGGAAGGGTTCCATCTTCGTCGAAGGTCGCCAATGTCCACCCTTTTCCCAAAAAGGGTGACCGGTCATGTCACGACACCAACCTCTTGAAGTAGACCAATTTGTCAATTCTAACTAACCGGCGGAGCCTCTTCTGGCAAAGTTTGTCCCCTCGCACTACGTATATATAGGTACTACAATGCAGAAAAAAAGGCTTTGGCTGATGACTAAATAAGCTGAAGCCAAAGCGCAAGGACGAAGTGAGGTACCCTCAAAAAAATGATTTACAAAATGCTATTCTTTCTCTTTGTCGACGTAAGTAATATGTGTATCCATGCAAAATTACAGTTTTCTAGCACTAACAGTCTCTGAGCTAAGCTACGGACGGATGGACGGACATGGCGATACTGTAAGGGCTTTGCCATTTTGGCTACGGAACCCTAAAAATCTCTAGTACCTACATAAGCAATAGAATGAGAGATTTTTATGGGTTTTTTGTTTGGGATTGAATACCGCCATTAATTGAATGCATACTTTTCAGTTTCCGTCACGCCAAGGTTCTAGATATAAAGGAATGGAGCTACACTTACACTCTTATATTAACTCTGTCTCATCTACGGGCGGGCTGCACCATCGTGTATCTCAGTACTCGGGAGGAAGAGGTCGTGCTAGAGGCCATACAAAAGCATAAGGTAAGAAAAGTATAAGATAACACACAAATTTATTATTTTCTTAGATATTTAGATTCTATCCCTTTCTTTCTTAATCCGGAAGGCGAAGGTGTGCCGCCGTCGCGTCGTCAAGTTTTTTCCCCGCCAAGAAATTAAAATCCAGCACTGAAGACAGATGTTTCTAGTGTCATCCTTTGAGACAGTGGTATATCCAGGAGTTCCTGACTCCTGCGTATACCACTATCTGAGTATAATAGCTCGCGGAATTTGTAGATAATAAGAGTGCTTTAAATATGAAGAACATTGTTTTGATTTATCACCAACTCTTTTCGCAGCGCACGCCAAGTAAGATTTTGTTTTACCTTATATTACAGTATTGCAATTTTCATATGGATTTCTAATATTTTTGACAAAAAAATATAGCCTGTGTTACTCCCAGATAAAGTAGCTTTATATAAGTGAAATATTTTTTAAAATCATTCTAGTATCTTTTAAGTTGATTCATTACAATAAAAACAAGAGATAAAGCTTTAATAATATTAATAATAATAATATTTTGGCTCTTGAACCGTGTAACCAAAAAAATATGGAAAAAATCACAAAGATATAGCGCTTTATTAATTCTTTTAACTAAAATTATTTTGGATAAGATCGGATATACCATCATTGAGTTGTTGCCGAAAAACTGCGTTTCTCAAAAAAAGGGCGTAAGTGTCATGAACATACGCTTCTCTGCTGATGCAATTGTTCAAGGCTGCGGAACCCTACACTGAGCATTTGACATGCTCTTGCCCGGTTTTTTTCTTCTTAGAGATACGTTTATTTGTCAAAACATGTGTACAATTAATGTTACAAAATTGAAAATAAAATAGTGTCAACATACTTGGTCCATTAATTTAGACATACAAATAATTATTATACATTAATTAAATTAAATTTTTAAAATTATAAAATGAAATCATAATGTATCTAATATTAATAAATTATGCTAAATCTAAGAAAATGTCAAAGCAAGGATTAATTATTAATTACTGTTCATTGTTAAAATTAAAGTACAAACACGTTATTGCGAACACTTTAAACAAAATTGTTATAGAATATCAATAAATTATACCAAATTACAATCATCGCGAATAAATACGCATTAATATTTGACTTTAGTCAAATACCCTATTAAAATTGCACATAAAAAGAAACAATGGCATTATTTGTTTCGGCATTCCTATAAATTCTTGCTATATAAGGGTAGATTACGCAAAACAGGGTTCGGCTCTCTCCAAAATTTAATAATAGCATTTTTTTGTCAGAAGCTCATTTTTTCATCTCTAGTACTCTTATTTACAGGCTAGTTTACTGCCGTTGTTCTCGTCAGAACTTATAAAATACATCAACTCCCCAATATTGAAGAACTACGATGTGTCTTCGGTTGAGTGGATAATCACTACTAGTTCACCCGCTACTGCAGATATAATCAACGCACTCAAAAATAGGTGAGGTTCTATATTTACTATCTATATATATATACATATATATATATATATTTAATAATCTTCTATAGGTATACAAGGTGTAACAGAAAGGTGTGGTCATATTCAAGGGTTGGTATGTGCCCATGATACTGATTGCACTAACCTAATTTTATCAAAATGTGATTACCCTAAAAAAATATTAATTATTTTTTCATTCGTTTATGAAAAAGTTATTAATTAAAAAAGTATGACATAAAAAGTTCTATGCCATAATAAACCAATAGAATTTTGTACCAGGTATGTATAATTCTTATGCCATTTCTTTGGCTTTCACTACTGAATTTTGACAAAAAGAATATGCTTTAACTATGTAATAATAATGCACCCAGCTATGGCACCATTGTAGGTGCAATACTGACAATACTGACAGAAGACTGTATTGTATTTACGTGTATATATGAGTACATATATTTGTTTATAAAAGGATGTATTTGTGTATATTTTACTTGATTTAGAATTTATTTTATGATCCTTGTTATGTATCAATATTAGGTTAATCATCTGTCAACTTCTCCACGTACATTTTAAATCGCTGCATCACCTAAAGGTACACTGGTAGAGAATGCTTTAGCATTGAGTAAGACTGAAAAAAAATCCGTGAATCCGAAAAGTAATGTTATTTAGATTTAGTAGAAGTTGTAAAAAAAAACATCATTGTCCTTAAATAATCCAATCCTTACTGTTTGGTTGGGGGGGATATACTTGTATACTACCAATATACTTGCATTCACTTACTACGGTCTTCTAAATATTTAAAACACTAGCTGTCCCGCGCAACTTCGTATGCGTCAATTTTTCCCGTTTTCGCAACATTTTTCATTGCTGCTCCGCTCCTTTTGGTCGTAGCATGATGTTATATAGCCTATAGTCTTCCTCGATAAATGGGCTTCCCAACAGAAAAATATTTTTTGAATTCAGACCAGTAGTTCCTGAGATTACCGTGTTCAAACAAACAAACAAAAAAACAAAGAAACAAACTCTTCAGCTTTATAATATAAGTATAGATTGATAAAAGTTTTAAATATTCGTTAATCGTCGTTTTAGGAAGTGTTTATCTGATTTTTACTTAAATATGAGTATTAGATTTAGCTTCTACTTGCATCGATTCACCAATAAGTAGATACCCTTGATGAACCTCATTTAAATTACTAAGTATATTTCTTTAAATTATTAAATACAATTTTTTAAATCGGTAAATCATTTTTTTCCAACTTCTACTAAATCTAGATAACATTACTTTTCGGATTCACTAGTGGGACCTTTAATCCTTACGCACACAAAAATAAACAGAATAAACGGTGTTGTGTACTAACAATACCTACAGTTTAAGCATACAACACATATGCTCGACCGATCTCTAATGTACCCTCTGCTGTGTGATTACGTCGAACCATTGATAGCTCTGTCACATAGCCTAGAGAAGACTATATTCTTTTATTATATATTATAATATTAACGACATTCTAGTACGGTGCACAAGCGTTTTTTAAATTGGTCCCAAAGTTACAAGAATACGAAAATGGCCGTTTTAATCGAAACTTAACTGCAACTGCACTGCTTTAAATACGTGAATTGACCCCCAGGAAGTGGTACTAATTTAGCTTACAATATTTGACCCCCACAAATTTGCAAACAAACTAACTGACATATACACAGGGCTAGTTAAATACCTAAAGCTCGTAAAAAAACTGAAATTGGTTTGTCTTTTTATATAACTTAACTTTTAAGTAGATATTTTTTTTGGTTAATATATAGGCAATAAATACCTAGAGCACATTGATATACCTACGTGACTATCCAATCTGTACATGTCAAATATTATATTAGTTTTATTATAATATTTTTATTTTAGTTTTTTCTTTTACTAATCTACCAATTTCTACCAACTTTTTACAATCTATGTACCTACTAGGTTCCCAAAATCAGGGTTGGCAACACTCTATCTCTCTTTGAGTACTTTGCTAAGTTAAATTGATTGTAAGTTGTCGGTATGATTATTATAACTTAAATGTTAAATTGTATGGTTTTCTTTTTATTTAAGACGCTTACTATGTTATTTAGAAAAAATAACTAATGTTTCACCTGTGGAGGGCAATGTCCCTCCAACACAAAGGGAGGATCCTCCGACCAGGCGAGGTGATCATCGATTAACGTTGAGAACTTGTATATATAGTTAGCAGCTGTGAAAACTTCTATATCGCGATTCAGGAGTTTGACGCGAGCTGTCAAGTGTCAATTCATTTTATATTATTATATGTGGGTACCGCCACAGACCCTTTCGATTGGTATCGCAAAAATACAATATGCTTTTTTTTCATATTTTGCGGGATCGATTCCCGGTCCAGACATCCGATAATTTTAAAATATTTGAATGCAGTTCGAATTATATTTAAAATCAACACCAAGCCTACTTTTAGTAAAATAGTCTATTTATAATATTCATGGTAGGTAGGTTTGCCCGAGTGGCATAGCTATTGAACACCCTGTTTGTAATGTGTAATGTTTATCAGTTGTCTGGTTGCCATACTACAGGCTCTGTTAATTTGAGATTAGATAGCCTTGTGTGAGTTGTCCCAAGATCATTTATATTATTGCTGCCAGGTTCCCGAACCTCAAGAATGTGTTACAAATGTATGGCATGTCCGAAACGGGCTGCATCAGTAACGAGACCCATGCTCCCTTGGGACCTCGATCAGGCAGCTCTGGGGTTCCTTGCCCCGGCTACGTGATTAAGGTAAGTGCACAAATTGGGAGACACCTGCAGGTGCCAAACGCAACAGGGCTCATGGAATGCCAAGGCCTCCGTCTTGGAAGAGGCCACTCTAAACCCCGGCGCCTCAATGCGCCCATCCATTCCGAAAATTCCTAGGTTGTCCAGGCGCGCCGCCTCCTATCATTTACCGCCAGGGCCGATACGAAGGTGTCATCCCTATACCGGGCGGGAAACCACACCGCAAAGCCTAGTTGTTGTGTTATATACAGGAAATTCAATTTTCAAAGGAAGGGAATATATATTTTTAAAAGTTTATATTAAAATTATCAAAAAATAATAAAACAAACAAAATTATACAAAAAATTGTCAGTTAGCTAAGAAAAACGTTTTGATATTGGATTTTGTACAGCACTTTTGGTCCGGGCAGTCTCTGTAAGTTCCAGCGTATCATATGGCAGTCCCAACAACCTAGATATATTTTTTCTACAATCCTTAGGTCCTGATCAAAGGTCCAAGAAGGAACCCTTTGTTCTTCGCTATAATCACGCAGCGTGATGGGTGCAAAGCTAAACACCTGTTTATATGATATTCACACCATAAAAGTAACAATTATCAAAGTAGTTTCTTGTCTCTGTGGATGATACCTAGGTTTTCCAAACGGGAGCCCTCTTCGTCCTCTTTAACTCAAATATCATAGTTTATTGATTTCACAACTTTCTGTGGAGGCGGACCTAAATCGAATGGATCAATATTGCGATCGGAACAACTTTGTTTTGAATGCATCTAAATGTTATTCGATGAGTTTCACACGTAAACTTCAAATATTATTATTTAATTTTAAAATTAACAGCTATCACTTAGATTAGACCAACAAACTGTGTGTAAAGATCTGGGTTTAATGCATGATAGTAAGCTTTTATTCAATGAACATGTAAATCATATAGTTAGCAAAGCTTTGCAGGCTCTCGGTCTTATAATCGCTGTTCCAGTGGCTATAAGAGTATGAAAACCATTTAAGTTCTGAATTGTGTCTACGTGCGGAGTCACTGGGAATTTGACGTTCAGATTTGGAATCCTGCATATAAATTCTGCAAAATTAATTTATCCGATACCTGGGATTTAAATTTAAATCTTGTCATCTAGCCAATCTTACCTATGCGCAACGTGGTGTAAAGCTACATCTCTTACCTCTGCACGTACGACGTAATATTGCAGATGTAACTTTCCTTCTCAATCTTGCTGGTAAAATCGACTGCCCGAGTTTTAATAAAACTAACATATGAACACCACTCAGAAGACTGCGTAATCACGATTTGCAATACATCCCTTCATGTATCAACTTTAAGAAAAATAGCCATCTGCCTAGAGTTTCCGCCGACTTCAATAATGTAAACAATACACAGTGTTACACAGTGCTGTATGTCCTGGATCGCAGCTAACCAAAATGTTTGTCACCAGAGTCCTTATTCACGATCTTTATTCCAGGTCCACGGCAAGCCCGTGCGAACTGGTACATGCGCGGTGCGCTCAAAAATGACTTCCAAGCGCAGCTCTATATTCACCATTTTGACAAGATTTGATTTTGACAGTTCACACGGCCTTACCCCTGACACGGAAAAAAAGATCATGAATAAGTACCCAGGGTAACTAGCGTGATGTAAATATGTATAATTAATTTGTAAGTAGATTGTATTCTGCCACTCTGTGGAAGCTTGTTGTTGGCATTTATTCATGTATTTTAAGAATCGAATTACGTAGTACCATAGATAGCTGTAAGCTACCCAATTAAAATAAAATAAAAAAATATTAAATACACAGTTACTAAAATCTAACCTATCTATTTATATTAAACAATAACAGATTATAAATATTAATTATCAATGTGATCATCGGCGTGTCGTTGCTAATTTATCGATATCGATTATCGATAACGCCTCATCGATCCACTCCGATGCATTTAGTAGGAATATAGACATAGACGATAATCTTATGGACAGATGTGGACAATATACCCATGCATCATTACTGCGAGTGGAATATATATTTTTTGCTTTTCATCCCTAATCTAAACTATTAGTTTATATTATGGATGAAAAGTGCCTACCGTATCTTTAATAAATATAATTTTAATCTAATAATGCATTTTCTTCAGGTACTAGATTTTGCCACCCGGCAACCATTAGGTCCCAACCAAACAGGAGAAATCCTTTTAAAAGGACCCGGCATTATAAAAGGTAAGTAAAGGATTTTTTTTTTAAAGACGACTTCCGCAGTATTTTACAAGCCTTGTGTCGCCGGGGACTTTACAAACCTACAAGTCACGGACACAAAGTATAACCAGACTCGGAACAACAATTTGTGGGTCACACAAAGTGGTGTCCCGTATGGCAATCGAACCCCGACCTCTTGCGTAGCAGTCGTACATACTTTCACCGCGCCACAGAGGCAGGATAAAAAAAAAACAGGTTGCACTCCGGAAGTGCCGGCAGAAGTGATAACTTGAACAATAACGTTCCGCATTTTTGAATATTTTTGTTTGGGAATATACAGGTGTAACTGAAAGGTGTGGTTATATTCAAGGGTTGGTATGTGCCCATGATACTGAGTGCACATACCAAATTTTATCAAAATCGAAATACCGTAAAAAATATTTGTTATTTATTTTTTAATTTGTTATTAAGAATTTTGTACCTGAGGAGGTATAATTCTTATGCCATACGCCTTTCACTATTGATTTTTGACAAAAAGAATATGCTTTAACTATGTAATAATAATGCAACCAGCTATGGCACTATTCTTAAGTCTTTTACTTAAGTCTCCTTTTAATTTTACTATATATATTACTACCGTAATTTTTCATATACCCAACATCAACCATTTACCTGGCAGAGGGGGAATCTTTACTCGAACAAAAAAATGCACTTTAAAGCTTAATATTTCACAAACGGATCCCTAAATCAAAAAATTGTATTTACTACCCCTAAATATTTTTAAAAGACCTAACTTTTGATACCCCACAAGATAGGGTAGATGAGAAAAAAAAATCACATCCCTACTTTACATTTAAGGGAGGTCTCCTACTTTTATTTCTTTTTTAATTTTATTTTTTCACTTTGGCGTATGTATTAAGTGTAATTAATAGGTGCTGTTAGATAGGGCTGGGTTTGGAAGAAGAAAGAAAAAACTTTATTTCGGACTGACCTCCTCGTCTCCCACCAATAATCCAAAGATTATAAAGTTACTACATACTGACGAAAGAATTGCCTCCTTTCAGGATATTGTAACAACATGCACCCAGACTGCAAGGACTCCGAAGGTTTCTTCAAGACTGGAGACGTGGGATATTACGATGAAGACGACTATTTTTACATCGTGAATAGAATCAAGGACTTGATTAAATTCAATGGTTTCTCTGTAAGTAGGTATTGTCACTAGCTTCTCCTCGGAATTCATCCGCCTTATTAGGGTTCCGTAGCCAAAGTGGCAAAAAACGGAACGGAACGCACACTCGCGCAAGCGCCCTGCGCTGCTTATACGAAACAGGCATACATTTTCGCCACGCTGTAGAAAGAGAGGGGGATATTGCTTTCTCTCCTACGCCGCACCGGCGGTCTTCTCTCCCCCCGTCTTACGAGTTTTCGATCAGGTCACGTGTCCTGACGCGAGTTTAACATTTGTTACCTATCCCAAATACAACGCCGCTGAAGTTTTTTTGATTTCAAAGTTAACTGAAAAGCATTTTTTTTGAGGTCGGTGACATATACATGTATATAATTTGACTGCCTCTGTGGCGCGGTGGGAGTGTGTCCCACTGCTACACAAGAGGTTTTGGGTTCAATTGCCACACGGGACACCATTTTGTGTAATCCACAAATTGTTGTTCCGAGTCTGAAAAATGATATAGGCATAGACATTCAATGCAATTTATTTTTTTTTATTCAATTTCTTTATTTGGAAATATGAGTACAGAATATTTTTTTACTGAGTTGTGGGGTTTTGAAGTCTGGTAACAAATAACACGCACGCCGTAGGATCAAATTATGTTACGTACTTACTCCCTGTGCCTGCCGGCGTGAAGTTGCATTGCTGCTTTCACCCTATAAACAATAGCGTGATGATAAAAAGAAACCTTAGGTGAGTCTGACAGTGAGAGTCTCTTAAAAATCAAACTCTTAAAAGCCGGGACAAACAGACAGCCCAACAGACAGAAAAAAAAATGGTAATTTTGTTTTGTTTAAAAGACTCTTTGTTTAAAAAACTGTTACTTTGACATTACAAACAGGCACTTTAATTTTATTGATAGGTATAGATTTTTTGAAAACAATCTTTGTCAAACCAACTCAACACGGTACACTCAGCGGCGGTAGCGTAATGGCTAAGGCATCGGTCTCGTAATCGTGAGGTCGTGGGTTCGAATCCTGACCATTATACTACCGACGTGAACCCACTCCTAACACAAGCCATAGAGCTTAGCTGGAGGGGTTACCAGGATTGCTAGTAATGTGGGACCACAATCCCGCATTGCTAGTTATCTTTTAAAAAGAAAAAAAAAACATTTTTGTGTTAATAGATAGTTACGTAAGTACTTAGATTAATTAGGTAGGTATTACATGTCATGTTTTCCTGGTAAACAGATACCTCCAGCGGAATTCGAAACAATACTACAACAGCACCCGGCGGTGTTTGAGGCAGGAGTCGTGGGGCTCCCTCACGAGGAATACGGCGAAGCGCCCGTCGCCTTCGTAGTTCTGCAGCCGGGGATGACGGCTACTGAAGATGAATTGGTCGACTACCTTCATAACAAAGTATGTTTTATTTTTTAAATGGCAATCTAGAAACGATTTTTTATGTAATTTCTATAAATGTTGACTGCCTCTGTGGCGCAGTGGGAGTGTATCCGACTGCTACGTAAGAGGTACCCAGGATAAAACTTTGTGTGATGAGCACGATGGTTTATTCTGTGTCTGGGTGTTATCTATCTATAATATGTATGTATTTAGAAATATATAAGTATGTTTATCAGTTGTCTGGTTTCCATAGTACAAGCTCTGCTTAGTTTTGGATCAGATAACGTTGAGTGAATTGTCCCAAGATATTATTATTAGTGTCAAGTATTTAGTACACTTTTAACTGCACCCTAGGCCGCCCTAGGGTCTGCTATTAGTATCTAGATATTAATCGTACACTTCAACTGTAAAGCAGTTTTTATCTACGAATATTTTAAGGCAGAAACTTGATAATGGCGCCCCTTCGCCCATACTTACGATGAGGGGGGGGGGGGCGGGAAGTCTATAATTCATTTCACTCACAGACATACGAATTTGGCGACCCTAATGGCATTTGATGCCCTCTTCAACATAAGCATTATTAACCTGGGTGACATCACCTGGGTGAACAAAATTCATCATCAGCCTCTCGCAGTCCACTGCTGGACCTAGGCAATTGCACGCCACTGTGTTCTATCTTCGGCTTCTCGCATCCAGCTCCTGCCAGTCGTTTTGCGTAAATCATTACTCCACCTGGCCTGAGGGCGTCCTAAACTACGTTTCCCGAGACGCGATTTCCACTTAAGAACTCGTTTACCCCAACGGTTGTCGGTTCTTCGGCTAATATGGCCAGCCCACTGCCACTTCAGCTTGCTAATCTAACAAGTTTGGTTCTCTGCCGAATCACCTCATTTCTGATTTTGTCCCTAAGAGAAACTCCGAGCATAGCCCTTTCCATAGCCCGCTGAGCGACTTTGAACTTGTGGACCAGCCGTACCGTCAGTGTCCACGTTTCGGCTCCGTATGTCATGACTGGTAGGACGCACTGATTGAAGACTAAGTTGAGGTAACTGATCTCTTCATTTCACCTAGCAATCATTGCACCCAGCTGATATATCACCCACGTAAATTGAGTGGACATAAGTGGTATCCTTTTTTCCCTTTGTAATGATATCACCCAGGTGAATAGACACGGCTTTTTTAAATATATCACCTACCCAGGTGAACAAGGTGGAATAAACCCATGTGGCATCCCTTAAGATAAAATTTGGCGTTGACGTTTCTCCAACTTTAATGTTGCGTTTTTTGGCAACAGGCACAATCACGTCGTCCTGCCCTGTCCGTGGGGGCGCAGGCGGGGTTTACGTTCGGCGGCCAATTGCACAGTACGATCGTAAAACGCTAGTTGTCACGACGTGATGAACTTAGGTACTGCACATACAGGACCTACGTTCATCAAATGTCTGTGCTAGACAAACGCTAGTGTAAGGGGCTCTCTCCGCTCCCACGCCCACACTGACAGAACAGGACAGCGTGAGGTACCTGTTGCCAAAAAAAATGCAACGTTAACGTCGCGTCTAAACGCTTGTAAAACGCCAGTAGGATAGCGGCTTTTATTTAGCATTGCCCCCCCCCCATTGATCCGCCTCTGGCACAAAGACTAGGACTTGTCGATTCGAATCGGTCTGTCTGTTTTACACTCGTCAAGAGCTTGTCATCTGAACTTACGTTCATTCTCGGAATAATATATATACAGGGTGTAACAGAAAGGTGTGGTCATATTTTAGCAATGAACAGTGTTAGGTATAAGTATAACATCTGCGGGGGTACCAATTCTGATTTTATTAGTATGACTGAGATAAAGAATTTTCTTTCTTATCGAGTGCGTAACACCGACATACTGAAAATACGACTTTACCGATAGGTACCCAACACTAACAGATAATCAGCTGTTTCCAATGAACTGCAATGAACTTCAGGTTTGACCTTAAATCACCACCCACTTTCATTTTGTTTCACTCTTTTGTTCCTGCAAAGATGAAACAAGTGATGATGTGTGAGTGAGACAAGCTAGTCTCGTTCTATCATTTTAACTCTCATTCGTCCTTTGGTATCTTGTTTCACTCTTCCGTAGCTTGCCTCTCGTTCTTTATCATTGTTTATGGACGAAGAGTAAAATAAATGCAGTTTTCATTAATAAAAATAATTTATCTCTGTCACACAATAATCTATCTGGTCGACTACATTTGTGTGAGTCTGTGTATACCTACACACTCACACAAATGTAGACACACACACAGAAACACTATACGTAGGTAACCCGAAAACCAATGTTCGGAGTACCAAGGTAACAGACATTGTGAGGAGTACTTGGGAACAACAGGTATGACGCCTGACGCCCATCTATTGCTTTAAATAGGACACTTTAAATTACCTACGTAATAAAATATGATACTTAAGTCATTTAAATATTTTCATTGATTTTGTTGACAAGGTTACGAATTCATTCATTCATTTAACGAGTTCAATTCAAACCGTACATTATTTGTAACTTGAACATCACCGCTCACACCATAATTTCGAACTTTCTTCCCAAATTCCCCGTCTTCCAGGGTATGGTAGGTAGGTATTATATCACAAATAAACAAAGGTACCTACTGACCCTAGTCGGCGACGACACACTGTTTACATTATACGAATTTGTTATTCTTATAGTAACTTGTACCTCAAAGTTGAACCAACTTCTATTATGATATAATGTTTGCGTAAGTTAAGCAACCTTACCACAGTTGGTGCATAGATGGGTGACCGATTTCTAAAATGTTATACTCACATGAATCATCGTTTTGGTCTTTTTTTATTGTCAGAGAACACTTTTTAAATCTATTTACATGAAATCGTTAAAAGAATTACATAATTTCACAAAATCCAACAATTTATTTCATTGTAGGATTAAAATCATTGAGGTGTTAAGGTAGTTTTTGAATAGTTTAAATAATACCACAAACAATAAAACAATCTACAATCTAAATCGATATTCATTATTTTGTGTTGAAAAGTAATTGACAAACACACAGACATTCAGGTGAACAGTTGATTTGCAACAAAAATAAATCGTAAACTCACGGCTCAACTTCGAACACTCATGGCGAAGTCCCGCGTTATTAACGCATTACAACTTATTGCATTAAACACGTAAAGATTTTTTCAAAAACTTCAAATGCATGGAAATTAGCTTTCCAAACAAAATAATTATTCAAAACAAATATCAGTGCCTCAAACTCAAACTGACCGATTATTGGTTTTATTACCTAGTTAGACAGAGACACCAACATTTCAAGGCCGTGGCGTCATAAACAAAACGTGTGCAATAAATAATTCGGTATTTGAACGGAAGCTCGGCAGAAATATTCGGAAGTCATTGTAATTTCAAAATGAGTTTTTAATACTCTTTTGTTGTTATTATGATTCATAAAATAATTTGATATTGCCATTAATTAAATTAAAACTTTTCTAAGATAATTTACATACATTTTCTTGTAATTTTAGAAGTTTTAAGTTTTTAGGCACTTTCATTTCTTTGTTTCATTCTTGGTGTTGCTTATTTATTCCGTCACTGTCCCTCAGTGCTTTCGACGCGGAGCCAGAAGCGGTTCGATCTATTTCGTTTCTTGGTTTTTGTTTGTCTTTCTTTGTGGAAGTGATGTGAAATTGATAAAGAAATTTTGTTTTAAGTTAGTAACAGTGAATAATTTCGAAATTGTGTATCAATCGCATATGACGCGATCGTAATCTACGTGATGTAGGTTAGGTACCAAGTAAGTTGATAGAAACAGTCTGCTCGGTCCTGGACAAAACGTACCTTAAGGGATCCAACGGTAGCCCGTAATGCATGACCCGTAACCCGTAGGTACTTACCACTTTCGGCGAACGCATCAAATATTTTTTGTTGACCGATACGTAGGTACCGATTTAGTTATGTAGTGGTGCCCGGAATGCGGGGAAGCGTCACCGAGTTTCGCGCCTATTTTCATTATGTAGGTATTATCAATTCGAACAAACAAGTGCGCGTTGAAGTTAGTGCTAAATTGATGTGTTGTGAATTGTGATACTGTGTATTCGTAACTTAAAGTATGTAAATACCTAAATCTCATTCTTATTGAAGTTTCAAAAACGGTAGGTAGGTACTTCCCCGAACCCTAAAAACATTAATATCAAAAATGTAGGGATGTAAAAGTCGAACGTAGGTACCTAGTACGTTATTTTGTACCGTGAAGTGCATTCAAATGATCGTCCACCAGATGTGATAACAAAGTAGGTACCAACAACAGTGAGATGGTGATTAACATTTGTCCGTTCGATGTGGTCGTCGTGAAAGCCGGTGGCGACGGAAAACGTACAGAGGTTAGTAGTTAGTTGGTATTCATTTGTTTGCCTTTGTTTCTTTGGTTTACGGACGCGCGGACGTCCGTATGTTCGACGCGTGACGTGTACCAGGCGCGCAGTGATACTTAAGAGATCATTGTGCAGGGTCATTCAACATAATTGAACTCTCTACTACTACTATTACTACGATGAAAATCTTGAATGATTGGTTAGTGATGTAGCATTATTCGTGGCGATATTTTGCATAACAATTTATGGACTGATTTAAAATGACGTAAAATTTTAAGGTTCTTACATTTTGATAAGATTAGGTACACACGCTATTTATCATGTGTATGTGACGACCCTTGAATATGACCACACCTTTCTGTTACACCCTGTATATATATAGAATGAACCTAAGTTCATATATAGTATTACTTTATTGACAACATTATTATTATATCTACTTACTAACTATTTAAAAACTATATTTACATAAAAAACTAAGACTTAAAAAAAATAGATATTAGATAACATTATATTTAGGATATTTTCTTGTTATTTGCCAAATATACTACGCTAAAATTTTACATATATAAAGTTCAACTCCACAGCTAATTATTTATATAACATTCGGATGACGTAGCCACAAGAATCTCGCTTTATCGATGATCAAATATCTACACTGCGTGGAGCGGCCCCAACTGAACTAAATTTCGTCTTAGTTATGACGAAATTTTCATTTTCATTACAATCCTATAAGTAATTAATAAGTTTATTACTTACTTACAGGATTTTAATAAAACTCCGCAAATATTTGAAGCCTGTGTGTAACCAAAACAGCTTTACAGCTAATGAGAATATATATTCACCTAAATAAATTTTAAACTGTTTATTTATTGTGTATCTTTTAGTCAAACAATTACAACAAATTGACAAGAGTATACAATACAAAACAATCATAAGCATCTGTCTGACCGTTTCATAGACTCAGCAAAACGCCAAACATTTCCCCAGCAAAATCTTGAATATCTTCTCAACCAAAGAAATAAATTATTCAAAATAAGTTGCAACATTTACAACAAATTGACAACTAATTAAGGGTATACCCGTAGGTATATCTTATAAAAGACATGACTTTTTGCTGGAAGAACGTTTCTGAACGTTTTTTTTTAAATAACTTCAAAACTATCAGCGCAATAATTTAGAAATGTGTGCAACAATACACAAGTTTGGCAATTTATATTCTAAAATACTTTAATAATTAAATTCGACAATACACTAAATTAGACGTTTTGAGACGTGTCTCGATGTCAAAGTTAGTTAACAGCAGGTTCCAATTCCGGCTGACATATATTTTTCCTTCAGACATTTAATAATACGATGTATATTAATCTAACTGCCGCACTCAGAGTCATTTAAAGTTCATTTATTCATTCATTATAAAATCTTAAAAAGGAATGATTTAAGTAGGCATTAAATGATTGTAAGTAGGTAAGGCAGTCAGGGTTTATTTTTATTCCCAGGTGACGTTTAGAATGCGTTTGGCTGGTGGAGTGAGGTTTGTAGAGCAGCTGCCTCGTGGAGCAAACGAAAAGCTGAACCGACTGGCGTTGAGGCAAATGCTTGAAGTTACACCTTAAAACTTTTTGTTATATTATTTTTTAATACACATTAAAAGATTTTTTTTTTGTTTTATTTCTAGTTTTATTTTGTTGTTGGTGTAATAATTAAATTTAAAAGAACTTTAAAAATACCGTCTAAGCACAACACTAGCTTTGGGGTGTCGGTTATCGCAATAAAAACTATCCTATATCCTTCCCCGGGGCTCAAACTATCTCCATACCAAATTTCATCTAAATCGGTTTAACTGTTTGAGCGTGAAAGCGTAACACACAGACAGACAGAGTTATTTTCACATTTATAATATTAGTAAGTATGGATGTTCTCTCTACGGTTGTCTCTTTGTCAGTAAAAATTCTCAACAAGAATAAAACTACGTTTTTTCAATCTTTATTACTTTTTTTCAATAATTCCATAAGGTTATGTACATATTCGAGGCAGCTTTAAGGTCTAAGCTATAGCAGCTAAGTCCCAGGAAAATTAGCTTCGGTGGTACGGACACGTGATGCGACGTGAAGAAGACCACCCAGTTAAAATTTCCCATAAGATTGATGGAGAAAATAACCCCGAGGATGCTCAAAAGCTACTTGGTGGAGAAACCTCGACAAATTAGTAAATTCAATCCCGTCTGACATTCGTGACAGAATCACAGAACCGAATGTTGCAAATACAATCCTACAATGATCTTTTAGCGCTTCGATGACATTGACATGAGAGCGATAAACAAGATGGCGGCGTTAGTTCTGATTTCGGCCACGGCACGGCACGGAACAATGAGTTCTTCTTCTTCTTTGAGTTTATGGCAATCTAGCCGTTTTAACGGCTAAAATCTGCCAGTGTCAAGTATTTATGCGCTTATTACATGCACAAAGTCTCGTTCTTAGTCAATTATCAAGTTCCAAATCATTTTTTACAAGATAAACTCGGAGCTGTAAAAATAATGGCCGGTCAGTTTGCCGCCATTTTTACAACTCCCGAACAATGAGTTATCAATACTGGCCAATGGCACTTGGATGACATTGACATGAGGGCGCTTTACAAGATGGCGGCGTTGCTTCGGGTATTTTTTTTTTTCCCGCCGATATTACTCTGTAGAGATTATGGCTTGCACATTCTGTGCATTCGGCAGTTTGAAGTATATTTTCTTTCAGTTTCAAGTATAAATTCTTTCAAGATTTCTTCTTTGAATCACAGATTGTCGTTCTTATCCTGTTAACACGTATTTTAAGTATAATTTGCACTTGTAGAGTATATTTATTCGATAATTTTACACGTTAAACGTGGAGCTGTTAAAATAGCGACATGTTAGTTTGCCGCCATTTTTACAACTTCTTCGGGTATTTGGCCACCGCAAAGTCAAAGTCAAATTACTTTATTCACTTAGGTTACAAATGCAACGCATATGTTCGTCAAACAAAATTTGGAATACATTGACACACGAATGATTCTACATTTAATGCCAAGTTCGCCGTGAGAAAAGAACTTGAAATATACAGTAAAGCCAGTAAGGTGCTGCAACCATTACGCCATGAAACTCACGCAAGCAATAACCATAGTACATAAAGTAGGTATAATCAAGTTTTATATGAATTAAGCTCCTACGGTGTGGATGGGAACTCAACTTACAAAAATACAGAAGAGGGTAAAGTCAACATGCGGTTCGATAATTATAAGAAAAACTACTTAATATACAAATATTTATGAACCACTAATTAAAAAATAATAAACATTTAGAATTATAATGACAAGGCCGACCAGTCACCACAAGTAGCACCCGTTCACGAGTTTGACGCATGGGTCAGCCATCATCCCCTTCGCCATTTTGGAGGGAAGGAAGACGACCCGACCCACACCGCCACCACAAGCAATGACATTTTAGAGAGCATGGCGATCCCTGACATTACATCTCATAGAAACGAAAATAACCTTAAATATTTTAATTAAGTACAATCGCTAGTTACCGTTACTAACAATTTTAATTATCTAGGTACGAGGGTGGATCGAAATATTCGCGGCCTACCACATAAATACTTGACTTATTTTAATGTACTGACCTCATTCGATTTGTTTACTCTCTGGTTGTCACATTGTAAAATTCTGTCACAATAGCATTATCTGTTTTTAAATTAGACTGAATTTTGTGAGCCTAAGTGCAGCGTTTTTAAAGAATGGAGAAAATTGAGCAACGTGCGGTCATCAAATACCTGTTTAAAAACAAACTGACTCCAAAAGAGATTCACGAAGATATGTCAACAACATTGGGGGAATCTGCTCCATCGTATACGACTGTGAAAAAGTGGGTTGCAGAATTTAAACGCGGACGAGAGAGTATTGAAGATGACCCTCGCTCCGGCCGGCCTACGACGTCTACCTAGACGGAAAATCTGTGATCTGATATTGGCAGATCGGAGATTGACCATCAGGGAGATTGCTGACACTATTGGCATCTCATATGAACGAACACAAAACATCATAGTCAATGAACTTGGATTTTCTAAGGTTTCTGCGCGGTGGGTCCCCAGATTGCTTTCAGTTGAACAAAAACGAATACGGGTCACGATTTCTCGCGACAGTTTGGAAATGTTTGAGACTGATCCACAAGATTTTTTGGACAGATTTGTTACAATGGATGAAACCTGGGTACACCACTACACCCCAGAGTCAAAACAGCAATCCAAGCAGTGGAAAAAACCTGATGAACCGACTCCAAAAAAAGCCAAAACAATTTTGTCAGCTGGCAAGGTGATGGCGTCAGTTTTTTGGGATGCTAAGGGTGTCATCATGGTGGACTACCTTGCAAAAGGTGAGACTATAAACTCTGCTTATTACTGCACCCTTTTACGTCATTTGCGTGAAACGATCAAAGAGAAAAGGCCAGGACTACTCAGCAAGAAAGTGTTGTTCCATCAGGATAATGCACGCGTTCACACGTCTGTTGAATCAATGGCTCAAATTCGTGATTGTGGCTTTGAATTACTGCCCCATCCCGCCTATTCCCCTGATTTGGCACCTTCGGACTTTCATTTATTCCCAAACCTTAAAAAACACCTTGGAGGTCAAAAATTTTCATCAAATGAGGAGGTTGAAACCGCGGTGGGTGACTTTTTTGAAGGCCTTGAAGAAACTTTTTTTATGACCGGCATACAGGCGTTGGAAACCAGATGGAAGAAGTGCATTGAGTTAAGTGGAGATTACGTGGAAAAATAAAATTACTTTTGTTTATATTTTATATTGTTTTCTTGCTGAGGCCGCGAACTTTTCAATCCACCCTCGTACTCTGTGAATATACAATGCAAACAAAATTTTAATATTTAACGCAAATACCTGCATTATTTTGCATTTTTATATACGACCATGAATTTTACCGCCAAAAATCCCAGTAGCACTGTAAATTTAGAAGACCGACCCCAAATTAATAACAATAACAATAATACCCGAGTTACTTATAACATATGTGTGGCCTGTGGGCTTTCCAAGTTAACTTACTGTCCACACTTGTGAATTCTTTATAATGTAAGTAGTTTAATAACACTGCATATCTGTGACACTGAGTTGTGTAGATGTGCTAATTCCATTTAGATGAGATGAAATGTTTTGAAAACCAATACTATTACGACCAATATATACGTATTTATATTAAATCTTTGTCACACATTGCACTAAGTTTCATTCGATTTTTGTGTTTATTAGATTGGCACAGCATATTTATTTCTTCAGAAGCATCTTATTGAAGTAAATTCATGACACACGCAATATTTTTCTTTATTCGTCATCATAAAAATGGTAAACAAATTGTTAGAAGTTTTTAGCAAATGAAGGTCACTATCATAGTTATACCACAGACAATATAATACTATACTAGTACCGTCGAATTCCCTAAATTCGCCTGGGTTTTGACACTTTTTTTTACATATCTTCAAAATTTAAAGGCGATCAAAGTCATACTGTCAAAAAAACAAAATGACATAACTCCATCTATGGTTCAAATCATCTATGGTTCCAAATTTACTGCTGATTTGCCCATAAATGGGTTTTGAAAGTGATAGGCGAGATTAGGGTAATTTTCCTAAATTCGCCTGCATCATGTAAAAGTGTGAAAACGTTACATTTTATTTGAAATACTGCTTACTACATTTAGAGAAAGCAATTGTAGAACGGACAGATGAATAAAAGTCTTAAATACACCGCTTTAAGGTAGTTTTTTTTTTAAAAAACCTGTCATAGGCGAATTTAGTGTCCGTTTTGAAGCTTTTCTATACATTGGTTGGATTGTTGATAGGGCTGTCAATATTGTTATTAATTTATCTAACTACAAAATAAATGGTGGTTAGCTGTTTCTGGGAAAATAAAACAATGTTTGTTACTTAGTTTTTTTTAATATGGCATAAAAATATAAAATACAAGGTATACCTTACCTTTTAACTTAAAAAAATGTATTTAACTTGGAATCCAAGAAAGTAAGTATATTTTGCTCTTTTGAATACCTAAAAGCTATGAGATCTTAAGTAATAATTAAAGGACTTTTGACTATCACCAATTTGGCTTAAACATATTTTGTAAAAATATCAAAAAACTAACGGAAGGTAACACATAAGTAACATCAAAAATATTCATAAATCAAATCACATTATTAGTAACGGGGTACCTATAGAAATTATAGGACTTAGCTTCTTCAGAGGTAATAATGTAATAGTAAGTAGGTAACATTGACATTTATCAAAGTAAACAAAAATGGTAAACATTTATTTACTCTGAGTATGGCAATTATAAGAAGCAAAAACATTTATCAAAAAACAAACAGAAAGAGTTAACACCTATCAACAAAGTGTACTTAACAAAGTGTAGTTACAACAAAGTTTAAAATCAATACACCTTTAAATAATTACCTATACTCTTTCATAACAAATAAATCTTGACAATTAGGCTTAGGCCTAATAAGAAACATAGATATTTATCAAAAAAACAAACAAAGATGGGTAACAAGTAGGTACTTAATTAATATTAACATTACTAGTAAATCAGTCTCAAAGCATTTCAGTCAAAGTATTACAAAAATAAAATAGTTTCTTATGAAAAATGCTATAAAATTATTGAATGTTGTAATAATTACTCAAATCAATACTAAATATGATTTGGCCCAGGTACTTAATTAATATTAACATTACTCGTAAATCAGTCTCAAAGCATTTCAGTCAAAGTATTACAAAAAAAAATAGTTTCTTATGAAAAACGCTATAAAATTATTGAATGTTGTAATAATTACTCAAATCAATACTAAATATGATTTGGCCCCTCCGAGAAATAGTCGGCTCAGGCAATATCTTTATAATATCCTCTGAATGTTCCATAGTACAAATGTCGTCTATTTTTGGGTAAGTAAATACTGATCCTCTAGTTTTTGATTCCTTCACTTTTCTTACAAATTTTACCTCAGGCACATCATCTTTTATTGTTATTACTTTTCCTACAAAATGTTTTACGCTCTTTTTTGTCACAAATTTAGCCAAAACCCAAGAATCTATGTCTAGTTTACTATCAGGTTTTATGAAATATCCAATGTCAGATATTCCGTAGTTAATTAGTGGTTCAGTATTTTCTTGTTCTTCTTCTTGGTAGTGTCTGGCAAAGTCATCCATAGTCTCATAGTCTGAACTATTTGTTTCAGATACTTTCATTTCGATACTGGATTCACTATCAGACCAAATCTTTGTTTGTTTATTAAGTTTTTCCTTCTTGTTTGTTGTTCGTTTACTTGTATATAGACTCATAGTTATATTATTTGGTTTTCTTTTAACGGCTTCTGTCTTAACTTTTTTTATTTCTTGTTTAATTTCTTCCGGGGCTTTTCTTTTATTAGCTACATTTATTTCGTGAGACAATTCCATGTGTAAAGCAGATCGTGATATTTTGACTCCTTTCTTTTTGAGATTAGAGTATCTTTTCTTACTTGGTAGTTTGTTTTGAAACGGTTCTTTGATAGTGACATCCGAGGTAATAACAATTTTCGATTTTTTATTGGTTTGTAGGCATTTGGGTGTTTCGTTATAAAATATTTTGTTCGTTTGGTCGTTTTTAATTTCATTTAAATAAAGAACAGTTGGTGATTTTGAAGTAGACCCCTCAGTATCCTGCATGTAGGCATTTATGCTCTTAATGCATAAGTGAATTAAGGTAAAGGGAGAATTTGAAATCGGACTTGATGTGGTCTGCAGTAATATGTCACAGGTTGGCTGCTCGGTATTTAAATAGTTTTTATATTTTGGTGGTTTTACTTTCCGTTGATTTAAAATATCTTTAAAGTCACCCGTAGAAACTGATTTTCCAGGTGGGACATTTAATTTTTTATTTCTTATTCTTTTAGTTGGATCCGCACCGCGCATCTCCTTTAACCAATCCAAGAGTGCTGTGTCGATTGAATATAAAGCCGGGTTATCTATGCTTGGAAGTTTATTAATAACTTTTTCGGGGCTGTAAGGTGAAATTCCTGTAGCTTTAAATGCACTAATTATATTATGAGATTTTTCATTTAACTGCCCCATTAGTTTTTTTAATAGGTCGGGAAAATGTCCTTTATATATTGTGGATTCTCTGGGGTTTTTTATTTTGTAATCTAGAAGAATTGCCCTCCATAGTTTTTTTAAAGGCCCAAAATAGCACACGTCCAAAGGTTGGGTCAAATGTGAGGAATTTGGAGGTAAGAAAACGAAACGAATGTTGTGCTCTTCACAATAACTAACAATTTTGTGGTTTATATGGGACGCCAAATTATCTCCGATTACAATCTTCGTACCAGTCTTAGATTTTGCCCAAGGTAAAACAATAGTTGCAAACCAATCTTCAAATATAGTACTATCGAACCACCCTGACTTCGAACGGTTGTATCGGGATCCTTTAGGTCCGTTTACCGTCCACTGACTATATAAATGCTCAGCTTTGTATACTACATATGGTGGAAGGCAATCCCCTCCTGCAGTAATGGCAAACATGATGGAAATTGCCCCTTTGGTATAATTTACCACCCTTTCAGGGTACTTAACCCCTCTTCGGAATATACATTTCTGTGCCCCCGGGTTGTCCGTTAAATTGGTCTCATCGTAGTTCATTATGTTGTCTAATGGTACTCCTTCCAACGATCTCTCTAGATTTACGAAGTACTCCTTCATTTCTTCTGAAGATTTTTCCGCCCGGTTTCGTTTTATATTTTGTACCATTCTGAACGAAAAGTCCGATTTATGTCGCTTTATAAAACTGCGTGCCCACTTGCTTCCGGGTAATTTATTATCAAAAACGGAAAGCCTTCTATTGGCCTCCAAATATCTAAAAAAAGAAAATAAATTAAAATTAAAACTCTTGAAAAACTAGGTCTATGTTTTACTTTTATGTTTAGATTTTACAAAATTTTATGCATAATCATATATAGGTTTGTTTCAAGCCTCACCTTTGTACGACGACTCGTAAATCTAGGAGGGTTAAAGGACTGCCATATTCTGCGGCTACTATAATTACTTTTTTTATATTGGCTTCCTCCTCGTCAGTAAGCCGAGTAGGACATCCTCTACGGCCGGGATGTTTATTATGTAGCTTGTCCAATAACGTACGACGAGGAATGCCAAAAGCTTTTTCAGCTTCATACGAAGACATTGTTTTGTTCCTCAATGCATCTACAGCTAATTCTAACATCTCACTTGAATGTTTGTGACATGGCCTTTTTTTTGTGTTTGGCATGTTTGATAATTCTGCAATCAATTTTATGAGCTTTAGAAAAGTAGACGAAAAGCATGAGTCCAGTAAAAACCAACAAATGATAAATCGATCTCGGCGGTATTTGAACCCGCGTCCCTCCGTCTCCATCGGAATGTAATTTACTGCTGTGCTACGAAATCATATCTCCCCGACATCGAATAAGAGTGATAACTCTTATAATCGTCAAGGCGGCAATATACAAAATATATTAGTCCCGTTATTAAGAAAGTAAAAAAAGTCAGATTTATATCCCGTTAAAAAAGAAAATTATATGTATAATAATGAATCTCCAGAATACTAGTTAGATAGGATTAGATTTTATGTTAAGACAAACAAACAAGCTCAAAGGTCAATACCAATGATGGCTCATAATTACTATAACCTCCCCCCCCCCCTTCCCCCACAAATCAAGCAGAAAAGCTCTCGAAAAATAACATTAATACAACGAACACGTAAAAAAAAATTCGTTTAAATTTGATTTTAACTGGTCGTTCCCGAAACACATCTGACAGACACACAGACGAAAGTAAAATAGTACGGTTTCAAAATGTTTCTCTTACTTTGTTCGCTCGGTCAAACTACGTTGAAATTGACAACCCTAGGCCAGGCGAGTTTAGGCAACAAGATGGCTCCCAGATTCCCTCCATAACATTTATTTAAATTTCTCCTTTTATATGCATACTAGACACAAAAGCCAGTGTCATATGAAACACGGATTGACAATAGATTACTATAAAATTATCAGTATCAGCTTACCTTATCTGTATCACTCCATAAAACTAAAGTTAAATCACCGACAAAAAAATACGTGTCTTCCCCGTTGTGAAAAAAGTGCACTGGTTACGAACAGCGTGAAGTTAGCTTCAATTTTCGCACAGAATCTTGCCATAGATAAAAAATACTACATAAATAGTCGTTTTATACGAAGCCAGGTTTAAATTTGAACTGGCAATTTCAACCTATATGAAATTGGGCGAATATAGGGAACACAGGCGAGATTAGGGATTTTGACGGTAGTTAAACTATGATGTTCGAAGGTTTGGTCTATGGATCAAAGATAAAACCGACTTCAAAAAGAAGGAGGTTCTCAATTCGAGTGTATGTTTTTTTTGTATGTTTGTACAAATGACGAGCGAACCTATATAATATTTCACGGTTTGGGATTCAATTACTTTAATATGGTATTGAGTAGCACTTTATTCTCGTCATACTACTATTACACAAAGTAATAGAGCTGATAATGAACTATCATGTGAACCCTCCTCAACAATTAACTGCACTGCATTGGGCAAGCAATATTTTGTAAAAGGATTAAGCAGTTGACATACCCACTAAAAAGTGAGAAATAAAGAACTTTTTTTACAAAATAATATGACCGACGAAACTAAAAAGGAAAAAATAATATACCTAGAAACACATTAAAGATTTTGAAGTAGTTGGTGCCGAATAAAACATAAAAACTTCTATTACATGGCACCAACTTCAAAAAGTTGGCTTGTATTTTTGAAGTCGGTAATATTTTTTTATAATAAAGTTTTTCCTAGGTCCATGGCTTGAACTAGGACTTTCGTCAAACGTTATCGAGTTGATAGAAGACTATTACAAGCCCTCTTATGAAACTTTCAAATTTCCCACCAAACATGAGTTGCGTATTTTATAAATAAACACAACTACAGGCGCCGTTGGTGTAGACACAAGTACCTATAGACTAGACATAAAAATCAATTAGTAGACTCATTGTTGGAGCGCGGTTGCCTGTCAGTATACAGAGATACTATAGCGGTCAGTGACCTCAGGACCTCCGACCGGAGCGCGCGCTCCTTGCCGCGAGCGATCCATTCGTTGTCGGTTTTGCAATCAAAAGGGCCTCGCCTCAGTCGCGTGGCGCGCGCGGGGTCGGACGCTCGTGAGTGGATCGCGCGATCGGACGATATGGAAAATTGGCAATGTCATCGTTTAATATCCCTTTATAAGGGGTATAAATGCTTATGGGACTCAAATGACACCAGTTACTCAAATAGAAGTGTGAGAGACGATGCTTGGCGACACATTAGTCGTGAAATGGAATACCCAGTTGAGACATTAAAGAAAAAAATGAAATCTTTGTCGGGAGGGTACCGAAGAGAGAAATTCAGAGAAAAACAAAGTCGGACAACCGCATCAGGTAAGAAAACAATGTTCGATTAGCTACCTTTGTACTCCTTGCCGGCCGCTGGTCTACCGGCACGGGTTTATGTATCTACCTACCTGGTTCATAGCTCGCCTACTCAGTAGTTTATCCGTTGTTAGCCAGGTAGCCTATCCTATCTAGTGCGAAACGTAGGTATAATTGAAATTCAATTTTAAGCTATTGCAGAGCTTTTATCGCGGGCTCGGGCTTTGAGCGCGGCGACCGAATTAAGAAATTCCGTTACGAAAATAAAACACCCCACTCCGCCTACCATGTAGCTCGGCCGAGCGTTCGCTTAACGTATATGTATATGGTACAACTGTACGAAGCTCGCACGGCTCGAGAGGAGCTGCTCCAAAATGTACTAAAAAAAATTAAAAATAATCAAACATTTTTTTATTTGCATAAGTTGATAAAAAATGCTATTGAATAGCTTTACCGCGGCAGTCCCCGAGTGCCACACATTTTTTATGTATTTTCCTGCTTTTGGCTAATTGTGTTCAAACGCATTGGTTGATTGCCATGAAACTATACCTACAGCATAAAAAGAAAAATAAAAAAAACTTTTTTTTTAATTGCATAAGTTGATAAAAAATGCTATGCAATAGCTTTACCGCGGCAGTCCCCGAGTGCCACACATTTTTAATGTATTTTCCTGCTTTTGGTTAATTGTGTTCAAACGAATTGGTTGAATACCGTAAAACTATACAGCACAACGAAAAACTGCTTCGTTTGAAAACCAACCATCAGCAAAAAAATGGAATTTGAAATTTAAGTGCTATTAAAAAGAAGATATTTTCGACAAAACAGGAAAAAATTAGTACATGGACATGAGAAAACAAAGTAATTAAAAACAATTTGACAACAATATGTGAAGTTATAAACAGCGTTAACGCCGAAAAATACGAGCTAGTTCAGCATATACCAAAAAATAAAAAAATATTAATTTATAGTAAAAATAAATTAAAAAATTAATACCCAAGTACTTTACACACAAATAATAACATTAACAGACGACCACGCCACAGATTACTTTAAACTATGTGACCACGCTGCCCAAAACCGCAGTGCATTCTGACTCTTGTGAGTTGGTGGGAACCGCAACACATAGAACCCACGGACATTCCTAGAGGTGAAGAGCATACCTACAACAGTGTTATTATTATTGTACGTCCGCCCTCGTCTAACTTGCTACATAATTTAAAAGTCAATGGTTTAAAGTAATCTGTGGTCCTCGTACAAGTACAGCACATGCACGACGTACGCTAGTGATGCGCATTTGCGAGATATTTTAATCGATTTTCAACAATCGACTAATGACGATGAAATAACCATCTCGACGATTCTCGATGGTTATTTCATATAGTCGATGGTTTAGTCTAACCCGTTGACGTAGATACCTGGACTGCGCCGTAACCTCAAAAATTAACCACTCTCTAGAAAGAGACAACGTTACTTTGTGGACAATACCTGTCAAAGGCCGCACGAGTTTTTCTCTCTTTCACGCTTTGCAGTCAATATTTACTTTGACTGCCTCTGTGGCGCAGTGGGAGTGTATCCGACTTCTACCCAAGAGGTTGTGGGTTCGATACCCTCCCAGGATAAAACTTTGTGTGATGAACATGATGGTTTATTCTGTGTCTGGGTGTTATTTATCTATAATATGTATGTATTTAGAACTAAATAAGTATGTTTATCAGTTGTCTGGTTTCCATAGTACAAGCTCTGCTTAGTTTGGGATCAGATAGCGTTGTGTGAGTTGTCCCAAGATATTATTATTATTACTTTTTAATTAAAAAGGATAGCGTGGTCTTGGTCTATACGTCAATGGTCTAACCTCAAGTCGGATGTCTATTAGTTTAGAAAAACAATCTAATTAACTTAATAGACTTTTTAAAACATCGGAACATTTTTTATGAATTTTTGTGAGCATTCATTTGCTAATATTCGTATACATTAGTGCCATTCGGGATCGAAACAATCGCATTCTTCGATCCATCGACTGTCGATTATTTCGAATAAATCTATTTGGAAGAAATATCAAGTAGCTAGGTTCATGGAACCGTGATTGTTTCGAGTGAATCTATTCGAAAGAAAAAGTCGAATGGGTTCATTCGGAACAATCGAACTTAACTCGCGAGGGTAAGTCGATTATTCACTCGATGATTAATATGGTCGACTGCGATTCATTCGATTGTGGAAACATTTCGGACTCGCCCATCGCTAACGTACGCTCACTAAGGAAGTAAAGCAGGAGGTAACATAACACAACGCACACACACACACACGCACGAATACGCAGTCACGCAAACATGCGCGTTTTGGCATAGACTAAATGAAGGATGTTCTGCTCCCGCTGAGCATTATGACAAATCTTTCTGCAATGATAACGATGAATAAGCGTATTTTATGTTCACCGACTATTAGAGTTAAGACTACATTCGCTAAAAGATTCCGTAGATACCTTCAACATTATGTGTATAATAAAATTATCAAATCATGTTACTTACACATCCTGTCGTTTTATCAGGTTAAATGCAAACTCAGTAAAGACTCCTAACTTGGAATTACTACCAATCGGAAAACCTATTTAGACAACTAGCTTAAGTATAATACTCTGTTACTAACTTGTTATGTCCTTTATTTTGTTAATTATGTATCATAGGTTTGAAGATAAATACTAACCCTGTTTATTTGATTTTTCTTTTCTTTATTTTAATACTAGCTGTCCCGCGCAACTTCGTATGCGTAAATTTTCCCCGTTTTTGGAACATTTCTCGTCGCTGCTCTGCTCCTATTAGTCGTAGCGCGATGTTATACAGCCTATAGCCTTCCTCGATTAATGGGCTATCCAACAAAAAAAGATTTTTTCAAATTAGACCAGTAGTTTCTGAGATTAGCGCGTTTAAACAAACAAACAAACAAACTCTTCCGCTTTATAATATATTATTCTAATATTTTACAAAATACTTCCTTGTACCTACTTATAGTCAGAAACTGTAAGCTGGGCTCCTTGCGGGACAGGCTTAGCCTAGTGCAAGGAGTCACGTCAAATATCACAAATAAGTACTTGCTGTATAGGATAATAATTTTAAACATTAATAACGTGATGTATTTTGTATTTATTTCTGGAAATAAGCTTATTACTTACTTGTATTATCTTTCGCCAAGTTAGTTTAGTAGATAATAGAAATACATGGATTCTTATTTAGTTCGTTGTTTATTGCAGGTGCTGGAGATGCCTATAAATCAAAGTGGTTTGCATATAAGGATTTTGCTTTTTTGACGGATAAAAATGAGACGGGGACAACAAGAGATACTTTACAAAATGTAAGTTAAAAGTAATTTTTTTAGGCATTTTTTGCCAATTACTTTATTAATACAATAATACTATAATATGCAAACTGCGACATCATAATTTGTTATAAATGCTCTCTGTAACGAAGCAATAACAAAGGCCATAATAGTTTTCAAACTATAGGCTAGATGGCGCGAGCGAGGGCTTGACTCGCGTGCAGGAAGGATAGACGAATTTGAGGTTTAGTAACCATAGTCCCGGTTAGATGGTTCAATTCTGGCCCCGGTTTAGCGGTTAAAGCAGCGGTAATATGGCTAAGGCATCGGTCTCGCAATCATGAGGTCGCGGTTTCGAATCCTACCTATTATACTACCGACGTGAACCCACTCCTAACACAAGCCTTTGAGCTTAGCTGGAGGGGATAACAAGATTGCTAGTAATGTGGGATTCTGTGGTATGGCATTAATCGGTTGATGATGTTGGTGCCTGTTCGTTACGCCAGCTCCCAGGTGATAGTTCACCAGTCCTTTTTATTGTATTAATGGATACTGAAGATCTAAAAGTAAGTATAATTACAGCGTAAGCAGTTATCTATACAAATAATGAGATATAATGTTGCTAACAAGACTTTTGTTAATAACACGCATAAATTAGCTTCACTTGTGACTAGGGTTGCTAACCGTACTCTAAAATAGAAAATTGTACTCTATATCATGTAGATGTACTCTTTAATCTACAACACTAATATAGTACGCTAAAATACTCTTTTTAGGGTTCCGTATCTCAAAACGAAAACCTTATAGGATCACTTTGTTGTCCGTCCGTCTGTCTGTTAAGATCGCATTAAAATTAAAACCATAGTTTACAGTCCCTTGTAGTAAAAGATGTGTGAAAAATCAAACACCTAAGTGAAGGATCAACTCGATTACAAAGAAATAAACGGATTTATTTGAGCTATTCCAAACGACCGCACTGTTCAACACGCGAATACAATCTGTCTGCCATCTTTCTATACCCTCTCCATGTCGGAGTGACATTCGCATGACAGATGTCAACGTCATGTGATGTCACTACCGACATTTACATTTTGAATGTCAACCGTCTAAATCAAATCTCAATAACGTTTTTAAGTAGTAACGAGTTAAACTCTGATTAAAATGGAATGAACAATATTAAATAACGGATTAGAATAATATTGAGTCTAACATAAGTTAACGTAAAAAAATACGGCCGTTTATTTTAGAAACTACGAGACTCGATTCCTGATCTATTTACAAGTATAATGTACAAATTTGTACCCTCAGTCCAACTCGCATTTGTCCAGTTTTTTTCTTCTTTCATAGAAATTCTTGATCTCTGTCAACATAAAGTTGTACTTTTTGTAGTCGTACAATTCTTTTAAAAACAATAAAAAAATATTATGTGCTGCTAAAGGTACCTGAAATACATTTTTTTTTAAACTAATTACTTAATACCCTTTTTTATAAGTCCGCACTCTTTATTTACCTTACTACTACTTTAAATCAGATATACTCTATTTCTTCAAATAAAAGTTGACAACCCTACTTGTAATTATCTAAATAACTAACATGTGGTCATCTGGTGGAATCTTGGAAGTCAATAATAACTTACTTCTAATTATCGTATCGCAATGAAATTTTGCATGTGAATATAATTTTATGTATATGTTAATTTTTTGTAAAAGGTTTTCGTAATAAAATTTATTATTATATTATTATTAGTTTGAAAAACAACATAATAACTTAGTAACTTGAAGCTGATATGATGATGGAGTGCAACTCCTCAGAGATGTTTTTGAAGATCAACTTCTAATTATAGTATCGCTATATAGTTCGGAGGACCACACTATACCTAACTTTACAACGTGGAGCTGATGTAATGATTGAGTTTTGACGATCAATTTCAACCCTATAGAATTTTATAAGCTACGGGCGGGTCATATCACGTTAATATTTTTTTTTATGGCTAAATAATTTGTTTATTGCCCGACGTTTCGACCGTATCGCAACCCGTAGCTTTTAAAATTCTATAATGTGTACAAATCGCAAAAGTTTACGAATATACTTTTAGTTTCAACCTTCTTCTAATTATAGTATTACTATGAAATTTTGCATGTGAGTGTAGTTTGAAAGACAACACAATAATTTAGTAGCTGGGAACTGATCTGATGATGGAGCAGAATTTCGACAGTATCGCCATTTATTGGAAAAATAATAAAATATGTATTATGTGTTTGTGGCGCTTTGATAAAGATTGTAGATGTCATGTTATAATAAGGTACATACATATTGTTACGCATTACAGTTGGGTAGTTAAATGCACCTATAATTTTAATTAAATTTCAATAAGTAACGGAAAAAAAAACTTAAACTTTAAGTTAACCATTTAATAAAAAATATAGCTTTGAAACATTTAAAAAAAACACGTTTTTTTTTATAAAAATCGCACTAAAAAGAATAAAAAAATTGCGCAAAACTCTGAACTACGTAATATTAACACAGAGTAAAGATTTGTTTGCTTGTTTGCTGATAAAAATAATCTCAACGAAAAGTACTGGGCTTATTAAGACACTTTTCGAAATAACCATTACGAAAATACGCGGCCGCGGGCGGAACCGTTAGGTACATTTTGTACTTAGTAGATAGGTACATTGTCTAGGTATTACATAGAACAATTTAATAGTTACCTTAGCAAAGAGGCACAGAATTATCGTACGGTGGGGAACCCTGAGTAAGTAAGTCTGCACTCACACACACACACACACACACACACACACACACACACACACACACACACTTGTGTGTACTTGGGTGTGGGTCTTTGTGTGTGTCAATTGTATATCTTCCCCTCCCCATTGCATAGGGCTTGTTTGTACCCAGACGTTTTGTTTGGGCATTAGACCTACAAAATGTATCAAAATGAGTCATGGTTAAAAATAACAAATGGCATGATAGTCAGACTGCAAAATGAGGGAACAATCGCAATAGTAATTCCGGCTTTAGCAAAAAGAAAGAGTGAGAAAGTATCAGAACTATGCCGACGCCATGTGTGTAAGAAGGATGGCAGATGGATCGAAGTTGTCGCTCGCCACAAGAGACTACCGGTCGCTATAACCTTGTATTGAGGTTCAACTGAAGCGCTTCGTTTCTTTTTAAAATTACAACATATAAATTACTGGAACGTCACATATTCAGATTTACCTTTGAAGATAAACATCCTCTCTATGAAGTATTAAGTTAATTTTTATATTTCTTAAAGCAGTGAATTAGGTATTTAGAAGTTATTTTCATTGATATAAAATAATAGTAGTAAGCCAGCTAGAATTCTTGTTGTGAACTAGCGTGTATAATTATCGAATTTTCTCTATTGCTAATTGCTGTATAAAGAAAATTTTACTTCAATCAATCAATCAATACTTTATTTGTGAATATAGGTACAGTACAGTTCTTGTTAGTGTTATAAAGATTCATAACAAACTTGTTAGTAAATATTTTTATTTGACAAAAGATAGATATTATCTTAAAAATAGTTGTAAAAGACAGATAGCTGTTTCGCTATCTTTTTATATTAATACTTCAGCCAAGAATTTGGCTACTCAAGTTGCTTCTATTGAGCAACAAAATTATGACATTCATTTTAACTTAGCCAACAATTTGGCTAAAGCACCTGACATTAATAATGATAATTTATGTATTAATAATAATTATAATATTGACATACCGAATAATTTAAATTAAATTTTAAGACAATAGAGAGTACCTCTTGCACACATACTTGTGCACTACCACTTGAAAATTATTCTGTTATGTCAAAACAGAACAATAATTATATTAATAAAATTAACCTGGTGCATCAGAATATCAGAGGAATGACAGGAAAAGACTTGGAATTGGAATTGTTCATGAATGCTGAAGCTATTGATATTTTATGTATTACTGAACACTGGCTAAAGAGCGATCAGTTCATGTTTAATTTCAACAATCACCAGGTAGGCAGCTCGTTCAGCAGGGAACTGGCTATACATGGTGGTTCACTAATATTAATAAATAAAAATCTTAAATTCAAAGAACGCCGTGATATTGTTAACTTCTCTGTTGAACGTAGCATAGAAATAGCCTGTGTAGAGTTGAAGCGGTTTATTGTATTGACTGTGTACAGACCACCTTCAGCACAATATCATATTTTTGAAGATGTTATGGATGAAGTCTTGCATAAGGTAACAAACCTTAATAAAAATGTAATAATATGTGGCGACTTTAATGTTAATTTATTAGAGAATACTACTTCAAGTATGAGGATTTTAGCTCTATTCAAATCATTTAATCTGTGTAATTTATTTTTAGAGCCTACCCGCATAACTGCCACTACAGCCACATGTTTAGATAATATATTTACAGATATTATTGTAGATAACAAGAGAGTAATTAATCAAATGGATTCTGACCACTGTGGTCAACTTATTTCTTTTGATATTAAAAGTAGAAAAGTAACTAAAAAATGTATAACTGTTATCCCTAAAACTGTCAGTCGATTTGAGAGTTTCAAAAGCCGCCTCATTTGTAACCCTCCACTGTTGAATGAGGACAGTGATCCTAACATTTTATATAAAACATTCTTTAATAAATTTTGTCATAATTTCGATTCGGTTTTCACTCCCAAAACGATTATGGTTAAGGGGAATGCAACTTTTAGTGAGTGGGCTACTGTCGGCCTACATAAAAGTAGAAAAAGATTATATGAGCTGTATGATGAACGAAAGTATAACTGTTGTGAAAGATTTCAAGCTTATGTAAGAAATTATGCTAAAACATTTAGGCAGACTTGCAAAACAGCAAAAGCTTGCTACCTTAGTTCACAAATTAAAAACAGTGATAATAGAATTAAAATGACTTGGGATATTATAAATAGTGAGACCGGAAGAGTCAGAAGTCAGAATAATGATTACTGTCTTAAAATAGATAGTAAAACCATCACATCGGACATAGAAGTAGCCACTGCATTTGAAAAATTCTTTACTGACATTCCAGTCTCCACTACAAAGTCATTGAATTCCTCACCTATTGTTGCTGAGTCTATCTTGATTAAAAATGTTAATAAATGTGACATCACTTTTCAATTTGATTATGTTACACATATAGATGTCATAAAAGCTTTTAATTCTATTAATGTTAAGAAGACTACCGACCTCTGGAGTAACTCAGTTGTGATTACTAAGTCTATAATTTCTTTTATCGCGCAGGACTTGGCTTTTATATTTAATAAATGTATAGATTGTGGTGTATTTCCTGATTTAATGAAATATAGTAAAGTAATACCATTGTATAAATCGGGTAGTATGTCTGACCCCACTAATTTTAGACCCATATCAGTACTACCAACATTTAGTAAAATCTTTGAAAAAATAATATATGATCAGATGCAGAACTTCTTTTACAAAAATAAATTATTACACTTTAAACAATTTGGTTTCACTAGGGGTCGCTCTACAACCGATGCTGGTGTGGAGCTTTTAAAACATATTTTTGACGCCTGGGAGGAATCGCAAGATGCTTTAGGCGTCTTTTGTGATTTATCTAAGGCATTTGACTGTGTTCTGCATGAAACATTAATCAGGAAATTGCAACATTATGGTATTAAAAACACAGCTCTGAATCTTCTTACGTCCTATCTGAGTAACAGGATTCAGAAAGTTGATGTTAATGGTAAACGCTCCCCGGGGTCTGTGGTCAAAATGGGAGTCCCACAGGGTTCTATTCTCGGGCCGTTGTTGTTTTTAATTTACATAAACGACTTACCATATTTAGTAAATAATAATTATGAGATAGTCCTGTTTGCAGATGATACATCACTCTTATTTAAATTAAAACGCCAGCAAAAAGACTTTGAAGATGTAAATATGGCTATCTCAAAAGTGGTTAACTGGTTTGATGTTAACAATTTACTCTTAAACGAGGGCAAGACTAAATGTATTCGCTTTATAACACCTAGCGTGAAACCAGTAAAAACCACTATAAAAATAAAAGAAGATGAGTTGAACCCTGTAGAGACCACAAAGTTTTTAGGAATTACTCTAGATTCTAAGCTTCAGTGGGGCCCACATATAAGTGAATTGTCTAATAGACTCAGTTCTGCAGCGTACGCAGTTAGAAAAATTCGTCAGCTAACAGACGTTGAAACAGCGCGATTAGTTTATTTTAGTTACTTTCATAGTTTAATGTCGTACGGTATTCTACTGTGGGGGAATGCTGCCGACATTCAAACCATTTTTGTTCTGCAGAAGAGGGCTATTCGATCAATTTACGATCTTAGTAGTAGACACTCACTTAGAGAAAAATTTAAGGAAATCAATATCATGACTGTTGCATGTCAGTATATCTATGAAAACCTTATATATGTTCACAAAAATATTGATAGTTTCTGTAAGAAATGTGATATACATAATATTAACACGCGGAACAAACATAAACTTGTTGTACCAGCGTCAAGGTTACAAAAAGTAAACAAATCATTTCGGGGCCAATGTATACGTTTCTACAATAAAATCCCTAGCGATATTCAAAAATTAAGTCGTAATAAATTTAAGTGTACCATTAAGAAAAAATTGTGTATGAAAAGTTACTACTCAATAATTGATTATATGGAAGACAAAAACGCTTGGGATTGAACTGCTTTCTCTCACAGGCTATTAAAATGTACTTTAAGATTATATGTATATATACATATTTACTTTGTAAGAAGTGAAGTATTGTGTTTGCTGAATACGTTTATATATATTCATTTTAGAGTTACAAATAGTATTATTATTTAGTTATCCTTATTTTATAAACGATTACACTCACCAAACACAATGGTTCATTCAGTAAAATTTATTTTTGTAAAGAAAAACTTGATGATTTTAAAAGAGTGGCACATGAGTTTCTTGGCAGCTTCTTCTCATGAGCTTTACACTTGGAACTGCCACCTAACCTCATTTTGTTTTTTTTTTTCAAACAATCATAATTTTATAAAATTTTTAGTATGTTTTAATTTGACGTTTTCAAATAATCATTAACCTGATTTTACGAAATAAAGATATTTGACTTTGACTTTGACTTTCACTTTATTCTGCCAGAGATTGGCGTACAAAATTGTGGTTAGTAGAAGGTTAAAAAGTTTTAAATTATAAAATTAAAACAATCACAAAATAGCTTGATATACCAAATTACATTCATAAGTCGAAAATAACAAATTACACATGTCAAAGTTAATTAATATAATTACGAACGAATAAAAATATAAGTGTAGTTTAATAAAGTGAAAGTTTTATTTTTATTTCATTGCTTTACAATTAAATAAAAATAAAACTAAAAAAATGTCATAACAAAACCAGATAAATAAAACAATGGTGATAATAATAATAATGTCACAAAAGCAAATTTTAATATCACAAACATTTTAATTATAATGTAAAACCATTTAAAATTTATCATTAAAAAAATCCGGTACAGAATAGTATGCCTTTTCAATTAAGAATATCAGTAGGTCTCTTTTAAAAACATGATCATTTTTTACGAGTCTTATTGATTTTGGTATATGATTATAAATCTTAGGAGCCATGGATAAGATACTATTATGATGCATCGTGGTTCGGCATCTGACCAAGTGAAGTTTATCCATTCTTCGGGACGAAGTTATTTGAGAAAACTTATCAATATTTCCCCTTACAAACAATGCTGTCTCAAAATATATATAAAGACGGCATTGTTAAAATTTTTAAATTCTTAAAATGTTGTTTGCAGCTATCTGTCTTTCGTAAATTTGCAATTGCCCTAATACATCGCTTTTGTGCTAAGACAACTTCTCTTCCGTCTTACCAATTATAATAATAATATGTTGGGACAACTCACACAACGCTATCTGATCTCAAACTAACCAGAGCTTGTACTATGGAAACCAGACATCTTCTATCTCTCTCATATTATAAATAAATAACATCCAGACATAGATTAAACCATCGTGCTCATCATATAAAGTTTTATACTGGGTGGGGATCAAAAACACAGGCCATTATACTAACAGGCCAGTTGTTGAAAATCTGCTGGGTCTGTGGTTTGTTTGTATGGCACGATGGTTTTTAATTCTCAACGGTAGCCGTTTATATCTAACACTCATTCTTCTCACAGTCATTTTATTTAGTACCTACTTATGTTAATGTTTAATTTGTGTTTCTCTTTATAAGTGAATTGTATTCTTTTAGAGAAATAAATGTCTTAAACCTTAAACTATGTTCGATATTTTAAATTTTGGTCACGACATTGCGATAATACAATGTTTAATTATTTAAGTAGTCAAATAGTATATTATGTCCAATACTTTTTGATACTTTAAGCTATTCTCATTATTATCTAAACATCACTTTAGCAAAGCGACAATTTTAAAAGTAAAAGCACACGTTTTTAATAACGTGATTGAAAATAAAACCATCTTTGTGGTACAATAATAATATATTGATAATAATAATAATATCTTAGGACAACTCACACAACGCTATCTGATCCCAAACTAAGCAGAGCTTGTACTATGGCAACCAGACAACTATTATACATACTTAAATATTTCTAAATACATACATATTATAGACTAGCTGTGCCCGCGACTTCGTTCGCGTGGAAGTTGGGTTTATATTAAGGTAGTTTATATTACAATTCAACTTCTGTGTAAAACATATTGTAAATATGCTCCACAATGGTCTGTGGCATCTATGGATATTTGGGCCTAGCTTTAATCAGGGCCCAACATATGGCAGGGCAAGCCAAGCAAATGCCCAGTGCAGCAAAATGAAGGGCGACAAAGTTTATGGCGCCAGACGGTTAGAAAACAAATTATTAAAATTCCCACGACACCTTGACAAAAAAGTGATTTGCATCACATCAAATACTATTAATATTGAAAAATTGCCCCACCACGCGAGTACTGGGGCGGTTTCGAGTAAGCAAGCAGCTTAGTTAGTTAGTTAGTTAGCAAGCTCGAAACCGCCCAATTACTCGTGCGAAATTTTGAGTTAAGGAGCTTCGATTCTGACTCCGATAGGTCTAAAATTCCGATTGATTTTAAACCTCCGACTCCAACTTCGGCTCCGACACTTTTAAATCGGACCTTTTAATCGGAGGTACCTAGCCGCTCCTTCAAGATAATTTATACATAGGTAATAAAGGTATGATGGAAAAAACTCTCACAGATTCCCTATGATCGCAGGTTATGTCCTGCCCGAGCGATCTTTTCCGAGTCTAAAGTACACCTACTTTGTGTCCGTGTTTGTACCGCGGGAATGCCATGTTTAAACAAACAAACAACATTCAAACGTTTCTAAAAGATATACTCAGATATCTTTTTTTGTGTTTAAATACTATTTCTAAACTTATTTCAATATTTTTTTTCACTCACTTTAGAAGATTAAAATATTATTTTATAATGTCTACATTGGTGAATTTAAAAATAGGTGTGTCAACCTGTCGCAAATTAAGATCATCATATATTCATATCTACGTAAGAATTTCAGTTTTTTTTTTAAATCAATTTTCCTGATTCTTTTTAATTTGTATTTAAACGCCATCTATTTTCAAAACTGGATAAGTTTATTTTTATACTTGATGATTTTATATTAAATTATCATGCATATTAAACGTAGGTAAGCAAGGTATTTAACCTTAAATTATTCACGCGATCAAGACCCGTAATACATATATTTTCATAATGTGTACAAATCGCGAAAGCTTATCAACATTTGTAGGTAAGCAATTTTGGCACTCAGAAGAAATCGAATCACAGATGGCGCCACGTGTTTTATTTTGATGTAACGCGGACTTAATCTTTCATTTTTTTTAAGCAATTAACATTTATAATTTCTAGAAAATATCAAGTAATTACTGTTTATTTGTAATGTAATATTGTTTTTCATTTCTACATTTATAACATAATCACTATTCATGCAAAACAATGATAAAGGTGCCTATTGGAAGTGATTATTAATATGAAAATTTGTTAAACAAAGTAAACATGTTAAAGTCGAAAATAAAAGCTTGTATAAATAAGTATACATTTAGAAAAATACTTAAAAAAAAGAATAAAAATAATTTTAACACAACACAAAAAGAGACTCGCAATTAGGGAGTCGATCCTCCGACCTCGCTCGTTTAATACCGCTACTTGTGCCAATAGACCACCTCAGCTGATGCAAACACGATTAAAATAGCTGATCTTAGGAAATTGAAAATGTTGTGTTTAGCTCCTAATAGTTTTAGCGTGAAGTTATTGTTTCCATGGGTTACAATTGTAAATAATGTCTTATTGTGGAAAAAATTGTGGAAAACCATAATGGTTCGACAAAACATACGTTGCTGCTCACTCCCCATAGACGATAGCATAATGATTTTATAGTGCAAGTAATGACCTATAGTATTTACAATAAAACTGCAAATTTTCATGAAGATCCGTCAAGTAGTTATTGTTTTATAACGATAAATAGCTACAGACATTATCCGTCATTGCTTAGCTCCTATGGGAAATAGCGTGATAAATTATAGCATATGTTAATCCAGACTTATTAGAATACACATACAAAATTTCAACCGAATCTGTCCAATAGTTATTGCGTGATGCGTATTCAAACAAACAGACAGACAGACAGACATTTCTAAAAATGTAGGAATGTGTTTAAATACTCTTTTCGAACATTTCCCAATTTTTTTTTTCACTATGTTCGGCCATGTACAGACACGTGAAATTTACAATTTTATTATATGTATAGATATAGATAGATAGCATGATTCAGTATTCACGCGCGATGGCTTATTAATAGCGTATTTCATGTATAACTTTTGTGTTTCTATACCCATTTCTATTAGTATTTTTTATGGAATAGTTAATTAAGTTAACTTTTTTAATTAGGAATGACTGAGAGTGTTATAAACGTAAGAGTAGACAAATGTAATCAGAAAGCTTCGAACTACTAAGCTATCGGGAGTTACACGTGATATTGTGAGTCAACCATAAAAGATAGACATATGCTGTCGTGGGATATTTTTTATATAATTTTAAGGAGAACATTTCCGTCATACATGATTTCTGTGTAGCTTTAACCATTACGGTTGTACACGCGACGAAAGCTTAAAAAATGGAGTAACTTCTCCCGTTTTCCTTCACTGCTCTGCTTCTATTGATTGTAGCGTGATGAAAAGTATACTATAACCTACTCAGGAGTATGAAAAATAATTGTACCAAGTTTCGTTAAAATCCGTCGAGTAGTTTTTGTTTCTATAACGGTTATACAGACAGACAGACAGACAGACAAAAATTTTACTGATTGCATTTTTGGCATCAGTATCGATCCCTAATCACCCCCTGATAGTTATTTTGGAAATATATTTAATGTACAGAATTGACCTCTCTACAGATTTATTATAAGTATAGATAAATAACACCCAGACACAAATAAACTATCGTGCTCATCACACAAAGTTTTATCCTGGGTGGGGATCGTACCCACGACCTCTTGCGTAGCAGTTGGATCGGATACACTCCCACTGCGCCACAGAGGCAGTCATAAGACAATAAGCATTCAACTTTAAAAATCAATGCCGTTATTACAAGGCTACCGCGTAGTGATAACTTCTTATGGGAGGGTAGACCACTTCGTTACGTAACGCGTTACGGCGCCAGTCTGTCTGGCTTCCCTTTCTCTCATGCATACGGCAGCGGTAAGCAGGCTCCTCCTATCTCACTCTCGCGCTAGTCGTATTTCGGCAGACGCTTCCCTCTCTCTCTCTCTCTCTATCCTACTCAGTGTTGTGTGCGATAGACATAATTATACTGTTGGCAGTGAGATTATAGGTAACTAAAACTATCACACTTTTTGATAGTGATTATAAAAATATTATGAAACAGGCAGAAGATGATCCTCGGAACATAACAGAATCTCCTAATGAAAGGTAAGTTTATTACAGTTGGATCAACGTAACCAGTAATTTGACCGGATTGAAGTTAGGTTCATATCACTTTCGCGCATGTCATAGAGATGCGACCCTAAAATTACTTACTAAAACATTTATCGATTAATCGATTAAACATAATTAATCATGTTTAATCGATTAAAAATACTAACAAATTTTTTATTCAACAATATAAAAATACTAAATTTTTGAGTTCATAAAAGTTTAAATTTAAAACAGTTACAGTAAATACTAAAGAAAGTTTGAAAAACAATTTATTTATGAAAAAAATCACAAAAAACATGAGTTAGTTATACTAATTATGACAATGTAATGCGTAATCGCATCTCTAATTCTCTTGGTTTAGTTACCGCCCCCGCCCCCGGCTTCGTGTCACGATTTACTACAAAAAAATGCAACTGCGCAACCACTTTTCGCCAACTTCAATCCGGTCAAGTTACGTTGATCCAACTGTAATTTAATATAATACGATTATTGTAAACAATATATATACAAAACAGCATTAAATCTTTAAATTTCCTTTCAAAACAAAAACACGCATTGGCTTGAGGGGCGCGTGTATATATATCTATATTTATATATATGTATATTTATATAATCACTTGTCCTGACTGACTGACTGATTCATCAACGCAGAGCCTAAACCGCTAGGGTTACAAACATAAAATTTTGGCATCTGATGCCTTTTAAGTAGTTGGTATCCACTAAGATAGATTTTATGAAATTCGTCCCCTGAGAGGGTAAAATAGGGTAGTTTGTAAAAAACTTTTTAACAAAAAATATTACCGACTTCAAAAATAAATACAAGGCAACTAAAAAGCAAAAAATAATATACCTAGAATAACAAAAACAAATTAAACATTTTGAAGTTGGTGCCATGAAATAGTAGTCTTTATGTTTTATTCGGCACCAACTTCAAAATGTTTAATTTGTTTTTGTTATTCTAGGTATATTATTTTTTGCTTTTTAGTTGCCTTGTATTTATTTTTGAAGTCGGTAATATTTTTTGTTAAAAAGTTTTTATTTCTCACTTTTTAGTGGGTTGGTTTATAATTCACTTAAGTTACAATAGGCTTATGTCATCTGCTCAAATCCTTTTACGAAATATTGCTTGCCCCGATGCAGGGCCGTTAATTGTTGAGGAGTTCACTATCAGCTTTATTACATTGTATAATAGTAGTATATCGAGATTAAAGTGCTACTCAATACCATATTAAAGTACTTAATTGAATCGCAAACTGTGAAATATTGAATAGGTCTGCTCGTAATTTTTGGTCTTCATCATCAGTTCCACTCCACCAATTGTTGTTTTTTAAGAGTAAATGCACGAATCACTATGAAATATACCTAAATCACTGTAGTTGTGCTTTTAATATTTTAAGAGTTCCCTCGATTTCTCCAGGATCCCATCATCAGATCGTGATCTGATGGCAATGGGACCAACTTGGAAGTATACCCTTTCAAATACAAAAACAATTTTTCAAATCGGTCCAGCCGTCTTTGCGTAATCGGTGAACAAACATACAAAAAAAAAAAAAAAAAAAAACACAGACGAATTGAGAACCTCCTCCTTTTTGAAGTCGGTTGATAAAACGCTGTCAGTTTTGAAGTTAGATCGGTGAAATTTTGTATTTAACTTTTTCGTTTAAAATAAAAAAAAACACGTGTTACAGCGTTTTTGTTAGCGTTTTTAGAAAATCAGCGACTGACGGGCTAAAATAAGGGTTACAGGTTTATGTAAAACTCCGTCACAAGATTATTTTTTATAAGGCGGTTTTGAAATAAACGAAAGAAAAAATAATAAATATTTTTTTAGGGTTCTCCGATTTTGATAAAATTAGATATATAAATATGACCACACCTTTCTGTCACACCCTGTATATATAGTGTTATTGATACCAGCATATATTTAAACGTTCAATATTTATTAACAAATTATTATTTTAGCGCTATTCAAGTTGCTGCAGATGTTTATCAGCAACAGACTCAACAACAGTCGCAACGAAATAAACAGTCAACACAAACACGACCATATACAAATGCTGAACGCCAAAGAAGATACAGAGAAAGGAGAAAAGCTGATAAAATGAATGCATGTAATACATTCAGTCAATCTAGCGACGTTCAGCCACAACAAGAAAAACTACAACATGATGTTCAAACAAATAAACATCAACCACAGTCTAATGCTGAACGCCAAAGTAAAGAAAATTATTACGTGAACAACAACAGCAACAACAAATAGAATATATTAATGCAATCACAGTGCTGAGTAATACACCACATACATCTAGTAATCATCAACTGCAAAAGTAATAATTTTATATTATCCACATAATTAAATGCATCTTAAAGGTTCATTTCCGTGCATCGCGGCCGATCGCGAGCCACGCGCGGCTTACGACGAAGGGCTCACGCGCGCGGCCGATGCGACAATAGTCAGAGTAAGAGAATGTATGATGCCGTTTCCGAGGTATGCGACAGACGCGCGCGGCCGACGACTGTCGTAGGCTGCGCGCGCACTCTGAATATTGTCGCATCGGCCGCGCGTCAGCCGCTTGTCGTAACCCGCGCGCGGCTCGCGATCGGCCGCGATGCACGGAAATGAACCTTTAAACCGAATTATTAATATTAAATATTTTGTGATTTATGTTACAATTTTAGTGTCGACCAAGCTGAACGTGCAAGAAAACGACATTTAAACAAACAACGACAAAGCAGGTTTAGAGCAAGGCAAAGATTTGAATCGCTTAGTACATCTTTGCATCAAGCACAGGCTGAAAGGTTTTTTTTGTTATTGTTATAAAATAATAATATTGAATGCAACTTTGCAACTTAATAATCAAAAGGCTTTTGAAGAATTCATTTGGTCATTATTGTAACGATTGCGACTGTTTATGGTTTAAAAAAGATTTACATAATATTTCAGATAATCAAAATAATAAACCACTCCTTTCTGTATTTGGTATTTCTGTATTCTGGAGTGGTTCATTTGACCATACATTTTACGCCTGAAAAGGACTTACACAAAACCATGTTTGTTTTGAAGATAAATGACTACTCTATTATCCTGTATAATTCTTTTTCCCATAAAACTTTGTCTAATTGAAATACGAGATATTTAAAATGGAAATTCATAACAGAAAACATTACTAGCAATCCCGTTAATCCCTCTAGCTAAGCTCAAATGCTTGTATTAGTTGCACAAAATTTCGTTCTTACCCAATATATAGATACACAATTCGACCGGTATTATTATTAACGAGAAAGACAACACCTATTGTGTTTAGAAATTGTAGCAAACAAATATTGGTCAGATAGGAAAAGTGTTAGCTAGTCCACAGATAATATAATACTAGGCTTGTCATAAAACACAACGAAATATTAAATATCATCATAATTATTGTAGATTTCCGCGGCCAGATAAAGAAAAGAGAGAAGAATGGATTAAATTTGTTCGAATAAATCGCCGCGAGCAAACGTTGAAACCGTCTGAAGACTCGCGCATTTGTTCTTTGCACGTTAAAGAAAGCGACAAATATACCACCAAAACCGGTCGAACTTACCTAAAGAGATCTGCGGAACCGTTTGATGTAAGAAATAATAATCATTAATATACTTATTACATTTTTTGTTTATGTATGGTGATAATTTTATTGCGTTGTGCAACTCTGTGTTTTTATCAGAGACTATTATCGATTTTTCGCTTTTTTTTATTTACATCACTAATTTAGCAGAAAACTATTACTACTATTACAGGTAAAAAAAAAAACATAGCTTTCTAAATAGATTAACATTGACTGCCTCTGTGGCGCGGTAGGAGTGTATCCGACTGCTACGCAATAGGTCGTGGGTTCGATCCCCACCCAGGATAAAACTTTGTGTGATGAGCACGATGATTTATTCTGTGTCTGGGTGTTATTTATCTATAATATGTATGTATTTAGAAATATATAAGCATGTTTATCAGTCGTCTGGTTTCCATAGTACAAACTCTGCTTAGTTTGGGATCAGATAGCGTTGTGTGAGTTGTCCCAAGATATTATTATTAACATACACATACGTACTTAACCCGACTTAGGAGTTTTTGTTGCTAGCGGTACAATTTTGACAAGTGCAGAGGGAAGTTGACGCGATCGCGATTATCTTCTCATTTGAAACGCATAATGTACATGCGAATATGACACTTACGGCAAAAAAAATACGTTTCTAAATAGATCAACATTGTTACAGCACCCCAGGTGCAGTCAAACAGCATAACGTGGCTTTATACAAAGCAGGGCTGACATTTTATACGTTTTACAAAAAGAATTTCAATGTCTACTACGATGTTGAAGTAGGGTGACCATCTTCATCGTCATCATCATCAACCTCAGGTCTCTCCAATTGCACGCCACTTTGTTCTATCTTCGGCTTCTCGCATCCAGCTCCTGCCAGCCGTTTTGCGTAAGTCATCACTCCACCTGGCCTGAGGGCGTCCTACACTACGTTTGTCGTGACGCGGTCTCCATTCAAGAATTCGTTTACCCAACGGTTGTCGGTTCTTCGGCGGTTATTGGGGTGCACCGCTGTCGGTTCCGGTAGTACATGTTCATTGAACATGACCTTGGTTTTATCCAAGTTCATCAGTAGGCCGATGCGTACAGAGGAGTCAGCCAGGTCATTCAGCATCTGTTGTAGGTCCTACCATCTTAATAAAGCTTAATTTTGTTATGACTTTATACTTAACTAGCTGTGACAATGTGCTTTTTAGCCTATGTGTTAATCCAGGGTGTCAGCTAACTCCATACCAATTTTTATTAAAATCGCTCCAGCCGTTTAGACGTGAAGAAGTAACAAACATACACACCCATACACTCACAAACTTTCGCCTTTATAATATTAGTGTGTTAACGGCAGTATTGAGATATAATTTAATAGAGAACTATATTTTGTTTGCTTATGTTTCTGGAACTCGGCGGACGGTCCCGCGGCGAATCTATTCAGTTATGTTTTTTTTTCTTATTTAAAAAAGATAACTAGCTACGTGGGACTGTGGTTACACATTACTTTCAATCCTGTTAATCCCTCCAGCTAAGCTCTATGGCTTGTGTTAGGAGTGGGATCACGTCGGTAGTATAATAGACAAGATTCGAACCCACGACCTCACGATTGCGAGACCGATGCCTTAGCCATTAGGCTGCCGCCGCTTTTTTAGGTACTTACTTAAACTTTATTGCTATGTACTATTTCTAATACTTGTCAGGTGATACAGACTTCGCGAACATTAGTTTTTTTATAGGTACCTACAGCTCAACGTTTTGTCCGTGGCCTGTGACAAATTGCCGCGGAAAATTGTTATGCCATTTGTAAATTTCAGAAAATAATATCTAGTAGCGTTATACAAAATGGCGACAATTTACATACGGCAAAGGCTTTTTGTAAACTTGTTATGCTATTTGCCTTCGATAGATGTACTATTGAGAGACGGTGCTGCCATTGCCACCCCTCCCAATCTCCCCCTGTGGACGCCATATTTAAAACTAGCTGACCCGCACAACTTCGTCTGCGTAAATGTTCCTCCTTTTTGCAACATTTCTCATTGCTGCTCTGCTCCTATTGGTCGTAGCGTGATGTTATATAGCCTATAGCCTTCCTCGATAAATGGGCTATCCAACAGTAAAATAATTCTTCAATTTGGACTCGTCGTTCCTGAGATTATCGCGTTCAAACAAACAAACTCTTCAGGTTTATAATATTAGTATTTTTTTTTAATGATGACTCCCGCATTATGGTACAAGCCCTGTGTCGCGGGGGACTTTACAAACATACAAGTCACGGACACAAAGTACACCCAGACTCGGAACAATAATTTGTGGATCACATAAAATGGTGTCCCGTATGGGAATCGAAACCACTTGCGTAGCAGTCGGACATACTCCCACCGCGCCACAGAGGCAGTCGTTAATGGAACGGACGTAATATTTATTTTCTTTAAACTATGTAAGAAACTTTTTTCTTTATTATAATATTATTAGTATTCTTTATTATTTAATAAATACCAAACAGAAGTAAGTAAATAGGCAAAATATATGAATATTCAGTCAGACGTGTTATTTTTTTAACTAAAACATATCTATAATACTAAATAGTAAAATAAAGTGCTTATGAGTTCATTAGAGCAGGTAGGTACTTTTGTGTAATAATAATGACACCTTTTTACGAATATGGCAATCATGGTGGGAAATGTATTGTAATAAACAAGGGACAGACAATTAGACTACAACCTATGGTACTTAGGTCTACGCCATAGGCCATCTTGGTGCGTCACAACTGTGTTAATTACCTATACCATCGTGAAATAGTGATATTAAGACGCTGACAACAGCTACTGAACTTCGATGTTTCACTATTTTAGCCACGCCCACTATTTCTCCGATGTCCTAGTGCCATTGATAAAGGACGGTAAAAACAGCGAACTACCAACACAAGGACGCGGTCAATAATAAACAATAAACCAATAGATGGCGCTTTATTTTTTGTTCTATATGAAGAACTAGAAAGAAATTAGACAGGGCGATTAAAAAAAGCAATAAATATTTTTTATACGTTTGTATTTTTAATTATTTTAGGAGACTTTATTTGCTATGAACTTCAAAACAATATAAAAGAAAGAAAAATAAAACTCGAAAATATATTAGCAACATTTTAAATATTTTCGCATAATTATAATTTATTTGCTCTCGGATATTTGCCGGAACAAACAGACAGACAGACAGACAAAAAAAAAACTGTATTTTTGTTATCAGTAATTATTATGGATATATGTTATCCATAATAATTAAAATATATGCATAAAACTGTTATTTTGATATTACACACAGACTCTTCAATTTTATTTATTTGCACAGATAGTTAATAATATATATTATTTTTTATTAATAATATTATTATTTATTTGACATAAGGTAAATTTAGAGCTGAAGATAATTCTTCCAAGTTTGAAGTCCTCCGAAAATTGATAACATACCTGCTACAGCACAATAATTGACTGGTAAATAATTTTCGTCACTGGAATCACTTTTAATGATAAATTTTAAATTGCACATCCTACACAAAAGAGTGAACTTCGACAAGAATCCATTTATGTTTTCTCCTACCAAATTAATGTGTTTTAAATTACAACCCAAGGGTTTAGGGGTAAGGTAAGAAATATTCTGAAGATTTAAAAATAAATGCGATAAGTTTATTCGTCGTCCGATGTAATAATAATAATAATATTTATAAGGATTTTTTGTTGTGCAGGGTGACTTCTAGCAGTCTAAAAAAAAATAATACTTAAAGCTTACCTATGCGTTGGTAACTAAATACTAACTGCCAGATTTTATCTTCGACAACCTGTTCAAAATAATAATATTTACCTCAAGTTTAGGAATATTATCGGTGGATTCAACTGTCTCAGATACCTTTGCCGATACTTCAAACCAGTGATGGAAAAAAACTATGACTCACAATAACATAAGAAGTATAAGAACGATCATGAGGAAGTTTCATATCACTTGGGCATCATCTTTACCTGGTAACATTTTCTAGAGGAATTATAACATCACTTTCTAATGTAACTGCAACAGCCACATTTCCTAATCTGTACAAAATATTTATTACATTTAAACTTAGAAAAACTTTCTTCAGCACTAATCTTACCTATTATGTCTAACTAGCTGTAGACTAGCTGTGGACGTAGCCTAAGTTACTCCTTACATCATTTAGCTGTCTGACAGTGAGTCCTGTCAATCTCCGTACAGCCGTTTTGGAGATTTGTCGAAACAAACACACAGACAGACAGCCAGATAAAAAAAAACTGTATTTTTGTTTTAAGTACTATGCGTACTTTCATAGCATTTAGTAAAAAACTGATATTTTGACATTAGGAACAGACACTTCAGTATGTATAGATCACCATATATAGGTAAAAAATACTAAAACCTACACAACTATTTGTATGGAAAGGGCAAGAAACAATGGATAAAGCTACAAGTATTTTAGGAGTATTTTCCTATTAGGCCAGTTCTAAGATAGTCGTAGGTCTATGCAAATGTGATAGTTTATCATTATACTTGTTTGTAACTATCTTTCAAAAATGTAAAGGGGATCCTCTTTGTCCATGTGGCGATTCTTTTTGTGTAATGTGTTAATGTAATATAAATAATAAAATTATTATCTATATTAGTACCTATGTAGGTACTTATTACAAACTTATTGGTGAAAAACTTTCCGAAGTTTCACCTGCTTCTGAACTATTCGCCAAACGTCTCTTTTTACTGAAAAGATAAAAGAAAATATTAAAAATAAATACAAAAATTGAACAGGCGAACCTAGGTTTCGAACTCGAAACTTGATATTCTGAACCAACGCAGATACCGCTAGACCAAACGAGCTTCACAGTTGCAGATGAATTTTCGCTATACGTTGTACAAAACAGCTTAGTGTAGCTTTTTGGTTTGGTTACGATTTCACTTCTGTTCGTGCAATATTTTGTCAATATGAAAAATATAATACTTACTTTATTACTTCCATGAGATGTTTTTGTTTGTTGGTATAGAAGCGCTTTTTGCTGGCCTCCGACATTTTTGTTTGTTTCCCAATTATAGTAACAAATATTTTTAAACTTAGAACTAAATATATTTAAATTAACAACTTAGATAGTATAAATTAATAGTATATTTATTAAACTTATATTCTTTAGCAATGTCTATAATTTTTCAAACAACAAACAAAATATGAAGTGAATGGATGGCGAGGCAAAGCGACATACGTCCGTCTAGCTGCGCGTCTCTGCGATCACTGTCAGATTGCTTATAAAAGAAAGAGAAGCGCGATCACGCAGCGCTCGTAACTAATTATAAACCATAAAACAATTAATTACTTGAAAATAAGTCGAGTAGTCGAAAATAAAAAACAACCCGATTCTGTATTATAACATGATACTTTATTGTTAATTATTTTACCAACGTACGTTGTTAAGTAATACAGATATTTTTGTTAGAAGATCATTTTAAGAGGTTAGTTTGTATTTTTTTTTTATCGAGAAAAAAATTCAAATTCGTGTTTTGAATACAACAGGGTTCTTAGAAATATGTTCAAGATTAACATATATTTTTTCTGCCGTCACAAACTACGTAGATTTGGCTAAAAAATTGTTTAGGATAAGCCTATTTGGCTGTTGTCAGCGCCTTAACACATCGTGTAATTACCTACTGGGCAAATAAGACTAAGTTATGAACTAATGTCGCAAATGAAAAGAGTGGTGCGTACTAAACCAGAATTTGAGTGGCTCTGATACTAATGGGCGACGCGTGACAATTACCATCAAACGCACAACCTGTTCGTCTCTTCATATAGTATCTACTAAAAAATATATGTTTTCCGTTATTAAAATTTTGACGGCTCAGACGATCCAGATTCAGACGATCAGCGACCTAGATTAAAGTAGAAATACCCTTCTGCTTATCGTCTTCTTTCTTTTTTCTATCTTCGTTCTTCTGGGGTCGTGGGTATTGCTGTTTTAGGTAACTGAAATACATACTCGTATTTCAGTTCCCTGAGACAGCGATACCCACGACCCCAGACGCCGATAAGCAGGAGGGTATTCGTCGCAGATCATTATTACCTGTTATAAAACCCCGCGTCTTTACCTACATAATATACGTGATGGGTAGTGGGTTCACGTCGGTAGTATAATGGGTAGGATTCGAACCCATGCCTTAGCCATTAGGCTACCGCGCCGCTTCAAAGCTGCTCACTTTCTCGGTGTTGGTGTGACAAGTGGTTGTTATTATTTTCGTAATTTTTTCACACACCAAGTGTGACAGAATTGCGTTCGGTTAAACGATTTAGAATAAGAAGAATACATTTTTTTTTCTAGTCTGAAGAGATCATAGCCAGGGTGTACAACTATCTTCAAACGGAGTATGAAGAGTTAAAGAGTTCTTTGGGCCCCAGCGTCGACCTGAGTCCTCTAGCCAACATTCTTAAGCGCACGGCTGCGGCAACTGGTATTAGTGAACATACCGTCAGCGCAATCTTGGAGGAAAAGAAACGCTTAGCTGAAGATGAGCGTGACGCCGGTACTGCTAAACGTGCCAAATTGACTCATGATGCAGGAGATGGAAGCGCTAGGTAAGTCAATTATTATTAGGGACCATCTAAAATTCACACATTCATTTCATGAATTTTAGGTTCCTCTCCCCCATTTCTTGTCGCAGACGATCACATTTGTGTGACTTTATCCACGCTAGTGTGACATTTTTTTTTATAAAGTTAAATAATAGACATTACTTCTCAATTTACCAGCTGATCCAGTCAACTTCGTATCATCTAAAGAGGAATGTAATCCGAAGTGATAATTCCCCTAAGTACATGTGTCAGTTCTAGCATTGTGGGATTGAGTCCCACATTACTGGCAATCTTGGTAACCCCTCCAACTAAGCTCAAAGGCTTGTGTTAGCGACCCGCGACCTCACGATTGCGATACCCATATTGAAAATAAATGACTTATCTATATAGCCAGCCAATAGTAGGTATGCATTATCTCACAAAATAATAGCTGTGTAGGTTAAAACATGTTTTGTTTTCTGTACAGTCCGACCACAGACGAAGAGTCAAGTTGTGAAGCGCCTGGTAAAGAACAAGATAACGACATTGAACAAACGCAAGATGAGAGGTAAGTGTTATACTTTGACGCAAAATGTGACACTCTGACGAAGCTGACGAGTTGTTCTGTGATGCGGAGCGTGACACCCTTGTAAGTGATTGTGATTTGTAGTAGGTACCTACTCTGACTTGTAACGTCACTGTCAAATTACACTGTGATGCTTAGTATGACATATGACATCACTGTCAAGTTGTGACGTAGAGTGTGACACTCTGAGGTAATTGTAATTTGTCGTACTGTGACGAAGAGTGTGAAATTCGGGCGTCACTTCCGATAAATTATATTCTAAATATTGTTGTTTACAGTCAGGAACAAGATGAAGGCATAATGGAAACGCTGAAGGTGGAGATAGAAGATGAAACATAGTAAGTGTTGTTCTGAACTTGTAGTTTTTACTCTCCCAACTGAAATATGTAAGAAATGAGAACACGTATAGGAACTTACCATCTTTTAATGGGGCGCGTTCGTTATGCTGACATAAGAGCGCAACTTATGAATAAATTTATATTATTACATAAGGATGCATCAATATGTTTGACATTGGATTTTTCAAAGCATTCTATTCTGAACTCAATTCATTTAAAAATAAATGACTTATCCATAATGCCAGCCAATAGTAGGTATGTATTGTCTCACAGAATATAAGCCATGTAGATATAAACATGTTTTGTTTTCTGTACAGTCCGACCACAGAAGAAGAGTCAAGTTGTGAAGCTCCTGATAAAGAACAAGATGACGAAAATGAACAAACGCAAGATGAGAGGTAAGTGTGATACTTTGACGCAGAATGTGACACTCTGACGTAGCTGCCGAGTTGTACTGTGATGCGGAGTGTGCACCCTTACGCGATTTTGATTTGTCGTAGGTACCTACTCTGACTTGTAACGTCACTGTCAAACTACACTGTAATGCGTAGTAGAGTGTCACACTCTACGTCACAACTTGACAGTGATGTCATATGTCATAATATGACATCACTGTCAAGTTGTGACGTAGAGTGTGACACTCTGAGGTAATTGTAATTTGTCGTACTGTGACGAAGAGTGTGGCAATCGGGCGTCACTTCCGATAAATTACATTCTAAATATTGTTGTTTACAGTCAGGAACAAGATGAAGGCATAATGGAAACGCTGAAGGTGGAGATAGAAGATGAAACATAGTAAGTGTTGTTCTGAACTTGTAGTTTTTACTCTCCCAACTGAAATATGTAAGAAATGAGAACACGTATAGGAACTTACCATCTTTTAATGGGGCGCGTTCGTTATGCTGACATAAGAGCGCAACTTATGAATAAATTTATATTATTACATAAGGATGCATCAATATGTTTGACATTGGATTTTTCTAAGCATTCTATTCTGAACTCAATTCATTTAAAAATAAATGACTTATCCATAATGCCAGCCAATAGTAGGTATGTATTGTCTCACAGAATATAAGCCATGTAGATATAAACAGTTTTGTTTTCTGTACAGTCCGACCACAGAAGAAGAGTCAAGTTGTGAAGCTCCTGATAAAGAACAAGATGACGAAAATGAACAAACGGAAGATGAGAGGTAAGTGTGATACTTTGACGCAGAATGTTCTAACTCTGACGTAGCTGCCGAGTTGTACTGTGATGCGGAGTGTGACAACCTTACGTGATTTTGATTTGTCATAGGTACTCTGACTTGTATGAGTCTGGAGTATGACATGTGACATCACTGTCAAGTTGTGACGTAGAGTGTGACACTCTGACGTAATTGTGATTTGTGGTACTGTGACGTAAAGTGTAGCAATGGGGCGTCACTTCTGATAAATTACTTTTGTTTACAGTCAGGAACAGGATGACGGTATAATGGAAACGCTGAAGGTGGAGATAGAAGATGAAACATAGTAAGTGTTGTTATAAACTTAATAATTTTGACTCTCCCAACTGAAATATGTAAGAAATGAGAACATGTATAGGAATGTTGATAAAGTTTCGCGATTTGTACACCTTATGAAAATGTATATATTACGGGTCTTAATCGCGTGAATAATTTAAACTAAAAAACGTGACGTTAGCCATCTATTACATCTTTAAGTCTACTTATTTAATAGGTGAAATGTGATAGATACCTAGCGGACGAGGGATTTAAACATGCCCCGAAATTCTAATAGTGTTTTACGCAGCAAGGTTCCCCAAGTCGTACATAGCCTCACCTTATTTGGTTTCTGTATTTTGTTGTGTAACCAACAGCAATATTATTTATAAAATAACTGTGCCCGCGACTTCGTCTACGTGAAGTCGCAGTGCTGCTCACTCCCGATAGACGTTAGAGTGATGGAAAAGAAATTAAATTACTCCTTACATCATCAGCTGTCTGACAGTAAAAGTCTTATCAAAATTCCTCCAACCGTTTCGGAGATTAGCCCGAACAAACAGACAGACAAAAAAAAAAACTTCTTATTTTTTTTTAAAAAGCTTTACTCAACAAAGAAGAGTTATGTATAGATATGGGTTACGTCACACAATTTTCGTAATTTGGATATAGTTCTATTTATATTATTTACTAGCTGCCCCGCGCAACTTCGTCTGCGTAAATTTTCCCCGTTTTTGCAACATTTCTCACTGCTGCTCTGCTCCTATTGATCGTAGCACGATGTTATATAGCCTATAGCCTTCTTCAATAAATGGGCTATACAACAAAAAAAGATTTTTTCAAATCGGACTAGTAGTTCCTGAGATTAACGCGTTTAAACAAACAAACTCCGCTTTATAATATTAGTATAGATAATGTCAATTATAATAATAAAAACTTTTATATAACACATAAATATAACTTTTACAATACAACCAGCATACTGTGTTTTTGTTAAAAGTTCTATTTAGACTTTTAAATGCATTTAGTAACAAAATAAACTGTTATTTTGACAATACAAACAGACACTTCAATTTAATTTATTTGTATAGATGTATAGATTCGTCTTTTTCAGTTACAGACCTTCAGATCCGCTGCAATTGCAGTCGAGCGAGTGAGTATATATTGTAATACATCCTAGTACACAGTACGTTGTTTTTGGTAGACAATAAGATTTTCAACCGACTTCAAAAAGGAGGAGGTTCTCAATTCGTCTTAATGTTTTTTTTGTTTTTTTTTTTAACATTTTGAAGTTGGTGCCGAATAAAACATAAAGACTACTATTTCATGGCACCAACTTCAAAATGTTTAATTTGTTTTTGTTATTCTAGGTATATTATTTTTTGCTTTTTAGTTGCCTTGTATTTATTTTTGAAGTCGGTAATATTTTTTGTTAAAAAGTTTTTATTCTGTTTTTTATAGGTCGTAGCGTTTTTTTGTGAATGGGCTAGCACGTATAACCAAACAAACACACTCTTCAGCTTTATACCTAACTAGCTGTCCCGCGCAACTTCGTCTGCGTAAATTTTCCCCGTTTTTGCAACATTTCTCATTGCTGCTCCGTTCCTATTAGTTATAGCGTGATCTCAAATAGCCTATAGCTTTTCTCGATAAATGGGCTATCCAACAGTGAAATATTTTTTCAATTCCGATCAGTAGTTCCTGAGCTAATCGCGTTTAAACAAACAACCAAACTCTTCAGCTTTATAATATAGGCATAGATATTAGTGTAGATTAAATATAATAACATTGATATTTGTTACTTACAGAAAGAACTCTGTAATGGAATATTTAACTAACATTGCCAACGTTGCGATCAGAACAGACCCAGTAAAAGTGAAGACCGAGCCCATAGATACAGAATATCCACAGTGAGTATATACCTATCGTTTACTTTCAGTTAATTTAATATCTATAGGTACCTCTAGATCTTTGATTCTCAACTTTTTTATCTCATTAGCCTTTATGAGTTCTTTCAGAGTCTTTTTACTCTCAACATCGGCTAAATGTAAACAAAGACAGCTTATAAATATACTTAACTATTTCTAAATACATATATATCAAAAACTGGCTGTCCCGCGCAACTTCGTCTGCGAAATTTTTCCCCGTTTTTGCCACATTTCTTATTGCTGCTCCGCTCCTTTTGGTCGTAGCAAGATGTTATATAGCCTATAGCTTTCCTCGATAAATGGGCTATTAAACAGTAAAATCATTTTTCAATTCGGATCAGTAGTTCCCGAGATTAAGGATGTCCTAGTCGATGATTCTACCATAAAAACACGCTTAAGTGATTACTACTCTGTTTCAGGTCGTAATTCAAAGTTTAAAATGAATATCAATTCGATTTATCTTAGGCTAGGTCTGTAGGCAACCATAATTAAAAATAAATTAATATTTTGAAAGTTATAACCCTTAAAGAATTGGAATTTCACCAAAATTGTTGTTTAAATTATTAACATTCTTTAATGTTTAAGGGCTTATAACATTGAAAATAATAATTTATTTTCAATTATGGCTGCCTACAGACCTACTTTATGATAAATCGAATTGATATTAATTTTTAGTTTTAAATTACGAGCTTGTTAGAAGCTTAAAGGGAACGTAGAGGTTGTGGAAAGTGTAAGCTGGTAATTATAAGATAAGCTTTGATAGAATTGCTACGAGTATGTCGTAGCAATTGTATGTATGTAAAGCTTGTATAGATTTAGAACTACAATATACTATCTCATGTCAGGAATATTGACTACTTGTGTGTCATTTGAGAATGTAACCTAATGAGTCATAACCAGTATTTACTGAGGGATAATAGTTCTACAGAACAGTATCTTAACTCTGTTCAAGAAATGTCAGGATGTAATGTGTGTGTCTGTATATTGTTTAAGGTTCCTATCACTCAGTTCAGTTTTGTCGGGGTATCTATTCAGGGTAGTATAGAATAATACAAAGTAACAAATGGCAATCAGCAATTGTCAAAATACAATTCACTCTGGTTATATCAAGGAATTGGAGTAGGGAGGTATGCTAGTGTCACTTCCAAGAGGACCTATTGCCTAGGAAAAGAAGTGATAAGAAAACTAGGCCGTCTCCTAATAAAACGTTTGCCATATACATATGCAATATGATATTTACATAAGGAATCTGCAATGTAACCAATTGACTGAGACTTAGATATACCATTGCAATGTCTTACTATATTACTACAAGGCAGATGATTCATAACTTACAGGACAATAGACAATTGAACACATTGCAATATCTTTTCATCAGTCAATCAGCTTAATATACACAAACATTATACACAGTACAGAAAAACACTATTTATACAATACAATAGAAACAATATAAAGTAACTTTGAATAAGGATCGTACCTTCGCCGTCGAATGACACCAGAGAAAAAAGAGGCTAGGTCAGAATGTTACACTGCTTATAAAGGCTCCTCTAATATTTTTATCATGTGGGTAGAATCCCACAGTTATAACTATTTAGGTACATTATTGATATTAGCAGTGTTTTCTAACATAATTCAACATTTAGATCGTTATACAACAATTTATATAAACAGATAGACACTAGATTACATTATCCAATTAATACAAATATTAACTGTAATAACAATATTGTTTCATCAAATACCTACATATGTGGGTAGGATCCCACTTAATAAGTACATCTGTGATAAAAGAGTCTAGTCTAATTCATTATTGATATTATCAGTTGCAATTACATTTAGTATATTCATTCCAACATCTGCAATGCATTCTCATATCTAATATCATAAGCATCATAAACAACTGACACAGTATTAATCACAATACAAACATCATCCTAAAGTATCTGTAGGTACATCTATAATATAAATAATATAATTGGTTTATTAGATCTTTGAATTGTTCTGTGCCACAAGTAGGTATTTCATACAGTATAACATAACTACCAAACATAGTTTTGCAGACACGGATGATCTTATAATCATCGCTATGATAACCAGTCAATACATTGTGATGGTTACACCGTCATCAGACTCCAGACCACCTCTCAAACTTATAAAACAGTTCCGTCAAACCTTCGTTCGGTTTTATACAACATCACATAAACTGGAACAATCAATATTCCAAACACATCTACATAGTAGATATCAATATCCAACACATGGATTGATTATATATATGGCTATTTACATAGCCATATAGCCCCATATCTAACAAGCTCATAAAGAGCAGTATTTACTTATGCGCGTTTGTGTGGTAGAATCATCGACTAGGGCGCCTTTAACGCATTCAAACAAACAAACAAACACTTCAGCTTTATAATATTAGTATAGATAAATTACAAACCTACATAAACTATTGAAAATTTAACACAAAGTTTTATCCTGGGTGTGGATCGAACCCACTACCCAGAGGTAGTGTTCTAGTTACCCTTGGTCTACTGGTTAGTGACCCTGACTACTACTTCACCAGCAGGCCAGTCAATCAAAGTGTTGGTATCTCGCACGGCGCAGACGAGTTCAAAACAAATGAATATCAGTTGATTAAGACGACACCGACGAGAGGAGGATTACTCCCAAAGAATATTTATTTTAGCCCCGTGGGAGAAAGTTTGGATGTTACTTCCAGGTCCAGTTGTGGCGTTGTGCCAGTGACGTCACTGCCGCGGGTCAAGACAGAACCTGATGATGACCCCTCTCACAGGTGACTATGACTACCTCTCACACTTGACGTAATTGACATTGTATTAGATGACTCGGTGAATTTCGTACCATCCGTTGAAACTTTTTTTTTTTTTAAGTGAAACTTTTATTACATCGTCTCAAACTTTTTCGTCTGTATGTGGCATGTCGCGTGACGGTCGGCCGCGGAGCAGGTATTAGTTGGAGACTTGAGTCTACTTTTATCATTCTAATTTTCCAAGCATAAAATTAAGATTGGTAAAGCGATTTTTATACCATTTAGTTTAATTAAATTTTTAGTTAAATGTCTATAATGTGAAAAAATGTGAAAAAAAGTTTCACTTTTACCGTGGTTTCATAAAACCACACAATCTTTTTTTTATTAAAAAGATAACTAGCAATGTGGAATTCTGTACCACATTTCTAGCAATCTTATTAACCCCTCCAGATAAGATCAAAGGCTTGTATTAGGAGTGGGTTCACGTCAGTAGTATAATGGGTAGGATTCAATCCCGCGATCTCACGATTGGACAGATGCCTTATCCTTAAAGTCTATACTAATATAATATTTGTATAATACTACTAATTACAATTCGTGAAATTGTAGCGTTCAAACAATTGAACGCGAATTGCGAGTTCGAATTAAAAAAAAATATTTTACTGTTGGATAGCCTAGAAATGAAATTTAAACGTATATAATGTGTTCCAGCAGTACTGCGTACGCAAGCGACATAGTCAGTGCGACGTTGTGTGACGTCACTAACGTCAAGTGCGAGCCGCCACCTTGATGTACCTTAATTTTATTAATTTAATAATATTGCTTATTGTACAAAAATAAATAAAATAAAAATAAATTTATTTCATATAAGGTTAGTAACAATGGCATAAAACTATGTTAGTAACATTTTGATTAGAGATACTTGCATTTAGTTTTGTGATTCTCATTATTGTCGTTTCTAAGTTTTGTAACAATAAAATACATACTTACTTTCATCATGTTTTATTTACGGTTACATCACACACATTACCTAAAACGATCCCACCCATCTTTAAACAGCTGATCCCCCCCTAGCGGCGAGTAGCGGAACTAGCATAACGCAGATAAACTATTCAATGCTAGCATACCAGCTAAATTGTATAGAACTGTTATATCAGTTTATCCGTTGTGGCGTGTTTGAATCACAACTATCTATCCATCCACTCATCCATATAACCAAACCACAGATAATATAATACTATACCTACTAGTAAAACTATCGCATTTATAAGATTACTAAGGGACCATTCATTAATTACGTATGGATGATATTGGCGATTTTTAACACCCCTACTCCTAGAAATCGAAATCTATACTAATATTAAAAAGCTGAAGAGTTTGTTTGTTTGTTTGAACGCGGTAATCTCAGGAACTACTGATTCGAATTAAAAAAATATTTCACTGTTGGATAGCCCATTTATCGAGGAAGGCTCTAAGGCTATAAAACATCACACTACGACCAATAGGAGCGAAGCAGCAATGAGACGAAATTGCGCGGGACAGCTAGTATATAATAAAAAAGAAATCTTATGTATACAGAAGATTTCTCGAATCCTCATACATAAAATTTTTTTTGTTTTTCAGAATAAAAAAAAAATCGTACATGAGTAATTAAAACTATTTTCCAAAAAAAAACCGACTTTAAAAAATAAATAAGTATAAGGTAACTAACTAGGAAAAATAATAAAAATAGGTACAACAACGAAAAATAATTACTTAAAAATTTTGAAGTTGGTGCCTAAAACATAAAACTATATTTCCTGGCACACCTTTAATATGTTTTGCTTTTTAGTTACCTTATATATATTTTTCACACATTTAATTATATTGGTTTGTGGTTGATAACTATAAGCGACAATACCGTAATCCAAACTACTCATTTCTTTCTACAAAATGTTGCGATTTGCGATACTACGTTGTTTTTTTAGGAGTTCACCTAATACTGTCAGTTCCATTTTATGATTTGACGGAGGCGAAGTATCAGGTATCGAACACGGTACTCAGATCGCAACCCGCAGTATTTAATATTGAATAGTTCTGCTGGTCACCTGTGGTCTTTATCATCAGTTCCATTTCACTCGATGGTGCTTTTTAAGAGTAAATGCACGAATTACAACAAAATGTACCCCTAATGACTATAGGTGTTACTTTAATATTTAAAGAGTTCCTTCGATTTGTCCAAGATTTCATCTTCAGATCCGAACTTTGATGACAATGGGACCAATCTGAAAGTTTTCCCTTTCAAACACAATTTTTTTTTCAAATCGGTCCAGCCGTCTGCGAGTAATCAGGGAACAAACATTACAAAAAAAAAACAAATACAGTCTAATTAAGAACCTCCTCCTTTTTGAAGTCGGTTAAAAAGACGTACAAATTAAAATTTATTTGTACACAATTTGTTTATTGTCGCCGTTTTTTGTTACAACATGGATGAAAATAAAATAATATGAAAATGTGACTGGAAATATTGAAGAAAAACAAATTGTTGCATGAAACTAAAATAATATTTTTTTAAAATTCAATTTTACTACAGTAAAATAATTATGTATTATAAAAATTAAAATGAATAGAAATGAACACATTTAAGAGTTTAACATCATCAGCCTATCGCAGTCCACTGCTGGACATAGGCAACCGACAACCGTTGGGGTAAACGAGTTCTTGAGTGGAGACCGCGTCTCGGCAAACGTAGTGTAGGACGCCCTCAGGCCAGGTGGAGTGATGATCTACGCAAAACGACTGGCAGGAGCTGGATGCGAGAAGTCGAAGATAGAACAAAGTGGCGTGCAATTGGAGAGGCCTATGTCCAGATTTTAACATAACATTATATAATAGACTAGCTGTCCCGCGCAACTTCGTCTGCGTAAATATTCCCCGTTGTCGCAACATTTCTCATTGCTGCTCCGCTCCTATTGGTCGTAGCGTGATGTTGCATAGCCTTTATCGATAAATGGGCTATCCAACTGTAAAAAAAAAAAATCGGATCAGTAGTTCTTGATATTACCGCGTTCAAACAAACAAACAAACTCTTCAGCTTTATAATATTAGTATAGAATAATCTATACTAATATTATAAAGCTGAAGAGTTTGTAGAAGATATAAATCTTATAAAAAATATAAAATTGATTAAACAATGAGTATCAGAAATAGAACTCGATTTGTAATAATTAATTTCAACTTGCAAAATATTAGGTAAGATTTTGTTCTTTTTTTTAGGTAAGGTTTTGATCCCCCCTCCCCCAGAAAAGGGCATGAAGAGATTTTTCAACTACCCCACCCTCTCCTCTGGGCCTAATAAATGAATGACCCATAACCAAGGAGCCTAATGACTGACTAATTAAAAAAATCCTTTGATAATAATAACAATAATAAAAATCTTTATTCACTTATGAGGCAAAATACTACTCTTGAGAAAAGTCGATTCTACATGTAGCATGTTTGCAAACAATAGGTAAAGCCGGAGAAAAGAACCTGACAATAAAAACTCGCGGCCACACTTTTCAAAATGCCAATGTTTACAATGTTTCTTTGTTTATAAATTGTATATGCAGGTAAGGTGCTGCCACCATTATATTATACACCATATAAGAGGACTGATGCAAAAACAACAGATAAAAATATTAAAAGACGAGTAGGTACAAACATGAGATTGGATATATCAACCTCAATGGGTACAACATAGTAGGAGCATCCATTTACAATGTAAAAACTATATGTGCTTATATATTGGCCAAATTACTGCTAATGTTTAAGTTTAAATGTTAAGCAAAATTAAGAAAATAATGGCCTTTATCTATAACGCAGCATCTTTACTTGCAAATGTAAATCGTTTTCATAACTAATAACTATAAAAGGTAGCGAATAACTGCCTAATTTCCAGTAGGCCTACTCTCTTTCTTTAAAACGAAATTCATGAATTTTCGTTTACTTAAATTTCTTGAGTTTACACAAGAAGTTCGAAATCATGGAAAATTTTCTGGAACGATTGAATTAAATAGATGTTCTTGGCTTTGTATATCACCACCTCATTTTTGATCGAAACTTCGTTTTCATTGAATTAGTGTAGGCCTCCTGGTATGTTAGCGTTTTGGCTCTGCATTGATGAATCAATCAGAACAAGTTTTACTTACGTACCTAAAATACCTTACTTATAGATAGATATACTCGTAGATAGGTGTTTTTTTATGTACTTCGGTATTTTTAGTTATTTAATGTAGTCATTATCAGAGTGTGGGCAAGATCTACAAGAAACCGGTATTTAAACTACTTATACTTAAGGAAAAACAATGTTAATAATACCCATCAACAATATATTACTAATTTTATATTCAGTGTATGACCAAAACTTGTCGTGTGAAGACGCGTATCACTTTTGTATCGAAGAAATATGTTCAAATATTTATTTAGTTTGTCTTTTTGTGTGTTTGTTGGTATTTTAATGACAGAAGGACAGCTGGAAGAAGGTTAGTATGTAACTAGCTTATGAATAGTGCCACCACATTTCTTGTCGTGGGTGTCGTCAAGGCGATTAAGGGATTTCAGATTGGAGGACGGGCAGCAGCGTCCTCTGCGTACTTTAAAGTGCTTATTACACTTAACTGAATCAGGTAACCTAAACCCTTAAAATGGCTACGCACGATCACTTTTAACTGAACAGTTTTATCTGACAGTCAAACTCAAACTCAAACTCAAATATCTTTATTTCGTAAAATCAGGTTATTGATTATTTGAAAACGTCAAATTAATACATACTAAAAAATTTATAAAATTATGATTGTTTGAAAAAAAAAACAAAATCAGCATGGCAGTTCCAAGTGTAAAGCTCAGTCAAAACTAACTTTCATCGTACACACACTCCGTCTTCATTTTCAGTTTAAAATGTTCAGTGAAGTGTGTAGCCACTATTAAAAAGAGAAGTGTAATAAGAGTTAGGTTCCTTATTCTTTTACAAATTTTCGAGGCCATCTTTGATTTAGGGCCCTATTCAGTGTAGTGTAATATCCGAATAATGCGCTTATAAATCAGGAACTCTAAACCCTTAAAATGAGAGGTGTAATAAGAGTTAGGGCATTAGTTCTCTAACAAATGTTCAAGGCCACCTTTGATTTAGGACCCTATTCACGGTAGTGAACTGCGATCGCCAACCTGTTCGCTAAGCGAGACGATTATGGCAAATTACCCCCAGAATCTTTAATAGGCAGGTTCTACTGGGGAGACTCGTGCCCAGCAGTAGGACATCATTTATGGGTTGATATGATAGTAACATAGACATTAGGGTCATTGACTTTATCGTCGGTCAGTGCGATGTAACATCGAGGCTTTACTTTGTTCAAAGAGCTCGCAAATCCTCAAATAGAATTATTATTCCTTAATAATAATAATAACTTGGGACAACTCACACAATGCTATCTGATCCCAAACTAAGCAGAGCTTGTACTATGGCAACCAGACAACTGATAAACATACTTATATATTTCTAAATACATACATATTATAGATAAATAACACCCAGACACAGAATAAACCATCGTGCTCATCACACAAAGTTGTATTATCCTGAATGGGGATCGAACCCACGACCTCTTGCGTAGCAGTCGGATACACTCCCACCGAGCCGTAGAGGCAGTCAATGTATTCCTGTAGTTTATTATTGGTTTTATTGATGGAAATTTTAATATATATATTTTTTTAAGATAACTAGCAATGTGGGATTTTGGTCTCACATTACTAACAATGCTGTTACCGCTCCAGCTAAGCTGCTCAATGGCCTGCGTGAGGAGTGGGTTCACGTCGGTAGTATAATGGATAGAATTCGAACCCACGACCTCACGATCGCGAGACCGATACCTTAGCCATTAGCCTACCGCCGCTTATTATTCATACCACAAATAGTTCAAGTGCAGTAAACCGTAAAAGAATCGTGTAAATTTCAAAGAATTTTTATCGTTGCACTATTTGTGGAGTTAAGTTATTGTTGTTTCAGGAGACACATGCCTGTTAGAAAGAGAAGGCGTCAACGGTACATGCGTCAGCGGGAGACGTTGTCAATCTATCATCAATGATATAAAGAACAGGACATATCCGCAAGTACCTACGAAATTTCGTTATAATTACCTAATTAAAAATTAGCCATAATAATAATAATAATATCTTGGGACAACTCACACAACGCTATCTGATCCCAAACTAAGCACAGCTTGTACTATGGAAACCAGACAACTGATAAACATACTTATATATTTCTAAATACATACATGTTATAGATAAATAACACCCAGACACAGAATAAACCATCGTGCTCATCACACAAAGTTTTATCCTGGGTGGGGATTGAACCTCTTGCGTAGCAGTCGAATACACTCCCACCGCGCCACAGAGGCAAGCAAGCAAGTCAGTGATGATATCACTAAACCGGCGAGCTATCTAGGCGCATCGTAGTCGTACATTTGTCAATTGTTTGCACTTGGCCGCAGATCAGCGACTGACATGCGTCAGGGTCCAGGCGCGGATCCAAGGGGGAGGCAACAAGGTCAATTGCCCACTCCCCAGACCCCAGATTTTTAAATGTTCGCCATACATTTGGTTCGCGTTGATGGGCAAAACTACTCACACTTGGCAGTTTTGGATCAAAGTGCCAGTACATGATCCTAGATCCTCGCCTGGTCAGGTTCAAACATGAAGTTGGACTGCCCTGCACTTGGATAATAATTTAGATGTTTATGGTTTGCCCCCTGGAGGGGGCAAGGGCTAACTAGATTGCTAGTAGGAACCATTTGTGATAAATTATAGTACTTACTAATTTCGCATAGCGCAAGATGAAAATTATGGCATATCTATAAAACATGCCTCTGTGGCGCGGTGGGAGTCTGACTGCTACGCAAGAGGTCGTGGGTTCGATTCCCACACGGGACACCACTTTGTGTGATCCACAAATTGTTGTTCCGGGTCTGGGTGTACTTTGTGTCCGTGACTTGTATGTTTGTAAAGTCCCCTGAAAAGACAAGCCCTGCGGTAAACAAAACATACATTAGATACCTATGCCATCGTTTTCCAGGGTTTTGGTAGCTTTTAGCATTGCAATTTGTTTTGTTGTGTTTTTTTGTTGGTACCTACTCCTAATATTACTTACTAAAAACAAAGTCAAAGTCAAAATACTTTATTCATTTAGGTTACAAATGCAACACTTATGAACGTCAGACAAAATTTGAAATAGAATGATTCTACATTTAATGCCAAGTTCGCAAGAGTAAAGCCGTGAGAAAAGAACTTGGCAAAAAAAACTCATGGTCACTTTTTTTAAATGCCATTTTTTACAATATATTTGTAAAGCCAGTTAGGTGCTGCAATCATTAGGTACACCATGAAACTCACGCAAGCAATAACCACAGTACGTAAATTGGTATATTCAAAATTATAGAATTTTATAAGCTACGGGTCTTAATCGCGAAAATATTTTATTTTAAGGCTGAATACCTTTGTTTATTGCTCGACGTTTCGACCGTACTGCAACGGCGGTGGTTACGGGTAGACTGACGGAACAAAGGTATTTAGCCTTAAAATAAAATATTTACGCGATTAAGACCCGTAGCTTATAAATTTCTATAATGTGTACAAATCGCGAAAGTTTACGAACATATATCTATTGCAAACCAATATGGTATAATCAAGTTTTAAATGAATTAGCCTCCTACGGTCTGTGACTATAATTCTTTTTTTTTTATTTCCAGATTTGTTCATATAAAGGACACGAGCCGATAGTCTGCTGTACTGATTGTGACTTGGTCAACGACAGTAGGTAAGACCATACTACAAAATTATAGAATTAGCTACGGGTCTTAATCGCGTAAATATTTTTTTTTAAGGCTAAATACTTTTGTTTATTTCTTGACCGAATCGCGAAAGTTTACGAGCATATTTTGCATACTACAAAATATTGGCTTACAAGTGAATCAACAAGTCCACGCATATACCTACATATCCCAACGTACCTACGCTATCTCTGTCATCAAGTTATTATAGACAGAGTAAAGGGACGCCTAAACGGGCCATTTTTACGGCAATTTCTGCCAGCACTATTGGCAACTAATTGCTCGGCCAATAATGGCAATACGTCTACAATTGTATGGCGCTCCACAACCCGGCAACAATAAAATAGAGGGCGACTGAAACAACAACAAAATTGGTCGGTCAACATTGCGGAAAATCGATCGCTCAGCGATCGTCTGGCAACCATCAAATAAATTATTAGAGAGTACTGCCATGTTGCTGGCCACATCATTGTCGCCACAAATTGCCGCAAAAAATGGCGCTTTTAAACGCCCCTTAATGCCAAGTTCCCAAACAATAGGTAAAGCCGTAGATAAGAACCTGCCAATAAAAACTCGCGGCCACTCTTTTTAAATTGCCAATTTGACAGTGTTTATAAACTTGATATGAGGGTAAAGTGCTGCCACTAATATAATGCCGTATTAAAGGACTGATGCAAATTATATTATTTAAAAGTTGAAACATGAGATAAAATAAAATCAGCCAAAACAGATTGTTTAATTACTGTGGCATAAATTTATAAATGGGGAAATTCAGGCGCGGATCCCAGGGAAGGAGCAACTGGGGTAATTGCCCTCCCCAGACTCAACCGAAATAATAATAATAATTATTATTATATATTATTAATATCTTGGGATAACTCACACAACGCTATTTGATCCCAAACTAAGCAGAGCTTGTACTATTGAAACCAGACAACCGATAAACATACCTTAATATTTCGTAAATTTTCCCCGTTTTTGCAACATTTGTCATTGCTGCTCCGCTCCTATTAGTCGTATCGTGAAGTTATATAGCCCATAGTCTTCCTCAATAAATGATCCAACAGTAAATAATTTTTAAATTCGGACCCGTAGGTCCTAACATTATTGCGTTCAAACAAACAAACTCTTCAGTTTTATAATAATAAGTATCTATAGATTTAAAATGATTAACCCATAACTTATTGTTTCAGCCAGTATATAGTGGATCCATTTGGGTACTATTATGCAAAAACGGGGAAAAAAGCCGCAGATAGTAAGTAAATATAAATACATGTTTTTTTTTAATCTCCCGCAGTATGTGATGTACTAGCCCTGTATCGCGGGGGACTTTACAAACACAAGTCACGGACACAGTACACACACTGTCAGAACAACAATTTGTGGATCACACAAAGTGGGTGTTCCGTGTGGGAATCAAAATCGAACCAACAACCTCTTGCTTAGCAGTCGGACACACTCCCACCGCGCCACAGAGGCAATCAATAGCACAATATTAATCTAATCTGTTGGGGTTCGAAACCACGATCTCCTGCTTAGTAGTCAGGGTCACCAATCACTAGACCAAAAGCACCTCCAAAAAAAATCACATAAAATGACCGAAACTACTTAATAAAATTTGTTATAGACATTATCTATGCTTGAAGTAATTTTTAAAGGCATTTCTTGCCAATTACTTTACAAATACAATAATTGCATTTTTGAAAGATAGAAAAATTTGAAGTCCAGACTCAGGAATCGAACCCGAGACTTCCGTACCAAACCGGGGCCACAAGCGAACCACCTATCTGGACTATGTTACTAGCCCTCAAATTTGCTCTCTGTAACGAAGCAATAACAAAAGCCGTGATAGTTCTCTTACTACCGACTAGATGGCGCATGCGAGGGCCCAAACTCGCGAGCATCAAGAGATAGAAAAATTTGAGGTCTAGTAGCATAGTCCAGATAGGTGGTTCGCTTATGGCCCCGGTTTGACTACGGAAGTCTCGGGTTCGATTCCTGGGTCTAGACTTAAAAAAATTCTATCTTTCAAAAATGCAATTATTGAATTATCTATGCTTTCTCATTTTTTTTAAAGTATAAGTAAAGCTTGAGGTATCCTTAAGCAGTTAGTTCTATAAATCTTAGCCTTAAAATGAGCATAAATACCCGGGGATGGGGGATTTGGTGGTTAAGACCAGGGATGCTACGAAGCTTCGACTTCGACTCAGAAAGGTCGGATTTTTTTTTTTTATATATAAATAGGTTTGGATTGAGTCCCACATTACTAGCAATCTTGTTAATCCCACCAGCTAAGCTCAGAGGCTTGTGTTAGGAGTGGGTTCACGTCGGTAGTATAATGGGTAGGATTCAAAACCGCGACCTCATGATTGCGAGACCGATGCCTTAGCCATTAGGCTACCGCCGCTTCAACAACTTTCGTTTAATGTCCGACTTTGGCTCCGATACTTTTAAATCGGACGTTTTAATCGGAGGTAACTGGCGAGTGGTCATTTCTCTGAGCTAATTTATATACCTTTAATAAAAGTATAAAGGAAAAATTGTTACGGAATCTCTATGATCATGGGTTCGATTCCCGCCTGAACGGATTTTTCCCTCACACTTTTAATATGAATAACTGAATAATATATAATATCTTGGGACAACTCACACAACGTTATCTGATCCCAAACTAAGCAGAGCTTGTACTGTAGAAACCAAACAACTGATAAACATACTATACAATAGATATTTCAAATTCATACATATTATAGATAAATAACACTAGACATAGAATAAACCATCGTGCTCATCACACAAAGTTTTATTCTGGGTGGGGATCGAACCCACGACCTATTGCGTAGCAGTCGGATACACTCCCACCGCGCCACAGAGACAGTCAAATAATGTTTCTTTGTTTTATCTTAACTGTTTATTATTCGAAGGTATTTAACTATGTAATTCGATTACTACTAAAATATATCTTTAATCAAATTCCAATACCCCTTCTAAAATTTATATTACTAAAAAAACCCGACAACTCCCGTTTACGCGTCGAAATATTCTTCCACATCGATGTCGACTGGTAACGTACCCAGAAGGCTTATCTTTATATCTTAAGGACTTATCTTAACATACCTTTTTGTTTTCGCCCACCATCTCCGACTCCGATACCAACTCTGACGAACCAAATTTAAAAAATCTGAGTCCGACTTCGGTTCCAATAAAGCCACCTCCGTCACATCCCTAGTTAAAACCCCCTGTCCCGAAATTATAAAAAGGTAGATGCACCCCCCTCCAATACTACGAAAATTATCTTGGTACCCAAGTTCATTCTTTGGAGGGAGTGCGTGAGGAATGGCACACGTCATCCCGTCTTTAACTTGAAATGTATTTATTAGATATATTTCGGGACTTAATCGCGTGAATTATTTAAAGGTACGAACCTTTTATTTACCCGACATATATCAACCCATATGATGTCCCACTGCTGGGCATGGGTCTCCCCAATACCCTGGGGGTAATTGCCATAATCGCCACGCTTGGCGAGCGGGTTGGCGATCGCAGTAAGGCTTTAAAACACACAGAGGACGCTGCTGCCCGCCCTCCGGTGGTAAATCCCTTAGTCGCCTTGACGACACCCACGGGAAGTGATGGGGTGGTACTATTCTTAAGCCGGTACCACTCGGCCATTTACCCGACGTTTCGATCGAATTGCACCGATTGTGGTCACGGGTCGACTGACTTCACTCGATAAAGTCCCGAAATATATTTATTAAGTATAAAAATCGCAAAAGTTTAAAAAAAAATTGAAATTTTGAAAATATTTATATTACGGGTCTTAAATTTAAGGTAAAATACCTTGTTTATTGCCCCATATCAAGGTATTTTACCTTAAATTATTCACCCGATTAAGACCCGTAATACCTATATATATTTCATAATGTGTACCTACAAATCGCGAAAGTTTATCAAAAAAAAATTGAAATGTATTATTTTCAGAATGCCTCGAATATTTCGTCTCAAGCGTGCCATTAAATTCTTGTTGGCTGCAAGACGGAAAGTTGCGAAACATCGCCAGTAAAGATAATAAGCCTTGCTATAGTTATGCCGGATATGGGGCGTCCATTGGAGGAGCGAACGCTGGTAGGGGGGAATATCCCCACATGGTAAGATTTAATATGATGCGTAAATGGGGAGACGGCCCAACTTGCGTACAGAAAGAATAGAAGAATTTGAGGTTTAGTGACAGTCATACAGAAGTCTCGGGTACGATTCCAGGGTTTCCAAACCGCAGTAGGGTACAAGCCCTGCGTTGCGGGGACTTTACAAACATACAAGTCACGGACACAAAGTACACCCAGACTCGGAACAACAATTTGTGGATCACACAGTGGTGTCCCGTGTGGTAATCGAACCCACGACTTCTTGTATAGCAGTCGGACACACACCCACCGCGCCACTGAGGCAGTCATTTTTAAATTTCAGTTGTAGTCCATTTCAAAATTTTCTATCTTTCAAAAATGCAATTATCGTACGAAATGTTTCCGGTCATCCAACACGTAGGTAGGTACCAATGTCCAACAAGTAGGATGGTGGTAATACTTACCAAAAATAATTACGAGAGGTCGTAATTAATTATTGAATGACCTCTAAGTGACACGCATAATTAACAATTCAAAATCGCAAGTTTTGAAGTAGGTAGCTATCCCATTTCATATTTATTAATAAAGTAATGTGTAAAATTCTTCCATTATTTTCATTACAAGAACTTACAAATTTGTTTGGGGGGGGGGGGGGACATGTGACCCAACCGACCAGGAGTGAGTCGGTCACATGACAACTCACACTTGGTGTTGAATCAAGTGCATCCATTTGATTCAACACTAGTGCACCAGCTACCACCGCCGAGAAGGGGCAACTGCCTGTTAAATACCCCAAAAAAGGTCTTTCACTCGAATCTGGGGGTGCAATTGCACCTGTTGCCCCCCCCCCTTGCATTACTTTAACTGGGTCCTTATTCACTATCTTTATTTCATTATTATTATTATTATTGTCGTGACTAGCACGTGCGAAGTGACGCATGCGCGGTGCGCTCAAATATGTCCACTGCACATGCGCGGTAGAGTGCTGCGCTCAGAAATGAATTGCGCGCAAATGCAACGCGCACTAAGCCGTAGCTTCGGCTCAGTGATTTCAGTGCTTGATCTGATAACACCTTCAAAAAGATTATTTATGTCTTTCCTAGCTTTCACACTAACTTTTATCAAAATCGGCTCAGTGATTTAGCTGCGAAATCGTAACAAGCCGATAGACAGTTTTAGTTACTTCTACATTACGGTACTAGTTTAATAATACAAGAGATGCTACGGGGGCTTTCATATCAACCCATATGATGGCCCACTGCTGGGCACGGGTCTCCCCAGTAGAACCTACTGGTATGTAGATCCTGGGGGTAATTGCCATAATCGCCACGCTTGGCGAGCGGGTTGGCGATCGCAGTAAGACTTTAAGTACGCAGAGGACGCTGCTGCCCGTCCTCCGGAGTGAAATCCCTTAGTCGCCTTGACGACACCCACGGGAAGAGATGGGGTGGTACTATTCTTAAGCCGGCACCACACGGCAAACGGGGGCTTTACTGACTGCAAAAAAAAACCGTGTGGTGTCGTGGGACACCAGATAGGAATGAAGTTCCGTATTATAAAAATGGAAAGAAAAGAAAAGGAGAGAGGGAGAGAGAGAGAGAGAGCGAGAGAGCGCGTTTTTTGCCGGCAAAAAATATAAAATTATCTTTTTTTAAATTTCGTTTCATGAAATTCTCGTACATCTCTAACTTATTGACGTAGAGAACAGGGCTGCGCCATAACCTCACAAAATTGACCACCTCTAGAAAGAGACAACGCTACTTTGGTCACAATACCTGCAGAGCAGTCCAGGTCTATACGTCAATGCTCTAACCGTTGTTGACTGTGTCTTTGTTTTCCAAACAGGCTCTATTGGGTTATGGAGATGACTTGAATAGCGCTCAGTGGCTATGTGGAGGCTCCGTCATCAGCGACCGGTTCATTCTCACTGCGGCACACTGCATATCTAGTTCTACAATGTAAGCTTTGTAATCTACAGATGGATCAACGTAACTCGGCCGGATTAAAGTTAGGTTCTTATCACTTTCGCGCATGTCATATAGAGATGCGACCCTTACCTTACTTACGAAAACGATTAATTATTTGTTTAATCGATCAAAAATACTAACATCATTTTAATTGAACAATATAAAAATACTAAAAAAACGAGTTCATAAAAGTTTCAATTTAGAACAGTTACAGTAAATACTAAAGAAAGTTTGAAAAACAAATTCTTTACGAAAATAATTACAAAAACCTTGAGTTAGTAATACTAATTATGACAACGTAATGCGTAATCGCGTTCCAAAAGCGTCTTCTAGACGGTTGGAAACAAACGTACAAACCAAGGTGACCTTGCTTGTTTCCAACAGTGTAGACGGCTGTTGCAAACCAAGTACCAAGGAAAAACGGTGGGCCACACAAAGCTCCCGCCAAGGTCACCTTGGTTTGTGCCCTTGTTTCCAACCGTCTGGAACATGCTTATTTCTCTTGGCTTAGTTACCGCCCCCGACCCCTGCTTCCTGTCACTATTTACTTCCAAAAAATGCATCTGCGCAACCATTAGTCGCCAACTTCAATCCGGCCGAGTTACGTTGATCCAACTGTATACAGTTTTTACAGAAATTGACAAAATGCTAGAGGAGATTCAGTATTGTTGTAATAGAATCGTTTTACAAATAAATTGTAAAACAAAAATACCAGATTTCATGGTCTATCGGTAAAAATGTAAACAAAGTCTCTGAGGAGGTTAAATTTAACAAATATACTAAAAACATGATCAACGTCTTATTATTTTTGTCAAGCATATAATACCTAAACAAATCAATTAAAAACCAAATTATTAATTTTAACCGGTGCGGCATGCGGTATAAAAATCATAATCATGCATGTAGTATCTAGATTTTTTTATTTTTTTATGACCTTGAAGTTGGTCGACTGAATTATAAGTAATTCTGTAAACACACAGACTGTCAGATCTAGGGTTACTTCGAGGCAGGGCAAAAATTTGATGATAGCGCGCTTTACGTTCGCGGAGAACGTACTTAAGGTTCATTTCCATGCATCGCGGCCGATCGCGAGTCGCGCGCGGCTTACGACAAGCGACTGACGCGCGCGGCCGATGCGACAATACTCAGAGTATGAGAATGTACGGCGCTGTTTCCGAGGTCTGCGACAGACGCGCGCGGCCGACGACCGTCGTAGGCTGCGCGCGCACTATGACTATTGTCGCATCGGCCGCGCGCGTCAGTCGCTTGTCGTAAGCCGCGCGCGACTCGCGATCGGCCGCGATGCACGGAAATGAACCTTTACGGTGGCATTGGTGCCACCGTAAGCACGGTGGCATGGAAACCATTTCACCTGATTTGGCGCCCCCTTAATCGTGGCGCCGGGGCAAGTGCCCCGGGCGCCACGATTAAGAGGCGCGGAAAAAATAGTTACAAAAATTAAAAACAACTTTTTATTTAAATTACAAGGTAGAAAATATATTTTTTAAATAAAGCAAACCTATCAATTTGTTACATTATACCATTGAAATGACTTAAAAGCTTGTCACGAGGTGGAAACATAGAGGGGGGGCGTGGTACGGGACACGTGCCCACTCCAAACGGTTGTTTTGTATACCGTTTTTTTTTGCTCATTGCCTCTTGTGCCAAGAAGGTTTTTTGGCCTCCTCTGTCGTGCGTGCAATTTACACTTGGCCAGCCTGGCCAAAACAAAATAGAACTTCCTCCAGTAAACATGTTAGATCCGGCACTACCATTTACCTCCCCCCCCCCTGAATGAAATCCTGGATTCGACTTTGTGTGCAGCACAACACACCCCTCCCCCCCCATAAATGAAATCCTAGATTCGCCCTTGTGTCCCTGTGTGCAACACAGTACCTATTAGGAAAATCTTGCGACATGATTTTGTCATTAAATAAAACATTAAACCACACAAAATCTCGAAAATTTCTGAGTAGGTATTTTATAGATACGAGACGTTGATAAAAATGGATTTATGGGATTTCCATTCATCATCAAATCTCCTTGTGATAAGTTTAAGGAGAAGCACACATGTATGCATTCTGAGGCTGAAACTCGCTGAGGAACCTAAACTATAAGTAGGTATGCTGGATTCGCCATTGGTGCTCGGATGATCATACTCTGGTCCTTAATCACTATCTTTTTCCATTACAATTCCACGGAACGCCCAAATGGAACTGTCAAAATCTTGTCATTAAAGTAAATTGAGAGCTGCGGTTACGAATGGGCTTTATGAAAATAAATATATTACGGGTCTTAATCGCGTGAATAATTTAAGGTAAAATACCATGTTTATTGCCCGACGTTTCGACCGTATTGCAACGGCCGTGGTCACGGGTAGCCTGTCTACCCGTTAAATTATTCACGCGATTAAGACCCGTAATATATATTTTCATAATGTATACAAATCGCGAAAGTTTATCAACAAATGGGCTTGCTGTGGATATGGAATAAAAATCGTGAATAAGGACCCCTATCTTCAGTTGATCTGGTTTTTGAGATGTCCTTAAAAAAAAGCCTTAGCTTTGCCAATGGCATTGGGCACAACTTCAAAAAATAGTCAACTACTTCATTTTTTTTTTAATTAAAATTTATTACAGAGGTCCAGTAAAATACATAGCCCTGGGCATATTGAAGCGCACAGATCCCCCTGAAACTTGGCAGCGGTATACAGTGAAGAGAATCATCCCTCACCCACAGTATAAGTCACCCAGCAAGTACCACGACATCGCCCTACTGGAGACTAATGAAAAGTAAGTCCATCAGAAAGTCTTTAAATTTGCCATTGAACACAATTTTACTGTTGATAAAATCTTTTGCGTAGTTGCCTAGTCTCTAATGAGATCCCTATGTTATGGGAAATTTTACAAACATGACGTTAAGGGTCCCGCTAGCCCAATTCAGTATTATTGCCACCTAAATCCTTGTTTAAAAAGACCTGGCTCCTTATTCACTATGTTTTTTTTCTATTTCGCGGCAAGCCCGCGCGAATTGGCGCATGCGGGGTGCGCTCAAAGATGTCGCAGCTCTCTTTATACCATTATGTCAAGATTTTGACAGCTCTGGCTTGACGCGAAAACGAAAAAAAAGATAGTGAATAAGGACCCTGAATGACACCGCACCACCCTTGCTACATAGTATACAAAATTTTTTTTAAAGATAACTAGCAATGTGGGATTGTGGTCCCACATTACTAGCAATCCTGTTAACCCCTCCAGCTAAGCTCTATGGCTTGTGTTAGGAGTGGGTTCACGTCGGTAGTATAACGGTCAGGATTCGAACCCACGACCTCACGATTGCGAGACCGATGCCTTAGCCATTAGGCTACCGCCGCTTTTAATTAAGTAAAAGTAATTTAATTAAAGACACTGTGGTTACCACCAGTAAAGATCTCAGGATCATTAGCATCTTATAGGTTTATTTTTTTAATTAGTGGTTCATAAATATTTGTATAAAAAGTAGTTTTTCTTATAATGATCAAATCGCATGTTGCCTTTACCCTCTTCTGTAATTTTTGTAAGTTGATGATCCTATCCACACCGTAGGAGGCCTAATTATTTAAAATTTGATTATACCTACTTTACAATACTATGGTTATTGCTTGCGTGAGTTTCATGGTGTAATGGTTGCAGCACCTTACTGGCATAACTGTATAATTATATAGAAATATATTGTAGAAGTTGGCATTTAAAAAAGTGGCCGTTAGTTTTGAGAAATGTAGAATCATTATAACCAAAATTTTGTCTGACGTTCATAAGCGTTGCATTTTGTAACCTAAGTGAATAAAGTACTTTGACTTAGACATTATGTATTAATGAATGAATTTAACTTCATTCTTTCAATATTTCAGGATAAAATTCAGCGACCAAGTCTTACCAATATGTCTAAGTGACGGCACTGAAACAAAGCATCATGTTCAGCAAAACTCGGCTATTGCTACAGGATGGGGAGCTCTAGGACATAAACAATCTTTAGCAGATACCTTGCAAGTGGTGAGTTGATTACTGGTTAAGGGGGCATTACACTGAGAGAATTATTTATTTAGCGCTACGTACACAGCGACACGATCGCCAGCCTCGCTCTTCCGCACACAACCATTACTTCACAGTGCGTAGGAGCGTAGGTCAAAATAAAGTAAAATATTCGTTCGTACATATGTTAAATTACGAACGCCATGACTATGACAATACATAACTGCTCGTTTTTGCATTTTTCCGCAACTTCAAAATTTATTTGCGGGATCATATTATGACATATTCTTAAATTTCTTTATTTCATCTACTAGAAAAACTCTTTGACTAGTGACACAATTTTTTTCATGTCCTAATATTAAAGTTTTCTATATACATTTTTGAGAGAGCCGAACCCTTTCGCGTAATCTACCCTCAAGAGCCATTTCGCAAATTTGACATAATTGTATGGAATGACATTTGTGTGTATCGTAATTTATTGAAATTCGGATTGTTTATAATTATGTTTTACTAATATTGTAAAGCTGAAGAGTTTCCCTTAGAGAAAAGTTTAAAGAGATAGGTATTATGACAGCATCTCGGTATATATTTGCAAACATTATATTTGTTAAACAAAATATGCATTTACATCACAAAAATAGTGACGTTCACCCAGTGAACACGAGAAATAAGCACAAATTAGTTGGTCAATATCATAGGCTACATAAACTCATAATGTATAGTATATTAGTCGCAGCACCTTACCCCCATATCAAGTTTATAAACATTCAAACATTGTAAAATTGGCAATTTGAAAAGAGTGGCCGCGAGTTTTTATTGCCAGGTTCTTTTCTCCGGCTTTACCTATTGTTTGCGAACTTGGCATTACATGTAGGTACATGTAGAATCTCGACGTATCCCAAGAGTTGTTTTGCATCCTAAGTGAATAAAGAATTTTGAATTTTGAGTTTGTTTGTTTGAACGCGTTAATCTCAGAAACTACTGGTCCGAATTGAAAAATTCTTTCACTGTTGGATTGAGCCCATTTATTGAGGAAGGCTTTATATAACATTACGCTACGACCAATAGGAGCGGAGCAGCAATGAGAAATGTTGCAAAAACGGGAAAAATTTACGCAGACGAAGTTGCGCGCGACAGCTAGTAGTAAATAAAATTGCATTATTTAATTTATTGAAAATCAAAGCGTATTTTGTCATATATTTTATTTGTAAATGGCGACATTTTTCACTAAAATTGACGACAGTGTTTATTTTTTACAATTTAATATGATGAATTAAAAAAAATGTGGTACATTATGACTGTGTCAACAAATTTATTTATCTGATGTTTTGGTATTTTTTTACAGTCTATTTAGATATTTATTGATTGAATTAGCCGCTTGAAAATAGCTATAGACGTAATTTACTTAAAACGGGGTGTCTGAAATAGATCGCTAAAGAAATAAAACAGTATTTGTAAATGTGCTACATTAACTGTAAATCTTAAGGATTGTTCTATTTTTAACATGTATTCGATAGTGTAAACGTATTTCATATCAGGGTAAATTAAGCGCTTAAAAATGCGCGAAATGCCTCCTAAAGAATCCAAAAAATGTATGTCGGGAATCGTACCAAACTACAAAATGTCGTAGCATAGAAAACAGTATAGAACACTCCTCTTGACGCACGCACACATAGTTATCGTCACAGACGCGGAGAGTTGGAACAAGACGGACCAGAGGTAAAGCGAGTGCCACGCTCTCACGCTGCGGATGTAAGTGTTGTGCGCGCGTGTGAGTAGCAGGTATAAAGTCGCTGTACATACATGAGTTTCCTCCCATTCTCTTTATATTTCATGCTAATATCAAGTGGAGATGGGTGTATAAAACTTACAAGACATCGTTTACAACATCAAATATACTTTCGGGCTAAAGTATTCTGAGGTTTCGTATCTGTAAGCATGTTTGCGTTGCTCAAACTCTTGATGTTTGAATCTTTCTTTATAGGATGACTTTTAATTCAGTCGACAAACTTAAAGGAAATCCGTGTGTATTCAAGGTAATCATCAGCCTGTATCGGTCCACTGCTGGACACAGGCCTCATCAAATTTTCGCTACAACATCCGATCCTGTGCCTATTGCATCCAGTCTATCCCAGCGACCATCTTTATGTCGTTGGTCCTGGCTGGGAGCTGTCCTACCTTGCGTTTACCAAGTCGTGGTCTCCACTCTAGGACTCGTTTGCTCCAGCGGTCATCAATCCTTCGGCCGATATGGTTAGCCCATTTCGACTACAGAGTGCTTAACCTGCGAGCAGATAATAAATAACCGCATTCAAATGTACCTGCGAAATTTGCATTTGGTAATGTGTTGATTTTTTTATCAAGCAAAAAAAATCAACACATTACCAAATGCAAATTTCGCTGACTCTCTTCTATGTTGAAGTCCAATATCTTTGGTGTTTTATAAGCCAGGACAACGTTTTATACACTAAAACCTTTCCAGAAAAATATGCAGTTAAATATCGAAAACGCCATTCAAATCAGATCACTAGATTTTGGGTAGCTTGCCGTCCAGCTTAGGACCAGGCCCGGGTCGACGGCGCGCTAGTGTTCCACGCGTGCCTCAAAGAGGTGTCAGCAAGTGACGGGGCCCCATTGGGCCGGCGCCCACCGGGAGTGCGGGATCGTTCGAAAGAGTTACCGTGCTCCCAGAACAGCAGGGCGAAAGAAGGAACACAGATGGGTTTTAGTCAGTAAGAGTCTGACACGCCCTCCCGCTCGTGCCCACAGCGGGAGAAGTCATTTGATGATTTCCCATCGATAAAAAAAAAAGATTTTGAGAAAATCGCGAACATACTTACAGGTCAAACAGAGAACTACCTTTTTTGAACGCAGTTAAAATTCGCTAGGTACTTACTTAAATACATAATTTATATTTTTATACCGCATGCCGCACCGGTTTAAATGTATAATTATATTATTGAACTGAAAACTTCTTTAGCGGCGTTATGAACTTTTTTTTAGTATGGGTATAAAATGTTAAACTCGCGTCAGGATTACGTGACCCTGATCGAAAATTCGTAAGATTATTAGAATACGAAGGTAATTTTCGCCGCAATCTACAATGTTATAATAGCTCAGGTGGGAAATCGGGCGGTCTAGAAACCTGAAGACCCCGGTTCGAGTATAACTGATTATTTTTTTCCCATTTTAATTTATATTTTTGATTTAATCGTCATGTCGTTGTCATTGTCATTTTTTAAATTAATAATAATAATAATAATATCTGGGGACTACTCACACAACACTATCTGATCCCAAACTAAGCAGAGCTTGTACTATGGAAACCAGACAACTGATAAACATACTTATATATTTCTAAATACATACATATTATAGATAAATAACACCCAGACACAGCATAAACCATCGAGCTCATCACACAAAGTTTTACCCTGGGTGGGGATCGAACCCACGACCTCTTGCGTAGCAGTCGGATACACTCCCACCGCGCCACAGAGGCAGTCAATTGTCACGTATGTGTACGATAGAGCAATAGATGATTATTGCACATAAATAATAGTACTCTTATACTTTAGTGCTATTCCCTAACCATAAATGTTGATAAACTTTCGCGATTTGTACACATTATTAAAATATATATATATATTAATATATATTTTTCGACCGTATTGCAACGGCCCTGGTCACGGGAATACTTCCCGTGACCACGGCCGTTGCAATACGGTCGAAACGTCGGGCAATAAACAAGGTATTTTACCTTAAATTATTCACGCGATTAAGACCCGTAATATATATATTTTAATAATTCCCTAACCATTCCAAAATATTCCAAAATGCACAACGATCATATTCAAGTTTTCACTATCGGCACTCCTGGAGTGCTAACCGTTTTTGTTTTTTTTTATATTCACAAAAATAATATAACTTATATATTTTCAGTGTACAATCGGCCTACTCGGCGGTCGTACACCCTTATGGCTATAATGGCTTGCGAGAAACGTTCGCTCTCTACGTAAGCGCACTCACACAGGCACATCTGCGCCTTATCGGATGCAAGGAGGCGGGGTCCTTGTTTTTTTTAGTGCGTTGCGTTGTTGTTGTGCATATTTCGAGCCGATTAGACTGTTGTAAATTTATACTAATAAAGGATTGTGACTTTTGTTGTAAGCGCGCTTTTTGCAGTTGCGCGAAATAGCAATGAATTATTTTATTGTAATACATACAAATCTACATTAATATTATAAATAGTTTATTTATATATTTATTCGTTTGTGTTGTTGAAATTGTAAAGAGGTAGTTTAAAGCTTGGAGAGGAATATAGTATATTTTGCCTCAATACTATTATACATGTGGAATTGTGGACGGAGGTACGGGAAACTGTTAGCTTTTAATATTTTTATGAATTACGTTTTGATTTTTAATCTATCTTTTCAAAAAATATGAGCCTCTACTAAGAGGGGTTTAAAACTAGTGCCTGTAATTTATGAACTAGAACCTATTTTCGATGTTTTATATTGTGCGTATGTTTTAGTATGATTCTGTTAAGTAGGATTATCAAAATTATTTAATTTAATTTTTGTAAAATGATTTTGCATTTTTGATACATATTCATACTAATATTATAAATGCGAAAGTAACTCTGTCTGTTAGGCTTTCACGCTCAAACAGCTGTACCGATTTAGATGAAATTTGGTATAGAGATAGTTTGAGTCCCTAGGAAGGACATAGGATAGTTTTAATCACGATAACCGACACCCACGCGGGCGGAGCCGCGGGCTTAAGCTAGTCTATACCAAGTCCCCAAGTACCCCTAGTCAATAATGCGAAATGATCGTTTTGTAACAAATATGTTACAAAACGATCATAAATATTTTTCAAATATTTAAGTTATTTACGTCTTCATTTTTGCTTGGCCCACGTCAGTATTAAAGAGGTAATTTGATGCAACTATGAGTTCTATGATTAATCTATACTTATATTTTTTGAGAGTTTATTTGTATGTTTGAACGCGATAATCTCGGGAACTATTGGGTCAAATTGAAAAAAATATTTTACTGTTGGATAGCCTATTTATCGAGGAAGGCTATAGGCTATATAACATCACGCTACAATCAATAGGAGCAGAGCAGCAATGTAAAATGTTGAAAAACGAGGAAAATTTAAGCTGACGGAGTTTGCTGGTCTTCGTCTGCTTCAGACAGCTAGTATGCTATATATAGTTGTTCCCAGTGACTTTGCTCGCGTATATCTTGATTCGAGTGATAAGAATCCTACATCCTTCACCTGTTTTAAAATCTATATTATTTTGTAAGTTCTCTGTTATAAGTATTTTATCTAAATTTAATTTCAAATAATCATTGGATTGATTTAACGAAATAAAGATATTTGAAATTTAAAATTTAAATCGGGCTAGTAGTTTCAGGGTTAACCTCTACATACAACTTTAACTCTTTAATATTAATACTCGTAGTATGTATGGTTTTAATTCAGCAAGTTATATTTAATTTTTTACCACTAATTATTTTAATAGAAATAAATGTATTACCTGGAATGAGGGCAAGAAATAAGAAAACGAGTAAATTGTTTCATTAATTTTATGGATCAGTCAAACAATTCCATTACACATTTAATACTTAATTAAACTTTAAATTGTGGATGAGGTATGCAAACTAAAACAATAACGATATATTTTAAATATTAAATTATTATTTTACCATGCTATATAGTCATCAAAGTGCTTAATTACCAATTACTTTATCAATAAATATTATAGTAATAACGTCTTAGTTAGTGAAAATAGTAAGTTTCATAAAATTTACTGCCTCTGTGGCGCGGTGGGAGTGTATCCGACTGCTACGCAAGAGGTCGTGGGTTCGATTCCCACACGGGACACCAATTTGTGTAATCCACAAATTGTTGTTCCGAGTCTGGGTGTACTTTGTGTCCGTGACTTGTATGTTTGTTAAGTCCCCCGCGACACAGGGCTTGTACGCACGACTGCGGGAGTCGTCTTTTTCAAATTAAGTAACAATGTATGAATTAATGTATTATCTCAGATGCTAGCTTATATTTATTAGAGTAAAATAACCAATAAGTTTAATTTAGAATACATTTTAAAATAATTACAAACATTTAATTTCAATACAATCTATTGGCTCTTCCGTCAATAAATATTAACTCTCCAGGAACATCAGCACTCATCTACCCCCACATATTAACAATAATTCGTCCTCACATTCACACTTCCAGATTCACATTTCTGGACTTGTATCTAGTATTTATTTTTAAAAAATCGTCTGAAAATTTAGCGTGTGATAAATCATAACCTCTGTACTCTCGAGCGAAACGCACTCCTGCTTCTTCTAGGTCCTGGCCTAATTTTTGTAGCGGAATAATGCACACATTTCTTATAGCCTGCATGCCGCAGTCAAATAGTCTAGCGAACGTCGACGTCTTGGTAAATGGCTGCACTTCGTATGTGCTAACCATTTTCGTTACGCGATCCGACGTTAAAAAAGTCCTCCTCAGCATCCCGCTTTATCCAGCGTCACGCTGTAAGCTCTCTGAAAAAAAATAACAAGTTAAAATAAATGTATAAAAGATCTTCGATACCTATTCATTAGAAGTTTGAATGAATAGAACAGTAAGTCAAGCTGTTATTTCATTATACTTACATAATATTATTTCTTTACAAATCAACAGACAATGAACGAGTTGTTACTGATAAAATTAGATAATAGTTCTTAAACAGTTGAAATATGATTGAAAAAAGAATATGCGTTATTATGAGAAGCTACCGTTTGCGAAAACAAATTCGCATGCAAACTATTATCAATCCTATTGGATTGATTTTAAAGATGATAATTGCCATAAGCGTTTCCAGTTTTAGGACATTTACTGTGCGTAGGTATCATGAACCTATTTTTTCGGCAAATATATTTATGGCACCTGGAATTACCGAACCGTGGGAAAGCAAAAACTTATTGCATGCAAACTATTTTCAGTTCTTGTGTAACGATTTAAAGACGATAATCGATTAAAGGATTCTCAGTTTTACAACTTTTACTATGGGGATCATAAATCTATTGTTTTATCAACACAATATACGTTTTATGATGCCTAAAATTTACTAAAACGTGGGAAAGAAAACAATTTATTTTGTCAAAAGTAAGAATGAGGATTTTCAATACTTATCAATCATAGAAAAAAAAATATAAGTGTATAAAAGCACGAAATTCCTACTCTTCACATATCAGTAGAGACAGACTTTTATATGTTGCCACTCGTTCTACAAAATATTTTTTGTTCCGATTAGTACTACGTTTCGTTAATATATTTCAGATTAATTGAACGAGTAAAAGTCTAGTTCCAAGAAGTTCACCTTTAAAAAATATACAAATTAGCAAGTGACTCAGAACGCCACGTTTAAAGTAAACTAAATGTAAATATTATTGGACATCAAAAAATATAAATGAACTTTTACTTTACATTGATTTATGAAAAAGACATCAACGGTTTATGAATTTATAATAAATCATTCTTATTATTATTTATTTGTTGAATAATCATAAGTAGTTCTAAACCTATGTATGATAATAAAATATTTAAATATATTTTTTAAAATAAAATTACTTATTTTCTTATCATTTCGGTAGTAAATTAGTAGAATGATTTTTCGACAATCATCGTTATATTTGAATATATTTACATAAATGTTTAATAAATTATGCACTTAAATCTTTCTCACCCATTGCACCGTCTATTAACAAAAACCCTTTAATAGTTATTGTTTTTTTTTAATTATATACGAAATAAATACATTTCGTAAAATTCAAATAATAAGTTTATATACTTAAAATATTAGATTTGATTGATGAAATAACTAACCCCAATGTCTGCCATCATCATTGAGAATATTATTATATTATAACAACGAAACAAACCTTAGCTATGAAATTAACCGTCGTCTTCGGAAATATTGATTAAATTATTATTTGGTCTCCCCCAATTACTTTTTAACCAATAGTCAATTCTATTGTTAAACATAATTTATAATTATTGTAATAAAATATACGAGTAATTTGAATTTGACTTACCGTAACATTGGTAAAGGTTTGAATCCTTGGCCATGAAGATCCAAAATTTTATTCACGGTTTAAATTTCGGTTAATTGTGAAAACTCACTGAGGTCAGCAAGAAAGCATCCAACAGTTCAGTAAAACACAGCCACCGTAGGTAAACAGATGAAGAAGAAACTGTCCACTAATTCACACCACAAGTCAACGAGAGTTCTATCAGTAGTCAATGAAGTGGCAATCGGAATCCGTAAACAGAACAAGTCGTGAGCAAAATACAGTAAACATGCGCGCGTCATCATACAAGGAAGTGCAAATTGCAACTAAGTTAACAAAAATGTTTTATGTTCCCGTTGGTTAAGGTGTGGAACTTAGCCCCGTCCTAATTGGTTGAAAGTAAAATGTGGGAGTGGTTTTTGCGTTTGTGTGTGTGACCGAACCGTTGTGAACCGCTCATAGCAAAATATTTTCAGGTGGTCGAGCATCAAGTGGGCCGATTGTACTTGTTAAATATTTGTTGTAAGCGGCGGTAGCCTAATGGTTAAGGCATCGGTCTCGCAATTATGAGGTCGCGAGTTCGAATTCTACCCATTATACTACCGACGAGAACCCACTCCTAACACAAGCCTTTGAGCTTAACTGGAGGGGTCAACAAGATTGCTAGTAATGTGGGACTCAATCCCCCATTGCTAGTTAAAAAAAAATTTGTGGCACTCGGGGACTGCGGCGGTAAAGCTATTGCATAGCATTTTTATCAACTTAAGCAATGAAAAAAAAAAAAAAATTCTTAATAAAGTTTTCATTTTTAATTATAAAAAAAACAATGTTTTTATTTTATTTTTCTTTAATTTTATTTTTCTTAAATTAAAAAAAAAATGTAATTAAAAGTTCTGCTATTCATCGATAGAAGGCAAAACTAAAAAGTATCACCGCTGTGCCGGTCGGAGTGGGGGGTGTTAGGTTATTTTCGTTACGGAATTTCTGGATTCGGTCTCCACGCTCAAGGCCCGTGATAGAAGCTATGCAATAGCTTAAAAAAACACAATGACTTTGATAGACCGTGAAATCTATTTTTTTTCAATTAGAATTGACAATATTCTATGTAAAACGATTGTAGTACAGGGGCTGAATCTCCTTAAACAATTTGTCGACTAATTTCATAGTAACCCTATATATACTACTCTCACTGTTTTGTGAAGTATTGCACCCCCCAGGTACATGTCTATTTGAATTATTCTGGTAATAAAAAACCATGTTTTAGGGTTCTGTAGTAAACAACGTTTAGGGGAGCTACCACAAATTAATTGAAAATATAATGAAACATTGTATGTACACTGTAACAAGGTAGTTTGAATAAAGGCTTTTTAAGCTATTGCATAGCTATTATCGCGGGCTCGGGCTTTGAACGCGGCGACCGAATCAAGAAATTCCGTAACGAAAATAAAACCTAACAACCCCACTCCGCCTACCATGTAGCTCGGCCGAGCGTTCGCTTAACGTAGGTATATGTATATGGTACGACTGTACGAAGCTCGCATGGATCGAGACGAGCTGCTCCGAAATGTAATGGAAAAAAAAAATCTTAAATATAGCGCGCGTTGTGAAAGGGGGCTAGATGGAAAAAAATCTCACGAAAAGTTGTAACGACACTTTTTGACACACACAAGCCGTGCGGCGTGCGCGTAAGATATGAACATCTAATTTGACAAAGAAGTCACCTGTCGATTAGGTCTAGCTAGAGGCATAAATTCGGTACACAGTATTGGCGACAACTGTGTAGTTGTGGGTTCGAGCCTTCGGTATACAATCGTCTTTTTGTAAGTTATTTTCGTTTCGTCATTCTATTTCGCATTGAACAGTGTGGTGTTGGGAGGACATCCGGGTGTCCCTTGACACCTCTTAGGTTTTTTTTTTAATTGCATAACTTGATAAATAATGCTATACAATAGCTTTACCGCGGCAGTCACCGAGTGCCACACTGTTGTTTTTTTTTCTAATTTATGTTCCTTTTATAGTAAACAAGGCACCTTTATAGTTTCACATGACGGTCCGTCTTTCCTCAGCTTAGCTCAGAGACTATTAGTACTAGGAAGCTTACACCAGGCAGGCTACAATGGGGGCAATAGATGCAATCCCCTCTCTCCTCCCCAGACTCGACAGAATCACCTTTTTTTGGGGAATTTGAGAATGAGTTTCGACACACCAGTAGGTGTGTTTTGGACCACACCTTTCAACGGTGGTGCCTAGGTGGCAAATGTTTTTTTTTTTAAATACGACTCCAGGTAGGTTTGAAGCCCGGTGTCACGGGGGTCGACACAAAGTACATCCAAACCCGGAACAACAAGTTGTGGAACGCAAAGTGGTATTCCGTGTGGGAATCGAACCCTCTTGCGTAGCAGTCGGACACACTCCCACCGCACCGGCGCGGTAGCAAAAAGGCAGTCAAATTATATATGTGCATTCAGTATCATGAGCACATACCTAACAACCCTTGAATATGACCAACCTTTTTGTTACACGTTGTATATGGATTAAAGAAATTTCCAAAAAAATGCCCGACTCCACTGGTGACCGCAGAGCAGGCAGCTTCCTCGCACAACGCATCAGCATTGCTATACAGCGAGGAAATGCTGCCAGTATCTGTGGAACCATGCCCGGGGGTCCCAATCTTTTAGATATCACTTAGTTTTTAGTTTAAATATAGTTTTTAAATAATTTGTAAGTAGATATAATGATAAGTACTTGTAATACGAAATGTTGTCAATAATTGATAAATATCGCTGATGTTTTAAATTTCGATATAATATACAGTTGGATCAACGTAACTCGGCCGGATTAAAGTTAGGTTCATATCACTTTCGCGCATGTCATAGAGATGCGACCCTAAAATTACTTACGAAAACGATTAATTATGTTCAATCGATTAAAAATACTAACAAAATTTTAATTCAACAATATATAAAAGTTTAAATTTAGAACAGTTACAGTAAATACTAAAGAAAGTTTGAAAAACAATTTCTTTACGCAAAAAAACCCCAACAAAACATGAGTTAGTAATACTAATAATGACAAAGTAATGCGTAATCGCATCTCTAATTCTCTTGGTTTAGTTACCGCCCTCGCCCCCCGCTTCCTGTCACCATTTACTTCCATAAAATGCGTAATCTGCGCAACCACTTGTCGTCAACTTCAGTCCGGCCAAGTTACGTTGATCCAACTGTAATATGATTAATGTTGTAGGTAAAACTGCAAAAGTTCAGCGACCAGGAGTGTGCAACAGCGTACCCCCCTCACAGGCATCTGCTCAATGGATACGATCGCAACACGCAGTTCTGCTACGGGGACAAGAAAAAAATTATTGATACTTGCGAGGTAATATGACACTATTGTATTAACTACTGTGTAAATAGAGTTCATATTTGTACGGGACAGGTATTTTCGGATGCAATGGAAACACTCGATAACGTTGATAGGCACACCGCCGTATTATTGGTTACAAAACGATGAACAATGCTGGGGTGTATGCCTTCTTTCTTGTTTCTTGAGACTTGAACTCGAAGTCCCGGTGTTCCCGTCGCGTCGATCCCCTAGGCTTGTACAGAGGGGTTGCTTCTATTAGTTCGCTGTCTTTTCTGGGTGTCCTTCCTTCTTGTTGTTTTCTTGTTTTCGCTGTAATACTGTTCGAAATTCGACTCGCTGCGTGCGTGCTCAGGTGGGTTTTAAAGTCACGCAAGTAGCGGGGGCCTGCGGGAGATTGAAAAGTTCGATTAGCCTGTGTTACTTAAGGGTTACAAATGATATTTTAAAGTGTAGGTACTGGAATAGTGTCCTGTACATTTGCCGCCGGTTCAACGTGCAATTTGGCGCCTCTTGATAGCTTTTGGCGCTCCCTTTAATATCGGGCTTTAGCTTGCCCTTCCCTAGATCCGGCCACAAACGACAGCACAAATGTCAAGTTTCATTACTAGAGTCAGTAGCGGATCCGGGATTGTCGTTTGGGGGGGGGGGGGGCTTAGAACCAAATAGAGACGTTGTTGCACCGCTTACAGGAATCGAATGGCTGAATAGTAACAATGGGGGGGGGGGGGCTTAGGGCCCTCTAGAATCCGCCACTGACTAAGCTACGTAAGCTAAGTAAATTTAAAAGCTAAGGATAGTTAAGTTATAAAGTTATAGTAATTTTTATAGGCATTTCTTGCCAATTACTTTATAAATACAATAATTGCATTTGAAAGAAAAATTTGAAGTTCAGACCCAGGAATCGAACCCGAGACTTTCGATCGCTTTACTGGAGCGCGAAAGCCGAACCATCTAACCTGAACTGTGTCACTAAACTTGAAATTTCTCTTCCTTTGATGCATACGAGTTGGGCCCTCGTAAGCGCCATCTAGCCATGTCCTTAAGAACTATTATGGCTTTTGTTATTGCTTCGTTACAGAGAGCATTTTTAACAAATTGTGATATTGTTTTCCCAATATTATAGTATTTTTTATTGGTTAGGTCACAATGTTAGTTACCATACTCCTTCGAAACGGCTTGACCGATTTTTATGAAATTTTATATGCATATTCAGTAGGTCTGAGAATCGGCTACTATCTTTTTCATACCCCTAAGTGATAAGGGTAAGCTGAACAGTTTTTTTGTTTGTTTGAACGCGATAAAAAAATGAAAAATTATTTTGTTGTTGGATAGCCCATTTATCGAGGAAGGCTATAGGCTACAACATCACACTACGACCAATAGGCTATGAAAAATGTTGAAAAAACGGGGAAAATTTACGCAAACGAAGTTGCGCGGGTCGGCTAGTTACTTTATAAAATAATTACTTTATATAGTTAAGTTATTGAGACTAGCCAAAAGTGGTAAATAAAATCTCGATATATTTTTTTTCTTTTTCTTTATTTTTTTTTCTTTTTCAGGGTGACAGCGGGGGCCCTTTAGTTGAGACAACATTCATCAAAGTGTGTACATTCAGGATCATAGGTGTGACGTCATATGGGAGGCAGTGCGGGTTTCTTGGCAGCGCTGGCATGTATACCAGAGTGGCCTACTATGTGCCCTGGATAGAGAGTGTTGTGTGGCCCTGATCTTTTATATATACAGTTGAATCCGGTTATAACGACGCGCAAGGGACCGATGATATTACGTCGTACTAACTGAACGATGATGTATTAAATGAACTGACAACTTTAATGTGTGTTTTTTAATAAAATAATTACATTCAAACGTATTTGTTATTAATACTAGCAGTCTTACGCAACTTCGTATGCGTACATTTTCCCTGTTTTTGCAACATTTTTAATTACTGCTCCGCTCCTATTAGTCGTAGCGTAATGTTACATAGCCTATAGCCTTCCTCGATGGATGAACAGAAATAGATTTTTTCAAAACGGACCAGTAGTTCCCGAGATTTCAGCGTACAAACAAACTCTTCAGCTTTATAATATAAGTTTATATTGACCAGTTTCTTTGTTGTTTTACCGCAAATGTTCAATTTATTGTACATTGAACACTTTTAAATACATTATTGATACACCTGCTCTTTATTTTAGTTTCGAATTTAAATACCGACGTATGAAAAAACAAGCAGATCAGTGTCCTAAACCAATCAGAAGTAGAACATGATGAAATATTTTGTTAATTCTTACCTACGATTTATTTTTTAACACGTCAACGCTCGTCATCGTTGTAACCTAACGTTGATAACATACTAGTATATGTGGTCAATTTTGTGTGAAAATGCCGGTTTAAAGCGGTCGGTCGTTATAAGCAGAGTCGAAATAAACGTACTTTCATAGTGGCTTATATTAAAACCAAACTTTTGCCTATACCTACGTCGCTAAAACCGATTGGTCGTTATATTCGAAGTTGGACTAACTGGACTACACTGTATATCTTTATATATATATTTCTTGTGTGCGTGTGTATGTCACTGAACTCCTCCTAGACGGCTGGACCGATTTTGATGATTTTTTTTGGGTGAGTTCAAGGGGATTCGAGGATGGTTTAGATTCACAATTGAACCCAATTTACAAAAAAAAAAGAGTCGAGACGAAGTTCGCCGGGACAGCTAGTTTTATATATATGTATAATTCAATTTTTGTCTCTATGCGTTCCGAAACCATCGATCAGATTGTGATGAAACTTTAGAAGAATGTTCTGGGAAGGCCGGGGAGTGTACCTGGCTTTTAAAGCCACAGCGACGCGTGGGCGACTTAAGCTACTAAAATATAATTACTAACACAATATGATCTATACTAATATTATAAAGCTGAAGAGTTTGTTTGTTTGAACGCGGTAATCTCAGAAACTACTGATCCGAATTGAAAAAATCTTTCACGGTTAGATAGTCGTAGCGTGATGTTATATAGCCTATAGCCTTCCTCTCGATAAATGGGCTATCCAACAGTGAAATAATTTTTCAATTCGGATCAGTAGTTCCTGAGATTACCGCGTTTAAACAAACAAACAAACTCTTCAGCTTTATAATATTAGTATAGATTAGAAATATAAGCCTAATAGCTCTGCGTTGAGCTGCGTCTAGTGAGGCCATGTAAACATTAAAAAGATCTTTGGAAAAGTCTATTATAACTTGGAAATTTTAATGATGTTTTGGATTTATAATGGTATATATTTTTATTTTTAAAACGACTCCCGTAGTAGGGTACAAGCCCTGTGTCGCGGGGGACTTTACAAACATACATGTCACCGATACAAAGTACACCCAAACCAACAAATAATATGAATGGTATCTTATTACTGTCTGTCTTTTTGCAGGCGGGTTTTATAGTTTTTTTTTGTTATTTAAATTACAAGGTGATTTAAAAAGAACTATTTCTTTTTATTATTAACGTTATTTTTTCTATGATTTAGGTACCAATTAAAACATTTTTTAAACATATAAATTGGATATATTTTCGTACTCGCTTTTTAAAGTCATTTGATTAAATACCTCATTTACCACCACCCCGAGGGCGCATAAAATCTGCCATTTGGATTTTTTAAGAATTTCATGTAGCTAGTGACACTGGCGTCATCAAGATGAATCTAATGACGTTTCATTTATTATCACGTATCATTTATTTAGGAGGACACATACAAACATACATGTTTATATACTATCCGGCTTCATTCTGTATGTATGTAGGTATTTCTCAATAAAATGTATGTAGCACGTAATAAAAACCTTGATTATTTATTAATATTTTTATTTTATACTTATGTTTATCGGTATTTAAAATGGTTGCTCATACTTCAAAGGCAAAAATCAAGAAACAACGCGAAGTAAACAAAACAGGTTCCTAAACGGCTATTACACTACCCTAAATTAGGGCCCTAAATCGAGGCGGCCTTGAAAATTTGTAAGAGATTTAAAAATATATATGTATATATGTTTATTTCATCAACAAATTTTAACGTGTAAGTTTCTACCGGAACTTCTAGCTACAGAGTGCTTGTGTTTGGAAATCCCGCTCTTTTATAATTTAGAATTGTTCTTGAATGTGCTTAAGTTAACTTAGTAACATTTATACATTTTTATTTTGTGTAACAGTATTTAGTGTAACTTTAAAACTGGTAGTTTATACAACTAATTTAATACGTAACAATTTAACATCAATAACTCTTATTAAATAAATAAAACCAAAAAATAAAAATAATAATATTAATATAAAAAACGCATAGGGTGAGAAGGCGAGGTTTTTGCGGTGTGTGTGTGTGTGTGTGTGTGTGTGTGTTTGACTGTGTTGAATCAGAGTATATATATATATATTTACTAGTAGTAGCGGCGAAAATAGTTAGTTACATAACTGATGTATGTGATTGTGAATAGCCTTACGATCTTGTCTCGGGGTCGGGAGCTGATTCTTGAGGTGTGAAACCTTAAGAATTAGGGCCCTAATTCTTATTACACCTCTCTTTTTAAGAGTTTAGCGTCCCTGATTTAGTGTAGTGTAATAAGCTCATAAAAGCAAGATAAAGAAATGGACCAAAGATATCATAGAATGGTATCCGAGAGAAGGAAAACGAAAAAGAGGAAGACCTGCACGTAGATGGGAAGATGACCTAAAGGCAACAGCAGGTGTGACTTGGACCAAGAAAACTCATGATCGTGAACTGTGGAAAAGCCTGGGGGAGGCCTATGCTGAAAGTATTAATTGTATAAAAAAATGTAAGTTTGTTATTAACGGCTATATAAATAAAAAACAAGATTACCTACAAATTCGCAGGCGGCGATTGGCCCTGCGCGCGCATCAGCTGTAAACGAAGCGTCACGGAAATGCCCGAAACCGTGTTCGGCTTGGCCGACGAGTCAGGCCTCGGCCTCTTTACAACCTACTAATCGGATAGCCGGCCAAAGTCATAGTCGGCACATCTCTAAAACAATGCATCATCACTTGTTAATAATTTCAACTTGTAAATACCTAACTAGCTAGGTAATACACATCTACTTACCTAATGAACGACAGGAAACGTAAATTAATTCAACGAACTATTTTACAAATTAATTAGGCAGGTACTCTATCATACATAGAGCACCTAACGAACGAACTTTGATTATAAACTAAAGAACCTAACTGTAAAACTGAGTCACAACAACCGGAATTACACTTATTTGCACTTAATAAAAAACCGGTATTTACTTAATTACAGGCCATAACATTGACCACTACTAATGACAAAGTGCCTACATTCGACTCATAGCTCTACAAAAAATCTACACACATTTCAACGTGTGTAGTCTCGGTTGAGGATTAAAGCGAGTTCGACCGAGATCTTTATACATGTGCGTCTGTGTACGTGAACCTATTTTTACTCGTTGTAGAGACCCGGTTTTTTGTAGTATTTTGTGCCGATAACAAAATTACGTTCAACTTAGTTTGACAGCGAATGCAGTACTTTATAGATGTGTAAAGTGTTTGTGTGTTTTAAACATGTCGAAACAAGTGATTTGTTTGTATCTGTGTGTGTTTATTTGTGTTTTAAGGATAGACGGACAGCTCGAAGAAGGTTGGATATTTATTTTTTATATTAATATCTCATTCATTGCAAAAAAAGCTTTTAAATTTTATATGCTAAATGAAAAAGGGTTAAGTTAAGTGTCTTTTCAAAATTATGTTATATCTTTTATGTATTTATGTTTAAAATATTTGTACTTATTTTTATTTTATTTAACAGCTGTATATTAGCCGTAGCAGGAACAGGTTCTGCCTAGTTTGGGATCAGATAGTAATATGTGGTGTTCCAAGATGATCGATATTAACCAAACTTAATACTATCTTTATATAGGTATATAATTCGTCTGTACGTGTGTTTGTCACTGAACTCCTCCTTTAGCGGCTAGGCCGATTTTAATGATTTATTTTGTGTGTGTTCTAGTGGATTTGAGAATGGTTTAGATTCACAATTGAAACCGATTCACAAAAAATCTCATTTCACAAATTCACCAACAGGTTCACAAAGTCTATAAATATGTATATAATTCTACTGTACGTATGTATGTCACTGAACTCCTCCTAAACGGATGGACCGATTTTGAAGATTTATTTTGTGTGTGTTCTAGTGGATTTGAGAATGGTTTAGATTCACAATTAAATACTATTCATAAAAAAAAATACGCGGTACTAAGTTTGCCGGAACAGCAAGTCTATAAATCTTTATATATATATATACTTCTTGTGTGCATGTGTATGTCACTGAACTCCTCCTAGACGGCTGGACCGATTTTGATGAAATTTTTTGTGTGAGTTCAAGGGGATTCGAGGATGGTTTAGATTCTCAATTGAAACCGATTCACAAAAAATAAATAGGCGGTACCAAGTTCGCCGGAACAGCTAGTCTATAAATATGTATATAATTCTACTGTACGTATGTATGTCACCGAACTCCTCCTAAACGGCTGGACCGATTTTGACGAAATTTTAAATTGACAATTGAAACCGATTTACAAAAAAACAAAATAGGCGGTACCAAGTTCGCTGGGACAGCTAGTGTATTATAAAGCTGAAGAGTTTATTTGCTTGGTTGAACGCGACAATCTTAGAAACTACTTGCTGGTTCGAATTAAGAAATCCTTTTATTGTTGAATAGCCCATGTATCGAGGAATAGTCTACATAACATCACGCTACGACCAATATCAGCGAAGCATCAATAAAAAATGTTGTAAAAACGGGGAAAATTTACGCAGACTAAGTTACGCGTCAATTTTCAAAATTGGTCAATTAGATTATAATTAGGTACCTATATATTTTAATGACAAAAAGGGTCTATTTGTCTAGTTTTTACGAACGGGGTATTTTTAGGGTTCGGGGTAATTTTCCTCGAAAGGAAAAAAACCGAACCTTTAAAGGATTACTTTGTTGTCCGTTTGTCTGTCTGTATGTCAAGACCCTTTATCTCGTAAATGCGTGGCGGTATCGAGTTGAAATTACAACCATATACTCAGGTACAACACAAATTACAACCATGACTGTCTCTGTGGCGCGGTGGGAGTGTATCCGACTGCTACGCAAGAGGTCGTGGGTTCGATTCCCACACGGGGCCCCACTTTGTGTGATCCACAAATTGTTGTTCCGGGTCTGGGTGTACTTTGTGTCCGTGACTTGTATGTTTATAAAGTCCCCCGTGACACAGGGCTTGTACCCTACTGCGGGAGTCGTCTTTTACAAAAAAAAAAAAGGTCTACAGTCCCTAGAAGCTATGAAAAAATTTAACTTCTAATTAATTTTATCTTTTTAAGCTAGATTTATTTGCTTGCTTGCTACTCTAAGTTGTTTGTTATCACATAGATAATTTTTACATACAAGATGTATGTAGGCGAGATTCCGACTGAAACGGGTGTCTCCTTAATATATTTCACATAATATATCCTTTACTCAATATGTAAAAAAAAAAAAGTAAATAATATTATACTGTTATTCCTGCTAAAGCTAAAGTGTATGATTATTGTAACCATTTCATTGTTTTATGTAAAAAAAAACTGTTGAGTTTCCGAAATAATAAATAAATTAATGTAAAAAAAAAACGCAATATATGTTTAAGTCGCAAAAAACGTATATTTCGAGGCTCGATTCCTGAACTATCTATAATACGTAGGGGGGGGGGGGGGGGAGACTTGAACCGAATTTTTACTTAAAACATCATAATTTCAATTTTTTGAGTTTGTAGAATCAATTTTGTAAATTTATGATTGCTTACTTTAGTAGGTACAATTTTAGGCATAATTTTTTTTTTAAATACCCTCCCTGCATTTGAGTGCAATCCCTGTGTCGCGGACTTTACAAACATACAAGTCATGGATACAAAGTACACCCAGACTCGGAACAACAATTTGTGGATCGCACAAAGTGGTGTCCCGTGTGGGAATCGAATCCACTACCTCTTGCGTAGCAGTAGGACACACTCCCACCGCGCCACAGAGGCAGTCAAATTGTAATTCCAAAATCCTAACATATATTTCGTGACTATATCGCGTGAATTATTTAAAGCTTTTTCGCCTGACGTTTCGATCGAATTGCACCTATCGTGGTCATGGGTCCACGCTAATCTGCCATCGGTGCAATTCGATCGAAACGTCGGGTAAATAAAAGGTTCGTACCTTTAAATAATGCACGCGATCAAGTCCCGAAATATTTTTATTACGTTTATATATGTTTTTGAAACACTGTCAAACATGACGTCAATTCAATTTTTTATCAAACGCGTCAAACAAGTACCTACCTAGAACGTTTGACAAACAAGTAAAAGGACCTTCACATATATTATTTTTAAATATAACTAGCAAAAAAAAAAATGTGGGATTGAGTTCCACTTTACTAGCAATATGCCAAGTGACGTTTGTACATCTACAGCATAAAAAAATGGGGATTTTTAATAAAGACACGATTACTCTCAAAGCCGCCGATATTATTAATGTATTTGAAAGATTTAATAATATCCTAATAAATAATGGTGATTATTAGAAATATATGCCGATTGTATCATTTTAAGTAATAATACCTTCATGTTTGTTTTAAAAAAAACACCTATCAGAAACGAAACGCATTTCATGACATATCACAAGACAAACCTTTTTTGAGAACTGCTTGATACGAAGAAAATAGATGTAGATAGGTTACTTAAACAAGATTCGATCTTTAAATACGGCACACTAATGCACACATAGATAACCTATTATATTAAATTGATACACTATTATAAAAAAGTCGTAAAAGTAGGAGAGCATGATTTAATTATCACGAGCGAAAAAGAGGAAAATGTAATTCGCTGCTTTTATCTGTTAACGCCGGCAATGCGACACTGACATAAAAAAAGAAGTCAATTGTACAGTATTTAAGGTGGCGCTTTCTGAGCGCTTGTAACCTATCTACACCTTTTTACTTATAACATCATTGATTATATACGTCTTATTTAGTCTATGACAATGACAGCTACTGTTAAAATGTAAAAGAATAAATTCACAGAGTAACTAATCACAATAAATTAATCCTTTTTTTTTCCTTTTTCAATTCGGTGGCGATAATAATGTTATTTTTTTAATAATTTATGCATTAATAGAAATTAATTTTAAGATTAAGTGGTAAGTATCAATTTTATCACAAGCGAATTTGCACAGCAATTGTAAATCGTTGACAGATTAGTTGACATTGCTTGTGCTTCAAGTCAATGCTTTAAAAAAACTAAACTAAACAATAAGATACTTAGGTACACCTAAGTATCTTATTGTTTATTTATTTAACATGTAATACAGAACGTAAAAAGAGAAATAGAGCTTATTAAGCTTATTAAATTGAAGTTAATAAAATGTACATAACATTTTATTAACTTCATATGGTCTCAGGTCTGTACATGGCAAATTTTGAAGTAGGCAAACCGCAAAAGGTTGAGAACTCTATTAAATAGAGTGCTTAACCTCTTTTGACAAACATTTTGATCGTTTACAGGGCGCTTTAGATTCGTCTCTGTTGTGAGAGTAACACTGGGTACCTTACCTACATCAAAATTAGAAAAAAAAATGGCGGAGTTATTTCGCCAAAATATTTCATGTATTAATTTTAAGCAGTCGGGTGTTTTGTATCTAATACATAATTTAAAAAAAAACAATTAATTACCCATGTTGTTAGTAAATTTATATCTCATTGTCTAAAAACCGGATTATAATAAGGTTTATTTGTAAAATTGCGCACATCTTGGGTGTGGTAGGTAGTGTGCAAGTAGTACATAGGATCGAGGATACGATCACGTCGCATGAAACCACAATATTATTTGTGAAACTCGTTTGATTATAAAAAAATTAATGACAGTCTGGAACTGAGTTTCATGGCCGACCTTTCAGGTCGTAATTCTATGATTAAATAATAAATAATTTAAAAATTAATCTTTCATTGTAAAATGTGAATTAATAATTGACTGCCTCTGTGGCGCGGTGGGAGTGTATCCGACTGCTACGCAAGAGGTCGTGGGTTCGATCCCCACCCAGGATAAAACTTTGTGTGAGGAGCACGATGGTTTATTCTGTGTCTGGGTGTAATTTATCTATAATATGTATGTATTTATAAATATATAAGTATGTTTATCAGTTGTCTGGTTACCATAGCTCTGCTTAGTTTGGGATCAGATGACGTTGTGTGAGTTGTCCCAAGATATTATTATTATTATTCTCTTTATTTAGTTTTTTTCTTATAAATTACATTTTTAAATATATATATAAAAAATACATTTAAAAATATAAAAAATAGTGTCCCACCGGCATCAGGGACCAACCTACCGGTGGTTACGGCCCCAGAGAAAGGAACTTCCGAAATGTCAAACTTCATACTTGGACAGATTTAGTTCCATTTTACTTAATTAGCCAGTCTTTGCGCCATTTAGATATATTCTTTATGAAGTCTGAAGTTTTTGTGCTGCAAGGTCTGGCAGAATATCTGCTGCGAGAATAGCTGTGTCGTCGGCGAATGTTCCCGTTACAACTCCTTCCGTAGTTGGGAGATCTACAATATAAAGTAGGTAGAGAATGGGACCCATTACGCTACCCTGAAGTACTCCTGCTTCAATTTTATATAGGGAAGTAGTTTCAGAAACCTTGTTTTATCATCCTGGCGCGCAAATATTTTGCCATCTCTCGACCAAATGTATCTCCACTGCTGCCGACGCCCCATCTCGCGCACGCGTTGCAAAAGCTGGTGGTTTATACGTGTGAGTCGTTCGTTAACATAGATGCACTGCGGTACTCCGAGTATATCAATGTCTGTAGTCGTTAAAACGCGACGCACTCGCGCCGCACGGAGTATTCGGTCGCGCACAGCGCGTCGAGTTAGTCTTACAACAATGATTCGCGGTCGCTGTAAAATGTTTTCAGATTCTACTCTGTTGCGAAGTGTAGATCCTATGCGCTCAACATGCACGACGTCTCTTTCTTCCAGCTCCTCTCCCAATTTTAGTGCGATGATTTTGACCGTGTGTATCAAGCTTTCATCGCTTTGTTCGGGGACTCCTGCCAGCACCATATCGTTGGATAACAAAAGCTGGTCCCGCTCATTTAGATCTTTTCGCAGTTCTGAGATTACCTCGTCCGCAGAGCTTGTGCTCCCAGGGACCACTTCATCGATTTTTTTTTCTAGAGTTGATATACGGTTGTCCATAGCTGACATTTTTTCACTGTAATAGGACTGGGCCGAATTCAGATCCGCGATTTCTTTTAGACACTCACGAATTTCCCCTCTCATCTCACTTAGTTCGCATCTTAAAGAAAGTATCTCCATGGCTAAGTCGGCCTTACTGTTATCGGTGCTATTGCCGAATACACATTCTGGGCTAGATTGAGACCCAGTGACCGAGGGAGTTTTCGTCAAGGTCTTCTCCGATGTGCACCGGTTTTCTCCACGAGGGCAGATCGCCTTGCATTTATTGCATATCCAATCCTTCATCGTCACTGACTCCGGAGACGATGTACACTGTTGGTGGAAATGAGTAGCGCATTTATAGCATCGCACACCATCTTTTGTGCCCAAGAATTTACCACAATTCCCACATTTCGCCATAGTTTGCTTTGTTTACAACAATAGTACCGTATAAATTCCAATTGGTGGCGCTGCAGTTAGATGACAGCTTGTGTTATTATGTCAAGCGCACTGTTTTATTGACAGACTAATGTTGCTTTCAGCGAGCATCGAAAGATGGCGCTATTTTAAAGAAATATTGATTGGAGAAAACAAACACTTTGCTGCACCACGATTATTAGTTAATCCACAACAGAAGCTAGACCACAGGGTATACTTTTAGAACACGCACATACCACGGTCAAGTTATGTAAAACTTTTAATTTGTGTTGACACTGGACACTTTTTATTATAAGTTCGGGTAGTTCCATTCACTGGTAATTTAATTTCTAGTTTTATTGTTTTTGTGCTGCACTGAAGCACTTTATAACAGTTTCTGTGATGTATCACACTTCCACAAACACTTTGCGTAACACTTTTTCGCGCTTCTATTAACTATTGTGTATTAAAAGAGAAATATTCGCGAGCGCGGTTTAAGACAACTTGACATCCGATTTTTTTTTTTTTTTTTTTTTAAATTGATTACCTGTTACTCGTAAAGCCTACTTAGCTGTGATAGTTTTCCTCATAATTTCATTATATATACTACTGCAGTGATTTTTTACATACCTAGCTGGCAAGCCCCCCCCCCCCCCACTTGCTAGCTAAATGGTTGATGTTGGGTACACTTGACTCTAACAAAAATAGGCACTTTCTAGCTTAATATTTTTTCAAGATTTTATTATTTCACTTTGTCGGCGTAAGTAATATGTGTATCCATGCAAAATTACAGTCTTCTAGCAATAACAGTCCCTGAGCAAAGGTGCGGACGGACGGACGGATGGACATGGCGAAACGGTAAGGGTTCCGTTTGGCCATTTTGGCTACGGAACCCTAAAAATGTCAAACTACCTAATAGTATAGATAGATACAGAAAAACAAAGATTTTTCCTTAAAGTTGAACGAACGTATTAAATTATTACTTTATATCAGGTAACCGGTCTTTAATAATACTCGTAAATAACATCACCCAATTAGATATCTGTTAAGACGGAAATTCACTATGTCGTCTGGTGTGTCGTGACGCGACAAAAGCGTATCGGTTCCATTCATTTATTATGGTAGAGATAAATTCTTGCAGTGTTGTAACGACTAAAAAAAAACAGAAACATAACATTTTAAAAATTGTCCTATTTCAAATTCGAACATATACTTATTACACGGTCAGTTTGACATAGGTAAAATAAACTTATCAACCTTTGACATGTCGTGTGGTGCCGGCTTAAGAATAGTACCACCCCATTTCTTCCCGTGGGTGTCGTCAAGGCGACTAAGGGATTTCACACCGGAGGACGGGCAGCAGCGTCCTCTGCGTACTCAAAGCCTTACTGCGATCGTCAACCCGCTCGCCAAGCGTGGTGATTATGGCAATTACCTCCAGGATCTACAGACTAGTAGGTTCTACTGGGAAGACCCGTGCCCAGCAGTGGGCCATCATATGGGTTGATATGTAACCTTTTACAAAAATACTAACCTTTAAAAAGGAGGTTCTGTTTTAAAGGTTATTTACCTTTAAAACAGAACCTCCTTAATCTAGCTTTACATAATCTATCTATACTTATAATAAATCTGTAGAGAGGTCAATTCTGTACATGAAATATATTTCCAAAATAACTATCAGGGGGTGATTAGGGATCGATACTGATGCCAAAAATGCAATCAGTAAAATTTTTGTCTGTCTGTCTGTCTGTCTGTATAACCGTTATAGAAACAAAAACTACTCGACGGATTTTAACGAAACTTGGTACAATTATTTTTCATACTCCTGAGGTGGTTATAGTATACTTTTCATCACGCTACAATCAATAGGAGCAGAGCAGTGAAGGGAAAACGGGAGAAGTTACTCCATTTTTTAAGCTTCCGTCGCGTGTGCAACCTTAATGGTTAAAGCTACACAGAAATCATGTATGACGGAAATGTTCTCCTTAAAATTATATAAAAAATATCCCACGACAGCATATGTCTATCTTTTATGGTTGACTCACAATATCGCGTGTAACTCCCGATAGCTTAGCAGTTCGAAGCTTTCTAATTATATTTGTCTACTCTTACGTTTATAACACTCTCAGTCATCCCTAATTCAAAAAGTTAACATAATTAACTATTCCATAAAAAAGAATTATAGAAATCGGTATATAAACACCAAAGTTATACATGAAATACGCTAATAATAAGCCATCGCGCTTGAATACTGAATCATGCTATCTATCTATATCTATACATATAATAAAATTGCAAATTTCACATGTCTGTACATGGCCGAACTTAGTGAAAAAAAAAATTAGGAAATGTTCGAAAAGAGTATTTAAACATTTTGCTGCATTTTTAGAAATGTCTGTCTGTCTGTTTGTTTGAACACGAATCACGCAAAAACTACCAGACAGATTCGGTTGAAATTTTGCACGTGCAATTTAATAGATGCGGATTAACATTTAGGCTATAAATTATCACGCTTTTTCCCATAGGAGCTAAGCAGTGAGGGATAATGTCTGTAGCTATTTTTCGTTATAAAACAGTAACTACTTGACGGATCTTTATGAAAATTTACAGTTTTATAGTAAATACTATACTTAGGACATTATTTACACTATATATCATTACGCTAACGTCTATGGGGAACGAGTAGCAACGTATTTTTTGTCGCACCATAATGGTTTATCACATTTTTTTCCACAATTAGACAATATCTTTAATTGTAACCCATGGAATACATAACTTCACGCTAAAACTATAAGGAGCTATACACAACATTTTTAAGTTTCATAAGAACAGTTATTTTGACGAGGTATGGAGCGAACAGTATAGGCTCGAAGCTATGCTAGCGGTCTTTGACGACGACGAAGTCTCAGGCTCAAATCTGATATCTGATTATGTTCTTTTTGTATTTTTTTTAAATTGTCTTTGTCCTTTTTTAATATTTTTCTCAATGTTATAGTTATTTTTTCGACCATAGGTAACTTATTTGCTTTGGTTAATATTTTTTATATTAAAAATCAAGTGAAATATGCACTTATGTAAGATATCTATAGGTATTGCATGCACTGCAGAGAGTAATGAATTAATCGTAGTAGAAATGAAAAATAATATTACATTCCAATTTAACAAGTATTCGATAGTTTCCAGAATTGATGTGTTCGTGCTCAAAAAAAAGACATTACACACTAGAAAAAAACGTGTAGCGCCATCTATGAAATCAAATTGGTCACAGTGATCAAACAATTCCTTATTTGTGAAAACATTTATTAGGGTATAGGTGCTTACGATGACGGATTCATTTTTTGCTGAGTGGCAACATTCTCCTATTTATTTAATTAAATTGCATAAATTAATAAAAAACCATTAAGTATTAGAAGAAACTTCACTGGTTTTGAAAGTAGATGGCGTTGTATTCAATAATGTTCTATACTTAGTAAAAGAAGTTTTAAAATAGTATTGAAAATAAACATATTGCTATCATTTTTAGAAATGTTTGTCTGTCTGTCCGTTTGTTTGACCACGCATCACACAGGTGCATCGAGGATCATGTTTTGGGGTTATGGTTGGATATCAAGTGTTCATCAATTCAACGATAATGAATGACTCATCGGCCAAGTGTGAGTAGTTCGGGAGACGGTAGGAGGGAGGTGGGGGGTCATTGTCTGTCAACGCGGAGTCTGGGGGAGGGGGAGTCCATGTCTTTTTTTCTTACTTGCATCATTGTAACATATAAGAGAGGCACTCTCTTATATGTAAAGTAGGGATGGGATTTTTTTCTCACCTACCCCATCGTGTGGGGTATCATTAGATAGGTCTTTTAAAAAGCGTTTAGGGTTTGTGAAGACTATTTTTAGATTTAAGGATTCCTTTGTGTAATATTAGGATTTATAGTGAACATTTTTGTTAGAGTCAAGTGTTCCCCTGCCAACTGGTTGATGTTGGGTATGTGAAAAAATCACGGTAGTAGTATAAATACTAAAATTATAAAGAAAACTATCACAGTTAAGTACTTAGGCTTTACAAGTTTACGATAAACATCTGATCAAATGGGAAGTACCAAAATGTTAGTACAAATTCTATTGAAAATTATTAGGTATTAAGTAGGTATAACGTTGAATGAATGAAACAAAAACAACAGAAAACCCACTTCTTAAGCCGCACACCAAATTAACTATATAAAATAATAGAATAGAACGATTGTTATTTAGTACACAGAAAACACATGTATAGACATTATTATAATTTAACAGGAAAAGTCGTGCAGAAGATAAAAAAAAAACAATAAATAAAACAGTAAAATAATAAAAATAACAATAGACAAAAAGAAAAGAGACACAAATAACACATATTAATGACAGAAAAACACAGTAAACGAATGCCTAAAGAGTCTGTGTTTGGTACTTATTTATTTTCACAAAGCTTTTGGGTGTTGAAGCTATCAATAGATGACTATATGATGATTCTCCGCTGCTGAATCATATCGCGGCTCACCCGACAGGACTGTTTCCAACATATTTACACAGAAGTTATTTCGTAACATAAACTACCTTAATTTAAACCCGACTTTCACGCGAACGAAGTCGCGGGCACAGCTAGTCATAAATAAAATAGATCGATGTCAAATGTAACATTTTTATCCGTTTAGCAGAGGCTTTGAGTAAAATACCTGTGACATATAAACGGACAGACAGACGGACACGACGAAACTATGAGGGTTTCGTTTTTGCCATTTTGTCTACGGAACCCTAAAAATTGGGAGTTACATTTCGAATCTTTAAAAACCATTTTTTTATAGTTGCAGAATTGTATGTATCTAATTATATAAGGCTACACCATTTGGCAGTCCTGCTATTATTATGATATAAGTGCTATGATTCAACATACCTACTTGGGACACAAAACATCGATAGTAGAAAATGTAGACTTTGTAAAAACTTGCTCGAGCAACAAAGACATCGTTCAAACACATTAACTGTATTTATTGCATTTGCATACACGAATATCGTGTATTTGCATATGTCACGGCTGCCTGTTCATTGAAACGGAGCGAGGCTGCGGACCGGAGAAATATTAACCAATAGGATTGCATAAAATCTGCGCTGCGCTCCAGTGGACAGGGATTAAGGCAGCTATACTCAATCTGGGGCCTGTGGGCCGCATATGGCCCGCCAGGCTATTGTGGTGGGATCACCTGGTGTTTCTTTATTTTTAACAGTTTTGAATATCACGTCCATTAGAAAAACTGACCGCGCTGAGTGAGTAGGTACAAGATATACCATACCACTGCGCTGCGGTGTGCAGTGCAATAATTGATACTGTAATTTCCCGTATATAGGTATATACGGCAATCCATTTATTTATTTATTAATATACAGTAGTCTGATTGTATCTGCCAACTAAAGAGGAGAGTTGCCTTGACCATAATATCATAAAAATAAACAGCTTTAATAACACAGCCTTAGTTACAGTTTTAAACACCACCATCACAGATCATGCTATAGTCATCTTATACATAAATAAATGTCGTAAACAAACTAAACAGCTAAGACTAAAAACTTCACTTATTTTAATAACTGTCTCATAAACGCTGATATGAACGTTTTAAATATATATATTTAGCTGACCCGCGCAACTTGGTCTGCGTAAATTTTCCCCGTTTTTGCAACATTTCTTATTGCTGCTCCGCTCCTTATTTCTCCACTATTTAATGGATGTTATTTTACATATAAACCTTCCTCTTCAATCACTCTACCTATTAAAAAAAACACATCAAATTCTTTTGCGTAGTTTTAAAGATTTAAGCATACATAGGGATATAGGGACAGAGAAAGCGACTCAAATAAGTTAATAGATTTAATCAGGATGGCTCTTCCCTCTAAAACCACGACTAAATATGTCGTTGGCAGTGCGCGAATATTAAAACCCTGGATGTCCTCAAGCGCTCTGATATTAGACATAGAAATATTATTATTTAAGAGAAACATTAGACAAAGAAATAAAATGCAAGTACAGCTAAGAAACGACGTTCACAATGTCATACGAAAAAACCTATAAACGATTTAGCAATTTCTGCCCTAATCTCATTAAAAAAATTAAAACAAAAACACAAATAGAAGACTCAAAAAATAATCCTAAGGATCTTTGGCTAAAAATAAATGAAAACACTCAATTCTAAACAACAAAAACTTTAAACTTACATCTCTTAAACATTACTCCAAATCCACTTAACTCTGTAAACCGCGTTAACCAGTTTTTCGTCCAAATAGGACAATAACTGACTGAAAACATTATTATTAAATCTTGTTCACCATTTGATGTGCCGTTCAATAGCCGAAAAACTCCATCAGGAGCTCCCTCATTCGTACTACTAGATACTGATCCACAAAAGTTGGACGGCATATTAATGGGTCTGGACTCTAACAGTGGTCCTGGTAGGGATGGCATACCCACGAAGTTCCTTAAAATGTTTAGGGGCATACTGGTTTCAGCAATTAGCCAGCTAGCTAACTTATGCTTTGAAGGAGGGGTATTTCATACAGTTTTCAAGCGCTCTCTAGTAGACCCTGTGCATAAGGGTGGGGATGTTAGCAATGTCAACAATTATCGCCCAAATTCTCTTCTGCCAGCGATATCGAAAATCTTAGAAAAAATGTTAAATAACAGACTACTTAACTATTTAGATACATACAACATTTTATCAAAGTCACAGTTCGGCTTTAGGAAAGGTCTTTCAACTCAAGACGCTATTACTGCTCTGACCACAGAAATTATCACAAGGGCTATGGCATGGTAGTATTTCTAGACCATAAAAAGGCGTTTGACGCCGTATCTATTCCCATCCTTTTGCACAGGAGGTCGTAGGCATATGAGATAAAGCCCTCTCTATTTTCAAAAGTTATCTTGAGGGTAAGTACAACAGATGAAATTGGCTAATATCATAAGTGATGAAGAAAACGTATCCTTCGGTGTGCCACAGGGGAGTGTGCTTGGTCCAACGTTGTTTTTGATCTATATCAACGATTTGTGTACATTACAAGATAGTAGCGGGCGTACATTCTCCTACGCAAATGATATTGCACTTGTTTATCATGATTCTTCATGGGATCAAATACATAATGACGCTGAACAAGGTTTGACTGCTATAGTTGACTGGCTAAATACATCTCTTGACTAAATGTTACAACGTTATGACTAAATGTTAGCAAGACTAGTTTCATTTGTTTTACTCCCAATCAAAGAACCCAACATAGTATCAACACACGCCACAATACCAAAATTACGACATGAGCAAAATAAACACTCTTATGACGCCGCGGGCGCCATATTTGTTTCGGGAATTCGGGTTGTCAGTGAGTCAGTGACACTTACTCGCGGGGTTTTCATCACGCTCCCCGTACACTCCCTGCCTGAAACGAATCATGAAACCGCGGTGTTGCCAGCCTTTTTTTTTTATATGTACAGCTGTAATTTTTATTTTTTTATTTGTTTCTTTTTCTTTTTGTGTATTTTATTGTATGTATGTAGGGTATGGTTTATTATTTCTTATATATTAATATATATTATTTTAAATATAAATGATGTCAAACGTCAACATTTTGGATCTCACTGAAAACTAGCGCTGACTCCAGTAGCAATACTGGAGAGGCAGCACAATGCTCAGTTTGATCTAATTTTTTTAACACACGTCAATTTTTTAAGTATTGTAAATCGATTTCCCTAAACGCACTGTGTAAAAAATAAACTATTTTTTTTTCTTTTTCTATCGATTTCGACATCAAAATCACTCTTGTGGAAATTATTTAAAATGTAGTTGTAACTGTGAAACTATAAAACGACTAAATTAAATTAAATTTTTGGGACTAATGGTGGATGGACCAGACTGTCGACATTGAAATCATAATGGGTCGAGTCAGAAAGTTTATATTTATTTTGAAACACTACCCAATGTCAACCCAGTTATTAAATAGGATTTACATGGCATTAACTCAATCAGTCATTTCATACTGTATACCTGTTAGGGGAGGAGCCACAAAAACCAAATTCCTCGATTTAGAAAGAGCCCAACGTTCTCTTAACAAGGTTATGTATCAAAAACCCTACAGATATCCAACAAAATATATATATATATATATATATAGCCTTATTGGTCTACTGACGGTTAGAAAACTCTACATCTTAAATGTGACCCTAAAGGTTCATTTCCGAGCATCGCGGCCGCTCGCAGCTTACGACAAGCGGCTGACGCTCGCGGCCGATGCGACAATATTCACAGTGCGCGCGCAGCCTACGACAGTCGTCGGCCGCGCGCGTCTGTTAATTACCTCAGCCGCTTGTCGTAAGGTTCATTTCCGTGCATCGCGACCGATCGCGAGCCGCTCGCGGCTTACGACAAGCGGCTGACGCTCGCGGCCGATGCGACAATATTCACAGTGCGCGCGCAGGCCTACGACAGTCGTCGGCCGCGCGCGTCTGTCACTTACCTCAGCCGCTTGTCGTAAGCCGCGAGCGGCTCGCGATCGATCGCGATGCACGGAAATGAACCTTAACAGTGCATAAGTGACTTCAGTACAATAAAACCAATCTAGACAGAAGACGTAAAGATATCGTCACACACTACAAGGGTGCGAACATTGTTTGCCAGGGCCGCATGGGTCAAATATATCCACCGCGCATGCGTGTCCATGCATTTCTCACAGCTCTCTATTTATCATTATGACAAGATTTTGACAGTTTGACTTGCCAAGGAAACGGAAAAAGAGATCGTAATAAGGACCCTTATCTCTCTTATTAGTTATATTTCGGGACTTAATCGCGTGAATTATTTAAAGGTACGAACCTTTTTATTTACCCGGCGTTTCGATCGAATTGCACCGATCGTGGTCACGGGTCGACTGATGGCAGCTTAGCGATGTCTCCGTGAGGCGCGGGGTTTTTCAACTACCCTCGCCTGGTCTTGATAATTTTGATAATTTGTACTGTCGGTACTTCTACACACTACACTTACAACGTCTTTACACTGAGGCGCGGTGTCTTTACGGCTACGATTACATTTGTTGATAACAGGGTTCCAAGATGGTGAGAGCCGGTATCCATCTTCTCGGTTGAAGTTCATAAACTTCTTGATCTCAACTTATCTCTCTTATTTTATTTACTTGTAATTTTCAGGTGATACATGCGTTTCGGAGAAAGAAAAAATAAATGGTACATGCGTTAGACTGCAACGATGTATGGCTGCTGTGTACCAAATCAAGACAAAGAACTATCCACAGGTAATAATAACTTTTGAAGCGGCGGTATCCTAACGGCTAAGGCATCGGTCTCGCAATCGTGAAGTCGCGGGTGCGAATCCTACCCATTATACTACCGACGTGAACCCACTCCTAACACAAGCCATTGAGCTTAGCTGGAGGGGTTAACAGGATTGCTAGTAATGTGGGGCGTAAATCCCACATTGCTAGTTATCTTTTTTAATAAAAAAAAAAAAAAGTTCAACAAGAAGTACAAATCTATACAAATATTTTATAGCTGAAGAGTTTGATTGTTAGTTTGAACGCGATTATCTCAGGAACTACTGGTACGAATTGAAAAATACTTTTACTGTTGGATAGCCCATTTATCGAGGAAGGCTATAGGCTGTATTTCATTACGCTACGACCAATAGGAGCGGAGTAGCAATGAAAAATGTTGTAAAAACGGGGAAAATTTACGCAGACGAAGTTGCGCGGGTCAGCTAGTTTATAATATTATTATGGATGTGAATGTTACCGCATGGCACTCCTTATTTTGAGATATTAATTTGTGAATAGTTTTTAGTAAAGATTTAAAAAAACACTTTTAGAGTCGCATAATGATTCATTTGTATATTAAATACTAGCTGTCCCGCGCAACTTCGTATGCGTAATTTTCCCCCGATTTTGAAACATTTCTCGTCGCTTCTCCGCTCCTATTAGTCGTAGCGCGATGTTATATAGCCTATAGGCTTCCTCCATAAATGGGCTATCCAACAGTCAAAGAATTTTTCAATTCGGATCAGTAGTTCCTGAGATTACCGCGTTCACACAAACAAACAAACTCATAAGCTTTATAATATTAGTATATTTCAACCTGTAGTTGTCATTGGCTAATGATCATAAAAAAAAATGATGGCTGGCTACAAACCTAGTTTATGATAAAACGTATAGATATTAATTTTTATGATCATTTGCTTTTTTTGTTTTATTTGCGAACTTTATATAGACAGAGGAGTAAACACTTATGCGCTTTGGTACGGTAGAATCATCGACTAGCGTGCCCTTAAGTTATGACTGCCTGTGAGTGCGGCAGTAAATGTAAAGATTCTGCGTGACAAATTACGGCCATTCTTTTCTTTCTTTTGCAAAACATGTATACTTCATTAAGTAGTAGTAAGTTGGCCAATATTTAAGCACATAAAGTTTTTACATCGTAAGTGGATGCTTCTACTATGTTGTGCCCATTGAGGCTGATGTATCCAATCTCGTGTACTCTTCTAATATTATTGACCTCTAATATGGTGTTTAATATAATGGTGGCAGCACCTTACCTGCATATACAGTTTATAAACAGAGAAACATTGTAAACATTGGCAATTGGCAAAGAGTGGGCACGAGTTTTTATTGCCTGTCCTTTACCTATTGTTTGCGAACAGGCATTACAAGTAAATGTAGAATCGACTTTTCACAAGTGTAGTATTTTGATTCCTAAGTGAATAAAATATCTTTATTAATATTTATAATTACCAATCGGTTTTATTTTCAGCTTTGTTCATTTCGAGGTAATGAACCGATAATATGCTGCACTGATTGCGAACTGATAGAGGACAATAAGTAAGATATCATTTTAAGTTTTTTTTTTTAAACAATATATTATATGTACTTAACAAACCCATAGTACCTTTCACACAACTAAGCACTTATGGTTCGAACTACAAATAACTAAGTACCCAACAAATAAAATAAAAGATAACTATTAATACATATCAACCCATATGATGGCCCACTGCTGGGCACGGGTCTCCCCAGTAGAACCTACTAGTATGTAGATCCTGGGGGTAATTGCCATAATCGCCACGCTTGGCGAGCGGGTTGGCGATCGCAGTAAGGCTTTAAGTACGCAGAGGACGCTGCTGCCCGTCCTCCGGGGTGAAATCCCTTAGTCGCCTTGACGACACCCATGGGAAGAGATGGGGTGTGATGGGAACCCTAAATAATTTTCTTGCATCTTTTGACACAGGGTACGCCAAGAGTCTATTGAACATACCAACATCTAATTTGTTAATTTGAAATTTAGACATCAATACTTCTCTTTTCGATTCTTGTCGAGCACACTCCACTAAAACATGATGATTTTAAGTATATTTCTTACAATAGTACCTATTTACATTTAAAAAAAAACCAAAGTGGCATTATGGATTTAGGATTTTCTTCAGAGAGTCAAATGCCCACTTGGCCGGTGTTGGCCGAGTTGTCACTTGACTCTCAACACCGGTCAAATATATGAAGAACACTTAAAAAAATCTTGGTGGCTATGTTTATAATAAGGTAAATAAGATACTTAATATTCACTCGCTGTGTAAATTCAAATGCAAAAATAACGTGACAAACTGACTTATGTCCTTAGATTACACAGAAACAGAAAATATAATTATGATTATAAAATAAATTAGTACGTTTATATCAACACAACAAACAATTCACACTCACTAATCAAGTTTCACCCGCGCACACACACACACACACACACGCACACATACACACATACACCCACATACTCACCCACTAACACACACACACACACACAAACATGCATGTATCATTTTAACATTTACTATCTCAAACTCTACCGATGCTCTCTTACAGTACGATCAACGTTAATAGGCCGGACTGAAGTAGGCGACAAGTGGTTGCGCAGATGCATTTTTGGAAGTAAATGGTGACAGGAAGCGGGGGGCGGGGGCGGTAATTGAAACAAGAGAATTAGAGATGCGATTACGCATCACATTGTCTTAATTAGTATTACTAACTCATGTTTTTTTGTGATTATTTTCGTAAAGAAATTGTTTTTCAAAGTTTCTTTAGTATTTACTGTAACTGTTCTAAATTTTAACTTTTATGAACTCATTTAAATAGTGTTTTTATATTCTTGAATTAAAATGTTGTTAGTATTTTTTATCGATTAAACATAGTTATTCGTTTTCGTAAGTAATTTTAGGGTCGCATCTCTATGACATGCGCGAAAGTGATAAAAACCTAACTTCAATTCGGTCGAGTTACGTTGATCGTACTGTAGCTCCTTAAAATGTCATAATAGTGGAGAGAGCCTGGAGATCCGTCACACAGGTTTTGTACCTACTACGGACTCCAGCTCTCACAAGGTTCGTAATTTTATAAGTTTGTAGCTATACATGTAACTGTACAAATGTAACCTTTTTGAGAGAAATAAATATTGTCATTATTATTATTTAGAAATTAGAAAATTTTAGGGTATTTATGGCATAAGTCAGGGGTGACGGGGGGAAATGGGTTTGGCTCCCCTTAAATGTGCACCTCGGGGGAAGGGCGTGCTTGAGATTACGGACTAAACTTTTCAATCTACTTAAAAAAAAAATGGTTCTTAATTCGCGACTGCTTTTTTTATATTAGTTACCCGATTACTCGAAAACAGCTGGACCGAGCAAATATTTTTTTGTTTTATAAGATATACTTCTAGATTGGTTCCGTTGTCATTAAAGTAAGGATCTGATGATGGAATCTTGAGGAAGTCGCGGAACTCTTCAAATATTAAAGACACATCTATAGTAATTTGGGTATATTTTGTTATAATTCGTGCATTTACTCTCAAGCACCATTTATTAACGTTCGCCTCCATCACATCATGTAATGGAGCTGATAGTCTAGTATCAGGTGAACGGTTTTACAAAAAAATATTAAACCGACTTCAAAAATAAATACAAAGTAACTAAAAAGCAAAAAATAATAACAACAAAAATAAACGTTTTGAAGAGTGCCATGAAATGTAGTTTTTATGTTTTAAGCACCCACTTCCAAATGCTTATTTTAATTGTTGTAGTCATATTATCTTTTCTTTTTGGTTACCTTGGTTTTATTTTTGAAGTCAGATTGATATTTTTTAGTAAAAAAAATGTTATAATCTTTTTATCTAGGAAACCACGCTACATAGACTGAAGGACTCTGATAGTTTTGGAGGGCCTTCGCCTTGGCCCCCACTGATGTACTCGTAGAATAATACTTTTAATTTTAGTAAATGTTATAGGCATATCTTGCCAATTACTTTATTTAGCTTAAGTATAGCTACATAGTTCAGAACAGCTTGTAGCGCTTATGCGCCACGGTATGTGGATCGGAAGTCTCCGGCCCTGTTCGATTCCTGGGTCAGAATTTCACATTATTCTTTCAAATGCACTTATTGCATTAATATAATAATGTAATTATTTTATTATTCTTTCAGCAAAGTTGTAGTGGATCAAGACGGATACAATTATATTAAAACAGGACCAAAAGCTGTAGACAGTGAGTTATTATATTTCTACTAATATTTATTAAATAGAGGAAAAATTTTTATAACTATTTTACACTTTGGACTAGGAAGACGTTTATCTATCTAATTTGTTACGTCTCTAGGAACGGGCGGGAGAATCACGGCGATAATATCGTCGTGCCACCTAGGTATTTCTACACACTCTCTTAGAACGTCTTCACAATGCGATGCTATCGCGGCGATGCAACGAGTGTCTGAGTGCGCTAGGGAGCCCAGGCAGTTCTGGAGGGGGGACAACATTTGACACAACTGGTCAAGTGTGAGTCGCTCGCGTGGCGGGGGTAGAGGTGCATTTGATTCAACACCATTACACCACTCGCATTGCGTGCCTAAACACTCCAATCCAGTGTCAAAAAAGGTCATTCAGTCGAAGTCTGGGGGGGCAATTGCCACTGTTGCCACCCCCTTGTATCCGCGCCTGAGCTCAAGTAGCTATCTTTAATTACTGAGATGGGGATCTATAATAGTGTCAGCGCGCTGTCAAACGCGGGCGTCCCGCTTCGAAAAAGTGACGATCATTGTCGCGGACACGCGGTGATTCTGTTACCGAGTCACGACGATACTCTGGCGGAATAATAGCTCGTTCATCGAGACTACCCGACGATAGTACAGCGGAATCGTCGCGGTTCACTCGCCTGTGGAGACGGTCCCAAATAAAACAGCGTTACTTTGTTTTGTGGGCACATGAAGTATCACTCACTCCAGATTAAAAAGGCATAGTGTCCCTACACTTACCGTGAGATTTGGTGATAACAGATGAAAGGGATTCATAGGAATTCCTTCTGTTGACAAGACAAAGATCGAAATACCTCATCTGAATGGCTTATTGTGTTGACACAGATTGCCAAGTTGCAGAACTCATTAAAAAAAAAAAAAAAAACTTTGTTATAAACTATGCTAAGATATGGTTTTAAATAATTACTTACTTTATTTTTCAGAATGCATAGAATATGTTGCCAGTTTAAATTACTCTTGTAATTTGCCTGTTGGAAAAAAGAGAGAATTGGAGTATCCGGACGAGAAATGCTATACTTATTCGGCGCCATTTTTTATTTCCGTCGTGGGGGGTAGTGACGCGGAGAGGGGACAATTCCCTCATATGGTAAGAATATACCTATATGTTCTTAAATTTTTGCTATTTGTTTGCTCTTATGTGTTAGTCCACCCGTGACCACGGTCGTTGTACTACGGTCTAAAAAAAACGTCTATTTTAGGTTTAAAATTAAAAAAAAGTTTTGTAATTAAAATTGTAGAAATAATCAACTCATTTTATGGTCTATCGCTAATAATGTAGCTTTACTTTAACTAATAAACAGAAAATATTAAGGTTTTATTATTTTTTTAAACGTTTAAAACTTAAAAAGGGATTATTAATTAAATTAATCGTTTAGCCCAGGACCCTTATTCACTATCTTTATTTCGTTATTGTGACTGGCCCGTGGGATATGACACCATGTCCACCGCGCATGCGCGGTAGAGAGCTGCCCTTAGAAATGCATCAACGACCATGCGCGGTGGACATCTTTGAGCGCAGCCCGCATAGACCAGTTCGCGCGGTCTTGCCACGACAACGAAATAAAGATAGTAAATAAGGACCGAGTGCGCATGGGATATAAGAGTCAAACTTAATTTTGATTCTTATATCCCAAAGTAAAATTGTAATTAGCTAAATAAATATATTTATTTTTTATAATCTTGGCTACATACTATTTAAGCCCTTGAAGTTTATTGACTGAATTAAAAGCCATCTTTCCTTTTTCTAGTAATTCTTAGACTGCCTCTGTGGCGCGGTGGGAGTAATCCGACTGCTACGCAAGAGGTCGTGGGTTCGATTCCCACACGGGACACACTTTGTGTGATTCACAAATTGTTGTTCTGACTCTGGGTGTACTTTGTGTCCGTGACTTGTATGATTGTAAAGTCCCGCGCGACACAGAGCTTGTACCTTAATGCGTGAGTCGTATTTATAAAAAAACTCTCGTCTGTTCTAGGTCCTTATTCACGATCTTTATTTCGTGTCCACGGCAAGCCCATGTGGAACTGTCAAAATCTTGTCATAATGGTAAACTGTGAGGTAACCCTTATAGTTTCGTCATGTCCGTCTGTCTGTCTGTCTGTCCGTCCGCTCCGAAAGTTGCATAAATTGTGCCCCCCCCCCCCTTAACTTTTGAACCATGTGACCAAAAAATATGAAAAGAATCACAAAGGTAGCGCATAACAAACACTTAAAACTTAAATTATTTCGGACATGATCGGATATACCGTCATTGATTTACAGCCGAAAAACTGCTTTTCTTAACAAAAGGGCGTAAGTGCCATGAACATACGCAAGTCCGACATGCTCTTGCCCGGCTTTTTATAATAATAACTGAACATGTCTGTAAACATCAATAAATATGAAATATTTTGTCCTACAGGCCTTATTAGGATATGGAGACAACATGGAAGATGCCCAGTGGCTGTGTGCAGGCTCTGTGATCAGTGACAGGTTCATTCTGACTGCTGCTCACTGCATATCTAGTGCTGCATTGTAAGTTCTTATTCTAGTCGTATTTTTATCTTTTTTTTAAGAATTTTTTCAGTGTCTTATTTGTGTATACTGTACCTATTATTTTGTACAAAGATTCGTCCTCATTTCTTCAAAGATTCGTTTAACCCTGGAGTCGTCGCGCGGATTACAATAGTAATCCACTGTTGCAAAACTTAGTATTTCAGAAAAACTACGCATTGGAATTGTTTGTAACTTCATGTACTTTATATTAGATAGTTTATGCATTCCCCTAAGGGCAGCGCGAGCGCCTATCGCTTCAAGTTATTTGTAAGGAGCCCCGTAAAGTTCGCGGATTACTATTGTAATCCGCGCGACCTATTACGTAAGTATTTTTTCCCAGTTATCGTTAATATTTTTTTAACATTGTACGGTTATTTTTAATGTATCTGTTTTTTTATTAGACTATATACTATGTTATATGAATTTAGACTAAAAAGTACTGGCTTGATACGAGTACATATTTCATTTAAAAATAATTAAAATTAGAATCACTGTGGATCAAAGAGTGCTGCTCAAATTGAAGCTTGGCTTAATGAAGTTGCTGAGGGTAGCTAAGATTCTAAAGGTGGTTCAAGCTCGGATGATGAAGAAGACTTTGTTGAGGAGCAGAACCACGAGTCTGAATCTGAGCTGGAGGTAGACATCTCAAATGAGATATTTGAAAATAACTTTGTATCAGCAGATCATCAGTATTATGTTGGTGTAGACAACACTATCTGGTCAATGACTGCGCCCTCGAATAGAGGAAGAACTCGCAGATACAACTTTGTTGATTCTGCTAAAAGACTTTTTGAAAACCAGACTACCAACATACATACATATAGCGAACAAAAATGTTGAGAATATTACTCGCCGCGAGTTTCTCAATTCACTCTCTTTGATATTGATGGAACCCTTGACTCACCAGAGGATATAGCAGAAATCATTACCACCGAATTTAGCTTTCAAAATAAAAGATTTTTGAAATATATCTGAAGTCGGAGCCCAACTATCTACCTCAACATTATCGCGAAGTAGCTCGATAGGTCGCTGTCATAACTGCGGTAGGTCACGAAATAAAAGCACTTGCCGATCATGTAAATCTTGTCACAAATTCGTTTTCCCGGACTATTCCAAATATATATGTTCTTCTTGTTTAGAAATTAATGATTAGTTTTATAATTTTACTTACATTTATTATTTGATCCCAATTTGAAGCCAACGAGCCATTTTTGTATTAAAATAAGGATAAGATTTTTAAATATTTTTTTTTAACTATTTAAAGTTAATATTTTTTGTTACGTTAATTTAAATAATATAAAATACTGTATGTTACTTCGTTTTTAAGTGGAATAAACTAAATTGATTAATACATTATAGTTTTGGCTTTAGTTTTAAATGGATTACATATGTAATTCACGCGACCACTTACGTCCCTTTTCTATGCGCGACGACTGTAGGGTTAATACTCGTATATAAAAGAATAATTCTTGCTTTTCCCCGCGTTATGTTTAGACACCCCTTTAAGGTTGAACATACATCTGGCCGCATCGAATCACATTTTCTTATGCTTCAACACTTTGCAGGGTGCCTCGTCGATTTCGCTATGTGCAGTCGCACTCCTACCCTCTTTCTTGCTCTAATAAATGGGGGTACTAAGTAATAGAAAAGGATAGAAGCATAAGAAAGTGCGACTCGGTGTGATCAGATGTTCTTAGAGTCCAAGTGTAATTTATAAACTCACTAGCTTTCGCCCGAGGCTCCGCCCGCTTGGATGTCGGTTATCGCGATAAAAACTATGCTATGTCTTTCCCCGGGACTTAAACTATCTCCACACCAAATTTCATCTAAATCGGTTTAGCTGTTTGTGCGTGAAAGCGTGACAGACAGACAGAGTTACTTTCACATTTATAATATTAATAAGGATTTCTTACTTCATGTGTACATCACAAAACTAACAAGTCTAAAATTTTCAACTTTCTCGGTCCAAAAGCGACTGGCCTGTGGGCCTAATGGTTAGTGACCCTGACTACTAAGCTAAAGGTCGTGGGTTCGATTCCCAGACGGGACAAAACTTTGTGTGATCCACAAATTGTTGTTCCAAGTCTGGGTGTACTTTATTTCCGTGATTTGTGTGTGAAAGTCCCACGCGACCCGGACTAAGTTGAACGAATAAGTTATGTCTCATTTCATCTTCATTCGTTCAAATCTATTTACAGAGGTCCTGTAAAATTCATAGCCCTGGGTATCCTGAAGCGATCAGATCCTCCTGAAACGTGGCAGCGGTATACCGTGCGGAGAATTATCCCTTATCCTGGTTACAAGTCGCCTATCAAGTACAACGACATCGCTTTACTGGAGACCAATGAAAGGTAAGTAGACAGAAGAAGCGGCGGTAGCCTAATGGCTAAGGCATCGGTCTCGAAATCGTGAGGTCGCGGGTTTGAATCCTACCCATTATACTACTGTGACGTGAACCTCTTGCTAGCTTTGGGGTGCGCAGCCGGGATTATTGCTCTCGAGGATGAGGAATCAAACAACTTCTTAAGCCCAGAACGATATTATATATTGAATAACTTGTACTATGATTTCTTTACATATTAATTCTTTTCCTTGACCATTCGTCTTGACGCTTGGTCCCATCCTCCCCCATTGTTTTTTCCGTTTTCTTCTTCGTCATTATTTCAAAGTTTTGGAACGTCAAGACAAACAGTTCACAATTAATGAGGCTTTATGCGAGTGGCCGGTCGAGTTTCCGACGCACCTGCCACACGCCGCCGCCTTATGAAAAAAAAAAATCTTTACATTTGACTACTAAGTCAATTTTTTTTTTTATAATATAAAACAACAAATATAAACCTAGCTGTGCATTTACCTATGTTGGCGATATAGATTTTTTTTTTTTTTTAATACCCCCCTTAATCTGTCTCTATGCAAAAGACAACGTGTAACTGTTATACCTAATCTAACAAAATTTATGTCAACAAACACTTTACATAACAGTTATACGATGATGCTGGGCAAAAAACGCCATTAAAAGAAGCACCAGTATCAGATTCATTACCTAGCTAAACTTATGTATAACTAAATTAAATCAATCATTAAACACCAATTGACCCCAGGCAACAAATTGGGTGAAAGTCCTGCTTTGTTGTAACTGGAAGAAAATTCATCTTTAAGTATTAATCTTATATCAGTTAAATAATTGGTCAATCAAGCTATCGGTGACCATCTGATCACATCTATTGATTATTTAGATAAAACAATCACAAACGAACTTCCCAAGTTCGATTGAACCAAATGCAAAACTGTCTGCTTAATCACAGAGTTATATTTATAATTCAAAACAATAATACACCCGTTTTTGTTTGCCTAGTGCTCTATGGCATCAACATTGTAGGACATTTCTTCGCCGTGTGGTTGTACATGCAAAAACAAACAACATTTTAGAATCAGATCTAAAACCATTAACCATCCCTAAATATACAACTGTTTACACGTCAGACTATTAACAACGTCGCCACTTCTTTTCTGGCATCACCTACTCCTAAAAAAAATAATTCTCATCAACTACTCATGTTTATCATGACTTAATTATAACATATGTTCATATAATAAAAATTCTCAACTACAGTACTCCCAAATTAATAATGCACATGCAGATCTTCGCTAATTGTCGTATTCCCGGAAACACTCGAATCATGGAATCGTAAGAGCCCTAAACAAGGCATTTGCATTTTGCACCTTGTTTAAAAGAGATAGGAGTCAATATCATGTGTGCACAATCGAAAACAAATCGGGCGTTCGGCAGCTGTCGCCGGTCAGCGAAATGTCTGTCAGTCGTCTTTATATATTGGTAGTGACTGCACGTGTTCTCTATTTGTGGAAATATATAGAGCTGCTATTACACACCCTTCTTGGTAAATATAATTTCAACATTAATTAGCTTATTCAGATTTAAATAGTATATTTTGAAAAAAGGAAAATAAATAACATATTTCACGTTTTTTTAATATTAAAAAAATAAAATACCTACATTAAATACATATTAAGTACTAGAAAAACATTTAAAAAATGAGATTTATTTAAATTAAATAAATAGATAAACATGCATAAAAAATATATACCTAACTCTGCCCATGCCATTTTCTTTCAGACGAATTCTTCCAAAATGGATAAATTTAAACGTGGAAAACCGCTTAATTCACAAGCACGGCAAATGGTATTTAATGTGTACCTTTATTTCTTAAATGAAGCCAATGTTTTCAACAGAGACCATGATGGTTATTTTAAAAAAATTCAAGACCGTGTTACAAAAGCTACAGGAATTTCGCGACGAACTTTGAGTAATATCTTAAACGAAAAAAAACATAATCAATCAAAGAAATTTTCTACACCGAAAAAAGGAAGACCTAAAAGTAGATTTCGGCTGGTACTTGATGATTTCGACTACTGTGTTATTCGTAATATGATATACAATTTTCAATTGACGCTGAAAGAACTCCCAACTGTAAATAATTTAAGAATAAAGTTGATCGAAGCTATTAATTTCAAAGGCTGTGCCGAGACTTTAAGGTTGATCTTGAAAGACATGGGGTTTAGGTTTCTGAAAACTGATAATAACAGACAATTACTTATGGAAAAACATGATATACGCCTAAAAAGGATCAAATATCTCAGAGAAATACAACAGCTGAGGAGTTCTGGTAGAAACATAGTATTTATGGACGAGTCGTATGTGCACACATCACATACTAAGGGTAAAACTTGGCAAGATAGCAACAAAAAAGGTATCAAACAACCCATTTCCAAAGGAGAGCGAATAATTATTGTACACGCAGGCAATGAAAAAGGCTTCGTCCCAGGGGCTCTAATGTTACATAAATGTGTCGACTCAGAAGGTGACTATCATAAAGAAATAAACGCGGAACGTTATCAAACTTGGCTACGCAATCAATTGATTCCCAACTTGCCTCCTAATAGTGTGTTGGTAATAGACAACGCCCCATATCATAATAAGCTGTCTGTGAAACCACCAAACTCAAACACATCTAAACCACAAATGACAGCTTGGTTACAACAACACAACATTCCGCATGACCCAAAGAAACTGAAACCCGATTTGTATAAAATTATACAAAGATACAAAGAAAATTACACAGAATTTGCCATTGACCGTATAATGGAGGAACATGGGCATAAAATTATACGATTGCCACCATATCATCCCGATTTTAACCCTATTGAAAATATTTGGTCCCAAATAAAGCAACACGTGGCCAAGAGAAATATTGCAATGACTGTGACGTCAGTTAAAGATGCTATATTAGAAAAAATCAATAAAATAGGACCAGAAGAATGGAAAAAAGTTTCTGATCATGCGGTTCAATGCGAAGATGAATATAGAAAATTTGAGCCAAGAATCGATAGTTATTCCGATAAACTGATTATTTACACAGGTGATAGCAGTGAGGAAAGTGTAAATGAACAAGAGCATAATGAAACTTCTGATGAATCTGCGATGTCGGGAATAGAGGTCTTCCTCGATTCTGATTATTTTTTTTATAATTGTATTATTTTTCTGGAATGATTAGTGCTGTAAACAAATTTGAACTGAGATTTTGATTATATTTTATGTAAACCTCTATTTGAAAACGTTTTTTTCTCCTTCTAATAAAACCTTATGTTATTTAAACCTTTTCCTCCATAATTACACCAACTTCGGTAAGACACTTGAAAACTAATCACTCCAACAATGATTGTAGCGTTTTCGCTATTTACTTACATGGAATTATCGAATCAAATTTCGTTACAGGTAAATCAAATCTGTTTTAGCACAAAACACATAATATATAAAATTAGGCATAGAGAAATTGCTCTTAACCACTCTATATAAATATCGTCTTTCGACGCTCGGGTAATACGACCGTTGCCGAACAATGACGAAGATTTCCGAAGATTTCTATGCGCATTATTACTTTTGGAGTACTGTACATAAAATTAAATACTAAGATATCGATATCTATTCGTCCATCCTCATAATAAACGGTTTCAATCTATTCGCATGAACAATCTGCCTCTGTCTTGAACCCACTTTCTTTATAATGAAGTTATTGTTATTCAACCTATTTTCAATTCGAAATGGCCCTAAAAACTTTCTACATAACTTTTTCGATATCCCCGACCTTCTCTTTGGATTAAAAAGTAAAACTTTCTGACCTATGTCATACGATACTTCAGTTGCTTTTTTGTCAAATAATAGTTTTTGTTTCGCTCGCGACTTGTCCAAATTTACTCTGACCCTTGTAAAAATGTTTTCTCTATTCTCTATTCTACTCGCGGTATTCTCATTCACTTTAATATTTAAATTAATTCCCGTATCCGATGGCAATTCTGGTTGTCTTGCAAAGACCAGAAAGTACGGTGACACCCGTGTCGATTCTTGTTTACTAATATTATATGCAAACGTAATTTGAGGTAAATATACCGACCAATCTGACCTATCATCTCGACCGTACTTGGCCATCATGCGCGACATAGTTGCATTTAATCGTTCTACCAACCCTAATGTCTGATGATGCATCGAAGTTGCAACTTTATGCACCGCCCCGAAGTTTGTAATCGTTTCTTGAACTAACGCCGACGTAAAAATTGACCCTTTATCCGTTATGATTTCTTTTACGGCCCCATGTATTGAAAAAATATTATTAATAAGGAAGTTCTTTATTTCAATCGCTGTGGCCTGTTTTACTGCCTTACTAATCGCATATTTTGAAAAACAATCTATTGCCAATATAATATATCTACTTCCATCCGTCGCATTATTTAACGGGCCTATCGTATCCACTTCTACCTTTTCAAATAACCTGTTTGTAACAATCGGTTGCAACGGCGCCACCCTATTTGACGTGCGCACTTCTTGACATACTTTACATGCTTTGATATAATTCTCTATTTTCTTATATGACTTTGGACAGCAGAATCTTGAATTAAATTTTTCTACTGTCTTCATCAAACCTAAATGACCTCCATATAATGGATCATCATGAATCTCATGCATAATTACTGGAAACAGTTCATCCGGAACTACCAGCAATCTTTTTATAACATTATTTTTTGTATTTAATTTATATAACATGCCGTTGTGTATAAAGAATCCTTTATATCTTTGTAAGTTTTCATCTATGATTTTATTTCTTAAAGATGAACAAAAATTATCGTTCATTTGAGCCCTTATTACTGGGTCTATTTCTAATTTGCAGATTTGCTCATTATTCTCTGTACCTCTCATCCTAAATATTTGTAACCCGTCAGTGACCACGTGATCATCTTGACTTATTAACGGATTTCGACTCAGATAATCCGCCACCGAATTTTGTTTTCCCGAACAATATACAATCTCAAAATCATATGATTGAATGGCAAGAGCCCACCTAGCCAGTCTACCATTCATATCTCTTCTATCTCTTAGCCAGCACAATGCTTTATGATCGGTCACCACCTGAAACTTAAGCCCCCATAAGTACGATCTAAAATAATTCAAAGCAAATATTAAACCTAAGCATTCTTTTTCTGTTACAGAATATTTCTTTTCCGCATCATTCAATAATCGCGATGCGAATGCAACCGGAAAAAAACTTTTATCCCCTTGCATTAAACATGCACCTACTGCTACGCTACTAGCGTCAACAAACAACCTTGTGTTCACCGCCTTATCATCTGAAAAATGTCTGAGCATTGGAGGGTTAGACATTATCTCTATCATTTTGTCAAACGCTCTTTGTTGTGCACTTTCCCAAATAAATTTACTGTTCTTCTTCAATAACATACATAAAGGTTGATTTATTTTTGCGAAATTATCTATAAATTTCCTATAATAAGAAAACAGTCCTAGAATGGATTTCAATTCCTTCGCATTGTTCGGTCTTTTAATCATCTTTAATTTTTCTAATTTATTCCTATCCGGTAACACTCCTTCCCCTGAAAGTTCATGCCCTAACACCGACATACTAGTAAACGCAAATTTGCATTTACTCATGTTTAACGTAACATTAAACCGCCTACATCTATGCAATACTTTATTTAGATTTTCTAAAAAAACTTCATACGTCTTACCAAATATACAAATGTTGTCTATATATATCATGCACGATTTATATTTCAAATCCGCGAGCATTTCATCCATCGCGCGTTGAAAGACTGCACTACTGGTCTTAAGACCAAATGGTAGTACATTAAATTCATATAATCCTGCGTCCGTCACGAACGCTGTTTTGTATTTATCTTGTTCTCTCACTGGTAACTGCCAGAATCCGGAATTGAGGTCCAACTCCGCAAAATATTTCGCCCCTCTAAGATAATGTAGCACGTCGTCTACTCGTGGCATTGGATAGCAATCATTTATGACGTTTTTGTTTAATTTCCTATAATCTACACAAAATCTAAAGGATTTATCCGGTTTCTGTACTAAAACAACTGGAGAGGCATAATCACTACAGGACGGACGAATAATACCAAGATCTAACATCTCACTTACTTGTTGACGAATGATCTCACTCTGTTTGAGTGAGACCCTATATGGAGATCTATTCACAGGAACCTCGTTCGAAGTTTTTATTTTAATCGGCTTCACCCGGCAACAACCTAGCCTATCCTTACTAAATGAGAATTGTGGCCTGTATTCTTCCAAGATTTCAAGCAATCTATTCTTATTAGTTATACTTAAGTTTTCATTAATAACAAATTTTTCACCAAAAAAATTTAAGTCAGGAAGTTTACAGACCTTATTGTCATTAAGTTTACAAACATCCACAAAATATAAATAATCACATTTCGAAATATTAACAGACACTATTTCCTCTGTATCGATACTAGGAACTTTATCCGGTCTCTTCACAAAACATATTTCGTTCCATTTTCTTAATATTATTTTGTTATTCACAAAGTCTAATATTGCCTCATTATTAATTAGGAAATCTTGTCCCAAAATCAGTGGACAACTGATATCTACTACTACATAAAATAGTGTGTTATATACCACATTGTTAATTATCACGTTGAGGTATGTTTTTCCTAGGACCGGTATAACTTTGCCGTCCGCGGCTTTTAATATAATATTATTGTCTATATCTAAAATTGCTTTATTCATTAACGCTACTTTTTCCGATAGCAAGGACACTGAAGCCCCACTATCTAATAAAGCAGGAATAGCACCTGAACTTAATTCTACTAAAATGACTGGTTCGGACTGACCATAATTATTCTTCTTGACGTCTTCTATGTTTGAGCGCCGCTGCGTACTCATTGCTGCGACGTGATGCTCGCCTACTCTCGCTGTCGACGACGCTGCATCACCAGCTGATTGAACTGGCATCGGCAGAGGTTCTCTGCTCCTTAAAAAGTACTGGCGGGGATTTGACTCCCGCCTTGGTGTTAACGAACCGCTTGGTGAATCATTGGGCGGAACCCGAGACAACGGGGACCGGTATTTACTATACGGAGTTGATTGATTGCTCCGGAATGGACTATTGGTCGGTCTGTTGGAGTCTCCTTGCTGCCCAGACCTCACTGCTACCGCATTCTCAACCTTAACCTTAAGATTGACTTCCCTTTCAGCCTCTTTATCATATACTGAATGTAATTGTAAAACTGTGGCCTTTAAAATATTTTTATCAGCACATACAATTGCAGCGAGCTTTGATTTGTAGAAACTATTACATTTCTTTGGAAAGCTCCTTACGAACGTATTGTCGTCAATTTTTCCCTTTTTGGCTATATTTGAAAGCTCGTAGTAAAATGAAACAATATTCTCCTCTGGCGCCTGTATCCTTTCATAGAATTTTTCCGTATAATTAGTACGGTTTGGGAATTCTGCTTTTAATGCAGTGATGAAGCTCTCGAAGCTATCACAATCTTCTATGATTGCTTTGTATAGGTGTAGCGCTGGTCCAGCCAGATACGCCGCCACAAATAATTTTTTTTCTTCATCCGAAGTGATTTTATTAATCACACAGATGATCTGGAATTGGTTGATAAAATCATCTACGGACTCATACAATCCCGTGAATGCACTCATTTTTAATTAACTTTACATAGAAATACGACTTAGCTCTTTAAATGACTTCCTCTGAAGAGTTCGGCGCCTCCACCATGTGACGTGAACCTCTTGCTAGCTTTGGGGTGCGCAGCCGGGATTATTGCTCTCGAGGATGAGGAATCAAACAACTTCTTAAGCCCAGAACGATATTATATATTGAATAACTTGTACTATGATTTCTTTACATATTAATTCTTTTCCTTGACCATTCGTCTTGACGCTTGGTCCCATCCTCCCCCATTGTTTTTTCCGTTTTCTTCTTCGTCATTATTTCAAAGTTTTGGAACGTCAAGACAAACAGTTCACAATTAATGAGGCTTTATGCGAGTGGCCGGTCGAGTTTCCGACGCACCTGCCACACTACCGACGTGAACCCACTCCTAACACAAGCCTTTGAGCTTAGCTGGAGGGGTTAACAAGATTGCTAGTAATGTGGAACTCAATCCCACATTGCTAGTTATCTTTTTAAAAGAAAAAAAAAATAAGATTTAAAGTAATCGAACTTATCTCTGCAAAGATCCAACTGTTTGCCATGTTCCCAGTACCATTAGGGATATGCATCTATTTTTTTTTTAGTTCTTAAACGGCTATTACACTACCCTGAATCAGGGCCATAAATCAAGGTGGCCTTAAAGATTGGTTAAAGAATTTTTATTTTTTTATTTATTAGTTAACTTGCGGCCCGCTCCGGCTTCGCACGGGTATAAAATATATGTACAGGTAAATTAGCTAGAAGAAATTTTTGCGTTTGTAGTAGTGTATGGTCAGCAAATAAAAAAAACAACATTTTATTTTTAGTTTTTATTGTTTTAAAGGTAATATACGTTTGTGGCTGGAGCACACCAAATGCGTGCACGTCTACGCATACGCACTACGTACTAATACGGTCGTGAAAATGTGTATCCACCGCATTGTAATCTATGGAACTGTATGAGGCAGACAAGCCAGTTCCAAACATTACAAGCATTGAATGCCGGTTTTCACTTCAGTGAAGACGTGTATGAATTAGGTGTTCTCCGGCCATAAATGTTTTATTCTAATAATTCATCAACCCCAGGCATATCACAATCATCCCCATCCTCGCTTTCATCAGATGAATTATTTAAATTAATTATGATTCGTTCTGATATTGTGTCTAAAGCTGCGTCTCTACCCTGATATTTGCTTTCCTCCTCAATAGCATGCAAACAAACTTTTCTCCATTCCTCTATAGTTATGGCGTTCATCTTTTCTTCAGCTAATGACATTATAACCTTCATATTCATTGCGACATTCTTTTTTGCGACATATGTTTTCACTATCCCCCATATATTTTCTATAGGATTAAACTCCGGATGGTATGGTGGTAAACGCAGCACAGTATGACCGTGCTGTCGTAATATTTCGTCTATCTTGTACTCTATAAATCTCGCCTTGTTTTGCAGAATCAGTTCATATAATTAAGCCTTAAGCAACGTGGATGAATGCTCAATGTTTCGAAATGTCAGCCAGTCTATCATTTGCTGTTTTCTAGAATTACTATTCGGTGCAGGATTTTGTATTGAGTTATGATATGGTGCGTTGTCAACAACAACAACACTATTTGGTTGTAAGTTGGGTATTAATTGAGTTTGAATCCACCTTGAATAGTTGTCATAGTTCATATTGTTGTGGTAATCTCCACTTTTTTGGTCGGCTTTAAACATAAGCAATGCATTTGGTATAAAGCCATCGATACCACCGGCATGAACAATGATTAAGCGGTTGCCTTTCGATATATGTTGCTTCAAACCTGAAGTGCTTCCATCTGACCAAGATTTCGAGAGGGTATGTGATGTATGTATATATGTTTCGTCGGTGTAAACAATTGGTCGGCGTTGTTCACGATATTCAGCATTTTCATCAAATAATTAATTCGCAAGTATCTAATTTCGTGTTTTTCCATAAGAAGTTTCCGGTTATCTTCTGTTTGCTTCCAATTAAAACCTAATGACATGACGTGTTTTCGTAACGTGCTGACACAACCTTTATAATCGATATCTTCTTTCAATTTTGAGTGCAAAGTTTTTAAAGTGGGAACTTCTTTATTTGTGATGTGGAAGTCATGAATTGTTCTTCTGATAACTTGCTGATCAAAGTTATCGATTACTACTGTAGGTTTACGATTCGGTTTCTTTTTAGGAGATTTAAATGTTACTTCCTGATCTGAAGGACGACATTTGCTTTCTGATACTACCTTTCTGACGGATGCTATTGAAATTCCTGTTGATTTAGCAACTAATTGAGTGGGGGTCATAATACTGCTCGGGTTGTTATTACACTCATTTTCGAAATATTTGTACAAACAGTACAAAACTTCCTTAGTTTGAGAAGTCAAAGGCTTGCCTCGACCATGTTTTAACACTGGAGCCATTTTGAATTATCAATATAAAGTTACAACACTTACACACTTGAAATTAAACACTTCAACAAATATTTTAACAATAATAACAAACAATAACAACAATCAACAAATACAAAATTTCACAATGAAACTACTACGTATCTAATAATTATAATTTTTTAATGAAATGCGTGCTTTATGTTCTAACGGTATCAAGCGACTGACGTCAGACTGCACGTGGCACCTGCGGACAGAGTAAACTGGTTTATTCTGGTTTTGTGCGTGTTTCCACTTTCCACTATCAAGTGACGATTTATTTATTTGTTTTGTTTCGTAATTATTATGGTCAAAACTTTTTACCTATAGCTAAACTACTATCATCTAAAGAACGACACGATATTTTATTGTTTCACGGTAGTCGCCTTGTCGTTTGCTCAAGGACGTGAAATTGAATGACATATTTTTTTTAATAAAGTCAAAACCTTTTTCTTTAAAATAAAAACTTGTTTTTATTGAAAACAAAAATCAGAGTGTTGCTAGGGATAAGTATTAAATTAAATAGTAATGTTAGGATATTGAAACATTTTTGTAAGGGCCAGAACGATATAGTGGAAACGCGCTCTAATATCTAAGTAACATACACACCACTACATATGCAAAAATTTCTCGAGACTAATTTCACTGTATGTTATTATACATATAAACCTTCCTCTTCAATCACTCTATCTGTTAAAAAAATCACATCAAAATCCGTTGCGTAGATTTAAAGATTTAAGCATATAGCAGTTACAGAGAAAGCGACTTTCTTTTATACTATGTAGTGATTAGGGCCCTAACTCTTATTACACCTCTCTTTTTAAGGGTTTAGGGTCCCTGATTTAGTGTAGTGAAATAAGCGCATTATTCAATAGCCTCTTTCGATATATTATTGAAAAAAATATACATCGCCAAAAAACTACTCCTTATATGAAAACAAAACATTTAAAATGACAAACTGATAAAAGTATTTTCGAGCACGCCATCTTGGTTCGTAAAAAGTCATTGACTGTGACGTCACGGCAATCGTGACAGCCAATGAAGGCACAGCAGATCTGACCAATAGCATGCGTTTCAACTACCTTGAATTTCCCGCCCGATTTTTGGCTTTTTTAATAACTAGCCTGTACCCCGCGGTGCTACCCGCGGTTTATTAGCCTATGTGTTAATCCAATATAAAATACCAAATTTTATTAAAATCGCTACAACCGTTTAGACGTGAAGAAGTAACAAACATACACACTCACATACTCACAAACTTTCGCCTTTATAGGTATTATTAGTGTGATTATTTTCATATTAGATGCATATTAAAATATATTGTTGAGACACCATTTTATACCAATAAAGTATATATAAAAAAATGCTTAACCCTCAATTGCGTCATACGCATATTCTTCATTAGACCAAAAATTAAGTAACTTTAGATAACTCATTGAATCAGATATTAGGGAGGGATCTCACCACCCACCCTCAATTTGTAAATCACCACGATTGAAGTAGTAAGGAAATGTCTTTGATACAACAATCAAAACAGATCGCTTCAATCGTGATGATTCATATCAATTTTCATCCTTATTAATCTACTTGAGGTATTTTGCTGACTGGCCTGTTGGTAAGTGACCCTGATTATTAATCCAGAGGTCGTGGGTTCAATTCTAACACACGATTCACGACCTCTGGCTTAGGAGTCAGGGTCACTAACAACTAGACCAACTAGGCGTGGATGCTAGATTGTAACCAAAAGTTTAACGATAAAGTTTATACTAACTATGTAACCCCCATTTTACCCCCTTAGGGGGTGAATTTAAAAAAATCCTTTCTTAGTGCTCCCCTACGTTTTAAAAGGAACCCCTGTGCAAAATTTCAAGTTTCTAACCCTTATAGTTTAGGCCCTGCGTTGATATCTTAGTCAGTCACTCAGCTTCTCCTTTTTTAAAATAGATGGAGTATAATTGTAATTTTCAGGATACGCTTCAGTAATGTGGTGTTGCCAGCGTGTCTGAATGAAGGTGGGGGGGATGAGAGCATCGTCACAGCTACTGGGTGGGGGGCATTGGGACATAATAAAGCTTTAGCGGATACCTTGCAAGTGGTCAGTATTATTATCTACTTTCTGTGAATTTTAAATTGTCATTACATTAACACTCTGACTTCGTATAGTACTAGTATGCTGTATATGCTACCATCGACAACAAGCCTTCCATTTCATTTTGACATTTTTACGGTTAATTTTCAAAATTATTGACGTATAGACCTGGACTACACCATCCCTTTCACTATTTTTAATACGTCTCCCGCAGTAGAGTTCAAGTCACGAGGGAATTTACAAACATACAAGTCACGGACACAAAGTACACCCAGATTCGGAACAACAATTTGTGGATCACACAAAGTGGTGTCCCGTGTGGGAATCAAACCCACGACCTCTTGCGTAGTAGTCGGACACATTCCCACCACGCCACAGAGCCAATTAAAAACTGCAATTAATGATTCAAACAATCAAGACTCGACTTTTGAAAAAAACGAACATGGTAGCTGTGAGATGTCAAAATAAAGAGATGTGAAAAAAAAGTTGTTTCGAATACTTCTCTTATAAGTTCATCGATATTTATTAATGTCTCCGACTGCATGAAATTATATAATTATGCAAGGGATCTTGTTTCCATCTTTTATATGCAGGCGGTTATTTTCTTTTTTTTTACGTAAGAACCTACAGAGTAACAAAAAACTAAAAAAAAAGAATGAACGAAATCAGTAAAGTCGTACCTACTCTAGTTAACTCGTGACATTGTAAATAGGGATTATTTTTTTATAGATTTGTGTTATATTTTCAGGCAACGTTAGAACTGTTTTCTAACAAGGAATGTTCCGATGCGTATCCTGCTGCAAGGAATTTGCTGAACGGCCAAGATCCTAAAACACAGGCCTGCTACGGAGACAAAGAGAGTGTTATTGATACATGTCAGGTAATTATAGATCAGGATCCTTATTCACTATCTTTTTTTTCGTTTTCGTGGTAAGCCCGCGCGTCTAACTGTCAAAATCTTGTCATAATCTATACTAATAGTATAAAGCGGAAGAGTTTGTTTGTTTGTTTGCTTTGTTTGTTTGTTTAAACGCGCTAATCTCAGAAACTACTGGTCCGATTTGAAAAAATCTTTTTTTGTTGGATAGCCCATTTATCGAGGAAGGTTATAGACTATATAACATCGCGCTACGACTAATAGGAGCGGAGTAGCGACGAGAAATGTTGCAAAAACGGGGAAAATTGACGCATACGAAGTTGCGCGGGACAGCTAGTGGTAGATATATAAAAAGCTACGCTTTGACATCTTTAAGCATACCGCGCATGCGCCAGTTCGCGTGGGCTTGCCGCGAAAACGAAAACATAGTGAGTAAGGATCCTGTTAAATCATATAAAAGCCGCCAAACGTAAGAAATGTTGTAGAAAAAAAATGTATTTAATATAATACATAATAATATAATGTATCTTGGGACAACGCTATCTGATCCCAAACTAAGCAGAGCTTGTATATGGTAACCAGACAACAGATAAACATACTTATATATTTCTAAATACATACATATTATAAATAAATAACACCCAGACACAGAATAAACCATCGTGCTTATCACACAAAGATTTATCCTGGATAGGGATCGATCCCACGACCTCTTGCGTAGCAGTCGGATACATTCCCACCGCGCCACAGAGGCAGTCGACTACTAGATGTACTAGACTTAAATTTTTTCTATCTTATAAAATGCCTATAGTAAATACTATATTAAGAACAAGTTGTATAATTCTGTTTCCAGGGTGACAGTGGGGGTCCCCTGCACGTTTCAACATACCTTGGGAAATGCGTGTACAAGATCATAGGAGTGACGTCATTTGGCAGAGCATGCGGTTTCGTTGGTAATGCTGGCATGTATACCAAAGTGTCGTTCTACGTGCCCTGGATAGAAAGTATTGTTTGGCCTTGATTGTGTGGAATTTAGAATAAACTTGATCTCAATAAATTTATTAATGTAGTTATTATTGTGTTTATTATGTTACGTGGTTAACTAGCAATGTGGGATAGGATCCCACATTACTAGCAATCCAAGGTACATTCATTCCGTGGCTAATTCGATAACGCCGTACTAATCGTTCGCAAAAAAATAAAAAAATGTCTATGGTCTCAACCGCAAACGTCAAATTCCATAATTAAATTCTTTTCCATTATTGACAGCTTTTGGAATGTGACTTTGTCTAGACCCCCTAATAACCTCTCCAGCTAAGCTCAATGGCTTGTGTTAGGAGTGGGTTTACGTCCGCGTCGGTAGTATGATGGGTAGGATTCGAGCCCGCGACCTCACGATTGCTAGTCCGATGCCTTAGCCATTAGGCTACCGCCGCTTCTTCGAATTGATTTGTAATCAGTTTCAATACGTTCCCACTGCATATACCACCGTAAATCTTTGCTGCTGCAGCTAATTGACTGATTGACTGACTCATGGATCAACGCACGGCGTAAACCGCTGATCGTAGAGACTTGAAATTTCGAAGAAGTATTTAACAAACAACATGTGCGAAACAGGGATGGAATGCTATCAGTGATGTAACGCGCGAGGAGGTGTACTGTACCGCGGTGACGAGAACGTGCATTGACCATGCGTGGGTTCGATCCCGGCGTCAGATCTCTGCGTATGTAGTGACGTGTAAATTAGCGGATCATTATTTAATCGGAAAGGCGGCGACCGTTATACGAGTGAAGAGCCTAGGAAAGTGTGTGTAATTAGTGATAAATTTGTGCTCGAAAAATTTAAAGGAATTACATGGACGGAGTTATTGGACTGTAAGTGCTCTTTAATATATATATATATATATATATATATATATATATATATATATATATATATGGTATACCTACATGGTGCAACAGAAAGATATGGTCAAATTTCAACAGTGGATAGGGTATGTTATCAGTATTACACCTACCATGGTGCCATAGCTGGTTGCATTATTATTACATAGTTATAGCATATTATTTTTGTCAAAATTCAGTAGTGAAAGGCGTATAGCTTATGAATTATACCTCCCCTGGTACAATATTCGATTGGATTATTATGGCATAGAACTTTTTAAGTCATACTTTTTCTAATTAATAACTTTTTCATTCATAAATAGAAGAATGAAAAAATAATACATATTTTTTTGGGGTACTCCGATTTTGATAAAATTAGGTATGTGCACTCAGTATCTTGGGCACATACCAACCCTTGAATATGACCACACCTTTCTGTTACACCCTGTATATATATATATATTGTATTTGTATTAAAAAATAAAGTCACTCTGTCGTATAGATGAATAAATAAAATATTTGATAAACTTGTTAATATATTTACAAGTATCTATAGTAAGTCTATGATACAAATACCAGTGTAGATTGACTGCCTTTGTGGCGCGGTGGGAGTGTATCCGACTGCTACGCATGAGGTTGTGGGTTCGATCCCCACCCAGGATAAAACTTTGTGTGATATGCACGATGGTTAATTCTGTGTCTGGGTGTTATTTATCTGTAATATGTATGTATTTAGAATTTTAATTTTATTTAATTAAGTATGTTTATCAGTTGTCTGGTTTCCATAGTACAAGCTCTGCTTAGTTTGGGATCAGATAGCGTTGTGTGAGTTGTCCCTAGATATTATTATTATTATATTTGATGATGAACAAATTGCGACAAAAAACGCGTTTAGAAGTTAATAAAAAAGGTTTGTTACAAAAAGTTTGTTTGTGCAATTTGACTTAGAATAAAAGTTGCAGTCCAACCTGTATATGCTAGTATTAAGTCATATTTAGTAAAGTAATTACTAGTTATATAAGAACTGTAACGCCTAAGTACTGATGTTGAAAGGGAGCTGTTTCTGCCAACAAATTGCTATGCAATTTAGCAGAAATATTAAGACAAACAATGTATGGTGTTATAGTAAACAAATGCTTTATCTATTTGTTTTTATTTCGGGACTTAATCGCGTGAATTATTTAAAGGTACGAACCTTTTATTTACCCGACGTTTCGATCGAATTGCACGGGTGGTCACGGGTCGCGACCCGTGACCACGATTAGTCCCGAAATAGAACTAATATGTATGAAAATCGCGAAAATGAAATATTAATAATAATAATGAAAAAACAATAAATGCTTTATCATTATTATTATTAATATTTAATGTAGGCATTAAAGTTCATCCCCTAAGGGGGTAAAACAGTGGTTGTAAGTTTGTATGAAATACCGTTAGTTTTAAAATTGGATCTCTGAAATTTTGTGTTAGGTTTTATGATTTAAAATAATAAAATACAGGTTTTAGCGTTTTTGGAAAATCAACCTCTCAGGGGGTAAAATAGGGGTTGCAAGTTTCTATAAAACTCCGTAAGCTTGAAAGTTATATCTGTGAAATTTCATATTTCGCTTTTTGGTTTAAAATGATGAAACACATGTTACAGGGTTTTTGGAAAATCAACCCCTGAGGGGGTACAACATTTATTTTAAACTCTATTATTATTAAATTTTAATCAGCGAAATTTCGTATTTGTTTTTGGGTTAGTGATTGCAAATAAAGACAGGTAGATACACGTGTCATCATTTTAGATGTGAATATAATCCTAACTAATAGGTATTATAAATTCGAAAGTGAGTGTGTTTGTTTGTTTGTTACGCTTTCACTCCTAAACCACTAAACTAATTTTAAAAATTCTTTTACCAATAGAAAGCTACATATCATTATCAGCGAGTAACATAGGCTGTATTTAAAAGTTATTATTTGAAAAGTTATTATTTGACGTGCGCTGCCATATTGTTTTAGGTTACTATGGAGATTCCTTTTTTGGCGATAGTTTTAATCGCGATAACCGACATAAACATGGTCGGAGCCGCGGGCAAAACATAGTCTATACTAATATAAAGCTGAAGTGTTTATTTGTTTGGTTGAACGCGTTAATCTTAGAAACTACAGGCTCGAATTGAAAAAATATTTTAGTGTTGGATAGCGCATTTATTGAAGAAGGCTATATGCTATATTACATCACGCTACGACTAATAGAAGCGGAGCATTAACGAAAAATGTTGCAAAAACGTAAAAAAATTAGCGCTTGCGAGGGTCAGCTGGCATGGAAGATAACGGAAGCTACTTATCATTCGTTAACAAGGACGTTTTAACAGTTTTGCATTAATTTCATTTAAAAAAAAAACAATAAATAACAGGTATTGAAACAACATTGATGATTGCCGGGCGCTTCTATATTGGCCGGTACGACACCGACCAGGCATGGCACCACGACAAATAAACCAAAATATCCCGATATTCATGGCGGTTAGGACCTTTTAGCCTCTGGAAAATTATCCCTTTACTAAATTTTAGGGTAAGTTTTTTTTTTTTAAAAGATAACTAGCAATGTGGGATTGTGGTCCCACATTACTAGCATTCCTGTTAACCCCTCCAGCTAAGCTTCATGGCTAGGTTAGGAGTGGGTTCACGTCGGTGAATTTGGCTAATCCAGATTGACACGAAACTTTCATTGCACGGCTGCTTGATATGCACGAGATAAAAATGCTTTCTCCAATGTTTATTAAACTGCCTCTGTGGCGCGGTGGGAGTGTATCCGACTGCTACGCAGGAGGTCGGGGGTTCGATCCCCACCCAGGATAAAACTTTGTGTGATGAGCACGATAGTTTATTCTGTGTCTGGGTGTTATTTATCTATAATATGTATGTATTTAGAAATATATAAGTATGTTTATCAGTTGTCTGGTTTCCAAAGTACAAGCTCTGCTTAGTTTGGGATCGGATGACGTTGTGTGAGTTGTACCAAGATATTATTATTATTATTATTTAGGATTTTACAATCAGTTTTTAACTTTACCACGATAAGGTTCAATTTACAATGGCACAGGACCGAAGATAGTTTTATAAACTGACCCTTTTTAGAGGTAAAAAAAATCGAGCGTATGTTTGTATGTGCCGTATTTGGCACACTCTGCGGCCTAAATAATAAGAGAAATTTTATCATGTGACGGGTCATTCACACAACTAAAACAAATCCGACGATATCTCACGGATAATGGGTAAGATTCGAACCTACGACCTCACGATTGCGAGACCGATGCCTAAGCCATTAGGCTACCGCCGCTTTTGCTAGTATATACTTGAGCATTTGTTAGAGCTTTATAATGTAACTAGCTGACCCGCGCAACTTCGTCTGCGTAAATTTTCCCTTTTTTTTTTAGAACATTTTTTATTGCTGCTCCGCTCCTATTGGTCGTAGCGTGATGTTATATATTATAACCTATAGCTTTCCTCGATAAATGGGCTATCCAACAATAAAATATTTTTTCAATGCAGCCCAGTAGTTCCTGAGATTATCGCGTTCAAAGAAACAAACAAACTCTTAGGGGGGTGAAAAATAGATGTTGTCCGATTCTCAGACCTACCCAATATGCACACAAAATTTCATCAAAATCGGTCAAGCCGTTTCGGAGGAGTATGGCAACGAAAACTGTGACACTAGAATTTTATATATTAGATGTAACATTTTTACGAATTATACAATACAGGCAAATGCTCAGTTTCCTAAAGTATTTGCATGTAATGTAACGTTGTTGCTAATGCTCGCCTCTACAACCTCGACTTGCTAGGCGTCTTCGGCGACCAGCCTCAGCCGGTACAGCTCGCATGGTGCCAGCGCTTTGTTACAGCGGGAGGAGGCTGCACTCCCTCCGCGCCTTCGGTTCTAAATAACACTATCCGGGTGTCACAAACAAGTACCAAGTGAAGTCGGGGGGGCTAATTCGATTTTGTCATAGTTTTTAAATTGATTTACTACATACCTACTACTCGTTTCGAATGATATACCCTTTTTATTACTTTACCATAGACCTGCTAAATATTATACAGACTGACCAGTGCAACTTTATCTGCAACATTTTTAGTTGCTGCTCCGCTCCTATTGGTCGTAGCGTGATGTTATATAGCCTATAGCTTCCTCGATAAATGGGCTACCCAACAGTAAAATAATTTCTCAAGTCGGACCAGTAGTTCCTGGTATTATTGCGTTCAAATAAACAGAGAATAACATATAATAATAAAACCACATTTTATTATTAATGCGTTTTTAGTAAGCATACTTCCTTGTGACTATATATAATCTATAAATTAACCCCTTCCTACCGAATAGGTATACAAAAAATAAAGAAAAATTACGTTTTTATGCTTGGGTTCGGTTATGGGGTAATAAAGAACTAAATATTTTTTATTTTAAAGATTTCTCGGTTCTATTTTTAAAACCTAAACTTCGTGAACCAAGTCCTTTTACAAAATAAAGATTTAAAAATAAAACCAAGACTTACCTACAAGTACTGTCAGGAACTTTGGGTATAAAAATTAATAACAAAATAGGAACATTGAGTAGGTATTTTTTATTGGTTTCAATTATTAAAAAAAATAATAAGTAATATTTTTTTTTTTTTTTTTTTTTTTTTATATTATTAAATTTTTTCTCGTTTATGCACAAAAATATATTCGAATGAGGCTATGACTGCCATTTCTTGATGCTTCATACGCACCTCCCTGTTTTTGGAACAAACGTAGCCCATTGTGCGCCGCGGCTTTCTAAACGAACGTCTTTTAGCATTAAACTAATCAGTCTACCCGTGACCACGGCCGTTGCAATACGGTCGAAACATCGGGCAATGAACAAAGGTATTTAGCCTTAAAATAAAATATTTACGCAATTAAATATTAAATTCTATAATGTGTACAAATCGCGAAAGTTTACGAACATATATTAAAAAAGGCACTCTGCAATCGTCAAATCCTAAACAAGACTTGAATGTGTTACCTAATGGCGTTAAATAAACAAAATTGTTGTGATTGGCTAGCGTAGTGTTACTGGAAAGATCATCAGGTTCAAATACACAATACGCGATCATATTGCCGAAATATTTGACAGGGAACCACATGGTACAAATTAGTACCGTCAGTTAGGAAAGGGTTAATCAAATTTATTGTAACACTAGCGGACACCTCGCGGTTTCACCCGTGTTTATCCCATTTCCGTTGGAATACAGGGATAAAAATAGCCTATGTCACCCGGGGTTAGTGTAGCTTCACAACGATGAAAGAATTTTTCAAATCCGTCCAGTAGTATCGGAGCCTATTCAATACAAACAAACAATCAAATCTTTCCTCTTTATAATATTAGTATATATATATTTATATATATTTAAATATATATATTACGACTAAGGATGGTTACAGAGGTGGTTTTATCGGAACCGAAGTCGCAGTCGAAGTTTTTAAATTTGGTTTATCGAATTCGAGAGTCGAAGTGGTGAAATATGTTGAGAAAGGCTTAAAAATAAAATAAAATAGTAAAAAAAACATTATTCAGCCATATTCAATGTATGAAGGAAAACGGTGGGACTCAAAGCCGTGATTTTAAGGGATTTGAATGATTTTTTCCTTAAAACAATTAATAGTATAAATGCTTATAGCTTCGACCTCCTATTTATAACTGTCGGGACCAAAGTCGGAGTCGGAAGTTCCGACCTTTCTGAGTCGGAGTCAAACTCCGTAACATCCCGATTAAAACCGTGCCGGCCCGTTGTCGTGTCGGACGATAAAGAAGCGCCCAACCGGATAATCAACAAAATTAATATTACAATCAGTATCATATCAAATATAGCAATATATAGACGTATAAGCGTATAACGTGTTTTGAACTAAAACATGTCTGAACAAGTGTATAGTTTGTATTTGTGCATGTTTCTTTGTGTACAAATAGCTGGAGAGCTGACTACTAAATTCGAGTAAGTGTTTTAGGCGTTTTAAAATTGTAAAAACAGTTATTATTTTAATGTTAGTGAACATGAAATCAAAATAGTAAGGAATAAAGTAACTGGTTTTCAGCCCGAGCTGAGGATTTCCAGTTGTATTATATAGGTATCTACTTGTCACTCGTGGGAACATTGGAAAAAAATATATTAAACTAGCTGTCCCGCGCAACTTCGTATGCGTAATTTTTCCCCGTTTTTGCAACATTTCTCGTCGCTGCTCCGCTCCTATTAGTCGTAGCGCGATGTTATATAGCCTATAGCCTTCCTCGATAAATGGGCTATCCAACAAAAAAATTTTTTTCCAATCGGACCAGTAGTTCCTGAGATTAGCGCGTTTAAACAAACAAACAAACTCTTCCGCTTTATAATATTAGTATAGATTAGTCGGGACAATAACAACACATACGGCAGACGACTCATAAAGATACTATTCGGTGTACCAGACTCTCAATTTTAAATGACAGTGGTTCCTACTGCGATGATGACCTTTGATACTTTAACATTGAAACATGTATCTTTAAATTTGCTTCTTATTAATGCGGTAGTATGTCGAGTTGATTTCTGACCGCCAAAGGTGTATAGGAACGGTAAGAAGAAGAAAGTTTGAAGGTTTGTTGTGTTTGAATTGTTATTAATCAATGCAAAAACTAACATTCCGGAGCTGCTGTACAGAATATTTTTTTGTTCGACCAGTGATGATACTTAATTCTATTGAAGCAGAAAATGATAAAAGACCGTTATATACTTAAAATTAAATTAATTCAATGAAAAAAATACAACGATCATGACTTGTTTGTCCTAGTAGGTTTAGGACCTTTGGCGAGATTTTATAGTTTAAGTGAGTCAATTAAGAGACGAGATCTTATGTTAGTTATTGACTAGTTTATTGTGGTTAAAACTAAGCTATTTATACTTTTTTTTTTCAAGATAACTAGCAATGAGAGATTGTGGTCCCACATTACTAGCAATCTTGTTAACCCCTCCAGCTAAGCTCTATGGCTTGTGTTAGGAGTGGGTTCCCGTCGATAGTGTAATTTATTAAAAATTCTAAACAAATAAATCTATTCTCATATTATAAAGCGGAAGAGTTTGTTTGTTTGCTTTGTTTGTTTGTTTGTTTAAACGCGCTAATCTCAGGAACTACTGGTCCTATTTGAAAAAATCTTTTTTTGTTGGATAGCCCATTTATCGAGGAAGGCTATAGGCTATATTACATCGCGCTACGACTAATAGGAGCGGAGTAGCGACGTGAAATGATGCAAAAACGGGGAAAATTTACGTATACGAAGTTGCGCGGGACAGCTAGTTTGCTATAAACTTATTCTATGCTATCGCCATAGGACCTACTTACCTTTAACATTGTTGTGTCACTAAATTATAATTTCCTCATTTTTCATCAGATTCTGGTACACGTTATTTGTCAATACATACTTATTATAGACTAGCTGTCCCGCGCAACTTCGTATGCGTAAATTTTCCCCGTTTTTGCAACATTTCTCGCCGCTACTCCGCTCCTATTAGTCGTAGCGCAATGTTATATAGTCTAAAGCCTTCCTCGATAAATGGGCTATCCAACAAAAAAATATTTTTTCAAATCGGACTAGTAGTTCCTGAGATTAGCGCGTTTAAACAAACAAACAAACAAACTCTTCCGCTTTATAATATTAGTATAGATTTATTTACAACTTTGCAGTTACAAATTATTATTTTGAGCAATAGGGAATAGGTATTTGCAAAAAATAAAAAAGCACAATCATGTTCTTGTATCGGTTGATAACAATAATAAGCAGTACCTACGTACGCACGAACGAACAAAAACATGTTGAACACTAACATCGAAGGCTCTGTTCGCACATGCGTACTAATATCTAACATCAATATTATCGTTAGATATTTACTGCCATTGTATGTTTTTTGTAAAAGATTTTTCTTAATGGTTTACAGAATTTTTTTTTGTACCGATTCTATTCTATCAGCATCTAAATATCAATATTTTAAGCTGAAAAGTTTGTTTGTTTGTTTGAACGCGATGATCTCAGGAACTACGCGTCCGAATTGAAAAATTATTATATTGTTGGATAGCTCATTTATCGAGGAAGGCTATATGCTATATAACATCACGCTACGACTAATAGGAGTAGAGCAGCAATGAAAAATGTTGCAAAAATGGGGAAAAATAACGCACGATGTTATATAGCCTATAGCCTTCCTCGATAAATGAGCTATCCAACAATAAAATAATTATTAAAATATATGTATTACGGGTCTTAATCGCGTGAATAATTTAAGGTAAAATACCTTATTTAATGCCCGACGTTTCGACAGTATTGTACGGCCGTTGCAATACGGTCGAAACGTCGGGCATTAAACAAGGTATTTTACCTTAAATTATTCACGCGATTAAGACCCGTAATATATATATTTTAATAATGTGTACAAATCGCGAAAGTTTATCAACATTAATAAAATAATTTTTCAATTCGGACACGTAGTTCCTGAAATCGTCGCGTTCAAACAAACAAACAAACTCTTCAGCTTTATAATATTGGTATATATATTCTAGCTTCATCTAGCTTCTCGAACATTCGAGTCGTTCGTTCGTAACAGTATATTGAAAAATCTTTCTGTATACGTATACTATATTATGGCAATCGTCGCGCCACCTACCGGGTCCGCAAGGAACATGTATGTACGGCTCTGTGAGTTTCGTTCAACGACCATACAGCCCGTTTCATAGCTGAAACAATTTCTCGCTTCCATGTTCACTATTCAGTAACGTCAATAATAACTGTTCTTTATGGTTTCAATATGCCAAAAGCACCTAAATACTTCAAATCCGCTATAATTCGTAATCAGCTCTTGGATTATAAGAGAAGATAAACAACTAGAAGAAGGTTGGTATCGCTGATCATCACCGATGATAGTACGTGCAGAATATTTCCTTTTTTAACCGACTTAAAAAAGGAGGAGGTTCTCAATTCGTCTGTATGTTTTTTTTTTGTATGTTTGTTCACCGATTACGCAAAGACGGCTGGACTGATTTGAAAAATTGTTTTTGTGTTTGAAAGGGTATACTTCCAAGTTAGTCCCATTGTCATCAGATCACGATCTGATGATGGGATCCTGGAGAAATCGAGGTAATATTAAAGGCACACCTACAGTGATTTAGGTATATTTCATAGTGATTCGTGCATTTACTCTTAAAAAACACCAATTGGTGGAGTGGAACTGATGATGAAGACCACAAATAATGAGCAGACCTATTCAATATTTTACAGTTTATTATTCAGTTACTTTATTATAGTATTGAGTAGCACTTTATTCTCGTCATACTACTATTACACAATGTAATAGAGCTGATAGTGAACTCCTCAACAATTAACGGCCCTGCATCGGGGTAAGCAATATTTTGTAAAAGGATATGTGCAGTTGACATATGCCTATTGTAACTTAAGTGAATTACAAACCAACCCACTAAAAAGTGAGAAATAAAAAACTTTTTTACAAAAAAATATAAAAGCAATAAATAATATACCTAGAATAACAAAAACAAATTAAACATTTTGAAGTTGGTGCCGAATAAAACATAAAGACTACTATTTCATGGCACCAACTTCAAAATGTTGAATTTGTTTTTGTTACCTAACCTCTTGCGTAGCAGTCGGACTCACTCCCACCGCGCCACAGAGGCAGTCAAATTCTAAGTGAAGAATGAATAAAGCAAATTTTTTTTTATTTACGTTGTTTTTTAGCATTTCTTATTCCAAATTACATTTAAATATATAATTTATACATATTATTTGTTATCAGCTTTTAAAATCCTTTATTTTGAAACCCCCCCTCGATAGGTTTTGAAGATTTTTTTAAACATAAGTTGGCGCCAAAATTACGCTGTTTGCCTTTTTTTTATTTTAAAGTAACCAGTGTCACTCTTACAACTAAGACGAATCTAACGATCACTAACTTACAACGCTAATTAACATCGTCAAAACACACGCCATCCGTATAATAAATTTTATTTTGGTGAATTTTATATATATTTTTTTACTACATGGGCCCTTTCCTCTACAACAAAATCAACAAAGATATTCCGTTTTATAAATTACCAACAAGTGCGTGTAAACTGGCTGTTAAAAGTTTTTTACTCTCAAAGTCAGATAACGACACTGAAGAATACTTAAGTAGCTCGTACACATAAGATTCAAACACACATGGCCCGCGCACGCGCGCGCACACACACACATACTCACACACACACACACACACACACACACACACACACACACACACACACACACACACACACAAAAGAAGTTGAATTAAAGTGTGGTACCCCTACAAACGAGACTGAACACCCATAACAAGTGACTAAATGCGGGAAGGGACTGTACTCCTAAGCACAGGCTAATTACTTAGCCTAGTTAGGAAATACAGAAACTCAATTTTAATATATGTAAAATCCTGTTGTTTCATACTGATGTACTACAGGCTGTATTTACTTTAGTTAAATAAATATTATTATAATTATTATTTTCAGGAGACATGTGCATGTCAGAGAGAGATGGGATAAATGGTACATGCGTCAGCATTCGACATTGTATGTCGGTTGTATATGATATCAAGAGGAAGCACTATCCACAGGTACTACAAGTAACGCGCCATTATAACAGATCGGTTGACACCTCATTTACCGAAATCAGATGAACAGTTTAGGGACTACGTTATATATAGGACTACTTTTATAAGTAAAGAGGAAAGAAATAAAGAAAGAAAAATCGTTTTTTTGCCACAGATACAAATGGGTATTTGAATGTCAAGTCAAATCAGTATCTTTTTTATAAAATGTCAAAACGATTCGTTCTGTAGAGATTTGTATGCAATTTAACATTGTGACGTCATTATGTTCTGGTTTCAAATCATTTACATTTAGTATTTATTTTGATGATTTATAAATACTAAAACATATTAAATTATTTATTTATTTACATAGATTTACCAACATTTGTTAACACCATTACATTTTATAACAATAACAGTGCAAATTACGGATAGGCCATGTGTTACAAACAATTATAGGTAAATACAGCATTTACAAAAAATAAACAGCTTAAACTAAACTAAACTGTTAACTAAAAATGAGTTAAGATTTAAGATTTTTGACTTTGTATTAATTCTGAGAAAGATACTTCATCAGGATAGATCGGAACCGACCAAGCGAATCAAAGTGAATATCAACTAAATCACTACAGTCGTTCAACAGTCTGCAGAATCTAGGCAATGATGAGTTAGCACCCTGTTGTGTTCTTCTACGTGGCGGATAAAGAGGCGTTATGCAATGCCGTGGATACCTAGCTGGTACACGATAGCTCACTTTGCTCAAGAGCCCCCCCCCCCCCCGGACAGTCGACAATACCGTTTAAGACATTGTACATGAAGATACAGTCAGTAAATTCGCTACGACTAGACAGAGTGGTCATTTTAAATTTCGTGAGCTTATTAAGCACGAATATATATTTTTAAGATGATTTAAAGGCATATTATTACTTGGTAAGTGTAAAATAATTTATTGTTATTGATTGATTTGACATTCAAATACCTAATTAGCTACATATAAACAAAAAAAAATACAACTAAGTAGGTACTTGCACGTCGTATCTGCGACAAACGAGGTTTCTTAAGCCACGACACAGCGCTGGTTTTCAGTGTGTCCGAAGCTATTAAGGTATATCCTTAATTAAATAAATAATATAAAGGTATTTGAAGCATAAAATACATAGCAATAAATATGTTAGTAAATTTTAATAAATATTTTTTTAAATAGATATTAAACATATAAAGGCACAGAACATAAAATCATATTACATTAGAATAAACTAGCTGTGCCCCGTGGTGTTACCCGCGGTTTAATAGCCTATGTGTTAATCCAGGGTGTCAGCTAACTCCATACCAAATTTTATTAAAATCGCTCCAGCCGTTTAGCCGTGAAGTAGTAACAAACATACACACTCACATACTCACAAACTTTCGCCTTTATAATATTAGTGTGTTAAATACATGACTACTCATAAGTAAAGATTCTGCGTGACAAATAAAGGCCATTCTTTTCTTTCTTTTATTATCAGAATTAATCCATACTAATATTATAAATGTGAAAGTAACTCTGTCTGTCTGTCTGTCTGTCTGTTACGCTTTCACGCTCAAACAGCTAAACCGATTTAGATGAAATTTTGTATGGAGATAGTTTGAGTCCCGAGGAAGGACATAGGATAGTTTTTATCGCGATAACCGACATCCACGCGGGCGGAGCCGCGGGCGAAAGCTAGTATTTTATATATATCATTTGTTACAAGTACTTTGGCCAATATTTAAGCACATAGGTATAGATTTTACCTTTGTTGTAAGTAGATGCTCCTACTATAATGTACCCACTAAGACTGATTTTGGTTTATCTCATTCCACTTTTTGATAAAGCAATTTGCATCAGTCCTTTAATATGATGATGTATTAGTCGCAGCACCTTACTCCCATACCAAGTTTATAAACATTCAAACATTGTGAAATTGGCAATTTGAAAAGCGTGGCCGCGAGTTTTTATTGCCATTCTTTTCTCCGGCTTTACCTATTGTTTGCGAACTTGGCATTACATGCACATGTAGAATCCCGCTGCATCACAAGAGTTATTTTGCATCTTGTAAATAAAGAATTTTGAATTTTCATACAATAATTTAAAAAAAAAATTGTTTATTTCATTAACTCGTACATATAGATAATAATTTGTGGACGAAGGTATCCTTTTAAGTGTATGAAAACACTTGTGTTAAGATACCTCCCACCGTGTGTGTGTGTGTGTGTGTGTGTGTGTGTGTGTGTGTGTGCGTGTGTTTGTGTGTATGTGTGTGTGTATGCGTGTGTGTATGTGCTTGAAAAATTGCGTGCAATCGAGTTTGTGCGGTAATAAGCCCTACTATGTAGCATCTAGGGATCAGCAGAGTTAGAGTTTCCTAAGAAATGGTGGCCATTAGGGCCTCTGTCTCGTCGTAAGTTATAGTTTTCAACCATACTATTAGTGCCTTTTTGCATTCATAATAATTTAGGGGATAAATGTCAGTGTAATTTGTTTATTGTGTTGTATAAGTGAGCAGATTGTCTGTCATATTGTCTTTTAACGTAACTGCTTTTAACTGCGATAACTAGGGCGATACCATGTTTCCATCTTTTGTTGAGTGCATCAGGATTGTAGCTTAGTGTTTTATGTAATTTCAAGACAGCATGTAAAATATAAAGTTTTCTAACACTAAGTAGGTCACTAGTAGAATAAAGTTCGCTGGAAGGATATCTATACGGTTTGAAATACATTACCTTAATCAGTGAACTTTGAACTCTTTCTAATTCTTATATAATTTCATTTTAGTAGCATCACCCCATACAGATATGCAATAGGTTACTACTGTGCCAGTGAGATATATATTTTCTTCAGCTGTCTCTTAGATGTGACGTGTCTCAGGGTCTTAAATGTCCAAATTAGTTTTCTGGTCCTGGACATCATCATTTCCAGGTGACTATGCCCCATTAGTCGCTGGTCTACCATAACTCCTAAGTATTTGGTGTCGCTTACTTTTCTAATCGTTTTACACAAACAGTGAGTATTGTTATTATTGTTACACGTATGTATTTTTAACTGGAAATTTGTTGGTGGTTGAGTCGTAATGTATTTAGTAAAAGCTATGTAGTTTTTCTTTAAGATGTTAAGCGTGAGTAGACTATTGCTCAACCAGCTAGCAACTCTAATGAGACCCTTTTCTGCCGTCTTATGTCAAATTTAATCAAATGGGAGGGGGGGGGGACTACGGCAACCTACATTTAGCATGGCTCGACATGCACTTGCCCGGTTTTATTATACTAATACCCTCCTTCTCGCGGCTTCTATACCTAACACTAAATAACTTTGTAAAATCAGTTGTGGAAAATATTAAAAATATTAAAATTAAACACCTACCACTTGTTTATGGAGTAACGATCTTAACCACCTACAGACTATTTTACTGGAGTAAAATCATTGTTTATTGTGAGGCTGTAAACCTGACAGAGAAACATCAATTTTGTTTTAGGGTCTCTCAGGTGTGTGACAAATGTTGATGGTTGGTGGTATAGGGTCAATTTGAAATTTTTTAAGCTATTGCATAGGCGCGGCGACCGAATCAAGAAATTCCGTAACGAAAATAAAACCTAACACCCCCCACTCCGCCTACCATGTAGCTCGGACGAGCGTTCGCTTATCGTATATGTATATGGTACGACTGTACGAAGCTCGCACGGATCGAGACGAGCTGCTCCGAAATGTAATGAAAAGAAAAAAAAATACTGTATAAATAAAAAATAAATATAATTGCTTAAGTTGATAAAAAATGCTATGCAATAGCTTTACCGCGGCAGTCCCCGAGTGCCACACATTTTTTTTTTTTTTATTAAATATTTTACGAAGCTATTTGGTGTAATGTAAAGAAGCCGAGAGCGGTAGAGTTTCAGTATTATCATCGTGTATAAACAAGATGTATAAATATCAAAAGTGTGGTTATCCTAACTAATATAGAAAAGTGGCGGTAGCCTAATGGCTAAGGCATCGGTCTCGCAATCGTGAGGTCGCGCGTTCGAATCCTACCCATTATACTACCGACGTGAACTCACTCCTAACACAAGCCTTTGAGCTTAGCTTAGCTTGAAAGATAACTGGCAATGTGGGATTGTGAGTCCCACCTTACTAACAATCCTGTTAACCCCTCCAGCTAAGCTCAATAGCTTGTGTTAAGACTGGGTTCATATCGGTAGTATAATGGGTAGGATTCAAACCCGTGACCTCACGATTGCGAATCCGATGTCTTAGCCATTTGGCTACCGTCTATAATTTTATTGTAGTTTCTATACATTTTTCTCGCGTATTCATTTTGTTTTAATTATTTAAAATATATTTTTTTTTTTCAAGCAACAATTGTTGTAATTCCAGTCACAATTGCGCATTATTTTACTCAAACTAACATTATTTTATAACGATGTACGATTGAAATCGAATTTGTACGACTTTTAGCTTTTTTACTCATGTACGATATTTTTTTATTCTGTAAAACAAGATAGAATCTTACATTATGAAGGGGGAGGGTTGTTCGACAAATCTTATGTATCCTTACATGGGGGAAGGGTCAAAAATCGCCAAAATCATCCTTACGTAATTAATGAATGGCTGTTATGGAACTTGTCCCAACACCACTCGTCCAACGGATCGAGAAAATAGCATTGCCATCATCGTTGGGACTAGTGTTATTCTAGATACACACGTTGGACCAGTGACGTTGGGAACACCGTGTGGAGCCGGTGTGATAACTAATAGTACGGGTTAGTTATCACCATATATCAACATAGGCCGCGATTAATTTACCAATCGCAAAAAAAATTGAAATAAAAAAATATTTTTTGTGATGCAACGATTATGGCTTTTACTACAAGCTACATGGCATTTAGCACAAGTAAAGCCATAATCGTTGCATTATAAAAGTCATTTATAATAACCTTTTTATTTTCGGTTGGTAAACTAACTGCGGAGTATGTTGAAGTATGGGGTAATAGTTTTCCAACGGCAAAGTTATGTTTGTCATATTTAACATCCTTTTTTTCTACAAGCTACATGGCACTTGGCGCAAGTAAAAGCCATAATCGTTGCATCATAAAGTCTTTTAAATTGTTTCATTTTAAAATTTGTTCTAGGGATCCCCACCTATTATTTATTTATTTTTATAGTGGCTTAGAGATGATTTCTTATCTCTGAAAAATTTTAGCTTTAAGGGCTTTGTCTGTGCATTGACAAGAGACTTTCATTTTTAAATATAAAAAATTAAGTTATTTATGGAAACCTGTTATTGGCCATGGTATTTAATTAAGTCAACAATTATTAAACAAACTGTTGGTACGTGTAGCTGTTGGTTTTCTTAATAAATAAATAAGTAGGCAATACTGAATATAATATAATGATAGTTTTACTAATCAGAAAAGTCTTCAAATGGCGAGCTAAGCCTTGAGATTCCATTTTTTCACAATATAATTTATTTTTCAGCTTTGTTCGTTTCGAGGTTTAGAACCGATTATTTGCTGCACTGACTGCGAATTGACCGAAGATAATAAGTAAGTAAATCGTAATCACATGCTACAACTACGGTAAGCCTACAAATGCTACAACTACGCTAAGCATACATGCTACAACTACGGTAAGCCTACAAATGCTCTAACTACTTTAAGCCTACATGCTACAACTACAGTAAGCCTACAAAGCTTAGCGTAGTTGTAGCATGTAGGCTTACATGCTACAAGTACGGTAAGCTTACAAATGCTACGACTATCCGAAGCCTACATGCTACACCTATGGTAAGCCTACAAATGCTACAACTATGGTAAGCCTACAAATGCTCTAACTACTTTAAGCCTACATGCTACAACTACGGTAAGACTACAAATGCTACGACTATCCCAAGCCTACATGCTACACCTATGGTAAGCCTTCAAATGCTACAACTACACTAAGCCCACTTGCTACAACTACGGTAAGCCTACAAATGCTCTAACTACTTTAAGCCTACATGCTACAACTACGGTCAGCCTACAAATGCTACGACTATCCCAAGCCTACATGCTACACCTATGGTAAGCTTTCAAATGCTACAACTACACTAAGCCCACTTGCTACAACTACGGTAAGCCTACAAATGTCACGACTATCCCAAGCCTATATGCTATAACTATGGTAAGCCTACAAATGCTACGACTATCCCAAGCCTACATGCTACAACTACGGTAAGCCTACAAATGCTACGACTACGTTAACCCAACATGCTACAACTACGGTAAGTCTACTTGTGCTACGAATACAATAAGTATGCTGAGCGTACGAACTATGCGTTTCAAATGAGAAGATAATCGCAATCGCGACAACTTCACTCTGTACTTGTATCGCTGGCAACAAAAACTCCCAAGTCGGGTAAATTACGTATGTGTATGGTAATGGAACGGACGTAATATTTATTTTCTTTGAACTATGTACCTAACATTTTTCTTTATTGTAATGTTATTAGAACTCTTTATTATTCAATAAACACCAAAAACAAACAATTAAATAGGCAAAATATGAGAATATTCTACACTTTTGTGGTCTTTCAATTAGATGTGATATTTTTTTTTTACTTAAACATATCTATATTAATAAATAGTAAAATAGAGTGCTTTTGTATAGTTTATTATAGTAGGTAGGTACTGCGTAATACTAATGACACCTTTTTACGAATCATTTTATTGCTGACCTTACGTCATATAATGAAGTTGCAGTCGTAATGCGAATCAAAATGTCATCATGACAGTTATCAACTCATTTGAAACGCATAGTATTTCCATAGTATTAGTTTACTCTTTGGCATAGTAACACGCATCGTGTGTGTCAATGTCAATGATTTGGGTTTCTAAGTAAATATAATATAATAATAATAATAATATTATTATTATTATTATTATATGTATAAAAAATGTGTATTTTTTTTATATATTTACGAATCGATCGATCACGAGCAGGTTGTACGCCTGATGGTAATTATCATTGCCGACCGAAGTTTTGTTTCGCAAAGATCTGAATGTCACCGTACCGCGCTCCTCATTTGATACATTAATTCGAAGCCTCATTTGCTCAATAATTTCACTTGCTACAGTGCCCTTCAACTGAAACATAATAACGTGTTAACATCACTATATCACGGAAAAATAATTGATACTGTGATGGTAGATGACACCCACCAAGATGGCCTATGGTTTACACCTACAACCTACACCTTTGAATTTTATTATTAAAATGTTGTAAAAAATCCAATTGTAATTTTACATTGTTTTATCAACGAGTTTATAGACCCACTATTGTCTGGCTGGTCAACGATCTAACGATGTAGGTGGCTTTACTGTTTTGGTATGAACTAGGCAACATATTAAACCTAAACCTATTTTATTATTTCAGCAAAGTTGTTGTGGACGAAGATGGATATAATTATGTTAAAATTGGACCAAAAGCTGCTGACAGTAAGTACTCTTGATTTTCTTTTTAGAACTGTTACAGTAAATACTAAAGAAACTTTGAAAAACAATTTATTTACGAAAATAATCACTATTTTTTTTTAACATTTGCAGGGGACTCCCTGAAAAACAAATTAGAGTAGTCCCGGTAAACTTAAGAAATTTAAGTAAACGAAAATTCATGAGTTTCGTTTAAAAGAAAGAGTAGGCCTGCTGGCGAGAAAGTGAAACTGACCTTAGTACTAGAATAGCTGGATAGGCTATCGCCAACAACAATAAGACTTCCAAATTTTGACATTTATCAAAATCGAATGGAAGTCTATACTTTTGTAACAAGGGCAACTACAAGGGCCATTTGTCATTAGTGTCAAAAATGTTTTTTTTTGCTCTTCTACATAGATACGCCGATTTCAAGTTTATTTTTTTCTAGTTTTCTGCTTTGAATCACAAAGTATCTTTCTTGTTCAGATAACACGTATTTCAAGTATATTTTACACGGTTTTACATATTAAACAACGGAGCTGTAATAATAGCGACATGTCAGTTTGCCGCCATTTTTATAACTCGTCAAAAATGTTTACAGGACGGTCATTCGATTCGGCAATTGAAATTGCTGTCACTTTGTAAAGTGGCGTCTAAACGAGCCGTTTTTTACAGCAATCTGTGGCGGCAATGCTGTGGCCGGCAACATGGCAGTACTCTCCAATATCGATTTGATGGTTGCCGGACGATCGCTGAGCGATCTATTTTCCGCAATGTTGCCCAGCCAATTTTGTTGTTGTTTCAGTCGCCCTCTATTTTATTGCTGCCGGGTTGTGTAGCCCGTTTAGGAGACTGGATCATGCGCCATACAATTGTAGACATACGAGTATTGCCATTATTGGCCGAGCAATGAGTTGCCAATAGTGCCGCCACCAATTGCCGTAAAAAATGGCCCGTTTAGACGCCCCTTATGGTGTAGCCCGTCCGGCGTACTAGTAGGTATTTTATATCAGGCGCAGATCCAGGATGATGTACTGGGGGGGGGGGGGCACTTTGACCTAACACCGGCCAAGTGTGAGTAGTTTTGCGCATCCACGCGAACACTTGAACTTTCTTTACGAATATTATATTTTCAAATGTGCGGTGAATGTGCATACGGCACACATTTGAGCAAATAATTTGATTATTGAATTTAAATAAATAAAAATATTTTCCTGCAGTAGTTTTTTAGCGCTATATATTTTTTGTAGATGATATTTCGATATAAGCTATTGAATAAGAACTAAAAATAGAATACATGCATATTTCATAATGTAAATCGCCTAGGGATCGCTTGACCCGCATTTTAGGATCGCAAATTTCAACAAATGGATCGGCCTAGTACGATCCACGATCTACGCTCCACGATCTACGCTCCACGATCCTGATCTTCCGGGGTGGAGCCGGTTTATCACAACATTACTCGAAATTTTATTATACTCGGGATTTTTCCGACCCGACGATTAATGACAATTTTTTTTTATCTGCGATCAGTTTAAAACTTTATGCGGATGTCTTTAGAGCATATATTCTTGTTAGAGTGTGTCCTCCAACGAGGGCATCTACTCATAGCGAACATTTGTAGTTGCGGTCAGAAAAAATATTTTATTACACAATATCTTTCCTTTTGAGTCTCTTTTGGTATGACTGTGTTGTTAGCTTAGAAGCCAATTCATTGGGGTGACTCTCCAATCTCTTCCGGTAGGATGTGGAGGTGAATAATGACAATTTGCCACCATTTTCAGAAATATTGTTTTTTTTTCAGAGTGTATGGACTATGCTGTCAGTTTAAATTATAATTGTAAAGATCCAGGAATGAAACGAGATCTTTACTACGAGAAAATGTGTTATTTATATTCAACTTACAAAAAACCCACATTTTTTAATCTGACGGATTTTATTGGCGATGTTATAGTTAAGAAATCATATGCTCATATGGTAAGATTTTTTTTTTCCAAGTAAAAATACTACAGACCGCTGACCTCTTTATTACGCTGGAAAGACTACTGCCGACTCAGATTAACTTTGATCTGAGAACGCCGACAACAATAAGGCTTCCATTTAATTCTGACATTTAAGTACGGGTATTTGACAAAATCACATGAAAGTCTATTCTTGTGTAATATATAAAAAAAACAATAACGGCCATTTCTTCTTCTTGGAGTTTATGGCAATCTAGCCGTTTTAACGGCTAATTTTTGCCAGTGTCAAGTATTTATGCACTTATTACATGCATGTGATAATTGACTTAGAACAAGACTATCTTGTTCTAAGTCAATTATCACGTATTCAAATCATTTTTACAAGTTAAACTCGGAGCTGTAAAAATAATGGCCGATCAGTTTGCCGCCATTTTTCCAACTCCTAACGGCCATTTGTCATAAGTGGTCATAAATGTCAAAAGTTTTTTTTTCCTCTTCCCTCCAATATTAATCGGTAGAGATTATGGCTCGCACATTATATGCATACACCAGTTTCAAGTATAATTTATTTCTAGTTTTTTTCTTTCAATCAAAAGTTCACAAGACGGCCATTTGGTGGACTATAGAGATCAGTAGACCTACTTGCAGTCAGCTACAATAACAACATTCAAAGATTGACCAATAAGTCGCTTAATAGATCCAACTTGCTGTCCAACCGATTGTGATACTTTCCACCGAAGTGGTGTACCTATATCACGTTAGCTAATTTTTCACCGCATTAAAACGGTTTTGTAAATATGAAGTTTATTGTCCTACAGGCTTTGCTAGGTTATGGAGACAACTTACAAGATGCGCGGTGGCTGTGTGGAGGCGCTGTCATCAGTGAACAGTTCGTCCTGACTACTGCGCACTGCGTAATAAATTCTAAACTGTAAGGTATATTATATACAAAATTATAGGTTACCAATAAATCCAATTTATAACATTGCGTTGCCTTTCGCCCGCGAGGATGCCTGTCATCACGACAGATTTTGTCGCGATAGCCGATATCCTAGCGGTAATGCTAATGTCGTGATGGGTACCACAACTGTGTTAAATAATATTCCCTGAAATAGTAATGTTAACACATCACTGTATTTCGATTGAAGGTACCTACTAGGGCAAGTGGTGTGTGGTTATTCAGATCTTTGCTTGGCAATTGGGGTGACACTTTTACTGTTATGAACTTATGACTTATGAGCGAGCGTGATGCGCGACCATCGGGCTCACGACATGCTCGTCTCTTTATTTATTCGTAAAAAAAAATATTGGCTAAAAAAGGGGTTTCTCATTTCTTTACAAATTTGCATACCATATCGTAGAATGTATTGGATTCAGATCATTATTTCCTTACCTACATTTATTGCAAATAAATATTTCTGATTCTGATCCTTGGAGGAGGCGATTGCCACTGTTGTACCCCTCTCCCCCGGAGTCTGCGCTTGTTCTACTGTCTTGTTTTGCGCCGGTATAATTCTAAAATTGTCCACAGAGGTACAGTAAGATACATAGCCCTAGGCGTTTTGTATCGATTCGACCCTCCTGAAACTTGGCAGCGGCATACCGTGAGGAGGATCATCCCTCACCCTCAGTACAAGTCACCCAGCAAGTATCACGACATCGCCTTGCTGGAGACTGGCAAAAGGTACCTATCGTTTTTGCAATTTACAATTACTTTCAGCTTTTAGTTGTGTGCACAGGTGCTGATCAACGGGGGAGGCAACAGGGGTAATTGCCCCCCCCCTCCCCGTCGTTGGTTTGACGTGAAACGTCTAGATGCATTTTAGTTCAAACACAAGAAGAAGATTTGAGCAAAGGCTACTCTGCTCTTTTGCTCTACTCAACATTGCGTATAGCACGTAGACGACATGCTTTCGTTGTAGGGGGTTTTAGCAAGTGACCCCTACTATACAAGTGAACACGGCAAGGCCACGTGGAACTAAATAAGGACCCTGAAAGCTCATGTAGCTGACGTGTTTTTATGTATCATAACAACTAGGTATAGTAGCCATTTGAAACACAGACCACAATTTTATTCGCCTTTTAAAATACGCCTGTTAGGAAGCTTTCTGTATCGACTTTAGGTGTTCTGGAAGTACTCGTATCTAATAAGAATTTGCCGTCCTGATATCTAGGCGGCTTAAAACAAATATATCTAAAACTCTGGTACTTGAAGTAAACTTATCATTGTTTTTTTTTCAGGATACAATTTAGCGATTACGTGTTACCAGCCTGCCTCTATACTGGTGGTAATGATGACGACGTGGTCACCTATGCTAATGGATGGAGAGGAACCGATTATATCTACAATAAGGTGAATGATCTCTGCCTAGTACCTTAGTACATTACAATTCATGGGCGTACCCCATATAAAACCTAGCCATGATGCGGAAAACTTTACTTTACTTTGTGTTACCATCTCTAATTTATAATTTCCTCATTTTACATCAGATTCTGGTACAACTATACTACGACAACAAATTATGGATACGGGGTGACATAAAATAGTTTCAATGTCGAACCAAAAAAGCCGATTAACATTAAGTAGTCGAAAATAAATTCAAATATAAGAGCATACAAATGGTTTTGTAAAATGAACAATAATTTGTATAACAGATTATTGACATGTACTTACCTACTTATTTAATAGTAGGCACAGCTACTCACAAATTGAGATATAATGAGAATAGACTCATATAATGAGAAAATCATTATTTATTCTATGTCTCTTATGAAACAGTTAACTGTTAGCATTGTAAACTTGTAAAAATGTAAATAACTTTGAATTGATTTCTTGTAAAATTCGGTTCTTTGGTTTATCGAATAGTTTAGTCAGATCCAGTCATAGATTGCAAATTGTTGTGTGGTGTGAATGTGCGCGTGCGTGCGTGTGTGTGTGTGTTTATGTCTAATTTAAAAAAATTCACAATACATAACAACATAACAACAACAAACACAATATACGTGTGCTAAGTTAATTACACTATTACACTAATTGTTAACCCCCTCCCCGTACTCACACACGGAACTGTTAATATCTTGTCATAATGGTAAATGGAGAGCTATGCTAAGGAATACATCAATTTACTTGCGGATGCATTTCTGAGCGTACGTAATGGTATATAGGGATATTTACCATTTTAATATGATTTTGACAGTTCCCCGTGGCCTTGCCGCGTTCAGGAAGGACCCTGAACTTACCGATAAGGCTCACCCTCTCTAACTGTATCATCGGAGCTTTTTGCTGAACAGCTTTGAAGATCGGTACGCATTGAAGGATATAATGAAACTCATGTATTTATTGGGGATTTTTTCCAACTGCATACTTACACACATAATGTGAACACTTCGAATGCTGAGGTGTAAAATAATAGTAGCACAGTTACCCATTGATTTCACGCTAAATTATCTGATATTTTATGTATTATTTCAGCTACGCCTACGGAAATATACGGATGAGGATTGTAATGCCACCTATACTCCGGATAGCCTTCTGGAGACAGGCTATGATTACAAAACACAGACTTGCTACGGATATAAAAACAACATTATTGACCTTTCTTGCAAGGTAATATTGTAGTTTACGATTACATAACAGTTTTGAAAGATTTATCACGTATTGGTGCGTTTAGACTAGTGGCGCGCAGCTCGGCAATCTGCCTGACACAGGCTAGCGGTACAAAAAACGCGGTTTGAACCTATCATTTAGAAGTCTATGGTTTGAATGAACATATTGGTGGGCTTACATCCTCGCGTTTGAAGTTCGAAGTTTGAAGCGGCGGTAGCCTAATGGCTAAGGCATCGGTCTCGCAATCGTGAGGTTGCGGGTTCGAATCCTACCTATTACACTACCGACGTGAACCCAATCCTAACACAAGTACACAATAACTTTGAGCTTAGTTGGAGGGGTTAACAAGATTGCTAGTGATGGGGGACCAAATACCACAATGCTAGTTATCTTTAAAAAAAAAATAGGCACGAACAAGATCTCCAGTGTGTGAATCGGCGTGTATGCGCTGCTCAGCTGTTTGTGAATAGTTTTTTTTTGACTGCCTGTGAAAGCAGCCCGATAGCCCGATAGGCTAGCAGCCTATCGGGCTATCGGGCTGCTTGCCTCACGTCTGGACGCACCATTATAGGTTTTCTTGCAATTTGTAAGTGAAAATGTATCTTAAGATTTTTTTAAACTTTAAGCAGGCAAAAATTGAATACTCTCCGATTCGTTTTTTACTAAATAAAACCCACAACCTCTTGTGTAACAAGTAACCCCCCCCCCCTCTCACTGCACCATTATAGGTTTTCCTGCAATCTATTAGTGAAGAACTATCTTTTGCTTTTTTTTTAATTTTAGGCACGCAAAAATCGATAACACTCCGAACCTACGAAATCGGAGAGGTAGACAACATTTTTTTTTAACACAATGTTTTAAAATATACAGTAGCTAGCTATACCTATCGATTTTTGTTCTTTTAGACTGGCTTGTTAATAACTCACTAGCAGAGAGTCTCTCTAGCCAGAAGCTCCGTTCACACTCAGTTTATTCTGTCTGATTGTAAATCTATTAGGTATAGATCAATAAGTAATATATATATATAAATGTAATGATATTTTAAGTAAAAAGGTTAAACGGCAAACCAATTCACACATAGAAAGCATTTACCTTTGGGTATTGCAATGGCACACTATTGTAAAAGTCGTAGAAGTAGGAAAGCATGATTTAATTATCACGAGCGAAAAAGAGAAAAATGAAATCCGCTGCTTTCATCTGATGACGTCGGTGATTCGACACAGACATATACAAACATGGTCAATTGTCTAGATTTTAAGGTGCCTGCATGGTTAAAATTATTATTGATTTATTAAACACAAGTTACTGAAAAAACTTATAGTCACCATGTTATTGGATTGACGGTGAAATCGAGTCTCCGTACAATATTCTTTCTATGTAGGTATGGTTAACAGTTGCATAGCACAGGCTCTGTCTATTTTGGAATCAGATAGCCGTGTGTGAGCTGTCAATTTTTTTTATGTAGGTTTACCACACCTCTACACAAGCGGCGAAAGGTAAAACCCCCCTAAGATAACTCGATAATAGCTGGACACGGTTCTTCATACGTTTGATAACTAGTTATCTAGAATTCAAAGGGAAACTTAGAAGAATCATGTTCTAAGGACTTCCCGCCACTGCTCTACATGCAGAAAGTTTAAACGAAGAGAAGCGGGTCAATTCACGTATTTAAAGCAGTGCAATTGCAGTTAAGTTTCGATTATAACGGCGTTTTCGTATTCTTGTAACTTTGGGATCGATCTTAAAAACGCTTCCGCACCGTACTAAAATGTCGTTATTGCGCTCTCGAGACGCATACTTGGCTCAAGCGTATTTGAGATCGATCCCAAAGTTACAAGAATACAAGAATGGCCGTTTTAATCGAAACTTAACAGTAACAGGAGGCCTACTCTAATTCAATGAAAACGAAGTTTCGATCAAAAATGAGGTGGTGACATACAGAGCCAGGAACATCAATTCAATCCACTCGTGTCTGAAACTCGTCTATGGGTTCGGGCTTCTTGTGCTTATCCAAAAATTTATTAGAATAGTCCCCGTAAACTCAAGAAATTTAATAAAACGAAAATTCATTAATTTCGTTTTAAACAAAGAGAGTAGGCCTACTGAACTGCAACTGCACAGATTTAATTAAGTGAATTGACCCCCAGGTCGTGCGCCCAATGGTCGCGCGTCACGCTAGCCCATAACGGTATTAGTACCACTCAAATCTTTGTTTGGCAAAGATCTAAATGTCACCACTCTACGCTTCTCATTAAGAGATACATTACTTCTTATGTCTCATTTGCCCAAATTCACTTTCTGACCTATCAACCGAAACACAGTGTACAAAATATTGATTTATTATTTACCTACTTTCAGAATGACAATGAAGATCTCATAAAAACAGGATCAATTCTTCTAAAATGCAACAAGGTCATTGGTGTGACGTCATACAGCAGGGTGTGTGACGTCAAAGGCGGTCCCATCCTATACACCATGGTTAAATATTACGTTCCTTGGATAGAAAGTGTTGTGTGGCCTTGATTATTATATTTTTTACTTTAAAATGAACTTTAAATAAATAAAAGTTAAGTAGCATTGATCTTGTTTCTTTCTATCAACACAATACATCTTTGTCAGTGGCGGCGCAAGGCATAATATGAGTCAGCAACATCAACTTTGCAATGCCCTGTCAGTACTGGCCTTTTAGTGGGAGGGGCCATTACAGAAGCTGATTTTTTTTCATCCAACATCAACTCGTGGTTCATAATTCAACAGGTCTTTTATTTATTTATTATATAAGGTACATTATGAATATCCATATCATAATAATGCAATTTATCCTTAAGCATTAAGTATATCAATAATGAAATGTAGGTACACAGCATCGGTCTCGAATCCTACCAATTACACTACCAACGTGAACCCACTCCTTCTTTTTTTTTTTTTATGGCCGTAAAAAATGCTTAACGCACACCTCCAGCACCCGGGGCAGACGCTGGAGGTAGTGTGGGACCTGCCCCCACTAAAAAATCGGCCGTGTACCTGCTCGCCGCCATCACGGATAGCCCGCTAGGACTTGGTATATCTGCGACCCACCCAGCGGCATAGCCCCATCGGGCATTCCTGCTCCTGCGGCGTCCTGGGTACACACAGAACGCCGCCATCGCAAAAGGCCGCAAGCGTGGGAAACTTCCCCGTCCATCACGCCCACAGCCCCACCAAACGAAGTCACGCGCTATTGCGCTTCGACGTCGCCCGGTTCGTCGGCGACGGGGCAGACTAGCCCCGCCGCCTCCCCCCACGAGATGAAGTACTCGCAGGAGGATGCGACCGCGTCCTGGACTCCCTACCGCGCTACGCATCCGGTACCCCTATCACTGACGACAGGGGCGAGGAGCGAGCATGGCTACGGAGTCCGTTAGGTGGAGGGTGTAGAGGCATGGGAAGGCGCCTCGTCCCCACCCTCCTCCATCCTCACCGGAGCCTGGGTGCAGGGGTCCGTCCCCGAGGGCGGCCTGGCAGCCTTGGGAGCCTGGCAGCGGCGGAACACGCCGCTGCCGAATGCCCCGGTTGACCGCAGCGGAAACAGAGTCCGCTGCAGTCGAAGCTGCTGGTGCATTGAGGCCGTAGATGCCCCGCGCCCATGCACCGGTAGCACCTCGCGGGCCTCGCCTCGAGGACGGTGATCCTCGCGGCAGAGAAACCCACGAGGAGCCGGCCCGCCTCTGCTAACATTTTAGCCGCTGCGACGGGGCAACGCGCCCACACCGCACCAACTCCGCCGGGGCCGGGGCGAATCGCACCGACTCTCACGGTTCCGGGAGAGCATTGAGTCTTCAGCTCAATTGCCTCCCGGACAGCCTCGGACGTGACTGAGTCGTCCAGGCCAGAGACGCGCAACTCTGCGCACTTTGTCGGCCTGGTGACCCTCACGTCCTCCTCGCCCTCCGCGAGACGCCTCAGCGTCTCCGCCACAAGGTCAGCCTTCCTTGGGCCCTCCGTCCCCGGAACCTCGAGGAGCCGGGCCCCGGTTTGTGAGCGGCGGAAGCTCACCTCCACGCCCCCAGCTGCCAAAAGAGCGGCCTTCGCCCCACTAAAGAGGCTGGCGTATGTTACGCCCCTACTCTCCGCCTCGGGCGACACCGTCACAAGGACGGCGGCCATTTTTGGCGGAGACAGCTTAGGCCTCTTTTTGCCTCCTTCTTTTGCCGGAGCGACCTCCTGCACAGAGGAGGCGGCAGCGGCCCTCTGCTTATGCCGGCGCCGCGATTTCTTGCTCCCTGCCGTTTGCCATTCCTCACCAGAGGGAGCAGAGGCGGGAGCAGGCGCAGGCGCCGGGGGACGGACTTGAGCAGTTTGGGCGCTTGAGGTGCCCGCTGCTCTAAGAGACCCAGCGCGTCCCGCTGTACGCGGTGGTGGCGCCGGGCGTGCCATCAGTGGCCCCTTAGGGGGCTTGGGCCCCGCGAGCGGCGGCCGACAGCTCGGTTCTGGGGGCAGACGCGCCTTAACGCCCTTAAGGCGAGCGTCGACGATGCCCCCGATAAGACGTGAGAGCTGCCTCATCTGCGCCTCCGTAAAGGAGTCGTCAGATGGGCGCTCTCCACTATGGGCCGTGACAGAACCGGCCCGCACAGCCCTGACTAAGGCCGGGGCAGAACCGGCACTAGCCGATCCTAAATCGGCACGCATCTGTGCTAAATCAGCGCGAAGAGCTTTCAGCTCTTCCTCCAGACGGGCGTTGTCAGCGCGCAACTTCTGCGTCTCAGCCTCATTGGCGGTGAAGCGCTCAAACAGCGCCTCCACCACCTCCTTCAGTGTCGAGGCGGACGCTTTGAGGCCCTTGGCGAACGTGCCTTTGAGGTTTTTGCTCTTCTGAGCTACGTAACGTGAACCCACTCCTAACACAAGCCATTGAGCTTAGCTGGAAGGGTTAACAGGATTGCTAGTAGAAGAATACTAGCCAAGTGGGACGAAAATCCCACATGCTAGTTTTCTTTTTTTTTTAATAAAAAAAAAGTACCTACTTACAACGGTGAAAAACAATTATAGATAAAATTTTACCAAAATTGAATTTAAAGTTAAATTATCTATTTACTTACAACATAATAAACATTTTTTTTTTTATAAAATTCTGAATTTCTGATCTGGTACTCGTAACTATTGTCTGAGTTGTACAACTTTTAGTTTGAATGTCGTGAATTTGTCCTGAAAAATGACGAGATTATCTGAGTCGCTGCACAAACTATTGTACCTAGTCATTACATAATCGCACTGAATGGTGCCTGCTTGCCAACTTGTTACTTGTACTTGTTACTTCTACAGAATGCTATTCCTCTGAAGTGTGTGCAAATTATTGGATAATGAATTTGGGTCGGTTGTGAAGAGTATCCATCGTATGGAAGGTTAGTCTCTGACTGTAACATGCCAGACCCTATGTAAAATGCCAGACGATAAAGTTTAAGCTAGGTGTGTAGTGAACGACCGTTGGATACTCGCTATCCTCTGTGATTGTATCGCATACAAGGGATTTCACACTAAGTATAGTCGAGCCAAATCTCATATGGAGTCCCCCACATGAGATTTGGCTCGACTCGCCTCCCCCTTAAACGCCTCACGTAACTAATGGACGCCCGCTAAAAATTGCAGAAATGATACCCTAAAGCTACTAAACAAAAATCCCAATTTGCTCAAAATGCCGGGCAGTTTATCCATAAAATACTCTGACAGATTTATCAGATAGTGAATGGTAGCTATTAAAATCGCAATTTTCTACGTTGGTAATATTTTTAATAAATGTCACGATGACAGGAATTATTCGATAAACTGACGTGGAGCGAGGTTAGAAATTTAGTAAAAAAAATGTTTTATCACTAATTGTATCAATATTTACATTAAAAATATTTATTAGTGTCTAAAATAACACAAAATGATTGATATAACGGATACCCAAAGTAAGTATTTACCGTATTTATAACAGACTTGAAAGTGAGCGATATTTTGGTGAAATAATAACAAATAAGGTTTTATAACTTAAGAATAGAATAAATAAGACTGTATTAAGTTTTTAACATCTGTAAATCGTCTTCTATGTATGGTAATTATAACGGCAGTCATTACAATTAACATTACCACAATGTATTGAGATACAAAATCATGATTTTGTAATTGCATCATTGATTGTAGTTAATAACTGGAAGATACCCTGTTAATACTAGCTTACGCTTCATAAAGTATGTACTATAGATATTTATTAGTAGAAGGCTATTTAAGCTATGACACTTTTGATAAACAATTCACTTTTACTGTACCTACTTGCTAAGTTTTTTAATTTAATATGGATTGATTTCCATATGCTTGTATTATAAGTTATAGACTGGCCTGTTGGTCTTGTGATTAGTGATCCTGACTGCTAAACCAGAGGTTGTGGGTTCAATCCCCACCCAGGATAAAACTTTGTGTGATTAGCATGATTGTTTATTCTGTGTCTGGGTGTAATGTATGTATATTATGTATGTGTTTAGACATATATAAGCTTATAAGTTGTCTGGTTGCCATAGTTCAGCCTCTGCCTAGTTTGGGATCAGATGGCATTGTGTCAGTTGTTCTAAGTCTTGTCTTGTTATTATTATGTATTAGATACTTAGACTGCCTCTGTGGCGCGGTGGGAGTGTATCCGACTGCTACGCAAGAGGTCGTGGGTTCGATCCCCACCCAGGATAAAACTTTGTGTGATGAGCACGATGGTTTATTCTGTGTCTGGGTGTAATTGATCTATAATATGTATGTATTTAGAAATATTTAAGTATGTTTATCAGTTGTCTGGTTTCCATAGTACAAGCTCTGCTTAGTTTGGGATCAAAAAGCGTTGTGTGAGTTGTCACAAGATATTATTATTATTATTATTATACTTGTGTCATCTTGTTGTTAACCCATATATGTCAAAAGAATCGTAATATTCTATTATAATGATGTACTTATTTCTTATTAATTTTGAGTAGTTTTATAGACTTTTTATGTTATAGGCACCACTCATATCCCCAAATGTTGACGTTTAACTTCTCAAATATTCGTGAAGCTTTAACAGGTTAATAAAGGTATTATAATGTACCAACCCCACATTGTTAATATGATCTCTCCGTGATATATCCATTGGCCTTACAGTTGACCTCGTAAGTCATATACAAGTCCCTCTAATAACATATAATGTGGTACGTAGTACAATAGTTTTCCAGCGTATCCATGCTCCGAAATGGCAAGTAACCTTTGCTAACTGCTCTGCACTCGTTTGGTGGTGCCTCTGCCCCATTCACTTAGATCTCTAGGTTGTGTACACTTACGAAGCAACAGTTAGAATAATATCTTGGGTCAACTCACACAATGCTATCTGATCCCAAACTAAGCAGAGCTTGTTCTATGGAAACCAGACAATTGATAAACATACTTATATATTTCTGAATACATACATATTATACACCCCGACACAGAATAAACCATCATGCTCATCACACAAAGTTTTATTCTGGGTGGGGATCGAACCCACAACCTCTTGCGTAGCAGTCGGATATACTCCTTGCGCGCCACAAAGGCAGTCAACTTATGCTTAGTTTAAGTACACTTTGTAGATCCCAGGCTTAATCATAGACTGCATATTAAATGGTACCTAATTTGATTGTTTCAGAAATTGGGGTAGGTCTGGCCGGTTTCGGTATGACCTTCCTATTTCTAGGAGTACTCCTATTATTTGATAAGGGTCTACTGGCCATAGGAAATGTAAGTACTATAGTAGTTCTTGTAGGCATTTCTTGGTAATCCATATTAATATTATAAATGTGAAAGTAACTCTGTCTGTCTGTTACACTTTCACACTCAAACAGTCAAACCAATTTAGATGAAATTTGGTATGGAGATAGTTTGAGTCCCGGGAAGGGACATAGTTTTTATTGCGATAACCAACATCCACGGGGAATCTAGTGGGGATGTGATTTTTTTTTTCTCACGTACCCCATCGTATAGGGTATCATTAGATAGGTCTTATAAAAACATTTAGGGGTTATGGAGAGCCTTTTTTGATTTAGAGATCCGATTGTGAAATATTAAGCTTTACAGTGCAACTTTTTTTGTTTTAGAGTCAAACCTTTTAATTTTTTTTTTATTTGCATTTATAAACAAGCAAGGTCACCTTGGTTTGTACGCTTGTTACCAATCATCTGGAAGATGCTTTATCTGTGAATACCAAACAAGTGTACAAAGGCACTTCATTCTATTAGGATAAATCTTAATATTTAGCATTATATTTCCAGATCTTATTCATAAGTGGTCTAGCATGTGTCATCGGGATACAACGAACAATATTCTTCTTCTTCCAACGTCACAAGATCAAAGCATCGGTGGCTTTCTTCGGAGGCATCACAATTGTACTGCTCGGATGGCCAATGATTGGCATGATTGCTGAGATGTATGGGTTCCTGCTGTTGTTCAGGTAAGTCTTGCCAGGTCGATCTTGAGATCTACTTAAGGGTACGCGAAGCAGGGTTCGGCTCTCTCAAAAGTTTATATAGAAAACCTAAATATTAGGACACGAAAAAAATTGTGTCACTAGTCAAAGAGTTTTTCTAGTAAATGAAATCAAAATGATAAGAAATTTAAGGATATGACTTAATATGATCCCGGAAATAAATCTTGAAGTTGCGAAAAAATGCAAAAACGAGCATTTTCGTATTGTCATAGTCATGGCGTTCGTAATCTAACATATGTACAAACGAATATTCTACTTTATTTTGACCTGCGCTCCTTCGCACTGTGAAGTAATACTTGTGTGCGGAAGAGAGAGGCCGGCGGTCGTGTCGCTGTGTACGTAGCGCTAAATAAATAATTATCTCAGTGTAATACCCCCATAAACTAATAATTAAATTATAAAAATTGGTCTAGTTATTTAGCATTAACTTAGTGACACCTATCTACAGTATTTACCTATACTAATATTATAAATCTGAAGAGTTTGTTTTAACGCGATAATCTCAGGAACTACTGGACCAAATTGTTTTTTTTTTACTGTTGGATAGCCCATTTATCGAGGAAGGCTATAGGCTATATAACATCACGCTACGACCAATAGGAGCAGAGCAGCAATGAAAAATGTTGTAAATACGGAGAAAATTAACGCATACGAAGTTGCGCGTCGCCGATGCGACAATTGGGTATTTGAAGTCAAATCAGCCTCTTTTTAAGAAACGTCAAAAACGATCCGCTCGGTACAAATTTGTATGAAATGCTAGCATGTGACGTCACGTCTTCTATGTTCAAATCATTCACTTTTAGTGTTTCTTTTTATATTTAAAAATTAACAAACACGTTAAATTATAGATCAAACATTTTTTTTAGACCACTTATGGTTAGTATAAAATATTTTATTTTGATAGTAGTCAAATACCCAATAGTCAGTGTATGAGAATTTATGGTGCAGTTTCCGAGGTATGCGACAGACGCGCGCGGCCGACGACTGACGCAGGCTGCGCGCGCACTCTGAATATTGTCGCATCGGCCGCTCGTCGTAAGCCGCGCGCGACTTGCGATCGGCCGCGATGCATTGAAATTAACGTTATTAAGATGCAATAATATTGAATACACTATCAAAAATGCTTTAAATTTTATGTTTTCCTTTGCAGAGGTTTCTTACCAGCGGCCGTGAATTTCTTAAGAATGGTTCCTGTACTTGGATCTATGCTTAATCTACCTGTTATAAGAGGGGTAAGATTTTTAAATTATATTACTAGTTTATGCCCGCGGCGCTACCCGCGTGTATGCCCCTTATTTTTTTTGAACGATAACTCTCCCAGTAAGATACAAGCCTTATGTCGTGGGGGACTTAACAAACATACAAGTCACAGACACACAGTTCACCCAGACTTGTAATAACAATTTGTTGATCACATGCTTGTAGGAATCGAACATACGACCTCTTGCGCAACAGTCGTACACTGGGGCCACCAAAGCAGTCTTTTACACAGCTATAACAAACGATTAAAGATAGGTCAACTGGTCCATTAGTCAAGTAAAGTCGGCCACAACGTTCGCCATTATTTAATGTTTGTTCTTTGTTCAACATTCAACAAAGAACAGAGTTTTTATTATAGTAATTTTTATAGGCATTTCTTGCCAATTACTTTATAAATACAATAATTGCATGTTTGAAAGATAGAAAACATTTGAAGTCCCGACCCAGGAATCGAACCCGAGACTCCGTATGCCAAACCGGGGCCGGAATTGAACCACCTATCTGGACCATAGTCCAGATATGTGGATGGTATAGCCCTATGTAGATAATATTTTTTGTGTATAGTTTAATGCAAATAATAATTTTGGAGAGTATTGATAAAGATATCCTTTGTTTTTGTAGTTTTAATAATTTTGATTTACATTACCAATGTTTTTTTAAACTATATATAGTATTAATGATAATGATCCTGAGTTGTAAAAACTAGCAATGAAGTATTCGGTTTTATTTCAATAACCTTTAAAGCTTAAATAAATATATTAACCGACCAATTAGTCGCCGGCTACAAATATTGCTCACTTTCTTACTTTTGCCATTATTAGATTTAACTGGAAAATGTGAAGATTTACCATAGTTTGAGGTTTTAAATTAATGTTAATTTCTTTTTTCAGATTGTTGACAGGATAGCTGGTGACAACGGCCGCAACATGGTATGATAGTGCGTAACAAAGAAAGACTATTATAATTTTATCTATTATTATTAATTATTAATAATTATATTATTAATAATTGTGTATGTGAAGTGAGTGTCTATGTGTATGGATTCTATTGTAATTTATTTTTTATTTAAGAGGTGTTTAGAGTTCGATTTCGTGATTTTTATTACATACTACGATCAAAGCTCCTAGACAAGTAGTATAAATACTAATCGAATAGAATGTGGTCGTAGCGCGCGCAAAACCGCGAATATATATATTTTTTAATGATGAGTTACTAAATACAGTAAACTACAAATAAATGCAGTAAGTGGCTCTCATACTGCATTCCTCTGTAGTTTAGTATCGAGTGAAAACTAATGAAGCCATAACAAAGTTTTTTATTTTTTAATATAAACCAAAAATCTAATAAACCTAATCTATAAACCATAATACGTATCTTGCTCTTTAAGCCCTTTATATATATATCCCTACTAATATATAAATGTGAATGTAAGTTTGTTTGTTACGCTTTCACGCGGAAACTACTCAACCGATCATCATGAAACTTTGTAGACATATTCTTGGAGGTATTAGAAGTAACATAGGATACTATTTATTATAAAACCGACATGCACGCAGGCGGAGCCGCGGGCGAAAGCTGTATATATATATATATATATATATATATATTGTGTAACTAATTATAGCCACCCAGATATAAAATTTCAAATTTGACAACGATTTTCTCTAAACCGTTCACATGTTTTTTACTGCGTTCTTAAATTGCAGGGCAGTATGTTTTTCATATTTTATTTCAAAAAACATAATTATAGTTATAGCGCTTTATTTTAATTAGCGATTATTTTGTCTAAATATTTAATAGCGGCGGAGGGTGCTTAGAACTCAATTACTATCGATATGCCTCAGAAAATTACATTTACACAATGTTTAACAGAAAGGTGTGAGTTGAGGTACTCCGATTTTGTTAAAATTAGGTACGTGCAATCAGTATCATGGGCACATAACAAACCTTGACCACACCTTTTATACTATCTTCCTTTCCAATATTACCAAACATGTTCCGCTATTGCTTGCAATGGTGCTGGCCACTGTATTGCAGCCATGTATTGCAGTAAAACATGGCCCGTTTTGAAGCCCCTTAATAGAAAAGAAAAGAATGCAAAAAAAAAATAATACAATAAATTATAAATGTCAAAATATTAATTGTGATGTTAAATTACATTTAATGTGATGTCTGAATAAATTAAAATTAAATTAAGTTTAATTCGCAACTTAAAATAGTGACCGTTCTACCAGAAAAAAAAGATAAGAAATAAAAAATAAAGAATTTTGAGGACAATCAAGAAGCATTATGAAAATATATATATTACGGGTCTTAATCGCGTGAATAATTTAAGGTAAAATACCTTGTTTACTGCGCGACGTCTACCCGTGACCACGGCCGTTGCAATACGGTCGAAACGTCGGGCAATAGCCAATGTATTTTACCTTAAATTATTCACGCGATTAAGACCCGTAATATATATATTTTCATAATGTGTACAAATCGCGAAAGTTTATCAACATTTAAATCATGAAGCATACCGCCATTTTACCCATGTTTTAGTGTCAATCACGGTAATCGAACCTACACCCTCTTAGCCGGGAGTTATGTCTGTGTAATATATATTTCATAAATGGATGGAAAGAATTTGATGCTGTTTCTATTATAATATAACATTCTACTCCATTATCTTGTTAGAGAGGGACGGATGTCTCATACTCTTATCAGATATGAATACATGATTAATAATTACCAGAAATCTGGGTTGTTAGTCTATTTCTGTTGCCATTGACTACTAAGTCGAGGTGAATAATTTACCAGTTGAGGGAGAACTCATCTTAGAAGGTGAATAACTATCCTTAGAAGGTGAGTATCTCACCTTTCGACGATGAATAACTCTCCTGAGAAGATGAGTGTCGCACCGTTCTATGGTGAGTAACTCACCATTCTAGGATGAATAACTCATCGTTCTGTAATGAGTAACTCACCTTACGAGCGTGGGTAACTCACCTTTTGAGGGTTAGTAAATCACCTGTCGAGAGTAGCTATCTCACCAGTCAATAATGAATTACATACGGTCCAAGGTGAGTAACTCATAAATTGAAGGTGAATTGTGAGTCATTCACCTCGATAGTTTTTTACAATAATTGGATGCCAAATCGTGTTTAAATACTACGGGATGTTAAAATGTTTTTTTTCCTGTAAATTAATGTTCATTCCCTTAGTTCACTACATTAGTGACAGATGAACATACAATCTGACTGAAGTAAGTTCACAAGTCTTTGATCGTTGTACATTACCATAGGCTACAGTAATTGCATAAGTAAGCTGTATGTTCGTTTGTCAATTAATTGATGAAAAAAGATCAACCGGGTTGCAACTATCTCGGTGTTATGAAAGTAATCGTAGGTAACTAATGCATAATCGCATTATTTACTATATTTAGTACAATACCAAACAATGCGATAGTTTATAGTATTTTACACTTGCATGTGTTTATAAAAAAACCCTTCTATTGGCGAAACCAGATAACTTTTTTGTTCTTAAAATAAGTATTACGTATGCAGTATTTTAGTCATCTACAAATCCCCCCCCCCCCTCTTGTCAGCAAAAGCTGACAGTATATTAATGCAATGCTCCCAACCTCTCCTCCATATAAGATAACGTAAACATCATTAGATATATTTCGGGACTTAATCGCGTGAATTATTTAAAGGTTTATTTACCCGACGTTTTATTTACCCATGACCACCCGTGCAATTCGATCGAAACGTCGGGTAAATAAAAAGTTCGTACCTTTAAATAATTCACGCGATTAAGTCCCGAAATATATCTAATATGTATAATAATCGCGAAAGTTTAAAAATAAACGTAAACATTAGTTTTTTGCCGCCCAACCGCATTTTCACTTACCGAACACGGCCGATCTACAATAATTTACACAAATATTGCCGTCGTAATCACCATACAACACAATTGAAAATTAATGCGAGGGGCCACAGAGGCCATCCAATAAATTTTAATACCGGGCATGTCTAACGCAAGCTACGCCCCAGGTTTTCACCCTTCAACATTTTGAAAAGACCCATCATCCAAAGTTTCCCCACAACATGGGGCAGACGAGAAAAAATCCACTTTACGAGTACACAAAAATATTTTTTCCAAGCTTTTATTGTACCAATAGGGATGTTGACTGTCAAGTCAAATCAGTCTCTTTTTATGAAATGTCAAAACGACAAGCTCTGTAGAAATGTTTATGGAATAACAACCTATGACGTTATAAGTTCCTATCGTCAAATCATTACTTTTAGTATTCGTTTTCATGATTTTAGATTCAAAAAGATGTTAAATTGTTGTTATTTTCAGATCGTTTTAAGATCTACAATAACCTGATTAGTATAAAATAATTTACTTTTATTGTAGTCAACTACTCAATTTGTCGATGTGACTAATGTGTATATCTATGCCAAATTACACATTTCTAATAAGTACTTAAGAGTCTCCGAGCTAAGCTGCGGACGGACGGACATTGCTAAACTGTAAAGGTGCCTTGGTGCCCTTTTGGCGCAGAATGTACAAAACGCAAAATGAGCACGGCATGCAAAATGTACAAATCGCAAAATGTACAAGAAAGACTCATTCATAGTCGTGATATATATTAACATAATCCAACACACTGAAAATGTCATACAATTATCCAATTTAAAAAAATATGTCATTAAAGATCCATTTCAAATCGTATCGAAAATTTTAATCCGTATCGAAACTTTTGAACACTGTAATTTGTTACTCTAAATAAGTAGAGTAACAAATTTCAGTGTTGAATAGTTTTGATATGGATCAAAAGTCTACCGGTGGTTCACAGCACAGGTTTTGTAACAAAAAAAGGTGTTATGGTTAAGGAATTGATGAAGGAATTGTTGTCTCTTTCTGTAACATGAAAAGTGCAATATGAAAAAAGAAATCGATCACATGCGAATTCGTTTTTTATTTTAAGGTTCCCTCTATGCTATAGTTATTGCTCTGAGATGTGAACGTGGGTTTACTTGTACATTATGCCATTTGTACATTTTGCGTTTTGTACATTCTGTGCCGAAGGGGTTAAGACTGCCTGTCCAGTAAAGCGGAGCGGACGCGGAGTGAAGAAACTGAGAATTAACCATTAAAATAAGTCCACTGGAGCAGAGTGAAGATTTTATGAAATCCTATTGGTCAATATTTATCCGTTTCTTCTCTCCTCAGTCTGCCTGTCAATTGAATGGAGGGAGGCCCCTCCGCTTCAATGGATATTCAGACTTGGCAGGCATAGGGCATTTTTTTTTAACTATCCTTTTGCTCAGTTTTGATCTAAAATGTAAATTATGCAAGTGTAAAAATACCGAAAAGTCCTAATATAATAGTTAGATTTAATAAATTTTGTAATATATTTGTAATTTTGATCTTTTACGACTATCACTTCGAAACTGTGAAGCCATGTATTTTAGTACTTGTCAAATATAAGTCTTAATGAATTCAAGTTTTTTATTTGCATGTAGATATCCTATAATCCAATTATGTCGAGAGGTTTTTTTAGTCTGTATCTGTACATCACTAACGATCACAGCGGCTAGTCTCATTAAAGACTCGCGAACTACGCAGGAGATTTTAAAGGGCACAAGTGTGTGCGCAGACACAGGTGTATTCTCTTTTCTCTCACTCTCATAATTCGATGGGACGGTAATTCAACACGACTGGAGAGAGATTAGGCGCTGCTAGGGCTGCCATTGGCCGCCGAAATAAACTAATATCTTAGACATGAGTGCAAGGAATAGCAGCCACCTACAAATTTTCTTCTGTTACTTCCTTTTGGACATGGAGTTTTCACTTTTTTTATTATTATTATTTTGGCCTTTTTTTTGCATCAAAATCATTTCATCCATTTTACTTAAAGTATTTATTCACGTATTGTTTTGTTTAAGTATTATTTATTATAATGTAAATATTATTGCAGATATACTACTACTTTATTTTAGTAAATTTATTAAACTAAATTAACGAAAAAAATAATGATTTGGTTGCCATTATTTTTTCTGTGGTCTTTGGTTTTTCTATGGATAATCTATTTTATTATTATTTTATGTAGCAATATCCTATATTTTTTGATAACAAAATTTCTTGAACAATAAAATAAAATTCTAAATCATAAATAGCTAATATTAAGGTACATAGGTATTTTTTTTAGTGGGTCTTTTTAAATTCTAAGCAGGTCGATATCTAAGCATCGCTGCCGCAAAGATTAAAACATAATAACAAATAAAAATCTTTTATTAATTAAATTTCAAATTAAGAAAAAAATGTTTTTCTCCTCAGGAAGGCGAATCGTAAGGAGAATGAATGCGACAACAGTAAACAACATTCCGAATTTAAAATGTAATAAAGTTTATTTTTTGTGGACATTTTTTTTAGTTTACATACCCTTTCTACCTTTTTTTTATTTGGAACTTCTTGGTTCGGCTAAAGTGGTTTGTACGCCGTTTTCTTTTAAAATTTTCAAACGCCCGTTGCTCGCGACTCCGTCGAACCCAAATCCCGAAACTTCACAGATAGTACTTATTTCGAAATGTCTTTACTGAGTGTTTACGTATAGGATCTCTGTGCAAAAAAATAAATTTTTGCACGTTTCGACTTTATTAGTGTCCCGAATACATATTTATATTTAAAAAAAAATATATAATCAAAGCAAAAACGAAACGTAAATGCATCCCCGTGCGTAGCTATTATCTGTGGAACATCGATAAACGTAGATGGCGGCGCGTACCTTGGCGAGTGTTGCCACTGTCGGGGTTTACCCATTTAATTAGGGAAATTTTAGAAATGCAAATATGAAACAAAATGTTGTAAAATAAACACAAGTGTTTTTGAACGTTATTGATTTATACTTGTTTTCAGAAAACGTTACTACTGTTTGTAGATGATGTAATACCGAAAAGGCTAATTTCAATTAATATAACGATAATAGATAGGTACATATTGAAAATCGTCAAAAATACAAATAATATGTTTTTAATTAAAATTATTGATAGGTAACATAATTATTGAACTTTTTCATACTCATATTTTACAAATACAATAAATACATTTTTTTTATATTATTCTTACATCCATTATAGTAGTAATACCTATCTAAGATTTTGGTTTATGAAAAGTTTTTTCAATTTATTCACCTACCTTTCATAGATTAGGTATAGTTAGAGCAATTACGATTTTATCTGAATTAGTAATATCTATTACACAGCAAAAAAGTAGTTAAAGACCTACCTAGGTAGGTACTAATTAACCGTCATTGCGTCAAAACCAAACCAAATAGAGCTAATAACTGCAGTAGATCACCTAAAAGCACCATTCGCTATACCAACTTATTCATAAACCTCATTTATATGCAGCAAAGCGCATTAAAATCAAGGTTATATCGGATTATGAAATATTTAATAGAATACGGGTATAATAAATCAGAGAGCAGGCAACCCCGATGCCAGTTACCGCCCGTTCCCGGGCCGAGATAGCCGTGTATTAGGCCATTTTATTCTTATTTTGAACATTATAATCGCAGAAAAAAATCCCGCGGCAAATTCCTACATTTAAATATAATAAAGATGAATAAAATTATAGATTTATACGCGTAAAATGTGCAATGTGATTCCTAAAATAGGTGACTGTTCGTTCTGAAACCGATAGCGATCGTAATAATAGTGAGACAGATATTAGGCACTGAATCGAAATAATTTCTTTATTTTTTTTTTCTTTCGTTGGGTGTAGTGAGATCAATGGTTTTGTTTCTGGTTTGAAGTGTTTTTTATTCATTTAATGTGATTGCTGCGTTCGGTATTTGAATGTAAGTATCTATGAAATAACTAAACACCTTTTATGTTATTGACTAGATTGTACCTACACCTATTAATTAATGTAATTGGCTGAATATTAACTGCTTGCGTTAATTTGCTTTTTTCTTTTTTTATGTTTTTTTTAATCTTGTGTGTATTTTTTTTGCAAATAAATTATTGTTTATTTATAATGCTTTAACTGCTTGCGTTAATTTGCTTTTTCCTTTTTTTATGTTTTTTTTTAATCTTGTGTGTATTTTCTTTTTTTTTGCAAATAAATTATTGTTTATTTTTAATGCTTGTTTTTTTTTTATATAATCCTTTTAAATCTCTTTATTGTAAGCATGACATTTGTAATACGGCGTCTTTGGCTAGTCAAATCTAAGATCGATTTTTAATTAGGTATGGCTGTAATCAGCATTAGGAAATTATCACCGGCATATTATCTAAACACACGGGTAAGTAGCCTAGGTGTAACTGAGTACCTAGGTATTTGCTATTGTCAGTAGGTGGCATATAGTTTAACCGTGCCGTAATATATAGGCATCAATCGGACGTTACTATAAAATTTAAATATGTAAATATTTGGTCTAGACACTTGGCCTTTTTTAGGGTTAGGTACGAACGAAAATTATACAGAATCGTCTCAAATAATTGCCATAAATGTAATTTTATTTTTTATAGGTTAATCGTTAAAAAATGCAAATGCAATCTTTTAAAAATGTTTTACCTACCTTTACTTGACACTAAAGGTAGATTAGTTATGCAAGATTATTTGACACATTACTTTTGTAAAACCTACAAAGAAATCGCCCTTATTAAACAATATCTTAGATACTTATTGCCCGTGCTTATTCATCGGTACAATAAATTAGATAATAACCAATTTTTTGAGCTGTAGTTACTTACAGTCTTGTTTCAAGAGTCAATGTTTGGAAGTCGAATGCAACACTCCGAAGCCTGGCTGGTTAGATGGACGAGGTCGCAGGAAATGGGAGGCATAGAGATCACTAGGTGACTTACCAAATGATGAGGCCTAGGAGAACAAGAAGTGCAGAAATATGCACCGGAACTGTCAGAATTGAGGATGGATTTCAATTCTCATGTTCTTATATAATAATAAAATTTTGGTCAAATTATGTGCTCGTCGAAATTAGGTAGGTCCTTAATCATTAAAAGTTAAGCTAATCGCAAAACCCGAGGACGGGTAGACTAATTCGGATAATTTCTATTTTCCAAATATTCACTGGCAGTCTAACGAATGTTCTCATGAAGATATTTGGATTTTTTTTCACCCATCTGCTGCAACTTTGACCTCCGTTTTATTAGTTGCGCCATACATTAGAGAGCTCATATAAAATGGTCATAACGCGGGTAGAATCGCGGACATAAGCTAATCTATTTACAATTCATTTATGAAGCAAAAAGGTTTGGTCCTTTTAACGAGAATTGCGCGGACGGAGGAGTATGAAATTTCGCACACTTATAGTTTATATAGAGAAGATTAATAATAATAATATATAAAGTCGGGGCAAAAGTATTTTCGTATTTTTCATACAAAGACATTTTTTTAGGTATAATTTTATATTTTATCAACCGACTTCAAAAAGGAGGATGCCGAAAACATAAAGACTACTATTTCATGGCACCAACTTCAAAATGTTTAATTCGTTTTTGTTAATCTATGTAGACAATTTTTTGCTTTTTAGTTGCCTTGTATTTATTTTTGAAGTCGGTAATATTTTTTTGTAAAAAAAGTTTTTTTATTATCATATGTAACTATGTGGTGTTTTGATCTATGATTTGTTGCCATCTTGTGGATAGTGCCATGATCCCATTGCTGTTAAAATTTTGAGATTTTTGATCAAAAAATCTTATAAGTAGTTTTTCAGTGTTCTTTTGAGGTTAACTTTATGCTTTTTAAAGAGCTTAGAAGTGACTGAAACAGATGGAGATCTGATGGAGCAAGATCAGGGCTATACGGAGGATGCATCCACACATCCCAGCCAATTTCTCTCATTTTTTGCTGAGTGGCTATAGATGAGTGCGGTCTGGCGTTGTCCCACCACCTCCATCCTGTTCACCAGCTCCGGCCAGTTTTTCTCAATAGCTTCTTTTAACCTAATCAGTTGCTGACAGTAGACGTGAGAATCGATAGTTTTACCCGGCGGCAAAAGCTTATAGTGGACGATTTCTTTCTAATCCCACCATACACACAGCATCACTTTGTTCCGAGTCAGGCCGGGCTTTGCCACGGTCTGTGGGGCTTGTCCATGCTTGGACCACGACCTTTTTCGGACATTCTTATCGTAAGTGACCCATTAATCATCACCCTTGAGAAATGGGTCGGAGTTGTTACGTTTCAACAAAGAATCGTAAATGGAAACACGTTGCATTAAGTTTCTCTCAGTGAGATCATGTGGTACCCAAATATCAAGTTTTTCTTGTACCCAGACTTTAGCGAATGACGTAAAACTGTTTTGTGATCAACATCCAGTTCTTCAGCAATATCGTAACTACTAATATGTCGATCTTGCTCCACTTTTTCAAAGATGGCACTGATTTTATTCGTGACAGGGCGTCCAGAGCGAGCCCCATCCTTCACACTAAAATGTCCTGACTGGAAACGCTTGAACCCCATTTGTACTACTCGTATTAATACCGCATTAGGTCCGTAAAACGCACAAATTTTATTTACGGCGTTCGTCACATTTTTACCTTTTTTGTAATAAAACTTTAAAATGTACCGAATTTCTTCATCACATACGTTCATTTTGCTTGCTTGAAAAACAATTGAAAAATTGCGGGAACTAGTTTCTTATTTATTGTATCTTCAGAATGTCAACATTTAATGGTATTAAAACCAGCCAGTTACATTCAGCACCACCAAAGAGGTTTGATTACTAACAATACGCGGCGCGAAGCGGCGGTAGCCTAATGGCATGGGCTCGAATCCTACGCATTATACTACCGACGTAAACCCAATCCTAACACAAGCCTTTGAGCTTAGCTGGAGGGGTTAACAAGATTGCTAGTAATGTGGGACTCAATCCCACATCACTAGTTATCTTTAAAAAAAATACATCTATACATATAATAAAATTGTAAATTTCACGTGTCTGTACATGGCCGAACATAGTGAAAAAAAATATTGGGAAATGTTCGAAAAGAGTATTTAAACACATTCCTACATTTTTAGAAATGTCTGTCTGTCTGTCTGTCTGTCTGTCTGTCTGTCTGTCTGTTTGTTTGAACACGCATCACGCAAAAACTACCGGACAGATTCGGTTGAAATTTTGTATGTGTATTCTAATAAGTCTGGATTAACATATAGGCTATAATTTATCACGCTATTTCCCATAGGAGCTAAGTAATAACGGATAATGTCTGTAGCTATTTATCGTCATAAAACAATAACTACTTGACGAATCTTCATGAAAATTTGCAGTTTTATTGTAAATACTATAGGTCATTATTTACACTATGAATCATTACGCTATCGTCTATGGGTAGCGAGCAGCAACGTATGTTTGGTTTTTCACAATTTTTTCTACAATAAGACATTATTTACAATTGTAACCCATGGAAACAGTAACTTCACGCTAAAACTATTAGGAGCTAAACACAACATTTTCAATTTTCTTAAGATCAGCTATTTTAATCAGTTTTGTATCGGTTGAGGTGGTCTAATGGCACAAGTGGCGGTATTGAACGAGCGAAGTCGGAGGATCGAGTCTCAAGTGGCGTAGTCACTTTTGGTGTTGTTTTAAAATTCTTTTTATTCTTTTTTTAAGTATTTTTCCAAATGTATACGTATTATACAAGCTTTTATTTTCGACTTTAACATGTTTACTTTGTTTAACAAATTTTCATATCAATCAATAACTTTCAATAGGCACCTTTATCATTGTTTTGCATGAATCGTGATTATGATAAGAATGTAGAAATGAAAAACAATATTACATTACAAATAAACAGTAACTACTTGATATTTTCTAGAATTTATAAATGTTAGTGGTAGATCAAAATAAAACACGTGGCGCCATCTGTGATTCGATTTCTTCTGAGTGCCAAAATTGCTTACCTACAAATGTTGATAAACTTTCGCGATTTGTACACATTATGAAAATATATCTATTACGGGTCTTAATCGCGTCAATAATTTAAGGTTAAATACCTTGCTTACTTATGTTTAATAAGCATGAAAGTTTAAGAATAATTTAATATAAAATCACCAAGTATTAAAAGAAACTTATCCAGTTTTGAAAATAGATGGCGTTTAAATACAAATTAAAAAGAATCAGGAAAATTGATTTAAAAAAAAACTGAAATTCTTACATAGAGGGTTATGAATATAATTATGATAATCTTAATTTGCGACAGGTTGACACACCTATTTTTTAATTCACCAATGTAGACATTATTAAATATTATTTAAATCTTCTAAAGTGAGTGAAAAAAAATATTGAAATGAGTTTAGAAATAGTAGGTATTTAAACACAAAAAAAGATATCTGAGTATATCTTTTAAAAACGTTTGAATGTTGTCTGTTTGTTTGAACACGCATCACAGCACCGCGGGAATGCAATGTTTTAAAAACAGGATATTTTTTAAAAACATAACTAGGCCTATTTCGCGGAGGACTTTACAACACGGACACAAAGTGGGTGTACTTTAGACTCGGAAAAGATCGCTCGGGCAGGACATAACCTGCGATCATAGGGAATCTGTGAGAGTTTTATCCATCATACCTTTATTACCTATGTATAAATTATCTTGAAGGAGCGGCTAGGTACCTCCGATTAAAACGTCCGATTTAAAAGTGTCGTGCCGAAGTTGGAGTCGGAGGTTTAAAATCAATAGAATTTTCGACCTTTCGGAGTTAGAATCGAAGCTCCTTAACACAAAATTTTGCGCTAATACTTGGGCGGTTTCGGGCTTCATTTAACCTGAAACCGCCCAAGTTGACGGGGGAGGGGGGGAATTTTTCAATATTAATAATATTTGATGTGATGCTAACCATTTTGGTGAAATACTTTTTTGTCGAGGTGCTGAAAGCATGGGATTTTTTATAATTTGTCTTCTAACCGTCTCGCGCCATAAACTTTGTCGCCCTTCATTTTGCTGCCCTGGGCATTTGCTTGGCTTGCCCTGCGATAGGTTGGGCCCTGATTAAAGCTAGGCCGTAATATCCATAGATTCCACAGAGCATTGTGGAGCATGTTTCCAATATGTTTTACACAGAAGTTAAATTGTAATATAAACTACCTTAATATAAACCCAACTTCCACGCGAACGAAGTCGCGGGCACAGCTAGTTCAAAATACGAAAATACTTTTAGCCCTATCTGTTAAATAAATTAATTATGGTCGCCCATTTCCCTTGGTCACGGCATAACTGAAAAACGACTTTACCGATTTCATTCATTCCTATTTTTTAGTTTTCTAATACACTGTAGAAGGTTACGTAAAAAAAACAAAATCACAAAAAAAATGTGGCGGTACGAAGTTCGCCGAGAAAGATAGTAAATAACTAAATAATAAATACAAATATTGTACTTTGCTACATGATATAATATTTTGCGTAGTTGGCCAGCCTCCTACGAGATTTTCCATCGTAGCCATTTCACCTCCAAGAGGGTATTTAGTAGGTAATTTCGCTAACTACCCACAAATTTCACTTCGCCCTCGTTTTCTATTAGGTGACCCTAAACTTCGTAATTGTAATTTAAATATGACATGACATTAAACATACTTAATGGCTGCAAGACTCATGGGAGAACTACCTCAGAATACCGCGAATACACATGGTAGCCTTTATGACATATCAACCCATATGATGTCCTATTGCTGGGCACGGGTCTCCTCAGTAGAACCTACTTATTACAGATCCTGGGGGTAATTGCCATAATAAAAAAATAAAGTACGCAAAGGACACTGCTGTCCGTCCTCTGATGTGACATCCTGTCATGATTTTGACAGATCACCTGCAATCAGGGCAGGTTCCCAAGTTTTATTTGAGGTCAGCACAGTATGTTTTTTTTGTCCATTCATCTTTAACAGTCTTCGAAGTTAATAATTTTCTCCTCATCATTCAATATGTAAAAAACACCAGAATAGCTAAGTTAGGTCAAAAGTTATTTTAACTTGATAATTTTGGCTGCACTGACGATAAAGTGCGACGTCACCACTTACGTCCGTTCTTCACGTCCGTTCCGCCTGTTAATAGGCTAAAGTATTGCGCCCTGGTCCAGTATAGCTGTCACACGCATAGTTGTTTATCATAATGTCATAAATGTTTTGGCGATTGCAGCGACATGTGATACAATATGAAATTTAAAACAAATAAAAAAGTGTCACAGCCATGGTTGTTTATTCAATGTCATCAATGTTTTCATAAGACGTTATCACGTAAAATAATCTTCCGTAAACCATTGACTTAAAGACCTGGACTGCGCAATAACCTCACAAAATCGACCACTCTCTAGAAAGAGGCAACGCTACTTTGTGGACAATACCTGTCAAGGAGACAAGGCCGCACGAGATTTTTCTTTATTTCACGCTTTGCAGTCAATATTTACTTTTTAATTTAAAGGGATGGCGTGGTCCAGATCTAGGTATACGTCAATGCCATAAACCGAGTTTACAGACAGCCTTTTTTTTATTTCTGCCAGGGTCAAGTTTTTAATGCAACAGCACTATAACTGTATGTACAAAGTATTTTACATGTATAAAGCGGAGCTGTAAAAATAATTACGGGTCGGTATGGCGCCATTTTTACAACACGTCAAAAATCGTTAGATAGGTACCTAGGTACATTTTGTTTGACACGAGCTAGGTCAAACTTAAAACAGTAGGTATAATGAGCCAAGGCATTTGCTACCCACATAGAATCACCTTGAATATTCCAAACTTACACAAGGGCAGGAAATTCTAATGCCTCAAGCTGCAAATTCTATGTAGCTATTTGCTTTCAAACGGATCGGACGTTAACCAAGAAAATAAATCTATGTACCTAACTAACTATTACGAAGGGAACTATTGCTATTAGGTATAATTGGAGCAAATGTTTGTCTAAAAAAACGTAAATGTTTTAGCATTTATTTGTCCCTTATTTTTGAGATTGCCTTCTTGTTTTTGAGTTGAATGTATAATATAATTTTTATTTTAAAGGAGAAGTATTCTAAGTATCAATAAGTAAGATTAGTCTAAGCCTAATAATGTAACGTACCGAGCGTCTCTTTCCCCAACAAACTGAACACTTTTGATCAAAGACTGTTAGTGCTAGAAGACTGTAATCTTGCATATATCGCTCATTTGCAAGAAGCACGACACAACTAAAAATTGACAACTTTTGGGAAACGCGATTTTAAGTTTTGAGATTTTTTTAATTTAATAACTATTCATGAACAGGTTACTCTACTACATTTTTTGTATTGTGCATCTATTTAAGTTTCTATAACAGTTTTACAAATAATTTAAATGTGAGCAGTATTTTTATAATCCCCATTTTAAATTCATCTGGAATCAGTTGTGCCGTTATTTCCAATAAATATGTTTATATTTTTTTGTACTCTTTAAATAGTGTCATTATTGATAATAAATATTTTGTGAACTAAGGGTCAGTAAAGGTATGTAAATAAAAAAATGCCATTATAGAAAATTAAACATTTTATTATTGCCTTGTTATGACAACATTATTATTTTTAAATCGGTCATTTGGTTAAATATTAAATAACTTTTATTAAAATTTAACAACAAATATCAACTATTAATAACATCTAGTAAAACTTAAAATGGCCCAAAGTCAGTCTTATCAAATTAAAATCATTCAGATCTGTATCTTACCATTAAATAAATATTACTGTTACTTGCTAAAATAATTAACTTTGTACTTATAGATTTCAGCTAATGTGGTAACTTATAATGAATTATAAAAGGTACCATAATAACTTGGAATAGCGTTTTTAGCCAATGAGTTCAGCAAGCCATCTTTTTTTTTCTTGCATAACCCGGGACACTGACTGTATGATTGTTTAAGCTCTGGATCTCGGCACCTTTGATCATTTGAACTCTGTATCCAAGTAAGCTGTGTTAAAAAATATGTCATGTGGATTCTCCCTTTCTACTTGAGCAGCTTTGAGATCAGTAAATTTAATAGTACCACCTACGTCGTCCGTAATGATATTTAAGCCCATCTGTTTACACACTTCTTTCCAATCAAGAAAATCCCGATGAGACATTATATTTACTTTAAACGGTTCCAGATTTTATCTGGTTGCCTTAACTGTACTGATAAATGCTTCTGGAGTATAGTCTCCAAGTGCCCAATGTTCGTCAAACAATGCTTTTCTTTCAGTTTCTGTAAACAGTGTGCTGTAGCGCAACTTGCATCTTTCGGAATAAGGTTTATCCATTTTCCGTTCGGGTACTATCTTTATGTAGCTATACTTTCATAAGATTGTAACTGACTAGACTATGACTAGACTGATTAGACTAGACTTTTATTCTTGAGTCTCTTCATTACTTTTCTATTTTAATTGTATTCATCTCTTTTCCGTTTTCTGCCTCTATTATACAAACCATGCTGAACAGATTCTGCTGGCACTACTGATTTGTGCATTAGAACTAATTAATTGTGGCGTTTGAATAATTTCAATGTTTATATTTTGAATTGTAACTTGGTTAATCATCTGTCTCCATCTGAATATTATCCTTGTTATCTTGAATAGAAATTGCTGGTAATACTGGTGGAACAACATCTTCTGATTGATAAAGGGGATCTTTGCCAAAGCCATAACTATCGGAAAAAGCAAAAGTATTAGCGAATAGTGTAACATTAATAATAATAGTATTAAACACTAAAAACCGCTAGTCAAAATGTCTACGTTAAAATATATATTCGAATCTACAAGGTAGGTAAGTAACAAATACTATCCTTAAATGAAGATGATGAAGAACTTGTAGGTACTGTCTGAGGAACTTCTGGAAGAACTTGAAGAGCTTTTACTACTAGTACGGGAACGATGGGCTCTGATTCATCTAAAATAAATATATGTGAGTTTAATTCTCATACCGAAGCTTTTAAAAATATTCAGAATAAGTAAATAGTATTTACTGTTCGTATCCGACAAAGTGGTTGATGCATCATCGTCACTGGGGGTGACTTAGGCAAATATCTTCCTCCCTTTATTGGAAGTCATCGTAGTTAATACCGTATCACTGAAGCGCCTAAAATTAAAACATTATTACTAATAACGTCATAACATAAATTATTAAAAATATATAGTTACGAAAGAAAACAATTATAACAGCAAAAACGGCTTATAAAGTAATATGTCGTTCGTGAAATAATGCTTATTGTTTGAATTATTGTCAATAACGTATTAAGTCCAAATAATTATTACAAGTCTTTGTTTTTTATTAAGAATAACGACACAAAGACCAAAATGACTACCATTATTGAACCATATTTTTTTTGATACATCGTCACAAACCATTATGTGTCGTTCTAACACCAAACAATTAAAACAAGTTTTACTTACTTTTACGAGAAGATTGTCATAAAACGGAATGTGTCGTCTTCGTTGAAAACTTGTATGTGCTTTCTTCACAACAAACTCGTAGTAACTGAAATGAGCCAGTTTCGAAAAAAAACGCGCGCTCTTACGAAACTGAGACAGAATGACACAACCTTTCTCAGTTACTCATTTTAAGGCAAAGAATTGTGTCGTTTTTACAAAAAATAAAGCAGACTCTCTTGATTATTTGTGTATAAATAACTCAATATCACAGTTTTTAGAATTATGACGTTCTTCTTGCAAATGAGCGATATACACATATTACTTAAGCCAACAAAGTTAAAGAAAAATGTTTTTTAGGGTACCGTTTAGGGGTTGGCAAGACGATTTTTAGATTTAGGGATCTGTTTGTAAAATATTAAGCTTTAAGGTGCAAATTTTTGTTAGAGTCAAGTATCCTCCCCCCCTGCCAGCTAAATGGTTGATTTTGGGTATGCAAAAAAAATCACGGTAGTAGTATTATTTAAACTACTACCGTGATTTTTTTGAAATTAAAAGGAAAACTGTCACATCTAAGTAGGCTTTACAAGTTAACGAGTAACAGCTGATCAAATAAGAAGTAACAAAATTTTCGTACAAATTTCATTGAAAAATATTTTTAAGTAGATATAACGTAAGTATGAAACAAAAACAACAGAAAACCCACTTCCTAAGCCACATGGGGGGGGGGGGGGAGGACTACATTATGCGTGGCCCGACATGCACTTGCCCGGTTTTATATAGTGGATATAGGTAGAATAATCTATCCTACATCATGCTTCACTACATAGTATAAAAGAAAGTCGCTTTCTCTGTCCCTATATCCCTATGTATGTTTAAATCTTTAAAACTACGCAACGGATTTTGATGCGGTTTTTTTTAATAGATAGAGTGATTGAAGAGGAAGGTTTAAATGTATAATAACATTCATATATTTTATACCCGTGCGAAGCCGGAGCGGGCCGCTAGTATTATATAAAACAATGTAAACCTCTTAGTATTATGACTATTTATGCCCTTTATTATTTTATTTATTAGGCATTAATATTTTACCGAATTGTGGCTTTTATTTAAGTTATTTTCCCCTTCATTAACAAACGGACTACACCGCCATTTTTCTTAATTTAAATCGCAAAGTATGAGTAATTACTTCATAAATGACGTGTAATACTTTATTATGCAAAATACTGTTTAATATGCATCAGATATAGGTAGGTTTTCAGTGTTATTTATGTAAAAACAAAACGTTTTGTTTGTATTGTATTTTTTTACCCGACAGCGTAAGAAGGACGGTTATGTTTTTTGAGTGTATGTAGGTATGTATATTTCTTTGGCACGCCCTAGAGCCTAAACGGCTTGACGGATTTTAGCTTGAGAGGTGTCGTTAGATTCGTCTGATCTCGTAGATTGTGACTTGGTACTTATGACTGAAGAAAAAAAAACAAATTGCGTAATATTGGCTCCAATATATACCTACTTTTGTTTAAAAAAAACATTTTGAACCTATCGAGTGGGGTATCAAAATAAACGATTTTAAAAGCTGATAACAAATATATACATAATTTATATATTTAAATATTACTTGGAATAAGAAATGCTTAAAAAAACAACGTAAATAAAAAAAACATATTAAAAAAACTCTCCTTTATAAGGACGGCAATAGGTTATTCACATTTAATATCATGTAATCGGAGGCACCATTTTTAAGTTCAACAGTATTTATTTATGCCTGCATGATATTAATGTGAAAGGTATCTTCTTGCTGTCTTTTTACAGGAGTTTTTTAACCCATAATTATTGATTTAAATGGCGCTAAAAATATTATGGCGGGAACTGTCATAATTTTCACAACTTCGTGAGTTTATTAGTTTTATTAGAGTTACTAGTTCTGTAGGTACAAGATCCGTGAACGACTACATACAGAACTATCTAAAAATCTTGAGCTTGTGAATCCATTTTAAACCTTCTCCATCGGATTTTAAGAAATATTGACGACGATGTTTTTAACACATAGCTGCGCTAGAACGACCATGTTACCCGCCCAATGCTACGTGAAACGGAACCATTACATTTTCTTATTTCCGGAACGTCCATCGGTGCACGATGGCGCGCAATTTGTGCAGACTTTCATAAAGGTTTCAGTTTTAATCAATTTTCAAAGAGGTTTTGAATTTATAGCCAAAATAATACCGACCTGGCTGTAAGGTTGCCTTTTCCTATGAGATGTGCTATGCCGTAAACGAATATTGTAAACATTGGCAATTATACAAAACTACAAAAGTAGCCGTGAGTTTTTATTGCGTTGTTCTTCCGGCTTACTGCTTCGTGTACTTATTATTAAGAGCCATTTCGCAAATTTGACATCATTGTATGGAATTACGTTTGTGCATCGTAATTTATTGAAATTCGGATTGGTAAGTAATAATTATGTTTTAAGGTCTGAATAAATGAAATAATAATAAATAGCATAATTTAAGTAATTGAAGATCAAAGCGTATTTTGTAATTTAATTTGATTTGTAAATAAGTTTTATATAATCATACCTATTACCCAATTAAAAATGAAAGTTATTATAGAAATGAATCAAACAAAATAGGTACATCTAGGTATACTAATAATATAAAGCTGTAGAGTTTGTTTGTTTGTTTCTTTGTTTAAACGCGGTAATCTCAGGAACTACTGATCCGAATTAAAAAATTCTTTCACTGTTGGATAGCCTATTTATCGAGGAAGGCTATAGGCTATATAACATCACGCTACGACCAATAGGAGTGGAGCAGCAATGAAAAATGTTGCAAAAACGGGGAAAATTAACGCATACGAAGTTGCGCGGGAGAGCTAGTAACATATATTACTATCTTAAACGCGGCCATTTTGGCGCGCTTATTCTGTGACGTCAAATTACTCAATTTCGATGTCAACAACGAAGTGTTTGGTTCACAAAGTTACTGAAAATTAAAAAAGGGTGTGATAAAATCAGTTTATTTCAATGGAGAAGCTTAAAAAAGCTTAATATAATTCTTGTGTCGTTCTTATGTGCCAAAATAACATCAAAACTGCACCTGACAAAGTCTATTTCCATATACGGAAAGATGCAGGTATAAAGAAAAAGTGTTTAAGCTTTAAATACTGTTTGTGAAGATCATTCTAACGTAAAAAAGGACAACAAAAAAGTGATAAAAACATATAAGATTCATTTTACTTAGTTACCTGCACAACAGTTAGTATAATACTATACTAGCCTGCACATACTCGTTTTGTTTACAAACCTCGATGAAAATATAACCTAGTTCACGGAAAGTTCGTAAAGATATTCTTCATTAACCAATACATAGGAATTTATATATAATCTGTGTCTGGGTGTTATTTATCTATAGTATGTATGTAGGTATTTAGATAAATATAGGTATGTTTATCAGTTGTCTGGTTTTCATAATACAAGCTTTGCTTAGTTTGGGGTCAGATAGCGTTGTGTGAGTTGTCCCAAGATATTATTATTATTATTTATCCATAAGAGAATTACCGATAAATTAATCATGGAACCTGAAAAAAGTGATAAAACCTCGCAGCTTTTGCTCCTCTGAGTCACAGTCTGAGTTCAGTAGACGTAAATCTGAATTAAATGCAAAATACGTGATCATTATTAACACGTCTATTTAAGGAAGATTATCCGAATATGCTCTGACAAATCCGGTTTCAGCCATTGTCTCACAAGGATTTTATTCTTTGACACAGAAAGCTAATAACTTAATATGAAACAACCGCGAAACAATACAAATAATCACTCGAAAACATACAAACAACTTGTTGACTGAAGACGTATTGTTGATCAATAAAATTTTGACGTCACGTTTTGATCCTTGTTGCGTTTTGGAAATTTGGGAATTTAAAAAGCAGGCACCTATTAATGATTAAATTTCACTATTAAATTATTTATATTATTTTGCTACTAAACAAAGCGGCGGTAGCCTAATGGCTAAGGCATCGGTCTCGCAATCGTGAGGCGGCTTCGAATCTTTGCCATTATACTACCGACGTGAACCCACTCCTAACACAAGCCATTGAGCTTAGCTGGAGGGGTTAACAGGATTGCTAGTAATGTGGGACCAAAATACCCCATTGCTAGTTATCTTTAAAAAAAAAAATATATAGACATGTTTTTGTACCAATAAACATTATAAAATATTAATTTAATATAATATATAACGTTTGTCCATTTTGAAGTCACGTGCATATTCTTGATAAATGCAGAGAGAACTCAGAAACTTTGGCAGGACTGAAGTAGAAACCATTACCCCCCCCCCCCCCCCCGTGACCTCGCAAGTCTAACGAATTGCTCAGTGCTAGTAGCAAAAAAAAAGAAAACAAATCAGCAATGTTCATTTATTTTTAGATTCTCAATTGTAAGTAACGTCTGACAGGGCGATTTCCCAAGACGACACCCGAATTGGTATCAAGACATAAATTTCTTCAACAAGACCTTCTGTACATAATTTAGTGAGCGATTCGAATCATTGTCTTTAGTAAAAGTAGCGAAAATAACAAAACATACCGCTACGATTCCCGTGGGGAAAAAGAATCTGGTTTTCAGGCTGTTCTATCGAGATAAACTATTTTTACACTATTGCTGTTTATAAAGGTGTATATGGTTTTCAGGGTTCTTGAATCAATCAATGAAATCAAAGCCAAAATATTCAGATTAGGAATAGGAGTTTTTTTTTTTTTTTTTTTATTTATTGCCTATGGTTGGCAGACGAGCCAGCGGCCAACCTAATGGTAAGCGTTAACCGCCGCTCTTGCACTACAGGAATGTCAGGGACACTCCCAAGCCGCTGCCTACCGTGAAGTGAAAACTCTCTTTAAACCTCGTTTGAAGAAAGACATGTCGTAGCGCTCGGGAAACACCGAGCAGGTAGTTCATCCCAGAGTCTACACGTTCGTGGAAGAAAAGAACGCCGGAATCGATCCGTACAGGACCGCATTGTTTCCAGGTGGAATGGATGAACCCTACTACGATGTCGAGTGGTAGAGATGTAGATAGGTATGAGTCTACATTTGATGGGACTACAACGGGACTGTTTTTCCCTACCACAGAGTATCCTGTAGCCTATCTGGAAGCAGTACTCAACCAAATCACTATTGTAGATTTTAAAATAGTATCTTAAGCCTAACTTAATTAAGAACATTGTGTAAACCTACAATCTCATTTACGTACCTAAATAAAAAATATTTATTTATTGCCAAGTTTGTAAAAAAATGACTTGGCAACAAAAACTCGTTGCCAAGTTTTTACCTGACTGCGCAAGGAGGGTGTTTTTCAAGTGTATGTATGTATACTTCTTTGGCACGCCTTAGTACCTAAAGGGCTTGACGGATTTTAGGTTGAGAGGTGTCGTTATTTGATGATGTTCCATCTATAAAAAAAATCGTATTAGTTGTGAGAGTGACATCATGCCTTTAAAATTTTAAAAATAATCAATTAAAACCTACGAGGAGGGTATCAAAATAAAGAATTTTAAAAGCTGATAACAAATGTATGTATATATTTTAATGTAATTTGGAATAAAAAATGCTAAAATCAACGTATTTTAAAAATAAATTTAAAAATATTTTTTTTGGGACCCTTATGTGGGGTATCAAATCAAAGGATTTTATGTTTAAAAATGTTTAGAGTGACAAATCATAGAAAAACACCACGTTAATAGTAAAACAAATAGTTCTTATTAAATCACTTTATGTCTTACAACGACTATTAAGTACTAAATAAAAAAAAAAATAAAAAAACCGCCTGCTAAAAAACAGAAACAATTATATCATGCAGTCGGAGGCATTTTAAACTTAATATCGTGCCTCCGACTGCATGGTATTAATAATAATATCTTGGGACAACTCACACAACGCTATCTGATCCCAAACTAAGCATGGCTTGTACTATGGACACCAGACAACTGATAAACATACTTATATATTTCTAAATACATACATATTATAGATAATTATCACCCAGATACAGAATAAACCATCGTGCTCATTACACAAAGTTTTATCCTGGGTGGGGATCGAACCCACGACCTCTTGCGTAGCAGTCTGACATACTCCCACCGGGCCATAGAGGTAGTTAAAAATAGTAGTGAATATGAACATTTTGTTTCTGTATTTTTGCAGGCAGGTTTATTTTTTCTAATTCACATTATTACAATTTCATTAAATATCTCGTGTCACGGTGTTTGTGGTCAAACTTCTCGGAAACGGCTCGACCGATAAAAATTATTTATTTTTTGTATATTTGGTAGGTATGAGAATACATCGTAAAGTATTTTTTAATCGCGATTTTAGTATTGAATCAATTGCAAAAATGGGGAAAACGCAGACGAAGTTGCGTGGGTCAGCTAGTTATCTATAAATCATATAACAGGTTTGTATTAGTATTTGTCATATGCAGGTGTGTTTCTTCATTTTACAAATTTTCTTTTATGGTAAGTACTGACTCAAAATACCATTAATAATAAGTAAAAAAAATAAATCCCGCCTGCACAAAAAGATGCCTCCGGCTGCATAAAATTATTTAGTATGTTGGGGATTTTGTTTCCATCTTTTTTGTGCGGTTTTTTTAGTTTTTAAATTTATTTTTTATTTAATACTTTTGAGTAGTTGCAGGACGTAACAACTAACTTTTACCACAGCTATTGTCAACTATTGAAAATTGAAAAAATAATAGTTGCTAACTAACTTATTTAGTATTACAGACATAAACATGTTATACCTCTTCGAAATGCTTAGGATGAGCCCTTTAATTTGATATTGCAGTATTCGACACAACTTCTTTTTTACACCTCTTTATTTTGACATCTTACAGCCGCCATGTTTGTTTTTTCGAAACGTCACATAACTAAGAACACTTGGGCGGTCAAGACGTATCTAACGACGTCTTAATTGTATAAATCCGTTCACTGGTTTGTGAGTTAAGAGGTAATAAAGAATATTACATACATACAAACAAGATACGCGTGAAAAACATAACCCTTTCTTACAGTCGTATAAAAATACTGCCACACTAGTTTCAGAGCGTGATGTAGAGCTATCGATTTAAATAATAAGCAAATGACAGCACCTACATACTAAGTAATGACATAATACCTACAAGGGAAGTACAACACCTGTTTTATAACAAAGACAACACAAATGGCGAGTCACAGGCTTCAATATTAAATATTAAAATGTGAGGCGTGTGAAACTTGGCACATAAAAACATAGAGTTCATGAGCGAGGCTGGATGTTTTCTTTGTTTATTTAGCATGTATTTTTTTGCTGGATATAATAGGGTTTTCTGATATAGATACCTAGTAAGGTAGCGGCCTATATTCAAAATAAATTACTACTTAGTTACAAGTAATCAGCAATTAGTGTGTCTCTGAAAAATGAAGGCCGTCGTTAATTTAAAGTACACCTATATGGGTATATAATAAATCATATTAAAAAAAAAAACTAGCCCACTACGGATTACACTGAGGGTTCGGTACAGGCGTGGACACGACAATGCCTCTCCCAAAACTACTCAGCCTACAATTTAGTAAAAAATACAAAAAAGTAGTTAGTAGTTTCGAGACTACATGTGTCAACAAATTTGTACCGAGCCAGGTGCGGATCCTAAGGGGGGGGGGCAACAGGGGAAATTGCTCCCCCCTCCCCCAGACTCATGAATTTTCAAGTGTTCGCAATTAGTCCACGTTTACGGGCAAAACTACTCACACTTTGCCGGTGTTGTGTCAAAGTGCCCCGCCCCCCACATGATCCCGGGGATGATGTCACTTTGACACAACACCGGCTAAGTAGTTTTGCCGTTGGCTGAGTAGTTTTGGGAGAGGGTAAAAATTCTGCTCATCACAAAATAACATACATAATAACAACATGTTTACCTATTTTTTTACAAAACCATTCAGTAAACGTAAATTTAAACAACTGTCTAATAAATTCTATCCATAATCGTTTAAAAGCTAACAATATGAGTTTAAGAATTGAAGAACAACATTTAGTGGCAAAATGTTTATTTTATGCTATAATTTATTATAAGTAGGTATACCAACTATGATGATTTATTAAAATGACAACAAAATTGTTTAAAAGGGCAGTGTCGTTGAATTTGTGTCTACATTTTAAAGGTATATTTCTACACTGCGACCACTGTTCAGTGAGTTTACTGGGAAGAAACTGATAGTATACTGCCGCAGTATCATTGGGAAATATGTGACGTCATAAATCGTCGCCATTCTTCTACAGTAAGCACTGGTGTTTTCGAGATAAGGTCCTCTCAGTACTTTGATCACATGATCAACAGCGACCAGAAATTTAAATTAATTCTATTGATTCCAATTGATTCAGACATTATACAATTAATTCAATCGATAATTACCTTGAATATTTAATTGTTAAATAAAACTTCATTCAAAAATATTTTTTCTTATTATTTTTATAAGTTGTATATATAAACGTGGATGTGGAACAGTAGGTATACCTACTGGACTTCTTTTGTACGTGTGCAAAAATCCCCACGGATCCCACTCCTACGAGGGCAGAAGAGGGTATATCGGAGTCGAACCGACTAAAAATCACACGGTGTTCCTTCATAACAGCCTATGTGTGAGTGAGGGTGTCCCTTGCGGATTTGGTGCCTCCACCATCAGCAAGTTCGGTCATCATTGAACGACGACATCGGTGTTGTTTATGTTGGCGGCTTTACTACCACTTCGTGTAAGACTCGCTTACGGAGTTCGAAAGTCGTTTATACCTACTGGCACTGCGTTCCGTTTTAAACGGTAACTAGTATAGCTAACTATAAAGCAACGGCTTCGCTGTATACTTAATGACGTCACACCTTACAGCGCTCCAGTGCAAATTGGAACATATTCCTAAACTGGTATCTTGAATTGAGGCCGCGCCGGTCACTTTTTAAAACGTAGGTAACGGTAGGTACACCGAATTTGAGGTAGTTTTGACAAGTTCTAGCAAGTGACTTTTAGAAAATCTTAGAGTGTAGTTATTTTTATATGTAAAAATTAAATTTTAAAAAACCCGCCTACAAAAAGACGGTAACAAGATAGCCATCACATTTAATATCATGCAGTCGGAGGTACAATTTTTTGTTTCAACAGGATTCTATGATGCCTCCGACTGCTGATATTATGTGAAGGGTTTTTTACATTTTTAAATTTATTTTTATAATTACATTGTTTTATTAGCAGTTCTTATTCCAAATTGCATTTAAATATATATATACCTAGTCTGGCCATAAATACTGTTACAATTAAAAATAAGAAAGATATTACATTTGAATTTGGAATCTGTCATTTTTATACGATTGTTCATTGTATTTTCTAATTTTGGCGCCAATACATTGTACAATATTTTGCTATATTAAAATGGAGTGGGGTGATAAAGAAAACCGAATCGCTGTGATTGCATTACACAAAGTTGGTATGGAGCCGAATGTAATTTTTAAAACTCTCCATACGCTTGGTATTAGTCAAATGTTTGTGTACCGGGCTATTAATAGGTACAATGAGACCTTCTCTGTTTGTGACAGAAAAAGATCTGGCCGTCCACGTAGTGTTCGTACGAAAATGGTGGTCAAAGCAGTAAGGGAAAGAATTCGAAGAAATCCTGTCCGAAAGCAAAAGATTTTATCTCGGGAGATGAAGATAGCACCCAGAACCATGTCACGCATTTTAAAAGATGACTTAGGACTTGCAGCCTATAAGAGACGCACTGGTCATTTTTTAACTGATAATTTAAAAAAGAATAGGGTGGTAAAATCGAAACAACTACTGAAGCGGTACGCAAAGGGAGGTCACAGAAAAATTTTGTTTACGGATGAGAAAATCTTTACAGTTGAGCAACATTTTAACAAACAAAATGACCGTATTTATGCTCAAAGCTCTAAGGAAGCTTCCCAATTAGTCGACAGAGTGCAACGTGGGCATTATCCGACTTTAGTGATGGTTTGGTGGGGTGTTAGCTATGAAGGAGTGACTGAGCCATATTTTTGTGAAAAAGGTATCAAAACATCGGCACAAGTGTATCAAGATACCATTCTTGAGAAGGTAGTTAAACCCCTTAACAACACCATGTTCAATAACCAAGTATGGTCCTTCCAACAAGACTCAGCGCCGGGTCATAAAGCTCGGTCCACGCAGTCTTGGTTGGAAGTGAACGTTTCGGACTTCATCAGAGCTGAAGACTGGCCGTCGTCTAGTCCCGATCTTAATCCGCTGGATTATGATTTATGGTCAGTTTTAGAGAGTATGGCTTGCTCTAAACGCCATGATAATTTGGAGTCCCTAAAACAATCCATACGATTGGCAGTGAAGAATTTTCCCATGGAAAGAGTGCGTGCTTCTATTGATAACTGGCCTCAACGTTTAAAGGACTGTGTTGCAGCCAATGGAGACCACTTCGAATAAACTTTTTATATTTTGAATTGTTTTTTATTTATGTATTAAACTAACACACTGTAAAAGTAATAAATATTATTTGCAATACAAAAAAATGTTTTTTCTTCGTAACAATATTTATGGCTAGACTAGGTATATATATATATATTTGTTATCAGCTCTTAAGATCCTTTGTTTTGATAACCCACTCCATCGGTTTTGAAGATATATCTTTAAACATATATAATCACGCCAAAATTTCACTATTTGACTTTTTTTTAAATTTTAAAGTACCCTGTGTCACTCTCCCAACTAAGACGAATCTAACGACACCTCTCAAGCTAAAATCCATCAGGCCGTTTAGGCTCTAGGGCGTGTCAAAGAAATATTCATACGTACTTACATACATACACTCGAAAAACATAACCAGTCACGCAGTCGCTAAAATTAAAAGAATGTCGCCTTTGATTAAAATTTGGAGCTTTTTCTTCAGGGGGTTTGTTTTGGTCTATCTTGCATAATCAAAGACGTAGTTTCACACGTTAAACGCGGAGCTGTGATAATAATTAACAACTATCTTCATATTAAAACTATGGGAGGATAAAACATATTCAGCAAACTCCAAATAAATTTAATGATCATCCGACACAATATCGGCTACATTGCCTTATTGTAAAAAAATAAATTATAAAAATAAAAAAACCCGCCTGAACAAAAAAGATGGAAACAAGATCCCCTACATAATTATATAATTTCATGCAGTCGGAGGCATTTATGAATCTCGATCAACTTAGTAAAGTTATTTTTACAATTTATTTTTTTATTTAATACTTTGTGGTGGTGTACTCGTAATATGTAAACGATGTAACAACTAACTTTTATCACAGCTATTGTCAAGTATTGAAGATTGAAAAAAGAATGGTTGCTAACTAACTTTTTTAGTATTACAGTCTTATTCAAGTTATACCTTTTTGAAATGCTTGAGATAAGCCCTTTAATTTAATACCCTTAATGCAGTATTCAAAACAACTTTTTTTTCACACCTCCTTATTTTGACATCTCACAGCCGCCATGTTTGTTTTTTTCGAACGTCACATATCTAAGAACACTTGGGCAATCAAGACGAATCTAACGACGTCTTAATTGTATAAATCCGTTCAGTGGATTGTGAGATATCAGGTAATAAAGAATATTACATACATACAAATAAAATACGCGCGAAAAACATAACTCTTCTTTGCAGTCGGGTAATAAAAATACGAAGAGAGATATGATTTGGCGCCATTTTACACATTTATTTTAAACTATTTTACCATTTTACACAACCTACCACAGATTATACGCGCCGTGTTCCCGCCAAAACTATTAAACCTCTTTACAGTTAGAAAATTAAATTAACATGAAAACTCTTTCGTATATATGTGGCACTTAGCCAGAATTTCGGGAATGCCGTATCACAAGAGTTTATGTAAATATTTAGACACGTATATGAATTTTAAGCTTCTGAATGTTCTTAGTAGTACTGGAATTATGTTATTTTATACACTTATTGGATTAAATAAATTGAAATTGATAGTAATCGGTAGATATCTATATTAACACCGTTGTTTGTAGTCGTTTTGGAGCCGAAAATTTAGAACTCCATATCAATAACCTACTCCATAAAAAATATTTTATATTTTTTTATAAAAATTGAAATTAATGTCGTTTGAGTAAAATAAATGAGTACTTGTGGTAATGTTACTAGATTATACGATTTAAGAAGTAAGTACAGTACTCCCAAATTAATAATGCACATGCAGATCTTCGCTAATTGTCGTATTCCCGGAAACACTCGAATCATGGAATCGTAAGAGCCCTAAACAAGGCATTTGCATTTTGCACCTTGTTTAAAAGAGATAGGAGTCAATATCATGTGTGCACAATCGAAAACAAATCGGGCGTTCGGCAGCTGTCGCCGGTCAGCGAAATGTCTGTCAGTCGTCTTTATATATTGGTAGTGACTGCACGTGTTCTCTATTTGTGGAAATATATAGAGCTGCTATTACACACCCTTCTTGGTAAATATAATTTCAACATTAATTAGCTTATTCAGATTTAAATAGTATATTTTGAAAAAAGGAAAATAAATAACATATTTCACGTTTTTTTAATATTAAAAAAATAAAATACCTACATTAAATACATATTAAGTACTAGAAAAACATTTAAAAAATGAGATTTATTTAAATTAAATAAATAGATAAACATGCATAAAAAATATATACCTAACTCTGCCCATGCCATTTTCTTTCAGACGAATTCTTCCAAAATGGATAAATTTAAACGTGGAAAACCGCTTAATTCACAAGCACGGCAAATGGTATTTAATGTGTACCTTTATTTCTTAAATGAAGCCAATGTTTTCAACAGAGACCATGATGGTTATTTAAAAAAAATTCAAGACCGTGTTACAAAAGCTACAGGAATTTCGCGACGAACTTTGAGTAATATCTTAAACGAAAAAAAACATAATCAATCAAAGAAATTTTCTACACCGAAAAAAGGAAGACCTAAAAGTAGATTTCGGCTGGTACTTGATGATTTCGACTACTGTGTTATTCGTAATATGATATACAATTTTCAATTGACGCTGAAAGAACTCCCAACTGTAAATAATTTAAGAATAAAGTTGATCGAAGCTATTAATTTCAAAGGCTGTGCCGAGACTTTAAGGTTGATCTTGAAAGACATGGGGTTTAGGTTTCTGAAAACTGATAATAACAGACAATTACTTATGGAAAAACATGATATACGCCTAAAAAGGATCAAATATCTCAGAGAAATACAACAGCTGAGGAGTTCTGGTAGAAACATAGTATTTATGGACGAGTCGTATGTGCACACATCACATACTAAGGGTAAAACTTGGCAAGATAGCAACAAAAAAGGTATCAAACAACCCATTTCCAAAGGAGAGCGAATAATTATTGTACACGCAGGCAATGAAAAAGGCTTCGTCCCAGGGGCTCTAATGTTACATAAATGTGTCGACTCAGAAGGTGACTATCATAAAGAAATAAACGCGGAACGTTATCAAACTTGGCTACGCAATCAATTGATTCCCAACTTGCCTCCTAATAGTGTGTTGGTAATAGACAACGCCCCATATCATAATAAGCTGTCTGTGAAACCACCAAACTCAAACACATCTAAACCACAAATGACAGCTTGGTTACAACAACACAACATTCCGCATGACCCAAAGAAACTGAAACCCGATTTGTATAAAATTATACAAAGATACAAAGAAAATTACACAGAATTTGCCATTGACCGTATAATGGAGGAACATGGGCATAAAATTATACGATTGCCACCATATCATCCCGATTTTAACCCTATTGAAAATATTTGGTCCCAAATAAAGCAACACGTGGCCAAGAGAAATATTGCAATGACTGTGACGTCAGTTAAAGATGCTATATTAGAAAAAATCAATAAAATAGGACCAGAAGAATGGAAAAAAGTTTCTGATCATGCGGTTCAATGCGAAGATGAATATAGAAAATTTGAGCCAAGAATCGATAGTTATTCCGATAAACTGATTATTTACACAGGTGATAGCAGTGAGGAAAGTGTAAATGAACAAGAGCATAATGAAACTTCTGATGAATCTGCGATGTCGGGAATAGAGGTCTTCCTCGATTCTGATTAATTTTTTTATAATTGTATTATTTTTCTGGAATGATTAGTGCTGTAAACAAATTTGAACTGAGATTTTGATTATATTTTATGTAAACCTCTATTTGAAAACGTTTTTTTCTCCTTCTAATAAAACCTTATGTTATTTAAACCTTTTCCTCCATAATTACACCAACTTCGGTAAGACACTTGAAAACTAATCACTCCAACAATGATTGTAGCGTTTTCGCTATTTACTTACATGGAATTATCGAATCAAATTTCGTTACAGGTAAATCAAATCTGTTTTAGCACAAAACACATAATATATAAAATTAGGCATAGAGAAATTGCTCTTAACCACTCTATATAAATATCGTCTTTCGACGCTCGGGTAATACGACCGTTGCCGAACAATGACGAAGATTTCCGAAGATTTCTATGCGCATTATTACTTTTGGAGTACTGTAGGTACTACGATCATAAGATTCAAAGTGGCGATAGCCTAATGGCTAAGGCATCGGTCTCGCAATCGTGAGGTCACGGGTTTGAATCCTACCCTTTATTATACTACAGACGTGATCCCACTCCTAACACAAGCCATTGAGTTTAGCTGGAGGGGTTAACAAGATTGCTAGTAATGTGGGACCATAATCCCACATAGCATCTTAAAAAAAACAAAAAAAAATGTGTGGCATTCGAGGACTGCCGCGGTTAAGCTGTTGCATAGCATAAATTTATATATATTTTTTTTTTCATTCCATTTCGGAGCAGCTCGTCTCGATCCGTGCGAGCTTCGTACAGTCGTACCATATACATATACGTTAAGCAAACGCTCAGCCGAGCTACATGGTAGGCGGAGTGGGGGGTGTTAGGTTTTATTTTCGTTACGGAAATTCTTGATTCGGTCGCCGCGCTCGAAGCCCGCGATAAAAGCTATGCAATAGCTTAAAAAGATAGATGTCAGTGCTCTTCAAGGCTATAGGCTATATAACATCGTGCTCAAATCAAATCAAATCAAATCAAACCAAATAATTTATTTGCCAGAACATGGCAAATAAATTAGCAGCGACGAGAAATGTTGCAAAAACGGGGAAAATTTACGCATACGAAGTTGCGCGGGACAGCTAGTATATAACATATATATATGTATATATATATATATATTCATATATCATTGACGTAGAGACCGAGACTGCGCTATATCCTCACAAAATTGAACACTCTCTAGAAAGTGCCAACGCTACAATTAGTAATCTTAGAATGTTTTTGAAAGACCTGTCGAATGATGTGCAACACATTGAGGTATGCTGAAAAAAAATTTTTCAGCTTCTGTTACATATATTTATTAATATTATTTAGCCTATCAAACTAAGTAGCGGCTACTACATGACTTTCACTAAATCATCAATATTCATTGAGAAGTCCTTGAGTAAAATGCCTGTGACATACGGACGGACAGACGGACATAACGGGTCATATAAGGGTATCTTGTTGCCATTTTGGCTACGGAACCTTAGAAAGATACAAACTTATAAATAAACAAACAAAATATCAAAGCATAGGACAGGTACCTACATCAAAGTGGTCGTTAAATAATATTATCAAATAGTTTCAGATTAAAGAAATAAAGTTTACAAATAAAATTAGGAAGACGAGACGCTTAGGGGTTGTCCATAAATTACGTGATGTTTTTAGCCACATTTTGAAGCATCCCCTTCCCCTTGGTGATACTTTTTGACTGCCTCTGTGGCGCAGTGGAAGTATGTCCGACTGCTACGCAAGAGGTCGTAGGTTCAATTCCCACACGGGACACCACTTTGTGTGATCCACAAATTGTTGTTCCCAGTCTGGGTGCACTTTGTATCCGTGACTTGTATGTTAGTAAAGTCCCCCGCGATACAGGGCTCGTACCCTAATGCGAAGTCGTAAAAAAAAAATACTTGGTGAGGTTTTAGACTACCAACAATTTTCACACGAGTGTGAATCTCCAACGACGGGGTATGCAATTGGTCCAACACTCGCTTGCACGACGTCTTGATTCAACCCCCGTCAAGTCACAGGAATCACGATCCAAAAAAATACTCGTGATTTCTCTCTATACGACCCCTTGATGATCTTTCGTGATTTTTTCCGAACCGCGCCGTCTTCGAGCCTTACGTGATTAACAGATGACCCCTTATATGCATTTTGTTGCTGCGTGTCTCAATATGAAACTATTATTATTTTATAAAAGAGTCGCGCTTGGTTCCCATTTTGTCCGTGTCTTGTATATTTGTAAAGTCCCCCGCGACACAGGGCATGTACTATAATGCGGAAGTCGTCTTTAAAAAAAAAAAAAAAAAAACCGATTGAATCAGGCGTTACATGGCAGAAATCCATCTTAAGTAGATTATAAGGGAGGGATCCCACCACCCACCCTCGATCTGTGAATCACCACGATTGAAGTAGTAAGGAAATGCCCTTAATACAACAATCGAAATAGATTGACAGACCGCACTCAAAAAGAGAGACCTGCAACAAAGAAAATTAGTGACAGGTACTCTTACCAAGTCGAGTGGTAGGCACCTCCGGACCCTTGACTTGCAATATTCCGCTTCCACGAAGTGAAACTTCGACACGTGTTTCGCCTCTACACGAGGCATCCTCAGGACAGTTTGGCACCAACTGAGCCTTCTCAGTCGGTGCCAAACTGTTATTTCTTTACTACTTCAATCGTGGTGATTCACAGATCGAGGGTGGCTGGTGGGATCCCTCCCTTATAATCTACAAAAAAAAATGAAAAAATTGTTTGTACCTACACCTTCTTAGGCAACACTTATAGATAGGTAATCAACAGTGGGTATATATTGAGAGGCTGATTAAGCGATGCCATGAGCAATAAACGAGTAGAATAATAACTATTGCCAAAAATGTGATCTGAAACATTTTTAAACTTCTACCGCTTTGCAACAAGAGCTGCCACTCGAGGCGAAAATATTTTTATTTTTAATTCGGCTAATGCTTTTGTCCTTGGTATGAAAAAGGTCGAGTCGAGTGTTTATGTGAATTAACATTCTGTGGTACGAAATGTAACTGTTTCGGCCACGTCTGTCTGTGGTTATGTCTGAAATTAATAAATGTTGCTATTCAAAAGTTATATCGTCCATCTATTTGTACCTAGATCAAAACTGGGACAACGCAAAAATGAAATTCATATTATGATCTCTACTAATAATAATAATACAAATTCTTTATTTACTTAGGAAGCAAAATACTACACTTGTGAAAAGTCGATTCTACATTTACATGTTATACCTGTTCGCAAACAATAGGTAAAGCCGGAAAAAAGAACAGGCAATAAAAACTCGCGGCCACTCTTTTCAAATTTCCAATGTTTACAATGTTTCTTTGTTTATAAACTGTATATGCATCATTTTAAAAAGCGGCGGTAGCCTAATGGCTAAGGCATCGGTCTCGCAATCGTGAGGTCGCGGGTTCGAATCCTACCCATTATACTACCGAGGTGAACCCACTCCTAACACAAGCCTTTGAGCTCACCTGGAGGAGTTAACAAGATTGCTAGTAATGTGGGACTCAATCCCACATTGCTAGTTATCTTATTTAAAAAAAATATATATATATATATATGCAGGTGCTGCTACCATTAAATTATACACCATATTAGAGGACTGATGCAAAAACAAGAGATCAAAAATGTTAAAAGAAGAGTACACGAGTTTGGATATATCAGCCTCAATGGGCACAACATAGTAGGAGCATCCACTTACTATATTTTTTCGATAAAATTTAAGGTACAGAGATCGCTAAGCTTGGAAAAGAGCATAGGTTATAGACTATGAAAAGGTTTCAGGTACAATGGCATAAGAGTCAAAATCGCTCCAATTTGAATTGTGAATTGATGTTTCAAATCATAATAGTTAATATCCTGTTGACCGAATTTCGAACACGGTCGCCAATATCAACGGAAACTGACTAATTGGAAACGAGATTCTCCCCGCTGCTCTGTTCGTGTTTATGTCGGTTCCATCCTTCTGCCCTTAATACAGAGACGGTACCATAGTGGGGGGCACGGGGGCACGTGCCCGCCCCCCGTTTGTTTTGTATACCGAATTTAATAATATCTTGGGACAACTCACACAACGCTAAACGCTATCAGAACCCAAGCTAAGCAAAGCTTGTACTATGGAAACCAGACAACTAATAAACATACTTATATATTTCTAAATACATACATCTATATATATAAAAATGTCATGTTGGTTTGTGTACGCTTCAAAAACTCAAAAAGTTCTGCACCGATCGAGCTGAAATTTTAGCATGATATCTGCATCAAGGATTGTTTTTATATCTACAAGTTTTGCAAAATTAAACTTCTAAGACATGTTTTCTTTATTTTGTTTCTCATTTCGCAACCATTCAATCACAATGTGCCACAGCGAAGCGTGGCAGGGTACAGCTAGTATCTATACTATCTATACTAATATTATAAAGCGGAAGAGTTTGTTTGTTTGCTTTGTTTGTTTGTTTGTTTGTTTAAACGCGCTAATCTCAGGAACTACTGGTCCGATTTGAAAAAATCTTTTTTTGTTGGATAGCCCATTTATCGAGGAAGGCTATAGGCTATATAACATCGCGCTGCGACTAATAGGAGCGGAGTAGCGACGTGAAATGTTGCAAAAACGGGGAAAATTTACGCATACGAAGTTGCGCGGGACAGCTAGTTATAGATAAATAACACCCAGACACAGAATAAACCATCGTGCTCATCACACAAAGTTTTATCCTGAGAGGGGATCGAACCCACGACATCTTGCGTAGCAGTCGGATACACTCTCACCGCGCCCCAGAGGCAGCAGTGGTTCTTGTATTGTATTTCATTTCTTAGCTCATTTGCCACTTGTCTCCCCCCAAAACGCTTTTTTGGGACCCCTTGTCGTACCTAAGCAAGTTAGATCCGAGACTGTTGTGTCCTAATCCTACCCATTATACTACCGACGTGAACCCACTCCAAACACAAGCCAGGGCTTATAGACCGGGGAAGAAAGCGCAAAAAACGCTAAGGAATCCAGCTAACTGACGAAATTGTATTCATTTACTTCACTAATGTGACGTAATTTAAGAAGTGGGTTTCCTGTTGTTTTTGTTTTATACATAATAGGTACGTTAAATCTATTTCAAAATATTTTTTAATGGAATTTGTACGAAAATTTTGTTACTTCTCATTTGATCAGCTGTTTTCCTTTTCATTTCACTATATATATACCACTACCGTGAATTTGTTCACATACCCAACATTAATCATTTAGCTGGCGGGGAGGGGGGTGGGAGGACACTTGCCTCTAACAAAAATTTGCACTTTAAAGCTTAATATTTTAAGAACGGATCCCTAAATCTAAAAATCGTCTTCCCAACCCCAAAACATTTTTAAAAGACCTATCTAATGATACCCCACACGATGGAGTAGGTGAGAAAAAAAATCACCCCCACTTTACATATAATACAAATTGTTGTTTTTGATTCAAAAGTACAGCCTCCTAGCTCTAACAGTCTCTGAGCAAAGCTGCGGACGGACGCACGAATATGGTGAAACTATAAGGGTTCCGTTTTGCCATTTTGGCTACGGAACCCGCGTTATCAACGTTTATAAAGTGCTTGCATTTTTTGGCGCTCCCCTCATAGACTATTAGCTGGATGGGGTTAACAGACCCACAATCCCACATTGGTGATTATGTTTACAAAAAAAATCCTTAAGTAAAATAAATCAGTAGGTAGGTAGAGAACAGAGAGAGACCTAACGATATTACTTCACCACTGATACAACATAAAACACTGTATATATTTGCATTAATGGACAAGAGCAATTAATAATGTGACAGGTTAATTGCTGAACCAATTAGTGCCAAAACATTAACAGCAGATGAAATATTGGACTATTTATTTAGTTGCGTCAGGCAACAGTTCCGACCTACGCGCGGATGAGTTCAAAACGCCAGGCTGAGTGTTAGGCCATTTTCAACAGACTTCAAAAAACGAGGATTCTGTTTTATTCGTATATATATATGTCAATATTTTCGCGATTTTCTCAAAAGCTACTGATCCGATTTGGATAAGGTTTTCGCTATTCAATAGCATATTTCTCGGGGAAGGTTTTAGTATATAAAACATTGTCCTGGATTACAATAGGAGTAAGTAATAGATCTAAAAATAGGAGTAAGTCCCTAAAAAATCATGACATAATCGGTGGCTTTATCAATCCCTTGATTTTCAATGAAATAAAAAGTTTTTACTTAGTTATATGGTAATGTTTTATCATCAATTCATCACTGAAACAAGCAAAAAAACCGGGCAAATGCATGTCGGACGACGCACAATGTAGGGTTCCGTAGTCCCTCATCCGAATAATGCGGCTTAAGAAGTGGGTTTTCTGTTGTTTACTACTAACAACGTTATTTAAGTATTTTTCAATGCAATCTGTGCTAAAATGTTGTTACTTTTCTCTTGGTCTGCTGTTGACTCGTTAGGTTAGTCTACTTGTTAATATTCAAACCCCTAAATGTTTTTAAAATACCTATCTAATGATACCCACACGATGGGGTAGCTGAGAAAAAGAAAATCACATCCCTACTTTACATACCTTTATGGGAGGTAACCTAAAACGTTTTTTTTTTTAAATTTTATTCTTTCACTTTGTCGGCTAATGCAATACTAGCTGACCCGCGCAACTTCGTATGCGTGAATTTTGCCCGTTTTTTGCAACATTTTGATGTTTCTTTTAACCTATCTCTTTTGTTCACACAGAGGCCGTGGGTTTGATCCCCAATCCTGAGTGGGGATCAAACCCACGGCCTCATTATATAAACATTATATATTATATAAATCGTGCTCATTATATAAACTTTAATCCTGATTAAAGTTTATATAATGAGCACGATTGTTGATTCTGTGACTGGATATAATTTATCTATAGTACCTATGTACTGTATTTAGAAATATATAAGTATGATTATCAGTTGTCTGGTTGCCATAGTACAGGCTCTGACTAGTTTGAGATCTGATGGTGTTTTTTTGTCCCAAAAAAATAATTTAGCTTAGCTGGAACAAGATTGCTAATAATGTGCTCACATTGCTACTTCACTACATTTCACTACAGTATAAAACAAAGTCGCTTTCTCTGTCCCTATATCCCTATGTATGCTTAAATCTTTAAAACTACGCAACGGATTTTGATGCGGTTTTTTTAATAGATAGAGTGATTGAAGAGGAAGGTTTATATGTATAATCACATCCATATATTTTATACCCGTGCAAAACCGGAGAGGGCCGCTAGTATCCTAATAAAAAAAACTCAAAAAGTAGAAAAAGAAAAATATTTTATACTAGCTGTCCCGCGCAACTTCGTATGCGTAAATTTCCCCCGTTTTTGCAACATTTAACGTCGCTACTCCGCTCCTATTAGTCGTAGCGCGATGTTATGTAGCCTATAGCCTTCATCGATAAATGGGCTATCCTACAAAAAAAGAATTTTTCAAATCGGACCAGTAGTTCCTGAGATTACGGCGTTTAAACAAACAAACAAACAAACAAAACAAACAAACAAACTCTTTCGCTTTATAATATTAGTATAGATATAGAAAATAACACGTGTTTGTAGATACTATCATTCAGCGTCCTTGGCAACAACAAAAATAGTTGAAACGACTTATAAAAATAACCTAAATGTGGTCGATGTAATTTATAGTGGAAACTATTTATGAAACTGAAGTGTACTTCCTACTTTGTTAAACAACGTGTAACAAAAATGCGTGGTCAATATGCATTCTAGGGGTTGTTAAGTGCCCATGATATTGCATGCACATACCCAATTTTATCAAAATCGAAGTACCCAATTTTTATTTATTTATTTATCAATTTATTCATTCATACATTAATTCAGTCATCCAACAATGAATGAATTAATTAATTAGTTGATGACTTAATTCATTAATTCATTCATTCATGATTATTGGTTGTAGAATATACCTATACCATGCTAGGTGCAATAATGACCAAATTTGATCATACCTTTCTGTTAAGGTAAACTAAGTAAAGTAAGTAGCGGCTACTACAAGACACCTTTTCACCAAATTGAATCAATATTCATTGTGTAGTCTTTAATTAAAATACCTGTGACATGACGAAACTATATGGGTTCCGTTTTTGCCATTTTGGCTATGGAATCCTAAAAACCGCATAACCTGTGTTAGTTTTCTTTCTCAAGTAAGGTATATATTTTATTGCAATACACCTATACTAATCTCATAAAGCTAAAGAGTTTGTTTGTTTGAACGCAGTAATCTCAGCAACTACGGATCCGAATTAAAAAAATCTTTCACTGTTGGATAGCCCATTTATCGAGGAAGGTTAAAGTCTATATAACATCACGCTACGAGTAAAAGGAGCGGAGCAGCAATGAGAAATGTTGCAAAACCGGGGAAAATTTACGCAGACGAAGTTGCGCGGGACAGCTAGTAACATAAACGCGAGCGGAGCCTAGTAATAGATACCTATTATTAGTATGGAATCGTACTTTGTCCCCATTTTAATCCGAAGTCTGTTCTATTTTAGTTATTCTATCGATTCCCTTCATTTGTATTAGTTGATATATTTATCTTATCGCCGGCCTATGCAAGGTTATTTTTGGTATAGTCCAAAGCTCAAACACCCCAACAAGATTTTTACTTCAAGAAATCACATAAAAAAAGACAAAAAAAATATTGAAAACTTGTATAGTTAAAAGCCATTCAAGTTGTCTTGTGTTCTTCGCGCTATCGTTCTCATTGTGTCCCGTAGTACGTAATCCATGGTTAGTATTGAAAAATAAGTGATGATTACATTTCACATCATATTGTGAACAAGATTTGGACTGTTAGAATGATTAATGAAATAATTAATGATTGATTAATTATTTGAAAAATATAACATGGTCCAAAAACTACCCCATTGGATTGTGTTACTGATTCTGAGCAAACTACTTTCAGGTTTGCACTATATCAAGAATAACGTTGTATGTTGACCCCGTTGTACTATTAAAAATTCAACCCGTAAAACAGGGGTTTCAAAATGCAATATCACTTTAATCGAATTAGTACCTAGGTACAATAATTGCATTTTAGAAATATAGAAAAATTTGAAATCCAAACATAGGAATCGAACCCGACTTGAGTGCAGGAAAGGATAGAAAAACTTGAAGTCTAGTCAGATGGTTCGATTCCGGCCCCGGTTTGGCATACGGAAGTCTCGGGTTTGATTCCTGGGTCTGGACTTCAAATTTTTCTATCTTTCAAAAATGCAATTATTGTATTAATAAAGTAATTGGCGAAAATCTGCCTCTGTGGCGCGGTGGGAGTGTATCCGACTGCTACGCAAGAGGTCGGATTCGATTCCGACACGAGACACCACTTTGTGTGATCCACAAACTGTTGTTCCGAGTCTGGGTGTACTTTGTGTCCGTGACTTGTATGTTTGTAAAGTCCCCCGCGACACAGGGCTTGTACCCTACTGCGGGAAACGTACCTGTTAATTTTAAATTTAAAGATAAGATTTTAAGATACAAATTTGGCGGGTGGCATTTCTAATATATGTATCCAACAACATTTACTTTAGTACTGTTTTAATTGTACTAACACTAATAAAACTTAAAATAAATGACTTTGAAGCGTCGGCTTAGCCGTCCTTTACGGTGTTATTCGATGCAGTGAAGTAGAAGTATAGACGGAAGTAAAGTAGGTACCTATAGTAGTTGTAAAGTATATTAAAGTAAGATGGATTGCGTAGATCAAATACCTACTGAATACTGGCTATTTATCTTGTTGGTTTGTGTACGCTTCAAAAACTCAAAAAGTTCTGCACCAATCGAGCTGAAATTTTAGCATGATATATAATCCGCATCAAGGATTGTTTTTATCTAATTTTTGCATCAGTCACATTTTTTTAACGCGAAAAGACATTTTTTTAATGATCAGCTGTGTACCAATGACCGCGCCATATGCCGGAAGCGAGGAAAACACTCGCTGACAACCGCAATAGTAATGGCGCAGTCAAATGAGAAACAATATTCGTTCCCAATTACATTGTTCATTTACAAAATAAAATTTGCATCTGATTCTGATTATTATACAATCAAAATTAAATATTCACTTAAATCAAGGAACTTTTGTGTGATCGTGTCGTGATCGAACTGCGCCTTTCACCAAATCGTAAGTAGAGATTATATTTTATTGTATTGTTTCTCATTTCGCAACCATTCAATCTGTCCAGTATTATATTGTAGTCTTTGATTCAATCACAATGTGCCACAGCGAAGCGTGGCAGGGTACAGCTAGTTTTTTTATAATTATACAGGGTTTTCATATTAATATTTTAATATTTTTGTATTATATCTGGATAGAGGCCGCGCTGTATAGCCCGGAAGTTGCTGTGACTTATAAGGTCTATTATGATGCCTCTTTCCTCCTTAATGATATCTCCAAGGTCTAATCTGACCATGAAGTCGACTATGTATCTTGGTGGAGTGGCCTTAACGTCGTCAGGTGTGATTAAGTGCCCTCCAAGATACTGGCTTCTGATGTGGTGATTTTAATTTAAAAAGCCACAAACGGGAGGCCGCTCGTGGCTTTTTTACATTACACCAAATATTAAAAAAAATACAAATTAATCCTTCACTACCTACTACCTACTATTGGAGACCCCGGAGTAAAATCGATGTTTTGTTATCAAGTTTAGGTCCTAAACCTCACAATAAACAATGATATTAGTAGAATTTATTTATTTATTTTATCCAACTTATACTAACAGACAATCCAACCATACAAGTTTCAAGATAAGTACATGACATATTACACAGTTACATAGTTACATTTATTCTACTCTAATGGTACTAGGAGTGGCAATAGACTCCAAGTACTGACAAGCTGCAGTCAGAAATCTCGGTTTCGTATAATTAAATATATCTACTGTTTCATTACTCAATAGAAGATTGTTGATGTGAATGAGAGCAAGGTAAAGTGGACTGGTTGAGAGGGTGATAGTAGAATTAGGTACCAAGAATAGCGGGCGCTGCCTGGGACGGAGTGTCTGCCTGATGGGTGGCGGAACGTTAAGTGAGATATATTGTAGCAGTGGGGGATTAGTTAGGAAACCACGAATTAGACGAAAGAAGTATTTAATAAGAGCTAAGTTTCTTCTAACTTCTAAGCTTTGATATGCGACCATGCCCAACACAAATGATGTGGGGTACATGTACGGGTAATAACCATATAATTTTTCAGGTAGAGGTAACGAAGAAAGGCTTTTTGAACTTTTTCTATTAGTAGTGTATAAGTTTTTTCATGTGTATTCCAGATTACGCTATTCGTCTCTAACAGGCTACGGACATATGAATTATAGAGTATGGTAATAGCCTGGCTGTTGTCAAATATCTTTGTTTGGCGTAATACAAAGCTTAGACTTTTGCGGGATCTGTTACAGGTATTAATTATGTTTTGATTGAAAGTCAGGTGCGGGTCAAAATGGGTTCCAAGATCGCGTATTGTTGAAACTCGTAGAAGTGGCTCGGAATTTAGAGTGTAAATGGTGTGTATATGTTGTGGGGTTTTGTTATAGGACATTACAGAATGAGTTTAGAGAGTTAAGATCATGACACCAAAAACAAGTTGTAGGTAATTAAAGAATGAATTAATATTACAAAGTTGTATAGTGCTATATAATGAAATCACGACCGGGTTATTAGTATTTTAAAAGTCAGCCTGTATATGTAAATAGCTATATTACTACATTTTTTATAAGCTACATGTCAAAGGCACCTGTCCCACCAACAACGATGAGCGAGAAGCGAGTAGCGATTTATCGCTTATGAAACATACAATAGATATATTTTCTAGATCCCGTCCGTGTAAACAAAAGAGATGCAGTACCTATAGAGCGAGTACTCGCCGGTAGTGTGAACGATTAGCGATCAACTATTAATATCTGTATCTCTTTTGTTTACGTTTCTTGAGCGATAAAATTGCTACTCGCTTACTCGCCGTTGCATGGACAGGTGCCTTAAACGCGTAACTATTTTATCCCGACGTTTCGACCGTATTGCAACGGCTGTGGTCACGGGTAGACTTTACCTGTGAACACAGCCGTTGCAATATGGTTACGAATTAAGATCCTTAGCTTATAATTTTTTTATTAAGTGTACAAATTGCGAAAGTTTACGCCACATATTAGCCCCAAAGATTTAAAAAAAAGATAACTGTTAATGTGGGTTGCTCATTAGGGACCTACCTACTAGCATTCCTGTTAGGCCCTGCAGCTAAGATATATTGCTTGTGTTAGGAGTGGGTTCACGTGCGTCGGTAGTATAATGAGTGAGATTGGAATCTGCGCCCTCCAGATTGCGAACCCAATGCCCTAACTTAACTACACCGAGCACCGCTTCATAACAAAGTATTTTTGAAAATGGCCTGTGTTCCCAAAACACCTGTGGGTATTTACCATGGGAGTAAAACAACTATTCTTTATGGGGTTATGGAGGTAGTATAATTACCCCCCCCCCCTCTAACTACTCACACTTGGCCAATTCAGGGGTAAATGTTTTTTTAAAGTAGCTTTAACATTTTGACCGCCATGTCAATAACGAAAATCCGTGTTCCCACGCCACCGTTCCGTATTTTTGACGTGTCATACCGTCGGTGGCATCGTCATACATACATACATACATATCAACCCATATGATGGCCCACTGCTGGGCACGGGTCTCCCCAGTAGAACCTACTGGTATGTAGATCCTGGGAGTAATTGCCATAATCGCCACGCTTGGCGAGCGGGTTGGCGATCGCAGTAAGGCTTTAAGTATGCAGAGGAAGCTGCTGCCCGTCCTCCGGGGTGAAATCCCTTAGTCGCCTTGACGACACCCACGGGAAGAGATGGGGTGGTACTATTCTTAAGCCGGCGCCACACGGCATCGTCAGCACGTTTTTAATTGACGTCCATACACGTCCATGGCTAGCAAAAGGTTAAAAAGGTGTCAAACAGTCTCCAATTCAAACTAAATGTGGGCCAAACCACGGGAAGTAACTATAGTCATTGATACGTACCGGATAACCGCCCATAACATTTTCATTCTTACATACGAGTAATAAAAGATCGAGTATAAAATTTATTTGAGATATAAAATTCGACTTTGAGGTTATAAGTCATATATCATGATAAGAACGTGACTTGACGTTAAAATGTAGTAAAAGTCTTTGAAATAAAGGTCTCGGCTCTTTATATACACATTAACTATAGTAGGTATACAGTGTGATTTGTAATGTACTAATAATCGGCCGCGTTGCACGGAAATGAACCTTAAAGAAGCTACGAGGGGGGTAGCTTCTTTAAGGTTCATTTCCGTGCATCGCGGCCGATCGCGAGTCGCGCGCGGCTTACGATAAGCGACTGACGCGCGCGGCCGTTGCGACAATAGTCAGAGTGCGTGCGCAGCCTACGACAGTCGTCGGCCGCGCGCGTCTGTCGCAGACCTCGGAAACGGTGCCGTACATTCTCATACTCTGAGTATTGTCGCATCGGCATCGGCAGCGCGCGTCAGTCGCTTGTCGTAAGCCGTGCGCGACTCGCGATCGGCCGCGATGCACGGAAATGAACCTTTACATAACACTAAATAACTTTGTAATATCAGATTTGGAAAATATTTATTAAATTATCCTTTAATCACCTACCACTTGTTTTTGGAGACACTTTAACCACTTACAGACTATTTTACTGAAGTAAAATCGTTGTTTATTGTGAGGTTTAGGCCCTAAATAATATATCTAATAATAATAATATCTTGGGTCAACTCACACAACGCTATCTGATCCCACAAAAAGCAGAGCTTGTACTATGGAAACGAGACAACTGATGAACATACTTATATATTTCTGAATACATACATAATATAGATAAATAACACCCAGACACAGAATAAACCATCGTGCTCATCACACATAGTTTTATCCTGCGTGGGGATCGAACCCACGACCTCTTGCGTAGCAGTCGGATACACTCCCACCGCGCCGGAGAGGCAGTCGTCCTGATAAAGAAACATCGATTTTAGTCCGGGCTCTCTCAGGCCGCCGGGCTCCTCATGTGGTAAATGTTTTTTTACTTGGCTTAATTTTAACCCCATTGATAGGCACAATTGCCCTCTCCCAAAGCCGCTTTTCAAATGCAACCCCCACCCTCGCATGAGTGACTCTTATTTAACCAGTGTTGGGAGTTGTAAAAATGGCGGCAAACTGACATGTCGCTATTTTTACAGCTCCGCGTTTAAAGTGTAAAACAGTGTAAAATATACTTGAAATACGTGATAACTGGACAAGAACGAGACTTTGTGATTGAAAGAAGAAAACTATATATATATACTAGCTGACCCGCACAATTTCTTCTGCGTAAATTTTCCCTTTTTTCTTTTTTCTTCCTTTTTTTTACAACATTTTTCATTGCTGCTCCGCTCCTATTGGTCGTAGCATGATGTTTTAACCTATAGCCTTCCTCGATAAATGGACTATCCAACAATAAAATATTTTTTCAGTGCGGCCCAGTAGTTCCTGAGATTATCGCGTTCTAACAAACAAACAAACTCTTAAGGGTATGAAAAATAGATAGTAGACGATTCTCAGGCTTACTGAATATACATAAAAAATTTCATGAGAATCGGTTAAGCCGTTTCGGAGGAGTATGGGAACGAACATTGTGACACGAGAATTTTATAAATTAGATATAGCTATACCTATATATACCTAATAGAGATAATAATCTGTTGTAGTTGTAATTGTGTATCTAGTAGGTACTAAACTACACTACAGTCGGCTAAAAAAGTAGTCTACCAGTTTTGACAAAGCTTCCTTTGTAACCAAAATAGTGTTAAGGTTGAAATTAATAACTGTCAGTATAATTATGCACGGGAAAATCAACCTTGTTGTTTATGACGGGCAAATGATTTTCAACCGTAAGGTGATAGACCATATTTTAGACCGACTGTACCTACTCGTATTTGTATGTTTAACTTATGGTTTATTTTTTTTTAAGAGAACTAGCAATATTGATTTGGTCCCACATTACTAGCAATCCTGTTAACCCCCTCCCGCTAAATGGCTTGTGTTAGGAGTGGGTTCACGTATCTGACCCGCCCGCTGCCTCCCGTGGAGGAGCGGCGCCCTGTGTGTATCCAGGGGCCGCGTAGGCGTGAAATGCCCGGAACGCAACAACATCGCGTCCGGGCATTGCCACTGGGCGGGCTGCCGACGGTATAACAAATTCCGGCGGCCCCTTCGCGATGGTGGCGGGCGATACACGGCGGGTTTTTTAGTGGGTGCGAACCCCACACTACCTCCATCGTCTTCCCCGGACGGTGGGGGTGTTCGTTAGGAATTCTTCCCGCCAAAAAAAAAAAAAAAGAAAAGGAGTAAGTTCACGTCGGTAGTATAATGGGTAGGATTCGAACCCGCGACCTCACGATTGTGAGACAGATGCCTTAGCCATTAGTTTATTATGCTGCCGTGCTCAAAGGGTAGAAACGGGACCTTAATAACTAAGACTACACTATCCGTCTGTCTGTCACCAGACTGTATCTCATGAACCGTGATAGTTAGACAGATGAATTGTTTACAGATGATGTATTTCTGATGCCGCTATAACAATAAATACTCAAAATAAAATAAATAGTTAAATGGGGCTCCCCTATAACAAACGTGATTTTTTTTGCCGTCATTTGCTCGATATTATCAACCGACTTAAAAAAAGAAGGAGGTTTCATGCCACCAACTTCAAATTCTATATTATTTTTTGCTTTTTATTAGCCTTGTATTTTTTTTTGAAGTCGGTAAGTTTTTTTTAAAATAGGCTCTATCACATGAACCATGATAGCTAGACAGTTGAAATTTTCACAGATGATGTATTTCTATGCGTGACTCCGACTCGCTCTTGACCGGTTTATACAACTGTAATTTTGGAACAAAAATATAACGTAATACTCTCAGTTTTGATTTTGTAACATCCCTCAATGAAAAGTCTTAGTGCATTGTTATTAAAATTTAGGGACAGAAAGTCATTTCTTTAAACTATAAAAATTAACCTAGAACGAAAGTCTACAACTTAAAAAAAAAATAATCAAAATAATTGTGGGCAGTTGGCTTGGCCGGTTAATCGGCTGATTAGTCGCAGATGGCAAAAGAAGGGGCGAACCATCTCTAATTTAAAAGTAAAACGCACATTAGGTACAGACACACTTTGTTTGCAGACGCGGATTCAGCTCACAAATAAAGTTGTGGCACGTAGCCGATAGCCGAAAAGTTGCGGGCACGGTAACCGACAGTCAAAAGATTATGGGCACGGTAGCCGAAAGCCGAAAAAAATGATTTTGATAAATGTTTTAAAGCTTGAAAATTTATTGCATTTACTCATATTATGTAGTGTCTACCAATTAACTAACACGGTTCCTTTTAAATTGTTGTAAACAAAAATACCTTAGAGATTTGGATATAATTCTTGTAACATTAGCCAATCAACCAATTTAGGGTGGTTCACTACGCTGTCTCCGGGCCTGTTTAATAATAATAATATCATGGGACAACTCACACAACGCTATCTGATCCCAAACTAAGCAGGTTGTACTATGGCAACCAGACAACTGTTAAACATACTTATATATTGAAGTAATTTTTATAGGCATTTCTTGCCAAAGACTTTACAAATACAATAATTGCATTTTAAACGATAGAAAAATTTGAAATCCAGACTCAGGAATATGGATTTCAAATTTTTTTACGGGGGCCTAACCCGTAAGCATTATGAGATAGAAGAATTTGATATCTAGTAACATAGTCCAGATAGGTGGTTCGCTTCTGGCCCCGGTTTGGCTACGGAAGTCTCGGGTTCGATTCCTGAGTCTGGATTTCAAATTTTTCTATCTTTCAAAATGCAATTATTGTATACTTATATATTTCTAAATACATACATATTATAGATAAATAACACCCAGACACAGAATAAACCATCGTGCTCATCACACAAAGTTTTATCCTGGGTGGGGATCGAACCCACGACCTCTTGCGTAGCAGTCGGATACACTCCCACCGCGCCAGAGGCAGTGTTTGTTTGGAGGGCGTCCTGAGATTCTGAGTAGGTACGTATTTTGTTTTGAAAAAAGTGCCAGATTCCTTGTATGTGAGCGATATCTTTTTAACAATTTAGGGTTGAGTTGAACCTCTGATTAAATAAATGCTATCTTTTACCTTTGCTATACTTATGCCCATATGGACCTACAACATCCAGCTCTGGGGCACCACCAGCTATAGCAATATCGAAATACTTGAGAGATTTCAAAGTAAAACAATGAGAGCCATGTTTAAAAACCATCTGCGCGATGAATTTCTCTAGCTTCATTCTCTGCGACACAATAAATAGTATCCACAAATTGTTATTCTGAGAACAAAGTATTCCTCACTATACAGGAATATGAATGACTACCTGTCTCGCGCAACTTCGTCAATTTTCTCCATTTTTACAACATTTCTTTGCTCCTATTGGTCGTAGCGTGAGGTTCTATAGCCTATAACCTCTCTTGCTTAATGGGCTATACAACAGTAAAAGAATTTTTAAAATCGGTCCAGTACTTTCGAAGCCTATTCAATGCAAACAAACAATAATATCTTTCCTCTTTATAATTAATATCCCAAAACACATAAGCAATAAATATGTCAACCTAGATTTCAAACTGCGAACTGTTAAGCAAGAAATTGAGTCAAACAGCAAGAAATATCAGACCAGGCTGGACCAACATACTAATGAATTAGCTGCCGAACTGCAGGGAATGGGCAGTCTAACATTCTCCCGCCTAAAGAGAAATAGTATACCAGACCTAGCGACGAGATTCGTAGACAAAAGATGAGGATTGTACCACTGGGTGCATATCTCTGCTGAGCACACATTTACCGATGAAAATCTGACACCATATTAGATTATTGTTTGAAACAAACAGATTGCTAAGTAGCAGGATATATTAAAAAAAAAAAATCTTTTACCTTTGGGTTTAACGTTCAGTATGAATGGATACAAGTAATAAAGCTGTTTTCTTAAGTGTACTGAGTTCGGTTCGTTCGTTATATGATTGGATTTGGTGATGGGTCTACTTACTTACGAACCGAAGTATTAAGCGGTGTTACCTGAAATATATTTAGTGCGATGACGCCTGTAACATCTACAGCAATGGTTCCTAACCTTTTCTTGAACCGGGACCACTTTTAGTTCTTTGTTGTTCACAGGTACCACTTTTACTTCTTTTATTATTTAGTATTTGCACTCAATCAATCCGAAAATAAACTTTAACTAAAATCTTGCCCGTTTTTTTCTTTCTTTAACGCTTTGCAGTCAGTATTTACTTTTTAATTGAAAGGGATGGCGCGGTCCAGGTTTATACGTCAATGCGTGAGGCCAAGTATTTGTGAAAAAGCGTACCAACACTACTTGAAACCATAGACTAGTACAGTGTTCCGCAAAGTGTGTGCCGTAGAAAAATGTCTAGTTTCATTAGATATATATAAAAATAATATGCCTAGTTAAGAGTTGCCTATACGAGCGAAGCGCTTAATCACACAAGTAAGAAGCGCACAAACCTTAGGGGTTTAGACAAGGACATTCGTTCCGTGGCGAATTCGATAACGCCGTACAAATCATTCGCAAAAAAATAAAAAAGTATCTATGGTCTTCACCGCAAATGTTAAATTCTATACTATAATTCTTTTCCATTTACGATATCGCTATTCGAATCTTACTTTGTCTAGACCCCCTTGATTGCTTTTTACACAGGGAAACACTGATGTAAAAGTCTTTGCCTAACAAATTGTTGTCTGTCTTTCAAGAAGTCATAATTTCGTCAAAATTATCAATAAGACAATAGTCGCGACCAATAAACTTCTAACTGTCAGGAAATGGAAGCTGGCCATCATTCACTTGTTTCATAAAGAAGTATGATGGTTAACTATCAGAAAAGTGCTTTCTTGTATTTACGAGCTATAAAATGATATTCCAATTTTTTAGAGCGACAGTGTTCTCATTTTCATTTTGCTTTTAAATTTAAAAATCTAAACTTAAACAACAAAGTAAACCCTAATTTTTCACGCGTTATCTTAGCTTAAAAAACCAAAGGCTCACATGAATAAAAATCTTTTTCATTTCCACCCCAGACCAATGTTACCCCCATAAATCTCTCTCTGTTTGCTCTAATTACTGGACGAAGCGACGTGTAGTACACACATTTCAAAACGGCTATAAAAAAGTATGTAATGGCGGGAAAGCGGGAACGCCATTTTATGTCAAATTAAAATTTAAACATGGCCGCTCTTATCTTTTAACATGAGTTGGTTAGAATGACTTGTTTCATGTATATTTTTTACGTTATTATGGCGGGAGATAAGTTTATGATACATGAGATTAAAGATTACATAGGTATAATCGTATATTACATAAAATTATAAAGCGAGCGAGTTGCTGGAAAACTGAGTTACAAGAGTAACACGAGTACGAGACGGGGTAGAGTACAGAAAAGGTCAATCAAATCATTGTTCTAGACAATATCAAATCGAAAACCAAAATCCTGCCACAGAAATGGACTGATTCATAACTTCGTATTTTTTTACGTAGTAAGTCAAAAACGAATAAATTGAGGAACATTACACCACTAATATCGCGTGAGACATAATTCTATCACAGAAATTGAATTGTATTGTGAAAAATAAACATTTTTTAGGCTTGGAAGCTTGCCAATGTTGAAAAAGCAATTTGATAAAGAAAAACGCTCCCCTATTGTGCATGTTTTTTTTTAAAGTTATATTTATGGAATCATGCTTTTGTGCAACTTGAAAAAAATATCAGTCTAGTTTGTAGTTGCGCCATGAATTACCAAAAAGTAATTAGGTAAGTATGTACTTTTTTGTGAGTATGTTGGATCCTACTTCTTACTGCGTGGAAAAGAAATCTTTAAGGTTTTCACACTGCTCATGACTATGGTATGACCTAAGATTTTCCTACCAAATAGGAAGGTATACCTATATGCAAACAAAATTTTGAAATTGATTTGATGAACTGTAATTTCATAGTAAATCATTTACAGACAACATGTTTATTATTAATGCTACATTTTGCGTTTTTATCTTGAGGAAACACATAAAAAGTGAATAAACATACATTTTAACAAACGTACCTATACCACAAGTAGTAGGTACTAAAAATCATTGTCGGTCAATTAACATGTTCATTTTTAAAGCAAATGAATATCATATTGATAGATCTATGAGATTCATTTCAGGACCGTTGTACTTTCACCATTAAGGGGCATCTAAACGGGCCATTTTTTACCGCAATTTGTGGCGGCACAATTGGCAACTAATTGCTCGGCCAATAATGGCAATATGTCTACAATTGTATGGCACATGATCCAGTCTCCTAAACGGGCTACACAACAGAGGGCGACTGAAACAACAACAAAATTGGCCGGACAACATTGCGGAAAATAGATCGCTCAGCGATCGTCCGGCAACCATCGAATCAATATTGGAGAGTACTGCCTAGTTGCCAGCCACAGCCTTGCCCTCACAAATCGCCGTAAAAATTGGCCCGTTTAGACGCCCCCTTAAGACTTGGAAAATGTTAGGATTTATTAATACTGAAAAATCATAACAGTTACGGTAGCAAATTCATTACAAATTTAGTACCTCTATGGTACATTCTTCTGTTATGGCGTCATGTCAGGGAACGTCACTCTTAATCATGACATGTAGGTATTCGGTTTTAAAGTCACTTTTTGTCTTAGAATCACTATTTCTTTAAAAATAAACATAATAAATAACCGACAATGATTTTTAGTACTACTTGTCGTGTATGTAAGTCGTAGGTACAGTCACTTATATAAGTCGTTTAATACACACATCAAAAGTGTCTAGGGATCAACATATATTTTTGCAATAACTTTTCTCCTGATTGTTTTTTTTTTTTTTATTTCTTTAAGGATTCATCAAATAAAGTGTTTTCGTTTGTCACAGTAACGATAAACCAAGTCACCTTTGCATTAATAAAGAAATTTGCCATTTTCCTAATAAAGGGATTTTTGACATTTGAACCACTAACTTGCCGTGTGGTGCCGGCTTTAGAATAGTACCACCCCATCTCTACCCGTGGGTGTCGTCAAGGCGACTAAGGGATTTCACCCCGGAGGACGGGCAGCAGCGTCCTCTGCATATTTAAAGCCTTACTGCGATCGCCAACCCGCTCGCCAAGCGTGGCGATTATGGCAATTACCCCCAGGATCTACATACTAGTAGGTTCTACTGGGGAGACCCGTGCCCAGCAGTGGGCCATCATATGGGTTGATATATATGAACCACTAACATTAAAGTTCGAAAAAAAGACTGAAATAACAGTTTTCTTTAAAATTTAATTGGGTAACTTAAACAATTAATAATCCGTGTTTCTACCGCGAACACTAACAACACAAGAACATCGGTTTGGCATACTCAAAATGAGTTCATCCAAATCACGCTGTGGAATGGCCGCCCATGTTCGTTGCAACAACAAAAAAAGGTCTTCTTGCGACTGGATACCCTCCATATTCGGCAGAGCTCTTCTCTGTAGCATATCCCATGCATGCTCAATCGGGTTCAAGTCTGGCGACTGAGCAGGCCAGGGCAGGACATTGATGTTAGCTGCGGCGAGAGTCTGTCTTACAACTCTTGCGGTGTGCGGTCGTGCATTATCATGCATTAACTGAAATAAGGGACCGATTTGCACTTGTAGAGGAACGATGACGTCTGATACAATCGTCTCAGCATAAATTTGAGCGTTGAGGTTGCCTCTGATCCAAATCAACTCAGTTCTTCCGCCGATCCAAATACCCGCCCATACCATGATGGTTCCACCACTATAAGGATGGACTTCCTGGCAGGATTTTAATCGCTGTTGGCGTCCAGGGGTTCTCCAGTGTCGTATACGTCTTGTATCCGGTCTCATACCAAAACGAGACTCATCAGAAAAGCACACGAAACGCCATTGTTCTTCTGCCCAATTTCTGTGTTCAAGAGCCCATTGATATCGAATCCTACGATTGTGCATTGCTATAGGTGGTACCCGTAGCGGTCTTCGGGAATGAAGGTTCACTTCATGCAAGCGGTTTCTGACTGTTTGGTCGCTAATTAAGTTCCCTGAAGAGTGATGAAGCCTCACGGCTAACATCATGGCGGTTATTGTTGGACCTCTTCGAGTTAAGATTTGAATGTATCGGTCTTGTCTCCGTGTGGTGCAGCGATACCGTCCTCCATGGCGCTCAGCCACGGTACCAGTGCTTCGGTAACGTGTCCAAAGTCGACTGATAACACTCTGACTTGTATTCAGAGCTAAAGCCACAGTACGTTGCCGGGAACCAGCTTCTATCATTCCCACGGCTCTGAGCATTTCTTCCCTGCTTAAATGACGTCGCCGCTCCATAATAACGTTGGTTTTAATCAGTAGTAGGGAAACAGTAGCACTAATAATGTCTTCAATGCGTTGTATGTTTTTATAGGGAAAATATTGACAGCTGATTTTCATCTTTTACTCGAATTTGATTCACAGTTCCTGATCCAAATTATGAAATGCACCAAAAAGGATCCATATAAATTTATAAAATCATAAATTTATTACAAAGCCACATCTCAATCTCAAGAAATCCGCATAAAAATGCTTGATCCCTAGACACTTTTGATGTGTGTATTTGTAGATATACCCATTTTCAAATCGATTGACTAAGAATATCTTCTGCAACGAAGTCAAATTTAGAACATACACAAAATTTTCAAAAAAATCGTTTTCATACCGGCGTAGGCACGGTACTCCCATTGCCGGTTCGCATCCCACCTAGAAGTAATTTTTCTTTCATTAGTTAGTTAGGCGACCGAGCAGATCGAAACATGCGAGGTTAAACAACGTTACCACTATCGGCCCATAGATGGGTGACCGTTTTCAAAAATTGACACAATCCTCCGTGCCTCGGAGAGCAAGTTAAGCCGTCGGTCCTGCGCCCAATCTCTCTCCGGTCGGATTTCCGTCCCATCGGTCTATAAGAGTCATTGAAGTAATTTTTATAGGCATTTCTTGCCAAAGACTTTACAAATACAATTACATTTTAGGGTTCGATTCCTGAGTCTGGATTAAAAATTTTCTATCTTTCAAAAATGCAATTATTGTATTTGTAAAGTCTTTGGCAAGAAATGCCTATAAAAATTACTTCAATATTCGGCCTGCGTCATCATAATTTGTTAAAATGCTCTCTGTAACGAAGCAATAACAAAAGCCATGATAGTTCTTTAACTACCGACTAGATGTCGCTACGGGGGCCTAACCCGTAAGCATTAAGAGATAGAAGAATTTGATATCAAGTAACATAGTCCAGATAGGTGGTTCGCTTCTGGTCCCGGTTTGGCTACGGAAGTCTCGGGTTCGATTCCTGAGTCTGGATTCAAATTTTTCTATCTTTCAAAAATGCAATTATTGTATTTATAAGAGTCATGTAATAGAGAGTGCACTTGTGTCTGCGCTCACACTTTGGGTAATCTCTAATAAGACAGGCCGCCGTAACCGACGTCCCTACCTCTAACAGATTCCCTACTTTACAATCAAGTCTAGCTATTCTACGGTTCTAAGAATTAGTGATAATTGCGTGAGTAATAATAATAATATCTTGGGACAACTCACACAACGCTATCTGATCCCAAACTAAGCAGAGCTTGTACTATGGAAACCAGACAACTGATAAACATACTTATATATTTCTAAATACATACATATTATAGATAAATTACACCCAGACACAGAATAAACCATCGTGCTCATCACACAAAGTTTTATCCTGGGTGGGGATCGAACCCACGACCTCTTGCGTAGCAGTCGGATACACTCCCACTGCGCCACAGAGGCAGTCTAGTCAGTCTTGCGTGAGTGTTTAGGGTTGAGGGGAGGTAGGGTCGGTGGGGTCTTAGCAAACCTCAAGTACTTAATTTTTTATTCGCAAGAAACCATCTAAAACTGGATTAAATTTAGTAATATTGTCCCCCCCTTCGTCCTCCGTCATGCTAGCGACTCACACTTGATTAGTTTTGAGTCAAATGTGAAATCTACCTGATTAGGCAGGGGGTGGGGTTCAAGCCAAATCTCATGATTACCTTACGTAATTTATGGATGCTTCCTAATCATCTATTGACTAGAGTTAATCGCTAGATGACTAGATGACATTACCTATATATACATATATTATATACATATATATATATATATATTCCTACGTACATTTATGTAACAAAGGAAAAATATCGGAATTCCGTCTGCACAGATGAAGTTGAGACGTCGAAAACAGTGATGTTGCGTGCCTTTTGAGGTACATAACCCTAAAAATAGTAAACTAGTCATATTAAAGTTATGTTATTGACATTTTGGCACTAGTTGGAAGCATCTGCACTCAATCTAAAACATCATTCCGTTGCCAAAATTAGAAGTGAATGTTATTTGACAAAATACATTCTGTGTCATTAGAATTAACTACTACACGTATCATAATCAAATAATAATACTAATAAATAATATAATAATAATATTGTTTTGGGACAACTCGCACAACGCTATCTGATCCCAAACTAAGCAGAGCTTGTACTATGGAAACCAGACAACTAATAAACATACTTTTAAATTTCTAAGTACATACATAGTTTAAATAAATAAATATCTTGAGAGATAAATATCTTGGGACAACTCACACGCGGGTATTATGCAACCAGACAAAATATAACCTCCGGCTCGTGGCTAATTTAAATAACACCAAATAACTTTGTAATAAAGTTTTGCAAAAAAAAAACATAGGAATCCGTAACTTAATCTTAGAGTAGGTGGTAGGTCCACCCAGTTTTCTCACACAACCACCTATCACACCACACGTCCGCCTGGAGTAAAATTATCGTTATCGTGTTTTTGTTAGGTTAAAGGTTAATTTCCGTGCATCGCGGCCGATCCGTGAGCCACGCGCGACTTACGACAAGTGTCTTACGCGCGCGGCCGATGCGACAATACTCAGAGTATGAGAATGTATGGCGCCGTTTCAGAGGTCTGCGACAGACGCGGGCGGCTGACGACTGTCGGAGGCTGCGCGCGCACTCTGACTATTGTCGCATCGGCCGCGCGCGGCAGCCGCTCGTCGTAAGCCGCGCGCGACTTGCGATCGGCCGCGATGCACGGAAATGAACCTTTAGGGCCTAAATCTTACAACTAAACAATGATTTTATTCCAGTAAAATAGTTTGTAGGTACTCCAGAAACAGATGATAGGTGGACAAAGGTCCTACCTACCTATATTAACACTTTTGTGGACAGATCGTCATTTCACGTCATTATTTGAGAATTTCATACGGTACAACGTACAATCACGTTCAAAAACAGAATATTATTTACGGCAGAACGGTGAATTTAAAGGCGAAAATTCGTTTTAATGTACCTTGTGTCACAATGTATCGAACACTCTTAACCTTACTGTAACGTAGACTTCCTTTTTTACCATTTTAAAAATTAGTTCAACTATTAGTGACAAAACGTATGCAGACCTTGACGTGATAAAACGTTAACGTCATATAGTATTTTAATATGGGTAGATTACGCGAAACAGGGTTCGGTTCTCTCAAAAAATTATCTATAAAACCTAAATTTTAGAACACGAAAAAAATTGTGTCACTATTCAAAGAGTTTTTCTAGTAGATGAAATAAAGAAATTTAAGGATATGTCTTAATATGATCCCGCAAATAAATCTTGAAGTTGCGGAAAAATGCAAAAACGAGCATTTTCGTATTGTCATAGTCATGGCGTTCGTATACATATGTACGAACGAATATTCTACTTTATTTTACCTGAGCTTCTGCGCACCGTGAAATAATGGTTGTGTGCGGAAGAGCGAGGCCGGCGATAGTGTCGCTGTGTACGTTGCGCTAAATAAATAATTCTCTCAGTGTAATGACCCCATAAACTAATATCATTCAACAAAACGAATCGATACCTCAAATGGAAATTTATTGTGTCATTCTAGAACACAAAAACTGAGATTGTCCGCGAACGTGTTAAATATTTTTCAAAACTGATATTACTAAGTAATTTAGTGATGTAAAGAAAACACAGGGGCGGATCCAGAACTTTGTTCAGGGGGGGGTGCAACATTTCGCTAAACCGGGCAAGAGCCTGACGGAGGGGGTCTGAATGTGATTCAAATCCGGTACGGCAGCCGAGAAAATGAATTCTCCAAAAAAGGTGTTTCAGTCGAGTCTTGAAGGGGGGGGGGGGTGCCCCTGTTGCCATGGATCTGTGCCCGCTCGCATATTCTGTTTATTTTCCAGTTTCAAGTTTATTTTCTTTCTAGTAGACTGGCATGTTGGTCTAGTTAGTGGTAAGTGACCCTGACTGCTAAGCCGGAGGTCGTGGGTTCGATCCCCACCCAGGATAAAACTTTGTGTGATGAGCACGATGGTTTATTCTGTGTCTTGGCGTTATTTATCTATAATATGTATGTATTTAGAAATATATAAGTATGTTTATCAGTCGTCTGGTTTCCATAGTACAAGCTCTGCTTAGTTTGGGATCAGATGGCGTTGTGTGAGTTGTCACGAGATATTATATAGTATTCTAATTAAAATTACAAAGTCTCATTCTTTTACAGTTATCACGTATTTTAAGTATTTTTTACACATAAGACACAGAGCTGTGAAAATAATGACAATGCCAGTTTGCCGCCATTTTCACAACCTTATTAGCGCTACAATTTCGAGAGTCAAAAAACGCGTGTCTATGCTACAGTCTAAACTTTATGACTAAAGTTTATCGACCGATATAGCCGTAGGTCATGTCGTTCGAGTATTTGGCAGCCCCGTTGGTATTTAAACATTACACGCCCAAGTGAAAACCGTTCGCAAGCCATTAATGCTTTTATGGTGTGCAGTTGACATCAATGAAAATTTAAATGATTTACGAGTGTTTAGTTAACTAAACTCTCTATTTTTTTTTAACTACTAATGAGGTTTCTACGTTGTATGTTAATTAATGAGATTAAATATGTAGTCTATGTTATTTTACAAGCCTTAGGTGTAGTTATATCAGAGATGATCTTTAGTAACCAGACGCAGATCCAAGGGGGGGCAACAGATGCATTCCCCCGGACTCACTGAAAGCCTTTTTATGGGAATGTTGACACTGTGCCGGAGTGTTTTAACAGGCAATTCCCCCTGCCATCCTCAAATGCATCCCATCCCCCCCGTCATGCGAGTGACTTACACTTGGCCGATTATGTCACATGTTGCCCCCTGAACGAAGTTCTGGATCCGTGCCTGATAATAACCGGATAAAGCAATTTATTGAGTAATGAAATCCCTATAGTTACTTGGACGATGGTTTAGTTGCGCCCGTGAATCAACGTTGATGATAAAATGTTGTGTTTTTGTGTTATAGAGTACAATATATACTTTCATATGCATTTACAGACACTTCAATTTTAGTTATTTGTTTCTTTAAACTTGACCCGGGCGCCAGACAGTTGTTTAATATTTCAGGTTCTAAGTTCTTTTTTAGAAAAAAATAACTAATATATACTTTCATATGCATTTACAAATAGACACTTCAATTTTAGTTATTTGTTTCTTTATACTAATAATTGATCCGGGCGCACTGACAGTTGTTTAATATTTCAGTTGCTCAGTTCTTCTTTAAAAAAATATAACTTATATATACTTTCATATGCATTTACAAATAGACACTTCAATTTTAGTTATTTGTTTCTTTATACTAATAATTGATCCGGGCGCCTGACAGTTGTTTAATATTTCAGTTGCTCAGTTCTTTTTTAGAAAAATATAACCTATATATACTTTCATATGCATTTACAAATAGACACTTCAATTTTAGTTATTTGTTTATTTATACTTGATCCGGGCGCCTGACATATTTTGTTTAATATTTCAGTTGCTCAGTTCTTTTTTAGAAAAATATAACTTATATATATTTTCATATGCATTTACATATAGACACTTCAATTTTTAGTTATTTGTTTATTTATACTTGATCCGGGCGCCTGACAGTTGTTTAATATTTCAGTTGCTCAGTTCTTTTTTACAAAAATATAACTTATATATATTTTCATATGCATTTACAAATAGACACTTAAATTTTTAGTTATTTGTTTATTTATACTTGATCCGGGCGCCTGACATTTGTTTAATATTTCAGTTGCTCAGTTCTTTTGTAGAAAAATATAACTTATATATATTTTCATATGCATTTACAAATAAACACTTCAATTTTAATTATTTGTTTATTTATACTTGATCCGGGCGCCTGACATTTGTTTAATATTTCAGTTGCTCAGTTCTTTTTTAGAAAAATATAACTTATATATACTTTCATATGCATTTACAAATAGACACTTCAATTTTAGTTATTTGTTTATTTATACTTGATCCGGGCGCCTTACATATTTTGTTTAATATTTCAGTTGCTCAGTTCTTTTTTAGAAAAATATAACTAGCGAGAAGCCGAAGATATAACAAAGTGGCGTGCAATTGGAGAGGCCTATGTCCAGCAGTGGACTGCGATAGGCTGATGATGATGATGATGATGATGATGATGTAGCAAGGTCCCATATTACTAGCAATTCTGTAAATCTCTATAGCTCAGTTGTCGAAATAACATTTTGCTATTTTTACAGCTCCGCGTTTAACATGTAAAACAGTGTAAAATATGCCTGAAGTACGTGATAACTGGATAAGAACGAGATTTTGTAATTCAAAGAAGAATACTAGAAAAAGGGCAAGTGCATGTCGGGCCACGCACAATGTAGGATTCCGTAGTCCCCAACCAGGGTGGGGGATGCATTTGTTATTATAGCGGCAATAGAAATACATCATCGGTAAAAATTTCAATTGTCTAACAATGACGGTTATAAATACAGCCTGGTAACAGACGGACAGACGGTGGAGTCTTATTAATAGGGTCCCGTTTTACCCTTTAGGTACGGAACCCTAAAAAGAAAAAGAATAGGGACGCAGGCCTCCTTTCTGATAGAGAGTATGTAGGGCCTTAATCCACTACGGGCTCAATACGAAATGCGTAATGGTGGATTACACATAATGTCTTCTAAGTTTTAATTCCAGTAGGTTTATATGCTTAGGGTACGATGGGACTGACATACGCTTTGCGGTTTAAAAGTCACTAAATAAAATAGAATAAAAAAAAAACCAGTAGGTTTATGACATTTTCCTTTTACTTAATCTATTTGAACAATTAAACAAATTACACAAAGTGGGCGCCCGCTGGCCCAAGTTTTAAGCCCACAATTTATACAGAGGGTTTTTTAATATACTAATGGTTATAAGTATAAAAATCAACCTGTTGTGGGATGTTTTCCACTCTTAGCTTCTTTACATTACACCAAATAACTTTGTAATATAATTATTGAAAGAAAAATTACAAATTACCCTTTACGACATAGCTCTTACTTTAGTCACACAACCATTTACAACACATCTGGGAGACCCCGGAGTAAAATCGATGTTGCATTGTCAGATTTACGGCAATTTCACAATAGACAACGATTTTACTCCAGTAAAATAATCTCTAGGTGGTTATGGTCATAACTTTAAAAACAATTGGCAGGTGATTAAAGGTTAAAATATTAAATATTTTCCAAAACTGATATTACAAAGTTATTTAGTGTTATGTAAAAAAGCCGGAAGGAGGTTAATAGTAGTTACAAATCAGCCTGTATATTCGTGCACTTCTTTACCACAAAGCCACAACCGCTCAGTATTTTATATTTTTTCTTTTGTTTCAGAACTGAAATACTGCCCTCCAACCATCCATTTTGACATCTGTCAAATCTCCCGCCAATATGATCTGTCAAAACAACCACAGCTAAAAAATACTAGTGAGGAGTAACAATGATATAAGATAAATACTTGTTATTAATATCGAGTAGAAATCTCCGAAGTAATAATGATTTCTCGGAAATTATAACTGTTTGACGGGGTTTGGAGAGTGATACAAAATGGCGACGCCGCCCGAGTCCCCGGTTGAGGAGCATGCGTACGAGTTGGAGCCGAGTCGGACGCCGAAGCCGATTCCTGTTGCCTTGGAAGAGTTGTGCAGACAAACTAAGTTCTCAAAACAAGAGATTAGAGTCATGTACAGAGGATTTAAAACGGTGAGTTTTTTTATTTGTAAAATACAGTTCGCGACAAAAGTCAATAACAAAAATATCTCGTCGGACGTTCATGAGTCTTCAATTTTCAACAATATTGTCACTAGGGAATGAAGTAATTGTGGAACTCCAAAGAATATTCCATTAATTTCAAAGTTTATTTACTTCAAAAGTTGGACTTTCTAATGACTTTTGTCGGTGATTGTATATCTTAACAAGATTTATAACGTTCCTGCTGCAGGGACACAGGCTTCCTCTAAGCGAGAGGGTGTGAACCATCCACCACATGATTCCGTTGCTCATAAGTTGGCAAGTAGGTTGTAGATGCACATGGATTCTCTTTGGGTCGTGTAGTACCGGCTTAAGAATAGTGCAACCCCATCACTTCCCGTGGGCGTCGTCAAGGCGATTAAGGGATTTCACTGCGTCCTCTTATTCAATAAGGCTTTAAAGTACGCTCAAGCCTTATTGCGATCGCCAACCCGCTCGCTAACCATGGCGATTATTGCAATTACCCCAAAGATCTAATAAGTAGGTTCTACTAGGGAGACCCGTGCCCAGCAGTGGGACATCATATGGGTTGATATGTGTATGGATCCTCTTTAAAATTACGATCTAGAGCGAATCTGCTAAGTCCAATATTTAAAATTAAGACTTTTCTTATTGTATCTGTTAAAAGGGAAAAACGCCCTGTTCTTGTGTTCTTTGAAATTAACTATCCCTGCATTTTAGCAATGTGAGATTCAGTCCCACATTACTAGCAATCTTGTTAACCCCTCCAGCTAAGCTCAAAGGCACTGTTATCAATTTTTAGTATCTAATGTTCAACATTTTTATCATGATTCACAAACAAAATTCTAAAACATATTAGTAAGCTCCATAGGTGTTTTAACAAGGAAATAGCCACCGTAGATTGCATGTTTAACCGTACAGTTTCAACGGTCAAGAGCTCGATCAATGACCATGATAGATCTAATCTTGTGGCGGGTATAATTGACCCGATACCGTAATTACATACCTAGTATTTACACGCGAGTATTGCTACCTCATCGTGTCGATATTTGTCTACTGATAAGGATCCGATATTTTTATTAGTTACTACACTAGTTTTAGTTTGTGTCTTTGCGTGGCTTATTAGCGTATTTAATAGTATATTTTAATCGTTGTACCTACTAGCTATGTATTACTAAATTTAAAGGTTAGTGACTCAATGGCGACCAAGTAGATCAAGATACCGAGGTTAAGCAATGTTACCCGGCTGAACAAATATGCCCAGTATGCCCAGAGCATCAAAAATGACCGGCGGCAAAATCAGCTAAAAGGCAAAAAGATTCGCATCACCCCCTGTCGCGCGATATACCGGTAGGTACCCGGTGAAATGATTTGTGCCCCCCCCCCCTCCCGTCGGGTGAGATTACTTAAAGGTACCGAGTGAAATGATTCACACCGCCCCCCCGTCGCGCGATATAATTAAAGGTACTGGGAGAAATGATTTGTGCTCCCCTCCCGTCGGTTGAGATACTTAAAGGTACACGGTGAAATTATTTGTGCCCCCACCCCGTCGCGCGAGATACTTAAAGAAAGGTACCGTGTAAAATGATTCGCATCACCCCCCGTCGCGCGAGATACTTAAAGGTACAGGGTGAAATGATTTGTACCCCCACCCCGTCGCGCGCGAGATACTTAAAGGAAGGTACCGTGTGAAATGATTCGCACCACCCCCCGTCGCGCGAGATACTTAAAGGTACTGGGTGAAATGATCTGTGCCCCCACCCCGTCGCGCGAGATACTTAAAGGAAGGTACCGTGTGAAATGATTCGCACCACCCCCCGTCGCGCGAGATACTTAAAGGTACTGGGTGAAATGATTTGTGCCCCCACCCCGTCGCGCGAGATACTTAAAGAAAGGTACCGTGTGAAATGATTCGCATCACCCCCCGTCGCGCGAGATATTTATTTATTTTATAATTTATGTACACACTGTAAAAACAATTATAAATGGCATAATACAATTGAGTACAAAGGAACTGCTTATTTCTAAAGAAATTTCTGCCAGCAGACCTGCGAAAGGAAAAATGTAGAAGAATAATGTAGACTAATAGTGTGCGAGAGTTAAAAGAAGGTAATAAATATGCTAACGTCTTAAACTAAGAAATATAACTATATATACATACAAATATCTAAATATATACTTATATAACTACATAATGCTTATGCTTATAAATAAATACATATTAATACATAAATATTTAAAATGTACCCATTAAGAGGAAAGGTAATGCTCTTTTACACGTTTCTTAAAGAGAGATATAGTTTTTAAGTCGCGTATGCTAGGCGGAAGTGAGTTCCACAATCTTACAGCATGAATAGAGAAGGAATAAGAATAATAGTCGGTTTTATGAGGAAGGAATTTAAGGAGGGATCTAAGATGCGACCTGCATGGTGCATCGTTAGTACGAGCGTAAGAAAACCGCTCTCGCAAGTAAGGAGGATAAGATGGGTTATGTAGGATGTTGAAAAGGAGACAGAGAATGCGAGTGTTCCTGCGAAGTCGGATTGGGAGCCACTTGAGTTCTTTGCGAAGGTGAGAGACATGATCATACTTTCGGAGACCAAAAAAGGTACCGTGTGAAATGATTCGCACCAGCCCCGTCGCGCGAGATACTTAAAAGAACAGGGTGAAATGATTTGCATATGATAATTCTGCAGAATTTGAATCTTATGCCCTAAACAATAAAACTTAAATTTGCTTGTGAGTGAACACAAGCCAGCACGTGGTGACCTCGCAGGGCAAGAATTTTTTCGCATTGTCTAAACGTAACTATGTTACGTTTTCACGCTTAAACCGCTGTACCGATTTAGATGAAATTTGGTATGGAGATAGTTTGACTCCCGGGGAAGGACATAGGATAGTTTTTATCGCAATAAACAACATCTACGCGGCGTAATTACTTAGCTATTCAGAAAATATGAAAAAGCAAAATATAATTATTGTAAGTATAAAACTATGGCTGCTTTACAGAATATAAATTATCCTCATAATCTATACTTCTATACCAACTAATATTATAAATGCAAAGGTTGGGTGTGTGGATGGATGTTTGTTACTCAATCACGCCAAAATAGCTAAATGGATTAAAATATAATTTGGCACAAAGTTAGATTATAGTCTGGAACATGGGTGTACCCAGAGCGGGTGGCATTTAGGGGTTGAAACCCCCCCAAAATTGCAAAAAGGTAAGTCCACAGTGCACATTTGGCTAGTGTATAAACCGAAATAGTGATCCTGGGTAATCCCATAGTCTGGAATAGCACGTTAGCTACTTTTTATCCCGGAAAAATGTTCTCGTGGTATAAATTTGTTTTTTTTAATGTTAATGCGAACTAAGTCACAGGCAATAACTAGTAATGAATACCTACTCGTATAATTTGACCAATAAGTTAAGTTTACGAACCCTGAATGGCTTTCGAGATTATAGAGTTTGATCACGACATTCAGTTGTTAAATTGGAAATACACAAACGCGACGTTGGGAGGCGCTGACAGGGGATGGGGGAATGCTTTGTCGTTTACTATAAAGTTTGATCAATTACCAATATACTATGTGTTTCAAATGAGTTGATAACTGTCATGATGATATTTTGTTTCGCAATACGACTGCAACTTCATTGTGTTACGTAAGGTCAGCGATAAAATGATTCGTAAAAAGTTGTCATTAGTATTACACAGAAGTACCTACCTACTCTAATGAGCTATTTATAAGCACTGTATTTTACTATTTATTATATTTTAGGTAAAAAAAATATTACGTCTGACTGAAAGGCCACTTAAGTGTAGAATATTCTTTTATTTTGTTTATTTACTTATTTCTGTTTCGTGTTTATTGAATAATAAAGAATACTAATAATATTGTAATAAAGAAAAATGTTAGGTAGGTGCCTACATAGTTCAAAGAAAATAAATATTACGTCCGTTTCATTACCATAATACACATACGTACTTCACCCGACTTGGGAGTTTTTTGTTGCTAGCGGTACAATTTTGACAAGTACAGAGTGAAGTTGACGCGATCGCGATTATCTTCTCATTTGAAACGCATAGTACTTGTGTTAGCAAAGACTGATTTGTAACGATTTCGTGATATTGCGGCCAGAGAGCCATTGCGGCTAATCTGAAGATTGATAGCCACCTACGCAGGGATTTCTTATGCTACTGCATGGTTCGCGTAGCATGAAGTAATATTTGGGACAACTCAACACAATGCCATCTGATCCCAAACTAAGCAGAGCTTACGTACCTACCTACTATGGCAACCAGACAAGTGATAAACATAGTTACTCAGACAACATAAACTATCGTGCTCATCACACAAAGCTTTATCCTGGGTCCCCATCTAGGATAAAACGAGCAAACGAGGAACCCACGAACTCCAGCTTAGCAGTCAGGGTCACCAACCAGGAGACTAACAACAGTTTTTTTTAAATTATGAGTTAAAACAAGAGGCTACTCTAATTCAATGAAATCCAAAATGAGGTGGTAATTTTTAGCCAGGCGCTGATCCAACCTAGAGACAACAGTAATTACCCCCCTCCGTCCGCGCAGACTCGACCGAAATACCATGGATACAGGGGGGGGGGACAACGGGGAAATTACTCCAGACTCGACTGAATGACCTTTTGGCAACTGACAATTTCCGAATTTTTACCCTGGATCTGTGTTGAATCAAATGCACCCCTAGTTATGCGAGCGACTCACACTTGACCGGTTGAGTAAAATGGTACCCTACCCTGCCCCAGAAGAAAGATCAGGATCCGCGCCTGGCCAATAGTGGTCAAAGCGACTTTCAACGAGTACAAACACGAGCGCAAGCGTGTTAGTAGGTGTGAGTGTGCTGCTCGGCTGTTTGAGCAGTTTTTTGTACTGCTGGCCTGTGCCGAGTTGGTTGCCGGTTTGCTCGCCGGGCTGCTTGCCACGCGTCTAAACGCACCATTAGACTAAGAAAATTCAAGCATTTCGTTTTAGAAATCGAGAGTATACCTACAGAATTCCACCTAACCCTGATTTTCATATAAGTACCTAATTTCTTGCTGTTTCAAACCTTCCTTAGTTTCCCATAGAGCTCTTAATTAACGGCAATTGAACATCTAAATCGCTGTAAACTAATCCACGGTCAAATTTACGATGGGGACCCGTTGTCCCTATTAACGTTACGCCCGTTACAGACCCAGCAATTATCTACTGTACCGTACCACAAAATAACGAAAGTTCAGAAAGAAACTTCATACGTACCTCGCTTCAGCTTTACTCGAAGATTTGTCCTAGTTTAAAGGGCGTCCGGGTAGCGTATTGACGGGGTATTATTAGTATCCGGGTATAACATCTCCAAGCCATGGGACGATGCTGACGGACATCAGTGCACCTAGCGCACTGCAACGCCAATGTTTAAAAAAAAAAACTTATCTGACGGACGATAATTTTACGCGATAACGTCATAAGAAAACATTGATGACATATCGCCATTCGCGTTGCTTAGCAACCAGTCAACAGGCGGAACGTGACACGTTTTCGTGAGTGCAGCCGGTCATCGATAAAGACGTTATCACGTCAAAAAAGTATTGACATGTCCGGGGTTTCGACATTTTGAGCTCTAAAATCCAGGGTATTTACGCTTCTTGTTCTGGTTGTCAGTTTTTAGAGATGGCAACCCTACCTGAGAGGGAAAGCTTAACCCTTTTTGTGGGTACGTATTTTCCCGGAAATTTTTCACATTGCGCGCGCGTTGTAAGAAGTTTACCTACTGTACTCTTGGTATTTTGTGACTGTACTTACAATCAATGGTCTGGAAATACTGGCTTAATAGTGTTTCCTAATTACAGAAGGCAAATAGCAGTAATTTTGAAAATACACAAATAACGTTAACATATCTTTACATAGTATAAAATAAAAAAATAAATAAAAAATAAAAAACGGAGGCACTTTACTAAGTTCATCGAAATTCAATAATGCCTCCGACTGCATGAAATTATATAATTATGTAGGGGATCCTGTTTCCATCTTTTTTGTGCAGGCGGGTTTTTTTTATTTTTATAATTTATTTTTAGATTTCATACTTTTTAGTAGTTTTAGTAGTAGTCCTAGAGTTAACCGATATAACAACTAACTTATCACAGCTATTGTCAAATATTGAAAATTGAAAAAAGAATGGTTGCTAACTAACTTTTTTAGTATTACAGTCATAATCATGTTATACCTTTTTGAAATGCTTAAGATGAGCCCTTTCATTTGATACCTACACACATCAAAAGTGTCTAGGGATCAACATATATTTTTGCAATAACTTTTCTCCTGATTGATTTTTTTTTTTTTATTTCTTTAAGAATTCATCAAATAAAGTGTTTTCGTTTGTCACAGTAACGATAAACCAAGTCACCTTTGCATTAATAAAGAAATTTGCCATTTTCCTAATAAAGGGATTTTTGACATTTGAACCACTAACATTAAAGTTCGAAAAAAAGACTGAAATAACAGTTTTCTTTAAAATTTTATTGGGTAACTTAAACAATTAATAATCCGTATTTCTACCGCGAACACTAACAACACAAGAACATCGGTTTGGCATACTCAAAATGAGTTCATCCAAATCACGCTGTGGAATGGCCGCCCATGTTCGTTGCAACAACAAAAAAAGGTCTTCTTGCGACTGGATACCCTCCATATTCGGCAGAGCTCTTCTCTGTAGCATATCCCATGCATGCTCAATCGGGTTCAAGTCTGGCGACTGAGCAGGCCAGGGCAGGACATTGATGTTAGCTGCAGCGAGAGTCTGTCTTACAACTCTTGCGGTGTGCGGTCGTGCATTATCATGCATTAACTGAAATAAGGGACCGATTTGCACTTGTAGAGGAACGATGACGTCTGATACAATCGTCTCAGCATAAATTTGAGCGTTGAGGTTGCCTCTGATCCAAATCAACTCAGTTCTTCCGCCGATCCAAATACCCGCCCATACCATGATGGTTCCACCACTATAAGGATGGACTTCCTGGCAGGATTTTAATCGCTGTTGGCGTCCAGGGGTTCTCCAGTGTCGTATACGTCTTGTATCCGGTCTCATACCAAAACGAGACTCATCAGAAAAGCACACGAAACGCCATTGTTCTTCTGCCCAATTTCTGTGTTCAAGAGCCCATTGATATCGAATCCTACGATTGTGCATTGCTATAGGTGGTACCCGTAGCGGTCTTCGGGAATGAAGGTTCACTTCATGCAAGCCGTTTCTGACTGTTTGGTCGCTAATTAAGTTCCCTGAAGAGTGATGAAGCCTCACGGCTAACATCATGGCGGTTATTGTTGGACCTCTTCGAGTTAAGATTTGAATGTATCGGTCTTGTCTCCGTGTGGTGCAGCGATACCGTCCTCCATGGCGCTCAGCCACGGTACCAGTGCTTCGGTAACGTGTCCAAAGTCGACTGATAACACTCTGACTTGTATTCAGAGCTAAAGCCACAGTACGTTGCCGGGAACCAGCTTCTATCATTCCCACGGCTCTGAGCATTTCTTCCCTGCTTAAATGACGTCGCCGCTCCATAATAACGTTGGTTTTAATCAGTAGTAGGGAAACAGTAGCACTAATAATGTCTTCAATGCGTTGTATGTTTTTATATAGGGGAAATATTGACAGCTGATTTTCATCTTTTACTCGAATTTGATTCACAGTTCCTGATTCAAATTATGAAATGCACCAAAAAGGATCCATATAAATTTATAAAATCATAAATTTATTACAAAGCCACATCTCAATTTTAAGAAATCCGCATAAAAATGCTTGATCCCTAGACACTTTTGATGTGTGTATATTGCAGTATTCAAAACAACTTTTTTTCATTATTTTGACACCTCATAGCCGCCATGTTTGTTTTTTTCAAACGTCACATATCTAAGAACACTTGGGCGATTAAGATGAATCTAACGACGTCTTAATTGTATAAATCCGTTCAGTGGATTGTGAGATATCAGGTAATAAAGAATATTAAATACATACATTCAAACAAGATACGCGCGAAAAACATAACCCTTCCTTACAGTCGGGTAATGAAGTCGCTCCCGCTGTCTGTGCGGTCAGTTTTTTTGAACTACACAACGGATTTTGATGCAGTTTTCAGCAATAGATAGAGTAATTCAAGAGGAAGGTTTATACCTTTCCAAGCGTACGAAGTCGCGAGTGTCTTCTAGTAATATTATAAAACAAAGTCGCTGCCTGCTGTCTTTACCATTGTGTCTTTTAAACTACGCAACGTATTTTATTGTAGTTCTCACTATAATTCTGATAATTTCTTCTGGATACTTTATATGTATAATACATGCATGTTATGAGGTCGTGGGTTTGATTTCCACACGGGACACCACTTTGTGTGAGCCACAAATTATTGTTCCGAGTCTGGGTGTACTTTGTGCCCGTGACTTGTACGTTTGTAAAGTCACCCGCGACACAGAGCTTGTGGGCACAAGCCCTGTGTCGCTAAGGGAATCGTCTTTTTTATTAAAAAAAAAATGAAATAATAAATTACAAATCAAAAAACCGAAAGCAAAAATTAAAGTAATAAAACCGGACATGCTCAGTGTAGGGTTCAGCAACCTTGAACAATTACATCAGTAGAAGAGTGTATGTTCATGGCACATACGCCCTTTTGTTAAGAAACGCAGTTTTTTGGCACTAACTCAATGATAGTATATCCTATCATGTTCAAAATAATTTTAGTTTAAAGTATTTAATAATTATGTATTATTATCTTTGTGATTTTTTAATTTTTTTCATTCACATGGTTCAATAACCGCTCTGAAAGTTATATAAAATATTCACTCAATCAAAAATGTTTATTAAAAACCTTAAATGTTTTAAAAGACCTGTCGAATAATGTGCCAAACATTGATGTTTGCTAAAAAATCAGCTTCTGTTGCATGTATGGAGGATCATTTAACAAATCAGACAAACGAACTATGAGAAGTAATTTTTATAGGCATTTCTTGCCAATTACTTTACAAATACAATAATTGCATTTTTGAAAGATAGAAAAATTTGAAGTCCAGACCCAGGGATCGAACCCGAGACTTCCGTAGCCAAACTGGGGCCAGAAGCGAACCACCTATCTGGACTATGTTACTAGATATCAAATTCTTCTATCTCTTAATGCTTACGGGTTAGGCCCCCGTAGCGACATCTAGTCGGTAGTTAAAGAACTATAACGGCTTTTGTTATTGCTTCGTTACAGAGAGCATTTTAACAAATTATGATGACGCAGACCGAATATTGAAGTAATTTTTATAGGCATTTCTTGCCAAAAACTTTACAAATACAATAATTGCATTTTTGAAAGATAGAATTTTTTTTTTTTTTTGATAGGATTTTGGTTGCACTGATACGTTTTATGGGCTAGCGTGACAGTGGCGACCCACGTCTCTTCATTTCGTAGTGTAAAAAATAAATTTCTCGACTTGCTCGATTACTTGTCTTACTCACAAACTAATCAATACTTAAATAATGTTTACTACAAGTAAAACCGAGCACAAAGCAAGTCTTATTAGCTATAAAACAAAACTTAAACCTATATTACTGCACGCAATTTTGCGTGTTATACAAACAGACGAATATTTAAATTAGATGATCCATTTAAAGCTATGCGATGTGAAGATATTATAATTAGTGATATTTTTATACGACTACCTCAAACAACGTCACCTAACACTATGGGGGAGATGGGAAAAAACACATTCTCACTTTAAGTCTTAAAGAGGTACCCTAAAATTTTATATTTTTCAAGATTTAATTTTACTTTTTTGCCCGCGGCTCCTATAAAGATAAAGCAAATCTTTGGCAAAGCAAGGCTTTGTTGTGTATGCCTACCTCATAACAACTATCTGTGTGAAATTATTAATTGTACTCAAATAAATATGGTTTTTATTATATTAATATTAATTAATTTAATTAAGAAACTAATTATTTACAGCTTTTGTTTCATTGATTTATAATATAGTGTTGTCTAAATATTATATCTTTATTCTATTTAACTAACTCATAGTTAATTTTTACTTTTAAATGTTTTAAAATGTGATTATTGTTGTTTTTATGCACCATTCGCCTGAAACACAGGTTTTCCTAGTTCAGGCATAAGTATTAAGCTAGAAATTTAAGTAAACATTTGTAATAATTGTAATATCTTGTTATCTTCTGTTTAAGGAATAAATAAATTGAAAATTGAAAATTGTGTACAAAATTTCAAACCAATCTATTCAGAAGTGTGAGCTGTGATAAAATATATCTGTCAATCACAGTTTCCTTCTATGACTCATAAATATATAGATAGCCGATCTTCACAACTTCGTCCGGGTCACATGAGAGGGCTAGTATCTCCTAAGATATTCATTAAAATCAAATAAAGAGTAGTTTTGTTCAAAATTAAATATTTGTAATGAATAACGTGTTTATTTGGATACTAGCTGACCCGTGCCCACTTCGTTGGGCATAATGTTAATAATCCTTTTTTAGTACAGAGTGTTATGTTTTAATTTCTAACTGGCAAAAGGAGGGTTATACGTAGGTATAGTTTGTATTTGCATGCTAATACAAAATCTGAAAGTAACTCTGTCCGAAACAAAAAACATTTTCTGCGGGATTTGCGATAAACGAATTCCATGAGGACCAAGTCGCGGGAAAAGTTAGTTTGGTTATGGTAATTTTAATTGTTCAAAACTTCTCTGTAAGCTATATTGGATGTAATGTTATCATTTGGTAGCAAAACATATTGTCTATCAGGAGTTCCAACCCGAGATAAGCCAACATATAACTGCCCATGGGAAAAACACGGCTTTCTCAGGTCAATGCCCACCAGAGAGAATCTTCGACCTTGGGACTTGTTAATAGTGAGGGCAAAAGAGATCTTCACTGGAAACTGTAGCCTTTTAAACGGTATGGATAAATCAGTGGGAATCATGGGTATTCGCGGAATATAAGCCAGTTGGCCCTGTGAGAATGGTTGCCACGATTATATTGTCCCGTAACTCTTTTGTAAGCAGCCTTGTCCCATTACACATGTTGGAGGGGGCTCAAGTTTCTTAATAGCATGATAGGAATGCCAACTTTTAACACAAGGTCGTGAGGAGGTAAGCCAGAAGGGTTCAAAGAATTTAAAAATTCTTGGGGATAGTGCACTGTATCCTCAATATTACACACCGTATCAATAGACTTATAGTGTTTGACCTGACCGGGAATTTTCTCTAAAATGAGTTTATTTATTTCATTCACTGTATCGTTTCTGGGTGACACTGTTGCCCTAGAACAAAGCCAATGATAATCTCTTTTCAAGACCGGGATATATTGCGTCAATAAGATGTTCCAACCTGTGCAATATGTGTCCTAATGTCTCGTCAAGTTAATGTCATTGCTGTTGGTGTTAGGAGAGACAATTTTTCCTTCGCCAAGATTGAGTAGTTGACGCGGAAAGTCGTCATCGTCGTTGTCGCTCAAATGGGCTCTCATGTTTGTTCGTAAATTGAGAGATGCAACCGAACTCCATAAGTGAGATTTTTTTAAGCATGCTCTGATGACATCGGCGCGTGTTCCTTTTGTTACTACAGGCAGTGTTTGTCGAAAATCGCTTGCGAAAACAAAAGTAACGCCACCCATTACAGCATCAGAGTTTCTGAGGACTCATGGTACATTCGTCCCATATAATTAAAGATGTTTCTTGTAAAAGTTTCCCGAGTGGCCCATTTTTACGTATGGAACAAACTGACTGTTGCTCTAGTGAGACCGTCAGAGGTAGCTTAAAGGTGGAGTGTGCTGTTTTCCCATCATTAAACAGAGTAGCGGCAATCCCCGAAGAGGCAACGGCTAGTCCATTTCTCCCGGATTGTCTTACTTTTGCCAATACCAAATTTGCAAGAAAAGTTTTGCCAGTGCCTCCCGGGGTGTCAAGAAAGAAAATTAAAACTACTTTTTGTAACTTAAATATAAAAGTTAGACATATGCTGTCGTTGACTTTTTTGTAGGCATTTTCAAGCTCCACATCTTTTCTCTAGAACTCAAAAATATATCTTTCATAGTTAAGGCAGCATTCGTAAGAAACGCTTTCATTCGACCGTTTTTTCTCCGATTCACTTTGCAAACGGACTACCACGTAAAACCCTTTTTATTTTTCGGTTTTTTATATAACCTATGACACTCAGCAAAAATGTGGCTTTCTATTGGTGAAAGAATTTTTAAAATCGGTTCAGTAGATCCCGAGATGACCCCTTACAATTTAACAAATATTTACACACAAACTTTACTTCTTTATAATATTAGTATAGATGGATTAATACCATGTTTATTAAAACACTTTCGGAAATAAATGCATTATTTTAGAACAAATTTGATTGTTTTAAAAAAGGTCCCTACCAAATAGTGGGTCAACCTCAAAAGATAAGCATTTGCTGTCGCGTCCTTTTTTCAGAACTATTCTAAGAGGAACAAATCCGTCATACATTATTGTTGTGTAACTTTAACCGTTTACGCAGCGCACTTAACTTTTTTTATTGCATACACGAGAAAACAAACCCTTCAGCTTTATAATTTAGGTATACCCATACCAAATTACAGCTTTCTAGAATTAAGGGTTTTTAACCTTACCTGCGGACGTACGGATGAAAGGACATTTGAATTATAAAGGTTCCTTGTTTACTATGGAACCCTTGAAATGAACGTTGTTTTCAGAGTATGCGTTTTTCACCATCGTTGCTTTCCTGCTAAAGGCACCTTAGTGTTTTGGATAGTGATGTTGGTTGTCAAATGTCAACTGGAATGACATTACTGGCTTAACGTTCCAAACGGTAACCTATATTATGTCTTTGGTATAAAGTAGTTAAGTAAATATAAATATATCGTATAGCTTTTGATAGAGCGATATGCTTGTTATTGTCTGTATGCCAGCACGTCACTTCGCTAATAGTACCAAACTTACGTAGCTCATCAGACTTTAGTAACGCTTAAAGTGGAGACCATCAAGGGCAGTTGCCACCCCCCCCCTCAAACAACAATCCTTTTTTTGAGGAATTTTTACGTTGTACTGTCGACTTTCGATAGACAATTCCCCCCCCTCGGCGTTGAATCAAGCACAATCTCCCCTCCCCTCCGCCATGCGAGCGATTCACATTTGACCGATTGAGGTCACACATTGTCCCCTCCCTCTACGTTTATTTCTAAAAGTTAATACATATTGAACTTCCTAGCTCGTCTGCCTCTTGTGCTCGTCCAAGAAAAAACATGGAAACGCCATTGGAGACCATATCTATTGCGAATATTTCATTACATACTTAGGTACTTGAAGTTCAAATGTATAGGTAGGTAGAGTAACATAGGTACAGACGTACAGCTTTTTGGAGACCAGGTAGAGGCAGGTAAAATGAAAAGAGAAACTTTCCTGAATGAATACAATGTTTATTCCTGACTAGCTGTCCCGCGCAACTTCGTATGCGTAATTTTTCCCCGTTTTTGAAACATTTCTGGTCGCTTCTCCGCTCCTATTAGTCGTAGCGCGATGTTATATAGCCTATAGCCTTCCTCGATAAATGGGCTATCCATCAAAAAACGATTTTTTTAAATCGGACCAGTAGATCCTGAGATTAGCCCGTTTAAACAAACAAACAAACAAACTCTTCCGCTTTATTATATATACTAACTTACAAGCACTACTACCATCAATCATAAAAAAATCGAGCAGACAGGTCGGCCATGAAACTCTCAGTCCTCGGCTGTCTCTTATTTCTTATAACTCTAACATTTCGAAAGTAAAGAGATTCTTAACCAAAAAGAACACATCTGTACAGTCTGCCAAGGAAGTGGTCTACCAGTTTATACAAAAATCCTTTGCAACCAAAATTGCGTTAAGGTTGACATTAGTAACTGTCAGAATATTAGGGCAAGGGAAAATCAACCTTGTTGTTTATGACGTGTAAATTAATTTCAACGACCATATTTTTGGCGGACTGTACATGTCCAAGATCTCGAAGACATCACATACCGGCTCCTCGTGATTTTTTTTAAGTTCTTGTATTCACAATCTTACTGCTAACTGTCTTAAATAAAATAATTTTACATTAATTCGTTCAATACGACTTTTCAGGGCATTGGCTCTGACGGTTTTCCTTTCCAATTGTTTTCTTCTTACCTTTTTTTTTACATTAAAAATAGTTTTTTAGAGAACGTCAAATCAAATATTTTACAATTTTCGTTGAGGTTACATGTGAGATGTTCGATCCCTCGACACATTTATTACATGCCGGCATCCAATATTTTTCATTTTATTAATTTTCAAAATTCATGAATATGCCGAGACTTCGGCATATACATCACAGTAATCTATACTAATATCATAAAGCGGAAGAGTTTGTTTGTTTGTTTAAACGCGCTAATCTCAGGAACTACTGGTCCGATTTGAAAAATTATTTTGTTGGATAGCCCATTTATCGAGGAAGGCTATAGGCTATATAACATCACGCTACGACCAATAGGAGCGGAGCAGCAATGGAAAATGTTACAAAAACGGGGAAATTTTTGCATATGAAGTTGCGCGGGTCAACTAGTATTTAATATACTCTGAAAATGTAATTAAGTAGGGTAGGCTTATTTTTATCGGACTGCGGAAGAGGGTTATGTGTTTGTTGCGTATGTAATTATAGGTACAGGATGATTTTCAATATACTAATAACCTCCCGCTAGTAGCTTCTTTACATTACTAATATATAAATGTGAATGTAAGTTTGTTTGTTACGCTTTCACGCAAAAACTACACAACCGATCATCATGAAACTTTGTACACATATTCTTGGAGGTATTAGAAGTAACTTAGCATTATAAAAAACGGGGAAAATTTACGCAGACGAAGTTGCGCGGGACAGCTAGTATCTTTATAATCTCGATTTAAAACAAAAAACTACAAATTAACCCTCACCACCTATCACTTACTTTTGTCACACAACCATTTACCACACATCTGTATAGGGTTTATACCTTACCATAAACAACGACTATACTCCAGTAAAATAATAAATAATAATAATAATAATATTTATTTGCCAAAAAAATATACAGATATATAGTAAGTACAACAAAACATGAGGTGACAAGAAAGATAACAATTTGATATAAACAAATACAATTGTTGTTGCTGGAAATCTGTGTGCACAGAGTATGAACCCTGCCTCTTAAACTAGGTTATCCTGTGTCTTAAGAGACAGTGTTCGGCTTTTTGTTTGATGCATATCCATTTGGATGAGGTACAGTAAGTGGGGTGTTAGTCGTCGTAGATGTCGAAACATTGTTCTAAAGATACATGTACATGCGTATATTATTCCTTACTTACTATTCCTAAATACTAGTGTAAGAGTAGAAAAAGAGAAACAATTAAATAAAAATAAAACAGAATATATAATAAAGTGTGTGTGTGTGTGTGTGTGTGTGTGTGTGTGTGTGTGTGTGTGTGTGTGTGTGTGTGTGTGTGTGTGTGCGTGTGTATGCGCGTGAGCGTAAGTGTCGTCGTGTTTATGGATAAAGATATGGTGCGAAATGTTCATAAGGTTTAAATTAACTAATATTAGTTAGCAGGCATTCCGTTTGAGCGTAGTTCTGTTTTTGAGGCTTTGACTTTGTGTGTATTGTAATCTGTGATGTTCAGTTTTTTATGTTTTATAGTCTGTAGGTGGTCAAGGTCATAACTCTAAAAACAATTGGTAGGCGATTAAGGTGTAATATATTAAATATTTTCCAAAACTGATATTACTTACAAAGTTATTGTGAGTTATGTAAATAAGCCACGAGCGGTAATTAGTGTATTAAAAATCAACCTGTATATATAATAATAATAATATCTTGGGACAGTTCACACAACGCAATCTAATCCCAAACTAAGCAGAGCTTGTATTATGGAAACCAGACAACCGATAAACATGCTTATATATTTCTAAATACATACATATTATAGTTATATAACAGCCAGACACAGAATAAACCACCGTGCTCATCACACAAAGTTTTATCCTGGGTGGGGATCGAACCCACAACCTCTTGCGTAGCAGTCGGATACACTCCCACCGCGCCACAGAGGCAGTCAGTCATAATGTACATAATAAAACAAATAAGTAGTTCTTATTAAATCACCTTAAATCAAAAAAGATCACCATAAATATCTAGAACGACTAAAAAGTACTAAATATAAAATAACTAGCTGTCCCGCGCAACTTCGTATGCGTAAATTTTCCCCGTTTTTGCAACATTTCTCGTCGCTACTCCGCTCCTATTAATCGTAGCGTGATGTTATATAGCCTATAGCCTTTCTCGATAAATGGGCTATCCAACAAAAAATATTTTTTTTAAATCGGACTAGTAGTTCCTGAGATTAGCGCGTTTAAACAAACAAACAAACTCTTCCGCTTTATAATATTAAGTATAGATAAAAAAGGCAGAAACAGGATACCCTTCATATTTATTAGTTTTTCAATTTATTTTTGTATTATGTAGAATTAGTTAAGTATATTTTAGTCTTTGATGAATCGACGGAAGAAAAAATAGCATGTCTTTCTTCTATAACAACAACTGAAACAGCCACTCTGTCGGAGAGCACGTTAAGCCATCGTTCCTGTGCCTAATCTCTCTTTGGTCGTGGCAGAATTCCGTCCCATCACACTATAAGAGCAGAGATTAAAGTATTTCTTGCGTAGTTGGCTACTGATTTAATAAACTTACACAAGCATTAATTCCAAACCCGCTAAGTTTTATTTAAACAATAAAAAAGATATCATTAGACACAATTCCCAACAAAACATTTAAACGCAAATGGTTCAACCAAATCCAAGCAAGTTCCAACATTTAACAATTGCCGTATAACAATGTAGAAAGCCACAAACAATTAAAAATTCAACATTCACACCCGCACAACCGAAACCTCGAATTTTACATTTCACAACAGAAAAACAAACAGACAAATATTTCGTTGGAAAACAGCAAAATCTGTGTACTCTATACTAATGAATGGGAAAGAGACGGCAGCATGTACTTTGCGTAAGTAGAAGCGAGATAAATGTAGATCTATTGTGCCTGCCTTCTAGTAAAAGGTCAGTAGGTGAGTGTCGACGACCGTTCCCGCCAAAAATAACGCTGCCATGACAGTCGCCATGTTGTTATATCAGATAATATAGAATTATGTAACTTTTTATGTTTTTGTTTATATTATAGCTTCACTGATCCCTTTATATTGTGTTATTTATAATATTATGTGTCAGAGACATAATGGCGACGGAAGTTAGGCAATGTTATCATCGCCGGTCCATAGATGAATGATCATTTTACTAAGACCGTGATTTATATGTTATCCTACTTCATTTCGGTCACAATGCCTAATCTCATCAGAAACTAGACAACTCCGCAGGATATATTACCTAATTTGAAGGTACTAATATTATTAATGCGAAAATTTAGATGTATTGAAGAGACGCGGTTCCGGGATTATGTTCTGGGGCTCAGGAGTGTAAGCCTACATTTGACTCGAGAGGGGGGCATTTATATATATTTTTTTTAAAGCAACTTGGGATTGTGGTCCCACATTACTAGCAATCCTGTTAACCCCTCCAGCTAAGCTCTATGGCTTGTGTTAGGAATGGGTTCACGTCGGTAGTATAATGGCCAGGATTCGAACCGTGAGGTCGTCCTCACGATTGCGAGACCGATGCCTTAGACATTAGGCTACCGCCGCTTAAATTGCATCAAACGTTCAAGTGGTTGCACCCCTTGAAAATTCTTGAAGTGTCTGGGAGGAGCACTTATTACTACTACTGCCCTTGGAATCGCGCCTATTATGGATAGGTAAATGGATGTTTGTTATGTAGGTAGGTCACGCCAAAACAGCTGAACGGTTCTGGATGAATTTTACAGAGAAAGATTATATTCTGGAATAGCGCATAGGCTAGGTACTGTTTTATTTCGTAACCCCCAATAATCCATAGATAGGGGAAGATATCTCAGGGTGAGGATTTGGGGTTGAAACACCCCCAGAAATCGTAAAAAGTTCAGAACCGACGTCTTCACGCGCTCTCATAAATTTATTATCACACACACACACACGGTCTATTCCGCACACAATCATTTCTTCACAGTGCGCAAGAGCGCAGGTCAAAATAAAGTAGAACATTCGTTCGTACATATATTATATTACAAACGCCATGACTATGACAATACGAAAATGCTCGTTAATGCATTTTTCTTAAATTTCTTTATTTCATCTACTAGAAAAACTCTTTGACTAGTGACACATTTTTTTTCGTGTCCTAATATTTAGGTTTTCTATATAAATTTTTGAGAGAGCCGAACCCTGTTTCGTGTAATCTACCCTTAAATAGCAATATATTATTGAGGCAAACGTATCTAGCCGCAATGGAAGTAATTACAGAAAATTGTAGAACAGTTATTGATCTACTAACTATGTACTGTAAATTGGATCACGAAACCTGACAATAATAACATGCAGATTTGTAATATGACTAATGACGATACAAGTAGAAGTACATACATAAAATACAGACTTTTTAAATCAGCCGTATAAAATTTGGACAGGGAATTTCGGTTTCGGATGTTAACACATCACTGTATTTCGGTTGCAGAAGTGTAATTATTGGGCAAATGACACTTATGAATTCATGTTTCAAATGAGGAGCGCGGTGCGGTGACATTCAGATCTTTGTGGTAGCGCGGTGGGAGTGGTGAGCTACGCAAGAGGTCGTAGGTTCAATCCCCACCCAGGATAAAACTTTGTGTGATGAGCACGATGGTTTATTCTGTGTCTGGGTGTTATTTATCTACAATATGTATGTTTTTAGAAATATAGTATAAGTATGTTTATCAGTTGTCTGGTTTCCATAGTACAAGCTCTGCTTAGTTTGGGATCAGATAGCGTTGTGTGAGTTGTCCCAAGATATTATTATTATAGATATTATTTGATTATTATTCGATTACCATCAGGTTCACGACTTGCTCGTCTCTTCATTTCTGTAGATATACATAAAAGGCATCCGTTACTGACTGATCTATGAACACACAACTCAAACGGATTACGCTAATTTACGCTGAATTTTGGGAAAAGGATTTTCCAAAATTCAACCCTGAGGGGATGAAACGGGGGTTCAAAGTTTACATGGAGAAATAATATCCACGCGGGCAGCACTTGGCTATGGTTCTATTTCGGTAGCGTCAACTTAGGCCGACCCGACAATGTCGACTAGCGGAAGTACTATTCAACGTCACTAGCTTGTTTCAGAACGAGCTTGACATACACTCTTGTTTGTTAGAATAAAATCGTCATTGTTATTTTAGAAAGGAATGAGTGAATAAAAAATTCTACGTTTTATTTTTTTAATTTATTGCAATCTTCTGCTTGTGATTTATCTATACCAATATTATAAAGAAGAAAGATTTGATTGTTTGTTTGTATTGAATAGCCTCCGAAACTACTGAACGGATTTGAAAAATTCTTTCATCGTTGTGAAGCTACACTAACCCCGAGTGACATAGGCTATTTTTTATCCCTGTATTCCCACGGGAACAGTAACTACGCGGGTGAAACCGCGAGGCGTCCGCTAGTCTCTTATACAGTTGTTTTAATGTTGGCCGGATTGAACTTGGTGACAAGTGGTTGCGCAGATGCATTTTTTGGAAGTAAATGGTGACAGGAAGCGGGGGGCGGGGGCGGTAACTAAACCAAGAGAATTTGAGATGCGATTACGCATTACATTGTCATAATTAGTACACCCAGACTCGGAAGAACAATTTGTGGTTCACACAAAGTAGTGTCCCGTATGGGAATCGAACCCACGACCTCTTGCATAGTCGGACATACCTACTCCCACCACAATATTACTAACTCATGTTTTTTGTGATTATTATAAATTGTTTTTCAATCTTTCTTTAGTATTTACTTTAAAAGTTTAAAGTTAGAACAATTACGTTCTAACTTTAAACTTTTACGTAACTTTATATGTAGTTTTTTTTTATATTGTTATATTAAAATGTTGACAGTATTTTTAATCGATTTTTTTTTTTATATCGGTTTTCGTAAGTAATTTTGCATATATTATAGTGCACAAGTGTATGCGCAAACATTCTCACTTTCATAGCCCGATGGAACGGAAACTCAACACGACTGGAGAGAGATTGGGTGCAGACCCGACGTCTTAACGTGCTCTTCAAGGAGGAGTGTGATATATTTAAAAAATAAAAAAAAAAAATTTTCTTTTCATTACATTTCCGAGCATCTCGTCTCGATCCGTGCGAGCTTCGTACAGTCATACCATATACATATACGTTAAGGGAACGCTCGGCCGAGCTACATGGTAGGCGGAGTGGGAGGTGTTAGGTTTAATTTTCGTTACGGAATTTCTTGATTCGGTCGCCGCGCTCAAAGCCCGCGATAAAAGCTATGCAATAGCTTAAAAAACTCCGGACCAATGCGAATTGGACCGAGGTACATAATCAATAGTTCAGGAATCGAGTATCGCAGTTTTTAAAATAAACGTATCTTTTTTTTACGTTAACTTAAAAATTTGATTTTTTCACAGCTTCAAGGAACTGTAAACCTTAGTATATGGTTTTAATTTAAACTCGATACCTGCACGCGTTTTCAAGGTCTTGACAGACGGACGTACGGACAATAGTGATCCTATAAGGGTTCCGTTGTTTCCTTTTGAAATACGGAACCCTAAAAACGAGATATCTGCGAGGTGACAACGTTGTCACCTCGCAGATATCTCAACCTTCTCGGTCACCACTGAGTCACTGGGACCATTCTGAGACAATATACTTAGGTACTTTTATACCAGTAGTATAGTTTACACACAGTAAAAGTATACCCATGGGAGTTAGTCTATTTTAGTAGGGCACAAACACATTGCCCTTTCGTACGGCAAAAAGTCGACAGTGTGCCCACTGCCTACCATATAACGTTACAATGTATGTTTCTTGTTTGTCGCGTAAGTTATAAGAGGTAGCGTTTTTGACGTATACATTTAAATGTTTTTTTTGTTATTGATGAAGTAAAATATTATTCTGAAACGTTTATATTGACAGTTCTGTTGATATTTTGCTTATAGTCATTTGTTATAGACATTTCTTGCCAATTACTATATCTTTATCTAGCTTTCTTTAGCTCTTACTAATTCAAATTTATTTTAACTATGAATAGATGCCATGAGCATAGTGAAAGGGGCCACCCCCTTGTACACTGCTGCCCCCTGATGGGAAAGCAGGCATTTATTAGATGCAAAATAAAAATTAATAACTGCTTATTAATTTTTATTTTGCATCTAATAAATGCCTGTTTTTACCAAGATTTTTTTACTTTATTTTTCGTACCCAATAATGTTTTAAGTTAAAAGGCGTAGATAGGTTAAAAGCGCCCAGCAAGCGGCACATTGAAATTTAGACTATAAAAACCGAGTTTTTGTGTTCCGTAGCCAAAACGGCAAAACCGAACCCTTATTTATTTTATTTATTTAAAACTTTATGCACAAAGTTGTACAAAGGTGGACTTAATGCTAAAAGCATTCTCTGCCAGTCTACCTTATAGTTACGCCATGTCCGTCCGTCCGTCGACAAAAATACGACAGTAGTCTAAATAGTGAAATTAAAAGGAAAACTATCGAAAGAAGAAGAAACACACTTTTCGTACAAATACCAGTGAAAATTATTATTTAGTCGGTGTAACGTTGTCAGTCATTGTTCATACCATTTATAGTACTCGGGTCTTTATTCACGATCTGTTTTTCGTGTCCTTGACAAGCCCGTGCGAGCTGTTAAAACTTGTCATAATGGTAAATGGAGAGCTGCGCTTAGAAATGCATCAACGCGCAATAACTAGCAATGTGGGATGGAGTCCCACATTACTAGCAATCTTGTTAACCGCTCTAACTAAGCTCAAAGGCTTGTATTAGGACTGGGTTCACGTCTGTTGTTTGAAAGACCTGTCAAATGATGTACAACACGTTGTTGTTTGCTAAAAAAAAATGTTCAGCTTCTGTTTAAAATATTTATTTTTATTATTTAGCTAGCAAACTAAGTAGCGGCTACAATAAGACACCTTTCACCAAATTTCATCAATATTTATTGAGTAGTCATTGACATACGGACAGACAGACGGACATGACGAAACTATAAGGGTTCTGTTTTTGACATTTTGGGTACGGAACCCTAAAAATGGCTATCTGTAAAATCGGTTTACGGACTATAATTTAACGTGATAACGACTTAAGAAAACATTGAATAAACAACCATACCTGTGACACCCTTCCATTTTTTATTTCCAATTGTATCGCATGTCGCTGCAATCGCCAAAACATTGATGACATTGTAATAAACAACCATGCCTGTGACAGCTTTAGTTAGGCGCCCGACGGCTACAACACTTCAGCCTATCAGCAGGCGAAATCGCCATTCGCATTGCTTAGCAACGCATACATAACGTGAGCATGACGTCACAATTTTTCGTGAGTGCAGTCGGCATTGATTTATAAGACTTTATCACTTAAAAAAAACATATAAAACATCATAAAAATCACGAAAGTAATTTTAATCTGTAAGTCAATCGCTTATAACATAGACCCTACGCTGTAGAGGCTTCAAAAGCACCCTTTTGTTACCCCTACGTTACATATACAACACGTAGATACGGACAGACACAATAGCCTACTGTTTTTCATTATATGCCATATCATTGAGCCATTTCTGTATAGGACAGGCAGGATTGTAGGTACGTTTGAGTTTTTATGAAAAATGGCTGTTGGACTACGTTTAATGGCCGTAGTATTGAGTATACTTGCTGGTACAAGAGTAAATGGGATTTCCATAGCAGTATGCTATGGAAATCCCATTTACTCTCATATACTTATCCGTCATATCCCCTTCCCCTCGGACCGCGACAGCGTACAGACGTGTGCACGTACAAAGTCAAATTCAACTTTTTTATTTATTTCTTATTTTTGGCAAAAATTTAATAAAGTAAAGTCAGTGAAGTACCAGGAGCGCAGCGCGATACAAGAGATCGAGTCCGGCGGAGCGACGACGCGTTGAGCGAGACGAAACGAACGTTCATAATACCCGTCTCTGTCGCACGTGAGTCACCCACCAACTTCTATCCACGCCTGATTATTTACGCATAGCAATAAGTCGCAACTCGTATTTTTCCGGACATCAACAGAAAGTGATAACGAGATATTTTACCACTAGGCACTTCTTTCTCTTTGTCAACTGATCATGGCCACACAACGTACTCCACCTAAAGGAACTCCAGGCAAAGATCCAATCCAGCATTGTAGTTCTGAACCTAACCTTTCAACCCCTTCATCGCATAAGGACCAATTAGATGCAGATAGAATTACCATCCGTCAAAAACGGAAACATGGCGTAGAATATAGTACAGAGTTAAAATTACTTCATGAAGATCTAATGAGCTCAATTACTATCCTGAGAAAGGAGCAAAGTGATACATTTAAGACACTTCGGGACAGCTTAGATCAGATTAAGACTCAAAATGTTGATTTACAAAACTCTGTCGAATTCATGAGCCATAAATATGATGAGTTAATTGGCAAAATCGAATCACTAGAGGCGGAAAGAAAACATAGTCTCGAGTATATAAAAATATTCGAGGATAAAGTTGAGAGTCTTGAGCGCCATACGAAATCATCTAGCATCGACATACGTAATGTTCCCAACCAACCAGGTGAAACTAAAGAAAATCTTGTCGATATAATTAAAACAATAGGTGTTGTCCTGAATTCTAAAATCGAGTCTCAAGATCTCAGGGATGTCTATCGCCTCAACAACGCTAGAAATCCCCAGACTTCCGGCCCAATAACCGTGGAATTTACAAGTATCATCACAAAGGACAAACTGCTTGCAAGTGTCAAGAAATATAACCGCGAAAACAAAACTAAAAGATTAAATGTTTCCAATATTAATATGAAAGGCGATACTCCGATTTATGTCTCAGAAACTTTAACCACTAGGGCGAGGAAACTGTATTTTCAAGCCCGCCAGTTCACTAAAGCCCACAATTATGCCTATCATTGGACGTCCCACGGCAAGGTTTACATTAAGAAGAAGGAAGGGGATCCAGCAAAAAGAATCGAACATGAGTCAGACTTCGAATACCTAAGCAAGCAAGGGAAATGACTATTAATTTTAACTTATTACCAAATTGCTTTCCCATCAAATTTCTCTCATTTATACATTGAGAAATACGTTCATAGTTTAAGTTTTTTACATATATTACTATTATTGTCTTTCTACAATTTACTATTTTTATGTACTGTGACAAATAACACCATATACATACAAATTTACATTATTAACAAATCCTATACAAAAAACCAGCTTACACCTATACTACACTATATACACAACACAAATAAATACTACAATACAATTATAATACATTCATTTCAAGTCTATTATTGCACTTCAATACTCTCTAACCTAAACTACATACAATCAAATTTGTCCCTTAGCATCACATTTCAGCTTTATAATGATACCTATAATTTCTATGTTATCTTAAAGTCTAAACACGAGCTTAAAGAATTACTGTACGACCAATTAATGTACTCCACTTACTGGCCTTCACATAGTACCCCAGTACTCAATACTTACAAGTGGATACCGTAATCAATAACATGAGCTGTATTGATCAGCTCTCTATCTCTAAAGCTTTAAGTTGTACACCTGAAAGCTGCGCAAATCACGTTACTAATCCGAACAAACAATTAAAAATAATCACCCAAAATATTAGATCCATACATTCAAACTTTGACTCATTCCTAGCTCTTATCTGTAGAATAAATCTTGATTGCGAAATTATGGTATTTACAGAATGTTGGTTGAAACAAAATAACTCAATTCCATCTATTGACAACTACTCCAATTTTCAAACAAAGAAACTTTTAAACCAGAATGATGGCGTGGTGCTCTACATTAAAAATTACAATATGGACACATACACCGTCGAAGAACCGGCTCTATCTGACGCCAGCTGTTTGATCATAAAAATTGGAACTACTAAAGCTATAATTTGTATCTACCGATCCCCTTCAATAGTCGATGTAAGTAACTTTTTGCAATCTCTCGACTCACTGTTGTGTAATCTTACCTCATTTAGGAACATTGTTATTGTGGGGGATATTAACCTCGATATCGCCTCCGCTACACCTTCCCATCATATTTCGGACTACCTGAACCACATAGCTTTTCATGGCCTATTACCCGCCCATCATTTACCTACGCGAGAGCTGGCCTGTCTTGACCACATTATGTTGAAATCAAACATTACAGCATTAACTCTAGTCATCGAATCTTCTGTTACTGACCATAAGGCTGTACTTTTTTGCTTACAATTAAAAAAACATACAAAATCAATTCTAAGTACTATTACGAAAACAAATTACGTATCCCTTGACACTGAGATGAGAACTTTTAACTTCCAGCCCATTTACGAACTTACTAATGCTAATGTAGCTACCGAATACCTAATAAACAATCTGTCTAGACTTATAAGCTCCCATACCTTTATAACTAAAGTACCAAACTCTAAGCGCCTACTCAAACCTTGGATGACCTTAGGTATGCTACGTTGCATGCGAAACAGAGACGCTATGCATATGAAGTTAAGACACTCCCCAAACAATCCTATACTAAGGTTAACTTACTCAAGGTACAGAAACTTCTGCACAAAAATCATAAAAAAACTTAAAAGAGACTTTGATCGTGCTGAGTTAAGTAACGCGTCTAAGGACAATAAAAAGATGTGGAAAGTAATAAAGCGAGTTACTAATACAGATAAGCCTCTTACACCCAATACTGACTTACTGGTTTCCTCTTCTACACCTCAACAATCGGTCGACTTAGTGAATCAGTTCTTTGCCAACATAGGCAAAGACCTGGCTGATAAAATTATTCAACCCCAAGTAAGTCAATTAGCACCAGAATACTTCTGTTCTGCGCCCGATAACTTACAATCATTTGTGATGTTACAAACTGATGATACAGAGGTTGAGGAAATATTAATGTCACTCAAGTCGGATTCTGCCATTGGCTGGGACAATATATCCACCAAATTTCTTAAGCGCTACCGACACATTCTTATCCCGCTGCTTACGTATATTTTTAATCTCTGCTTAAACACGGGCACATTTCCTCAGTATTTCAAAAAGGCCATCATTCATCCTATACACAAATCAGGCAGTAGAAATTCCATCGATAACTATCGGCCCATCGCCGTTTTACCATCAACTTCCAAAATTCTAGAACGCATAATAAACAAACGGCTTATAAAATATCTTGAGGATAAACGGTTTCTTTCTCCCAACCAGTTCGGCTTTCGGAAAAATATATCAACATGTGATGCTGTAAATAGTCTTATAGACAATGTTACCAGGGAAGTGGATAATAAAAAGAAAGTACTGACCATATTTCTCGATTTAAAAAAGGCTTTCGATACCGTATACATCCCCGACCTAATTTCGAAACTGGAAACAATGGGAATTCGTAGCCATACACTTAAAATCTTCCAAGACTATCTCTCAGACCGAACTCAACGGGTGAAAGTACAAAACTACCTCAGCACAGAAGTAAGTGTCAATTTTGGGGTACCGCAGGGTAGTGTAATCGGTCCAACTTTATTTCTCATTTATGTCAATAGTCTCTGTAATCTTAAACTCACAAACGGCAAAATCACAGCTTTTGCTGATGACACCGCTCTCACCTTCTCTGGCATTGACTGGAACGATACCTTCTCTTCGGCTCAGAAAGGACTCAACTTGGTCACACAAACTCTCAATATGCATCTCCTGACTCTTAACACAGACAAAACTAAAATACTCACTTACACTCTCCGTAGACTCAACCAACCCCCAGACTCTCTCACGTTATTAGCACACTCTTGTCCTCTACCATGCTCCGCACCTTGCGCCTGCCCTAGCCTGGAACGTACTAATACTATAAAATATCTTGGAGTAACACTTGATGACAGATTGACCTTTATACCGCACGTTGAACTGCTGGCAAAGAGAACAAGAAAACTGATATTTATTTTTAAGCATCTTCGTCACGTGGCAGAACCTCAAATCCTCAGAACTACCTACTTCGCACTCTGTCAGTCTCTACTATGCTATTGCGTTTCAGTTTGGGGAGGAGCACCCAAAACAGCCATGCTCAAACTTGAACGTGCACAAAGAGCAGTTCTGAAAGTTGCTACTTTTCGACCCATTCTCTTTCCTACTACAGTTTTGTATAAAAATTGTGAAGTACTGACGGTCAGGCAATTGTTTATATTAAATGTAGTACTCCATCAACATCAAAAAACACCCTTTCAAGTGCTTGCCAAAAGACGCAAGGACAAAGTATGCCAACCATACCCCAGTCGGTTCACCACAACACAAAGGCTACTTTGTTTCCAAGGACCACATCTTTACAATAATTTAAATAAAACATTAAGTTTATACTCACTTACCAGTTCTGCGGTAAAACTCAAATTAATAAAATGGTTGCTAACTATTGATTATAATGACACGGAAAAATTATTACATATGGGACTCGCACTCACATAGTACCTATACATACTCTCACATTCACAACATACACACACCCACACCCACCCACACAAACACACACACACACACACACTTACATATTTGTCACAAATAGGAAATTAAGTTTAAGTATAAGTTTTAATTTAATCGAAACACCCCTGTACGCTTCTTTTGTTTCTTAATAATCATGTACAAAACAACAAAACAAAATAAATGTAATAAAACATAATATTAAATGGATCTCTCCCAGGGAAGGGCCCAACACCTTTAATACAAGTTGCTGTAGCAACTTAGCAAGGGTATTGGGAACAACACACAATTTGTACCTAAGTTATATTTCTATGAGGTTGTTCTAGTGTGTAAAATGTATACGTGTTTTTGACAATAAATAAATAATTTGAAATTTGAAATATACATCATATATGTATCCCATTTACTCTTGTACCAGCAAGTATACTCAATACTACGGCCATTAAACTGTGAAAGTAACTCTGTCTGTCTCTATGTCTGTTACGCTTTCACGCTCAAACAGCTAAACCGATTTAGATGAAATTTGGTATGGAGATAATTTGAGTCCCGGGGAAGGACATAGGTTAGGTTAGGTTTTTATCGCGATAACCGACATACACGCGGGTGGAGTCGCGGGCTAAAGCTATTCTATACTAATATTATAAAGAGTTTGATTGTTTGTTTGTATTGAATAGGCTCCGAAACTACTGGACGGATTTGAAAAAATCTTTACTCATCGTTGTGAAGCTACACTAACCCCGGGTGACATAGGCTATTTTTTATCCCTGTATTCCCACGAGAACGGGATATACGCGGGTGAAACCGCGAGGCTAATATATTATAAAGCTGAAGAGTTTGGTTGTTTGAACGCGATGATCTCAGTAACTACTGATTCGAATTGAAAAATTCTTTTTGTGTTGGATAGCCCGTAGTTAGATAAAAATGTAGCAAACACGGGTAAAATTGACGAAGTTTCGCGGATCAGCTAGTTTATCTATAACTAGCCGACCCACTCAACTTCGTCTGCGTAAATTTTCTCCGTTTTTGCAACATTTCTCATTGCTGCTTCGCTCCAATTAATCGTAGCTTAATGTTATATAGCCTATATCCTTCCTTGATAAATGGGCTATCCAACAGGCAGTTTCTGAGATTACCGCGTTCAAACAAACAAACTCTTCAGCTTTATTTATAGATATTTATTAGTATGTATATTTACGCGATTAAGACCCGTAGCTTATAAAATTCTTTAATACATATGTTTATAAGTTGTTTGGTTTCCATAGTACAAGCTCTGCTTAGCTTGGGATCAGATCACGTTGTGTGAGTTGTCCCAAGATATTATTATTATTTAATATTATAATTCACGATTTTAGGTACCCAATTTTATCTTGAAAATGTACATACACACATTTTCAAGATTTTTATTAACATTGTTTGTTAAAGGCTTTCCTACAATTAAATAATCTTTTCCGCCTCCATAGGTTTTTCGAAGTATATGACTTCAGTCAAGAAATAAAATAGATTTTATTTCGTTATTTTTTTTAATGACGTAAATCGAATGGGAACATGATACCTAACAACACATTAACGGATCGGACAGGGATTAAATATACATGTTGTATACAACGCGTTACAAAATGATGTACATAGCCTAATATTACTTTAGATAAAGCTGGTGTCACAGAAAGTGCTTCTAAACCGTATAATCTATCCTAATATCTCTAATCTATGCTCTCTCTATACTAATATTATAAAGCTGAAGAGTTTATTTGTATGTTTGAAGGCGGTAATCTCAGGAACTACTGATCTGAATTGAAAAATTATTTTACTGTTGGATAGCCCATTTATCGAGGAAGGCATTGTGTTGCAAAAACGGGGAAAAATTACGCAGTCGAAGTTGCGCGTGACAGCTAGTATTTAATATATCAATTAATTTATAAATTTTATAGGCTATTAAATCTATCATTATGACTACCTCTGTGGCGCGGTGGGTGTATATCCGACTGATACGCAAGATGTCGTGGGTTCGATCTAACTAGAATAAACTTTGTGTGATAAGCACGATGGTTTATTCTATGTCTGGATGTTATTTATCTATAATATGTATGTATTTAGAAATATTTAAGTACGTTCATCGGTTGTCTGGTTTCCATAGTAAGTATAAGCTCTGCTTAGTCTGGGATCCGATTAGAGCTTTGTGTGAGTTGTCCCAAGATATTATTATTATTTATTTTAAAAAGGAGGCTAAAAACCGTTTAGGCGTCAAAGAATTCCTCCCCATCGATGTCAACAGGTAACGTTCCCAGAAGGCTGGCTGCATTGCCACGTTGGATGGCAATGCTAATTCTTTGTGCCAAAAAAAGGCCAGGCCAGTTACGGGAGGCACTGATGAGACATCGGGAAATTTCTTTAGTCGTGCACTTGGGCCTTTCTACGTTGCACTCGAGTTTTAATAGCTATAGACTAATATAGCCTACATTTATTTTCGAAATGTACTCCGGCTATACCTAATTGGTTCTCCCACAAGACCTCGATCGTCTACAGTTTGACAGGTAACGACCTAGATTCGAAGACGAATGATATACGAAGCTGTTCCACCGTAAATTGGGAACCTATTTTAAATTTAACATGGCCACTAGCGCTTCTATAGATGCATCTTTTTATTTCTAAACTAGACGCCCTCTCCGACTTGCAAAGTCAATCTGTGAAATTTCGTACCTATTACACTTTTTACCCGACTGCGGAGGGGGTTTATGTGTTTGACGTGTATGTATGTAATGGTGTTCCTTTGTGGCACTATATAGACCAAGGCGTGGGCCGAGTTTGATGATTAATACGTTAATCGATTTGTATTAATCTTACGAGTGTCACTAAAGCAATGAAAATTCAAAATGGCGACGAAAAAAATAACGTCATGTGGGGTATCTTCGTGTAGGTATTTTAAAATCATGATGAGGTTTCTTAAATCATTTTTTACTTAAAATAACCGTTTAGGATTTATAGCGATTTAAAGTTTGTTACCAACTATTTTCACTCACATTTTCGGTAGTTACAGTTATAAGTTTTACTAAAAAGTATGAAATAAAAAAATATTTGTATAAATTCAATAACAAGCTTGCTTAAAAAAGGTAGAAACAAGATAACCTTAAATCATGCAGTTGGAGGCATTCATGAATACCAGTAAACTTACTAAAATGCCTCCGACTGCATGATTTAAGGTTAACTTGTTTCAACCTTTTTTAAGCAAGCTTGTTATTGAATTTATAATTTTTTTTTTTTTATTTCATACTTTTTAGTAAAATAAACCCCTGTTTTAGCGTTTTTGGCACGAGAAGCAAATGCAGTGCCGGATATACGGTTATTTTGGGTACCAAATATCTTTGCCCATTTGCCTCTTGTGCTCCTCCTGTTTGGGGCACTCCACCGGTGTCTTGCGAAACGATATGCACCTCCTCCCCCCCAGAATCCATGACCCAATAAGCTCTGGTCGTAAGCTATTGATGTAGGTATTTGTACTTAGTGCAGCGGTCAGCATAAGTTGGCATAGACGGAATTGGTTGATATATAGATGACGGCGGTCATACCGGATTCATTGTGGTACGTTACATATCCAAGGTGAGGAGATTAATAAATTACCACAAGCAAAGCCTCGGGGATTATGTTTGTTTGTTATACTGGGGCTGTAATATCGCACTTAGCCTCTTGTACGTACATTCCTGTCCTGTCATTTCTTATTCCCGAAGCCTATTCACTTCCAGAAGCCTAGCAGGTTATTGCAGGCCTCGAAATGGCGGTGTTGCTAGGAACTGTGCCCGGTGATCGGCCACGCATCCTAGGCCGTGGGGATAAGCGAGCTACTATTAAATACAATTCACTGTAGTCCAATAAACCTAATACAGTTTTTTATTTTCAGGAATGTCCAGAGGGAGTGGTTCAGGAAGAGTCATTTAAAGATATCTACGCCAAATTCTTCCCACATGGCAGTAAGTATACTTTTAGCAACCATTTTTATTACTTTTACTTACTTTAATTGCATCCCTTATTTTACCCGTATATTGAAAAAACATGTGATTTTCAGTTGAACCCCTACTCTCCTCCACCGAAATTCATTCTCCTATTTCAACCAAATCCCTTGTACGATGAAGAACGGGGAGTACCTACTTGTGGCGTACAGGTACTCCCCCTTCTTCATCGTACGAGCGACTCACACTTGACCGATTTTGAATCAAAACAATGCCTTCCCTTTCCCGGTAAATAATAAGTAATGAGTATTCCCATAACTTGGACATAATAGTATAATCTGCATGTTGAAGTAATTTTTATAGGCATTTCTTGCCAATTACTTTACAAATACAATAACGAAGCAATAACAAAATCCGTGATAGTTCTTTAACTACCGACTAGATGGCGCTGCGAGGGCCCAACTCGCGAGCATCAAGGGATAGAAAAATTTGAGGTCTAGTAACATAGTCCAGATAGGTGGTTCGCTTCTGGCCCCGGTTTGGCTACGGAAGTCTCGGGTTCGATTCCTGAGTCTGGACTTCAAATTTTTCTCTTTCAAAAATCCAATTATTGTATGTATATTCTGCATAGTTGGCTAAATGACTAGTGTCCATTGAGACTGACCGCTACGGTCGAAATCGTTTAAGATCACCTTTTTACCCGATTGCGCAAGAAGCAATGTTTTTCGAGTGTATGGCAGCCATTACACGTTTAATCTAGATCGAAATCCCGTGAGCGTGATCAATGATTGACTGTGTAACTTGTTGGATTAACGGATCGCAACATGTTACAACTATTGAAGTAATTTTTATAGGCATTTCTTGCCAATTACTTTACAAATACAATAATTGCATTTTTGAAAGATAGAAAAATTTGAAGTCAAGACCCAGGCATCGAACCCAAGACTTCCGTAGCCAAACCGGGGCCCGCAGCGAGCCATCTATCTGGACTATGTTACTGGACCTCAAATTTCTCTATCCCTTGATGCTCGCGAGTTTGGGCCCTCGCATGCGCCATCTAGTCGGTAGTTAAAGAACTATCACGGCTTTTGTTATTGACTTTGATCAAATCACGATCTAGATTAAGCATGCAATGGCTGTCTAAGTAAAAAAAAAGTACCTATGTATATTTGTTTGGCACGCTCTAGTGCTTACGGCTTGAAGAATTTTAGCTTGAGAGGTGTCGTACTTGTGAGAGTGACACTGAAACCGAAAAAATAAGAAAGAAAGAAAGAAGAGTATTCTTCTTTCTTTCTTTCTTATTTTTTTAAAAGAAACTGCAGATTTTGCAGTTATTCCTTTTAAGGGTAGATTACGCGAAACAGGGTTCGGCTCTCTCAAAAATTTAAATAGAAAACCTAAATATTAGGACACGAAAAACATTGTGTCACTAGTCAATGAGGTTTTCTAGTAGACGATATAAAGAAATTTAAGGATATGTCTTAATAGGGTGTGTAATGTTTGATATAATAACAAATGCTCTAATTTTACTTGAAATAACGTTCATATGTTATAATTTTCATATGCTATAATATCAAATAGGTAACCTAATTTCATATGATATAATTTTCAAAATGCATAATATTCTTTTAATATAACTTTCATTTAACCTAATGTTCTTTTGACCTAATTTTCTGGTCGAGGTCGGACTTGGTCGACGGAGCCCCGCTTCGCGGGGCTCCTACTTCTGGTTGGTTTAAAAAAAAACCACGAAGGGGATGGCGGGGTCGTAGACCCCGCCATCCCCTTCTAACCTAACCTATCCGAGTCGGGGTGCCCTAAAGTCCAGATATAAATAATATACTAAACGAATGTTATGTCAAATGTGCATTATAAAAAGTGTTCATTATATCAAAAGAAATTAGATAAAATGAAATTATATCTACAGTTCAATATGACAACTGATCGTTATATTAAATAAAATTATATTAAGTGATATTATGTCAAGTGAACGTTAGATTTTTTGTTATTATATCAAACGTCTTAATATGACCCCGCAAATAAATCTTGAAGTTGCGGATAAATGCAAAATCGTGCATTTTCGTATTGTCATAATCATGGCGTTCGTAATCTAACATATGTACGAACGAATATTCTACTTTATTTTGACCTGCGCCCCTGCGCACTGTGAAGTAATGGTTGTGTGCAGAAGAGCGAGGCCGGCGATCGTGTCGCTGGATACGTAGCGCTAAATAAATAATTCTCTCAGTGTAATGCCCCCTTAAGAAGTCGGGTTATTTATTTTGCATGACTGAATTGATTAGTTGAATAATTAAAGTAATCTTTTTATTAATTGTTTGTTAATCGGATTTGTTGTTATTTTTGTTCCAGATTCCGCTTTGTATGCTCACTATGTGTTCAAAGCCTTTGACGTTAACTGCAGTGGCGCCATCAGCTTTAGAGTGAGTACCCATCATCTTATTACAGGTATAAAACACAAAACTGTTTCTATGTCCGATATAGTACAAGCGCATTTTGTTTTTACATTGTAAGTGGATGCTCCTACATCTTGATATATTCAATCTCATGTATTTTTCTTTTAATATTTTTATCCGACTGTTTATCTCTTGTTTTTGCATTAGTCCTCTAATATGGTGTATAATACTCGTAATAATGGTGGCAGCACCTTACCTACTTATACAGTTTATAAACAAAGAAACATTATAAACATTGACTACATAGTAGATATGGGTTGAATATATACATATGGCTATTCACATAGCCATATAGCTCAATACCTAATAATATCAAACACATGGATTGATTATATATAATTATGGCTATTTACATAGCCTTAAGCCCCATATCTAACAAACGCATGGGCCGATTTTGATGAGTCATTCGTCAATCGATTTCTATTAATCTTGCGAGTGTCATTAAAGATTGCAATCGAAATTCAATAACCAGGCAAGTGCATTTCGGGCCACGCACAATGTAGGGTTCCGTAGCCCCCACCCCCCATCCAAATAATGTGGGTAAGAAGTGGATTTTCTGTTGTTTTTGTTTCATACTTACAACGTTAAATCTGCATAATAATATTTTTCAATGGAATTTGTACGAACATTTTAAAAGCTTAATATTTTACAAACGGATCCCTGAATCCTAAATTCGTCCTACCAACCCGTAAACGTTTTTAAAATACCTATCTAATGATACCACACATGATGGGGTAGGTGAGAAAAAAATCACACCCCCACTTTACATACAGGGGAGGTACCCTATTTTTTTTTTTTTTTCAATATTTTATTTTTTAACTTTGTCGGCGTAAGTAATATGTGTATTCGTGCAAAATTACAGCCTTCTAGCACTAACAGTCTCTGAGCAAAGGTGCGGACAGAGGGACTGACGGACAGACGCACATGGCGAAACTTTAAGGGTTCCGGTTTGCCATTTTGGCTACGGAACCCTAAAAAAAGGCGACAGCCAGACTCCACATTGTGATAGAAAATAAAAATTAAAGTCAACAAACTATGTCACGTGGGGTATCATCATTGTAGCTATTTTAAAATCATGATGAGGTTTCTTATATCATCACACTAATATTATAAAGGCGAAAGTTTGTGAGTATGTGAGTGTGTATGTTTGTTACTTCTTCACGTCTAAACGGCTGGAGCGATTTTAATAAAATTTGGTATGGAGTTAGCTGACACCCTGGATTAACACATAGGCTAATAAACTGCGGGTAACCCCGCGGGGCACAGCTAGTATTATATAGGCGAAGTTTGTGAGTATGTGAGTGTGTATGTTTGTTACATCTTCACGTCTAAACGGCTGGACCGATTTTAATAAAATTTGGTATGGAGTTAGTTGACACCCAGAATTAACACATAGGCTAATAAACCGCGGGTAACACCGCGAGGCACAGCTAGTTTTTACATAAAATAACCGTTTAGGATATATAGAGATTTAATAGTTTGTTACCGACCATTTTCACTCAATTTTTCGGTACTTACAATTATTACGTTACGTTACGTCTTAAAACTAAGCACTAAAAAGAAGTAATATATAAAAAAAAATAAAAACAAGAACCCGCTAGCTTAAAAAAGATTGAAATAAAACCTTCAATCCTGCAGACGGAGGCATTTTAGTAAGTTCACTGGGGTTCATGACAACATGATCGGTGCAATTCGATCGAAACGTCGGGTAAATAAAAGGTTCGTACCTTTAAATAATTCACGCGATTAAGACCCGAAATATATCTAATATGTATAAAAAACGCGAAAGTTTAAAAACAATAGCAGGCGGTTATTTTGATTTTTCATATTTTTTTTTGTTAATATTATATGTGGGTACCGCCACTGGGTATGTACCATAAAGTACTATCCACTGTAGAAAGACCACACCTTTCTGTTACATATTACATAAACTTGAAAAACCTTGTAGAAATCCCCAGTCTTTATACTTAATCCCCGGATCAGAAAACACAATATTTTAGCTTACGTAACCTGATTGATATCAGTTATTTAAGAATAATGTTAGGGGTTGTGAAACGTAGCACCCTATATAAAGTAAGGGAGAGAGAAGGGTGAGCACGCTGTATCTAAGATCAAAACAAGAGCATTACAGCGTGTATTGAATTGGAAGATTTGGTTTTACTGAAAGTGTGAAGCTAGGTCATTTTTTTTCAATTTGTGGTGCGGTGGGAGTGTATCCGACTGCTACGAAAGAGGTCGTGGGTTCGATTCCCACACGAGACACCACTTTGTGTGATCCACAAATTGTTGTTCCGAGTCTGGGTGTACTTTGTGTTCGTGACTTGTATGTTTGTAAAATCCCCCGCGACACAGGACTTGTACCCTACTGCGGGTGTCGTCTTTCTTTAAGAAAGAAAAAAAAATGACCAATAGAATTTGCACCATATAGAACCATACAAGGTGAGCCTCTCCGCGTCCCTTGGTTTGACAACTCTATACTAAGTAGGTGGTACATCAAATTAATTCTAAGACTCCGCTCTGGGCCAGAGCGGAGTCTTAGAATTAAAATCCCCCGCGACACAGGGCTTGTACCCTATTGCGGGTGTCGTCTTTTTAAGAAAGAAAAAAAAAAGACCAATAGAATTTGCAACTATTGATAGCCCAATATAATAAGTAACAGAAGGGTATCTGGTATAGAACCACACAAGATGAGCCTCTCCGCGTCCTTTGGTTTGACAACTCTATACTAAGTAGGTGGTACATCAAATTAATTCTAAGACTCCGCTCTGGCCCAGAGCGGAGGATAGTGCCCAGAGCCTCTGGGCACTATCCAACGGCAAAATTTGCATATCTTATGAAAAATCTACGTCTCCGAACTGTTTAGAATGCAATCAAATAGAAGATATTCATCATTTGCTGATGGACTGTGTCCGAAACAGAAGTGAGAGGGAGACACTTTGGAGGTGGTTGAAGATAAATAGACTGGATATAGGCTTCATTCAATCGATTCTGTCTCAGCCAGCTTCAGAGACTGCCAAAAAGTTATGTCATTTATTAAGAGTATTATATTTTTAATTTAGCATTTAATATAATATGCCGTGTGGTACCGGCTTAAGAATAGTACCACCCCATCTCTACCCGTGGGTGTCGTCAAGGCGACTAAGGGATTTACCACCGGAGGGCGGGCAGCAGCGTCCTCTGAGTATTTTAAAGCCTTACTGCGATCGCCAACCCGCTCGCCAGGCGTGGCGATTATGGCAATTACCCCCAGGGTATTGGGGAGACCCGTGCCCAGCAGTGGGACATCATAAGGGTTGATATGTATTTAATATAACTTGTACTCAAATAGTTTAATACATATTACGTTTAAGAAAATCTGTAAAAAGGGAAGATGGGGTTGACATATATTTCTAGATAAAAAGCCCTAATTAATAAAGAGAGAAAAAAATATATTAATAAGTAGCACATTGGTCGTTGCTCTAGTCATCTAGTGGTTAGTGACCCTGACCAGGAGATCAATTCACGTATTTAAAGCACTGCGGTTGCAGTTCAGTTGCAGTTATGTTTGGATTAAAATGGCTATTTTTGTAACTTTGGGATCGATCTCAAATACACTTGCGTCAAGTATGCGTCTCGAGAGCGCAATAACGACATTCTAGTACGGTGCTCAAGCGTTTTTGAGATCGATCCTAAAGTTACAAGAATACGAAACTGGCCTTTTTAATCGAAACTTAACTGCAACTGCACTGCTTTAAATACGTGAATTGCCCTGCAGACCTGTGAGTTCGATTTCCACACGGGACACCGCTTTGAGTGATCCACAAATTGTTAATCTGAGTCTGGGTGTACTTTGTGTAAGTGATTTGTTATTTTGTAAAGTCCCTGCGACACAGTGCTTGTACCCTATTGGAGGAATTGTCCCTTAAAAAAAAAGTCCTTTACGCTATATTTAATTAAGAAATATGTTATCAAATACCACTTGTAACAGAATATCTTCAAACTCAGGCGTATAATATGATGGTGTCGAATAATTGCGAAAACAGGACTTTAAGAAAACCCTAGAACTATTGCAAAGGAATGAATTGAGAGTTGTCAAAATGGCGGCAGACTAACCTGTCATTATTTTTACAGCTCCATGATTATCATGTAAAAATACTTTGTACATGCAGATAAAGTGTGTTGTTGCATTGAAAACTTGATACTGGCAAAAATTAGTCTTTAAGTAAGCCTGCGTAAAGACTAATTTGGTAGATAACTACAATAACAATAAATTATTTTACACTATACAGGAAATAGCATTTGCAAAAATATTCTGAAAAACAATGTTTCTCTACAATTTTACGTTGTCATGAATTTATAAACATCAAAACAAACATTGAAACTACATGATTTGACCATACAAAAGAATGACGTCATTGTTTTGTATTTCATATAAATTAGTACGAGGCGCATCGTTTTGACGTTTCTTAAAAAGACACTGATTTGACTTGACAGTCATTTACCCTATTACTGCCAGTGTCAAGTATTCATCATCTAGGCAGATTGCCAAAAAATTAACTTAATTAATTTAATTAAACTTAATCATACAACGTAAAGCAATAAATGAATATTTTCTGTACTTATGTAATCGGGTAATAACTTAATAAGGAATGTCTTAGGTCTAGGTCAATATATGACATGACACGACGGAGTAGTAGAACACAATCTGAACTAACTGACGAACAAGAAAACTTGCGAACAAGAGAAGTAACGGGTTAGGAACATGACGATATAGCAACACTGACAATCTAAACTAACTGACAAAACTTGCGAACCATGAAACATACTTAATAGGAAAATTGACAACTAAGTAAAACTGGCAAATAAGGAAGTTGGCGAATTCAGAAAATGTCTAATATGTAAACTGGTGAATTAGTGAAATTGACAAAGAAGGAAAATGGCTGGTGGTACGCGGACTTAAAGGCGCGGGTCTACGATAATACATACGGACATAGTAAATCCCATTTTCTCTCGGGGAAAATGCATAGTTTTCGTAGCGTAACCATCCATTTATAGCGAGAGTTCGGTAACTGCGATTCCTCCCATCGTTGTATCTACATATGTATTACTTACTATATACCTATGGGTATTATGTTTGTCTGGTTTCCTTTTTCATTTCATTTTCATGAAAAAAGTCCAGCTCTATAAATCTAAGTTGTGTGGGTAAACCATAAATAGAAATCTCTTCTTTTTTACCCGACTGCGCATTAAGGAGGGTAATGTGTTTGTATGTAATATATGTTCGTAAGCTTTCGCGATTTGTACACAATATAGAGTAAATATTTTATTTTAAGGCTAAATACCTTTGTTTATTGCCCGACGTTTCGACCGTATTGCAACGGCTGTGGTCACGGGTAGAGTCTACCCATTTTATAAAATTCTAAAATGTTTGTATGTATGTATGTATGTATATTTCTTTGGCACGTTCTAGAGCCTAAATGGCTTGATAGATTTTAGCTTGAGAGGTATCGTTAAAGAAAGAACTAGAAAAAAAAATAGATGCCTAATTTTTGGCGCCAAAATATTTCAGTTACTATTTTCAAGCAGACAGGTTTTTATTTATTTTGTAAAAATAATATAGATCAGCTTTTCCCCGCGGCTTCGTCCGCTTTAAGTTTGATTTAGAAATCTCGTTATAGAATTATATAAGCTACGGGTCTTAATCGCGTAAATATTTTATTTTTAGGCAAAATACCTTTATTTATTGCCCGACGTTTCGCCCGTATTGCAACGGCCGTGGTCACGGGTGGTTCAGCTCATTCCTTCCGGGGTTGGAGTTTTCAAAAATGAGTTCCACCAAATACCGAGAGTTACCTTCATGCCACGCGCGTCCAGTGGTTTCGATTACCACCCAGGACACCACTTTGTGTGATCCACAAATTGTAGTTCCGACTCAGGGTGTGATATGTCCGTGATTTGTATGTTTGTAAAGTCCCCCGCTACACAGGGCTAGTACGGTACAAGGCCGGTGTAGCAGGGGCTTTTGGGGTCGCTCACGGACACGCAAGTAATCTCGGAACATTTACCGAACAAAGAACATAGAGACCGACAGCCTTATAGCTTCGCGGTATTTCGGTTAAAAAAAAAAAAAAAGACCGAACGAGAATCCGAAGTGGTTTGCATGGGCGTATACGCAGGGTCATTTTGAGGAGTTTACCTGATACAGGTAACACCAGCCAAATGGATACAATGTACCTACTTTTTACAATTTCAGAGGCGGGGATAGGGGGATTAGGATTTCAACCTCAAAATCTCCCCCTTGGGTACGCCTATAGTGGGTTTTAATGGCGTGTAGGTATGTGAACCATGAATTGTTTCTCTCAGTATTTTATCTGTCCTTAGCTAATGCTTACGTCATTTTCTAGTTTTAGAGAATCTAGGTACCTGTATACTACATGTTTATAGAGGTATCGCCCGCATTCCTGCATCTCTAACTTTTCTTCCACAACTTTAGGTAACCCATTAAACAAAAAAAAACCAAACGGAACGATACCATAAAGTTTTTCACGATCGAGTCCTATTTCGTTGTTTAAAACTATTTATTGTATGTTTTATATAATAAGTATTTAAGATTAGTTATAAATCGTTATATTATAGTAGTATAAGTAATATTAGTTAATTTAATAGTAATTTTTGTCATTTAACAATTTCGGACGTCACCCGGGGCTTGGCTGAAAATCAGCGCAGTGTTGCGGCTCGTTGCCACAGATATGACGTGCAATAATTAATCACTGTACCTACATATTATAATATAGCGGACGCCTCGCGGTTTCACCCGCATAATTCACTTTCACGTGGGAATACAGGGTTAAAAAATAGCCTATGTCATGCGGGGTTAGTGTAGCTTCACAACGATGAAAGAATTATTCAAATCCGTCCAGTAGTTTCGAAGCCTATTCAATACAAACAAACAATCAAATCTTTCCTCTTTATGATATTAGTATAGAAAAAGATATAGTTAAAGGTACATGTAACACCACTGTTAATGTTATACATATCTGTGACAATAAATAATTTCTTCTTCTTCTATCTGGAATAAAAATCTTCATCCCTTTTCTCTAAAATCAGCTGCAGCGATAACGTCGTGTCGTCTAACTTCACGATTCAAACAGTAGCTAGAGCTAGGTTGTATTCAGGGAATAAATTTTCTCGCGGCCAAATTGTCCTAAGCGCCATGAATATAGGGGCGCTTACGCGTTTAGTACAAGGCAGCATAAATACTTTATAGGTACTAACATTTAAACTTTCGCGTTGCATGATTATAACTATTTATTATACGGGAATTAACACGCATTATACCTACCTTAAAATTGCTTGACTTTTCGACCAGGTTACCCCGGCCGTGGTCACAAGCGAACTTCGCTTGTGACTACGGCCGGTGCAACCTGGTCGAAATGTCAAGCTACTATACAGGTATATTAGATACTAGATGACCCGCGCAACTTCGTCTGCCTAAATTTTCCCCGTTTTTGCAACATTTTTATTGCTGCTCCGTTCCTATTGGTCGTAGCGTGATGTTAGCCTATAGCCTTCCTCGATAAATGGGCTATCCAACAAGAATTTTAGTAAAATATTTTTTCAAATCGGACCTGATATTATCGCGTTCAAACAATCAAACTCTTCAGCTTTTTAATATTGGTATAGATACGGGACTTAATCACGTGAATTTTTTAAAGGTTAACCATTATATAGGTACAATCGGCTCATGTTTTTGGCAAAAACAAATACTTCGCGATGTCCTGATGAAAAAATACTTTACGTAGTAGTAATTATGTCAACGTGATACAACGCTAGTCTTTATAATTAGGGTTCCATAGCCAAAATGGCAAAAACTGAACCCTTATAGTTTCGCCATATCCTTTCGTCTGTCCGCAGCTTAGCTCAGAGACTGTAAGTGCTAGATGGCTGTAATTTAGATTTTATTCTATCGATTCGTTGGCGTAAGTAATGTATGCATTAATAACTTACGCCAAAAATCGATAGAATAAAATCTTGAAAACCATTTTTTTTTTTTGAGGGTCGGTACCTATGTAAAGTGGAGATATGTTTTTTTTCCTCACCTACACCATCGTGTGGGGTATCATTAGATAGGTATTTTAAAAACGTTTAGGGGTTGTTTTATTTAGGGATCCGTTTGTGAAATATTAAGCTTTAAAGTGCAAATAAAATCATGAAAAAAGTTACTGTCGTAGCACAGATAATTTAATATATCTACTAGTAGTAGTAGTATATTATATAGGTAGTGAAATTAAAAGGAAAACTATCACAGCTAAGTAGGCTTTACAAGTTTACGAGTAATAGCTGATCAAATGAGAAGTACCTAATTTAGATTTAACGTTGCAAGTAAGAAACGAAAACAACAGTAAACCCACTTCTCAAGCCGCATTATTCGGGGGAGGGACTACGGAACCCTACATTGTGCTTGGCCCGACATGTACTTACCCGGTTTTTATAATTTTACAAAGCAAATTGCTTGTGGCGTATCAACGAGTGCCTACCTCCCCATTTAGTTTTAGCATTGTTGGCTCATATTCAAAATAGTTAAAAAACTAGACATTATTCGTTTACCATAATTTAAAAAGTAGGAAAACCATGCTAATGAAGTATAGTGGACTTTGAGCTAGAACTCATGAAGCGATTTTCTCCCGTGTCAAACGCGTTTGATGAACTACATTGTACGAACACGTAATTACTTACATACATATAGATTATTAAAAAGCTGAAGAGTTTGTTTGTTTAATCTCAGGAACTACTGGTTTGAATTGAAAAATTATTTCACTGTTGAATAGGCCATTTATCGAGGAAGGCTCTAAGCTATATAACATCACGCTACAGCTACAGCATAAGAGCGGAGCAGCAATGAGAAATGTTGCAAAAACGGAAATTTACGCCGACGAAATTGCGCGGGACAGCTAGTATAGATATACAATTACACGACACCATCTATATCAGCGGTTGTTTGCGACTTTCGCGGCACTGGCGGAAAACTTGATTAAAAACGCGCTTTGTCCGCAAAGCACCGCGACGTTGGCGACCATCGCCAACGCGCCACGGTCTTTCTGCGGACGAAATAACTGAAGTCTTGTAACCGCAAGTCTTGAGATCATTGCTCGCCAGGTTTGCGGACAAAAATAGCAAAAAACCTCATCCAATAAACAGGGTGTAACAGAAAGTTGTGGTCATATTCAAGGGTTTGTATGTGCCCATAATACTGTGTACACATACCTAATTTTATCAAAAGCGGAGCACCCTAAAATAATATTAATTATTTTTTCATTCGTTTATTATATAATAAAATAGTATGACTTACAAAGTTCTATGCCATAATAATCCAATCCAATTTTGTACCAGGGGAGGTATAATTCTTAAGCTATACGCCTTTCACTACTGAATTTTGACAAAAAGAATATAATATTTAACTATGTAATAAGAATGCAACCAGCTGGCACTATGGTAGGTGCAATACTGACAACATACCCTATCCGCTGCTAAAATTTGACCACACCTTTCTGTTACACCCTGTATAATAAGATTCTAGGTAGGTAGGTACCTAAGTATCTGGCTAGTTTAGCCGAAATCCAAATCTACTAGCAGAACATATTCTAAGGTTTCGAAATCCAAATCTACTAGCAGAACATATTCTAAGGTTTCGAAATCCAAATCTACTAGCAGAACATATTCTAAGGTTTCGAAATCCAAATCTACTAGCAGAACATATCCTAAGGTTTCGAAATCCAAATTTACTAGCAGAACATATCCTAAGATTTCGAAATCAAAATTTACTAGCAGAACATATCCTAAGGTTTCGAAATCCAAATCTACAAGCAGAACATATCCTAAGGTATCTACTTAAAATATGGTCACCATAACCTCAAAATTTGTAGCAGCAAAACATTTTTCAAGCTACCGCGATTTACCATGACTTCTTGGAACTATTCCAAAATACTGTACAAGTTAAAGTTTCATGATAAAATCTATGGGGAATCATATTTATGGCTTTATAGGTAGAAATTTAAATAAATGTGAATTTTAGTGTTTAATAAACCTGCAATAGGTACTTTTATTTTAAACTGGCTTCAAAAAGATGGTGTTATAAGTTTGTGATTTATTCAAAAAATACTAATCTGAATTGTATGGGGTTTTTGCACTTACCTCTATAGTACCACAGAATAAGCAATGGTACTACTTACAGAAGGTTCACTTCCTAACAAAAGTCAGGTTTAGGTATAAAAATATACCTAGACTCGCCAGAGCTACGCGCCTGCAAGCAAAATTGAAACTTATAACCGCGCGCGAACCGTGAATTTTCTTTGCGCGTCCCAGCTTTATGACGAGGTGCGAAGTCCGCACGGGGTTGTCACTTGAGAAGTTTTTGTATCTAGTTAATTTATTAGTTTTAAGATAAATAAGTAGATTAAGCATTACAAACTTTACAACTTTTTACAAAATTATCGTGTGTTCGATTTCCACGGGTGTAAGTAGATATTCCTTTGTAAACGTTATCCCATCCTGTTCCTAATGTTATTACTGAACAACTAATTAAGATTTTTTATTTTAACTAAGTATTATTAAGTACTTTAGGACCTAATGTATTAAAAAAGAACGACCGGCTGCCGCCGCTGTTTTCACACGTACTTCGATGACGCAGTGGAATTGTAAAAAATGTTAGTTCTGGTTCACTATTCGTTTTATTCAGATATCCGTAAACACAGCAATATCTTTTATACGGATTAAATGGACGTTTAGGTTTATAAGATATTGCGGGTGTCGAAAAGTAAAAAAATATATTTTCAAGTATGCGCGAGCGCGACGTGACCCCGACTGTCCCGCGACTGACAGCCCACTGCCATTCGCCCCTTCAAGTGGCGCGCTGCCCGAATATACCTAAACCTAAACCGAATCACCGACATTAAGACATATCCTTAAATTTCTTTATTTCATCTACTACAAAAACTCTGTTGCGCGTAATCTACCCAATGTTATGTATTATCAAAAAACAGTCTATAAAATGCTTGCATTTTTTAGCGCTCTTCTCCCGGTCTATTAGTAAAAAAAACTTTTGCCTCTATTCCAAAAGGCTCTAAATTAGTTCACCCTACTTTCCACCAGGCGTCGCTACTAGTTATACAAAGTTGGTAACAACTCGTCGTTAATTCCGATATTAACCGAAGTAAAACTTGCACCAATTAAATGTGCAATAAGTGGCATGACTGTACCCAGTTTATCGTAGAAACTTTACTCAAACTTCTAGGTAGCCGCCATGTTGGAAATTTTAATTAGTAATACTTACTTGAGTACCTTTATAGAGTACTAGCGGACGCTTCGCGGTTTCACCCACGTAGTTCCCGTTCCCGTGGGAATACAGGGATAAAAAGTAGCCTATGTTATCCGGGGTTAGTGTGGCTTCACAACCATGAAATATTTTTTTAAATCCGTCCAGTAGTTTCAGAGCCTATTCAGTACAAACAAACAATCAAATCTTTCCTCTTTATAATATTTATAGATTATAGAATACTAGCTGTCCCGCGCAACTTCGTATGCGTAAATTTTCCCCGTTTATGCAACATTTCTCGTCGCTGCTCCGCTCCTATTAGTCGTAGCGATGTTATATAGCCTATAGCCTTCCTCGATAAATGGGCTATCCAACAAAAAAATATTTTTTCAATTTGGATTGATTAGCGCGTTTAAACAAACAAACAAACAAACTCTTCCGCTTTATAATATTAGTATAGATAAAGACCTTACTTTACAGTGTCGGATTTAGATAGAGGCAATCCGGGGCACGTGCCTCCAGTGTAATTTCATTTAAGCCAAAGCGCCCTGGGTGGTGTTGAGTCAAGTGAAATGCAAAAAAATATGTTACGCGTCGGGAGTACGTTCCCATAATAAAACGTTGAAGAGGCGACATTTTATGCCCTGTGTTATCGCCTGAAACCCAGGTTTCTCTAGTTCTAGTATTATTATAGACATTTATGTAAAAAAATTGTGAAAATTCAAACTAATATTATAAACTAGCTGACCCGCGCAACTTCGTCTGCGTATACTTCTATTTATTTATCTATAGCGGAGTTTTCTGTAGACCTTTTCAATGTGTACAATACTTAGTGCATTATTTTGATAAATCTCGTAGGGTTCAGCCTGCGTTTGCAATGTAAGCGGAAAAAATGTAATTATTTAAGACATCACATTAGAAACCTCAAAAATAACAGTATTTCTCCACTATTTAATGGATGATAATATATGTATAAACCTTCCTCTTCAATCACTCTATCTATTAAATAACCGAAATCCGTAGCATAGTTTTAAAGATTTAAGAATACCTACATAGGTATATTATAGGGACTGAGAAAGCGACTTTGTTTTATACTATGTAGTGATATGAAGTAAAAAGTCACAAAATGCACGTCTGCAGCGAGTAGCACTTGCGCTGGCATTGGTCTGAAGTAGAGATGTTCCGCATGCAGTTTTTTTGCGCAACAGCGGATGCGAATGCAAATGCAGATACGAATATACGCAGCTACATTCAGCTTCCCCTCGTGAATGTCCATTATTTGAATGTTTTACTTAAGCTCTTTAATGTGTCTCTGCCTACGGATATCAATCCAAAATGAGATTTTACTCGATGAACCATCCACCATCCGCATTGATTGGCAGATGCAGATGCAAAAATATCTATAGGTAGGTATACTTTTTTTTATAATACTTTCCCTCCGTGTCGCATACTTTTGGGATACTGTATTATAATTACTATGATCTTTTTTAAAAAGAATTTATAGATTTAAGTAAGCCTATTGGTACTTTTAGCGGATTGCTGAAGGACGCAGATAATATGTTAATTATACTAGGCAGGTCTGAATTGCACAAGTTTTTTACGAAAATTATATACGTATGTTTTGTTTAAACTACTAACAATATAATAAATTCACATTGAAAATTTTTAGAATAGTTACTATACTATAGGGGGCGCCGGAGCCGCGGGCGAAAGGAAAGCTAGTATTTAGGGTGCCGTAGCAAAACGGAACCCTTAAAGTTTCGCCATGTCCGTCCGTCCGCAGCTTAGCTCAGAGACTGTTAGCGCTAGAAGGCTGTAATTTTGCATGGATACACATATTACTTACGCTGAGGCTTTACAAGTTTACGAGTAACAGCTGATCAAATGAGAAGTAACAAAATTTTCGTACAAATTCCATTGAAAATTATTATTAAGTACCTAGCTATAACGTTGTAAGTATGAAACAAAAACAACAGAAAGCCCACTCCATAATAATTACTATTATTCTTTTGGATGAGGAGGGGACTACGGAACCCTACATTGTACGTGACCCGACATAAGTAATTACTTCTAAATATTGAATAAACAAATTATTATCCCTTTTTCTATTAATCGACTTGTGTCCTCCTATCCCATAAAAGACAATAAAGAATAAATTGGCAATAGAAGTGTTATATTATGATTAAAATGCCAGATATCTAGTACATAACCGGCATAACTCATCTTGGCATGAAGCCAGACTATCTGAGGTATTTCGCAGATATCTGAGATACGGCTTTATTGTTGTTCTTTAGTTTAAGGTCAGAGATTAGCTAGAACTTTGTCTATACCCGGTGAACGGATTTGAATTCTAGGACACAAGAACTTTGTCAATTCAGTGTCTATATTGCTTCGGTTATTATTCTTGAATCAATACCTACTTGGTGCCGAATCTACAAATATTTCGAAGCGGTCAAACACTTGATAATATTAATCTTTAACTTTAGTGTTTTATAAAAACTTGGTTAAGACGTTAAGTTATCTAATGGCATTTGGCGCCCCTGAAACATGTTAATTTGCCGCACCCTGTACTTGGCGCCCGGGGCACAGACACCGGTTGTCTTCACCAAACCCGCGGCGCCGAACACACCGGTGTACAAGTACAGTTTAACTTCATGTGTGAACCTGGCGCATGTCAGTCGCTGAATTACAGCCAAATGCAAGGAATTAACAATTTAACAATTGGCCGGTTTGGTGACGTTATCATTGACTCCCTCCACTGCCTGCTTTTTGGTAGGATTATGGTACGAAGTTAGACCGCAAAATTATCATTAAAAAAATCGCAGTCTGTTAAACAAATATATTTTTCATTTTCTCTTTCTTCCAGGAACTGCTAGTAACCCTATCAACTCTTCTCCGAGGATCTGTGTACGAGCGTCTTCGCTGGGCGTTCCGCCTGTACGATGTGGATGGAGACGGTGCTATCACCAGACAAGAGTTGGCAGAAGTAGTGGTTGCTGTACATGAGCTGCTAGGCAGACGGGCGCCCCCAGGGTCGCCGGCTTCAAGGCTGGATGATGCTAAAGCTAATGAACAGGTCAGTTTTCTCTTTTGTGTCGTGAAGATGTGTTATTTTTCAAGAAGAGGTTCCCTTCTTGAAACCATTCAGAAACGTATATTTGGTCGACTTTATTAGTTAAAATGCCAAATTAAGTATTTTAGCCCCCCCCCCCCCCTGATCAAGACGGTGTAAAACCCCAAATCTATCTCGTGTCTGTCTTGTGTCGTGTGTATTAGGCAGTAGGGATAACTGGCTGTATATCCTGCTCTCGAAACAAAAGAAACTCCTACTGGCCTACTCTAATTCAAAAGACAAACGGAACCTCAATAATTTCAGAACCAATAGCAAATTTGGTTCAATCTATTCTTTCTCGATACCTAAGTAATTGGCAATGGATCGAACTTATAAATTTAAAACGCTGCTATTAAAGCTACTACCCACTTATTAGGACTACAGATCGCTCTATCAATTCCCCTCTTTCCATATCTCCAGGTGGATCGTGTCTTCAGGAAGCTGGACCTAAATCAAGATGGAGTGATCACCATTGAGGAGTTTCTGGAGTCGTGTCTAAAGGATGACGTTATTACTCGCTCGCTGCAGATGTTCGACACGGGGCTATGACGTCAGACCGACGCAGCGCAGCCGCGCACACCTGCCAGGTAAGCACCATTTACTCTCTCAAGAGCCTCAAGGTCTCTGATATTTTTACCATCATAAAAACTATCCAGCAAACTCAAACTCTTATCCTAGCACCAATCCAGGATTTAGGAGGTATGGGGGCAAACCTAAACCCTGGATTGCTAAGAAATGTCTAAGGTCTCCCACAGCAATTTCTGGATCTACAACAACTTACAATAGAGCTATGATTATACTTTTTCGCAGAAATAAAATAGATTATCTGATATTTCACTGTAAGTCTTCGACATAATTATATTACTAGAGTCAAGTGCTCCTCACGCCTTTTACCTGGATAGAAAAGCCTCTTTCTCCCGAAATATAATCCAGAGTAGAGTACGCCTGTTGGAAGAGGCACTGCATCAGCCAGACTGCTCAATTCGTCAAATCTTTCAATTACGTATTTTACTTTCTTTCCAGTAAACCTAACTTCCAATTCTTTTTCTTTTCAGGACCGTAGCAAAGCGCGTCCCACCCACCCAGCTCTGTCGTTGCGAGGACGGGCTGCTCCGGTCCGCTGCCGCGTGGTTCAGGGCTCGCAGGTACCACCAGTACCTCGCGATGGTTGATGACTTCTACTCACGCGTGGTTAGGCCAAGGTTGAGGAGCGTACTGCTGCTGCACTTCTAAGGTTGAAGGATCCATTTCCAAAACAATCAAGGAACCTATGCGTTTTTTAGGGTTAGAAAAAGCTTTTGGGGTATAAGAAACCTATTTCTGTTTTATATTCGTCAAGGGTTTAAAAAATTGGGGTATGGGAAACTATCTAAGTCATGTTTTAAAGGATTTCGAAAGAAGAAATTAGCGTTTCGTTTCCAACAACGAAACGGTAATTTCTACACTAAGATGTTGGGCTTGGATTGGTGTATTTTATGCCCGTTACAAAAGTGCTTTAAACATTCATATGTGGAAAAAGCTGATTTATAGCTGTTACTGGTTTTTCGATGTTAGGGTTTCCAAACTCGTGGTGGATTTTACAAAACTCAATTAATAGGCCACCAAGATGCTTAAAAAAATCTTATGGATTTAAATACTCAAGATTCTCAAAAATCTAAAGGATTCTGAACCCAAAAAGCTTCAAAACCCATAGGATTCTGATAAAACTATGATAGTGATTTAAAAATCTGTTATAGATTTTGACGAATCTAAATTATGGAAGTAAATTCCAATGCCCTCTAAATGGATCCTATTAGCAGACACATCGAGGGAACTGCGAGAAACTCGTGATTTTTGGCGAATTTCGATAGCCATTTTGTTAAAACTATTTATGATAAGATGTCAGATTCCTTACGTGATGCCGGTATCCGGATCCGGTTTGAACCTTTGAGGAGGTCTGACTTTCGGAATTGGGACTCCTAAAAATTGGCCATTGGGGCGGCGTAATTGAAATTTTAAATCCAGATTAGCCAATGAGGTCTCGATTCAGTTTTAGATACTTTTTTTGTAATGTTGGTGCTTCTGTATTGTCAACATCAGCAAATAACGTTCAATTTTTCATCTTCTTCTTCACTTGTTATCCGATCGTCATCCTATTTTCCAGCTCATTTCTGTCAGTGTCAAGTATTTATTTGTACCTGAACTAGAATCTTTTTACGGAGTTTTGCATTAACAACAAATAAACAGACATAAAAAAACAGAGCTAGTTTTTTTTTTTAACTTTACTTCAGGTGGGCATTATGCATACCTACCTATTAGGAACTTTTTGCTGATGTAGACATTGTGGTCGTTTAAGAATTGTTATATTTACTAAAAAAATAGATTTTAATTTTATATTGGTTTCTAGTGTCACACTGTTGTTTTTTTTAAAGAATCGAGACCATAGTAGTATGATTTACAAAATTACCCAAAATATTGAATTAATATAAGAGTTACGTAGCGTCTTAAAGCATTGATCCCTAGAATAACAATAAATAAAAAAGTGAAATAGATTATAGAATTAAATATTTAAAAATTATTTACTTAGATATTTGCTCATTTTTTTTTCTTTTAAGCTTGTACCTACCAACACAATTCTTTTAGTTTTATTAAATAATGGTATCATGGTTGTGTATCCGAACATTTTTTTTTTATTTTAACTTTTTTTGTAACTAAATCAACAGGGTAAAAAGCCGATTCCACGGTAACATCTTCTGGATATAATTTTGACGACTATTATACAAAAATATGAAAATTTTGGATGTGCTTACCACTATGATGATATTTTTCGAAAACAAATCTTATTTCTTTCTAAGATTTTTTTGGCTTTTTTGGTCCAATTTTATCGATTTTATAAAGATCTTTGATGAGCTTTGAAATCTTTTTGGGCTTTCACGTAAAAATGGCTTTTAGGTTTACGACAAACTTTTAAATATATTTAGAAAAACATCATGCATGCATATGTTTTTTAATTTGCAAAGGATATCGATTAATACTTTTAACGTTATTGAAATTTTACGAACAAACACTGCGCGAACGCTATTGGTCGATTCCAATGAGTAGGGACAATGGGCGTTTTTGATGTTTTTCAGTTTATGACAGTCAGTCATAACAGTGTCAGACATGTTATGACTGACTGTCAGACAGTGTCAGTTTATGATAAATAAGAGTTTGTCGTTTCATAGAAATTATTGTCTACGTTTGCATGGCAGTTTAATCGTCAATTTTGTAGTGAAGTGTTATATTTTGAATCATAAGGGCTGAACATTTAATTCCGGTATTTCTTATTTAGTGTCAAAATTATTAAACGATTTTTACATTTAGACAGTCCAAGGTAAATTCTTCTCTATGCCCATCGAATAAGGTTCATAATAGAACGCTTCATTATGCAAAGCATTAAGCTCCCGCGTAAACTGCGTCATAGGTAATCATGTTTTCCTCATTTTGTTTTTAATCATTGTTTTTTTTTATCAACCAATCACAAACGGTACAATGGCAAAAAAATAATAAATTGAAATCCACTTGGCTCTAATATTCAGCCTTTAACATTGTTAACATAGCCTGATAGATCAATTTAAAAAAAAAACGTCGGTTAAAAAACATTGACGTAGAAAACAGGACTGCGCTTAAACCTTACAAAATTGACCACTCTCTAGAAAGAGACAACGCTACTTTGTGGACAATACCTGTCAAAGACCGCACGAGTTTTTTCTCTCTTTCACGCTTTGCAGTCAATATTTACTTTTTATTAAAAATGGATAGCATGGTTCAGGTTTATACGTCAAAAAAAAGCCATAGTAAATTTTTTTTTAAAAAGCAGTGGAATACAGTGGAAAATATTTTTTTAGCAATAAAAAGGAATTGAAACGATTTGACTACAATGCAAATATACAACTTTTTATCAAATAATAAATAAAAACGCAAAATGAACTACACATTTTTTTATAAAAAAGACTAAAAATCTCCTGAATATACAAAATAATGAATTTCAAAACCTTCTTTCTGTATACAAAGAAAATAGGTAAAAGTCTGGGCCCGCTAAAGTTCACGAAAAAAGAAAATACCTAAATTTGAGATTTTTTTTCTTAATTCAGTATCTAGATCACATCACAACTGCCTGGCGGCTCAATTTGCGCTATTCACATTATGATTAGATACTTCCCTGTCCAGTCATAAAAAAATAGCATTTTTAAACGCAAATTGAGAGCAAAACTATTGATCGAAACGTTGTTGACTCGTAATATATAAAAACCCAAGCAATTATCTGTCATATCACATGTTTTAATTCGTTTTATTAATAAGAATTAGTTGTTAAGCTTGCATTTATTGATTAAATTAGAATTTTTCTGAATAAAATTAAAAATAAGGGCATTTGAAATTGAATAAAGTCGTAATAATGTCTTTAAAATGTAAGTATGTAAGTCGTCTTGCTTTTATTTATACGACGACTGATTTTAAATGCAACTATATACAAAAATAAACTTCAGACAACTTGCATAAACCACAAACAAATTTTTAGTTCAGGCAGACAGGTCTCTGTCACTTACTCTAAGTCTGAACAGCAGAAAAACATGCTTATAGTTGAAAATTATGTCTACCCTGTACACATTTTAACTATTTATAAGCAGCGATAGAATAGAATTCTCGAATAACAAGGACACCCTAGCAAACAGTACAATAATAAAAATCATAGAAGCTAAAAATTATTAATAATTTCTTAAATAGTTTTTATTGATAATAGCTACGTTGTGGGCTTTATTATTCATTTAGATACTATTAGTATTGCATAAACACTGTTATTTAGACGATTTTAAAATAAACATTGTCTTTTAATTTCTAATAGAATGAATAGAAGGTATGTAAAAAGAAAATATTTTAAAAACACATTTTATATGATTTAGTAACTTCTAATTAAGTATAATTTATTATATTACGAATCAAATTAAACTTATTTAGGAGTACGTATAACGTAGTTTACGTACGTAACGTATTCACACATTAAATATTGTCAAAATATAAAATTAAAAATGACAGATGGTATAATCATCAACTAAATCCTTTTATAATAAAGATTTTTATTATTAATTGAAATCGTCTAAATAATCGTTTGTTAAATGTAATACGACAAACTATATCGTAGTTTATTCTAGGTGAAATATCTTATGAATCCTAGTGCATAAAGTTATAAATACTGTATGGAAGTTATTGGATTTGACTGATTTCTTCATATGTTAGGACAGTTCTATATAGCTGTTTTTTCTTAGAGTCTATTCTTTGATTTTGTGACTCCTTTGACAGTAAAGACAGTCCAGTACTGTCGAAGAACATGATAAATATAAATATTTTTATGGATTAAATTATTATTTAAGATATTGTTAAAATTTAAACCAATTATTATGCATTTTTTTGAGATATTGATCAATGATGATAGCCAGAGCTAATATTTATTCAAACCGTACCTGCATAATATCGTTTAGAAGACAAAGGTCCTTTTGAAACCACATGTCAAAGAAGTCACAAAGAACTAAAAACTTTTTAGAATACTATAGTTTAAAACTTAGTCTATAGAAAAAATAATTTTATCAAAATACTATCAGTGTTGACGGTTGTTAAAATGTCGGTTTCAATAGTTATTTCAAAGTGTTATATTTTAGTTATTTGTTATGTAAATATTGTTTAAGAAAAATGATATTATTTTGTGGAAGTGGTTCAACGCGGTGGTCTGCGGCAGCGTCAGATATGCTCGGGGGAAAGTCGTAAAAGCGAGCAAAATAAAACAGATTGTTTATATCACACGCCAGAAACCTATGGCATACCTACTAAGAATGTAGTGTTATGGGTCATTGTAAACAGATTAAAATCACTGAGCTAAGACTTTTATTTAAAAAATGTAGAGTTCTAAATGATTAATAATTATATGAACAAGATTTAATATAAATTTAAAACCACAGCCCGAATTAAAAGGATTTTTTTATGCCTATCTTTTATAAAAATAATATTAACTTAAGTTAGTAAAGGCCGTGTGATTTTAAAACCTACAATTATCTTACTCACCGGTATACAACTTTCTTTAGCATTAATATCTTTAAGAAAAAAATAAAAAAAATAATCAACACCCAAAAAATTGTGCTATTTGTGTTTTGTTTTAAAAATACACGGCAGAATTACTATGGAATTGATTTTTTTTAATAAAAATATTGCACTTTAAGGACACTATAATTCTACGTTTGTACAGTATTTTTACCAATATTCTTCGAGAGTTTTTCCCGATATTTAAGCATTAAATAATGAAATGAATGCCTAATTAACTAAGTCGCTTTTTCCTTTTCGAGATTGTCCTATTAATTTTAAAGATGAAACCTGTCCATTTTTGTACTTTATAACTGATAAATGGAAAAAAAACAATCTATAACTATGGCATTTTGTTGTACTTTATTTACAGTCGGCAACATAAGTCGCAAAACGAAATCACTTTTAAAAAAAAAACCAAGATTGCGTGAAAAAAAAAACTCTTTTAAATTTTCCATTGACTGATCTGAAATTTCATAACGAGTTTTTGTGTTGAAGTGATTTAAGTATTTGTAAATGTTATGTGAGTGATGTTGCTGACTATACCTATTTATACTTTTTAAATGCAATAATAAGGTTACGACTAGATTCAAAAAATGTAACGTTATTACTTTACCCTTACTAAGACTGTTATTTAATTTATAATGTATTTTATTCAATATCTCCAGATAAAAAAAAACTGGAAATTTCAGATATGATCTATAAATAAAGATAAAAGAAAATATTTATTTCCTCTCATTCGCCGATTTGCATTAGGCTTAAGTAATTCTTTTTAAATGTAAGGAAATAGTATACCGAGTGTCAAAAGTTTTTTGTTAACTGCGCAAAAATTGTTTGTTATTTTTCGATTTAATCTCTATTATTTAAGCAAACAACTAATTATCTTTAAGCAGTCGGGTTCTTTATTTTATAATTACTTATTAACTACTATATTTTGACATCTTAATATAACTATGAAGTGTCCGCGTAGACAGACAAAAGAAGATTGAGAATACAAGCTTAATGCAAATTTTTGAACATGTTATGTTAATTTAATTGAATAATAAAAAATGTACTTTAATACCTCAGTATGTAATGCATGTAATTTTTTAAGCACACGTTAAAATCAACCTTATCTGTTTGTTTATATATATTTACTTAGTTCAGCATTTTCTTCAGAATTAAAAACATTTTTGGAACGTAGTTCCTTATATAATATAATTTGTTTGCGGGCTGAGAGGCTAGACAAAAAATGCGTAACATTTTGACATATATTATTTATGATTATGTAAAGAACAAGTAGGTTGTGTTATACAACGTGTAATAGAAAGGTGTGGTCAAATTTCAGCAGTGGATAATGTATATTGTCAGTATTGCACCTCCATAGTTATAGCATTTTCTTTTTGTTACATTTTTTATTTTACCCCCCCCCCCGCCCCCCCCCCCCCCCCCCTCTGGTGCAAAATTCGATTGGATTATTATGGCATAGAACTTTATAAACCATACTTTTTTAATTGTTAACCTTTTCATTTTTATATAAACAATTGAAAAAATTATTAATAACATTTTAGAGTACCTACTGCGATTTTTATAATTTAGGTATGTGCACTTGAATATGACCCCACCTCTCTGTTACACGTTCTATAAGTTTGTTTGTATTATTGTAAAAGGTTGTAATGTTTATTTTACCTATGCCAAACTGACCGCGTGTAATATATTTGTATTCTTTTTAAATCATTAGTAATATTATGACAAAAAAGATATAGCAAAAGGGACTATGCTCCAACGAGGTGTTTATAAGACACCTCTCTCTATTTTTGGCATATTCATACAGTTTCTGATCACTCTGATAGCAACAAGAAAGAATTAAAATAGAATCGCGTTATTATGATCTTATTTATTCTTTGTTGTGCGAATTAAATTAAAGGGATTTGAATTTACTGCCACATTTGAATTATGGAATGCAATTACTTCAAAGCTTACTTTTAGTACTTATGTAAAATATAATAAATATTATATTACTTAATTATGTGCCGATCCCTTTACAATTAAGCGTAACTGTAATGCGTGATTCCCTCCTATCATTATATTATAGGCTCATTTTTGGTTTCATTTTTGGGCATCTACTAGTGTGTGTAGGGACTTACTAAATCTTGGATTCGGGGATGACTAACTCCTTGGCTATTTATTTTAAACAAAATTAGTATTTATCTATTGCTAGATTATCTCATTTTGGCGGAATAAAGCTGACTTTTCACTATGGGATATAATATATATTATATCCCGCAATTGGTCTTAATACTGTGAGATATACCTTTTTACCCTGTTCAGTTGCGGTCGCTAAAAAACGAGTGGTAAAATATATATTTGTTGACAAATTGCTGTATCGGTCTGAAAATAGTCATCAGTCTATAATATAAATGATATCACAGTTTTAAGGGTTCCATTCAAAAGTATGATGAGCGAAATGAATTTACATCCTCAGATGTAATATTTAATAAATTATATCCCTTAGTGAAAAGGTAGGCTGAATATAGAATTGTAGCTATATAAATTGGTTGCTAGTGTCGGATGAGCTAGCCGGGGCCCGTGCCCCAGCACCGCCTTCAAGGGGCCCTAAATGCAATGTTGAAGAGAGCGCAAATGTCATTATTAAAAAAAAATTGTAAAATTCATATTTCTAGTGAAATTGGGCGCTATTATCATGTTTTTACCCCGTCCCGAAATAATCGATCTGGCATAGATCCGGCACTGTTGATTGCAATAAATACGTTATTTTATGCTAATTATATATACCGCCAAAATTAAAACTATTTCTTACGCGAAATATGTATATGTTACAGGTAAAATCTATTCGCCTGTATAAAAACCGTGTCATCAGTTTATATACATAAATACGTATTATAAAACTCCGTACCTACGGCTTTTTTATCAACATATTTATCATTGTTAACTGTCGACACCAATTATAGAATTTTAGTGCTACATGTATACCATTTCAGCACTTATATATATATATATATATATATATATATATATATATATATATATATATATCCCAAATACAAAAACACACTAGTTGGTAGATGTCTATCTATTTTATTTTTACTCATCACGATAACACAAATAAATATGATATATGAAATGAAATACTGTTATGACAGCACGGATTTCCCTTGGTAATTTTTCTTTTGTCAATTGAAGATTGCCATTTCTACAAGGCGTTTTCCCGCGCTAAAACAGCTTTGACAACACTAGAAATAATTTATTTTGTTATTTGTTATCTTTCATATAAGATAAAGTTTAAATACCCCTGTAATTATTACGGTGTGTTATTTTAAGGTCGAAAGTTGTGCCGTGAGGCGTTTAGAGGTGTGTAATTATTATAATTATGATGTAAATAATAATATTTTGTCGCTGTGTCAATACGTCCACGTTAAATCTGATAGTAAAAAGGTTCTTCATGTTTTTGTGTGTTTTATTTATTTACAATGCCATAATTACAAACTTAAAAACGAACACATTTTAAAACCTAAAATATAAATATCAAAAACCCTGATTGATATTTTTACCGACGTCATATTAAAATAACATCATCAGCCTATCGCAGTCCACTGCTGGACATAGGCCTCTCCAATTGCACGCCACTTTGTTCTATCTTCGGCTTCTCGCATCCAGCTCCTGCCAGCCGTTTTGCGTAAATCATCACTCCACCTGGCTTGAGGGCGTCCTACACTACGTTTGCCAAGCCGCGGTCTCCACTCAAGAACTCGTTTACCCCAACGGTTGTCGGTTCTTCGGCTAATATGGCCAGCCCACTGCCACTTCAACTTGCTAATCCGGTGGGTTATGTCGATAACTTTGGTTCTCTGCCGGATCACCTCATTTCTGATCTTGTACCTAAGAGAAACTCCGAGCATAGCCCGTTCCATAGCCCGCTGAGCGACTTTGAACTTGTGGACCAGCCGTACCGTCAGTGTCCACGTTTCGGCTCCGTATGTCATGATGGGTAGGACGCACTGATTAAAGACATGAAGAAGATGTCTTTAGACATTGTGAGATCGACGATGAGAAGACTTGACGTAGCTTACCAAACGCTGCCCAACCCAACCGAATTCTCCTGTTCACCTCGTCCTCGAAGTTGTTTCTACCTAACTGCAATGACTGCCCGAGGTACACATATTTTTGAACAACTTCGAGAACGGCGCCGTGCACCGCTGTCGGTTCCGGTAGTACATGTTCATTGAACATGACCTTGGTTTTATCCAAGTTCATCCGTAGGCCGATGCGTACAGAGGAGTCAGCCAGGTCATTCAGCATCCGTTGCAGGTCCTGCAGCGTTTCCGCCATGATGACAATGTCATCTGCAAATCGCAAGTGAGAAATGTATTCACCATTGACGTTGATGCCCCGCCCTTTCCAGTGCAGCGTCTTGAACATATCCTCCATTGCATTTGTGAACAGTTTCGGGGAAATAACGTCCCCTTGCCTCACTCCTCGATGCAATGGTATAGGTTTTGTTTGCTGATTCTGTACTTGGACGGACATGGTGGCGGCTTCGTAGAGACATCTCATCACTTGGATATATCGCCAATCTACTTGGCATCGCTGCAGAGACTCCAGAACGGACCAGAATTCAATGGAGTCAAAGGCCTTCTCATAGTCCACGAATGCTAGACACAGGGGCTGATTATACACCTGGGTCTTTTGTATAATCTGCCGCACTGTGTGGATGTGGTCTATGGTGCCATATCCGCTCCGAAATCCAGCCTGTTCCGGTGGTTGGAATTCGTCAAGTCTTCGCGCAAGGCGGTTCGTGATGACTCTTGAAAACAGCTTATAGACGTGGCTTAGAAGAGAAATAGGTCGGTAGTTCTTCAGCCGGGTCTTGTCTCCTTTTTTGAAGAACAAGACGACTACGCTTCTACTCCACGCCTCCGGAGTTCTCCCTTCAAACAGGACAGCATTAAAAAGCTTTTGGAGCTCCCTCAGTACGGGTTTACCTCCAGCTTTTAACAGCTCTGTTGTAACGCCATCCTCTCCAGGGGCTTTTCCATTTTTCAGCTGTTTAAGAGCCAGCACGATTTCGTCAATGTTGACTTCTGGCAGTTCTTCGGTGTAGTGGCGTGTTAGAGTGGCTCTAGGACCCTCATTTTCAGGATCAGGTCGAGATGCATGCGAAGCGTATAACCGGCCATAGAAGCCTTCCACTTCGGAGAGGACTGCCGACTTCGAAGAAACGACTTCTCCACTTGCTGTGGTCAACTTCGTCAGGTGGCTTCTTCCAAGAGATTGTACGAACACTTTTGACCCCCGGTTCTGCTCGATCGCTCTTTTAATCAAAAGAGTGTTGGAGCACCGAAGGTCGTGTCGTATATCATGGTTTGGAGCATATCATGGTTTGGAGCTGAGTAGGTCGAAGCCTGGACCTCATCAGACGGGCACGTTCCGCCTTGAAGTCGATATTCAGAGAGCCTCGGACAAGTCGGTGATCACTACCGGTATTAAGCCTGTTGATCACGGTGACGTCTCTGAATATATGCTTTTTGTCCGTCATGATGAAGTCGATCACGTTTTTCGTCACAGTGTCGGGACTTTGCCACGTCCACTTCCTTTGGGGCCGTTTCTTGAAAAAGGAGTTCATCAAGACGAGCCCCTCCCGTTCGAGGAAGTTGACTAGCATTTGCCCCCTATGATTTCTGCTTCCAAATCCATGGGATCCTACTACCAATTCGCTGCAATTTTGTACTGCCACTTTAGCGTTGAAGTCCCCCATAACAACGTTGTAGTGGGTCTTAGTGGTGGAGTGGAGGGCCCTCGATATGTCATCGAACATATCCTCCACTTCGTCGTCTGGATGTGCCAAGGTCGGTGCGTACACTTGCACTACCTTGAGGCTATACCTCTCGGTGAGCTTGATAATGAGGTACGCTACCCTGTTCGACACGCTAGACATTTCCACAACGTTGTCAGAAAGGGACTTATTTACCAGAAACCCAACACCACCTTGTGATTTTTCGTCTCCCTCGCGGAAGTACATAAGGTGGCCTGACTCGAGGGTTATGGTGTCCTCTCCCTCTCTTCGGACTTCACTTAACCCGAGGATATGCCACCTAATCTTCCCAAGTTCCACCTCAAGTTGTGCCAGATGCGAGTCTAGCCGTAGCATGCGTCCGTTATACGTCGCCAGGGTCAGTCGATTGTGGTGGCCTTCCGTAGCCCGGAGATTCTTAGCACCCCCCGCCACGCCGTTACCGTGGACGCCACCATGTCCAGGAATAGCGTGACTTCCGGGAACTGGGGGCCGTGGCCTTAGTGCTTTGTGCATTTGGGGTAATGCCCATAATCGCCACGCTGGGCAGGCGGGTTGGCTATCGCAGGGCGTAGCTCTCGCATCAGTGACGATGCTGCCCGTCACTGACCTATTACTTTAGCTACGCCCTAAATTGGGATGGTTATACCGCCACCAGCCGGTCGCCAGAGCCTCGTTCGTTGTACAGCAGGATGTACCGCGTGCAGGTGAGGTTGGCTTGGAGCGAAAGATGGTAATGCGCCCCCTTAAATCCTTGTTGTTTAAACTAAACAAATATCGTTTTCGTAAAAAACATGCGCAAGTCACAACTAACTTCAGACCGGCCGGCCTAGTAAAATTAAAATAATAACTGCGTCCCTCAGCAATTAACTAAAAGTACCAGTACACTAATATACTTCTATCTATAAATTATTTTTAATAACGATCCAAGTAATCTTAACAGGCTGTCCCAATATCTTGTGTTTAATGTTTTATCTACAACATTTTAATAAATTATTGAAATGTTGTAGATTGAAGAATCCCAGCATTTGTTTTTAGAGACCGTGGATAAGTATTAGTGGAACCTTTACTTCACGTACCTATTCAATTGAGACCACTACGTTCCCAGACTGATGAAAAGTCAGCCGTGTTGTACCAGTGCCGAATGACTGATTATAAGTATATGGCAGTTCTTTGCACTCCGGCCATGGTGTTTGAGGTGGCTATACATGGTTGTATGTATCCACAGATAAACACCCAGTTGTCCGACGCACAGCACAGATCCATCCAGGGCGGTGGACAACAGGTAACTTGTTAGAGCCGATAACTCACCTGGTGTCTGCGGTTGCTGGACTACAAGTCGACGTTGCTTACCTTGATTTCCGAAAGGCGTTCGACACAGTTTATAGTGACATAACAACTTTTCAAGCTGGCCAGTGTAGGTTGCACCCCACACACACGGTCGTTTTTTGCCTCTTACCTACAGGACAGATGTCAATACGTCGACTGTGGCGGATACCTTTCGGATCCCTACCCGACGAGATCTAGTGTGAGTCAGGGCAGCATTTTAGGGCCTCTCTTGTTTTTCCTGACGATTAACGACTTACTAAAGACCTGAAACTTGTTCTAGAATTAAAAAATAGTGTAGACCATACTTTATTACAACAGGATACATAGTCAGTAGCGTCATAAGATGGAGCCAAGAAAACTGACTGTACTTCAACATTTACTCGAGCGCGCGCCCCGAACCATTGCCAGTACTTAATGGACAGGACTCTGCCACAGCGCCTCACTGAGGTAAAAGACTTAGGCGTACTCATCACCTGGGATATACAATTTAGGCAGCATATCCTAGATGTATGCAAGAAAGCATACCGAAATTCAGGGTTGGTTTTGCGCTAGCTAATAACTTCACCAACATTGGAGCTCTGAAAGCGCTGTACGAGGTACTCATAAAAAGTCGCATAAAGTGCAAGGCGGTAATATGGTCACCTAATGGAGACAATTATGCATTATTTTGTTATGATAAATTAGTTGTAAGTTGCAGTTCAGTGTAATTATTTTTAATTAAACGTTACATTTTATGGTTTTCCTTCCATTTATGGTGTTAAGTTCCTTTATGGACTCTTTCGATTGGTATTATAAAAATACAGAATGTTTCTTTTTTCTTATTAAGCGGTCTGGACAAGCGATTATTTAATATTCTTTGAATGCAGTTCGAATTATATTTAAAATAAAAAAACCGGGCATTGCATGTCTGGCCACGCATAATATAGGGTTCCGTAGTCCACCCCCCCCCCCCCCCCACATCCTAATAATGTGAGAAGTGGGTTTTTATCCGAAACATATTTTTTTAAGATTTTATTTTTTTACTTTTTCGGCATAAGTAAGGGTTGCGTTTTGCCATTTTGGCTACGGAACCCTAAAAAGTCTTCTTTCCGTAAAATGCTCTATCTACAATATTTATGGTACTTTCCCTCCGTGTGGCATAGTTTTTGAACATTCTGTTTAAAAAACACAAAAGGTTTTTACCAATGTCAAACCGTCCAATGAATGTGCCCCAAACCATTTTTTTAAGAAAGGCAATAATGCGAAGATGGTTAAAACTCCCGCCAGGTGTACGCTATTAACTAGTATGAGGTTTTATTATTTTATTATATGTTCTACCTACTTAAAAAAAACGACCTACATACTTAAAATAAATAAATCTATAAATACTTGAATATCACAGATATGATACAGAAGATAATAAAGAAACACTTCCATAGGCTTTCACCGTTATGCTGAAAACTGAATATATTTAAATAAATACATAATAACTGTAAAAAGTTTATTATTTTTTAACATTATGACTTTTCCTGCCGACTGTACCTGCAGGTACTGGACGTTTTTTGTTCATGATCTGAAATTTAATTTTAAATTATCCGAGGTTATAAAAATACCTACTCATTTATGCTGAGATTTTTTATTTTATAAGTAATCAAAGAATATAAGTACTCTCTACCGAGAGGTTATAAAACTGTATTGACTGCAAATAGTAGTAAACTTTTTAAATTCATTAATCTAAAAAGATGGAAAAACTAAACGTAAAATGTAATCAGCTGATGTTGCAGATAAATGTCAATTGGCTGCGTTCCATTCTATTATAAGATTTTTTCTTTTCTACATCATAAGCATGTTTATATCATCCGGTCTCTCTAGCATGTATTAAAACTGCGTTATGTGTCTCTTTCTACCCATGCTAGTAAACACTATTAATTTGTTTACTAAGTTTTCACCTCTCACTTTTCACTAATGTCACTTTCATTGAATCGACTTAAAAAAAACTGATTGTTTTGGTAAACATTATTTTTTTCCAATAAAATGTCCAAAAACGCTCACGTAGTGGACGGAGAAGCTTCAGAATCTGATACAGAAATTGAAATTGGAAAATCTCCGGTTAGTGTAACCGATAGGACTCGAATAGGACTTAAAAACTTGAAACCTGTGCGTTGGCTTTATCTAGCACATAAATTAAAAAAAAAAGTCCATAGATGGAATAAAATTTAAATTTTTTGTATTGTGTTATTTGATTTATATTCTGTAATAAAGACAAAACAAAAATAATACATTAAATCATTTTTAGGAGTTAGAAACATCTGCTAAAGCTGAGGCTTTTGTGATAGCCGGAGAAGCACCTGAATCTGATGATGGTAATGTTACTTTTATATATTTTTTAAGTATTTTTTTTTTTATATTTAACATACAGTTTTTTCTTTATGAATACAACTCTCACAGTAGGGAAATAATCCTAGGATTTCACGGAAGGTCACAAAATACATCAGCTTGACTTGTTTGTGGCAACAATTTGTACCTGACAAAGTGGTGACATTAAATTTTTGTATTTGTTGCGGCATGAGATGCATCCATAAGGTGTAGTACTTTTTTTACTACAACAATTCAACATTAACCCACACAACCCATTGGTTCTGTAGAAAAGGTACCAGAGATGCACAAAATATTTTACATCAATTTTATAAAAAGACTAGCTGACCCGCGCAACTTCGTCTGCATAAATTTTACCCGTTTTTGCAACATTTATCATTGCTGCTCAGCTCCTATATGTCGTAGAGTGATGTTATGAGAAAGGCTATAGGCTATATAGCCTTTCTCAATAAATCGGCTCTATCCAACAGTAAAATATTTTTTCAGTGCAGCCCAGTAGTTCCTGAGATTATCGCGTTCAAACAAACAAACAAACTCTTAGGGATATGAAAAATAGATGTTGTCCGATTCTCAGACCTACCCAATATGCACACAAAATTTCATCAAAATCGGTCAAGCCGTTTCGGAGGAGTATGGCAACGAAAACTGTGACACGAGAATTTTATATATTAGATATACGTAATTGGCTGCATGAAAAGAACAACTGGGACAAAGAGAAAAAACATTGGATAGTGCCAATGTGTCCAAATAAAATGAGAACTATCATTTAATAACTGGACATTTGGTATTTGAATCTTTGTGAGATTAATTACACTATCATGATGTTTCATGGAATAAATGCTATTTGGTGGAAGTTCCATTGTATTAAAGTTTAAAAACCCCTGATCTCACTGTCATGTCATATCAATCATCTATTCCCTAAGGGGGCGTCCATAAATCATGTCATGATTTTTAGTCACTTTATGACACCTCCCCTTCCCCTTGGTGAGGTTTAGACTACCCGTACCCTCCCCAAGATCACATGTAAATTTTTGTTTCCAATAACAGGGGGATGCAATTGGTCCAACACCAGTCAAGTGTGCAAAGATAAGTCCCATCACCAAGAGGCCTCCGTCTTAGTGTTCCTTTGTGATTTTTTCCTGTCATCTTCGAGCCTCGCGTTATTAATTGTTCACCCCTAACTGCACTCATACTGTACGCATTATAGAAACAAATTCTTTTTTGTTATACCTACTTTCATTCAATTATTTTTTCTGCTGCTGCTTATGTAACTATATACACTATTATTATTAATTTCCAGAAACAAAACTGACATTACCTTCAAGTCCAGATGAACTAGACGTGCCTGTTCACAATGTCAAACATCCCCAGTCAACACGGGTACAAGCAACTATATACAATTCACTATTACATCAAAAACTTTGTAAGTAACATGGTACATCCCTACTTTAATATATAAATGTGAATGTAAGTTTGTTTGTTACGCTTTCACGCGAAATCTACTCAACCGATCATCATGAAACTTTGTACACATATTCTTGGAGGTATTAGAAGTAACATAGAATTATAAAAAAAAAAGGAAAATTTACGCAGACGAAATTGCGCGGGACAGCTAGTGTGAAAATAAAAGAGAGGTTCTGACTTAGTGGCAATTGAGCAGATTGATATATTTGTGAGGTTAAGCAATATTACCACTGTCGGTCAGATGGGTGACCGTTTTCGAGACATGTCACACATCTTCGTAGCTTAGCAGTCAGGGTCACTAATTCGTAAACATGGAATATATTACAAATACAATAAGTTGTAGTACTCAGTTCCTTTTAGACGTTAGCCTGTTGATGAAAATTTGCCCAAGTTATACTGTTTACGTCATCAGCTGACTGACAGTGGACAAAGTGACAGCCACAGCTAATATAAAAATCTTTGCATCTGCGGTGAGATGATTGTTTATTCTCTGTTCAGACACAGGAATTATGTTTTTCACATTACCAACTGTTTATATAGCAAAAAGTAACTGCGGAACATATCTATACTAATATTATAAAGCGGAAGAGTTTGTTTGTTTGTTTGTTTGTTTGTTTAAACGCGCTAATCTCAGGATCTACTGGTCCGATTTGAAAAATTATTTTTTTGTTGGATAGCCCATTTATCGAGGAAGGCTATAGCCTATATAACATTGCGCTACGACTAATAGAAGCGGAGAAGCGACGAGAAATGTTTCAAAAACGGGGAAAAATTACACATACGAAGTTGCGCGGGACAGCTAGTCTTTACTAATATTATAAAGCTGAAGAGTTTGTTTGTTTGTTTGAACGCAGTAATCTCAGCAACTACTGATCCTTATTGAAAAATTCTTACACTGTTTGATAGCCCATTTATTGAGGAAAGCTATAGGCTATATAACATCACGCTACGACTAATGGGAGCGAAGCAGCAATGAGAAATGTTACAAAAACGGGGAAAATTTGCGCAGACGAAGTTGCGTGGGACAGCTAGTGTATAATATGTTACGAGATCGCCCAGAATAGTTTTTTTTTTTAGATAATTATTAGCAATCTAACCTATTTAAGGGCTAATTTCTGCCAATGTCAAGTATTCAATGCAACAACACTTTAACTGCATGTATTTCAAATATTTTTACATACTAAATGCAATGCTGTAAAAATAATGACAGGTCAGCCATTTTTACAACTTCACCTAGAATACTAAATTAGGCAATTTTCAACTTTGATTAAACAAATGACATTCTTACTTTGACACTTTTTGGTGGCTAAGCAACTTTTGTTTCAACTCTTTAGTATAGTTTGATATGAAAAAATCTGTTTCAGGGGAATGCAATGTATCATTCAGAGCAACATTAGAAGGCCTAATCAAACATACAACTGACATATCAGTGGAGAAGCTGACCAGAGCTGATAAAACTTTGCTCAATGTACAAGTAAGTTTTTCATCAGGATGAGTTTCTACTGAAGTGGAAGGGAAGGGCTGTGAATTGACCAATCAGAGTTCAAAATTTCAAAAGTCACTATCAGCTAAAAGGCACTACTGCAGTGGAAACGCACACAATTTTGAAAAAATTAATGCCTCGGTGTTGTAGTGAGAGTGTACGACTGCTGCACAAGATGTCGTTGGTTTGATTCCTGCACTACACCGTTTGTGTGATCAACAAATTGTTCCAAATTGTTATATTATTATTCATTATTAAAAAGACGACTCTTGCAGTAGGGTACAAGCCCTGTGTCACGGGGGACTTTACAAACATACAAGTCACGGACTTAAAGTACACCCAGACCCGGAACAACAATTTGTGGATCACACAAAGTGGGGTCCCGTGTGGGAATCGAACCCACGACCTCTTGCGTAGCAGTCGGTTACACTCCCACCGCGCCACAGAGGCAGTCAATGATTTGTATATGTGTTTACCGCGGTCCACAGCCTATTGCGGGAGTGGTCTTGGAAGGGTAATGTTCAGGCGTGGATCCAGAACTTTGATCCGGGGGGGGGCAACATTTTCAACACCGGTACACCATAACTACCACCTTTGGGGGGGGGGGGGGGGGGGGGGAGGGCAATTGCCTGCCTAAACACTCCAATCCAGTATCATAATTCCTGAATTTGCAATTTATCATGTTGCACCTCCTACCCTTATATCCGCGCCTGGTTATGTTTAAACAAAACTATTACAAAACAAAAAACGCGAATACATAAAATTAAAAACTTAAATATTTTGGCGTCACAGTCCGCCTTTATTTTATTTTTAACGTGATAACGTCTGATAAACCTATGACCGGCTGCACTCACGAAAAAATGTCTTAAAAAAGTCACGTTATTGATTGGTTGCTAAGCAACATCGAATGGCGATATGTCAGCAATGTTTTCATAAGACGGTATCACATAAAATCATCGTCCGTAAACCTTTTACAGACAACCATTAAATAAAATTCTTCTAATTTTGATGTGTCCCATTGTTACAATTTAATTGTGAGGGCTTGTTATAAGCATTATTTTATTGTAAACTAGTTACATTTTTATTTTCAATCACATTATATTGAAATATTTTTATGTAATTCCATTTAGCAGAATAAAATTAGTACTATTTTATTATTAAATAGTTCTCTCTAGGAATGGCCTAGCATCTTTAACACAAGTTATTTATAATAACTTAGCTAAGATGCTAGTCATCACAATAATAAGTGCTTAAGTAATAATAATTAGCTACTACTGTGCAATTTAACAAATTGTTAAAATGTGTATAATATATTGTATTACTTAATGTGATGAGAAATAAATTATTATTAATTTATTATTATTTTGTTTTCTTGCAGGAAAGTATGAGAGCTACAAATGCCAACCTTACATTAGCGAGAGCTCGGTTGAAACAATTACATGGTGAACTTGAAAAAGCTAACTGTAGCACTGCTTTACCTAATGTTAGGATTAAATAAATATTTTTATTATAAACTGCTTGTTTTTATTTTTAACAACAAAGAGGCCATATGAGCCATATTGTCTAGTCTACATTGGACTATATTGGTACAAAACTCCGAGAGGAAGTACCTAGGACAAGAAAAAGAGATTTTGATGCTTAGGCCTTGGTCGTATCCGGGATTTGATTCTGGAGGGGTCACAAGAGATGAAATGGCAGTGCTGGATGTAACATGCTTACGACGGGGGGGGGTATTTCGTTTCACATGACACCGGCCAAGTCCGAGTTGCACGCACAGGGGGCTAGGGGAGGGTGTCTCAAACAAGCACGTACGCAAATGGGCAAAGAAATTCGGTACACAAAACAACCGTCTGCCCCCCCCACTCCTTGGATCTGCCTATGGCCAAAACCTAGCGCGGACCAACAGGAGTGAAACTCAGAACATTTCTTTGATGACACTTGAAAATAACCTTTAATATTATAGTCATTAAGGGCTTATACGTATATTCGCGAGGCCTTGAGACAGCGCGTGATTCTTTTGACATGTTTAAATATTTATGCACTTTATGGAAATAGTTTTAAAGTTTATTTTTAAATGACATAGAAAAAATGCTCTCTGCTGCCGCTCTCTCGTGTAGGTTTACGCTTGGCAGTCGCGTTAGGGCAGTCAAATCTGGCTTAAGCAAAAAGAACTTATTCAGAAAAATAAATGTTACCCGCCGAAAATAATTAACGTCGATTTTCGATTTAGGCGCAGGTGCAATTCAGGATAATTTTGTTTGATCGAAAATTGCCAGTGTTGCCACCCCCTATAAAGCCGCACCTGGTACTATATTTTAATGTTCAATAAATTAATTTAATTTAAAAAGCTGTTGGTAGTAAGGCAGTAACATGGCAGTAGATACAAAACGGTTACGGCTGTATGTTAACTTATAGGGATAGTGTCTGCTAATTCAATAAGAGTAAAATTCCCATATTTTTCTGTCATAAATTAACTAATTTTATTGATATCTCAAATATTTGGGGAAAATAATGATAATGTAGGTACCTACCTAAATACTTAGGTACTTAAAATTTTGGTACCTATTTGTTTTTCCTTTTGCTAGAAAATTTAGGCGATATGGCAATTTGAATTTCCTTTTGTGGAATAGTAACTTACATCGATTAATTTATAGTTTTTTTTAATAAGCGACAGCGCCTGTTCATTTTTAAACTATTCTTGTATATACAATTATTGCTATGAATAATTCATTAGGCGCTAGCATGGTAGGTGTCGGGCGGTATCCTCATTTCTACATAGTCACAGAAAGTACTGCTGTTGCACTTATTTTATGTTGGTGCATAACAACAACACATAAATAACATTATATCAAATTAAATCCGAAAGTTTGCAAGAATTTAGTTCATAATAAGTAGGTACGTAATCAGATGTGACATTTTTAATAATTTTCAAGAAGTTGGAGAAATACCTAGTGGTATTTCCAAACTGCAATAAGTTAACAAAACATATTCTCAACCAGTCTTACATGTAGTCAGTAATTTTCCTGCTAGCAACGTATAAACCGGTTTGAGTCAGTGGTCTGACTGTAAGCGATTTGTGAGTTGACGACTAAAGGTTCATTTCCGTGCATCGCGGCCGATCGCGAGCCGCGAGCGGCTTACGACAAGCGGCTGACGCTCGCGGCCGATGCGACAATATTCTGTGTGCGCGCGCAGGCCTACGACAGTCGTCGGCCGCGCGCGTCTGTCACTTACCTCAGCCGCTTGTCGTAAGCCGCGAGCGGCTCGCGATCGATTGCGATGCACGGAAATGAACCTTAAACATTAAGGTTGGTGTTACAGTCAACTGTTGACAGTAAAACAAATTGACATTATGTTGAAGAGCTCATGAGACGATCAGTTGGTAAAGCATGTCGATCAAGGATGATTTCGGCGAAACATTCTTACGACATTGTGTGTTTCGACATACCGTAAGTATTGCTCTATGTCGAATGAGTGACGTCGTAAGTTTATCGCATCATCGGGGATATTAAACTAACCAAAGAGGATATAACCACACTTACATAACAGTGATATCGAAAATGGAAAAGGATTAGGAATTTGACGTTTGCGATGGAGTCCATAGATACTTTTTTATTTTTTGCGAATGATTAGTACAGCGTTATCGAATTCGCCATGGAACGAATGTGCCTTGTCTAACGCCCCAGGAGGCCTACTCTAATTCAATGAAAACGAAGTTTCGATCAAAAATGGGGTGGTGATATACAGAGCCAGCAACATCTATTTTATCCACTCGTTCCAGAAAATCGTCCATGGGTGCGAACTTCTTGTGCTTATCCCAAAATTAATTAGAATAGTCGCCGTAAACTTAAAAAAATTAAGAAAGCGAAAATTCATGAATTTCGTTTTAAAGTAAGAGTAAGAGAGTAGGCACAATAAATAGGTAGATACTGGCGCGGAACCAAATGCTTCCCTTCCCCTCCTCGGCAGAGGTGGCTGGTGTAGGTACCGTTTTTGAATCAAATGCACCCAAAGCTGTCATACGACCGAGTTACACTTGGACATTTGGGTCACGAGTTGCCCCCCCTGAACGAGTATGGACGTATTGAGAGGCCTGTGACTCAGTGGTGCCAGAGCAAAAAGAAAGTCAAGCGCAGTTAAGCAACGCGACAACTGTCAAACCATAGATGGGTGACAGTTGTCTTTTGTCACACCCTTCTGTGCCTCGTAGAGCACGTTAAGCGGTGGTCATACAGTCAGTTACTTTGAACAATAAATCATGAAATTCGATAAAAAAATAAAAACAGAATCTCATACAGAAACTTGTGACTTTTAGATGGCACGCGTGTAATTTTTCCGTAGGTACAGTTAAAAAAAATAGTTGTCTGTAAAGTCGGTTTACGGATGCTCGATGTTACGTGATAGCGTCTTTAAAACATTGATGACATATCGCCATTCACGTTGCGTAGCAACCAGTCAATAACGTGACACTTTTTAAGAAAACATTGATGACATATCGCCATTCGCGTTGCTTAGCAACCAGTCAATAACGTGACACTTTTTAAGAAAACATTGCTGACAATCGCCATTCGCGTTGCTTAGCAACCAGTCAATAACGTGACACTTTTTAAGAAAACATTGCTGACAATCGCCATTCGCGTTGCTCTGCAACCAGTCAACAACGTGACACTTTTAAAGAAAACATCGATGCTATTCGCCATTCGCGTTGCTTAGTAACCAGTCAATTGGCAGAACGTGACACTTTTTCGTGAGTGCAGCCGGTCATTGATTTAAAAGACGTTTACACGTCAACAAAACTGATTTGTATATCACATCTTAATCTATATATCACGTGACGTAATATATTACGTCACGTGAACGTGATATACTGAATTTAATTTTGCCTATAGGCAAAACTCAATTCGATGTAATCAGTCAGTCAGTCACTCTTGTCTCTGTAACTGTCAGCGGAATAATAGCGCATAGAAAGTAGTGCCACCTACTGTTCTCGAAATATAAATAATGGTTACGTTGCTTCTTAAGCCAGCATAGATGGCATTGCCAACACTGTATTTCACTCCGACTAACACCAATCTGATTGGTCTATCCCGATATGACGTTTAAATGAAAATGGCAGACAGCTTTCCGAGGCCTTAAAAATGTTTAAATTCCAATGTGATAATATAGCAGGATTTTTTTTTTGTTTGTGACTTTATAATAGAGAAACCACATTTTAAATTATTATTTAAACAGAGTAGAATGCTCTAGTAAAGAACAAAAACTAAAACCGCTAAAAAATACTTGAAACCTTTCAAAACCAACACCTTATGGATGTCACAAAGGTCTGTCTGGAATTTATGTCACAAGTCACAACCACACAACGACTACGGCATGAAGCAGTCAAAATTGCCATAGGTGGTTTATTCGCTCGCAGTGAGACAAAAGCTTTCTTGGCCGAAGTAAAATATTAATAAGATACATTTTATTTATATCAGTTGATCTGCAGGTAGCAAAGCATCAAGAAGGATAAAAGTGTTTTAAAGTTCGTTATTTTAAATTATATGTAAGTAGCTAAATTAATAATAATAAAAAGTAGGTAAATACTGCCTCTGTAGCGCGGTGGGAGTGTATCCAACTGTAGCAGCAAGAGGTCGTGGGTTCTATCCCCACCCAGGATAAAACTTTGTGATCACACAAAGTTTTATCCTGCTCATCAGAGCATGATGGTTTATTCTGTGGCTGGGTGTTGTTTATCTATATTATGTATGTATTTAAAAATATATAAGTATGTTTATCAGTTGTCTGGTTTTATAGTAAAAGCTCTGCTCAGTTTGGGATCAGATAGCGTTGTGTTAGTTGTCACAAGATATTATTATTATTATTGTATCTTCTCAGTTCCACGGGCACTCTGCTATCTAGGTACTTAATGGACAAAGTTATTAAAACTGCAATATTTATAACTAACTGACCCGCACAACTTCGACTGCGTAAATTTCCCCGTTTTTGCAACATTTTTCATTGCTGCTCCGCTCCTATTAGTCGTAGTGTGATGTTATATAACCTAAACCTTCCTCGATAAATGGGCTATCCAACATTTTTTTTTTTTTTTAATCGGACCAGTAGTTCTTAAGGTTACCGCGTTCAAACAAACAAACAAACTCTTCAGCTTTTTAATATTAGTATAGATAAAGCCTACATAATTAGGGCAGGAATAAGGAAGTTAGAGCCTAAAACAGTTCTTCTTCAGTAGGATGTAAAAGCTTAAATTTACTGCGTGGATATCTATGTGGAAAGTTAAAATCGAGATAAGCTAGTATTTGGAGGGAAACAGTGTAATTATTTTGTAGTTTGTCTATGAATATAAATAGCTGCCCCGTGTAAATTCGTCTTTCAAATTTCCCCCGTTTTTGCAACATTTTTCATTGCTGCTATTAATCGTAGCGTGATGTTATATAGCCTATAGCCTCGATAAATAGGCTACACAACAGTCAAATATTTTTTCAATTCTGACCAATAGTTCCTGAGATTACCGTGTTCAAACAAACAAACTCTTCAGCTTTATAATATTAGTATAGATATCATAACAATTTCGGCGATGTTAAAATAGTTTTAATTTAAAATTGTCCAGACGCTTAGTGTAGCTTCGAGTCGTCCTTAAAACTCCTGTTGCATACGATAAATGATTAAGAAAACGCTTTAGAAAGCGTTCCAAACTAAGCATATGAGCTGTGTAGTGTGGTCGCTATACGACTACACAATACTCTAAAAACCGGGCAAGAGCATGTCGAACCATGCTCAGTGCAGGGTTCCGCAGCAGCTAGAATTATTGCATCAGCAGAAGAACGTATGTTAATGGCAATCTCGCCCTTTTGTTGAGAAAGGCAGTTTTTCGGCAATAACTCAATGACAGTATATCCGATCATATCCGAAATAGTTTAAAGTATTTATTAAGCGCTACAGGCAATTATTTAAAAAAAAGTTTGAATACGGTTACAGAATAAACCACATGACATAGAGAAAAGGACAGCGCCAAAACCTCACAAAATTGACCACATCTAGAAAGAGACAACGCTACTTTGTGGACAATACCGCACGAGTTTTTTTCTCTTTCACGCTTTGCAGTCAATTTTTACTTTTTAATTGAAAGGGATGGCGTGGTCCTGCGGGTCAATTCACGTATTTAAAGCAGTGCAGTTGCAGTTCAGTTGCAATTAACTTTAGATTTTAAAAAACGGCCATTTTTGTATTCTTGTAACTTTGGGATCGATCTTAAAAACGCTTGCGCACCGTACTAGAATGTCGTTATTGCGCTCTCGAGACGCATACTTGACGCAAGCGTATTGGAGATCGATCACAAAGTTACAAGAATACAAAAATGACTGTTTTAATCGAAACTTAACTGCAACTAAACTGCAACTGCTTTAAATACGTGAATTGACCCCCTGGTCTATACATATACTTAATATGTCTTTTGTTTTTTCTTATATATACTGTTTTTTTGTTTTTTCTTCTAGGATGCATCTCCTCATATTTGGATTTCTCATGATCACAGCGTATGCACAGCTTCAAAGTGGGGATTTAAATACTGATATTACTTTTTATCCTTTTTGGCATTTCGACACAACCAGTACTACTACGCCTAGAATAAGAAAAGTAAGTTACTATAATTAATTTATATATTTTGTACCTACGGTTTTGGGGGCAGAATACAGTACGATCAACGTAACTAGGCCGGACTGAAGTAGGCGACAAGTGGTTGCGCAGATGCATTTTTTGGAAGTAAATGGTGACAGGAAGCGGGGGGCGGGGGCGGTAACTAAACCAAGAGGATTAGAGATGCGATTACGCATTACATTGTCATAATTAGTATTACTAATTCATGTTTTTTTGTGATTAGTTTGGTAAAGAAATGGTTTTTCAAAGTTTCTTTGTTATTTACTGTAACTGTTCTAAATTTAAACTTTTATGAACTCATTTAAATAGTGTTTTTATATTGTTGAATTAAAATGTTGTTAGTATTTTTAATCGATTAATCGTTTTCGTAAGTAATTTTAGGGTCGCATCTCTATGACATGCGCGAAAGTGATAAAAAGCTAACTTCAATCCGGTCAAGATACGTTGATCGTACTGTAGATGTGTACGACTGCTGCGCAAGAGGTCGTGGGCTCGATTCACACACGGGACATCATATAGCAATGGCGGCTTTCCCCAGTAGGCCCGAGGCTAGGGCGCCCAGATAATAGGGCAGCCAATCGTCACAAAAAACTCAGTGATGATCTAGAACTTGAGCGGATTGAAGTTAGGTTTTTTTTTAAGCTATTGCATAGCTTCTATCGCGGGCCTTGAGCGCGGGGACCGAATCCAGAAATTCCGTAACGAAAAAACCTCACGCTCCCCACTCCGACGGGCACAGCGGTGATACTTTTTAGTTTTGCCATCTATCGATGAATAGCAGAACTTTTAATGACTTTTTTTTTAATTAAAAAAAAAAATATTTTAAAGAAAAAAAAGTTAAAAACATTGTTTTGTTATAATTTAAAAAAAAAAAAAATTTTTTAATTCCTTTTTTTGTAAGTTAAAAATATAATTAAAGAAAAAAAGTTTTTTTTTTTTTTTTAATTGCTTAATTTGATAAAAATGCTATGCAATAGCTTTACCGCGGCAGTCCCCGAGTGCCACACATTTTTTTTTGTTTTCCACTTCCCTCCAATATTAATCGGTACAGATTATGGCTCGCACATTATGTAGATACATACGCCAGTTTCAAGTATAATTTCTTTCTAGTTTTCTTCTTTCAATCACAAAGTCTCGTTCTTGTCAGTTATCACGTATTTCAAGTATATTTTACACTTTAAACGCGGAGTTGTAAAAATGTCAGTTTGCCGCCATTTTTACAACTCTGAAGTTAGGTTCTTATGACTTTCGCGCATGTCATAGAGATGCGACCCTAAAACTACTTACGAAAACTATTAATTATGTTTAATCGATTGAAAATACTAACAAAATTTTAATTCAACAATATAGGAATTCATAAAAGTTTAAATTTAGAACAGTTACAGTAAATACTAAAGGCAGTTTGAAAAACAATTTCTCTACCCAAAAAAACACAAAATACACGAGTTAGTAATACTACATATGGCAATGTAATGCGTAATCGCATCTCTAATTCTCTTGGTTTAGTTACCGCCCCCGCCCCCCGCTTCCAGTCACCATTTACTACTAAAAAATGCATCTGCGCAACCACTATTCGCCAACTTCAATCCGGTAAATTTACGTTGATCCTACTGTACGAAAATATTGTCAAGGCTCGCTCACACTATGGCAATTGTTACAATAATTTTCCTAAATCACGTTCGTACGTTTTATTCATAAATCATGCATAAATCATAAAATGTACTACCCACCTATTTCGCTTAACCTTGTTGATCGAGATATGTGCAACATTAAGCAACGTTACCACTATCGATCAACTGATGTGTGACCGTTTTCGAACATGATCATACATCTCCGTGCTTTGGAGAGCACGTTAAACCGTCGGTCCTGCGCCCAATCTCCCTCCGGTCGTGTCGAATTTCCCATCGAGCGAAGAGAGTAAGAGAATAGAGAATGCACTTGTGTATGCGCATACACTTGTGCACTATAATATCTCCTGCGTAGTTGGCTAGTCTCTGTTGAGATTGGCCGCCGTAATCGAAATCGGTTAGGAGACCATTTTTTTGTCCAGCAGAAAGGGTCGGGTGGATAAATGCAAATGCCCCCTGACCATACACCACATCATAGGGAGAGAAGCAGACGCGAATCCAAGAGAGACAATTACCATGTCGCCCCCCCATTCCCCAACCAGACTCATATACTATGTGACATTTATTTTTGGAACGAAGTTCCTTATCGCGCGTTGTGAAAGGGGGAAGACGGAAAAAAATCATACGAAAAGTTGTTACGACACTTTTTGCTATTGTAAGCTATTGTAAGCCGTGCGGCGTGCGCATCTTTTTCTGTCTCTCTCTCTCTCCTCTCTCTCTTATAATAATTATTACTATGTGATTACGTTTATATTACACTAGCTGTCCCGCGCAACTTCGTATGCGTAATTTTTCCCCGTTTTTGAAACATTTCTCGTCGCTTCTCCGCTCCTATTGGTCGTAGCGCGATGTTATATATAGCCTATAGCCTTCCTCGATAAATGGGCTATCCAACAAAAAAAGAATTTTTCAAATCGGACCAGTAGTGCCTTTAAACAAACAAACAAACAAACTCTTCCGCTTTGTAATATTAGTATAGATTATATTTGTTAATAATAAAAAAAATATTATTATAACTTAAAAAAAAAATATTACAATTCCTTCACTAATTAATCGAAAGGAACTTCGGGTGAATCATCCGGGTGTCGCTTGACACCTCCCAAGTTTTTTTTAAGTCTTCCTCCGAAGCCGAATATGTTCGACCGTTGCTGATAGTAATTGCCCCCGTCTCCCGTCATGCGACCCATTCGCACTTAACATTCCCCCCCGCCCCTCCAAGAACAAAATCCTAGGGCAAAGGGGTAACCGTTAAAAAATCTGTATTCAAATCAGTTCATATTTTTATGAGTTAAGAATGCTAAGATGCTACAAACTAAATACATTATTTTCAGATTAATCCCAGTTGCAAATGTATTCCATATTATCTATGTGCTCATGAGAAAACTGAAGAAACTGCCGCGGTTCCTGAACAAGGAGTATTGGATTTTAGGTGACTTGCTTTTTGTAGCGTATTTTTTTGTTCATTTATTTGCGAAAAAATGGGTAGGTAAGTACCTGATAGGATGTTAAGTCTCGCAATCGTGAAGTCGCGGATTCGAATCCTACCCATTATACTACCGACGGACGATTGACAAGATTGATATACTGTGGGACTCAGTCACACAATGCTAGTTATTTAAAAAAAAAACTAGTCTCAACATAATCCAGCAAATATATACACAAATTTATACAATAGCAGACAGTAACTTTATACAACAATAGCCATAATGATTCAAAGTGGATAACGTCAATAAAATAATAATATAAAATGTCAAACAGTAAAATAAACTCATAAAAAACTCATCACATTATAATTTGATAATAACCAACAATAAATAATTTTATTACAAATGTTTATTTGTGACTGTATTATAGTAATTTATCCAGTAAAAATATTCTTTATTAGAATAGTAGGCCTTTTCTAGAAGTCGTTTTTTACACTATTTTTAAATATATTGAATTACTCTATACCAAGGACTGTTTTCGTTATGTGAATTTTTAAATTATGTCTATGACTATTTAACTTTTCATACAGGTAAATGTTTTTCCTAACAAATATAACGACTTCTAGAATTTAAATACATGGCAGTGTAAGTAAATGAAGCTCAGTAAACAATGGCTTACAGCTATCAGTTTGTTTTTTTGTTTTTTTTTTTAGGTTTAAGACATTTATTTCTCTAAAAGAATACAATTCACTTGTAAAGAGAAACACAAATTAAACATAAACTTAGGTACTAAATAAAATGACATAGTAATAAACAGAAGTTAAAACAATCAATAATTTGTAAACAATTTCTTAACTTTGTGGGTAATACGAAATTTTTGTGCACTATTACGTATCGCTTCATAATAGAAAGTCAATAGCAACTGATAAAGTTACGGTTCACAATAGTAATCAATTTTGTTAAATGTATGTTATTTAAGTATATTGTACTCACTAAATACAATATTAAGTATTTAAAGGTTGGTTAATCAAAAACAGAATATAGGTATTATTTGGTACGAAAATGGATAGTGTGCTAGAATCTAGATTAGGCCTAAAAATCGCCCTTAAGCATTTCTTCTGCGCCCTAAAAGCCACTTCTTTGTCTGAGGCGTTACCCCAGAACATAAAACCGTCTCAAGAGAGGAGCAACGTGACCGTGATATGCAATTAAGACCGTTGTGTGTGATTACTTTTGGACAATGTATATAAAGCTCTAGCTGTCCCGCGCAACTTCGCCTGCGTATATTTTCCACATTTTTGCAACATTTCTCATTGCTGCTCCGTTCCTATTGGTCCTAGCGTGATGTTATATTGCTTATAGCCTTCCTCGATAAATGGGCTACCCAACTGAAAAATATTTTTTCAATTCGGACCAGTAGTTCCTGAGATTACCGCGTTCGAACAAACAAACTCTTCAGATTTATAATATTAGCATAGATAAAAGAGGGCCCAAAATACTTCCCTGTGAGACTCCGAATACTGTTCTCCTAAACTCTGAACAGTTATGTGTTACTCTTTGCGTCTCGATACATATTTTAGAAATTTGTGTAGATTGCATTCTGTCTCTAAGATATGATTTTATCAGGTTTAGTATGTTCCCTCTAACTCCATATGCGTATAATTTATTTAGTAATATACTATGATCCACATGATCAAACGCCTTCGTTAAATCCATAAAGTATCTATATATATATATATATATATATATATATCTAAGTCAGTAGTCACTGTATCAAGAAAGCTATAGATCCTGAATTTATAGATTTATTTTTTCTAAAACCTACTCGTTAATTGGAAAATAGGCTCCAAGATTCAAAAAAATGTAAATGTTGTTATGTATAACTTTCTCAATTTTTCTTAATAGTACCGGTACTGAGGCTATTGGGCAGTAGCAAATCAAATCTCGTTTGTTCCGTTTTTTAAATTGTGATTTTTAATTTACTCCATGTAATATACATAAATTTATATAAATTTATTTATGTTCTTGATTGATCATATTAACCTACGTCCCACTGCTAGGCACGGGTCTTCCCGTAGTAAATACTTGGGGGGGCGGGGGGGGGGGGGGGCACTATTCCTAAGCTGGTACCACACGGCCAAAGTTTTTGAGTGATACATAACCAGAATTAGTTTTCAGTGGTGGATCTATGGATAATTCTAAACTCGAAAGATCTATGGATAGTTCGAGATTTGGGGTGAAACTTGATGATGGCGTTTCGAAGATGGGAATGTGCTTACGCCAGGGGGGAGGTGTTTAATTTTTTTTTGATTAAACACTGGCCAAGTGACAGTCACACGTAAGAGGAGAAGTGGGGGGAGGTGCATTTGACTTGACTCAACACCGATCATGCAATTTGAAACTGTTGATACATATTAACATTTGGCACCTTTTGAACTTGACAGAACTGTGTTCATGATTGGTACTTAATTCGGAATGAATTCATTGTGGCAATGCGACCAGCTTTCTGGGCAGCGATAGCGATGCGGAGGAATTCTATAACCCCTACTGACTTTAGTTATTATTGTTTATTTTGATCATCTAAACTTCTTATTTTGCAGACCAGAACTTGATGAAGAAGATTGTGAGGACTCTTTAGAGGTTTGTTGCAAAAGCCCTAAAGATGCAAAGCCGCTGGCAGACCCGGCCAAGGTCAAAGGGTGTGGGTACAGGAACCCTAAAGGTGTGGGACCTGCTTTGAAGGTAACTAAGACTTCACAGACTTATATGAAAATCGAGCTTTTTTTTATGTTTAAATATATTCCAGTTAAACAATTCTTGTAGCCAGTTAAAATATACATGAATAAAAAGTAAGAAACGAAGAAGGTATAGTTAAGGTTCATTTCCGTGCATCGCGGCCGTACGCGAGCCGCGCGCGGCTTACGGCGAGCGGCTGACGCGCGCGACCGGTGTGATAATAGTCAGAGTGCGCGCGCAGCCTACGTCGTCCACGGCCGCGCGCGTGTGTCGCAGACCTCGGAAACGGCACCATATATTCTCATACACAGACTATCGTTGCATCGGTCGCGCTCGAACAACAAAAAAATTACACCCGTGCGGTTAATCTATACTAATATTATAAAGCTAAAGAGTTTATTTGTTTGCTTGAACGCGGCAAACTCAGGAATTACTGGTCCGAATTTAAAAATTCTTTCACTGTTGGATAGCCCATTTATCGAGGAAGGCTATTGGCTACATAACATCACGCTAAGACCAATAGGAGCGGAGCAGTAATGAAAAATGTTGCATAGACGGGGAAAATGTTCGCATACGAAGTCGCACGGGACAGCTAGTGGCCATATAAAAGTCATAACTTTTATTTATTTCGTGCTTATTCTGGTAACCTATTCATGTAATTCTAACGGAAACTACATTTCCATAAATGGTACAATTTTTTAAAAGGTACAGGATGTTGAGACTCAGTTCGGCGAGTTTCCCTGGGTGGTGGCACTGCTGGATTCCAGGAACTCCTCATACGCTGGTGCGGGAGTACTCATTAGCCCTGAAGTAGTGATGACAGGTGCCCATATCGCTAACAAGTAAGACTTTGAAATAAACTGTTGCTACATTGTTACTGTATTATAGTTCACAGTGTCGTAACTAGGGCGGTGTCAGCGGTGCCCAGGCACAGGGCGCAAACTTTGGAGGGGCGCATAAATGACCATCAGGACCAATACCAAGGGCGCAGTTCGCACTGGGTGTATAAAAGGCTAGTTACGGCACTGATTCCTCAGCAGCACTAAACACATTACAGTATTAACCGATAGTCGGGGTCCCAAAGTCAGTAGCGACCACGCAGATTGATATATCTGTAACAACCTTTTCATTCCGGTTTCAATCCGGTCCGGCGCTGTCCACCTTGCGTTTATGTACGACGCCGGAACGTGTGAATGCTATCGTACATTGGCATACACTTTGCGACGAGTACCCGGTCGCCGGATGGCAACCGGAATCAAAGAAAAGGACCTTTGAGTATAGTCAGAAGAGTCGAGGGATGTTTAAGTCAATTGGGTTGACATAAACCCACAGATTCCCGTAACTGTGCACATTATTCTACACTCTATACTAAAATTATAAAGCTGAAAAGTTTATTTGTTTCTTTGAACGCGGAAATCTCAGGAACTACTGATCCGAATTGAAAAATTATTTCACTGTTGGATAGCCCATTTATCGAGGAAGGCTATAGGCTATATAAAACTACGCTGCGACCAAAAGGAGCGGATCAGCAATGAGAAATGTTGCAAAAAGGGGACAGCTAGTTTAAGTATAATCATATCATCATATCATATCAACCCATATGATGGCCCACTGCTGGGCACGGGTCTCCCCAGTAGAACCTACTAGTATGTAGATCCTGGGGGTAATTGCCATAATCGCCACGCTTGGCGAGCGGGTTGGCGATCGCAGTAAGACTTCAAGTATGCAGAGGACGCTGCTGCCCGTCCTCCGGTGTGAAATCCCTTAGTCGCCTTGACGACACCCACGGGAAGAGATGGGGTGGTACTATTCTTAAGCCGGTACCACACGGCATTAAGTATAATGTTCGTGATTAATGACAGCTATTCCGCAGTGCGTTAGGTATCAACTGAGCGTCCTTTACACGTAAAGTTCTGGCCGCGTATCTGGAACCTGATTCCAGACTGCAGATAAATCTGTGCGGTTTACACAGCGACTCAAACTGTCGTGCTAATATTGTGTCCAAGGTTTTACATTAGTGCAATACCGCATCAATCGAGTAAAATGTGGGTTGCAATGTAAGCAATATTGACCGTTTATACGTTACCCGTACAGTAAGGTTAAGCAACGTTAACACTGTCGGGCATAAAAGGGTAACCGCTTTTGAAAATTGTCACAACCCTCCATGCAAGATATATTGCCTCCGAGGCAATTTCTCTCTTGTCTATAGTGATTCCGTCCCATCAAGCTCTGAGGTTTAGGGAATGGTGAGTGCACTTCTGCCTGTGCAGACACTTGTGCCCTAGTATCCGATGAGATTGGCTGCCGTAACCGACAGCTTTATATAGACTAGACGTACCCAGGTTGATTTGGAGTTTGAAACAGAGGTACAGTGCTAGAAGAATCGTTGGGCGCGTGGCCGAAATCAGAACTAACGCCGCCATCTTCCAAAGCGCCCTCATGTCAATGTCATCCAAGTACCATTGGCTTATTGTTATCTGAATGCATTGGCACGTGGCCGAAATCAGAACTAACACCGCCATCTTGTAAAGCGCCCTCATTTCAAAGCCATTGAACCGCCAAAAGATCCTTGGAGTCCTATACCCCCGAAAGATAATCCTACGTATATTAGCCAGAAGTATCACTCAGACATTGCCTGCTCATTTCTGGTCTGAATAATTTTCTGGACTTTATTTTCCTCCATCAGATTCACTCCAGACTCATTGAAAATCCGAGCAGGAGAATGGAATACACAATCTGTGAACGAGTTGTATGATCATCAAGAGAGAGATGTCAAGGAGATCTTGATCCATAAAGGTTAGTATCTTAGCAAGCTCCTCTCTTATAGGTCCTGGACTCATTCGTTCTCCATCGTTAGAGATGTAGATGTACTCATGGACTCTTAAAGTCCTAGGTAGTGTACCTATGTGGATGTTTTTGTAAACTTTCACACCTGGATGGTCTCCCTCGAAAAATAATTCTGGGTTCGTCTATGATTATTACACATATTTTACATCTACTTAGATGATGAGGCCAGGATAGGAAGCCACTGTCCTGATCCCAAACTGTTGCCATAGCTCGCTTCTATCTAAAATCGTCACTGGAATTGAAGGAACCGGCACTTAAATCAAAAGAATGTGGATATTTCCAGAGTTCAACAAGAAGAACCTGTGGAACGACATCGCGCTGCTGCGTCTGGAGCAGCCGGTGCAGCTGTCGGAGCACATCAACGTCATCTGCCTTCCGGAGCGTGACGAGGTGTTCGATAACCACACCAACTGCGTTGCCAACGGTTGGGGCAAGGACGTGTTTGGTAAGACTCCATCACATCTTGAAGCAACTGTGTGTCACTGTCAGATACTATATAAATGGATAACTGTATACTTATGAATATAGTCATCATCTACCCAAGTGGGAATAAAACCACTCCAACCTTTTGCAAACAGTCGTAGAGACAATCCCTACTAATATATAAATAATAATAATAATAATAATAATATCTTGGGACAGCTCACACAACGTTATCTGATCCCAAACTAAGCAAAGCTTGTACTATGGAAACCAGACAACTGATAAACATACTTATATATTTCTAAATACATACATATTATAGATAAATAACACCCAGACACAGAATAAACCATCGTGCTCATCACACAAAGTTTTATCCTGGGTGGGGATCGAACCCACGACCTCTTGCGTAGCAGTCGGATACACTCCCACCGCGCCACACAGGCAAATGTGAATGTAAGTTTGTTTGTTACGCTTTCACGCGAAAACTACTCAATCGATCATCATTAAACTTTGTACACATATTCTTGGAGGTATTAGAAGTAACATAAGATTAAAAAAAAGGGGGAAAATTTACGCAGATAAAGTTGCGCGGGACAGCTAGTACAAAATAAATAAACCATCATTGTATTTGACCTCTAGAATTTTCCCTTAAACCATAAAGGCCTGACTAACTGACGATGCATTCACAAATGAAGTTGATCAAAGTGGACATCCACATTGATCCACTTCCGAAAACTTATCATAAATGTCAAAAACATATTCCATTTGAATGGATGCCATTCGATATTGAAATTCCAAAAATACATGTTTATAGTAATTGTGCCTAGGGTTTATCCAGTCGTCTCCCTTAGAAAGAGATCCACCTTCTTTTTCTAAGCATATTGTCAAACCATGCTTACCATAGTCACGAAAGAGAAAGACGGCCGCACATAATACTTCCGTAACAAATGTATAATGTTAATGCAAGTCTTCAGTATAAACTTCTTGCGTATGTCCAAATGGAACTAAATCATATTAAGTTATGGTATGTACAAATTTGGCGAATGCGCGGCTCGTACACGGCTTATATGCGAGAGGCCTACAAAAAGGGGCTTTTCGCATACAAGAGACACACAAAAAGTCACAGTGGTGCCGCGAGCCTTGTATTCGTTATTTATTTTGTAATGACGATGACGTGTCATTTAGGGTGTGTTTTCGCTGACGCGGTGTAAATAATACGGATCGAAAGATTGTTAACCGTAACATACTGCTTACAATTTAATGCACTACATCGATTCGGTTAGGTTAGGTTAGAAAAAAAAAATGGTTAGAACTGCGACCTCCTGCGCTTTCGTCTACTTCAGTCTTTCGCCTACTAAGCTAAGTATTTCAGTAGGTCATAATCAGTTATTTTGACAGCCATAGTTTGAATTTATTTTCGCTGGTTTAAACAAAAAACTACCCCTCTATATAATCCTATTAGATTTAAAAATAAAATCTATACTAATATTATAAAGATGAATAGTTTGTTTGTTTGTTTAAACGCGGTAATCTTAGTACCTACTGGTTCAAATTGAAAAAATATTTTATTGTTGGATAGCCCATTGATCGAGGAAGGTATAGGCTATATAACATTACGCTACGACAAATAGGAGCGGAGCAGCAATGGGAAATGTTGCAAAAACGGGTAATATTTGCGGGGGACCGCTAGTAAACTTTAAAATCCTGGGTACAATTTCGACATATGTTATTGATTAATTCAAGGTTAGCTCCGCATCAGTGGAAACGGCTTCTTAGGCCAATAGCCTCCACAAAAATTGGCCAAAGCCGTTTCCATACTAAATATTTCTCAATAACTGCCTATTTTCGTAAAGTCTTTTGTTTAAATTATCTTCTGTCCTTTTCACTCAGGTCGAGAAGGCCGATACGTCGTCATTCTGAAGAAACAAGAAGTTAACATAGTTCCTCATGAAGAATGTAATAAGTTGCTGACAAGAACTAGGCTAGGAACACGGTTCATTCTTCATGACAGCTTTTTATGTGCTATAGAAGATGCGAAACATGATACCTGTCGGGTAAGTGTACTTTTAAACTAGATTATGTAGTTTTGCCATGTGGTACCGGTTTAAGAATAGTACCATCCCATCTGTTCCCGTAGGTGTCCACCAGTCACACCAGAGGACGGGCAGCAGCGTCCTCTGTATACCAAAAGCCTTACTACAATTGCCGACCCACTCGTCAAGTGTGGCGATTATGGCAATTACCCTCAGGATCTATATTAAGTAGGTTCTACTGGGAAGTCCCGTGCCCAGCAGTGGAACATCATATACTGACTGCCTCTCCGGCCCTCTGTGGCGCGGTGGGAGTGTGTCCGACTGCTACGCAAGAGGTCGATTCCCACACGAGACACCACTTTGTGTGATCCACAAATTTTTGTTCCGAGTCTGGATGTACTTTGTGTCCGTGACTTGTATGTTTGTAAAGTTCCCCGCGACACAGGGCTTGTACCAAACTGCGGAAGTCGTCTTTAAAAAGAAAATGAGTTATGGGTCATCACATCAGTTGCGGAGCCAGGGAGCCACTTTGACATTTTTTGCCAATATTTTACTGTTAAATAAGTACTTGGTGACAGCTGATAGTTGTCATAAAAGTCAAGGTATATTATCGTTTGACGATGACGTTGTGTTGTGTGTCAGGGCGACGGCGGCGCGCCGCTGGCGTGTCCCATCGGCGACGACCGCTACAAGCTGACGGGGCTCGTGGCGTGGGGCATCGGCTGCGGACAGCAGGACGTGCCCGCCGTCTACACCAACGTGCCCAAGTTCCGAGATTGGGTCGACGACACAATGGCTGCATGGGGGTTGTAAGACACATATAAAATACTAAACGAAAAATAAAAATTGCACTTTTTGATACTTACAAGTATTTTACTTCTCTACTTATTTCTCTTTAGGATTTCGTAGTAAACAAGGAACCCTTATAGTTTCGCCATGTCCGACCGGCCGTCTGCAGCTTAGCTCAGAGACTCTGGTTGATTTGGCATAGATATACATGCCTATTACTTACGCCGACAAAGTGTTAAAAAAAATATTGATAAAAAAAATTGGGTTACAAAATAATAACAAAAAAATCACAACCCCACTTTCCGTGTAGGGGTACATATAAAGGGGGGATTAGAGGTGGGCGTCGATGCCTTTTTGACCGGCGCGGCGTATGGTATAAGAAACCATACCTACCTGGACCTACTACGACTACATTTATTCTTAAGAATAAAATAACAATACAACAAATTGTATTTTTGTTTGTCCGCGTTTCTACGAGTGTTTAAATTTTTTTTAGTAGCTTCGATAACTAAACGTCCCAGCTGACGGTCCCAGCCTGAAAACAGGAAGTCCAAATTCTCACTCGAGACTCTCGAACTAAAAAGGAAAGACGAGACACGCAGATGTCTTTCTTAGACAGTAGAGTCATAAACCTGAAGATCATGAAGCTGACGCGACGTGACCTCCAACGCTACGACACTCGCACCATCGTGACTACAATTTGGTAAAATAGAGACACCAAAGTTTCGCATATCAGCTAGGTTCGAGATATTCGACGAAATCGAGAGTTTTTATGGACATGGTCATGTTAATTTACTAACAAGCCTGATTTTTTATCTTATCAGTCAAAGATGTCTTACAACAAAATGTGCAACAATTGCCATCCAGAACATCCATTTTGCATAGACCTAGTACCATCATCATCATCATCATCATCAGCCTATCGCAGTCCACTGCTGGACATAGGCCTCTCCAATTGCACGCCACTTTGTTCTATCTTCGGCTTCTCGCATCCAGCTCCTGCCAGCCGTTTTGCGTAAATCATCACTCCACCTAGTACCATAGTAGAGTAGAATAAATGTATGTAATATTGTTATATATAAAAAAAATACTGGAAATTCTAATATTATTTGTTGCTATTATTGTATAATTTCATAAATTTAAACTAATTATAGCCCGCGAGAACTGGCGCATGCGCGATGCGCTCAAATATATCTGCGCGCATGCGCGATGCATTTAAGCGCAGCTCTCTATTGACTATTATGACAAGATTTTGACAGTTAAAAGCGCGGGCTCGCCGCGAAAACGAAAAAAAAGATAGTGAATAAGGACCCTTATCTTAGAACTTATATCGTTAGATTAGTTTTTTGGATTTTATTATTTACCTAGGAAACAAGCCTATTGATGCATTCTGTGATGATTCTGGGTGTCTAGCCTAGGTCATGCTGACGTGCACCACAGCATAACCTATGCAAGGCACCCAGAATGTAGGTATCGAAAGTATTTGAGGCTTTGTTTTTGCAAAGTCATCGATATCTGTAATTAAATTAATTATTCATCAAAATCCCATCACTGGGTTTCGGTTGACGGGCACTGTAGCAAGTGATACTGGACAAATAAGATTTATGAACTAATATCTCAAATGAGGAGCGCAGTGCGGTGACATTCAGATCTTTGCTAAACAAGGGTTTGGGTGGCACTGATAGTGTTATAGGCATTGACGTAGGTAGAGGATAGGACTGCGCCATAACCTAACAAAATTGACCACTCTCTAGAAAGAGACAGTGCTACTTTGTGGATAATACCAAAGGCAGCACGAGTTTTTTCTCTCTTTCACGCTTTGCAGTAAATATTTATCTACTTTTTAAATGAAAGGGTTGGGTGGTCCAGATATAAAGGCCAATAGTTATAGGCGACGCGTGACATAAACAATCAGGCGCACGACCTGCTCGTCTCTTCATTTCGTAGTATTTTTTTTCTGGACTGAAGTCTAAAGTTCCCAGCGGCTCTATAAGCGGATCCAGGGGGGACGCCGGGGTAAGTAATATGTGCCCCACCACTTGGTTGTTTCGTCTACCCATAATTTCTTGTTATTTGGTTTTGTGTCCCCACCTAGAATATTGATTTTTGGGACACACCACCAGAAACAGACAGACACACGGCATCTAGTTTATATTAATAAGTATTACAGGTATAAAAAAAAAAAAATAATTTCATGCAGTCGAAGCCATTAATGAATCTCGATGAATTTAGTAAAGTGCCTCCCGATTGCATATAATTATGTAGTGGGTCTTGTTTCTCATTTGTTTCTGTTTTGTGCAGGCGGGTTTTTTTATTTATTAAATTTATTTTTTTATTTCATACTTTTGAATAGTTGTAAGACGTTACAACTAACTTTTATTACAGCTATTGTTATGTATTGAATATTGAAAAAAGAATGGTTGCTAACTAACTATTTAAGTACTACAGTCTTAATAATGTTATACTTAAAATGAGCCCTTTAATTTGATACCCATATCGCAGTATTCGAAACAACTTTTTTTTCACACCTCTTTAAGTATTTTGACATCTCACAGCCGCCATGTTTGTTTTTTCAAACGTCACGTATCTAAGAACAATTGGATACGCGCGAAAAACATAACCCTTCCTTACAGTCGGGTAAAAATGACAAGAAATAAAATAACTGCAAACATCACATAAAAAATTTATTAAACCATCGAGATAATATGTACTAACGTATTAATACCTCAATGTATCAAACTTACATTTAATGAGCGCATTAAATTATTTATGTTAATTTATTCTAAATAAGCGCATACCTAATAGGATTGCTATTTTTCGAAAATAGTTTGTCATGGTTCCATCTTTATATAATTTTATAAAAGGAGAAGCTGAATGACTGACAGACATATCAACACAGGGCCTAAACTATAAGGGTTAGAAACTTGAAATTTTGCACAGTTGTTCCTTTTATAACGTAGGGTATCACTAAGAAAAGATTTTTGAAAATTCACCCCTTAAGGGGGTGAAACGGGGGATCAAAGTTAGTATGAAACTTTGCTTTAAAAATATTTTGGTAACAATCTGGCATTCATGCGGACGTAGCTGCGGGTATAAGCTAGTATATAAATATAACTCGAGTATTAAAAAAACTCATCTGCTGGCAAATTACTGGCATATAGTTCTATGAGTGTTAAGTTTTTCTTATGAAGTTAATATCTATAGGTGACGAGCCACGGACCTCTATAGTACCTAGGTACTAGTACGGTGGACTGGCCATCCCGTAGGTTTCAGCATTTCTTGTGCCGAATCGAATGACAGTAATGTAAACTTTCTTTGACAATTAAAATAAATGGCCGCTGTTGTTAATCTTGTTACACAAGTATAAACTTTCATTTAATTTTGTCAAATGACTTACTTACTTACGTAACTCTTGTTGTTGGCAGTAATTAACCTCTCCAGCGTTGTTACTTGTATTATGAAGTCAGTGGGTCAGTGTATCTACTGAACAGATTCCCTAGCAAGTCGCAGAACTAATATTAAGGCAGATAAACTATAGTTGACTAACAATATAATTTAAATTCACAAAAGGGAATAAAATAAAGGAACATCTGTTTAACGTTAGTTCCACAAATAGCCACCAGGGAAATTTATTCGTCGCCAATATCATGGAGTCCACGTTATGATTGCCTACTTGATGTTCATTTGTCTCTTTCAATGACATTTAGATGAGAGAGATGGATAAGTCGTCAACGACACTTGACATTGGCAGAATTAGCCAACACATTGGCTATTGCCAAAAGAAGAAGAAGTCGTCAACGTCAAATATCATCATTGTTTTCTTTTCGTCTATACAAACGACAGTCACTTAAAAGTCAATATTTATTTATCATGAACTTAAATATAATTTATCTTCGTATTGGTAACTTTTTGATTTTATATTTAATTGAAGGCTTTATGTTAAAACCTTTACTTAATTGTAAAAATGGCGCCAAACAGACATGTCGCCATTTTGACAGCCCAGCTACGAGATAACAGTGTAAAATATAAAAAAAATGAAGAAATACGTGATAACTGGACAAAATGAGAGTGTGGGGTTTTGTGATTCAAAGAAAAAAATAGAAAACAATAAATCGAGAATTTGTGATTCAAAGCAGAAAGCTAGAAGGAGAATAAACTTGAGACTGGCGGATGCACGGAATGTACGAGCCATAATCCCTACCGAATAATATCGGAGGGTCTACTTTTTAAAATGACAATATGCTATCCCGTCATTAAAAAAATAAAATAAAAAACAATTGCTTGCCGTGGTCTGTATGCTTAGATCTTCTAACATACACATCGTATTTTGATTCGATAAATCTAAATTATAATTTAGATAATTTCTTGCGATCTTTCTTGTTTCACTGTTTGTCATTTGTATAATACGAAATAATTCCCAAATAAGACTGCTATATTTCACTTAAAATCTAAATAATTTTTCACTTTGTAACACAATAAAAATAATATATTTTATTCATCGTTTGTAATTCTGTAGGAGGTTGCTTGCAGGCCCCATTCGGCCATTTTATCGTCGACCCAATTTCGGAACTTGGGCACGTTGGTGTAGACGGCGGGCACGTCCTGCTGTCCGCAGCCGATGCCCCACGCCACGAGCCCCGTCAGCTTGTAGCGGTCGTCGCCGATGGGACACGCCAGCGGCGCGCCGCCGTCACCCTGACACACAACACACATCTTCATACAAACATTGACTTAGAGACCAGGACTGCGCCATAACCTCACAACTTTGACCACTCTCTAGAAGAGACAACGCTACTATGTGCCAATACTTGTCAAAGACCGCACGAGCTATGGATGGGATAGCGTAGTCCAGGTCTATACGTCTATGATACATACGAAATACGATGACATTTGTGACAGCTGTCATTAACTGGCTTAATTGTAACCCATTAGAGCCTAAGGTTGCGAAACATGATGAACAGAAAAACATTATTGTCATTATTTTATGTTGTTTACTGGTTATTTATTGAATGGTTACTTAATATATATGTTTAAACATAACACAGGATTAACCTAAGACCAAGAATATATTTGTATTGGTATTTTTGATGCTGGGAAAGTTTTTAAGCCTGTTCTAGACTCACAATATTTTCTAGCGTTATTTTTGACGTGATGACGTCACGTTTCACCTGCTGATAGGCCGAGTGGTGGTAGGATCGAGGAAGGGAGGGACAACCCGACCTCTGATCTCTAAACGATATGCGGAAGCTAAGCCTAGAAAGATAGCCCTGCTCGCTAGGTAACTGAGATCCTATGTAAACGTCGTGTGGGGGTGTAGGTCTTCAAAAAACAGGGCAGCAAATTCTCAGAACTTATGAGTGATTAAGCGAGTGCCTCTCAGAATCTAGACAACTTCAGGAGCATTTGCTGCATTAGCATTACATTGTGGGGTATCGTTAGATATGTCTTTAAAAAACGTTTCTCTGTTGTAAAAAAAAGTTTTTGTTAGAGTGTCCACCCCCCTTGCCAGCTAAATGGTTGATGTTGGGTATGTGAAAAAATTCACGGTAGTAGTATTAGATAAACCTTTTTGCATAATAGGGTTGCCCGGACGTCATTTAACACAAATATCAATAATAAACCAAAATATAATAAAAACAAATATAGTATTTAGTTTTTTATTTATTAGTAGTAGTTAGTATTTTTTATTTATATAAATTATAAATAAAAACTCAGGCTCTAATGGGATAACTAACATAGTAATAAGTAAAAACGTAGTGAATTGTACTTTAATCTCATGTAAATTGACGCCAAGATGAGTAGGTGCATATTGATACCATTCAAAAAAAAAAGTTATCAGATCTTATGAAAAGCCAAACTCCTAACTCTACACGCCCTAACCTAATACTCTATAATTCTCATTGTTCGCTTTATAATCGACTTAAATGCTAATCGATTATGGCGCTTCGTTTCCAAACGTCGCATCACTAGCAGTATGTCGCGTCACTAGATATAGCTGTCAACTTAGCTTTGGTCCGGATGCTGTCACGTTTTGGAGGTCAAGGAAACCTCGCCGGTATAAAATAATTTTAAATTATTATACGTTTGGAGCGTTTTTATGCGACGAATTATAATGTGGCAGTCGCCAAATTTGGTCGATTAACTTTTGTGTGTAAGCGCTATTTAATGGGGTCCACGTGAACACCCGCGTGGGTGGACTCTAAACAGAGAAATATTAGGATAATTGTGCATTGTGTGAACATAACATACGTATAGCGTTTTGCGTGTATCCTAAGTTCTCTACAAACCCTACACCGTAGTCAAAATGCGTGGTTTGGCTGTCCCTTTACTCAGGGACCTATTGGCACAAAATTAACGTCTATTTAGTCAATACTTTCTGTTTATAAGCCCATAGGAGTGTCTACGTCACTCTCACAAAAGCCACGCATTTAGCACAGCTTCAAGAGGCTGTAGATCTGAGTAAATGGTTTTAATTTCAACTCGATATCTCCATGCGTTCCCAAGGTAAAGGAACGCACAACAAAGTGGTCTTATAGGATTCCGTTTTTGAGGTACAGAATCCTAAAAATGGAGTTCGTCTGTCATCTTACCTGGCAAGTATCCTTGCCTTCCTCTCCTCCAGCGCAGACGAAACTGCTGTGCAATTTGAAATTACGTCCTAGCCTGGTCTTCTTCAGCAAGTTGTTACAGCGGGTGTACGGCACCATATCTACTTCTACCTTCTTCATGATGACGGCATAACGACCTTGGAGTCCTAGAATTGGAGAAATTGATGTTTAGGTCTTCTGAATGAATGAATGATTTTTTTAAGAGACTTGTCAATTATGCAGGAGATATTACAGTGACCAAGTGTGTGTGGAAACAAGTGCAGTCTTTATTCCCCCACTCTCATAGGCCAATGGGACGGCATCTGACACAACGAGAGACTGATGAGGCATTATGCATTTACTTGTCAGTGATTTGCATTTTCAAGCGCTAAAATGTACCCTGCTATGAAATAGTTTTACACTATCGAATTCATGTTAAAAATAGAACAATCTTCAATATTGACAGTTAATGTACCACATTTACTTATATGCTGTTTTGTTTCTTTTGTAGTGATCAATTTCTCACACCCCGTTTTATGGAAAGTACGTGATAGCTGTTTTCAAATGGCTATATTTATAGTCATGGGCTAGTTTCCAACTAGTCAAAATGGCAACTCTTAAAGAAATGTCAAAACGCAGATTTTATATGGATACTAGTGACAGGGCACGTTTCTCTGTGACTTCTTTTTTCTGGCCAGAAACATTCGCAGGCTTCCCCAGAACACCCAGCCAAAGTTTCTTCACAATCTGATCAATCAAATTAGCTAGAGTCTTTGCTAAGGACTACAAATATGAACATTGCTGGACATCTTTCGGCAAAGTATATGTAAGGCGAAATGCCAATGAGCCACGAATTTACTTAGGGTCTGAAGAGGATATTGAAAAACTTAAAAGAGATATTTGACTAGTCTGTCTAGTTAGACTGTATAAAATTACTTACTATTTTGTTGCATGCATACCTTTTTATTTGTTTTTAATGAGTGTCTATTATTTTATTTTAACCAAAAACGTGCCACGTCCACACATCTACACACTTTATCTTCACATCACAAACACATTTAAAACACATCTAACTTTAGCCTCATACTACATATAACACAGAAATATAAAAAATCATATATCTTATTGCGTATTTAATTCAGGAAAATATGTTTGCAAAAACGCACTAGAGTTAACAATAGATAATAAAACTAGGGTTTTATTTACGGTTGTTTTAATCGCTTACAATTTGGCTTTATATATCTGGAAGTACTGTACTGCTAACAGCTCTAAACGTAAAATTCAATGAACAATTAAACATTCAGAACGAAATTGACACCTATAATGTAGCTGATTCCATTGTCTGCGATGCTGATGAATGTATAGCATTTCTGCCCGATTCGAGAAAATATTTAAATATTTTCCAACAAAACATTCGTAGCCTAAAATGTAACTTCACAGGATTATTACCAATCCTTGTCAGAACTGGAATAAACTGGGACTGTATAGTTCTTACGGAATGTTGGCTGCCCTCAACTCTTTGCATACCACATCTAGACGGTTATGAGAACTTTGCATCCTCGAATAACCTAACGCAGAATGAAGGTGTAGTGCTATATTATAAAAAGGACTTGCTTGTCACAGTCGAAGAACCCGTAATAACCGATGCAAACTGTCTTGTAATTACGTTAAATAATGAAACAGTTGCGCTCGCAATTTATAGACCCCCCGGGTACAAAAATATCAATAATTTTCTTCTATCCCTCAATCAAATTTTATTAAAGTATTCAAATAAGAAAAACCTTATATTGTTAGGAGACATTAATATTAATATAGCAGAGCAAAGTACAGACGTAAATCTCTCACCATACCTAGATATGATAGCATTTCATGGATTGATGCCCGCCTACACAACCGCGACGCGGTTGTGTAGGCGGGCAAAGCAAAACAAAGCATGTTTGGATCATGTACTTTTGAGGACTCGGCTAACGGCCCGCTGTCTTATACTTGATACGTCGCTGACTGACCATAATAGTGTAGCCCTTTTTATTGCCGCATGTACTAGGCAAAAGCCATTAAAAGTAATCAGACGCATTAATAATGAATTTTTAAATTTTGAGCTCAGGAAGGTTGATTTCAGTTATTTATATACAATTAGAGATGTGAATGAAGCTACAATATTATTTCTAAACATACTTAAAACAGCAATCATTAACAATTCCAAAGAGATAAAAGTATCCAGCCGGAAGAAAATTTTAAAACCTTGGATTACCCCGGGTGTTTTGAAATGTCTTCGAAATCGAGATAACCTATATAAAAAACTTAAAAGGGATCCAGAAAATGAGATTTTGAAAACAACCTATAAAAGGTATAGAAACTATTGTTCATCTATACTAAAAAAATTAAAAAGAAATTTCGATAAACTACAGCTTCAGAACGCAGGAAAAGACAGTAAGAAACTCTGGCAAATAGTTAAGAAGATAACCTACACTAATAAACCGAAAGTAGCTCCTTTAGAACTAATATACAATGTACAAGCAATCCGCTAAAATCTGTGAACGACGTAAATAATTATTTTGCAAATATAGGCCGTAGTCTAGCTGAAAATATTACTAAAAATAATCCCCATACTGAACTACCCTCTCTAAATTCTAGTTGCCATTCATTTGTCCTCCTACCTACTGACGAAGATGAAGTTAGGTTATTGATCTCAAATTTAAAAAGTGATTGCGCAGTGGGACTTGACTTGATATCTGCCGATATTCTGAAGGCAAACAAGGACACTCTTGCCCCTCCAATCTCGTACATTTGTAACTTATCGCTTGCAGCTGGAGTATTCCCAAAAAGTTACAAAAAATCTCGTATTCATCCGATTCACAAGAATGGGGACAGAGACTGTGTCAGTAATTACCGACCAATATCCATACTGCCAACGCTCTCTAAAATTCTGGAACGGATTATAAACAAAAGATTAGTAAATTATTTAGAGTCTAGAAACCTTTTATCAACAGCACAATTCGGATTCAGAGCCAATAGATCGACGTCGGATGCTGTGCTTGATCTAACAAATTATATTGTTAATCATTTAGACAAGAAAAAGAAAGTCATAGGTATATTTTTAGATCTCGCAAAAGCTTTTGACACGGTCTCTGTCCCGATTCTGGTGAAAAAAACTTGAATACTTGGGTATCCGCGATCTTCAGTTGAAATTGCTGCAGGATTACCTGACGGATAGAACTCAGTGTGTGGGAATTGGTGACATCATAAGCGAGGAGGCCCCCGTAACTTTCGGAGTCCCACAAGGAAGTATACTGGGCCCTACTCTCTTCCTCGTTTATATAAATGACTTATGCCAGATGGAAATCCCACATACGAAAATTGTAACTTTTGCGGATGACACGGCTTTGCTTTTTACTGGAAACACCTGGAATGAAGCTATTTCTCATGCACAGAGTGGAATGAACCATGTGACTGATTGGCTAAATAAAAATATCTTAACGCTCAATGTGGCTAAAACCAATTATATAACTTTTACCATTAAATCAAACGATAATCCTGATCCTTCATGTCACATTACCTCGCATTCATGTTTCGGTGTAAATACTATGAAATGTTCTTGCCCTAAGCTTACACAAACAGATACAATAAAGTATCTTGGTGTCACAATCGACCGAAATTTAAACTTCCACCAACATATTGACCTTCTTACTGCCAGAATACGAAAGCTAATGGTAATATTTAAAGCAATTAGGCATGTAGCTGAATTAAACGTCATTAAGTCCATATATTTTGCTCTTTGTCAGTCTCAATTAATTTACTGTATCACCTCGTGGGGTGGTGCCTCTAAGACACATCTCCTTAAATTAGAAAGAGCGCAGAGGGCAATACTTAAAGTTAGTGCATTCCTACCTTTCTATCATCCTACTATAGATCTCTATAAACATTGGGAAGTTTTAACTGTCCGACAACTGTTTATTCTTTTTACAGTATCTAAACAACACTCACTTTTAACATATGAACCTGATAAATATAAAAATCAACGACGTAAGGATCGAGTTTGTGATACAACTTTATTTAAAACTAGTTTAGCACATAGATTTTTCTGCCACTTGAGTTCTAAATTATATAATAAATGTAATAGGGTATTATCAATATATTCGTTACCCAAAAATAAATGCAAAGTTTTTCTTACTGAGTGGTTACTGAAGCTAGATTATAACCTCACAGAAAATTTATGCAAGTAGGCTTGATAAACTAACTCATAACAAAACCAATACATTTCACGCACTCTCATACACCAACACTCACCCATACCCAGACACACACAGACACACACATACGCCCACTCACACACAGACACACACACACACCCACACAGAAATACACACATACATATGCACTACTACTACAATCAATAAAGGCACTTTTGTTGGTTTTTATTTTTTATTATTACGTTTTCTTTATTTCTTTGTAATTACCCTCACTAATACATACATATACATAGTATTTGAGTACAATATACAGTGAAATAAAAAGTGTATTTTCGGCATTTGTTTTACGTGGGGTGGGAGCCTGGTGATCTGAAATACAGGTATTTTTTACCTAACTCAGACACCAGCTCCTCACATACCATAGACCAAAATTTAATTTATGGATTATTAGATATAAGCACCATTGTAAAATTTTAAGTCTGTTATTGTGAGGAGGAAATAAACATTATTATTATTATTATTATTATAATGGTTTCGAAACGCATAAACACACAGACAGACAAACATTTATTTTTATATGTCTCATATAAATATCAGATCTATGTATCTAAATATTATCTCACTTATTCAGACCTAAAAATATAATTATTATTATTATACTCTCCTAAGTCCAGGACAGACGGCTTAACGTTGTCTCTAAGGTAAAAAGGTGTGTGATATTTTGTAGGAAACGGTCACTCATCCATGGATGATGGACAGTGGTAATGTTACTTAACCTCGCTGATCAGGTCTTCATCATGGTGGCCGAAGTGGCCACATATGGTGACTTACCAAACACGTCCTTTCCCCAGCCGTTAGCGACACAGTTCTTGTGACTATCGAACACCTCGTCCTGCTCCGGCAGGCAGATGACGTTGATGTGCTCCGACAACTGGACCGGCTGCTCCAGACGCAAAAGCGCGATGTCGTTATACAGATTCTTCTTGTTGAACTCTGGAAATAGCCGTAGTAGTATATGTATATATGTTGCTAATTGATTTCCGATGACCTAATATCTGTTTTGAGTAAATAGCAAATCTATTGATTCATTTAAACATGGCCACCGTAAGATGGCGTAACTTTAATTTCGTAATAATCGTTTACATTTAAAGTGCTGATCACTATCAGCAGGGCAGTTGGTTTTAATGCAACGGTCGAAGCGACAACACGTCTTCCGATAGACTTGTCGCTATTTTATAGTCGTGTGTGCAAAGTATTCGTGCGGTTACACATATAGTGGCTTTGTGTAATCTAAGGGTATCCGCGTTCATATGATCGATTACCACAATGTTAATTCGAATATTGAGCCGCTAATAGCTCATACGGCCACCATGGCACTTCGATATATACATTCTTTGGATTTAGGTAGTGGTTCCTTCAATTGCATTGGTGCCTCGAGGGCAATAGCTCAGGACCTCACTTAGGGGCTTCCCATCCTCGACTAATAACTTAAGTAGAGAAATATCTCTAATCATAGGCGAACCTCCATAACAACGCCCAAGTGTGAGTCAAAGTTTCTACTTTGACTAGGACTTCGGGAGCGGTGGTTTAACCACCAAATCAAAGCCTATTTTTCTAGCGATCAAGGACATTTGATAACGATCAGTCCTAAACCAGGACCTAAAGGAAAGGAGAGCGTCGTGATAAGTTTTGAAGTCAAATTCAAAGCCCATTCACTTACTCCATTAGTCTTAGCTACTGTAAAGACCAGCGAATAGGATGGTGGTCATTAAAGATAGAATAAAGATCATAACAAAAACGCCACCATCTGACCTGGTAGGACAAACCAAGTGGCGAATCAAGAATTTTGTTTGAGAGGGATTTCCCCCAGATCTAGGGGGAGGAAGGCGATAACCGGAGTACCCACCCCGGGTGGCAGTTTATCTCAGTTCAGGGGGGTAGCTCAACGTCAACTTGTAAAAAAAAGAAGTCACACAAGCCCACACCATAAGTAAACTTGTGGACTCGAGATGGCGATTTGAGATTTGCCGAGTCAATAATTGATGTCATTTTACTGAAATTGACGTCATTTAGCTTAATAAAAATATAGCTAACAAAAAATTTATTCGAATCGTCATACACAATTAAACATTAGTTCCAAGTGTGACTGAAATTGTGTCTTGAGCTGCCGTTGTTGCTGTACGTGTACACTATCAGGTGAAATTGGGTGAAATGAATTGCACCCCGTCCCCCTCGTAAGCACGTATTTCGAAAGTTAAGGCATCATAAAGTTTATGCCCCGCCTCGAAATAGACGTAATCCTGGACTTAGGTATGGGAGGGTTCTACTAACCTTACTTTCTATCAGCTAGTTTTTGGAATAGGGGCGTAATGTGCCAAAATAATACCCCAGGATTGGAAGACAAAAGGATTACCTACCTATCAAGTATGTTTAAGGATTAATGGGCACCCAAGCAAACGAGTCTTAGAGTGGGCATCGCGGCTCGGTAAATGTAAGGCTGGAGAACCCCCAGCCAGCTAGACCGACGAATTAAAGAAAGTAACTGGGATGGACTGAATGCGGAAGAGGAATAGCGACTATCTAAGGAATAGAGATACAGGCAGATGATTGATTTAATACACTATCACTCACTGTTTCAGAATTGTAATGAAACAAACGAACTGACTCACCACTATGCATGTAGATCTCTTGCACGTCTCTCTCCTCATATCCGTATATCTCTTTCTCTGTCTGCGTGTCCCACTCTCCAGCTCTTACTTTGATGGTTCCTGGAGCGTATCTGATGATGGCAATCGAACACTACATTAAATTCCGTATATTTTTGCTTTGGAAATGAATCAGTCCAAAAATGGCTTCCGTATCCCAATTCATTTACCTAGTACGCTGTTTCCATAAAATCTGTTTATTAGTTTCTATATGATCTGGATGCAAACTTACTTGAAAATGACATGAGCTCCTGTCATCACAACCTCAGGACTGATCAGAACTCCGACGCCAACGTATGAGAAGTTCTTGGAGTCCAGCAGCGCGACCACCCACGGGAACTCGCCGAATTGAGTGTAAGCGCCCTGGAAATGAGCAAAAGAAGACTTTATATCTGTCATCTGCTACAAGCAAGCTTTCGTCAAACAAAAAACGCACTAATAACGTATACTTTGTATGTAATAGGCATACCCAGGATTGTTTTTGGAAGTAGAGTGAGTAGTCCATGTATTTATATTTGAATAATATCTAAATTTGAAGATCGAACTTCCCCGTCTCCCCTTCTATTACTTATTAAGCTTCGATCGGCAGGTGAGGGAGGAGGGAGTAGAACTCACTCTTTCTTTCTCTTTCGAATTCTTGGAACCCCCTCCCCCCTCCCCCTTGGTTTCATCACATTCATACAATCCCGTGTGGTGGATGGCCCATACCCGTACTTTTAGAGAAGACACCTTAATCCCGGCAGTAGAAACGTTAAAAAATGGGAATTTAGAGTCATTTCATATGACCAAAAAATGTGAATGTAGAGTCACTTCATATGACCAATAAATGTGAATGTAGAGTCAGTTCATATGACCAATAAATGTGAATGTAGAGTCATTTCATATGACCAAAAAATGTGAATGTAGAGTCACTTCATATGACCAATAAATGTGAATGTAGAGTCACTTCATATGACCAATAAATGTGAATGTAGAGTCATTTCATATGACCAAAAAATGTGAATGTAGAGTCGTATCATATGACTCTACATTCACATTTTTTAACGTTATGACTCATATGGCAACTTGCTTTGAAAGGGAATTAAAAATATTGAGTTCTAGTTTGAAAATAAAAGGTACACTTACTAAGAAAGAAGCTCCTACTCCTTGAGGGTTTCTATAACCACATGCCTTGACCTTCAACGGGTCTGGCTGAGGTTTAGGCGCCGTTGGATCCTTGGGTATCGTGCAGCAGACCTCCACGGACTCTTGGCAAGGGATTACATCATCTTCGCCAAACCTGAAAATTGTAAATGTATCGGAATCCCATCTGTCGCAAGCAGAAGTCGATTTTAGTCCTTATTTATAGGTAGTTAATATAAATTAAAAATCGTACTACTATGCGTTTCAAATGAGTTGATAACTGTCATCATGACATTTTGATTCGCATTACGACTGCAACTTCATTGTATGACGTAAGATCAGCAATAAAATTATTCGTAAAAAAGGTGTAATTAGTATTACACAGAAGTACCTACCTACTCTAATAAACTGTACATATGCACTGTATTTTACTATTTAATAATATAGATATGTTTAAGTTAAAAAAAATATGACGTCTGACTGAAATACTTATATTTTGACTATTTACTTAATTTTATTTGGTGTTTATTAAATAATAAAGAATACTATTAATATTAAAATAATGAAAAATGTTAGGTACATAGTTCAAGTAAATAATTATTACGTCCGTTTGATTACCATACACATACGTATTTTACCCGACTTGGTAGTTTTTGTTGCTAGCGGTACAATTTTGACACGTACAGAGTGAAGTTGTCGCGATCGCGATTATCTTCTCATTTGAAACGTATGGCAGTCGCCATAGTATATTTCTATACCAAATAATGAAACACCAGTACGTGTTTAGATTGCACTTCCTAATTGTCTATTTTATTATTTATAAATTACGCAATCTACACGTACTGCTAAGAGGCGCTGAATAAACAAATCGCCCTCCTATTATAATATTACTTCTTATATTTTTACGTGTATAAATACTTAGGTTTAAGATTTATTAAGCTAGTCAATTAAGTCAAGTCAATATAATCTACAACCCTTCATCTCGCTTCTCATTGACTCACAATAAAATATAGCAATACGCTATTATTGGTGACCCCGACGTGATCTATTGCTAGCTAGTGCTGATATAATTCCGAGTCGATCGGTACCCAATTTGGTTTTCAGCAGCGAATCTAGCGAAACAATAGATTACCAGAATAGGCATAGGATCGGTCAATTTAGTGTAGTACGTTTTTGTTGGCTTCCCACAAGCGGGTCTCACCAGCTAAAATTTCAAGAGGCCAGTATTACGCGGAATAACAAAAATTTACCATGGTCCCACCAGCTTCTCCTATCAAGGGCGACGCTAGCGCTGAGACGATAGCAGCGATATCCGTCTCAGAAAAATTACCACAGTTTTGGACCGACTCACCAAGACTATGGTTCGCCCAGTTCGAGGCAATTATGGCACCTCAAAAACAGGGGGAAGAGTACAAATATAACATGGTAATAGCAAAATTACCAAAAGAAGTCATACACCAGGTTAGTGATATACTGACAAGCCCTCCAGCGGAAAAACAATATACCACTATCAAGGACCGACTGATAAGCTGTTACGAAGAAAGCGAGCATCGACGATTTCACAAACTCCTCTCAGAAATGGACCTCGGAGATCAGAAACCGTCTCAATTGTTAAGACAAATGAAGGAAGCAGGCTGCGGCAAGATCAATGAAGATACAATTCGCCTACTGTGGTTTCGACAACTCCCAGCAGAAATTACGTCAATCATAGCAGTATCCGAAGAGTTAGGATTAGATAAATTATGCGACCTCGCCGATAAAATCCACGAAAACATGCGATATAATAGAAGTCCGTCACGATCGGCCACCGCAGAAATTAATTTAATAACAAGCCTGACGTCACAGATTGCAGCTATGCGAATTGAAATTGATGAGTTGCAAAACGGTCGCTCACGCCGACCTTTGCAACGCGGCAGATTCCATTCACGTAACAATTCGCATACACGGTCAAGGTCTAAAAATAGAATGGCGAGTAATGGACTTTGTTTTTATCACAGACGTTTCAAACAAAAAGCGTATAAATGTACGCAACCATGTTCATGGAACAACAAAAACAACCAGCATTCGGAAAACTAGAACTAGCACAGAATGCGACGGGTCTCTGTGCAATTCACCCATCAAACCGTCTAACTATATCTGACTCTAACAGTGGTTATAGATTCTTAGTCGATACGGGTGCTAACATATCTGTTATAAACCGCACAGACAAGAATAGCGGAGCCTGCGAATACAAATTGTTCGCTGTCAATGGGAGCTCTATCAACACATATGGTGAACGCACCTTAATGCTGAACCTAGGACTACGTCGAAGTTTTAAATGGACATTTACCATTGCCGACGTTAACATGCCAATTTTGGGAGCTGATTTTCTTGAACATTATCAATTATTAGTCGATATACACGGACAAAAATTAATTGATAAAAACACAGGCCTTAAGACGCCCGCAAGATTATTGAAAGCAAATATTGCAACAATCCGATCGATAAACTCTTCTCTACCAGAACCGATAAAGTGCTTGTTAGAGAAATATGAAGGTATCACTAAGCCTAGATCGATGAACCAACCTCCCAAACATCAGGTGCAGCATCAAATCATTACAATGGGTTTTCCAGTAGCTACTCGAGCTCGTCCGCTACCTCCTGACAAATACAGGATTGCTAAACAGGAATTCCAAAACATGATGGATATGGGAATTTGCAGACCGTCAAGCAGCCAATGGGCATCGCCACTTCATCTAGTCAAGAAAAAGAATGGCGAATGGAGAGCGTGCGGAGATTACCGAGCACTGAACAAAATAACAGTACCGGATAGGTACCCTTTACCCAGACTACTCGACTTTACATACATAGCAAGCGGAAAAGCGATATTCAGTAAAATTGATATAAAAAAAGCATTTCACGCGCTGAACGTAGCTGAACCCGAAAAAACGGCAATTATAACCCCGTTCGGACTCTTTGAGTTCACAAGAATGCCATTCGGACTACGAAACGCTGCACAGTCCTTCCAGAAATTTATGGACTCCATATTTCGCGACTTAGATTACGTATATATTTACGTGGACGATATTTTTGTGGCAGATTGTAAAAATAATATTAAATTACATGACGAACACTTAGAAGAAGTATTCAAGCGCTTACACGAAAACGGCATAACAATAAACACAGATAAATGCGAATTTGCCAAAGCAGAGATTGATTTCCTTGGTTATCATGTAACGAGCCAAGGATTGACGCCTACTACGGACAAAATTCAAGCAATAAACGATTACCCTAAACCACAAACGGTGATGGAATTACGACGTTTTTTGGGTATGATTAACTTCTACCGAAGTAGTATGCCTCTCGCAGCGAAACATCAGGCGCCATTAAATAAATACTTGCATAATTCCAAGAAAAAAGACAAGACTGTTATACTCGTACAATGGAATACTGAAGCTAACCACGCGTTTGAATGCTGCAAACAGGACATTCGTCAAATAACTACATTGGCATATCCTGATAGCAACGCCCAAATCGCTGTAATGACTGATGCTAGTCTGAAATGCGTAGGCGCTGTACTACAGCAGCGAAGAAACGCAAAATGGGAACCAATAGCGTTCTTTTCAAAATCACTAAGTGAAGCCCAAACGAAATACTCTACATACGATAGAGAGTTACTCGGTATCTACATGGCTATAAAACATTTCAGAAGATTAATTGAGGGACGAGAATTTACTGTCTACACGGATCATAAGCCATTGATTCATGCTTTCGTTAAGAAGCCATCATTGGATGACACCCCTAGACGAATAAGATATTTGGATTATATATCACAGTTTTGTACAGATATTCAACACATAAGCGGCCACATGAATGTTGTAGCTGACGCTTTATCCCGAGTTATCGAAACGATATCCCTACCTTCTGCAATTGATTGGCACGAGGTAGGACAATGGCAACGCAAGGATAACGAGCTGGAACGTTTGCAAGCCAATAAATCGTTAAATATCAAATTGATTCATTTCCGAGATAAGAATATCAAGATTTTCTGTGATACATCAACAGGAAAGCAACGCCCATTTATACCCCTCAAATTTAGGAAAACTATTTTCGAGAGTTTTCACAACTTAAGCCATCCTGGAAAGAACACTACAAGAAAACTAATTTCAGCAAACTACATATGGGAAAATATGAACAAAGATATCAATGAGATGACAGAGAAATGTTTACAATGTCAACGAGCGAAGATACATCGTCATACAATATCACCTCTAGGTAAATTCATGCCGACAGGAAGATTTGCTCATCTCCATATCGATTTAGTAGGACCTTTACCTACGTCGCAAAATAAGCGTTATCTATTAACAATGATAGATCGCTGTACTTCATGGCCAGAGGCTTTTCCCATAGCCGATATAACTGCAGAAACTATATCTAGGATGGTATATGAAGGATGGATAGCCCGATTTGGATGCCCTGAATACATTACCACAGACCAGGGACGCCAGTTTGAATCTGAAATATTCAAAAGTTTGGCTAAACTCATGGGTATCACGAAAATTCGAACCACACCATACCATCCACAGTCAAACTCAAAGGTAGAACGACTGCACAGGACTTTGAAAACAGCATTAATAGCAAGAGGAAATACAACGAATTGGACAAAAGAACTTGCAACTGTTTTACTCGGTATCCGTACCAGTCTACGGCAAGATACCGGATACTCTGCAGCTGAACTAGTCCTCGGTACAACAATAAGACTACCTGGAGCATTTTTCGGAACAAGCGATCACTCGACATACGCCGATTTTGTGAAAGAAATTAAAGAAAACATAAAAAAAGCAACCTCCGTTTCACATAGGCAGAGTACGAACGATAAGATATTTGTGCATCCACACTTATCAGTATGCACACATGTTTTCTTACGTTGCGATCGTTTACGGCCAAGTCTTACACCTCCGTATGATGGACCTTATCTCGTTATTAGTCGTAATGATAAGGTTTTCACGATCTGGATAAACGGACGACAGAGCTCCGTGTCAATCGATCGTCTCAAACCAGCTTTTATGATAAACGACAACGAGATAAGAGATCAAAATTGCACGATTAGAAATAACATAGAAGATAAAAAATTAGAAGATAAGAACTGCCCGAATAAAACACGTTCCGGACGAATCTCCCGACCAACGGTGAGATTCCAATCGTAGTATATAAAGACATGCAAAACCACAGTCATTAATTCGAGTTACAAGACTTCCAACTACAATGGGTTCTACAAGCAGTCACGAGAAAGAGCAGGTGAATATGGTGCAGAACAATGCCGCGATCCCAGAGGAGATTACAAAACTCCATTCAAAGCTATCTGGGGACCTACAAGACCTCCGCACGTGGATCATGGTGGCCATATTCACCGCAGTTGTAATAATACTAATACTCAGTATATACTTTATCTACCGAGCAATCGGAGCAAAAATAGAGAAGAACCTGTTGCGAATCGTCAGGGACTCGAATGCTGCTTAAGACTGTCGGAAATAGATATAATTAATAAGATATTTCAATTTTTTTTGTACAATTTTCAACTTATAATTTTTACAATTTTTAAATATATAATTTTTACAAATGTATAATTTTTTTACAAAAGGGGGAATATCTATGGCAGTCGCCATAGTATATTTCTATACCAAATAATGAAACACCAGTACGTGTTTAGATTGCACTTCCTAATTGTCTATTTTATTATTTATAAATTACGCAATCTACACGTACTGCTAAGAGGCGCTGAATAAACAAATCGCCCTCCTATTATAATATTACTTCCTATATTTTTACGTGTATAAATACTTAGGTTTAAGATTTATTAAGCTGGTCAATTAAGTTAATCCTAGGTGGGGATAAAACACACGACCTTTCACTTAGCAGTCACAAACCACTAGATGACTAGACCAACTTAACTTTTAGGTTGGCGTAATATAGCTAGCTAGCCCTAGGTTCCCGATTTTTCTCTGACGTCTAACTACAAAAAGGAAAAGGACTTCTCACCTGATGTCCAGAGACCCCCATCCAGTGACGGTGGCGTTGTTAACATCCACTGCAATATTGTTGGAATCGCAGAGGTAGTATGGAACACATTGACAGGTCTGGCCTTCCTTATCGACGAGCGGGGTGGTTGGTTCTGTTGGCTTTGTCAACTGAAAGTAATTGATGTAGACTAATTGTTAGGTTAACCGATTAAATCAGGCGTAACATAGCGGAAATCCATCTTATGTAGATTATAAGGGAGGGATCCCACCACCCACTCTTGATCTGTGCCAAACTGTCCTGAGGATGCCTCGTGTAGAGGCGAAACACGTGTCGAAGTTTCACTTCGTGAAAGCGGAATATTGGAAGTCAAGAGTCCGGAGGTGCCTACCAGTTGTCTTGGCAAGAGTACTTGTCACTAATTTTCTTTGTTGCAGGTCTCTCTTTTTGAGTGCGGTTCATTTTCAAATTTTCTTACTACTTTCAGCATTTCCTTACTACTTCAATCGTGGTGATTCACAGATCGAGGGTGGGTGGTGGGATCCCTCCCTTATAATCTACTAATTGTTAGGGTTAGTTGACCATGAAAGGAAAATATGCTTAGGTTTATTGGCAGGTGGAAACCAAGCAATGCAAAACTACGGTTCATCTTACATCGTATAATAACTTGATGACTGCTTCCGATATTGGAGTTGACGTGGCCGCGTTCTAAGCCACATTTTTGTTTCTGAAGCATGGGACGTACCCAGGGGAAGTTCCACCAACAACCCCTCCCTAATTTTATGCGGTACATTAGTTATTGGTGGACCTACATTTGGTCTTTGTCAAATCCCCGTGCAAAAGGCACTTGTTGATGTTAAAACCGCCCTTTCATCAACTTAGGCCTCACACGACGGGGGAAAGGGGGGGAGATGAAGAATAATAAGATGGAACTTCAACATTAGTAACTAAAAGTACCTCGCACGCAAGTTTATACCAACCTGAAGATCATTGTTTTATCTCCATGTTAAACATTTATTCACAACGTACAAGTACACTTTGGTTACTATCCGCCAAACGGCACAGCAGTTTGTTGGCAGAAAGTTCACTCCCTTTTAACACTGCATTGTAGTTAAATTACTAATTGGTAGGTAGGTACAATATAGCTTAAACCATTTCTACTATATTTGAATTAAATCTATTCATATACAATTCTCTACACTAAGGTACGTTTAAATACATTTTTGGAACAGCTTTTATTTATTATACATTATAGATAGATGGAACTATTATGTTTTATGGTCCTCTGACCACAGTGATTGTTAGACCAGGGGATAATGTACTGGTTTTCTATGCTGCTTAGGCCTTTGGGTACCTGGGCCTTCAACAAATTTTGATACTTTGTCTAAGGCAGGCTACGCCCCTGCCAGTGTCCCTGCTGTGGACTTAGTAAGTCTACAAGTAGTGGAGGCCGTTACTTACATCTTCAAGACCTTTCGTGCCGCCGGCGGTGGTTGGCGGAGTTCCGAAGATCTCGTCAATTAGCACAGAGCTGATCGTTGTCGATTGTGAGTTGACAAGACCCAGGACTAAACAAAATATGAAGACTTGCATGGTGCTGGAAATACAAAAATATAATATAAGTAAAGTAATAGAAGCACAGTGCTGCGTGTACTTTCATAAAATACGAACAAGTGCGGAGGAGGGTCCGTACTTTGTAGGTACATGTAGCGGCGGTAGCCATGTAAGGCATCGTAGCAGGTCTCGCAATGGTGAGGTCGCGGGTTCCAATCCTACACCCTACACAAGTCATTGAGCTGAGCTGGAGGGGTTAACTGGATTGCTAATAATGTGGAACCCACAATCCCACATTGCTAGTTATCTAAACTTCTATACTAATATTATAAAGCTGAACAGTTTGTTTGTTTCTTTGAACGCGATAGTCTCAGGAACTACGGGGTCAAAATTGAAAAAATATTTTACAATTGGGTAGTCCATTTATCGAGGAAGGCTATAGGCTATATAACATCACGCTAAGACCAATAGGAGCGGAGCAGCAATGAAAAATGTTTCTAAAACGGGGAACGAAGTTCCGCGGGTCAGCTAGTCTTATAAAAAAAACAAAACAAACAGGAATCGTGTGTCACAGTTTCATAAATACTAACAGCTGTTAGTAGCTGTTTTGTTTTTTCCGGCGAACTTCGTCTCGACTCTTTTTTTTTGTAAATCGGGTTCAATTGTGAATCTAAACCATCCTCGAATCCCCTTGAACTCACACAAAAAAAATCATCAAAATCGGTCCAGCCGTCTAGGAGGAGTTCAGTGAAATACACACTCACACAAGAAATATACATATAAAGATTTAATTTATGATTTAATTACAAATATATCGTTTTCACACTTTCCCCTATACTAATAGTATAAGACGGTATTACTTGCCCAATTTCATAGTTCTAGGTCAACGGAACGTACCCTATTAATTTTGATTCCCTAGCGAGTGTCGAAATATACGTTTTTTTTTAAAGACGACTCTCGCATTGTGGTACAAGCTCTGTGTCGCGGGGGACTTTACAAACATTCAATTCACGGACACAAAGTACACCCAGACTCGGAACAACAATTTGTGGATCAGACAAAGTGGTGTCCCGTGTAGGAATCGAACCCACGACCTCTTGCGTAGCAGCCGTTTCTTTTTTTTACGTTCACTAAGAAATTTTGATTTTTTCACAGCTTCAAGGGACTATAGACCTGAGTATAAGGTTTTAATTTCAACTTTATACCTCCACGTGTTCCCAAGATAAAGGGTCTTGACAGACAAACGACATGACTGCCTCTGTGGCGCGGTGCGAGTGTGTTCGACTGCTACGCAAGAGGTCTTGGGTTCGATTCCCACACGGGACACCACTTTGTGTGATCTGCAAATTGTTGTCTCGTCTGGGTGTACTTAGTGTCCGTGACTTGTATTTTTATAAAGTCCCCGCCACATAGGGCCTGTACCCAAGTGAGGGAGTCGTCTTTTTATAGAAAAAATAAAAAAAAGATGTACGGACGGACGGACTGAGAACAAAGTGATCCTATAAGGGTTACATATCAACCCATATGATGTCCCACTGCTGGGCACGGGTCTCCCCAGTAGAACCTACTTATAATAGATCCTGGGGGTAATTACCTTAATCGCATCGCTTGATGAGCGGGTTGGCGATCGCAGTAAGGCTTTAGAGTATCTACCTAGGCAGAGGACGCTAATGCCCGTCCTCCAGTGTGAAATCCCTTAGTCGCCTTAACGACACCCACTTGAAGAGATGGGTTACTTTATGGCAATTCTTTTTTTTCTCTTTTGACCAGTTTACAGTTAACGAATAAATAAATAATATTAACATGACCTCATAAAATGACAGAATCAAAAACTTAATTTCTAACAATTTGAATACGAATTGCTTGTTATAAAAAATACAGTTTATATTATTTAAAAGTTAGGAGTATCATTTTTAGAAACAGGTTTCATTATGCCATAAAAATAAATAAAAATGTCTATGGGTTTTTTATAGAAAGCTAAGTCAAAAGTGTACAAATCATCTTCGAGATATTTTTATTTCTTTGACGCCCCCATAACCAACTTTAGATACCACTTTCGAAAAATTTAAAACCTCTTCGTGCCTTGGACAGGGCCCGAGCTGCGGCAGGACCATTGGCGTATAGACCTGGACCACGCCATCCCTTACAATTAAAAAATAAATATTGACTGCAAAGCGTGAAAGGGAGAAAAAACTCGTGCGGCCCTATCTCTTTCACAGGTGTTATCCACAAAGTAGCGTTGTCTCATTGTAGAGAGTGGTTATGGCGCAGTCCAGGTCTATAAGTCAATGGGCAGGACAAGCCGGGCAAATGACGGATGGCATAATTAGGTAGGGTTGCCAACTTTTATTAGAAGAAATAGAGTAAGTATATCTGATATCAAACGAGGTAAATAAAGAGTACGGACTTATAAAAAAGGGGTATCATTTATTTAAAATCATTTTTTAAAGTATTTTTTGATACTTACAGCACATAACAATTTCTCAATGTATAGTAAACATTTAAAAAATATTATTTTAGCGTACTCTATTAGTATTATAGATTATAGAGTATGCCTACATGATATAGAGTACAATACTCTATTTTTCAATACGGTTGGCAACCCTAGTATCCGGTGATATCATTGGCAAATTTAATTTTGCCATGAGCGGCTAAATGACTGGATCGGGCCAGAGCCTTGAAGATCACGTTATGCCATTTTTCCTTTGTTTGTTGAAAATCCCTAAGCAGTTTTAGGCGTTTTTAGGGTTCCGTAGCCAAAATGGCAAAAACGGAACCCTTATAGTTTCTCACTTTTATCTGTCTGTCCGTATGTCACAGGCATTTAACTCAAAGTCTACTCAATGAATATTGATTAAAATTTGGTGAAAAGGTGTCTTGTAGTAGCCGCTACTTAGTTTGATAGCTAAATAATAAAAATAAATATTTTTAGGGGAGGCAATGACTGATTCAGCTTCTGTTACATGTATGGTGTAACGGAAGCTGATTTTTTTTTTCAACAAACATCAACGTGTGGCACATCATTAGACAGGTCTTTTATAAGGTTCCTAATATTTTTTTTGATTGACTGAATATTTTTGGAAATAATCGCTCCGAAATTTGCATAAATTATGTCGCCCCCCTTAACTTTTGAACCGTGTGACCAAAAAATATGAAAAAAATTAGAAAGGTAGCGCTTAGTAAATAATTAAAACTAAAATTATTTCGGACATGATCGGTTATACCGTCATTGAATTATTGCCGAAAAACTGCGTTCCTCAACAAAAGGGTGTAAGTGCCATGAACATACGCTTTTCTGCTGATACAATTTTTCAAGGCTGCGGAACCCTACACTGAGCATGGTCCGGCATGCTCTTGCCCGGTTTTTTAATGTAACATATTAATTATCTTGTTTACTTTTAAGCTATAGTAGTTTGTGCAGCTATTTTAAAGATCACCGTATCAGATGATTATATTTATTTAATAATATACCGTGAGCCTTGCAAACTTCATTCTCTGCTAAAACGGTGACCTACCAACCGGTCTTTCAATGACTTTAATTCGCCCTCATATTTTATAACATACTAGCTGACCCGCGCAACTTCGTCTTCGTAAATTTTCTCCATTCAAAATTTCATTCTGACATATAAATCTTTTTTAAAATTGTTTTCATTTACTTATGCACCTATGTATGATATTTGATGTATTAAATAATTACAATTACCTAATTTATGCTGAATGAGTTTCATCCTCGTACTGACTTATCTATACTAATATTATAAAGCGGAAGAGTTTGTTTGTTTGTTTGTTTGTTTAAACGCGTTAATCTCAGGAACTACTGGTCCTATTTGAAAAATTCTTTTTTTGTTGGATAGCCCATTTATCGAGAAAGGCTATAGGCTATATAACATCGCACTACGACTAATAGGAGCGGAGCAGCCACGAGAAATGTTGCAAAAACGGGGAAAGTTTTCGCAAACGAAGTTGCGCGGGACAGCTAGTCAACATATAAACGACTAGCTAACCCGCGCAACTTCGTCGGCGTCAATTTTCCCCGTTTTTGTAACATTTTTCAGTGCTGCTCCGCTCCTATTGGTTGAACGCGATAATCTCAGGAACTACCGGTCCGAATTGAAAAATTCTTTTAGTGGTAGATATCCAATTATCGAGGAAGCCTATAGGCTAAATAACATCACGCTACGACCTTTATGAGCAGAGCATCAAAGAAAAATGTTGCAAAAACAGGGGAAAATTGACGTAGACCAAGTTGCGCGGGTCAACTAGTCACCACATAGTATAAAACAAACTCACTTTCTCTGTCCCTATATCCATATGTATGCTGAAATCTTTAAAACTACGCAACGGATGTTGATAATTTTTTTTTTAATAGATAGAGTGATTGAAGAGGAAGGTTTACATGTATAATAACATCCATTAAATAGTGGAGAAATAAGGAGCGGAGCAGCAATAAGAAATGTTGCAAAAACGGGGAAAATTTACGCAGACGAAGTTGCGCGGGTCAGCTAGTATAAAATAAAACAAAGTCGCTTCCCGCTGTCTGTACGCTTAAAACTTTTAAACTACACAACGGATTTTTCTATCATTCAGATAATTTATTGCGGATTGTTTATACCTATGTATAAGACATACATAATATATGTATACACACAATTATTTGTGCAGCTAGCTAAACTAATTGGCACAGTCCAGAACCTCTTCTTAGTTTAAGGACATGAGATTTGAAATTAAATTTCAAGTTTTTAAGCAAATTGTAAATATAAACCGCAGCACGGCTTTGTTCTAGAGAGGCCCCTGAATTAAATACGAGGGTGGATTGAAAAGTTCGCGGCCTCAGCAAGAAAACAATATAAAATATAAACAAAAGTAATTTTATTTTTCCACGTAATCTCCACTTAACTCAATGCACTTCTTCCATCTGGTTTCCAACGCCTGTATGCCGGTCATAAAAAAAGTTTCTTCAAGGCCTTCAAAAAAGTCACCCACCGCGGTTTCAACCTCATCATTTGATGAAAATTTTTGACCTCCAAGGTGTTTTTTAAGGTTTGGGAATAAATGAAAGTCCGAAGGTGCCAAATCAGGGGAATAGGCGGGATGGGGCAGTAATTCAAAGCCACAATCACGAATTTGAGCCATTGATTCAACAGACGTGTGAACGCGTGCATTATCCTGATGGAACAACACTTTCTTGCTGAGTAGTCCTGGCCTTTTCTCTTTGATCGTTTCACGCAAATGACGTAAAAGGGTGCAGTAATAAGCAGAGTTTATAGTCTCACCTTTTGCAAGGTAGTCCACCATGATGACACCCTTAGCATCCCAAAAAACTGACGCCATCACCTTGCCAGCTGACAAAATTGTTTTGGCTTTTTTTGGAGTCGGTTCATCAGGTTTTTTCCACTGCTTGGATTGCTGTTTTGACTCTGGGGTGTAGTGGTGTACCCAGGTTTCATCCATTGTAACAAATCTGTCCAAAAAATCTTGTGGATCAGTCTCAAACATTTCCAAACTGTCGCGAGAAATCGCGAGCCGTATTCGTTTTTGTTCAACTGAAAGCAATCTGGGGACCCACCGCGCAGAAACCTTAGAAAATCCAAGTTCATTGACTATGATGTTTTGTGTTCGTTCATATGAGATGCCAATAGTGTCAGCAATCTCCCTGATGGTCAATCTCGGATCTGCCAATATCAGATCACAGATTTTCCCAATGTTTTCTTCAGTCGTAGACGTCGTAGGCCGGCCGGAGCGAGGGTCATCTTCAATACTCTCTCGTCCGCGTTTAAATTCTGCAACCCACTTTTTCACAGTCGTATACGATGGAGCAGATTCCCCCAATGTTGTTGACATATCTTCGTGAATCTCTTTTGGAGTCAGTTTTTTTTTAAACAGGTATTTGATGACCGCACGTTGCTCAATTTTCTCCATTCTTTAAAAACGCTGCACTTAGGCTCACAAAATTCAGTCTAATTTAAAAACAGATAATGCTATTGTGACAGAATTTTACAATGTGACAACCAGAGAGTAAACAAATCGAATGAGGTCAGTTACATTAAAATAAGTCAAGTATTTATGTGGTAGGCCGCGAATATTTCGATCCACCCTCGTACATACAAAGTGGCGACAGCATAGCGACATAGGTTAATTTCCGTAAATCGCAGCCGATGCGGCAATAGTCATGGTGCGCGCAGCCTACGTTCGTCGTCAGCCACGGCTTGGGCACCAGGCCTTCCATCAAATTTTGATACGGAGTCCTTGTCCACGGAAAGCCCATGTGGAACTGTCAAAATCTTGTCTTAATGTTAAATAAAGAGCTGCGCTTAGAAATGTATCAACGCGCATGCGTGGCGAACATTTTTAAGCGGGATGTGCCTTGATGCATTTATGAGCACATGTCTCTATTTAACATTAGGACAAGATTTTGACAGTTTCGCATGGGCTTGCCGTGGACACGGAATAAAGATCGTGAATTGATGTGTCTGATGACCTTCTGTTGTAGAAGTATGTATTTTGTGATTGTACTTACAAATAAGCGTATTAAAAATCACAGGGAAAAAACATAATACATAAAAGAAACAAAAATAACTGGTTTTGAATCATTATAAAGGTATTATTAAAAGTAATTAGGTGTTATCGTCGTATCTACGATGCGATACAGGTTTTTAAAGTGATTTTGTGTTTGTATTGTTGATATATCTATACTAATATTATAAAGCTGAAGAGTTTGTTTGTTTGAACGCGGTAACGCAGGAACTACTAGTCCGAATTGAAAACTTCTTTCATTGTTGGATAGCTCATTTATCGTGGAAGGCTATAGGCTATATATCATCACGCTACGACCAATAGGAGCGGAGCAGCAATGATAAATTTTACAAAAACGGGGAAAATTGACGCATACGAAGTTGCGCGGGACAGCTAGTTCTGTATATAGATAGTTAAAAAAAACTATACAAAACTGTGGCCAGCCGCTAAACCATTATCCATACCTTCTAATCTCTGTTACCTGTTACGCTTAAAAGACCTGTCCCACCAACAACGATGAGCGAGGAGCGATTTATCGCTCAAGAAACGTACAATAGATGTATTTTGTAGATCTCGTCCGTGTAAACAAAAGAGATGCAGTTTAGAGCGAGTTCTCGCCGGCAGTGGGAATACTCAGCCATCAACTATTATCTGTATCTCGTTTGTTTACACGGGATCTACATAAGTATGTACGTTTCTTGAGCGATAAAATCGCTACTAGCTTTCTCGCCGTTTGGTGGGACAGATGCCTTAGGGTAGATTACACGAAACAGGGTTCGATTCTGTCAATAATTTATATATTAAACTTAAATATTAGGACACGAAAAAATTGTGTGACTAGGCAAAGAATTTATCTATTTATTATATTTATTTACCGCGCAACTTCGTATGTGTAAATTTTCCTCGTTTTTGCAACATTTTTCATTGCTGGCACGCTCCCATTAGTCGTAGCATGATGGTATATAGCCTATCATATAGTCTTCCTCGATAAATGGGCTATCCAACAGTGCAAGAATTTTTCAATTCGGACCAGTAATTCCTGAGATTACCGCGTACAAACAAACAAACAAACTCTTCAGCTTTATAATATTAGTATAGATTTAAAATGTTATGGACAGTTATTGTACAAAGGCGGACTTAATTCTAAAATCATTCTCTACCATTCAACCTTTGGGTGATATAGAGATAAAAATAGAAATAGGTGCAGTAAACTTGTTGGCAGCTAAACTATTTATTAATAAACAATACGTGACAACGAAATAATAATATAAGTACCTACACACAAACATCTATAAATTTAAACGTGAAGCAAAGGTTATGCCTAACCTTTTCAACATAAATTGCGCGGTCACGGGTAGTCTACCCGTGACCAAGGCCGTTGCAATACGGTCGAAACGTCGGGAAATAAACAAAGGTATTTAGCCTTAAAATAAAATATTTACGCGATTAGATTATAAAATTCTATAATGTGTACAAATCGCGAAAGTTTACGAACATACATAAATTGCGCTGATGGAGGAGTATGAAATTTCACACATTTATTACCATAATACAAAAGCTGGACTAACTAAAACGAGGTTCATCACTTAATCGATGATCATCTTTAGTCCATAGATTAGTCTTTCGATCACCCTAGTTTAACTATGGTAATAACCTTCAAATGTCAAAAACTTAACAATTTGAAGGTATCCCATTTACAATTTTGCTAATTTTAATTTTAATTAATGATGACGAATAGTGCGTGTGAAAGAAAATGGAATTACGTCTGCTGACGAATAATTTAGCTACGTAGAAGGTCAAAACATTTTATTCTTAATGAAAACTATACTTTCAAATTATATTGGTAAAAAACGGAACGTTATTTTTGAATGATATGAAAAATGAATGAACTAATTTGTTTATAATCTGTGGCTGATTGCTAGATCCTTTGGTATCAGCTGATCCACGGATTATATATGCTTTGTAATAAGACCAATAGCACTGACCATTATCCTGGACTTAAAGGCATGGTTTAAACCTCTATTTGGTCTGCTTTTTGTAATAAGGCGGTTATAGTTTTTAACAGTGGTTCCCAACCAGTGGTCGGCAGGAATCAAAAAATGGTCCGGGAACAATTTCAATTTCGCGTACAAAAGCTCAAAATTCACATTGATTCAAAATTAATTTCATTATTCATAAAAAAATAGTAGGTAATGCATAATGCAAAAAAAAATTATAATTATGTAGCTAGCAAGTTACTTTAGGTTTTTGGTTTAAGCCTATTTTCGGATTTATTTAGTGTACCTAGAGAACTCGTCAAATAAGTTTTTTATTTTTATTATATTATAAACTAGGAAAGTACAAAAAAATTAACATTAAAGCTAATTCGCCAAACTGCTTAAGCACAGTTTGTTGACGAAAAAGACGCTCGGTTCGTTACATATTAAGCTTTTATTAATCTTAACTACTTATTAATACCTATACTTACATATAATATTTTTCTTTTAAAATAAAGGAACTTTGGTACTTACATTAATTAAAACTTTAATTACAAATATATCGTTTTCACACTTTCCCCTATACTAATAGTATAAGACGGTATTACTTGCCCAATTTCATAGTTCTAGGTCAACGGAACGTAGGTACCCTATTAATTTTGATTCCCTAGCGAGTGTAGATATACGTTTTTTTTTTTTAAAGACGACTCTTGCATTATGGCACAAGCCCTGTGTCGCGGGGGACTTTACAAACATTCAATTCACGGACACAAAGTACACCCAGACTCGGAACAACAATTTGTGGATCAGACAAAGTGGTGTCCCGTGTGGGAATCGAAAAAAAGATACGACTGCAAAGCTGTATCTTTTTTTTACGTTAACTTCGAAGTTTGATTTTTTCACAGCTTCAAGGGACTATAGACCTGAGTATAAGGTTTTAATTTCAACTTGATACCTCCACGTCTTCCCAAGATAAAGGGTCTTGACAGACAGACGGACGGACAAACAGACTGACAACAAAGTGATCCTGTAAAGGTTACATATCAACCCATATGACGTCCCACTGCTGGGCATAGGTCTCCCCAGTAGAACCTACTTATAATAGATCCTGGGGGTAATTGCCTTAATCGCATCGCTTGATGAGCGGGTTGGCGATCGCTAATGCCCGTCCTCCAGTGTGAAATTCCTTAGTCGCCTTAACGACACCCACTTGAAGAGATGGGTTACTTTATAGCAATTCTTTTTTTTTTCTCTTTTTACCAGTTTACAGTTAACGAATAAATAAATAATATTACCATGACCCCATAAAATGACAGAATCAAAAACTTAATATCTAACAATTTGAATACGAATTGCTTGTTATAAAAAATACAGTTTTTATTAATTAAAAGTTAGGAGTATCATTTTAGAAACAGGTTTCAATAAGCCATAAAAATAAATAAAAATGTCTATGGGTTTTTTATAGAAAGCTAAGTCAAAAGTGTACAAATCATCTTCGAGATATTTTTATTTCTTTGACGCCCCCATAACCAACTTTAGATACCACTTTCGAAAAATTTAAAACCTCTTCGTGCCTTGGACAGGGCCCGAGCTGCGGCAGGACCATTGGCGTATAGACCTGGACCACGCCATCCCTTACAATTAAAAAATAAATATTGACTGCAAAGCGTGAAAGGGAGAAAAAACTCGTGCGGCCCTATCTCTTTCACAGGTGTTATCCACAAAGTAGCGTTGTCTCATTGTAGAGAGTGGTTATGGCGCAGTCCAGGTCTATAAGTCAATGGGCAGGACAAGCCGGGCAAATGACGGATGGCATAATTAGGTAGGGTTGCCAACTTTTATTAGAAGAAATAGAGTAAGTATATCTGATATCAAACGAGGTAAATAAAGAGTACGGACTTATAAAAAAGGGGTATCATTTATTTAAAATCATTTTTTAAAGTATTTTTTGATACTTACAGCACATAACAATTTCTCAATGTATAGTAAACATTTAAAAAATATTATTTTAGCGTACTCTATTAGTATTATAGATTATAGAGTATGCCTACATGATATAGAGTACTTTGCCAAACTTCTTGGCAATATATGATTAGGTATAAATGAGACAAAAGATGTAGTATAGTCTGGTTATAATTATCTAAAGGTGCATCTTATATACTAACGACTTCGTGTTGATAACAGATAGTGGAAACATTTAATAGATACTGAACGTGCGATAAGGAACATAAGATTGTGATGTAGATTGTAGATACAGCACAAAGATATTGTACTGTAACAGTACACCCCCCTTTAAAAAAAAATATGGTAATAGTGTTTACAATATAAATTTGACCTAGACCTTACTAGTTATTTGCTGATGTATATAAATAATAATGCTATTGTACGCGGTGGAATTTGATGACGCCTGTTGTGGTGAGATTTGCTGACGTCTGTAATTATGACTTAGCTGTTGCACGAGTGTTTATTATTTTTTTCCGTTAAACTCTTCATTCTTCTGTCCAGTGTTTTCATTATGCCGTAAATTAGGATCACGCCGATTGTTAAAATAATCTGTCCCATTGCAACATTTCTTGTCCACCGTAAGTCCTCCTGGATCAGGTTACGGAGTTGGTCCGCTTCGTTTTGATTGAGGCAATTGTCCGTATTGTATGTTATCTGGTCCTTAGAACTTTGATTTCCCATTTTAGATGTCTTGTTGTTACGAGTAGTTGTGAATTAATGGTATATGTTAAGATCTATGTTAATATATATACGAATAGCTTGCTTATATCAGCGATTTTTTATAGACGTACTACTGGCTTTACTTTACGTCCCGATCGTGTAGTGTACGTGTGTGAATGCCTGTCGCAATCCTTTGAATCTGGCACGTAGTTTGATTCGTCATTGATCATGAAAGCTGGTTTCAATCTATCAATTGATATCACTGTCTCTTTATCCCTAATTCTAATGCAAAATGTTTTATCTGTTTTACTAATTACTGGGTAGGGTCCTTCATACGGCGGTGTCAGGGCTTTCTTAATTCTATCACACCGAACAAATACGTGTGAGCATTCTTTGAGTTCGGGATGCACAAATATAGCTTGATTGTGTTTTTTTCTTTTCGGAATTGATGTCATTTGTGTGATGTCCTTTTGAATTTGTTTTACAAACTCTTCGTACGTTGATAACTGTGCTGCTGATGACTCAAAAAATCCTCCAGGGAGTCGTATTGGCGTTCCATATGTCATCTCTGCTGAACTATAACCTGTGTCTTCTCGCAAGCTACTCCGCAACCCGAGTAAAACTGTTGGAATTTCTTTTAACCAATTTTCGTTGGATTCTCTTGTCATTAACGCCGCCTTTAAAGTTCTATGAAATCTCTCTATCATTCCATTGGATTGTGGATGATAAGGTGTTGTCCTAATTTTATGTATTCCCAAAAATTGTGAGAGTGACTCAAATATTCTTGATTCAAACTGTCGGCCTTGATCCGTAGTAATGCGCAATGGACATCCAAAACGAGTAATCCATCCCTCGAAAAGTGTCTTGGCTACTGTTTCTGCAGTTATATCTTCTACCGGAAATATTTCGGGCCATGACGTACAACGATCTATGATTGTGATTAAATATCTCTTCCCTTGTGAAATCGGAAGTGGTCCGACGATGTCAATATGTAAATGTTCAAAACGTTGCGCTGTCATAAATGTACCAGGAGGTGATATCGTATGTCGTTGTATTTTTGATTTTTGGCAGGCTATACATGATCTACACCAGTTATTGATATCTTTGTTCATATATGGCCATAAATACCTTTGGGTTATCATTTTTCTCGTAGTTCTTTTTCCTGGATGGCTCATACCATGAATGGTATCGAAAATTTGTTTGCGAAAATGCTTTGGTAAGTAGGGGCGGCTTTTTCCAGTAGAGGTGTCGCAGGTGATGTTTATTGTGGAACCCGGAAGCGTAATGTTTTTGAATTTTAATCTTTTATTGTCATGTAATTTACTTAGTTCATTATCTGTTGATTGACATTTTTCCAATTCAGCGTAATCGATAGGTGATGGCACGTATATTTCCTCTATTCGAGATAAGGCATCGGCGGTAATATTGTCACGTCCGCTTATGTGTTGAATGTTGGTACTGTATTGTGAAATGAAATCTAACTGCCGGACCCGTCGCGGTGTATCGTTTGATGATGGTTTTTGGGAGAATGCGTATGTCAAAGGTCGGTGATCCGTAAATATTGTAAATTCTCTTCCCTCGATTAATCTGTGAAAATGTTTGACGGCCATGTATATTCCTAACAGCTCTCTGTCAAACGTAGAATATTTTTGTTGAGTTTCGCTCAATTTTTGTGAAAAAAATCCTAATGGTTCCCAATTGCGTCCGGATTTTTGTTGTAAAACTCCACCAACGCAAGTAGCACTAGCGTCGGTCATGAGCGCTAGTGATGCGTTGCGGGAAGGATGCGCTGTTAACACTGCGTTTTTCATGCTTTCCTTGCATTTTTCGTAAGCTTTGTCTGCTTCCGTTGTCCAAGGAACAGGTGAATTATCGTTCTTTTTTGAACCATGTAGATATTCGTTTAAAATTCTTTGATTTTCCGCTGCGCATGGAATATTACTTCTGTAGAAATTGACCATGCCCAAAAATCTTCTTAATTCTTGAATTGTTTTCGGTTTGGGAAATTCCATGATTGCTTTGTAATTTTCTTCGGTAGGGAGTATTCCTTGGCTCGTTATATGATAACCTAAGAAATCTATTTCCCTTCTGAGAAATTCGCATTTTTCGAGATTAATGGTTATTCCATTCTCGTGTAAACGTTTGAAAACCGTTTCTAAATGCTGATAATGCAAATCTTCGTTGTCCGATGCAATGAGACAGTCGTCTACAAATATAAATACGTAGTTTAAATCTCTAAATAAGGAATCCATGAATCGTTGAAATGTTTGTGCCGCATTGCGTAATCCGAAAGGCATTCTTAAGTACTCAAAAAGTCCAAAAGGTGTGATGATGGCTGTTTTTTCTATATCTTTAACAGGAATACAATGGTATGCTTTACGTATATCTATCTTGCTTAGTATCTTCTTATTTTCTAATATGTATGTAAAGTCAGTTAATCTTGGTAGTGGGTATTTGTCCGGTACTGTCGTGCTATTGAGCATTCGATAGTCTCCGCATGGTCTCCATTCGCCATTTTTCTTTTTTACCATATGTAATGGGCTTGCCCATGGGCTATCTGACGGTCGGCAAATTCCGAGTTCTATCATATTTTGAAATTCCTTTTTGGCTATGTCGTATTTTTCTGGAGGTAATGGTCTTGCCCGAGCTGCGACGGGTGGTCCTGTAGTGATAATGTGATGTTCAATCTTATGTTTGGGCGCATTGCGGAGAGAGGACCCTTTCGTGATGTCTTCGTATTTGTTTAAAAGTTGCGTAATACGTGGATTCGTTCCCACTGCGATATTACGAATTGTTTGTTGTGTCGCTTTTTCCGAAGTTACATGCGTTGTCAGCTCTGTAACTTTGTCGATAAGTTTGCGACCTGCTATGTCGACTAATAGTTTATAGTGCTCTAAAAAATCTGCTCCAATTATTGGTTGTGTAACATCGGCGATTACAAAATTCCATTTATAACATCGTTGTAGTCCTAAATTCAAGGTAAGCGTCTTCTCGCCGTAAGTCCTAATTTTAGTCCCATTTGCAGCGTATAGTGTGTATTGTTCATTTTGTAAAACTGAATGTCTCTGTTGCTTGCTAATGACTGAAATATTTGCGCCCGTGTCAATCAAAAACTTCATACCACTTTTTCGGTCGGTAATGGTGAGGCGATTGGATGGGTGGATTGCACAGAGTTTCGCCGTTGTCTGTGCTCTTATTCGTTTCCCTGGTTCCGTACGTAAGTCATTGGTTTCCAACTGCATGGTTTAATGCAGTTCTTTGCATATTTTCCGAATCTTTCGTGGTAGTAACAAAATCGATTTGCTCCTCTATAGTTTGTTCTCGGCCTCATAATCGGGAATTGTTGACGTTTCTTGAAATGATTGTGCGTGTTGGGTCGATAGCCATATTGACCTTGCTGAATTGCGTCAATATCTATCTGTAATTTTGCTAGCTGGGCTAAAATGCATGCTGTATTGTTGTCGTTTGAAGTGTCGTTGCTAACAGCTGATATTTCGGTTACTTTTGAATTCATTATTATTTTGTCTGCAATTTGGCTCAGTTTGTCAATTTCCATGTCTTCCGTAACTGCTAGAACCGTAGTAACTGATGTTGGTAAAAGCCTGAACCATAGTAGTTTAATTGTTTCGTCACTGATTTTTCCTCTCCCGAGGACTCGCATTTGACGTAATAACTGCGAAGGTTTTTGATCACCGAGTTCTGTCTCTGATATTAATTTTTGAAACTGTCGCTGTTCTGTTTCTTCGTAACAATCAATTAAACGTTCCTTGATGTTTTTGTATTTATCTGTAGTCGGTGGTGAAGTGATTAGGTCACTAACCTGTAGTATTTCTTCCTTGGATAACTTTGCTATTACTGTACAGTATTTGTATTCGTCTCCTTGCTTCTGTGGTGCTAATATGGCTTCTAGTTGCGTGAACCATAATCTTGGTTGGTCTTTCCAAAATTCCGGAATGCGGGATAAAACCGAGGTGCCAGCAGCTACTTCAAGTGTTCCTTGCTGATTTATGTTCGCCTTGCACGGTGATTGTGCCATGTTTCTTGCTGCGTATTCGTTCGTCGGGGTCACCAATTTGCCAAACTTCTTGGCAATATATGATTAGGTATAAATGAGACAAAAGATGTAGTATAGTCTGGTTATAATTATCTAAAGGTGCATCTTATATACTAACGACTTCGTGTTGATAACAGATAGTGGAAACATTTAATAGATACTGAACGTGCGATAAGGAACATAAGATTGTGATGTAGATTGTAGATACAGCACAAAGATATTGTACTGTAACAAGTACAATACTCTATTTTTCAATACGGTTGGCAACCCTAGTATCCGGTGATATCATTGGCAAATTTAATTTTGCCATGAGCGGCTAAATGACTGGATCGGGCCAGAGCCTTGAAGATCACGTTATGCCATTTTTCCTTTGTTTGTTGAAAATCCCTAAGCAGTTTTAGGCGTTTTTAGGGTTCCGTAGCCAAAATGGCAAAAACGGAACCCTTATAGTTTCTCACTTTTATCTGTCTGTCCGTATGTCACAGGCATTTAACTCAAAGTCTACTCAATGAATATTGATTAAAATTTGGTGAAAAGGTGTCTTGTAGTAGCCGCTACTTAGTTTGATAGCTAAATAATAAAAATAAATATTTTTAGGGGAGGCAATGACTGATTCAGCTTCTGTTACATGTATGGTGTAACGGAAGCTGATTTTTTTTTTCAACAAACATCAACGTGTGGCACATCATTAGACAGGTCTTTTATAAGGTTCCTAATATTTTTTTTGATTGACTGAATATTTTTGGAAATAATCGCTCCGAAATTTGCATAAATTATGTCGCCCCCCTTAACTTTTGAACCGTGTGACCAAAAAATATGAAAAAAATTAGAAAGGTAGCGCTTAGTAAATAATTAAAACTAAAATTATTTCGGACATGATCGGTTATACCGTCATTGAATTATTGCCGAAAAACTGCGTTCCTCAACAAAAGGGTGTAAGTGCCATGAACATACGCTTTTCTGCTGATACAATTTTTCAAGGCTGCGGAACCCTACACTGAGCATGGTCCGGCATGCTCTTGCCCGGTTTTTTAATGTAACATATTAATTATCTTGTTTACTTTTAAGCTATAGTAGTTTGTGCAGCTATTTTAAAGATCACCGTATCAGATGATTATATTTATTTAATAATATACCGTGAGCCTTGCAAACTTCATTCTCTGCTAAAACGGTGACCTACCAACCGGTCTTTCAATGACTTTAATTCGCCCTCATATTTTATAACATACTAGCTGACCCGCGCAACTTCGTCTTCGTAAATTTTCTCCATTCAAAATTTCATTCTGACATATAAATCTTTTTTAAAATTGTTTTCATTTACTTATGCACCTATGTATGATATTTGATGTATTAAATAATTACAATTACCTAATTTATGCTGAATGAGTTTCATCCTCGTACTGACTTATCTATACTAATATTATAAAGCGGAAGAGTTTGTTTGTTTGTTTGTTTGTTTAAACGCGTTAATCTCAGGAACTACTGGTCCGATTTGAAAAATTCTTTTTTTGTTGGATAGCCCATTTATCGAGAAAGGCTATAGGCTATATAACATCGCACTACGACTAATAGGAGCGGAGCAGCCACGAGAAATGTTGCAAAAACGGGGAAAGTTTTCGCAAACGAAGTTGCGCGGGACAGCTAGTCAACATATAAACGACTAGCTAACCCGCGCAACTTCGTCGGCGTCAATTTTCCCCGTTTTTGTAACATTTTTCAGTGCTGCTCCGCTCCTATTGGTTGAACGCGATAATCTCAGGAACTACCGGTCCGAATTGAAAAATTCTTTTAGTGGTAGATATCCAATTATCGAGGAAGCCTATAGGCTAAATAACATCACGCTACGACCTTTATGAGCAGAGCATCAAAGAAAAATGTTGCAAAAACAGGGGAAAATTGACGTAGACCAAGTTGCGCGGGTCAACTAGTCACCACATAGTATAAAACAAACTCACTTTCTCTGTCCCTATATCCATATGTATGCTGAAATCTTTAAAACTACGCAACGGATGTTGATACGTTTTTTTTTAATAGATAGAGTGATTGAAGAGGAAGGTTTACATGTATAATAACATCCATTAAATAGTGGAGAAATAAGGAGCGGAGCAGCAATAAGAAATGTTGCAAAAACGGGGAAAATTTACGCAGACGAAGTTGCGCGGGTCAGCTAGTATAAAATAAAACAAAGTCGCTTCCCGCTGTCTGTACGCTTAAAACTTTTAAACTACACAACGGATTTTTCTATCATTCAGATAATTTATTGCGGATTGTTTATACCTATGTATAAGACATACATAATATATGTATACACACAATTATTTGTGCAGCTAGCTAAACTAATTGGCACAGTCCAGAACCTCTTCTTAGTTTAAGGACATGAGATTTGAAATTAAATTTCAAGTTTTTAAGCAAATTGTAAATATAAACCGCAGCACGGCTTTGTTCTAGAGAGGCCCCTGAATTAAATACATACAAAGTGGCGACAGCATAGCGACATAGGTTAATTTCCGTAAATCGCAGCCGATGCGGCAATAGTCATGGTGCGCGCAGCCTACGTTCGTCGTCAGCCACGGCTTGGGCACCAGGCCTTCCATCAAATTTTGATACGGAGTCCTTGTCCACGGAAAGCCCATGTGGAACTGTTAAAATCTTGTCTTAATGTTAAATAAAGAGCTGCGCTTAGAAATGTATCAACGCGCATGCGTGGCGAACATTTTTAAGCGGGATGTGCCTTGATGCATTTATGAGCACATGTCTCTATTTAACATTAGGACAAGATTTTGACAGTTTCGCATGGGCTTGCCGTGGACACGGAATAAAGATCGTGAATTGATGTGTCTGATGACCTTCTGTTGTAGAAGTATGTATTTTGTGATTGTACTTACAAATTAGCGTATTAAAAATCACAGGGAAAAAACATAATACATAAAAGAAACAAAAATAACTGGTTTTGAATCATTATAAAGGTATTATTAAAAGTAATTAGGTGTTATCGTCGTATCTACGATGCGATACAGGTTTTTAAAGTGATTTTGTGTTTGTATTGTTGATATATCTATACTAATATTATAAAGCTGAAGAGTTTGTTTGTTTGAACGCGGTAACGCAGGAACTACTAGTCCGAATTGAAAACTTCTTTCATTGTTGGATAGCTCATTTATCGTGGAAGGCTATAGGCTATATATCATCACGCTACGACCAATAGGAGCGGAGCAGCAATGATAAATTTTACAAAAACGGGGAAAATTGACGCATACGAAGTTGCGCGGGACAGCTAGTTCTGTATATAGATAGTTAAAAAAAACTATACAAAACTGTGGCCAGCCGCTAAACCATTATCCATACCTTCTAATCTCTGTTACCTGTTACGCTTAAAAGACCTGTCCCACCAACAACGATGAGCGAGGAGCGATTTATCGCTCAAGAAACGTACAATAGATGTATTTTGTAGATCTCGTCCGTGTAAACAAAAGAGATGCAGTTTAGAGCGAGTTCTCGCCGGCAGTGGGAATACTCAGCCATCAACTATTATCTGTATCTCGTTTGTTTACACGGGATCTACATAAGTATGTACGTTTCTTGAGCGATAAAATCGCTACTAGCTTTCTCGCCGTTTGGTGGGACAGATGCCTTAGGGTAGATTACACGAAACAGGGTTCGATTCTGTCAATAATTTATATATTAAACTTAAATATTAGGACACGAAAAAATTGTGTGACTAGGCAAAGAATTTATCTATTTATTATATTTATTTACCGCGCAACTTCGTATGTGTAAATTTTCCTCGTTTTTGCAACATTTTTCATTGCTGGCACGCTCCCATTAGTCGTAGCATGATGGTATATAGCCTATCATATAGTCTTCCTCGATAAATGGGCTATCCAACAGTGCAAGAATTTTTCAATTCGGACCAGTAATTCCTGAGATTACCGCGTACAAACAAACAAACAAACTCTTCAGCTTTATAATATTAGTATAGATTTAAAATGTTATGGACAGTTATTGTACAAAGGCGGACTTAATTCTAAAATCATTCTCTACCATTCAACCTTTGGGTGATATAGAGATAAAAATAGAAATAGGTGCAGTAAACTTGTTGGCAGCTAAACTATTTATTAATAAACAATACGTGACAACGAAATAATAATATAAGTACCTACACACAAACATCTATAAATTTAAACGTGAAGCAAAGGTTATGCCTAACCTTTTCAACATAAATTGCGCGGTCACGGGTAGTCTACCCGTGACCAAGGCCGTTGCAATACGGTCGAAACGTCGGGAAATAAACAAAGGTATTTAGCCTTAAAATAAAATATTTACGCGATTAGATTATAAAATTCTATAATGTGTACAAATCGCGAAAGTTTACGAACATACATAAATTGCGCTGATGGAGGAGTATGAAATTTCACACATTTATTACCATAATACAAAAGCTGGACTAACTAAAACGAGGTTCATCACTTAATCGATGATCATCTTTAGTCCATAGATTAGTCTTTCGATCACCCTAGTTTAACTATGGTAATAACCTTCAAATGTCAAAAACTTAACAATTTGAAGGTATCCCATTTACAATTTTGCTAATTTTAATTTTAATTAATGATGACGAATAGTGCGTGTGAAAGAAAATGGAATTACGTCTGCTGACGAATAATTTAGCTACGTAGAAGGTCAAAACATTTTATTCTTAATGAAAACTATACTTTCAAATTATATTGGTAAAAAACGGAACGTTATTTTTGAATGATATGAAAAATGAATGAACTAATTTGTTTATAATCTGTGGCTGATTGCTAGATCCTTTGGTATCAGCTGATCCACGGATTATATATGCTTTGTAATAAGACCAATAGCACTGACCATTATCCTGGACTTAAAGGCATGGTTTAAACCTCTATTTGGTCTGCTTTTTGTAATAAGGCGGTTATAGTTTTTAACAGTGGTTCCCAACCAGTGGTCGGCAGGAATCAAAAAATGGTCCGGGAACAATTTCAATTTCGCGTACAAAAGCTCAAAATTCACATTGATTCAAAATTAATTTCATTATTCATAAAAAAATAGTAGGTAATGCATAATGCAATAAAAAATTATAATTATGTAGCTAGCAAGTTACTTTAGGTTTTTGGTTTAAGCCTATTTTCGGATTTATTTAGTGTACCTAGAGAACTCGTCAAATAAGTTTTTTATTTTTATTATATTATAAACTAGGAAAGTACAAAAAAATTAACATTAAAGCTAATTCGCCAAACTGCTTAAGCACAGTTTGTTGACGAAAAAGACGCTCGGTTCGTTACATATTAAGCTTTTATTAATCTTAACTACTTATTAATACCTATACTTACATATAATATTTTTCTTTTAAAATAAAGGAACTTTGGTACTTACATTAATTAAAACTTGTAATTAAGTCGTAACACTTTGGAGCATGCAGGTGTTAGACAAGGTACACTCGTTCCGTGGCGAATTCGACAACGCCGTACAAATCCTTCGCCAAAAAAATAAAAAAATGTCTATGGTCTTCACCGCAAACGTCAAATTCTATAATTTATTTCTTTTCCATTATCGACATCGCTTTTTGAATGTGACTTTGTCTAGACCCTCAGTTCTTCAAAAGGTGTTTAGGGCTAGTGATACTTGTGGTATCCGGCTTCCTATTCCATAAACTATCTATGTTATGATAAACAACCGGTGTCACCCGCATAGTTCCCGTTCCCGTGGAAATACAGGGATAAAAAATAGCCCATGTCACCTGGGGTTAGTGTAGCTTCACAACGATGAAAGAATTTTTCAAATCCGTCCAGTAGTTTCGGAGCCTATTCAATACAAACAAACCATCAAACAAACAATCAAATCTTTCCTCTAATAATATATTTTCATTAGTCTAATATAATATAATTTCATTAGTCTTATTTGCAGTTGTTTAATCCAATCAAGTTGCGTCTTAAATGTGAGACCGTGACTGCTAAGGCCGTAATTAATTAGTGAGTCTGCGAGTGCATAGTACAGTATATATAATAACTTTTTGTTCACAAAATCAGCGAAGTGTAAGAATTTACCCAGTATAGATCTTAATTTACTACAGATATAAGATACATGCAGCTTCCAATTAAATCGCCGTAAAACATTAAACCGTCCACGCGGCATTAAAAACCGCGCGCGGTAAATAACAACAACAAAACTAACAAAAAATTAACAAGAAAAACTCAACAAATTAAATACTTAGCAACCATTTATCGAGGAAGGCTATAGGCTAGGACCAACAGGAGCGGAGCAGCAATCAGAAATGTTGCAAAAACAGGGAAAATTTACGCAGACGAATTTGCGCGGGACAGCTAGTAAGTAATAAAGGTACCTACTTGGTGGTCCCCACGAACCACCAAGAACTAAAAGTGGCTCCTGTTTAAGAAAAGGTTGGGAGCCACTGCTTTATATAGAGGAGTACGGAATTTAAAAAAAACATATAAAAATTAAATATGGCTGAATTACGACCACAGACGACTACTAGTACAAATAAATATACATACCTACATATATATAAATGTATATATCAATACAAACATACATCACATATTGATTAACGTGATAACTCAACTAATTTGTTAATCAATCTTGAAGTTGCGGAAAAATGTATTTTCATAGTTATGGCGTTCGTAATATAACATATGTACGAACGAATATTAGACTTTATTTTGTCCTGCGCTCCTGCGCACTGTGAAGTAATAGTTGTGTGCAGCAAAGCGAGGTGGGCGGCGTAACTCTGTGCGTAGCGTTAAATGAATCATTCGCTCGGTGTAAGGTCCCTTAAATCACTGAATCGATTTAGATGAAATTTGGTATGGATATAGTTTGAGTCCTGGGGAAGAACATAGGACAGTTTTTATCGCGGTAACCGACGACGGGCGGAGCTGGGGGTGAACACTAGTTATATAATAAACAATACCAGTCGTTTATTTACTTCGTAAACTGGATTTTAAATGTTCGGTAACGCATCAGTAATCTCCGTCGTAATGCTGTCATCTGTATAAATGTATCTGTTGGTCATTAATGGTCAACATTATACTCTGAGCATTGTTTAGATCAGCTATACTCTAAGTGTGTTCCGCGGAACCCTAGGGTTCCGTGATACCTCTGTCGGGGTTCCGCAAGAATTTAGAAATAAAAAAATCAAAACACCTCTCTCTGGTCGCTCCGCGGCTGTGCGGACTCCGCGGCCGCGCGGAGACAAAACGCTATGAATGTTATTTATTTATTTGTATTTGTATAAGCTTGTGTTACATTAGCTGGTACAATATCTTATAAGTTTGGTCTCAACAATTTTATACTTGTACAACGCGTTCGCTCTAAGTTTGCCGGTCTGTGGAATGCGCGTACCCTCCCCCACGTGACAACAAAACTTATAATGTGTCATAGTTTTACCCAAATATCTACCGTACACAATTTTTATTGTTACAATTAAATAAAAAATTTCGAACGTCATACACTCATACCTATCGCCAGCGGCAAACTTAAAACGAGCGGGTAGTATACTTGTAAGCGCTCAGTCTCTTTGATAAAAGCCGCCTCTGAATTAGACGCTATAGTTGTCAACAAGCGACTTTCGTCTCTAACTTCAAAGGATAAAGTCGATATTGTTTACAACGCTATTTTTAAATTTCTGTTTTTATTTTTGCTTTTTGTTTATCAAAGGTGCCGACTCGAGTATTTTCGAGAATATTTGAGATCGAGTCTAGGACTAAGTATAAAAGCGGCGATCGCGCGTTGGCGTCGTCAGTTGATGATTAGCGTTCGGAGCGATAAGTTACTACCTACTTACAAGCTCGCTAGCGAGAAACTAGTGTTCATTGTTTTACTGCCTGCTGTATTCTGTTGTCTCAGTTTTATACATTTCTTCCCTGTAGGTTCTAAATTTAGTCTCTTATACGCAGTAACGATTGTGCATTACCTATTTAAACCCCACTATCCTGACTTGTAACATTATAAATAAAGAAGAATGGAACGTTGGCTTAAAGGTGTTAAACGTGTTCCAACAACATCTTCTAATGACGCTGAATGTTCAAAAGCAATGCGCGCGGAGAATTTAGCAATCACCGATCCAGAAGATGATGCCACGAGTGCCACGACGTCAAGCTCGACGGTTTCAAAGACGAAAAAAAGGAAGTATGATGAATCTTATATCAGTTTCGGATTTGTTGATTCCAACGGCTCACCTCTCTGCATGCTCTGTAGTAAACTGCTTCCTAATAGTTCCATGGCACCTGCCAAATTGCGTCGACATTTAGAAACCGTACACCCCGAGACTAAAGACAAGAATAAAGAATTTTTTGTTAGCAAAAAAGATCAGTTATTAGAAAGTCAAAAAAATATGACGCATGTAACACAAACTACCAACGAAAAGGCCACGGAGGCATCATATTTAGTTAGCTATCGCATTGCACAAGCAGGTGAAGCGCACACTATCGCTGAGAAATTAATAAAACCATGTGTATTAGACATAACAAAATGTATGCTTGATGAAAAATCTGCAAAGCATCTTTCTACTGTTCCGCTATCAAACGATACTGTTTCACGACGAATCCATGATCTGGCAAGCTACGTCAAACAAGAACTAGTTACACGTCTACAAAATACACGATTCGCTTTGCAAATGGACGAGTCGACTGATGTCGCTGGTTTGGCTATCCTGCTGGTTATTGTGAGATATCCATATAAAAGTTCTTTTGAAGAAGACATGCTTATGTGTTCATCGCTGCTTACAAACACTACCGGGGAAGAAATTTTTAATAAAATAAATATATTTTTTGAAGAACATAATCTCAGTTGGAACAATTGCATTGACATTTGTACAGATGGGGCCAAGGCGATGACAGGTAAAACAGCAGGAGCAGTGTCACGAATGAAAAATAAAGCGCCTAATTGTAGTTCCAGTCATTGTATTCTGCATAGACAAGCACTTGCGATGAAGCAAATGCCGTCTAATCTAAAATTAGTTATGGATGAAGCGGTAAAAATAATTAATTTTATCAAATCACGACCACTACAATCCCGATTGTTCTCATTATTGTGTGAAGATTATGGCAGCAAACATAAAACACTGCTGCTCCATACAGAAGTGCGATGGCTGTCTCGGGGAAAAACTTTAACAAGGCTATTTGAACTTAGAGCCGAGTTACAAATGTTTCTTTCAGCAGATACTTCTTTTAATTTGAAGGACCGTTTGTATGATAAAACTTGGTTGTTCCGATTGTCTTTTATGGCAGATATCTTTCAAAAACTAAACGAATTAAATTTATCGTTGCAAGGTAAACAGACAACAGTGTTTCAGGCCTATAATAAAATAACTGCTTTTAAAAGAAAATTAGATTTTTGGATCATTTGCATTGGTAAGAAAGAAATAGAAAGTTTTACGTTACTCAGTGAGTTTGTTAGCGAAAACGACTCAGAAATGTTTGAAAATAATGTGTTTGAAGAATTGGTCCAATATCTCAGTTCGATGCGCGCATCTTTTGAAAAGTATTTTCCCGAAGAACACAATACAAAAATTAAAGTGAACTCCTGGATTCATAATCCTTTTTTACCCAACTTGGAAAAGCCTGAAAACATGTCAAATGAGATATATGAATCTCTTTTAGAAATGTCATCAGACACAAGTATGGAGTCATTGTTCAAAACGACGCCTCTTAATGATTTTTGGTGCAGAATCCAAGATGAATATGCAATGCTTGGCCAAATGGCTCTGGATATTCTTCTCCCGTTCCCAACTACATATTTGTGCGAAACAGGATTCTCTACCTACGCAGCCACGAAAACAAAATATCGCAATAGACTGGACGCCGAAGCTGATATGAGACTCCAACTTTCTTCCATCAAACCTGATATCAAGCAATTGATGAAAAATAAAAAACAGTTTCATACCTCCCACTAGTTAGATTTTTTCTTTTTTAATGTTTTCTATTATTGTCCTTACCAAGTGGTGAAGTAAATAATAATTAGTAACTGATACATTGTACTTTTATTATGCTGATTAATAAAGAATACACTTATAAAAATAATTGTTTTATAGTAGGGTTCCATCAAGTATTTTGCTTCCCAAAAGGGTTCCGTCATTTAAAAAGTTTGAGAACCACTGGTTTAGATAATTGCTAAATTTGACAAGGGTTGTCAAATTTTGATGAAATTAAATTAAAAATAAATTAAATAGTGGTTGGAATGAAATTTTGATACAATATAGATATAATGCATGGCCGGGTTCAGCTAGTCTATTATAATTATAACTAACTTCATAATTATAATCTACTTTTTGACAGTTATAATTTTAATGTTGATAAATTTTCGCGATTTGTACACATTATGAAAATTCAAATATTACGGGTCTTAATCGCGTGAAAAAATTAAAGTAAAATACCTTGTTTATTGCCCGACGTTTCGACCGTATTGCAACGGCCGCCGTGGACACGGGTAGACTGGTTATTTATTTCGCGATTAAGATCCGTTAAATTTATTTTATCATTAACTTTAAGAAAATATAAATTTAACGGATCTTAATAGCGTGAATAATTTAAGGTAATAATAATAATAATTAACTCTTGAAAATCTTCCTCATGATATTTCTAATTAAAGTGCTTATATCTTTAGTAATACTGTGCTTGTATATTAATTTAATTTTAACGATATTCAATTTAATTATTAGCAATATTATTATTTGTAGACCACATAATTTGGTAGGTTATTCGCGTGATTTATTTAAAGGTACGAACCTTTTATTTACCCGACATTTCAAATCAGCCTCTTTCTAAGAAACGTCAAAAACGAGCCGCTCTTTACAAATTTGTATGGAATGCTAGCATATGACGTCACGTTTTCTATGGTCAAATCATTTACTTTCAGTGTTTCTCTTTATGATTATAAATTAAGTAACACATTAAATTAATAAATGAACATATTTTTTAGAACAATTCATGACATTTTTTTACCTGGTTATTTTAAAATATTTTATTTTGATAGTAGTCAAATACCCAATTGATCTGACGGTTCCATGATAGGCCGTAAGTAGTGCATGTTTGTTTATAACCGGTTCTAGTTTGAGAAGAGCGTTGACTGAAGAACTTATTCTCCTAATTAATTGTTCAATGTGTTATTTCCAGTTAAGATTTTTGTCAATAGTGACCCCAAGAAACTTTGTCATATATATTTTTTCAATAAAACTCGCAGATATAGGTACAATACAATATGATGAAACTGTTATTTATTTAACACATACAGCCATCATTACAGGTACTTCGTTACTGCGATGGTTGTAGACTTGCAATTATATACATAAAAACTTAAATACCTACTACAAAATCATTAATACTAATTACAGCCCAAAAATGACTCAGTGACCTTTGCGAACTCGCTCAGTGAATACGAAAACACGTCTATTTGGACAGAAACCGCATTGAAAACACGCAGCGGGCGTGTCAGTGGGGCGAACTGAAGTAAGTTAGTGCGCGCTCGCGGTAACTCTAGTAGTGGCGGCCGCCGCCACCGTCCTATGTACTCATTAGGGACCCTTAATTAACTGTAAGACAGCTGGGTTTTGTGTGGTGCCACGTAAGGTTTTTAATAAATATGTGACTAAAGCCAATTCCCTTTCTCACTTTTTTACTATCCCTTTGTTGGAAAACGGACTCATCTATGGCCCAACAATGGTAAAACTCGCAGATATACAATACAATAGATTCTAAATTGATGAATTTAAACTGAAACTTATGTAATTAATTTCTATCAAAATCCAGTAGCCAACCAATCAATAATTCCTATCAAAATTCGTTAACTAAAATTTGAATTTGTCAAATTTGATCATCATTTCATCATCATCATCAGAACAGAATTCATAATTTACAAATAAGTACTTAATTAATTTTATTCTATTTAAAAATACCTACTTATCTACCAATAAGTAGGTAAGTTCCTAAATTACTTATTTACAAAAACCCGTGTTATCTGACGAATTCGGGAGAATACGTCAGATAACACGGCTTTTTGGAAATTCCACTTCCGAGATGGACAAACAAGGAGGTCAAGGTTCGACGGTAAATTGATCGACTTACTTAAGGGTAGATTACGAGAAACAGGGCTCGGCTCTCTCAAAAATGTAAATAGAAAACCTAAATATTAGGACACGAAAAAAATTGTGTCACTAGTCAAAGAGTTTTTCTAGTAGATGATATAATTAAATTTCAGGATATGTCTTAATATGATCCCGCAAATAAATCTCGAAGTATGAATGCAAAAACGAGCATTTTCGTATTGTCATAGTCATGGCGTTCGTAATCTAACATATGTACGAACGAATATTCTACTTTATTTTGACCTGCGCTCCTGCACACTGTGAAGTAATGGTTGTGTGTGGAAGGGCAAGGCCGGCGATCATGTCGCTGTGTACGTAGCGCTAAATAAATAATTAATGTTAAAGTAAATATTTTACTGATAAGATTAAAAGGTATAAGCCTGGCCCGGCTTAGTCGCATAATGTCTCTTTCGCAGAATGTCTCTTTTGTCTTTTTCGCAATTTTTTTCTGTAACTTAGAAAAAAATATTATTTTCATGGTTTTTGGTTCATAAATTTCTAGAATAACAATAATAATACTAATCTTTATTTTTTCTAATTTACAGATTTTCCTTTAAAATGGTATATTTCATAATAATAATAATAAAAATGATTTATTCACTTATGAAGCAAAATACTACACTTGTGAAAAGTCGATTCTACATTTACTTGTATCTAATGCCTGTTCGCAAACAATGGGTAAAGCCCGAGAAAAGAACAGGCAATAAAAACTCGCGGCCACTCTTTTCAAATTGCCAATGTTTACAATGTTTCTCTGTTTATAAACTGTATATGCAGGTAAGGTGCTGCCACCATTATAATAAACACCATATTAGAGGACTAATGCAAAAAAAGGAGGGCAATAATATTAGAAGAGTACACGAGATTGAATACATCAGCCTCAATGGGCACAACATAGTAGAAGCATCCACTTACGATGTAAAAACTTTATGTGCTTAAATATTGGCCAATTTACTGCTACTTAATGAATAAGTATACAAGTATACATTTATATTCTAAGTTACAGTATTTTGCGACCAATCGAAATTCTGCGAAAGAGACATTAAGCGACTAAGCCGTCATCACAGAGGACGGCAAGTCATCACAGAGGACGGCAAGTCATCACAGAGGACGGCAAGCCATCTGTGATGCGCTGTGATGTATTCTGTATTTTTTCTTGGAAATAAACTATTACTTTATTACAGACTAGCTGTTGCCCGCGATTTCACATGAAAGTTTTGATTAAAATTTTGTCTCAGCTGTTAGGCGTGATCCACTCACGCTTTTATGTATTATTTTAGTAGGTTTTTGAACAGAGGCGATGAAATACAATTAATAACTGTTTAAATAAGATATAAAAATAGTTATTTTCCGTTTGAATTTCAGTATGTATAATCAACTTTCTTTGTTTTTTTGCAACATTTTTAATTGCTACTCCGCTCCTATTGGCCGTAGCGTGATGTTTATAGCCTTCCTCTACTATCCACTTTACTTCCTCGTCTATCCAAAACTATTTTTTTTTTTCAATTCGAACTAGTAGACAAAGTAAACAAACAAATTCTTTAGCTTAATATTAGTTTAGATTGCATGGAATCTATAGCATAGGTGCTAATTTAAAATATTATATCTATTTAACCGGTAAATAGTGTGATAATAATATTATGGTTGGCTTGTCTGTTACCTAGTGGATAATTTATAACTTGACCGATCGAGGTCATACACACACTATAGGTATTTTGTTTGTCGAGACGATGGATATAGCTCTGCAAAAAGTAACTAAAAAAGATTGAATGATTTAAAATAGTCTGGGTATATTAATTAACTCTTTTAATTCTGTTTTTGTATGTAGTTTAAAGTGCAAATGTCAGTTTTAAAGGATTTTAGAAATTCGTCCCCTAAAGGGGTCAAAAAGAGTATCAAGATTTGTAGGAAAATTGGTCATGTTTTTATAGTGATTCAACACCAACACGGACGAAGTCGCGGCAAACTATACCAGCTTAATTAGCTTAGCTAATCTATACCTACCTTAATTTATTAATCTAGGTATCTATACTAATATTATAAAGCTGAAGAGTTTGTTTGTTTGAACGCGGTAATCTCAGGAACTACTGATCCTAATTGAAAAATTCTTTTACTGTTGGATAGCCCATTGAGGAAGGCTATTGGCTATTTATTATTACGCTACGACCAATAGAAGCGGAGCAGCAACGAGAAATGTTCCAAAAACGGGGAAAATTTACGCAGACGAAGTTGCGCGGGACAGCTATAAACTATTATTTTAGTGTAGCTATCATAAATATAATGGCTATCATTATCAAGAAGGCCACTAATATTCCAAAGTGATTTGGTGTAATGTAAAGAAGCTACGAGCGGGAGGTAAAATCACCTGAAATCAATTTTATATATATACTAAGTACTTACTAGTTGACCCACGCAACTTTGTCTGTGTCAATTTTCCCCTTTTTTGCAATTCGTACTTATATTTCCATTAAAAAAACAGAAAAAATACTTTACCACCTATTCTCATACCTGGGTCAAACACATAATCTACAGAAAAAGTGTTTAGTTAATATAAATTATTTGTTCTCATTATTTTAGCATATTTGTATTCTTAATATTTAAAATTATGATTTGGCCATAAAAGATTTGATAAAGAAGATTATTTTGTTATTTTTTAAAGTGTTTCCTGCTCTAGACAGTTCGGATACCTAGTACCTACCTCAGTTTGACAGACGTTAAAAAATACTTCAAGTACAAATAATAATAATATCTTGGGACAACTCACACAAAGCTGTCTGACCCCAAACTAAGCAGAGCTTGTACTATGGACACTAGACAACCGATAAACATACTTATATCATAATATCATAGATAAATAACACCCAGACACAGAATAAACCATCGTGCTCATCACACAAAGTTTTATCCTGGGTGGGGATTGAACCCACGACGTCTTGCGTAGCAGTCGGATACACTCCCATAGCGCCACAGAGGCAAAATACTACATTCCGTTAATTATATACCTAACCGACCGAAATATAATCATCTTTTGAAATTACATTAAATAAAAAAATTGTCTTCACTAATTACGAATTAAAACATGTTGTTAAGGCATTATTATATTATTTTATTTGTTGTCTTCTTCTGTAGATTCGTATTTCTCGCAGTTTTAAATATTTATTTATTTAAATGTTAAATTTTGCAAGAACATAAGATTTTAGTCATGTTTTAAGAATCTTTTCTGAATTGTGTACATGTTGGTAAGTAAATATTTAAAAATACATTAACCCACAAGCTTTTATTTGTTTTAAGGACATGATTGTAAAATCCAACATTCTTTCATTCTATCTTCAAAATATTTTAACCTATCTTACTTTTTATCACATTTTGTCTGCTCCTGTAGGAATTATTTTCTTTAATAAAGACAACTAGATATTATATTTTCTGTAGATTTCTACAGGATGGATGTCTATTTCTTTGTCAATTTTTGATTCTTTTTATTTCTTATGGTACCTACTTGAATATTCGAACATTATTCGTTCAAAAGAGGAAACCCGTTTTATATTGAGCAAAATAACTCAAGTTGTTGAATTTACAGCGGCGCGGAAAACATCGCGAGGGTTCGAATCCTACCAATTATATTTCCGACGTAAACCCACTCATAACACAAGTCATTGAGCTTAGCAGGATTGCTAGTAATGTGGGACAGATACCACATATTTTTTTTTTTAAAAAAAGCATTATTAAGTAAGAAGTTTGTCGTTTAGTATGTTTATTTAGGCCTTTTCTGTAACCATCCAAAAACAAAGAATTTATTTTTTTCTAAAAAATATCACAGAAGATTGATGATTCGATGTTTTTTAAGTTAAATAGACCCAATTACTCAAATAAAGCTTGATTTTCAAAACGATATCGGGAAGTTTCATTTTTGGAAATTATGAAATGCAGATTTTATGTTTGACCCACCAACCAAATAAACATTAAAATCGGTCGAACTGTTTCGATAAAAGCTCGCCTCAGGATACCTACCTATATTATTAAATACTAATTTATACTAATATTATAAAGCTAAAGAGTTTGTTTGTTTGTTTGAACGCGCCAACCTCAGGAACTACTGATCCGAATTGATAAATTCTTTTACTGTTAGATAGCCTATTTATCGAGAAAGGCTATAGGCATATAACATCACGCTACAACCGTATAGGAGCGAAGCAGCAATGAATTTTTTTACAAAAACGGAGAAAAAATACGCAGACGAAGTTGCACGGGTCAGCTAGTACTAGTTGTTTGTTTGTGTTGCTAGTCTCAGGAACGAATTAAAAAATATTTTAGAGTTAGATAGCCCATTTATCAAGATAAATGTAGCAAAAACGGGGGAAATTGATTGAAATTGACGCAGACAAAGTTGCGTGACTAGTTCGATAGGTATAAACTGAAAAACGGGCAAGTACATGTCGACCACGCACAATGTAGGGTTCCTTAGCCACCCCCCCCCCTCCCCATCCGTATAATAAGGCTTAAGAAGTGGGTTTTCTGTTGTTTTTGTTTCATACTTACAACGTTATATCTACTTAATTAAATTTTTCAATGGAATTTGTACAAAAATTTTGTTACTTCTCATTTGATCGTAAAATTGTAAAGCCTAATGAGCTGTGATAGTTTTCCTTTTAATTTCACTATATATGCTACTACTGTGATATTTTTTACATACCCAATTTCAACCATTTAGCACACAAACAGGATCTAATAAACACTAAGATAATTAAAAACACGTCTGCCTTCGTACCTAACTAACAGAAACCCACTACTTATGTTTTATTTTCGTTGTGTTCATCCTTGACCTTTTTTAGGGTTGCGTACTCAAAATGGCAAAACGGAACCATTATAGTTTCGCCATGTCCGTCCGTCCGCTGCAGCTTAGCTCACAGACTGTTTGTATTAGAAGGCTGTCACATATTACTTACGCCGACAAAGTGAAAGAATTAAATATTGTAAAACGTTTTTTTTGAGGGTGCCTCCCCATATATAAAGAAGGGATGTGATTTTTAGGGTTCCGTAGCCAAAATTTTTGTCTGTCTGTCTGTATGTCTGCCTGTCCGTATGTCACAGGCATTTTACTTCAAAACTACTAAATGGCTATTGATGAAATTTGATGAAAAGGTGTCTTGTAGTAGCCGCTACTTAGTTGATATAAAAAATAAATATTTTTAGGGGGGGGGGGCACTCCATACATGTAACAAAAGCTGGTTTTTTTTTCAGAAAACATCAATGTGTGGCACATCATTACACACATTGAAATAAACTTTTATGATTGAGTGAATATTTTTGAAAATAATCGCTCCGAAAGTTGCATAAACCGTGCCAGCTAAATGGTTGATATTGGGCTTATGAAAAAAATCACCGTATATACATAGTGAAATTGAAAGGAAAACTATCACAGATAAGTAGGCTTTACAAGTTTACGAGTAACAGCTGATCAAATGAGAACAATGTTTTGTTTCATATAGGTATACTTAGGTATAAGATGTTACATGTTGTATAGGTACTGCTATATTATGACCAATAACGGCATGCAAATATAAACTTAAAATAATTATATTAGGAAGGTATATAAAAAATAAATGTTTAATACAATCAAAATGTCAGTAACAATTAGTATATTAAGTCAATTATTAATTATTATTAAACTAATATGTGATTGCAATATTTAATAAGGGATATTCATTGAATATTATTATTATGTAGGTATAACGTTGTAGAAACAAAAACCCACTCCTTAAGCCGCATTATTCGGATGAGGCGAATTACGGAACCCTATATTGTGCGTGGCCTGACATACACTAGAACGGTTTTTTGAATACCCATTTTGACTCAATCGAAAAAACAAATCAAGTGTAGTATCCTTAATAATAACTGATGATAACCTTATTATTATTTTTTTAATAATCCAGCTTTTTTTATCAGGACCAGAGGCGAAGAGTTAAATTTTGTCTGACGTAATCCGATAAAAAAATATATATTTCTGGACATGGTTATTTCTACTTATTAAGGGGCCATTTCTACCTATAAACGGACCATTTTTACGTCAATTTGTGGCGGCACTATTGGTAACTAATTGCTCGGCCAATAATGGCAATATGTCTACAATTGTATGGCGCATGATCCAGTCTCCTAAACGAGCTACACAACCCAGCAACAATAAGAGGAAATAGGAAGGAGGAAATAGGAGGAATAAAATAGAGGGCGACTGAAACAACAACAAAATTGTGGGGGCAACATTGGGGAAAATAGATCGCTCGTCGTCCGGCAAACATCAAATCGCCTGCATTGCCGCCACAAATTGCCGTCAAAAATGACCCGTTTAGACGCCCCTTAATACCGCATGTAATGGTTTTCTAAGGGCCCTCCGCTACTGATCGGGACTCATTTAACGATTCTACTAACAATATCTTAATAAGCTAAATCGGTTTATGCGTTTAGGATAAAGAAACTCATAGATATACATGAACCCTGGAAACATATAGATATGTAAGTACCAAGTCTTTTTTTAAATAGTCTTGTAAAAAACAGCAACATTGATAAGTATTTATATAGCTAACGAAGTTAAGACGTCAATAGTAGGTAATTAGGTATAATTAGTACCTAACACTGAGATTTATTCGAATCGTAGGTATTTTTACAAAAAATAAGTCCATTTTAACATTTTGCTGTTATTATATTCCAACGAAAAACACAATAATTATAAATTATCCGTCATAGTGGACCTTCAAAATAATAATTCGTATTCGTCGGGCGGTGCCTAAAAATGCTACCAAATGTTGATACCTACATCTCAATTTAGAGAAAAAAAACAGTTCAGTCATTCTGGCGTTAGATTGGTTGATACAAACTCCGTTTAAAGAAATTAAGCAGAATAGCACTATTTACAATTTATAATATTTCATTAATCGTTATTAATTTCAACCCTGTAGTCAATAGGTATAGCTATAACGGAATAAAACTGACGATAAAACTAAATGATTTCATCTTTGTAGCTACTTTCCGAGTCAACGACACACTTAACAACTATAACTAAACATTCGCGATTAAATTTTTATTTTATTTGTATTATTATCACCCAAGCATGATACGAAATATGCTCTAACTACTTTACAAAGAAGCCATTTATAAAGAAAACAAAATTACATACCTTTCTTAAAAAAAAACAACTTAAAAACTTAATTCACTATTTACGAAACTTTTTTTTATAAAAACGAGAACATAGATAATATTTTTTAATTACTTTTTTAACACTTGTTGTCGCTTTGACATCTTTGGATCGACTGACATATAAAACCTACTTGGAAGTATAAAACCGGACATACATATATAGCTTACGTCATTATAAGGAAAACTTGTTGGCAAGGTTGAGTGTAAACTTTTGATTACTCTTGCGGTCTTGCCATTAATATGTTGATAGGTGTGGTGATTTTAAACCTTTTTAATTAATTTTATTGCATTTAAGTGTTTTTTTTTGTAGTTTAATCACGATAAAATGGCAATGGGTTGGTTTTATCTGACTAAGTCCGCTGTAGCGAAACGAAGAGCGAATACCGCAACTCGATAAACGGAAGGTAGGATGACCCCAGCCAGATGGACTAACGACAAACCTTAATAAGGTAGCTAAGATGGAAAAATGCGGAAAGTGGAGAACCGAGTGTCGTGGCTTAAATTGGGAGAGGTTTATGTCTAGCAGTCGACCGGTTGATGCTGATGATGACCATTCACAAAATACTGCAGTGAACTAACTTAATATTGTATGTCTACTCGGTTATTAGTGCTCATAGCGAGGTTAATGCACTGACAGCGCGGTGACCGTGAATATCAAGTGATTACAGTAACATATTAGAAACCAGATGCGTTATTCACGTTGGTCAATGCGAACGCGGTCGCGTGATTAACAAGGCCTAATCTTACCCTTGCGAGGAGTCTCTTTTGCTATTTTTTTTTAAAGGATAACTAGCAATGTGTGATTATTTGTTCCACATTACTAGCAATCCTGTTAACCCCTACAGCTAAGCTCAAAGGCTTGTGTTAAGAAGGAGTTCACGTCGGAAGTATAATGGGTAGGATTCGAACCGGCGACCTCACGATTGCGAGCCCGACGCCTTAACCATTAGGCTACCGCCGCCGCTTTAAGTGGCTTTCTTATAGTTCTAATCTTATGGTAATCTAACCGCTATTTATACCAGTGTCAAGTATTTGATTCATCTTCACACTTGTTTTCATGTATTTACTTACACGTTACACTCGTTGAATGTGGGACAGGAAAAAGGCCACTCCCTGAATCCACCACTGAGAGGAAAGTCAAGGTTATCTAAGTAATAATACTTAGCGGCGGCAGCCTAATAATAATAATAATAATGTTTGGTTGGGTACCAAACGCGACGTGGGCCTAGAACACATCTTGATTTAATAGCACTTGGCACCCACTATTTCACTGAAGACAAGACGCTTTATGGCTTCGACCTACCACAGGTTACTATTTAAATGAAAAGTTTATGACAAAATTCCAATTTATTACTAACTTTTCTGTGTAATAATCACACGTATAATTTACCATAATTACTTTAAATTAAGAGGTATGAATCATGGCAACCCCGAGGTTGACTTGTGTAGTGATGTAGCAGTCACAACTTATTTGTGATGTCATACAGCGGTGACCTTAGTTAGCCGATGAGTTTATAGTACCTACGGCCGGTTCTCACAATAATGGTTGCATTGGTACTTACAAAGGTCAATGCAATTAGCGATATTTAGTAGCAACGACAGTACCTAGTTTATTTTTTTATGAAAAGACAACCCCCGCAGAAGGGCCAGAGCCATGTGTGGCAATGTTAACAAACATTCAGTTCACGGAAACAAATTACACCCAAACTCGGATCAACAATTTGTGCATCCCACAAATTGTTGTTCGTCATCGCGTGAGGAAATCGAACGACCACTTACGCATCAATTGTACCTACACACTCCCACTGCAGCACCGAGGCGGTCAATTGCACTGCGACAGATTTTTTTCAACTTTGGGACATCAAGGGCTATGGATTACAATCCATCATTATCTACACCATCATCCACTAGACACTACACACATTATCTACATTACACAACGGTAACAGGTTAAAGCATCTGTTTCTCATTACTTTCAATCGAGAATATCTTGAATCGAACTCGCCACCCTACCCTACCACCCTACCAACATAAAACCACTCCTAACATTAACAAATTAGCTTAGCTGGAGGGGTGAGACAATGTTCAAAAACGGTCTACGGCAAGCGTATGTACAGCAGCAAATGTGTGGCACTCGGGGACTGCCGCGGTAAAGCTATTGCATAGCATTTTTTTATCAACTTATGCAATTATATATTTTTTTTCTTTTCTTTTCATTTCGGAGCAGTTCGTCTCGATCCGTGCGAGCTTCGTACAGTCGTACCATATACATATACGTCAAGCGAACGCTCGGCCGAGCTACATGGTAGGCGGAGTGGGGGGGTGTTAGGTTTTATTTTCGTTACGGAATTTCTTGATTCGGTCGCAATAGCTTAAAAGTTACTAATATCACGACACTTTATAACATTAGACATTCTGCTTGCTGTGCTAATATATGACACTCGGTCGTACGTAATAGTCAACACCATATAAACGTCCCCTTTTTGCGAAAGAATAATACGCGCATATGACGTCATGATTAACACAACGTAAGCTAATATTGTCTTATAATCACCTCTTAATTTAGTGCTATTAAAACAGGTTATATCTACAACTCGTTTTCCTTAAACAAAGACCTTATGACATTACGTTTCTTAATAGTTGCAAGATGAGTAAATAATTATAATAGTTTCCCCATACCGGCACGTCTTAATGAGTATTGACTTAATATGAGGGCGGATCGAAGTGGGGATAATAGAATAAGGGGCTAAAAGACACCCCTAATCGCCAAGAATTATACCAAAAAGAGAAACACGCGCACGCCGCACGGCATACAACTATAGCAAAAAGTGCCGTTACAACTTTTGGTCTTTTGAAATAACTTACAAAAAGACGATTGTATACCGAAGGCTCGAACCCACAACTACAAAATTGTCACCAATACTGTGTACCGAATTTATGCCTCTAGACCAAATCGACAGGTGACTTGTTGGTGAAATTAGATGTTCATATCTTACGCGCACGCCGCACGGCTTGTGTGTGTCAAAAAGTGTCGTTACAACTTTTGGTCTTAAAGTGTCGTTACAACTTTTGGTCTTATTTTTTTCCGTCTAGCCCTCTTTCACAACGCGCTATAAGGAACTTCGTTCCAATTATAAGTTAGATAAAAGAATTAGTTAGCCTATTTATCCAAGCTTATTATAAGTTAGCCTTTTATTCAGAAAAAAAAAACAAAACTGTTAGGTTTTTCGGTGGGATCAACAACAGCTTTTAACTAGAAAAAAAAAGAGAAATGAAAGAAAAAAAAGTAATAGAAAAGAAAATGTATATTTATTTATAACAGATTCAATACAAATAGTAGATACATACATACATATTTATGCCTATAAATAGTTAAAACTAGCATTGGATGACTGTGACAGATAGGTCAACACTCAGCATGTGCTGCTGTGTTGCGGCAGAACACATTAACGTTAGGGGGGGGGGCATCACAGATTTATAAAAGAAATATTTTTTTTTAAGTATTTTTAATATTGTTGCCTGTTGGTCTAGTGTTTAGTGACCCTGACTGCTAAGCCGGTGGTCATAGGATCGATCCCCACCCAGGATAAAACTTTGTGCGATGAGCACGACGATTTATTCTGTGTCTGGGTGTTATTTATCTATAATATGTATGTATTTAGAAATATATAAGTATGTTTATCAGACACAGAATAAACCAACGTGCTCATCACACAAAGTTTTATCCTGGGTGGGGATCGAACCCACGACCTCCGGCTTAGCAGTTAGGGTCACTAGCCACTAGACCAAAAGTTTGTTGTCTTTATGTTTTTTTCTATCATAATATGTCGTCTGATCTGGCTGTCGCCATTTTACTGCTGTCATGTCTTTAGTTACACCTGCAAGATTAATACGAATCGATTGACGTATGAACAATCAAAATCGGCCCATGCGTTTAGTCTATATAGTGTTACAAAGGAACACACGTACATACATACACGTCAAACACATAAACCTCCGTAGTCGGGTAAAAAAATATGATAAAACATAGCCATATTTAAATTTGCTTGCTATTTTCACTAATCTATACTAATATTATAAAGCGGAAGAGTTTGTTTGTTTGTTTGTTCAAACGCGCTAATCTCAGGAACTACGTTTTTTTGTTGGATAGCCCATTTATCGAGGAAGGCTATAGGCTATATAACATCGCGCTACGACTAATAGGAGCGGAGCAGCAACGAGAAATGTTGCAAAAACGGGGAAAATTTACGCATACGAAGTTGCGCGGGACAGCTAGTATTATAAAACTGAAGTTTGTTTGTTTGTTTGAACGGAGTAATCTCAGGAACTACTGATTCGAATTGAAAAATTCTTTCACTGTTAGATAGCCCATTTATCGAGGAAGGCTATCGGCTATATAACATCACGCTACGACCAATAGGAGCGGAGCAGCAATGAGAAATGTTGCAAAAACAGCTAGTATAATATATAATTTCTGTTACTGTTTGTAAGTATTTATATTTCCTTCTTCTTTAGAGAGTAATCTCTGAAGCGGGTCAAAGTTACAGCAGATAACCTTAATGTGGAAGTCCATATTTACTTACTGATTATATTTTGTTTACAATATTATAAATCTGACAACATATTAATAAATAAAAACTATGTACCTACGCACATAACACCTAAACCTATTTTCTAGGTAATTGTGTGTGTGTAGGTCTAAAGGATCGTTCATTAAACACGTTAGGCTCAAATGATCGTGATTCTGACCGTTGTTGAATCACACTTGACCGGTGTTGGACTAATTGCACCCCTCCGTCGTTGGAAACTCATAATCGTGAAAAAAATACACGTGATCTTGTAGTCTAAAACTTTATTAAGATAACTAAGGAGTTGGCGGCAAACTCACATGTCGCTATTTTTACAGCTCCGCGTTTAAAGTGTAAAACAATGTAAAATATACTTGAAATACGTGATAACTGGACAAAAATGAGACTTTGTGATTGAAAGAAGAAAACTAGAAAGAAATTATACTTGAAACTGGCGTATGCACATAATGTGCGAGCCATAATCTCTACCGATTAATATTGGAGGGAAGAGGAAAAAAGAAAAGTGGTTAAAAAAAGCGCATGACAGTATCCGAGTTGCCTACAATAACATCTTTAGGCAACTGCATGGGCTAGAGCGTCACTGCACTACATCCGGTATGTTCTTCGAAGTACGAGTAAACACTTTCAATGCTTTTCAAAGGTGTCGAATCGCAGGGTTTATATCCAGGGTTGAGAGATGTGAGGTCTGTCTGAGCGCATGATTAATAATAATGTAATGTATAAAAGGTGGTTGGATATCCCCTCCCAGGATAAAACTTTGTGTGATGAGCACGATGGTTTATTCTGTGTCTGGGTGTTATTTATACATAATATGTATGTATTTAGAAATATATAAGTATGTTTATCAGTTGTCTGGTTTCCATAATACAAGCTCTGCTTAGTTTGGGATCAGATAGCGTTGTGTGAGTTGTCCCAAGATATTATTATTATTATAGTTACTGAACCGTAAAGTTCTCACTTTGTATTATTATGGTTTTTGTTTTCTATTGATTGTGATTACTTTTTATTGATTATCTATTATTATCAATTTTAAATTATTAGGATTGAATCATTTTATTTATTTCATTTTAATTATTGTATTTTTTGTTATGGATTTTGTATTATATATTATTATTATTGTGATATTAATGTGTGTGTATGTAAAATGGACTAGATGTCTGTATAAAAAAAAAAATATTATTAAAAAAAACATCACATGATTTATGGACGACCCCTAAGACATAGGCCGTCTTGGGGTGCCACAACGGTGTCAGATAATCATCCGTAAAATAGTGATGCATCACTCTGTTTCGATGAAGGGCACTGTAACAAGTGTAATTTCTGAGCAAATGAGACATGAACTAATGTCTTAATTATGGACGGTACGGTACATTCAGATCTTTGCCCAACAAGGATTTGGGGCCAAAGTAAAATTGTAATTTTACTTGACAATAAAAAAAAACTTTCGTCATATGACACAAAAAGTCACAAAAAGTCACAGAAACAATGTTGAGAAACACCCTGATTAAAGTAACATTCTAAAGGGACGTCTAAACGGGCCATTTTTTACGGCAATTTGTGGCGGCAATGCTGTGACGGCAACATGGCAGTACTCTCCAATATGATTTAATGGTTGCCGGACCATCGCTGAGCGATCGATTTTCCGTAATGTTGCCTGGCCAATTTTGTTGTTATTTCAGTCGCTCTCTATTTTATTGTTGCCAGATTGTGTTGCCCGTTTAAGAGACTGAATCATACCCCATACAATTGCAGACATATTGCCATTATTGGCCGAGTAATTAGTTGCCCATAGTGCCGCCACAAATTGCCGTAAAAAATATCCCGTTTGTACGCCCCTTTATGTAGGTAAAGGTAACTCTGTTTTTAACAATTACATTTTCAATATATTATTGGCTTAAGACCTATATTTTGACTCATTCTGATTCAAGACATCAAAATGGACGGACCCGTGATGCAGCGTTGACAGATCAGATCGATAATAACCCTTCTTTACATACAGTCGGGTAAAAATGTAAGGTTAAGCACCGTCACCGTTACCATATAAAAATGATTAGGTACCTGTTTGTAAAAAACGTAAAAACCATTCCAAGTGTATCTACAATTGTACGGGTTTTTCCCATTTTTTTCTCGTCATTGTTTGTATTATGCAAATCTAAAAACTACTTCACTATAAAAGACTATATTATATCTACGCTTAGTTGGTTTTTTTAAGATATTACTGAGTAATGAGGTCATATGATTAGGATGGGGGGTCATCTCGGTGTATCACTTAACCAATTTATTAAACTTTATGGAAAAAAAAATAACCCACAAGCTAGGGTATTACCAACTCCAGCACTATTACATTGTATTTTGAATATATTAGTTACCTACAACTTTAATTATGTATACCTATTAAACACAATTTTAAAAATAAAAGTAGATGTAATTTTAGCATAACACCATAATTAAACCTATTCAATACATATTTTTTTAAATAAAACGACAAAAGAATTTACAAAAATAATAATAATACATGTCATTTTAACATTCCCATGCAACATAATAAACCTATCCACATTAATTTTTTTTTCTACAAATACGACTCTTGCAGTAACAAGCCCTGTGTCGCGAGGTACTTTACAAACATACAAGTCACGGACACAAAGTACACTCAGACTCGGAACAACAATTTGTGGATCACACAAAGTGGTATCCCGTGTGGGAATCGAACCCTCTTGCGAAGCAGTCGGATACACTCCCACCGCGCCATAGAGGCAATTAAATACATTATTAATATTTATTAAAATTAATTGACTAGATTAAATACATATTACAAGTTAATTTATATCATAGAGGCACCAACTCAACAGAAATGCTTTCTTATTAAAATATATACCTAGTCTGGCCATAAATACTGTTACAATTAAAAATAAGAAAGATATTACATTTGAATTTGGAATCTGTCATTTTTATACGATTGTTCATTGTATTTTCTAATTTTGGCGCCAATACATTGTACAATATTTTGCTATATTAAAATGGAGTGGGGTGATAAAGAAAACCGAATCGCTGTGATTGCATTACACAAAGTTGGTATGGAGCCGAATGTAATTTTTAAAACTCTCCATACGCTTGGTATTAGTTAAATGTTTGTGTACCGGGCTATTAATAGGTACAATGAGACCTTCTCTGTTTGTGACAGAAAAAGATCTGGCCGTCCACGTAGTGTTCGTACGAAAATGGTGGTCAAAGCAGTAAGGGAAAGAATTCGAAGAAATCCTGTCCGAAAGCAAAAGATTTTATCTCGGGAGATGAAGATAGCACCCAGAACCATGTCACGCATTTTAAAAGATGACTTAGGACTTGCAGCCTATAAGAGACGCACTGGTCATTTTTTAACTGATAATTTAAAAAAGAATAGGGTGGTAAAATCGAAGCAACTACTGAAGCGGTACGCAAAGGGAGGTCACAGAAAAATTTTGTTTACGGATGAGAAAATCTTTACAGTTGAGCAACATTTTAACAAACAAAATGACCGTATTTATGCTCAAAGCTCTAAGGAAGCTTCCCAATTAGTCGACAGAGTGCAACGTGGGCATTATCCGACTTTAGTGATGGTTTGGTGGGGTGTTAGCTATGAAGGAGTGACTGAGCCATATTTTTGTGAAAAAGGTATCAAAACATCGGCGCAAGTGTATCAAGATACCATTCTTGAGAAGGTAGTTAAACCCCTTAACAACACCATGTTCAATAACTAAGTATGGTCCTTCCAACAAGACTCAGCGCCGGGTCATAAAGCTCGGTCCACGCAGTCTTGGTTGGAAGTGAACGTTTCGGACTTCATCAGAGCTGAAGACTGGCCGTCGTCTAGTCCCGATCTTAATCCGCTGGATTATGATTTATGGTCAGTTTTAGAGAGTATGGCTTGCTCTAAACGCCATGATAATTTGGAGTCCCTAAAACAATCCATACGATTGGCAGTGAAGAATTTTCCCATGGAAAGAGTGCGTGCTTCTATTGATAACTGGCCTCAACGTTTAAAGGACTGTGTTGCAGCCAATGGAGACCACTTCGAATAAGCTTTTTATATTTTGAATTGTTTTTTATTTATGTATTAAACTAACACACTGTAAAAGTAATAAATATTATTTGCAATAAAAAAAAATGTTTTTTCTTCGTAACAATATTTATGGCTAGACTAGGTATATTACGGGTCTTAATCGCGTGAATAATTTAAGGTAAAAATACCTTGTTTATTCAGACTCAAGAGACTTAAGAGTCTTCCCGTGACCACGGCCGTTGCAATACTGTCGAAACGTCGGGCAATAAACAAGGTATTTTACCTTAAATTATTTACGCGATTAAGACCCGTAATATATATATTTTAATAATGTGTACAAATCGCGAAAGTTTATCAACATTTATAGAAATGCTTTCAGTTTAAATTTAAAAGAACCTGTTTATAATTGCGGGTATTTTTTTTATTTTTTATTATCGAATCATAAAACATACAATTTACAGTAATCGTAGCACAAAAAAACCACTGAGGTTTGTCCTTATGCTACTAAAACAATAATTCATCAATTAGTATGCCTAGGAACTTGGTGTCTTTTAAAAATTCAATTGTTTAATTGCCCAGCTTAATATGCATAATCTCACTGCTTCCAGAAGTAGTTTTAAATGCTAAGATTTTAATTTTGTTAGAGGTTATTATAAGCTTATTTACTGTAAACCATATAATAAAGGCATCTAACAGCTTATTAATTTTATCGACAGATCCTCCACCCTGCTTCCTTCTATGCCTAATAGCGTTAGTGCCATCTGCTAATACAACTAGTTTTGTGCCAGGAATAATGGTATAAATATAATTCAGCATGTTGGTAAAAATAATAAATAATTTTGGACCTGAAATTGAACCCTACGGTACACCTGCTTTTATGTTTATTAAAGCGGATTTTTGTGTTACTTTACAATCCCTTTGATCGATTATGTTACTGATAGTTTCACCATACATCTTACGGTTTTTAATATAATTAAAATAACTGTAAAACATTGTCTTTAAAACCGTGGTGACGTAGTTTGGTGATTAGAAGGTCATGGTCAACGGTGTCGAAAGCGGAACGTAGATCCAAAAATACCCCAGCCAGTCTCATTCTTTTGTTGATTTTATCAAGAATGTCATTTAGAACTGTTTAAGGCTAACAACTCCTTTCTGATAACCAAATTTCCTCGTGTTTATATTTTTGTTTTTTAAAGATGTGAAAGTAAGCGGATTTTCATATTATTTTTCAAAGATTTTCGAAAGTGTTGGTAGTATAGAGATAGGTCTATAGTTTTTTTGGTTCAGTTTGCCAACCTTTTTTGTACGATTTTAGCCACTTTCAGTTAATCCGGAAAGACTGACTTCGCAATACATCTATTGAAAAAACCTGACAATGGTACGGCTAATATATCAGCGTGTTTTTTTAATACACTGGGTCCTTATTCACTATCTTTTTTTCGTCTCCGCGGTGGTTACGACGGAATACCAATGTATTCCGTTGTAACTACAGGATAGCTTTTTTCATAGGCTTAATTATATTAATTATTTTATGTACAACTTTTTCTGAGTTTTGCTACCGAATTTCAATAACTTATTCTTTATCACTTTTCACATTAGGGTCTGTATAACTAAATTGTATTGCTCTATGGTTACAAATTTATCTAGAATTCTCTGTTATTTTCCCATTTACTTGTAGTTTTAAATGCTCAGTTTTAGATCCCTTTACTCGTAATTTTTGGCTGTTTATTATGTTCCCTATTGCTTTGTCTAGATTGCTTGAATGCATTATGTGTGTCATAGCCCGATTTTTAGCCTGAGCAATAACTCGCCGATATATTTTGATTTAAGCTACTTACATGACTTATATGCGCACATAGCAGTGATTGATGACTATGACTTTTTAGTTGACATACAGTTCTAATTATTGATAAATTATGTGATTGTCTTATAATTATAAATGTAATCTAATAACTGAATTTTGTGAAATAATGTTATATTATGCATATTATTTATAAATACAATTTAATTCTGTAATAATTCTAAAATTTGCACACCAGAAATGGTAGTATACGGAGATCTTATATAATTATAACAACTATGTAACCTGTATAACGCAAATAAATGATTTGATTTGATTTGATTTGATTTGATTTGCAGTAACAAACTTGACAATAACTGTCCAGTTTGTTACTGCTATGTGCGCAAATAAGTCATTTCAGCTAACTAGTCATTCACATTCCTTTGGTAATCCATTTTAACTGAACTTGTTTGTGAGTATTTCATTTAACTTTTTTTTCTTTTGCATAATATAGACTTGTGTAAATTTTTTTAGAAAAGGATTTAGGCCAATTATATACCAATTTTCATTTGCTATTAGTTCCCTAAAAGTCCTTACATTCTTGCTATTGAAAAGGCGTTTATGCAAGTTTATTTTGGTATCGTGCAAAGCTTGATTTTTACTTCATGAAATCATATAAAAAAAGAAAATGAAAATATTGGAAACTTGCAATTCCACAACCTGAGCTGTTTTTCAGTAAAGTGTACCACAATTTTTGTAGTAAACTTTACTGAAAAACTATCACGCCTATAGATTCGCGCTTTAACATAATGATTTATCTTCATATTTAGATGTGTTGTCTGTAAAATTAATATAAATTTATAACTATTTAATTTGTATTTATTGGATACAATGTTATTGTACTACTAGCGCCATCTGTTAGAAAACCAAAGAGTTAATATCGCTGTAACAGAACATAACTTAATACTTACTCAAATACATCGTATTCATGTAGATGTATTATGTGTCACGGAGCACTTCATGGCAGAAGGCTACGAAAAATATCTCAACATACCCAACTACTGCTTAGCTGCATGCTTCAGTCGTAAGGATAGCAAACGAGGAGGAGCCTGTATACTTCTAAGGAATGGACAACAATGGAAAGAAATACAAAATATCTCTAAAATGTCCAAAATAGGTATTCTTGAATGTTGTGCTATTGAGCTAACTAAGTTTAAGACGGCTATTGTAAGTATTTATAGAGTGCCAAATGTAAACAATTTTTATGAATGTATCGATATCTTAGAAAGAATTTTGCATGAATTAAAGAAAAAAGTGTACACAAACATAGTGTTAGTTGGTGACTATAACATCGATATTTTGAAAAAAACAAGACAGGCAATGGAACTTGAAAATCTATTACTAAGTTTTAACTTAAAACTAGCGATACAGCAACCAACACGTGTCAAGAGTGGGACATGCATTGACAATATAGCACACAATTTCACAAAATCTTGCAAAGTTACAATATTGGAACTCGCGCTCTCTGATCATACGGCTCAACTACTTAAATGTCCAATAAATACAGTTAGCACCATAGATAATATACTTATACTCGTAGTTAGCACGATTAATCAGTGGCGAAAGGTAGGGCGAGCGTATACAATGGAAAATATCAATAAATTTAAAAATTACATAACCAGTCTATCTTTTACTGGAGTATATGAAAATACCGATCCTAGGTCAGCATATAACAATTTCATAGATTTATTTTCTTTTTTATATGCACAATGTTTTCCTGAAAAGCTTTTTACTGTTAAAATGGATAAAAAACAAAAATGGGTATCACGCGGCATTAAAACATGTAGTAAAAATAAACGAAAATTGTTATGGCAATATAGAAATAACCCTACTCTACAAAATAAGACTGCTTTCACAGATTATTCTAAACTGTATCGAAAAATTATAAAATTAACTCAGAAATCACAGAATAATAATAAAATTAGAACATCGAATAATAAGTCAAAAGCTACCTGGCTAATAATAAATCGTACAAAATGAAATACGCCAAAGAATTATATAAATAAACTCATAATAAATAATAAATTAGTAACAGACCCTAAAACAATCGCTAACTCTTTCAATAATTACTTTATTGACAAGATTAAGCCTATATCAAATACAGGAGACAAAGTAACTAAACATATATTAAGCAGGAAAGAGTCGATGTTTATGGCACCAAGTTTGCCACAGGATATCCTGAGAATTATTTTGTCCCTAAAGAACACTAATAGCGTAGGGTATGACGGTATCTGCACAAAGATAATCAAAGCAGTAGCTAACGAAATATGCCAACCATTAAGCCACATAATTAATTTACGCGTTCATCAAGGGGTATTTCCAGACACTTTAAAAACATCAATCGTGAAACCGCTATTTAAAAAACTAGACAGAAATATAATGGAATATTATAGACCAATCTCTTTAATACCCGTATTCTCTAAAATGTTCGAAAAGTTTATTTATGAACAAGTTAACACATATTTGGAAAAAAATAGTATCCTTTGTAATGAACAGAAAGGCTTTAGACAAAATAAAACTATAAATATGGCTATTTACGAATTTTTACACAATGTCATGACTTATATGGACAGAAAGACGCCAGTCTGTGCGATATTTTGCGACATGACACAGGCATTTGATTATGTTCAACATGACATATTATTAAGAAAATTAGACAAATACGGTATCAGAGGCAATATTTTAAGCCTGTTTCAATCGTATCTTAAAAATAGAAAACAAGTAACTAAAATAAATAGAATCAACACTAAATCAAAACTAGAACAAATATTTTCATCTGAGGAACGGATAGTTTCTTACGGCGTACCACAGGGGAGTGTACTGGGGCCTCTACTGTTTACAGTATACATAAACGACCTGCCTAAAACAAGTGAACATCCTATGATACTGTTTGCAGATGACAGTACAGTTATTATACCTAGTAAAAATATTAAAACATACAAAAACGATATTACGGATACGCTCTCTAAAATTATAGCATGGTTGGATAATAATAATTTAAAAATTAATACGGCCAAAACGACGATAATCCATTTTAGTCAACGGCCACTGACATTTGATATTGACATTAAATATAATAGCAATAATATTGACGCAACTAACTCTACTAAATTTCTAGGACTGATTATTGATAACAAATTGAATTGGAAAGCACACTTAGATTCATTAAACCAAAAAATTCATAGCAGTGCATATGCTTTGTACACTCTATCGCGAATCGTTAATATAGATGCACTTATAACAGCATATTATGGAATAGTTGAATCTGTCCTCCGATACGGCGTAATCTTTTGGGGTAACTCAACGAATAAAGATAGCATATTTAAAGGCCAAAAGCGATGCATAAGAAGTATGTTCAAGCTGCAACCAACTGATAGTTGTGAGCCTTATTTTAAAAAGTATAAAATTCTAACATTACCGTGTCTCTACATACTAGAAACTGTATTATTTGTTAAATCTAATCCTAATCTGTTTCCTCGCATGGCTGATATAATACCAAGAAATAGACGTAATCATATGAAGCTTTGTTTACATCCCGCTAGAACTGCACTCATGCGCAAAAGCATTTATTGTATGGCACCAATAGTATTTAACAAAATACCGAAATGTTGGCAAGAATTAAATATTGTTGCACTTAGAAAGAAATTAAAATCATTTTTAGTCGATAAGGCATATTACAGTGTCACTGATTTTATTAGAGATTCCATTTGCACAACTTAGTTTAAATAATTACCATGTTATTATTTTTTTTTTGTTTATATTTGATTTTATTTTTGTGACATTTTATTTAATTCTATTGTTTTTTTTTTGTATTATATGACCATATTGTATAATATTACTATTTAAGTATCTTAACGTGACATTTTAATTTTATTCTATTGTTTTTTATTGAATAGTTATTATTGACCATTTTGAGAGTAAATGTGACATTTTAATGAATTCTATTGTTTTTTGATTATATTTCTAAATAAAATTTGCACGCCATTGTATATGACAAACATGTAAGAATATAACTATCATTGTAACATCCTTCATGCTTAATTGTATGTACACACATGTTTATGCAAATAAAATTTTATCTTATCTTATCTTATCTTATCGTAGTTATTACTAGATGACACCTCTAGAATCAAACTGTAAAATAACAGCATATTGACATCTGTTATCCAAAATTTGGACCAAATGGCGTCAAAATAAAAACAAAACCGTGTTAATTGTGAAATGGAAACGTGAAACAGAAAATACTATTTAATTGGAGTAACTACAAGATTTAACATGTTTTAAAATTAATATTAGGTTACAAAAAAAAATAGAGAAATGCAATCTAAACGTGAACGATAACTTTATGAAAACCAGTCAAAAATTTAAACTAAATATTTTAATGTTATTATTACAGCAAAACAAAGAATACAAATACTACAGTAATATGCCACGAAGACATATTAACTGGCCGTAAAGACGGCCGTGTGGTGCCGGCTTAAGAATAGTACCACCCCATCTCTTCCCGTGGGTGTCGTCAAGGCGACTAAGGGATTTCACTCCGGAGGACGGGCAGCAGCGTCCTCTGCGTACTTAAAGCCTTACTGCGATCGCCAACCCGCTCGCCAAGCGTGGCGATTATGGCAATTACCCCCAGGATCTACATACCAGTAGGTTCTACTGGGGAGACCCGTGCCCAGCAGTGGGCCATCATATGGGTTGATATGTATGTATGTAAAGAACGTGAAGAAAACCATTTGTTAATGAATCAGGCGAAAGAACTTCAGAAAAGTTTAGGCGGCCTCTGTGGCGCGGTGGGAGTGTGTCAGACTGCTACGCAAGAGGTCGTGGGTACGATTCCCACACGGGACACCTCTTTGTGTGATCCACAAATTGTTGTTTCGAGTCTGGGTGTACTTTGTGTCCGTGAATTGAATGTTTGTAAAGTCCCCCGCAACACAGGGCTTGTAACCTAATGCGGGAGTCGTCTTTTTTTTAAAAAAAAGAGCACTAAGTACATTCAGAATCAAATTTATATCGCGAAAATTCGATTTTTCTAGAATATGCCATGCATATGTTTAAAATGCTCAGAATAAAATGGAATTCAAACAGTGCAATTTATGTCATCGACGATGGTTTGATTTCAATATTGATAACAATGGACTTTGTACTCCGTGTCAGAAATTTCAAATAAAAAATGAGTTGAATATATTTTCTATCGAAAATAATATGATCCTGGAGTATGTCCAGGATCAAGTTAACATTCAAAATTACAACTTTCTAGTACTAACAGTCTCTGAGCTAAGCTGCTGCGGACGGACGGACGGACATGGCGAAACTGTAACTGTTCTGTTTTGCCATTTTGGCTTCGGAACCATAATGAACATATAAATGTATATTTAGGTACGTATCCGAACCACTTCTTAGAAAGAAGACCTATGATGAGCCGACAGTTGGTATAATGACTGCCTCTGTGGCGCGGTGGGAGTGTATCCGACTGCTACGCAAGAGGTCGTGGGTTCGATCCCCACCTAGGATAAAGAGAGAGAGCGATTTTGAGCGATTTTGCTTTTTTTCGACATTTATTGCTACCCTCCCCCCTTCCCTTCGTCATGCTAGTGACTCACATTTGACCAGTATTGACTCAAATGTATAATCTACGTGAAATTAGAAAGGAGGTAGGGGTCTCAAAATCCGCCAATATCACCTCACGTAATTTATAGACGTCCCCTTATTCATATATCTCCTATCTACGTCCTCATAACTCGCAAACACGTGGATCAATTTTTCGTTTTTTTTTTTTAGAATGATTTGAATTTTAGTTTGGTAAAAAAACGTTCGGTAGTTATGCTAATCCACGTTTAACCTCACGTATAGCCTAACTCAGTGGCGACTGAGCAAATCGAGATAACAACGAGGTTCCGCAACGTTCCCACTGTCGGTCAATGTTTCTGTTTTATAATTTAAGCATGATGCTGATTATGGGCTGGAACGGAGGCGCACTTGGACTAAGTGGCTTGGGTATCGTCGAGCCTATAACACCCAATACTGTATATGTAAGTGTTTTTGTTAATATACAGGTTTTTACCCGACGGAACAAGAAGGAGGGTTATGGTTTTCGAGTGAATAATAATAATAATAATATAATATCTTGGGACAACTCACACAGCGCTATCTGATCCCAAACTAAGCAGAGCTTGTATTATGGAAACCAGACAACTGATAAACATACTTATATATTTCTAAATACATACATATTATAGATAAATTACACCCAGACACAGAATAAACCATCGTGTTCATCACACAAAGTTTTATCCTGGGTGGGGATCGAACCCACGACCTCTTGCGTAGCAGTCGGATACACTCCCACTGCGCCACAGAGGCAGTCATTTTGGTCCGGCCTTACATGGGTGATCGTTTACGAAAAATGTCACACCTCGTGTCTCTGAGAGCATGTAAAGCAAGGGTCACAGGTCCAGGTCCCAGGTGCAATTCTCCCCCCCCCCCCCCCCCGACTCTACTGTATCACCTTCTTTTGGGCAATTTGAGAATTTACCCCCACCCATGCGAGCGACTCACACTTGACCGGTTGAGTCTAATGTTGCCCCCCAAATCCGCGCCTGATGTGAAGCCTTCGGTCCTGCGCCCAATCTCTCTCGAGTCGTGTTAATTTCCGTCCCAATGGACTATAAGAGTGAAGGAATAGAGAGTGCAGTCGTGCACTATAATATCTCCCCTGCGTAGTTGACTAATCTCTAATGAGATTGGCTGCCGTAACCGTAATAATAATGGTCTCCAAACTTATATGGTTTGGAGACCATTATTATACTACTAGCTGTCCCGCGCAACTTCGTATGCGTAAATTTTCCCCGTTTTTGCAACATTTCACGTCGCTACTCCGCTCCTATTAGTCGTAGCGCGATGTTATATAGCCTATAGCCTTCCTCGATAAATGGGCTATCCAACAAAAAAAGAATTTTTCAAATCGGACCAGTAGTTTCTGAGATTAGCGCGTTTAAACAAACAAACAAACAAACAAAGCAAACAAACAAACTCTTCCGCTTTATAATATTAGTATAGATATCTTACGTATCTCGGGGTTTTTTTTAAACATACGTAAGTAAATCTACGAGAAATCAAGTAAATTAAATAATTAATATAGACGTTAACTAAATGTCCGGTATGCTTCTGAGAAACCAAGATTGTAATTGTATGATAACAGAAGACACAATAAATAATTTAATGATTGATTGACTCATTGAGGTATTTTAGTACATTAATTACCTTAATGTACCTACTCTGTAGGTAGGTATCCATGGGTCATTCGTCTTTCGGGACCGGGATCGCGGTCCCAAAAAGCGAATTAAATTAAATTATTTATTTTGATTCGTCATATGGGACCACAAAACAAAGCAAAAAGTTCAAAATGACGAACGACTATTTAAATAAATAAAATTGGGTATTTACCTACAGTAAAAGCTCCCTAATCGCGCTTCCTTCATTCGCGTTTTCACTATCAAGGATTTAAAAAATCATATATTCGCGGCTAGAGATTTCTTTATTCGCGGATCTAATCAGTACATAATAATACATGCCCTCAGGTGGTGTGAAAGAGAGAAAAAACTCAAGCGGCCTTTAACAGGTATTGTCCACAAAGTAGCGTTGTCTCTTTCTAAAGAGTGGTTAATTTTGTGAGGTTATGACGCAGTCTTGTTCTATACGTCTATGATATGGACCACGGTATCATCACTGTCTATGCTCTGCAATATGTCCAAATCAGATTTTTTTTTTAAACGCTTTTTTAAAGCGATGCATTTTAACGCGAAATTTGAAATTCTCGTAAAAGTGAAACCGCGCATAACGTGGTCGGGTAAAGTGGGGTATAACTGTATAGGTGTTCGAAATCGCCATACCTAATTTAAGTATACTTAGTAATGGTAGGAATAATCAAAAGTTGTATACAACATTGTCAACAAGTTTTCTCATATGGTAAAACTTATATGGTTAGATTATCTATTAGTATAAGTTGTATAAAATAGATAAATAAAAAAATCGGTTGTCTGTAAAGTCGGTTTACTGACGATAGTTGAACGTCACAACGTCATAAGAAAATACTGATGGAATGGTTTCCTGCCGAACGCGGAGGCCGATTGTGCCTCTTTGTCGCTCGTTCCGCGCTCTCGCTTGCACTTAAATGGAACGCCTCAGAGCGAGGTAACGCCTCATGAGTCATGTTTTTTCGTGCGTTCGGCCGGCTCTATCGAATTATAAGACGTTGTCACGTCAAAAACTACTTAGTTATATACTTTTTAGAGATCCGTAGCCAAATGGCAAAAAAAGGAACCCTTGTAGTTTCGGCATGTCCCTCCGTATGTCACAGGCTATATGAATGAAGCTTAGAGCCGTTATGTCGTGTATGAGCTAGCTACTTATTTGAATACTTAAATAATAAAAATAAATATTTTTAGGGGCACAGGCACTCCATACCTGTAATAGAAGTTTTTTTTTCAGCAAACATGTGTTCTCGACAGTTCTTATAAACATTAATAAGGTTTGTAACTTTTTTGATTCGGATTTTTTTTTTTCGGAAATACTCGCTCTGAAAGATGCAGAAATCGTGTCCACCTTTATCTTTTAAACCGTTTGACCAAAAAATATGAAAAATCAGTTAAAAAGGCAAAAATCATTTTCACCATGATCGGGTATACCGTCGTTGAGTTATTGCCGAAAAATTGCGCTTCTCAACAAAAGGTTTTCAGAGATACAAGAAATTCGGTACAAAAAACAACCGTCTTTGGGGTCACGTGCCCCCCTGGATCCGCGACGGATGTTTTTTGTACCGAATTTCTTGTATTGCATTAAATTTCTTTGACATTTGCCTCTTGCCCCCAAACGATTTTTTTCAGGACACCCCTCCCCCCTGCCATGCGTGCAACTCACACTTGGCCGGTGTCGGGTGACGCAAAATGACCCCTTCTCCTCTCGTGCTCCTCCAGAATGAAATCTTGGATCCGCCCCTGCCTACACTTACCTGTGATCCCTAGACAAATGACATTCAATTCGATTATAGTTTACGCTACGTTTACGCACATTACAGAAAATCAGTGGGGTAACCAGGAGTGGTAGTGCCGGGGGAAAGTGGTCAATGATTGCATGCACGAACGGGGTAAGGGGGGTGCCCCGAAAAAAATCGTTTGGGCACAAAACAACCGTCTTGGGGGGCGCACGTGACCCCGTACCTACACCCCCTGCATCCGCCTATACACAAAATGCATTGTAGAAGAGATAATTTATTTCGACATATTTTACACAAAGAAAAAACAGAACGGAGGTACATCATTTAACAATAAATATACGGTTTAAGATATTTAAATATACAAAATAAACATCATTAAATATACAAAATAAAAACTACTGTATATTTATATACTGTCTAAAATAGGACCTAGTTTAGCATAATTATGCCAGGTTGACGCCTGACGCCGATTTTCAACTAAGCCCCAAAGTGACTCCTAATACTCATAACACATAATTAAAAAAAAAAATAACAAAACCTTACATTCTATACAACATTGTACAACTTAATATTGTAAAACAACTTTATACTTAATTCACAAACACTAAGCGCTCGGCTAAACCAGATAGATCAACCATTTCTCAGTACCGCCGCGCTGTAGCCGTTGGCGGGACCACCCGTCAGGGTTTATATCTTCTGTGGGCGGGACTATACATGTTGCAAACAAAAGTAAAAGCCTTTTATGTAAGTAGTGTGTAGAGTAAAGAAAATAATGTAACAAATCGTCAATCGTTTGTTTACCTTTTTTTCCTTTTAGAGCTTTTAAATATAATGTTGTTTGTAAAAATGTTTATTTAACTATTTATTTATTGATAATTTACTAATTACAAACGCGAAAGTTTGGATCAACGGATGTTTCTTAATTAATCGCGCCAGATGAGATTTTAGGCGCGGATCTAAAGGGAGGGGGGCAAAAGGCAATTGCCCACTCCCCCAGACTCGATCACTGTACTGGTGTGTTTTTGGCAGACAATTGCTCTCCTCGATTATGGTCGTAATGCGAGTGACTCCCTGAACAAAGTTCCAGATCCGCGCCTGCCTCCTTTTATGCCGTAAAATCTCTGCCATTGACTGCCCTAAATTTAACTCAATTATTTTTGTGCATGTGATAGGGCAGTGGATGGCAGACCCAGAATTTTTCGGTTACTTACCTCTTGTTAGTCGGGGGGGGGGGGGTTTAAAATTTTATTTTTTTGTTTTTGAATTTTTTTTCAATTTTAAATTTTCTTTTTATTTCAAACTTTTGAGAGATTTCTTACACGTGTTGAGAGTAAACATTTAATTGCAACGGAACTGATATGAATTAAGCGTTTTGGAGAAACAAACGCGTGTACAATCGCGCCCCCTGGCGGTCTGTAACATTAAAACTAAAACAAGACTAAGTCTAAGATCTATACAGAGCAAAAAACCGTTTCCAAATCGTCTTAGCCATTTCCGAGAAATAATAAATAACTGTTTCGGAGAAACATGAGCACTGTAGCGCCCCCTGGTGATCTAGAACATTAAAACTTAATAATAGCTAAGAACATGCCCGGTAATCTATACTAATATTATAAAGCGGAAGAGTTTGTTTGTTTCTTTGTTTGTTTGTTTGTTTGTTTGTTTGTTTAAACGCGCTAATCTCAGGAACTACTGGTCCGATTTGAAAAAATCTTTTTTTGTTGGATAGCCCATTTATCGAGGAAGGCTATAGGCTATATAACATCGCGCTACGACTGATAGGAGCGGAGCAGCGACGAGAAATGTTGCAAAAACGGGGAAAATTTACGCATACGAAGTTGCGCGGGACAGCTAGTGAAATAATAAAACGCAAAAAACCGTTTCAAAATTGGCCTTACCGTTTCCGAGAAAAATAGTGACAGGCATACACAGAAAAACCTCTTACCTCAAAAGCATATAGGTACCGTCTCGGGTTTTTTTCTTAATATGACGAGCGAGATAAGGAACCCCCATCCCCTAAAGTGCATAGCAGCAAGTAAAATCTATAGAACATTCGATGTCAACTCAGCACTTTATCTAGGGCATGCATTAGCAACTATCTATATTAATATTATAAAGCTATTGTTTATTTGTTTGTTTGTTTGAACGCCCCAATCTCAGGAACTACGGGTCCGAATTGAAAAAATATTTTTCTGTTGGGTAGCCCATTTATCGAGGAAGGCCATAGGCTATATAATATTACGCTACGATTAATAGGAGCGGAGCAGCAATGAAATATGTTACAAAAACGGGGAAAATTGACGCATACGAAGTTGCGCGGGTCAACTAGTATAGTATATAAGATGATAATTTTGTGAAATAAATCAATTACTGTTACGCTGTTTAAATCTATTTATTTTTACTCCTCCGAAGTCAATCTTTTAATTAGCACAACAATTATACAACAAAGAACAACTTGTGTGTATGGTAGGCACCCTTGCTTATGATAACCTAACTATTCAATTCCTTGCTGCGATTTCAGAAAGTATGTTTTTGAAAACCCCGCATCTATCCCATTGCGGCATCTATCCCGGTTTTACCCTGATGACGTCGGATAAATAATAATAGTCAATATTCCGGTTTTATAGTTCCAATTAAGTAAATTACGTCAGTCGACCTTAAGTTCTGATGGCGGCTACAAGTGCTGCAAAGTAATTGATAATCTATATTAACGTTTCTGTGAAAAAGTTTCGTAAATCGTGAATTAAGTATAAATTCGTTTCATTTTGTTTTTTTTTTTTAAATAAAGGTGAGTTTTTTTACTATAAATACATTATTATATTATAAATCTATGGTTTTATTCATATTTATTAAAAAGTAAAATTGTCATCGAGTTTGAGGTTATAGTTTTATAAAAGAGTCAATTAGGTATTTGAATGTCAAATCAATCAATAACAATAAATTATTTTACACTTACCAAGTAATAATATGCCTTTAAATAATCTTAAAAAATGTATTCGTGCATAATTTAATATGTTTTAGTATTTATAATCATCAAAATAAATACTAAAAGTAGATGTTTTGAAACCAGAACATAATGACGTCACAATGTTAAATTGCATACAAATCTCTACAGAACGAATCGTTTTGACATTTTATAAAAAAGATACTGATTTGACTTGACATTCAAATACCCAATTGCGCTCCCTATCGACCAAGTCTAACTGAGCTCCCTCAAATAAATGAAAAAAAAAACATCTATGCAATAAACTTAGAACTATAATAACAAAAAATGAAAACAAATAAATAATAAACCAGTTTTGTGACGCCATGCCAGTCGTTGTTTTTATGTATAAATACTTAGGTCAAAGGCCACTCTACTAGTATGTATATAATCTATGGTCCAGACATTACAATTTACCTGATAAAACATTCAAAAATTCTCAATTAAGTGTCTACTTCGTTTGTAACTTTTTGACCTAGCTTTTTAGACATTTTTTGTTTTTATGACATTACAAAACCCGTTACAAAAATATTACTCAAAACTTTTAATAATAAAAACTATTCTTGTTTTTATTCAAGCAATTAATATTCAAATATTAAATTTTAGTCAGTAACAATAATATTATAACTGTTAGGTATTCGTCGACTGACCTGTTGGTCTAATAGTTAATGACACTGACTGCTAATCCAGAGGTCGTGGGTTCGTTTCACACACGGGACACGAATTGGTTTGATCCACAATGAAGTGATGAACAGATGAAAGCAGCGGATTACATTTTTCTATTTTTCGCTTGTGATAATTAAATCATGCTTTCCTATTTTTATGACTTTTTACCCGACTGTAAAGAAGGGTTATGTTTTTCGCGCGTATCTTGTATGTATGTATGTATGTAATATTCTTTATTACCTGATATCTCACAATCCACTGAACCTATTTATACAATTCATACGTCGTTAGATTCGTCTTAATCGCCCAAGTGTTCTTAGATAGGTGACGTTTTTAAAAAACAAATATGGCGGCTATGAGATGTCAAAATAAAGAGGTGTGAAAAAAAAAATTGTTTCGAATACTGCAATATAGGTATCAAATTAAAGAGCTCATCTTAAGCATTTCAAAAAGGTATAACACGATTATGAATGTAATACTAAAAAAGTTAGTTAGCAACCATTGTTTTTTCAATTTTCAATACTTGACAATAGCTGTGATAAAAGTAAGTTGCTACATCGGTTACATCCTGCAACTACTAAAAAGTATTAAATAAAAAAATAAATTATAAAAATAAAAAAACCCGCCTGCACAAAAAAGATGGAAACAAGATCCCCTACATAATTATACAATTTCATGCAGTCGGAGGCATTAATGAATCTCGATGAACTAAGTAAAGTGCCTCAGACTGCATGAAATTGTATAATTATGTAGGGGATCTTGTTTCCATCTTTTTTGTGCAGGCGGGTTTTTTTTATTTTTATAATTTATTTTTTTATTATAATAGTGTGACATTTCAATAAATTATCTATGTGTGAACTAGAGATCGAATATTGTATAAGTAACCTATGTAGAAACGTTACTTTTATTAGCATTATTTAAAGCGGCCTAAAAGATTGTCGTAGTCTGGTATAAAGTTTTTGGTAAAACTTCTAGTTATTCTACGATAAAAAAATTAAAATAAACGAATTTAGAATTGCTAAGTTGTTCCCTTTGTTGTACACTTGTTGGCACCTCTAAAACTAATATTGACGAACAGATTGCCCTAAACGGCGCTTTAAGTAAACCATTTTGTTAAAATTTCTTTATGTACCTATATTGTTCAAACTAAACAGTCTTGTTCTAGTTAGATATAACTATATGTAGTACCTAAAGTCGTATTTTTTAAATAAAGTCTGTGTGCTAATTTTTATTATAGTTATTTAATTTTTTTTTCCAGGAACATGCAAGTTTTTATATTTTGTCTTTACGTGGGTCTGGTCAGCTCACAAACCCCAACAATAAGCCCTTCGCGTCTTCAAGAGCTCTTTGGGACGGCGCCCCCCGAACCAGGTGGCAGAATAGGCCTTGAAAATGTGAGTAACTGCCTCCACACTCCACTACTACAATACGATCAACGTAACTAGGCCGGACTGAAGTAGGCGACAAGTGGTTGCGCAGATGCATTTTTTGGAAGTAAATGGTGACAGGAAGCGGGGGGCGGGGGCGGTAACTAAACCAAGAGGATTAGAGATGCGATAACGCATTACATTGTCATAATTAGTATTACTAATTCATGTTTTTTGTGATTAGTTTGGTAAAGAAATTGTTTTTCAAAGTTTCTTAATTATTTACTGTAACTGTTCTAAATTTAAACTTTTATGAACTCATTTAAATAGTGTTTTTATATTGTTGAATTAAAATGTTGTTAGTATTTTTAATCGATTAATCGTTTTCGTAAGTAATTTTAGGGTCGCATCTCTATGACATGCGCGAAAGTGATAAAACCTAACTTCAATCCGGTCAAGATACGTTGATCGTACTGTAGTAGACTTATCGAATCCCACTGTAGAGCACATACCTCATTTCTGAGAGAGGTTATGATCAGAGCCCCTACACGCAAGTTCATTACGGATTGATAGATGTCAAATATATATTTTTTTGTTTTTTCAAAATAGTTTAAAGCTGGATAAAGTTAAGGCACCTGGCCCACCCCCCGCGATAAGCATGAAGCGACTAGCGATTTCATCGCTCAAGAAACGTACAAAGATGTATATTGTTGATCCCGTCCTTCTAAGTGTAAGCAAAAGAGATGCTGTATAGAGCGAGTACTCGCCGGCAGTGAGAACAGTCAGCGGTTCAACTATCAACATCTGCTGTTCCTATCTCTTTTGTTTACACGGGATCTGCATATGTATGTACGTATCTTGAGAGATAAAATTGCTACTCGCTTCTCCTTTTCTCGCCATTCTCGAACAGGCGCCTAAGCGACGTACTTGTTCCGAGTACGAAGCTTAAGTCCGAAACTTCTAGTATGCCGATGCTGTAGGAGCAGGAATTCTCGATGAGGTTTTGCCACTGGATAAAACGCATATGTAATCTCTCTGCGATACATAACATATACCCTAGTATATGAAATGCCTTTAAAAAATAACATAAGACTTGAAAACCTGGTGAGACTCGTTTGATGCACCCGTCTCTGGCCTGTGCCCTAGGCTTCCTCTTATATAGAGTACTAGCGGCCCGCTCCGGCTTCGCACGGGTATAAAATATATGGATGTTATTATACGTATAAACCTTCCTCTTCAATCACTCTATCTATTAAAAAAACCGCATCAAAATCTGTTGCGTAGTTTTAAAGATTTAAGCATACATAGGGATATAGGGACAGAGAAAGTGACTTTGTTTTATACTATGTAGTGATTCCTCTATCCTTAGTTTTTCGACAGTAAACGTTGTAGACAATGAGTTTATGTATGTAGCTCAGAACGTGGTCTCGTCAACTGCATTGTCGGAGATGTTCTCCTGTCTGTAGATGGTCTGGCGCAGATAAGATGGACCATTGTTGATGTTACAGCTCAGGACTGCACATGCAAAGAGTCAAGTTGATTAGCCCTGACAATAGTCTTTATAATGAACTTAATCTGTTCCAGTTGACAGTGAAGCCAACAGAATGGTCCACGTCTCAAGTCAATAAGGAGGGGCAGAGTTGTCAATGTGTTCCGTTTTACCTGTGCAACGATAATTATGTCGGAGTGGACGTCAATAACGCCACCATCACTGGGTACGGAGAGCTTGATGTCAGGTGAGAAGACTTCCTCTTGTGTCTGGACTCTTTTCTTCTTTCAGCCTACAATGGACGGCCATTCTTGAGGAAAGGTTTGTTCCAGCCATTCCCACTTTTTGGTTAGACGGCAAGGGTAAATCTAGGAGGGACGGTTCCAGGAGGAAAGAGTCAAAAGGGATGAAGCCCGCTGGGTTTATTTATTTGCAATAATAGGGTATTTGACTGAAGTCAAATCAGCCTCTTTTTATGAAACGTCAAAAACGATCCGCTCCGTACAAATTTGTATGTAATGCTAGCATGTGACGTCACGTTATCTATTGTCAAATCATTAACTTTTAGTGTTTCTTTTTATGATTAAAAATTAATTAACACGTTACATTAATAAATGAACACATTTTTTTGAACACTTTATGGCATATTTTTACCTGGTTAATAAACACTATTTTATTTTGATAGTAGTCAAATACCCAATTTACTTTGTTCAAAATTTTAATTCGCAACATTTCGATGTATGAGAACGTATTATTTGGTACTGAATTTGTTGACTGATTTAAAAGATGCCCTATATAATTTAATCAACTTCCAGGTTTGGGGAAGACGATGTGATCCCTTGCCAGGAGTCCGTGGAGGTCTGCTGTACGATACCTAAGGATCCGACGGAGCCCAAACCTCAGCCAGATCCCACCAAAGTCAAGGGATGTGGCTACAGGAACCCTAAAGGAGTAGGAGCTTATTTCTTAGTGAGTATATCTTATCCTGTTTCTTACTACCTACTTTCAGTCAGCTACATAAGTCACTTAACATTTTCAAATATTAAAACCATCATAACTCCAAAAATAATGTGACTATCCATAATGATTTAACTTTGGCTTGGTTTTAGGGCGGCTATTTTGTTCTTATATAAATTTTCGTGAATATGCGGTATGACATATTTTTTTGCCAATTACTTTACAAATACAATAATTGCATTTTTGAAAGATATAATTTTTTTGTTTGAAGTCCAGACCCAGGAATCGAACCAAAGACTTCGGTAGCCAAACCGGGGCTGGAATCGAACCACCTATTTGGACTATGTTACTAGACCTCAATTTTTTCTATCCTTTGATGCTCGCGAGTTGGGCCCTCGCATGCGCCATCTAGCTAGTTAAAGAACTATCACGGCTTTTGTTAATGCTTCGTTACAGCCACTACATTGCGACTTCATAATTTGTTAAAAATGCTCTTTGTAACGAAGCAATAACAAAAGCGGTGATAGTTCTTTAACTAGCTAGATGGCGCATGCGAGGGCCCAACTCGCGAGCATCAAAGGAAGGAAGAAAGCTGAGATGCTATGGAAATTTTCAAATGTTAAGCGACTTATGTAGCTGACTTTACCTATTATAATAAATGGCAAAGTTTGAATGGAAGCTTGTTACTCAATAACGAAAGAGCGGATGGATAGATTTGGATGAAATTTGCCTAGAGATAGATAGTTTCCTATCCCGCAAAATGTACGATTCCCGTGGTATACTTAGTCACTTGACCGTCCGCTAATACTATAGACATGATGCTTGTACGTTCGGCCTCCCTGCGAACTTAACGTGTGCAGTGCGGCGTTCACAACACCGTCAGAAAAACCTGCATACCTATTGAGTATAATACCTTTAGCAAAATAAAAAATACGAAAATGTAGGTAGAAATATGAAGATTTTAATGATGTGTTCTAAAAACTTAATTGTGTTAATCTTATGTGCTTAAAACGCGAAAAAAACCTATTCGCCATTTTTCCCGTGTCAACAAACAACAATATTTTAAAACTGAAATAAGACTTAAATTATCTTTTTAAACTCTGATGTGTGGATTTTTTTGTGATGTATACTTGTTTAAATTCATTTCGATGTAGAATAAAACTTTAAAACTTACGACATTACATCCAGTATGTCAACAACACGTCATGTCATTTGTTTAAAATTTCCACGCGAACGAAGTCGCGATCGATAGCTAACGCAGATGCAAACTTGACACAATTAGCTGATGATATCAAGGTAAGGTAAAATATTAACCACTACTCTCAAACAAGCTGAAGACAGAGTGGCATGACGAGCTCATCCATGACGCGGTAAAAGCGTTCCGACGGGCTCGACCCTCAGCAATTAGGAAACGATGAAGAAGAAGTCAAGAAAAGAATAAAGTAATTTTTGGCCATTTTCAGGGTACCAACTCCCAATTCGGAGAGTTCCCCTGGGTGGTCTCGCTGTTGGACTCCAAGAACTTCACATACGTAGGAGTTGGGGTTCTAATCAGCCCTGAGGTTGTGATGACTACTGCTCATATCGTTTCCAAGTAAGTTTGAATCATGTAGAAACTGATGAATACATTTTGTACCCATTTGGGGGTTGAACCCCTCCCCCACCCAATTGCAAAGGAGTGTGCCACCTTCTCCGATTTAACGGAGACTACTCGGCCAAATTGGGTATTTGACTACTATCAAAATAAAATATTTTTAATAACCATGTAAAAAAATGTCATGTGGTATTCTGAAAAAATATATTCATCTAAGTATTAATTTAATGTGTTTATTAATTTTTAATCATAAAGAAAAACACTAACGGCCGGTCTCAATAATCTAACTATCGATGGATTTGGCTACTAGAGGTATAATTTTGACATATTTTGTATGGGACCAGACGTAAAAGTAAATAATTTGTCTATAGAAAACGTGACGTCATATGCTAGCATTCCATACAGATTTGTACGGAGCGGGTCGTTGTTGACATTTCTTAAAAAGAGGTTGATTTGACTTCAGTCAAATACCCTATTGGAATACAACTATGAAGGCAAAAACGGCTTTTTCTGTGTCTCACTGTCCGATGGGTCAAGGTTTTAAAGACCTATGGTGTACCCTTTAAACCTTTTTAAACCGTGTTTGAATGTTCATGGTATAATCACTGTGCCGAATTTAGTGGAATTTGATATGAAAGCACCTTGAAATTTGGGTAGAGACTTGCTTCTTTTGATGGCTTAGTAGATTTTAGTGACATGCTTTATCAGAGCCTACAAGCAAAGTACAACTGCAGTGACGGATCTACGGGGGTGGGATGTTAGATCATTGGCGTAACCAGAGGGTATTTGAGGGTTAGCACATATTTTTCCGGTGTAGTAAATTGTACCAACTATTTTTTTCAAACCCTTACCAAAAAGTTAAGTATTCCCTTTTTCTGTAATAAGAGACAACTTCTGCACTGTCTTTAGTTTGGATAGTATGGATAGCACAAAGTGGTGTCCCGTGTGGGAATTGAACCACTCTGTAGTCCTACCCACTATTTTTTTTTTTTTTTTAAAGATAACTAGCAATGTGGGGGATTTTAGTCCCAATAGCTTGTGTTAGGAGTGGGTTCACGTCGGTCGTATAATGGGAAGGATTAGAATCGCGACCTCACGATTGCGAGCCGATGTCTTGGCCATTAGGCTAACGCCGCTTCTTTATTTATTTAAAAATTTAAGAAAACTTACAGCTAAACACAATAGTTAAGATTAACAATTTAACATAAAGAAGGCCAATTAAAAGTTTTCGCTAATAGAACATAATATATAAAATCGTAATTGTAAGAAGATCATTTATTAAACTAAAGACATTATGTGAATTATGGAATACCTACTTGAATGCGAAAGCCGTACCAATGAATTTTGTTTCTTCGAAAACCTTTTGACGACATCTCTATACTGCGAAGCCTTGTTCAATCGAAGTCTTGTTACTGCGATGTTTCGTTACTTCGAAAAACTACACTGCGAACTGCGAAACTATGTATATATACTGCGAAGCCTTTTTTAATTGTTGTTTTGTTACTGCGAGGTTATGTTATTTAGAAAAACTCACTTTTGATGATATTACGGCTATAACCAAGTACATCAATTTTAAACAAAAAAACAAGTAGGTATTCCGTGAATTATACAACACAAAAGAAAGATACAAAAAATAAATACTAAAAAAGGAGAAACCAAAGTATAAAGTATCATGAGAAAAAAAATGCAGTCAAAAACGTCCAAAGTCGCAGTCAAAAGGGGCCTCTGGAGGTTCTTCAGTGGAGACACGCGAAAAGAAGGACATAAGACTCCTTTTATTAGCTATAACCGGCACCTGGAGCAGTAATAGTTCTTCTTCTTCTTCTTCTTCTTTGAGTTTATGGCAATCTAGCCGTTTTAACGACAAATTTCTGCCAGTGTCAAGTATTTATGCACATAATACATGCACATAGTCTCGTTCTAAGTCAATTATCACGTATCCAAATCATATTTTACAAGATAAACTCGGAGCTGTAAAAATAATGGCCGGTCAGTTTGCCGCCATTTAACAACCCCGCAGTAATAGTTACTTTTATGTTGTATTTTTCCTTCATCAGATACACTACAGGCAAACTCAAAATAAGAGCGGGAGAATGGGATACACAAACAGAAAAAGAGATATACAAATATGAAGAGAGAGAAGTGCAAGAGATCTACATTCATAGTGGTACGTCCGTGCATTTGTTCCATTTTGACAGGCCTGGTCTAGTGGCAGGATAAAACTTTGTGTGATGGGCACGATGGTTTATTTTATGTCTGTGTGTAATTTATCTTTAATATTATGTACAGTACGATCAACGTAACTTGACCGGATTGAAGTTAGGTTTTTATCAGTTTCGCGCATGTCATAGAGATGCGACCCTAAAATTACTTACGAAAACGACTAAATATGTTTAATCGATTAAAAATACTAACAACATTTTAATTTAACAATATAAAAACACTATTTAAATGAGGCCATAAAAGTTTAAATTTAAAACAGTTACAGTAAATACTAAAGAAACTTTGAAAAACAATTTCTTTACGAATCACAAAAAAACATGAGTTAGTAATACTAATTATGACAATGTAATGCGTAATCGCATCTCTAATTCTCTCGGTTTAGTTACCGCCCCCGCCCCCCGCTTCCTGTCACCATTTACTTCCCAAAAAATGCATCTGCGCAACCACTTGTCGCCTACTTTAGTCCGGCCTAGTTACGTTGATCCAACTGTAGTAGTATGTATTTAGAAATATTTATGTACCTATGTTTATCAGTTGTCTGGTGGCCATAGTACAAACTTACTTAGTTTAGGATTAAATGGCGTTGTCTGAGTTGTCCCAAGATATTATATTATATTTTGAAACAGTTATAAAGAATGCAAGTGTAATATATCCTATCTAAATGTGTGAAACGGAAGAAAAATAACGTCTCGGGCGGAACTAACATAAGAAGGATAGATTCTACAACTCCTTTCGTGTGACCACAGATAATATAATACTATACTAGTGTGTGACGGTGGAAGAGTGCCATGAGTCTTAGGAGTCGCACAGTACTAGTTTAGTGGTTACAACCAGAATCTTGGATTTCACAGCAAGGTCGTCACTCTTTTTACCCGACTCGCTCGATCTTTCTTGCGAGTTTCTACCGCCCTCCCAGCTTCACTGTCTTACTTAATAAAGGTCTACCTTTTCTCCTAAGAAGCTTCAGCCTTTTCTAATAGTGTCATCTTCTACGGTCACCATCCTCTTTGCTGGTATTTATAGCTGCTGAGTCCAATGTTAATGTTTTCAGAGTTCAAGTACACGAGCTTGTGGAATGACATCGCGTTGCTGCGTCTGGAGCAGCCGGTCCAGCTGTCAGAGCACATCAACGTAATCTGTATGCCGGAGCAGGACGAGGCGTTCGATAGCCACACCAACTGCATCGCCAACGGCTGGGGCAAGGACGTGTTTGGTAAGTCATCATGGTGACCGAGAAGATCGAGAGATCAGGTCAAGTGATGTTATCGCCAGGGGAATAGCTTGCCTTATTCAAAATTTATTTGGGCATCTGAGGCCCTAATGGCCAAAGGAATTGACTCTTCTATGAGTGCCGCTGGCACAGGGGGAGGGAGGGGTGCAATTGCTAACGCACTTTTGGGGACCCTATTGCCTAGGGAATCCCAAATCAATGATATGGCTGATATGGCGGTAGCTACGCCCCTGGTTGCAACTATCAGTCCCTGGATCAGTCACCGTTTTCTAAAACATATCACTCTACTAGTACTACTACTATTTGTCTTGGATAGAACGTTAAGCGTCCGATCCTGTCAGATGTCATCCTATTCGCACTATGAAGGTGACGGAATAATGACGGCACTTGTACGCTATCTTATCTCCTGCACAGTTAATCTCTGAAGAAATTGGCAATCATGAATATCTCCGTTTCCAGGACTCCAAGGTTGTTATGCAGTCATTTTGAAAACGGTGGAATTAGACATGGTGCCGTACACTCTCTGCAACAACTTGCTGAAAAGGACCAAACTTGGGTCAAGATACAAGTTGCACAGTAGCTTCGCCTGCGCTGGGGGGGAGGAGGGCAAGGATACTTGTCAGGTAAGGGGGCCTTTAAGTTACGTGAGGTTATTCTGGCGGATTTTTGACCCCTCTCTCTAGTGAGATAATGTGAGGTTTGGCTTGACTCCCTCCCTAGTGTGAGATTTCACATTTTATTAACACTGGTCAAGCGCTTTAGCCACTCTGGGCTAAATTTTCGCTGTAAATACCTTCACCCGATCCCGTCTAAGTACCTCGCGCGACGAGGTGGTGGGTATGCACTCAATTTTGCCAATCTGGTCATTTGAAATGATTACATGAGATTTGCCAAGATCCCCCCTATCCTAACATTTAAACTTTCGCGTTGCATGATTATATCTATTTAATAAACGGGAATTATCGCGCCTTGAAATTGCTTGACGTTTCAACCAGGGTGGGCACCCTGGTTGAAACGTCAACGGCCGTGGCCCCCTAACCCCCACGAGAGATTTGGTTCGATCCCTTAACAGCTTCACGTGATTAATGGACACCGCCTAACTGTCATACTTGTGACAGCTGTCACAAGTTTTTTTTTTTATTTTAGTTATTTCGATTTTTTACTTATACCATTGTGGCCTTTTTACGAAAGAGGGAGAGTCATTGCAGGGCGCCATGATCATCCGACATACCAAAATATCTTGCTGCCTCCAATGTTGGTAGTGAGAGGTTGGAAGAATAGTTTGCATCATCCCTACATTATAAATATCTGATCTTCAGTGCCTGTATCAATGCCTCTCACCACAGAGAAAGTAATCACTACGTTTTACCTTTCACTCCCCTCACGTAGCACATTCCATCAATACGTGTGACAGCGGTCATAAGGTGTGACAGCTGTCACTGTGACTTTTTGATCAAAGAACGGCATCAATTTTTGATGCCGAACTAGAGTTGGATCAACGTAACTCGGCCGGATTGAAGTTAGGTTCATATCACTTTCGCGCATGTCATAGAGATGCGACCCTAAAATTACTTACGAAAACGATTAATTATGTTTAATCGATTAAAAATACTAACAAAATTTTAATTCAACAATATAAAAATACTATCTAAACGAGTTCATTAAAAGTTTGAATTTAGAACAGTTATAGCAAATATTTTGAACAACAATTTCTTTACGAAAATAATCACAAAAAAACATGAGTTAGTAATACTAATAATGACAATGTAATGCGTAGGTAATCGCATCTCTAATTCTTTGTGTTTAGTTACCGCCCCCGCCCCCGCTTCCTGTCACCCTTTACTTCGGAAAAATGCATCTGCGCAACCACTTGTCGCCAACTTCAGTCCGGCCAAGTTACGTTGATGTAACTGTATGAATCTGATCCAACTGTAGGAATCTTGACAACCTAATCAAGGTGCAACGTTGTGTTGTGTGTCAGGGTGACGGCGGTGCGCCGCTGGCGTGTCCCATCGGCGACGACCGCTACAAGCTGACGGGGCTCGTGGCGTGGGGCATCGGCTGCGGACAGAAGGACGTGCCCGCCGTTTACACCAACGTGCCCAAGTTCCGAAACTGGGTCGACGATACAATGGCCGCATGGGGGTTGCAGACTTCTTCGTACAGAATTGCAAATGACGAATAAAATATTTTAAAAGTAAATAGTTTTATTTTGTGTTACAGAATTAGGGTTTTTTTTAAAAGCAGTCATGTTGGGGAGATATTTCGACTTTTTAAATGACCATATACTTCAGTGCTTAAACCTTAAACCTAGACCTAACCTATACTAGGGGTTACAAAAATGGCGGCAGTGAGCTGTCATCATTGTCAAGGTTTAGCTTCACATTTACGCGTAAAGAGGAGTTGTGAAAATGGCTTCAAATCGATCTGTCATTAATACGGATCCGCATTTAGGCCGACTGTTCATTGAAACGGATAGAGAATGCGGAACGGAGAAAAACTAATCAATAAGATTGCCTTAAATCTCCATTCCGCTCCAGTGGACAACTTGTTTTAATGTTGACTAAACTCCTTTCTCCACCTACCCACCTTTTTACAATTTCGGGAGAGTGGAGGGGGACGACGTTTGATCTGTGCGTAAACAATGGCTCAATTCAGTTATGCAAATCAGTCTAAAAAAACACAAAAAGATTTTTAAAAACATATATTTTTATTAATATTAAAAAATATTTACACTTCGTAATAATAATCGGCTAATACAATTATTTATTAAAAATTTAACTTCTAAAGGCCAAACCATTGCAGTATTGCAACTCTTCACGAATATTGATGACGAAGAGATCCCCTAGCAGCAAGTAGCAGACTGACAGTTTATTTTAATCGACCCCTTAGGCTCCCTGTCCATTGAGTCGGAGCGGAGAAACGGAGAAATATTAAATAAGGGTAGAGGGTTCGGCTCTCTCAAGAACTTTTATAGAAAGCTTAAATATTTGGTTGTCAGTAAAGTTGATTTACGGACGATAACTTTACGTAATAACCTCATAAGAAAACATTGATAACATATCGCCATTCGCCTAGTAACCACTCAATAACGTTAGTTCCAATTGTATCGCATGTCATGTCACTGCAATCTCCATTCGCTGTTGCTTAGAAACCAATCAATAACGTGACTTTTTTAGACACTTTCGTGAGTGCAGCCTGTCATAGATTTATAAGACGTTATTACGTCAAAAAAAAGTTGTAGTAGATGATGAAAAGAAATCTAAGGTTTAATATAAAAGAAATAGTACAAAAAATCTTGGAAGTTACGAAGAAATGCAAAAACGAGGATTTTCGTATGTCGAACTTAGGGAATATTCGACTATGTTTTGTCCTGCGCTCCTGCGCACTGTGAAGTAATAGTTGTGTGCGGGAGAGCGAGGCGGGCGACCGTGTCGCTGTATGCTCGGTGTAACGCCCTCATAATAGGATTGCATAAAATCAGTGATCAGTCAATAGACAGGGATTATGCAATACTATTGGATAATATTTCTCCATTTCTCCGCTCCACAGTCCCGCTACGATGCAATGGACAGGCAGCCTAATGGGATAAAATAAAGGAACATCTGTCTTACATTAATTCCGCAAACGGTCATCAGGGAGATTTAACAGTCACCAATACTTTACAAATATATCATGATACCTGTGACATTTGATTATAATTGATTACCGTCAGTCAGACCTGTTGTCCACCTGCGCTTTTTGCAAACGACTGTGTCTACACACGGCGAATCAACTGTGGTTTTTCACGGCAAAAAAAACGCGTGTGGACAACAGGCCTTAATCGAACAAAACTCTTTGTCTTACACAAATCTGGTGTACTTCTTAAAATTTATGGCAATCTAGCCGTTTTAACGACTAACCTTTCAGTGTCAAGTATTTATTGTACAGTTCAGTTGCACAAGTCCCGTTCTTATCCAATTATAGTTGTACTCGTTAAACTTGGAGTTGTAATAATAATGACAGGTCTGATGAACACAAATCTGATGTAAGTCTTGAGAGTTTCAATCTTAGTACAGTTGGATCAACGTAACTAGGCCGGACTGAAGTAGGCGACAAGTGGTTGCGCAGATGCATTTTTTGGAAGTAAATGGTGACAGGGGGCGGGGGCGGTAACTAAACCAAGAGAATTAGAGATGCGATTACGCATTACATTGTCTTAATTAGTATTACTAACTCATGTTTTTTTATGATTATTTTCGTAAAGAAATTGTTTTTCTAAGTTTCTTTATTATTTACTGTAACTGTTCTAAATTTAAACTTTTATGAACTCATTTAAATAGTGTTTTTATATCGTTGAATTAAAATATTGTTAGTATTTTTAATCGATTAAATATACATCGATAAAATCGTTTTCGTAAGTCATTTTAGGGTCGCATCTCTATGACATGCGCGAAATTGATAAAAACCTAACTTCAATCCGGTCAAGATACGTTGATCGTACTGTAGAGGCCAGGTGCCATAACCTCACAAAATTGACAACTCTCTAGAAAGAGACAACGCTATTTTGTAGACAATAGTTGTCAAAGGCCGCAAGACATTTTTCTTTCACGCTTTGCAGCCAATATTTACTTTTTAATTGAAAGGGGATGGCACGGTCCAGGTCTATACGTCAATGAAACAGTGGATTCGTTTCTAATATTTTTTTTAACAAGAAATAGGTTTAAAATTCGTAAAACTGAGTTTGCGCAGTTAAAATGCACAATAAATACTTGACACCCGGCAACGAAAGATCGGCCTAAATTGTCATCACCTCAATAAGAATAATGGCGCTTTCAGATGTGTGGCAAGCACAAAGACACTGGCCGGTGGTACAAAAAAAAACAGTTCACAAACAGCAGAGCAGCACATTCACGTCTATTCACACGCTCGTGTACGTGCCCGTAGAATATCGCTTAGAACGCAAGCGTGTAAACCCTTAATAAGAAACTAGCTGACCCGCGCAACTTTGTGTAAATTTTGCAACATTTTTTATTGCTGCTCCGCCCCTATTAGTCGTAGCGTGATGTTATATAGCTCGACAAATGGGCTACCCAACAATATTTTTTTTTTTTTTTATTTGGACCAGTAGTTACTGAGATTCAAACAAACAAACTCTTCAGCATTATAATTTTAGTACAGATTTAACATTTCTTTCGAACATATTACATGACATATGACTGCCATGTAAGTGGAATTCTATGATTAGAAAGAGAGAGGAAACCGCAGTACACTACCTATCTCTATCTAACAATGTGTCAATGTTATTTTCTGCAATTATTGCGCATTCGCAAGTAAAAAGAGATACCTAAGGTACTTCGGTTTTCTTTCATTTTCTAGAGAGTCAATTAGCCTACTCTGTCTGTAATAACTCTTTGATATTTTTACCGCCAAAACAGCTGTCACAGGTATCAAAATTATAGTTGGAGCGAGATAACACGACTAGTTTCAACGTGTTATTTCAAACAAAAGCCTTCATTTTCCTAACTCGAGTTGACAAAGTTTAACAGAAAAATGTGATCAAATACCTCTTGTAGTTACAGGTATACAGAATGATTTGTAATAAGCAAATGACCTCCCGCCCGAAGCTTCTTTACATTACACTAAATAACTTTGTAATATCAGTTATGAAAAAAAAAACCATTAACCTTAACCACCTACCACTTATTTTAGTAGCTTAACCGCTAAGGCATTTGTCTCGCAATTCGCGGGTTGCGGGTTCGAATCCTACCCATTATACTACCGACGTGAACCCACTCCTAACACAAGTCTTTGAGCTTAACTGGAGGGATTAACAGGATTGCTAGTAATGTGGAACCCAATTTTATTAACTTTTTAAAAAGAAAAAAAGAGACCCTGCAGTATTTTTTTTTGTTTAAAAAGACAACTCCTGCAGTAGCCCTGTGTCATGGTGGACTTTACAAACATACAAGTCACGGACACAAATAACACCCAGACTCGGAACAACAATTTGTGGATGACACAAAGTGGTGTCCCGGGTAGGAATCGAACCCACGACCTCTTGCGTAGCAGTCAGACACACTCCCACTGCGCCATAGAGGATGTCAATTGGTTCTTTGTCAGGTTAAGGGCCTAAACCTCACAATAAGGTCATAACTCCAAAACAGATGGTAAGTGAGTAAGGGTTAAAATCCATACTTCCATACTATTTAATATTATAAATGTGAAAGTAACTCTGTCTGTCTGTTACGCTTTCACGCTCAAACAGCTAAACCGATTTAGATGAAATTTGGTATGGAGATTGTTTGAGTTCCGGGGAAGGACATAGGATAGTTTTTATCGCGATAACCGACATCCATGCGGGCGGAGCCGCGGGCGAAAGCTAGTATGAAATCCTACTCGAGTATGAAACCTACATAACACGTAAAGAAGCCATGAGTTGGAGGTTATTAATATATTAGTCACTTATCTCCGTACCTCCCCCCCCTTACAGATGTTTTATGTAAAGAATTTACACAGTTAACATACAGTTAACAATAGATAAGCTATCGATATTGGCCGGGGATTTGGTATGGTCATACTTTGAGAACCGGGACAGAACATGGATAATTGCATTTTTTTTTTCTGTAACGAAGCAATAACAAAAGCCGTATAGGTAGTTAGAGAACTATCACAATTCTCGAACTACCGGCTAGATGGCGCATGCGAGGGCCCAACTCGCGAGCATCAAAGGAAAGAAAAAATTTAGGTCTAGTAACATAGTCCAGATAGGTGGTTCGATTCCGGCCCCGGTTTGGCTACGGAAGTCTCGGGGTTCGATTCCTGACTTCAATTTTTTCTTCAAGTTTGTAATCGCGATAATAAGGTATGTGACTAAACTCAAATCAGATTTTTTTTTTTTAAGAAACTTCAATAACAAATCGCTTCGTACAAATTTGTATGAAATACTAGCATGTGACGTCACGTTTTCTATGGTCAAATTTTTTAGTATAAACACGGATTTTTCGGATTACTTTATGACATATTACCGCATAGTTAGTGTAAAATAATTGATTACAATAGTACTCAAATACCTAATTGACAACCACGCGGGCGGAAACGGGGCGAAAGCTAGTGAAAGTCAAATTTGACCACATATTTCTGTTACACATTGTATAATAATACATAATTCAGAGCAAACAATAGTCGTGTCTTCGTTCATGATGTTATTAAACGACTTATTATCACAGCGGCTATTCTTAATAGGGACTAGCCGCGCAGATATTATAGTGCAGAAATCGGTGTCAACACTCTCTCTAAATCCTCTTATTTTCATAGTCCAATTAAACGACTAGAGATTAGGCGCAGGATCGATGGGCTGAAACGGTTGCCTATTATTATCCTGACAGGGATAACGTTGCTTAACCTCGCAGATCTTTAGCGTCGGTGGTTTTTTGTATACGTCGATAGCGACACCATAGATACCACTTTTTTTTTTTAATAAAATTACGTGATATCTTTGGATTATTAATAATTCAAAGCAATACTGTATTATTTTCATTCCGTTTTTATATATATGTGTATGTATATACAAGTTAATTAACCGAGGTTCACATAAAATAATACTGCAAGATTTTTTTGAAAGAATATTGAATGTTTTGTGTGTAGTCTCCCGCTTAACAGGACTTGTACCCCACTGTAGATGTCTTAATTTTTTTTTTAACTTATACAGGGTGAGTTTAAAATCAGGCGACAAATTGGTAGGTTAGATTCAGTACCTATTGTACAATCATTTTAAAATTGTAAAAAAATGTTAATGTATTGTCATTAAACATGATGTTGATTTCATAGTCTATGGATAAAAATATAAACAAAATCATTGAGGAGGTTTACATTTAACAAATAAACTGAATTTTTATTTTTGTTAAATGTATAATACCTAAACAAATGAATTAATGTTTATATAAAAATTATTTATGTAGGTATTTAGCGTTTTTTTTTTTTAATAATTAGCAATGTGGGTTTGACCCACATTACTAGCAATCTTGTTAACCCCTCCAGCTAAGCTCAAAGGCTTGTGTTAGGAGTGGGTTCACGTCAGTAGTATAATGGATAGGATTCGAACCCGCGACCTCACGATTGCGGGACCGATGCCTTAGCCATTAAGCTACCGCCGCTTCATTTTGAATACACGCGAGTTTACTTCTTGAAGTTTGTCGACTGAATTCAAAATCATTTTTGCGCCTTTATTTTTTTGCAGCCTGTAAAGTTAGATTTTTAGAGTTATACCACTTTTCACTAGTGAATTTCCTTATTCCTACAATAAAACCTGCAGTAAAACGTTAAATGAACCCAGTCTCATAGTTATTTTGTCTGTATGTTTACAAGTTTTCATGTAAAAAATGAAGTAACGTTGCTTCGTAGTGTTTTGCGGCGTGCATCGCTCTTAACGAATGTCTTTCACCTGGGTATACCTGTAAAATAAAAGATTTAATGTTAACATTAAAAAAAACAAGATTGGTAAGACAATAGGCAAATTTTCTAGGTAAACAAAAAATCTAAAAGACTAATTCCATACGAATAATCTATACAACTAAATCACACTAATATTATAAAGGCAAAAGTTTGTGAGTATGTGAGTGTGTATGTTTGTTACTTCTTCACGTCTAAACGGTTGCAGCGATTTTAATAAAATTTAGTATGGAGTTAGCTGACACCCTGGATTAACACATAGGCTATATAAACCGCGGGTAACACCGCGGAGCACAGCTAGTAAAATATAAGTGTCTGTTTGTAATGTTGTAACAACAGTTTTTACTAAACGCATATGAAAGTATACAGGATGATTTTTTTTTCTTTACATTACACCAAATAACATTAAATATACATATACATGGTGTAACAGTAGAGTGTGGTCATATTCAAGGGTGAGTACACATACCTAATTTTATCAAAATCGGAGTACACTAAAATCAGCTCGGCGAACCTTGATCCCTATGACAGTTCATACTAGTGACGGGTCGTGTCGATATATCGCAACTTTTTATAGGCAAAGGCGTGACTTGCATTCAGCCACATCGATAAACATGTTTTTAAAATATAATCTACATTACTATAATTATAATGCTTGTTATATTTACAAGTATCCGTGTATTTGTATATGGGGTTGCCAATATTTCGATGCAGAGGTAACATGGTCGGACTGTATAATTTTAATGTGAATTAAAATTTTAGTTATAGCAACACTATCTGATCTGTCACTACGCTAGTACTGTCAGTTCGCTACGCCAGTACGAGTCTTGTATGCGCCACGTGTTTTGTTGTGTCATCGGAATCCTTTGTTTGTTACTATTGTTGTTTTCTGTTTTTGTTATTGTTGCTGTTTTGTTTTTGTTGGTGTTTCAAAATGCCGAAAAGACTGAGAAAAACTGTACTCAACAGTGAAACGCGGGAGTTTGTTGTACGCTTGCGTGACTATTTTGCTCGCGAACTACAAAATGGCGGACCTTTGTTGCCACTTGACAACGTACGCGACCGTGTTGCTGATGCTTTGGGAATTGGCAAAGCTACCGTTTCCAGAATTACAAAGGAGAAGTTCGGCGAATCGTCGATGGAGGAGAACAAACTATCAACTCCAAAGAAGAAAAAACATAATAGGGCACGACCCGTAACTAACCCCGATGATTTCGACATGGCAGCGATACGAAACCATATTTACGGCTATTATTTTTGAAAAGACGTAAAAACTATGCTTAGATGATTGGAATCGAGACGTGCGATACGACAATATAGTAGACCAGCCGTTTTTAATAAACATAGGAGAAAGCAGCTGCAGTTCGGATTCCGAGTCTGAGACGCAATCGGTGACATCATTGTCAGATTCAGATTAATGTATATTAAAAAAACATAAATAAACCGCTTTTGTTTTATTTGGGTAGGTATATACAATAAATTTGTTAAATCTCCTTTATTTTATTATCGCAAACAACTTAAATGATTATAAATCTGACACTAAGAGCGTAGGTACTCTATTGATGTATTTTGTACACTCGTTTCCATTTTCGATATTTGTTTATCGATACTTTTCCGCACTAGTCGATATCTTCCAAACGGAGTAACTTTTGCAGGACGTCAACGTAAAGTCTGATTGAGATAATTTCTTGTAAGTGTTAATAATTATTATAATTCTAACGTGATATTATTGTAATTGCATATATCTGCCTAAAATTAATAAATATAATTTTTAGACACCGCCAATTCGATTATAATATAACGGTGACGCTACTACAAGGTTGTGTCGTGGGAATAACTGTCAGTGTCATAGGGATCAAGGTTCGCCGAGACTATTATAAAACAATATTTATTATTTTTTCATTCGATTTATGAATGAAAAAGTTATCAATTAAAAAAGGTATGGCTTAAAAAGTTCTATGCCATAATAATCCAATCGAATTTTGTACAAGGTGAGGTAAATTTCTTATGTCATACCCCTTTCACTACTGAATTTTGACAAAAAGAATATGCCATAACTATGTAATAATAATGGAACCAGCTATGGCACCATGGTAGATGCAGTGTTACACCCTGTTATATATATCAGTTGTCTGGTTGCCATAGTACAAGCTCTGCTTAGTTTGGGACCACATGGCGCTGAGTGAGTTATCCCAAGATATAATTATTATAAAGTTTATTGAACGAACTAGTGTGTCTGGTGAGTGTAATCGTTATTTTTATTTATTTTTTAAAATAAAAGATAACTAGCAATGTGGGATTAAGTCCCACATTACTAGCAATCTTGTTAAGCCCTCCAGCTAAGCTCAAAGGCTTGTGTTAGGAGTGGGTAGTATAATGGGTAGGATTCGAACCCACGACCTCAGGATTGCGAGACCGATGCCTTAGCCATTAGGCTACCACCACTAATTTTTGTTTATAAATCAAGGATAACTAAGTAATAATAAATATTGAATAGTCAATTACCTGTACTCTGTGTGGTTTACCAAGTCGTACTAATTCTGCTGTAAGCGCTGCTGTGTGACAAAAATGTACATTTTCATCTGCTAGTCCGTGGATTATGAGTAGTCTTCCTTCCCTGAAATAGATGAATAATACTTAAAACCAGTACGGATCTAGGATTTCGTTTTGGAGTGGGGCGGTTTCAGACTACCGATTTTTTTGCGGGTATTCCGTCGTTTCGAACGCGCTTGCACGCGAGTTCAAAAAGCCGGGCTCCTGTACAGTAAGATCAACGTAACTTGACCGGATTGAAGTTAGGTTCTTAACACTTTCGCGCATGTCATAGAGATGCGACCCTAAAATTATTTACGAAAACAATTAATTATGTTTAATCGATTAAAAATACTAACAAAATTTTAATTCAACAATATAAAAATACTATTTAAATGAGTTTATAAAAGTTTAATTTTAGAACAGTTACAGTAAATACTAAAGAAACTTTGAAAAACAATTTCTTTACGAAAATAATCACAAAAAAACATGAGTTAGTAATACTAATTATGACAATGTAATGCGTAATCGCATCTCTAATTCTCTTGGTTTAGTTACCGCCCCCGCCCCCGCTTCCTGTCACCGTTTACTTCCAAAAAATGCATCTGCGCAACCACTTGTCGCCTACTTCAGTCCGGCCTAGTTACGTTGATCCTACTGTACAACGGCATATTCCAGTGTGTTCACTCGAACCGGTAGTGGGGAGTCAGTACCAACAAGCTTATACAAGTTTATAGGCAAGCGCATGAGGCAAAAAGCGCGTCTATACACGCCTGTATGCGCTTTCAATAACGAGCTTATACGCGCGTATAAAACGTTAGTCTGAAACCGCCCTAAGCCAAGATGACTTGCGAGTTTTGGTCCCTTAAGGAACATAAGCATTTGTTGCATCGTTTAGCTTGACCACGCTGAGGAAATCAAGATTTTAGAATTCCCTCCAACTTTTCTTTGTCGTCCTCTACATGACCTTGGGCATTATAATAGGTAGGGGCAAATGTATTGTATGTATGTATAGTACTGAATGTAACTGGCTGGTTTTAATACCATTTAATGTTGATATGCCGAAGATGCAATTAATAAAAAAAACTAGTTCTCACCATTTTTTAATTGTTTTTCAAGCAAGCAAAATGAACGTAACTATGTGGCGAAGAAAGTCAGTACATTATAAAGTTTTATTACAAAAAAGTTAAAAATGTGACAAACGCCGCGAATAAAAAAAATAAAAAAAATATATATTTGTATGAAAAAAACACAAATACTTTTGCCTCGGCCTTATAGAATTTTATAATGTGGCCGTGGTCACCTATCCGTGACCACGCCCGTTGCAATACGGTCGAAACGTCAGCCAATAAAACAAAGGTATATCGCTTCAAAATAAAATATTTACACGATTAAGACCCGTAGCTAATAAAAATCTATAATGTGTACAAATCGCGAAAGTTTACGAACATATATGACTTTTGGCCCTTAGTACCTTCGTCCCGTAAGGAGCCAAAAATGTTAGTTTGGTGTCGCCGTTGACGTGTTTAGGGTCTGGCTACTTGCAACGACTTGCATGCGCAAACAGTTTGTATAAAAATTAGCGCAAAATGTACAAGGTGTCTATACAATTGTAAAAATTGGCACAAGAACTGTTTGGCGTCCACACGATAGCGACTTGCATCCTCTTGCACTCAATCTTGTTTATACAAACTGAATGGTGCAAGCGTTTGCGCATTTATATTGTACTGTCTTCACATATGCCAGCCATTAGTGCGGTATACCGTCTTGCCGACTTAACTAATGCTTGCATTAATTACCAATGCAAGATTAGAGCATTTTTAGGGCCATTAAGTTCTTTGGCGAGGCGATTGATTTGACAAAGTGGTACAAGTCAATGAACGGTATATGTATGTAATCTTATTTTATATTTTTTATAATACAATTATTATGTATTATTTTGTTGAATTCTTATAAAAGTAACCCCGATGGTAATGCCCCGCGGGTAGTATGATAATTCAAAGATCAAATTATTACCGCTTTCTAAAAATAATTATTTTACTGATCAGGGAAGAATGCATGTGCCAATACAGACGCTCTCGTATAAGCGTGTAGGGACCTCGCTGGGGCCCCCATTTATCTCTCAGTGTAAGCCGTGACGTAGAGACGCCAGTAAGTCAATGGAGCCTAATACTTACTGACGTCAATATACGGACGTCTAATACTTACTGGTCAAGGAAGAAATGTGCATGTGCTAATACAGACGCTCTTGTGTAAGCGTGTGGGGCCCTCGCCGGGCTCCCATGTATCTCTAAGTGTAAGCCGTGATGTAGAGACGCCAGCAAGTCACTAGGCCCCCCGCTACACAAACGGAAGATATACGGACGTCTTATACTTACTGGTCAGGAAAGAAAGGTGCATGTGCTAATACAGACGCTCTTGTGTAAACGTGTGGGGCCCTCGCCGGGGCTCCCATGTATCTCTCAGTGTACGCCGTGTCGTACAGACGCCAGCAAGTCACTGGAGCCCCCGCTACACAAACGGAAGATATACGGACGTCTTATACTTACTGGTCAGAGAAGAAAGATGCATGTGCTAATACAGACGCTCTTGTGTAAGCGTGTAGGGCTCTCCCTTGGCCCCCATGAATCTCCTAGTGTATGCCGTGTCGTACAGACGCCAGCAAGTCACTGGAGCCCCCGCTACACAAACGGAAGATATACTGACGTCTTATACTTACTGGTCAGGGAAGAAAGGTGCATGTGCTAATACAGACGCTCTTGTGTAAGCGTGTAGGGCTCTCCCTTGGCCCCTATGAATCTCCTAGTGTATGCCGTGACGTAGAGGCGCCAGCAAGTCACCGGGCCCCCCGCTACACAAACGTAAGATATGCGGACGTCTAATACTTACTGGTCAGGGAAGAAAGGTGCATGTGCTAATACAGACGCTCTTGTGTAAGCGTGTGGGGCCCTCGCCGGGGCTCCCATGTATCTCTCAGTGTACGCCGTGTCGTACAGACGCCAGCAAGTCACTGGAGCCCCCGCTATACACACGCGGAAGATGTTTGGACGAGTTGCCAACCCTAATAGTGATAGGTAGCCACCTAGAAATATAATTGTATTTTAACCGAAGAAAAATATATTTTTACTGATTTAAATTTAATAAAAAAACAAACTGAAACTGTCAACCGCGATATCGTTCGCGTGAAAAATTTGAAAAACAAAATGTATCCCACGGGAACTTTATCCTAAATAAAAATTTCATATATGCTATTCCAGACAATAATCTATCTATGTATAAATTTTCGTCTCTCTCTCGTTTACCCGATATGGTGTGATTGAATAACAAACATCCAACTTTCGCATTTATAATATTAGTAGGTATGATTATTAGTGATTTTTATAAAATTTATATTACACCATTTTTTAAGATGGCACACATTTTGATTAAAACTATTTTTTGAATTACTGGATCAATAAAGCTAAGAAATCCGACTATAACATATTAAATAAAAAAAAAAAATGCAATTATTGTATTTGTAAAGTAATTGGCAAGAAATGCCTATAAAAATTACTTCCATATTAAATTTGTTTGAAACCCCCAAAACAATGAATCAAATTCAATAAACTAATATTTAAATGAATAAATTCTGATTGATAGGGTCAAAGGCCTTATTCAGCTCAACATGCTGCCTTGAGGCACACCTCGCGAGTACATCGTAGAGGAGTACCACAGGGCAGCCATTTGTGGCCTTAACTCACCGTAACTCCAACCGTGTATCGCCACTCTTTCCATATCTATACAGCCGGTCTCTTTTGCTAACCATTGTAATACTTCCACCTAAAAACAAAAACGTGAAAAATAATAATTCTTCGGCCTTTTTAATGAAAGGGTAATGTTCAAGTGACTATGGAACTTATTATCACTACAAATTTTGTTGTGCCAAGATGAAAACTACTGATTTATGTGGACATTAATTAATACTTTCAGAAAAAACAACAATGATTTACCTAATTTGCCGGGTTTAATTGTAATGGGTGGATCAACTTCGAAAATCGAAATTATACATTTTTTTTTTAAAATAGTAATTAAATATGATATTGCGTGTTAATTATGTATTACACATGATGTGTAACACTAGTTTATGGCTATGAATTCGGCTTTGCAGTGATATATAATCCGAGTCTCTATCTCACAATCACTTCACAATTGGCACAATTGGTACGAGTCTCTGTCTCACAAAATATTTCTTATCTCAAACTCACGTAATGTAACCACAATATCATACACAACACGAGAAATAACAAAAGCTATTTGTTATTATGCTTTAAACTGTTTTCATGCGCCGGCGCCAAACAAGCAAAGCACAGACAAACAAGTGACATTACATTTCAGTGTTGCCATAACTATCCTATACAAATCGATTTTTTTTATTAAAATTCACTATCAAGTTCTTATTTTTAAACGAGCCGGTTCAATCTAAAGATATCAAAGAATATAAGTTTTCGTTTTTTAAATAAAATATGGTGTATGAATATTATCGTTCCTTACATTCAAACGGTGCAACAATTATTAAAGTACTAGCTGACCCGCGCAACTCACCGCATACCAGTAGTTCCAGAGATTATTGTTATTAACCAAAATTAAAATGTGAGACTCCATATCGTTATATAAAAATGTTATAATTAGAAACAAGAATTATATGTTTAATCAACTTGTGGCACAACTTATATAGATACATACGATACTGCATACGGGCATTCCCTTTTCGGTTCAGTATCATGGCCTGATCACACCCCCTCCCCCCGCAAGGATTCGACTAACTAAATCGGCATCCTATACATCGGCGGTACAAATACTAATTTTGCTGAGATAGCTATTTTTAGTAACGATAGATAAGTTATTGGGACAGGCCATAAGTCTAAAAACAACGTACCTGGTCATCTAGCTCGATCTGTCCCAGCTTCCCTTTGATAGCGGCCTCCCAGGCCCTACCTCTGTGCTTTGACCCTCTGGAGTCCACCGCTACTACGTTGAAGCCGCGCGCTGCGAGCATATGCATGCGGAGCTGACGGATGCCCTGATATGAAATATTTTGTGTTGGAATACAATGATGTTTAGAGTAAAAAGGTGTAGATATAGTGTGGCCATTAGTGCTGTGCACTCCCTGAGGTATGCACGGCGAGGTGGGGGGCGAAGAAAAAAGTGCATGAGTTCACATGAGGTCGATACATGTCGGACAGATCTTACGATATCAGTTTGCATTTCTAAGGCAAGACTTGTGGCGGGACGTTGCGTTGGTCGGAGGCTATCTATCTGTAATATATACTTACTTTGTTGATTAAAATGTAACCCAAATATACTCATATTTTATTAAAAATATGCAGGTGATAAATAAGAATTGAAAGTTATAATTCACAACAGGACTTGTTTTATTAAACATTTTTTATATTTACAAACAATTATATATTCTAACGAAAGTTATTCTGACATAGATTCTGTTTCAACTTCATCTTCCATTTCGTCATCATCTTCATCTTCCTCTTCGCCACCGGAACTTGAATCAGAGTCTTGCAAATTTATTATGAATGAATCGATAACATTATCGAACCTACTATCGCGACTCCAGTAATCATTTTCATTTTTCTGGACATGATCGTCGCATTTCTGCCATTTTTCCGCCGTGAATTCCGAAAACAATTTATCCAATAAGATTATCTTTTCGTCTAGAGAAGAATTAATATAGTTTTGGGCTATGTTGTTTTTAATATCAGCCCAGACCAACTCGATTGGATTTAAATCTGGATGGTACGGAGGTAAACGCAGAACAGTGTGTCCACTGGCTTTCAGGAGTTCGTCAATTCTATACACGGGTTCTTTTTGTGTATTTTTGATAAGAAGTAGCAGTTGAGCCTTTGACATGGTTCCTGAAAATTCTACATTATGGCGTAGCAACCAGTTCTGCATTTCACTTTTGAGGCTTGATATAGTTGGTTTCTTCTCAATCTGAACGCTGTGGTAAGACGCGTTGTCCATTACAACCACAGAATTCGGCAGCAACTTATCTTTTAACTTTTCATCTACCCACTTATAAAAAGTAGGTCCGCTCATATCTCCATGATAGTCACCGGTTCTAGCATCGGATTTGAATATAGTCAATGTATCATCCACTAAGCCATTTCGACACCCAGCGTGGAGTATTACTAGTCGCCGTCCTTTCCCAATATCAGCATGAATACCGGGTTCTGACGATGATTGCCAACATTTGCTGGCATGGTGACTGGCGTTGATGTATGTTTCATCAAGAAAATATATGTTTCGGTTTTCCGTTCTGTAATTTCTGATTTGTGTAAGATATTTTTTCCGCCACACTGTAATATTAGGCTGCTCTATAAGGAGATGTCTCTTTGATTTGCATTTTTTGTAACGGTAGCCCATTTTGTGTAAAAGCTGTCTTAAATATTCCCGTCCACAATTCAATATGCCATCCTGTCTCAAACTTGATAGTAACTTACGGACACTTGGTATTTTTTTTTCAACTTCGTAAAACTGATGAATTTTTCTTCTGATAACTCCAAGGTCAAAATCATCCACAACGTGTTTTTTCTTTAGAACTTTTGGTTTTTTTGGCGATTGAAATTTTAATTGGCTTGAATTTTCAATTGATAAATAGCCCGCAGAAATCACATTATGTACGGTTCTTTTGCTGTATCCCGTAGCCTCCGCAACGATTTTAGCAATATTCACGTCATTTTTAAATTCAAAGCTTTCTTTGTCTGCTTTTCTTTTCTTAAAATATTCAGCCACCTTAAAAATGACAGTCTTCATATCACGAGATAACGCACGACCCATCTTTGAATATTTATCTCGTGTGCGTCTGACATAGACAGTCCGATACAAATAACACTACCTGCCGTCACAAGCGTTGACGGCGCACTGACAGCGCAGCAGCCGATTCTAACCCCCCCGTCTCACCGCGCGCATACCTCAGGGAGTGCACAGCACTAATGGTCATACTATAGCTTACAAGCGCTCAGCAACCAGCACCTTAAAATTTTGACAATTGGCCAAGTTTTTATACGTCAGTATCGCATCGTCGGCGTCAACAGATGAAAGCAGCGGATTACATTTTTCTCTTTTTCGCTCGTGATAATTGAATCAAGCTTTCCTACTTTTACAACTTTTTATAATAGTGTAACATTGCAATATATGGGTTAACTATGTGTGCATTGTATTGCCGTTTTTAAAGATCGAATGTTGTATATGTAACCTATATACACCTTTTTTCTAAAAACATCATTGTTGCAACATTTAATAATAGAATTTTATTTTTATTTATTTATGTTCGGAAAACCAACAGCAAATGACAATTATTTTTAAAGACTAAGACTTATGCAACAGTTAGCCAATAAAAGGTTTTCACTTTTAAATAATTGATTAAAAATTAACTGTCACTAATTTTTGTATTGTGTAACACACTATTTTTATTAATCGGAACTGTCAAATATCAGAGCTGTCACATACAGCAAAAAAAAAAATGACACTAAATTTTAAAAGTGCTTCATATTACTATAAAAACATTTTTTGAAAAAGTTAATTGTTTTAAAAAAAGTATGTTTTGAAAAATGTATTGCCCGAGAAGGCTAAGTATAGGGCGAAATGTGAGAACATTGTTGCGAAGGCAAAGTCACAAGTCGCAGACAACCACGCCTGTGACAGCTTTAGTTCCAATTGTATCGCATGTCGCTGCAAACGCCATTCACTGATAGGCTGCTACTTCAGCTTAAATATAATTAAATATTTATTTTTGACGTGACAACGTCTTATAATCCGATGGAGCCGGCTGAACGCATGAAAAAACATGACTCATGAGGCGTTACTTCGCTATGAGGCGTTCCATTTAAGTGCAAGCGAGAGCGCGGAACGAGCGACAAAGAGGCACAATCGGCCTCCGCGTTCGGCAGCGTTCGACATCTGTCTCTCTCCTACTTGAGTGAGCGATGCGTCCGCGTAGACAGCTGCTATACAATAATACATTTACATGTTTTCGTAAAAACTATGTACATTGTGAAAATAAATAAATAAAAAATTGACAGAATTGTATTTATGCGTACAAATAAATGTAACTTCATCAATTCAATTGTGATTTCCATTTACCTCCTTCTCTTTAACCATACAAAAAATCTATCAAACAAATAAAATTAAAATTTTCTTTTGAAAAATGAAACCATTCCATCAGTATTTTCTTATGACGTTGTCACGTTCAACTATCGTCAGTAAACCGACTTTACAGACAACCGATTTTTTTACGAGGAATTTCGTAACAGCTTGTATCGGTGGAATTACCTTATAGCTGTTAGTGACGGTCTGCACCTCGGGCCCGCCGTACACGTGCAGCACGGTGGCGCTGCGGCCGGCGCGCCCGCAGCGCCACAGCGTGCAGTACGCCGTGAGGCCGCACGACAGCCGCGTCGAGTAGATTTGCGGCAGCGGGACGGATATACTCAGAGACCTTTCTGTAGACAATGTACTCTATGTGGACAATTGGAACAATCACGGCTAATACAGTCCAGACCGAGACTTCCGTATGCCAAACCGAACCACCTATCAGGAGGCTAATTCACGCATTTAAAGCAGTACAGTTGCAGTTAAGTTTTGATTAAAACGGCCATTATCGTATTCTTGTAACTCAAAAACGCTTGCGTACCGTACTAGAATGTCCTTATTGCGTTTTCGAGACGCATAATTGACGCAAGCGTAATTGAGATCGATTCCAAAGCTATAAGAATACAAAAATGGCCGTTTTAATCAAAACTTAACTGCAACTGAACTGCAACTGCACAGCTTTAAATACGTGAATTGAAACCCTGGACTATGTTACTAGATTTATATATTGATTTGTTATATATAGTATTAATAAAGTAATTGGCAAGAAATGCCTATAAAATTACTATAATATTCGACCTGCGACATCATAATTTGTTAAAATGCTCTCTGTAACGAAGCAATAACAAAAGCCGTGATAGTTCTTTAACTAGCGGCTAGATGTCGCAAGCGAACTCGCGAGCATGAAAAAATAGAAAAATTTAAGGTCTAATAACATAGTCCAGATAGGCGATTCGATTCCGGCCTCGGTTTGGCATACGGAAATCTCGGGTTCGATTCTTGGGTCTGAACTTAAAATTTTTAAAATTGGCTAGAAATGCCTAAAAAAATTACTATACATTTTACAGCTCGTATGTAAAATATACTTAAAGTACATGATAACTGGACAAAACGAGAGAGCGGAACTTTGTGATTCAAAGAAGAAAACTCATAGAAGAATAAACTTGAGACTGGCGGATGCACAGAATGTACGAACTATAATCCCTACTGAATAATATCGGAGGCAATACCTTTTAAAATGGCAATACGCTAACAGCGTCATACTAAAAAAAAAATTACTATATGTTGAAGCTGATCAAACATATGATTGACTATGTATCTATTTATTTTTGTGTAGTCGTAAGCTCCCCTAAGAAAATAAAATAAAACAAAACGTGGTGTATGCGTTCGAAGGCTTTGAACGGTTCGCTTTAGTGCCTTGAGGTACACCTTGCTATTTCTTAATTGCACACTTATATAAGGCCAAACACATGCTACTTTTGGCATCTCGCAAACTATCGGTGGCCAATGCAAGAAGCAACATGCTAAATGACGTCACATAAATTTTATTATTTTAGTACACCCCCCCCCCCTCCCCGTCCTTTACACAATGTAAAACTGAGAAATTCAAAATGGAGATATTGACTGTCAAGTCAACTCAGTCTCTTTTTATGAAATGTCAAAACGACAAGCTCTATAGAAATGTGTATGGAATAACAACCTGTATAACCCATAAGTTCCTATAATCAAATCATTACTTTTAGTATTTGTTTTATTGCTTTTTAATTCAAGAACATGCTAAAATGGTAAAAAAACACTTATTTTCAATACATTTTAAGACCTATTATTGCCTAATTTGTATAAAATAATATTTTTTTCTTGTAGTCAACTACTCAATTTGTAATTACAATCTGGTCTACGAAACTAGTAATTTAATTTGGTTTTTAATACTTTTATTTTACAACACTCACATTATTGTTTTACCCATTAATTTCTTATTTAAAATTGTTACATTTTGTACAATTTTTCAAATAAACCATGTACAATTTTGATCCCACATTACTATCAATCCTCAAGCTAAGCAAAATTACTTGTGTTAGGAGTGGGTTCACGTCGATAGTATAATAGGTAGGATTCGAACCCGCGACCTCACGATTACGAGACTGATTCCTTAGCCATTAGGCTACCGCCGACGGCAGTATTGAGCAGTACTGCTAATGATGATCCTAAAGGTGTACCTCAAGGTAATATCTTATAACCTATATTAATAAAAATATCTAATCTTGACATACCTCTGAGTAGGGCCCCAGTCTCGGAGTCCACCTCATCACTGGGTGAACATTTGTTTTCCCATGAGCCGTTGTACCTTGATTCCATGGAGTCCACTGCACAAACAGAACTTACTGTTTCATCTATATCTTTTGATTGTAAAATAAAAAATGTCTTAAATATAATATATTTGGACTACTCACACACGGTCATCTGATCCCAAACCAGGCAAAGTTTGTACTACGGCAACCAAACAACGCGCACCTATTTATACCAGTCAATTTTCCTCGTTTTTGCAACATTTTTACTTGATGCTTCGCTCTTATTGGTCGTAGCGTGATGTTATATAGTCTATAGCCTTTAGCGATAAATGGGCTCTCCAACAAGTACAACACGCAAGTAGTTCCTGAGATTTTCGCGTTCAAACAAACTAACAAACTTTTCAGTTTTGTAATCTAATATATAAAATTCTCGTGTCACAGTTTTCGTTGCTATACTCCTCCGAAACGGCTTGACCGATTTTGATGAAATTTTGTGTGCATATTGGGTAGGTCTGAGAATCGGACAACATCTATTTTTCATATCCCTAAGAGTTTGTTTGTTTGTTTGAACGCGATAATCTCAGGAACTACTGGGCCGCATTGAAAATATATTTTATTGATGGATAGCCCATTTATCGAGGAAGGCTATAGGTTATAACATCACGCTACGACCAATAGGAGCGGAGCAGCAATGAAAAATGTTATAAAAAAAAGGGAAGAAAAAAGAAAAAAGGGAAAATTACTATCTATTATTCATGCCCCTAAGTGATAATGGTTGTCTACCCCTAACATTTATAACTATACTATAATATTAGAAGAGAGAGAAGAGTTTGTTTGTTTCTTTGAACGCGATAATTTCAGAAACTACGGGTCCAAATTGAAAAAAACATTTTACTTTTAGATAGCCCATTTATCGAGGAATGCTATAGGCTATAAAACATCGTGCTACAACTAATGGGAGCGGAGCAGCAAGGAAAAATGTTGCAAAAATGGGGAAAATTTACGCAGACGAAGTTGCGCGGGTCAGCTAGTCTAATATATAAAATTCTCGTGTCACAGTTTTCGTTGCCATACTCCTCCGAAACGGCTTGACCGATTTTGATGAAATTTTGTGTGCATATTGGGTAGGTCTGAGAATCGGACAACATCTATTTTTCATCCCCCTAAGAGTTTGTTTGTTTGTTTGAACGCGATAATCTCAGGAACTACTGGGCCGCATTGAAAAAATATTTTATTGTTGGATAGCCCATTTATCGAGGAAGGCTATAGGTTATAACATCACGCTACGACCAATAGGAGCGGAGCAGCAATAAAAAATGTTGTAAAAAAAAAAAGGGAAAATTTACGCAGACGAAGTTGCGCGGGTCAGCTAGTATTAGTATAGATTACACCCAGAAACAATAAATAATAGAGCTCATCACTATTTTGACTATCCAAACATGAGTCCCGTTTTGAGAAGCTATCAGCAATTCTCCTCCATTCTCCTCATTAGTAGGCCAGCAATATCTCTTGATTTTTTTTTTAATTTATTTTATTTTTGCTCGTAGTTTCGAATAAAAATTATAATTAGGGTGCGTCCATAAATTACGTGAGGTGATTTTGGCAGATTTTTAGATACCCTTTCCCCCCCTGGTGATATATCGTGAGATTTGGCTTGACCCCTCCCCTACTATCTAATCTCACGTAGATTTCACATTTGACTCAAGATTGATCAAGTGTGAGCAGCTTGCATGACAAAATTAATATTTTTACTACATTTTATCCAGTTTTAGATGTTTTTTTGCGAATAAGATATATATACACATATTTATAATATAGATATGTCAGTATTCAGATGAATATAAGTGTTTTTCTGGTCACCATCGTACAGGCTCTGCCTATACTAAAGCCGAAATGGATGTGAAATGTTTACCAACTTTGTCTCCTAGCAACCACTGTCAAAAGTGTCAAGGTTAGGGTTGTCATTTGTTTAATCGAAATAGAAAATTGCTAAATTAACTATAGGGTATTTTATTCTATAAGAAAAAATCTATTTATACAGGATAAATTTGAATTGAGTCGACAAACTTCAATAAGTAAACCTGCGTGTATCCAAGAATTTTTAGGACATATTATTAGAAGAAAATATTAATGTTCTATGATACTTTAAAATACAAAAAAAATACATTAGTATCTAGTAAGTAACTCCATGCGCCGCCGTTTTTGTTTCCGTGAGCATGAATGAATACAGATTGAGTGTTGAGTCATTTAGTCAACACAGTGCCGCGCTCAGGCGGCGCGGAGGGGACGGCGGGGTGCGGGAGCGGGACTCCCCGGTCGACGCGCCCGCCGCCGCACCGCAGCGCATGTATTATTCAACGCACAACCGCGCTCGCGCACCTTATATTTGTATCAATTTATTTGTCCTCATATTTATGTACCGCGACTTACAGTTGTACGATTCTTTGTTATCCATTATAATATTTATACAGTCCACTGCCTCATTTTATTAACACCTCAAGACGCCGTGACCCCGCCACAGTGCAACGTTGCCGTTTACCGTGCAAGGACGCGGTACGGTAACGAGTCGACGAACTATCTGTACCTAACCTATCTATCACGCCGCGAAACAAAACAATGTAAATCCAATTTTTCCTTCATACTTTTCCCGGCTTAGGACTTGTTTCCTCTTGCTTGGGTATGGGTGGGAACATGAAGACTACTTACCGAAGTCCAAAAGGTTTCGAGTGGCACTTAGTATTCTCTCTAAGGACGGTTGGTTTTGGTGTGGATAATTTTCCCGCCATCTTCGCTGCGTTTCCCTTAAATTGTTAGTTTGGCTATACCAAATCACCACATTTAAAATTTGTTGGTTATCAAAAAGTTCACTGTTTCTTCTCGTCCCTACAGGCATCTTCGAAAACTTATCACTTAACAGTACACAACTTCGATAGCTACACAATCGATTACACTTTAAGCGCACATAACCGTCACCTCATTAAGCTTTCGTCCGACTGGTGAAATTGTTTATTGTGACCGATCGGCACGCGCCCGCGCCGGCTAGGGACGACACTATGCGAGCAAATAAAATTTATCGATATTTCCGTAGATAATGATCATTACTTATTTTATTTACATACTGGTACTTACATATTTACTCGTACTTGTATTTACGAGGACTGAAGTGACTCGCATACTGTGTTGGTATTAATGTATTGTTCTCTTAGTATGATTTGTGTTTTCAATTCCTCTTTTATAAATAAATGAAGTTTGTTAAAAATGTACTCAACAACAATCTTTAATACTCAGTTTATTAGGACAGTATGCAGCAGTATTCTATCCAGTATGGATAGAGTACGCAAACGTTCTAGAATTTTTAAATCAGTTTATTTCTAAATAACTATTAACACTTGTAAAAATCAATTCATTACGATTTCGAGTAAAAGTATCGATACCCCTTTACACGTGCCGGCCCGGCCGGTGGAATCCCCGATCGGGTTTGTCGCCGGGAGTGCATTACACAAAATACCGATAGTACAGAAGGTAACCTTCATACGTAGCCACGCACACATACACATCGTTCACTTGGAACAGGGTATTAAAGATCACTTTAGACCACGTTGTTCGGAAGGCGACGCGAGATTTCATATCCGTGAACGGTTTAAGTGTCCGTTGTTATTGCGCGCGTTGTTTGAAGGTTACCTTCTGCACTTTCTTTATTTTGTGTTTATGACCAATGACCCCTTAAATGAACTACGTGTTTACGAAATTATGATCATATGATTTCTAAAGCTCGTCGTACGATTTTGAAACTTTGATCATTTCATTTATTTGTTTAAGGTTTAGACATATGGAAATAATGATAATGTACTGATTCTTATAGTTTACTAAACCTTAATAGATCTGTCACCATCGTTTTAAACAATAAAATCGGATGTTTTTTTTACAAGTTAAATTCGCAATTTGTCAATGCATAATGTAAGTACTAACGGTGCTGAAACTCCCCTATCAATTTGTCGACTGATTTCAAAGTCATCCCGTATATTATTGAGATAGTTTAGGTAAAAGGCAGCCCGAAAATGTTAGTTTTAGTACATAAAATAACTAAACAAAAAAATTCAATTCAAAATTTTTTAATATGTTTATAACACCATGAAATAGTAGCCGCCATGTTACTACGTCATACTGCTGTGTAAACAAAAAAAATCAACTGATCGGCGTAATTGTCATACAATACGTCAGCGCATTTGTTTACACAGCCAACTGACGTCATTACCTCAGAGAAATATGGCGTCCACTGCGTTCCGCGTTTTCGTCAAATTACGCGGGAAAATTTGAAAATGTAAAATTTTAATTGAATATTTATGACACTTATCAATTGAATAAAAAAAATGTTGTGTTTTTTTTTAGTGGCTAATTACCACTATAGAACTTAATTGAGACATTATAGAATTTTATAATATAAACAAAGGTATTTAGCCTTAAAATAAAATATTTACGCGATTAAGACCCGTAGCTTATAAAATTCTATAATGTGTACAAATCGCGAAAGTTTACGAACATTTCATTGAGACACTTTTCAAAAATGATTGTATAACCCTATTATAGGCAAATTCATAACTAATTTCATGTTCCGTAGTTACTTTCTGCTACATAAAACAATTGGTAATGTGAAATCATAACATGCAAAAGCGAAATATCGTTGTTATTTTATATTTAAATGATTTATAATATGATATAAACGGTGGCCCATGAGTTTCTTGGCAGCTTCTTCTCATGAGCTTTACACTTGGAACTGCCACCTAACTTCATTTTGTGTTTTTTTTTCATTAACGTATTCTGTTAGTATGTATTAATTTGCCGGTTTTTTTTTTTTTCTTTAAAAAGATAACTAGCAATGTGGGATTGTGGTTCCACATTACTAGCGATCTTGTTAACCCCTCCAGCTAAGCTCTATGGCTTGTGTTAGGAGTGGGTTCACGTCGGTAGTATAATGGGTAGGATTCGAAACCGCGACCTCACGATTGCGAGACCGATGCCTTAGCCATTAGGCTACCGCCGCTTCATTCGTTTTCAAACAATCATTAATTTGGTATTACGAAATAAAGATATTTTAAATTTGTAATTACGAAAAATTCCGTGACGTGACAACCCTACAATTTGGTAATAGTTAGTAAACATTTGTGACTTAAAGGTCCAAGCGACCAGGTCATTAAAATCCAAAAAAAAAAACGGTTGTCTGTAAAGTCGGTTTACTGACGATAGTTGAACGTGACAACGTCATAAGAAAATACTGATGGAATGGTTTTCTGCCGAACGCGGAGGCCGATTGTGCCTCTTTGTCGCTCGTTCCGCGTTCTCGCTTGCACTTAAATGGAACGCCTCAAAGCGAGGTAACGCCTCATGAGTCATGTTTTTTCGTGCGTTCAGCCGGCTCCATCGAATTATAAGACGTTGTCACGTCAAAATTAGTAAACATTTAACATCGTGCGCGGCTTTAGTATAGTTTGGAATCAAATGACCATATCACACTAATATTATAAAGGCGAAAGTTTGTGAGTATGTGAGTGTGTATATTTGTTACTTCTTCACGTCTAAACGGCTGGAGCGATTTTAATAAAATTTGGTGTGGAGTTGGCTGACACCCTGGATTAACACATAGGCTAATAAACGGTAACACCGCGGGGCACTGCTAGTTATCTATATATATTAAATCTCCTCTTTGTCTAGTATATCTGCCTTAGTGGGAGTGTGTCCGATTGCTACGCAAGAGGTCGTGGGTTCGATTCCCAGACGGGACACCACTTGTGATCCACAAATTGTTGTTCCGAGTCTGGGTGTACTTTATGTCCGTGACACTGTATGTTTGTAAAGTCCCCTGCGACACAGGGCTTCTACCCTAATGCCGGAATCGTCTTTTATCAAAATATATATATATATATATATATATATATATATATATATATATATATATATTATATACTAGCTGACCCTCGCAACTTTTTTTTCAAAATAGGGGAAAAAAACAGGGGTTGATCGTAGTAGGGTGAAAATTCAGGGTTGTATGACTTCACACAAAAAAAATCATATCAAAATCGGTCCAGCCAGGAGGAGTTCAGTGACATACACACGCACACAAGAAATATATATATAAAGATAATATTGAATCGGCGGTAGCCTAATGGCTAAGGCATCGATCTCGCAATCGTGAGGTCGCGGGTTCGAATCCTACCCATTATACTACCGACGTGAACCCACTCCTAACACAAGCCTTTGAGCTTAGTTGGAGGGGTTAACAAGATTGCTAGTAATGTGGGACTCAATCCCACATTGCTAGTTATCTTTAAAAAAAAAAAAGATATATGTTGACTTACCAGATGGCGCTCTATCAGTGATCGTTCCTATAGTCTGTAGTCTTGGTACCGGCCGGGAAGTGATCTTGTATACTCTAGTTACTGGCGCGCTGCTTATATTCGACGATGTTATTACAGCCATTGTGCATTCCTGATAACAATGCAAACTAATGTTATAAACTAGCTGTACCGCGCAACTTCATTTGCAACATTGATGCTCCGCTCCTATTAATCATAGCGTGATGTTATATAGCCTATAGCCTTCCCTGATAAATGGCCTATCCAACACAAAAAAAAAATCAATTCGAGGCAGTAGTTCCTGAGATCATCACGTTCAAACAAACAAACTCTTCAGCCTTATAATATTAGTATAGATTATTATAATAACAGCTGAACGGATCTGATTCATTTTTTTATCCCGGAAAAATGTATAATTCTCGTAAAATAGGTTTGTTTTTCAAATTTTTCGCTCGTTTAAAGTCACGGGCAACAGCTAGTAGGATATATTTTATTAGATACACACAACACATTACAATAATGTACATGTCCGAGAATTATTAATCAAAAATTCTGTTTTGATTAAATGGCAGGTGTATTGACTCGTTTAAAACATGGCCGCCATTATGGCGTGACATTCCTTACTACAGTAAAAAGTAAGTTATAACATTTTTAAATATGATCTAGAACGCAACATAACATATGTGTATACAGCAGAAGTAACATTTTAAATTAATTATTAAAAGCGACATACCTCGTCAATATCGACAGTGCGCGAGTGTCCAACGGTTGTGAGTAACTGCACGGTGTGCGGCCGAGGCGGGTTCAGTGCCGCGCAGTACAAGTGACGCTCTAAAGGAGTTTCGCGCAAACCCGTGAAGTATACCAGCTGATGGGCAGTATCTACCTGTAAATAATTTAAATGTAACAGTATAAGCCTAAGCTTATATTTTACAATTATAAATATAAAATAGATTTAAGGTAAGGGGGCGTCAATAAATTACGTGAGATGTTTAGAGGAGGGGGGTCGACCGAATCTCACTAAACATCACGTATTTTTTTTTCTCAAGAAACCATCACTATTTTGAAGTATTTTTTATAGGCATTTCTTGGCAATTACTTTACAAATACAATAATTGCATTTTTGAAAAGTTTGGCTACGGAAGTCTCGGGTTCGATTCCTGGGTCTGGACTTCAAATTTTTGCATCAACAAAAATGCACCACCCGTTTGTTTCATATTTTTTGAGCAATTTTGCTGCTACCCCCCCCCCCCCCTCTCGTCATAAGAGCGACTCACACTTGACCAGAGCTGGGTCAAATGTAAAATCCACGTGAAATTAGGGATAGTGATACCCATATTGCGTTATTCCAAAAAACTTTTTTCTTTACACCTCTTGTTTTTGACATAACACAGCCGCCATGTTTGTTTTTTTCAAACGTCACCTATCTAAGAACACTTGGGCGGTCAAGACGAATCTAACGACGTCTTAATTGTATAAATCCTTCTTGTGGTTACACAAATATGCATACATACAAGATACACGCGAAAAACATAACCCTTCCTTACAGTCGGGTAAAAATGGAACGTAAAACAAAGACAGTTAGTTAAAATGCTAATACTGAAGTATTATGAATAAGGGAGTATTTGGAACCGCCGTCTAACCTCATTTTATTTTTGTAAACATAAAAGCAATTTTTTTAAACTGCTCCCACCCGCCGTAGTGTTCAAGCGATGTGTCGCGGGGGACTTTACAAACATACAAAGTACACTCAGACTCGGTACAACAATTTGTGGATCACACAAAGTGATGTCCCGTGTGGGAATCGAACCCACGACCTCTTACCTAGGGATCAGACACTCTCCCACCGCGTCACAGAGGCACCGAAAATATAATATGTATTTGACGTTTTCAAACAATCATTGATTTGGTTTAAAGAAATAAATATATAGTTTGTGCCCCCCACCGCGAGCATTCGCCTGTAATGTAAGAGAACCGAGCATTACAATGTGCAACCTGTAATGAAACAATCTGAAAAATTTAGATACAACTTGTAACATCAATATAAAATTAAACAATCGCTTCCAAAATTCCATTATGATGGCTACATACGATCACTTTAAACTGTCAGTTTCAACTGAACAGTTTTAGTTGACAGTCAAAACTGACGCCCCTTGTTGACTGAATTGACAGTTTTCATCGTACACACTCAGTTTTCACTTTCACTTTAAACATCAATATAAAATTAAACAATCGCTTCCAAAATTCCATTATGATGGCTACATACGATCACTTTAAACTGTCAGTTTCAACTGAACAGTTTTAGTTGATAGTCAAAACTGACGCTGCTTGTTGAATGAACTGACAGTTTTCATCGTACACACACTGAGTTTTCACTTTCAGTTTAAAATATTCAGCTAAAACTGACAGTAAAAAGTGATCCACTATAATTTTGGCTACACACAGTAACTTTTAACTGTCCGTTTTAAGTAACAGGTTTATCTGACAGTCAAAACAGACGCTCCTTGTTGACTGAACTGACAGTTTTCACTTCACACACACTCTTTTTTCACTTTCAGTTTAAAGCGCTTCGCTTCGCTTTACACTTTTGTGGAGCTATCTGCGCTTTATCCAAAAATAAATATCAACTAATAAAAATACATTAAATTTCTACATAATTTTGGCTCCCAAATGGTAGATTTTGTTAAAGGAGTATAATATTTATTTAATCACCTCACAACGAAACCACAGAAATGTGAAATAATTATTGATAAAATGCATCTCCTCGTAAAGTACAATTTTCTTTGATTTGCTACTTACACTAATGGATAGGCAATTTAATAAAAACATTATGCTAGAACCATTTTTTTCAAACGACAAAAAAAATATTTTATAAAGATTTTATTCCAAAAACTGAGCGCATTCGCTACGGTGCGGCGAAGAGGGAACGAATGCTCAAGGTTATTTGGTCAGGGTACGGCCTTAAAATGTTCAGTTAAAACTGACAGTTAAAAGTGATCGTGTGTGGTGACTATTACAGGCGTATGCTCGCGGTGATGAGTGGGCCTTAACAGTTACATACCCATATCTTCCTCGCCATGACTTCCCACTCGCCGGCCGTGATCGGCTCTTTGCTAATAACGTTCGGTCCTACCGCATAGCTCTCGTCTTCCGCTATCATTTCTATTACAGCTGTAATATAAATAAACAAAAAAATAAAAATAGGCCTTAAGGTTCTTTTCACTTGTTCCGGTTTCAATCCGGGCGCCGGTTAGGTGATGTACGGTAGCTGTGCCGCATTCCGTCGCGGCGTCCGGCCCGGTCGATATTCCTCGTCGCCGGGTAGCCGGCGACGGTGAACCGGCGCCGGATTGAAAACGTGTGAAAAAAGACGACATTTTGGAAACTTAACAGCAACTATCTATACTAATATTATAAAGCTGAAGAGTGTTTGTTTGGTTGAACGCGATAATCTCAGGAACTGTAGTTCAAATTTAAAAAATATTTTAGTGTTGAATAGCCCATTTATCGAGGAAGGCTATAGGCTATATAACATCACGCTACGACCAATAGGAGCGGAGCAGCAATAAAAAATGTTGCAAAAACTGGGAAAATTCACGCAGAAGAAATTGCGCGGGTTAACTAATCTTATGATGTATGTACTTATGTAAAAGATGAACGGAATTTCTTCAATTTTTTTCTTGCAGATGAATTTACGAGTATGCTATGTATCTACACAATGTGTTACAGAAAGGTGTGGTCAATGTTGTCAGTATTGCACACAATGCAATATTGCACAATGGCTTCCATCAATATATCATTTAAAAAATATGCAGCGCCAACAAACTAGTCCTATTAGGAAAACAAAACATTTAAAATAACAAACTGATAGAAGCATTTTCAAAAGCACGCCATCTTGGCGCGTAAAGTTGGGCAGTGACGTCACAGCAATGGCGACAGCCAATGAGGGCACAGCATGTCTTAACTTAATATGGTCTGTTACGTCATAATTCGATGTGACTAGTCTTCGTTTCAACTACCTTGAATTTCCCGCCCGATATTCGGCCTTTTCAATAATGTTATTTTCATAATTTTAGATGCATTTTATTAAAATATATTTATGTAGACACAATATGACGGATGTTGACTGTCAAGTTCAGTCTCTTTTTATAAAATATCAAAACGATAAGCTCTATAGAAATGTGTATGGAATAGGAACCTATGACGTCATAAGTTCCTATCGTCAAATCATTACTTTTAGTATACGTTTTCATGCTTTTAAATTCAAAAACATGTTAAATTGTAAAAGAACACTTATTCAGAGCATTTTAAGATCTACTATTACCCGATTAGTATAAAATAATTTACTTTTACTGTAGTCAACTACCCAATTATAAACCCATAAAGTATATTATTATATTTAAAAAAAAAAGCCTTCATTTACGCATATTCCTTATTGTCTTACTTAAAGTTTACTTTATCAGACTATACATTTTGCAAGTCAATTTATTTTTAAAGACAAGTTGTCTTGCTTAAATAGTTTACCTCGCAAGATTTATGTTTCTTGCATGGCAGTTCATCTTGCATGGCAAATTAAGTCACAAGATACAAATGCAAGCGTCTCTTCTTCTTCGTTCGCCAAATGAATGACACCCCATTCTGTTTCAACTATTTGTCTTGCTAGATGTTTTGTCTTGCTAATAGTTATTTAACCAAAACTTGACTTACTAGACAAAATGCTTGATAATTCGTCTTGCTTAGACTTTACCTAGCTTGACGGTTTCTCTTGCTAAGACAGTATACCTTGCTTTCTTGTTTAAACAGTTAACCTTTCTAGACAGGCAATCTTTCTTGCATGACAAATTCACTTGCTATAAAAAATTTAGATAAAGACAGCAACACTTACATCGGACCCTCTCGCTCGCAGCAGGCAAGACAGCACAAGTAACTAGATACAAATGCAAGTGCCCCGTCTCTTCGCTCGCCCAAATGAATGACACCTCATTCTGCTGCGATGGTAAAAAGTGTAGAATATCGTGGACATTGATCCAAGCGTCAGGAGCCGTTTCTGATATTAATACTTGGATTTCTTGTATTGGCTGTAAAGAGACAAAATCTATATCTATACTAATATTATAAAGCTGAAGAGTTTGTTTGTTTGAACGCGGTAATCTCAGTGACTACTGGTCCGAATACAAAAATTCTTTCACTGTTGGGTAGCCCATTTATCGAGGAAGGTTTTAGGCTATATAAAATACGCTACGACCAATAGAAGCGGAGCAGCAATGATAAAGGTTACAAAAACGAGGAAAATTTACGCAGACGAAGTTGCGCGGGACAGCTAGTAATGTTATAAAATTGATCTCTTCAAGAGCGTACCCACGGGGGATTTGGGGATTTAACCCCCCTCCCCCCCCCCCCCAAAATTGCAAAAAGGTATTTTTTGTTGATTGATTTATTTGGTGTTCAAACCACTGGACCAACAGGTCATATAGTATGTGTTTATCAGTATTATCTCATTGCCACCGTACAGACTCTGTTTAGTTTGGGATCAGATGACCGTGCGTGAGTTGTCCCAAGATATGTATGTACGTACCTCCTCGCTCCCAGAATGATGATAATTCCTAGCGTGTAATACATCAGGTGCATGTTCATAGCTGGTTTGTGCCGAGAACTGTTCCAGCGGGATCAGCGCTAAGTCCAGACGCTGCTGTTTGCGGTCCAGCAGCTGGACCCACACGCTGGAAGACGAAGTAGAAGAAGAATAATTATGTGAATACGGTTATGTCCTGATTCAGTAGCGGCCGAGTTGATCGAGACGAGAAACAGTAATTCTGCGAAAATGACATTCCGCGAAAGAGGCATTTTGCGGCTAAGCCCCCTCCGTGCCATATATTTTAAGTCATCGGTCTTGCGCCTAATCTCTCTCAGGTCGTGTCGGATTTCCGCCCATCCGACTATGCGAATAAGGAAATAGAGAGCGAACTCTAGAGAGTCATCATCATCATCAGCCTATCGAAGTCCACTGCTGGACATAGGCCTCTCCAATTAGTTAAAATGCTCTCTGTAACGAAGCCGTGATAGTTCTTTAACTACCGACTAGATGGCGCTACGAGGGCCCAATTTCGCGAGCATGAAGAGATAGACAAATTTGAGATCTAAAGTAGGGACAAGACAATAGGTCACTTTTGACAGATGTCAGTTTTATATTCATAGTGAGGTGACCTGCTTAAAAACATCGATTAAATGAATGAATCGAATGAATCGATACAGACTTGAAACATATGTGAATTTTAAAAATGATCATGCGAATCCCTGTCCCATTATTATTTTTTCTTTCATAAATTAAAGGAGCAAAATAAGACAAGTACCTACGTAATTTAACAAAAAAATTGCTTTTATTCACTTGAACTATCGGAACTGCTATCTTCATCACTGCTGTCAGCACTCAGAGATATTATTAATTCATTTTCAATAATATTGTCTATTCTCACATCTCGTTCAAAATCTTGTAAAATTATTTTCTTTGTCTTCTCCACGACTTTTCGCCAGTCTTCTGTAGTGACTTCTGCACATGCAGTTTGTAGCAGAGTCATCATTTTAGCAGTACTGAAGGGTGGTTCAGTATTGTTCCGCGCTGCATGACCCTTTATTTGTGCCCAAATATGCTCGATGGCGTTATACTGGCAATGGTAGGGAGGCAATCGAATAACTTCGTGTCCATGCTCTAGGGCTAGTTCATCGATTACATAGCGGAGCTTGGACGGCTTAGTTGCTTTTACCAGATTTAACAACTCAACTTTTAATAAAGTTGGACTTGCCTCCACACCATTTCTTACCAGCCACGAGACAATTTCTTGCTTTTTATTTGCTTGAGTTGGTGGTTTATCAACTTGTACAGAATGATACGGAGCATTGTCCATTATAATTTTCGATGGGTTTTCTAAGCTGACTAGCAGCTTCTCAAACCACTCTTTAAAAACATCAAAGTTCATTTCCTCATGGTAATCTGTTGTAGTTTTAGAGGCGAATGCGAGGAGGCAGTCTGGAATAAAACCTTGAGAAGCTGATCCCGCGTGACATATAATAAGTCGGGCTCCTTTTCCCGATGGAACTTTTGAGGTGGAGGCCGCTGTATCATCGGTCCATGTCCGCGCAACCGTATGGTTCGCATTCAACCATGTTTCGTCAATAAACACGACATTGTCCCAATCCGTAATTTTATTTACCTGACGTAAGAATGTTATTCTCTTCAAAATAATATCGTAGCGTTCTAGCAGGATTTTCCGCTTGTCGGATTTTTTAAATCTAAAGCCAATCGATTTCAAAACCTTTGATAGAGACGATTTGCCTCCAAAAAATAAGCCTGCGCCTTTTAACGAACTCAATAGCTTTTCCCGTGTAGGATATTCTTTTCTCGAGTAATATCCATAAATGTGGTTGCGAATTGCAGTAGCATCAAAATTATCAACGTCAACAACTTGTCCCTCTTTCGTTTTTTCGGTGTACGTAAAGTATTATCTTCTGAGCCTGATGGTCCGTATTTCTCTTTCAGAATTTGAGTTACTGTCTTCTTCCCTATTCCCAATGCTTCGGCAACGCGTTCTCTCGGTGGTTTCAATGGTAAAAGAGGCCCATCGTTAACTGATTCACGTCCAAAATAATTGTACAATTTCAGCACTAGTTCGCGAGATTGACTGTTTAGAGTTTTCCCTCGTTTCGACATAGTAAGACTGTAATGTTTTTCTTGTTTAATAATCGTTAAGCAATCGGAGTCCAATTTATAGCCAGGTAAACGTAGTCAGTAAGATCAGTTCAATGAAAAAGCCGGATAAGAAGAAAATAACAGAGAGCACACCAAAAACGCACAGTCACTTCGCACAACAACAAAAGACTGCGTCATCATCATGTTATGGCGACATGACATGCGTCATCGACAGGCACTGGTGTTGCCAGCAACATCCACCTAAATTGCACCCAACATCAATGACCTTTCTATTTAGTTATTTTTTTGTATTTTCATAGTTAGTTAAAAGAATAATAAATATGTATAATTAGGTTTTATTATAATCACAACGTGGTTATAAATTTATGGTGATTTTTCTTCACAAGTAATCATTGCATTCGATTCAACTTACAATCCTATCAGCTTTCGATTTTTAGAGTAACATCCCTAGTGTTTAAAAAGAAAAAGGGTTGACTGACGCAACATTGTAACGACGTTCAGTTCTTTAGATCAGAAATTGTTTATTATGTTTAGAATGGTTTATTAGTGAAAGCAAATCGTAAAATTACTCGTATCGGTCATTATTACAATAAATATGTAAACGTAATTGAAAAAAGTTAAGCAATTGTGCAGTTCTTATTTGATGCCCGCCGTTACAAGGTTACGTTGTTGAATTTTGATGAAATGTCAAAAGTGACCTATTATCTTGTCCCTACTTTAGTAACATAGTCCAGATAGATGGTTTGCTTCTGGCCCCGGTTTGGCTACGAAGTCTCGGGTTCGATTCCTGAGTCTGAGATTTCAATTTTTTCTATCTTTCAAAAATGCATTTATTGTATTTGTAAAGTAATTGGCAAGAAATGCCTATAAAAATTACTTCAATCACCTATAGTAAAAAATATTCCAAAAAATGTATGGCAAGATATAGATACTTACTATTTTCCATCAGGCGTCCACCCCACCCTCGCCAGGTACTCGAACCAGGGGAAGGTATCTTTGAGAGGTTGTCTTAACTCGTACCACCGGATATCTGTCACCTCCATTGACCCGTTACTTATTTCTGCTGCTAGGAATAATAAACAACAATAATATTTGTAACAATAAGTGGCCTACTTCCTACTAATATCATTAGGCGCTTGTCCCATCACCGGCGAGTAGCGGACAACTATTTTGACTGCCTCTATGGCGCGGTGGGAGTGTATCCGACTGCTACGCAAGAGGTCGTGGGTTCGATCCCCACCCAGGATAAAACTTTGTGCGATGAGCACGATGGCTTATTCTGTGTCTGGGTGTTATTTATCACACTATTATAAAAAAATCGTAAAAGTAGTAAAGTAAAGCATCATTTAATTATCAGAGATCTGTTGATGCCGGCGATGACATATAAATTTGGGCAATTGTCTAGTTTTGAGCGTTTGTAAGTATAGACTTCCATTTTATAAAGTTATAATCAAATGGAAGTCTTGTTGACGGTTGTAGCCTGTCCAGCGAACGAGGTACTATAAAAGTCAGTGACCTGGAGTAACCCTTCCCAAAATAGCGGCGGTAGCCTAATATATATCTTATATATCTTGGGACAACTCACACAACGCTATCTGATCCCCAACTAAGCAGAGCTTGTACTATGGTAACCAGACAACTGATAAACATACTTATATATTTCTAAATACATACATATTATAGATAAATAACACCCAGACACAGAATAAACCATCGTGCTCATCACACAAAGTTTTATCCTGAGTGGGGATCGAACCCAAAACCTCTTGCGTAGCAGTCGGATACACTCCCACCGCGCCACAAAGGCAGTCAGGCAGCAGAGTAATGGCTAAAGCATCGGTCTTCATTAGAGATCGCGCATTACATTGTCATTATTAGTATAACCCATTATACTATTTCCTATATTATACTACCGACGTGAACCCACTCCTAACACAAGCCTTTGAGCTTAGCTGGAGGGGTTAACCAGATTGCTAGTAATGAGGAATTGAGTCCCACATTGATAGTTATCTTTAAAAAAAATATAAGAGAAGTAATCCTAATCGTTTTCTTCCTTGAGTAAGTACTTGCTTCACAAAACTCACAGTGTTCGGCTGTTTCTTGATAGTAATCCAAGACTGTGGTGGGAGATGCCTTCTGAAGTTTGAAAGTGACCATCTTTAGTGATGACTTGGCGTTAGGAGTGCCCGCCCGAGGGAATCTGTAACGAACATATTATATCTATACTATAGAACTACTGGTTCGATTTGAGAAAATATTTTTGTATTAGATAGTCATTTTATTGAGGAAGACTACAGGAGCGGTGCACCAATGAAAAATGTTGCAAAAACTGGGAAAATTGTCGCAGACGAATAATAATAATAATAATCTATACTAATATTATAAAGCTGAAGAGTTTGTTTGTTCGTTTGTTTGTTTGTTTGAACGCGGTAATCACAGGAACTACTGGTCCAAATTGAAAAATTATTTCACTGTTGGATAGCCCATTTATTGAGGAAGGCTTTGTCACGCTACGACCAATAGGAGCGGAGCAGCAATAAAAAATGTTGCAAAAACGGCAAAAATTGACGCATACGAAGTTGCGCGGGCCAGCTAGTTTTATATATGACCAGTTAGGATACTTCTTATTCCATTTGGTAGGTAATCCTATAAAAAATGACATGAGAACTGTCATAACTGGACACATTATCAAACATATTTTGAAAATAAATCACGGAACCCTGATAGCTTTTCAACGGACTCTTGGGTACCTTGGAACCCAGTCTGGGAAACCCTGCAATAGACAGTTACTGTAGCTCCTGTAACAGCCGTTACCTGAACTCCTCAACGTCACCGCTACTGCTCTGAGATGATGGGAAGCTGAATATCTTGACTTCACTCTCGTCTACCTCTTCATACACTATCCTGTACACGTCATCTGAAATCAATATAAATAAATAATTATAATAATATCTTGGGACAACTCACACAACGTCATATGATCCTAAACTAGGCAGAGCTTGTACTATAGCAACCAGACAACTGATATACATACGCATATATTTATAAATTCATAATAAATATATTTCGGGACTTAATCACAGGCATTATTTGAAGGTACGAACCTTTCAATTACCCGACGTTTCGATCGAATTGCACCGATCGTGGTCAAGGGTCGAATATATAAATAAAAGGTTCGTACCTTTAAAGAATTCACGCGATTAAGTTCCAAAAATATTTAATATGTATAAAAAAAGCAAAAGTTTAAAAACAATAATTTATAAATTCATACTTAATATAGATAAATTACACCCAGACACACAATAAACCATAGTGCTCATCACACAATTTTTTATGCTGGGTGGGGATCGAACCCACGACCTCCGGCTTAGCAGTCAGGGTCATCACTAACCACTAGACCAACAGGCGAGTGTCCTTCTGTATTGTAGGTTTTGTCTGAACTCTACAAGTCTAACTTGGAATCAGATGACCGTGTCAGTTGTCCCAAGACACTATTATAAAAAGGACTTAACTTCAGGCTGATCAGGTAACAAAGAGTGAACGGAAACCAACTCACCCTCAGCTTGTGGTTGCCACCAAAACCCAGTGTACCTAGAGAACTCTTCTTGTGTGATGTAACACGGTACTCCAGCCTGCCGAGGGTCATCAGCCAACCTGCAAATTTTTAAACTCTTGATTCAATAATAGTAATTTTTACTTTATAAATACAATAAAATCATTTTTGAAAGAAAGAAAAATTTTGAAGTCCAGACCCAGGAATCGAACCCGAGACTTCCGTAAGCCAAACCGGGGTTGGAATCGAACCACCTATCTGGACTACCTATGTTACTAGACCTCAAATTTCTCTAACCTTTCATGCTCGCGAGTTGGGCCCTCGTATGCGCCATCTAGCTGGTTATTAAAGAACTATCACGGCTTTTGTTATTGCTTCGTTACAGAGAGCATTTTAACAAATTTATAGTATTTTTATAGGCATTTCTTGCCAATTACTTTATTAATACAATAATTGCATTTTTTAAAGATAGAAAAAAAAATTGCTCTTTATTCAATTGGGTATTTAACTACTATCAAAATAAAATATTTTATATAAACCATGTAAAATTAAGTCGTAAGTGTTCTAAAAAAAATATGTTAATTTATTAATTTAACGTGTTTATTAATTTTTAATCATAAAGATAAACACTAAAAGTAAATGATTTGACCATAGAAAACGTGACGTCATATGCTAGCATTCCATATATATTTGTACAGAGCAGATCGTTTTTGACGTTTCAGAAGAGACTGATTTGACTTTAGTCAAATACCCTATTACGAAGCATAAGCAACGCTTGGGGTAAGTCATGATTCTACATGTAATGCCAAGTTTGCAAAGTAGTGGGTTGGGCTGCCAGTCCATTCAAGCGAGGCTGCGGAGCGGAGAAACGGAGGAATAATTACCAATAGGATAGTCCACTGGAGATTTAATACAACCCAATAGGTTATTATAACAGTAGAACCTCAATTATCAGGGTATATTATAAGGGTTCCGTTGGTGCCCTTTTGGCTACGGAACCCTAAAAAACTGTTGTTTTTGTTTATTCTTGTCTCAAAAAAATCCATATTACTACTATAGGAACTAGTCTCGGTCCCAATTAATTCTGATAATCGAGGTTTCTCTGTACTCCGTTTCTCCGCTCCGCAGCCTCGCAATGGACAGGGGGCTTAGACAAATGACGCACGCTTCTCTTTCCACACACGCTAACGCGAAAAAATGTATGCATTTGACATAAGGTTGACAAAACGTCACGCGACTGTTGCTGGATTTGTAAACAAAAACCAACAGTAGCGTGTGCGGAAAAAGAAGTGTGTGGCATTTTTCTAAGCCCCCAGGCTGTCTAAAACCTTTGTGACACAATTTAACTGTGTAAATGGTGTAGGAATTGAACCCACAACCTCTTACGCACCAGTCGTACACACTCCCATTCACTGCGGCCTTCTGCTTCTTCTCATAAGCTTTACTTCTGGAACTGTCTTATAACTTAATTTTTTTTTTTTCGAAATTTACGTTTTCGTAAATTTATAGATTTGGTTATACAGTAGAACCCCGACTATCCGAACCTTCGCTGACTTAGTTTATCCGAACGCTCAATTATCCAAACGTTTGGCGCGAATTTGTTGCTCACTGCCACTGTGCATAGGTAGGGTATCGAGCGTGTTGAAACGCGTTTAGTTTATCTTTCTGCTTACGGAGATTCCGCGCGCTATTTTCATTTATATACATACTGTATTGTTTTTATGTAAAAAGGTGTTAGTTTTGTTAGAACTTGTCCCAAAAAAAACATACATTTCGCTTATCCGAACTAGTCTCGGTCCCAATTAGTTCGAATAATCGAGGTTCTACTGTATTTTAGTTTAAGGGTAGATTACGCGAAACAGGGTTCGGCTCTTTTAAAAATTTATTTATAAAACCTAAATATTAGGACACGAAAAAAATTGTGTCACCAGTCAAAGAGTTTTTCTAGTAGATGAAATAAATAAATTTAAGGATATGTCTTAATATGATCCCGAAAATAAATCTTGAAGTTGCGGAAAATGAAAAAGCGAGCATTTTCGTATTATCATAGTCATGACGTTCGTAATCTAACATATGTACGAACGAATATTCTACTTTATTTTGACCTGCGCTCCTGCGCACTGTGAAGTAATGGTTGTGTGCGAAGAGCGAGGCCGGCGATCGTGTCGCTGTGAACGTAGCGCTAAATAAATAATTCTCTCAGTGTAATGCCCCCTTAAGTTTGCAAAATAGAAGTAGTTTCCCCTCTTTAAAAAAAAATAAACACCCACCTTTCAGGCTCATGTCCTCTACAAGCGTATGTCAATCTAGTTGGCCTTCGGAGATGTCCTCCTGCAAGCCAGATATCTCCTCGAGCTGCGTGTGCGACTAACTCCGGGGCCCTGGGACACATTGCCGGAGTAAGCGGGGCCCCACCACCCGTGTTTAAAGAGCGGGGGACTAGGGGCGGCGCCTAAAAATAATATATAATTTGTTGAATTTATTTCAAAATACAAACTTCTGTTCGTGTGAAGAGCAAAACAAGGAAGTGGCGGTTAAGGCATCGGTCTCGCAATCGTGAGGTTGCGGGTTCGAATTTTACCCATTATACTACCGACGTGAACCCACTCTAAGAAGCGACTGAGCTTAGCTGGAGGGGTTAACAGGATTGCTAGTAATGTGGGACCAAAATCCCATATTGCTAGTAATGTGGGACCAAAATCCCATATTGCTAGTTATGTATATTTATAAAACAAAGTCCTGTTAGTTACATATTTATAACTCAAGATCTGCTGGACTAATTGTGATAATTTTTGTGTTTTTCGATTTGTCTTCGTCCGGAATAGGATAATAAGTATTAAAAACTTTGGATACTTTTTTATTTGTATGTTTGGTTGAACACAATAATCTCTGGAACTACTGGATCCAATTGAAAAAAAAAAACAAGTTATTACCGACGAAAACTCACTCCTAACACAAGCAATTTATAGTAAATTTTATAGGCATTTTTTGCCAATTAGTTTATTAATACAATAATTGCATTTTTGAAAGATAGAAAAATTTGAAGTCCAGACCCAGAAATTGAATTCAAGACTTCCGTATGTCAAACCGGGGCCGGAATCGAACCACCTATCTGGATTATGTTACTAGACCTCAAATTTTTCTATCCTTTCCTGCACGCGAGTTATGCCCTTGCATGCGCCATCTAGCCGCTAGTTTAATAACTATCATTGCTATTGTTATTACTTCGTTACAGAGAGCACTTTAACTAATTATATTGTCGCAGGCCGAACATTATAGTAATTTTTATAGGCATTTCATTTTACAATTCATTAATACAATAATTGCATTTTGGAAAGATTGAAAAATTTGAAGTCCAGACCCAGGTACGAACCCGAGACTTATGCCAAACTGGTACCGGAATTGAACCATCTATAAGGACTATGTTACAATCAATTTATCGTAGCAACCTCTTCAGTTAAAAGCTAAATTACTCGTGTTAGGTTTGCGTTGGTAATGTGCAACCGACCTGACTGACACCCTCATCAGCAACAAACAGCGACGAAGCACAAGGAAACATGATCCTTCCTGTGGGAGAGTGGAGCTCGTAGGAGGCTATACCCCATGCTGCCACCCTCTGCCTCTCCCATAGAAGCTGCTCCTCACGAGACCACTTGCCTGAGGTCACTCCTAGGGCTACGTTCGACTCTATTAGGGGTTTCCAGTCTAGTCTGTAACAATCAAACAAAAATAACAGTTTTAGGTATACATATACAACTCGAATAGCCTGTTGGCTGTTGGCCTAGTTGTTAGTGACCCTGATTACAAAGCCGGAAGTCGTGGGTTCGATCCTCACCCAGGATAAAACTTTGTGTGATGAGCACGATGGTTTATTCTATGTCTGGGTGTTTATGATATGTATGTAATGTTTATCAGTTGTCTGGTTGCCAACGCCATCAGATCCCAAACTAAGCTGTTTAGAACATAAACCACAGGTCCTCTCCACTGACCGTCACTATTGCTCCAGGATGGCGCGGGAAGCGGTTGAAATAACAAAACACGTCAATTTCAACCGAGAAGATAGATATCGTTTGTCAACATCGTGGAATCCAGTGATCAGCAAGTGTACACACCGCCGAACAAACGGAGCTGCAATGAGAAATGTTGCAAAAACGGGGAAAATTTACGCAGACGAAGTTGCGCGAGACATTGCCGAAAATGGTGTCATAAACCTTCCACACAAGACCAACGAACCCATTCGTTGGCGCGGTGTGTAAGCAGAATCAAACTTCGTTTCGCCGGCATACGCTATCGATCGATCGTTGGCGTTTGCTAATACGTCCACACAGAACCAACGAAACCATTCGTTGGCGTTCGTTGGCGCTGTCTTATTTTTTTAGTTTTACTAGCTGACCCGCGCAACTTCGTCTGCGTAAATTTTCCCCGTCATTGCAACATTTTTCCTTGCTGCTCCGCTCCTATTAGCCGTAGCGTGATGTTATAAAACCAATAACCTTCCTCGATAAATGGGCTATCTATTAATAATATATAATATTATAAAGCAGAAGAGTTTGTTTGTTTGCTTTGTTTGTTTGTTTGTTTAAACGCGCTAATCTCAGGAACTACTGGTCCGATTTGAAAAAAACTTTTTTTGTTGGATAGCCCATTTATCGAGGAAGGCTATAGGCTATATAACATCGCGCTGCGACTAATAGGAGCGGAGTAGCGACGTGAAATGTTGCAAAAACGGGGAAAATTTACGCATACGAAGTTGCGCGGGACAGCTAGTTATATAATAAGGTAGGTAGGTACAATGTTTACTACAACGAGCGACCAATGCATCAGTGCTCCCAGTCCGAGCTCACCGGTATAAGACCGGTTTTGTGCATGGCATCTACAGGCTGTTTCAAAAATGAACTAATGTAATTCTGTACGCGGCGCGGCATCATATGGAGGATAAATTCGACTTATGCGGACATGTCTCCGTGCCGGAGTTGGTAACGGCTTAGAGCCGTTACACCTAAAGCCGCAGGTTCAAGTCATATTACACACACAACAAAGTCACAAGACACACATGTACATTTAATATAGATAAAAAATATTTCTCATGATATGTGCAGGTCCTTTCATCTATATTTTCTATACTTAATACTAGCTTTCGCCGGTGGTTCTGCCCGCGTGTATGTCGGTTATCACGATATAAACTATCCTATGTCCTTCCTCGGGACTCAAACTACCTCCATACCAAATTTCATCTAAATCGGTTTAGCTGTTTGAGCGTGAAAGCGTAACAGACAGACAGACAGACAGACAAAGTTACTTTCACATTTATAATATTAGTATGTACTAGCTGTGCCCGCGACTTCGTTCGCGTGGAAGTTGGGTTTATAATAAGGTAGTTTATGTTACAATTTAACTTCTGTGTAAAACATATTGGAAACATGCTCCACAATGCTCTGTGGCATCTATGGATATTAGGGCCTAGCTTTAATCAGGGCCCGACCTATGGCAGGGCAAGCCAAACAAATGCCTTGTGCAGCATAATGAAGAGCGACAAAGTTTATGGCGCCAGACGGTTGATTTGCATCACATCAAATATTATTAATATTGAAAAATTCCCCCCCTCCCCTGTCACGCGAGTACTTGGGCGGTTTCGGGTTAAATGAAGCCCGAAATCGCCCAAGTACTCGCGCGAAATTTTGTGTAAAGGAGCTTCGATTCTGACTCCGAAAGGTCGAAAATTCCGATTGATTTTAAACCTCCGACTCCAACTTCGGCTCCGACACTTTTAAATCATCGTGGGTTCAAGTCCGTTTTCCGAGTCTAAAGTACACCCACTTTGTGTCCGTATTTGTAAAGTCCCCCGCGAAATAGGGCTAGTGTGGGTTATGTTTTTAAAAAATATCCTGTTTTTAAAACATTGCATTCCCGCGGTACTGTGGTGTGTGTTCAAACAAACAGACAACATTCAAACGTTTCTAAAAGATATACTCAGATATCTTTTTTTGTGTTTAAATACTAAACTTATTTCAATATTTTTTACTCACTTTAGAAGATTTTATAATGTCTACATTGGTGAATTAAAAAATAGGTGTGTCAACCTGTCGCAAATTAAGATCATCATATATTCATATCCCTCTACGTAAGAATTAATTTAATAATAAATATTTCAGTTTTTTTTTTAAATCATTTTTCCTGATTCTTTTTAATTTGTATTTAAACGCCATCTATTTTCAAAACTGGATAAGTTTATTTCAATACTTGATGATTTTATATTAAATTATACTTATACTATCATGCATATTAAACGTAGGTAAGCAAGGTATTTATCCTTAAATTATTCACGCGATTAAGACCCGTAATATATATATTTTCTTAATGTGTACAAATCGCGAAAGTTTATCAACATTTGTAGACCAAGCAATTTTGACACTCAGAAGAAATCGAATCACAGATGGCGCCACGTGTTTTGTTTTGATATAACACGGACTTAATCTTTCATTTTTTTTAAGCAACTAACAAACATAAGTTCTAGAAAATATCACGTAGTTTATTTGTAATTTAATATTGTTTTTCATTTCTACATTCATAACATAATTACGATTCATGCAAAACAATGATAAAGGTGCCTATTGAAAGTGATTGACTAATATATAATTTGTTAAACAAAGTAAACATGTTAAAGTCAAAAATAAAAACTTGTATAATAAGTATACATTTAGAAAAATAAAAGAATTTTAAAACAACACAAAAAGAAACTCGCATACGATACACGATCCTCCGACTGCGCTCGTTGAATACCGCTACTTGTGCCAATAGACCACCTCTACCAATACAAAAACGGTTAAAATAGCTGATCTTAAGAAAATTGAAAATGTTGTGTTTAGCTCCTTATAGTTTTAGCGTGAAGTTATTGTTCCCATGGGTTACAATTGTAAATAATGTCTTATTGTGGAAAAAATTGTGAAAAACCATAGTGGTTCGACCAAACATACGTTGCTGCTCGCTCCCCATAGACGATAGCGTAATAATTCATAGTGTAAGTGATGACCTAGAGTATTTACAATAAAACTGCATTTTTTTATGAAGATCCGTCAAGTACATTATCCGTTATTGCTTAGCTCCTATGGGAAGTAGCGTGATAAATTATAGCCTATATGTTAATCCAGACTTATTAGAATACACATACAAAATTTCAACCGAGTCTGTCTGGTAGTTTTTGCGTGATGCGTGTTCAAACAAACAGACAGACAGACAGACAGACATTTCTAAAAATATAGGAATGTGTTTAAATACTCTTTTCGAACATTTCCCAATATTTTTTTCACTATGTTCGGCCATGTACAGACACGTGAAATTTACAATTTTATTATAGATATAGATTATAATACTTATAATATTATAAAGATTTGTAATTTTGCATGTAACGAATAAACTTAAAAACTACTGGGCCAATTTCAAACATTTTTTTAACATTGGGAAGCTACACTATCCTGTGGTGACATAGGCTACTTTTTATCCCTGTATTCCCAGAACTAAGCGGGAGAAACCGCGAGACGCCCGCTAGTGATTGATAAATCAAACTTCTGCCCTTCCAAAATTTAATCATGGAACTTCTAAAACTCTTGTTCAATTAGGCAGATTAATCTCTATCTCGAGTTAAATTAAAACAAAATATAGCCCTTATTACATTGAACTGTAATCATTAGAGATTAATCTTATGATAACTTATCATTCTAGTTTAATTAATAAACAGATGTCAATGTCCGGGATTGACTTGCTATATGATTTTTAAGAACTTGGGCTGACTTAGCAGATAGTTTGCTGCAAACATTTAGTGTAAGCACCGTAAGGGGATTGGCACACTGACAAGAACAATGTGCGGGGTGCGTGGCGACGGTGTCATACGCGTGGTTGCGGGAGTGCAGATCTATGTCTGTCTCTATCAGAATAACAATAAAACGTGAGAGGGTGCATGTAATAAAAATGTAGGCGCACGCATCCCGCAGCGCTGTGCGTGGCAGTCTGTCAATCCTCTTAAATGTTACAAACAAATCAAACAAATGAAGTACAGCGCCGTGTACTATAAAATTCAAAATTCTTTATTCACTTAGGTTGCAAAACAACACTTGTGATATGACGAGATTCTACATGTACATGTAATGCCAAGTTCGCAAATAGATAAAGCCGGAGAAAAGAACCTGGCAATAAAAACTCGCGGCCACTCTTTTTAAATTGCCAATATTACAATGTTTGAATGTTTATAAACTTGATAAGGGAGTAAGGTATATGTTTGAAGTATAAATAGCTCTATTTAGCTATGAGTTTGCCACATACTCTTAGCCTGGTACAAATTAAGTCTTTTCAAATTCTAAACTATTATTAATTATGTTTATAAACATACAACTCTTTATCAGACATGGTTATTTAATGACCTTTAATTACCAAATAATTTGAGATAAACTTATTTGTTATTGAGCCATTGTTACTATGGGTATTGCAGGCTTGATCTTTTGCGATAATCGACATTTAAAGTAAGGCTATAAAAAAAATAGTAGTCTTATGAATACAATAATTGCATTTTTTAACATTTGAAAAATTTGAAGTCCAGACCCAGGAGTCGAACCCGAGACTTCCGTAAGCCAAACCAGAGCTGGAATCGAATCACCTATCTGGACTATGTTACTAGACCTCAAATTTCTCTATCCTTTCATACTAGCGAGTTGGGCCCTCGCATGCAATTCAAAAATGCAATTATTGTATTTATAAAGTAATTGGCAAGAAATGCCTATAGTAGTGTTATGAACCAATATAAAACAAATAAATAAATTTAAATAAATTAAGTCCCGAAATCTATACTTATAATAAATCTGTAGTGAGGTCAATTCTGTACATGAAATATATTTCCAAAATAACTATCAGGGGGTGATTAGGGATCGATACTGATGCCAAAAATGCAATCAGTAAAATTTTTGTCTGTCTGTCTGTCTGTCTGTATAACCGTTATAGAAACAAAAACTACTCGACGGATTTTAACGAAACTTGGTACAATTATTTTTCATACTCCTGAGTAGGTCATAGTATACTTTTCATCACGCTACAATCAATAGGAGCAGAGCAGTGAAGAAAAACGGGAGAAGTTACTCCATTTTTTAAGCTTTCGTCGCGTGTGCAACCGTAATGGTTAAAGCTACACAGAAATCATGTATGACGGAAATGTTCTCCTTAAAATTATATAAAAAATATCCCACGACAGCATATGTCTATCTTTTATGGTTGACTCACAATATCACGTGTAACTCCCGATAGCTTAGTAGTTCGAAGCTTTCTGATTATATTTGTCTACTCTTACGTTTATAACACTCTCAGTCATCCCTAATTAAAAAAGTTAACATAATTAACTATTCCATAAAAAATACTAATAGAAATCGGTATAGAAACACCCAAGTAATACATGAAATACGCTAATAATAAGCCATCGCGCGTGAATACTGAATCATGCTATCTATCTATATCTATACACTAGCTTTCCCGCGCAACTTCGTATGCGTAAATTTTCCCCGTTTTTGAAACATTTCACGTCGCTACTTCGCTCCTATTAGTCGTAGCGTGATGTTATATAGCCTATAGCCTTCCTCGATAAAAGGGCTATCCAACAAAAAAAGAATTTTTCAAATCGGACCAGTGGTTCCTGAGAATAGCGCGTTTAAACAAACAAACAAAGCAAACAAACAAACAAACTCTTCCGCTTTATAATATTAGTATAGATATAATAAAATTGTAAATTTCACGTGTCTGTACATGGCCGAACATAGTAAAAAAAAAATTGGGAAATGTTCGAAAAGAGTATTTAAACACATTCCTACATTTTTAGAAATGTCTGTCTGTCTGTCTGTTTGTTTGAACACGCATCACGCAATAACTATTGGACAGATTCGGTTGAAATTTTGTATGTGTATTCTAATAAGTCTGGATTAACATATAGGCTATATCTATAAGTCTGGATTAATTTATCACGCTATTTCCCATAGGAGCTAAGCAATGACGGATAATGTCTGTAGCTATTTATCGTTATAAAACAATAACTACTTGACGGATCTTCATGAAAATTTGCAGTTTTATTGTAAATACATATAGGTCATTACTTGCACTATAAATCATTATGCTATCGTCTATGGGGAGTGAGCAGCAACGTATGTTTTGTCGAACCATTATGGTTTTTCACAATTTTTTCCACAATAAGACATTATTTACAATTGTAAGCCATGGAAACAATAACTTCACGCTAAAACTATAAGGAGCTAAACACAACATTTTCAATTTTTTTAAGATCAGCTATTTTAACCGTGTTTGCATCAGCTTAGGTGGTCTATTGGCACAAGTAGCGGTATTAAACGAGCGAGGTCGGAGGATCGACTCCCTAATTGCGAGTCTCGCGTCTTTTTGTGTTGTGTTAAAATTATTTTTACTCTTTTTTAAGTATTTTTCTAAATGTATACTTATTTATACAAGCTTTAATTTTCGACTTTAACATGTTTACTTTGTTTAACAAATTTTCATATTAATAATCACTTCCAATAGGCACCGTTATCATTGTTTTGCATGAATAATGATTATGTAATAAATGTAGAAATGAAAAGCAATATTACATTACAAATAAATAGTAATTACTTGATATTTACTAGAATTTATAAATGTTAATTGCTTAAAAAAAATGAAAGATGAAGTCCGCGTTACATCAAAATAAAACACGTGGCGCCATCTGTGATTCGATTTCTTCTAAGTGCCAAAATTGCTTACCTACAAATGTTAATAAACTTTCGCGATTTGTACACATTATGAAAATATATGTATTACGGGTCTTGATCGCGTGAATAATTTAAGGTTAAATACCATGCTTACCTACGTTTAATATGCATGATAGTTTAATATAAAATCATCAAGTATAAAAATAAACTTATCCAGTTTTGAAAATAGATGGCGTTTAAATACAAATTAAAAAGAATCAGGAAAATTGATTTAAAAAAAAAAACTGAAATTCTTACGTAGAGGGATATGATTATATGATGATCTTAATTTGCGACAGGTTGACACACCTATTTTTAAATTCACCAATGTAGACATTATAAAATAATATTTTAATCTTCTTAAGTGAGTGAAAAAAAATATTGAAATAAGTTTAGAAATAGTATTTAAACACAAAAAAAGATATCTGAGTATATCTTTTAGAAACGTTTGAATGTTGTTTGTTTGTTTAAACATTGCATTCCCGCGGTACAAACACGGACACAAAGTAGGTATACTTTAGACTCGGAAAAGATCGCTCGGGCAGGACATAACCTGCGATCATAGGGAATCTGTGGGAGTTTTTTCCATCATACCTTTATTACCTATGTATAAATTATCTTGAAGGAGCGGCTAGGTACCTCCGATTAAAAGGTCCGATTTAAAAGTGTCGGAGCCGAAGTTGGAGTCGGAGGTTTAAAATCAATCGGAATTTTCGACCTATCGGAGTCAGAATCGAAGCTCCTTAACTCAAAATTTCGCACGAGTAATTGGGCGGTTTCGAGCTTCATTTAACTCGAAACCGCCCCAGTACTCGCGTGGTGGGGGAATTTTTCAATATTAATAGTATTTGATGTGATGCAAATCACTTTTTTGTCGAGGTGTGGTCGTGGGAATTTTAATAATTTGTCTTCTAACCGTCTGGCGCCATAAACTTTGTCGCCCTCCATTTTGCTGCACTGGGCATTTGCTTGGCTTGCCCTGCCATATGTTGGGCCCTGATTAAAGCTAGGCCCAAATATCCATAGATGCCACAGAGCATTGTGGAGCATGTTTACAATATGTTTTACACAGAAGTTGAATTGTAATATAAACTACCTTAATATAAACCCAACTTCCACGCGAACGAAGTCGCGGGCACAGCTAGTATATCTAATATGTATAAAAATCGCGAAAGTTTAAGAACAATAATAAATAAATTAGCCCACCTTTTTTTAGGGCTTCTATTCAATTATGAAAATGGAATTAAATAAAATGCTCTTAAAATGTCTGCCAATTTATTTGTTTATCTATACTAATATTATAAAGCGTGTTACGCGTCGGTGTTATAGACGGACCGTCGACACCATTTATCTACGCTTTGGTGTAAGAGGCGGACCGTTGACACCATTTATCGAAGCAGTGCAGTTGCGGACCGGCACGAGGCGTCGAGTCAGCGCTACGTGATTTCCACATCTCGCCACTTCGATTTCGCAACCGTCTTTCCATAGTTGTAGTTTTAGATTTTAATAAAGAACGATTCATTCTTGGTACATACATCGACCATTTATCACTAGTTTTAGATTTTAGTTTAATGTAATTTATAATTAAATTTATTTAAGATGTATAGACTTTCTCTGCAACCTCCGGCTCCAGTTAACGTAATTGGCGCAGTCGGTAGGATATTCGCGGGCCGGTTCGCGATAATTAGGAATATCTCAAATCGATATCCGCGTTCGCGAGTCACCCGGGTGGTTTCCAAGCACCTTCAACGAATATCCGGATCTTCGGAAGCTGAAGCCAGAGGCGTATCCAGACATCGATACTGCAGAGGGGCCAACTATACACTTATTGAACCCAGACGGAACATCCGACCAGAAGAAGTAAGATGAACACCAGTGGTCTGGCAGCAATATTTGCCACTCCGCTTGACAAATAGTTGCTGTTCTTCGGGGGGAGGTGTTACGCGTCGGTGTTATAGACGGACCGTCGACACCATTTATCTACGCTTTGGTGTAAGAGGCGGACCGTTGACACCATTTATCGAAGCAGTGCAGTTGCGGACCGGCACGAGGCGTCGAGTCAGCGCTACGTGATTTCCACATCTCGCCACTTCGATTTCGCAACCGTCTTTCCATAGTTGTAGTTTTAGATTTTAATAAAGAACGATTCATTCTTGGTACATACATCGACCATTTATCACTAGTTTTAGATTTTAGTTTAATGTAATTTATAATTAAATTTATTTAAGATGTATAGACTTTCTCTGCAACCTCCGGCTCCAGTTAACGTAATTAGCGGAAGAGTTTGTTTGTTTGTTTGCTTTGTTTGTTTGTTTAAACGCGCTAATCTCAAAAACTACTGGTCCGATTTGAAAAATTCTTTTTTTGTTGGATAGCCCATTTATCGAGGAAGGCTATAGGCTATATAACATCGCGCTACGGCTAATAGGAGCAGAGTAGCTACGTGAAATGTTGCAAAAACGGGGAAAATTTACGCATACGAAGTTGCGCGGGACAGCTAGTTATGAATAAGGGTGTTAAGGTAACGGCTTAGGGCCGGTACCACTAAGGTCGTGGGTTCAAGTCCCGCCTGAGACGACTTTATTTTTCTTTCATACATTTATTATATGTATAAAAGTTAATAATGTGTCGAATAAGGAGGGCCGTGTGGTGACATTCAGATTTCCCAAACAAGGGTGTTGGAGTTACTGTTATGGGCTAGCGTGATGCTTCTCATCAGGCGCACAACCTGCTCTTCGCTGTATAAAAAAATGTGATGTGGATAGATGTAGAATTAATAATATTTAATTACCAAAGATAATTGAATGTGTATTATTAACTAGCTGTACCGCGCAATTTCGTATGCGTTAATTTTCCCCGTTTTTGCAACAATTTTCATTGCTGCTCCGCTCCTATTAGTCGTAGCGTGATGTTATATAGCCTACAGCCTTCCTCGATAAATAGGCTATCCAACAAAAAAAGATTTTTTCAAATCGGACCAGTATTTCCTGAGATTAGCGCGTTTAAACAAACAAACTCTTCCGCTTTATAATATTAGTACAGATGTGATGTGGATGGATGTAGAATTAATAATATTTAATTACCAAAGATAATTGAATGTGTATTATTAACTAGCTGTCCCGCGCAATTTCGTATGCGTTAATTTTCCCCGTTTTCGCAACATTTTTCATTGCTGCTCCGCTCCTATTGGTCGTAGCGTGATGTTATATAGCCTATAGCCTTCCTCGATAAATGGGCTACCCAACAGAAAAATATTTTTTCAATTCAGACCAGTAGTTCCTGAGATTACCGCGTTCAAACAAACAAACAAACTCTTCAGCTTTATTATCATATCAACCCTTATGATGGCCCACTGCTGGGCACGGGTCTCCCCAGTAGAACCTACTGGTATGTAGATCCTGGGGGTAATTGCCATAATCGCCACGCTTGGCGAGCGGGTTGGCGATCGCAGTAAGGCTTTAAGTACGCAGAGGACGCTGCTGCCCGTCCTCCGGTGTGAAATCCCTTAGTCGCCTTGACGACACCCACGGGAAGAGATGGGGTGGTACTATTCTTAAGCCGGTACCACACGGCACTTCAGCTTTATTATATTAGTATAGATACAAATATGTAGGTAATTAGATGCTTAAACATTTGATGCATAATTAAAACTCTCCACACTATACTTTGATGTTAAACAGCAATAGTTAAGAACCTGTGCCTATTCAAGGTGATATTTTCTCTGGGTTTAGATATTAGGAGGTCGGTCATTAATCATGTGAGGCTCGAAAACTAAATAAATCACAAAATATCACCTAAGGGGGGTTATAATAAAAAAAAACATCATTACCAACACATGGTGATGATTACCAGAGGGCAGGGGACGTCAAAAATTAGGTGAAAAAAATCACGTGGTTTATGAAGGACCCCTTTGTCATAAGCAGACCCAGGGAAGAGGATTTGGGTTCTGACGCACCCCCCCCCCCCCTCCGCCTTGTGCAGTGGAAATAGACAAAACAACAGCAACTTGTTATGGCATGTTTCTACCGCTGTAACCCCTGAAATATAATCCTGGATATATGGTGCTAGTGTTTGGTCTGGAGGCTATCGAGGCCAAATCGGCTCGCACGAGGGGGGAGTGTGCATTTCATTGATGCCGAAACATAAGTGTGAGACACTATCTGGGAGGCATTGTCTATCTTCACGTACCAAATGTAGGCGAAGACTTCAAAATGTATTAGTCTGGGGTGGCGATTCTCCATATTGCCTACCTCCCCCCTTAGGTAGGCACCTAGATTATGGCCATATGATTTATACTTATTTTTAATTTACTCAAAAATAAAAAGGAGCACAACTGCTTATTTATTTACCACCATATTGGTCAACAAAAGAATTACACCACAAACAATTGTGGCTAATAGATTAATTCATTAAACTAATTTATAATGTTAATTAATGAATGTCATCGATATATTAAGTTGTACGAATTAAACAACAGGTCATAATACTGTTAGCATTAGACGTGAAGCATGAAGCATTATTTATTAAGCCAGTATTTGGTGCCAAGTCATCATTTATAACTGACTAGCTGTCCCGCTCAACTTCATCTGTGTAAATGTTCCCCATTTTTGCAACATTTCTCATTGCTGTTTCGCACCGTTTGGTGGTAGCGTGATGTTATATAGCATATAGCCTTCATCAATAAATGGGCTATCCAACAGTGAAAGAATTTTTCAATTCCGATCAGTACTTCCTAAGATTACCATGTTCAAACAAACAAACTCTTCAGCTTTATAGTATTACAATATTTGTATTCTAAAAATACTAGTAGTCAATAAACATGATAATGCTAACCATGGGTGTCCCTAAGGGGGGGGATTTGGAAGTGTATAGATAATTGCACCATGTAAACCCCAACCTCACAAATATTAAAAAATATATATTTCCTTTTGTCACATACAATGCTCCACTTTCTTTTTTTTTAAAAAAGAAGATTCCCGCATATGGATCAAGCCCTGTGTTGCGGGGGACTTTACAAACATACAAGTCACAGACACAAAGTACACCCAAACTCGAACCAACAATTTGTGGATCACACAGTGGTATTCCGTGTGGGAATCGTGCCCACAACCTCTTGCATAGCAGTCGGACATATTTCCACTGCGCCACAGAAGCAATCAATTATGAGATCATGAGAGGTTATGGACCAAATGCGGAGGCCTTTTGGCCTCCGCATTTGGTCCATAACTTTCCCTAAAAGAATAAACTATGCAAGGTGATTTTGACCAAATCCATTCAGCAGTTTTAGCATAATCAAATAACAAACTTCTGTACATCTAAACTTTCTTATTTATAATTTTTTTTTTTTTTTTTTATAAATCACATAATGTCATCTGATCCCAAACTAAGCAGAGGTTGTACTATGTAAACCAGACAACTGATAAACATACTTAAATATTTCTAAATACATACATGTTATAGATCAACACCCAGACACAGAATAAACCATCGTGCTCATCACACAAAGTTTTATCCTGGGTGGGGATCAAACCCACAACCTACGGCTTAGCAATATTAAACATGAAAATATTATGTTACAGCAAAATGAACTGGACATGTTATTATTAAATTTCTTTAAAATATACTATATTGACTTTAACAGTCAAATTCCAAAGTAAGAAAACATAAACAATATTCTGCTTTACTAATATTGAGTGTGTAATATAATGACTTGTTATTGTAAATTATTTATTTTATTTGACAGTCTAGTTTGTTTTCATTTTTTACTTATTTATGTTTTCATCATCATCATCATACATTATAAAGGTATCAATTCATCATTATAACAAATTTTGATAGTATTTTGTGATATAAAAACCTATTCTAGCTTATCCTGCCTAGCCTAGTAATTATCTAAGTTAAACAAAAAATAAACATTAAATCTATTTGTAAGAAAAAATGAAAAACAACATAATTTATTGTTTTATGTGACTGATAGCAAGCAGCAGGCCTCTTAAGTTATACACAATAATGTATCCAAAACAAAGTTATCTAATAGTAGAAAGTTCATAACAAAGAGATAAGCCAAGTTATTGTCATACAAAAATAACAATAACTTTATGCAAATTGGCACCAAAAAATTGCATTAAATACATAACCCAAAGAGAAGGTATTTGGTTTTCAACCTTTTAGTGGCTGAATATGAGCTACCTTGATAAAAAAATACAATAAAAAAGTCAGTACCTGGATGTGTTTGGCTGTTGTGAAGGAGTTACATCAGTGTAAAGCAGAGTTATTTCCCATCCATTCTGAGGATTCCTCAAGAAATATATTCTCGTTTTCCCGTTCCCCAGTTTCCGAAAACTTATAGCCAATGGTACCATCGCAGAGAGACATGATAACTCCTTTCGTAAATCATGAACTGCCTGCCGAACTTCCGCCCAGGTGTAACGTTGCGAAGGAGGGCGAATATATTCCCCATATGCAGCCCCGTCTCCAGCCCCTCTCACTTCCATAATATCAGTTTCCATTAATCTTTGCCTTACTGAAAATCAATTCTTTTCCGTACGCAAATTTTTATTCATGATGTAACAAAGAACGATTTTTATGTGCACTCTTACACATGTGCATTCGACTAGTTAAATGAATATATAAATGGCAATCTCATTATATTTTGGTAATAATGTTTAACTGATTTTTGTTTCACTAAAAATAGGGCCAACACACTCGTTTTTTGACTTTAAGTTGTCTTGCCAAATGGTCGCTGACCGATCGCTATTTTACTATGGGAACGAATACCCAATTCAATATGATTGTGTTCCTTAGTAAAATGAGAAAACATACTCTATCTCATTCTAATTACATGTACTAGAATGAGTAAGAAATATAATAATTTATCATCTGTTAGTGATTGATAGCGAAAGTGAAAAACTGGTGAGATTTTCGTGTGGCATGTGTTCAGATATCCTGCCAGTGAGCTATTATTATAGGACGAAAAAAGTAAAACATAGAAATTGAGTAAATTAGAACAAAAGCTTTATACTAAAAGCTAAAATAGAATTAATTTCGGTTTCTATACAAAAATACTTACATATTTTTATTTAGAATACTTTTTAAATTCTCAAGAAATCAAGCTTGTATCCGAACTAAGAAAATTGTAGACCAAGACAGCTACGTTCAGAACATTGTGTTAGAAAGAGGTTACAAAATAATTGTAAATTCATTAAGCGATAAATATAAATTATTTTATATTTTGTTCTTGCTTGATTAATATTTTGGTTTTATCTTCTTTTTATAAATCCATTTGGATCAATCTCAAATTATCGATTGGATGACAATAATTAAAAAAGTAAAAAATCAGTTAAACAAGTGGTAACACTAAAAATAAATAAAATTTTAAATGAATTCTTATAGTAATTCATCCATTACATAATAATCTGGAACAAAATTAAATTTTGAGAACAAAACCATTATTTTCATAAATATTTTGTCAATCAATAAATGAGAACAGGATATGACCTTTGTTTAACTACTGCAGTTCCGGCAACAATTGCCGCCGTACTGTCAATCGTCAAAACATGTCGCTGGAGCTGACGCGTCGATCTCTATAATTTCTTTACCGATTTACGCTCCGCAAAAATGGCCCCAATGTTTAATGTGATACGGACTTGTGGTGTATTAATATACTTATTATTTTATGTGTATGCTGTTGATAATAATGCGTCCAAACCACGGATAATTTCGTTAAAACTGGACAGCAAAATATGTGATGCGCACAGTTGTAAATATTTACTAAATATAAAGGGTGGTGAGTTTCTCGGGCATTATTCATGGAGATTAACTCCCGCAGAAGCCCTTGAGGAAGATAATTGTGTCCTTTACCCTAATTATGACATAAAGGAGGTGTTAAATACAGAATGGTTGACTAAACTTGAAATCGTTGTGCCTGTTACGGATGTAAAATTATATTTTTGTTTGTTAAATAATAGTGCAAAAAATAGTCCGTTCGGTGGAAAGTGGGTGCATCAAGGTGTTAAATACTTCTTGGATACAAAAAGCGAGAATATCGGCCAGTTGTGAGTATTTTTTGTTAAACAACTTTCCCCTTACTGTGTGTATAATATTGTTTTCAATCTATTTATTTGCTCATTCGCTGCACGCTTAGTTTAAAAGTTATTTAGAATCATTTTATTAGTATTTTATCACAAAAGGCTTATATAAATCCTTTATTACCTAAATTAGTAGTAAGTATTTTAGTATTTTTGTACTACTTAAAAAATATTTAATATTACTGTCTGCTTTTGATTTTGCATCTGTTTCTATGTCATCAAATGACTTAATTACAAACAATGGAGCAATAAAATAATAAATTAAATACAAGGTTTTTGTTGGGTATAAATTTGTTGGTTGTTTATTAACAGATGTTTATAGAAATAAATCTTTGTTTTTATGCCACTAAGTTTCCATACATGGGGTGTAGCAAAGGACCCCCTTTGCTACACCCCGACCACGCGGGGGAACAAGGTGTGCCTAATGCTAAATATATTTTTAGGCACTAAAAATATATTTAGCCTTTTTTTTCCTTTTTTCTCAAACTATTGAATAACATGGATTTGGCATGGCAAACAGAAACAAAATATTTTTTTTAGTGTCCCCCCGCCCCCCCTTTTAATACACCTTGACCCCCTGCACACAACCATTACTTCACAGTGTTAAATACTTCTTGGATACACAGTGTGCAAGAGTGCACAACAAAATAAAGTCAAATATTTGTTCTTACTTAAGTTACATTATAAACGCCATAACTATGATAATACGAAATACCTCGTTTTTCCTCGTAAAATCAAGATCTTTTTACTGGTTACTTATTATTAAGACATATTGTTAAATTTCCTTACATCATCTTTTTTGTTCTGGGGGCATTCATTAATTACGTGAGGTTGGCAAATCTCACGATTCTCACTTTTTTTTTTTTAATTCGCAAGGAACAGTCTAAAACTGTATTAAATTTATTAAAAATATTTTTTTTAAAGATAACTAGCAATGCTGGATTTTGGACATTACTGTTAACCAAAGCTAAGCTAAATTACTTGTGTTAGGAGTGGGTTCACTTCAGCAATATAATGTGTAGGATACGAATCTGTCGTGGATTCAAATCCTACTCATTATACCTCTATATTGTGAGTTCATTGCTAACCCCCATATGGCATGCCTCACTCCAGCTGGCTGCAAACTTCTGGGTCTTAAAACTTAAGTTTTAAAAAACTTTGTTATCTGTTCTGAACATCACAATAGTAATAAAAATAGTAATAACCTCTCTGTCCTTCTTTCTGCTCTCTAGGCATGTGAATGAATGAGTCAGGACTTTCATTGTTATATAAGACTGTGAGTGTACTCAGCATCATTTTATGGGGGCATAGCATAGCATTTTGGGGGGTGGCACAATTGAAAACCCCAGCCAAATGTGTACTGTGTACCTTCCTTTTCCCAATTTTGGGCAAATCTTCCCGTGGGTTTCGCCTATGTATCAGCATTCGGCTTCGCCCACATTATGTGTCAACCTAAGGCGCCAAATGGTATCAAGAGGCTCTAAATCGATAATCTTTGCTTAATACTTAGTCGCTATCGACTATCTTCCCCGTCGTACGGCGACTCACACTTGACCCATATTGGAGTGCCAAAATTTGATCTTCCTCCAATCTACATCAGGTATTTATTTATTTTAAGCTTTTATTTTATCCGTCAATATATACTTATATTGTTGTAAGGGGTAATCTCTGGATCTACTGAACCGATTTTGAAAATTCTTTTGCCAATAGAAAGCCTGTTATTTGTGAGTGTCATATCCATCCATACTTCCGTACTAATAATATAAATGTGAAAGTAACTCTGTCTGTCTGTTATGCTTTCACACTCAAACAGCTAAACCGATTAAGATGAAATTTGGTATGGAGACTGTTTGAGTCCCGGGGACGGACATAAAATAGTTTTTATCGCGATAACCGACATCAACGGGACCACGCGGGACATCAACTACTCGGGCGAAAGCTAGTAGGCTATATAACATCACGCTAAGACTACTAGGAGCGAAGCATCAATGAAAAATGTTGAAAAAACGGGAAATGACGAATATGAAGTTGCGCTTGTCAGCTAGTTATTGTATATCATAAAAAAATTGTTGGGTAAAATACTAGCATAGTAGGATTTCCTATGTCTTTGATATGCAGTAAGTAACAACTAGGAAACTTTACCCACAATAGAGAGATATAATTCGTATATTTTTAGGGTTCAATACCTAAAGGGTAAAAAAGGAACAGCAAACTTTTTCAGAGTTCACGCACAAAAATTATGTTATTTTGTAGTCTCGTGCGTAGCATTTTGGAATACTGTAGTGTTGTCTGGCGTCCACATTTTGCCGTCCACTCCTTGAGAATAGAAAGGGTTCAAAAAAGATTCTTGAACTACTTGGGGTTCGCAATCGGAGGCAGAGAGAGGCAAATGTCTTATATCGAAAAACTGTCAAATTTTAAGATGTCTAATTTTAACTGTCAAAGTTTCTCGAGACGCGTAGGGACATTTTAGATTTAAGATTCCTTAATAAAATTTTTAGAAATAAAATCGACTGTCCCCAACTCTTGTCCAAGTTCTCTCTTCGGGTTCCCCGAAGGCCACCGCGTAAACCAGTAACGCCCCTGGTTCCACCCTTTCGTAGAACTAAGTTTGGAGCAAGTTCGCCTGTTCCTAGATTATGTCCTGTACCTTCACACAGATGGTCAGTTCACACTCATCCGGAATGTTAACATCTCTCTCGACAAACCTAATCCTAAATTATATCTGGTTACAGAAGGCCTTTAGTGGAACCATGTTAAGTTTTTGAATGCATTCAAAAATAGAACTTACTATAGTTTCAAAATTAAATTTTACTAATTTTATTTGTACATAATTTTTTTTTTTTTTGTAAAGTACTGCATGTAGTGTTTACCTATAATTAGATATACTACTAGACAGTTTAAATTTTGACAGATTATGTATTTTTGTTGCCGCTCTAACAGCCAATACTAAAAAATAGAATTAAATAAATGTTTATAGGGCTCCCATACAACAGACATGTTTTTTTTGCCGTTATCTATACTACTAATATTATAAAGCTGAAGAGTTTGTTTGTTTGAACGCGATGATCTCAGGAACTACTGGTCCGAATTTAAAACATCTTTTACTGTTGGATAGCCCATTTGTCGAGGAAGACTATAGGCTATAAAACATCACGCTACGACCAATAGAAGCGGAGCAGCATTGAAAAATGTTGCAAAAACGGGGGAAATTTACGTATACAAAGTTGCGCGGGTCAGCTAGTTATAGATATACGGAACCCTTCGTGCGCAAGTCCGACTCGCACTTGGCTAGTTTTTTTTTAAGTTACTACTACTATCGTTACGTATTTTATTGAAGGCAGAATCGTTAGGGAAGTGGCTGGCAGAGTGCCAACAGCTCTTAACTTTAGGAGATGGGATATAAAAGACATTATACTGAGAACCAATATTGATTTGAAAGTTTGGGTGAAATTAACAAGAATTCTGAGGTGGTATCATAGTGTACTATGCGTTTCAAATGAGAAGATAATCGCGATCGCGTCAACTTCACTCTGTACTTGTCAAAATTGTGCCGCTAGCAACAAAAACTCCCAAGTCGGGTGAAGTACGTATGTGTAGTGTGTAGGTAATGGAACGAACGTAATATTTATTTTCTTTGAACTATGTAGGCACCTACCTAACATTTTTCCTTATTATATTTTATATTAGTATTCTTAATTATTAAATAAACACGAAACAGAAATAAGTAAATAGGCAAAATATAAGAATATTCTACACTTCAGTGGCATTTCAGTCAGACGTAATATTTTTTTACTTAAAACATAATAAATAGTAAAATACAGTGCTTATAAATAGTTCATTAGAGTACAGTACTCCAAAAGTAATAATGCGCATAGAAATCTTCGGAAATCTTCGTCATTGTTCGGCAACGGTCGTATTACCCGAGCGTCGAAAGACGATATTTATATAGAGTGGTTAAGAGCAATTTCTCTATGCCTAATTTTATATATTATGTGTTTTGTGCTAAAACAGATTTGATTTACCTGTAACGAAATTTGATTCGATAATTCCATGTAAGTAAATAGCGAAAACGCTACAATCATTGTTGGAGTGATTAGTTTTCAAGTGTCTTACCGAAGTTGGTGTAATTATGGAGGAAAAGGTTTAAATAACATAAGGTTTTATTAGAAGGAGAAAAAAACGTTTTCAAATAGAGGTTTACATAAAATATAATCAAAATCTCAGTTCAAATTTGTTTACAGCACTAATCATTCCAGAAAAATAATACAATTATAAAAAAATTAATCAGAATCGAGGAAGACCTCTATTCCCGACATCGCAGATTCATCAGAAGTTTCATTATGCTCTTGTTCATTTACACTTTCCTCACTGCTATCACCTGTGTAAATAATCAGTTTATCGGAATAACTATCGATTCTTGGCTCAAATTTTCTATATTCATCTTCGCATTGAACCGCATGATCAGAAACTTTTTTCCATTCTTCTGGTCCTATTTTATTGATTTTTTCTAATATAGCATCTTTAACTGACGTCACAGTCATTGCAATATTTCTCTTGGCCACGTGTTGCTTTATTTGGGACCAAATATTTTCAATAGGGTTAAAATCGGGATGATATGGTGGCAATCGTATAATTTTATGCCCATGTTCCTCCATTATACGGTCAATGGCAAATTCTGTGTAATTTTCTTTGTATCTTTGTATAATTTTATACAAATCGGGTTTCAGTTTCTTTGGGTCATGCGGAATGTTGTGTTGTTGTAACCAAGCTGTCATTTGTGGTTTAGATGTGTTTGAGTTTGGTGGTTTCACAGACAGCTTATTATGATATGGGGCGTTGTCTATTACCAACACACTATTAGGAGGCAAGTTGGGAATCAATTGATTGCGTAGCCAAGTTTGATAACGTTCCGCGTTTATTTCTTTATGATAGTCACCTTCTGAGTCGACACATTTATGTAACATTAGAGCCCCTGGGACGAAGCCTTTTTCATTGCCTGCGTGTACAATAATTATTCGCTCTCCTTTGGAAATGGGTTGTTTGATACCTTTTTTGTTGCTATCTTGCCAAGTTTTACCCTTAGTATGTGATGTGTGCACATACGACTCGTCCATAAATACTATGTTTCTACCAGAACTCCTCAGCTGTTGTATTTCTCTGAGATATTTGATCCTTTTTAGGCGTATATCATGTTTTTCCATAAGTAATTGTCTGTTATTATCAGTTTTCAGAAACCTAAACCCCATGTCTTTCAAGATCAACCTTAAAGTCTCGGCACAGCCTTTGAAATTAATAGCTTCGATCAACTTTATTCTTAAATTATTTACAGTTGGGAGTTCTTTCAGCGTCAATTGAAAATTGTATATCATATTACGAATAACACAGTAGTCGAAATCATCAAGTACCAGCCGAAATCTACTTTTAGGTCTTCCTTTTTTCGGTGTAGAAAATTTCTTTGATTGATTATGTTTTTTTTCGTTTAAGATATTACTCAAAGTTCGTCGCGAAATTCCTGTAGCTTTTGTAACACGGTCTTGAATTTTTTTAAAATAACCATCATGGTCTCTGTTGAAAACATTGGCTTCATTTAAGAAATAAAGGTACACATTAAATACCATTTGCCGTGCTTGTGAATTAAGCGGTTTTCCACGTTTAAATTTATCCATTTTGGAAGAATTCGTCTGAAAGAAAATGGCATGGGCAGAGTTAGGTATATATTTTTTATGCATGTTTATCTATTTATTTAATTTAAATAAATCTCATTTTTTAAATGTTTTTCTAGTACTTAATATGTATTTAATGTAGGTATTTTATTTTTTTAATATTAAAAAAACGTGAAATATGTTATTTATTTTCCTTTTTTCAAAATATACTATTTAAATCTGAATAAGCTAATTAATGTTGAAATTATATTTACCAAGAAGGGTGTGTAATAGCAGCTCTATATATTTCCACAAATAGAGAACACGTGCAGTCACTACCAATATATAAAGACGACTGACAGACATTTCGCTGACCGGCGACAGCTGCCGAACGCCCGATTTGTTTTCGATTGTGCACACATGATATTGACTCCTATCTCTTTTAAACAAGGTGCAAAATGCAAATGCCTTGTTTAGGGCTCTTACGATTCCATGATTCGAGTGTTTCCGGGAATACGACAATTAGCGAAGATCTGCATGTGCATTATTAATTTGGGAGTACTGTAGGTAGGTATACTTCTGTGTAATAGTAATGACACCTTTTTACAATTCATTTTATTGCTGACCTTACGTTACATAATGAAGTTGCAGTCGTATTGCGAAACAAAATATCATCATGACAGTTATCAACTCATTTGAAACGCATAGTAATCGACATTTTTTTGTATTATACAACTGTCTCCCGAGGTTCCGCTCGCGTGCATATAGATCGCAATAAAAAATCGACCAATTTTCTCACAATTATAACCTTTTTAACCATTGTTATATATGTTTTAACATACTTTAATTAGCTTCATACGTATGTTAGTATGTAACGAAATTTTCGAACGTGTTTTTCACCCACTTTAGAACGTCGGATTTAATTGAAACTTCGCACACTTATAATATAGTATAATATCTTGGGACAACTTACACAACGCTATCTGATCCCAAACTAAGCAGAGCTTGTACTATGGCAACCAGACAACTGATAAACATACTTATGTACATATTTTTTTACGCTTAACTGTATTTTCATAATAAATCATTATTTTTAAACTTGTAGAAGATTATTTTTTTCTTTTTAGTACAGCTATTTACAGAAGCGTGTTTTTTTAGTTTTTTAAACAATTTTTTTGTTTTTACGCTTAACTGTTTTATCATAATAAATCATTTTTTTTCAAACTAGTTGAAGATTATTTTTACTTTTTAGTACAGCTATTTACCAACAGAATCGTGTTTTTTTTAGTTTTTGAACTATTATTTATTTGTATGTCTATGGTTGTATTATATCTAAACAAAGGCCGGAATATAAAGCCCGGACGCTAAGACCTAAAAGATCTATTGTGATGTCTCCTTCTTCCTATAAAGGATATCCTCAAGGTAGTCTGACCATGAAGTCGGCTATGCGTCTCGGTGGAGAGGCGAAGTGTCCTTCAAGGTGGCTTCTGATGTGGTGGAATTACCTCCATGATAATAATAATAATAATAAAAATGATTTATTCACTTTGGAAGCAAAATACTACACTTGTGAAAAGTCGATTCTACATTTACTGGTAATGCCTGTTCGCAAACAATAGGTAAAGCCCATGAAAAGAAAGATACTAAAATAATAAATGCAAAGGCTCGATGTATGGATGGATGTTGGTTATTGGATCATGCCAAAATTGGAACACGGCTGAACTGATAGCTTCCCAAACATGTTTTTATTATGACGACGATATACGAAATTCAAAACTGGCGAAGTTTCATGTAAACTTACAACCACTATTGTACCCCCTTAAGGGATGAATTTTCAAAAATCTTTTTTTTTATCGGGTTGCATTGTCACTCCTTGAAAAGAGTGCGAAGTTTCAATTAAATCCGACGTTCGGGAGTGGCTGAAAAACACGTTCAAAGATTCCGTTAAATACTAGCATTATGTATGAAGCTAATAAAAGCGTGTTAAAAAACTTGGTTTTTAGGGTTCCGTACCCTAAATGGCAAAAACGGAACCCTTATAGTTTCGTCATGGCGGTCTTCACTTTACTACGGTACGGCACTTTACTCAAAGACTACACAATGAATATTGATAGACTAGCTGTCCCGCGCAACTTCGTCTGCGTAAATTTTCCCCATTTTTGAAACATTTCTCATTGCTGCTCCGCTCCTATTAGTCGTAACGTGATGTTATATAGCCTATAGCCTTCCTCGATATATGGGCTATCCAACAAAAAAAAAATCAAATCGGACCAGTAGTTCCTGAAATTAGCGCGTTTAAACAAACCTCTTCCGCTTTATAATATTAGTATAGATTAAACTATTAAACTTAGTGAAAAGGGAAGTAGTAGCCGCTAATTAGTTAAAGCTAAATAATAAAAATGAATATTTTTAGGGGGGGGGGGGCACTCCATACATGTAAGTCATGTAACATAAGGCTGGCACATCATTCGGCAGGTCGTTTAAAAACATTTTAGGTATTTTTAATAAACTTTTTTGATAGAGTGAATATTTTTGGAAATAATCGCTCCTAAAGTTACTGTGTGACCCTTACCTTTTGTACTGTGTGACAAAAAAACGATGAAAAAATCACAAAGGATTTCGGATATAAGTAGGTACTGTTATTGAGTTATTGCCGAAAAACTGCGTTTCTCAACAAAAGGGCGTAAGTGCCATGAACATACGCTCTTCTGCTGATATAATTATTCAAGGCTGCGGAACCCTACACTGAGCATGGTCCGAAATGCTCTCGCCCGGTTTTTGTATATCAATTTTGTAGTCAGCAGGTATACATTTATGTAGTCTAGTTTACGCGAATCGACGCGGACGGAAAACTCAATAATACGAATCAGGAAACGCATTCCAACGATTACGGCTACAATCATATCATCAAGGCACATCGCAGTACTGTTGGTAAGTACGTGAATTAATAGGCATTGGCTCGTTACCTTTTTACTCGACTGCGTCAACAGGAGGGTAATTTTTCGGGCATGCAAATGCTCAACAGCACAAACGGTACACGGACTACTTCTCCACCTATCACCTGTTTTTGTCACTCAACCATTTACCACACATCTGAAATACTCCAGAGTAAAATCAATGTTTCTCTGTCAGTTTTAGGGCCTAACGCCTAAACCTCACAATAAACAGCGATTTTACTTCAGTAATAGTCTGTGGGTGGTTAAGGTTTAATATATTACCTATTTACAAAACTGATATTACTTTATGTAAAGACTTAAACTGGCTTGTTGGTCTAGTGGTTAGTGACCCTGACTGCTAAGCCGGAGGTCGTGGGTTCGATCCCCATCTATACTAATATTATAAAGCGGAAGAGTTTGTTTGTTTAAACGCGCTAATCTCAGGAACTACTGGTCCGATTAAAAAAAAAAAAAATTATCGAGGAAGGCTATAGGCTATTATAACATCACGCTACGAACAGCAATGAAAAATGTTGCAAGAACGGGGAAAATTTACGCAGACGAAGTTGCGCGGGACAGCTAGTCTATACTATATTTATACTAATATCATAAAGAGGAAAGATTTGATAGTTTGTTTGTGTTGAATAAGCTTCGAAACTACTGGACGGATTTGAAGAATTCTTTCATCGTTGTGAAGCTACACTAACCCCGGGTGACATACCTACGCTATTTTTTATCCCTGTATTCCCACGGGGACGGGACTACGCGGGTGAAACCGCGAGGTGTCCGCTAGTCATTTTTAAAGGTGCTTTATAAAAAAAAACCTAAATTTAAACTTTAATGAGCGTGGAGCGCTTTGTACACAAAAAGAGCTTTTTTATTTTATCTACTAGCTGACCCGCGCAACTTCGTCGGTGTAAATTTTCCCCGTTTTTGCAACATTTCTTATTGCTGCTCCGCTCCTTATTTCTCCACTATTTAATGGATGTTATTATACAAATAAACCTTTCTCTTCAATTACTCTATCTATTAAAGAAAACCGCATTAAAATCCGTTGCGTAGTTTTAAAGATTTAAGCATACATAGGGATATAGGGACAGTGAAAGCGACTTTGTTTTATAATAAGTAGTGACTAGCAATTTGAGTCGCATATTACCGTGACCCAAAATGCTTCATGTAACCACGGTCGGTGAGTCGCCCTTTTGCGACTTGGTTGATACAGTGCCGTTTGTCGCAAATACCGTGATGATCGAACTATTTAAATACTTATTTGTTACGGAACCCTGAGAGCGCGAGTCCAACTCGCACTTGGCCTTACAAATACCTACAATAATTGCATTTTTGAAAGATAGAAAAATTTGAAGTCCAGACCCAGGAATCGAACCCGAGACTTCCGTAAGCCAAACCGGGGCCAGAAGCGAACCACCTATCTGGACTATGTTACTAGACCTCAAATTTTAAATGCAATTACTGTATTTGTAAAGTAATTGGCAAGAAATGCCTATAAAAATTACTTCGCACTTGGCCGTTTTAATATTAATAAAATTTTAATTTATTTTAAACTAGCGGACGCCTCGCGGTTTCACTCGCATAGTTCCCGTTCCTGTGGGAATACAGGGATAAAAAATAGCCTATATCACCCGGGGTTAGTGTAGCTTTACAACGATGAAAGAATTTTTCAAATCCGTCCAGTAGTTTCGAAGCCTATTCAAAACAAACAAACAAACAATCAAATCTTTCCTCTTTATCTACACTAATATTATAAAGAGGAAAGATTTGTATTTTTGTATGTAACGAATAAACTCAAAAAGTACTGGACCGATTTTAATAATTATTTTTTTGTTGGATAGCCCATTTATCAAGGAAGGCTATAGGCTACATAACATCGCGCTACGACTAATAGGAGCGGAGCAGCGACGAGAAATGTTGCAAAAACGGTGAAAATTTACGCATACGAAGTTGCGCGAGACAGCTAGTAATATTAATATAGAAGTATAGACAAGAAACAAAATTTACTTTCTAAATTCAAATCTTTTGTTAGTTCCAGTTTAATAATTTCACAATTAGTTCAACGACAACATTTTTCCAATATTACGAGTTCCTCCATCGTACATCTACTTTTGGCAGAATTGTCGGCACCGGCATAGATGCCATAAAAAAAAAAAAATACGTCTGACGTGAACGTGTTGCCAGACCCGATTTTATTTTTTTAAACTCCTGCTCCTATACATGCATAGATATATTATGCGGTATAGATTGTGAAGAATACTTCATTCGAAGCCGGCACGTGTATAGTGGGTAGTTAATAAAAATCATAGATTTATACACATATTTACGCATAGGCCTTCAAGTCTGGATGCCAATGCCAAACGATAAGGCAGCCATATTAAGGTCATGGGGTCATGGGGGGGATGGAGGGGGTACAGGGTGGTAGACTACGCATAGTTCAATCACCTATATAGGTCGAAATAACAAATATTCGGCGACACGACGACGGGAAACTTGGAAACATCGATTTTTGCCATGAATACTTATTTCTTCTTATTATTACCCGACTGCGGAGGGTAATGTGTTTGACATGTATGTATGTGGGTTCCTTTGTGACACTATACAGGGTGTAAAAGAAAGGTGTGGTCAAATTTCAACAGCGGATAGGGTATGTTATCTGTATTGCACCTACCAAAATTCAGTAAGTAAAAAGTTTTTGTCAAAATTCAGTAGTTTTTTTTTGTTTTAAGTTTTTTTTTTTAACTTAGTTTTTTTTTTTTAAAGATATCTAGCAATGTGGGATTGAGTCACACAATACTAGCAATCTTGTTAACCCCACCAGCTAAGCTCAAAGGCTTGTGTTAGGAGTGGGTTCACGTCGGTAGTATAATGGGTAGGATTCGAACCCGCAACCTCACGATTACGAGACCGATGCCTTAGCCATTAAGCTACCGCCGCTTATGTAGTGAAAGGCGTATAGCATAAGAATTATACCTCCCCTGGTACAAAATTCGATTGGATTATTATGGCATAGAACTTTTCAAGTCATACTTTTTTTATTAATAACTTTTTCATTCATAAATAAACAAATGAAAAAATAATCTAAAATTTTTTTAGGGTATTCCGATTTTGATAAAATTAGGTACGTATGTGCACTCAGTATATGACCACACCTTTCTGTTACACCTTGTATATACCTTAATGGTTTCTGACGTCACTTGGGGTTCACACTGAAAACCAGCGCTGTGTTGTGGCTCATGCCACAACAGTGCATTTAAGCTGAGTGGAAACCTCGTTTGCCGCATATACGACGTGCAAGTACCTACTTATTTCTATTTTCTTTTGTTTATAACTATTTATTATACGGGAATTAACACGCATTGTTTACCTTAAAATTGCTTGACGTTTCGACCAGGTTGCACCGGCCGTGGTCACAAGCGGACTGTCGCAGCGATGTTAAGACTCCGTCAGGATGATGAATCTTCATCTACCCTCACTTTTTTATTTCTCGAAAAGTTAGGATCACTGCACACTACACTGATTTTGTCCATGTTAACCGACTGCGCACTAATACAAGGTTGTGTTTCACGAATCACTGGATTCCGCGTCAAGCAATTTTAAGGTAAACAATCCGTGTTAATTCCCGTATAATAAATAGTTATAATTGTATCTGTGACAAATACACGATTTTTTTTCTTTCTCTTTCTTCTTCTTCTTCTATAGACCAAACGCGTGGACCGATTTTGATGATTCATACGCCAATCGATTCGTATTAATCTTGCGATCGTCACTAAAGACATGACAGCAATCGAAATTCAAAATGGCGACAGCCAGACGCCATATTGTGACAGAGAAAAAAATTAAATCAACAAACTATGTCATGTTGGGTATCATCCTGTAGGTATTTTAAAATCATGATGAGGTTTCTTAAATAATTTTTCATTTAAAATTACTGTTTGGGATGTACCTATAGCGATTTAAAATTTGTTACCAAGTATTTTCACTCAAATATTCGATAGTTACAGTTATTACGTTACGTCTTAAAACTAAGCACTATACATTATTAAATAAAATAATAAATTAAAAAAATCAAAAGACTAAATAAGAAAAAATATTGAAACAAGATATTATATTTTTTTAACTTTTATTTTTATTATTTAGCTATCAAACTAACTAGTGGCTATTACAAGACACCTTTTCACCAAATTTAATCAATATTCATTGGATAGTCTTTCAGTAAAATGCCTGTGAAATACGGACGGACAGACGGGACATGACGAAACTATAAGGGTTCCGTTTTTGCCATTTTGGCTACGGAACCCTAAAAAAATGAGTTGGTAATACTAATTATAACAATGTAATGCATAATCGCATCTCTAATTCTCTTGGTTTAGTTAGTTACCGCCCCCGACCCCCGCTTCCTGTCACCATTTACTTCCTAAAAATACATCTACGCAACCACTTGTCGCCTAGTTCAATCCAGCCAAATTACATTGAGACAACAACTGTAAATACCCCCCCCCCCCGCCCCTCTAGGAAAAATAAGATATGGTCGACCTCCCCTAAATCGTCTTACGTAATAACTAATAAATCAATGGCGCCAAAACTATAGGCTGGTCTCAGTAACTTATCTATCGTTAACTAGAGATCAGTTAAAATGCTAACTCACTGCTACTCTCTTTAAATAAATGTTAGCTTCGTTACTATCTATACTAATATTATAAAGCTAAAGAGTTTGTTTGTTGGTTTGCTCAGGAACTACTAGTTCGAATTAAAAAATGTTTTAGCGTTGCATAGCCCATTTATCGAGGAAGGCTATAGGCTACATAACATCACGCTACGACCAATACGAGCGGAGCATCAATGAAAAATATTGCAAAAACGGAGTTGCACTCGTCTAATAGTTAGTCTATAAAATGATATCCAAAAATAACAACTAGCTATAATGTGCCCAAAACAACGACCATATAGCCACTAGACACCGCATAACGGGCGCTGTAATTCGGCCAACACATCAGTTTATTTTCACTGATGTAGTTCGCCGCATCAAATGTTCTCATCAGTGTCGACCACATATGTGATCCGTAAACACTACTGCATAATTATGGTTTAAATCGTGAAATGAAGTATTTATATGGCCAGTTGCACGATAAAATGATGTGGAAAAAACAGCAGTACCTCAAATCTCCGGAAAGACGGCATAACATTTCATCGGTAAGTTATTAAAACATATATTTTAATTAAACTATTTTTTTCAAATAATTCTTCGGAGTTCATCTTATACTGGACATTTTACATAAGTGAAATAAAACAACCTTACGAAAGCGAACGCGTTGATGTCTTTCATAGATGCCATCTCTTTCTTTCCTACTTAAATTCTACACTATCTCTTACCTGCACAAATGTGTATCGACCGTCTGTTAAAAATCATAACCGCGTAATTAACAACTCGCGCTATCAGTGAAAAAGGTTGTTTGTTTTTATAATGTAAAGTAAAAAGTTGTTTTAAGTGTGCAAACACCTAAAAATTCTAATCGACAACTGACAACTATTTTATTTATTAAGGACATAATTATATTCATTTAAATATACAAATATTAATGACTATGAATGCAATATTGTTACGGCTAGATTATTTAATTAATTTAATTAATTCTAGGTACCCAAAAGATCCTACCATAAAATATATTTGGATCAAGGAAACCAGACGAGACAATTGGTTTGCATCAAGATTGTTAACAGAACCTTACCTTACCTACTACACGCCTTTTTCGGGTCGGACAGGGATTTAATTACCACGTTGTATATAAACTATAGTTCATGTAAGATTATATTTATTTAAGACATTAACCAATATGTAATCGTTAAAACCAATAAATTATCATCATTATTTTATATTCTTTCTTTTATTGTGTGAAATTTCAAAGTATTGTTTAATTCTTAATTCTTTAATGTAAAAAATTAAAATTATATAAGGTATAATATTTTTGTAGTTCATTAATACCTATCCCGTCCTTACCATATGTATCTACGTCCTAATACATATTATGGTAACGACATAGCCATTTTAAAATATAAGATACTAATATCAACTATGGAAAAATATTAAGTACATATTTAAAAAATGTCACTTACTAATTATTTATTTAGTTCAATCATGATGTACTAGTGATGCATGACCTTGTCTAAACCAATCAGATTGCAGCGTCCCGCTTCCTCATACCTCGGCTAGTTGCCCGAAATGATTTGATGCAAAATATCGAACAATAGGCGTCTAGGGGCTGTATGGTCGTTGGCCCAAAACATGCGTCTGTCGACACACGTGAACATTTCACGTGCTATGCGCTGGCGCAGTTGGCCTGATTAAAGTGCTGGCGAAGAGCCACAGTTTTATGTGTTACTAGCTGTCCCGCACATCTTTGTCTGCGTACATTCCCCGTTTTTGCGACATTTCTCATTGCTGCTCCGCTCCTATTTGTTATAGCGTAATGTTATATAGCCTACAGTCTTCCTCGATAAATGGGCTATCTAACAGTGAAAGAATTTTTCAATTCGGACCAGTAGTTCCTGAGATTACCGCGTTTAAACAAACAAACTCTTCAGCTTTATAATATTAGTATAGATGTAGTATTGTGTTACTATGTGGTATAATATTATTGTACTTGGCATAGGTCCGTGATATTTTTCCAGCTTGGGAGGGGCAACGTCGAGTTCTCAGTGGTCGGAAGTGGCCTCTCGTTGCCGGCCGGCGTTCTGCCCATGGTCCGGAGTGAGGGGTCGTGGAATGCGGTCACATCCTTCTGCGAGGACATCATCTCGCAGAAGGAGGCGGCGGAGCGCGTCAGGGAAGAGAGCTCCCTGGCGGATCTGCTCCGTCGCTGGCGAACCGGGCGGCGTCGGTGCATACACTAGCGCCTAATACCGCCTTAGATGGGGCTGCGGGCAGGTACTGGGTAATTTACCCCGCTCGCGGCATTCCGTGGAGGTATCCAGGGGCCGCATAGGTGTGAAATGCCCGGAACGTAACAACATCGCATCCGGGCATTGCCACTGGGCGGGCCGCCGACGGTATACCAAATTCCGGCGGCCCGTTCATGAAGGTGGCGAGCGGTACTCGGGATTTTTAGTGGGTGCATACCCCATCTTCTTCCCCGGAAGTGGGGGTGTTCGTCAGGATTTTTTTTCCGGAAAAATAAATTCCGTGTTAGGTTGTCGCCGAAGATATGTCAAGTTCTGGCGGCCCGTCCGTTAAGGTAGCGAGTACCTACTCACCGAGCGCTGGAAGTACCTATGTATTGGGCATTTTTTTAGGCAAACGCTCCCTACGACCAATAGGAGTGGAGCAGCAATGAAAAATGTTGCAAAAACGGGGATAATTTATAGCGACGGGAGCCTAATGGCTAAGGCATCGGTCTCATAATCGTGAGGTCGTGGGTTCGAATCCTGGCCATTATACTACCGACGTGAACCCACTCCTCACAAAAGCCATAGAGCTTAGCTGGAGGGGTTAACAGGATTGCTAGTAATGATCCCACATTCCACCTTTTAAAAAAAAAAAGAAAAAAAAAATTGACACAGACGAAGTTGCCAGCTCCTAAGGCCTCGTGAAGGTCAGCTCGTAAAATAATAAAAACTATCATATTAAATCACCCCATCGGCAATAAAACTCTATAAATAAAACATTTTAACATATAAATCAAACGTTACCTATGGTTGAAAACAAACTGACTAACATAAAAATATCGTAAAACTATAAAAAAATAAGCTCAAGTGTGCATTTCGCATGGTGCGTCATTAAAATTGAATCAGTGACGTCAACATAGAAACCTTGGTCTACATTCAATGGTTCCCAACTATTGGTCCTCAAGAATCACCACTGCGACCTGTCACTGTCCCACAAACGGCGAGAAAGCGAGTAGCGTGTAGCGAGTTTATAGCTAAAGAAACGTACATACTTATGTAGATCCCGTGTAAACGAAAGAGATACGGAAATTAATAGTTGATCTTAGACCGTTCACACTGCCGTTGATAAGTGTAAAAATAATTAAACATTTTGATGTTGGTGCCAGGAAATGTAGTTTTAGACACCAACTTCAAAATGTTTAATTTTTTTTTTTTGGTGTACCTATATTATTTTTTGCTTTTTAGTTACCTTATATTTATTTTGGAAGTCGGTTTTTATAAATTTGTAAAAAAGTTTTTATTTCTCACTTTTTAGTGTATTGGTTTGTAGTTGATTTATATTACAAAAGCATAAACCAAACTGCTCATTTCTTTTTACAATATGTTCTGTTTTGCGATACAAGGCCGTTTATTTTTGTGGAGTTCACCTAAAACTAGACCATCAGTTCCATTACGTGATTTGACGTAGGCGAAGAATCAGGCATCGAACACGGTACTCAGATCGCGACCTGCAATATTTATTATTGAATAGGTCCGCTGCTCATCTGTGGTCTTCATCATCAGAACCGAACTTTAATGACAATGGGACCAATCTGGAAGTATGCCCTTTCAATCACAAAAATATTTTTTCAAATCGGTCCAGCCGTCTCTGCAAGTTAACAAACATATAAAAATACAGTCGAATTGAGAGCACGTACAATAGGTGTATTTTCAACCGACTTCAAAAAGGAGCAGCCTTGTTGAAGTTGGTTCAAAATACACCTATTGTACGTGTCATAAGCGATAAAATCACTTCTCGCTTCTTGTTCATCGCCGTTGGCGGGACAGGTGCCTTAGTGTATATGGAAAATCTACGACATCTATAAAGCGTGCACTAGCTCAAAAATCGCATTGATTCAAAATTCATTTACTGAATTATTTGAAAAATATTGTATTTTTTCGGTTAAAATAATTTAGCAAGCAAGTTGCATGAAGTTTATGGTTAAAGTGATAGTATAGTATAATATTATCTGGGGTTAAAGTCAATTTAAAATACGGGTCTTAATCGCGTGAATAATTTAAGGTAAAATACCTTGTTTATTGCCCGACGTTTCGACCGTATTGCAACGGCCGTGGTTCCGGCCCTTTGACCACGGCCCGTAGTATATATAATTTTATCATGTGTACAAATCGCGAAAGTTTATTAAAATTTTGAGATTAATTTTGTGTAGAGAATTCTTCAAATAATAAAGGTGGTGTCCCTGTAAACATTGTTAACAACACAGAAGTAAAATAGGTGTCTGCATACAACAAAGAACTATTATTAATAATAATAATATCTTGGGACAACTCACACAACGTTATCTGATCCCAAACCAAGCAAAGCTTGTACTATGGAAACCAGACAACTGATAAACATACTTACATATTTCTAAATACATACATATGACACAGAATAAACCATCGTGCTCATCACACAAAGTTTTATCCTGGGTGGGGATCGAACGACCTCTTACGTAGCAGTCGGATACACTCCCACCGCGCCACAGAGGCAGTCGAAGGGGGGTATTAGGGGTCCTTGTTAAAAAAAAAAAGGGTTGGGAGCCATTGGTCTAGATGGAATGATAATAGGAAGACAGATAGGGCATTTTGATACCAATTCTAAGTTTTACCCGGGCTTACATATGACACAGAATAAACCATCGTGCTCATCACACAAAGTTTTATCCTGGGTGGGGATCGAACGACCTCTTACGTAGCAGTCGGATACACTCCCACCGCGCCACAGAGGCAGACGAAGGGGGGTATTAGGGGTCCTTGTTAAAAAAAAAAAGGGTTGGGAGCCATTGGTCTAGATGGAATGATAATAGGAAGACAGATAGGGCATTTTGATACCAATTCTAAGTTTTACCCGGGCTTCGTATCCGTGGATCAGATCTCCATCAAACGTCAGAAGCCTATAATTTTTCTCAGTACGAACTTTCACCTAAATCGGTGGAGTGTCTACGAAAATTGCCGCATTGAAACAAAGTACTCTTGCGTTTTTTTTATTATAGATTAGGTAGTATTTAAACAAGCGAATATTAATTCAAACTATGGGTGTCAAAATTACTGATTATGGCGTACTGAAATACTAAGTGGACGAAAGCACTTAGCGACCGCTGCCGCGGCACTAAAATTTGCCTCTCGTGCCCCCTACAGAATGAAATCTAAACCACGAATCAGAATAAAAAGTCGAAGTACTGTTGATTTTTGATTTGAGACATTTATTTCCCCATAAGATATATTAAGTATATTCCATGAACTGTAGGTATGTGTTTATTAACCAGTGTTTATCATAAAGCGCAGTTGAAAAAGACAAGCTTTCTGATATCATCCACGAATCTGAGATCTAACTTGGGGGGGGGGGGGGGGTCGAGCCGAATCTCACCAAATCTCACGAGGGGGATAGGGCATCTTGGCAAATCACACGTAATTTTTTTATTCGCAATAAACATTAATCAATGGCGATCTTAAAGCGCAGTTAAAAAAGACAATCCTTTCGATATCGCCCTTCGGAACGAATTTGAGGTCCAACTATTAATACTTGCCTAAGGGGGCGTCCATAAATTACACGAGGTTTTTGGGAGGGTGGATCTTACCAAATCTCACGTTGGGGAGGGGGCATCTTGGCAAATCTCACGTAATTTAAAAAATAGTAATAAAAATATCATTTTATTCGTAATACATTTATAGGCATTTATTTTATTGAGGGGTCCAAAATCACCTCACGTAATTTATGAACGCCTCTAAAATTTGGCAATACTTTCATTCGCTAGTTTATTTATCAATGAAAATGCCGTCTAGTTTCTGTGTAGCGAACTTTAGCAATCGCGTGTTAGAACGTAGACCGATACGTAATACAAGTAGTTATGTAGTAATAACGGTATATAAATGTCTATTTCTAACGTCACTTGATTAACTATGGAACTGTAAATAAATCTAGATTTGTAATTGTACTAGCGGTTTCCCGCGACTCCGCTCCTTTCGCGTAGGTGATAAACGGCTGTTACACTACCTTGAATCAGGGCCCTAAATCGAGGTGGCCTTGAAAATTTGTTAGAGAATTAGGGCCCTAACTCTTATTACACCGCTCTTTTTAAGGATTTAGGGTCCCTGATTTAGTGTAGTGTAATAAGCGCATTATCTATATTTTTAACCGATTTCAAAAAAGATGAGGTTCTCAATTTGGTTGTTTTTTTGTATTTTTTTTATGTATGGTCGGGCATAACTCCGTCATTTAAAGTCGGATTTACAAAATTATGGTTGGTTCGAACGAGGTTTGTTTCGAAATGGTCCCATCACTACATACATAGTATAAAACAAAGTCGCTTTCTCTGTCCCTATATCCCTATGTATGCTTTAAATCTTTAAAACTAAGCAACGGATTTTGATGCGTTTTTTTTTATTAGATAGAGTGATTGAAGAGGAAGGTTTATATGTATAATAACATCCATTAAATAGTGGAGAAATAAGGAGCGGAGCAGCAATAAGACATGTTACAAAAACGGGAAAAATTTACGCAGACGAAGTTGCGCGGGTCAGCTAGTTTTTATATAGGTAAATTGCGTAAAGATCTGATGTTGAGTTTCGAAGACAGACCACGAAACTCCTCAATAAATGCCAACAAATCAACCCTGATTGGCGTCGTTTAAATGTTTTTTTTTGTACAAAAAAGTATTTAACGTTTTAGGGTTCCGTAGCCAAAATGGCAAAAACGAAACCCTTAGAGTTTCGTCATGTCCGTCTGTCTGTCTGTCCGTCCATATGTCATAGGCATTTTACTCAAAAACTACTGCGTTTCTCAACAAAATGGCGTAAGTGCCATGAACATACGCTCTTTTGCTGATGCAATTATTCGGAACCCTACACTGAGCATGTTCCGACATGCTCTTGCCCGGTTTTTTTTATACTAATACCAGCTGACCCACGCAGCTTCTTCTGGGTCAATTTTCCCCGTTTTTGCAATGCATGCAAAAATAGTAAAAAAATATCTTACGACCTATTTACATACATACCTACAAAAAATACAAAAAAAATCATTAAAATTGGTCGAGCTGTTTCGGAGTAGTTTTACCACAAACACCGTGACACGAGATTTTTATACCTATATTAGAAAGATTGTTAAGCGGAAGAGTTTGTTTGATTGAATCTCAGGAATTACCTTCTTTGCTGAGGGGTTTTGCCTCTGCAAGGTTAAGCAACATTACCACTGTCGGTCTATAGATGGGTGACCATTTTCGAACATTGTCGCACCCCACCGTGCTTCAGAGAGCACGTTAAGCCGCCGTCGGTCTTGCGCTCAATCTCTCACCGGTCGTGTTGGATTAAGGGAATAGAGAGTGCACTTGTGTTTTCGCATAAACTTGTGCACTGTAACATCTCCTGCGCAGTTGGCTAGTCTCTAATGTGATTGGCCGCCGTTACCGACATCGGTTAGGACTATTTAAGGGTAGATTACGCGAAACAGGGTTCGGCTCTCGCAAAAAATCATTATATAGAAAACCTAAATATTAGGACACGAAAAAAATTGTGTCACTAGTCAAAGAGTTTTTCTAGTAGATGAAATAAAGAAATTTAAGGATATGTCTTAATATGATCCCGCAAATAAATCTTGAAGTTGCGGAAAAATGCAAAAACGAGCATTTTCGTGTCGTCATAGTTATGGCGTTCGTAATCCTACATATGTACGAACGAATATTCTACTTTATTTTGACCTGCGCTCCTGCGTACTGTGAAGTTAGGGTTGTGTGCGGAAGAGCAAGTCCGGCGATCGTGTCGCTGTGTACGTAGCGCTAAATAAATAATTCTCTCAGTGTAATTACCTTAAACAAATATTATCCGCGTGGACCTGTAGTTTATCTGGGAGAGAGAGGCATTGATATAGGCACTGAAGAACAATATTTATGATGTAGGAATGGTACAATCCATTCTCTCACTACTAACGGCTTGAAGCGGCGGTAGCCTAATGGCTAAGGCATCGGTCTCGCAATCGTGAGGTCGCGGGTTCGAATCCTACCCATTATACTACCGACGTGAACCCACTCCTAACACAAGCCTTTGAGCTTAGCTGGAGGGGTTAACAAGATTGCTAGTAATGTGGGACTCAATCCCACATTGCAAGTATCATAAAAAAAAAAACATTGGCAGCAAGATATTAATGCCGGATAATCACGGCACCCCGCAATGACTCTCCCTCTAATAGAGATTAAATCGTAAGAAGGCCACAATGGTGTTAACGTATCCTAAGGAAAAAACCTCAAAACAACTATAGAATAAAAAAAAAATCCTTGTACCCATGTACATATTATATGGCGTAAGTGCCAAGCCCTTTTAAAAGAACCATCCATTAACTTATACCTTTGTATACACTTCGGTATATACGTCATAAGGCAATGGATACCCCGCCACTGACCCCACCCCGGTCGGGAAACTAATGGCTTTTGGTATAGACTTCATTCACTATTATTATGTGGGTTTAGTGTTACTCTATGACGATAAATGACGTCATAGTCTTGTTTGAAAGTTAATACACGCAATACCTGCTACGCGAGTAACTATAAGCCTTACTCTCTTTCTTTAAAACGAAATTAATGAATTAGATATATTTCGGGACTTAATCGTGTGAATTATTTAAATGTACGAACCTTTTATTTACCCGACGTTTCGATCGAATTGCACCGATCGTAAAGGTAAACCTTTAAATAATACACGCGATTAAGTCCCAAAATATAGTAGCGGTAACAGCTGATACTTAAATATTTAGAAGATTAAAAAGATGTGGCCTTTATTTTGGTACCTTTATTCCCTTCGGCCATCTACAAAACTGGAGCTTCGTCACCTGTTACGAACACGATAATCAAGGTGTGAGTTCAAATTTGATTTACCTAGTCTAAACAACGATTTTATCAATTCTTCATTTATCCAAATTCGGTTAGCAGTTAGGATAACCTGGTACGCCCATGAGAAGTTTAGAAGTTAGGTATAGGATAGGATTTATAGGATAAAGAACATTTTTCGTCATACCATGATAAGTCCTATAACTAGTAGGTAACTATAGATATATGTATATACTAGCTGTCCCGCGCAACTTCGTCTGCGTAAATTTTCCCCGTTTTTGTAACATTTCTCATTGCTGCTCCGGTTCTATTGGTCCTACGACCAATAGAACCGGAGCAGCAATGAGAAATGTTATGTTACGTGATTGTATATAGCCTATACTAGACTTCCTCGATAAAACAAACAATCTCTTCAGCTTTATAATATTAGTATAGATATTACAGGTTTTAATCCCGTGAATAATTTAAGGTAAAATAACTTTTTTTTTTTTATAAAGATAACTAGCAATGCGGGATTGTGGTCCCACATTACTAGCAATCCTGTTAACCCCTCCAGCTAAGCTCTATGGCTTGTGTTAGAAGTGGATTCACGTCGGTAGTATAATGGCCAGAATTCGAACCCACGACCTCACGATTGCGAGTACGATGCCTGCATGCATTTATTGCCCGAAGTTTCGACCGTATTGCAACGGCCGTGGTCACGGGTAACGGTAGTGGTTCAGCTCAGCGTCGCCTCCGTGAACTCTCACACTCACTATTACAGAACTGTCGACAGTTCCGTAAGTGTGAACCTGTCTTGCGACCACGGCCGTTGCAATACGGTCGAATAGTCATACAATGTAATTACCGGTCGAAACAATGTATTTTACCTTAAGTTATTCACGCGAATTTTTTTATAAAATGTACAAATCGCGAAAGTTTATCAACATTTTTAGATACGTACTCGTACCTATGTATTTGAAAACCTATTAGTGGTATTCTAAGACATCGAATGACGTCATAATCCTGTTAAAAGTTATTCACGCGAATAGTTACTACATCCATACCTAGTACGAATACGCAGAATTCGTGTGAGTCGCTCGTTTTAAAAAACTTTTCCCAAATTCCATAACGTCTGTCCACTTAAATGGGTCACCACTCTGTTCCTATTTTACTTCTACTGATCTTTCTCCTTCTCTGGGGGCGCCGTCTACTACAAAGTCTTCGAGGGCTTAATTATCCTCTAATTGTTTTTAATTGTCTTAAAATACTGGGCGCGTGCATCAGATAACGTTATGGTTGCATCAGAATCGTAGAAAATATTCTCTGCATTATGGATATCAAAAGCAGATAACGAATGATTCAACAGATTTGTATATCTTAAAGCATGATCAGCATATGATTGCACACTAAGCAGCGACTTAAAATGAGCATCACACAATAAACAGGCACATTCAAAGCAGGTAGTCAAAATAGGATTAGTGCAGTCGGAAAATTCACAAGTCTGGTCTATATTATTATGGTTACTTTCAAATAAAGCAGAGTTTGTTAGGGTAGCTTCATAGGTTTGATGTTTTTTATAGTTAGAGCAATTGTTGACGAAATGGTCATTGCAAAGAAGACACGAACAACGCGGGCAAGCACTAAACACCTCGTCTGTACAAATTAAAAAACTCACAGCATTTCTGATATTCATTAATTGTAGCTGTATACATTTCATTACCATGTAAAATTGTTTCATAGCTCATTTTCTAGTAGGTAAATAGTTTTATTAAAAAATAATGATTAGAACTTCATCTTCGTAATGTTCAGTGCACAAGAACGAAGCACATTTGATACAAGTGGTCAAAATAGGATTATGACAATTACCGTACTCGCAGCAATTTTTTGCATCCTTCATCCGTTTTTTAAAGGCATGAAACGAAAGTATTTAGTTCATCTTCAGACGAAGAGGATTCTAATTCTCCTATAACACATAATGTACCATACCACCAGTACCAACCAATCTTCTGACTTTGAACGGGCAATAATTCTCGTGTATTGACAACATTTTGAGTTCCGTCTTTCTATAGCACCAACACATTCATTATTTACGAAATTGGCCCTCCAGTAAATAATGTAGAAACAGCAGGATCGCAGTATCTAAAGATAACAATAATGATTACAAAAATATCCTATTTATTCATACAGACTGATTAAACACAACCTCTAAGTAGTTATACTATCACTAGAACCATCGTTTTTATTTAGTCTAGTCAATAAAATAATCTAGTAATAAAAAAGTTAAGTTTTGAAAAAATGCTAACGTAAATTTGCAGTTTTAGGTAAATTCCCCATAAAATAAAAAAAACACTTTACTTTACCTTGTAACTTGTATAAAGCACGCACGTAATTATCACTTTAATCGGGTATTTATTCACATTTAACAAAAGAAATTAGTTATTTTTAACTCTCGTGAATAAAATTTGCAGTTTAGTATTTGCACAGTGATGAATGACAAAAACAAGTTTCGATTTGTCTTTTTTTCACTCGCATCAAATTACATACGCCTCTTCGTGAAGAAAAAATAAAACGCATGATCAGGCGTAACTACCGCTATGGCTCTTCGTGATTTTTAAATTATAAGGAGTAGTAGATAGGGCTCTTCGCAACGGTCTATAAGTCCGCTTCCACTGGAGTTTTGGATACGTCTTTTCGTGGCATACTAAAACTTGACATATAGATTTCGATGGTGCTAATATCTCAAAATCCAAAATTTTGTTGGATACGCCCTTTCGTGATTTGATATGAGGTGATAAAGAATACCTATTATATTATAATAGGTATTCTTTATCACCTCATATCTCACAAACCGATAGGCGGTCAAGACGTCTAACGTCTCAATTGTATAAATAACTGGCTGTGCCCCACGGTGTTACCCGCGGTTTATTAGCCTATGTGTTAATCCAAGGTGTCAGCTAACTTTATACCAAATTTTATTAAAATCGCTCCAGCCGTTTAGACGTGAAAAAGTAATAAACATACACACTCACATACTCACAAACTTTCGCCTTTATAATATTAGAGTGAAAAGTGATTAGTGTGATTAAACGTTAGATTCGTCTTGACCGCCCGTTGTGTTTTTAGTTAAGTGACGTTTGGAAAAAACAAACATGGTGGCTGTGAGATGTCAAAATAAAGATATATGAAAAAAACCCAGGCAATAGCATGTCGGACCATGCTCAGTATAGGGTTCCGCAGCCTTAGACAATTGCATCAGCAGAAAAGCGTATGTTCACGGCACTTACGCCCTTTTGTTGAAATAAGCAGTTTTTCGGCAATAACTCAATGACGATATGATATTCGATCTTATCCGAAATATATAATTTTAGTTTAAAATACTTATTTAGTACTTATTTTTTGGTCACACGGTTCAATAGTTAAGGTGGGGGGACACGATTTATGCAAATTTCGGAGCGATTATTTCCAAAAATATTCACTCAATCAAAAAAGTTTATTAGAAACCTTAAAATGTTTTTGAAAGACCTGTCGAATGATGTAGCAAACGTTTATGTTTGCTGAAAAAAAAAATCAGCTTCTGTTACATGTATGGAGTGCCCCATAAAAATATTTCTATTATTTAGCTACCAAACTAATTAGCGGCTATTACAACACACCTTAAATCTTTTGAACCGTGTAACCAAAAAATATAGAAAAAATTACAAAGATAGCGCTTAATAAATACTTTAAACTAAAATTATTTCGGATAAGATCGGATATACCTTCATTGAGTTATTGCCAAAAAACTGCGATTCTCAACAAAAGGGCGTAACTGCCATGAACATACGCTCTTATGCTGATGGAATTGTTCAAGGCTGCGGAACCCTACACTGAGCATGGTCCGTCATGCTCTTGCAAGGTTTTTTCCCTTATATATGGTATTTTTTGAGAATACTATTTAGTGGAATTTCATTGTGTTCTAATCAACTAAGATTGTTTAAAGTTTTTTTTTTTTTTAAACTGACTAGCAATGTGGGGTTGCGTAATAGCAATCTTGTTAACCCCTTCAGCTAGCTCAAAGGCTTGTGTTAGGAGTTAGTTCACGTCGGTAGTGTAATTGGTAGGATTCGAACCCGCTACCTCACGATTGCGAGACCGATGCCTTAGCCATTAGGCTACCGCCGCTTTAAATTCAGACTTCTTAAATCAGAAATAATATTTATTTTAACACAATGCAACTTGTGGTTACATTTTAAAAAAAACAAGTTCTTATTGAGTAAGGGGTGAAAGTTGAACAGCATTTAAAAATGATCAAAACAATAAAACAAGATTTTAACGATAGAGAAATTTAAAGTATACCAAACAATAGAGCGCTAAATTCTGATGATTCTCGTACTAAGAAATGATTTTTGAAAATTCACCCCTTAAGGGGTAATATGGGGGAGCAAAGTTAGTATGAAACTTTGCCGTTAAAATATTTTGGTAACAATCTGGCATCCACGCGGTTGAAGCCTGCGGGCATAACCTTGTTTTTATGTTAAAATTAATTGTCACGAAATAGTAGGAACGCTCCCTTAGGGGCTTTGATTCAACTCTGAGTTCTGAGATATTAAATCAGTCAGTCAATTAGAACATGTAGAACATGTATTTTTACTCGTATATGTATTCTTTAAATTATGTAGAAACAACATGACGAGTTTGTGTTACATTTTAACACCAAATTAAAGTCAAACAAACATGGATACTCATTGTTCTTATTAATTATATTACTTGTACGATATTTGTAGTTATATTCGCCCCTAATTGATGACTATACTATATCTGTTCTGTTCAGATTGTTCCCAGTAGTGTGTTCCTTGTGGAAGAAGTTCCGTGGCGGAACTACTGGGAATTTTTTTTCCAGTAGTTCCGCGGAAGATTAATCGCGGAAGATTAAATATTAATATTTTTAATTCCAGTAGTTCCACTGTACCTTTCTTTTATTTAATACTAGCTTTCGCCCGCAGCTCCGCCCGCGTGGATTTCGTAAAAAAAAAATTCTTAGTAAAAAGTATCCTATGTTACTTCTAATACCTCCAAGAATACTCGTATGTGTACAAAGTTTCATGATGATCGGTTGAGTAGTTTTCGCGTCAAAGCGTAACAAACAAACTTACATTCACATTTATATATTACTAGCTGTGCCCCGCGGTATTACCCGCAGTTTATTAGCCTATGTGTTAATCCAGGGTGTCAGATAACTTTATATCAAATTTTATTAAAATCGCTCCAGCCGTTTAGACCTGAAGACGAACAAACATACACACTCACATACTTACAAACTTTCACCTTTATAATATTAGTATGATTAGGGATAGAACTTTTCCAGTTTAGTAATAAGACACGAATCTAAATATGTTTAATAAGATGAATTAAGAAAATAAAGAATACTCAATACTAGAATTCCGCCTGAAATGAGTTGTATTTGTATAGTTTCTATGAAGTTCCCAATTTCGAAACTGGTCTAATTTCTTTATCTAATATATAAAATTCTCGTGTCACAGTTTTCGTTGCCATACTCCTCCGAAACGGCTTGACCGATTTTGATAAAAAAAAATTTGTGCTTATCCGGTATCTATGAGAATCGACCAACATCTATTTTTCATCCCCCTAAGAGTTTGTTTGTTTGTTTGAATGCGATAATCTCAGGAACTACTGGGCTGCACTGAAAAAATATTTTATTGTTGCATAGCCCATTTATCGAGGAAGGCTATAGGTTATAACATCACGCTACGACCAATAGGAGCGGAGCAGCAATGAAAAATGTTGTGAAAAAAAGGAAGAAAAAGAAAAAAGGGAAAATTTACGCAGACGAAGTTGCGCGGGTCAGCTAGTTTTTTATAACTGTTGTAAAACGATGACATTTTAATAAGTGAATGCTTTTTGGAGTGGCCAGTACCTATTACCATTTTTTGTAAAGGAGTATGAAGGTGACACAAAAATGACATAAAAAAAAAATTGAGAGGTGTCAAGGGACACCCGGATAGAACGAAGTTCTTATCTTAATTTTTTTTTTTATAATCTTCGCAACACCACACTGTTCAATGCGAAATAGAAAGACGAAACGAAAATAACTTACAAAAAGACGATTGTATACTGAAGGGGCTCGAACCCACAACTACCTACACAATTGTCACCAATACTGTGTACCGAATTTATGCCTCTAGACCAAATCGACAGGTGACTTCTTCGTCAAATTAGATGTTCATATCTTACGCGCACGCCGCACGGCTTGTGTGTGTCAAAAAGTGTCGTTACAACTTTTCGTGACATTTTTCCGTCTAGCCCCCTTCCACAGTTCACAAAACAGTAAAACAGTTTTTTGTTGTACGCTGACGATCATAAAGTTTTTCGTAAAGTGAGTTCCATCGAGGACTGCGTTAAACTGCAACAGGACCTCGATCGGCCCTCATTTTCTCTCTCTCTTCTCATTTACTGCTCAACCAATAAATTACAACTGAGTTTACCCAAGTGCAATTAAAAGCTTAAGCATGATTGCGCAATAGTTTGTTATCCTGAAGAAATAAAAATAAAATAAATAAAGTACATAGGCTATTTAATTATCCCTGATTTAGACAGACGAACAGTCGGGTTTTGGTTCTCTTAACTACTTGAGCCCAATGCGGTAGGTATGTCACAAGATGTTTTGGATTTTTTGGGTCCACGCTAGGACATACAATTTCTCTATGTGTTTCTTGAATCAATCAATCAATCAGCCTGTATCGGTCCACTGCTGGACATAGGCCTCTCCTAATTTGCCTTTTTTTTTTAATAATATTTAATTGAAATTGAAAAAGTGTTTAGTGTAAATCTCTATTTTTTTGTTAATTTTATTGTACAAGTACACCGAGCGATTTTTATATTGTTTATTTGCAAATTCTGTTTTTATTCGACTACGCGCAATAATGCCTTTTCTTCTATTGGGTGTCGTAACTGAAATATATGTGGTGGATTTATGTTTTTTTAGTATAGTCAAAAGAATGTATAATTTTCTTACTGACAATACTTTGTATAGACTCTCTGTTGGAAACCATCTCTTTTTAAAGTGCATTTTGCACCTTTAACAAGGCGCGCTGTGCTCATTCAAGTTCCAGTAATTTTGTTTTGGTAGCTCCGCCCCAAAAAGGCCTTCCGCATCCAATTCATCCCAGCGACCTTCTTTAGGTCGTTGGTCCATATGGCTGTTTTTCTTCACTTATCTAATTTGTATTGTATAAAAAAATCGCAATATACTTAAACTTCAAGTTCAGACGTAAAGGGTTTATAGAGTAAGGTCTAACATGCGTGCACCCAGGACCATTTTACTGAGGGAGGTTTAGATGGTACAATTTACTAATCACCAGCCAAATCTGTACCTACTGTGTGGGGAGGGGGCTTCTACCCATTGACCTACAACGCTATAACACATTGGTTCTTCCCCTAAAGTCTCTCCCCTCCCTGGGTACGCCCATGAGGTCAAAAATACAACAACAAATAAAAACCAGTCAAGAGCGAATTTTGCTTGCGATGACCATCCCAAAAGAAACAAAATTGACGCCAATTCGCCAAAGAATATTTCGGCATCCTCTATACTTCAATTCTGACTCACACGATCGATTTTTCTAAGAATAATCATATACAGACATCCTTATGTTACTGTTTTATAATACTCGTACTAATTGAGTTAATAATATGACGTAGATATGTTAGGAAAGTGTTCTCGTCAGTAGTATTGGAAACTAGGCTAGGTTAGCTAAGTATTTCATAACATCGTACCTACTTATACTACACAATAATACACACAAACTTTGTCACCAGTCAAAACTACCAAATTTAGTGTACATTTCGACTGATTAACTCACCGGGAGGAGCAAAGACCGGGAGGAGAGCCCCAAAAAATGCAAGTACTTTATAAAGGTTGATTTTTTGATATTACATGACCGATTCCAAAGTTACAAGCGTGGCGTATGGCGTTTTAATCGAAACTTAACTGCAACTGCACTGCTTTAACATTACGTAATATCAAAAAATCAACCATTATAAAGTACTTGCATTATTTGGGGCTCTATTAGTGAAGAAAAGAAATAACCTAACGTTAGGATGAATGTTTGTTGCTAAAACTACTAAATGGATTTTGATGAAACTTTAAATTTTCTAGTAATGTTCAGGCTCAACGTATATTTATATAATTTTATAATATAAGTCTACATGTTTAAATATGTTTTACCTATATATTTATTATGTTAGCTTTTTTTTATTGTAACACTTTCGATTACTCTACACCAACATCCTACTCTGAAACTCAAAGGTTTGCTGGTAAAAACTCAATATTGAGTTAAGCTCGCCTTTATACATAATCATTATTATTTTGTACTATAGTTTGTATTTTGTCTACAATAAAGAATTTGAAATTTGAAACGTCAGCATAAATATTTGTGTATGTGGTTTCTGCAACGAAACTCACAGCCGTACAAGATCCTCGAGGATATGGTAAATGGCGGGACGATCGCCGGAAATCGTATCATGTTTTATTGAAGCAAAATTCGACACTGTTGGACATACAGTCTGTTAATATTATTTTTTCTTTCTGCCGCGCAAACAACTGCGGTGCCGATCCGCCTACACTCACCCCGCCTCGTCTTGGTCGCCCTCCCCCCCACCGTGTGGCATACCATATATTTTTATATGTTGGGGGTCAAGCAGTGCAGTTGCAGTTAAGCGTTTTTGCAGAAGCAGCACTCCAGAGCGGTGCTGCAGCACCGCTCTGGAGTGCTGCTTCTACCCTACTACTAGTAGGCCTACTTTATTTCAATAAAAACGAAGTTTCGATCAAAAATGAGATGGTGATATACAGAGCCAGCGACATCAATTTAATCCACTCGTTCCAGAAAATCGGGTTCGAACTTGTTGTGCTTATCCAAAAATTATTAAGAATAGTCCCCGTAAACTTAAGAAATTTAAGCAAACGAAAATTCATGAATTTCGCTTTCGCTCAAGAAATGTACGATAGATGTACCCAAATCTCGTGTAAACAAAAGATAAGTATAGGGCGAATTGTGAACAATGTATCTCTTTTGTTTATCCGGGATCTACATCTATTGTTATTGTACGGCTCTTGAGCGAGAAAATCGTTTATAGTTGCTCAATTTCTCGTCGTTTGTGGCACAAGTGCCTTATGCGCTTATTACACTACACTAAATCAGGGACCCTAAATCCTTATAAAGAGAGATGTAATAAGAGTTAGGGCCCTAATTCTCTAACAAATTTTCAAGGCCACCTCGATTTAGGGTAGTGTAATAGCCGTTTTAGAGTTAGACTTAGTAGTTCATACATAAAAAATATATATATATATATATAAAAATAAAAAAAAACCCGCCTGCACAAAAAAGATGGAAATAAGATCCCCTACATAATTATACAATTTCATGCAGTCGGAGGCACTTTACTTAGTTCATCGAGATTCATGAATGCCTCCGACTGCATGAAGTTGTATAATTATGTAGGGGATCTTATTTCCATCTTTTTTGTGCAGGCGGGTTTTTTTATTTTTATAATTTATTTTTTTATTTAATACTTTTTAGTAGTTGTAGGATGTAACCGATGTAGCAACTTACTTTTATCACAGCTATTGTCAAGTATTATAATTTAAAAAACAATGGTTGCTAACTACCTTTTTTAGTATAACAGTCATATTCATGTTATACCTTTTTGAAATGCTTAAGATAAACTCTTTAATTTGATACCCATATTGCAGTATTCAAAACAACTTTATTTTTCCCACCTCTTTATTTTGACATCTCACAGCTGCCATGTTTGTTTTTTAAAAACGTCACCTATCTAAGAACACTTGGGCGATTAAGACGAATCTAACGACGTATGAATTGTATAAATCCGTTCAGTGGATTGTGAGATATCAGGTAATAAAGATTATTACATACATACATACATACAAGATACGCGCGAAAAACATAACCCTTCTTTACAGTCGGGTAATTAGTTGAGTTAATTTATCAGTTGTCTGGTTGCCATAGTACAAGCTCTGCTTAGTTTGGGTTCAGATGATGTTGTGCGAGTTGTCACACGATAAAAAGCTAGTAGTAATATGCTATAGTAAGTTTTGTCTTCCTTTTTACCCGACTGTAAAGAAGGGTTATGATTTTCGCGCGTATTTTGTATGTATGTATGTAATGTTCTTTATTACCTGATATCTCACAATCCACTGAACGGATTTACACAATTAAGACGTTGTTAGATTCGTCTTAATTGCCCGAGTGTTCTTAGATATGTGACGTATGAAAAAAGCAAACATGGCGGCTGTGAGATAAAGAGATGTAAAAAAAAAATGTTTTGAAAACTGCAATATGGGTATGAAATTAAAGGGCTCATCTTAAGCATTTCAAAAAGGTATAACATGATTATGACTGTAGTACTAAAAAAATTAGTTAGCAACCATTCTTTTTTCAATTTTCAATACTTGACAATGGCTGTGATAAAAGTTGTTACATCGGTTACATACTACAACTACTAAAAAGTATTAAATAAAAAATTAATTATAAAAATAAAAAAACCGCCTGCACAAAAAAGATGAAGACGAGATCCCTTACATAATTATATAATTTCATGCAGTCGGAGGCACCTTACTAAGTTTATGGAGATTCATTAATGACTCCGACTGCATGAAATTGTATAATTATGTAGGGGATCTTGTCTTCATCTTTTTTGTGCAGGCGGGTTTTTTATTTTTATAATTTATTTTTTATTGTCTTTCAGTTTTGATTTAATACGAACAAAGGCCACAGCAAAGAATATAACAATTGAAGCTTTAAAATAAATCCAAATCTATCCACCTACTTTGATTTTGAATAACATAATGCACAACGCAATACCTTTTAAAAATATAGTTAGCAAAGGGTATTCGTTTTGTCTATTAGACCTATAGCAATTTGCGTCCAGATTTAGGTCAAAGGCGTACCTACGCAATTCAATCTGGACCCTCCGCTAAATGGTTTCGTTCACTACTTCTTTATATTTAAGTGTATACAATAGTTTGCCTGTATTATTTTTAGTTTGTTTTGTGATTTCTGTTGTTTGCATTGTGTATTCGCAGAGTACCTAGATAATTGAAATTGTTGGTAACGGTAACTAGCGATCGTACTTCATTAAATTATTTAAGGTTATTTTCGTTTCTATGATATGTAATGTCAGGGATCGTCATGCTCACTAAAATGTCATTGCACACACATTTAACTTTTTAAATTTGGTTTAAAGTACTTATTAAGAGCTACCTATGTAACTTCTTTTATATTTTTTTGCACAGTTAATTTAAGCAACTTCTGAAGCGTACAAAAATGTTTACTTAATCAAAAAAGTTTATTAGAAACCTGTCGAATGATGCGGCACAAGTACCTAGATGTTTGCTAAAAAAAAAAAAAATAGTTTCTGTTACATGTATGGAGTGCCACCCCTAAAACTATTTATTTTTATTATTTAGCTATCAAACTAAGTAGCGGCTACTACAAGACACCTTTTCACCAAATTTCATCAAAATTCATTAAGTAGTGTTTGAGTAAAATAACTATGACATACGGACGGACAGACAGACAGACAGACGGACATGACGAAACTATAAGAGTTCCGGTTTTGCCAATTTGGCTACGGAACCCTAAAAAACAAAAGGCTTAATTTAATGCCCTTTAATATGCGGGCTGAGAAAAAACTATATTCTTGGACCCTTCCAAGTATCGTACCATCCAAGTCCTTCTAGGTATCAAATCAAAGGGCTTTAAAAAGTGAGTTCAAAAATATGCATAACCTTTATGTTTAAAAAAAGTTTAGAGTGAACAAAACATAGAAAAAACAACGTTAATAATAAAACAAATAGCTCTTATTAAATCACTTTGTATCTTACAATTACTAAAAAGTACTAAATAAAAAAGTAAATTTAAGAACTAAAAAAAAACCGCCCGCAAATGACAGAAACAAGATACCCTTTATATTTAATATCATGCGACTGCATGATATTAAATACTACCAGTTGCCCGCGAATTCGTTCGCGTGAAAATGTTGAAAAGCAAATATATTATTATTATTAATGATTGAATAATTAATTAATTTAAAAATATAACATTCTCCAAAAACTACCGCAATGGATCGCGTTACTGATTCTGAGCAAACTACTTTAACTATAGAATAACTTTGTATATGTACAATACATGAATATCTATACTAATATTATAAAGCGGAAGAGTTTGTTTGTTTAAACGCGCTAATCTCAGGATCTACGGGTCCGATTTGAAAAAATCTTTTTTGTTGGATAGCCCATTTATCGAGGAAGGCTATAGGCTATATAACATCGCGCTACAACTAATTGGAGCGGAGAAGCGACGAGAAATGTTTCAAAAACGGGGAAAAAATACGCATACGAAGTTGCGCGGGACAGCTAGTTATGTATATAAATAGAAGTAAATAATGGAGGATATTGCGAATCCAGAGCAGGCGGCTTGTATCCATATAAAAATCAACGTTTGTGTATTTGTCCTCTACCTATGCGTTCAAAACCATTGATGAAATTGTGATGAAACTTTGGTAGGTGTTCTGAGGACGCCAGAGGGTTCCTGGCCCTAAAAAGCTACAGCGAAACGTGGCGGGGCTTAGCTAGCCTATACTTCTATATCTATACAGGGTGTAACAGAAAGGTGTGGTCAAATTTCAGCAGCGGATAGGGTATGTTATCATTATTGCACTTACCAAGGTGCCATTACCGGTGGGTACTCCGATTTTGATAAAATTGGGTATATGCACGCAGTATCATGGGCACATGCCAACCCTTGAATATGACCACACCTTTCTGTTACACCCTCTATACTAATATTATAAAGAGGTAGTTTGTGAGGTTGTAAGGGGTAGTCTCTGGATTTATTAACCGGATTTTGAAAGCCACGTTATTTGTGAGTATACTACGATGCTATATAACATCACGTTACGACCAATAGGAGCGGAGCATCAATAAATAAATGTTGCAAAAACGGGAAGGATAAAAAGAAACGAAGTGGGGCGGGACAGCTAATATATTATAAAAAAACAATTGCTGTTAATTAGTCTAGCAAAACTAGAAAACCGCTTATAACTATGTGATTATTTTTTGTTTTGTTTACACAAGTGCACGTGTTTCACTTTGAGAAAATTAGATTTTTTTTGATGAGATAGCTATTTAAAACAGTTGCATTTTAGTACATTTTTAATTTGATTTTTAAAGATTCCAGCCCTTTTAGTTTTATATCAAAAATCTACCCTGTATAGAGGAATGGTTGATTTTTGAGATCGAGATAGTCAACTACTTGACTAAATCTTATGTCTTTATTTGCCCACAGAAAAGCGGACACACTCAGTACAAATCCCACACTTGGGACCAAGTCAACCACTTCAGAATGGGATCTATCCCACGACATAGACGTCAACTCGCTCCAAAACACACCAAGACTAGCAAGAGAAGAAAGAAACGACATCGAAGTATTATATAACGATAACTACGTGCCTTTGAATCAAATCGCAGACCTAAAATTTCCAGATTTCAAATTTGAAGAACCTGAAAATTCAATCGAACGCTTCAGAAGGGACATTCCAAAAAACATTACGTCTGGTCTTCCAGAACCTTCTACAGAAGCTATCAGAAAAGTTTCCGAGTATCCAGAAACTGTATCTCCAGATTTAAGTCTTCAAGAGATGAGCAGAAGGACTAGGCAAGTGACTGACGATTTGGATTTCACCAGCGTGAGAGCTGTGCCCATTGTTATTGATATAGAAGGACTCAGGGTTGAGGAATCGGAGAAAGACCCGAAGATCACAGAAGATGGTGTTCCTAGTGTGCTTGCTGATTCTAGAGTCACATTGAGGTAAACTCCACTTTTTTCTGTCATTATGGTGCCAGCACCACTTTTCGAGTTGTGATGTTTATTTTCCCTTGATTTTCTATACTAATTTTATAAAGAGGAAAGATTTGATTGTTTGTTTGTATTGAATAGGCTCCGAAACTACGGGACGGATTTGAAAAATTCTTTTATCGTTGTGAAGCTACACTAACCCCGGGTGACATAAGCTATTTTTTATCCCTGTATTCCCACTGGAACGGGAACTACGCGGGTAAAACCGAAAGGCGTCCGCCAGTATATTATAAAATTAAAAAAAAAAATACAACCGAATGCCCCCTTGCGTCATTTTCTATTTGGGCCTTTAAACCTATACGTAATATTATTAGATTTTCCTTCATAGACGCCAAATTTATTCTCTCTCTCAGAAAACTTTGTCAAATAAATTAAATAAAACTATTTATGTTGAGATGTTTGAAACAGCTGTTGTTTAAGACAATGTACTAATAAAAATAATGCAATTAAGGAGGGATATTCCGACTCTATTGGTTAAACTTGATGACTTATTTGATTAAAACCTCAGAAACATAATCTCTATCAAGGTATTTCGAGAGTTTGTTTGTCTCGACTTCATTATTCGTTTAATAGTTCAACAGTTTTTAAAGTTTTCAGTATTTTTCTAGATTATTCGGCACGGGGTTAACACCAAAAACTGTGATAGCATTCACGCATGAGGTCCAGAACACAGGTCAACCTTGCAAGTTTCTTGTTAAAGGCGAATATTTGGTAAGTTCAGCCATTTTAATTCCTTGATGGAATGGTGACCGAATGAAATTATAACCATGACTAGATGTAACGGCTCTGCTACCACAGCGAAGCCCTGACTCCATAAAATTTCGTTTTGAACTGAACACATAAATGTCACCTCTCTTAAACGATGTTGTGTGGATCTTAGTCAGGTAATTTAGGATTCAGGCCGGAGCTAATTTTAGCCATTACTCGGCCCGGCACCGCAGGGTCTACAATTACAAATTGATGGAAGCGACCAATACGTATATCCATTTCATGATTAGATCCCTCGAGGTGGTTAATCTTTTACATACACGCCTTGTCCTACTATAGGTTCTCGTTCTGTTCATATCTGTTTTTACCCGGCTGTAAGGTAGGCGTGTCTTGTATGTATGTATGTATGTATGTAATATTCTTTATTACCTGATATCTCACAAACCACTGAACGGATTTATACAATTAAGACGTCGTTAGATTCGTCTTGATTGCTCAAGTGCTGAGATGTCAAAATAAAGAGGTGCGAAAACAAAAGTTGTTTTGAATACAATGCAATATGTGTATCAAATTAAAGGGCTCATCTTAATCATTTCAAAACGGTATAACTTGATTATGACTGTAATACTAAAAAGTTAGTTAGCAACCATTCTTTTTTCAATCTTCAATACTTGACAATAGCTGTGATTAAAGTTAGTTGTTACATCGGTTACATATTACAACCCCTAAAAACTACTAAATAAAAAAATAAATTATAAAAATAAAAATAAAAAAACCCGCCTGCACAAAACAGATGGAAACAAGATCCCTTACATAATTATATAATTTCATGCAGTCGGAGGGACTTTACTAAGTTCATCGAGATTTATTAATGCCTCCGGATGTATGAAATTATATAATTATGTAGGGGACTTGCTTCCATCCGTTTTGTTTTATAATTATTTTTTTTTATTACGACCTGAAAATATTTATGAGAAAGTATTTATTATGTCTTAGTTATTGTATTGAACCCATACTCATTATAGGATATTAAAATGTAAATTTTCTTACAACTTTTTTCGTCTAGTCCACAAAATAGTGGTGTGAGTCGGCTTGCTAGATTATTTGACTAAAATCTCTCTGTAGTTATTTCGTCAGTTAGTCCCCCCCCCCCTTACCCCCGTATATTTAATAATAATATTATTATGATTACACCAAAACTCCAATGTCATCATCAGCCCGTAATTCCTGATAGCATTCTTATTATTATTTTATTCACAGGTAAGAGAAGGCTCATTAGGTCCCAGAACTGCTCTATTCGACATCATAGCTCCACTGCCAAGCCCTGACGGCAAACTATACATATGCGCTAAAAACCTAAAACCAGGCATCGACGATCCATCCAAAGACGAAGAGAAATATCTCCACCAAGGAACGGATAATTACAAAATGCTGGAATGTCACACGCCCTTGTTACCACTTTGGGCTACAATTATATTAATCCTGACATGTTTGACATTCTCTGCATTGTTTTCTGGCCTTAATCTTGGCCTTATGTCTTTAGATCGGACTGAATTAAAAATCATTTCGAATACAGGGACTGAGCAAGAAAGAAAATATGCCAGGGCAATTATGCCCGTTCGAGATCATGGGAATTACTTGCTTTGTAGTATTCTACTGGGAAATGTTGCCGTTAATTCGACTTTTACTATATTGCTGGATGAATTGACCTCTGGGCTATTTGCTGTGATATTCTCGACGCTGGCGATCGTGTTGTTGGGTGAGATTACTCCTCAGGCGATTTGCTCTCGACACGGTCTCATGGTTGGGGCTAAAAGTATCATGATTACTAAGGTAAGTTGTTTACTTATATTTAGTTAATTAATTGAAGTGCTTTTTCGTGTTGTGGGATCAAAAGGGACACATGTCTGTCACTTTTGGTTTTTTCCTCTGTGATGTTTATAAAGACTAAATTGGTTTCAAAATACTCAAGTGATAGTTTTTCTGGAGTATTATAAGTTTAACGTGTTTATAGTTCATAGTTAGATGTGTTTTTATTAGAAAACCTTTATAGTCCATGGAATAAGGTACAGAAAAGTATTGAACTCGGAAAACATTAATGAAAGCTGGATTTTGCATGAACCTACCTTTTGTAGTTCATTTTGTTTAGATCTACAAGAAAAAGTTTTCTTTTTTTTTTTAACTTTTTTTCTTTTAGAAAAGATAACTAGCAATGTGGATCGAGTCCCACATTACTAGCAATCTTGTTAACCCCTCCAGCTAAGCTTAAAGGCTTGTGTTAGGAGTGGGTTCACGTCGGTAGTATAATGGGTAGGATTCGAACCCGCGACCTCACGATTGCGAGACCGATGCCTTAGCCATTAGGCTACCGCCGCTTCAAATGTTCATGCAAAAATCCAGTTTTTCCATAATGACTCCTAAGCTATTATAACCACTTGCCTATTAACATTTGGGCTAGCCCTTAGCTGTTTGATGAAAATCTGTCATGTTTTTGATGTCCCAAAATTAGCTGGATTTTGTTTCCAAAAATGATCAAATGCGAGTGCTGTTTTATTGAGAAATCATATTATATGTATGTACATTTGTCATTACATATAACGTGTAATACATCCCTATCCCTACTTAATATCCATACTATATACTATATATATACTATCCATACTAATATTATAAATGTGAAAGTAACTCTGTCTGTCTGTCTGTCTGTTACGCTTTCACGCTCAAACAGCTAAACCGATTTAGATGACATTTTGTATGGAGATAGTTTGAGTCCCGAGGAAGGACATAGGATAATTTTTATCGCGATAACCGACATCCACGCGGGCGGAGCCGCGGGCGAAAGCTAGTAATATATAAATGTGAATGTAAGTTTGTCTGTTACGCTTTCACGCGAAAACTACTCAACCGATCATCATGAAACTTTTTACACATATTTTTGGAGGTATTAGAAGTAACATAGGGTACATTTTATTATATAAAAAAAAAAAACTTCTACGAAATCCACGCGGACGAAAGCTAGTATATTATATTCGAATGCCTCTGTGGCGCGGTGGGAGTGTATCCGACTGCTACGCAAGAGGTCGTGGGTTCAATTCCCACACGGGACACCACTTTGTGTGGTCTACAAAATGTTGTTCCGAGTCTGGGTGTGCTTTGTGTCTGTGACTTGTATGTTTGTAAAGTCCCCCGCGACACAGGGCTAGTACCCAACTGCAACTGCGGGAGTCGTCATTAAAAAAAATGTTTTTCTTTGACAATGTATATAAGTATAGTGTTGAACAGGGTTCCGAATTTATCTGATAAAGATGTCAGTAAAATTACATATGCAGCCATGATAGCTCTTGTGGATTAGCAAATGAAATGAGAACTATCACAACTTGTTTTACTTTCTACGTAGGCAATCACGATTTTTTTGCTTCAATATTTCTAAAAAACCTTAGGCGTCTAAACGGGCCATTTTTTACGGCAATTTGTGGCGGCACTATTGGTAACTAATTGCTCGGCCAATAATGGCAATATGTCTACAATTGTATGGCGCATGATCCAGTCTCCTAAACGGGCTACACAACCCGGCAACAATAAAATAGAGGGCGACTAAAACAACAACAAAATAGTCCGGGCAACATTGCGGAAAATAGATCGTCCGGCAGCTATCAAATCAATATTGGAGAGTACTGCCATATTGCCGGCCACAGCATTGCTGCCACAAATTGCCGTAAAAAATGCCCCGTATAGACGCCCCATTATAGCGGAAACCGGCCAACTTGTCTACGGAACCTCTAGGTTCCACTTTGGGAAACGTTGGTGTAGAGGCAATGAATATTCCTTTGTCTAAATATACTGAAGTGTGTATTGTTGTAATAATGACTGTTCTTCCATTTTTTTCAGGCTGTGATGGCATTGACTGCGCCTTTAGCGTTCCCCGTAAGCAAACTATTAGACTACTTCCTTGGGGAGGAGATCGGCAGTGTCTACAATAGGGAAAGATTAAAGGAACTCGTCAAGGTTGGTTCTTTGTAATGCGAATATTTATTATAGGTGGGGATCCCTAGAACAAATTTTGAAATAATACATATGAAGCTAGAATTGTCATGGTAGCTTCGTTTTGACGAGACGCCCAACTTTATTCTGTGTCTGGGTGTTATTTATCTATAATATGTATGTATTTAGAAATGTATAAGTATGTTTATCAGTTGTCTGGTTTCCATAGTACAAGCTCGGCTTAGTTTGGGATAAGATGACGTTGTGTGAGTTGTCCCAAGATATTATTATTATATTATTATTATATATAAAGTGTGTCGTATACATAAAGTTGGGCGTCTCGTCAGAATTAAACTACCATGACAATTCCAACTTGATATTATAAAGCGGCGGTAGCCTAATGGCCAAAGCATCGGACTCGGAATCGTGAGGTCGCGTGTTCGAATCCTACCAATTATACTACCGACGTGAATCTACTGAGGAGTAGATTCACAAAATATGGAGGCGTTTGGAGGCCCCCCAGGACCAGAGGTGGGACGTCCCTTGAGCCCTAAGGCACCCACAAGTCAAGTCGCACAAGTCTCACCAATGGCAATGAGCGTGAAGCTAGTAGCGATTTATCCCTCAAAAAACGTACAGCAGATAGAGCAAGTACTCGTCGGCAGTGGGACCGGTGTGCGATCAAATATTAATATCTGTATCTCTTTTGTTTACACGGGATCTACATAAGTATGTATGTTTCGTTTCTAAATCGCTACTCGCTACTCTTTTTCTCGCCGTTAGTCGGACAGGTGCCTAAGGCTGCCACTGTGTTCATCAGTTGTCTGTTAGTTTAGTATCTAGTTTGCGATCGGATGACTGGGTGTCAGTTGTCCTAAGATGCTGCAAATGGTACAATAGATAGTCCGGAACTACTCAGTAAAATTAATCTTAGGACTAATCAGAAACTAAGATATTAGCTCCCTTTATTAAATGTGCCATTTTTGAAGACCAATTACAGGCAAAATGCCTTCTGCCAGCGTAGCGCAGTAGCATTAACAAGACGGTAAATCATGACTTCAATTTATTTTGCACAAACGCGAAAAAAAATGCACTCACCACAGAATACTTTAGTGGTAATGACTAGTAAGTGATAAGTGTTTAAAACATACTCGTATATTATTAGTAAATAAGTCAGTGTTCAATTTTTACTTTTATTTTGTAAGTACCTAGGTTATATTTAATTTGCAAAACTAGTGGAAGCTTGTAATTAGCAATATAAGTTAACTAGAGTACACTATTTATAAGATTATTAGTCTGCAAGCTTCTGTAAAATAAAATAAAAAAATAAAAAATGAGTGGCACTTGGGGACTGCCGCGGTAAAGCTATTGCATAGCATTTTTTAACAATTCATGCAAAAAAAGAAAATGTTGTATTCATTACATTTCGGAGCAGCTCGTCTCGATCCGTGCTTCGCTTCGTACAGTCGTACCATATACATATACGTTAAGCGAACGCTCGGCCGAGCTACATAGTAGGCGGAGTAGGGGGGGGGAGTTAGGTTTCACTTTCGTTGCGAAATTTCTTCATTCGGTCGCCCCGCTCAAAGCCCGCGATAAAAGCTATGCAATAGCTTAAAAAAAGATATTTATATTGTATTATTTAAATTTGCATTATGTATGACTTTTTTATTTATCCATGGCGGAACGTAGGCGAATTTCTTTGGTTATTTAACTCTATTAAGTTGGCTGTTTTAATTTTTTTTTTCATAAATGTCCGTCGTGGAGCTTTTTCAAAACTTTTAAGTTTGTTTTTTCTTTAATAACGTAAAATAAAAGTATTTGTCCACCCAGATCACCACAGACGTGAATGATTTAGACAAGGACGAGGTGAACATCATATCTGGAGCTCTAGAGTTGCGTAAAAAGACTGTGTCTGATGTGATGACTAAGTTGGAAGATGTCTTCATGCTGCCAATCAGTTCTGTGCTGGATTTTGAAACTATGAGCGAGATTGTCAAGTCTGGTGAGTTGATAGAACGTAATCGTGATTTTTGATTTTTTTTTTATATCGAAGCTATTAGCTGGGGAGCCCAAGTAGCTATCTTGGATATATTCGAGCGTTGTGTGATTTTGAATACTATTATGGTGCGAAGAAAACATTTTTAGGATGTATATCCTTTCAATTGTAGGGAAGGAAGTTGGCGGACCTAAGTCTTAAAAAAAACTCTTTCACATAAAACGGGGATGTTAAGTGAAACCACAAGAAGCTCCCATTAAATTCCCAAAATAAAAAAAAAACATGATCAGAATAAGAACACCCTTCCACATAATCGTTGAAATATTAGATCAGCGTGTCTAGGATATCAAGCTGAAACATATGTATCTTATTCTAATGCGCTCCAGTATCTCTATTGATCAACTTTGTTTTACTAAATAATTTAATCAGCTGCCCAAGACGCGCGTCACTATATGGGGGTACATGTATACGGCGCTCGAGTAAAGTTAGCCACTTAGTATTCTGGCTTCGCCATCATCGGAGGAAACCAGAGTATTGTATGATTTAGCCAAACTAGTATTTATGAATAGATATACTTTTTAGAGATAATGTTTTGCATGAGGGTGACATAATCAAAATGTGATTCAACCCTCGTTAATAAATAAAGATAAAAAAAAAAACTTTGCCATTTGGGCTCCCCATCTATATTATTAAATTTATTCAGAAAGTTATTATTAAAGTTACTAAGGCTAGTGGAAAAATAAAAGTATTTTCTTGCTTTCTTCTCGAAGGTTAGACGCCCCTTTCAGCGCAAGGAGGGGGGGGGGGGCTTTGTGCATCATTACACCCGATACCGCAAGAGACGACCTCTTCGATCCCCACCCAGAATAAAACTTTGTGTGATTAGCACGATGGTTTATTCTGTGTGTGGTTGTTATTTATATGTATTTAGAAATATATAAGTATGTTTATCAGTTGTCTGGTTCCCATAGTACAAGCTCTGCTTAGTTTGGGATCAAATAGCGTTGTGTGAGTTGTCCTAGGATATTATAATTATTATAAAAGTCATAATCGCCTAAGTACCTAGCGAAAAATTATTAACTTAACTACACTGCGGGTTGACCCCTTCAAGTTTGCCAACTGAACTAAAAGTCAGGTATAGGTATAGGTATCGTAATTGAATCACGTCAAATATTCAAAGGTAGGATTATTTTTTCTTTTATTTACTTCTAATGTGTAAAAACACGAAATTATAAACACAATAGAGGTTACCTATCTACTTCTAATGTGTAAAAACACGAAATTATAAACACAATAGAGGTTACCTATCTTGAAATATAATCTTTTTACACAATGTTGAAGCTAAATTAGCGTTATTACAATTTAGATACGGCATTGTCTTGTCATGTCCAACCATTTAATGATTATTGTTGCTTACGAAGTTTTATATATAATATCTTTATTATTTACTAGCTGACCCGCGAAACTTCGTCTCCGTAAATTTTCCCCGTTTTTGCAACATTTCTCATTGCTGCTCCACTCCTATTCGTAGCGTGATGTTATATAGCCTCCCTCGATAAACGAGCTATCCAACAGTAAAAGTTTTTTTTTAATTCGGACCAATAGTTCCTGAGATTATCGAGTTTAAACAAACAAACTCTTTAGCTTTATATTTTTAGTATAGATAATATTTCTCTATGTTTCCCCGTGACCTCACTTATGTGCTATTTTTATGTATAAACTGTAGCCTTACCAGTAATATAAAACCCAGTTTAGGGCTACATTTGCAATTTTACTTGCATTACTAAGTGTAGTCAAAGTAAGCTGTGCAAGCTTGTAATTGTCATTTTACCTTAAATTTCGACTGGCCTGTTGGTCTAGTGGTTAATGACCCTGACCGCTAAGCTGGAAGTTGTGGGTTCGATCCCCACCCAGGATAAATCTGAGCATGATGGTTTGTTCTGTAATTTATCTATAATATGTATGTATTTAGAAATATATAAGTATGTTTATCAGTTATCTGCTTTCCATAGTACAAGCTCTGCTTAGTTTGAGATCTGATAGAGTTGTGTGAGTTGTCTCAAGATATTATTATTGTTAAACTAGCTGACCCTCGCATCTTCGTCTGCGTCAAATTTACCCGTTTTTGCAAAATACGGGTAAAAAAAATAGGGGTTGATCGTAGAAGGGTGAAAATTCAGGGTTGTATGTATTTTTGATACCGGTATCATAAAAAAAAGTAAAAATTTACCTAAAATATAAAAAAACAAAACAATTCGGATCAGTAGTTCCCTCGGGAACTACTGATCCGAATTAAATAATCAATTTTCATCGTGAGTGTTCACTTTTAGTTTAAAATGTTCAACTAAAACTGACAGTTAAAAGTGATCGTGTGTAGCCACTATAATGGTGGGTACAATCAGTATCTTTTAGCTATACGTTTTAAGTAACAGGTTTATCTGACAGTCAAAACTGACGCCCTTTGTTGACTGAACTGACAGTTTACATCGTACACACACCTACTTTTATCTTTCAGTTTAAAATGTTCAGCTGATACTGGCAGTTAAAAAGTGATCTTGTGTGGCCACCTTTTAACTGTCCGTTTTAAGTAACAGTTTTATCTGACAGTCAGAACTGACGCCTCTTGTTGACTGAACTGACAGTTTTCACAAACATCTAGTAGTATTAAAATCCTTTTACTAACAGCTGTCTCCCCCCTCCAGGGTACTCCCGCATCCCCGTATACGAAGGCAGCCGCACAAACATAGTGACGGTGCTGTTCATCAAAGACCTGGCTTTCGTGGACCCTGATGACAACACCCCTCTGAGGACGCTCTGCCACTATTACCAGAACCCTTGCAACTTCGTCTTCGAAGATGTCACCCTGGATGTCATGTTTAGGCAGTTCAAAGAAGGTAAGTTTTTCAATATTCAGATTTTTTTTTAAGTTTTCATTTCTGCCGGTACTCCCGGAGTGCAACCCGTTGTTTTTTAATTATCGAGTTTACTTATAAAACAAAAGTCAAGTTATACCATTTATAAGTCAACAACACGTGGGGCCGAATTGAATAATATTTGATTTGTTGGATTTGTCTTCGTCCCGAATAGCAGAATAACTATTAAAACATTAGAAAAAAATACGAAAAAAAATAACGGGGCGGGCGGTACGAAGTTCGCCGGAATACTTTTTTTTTATTGTGTGCAAAAATCTCCACGGATTCCACTCCTACGAAGGCACGCAGGAGGGGGTATGTCGGAATCGAACCGAGTAAAAATCACACGGTGTTCCGGCGCATAAACCTATGGCCATAGGTGATGGTGTCCCTTGCGGAATTGGTGCTTCCACCATTAGCAGGCTTGGTCGTTGATTACAACGACAATTTTTACTACGGCTAATGTGAGTAACATAAATACTAGGCTACTACTAGCTCTGCTTCCTTATTTTTTTTAACACCTATGTATTTTTAATCTATTGTGACAAGCCACACGTTCTAAATTTGAACTTTACTTTATGATTGAAAGTACTTACTTTATGACTGAAAGTACAGGCAAACCCGTGTTCACTATAAATGAACGATTTGTCGTCCACGAATCTATCGATACACACAATTTCATCAAAATCACTGGAGCCAGTTCCCAGATCCTTTATACATATTAATTGACCTAACATCTGTTTCGATTAAATAGTAAGTCTATTGACTCATTTAAACATGGCCGCCGCAAGATGGCGTGACTTTAGTTTGACATTTGCATTTGAAGTGCCGGTAGTGTTAATCGAGCGGTCGTAGAGGCGGCGCGTCTTCCTATAGACGTCGCTATTTTCTATAATCGTCTGTGCAAAGTGTTAGTGTGGTTATAGTGTCAGTGATGCATGAGATGATTAAAACTGTTGGCGGACTTAACCTTGCTCGAGGTATCCGCGTTTATATGATCGATTACCATTTACCATAATGTTAATGGGAATATTGAGCCGCTAATAGCTTATAAGGCCACCCTGGCGACATAAATTATATTATAAAAGGAGAAGCTGACTGACTGACATATTAACGCAAGGCCTAAACTATAAGGGTTAGAAACTTGAAATTTTGCACAAGGGTTCCTTTTATAACGTAGGGGAACAATAAAAAAGGATTTTTTAAAAATTTACCCCCTAAGGGGGTAAAACGGGGGTGCAAAGTTAGTATGAAACTTTGCCATTAAAATATTTTGGTTACAATCTGATATCCACGCGGGCAAGCTAATTAAGTATAATATAAGAATTGCTCGTTAATAAACATATATATATATATATATATATATTTAAAACTCGAGATTATGAAGTAATATGGTATGTCCACGTTATGCCCCGATGGGTCGACTAGTCAACTTTTCGATCCATCTCTTCATTCCTCACACAGTATTTTCTCTCACCAGGTCACAAAGGTCACATGGCATTCGTGCACCGCATCAACAATGAGGGTGAGGGAGACCCTTTTTACGAAACCATTGGATTGGTGACCTTGGAAGACGTGATTGAAGAGATGATACAGGCTGAGATCGTCGATGAGACTGACGTTTTTTGTGAGTAGACTAGTAGACTAATAGCCTAGTAGACCATGTGATAGAATTTATTACTCTTTTATCAACGTAGACCAGTAGACCATACAGTAGACTTAATGACCCACTTAGAGGTGATGCTAATATGGATAGTACATGAGACCGACGTTATTTGTAAGTAGACCAAAAGACTACCAGTTCATACAATATTATTGATGACGCTAATATAAGGTTATGAGAGATAAACAGAGATTGTGCGTTAGGCCAACGTCTTTTGTGAGTAGACCAAAAGACGAGTAGACCATATACTTTTATGAGTAATGGTATTGACAGATATTGGGCACAAGACCGACATATACATATATATGTATTTAGTGAGTAGACCAAAAGACCAATAGACTATATGTATAGGTATAATATAATTAATGACTCACTTATAAGTAACTGACTATTACCCTCGACTTCGATACTTCTGTTGAATCGCCCGCGGAACTAGTCTAATATAGAATAAGCCTAATATGCCACATTAGCTGTCTACTAGTTATAGTTCCGTCAAATTACCGACGTCTTTTGTGAGCAGACCAAAAGAAAGAAGAGGGTCCTTATTTACTATCTTTTTTTTCGTTTCCGCGGCAAGCCCGCGCTTCTAACTGTCAAAATCCTGTCGTAATGGTCAATAGAGAGCTGCGCTTAAAAATGCATCGCGCAAGCGCCGAAATCTTTGAGCGCACCGCATATGCGCCAGTTTGCGCGGGCTTGCCGCGATTACGAAAAAAAAAACATAGTAAATAAGGACCCTGTAGACTATATATATAATATGATTAATAACCCACTTATAGGTAACTGACTTGAATCATGTAGCTAGTCTTAAATAGAATTAGCCTAAGTTACTCCTTATAACATTAGCTTTCTACTAGTTAAAGTCCCGTCAAAATAGATTCAACCGTTTCGAAGAATAGCCGAATGAAACAGATAAACATAGAAAATATATAATCTTTCATAATAATAATGATGATCTAACCGATGTTGGTAACGGCGGCTTATCTCATTATAGACTAGCAACTAAGCAGGAGATATTATAGTGCACAAGTGTATGTGCAGACACAAGTGCACTCTCTATTCCCTCATTCTTATACTCTTAGACGGAAATCCGACACGACCGGAAAGAGATTGGGCGCAGGACTGTTGTTACTTTGATGTAACAAAAGTATAATTTTGCCCAACAGTGGACAACCGTTCGAAACGCCGTCGGAACCGTCCACAGAACAAACTCCAAGACTTTGCGGCGTTTGCCGAACGCCACGAGAACCAACGAATACATATATCTCCTCAACTAACACTAGCTACATTCCAATTTTTGAGTACAAGTAAGTACATTCTTTTTTATATATTAACCGAAAAGATGTTTTTTTTAACCCCTCCAGCTATTATGTGTTTGGATGTAATCTATACTAATATTATAAAGATGAAGAGTTTATTACAAATCACCCTGTATATTACAGATATGTGTTATAACGTCCCGAGCAACTTCGTCTGCGTAAATTTTCCCTGTTTTTGCGACATTTCTCATTGCTGCTCCGCTCCTATTGGTCGTAGCGTGATATTGAAGCCTATAGCCTACCTCGATAAATAGGCTAACCAACAGTGTAAATAATTTTTAAATCGGATCAGTAGTTCCTGAGATTACCGCGTACAAACAAACTCTTCAGCTTTATAATATTAGTATAGATAGCTATCTATACTAATTTCTTCTGTGCATGTGTATGTCACTGAACTTCTTCTAAACAGCTGGACCGATTTTAATCGCCGGGACAGCTGTCCCGGCGATATTTTGGAAACGAGACAACTGACAAACATACATAAATATTTCTAAATACATACATATATAACACCCATAAAAAAATAACACCCAGACACAGAATAAACCATCGTGCTCATCACACAAAGTTTTGTCTTAGGATCGAACCCATGACCTCCGGCTTAGCAGTCAGGATCACTAAACCAACAGGCAACACCAACCAAATATATGAGTATGTTCATCAGTTGTCTGGTTGCCATACTATAGGCTCTGTCTAGTTTGGGATCAGATGATGTAAAAATGACTCATGATATCACACTAATATTATAAAAGCGAAAGTTTGTGAGTGTGTATGTTTGTTACTTCTTCGCGTCTAAACGGCTGGAGCGATTTTAATAAAATTTGGTATGGAGTTATCTGACACCCTGGATTAACACATAGGCTAATAAACCGTGGGTAACACCGGGCACAGCTAGTTATACTATACATACTTATAATATAAAAAGTAATCATCTTATTGCCAACCCAGGTGTGGATGCTTTCCGTCCCGACACGGTGTCAGAGACAGTGCTCCGTAGACTTCTGAGACAAGACGTGATACAACATATAAAGCTAAAAGGAAAAACCAAAAAGGACTTAACTACATACGTTTTTCAACAAGGAAAGCCGGTAAGTTCAGATACTATACAAATTTATTATAAATACTCGCTTTCTGTAACGAAACTCATATATAACTAGTCCGGCCATAAATACTTTTCTTTTTTTTTTTCAACTTTTTAATTGCTTTGAATTTGGAACGCGTTTATTATTTTTAAAAGTTCATAAAAGATTGGGGCGGCCGCGTGCTGTTAGAACTACAAAGGCTGTTAATGCTGTTAAAGTCTGAATTTGTCGAAATCCCATTAAGAAGCAAAAAATCTTATCGCGAGAAATGAAGATTCCCGCTAGGACTCGCTTCCCTGCTACCATTGTTACCAGTGCTTCGCCCGCGTGGATGCCAAAATATTTTATCGGCAAAGTTTCATTCTATCTTTGAACCCCCGTTTTACCCCCTTAGGGGGCGAATTTTCAAAAATCCTTTCTTAGTGCTCCCCTACGTTATAAAAGGAACCCCTGTGGAAAATTTCAAGTTTCTAACTCTTAAATTCTAGGTCCTGCGTTGGTATATCAGTCAGTCAGTTAGCTTTTACTCTTGAACCGGCTTCAAAAAGGAGGAGGTTCTCAATTCGACTGTGTGTGTGTGTTTTTTTTTGTATGTTTTATTTTGTAATATATATTTTTTTTGGAAATATGGAAAATTTAATTTACTTTTTCTCGACCCAATTATCACACACATAATAAAAACCAAAAATACTTTGAAATAGAAATATGTATTTGCATATTAATTGAGCCCTAATCATCATCAGCCCAAATCACTAAGGTCACCTATCATGTAATTACTAATAGTTAATTTGTGAATTACAAACTAAATTGTCTACGTATACCGCATTATATATAGATCTGTAACGGAATACGAAAGTATTTAATGTTATAAATAAATAGTTTAGTTTATAATGAATTTCCATTATTTATTAGTGAATGTTTGCTTTAAAATATATAAAATTGCAGGTGGACTATTTCGTATTGATCCTGGAAGGTCGCGTGGAGGTGACGGTAGGTCGAGAAAACCTGGTGTTCGAAGCTGGACCCTTCACATACTTCGGAGTACAGGCGCTCACGCAAAACGTTGGAGTTGGTGAGTTATGTTATTATCATTATTATTATTAATCTAAATACATATATTAAACTAGCTGTCCCGCGCTACTTCGTATGCGTACATTTTTGCAGCATTATGTTTATTTGCCACAAAATATTTTACTGTACTGTGTACTTAAAACATGTCTTAGAAGAAAAAAAAAATACTTCAATATTCGGCCTGCGTCATCATAATTTGTTAAAATGCTCTCTGTAACGAAGCAATAACAAAAGCCGTAATAGTTCTTTAACTACCGACTAGATGTCGCTACGGGGGCCTAACCCGTAAGCATTAAGAGATGGAAAGATTTGAGATCTAGTAACATAGTCCAGATAGGTGGTTCGCTTCTGGCCCCGGTTTGGCTACGGAAGTCTCGGGTTCGATTCCTGAGTCTGGATATCAAAAAAAAAATTTCTATCTTTCAAAAATGCAATTATTGTATTTGTAAAGTAATTGGCAAGAAATGCCTATAAAAATTACTTCAATGTCTTAGAAGAATTTGTAATAGATACTGGATCCCAAACTAGGCTTAGGCCTGTATTGTGGGAGACTGAAAATTATTTAACACTATCGACACATTTATTAACTACATTTTACATGATAATAAACTATGGGTAGGTATGTAAATAAGCTTAAACTAAGTATATAGTAAAAGTACAGAATTGGTACAGAATTTGACTTTACCAATTATAATTTTTCTAATCCTTTATAGTCCATTGAAATGTTACATTTTTTAGGCCTTACCTTGCGTTTTTTAGAGGACGCAATTTTATTTTTTTGATGTGTAGAGACCCCCCTACACTATCGCTTATAACTTTCTTATTTATAGTTCTACGACAAAAAGTTACTCGACCAAAGTTGTAGAGAATTTAATTTGCAACAAAAAATGTTAATAATTTTTTTTTTATCAAATAATTAGTTTAAGAGATATATCGTAAAAACCATTTCAACCCCTATTTTCAAGATGGCGGCCGTGGGACAAGGGTGGCGACCCCACAAACTTGGTTTTAGCTTTACACTGACCCCCCCTACACATCAAAAAAATAAAATTGCGTCCTCTAAATAACGCAACTCCAAATGTAACTTTTCAATGGACTATTATGTGTTTTGTCATTTGTTATTTTTTTTGACAAAGTCAAAGATTTATCAGTTTCATTCTTCTTCTTCCTATAAGTAATTAAGAGTGTTTCTTCCTCCCCCAGCGGAATCCCCAACACCGTCGGCGATGGGTTCCCTACAGAACATAAACATGGATTCGATGCTGCGACATACTTTCGTGCCTGACTACTCCGTTCGAGCCATCGCGGAGTTGTTCTATTTGACTGTTAAAAGGTATGTGCTTTTTATCCGTTTTTAGGGTTCCGTTTTTGCTATTTTGGCTACGGAACCCGTTATAGTTTCATCATGTCCGTCTGTCTGTCTAGGTATTTTACTCAAAGACTAGCTAATGAATATTGATTAAATTTGGTGAAAAGGTGTCTTGTAGTAGCTACTACTTAGTTTGATAGCTAAATATTAAAAATAAATATTTGGGGGGGGGGGGGCACTCCATACATGTAACAGAAGCTGAGAAAATCTTTTTGGAGCATTCATCAATGTGAGGCACATCATTCGACAGGTCTTTTAAAAAAAAATAAGGTTCCTATTTAACTTTTTTGATTAAGTCAATATTTTAAAAAATAATCCAGCGAAAGTTGCATAAATTGTGCCCCCCCCCCCCCTCCCCTTTACTTATTGAACCGTGTGACAAAAAAATATGAAATAAAACCGAAAAGGTAGCGCTTAACAAATACTACATATTAAAATTATTTAAAAAATGATCGGATATGCCGTCGTTGAGTTATTCCCGAAAAACTGTGTTTCTCAACAAAATGGCGAAGTGCCATGAACATACGCTCTTCAGCTGGTGCAATTATTCAAATCGGATTTTGCTTCAGAACCCTACACTAAGCATGGTCTGACATGCGTATGCCCGGTTTTTTTTCGTTCGTTTATTTATCAATGAAAAAATCATCAATTTAGATTTTTTTGGAAGTCTCCCGCAATAGTGTACAAGCCCTGTGTCACGGGGTACTTTACAAACATACAAGTCACGTACACAAAGATCAGATAGAGTTCCACCCGTGACCACGACCGTTGCAATACGGTCGAAACGTCGGGCAATAAACAAGGTATTTTACCTTAAATTATTCACGCGATTAAGACCCGTAATATATACATTTTCATAACATAATAATCAAATCAATTTTGCACTAGGGGTGGTATACTACTCAAGCCATACGCCTTTTGCAACTGAAATGCCAAAAAGAAAATGCTATAGCTGCCTAATATTTCCTGCGTAGTTGGCTAGTCTCTAATGGGATTAGCCGAAGTAACCGAAATCAGTTTAAGGCCGTACCCTGACCAAATAACCTTGAGCATTCGTTCCCTCTTCGCTGCACCGTAGCGATTATTCTCAGTTTTTGGAATAAAATCTTTACAAAATAAAATTACGGTCGTTTGATAAAAATGTTTCTAGCATAATGATTTTTATTAAATTGCCTATCCATTAGTGTAAGTAGCAAATCAAAGAAATTGGTACTTTACTAGGAGATACATTTTATCAATAATTATTTCTCATTTCTGTGGTTTCGTTGTGAGGTGATTAAATAAACATTATACTCCTTTAACTAAATCAAAATCTACCATTTTGGAGTCGAAATAATGTAGAAATTTAATTTATTTTTATTAGTTGATATTTCTTTTTGGATAAAGAGCAGATAGCTCCACAAAAGTGCACAAAAAACGGCTAGCGCTGACTATTAGTATAGTTTTTTTATGTCATTGTTTCAGATCTTTATATTTGGCAGCTAAGCGAGCTACGCTTATGGAAAAGGGGGCACTATCCAAAGGTGCTACTAACGAACAATTTGATACAGAAGTTGATAAGGTAGGACCTTTCTTATTCATTTTATTTTTTCATGCAGCTGGCGGCTAAGGCACCTGGGGGCTTAGACAAATGCCACCCGCTTCTTTTTTGGCACACGCTACTGTTGTTTTTGGTCCACCAATTCAGCAGCAGTCACGTGACGTATTGTCAACTTTATGTCAAATGCATAAATTTTTTAGCGTTAGCGTGTGCGGAAAACGAAGTGTGTGGCATTTGTCTCAGCCCCCTGTCCCACCAATGACGATGAGCGAGAAGCGAGTAGCGATTTATCGCTCAAGAAACGTACAACCGATGTATTTTGTAGATCCCGTCCGTGTAAACAAAAGAGATGGAGTATAGAGCGAGTACTCGCCGGCTGTGTAACTGTAAACGGTCTAAAATCAACTATTAATATCTGTATCTCTTTTGTTTACACGAGATCTACATAAGTATGTACGTGTCTTGAACGATAAAAACGCTACTCGCTTTTTTTTTTCTCGCCGTTAGTCGGACAGGTGCCTAAGATTCTTCTGGAAATCGTGTATCTTTTAATATTTTAGTTATTTCATACTATTTGATTGGGTTTACTGGAACGTTGTTACTTATAGCACGATGTCATTTGTTTGCGGGTTGAGAGGTTAGATGAAAACAATGCTTAGAACTAGATGTAACATTTTGACCTCGATCAAAAATCTATTATTTATGATTATGTGAATCTTAAATAAGGAGTTGTATGTATTTTTGTAAAAGGTTGTAATGATTTATTTTACTAATGTCAAACTATGTATGTGTGAAAAAAAAAAATTGAAATAGGACAATTTTTAAATTGTTACGTTCTTTCAGATTTTTTTTTAGTAATTAGTTAATACACACTCAAGAAAGATACAGCAAAAATAACTACGTTCCAACCGAAATTTGAAATCGTTCTCGATTCTTTGATTTCTGTGGACCACTGGTTGGGAACCACCTTATAACTAGGGTTGCCATCCGTCCGAATCTCCCAGATTTGTCGTTTTAGTCCAGGTGTAACATTTTCAAACTGACCGGACTGCTACCATTTTTTTTTATTGTACTGAGTAAGTTTAAAAATCGAATTGACATGTCGAAGGCTAGGTTTAAAAAAAAACGGTTTTTACGCTTCTTGTCCTGGTTGTCAGATTTTAGAGATGGCAACCCTACCTATAATTGTTAAATTCACAGACAATTATAGGTAGGGTTGCCATCTCTAAAATCTGACAACCAGGACATACATGTATGTATGTATGTCCTGGTTGTCAGATTTTAGAGATGGCAACCCTACCTATAATTGTTAAATTCACAGCATCTATGTAACTCATCAATGAACAATATACCAAGATCAATGATATCTAAGAAATTACTAGCCAAATCTGCGAGCACTGCCTCCACTAGGAATACAGACGATTTCGAGTCCACTTCTAATGTCAATAAGGTTTATTTCTCCTTGTATTTTATGTAGATAGTTTTTGTAAAATTGTAGGGTAGTTACGTTACAAATTGAAAACCATTTTCAACTATCATGGTGTATGAAAGATTATTGGTACATCTATACTAGTATTATAAAGCTGAAGTGTTTGTTTGAACGCGATAATCTCAGGAACTACTGGTCCGATTTGAAAATATCTTTTACTGTTGGATAGCCTATTTATCGAGTAAGGCTTTAGGCGTTATAACATCTTGCTACGATCAATAGGAGCGGAGCAGCAATGAAAAATGTTGCAAAAACGGGGAAATGACGCAGATGAAGTTGTGCGGAGCAGCAATAAAAAATGTTGCAAAAACGGGGAAATGACTCAGATGAAGTTGCGCGGCTTAACTAGTCAGATTATAAAATGACTGCCGCTTGTATTTTATCAAACTTCAAGCTACACACTACAGGGAACCAATTCAGTCTGTCGAATCCTTGCGGGGGGTTGATAAAACCATTGACATATAGACCAGGACTACGTCATCACTTTCAATTACAAAGTAAAAATTGACTGCAAAGCGTGAAAGAGAGAAAAACTCGTGCGGCCTTTGACAGGTATTGTCCACAAAGTAGCGTTGTATTTTCCTAGAGGTGGTATTCAATTTTGTTAGGTTATGGCGCAGTTCTGTTCTCTACGTCATTGGATAAAACCGCTTTACCGCGCGGTTACCGCACTTCAACGTTACCCTGTACCTACATTACCAAGTGGAAAACAAACATACTCACAAAACATGTAATATGTTGAAACAACTCTTTTCGGTCGGTAAAGTACACTAGGGACGCGATACGCGACCGACGAAACAAAGCAGCCAATTAAAGCAATGGATGGGGCGATATACCTGGCCAAGGTCCACCGCAGGTGAAGGAAACTATTCCGTAAGGGACACCCTCATCTCCGGCCATGAACCTACAAGACGTAACAACGTGTGATTTTTTAGTCGGTTCGAGTTCGACATACCCACCTGTCGTGCCATCGACGAGTTGGGATCCGTGGGGATTTTGACACACGCTAAAAAAAAAATAAAAAAAAAGGTCGGACGTAACAAGGGTGGAGGGTACTTAGAAAACCATGTCCAACAAGATATATTTTTGTATCGGGTTACCTCAGGAAAATTTTCCCCTTCGCCTCTGTTACATACTATACTAAATTTGAATAATATTTGGCGATCTGAATAATAAAAAAAATAACAAATAATAAATCACAAATCAAAAAAACAAAATCAAAATTAAAAAAAAATATTCGTTACTCGGACTCGAACTGGAGTCTTCTGATTTCTGGACCGTCCGATTTCCCACCTAAGCTATAATAACATTGACGAGGTGGCGAAATTAATCTTCATATTCTAGTGATATTGTTATTACTTTTTTTTTAATCACTTTCTTGCTTATTTAGCATTAGAAATATAAGTCGAATAAGCACCCACCTTAAACAGTTCTCTGCATCACCCTAAGGTTGACTGGTAGATAATGCCTAAGGCATTAAGTCCGCTTTTGTACAAATTTTGTGTGCAAGAAGATAAATAAATAAATAAATAAATATTGTAGCAGTTTTTCATTGCTCTCCCTCCGTCTTACGAATTTTCAATCAGGTCATGTATCCTGACGCGAGTTAAATATTTTTTACCCATCCCAAAAAGTGGACAACTTCAAAAATAGCGTACATTTTTTCAAAAATTTAATTTTAGTATCATGGTCTGATCACCCCCTGCAAGAATTCGACTGACTAAATCGGCACCCTGTATAGCAAATTTTATCAAAATCGGTTAAGTACTTTTAGTGATTACTCTCAGTATGTAATCTTAGTGTAGATTAATATAGCTTGACTGTAGTTAGTTTCTGGTTGGTAACCGGATATATGGCTGGTAACCGGTTATTCGGTTGGTAACTAGAGTAACCGAGTCTATCACCGAATCGAACAGTAACTAATATAATGTACGGCCGGTACCTACATCTAATACCACTGAAAACTAGACATTCAGTTGGCATCCGGATATACGGCCGGCAGTCAGATTTGGGGTCGTTTATAAATCACGTGTTTTTTTAGCCACATTTAGACCACCTCTCCCCTTTGGCAATTTTGGCTTGGTGAGGGAGATGTTTTTTAGTCACTCCAACTCTTCCGTTTGGCGATACTTGGTGAGGTTTAGGGCGGAGGCAATTGATTCAACGCCGGTTAAACCTGAGGAATCACGATTCGAAAAAATACACGTGATTTCTCACTATGGCCCCTTCCCCTGGTAATCTTTCGTGAACTATTCCGAATTCCGTGATTAATGGACGACCCCTAAACGGCTAATGACGGAATATTTGCTAGTAACCGGATATTCGGTTGGTAACCAGATGTACGGCTTAAAACCAGATATACTCGGTAACCGGACGTACAACTGATAGTAACCTCATAATAATTGGATAGTACTTAACAGATTAAACCGCTAGTAACCGGTTATAAACCCAGTAACCGGTTATTCTTCCGTATACTATAACTAAATCCCATATTTCAGCGCCCTTCAAGACTGAACATAATAGAATTGATGCAAATACCGAAAAACTATGAGTCCTCTGAAGGCGTAGGATTTTCTGACAAACATTCGTCCAGACCGTCCAATTGTGACAAACATTGGACATATACAGACAGCAATAGGGTTAGAATAGGTATATCTATACTCTATACTAATATTATAAAGAGGAAAGATTTGATTGTTTGTTTGTATTGAATAGGCTCCAAAACTACTGGACGGAATTGAAAAATTATTTCATCGTTGTGAAGCTACGCTAACCCCGAGTGACATAGGCTATTTGTTATCCATGTATTCCCACGGGTACGGGAAATACGCGGGTGAAACCGCGAGGCGTCCGCTAGTATATTATATTGCCCCAATATTGGTCGCCATTTATTTATTGCGTAAGACGATTTGGACGTGGGTGTCGTCAAGGCGACTAAGGGATTTCACCCCGGAGGACGGGCAGCAGCGTCCTCTGCGTACTTAAAGCCTTACTGCGATCGCCAACCCGCTCGCCAAGCGTGGCGATTATGGCAATTACCCCCAGGATCTACATACTAGTAGGTTCTACTGGGGAGACCCGTGCCCAGCAGTGGGCCATCTTATGGGTCGATATGTATGACGATTTTGGCCAGTTTTTGCCACCCATCTTTCTACAACGTGTAACAGAAAGGTGTGGTCATATACAAGAGTTGTTCTGTGCCCATGATACTGAGATGCACTACCTGCATACCTAATTTTATCAAAATCATAGTACCCTAAAATTGTATTTATTATTTAAGAATCTATTTAAAAACTATGAGTAAAAAAATCTTATTAAAATATATATATTACGGGTCTTAATCGCGTGAATAATTTAAGGTAAGACAAGTCCAGTCTTCCCGTGACCACGGTCGTTGCAATACGGTCGAAACGTCGGGCAATAAACAAGGTATTTACCTTAAATTATTCACGCGATTAAGACCCGTAATATATATATTTTAATAATGTGTACAAATCGTGAAAGTTTATCAACATTTATAAAAAAATCTTTGCCATAATAATCCTGTTCCATACGCTATAACGGTCTCACAATCGTCGTCACTTGAGCAATAGATATTATATTGCACAAGTGTATGCAACAGACACAAGTGCACTCTATTCCTTCACTCTCATAGTCCGATGGAACGGTAATCCGACACGACCGGAGAGAGATTAGGCGCAGGACCGACGGCTTAACGTGCTCTCCGAGGCACGGAAGGGTGCGTACCGGTAACCGGTAACATTGCTTAACATAGCAGATATCTCGAACTGCTCGGTGGCCACTAATCAGTCCTCTATTAAATAATCCTTCATTAAATAGGTATGACAACCAAATCATACAATGACATGACAAGGACCGGCCCATCCAAATCCTATGCAAACGCATGCGACGCAGCCAAATACTGGGTGAACTACGAATTGGCAAACAAATACAAGAGTGACGTCACACGCCACTCACAAGATATAGACGCAAATCATTGCGCCGAGTGTATAAGAAATAATTTCTGGATCAATAATAGTGCTGTTGGCCAAAGTACTGATGATTCTAAGGTTAATGGTTAGTTCTTTAGCTTTATTTTTAATCCCCTCCCCCCCACCCCCACAACCCAAACAAAGTTAGGGGGGAACCCCACACCCTTATGTAATTAGCCATCAGGTAAAAATATACCTACCGTAGGATCAACGTAACTTGACCGGATTGAAGTTGGCGAAAAGTGGTTGCGCAGATGCAATTTTTAGTAGTAAATGGTGACAGGAAGCGGGGGGCGGGGGCGGTAATTAAAACAAGAAAATTATAGGTGATATTACGCATTACATTGTCTTAATTAGTGTTATTTTTGTAAAGAAATTGTTTTTCAAACTTTCTTGAGTATTTACTGTAACTGTTCTAAATTTAAACTTTTATGAACTCATATAAATATTGTTGAATTAAAATTTTGTTAATATTTTTAATCGATTAAACATAATTAATCATTTTCGGAAGGATTTTTATGGCCGCATCTCTATGACATGCGCGAAAGTGATAAGAACCTAACTTCAATCCGGTCAAGGTACATTGATCTAACTGTAGCTTCATTCGGCTTTCGAACCTAGTGTATACATGTAATTAAAGAGTACCCTTTATAATTTAAGAGAGAGCTATACTTCTCTTGCAACTTTAGGGGAATTTCCCCTTTAGTAACCCCCCCTTTTTATCTGATGTGTTGTCATCGTACACAACACAACGTAACCAATGTAACCGTGGGGCATTTAACACTGGAATATCTAATGTATATGAAGAGACTGTGCTGCCCCTCTTAACATATTTATGATATTTTAATTACTAATTATAAGTGTAAGTCCCCCAACTAATTTTAATAGTGTAATAATTTACACTCAGGGGCGGATCCAGGATTTAATGCTGGGGGACATAAAAGGCAAATAGCAGTGCCGGATCTAACATTTTTACGATGACGGGGGGGGGGGGTGTTCGTTTTGGCCAAGTGTCGTAAGTTGCACGCACGACCGTCAAGTAAAAGGCAAATGAGCAAAGAAATTCAGTACACAAAACAACCGTCTGGAGGCACGTGCCCCCATGCCTCCCCCCTTGGATCCGCCTTTGTTCACACTCCCACTGCCGGCGAGAACTTGCTCTATACTGTATCTCTTCGGTTTGGAGAAGTGCCTAAAAAAGTACTCCTCTCGAGCGCCACGGCACCGTTTTACCGGGGGACTGTATTACCCCCGTTAAGGGCGCCCTAGTAGTTGATTCTACAATTCAAACCCGCATAAGTGATTACTCCCCTGTATAAGGTGGTAAGTTAAAGCTTTAAATTAATATCAATTCGTTTTATCATAAGCTAGGCTTGTAGGAAGCGATAATTGAGAATCTATATTAATATTATAAAGCTGAAGAGTAACTGCTGATCCGAATTTAAAAAATATTTCATTGCTGGATAGTGCATTTATCGAGGAAGGTTTTAGGCTATATAACATCACGCTTCAACCAATAGAAGCGGAGCAGCAATGAGAAATGTTGCAAAAACGGGAAAATTTACTCAGACGAAGTTGCGCGGGACAGCTAAAATTAATATTTTGAAAATTATAAGCCTTAAAACACTTAAGAATTTTAACAACAATTTTGACGAAATTTTAAGGCTTATAACTTTTAAAATATTAATTTCTTTTCAATTATGGCTGCCTACAGGCCTAGCTTATTATAAAACGAATTGATATTAATATTAGGCTTTGACTTATGACCTTAAACAGAGGAGTAATCACTTATGCGCCCTTAAGCGCTCGGTCACCGTAATACTGCTAAAATAAAACACCAAAACTATGTTTGTCACTCTCGGATGTATACAATATTGAGGCTAATGAAAAGAGACGCAGATCTAATACATTACATGAATATTTTCGTTACTTATGAGTGCAAATAAACAACTATATGAAGTCACACTGCTCTTGACTTTCAAGTGCTCTTTGAGGAGTAGTATGTTTGACTATTACTACCTAACCAATCCCTTATTTATAGAACCAGACCACAGCAAACGTAAAAAGACTACTTTCCACACCGACTCCTCTCTCCTGACTTTCCACAACCTATCCCCTCCCGAAAACCAACTCCAGAACATGGACCTTCCCCCACCAGACCATGACTACAGATCTTTAGAACCGGATCAGTTAAGATACGAGAAATATCTAGGGGAGTGTGACAGAGATGAGAATAGACAAGAGAGGCTAGATCTTGAGAAGAGAAGAGTGGAGACGGAGGAACTGATGCTGGTTCAGCTTTCGAAGATCATTAATATGCTGGAGAGGAAATTCACTTGAGGATCGGGTTAATAGTAGTTTTTTTTTCTGTCTTCATGATGCTTAACAATTTATCTCCTTAATTAATTTTTTTACGAAATTTACGAAAATTTATCAAAATTGGTCATGGAGCTTCGAAAATGACACATGGCTTCTATAAATTTGAAAGCGGCGGTAGCTTAATGGCTAAGGCATCGGCCTCGCAACCGTGAGGTCGCGGGTTCGAATCCTACCCATTACACTACCGACGTGAACCCACTCCTAACACAAGCCATTGAGCTTAGCTGGAGGGGTTAACAGGATTGCTAGTAATGTGGGGCCAAAATCCCACATTGCTAGTTATCTTTGAAAAAAAAAAAAAAAAAAAAAACGTGAAGCGATTTTGGCGTATTTTTAACCTCCATCCGTCTAGTGAGATATCGTGAAATTTGGTTTAACCCCTCCCCCCTCCCTAATCTCAGGTGAGATTTCACATTGGCGAGGGGCTGAACCCGATCTCGCCATTTAGCCGCTCCGGACAAAATGTTCGCTGTAAGTAGGTACCTCGCACGTCCGCGCCGGGGAGCTCCCCCACGTAAGATTTGGCTAGACCTCCCCCCCCTCCCCAACGCATCACGTAATTAATGGACCCCATACTATTTTTAGATATTTGTTTATTTACCAACTTTACAAACATATACACCCTTGTTATTATTAATTTTTTATAGCCTACTAGTTTTCACACGCGCCACCGCCGGATGCGCGCGACGCACACGCGTGAATGTCGGTTATCTTGATAAAAGCCTATCCTATGTCCTTCCCCGGGACTCAAACTGTCTCCATACCAAATTTCATCTAAATCGGTTCAGCAGTTCAGAGTTACTTTTACATTTGAAATGAAATATATTTTTTATTGCAGCAATAGATACAGTATTACATTAATTGCAAACATAGAATCATTCTTAATCTAAAGCTGGGTGGACATTTACTGCTGTGTTACTGTTGGTCTTCTCACTAGGCTAGCCTGTATCGAGGAGACCGTATCTTAACTCGTATCTAATTACGAGTATCTACCATTGTTACATTAATATTTTTTATAGTATTTTCACAAGAAACATTTAAATTATGAAATAAAATTATACAAAACAAAAGAAAAACAAAAATTAAATATATCTCTGCGTATAGAAATAAAAACAATTTGTTTAAATTCTTTTAAAGTATTAACTAAGGTACAGACTAATACAAAATAATTATTAAAAATGAGGCATGTGTGTAATAAAAATAGGTTCAGAGATAGATATATAAATAAAATTAATAAGTATATTATATCAATACATACCAATTCACATCTATGCTATAATTTGTAAGATCTCTTCAGTGTCATCGTAAGTTAGTGTATATAACCAGTTTGTTATGATTGTCTTTGCTTCATATGATGTTTTATCTTTTAAGTTACAATACTTGAGGACAGTATTATATACACGTACCCTTGCAAACAACCCAAACCGTTGAGCAAAAACTGTATTAACTGATGGTTTTGGTAGACAAAAAGTCCTACGCTTAATTAGTGCTGTGTACTCATTCGATGATAACACAGATTTATGCGTCGAAACAGATAATTTTAGAATATATAGTCGTCTGACGCTGAGGACGTTGCTTTCTCTGTAAACTTGGGTTGTTGGATAACGGAACGGCTTTTTAAGCATCACTTTTAAAACAGACCTTTGTGCTCTTTCAATTTGGAGTAGCGCAGTCTTGGCTGCTCCACCCCAGCATGTGACACAATACGTTAAAATGGATTGGCATATAGCAAAATATACAATTTTAAGGGTTTCCGTACCAGTTATGCTTCGTAGATGTTTGAAAACCCCAATAAGCTTCCGAACTCGGGCCGATAATGCCTCGATGTGCTTTTTAAATGTTAATTTCTCATCTATGAAAACCCCAAGATATTTAACAAAAACGGCTCTACTTAGTGATTCGCAAGTGCAGGTATTACCATCACAATAATGTGTTTTTATTACTGTTTGTGTTGGAGGGGCTGATGCGCCAGTTTTGTGAAAGCATATATATTGAGTCTTGGAGGTGTTCAGAGTGAGAAGGTTGTTTTGCAGCCATTTATGAATCTTTGCCATGCCATGTTCAGCGAAAGATAGGGCCTCAGTCCACGAGTTTCCGTGAAAAATTATTGCGGTGTCATCTGCATAGCATACTATTTCGGCATTTTCAATTTGTGCATTGTGTATATCGTTAATGTAAAGAGTGAATAAAGTGGGACCCAATATGCTGCCTTGTGGCACACCAAATGTCATAGGTTTTGGATTTATAATAAAAGTTTGGATTTACTATGAAGTAGTACTTTAAGTTCTGGTATTTTCACTAAGCCGGTGTCGTGATGTTGACTTTAACAAATTATAACTAATTGATATCGATAGAATTAGGTATTTGACTACTATCATAATAAAATATTGTAAAATTACCATGTTAAAATATGTCATAAAATGTTCTGAAAAAATATGTTCATTTATTAATTTAATGTGTTTATTAATTTTTAATCAAAAAGAGAAACATTAAAAGTAAATCAATCCATAGAAAACGTGACGTCATATGCTAGTATGCCATACAAATTTGTACGCAGCGGTTCGTTTTTGACATTTCTTAAAAAGCGGCATAATTAAATTTAAAAAAAAAAAAAAAAAAAAAAATTACTTCAGTCAAATACCCTATTTTATAAGCTATGGGTCTTAATCGAGTAAATGTTTTATCTTAGAACTAAATACCTTTGTCTACCGTGATCACGGCCGTTGCAATACGGTCGAAACGTCGGGCAATAAAACAAAGGTTAGCTTTAAAATAAAATATTTACGCGATTAAAACCCGTAGCTTATAAAATTCTATGATGTGTACAAATCGCAAAAGTTTACTAACATATATTGTAAATGATATTTTTCGTTATTTGCAGCTATTACAATCAGTTGACGAAGATATAAGCATCAGCGGTGAACACAAAACACCATCGAGACAGGTAACTATAGTCTATAATAAATCCCCCTCTTCGGCCAATGGGTAAATACCCCTATCCCTTCCCCAGAGTGGGTACTGGCTAAATTAATTAAATGTAGCAGTCGGACCGGTACTGCCTCAGTGGCGCATTGAATTGGGTTCAATTCCCACGCGGGTCAAAGCTTGTAAGATCAACAAATTATAATAATATCTTGAGACACCTCACACACTGCCATCTGAAGGCCAATTGACGTATTTAAAGCAGTACAGTTGCAGCTAATGTCGTTATTGCGCTCTCGAGACGCATATTTGACGCAAGCGTATTTGAGATCGATGTCAAAGTTACAAGAATACAAAAATGGCCGTTTTAATCGAAACTTAACTGCAACTGCACTGCTTTAAATATCCTAAACTAGAAAGACCCTGTACTATGGCAACTAGATAATTGATAAACATACTTATATATTAATTTATACCTTTACATTATAGATAAATAACACTTAGACACAGAATAAACCAAACGTGCTCATCACACAAAGATTTATCCTGGGTGGGGATCGAACCCACGACCTCCGGCTTAGCAGTCAGGGTCACTAACCACTATAACAATAAATATTTCTTTTAAGATTGTTAATTTGAATTAAGGACTTATACTCTAGTGCGACAATAAGGAATATGCATATGACGCAAATGATAAATGCATCTAAAATTATAAAATGAATAATTAAAAAGGCCAAAAATCGGGCAGGAAATACAAGGTAGTTGAAACGAATGATATTGGTCAGATGAAATTATGACGTAACAGTCCATATTATGTTAAGACATGCTGTGTCCTCATTGGCTGTTACGATTGCTGTGACGTCACAATCCATGACACTTTACGCGCCAAAATGGCGTGCTTTTGAAAATGCTTTTATCAGTTTGTAATTTTAAATGTTTTGTTTTTCTAACAGGAGTAGTTTTGCATATGTTTTTAATGTCATGTTGATGTAAGCCATTTTATAAGAACTAAAAATAATACATGCATATTCCCTATTGCACTTTCTAACAAAACAAAATAATCAATGAAATTATTATTATACATTTTTTTAATGACGTTTCCCGCGCTATGGTGCAATCCCTGTGTAGCGAGGGACTTTACAAACGTACTAATCACGAATACAATGTACACCCAGACACGGAACAACAATTTATGAATCACACAAAGTGGTGTCCCGTATGGGAATCGAAACCACGGATTCTGCCTCAGAAGTCAAGGTTACTAAAAATTAGACCAACAGGCTAGTCATAATTAAAATAATCATAATTTGTTTTGAACTAGGATTTCTTCGAGTATGAAAGATTTATTATGACAAGACTATGAGTTCATCATAATTCATCATTATCGTACCATCATCTTCGGTCGAATCATTACATCATCAACAGCATCATCTTACAATATCTTATATTTTTATGTATGTATTATTTTTTAATATTTATTTTGCATTTAATGTATGTATTTATAAAACTATTTTGTTGTAACAGAAAGGTGTGGTCATAGGTAAATATTACATTAAAACCGTAAAATCAATTTAGGAGATTTAGGAGAAGCTTTACATCGCTTGGTTTAGGGGGATTTGACCTCCAGAGGACATAAATAAAATATAAAAATTGTGTGGCACTCGGGGACTGCCGCGGTAAAGCTATTGCATAGCATTTTTTATCAACTTATGCAATTATAATTATGTATTTATTTTTTATTTATGCAGTATTTTTTTTTCTTTTCATTACATTTCGGAGCAGCTCGTCTCGATCCGTGCGTGCTTCGTACAGTCGTACCATATACATATACGTTAAGCAAACGCTCGGCCGAGCTACATGGTAGGCGGAGTGGGGGGTGTTAGGTTTTATTTTCGTTACGGAATTTCTTGATTCGGTCGCCGCTCTCAAAGCCCGCGATAAAAGCTATGCAATAGCTTAACTTTTTGTCCTCTCCACACCTTTCTGTTATCCTATGTATAAATATAATTATATTTTAATATTTATTTTTTATTTTTATACCTATAGAACGAAAGAGTCGTGATTAAGTATTGCATTATATTGATTTAATTTTGACTTTCTGACTAAAATATTGACATATTACAAACAAACAATGTTATAACATATTGTTGATATAATATTATTTATTTACATACCTATATATTATTAGTTACTATATGTTTTCTATTTTGACTAAATATATATCGTTCATTATAGAACTAATAATAAATGAAAAACGAAATAAAAACAGGAACGCGGTGGATGACGTCACGATTGCTGTAAAATCGTATAATGTGGAGGCTAAATTTAAATTCGACTTTGGGGACATGTCTTGGTGCCGGAGTTGGTAACGGCTTAGGGCCGGCGACCCCTAAGGTCGCGGATTCAAGTCCCACCTGAGATGATTTTTTCCTTCATACATTTAAATTTATATGTATAAAATGCTTTAAAAATTACAAAGTATAATGTTCAGGCGTCATCAAAAATCTGTGTTTAAATAATCCCTGCAATGAAACTCACAGAGCCGTACAAGTACCTTAGGAACGCTGTGGATGACGTCACGATTGCAATAATAAATACTAAGCACTTCTACCGCCTATCGTAATTTAAGCAGTACACTTGTATATTAGAATTCATTTGTACCGAACTTTGTGTCCATTATTTACATATATATATTTGCAGGTATCCCCCAACCCCCCAGTATCAGCGTCCCCCCTCACTCGGTCATCATTCTCCCGCACAGAACGCAATGGCGACCTCTACAGAGCCGACGAACAAGAAAAACTATTGAAATAACAGAGAGCCACACTTGCTGTCCCGCTTACACCATATTTGTGATACAAGGTACAGCTCATTTATAAACATAGTTATATACAACGAGTATCCGTATACATAATATACATATAAACCATTTGTAAGAAATTAATAAATGTGGAAACCGTATCAAAATACAGACAGCGGGAAGCGACTATGTTTTATACGATGTAATAATTGTGTTAACTGTTAAAATAATTATTTTTTGTGCGATAATAAATATTATGCATAGATCATTTCTGTGCGTCTAGTGAAATAAAAGGTAACCTCCGACAATGTAACTTTTGAGGTGCAAAAAAAACTTTGATCGTGCTTAAAATTTAGACATTATTGCTTATTTAATTTAAATGGCTTATAAATCGAATTTCTTAATTTTGAGAGAAAAGGTAAGTCTGTTCACACTAAACGATAAAGCGTTTTTTTTATTGATAATTTACTATATTTACTTAACTCTTTTTTGAAAAATGTGTACTTATACCCCTTTTCAGCAGATGCACAGAAATTTTATTTAACGATATTTTTTATTGTGCGATAAAAATATTACCTATAGAAAAATATTACCGAAATGGTAATTTATTGTAGAATAGTAATTGTAACAAGAATGTAGTGAGATAAATTTATGTAGAGATGATTTTTGAACTAAAATAATTATATTAATATTAAAACTTAATCGCGTGTTATATTTAATATGTGTAGAAATCGCGAAAGTATAAAATCGAAAATAATTATTATGTGAAGATGATTCTATAGTTGTATAATTATTATTAGGCCAACGTTATTGCTACACATTACATTTATTGCACGATAAAAGTATTATGTAAAAAAATATGTAATTTACTGTACGATAATTTATTATTATTACATGAAAATTATTGATTACAATAATATTTATTATGTTAAGGTATTATGTATTGTGCGGTATTGTGTAACGATTTGTTGTTATGTAGTGCTGTGAAAATCATTTATTGTCCCATAAATGTTACATAGGACAAATTATTGTGAAATAATAATTATTATAAATAATGTAGTAATGTTATAATAATTAATTATTATGCGTGTAATCATATAATTTACTGTTCGATAATATTTATTAGGCAAAGATATTTTTTGAACTATAATAATAGCATTATATGGAGATTATTGTATAAAATTGTAAAATTGATTAGCTAATAGTAATTATAATACGATAATTGTTACTATCAGCTAAATCAATTATTACAATTACTATGTCAAAATTTAAATACGATTTGTACGAGCTGTGGCAGATGCAGGATGTTGTTTTATAGGAAGGGCTGGGGACGTGATTTTGAAGCGGAGTGCTAGATTTTGGTGAGTGTCAAAATGATTTCGATTACATTTGATCTCGCAAATCCCCCCCCCCCCTCCGGGTAAGCCTATGACGTAAGGGCCCTGTACTTAAATAGTGACAATAAATATATATTTTTTCAACTATGACATTTAAAAGTAATTTATAATCTTATCAGTATTCTTTATTCAAGATGAACCTACATATAATCTTCCTTCTAATTTGTCTTGTAATCTTTTAACCCTCAATTACCACCAAAATTTCTTGCTTTAAATTTAAGGCACCTGTCACACCGCCGCTTGCGTTTCTTGAGCGGTACGCTCGCTACTCTCTTTCTCGTCTTTGGTGGGACAGGAGCCTAAGGGTGGATATGAACTACCCACCTTCAACAATAAAACAAAACTATTTCTATATCCTTAGTAATAGTGCTATTGACTCGAAGGTGAGTTTCTCACCTCCAACAGTAATGGTAAAACTGTTTATGTATCCTATATAATACTGGTTTTTACTTGAGGATGAATGGTGAATTACTCACCTAGAACAATAGGACAAAACTATTTCTAAGATCTTAATAATATGGCTATTAACTCGAGAGTGAGTTTCTCACTATCAACAGAAATGGCAAAATGTTTATGTATATTGTATAATACTTAACAATACGGCTATTAACTCGAGGGTGAGTTTTTCACCTCCAGCTGATATGGCAAAACTGTTTATGTATAATAATGCTTTGAACATGGGGGTGAATGGTGAAATACTCACCTTTAACAAATAAACATAATATCACCCTCTACTGTAAAAAATCATCTAAAAATTACCAAGATATTGTAAAATAATATTATTTTTGACTTTATAAAAATTAAAATAATTAATAGATACTAACAAAATGACGTATAGATCTGATTTGTATTAAAAAATAGGCACCTATTTAATAAGATAGGTCGTCTGCACACTTGCGATCTAGTCGCGTGATTTGAAGTCGCATTTTTATTTATTTCTTATAAATGATTGTATACTTAAACTTAGTATTTGCAAGTAATTTGAGGCAGGTACTTACAAAAGTAAGAATTATAGGATATGTGAGATCCATAGAGTTTGTGGATACTGTAACGTGAGGCTGGGGTGCACTTGCAAGCGAAGCGGACTCCGTATGTAGCTGTGCCTTTATGTTGAACATATTTTAATTTCTGAATTCGAACTATGCTTCAGTTTTTCATGTTTGATTATTTGTTCGAAATTGTTTTAACTTTATTGCAGTTATTAAACCTTAAATAAATTGGTACTAGGTACTATAATTTCATCAAAATCGTTCAAGTATAACGGGGGATACAGCTTGATCTCCCTTTTTATAACAGCACCATACATTAAAGAGCTCAAGTTGAATGGTCAATAACCGACATTAACGCAGGAGGAGCCACGGGCATAATGCTAGTGTAAAATAAAAAATATTATTAAAAACTTAGTCCAAATAAATTTATATTTTTCAGTATTTTTCGCTTCGTTTGCAGTGGAAAGTCATCATATTTTTTGCGACTTCGTCGTGCGATTTATAGTCGTTAGTCGTTGAAATATAATTTTATAATTTTTAATATACGTAGCGGTTAACATTAGGTTATTTGTACGTGTGCTACTTAGTATTTTAATTTAGTCGTGCGACTGAAAAATCGCAGTTGTTATAACTTTCTTAATTTGATAAGACAGCCAGTTCCTTCTCTTCCTCTCTCATGCGAATAATAGTCTCAGTCGTGCGACTAAAAATCGCAGTTGTAATTACTATTAGTAACGCATTTATTTATATGTTTGTATTGTTCCAAATGTGACGACGGTAGTCACGGCAGATTCCTGCGATTAAAAGTCGCAATGTCGTCTGTCGCGTAGTCGATAGCATTAGTCAGTATTGTATTTAATGTTGTTTTTTTAATAATTATTGTAATATAAGATTGAAAAGTACAGTATTTGTTTTTAAATAAATATGTTTGTATGCGCTTCGCATCAAAAATGTTTTTTTTTCAACCCTTAAATCCTAAAATGGTTTTACATCGACTAGGTAAGGCGTGGAATTGACTAGCGGCCGGTCTCAATAAGGGCTTGTTCAGATAAGGCGAATTACGCGCTAGTGATCCGCGCGAGACCAATTTGTTATTGCGTTCACATAACGCAAAACACGCGCGTAAGTTTTTGGGCCGTTTCAGGATAGTCAAAGATAAAATAAAAATAAAATAAAAAGCTAATTTTCTGACATACAGTAATACCCCGCTTTACGCGACCCCGTTTTGCGCGGTTTCACTATAACGCGAATTTTTAACATATTGTATATACACACATCAAAAGTGTCTAGGGATCAAGCATTTTTATGCGGATTTCTTGAGATTGAGATGTGGCTTTGTAATAAATTTATGATTTTATAAATTTATATGGATCCTTTTTGGTGCATTTCATAATTTGAATCAGGAACTGTGAATCAAATTCGAGTAAAAGATGAAAATCAGCTGTCAATATTTTCCCTATAAAAACATACAACGCATTGAAGACATTATTAGTGCTACTGTTTCCCTACTACTGATTAAAACCAACGTTATTATGGAGCGGCGACGTCATTTAAGCAGGGAAGAAATGCTCAGAGCCGTGGGAATGATAGAAGCTGGTTCCCGGCAACGTACTGTGGCTTTAGCTCTGAATACAAGTCAGAGTGTTATCAGTCGACTTTGGACACGTTACCGAAGCACTGGTACCGTGGCTGAGCGCCATGGAGGACGGTATCGCTGCACCACACGGAGACAAGACCGATACATTCAAATCTTAACTCGAAGAGGTCCAACAATAACCGCCATGATGTTAGCCGTGAGGCTTCATCACTCTTCAGGGAACTTAATTAGCGACCAAACAGTCAGAAACCGCTTGCATGAAGTGAACCTTCATTCCCGAAGACCGCTACGGGTACCACCTATAGCAATGCACAATCGTAGGATTCGATATCAATGGGCTCTTGAACACAGAAATTGGGCAGAAGAACAATGGCGTTTCGTGTGCTTTTCTGATGAGTCTCGTTTTGGTATGAGACCGGATACAAGACGTATACGACACTGGAGAACCCCTGGACGCCAACAGCGATTAAAATCCTGCCAGGAAGTCCATCCTTATAGTGGTGGAACCATCATGGTATGGGCGGGTATTTGGATCGGCGGAAGAACTGAGTTGATTTGGATCAGAGGCAACCTCAACGCTCAAATTTATGCTGAGACGATTGTATCAGACGTCATCGTTCCTCTACAAGTGCAAATCGGTCCCTTATTTCAGTTAATGCATGATAATGCACGACCGCACACCGCAAGAGTTGTAAGACAGACTCTCGCCGCAGCTAACATCAATGTCCTGCCCTGGCCTGCTCAGTCGCCAGACTTGAACCCGATTGAGCATGCATGGGATATGCTACAGAGAAGAGCTCTGCCGAATATGGAGGGTATCCAGTCGCAAGAAGACCTTTTTTTGTTGTTGCAACGAACATGGGCGGCCATTCCACAGCGTGATTTGGATGAACTCATTTTGAGTATGCCAAACCGATGTTCTTGTGTTGTTAGTGTTCGCTGTAGAAACACGGATTATTAATTGTTTAAGTTACCCAATAAAATTTTAAAGAAAACTGTTATTTCAATCTTTTTTTCGAACTTTAATGTTAGTGGTTCAAATGTCAAAAATCCCTTTATTAGGAAAATGGCAAATTTCTTTATTAAAGCAAAGGTGACTTGGTTTATCGTTACTGTGACAAACGAAAACACTTTATTTGATGAATCCTTAAAGAAATAAAAAAAAAAAATCAATCTGGAGAAAAGTTATTGCAAAAATATATGTTGATCCCTAGACACTTTTGATGTGTGTATATAACTTTGGACATTATGCAGAGTATAGACAATAATGATGACCGTGTCTTGACCGTGTGTCAAACAATTAAAACAGTGTTGGGTGTTATAAACGTATTTTACAAGAACGTAAAAATAACGCTACCCAAAAGACAATAGATGTATTTTTACGTAAAAAATAATTAATAGTATGTATTGCATAAAGTGTTCTTAGAATTAAAGTGATTGATTAAAATGATTCGTATTTTTTTGCACTAAATTTTGACTACGTTTAATCATAAACCTCGATATACGCGAATTTCAGTTGACGCGATTTTTTCCGGAACGTATCCCTCGTGTAAAGCGGGGCATTATTGTACTAGCAAAGTCTTTAGTCAAAGTTATTTAAAGTAGGGCCTTAATATAATAGATCACATTTGACAGTTCATGAAAATTTTACAACGTAATTTTGTAACGGTTTTGTACTAAGCTGTAATTGGGCATGGTGGTAAAATAAAACGTTGAAATAAAAAAAAATTCGCGTATCACCCCTACACGTAAAGTGATGTGATTTTTTTTCTCACTTACCCCTTCGTGTCGACAGGTCGTGGATCGGTTTAAAAAATATTTTCGATTTATTTTATGAATAATATATTATTGAGGCCGTCCACTCGCGTTAGCTTCGCGCGTATACTGAACGCAACAAGGAGCTCTGAGTATATCGACTCCTACACGCGAATATCTATTAGGTACATGTATATATATGAGGGCCTCCCCCTAGAAATTAGGGGAGGCACTCGATATTACAATTACCTATGTTGTGTTTTAAAATCAACGTAACTTGACCGGATTGAAGTTAGGTTTTATCACTTTCGCGCATGTCATAGAGATGCGACCCTAAAATTACTTACGAAAACGATTAAAATTATGTTTAATCGATTAAAAATACTAACAACATTTTAATTCAACAATATAAAAACACTATTTAAATGAGTTCATAAAAGTTACAAATACAGTTTTTCTATCTTTCAAAAATGCAAATAATTATTGTATTTGTAAAGTCTTTGGCAAGAAATGCCTATAAAAATTACTTCAATATTCGGCCTGCGTCATCATAATTTGTTAAAATGCTCTCTGTAACGAAGCAATAACAAAAGCCGTGATAATTCTTTAACCACCGACTAGATGTCGCTACGGGGGCCTGACCCGTAAGCATTAAGAGATAGAAGAATTTGATATCTAGTAACATAGTCCAGATAGGTGGTTCGCTTCTGGCCCCGGTTTGGCTACGGAAGTCTCGGGTTCGATTCCTGAGTCTGGATTCAAATTTTTCTATCTTTCAAAAATGCAAATATTGTATTTGTAAAGTCTTTGGCAAGAAATGCCTATAAAAATTACTTCAACTCGTTTATTTTCAATTTCACACGAAAAATGGTAATTACAAAAGTTGTTTAGAATTATTTTTCCTACAATTTTGGTTCTCATATTTTTTTCCTAGAATCGATTTATATCCCAAAAGAGGGGGTGTTTTATTAACAACTCGTTTATTTTTCACATGTTTTTTTTTTTATGAATAAAGTACTGGGGCGGAGATTCTAAACTCCGGTAGACAATCCAATTGGTTACTATCAATAAATTGCTATTCGTTAGTTTCGAAGAAAATCCTAAATGGCTGGAACCGTTTTGAATAATTTATTTTTGCTTACTTTTCCTCAAGTTTTCCAAACCAGTCAAGTGCGAGTTGGACTCACGCACGAAGGGTTCCGTACTATTATCTATACAACATTAGATAGGTACTATATTATAATATCGAGCAAAAACAGCAAAAAATATCACGTTTGGTGCCCCACTGAAATATTTATTTTATTCTGTATTAGTTATAGCGGCAACAGAAATACATCATCTGTGAAAATTTCAACTGTCTAGCTATCACGGTTCGTGAGATACAGTCTGGTGACAGACAGACGGACAGTGGAGTCTTAGTAATAGGGTCCCGTTTTTACCCTTTGAGTACGGAATCCAAAAAATGTAGAAGTTGCCGAAATATAATAATAATAATATCTTGGGACAACTCATATAACGCCATCTGATCCCAAACTAAGCAGAGCTTGTGCTATGGAAACCAGACAACTGATAAACATACTTATATATTTCTAAACACATACATAATATTAATAAATAACACAGAATAAACCATCATGATCATCACACAAAGTTTTATCCTGGGTGGGGATCGAACCCACGACTTCCGGCTTAGCAGTCAGGGTCACTAACCACTAGACCAACAGGCCAGTCATATCGAAGTAAAATACAGTCAAGTGTTACACAAAAATAAAACAAAATATTCCACTAATATATTTATTATAATTAATTTTCTAACTTTACAAGTAATTTGCACTATATTTCTTAAAATTAACTTATTCTATAGATATACTACCGGCCAAAACTTGCAGCGAAACGGCACTTTAGATTTATTAATAATTTTATGAAGATGATGATTAGGTTAGATTACAAAAGATATTATAGATACTTCCAAAGACAAAGTAGGAGATAGACAGTCATTGAGAAAAGAGTTTTGCGTAGTAAGGAGTGAGGTTTAAGGTTCATTTCCGTGCATCGCGGCCGCTCGCGAGTCGCGCGCGGCTTACGACAAGCGGCTGACGCGCGCGGCCGATGCGACAATACTCAGAGTATAAGAATGTATGGTGCCGTTTACGAGGTAAGCGAAGACGCGCGCGGCCGACGACTGTCGTAAGCTGCGCGCGCACTGTGAATATTGTCGCATCGGCCGCGCGCGTCAGAAGCTTGTCGTAAGCCGCGAGCGGCTCGCGATCGGCCGCGATGCACGGAAATGAACCTTTAGGGTGCTTTTCCACCAGATATGTGCTATGCAGCTATGCTACGAGTACCTATGTGAAAACTAAGTAAACTACGAAACTATGTGACCGTTTCCACTGATGCTAAGCTATGTAGCAGGGCGAATAATAATAATAATATCTAGGGACAACTCACACATCGCTATCTGATCCCAAACTAGGCAGAGCTTGTACTATGGAAACCAGACAACTGATAAACATACTTATATATTTCTAAATACATACATATTATAGATAAATAACAGCCAGACACAGAATAAACCATCGTGCTCATCACACAAAGTTATGTCCTGAGTGGGGATCGAACCCACGACCTCTTGCGTAGCAGTCGGATACACTCCCACCGCGACACAGAGGCAGTCGCATAAGATGTACTACAGTACCTACATTTTCATAGCACATCTTTCTCACCCCGTGCTATTTTTAAACATAGCTACACCACTCGCTCGCCTCCATAGCACGCATCCTTCCATATAAAAAAAAGAGCCTGCTTAGAAAAATAATAGTAACAATAGGTATAACGTTGAATCATTCAGTCGGAGACATTTTTTCACTGGGATTCATTAATGCCTCCGGCTGAATGATTCAAGATTATCTTGTTTTCATTATTTTTTCAAAGCAGGTGGGTTTTTTGATTTCATAAATATTTTTTTTAATTACATATGTGATTGTAAGTGATTTTTTTTTGGGAAATTATAACGAACTATAAATCGTTATTATATCCTAAACGGTCATTTTAAGTAAAGAATGATTAAAGAAACTTCATCATGATTTTAAAATACCTATACATTGATATCCTTATCCTACATGACTTTCATTGTTTTCTCTATCACATTATGTCGTCTGGCTGTCGCCATTTTGAATTTTGATTGCTGCCATGTCTTTAATGACACTTGAAAGATATCAATCGATGAATCATCAAAATCGGTCAACGCGTTTGGCCTGTATAGTGCCACAAAGGAACACACATACCCTCCTTGCGTCGCGCAGTCGGGTAAAAAGTCGGTTTACGGACGATAATTTCACGTGATAATTTAAAATAAACATAAGAAAACATTGATGACATATCGCCATTCACGTTGCTTAGCAACCAGTCAATAACGTGGCACTTTTTTGTGAGTGCAGCCAGTCAACGATTTATAAGACGTTTTCACGTCAAAAATATAGCTTAGTTGAACCCGATTAAACGCATCTATAGCAACTTTGCATAGCGCATCTCTGGTGGAAAAGCAGCCTAAATGTCACGTGAATGTGATACAAATAAACTAATCATGTCGACCCGTGACCACCCGTGACCACAATCGGTGCAAGTCGATCGAAACGCCAAAATTTTGCCCTTAGTTTGAGTGAAGGGAAAGTTAATCTGTTTAGTCTCTTATATTGTCTATGGGCACTATATTAAGAATTGAGGTTACGTTATATATTTTATTTCACTATAGCTATGCAACTAATTTCAAACTTTTATTTTTAATATAATTAGCTATGCAACTAACTTCAAACTTTTATTTTTAATACTATTGTTAATTCATACTAAGAATAATATTACCAACTCGACAGTAATTATCTGTGCGCCTATTTATTATGCTCGTTAAGTATAAAAATAATTAAAAAAAAATCTTATATAGTTATTTATAGATAGATTATTTTTGTGCTGTAATAAAAAATACGTTTTAGACCACTTTATTTAACGAGAAAAAACTCACGTACACTAGGCCCAACCGCCGAAAAAAGGTCGAGCCAACTGCCTTGACAGGCAGTTGGCTCGACATCACACCGGTCAAAATTCCAAAAAAAGTCATTTAGTCGAGTCTGGGGAGGGGCAATTGTCCCTGTTGCCCCCCCCCCCCCCCTTGGATTGGATCCGCGCCTGGTGTCGGCCAAAATCTAGTTTGATTGATGATGATTTTTTTTTTGCATCAGTCCTTTAATATGGTGTATAATATAATGGTGGCAGCACTTTACCTACTTTATAAACAGAGAAACATTGTAAACATTGGCAATTTGAAAATAGTGGCCACGATTTTTTATTGCCTGTTCTTTTCTCGGGCTTTATACCTATTGTTTGCGAACAGGCGTTACAATCGTAGAATCGACTTTTCACAAGTGTTGTATTTTGCTTTCTAAGTGAATAAATCATTTTTATTATTATTAATATTAAATTATTTTAATTAATTTATGAGTATCTTGACTAACAAATGATAACTACAAAGTTCAATCATGATGTGGTGATTGACAGATTGATTAGTTTTAGTTAACTTTGAGGTATTTTTTAATAATTTACTAATTTTGAGTAAGAGCATACCATATTAGTTTAGTCATCAATTAAAATTAGTGATTAAATAACTAATGTTTGATTTATTTCGTTATGATTGATTAATCCATACTAGATATATACTATACTATTATAAATGTCAAAGTAACTCTGTCTAGCTAAACCGATTTAGATGATTTGGTATGGAGACAGTTTGAGTCCCGGGGAAGGACATAGGATAGTTTTTATCGCGATAACCGTCATCCACGCGGGCGTAGCCGCGGGCGAAAGCTCATGAATTAACTAATCAATTATTATAAAAAACAATGCTACTACATAAATGTTTTTTACATTATTTTTAAAAATGCTTATTTAATTATGTCCTTGTCAACTTAGGCGTACCCAGGGTTATTTGTTAGGGGGAGTAACTCCAGCGACAATATATAGCGCAACGATTCATAAAGTGGGTTCCGTGGAAGCTAGGAGTTCCGTAGAATAGTCACCGGGTTTCTACCGGGGGATGCTACCCCAGGTGTACGCATAGGTATTTACTACAACTGCCTAACTATAAAGTAATTAATGACAAAACAATATATAAGAATACCTATTAATGTTTCAATTTTTAATCAAATTTTTGTTCTTATTTAAATAACCTACAATACTGTAGATAATTTAAATGGATTGATAATAATTTAGGGTTCCTTAAATGAAAAGGTATTTGAACTTCAATTTTTTCTTTCTAATACAAATATTTGTACTACAGGTTCTAGTCAGATTCGCGCGCAATGGCTGCAGTTGACACTTTACAATCTCAACTCGTGGGAGATTTGGGGGTATAACCCCCAAATCCCCCACGAGTAGAGGGGGTAGGGTGGGTCCTACCCCCTCCATCCGAATATGTACCATAAATGCTCCACGCCGTGGGTACGCCCATTTTTGTCAATGAATATATAATATTTTGATGGTGTTTTCGTGAGTGAGTGACGTCGAAAGTTCATCGGGACGTTACTACATTACGTTCATGAGATTTTGGCATGTCAATAGCTAATCCCATAAACAACGTGTAACAGAAAGGTGTGGTCAAATTTGCGTTTTGTCAACAACACCATTATGGTGCCGTTTACAATTTTTTTTTCGGTAACCGCACCACCGTAATGAAGTTCTAATACAAAACTGGCATTCATCGATATCAATTTATTTTTATTTTGTAAGATTACGACATGACATAGACACATCACTAGTTGACAGTGGTGTGATTGCCAAAAAAAAATTGTGTCGTTGACAATACACGGACAAATTCAAGGGTCGTATATATACACAACTAGCGGCTCCCACCCGGCTTTGCACGGAGTTTTACACAATATGCGTGTATCATACATATCAAAAATTGTGTGGCACTCGGGGACTGCCGCGGTAAAGCTATTGCATAGCATTTTTTATCAACTTATGCAATTATATTTATGCAGTATTTTTTTTTCTTTTCATTATATTTCGTAGCAGCTTGTCTCGATCCGTGCGAGCTTCGTACAGTCGTACCATATACATATACGTTAAGCGAACGCTCGGCCGAGCTACATGGTAGGCGGAGTAAAAACCTCCATGTTAGGTTTTATTTTCGTTACGGAATTTCTTAATTCGGTCGCCGCGCACAAAGCCCGCGATAAAAGCTACGCAATAGCTTAAAACATTCGTAAGAAATTATTTAAATGATAATGAAAACTGCATCAAAATGCGTTGCCTAGTTTAGAAGTTCTAAGCGTACCAGACAGCGGGAACCGACTTTCTTATATAATCTGTAAAGATAATGCAATCAGATATTCATGGGCGAATATCCAGGATTTTATACTGGAGGGAGACACGAGAGGCAGATGGCAGTGCCGGGTTTAACGTGTGAGTCATCATCATCATCATCAGCCTATCGCAGTCCACTGCTGGACATAGGCCTCTCCAATTGCACGCCACTTTGTTCTATCCTCGGCTTCGCGCATCCAGCTCCTGCCAGCCGTTTTGCGTAAATCATCACTCCACCTGGCCTGAGGGCGTCCTACATTACGTTACGGACATTACCCCCTAATGCACGAAGCACCTGTGAGTATACAGCAGTAGAGAGAGAGTATGCAGGATTTAAAGTCAGTGCAAATTGTTCACGATCGTACACCTTATATTTGGTGGGCGAAATCTATCTTTCAGCACCCTGCCTGTACAGTGTGTACGGCAAAATGTTTTTTTCTAAAACTGCCCTTAGTTATAAAGACAAGCAATGCCGATTGTTATTTTTCAATGCAGAAACTCACCAAAATTTGCCTTTAGTGCCGTACAAGATTTATTGTTTGTTTTTAATCCAGTATCCGGCCGGATAACCGCTTGTTATCCGGTATACGGCCGGACAGTAAGTCCAGAGAGGATAGTTACCGGATATCCGGTAACTATCCGGTCTTTATATGTAGGTATGACATAATATGCCGTGTGGTGCCGGCTTAAGAATAGCACCACCCCATCTCTTCCCGTGGGTGTCGTCAAGGCGACTCAGGGATTTCACTCCGGAGGACGGGCAGCAGCGTCCTCTGCGTACTTAAAGCCTTACTGCGATCGCCAACCCGCTCGCCAAGCGTGGCGATTATGGCAATTACCCTCAGGATCTACATACCAGTAGGTTCTACTGGGGAGACCCGTGCCCAGCAGTGGGCCATCATATGGGTTGATATGATGACATAATAATGCAATCTGATATAGCACCATAGGTGCAATGCTCATGTCATATAATGACCACTTTAAAAATTTGACCACACTTTTCTATTACAAATTCTGTTAATATGTATCTAATTGTATTATAAATCTTTGTGCTAACAATGAGTACAAGTAATATTGTATGTAATAAATATAAATAAATGTAGATGACGCAAGCTGCAAGAGGTCGTGGGTTCGATTCCCACATAGAACTTCGTATCTGTGATTTTTAAGTTGTAGAGTCTGGTTTACACCTATGTTTAGTTGCACTCGTGTAATTAAGACTACAGAGTACACATATGCTCCCATGGTTACATCAGAGTGTAACAACTGATTATAATAATGGTCTCCTAACCGATTTCGGTTACGGCGGCCGATCTCATTAGAGACAAGCAACTACGCAGGAGATATTATAGTGCACAAGTGTATGCGCAAACACAAGTGCACTCTCTATTCCTTCACTCTAGACGTAAATCCGACACGTCCGGAGAGATTGCTACGCAGAGAGACAGCTTAACGTGCTTTCCGAGACACGGAGAGGTGTGACATTTTTCAAAAACGGTCACCCATCTACGGATCGACAGTGGTTATGTTGCTTACCCTCGCAGATATCTCGTGCTGCTCGGTTAACACTGAGTATTTCCATGATCGGTCATTGATATACTATACTATTTATTATACGGGAATTAACGCGCATTATTTACCTTAAAATTGCTTGACGTTTCGACCAGCGGGTCAATTCACGTATTTAAAGCAGTGCAGTTGCAGTTAAGTTTCGATTAAAACGGCCATTTTCGTATTCTTGTAACTTTGGGATCGATCTTAAAAACGCTTGCGCACCGTACTAGAATGTCGTTATTGCGCTCTCGAGACGCATACTTGACGCAAGCGTGTTTGAGATCGATCCCAAAGTTACAAGAATACAAAAATGCGCGATTTAATCGAAACTTAACTGCAACTGCACTGCTTTAAATACGTGAATTGACCCCCAGGTTGCACTGACCGTGGTCACAAGCGGAATGCCGCGTTAATTCCCATATAATAAATAGTTATAATTATAATCATGTAACGCGAAAGTTTAAATGTCAGTATAGATACTATAGTTGTTACAATGACGTTACATTCAAAATTGTTGATTAATACTGAACACTTCTATTAATAAATCAAAAGGAAACCGGTGAAATAACCGGTAGTCTTGTTAATTATCTTTTTACCAGACTATAGTGTTAATTATCTTTTTACCAGACTATAGTGACGACTAGCGAAGGGTTATAAAATCACCGCTGATTCCGTAACTGCTAGCCATTGTGATAGTAAGGGTTGAGATACATCTGGCCGCACCGAATCGCACTTGCTTCTTGCTTCTATCCTCTGTCACTAATGCCTAGTTCCAATTATGAATTTTTAATCATAAAAATAAACAATACAAGTAAATCATTTGACCACAGAAAACGTGACGTCATATGCTAGCATTTCATATAAATTTGTAAGGAGCGAATCGTTTTTGACGTTTCTTAAAAAGAAGCTGAGTTGACTTCAGTCAAATACCCTATTTAGTAGAGTGGCTAGTAAGTTGGTTATTAAACGTGCCTGACACCAAAAAATTAATAAAGTAGATTAGTAAGTAATTTAGTCGAGTCGATTCTATTTCTTTTATTTTGACAAGCGATTAGTGGCGAGTAGCGCCTCCCGCCACGCGTCACTACTCACTCATTCAGCGGTTAAACAAGTCTAAACTCTAGTTAATTAGCGGCAAAAATGCTGCTGTGAAGAAACCACAGTAAAATTGATTTCTAAATAGTTTCTTAATAAACTATTGAAGTATTCTTTGAAATCTCTTAATGATAATTCCTATCAACGTGTTTCGGTTGAAGGGCATTGTAGCAAGTGTAATTACTGGGCGAATTACGAACTAATATCTCAAATGAGGAGCGCAAATCGGTGGCATTCAGATGTTTGTTACAATAATAATATCTTGGGTCAACTCACACAACGCTATCTGATCCCAAACTAAGCAGAGCTTGTACTATGGTAACCAGACAACTGATAAACATACTTATATATTTCTAAATACATACATATTATAGATAAATAACACCCAGACACAGAATAAACCATCATGCTCATCACACAAAGTTTTATCCTGGGTGGGGATGAACCCACGACCTCTTGCGTAGCAGTTGGATACACTCCCACCGCGCCTGCTCATATTTTCCTAGTATCAAACAAAAGTCTCGAGTGCGTGATAGTTTTGCATTTATAACTCAATGCTTGCGTTATCTCCATCTATTTATACAACGTGTTAAAAAATGAACTGTAAGAATTTTAAGCAGAAGTGTAAAGTGATATTTAACAATTATATTTTAAAATAATTACCTAAGAAATCAATCCGTTTGAAAGTTATGCGTTATTTTCTTTACTCTCAAATTTATATGTGCACTGTACCAAGAGATCGGCTCACGGTCTGCTTAGTCGCACGGCGGCTAGCAAGCGCTATGTTAGGGAACCAGTCATCTGTATCTATCATAGGAGTACCCATGGTAGGATAGGAGGTTCCCCCCCCCCCCCTTCGAAATTGAAAAACTACCAACGATTAAGTCCAGATTAAATTATGTGTTAAATAGGATATTTAATCATTAATCATATCATCAAAATAAATGATTTCACTATAAATAGTGACGTCATTTGAATGAGATCTCAATATAAAATCTGCGTTTTGATATTTCTATTTATTGGAAACTGGCGACGAGAGCCACGATGCGATGCAGACGTACAGTGTACATAACAATAATTAATAATTATTTGTAATATTATAGTTTTCATTCTTGCAGTTAATTTTTCAACACGTAATATTTGCGTATATAATCTGTTGGCTATGTCTGACTATATATTGTATGTATGTATGTGTGACGCCGGCTCGGCCGGGAGGGGGGTGCGCTATGGCGGGGTCATGCTGCCGCCATACTCAGGGGATGCTCCACGACCTGGAATAACAATGTTTTATTACTATAATAATAATTTTGAGACAACTCACACAACGCCATATGATCCCAAACTAAGCAGAGCCTGTACCAGACAACTGATAAATTTCAAACTACCTATCTATACTAATATTATAAAGCTGAAGAGTTTGTTTGTTTGTTTTAACGCGGTAATCTCAGGAACTACTGATCCGAATTGAAAAAATATATCACTGTTAGATAGCCTATTTATCGAGGAATGCTATAGGCTATATAACATCACGCTACGACCAAAAGGAGCGGAGCAGCAATGAGAAGTGTTGCAAAAACGGGGGAAATTTACGTGTAAGAAGTTGCGCAGGACAGCTAGTCTACTATACATACTAGGTCTTAACTTTTCCACTTTTTGAAAATCAGCCACCTCACCTTTATTTGGTTTTCTATACCCTAAAAAACGAACCTGTGTTTTTTTTTTTCATTATGTTTTAGGGGTCGCTACTTTAAGTCAAAGTTTTTAAAATCCTACTACTAATTTATTCGTATATATTTTTTTACAAATTTTACATTATTTACAACTAACTAATTATTTACATATATTTACAAAATAACAAAACCAAAAAAACTTGTGAGGTGTCAAGGGACACCCAGATAGAACGAAGCTGCTTTCGATTAATTAGTGAAGGAATTTTATATAATATAATAAGTTTAGCTTACTATAGCAAAAAGTGTCGTTACAACTTTTCGTATGATTTTTTTCCGTCTAGCCCCCTTTCACAACGCGCGATAAGGAACTTCGTTCCAATAACTCAAAAAAGGCACGACCCGTTTACGTGTCGAAATATTCTTCCACATCGATGTCGACTGGTAACGTACCCAGAAGGCTGGCAGCATTGCCACGTTGAATGGCAATGCTTATTCTTTGTGCAAAGAAAAAAACAGCCCCCTGGTCACGTGAAGAACTGATAAGCCGATTTGAAATTTCCTTAAAACTTTAAAACAAAATTCCTTAACCTACTAACTTGAAAATATCAAGGCCATCACCGAATGCAAATTTCGCTGACTCTCTTCTATGTTTTAGTCTATATCTCTGGTGTTTCACTGTTCATTTATCACATCTGCTTATAGTCTTAGGACTGACCGCAGATACACGAACAGCAAAAAAAAAAAATTTGGGTGTCGAAAATTCAAAATTAAGAACTAATCCTTATTTCCTTTGGTGACGAGATAACTAGATAACGACTTACCCGATTTCATTTATTCTTTTTGTTTTGGTTTTCTAATACTCTGTAGAAGGGTCTTACGTCAAAAAGATGCGGTACTTAGTTCACCGGGACGACTAGTCACACTTAATATTATAAAGGCGAAAGTTTGTGAGTATGTGAGTGTGTATGTTTGTTACTTCTTCACGTCTAAACGGCTGGAGCGATTTTAATAAAATTTGGAATGGAGTTAGCTGACACCTTGGATTAACACATAGGCTAATGAACCGCGGGTAACACCGCGGGGCACAGCTAGTTATAGATAAATTACACTCAGACACAGAATAAACCATCCTGTTTTATCTCCGGTAGGGATCGAATACAAGACTTCCGGCTTAGCAGTCAGGGTCACTACCACTAGATCAACAGGCCAGTCATTAGACTACGCCGCTTCTATCTAGCGATATTACAATATAGCGATAGCGATAGTGAGTGGTGACCTACCTCGACCTCTGCCGCGGCCTCTGCCCCTGCCCCTCCCGCGGCCGCGTCACCTTCTTCCATCACCCAGACCCACCATATCTGTTACATAGAAGTTTATTAATTTACTTAATTAAAATTTAAAGACTATGAGGTTCATAACCTAAACTCGGCAACCCTCATGTGGAGTCCACATCACACGCACAGACGAACACAAATATAACTTTTTGATATATAATTATAGTAACATGTAAATCTGTTCTTAATAAGAAATCAAAACTGTAACTTAGTTTGTGGTGAAAAAATAAATAAATAAATAGTATTATTATAAGTATTATTTATTATACTGATTTTACATTTACTTTGTGTCCGTGACTTGTATGTTTGAAAAGTCCCCCGCGACACAGGGCTTGTAACCTAATGCGGGAATGGTCTTTAAAGAAACAATTGGGGATTTCACTACTAACAAAATGCTTTATATGTAGTGTTTTGAAAAAATATATTCATGTATAATTTTAACATATTTATCATTTTATAAAATAGGAAATACTAAACGTACAATTCACCCCACCTACGTTTGCGTTTGTAAAATTAAATTCGAATGTATTCTGCGCAGGGACGTCGTTCCCCGCCCGTCTCCTTCATCCCCTCCGATACCTAAATTCGAGTTGTGCGCAGCTTACGCGCCAACATCAGACACGCAAACTTAATTTGACATGTGTAAATGTTTTGACCATAGAGCCGTGACGTCACATGCTTGCATTTCATACAAACTTGTAAAGGGCGGGCCGTTTTTGACGCTTCTTAAAAAGATGCTGATTTGACTTCAGTCAAATACCCTATTTAACTACAAGATAAAAGCTCAAAGAAACGTTTTCTTAAGCAAAGGAGTAACTTTTTACCAGAAACAGGGTACCTAATGTTTTTCAAGGGTGTGTGTGTTTTTGGCACGCTGTACCTGAGCTCAGTATAGTATGGCCAAACACACTTCGTTGATAGAACGTTAAGCCGAAATCATCCTTGATCGGCTGATGTTTTTACGAAACAATGCTTTACCAACTGAACGTTACGGCGAAAACACCCTAAGTCGACTGTTCGTTTTATGAAGAAATCACCGATTCACTGTAGGGCGAAATAATAAATAAATAGTCCGCATTATTGTGATTAGCAATTTGATTTGGCCCGACATGCATTTACCCGGTTTTTTAAATATTTTGTCTCTTGCCTTTGCACCAGTCCTCTAATATGGTGTAAAATATAATGGTGGTAGCACCACCATAGATTACAAACAAATAAACATTGTAAACTTTGCCAATTTGAAAAGTGTGGCTTCGAGTTTTTATTGCCTAGTTCTTTTCTCCGGCTATATCTACCCATTGCTTGAGAACAGGCATTACATGTAGTATTATGACTTTTCACTTCACACCTGTAGTCTTTTTCTTCTTAAGTGAAAATTTAATATGACTGTTTACTCCCTCCCAAGTATAAAAAGAGTAAAGTACCTATATTAGTAGCAGTCTTCTCCAAATAAGCGAGAGGTCCTTGCAGCGAGGGCGCAGCATATGCACCTCTCCCTCCAGCCAGGAACATGCCTTGAGCAAGACTATTCTGCATCTGATGGTCATAAACTTATGTCAGGTACATATATAACACGGTTATCTGATCTCAAACTAGATAGATCCTGTACAATGGCAACCAGACAACTACAGAACATACCAGTGCGGTCCAAAAATTTCTGGCTTTAGAAAATTGGCGGTTTAAAAAGAAATAAAAAATATGACATTGTGATTGTCATTTATTCTGCTTCTTCGTGTATAGTTTTGAGGTTTCTGTTTGTTGTAGTTTTAATTTGACGGCATTTAGAACAATAGGAAATCTGAAAGTTTTCGAAATGTTTACGTTGGAATATCGTTCAAGTTCCTGATAAAGGAAGGCCGATATAAAACAAGGTTAGATGTTATGTACGGGAATACTTCTTCGTCATTTTCTACCATCAAAGAATGGAGTAAGCAGTGTCGTTTAGGGCGCGAGTCCATTGACGACGAATTTCGCTCTGTCGAAGCACTCACAGTGGGCTGCATCAAATTAGTGGAAGAGGAAGTTCTGAGTGATCGAAGGCTTAAAACTAAAGGAATAGCGGAAAAAATAGGGCTTTCGAAAACTTCAGTTCTTAGAATTCTTTATGAACATTTTCACATGAATGAACGTTAGTACCAAGTCAGCTAGGAAGAGTGCCCAAACTTCTTTCGAGCTTGCAGCGAAAAGAGCGAAAAGCGTGTTCTTAAGAAGTTTTAGAAGCGTATAGACAACACGGAGCGGTATTTTGGAGACAATTGTTACGAGGGAAGAAACCATGGTTTTGCATTATGATCCTCACTCCAAAAGGGATTCGTTGTAGTGGCGTCGTCCTGATGAAAAGCCGACTAGGAAGGCCAAGGTAACGCAATCCACCAAATAGATAATGGCTACGGTATTCTGGGATTGTCACGGAATACTAATGATTGACATAAAAGAAAGGAATAACACGGCAAATTGCAGCTACGCCACCCTTATTGAGCTGTAACGAGAGGCGATCAAGAAGAAGCGTCGTGGAAAACGTTCGGCTTCTCCACGACATTGCTCCGATTCACATTACTTCAATTGCCAAGGCTCCTGTTGTAAAATGTGGCTTTGAGGAAATTCGCCACCAACCTTGGTGACTATTATTTGTTTTAGAAACTTAAGGGGAAGATTTTCTTCGGATGATGAAGTGACCCGTGCGGTTTATGCCCATTTTGAGGACAAAACTTCTGAGTATTTTTACAAGGGGATAGAAATGCTTATTAAGAGAGATGAGAACTGCCTTGAAATGGATTGAGACTATACCGAAAAATAAAAAATGATTTGTAAATAGTAATTATTTTCTTTGTTATACCGAAAACTTTTGGACCTTCCCTCGTATTTAAATATTTGCATATTAAAGATAAAATACACCGATACATACAATAAACATTCGCGCTCATGACACAAAGATTTATCTTGGGTGGAAATCGAACCCACGCCTAGCAGTCAGGATGATTAACCACTACTAGACGAACAAGTCAGTCGTAGTAAAGTCCAATTTTTAAAAGACCGATTCTAACTTTATTATATTCAGGTCGCGTTATGTATTAAGTTACTTTATATTTTAAGTTTAAAAGTTTCAATATGTATGCCTTTGTATCCAAGTCCCATTAAACATAAATCCCATTATATCCAAGACCCATTATGCATAAATCCAATTATATCCAAGTTCCATCATGCATAAGTCGAGTGCAAAATGTATAAATACCATGCCATTGTACGATTTTAGGGAGGGATTGAACACCCAAATGAAGTCCAATTTAAATTTAATAATATCTTCTTGGGACAACTCACACAACGCTATATATTATAGATAAATAACACCCAGACCCACGACCTCTTATGTAGCAGTCGGACACACTCCCACCGCCCAACAGAGGCAGCCAATCAAATAAGATTTATACGTGCATTTATTTTTATAAGTTAAAACACTTTTTCTGGTTCTAGTAGCCTGAGATGAATTTTTACTCCATACATTTAAACGTGCATAATAAAATATATCAATAATACTATTCAAACAATACTTATTTACTTTAACATACAAAACATTAAAATGATACAAAAATATTATCTACATACCTTCTGTGTTGCCATTTCAAAAATAATCTGAAGCTGTGAGGGTAACAAATAAATGAAACGAAAAAATAATAATTAAATTAAAATTTTATTCTAAGAAAACAAAAACTAAGTGCTTAGCTAACTATTAAAAAAGAAAAGTGGTGCAATTTCAAAACTATATCAGCAAATTATTAAGAAAATATTGTAGTAATGAATATTGTTAACCCATCCAACTAAACATAGCTTGTGTTGGGAGTGGGTTCACGTCGGTAGTATATTGAGTAGGATTCAGACCTAATCATGACATTTTGTGATATTTTTTTTCTTCAATTTTACTTTTTTTTCTATTTTTCCCTAATTTAATTTTTAGAGATAAAACATTATTAAAATTAGAATCCCGTGCGGAAAACATATCTTAGTTCTACAGTTTTCTTAACCATTTATTTACATTTTCAAAAATATGTTTTTGTGAGAATTCTTCATTTTTTTGCTGACATACTTTCCATTCTTTTTTCCAAAAAGTAAGGAAATAACTGTTTTCAAAACTCAGCTCCATTTTTTTTTTAATTATTTAGTTTCACCGCCTGTTTGGCGCGGCGGGGTAGGCGGGCGGATGCGGGGGGCGCGGAACTACCTGTTGCTGTTGCAGCGCGGCTTGTTGCTGCAACGCCGCTTGTTGCGCGGCCGCTGCTGCTGCCATCTGTTGTGCCTGGAAGCAACATTAAAATAAAAATTTTAAACTTTTTGTAACTGGTTTTTGGCTGAAGCTAAAAACTCGAGTATTATACAGGGTGACTTGTAATATACTAATTACCTCCCGCTCGTGGCTTCTTTACATTACAGTAAACAACTTTGTAAGTTCACGTTGCATGTATGCAACCCACTCTTTTATTTAGACCAGGGGGTCAATACACGTATTTAAAGCAGTGCAGTTGCAGTTAAGTTTCGATTAAAACGGCCATTTTTGTATTCTTGTAACTTTGGGATGGATTTGAAATACGCTTGCGTCAAGTATGCGTCTGGAGAGCGCAATAACGATATTCTAGTACGGTGCGCAAGCATTTTTAAGATCGATCCCCAAGTTACAAGAATACGAAAATGGCCGTTAATCGAAACTTAACTGCAACTGCTTAAGAAATTACAACAATATTACTTACATGATTTGTTTTAATTGTAATGTATTTTGAAGTCAAATAAAGTTATTATTATTTCATAAATTCACCCTTACCACCTACCACTTGGTTTTTGAGTTATGGCCTTAACTACTATCTTACCGGAGTACAATCCTTGTTTCTTTTATTGTGAGGCTTAGGTCCCCAAAGCTGACAAAAAAAACAACAATTTAACTCCGAGGTCTCACAGACGCGAATGGTAGTTGTGTGACAAAAGATGATGTAGATGGTTAAGAGTGAAAATGTATATTGGTTTTTTAACTGTTACTACAAGTTATTTGGTGTATTGTAAAAAAGCCACGAGTGAGAGGTTATTAGCATATTCAAAATCACCCAGTTTATAATTTCAATATATTATCAAAGTATTTATGAAGAAGAAAATTGCTCTTAAAAATTTATTCATTAATTTAAGTCTTCTAATCTAACACCTCTAAAAATAAATGAGGTACCTGTACGCTCTGTTGCACAACATGTTGCTGCTGTTGCTGTGTTGCTGCAACTTGTTGCACCGTCTGTTGCTGCTGCTGCTGCGTGGTCTGTTGCTGCTGTTGGCACTTGTTATACACTGTGTGACCCTGTAACAATGTAACGGTTACTGCACCATTCTTTAGAATGGAAACATGAATAACTTTAGAGAAATTTACATTGGAGATCTGTCTCTTTTTCCGACATCACGAGAAAGAGATAGAATGAATGAAAATAGCAACCCAACTCAAAACAAAGTTGTGTAAGTATTTTTTTTCTCCTTATTTATGAATTCATTGCAATCTAGGCCGATATTTCAGAAAAATTCTGCCGTGTTAAGTATTATATTTATTTACACACTAAGGTCAAAGCACACTGATCATCAACTCGTAAAGGGGGCCTCTGTGAATCCTAGTGTTAGTCGCTGGCAGGGTGGGCCTCTCAGCCTCGTATAATTGATATGGCGGTAACTGTGTCCCTGGTCTGGTCTAAATAGTGGCGGATCCCGACTTTGATTTGGGGCTGGGAGGGTATGCACGCATGCAGGAAACCTACGCCCATGGGGTCAAGAGTACTCGGGCACGTAGGTTTTATCAAGACAAAACACACATACACACAGGGGGCGGAGGGGGGGACGAGCCTCATATCTCATCTCCCCCAGGATCTGCCACTATCTCTTAACCTTCAACTACAAATATATAATTTAGTTAATATTTCTTACTATAATAGCTACTTAAAATCATCATTAGCCGGGTCCACACCGGACGCTCCAATTTGGATCCAGCGATCCGGGATCGTGCTAGGCCGATCCAGTTTGTTGAAACTTGCGATCCTAAAATGCGCTCCAAGCAATTCACAGGCGATCTGTTATTGACAGTTTCGTCGAACTCGTAGTATTTATACAACCGTCCACACCGCGTGCGCCAAATGACTGAGGCGCCTTCGAGCCAAAATAAAAAACCGACAACGAACGAATCGAGCGCGCGCTCTAAAGCGTGCGCTCGGATCGCGCGTGGTACAGTAGGATCAACGTAACTAGGCCGGACTGAAGTAGGCGACAAGTGGTTGCGCAGATGCATTTTTTGGAAGCAAATGGTGACAGGAAGCGGGGGGCGGGGTTGGTAACTAAACCAAGAGGATTAGAGATGCGATTACGCATTACATTGTCATAATTATTTCTTTAGTATTTTCTGTAACTGTTCTAAATTTAAACTTTTATGAAATCATTTAAATAGTGTTTTTTGTATTGTTGAATTAAAATGTTGTAAGTATTTTTAATCGATTAAACATATTTAGTCGTTTTCGTAAGTAATTTTAGGGTCGCATCTCTATGACATGCGCGAAAGTGATAAAAACCTAACTTCAATCCGGTCAAGTTTCGTTGATCGTACTGTAAGTACTAACTAACACACCGACCGAGTCGCGCAAATCAAGCGCGCTGGATTGTTCGGTGTGGACGCGGCTATTTTCCACCACCAGACCCAAACACATAAAGCTCGCTTATAGGAAAGCATCCATCGTAACCCAACGATAGATGGATGATATTATTGCTATCCTATTTTTTAGGGTTTCGTAGTCAAATTGCCAAACGCAACCCTTATAGTTTCGCCATGTCCGTCCGTCCGCCCGCAGCGTAGCTCAGAGACTGTTAGTGCTAGAAGGCTGTAATTTTGCGTGGATACACATTTTACTTATGCCGACACAGGGAAAGAATAAAATCTTGAAAATTTTTTTTTTTGAGGGTAACCTCTTCTATATATAAGGTAGGGATGTGATTTTTTTTTTTCCTCACCTACCCCATCGTGTGGGAAATCATTAGATAGGTTTTTTAAAAATGTTAAGAGCTTGTGAAGACCATTTTTAGATTTAGAGTTCGTTTGTGAAATATTAAGCTTTAAAATGCAAATTTTTGTTAGACAAGTGCCCCTCCCCCCGCCAGTTAAATGGTTGATGTTGGGTATGTGAACAAATTCACGGTAGTAGTATATATAGTGAAATTACAAGGAAAACCATCACAGCTAAGTAGGCGTTACAAGTTTACGAGGAACAGCTGATCAAATAGGAAGTTTTTTTTTTAAAAGTCGACACCTGCAGTACGACAAAGTACACCCAGATTCGGGACAACAATTTGTGGGTCACACAAAGTGGTGTCCCGTGTGGGAATCGAACCCACGACCTCTTGCGTAGCAGTCGGACACACTCCCACCGCGCCACAGAGGCAGTCAGAAGTAACAACATTTTCATACAAATTCTATTGAAAATTATTATTTAGGTATAACGTTGGAAGTATGAAACAAAAACAACAGAAAACCCACTTCTTAAGCCGCATTATTCGTAGGGGAGGGGGGGGGGGCTACGGCACCCTATATTATGCGTGGCCCGACATGCAATTAGCCCGGTTTCAATTTCCATTTTTTTTTTTTTAAATTAAATCTTAACCCAAAGTTACCAAAGCTTACTCCACCACCATCAAGCACACACACTGGTGACAAACAATAAGTGGTTATATACAAAGTGCTCATTACTTTGCCCACCTGCAGATCGGCCAGCAGATTCTGCCACTGGCTGATCTTATCGTAATGCCGCCGGAGCAGCTCCTCCTTCCTCTGCAGCTCACATTTGAGCTCGTTGTTGTCTTCCTTCACCAGGAGTTCTGGACGCATCGCTGACAGAAGAAATCTGGGGAAAAATAAAAAATATCAATTTCTCTGTCTATTGGCAAGATTCCGAAAATCACATTAACCAAAAGAAATTCAATGTGTATTATATTGACTGTTTGAGTGGCCTGTTGGCCTAGTGGTTAGTGACCCTGACTGCTAAGCCGGAGGTCGTGGGTTCGGTCCCCACCCAGGATAAAACTTTGTGTAATGAGCACGATGGTTTATTCTGCGTCTGGGTGCCATTTATCTATGATATGTATGTATTTAGAAATATATAAGAATGTTTATCAGTTGTCTGGTTTCCATAGTACAAGCTCTGCTTAGTTTGGGATCAGATAGCGTTGTGTGAATTGTCCCAAGGTATTATTATTATTATTATAAATTATTATTATTATAATGTTTATAAACTTTCGCGATTTGTACACATTATACAATTATATATACTGCGGGTCTTAATCGCGTTGCGTTCTTGTGGTACTTGTCCGCGTTGTCCCAAGGTATTATTATTATAAGATATTAGGGTTAAAGTTTATCTTCGGATTGATTTACTGTAGAGAACTCTTTCAATAATAAAGGTACTTGGTGGTCCCTGGGAACAACAAATAACTAAAAGTGGTCCCTGTTCAAGAAACGGTTGGGAACCATTAATCTAGAGCGAAGTATCGGACAAAACTAGTTTTATTTACACCCTTTTTTTAAAGAAAAAGAATAGTAAGCACATCACCGAATGCTAATTTTGCTGACTCACTTCATGTTTTAGTATATATCTCTGGTGTTTTATAAGCTAATAAACTAAAACCTTCCCAGAAAAATAAGCTATCGATAATCGTAAACTCTATTTAAATCGGATCACTAGTTTCGAGAAAATATACATACATACGAGTTCATACGGGTCAAACAGAGAACCAACTTTTTTGAAGGCGGTTAAAAACAATCTGATCACGAAGTAACCAGCAACCTAACTGAGAAACTTCCAAATTAATATTATAAATGTGAAATTCTGTCTGTCTGTTACGTTTCCATGCTAATTATAAATGTGAAATTCTGTCTGTCTGTTTCGTTTCCATGCTAATTATAAATGTGAAATTCTGTCTGTCTGTTACGTTTCCATGCTAATATAAATGTGAAATTCTGTCTGTTTGTTACTTTTCCATCTAATATATAAAATTCTCGTGTCACAGTTTTCGTTGCCATACTCCTCCGAAACGGCTTAACCGATTTTGATGAAATTTTTTGTGCTTATCCGGTATCTATGAGAATCGGCCAACATCTATTTTTCATCCCCCTAAGAGTTTGTTTGTTTGTTTAAACGCGATAATCTCAGGAACTACTGAGCCGCATTGAAAAAATATTTTATTGTTGGATAGCCCATTTATCGAGGAAGGCTATAGGTTATAACATCACGCTACGACCAATAGGAGCGGAGCAGCAATGAAAAATGTTGTAAAAAAAAAAAGGAAGAAAAAAGAAAAAAGGGAAAATTTACGCAGACGAAGTTGCGCGGGTCAGCTAGTACTATATATAAATGTGAAATTCTGTCTGTTTGTTACTTTTCCATACTATATATAAATGTGAAATTCTGTCTGTCTGTTACGTTTCCATGCTAATATAAATGTGAAATTCTGTCTGTTTGTTACTTTTCCATACTATATATAAATGTGAAATTCTGTCTGTTTGTTACTTTTCCATACTAATTATAAATGTGAAGTTCTGTCTGTCTGTTACGTTTCCATACAAATTATAAATGTGAAATTCTGTCTGTCTGTTACGTTTCCATGCTAATTATAAATGTGAAATTCTGTCTGTCTGTTACGTTTCCATGCTAATTATAATTGTGAAATTCTGTCTGTCTGTTACGTTTCCATGCTAATTATAAATGAGAAATTCTGTCTGTCTGTTACGTTTCCATACTAATTGTAAATGTGAAATTCTGTCTGTCTGTTACGTTTCCATGCTAATTATAAATGTGAAATTCTGTCTGTCTGTTACGTTTCCATGCTAATTATAAATGTGAAATTCTGTCTGTCTGTTACGTTTCCATGCTAATTATAAATGTGAAATTCTGTCTGTTTGTTACTTTTCCATACTATATATAAATGTGAAATTCTGTCTGTCTGTTACGTTTCCATGCAATTATAAATGTGAAATTCTGTCTGTTACGTTTCCATGCTAATTATAAATGTGAAATTCTGTCTGTCTGTTACGTTTCCATGCTAATTATAAATGTGAAATTCTGTCTGTCTGTTACGTTTCCATGCTAATTATAAATGTGAAATTCTGTCTGTCTGTTACGTTTCCATGCTAATTATAAATGTGAAATTCTGTCTGTAACGTTTCCATGCTAATTATAAATGTGAAATTCTGTCTGTCTGTTACGTTTCCATGCTAATTATAAATGTGAATTAAAATTTTTCTGGGTGGGAATCGAACCCCTTGGCCTTTGGCTAAGGAATCACGGTAGCTAACCCCTAGACCAACACGACAATCTATACTTAATATTATAAAGCGGAAGAGTTTGTTTGTTTGTTTGTTTAAACGCGCTAATAACAGGAACTACTGGTCCGATTTGAAAAAATCTTTTTTTGTTGGATAGCCCATTTATCGAGGAAGGCTATAGGCTATATAACATCACGCTACGACTAATAGGAGCGGAGTAGCGACGAGAAATGTTGCAAAAACGGGAAAAAATTACGCATACGAAGTTGCGCGGGACAGCTAGTCAAGAATATAAGAGACTGCAATACTAACCTCTTTTGCAAGAAAAATGCTTCCATCTGCCTCGCGAGGTCAATGAACCTCTCCACTTCTACCTTCACTTCTTCCTTCTCGACGCATGGAGACGTCTCCTGCTTCGTCAGCACGTTCAGACATGCCTGTAACCAATGATGTCATCTATACTAATATTATAAAGCTGAAGAGTTTGTTTGAACGCAGTAATCTCAGGAACTACTGGTCCGAATTGAAAAATTATTTCACTGTTAGATAGCCCATTTATCGAGGAAGGCTATAGGCTATATAACATCACGCTACCAATAGGAGCGAAGCAGCAAAAAACGGAGAAAATTTACGCATACGAAGTTGCGCGAGACATCTAGTAAGACATACAACAACAAAAAATACACCACCAATTTTTGTAGACACCTGGCGTCTGCAGAGGTATAATATCCTTCAAAATGCCCTGTTTCATCGTCCACAAACCCTCTCCACAGACCGCTATTTTTATTCACGAATTGTGCGTGAAGCGATTGAAATTAAAAAACATAAAACTTTCAATCGGGAAGAGGGCTTCAAACTATCCGTGACGTGGAATCCAGTGATTCGTAAAACACAACCTCGTATTAGTTCGCAGTAGGATAACATGGACACAATCAGTGTAGTGTGCAGTGACCCTAACTTTTCGAGAAATAAAAAGTGAGGGTAGATGAAGATTCATCGGCCTGACGGAGTCTTAACATCAACACGGCCGGTGCAAACTGGTCGAAACGTCAAGCAATTTTAAGGTAAACAATGCGCGTTTAATTCCCGTATAATAAATAGTTATAATCATACAACGCGAAAGTTTAAAAGTTTTAATTAGTTTGTGGTAGTAATTTACCGACAATAGGTCATTTTTATGATGGCGTTATTCGGATCACTTACGTTACGGTTTCTTATACATCTTAAAATGCCCGGTGTGACCCATGGCTTAATTATTCGCTTATTACTCGGTATTTTGAAGACTGTAGTGCTGTGCTTCATAGCATCAACCAAGTTTTCAATAATCAGATCGGTAAGTACATTAGGGTCGTTACATAACAGTGGTTTTGAAAGGTTTTTTTTCTTTGGCTTGTTCAAAATTTATTTTAGTACTTGTTTTGATTATTGATTCTTGGTTTTTTATTTTAGAAAGCGACATGTAGTGTAGTGGTCGGAAATTGTAGTATGTAAAATTACAATTGATGGAGATCTAGGGTCTTCTTCTTATTAATCTTTAACATAAAATGGTCCAAACAATTCCGCTCTCGTGTTGGTAATGTATATTCCGTGGCCAGGCAATATTCTGTGTGTTGACAACATATGAAGATAGTTCATTAAATTTTTTTGTTCGTATGACATTTCTATCTCTTTTAGTCTAATATTAATATCGCTTGCTATTATTAAGTTTTTATTTGGGGCTATATACAGGATGTAACAGAAAGGTGTGGTCATATTCAAGGGTTGGTATATGCCATTGAAACTGAGTGCACATACCTAATTTTATCAAAATCGGAGTACCCTAAAAAAATATTTAGTATTTTTTCATTTGTTTATTTATTAATTAAAAAGTTATTAATTAAAAAAAGTTTGACTTAAAAAATTCTATACCATAATAATCCTATCGAATTTTGTACCAAGGGAGATATAATTGTTATGCCATACGCCTTTCACTACTGAATTTTGACAAAAAGAATATGCTATAACTATGTAATAATAATGCACCCAGCTATGGCACCATATAGGTGCAACACTGATAACATACCCTATCCGTTGCTGAAATTTGACCACACCTTTCTGTTACACCCTGTATAGTCTAGGAAGCTATCATGATTTGTATTTGACGGTAATCGGAAAATACATAATACCACGTAATTAAATATTTCTAGTTGAAGATGGTTTTATTCCTAGAGTTTTTGACATCAACGGTTTTTTAACGTATACAACCACCCCGTCATTTTGATTAATCTGATGGGTACTGACAAAGACGTGATAATTAGGTAGTTGCGGAACAGGTTTATTTGTATTTAATCTACATTCAGTCAGAATTAATATATCGGTTTCAAATTTTAGAGTGGATAACATAACAACAAAATTATCAAAATTACAATAAATGCTTCTAATATTTTGTGAGATAGTAAATCATTTTTTCATAAATTAATGTGTTCATGTAGATTCATGCTATCACATTCAATAGAAATTTCCATGTTGTCTATTTCATTATTTGTTTGCAGTGTATTATTCATAATTATGTTTTACTAGCTGTGCCCCGCGGTGTTACCCGCGGTTTATTAGCCTATGTGTTAATCCAGGGTGTCAGCTAACTCCATACCAAATTTTATTAAAATCGCTCCAGCCGTTTAGACGTGAGTTTCGCCTTTATAATATTGGTACTTAGTAGAATTATAGTAATCCAATTAGCATCACAATTAGATGTTATTTTAATTATATACGAGTACTTATGTTGAAATATTGGAAAAACCAGTTCTATATAAATGAGTAGGGCTTGTATAGGTATAATAGATGGATAAGTGATTAATATGAATGTAGTTTATAGTAAGCTTAAAGCATGCGGTAATAAAGTATGTGCGGTTTTTAATTTTTAGTCATTTATTTACCATTAGTTTTGAACCTGTTGCTCGCTTGTAATGTTTATTATAGGTGATTGTTCGTCTTTCCTTAGTACGATCAAAGTAACTTGACCGGATTGAAGTTAGGTTTTTATCACTTTCGCGCATGTCATAGAGATGCGACCCTAAAATTACTAACGAAAACGATTAATTATGTTTAATCGATTAAAAATACTAACAACATTTTAATTCCACAATATAAAAACACTATTTAAATGAATTCATAAAGGTTTAAAATTATAACAGTTACAATAAATACTAAAGAAACTTTGAAAAACAATTTCTTTATGAAAATAATCACAAAAAAACATGAGTTAGTAATACTAATTATGACAATGTAATGCGCAATCGCATCTCTAATTCTCTTGGTTTAGTTACCGCCCCCGCTCCCTGCTTCCTGTCACCATTTACTACCAAAAAATACATCTGCGCAACCACTTGTCGCCTACTTCAGTCCGGCCTAGTTACGTTGATCCAACTGTATATATTTCCGTATGCAGTCCAGCAAAATTTGTAGACACCAGATTTGTTTAGGTCCCGAGCCAAGAAGTATAGACGAGACCCTTTACGTGTCAGGTGTTCCGAGAGGAATATAGGGTTCCTGTGTTGTATATCCCAAATGTTTGCAGCATAGTTTAGATTGATTTTTAGGTTATATGCCTTAGCCATTTTCATAATTTCAGCCTTCAGAAATGTCGAGCTAGTTTTAACAATTATGGGTGGTTTCTGATTTTTGTTTTTTTTCTTCTCACTCTAAATGTCTTTGATGTCATATTTTTTTTTAAAGAGGGCTCCCGCCCTAGGTTACAAGCCCTGTGTCGCGGGGTACTTTACAAACATACAAGTCACGGACACAAAGTACACCCAGACTCGGAACAATAATTTTTGGATCACACAAAGTGGTGTCCCGTGTCGGAATCGAACCCACAACCTCTTGGGTAGCAGTCGGACACACTCCCACCGCGCCACAGAGGCAGTCTATATTCTTAGAAAGACACACATTCATATCCAATATATCTTCCTTGGACTCGTTGTTTTTTCTTGGTGCATTTTTCAGCACAAAATTAAGTTTGCGGCAACCTAATTGTTGGTCTTCAATTTTATTATCTAGAACGGTAATGTATTTTTTATCCTCTTTAACCTGATTTTCCAACTTATCAATTTATTTTTGAAGTTCCTCATTCTGAGTTAATACAAACGATATGGATTGTTCAATGTTAAGGTTAGATTGTTGTATAGTATGTAGTGTGAGATTGAACTGGTGTATCTTCTCTTCTCGTTTATCTGAGAACAGAGTCATCATTTCTCTCATCTCATGTTTAAAATCATCAAGCTGTTCGCAGATCGAAACATCTTCCCCGCTTCTTTTCACTAGAAACACACAATTCTGGGACGGTGGAGTCTTATTATTCGGTTCCAGTAAGTTAATTTCCGTATTGTATATGGATTTATTCAACGACGAACTCATAATTAAACAATATTACGTCAGTGAAATGAGTCTCAGTCTCGATGTCAATGAGCAGGATGAGTGCAGTCAGCTGATGCAACAGTATGTTGATAATAATAAAATGCTGCATTAAAATAGAACCGCTATTTCTGGTGTGAAAGAGTAGGAGGGAGGTGCGCCTGCGCAGTAATTAATGCATATTGGTTACTTCTTACTTTACAAATACAATAATTGCATTTTTGAAAGATAGAAAAATTTGAAGTCCAGACCCAGGAATCGAACCCGAGACTTCCGTAGCCAAACCGGGGCCAGAAGCGAACCACCTATCCACCTCAAATTGTTCTATCCCTTGATCCTCGCGAGTTTGGGCTCTCGCATGCGCCATCTAGTCGGTAGTTAAAGAACTATCACGGCTTTTGTTATTGCTTCGTTACAGAGAGCATTTTAACAAATTATGATGTCGCAGGCCGAATATTGAAGTAATTTTCATAGGCATTTCTTGCCAATTACTTTACAACCAATTACTTCTTACTTGTTGCTTCGATGGTCGAGGTCGTCGTGGGGGTATGCGCAGCTCAAGTACCAGGCGCACAGTGCTCGCTGGAGTTATTGTTAACAAGTTGGTTGGTTATCGGCAACAGCTCCTTGTTTGTTATGCACTCCTACAGTACGATCAACGTAACTTGACCGGATTGAAGTTAGGTTTTTATCACTTTCGCGCATGTCATAGAGATGCGACCCTAAAATTACTAACGAAAACGATTAATTATGTTTAATCGATTAAAAATACTAACAACATTTTAATTCAACAATATAAAAACACTTCATAAAGGTTTAAAATTAGAACAGTTACAGTAAATACTAAAGAAACTTTGAAAAACAATTTCTTTACGAAAATAATCACAAAAAACATGAGTTAGTAATACTAATTATGACAATGTAATGCGTAATCGGATCTCTAATTCTCTTGGTTTAGTTACCGCCCCCGCCCCCCGCTTCCTGTCACCATTTACTTCCAAAAAATGCATCTGCGCAACCACTTGTCGCCTACTTCAGTCCGGCCTAGTTACGTTGATCCTACTGTATTTCTTTATGTTGATTTAATTGAATTTAAATTAAGCAAATCTTTTAAAATATTAAAAATAAATTTGCAAAAGTATTGTAGCCACGTTAGCACCCTTCGGTGATCGGGGGGTAGAGGGAGAGTGGAGAGGGAGAATGTCTATTGAGTTACCATAATAGTTTGAAGCGGCGGAAGCCTAATGGCTAAGGCATCGGTCTCGAATCAATCGTGAGGTCGCCGGTTCAAATCCTACCCATTATACTACCGACGTGAACACACTCCTAACACAAGCCATTGAGCTTAGCTGGAGGGGTTAACAAGATTGCTAGTAATATTAAAAAAAAAAAAAAAAAAAACTGCAAACAAGTAACTCAGCAGTAAATTGAGACATTTTCACAGGAACGAGCAGAATAAGATTTTATATGGCACTCGACGTAAAAATAAGAGATGCCACGATTGCCGTGACGTCACAGTCCATGACTTTTATGCGCAAAGATGGCGTGCTTTTGGAAATGCTTTTATCAGTTTGTAATTTCAAATGTTTATTTTTCCTAACAGTAGTTTTTTGGTGCTGTATATTTTTTTTCCAATTATATGTCGATGTAAGCTATTGTATAAAAACTGATAAAAATACATGCATATTCCCTATTGTAACTACTATATTAAAAGCGAAACGTATACGAAAGCAAAATAATTTCAAGATTATTAATGTTATTTTTATTGCGAATTTGTATTGCACATAGTAATCTGTAGTATGTCGCCATCTTACATAAAAAATAATTACTGTTATCAAGTAGTAAAAATCACACAATTTTTTTTCACACAATTCAACAAATCACACACACACACACTATATTTTAAATTTTACCATGTTTTTATCATATATGTGTAATGTATAAAATTTATGCACAACAAATTGTAATAAGATAAAGCTGAGGAGGAGGATTGGTGTCCTGGAATACAGGCTTCGAGCCTAGTTTAGGCACCAGTCTCCCACAATAAAAAAAAAATTAAAAAAAGGAATTATTGTATACCTACATAAATATTGTAACTACATAAAAAATGTACTATTGTGGCGAGAAAAAAAAAACCTAACATATGAAAAAAGCGGTTTTTGAGAACGCCATTCAGATCCTGATTAATAATGTTAGATACATTTCTGTTCTGATACTTAGAATATATCGCACTAGGTATTAATAAAACAATGTTTTAACTCAAAATCTTACAATTTTTCAGAAACGATTAAAAACCGTTTACCAAGTCTCTGTTATAGATTAGTACCTGAATGAGCGAGCTTTGCTCGGTTTTTTTAACGATTTTATCTAAAAATGACACCAAGATAGCTAGATCGATTTATCGCCCCCGAAACATATAATAATAATAATAATAATAAAAGCCTTTATTCACTGACCATACTACATTTTGACTTATATACTACTATGCTAATTAACATTTTTTTTTATTTTTTTTACTTATTTAAACTCTTTTTTCAAATTTATTTAACACAATATAAAAATAAAAAAAATAAAAATAAAAAACTTTAGCAACCACTTTATTGGTCAGGTTGTCCTTCGACATAGGCCTCCCCCAGTTTCTTCCACTCATCTCTGTCTCCGAAACTTACTAGCATACAAAATTTCATGAAAATCGTTGGAGCCGTTTGGCGAGATTCAGATTATATATAAACAAGAATTCGATATTTTCGTATTAATCTCGAAACGGTGAGGTGCTAAGTCGGGACTTCTTCTGTAGTTTTATATAATGATTTTTATTATTTAAGTTTTGTAATTTGTCGTCAGTTGGGTTCATGTAACCCCTACAAACAATAATAGTATACACTGAATAGTTACAATGCTGATACTGCTTAGTCCAGTCTGCTCACTAATTTTTAATTAATTATGTTTATGTGAAAACCTTTTATTAGCTAACTGCTGCATATGTCTCATTTGCATAGTTTTCCTTTTAATTTTACTATAAACAGGGAGTAACAGAAAGGTGTGGTCATATTCAAGGGATGGTATGTGCCCATGATACTGAGTGCACATACCTAATTTCATCAAAAGACCTAGTTTTATCAGAGCACTTTTCATTCGTTTATTTATGAATGAAAAAGTTTTTAATTAAAAAATGTATGATTTAAAAAGTTCTATGCCATAATAATCCAATCGAATTTTGTACCAGGGGAGGTATAATTCTTATGCCATACACCTTTCACTAGGTACTGAATTTTGACAAAAAGAATATGCTTTATCTATGTAATAGTAATAATAATGCAACCAGCTATGGCACCATGGTAGGTGCAATACTGATCCGTGATCAGTATTGCACCTACCATGGTGCCATAGCTGGTTGCATTATCACATACCCAACATCAACCATTTAGCTGGCACGGTGGGGGGGACACTTGACTCTTAACAAAAATTTGCACTTTAAAGCTTCATATTTCACAAACGGATTCCTAAGTTTAAAAACTGGGCAAGTGCATGTCGGGCTACGCACAATGTAGGGTTCGGTCAATCCGAATAATGTGGCTTAGAAGTGGGTTTTGTTGTTCTTGTTTCATACTTACACGTTATATAATATTTTTCAATGGAATTTGTACGAAAATTTTGTTACTTCTCAGTTGATGAGCTGTTACTCAACTTTGCTTTACTAAACTAGTTAAGCCTACTTAGCTGTCTAGTTTTCCTTATAATTTCACTACAACATTTTATTCTTTCACTTTATCGGCGTAAGTAAATATGTGAATTCATGCAAAATTACAGTCTCCTAGCACTAACAGTCTCTGAGCAAAGGTGCGGACGAACGGAACCCTTATAGTTTCGCCATGTCCGTCCGACATGGCGAAACTATAAGGGTTCCGTTTTGCCATTTTGGCTACGGAACCCTAAAAATGATCTTTACAACCCCTAAACATTTTATAAAGACCTATCTAATGATACCCCATAGGAAGTAGGTGAGAAAAAAAAACAGTCGAATTGAGAACCTCCTCCTTTTAAGCAGTAATCTCAGGAACTACTGATACGAATTGAAAAATTATTTCATTGTTGGATAGCCCATTTATCGAGGAAGGCTATAGGCTATATAACATCACGCTACGACTAATAGGAGCGGAGCAGCAATGAGAAATGTTGCAAAAACGGGGAAAATTTACGTAGATGAAGTTGCGCGGGACAGCTAGTAAGTAATATGTATATCCATGCAAAATTACCTTTTAGCACTAAGTCTCAGACATGGCGAAACTATATATTTCTTCTGTGCGTTTGTACGTCACTGAACTCCTCCTAAACAGCTAGACCGATTATAATGATTTTTTTGGGTGTTCCAGTGGATTCGAGAATGGTTTAGGTTCACCATTAAACCTGATTAAAAAAAAAATTCGCCGAGACAGCTATCTATGCTAATATTATAAAGCTGAAGAGTTTGATTGTTTGAACGCGGTAATCTCAGGAACTACTGATCCAAATTGAAAAATACTTTCACTGTTGGATAGCCCATTCATCTAGGAAGGCTATAGGCTATATAACATCACGCTATGACCAATAGGATCGGAGCAGTTCGAGTTACGCAGGACAGCTAGTATTATATATAACTAGCTGTGCCCCCTGCTGTGTCAGCTATCTCCATACCAAATTATGTTAAAATCGCTCCAGCCGTTTAGACGTGAAGAAAGAACAAACATACACACTCCCATACTCACAAACTTTTGCCTTTATAATATTAGTGTGATAAAGTGACACAAAGTACGCTCAGATCCGGAACAGGTATTATGAATCCAGGGTTCGATTCCGATCTAGGGCAGGGTAAGCCGGGCATGCCCAGAACGGCAAAATTAAGAGGGGGCGAGACGCACCCCCGTAGTTTTCTATTTATCGGACGATTACAACGCACAAATTGATTTTTCGCTACTAGTTATCTATTTACCATACAGTTAACCGCAGATAAGTTGTGGCCAGCACTAATTCGACGTTTTTGAAGATTTTAGGGCTTCACTATAATAAAGTATAAAACAAAGTCGCTTTCTCTGTCCCTATATCCCTATGTATGCTTAAATCTTTAAAACTACGCAACGGATTTTGATGCGGTTTTTTTAATAGACAGAGTTCTTGAGTGAGGAAGGTTTATATGTATAATAACATCCATTAAATAGTGGAGAAATATGGAGCGGAGCAGCAATAAGAAATGTTCCAAAAACGGGGAATATTTACGCAGACGAAGTTGCGCGGGACAGCTAGTATTATCTTCTATACATATAATAAAACTGTAAATTTCACATGTCTGTACATGGCCGAACTTAGTGAAAAAAAATATTAGGAAATGTTCGAAAAGAGTATTCAAACACTTTGCTGCATTTTTAGAAATGTCTGTCTGTCTGTCTGTCTGTCTGTCTGTTTGTTTGAACACGCATCACGCAAAAACTACCGTACAGATTCGGTTGAAATTTTGCACGTGCAATCTAATAGATGCAGATTAACATTTAGGCTATAAATTATCACGCTTATTCCCATAGGAGCTAAGCAGTAAGGGATAATGTCTGTAGCTATTTTTCGTTATAAAACAGTAACTACTAGACGGATCTTTATGAAAATTTGCAGTTTTATAGTAAATACTATAGGACATTATTTACACTATGAATTATTACGCTAACGTCTATGGGGAACGAGTAGCAACGTATTTTTTGTCGCACCATAATGGTTTATCACAAAATTTTCCACAATTAGACATTATCTATAATTGTAACCCATGGAATACATAACTTCACGCTAAAACTAAAAGGAGCTAAACACAACATTGTTAAGTTTCATAAGAACAATTATTTTGACGTGGCAAGTAGCGAACAGTATAGCCTCGAAGCTATGCTAGCGGACTTTGGCGACGAAGTCCCGGGCTCGAATCCGATGACTGATTATGTTCTTTTTGTATTTTTTTAAATTGTCTTTATCCTTTTTTAATATTTTTCTCAATGTTTTAGTTATTTTTTCGACCGTAAGTAACTTATTTACTTTGGTTATTATTTTTTTATATTAAAAATCAAGTAAATTATGCACGTAGTTAAGTTAATTATAGGTATTGCATGCACTGCTGAGAGTAATTAATTAATCGTAGTAGAAATGAAAAACAATATTACATTATAATTAAAAAGTATTCGACATTTTCCAGAAATGATGTGTTCGTCTAAAAAAAAGACATTGCACACGTAAAAAAAAAACATGTAGCGCCATCTAAGAAATCAAATTGTTCACCGTGATCAAATAATTCCTTATTTGTAAAAACATTTATTAGGGTATAGGTGCTTGAGATGCTGAGTGGCAACATTCTTGAAAGTAGATGGCGTTGTATTCAATAACGTTCTATACTTAGTAAAAGAAGTTTTAAAAGAAACACATTGCTATGATTTTTAGAAATGTTTGTCTGTCTGTCCGTTTGTTTGACCACGCATCACACAGGTGCATCATGTTTTGGGGTTATGGTTGGAGATCACGTGTTCATCAATTCAACGATAATGAATGGCTCAACATCGGTCAAGTGTGAGTAGTTCGGGTGACGGGAGGAGGGGGGTCGTTAGAGTCAAGTGTCCCCCTGCCAGCTAAATGGTTGATGTTGGGTATGTGAAAAAATTCAGGGTAGTAGTATAAACACTAAAATTATAAAGAAAACTATCACAGTTAAGTACTTAGGCTTTACAAGTTTACGATCACATGAGAAGTAACAACATTTTCGTACAAATTCTATTAAAAATTATTAGGTAATAAGTAGGTATAACGTTGAAAGAATAAAACAAAAACAACAGAAAACCCACTTCTTAAGCCGCACACCAAACTCACTATCTAGAAGAATAGAACAGATCGATTTTTATTTAGTAAGTATTTAGTCAACAGGACTGTTTCCAACATATTTACACAGAAGTTATTTCGTTACCTAAACTACCTTAATTTAAACCCGACTTTCACGCGAACGAAGTCGCGGGCACAGCTATTATGAATATATATATATATTACGGGTCTTAATCGCGTGAATAATTTTAGGTTAAATACCTTGCTTACCTACGTTTAATATGCATGATAGTTTAAGTATAATTTAATTTAAAGTCATCAAGTATTAAAATAAACTTATCCAGTTTTGAAAATAGATGGCGTTTAAATACAAATGAAACAGAATCAGGTAAATTGATTTTAAAAAAAAATCTGAAATTCTTACGTAGAGGGATATGAATTTATGATGATCTTAATTAACGACAGGTTCATCATCATCATCATCATCAGCCTATCGCAGTCCACTGCTGGACATAGGCCTCTCTAATTGCACGCCACTTTGTTCTATCCTCGGCTACGACAGGTTGACACACCTATTTTTTAATTCACCAATGTAGACATTATAAAGAAATAAGTTTAGTATTTAAACTAAACGTTTCTAAAAGATATACTAATTCAGTATATCTTTTAGAAACGTTTGAATATTGTCTGTTTGTTTGAACACGCATCACAGTACCGCGGGAATGCAATGTTTTAAAAACAGGATATTTTTTTAAAAACTTATCTCATACTATGTAGCCCTATTTCGCGCGAGTAGGTACTTGGGCGGTTTCGGGCTTCATTTAACCCGAAACCGATAATAGTAATATCCCTTCATTTTGCTGCACTGGGCATTTGCTTGGCTTGCCTTGCCATAGGTCGGGCCCTGATTAGAGCTAGGCCCTAATATCCATAGATGCCACAGAGCATTGTGGAGCATGTTTCCAATATGTTTTACACAGAAGTTAAATTGTAACATAAACTACCTTAATATAAACCCAACTTCCACGCGAACGAAGTCGCGGGCACAGCTAGTATATAATAAAATGAAGTGACACAAAGTACGTTCAGACCCGGAACAAGTATTATGAATCCAGGGTTCGATTCCAATCTAGGGCAGGGTAAGCAGGGTAAGCCGAGACGCACCCCCGTAGTTTCCTATCTATCGGACAATTACAACGCATAAATTGAAGCGGCGGTAGCCTAATGGCTAAGGCATCGGTCTCGCAATCGTGAGGTCGTGGGTTCGAATCCTGGCCATTATACTGCCGACGTGAGCCCACCCCTAACACAAGCCATAGAGCTTAGCTGGAGGGGTTAACAGGATTGCTAGTAATGTGGGACGACAATCCCACATTGCTAGTTATCTATTCAAATATATCTATTTAACATACAGTTAACAGCAGATAAGTTGTGGCCAGCACTAAGTCGACGTTTTTAATTAAGATTTTAGGGCTTAACAAATAAAAACCAACAAATATACTCTTCATTATTTTTATTGAGAGAAGTTCATTTTTAAAACAGCATTTAATTATTAGCTATCAATAAATTTACTATTAACATTGACTCGTAACTTTTTGACCATAATTTGACTCATTATTATAAAAAAAAAACATGTTTAAACAGACCGGCAACTTTAAGTCGCTAGAAAATTTTATTGCAACTTTAAGTCGCTTCTATATCGTAATGACAACTATTAAGCCACTGCGATTATTTTGCTAGGGAATATGCTACTTAAAATAGCAAATCTGTTTAAACTCAAATACGAAAATGCTGGGAATTCACACGCAAACACACACTTGAATTGCATTTATATATCGTTCGAAATTAATATACATATAGTCGTCGGCATCGTTCATAAAGTCACGAATCATATAATATATTTACTGTATGACTATAATTTTTACATTAAAATATATTGGTATTCTGTACAATAAAGTGACGCGAAATGCTGATTTTTTGATGAGAATATCACAAAAAACAGAAAGTACTTCGCTTTAAGCACGCACACATAGTCAATGATAGATCATTCAGGTTCAGAATGACCAATTCTCACAACGACCAACGGTTACAAAATGTTCAATTGGATATTCAGAGAATTGGACATTTAGGGAACTGGATATTCTGGGAATTGGACATTTTGAAACAGTTGCGACATTATAAACCTGAACGATATAAACATCGTTTACGAACACAGAATTACAGACCACTTCAAATAACTTTGTTCGAAAGGCGTCACATATCAAGGTTATCTATTGAACTCTAGGTATTTTGTGATATTATCAAATACTTATTCTTTAATACATCTAGCTGATACTACAGCTAATTTATTGCTAGTTTCATATATTTACTGTACACTAGCTGCACAAAGGTTCGTTCTAATAAACTTCAAAAATTACAATTTCACACGATAACGCAGAACTGTGAAAACTATGACAGCTCATTTGACTGCCATTTTCACAACCCGTACTTATAAACCCTTGACAATATAATGAAAATATTATATTATACCTTTACTATTTAATATTAAAATTTTCAAAAACAGTAAAGAATCTTGTGACACACATATAAGTACCTCGTCACATCTGCCTTCGCTACGACAAAATGATGCAAAACGTTCACTTTAAATATCAAATAAATTACATTTAGAAGTCATCAATTAATACGATTTCGCGAAACTCAAAGATTTAAATTATTAGTTATATTTAGTGTCAAACACAAATCCAATTTTTTTAAGCTTACTATATCAATACTTACTATATAGAAAATACTTAGCGATAAGAAAAATCTAATAGTGCATCAACATTTTTAAATTAACCGGCTTTTAAACAAAAATATTTTTGCAAGTAAAGTTTAAACTACGCGTGAGTATCGTACACAATTGAAAGTAATACAGGCCAAATTAAACCTTCAGTCGATCAGTATTGAGTTCAATACGGTATTTTTTGAAGAAGCCAATAGGTTAAGCTTAGCTATTGAATTATTTTCTAACTAATATCCCATTTTAATGTAACGTCGACTTTCAAATATAATTCTTAATGACTTCAGTGTGAAAAGTTTCGAAGTAATTTTAATATAAATTCCGCGAAGTACATACAGCCTGTAGAAGAACATATAAATAGCAGAATATCTCTCATAATAGAAAACTAACAAAAATGTGTTCAACCAAAGCGTCCCTATTAATGATTATCTATTGATAAATATGAGCTTTGATCTACATGACATGAATAAATAAAAAATTAAGACTATGGCAATAGTAATACAATAAAAGTAGTCAGATTTGCGCTAAACATAGATAGACTATAGTCGGGGCAATGAAATATGTAAAAACACATTTTGCTATATGTGACTTTCAACTTTAGTTCAAAGTCTTATGATCTACTTTTATTTGTAATCGTTTTTTACTATTTACTTTTTCGATTGTTTTGTTATTGCTTTAGCTACTTTATTGCTTTAAATTAAGGTGCACTTTTGGTTAAGGCTAAGTTATAGTTTTCTTGTTATTGGCTCGCGTATTGACGTAAAAATGAAATAAGAGATTAGTTTAAAATACAAAATTGCTCTCGAACTATTCTTAATTATCAATTATACCAATTAATCGCTGCTTATTCTACTCGATTACAAGACACAAATATATAATATAATTTCGAATAGCATATCTATGCAGATCATCGATTAAACATTGTTCCTCAATCATATCTAAACTGCTATGCAAATTGATATGAAATTTAGTAGGCAGATAGACTGTAGCCTGTATGTACATCTACACCGCCACGATCCAAAAAAAAATATATTGGTTCTTGTTATCGAGTAGAGTAGATGACAATATCGCAAGTACTTGACCGATTTTGATCATTTCTTTTTACAATAATTATTTTAATTAATTTTATTTTAATATTTTTGTGATTTACATCAATTTCAATCAAGGTTTTAAATTAGTGATCTATAACTATCGCGATTTATAATGCAGTTCGGAGCTCGGCAATCTTCGGTAAAGCCGAAGAGCCCCGAAAATTTTACATACTTTTGTGTCATTAATGTATAAAATAAAAACGTGTCTTAGATTAGAACTATCCTAAAATAAAGCTGATGTAGGCAGGTTACGTGTCGAAAGAACTTGGTTTCAAACTAATAGTAACTGAAAAAAAAGACAACAAAAAAGCTACATTCGTAACCTGATTCTGAATTTTCTTGATAAAAACAATATTTTCTCTTTCTATCCTATTTAGAATTCAATATGAAAGAAAAAAACAAACCATCTGAAAATTCTAATTATATTGTTATTTTTTTTCGACGCGTAACCCGTTATAGTAACTTACAACACCTTACATAACAAATTACAAAAAAATGGTGATCTTATAATTTCTTCTATCAGTCGTAGTAATGGCTAATTAAATTTACAAAAACAAAACTGTGTTCATCTATTCATTTAAACAGTTGATTTAAAATTTAAATAAATATTTAAAACTAATCTTATTTATTAAATATGAGAACAAAATTCAGAGGAATCATGATAATACTTGTTTGGTTAATGTAGCGATTTTGGCGACCGGTTACCAGTGACTGGTAGTTAGAAAACTAGTTCATTATGTAATCACCTAATCGAAATAAGAACATAGTAGTCGATTGCGTTTATCAACGCATCATATTTGTATATCATTCTACTGCAACAATAGCAATATCGCCTCGTCTTAAAGCAAATTCGTGAACCTAGGCCTTAAGATTGATGATGATCAAAATATTAAAATTTATTGCAAAACATGGCAACCAATTTCTTGGCAACTAAAAGTTGCCATTAAATTTTAGTCTGAATTTTGTTCCCATAATGCCATCAGATCTAGTTCTACTTTATATGAATACTTTTGAATAATAGCAATAATAATTACGTTTACCTAATCATAAGAATACTCGTTTATATGATAAAACACATCCCTTTATAAAAAATCTTACCCCTCGTAATATTCAAATTTCCTAGTTTAAGGAGATTATTATGATTTATTTTAGAATAAGAAGTTCGGTTCATTGACGATTATCATGATTGATTTAAAGTACATAGAATGACAATCGAATAGAATGACTTTGTTGCGCGCGCAAAACCCTGAATCTCATATAAGTTTTCATATTCGCGGTCTTGCACTCGCAATGACGTCATTCTATGATAGTCATTTTTTTAATGAGAGTTTATGCTACTTGTCTAGGAACTCAGTTCTCCATACAATCATAATATATTCGTTCCAATTTATTTTTTCGTCGATTCATTGAAAGTAAAATTACAATCAAGAATTCGTTCCCGAAAATCTGTGGGTTCGGACTTCTTGTGCTTATTTAACAATTAAATAAAATGTAGTACACTTAGGAAATTAAAGACCACGACAGTTTATACATTTGGTTTAACGTCTGGTCTCAATATTCTACCTATCGATGGATTTGGCTACTAGAGGTATATATTTGACATAAGCTCCAAACAAAATATGTCAAAATTCTACCTCTAGTAGCCAAATCCATCGATAGGTAGAATATTGAGACCGGCCGTAAGATAAAAAGGCAAGGCCTACAGATCTAATGTTCTGAAACGAACGATCAGGGAAATTTACGCGCTGCCATTAGCATAACATTTGCGCCATCGTTACAAATTATGTATCATTATTTAATAGTTTCGGGTATAATTAACAACATTTTATGTCGTAATCTCATTACATATAATTGAAATAACAATTAATATTTAAAATTATTTATTTATAATGCCAAACACAGGTACACAATGTAATCATCATTATAGAAATATAACTTTTATGATATCCAATTTCAAGTTTATCAAAAATCTTTCTCCTTTTCTACATACTAGGGGGAAGGTGGGGCCTGATTCCCCCACATCCTCGGCCCCCCTGGGTGCGCCTACAACCAATTTAACCCCAAATTTTTGCATATGATTTGATAATACTATAATATTGGATTCTAAGTATAATCAATAACTATTTAATAGATAAATTTTATCTATTTGGCCAAGTATTCCAGATAAAATTATAACATTTATTATTATTGCTATTATATAATAGTTAATATGAAGTAGAACTTGGTATCTAATTAGAATTACAAGTAACAATGTTTGGAAATCAAAAATATCTAGCAACAGAACATTTATTTTAACTAGCTTCAAAAAAGATAGGATTTATGTTTGATCCAGATATATGTATGTTTTGTGATTCTCAAAACTACTTTCCTGCAAACTTTTAATGCATAAAACATTGTTGTAGATTATAAGACACCAGAGCTATAAAAAGGGGTGTAGCTGTAAATTATAAAGGGCCCCATACTACAAGGGCATACAATATACTGAAAATTCAATTGCAAGTTTGTGCGAGGAACTCTAACATTAGTTGTGAAACAGACCTCCCAAACAAATTTTAATATAAGACTTGTATATGGCAAGTTGTGTATAAAGCAAATCCTTGAAATTTCTAATAATTTTTTTTACAACACTTGGTAGTTGCGTAATTTTTCTTATTAAAATATGAAAAAGCTAACTGCTATTCTCGACTTTGTCCACAAGTTGGGCGAAACATTATTTTAAATATAGAATGAGTCTAGGTCACTCCTTACAAGTTCAATCAAAATTGGTTCACCCAAAAACATTTTCATCAAACATTATAACAATTATTTAAATGAATATCTTAGTATAAATGTTTAAAATTAATAATTGTTCCTACTATTGTAACTTATCAAAATAATAAAATCACTTAGGCCCCATCTCTGAAATAATCATGAAAACAAAAAAAAACAAGTAACAGGAAAGTTTGTTAGTTGATTTTTCTTTCTCCTTTGATAACCCTTTCAAAAACAGGTTGAATATTTAAAACATTGCAAGTATTTGATGAAAAGTTATTGCTATTGATTTATAAGAGTTAGTTGGCAAATACCTATGCCACATAAAAATAAATATGTGATTTATGGCTCGGATGTCAGGGTCTATAGGTAACACTTATTTGTGCGACCAACGATTTGACTATTTTGACCCCACAAAAATTTTTTTGCTACATAATTTATTAGAACGAAAATAGTGACTGTGCCATTGTAATTTGGCATTATTTATCGCAAAAAATATGTAGCGCATTAGCGCAGTAGTAACATTTTGATTTCCAAAACACCGCTATTGTCTGACTAAAAATATACTCGACCTAAATCTAACCTAAAAATACTGCTTATTTTTGATACCCATACCAGGGAGATTGGTATGGACTTCTGTAATAATCATTTGTATTCATTTGACCATACATATGTGGTACATTTTGCATGTTAGGTATGTTATTAGGCTGGTAATACTCTGGTCGCCACGTAGTCCTCTCCATTGGTGGTTGCGTTCTTTCTTGGTTATTAGTATACCTCCGATAGTCTATTGGTACGTTTAAGAATATAGAATCATTGTACTGGCCAATGGGTAACGGGAAATCTTCTTTAGGAGGCTGTTGTATGCTTTCAACAATAACTTTATTATTTGCGTGTAAGCTTTCAACAATAACATTATTATTTGTTTTCGGAGACGTTTTCCTCTTGACTGGTTCTCTTGAAATTGGGACGGGTGAAGCGGTTGTATCATTTTGTTTTTTAGTCATAAATTTATGGAATTCTCCTTCAAAAGCGCTTGGGTTTTTGTTCAATGGTGGTATAACTTTAGGCACTCGTAAGGTCCCATCTAGAAGGATGCTAGAGTATGTTTTCTCGGTTTTCGGGAATATTGGTGATGGGATTGCGGATTTGGGGATCATTTTTGGCGGTGGTGATGCATAAGTTGAATTTGAAGTGGATGTGCAAGGTTTTGTTATAGGAAAAGCTGGTTTTAATGAAGGAAAAGTTGGATTTGTTGCAGGAAATGCTGGTTTTGTTACAGGAAATCCTGGCTTACTTATAGAATGATGTGCTGGACGGTAGGATTGGATGGGTCTACTCATGATTGGTTCGACTGGGGAACTGTACTCATAGGATGGAGCTGCTATTAGTGCCTTTTTCGGTGTTCTGGGCTTTCTGGGCTTTTTCTCTTTTAAGGGAGTATCTGTTTTTGGTGGTTTGGGGGGTTTCGGCTCCTTTTTGACTCTTTCCTTCTTCGGTTTTTCTACTTTTTCTCCATCAGTTTTGGTAGAAGATTTTCGTTTTTTGGGTTCTTTTTTCACAGTTGGTTTAACTTCAGTTGGAGCTTTGGATAGTGATGGTTCAATTTTGGGTTCCGGGTTCACATTGAGAGGATCGTCTGTTGCTGGAGCTTGTTTGAAGATTGGGATTTCCTCCTCAACATGAGGGGGAGATTCCCAGTTAGACACTAAGGCAGCCATAGTCTCAAGCTGTTCTTCTGAAAGTTTCTTTGATTTAACTTTCTTTCCTCTCTTTGAAGCTGAAGTAGCCTTTTTCTTTTCTTTGACTGAAGTATCTTTTTCACCATCTTTTTCCTCTGTGACAGAACTTTCTTCATCATCATTAGGTTTGGCATCTTCTTCTTTGGATTCTTTATCTTTCTTTCCTTTACCCTCTTTCTTGGCACTCTCTTTTCTCTTTTTTCTGGTTTTTGAGCTCTTTTTTGTTTTTGGTGCTTCATAATCAGAATCCTTGTCAGAATCAATGTATCCTACATCAGGCTGCTGAGCCTCTGAGGGATCCATTTCATCTCCTTTAAGCCAGATGTCTTCTAACGCATCTAATTGAGTTTCATCTGGTTGTAATGGTAAGTTTGGCCGTTTCATTGATGTCATCATGTCTAAGTCTCCTTCAGCCATTGTCATTTCATCATCATCCATGACGTCATGCCCGAGGATTGAAACTGCAATTGCTCCTTCAGAAATGCTCTTGCTTGCCATAGCTCTCTTCAAATGTAATGGATGACGTTTTTTCTTCTTTAAGCCTTCTACCTCTGCCTCAATGAATGATTCAGGAAGTTCTGTATTGTTCTTATTGCAAAGGATGTCCTGGCCTGATGGATGGGGTGCAGGAACCATCTTTTCTGGCTGTTCCGGGTGGCAACCAATATCCTGACCTTTCAACCAAAGCTCATAACGGTCAGGTTGGAACCGTTTAACAAATGTATCCATCGAAATCTTAACCATATCATTACTGCATGTACATTGAGTAGCTCGCTTGCCGTATTCAACCCAACGTGGTGCTGCAAAGTTTGTGGACTCTGCACAGTTAAAACCATGGTTAAAACCCGCATGGTAACCATAAGGGAAAGTAATCATAATCTCACCAGCTTCTTGAGTAATTTTGTTGACAGGTACAGAGTATTGCTTTAAGATTTGAGGTGAAATTAAAGTCATCTTGTGACGAAGAAATGCTTGACAAGTTTTGGCTGAAGTAGGGAAGAAGCCCGAAGCGATACGCTCAAATCTTTTACCATGTTCGGGTGGTATTGCATACCAAGTTTTGGGGTCCCCAAAGTGAAGGTAATTTATTGAATATAAGTCCATATCTTCAGTATGCCATGCAAAGGTAGTCTTCCACATACCAAAATAGAGGTATGCTGTGTTAACACCATCAATCTCAATACCATAATCAGAGTTGACAAAATCAAGTATAGTTCCTAAATGATTTATATTCCATTCTTTGACATCAGGGTCTGTGATGCTACCATTAACATCAGCTCCATAGATAGGAGCTACATATGTGACATTTTTCCAATATTTTCGCTCTAAATCGTCGAAGCTAGAGTGCCGAGGAGTGCAGTACTTAGCAGAATTGGCCATGACAGCAAACTGTTTTACAGTCATAGATTTCTTTTGGATATTAATTTGTTGAAACAAACCTTGCTTGCCAGTCACTACCTGGCATATAGGCGAGGGTATAGTAACATCGAGCTGATCAAGGTCATATCCGCTCTTACGGGGTACCCATTCAGGAGGAGGAATCACTTTTGCTAGGCCTGCCTTGTGAGCACCTTTTGACTCCATGTACTGGATATATTTGTTGAAATCCTTGAATTCCTCCCATGTTGGGCGGAATACCTGTATAGATACACCACCCGAAGAAGTTCCAATATCATCTCCAGCCAACGACATTGTCTTTTCACGATCACAAACACCGAAAATCAATCAACAATATTTCATCACACTTTTGTCACGTTTACACCATCGTTCACAGTCCACAGTATTATTGATCAATTACGCGACGCAACATATTAAAATATAGTTCTCAGTTCACTAATCGAGTTAAAAAACACACGATAAACCTTTCGTAATTATGTGAAAACATTATCAGTAAAATGGCCGACCCGATCAAGATGCGCTTGCAACAAAATCCCTTCACGACAAACGAGGGACAGTCGAAGCCGCATAAACGAATGTGGGTCACGTACACACAAAACTCCTTCGCATCTTTCAGTTTCGTATATTTATTTAGCATACGAAGCTTCTACTAGATAGCAACACCGGCCACGATTAGTTTAAATTTGTAAGGTTGGTAAGCATGTATAGTTTGACGTTTGTGGTAGAAACCTATTTTGTATAGGTTAGGAATTTTAAGCATTTTTTTGTTAAATTATACAACATTATTTCATAAATATCCATAGTTTAGGCTCACCTGAAAAGATTCTTCAAATTCTTCGACCAGATTACCACTACCGTTTGACGGTGCCGCCATTTTAGCGTCACATTTAAGTCGGCACTGTTTGTTTTTGTCTTTCACTGACAGCAATGAGCTTATTTTTGTGACGCGGATACATGAATCACGCACATCACTACCACACACACAAATATATTGCGATCACACTTACTCTTTCAAAAAATTCGAATGCTATCTCAGGACAAGAATCAATACACTAGGGTTGGTGTGAATTTCAGATGCTTTAGGCCAAATTGTCGTTGCGACCGCCAAATACGAAATATAAGTTTTGACTAAAATTGAGTTACAATAGAACTTGTAGAATATTAGTAGTTAGCATCTTATCCATATGAAAGCGAATATTATTAACGTAATTTTGTGACAAAATCCTACCTATTTTTGTTCCTCCTCCTCAGTTTCGCCCAAAATGCACCAAATCACAGTCAAAATACGTAATTAATTAAAAGGGAAGGTAAGAGTTAATAAGAGTCTCAATTTGGAGTCCAGATCATTAATATATAATATATCAGTTTAGTAGAAACATGAAATTTACGTTCCAGTATGAATCTAAATAGTTAAAAATGTACACCAAAAGGACCTCATATTCGTCGTGTAGGGCCTGGTGGATGTAAAATTGCTTTGATATAATATATCAAGAAAAATTATGCGAAATTGCAGTAGAGGCAACGTTCAGAAAAATAATAACTGTTTGTGTGTTAGCTTATCAAGACTGAACTGTGCGAGCGCATGCCAATGTTTACATCACGTGATCTTGTTAGTAAACTTCGTAGCACATGGTCTTTCCCATTCAGAGAGTGAAAAATTCGTTGTTTCCTTATGTTAGTATGTAAATAAAACTTGTTTTCGCATTTTATTTACTTCTGTGAAACATTATTTCGAATTTATCGTGATATTCTTTTCCTCATCACGGGGGATTAATCGCCTTTTTATTTTCATCCAAATCCGTAAAGTGGCTCTACTAATACCTTTTTCATGTAGGTGTGCCCCACGGCTTTTGCTTTGTCGTGTTTATATGTAATCCTATTTATTGATTTCATTCTTTTTTATTAGTAGGTATAACCACATACGGTATAAAGGTATTAAACATTTGTGTACTTATGTCCTTCACGAAACTTGGATCATCCAAATCCAATACATTGCGAAATAACGTTTTTAAATGTTAATATAAACAAATGTTAAGACAAAATTACAGGACATGTACTAAAGAAGTCAGCACGTCAGCATTTCTATGGACATAATTATGTGAAGTTAGCCGACGCGCTACGTTGACGTTGCAATCCTGCCATGTTCATCTCCGTACTTATATTTTATTTATGAAATAGCTATCTTAAATAAAATATAAGTACGGAAATGAACATACTACTAACTATAGTTTTTTTCAAATATTTTACTACCTATGTAGGTATTTGTCTAATTTTATGAAATTTATCAGATATTTGTTTTGTACAAAAGATCTCACTTTACTATTCAAAGGGAAAATTGGAATATGCCATGAAATTTGAAAAATGAAAAGCTAATTTTAGGTAGGTATACAAAAAAAAGCGAATTGCTAAAATCAATTTTTAAAAAAAATATTATACGGAGACGAATCCGACAATAGCTCACTTGTCGAAATCAAACGACAAAGACAACGATATTCAAGGTCAACATCCGTCTTTGGCGGCAGTCAATCAATGATAAAATCCGCTTAACCATTTCCACACCCGTTTTCAGTAAAATTACAAATATTGCTACGAAATCCACGTCAGAATAATAGCGCGATGAACGATCTTTTGAAGAAATTAATCATATTCGTTACTTTATAATGAACTCGTTACAATGTGGCCTTGAGAGGCTATTGAACTTTACGTCGAATCATCAACGACTCGATACGTACTCGATACCAACCCAATAATCTGACCATTGAAGTGATGATATATTAATTAAATATCCAATTTAAATATCAATATTAGGATGATATATAAAGAGTATAGTCGGTATAGGTCATAACAACCAGTAATTTTGAAATTACTTTTAAAAAAATCTCTTTAATAAACTATCCACTACAAGTACATTATACTCTCAGGTACTAGTATAGTATTATATTTTCTGTGTCTCAGGTCATAAAAATTCTACATGTCTAATTAAATTACGTCTAATCTAATACGTACTGTAATTTTCACTTTCGTGGAGTGCGGAGGGAACTTGACAACATTACCAACATTACGATAATTATAGGAATGTTATTGATTACCTTGTTTTAGGTGTAGGTACCAAAAGGAAAAAAAAATTTAGTGCACCCCCCAAAGGGGCACTAATTTTTTTTTCCTCAAAATATCAGAATGTATTTGTTAGGTATTCATCAATAACAAAATAATAACATAGTTTTCAATAGCAAACAGACAAAAAATAAAAACAAAATAATGTTTGGGAATATCATCTTTGTATGGACACGTGTCTGGCACCCGATGACCGCTGCCGCGGAACACCCGCTTCGCCTGTCGCCTCGTGCGTCACAGTTCTAACCTTTCTAACCCAATTGATGAAAAATTTTCTCCAAAAAGAATTTTAAGTTCTAAATTTTTTTTATGCCAGTTTGGTTTTGAAACCCATGTTAATCGATATTTTGAGAAAAATAAAAAAAAAACAATTTTAGTGCACCCCCTTTCCTACACCCCGACCAATTATTTTTTCACCGGCATCAATTTATTTTGACTTTGTACCTAAAAATAATTGCCTTATTTTTATTACTAATCTGTGCTGCGCTGTCTATGTCAAACATGGCTACGGCGGCATAACCTCACTATTATTGTTTTGTCGTGATTTGTTTCAGGCATAAAACAATTTTATTATTGGGAAGTGGTTTTATGTTAGAAATTTAAGTGTAAAATTAGTTTATAGTCATGGCTGATGCGGCTGCCAGACAGTTGCAATATGAATACAAAGCTGTAAGTAAATTATTTCATTGAGCATTATTTTGTGGAAATGATTGCTTGTTATTGTGCAATTTAATTACATTTTCTTGTTGAAACAGTACATATATTTGTACAATATTATGTTAGTAACTATGTTGTTAATATAATTTGAGTAAATAGTAAATTTGTTGACATTTTTGCAAATTGAATTTTTGGAATATTTTCAGAATTCTAATCTTGTATTGCAAGCTGATGTGAGGCTTATAGAACGCCGTGGTCGCGATGAGGCGACTGGAGAGGTGTTATCCCTGTCGGGGAAACTCACCGGGACCAGAATGGGTGACAGAGCGCAGAGGACTAAGCCTGATAAGACGGAGGAAAGAAAAGTCAAGTATGTATTCTTCTACTTAAATAATTGCTGGTGATTCATATTTAATGTCTCACCATGAGTCTTAAACACTTGATATTATGGGGATAAACACACCTATCAATAGTCAAATGCCATGTCTGACTCCCATAGATGGTCAATGGGCATTGGCTGACCAAACACAACACATTAGATATATTTCGGGACTTAATCGCGTGGATTATTTAAAGGTACGAACCTTTTATTTACCACGATCGAATTGCACCAATCGTGGTCACGGGTCGACTCGTGACCACAATCGGTGCAATTCGATCAAAAGCAATTCGACAACCACAACACCTTGACATGCTCACTATTGTCTAACTAACCCAATTACCCATAAATGCTTATGCTCCCATCTTGTAACTGAATTCATCTCACTAGTGATGCACAATAGTGAGACATATTATTTGTATACACTGCCGAACAAACAATACACGCCAGTGTGCAGATGTCCTTAGTGTTGTGTGTCGAAGTACCAACAGTTCCGTAATAGTCTAGTCTACCTGTGACCACGGCCGTTGCAATACGGTCGAAACGTTGGGCAATAAACAATGTAGTTTACCTTTAATTTTTACGCAATTGAGATTCGTATATATTATTAGATTGTTAAAACATCTTGATGTTTCTCTATGGTAGTCAATGGTTTCTACAACCTCCGACAAAACAATTTTTTAATTTGTGTATTGTTCACTTGATGGTTAATATAGACAATTGCAATTTGTTGGATTATGGAAACTGATCGGACTCGCCCATTGCTACAGACATAATCAGAATTAACGAAGCCCCTTCAAAAATAATGACAAATTCCATACTAGGGCATGAGCCTTGTGATGCAAGTAATTTAACAATTATTTTTGTTTTTTACTAGACGTCAGAAACGTGACGAAGCATCATATGAGCTGACAAAATCCAAGACAGCCCGTGTGGCCTGGGCAGACGACACTCCAGGAGTGCTATACAGGCCTAGAGCTCAACATACAAGGCATGCTTACGAGATGCTGCTTACATTCATGCAGAGTGCTCTTGGAGATCAGCCAAGGGATATCCTGTGTGGTGCTTGTGATGAGGTATTTAAAAATAATTATTAAGCTATATTTTTTCCTGCATGCACTCCCATTATAGTTATGTCATGTTCACCCATTTGTCACATGCATTTTACTCAAAAACTAATGTACATAGTGTAGTTTTTAAGTAATTGTGATAAAAACGTTAACCTACTTAAATGTTGATAAACTTCGTGACTTGTACACATTATGAAAATATATATAGGTATATTACGAGTCTTAATTGCGTGAATTATTCACGACAATAAGGTAAAATACCTTATTTATTGCCCAATATTTCAACCCCATTGCAATGACTACACTGAGAAGAACGAGAACTAGACTGAGCAACAATTAGACTGAGTCTACCCGTGTCCACGGTCCACGGACCATTGCAATACGGTCGAAACATCGGGCAATAAACAAGGTATTGTACCTTAAATTATTCACGAATTTAGACTTGTAATATATATCACACTAATCACATCAATTAATATTATAAAGGCAAAAGTTTGTGAGTATGTGAGTGTGTATGTTTGTTACTTCTTCATGTCTAAATGGCTGGAGTGATTTTAATAAAATTTGGTATGGATTAAGTTGAGACCCTGGATTAACACATAGGCTAATAAACTGCGGATAACACCGCGGGGCACAGCTAGTATTTTCAAAATGTTAACCTCCTTTCCATATGTCACTTCCTCACCTACTTCTTTGTCCCCAGGTCCTTGTGGTACTAAAGAATGACAAACTGAAAGACCCAGAGAAGAAGAAAGAGATAGAAGCACTGTTGGGACCTGTGGCTGATGAGAGATTTGCTCTTTTGGTTAATTTAGGTAAGATCGTTATACATTTTTTTTTGTTTTTGAGAATCTACTATTAAAGAATCTACTATTAAAGTGGCGGTACACATTGGGCCATAGTAGTGGTGGTGTAGAGATTTACGGCCGCTCTCAATAATCTACCTATCGATGGTTTTGGCTACTAGAGGTAGAATTTTGACATATTTTGTATGGAGCTTATGTCAAATTTTACCTCTAGTAGCCAAATCCATCGATAGTTTGATTATTGAGACCGGTCGTTAGTCCTATGTTGGTTGTTTGTGACTTTTCGACCACATTGTTATGGCTGTGGCCACAACTAGGGATAGGAAATGGTTCGAAAAAGACTGGTATTATATGGGTTTTAACCTGGTTATTCGTAAGACGTTCGTTCGAACCGTTCCAGTTTTGGAAGCGGTATTTCGCTCGGACCAACCAGGTTTCCGATCCCTTGTCACAACTAAAGACTGAAAATGACATTCAAATTGAAATTTTATTTCTCGAGTTATGATGGTGTGGATGAGCAATGAGGTTTTAAAAATTTAAAGAAATATTTGGTGCATTGATATGAATTAATCTATAGTATGGAAATCATAACTGCAAGAGATTCCACTGTATAAACAGTAACATTTGGGATTAGTTATTTTGGGCCAACATGCTGTAATGTGTACTACTATGCTTTTCAAATGAGTTGATAACTGTCATGATGATATTTTGTTTCGCAATACGACTGCAACTTCATTGTGTAACGTAAGGTCGGCAATAAAATGATTCGTAAAAAGGTGTCATTAGTATTACACAGAAGTACCTACCTACTCTAATGAACTATTTATAAGCACCGTATTTTACTATTTATTATGTTTTAGGTAAAAAATATTACGGCTGACTGAAAGGCCACTAAAGTGTGGAATATTCTTATATTTAGCCTATTTATTTTTTTCTGTTCGTGTATAATAAAGAATACTAATAATATTATAATAAAGATAAAAGTAAGGTAGGTACCTACATAGTTCAAAGAAAATAAATATTACGTCCGTTCCATTACCATAATACACATACGTACTTTACCCGACTTGTGAGTTTTTGTTGCTAGCGGTACAATCTTGACAAGTACAGAGTGAAGTTGACGCGATCGCGATTATCTTCTCATTTGAAACGCATAGTACAGTTGTTAGTTTTCATTTTCATTCTAACACTGTAACCTAATCTGTCTTTCAGGTAAAAAAATAACAGATTTCAATGTGGGCAGTGCTGCCGAAGGTAACACTGAGATTGACGAGACGTACGGCATCAATGTACAGTTTGAGGAATCTTCAGAGGAAGATGATGAGGATGCTTACGGGGAGGTAAGATTTAATCTAGTTTTAGGGTGTTATAGAGCTCCGCTCCCACTTCGCGATTTCAATAAGACAATGCTCAAAGTGTATGGGTAAAAAACCCAGAGCAAGCAGACTAATATTATTATTACATTATATATAGGTGGGGAGCCCAAGTAGCTAACTATGCAGATAAACATAAGTGGGATACCTCGTACTCTGTTGAGTACCTCTACTGAATATTAGCTCTTTATATAGTGACGCGCGTCTTGGGCAGCTGATTAAATTATTTAGCAAAAAAAAAATATCAATAGAGATCTCTCGAGAGACTCGAGCGTATTATGATTATGCAATTCGGACCCATTGTTCCTGAGATTACAGCGTTCAAACAAACAATCAAACAAACACTTCAGCTTTTTTTAAATATTAGTATAGATATATCATCGATTGAGTAGTAAGCTCTTTGCATAGTAGGTAGATTATCTATACTAATATTATAAAGCTGAAGAGTTTGTTTGTTTGAACGCGGTAATCTCAGAAAGTACTTGTTGTATAGCCCATTTATTCGAGGAAGGCTATAGGCTATACAACATTACGCTACGCCAATGAGAAATGTTGCAAAAACGGGGAAAATTTACGCAGACGAAATTGCGCGGGGCAGCTAGTCGTACATATAGTTCAGCTTGATATCCTAGACATGCTGACTTAATATTTCAACGATTATGTGGAAGGGTATTCTTAATCTGACGATGTTTTTTTTTTAATTTTCAAAAAGCCGCCACGAACTTGTGGCTTCTCCGAATCGTAAGTCATTTGAATAGGAGCTTCTTGTGGTTTCACTTAACATCCCCATTACATACGAAAGAGTTTTTTTAAAACCTGGTGCCGCCAACTCCGTTTCCCATCATTAAAAGGACCATCTTCGCACCATAATAATCTACAAAAACAAATAGGACCCATCACGCTTGAGTAAATCCAAGACAGCTACTTGGGCTCCCCAGCCAATATTGCTTGCTACATAATGTACACCATAACATACCAATCCAATGTGGTCAAGACTTGACTGCCTGGGTGGCCGATGGGGGTTCAATTTTCACATTGTGTGGTCAACAAAATTGTTGATCCGACTCTGGGATTAAGAATTTTGCACTGGCTTCTATAGTACTTGTAGCCAGGCTAGCGTCTTGGCTACCCCATACAAAGTAACAGCCATAGAGTAATCAGGTGATCACTGATATCTAAGAACTCTATGGAAAATCATTATTTTACATTCCATTGCATATAGTGCAAGAAAAATCGAAGACGAAAAATATTTAAATATCCTGCGAAAACGCTTTATAATAATAACATCTTGGGACAACTCACACAACGTCATCTGGTCCCAAACTAAACAGAGCTTGTACTATGGAAACCAGACAACTGATAAACATACTTATATATTTCTAAATACATACATTTTATAGATAAATAACACTCAGACACAGAATAAACCATCGTGCTCATCACACAAAGTTTTATCTTGGGTGGGGATCGAACCCACGACCTCTTGCGTAGCAGTCGGATTCCCACCGCGCCATAGAGGCAGTCGACTATTTTGTCAGTTAGAGTGTTCCAGACGGTTGGAAACAAGGCTTCCCGCCAAGGTGACCTTGCTGTCGCCAAGTTACTTGACGTATGTGCACAAAGTAGCGTTATCTCTTTCTAGAGAGTGGTTAATTTTGTGAGGTTTTGGCGCAGTCCTGGTCTCTATATCAATGGTTATTACTCTACCATTGTCTATTACCTTGAGATAAAAACTTTTTCACATGTGGTTGAACTTCCTATGTTTCCTTCCTAATGAAAAAGTTTTTATTTCAAGGTTCCAACTATTGCTTTAATTGAGTTATTAATCTAAGTAAAACCTTATTATTAGTTTGACAACAATGGCATGTTGTCGTTACTGTTCCTTGATTCGGTTCAAGCAAAATTAGACTTTAAAGGTTCATTTCCGACTGACGTAGGCTGCGCGCGCACTCTGACTATTGTCGTATCGGTCGCGCGCGTCAGCCGCTTGTCGTAAGCCGCGCGCGGCTCGCGATCTGCCGCGATGCACGGAAATTATCTTGACGAAAGATTTTCATTTCGCAACTGTACCTAAAATAAAAAAAATAATATAAAAACTGTCATGATTATTTTCGCAGGTGAGGGAAGAAGACAAGGAAGATGGAGAAGAGGGGTCAGAGAATGAGAAAGAGAAAGACAGCAGTGCTGACGAGGACAGCGATGGGGAGGGAAAGAAGAATGCCATACATACTAATGTGAGTTTTGTCAATTTACTAGCAGTAGCCCGCGGGTTCGAGCGTGAATGATTTAACCCCTTAAGGGTTGATTTTGCGTTCGATGAAAACGCTGAAACACTTTTCTTTATTTACAACTGCAAACCAAATATAATTTTTCTAATTTCAAAACTAACGGAGTTTCATACAAAGTTGCAAACCCTATTTTAGCCCTTTAGGGGTTGATTTTCCGAAAATGCTGAAATAAATTTTTATTTTAATCCAAATGCTTACTACGAAATTTGACAGATCTGAATATGAATGTTGTTGTAGTTATTATTGTCATATATTATCACAATCAAATCATCAGTTCGAGCTAGACTCAAGAAGCTTAATTGAATCCGCCTGTACTTGGTTACAGCTGTATTTATAGACGACGAAAAACCGTTAAATCCATGGTATCGTCCGACTACACCATCTAGCTCTAAAATAACCTCTCGCTATTGGTCAATTTATTTTAACAGTGTTGTCAACCCTAAATTTATAAATTCCCTAAATTATTATAAAAACCCATAAAACGTTTATCACTCATTTTAAAATTCCTGAATGAAAACCAATCATGCGCGAGCTGTCAACATTGATTCGCTCCCGTGACGGTGCTATGGACATAGGCTGACGTAAAGAATTCTGATTCTCCCCAAAAAAAGTCCCTAAAATACATAACCCTCCTTCTTGCGAAGTCGGGTAAATACCTAAAAAATAGTCGGGTAATCATAAATGAAGAGCAATTAATTATTATTTTTATACAGAACTAACCGAGATATGATGATGTAAGCCGGCGTGGCTTACCCAGGATCATTTCTCGCTGGTTTTAAGTGGTACAATTGACTAAACACCGGCCAAATGAGTACTGCGTACCTATCTTTTTGCAATTTCGGGTGGGATTTCTACTAGCAATGAAAAATACACGAAAGATTCATGTATTTTTCATAAAGTACAGTATTTTTCAACAATTTAACATGTTTTTACTTGTGTATTTTAGAAAAAGTTAATAATCTAACAATCAATATATATATATATTCGAAGCGGCGGTAGCCTAATGGCTAAGGCATCGGTCTCGCAATCGTGAGGTCGTGGATTCGAATCCTGCCCATTATACTACCGACGTGAACCCACTCCTAACACAAGGAGGGGTTAACAGGATTGCTAGTAATATGGGACCATATTTTTTTTTTTTTTTTATTTTTTCTTATATAAAGACGACTCCCGCACTAGGGTACAAGCCCTGTGTCGCGGGGGACTTTACAAACATACAAGTCACGGACACAAAGTACACCCAGACTCGGAACAACAATTTGTGGATCACACAAAGTGGTGTCCCGTGTGGGAATCGAACCCACGACCTCTTGCGTAGCAGTCGGACACACTCCCACCGCGCCACAGAGGCGGTCTACTTCTCTTTTGTCGGTCTATTTTTATAAATTCTATATTATTTGTTGCTTTTTAGTTGCCTGGTATTTATTTTTTAAGTCGGTTATATGTTTTTGTTAAAAAGTATTTTATTTCTCACTTTTTACTGAGCTGGTTTGTAATTTTTTTATTTTTTTTTATTTTTTCTTATATAAAGACGACTCCCGCACTAGGGTACAAGCCCTGTGTCGCGGGGGACTTTACAAACATACAAGTCACGGACACAAAGTACACCCAGACTCGGGACAACAATTTGTGGATCACACAAAGTGGTGTCCCGTGTGGGAATCGACCTCTTGCGTAGCAGTCGGACACACTCCTAAGTTACAATAGGCTTATGTCGACTGCTCAAATTCTTTTACAAAATATTGGTTTTCCCGATGAATGCCTGTTAATTATTGAGGAATTACACCATTCACCATACACCATCAGCTCTATTACACTGTGTAATAGTAGTGTAACGGGAATGAAATGCCACTCGATACCATACAAAGTAATTGAATCGCAAACCGTGAAATATTGAATGGTTCCGCTCGTCATTTGTGGTCTTCATCATCAGTTCTATTCACCAATTAGTACTTTTTGAGAGTAAATACACGAATCACTATGAAATATACCTAAATCACTATAGGTGTGCCTTTGATATTTGAAGAGTTCCCTCGATTTCTTCAAACTTCCATCATCCGGTCCTGATCTGATGACAACAGGACCAACTTGGAATACCCTATAAAACACAAAAATATTTTTTCAAATTGGTGCCGCTTGGCGCCCCGCCATGGTTCATCACCAATGCCGAAACTCACAAGTTCTCCAATTTCCCCACCATAACAAGCTTCGCCTCAATAATCACCCAAATAAACTTGCCCAGAAGCTGTTGCAGGGTGACGTTCCTAAACGTCTGAAACGGGCACATATTTTGGAGCTGGACAGCAGATTCTCCAGCTAACCACCCATATGGAGTTACTGTTATAACTCCCTCTTTCCAGGAGTTACGGCCTCAGTGGAGACCGTACTCGCATGCTATTGACTATCATCACATCTGATTATAGTATTCTACTGATTGCGGATTACAAAAAAAAAGAAAAAAAAAATGTTCTCGCTGTCAATCAATCAATTATCAATTATCTTTATTGCAATAATCGAATCGCGTAATCGATGAACAAACATACAAAAAAAAACATAGTCTAATAGGCTTTTGTTGCCTGTCAAGTCAAATCAGTCTCTTTTTATGTAAAGTCAAAACGACAAGCTCTATAGAAATGTGTATGGAATGGCAATCTATGACGTCATAAGTTCCTATCATCAAATCATTACTTTTAGTATTCATTTTCATGCTTTTATATTCAAAAACATATTAAAATGTAAAAGAACACTTATTTTCAGAGCATTTTAAGATCAACCATTACCTGATTAGTATAAAATAATTAACTTTTATTGTAGTCAACTACCCAATTGAGAATGATTGTCCTTTTTTTTAAGTCACTTGATAAAAAAAAAAGTATTTGATGGGTTTTCTGTTATGTTCAATGTTACAGAACCCCTGCGGTAGAGTTCAGTGTATTTGCTGCTCATTATCCTTTTGCGGTGGAACCTGGGCTACTTCAGACTCTTTACAATATTAATTTCGTGTTTTTCTCCAACAGCTAACCGAAGAACAATCCCAAAAACGTCAATCAACCCTCCACCCAATGGACATAGACGCATATTGGCTTCAACGACGTCTGTCCCGACACTTCCCCGATGCTATGGTCTCTCAAGCTAAGTCCAGCGAGGTACTGCTGGCTCTGTCTGATGCTGCAGACGATAGGGATCTAGAGAACAGGCTCGTACTGCTGCTGGGATACGACTGCTTCGACTTTGTGAAGTTGCTCAACAAGTACAGATATACAGGTTAGTGTTTACATATAGCATTTGATTTACGACGTATGTACACTCATGGAGGGCGATCTGGGGGATAAAATCCCGTACTTAGGGAGGGTTTATACCATTTTTTTCGATTTACTTTGTTAATTTCATGACTTTTCTTTCGAGTGTTGTATTTAATTCTAAGTTCTTTTGTAACATTCTGCGAAAGGCTCGAGAGGGGGGGATCTTTGGTGATTTTTTCCAAACCTTTGGTTTGGAAAAAATCACGAAAGATCAGGGAGGAGGGGTAGTGAGAAATAACGTGTATTTGTTCGGATCGTGCTTCCTCAGACTTAACCGTCGTTGAATCAATTGCATAGCCCACCCATCGAACGAGCAAATAGCACACTATACACAATAGTGATGTTGGGTAGTCTAAAAGCTCACCAAGTATCAGCTCATAAAGGAGTGGAGGGGTCAAGGCCGACAAAGCCGCGAGCGAAAGCTAGTATAAACGTATAGAGAATTGTAAATTTGTTTGACAGTGTTGTACTGCACCAAACTGGCTTCCTCCCAGTCAGAGAGCGAGAGAGTGGCCATCAGAGAGGAGATGTCCAAACAACCACATCTGCAGAAGATCTTGGCGCAGTTGGAGACCGGGAAGGGAGATGATGAGGTGAGATTATAATTATACTACAGTGGTTCTAGTTCATTATAAATTCATGCAGCACAAAACAATTCTATTCAATTTTGAAAAGGGTACATGGCTGTTTTTTTTTACTTTTTAGGAAATGAAAAATAAAAATATTTAAAGAAATATTACTTTTTGTGTTACGTTTTAGGATCCATTACAAATAGAAAGCTACAAATAAAATTGATAACTGACTTTTTCTAGAGAGTAGTCAATTTTGTGAGGTTATGGCGCAGTCCAGTTTCTATGTCTATGGCAGAGTAGAGTATAGACAATAGCGTACTTTCGATAGTGAACAATAACTTATGAAATTCGATAAAAACAAAACTTGTGTAGAAATAAACATAGACATTCTGATTTCGAGTCATAAATTAGCATGATTGTTTTATTAAATCAAAATTTTATATTTTTTATCTGTATATCACGTGACATGAAACACGAGCCGCTATCGTGTGACGTAATATAGGCAAAACACTGTCATCTGTCACTACTGTCTCTGAAACTGTCAGCGGGAAAAAATGCGCATAGAAAGTAACGCCACCTAGTGTTGTCGGAATATAAATAATGTTTACGTTGCCGTAAGCCAGCATAGATGGCGCTGCCGACACTGTATTTGACGCCGACTTACACCAATCTGATTGGACTAAACCGTTATGACGTAACATGGCAGACCCGTTTTAACGGCAATATATATATTTTTTAATTTTAATGTAATTTTATAGCAGGCAAACTTTTTTTTTCTATGTTTATTTTGGTTTTTATTAGAGAAAGCAACATTTTAAATTATTACTTTAAATTAGAGTACTTAGAATATTCTACGCTGTTTTTGCCACAGAGCCAACAACAATCCGAAGCACCCCGCAAGCGTCACAAATCCGAACCTGGATCAGTCCAGGGTCCAGCTGGAGCCAGACGTCTTCTAGCTTTGGACGAGTTGGTGTTCGCAGCGGGAGCACACTTCATGGCCAACAAGCGGTGCCAGCTGCCGCCTGGATCCTTTAGGAAACAACGCAAGGGTGAGTGCGGGGTGGGGGGCATACTTGTGCACCTGGATTAGTTGGTGTTAGCAGCGGGAGCACACAAGGACACAACATGGGTTAGTGCGGAGGGGAGGGGGGGGTGACAGGACAGGTTGTCTTATGCACCTGGATTAGTTGGTGGTACAACGCAAGGTTGATTGAAGGGGGGATGGAAAGCTTGTACTTGTTGTAAAATCGCACAAGGGTGACTTAAAGGGCAGGGAAGGTAGAATGGAGCAAGTACTCTTTACGGAAACAGCGCTAAGTTGAAATCTAAACAATAAAATGAGGTAAGAGGACATTTAGCTAGAAATCAGCAAGTTCCCTCCCCTCCCCCCATGGGCAGTGCCGGATCTAACAGGTTTACGACGGGGTGGGGTGCCGTTTTAAAAAATCTAAAAAATATTAAAAAGTTTTGGTCGACATCGTCCAAGTGTACGCACGACGGAGAACTGGGTGCCCCAAAAATCGTTCTTGGGGGAGGGGGGGGGGAGAGTACAAAAGGCAAAGTAAGAAATTCAGTACACAAAACAACCGTCTGGGGGAATGTGCCTCTGGGCCCTCCCTGGATCGGCCTATGTCCCCCCCCCCCCGTCCCAAAACGGCGCAAGGCTCACAAGAGAGGATCTTATTCAGAAAACAGTGAAAAGGTAAGTCAGGTGTCGTAACATTATGATTAAATGTATGCTCTCCATCATCAGGATACGAGGAGGTCCACGTGCCAGCTCTGAAACCAAAACCGTTCGACGAAGGGGAGACCTTGGTTCCTATAGAGAAACTACCAAAATACGTGCAGCCCGCTTTCGATGGGTTCAAGACTTTGAATAGGATACAGGTATGTTGTGATAGATTCGCTTTTTATTGATCTTTTGAAGCGGCGGTAGCCTAATGGCTAAGGCATCGGTCTCGCAATCGTGAGGTACGAATCCTACCCATTATACTTCCGACGTGAACCTACTCCAAACATAAGCCATTGAGCTTAGCTGGAGGGGTTAATAGGATTTCTAGTAATGTGGGACGTAAATCCCACATTGCTAGTTATCTTTAAAAAAAAAAAAGAACTATGTAAGAAAATCTTGGAATCTTAATTGAACACACTGCCCGGCTATCGATTAGGATGAAATTTAGCACACGCTCTGAGTTCTGATGACAGTACATGACTAGCTAAGATCATTACAAATCCAACATGGCGGCCTCCCCAAGATGGCGGACTGGCTGTTTGAAATCCACCCCCAGGTTAAGGGTATCAAATGAAAGGGTTTGCTGTCAGGAATACGAAAAAAAATAGTCACGTAACTTAAATCTTTTGTAATTTATAGTGCGTGCTAAAAACGTGGTTTTTAGTTTTTTTTAATTATTAATTCCAGAGTCGCATATCAAAAGCAGCACTAGAATCAGACGAGAACCTTCTTGTTTGTGCCCCGACAGGCGCGGGCAAAACTAACGTTGCGCTGCTTTGTATACTGAGGGAGGTAGGCAAACATGTCAACGATGATGGCACTGTCAACGTGAATGACTTCAAGATGATATACGTAGCGCCTATGAGATCGCTCGTACAGGAAATGGTGAGTTTTGTTGTGGGTTGGCAAAGTTGTCGTGCTCGGCACAATTGTCGTGCTGGGCAAAGTTGTCGTGCTGGGCAATGTTGTCATAACGGGCAAAGTGTCGAGGTGTCGAGATTTTTTGTAATGGTTATGGATGGGCAAAGTTGCCATGCTTATCAAAGTCAAAAGTCAAAGTAATTCATTCACTTAGGTTACAAAATGCAGCAGTGTGAGTGGCCACGAGTTTTTATTGCCTTTTCTTTTCTCGGGCTTTACATATTGTTTGCGAACAGGCATTACAAGTAAATGTAGAATCGACTTTTCACAAGTGTAGTATGCGTTTCAAATGAGAAGATAATCGCGATCGCGTCAACTTCACTCTGTACTTGTCAAAATTGTACCGCTAGCAACAAAAACTCGCAAGTCGGGTGAAGTACGTATGTGTATTATGGTAATGGAACGGACGTAATATTTATTTTCTTTAAACTATGTACCTAAAGTTTTTCTTTATTATAATATTAATAGTATTCTTTGTTATTCAATAAACAAGAAACAGAAATAGGTAAATAAGCAAAATATAAGAATATTCTACACTTTAGTGGCCTTTTGAGTCAGACGTAATATTTTTTTACCTAAAACTTAGTAAAATACAGTGCTTATAAATAGTTCATTAGAGTAGGTAGGTACTTCTGTGTAATACTAATGACAACTTTTTACGAATCATTTTATTGCTGACCTTACGTTACACAATGAAGTTGCAGTCGTATTGCGAAACAAAATATCATCATGACAGTTATCAACTCAGTTGAAACGCATAGCAGTATTTTGCTTCCTAAGTAAATAAATCATGGTTCAGATTATCAACATTGCCCGCGTTGACTCCTCAAAATTGACACCTATTAATAAATATAAACAGTATTTTCTCCATTCTTCAGGTGGGCAATTTCAGCAAGCGTCTTGCCGCGTACAACATGAAAGTGTCCGAGTTGACAGGTGACCACCAGTTGACAAGAGAACAGATTGAAGCGACACAACTAATCGTTTGTACTCCTGAAAAGTGGGATATTATTACTAGGAAAGGTATGTATGGTTTGTTGTCCACACAACTTGAGATAGAATGATAAAACTGATTGGAAGATTGAATTGTTATTTATTGATTGACTGAGCTGACCCGCGCAACTTCGTCTGCGTAAATTTTCCCCGTTTTTGTAACATGTCTTATTGCTGCTCCGCTCCTTATTTCTCCACTATTTAATGGATGTTATTATACATATAAACCTTCCTCTTCAATCACTCTATCTATTAAAAAAACCGCATCAAAATCCGTTGCGTAGTTTTAAAGATATAAGCATACATAGGGATATAGGGACAGAGAAAGCGACTTTGTTTTATACTATGTAGTGATATAATAATGAGTACATGTAAACAGTATGAATGTATGAATGAAGGCGGCGGCAGCCTAATGGCTAAGGCATCGGTCTCGCAATCGTGAGGTTGCGGGTTCGAATCCTACCCATTATACTACCGACGTGAACCCACTCCTAACACAAGCCTTTGAGCTTAGCTGGAGGGGTAACCAGATTGCTAGTAATGTCAATCTCACATTGCTAGTTAACTCTTTTCAGTGCAATTACATATTTAAAAAAAAAAAAATGCTCTGAATGTAAGGCCAGGCGACGCTTAAAGTGCTGACAAAGCTATGACCGAATTCTGTACATTGCTTGCACTACGGCTACGGAAGTCTCGGGTTTGATTCCTGGGTCTGTACTTCAAATTTTCTTCTTCTAATGTTTTAAAAATGCATTTATTGTAATTGCTTGCACTGTACAGTATGTAACCTACTAATATTAAAATTCTAAATTTACAACATCTATTATATAAAAATGAATGTTTGTCTGTATGTCCTCTATGCGTTTCGAAACTATTGATCAGATTGTGGTGAAACTTTGGCAGGGTGTTTTGGGGACGCTCGCGAATGTATGTGGGCAAAAAAAAATAGAAAAAAGGTACAGCGAAGTGCGAAACTGATATTAAAATTAAAAATTTATAACATTACTACATAGTATAAAACAAAGTAGCTTTCTCTGTCCCTATATCCCTATGTATGCTTAAATCTTTAAAACTACGCAACGGATTTTGATGCGGTTTTTTTTATAGATAGAGTGATTAAAGAGGAAGGTTTATATGTATAATAACATCCATTAAATAGTGGAGAAATAAGGAGCGGAGCAGCAATAAGAAATGTTGCATAAACGGGGAAAATTTACACAGACGAAGTTGCGCGGGTCAATTGTCTATTATATAAAAATGAATGTTTGTCTGTATGTTCTTTATAGAATCGTAAACTATGCATTTGATCGTGTGATGATCTTCAGCAAAGTGTTATGCATGAGCCCACGAAGGTTTACGAGTACGGGTAGCGGGGCATCAATGAGAAATGTTGCAAAAATTTATATTATATATTACTCTCTTAAACTAGTTTATCCGTGAAATAGTCAGTGGCAAAGTAATTAGATTTAAAAACAAAAATGTAAAATCATTCCTAAAAATAAGGCTGTCAAAAGTTTGCTTCCTCGTGTTTTATGTTTGAGACATAGTAGCTCTTAAACACATGAACTGATATGAATGTCATTTCTTTAAAATAGCAAATTGATTTTTCTGTGTAAGTTCTTAGATGTTTCACCAAAACCCATTGGTTTTCATCAACCTAAAAGCCCATGAGTTTTTAAGCTATTGCATAGCTTTTATCGCGAGCTTTGAGCGGGGCGACCGAATCAAGAAATTCCGTAACGAAAATTAAACCTAACACCCCCTACTCCGCCTACCATGTAGCTCGGCCGAGCGTTCGCTTAACGTATATGTATATGGTACGACTGTACGAAGCGAAGCACGGATCGAGACGAGCTGCTCCGAAATGTAATGAAAATAATTGCATAAGTTGATAAAAAATGCTATGCAATAGCTTTACCGCGGCAGTCCCCGAGTGCCACACAATTTTTTTTTTTTAATATTTTTTTTTCTATCAGGTGGTGAGCGTTCATTCACAAACCTGGTGCGTCTGATCATCATTGATGAGGTCCACTTACTCCACGATGAGCGAGGACCTGTCTTAGAAGCTTTAGTCGCCAGGACACTGAGAACTGTGGAGCAGACACAGGAAGAAGTAAGTACTAACATAACTAATAATAATATCTTGGGACAACTCACACAACGCTATCTGATCCCAAACTAAGCAGAGCTTGTACTATGGAAACCAGACAACTGATAAACATACTAATATATTTCTAAATACATACATATTATAGATAAATAACACCCAGACACAGAATAAACCATCGTGCTCATCACACAAAGTTACAGTCACACCTATGTTACTTCTAATACCTCCAAGAATATGTGTACAAAGTTTCATGATGATCGGTTGAGTAGTTTTCGCGTGAAAGCGTAACAAACAAACTTACATTCACATTCATATATTAGTAGGGATAGAGATTATAAAGCTGAAGAGTTTGTTTGTTTGAACGCGATAATCACAGAAACTATACTGAACCGAATTGAAAAATTATTTTCATATTGGATAGCCCATTTATCGAGGAACGCTATAAGCTAAATAATATCCCGCTACGACCAGTAGGAGCGGAGCAGCAATGAGAAATGTTGCAAAAACGGGAAAAATTTACGCAGGCTAAGTTGCGCGGGACAGCTAGTAATTATGCGAGGCTTTAAGGGCACCCTAGTCAATGATTCTACCACACAAACGCGCATAAGTGATTATTCCTCTGTATAAGATTGCAAGTAAAAGCTTTCAATTAATATCAATTCATTTTATCATAAACTAGGCCTGTAGACAGCCATAATTGAAAATAAATTCATATTTTGAAAGTTATAAGCCTTAAAACATTGAAATTTCGCCAAAATTTTTGTTCAAATTGTTAACCTTCTTAAATGTTAAAATGTACGCAAACGAATATATATTTACTATGTAATATATATTTGTTGTCCCATAGGTTCGTCTCGTGGGTTTGTCCGCTACACTACCCAATTACACAGATGTGGCGGCTTTTTTGAGAGTGAAACCAGAACATGGACTGTTCTATTTCGATAACTCGTTCAGGTAAGTTTATAATAAAAACTATATTTAGCCGCCTTCAAAAAAGGCGGTTCTCTGTTTGACCCGTACGTATATAAGTATTATAGAATTTGATAAGCTACGGGTCTTAATCGCGTAAATATTTGATTTAAAGGCTAAATGCCTTTATTTTATTGCCTGATGTTTAGGCAAGGTAGTTTAGGAACATATATCTAATATATAAAATTCTCGTGTCACAGTTTTCGTTGCCATACTCCTCCGAAACGGCTTGACCGATTTTGATGAAACATTTTGTGCTTATCCGGTATCTATGAGAATCGGCCAACATGTATTTTTCATACCCCTAAGAGTTTGTTTGTTTGTTTGAACGCGATAATCTCAGGAACTACTGAGCCTGCTGAGAAAAATATTTTATTGTTGGATAGCCCATTTATCGAGGAAGGCTATAGGTTATAACATCACGCTACGACCAATAGGAGCGGAGCAGCAATAAAAAAAATTGTAGAAGAAAAAGGGAAAATTTACGCAGACGAAGTTGCGCGGGTCAGCTAGTTGTATGTAGATATGTTCTCGCAAGCTAGTGGTCTGATTTAGATGTGGTTTTCGCTATTCGACTGCTTATTTTTCTGGGAAGATTTGAGTGTATGTAACGTTGTCCTAGCTTATAAAACACCAGAGATATAGACTAAAGTATGAAATATGTCACTGAAATTTTCACTAATCGGCGATGTGTTTGATTATTCCCTTCATAAGCGTTTCAAATGAGTTGATAACTGTCATGATGACATTTTGATTCGCATTACGACTGCAACTTCATTGTGTAACGTAAGGTCAGCAATAAAATGATTCGTAAAAAGGTGTCATCAGTATTACACAGAAGTACCTGCCTACTCTAATGAACTATACATAAGTACTGTATTTTACTATTTATTATTATAGATATGTTTTAGTTAAAAAAAAAAATATGACGTTTGACTGAAATACCACAAAAGTGTAGAATATTTTTATATTTTGCCTATTTAATTATTTCTGTTTGGTGTTTATTAAATAATAAATAATACTAATAATCTATACTAATATTATAAAGCGGAAGAGTTTGTTTGTTTGTTTGTTTAAACGCGCTAATCTCAGGAACTACTGGTCCGATTTGAAAAAATATTTTTTTGTTGGATAGCCCATTTAACGAGGAAGGCTATAGGTTATATAACATTACGCTACGACTAATAGGAGCGGCGCAGCGACGAGAAATGTTTCAAAAACGGGAAAATTTGACGCATACGAAGTTGCGCGAGACAGCTAGTATTATAATAAAGAAAAATTTTAGGTACATAGTTCACTATACACATACGTACTTTTTTTTTTTAATTATTTAAGACGACTCCCGCAGTAGAGTAAGCCCTGTATCGCGGGAGACTTTACAAACATACACAACCAGACACGAAACAACAATTTGTGTATCACACATAGCGGTGTCCCGTGTGGGATCGAACCCACGACCTCTTGTGTAGCAGTCGGATAATCTCCCACCGCGCAACAGAGACAGTCTTGGGACTTTACCCGACTTGGGAGTTTTTGTTGCTAGCGGTACAATTTTGCCAAGTACAGCGTGAAGATGTCGTGATCGCTATTATCTTCTTATTTGAAACGTATAATAAATACATCAAACAGTTTTTTTTTAATCGATAAAAATACCGATAATACCTAGTATGTACTTCATTTATTAACCGGCGGCTTCAAAAAAAAGTTTGGCTCTGTTTGTATGTGTGTGTATATTTTTGCGATTTTCTCAAAAAGTACTGATCCAATTTGCATTGAGTTATCGTTATTCGACAGTATACTACGGGACTCTTTTTTTATATACCTACAGAGGATGTGCCGTAGAGCTAAATTAATATTGATGAAATTTTCAAAATTTTCAGACCTGTAGCATTAGAACAGCAATACATAGGTGTGACAGAGAAGAAAGCGCTCAAAAGATTCCAAGTTATGAACGATATTGTCTACGAGAAAACTATGGAACATGCTGGGAGAAATCAGGTACTATATTTTTTTTAATTTTCTCGATTTGTACAGATTATTCTAGCATACAAATTCAAATATATATTTTTTTTTATATATATTTTTTTATTTTATTTTTAAAGACAACTCCCGCATTAGGGTTCAAGCCCTGTGTCGCGGGGGACTTTACAAACATACAAATCACGGACACAAAGTACATCCAGACTCGGAACAACAATTTGTGGATCACACAAAGTGGTGTCTCGTGTGGGAATCGAACCCACGACCTCTTGCGTAGCAGTCGGACACACTCCCACTGCGCCACAGAGGCAGTCTGAAAATAATGTATCTTTATATCGTAAAACCAAATATAAAATCTGTCTGTAAATTATAACTTTTAAAATTACGCGTTGACACGGGAATAAACGCGTTTAATCTAGGTAAAGTATTTACCTTATGCTTGACGTTTCGACCGGGTTACACCGACCGTCGTCATAAGACGTTGTCTGTAAAGTCGGTTTATGGATGATCATTTTACGTGATAACGTCATAAGAAACATTGATGACGCAGTTGTAAAAATGGCGGCAAACTGACATGTCGCTATTTTTACAACTCCGCGTTTAAAGTGTAAAATATACTTGAAATACGTGATAACTGGACAAGAACGAGACTTTGTGATTGAAAGATGTACAGGACTTAGCGACGCAAAATGGATTTAAATAAAAATCGGAACTGTGGTTTAACTTGTAATGGCTATGGACAGTTAGATGGTTTACAAGAAAGTGAGATACCGAATACAATGACAATGCGGTCCATTATAGCTACGGGAAGCAAGGAGAATATAATTTTAATTGGTATCACTAATTGCGCAGGCGCTAATATTTATTTAAAGTTAAATGATTTAGACAAAAGAAGAAAACTAGAAAGAAATTATACTTGAAACTGACGTATGCGCATAATGTGCGAGCCATAATCTCTACCGATTAATATTGGAAGGAAGAGGAAAAAAAAACATTGGTGACATATCGCCATTTGCATTGCTTAGCAACCAGTCAATAACTTAGCTGATAGGCTTATACTTCAGCCTATCAGCAGGCGGAACGTGACTGTACAGTACGATCTACGTAACTTGACCGGATTGAAGTTAGGTTTTTATCACTTTCGCGCATGTCATAGAGATGCGACCCTAAAATTACTTACGAAAACGATTAAAAATACTAACAACATTTTAATTCGAAAATATAAAAACACTATTTAAATGATTTCATAAAAGTTTAAATTTAGAACAGTTACAGTAAATACTAAAGAAACTTTGAAAAACAATTTATTTACGAAAATAATCACAAAAAAACATGAGTTAGTAATACTTATTATGACAATGTAATGCGTAATCGCATCTCTAATTCTCTTGGTTTACTTACCGCCCCCGCCCCCCGCTTCCTGTCACCATTTACTACCAAAAAATGCATCTGCGCAACCACTTGTCGCCTACTTCAGTCCGGCCTAGTTACGTTGATCGTACTGTAGACAAAACGAGACACTTTTTCGTGAGTACTGGGTGTACTCAACAAAAAGTGTCAGGTTTTTTATTTATAAGACGTCATCACGTCAAAAAATGTCAAAAAACTCATGAACCACTCTTTTATAATCATTATGTTGTATTACAATAATGATTTAATGATTTTGTAACTAGTGACTTGTGAGGTTGCGGGCTCGAATTCAATCCATTATACTACTGACGTGAATCCACTCGTAATTCAAGCTTTAATGCTAAGCATAGCTGGGGGGGGGGTTTTTGACTGCCTCTGTGGCGCAGTGGGAGGTCGTGGGTTTAATTCCCACACGGAACACCACTTTGTGTGATCCACAAATTGTTGTTCCGAGTCTGGGTGTACTTTGTGTCCGTGACTTGTATGTTTGTAAAGTCCCTCGCGACACAGGGCTTGTACCCTAACGCGGGAGTCGTCCTTTAAAAAAAAAAAAAAAAAAAGGGGTTAACAGGATTGCTAGTAAATGGGACCCACAATCCCACATTGCTCGGTATTTTCATACACTCATGTATATCATTTTTAAATATAGTTTAATATCAAAAAGTTGACTTTTAAAATGTTGTGAACAAGATACGATAATAAACGTTACCTATCGATAGTATGTGCTTTATTGTTACACCCTTCACTAGACGGCTCCATAAGACCCATAAGTGCAAGCGAGATAGATATAGAGAAATTATTTATGGCCCTACGACTCAAATCGATAACGTGCGTACTATAGTTATTAAAAAAAAATGGTTAGGGTTCGAAGCCAAGACCTCAGGAATGCGATGTCTTATAATCATTAGGCTACTACTGCTTGTAATTATTGTAAGTGGTCTTTTAAACATGTTTGGGTGAGAAGGATGTAATTGTGTTTTTATTGTTTTTAAACTTTCGCGATTTTTATACATATTACGAACCTTTTATATATCCGACGTTTCGATCCAATTCCACCGATCGTGGTCACGGGTCGACTGTAAAGTCGGGTAAATAAAAGGTTCGTACCTTTAAATAATTCACGCGATTAAGTCTCGAAATATATCTAATATTATTGTGTTTTGTTCAAATATTTGTTTTTTTCCACAGATCTTGGTGTTCGTTCATTCTCGTAAAGAAACAGGGAAGACAGCGCGCGCTATACGTGATATGTGCTTAGAAAAAGATACTTTAGGACAATTCTTGAGGTGAGTTCAATATTAACTTTAATAATTTAAGAATTATAACTAAAAAGTAATATTGTAACAGGTGGATGTAGAAAACATGAAGATTATTTAATGTAAGGAACTTATATTTACAATGGTTACTTACTTATAGTTACAGTTAGGATAATAGATAATATAATACAAGTATTTTGGCCAATATTTAAGCACATATAGTTTTTACCTTTGTTGTAAGTAGATGCTCCTACTATAATGTACCCACTAAGGCTGATTTTGCTTTATCTCATGTTTCAACTTTTTGATAATACAATTTGCATCAGTCCTTTAACATGGTGTATAGTATATTAGTCGCAGCACCTTACCCCCATATCAAGTTTATAAACATTCAAACATTGTAAAATTGGCAATTTGAAAAGAGTGGCCGCGAGTTTTTATTGCCAGGTTCTTTTCTCCGGCTTTACCTATTGTTTGCGAACTTGGCATTACATGTACATGTAGAATCCCGACGTATCACAAGAGTTGTTTTGCATCCTAAGTGAATAAAGAATTTTGAATTTTGAATAATAAAATCGCTACTCGCTACTCTTTATATCGCCGTTGGTTGGACAGGTGCCTTACACGTTCAATATTATTGAAGCAATAAATACTATTGACTCAATGATTGAGAATGCTACATTTTTACAAAATTAAGTTGAAAAACGACATTTTGTAGATTTTTTTTAGCATTGGAAATATACACTGTATAAAATCAAAAATGCATTTTATTTGAATAGGGAAGGCTCAGCAAGTATGGAAGTACTCCGCACGGAAGCGGAACAGGTAAAGAACCCAGAACTCCGCGAACTGCTGCCGTACGGTTTTGCAATTCATCACGCTGGAATGTCGAGGGTTGATAGGACTCTGGTTGAGGATCTGTTTGCTGATAGGCATATACAAGTAAGTTAAATATCTACTTCTTTTAAGGGTTCCGTAACCAAAATAGCAAAACGGAATCCTTATAGTTTCGTCATGTCCGTCTGCCTGTCTGTCCTCCTGTTCGACAGGGTAGTCTGAGTAAAATACCTGTGACATACGGACATGTCACAGGCATTTTATTCAAAGACTACCGAATGAATATTGATGATATTTGATGAAAAAGTGTCTTATATTAGCCGCTACTTAGTTTGATAGCTAAATAATTAAAATATATATTTAGGGGGGGGGGGGGCACTTCAGGCTCTCTTTAACTACCGACTAGATGGCGCTGCGAGGGCCTAATTCGCGTGTATCAAGGGATAGAAGAATTTGAGATCTTGTAACATAGTCCAGATAGGTGGTTCGCTTCTGGCCCCGGTCTGGCTACGGAAGTCTCGGGTTCGATTCCTGAGTCTGGATTATTTTTCTATCTTTCAAAAATGCAATTATTGTATTTGTAAAGTAATTGGCAAGAAGCAGCAGCTATAAAAAATGTTGCAAAAACGGGGAAAATTTACGCAGACGAAGTTGCGCGTATCATCTATTTATAATAAAATCCCTAATCACTTTATACTACTTCCTCTGAAAAAGTTTCATTCAGCTCTTGGTTGTTGGCTTGTCACTTCAATCTCTCGATTCACTACCGGCATTTCAAATGTAAAAGACACGCCATATGCGGCGGCCATGTTTAAATGAGTCAATAGACTTGTTTTTTAATCAAAACAGATGTATGCACGTTATCATCTGAGTCGTAGGGCCATAAATCATTTCTCTATATCTATCTCGCTTGCACTTATGGGTCTTATGGAGCCGTCTAGTGAAGGGCGTAACAATAAAGCACATACTATCGACAGGTAACCTTTATTATCGTATCTTGTTCACAAAATTTTAAAAGTATTAAACAAATATTTGATATTAAACTATATTTAAAAATTATATACAGTATTTTCATACATAAGTGTATGAAAATACCGTATATAATACCTTAAAGAAAGTTTATTACAAGAAACAAAGTAGATCATATTGTGGCTCTTAAATGAGTTGTTATTAACGGCTACAAGAACATTTAAATTTTATTATTATAATGTAAATAAAATTAATCTTCATCGGAGTCTTGATCATCAGAGTTTTCGTCTTCAGCCAAATTTATTATAAGCGGCGCGTGATTTCTAATAGAAGCTTTTTGTAGGTCTTTATTTTGAAGTTCTTCGGCATGCCTCATACATTTGGCCCAGTCTTCTCGTGTGTCGTTATCGATGGCTCGGTGGAGGTGATTTTCGACGATGAGTGGTAACACATGAATGTATTTAATTGCAGTAAACACATTTATAGCAAAAAAAAAAACACATACTGCAATTACATTTGAAATCGACCAATCAGAATCGTACAGGTTATTAGCAACTTATCTATGAACGGCTACCTGCGCAAGTGGCGCAGGTAGCCGTTTATCGATAACTAGGGTTCGGTTCGCCGCGCTGCACTTTCCTATCTCTTTTGACTTTTATGACCCGACGACTCAGATGATAGCGTGCGTACTATAATAGGTCAACGGAAATCAATAAGCTTTTTAATAATTCTCCGACATACTTATATCTCATCATCTACTTATTTGTATTGTAACCTAGCTTTTTAAGCAAATTTGCATGCTATTGATAAAAAATATTTGTGTATGTACAGAAGATGATTCAAATAATTGTTTTCCTCTCAGGTGCTAGTATCAACCGCAACACTAGCGTGGGGTGTGAACCTTCCAGCTCACACTGTGATAGTGAAGGGCACTCAGGTGTACTCGCCAGAGAAGGGTAGGTGGAGTGAACTGGGGGCACTCGATGTTCTGCAGATGTTGGGGAGAGCGGGGCGGCCCCAGTACGATACTAAGGGCGAGGGTGAGTACGAGATATGGATAATTTGCTGTACTAGTAATGTGAAAAAGTTTGGTAGAGTGCACTCCCTCCGCGTCTACAGTTCTAAAAGCATCTTGTTACAGATGAGTATCACGTGAAGTCGTGGTGGGTTATTTTGTGGTCATAGTTTTGAATCTAATTTACTACAAACCTTATTGATGTACTAATTATATTACTTTACCTAAGCCTTGCTAGATTATACAAAATTACTAGATAAAGTGATTAATTCTTCTTTTACTTTGTCTAAAATAGTTAGCTGTTATGCATTATTATTCTTGTGTAGGCGGATGAGTACAATGAAAATAAATTATTTAACAGTATAAAGTACTATGAATAAGTACAGTCAGCTAAATAAGTCACTTAACACTTACAAACATTCAAAACGACTCACCACACACATTTTTTACGGCTTAACCACATAAATTGAAATTTAAACAAAATAGTTACTTTGCAATGAAAAGATAGTTAGCACAAAATGTTTTCTTCTGGTATTTTTTGAGTTTTGACGATTTGAATGATTGCTTTAATTAAGCAACTTATGTAGGTGACAGCGGCAGTCGAGTAAAAAAACAAAACTTAAAAAAAAGCACTCGGGGACTGCTGCGGTTTTTTTTCCATTACATTTCGGAGCAGCTCGTCTCGATCCGTGCTTCGCTTCGTACAGTCGTACCATATAAGCGAACGCTCGGCCGAGCTACATGGTAGGTGGAGTTGGGGGGTGTTAGGTTTTATTTTCGTTATGGAATTTCTTGATTTGGTCGCCGCGCTCAAAGCCTGCGATAAAAGCTATGCAATAGCTTAACTTTTATTTACTTTAGGGTACAAGGCTTGTGTCGTGGGGGACTTTACAAACATATAAGTCACGGAAACAAAAATACACCCAGACTGATTATAGATAATAACTAGATAAATCACTTTCACGGTGACTTATCTACAAGTGCGGTGTCATGGTACAAGCGTGAAATTATGACGTTACATATTTCCCTGGGATACTGCGGAAGTATACTGCAATCAACTATTAATATCTGCATCTCTTTTGTTTGCACGGTAGCTATATAAGTACAGTAGGATCAACGTAACTAGGCCGGACTGAAGTTGGCGACAAGTGGTTGCGCTGATGATTTTTTGGAAGTAAATGGTGACAGGAAGCGGGGGGGCGGGGGCGGTAACTAAACCGAAAGAATTAAAGTTGCGATCATGTCTTAATTAGTATTACTAACTTATGTTTTTTGTGATTATTTTTGGTAAAGAAATTGTTTTTTTAACTTTCTTAAGTATTTACTGTAACTGTTCTAAATTTAAACTTTTATGAACTCGTATAAATAGCATTATTATATTGTTGAATTAAAATGTTGTTAGTATTTTAATCGATTAAACATAATTAATCGTTTTCGTAAGTAATTTTAGGGCCGCATCTCTATGACATGCGCGAAAGTGATAAGAACCTAACTTCAATCCGGTCGAGTTACGTTGATCCAACTATATGTACCTTTCTTCACGGGACAAATGCTTGGTCGTCTCTAACTCCCTTCTCACTGCACTAGCAACTTAATAAACATTATTATATTCTTTTTCCTCTTCCCCAGGTATCCTAATAACCAACCATTCAGAGCTTCAATACTATCTATCACTCTTGAACCAGCAGTTGCCTATAGAGTCACAATTGGTCAGCAAGCTACCTGATATGCTGAATGCTGAAGTGGTTCTAGGTTCTGTGCAGTCTGTAAGAGATGCTGTTACATGGCTTGGTGAGTATTTTTATCATATACAACATTATTCTTGGTATAGTGCAAACCTAAAAGTAGTTTGGTCAGAATCAGTGACGCAATCAATTGGGTATTTGACTACTATTAAAATAAAATATTTTAAAATAACCAGGTAGAAATATGTCATATAGTGTTCTAAAAAATATGTTCATTTATTAATTTAATGTGTTACTTAATTTATAATTATAAAGAGAAACACTGAAAGTAAATAATTTGACCATAGAAAACGTGACGTCATATGCTAGCATTCCATACAAATTTGTTCAGAGCGGCTCGTTTTTGACGTTTCATAAAAAGAGGCTGATTTGACTTTAGTCAAATACCCTATTAGGGTAGTTTTTGGACCATGTTATATTTTTTAATTAAATAATTAATTAATCAATCGTGAATTAATTCAATCATCTAGATAGTGATAAATGTTCATTTACAAAATGTAGCAGAAACTGAAATAGTTATATGACAAAATGAATTTCCAAGATAAATAACTGAAATAGTATCGTATGTTCATGGCACTTACGCCCTTTTGTTGAGAAACGCAGTTTTTCGGCAATAACTCAATGACGGTATATCCGATCATGTCCGAAGTAATTTAGTTTAAAGTATTTATTAAGCGCTACCTTTGTGATATTTTTCATATTTTTTTTGTCACACGGTTTAAAATTTATGCAAATTTGAAAAAAAAAAATTACATGTATGGAGTACCCCCTAAAAATATTTATTTTTACTATTTAACTATCAAACTTAGCGGCTACTACAAGACATCTTTTCACCACTTTTAATATTCATTGAGTAGTCTTTGAGTAAAATGCCTGTGACATACAGACAGACAGACAGACAGACAGACGGACATGACGAAATTATAAGGGTTCCGTTTTTATTTTGGCTACGGAACTCTAAAAAGTATGTTTTATTTCACTGCATTCTTTTGAGAAAAGCACTATATATGCCTCGGTAGAAATAGCAATTGCCTGTCTCGTATTAATGAAGTCCTCACCTATGGCTCGGCTTTCAAACTCGACTTGCAATTGCCTATTTCACGGCCTTTGCAATAATGTACTATTGTTCCTACCCAGGGTACACATATCTATATATTCGTATGCTGCGTCAGCCCCAATTGTACGGCATCACGCCTGAGAAGTTGCAAGAAGATAGTCTACTGGAGTTGCACCGAGCTGATCTTATACATACAGCTGCTAGCTTGCTGGACAAGTAAGTGTCGGATTTGTGAAAAAGTAAAATGGATGTCTGTAAAATTAGGTTACGGACGATAATTTGACGTGATAACGTCATAAGAAAACATTGATGACATATCACCATTCGCGTTGCTTAGCAATGTACAGTACGATCAACGTAACTTGACCGGATTGAAGTTAGGTTTTTATCACTTTCGCGCATGTCATAGAGATGCGACCCTAATATTACTTACGAAAACGATTAATTATGTTTAATCGATTAAAAATACTAACAACATTTTAATTCAACAATATAAAAACACTATTTAAATGAGTTCATAAAAGTTGTTACAGTAAATACAGATAAACAATTTCTTTACTAAAATAATCACAAAAAAACATGAATTAGTAATACTAATTATGACAATGTAATGCGTAATCGCATCTCAATTCTCTTGGTTTAGTTACCGCCCCCGCCCCCCGCTTCCTGTCACCATTTACTTCCAAAAAATGCATCTGCGCAACCACTTGTCGCCTACTTCAGTCCGGCCTAGTTACGTTGATCCAACTGTATCAATAATGTTAGTTCTAATTGCATCGCATGTCATGTCGCTTCAATCGCCATTTGCTGTTGCTTAGCAACCAATCAATAAAGTGACTGTTGAACCTTGTCATCGATTTGTAAGACGTTATCACGTCCAAAATATTTTTACAATTGTGCTTTTCTCAAAACATTTTTTTTTTAATTTTAATAAATATTCTGGGAAAAGTCACACAAGGCCATGTGATCCCAAACTAGACAAGACTTTTTAACATCCAGATGCAGAATAAACAATTGTGCTCATCACACGAAAGATTTATCTTAGGTCAGGGGTTCAGGACATATTTTGTATGGAGCTTATCTATACTAATATTATAAAGCTGAAGAGTTTGTTTGTTCTTCGTCTGCGTAAATTTTTCCCTTTTTTGCAACATTTTTCATCGGTGCTCCGCTTCTATTGGTCGTAACGTGATGTTATATAGCCTATAGCCTTCTTCGATAAATGAGCTATCCAACAGTAAATATAAATGTTCAATTCGGACCAGTAGTTCCTGAGAATCCGCGTTCAAACAAACTCTTAGCTTTGATTATAAAGCTGAAGAGTTTGTTTGTTAGTTAGAACGCGATAATCTCAAAACTTATTGGTCCGAATTTAAAAATTATTTCACTGTTGGATAGCTCATTTGTCGAAGAAGGCTATACAGGGTGTAACAGAAAGGTGTGGTCATATTTCAGCAATGAACAGTGTTAGGTATAAATATAACATCTGCGGGGGTACCAATTCTGATTTGATTAGTATGACTGAGATAAAGAATTTTCTTTCATATCGAGTGCGTAACATCGACATACTGAAAATACGACTTTACCGATAGGTACCCAACACTAACAGATAATCAGCTGTTTCCAATGAACTGCAATGAACTTCAGGTTTGACCTTAAATCACCACCCACTTTCATTTTGTTTCACTCTTTTGTTCCTGCAAAGATGAAACAAGTGATGATGTGTGAGTGAGACAAGCTAGTCTCGTTCTATCATTTTAACTCTCATTCGTCCTTTGGCATCTTGTTTCACTCTTCCGTAGCTTGCCTCTCGTTCTTTATCATTGTTTAGGGACGAAGAGTAAAATAAATGCAGTTTTCATTAATAAAAATCATTTATCTCTGTCACACAATAATCTATCTGGTCGACTACATTTGTGTGAGTGTGTGTATACCTACACACTCACACAAATGTAGACACACACAGAAACACTATACGTAGTAACCCGAAAACCAATGTTCGGTGTACCAAGGTAACAGACATTGTGAGGAGTACTTGGGAACAACAAGTATGACGCCTGACGCCCATCTCTTGCTTTAAATAAGGCACTTTAAATTACCTACGTAATAAAATATGATACATAAGTCATTTAAATATTTTCATTGATTTTGTTGACAAGGTAACGAATTCAGGCAGCATTAAACCGTACATTATTTGTAACTTGAACATCACCGCTCACACCATAATTTCGAACTTTCTTCCCAAATTCCCCGTCTTCCAAATAAACAAAGGTACCTACTGACCCTAGTCGGCGACGACACACAGTTTACATTATACGAATTTGTTATTCTTATAGTAACTTGTCGGTGTACCTCAAAGTTGAACCAACTTCTATTATGATATAATGTTTGCGTAAGTTAAGCAACTTTACCACAGTTGGTGCATAGATGGGTGACCGATTTCTAAAATGCTATACTCACATGAATCATCGTTTTGGTCTTTTTTTATTGTCAGAGAACATTTTTTAAATCTATTTACATTAAATCGTTAAAAGAATTACATAATTTCACAAAATCCAACAATTTATTTCATTGTAGGATTAAAATCATTGAGGTATTAATGTAGTTTTTTAATAGTTTAAATAATACCAAAACAATAAAACAATCTACAATCTAAATCGATATTCATTATTTTGTGTTGAAAAGTAATTGACAAACACACAGACATTCAGGTGAACAGTTGATTTGCAACAAAAATAAATCGTAAACTCACGGCTCAACTTCGAACACTCATGGCGAAGTCCCGCGTTATTTGTCCCACGCCATGTAAGTAACAACTTATTGCATTAAACACGTAAAGATTTTTTCAAAAACTTCAAATGCATGGAAATTAGCTTTCCAAACAAAATAATTATTCAAAACAAATATCAGTGCCTCAAACTCAAACTGACCGATTATTGGTTTTATTACCTAGTTAGACAGAGACACCAACATTTCAAGGCGGTGGGGCGTCATAAACAAAACGTGTGCAACTGTGCAATAAATAATTCGGTATTTGACCGGAAGCTCGGCAGAAATATTCGGAAGTCATTGTAATTTCAAAATGAGTTTTTAATACTCTTTTGTTGTTATTATGATTCATAAAATAATTTGATATTGCCATTAATTAAATTAAAACTTTTCTATGATAATTTACATACATTTTCTTGTAATTTTAGAAGTTTTAAGTTTTTAGGCACTTTCATTTCTTTGCTTCATTCTTGGTGTTGCTTATTTATTCCGTCACTGTCCGTCAGTGCTTTCGACGCGGAGCCCGAAGCGGTTCGATCTATCTCGTTTCTTGGTTTTTGTTTGTCTTTCTTTGTGGAAGTGATGTGAAATTGATAAAGAAATTTTGTTTTAAGTTAGTAATAGTGAATAATTTCGAAATTGAGTATAAATTGCATATGACGCGATCGTAATCTACGCGATGTAGGTTAGGTACCAAGTAAGTTGATAGAAACAGTCTGCTCGGTCCTGGACAAACGAACCTTATGGGATCCAACGGTGGCCCGTAATGCGTGACCCGTAACCCGTAGGTACTTAACGCTTTCGGCGAACGCAACAAATATTTTTTGTCCGATAGGTAGGTACCGATTTAGTTATGTAGTGGTGCCAGGAATGCGGGGAAGCGTCACCGAGTTTCGCGCCTATTTTCATTATGTAGGTATTATCAATTCGAACAAACAAGTGCGCGTTGAAGTTAGTGCTAAATTGATGTGTTGTGATTTGTGATACTGTGTATTCGTAACTTAAAATATGTAATTATACCTAAATCTCATTCTTATTGAAGTTGAAAAAACGGTAGGTAGGTACTTCCCCGAACCCTAAAAACATTAATATCAAAAATGTAGGAATGTAAAAGCCGAACGTAGGTACCTAGTACGTTATTTTGTACCGTGAAGTGCATTCAAATGACCGTCCACCAGATGTGATAACAAAGTAAGTACCAACAACAGTGAGATGGTGATTAACATTTGTCCGTTCGATGTGGTCGTCGTGAAAGCCGGTGGAGTGGCGACGGAAAACGTTCAGAGGTTAGTAGTTAGTTGGTATTAATTTGTTTGCCTGTGTTTCTTTGGTTTACGGACGCGCGGACGTCCGTATGATAGACGCGTGACGGGTACCAGGCGCGCAGTGATACATAAGAGTTCATTGTGCAGGGTCATCCAACATAATTGAACTCTCTACTACTACTATACTACGATGAAAATCTTGAATGATTGGTTAGTGATGTAGCATTATTCGTGGCGATATTTTGCATAATAATTTATGGACTGATTAAAAATGACGTAAAATTTTAAGGTTCTTACATTTTGATAAGATTAGGTACACACGCTATTTATCATGTGTATGTGACGACCCTTGAATATGACCACACCTTTCTGTTACACCCTGTATAACATCACGCTACGACCAATAGAAGCGCAATTTACGCAGACAGGGACAGCTATTAGTATAGATTTTAACTAAAACGATTTGTTCCCAGGGCTGGTCTGATCAAATATGAACGGAAATCGGGCCACTTCCAGCCGACTGAGCTCGGCCGTATCGCGTCACACTTCTACTGCACATATGAGACTATGCAGTGTTACAATCAGCTGTTGAAGCCTAGTCTCGGCGAGATAGAGATCTTTAGAGTGTTCTCTCTCTCTGCCGAGTTCAAGCATATTGCTGTAAGAGAAGAGGAGAAGCTGGAGTTGTGTAAACTTATGGAGAGGGTGAGTTTTTTTTATTTAATTATAATATTTTCACCGCCGTCGTGACGTAATATAGGCAAAACCCAATTCTCTGTCATCTGTCATTCCTGTCTCTGAAAAATCAGCGGGAAAAATGCGCATAGAAAGTGGCGCCACCTTGTTTTTTAAAGAAAAAGTACTTATTTTTCACACAGTACATTTAGGAAATCTTATTTACAATATTGAAGTAATTTTTATAGGCATTTCTTGCCAATTACTTAACAAATACAATTATTGCATTTTTGAAAGATAGAATTTTTTTTTGAAATCCAGGCCCAGGAATCGAATCCCACTACCGACTAGATGGCGCTGCGAGGGCCCAATCTCGCGAGCATCAAGGGATAGACAAATTTGAGATCTAGTAACATAGTCCAGATAGGTGGTTCGCTTCTGGCCACGATTTGGCTACGGAAGTCTCGGGTTCGATTTCAAATTTTTCTATCTTTCAAAAATGCAATTATTGTATTTATTTACAATACTTAAAAAAAATTACATCATCATCATCATCATCATCATCATCATCATCATCATCAGCCTATCGCAGTCCACTGCAGGACATAGGCCTCTCCAATTGCACGCCACTTTGTTCTATCTTCGGCTTCTCGCATCCAGCTCCTGCCAGCCGTTTTGCGTAGATCATCACTCTACGCAATCTTTTTTGAGATACAAAAAATTTACATGTGTGTAAATATTGGATTTCACTCAGCATTGTGCTACCTCTCCAGTATTTCTACTGGAGTCAGCGCTGGTTTTCAGTGAGATTTTTTTTATAGATAGTTTTTTTCCGTCCCCAGGTCCCAATCCCAATAAAGGAGAGCATAGAAGAACCCTCAGCTAAGATCAACGTGTTACTCCAAGCGTACATCTCAGCGCTGAAGCTGGAAGGGTTCGCGCTGATGGCGGACATGGTGTACGTGACGCAGTCTGCGTGCCGTTTGCTCAGAGCTATCTTTGAGATCGTGCTGCACAGAGGTGACTTCCAGCACGGACAACTGACACAGCCCAGCTGACCAATGACTTGACAGACTACTGTGGCGAACGGACCATTGACACTGCCCAGCTGACCACTGACTAGACAGACTGCACTGTGGCGAACGGACCACTGACACAGCCCAGCTGACCACTGACTAGACAGACTGCACTGTGGCGAACGGACCACTGACACAGCCCAGCTGACCACTGACTAGACAGACTGCACTGTGGCGAACGGACCACTGACACAGCCCAGCTGACCACTGACTAGACAGACTGCACTGTGACGAACGGACCACTGACACAGCCCAGCTGACCACTGACTAGACAGACTGCACTGTGGCGAACGGACCACTGACACAGCCCAGCTGACCACTGACTAGACAGACTGCACTGTGGCGAACGGACTACTGACACAGCCCAGCTGACCACTGACTAGACAGACTGCACTGTGACGAACGGACCACTGACACAGCACAGCTGACCACTGACTAGACAGACTGCACTGTGGCGAACGGACCACTGACACAGCACAGCTGACCACTGACTAGACAGACTGCACTGTGACGAACGGACCACTGACACAGCACAGCTGACCACTAACTAGACAGACTGCACTGTGGCGAACGGACCACTGACACAGCCCAGCTGACCACTGACTAGACAGACTGCACTGTGGCGAACGGACCACTGACACAGCCCAGCTGACCACTGACTAGACAGACTGCACTGTGGCGAACGGACCACTGACACAGCCCAGCTGACCACTGACTAGACAGGCTGCACTGTGGCGAACGGACCACTGACACAGCCCAGCTGACCACTGACTAGACAGACTGCACTGTGGCGAACGGACCACTGACAGCCTAGCTGACCACTGACTAGACAGACTGCACTGTGGCGAACGGACCACTGACACAGCCCAGCTGACCACTGACTAGACAGACTGCACTGTGGCGAACGGACCACTGACACAGCCCAGCTGACCACTGACTAGACAGACTGCACTGTGGCGAACGGACCACTGACACAGCTCAGCTGACCACTGACAAATGAAAGAACTGAAAAATTATTTCACTGTTAGATAGTCCATTTATCGAGGAATGCTATAGGCTACATAACACCACGCTACGACCAATAGGAGCGGAGTAGTAATGACAAATGTTGCAAAAACGGGGAAAATTTACGCAGACTATAATAGTCTCGGCGAACCTTGATCCCTATGACACTGACAGTTATTCCCACGACACAACCTTGTAGTAGCGTCACCGTTATATTATAATCGAATTGGCGGTGTCTAAAAATGATATTTATTAATTTTAGGCAGATATATGCAATTACAATAATATCCCGTTAGAATTATAATAATTATTAACACTTACAAGAAATTATCTCAATCAGACTTAACGTTGACGTCCTGCAAAAGTTACTCCGTTTGGAAGATATCGACTAGTGCGGAAAAGTATCGACAAACAAATATCGAAAATGGAAACGAGTGTACAAAATACATCAATAGAGTACCTACGCTCTTAGTGTCAGATTTATAATCATTTAAGTTGTTTGCGATAATAAAATAAAGGAGATTTAACAAATTTATTGTATATACCTACTCAAATAAAACAAAAGCGGTTTATTTATGATTTTTTAATATACATTAATCTGAATCTGACAATGATGTCACCGATTGCGTCTCAGACTCGGAATCCGAACTGCAGCTGCTTTCTCCTATGTTTATTAAAAACGGCTGGTCTACTATATTGTCGTATCGCACGTCTCGATTCCAATCATCTAAGCATAGTTTTTTACAAACAAATACACGGATACTTGTAAATATAACAAGCATTATAATTATAGTAATGTAGATTATATTTTAAATACATGTTTATCGATGTGGCTGAATGCAAGTCACGCCTTTGCCTATAAAAAGTTGCGATATATCGACACGACCCGTCACTAGTATGAACTGTCATAGGGATCAAGGTTCGCCGAGCTGATTATAAGTTGCGCGGGACAGCTAGTCTTATATATACGAGGGGTCGTTTTTAAGTTCGCGGAATTTAGGATAAGAGTAGCAAATAAAAATTCAATATAATTTTTTTATTCAATATATTCACCTGCAACCCTAATACACTTCTCAGATCTATCAATTCATTTCTATATCTTTATATATATATATTTCTTGTGTGCGTGTGTGTGTCACTGAACTCCTCCTAGACGGCTGGACCGATTTTGATGATTTTTTTTTTGTGTGAGTTTAAGGGGATTCGATGGTTTAGATTCACAATTGAACCCGATTTACAAAAAAAAAGAGTCGAGACGAAGTTCGCCGGTACAGCTAGTACCTTTATAAGAAAAAAATGTTGAATCTATCTCCGAAAAATACGCCGAAATTGCGGTGTTCGATTTTATCCATGTTTTCAGTTCACTTTCCGATTCAGTTGCTTGATTGCCGATAGTTCAAAGACTAATGACCCAATTAAGACAAAACTTGGTATTTATACTAATTATGAATGCCAAAACACGTCACGACTAAAATTACCCCCACCACTAAGTCCTATCCCCTCCATTCCGCGGACTTAAAAACGCACCCTCGTCTATAAAAAATAATGTCTAAGATGAGTATGTTAACCATTAGACGAACAGGCCAGTCTATATTAAATGTAAATATTATATGTCCCCAGGTTGGGCTCAGTTAGTGGATAAAACTCTAGCTCTCTGCAAGATGGTGGATAGAAGAATGTGGCAGTCAATGTCACCTTTAAGACAGTTCAGGAAAATGCCTGAAGAAGTAAGTAGTTTTATATATTCTACCTGAAACGCAGTTCTATTAATAAATATAAAGCTGGAGAGTTTGTTTATTTGAACACGATAATCTTAGAAACTAATGAGAAAATTAAAAAAATATTATCATTTATCGAGGAAGGCTTTAGGCTAAATAACATCACGCTACGACCAATCGGAGTGGAGCAGCATTAGGGTACAAGCCTGTGTCGCGGGGGACTTTACAAACATACAAGTCACGGACGCAAACACCCAGACTCGGAACAACAATTTGTGGATCACACAAAGTGGTGTCCCGTGTGGGAATTGGACCCACGACCTCTTGCGTAGCAGTCGGATACACTTCCACAACACAGAGGCAATCAAATGATGAAAAGATGGGCCAATTGATTAAACACCGGTCAAATGTATATAGCATATCTACCTTTTTGCGCTTTGCGCTGGGGGGGGGGGCGGGTTCGGGGGTTCAAATGCCTCCTTGGGTATCACTTTGCACGGGGTAGCTAATACAGCGTAAGACATACTATAGAAGTCAGTGTGTATAACACATACATTTTTAAACATATTATTGACTGCCTATGTGGCGCGGTGGGAGTGTCCGACTGCTACGCAAGTGGTCGTGGGTTTGATGTCACGATGGTTTATTCTATGTCTGGCTGTTATTTATCTATAATATGTATGTATTTAGAAATATATAAGTATGTTTATCTGTTGTCTGGTTTTCATAGGACAAGCTCTGCTTAGTTTGGGATCAGATAGCGTTGTGTGAGTTGTCCCAAGATATTATTATTATATTTATGATCCCTTTTATCTTACAGGTAATAAAAAAACTTGAAAAGAAGAATTTCCCATGGGAGAAACTATACGAACTAGGTCCCAACGAGATAGGGGAGCTGGTCCGAGCTCCTAAATTAGGCAAAATGATACATAAATATGTACATCAATTCCCTAAGTTGGAGTTAAGTACACACATACAACCCATCACGAGGTCGACCTTGAGAGTGGAGCTTACCATTACACCGGACTTCCATTGGGATGAGAAGGTATTTATAACATTATATATCGTGTTTATAACCAAAATTAGCACTATTTTACTTCACTTGTTAATTAGATCCGCTGTCTAAACCGCACAGATTTATCTGCAGTCTTGAACCCAGTTTCAGATGCGAGGTCAAAATTTTACGTGTAAAGGCCGCTATTTAATTTAACATGTACAGTCAGCTACATAAAGTACGATCAACGTAACTTGACCGGATTAAAGTCAGGTTCTTATCACTTTCACGCATGTCATATATAGAGATGTGACCCTAAAATTACTTACGAAAACTAATACTTATTTTTAATCGATTAAAATACTAACATATATGTTTTAATATATATATATATATATATATATATATATATACAGGAAGTATATATATATATATATATATATATATATATATATATATATATATATATATATATATATATACTACTGTAACAGAAAGGTGTGGTCAAATTTCAGCAGTGGATAGGGTATGTTGTCAGTATTGCACCTACCATGGTGTGATAGCTAGTTGCATTATTATTACATCGTTGTAGCATATTCTTTTTGTCAAAATTCAGTAGTGAAAGGCGTATGGCATAAGAATTATACCTCCCCTGGTACAAAATTCGATTGGATTAGTATGGCATAGAACTTTTTAAGTCATACTTTTTTTAATTAAAAACTTTTTCATTCATAAATAAACGAATGAAAAAATAATAAGTTTTTTTTAGGGTAATCCGATTTTGATAAAATTAGGTATGTGCACTCAGTATCATGGGCACATACCAACCCTCGAATATGACCACACCTTTCTGTTACACCCTGTATATATATATAAAGTAGAAGTAACCGTTTTATTTATAGTTCTACGACAAAAAGTTACTGGACCAAAGTTGTAGAGAATTTAATTTGCAACAAAAAATGTTAATAATTTTTTTTTATCAGGTACATAGTTTAAGGGATTTAACGTAAATACCATTTCGACCCCTATTTTCAAGATGGCGGCCGTGGGACAAGGGTGGCGACCCCACAAACTTGGTTTTAGCTTTACACTGACCCCCCCTAAACATCAAATAAATAAAATTGCGTCCTCTAAAAAACGAAATGTAACTTTTCAATGGACTATAACAAGTTTATAAACATTAAAACATTGTAAAACTGGCAATTTGAAAAGAGTGGCCGCGAGTTTTTATTGCCGCGAGGCTTTTGACCTGTTGGATATGCAAGCCTCATCGTGCCCTGATCAGTAAAGAAAGTTTGAAAAACAATTTCTTTATGAAAAAAAAATCACAAAAAAACATGAGTTCGCATGTCTAATTCTCTTGGTTTAGTTACCGCTCCCGCCCCCCGCTTCCTGTCACCATTTACTACTAAAAAATGAATCTGCGCTAACACTTTTCGCCAACTTCAATCCGGTCAAGTTACGTTGATCCTACTGTAAGTCGCTTAACATTTGAATATTTTTAAAGCATCTCAGCACAATTATGTCATACTGCATATTCACGAAAATTTAGATAGGAACAAAATAATAAAACAAAAAAGCCTTTGCAAATTTAAAAAAACAAAATTAGAAAAAATATTGATTGTCAACACTAATAATACCATAATTATTAAAAAAATGATTACATGCATTATTATTAAATTTAATTAAATAGTTTAATTTACTGTGATTGATAATTTAATAGGTTTTAATGTCGTATATAAACAATTGAAAACAAATCACATAGGTAATTATTTTTTTTATAATAAAGTATTTACGTAATTCAATTAATATTATATTTCAATATAAATCTATTTAATTTTTGTTTATTATTTTTAATTAATACATAGGAACTAAATAGCCGCCCTTAAATCAAGTTTAAATTAAATCACCATGGTTAGTCACATTATATTTGGAGTTATGATGGTTTAAATATTTGAAAATGTTAAGTGACTTATGTAGCTGACGGTACAATGTCTAATAGAAAGTTGTGATCTAAGGGGTTAAAGATTTTTAAGGGGGTGAAGCTACCGCCACAGGCCAGTATCAAATAAAAGCTTGATAATAAAAATAATAATTTAAAAAATAAAAAAACCCGTCTGCAAAAAAAAGATGGAAACTGAATTATATAATTTCATACAGTCGGAGGCATTAATGAATCTCGATGAACTTAGTAAAGTGCGTCCGACTGCATGAAATTATATAATTCTGTAGGGGATCTTGTTTCCACCATTTTTTGCAGGCGGGTTTTTTAATAATTTTGAGTGGTTGTAGGATGTAACAACTAACTTTTATCACCGCTATTGTATAGTAGTAGAAAATTGTAAAAAGAATGGTTGCTAACTAACTTTTTTAGTATCACAGTCATAATCATGTAACACCTTTTTGAAATGCTTAAGAGGAGCCCTTTAATTTGATAACAACTTTTTTTAACACCTCTTTATTTTGACATCTCACAGCGGCCATTTTTGTTTTTTTCAATCGTCATCTATCTAAGAACACTTGGGCGGTCAAGACGAATCTAACGACGTCTTAATTATATAAATCCGTTCAGTAGTTTGTGAAATATGAGGTAATAAAGAATATTACATACATACATCACTACATTGTATAAAACTAAATCGCTTTCTCTGTCCCTATATTCCTATGTATGCTTAAATCTTTAAAACTACGCAACGGATTTTGATGCGGTTTTTTTTTTATAGATAGAGTGATTGAAGAGGAAGGTTTATATGTATAATAACATCCATTAAATAGTGGAGAAATAAAAAGCTGAGCAGCAATAAGAAATGTTGCATAAACGGGGAAAATTTACGCAGTCGAAGTTGCGCGGGTCAGCTAGTACAAGATACGCGCGAAAAACAATCCTTCCCAACAATCGGGTAATTTTTTTTTTTTTTTGCAGATTCACGGTCAATCAGAAGCTTTCTGGATTCTAGTAGAAGACGTGGACTCGGAAGTGGTCTTACACCACGAATACTTTCTACTAAAACAGAAGTATTGTCGCGACGAGCATCATGTCAAACTGTTTGTGCCCGTCTTTGAACCTCTTCCTCCACAATACTTTTTGAGATTGGTTTCTGATAGGTAAGAATTTTGAGTTTTTTTTTTTGACAGATGAGAATTATCAGACTACCTACCTTTACACAGGATAGAGAGAAGACTTCTGAATCCTACTATGGTTGATAATACAGAGTGTAACAGAAAGGTGTGGTCATATTCAAGGGTTGATATGTGCCCATATACTGAGTGCACATACCTCATTTTATCAAAATCAGAGTACCCTAAAAAATATTTATTATTTTTTAATTTATTTATTTATGAATGAAAAAGTTACTAAGTAAAAAAAGTATGACTTAAAAAGTTCTATGCCATAATAATTCAATCGAATTTATAATATTAGTTATAGCCTTTCTCGATAAATCGACTATCCAACACTAAACGAATTTTTCAATTCAAGAAATACTGTTTCTGAGATTACCGCGTTCAAACAAACAAATAAACTCTTCAGCTTTATAATATTAGTATAGACTAGCTGTCCCGCGCAACTTCGTATGCGTAAATTTTCCCCGTTTTTGCAACATTTATCGTCGCTGCTCCGCTCCTATTAGTCGTAGCGCGATGTTATATAGCCTATAGCCTTCCTCGATAAATGGGCTATCCAACAGTGAAATATTTTTTCAATTCGGATCAGTAGTTCCTAAGATTACCGCGTTCAAACAAATAAACTCTTCAGCTTTATAATATTAGTATAGATATGTCTTAACAGGTTATCAGATGAGTGAAAGTCGATGTTCCACGTCTCCCCTCCTATATAGACGCAGTGATAATGTAGAGTAATATACTCCATTGTTCCTGCGCCTAATAACTGGTCACATACTAACATCAATGTTTTTCCCACAGATGGATAGCAGCAGAGACCCAGCTCCCAGTATCATTCCGCCATTTAATCTTGCCGGAAAAGAACCTGCCCCCGACGGAGTTACTAGACCTACAACCACTGCCCATATCGGCTTTGAGAAACCCCAAATATGAAGAGTTATATAATGAGACGTTCCCGCAATTCAATCCTGTGCAGACACAGGTATTTTATATTTATATTGCCATTATTTATTTTTTAAGGTTATTTTTTACAATTTTAAATACATACCTACTCCTAACACAAGCCTTTGAGCTTAGCTGGAGGGGTTAACAAGATTGCTAGTAATGTGGGACCCAATCCCACATTGCTAGTTATCTTTAAAAAAAAAAAAAAAATATATATATATATGTGTGTATATATTAAATTAAAAATATAAAAAAATATTGTCCCACCGGCATCGGGTACAGAGACCAAGCTACCGGTGGTTAGGGCTCCAGGGAGAGGAACCGCCTCACGATGCGTGTCGTGTCAAGTATTACAGCCTTTTTCATCTGACCCTTGATCCAGCTACCTAACGCGAGCCTCTGCAGGTGTTGGTCGAGGCTCTTGGCGATAAGGCCATGGGCAGAAAAACTATCGGCAAAATTCCTAATATCCGCTAAATCCAATGTGGATTCAGCGGTCATTTTGCCGATAGTTTTTCTCTTTCACATCATAATTATATGACTGCCTCTATAAATATTAAATGACTGCCTCTGTGGCGTGTTGGGAGTTTACGACTGCTACGCAAGAGTGACCCACCCTGAGTACTATACCGGAGGTCGTGGGTTCGATCCCCACCCAGGATAAAACTTTATGTGATGAGCACTATGGTTTATTCTGTGTCTGGGTGTTATTTATCTACAATATGTATGTTTATCAGTTGTCTGGTTTCTATAGTATATAGTTTGGGATCAGATGACGTTGTATAAGTTGTGCCAAGATATATTTCTAAATACATACTTAATATAGATAAATAACACCCAGACACAGAATAAACCATTGTGCTTATCACACAAAGTTTTATCCTGGGTGGGGATCGAACTCACGACCTCCGGTATAGCAGTCAGGGTGGGTCACTAAACAACAGGCCAGTCAATTAACCATGTAAAATTATATCAGTAAATGTTCTGAAAAAATATGTTCATCTATAATTAACGTTTTTATTAATATTTATTCATTAAAAGAAACACACGATAGCATTTCATACAAATTTGTACGGAGCTGTTTGTTTTTGTTAAACTGATTTCACTTCAGTCAAGTATCCTATTTCTTCTATTAAAATTAATTAAAAAAAAATCAAAATTCTTTATTCACTTAGGATGCAAAACAACTCTTGTGATACGTGGGGATTCTACATGGCTAGCCTGGAACTAAAGTGGTCTATGTTACAATATTCAAATATTGAGAAAACACACAAAACGCGTTTGACTTTATAGCGTCCTTATAAACTATGTTTAAATTAATCTTTTGCACTTTTAAGGTAGCTAAATATATAACATAAGAATCCACATCAAATTTAAGTTATATTAAAAAAGTAAATACACGAAAATAAATGAAAAATATTTATAATTGCTACATAGACCAGTTTAGCATTTTTAACATTTGAATGAGGTGAATACAAAAGTGACGGCCAGATAAATGTGAAATGAAATAAATCAAGTTAAGTGAAATTAAGTAGTTTAATTAATATTGACAATGTTATTATTAATTCAAATCACAATTTTTTTTACCTTAACCTTTAGTCACTACCATCATCGCGTAATGCTGGGAGATTTTCTTCTTGTTCATTTGATTCACCTCTGCGATTCCTATGTGGAAGGTTCAGGTAAAAGGGATGATGAACCGGTGGTACAAATTTTAGGATTTTCCTAATGTCTTGCATTTTCTTAAATGACAATGACCGAGCGTCACTCTCGTCACGTGGAGTATAGTTTTGCAGGAACTCCAGGAAGTCGTCTAAGTTCACAGTATTTTTCCTTAGGTCAACCGTTCTGTATGTCTCTGAATAATCATCATTGAACATTATCACTGATTGATTGCGAACAAATTTTGCCCTCCTTATCTTCGAAATCATAGCACCATCAGCTACCAAAGTGTGATATTCTTTGAACACTGTCTGCAATTGATCAAAAGACACAAACTTTCCCACCATATTATTAACACCAAAAGGCTTATGTTTCTTGCATTTTTTTATTAATTCTGCCCACTCATCTGGTGTATAGATATGGCTTTGTTTATTTTGAGCCCTACTAATAAAGGAAAAATCTCCATCGTTTGGCAAATAGGTATGGCCCGTAACAAGATAATTAACATAAATCTCATTTATATTGGGTAAAGTGTTTACCATGAAGACTGCAAAAAACATTAGATTCCAGTTGCGGTTCTGGCCACCACAGCAGTCGCTGAATAGATTGAGTCTTGAAACCCGAACAGGAAGATGGTTTTTAAAGTAAAAATATAGGCAAGACGTTACTTCCTGCGAGCCTCTGGCTCCTGTAGTCTCATACCACAAGTTCATCAATATATTTTCCCCGTCATGCTGGTAGGAATGTATGCCGAAATTAAGCATGTTTAATTGCCTTAGGTAATAAACTTCACCTGTATTCAAATGAGGAAGTGGAAGGGTTCGTTCTAAGTCAAAAGTAATTAAGACTTCTGTACTTTCCGTTGCGAGGCTAGCTTCTTTATTTGTGTTCAACATTTCTCTTGCTTTGGTGGCTAGATTTGTGTGGGTATCTATTTTATTTCGGATCGCTATGCATTGTTCAATGTCTGTCTCAGCAGCCAAACTAATTTTCAATTCATCACACGTCTTACATGTATCTTTCTTTGGTATGTAGAAGTGCAAATTAAAATCAGTTCGGAATACCTTCTCATATAAGGATTTCTTCAGTATTTCCTTACCATCAGTTTGGCATTTTTCAACAAAGAGTGTGTACATTTTAGTAATGCTCAAATTAGGTGCTAAATATTGACGATCTGATGATCTCTCTCCATAATGGCTTTTATATTTAGGAAAACTCCTTATGTGGTCTCTAATCCACTCCAGCTTTTCATCGCTTATCTTATTTCCTGGAACTTTACGTCCCCTTTGATCTTCAGTCGGAATATTAGTATTAGATGTTGCTTGCTTTACTTGTAAAGCATAGTCAAGGCGGTTATTACTAATTTGTAATACATTTAAAAAGAATTTTTTACATACATTAATATTGTTGAGCATGAATTTGTCGAGTATGTTGTTTACGGCTTGGTGTCTGGTTTCTCGCCCTTTGCTGCGGTCGTTTTGGAGCTGAAATAGTCACTGCACTACACAGATAGACAGTTTGACAATTCCAACTTCCCAAATTATAGAATGCATCATGAAGATCTCTTTGAACTGACGAGGGTACCAATTCACTGCATTTTAGTCGACACACACATTCTGTAGCTACAAATACCTTGGCGGGAACGGTATCTCCTCTAGTATTTACATATTCTTTGCCAGTTGCTCTTTTAAGTTTCCTTAAATTTTTCCCCCAGGTGTGCTCTTGCCTACGTTTCTTTCTTCCTCTTGTAGAATTATTTTGTGCCACATTATCTTGTTCTACCTCACCGAGGTTTTCCATGTTAGCAGATTGTGTTATGTCGTTATGTATTGAAGTTATTGTTTCTGCAAATAAAAATAAAAGTATGTACTTACTATACCACCTAATTAAAAGAAACAATCGAATCACACACAAACCATTTGGCCCTGTGGTGCATGTCGACCAAATTATCAGGAATTATAGTTTTATAGCTATTTAAGATAAAAGAAAACTAAATTATACTATTTTGTGTATATACCTAGTTACTTACCCTCAATTTCACTTGAATCGCTCTCGTTATTAGTAGGGATATATAAATCTCCTTCATCTGTACTGCTAAAATCATGTTCTGAATCGCTTTCTTCGTAATTACGGATTCTTGCACTTCGAAGTATTGAAAGAACTCTGTTGCGTCCTTTTGAAGTACTTGCTTCATGTGAATCCATTGTTTTAAAGCACAGTCAACCAGTTTAGAAAAGCACAAAACGCAGTGTCAAAGAATCAACAATAATTATCGAGATCACTAACAGAAGTGAGGTACTGACTGAAGTCTCGTAATTCTATAGCATTAAAATTTAGTCGTAAGGGGAATTACCATAGCAGTATTGCTAGGAACTAAAATAAGTAAAGTGTGACCAGTTCATAATTTTTACTAATGTTATTTTTTATTATAATATTATAGTGATTTTAGCTGTTCTGTTTATATTATAAGTAACTTGTAGATACACCATTTTAGAAATTGCAAATTTATTTTTCCAAACTGGTCTATGTAACTGTCATGTCACTTAGACCAGTCTGGTTTTAACACTTTAATAGAGTATACTGGTCTATGTGTATCATTGTTACTTAGACCACTTTAGCATTGGATAATATGAAGAAAGAGCACAAGTTCTTAACTGATATTTTTGAGTTACGGCTTTTTACTGCATAAATTACACATAGACCACTTTTGCCCAAATAATATTTATACTTTCTTGTCCGAAAATGCTGAAAACTGCATTTCATCGAAAATGTTACTTAGACCACTTTAGTTCCAGGCTAGCCATCATGTACATGTAATGCCAAGTTCGCAAACAATAGGTAGAGCCGGAGAAAAGAACCTGGCAATAAAAACTCACAATAAAATTAGTTATAAGCACACCTTGGTTTCCAAATATAATAATTGCATTTTTGAAAGATAGAAATATTTGAAATCCAGACTCAGGAATCGAACCCGAGACTTCCGTAGCCAAACCGGGGCCAGGAGCGAAAGTCACCTTTAAACGTATCGAATAATTCTTTCGCTTCTGGCCCCGGTTTAGCTACGGAAGTCTCGGGTTCGATTCCTGAGTCTGGATTTCAAATATTTCTATCTTTCAAATATGCAATTATTATATTTGTAAAGTCTTTGACAAGAAATGCCTACAAAAATTACCTTGGTTTCCTTCGTATTTTAGTATTATAAAGTCCATCTATGTCGTAGGTATTCAACGCGGTGTACAACTCGGACGACAACGTGTTCGTGGGCGCGCCGTCGGGCTCGGGCAAGTCCGTGATCGCGGAGCTGGCGCTGCTGCGGCTGCTGGCGCACGCTCCCGCGGCCCGCGCCGTGTACCTGCTGCCGCGGGACGCGCTCGCCGACATCGTCTTCGCCGACTGGTACCACAAGTTCACCAACAACTTCCATTTGAAGGTATGTTTCTTGTCTATATGCAATGTGTATTTTATCTATATGCACTATGTATCTTATCTATATGCACTATGTATCTTATCTATATGCACAATGTACCTTATCTATATGCACTATGTATCTTATCTATATGCACAATGTACCTTATCTATATGCACTATGTATCTTATCTATATACAGTGTGTATCTTATCTATATGCACTATGTATCTTATCTATATACAGTATGTATCTTATCTATATGCACTATGTATCTTATCTATATACAGTATGTATCTTATCTATATGCACTATGTATCTTATCTATATACAGTATGTATCTTATCTATATGCACTATGTATCTTATCTATATACAGTGTGTATCTTATCTATATGCACTATGTATCTTATCTATATACAGTATGTATCTTATCTATATGCACTATGTATCTTATCTATATACAGTATATATCTTATCTATATGCACTATGTATCTTATCTATATACAGTATGTATCTTATCTATATACAGTGTGTATCTTATCTATATGCACTATGTATCTTATCTATATGCACTATATATCTTATCTATATACAGTATGTATCTTATCTATATACAGTATGTATCTTATCTATATGCACTATGTATCTTATCTATTTGCACTATGTATCTTATCTATATACAGTATGTATCTTATCTATATGCACTATGTATCTTATCTATATACAGTATGTATCTTATCTATATGCACTATGTATCTTATCTATATACAGTGTGTATCTTATCTATATGCACTATGTATCTTATCTATATACAGTATGTATCTTATCTATATGCACTATGTATCTTATCTATATACAGTATGTATCTTATCTATATGCACTATGTATCTTATCTATATACAGTATGTATCTTATCTATATGCACTATGTATCTTATCTATATACAGTGTGTATCTTATCTATATGCACTATGTATCTTATCTATATACAGTATGTATCTTATCTATATGCACTATGTATCTTATCTATATACAGTATATATCTTATCTATATGCACTATGTATCTTATCTATATACAGTATGTATCTTATCTATATACAGTGTGTATCTTATCTATATGCACTATGTATCTTATCTATATGCACTATATATCTTATCTATATACAGTATGTATCTTATCTATATACAGTATGTATCTTATCTATATGCACTATGTATCTTATCTATATACACTATGTATCTTATCTATATACACTATGTATCTTATCTATATGCACTATATATCTTATCTATATGCACTATGTACCTTATCTATATGCACTATGTATCTTATCGATATGCACTATGTACCTTATCTATATGCACTATGTATCTTATCTATATACAGTATGTATCTTATCTATATACAGTATGTATCTTATCTATCTATATACGGTATGTATCTTATCTATATACAGTATGTATCTTATCTATATGCGGTATGTGTATATTTAACCCCTGTCCGACCCGTTAAAGTAGGTTTAGGTTTAAAGATATTTATTACTCAAAGAACATTACAGACCATTTATTGAGCATGCATAAATAATATAAAACTAAGTAAAATAAAAAGACATTAGTTCGACCGTAAATATGCTTTAGTCAATAACTCAAAAAAGTAATCGCAAACGTATAGTTTCACAATTCTTAGTTTTTAGGTAAATGTAGATGTTTGCAAAACATCGACGACGCGTCGGTGTTCTGTCTCATGTGTTGTTAGGTATCATGTTTCCATTTCATTTGTCATTTTTTTTTATTTAATGACGATTTTTTAAACTATGCATAGCTTTTATCGCGGGCTTTGAGCGCCGCGACCGAATCATGAAATTCCGTAACGAAAATAAAACCTAACACCCCCCACTCCGCCTACCATGTAGCTCGGAGCATTCGCTTAACGTATATGTATATGGTACGACTGTACGAAGCGAAGCACGAATCGAGACGAGCTGCTCCGAAATGTAATGAAAAGAAAAAAAAACGATTTTTTTATAGATATCATATGGGTAAACATGTGGAGGCGGAAAAGATTGTTTTGATTGTAAAGAGGCTTACTTAAATCGTGAATTTTAATATTCAATAAAAAAAATATTTTGACAGATATATATATTTTTCTATTTTGGTTAGCATTGTTAACAGAATACCTATACACCCCTTTCGGGTCGGACGGGAATTCATTTACACCTTGTATATAAAATTATTTATCCTGACTGACTGATGAATCAACGCACAGCCTAAAACACTAATCGTAAAAACGTGAAATTTCTGGACGTATTCTTTATATAATATAGGAATTCGATAAGAAATATGTCCCCTGAAGGGGTAAAATATGGCTTGAAAGTTTGTATGAAACTCCATCAGTTTTAAAGTTAGATCTGTGAAATTTCGTATTTGACTTTTTTGTTTAAAATAGAGAAACACGTATTTTCAGCGTTTTTTTGGAAAATCAACCCCTAAGTGTCCAAACCCTTACCCGTTCCACGCACAATCATATTTGCACAAATCGACTGGTTGCAACAAAAAAAAAAAAAAACCTAGATATTGTACAAAAATCAGTTTTTGTACAATATCTCTTTATCGACTCATTCCACGATACTAACTAGAGAAACTTACCTACAATTTATGTAAAAACACCTTTTTTCGTAAATTCAACAGTTTTGGCACACGAGCGCCGCAAAGTTTACACGAATATACCGTCTTTATTATCCTAAAATGAACCTGAAAAGAGATATTGTCCAAAAACTGATTTTAGGCACATTTTTTTCAATATGGTGGCGCGAGCGGTAAAGTTACGACGTGGCAAAGTTGAAATTCGGAAAGAGCACGCCAAAATCTCTAAAATCAACAATTTTCAAACCCTTCTGAATACTTTCCAGCTAAAACTACAAAATGATTGCACTAGTACCCGTTTTCAAAATTTGGCATATCTATAGTTAAATTCTTTGTCAACAGGTGGTACAATTAACGGGCGAAACGGCAACCGACCACAAGTTGTTGAACAAAGGACAGATTATCATCACAACTGCTGACAAATGGGATATCTTATCTCGAAGGTAAAACAGTACTTTCTTTTATTACTATTAGATGATACTACAGTTGGATCAGCGTAACTTGACCGGATTGAAGTTAGGTTCATATCACTTTCCCGCATGTCATAGAGATGCGACCCTAAAATTGCTTACGAAAACGATTAATTATGTTAAATCGATTAAAAATACTAACAACATTTTAATTCAACAATATAGAAATACTATTTAAATGAATTCATAAAAGTTTAAATTTAGAACAGTTACAGTAAATAATAAAGAAACTTTGAAAACAATTTCTTTACAAAAAAATCACAAACAACTTGAGTTAGTAATACTAATGTAATGCGTGATCGCATCTCTAATCCTCTCGGTTTAGTTACCGCCCCCCCCCCCGCTTCCTGTCACCATTTACTACTAAAAATGCATCTACGTTGATCCTACTGTACAGGTTTTACTTTTTAAGTTAGTCTAACTTTGTTTTTGAAATACAGTAGAAAATAAACTAATAAGGAAAATAAAGAACAAGTTACAAAAAATACCGATTGGTTAAAAATAATAATATTGAAAAAATTAAGCTTACGTCACACTTGCAATTAAGATGAATCCAACATTAGGCTATAGAGAAGCCGAAGAAATTCATAAACATTACATATATAGGCACCTGTCCGACCAACGGCAAGAAAAAGAATAGTGATTTTATCGCCTCTGACATGTACATACTTATTTATTTATTGACTTTATGTCCAAAAATAATGTACAAAGGCGGACTTAATTCTTAAATTGTTCTCTACCAGCCAACCGATTTAGGTGATGTAAAATAAAATTATATAGGTGCAAATTGTTGACAGTCAATGCTGGTTACTTCTTCACGTCTAAACGGCTGGAGCGATTTTAATAAAATTTGGTATGGAGTTAGCTGACACCCTGGGTTAACACACAAGCTAATAAACCGCGGGTAACACCGCGGGGCACAGCTAGTATATGATAAATACAATCGATCATAAAAAAAAAAATGTACACACATACGTATACTTAAATACATAACATTTAAATACATTACATACATACTTATAAACATATACTTTAATTCACTTATGTAGATCCCGTGTAAACAATACAGATATTAATAGTTGATCGCTGATCGTTCATACTGTGGCGAGTATTCGCTCTATACTGCATCTCTTTTGTTTACACGGCCCGTCCGTGTAAACAAAAGAGAAGAGAAGATCTACAAAATACATCTATTGTACTGAAGTAATATTTATAGGCATTTCTTGCCAAAGACTTTACAAATACAATAATTGCATTTTTGAAAGATAGAAAAATTTGAAATCCAGACTCAGGAATCGAACCCGAGAACTTCCGTAGCCAAACCGGGGCCAGAAGCGAACCACCTATCTGGACTATGTTATTAGATATCAAATTTTTCTATCTCTTAATGCTTGCGGGTTAGGCCCCCGCAGCACCATCTAGTCGGTAGTTAAAGAACTATCACGGCTTTTGTCAATTATTGTATTTGTAACATCTATTGTACGTTTCTTGAGCGATAAATCGCTACTCGCTTCTCGCTCATCGTCGTTGGTGGGACAGGTGCCATAGCTTTGAAAACACTCCTTCTGTCGCGTTAGGTAAAAATAACCAGTTCTCATAAAATCTTTATTATTACAGATGGAAAGTCAGGAAGAGTGTTCAAAGCGTGTCTTTATTCATAGTGGATGCTTTACAACTGTTGGGTGGAGAAGAAGGCCCAGTTTTAGAAGTGGTCTGCTCTAGAATGCGGTATATATCTTCACAGATCGGTAAGTTATAATCTGTACTAATATTATAAAGCTGAAGAGTTTGTTTGAACGCGGTAATCTCAGGAACTACTGGTCCGAATTGAAAAAATCTTTCACTGTTGGATAGCCCATTTAACGAGGAAAGCTATAGGCTATATAACATCACGCTACGACCAATAGGAGCGGACCAGCAATAAGAAATCTTGCAAAAACGGGAAAAAGTTGCGCGGGACAGCTAGTACCTACATATATATACAATTTATTTCAGGCATCAATGGCCTATCGAAATATATAATATAAATCGAAATCGGCATATATACATTGCAGAGTAACATACAATAATAACATAATGACTGCCTCTGTGGCGCGGTGGGAGTGTATCCGACTGCTACGCAAAGAGGTCGTGGGTTCGATCCCCACTCAGGATAAAACTTTGTGTGATGAGCACGATGGTTTATTCTGAGTCTGGGTGTTATTTATTTATAATATGTATGTATTTAGAAGTTGTCTGCTTTCCATAGTACAAGCTCTACTTAGTTTGGGATCAGATAGCGTTGTGTGAATTGTGTGTCCCAAGATATTATTATTTTTATTATAATGATTATAAATTTTCGCGATTTGTACACATTATATACTGCGGGTCTTAATCGCGTGAATAATTTAAGTTAAAATATCTACAACAAACATTACAGTCGAATTGAGAACCTCCTCCACTTTTTGGGGTCAGTAATAAATACACCAATATCAAAATTATTTTCTTTTCATTTTACATTTCTAAACTATTTTCTTTTTTGGTCCCTAGGTCGTCAAATCCGCATAGTGGCTCTGTCACTCCCTCTAGCGGACGCCAGAGACGTATCACAATGGTTGGGGTGTAACGCCAACGCTTGCTTCAACTTTCATCCCAGCGTGAGGCCTCTACCTTTGGAATTACATATACAGGTATGTTTATCATAACTTAGAGATCGAATAATCGAATGCATATTTTACCTAAAGTTAATTTTCGGCTAACATATTGTGGAAACAGATTCTAAAAAATAAAAAAAAAATAATAGGCAGATGTATATTTATACTCCTCATTCAATATGTGTGTATGTAGAGTGTGAAGAAATGGTAAAAAAAAACTGAAATCTACACTAATATTATAAAGCTGAAGAGTTTGTTTGTTTGAAGGCGATAATCTCAGGAACTATTGATCCGAATTGAAAAATTATTTAACCGTTGGATAGCCCATTTATTGAGGAAGACTATAGGCTATATAACATTACGCTACGACCAATAAGAGCGGAGCAGCAATGAGAAATGTTGCAAAAACGGGGAAAAATTACGCAGACGAAGTTGCACGGGACAGTTAGTTAGTTAATATAAATATTTTTATTGAACTCAGTACTGTTTATTACTCAGTTGCGATTTCTACCCCTCCCTATAGACGATAGCGTGATGATAAAAGTAGCCTAAGTTACTCTTTACACAATCAGCTGTAAATTCCCGTCAAAATTCGTCCAGTCGTTTCGGAAATTTATATGTATAGAATAACGATATCATGACATACGGAGCCGAAACGTGGACACTGACGGTACGGCTGGTCCACAAGTTCAAACTCGCTCAGCGGGCTATGGAAAGGGCTATGTTCGGAGTTTCTCTTAGGGACAAAATCAGAAATTATGTGATCCGCAGAGAACCAAAGTTATCGACATAGTCCACCGGATTAGCAAGTTGAAGTGGCAATGGGCTGGCCATATTTGCCGAAGAACCGACAACCGTTGGGGTAAACGAGTTCTTGAGTGGAGACCACGTCTCGCCAACGTAGTGCAGGACGCCCTCAGGCCAGGTGGAGTGATGATCTACGCAAAACGGCTGGCAGGAGCTGGATGCGAGAAGCCGAAGATAGAACAAAGTGGCGTGCAATTGGAGAGGCCTATGTCCAGCAGTGGACTGCGATAGGCTGATGATGATGATGATGATGATGATGATGAATGATGATGATGATGATGATGAGAATTTTTCGATAATTTCGATGATTCGATAATTTAAAAATCCCGGGGTATGTCCATGTTAACATAGCATTTAAGGGGATTCATTCTAAATGCCACTACCTACGCCGATCATCACTCATTACATAATATTAAATGTTAATAGTAATTCCTCCCCCCCCCAGGGCTTCAACATATCCCACGCGGCATCCCGCCTAGCCGCAATGACAAAACCTATCTACAACTCAGTTTTACGCTACGCGGGAACCAAACCTTGCGCAGTATTCGTACCATCCCGGCGTCATTCGAGACTGTTGGCGGCTGATCTTCTGGCGTTAGCGGCGGCTAATGGTCGTCCTACCAGGTTCCTTAGGGCCAGGGGTGATATGATACAGCCGTTTTTGAAGAGGGTGCAGGATAAGGTACGTGGAATGTGTTGTTGCTTGTTTTTATGTACGTTTGTTACAGTAGGATCAACGTAACTTGACCGGATTGAAGTTAGGTTTTTATCACTTTCGCGCATGTCATAGAGATGCGACCCTAAAATTACTAACGAAAACGATTAATTATGTTTAATCGATAAAAAATACTAACACCATTTTAATTCAAAAATATAAAAACACTATTTAAATGAATGTTGATAAACTTTCGCGATTTGTACACATTATTAAAATATATAAATTACGGGTCTTAATCGCGTGAATAATTTAAGGTAAAATACCTTGTTTATTGCCCGACGTTTCGACCGTATTGCAACGGCCGTGGTCACGGGAAGACTCATGTAGTATGTACCAAATCAGCAGTCTTCCCGTGACCACGGCCGTTGCAATACGGTCGAAACGTCGGGCAATAAACAAGGTATTTTACTATTTAAATGAGTTCATAAAAATTTAAATTTAGAACAGTTATAGTAAATACTAAAGAAACTTTGAAAAACAATTTCTTTACGATAATAATCACAAAAAAACATGAGTTAGTAATACTAATTATAATTCTCTTGGTTTAGTTACCGCCCCCGCCCCCCGCTTCCTGTCACCATTTACTTCCAAAAATGCATCTGCGCAACCACTTGTCGCCGACTTCAGTCCGGCCTAGTTATGTTGATCCAACTGTATTTAATCACGCCAGAAGGTATAAAATTTGGGGCACATCATTCGACAGCTCTTTCAAAAACGTTTTAATGTTTCTAAGAAACTCTTTTGATTGAGTGAATATGTTTGGAAATAATCGTTCCGAAAGTTGCATAAATTGTGTCCCCCCTTAACTTTTGAACCGTGTGACTAAAAAAAAAAATAAAAAAATCACAAAGGTAGAGCTTAATAAATACTTTAAACTAAAATTATTTCGGACATGATCGGATATACCGTCAATGAGTTATAGCAGAAAAACTGCGTTACTCAACGAAAGGCGTAAGTGCAATGAACATACGCTCTTCTGCTGATGCAACTATTCAAGACTGCGGAACCATACACTGAGCATGGTCCGACATGCTCTTGCCCGGTTTTTCCAAAATTTTACAAAAGTATTTTTTTTTCAAAACTTAGTTACTCCGCTTTTGGGCTTAGGATTGCTTTCGCAATCTCTATGGCAAGTATTGATCTCTTAAAATAGGTGTTTCTTGATCCAGATGTTAAAAGAGACCCTAGCGGCGGGAGTGGCGTACCTGCACGAGGGCGTGGAGACGGCAGACCGGCGCCTGGTGCAGCAGCTGGTGGAGTCGGGCGCCGTGCAGCTGTGCGTGGTCGCGGCCGAGCTCGCCTGGGCCTTCTGCGCGCACGTGCACACCGTCATCATCGCCGACACGCACACGTGAGTGGGGGGGGGGGGGGACCGAATATGACTTGATAGGGAAAGATAGATACAGACACACTAACGGACGCCTCGCAGCTTCACCCGCGTAGTTCCCGTTCCCGTGGGAACACAGGGATAAAAAATAGCCTATGTCACTCGGGGTTAATGTGATTGTATAATTATAATGTAATTTAATAAGTGTGGTGTACAATAAAGAATTTTCTATCTATCTATCTATCTTCACAACGATGAAAGAATTTTTCAAATCCGTCCGTTTCAAGTTTCGGAGCCTATTCAATACAAACAAACAATCAAATCTTTCCTCTTTATAACATTAGTATAGATATCAATTGAATAAAAATTTTGTATTTTTTTTAGTGGCTAATAACCACTATAATATTTAAATAAGACACTTTTCAAAAATAATACTAATAACTAATGTTTCATGCTGTTTTATTACAAAACTATTTATTTATATTTTTGATTTTTGTTTATTCTACATTACCTATGTTATATAAACCATAATTTTCTTGTCCACAGATACAACGGCAAGCTCCACGCGTACGAACAATACCCAATAAGCACGGTGCTACAAATGGTGGGCAGAGCATGTCGTCCGTTAGACGACGATCGTGCCGTAGCCGTGCTCATGTGCGTGGCGCATCATAAGACCTTCTTTACTAAATTGCTGAACGATTGTCTGCCTTTAGAGGTGAGTGACTAACAGTTACGGCGGCTAATCTTATTACAGACTAGCCATCGACGCAGGATATGTTACACTTCACAAATGTATGCAGACATCACTGTGTGTGTAGTCACCAGTATGTGTAACAATGCCATTGTAGCTTAACCTCGTTGTTATATCAGTAGATTGAAAGTAATAAGTATGTACCAAATAAGCATCGTAGTACAAATGGTGTATGGTGCATAGCACGGTGCTACAAATGGTGGGCAGAGCGTGTCGTCTGTTAGACGACGATCGTGTGTGCTCATGTTGCATCATAAGATCTTTACTAAATTGCTGAACGCTATCGACGCAGGAGATTTACCCTTCACAAATGTATGCAGACATCACTGTGTGTGTAGTCACCAGTATGTGTAACAATGGTATTGTAGCTTAACCTTGTTGTTATCTCAATAGATTGCAAGTCATAAGTATGTACCAAATAAGCACCGTGTAGTGCCGGCTTTGCCGTGTGGTGCCGGCTTAAGAATAGTACCACCCCATCTCTACCCGTGGGTGTCGTCAAGGCGACTAAGGGATTTCACTCCGGAGGACGGGCAGCAGCGTCCTCTGCGTACTTAAAGCCTTACTGCGATCGCCAACCCGCTCGCCAAGCGTGGCGATTATGGCAATTACCCCCAGGATCTACATACTAGTAGGTTCTACTGGGGAGACCCGTGCCCAGCAGTGGGCCATCTTATGGGTTGATATGTATGTATGTAAATAAGCACCGTACTACGAATGGTGGGCAGAGCGTGTCGTCCGTTAGACGACGATCGTGTGTGCTCATGTCTATGTTGCATCATAAGATTTTTACTAAACTGTTGATCGATTGTTTACCATTAGAGGTGAGTAATTAACAATCACGGCGGTTGGCCGGGGTGACAGCTATCCATTCCACCTTTTGGTTGACCTCTTCAAAATAATCTAAGTCGAGTTTGGAGACAGACAGCTAGGCTATATATATTACGGGTCTTAATCGCGTGAATAATTTAAGGTAAAATACCTTGTTTATTGCCCGACGTTTCGACCGTATTGCAACGGCCGTGGTCACGGCCGTGGCCGTTGCAATACGGTCGAAACGTCGGGCAATAAACAAGGTATTTTACCTTAAATTATTCACGCGATTAAGACCCGTAATATATATATTTTAATAATGTGTACAAATCGCGAAAGTTTATCAACATTTACAGACAGCTAGGCATTCGATTTTCTCGCTATCATCGAAAGCGAGAGAAAGGTGGGGCCTGTTCAGGGGTGGCATTGGAGCAACAGAATCCTTTGTAAGAGGGTCTCATCAAAGACTAGCTATCGACGCAGGAGATTTACACTTCAAAAATGTATGCAGACACCAGGGTGTATGCAGTCACCAGTATGTGTAACAATGGCATTGTAGTATACCTCCTTGATATCTCAATAAAAAAAACTTCACAACTAGAGAGAGAATAAAAGATACTCCTGAGACTTGAGATCAACGCAGGAGATATGTATATCACCAGTTTGTGTGCATACCTGAGAGAGATTATACGTAAAAGTGACAGTTTAACATGCTTTCTGAGGATTTTTCGAAAACGGTCACCCATGTATTAGATAACAGTGGGAACGTCGTAAACCTCGTTGATTTTCATTTCGTTGAAATTCAACTCTCTATTCTAGGGGTTCCCAAACTTTTAACATAACAGAGTACCCACCAAATACCTTTTATTTTATGGAACCACAAGCTCATGACGGGGGAGGGAAGTTCTTTCTATGCAGGCAATTACAAATTTTATATTTTCTTTTCCAAAATTAAAAAAAATATACATGTTCCAACATATCAACCCATTATTAAAATATATATATTACGGGTCTTAATCGCGTGAATAATTTAAGGTAAAATATTAGAATTCGACCGTATTGCAACGGCCGTGGTCACGGGAAGACTAGTTGAGCTCAGCGTCGCCTCCGTGAAGCGCGGGTTTCGGAAACTACCCTCCCTTAAATTATTCACGCGATTAAGACCCGTAATATATATATTTTAATAATGTGTACAAATCGCGAAAGTTTATCAACATTTATATCAACCCATATTTTTTTTTTAATTTATTTATTTTAAACTTTATGCACAAAGTTGTACAAAGGTGGACTTAATGCTAAAAGCATTCTCTGCCAGTCTACAGAACTACCTACTACTAGAAATGGAATGTGTAGGTGCGGTAACCTAATTGTAAATTAAAAACTTCATATTATTCTTACATAATACACAAAAAAAATAGCTAGATAGAGAATATAAAATAAATACTGAAATACAATATAACTATACAATAGTATACATACTTACAAAAATACATACATACATATATACATACATAATATATACACATACATACATACATACATAAAATAAATACATAGATACAGACAAATATTTATGTTGTGATGATTCAGCTGATCCATCTAGAAAAAGTGCGTACCTTCCATTTAAAATATGATGTTCCATTGCTAGGCTAGGTCTCCCCAGTAAAACTTAATTATTATAGATCCTGACATAATCACCACATTTGGCTAGCGGGTTGACGATCGCAGTTAAACTTTAAATTACGCAGAGAACGCTGCTGCCCGTCCTCCGGAGTGATGTATATATATATATTTTCATGGAACCCCTAGGTTCCGTAGAACTCATTTTAGGAAACGCTGCTCTATTCCAACTCATAATCCGATGAGACGAAGTCTGCCACAAAAATATCAAATTCTACCTTACTCTTTGCCCCCAGAGTCACTTGGACCATAGACTACACGACCACATGAACGCGGAGATAGTCACAAAGACCATAGAGAACAAACAGGATGCTGTCGACTATCTCACTTGGACATTCTTGTACCGAAGACTGACACAGAACCCCAATTATTATAACTTGCAAGGTGTTACTCATAGGTAAGTTTGATATTTTTTTTTGGCTGGTAGAAACTCTATAAAAAAAAAATATCTTGGGACAACTCACACAACGTCATCTGATCCCAAACTAAGCAGAGCCTTTACAAATACAATAATTGCATTTTTGAAAGATAGAAAAATTTGAATCCAGCCTCAGGAATCGAACCCGAGACTTCCGTAGACTAGATGGCGCTACGGGGGCCTAACCCGTAAAAGCATTAAGAGATAGAAGAATTTGATATCTAGTAACATAGTCCAGATAGGTGGTTCGCTTCTGGCCCCGGTTTGGCTACGGAAGTCTCGGGTTCGATTCCTGAGTCTGGATTCAAAAATTTTTCTATCTTTCAAAAATGCAATTATTGTATTTGTAAAGTCTTTGGCAAGAAATGCCTATAAAAAATACTTCAATATTCGGCCTGCGTCATCATAATTTGTTAAAATGCTCTCTGTAACGAAGCAATAACAAAAGCCGTGATAGTTCTTTAACTTCCGACTAGATGGCGCTACGGGGGCCTAACCCGTAAAAGCATTAAGAGATAGAAGAATTTGATATCTAGTAACATAGTCCAGATAGGTGGTTCGCTTCTGGCCCCGGTTTGGCTACGGAAGTCTCGGGTTCGATTCCTGAGTCTGGATTCAAATTTTTCTATCTTTCAAAAATGCAATTATTGTATTTGTAAAGTCTTTGGCAAGAAATGCCTATAAAAATTACTTCAATATTCGGCCTGCGTCATCATAATTTGTTAAAATGCTCTCTGTAACGAAGCAATAACAAAAGCCGTGATAGTTCTTTAACTTCCGACTAGATGGCGCTACGGGGGCCTAACCCGTAAAAGCATTAAGAGATAGAAGAATTTGATATCTAGTAACATAGTCCAGATAGGTGGTTCGCTTCTGGCCCCGGTTTGGCTACGGAAGTCTCGGGTTCGATTCCTGAGTCTGGATTCAAATTTTTCTATCTTTCAAAAATGCAATTATTGTATTTGTAAAGTCTTTGGCAAGAAATGCCTATAAAAATTACTTCAATTTAAGCAGAGCCTGTACTATGGTAACCAAAACAGACAACTGATATACATACTTATATATTTCTAAATACATACATATTATAGATAAATAACACCCAGACACAATAAACCATCGTGCTCATCATACAAAGTTTTATCCTGGGTGGGGATCGAACTTTCGTTACGGAATTTCTTGATTCGGTCGCCGCGCTCAAAGCCCGCGATAAAAGCTATGCAATAGCTTAATAAAAAAGAGACAGGACTGCATGAGTTTTTTCTCTCTATCACGCTTTGCAGTCAATATTAACTTTTTAATTCAACGGGATGGCGCAGTCCAGGTCTATACGTCAATCATGTCATGTGATATACAGATTAAAAACACCATATTTAAATTTAATAATACAATCATGTTAATTTATGACGCGAAATCAGAATATCTATGTTTATTTCTACATAAATGTTGTTTCTTTATCGAGTTTGATCATTTATTGTTCCCTATCTATTGGAATTAGAGTATAGGTAGTATGTATGTCTGTTTATCATCATTTTTATACATATGTTAACTCCACAGACATCTCTCGGACCACCTCTCGGAGTTAGTGGAGACTACGCTCACAGATCTGGAACAATCCAAATGTATCGCCATTGAAGACGACATGGACGTACAGCCGCTCAATCTGGGCATGATCGCTTCTTACTACTATATCAACTATACTACAATAGGTAAGAAAACTATATCTATACTAATATTATAAAGCGGAGTTTGTTTGTTTGTTTAAACGCGCTAATCTCAGGAACTACTGGTCCGATTTAAAAAAATATTTTTTTGTTGGATCGCCCATTTATCGAGGAAGGCTATAGGCTATATAACATCGCTACGACTAATAGGAGCGGAGCAGCGACGAGAAATGTTGCAAAAACGGGGAAAAATTACGCATACGAAGTTGCGCGGGACAGCTAGTCTAATATATAAAATTCTCGTGTCACAATGTTCGTTCCCATACTCCTCCGAAACGGCTTGACCGATTCTCATGAAATTTTTTATGCATATTCAGTGGGTCTGAGAATCGGCTACTATCTATTTTTCATACCCCTAAGAGTTTGTTTGTTTGTTTGAACGCGATAATCTCAGGAACTACTGAGCCGCATTGAAAAAAATATTTTATTGTTGAATAGCCCATTTATCGAGGAAGGCTATAGGTTATAACATCACGCTACGACCAATAGGAGCGGAGTAGCAATGAAAAATGTTATAAAAAAAAGGAAGAAAAAGAAAAAAGGGAAAATTTACGCAGACGAAGTTGCGCGGGTCAGCTAGTTACTTATAACATTTGTAAAAAAAAATTGTGACTGACGAAGAAATCCGAACTGATTAAATTGACTGACGGTCTGTACTGAATGTGTCGATTGTCATAAAAGACTGACCAACTAGATTGATAATAAAACTGATTTATCTGATCAAGAAAAGTGACTGGGCAATTGGGTATTTGATTACTATCAAAATAAAATATTTTAAAATAACCAGGTAAAAATATGTCATAAAGTGTTCTAAAAAATATGTTCATTTATTAATTAAATGTTTTACTTAATTTATAATCATAAAGAGAAACACTGAAAGTAAATGATTTGACCATAGAAAACGTGACGTCATATGCTAGCATTCCATACAAATTTGTACAGAGCGGCTCGTTTTTGACGTTTCTTAAAAAGAGGCTGATTTGACTTTAGTCAAATACCTTATTGTTTGACTTTACCAACTATAAATTCTGATTGCTAACACAAACAAATTGTCTGGAAAGTCGGTTAACCGACGATAATTTAACGTGATAAAGTCATAAGATAATAATAATTATAATTTCTTTATTTTGCACTTAAAGTTTACAAGTTTGTACTTAATCTAATACAAAAGGGTGTTACTGCTAATTGCTACTTGTGACAGAAAAGACTGGTAGATTAAGTACAGAATAGGGTATTTGACTGAAGTCAAATCAACCTCTTTTTAAGAAACGTCAAAAACGACCCGCTCCGTACAAATCTGTATGGAATGCTAGCATATGACGTCACGTTTTCAATAGTCAAGTTATTTAAGTTTAGTGTTTTTCTTTTGCCGTGTGGTACCGGCTTAAGAATAGTACCACCCCATCTCTTCCCGTGGGTGTCGTCAAGGCGACTAAGGGATGTCACTCCGGAGGACGGGCAGCAGCGTCCTCTGCGTACTTAAAACCTTACTGCGATCGCCAACCCGCTCGCCAAGCGTGGTGATTATGGCAATTACCCCCAGGATCTACATACTAGTAAGTTCTACTGGGGAGACCCGTGCCCAGCAGTGGGACATCATATGGGTTGATATGTATGTATGATGTATGTAGTGTTTTTCTTTATGATTAAAAATTAATAAACACGTTAAATTAATAGATGAATATATTTTTTCAGAATACTTTATGACATATTTTTACATGGTTATTAAAAAATATTTTATTTTGATAGTAGTCAAATACCCAATTATCACAATACAACATCGGCTAGTTATGGGTACAGACAGGTTTACCTCTTACCTGTGTTTTGAGTTAAGCAGTGGTTAGTCGGTCTGACTACAGTAGGATCAACGTAACTAGGCCGGACTGAAGTAGGCGACAAGTGGTTGCGCAGATGCATTTTTTGGAAGTAAATGGTGACAGGAAGCGGGGGGCGGGGGCGGTAACTAAACCAAGAGGATTAGAGATGCGATTACGCATTACATTGTCATAATTAGTATTACTAATTCATGTTTTTTGTGATTATTTTTGTAAAGAAATTGTTTTTCAAAGTTTCTTTATTATTTACTGTAACTGTTCTAAATTTAAACTTTTATGAATTCATTTAAATAGTGTTTTTAAATTGTTGAATTAAAATGTTGTTAGTATTTTTAATCGATTAATCGTTTTCGTAAGTAATTTTAGGGTTGCATCTCTGTGACATGCGCGAAAGTGATAAAAACCTAACTTCAATCCGGTCAAGTTACGTTGATCGTACTGTACTATGGTATTAATCTCTTTGGCACTTTGGTATTCATTTCTTTGGTAAGAAAACATTTACTGAGGTTTATAGAAGAGGCGAAGGGTTTAAATTTTCCTGAGGTAACCCAATACGAAAATTTGTCTTGTTTTACACGAATTTTGTACCTACAATAATAAGTAACTAGAATTCAAAGGGAAGCCGGATATAATGGTGTTTTCAGGACACCCCGCCACTGGTATATAGTCTACTAGTGGATGCCTCGCGGTTTCACCCGTGTAATTCCCGTTCCCGTAGGAATACAGGGATAAAAAATAGCCTATGTCACCCGGGGTTAGTGTAGCTTCACAACGATTAAAGAATTTTTCAAATTCGTCCAGTAGTTTCGGAGCCTATTCAATACAAACAAACAATTAAATCTTTCCTCTTTATAATATTAGTATAGATTAGGTGTATAAAAATCAAGGTCCTGAGTCAACACGATAAAAATATATGGGCAAATTTAGTTTTCCGTAAATTTAAAAACAAGGTCTTATAGCACAAACAAAGGAATAACTAAGTAAATAATAAAAAAGTTGTTAATTAAAGTGTGTCCTCCCGTGTGTGTGTTGAAGTCAATTATTTTAACACTGCAAGACTGCATACCAACGGGTCAATTCACGTATTTAAAGCAGTGCAGTTGCAGTTAAGGTTCGATTAAAACGGCCATTTTCGTATTCTTGTAACTTGTGGATCGATCTTTAAAAACGCTTGCGCACCGTACTAGAATGTCGTTATTGCGCTCTCGAGACGCATACTTGACGCAAGCGTGTTTGAGATCGATCACAAAGTTACAAGAATACAAAAATGGCCGTTTTAATCTATACTTAACTGCAACTGCACTGCTTTAAATACGTGAATTGACCCGCTGAACTAGAATAGAATCTTTATTTGTCATAAAGTGTGGTATAACATACAAGATAATTTTAATGAATTTCCAGAACCATAAACACTTTGTCATAATTTGACGTGACAAAAGTTAACTAGAAAGTGAATATTTATTTTTACTGATATCATATAATATTAATCAATGCCATATGGTAGATTATATAAGATTAAAATTAGTTATAAGATTAAATCTAAAATTAGTTTAACAATAATCAAATTATATAAAATTACTAATTACAATATCATGTCAATAACAGAATTAATACCTATGCATATAACACCATGGACCATTTACATTACTTTATTTTTGTGGACAAAAAGTTCCGTAAGTTAACTGTGTAGAAGTTTTTATTCAAAAGCCATTTACGCATTTCCTTATTAAATTTCGTTAGTGATAAGTCTTTAATTTCACTAATTATAATATGTACCTATACATTTTTACGGAGCCCGCGGTGGGCGAGTCCAACTCGCACTTGACCGGTTTTTTAAAAGACACGTGAAGTCTCCCATAATGACTTATATGAATGTAAGAAGGAAAATAGATTTTCTAAGAGGCACTCGAAATAATAATAATATCTTGGGACAACTCACACAACGCCATCTGATCCCAAACTAAGCAGAACTTGTACTATGGAAACCAGACAACTGATAAACATACTTATATATTTCTAAATACATACATATTATAGATAAATAACACCCAGACACAGAATAAACCATCATGCTCATCACACAAAGTTTCATCCTGGGTGGGGATCGAACCCAAGACCTCTCTCGACCTACAAAAATAAACATTATCTAGATGTGTCAAAAAGGATACGAGTCTTTTTATCACAATATAATTTTTATTTTTGTACCGGACCCTTGAACACACAGTCATGTGTCAAATGAAACTGACATTTATGACTACAAATTACGTCACGCGCTAGGACCAAGTAACTCGTCCGAGGTCGTCCTTCTAAATGCATTATGCGTCATAGTGAATATAATTAATAATTAATGCGGAGTTTGTTGTTTTTTCGACAGCAAGTTTTTCAAAAGTTAATTTAAATGGATTGTGATAATTTAAACAGCAAATATGGAGGTAGGATACGTTATAATTCGAAAGAAGGTGGAATTGTAATATATTTTAAAGTTATAAGCTGGATTTTGCAATTAGGTATTTGAATGTCAAATCAATCAATAACAATAAATTATTTTACACTTACCAAGTAATAATATGCCTTAAAACGATCTTAAAAATATATATTCGTGCATAATTTAATATGTTTTAGTATTTATAATCATCAAAATAAAGACTAAAAGTAGATGTTTTGAAACCAGAACAAAATGACGTCACAATGTTAAATTGCATACAAATCTCTACAGAGCGAATCGTTTTGACATTTTATAAAAAAGATACTGATTTGACTTGACATTCAAATACCCTATTGTGTTATGATTTAAGCGAAAAACAGCAAGTTTACAACTTTTTTTCTGCAGTACTTCGACGAGGCCTTTAGATGTTTTTGGGCGCTACTGTCTGCTTCACAGCCTTTAAGTTTGGAATGTGGTTAAGTTCCTGAAGAGAGGCAATACGATAACGTGACCAATAGGGTATTTGACTAAAGTCAAATCAGCCTCTTTTTAAGAAACGTCAAAAACGAGCCGCTCTGTACAAATTTGTATGGAATGCTAGCATATGACGTCACGTTTTCTATGGTCAAATTATTTACTTTCAGTGTTTCTCTATAAGATTATAAATTAAATAACACATTAAATTAATAAATAAACATATTTTTTAGAACACTTCATGACAAATTTTTACTTGGTTATTTTAAAATATTTTATTTTAATAGTAGTCAAATACCCAATTGCCACCGATGTGATCAACAAAACCATCCCGCGTCCAGCACTTGTTGATTACGTAGTTCACTCGCGCAGACAAATGCTTCGTGTCGGGAATTCAGACAACGTCACTCCTGAGCCCTTCAACCAAATCTTATCCCGCAATGCAACATTTTGGAAATTGATGCAGTATAGGCCTTGGTTTGTATGCGCTTAAAGGTCGCCCGGATTGGATTTAGTAACGTGCCGCATCGCTAGATAGATTCTTGATAGTTCTTCTGAACCCGCCACATCAGTTTTTTCTTGTCGGGGACGCGTATTTTTATTTTTATTAATAACTAGCGGCCCGTCCCGTCTTCGCACGGGTGGACATGGGATCCCTCATTTTTTTAGTAATTGCGACTATAATAAAAGATCTAAGCTATCCTATCTCTCAAGTTGGACCAAACTGCATATTGCGTGCAAATTTGAACGAAATCTGTTAAGCGGTTTAGGAGTCCATCGCGGACAAACATCGTAACAGGAGATTTATATAGGTATATTTATTAAACTCAATATTATTTTGAGGTTAGAAACGTAAATCTTTACGTCAAAAACTATAAATCACTAAACACGCGAATCAAACTTTAGACGAAATTAATGACTTAAAAATTGACCAATATAAACTAATTTAATTATCATATTCATATAATTATTGTAACGTTTACTATAAAAATATAACGGAAGGGGTTCCTTACGTTTTATTTTTAATATCTATACTAATATTATAAAGCTGAAGAGTTTGTTTGTTTGAACGCGATAATCTCAGGAACTACTGGTTCCAATTAAGAAATCTTTTACTCGCGAATAGCCCATTTATCGAGGAAGGCTATAGGCTATATAATATCACGCTAAGACCAATAGGAGCGGAGCAGCAATGATAAATGTTGCAAAAACGGGGAAAATTGATACATACTCAAACAAACTCTTCAGCTTTATAATATTAGTATAGATTAAAAATCATCTGCCGGGATCTTAGCAACTGGAAAAATGTCTGCCGTTGTTTTTTTCAATAATAAAAAAAACTTGAGAGGTGTCAAGGGACACCCGGATGGAACGAAGTTTCTTATCTTTTTTTTATTTTTTTTTAATAATCGTCGCGGCACCACACTGTTTAATGCGAAATAGAAAGACGAAACGAAAATATAAGAGAGAGAGAGACAGACAGAGAAACATGTGGACGCCGCACGGCTTACAATAGTTTACTATAGCAAAAAGTGTCGTTACAACTTTTCGTATGATTTTTTTCCGTCTAGCCCCCTTTCACAACGCGCGATAAGGAACTTAGTTCCAATAATAATAATAAAAAACTGGGGACGGACGGACTTGTCGAAACTATAAGGGTTCCGTTTTGCCATGTTGGCTACGGAACCCTAAAAACAAACATACGGATTGAAAATCTCCCCCTTTTCAAAGTCAATGAAATCACAATTAGTAATATTAAATTGATCTCATTACTTTGTCAACAGAGCTATTCAGTTTGTCTTTAACGAACAAGACAAAGATACGAGGCCTCTTAGAGATCATATCTTCGGCTGCGGAGTACTCTGAACTCAGCATCAGACATCGAGAGGAGAATATTATCAAATCTTTGGCTGGCAAGTGAGTTTAAAGTTTTTAATCTTTTATCTGCATTTTAAGCTGTTGTAAAATCTCGTGTATTGTTTAATCTAAGGTTTTGCTGGTAAACTGCCTCTGTGGCGCGGTGGGTTCGATTCCTACACGGGACACCACTTTGTGTGATCCACAAATTGTTGTCCCGAGTCTGGGTGTACTTTGTGTCAGTGACTTGTGTGTTTGTAAAGTCCCCCACGACACAGGGCTTGTACCCCGCTGCGGGAGTCGTGTATAAAAAAATATATATATATTTTTCGTTATGCCGCCAGGCCGATATTTACAATAATTTGAAGTTCAACTAACATGTTTAGGTGACTTATTTCACAGTCCGGTTTCTGAGCTACTTTTAACGAAAGTTTATCTATGTTCGATAACGAAGAAAATGAAGGGGGTATTACACTGAGAGAATTATTTATTTATCGCTACGTACACAGCGACACGATCGCCGGCCTCGCCCTTCCGCACACAACCATTATTTCACAGTGCGCAGGAGCGCAGGTCAAAATAAAGTAGAATATTTGTTCGTACATATGTTAGATTACGAACGCCATGACTATGGCAATACGAAAATGCTCGCTTTTGCATTTTTCCGCAACTTCAAGATTTATTTGCGGGATCATATTAAGACATATCCTTAAATTTGTTTATATCATCTACTAGAAAAACTCTTTAACTAGTGACACAATGTTTTTCGTGTCCTAATATTTAGGTTTTTTATATACATTTTTGAGAGAGCCGAACCCTATTCCGCGTAATCTACCCTTAATGCATATTGTAAAAATTTACGGCTGACGTCTTTGAGTATGAATTTTGATATTGCTAGCCTGACTACGACTCTTTTAAGATACTTTAGATTTACAAAATTGCTAATATTATTTTAAATGCAACGAAATTTGTATTATTTTACTGAAAAAAAAAAAATGAATTCGATTAAAAAAAATTGAGCAATGTTAGTAAAAACGTAAAATTCGATTTGACCTCCTGGTAAAGCTATCTAGTGACAAAAAATACAACTGCTTATCAGTTCCACAGTTAATGAACGATTCATTTACGGCCGGTCTCAAAATCTACCTATCGATGGATTTGGCTACTAGAGGTAGAATTTTGACATATTTTGTATGGAGCTTATGTCAAATACCTCTAGTAGCCAAATCCATCGATAGTTAGATTATTGAGACCGGCCGTTAGTGCTCAGAAACGCATTGTCAGTTAAGGGTAGATTACCCGAAACAGGGTTCGGCTCTCTCAAAAATTTATATAGAAAACCTAAATATTAGGACACGAAAAAAATTGTGTCACTAGTCAAAGAGTTTTTCTAGTAGATGAAATAAACAAATTTAAGGATTTGTCTTAATATGATCCCGCAAATAAATCTTAAGTTGCAGAAAAATGCAAAAGCGTATTGTCATAGTCATGGCGTTCGTAATCTAACATATGTACGAACGAATTTTCTACTTTATTTTGACCTGTGCTCCTGCGCACTGTGAAGTAATGGTTGTGTGCGGAAGAGCGAGGCCGGCGATCGTGTCGCTCTGTACGTAGCGCTAAATAAATAATTCTCTCACTGTTATGCCCCCTTAACCGAAGTTTATCTTATTCATAACTTTATAGAACCAACAGCTAATCGTAAGTAATTAGGACACTCAGAAACCGGTCATTAGTGGTTATCCACAGCTAGATTTCGATTCAATTCATAGGTCCAAATATTCTTTCTAGCAATTATTGTATAGATAAAGTTATTGATAAAAAATAATAATAAATATCTTGGGGCAACTTACTTAACGTCATCTGATTCCAAACTAAGCAGAGTTTGTATTACGGAAACCAGACAACTGATAAACATACATATATATTTCTAAATACATACACATTATAGATAAATGACTGCCTCTGTGGCGCGGTGGGAGTGTATCCGACTGCAATGCAAGAGGTCGTGGGTTCGATCCCCACCCAGGATGAAACTTTGTGTGATGAGCACGATGGTTTATTCTGAGTCTGGGTGTTATTTGTCTATAATATGTATGTACATATTTAGAAATAAATAAGTATGTTTATCGGTTGTCCGGTTTCCATAGTACAAGCTCTGCTTAGTTTGATATCAGATAGCTTTATGTGAGTTGTCCCAAGATATTATTATTATTACATAACACCGAGACACAGAATAAACCATCGTGCTCATAACACAACGTTTTATCCTGGGTTTCCCACCCACGACCACTTAGCAGTTAGGGTCGCTAACCACTAGACCAACAAGCCACCAAAAACGTGTACAAAATGAGTAAAGCTAGGGTGTATTCCCACCCAGAGTCCCCCACAAGCCGACAGCGCCGTCTGGCGGCTCGGTGAAGTACAACGACCCGCACGTGAAGGCGCACGTGTTGTTGCAAGCGCACCTCTCCCGCATGCAGCTCCCCGCCGAGCTACAAGCCGACACAGCACTCGTACTAACTAAGGTAAGTCTTAAATATAAATATATGCCTGCCTCTGTGGCGCAGTGGGAGTGTGTCCGACTGCTACGCAAGAGGTCGTGGGTTCGATTCCCACACGGGACACCACTTTGTGTGATCCACAAATTGTTGTTCGGAGTCTGGGTGTACTTTGTGTCCGTGATTTGTATGTTTGTAAAGTCCCCCGCGACACAGGGCTTGTACCCTAATGCGGGAGTTGTCATTTTTATTAAAAAAAAAAAATATATATATTTATTCACTTAGGAAGCACAATACTACACTTGTGAAAAGTCGATTCTACATTTACTGGTAATGCCTGTTCGCAAACAATAGGTAAAGCCCGAGAAAAGAACAGGCAATAAAAACTCGTGGCCACTATTTTCAAATTGCCAATGTTTACAATGTTTCTCTGTTTATAAACTGTATATGCAGGTAAGGTGCTGCCACCATTATATTATACACCATATTAGAGTACTGATGCAAAAAAAGAGGTCAATAATATTAGAAGAGTACACGAGATCTGATACATAAGCCTAAATGTTGGTGTAATGCAGAGCATTCTAGCGGAACCAACATCTGAGGACGCAAGGATGCTCTGTAAATTGGTCAAGCGATAGTCGTTTAAATTATGTAATCTTTTAAATAAGTACCTACTGTACGATAATTGAATATGGTATGATGGGGCTGGCATACTTTTTAATAATATAATAATAATAAATCATTTAATTCAGAACATTAATATTCCTTACATGTAATTTGAAAATGTAGTAACAGATACTTAAACTATGTTAGTATTTCTTATTTATGTAGCTGACAGAGAAAGAAGACAATAGGCCAATCCAGTTGGTTCGCAATAACTTTCAGGAGGCTGTTAGTGCTGGTTTGCAGTCTGTGCAGCAAGGACGCAGCGCGCTTACGTCTTATCGCTGCGAAACTGTCTAAAGAGAAAAAAAAAAAAAACTGTCTAAATAAATAAAGAGAAAAAAAATGTTGATAAACTTTCGCGATTTGTACACATTATATATAAGCCGCGGGCGCAACTTCGTTTGCGTAATTTTTTCCCGTTTTGGCAACATTTCTCATTGCTGCACCGCTCCTATTAGTTGTAGCGTAATGTTATATAGCCTATAGTCTTCCTCGATAAATGATAATTATATTGTAATTCTTTTTTTATATTATAAGATATTGTTTTATTAAAATTTGCACACCACAACGGTAAAATATGGATTGAACAGTACCGAATGTAACTACTAACACAATATTATGTACCCATGTTTCATCATCATCAGCCTATCGCAGTCCACTGCTGGACATAGGCCTCTCCAATTGCACGCCATTTTGTTCTATCCTCGGCTTCTCGCATCCAGCTCCTGCCAGCCGTTTTGCGTAGATCATCACTCCACCTGGCCTGAGGGCGTCCTACACTACGTTTGCCGTGCCGTGGTCTCCACTCAAGAACTCGTTTACCCCAACGGTTGTCGGTCGGTTCTTCGGCTAATATGTACCCATGTTTAGCAAATAAAAATTGAATTGAAAAAAAAAAAAACAGTGATGTAACAACACAGTCATGACGCTGGTGGTATCCCCAAGACGGCCTATGGCTTAGACCTTCGTTTCGACATGTTTAACTACCTTCTTCTTCTTCATCATCCAGGCAATCCGTCTAATCCAAGCGTGCGTGGATGTAGTCTCGAGCAGCGGTTGGCTGTCTCCCGCTGTGGCCGCCATGGAGTTAGCTCAGATGGTCACTCAAGCCATGTGGGCCAAGGATTCCTATTTGAGACAACTGCCGCATTTCACTGCTGAGCTTGTGAGCAGATGTTCAGAAAAGGTATGTTTCGGACGACTTACTTACAGGTATTTAATGATATGTAACATCCTCTTCCATCACCAGGATGTAGAAACGGTATTCGACTAATTACTTACAGATATTGAATGAAATGAAACATCCTCTTCCATCACCAGGATGTAGAGACGGGTATTCGACTAATTACTTACAGATATTTAATGAAATAAAACATCCTCTTCCATCACCAGGATGTAGAAACGGGTATTCGACTAATTACTTACAGATATTTAATGAAATAAAACATCCTCTTCCATCACCAGGATGTAGATACGGTATTGAAATAATTACTTACAGATATTTATTTAAATGTAACATCCTCTTGCATCACCAGGATGTAGATACAGTATTCGACTAATTACTTACAGATATTTAATGAAATGTATCATCCTCTTCCATCACCAGGATGTAGATACGGTATCCAACTAATTACTTACAGATATTTAATGAAATAAAACATCCTCTTCCATCACCAGGGTGTATATACGGTATTTGAATAATTACTTACAGATATTTAATGAAATGTAGCATCCTCTTCCATCACCAGAATGTAGATACGGTATTCGACTAATTACTTACAGATATTTAATGAAATGTAGCATCCTCTTCCATCACCAGGATGTAGATACGGTATTTGAATAATTACTTACAGATATTTAATGAAATGTAACATCCTCTTCCATCACCAGGATGTAGATACGGTATCCAACTAATTACTTACATATATTTAATGAAATGTAACATCCTATTCCATCACCAGGATGTAGATACGGTATCCAACTAATTACTTACAGATATTTAATGAAATAAAACATCCTCTTCCATCACCAGGGTGTAGAAACGGTATTCGACGTGATGGAGCTGGAAGACAACGCCCGAGCCAAGTTGCTTCAGCTCTCACCGACCGAGATGGCAGATGTCGCGAGATTCTGCAACAGATATCCTAACGTCGAGTTAACTTATGAGGTATGTATATTTTTTTTATCACCAGGATGTAGAAACGACGACATAAATTCGGTGACCGTTTTTGGTATTCTTCGTGCATCCAATCTTTACTTGGATGTCAGATTTCTATCATCAGATTATGAGGCAATAGAGAATGCACCAGTAATACTTATTTATAGAAGCTGTTTGTTAGTGTAGAGATATTTTGTAAATTTGAAAGTGTTCATTGAATTTTGTTGATGTCTAAAGTTGATAAACATATTCATTTAATACAACGACCTTTAAACCTTTTTTTTATAAACAGGGTGTAACGGAAAGGTGTGGTCAAATTTAGCAGCGGATAGGGTATGTAATCAGTATTGCACCTACCATAGTGCCGTAGCTGGTTGCATTATTATTACATAGTTAAAGCATATTCTTTTTATCAAAATTCAGTAGTGAAAGGAGTATGGCATAAGAATTATACCTCCCCTGGTAAAAATTTTCATTGGATTATTATGGCATAGAACTTTTGAAGTCATATTTTTTTTTAAATTATAACTTTTTCATTCATTAATAATCGAATGTAAAAATAATAAATATTTCTTAGGGTACTCCGATTTTGATAAAATTTGGTATGTGCATTCAGTATCATGGGCACATACCAACCCTAGAATATGACCACACCTTTCCGTTACACCCTGTATAACGAAATGAAGAGACGAGCAGGTCGTCAAGCGTCACCCAAATCCTTGTTTGGCAAAGATCTGAATGTCACTGTATCCCTCATTTTCAGACATTAGTTCATAAGTCTTATTGGTCCAGTATTTTCACTTGCTACAGCGCCCTTCAATCGAAACACAGTGATGTGTTAAGACCACTATTTCACGGATGAATAACTGACACTTGTGGTACCCACCAAGACGGCCTATGCCTCAGACCTAACTCTCGTAAGACCTACTCGTATTACTTCCAAGATTTGAATTGTATTTGTATATTGTGTATATAATGGCTAAGGCATCGGTCCCGCAATCGTGAGGTCGCGGGTTCGAATCCTACCCATTATACTACCGACGTGAACCCACTCCTAACACAAGCCTTTGAGCTTAGCTGGAGGGGTTAACAAGATTGCTAATAATGTGGGACTCAAACCCACATTGCCAGTTATCTTTAAAATATATATATATATGTTTAGGTCAAGAATGAACGTCGCCTGCGCGTCGGCAAACCTATCATCGTAGAAGTATCGTTGGAAAGAGAGGACGATATCGTCGGACCTGTTATTGCTCCGTTCTTCCCACAGGTAAGAAAATTGTCATGCTTGGTAACTGCCATGCTTGGCAATGATCATGCTTGGTAACGGTCCCGCTTGGCAACGGTCACGCTTGGCACCGGTCATGCTTGGCAACGGCCATGCTTGGCAACGGTCATGTTCGGTGACAAGTTAACAGTCTTTTGAGTATTATACTTGGTGACAACTACAGTATTTTTATAAACTACAGTCGTCAAAGTAGACATCAGTGCTTCGAGTGCGAGTTGTTTTTAAGGGGCGTCTAAACGGGCCATTTTTTACGGCAATTTGTGGCGGCACTATTGGCAACTTATTGCCCAACCATCACAAAAATGTAACTGATGGCCAAGTAATCTATGGTTAGGCAATGTATGGCAATATGTCGGCAATAGTATGGCGCATGACCCAGACTCATAAGCGGGCAACACAACCCAGCAACAATGGCCAAACTCTATGACAAATAATTTGGTTGAACTGTCACTTAGAAAATTTTTGATATTGACTATGACTAGAAATATGAAAACTTTCTGATGCTCTTTGTTTCTGTTGTTCTCTTGTTTCATCCAAGTCAAATTTGTTTTTAAAAAAACTATTTTAGGAAGTAAATAAGAAATTATTTATTTATTCATTATTGCACAATGTTGTTACATGCAGTCCATAAACATACATAGACCCCGTAAGGGTGCTGCAAAATACAAAATAAATTAAAAATGTATTTATTTGCAAAAACATGTGTAAGGTAGATACAGAGGTGTTATGTTATTATTGGATCAACATGTTTTACCGATATCAGTGTACAAAATTCAGATTACAATATAATTTTAAAATACAATATGAATAAAATAGAATACTTAGGTAATAAAATCTGCAACAATTAATGTAATAATATGAATCAATAGACATAAAAAACAAAATACAATTATAAATTATTTAATTATTTTAAAATGTATCATTTAGAAAATCTTTGACAGAATAATAGCATTTTTCGACTAACAAGGTTTTTAATTTACTCTTAAATGCATTTAAATTTAATATCTTAAAACATTTTGGAATTTTATTGTATATAATAGGCCCATACATACGACACTATTGTGCAATAGAGTGGTTTTAGATCGATGTAAACAGAGTCTATCGTTATCACGTCGATTACGGATCACTCTATCACACAGACGTGGAAACAGATGAGGATTATTTCTTACAAATAGAGCTATTTCAATAATATATAATATTGAAGTGTTAGAATTCTGTGCTTTCTAAACATTGGTATGCAGCTATCTGTATTTTGGAGTCCAAACATTGCGCGAATGCAGCGCTTTTGCGTTTTAAATATATTTTCCTTATTTGTCGAGTTGCCCCAGAAGATAATACCAAATCTCAGGGACGATTCAACGAGACCATAATATGCTGTTATTATTGTGTTAGTATTAATTACCGGCGAGAGTTTATATAGGGCGTATGAAGAACTACTAATTTTTTTACATAAGCTATCTACAAAAGGTTTGAAATTTAATTTCTTGTCAATTATTAGACCAAGAAATCGTGTCGTATCAGTTTCGGAAATAATAGAATCTTTGTAGACTAGCCTAATGTCAGATGGACTTTCTGATCTTTGATCAAAATGCATAATATTAGTTTTATTTAAATTAATTTTTAAATTATTATTAACAAGCCATTTAATTATACTTAGATGTTAATGATTTATTGATGTCAAATTCATAAGTGTCAATATTATTACATGTTACGGTAACCGTACTATCGTCAGCAAATAACTAATTTAATTAATAACTAGATATTAGGTACCACATACTATTCAGAAATATAATATTATAATGCATCTTGCATATCTATACTAATATTATAAAGCGGAAGAGTTTGTTTGTTTGTTTAAACGCGCTAATCTCAGGATCTACTGGTCCGATTTGAAAAAATATTTTTTTGTTGGATAGCCCATATATAACATCGCGCTACGAATAATAGGAGCGGAGAAGCGACGAGAAATGTTTAAAAAACGGGGAAAAATTACGCATACGAAGTTGCGCGGGACAGCTAGTGTATTATATAGTATTATAATTATGTACTTGTGTTTGATGAGTTACCAACCAAATGTTAGAAACCCACATTTAACACATATCGAAGCAAGGGACATCATTAATGGCTTTGTAGAAATGTAGTTGGTTCAAAATGAAAGGTAGCAAAAATATCGTAACCATACTCTGGTATTCATGATTATAGGGATATTTCTCCTTGGTGACAGTTAGTTAGTCAGTTAGTATGAAGTAATAGCTTGGCTTATTACTTCATTAAAAGTACAAGCAGTAGAGCTTGTCCAATTAATAAAAGATATTGTATTGGAAGAGAAGCAGGATCGTCGCCATTGGATCTTATGTGTGACCAAGGTCTCACCTTTCGAACTGGTCTTGGTAATTCAAAAAGCAGGACAGAACATAAGTACTTAAAACGAAACCCAAGTCTAGTTCAAAGCACCTGTAACTTCCTATATCTACCAATTAACTACCTGCTGCTTAAATAGATGCCAGTATGTTACGATTAATCGATTTTTAATAATAAATTATTTACCAATAAAACGATTTTAATAATCTCTTGTTGTCTTCATAAAAATATGAACAATTCTTTACATAAATCTACGACATAATCCAATAGAACTGTAATAAAATAGAAAAAAGGAAATACAAGTGTAAATTTATTCTTTATTTATTAACAAAATAAAATCAGTAGATGAGAATCGATACACAAATTCAAAATCTTTATTATGTTATGATATGACTGGCAACACTGAAGCTTACAATAAAACAACAAATAACTGTCAAAATTATTTATTAAGATTTTTACTTTTATTCATAAATTAAAAGTAAAAGTACTCTCTACCGAGAATGGTTCGTTATGACTTACGCACCAGCGCCGGCGCGCTTGTTTTTAGATGCAACTGAAGCCATGGTGAATGTTCTTAGTGGCTGGATGTCACCAACGACGGTTAGTATCTACTTAGTTATCTAAATCTGCTGTGCTGCCTACACACACAATTCATGACTTTGAAACTTTAAATTCATCTCTTGGACTTGATAATACAATAAGTAGTACATATTTCATAAAACTTAAAGCAAGCACCATTCACTGTGTATCGTTTTATCAAGCTTTCAATTCTCAAACTTCCTAATGATTCTATATATACCTATTAAAAGGAACAAATGTTTTTATTACAGATCATAAACACGTTTGCGCAACATGTTGGATGACTGCTACGAGAAATGTGCATAGGTATAATTCAGCAAGATGATAACAGACATGTAAAAAATTTGAATTTGGAATAATATCATATTGTCTTGTTTTCAGAATGTATCTCTTACCTGTACCACCTCCAGCACTAGGGACATTAATGGGAAGATTAGGTGATGAAGTACCTTCTGCAAGTGTTGCATTAAGTATTTACTTGGAGTTTGACTGCCTCTGTGGCGCAGTGGGAGTGTATCCAACTGCTACGCAAGAGGTCGTGGGTTCGATCCCCACCCAGGATAAAACTTTGTGTGATGAGCAACGATGGTTTATTCTGTGTCTGGGTGTTATTTATCTATAATATGTATGTATTTAGAAATATATAAGTATGTTTATCAGTTGTCTGGTTTCCATAGTACAAGCTCTGCTTAGTTTGGGATCAGACGACGTTGTGTGAGTTGTCCCAAAAATATTATTATTATTATTATTATTAAGTATTTACTTGGAGAAATTGCATAGAAGTAGTCTGTGTCATAAGCCGAAAGCTATTGAAACGGTATATGTCTAAGGCAAGAGAGTGCATGAGCCTGCAGATGGCACATGGCGATGGTGGCAGAAGTTGATTTGAGGAGCAGAATAATACCTGAGAGCTTATTTGGAAATCCTGATCTGCTCAATGAAATCGAGCTTGCTATTATCATTTGTGATGCAACATAATATGTTATTTTTTTTTTTAAAGACATAGTTTACTTAAATATCAGAATTTAGTAAAGCCATTTACGGTATGTTATGATGGTCATATTCTAGATTGAGTTGGCAATTGGGACATATCAACAGCCCGGTCATACTATGTGGTAAGCAAAGATGTGGTGAGCATGTATGCATAAATGGCACCTACACTTTAGAAGTAAATAATGAAATTAAGAGCACCCTAGTGTAAGTGAGAGCTTAAAATTAATATCAATTCGTTTTATCATAAACTAGGCTTGTAGAAAGCAGTAATTGAAAATATTTCAATTATCGTTTTTTACAAGCCTAGTTTATGATAAAACAAAATGATATGATGATTTTAAGCTTTGACTTGCGAACTCATACAGAGGAGTAATCACTTATGCATGTTTGTATGGTAGAATCATTGACTAGGATGCCCTTGAAGATGTTATCCCTCTAATTATAGATATTTAATTAGAAAGAGAGTAAAGTCCAGACATATTGGTAGCAGAACTTATGTTACTAATTTATTATTAAAATGTTGTCAATACTATAGATGCTATCTCGGGTTATTGCTGCAGTTGTTGGAAATATAACTGTAGGTTGCTGTGCCCATGTTGACACTGACATGGTATTTGGGCGGGGGTACATAGATATGATGAGATATATCTACCCCAGCTAAGTTTTTGGATGACATATTCGATAAATACTCTTATGTAAAAACCAAACTGTGTACTTTATTTAATAAAACATTTGATCCTAAATTATTTGCCTTTTTATTTATTTTCAAGCTTTTTCCAGAATTTGGTAAATGTGGTAAGAACCATGTTCAGAAAATTGTAATGTATATGAGAAAAAATATGTTGTGTTTATTGTACTGGAAAAGTTATTGTATAAAAAGTAAAAACATATAGAGAGTGCACAGGCGCTAGGTTAACCTATGCAGCATAAAGTTATAACTTAAGATAAACACAAACTATGGAATATGTAAAGGAAAATATATTTAAATTAAATAATATAATCTTTATTTTATTTTCTCATTACAAAGGTTCGTGAATTGTAAATGTTATCATTGATGGCAATGATTGACGATGGGTTAACTCACTTTGTCGACTTGGTGTCCAGCAGTACACGACAACAATTCTATTGCTTGAGTGCGATCTGATGTGGACTCGCCGCGCTCCTCTGTTGTGTGTGGTTGTGGAGACATTGCTTGACCTTGAGGGTGCCACTCAGTCCTATGAATAAGCCACCAAGTAATAAAATTGCATACATGGTGTACCTATGATGGCTTTCGTGGGATTCTGCTCTCACATTCAACGCCTCTTGTTGGGTTTTTACAATTTCCAGGCAGTGCTTGATGTGATTCAGTTGTTTAGAATTTGCGCTTCACATATCGATGTCGTTGCTTTATGCTGTAAGTATATGGGTAAGGTAAAGGCACAGTATCTATTCATTTTCGTTCAAATGTTCGCACGATGTTACATCACTGTAAGTGGCAGTAGTACAAATAATTTGATGTTGGAACTATTCCCATCGCCGCTCCGCAATTTCGTGTAGGTACTGGTATCAGTCGGTGGTCGATTCAGTTCATAGGTACTGCTCATTGGAGACCATTGGCAGTTCACTTTAAATATTATGACTATAGAGGTCAGTGTTCTTAGTTGACTTCATTTTTTAGAACCTATCAAAGACGACTAAAACCTTTTACAAATAACCTAAAACAACATGACACCTGACAACACAGAATTTAGCAATAAGTCACGGCGCGGCGTCAGCGTCACCCACAGCAAACTTCAGGTCGCGTAGACAAGGATAAACCATGCCATAATGCGGAAAATCTATCGCTCAGCGATCGCCCGGCAACCTATCAAATCAATATTGACCAATAAGTGGCCATACAAAACATGTATTGCCATATGGTCGGAACATTACGTCAATATTACGGTCTTGCCAGTATTGCTAGCAATGTTGCCGGCCACAGCATTGCCGCCACAAATTGCCGTGAAAAATGGCCCGTTTAGACGCCCCTTTAAGTTAACACTGCTTGGTTAAGAGCATGTAGTTGGCCTGTCGGGACGTCTTAAACGTGTCGAACGCGTTGACGTTAAACAAAATCGCACTAGACTATGTGTTAATGGTATAGCTTGCCTTTGCTTTAGTTACATTAGTACCTGGTTCAGGCAATTATTTTACAAATGTGTCATGCTCGGTCAACATAGTCACAAAACAGAATAAGAATCATACTCAATTTTCTATAACAATATTTTCGTGATTATACAGGGTGTAACAGAAAGGTGTGGTCATATTCAAGGGTTGGTATGTGCCCATTATACTGAGTGCACATACCTAATTTTATCAAAATCGGAGTACCCTAAAAAATATTTACGATTTTTTAATTCGTTTATTCATGAATGAAAAAGTTATTAATTAAAAAAAGTATGTCTTAAAAAGTTTTATGCCATAATAATTCAATCGAAATTCGTACCAGAGGGGGTATAATACTTATGCCATACGCCTTTCACAACTAAATTTTGACAAAAAGAATATGCTATAACTATGTAATAATAATGGAACCAGCTATGGCACCATGGTAGGTGCAATACTGACAACATACCCTACCCGCTGCTGAAATTTGACCACACCTTTCTGTTACATCCTGTATATATACAGGGTGATTTGTAGTATATTAATAACCTCCAGCTTGTGGCGTTTTTACATAATACTAAATAACTTTGTAATATCAGTTTTGGAAAATAAGTATTTAATACATTAACCCTTAATCACTTATCACTTGTTATTGGAGTTATGACCTTAACCACCTACAGACTATTTTACTGGAGTAAAATTGTTGTTTTAAGTGAAGTTTAGGCCCTCAAACTGACAAAGAAACGGCGATTTTACTCCGGGGTCTCTCAGATGTGTGGTAAATGGTGAGAAATGTAGGTGGTGAAGAATTCAATTGTACCTTTTTTTTTTTTTTTTTTTTTCAAACAATGTGTTACGAATTGATTTGGTGTAATGTAAAAAAGCCAAGAACGATGATTAGTATATTAAAAACACCCGGTATATGGAATTATTTTTAGAGGATTAATTAATATATATTTTTTATTAATGATAAACACAGAAACGCGAAGAAGGCTGGTGGGTGGTCATCGGTGATCCGAAGAGCAACACACTACTGTCTATCAAGAGGGTCTCGCTCGCACGCAGTGCTAAGGTAACTATAGTATTTGACTGAGTGTGAAATTATATTCGCGGAAGTAGGTACGGAGGTAAAAAGAAATCATTTTAAAATAAAACCGTAGTCGATTATGTATTACATAAATCGTACCTAAATATTGTTTCTTTCAAAAATAAAAACTGTGTGGCACTCGGGGACTGTCGCGGTGAAGCTATTGCATAGCATTTTTTATCAACTTATGCAATTATTTTTTTTTAAATTTTTCTTCAAATCTTTCTGACGCTGATAATATTATAGAATTTTATAAGCTACGGGTCTTAATCGCGTAAATATTTTATTTTAAGGCTAAATACCTTTGTTTATTTCCCGACGTTTCTTATAAAATTAGTAGCTTATAAAATTCTATAATGTGTACAAATCGCGAAAGTTTACGAACATATGCTGATAATATTCACAATTTATTTTTAGCTCTTTAAGTTTTTTTTCTTTATAAAACGTAAATAGCTAGGTATAAATAATAAATATAAATAATTAGGTATAAATAGTGTAATTACATACCAAAAAAATTATTCATTCAATTACGTATTCGTCAGACTTCGAAAAAAAATAATTTTTTAATTGCTTTTTTTTAATTTAAAAAAGAAATTTTAAAGAAAAAAAAAACATTGTTTTTTTATAATTAAAAAAAAACTTTTTTAATTTTTTTAAATTGTTTAAGTTAATAAAAATGCTATGCAATAGCTTTACCGCGGCAGTCCCCGAGTGCTACACATTTTTTTACGGTAGTTCTAACTTCCCAAGTGAAAAATTTAATTAAATAAATATAATATGTGTGTATGTCTGTCCCCCCAGGTGAAGTTGGACTTCGTCTGCGGCTCAGCAGGTCGTCACAGTTACACTCTGTACTTCATGTCAGACGCGTACCTCGGCGCCGACCAGGAGTACAAGTTCAGTGCAGACGTCGCCGACTCGCACTCCGACTCCAGCGGGGACGACTAACTCTACACTACACTGCGTTGTCTTACAATATATGTGTTTATAATATTAGTGAGCGTTTTATTCCACCCCCCCCCCCTTATCACAATTCTTCCGAACATAGAGATATTTTTGAGGCTAAGGCATCTGTCCCACTAACGGCGAGTAGCGAGTAGCGATTTTACCGCTTAACGCACTGTCCTACGTGGACGACTCAACGCGAACGCGATTGCGAAACGATCCGATGCGAATTTAATGCGATGCGGAGCGATGCGGCTACTCTGTCCTACGTGCGCGCGAACCGTCCCCTCCGCGCCCTCCGCCGCCGTTCAGTTCAGTTAAACATTTGTCATGGACGGACGGAAGCTAATGTTGTTGGAAAATTCATATCTTAAATATGAAATATTGAAGAAGTGAAGAAGTGTGTGAAGCAGAGAAGTGGAACTAATACTGTGTACTTAGAAAGGCATACTCATGGGGAATTTCATAATTTGTACCAGGATTTACGTACTCAACCCCTGTTGTTCAAGGAATACTGTCGAATGTTACCTACAACGTTTGACTATATTGTACAAGCCATTAAACCTGTTCTGCAATCTACTACAACAAATTTTCAGGAACCTATTTCTGTAGAAGAACGACTTATGGTGACTTTGAGGTAAGAAAACTATGAAATAATAAACTATGAAATAAATGTTAGAAATTACATATCATATCAACCCATATGATGGCCCATTGCTGGGCACGGGTCTCCCCATATAATATTAATTAAGTTTAATTAGTAAGTATGTACATAATTGCAATACTTTCACAAAGATGTGTAATAGCCATGTTGTTGAGCACTGGATTGTGGTGGGTTTAACTTTGACAGCTCCGTTAGAAGAAGCTCCTGCATCTGCGTTCTAAAATGTAATTTGTTGAGTGATGGCAACTGTTTCATGTAAGGTAATATTGATTTGAACCAAAGAAGGTCGTCGTCAGTATTATCTGGTTGATCTTCGCGAAGAATTTTCATTTTTTCTCTCTCAATATCGAGAAATGCTTCGAGACTTATATCTTTTCTTTTGCGTGTTTGTCTTGTGATAGCTGGCAACGAGGACGAAGAAGAAGGCACCGGTAACGAGGATGAAGGCGAAGGACCTGGCAACGAGGGCGATGGTGGACGATCTTGTCGAAGGCTGTTATCTATGAACATGTTCTGTGGTATTTCTTCTAAAATAGATAAAGATTCAGGGAGCTGGGTGTTGTCATTGTCGGATGCGTTCATGTTGAATATCTCTTCCGGACTAGCCGTGTCTGAATACACTGACAGATCTACAGAATTGCTTTCGGAGTCTTGTGATATAATATTCCCTTCTGTTTGTCGGGGTTTCAGAACTACTTTTAAAAAAGACATGGCCTCAAAATGTGGCCATGTGCCTGTATACTTCGGCTCATTATCGGCGTCAGTCCCAGAACGTGGCTTAGGAATTTTTTTTAATTCTTTACTAAACGCGTCTCTCAAATTTTTCCATTTTTTCTTAGCCAATTTCACCTGAAAAAAGAAAAGGAATTAAAAACTTAATATTTTGCATTATTTCAGGTATTTGGCCACAGGTATACAATATCGGCAACTCGCTTTCTCGTTCAGAATTTCAAAATCTGCTATTTCTACAATCGTACCACAAGTTTGCAAAGCTATATGGACTCAATTAGTTAGGAAACACATGCCCGAACCTTCAGAAGATAGCTTTAAAAACATAGCGCAATGTTTCTGGGACAGATGGCAGTTTCCTAATTGCATTGGATGTATTGACGGAAAGCACATTCGCATAATAAAACCAAAAAAGAGTGGTTCCATGTATTATAATTACAAATCCTTTTTTTCGATTGGGTTGTTAGCAGTCACTGACGCAAATTATAAGTTTGTAATGATAAATGTGGGTTCCTATGGAAAAGACAACGATGCCGGTGTTTTTGAGGAATGCCCCTTTCGAAGAGCAATAGAACAAGGAAGACTAAAAATACCTAAAGAACAAGTATTACCGGGCTCTAATATCATAGCTCCGTATGTGCTCCTTGGAGATGCGGCGTTTCCTTTAAAGAAATACCTGTTGCGACCTTTTCCAGAAAAGTCAACGGTTAAAGGGGACGCCAAAGATAATTATAATTATCGCTTATCTCGAGCCAGAATGGTGGTGGAATGTTCTTTTGGTTCAATAACTTCTAAATTCAGAATTCTACATAAATCTATCGAAACTAATGTTACAAATGCAGTTCATATCGTCAAAGCCATATGTTTACTACACAATATTATAAGGGATCTTAAATCAATAAATGAGAATGAGTTAATGTCTTTCCGAAAAACATATCAAAATATGACACAAACACAAAGACATAATTCTCAAAGAAGATACAATGCTACATCACGAGCAGCCGCACAGGCAAGAGAAAACTTTAAACTGTATTTTGAGCAACATCCTTTGCCAAGAATGTAATAATAATAAACAAATATGTTGTACTTACTTGTATAGTATGACCATTAGTGCTGTGCACTCCCTGAGGTATGCGCGCGGTGAGACGGGGGGGTTAGAATCGGCTGCTGCGCTGTCAGTGCGCCGCACAGTGTTTTTTTTACCCTAAAAATCGGACATGCCCTTTTTATTTCGTTAATAGATGCTTGAAACTGTTTGAAATGCGAGAGTAGAACACCCGGAGTTCAAATATACTTAGAACCAAAGTTAGAGCCATTTTGATTTTTTTAGGTATTTTGCTAAATCTCAAAATACCTCGTCTCAGGAAAAGTTTTTCATATTTCTGTTACAATATACAATTAACGGTGTATTTTAGGCATTTCTTGACTATATTTACAAGCCTTTAACTACGAAAGGAAACCCAGTATCAGGCTTTTTTGTAATTTAAGGTTTTATTTTATTTATGATAAATCCAAACGAATATGGATTTTATTTCTAGCTCATTACATTAACTAAGATACAATAAAACTCCAAAAAAATAACCGTGTCCATATCTAGTAGGATCTCGGAGATACATGCTTCTAAAGTTCTCATAGAATTTCTATGATTTTAGGGTTGCCTCTCTTAGATGTAGGTAATTGAAAATAAACTTCGTAGAAATATTTTTTGAAATTCGGATTGCATAGCGGCTACCCTAATTTATTGATTGCTACGTTTTCTGGGACTACCTATTTATTATTTACCGACCTCAAGAAAGGAGGTTCTCTATTCGGATGTTTATATTATTATTTTTTGTGTTCGGGCATAACTCCGTTATTTGTAGATTTTTTTGATTTGTTTTTTGGTTAAAAATAAGTTCACTTACTCCGGAATGGTCCCATTCAAATTTCGTAAAGATCTGATTAAGAGTTTCGGAGACCGACAACGGAACTCTTCAATAACTTACAGCAAATTACCCGCGATTGCTTTAATTGTGTGACTATGCTTTGATTACACTCTTCCATAAAATAACATTACGTACTGTAAATGGGTAAGCAGATATAACAATAATACAGTAAGGGTGTAGTTGCTGTATTATTGTTACATCTGCATTTTGGTTTCATTTTAGTTGTGTGTATAAATGAATTATGATTGTTGTAAATCAAAGATTCATTTTTTTACGGCACTAAAAATTAAGAATAATAAAACTTTTGACAAAAAAAGTAAAACCATCTTCTAAAACCCATAAAATAAACTATTATAGTTTAATTGAAAAAAAACTGTCTCGGACTTCTTAAACCGTATCTAAACTAATATTATAAAGAGGAAAGATTTGTTTGTTTGTTTGTTCCGATTTAACTCAAAAACTACTCAACCGATTGTAAAAAATCTTTCACCGTTAAATTCGTTCACCGAGTAACATAGGCTATATTTTATCCCCATATTCCTAGCGGAACGGGAATTACGCGGGTGAAACCGCGGGGCGCTGCTAGTCTATTATAAGTTTATTTTATGGGTTTTGAAGGCGGTTTTCCTTTTCTGTTAAGTTATTTTCTATTAAATAATTGATATCTGTATTTTAAGAATTATATTTCTAGATCAATGCAATATATATTGTCTGAGATACAGAAAGGTGTTAAAAAAATGAGTGAAAGTAGATACTTTCACTCATTTTTTTAACACCTTTCTTGTACCGCATCGGAGAACCCAGAAGACTCTACGTATCATCAAAATCCACATCTTCAGATAACATTTCGAAATTATCTGGGAAGTCATTCTCCATGATGGTTATATTTTCCCCAGGATCAGCCTCTTCTTCGTCCGTTGGAACATCAAAAGGCTCTAACAATATGAGGGCTTGAGGTGGAAGAGGTTGACGCTTAAGCTTATTTAATCTTTTATTAAGCCTTATATTCGATATAAAGGGGTCAGAGGATTCAAGTGCTCGATGGAAAAGGTCTAACATTGTTTTTTCTCTATCTGATTTTCTTGTGTGGTGCTCGCGGTCGTGTCTCCAAAATTTATTACGCGCTTCTCCAGCCTGCTCGGATAACAGTCCCATGGGTAGTGCAGAGTTTTTTATGATATCTTTGCCGTGCACAAGTATTTTATGTAGAGTTACGGTCATCGGGTACCACGAATACTCTTCTACGTATTTTTTGGCCAATAATTTACAAAACTCATCAAATTTATCTGCATTAACAGGTAATCCACTTGATAAAACTACTAGTATGACATGTAAGTCATCCAAAAGCCATTGCTGTAATCCTAAAATTTCAGCAAATACTGTACGACACTTATTAGACAGGGCCGTCCTTGCAGTATTTCCGTCATTAGTCGTACCCGTATTAGGCTTAACCACATCTACGAGCAGCCCTAATTTAGTTCGGATTTCATCCTGAATTTTTTTTTTATTCTCATTGACAAGAACGGCTTCCGGGGAACTTTTAGGTACTCTCCATTTTTTTACAATTTTTTTATAACCTAAATGTAACAAACATTCCAAAACACGAATCCATGCGTGCAACGGACTTATGCCATATCTCAAAAGGTTTTGATCAACAGGTTTTAAATACACAAACTCTAAATTATTAAATTCTTTGGAAGTCGCTTTACAAAAAGGGCACCGAAGTTGAGACATTGTATTAGTAATTATATTTAAAACTTTACCATCTATTATTGTCAAATATAGTTTAAACTCTGTAGAAATAGTTTGACCACTTAAAGTTTTAGTATCAAATCTGTCTAATTGGTCAATTTGATTTTGTATTAATAGTTTTTCAGCAATTATTAAATCAGTCGTTTCTTTTTTATATTGAATATGAATTGGGCGACAATATCTATACGATTGTGGAGTAGGGTTACGCCACAGAACTTGTCCACAGGTTGTTTTGATCTGCAACGGTATAAAAGTAGTTGCAAAAAGGCAACTCTCGTCATGTTCATTTTGGGAAAAGTTCTGTTTATACAGTGATTGGCCTGTACTACCGTCAAACCCCCAAGATGCTTCAAAAATACAATTTAATTTATTGGTATCTTTTCGATTACAGTAGTCAGTAAAAGTTGCGTCATAAGATTGAACTAATCTTTCGAAAGAATGAGATACTAGGCTGGAAACTGGAATAATAGCTTCTGTATCAGATACATGGACTGGATGTAACGGGTAGCATTGTATTTTGGCTTCGAGCACTTGGCTGTATGGAGGAAAGGCGTTAAATCCACGAGCTTTTAAATCTTGTTGTAAAAATTTGTATGTCGCCACTGAAAACTTTCTGTCAATATAAATAGCTAGCGCTTCATCTGCTGAATAAGGTGTCGGTTGCGTTCTAATTTTTGAAGCAATTTTTGTCGCTCTTGTTGGAGTCTGTACACATGAATCGACAATAAATTCTAAATCTTTGGAAACGCTCTTTTTTAATTTTTTACCTCCTACTTCAACATTACTCGCAAAGACTGATATTACTTTCTTTGGAGACTCTTTTTCTAAATAATCCTGCAATCGTTTTCGAGCTCTGTGTTTCTGTCTTAGAGAAAGATCATCATATCTACTCATCGGTAAAGAACCGGGAATCAAAGATGAATCAGTAGAGGGGATGGAAACGGAGACAGGATATGAATTAAGGATGTGACTAGGACCAGGTTCAGGGATAGGATAGTTCGAATTGGGAATAGATTGAGAAGAAAGATCTAAGTTAAGGAAGCTTAAGGGACTAGGTTCAGAAACAGGACATAAATCAGAACTTGGAATGTAATCTGGTACAGAACTGGGACTAGGTTCAAGAATGGGATCGTCATATCTCCTCATCGGTACAGAACCGGAAATCAAAGATGAATCAGTAGAGGGGATGGAAACGGAGACAGGATATGAATCTAGGACGTGACCGGGACCAGGTTCAGGAATAGGATAGTTCGAATTGGTAATTGACTGAGATGAAAGGTCAAGGACGACTGAAGGACCAGATTCAGAAACAGGACATAAATCAAAGCTTGGAATGTAATCTGGGACAGAACTGGAACTAGGTTCAAGAATAGAATTACTAAGAAGAGGTTCGGCTACAAGACAAGACCACTGCTTAGAAAAATCTTCATTTAGCCACCTTTTGTGTTTTGTTATAAAAATATTATAATTATAATTACATTTTTTGTATAATGTTTCACATTTAGAGGTAAATTTAATTATTAACTTATGCAAGTCTTTATTGGTTTGGTGAGTTAAGGGTAGTGACAGAGCTTCTAAAATAATTGAAATGCGATCGCTTATGTCTAAATCAGTGGGTCGGACATTTTTTCCAAGTTTTTTAGCAGCGCCGACAAGTATTTGGTACGCTTTTAATTTGGTAAAATTAGGTGTTAAAGGTTCTCCTTGCGCATTTGCGGGTACTCTCGGAGACTGAAGAGCACCGGCTGTGGCGGTATCCACAGCTTCATTTGCCGCTCGCTGACCAACAAGAGGGTTGGCGCCCTCTTGCCCTCCTTGCATTAAGTCAGCCGGTCGGAGCCCGGACAGACATCCCTCAACAGGGTGGGTCAACTCCTGTTGAGGCGAAATGGTACCATGGGTCTTTAACGGCTCCATGGTGCCTCACCCCCGTTCCTCCAGAGATTATTTAACAGTAAAGGGTTTTAGTTGAAACCTAACGAGGGCGGACCCCTTCCCTTTACCAAATAATCTCCTTCATCAGATTTAAATCACTTTTAATGTGAACAGACATTGTGGACGGTGGAAACCATCCCATCCCGAACAAAGAAATTCGGTGACTCATTTCCATGACGCACTTCCAAAAAATGGAACTCTCTACTAGCACATCTCTGAGCAAGGTAAGGACGGATAGGGCTGCACATAGTGCTGCACTGTCCGGCCTTACGTTTGGACTCTATTTCCGCTTAACATCAGGTGGAATAGAGTCATTTGCTTACGTTAATATAAAAATAGAAAATTAAAATATTCCTATTTATTATGAAGAAGGAACCTATGCTTAAATACTTACAAATATTGTAAATTAAAAAGAACGTTCATGGTATTTGTTGAATTTCTAAGTATCTTTTATTCATATATTTAAAACTTAATGTAAATGAATTGCATAAGGTGGACTTAATTCTAAAGTCATAAAAGTAATTTTCTACTAGTCAAACTTTGGATGATGCAGAGGAAAAGTAAAATTTAATCATTGACATTTTAGGTTAGTATTGAACCCATATTGCACGTACCTATTACAAGAATAGCTTATTTCTTATTGATTAGTACTACCTCCAAAAATAACAATATTTTGAAAAATTACTTCTATTTTAATTAACTTACATATTAAAAGCGCAAAACGTTATTATTACGTATTGCTATCACCTGTCCACAATTAGGTATTTTTTAGGAAAATATTTTGTAATTTTTTATTTGTGTCAACCCTAGGTCGTCATTTTCAAAATCCGATAGCTTCGAGATCCTGCTAGATATGGATTCGATATTTTGAATTTGAATAGATAAGGATATAATTAATAAGTACATTAAGAATTAAAATCCATATTCGCTGAGATAAAAAAATAAAAAATAAAATACGAAATGAAGCTAAAAAATTCATAACTCCCATTTGAATGCAGTAAAAATTACAAGTATTATCTTAAAATAAAGACAAAATGGTGTTTTATAATACTGTATATAAATATATTTTAATTATTTAATACTTTTTTTTATATTAATGTTTTTGTGATTTTTCTGGTTTCCATAGAAAAATAATAAAAACGACCATAACTTTGGTTCTAAATAAAATTGAACTCTGAGTGTTCTTCTCTCGCATTTCAAACATGTTACAGCATCTATTATTGGAATAAAAAGGGCATGTCCGATTTTAAGGGCTAAAAAAACACTGTGCGCCGTCAACGCTTGTGACGGCAGGTAGTGTTATTTGTATCGGACTGTCTATGTCAGACGCACACGAGATAAATATTCAAAGATGGGTCGTGCGTTATCTCGTGATATGAAGACTGTCATTTTTAAGGTGGCTGAATATTTTAAGAAAAGAAAAGCAGACAAAGAAAGCTTTGAATTTAAAAATGACGTGAATATTGCTAAAATCGTTGCGGAGGCTACGGGATACAGCAAAAGAACCGTACATAATGTGATTTCTGCGGGCTATTTATCAATTGAAAATTCAAGCCAATTAAAATTTCAATCGCCAAAAAAACCAAAAGTTCTAAAGAAAAAACACGTTGTGGATGATTTTGACCTTGGAGTTATCAGAAGAAAAATTCATCAGTTTTACGAAGTTGAAAAAAAAATACCAAGTGTCCGTAAGTTACTATCAAGTTTGAGACAGGATGGCATATTGAATTGTGGACGGGAATATTTAAGACAGCTTTTACACAAAATGGGCTACCGTTACAAAAAATGCAAATCAAAGAGACATCTCCTTATAGAGCAGCCTAATATTACAGTGTGGCGGAAAAAATATCTTACACAAATCAGAAATTACAGAACGGAAAACCGAAACATATATTTTCTTGATGAAACATACATCAACGCCAGTCACCATGCCAGCAAATGTTGGCAATCATCGTCAGAACCCGGTATTCATGCTGATATTGGGAAAGGACGGCGACTAGTAATACTCCACGCTGGGTGTCGAAATGGCTTAGTGGATGATACATTGACTATATTCAAATCCGATGCTAGAACCGGTGACTATCATGGAGATATGAGCGGACCTACTTTTTATAAGTGGGTAGATGAAAAGTTAAAAGATAAGTTGCTGCCGAATTCTGTGGTTGTAATGGACAACGCGTCTTACCACAGCGTTCAGATTGAGAAGAAACCAACTATATCAAGCCTCAAAAGTGAAATGCAGAACTGGTTGCTACGCCATAATGTAGAATTTTCAGGAACCATGTCAAAGGCTCAACTGCTACTTCTTATCAAAAATACACAAAAAGAACCCGTGTATAGAATTGACGAACTCCTGAAAGCCAGTGGACACACTGTTCTGCGTTTACCTCCGTACCATCCAGATTTAAATCCAATCGAGTTGGTCTGGGCTGATATTAAAAACAACATAGCCCAAAACTATATTAATTCTTCTCTAGACGAAAAGATAATCTTATTGGATAAATTGTTTTCGGAATTCACGGCGGAAAAATGGCAGAAATGCGACGATCATGTCCAGAAAAATGAAAATGATTACTGGAGTCGCGATAGTAGGTTCGATAATGTTATCGATTCATTCATAATAAATTTGCAAGACTCTGATTCAAGTTCCGGTGGCGAAGAGGAAGATGAAGATGATGACGAAATGGAAGATGAAGTTGAAACAGAATCTATGTCAGAATAACTTTCGTTAGAATATATAATTGTTTGTAAATATAAAAAATGTTTAATAAAACAAGTCCTGTTGTGAATTATAACTTTCAATTCTTATTTATCACCTGCATATTTTTAATAAAATATGAGTATATTTGGGTTACATTTTAATCAACAAAGTAAGTATATATTACAGATAGATAGCCTCCGACCAACGCAACGTCCCGCCACAAGTCTTGCCTTAGAAATGCAAACTGATATCGTAAGATCTGTCCGACATGTATCGACCTCATGTGAACTCATGCACTTTTTTCTTCGCCCCCCACCTCGCCGTGCATACCTCAGGGAGTGCACAGCACTAATGGCCACACTATAGTCCCAATTATTTTAGCCACAGCCTCCCATTCGCGGTGCGATAATAACCGGTTGTGATAACTTTTAGTCCTTTTGTCCCATAATGTAGGACGTTCTTGGATAGAATTAATAAGAAGTTCTACCTCCATTACAATTTTTGCTTGAAAAAAAAATATGGCCGACGCGTCCACTTCGCGCGAAAATATCAAGCCAACTGATCGCGTTCGCTTCATTTCGCGCCGCTCCGCACCGCACCCCACGTGCGTTTGGTCACGTAGGCCACTTCAATAGGTTTCGAATGTTTATTGTTTTCGCGCCGCGCCGCGCCGCTTCGTGTTCGCGTCTAGATCGCTCACGCAGGACGTCGCGTTAGAAACGTACATACATAAGTATGTACGTTTCTTAAGCGATAAAATTAGAATTAGTAGATTCCGTGTAAACAAAAATACGTATATTAATAATAATAATAACTATTTATTTCAGGCTACTAAGGCCCATATCATACCAATACATACCTACATAAAAACTTAAATTAATACATAATTTAAACTACAATTACACAAATACTTATATAATTAAAATTATACACGACACTGGGATTGAGACAGCGGCGTCGTGTTTCGCTGCGTGGTGTCACGTAACATTCCACGAAAACGTCGGTACGCGACACCCTTCGGCCAGAAGTCCTCCTTCATAAAGATGGACAGATGTTCACTGGGAACTCGCACCATGAATGATTTGAAGTTGACGTCATGGCGCGACTCCAATTTCTCCACCCTCAAGGTCCACTTCGTCTTTATCCGGAGGTACTCCGCAAGTTCCTCTGCCTTTGTGGTGTGATGCAGACGAGACACATATAGCTGCGTCGTTGGTATTGCCGGAGTTATGTTGGGCCATGTTAGGTCCCGTCACGCCGGTACCACATTTGATCGCTGAGTTCCCACTGCCGGCGAGTACTAACCCGACGTGATCTACAAGTTACACCGTTACGCGATAAATCGCTACTCGCCGGTCAATAGATACTTAACACCTCACTTACACCATATCAAATGCTTTCCAACACAACCCATGCGCGCACACACAGACACACACAGACATATATACACACACACACACAAACTATTTTCTGCATTATTATAAAATATAGTGGTAGAGCGACACAGTCTACAACTTGTGAAGTTTAATTGTAAGTCGTCTTGTAGCCGAACACTGTCTCTTATGATACAGGTTACCCTAGTATAAGAGACAGGGTTTAACATTTTATGCAAACAGATCCGAGTTGTATCTATATAATACCTTACTTCTACCAAGCTATGTACTGTACAACTATTTTATGCATTATTTGTAGAATCTGTTAAAAAACTCTGTACTTTTTGTAGCACAATAAATAATAATAATAATTATTATTATAATAGATGGGTGACCGTTTTCAAAAACGTCCTACCCTTCCTCCTGAATTCCTGCCGGATCCAGGAGTTTATTCTAGGTGGGGATCACGAGACGCAAATGAGTGTTAATATAATCTTTGGGCAAATGTCAGTGCCTAACCAGTGTGAGTTGTACGCATGACGGGGAGGGGATGCCCCCAAAAAAGTCGTTCTGGGCCCCTTCGGCGCAGAATGTGCAAATCGCAAAATGTACAAGAAAAGCCTAAAGACTCATTCATAGACGCGACATTACATTCACATTAGAAATATATTAATAAAAGAAAACACGAACTTCAGCCACGGCCGGAGACCCGTGTCATTATTAAAATCTTTCATACGATAAGTCGTACAATAAAAAATGTCCAACTTAAAATCCTTCGAAAAATGTCCAACACACTAAAAATGTCCAATTATACAATAGGGTTGTGACTGTCAAGACAAATCAGTATCTTTTTATGAAACGTCAAAACGATGCGCCTCGTACTAATTTATTTGAAATACAAAACAGTGACGTCATTCTTTTGTATGGTCAAATCATGTAGTTTCAATGTTTGTTTTGATGTTTATACATTCAATAGCTGACCCACGCAACTTCGTCTGCGTAAATTTTCCCCGTTTTTGCAACATTTCTTATTGCTGCTCCGCTCCTTATTTCTCCACTATTTAATGGATAATGTTAATAAACATATAAACCTTCCTCTTCAATTACTCTATCTATTAAAAAAAAACGCATTAAAATCCGTTGCATAGTTTTAAAGATTTAAGCATACATAGGGATATAGGGACAGGGAAAGCGACTTTGTTTTATACTATATAGTGATGACAACGTAAAATTATAGAGAAACATTGTTTTTCAGAATATTTTTGCAAATGCTATTTCCTGTATAGTCTAAAATAATTAATTGTTATTGTAGTCATCTACCCAATTATTTTTAAATTTTATCGAAACTTTTGATTCTACTATGGATCAATAGTCTACCGGTGGTTCACAGGATTTGTAATAAAAAAGTGTTGGAGACGAATGGTCGTCTCTTTCTGTAACATGAAAAATGCAATATGATAGTAGAAATCAACCACATGCGAATTAGTTTTTTATTTTAAAGTTACCTCTATACTTACTTTAGCTTTTGCGCTGCGGTGTGAGCGTGTCGTGCTCATTTTGCGTTTTGTACATTTTGCGTGTCGTGCTCATTTTGCGTTTTGTACATTCTGCACCGAAGGGGTAGTAAGTACAAACGACTCACTAAGTGACCCCCTCCACGAAATTCTATACAAAAATTACATTAGTCGGCTTCCACTCAATTGCACTTTGCAGACAATTCACCCGGTCACTCGCGCGATGGAGGGATGCCATCGCGCGAGTGACCGAGTGAATTGTCTCCCTCGTTGTGAGAGACTCACGAGTCTATTATAGATAAGGTTGCCATTCGGGTTTCCCCGGATTTGTCCTAGTTTAAAAAGTATCCGGGGAGCATCCGGGCGGGGTCTCGTTTGCAGTCCGGTCCAATTTCAAGTCATTTGACGCTGCCGTTAAGTAGTCCGGGTTTTATGTTTTAAAATCCAGGGTTTTTACGCTTCTTGTCTTGTCTTGTCCTGGTTGCCAGATTTTAGAGATGGCAACCTTAATAAGGTATTTGATTGAAGTCAAATAAACCTCTTTTTAAGAACGTCAAAAACGACCCGCTCGTGAATTATTTAAAGGTACGAACCTTTTATTTACCCGACGTTTCGATCGAAATGCACCGATCGTGGTCACACACACGATCGGTGCAATTCGATCGAAACGTCGGGTAATAAAAAGGTTCATACCTTTAAATAATTCACGCGATTAAGTCCCGAAATATATCTAATACGTTTTCTGTAGTCAAGTTATTTACTATTAGTGTTTTTCTTTATGATTAAAAATTAATAAACATGTTAAATTAATAGATGAATATATTTTTTCAGATTACTGTATGACATATTTTTACATGGTTATTAAAAAATATTTTATTTTGATAGTAGTCAAATACCCAATTATAGGTAACCTTCTTGGTGAGGGCGACTCACAGTTGGTTGTTGACCAACCAATTGTACCCTTACATTGTGGCTGGGTGGGCACCCAGGCGCGGATCCAAGGGGCAGGGGGCCAACAGGATTACCTCCCGCCCCGCCAGACTCAACTGAAACCCCTTTTTTAGGGAATTTGATAATTTAGACCCTGGGCCGGTGTTTGACAGGCAATTGGTCACACCCTCGGCGGTGGCGGCTGGTGTACCGGTGTTGAGTCAAATGCACCCCTGTCCCACGTAATGAGAAAGACTCACACTTAGCCATATACACAACAACTCACACAAAGCTATCTGATCTCAAATTAAGCAGAGTTTGTACTATGGAAACCAGACAACTGATAAACATACATATATTTCTAAATACATACATATTATAGATAAATAACACCCAGACACAATAAACCATCGTGCTCATCACACAAAGTTTTATCCTGGGTGGGGATTGAACCCACGACCTCTTGCGTAAGTCGGATGCACTCCCACCGCGCCACAGAGGCGATTGTCAAATGTTCCGCCCCCCTCCCCCTCTTAAACAAAATTCTGGATCCGCGCCTGCACCTACCCGTCATTCAAACGATTGCCGAATACCTTGTATTTGTATACTACGTGGGCAAAATACAACACAATAAAAATAAAAAAAACCCATAATCTTTTAATTGTGTATTAGGTCTAAACATAACAAAAAGTTTCAAGATGTGATTCCAAGCATTCGTTTCAACGCCTGTCGGTCCAGCTTGGCGCCTGCTCCACGGGGCAGCTGCTCCACAAACCTCACTCCACCAGCCAAACGCATTTTAAACGTCACCTGTCAAAAGAATAGATAAGATGAGATGACGAACGTTTGAAGTAGGTTTTCTTACGAGAGTTTACAATTTCTAAACACTGGCGGGTCCAGGGCAATTAAATAGACTCAACTCTCCCTTCCATCAAAGTACTTGAGTCCGCCCGTGTTTGTGTATATATAGGATCACCTTTTTTGTCCGTCCGTCTGACTGTCAAGACCCTTTGTCTCGGGAATGCGTGATGGTTGAAGTTAAAACCATTTATACTCAAGTCTACAGTCCCTTGAAGCTGTGTAAAATCAAACTTCTAAGTTAACGCAATAAAAAGATACGGGCCGTTTATTTTTTTTAAAACAACGAGTCTCTATCTCTGAACTATTTATAATATGTATAGTTCGTAAGAATCTTTATGACCGTTCTAAACATAGGTGCGCGGGCGATTGCGCAGATACGAATGACTCGCGCAACGCGCAGACCGGTCTAACGTCTGGTCTCAATAATCTAACTATCGATGGATTTGGCTACTAGAGGTATATATTTGACATAAGCTTCTTGCCCACTGCACTGCCTCTATGGCGCGGTGGGAGTGTATCCGACTGCTACACAAGAGGTCGTGGGTTCGATCCCCACCCAGGATAAAACTTTGTGTGATGAGCTCGATGGTTTATTCTGTGTCTGGGTGTGATTTATCTATAATATGTATGTATTTAGAAATATATAAGTATGTTTATCAGTTGTCTGGTTTCCATAGTACAAGCTCTGCTTAGTTTGGAATCAGATAGCGTTGTGTGAGTTGTCCCAAGTAATTATTATTATTATTATTATTATACATTATAAGTCAAAATTCTACCTCTAGTAGCCAAATCCATCGATAGTTAGATTATTGAGACCGGCCGTTAGAGATTCTCACGAACTATACCTACCTACAAATTTGTACGGAACCCTTAAGAACCTACCCCCAGAGAAGCCAAGCCCCTGAAACCATTTTGAGTTCCTCTGCGGGTTTAAACCCCTTTAAACAAAATGTTGAACCGCCACTGAATGTGAACGCCTTGAATAATATGAATACCTAAACGCGCGTCAACTGATTGAAACAGGCGTCACGTGGCGGAAATCAATCTTATGTAGATTAAGGCGATTGTTCCCAGTAGTTCCGTGGAAGAAGTTCCGTGGCGGAACTACTGAATTTTTTTTCCCTGTAGTGCTGCGGAACAATAATCGATTAAATATTAATATTTTTTATTCCCAGTAGTTCCGCTGTACCTTTCTTATAAGTAGAACTTTTCCATTTTAGTAATAAGACACGAATCTAAATATATCTATACTAGCTGACCCTCGCAACTTCGTCTGCGTCAAATTAACCCGTTTTCGCAAATTGGGGTAAATAAAAAAATAGGGGTTGGTCGTAGAAGGGTGAAAATTCAGGGCTGTATGTATTTTTGAATCTATCATAAAAAAATTTAAAAAAAATATTTAGGTAACTAAAAATTAAAAAAAAAAAATAGCGGTGGACTACTCTTAACATTTAGGGGGATGAAAAATAAATGTTGTCCGATTCTCAGACCTACCCATTATGCACACAAAATTTCATCACAATCGGTCGAGCCGTTTCGGAGGAGTTAAATTACAAACACCGTGACACGAGAATTTTAGAAGAGTATGTGAGTGTGTATGTTTTGTTACTTCTTCACGTCTAAACGGCTGGAGCGATTTCAATAAAATTTGATATGGAGTTAGCTGACACCCTGGATTAACACATAGGCTAATAAACCGCGGGTAATACCGCGGGGCACAGCTAGTAGAATAATCAGTATTAAAAACATAGGAAATTTATAAAAAAGGAAAAAAATAGATAATAATAAGAATTTGGTACCATATTCATCTAATTACAAATATAATCAATTTGGTGTGCCGCAAGGGAGTATTTTGGGCCCAATTTTGTTTCTGTTATATATTAATGACATTGTAGATGTGACTAACCATAAATGTATTCTTTTCGCAGATGACATTTCTATTATTGTGACATCAGATAAAAAATATAATACTATTAATGACCATGAAATTGACATAAACAAAACAATAGACAGACTAATTAATTGGCTTGACAAAAATAATTTAAATATAAATCTTGACAAATCAGTTTACATTCAATTTAATAAATCATACAATAATAAATACAATTTTAATCTAAATATCCCTAAAATTAAAGAAGTAAAAGAGACTAAATTCCTTGGTGTTGTTATAGATGAACATTTAAGCTGGAAAACACAAATAGAAAATGTTTCCAATAAAATAAACAAATTCGTATATGCGCTCAGACAGGTTAGAAACGTTACCAATATGAAAACGGCTATTATCTCGTACCACGCATATGTAGAGTCTTTGTTGCGTTACGGTCTAATAATGTGGGGCAACAGCACTGACTATAACACGGCATTTATTGCACAAAAAAAATGTATACGAGCGATATATGGCCTGCGACCGGATGAATCGTGTCAACCAGTGTTTAAAGGACTTGGTTTGTTACCTCTACCATCGTTGTATATTTTTGAAATATGTATGTTTGTCTGGAAGCACAAAGCACTGTTTAAAACAGCCGACGAGGTTAGGCCTAGAAATCGGCGAGACCCATACAGACTCATATCTGAATGTATACCAAAAACAACCAAATTTAATAAAAATTGTATAGCTATGTGCATAAAAATATATAATAAGATTCCTAAGGATTTGAAATCATTAAATACGAGATCCTTTAGAGCTAGATTGCATGAATGGCTGAACTCAAATAATTTCTACAGCATAAAAGAATTTCTAGATAAGTGAAATATTTTGATGTGTTTAAAAATTTAGATTTTTATGTGTTTAAACATTTGCATACTATGAACCTTTAGTAGAACATGTATGTACCTTAATTAAGCGTAACATCTATGTATACCATGTTTTATTGCAAATAAATATATTATTATTATTATTATTATAAAAAATCCCATACAAAATGTTCATAGGTTTCGTACTTGTCAAACATTAAATGTTTATTCCGTCGATACGATAGATTTTAAAATTAATCTTAAATTAATTTTAAAATCCTAAATCTACTCATTTATTGCTTCTTACGCGTAACGAAGTTCGCCGGGTCAGCTAATTTAATATGAATGAAGAAAAGAATGAAAGTAAAGAATACTCAGTACTAGAATTCCGCCTAAAATTAGTTGTATTTGTATAGTTTCTATGAAGTTCCCACTTTCGAAACTGGTCTTATTTCTTATTCGAAAGGGTTCCAAATGGGCGTATTGTCCGTAGCCACCTTTAAAGTGTACAATAAATACTAGACTCTGGCAGAAATCACTGAAAATCGGTCCTAGTACTATAAACTTATAAAAAAGAACAAAAACAGACCTTGCTGTTAAGATATTCGACCAATTCATCTTCAGTGGCCGTCATTCCTGCCTGCAGAACTATGAAAGCGACAGGCATTTCGCCGCATTCCTTGTGAGGGAGCCCCACGACTCCTGCCTCACGTACCGCCGGGTGCTGCTGTAGTATTGTTTCGAATTCTGCTGGAGGTGTCTGTTTAACAGGAAAGAATGTAAAAAAAACATGTTATACCTAATACCTACCTATATATGTATGTATCTATTTATACAAATATAATAAGTAGGTTTGTGTACGGTTTACAAAATCACAAAGTTCTGTCCGATTGAGCACAAATTTAGACACGATATACAACTCGCTATAGAGATTGTTTTTTCGCGTCAATAAAATAAAACTTAACTGCTAGTTTATAGGTAACTAGCTGAGCCGCATTTTCCCCGTTTTTGAAACATTTTTCATTGATGTTCCGCTCCTATTGGCCGTAGCGTGATATTATATAAGCCTATAGCCTTCTTCGATAAGTGGGGTTTCAACAGTATTTTTTTTTTTTAATTCGACCCAGTAGTTCTTGAGATTATTGCGTTCAAGCCGGCGAGACCTACTGTGTTAGACATTTACGGAGATGCGCGCGAGCCAACTTATTTGTATTTTTGCCTACTGTTCTTTATCTTACTTTAAGCATGTCATTGTAGTTATGTAGTCTGTGCCCAAATCGCAACAAAATAAACATTTACTTTTCTTTTCTTCGAACAAACATACAAATTCTTTAGCTATTAGATATAGATATAGTTTTATCCTACGGCGTGCGTGTTATTGTCAATAGCCGGGAACACACCGACCGGGCACGGTTTCTGAGGCAGCCACGCAAACCAAATACTCGGTCAGTGTGGACTTGGCTCGGGCTGCCTCTAGCGCTCGTTGCCTCGGTTGTGCGTCCCTTGAGGTCGTGCCGTCGATGGCATTGCGCGCTCAAAGGTGCCTCAGTGAGCGCTGTTCTTCTGATGTGGACTCTAATTTCGGCTTACTAGGTTATTAGTACAACAGATGAATCTCTACCCGACTACGGCAAAGCCAAAAAGGTTGGGTTCTCTATGGACAGAAGGGCCTCTCTATTATTAGTTTGTGCAATTGTTAATTTTATCGGGCAATAATGAGCATACATTTTTAAATTCTTTTAGGTTTAATGACAATTATTTCTCATTTCACTTAAAATGAGATACATAGTAAATACTTATAATCTATTACATGATGTTGTTATAACCACAAGGCGTTTCTGTTTCTTTAGAATGATTCTAACAAAGTAAGAAAAAAAGAGAAATAAAATGTGGGTATGCGTATGCTTGTATCGCGCCTCGCGCGCAGTCAGTGACAACATAGGTGACAACTCTAAGCGCTTACGGTTTTTTAATAATTAAATTCTTTTCGGAACAATATGTGTAAAATTATGTAGGGTTTAAGGTTTAATCATATGTCTTAAGTGTACGTAAAGAATATCCTTCAGTAATTTATTCCCGTAGATATTGATCGCGACGCTCATAAAGATTTTTAATTCGCCAGAGTTCTGGTTTTTTTTAAAACATGATTGTTTCCTTTTCTTAAACAATAAGCTACTATGAAAGTAGCTGCAGCAGAAATGACACAACTGTCCATTTTGAATGCTAGTAGGCTTCTGCCATCAGGAGTGGCTTGCCTCGCGAGAGTCGCCTCTGAGTTTCCGGGCACACTACTGAGGCTGCCTCGCGAGGCGAACATAAAGGCGGTTGCCTTTATGTTCGCCTCGCGCAAGCACACGGTGACCTGGTGTAGACCCGCCTAATAACTTTCAATGGAAGTGTTAACATGGCGTTATAATTGCCATTATTATAATAATAATATTTAATAATAATAATATTTTGGGACAACTCACACAACGCTATCTGATCCCAAACTAAGCAGAGCTTGTACTATGGAAACCAGACAACTGATAAACATACTTATATATTCCTAAATTACACCCAGACACAGAATAAACCATCGTGCTTATCACACAAAGTTTTATCCTGGGTGGGGATCGAACCCACGACCTCTTGCGTAGCAGTCGGATACACTCCCACCGCGCCACAGAGGCAGTCGGATATTATAAAGCTGAAGAGTTTGTTTTTTTGTTTGGTTGAACGCGATAATCTCAGGAACTACTGGTTCGAATTGAAAAATTATTTTAGTGTTGGATAGCCCATTTATCGAGGACATAATAAAATTATGTATATTTAACATCACGCTTCTACCATGGTTATGGATCTGGTTATGGATAAATTGGAAATCTCGACCATGGTCTTGGTGCTGAAGTAGTTAACGATGTAAGTGTGTAACATAAAGTGGACGAACCCGCGGGGAGAAGCTAGTAATAAATGCCTACTTACAGATACACCATTATATTTCATCAACTCTTTGATTCTATTCACGATGAAGAAATATCCATCTTCGTCGTAATACCCCACGTCTCCCGTTTTGAAGAAACCTTCGGAGTCCTTGCAGTCTGGTTGCATATTGTTCAAATATCCTGAAAGAAGGCAATTCTTTTTTAACCAGTGTGACCAGATTCAGTATTTTAATACTTTTTGAGTATATTTTAGTAAGTTTTCCAAGAGTCAGTATTTTTAAAGGTATATTGGCGGAAGCCAGTATTTTTGGGTAAAAAGTTATATTTTGGAAAAAAGTTATGGCAATACCATAGCCATGTCATAAAATTATTAAAAAAAAAACTGCGTACATTGATGTTCAGGGGAATTTCCGGATTTAGTCTATATTTCATTTTGGAGCAAAGATCAGTAAGTTACAGATAGGACATCACAGGTGGGCCCCCTAGAATTACAAATAGTATCGAATCATCTAGTGACAAAATGATTTTCTGTTCTGCACTTAAATTGGCTTCTTATTCGGGATTTTCCCTAAGTTTATATTGTACGTGTTCGTCGTAATATAAATAGAGCGCGCGATTTTTTGTTGTCATTTTACTTCATGCTATTACGCTGTTATCTGATACGCAATTCAAAATCCGGAAAACATGTCTAGTTTTTAGCAAAGTTATTTGGCTAAATGGGAACAAATTCTGGAGTTTTCTTAGTGGCTTTCACGTTATATAGATGACGAGTACGCTGCGTTTTGTAAAGCGTGCAGTGCGAAACTCCAAAGTAGGTTAGCATCTAGAAAACAACATGCAAATACTGAAAAGCATAAATCGAACTTGAACAAATATAAAGGACAGTCAAAGGTAAGCTTTAGTTTTTAGTAAAATTAGAATTACTGTACCTAAAGTCGAGAAGTTCGGAGGTACTTTATTTAGTGTATGATCTTAATGTATAATTGATTTTATGTATACCAGTGTTATGTTATGTATACCAGTGTAGAATGCTGCATACGGGCGCATATTTTCACAGATTAATATAATAAAAAGGAAACAAAGAAACAGATTCATAAACAAAAATGTATCTGCAATTTTAAAAAGCAAACAAGGTATAAAAGATGAAGGAGGCTATGTGAATTTTAACCCATCAAACAGAATGTTAAAATATAATTCTAATATTTATTGCGATGATGATGATGATGAATAAATAAAAATATGTTTTGAAAATCAGTATTTTTTTTGGTATATTTTCCCTGTGCAAGTTCAGTATTTTTTAAAAGAGCTTCGGCTTTTTTGTAAAATTTAATCTGGTCACACTGTTTTTAATGGAGCAGTCCTCGTATGTAGTAACTTTATGGGCTTGGCCATGATGAGAGACCCATAAAATTTCGTCATGTATGTCTGTTTGTATGTCCATATGAATATTGATGAAATTTGGTGAAAAGGTGTCTTGTTGTAGCCGCTACTTAGTTTAATAGCTAAATAATAAAAACAAATATTTTAAAAGGGGAGCCATAATTTTTTTTCAGCAAATATTAAGTCTTTTAAAAACATTTTAAGGTTTCTAATATTTTTTTTTGATTTGCTCCGAAAGTTGCTTAAATTCCCCCCCCTTATCTTTTGAACCGTGTTACCAAAAAATATAAAAATATCACAAAAGCCATACTAAAGTAGCGCTTAATAAATTCTTTAAACTTTAGTTATTTTCAACATGATCGGATATACCGTCATTGAGTTATTGCCGAAAAACTGCGTTTCTCAACCAAAGGGCGTAAGTGCCATGAACATACGCTCTTCCGCTGGTGCAATTATTCAAATCGGATTTTTTCAGATGTAGTGCATTTATTTGTAATAACGGCTGCGGAACCCTACACTGAGCATGGTCCGACATGCTCTTGCCGTTTTGTTTTTGTATTAAAATCATTGCTATAAACCATAAGTACCTATCTCTATACTCTATACCGTCTACACTGTGTTTATACAGGGTGTAACAGAAAGGTGTGGTCAAATTTCAGCAGCGGATAGAGTATGTTATCAGTATTACACCTACCATGGTGCCATAGCTGGTTGCATTATTATTACATAGTTAAAGGATATTCTTTTTTTCAAAATTCAGTAGTGAAAGGGGTATGGCATAAGAATTATGATATAAAATTCGATTGGATTATTATGGCATATAACTTTTTAAGTCATTTTTTTTTAATTAATAACTTTTTCATTCTTAAATAAAGAAATGAAAAAAATAATAAATATTTTTAAGGCTACTCAGATTTTGATAAAATTAAGTAGGTATGTGAACTCTGTATCGTGGACACATACCAACCCTTGAATATGACCACACTTTTCTGTTACACTCTGTATAAACCACTAACGGCCGGTCTTAATAATCTAACTATCGATGGATTTGGCTACTATTATAGAGCTATATATTTGACATAAGCTACATACAAAATATGTCATAATTCTACCTCTAGTAGACAAATCCATCGATAGTTAGATTATTAAGACCGGCCGTTAGTGGTTTATACAGAGTGTAACAGAAAGGTGTGGTCATATTCAAGGGTTGGTATGTGTCCACGATACAGAGTTCACATACCTACTTAATTTTATCAAAATCAGAGTACCCTAAAAAATATTAATTGTTTTTTTAATTCCTTTATTTATATTTTTAGTTAGATTATTGAGACCGGCCGTTAATGAAGATACGAGTATGTCGTGAGTGTGCTGGTACCTAAATGTCACGCTGGTCTATAACAGTATCAGATCTGAAAGTTACTGCACTGCGTTCCACTTAAGAGACACTAGCTGTCCCGCGCAACTTCTTATGCGTAATTTCTCCCCGTTTTTGAAACATTTCTCGTCGCTTCTCCGCTCCTATTAGTCGTAGCGCGATGTTATATAGCCTATAGCCTTCCTCGATAAATGGGCTATCCAACAAAAAAAGAATTTTTCAAATCGGACCAGTAGATCCTGAGATTAGCGCGTTTAAACAAACAAACAAACAAACAATCAAACAAACAAACTCTTCCGCTTTATAATATTAGTATAGATTAGTTCGCAAGTCTCATTTGCCCAGCTATTACACTTGCTACAATGCCCTTCAACCGAAATACAATGATGTGTGAAAGAATACAGTTGGATCAACGTAACTAGGCCGGACTGAAGTAGGCGACAAGTGGTTGCGCAGATGCATTTTTTGGAAGTAAATGGTGACAGGAAGCGGGTCCGGGGGCGGTAACTAAACCAAGAGAATTAGAGATGCGATTACGGATTACATTGTTATAATTAGTATTACTAACACATATTTTTTTGTGATTATTTTCGTAAAGAAATTGTTTTTCAAAGTTTCTTTAGTATTTACTGTAACTGTTCTAAATTTAAACTTTTATGAACTCATTTAAATAGTGTTTTTATATTTTTGAATTAAAATTTTATTAGTATTTTTAATCGATTAAACATATTTAGTCGTTTTCGTAAGTAATTTTTGGGTCGCTTCTCTATGACATGCGCGAAAGTGATAAAAACCTAACTTCAATCCGGTCAAGTTACGTTGATCGTACTGTAACTGACACTGTGGTTAGCGTTGCCAACTCAGTAGTTTTTTTACTAAATTTAGTAGTTTTTATTTTTAAACAGTAGAAATAAAAAAATTGTAGATTTTGTCAGTAGCATGGTTGGTCATCAGTATATACAAATTTTAATTTCATAACCATCACAAATCAGCATCAAAAGTTAAATACTTTATTTACTTTTCCCATTAAAGTAAAAATTAAATGTGTCATACATAAAGAGACGTATAGTTATGGTATATTAGCATTTACAGCGACATCTAGTATAAATTGTGATATAGGAAGGATTTTTTTTCTCTGCAAATACATCATCTGGGTGTTATTTATCTAAAATATGTATGTATTTAGAAATATATAAATATGTTTATCAGTTATCTGGTTTCCATAGTACAAGCTCTGCTTAGTTTGGGATCAGATAGCGTTGTGTGAGTTGTCCCAAGATATTATTATTATTATTATCATACAGATAAGCGATTACGATAAATGGAGAGCTGCGTTTAAAAATGCATCAACTCGCATGCGCGGTGGACATTTAAAACGCCCCGCGCATGCGCCTTAATGCATTTGTGAGCACACCTCTCCATTTACCATTATGACAAGATTTTGACAGTGCCGTATGGGCTTGCCGTGGACGCGGAATATAGAACGTGAATAAGTACCCTGATCTCAAACTAAGCATAGCTTGTACTATGGCAACCAGACAACTGATAAACATACTTATGGTTATATTGCTAAATACGTTCATATTGCAGTAAATAACACCCAGACACAATAAACCATCGTGTTCATCACACAAATCTCCAGCTCAGCAGTCAAGGTCACTAACCACTAGACCAACAGGGGGGTTACACAAGGTACATTCGTTCCGTGGCGAATTCGATAACGCCGTATTAATCGTTCGCAAAAAAAAAAAATGTCTATGGTCTCCACCGAAAACGTCAAATTCTATACCTATAATTCTTTTCTATAACGACATCGCTTCACTACGACAAAACTAGGAGACAGAGAGAATAGTAGGACTAGACATAAAGACAGGCTCAAATTACCACAGATAAAACTAGAACTATTTAAGAAAAATTGTTACTGTATGGCTATAAAAATATATATAACCACCTTCCACAAGACATATCAAATCTACCTATTAGACAGTTTCGCAGAGAACTGGTAAAATTGTTACAAGAAAAAATATATTACAATATCTATGAATACCTTAATGATAAATTTTAATTGCGTTTAATGTATAATTTTTAATTTAACTTTATTATTATTATTTTTCACTTAATGACATTATTCTAATTATATTAAATTACTATAATTGCATGGTTTGACATATATAATAATTGTATTTAACTAATATTAAGTATAAGAAATACCTGTACAATGTTTAAATATTTGCACGCCACAATTGGCAGAATATGCTGTAACGCCGTTTTTTATAAGACCTGTACCTCACCATGTTCTTGAAAATAAAAATATATTCTATTCTAAGGAACTTCGTTCAATCCGGGTCTCCCTTGACACCTCTCAAGTTTTTATTCTTACCTTTCACAACACTGGGTCCTTTTACAAGTATCTCTCCTTTTAGGTTGGGTCCTAGCGGCTGCTGAGTGTCAAGATCTACTACCTGAAGAAAGTATTTTTTTTGATAAATAAATATTATAATAATAACACAAACACTTATTATATCTTGTATATCCTAAGTAGCGTAGTTGTTAAGGCATCGGATTGGCTATCGAGTGGTAATGGGTTCGAATACTATAACCTATTTGTGCCCTTACCTTAATGACGAAGCCTGGGCAAATAACCCCAGAGCTGCCTGATCGAGGTCCAAACGGTGCATCAAACTCGAAACAGACGCTGCCTGCTTCAGCCATGCCATACATTTGTAAGACACTCTTGAGGTTCGGGAACCTGGCAGCAATAATATAAATTATCTTGGGACAACTCACACACAGCCATCTAATCCCAAACTAGGCAGGGCCTGTACTACGGCAACCAGAAAACTTACTGATAAACACAGGTTTATTTCTACGTATATGGTACTTATTTTATTATACCTAAATAAATATAGATAAATTACACCGAGACAAAGAATAAACAATCGTGCTCATCACACAAAAAATAACTTGAGTAGGAATCGAACCCGACCCGATCAACGACCTCTGGCTTAGCACACCTAACCACCAACAGGGTCTGTTCCCGAGTTCCTGTTTTTATTTTTCCAACATAAGTGTAAAATGCGCAGCTAAGTTTTTAGAAATGTCTTAACTACGTAATTGTAATATAGTACTTAAATTATACAGTGGTTTACACTACTTCGACTACCAACCAGAACCAGTTCTGACGAACGGCTGGCAGCCAAAGTCATTCTGTCGGCTTTCGCAAAGCATCTCTTCGTTTTGTAACTTAGAATAAAATACAACACTTTTATAAAAATCATATTTTTTTTCAAAATTACGTTATTTTCAATTTTGTTTTATAAATTTCATAATTAATAATAACTATTTTTTCTTTCTGAATTATAAGGGAACCTTAAAATAAAAAACAGGTTTATTAACGGTGATTGCCAATTAATTAAACTATAGCTCAGTTTTTAAGTGCATGTGTTTACTGTTTAATCTTAGACAAGAGTTCCCGTGATCGGTTCATTCATGTATAAAACCTCAAGAAATTCCAGTGAGTGAGACCTCCTAATTTCCCAATAAAGGTACAATAACAAAGAAAAAACATAATCCTCAATATTATGTAGGTATAGTTTTCAGTAAATAAATCTTAGTAGGTAAGACCCTGGACTCCGGACTACAAATTTTTCAAAAATGCAATTAATAATAGTTATTTAACAAAATTAACTACGAGCAGAGAGCTTATCGCTTAACGAAAGCAGCGCAAACTTTCGAACTATTGAGCTAGGGGCCGCAGCGCAATCTTACACTACTGTTTGTCGGGGTTTTAAAAGTCACAGCGCAAACAGAGAGATGCGGCGTGAACTTATAAGTCACTGCGCGTGCTGGCGAGCACAGTGCAAACTTGCAAACCATTGAATAAGCAGAGGCCACAAATCAGCTTTAAGTGTCGCTGCATGAGCAGAGCTATAAACAATCAAAGAAGCCATTGATCAAACACTACAAAAAAAAGTTGTTTAAAAAGTCAGTGCGCGACGAAAAGGACACAGTGTTGACGGGCACAGTGTAAGGTAAGAAGCCACTGCGCCCCTACCTCCAAAGTCACTGCTCAGATAGAAAGACGCAGCGCAAAAGTAAAAGCCCCTGAGCGATTAGGATAAGCTGACATACATATGCTTGGTTGATTTCTCCAAAGCGTTCGACTAGGTGAAATAGCCAACGTTGTGGAAAACATTACTGGACATGGGCACACCACAACACCTCATGCACCTGCTCAGGTAGCTCTACGAAGGGGGAACGGCTTCAGTGCAGACACATGACCAAACTGTTTCCACCTCAGTGTGGGCGTACGACAGGGATCCATAATATCACCTCGGGATAACATGGACAGATTTCCGCATCAACGTGTTCATACTTCAGGAGCTCAGAATCATGCAGATATCATCGTGTATTTTACAATTTTTTGGACATGTATCTGGGCGCCATAACGACTCTATAGAGCAGCTAGTCATACAGGGAGTAAAAAGTGAATGTTAACCAAATCACTCGGCAGGGCACCTATACGCTGGACTGACCAAGTCAAATTCGCAATAGGACGCCACGTATCTGACTGCACCAGACAGTCTGCCAACAGGTAGAGATGGCGAGAGACCGTGCCGAGGAGAGCGGTGTCCGCTTCTACCATTGTTGCGGACGTCTCTACGTAACCACGACTGCTATGCCAGGAGCGAAACGACAGAGAAGAAGAAGATCAGGAGCAGGGAGCGAGCCATAGAGCTAGTGAACACATCGTCAACTTAGAAGCAGACTAAGAAATTAAGTCACTGCGTGGACAACAAGTTCCTGCCCAAATATAGAAGCCACTGCGCGAGCATAGGGCAGCAGCGCGATCTTGGAATTCCCTGCACGAAAAGAGATACAGCGTGAACTTAGGGAGTCATTGAGAAAACATAGGCGGATGTACACAAACGGGCGACACAGAGGAAATTGCGCGAGTGGAGGACTCCAAAACATGGCATGGAGGACGGGTAGCTCGTAACTGTAATCACTGCTTGAATGGGCAGTAACAAGGCACAAAAAGTACAAAAACTGACAAACTAACTAACTTTTAAAGCCCTGCTGCGACAGATACCTACGCGGGGACATTTAAACATATAATATGTTTAAAAAAATCATCTTGCATCGAGTTTGAGGCTTCCTGTCATTACCTCGACGGCCGGTGCCCTATATTGTCCCCTCTAAAACCGAACCTGCTTAGCAATCGCGCAAAATCATCAAAGTGCGCATCCTCTGCTACCGCTGATACCGTTTTCTAAAAATCCCACTCACGCTGTGGATTTTTAAGAGGGGACTACGGCGCCCTTCCTTTTCTGTATTTCATACCCCCATTAAGTTAATAACAATATTGTACTAAGTTGTAGCGGGACTGACGCATAAATTTTATCGTCAATATTTGGTGTGTACTTAGGTATTCAAGTTCCAGGGGGGGGGGAAGCCGCCCCCCTGCCCCCCTGCGCACGCTTATGACTCCACTATAGTTATATAAACATAATTATTATACACAAGGCTCGTTTAAATACCACACGAAACTGCGTAAAAACAACATGTTTAAAATCGAAGACGATTAGTTCCTTGACAGACACGAATTATGGCAAAGCACTTCTATTTTTGATATGTCACATTACATTTGACAATAAATAACATTGTGCGACTATTCTCACCGGACGCGTAAAGAGAACCAAAGTGAACGAAGGGTGGGAAGAACGTTTTTCTGACGGAAACTACACTGCTAAATGAGTATTTGTCTTATTTTAACACATTATTTTCACGTATTTTAATTGGTGGCATTAGTAGGGATATAATGAGATAGATATATAACTTTTTTAGGATCCATCTATGCTTTAGTAATTGATCTGAGGTTTTGGAATTCCAAACTAACGTTCGTTCTATCCAAATGGACGTATATCGCGCCACGCCATGTGTGGGCAAATCAAGAAGCTTATAGTAATTGTGTCTATGGTTTATCCTTTCGTCTCGCGTGTAAAGAGACCCAGAAAAAGAGAAGTCTTTTTATGCATAGTGTCAAACCATGGTTAGGTACAAACGACACGAAAAAGAAAGACAGTCTCGTAAAACGTCAAATTTGTACTCTTTTATTTCTGTAACAAATGTATAGTGTTGATAGCAATCATAAGTATTACCTTCTAGCGTACGTCTAAATAAAAGACGTACAACCAAATGGAAGTAGTATATTTTATTCACCGCAATTGCAACGTAGGTTCCGCACAATAACACTTAAGTCTGGTACATCTCTCAATACCTAGTACATCACAATCAATTGGCAACGAATCATCATTAAACGGTATAAATAAATCTAACGAGGTTGAAAAACAACATATATTTGAAGAAAACACCGAACTACAAAGCGGCATCAGTAATATTAATCAATCAGAAAACAACATCTGCAAGCAGCTTTTTGAGACTTTGACTACTACTGAAAATAACCATAATAAGGTGCGCTCAGAACACGAAGAGAGGTCCAAGCAGAAACAAAAAGTAGTCGTACTTGCAGATCAGAGGGGCAAAAAGGTTCAAAATATTCTACAAAATCTTCTTGGTGACGAGTTCATAGTTACAGTATTTTGGAAGCCGGCAGCAAAACTTAACGGCATTACTAATTTGATAAAACAAGAAAAGATGTATTTAACCACAAACGATTACATTATATTGTTAGGGGGTGTGAATGACTGTAACCCATTTGAGTTACAAAGTGCATTAATTACAGTATGTAATACGAACGTTATAATTAGTGAGATACCCTATAATCGGCACCTTAATGCTATGAAACTTAATTACGAATTGATATTTATTTATAGCAAGTATGAGTACGTGACATATATAGACATGAACTATATTAACTTTATCCCTAAATATATTTTTTTTACTGTAATATTGTGTCGCAACCTATTATAAGATATATTATGCATCGACTATTCCATTAAACGTAGCAATTATAATAATTTGTTGAGAAATAATTGCATCAAAGTATCGAAGCTTATTGATAAGTGTACGCAAACTTATTGTGATGTGAAACAAACAAACTTGACAAATGGTGGAAGTAACAATTACTATAATCTTATATCTGACACGGAATATAGAGATGATCCACTAATTCACAGTAATGCAAATACTAACACTTTTTTTCGTAAGTGAATATCTGAATATTCTGCATCAAAACATAAATGGACTTATAAATAAATCAGACCTCTTGTGTGTACATTTAGACGACTTCAAAATAGTCAATGTAGTGTGTGTTACAGAACACAACATGACTGAAACTGACATTAATCAACTTATAATTCCAAATTACAAATTAGCTTCACAATACTGCCGGAACAATAGACATGGTGGGTCATGCATATTAATAAAAAGATGTCTTAAATTTAAGTCTATTACTGATATCAAAGGGTGTAGCATTGAAAATGTAATTGAATGTAGTGGTATAGAGCTCAAAATAATTGTTATCTGCATTTATAGACCGCCAAGAACCGATCTCAACTTCATCAATTTATTTTTCAACAAACTTAATTTTATTCTCAATAGGTTCTGTTAAAATAATAAGTATAGGATTGTCATATGTGGTGAATACAACATAGACATACTAAAAAATAGTACCATAGCAATGAGGTTTAAGGAAATAATCAATAGTTACAATTTAAAATTTGCAATTAAGGAACCAACCCGTAAAATAAGCGGTACGTGTCTGGATAATATTATACATACTCGTAATATAAAAGGATGTAAAACGGAGACTTATGAATTTGCAATATCTGATCATAACGTTCAACTTTTAAAATGCCCCATTAAACACGATTTTTCCTTAAAATATTGGTTTATTACGAGACACAACATGAAAAAATTCAAATCGTATCTTGATAGTCTGGCGTTTAGTGAAATATATCAGAGCAACAATCCAAATAATGCATTTAACTATTTCCATGATTTATTTAAACTGATTCACGATCTATGTTTCCCTATTAAAAAAATCCGCATATCGGCGATTAAAAGACCTAAATGGATTTCAAAAGGAATCAGACTCTGCTGTCGCCGTAAACGGCAACTATTATGGAAATATAGACATATGCCAAGTACTGAAAACAAATCAAATTTAAAAAACTACTCTAAAAGACTTACAAAGATAATAAAATTAACACAAAAAGTACCAAATAACTATTATATTAAAAACGCTAATAATAAATTTAGAGCTACGTGGGCAATTATTAATAAAAGTAGAAAAGTAGACCATGATAAATATATAAGGCAAATCAGAATACAAAATAAGGTTATTGATAATCCACAGGAGATAGCTGACTCATTCAATAGATATTTTATTGACCTGGTAAACTTGTCGAGTACGCATATGGATAATAAGGAAAAATATAAATTCAAATTAACCCGGAATCATTATAATTCATTATTTTTGTCACCAACGACACCAACACAAATTTTTGACATAATTAAGGAACTAAAGTCCACAAATAGCACAGGGTACGACAACATTAATTCAAAAATATTGAAATACGTCGCAAGTAGTATATCACCATTGCTTAGTATAATATTTAACTTGGTTTTAGAATTTGGTGTTTTCCCGGATAAATTAAAAATATCTATTATAAAGCCACTGTTCAAAAAACAAAACAGAGAGGACATGGAATGTTATAGACCGATTGCACTTCTACCAGTTTTCTCCAAGATTCTTGAGAAAGATATATATGTTCGCCTAAACTCGTATTTGGAGAAAAATTGTGTTTTTACCAATGCTCAACAGGGTTTTAGAAAAAATCATACCGTCAATATGGCAATCTACAAATTTTTAGATCATAAAATTAATTGTGTAGATATCAAAACGCCTGTGAGTGCAATGTATATGGACATGATCAAGGCCTTCGATTATGTTGACCATAAAATTTTGCTACGTAAGCTAGAGGCATACGGGATTCGAGGAAACGTGTTGGATTTGCTAAATTCATATTTGCATAATAGATATCAGCTAACACAAATTAGTCGAATATCGTCTAGCACTAAAACAGAATGTTTCTATTCGTCTAGTTTAAGAGAAGTTAATTACGGAGTCCCTCAGGGTAGCGTATTGGGTCCCCTGTTGTTTCTTGTGTACATAAACGACTTGCCACAGTGTACCAAGCATCCAATGATTTTATTTGCAGATGATAGCACGATAATACATAAATGTGAAGATATTGACAATTTTAATGAGGAAATTAATACTTCTTTAGCAGATATAGTGACATGGCTTAGACATAATAGTTTAATTGCAAATCTAAATTAGACAAATATGATGACATTTACAACTTGTCAAAACAAAGCTACGAGTAATTAAGGGTATGAAATTGTTTATAATGGTAAAAGAATAGAGTATCTTGATTACACAAAATTTCTAGGTCTACATATAGATAAACATCTAAGCTGGTGGGATCAGGTAGAAAGCGTATGCAAAAAATTTAAATCAATGCTCTTACGCACTTCAAATGCTACGCAAAATAGCCAGTAAACATGTAGTCCTTACAGCATATCACGGTTTCGTCAATCCTAAGATACGGAATTATATTCTGGGGAAATTCTAGTGGCAAAGATATGGTTTTTAAATCTCAAAAAAGATGTGTACGTGCGATGTGCAACTTACAACAAACTGACAGTTGTAAACCTCACTACAAGGAACTCAGAATACTTACCGCGCCTAGTCTATATATTTATGAGAGTGCCGTCTTTGTCAAAAGTAATATTAATAATTACGAAAACTGTAATAATAGGAGGTATCCACATAAACTTCGAATACCCAGCTCTCGCACTGCGCTATCTAGTAACAGCGTCATCAGTATGGCCCCGAAAATTTATAATAGGTTGCCCCTATTCGGTAAAAAAACATCACAAATATTGACTAATTTAAAAAACATTAAAACTTCATTTAATGGATAAAACTTACTATTCCGTATTAGAGTTCTTAAATGAAAAAATGGTTTGAGATGTGTGACATGGCTGGTATTAGGTAATATTTATGACATTTTATTGTTTAATTAAAATTTTGAATTTTCTTATGAATTGTTGACCTTATAGATATTATTATTACTATTTTTATGTCCAAATTGATTAATGATGTTATGTACCAAAATAATAAATTTGTACGCCTGATGCATGGCAGGGCATAGCGAAACCTACACTGTATATTAACAACTAATTGTAACCTATGTTCCACGAATAAATATGAATTGAATTGAAGTATAGTAAATGACGCAATAATTTTGTGTACATCCATTCGGAAGGCTTCCAAATTTATCGTCAGTGGCCACCTTAACTCATTGAATTTACAGATTATATAAAGTGTTGAACCTCACCTATTTTTGACCGCGTTAACTGTATCTCCAGTGGTGGGTGCACTGGATGTTATTATCCATTCCACTGAAGACACATCGTAGTTCTTCAATATTGTGGAGTTGTTAAAAGAAACCATATCTGAAGGGACCGACTGCAGTACACTAGTCTGTAAAAGAAGATATAAGAAATTAAGAATTTATTTCTTAAATATCAGAATATATAAAAGGTATATATTTCGCAGCAGGGTGGCCATATGGGCTAATAGAGGCACAATAATCGAATTAACATTGAGGTAATCGATTATAATGTGGCACGCGAATACCTCGAGCAAGGTAAAGTTCGTCATATGTCATATGTTTAAATCATTTCGATTACACAAATGTTGGGGTACAGAACCGAAAACCGTTGGGGTAAATGAGTTCTTGAGTGGAGACCGCGGCTCGGCAAACGTAGTGTAGGACGCCCTCAGGCCAGGTGGAGTGATGATCTACGATTAGTTTAATGTCGTACGGTATTCTACTGTGGGGGAATGCTGCCGACATTCAAACCATTTTTGTTTTGCAGAAGAGGGCTATTCGATCAATTTACGATCTTAGTAGTAGACACTCACTTAGAGAAAAATTTAAGGAAATCAATATCATGACTGTTGCATGTCAGTATATCTATGAAAACCTTATATATGTTCACAAAAATATTGATAGTTTCTGTAAGAAATGTGATATACATAATATTAACACGCGGAACAAACATAAACTTGTTGTACCAGCGTCAAGGTTACAAAAAGTAAACAAATCATTTCGGGGCCAATGTATACGTTTCTACAATAAAATCCCTAGCGATATTCAAAAATTAAGTCGTAATAAATTTAAGTGTACCATTAAGAAAAAATTGTGTATGAAAAGTTACTACTCAATAATTGATTATATGGAAGACAAAAACGCTTGGGATTGAACTGCTTTCTCTCACAGGCTATTAAAATGTACTTTAAGATTATATGTTTATATACATATTTACTTTGTAAGAAGTGAAGTATTGTGTTTGCTGAATACGTTTATATATACTCATTTTAGAGTTACTAATAGTATTATTATTTAGTTATCCTTATTTTATAAACGATTACACTCACCAAACACACTGGTTCATTCAGTAAAATTTATTTTTGTAAAGAAAAACTTGATGATTTTAAAAGAGTGGCACATGAGTTTCTTGGCAGCTTTTTCTGCTGCCACCTAACCTCATTTTGTTTTTTTTTTTAAACATTCATAATTTTATAAATTTTTTAGTATGTTTTAATTTGACGTTTTCAAATAATCATTAACCTGATTTTACGAAATAAAGATATTTGACTTTGACTTTGACGCAAAACGGCTGGCAGGAGCTGGATGCGAGAAGCCGAGGATAGAACAAAGTGGCGTGCAATTGGAGAGGCCTATGTCCAGCAGTGGACTGCGATAGGCTGATGATGATGATGACACAAATGCTACTACATCACTGACACAATGCTAACACTATGCACACGTGATTATAATAAGCAACAAGTCCACCAGAGGGGTGCCTTCGTGTCGACCGTTCCATTAGGACTCCCGAATGAGACTAAAACGTAGTGATTACTTTCTCTGTGAATGTGACTGACTGCAAGCGTCCCGGCATTTCAAATGTAAACGTCAAACAATGCCACGCCCTAATGGCGGCCATGTTTTAAACGAGTCAATACAACTGTCAACTACTCATAACAGATGTGAGGTCAACGGAAATCAATTAGCGATTTAATAATTCTGCGACACGGTCATCATTGATCTTCACCCGTCCCCAGGTGTATGTCTGTAACACAGAAGGTTCAGAATAAATTATTAAACCTATATTCGAATCGGGGTCCGCAATTGCGGAGCTTTCGCGTCGATCTGAACATCTGCATCCGCTTCCACCTTGGCATTTTTCCGCATACGCGGATGCAATGAATCTGCATCCGCAACATCCCTGGCTTAGACCTACCAAAAAAATATCTTTCTACTAGAAAGATACAAACGCGTGTATGCGCGACAATTTCCCCCGTTTTTGCAACATTCTTCATTGCTGCTCCACTCCTATTAGTCGTAGCGTAATTTTATATAGCCTATAGCCTTCCTCGATAAACGGGCTATCCAACAGTAAAATAATTTTCCATTTCAAACCTGAGATTATCGCGTCAAACAAACAATGAAACAAACAAACTCTTCAGCTTTATAATATTAGTATAGACTTGAGTGTTATCTTATAATTTTCTTACCTTATACTTTTGTATGGCCTCAAGCACGACCTCTTCCTTCTGGGTACTGAAATACACGATGGTGCAGCCCGCCCGTAGACACGAGAGGGTGAAGATAAGACCATAAGTGAAGTGCCACTCCCTAGTATTCAGAACTATGGCGTGACGGAATCTAGAAAGTATTTATTCATTCAATGGCAGCCTTCAATCCCGAACCAAATACCAACCTCTTCAAGCTTCAAACAAGCAACGCGTACATAGGGGGGGGGGGGGGGTCAGTGGCGAATCTTGGATTTTCGTATGGCTTGAACCGTAGGGGTGAGAGGGGGGGGGGTAATTGTAACTTAAAGTCCCCCAAAACCGTTTAACGTTGGTTTTATTATAGGTATCAAGCGTGCTCGCACATTTTTATACCTAGACTGAACCGCCCTCTCCGAAAAATATTCCTAGGTACACCAATGCAAGATCCTGAACCAGGCGCGGATCCAAGGGGCAATTGCCCCCTCAGACTGGACTGAAAGATCTTTTTTTGAGAGTTTGAGATTTTTTACACTGAACCGGTGTGGGGAGTTGGCTGGTGTACTGGTCTTGTTTAAGCCGTTTCCGAAATTCAGATTATATATATAATTATTGGAATTGGAGAGACCTATGTCCAGCGGACTGCGATAGGCTGATGATGATGATGATGATGATGATATAATTATTATATTTATACCTAGTCCGGCCCTAAATACTGTTACAAATGAAAATACATTTTTTTTTTAATGAAGTTGTGTAATATTTTGGGAAAAAGGAGTGAAAACTTCAGCCAAAGTGTATCAAGAGACAGTCTTGGATCGTGTTGTAAAACCTCTCAGCAATGCACTTTTTAAAAGTGTATCGTGGACTTTCCAGCAGGTCTCTGCACCTGGTCACAAGGTACGAACTACCCAAGCCTGGCTTGAAACCAACGTTCGGGACGTTATAAGAGCTGAAGACTGGCCCTCATCTAGCCCAGACCTCAACCCTTTAGACTACAAATTAAGGTCAGTTTTAGAGGACATGGTTTGCTCTAAACGACACAGCGACATTGAGTCTCTTAAAAAATCTCTGGAGCAAGCAGTGGCGAAATTTCCCATGGAAACAGTACGTAAATCCATAGATTCATGGCCAGACAGATTAAAGGCCTGTATAAAAGCCAAAGGTGGCCATTTTGAATAGAATATTGTTTTTATTTTTTTCTGAGACTAATAAATATGTAGGTACATATTTTTTGTAAAATAATATTATTATTTTTTTTTTTTTTTTAAATTGCATTTTCATTTGTAACAGAACTTATGGCCGGCCTAGGTATAAATATAGATACTTTACTTTTTACGTTTATTCCCGTGTCAAATTGTAATTGATAAGTATGTAACCATATATTAGTTTATTAAGCTTTTATATGTATTATTGTAATATGAAATACAGAAATATTATTATTATTTTCTCAATTGAATTTTTTTGAAGTCTTAGTCATATATTTCCCCGGTACTGACCACCAGAGCGACTCACACTTGGCTAGTTTTAAATCAAATGGTTAAATGCGTTCTCCCTTGCTCCCCCAATCCCTGGCAAAAACAAGGTCACCTTGGCGGGAACGCTTGTTTCCAACCGTCTAGAAGACGCTTTATGGAGTTAATCATAAAGTAGTATAGAAAAGAGGTCAGTGGTCACATCATTTATTATGTTCTTGTCACGCTATCCCATAACGGTATCAATTCAGCCCAAATCCTTGTTTGGCAAATATCTGAATGTCACCGTACCGCGCTCCTCATTTGAGACATTAGTTCATAATATTTTTATAGGCATTTCTTGCCAATTAATTTATAAATCCAATAATTGCATTCTTGAAAGATAGAAAACATTTAAGTCCAGACCCAGGAATCGAATCCGAGACTTCCGTGAGTCAAACCGGGGCCGGAATCGAACCACCTATCTGGACTATGTTAGTAGACCTCAAATTTCTCTATCCTTTTATGCTCGCGAGTTGGGCCCTCGCATGCGCCATTAAAAAGTAATTCGCAAGAAATGCCTATAAACATTACTATAATATTCGGCCTGCGACATCATAATTTGTGCTCATGCTCTCTGTAACGATGCTTCGTTACAAAAGCTTAATTAACACGGGAATAAACGCGTTTAAATAGCCATATATATAATCAATCCATGTGTTTGATATTATCAGTTGCAATTACATGTAGTATGTTCATTGCAATCTAAACAACTGACACAGTATTAATCAAAGTACAAACATCATCCTAAAATATCTGTGGGTACCTCTATAATATAAATAATTTATTTATTAGATCTCTGAATTGTTCTGTGCATCAAGTAGGTATTTCATACAGTATCACATAACTACCAAACATAGTTTTGCAGACACGGATGATCTTATAATCATTGCTATGATAACCAGTCAATACATTTTGATGGATAACCGTCATCAGACTCCAGACCACCTCTCAAACTTATAAAACAGTTCCACCAAACCTTCGTTCGGTTTTATAAAACATCACATAAACTGGAACAATCAATATTCCAAAACACATCTACATAGCTAGATATTAATATCCAACACATGGATTGATTATATACATATGGCTATTCACATAGCCATATAGTCCAATACCAAATAATATCAAACACATGGATTGATTATACATATGGCTATTTACATAGCCATATAGCCCCATATCTATTCGACATTTGAAATTGAAATTGCTGTCACGTACTAGAAGTCAGTGATTTGAAACCACTTACTTGTCAGGCACAACGCTTTGTGAATTCGATAATAAGTTCAAATGTGTGTAAGGTACACCCTTAGGCAGTCCAGTAGTTCCTGACGAGTAAACGATAAGGCATAAATCTGTACATCCTGAAATAAAAATAGAAATTATTATTATTTATTTTTATACCTAAGAATATAAAAAGACAACTTTCGCAGATAAGACCACTGTCGCGGGGGAAATAAATTCACGGACACCAAGTACACCCAGACTCGTAACAACAAATTGTGGATCACACAAAGTGATGTCCGGTGTGGGAATCGAACCCACGACTAATTAAATTAAGGGTAGATAGGTGGTACATTGTATTTCGATGCCCGTGACCACTTGAATTTGAATAATAATATCTTAGGACGACTCACACAACGCGATATGATCCCAAACTAAGCAGAGCTTGTATTACAGAATCCAGATAATTGATAAACATACCTACTTATATATTTCTAAATACCTAGTATAAATAACACTCAGACACAGAATGAACCATCGTGCTCATCACACAAAGTTTTATCCTGGGTGGGGATCGAACCCATGACATCTAGCTGGTTACTAACCACTAGATCAACAGTCTACGTTAAGGATGGTCAAATAAAAAAAAGTAATCGATATTTTTCAATAGTATCGATATTTGTAAAAAAAAAATACTAGCTAAATACGCAGGCGATATTATAGTGCACACATTGAGCATAAACACAATGATGACGGGATGAAAAACAGACACGACCAAAAAGAGATTAGGCGCAGGACCGAGACGTAAAACATAACAAATACCTATACAAACGTAGAACATACTTACCATCAACAGGAACAGGTAGAAACTCTTCCAAATTCACCGCAGTCTCTGTTAAAAATTCTTCGAACGATTGGAAACCATTTTGTTTTTCATTACCATACATTATATAATGTTCAATAGTGCCGACTTCCTCAAAAACAGACTTGTGAATTTCGTAAGCAGCAGGAGAACAGAACATTATCTTTGGTTTTCCAATTTTAAGACGATGGAGCAGTTGATCTATGGATGAAAAGAGAAAGGAGGGTCCATAATCACGTTCTTTTTCTGTTTATGCAGCAAGCCCGTGCGAACTGTCAAAATCTTGTCATAATTAGACAATTAATCATAGGTTTTGTGCGTGTGGTTTTGCGCGGCGGACATCTTTGAACGCGCCGCGTATGCGCCAGTTCGGAAGGGCTTGCCGCGAAAACGGATAAGAGAACGTGATTAAGGACAGAGATCTATAGACAAAAAAATGCAATTTCCATATAATATTAGTACAGTTAGTTAAGTAAAGGCGTGCGTTTAGCAGCACAGCTGCTGTGCTGTTAAACGCATGCCTTCCGTCAACGGGACGTCATGACGTCGTTGCCAAAGTAGCGATAGGTACATAAAATTACTATAGCCGCGTGTCCACCGCACATCCGTCATCGTCCCGCGAGCCGAAGTAAAATAATCTCATTCACGGTGACGCACAGTGGGACGAAAATGAGGTTTCATAGACATTGGGCTTTTTAAAAAAAAGTGTTATTTTCTGACTGGGAACCGACGCAGAACCGTTTAATAAGTCTCGAAATTGTTATAAAAACGCATCTGTAGTCGTTTGGAAGCGAAAATATTTTTTTATTTTTTTAAATGTATGGAGAAATACAGAAAATCGCACTTTATTCCGGATCCGAGAGAGTGCCCCTAATATCCTCTCGTACGAATTTTCTTTGTATTTTTTTCCATTTTTTGACATATCTCACATACCTCGGGCTCGATAGATTTTGGGCGAAAAATAATGAAATGTGTTTTTTCATTAAAAATGTATGGAGAAATACAGAAAATCTTATTTTATTCCGAATCCGAGAGAGCGCCCCTAATATCCTCTGGTACGAATATTCTTTCTATTTTTTGACATATCTCACATACCTCGGCCTTGATCGGTTTCGGTTAAAAAAAATGAAATGTATTTTCATATTATTTTTATATTTTATTCTCATTATTTTTGATGTGCAAGGTATGTAAGCTGCTGAAGGTTGTCCCGTATAGCACTTTGCGCGCCGCGACACTATCTCAGGTAACCGATACCTTGCTTTACCCGCTAATTTATAATTGTTATGTTTACCAAAGTAATTTAATCTTTTACCAATCATTAGTACATGATTAACTCTTACAATTAGAAAGGATTAACTACACGTGTTGAGTCATATAATAAAACTCGACTGGAGACGGCGATTTTCTTAGCATTTTACCTGAATCACAATACGATACCATTAGTTAATGCCGCTTTGCGGTCACTTTGATGTTTAATAGAATAAATGACAATATTGTGAGCACTTTATTGTCAAGCGGCACGTGCCGTGCAGATTACCATACCTGCGGCACGTGCCGCAGGTATGGTAATCTGCCTTAATGAGTTAATCTCGATTGCTATTGTTAATAAATTCTGGTTAATTTTGAACCGAAACTGATTTACATAAATACCGACAACACAACATTTTTCCTTTAGTTTAATTCTAACTACTTTCTGTGCAACATTAAGCGTGAAATATTTTGAAAATGGAACACTGTTCATTACTTAATAATTTGGACCTATTTGTGTTATTAAAAAAGTTCGGTAAGCTTGCAAATTATTCGATGCTGTTTGATAGCGTTGTATCACAGTTTAGTCTGAGTTTGCAAGAAGAAGATAAGGATATTCTTCAGGAATTCTGCCGAAGATTTAGTCAGAGTGCAATAAAAAGATGGAAAAGTGCTAAACACAATATGGACTCTTTCCGAAAATATTATGGTGATTGGTTAGAACAGCGCATCGAGTGGCCAACTTGTGTACTGGAAAATTTACGGCCACAAGAGTCATTTACTGAAATGGTTCTTCAAGAAACAAGTGAAGATAGTGACATTTGTTTACCCTCTACAAGTTCATCAGTTGGAACATCTTCTACTGCAGTTCGTACTTCACGTAAGCCATTTGAAGATCTTGGGCCGAAGCAGAAAACACGAAGGTTGGACTCTTCGCAAAATAAAGACCGAGAAAGCGCTGAATTAATATACGCTACAATATCTAAATTGAAACAAGAAGGCAACGATAATTTGGCAGCTGCAATAAATATTCTTACGAAAAACCCGAAAGAAGCCGAAGATCTTGTTAATCGGATGAAACAAAAGAACAGCTGTAGATTCACCCCTATAAAAGCGCTTGGTTTATTGCTATCGCTTAAACTATCTAAATGGCAGTATATGACTTTGCGAGAATCTGCTCTTCGAGAGGGTATTTCAAATTTGTATTCTTCATATTACAAAGTTCAACAAGCTAAAAAAGAGTGTTACCCTCCAAGCAATGCAATTACGGTAACAGAAGTAATGGCTAAAGTCACTCTGCAAGCACTTTTGGATATTACGGCTGCCAGAATTATTCAAAGTTTGCCTCAGGACGTAAAAGACAAATCTATGGTTATGCTGTCTAAGTGGGGATTCGATGGAGCTTCAAGCCAGAGTACTTACAAAAAAAATTCGAAGAGGAAGGTAACAGCGACGATGAAGCAATTTTTATGACAACATTGGTACCATTAAAACTCACATCTGGAAGCGAAGTTATATGGGAAAACCCGAAACCATGCTCAGCCTTATATTGCCGTCCAATACAGTTCATGTTTGTGAAGGAATCAAAAGTAGTAGTGCAGGAACACTTTGCTAAAATGGAGGACGAAATAAGGACCCTAACAACGACTGATTACAAAACAAATAAAATCAGTCATGATCTCGTGATGACCATGATCGATGGGAAGGTCTGCACCTATCTTTCAGATGCCAAATCGTCCGCGACCTGTTACTTGTGCTTAGCAAAACCCACGGAGATGAACGACCTAGAGACAGTATCGAAAAGAAAAGTGCAAACCAATCTTTTGAAATTTGGACTGTCTCCACTGCATGCACGCATTAATTGTATGGAATGCCTGCTGCATATTTCATACAGGCTCGATTTACAAACGTGGTCTGTAAGAGGAGACCACAAGCTAATATTGGAGAGAAAGAAAAAGGAAATCCAATCCAAATTCCGATCGGAATTAGGGTTATTGATTGACCACGTTAAACAAGGACCAGGGACAACAAATGATGGGAATACGGCAAGAAAGTTTTTTGAGTTGCCAGAAAAAACAGCTGCCATTACAGGCTTAGACGAAGAGCTTGTACGAAGATTTTCAGTAATTCTACAAGTAATTGCATCGGGTGAAAGCATAAATAAAGAAATATTCAAGGAATATTGCCAAAGAACTTCGGAGAGATATATCGAGCTATACCCCTGGTATTATATGTCTGCAACTGTACACAAAATTCTTATCCATGGTGCTGACATAGCTGACATCGCTATCGTTCCCATTGGAAAACTTTCCGAAGAAGCTTCGGAGGCCAGGAATAAGGATTTTCGGAGGTACAGAGAGCATCATACTCGAAAGATGACTAGGATTAATACAAACCAGGATGTTTTTAATATGATGATTCTCTCGTCCGATCCTTTTATTTCGGCAAATAGACCCGTACTCGATGCAGCACAAAAAAAAACATTAAGTGCAGAAGCCCTAGGACTTTTACTATTGGACGAAAATCAATGTGATATGGAATTTATCGATACAGATCAGATTCGGACTGATACAGAAACAGATATTGAATCTGAAGCGGATGAATAACGCAAGCTAACTAATTATAATTACATTATTTGCTGAGGGTATTTTTGTATTATATATATTGAAACATTACTTTGTAAATATTTTGTGTTATTTAATTAGAGTAGAATGTTAGATATAGATGTAGGTATATAATATTCTTTTCCCAGTAATTTTATCAATATTTTTTTATTAATTTGTATATTTGAAGTTTCCTATTAATAAAATTTTAATTTTATTTGATTATGTGTATATTTATTTATTGATTACTTTAGATAATAAATCAAATGTTGCCTAATTTTAAGCTATTTATAAGAATAAAGAACAAAAGTAATATGGAAATGCATTTCATTATTTTATTTCACCTAAAGTCCTTCGAGTGCATAAAGAGATATGCCAAAATATGGATAATAGTAATTATCGGGATTAACTGGCAGATTACCATACCTGCGGCACGTGCCGCTTGACAATAAAGTGCTCACAATATTGTCATTTATTCTATTAAACATCAAAGTGACCGCAAAGCGGCATTAACTAATGGTATCGTATTGTGATTCAGGTAAAATGCTAAGAAAATCGCCGTCTCCAGTCGAGTTTTATTATATGACTCAACACGTGTAGTTAATCCTTTCTAATTGTAAGAGTTAATCATGTACTAATGATTGGTAAAAGATTAAATTACTTTGGTAAACATAACAATTATAAATTAGCGGGTAAAGCAAGGTATCGGTTACCTGAGATAGTGTCGCGGCGCGCAAAGTGCTATACGGGACAACCTTCAGCAGCTTACATACCTTGCACATCAAAAATAATGAGAATAAAATATAAAAATAATATGAAAATACATTTCATTTTTTTTAACCGAAACCGATCAAGGCCGAGGTATGTGAGATATGTCAAAAAATAGTAAAAAATAGAAAGAATATTCGTACCAGAGGATATTAGGGGCGCTCTCTCGGATTCGGAATAAAATAAGATTTTCTGTATTTCTCCATACATTTTTAATAAAAAAACACATTTCATTATTTTTCGCCCAAAATCTATCGAGCCCGAGGTATGTGAGATATGTCAAAAAATGGAAAAAAATACAAAGAAAATTCGTACGAGAGGATATTAGGGGCACTCTCTCGGATCCGGAATAAAGTGCGATTTTCTGTATTTCTCCATACATTTAAAAAAAGAAAAAAATATTTTCGCTTCCAAACGACTACAGATGCGTTTTTATAACAATTTCGAGACTTATTAAACGGTTCTGCGTCGGTTCCGAGTCAGAAAATAACACTTTTTTTTAAAAAGCCCAATGTCTATGAAACCTCATTTTCGTCCCACTGTGTGACGTCCCGTTGACAACAAGGTTGCGGTGGACAAACGCTCTTTAACAACGTAATTGGGTAAATATTAGGTGGGCTTTTTTGAGGCCATATCCAAAACACTACTAACAACTCTACACCACGAATCGTCCTTCGATAAATAAGCGATGACCCAATTACTCCATTGGTACCCAGCCTGAAAGCCAAATAACTACGCAAAATAAAAATCATAACTGGAAAGAAGTCACAGGCAACAAGCGAGTACGGAGTCCTGATAATACTAGCGGACCTTCAAAACAAACAAAAGTCAGCACATACGGGCTCTCTCAGACGCAACCAATCCTAACAAGTAACGGCTTCGAAATGACCAACCTGAAGAAGAAAAGAGAAAAACCCATAAAGCCTCCTCCCTTTTTCTTGGAAACGGTTGAGAATATACAACCGCTCATCAACCTTCTTAATGAATGTGCCCAAGATAACTATGAACTCAAGGTTCTAAGCAATGAACGAGTTAGAATTCAGCCAAAAACGCTAGAGGTGTATAGAGAGGTGGTCAAACAAATTACTGCACAAATGAATTTCAGGCAACTAGTTTAATAATTGACGATTGGATTGGATTCACGAAAAAGTGCCGCTTGCTTAGGTAAGATTTCATTAGCAGATTATTTAGAATGTACATGGTTTCTTGCGAATAAAAATTACGTGAAACTTGCCATGCACGGTTGCACTCTCCCCATGTGACATTTGGTGAGTTTGCTCGACCTCTTCCGTAATTAATGGACTAAGGACTTTAAAAATCCATTTTATCTTCAACATCGGAATCTAAGTGTAAGTCGTGTATGTGGGGGGCGGGGGATAATATCGCTTTAGTTACCCCCAAATAATAGCTCTTTTACCCCCGCGCGGGTAAAACCTAGGACTAAGTTCTACAATGAATTAATATTTTTTGCTTTATCTAACACAGCCGTGCGGAGTTGCTGGATACCCATCGGCCGCGTCCCCGGATGGTGGATAGGGGAATGCCCCCAGATATGGGAGGTACTAGGGACATCAAATACCTAGCGCGAACCAAAACCAGTAGGCATGGGCGTGCCTTTAGTCTTGGTTGAAGATACGGCCTAAAAGATCTCACCCCTACAGAAAAGACGAATCCCTTCCTGATCCCTGTTCTTTGGAACAGAGTTCAGGCTGCCCCTCGTATTCTGGGGGAGGGCACATTTCGCTCTAATAAGAAAATCCTCAGTCAACAGATTTTCCATAAAGGAATGTTCGTGAACAGGCCTCACTCCAGTTCATTAAGTGAAATACCCGTGAAATAAAACCAATACCCAGGGTCTAAACCACAGGGAACAATAGACCGATGTCGCTTACTGCAAAAGGCAAAAAACTAGCCCTGACATCGTCCAAAGGGCCCAAAAACAGAGTAAACTCAACTATTAGCTTGAAGCACTTACTCCAACCTCTAATAGTTTTCAATCACTCAATGTTGACGAGGAAGCTTCAGAAAAGGTACACCTAAGACTCCAAAACCTCCACCACTGTTTGTTGTCAAAGTCAGTAATATCCAACCACAGACAAAAATGTTACAAGACGTAGCAAGGGAAGGCTACGAAATTAAAATCATTCCTGGCGAGTGTAAAAGTACAACCAAAAATAGCTGAAGCGTATGGTGGTATATACAACTTAAAAAAAGAAACACAGAATTCTTTACATATCAACCCAAACAGGAATGTATTTTCAGAGTTGTGCTAAAAAATATGCATCCAACAACTGATCCAGATCTACTGACATCCGCACTGGAAGAACTGCAGCACAAAGTCACAAACATTTAGAACATTAAGAACAGCCGAACGAAAAACCGCTACCAATGTTTTATATCGACTTGCAGCAAAGGCCGAATAACAAGGACATTTACAATATTAAATCCCTTTTACACTGCTGAGTAGCATTTGAAGCACCGAAACCGAAACGAGTTAACCCGCAGTGTTCCAACTACCAACTGCCAATTTTGCCATTGTGTTAAATGTGCACAATAACATTACATCTGTAAGTGCCCTAGAAAAGAAAGGTCCGATAAGGTGAAGTGCATCCTACGTAAAGGCAACCATCCTGCTAATTATAAAGGCTGTATTGTGTACAAGGAACTTCAAGGTCGCATAGCCTACGGACCTACCCAAGAACCCACATAGAATTACTAGGAAACCAAAAGATCCTCAAGAAAGCAAGACCATTAATGGCGAAAACTTGACATATGCGTCGGTTACTAATAAACCCCAAAACGACAATACTCCTACAGTAAACAATGTTTCTAAAACTGAGGCCATTCTTACAACTCTAAATGAGACCATACAAGCTGTAATGAACCAGATGTTAATAGTAACAAAAATGCTGACGGAACTCATGTCAAAACTGCCTTTTCATTCTCTTCAATAAATATTTGTATATGCAATGCTAATGGCTTGTTCAAACACTCAAATGAGTTAAACTTTTTCTTAAAAACCTACTGACCTACGATCATGCTCGTATCAGAAACTCACTTTGAGCGTCTTCAAACTGCCAGGCTACACTCTGTATCATACCGTACACCCTCGTGACAGGGCGCATGGGGGCTTTGCGATACTTATCAGAAGCAACATTCAGCACTACCACCCTGGAAATTACTGCAAGGAACATATTCAAGCCACTAATGTAGTAGTAAAAGACTGGTTTGGAGACTTCACCGTCTCCGCCTTGTACTATCCTCCTAGACATAACATAAAAGAATCAGACTTCAGCGAATACTTCGCAACACTGGGTAACCGCTTCATAGCTGGGGGTGACTACAACGCCAAGCATACTTACTGGGGGTTCAGGCTTACTTTAACAAGAGGTTTAGAGCTCTTTAAATGCATCCACAACAACAACCTAGGCGTAATCTCCACAGGACAACCAACATACTAGCCTACAGACAAAGGAAGAATTCCCGATTGCATAGATTTCTGTGTTACCAAAGGAATACCAAGAAGTAACGTAAACTGCAGAAGCTGCTACGACCTGTCTTCTGATCACTCTCCAGTCCTACTGTAATTTAACGCCTGGGTCGTAGAAAGAGATAAAAAGTGCTCTCTACACAGTAATAATACTGACTGGTACAAATTAAAAGACCTCACTAACTGAGCGCTTAGGACGTCGATTCGCCTGAAGTCTGAAACTGACATTATTGAAGCAGTTGAATATTTCAACACCACTGTCCAAACGGCTTCCTGGACCTCTACTCCAGATTCCAACAAATATAAGGCTAACTACTATATAGCCAAAAATATTCGAGACAAGATAGCCCAAAAAAGGAGGATCCGTAAACTATGGCAATTAACGAGGTGCCCAAAACTGAAAACGCGTCTAAATAGCGCCACCAGAGAAATAAAGCGTATCCTCAAAAATGACCGCAACGACAGTTTCGAATCTCATTTAAGGACACTAGATGCCAAATCTTCTTCCGATTATTCTCTGTGGAATGCTATTAAGAAGTTAAAACATCCAACAACAATGTTATCGCCGCTGAGGAAAACCGTCAACAGCTGGGCTCGGAGCGCTACTGAAAAAGCTAAAACCTCTCAGAGCACCTCGAAAAAGTCTTTAAACCTCATAATTATGAAGGACCAATACATCACCAAAAGGAAGAACTCGAATTACTGCAGAGAGACGCTGACAGCGCAAGAAACGATCCACCCCTAAAGTTTACAAAACACGAAGTCCTTAAAGTTATAAGAAAGTCGAACCCAATAAAATCTCCAGGGTACGATCTGATAACAAACTGAATGCTGCAAGAACTGCCAGACTCTGGAATTGTTTTTCTTACGTCACTCTTCAATGCCATAAACCGCCTAAGATTTTCCCTCCTCAATGGAAGGTAGCCCAGATCATGATGATACCTAAGCCAGATAAATCGCCTGAAGATCCCAAGTCCTACAGACCAATTAGCTTGCTGCCTATTGCATCAAAAACATACGAAACGTTACTGCTGTCCCGAATGATGCCAACCATCATAGGAAAAAATATAATTCCTGACCACCAATTTTGTTTCCGGTGTAAACACTACACGGTAGACCAGGTGCATAGACTTATAAATCAAAACCAAGTCTTATGAGACAAAAAATACTGCGCAAGTACATTCCTTGATATTTCTCAAGCATTTGACCGCGTCTGGCACGAAGGACTAGTCTATAAAATCAGGACCGCATTTACCGAGAATATGTCTAACCTAATTGAGTCCTTTGTTACAAAACGCCACTTCTTTGTCAAGAGTGGAGATGAATGCTCTCGTCTATACCCGATTAATGCTGGGGTCCCACAGGGCCGCAAATTACAGCTCTCACTCGAGAACAAGGTTCTACTGTATAAAGCTACACTGAAACCCATATGGACGTACGGGATCCAACTCTGGGGAACAGCCTCTCAATCAAATATAGAGATCATACAAAGATTTCAAAATAAAATCCTCCGCATTGTAACTAATGCTCCATGGTATGTTCCCAATGATCTACTCCACCACGACCTGAAGGTTTCTACTGTGAAGCAAGAAATTGCCAACCTCACAAAATCATACAGAGACAGGATCCAAAAACATCCAAACATTATAGCAAAAACGCTAATGGACGATGGTCACGAAAGACGCAGACTTAAACGCAGAATACCCCAGGATCAACTGTGTGCCATAACAGCTAACTAAGCCAGCTGTCAATAATATCGCATAAGCCAGACATACTTTTCAAAAAAAAAAAATCTAACTCCAGCTGACCCGCGCAATTACGTCTACGTAAATTTTCTCCGTTTTTGCAACATATTTCATTGCTGCTCCACTCCTATTGATCATAACGTGATGTTATATAGCTTATAGCCTTGCTCAATAGATCGGCTATCCAACAGTGAAAGATTTTTTAATTCGGTTCCTGAGATTACCGCGTTCAAACAAACAAACAAATTCTTCAGCTTTATAATATTAGTATAGATTACATACAAAAGACATCAACGCGTTCACTTTATATGATGTTTTTTACCCGATTACCAATGTGACTAGATTTAAATTGAACATTATGCTAGCTGCTCGCCTAAATTCTGCTAATGAATAAAATCATAATTTGTTAATTCTAATTTTCTGTGGTGTCCATATTTTTATACGAAACCGCCGAGCTTTAAGCGTCTTAACATATTTTGTGTTGGCGTAAAATCTACCATTTTAGGACCTACCATTTTTAAATTTGTTCCGACGGTCAGCTTTTATATAGTTACGAAAATAGGCATTGCGAAATCGACCAAGTGTGGTTACTTTTTAGTTCCATTTTCATTAAGAAATTTTTGAAATCTTTTAGTGCCCATTTGTGTGGGATCAGAACTTCTCCTGATTCTAATAGACCGCTACTGCTTTATCATTTAAGCTCCTATACTCGGAGTCAATTACGTATAACTTAAACGTCAGATTCGTAAACCAAATTTGGAAATGATTCACAAACAGTTTTTGATTACCTAAGTGAAAATGTTTAATCCTGCTAATCTGCAAGGGTTTTATATAATTCTGCCAAAAACTGATATCTTTTCAGATCAGCGACATAATCTGCTAGATCCTAAATTAGGAATCTAATTCTGCTAAAATCGCAGAATTCTGCTAAATTTAGTCACACTGCCGATTACGTCAAAGCCAAAAAAAGGGTTATGATTTTTTTTTTTCCTCTAAAACAAAGATAACTAGCAATGTGGGATTGAGTCCCACATTACTAGCAATCTTGTTAACCCCTCCAGCTAAGCTCAGGCTTGTGTTAGGAGTGGGTTCACGTCGGTAGTATAATGGGTAGGATTTGAACCCGCGACCTCACGATTGCGAGACCGATGCTTTAGCCATTAGGCTACTGCCGCTTCAATTTGTATTTAGCTATGTTATAGAATGTAGAGGGATTTGGGGATTCAACCCTCCTCGCCCGTAATGGTAACAAAATAGGTACACAGTATATATTTTTTCAGTCAAAAACCCACGTGTAACCTAAAACACCCCTTCGAAATTAGAGTAAACCCCGTGGCACGTGTACTTAGGCGGTATCGGGTCAAATTATTTGCATCTCCCCCCCCCCTCCCCACCACCACCGCTATACATACACCTCACACTTAAGGGATAGATTACGCGAAGCAGGGTTCGACTCTGTCAAAAAATTTTATATAGAAAACTTATAATTAAGAGCTAAGGCTTAAAAAAATCAGTTTTATATAAAATTAATAACTGTAATGCATCGATTATGACTTTGGAACTCATTGCAATCTTAGAGGCTGTGCATAGTATTCGGGATTTAAACGACGGTAGAGTTGTAATCTTTACAGATAGTAAGAGTGCCCTCCAACATATAGCTCGATGCGCCTCTGCTTCCAGAGGTGCACCGATAGCTTATAGAATTTTAAAGCAAATTCTTGAGTTAAAAATTAGAGGTAAAGACCTAAGATTGCAATGGGTTCCATCTCATATCGGATTAACCGGTAACGAGGAGGCTGACAAATTAGCGAAGTTGGCAATTACAGAGGGTGTTGAATATCAAACAAAATTATTTTACTGTGAATATCTTAGTGAAATTAAAAAAAAAATAGCAGATAGATTTAACGAATATTTCGATCAAAGAAGTCAAGAGAAAGGCATCTGGTTCAAAACCATTCAATGTCAACCTCCTCGAATACCTTGGTTTATGTATTTAAAAGTAAGCAGAAAGATTGTAGTCGTAGCGCATAGACTGCGCTCAGGACATTATCCTTCTAGAAAATTTGGTCATCTAATGAAAAAAATTGAGTCGCCAAACTGTGAAATATGCGGAGTACTAGACGATGTCCAACATCTACTAAAAGATTGTAGAAAATACCAGAGTCAGCGGGAGTCATTAGTGCGAGAATTCAATTTAAATATGATGGATATGGGCGTATTCGCAACTGTTTTGGCAAACCCTACATCAGATGCTGCATTATCAGTATATAAGATGTTCGCGTATTCCTGATTCCCTAAGATTCATATTATTATTTGTACTGAATGTATAGGTTAAGCCTTACGGGGCTGACATGTTCCTAGAATAAAAGCCCCAAAAATAAAAGATTATAAAAAAAATAAAAAATAAAAAATATAATTAAGAGCATGATTTATTCTGCATTACGAATAAACGTCATTCGTTTCTTCCTTTTGATATCAGAATTAATATTTTATATTTAATCAGTCATTCCAAGTACTTTGGCCAATATATAGTTTTTACCTTTGTTGAAAGTAGATGCTCCTACTATATTGTATCCACTAAGGCTGATTTTGGTTTACCTTTTTATAATACAATTTGCATCAGTCCTTTAACATGGTGTATAGTATATTAGTCGCAGCACCTTAACCCCATATCAAGTTTAAAACATTCAAACATTGTAAAATTGGCAATTTGAAAAGAGTGGCCGGGAGTTTTTATAGCCAGGTTCTTTTCTCGGGCTTTACCTATTGTTTGCGAACTTGGCATTACATGTACATGTAGAATCCCGACGTATCACAAGAGTTGTTTTGCATCAGTGAATATATTTTTTTAATTTTATATATTAGGACTAGGGATGTTACGAAGGTGGTTTTATCGGAACCGAAGTCGGAGTCGAAGTTTTTAAATTTGGTGTGTCGGAGTCGGAATCGGAGTCGGAGGTGGTGGGCGAAGACAAGTATGTTGAGATAAGTCTTAGGATAATAAGATAAAAAAGAAACATCATTTCATTATTCATATTAAATGTGTGATGGAAAAATTTCCATTATTCATTTTAAATGTGTGAAGGAAAAATTTGCTTGGGTGGGTCTCGAAACCACGACCATTAAGAATCAGTTCCAGTTTTGCCTTCGTACTTTTAAAATTTATACAAATTAGCATAAAGGAGTGGCCGCCGCACGCTAGATACCTTCGATTTAAAAGTATCGAAGACGAAGTCGGATTCGGAGGTGTAAATCAATCAGAAGTTCCGACTTTCGGGGTCGGCATTGAAGCTACGTAAAGCACATACGTCGTGTGACTAGTCTAAGAGTTCTTCTAGTAGATGATAAAAAGAAATTAACACTTTCGCGGACGGTCCCAGTTTAAATTGTGTTCTAGAATGACATAATAAATTTTCATACAAAAATATTTGACGTATCGATACGTTCTATTATGTTTTATTAGATAAATAAAATACAACATGACGTTAAAGTTTTATCACGTCAAGGTCTGCATATGTTTCGTCACTAATAGTTTAACTTATTTTTAAAATGGTAAAAATGTAAGTGTACGTGACAGTAAGGTTTAGAGTGGTCGATTCGTTGTTACACAAGGTACATTGAAACGAATTTTCGCCTTTAAATTCCCTATTCGGCCGTAAATAATATTCTATTTTTGAAAGTGATTGTACGTTCAAGAACTGAATATTAATGGTTGTGTGTAGGAGGGCGAGGCGGGCGGCCGTGTCATTGTATGCATAGCACTAATGGACACAGGTCACCAGGCGCGTGCGCTTCATACAAGCAAATAAGCACTGCATACCCTAGCCCGCTAGCCTATCTAAATCTATTAAATTAAATAGTACAAATTGAATATAATAATAAATAGGTACGCTAAAAAATTATCAGATAGAATAAAAACTTGTGCCAATGCCATCTATTGGTCCTTGAGCGAACTACTAAACAAACAGCAAAACATCGACCGCGGAACTTTTTTTTGTGTGTGTGCGTAAATTGTGCACACACGCGCAAATTAATACACCGGCAATAAGCAGTGCTTCCAAGATAAGCCGACCGATTTAAGTAATTGTCAAAAACAGCATATTTGTTGTTTATTATAGGCCTATTATTTCATACAGCATAACATCACGCCATTTTTTAAATTAATGTTTCACACAGAGCTGTCGAGTGAATTTGAGCGCAGTGATTGATATCAAATTAATTAGTTAATTTACTGGAATTACTGTGAATTATGGAAAATTATAGCTGTGAGATCTGTGCTGGTGAAGTGTGTTTAAATAAATTAAAAACTCGTGTTTTCTCGACGTTGTCTTTTGATAAAAAACATAAAATCATTGTTAGGGGACGTTGTATTCGCGATTTGGATTTAACTCAAAAAAAAGGTAATTCCACACGTTCTTTTAATAAAAAGTATTAAGATAATTATAACTGGCTAACGGGCTGTGTACATACAAATAAATTATTTTGTTTTCCTTGTTTATAATATTCAAAACAAGATAAAAATAATGTTTGGACCTATAACGGATATTCAGATTTAAATAATTTTCACAAAGCTGCTGCTAAACACGATTTGTCGGAAAAACATATAGATTCTTGTTTAAAGTTCCAAACTTTTGGTAAAGGTAGAATAGAGTCTAGTTTGAATAGACAGTTCAAATTAGACATTGAACAGCACAACGCAAAAGTTGATAGGAATAGAAATATTTTTAAACGGTTGATTGACGTAGTTTGCTTTCTCGGTAAACAAGAATTAGCTTTTCGTGGCCATGACGAACACGCTTCATCATTTAATAATGGTATTTTTTTGGAACTTGTAGATTTGTTAGCTAAATATGACGGTAATTTAGAAACTCATTTACAATCGACATCTGGTAGCTCATTCACGGGGTTATCGAATAGAACTCAAAATGATCTAATTTCTAGCGTCGCGTCTGTAATGTATGATGAGATAAAGAAAGAAATAACGCAAACCGATTTTGTTGCTGTTATGGTTGACGAAACCTCAGACGTCAGCGGTCGCGAACAGTTAGTTCTTGTTTTAAGATATTTTCGCGACTCAGAAATAATAGATCGATTTATAAAATATATTGATGTTAGTTCTGATCGGACAGCTGTCACTTTAAGCTCGATTATTATCAATGTTTTAGAGGAATTTAATTGCCTAAATAAAGTAGTTGCTCAAACTTACGAAGGGGCATCAGTTTTATCTTCTGAGATTAATGGAGTTCAAAGTATAATAAGACAAAAATGCCCACTCGCGACGTATGTTTGGTGTTCAGCACATGTACTTAATCTTGTTCTTTCCAAGTCTTTCGAAAGAGTTTCGGAAACTAAGCGTTTTTTCAGTACTGTTCGATCATTAGCAAACTTTTTTCATACTAGTACAAAAAGAACCGCGCAATATAACGAATATGCTCAAATGCGTAAATTACCTCGTGTTGCCGAAACAAGGTGGAGTTACCACTCACGAACGATTAATGTTATTGCTACACAACTTCATAATTTGATAGGTATGTTTGACCATATGCAGGAAAATGAAGAAAAATGGGACGGAGAAACATTAACACTAGTTTCTGGTTTTATAAATAATTTAAAAGAATTCTAATTTAATTTTTTTCTTTACACATTTTCAGAAATATTTTCCGAGACAGACATGTTGTATGAAATATTACAGAAAAAAACTAGTGATATTGTTTATAGTGTCAAAAAAATTAATGAGTTCGAAAATTTTATGGAACAATACCGAACAAAATTTGATGTCAAGTATAACTATACATTAGAATCAAATTGCGATAGACCGAAAAAAAAACGCAGTGTTGACAATGTTCAACAATATTACAGGCGCGTGTTTTACGAGATTATTGACAATGTCTTGAACGAGTGTCGTAGTCGTTATAAAAATTTAAAAGACCTTAAGTTTTTCAACCTACTTTCGTATGAATTTTATGCTTTGTATTGTAATAATTTTCCAGAACAATCGGTCGTCGAACTCATTAATTCGCATGAACATTCCTTTAACGCGGATCGCCTTAGGAATGAGCTCCGATGCGTTTATAAATCAGACGAATTAGAAACGTTACGAATATTTGATCTTATTCAAAATTTACATACATACAATTTAACAGCCTTATTTCCTGAAGTTTACAAATTAGCAAAATTAATAGTTACGATTCCAGTGAGTAGTGCATCGGCTGAACGATCATTTTCTTCCTTAATAAAAACTTTTTAACAAAAAATATTACCGACTTCAAAAATAAATACAAGGCAACTAAAAAGCAAAAAATAATATACATAGAATAACAAAAACAAATTAAACATTTTGAAGTTGGTGCCATGAAATAGTAGTCTTTATGTTTTATTCGGCACCAACTTCAAAATGTTTAATTTGTTTTTGTTATTCTATGTATATTATTTTTTGCTTTTTAGTTGCCTTGTATTTATTTTTGAAGTCGGTAATATTTTTTGTTAAAAAGTTTTTATTTCTCACTTTTTAGTGGGTTGGTTTATAATTCACTTAAGTTACAATAGGCTTATGTCATCTGCTCAAATCCTTTTACGAAATATTGCTTGCCCCGATGCAGGGCCGTTAATTGTTGAGGAGTTCACTATCAGCTTTATTACATTGTATAATAGTAGTGTATCGAGATTAAAGTGCTACTCAATACCATATTAAAGTACTTAATTGAATCGCAAACTGTGAAATATTGAATAGGTCTGCTCGTAATTTTTGGTCTTCATCATCAGTTCCACTTCACCAATTGGTGTTTTTTAAGAGTAAATGCACGAATCACTATGAAATATACCTAAATCACTGTAGGTGTGCTTTTAATATTTTAAGAGTTCCCTCGATTTCTCCAGGATCCCATTATCAGATCGTAATCTGGGGACAATGGGACCAACTTGGAAGTATACCCTTTCAAACACAAAAAGAATTTTTAAAATCGGTCCAGCCGTCTTTGCGTAATCGGTGAACAAACATACAAAAAAAAAAAAAAAAAAACATACAGACGAATTGAGAACCTCCTCCTTTTTGAAGTCGGTTGAAAAGAATCCATACTTATTTACGAAACACACAGGGCCAAAGCAGACTCACAGATTTGTCAATGATTTCAATTGAAAAAGAACTTTTAATGATTTTAAAACGATCTTGTAACTTTTACGACGACGTTTTACGCGCGTTGATTTGATTTATAAATATTAAAATAATATGTACCTACCTATAGTCAAGTATGTAAATAATTTTGTTCATTTATTTTTGCTTATTTGCCCTAAAAACACTCAACATCTCACGGCCTTGTAATACCTACAAGGCCACTTTGAATATCATTTAGGTGACTTGTTTTTATAATCAGTCATTTATTTGGGTATTCATGGTGGCCACACCCAAGCACAAGCATCAATGGCGCCATGTCGAAAAGTCGCTGAATTGAAATTGGTAAGGTGTTTATTTATTTATGGTACACTGGTAGTTTCCGTTTCCATAAGAATATCGGGATAATAAGTAGCCTATGTGTTAATTCAAGCCTCCAGCTATCTACATACCAAGTTTCATTGCAATCGGTTTAGTAGTTTTTGCGTGAAAGAGTAACAAACATCTATCCATCCATCCAAACTTTCACATTTATAATATTAGTATAGATAGATAAATATAGGTGCACACAAAAACATTTGTAGATGAAATGTACGAACGCGAGCTTAACTCAATGAGTTCTTCCTCGTAGGGGTTTCGGGTAGGGCATGCATACCCTATCCGAAATCTTTGTGTACGCCCCTGCAGGTCAGCAGGATTCAATCTAGCCATTTAGCCGCTCCTGGCAATATTTTCGCCATAAGTAGCTCGCGCGATGCCCCCCCCCCCCCCCCTATCGTGCGAGGTACTTACGGGGTGCAAATCCTGTCACCCGATACCGCCTCAGTACCTCGCGCTGCTGCGCTTCGCACCCTCGACTATGTCGCCCCTATTTTTTGCCGTTCTGGTCATTTGAAATTATAACGTGTGATTTGCCAAGACCGCCTCTCCACCACGTGACATAAACACCACGTAATTAAGGGACTTTTCTTAACTAGACATTTGGTTCCCCCCCGTCAAGAACATGAGGTTCCATGTGATAAAAGGTTCGCTGGATGTTTTACTTTCTTAATACTTTGGAACCCCTGATATTATTAACTAGCTGTCCCGCGCAACTTCGTCTGCGTAAATTTTCCCCGTTTTTGCAACATTTCTCATTGCTGGTCCGCTCCTATTGGTCATGGCTTGATGTTATATAGCCTATAGCCTTCCTCGATAAATGGGCTATCCAACAGTGAAAGATTTTTTCAATTCGGATCAGTACTTTCTGAGATTACCGCGTTCAAACAAACACACAAACTCTTCAGCTTTATAATATTAGTATAGATAGGTGCGGATCCAAGGGGGGAAATAGGGACAACTGCCTCCCTCCCACACACTCAGCTGAAAGGCCATTTTGTTTGACACTGTACCGTTGTGTTTTGACAGGCAATTGCCACCCACTACCGCCGAAGGGCCAGGGTAGTGGCTGGTGTATCGGTGTTGAATCAATAGAACTCACGCCTTGTCATATGTTGTCTGAACAAAGTTCTGGATCCGCGCCTGATTATTATTAATCAACTTACGGGACCCATAACTCCAGTCCATGGGAGAAAAAGTAGCTCCTGCGCAAATAATACCAATGATTGTCGGTAATATTTCGAAATGCTTCTCGCAGCAAATGCTTATCACATCTCCCTTTTTAACACCCATACGTGTGAGCGATAGAGCGACATCAGCTGTTTTCTGTGCAAGTTCTTCGTACGTGACGCTTTCATTCGTTTCAGCGTTGATCTGTAAAACAATGAGGTGTTTTTATAGTGAAAATACTAGATTACACACGCAATTTCGTTTACTTCAATTTTCCTAGTTTTTGCAATTCATATAATAATACTTAAAACAAACAAATAATACAAACAACTGTCTCAAGATATTAAAAAAAATATATATTAAAAAAAAAACTTATTTATTAAAGAAAAAATGAACAACCTTCAAGGAAAAAAAAAAATTAAGCACCGGATGCAAATTTCGCTGACTCAGTCACTCCTTTGTTTTAATTTACATCTCTGGTGTTTCATAAGCTAAGACAATGTTTTATACCTTTTTACCTTCCCAGGAAAATAAGCAGTCGATTATCTAAAACCCCATCTAAATCGGAACACTAGCTTTCGACAAAATCGTGAACATACATACATACATACATACGGGTCAAACAGAGAACCAACTTTTTGAAGGCGGTTAAAAACCATTAAAATCGGATGTTTGAAGTCTGGAAGGAATTCGTAACATAGGTAAAATTTGAGATAATCATAATAATTATAATAAAAAATGATTTATTCACTTAGGAAGCAAAATACTACACTTGTGAAAAGTCGAAAGGAAAAACTCGTGGCCACTCTTTTCAAATTGTCAATATTTACAATGTTTCTCTGTTTATAAACTGAATATGCAGGTAAGGAGCAGCGGCCACCATTATATTAGAGGAGTGATGCAAAAAAAGAGGTCAATAATATTAGAAGAGTACACGAGATTGAATTTATCAGCCTCAATGGGCACAGCATAGTAGGAGCAAAAATCCACTTACGATGTAAAAACTTTATGTGCATAAATATTGGTCAATTTACAGCTACTTAATGAATAAGTATACATGTTTTGCGAAAGAAAGAAGAGAATGGCCGTAATTTATCACGCAGAATCTTTACTTACAAATTAAGAGAGCTAGAAGTAACAAAATTCTAATTGCGAAATTAATAATTCTGGGGTGCCGCAAGGTAGTGTTCTGGGTCCCCTACTATTTCTTTGGTATGTTAATCACTACCAGATGTAACTACATATACTACAGGCCCTCTGTTTGCGGATGACATTTCAGTAATTATTACATCTAACAATCGGCGGGAGACCGTTGCTAACATTGCCTTCATTTCGTGGTCGACGGTTGAGATTACAAGTGTACCTTGACATGTATACTCAAGATCGATATGCCCCCTAAAACATATCTGCGCTTCTGATAAAATCGAGTAATAGTCTCCCAATAGTATTGTTTTTAAACTAAGAATATAATAAAAGAAGTCAGGATATAATCGCATGAAATATTTAAGATACTAGACTTATTTACCCGACGTTTCGATCGAATTGCATCAATCGTGGTCACGGGTCGACTTATGATTACCTAAGTATAAATATTTTACGCGATTAAGTCCCGTTAATATTCTTATTCAAATAAATATCTTTGGACAACTTCCACAACGTCATCTGATCCCAAAGTAAGCAGAGCTTGTACTATGGCAACCAGACAACTGATAAACATACTTATATATTTCTAAATACATACATATTATAGATAAATAACACCCGGACATAGATTAATGATATAAATACTTACCAAAGCTGTAATATGTTTATTTTCCAACATTTTATCAAATATCTCTTTGCCGTAATGCAAGTGAGCATGTACTTCATTCTTTTCATCGCCATATTTATAAAGAGGATTCTTCAACATCTTGATTTGTTAGAACAGTTGTTATTTCTATAAGAACAAGATAACAAGATTTATTTAAAAACCCCAAAAAGTGAAACCAAGTTCATTCTTTTCATCGCCATATTTATAAAGAGGATTCTTTAACATCTTGATTTGTTAGATCAGTTGTTATTACTATAAGAACAAGATAACAAGATTTATCAGAACAAAATAACAAGATTTATTATAAAACCCCAAAAAGTGAAACCAAGTTCATTCTTTTCATCTTGATTTATAAGAACAAAATAACCAGATTTATTTAAAAACCCCAAAAAGTGAAACCAAGTTCATTCTTTTCATCGCCATATTAATAAAGAAGATTCTTCAACATCTTGATTTGTTAGAACAGTTGTTATTTCTATAAGAACAATTAAAAACCCCAAAAAGTGAAACCATGTTGAATCTTCAAAACAAATGAAACGATTTTTATATGTATTTTTTTTTAAATAAGATAACTAGTTATGTACTCGTAGGATTGTGTAGCAATTCTGTTAACCCCTCCAGCTAATCTCAATGGCTTGTGTTAAGAGTGGGTTCAGTGTTGGGCGCACAGACCAACAACATTTTTTTTTGCCATTTACTGTCAGTTTATGTAAGGAGGTTAGAATATTAGTTGTCTGGTAGGAAGGAGGGTAAATTAAAATACCGTCCTTATTACTGCAGGCGTTAGTTGTAACACGGGTAATAAAAGTTGCCCATCTTACTACCAGTAGTAAGGTGGGTAACGAAGGCCCAACCCAACTGGCCAGTAATTAAAACTAGCAAGAAGCGGTGCTTTAGGAGGCTCGCGAAGTTTTCTACCAAGTAATAATTTACGACAGTTGTTTAAAGAGAATTAGCTTTTAGTCCCATTTTTTAAATATGTGTATACTAATATTATAAATGTGAAATATGCTAATATTATAAATGTGAAAGTAGCTCTGTCTGTCTGTTATGCTTTCACGCTCAAACAGCTAAACCGATTTAGATGAAATTTGGTATGGAGATAGTTTGATGCCCGGGGAAGGACAGAGGATTGTTTTTAACGCGATAACCGACATCTACGCGGGCGGAGCCGCGGACAATAGCTAGTAAAGTAATATTTCTTAAATAGATAACACATCTAGATATAAACATAAATTACTATATCAAATCCCAAACCTGAAAGTGTGATAGTTTCTCAGTAAATGGTACCTCAAAAGTACGTTGTAGAATAGTGTTAGGGCTCGCTTCGTTCGCCCTGATTGCAAAGTTATTATCACTTATTGAAAAAAATTAATAATTATTAACTGTTGATAACTAACAACTGTATCGAACCACTTGTAGTAAAACAATGGTCATTAGTAAAACTAGTATATATAACCTGTTTTTTCTGTTTCCTGATATCATCTGTTGGTTCAGTGGCGTAGCGTTGGTGTTCGCCGCACGGGGCTGGCCGGAATATTTATCCTAATATATTTATTTTCAAATTGAATGGATCTTAATAGCAAACTTTACAGGTACCTATTGCAAATACTTTTTTACTTTTTTATAAGACGACTCCCGCAGTAGGGTACAAGCCCTGTGTCGCGGGGGACTTTACAAACATACAAGTCACGGACACAAAGTACACCCAGACTCGGAACAACAATTTGTGGATCACACAAAGTGGTGTCCCGTGTGGGAATCGAACCCACGACCTCTTGCGTAGCAGTCGGACACACTCCCACCGCGCCACAGAGGCAGAGAGAAATAAAGTATAACTAGGTATAGTAGAGAGCCTAACCTGATTGAACTAAAAGAAAGAACAGGTTATACTCTGACTCTGTCACCAAAATTAACGTAACACACCTTACGTGGGGCTGTGGGGGGGCGAACCGGGTCATCTTCCCCGCCCGCGACATTCCGTGGCGTGGCGCCCCATGTGTCATCATCATATTGGGTGCAAACCCCACACTGCCTCCACCGTCTTCGCCGGACGGTGGGGTGTTCGTCAGGAATTTTCCCGCCAAACTAAGAAAAGGGTAGTACTAATCATTAGACACATAATCAGACACACATTTGGTATTAGGAAGTAAAAGTCGATTAAGTACCTACCTTACACTGCTCTCTGCATCACCCTAAGGTTGACTGGTAGATAATGCTTAAGGCATTAAGTCCGCCTTAAAAAAGAAATAACAATAAAACGGAACTATTGAACCAATACAGAACATAAAATCATATTATTAACGCAGTCTAATAGTATAATATTTTAATTATAAGTAAGAAGTTGTTTTTATATATTTTGGTCTGCTGTCAAACATTCGCTTGTTCAAAGATTTTTTTAATAATTTCGTGAATATTCACTTAGAAACCGAAATAGCCTGTACTTTAATACATAGATAATTTACAAAAAGTAACTCTCACTATCTCTCACTCTGATTTGGAATTATAAAAAAAAACTGGCCAAGTGCAAGTGAAACTCGCGCAATGAGGGTTCCGTACTAACTTATATTTTATATATATACGCCACTGTATCAACTCAACTCTAGCTTATCCATATGGCCAGTCGATTTACACACTATACCTAGACTTTCTTTCAAAGTTGTAGGCTGTGTAGTTTCAGAAAGGGAGGGTGCCGATTTTTATGAACTTTCTTAAATAATAATTGTTTTTATGTTACACTATACCGTTTTCATAACTATTTTTCAAATTTTTTGTTTTACCCCTAAAACTCCGGCCTCATATTCAAAAGTCAGACTTCTAATAGATTTTCCTGTAATCTATAGATTAAGACCTATCTTTTATATTTTTTCCAAAATATTAGGCTCAGTAGCTTCAGAGGTAAGGGTGGTGAATGGTCTATTTTCGTGGTTTTTTAAAATAACTTTTAAACTAATTATTTTTAAATTATAATAAACAACAAGCCCTTTTATTTGATATGTTACACAACATAGTTTGCGAAACTTTTTTTTAAATTTCCAAATTTGCCCCTCAAAAATTGCTCTCATGTTCCAAATTCTACTATTTACGTTATGCGTCCGTGTTTGGGTCACATAAACACATATATGTACCAAATATGAACCTAATCGGTCCAGTAGATTCGGTGCAAATTAGCTGTGACTGACGGACAGAGAGAAACACGAGTGATATTCCGTTTTTTTCTTTTAAGGTACGGAGCCCTAAAAATCAATTAATAAAATCATGGCTCTTGCCGCCTCCCCCTTACGTATGCTGGGGACCATGGCACCCCTGACCCCCAAAGCTACGCTATTGTATTGGTTAAAGGTGAATCTACATTTAAAATAGGTACTACATTAATATTAATCAAAGAAACACGATTTAGCTAATAAATGCTAATAAATGCTAATAATAATAGGAATTCCAATTAAAATGTGTTTTTTTTATGTCCGGAAAAGCGACTATTTTATTAAAAAAAAAAGAAAAAAAGAAAAAAAAACGTGTATTTTGTTGCGATTTGAGCACAGACTACATAACAACAATTACATTGATATTTATAATCAGTATTCAAAAATACAAATAAGTTGGCGCTCGAGCTTCTCCGTGAATGTCTATAGGTCTCGCCGTTTTTATGGCTTAGGGCTGCGGCGTGCGACCAATCAGACATGCAGGCGAGACGCGCTGAGAGGCTGCCGGGCGGCAATGCGGGGCGCGGGGCGGCGCAGCGGCTCGCTCCCGTACCAAAAGTCTTTGTTATTATATTACACATTCATTATTATTCGCTATTCGCTATGCGCGTGAGCGAACCACTCGCGCTCCGCAGCGGCTTACTAAACACAACAATTGCCAAATCGTTTTACCGGCACGCACCATTTGTCCATGCAACAAGCAACGAAGGAATCAAATATGTAATTCTGGAAGACATTTGACAGACATCAGACATTTGTGTATACGGCGAGGACCCGTCAGCCATTTGTTATATGGAAATCACGATCGTGTTTGCCCGGCGAGACAGCAACACTTAACCTGTTTAGCCACACCAGAAAGGTATGTATATGTGTACCGATCACAAGGTTATGAGAGTAGTGTACGTCGTAGAAGCAGCTGCTAATGGCGCGCGTCGTCGCCGTATACACTTATGGAAACACATTAACCAGTGGAGGTACCTTAGCCAGACTAGTGATCGAAACCTGTCACTTTCCTACATCTATACTATTTACACGGTATACATAGGAAAAAAGTAATTATAAAGGTAAAACCATCATGACTTTATTCAATATTGAGTTGATGGAGTATGCAGTGTGCGCCCCAGTCCCAACAAAAAAAGATGTTACTCAGCATAATACTGCATCACAATAAGGCGACACAGAGCTGATTTTCAGTAACACCTAATTTAAACGCAGCGTCAGCTCAACAGCTGCAGATAATAGCCTGTAAATAGGAACCAGTTAGCGTACATAGCTTAAAAAATATTGTTCCATACCTGTGTGTGTATTTATGCTTTATATCTACGAGTAATTGTAAAGGTACATCCATTCAACATAATAGCGTACAATAAAATATGTAAATAAGGGCAAGACAATGCATAAAATTAATATAATATATAAAATTAATTAATATTTATGTAAATGTTTTCCTATTACATCAAAAGTGTATTATGAAATAAATAAATGAAGTGCCCAAAATTTGAATGAAATAAAAATAAAATAAAGATTAATAGTTAAAGTAAATAATAAATATTCAGATGAGATTGATGCCAGAATTGTTTAAGGATTTAATTAATTAGTTTATTAAGTTGCATCGGATTTCTGATAATTTAATAAATATGACTTTAAACGAGATTTGAATGTCATAATACTTTTAGAAATCCTGATGGGTGGAGGTAGGTCGTTCCAACATCGCGTGACTGGAAGCCCTAATGGGATATGGGAAACGAGTTCGCGTCCATGTCAATTTACTATACAAGTAACCTGGCGACTCTTTGGCAATAACATCAAAAATAAGACTAGCGAAATGAATTTCTCTCCTATGTTCCATTTTGAGCACGTTATTATTATTCAGAAACGGCGTTACATGGCTTCGGCGAGGAATATGAAAACTGAATCTAGCGCAGGCATTCTGGATTCGTTGAATTAGCTTAGCTGTTCTCGATAGTAGACACGGTCCGTACACAACGTCACCATAATTCAGTCTTGACAAAATAAGCACATCAACCAACCACTTTCTAAGCTCCACGCTTAAGAATTCTCGTACTCTGTACAGTACCTTGAGTCTATAGAAGCAACTACTTATTATGCTGTTTATCTGCTGTTCAAATTTAAGTTCATGGTCCATAATAATGCCAAGGTTTTGTTGCAGTATACACTCTCTCCATTTTTTCTCCATTCACTAGAATATCACCCACCAGATCTTTATTACCCAGGATCATAACTTTGGATTTGCCAGGGTTCAGTACCAGTGCATTCCTCTGCGCCCAGTCAAATACCCTGTCAAGGACCTCATTGATTGCCAGTACTGAAGCCTGTGTAGAAATTGGTGACGGTTTAGATGAGGTGTATAATTGCAAGTCGTCAGTGTACATATGATATCGACAGTTCCTTATGCACTTAGTGACATCTGCACTGTACAGAATGAACAACAGGGGGCCCAAAATCGACCCTTGCGGTACTCCTCTGGTTACGGATTTTAAAGATGATGTTAATTTAGACCCGTCATCTTTAGAGATTTCTACTATTTGAGCCCGATTAGATAGGTAGCTCTCAAACCACCCTACCGCACCCGCATCAAGACCATAATAGGATAGCTTAGAAAGCATTAACGGCGCACTAATACAGTCAAATGCGCGGGAAAAGTCAAGCAGGGTGAGTATGGTACCCTCACCTTTGTCTCGCGCTTCTAATATGTTTCCCACTACGTCTACTAAAGCGGTTAAAGTACTACGCCCTTTTCTAAATCCAGATTAAAGGTCAGGCAGTATATTATTGCTCTCCAGGTATTCAGACAATTGCATGTAGACGACCCTTTCCAAAATCTTCGACATGAATAGAATAGAATAGAATAGAATATATTTTTATTTTCAAGAACATGGTATGGTACAGGTCTTATAAAAAAGGCGTTACAGCATATTCTGCCAATTGTGGCGTGCAAATATTTAAACATTGTACAGGTATTTCTTATACATAATATTAGTTTAAATACAATTATTATATATGTCAAGCTATGCAATCATAGTAATTTAATATAATTAGAATAATGTCATTAAGTGAAAAATAATAATAATAAAGTTAAATTAAAAATTATACATTAAACGCAATTAAAATGTATCATTAAGGTATTCATAGATATTGTAGTATATTTTTTCTTGTAACAATTTTACCAGTTCTCTGCGAAACTGCCTAATAGGTAGATTTGATATGTCTTGTGGAAGGTGGTTATATATTTTTATAGCCATACAGTAACAATTTTTCTTAAATAGTTCTAGTTTTATCTGTGGTATTTTGAGCCTGTCTTTATGTCTAGTCCTACTATTCTCTCTGTCTCCTAGTTTTTGAAAAAGTGTCATATTGGTTTTTACAAATATACACATTTCAAATATATATATGCATGGTAATGTTAGTATCCTATGTAGTCTAAATAATGTTTTGCAACTATCTAAGTGGTCCAATTGAAACATTGCTCTGATGCATTTTTTTTGTGTTATAAATAATTTATCCACGTCTACCGAGTTACCCCATATAACAATACCATATCTGAGTACCGACGTCACATATGCGTGGTAGGCAATAATAGCAGTCTTGACGTTAACTATTTGTCTTATTTTTTTCAGTACATATACATAACGATCGATTTTGTTGACAGTTTTTTCAATATGAGCCTTCCAGTTACAATTCTTGTCATGAACGGCAATATGCTAATAGGTCTTAGGTCTTTGACGCTAGATGGGTTAGATATTTTTGGAATTGGTCTGACCACAGCCATACGCCATGCGCGGGGAAATGTATTAGTGACAATGGACCTATTGACAATAGCCGTGATAGCAGACAAAGACTGAGGTAAGGTAAGAACGATCATATCTCTGGATATACCGTCTATACCCTGCGCATTTGATTTTAGAGAGTTTATAATTTTAAGTACACAATCCTCACTGACTACCCCCAATGAAAAAACGGCATCACTGTACCTGTGGAACTCAAAATACGTCAAATCCGATATATTTATATTAGAGAGTCCCGGTACCTTAAGGAAGGCATTATAAATCATGTCAGGGTTATTAAAATAATTTGGAAGGTTGTGTTTTTGATGAGGTATAATATTTGACTTAAGATTTTTCCACAGGGTTTTTGAGTCTTAAGTGGCCGTTCCCCATCTCTTCCCGTGGGTGTCGTCAAGGCGACTAAGGGATTTCCCACCGGGGGAACGGCAGCAGCGTCCTTTGCGTACTTAAAGCCTTACTGCGATCGCCAACCCGCTCGCCAAGCGTGGCGATTATGGCAATTACCCCCAGGATCTACATACTAGTAGGTTCTACTGGGGAGACCCGTGCCCAGCAGTGGGCCATCATATGGGTTTATATAAGTGGCCGTTAATATAATGGTCAAAGTATGCACGTCTTTTACTGGACATAGCCATAGAAGTTTGCCACTGCAAACTTTGTGCGCTTCTAATTTAGTAGACTTGTATCTCGCATGAGTATCGTTTCTAAGTCTGACCATTGCACGAATATTGTCAGTAATCCATGGAGTAGGACGGCCTTTAAACTTTCTAGTTTTCAAAGGAGCATGTAGGTCAAAAATATGTGTTATGCAGGCATTGAACCTCTGAACCATCACATTCACGTCGTCCAAGTTACTGATTTCATTCCACGGCATTTGGTTCAAATCAATTGTGAAGTAATCCAAAAGTATGTCTCTTAACGGCCGATATACTACAAGTTTGGTAGGAATTGTGTCTTTTTTTATCATTATTTCACACGACATGAATGCGTGGCGACCAAGATCATTAATATGATCAACAATCACATTACGAACACATGCATCAGTGCAAATAACATCAATTAAGGTTTGAGCCCCATCGGTAAAGTGAGTAGGCGTGTCAATAATTTGTCTCAAGTTAAGATGTCCTAGAAACTCAGATTGATATTTGTATCACCCAAAAATATCACGTGATCATAGCATGAGAATGAGCTGAAACTGTCAGTAACGTATCAAGGTACAGGTCAGAATAAATATCTTTTTGGTATTAATATTTAAACTCAGCCACATTTGCTCGACCTGTGAGTGTACTGGATGAGGTCTGACTCGCACATTGAGACCATCCCTGACGTAGTATCCCACTCCCCCACCGCGGCACTTGGGCACACTTGCTGGCCTAGGAACATGAAGCAAGGGCTAGTCCCTCTTGCCCCGGGCGAAGCCATGTTTTACTGATTGCCATCAAATCAACTGAGTGGTGGGCCATCGCTATAATAAACTCTTCATGCTTTGTAGCTGGGATCCTGCATTAAAAAAAACAACTTTTAAATATTTGTTGTTACCCATTGATGCGGAAGGAATATACAAGATAGAACAAATATTCATATTCTGACATAACTACAAAATTCGGATTGACAACTATCATAGTAGTATTGTTAAAATAATTAAAATAGTGTATAGATAAATAAATGTTAGTGTGTTCATAACGTATAAGATTAAACATTTTAAAAGTGCCGCTTAATAAGATATTTTTTTTATTGCCACTGTGACGCACAACTACCTTTCCAATAGATAACAAAATCCCAGTAAAATTAAGAATATTGTAAATTAAATGTAAAAATTGCGTTGCAAATCTTAAAAAATGTAAATAAAAAATTGTCTAAAAAAAATTGTAATTAAGAATTGTAATGATTAAATTGAGATAGAAAATTGTAAATGTAATTTCCCTAAGTCCATATATATTGCCTTTTCCGCTATGGACCAGTATCTTATTATTATTAAGTGATAAAAACAGAAAAATATAAAATTCATGATAACATAACACCATGCACAAATAAATTAAAATAGGTTCATTGTTTGTTTAAACTTTCTTATTTGAATCAGCGCCAAAGATACGCAGTAGGTGGGTATCAGTGCGGATGAAATGCGCAGTGTCCCCCATGTTTGTACCGAACAAGAATGCGGCCTCTCTTGGTCCACACAAACTGCCAACCAAGTCGCGTAGCATACTCCCGAGCGCGACGAAATAAGTGTCGGTTGTGAGCTGTAAACCGTTCATTGAAGTAGATCCGCTTGGGAGGACCAGGCATATCTATGTCAGCGGAAGTCATACCTCTACGCACTCGTGCACGGCGTAGCAACTCATCGCGTAAGTCACGACGTGCTAGGCGGATGACGATGTAACGAGGGCGCACTTGAGTTGCGCCAGCGGAGTCCATCGCATTGATACGCCTACCGCCCACTCGATCCGCGCTCACTATGTCACGGTCCTCTAACTGAACTCCAAGCTAGCTCGACAGCAACTTGACCGTGTGGGTGATGTTTTCTCCGGTGGACTCAGGCATGTTGGAGACTTCGAGGTCATTAGCCAATGACTCTTGGTCGCGGTCGTTCAAGTCCTGCCTGAGTTCAGCAATAAGCCCCTCAACTTCCGGTGAGTTTTGCGGCTCCAGTGGCTTGTGTTCAAGAGTAGTAACCCGCGATTCCAGTGTGTTTAAACGCTCATTACATATATTTAAGGACTCGCTGATTCGCGATAGATCTGCACGGACTACTAAAAATTCTTCTCGCAAAGCACGAAACTCAGCACAAAGATCGTTTTTAAATTGTTATAATACAGCTGCTATGTCCCCTGTGTTAGTCTTACCCATTTCCCCCGAAAAAAATGTGATTGGGCTTGAGTCCTGAAATTCGTCGCAACTGCTGGAATCGTTAACTTCCTGTGTCTTTGCTCCCACTTTCTTGCCTGTAAGTGTTTTTTTGTTACAGGCTGTACATTGCACTGCAATTGGTATTGTGCCCTTAGGTGGTAGTGCGGCACACCCTTTATGATATGATGCACTGTAGTTAGTGCATTTAGCGCCATCTATCGGTGATAGGAATTTCGCGCAGCCATTACATCTTACTGACGGCATATTGATTACGTATCGAGCTGTAGTTGATTTATCGATGGGTCGAAATAGTTCCCGCTGCTTTGCATAGACGGCGCTGCTCTAAGGAAACTATGTTTATACAGTTTCTGTGCGATCTATTAGCTTAATATAAATGCGAGTTATTAAGTAACAGATCGATCCTAAGCGCGCGAACAAACAAATACTTTCACAGCCTTTATGAGCACTAATTAATAATTTTCGGATAACATTATCATTATTAGGGGTAGTTTGGTAAACACTGGATTCAAAGTTGACTGCCTCTGTGGCGCGGTGGGAGTGTGTCCGACGCAAGAGGTCGTGGGTTCGATTCCCACACGGGACACCACTTTGTGTGATCCACAAATTGTTGTTCCGAGTCTGGGTGTACTTTGTGTCCGTGACTTGTATGTTTGTAAAGTTCCCCGCGACACAGGGCTTGTACCCTACTGCGGAATCCTTTAAAAAAAAAAAAAAAAGTTTTTGTAATTTTTTTAGTCTAATTAAGCACTTGTCACTGTATTGTAATGCCATTTTTACATTAAAATCTGTTCAAATTACGCACTGATTTTATTTTAAAATTTTAGTAGACTATGTACTGCTATGCAGCACAACATAGTCTACTAGAATGAAATGAAAAAGATGTCTAGAAAAATGTTAGGTAGGTACCTACATAGTTCAAAGAAAATAAATATTACGTCCGTTCCATTACCATAATACACATACGTACTTTACCCGACTTGGGAGTTTTTTGCTAGCGGTACAATTTTGACAAGTACAGAGTGAAGTTGACGCGATCGCGATTATCTTCTCATTTGAAACGCATAGTACTTTTTAGCGTGAGCTTTGTAATGAAACAATGTTATTTTTTTTTTTAATATCAGACAAACTTGCACAAGGCCACTTGATCCCATACAGGGTCCTTATTCACTATGTTTAAATTGTTTTCGCGGCAAGCCCGCGCGTCTAACTGTCAAAATCTAGAGCCGCGTTTAGAAATGCATCGCGTATGCGCGCGGACATCTTTGAGCGCACCGCGCATGCGCCAGTTTGCGTAGAAAACGAAAAAAAAGATAGTGAATAAGGACCCTGAGGAGAGCCTATACTATGGCAACCAGACAACTTATACACATAAACATAATACTTACATAATTTATTCTAAATACAATAATATTATAGGTCGATTTCACCCAGATACAGAATAAACAATCGTGTCTATCACACAAATATTTATCCTGAATTATAATCATACAGTACGATCAACGTAACTAGGCCGGACTGAAGTAGGCGACAAGTGGTTGCGCAGATGCATTTTTTGGAAGTAAATGGTGACAGGAAGCGGGCGGCGGGGGCGGTAACTAAACCAAGAGGATTAGAGATGCGATTACGCATTACATTGTCATTATTAGTATTGCTAATTCATGTTTTTATGTGATTATTTTGGTAAAGAAATTGTTTTTCAAAGTTTCTTTAATATTTACTGTAACTGTTTTAAATTTAAACTTTCATGAACTCATTTAAATAGTGTTTTTATATTGTTGAATTAAAATGTTGTTAGTATTTTTAATCGATTAATCGTTTTCATAAGTAATTTTAGGGTCGCATCTCTATGACATGCGCGAAAGTGATAAAAACCTAACTTCAATCCGGTCAAGATACGTTGATCGTACTGTAATCATTTATTCATATAATTAAGTAATTCAGTTGACATCAATGGGGAGGAATTCTTCGACGCCTAACTCTTTTTTCTGACCCCCTTTTTATGTTATCCTTTTTTTTGTAGTTTACTAGGTAAGTTGTAAATAATGTTAATAGTATGTATATAGTTCGTTTGTAGGGTTATCTTTTTTTTATTAACATTGTAAATTTTCATTTTGATAATAAACTTATAGATATGAAAAAAAAAACAGTAATTAAATATTAATTTAAATAAACCTAAAATTAACCAATTATTACAACTTACCTAGTAAACTACAAAAAAAGGATTATATAAAGGACAACCAGTTTAGGCGTCGAAGAATTCCTCCATTTTTATTCATATATGACAAGGTCATAAATTGATTCTAAAAATATACAAGGACATTGCTTAAATACATACATACACATATATTAGCTAATAATAATAATATATATAATAATATTATGTTATAATTGAAATCAGTTTAATCGCTAATAAGTCTTCTGTCTGATTAAAAGACAGGTTTTGCGAGAGGTTGTATAATTTTATTTTAACAATAGAAACATTTAGGTCATATATTATTAGATAGGATTCAAACCCACGGCTTCTAGCTAAGCAGTCAAAGTCAGAGTTAGAGAGAGTTAGAGAGTCAGTTTAAGTTTAATTTTTCTTTCTTTCTTTCTTTCTGTGGTATATTGAATTTAGGATGTATGAAATGTTGTACGGCAAATGTTTATTAAGAGACTGGCTAGTTTTCTTGTTTCTCTTCCTAGCCAGTAGGTCCTCTTGGAACCAACATTAGTATACCTACTTATTACGAAACCTTTGATGCAACTGGACCAAACAAGGTTGAAAATACATGATACTTGCCATTTATTCCTTTGTGTTATTTACCTCCCTGATTTATTCTATTGCCTACTACCGATACTATACTGATTGATAAGGTTAGATTGCAACTGATTGGGTATATGATCCAAATATCCTGCCACAGTAGTAAGTGTAGTTCTACGATGAGTCGTAGTGGTCTACAACGAGTCGTAGTACTACTACGATGATTCGTAGGACTTCCACAAGAAGGATTACGAGACTTCTACGTAGTTCTACAATAAAAGCTTTAGTAATTTATTATAACTCGCTACAACCCCTATGTAAAATCTAACACGTGCATAAGATTTTCACACTTGAATTTCATTTTTACATTTTTACATGCAGTGGCTGTTTTTTTTTAATCTCAGGTTCGTATTTTAGGGGATAGAACCAAATGAGAGGGCTGATTTTCAAAAAGTCGATTTTTTTTATAAATATTTTTATGTTCATTAGGCAGTTGGCACACTGCCCCGCATCACGGAGCGTAGCGCGGGAGTGCGTCTACGTTGCTTGTAAATACCTCGCTTTGTATAGAAAACACACATAGTGCAACACACAGAAAACGCATTCACGCGCGGTGTTGCAGATCACGCGCCTACATGCAGAGAAACATGCTCCCTCGCACGTTTTATTGTTATTCTGATAGAGAGAGAAATCTGCACTCGCGCATGTACGCACGACGTTTCCGTACTACTTACCGTTACTTACGAACTCCAGCTTCTTTATTTCTGTCGCTATATAACGAATGTTGTACACTTGACAACTCTGGAAAGTGTTCCGCCACGTCATTTTTTCCATCATTCAATAATTTTTTAAGAGTACAGTCGTACAATTTTGGTATGGGTTCATCAGAGATCTTCACAACCTTTCGAAGACATGCAATATTTCTATCTTTTTCATTTCTAAGAGGATCCGCTGTACATATGTGCTTTTTTTTTTTTATTACACTGCTCCCCTAAAATTATTAGTTACATGTACGTTATATAGATATGATACTATTTTGCTTGTATGTTCTTTTTTAAACAACGTATGTGTTATTTGTACTAATTGAACCGCTATGAAACTAACGAGCTCTTTCAAATAAAAAAAATTGAAAATCGGTCCACAATTGACGGAGTAATAGAGTTAGACTTAAAAAAAACATACAGTGAAACATAGAACCGCCTCCTTTTTAAAGTCGGTTCAAAATGGTAAACATAAACTTACCTCTACAGTTACAGATCCAGAGCATTTAATCGATTTAAAATTACTACATCTCCATTTCATTGTACCACTTTTATTTTTTGTGTGTTTATAAAATTGATAGTTATCGTAAAGAAGAACTTGACCGCCCTTTCTAGTAATAATTTCAATTTCAGACATTACAATTTCTATTTCAGCAAACAATAATGATTACTTAATGACAACAATTTATGTGTTAAATTGACGTAACAAGGAAAATAACAAATAGCTCCTTTATATTAAGGGTATCATTGGTGGCCAGCATTACACATTTTGTTGTCTTTAATAATATACAGTTAAGTTATAATACCTTTTTAAATTATTTGGCTTATACAACATTCAGGGACCACGGGTAAAATAATTCCCGTGGTACCTTCCAGGGACGATTACAGGGACCAGGGACGATTACAGGGACCACGGACAAAAAAGGGAATTAGCAATACTAATAATGACAATGTAATGCGTAATCGCATCTCTAATCCTCTTGGTTTAGTTACCGCCCCCGCCGCCCGCTTCCTGTCACCATTTACTTCCAAAAAATGCATCTGCGCAACCACTTGTCGCCTACTTCAGTCCGGCCTAGTTACGTTGATCCTACTGTATGATTATCATTAATTCTTTTTAGTACAAAAGAAGTTAGATTTTTAAAGTTCTTATTGACCTTGATTTTTTTATGTTTGACCCACACAAATGGGCGTACCAGTACACCAGTCACAGCTTGACAGAAGGAGGAAGGAAGTGAGCAGAGACCCCTCCCCCTGAGCTGAGTCCGGTCCGGAGGAGAAGAAGATTTTAAAAGTGACATTTACGCTAGCCAGCCTGCAACATATCAAACCACTGCGTGAGTTGAGCTCGAGGGCTCGCGAGCGCAGCGCGATTATAAAAGTTACTTCGCTATGGGGGACTCAGCGTGGTCTCACAAATCACTGCGCAAAGAGAGAGGCGCAGCAGAAGGCGCAGCAAGAAGAGCTAATGAATGAGCGTGAACTTAGAAGCTATTGAGCGAGCTATGAGTGTACAGCGTGGATTTCATTGTGTAGGCAGGGAGGCAGCCCCCTTAGGGACCGTTTCCACGGGCGAGAGAATCGCGACGCTTCCGCTCTACTATCGTCGGGTAGTCTCCACCAACCAGCGATTATTCTGCCAGCGTATCGTTGCTACTCGTGATGAAATCGCCGCGTGTTTTCGAGGCGGGACGCCTGTGTTTGACAGTGCGCTCTCACTGCGAGAGCGCCACGTTCCACGGCGAGCACGCGGCGATACCATGACGTTTATCTCGCACTCAGCCACCTGTCGTAATACCGCGAAAATATGGCCGTGTGGAGACACGTTTTAAGAGAGGGTATAGAAATAGGTGGCACGACGATAATATTGCCGCAATTCTCTTCCTTAGATATCAGTGCACAAGCAAAGTAGCCTATAGGAAACTTAGAAGACATTGCGCGAGCTGGCAAGGCCCCAGCGTAATTCTATACGTCAGTGTACGGATAAGGGCCCAATCCTCAAAGTTACTGCGGAAGAGAAGTACTATTTGAACTTAGAAGTCACTCCGCAAGCAGTGCGTAGGTAGAAGTTATTGCAATAAGAATATTGTTACCGCGCATAGACTCAGATCTAGACACATTCCATGCAAAAAGTTTGCTTTCATGATGAGGAAAATCACCTCACCTCATTGTGAAGTGTGTGGTGTCGTGGAAGACTTACACCACTTATTGATGGAATGTGTTCGATATGAGCCTAATAGAAGTAATTTAATATCGACCCTGAACCTGAACAGAACTGATGAAGGCACTTTCCACCAAGTTTTGTCTCAACCAAATAGTGTGGCTGCAGAAGCCTTGTTCATGGCTACTTTAATGTAATTAAGATTTACGGTGAATTGTGTATGCTTAGGGTACAAAAGTCCCTAAATAAAATAGAACAAAAAAAAAGTTATTGCAAGAGCTGACAAGCGTAGCGTTCAGTTTGAAGCCAATGGGTGAGTTGCAGCTGCAGCGCGTTTTTATTTTATTTTATTTATTTGGGAAAACAAAAAAATGTACAAAACATTTTACCTCTTACTAACTAATGACATAGGTTATTGCACAATCCACAACGTTTCCACAGTTTACAATAGAGATACAGTAAAGATTATGTTACATTAAGGTCTTAAATAATAAGTTACTACTTATATTAAGTTAATACTCAGTAAAATTTTAGGCAGTCGATTATCACTCTTTTAAATATATTTTTTGTTAACATAAAAATATCAACATTATGGAAATCACTAGGTACATAGTATAAAACAAAGTCGCTTTCTCTGTCCCTATATCCCTATGTATGCTTAGATCTTTATAACTACGCAACGGATTTTGATGCGGTTTTTTTTAGATGTTTAGATCATCTTGGAGAAGAATACAATCAGTTAGGGAAGTAATGGCTTTAAAAACTTTAAGATAATCGGCAAACAGTAGGTATTTACTGTTTTGAAAACAGCTCCTAATACCGTTTATGTGTCAAGAACTTGATGATCAAAAACGTTCTAAACTAAGTGATAAAATCATAAGTTGATAAAATCCTGCCATTTGCATTCTTGGATTGAATCTTTGTTTTTCCATTCTTTAGCGAACCCACTCCTAACACAAGCCTTTGAGCTTAGCTGGAGGGGTTACACACATTGCTAGTTATCATTATTAAAAAAAAAAAAAAATTGCAACTGACATTCAAAAGCAATTGATATTATATTGCTGGCAAATCTAGCTAATGCTACAATGTTTCTAGCATTGTAGCATTAGCTAGATTTGCCGCAAATGTAATTCAATAGTTTTGAAATTCCGTTTATGATCATGGACTTTTGCCGTTGACTGTACCTACTTACCGAAGGCACAGATAATATAATACTGTATCATACTACTTACAACTTATACCTTCTTATCTTCTTGGGAATTTCACTATAACTATTTACTACTAGCGTGAATTTTTCACATAGCCAACATCAACTGTTCACTACCCCTAAACGTTTTAAAAATACCTATCTAATGATACCCCACCCTCACTTTACAAATAGAGGAGGTACCCTCAAAAAAAATATTTTTAATATTTTATTCATTCACTTTGTCGCCTTAAGTAATATGTGTATCCATGCAAAATTACAGCCTTCTAGCAGTAACAGTCTCTGAGCTAAGCTGCGGACGGACGAACGGACGGACATGGTGAAACTATAAGGGTAACGGTTTTCCGAAGTTAGTTAGGATAATCGACGCTATCTACATCGTCTTTATACCTAACTAGCATTCCCGCGCAACTGCGTCGGCTTAAATTTTCCCTGTTTTTACAACATTTCTCATTGCTGCTCCGCTCCTACTGGTCGTAGCGTAATGTTATACAGTCTATAGCCTTCCTCGATAAATAGGCTATCTAACAGTAAAATAATTGTTCAATTCTGACTAGTCGTTCTGGATGTAAGGGGGCGCATCACCATATTTCGCTCCAAGCCAACCTCACCTGCATGCGGTACATCCTGCTGTACAACGAACGAGGCTCTGGCGACCGGCTGGTGGCGGTATAACCATCCCAATTTAAGGCGTAGCTAAAGTAATAGGTCAGTGACGGGCAGCAGCGTCACTGATGCGAGAGCTACGCCCTGCGATCGCCAACCCGCCTGCCCAGCGTTGCGATTATGGGCATTACCCCAAATGCACAAAGCACTAAGGCCACGGCCCCCAGTTCCCGGCAGTCACGATATTCCTGGACATGGTGACGTTCACGGTAACGGCGTGGCGGGAGGTGCTAAGAATCTCTGGGCTACGGAAGGCTACCACAACCGACTTACCCTGGCGACGTATAACGGACGCACGCTACGGCTCGCACCTGGCACAACTTGAGGTGGAACTTGGGAAGATTAGGTGGCATATCCTCGGGTTAAGTGAAGTCCGAAGAAAGGGAGAGGACATCATTACCCTCGAGTCAGGCCACCTTATGTACTTTCGCGAGGGAGACCAAAAATCCCAATGTGGTGTTGGGTTTCTGGTAAATAAGTCCCTTTCTGACAACGTTGTGGAAATGTCTAGCGTGTCGAACAGGGTAGCGTACCTCATTATCAAGCTCACCGAGAGGTATAGCCTCAAGGTAGTGCAAGTGTACGCATCGACCTCGGCACATCCAGACGACGAAGTGGAGGATATGTTCGATGACATATCGAAGGCCCTCCACTCCACCACTAAGACCCACTACAACGTTGTTATGGGGGACTTCAACGCTAAAGTGGGAGTACAAAATTGCAGCGAATTGGTACTAGGATCCCATGGATTTAGAAGCAGAAATTATAGGGGGCAAATGCTAGTCAACTTCTTCGAACGGGAGGGGCTCTTCATGATGAACTCCTTTTTCAAGAAACGGCCCCAAAGGAAGTGGACGTGGCAAAGCCCCGACACTATGACGAAAAACGAGATCGACTTCATCATGACGGACAAAAAGCATATATTCAGAGACGTCACCGTGATCAACAGGTTTAATACCGGTAGTGATCACCGACTTGCCCGAGGCTCTCTGAATATCGACTTCAAGGCGGAACGTGCCCGTCTGATGAGGTCCAGGCTTCGACCTACTTTGCTCCAAACCATGATAGGATCCGAAGCGTTCCAGTCAAACCTGGACAACCGATTTGCTGCCATGGAAACCACAACAGACGTAATCCAGAAGCTCGTAAATGTGGTTCGGATACTCAGGGAAGAAGGTACGAGATTTTGTGAAATGCAGCGTAAGGGCAGGAAGTCAAAGCTTTCGGAAAAGACTTTAGGGCTAATGAAGGAACGACGTGAAAACCCACCCGTCAATTCGTCGGAAAAGCGCGCTCTAAACCAAGAGATCAACAGGCTTATACGACACGACCTTCGGTGTTCCAACACTCTTTTGATTAAAAGAGCGATCGAGCAGGTTCTGCTCGATCGCTCTTTTAATCAAAAGAGTGTCGGGGGTCAAAAGTGTTCGTACAATCTCTTGGAAGAAGCCACCTGACGAAGTTGACCACAGTAAGTGGAGAAGTCGTTTCTTCGAAGCCGGCAGTCCTCTCCGAAGTGGAAGGCTTCTATGGCCGGTTATACGCTTCGCATGCATCTCGACCTGATCCTGAAAATGAGGGTCCTAGAGCCACTCTAACACGCCACTACACCGAAGACCTGCCAGAAGTCAACATTGATGAAATCATGCTGGCTCTTAAACAGCTGAAAAATGGAAAAGCCCCTGGAGAGGATGGCGTTACAACAGAGCTGTTAAAAGCAGGAGGTAAACCCGTACTGAGGGAGCTCCAAAAACTTTTTAATGCTGTCCTGTTTGAAGGAAGAACTCCGGAGGCGTGGAGTAGAAGTGTAGTCGTCTTGTTCTTCAAAAAAGGAGATAAAACCCGGCTGAAGAACTACCGACCTATTTCTCTTCTAAGCCACGTCTATAAGCTGTTTTCAAGAGTCATCACGAACCGCCTTGCGCGAAGACTTGACGAATTCCAACCACCGGAACAGGCTGGATTTCGGAGCGGATATGGCACCATAGACCACATCCACATAGTGCGGCAGATTATACAAAAGAGCCAAGAGTATAATCAGCCCCTGTGTCTAGCATTCGTGGCCTTTGACTCGACTGAAATCTGGTCCGTTCTGGAGTCTCTGCAGCGATGCCAAGTAGATTGGCGATATATCCAAGTGATGAGATGTCTCTACGAAGCCGCCACCATGTCCGTCCAAGTACAGAATCAGCAAACAAAACCTATACCATTGCATCGAGGAGTGAGGCAAGTGGACGTTATCTCCCCGAAACTGTTCACAAATGCAATGGAGGATATGTTCAAGATGCTGCACTGGAAAGGGCAGGGCATCAACGTCAATGGTGAATACATTTCTCACTTGCGATTTGCAGATGACATTGTCATCATGGCGGAAACGGATACGCGGGATGGATGCTGAATGACCTGGCTGACTCCTCTGTACGCATCGGCCTACGGATGAACTTAGATAAAACCAAGGTCATGTTCAATGAACATGTACTACCGGAACCGACAGCGGTGCACGGCTCCGTTCTCGAAGTTGTTCAAAAATATGCGTACCTCGGGCAGTCATTGCAGTTAGGTAAAAACAACTTCGAGGACGAGGTGAACAGGAGAATTGGGTTGGGTTGGGCAGCGTTTGGTAAGCTACGTCAAGTCTTCTCATCGTCGATCCCACAATGTCTAAAGACTAAAGTCTTTAATCAGTGCGTCCTACCCGTCATGACATACGGTGCCGAAACGTGGACACTGACGGTACGGCTGGTCCACAAGTTCAAAGTCGCTCAGCGGGCTATGGAACGGGCTATGCTCGGAGTTTCTCTTAGGGACAAAATCAGAAATGAGGTGATCCGGCAGAGAACCAAAGTTATCGACATAGCCCACCGGATTAGCAAGTTGAAGTGGCAGTGGGCTGGCCATATTAGCCGAAGAACCGACAACCGTTGGGGTAAACGAGTTCTTGAGTGGAGACCGCGGCTTGGCAAACGTAGTGTAGGACGCCCTCAGGCCAGGTGGAGTGATGATATACGCAAAACGGCTGGCAGGAGCTGGATGCGAGAAGCCGAAGATAGAACAAAGTGGCGTGCAATTGGAGAGGCCTATGTCCGGCCTAGGCCTATGGACTGCGATAGGCTGATGATGACTAGTCGTTCTTGAGATTACCGCGTTCAAACAAACAAACTCTTTAGCTTTATAATATTAGTATAGATGCACATGCACGAGAACGCGACATGCACACATCACAATAGATTACTAGACAGTATACCTTATCTTATCCAATATATTTATCTGCAACCACCAGATTACGTAATCCTACATATAACTTATATTTAGACACAAAACTTATGTTTACGAACATTGTTTTACTGTAAGTGGCTAGATACAGTCAGTTGTATATGCAACAGTCCAGCTTCAGAGTCCCATACACGTAAGTAATTCAAATCAATATTATCAATGCAAGTACAATTCGCGCCACTTAAGTTTGCATTCGAATGTGGTTCTGCGCTGGGACGTCGTTCCCGCCCGTCTCCTTACTTCCAGCTTACGTGCCAACATCAGAAACGCAAACTTAGCTGGCGACATGTGTAACTCTGAATGTCTATAACGTTTTCACGCTTAAACCTCTGAACCTATTAAGAAGAAATTTGGTTTAGCTTGAATACCAGTGAAGGACATAAAATAGTTTTTATCGCGATATAAGGGCACATATATTCCACGCGGGTGCAGCTGCGGGCAACAGCTAGTACCTAATAACGTTGTAATTAAAATTACTGGCCTGTAAAGTGGTTAGTGACCGTGACTGCTAAGCCAGCGGTTGTTGTCAGTCTACCCGTGACCACGGCCGTTGCAATACGGTCGAAACGTCGGGCAATAAACAAGGTATTTTACCTTAAATTATTCCAGCGATTAAGACCTGTAGTATACAGGGTGTAACAGAAAGGTGTGGTCAAATTTCAGCAGCGAATAGTTAATATTATTATTAATAGTTATGTTATCATATATATTGCACCTACCAAGGTGCTATAGCTGGTTGCATTATTATTACATAGTTATAGCATATACTTTTTTTCAAAATTCAGTACTGAAAGGCGTATGACATAAGAATTATACCTCCCCTGGTACAAAATTAGATTGGATTATAATGGCATAGAACTTTTTAAGTCATACTTTTTTACATGAATAACTTTTTCATTCATAAATAAACAATTGAAAAAATAATAAATATTTTTTTAAGGTAACGTAAGGTCAGCAATAAAATGATTCATAAAAAGGTGTCATTAGTACTTAGATCATTTAACCACATTCTCTAAGCATTAGTATTACACAGAAGTACGTACCTACTCTAATGAACTATAATTAAGCACTCTATTTTACTATTTATTATTATAGATATGTTTTAGTTAAAAAAATATATCACGTCTGACTGAAAGACCACAAAAGTGTAGAATATTCTTATATTTTTCCTATTTACTTATTTCTATTTGGTGTTTATTAAATAATAAAGAATAATAATAATATTACAATAAAGAAAAATGTTAGGTACATAGTTCAAAGAAAATAAATAGAACGTCCGTTCCATTACCATACACATACGTACTTTACCCGACTTGGGAGTTTTTGTTGCTAGCAAGTACAGAGTGAAGTTGTTGCGATCGCGATTATCTTCTCATTTGAAACACATAGTAGTTTGATTATGAGTTAATATATTAAATGTTTTCCAAAACTGATATTACAAAGTTATTTAGCGTTATGTAAAGAAACTACGAGCAGGAGGTTTTTAGTATATTACAAATCACTCTGTCAAAACGGGATTTTTTAGTTTAACATTGTATTTGTTTCTCTGTATCTGAGGCATTCGTTTAATTTTATTCATTTAATTTAAAATAGAAGAAAGATAATTTAATCGTGATTGTTCCGCCGCTTTGAAGACAATAATAACATCTTGTGACACACGGCCATATGATCCCAAACTAGGCAGATACAGTGCGATGGCAACCAGACATACTTATACCTACATTTATAAGTACATATATAATATAGATAAATTACACCCAAACATAGAATGAACAATCGTGCTTAACACACAAAGATTTATTTTAGGTAAGGAATGAACCCACGACCTCCGGCTTAGCAGTCAAAGTCACTAACCACTAGACCAACAGGCCAGTCAAAATAATCAACGTTTTGTAAAACATACATACATCATATTATGTTATTCTTCTAGATCTATAACCACTAATAAATCAAGATGTTAAAGAATCCTCTTTATCAATATGGCGGCGAGAATGCAAAAGTGCCCGCACATTTGCATGTGGGCAAAGACATATTTGATATTATGTTGGAAAATAAACATATTACAGCTTTGGTGAGTATTTATTACCATTACTTATCACTATATGTAAGTTCGTGTAGATAACCTATATCTATATGATACTAATTTTCGATTCCATTTTTAGTTTAGGTAGTGAAAATGGAATCCAAAATTGCCGTCATATAGATAAATATAAATAGATAAAAGATTTGTTGTTTTTTTATATAGATACAATGTTATTCTTGGTATAGTGCAAACCTGAAAGTAGTTTGCTCAGAATCAGTAACACAATCCAATGGGGTAGTTTTTATTCCATGTTATATTTTTCAATTAAATAGGTTTATGTGTGGAGGCAAATGTTTCCAATAGAAATGTATTTGTCAAATTTAATTAAAAAGATAAAGCCAAGCGGCTAAGATATAGCTCTGGGGACCAGAGGGCCGACATGTTCCTCGGCCAGCGAATAAGCCTGGCCATACAAAGAGGAAATGCGGCCAGCCTTCTGGGCACAATGCCCATGGGCACCGATCTGGAACAAGTTTATTATTTGTAGTCCTTTACTTGTGATTGTTATTTATTATATTGATGTAGTATTACTAATAAAAATACTAATAGCCATTTAAAACATTAAATAATTAATCAATCATTAATTTATTCATTCATCAATTCAAAAATAATTCTAACTGTCCAATTCCTGTTCACAATGTGATGTAAAATGTGATCATCACTTATTTTTTAATATGATCCATGGATTACGTACTACGGGATGCAATGAGCGCGATAGCGCAAAGAACTTATGACAAGTTGAATGGCTTCTAACTCTGCATAAGCGATATTAAAACAAAAATGCGTATCTTACGACCAAGGGCCAACGCACACGACGTATTTTTAACGCCGACGACGGACGCCTTTTACAAACGCGTGCTCACGGCGCACCACATCTCAAATGCTTAGGGGTCGAGAGCTCTAAGAAGCATTTGTGATGTGTTGTTGGAGAAGGGTAGAAAGGATAAGTTGGACCGAAATTATGAGTACTGCTACGAAAAAGTACTAAAGAGGGTAGAAGAATCCGTCCTTATAGGACTCTAGAAAACAGAAGAGGAAAAAGGGGAGAAACGAGTTCAAAGCTCATTTTTATTACCCGACTATGCGTCTGTATTGCCGTATCAACGCGTTTGTATCGATACCTATAAAAGCGCATTTACGGCGCCACTAAAATTTGGAATTGTCTATGTTTGAATGTCGTTCAAAGCGCGTTACCGCGCGTCATTCGGCGCGTCGTCGGCGCTTTAAAAATACGTGGTTTGCAAAAGCCCTTAGGCCGTTTGTGCAACGAACTGTCACTCTAGTCCCCACTACATACGCGATACTATGCGAAGGAAGGGAGGGCCCGGGAACGGATTTTGATAGTTTTCATTCTCGTAACTGGTTTACAGAGTGCATATTTTTTCAATCACTATCTAAAGGTTCATTTCCGTGCATCGCGGCCGATCGCGAGCCGCGCGCGGCTTACGACAAGAGTCTAACGCGCGCGGCCGATGCGACAATACTCAGAGTATGAGAATAAGTTTAAGGCGCCGTTTCCGAGGTCTGCGACAGACGCGCGCGGCCGACGACTGACGTAGGCTGCGCGCGCACTCAGACTATTGTCGTATCGGTCGCGCGCGTCAGCCGCTTGTCGTAAGACGCGAGCGGCTCGCGATCGGCCGCGATACACGGAAATGTACCTTAAATTGAAATAGAGTACTTATACCCAAATATTGACATTTGGATACACTGTCTACAGCAGCGTTTCCCAAAGTAAGTTCTACGGAGAGATCTTAAGAGACGTCTCCTACGTAGTGTTAGTTGGGGGTTCGTATCACAATGGCGACCGAGTGGAGCGACAGATCAGCAAAGTAACCCATAAGACATCGGTCCAGCGCCTGATCTCTCTCTGGTCATGTCGGATTTCCGTTGGGCTATGAGAGTGAGATAAAAGAGAGTGTACTTGTGTCTCCGCACACACTTGTGCACTTTAATATCTCCTGCGTAGCTAGCTAGGGTTAGTCTAGATTGAAATCGAAACCATTGCATTAAAACCAGTAGTTATAGCGCATTGGCATACCCAGGATGCGGATTGGGATGGTTCGGGGGGTTTTCGTTATTTAAAAATCCCCCCTCCCAGGTACGCCCATGTTATAACCAGGCGTGGATCCAGAACTTTATTTAAGGGGGGCAACATTTGACTAAACCGGTCATGACGGGACGGAGGTGCGCGATTCACCACCGCCGAAGGAAGAGGGGGGGCAATTGCCAATCAAAATCACACCGGTCCAGTGTCAAAATCAAAATTCCCAAAAAGGTGTTTCTGTTGAGTTGGGGGGGAGGGGATGCCCCTGTTGCCCCCTCTTGGATCTGCGCCTGGTTTTACGGTCTTTAATGTTCCATAGATCAACGCGGAAACAAATGAAAGCATGACGTACGAGGAACTGGCACGGAAAACAGCTGAAATCGCTCTCTCGCTCACACGTATGGGTGTTAGAAAGGGAGATGTGATTAGCATTTGCAGCGAGAAGCGGTTCGAAGTATTGCCGACAATCTTAGGGATTTTATGTGCAGGAGCCATATATTGTCCCATGGATGTGACTTATGGATCCTGTAAGTTATTGATAAGTATACTTTTTTTAATCATCCTGATCTGTCCCACTACTGAGAAAAGGTATAGGCCCATACGTTTCCAAATCTCCCTATCTGGACTATTCTGAAGCTCCCACATCTTCTGAAAGATATCCTGTTCGTCAAGCCAGCGTTTCTTAGGTCTGCTTCGACGGTAACATTCATCCAGCATCCACACCTATAAAGGTTGTAACAGAAAGGTGTGGTCAAATTTCAGCAGCGAATAGGGTATGTTATCAGTATTGCACCTACCATGGTGCCGTGTGCTGGTTGCATTATTATTACTATGTAATAATAATGCATATTCTTTTTGTCAAAATTCAGAAGTGAAAGGCGTATGGCATAAGTACAAAATACATAGTGAATCTTTATAACACTAACAAGAACTGTACTGTACCTATGCTCACAAATAAAGTAATGATTGATTGATTGAAAATTAGATTGGATTATTATAGCATAGAACTTTTTAAGTCATACTTTTTTTAGTTAATAACTTTTTCATTCATAAATAAACGAATGAAAAAATAATAAATATATTTTTTGGGGTTGGTGCTCCGATTTTGATAAAATTAGGAATTGAATATGACCACACTTTTCTGTTACACCCTGTATACATTACGTCCACTCCCACTTGAGTTTGGCTGACTTAATTATGGCCCACATCAGTTACATCAGTTATTGCACGTATAACTGAGTTTCATGTGCGATCTTGCAGTTTTACGTTTATTACCAACTAGCTGTCCCGCGCAACTTCGTATGCGTAATTTCTCCCCGTTTTTGAAACATTTCTCGTCGCTTCTCCGCTCCTATTAGTCGTAGCGCGATGTTATATAGCCTATAGCCTTCCTCGATAAATGGGCTATCCAACAAAAAAAGATTTTTTCAAATTGGACCCGTAGATCCTGAGATTAGCGCGTTTAAACAAACAAACAAACAAACTCTTCCGCTTTATAATATTAGTATAGATACCTACTGAGTTAAGTGGCACGTGGCAACCGAAAAGATCAAGATATCTGCCAGGTTAAGCAATGTTGCCACTATCGGTTCACAGATGGGTGACCGTTTTCGAAAAATGTCTCACCTCTCTGTGCCTTGGAGAGTACGTTAATCCGTCGGTCCTGCGCTTAATCTCTCTCCGGTCGTGTCGGATTTTCGTCCCATCGAGGTATGAAAGTGAGGGATTGAAGAATGCACTGGTGCACTATAATATCTGCTGTGTAGTTGACTAGTCTCTGAAAAGATTGGCAGCCATGACCGACATCGGTTAGAAGACTATTTTTACATGTTGTGTAGTGTGAAAAAAAAAAGAAAAAAAACGTCATTTTTAGGGTGCGGAAGCCAAAATAGCAACGGAACGGAACCCTTATAGTTTCGCCATGTCTGTCCGTCCGTCCGCAGCTTAGCTCAAAGACTGTTAGTGTTAGAAGGCTGTAATTTTGCATGGCTACACATATTACTAACGCCGACAAAAATAATAAAATCTTGAAAAACATTTTTTTGTGGGTACCTTCCCCATATGTAAAGTGAAGATGTGATTTTTTTTCTCACCTACCCCATCATTTGGGGTATCATTAGATAGGTCTTTTAAAAACGTTTTAGGGTTGTTAAGACTATTTTTAGATTTCGGGATCCGTTTGTGAAATATTAAGCTTTAAAGTGGAAATATTTGTTAGAGTCTAGTGTCCCCCCCCCCCCCCTGCAAGTTAAATGGTTGATGTTGGGTATGTGAAAAAAATGACAATAGTAGTATATATAGTGAAATTAAAAGGAAAACTATCACAGCTGAGTAGGCTTTACAAGTTTACGAGTAACAGCTGATCAAATGAGGAGTAACAAAATTTTCGTACAAATTCCATTGAAAATGATTATTAGATAGGTATAATGTTGTAAGTATAAAACAAAAACAACAGAAAACCCACTTCTTAAACTGCATTATTCGGATGGGGGGTAGTGACTACGGAACACTACATTGTGCGTGGCCCGTCATGCACTTGCCCGGTTTTATAACTCCTGCTTTTTATCCATAGATCCAATGCTCCATCGTCTTAAAATTGGAAAACCAAAGATAATGTTCTGTTCTCCTGCTGCTTACGAAGTTCATAAATCTTCTTTTGAAGAGTACAGCAGCATTGAACATTTTATAATCTATAGTAAAGAAAAACAAGATGGAATTCTTTCGTTCGATGAATTTCTAACAGAGACTGCGGTGAATTTGAAAGATTTTCAACCTGTTCCTGTTGATGGTAAGTAGTTAATTGTTTGTCACTCTGATCATAGACTTAACCGCGGAAAAGATGCAAGCATTTTTTAAAAGCTGATTTTTAGGGTCATAATGTAGCAGTCAGATTTCGGGCAGCTGCAATCCGCTTTAGGATGCAACGCCATCTTTCATCGTCGGCTACGATGCGCTTGAACTCCGGGCCGCCCACTGCAGATATAATCTGGTCGGTTTATCGCATGCTTTCGTGTCTTCGACATCCCTTGTACAACAGAGCGCTCCATATATAATATATATAAATAATTTTATAGGCATTTCTTGCCATTTATTTATTGGAACGATTTTGATTCCTTATCGCGCGTTGTGAAAGGGGGCTAGACGGAAAAAAATCATACGAAAAGTTGTAACGACACTTTTTGCTATAGTAAGCTAAACTTATTATATACTAGCTGTGCCCCGCGGTGTTACCCGCGGTTGATGCCTAGCCTATGTGTTAATCCAGGGTATCAGCTAACTCCATACCAAATTTTATTATAATCGCTCCAGCCGTTTAGACGTGAAGAAGTAACAAACATACACACTCACATACTCACAAACTTTCGCCTTTATAATATTAGTGTGACTAGCTGTCCCGCGCAACTTCGTCTGTGTAAACTTTCCCCTTTTTTTATAATCCTATGTCACTTCTAATACCTCCAAGAATATGTGTACAAAGTTTCATGATGGTCGGTTGAGTAGTTTTCGCGTGAAAGCGTAACAAACAAACTTACATTCACATTTATATATTAGTAGGGATAGATATATATATATTACAATTCTTTTACTAATTAATCGAAAGGAACTTCGTTCCATCCGGGTGTCCCTTGACACCTCTCAAGTTTTTTTAAATAAAATATATATACTACCTACGAAATGAGGAGACGAAGCAGGTCGTGCACCGGATGGTAAGCGTCTCGTTAACCCATAACAGTATCAGTGCCACCCAAATACTTATTTAGCAAAAATCTGAATCTCACCGCACCGCGCTCCTCATTTGAGACATTAATTCTTATGTCACATTTGCCCAGCAATTATACTTGCTACAATGCCCTTATTTATTTATTTATTAAAGTACAGCCACATCACATACATTAAACCTTAACAATATTAACTTATAGTTGGTATTATTCCTGATGTACATGACAATAACGGCGTACATAGCACTCAATTACAAATCAGCTGTATGGTTAGTAAATCTAAAATTAACTTAAACTATTATAAATGGAGTGATTAAGAATAGGTGTGATTGTCGATTAGGACGAAGTCTTAAGATGTGACTTTATTATTTTATTTTTAAAACTCCGGAAACTATCGTGAAATGCATCCAGATCGGGTATACGTGTTGCTAGCGTATTATATTTATGGGCGATTGCAGGCCAAGGTTGCTTTTAACGGACAGGACTTATAGAACGAAGATATTTTTAATTTTGTGCCGAGGATAGTTATGGGTTAACGTGACGTGGGTTAGCCCTTCAACAGAACACACTGATATGTACTCTGTAACAAAGCAATAACAATGCCGTACCTAATAGGTCTTAAGAACAGCGGTAGATGGGGAAACGAAATTATAAAAGTGGCATAGTTCATGATAGCTTGTAGCGCTTTCGCGCCCCAGAACGCTTGGGTTCGATTCCTAGGTCTGAGCTCTATGGAATTGTTGTCCCAATGTGTTTTGTGTCCAAAGATCTATGTAAATTATTTCAGGATGTGAAGACATCGCCTTCATCATGTTCTCCTCTGGGACGACCGGCCTTCCGAAGGGAATACCACTCACTCATATCAGCTTCTTATTGAATTCACAAAGCGCTGTGCCCGAGAGGTAAGTGGTTTCAAACACAGGGCACAGAACACATCTATTATCTACGAAAGGATCGGAATCTGGGACCACCTTGTTCCGACTAGGCGCGGATCCATAACTTTGATCAGGGGGGGGGGGGGGGGGGTAACATTTGACTCAATCGGCCAAGTGAGCCGCTCGCATGACGGGGTTAATTTATTAACACTGGTACGCTACCGCCATCGATTTGGTCTGTTAAAACACATAGGTCTCGCGACAAAATTCTCAAATTCCCCAAAAAAAGGTGATTCAGTCGATTCTGGGGGAAAGGGGGTATTGCATCATGACAACTCATAAACATACAATATAATACAATACAATATAAATCTAAATACATACCTACATATTATACTAGCTGACGCATGCAACTTCGTCTGCGTAAATTTTCCCCGATTTTGCAACATTTTTCATTGCTGAATTGCTTAAATCAGTCATCTGGCTTAGCAGAATAAATTGTCACTAACCAGGCGTGGATCCAGAACTTTGTTCTGAGGGGGGCAACATTTCATTCAACTGGTCAAATGCGAATCGCTCGCATGACTCCTAGTGGCACCATATCCACCACCACCGAGGGAGGTGCAATTGCCTGTCTAAGCACTCCGATCTAGTGTCATAATTCTCAAATTCCCCAGAATTCAGTCGATTCTGGGGGGGGGGGGGGGGGCGCTGTATCCGCACCTGTCACAATGACTCACTGACTGGTCTGTCGTCAAATGAATTATCAACAGACCAGTCAGTGAATGATTTGATACTTTACAGATTGCGGCATTCTTTAGTTCTTAATACAAGAGAATGGTACAATGCTTACGGACTAAGTTACACACTCTCGTGTGTACGAGCGGGCTGCACCCTCGTGTTCCTCAGTCCTCAGAGTGAAGAGGAAATACTACACGCCGTTCAAAAGTATAAGGTACTTTATCACATTAAATTTATCTTATCGTTAATCTTAAATGTCCTTAATCTTCGCTGTCTTGTCGTAAAAATAAATAGATAATTATGTCTCAGAATATTGTTCTTTGATCGCTAGTTTATTTCCGTTGACGTAATATCTGTTTTGATAAAAGTAATTTTTATAGATATAGATTATGTCAAATATTCAAATATATTTCTTATAATAAAAATAATCATGTTTCCATTGAATAGGAAGAATATTGATTCATTTGAATATGGCCACCGATAGATGGTGTGACTTTTGTTTGACGTTTTATTTGAAGCGGCAACTGGAGTGTGGCCTTAAAGAAGTGTGGCAGTTACACCGCAATTGTTTATATTCTGTGGTTAGACTTATATCTGTATAATCTATGGGTTAGACCGAACTGAGCGGTCGAAGCGAAAGCACGTCCCCGATGGACTTGTCGCTATTTGAGAATGGAGTTAAGCGTTCTTATAAGACGTAGACAATGTGATAAATTTATCAATTAATTACCCAATAATGAGTCTATTATTACTTTGACCAAGTCCAACCGGATATTCTAGTTGGAGTTGGTCAAAGTAATAAAATATTTTTGTTTTCATTCTATTCTTTTAATTAAATTATTATTTATTGCTTATACTAGTTTTTCAGTCATAATTTGATGATGATCTTTGATGGAGGTTTTTGAAGTGAAAACTTTTTTGGCGGCGTTGGGTAAAAAATGTTAAACTCGCGTCAGGACACGTGACCTGATTGAAAATTCGTAAGCTTTTTGCACCGATCGTGGTCACGGGTCGACAGATTGCAGCTTAGCGATGCCTCTGTGAGGTGATGGTTCTCTCATTTCCAATTGTTTCTTTCTACTTTTACTCTTATTCAAATGTAGCTTTTAAAAGGACTTCAATGTGTGAGATGTTCGATCTCTTGACACATCCACCACAGTACCTACTTACTTCTACACACTACACTTGCGACGTCTTTATTCTTTTGTTGATGACAGGATTCCAAGACGTTGAGAGTTTTTATCCCTGTTCAAATTCATATGCTTCTTAATCTCAACCGCCTCACGTATGTCATTTATTCTTTTACAGACTAATCTACTACAATTAGTCCCATCAGACATCACTCGGTTCATCAAATCCTCTATATTGGAAAACTATGATGTGTCTTCAGTGGAGTGGATGGTCTCAGCTAGCACACCTATTACTGGGGAAGTAGTCGATGCCGTCAAAAACAGGTAAGGTACCTCGTATAATTTTTAAAGTATAGCTTTAGCTTTTTCGAACGGTGCTACCCAAGCTAACGGTGCTGTGTGATGGTACCCAAGACGGCCTATGGCTTAGACCTTATCTAAGCCATAGGCCGTCTTGGGTACCATCACAGCATCAAATATTCTTCCATGAAATAGTGAAGTTAATACATCACTGTTTCGGTTGAAGGGCACTGCAGCAAGTGTATTTTTTTTTTCTTTTTTTTATTCTAATTTTATTTGGGGACTTTTGTCCGTTTAGGATATGTCAGTCCCATTAGGAGCAAGTGTATTTACTGGGAAAATGAGATTTACGAACTAATGTATCAGATGAGGACCGCGGTGCGGTGATATTCCGATCTTTGCCAAACATGGATTTGGGTGGCACTGATACCTGTTATGGGCGACGCGTGACGCTTACACAACCTGCTCGACTGACATTCCCAGAACAAATATAGGTATACTCTACGAGATGAATGTCAACTTCCATAAAAAAATGTTTTCGCAACGATTAGCGCCATCTATTGCAGACCCCCAGTACCATATGGTAGTGCTGGGGGAAGGTGGGGGGAGGCATGACAGAGCCACGTCTCCTCCTACCCCTTTAGCAACAACCCCTTACCCCTTTAAAACAGTAGCAGCAGCCATCTTGATTTTGAATTAATTTAGGGTGCCCAGCAACTCTAATAATTTCTGCCGCTTCTCATGTCATAAATGTACTATAATATTAAAACGTATTTTATTATTTTTTTGTATATGTTTCCATGATGAAAACGCAAAATGTAGCACTTGTATTAAACATATTTTTTTTAAATGAATATAAAATGATGACGAATATGGTGCATGTGGCCACACCTTTGTGACCCCCGCTCGTTCAACCAAATTGTATAAGAGATGACACCCCCTGCTGACACTGTACTGTAATAACTGACACTGCTGTGGTAACAAAGACAAAGACGGCCTATGGTTAACAGCGACCACACGCTAGGTTTTGCATGACTGGTATAACCTTACAAGCATAACCAACTGGCATAACCGAGTTATAATGTACACCCTAGGGTTTGCCTTCAGGCAAAGCTTGTAAAGTTATAACATAGACAGGAAGAAGAAAAAAGCGTAGATGTTTTTTTTTTTCACTGTAATCTCTCCATTGGAGCCAGGTTCCCGAACCTCAAGAGTGTGTTACAAATATATGGTATGACTGAAGCCGGCTGCGTCTGTACCGATTCGGCAGCACCTTTGGGACCTCGATCTGGTAGCTGCGGGGTTCCTAGCTTCGGTTTTGTGATTCAGGTAAGGGGTCTCTAGGAAGTACCTACTACTTAGCAAACAGGGGGGGTGCACGAGAGGCAAATGGCAGTGCTGGATCTAACATGCTTACGACGGGGGTAGGGGTTCATTTCATTATGTGTAAGTGTTTGTTGCACACATGACGAAGACGGTTCGTTCTGGGTTCTGGGGGGGGGGGGGAGCACAAGATGCAAATGGGCAAAGAAATTCAATACAATACAAGAAATTCGGAACACAAAACAATCGTCTGGGGGCAACGTGTTTTCGTGCCCCCCCCCCCCCCGGATCCTCCTATAGGGTCACTAACCACTAGCCTGACAGGCAGTCATTCACAAGGGAGGTTGCGCGAAACCCACCCATTATATTACCGCACAGGCGCGGATCTAGAACTTTGTTTAGGGGGAGGGGGGGGGGAATTAGACTCAACCGGGCAAGTGTGAATAATTTGCATGATGGGTGCGGTGCAATTGACTTAACACCGGTACGCCAGCCACCACCGCCGAGGTGGGAGAGGGTGGGGCAATTACCTGTCAAAATTCGCAACATCCCTAAAAAAAAGTTTTTCTAGTCGAGTCTGGGGAGGGCGCAATCGCCCCTGTTGGCAAAATGATGTTACGAATTTATTTTAGCCAAGAGTATATTAAAAATCACCCTGTATAATGGATATTAGTATACGTGACCTCCTTATAGCGAATCCGTTGCCTTAACCACTAGGCTATTGTAGGGGGGAGGGGGGGGGTTGAACCAGAAAGGGCCGTTGTTGCACCTCTCACACGAATCGAATGGGTGAATGGGGAATGATTTTAGGGGGGTTTGAGCCCTGCTGGATCCGCCATTGTTCAAATGATTAAGTGATTATGTTATTGCAGGTAGTAGATATAGACAGTCGACAACCATTAGGAGCCAATCAAAGGGGGGAAATATGTTTCAAAGGACCCAGCGTTCTGAAAGGTAAGAATGAAAAACTGAATTGTTGGTAGCCCGCCATAAATTTTGGCCTACAATTTCCGTTTTTTTAATCTTTTTATATTGAAATAGCCGTCCAATCGACTACCTAAAACATTGTTATACATATATGTCGAAGCGCCTGGGTGGCCTAATGAGCTATTAGCGCTGAATTTTAGAGTTAACATTATGGTAATTGACCATATGAAGTCCGCCAACTGTTTTAATAATTTCAATTACACAAATGCCACTGACCATACAACCACACTAACACTTTCCTCAAACGACTATAAAAATAGCGACGTCTATCGGAAGACATGTTGTCGTGAGAGATGTGTTGATGTGAGTCGTGTCGTTAAATGAGACTACTGCCCCACCACCGGCACCTCTAATCTAAAGTCACGCCATCTTGCGGCAGCCATGCGTCAATAGACTTGCTATTTAATCAAAACAGATGTTAGGTCAACGGCAATCAATTAGCGATTTAATAATTCTCCGACATATAAAAGTTTTCATCACCAGATTTAAGATATTTCATAAATTATAATTCACTCCTTAAGAAAATCGTATACCTTAAATATTTTCAGAATATAATCACTATATTAATTTACGAGAGCATAATTGTCTACTTCCAGCTTACATGGAGAACATGCACCCAGACTGCAAAGACTCCGAAGGTTTCTTCAAGACGGGAGACGTGGGGTATTACGACGAAGACGGATATTTCTTCATCGTGAATAGAATCAAAGAGTTGATCAAATTCGTTGATATAGCTGTAAGCAATTAAGTTTTATGTAAAAAGGTGTCGAGGTTACATAAACAACATTCTATCTTTAACAACGGCAAACTAATGCACTCACAGTTAACCTATACATTGCAATGTCACACTATTACAGGCGCGGATCTAGAACTTTGTTCAGGGGGGGGGGCAACATATTATGGCGTTCGCGTGCCGGGATAATTACGAGTACCTGTCAAAACACACCGGTACAGTGTCAAAATTCTCAAAATTCGAAAAACAAGGTCTTACAGTCGAGTCTGGGGGGGCAATGCCCCTATCTCTCCCCCCCCCCTCTCCGGGTCCTATTATAAAAAGGCTTGCACTATTATAAAAAGTCGTAAAAGTGGGAAAGCATAATTTAACTATCACGATTCAAAAAGAGAAAAAAAAAATTGAGAGGTGTCAAGGGACACCCGGATGGAACGAAGTTCTTATCTTTTTTTTTATAATCGTCGCGACACCACACTGTTCAATGCGAAATAGAAAGACGAAACGAAAATATAAGAGAGAGAGAGAGAGAGACAGACAGAGAAACATGCGAACGCCGCCGCACGGCTTACAATAGCTTACTATAGCAAATAGTGTCGTTACAACTTTTCGTATGAATTTTTCCGTCTAACCCCTTTCGCAACGCGCGATAAGGAACTTTGTTCCAAAAATGTAATCCGCTGCTTTCATCTGTCAACGACGGCGCCGAGACACTGTCACGTAAAAACTTGGTCAATTGTCTAAATTTTAAGGGACAGCTTGCTGAGCGCTTGTAACCTATTTACAGCTTTTTACTTAAAACATCTTTGGCTCATTGGCTGTATGTATTTATTTTCTAGCTTTTACTTTAACAGCTTTACCCGTTAGAGCTTGAATTTCCTACAAAATATCAACTTACAGGTACTGATAATAGGCATAGCGTTAGGAATGAGGCAGTCACTTTTATTTATACCCGACTGCGCACAAAGGAGGGTGCTTTTCGAGTGTATGTAGGTTTGTTTGTATGCATATTTGTTTGGCACGTTCTAGAGCTTTAATGGCTTGCTAGATGTTAGCTTGAAAGGTATCTTTAGATTCGTTTCCGTTGTGAGGTACATCAAACATTGGCTACATCAAAATTAGAAAAAAAAAAAAAAAAAAACGATTTTTGGCGCCAAATTATTTCAGTTACTTATTAATTTTAAACAGTCAGGTTTTTTGTTTTGTAATAAATTATCTTTTTAAGTTTAGTAACTTTTAATTTATTATGGGGTCAGGTGCTCAAAGCCCTAATCGGTCAAAAGACTATGTGAGTCGCTCGTACAAATTTGCAATTGGTTCTTGCAGTAACATCGTCTCCTGGTTAGTGTGTGGCGCTAGCACGTGGGGGGGGGTCAATATCTAAATATAGCACCCCTCTGTAACCTCTACCCATGGGCACCAACAGAATTTCTTTTAGGGGGGTGAACACATTTTTAGTGCAAGCTTTTTCGGTGTAGACTGTAGTATAATGTAGATGCATCTACATCCTATACAGCACCGAAAAAAACTTTTTTTTCCGTTTTCGTGGCAAGCCCGCGAATTGCGCGGTGCGCTCAAAGATGTCTGCCGCGCATGCGCGTTGATGCATTTCTAAGCGCAGCTCTATTTACCATTATGACAAGATTTTGACAGTTCGCACGGGCTTGCCGCGAAAACAGAAATAAAAAGAACGAGAATAAGTACCCAAGCTAATTTTTCCAACACAAGTGCATGCTGCCGGCATACATGCCATTATTAAGTGCAATTTTTGTAAAAATTCCGTTATCAGTGCTCTGCTTTTAAACAGATACCTCCAGCAGAATTCGAAGCAATACTAGAGCAGCACCCGGCGGTGCGTGAGGCAGGAGTCGTGGGGCTCCCTCACGAGGAGTACGGCGAAGCGCCCGTCGCCTTCATAGTTCTGCAGCCGGGGATGACGGCTACCGAAGATGAATTGGTCGGCTATCTTAATAGCAGGGTATGCTCTCCTTATTTTCAACCGACTTCAAAAAGGAGGAGGTTCTCAATTCGACTGTGTTTTTTTTTGTATGTTTGTTCACCGATTACGCAAAGACGGCTGGACCGATTTGAAAAATTATTGTTGTGTTTGAAAGGGTATACTTCCAAGTTGGTCCCATTGTCATCAGATCACGATCTGATGATGGGATCCCGGAGAAATCGAGGGAACTCTTTAAATATTAAAGGCACACCTACAGTGATTTAGGTACATTTCATAGTGATTCGTGCATTTAAAGTGTACCGAATTTTGTGCACTAAAGTGTACAATAAATAATAATTGACTAATATAAAAAACTTTTTTATAAAAAAATATTACCGACTTCCGAAATATACAAGGCAAGTTTTTTTTATTAGTCAATTATTATTTATTGTACACTTTAGTGCACAAAATTCGATACACTTTAAGCGATGTTGGATTGTAGATCCCACATTACTAGTATAATGCAAGTTGCAGTAGCAAGTTCGCCGCCTCTGTGGCGCGGTGGGAGTGTGTCCGACTGCTACCCTAGTGGTCGTGGGTTCGATTCCCACACGGGACACCACTTGTGTGATCCAAACGGGTGTACTTTGTGTCCGTGTATTGAATGTTTTTAAAGTCCCCCGCGAAACACAAACGGGTTGTACCCTAATGCGGTAGACGTCTTTTAAATAAAAAACTGTTGTCCCCTCCGGCTAAGTTCGTAAGGCTTGTGGATTCACGTCGGTAGTATAATGGGTAGGATTCGACCTCACGATTGCGAGACCGATGGTATACAGCGTCAGATTTGGAATTATTTTAAATCTTGATGATTTGCGCCCCTTTATCTTCAGTGTTTTATGAAAACGTGCTTGGGTGAAAATCATTTAGAATGACCATTGTAACGAAAAAGAAACAAAAATGAAACACTTAACAAAAAAATAACAATAATAAAATATTAGGGCAATTTTACAACACTCATAATAAAGATTTTATTTGAATTGACTACATGATAAGAAATAAAACATCTTATTAATTTTTATATTTATTTTTATTAATAAACGTATTCTTTGGATTAGAAAACTATAAAAATCAATATAACAAATTTTATGAACATCAATTTGCCTTATTTACTTTTAAAAAAATAACAACCTAACGCTCTCAGGTTTATAGGTAGGAATAGGGAATATGCATGTGACGCAAATTTGTATGGAATATATTTTTTTATAAACTTTATCTCTTTAGAATTGTGTCTACATCAATATTTTTTTAATATAATTAATTTATAATTTTGTTAATAATAATTAAATTGTGCAATAATCGAGCGGGAAATTCAAGGTAGCTGAAGCGAATGCTATTTGGTCAGATTGAATTATGACGTAACAGTCCATATTACGTTCCCTCATTGGCTATCACAATTGCCGTGACGTCACAGTCAACAACTTTTTACACGCCAAGATGGCGTGCTTTTGAAAATGTTTTTATCAGTTTGTATTTTAAATGACTTCAACTACTCCAATTAGGAAACGGCGCCCATATTTTTTTCAATGATATGTCGATGTAAGCTGTAGTATAAGAATTAAAAAAAATACATGCATATTCCCTATTGCCCCCTCTAGATCCGGCACTGGATTTATGATCTATTTCCACATGTTCTAAGCGTATATATATTATGACAGCTCGGTTTGCAGCCATTTTTAAAACTATTTGTCTATTTGGTCTTTTGACAGGTGACGTTTAGAATGCGTTTGGCTGGTGGAGTGAGGTTTGTGGAGCAGCTGCCTCGTGGAGCAGGCGCCAAGCTGGACCGACAGGCGTTAAAACGAATGCTTGGAATCACATCTTGAAACTTTTGTTATGTTAATAATACTTACCAATGCCTACCTACATTAAAGTTTTTAATATTTAGGTACGTACATAAGTGCTTTTATTTTGCTAATATTAGTTTTTACCCGTAGCGACACACTCCGTCTTCATATCTTTTCCACTTTATTATGCACCAGCTGACCCGCGCTACTTGGTCTGCGGAAATTTTCCCCGTTTTTGCAATATTTCTTATTGCTGCTCCGCTCCTTATTTCTCCACTATTTAATGGATTTTATTATACATATAAACCTTCCTCTTCAATCACTCTATCTATTAAAAAAAACCGCATCAAAATCCGTTGCGTAGTTTTAAAGATTTAAGCATACATAGGGATATAGGGACAGAGAAAGCGACTTTGTTTTAAACTATGTAGTGATGTGCAAACCCAGTTTGCACTTGCATATAGCATCATACCTACAGTTATGGGATTGGCACACTGCCACGCACAACACTGCGGGGTGCGGTCCCGGGCAGTCGTCTTTGTGTTAGTCTGCCGTAGGTGTGTACTGGTTGTATGGGTTATAGTGGCAATGGCAGATGTGGTTGCTGGCATGTGAGATTGGTGGGTCTCTGAACCGCGAGGTTCGGGAGGCCTCACCTTCCCGTCTGCTCCGCTCGTAGCGCCTGTCCTGAGCTTGACCCTCAGGAGAATCAACCGTAGTCCAAATGTACAGCTTGACGTTGCTGCCCTCAAGGGGGCCATAGACCCTTCGTCAAAGGGGGAGGTCACTGTCTGACCTTTCCCTCCGGTCTTCGATGCATCAACTTCCATGAGTCGAAATCAGGCATTATACTCTCGAAGGCGCTTAATGATACCGGCTCGAGCTTCGCATTCGGTATTCAATCTTATTTAGGTGACTCCTATCCTGGGTCCAAACCCACGATAGGAGTTCTAAGGAGCTCGTGTTCGTCAAGGACTGACAACCAGCCCCCTCCCATGGAACGAAACCACTCATATGCTTGAAGATCCACTCCCGAGCGGCTTCATCAACACAGGTTAGGAGAAGACCACCGGCTCTGACCGAACAGCCCTCGATGCGGGGCGCGTTATCGCGATCCTCCTCATCCATAAGCTCCATCATTTTCGCCTGCAACTCCTCGTTTTTTGCTGGGACATCGGCCTTACGGCGTCAATTATCCATAGTACCATCTCACTGAAGGTCGGTTTAGGTTGCGTAGGCCCGTCAGCCCTCGGTACCATAACGTGCTGTGTTCCTGCTTAGACCTTTCCTCCGGCATCGGCTTTTCGTCTCCCTGGGCAGCCAGATACTCAGGAACGTACCTCAGTGGAGCTTAGGGATTTGGCCTCTTCGAAGCTTTTCCCATGCTTCATCCACCAAGCGAGACTCCGCTTAGCCACTTCAGTGAGCCTCTTAGGAGGCTTTTTCCAAGGTAGTGCTAGCGTTGAGAGCGATAGAACTTCCGCCATTGTTTGTGTGTGATCAACGGATGCCGCTTTGATTTGTTCACCTACGGTTTCGTGGTAGATATGTTCCTCGAAGAAGTTTCATAAGGACATCTGAAGAGGGACTATCGCACTCTTCCTCAGTAAAAGGACTTAGGGGTGGGCTAATAATAGATAGCTTGGGGAAGGGAGTTTGAAAGGGGATATTTTTGTGGTTACTATTTTTTATTTATTTCACTAGAAAATCAAAACCCTTCTTGCACAGTCAGGTAAAAATTGAAAAGAGTATATCCGGGTCTTTGATAGCAGTATTTTGAGGGGGGCAAAACATTTATGAGTAATTCCGCCCTCCCACGCACGACGCAATATTAATTTGCCCCGGATCCTTTTATCAAAGATCAAACGAACCAATAAACGTTTATGCCCGCGACTCGTAGGTACCATATCTAAACCTTTTGGGTATATATGCCTACCCTGTCGAAGCCTGTTGGAATCAAGTCTCACTGATACTGAATATAGCGTCAAAATCTGTTGCGAAATAGCACAGACGCGAATAGAAAAAATAAAAACCATGCAAGTGCATGTCGGGCCACGCAAAATGTAGGGTTCCGTAGTCCCCCCTCCCATCTCAGCTGTTACTTGTAAAGCCTAGTTTATCTTTGTGATTTTTTGCACATATACGACATCAACCATTTAGCTTGCGGGGGGAGGGGGGGGGACACTTGACTCTTACCTAAAATTTGCACTTTAAAGCTTAATATGTATTTCACAAACGGATCCCTAAATCTAAAAATAGTATATCCAACCCCTAAACCTTTTTAAAATACCTATCTAATGATACCTCACACGACAGGGTAGATCAGAAAAAAAGCCCATCTCCACTTTACATATAGGGGAGACACACAAAAAAAATGTTTTCAATATTTTTCACTTTGTCGGCGTAAGTAATGTGTATCCATGCAAAATTACAGCCTCCTAGCATTAACAGTCTCAGAGCAAAGCTGCCGACGGACGGACGGAAACTAAAAGATTCCCGTTTCGCCATTTTGGCTACGGAACCTTAAAAACTGTACCTACCTATCGTTTCAATGGCTCGAAAAGATTTATCAATTCGAATGTAAACACCTACCTATTAACTTGATCCCATAACATCTGGCAAATTAAACTGATAAACAGATAAGAACTGTCAATAACAATGTATAAATAGGTTATATTTCGGTGATATAAATAATATCGATTGGTTGAAGTTGTTTTCGTAGGTATGTACTAGCATAACAATGCTAGGATAGCTAGGTACCTATACTCTATCTATTGACGACTTTTTCAATGATTCATACATTCACAGTAAAGAGAATTATAAAAATAAAACTCAGTATAATGTATGATCAAATTTATTTACGAAAAAAATAAACAATTAAAATAAACAGCCACATTTCTATAAAATACAATCTCATTGTAGGCAAAAAGTTGTTATTAATCTCTAATTTGTAACAATACGAAAAGGGAAAAGCCCGCCATTTTTTGACAAGCAGCATAGTGTCACTTGTCAAACTAAAATGGAGGCGAATGAAAAAATACTACAAATAGTGGAGTAATGATTTTAATTATATTTTCTTAAACTAATAATTTGTACATATACCTACAGGAATAGTGAATAAATGAAATATTACGTTATATTATATCCAATAATGAATATTTAATTGACGAGCAAAACTTTAGACATAGCCAAGATATAATAGTTTTTTTTCTAATACATGAAGATAACGGTAACAAAGTTTTTTAAGGGCATAGCTATGGACTATGGTCACAAGAAGTTTTAAATGAAAATGATTTATTTCTAAAATAGGATTTTAGACGCTATATACGGAGAGTTTAAAGTTCCATAGCAAGCAGTTTCTTGTCGAAGATGAACTCTGCAAGAGGACGGCCATGGATTTCCATCATCTTCTTGAGTGTGGAAGCCTTGCCAGCTAGGTCACGTTGTCCCTTGTATTGTTCTTCTAAGAATTCACCGGTGAGATAGTCCACAAGCTAGAAAGAGAAGAAAAATAGGAATTTAAAATAAATTCTAAATATATACATAATCATCCTAACAACTACCATTACATTACAATTCCTTATTTTTTTTGATGTGATAACGTCTTATAAATCTATGACCGGGTGCACGCAGGAAAAAGTGTCACAGTCACGGTCCGTCACGTTCCGCCTGCTGATAGGCTGACTGGTTGCTAAGCAACAGCGCATGGCGATTACGTTGCTACAGCAACAGCAACAGAAATTGAAGCGAATTGTTTATTGCAATGTTATTAATATTTACTGACGTTATCACGTAGAATTATCGTCGGTAAACTGACTTCACAGACAACCATTTTTTTTAACACAATGTTAATCTGTCAAAACAGCAGTACTCCTGTGAGTTCACTCAAATTTACTATATATATGTAAATTTTCGACATGTACGTCGTTTACGATGCTGATAGCTCGAGTCAGAGTACACTAAAATGTAACGGTTACAAAATTTTGAATTCCCAAAATGACCAATTAATAAAATATCCAAATGCGCAAATATTGTTTTCAAAATGATGAATTTCCAGAATGAACAATTATTCCTAAAATGTCCTGAAAGAACATGGTACATAACCATCGTGAACCCACTCCTCGTGAGTCGTGAGGTTCGAATCCTACCCATTATACTACCGACGTGAACCCACTCCTAACACAAGCCTTTGCAAGTTATGTTTTAAAAAACAAAAAAAACCTTCGTTAATAACATAAACAGACTTACATGATAATCATTGAACTTGCGAGGATCATTGTCATGCTTGGCAGCATCTTCGCAAGCGATGATCACTCTCCTGATGCTATTGGTCACCTCACTCTCCATTTGTAGGGCCCGTTCCAATGCGTCTGTTGCATTCTTCGGGCTGTCTGCACTCACACGGCTGAGCTGGGTTGGCTGTTAAGATAAATATAATACACATGGTCATCTGATCATAAACTAAGCAGAGCTTGTACTATGGCAACCAGGCAACTGATAAACATATAAATAATAAAGCATTAATGAATCTCGATGAACTTAGTAAAGTGCCTCCGACTGCATGAAATTATATTATTATGTAGGGGATCTTGTTTCCATCTTTTTTGTGCAGGCGGGTTTTTTTATTTTTATAATTTATTTTTTTATTTAATACTTTTTAGTGGTTATAGGATGAAACCGTTGTAACAACTAACTTTTATCACAGCTATTGTCAAGTATTGAAAATTGAAAAAAGAATTGTTGTTATCTAACTTTTTTAGTATTGCAGTCATAAACATGTTATACCTTTTTGAAATGCCTAAGATAAGCCCTTTAATTTGATACCCATATTGCAGTATTTAAAACAACTTTTTTTTTTACAACCTCTTTATTTTGACATCTCAAAACCGCCATGTTTGTTTTTTTCAAACGTCACATATCTAAGAACACTTGGGCAATTAAGACGAATCTAACGATGTCATATTTGTATAAATCCGTTCAGTGGATTGTGAGATATCCGGTAATAAAGAATATTACATACATACATAGATACATACATACAAGATACGCGCGAAAAACATAACCCTTCTTAACAGTCGGGTAAAAATGATTCACCGAAAGATAGAACGACTGCACCAAATTGGATAGTAATTTCTTTGTTGTGTTTTCTGTAAGGCAGGGTGATGTTTCCGCGCGTATCTTTTAAGTGTGAATACACTGAAAGGATTTATACAATTAAGACGTCGTTAGATTCGTCTGGACCGCCCAAGTGTTTTTAGTTAGATGACGTTTTAAAAAAACAAACATGGCGACTGTAATTTTATTTATTTAGAAATATATAAGTATATTTATCAGTTGTCTAGTTTCCATAGTACAGATCTGGTTTCCATGGATCACATAGCGTTGTGTGTGTTGTCCCAAGATATAATTATTATTTGGGAAAAGTAAATCCTTACCGAAAATGCGATAAGTCCGCTGACATCACTAGTAAGTTCACCTCTCATGAGCATGTATTCTATAAGTTTCATGGCGTGCTCGCGTTCCTCACCGGCTGCATCGAAGAATAACTTGGCAAAACCTGGACGGTTTACCTGTTGACAAACCAGTTGAGCAATAAATCAAAGAATTTGACATAGACTTGTGTGTTTGGGACTATAAAATACGATAAAAGAAGCCATTTTGGAACAGTGGAAACAAGACTCAAAACTCTGACATAGACAACGAGACCGGTTCATCTTCAAATATAACATTTTCATACCTACCGCGCTAAAATAGACTTAAGGAAAAGCGGGAGTTTCTGCGACACAGGGCTTGTACCCTACAGCGAGAGTCGCCTTTTAAAAAAGTAAAAAAAAATATATATTAGCCCGTTCAGGATGCAGCCCGCCAGTACCCTAAGTGAGACGTCAAAAATCACGATTTTTAAAAAAAACCCAATTTAATTAGTAATGAATCGATGAGCGAAGATAACAGTTCACACACAAAATAAGGTAAGGCAGGTAGCAACACTGGTGTTTACAGAATACGATAACTGGTCACACCTTCAGGGTTGTACGCTAGCAGCAGCGAGGACTAACAGACAAAGAATGGGAAGCTGAACCATAGGCGTACCCAGGTGTGACGAGATCATCCCAGGTCTACGGCTAACTACAATTCAAAGGGAAACCGGAAAGAATGGTTTTCCTGACCTGCCGCCACTGTACGCTAGTAATCACAAGTATAGGATCTGCTACCAGAGGGTTGGGGGTTCGAACGGATCACCGCCCTCCCCCAATATAGTTTATCGCCCCTTTTTAGGGTTCCGTAGCCAAAATGAACCGACCCCTTATAGTTTCGCTCTGTCCGTCCGTCTGTCTATCTGTCTGTCTGTCGGTCCCCGCTTTAGCTCATATACTTTTAGTACTAGAAAGCTGTTATTTTGCATGGATATGGGAATAAAATCATGATTTTTTTTTTTTATTTCTTTCAAAATTCTTTTGTTGTTCGAAAGAGGTTTATTCCAAAATGGTCCCATACATTTTATAAAGATCTGATGATAGTTTTAAAGTCGGTTACATGATTTACAAAAAAAACATCTAACCGGAGGAGTTACGTCATCTGTCTCCGGAACTAATCATCAAATCTTTAGGAATTTTTTGAGGAACCATTTCGGAATAAACCTATTCGAACAAAAAATAATTTTGAAAATGTATCTATATATGACGGAGTTATGCCCGAACACACATAAAAAAACATCCGAATAGAGAACCTCCTTTTTGTAGTCAGTTAAATATAAATAAATAGGTACCCACCACATCTCTGGAAAAGTGTGCCCCCATAGCCAAGTATTTCAAAGAGGCGTCAACCTCCATTTGGATTTGAGTTCGCATAGCCAATTTGCACTGCTCTTTCATTGTAATCCATTTCTCGTAAATTTTCGCCGGGTTCACGTTGCCTGGGAAAGAAAAAACAATACATATATTCATCGACCATGTTACAATCCAAACTAGTATTATAAATGTGAAAGTAACTCTGTCTGTCTGTCTGTTACATTTCACGCTTAAAGCGCTAAACGGATTTAGATAACAACTAGCTGTGCCCCGCGGTGTTACCTGCGGTTTATTAGCCTATGTGTTAATCCCGGGTGTCAGCTAACTCCATACCAAATTTTATTAAAATCGCTCTAGCCGTTTAGACGTGAAGAAGTAACAAACATACACACTCACATACTCACAAACTTTCGCCTTTATAATATTAGTGTGATAGGGAATATGATGCATGTATTTATTTTAGTTCCTACACAACGGCTTACATCGACATTTTATTGAAAAAATATGTGCAGTGCCAAAAACTACTCCTATTAAGAAAACTAAACATTTAAAATTACAAACCTATAAAAACATTTTTAAAAGCATGTCATCTTGTAATAAGCCAGTGAGGGCACATCATGTCCTAACATAATAATTATGAACTTTTATGTCACAATTTGATCTGACCAATACCTTAAAATTTCTCGCCTGATTTTTGGCCTTTTTAATCATTATTATTAAACTATATTGATGCTTTTTCGTTTAAAATAAATAAATACGTGTTTCAGCGTTTTTGGAAAATCAATCTCTAAGGGGGTAAAATAGGGGTTGCAAGTATGTATCAAACTCCGTCAATATTAAAGTTAGATCTATGAAATTTCATATCTAGCTTTTTCGTTTAAAATAAAGAAACTTATGTTTAAGCGTTTTTTGAAAATCAACCTCTAAGAGGGTAAAATAGGGGTCGCAAGTTTGTATGGTACAGTCAGCGTCATATATAAAATAACAGTTAACATTACATAATACTTAGACACATCTAATTGTATCAATAATATACAATCAGCCTGAGTAGCCTAATAATTCAGACCGTTCATCTAGCAAAAAATTAACGGAGCAACAGCTTCTCAAATATACGAGCTCATCCTAATACCGCATATTACTGTAACAAACACAGTGCCGAAGGTTTCGCAGCATCCACCGTATTCATAAATATAGAACGCAGTAGGAAAATAAACTTTACCGAAGTATATTTAAAATACTATTTCGTTTATCAAATACGTCATACAAAAAACGAAGATATGTGTATGTCGTTGTCCTTTTCATTTCATGCATGACGTCACTGGCACGTCTTTTGTTTCAACAATAAATTTCATATTTTATATTTATTCGTGAGCGATAAATTGAAACTGAAATATGTAAGAAAACCTCATTTATAAAATACAATTTTTTTTCTATAGGTACTCATTGACAAATGAGGTTTACTTACTTACATTCTTCTAAAGTATATTTTTTTCTTCATCTGTTCAGAAAGTGATTGACTCTGATTGTTGAACGCATACGATGTTGCGCGGGACAGCTAGTTAAATGTAAAATTTCATAGCACTCCCTTTATTTAAGATACTACGTTATTTAAAAAAGAAATAATCCCTATGCCTGACCCTTTAGATTGGGGTCATACAAATGCAGAATAGTGCCGTTCGAATTATTTATAAATCAAAAGGAAGTCTTCTTTCAGTAAAATGTTCTATCTATAAACTTATGGTACTTTCCCTCCGTGTGGCACAGTTTTGGGGCATCATTTTATTTAAGCAGCTATTTACTAAAATAAGCATTAATGATGACATTAACAAAGATAGAGTTCCTGTAAAAAATATCAACAAGTTAGCTTCTCCTTACTTATATTATGTATCATTTGTATGGCATTTCATAGTCAAATCAGTCAGCAACGATGGCAACTACAAACCACTGAAGTATCTAGGTCGACTTAACCTGTAACCCCTGCAGGTATTTTCAAACAATCATTGATTTCGTTTAACAAAATAAAAATATTGGAGTTTGAATTTCTCTCACTTTAGTAACTTATACTTTATAACTGTAATAAAGATATTTTGTAAATTTTTCAAATGAGATTTAATCATTTTTTTTTTCATTTATTCTACAAAAAAAAAATCTAGTCAAAAAAAAGACTAGCAAAATGTTATTTACTTTTGTATTTTTACTGTCATAGAAACAATCAAGAAATTATCAAGTCATATTTATTAGTAAAGTAAAATCTTCTTATCTCTAATAGGTCTAATTCTCTTTGGTAATAAAAACTAGATTAATGACTTTACTCGTCATTACATTGCGGTTCAAAAATCAATATTATCACGAATAAAATCCTATTGCAATTTTATTTTCGAATTTGATGTTCCAGGTTTCAGTTCTTGCTCTGAACACTCTCCAAAACAAAAAAAACCGCCTGCAAATTTCTATATTGTTTATAACCTTGACGTTTAGGTAACCAAATATAAAAGATCTTCAATCGAAAAAATGGGTGCTTCTTAATCTAAACGCTGCAAATATTAACAGCAAAGAACATAATGAGAAACACATAAACAACACAATAACATCAAAAGATACAGTATTTTTTAACTAACCACGGATAGAATTGACTTGATGTTATCACCTTTCCATTAGCGTAAAACATTAAGAGCGGAAGGTTTGCTTTTTACAGAGATGTTCTATGATACGTTATAGTAAACATAATTATATTATAATAAATAGGTCGCATACTTATCCGTATTTCTAGTCACTCGATTTTGATTATGAATTCGCGATAGAATCAACTTTTGAACCGCAGTGCATTGTGACGATTTATTCTGATGACATTCCAAATGTAACTCTATGACGTTTGACATAAAGTTTATTAACCTACTGTGTTTTATATTTATAAATACTGTAGATGCTGCGAAACCTGAGAGATTTGAAGCTGTTGTTCCGTTATATTTGTGCAAGATGAACGGTCTGAATTATTAGGCTACTTTTGGTGATTGTAAATTAGTGAGCAATTAGGATGTATCTAAGTAATTGATAATGTTAACTGTTATTTTGTATATGACGCTGACTGTACTCCGTTAGTTTGAAGTTAAATCTGTGAAATTTTGTACATAAAATTTAATAAACCACGCACTTCAGCGTGAAAAACAACGGGGTAAAATAGGGGTTGCAGGTCTATGTAAAACTCCGTCACAAGATTGTATAAACTCCGGCGGTTTTGAAATTAGATCTGGAAAATTATGTATTTGGCTTTGTGGCTGTAAATAAGGAAACTCGAGTTTTAGCGTTTTGATCGAAAGCGATAAATCAACCCTTCAGGGGGTAAAATCAACTGCGCAAACGAAGCTGCGGGCGATAGCTAGTATTTACATATGAGAATATAGAGAATATGTATTAACCCTATTTATAATATTTTGGAATGATTGCGAATCTTCAAACTGATTTACTGCCATAAACTAACATTGTATTTTTTTTCAATTCAAGTTAAACGAGCAGTTAATTCAGAAATGTCAAAAAGGAGTTGATAGTTTGAATAGAGTATGCAAATAAATGACATCGAATGCGTCCTTCCTCGAATAACCACTGTCCAAAGACAGTGACTTTTTATTCATATTTGTAATAACATTAATATGATAACATTCTTCTACGAAATATCTCGTATCTGTTTAGTATTTATTTCATTCTAAACCCTCACAGCAGGTTTTGATGGCAATCAGAAACGAATCTAATTGTCAGACATGTTTTATTTTGAAGGGGGTGTTTTGATGACGAGCAGATGCCATCGGCGAGTCGCGGAACTCGAACTGATAGTTTTTTTATTCAACACAGGAATAAAATAAAGGAACATTTGTCTTATGTTAGTTCCGCAAACAGTCACCAGAGAAATTTAATCGTTATAGGTGTACCAGAATCTGATGAAAAATGGGGACATTATATATTAAAGATGGTAACACAAGGTTAATGTTAATAGGTCCGAAACGGAGTTGTTTTGATGATTTCATTTATTTTAAATGAATCTAATCAAAAATGACTTGATGTTTTTTTAATTACTTGAGAATTATTTAAAAACTAACAATCCTGTTAACTCCATCAGCTAAATTATTTGTGTTAGAAGTGACGTGAATTTAAATTAAATCCAATAAAAATTCCATCAAATTGATGGAATAACGATTTTTGTTTTCTAACATGGCAATGAGCTCTTATAAAATCTTATTATAATAAATATTTTAATAATTAACTGCCCACTGTATTTTAAGAATTAAATAGTGAATTCGATACAAAGACACTGTGCATTAACTATCACGTCTAAACCTTATAACTTTGGTTTCAAATAGCTGACACGCGCAACTTCGTACGCGTCAATTTTCCCTGTTTTTGCAACATTTTTCATTGCTGTTCCGTTCCTATTGGTCGTAGCGTGATGTTATATAGCCTCAACAAATTGGCTATCCAACACAAAAAGAATTTTCAATTCGAACCAATAGTTCCTGAGATTATCGCGTTCAAACAAACAAACTCTTCAGCTCTATAATACTAGTATAGATTAGAAAAAAAAAACAAAGAAACTCCAGGAAATAGGAACCGCCAAAGATATTTTTTCACAATATTGCGTTGTAACTTTGAACAAGGCATAACAATGCGATGCCTTTGTCACAATACAAAGGTCAATAACACAATGGATTCAATATGGCGACTTTGAATATAAAATAAATAAAGTCGTTATTTCGTCGTAGAAACAACTCTCAGTTTTAATATTTATTTTCTTAGCGTTACTTTAGCAAAACGTATGATAATAGAGCCCTTGTAATGTTTTATTTATATTATTATTTATTTATACTTAAACATGTTAAATAAATACAGTGTTGTCAGACACGAGTAAATACCTAAATAATACTCATGGCATTATTTCTTCCATACTATAAACATAAATTTGGCAACGAATGAAACAATAATTACGTGCAATTTTATTTTAGCGAAACTTTAGCTGTTTATTCCAAACTCTGAATATTGAAATACCTCCTCGATTTAGAACAAATAATATTCCTATAACCATTTTGTTTTCAAACGGCTTTTTCCATACACAGACCGACAGACATTAGCCAACTACGTAATGGAAGACGCACAAGTGTATTTCGCAACTATGGCATACGTATTATTTCCATATTCTTCTTCTTCTTCTTTGAATTTATGGCAATCTAGCCGTTTTAACGGCTAATTTCTGCCAGTGTCAAGTATTTATGCGCTTATTACATGCACAAAGTCTCGTTCTTAGTCAATTATCACGTTTCAAATCATTTTTTACAAGTTAAACTCGGAGCTGTAAAAATAATGGCCGGTTAGTTTGCCGCCATTTTTACAACCTTATTTCCATATTATCCACAGCTGGAATCGAGATCAGACGTAAGTCTGGCGAAAAGTACTGAACTTAGGTAGGTTGTGTTTGACATTTCCTAAAAATAAACTGATTTAACTTGATCTTCAACTTGTAGCTTGTTGTCAAGAGTGCAATTTTAATTTTAGACGCCATTTCATTTAAATATTCATAACCTACCTATGACCAAGTAACATTATCTAATTATACACTAATTAGGCTAATAGTGTGTTTATTCATCGATAACTAGGTGAATCATAGAGGTTTTGTGTTTCAACCATGTTCCAACATCCTTTGTTTATGGTTTAACAACAGATTAAAAATATTCATTGCGTAGGTTAGATAAAGGGGCGCCTAAACGGGCCATTTTTTACGGCAATGCTGTGGCCGGCAACATGGCAGTACTCTCCAATATTGATTTGATGGTTGCCGGACGATCGCTGAGCAATCTATTTTCCGCAATATTGCCCGGCCAATTTTATTTTTGCCGGGTTGTGTAGCCCGTTTAGGAGACTGGATCATGCGCCATACAATTGTAGACATATTGCCATTATTGACCGAGCAATTAGTTGCTAATAGTGTCGCCACAAATTGCCGTAAAAAATGGCCCGTTTAGACGCCCCTTAAATAATAGAGAAAAATTGCGCGGGAAAATTGTGATATAAATGGAAACAAGCTAAAATGTGCTTAGCGTGCACATAAAAAAAAACACCGACTGGCCCTGACACATGAAATGTGTTACCTTCAAAATCTCTTTAAAACTAGCCCGTTGGTCTAGCTAGTGGCAAGCACTGAATGCTAAGCTAGAAGCCGTGGGTTCGATTCTCACACGGGACACCATTTTGTGTGAATCACAAAATTGTTGTTTTGAATTTGAGTGTACTTTGTGTCCTTGATAAATGTTTGTAAAGTCCTCCGCGTCACAGTACTTGTGGCCTTGCGCAGAAGTTTTTTTTTTAAACTGACCGGATTTCCATCAAATAAAACCAGGTATAGAGGGAATTACGGATGGTTCTTAAACAATCCTGACAAACCCATTGACGTATAGACCTGGACCGCGCCATGCCTTTAAATTATAAAATAATATTAACTGTAAAACTGAAAGAGATAAAAACTCGTGCGGCTCTTTAACAGGTATATATTGTCCACAAAGTAGCGTTGTCTCTTTCTAGAGAGTGGTCAATTTTGTGAGTTCATGGTGTAGTCCAGGTCTATACGTCAATGAATAAACCAGGTCTTTACTATTAATTAAGCTGCATCAAAATCCGTAGTCTATGGATGTTAAATCGTTACCCAATAAAAAAAAGTAGGTATTAATAACAGTTCAAATTAAGTACCAGCAGTCACAATGTAATAATAACTATTGTATTTAATTACTTATTGTTTAAATAATGTCACATAATCAATGTAAAATTATTGCAAGAATTTCCACTTGGAATTGAATAAATTTTATGTAAGTATCTATTATATGGTTTACTGTTTAAGAAAATTAAAAGTCAATGTATTTTTTTATAAGACTTCAAACAATGTTACTACAGCGTTGGTAAACAGTGTTACCATGTGAGAAAAAAAACAATCGACTGCAAATTAAAATCAAGAGAAGTGCTAAATTCAAAGTATGTAGTAGTATTATAAATGTGAAATTAACTCTGTCTGTTACCTAAGTTTTCACATTTAAACCGCTGTAATGATTTAGATAAAATTTGGTATGGAAATATTTTGAGTCCCGGGAAAGGACATAGGATGGTTTTTATCGCGATAACCGATATCCACACGGGTGGAAAGAGGGGCCGCGGCGAAAGAGGGGTTTGAGGAAGAATTGTAAGAATTGCTACACACATGTACGAGCCGGCATCATTCGGCACATAATAATATTAATTGGCACACTTAAATTACAATCAAGACATGTTTACAAACAAAAATTAAAACCCCTGAATTTTGAAGCTTCAACCCGGACTACTCAACACAATTTATACATTCAAGGCGCAGCGCGCGGGCCATGCTGATGCCCGTCAGCAGCGTCACATGACTTGAAATTTCATAAGTACCCGAACTGCAAACGAGACCTCGCCCGGACGCTCCACGGATACCTTTTAAACTAGGACAAATGCGGGGTACTTCGGACGGATGGCAATAGACCACATACGATGGCACAGGGAAGATATTTGTTTTGCCTTCCTTTCTTTAAAGCTAACTATAGTTTGACCTCAAATAAGCGATTATAATTAAGTCCGACGTCAATACCAGTTTGCGAAGGTACATGAATAAGTAAAGACTATACTCAACTACTGTGGGAATTATGACTAAAACGATATTAAGAGGCTACATTTATGCCTACGGCTTAATTCACGTTAAGTTTGTTTAACAACTTAAAGCTTGAATTTCTGGAAAGCCTTGTTCATTTCTTGTCTACCTACATCACAAAAAGAAACCTTGAATTTTCAGCTCTTTAGATCCAAGGGTTTTTGTCCTCCGTTCGTTCATTCGGGAGAGCAATGGCTCGCACATTCTCTACATCCGCCAGTTTCTAGCTCCTTTTCTGCCTAGTCTTGCAACATTCATCCAAGCAGAAACCTTTTACGTCGTGATGAGTGAATGAATAAAGTCCGCAAGAATTCTTAAAAAAGTCACGTCTATTCACCTGGTTGATTTAATTCCAAAGTGAACAAAGGACATCCTTATGTTCACTCAATTCACCTGGGTCATATCATCTGGGTGTAAAGATTCCGAGGTGGAATGAGGACACTACTTATGTCCCCTTTGTTCAGACAGGTGAATAAAGTGGAATAAACTCATTGTTTTTGTGTTACAAAAGCTCTGTTTCCGCGTAGGTATTCTATTAATAAATCTTTGTACAATGAAAGTACTTATACAATAAATAGGTACACGCAAAAGGCAGAAATTAGCTAATTAATTTTTTAATTACATATATTGTACATTTCCAATAAAATAAGAATGCATCTATGTATTATAATGATCAAACGAACGACTCATTAAAAAAAAACAATAATAAATGTTATCTATTCAGCCAGCATTGTCAAAATAATTCACTCAGAAGTCAGAAATTCTAAGACAATACTAACATTATATGATTGAAATCTCTTTGTTCTAAATTAAAATGTTTCAGGATGTTTGTCTGTAGGTACGTTATTCGTCATAATCAGTCAATTGCCACGTGTTACAATTGAGATCGTTCGAGTGTCAGATAAAATGGACGTGCCTAAGAACACATACATTATCTTATAGATTAGATAGGTATTTAAATAACAACTTGCAACTATGTTAGGATTGGAAACATGGCTGACCTGAAGACACGTTACAGATAAATATCAAGTAGGTACTTGGACATAGTTTCCATCACTTATTACAAGATCCGATCTAAAAAATATATCTATAAGTACTAGTCATATGTTATTTGATTCTGATAAAGATTATACGTTAGATATTGTCTAGATTGATAAATCGCAAATGGGCTTCCTAGTTTAAATCACGTGCCTACTGAGTAAAAAGTAGCAAAAAAAAAAATGGCGGGCAATGAACTGACACTGACATCTATGTACACTGCCAAAGGTTAATGTTACCATGCCACGCTACAGAAGCTATATAATTTGGTAGGTATGATGAGATAATAACGGTATAAGAAGCCGGTATCATACACACTTCGTCCCAGAATCAACAGAACTAAAACTGACTGGTGGTTTGAAAGGAATCACCGACGACGGCGAAGGTTTATACTACCATAATATTACCCCCTGCTGGGATAAATACCCACAGGTTAGAAACACAGGCCTTACGGACCCTGTATCAATATTAATTGGGTGCCAGGGGCATAGGCCGATCCAGGGGACGCTGAGGCGGACGACCACGGAGGCACGTGCGGGGGGCACGTGCCTCCGTGGTCGTCCGCCATACGTTGTTGTTTTGCGCACCGAATTTCTTGTATAGTATTTAATTTCTTTGCACATTTGCACCCCCTTCCACCAAGTCGTGCGTGCGAGTCACACCTGCGGGTCAATTGCAGTTAAGTTTCGACTAAAACGGCCATTGTCGTATTCTTGTAGCTTTGGGATCGATCTTAAAAACGCTTGCGCACCGTACTAGAATGTCGTTATTGCGTTCGTAGACGCATACTGAGATCGATCTCAAAGTTACAAGAATGCAAAAATGTCCGTTTTAATCGAAACTTAATTGCAACTGCACTGCTTTAAGTACGTGAATTGACACCCTGGCGTCGGTGTCAATTGCCAAACGCATGTTCGGGGCCCATGTAGCCTGGGGGCGGCGTATCATTTACTACCTATCCCGAGTAACTTCGTCTGCGTAAATTTTCACCGTTTTTGCAACATTTCTCATTGCTGCTCCGCTCCTATTGGTCGTAGCGTGATGTTATATAGCTTATAGCCTTCCTCGATAAATGGGCTATCCAACAGTGAAATATTTTTTCTATTAGGACTAGTAGTTCCTGAGATTACCGCGTTCAAACAAACTCTTCAGCTTTATAATATTATAGATACGCCTACGGGAGTAGCTAAGCCTCTGTCTATTTCCTTATAATGTTAATCTTGGTAATTATAAACACGTTATTACTTATTATTAGTAAGAAGGCTAAAGAATTTATTTACTTTGTAAGAAGTGAAGTAGGGACTGTGTTTGCTGAATACGTTAATCTATATCTTTACTAATATTACAAAGAGGAAAAATTTGTATTTTTATATGTAACGAATAAACTTAAAAACTATTGGACCTATTCAAAAAATTCTTTCACCGTTGGGAAGTTACACTTCCCCGGGTGACATAGGCTCCTTTTTATCCCTGTATTCTCACGGGAACGGGAACTACGCGGGTGAAACTGCTAGGCATCCGCTAGTATTTAATTTTAGTGTTACTTATAGATAGTATTATTATTTAGTTATCCTTGATTTATAAACGGCAAACTCACCAAAAACACTGGTTCGATCAATAAAATTATTTATGTCAAGAAAATATTGATGATTTTAAAAGAGTGGCCCATGAGTTTCTTGGCAGCTTCTTCTCATGAGCTTTACACTTGGAACTGCCGCCTAACTGGTTATTTTTTTAAACATAATGTAGGTATGTATTAATTTTATGTTTTTTCAAACAATCATTGATTTGGTTTTGCGAAGTAAAGATATATGAAATTTATTAGTAAAGTGGAATGAAGTTGTGTAGTACCTATCTTCTAATCTTATAGTACTTAAAGTAATTACTTCTACAGTTGGGACTAAATATACTTGAAAATAGACAATTTTCAAGTACATTTTGTTGCGCAGAAATAAGATAAATTTGTCTTGTAAGTACTTTACGTCAAATACTTCTAAGACAATGTTATCTTTATGATATAGATTATCAAGTTCTATAAACGACTTATCGGTGAACTGATTGCAAGATTTGTCGGGCAACTCATAGACAAAGTCAAAGATTTCTTTGTAATAAAGCATTAACTTAATGTCAATATTTAAGATAAATATCAAGATGAATCGTGATGAAATCATAAAGATAGAATCTTTTAGTGACGAGCAGATTCCCTATTGGTAAGTAGCGTAACTAACATAAGTCAGATAAACTATAGCCAACTGACAGATTATTTTAAATCGGAATGAAATAAAGGAACATCTGCCCATCGACTAAACTGGACTGCTTCCCCTTTCAAATTTAAAGTAAATACAGGCTTCAAAGCGTGAGAGAGACAAAACACTCGTGCGGCCAAAAGTTGTCAAAAATGTACCCAAAATGGTCATTACAGACCTACAGAAAAGAAACTAATACTTATTGGCCGCACAATTGGTTAATTTTGTTAGGTTATGACGCGGTCCTGACTCTTTGACAATGCATCTGTTTTACATTAGTTCCGCAAACGGTCACCAGGGGAATTTAAACGTCAACAAAATGGAGTCCGCAATATAGAAATTGTACATGAGTTGTAAAAATGGCGGCAAACTGACCGGCCATTATTTTTACAGCTCCGAGTTTAACTTGTAAAAAATGATTTGAATACGTGATAATTGACTAAGAACGAGACTTTGTGCATGTAAGCGCATAAATACTTGACACTGGCAGAAATTAGCCGTTAAAACGGCTAGATTGCCATAAACTTAAAGAAGAAGAAATTGTACATAAACTCAAAAGATTTGACCTTGATTTACATTTGAGGTGGAGGTCGATCTATCTATCTCATTTTACGATATCTGGCTGGTTGCTTATTGTTATTCATAGCTTGAATTCCATTTAAAAAGTTACATTTGGCGTTAAAAACTCAAGGCACACGTTTTTTTTAAAGATTACTAGCAATGTGGGATTTTGGTTCAACATTACTAGTAATCCTGTTAACCCCTCCAGCTTAGCCAATGGCTTGTGTTAGGAGTGGGTTCACGTCGGTAGTATAATGGGTAGGATTCTAACCCGCGACCTCACGATTGCGAGACCGATGCCTTAGCCATTAGGCTACCGCCGCTTCAATGTAATGTATGTCAAAAGGGGATTTTTTTTTATAAAAACGACTCCTGCAGTAGGGTACAAGCCCTGTATCGCGTGGGACTTTACAAACATACAAGTCACGGACACAAAGTACACCCAGACTCGAAACAACAATTTGTGGATTGCACAAAGTGGTGTACCGTGTGGAAATCGATCCCACGACCTCTTGCGTAGCAGTCGGACACACTCCCACCGCGCCACAGAGGCAGTTTATATTTAAATCCATGTTTCCGGATTAGCAGGCTGAAGTGGCAGTGGGCTGGCCATATTAGCCGAAGAACCGACAACCGTCGGGGTAAACAAGTTCTTGAGTGGAGACCAGGTGGAGTGAAAGAGAGAAAAAACACAAAACTCGTGCGGCCTTTGACAGGTATTATCCACAAAGTAGCTTTGTCTCTTTCTAGAGAGTGGTCAATTTTGTGAGATTATGGCGCAGTCCTGATCTCTACGTCAATGTTACCGAACGGTTCCATAGACAAGCATAATAATATATTTTTTTAAAGAATCTATAATCATATTAAAATGATATATTTGAAAGTAACTCTGTCTGTCACCTTTTCACGCTTACTGCTGAACCGATTTAGATGAAATTTGGTATGGAGAAAGTTTGAGTCCCAGGGCATAGGATAGTTTTTATCGGGATGACAGACATTCACGTGGGCATAGCCGCAAGCGAAAGCTAGTTAATAATATAATATGTGGGTAGATCTGCATATTCATTGAGTTAACCACCCATTAATTGATCTATGTCATGTTGCCATAAGAAAAAATCATAGTACCTATGTTACCAACTTTCAAAATCAGTCAAACATATTTCATCAAATTTTATTTGTATAGAATGACGCTTTTTTGGAAACTTACACAATATTTAACAGTAATTTATAAGCTTGGTTATTATTTACTTATTAAATTAGACGCCACATGAAAAAAAAAATGGCTATGATGTAATGACAAGCAAATTTCTTACAACTACACTGTTTTCCATATTGTATTAGTCATTACTTCATAAAGCTAATAATAATAAAGCTTATTTTATTCCATTACAAATCAATAGTTAAATACATAATTATGTTAGTTGATTGTAGCTTTTCTGTTTTTGCAATGGATCCCTTTTGGGTAAAAGCCTCCTCCATCTTCTAGTCCTCTCTTTCTGCACCGAAACACCACCAGTTTCTGCTTGCAACTTCTATTATGTCGTCTACCCACCGTTACTTTGGTCTTCCCACTTTTCTGTTTCCCAGTGGGCCAGACCACTTTGTCGACTGTGAGGTCCTTACTTAGGTTTTTTTTAAGCAACTAGCAATTTCATGGGTGTAATATAGGTTAGAATAAGCTAAAAATTAATTTCACTTGTCAGGGAAAGTCGCCTAGGTGTACAAATTTACAAACTGACTCGACGGGAAAGGGGGTACAACAACAACGACCAACTAAGTGCAAGTCAACTGGGGGGGGGGGTACCTTACAGGAAGTATTAAGTTTTTAAAGCAGTTGTGTGGCATGAAAATGATGAGGTATCATAATTTTTATTAGGTACACTTAAGTGAATAGTTACCACGGTTTTGATTACAAGAAACATAAACATCGGCCAAGTGAACGCCTGCAATTGCGACCAGTGTAAGTAATTTACCTCCAGAGAATAGCTATTTTATCCCCGCGGGGTAAATGCCCACATGTTGTGAACGCCGGCTCTATTTAATAATAGCTGTCCCGCGCAACTTCGTCTGCGTAATTTCTCCCCGTTTTTGCAACATTTCTCATTGCTGCTCTGCTCCTATTAGTCGTAGCGTGATGTTATATAGCCTATAGCCTTCCTCGATGAATGGACTATACAACAGTAAAAGAACTTTTCAATTCGGATCAGTAGTTCCTGAGATTACCGCGTTAAACTCTTCAGCTTTATAATTAAGTATGTATAGATAACTATGAATTAAAAAATTAAAGATGTTTCTAAACTTTACAATTTAGACATATAGGTAGGCAAATGCAAAAGCTAGACTGCATCCGCCATTGCTATACACTAATAAATATGATAAATTAATTGTATACAGTGAAGCATATCAACAAGACTTTGTTACAAAATATAGATATGGCATACAGATGCATCACTGCAGACCTAATTAGGTACTGTAAATGATGAGGTCCAAGTCTAATGGGCAGCAATTTATATGGCTAAATGTTGAGGTTGGGACTATTATAATATTCTAGTTGTACATATTTAGTACTTTGCTTCTACAATTCGCCAAATCTAAAGGTGGACTAACAATGCGTCCATTTTGAAACCTTCCCAATGGATGTACGCCAATTTATGGCACCATCACTACATATTATAAAACAAAGTCGCTTTCTATGTCCCTATATCCCTATGTATGCTTAAATCTTTAAAACTACGCAAAGTATTTTGATGCGGTTTTTTTTTATAGATAGAGTGATTGAAGAGGAAGGTTTATATGTATAATAACAGTGAACAAATAAGGAGCGGAGCAGCAATAAGAAATGTTGCAAAACGGGGAAAATTTACGCAGACGAAGTTGCGCGGGTCAGCTAGTTGACTACCTATATTTCCATTTACGGCTGGTCTCAATAACCTAACTATCGATGGATTTCGCTACCAGAGGTATATATTTGACATAAGCTCCATACAAAATATGTTAAAATTCTACCTCTAGTAGCCAAATCCTTCTATAGTTAGGTTATTGAGACCGGCCGTTAGACGTATGCAAGAATATTAGATATATTTCGGGACACCTGAAACCTGCTTAGAAAGGGACCCACCTTCTCTTTCTAAGCATTGTGTCAAACCATGGTTACCATAGTAACGAAAGAGAAAGACGGTCTCACAGAATGTCAAATTTGTTCTCTTTATTTCTAGTGAAACAAAATAACATTCTTGCATACTTATTGTTTTTAAACTTTCGCGATTTTTATACATATTAGATATATTTCGGGACTTAATCGCGTGAATTATTTGAAGGTACACACAGGAATTGCACCGATTGTGGTCACGGGTCGACTGTGTGACTGACTGTGACAGTCGACCCGTGACCACGATCGGTGCAATTCGATCGAAACGTCGGGTAAATAAAAGGTTCGTACCTTTAAATAATTCACGCGATTAAGTCCCGAAATATATCTAATATGTAAAAACAATAACTGCAACATTACAGAGATTTCACTTTTAATATTATTACTGTTTGTAATCATATTTAGAGGGCATCTCTGTTGCAGGGTAAGTAAGATTGCATTATGATTTAGGTCAGTATTCCCAACCTTTATGATCTCATTACCCTTTATAAAGACTGTCTAATTGTAAACTGAGTATCTTATGTACAAAACTATATGCCTATACCTATGCCTGTATTTGTGACTTATTTATATATCAACAGATGGCGGTGTGCATATTGTCTAAATCAGAATTAGTTCATTTTGTGTATTTAAGATTAAGATCTATAGAGCGTAATTTGGCTTAACTTAAGCTCACCTTAGGTTAAACATAACAAAAATCTTGACAAAGAACATGCAGACCGTCAACTTTGTGGATATAATCTTCTAAGATATTATGCTAAGCTTGCATTATCAGTGGCGGATCCAAGGGGGGTTAGGGTCTTAAGATTCAAAACCTTACACCATTCACCTATTTGATTTGAGAAAATGGTGCCCCCCCCCCCCCCAAACACTGGATGTATCTGCCACTGTGCGCTATGACCAATAGTTTCAACAGTTAGCAAATGCTTTGTTAAGATTTTCTTCAAGTTTGACTTATGCTTATTTGATAGTTCAAATAAGCATAAGAAAAAAATTTGAACTAAGGCAAAGTATGCTATATACATTTCAGCCTTAGTTTCCATATTATTTCTGAATAAATTGAATTCTACAACAGAGCAATGTTGTAAGTATCAAATGAAGTTCCTGACTTTCAAAGCCATTTAACCCCTAACATTGGTCTTAAGAATACCTGTTATATCCCTGTAGGTGTAAATACCCAGAGGTAGGCAATCCAGTATTTAGGTCCTTTTTTTGCAATGTGTTTGTCATATTTTCTATTGACTATAGACTAGATTAGGTTCTTTTTAAAAACAAATGGCAACACTTTTTATGGTCTTAGAGAAGTGGTAACCCTGAAGTTTATAATAAGTAGATGTAATTTTAAATAATCTTCAAAAAGAGGTGGTATACCTAGTTTGACACCTATGTTTACACCAAGGCTTATGAGAGTTTAAATATGTTTAAATATTGATATAAAAAGGACAGATTTGTATTTTTGTATGTTTGTAATGATTATTCTCAAAAACTATTGGACTGATTTCAAAAATTCTTTCATGATTATAAGGCTACATTACACATACATTACTATATTTATTACTAGATAAAATAAGGATACCTATGTCCACCAATGTGAAGCCAGGAAGGGCCACTGGTAATCTAGAAAGTTCTAGCTATATGCTGGCAATTAGCTTTTATGACAAATGTCAATCAAGTTCTTTACAATAGTAAATACTTTCATTGGGATAGATATTTGAAGTTATTAATTGTTTATTACTAGGTGTGTTTATTTAATAATTATCTGCATTTTAGGGGTACCAACAAAATATGAGGTCCAGCCCCTACTGATATTGCAGAAAGGTTAAAAAAATATTCTGATAATATTATTGTTTTGTATAATTTGACCTTCAAACTGCTTAAATTTTGTTTAATCACACCAGGTGGCGACACATGTCACTAAAATGTGCAGGTCATGTGTATTTGACAAAAAAAGTTTTGTCAAATCGGTATCACTTCTCCATTGTTCAAAATTTTGAATTTATAATTCTGAAATCTTTATAAAAAAATAATAATAAATATCGTCACCTTTTAAAACAAAAAGAAAGTCAAGTAACATTGCACCCTCATTCATTGAATGCATATTAATAACCTGCATTTTTGTCTACCTCCTTAATAAAAATTAAAAAAAAAAAGTAAGAAAAGTGGTTTACTTACATTGTGGTGTTTCATAATCTGCCGCTGCTAAAGCAATCAGGAAACCAGCAATAACAAAGAAGGTCTTCATGTTTTATTTTGTTTTCTACAATTAAAATCACAGATACTTTGACGATATTATTTATCAAGGAGTTCCGTTACGTACGACTACTACCGAAAGTCTAGCCTTTACACACACTGGTGTAGAAGGCGACTTATCAAGCGCAGCAAAATTGAAAAACACGAACTAATGTCGTTGATGCCTCAGTTTATACAAAATTAAATGAACTACGCAGCGATAACAGAACCATCTCGTGTTGACAACAGTTCGGAGAATGACACATCAGAGTGAGACGGAAGATACCTCCGTTCGTTACACAACAAAATATCCTCATAGAGGTGTCGTGTTCCAAGTCAACTCATGGAATATTTCTCGACCTATTTATGAGTTTTAGCAATTAAAATAAATCTAATTCGATCTTAACATATAAAACATTATTTTATTTATCATTTTCAAGTATCATTGGACTTCAAAAAGCTGTTTTTTTTTATACAAATGATGAAATTGAAAGAAATCTCTAGAAACACAAAACCTCAACTTTTTTAATACAACAGAAATCATACGTCATTGAGGGGAAGGATGAGCGCAGAGAGGGGAAACAAGACTACCAGCATTACAAATTTGCTTATTTTCATGGTATATTAAATCTGAGCAGTAGATAAATTTTACGACTGTTATCATTATAATTCAATTCCAAGATCAATGCGACAGTTAGTCAACCGCTTTGCATAGAATAATACGGTGAATATTCGTCTAATTCAGTGTGAAAAATAAAAATAAAGGTAATTTTAATAAATAGAGTAGCCACACTATGTTTTAAGTGTAGCAAACTTCATGTGACATCGGAGATTTTTCTGTCATTATCAGTTTGTTGTTCGAGTCCAATCGCGTCGCAAAAGAAATAATTTTAATTACGTGTACTGTACTCCCGCAAACGGAGGGTTTTATCAATTTAAACGTCTTTGTTGGAAGTCGCCTTCTGCGCCAGTGTGTGTAAAGGCAGTACTTTCGACAGCACCGCGATCTCGTCACATATTATTTGCTGTTATCGTTATTTCAATCGTCTCACAATATTTTGGTGAGTGACTTTTATTTAACTGCGCGTCATTTTATATTTTCTTTTTCCTATTCATAAATTTAGTGCTTGTAAGATTTGTTTTTAATTTTTAAAAAGAGGTTGGTTGATTGTGTTTTGTTTGCGTTCTTTGTCCGTTTAAAAAAAGTTAAGTCTGGGATTTTACTTTTGAATGTTGACTACTGATTTATTTTTCATTTATTTAAATACCCTCTTATACATTTTGTAATTTTTATCTGTATAACTTCTTAATTGAAAGTTAAATAACATAGAAAGAGATAAAGCATTTATACAAATACGAGCCCGACTCGCCCATATTATAAATAGTTCAGGAATCTAGTCTCGAAATATACCTTTTTTAGCGGCAAAAACAGTTGTATCCTTTCTTTCACAGCTTCAAGGTATGTACTGTAGACCGGATTAAATAGTTTTAATTTTAACTTGATACTTCCACGCGTTCCTGAAATAAAGGGACATGACAGACAGACGGACATACAACAAAGTGTTCTTATAAGGGTCCATTTTTTCCTTTTAAGTTATAGGACACCTAAAAATCATACACTTTTTACACAGGTTTTAGTAACATAATATAATAAATTACTTTGTGAAATTGTTTTGTGAAATATTATTATTGTAGTGAATGTTGAAAGCAAGACTAAGCTTTTTTTTTTATATTTTTTTTTTATTATGACAACAAACAAGGTATAGACCATATAATATTCCTTAATGCTAGAACTTAATCTAGTGTTAGGTGCTACCCATTGACATAGAGAACAGGACTGGACCCTTTCAATTATAAGGTAAAAATTTACTGCAAAGCGTGAAAGAGAGAAAAACTTGTGTGGCCTTTGACAAGTATGGTCCATAAAGTAGTGGTGTCTCTTTCTAGAGGTTGTCAATTTTGTAAGGTTATGCAGTCCTGGTCTATACATCAATGGTGCTACCGTACATAAAGGTTTCTGCTGCATGTAAATAATTAAATATTATAACTAGCTGACCCTCGCAACTTCATCTGCATCAAATTTGCCCGTTTTGCAAATTAAAGTTTATAATTAACAAATAAAAATAGAGGTTGATCGTAGAAGAGTAAAAATTTAGGGTTTTATGTATTTTTGAATGCTGTATCATAATAAATAAAAAAAATATAAAATATGAAAAAATAAAATAAAAAAATTAGGGGTGGACTGGACTACCCTTAACATTTAGGGGTATGAAAAATAGATGTTGTCCAATTCTCAGACCTACCCAATATGCACACAAAATTTCATGGGAATCGGTTAAGCTGTTTTGGAGTAGTTTAACTACAAACACTAATACAAGAATTTTATATATTAGATGATATCTTGTCCTTATCTTTTTTATCAAAAAATCAAATCATTTTTAATAATTTGTTTTGATTAATAGATTAGCATTAATATTGTTGGAAGTAGAGATTATGACATTGTAAAGACATTTATCATAATCATTTGTAATGATTTATCGATTATTTTGTTATCTTTGTACAATATATTGGCTATAATTACACTTGCTGGCTTGATAACATTGCAATGATACATATGTGTCTCTGTAGCTACCTACTAGATTGTGATTTTTAACCAACTTCATAAAAGGAGGAGGTTCTCAATTTGTCTCAATTTTTTCAATAATAATTCGATTTCATATTTAGATTTGTTTTTTAAACATTCTAAATTCAAAATGAGGTAGTTTTAATAAACATGGATGTTAACTGTCAAGTCAAATCAGTCTCTTTTTAAGAAATGTCAAATCAACAGACTATAGAAATGTGTATGGAATTACAACCTGTGACATCTTATGTTCCTATTATCAAATAATTACTTATAGTATTTATTTCATGCTTTTAAATTTAAAAAACAACTTTTATTTTCAGAGCATTTTAAGATCTACTAATTCTACTATTTCCTGATTAGTATGAAATAATTTACTTTTATTGTAGTCAACTACCCAATTATTCAATAGTGTAAATGATAGTAGCTAGTGGCATAGGGTCCATTCAGCATACAACACTATTGGTTTAAAAAAATCTTTATAGTTGCTAGAATTATAACATTCTGGGCAATAAAAATATGTTAGCTTAATTTAAAAAGTAACATGCCATAGATAATTTAGTTCAAGTTATAATAATTTTTTTTTTTTCAGTAAAATGAAGGCTATAGTATTACTTTGCTTTGTGGCGTTCTCCGGCGCCCTGGCGGCCGATAAAACTTGCTACCTGAATGTACAAGAGGACTGCGGCCCAAGCTCCAGTGGTATCAGTAAGTAGTTTTTTATTTAAAAATAATAAGTACTTAACGCCATTTGTATTCCCCCCCCCCCCATTCATAATACTTTAGTAACAGCACTAAAGGGGCGTTCATAAATTACTTGAGGTGATTTAGGCAAGCTTTTCGCCGTAAGTACCTTAGCTTGGAAGGGGGGGGGGGATGCGCCTCATGCCCTCAATTTTGCCGCTCTGGTCTTTTAAAATTATTACTAGATTCGGCTCGCCCCCCTAAACGCCTCACGTAATTAATGGACGCCTTCAAACAGCATATTAACTAACGAAAGTTTTGTCTTTGTTATTCATTCCAGTTTTAAATAAAATAGGAGAACAAATTCAAGATTTAGGTTGTGTGATGTGTTGTTGGGTTTTACTTAATGCAACACAACATTAGGTGTGGTGTTGCAATAATTAGAACCCACAATAAACGCGACAATTCTTGTTTTAAACTAAAGCCGAAATGGATGTGAAATGTTTAACAACAACGTTGCTTAGCAACAACTGTCAAGTGTCAAAATTAAGGTTGTCATCAAAGTTGAAAATTACTAAATTATCTATTCTGGGCAAACTCTTAACCTATTATATGTTCCTTAGTTACTTTCGGTTAAATAAGCAGTTGGTAACGTGAAATCATATCACTCGAAAGCGAAATATCATTGATTTTTCTATTTAATTTACGACAATTGCAGTGAAGTGACAACCCTACAATTTGGTTTGTTGGTAAATATTTCAAATCATTATCTTCGTGGTCTTCGAGACGATTTTCAAATCGTTTAGGAATGGAGTGATATTATGTTATACAAACAGATGCAGAACTAAAGCTTAGTGGGCAAATCTATAGGTTCTCATATTATAAAGCTGAAGAGTTTATTTGTATCTCAAGAAGTACTGGTTCGAATTGAAAAATTATTTTAAGTTTGGATAGCCCATTTATCAAGGAAGGCTATAGGCTTTAAAACATCACGTTATGACCAATAGGAGCGGAGCATCAATAAAAAATGTTGCAAAAATGGGGAAAATTAACGCAGACGAAGTTCGCGCGGGACAGCTAGATAAAAATCACAAAAGTATATTTGTTGACTTGTCTGTCACTTGGTAAGCGACAACAGCTTATCGGAATATTCGTAATCTGATTATTGTGTGACTATCAGTCATCTGGAAGTTATCACAAAAGATTTAGACATGTCTCACACGCAGTAAAATTTAATAAACAGACTGTTGCCTGCGTAATATACGTATCAGTTATCATCACCAATGATCGATATAGGTAGTGGCATTTCGTGGAATTCGTCAACCGTGGCATAACGTAGACATACCACTTCATCTTAAAAATCCCGAAATTTTAAGATTCACCTTCATCTAATGTCACCAATATATAATTAACAAACTTGTACCTTAAGTGTTTATACTTTAGCTAGGGATAAGAGCTAAAAATATAAAAGAAAAAAAAATGTGGCACTCGGGGACTGCCGCGGTAAAGTGTTTTTTTTTTAAATTTAAGAAAAAGCAATTAAAAAAGTTTTTTTTTAAGTTTTTTTTTATTTATAAAATAGCAATAAAAAATTTTTTTTTTTTTAAATTAAAAAAAAAAGCCATTAAACGTTCTGCTATTCATCGATAGATGGCAAAACTAAAAAGTATCACCGCTATGCCGGTCGGAGTGGGGGGTGTTAGGTTATTTTCGTTACGAAATTTCTAGATTCGGTCTCCACGCTCAAGGCCCGCGATAGAAGCAGCTATGCAATAGCTTAAAAATAACTGTTAGATATAAAAGTCATCCAACTTGCTATGGCGTTACGATTGTAAGTAAATACTCTATCACAAACATTGTTTTTAAAATTTGGGTTTTTTTACATTTCTTATACTATTTTATTATGGAACTTAGTTTCCTCGCTTATGCAACATTTTTCATTGCTACTCTGCTCCTATTAGTCGTAGCGTGATGTTATATAGCCTTCCTCGATAAATGGGCTATCCAACAGTAAAAATTTTTTCAATTCGGATCAGTAGTTCCTGATATTACCGCGTTCAAACAAACAAACAAACAATCAAACAAACAAACAAACTCTTAGCTTTATAATATTTGTATAGATTAGACTATTGTTGTGAATCTTGCAATATCTGAATTATGGCAAATATGATTTACGGGTCAATTAATGTCAGTGATTTTAAAGTACAAAACTGTCTCTGTTTTATATCTACTTTTTTTTTCTTTTAAATGGGGACTGCGCAATACTGCGTAAGCTCGGTCAGCAAGGCACGGTTTTAAGGTATTATACATGATTCAAATACAATTTAAACTTTGACAGCCTCTACAGTGGCGCCAACTGGTGAGTACAAAAACGGTATCGTCCTATCACTGTCACTTCTACGCTAATAGTGGCAATAGAAATAATTATCGTCTAGAGCTTTATCTATATACATCTGGGCCGTGTCCGGAACGTGGACGGACCTGTATGTCAACGAGTTTGTATAAAACATACACGCTGATAGTTTTATGAGTTTATGACGGAGCACGGTACATCCCCGACACGGCCCGGATGTGTCCGGAATTGTGTATAGAGTTTTACAGTTAAGTACAGTTTTGATAATAAAGGTTTTAAGAATTTAAGATTTAAAATCAAACAAATCAACAGGTCTTCTAAGCTGTACCGCAAAATATGGCGCCTTCAACGGCCGGGAGCATAGCACCGCCCTTGAAATGCAAGCGTACGCCAATCTGCATCTCAAGCGTTCATACGAATATCTCCTAACTGCATCGTTCTTCAACAATTATGAGCGCAACAGGGTTGGTTTCAGCAAACTGTTCAAGAAACTGTCCGACGATGCTTGGGAGAAGACTATTGAATTGGTCAAACATGTCACTATGAGAGGTAAGTGGAATGATTACCATCTCCATGGCTGCTAACTCCTGATTTATTTTATCCCCTAAATTAAAATCAAAATCCCGAAAAGCTTCTCAACTAATTTAAAAATCCTTCTAAAAACTCCCTGTACCGCTTATTTACCCCTAAAATGGGTAAGTCGCCAAATTGTGCAACAGTGACCATCTCCCAAATTTCTTTGCCTCCAATATCGTGCGTGATAGTTGATTGGAAAAATAATACGGCCATGGTGCATTTGACTCCATCCAACAGCCTGTGAGTCATATCAACCCATAATTATGATGGCCCACTGCTGGGCACGGGTCTCCCCAGTAGAACCTACTGGTATGTAGATCCTGGGGGTAATTGCCATAATCGCCACGCTTGGCGAGCGGGTTGGCGATCGCAGTAAGGCTTTAAGTACGCGGAGGACGCTGCTGCCCGTCCTCCGGAGTGAAATCCCTTAGTCGCCTTGACGACACCCACGGGAAGAGATGGGGTGGTACTATTCTTAAGCCGGCACCACACGGCACGGCCTGTGAGTGTGTGTATTTAACCCCACGATGGTAAAACAGCTATTCTTTGTGGGTAATGAACATTCTGATAATAATAGACATTCTGCCCCTAGTCGTGCGAATTACTCACAAATTGCTTTTAAGGGTAGATTACGCGAAACAGGGTTCGTTTCTATGAAAAAATCATATAGAAAACCTAAATATTAGGACACGAAAAAGTTGCGAAAAATGCAAAAACGGGGATTTTCGTATTGTCATAGTTATGGCTTTCGTAATCTAACATATGTACGAACGAATATTCGTCTTTATTATGTCCTGCGCACTGTGAAGTAATGATTGTGTGCATAAATTAATAATTCGCTCAGTGCAATACCCTTTGAAAGTAACGAAAGCAAAAAGGTCGAGAGCCACGGCCATTCTATGGCCTGATAGCGGTTTTGCTTAACCTTTGAGGTTAAATTTCTGATAATTTTCCCCAGGTGATGAAATGAACTTCGCCCAAGTAGGCAGCAGGCACCAGATCGATGTGAAGAAAGACTACATTGCCGAGCTCCAAGAGTTGGAATCCCTTGCCAAGGCTCTGGACACCCAGAAGGAGTTGGCTGAGCGCGCCTTCCACATCCATCACGAAGCCACCAGGGTTAGCAAGGATCTGCATGATCCTGAGGTAAGGCATTTGAACAGCTTTAGATATAGTTTGAAACCAGGTTTTTTTTTATTTTTGATTCTTATAACACGACACTATTGTAAGAATGCAAGTTTTGTATAGAAACGGAGGGAGGGGGGGTGATTAAATCCGTGGTAAGTAGCTTTTATTTAGGAAAAGCATACATCGCCTGACGGGCCTGACATATTCTGAGAGGACCGGTCCCCAAATTAAATAAATAATAAAAAAACACAGGGAGACTTCTTTATGGGGGAGGGGGGGGAGCTTTATTTCTCCCTTTCCGTCAGTAGTATGTGTACATTAATTTATCTGTAGTAGCTACGGGCAGACATCTATAAGTCACATCATTTGATTTTTGGTTCTAAAACACGCCAGATTCCACACGATGTTTCATCGAATTTGAGCATTCGCGATGAAATAGAGCGCGCTCTCTATGTTTGGATTCGTCAGTCGTCTATTGTTTTCGTACGTTAAGTGTGGTGCTAGGAAAGGATAACAGCTTAATGTGCCGCTATTTTCATAACTTATTCCTTATTGTTTCTTATTTGCCACAGATTGCCCAATATCTTGAGGAGGAATTCATTGAAGATCACGCCAAACTTATCCGCCAACTCGCAGGACACACCAGCGATCTCAAGAAATTCATCGCACATGGCAAGGACCTGCCTCTCGCTCTGTATATGTTCGACGAATATCTTCAGAAAACTCTTTAAATACATTTTAATAACAAAACATAATTAAATATACCTGTTTTGCTCTTTATCTTTTAGACATTCGACCCTTTAGATACGAAAAAAAAGTTTGAAGTCCATAGAGCGAGATAAATTTGCGGGAAAACTTGTAGTTAAAAAAACCAAACATACGAGAAATCCATAGAGAATATTTGCTTTTGTTTTTATATATTTTTTTTATTAATCTTTGCTTTTAAAAATATACGTAACTATCAGAAGTAACGCAATCTATGTGTTAACTTGACAATTAAAAAAACAGTTATGTGATTAACATTCTTAAAGAGTAAAATGGTTTCTTATTAAATAATGACTCCACTAAAAATATATTCATTCGTTTTATAGCCATTAATTTACCCATTTTGTACAAATTAGGCTGTTATTATTGTGATTTTTTCCCATTTATATTTTAAGTGATTATATCTATATTATAAGTATATCAAACGTAGTTGTAATCAGTTATTTTCAATAAAACATTTAAATTAAATTCCATTTAATGTGGTTTTATTGTCTTTTCGCCTTCCAAACTAATATTATATTAATGTAAAAGTAAGGCGGTTGGCACACTGCTCCTTATCACGGAGCGTAGCGCAGGAGTGCATGTTCTTACGTTGCTTCTAAGCACCTCCCTTTGTATAGAAAACACTCATTGCAACATACAGAAAACTTATTTACGCGCGGTGTTGCAGATCACGCGCCTACATGCAGAGGAACACGCGCCCTCGCACGTTTTATTGTTATTCTGATAGAGAGATAGATCTACACTTCCGCAATAACGCGCGTTTTTGCGTCGCCACTTACACCGCAGCGTACTGCAGGGCAGTGTGCCAACCGCCACGCACCCCGCAGCTTAATGCAGGGCAGTATGCTAACCGCCACGCACCCCGCAGCATAGGGCAGGGCAGTGTGCTAAGCGCCACGCACCCCGCAGCGTAGTACGGGGCAATGTGCCAACCGCCACGCACCCCGCAGCGTAGTGCGGGGTAGTGTGCCAACCGCCACGCACCCCGCAGTTTAGTGTGGGGCAGTGTGCCGACCGCCACGCACCCCTCGGCGTAGTGCAGGTCAGTGTGCCAACCGCGTCACTGTTATGTTTTCACGCTTAAACAGCTGAACCGATTTAGATGAAATTTAGTATGGAGTTTGAGGCCCGATATCCACACGCGGGAGGTAACTAGTTTTTAAATAAAATATTGGATTTAAATTATTTTCCTCATTTCTAGAATATTTGTGTTTTGATTTGATTATTATATAGTTATAGGTGTTTGAGATAAGGGGTAAAAAAACGACCAAAATAATAATATTACATTATTTAATATAATTTAATACTAATAATATCATAATTTAGATATGTAATATAATATTTTTCTTATAAATAAATATTTTTAACATTAAAAAGTGGAGGACAAATATATTGCACAAATTTTATTCCATAATCTCGTATTAAGGTTAAAGCACACTGATCAACTTTAAAAGGGATTAGCACCGTATCGCCTCGCCGTCAACTGTTCGTGAGCTTGTCCCGAGGCGAGGCGATTACGTTACGAATCCAATTAATGTGCGTTGCAGCATACAAATAATACTGAAAGGCTCGAGTTAATACGGTGCCAATACCTTGTCGAGTTGATCAGTGTGCTTCGACCTTTAACGTAGGTACAGTATGAAGGCCGGCCTACCCCTATTCCTTTTAAAGTAACTATTTTTTAACTGCAATTTCATTAACATCGGCCAAGTGAGGACTTTAGTTCTTACTTTTTTGTCTAGGAAGAGGGACGGCGGTAATATTCCCCATGGGTAAGGGGTCGTCCATTAATTACGTGAGGCATTTATTCGCAAGAAACCGTCAAAAACTAGTATAATCCAGGTGACGAAATAATACTCAACGTCTTGAAATGTATTCCACAATAGTTTCCTCCTAGCGGTGTTACTACAATGATGAATGAGCAATACTCCAATATTTATAGATTTTCATGTGACAAGGGAAACTGTCAATACCACAACTTATTTCATAACTATCTGATACATAAATTATCTAATATTCTGTTACAATTATTAATAATTGTAACAGAATATTAGATAATTTATTATTATATCCAAAGATAATCAATCTTAGATAGTTTTTAATAATCATATAAGGGGCCAATCATAAAGTACGTCACGCTACAATCAACTTTTTTTTACCCCCTCCCACCCTGTTGTCACGCTGTGTCACGCTTTCTGTGACACCGTGTAAATATTTCGCGACAAAATTTAAGACCCCCCTTACATTGTAATATAACTATATACGTTTAGAAGTCTGTGTATTTACTAAATACTAAATGAATGACTTTAAAATACAGAATAAAAAAATATTCAGAAAATATTAATTTAAAATGTTTTAAAGAATGGGCGAACATCACGTTGCCGTAGACGCCCCGTCCTTGTCACATCTTGTCACACAAAGAAGCCCCCCCCCCCCCCCTCCTTTGTATGCGAACGTATTTTATGAAAGGCCCCTAATGAAATAGTTATTAATATTGCGTTAGCTTGATGACGTAACGTCGGTAACGGTTGATAACAGTAGATTAAATTTAGCAATAATTTTTGATCACAGTTGTGACTGTGACTGGTGTTGAGTCAAATGTGAAATGAGGGAGGAAAAGAGTGGGGAATCAAATCTCACGATATGTCACTAGAGGGAGGGAGGAAGTCAAAAAATCGTCAAAATCACCTCACGTAATTTATGGACGGCCCCATAGCTACACACGAGTTTAAAGTAGGATAGGGCATTGAGGGATTGAGAGGTAGGGTAATGTAAAAGTGTTTACGACGTGGGGGGGGGGGTACTAAAGTACGATGTTGCCCCACATACCCTCCACCCCTCTGATGCCCTGGTCCTGATGGGTAAGCTTAGTTATTTGCCTCTATTTAATCCTGATCGTATAGTATGCGGTATGAACCCAGTCTTAGCTGCATAATCGAAAATAATTACAATAAAATAATATTAAATATTATTTAAATAAGTAACAATTAAAATGAACTATATTTATAACTATTTTCTATCTTTTTACAGTATCTTAAGTATGTAAGTATATTACATTATTATTTATAAATAAAGTTAATATTTAGACATATTATTACTTTTAAATTTCAAAGAAACAATAAACCGGACAAGTGCGAGTCGTACTCGCGCAGGAAAGGTTCCGTATAAACTTATTTTATTGTGATGTAATTTTAAATTTGCGGTTCCGGACTTTATGCTTTACTTGTGCTATAAGGCCAAATGTCATGGCTCTATGTCAATAAGAAGTACTCTATGATTCCCTTGTCTTGACAGATATACGGACAACGAAGTGATCGCAACGATATAAGCACGCGGGTGGGTATTTAGCCGGTGTTGACTACAGTCAATTGTTCCGTCGTGCGAGCGACTCACCTTCGACCGGAGTGTTGAGAATCAATTGGCTTCCTCAGCCGTCATCCGAACGACCGAATAAAATCTGAATCCGCGCCTTCCTATAAGGGCTCCGTATTGGGGACGTACGGAACCCTAAACATATGAATTTAACAAAAACATAATTAGAAAAAAAATAAAACACGACTGCCTTTATAAATGGCACAAACCTGCTAACTGAGATCTTTATATTTGATAACCCAATTGGCCCGATGACAAGAAAAAATAAATTTTGTGCGACTTTAATGTGACGGCTGCCATATTGCTTTCTTTAGTAATACTAGCCTATGTTACCCGCAGTCATTTAACGTTTTTAACAATACCCCACTCACATGAGCGTACCGATGAGGGGATTTGGGGAACCCCCCACCCAACGGAAATGGCAAAAAGGTGGGTACACAGTAGGTACTCATTTGTCCTGTGTTTCTTTTTTAAAAGATGACTCCCGCAGTAAGGTACAAGCCCTGTGTTGCGGGGGACTTTACAAACATACAAGTCACGGACACAAAGCACACCCAGACTCGGAACAACAATTTGTGGACACACTCCCACCGCGCCACAGTTTTTTTTTTCTTTTTTAATAGACATAATAGCTACACACGAGTATGGATCCATCGATACCCCCCCCCCCCAAATCACGAGTCCCCGCTCCCAAAATGTTCATGGGTATGTATCTTAAATCAATTCAATCGTTTAAAAGTTATGGTGGTTATTTGAATTAGCAAAATAATTTAAAAAAAAAACCGGACATGAGCGAGTCGGACATATTTGTAGGTACATATTGTAAATAGTTCAGGAATCAAGTCTCACAGTTTTTTAAATAAACGGCCGTATCTTGTTTTAAATTAACTTAGTAGTTTGTTTTTTTTTACAGCTTCAAGGGACTGCTGACCTGAGTATATGGTATAATTTCAATTTGATACCTCCACGCGTTCCCGAGATAAAGGGTCTTGACAGACAGACGGACGGACAACAAAGTGGTCTTATAAGGTTCTGTTTTTTCCTTTAGAGGTACGGAACCCTAAAAAGCAAACTTTAAACTTTTTAGTATCTATACTAATATCATAAAGCGGAAGAGTTTGTTTGTTCAAACGCGTTAATCTCAGGAACTACTGGTCCGATTTGAAAAAATATTTTTTTGTTGGATAGCCCATTTATCGAGGAAGGCTATAGGCTATATAACATTGCGCTACGACTAATAGGAGCGGAGCAGCGACGAGAAATGTTGCAAAAACGGGGAAAATTTACGCATACGAAGTTGCGCGGGACAGCTAGTATCTAATATTATAAATGCGAAATTAACTATGCCTGTTACATTTATACGCTTAAACCGTTTAACCGATTTACATGAAATTTGATATAGAGATAGTTTGAGTCCTTATCTCAAATCATGTACTCCTACTATATTGTACCCACTAGGGTTGATTTTGGTTTATCTCATGTTTCAACTTTTTGATAATACAGTTTGCATCAGTCCTTTAACATGGCGTTTAGTATATTAGTCGCAGCACCTTACCCCCATATCAAGTTTATAAACAATCAAACATTGTAAAATTGGCAATTTGAAAAGAGTGGCCGCGAGTTTTTATTGCCAGGTTCTTTTCTTTTTACCTATTGTTTGCGAACTTGGCATTACATGTACATGTAGAATCCCGACGTATCACAAGAGTTGTTTTGCATCCTAAGTGAATAAAGAATTTTGAATATAATATTGTAATAGAATATTCTAATGGGAGATTTCAATGCCCAAGTAGGAACTACAAAATGCAGATGAATATGTACTGGGAAAATTTGGCCACGGCAAAAGAAGTACTAATGGACAAAGACTAATAAACCTCCTACTAGAATACAACCTAACCATAATGATAGCACCATAAAAAAAATTAAAAAAATCGAATCGCATGCTGCCTTTAGCCTCTTCTGTATTTTTGTAAGTTGATGTTCCCATTCACATCATAGGAGGCTATTTTATTTAAAACTTGATTATACCAGTTTACGTACTATGGTTATTGCTTGCGTTAGTTTCACGGTGTAATGGTTGCAGCACCTTACTGGCTTTACTGTATATATACATATATATTGTAAAAAATGGCATTTAAAAAAAGTGGCCATGAGTTTTTATTGCCAAGTTCTTTTCTCACGGCTTTACTCTTACGAACTTGGCAATAAATGTAGAATCATTCTATTCCAAATTTTGCCTGGCGTTCATAAGAGTTGCATTTGTAACCTAAATGAATAAAGTATTTTTGATTTCATTTAATTTTAAAGAAATCATAATAACAAATGTACTTGGATCTCCCCATGGAAAAGTACAGAAATGAAATTGATTACATTATAAGCAGTCACCCCCCGAGGCTCTTCATGGATACATCAGTAATATCAAGACTGAACTTTACTACTAATCATCGCATGATCAGAACATCACTCAGGACAAAGCCACCTAGGGCACACAGAAAATACACCACCATACCCAGCCTACTTAGTTATGACACAAAAATTAATTCAATAGTACGCAAACAAATTTACTTATATGCACAAAAATAGAAAAGAAACCAAAGTACATCGCAAGCGACTCGACAATGGAGCTTATAAACAAAAGAATAAGTTTACATTGCAATAAAAAACAAACAAAATAACTGAGTTGAGTAAGAAGATCAGAGAAGGTATATGAAAGAATAGGAAATTCAGAGATCACAAACACTGGAACACTTGAAAAACACATCCTAGCGACAGGAGGAACCAAATAAGCTCTCAAAGAACTTTGAGGAACAACCTTTTGGATACCTAACGCACAAAACAACCAAAACAACATTACAAACCTAAAGATCATAATTAAAACTGCTTCTGAATTCTATCGGATACTCTACTCAAACTAGACTAAACAACACTGGGCAAAGAGAATGTGAAAACTCCGTAATGTCTAAGCAACATCCTAACCCAGAACCAGAAATTTTGCATAGCGAAGTCAGAAAAGTTATTCTAAGCTTTTGAGTCAGATAACGCTCCAGGACGAGATAAGACCACAAATGAATTGCTTAATGGTACCTTAAATAAAATAGTTCCAATACTAACCGAAATGTTCAACGAAACTTTAAGATCAGGAGGTCAATTCACGTATTTAAAGCAGTACAGTTCCGATTAAAACGGCCATTTTCGTATTCTTGTAACTTTGAGATTGATCCCAAAAACGCTTGCGCACCGTACTAGAATGTCGTTATTGCGCTCTCGAGACGCATACTTGACGCAAGCGTATTTGAGATCGATCCCAAAGTTACAAGAACACAAAAATGGCCGTTTTAATCGAAACTTAACTGCAACTGCACTGTTTTAAATACGTGAATTGGGCATATTCCAGAACAATGAGAAACTTCACATATTTTTTTTTTTTTTTTGTGTAAAAAAAAGACGACTCCCGCAGTAGGGTACAAGCCCTGTGTCGCGGGGGACTTTACAAACATACAAATCACGGACACAAAGTACACCCAGACTCGGGACAACAATTTGTGGATCACACAAAGTGGTGTCCCGTGTGGGAATCGAACCCACGACCTCTTGCGTAGCAGTCGGACACACTCCCACCGCGCCACAGAGGCAGTCAAACACAAAAAAGGACCAAAAGAAGTCATATCAAACTACAGACCCATAAGTCTAATGTCTAACATTATATAAAATGTTCTCCAAAATAATTTTAGGCCGATTAAGCTCCATATTGGACGAAAACTCACCAATAGAGCAAGCAGGCTTTAAAAGGAATTTTGCCACATTACACCACATACACACAGTTAAAAATCATTGAAAAGTAAAGTTTAAGGGTCTATATAGCTTTTATTGACTATACAAAGGCTTTTGATAGTATTGCACATGAAGTAATATGGGACAGTTTAGAGAGACAAGGAATATCCAAATTCTACATAAACATATTCAAGAAAATATATGCAAAGTAACAATGCAACTAGAAACCCTCGGAGAAGCCTTCAAAATTAAAAGAGCTGTAATGCAGGGTGACCCACTGTCTCCAAAATTGTTCTCTGCGATGCTCGAAAACATATTCAGAAAGCTGGAATGGGACAATTTCGGACTAAACATAAATAGAAAGAATCTACACCATCTCGAAGTTCGAAGAAAATCTCCACAAGCTAGACGATATGATCCAAAACTTAAATAAGAAAATGGTGAAAAGACGAAGCTACTATCAAACCCCATGAAATAAAAATTGATAACCTAAAACTTGAGTATGTTGAAGAATACATATACCTGGGACAAATAATCGCTCACTTTAATCAAACTACCAAAGATATTAAAAGGAGAATAACAAATGACTGAAAGAGATCATGAAATCAACCGATTTCAGCATTGGAATAAAGCGCAGAGTCTTCAACACCGTCGAACCTATGGATGCGAAACTTGGGCACTCAAAATACCACAGAGATATGCTGGTACACTGTCAGAAATCTAGGTAGAGGTATGTTAAGGATAAGAAAACTGGAAAAGCAAAGAAACACGAGGACAAGAGTATCAGATGTTCTTACAGTGATTGACTAAATGGAGATGGGCAGGACACATGCTGCGGAGCCCTCAGGAGAAGTGGACCAAAATCTTGACAGAGTGGTACCCTAGGGATGACAAAAGAAGTAAGGGGCAAAGGAAACATGAACGACCTTAAACTCACAGCAGACCCAAACTGGAGGAGAGTTGCAAACAGTGGAAATCGGTTAAGGAGATCTTTGCCAAGAGGCACACTGAACTCCGTGACTTATATAAGATGCAATAATAACAAACTAAAACCGAAATAAGGAGAAATTAGTATTGAGGCTATTGATTGATTGATTGATAGTGAGTCCCTGGAAAGTTCATAGAACAGTTTTTAACGCGAGTTGAGCCGTGAACGAATTCTAGTTACTAAAAATCTTATTCTAAATAGAATGTAAAGGCTGTGGTACATGATCATCCACATCATATTTTCTTTCATGCACCTTCAAATGACCTTTTAAAGTACATTTTTGAGTAAAGGCTCTACCACACACGGGACAAACAAACCTTTTATCATTATTGTGAATCCGTAAATGTTCTCGTAGAGTCTTTTTTCTCTGATAGGACTTTTGACAGACCGGACATGTATGTATTCGTTCACCATCATGTTTTATCATATGCATTTTCAAAGCATTCTTCGTATAAAATGCCAAATCACATTTATCACATTTGTGATTCCGTTCATTCAAGTGATCTCTTCGTACATGACTTGACAAATGCCCTGGGGTAATATATGACTGCGGACATGCTTTACACTTGTAACGCTTCAACTCTTCGTTGTGTACCTCAGCTAAATGTTTCTGTCTTGCATAAAATGAGGTTAATGATATATTACAACGTTTGCATGCATATCGGACACCAGATTTATGTTCTTTTGAAACATGATTTTCTCTTTTTGTTACTCGGTCAAATACTTGTTCACAATATCTACAAGGAAAATTGCCCACTTCATGCGTTCGCATATGACCTCTCAATCTTGCTTTTGAAGCGAATGCTTTACCACAATTTTCACAAATATAATTGGGATAATGTATATTCATATGTGTGTTTAAACTAACGTAATTTAAAAAAGTTTTTTTACAAACCGGACAGTCCAATTGATCCTTTTCGAGTTTGAAAGGCAAATTATTCCATTTTCGGTTACTATACTTGAGTCTCGTGCAATTTTCAACATGTTCCTTCAATTCTGTGTAATTTGAAACGTCTGTTGTGCAAATTTTGCATCTCAAATTCATACCGGATTTGTAAAAACGCTGTGAACTTGAAAACATCATTTTTTTAAAAGCTAGATTAATATTAGTTTTGTTGTGATCGACAATGTGTGATTTTATATCATCTAAATTTGTGGCCTTTTCTGGACATATAGTGCACGAGAAAGTTTTGTTTTTTTTAATTTTGAAAGGGAATAGTCCCAATTTCAACATGCCTTCCGTCTCAGTTAAGTCCACAGTTTTTTTTAAAGGGTATTTCGTTGGTATTAGTTTAATTTTTTTAGTTGGTACTGTTTTACTTCGAGTTTTTCTTGTAAATCCTTCACTATCTTTTTCTTTCTTGATCACAGTTTTGAAATCTGTAAATAAGTTTTTTTATAATTTAGTATTTTTAGAGAATTAAGTCTGATCATTGGCGGTCACTATCTTTTCAAGAAATACTGAGGTAAATGATTTCATACCAGCGCGCGAGTCAAGATGTGGAAAAAGTGTGAGTTGTCCCAAGATAATACTAAATAGATAATACATTTAACATCTGCGGATTTTTATTGCAGATGCGGATGTATAGATCGATGCGGAAGCACCGCAATTGCGGTTGCGAATATTTGCAACATCCCTGGTCTATCCACATAATATGCATGTATTATACATATAAACAATCCGTAAGAAACTAACTGAATGATAGTGAAAATTGCATCAAAATCGATTGCATAGTTTAGAACATCTAAGCACATAGACGGATTCACAGGGGTGGGGGGGGGAGGGCGGCACGTTCACCCCCAGAGGGTTGTTTTGGGTAGAGAAGTTTTTGCCCGCGCCTTTGCTCGCATAGGCGGAGCCAGGGGGGAGGCACGTACCCCCGTGCAGACGATTGTTTTGAATACTGAATTTCTTTTATTGTATTGAATTTTTTTGGTCTATTGCCTCTCCTACCCCCCAAGAATGAAATTCTGGAGCCGCCCATGTCTAAGCGTACAGACAGCGAAGCATAAATCTTACCAGTATCAGTGTCATCATCATTAAGGAAGTCATCATCAAAGTTGTCTAGTCCATCAAGGTCTTCTTTCTTTACTTTCTCTTCTTCGTCTTCTGCTAAGTGCTTCTCCTCTTCTGAAATATTTGTAAATTGTCAACTGAATTGAAGGGAAATTTAAGTGGACGTTGCCCGTTTTTGCAATTCATGCGTGACGAACTAATATTTTATATTTGATCATTCGTTACCAATTTATTTGATATATAAACTGTATGTGCTTAAATATTGTTGGCCAATATTTAAGCACATACAGTTTTTACCTTTGTTGTAAGTAGATGCTCTTAATATGATGTAAAAAAATAGCATGTTATTATTACTTTAAATAAAAAACTCAGCTGAACATGAAGGAATTGTTTAATGATTTTGTCAAATTTCAGTTAACATTTTGGTATACAATAGGCCACTAACCTAAACCATCGAAAATGTTCCACGGATATTAGAGACACGGCGAAATAAAATCGAAAACTTTGTACAAAAAGAGTGTACGTTTAAAAAGATTAAGAGAAAATCTATGACATGGGTGGAAAACAAAAACAAACCTGTACCTACTAAGAGATAGCCTAATTTAGGACATTTTTTGTTGCGTACTCGCGCGGTAGTTATCAGGATTCTGTTACTCATAATGTCCACAACACATCTGACTCATCTCGGCAAGTAAATATTTATAAGTAATTAATTATAATTGGATTGAGAGTTATCTCCTCTCCTAAATAATATCCTAAATAAGGTCATCAAGTAAACAGAATCTTTATTTATAGATGGCAAATATAATAGCAATTAAATAAGTTGTTCGAAATAGTGAAATATATGATTTTACACCCATATGACTTCATAAATTATAGGTATTGGTTTGTGGTCCTGGTCTGGTTATTTCTGGGCTATCCTCAGGCAGGCGCGGATCCAGGAATATGTTTCGAGGGGGCACTTTGACCTAACACCAGCCAAGTGTGAGTAGTTTTGCCCGTCAAAGCGGACCAAATATATGGCAAAAACTTAAAAATTCATGAGCCTGAGGTGGGCAATTGACCCTGTTGCGCCCCCCTTGGATACGCGCCTGCCTCCAGGGTCTGCGCCCTATGCCTGAGCACCGGTGGCACCACCCTATTTACAGCACTGATTACATGTACCTACATGTAGAATCCCGAGTTCCCGACGTATCACAATAATTGTTTAGAATTCTAAGTGAATAAAGAATTATGATTTTGATACAGAAATGCCAAATAAAGTTAAAAAAAAATACCTTAGGACCTACTTTCATACCTACCAAATATACAAAAAAAATATATAAATCAGTCGAGCCCATTGACGTATAGCCCAGGACTGCGCCATACCTTGTAATTAAATAGTAAATAATGACTGCAGAGCGTGAAAGAGAGAAAAAAATTGTGCGGCCTTTGACAGGTATTGTCCACAAAGTAGCGTTGTCTCTTTCTAGAGAGTAGTCAATTTTGTGAAGTTATGGCGCAGTCCTGGTCTCTACGTCGATGGTCGAGCCGTTTCGGAGGAGTTCGGCCACAAACACCGTGACACGAGATTATAAATTCGAAAGTATGGTTTAAAAGAAAAACCTGGCAAGTGCATGTTAGGCTACGCACAATGTAGGGTTCCGTAGTCCCCCCCCCTTCCCCATCCGAATAATGCGGCTTAAGAAGTGGATTTTCTGTTGTTTTTGTTTCATACTTACAACGTTATACTTAGTTAATAATAATTTTCAATGGAATTTGTACGAACATTTTGTTACTTCTCACGTGATCAGCTGTTACTCGTAAACTTGTAAAGCCTACATAGCTGTAATAGTTTTCCTTTTAATTCCACTTTAAGTATATACTACTACCGTGATTTTCTTCATGTACCCAACATCAACCATTTAGCTGGCAGGGGGGGGACACTTGACTCTAACAAAAATGTGAACTTTTTACCGTAATATTTCACAAACCGATCCCTAAATCTGATCAATTAGGTTACTGCACCTTTCACACATTCCATTTCTACATCACCCTAAGGTAGACTGGCAGAGAATGCTTTTAGCATTAAGTCCACCTTTGTACAACTTTGTGCATAAAGTTTTAAATAAATAAATAAATCTATAAATGGTCTTTACAACCGTTTACAACGTTTTTAAAAGACCTATCTAATGATACCCCATACGATGGGGTAGGTGAGAAAAAATCACATCCCCACTATGTGAGGTACCCTCAAAAGAAATGTTTTTCAAGATTTTATTCTTTCACTTTGTCGTAAGTAATATGTATACCCATCCTTTTGGCACTAACAGTCTCTGAGCTAAGCTGCGGACGGACGGACGGACATTTTGGCTACGGAACTACTTGGGTACTAGCCCTGTGTCGAGAGAGACTTTACAAACATTAATTAATAATAATTAGTAAATAAAACTAGTATTTAAACTACCAAAGATTAAGTCCTGATTAAATTTGGAAAATAATATTTTATTTAACATTAATCATGTCATCAAAAGAAGCGATTTAACTAGAAAAAATAGTGACGTCATTATTCGACATATTTGTATGAGATCTCCTTAAAAACATCTGCGTTCTGTCAATTCCTAAAGAATTGTTTTTAAACTTTCGCGATGTTAACACATATTAGAGAATATTATTGGACTTAATCGCGTGAAATATTTAAAAGTATGAACCTTTTATTTACCCGACGTCGTCGACCCGTGACCACGATCGGTTCAATTAGATCGAAACGTCGGATAATTAAAAGGTTGTACCTTTAAATATTTCACGCGATTAAGTCTAGATAATATTCTAATTTCCTAAAGAGTTGTTGTTTTGTCTAGTTGGAGCTAGATTCCAACTATTATTTATTCACTGACACAAAGCCTGTGTCAGGTCTGTGTGGGAATCGAACCCACAACCTCCCACTGCAACGTCTAGGCCGGCTGATTGATGTTGGTTATTCAATCACGCCAAAATGCAAAACAACTAAACGGATCTGAATGAAATTTGCCTCAAAGACAGATTACAGTTTGGAATAATATATTCTATTTTAAATATGTGAACCAAGTCACTGACAACAGCTACTAGTCTAAATATTATCTTTGTGTATGTAATAAATGCCCATGTATTGGTTAATATAAGGTTTCACTGGTAATTCTTAGTATTGCCTCATGTGTTGCTAAATTTATGTAGTTTCTAGAACTCAGAAACTGATATACAGCCATTTAAATGGCTTGAAAAGAAAGAAAAGCCGCTGTGGCACAGTGGGAGTGTCCTACTGCTACGCAAGAGGTAGTGAATTCGATTCTCACATGGAACACCACAGACAATTTTATTGTTGGTCCGAGTCTGGGTGTACTTTCCATGACTTGTATGTTTGTAAAGTTACCAGCAACTGCTACGGGAGTTGTCTTTAAAAAAAAAAGATATATAACCTGTATGTCAGCAATATTATTGTAAAATATGTTAAACCAGGCACGTGTTGGGTCAAGTGAAATGCACAAAAACCAATGTTGATGATATCTATTTTTTTTTTTTACCAAGTAAATCCCAACATTCAAAAGTGAATAGTGTTAAAATTCCTTTGATAAATGAGGATCACAGAACTTTTCATTATTTCGCTATTAAAAGTTGGTTAAACTTGAGTTTTCCTGGAAAATCTTAAGATTTACTGTAGTCATGATTTTACAGTAATAAAAATATATATTATTTATAAAAAACTTACTATCTTTAACAGTATTTTCTAACGTTTTAAGAGAAGATAACGCCTGTTGTTTGAATAGCACAGAATTCCTTAGTTTACCAATACAGGTGTTGCAAATCAGTCTCTTTGTGTCTCCCAGTTGAAGAGTTGACATCTGGAATTGCGACAGGTTATTTATTAAAAATAGTTTTTACATTAGAGTACAAGTTTAAGAAAAGGTTGATTGTATTTATAATTGAAGCCATCACAGTGGCGAATATGGAGGGTAGGCCCAGACATAAAAAAACCACTGATCAGTGGTTTTTTAACGAAAATCAGTCACTTCACTGATAATAAAAAAAATGTGAGTTGTACTGACGCACCAAGGGTACAACTATCCCTGTTGCACGTGTGCGGCAACCTCGGTGCTGGAGTACCAATTGCATTTTTTTATTTTTGTTATTATCAGTAAATTGCCCTTGCAATTTACTGATACTAACACTACTACTACTACTCTTTAAATTAGAGAGTATATGGAAGATGCATTATAATATTATATTTGTGAATAGTAAGTAGTTCCTAATATCTAGTTATTAACTTTGTTCGATTTTTTTGTTTCTTCTTTTCTAGTTATTAATTTAATTAGTTTGTAAGTTTTGCAGCACCCTTATGGGGTCTGTGTATGTTTAAGGATTGCCTGTAACAACATTGTGCAATAAATGAATAAATATTTTTTTTTTTTTTTTTTGTCGCTGCCTACCCGCCAGGTTCTGTCAACATGTTGTCAGAGCCCAATATAGCGCCTAAGTACCTCGCACTACAAGGTAGTGGGTACAGTACCTACCATTCTTTGTTAGAAAGAAATACATATGTTTTTGTCAGGGTGGTAATTTTTATCCATGCAGGAGCCTACTTCATTTTGGCCACATGTAGCATTTGCCCGGCTTGCCTCTCTCCCTACCCCCTCTTGATCGGACCCTGCCTGTTGTTCAGCAATCTCCAAATATTATAAGCTGGTACTGCTTACTGTTTCCATAATTTCCATGGTTTATTGTTTATAAATATCTGTGTTATTGTTTCACACTAAAACTACTGAAGTTATTTAGATAAAACCTTACAATACCATAGAATGACACATTAACAGTCGGGATCATGTAAATGAAGGTTTTAAATATCTAACAAACTTAAAACACATTTACTTAGAAAGAATTACTGAATGGGCATCAAAAAATTTAATTGACATTCACAGAAAGGATTCTTGTTAGTGCAATACAGTACACATAATGTATTAAATTCAAGATACTGTACAATTTCACCTTAACAATCTTATTAGAAACCTTTTTATAAAACATTTTATCTACTTCAATCAAAAAATATTTTTTATATACTTAAATAAATAAAAAATTGCCTAGGTTAAGTAAAATTTAACTTTTAGTATTACTTACGTCTATTGAGAAGCATTTTATCAACATATCCGAATATATTTCAGCGTTTCCTTTGTATTGATGAGCAATTATCATACTTTTGACTGCGCCCTCTTCTAAACACAAATTACACATGCCAAGCAAGGGCAGCGTCTCCACCATTATTTCAGAATCCATCTTGAACTATTAAAGTTTAAATATAATCATAAATTATCAACTTTTCATAGTGATTTTTTATGTTATTCGCGATTTTGTGATGATTGAAATCGTATGACAACGAAGACCAAGCAAGAGCAAGATAAATTGACACTATTGACAGTGACAGACAAGTCTGAGCTGACAATCAAACTGACAACGATTGACAGATTCGATTACGTTCCAGTAACATTTCTTTAGGAGTTGTAAAAATGGCGGCAAACTAACCTAACTGGCCATTATTTTTACAGCTCCGAGTTTAACTTGTAAAAAAATATTTTATTAAGTAATATTTGACTAAAAACGAGACTTTGTGCATGTAATAAGCGCATAAATACTTGACACTGGCAGAAATTAGCCTGTAAACGGCTAGATTGCCATAAACTCAAAGAAGAAACCCCATAAATGCCATAAACTCAAAAAATAAACCTCCGTGGTAATGTTGACTTTGAGTTGTGTTTAAAAAGTTAATTACATTGACAGTTTTTGAAAGTTGTCAATAATAAATTGCTACGTAGGATAGGTACTAGTTGTTTTATTCTATTTGGACAAAGATACAAAGGACAAAGTTAAAAAAAAATATGAATCAAGAAGAATTATAACAGTTCTTGGTGTTACAAAAAACACAGCAACATCAGATACCTAAACGGTACCTGTGTCCCCGACGACAACGACCAACAATAACGAAACAGAGCTTGTACCGACAACAAGTACACACGAGAACCACAAATTTAATTTGATCATTAAATTGAAATGCAACAAATTCGAAGCGTCGACATCGAACGTTGTAAATTTTGTAGACGAATCAAAATGTACTATATGGGGTGATAGATGCACAGATATAAAAAAGACTTATTCGTTATGTCATTGTCACCAGAAGTGTACCACGAATTTAAAATAGCACTAACACCAAATTTTGAAACGAGTAGGTACATACGCAGACCTAAAAGAGAAACTAATATCGAACGAAAAAACGCTGTTCAAAGCTTTAACGGAATTCTGGGGCTGCACAAGAAAAGATAGCGAAAGCATGAAACATTACGCTAACAGACTGAAGAAGCTGAGCAAGGATTGCGGGTATGACAACTTCTAATCAGAAACACAACTGAGGGACAGATTTACAACGGGTCTAAATCATCGTCAATTGGAAGTTTATATATAGGTAACAAAAATGGCCTGATTTACTGCAGTTAACCGACGGCGAAAGCGTGGAAGTTACTTTCAATGAAATATTTTCAATAGCCCAATCCCGCGAGCTAGCTGAAGGCGACGTAAATAACAAATCCATCACAAAAGTGTATACAAAATCTAATAATAAGTATAGAAGTAATGGAAAGAGACATAGAGAACAAAGTAAGACACGCAAACTGTTAGACGACCAATGTATTCGATATGGTGGTAATAAACACAACTATCCTGCTTAGAACAACATTTGTACTAAATGTAACAATGAAGGCCACTTTGTTGCATCCTGACCAAAATAGATCCAAACTTAACCCATGTGGACTGACCCCAACAGTAAATGTGGTCAAGCCAAATGGTCAGATCCCATTGTACACCCGGTATTGCTTACTCAATAATAACAACACTTTTTGATCTACTGCGACAAAGGTTAGCAAACGGCGAAACATTCAAAAATCGCTTACTTACAGTTTGAAATCGCTACTGACTCTAAAAAGGACCTGATAATTTCAACCCACAAGGGTTATTACCAGTACACTAGAATGCCACGGTATATCAACAGTACCGTCGATCTTTCAACACCATCTGGAAAAGCTTGATAACAACGTCTCGAATGTTGCTGTGTATTTTGATGATATCGCGGTAGCAGGCAAGAATAATAGCGACCATCTTCAGACACTAGCCACAGTTTTTAACAAGCTGAATGATGTCGGATTGAAAGATAACCTTATTAAATGCATTTTTTTCCAACCTGAAATAGAATATTCAGGTCACTTAATAAATAAACATGGAGTACATCCGACAAAGTTCAAAATAGATTATTATATAGAGCCATTGTTAAAGCTCCACTATACATTTTTATGAAAAATTCATTCTACACCTTATGTTGTAGATCTGGGCATAACATAAGGTGTGGAATGAATTTTGGACGGATGGAAGTTGTATCAGACAGGAAAGGGCTAAAAATCCTGTTTTGAAATAGTACGGGTTCCCTAGAACAAAGCTGGAATTGATATGGTAGCTTCGTTTTGTCGAGACGCCCAACTTTATGTATACGACAACTTTATAAAGTGGTACGTTAGTGTAAAAAACAGGTGTTAAATAATACAAACTTAACTTTGCTGTTGGAAAACTATTGTCCCCATACATCAATATAGGCCGCAGTTAGTTTACCAACCGCAAATAAAATAGTTATTAAAAAATGAATTTCAAATTGCAATGATTATGCTAAGTGCCATGTAGCTTGTAGTAAAAGCCATAATCGTTGCATCACAAAAAATATTTTTTTATTACTAATTTATTTGCGGTTGGTAAATTAATCGCGGCCTATGTTGATGTATGGGGTTAACAGTTTTCCAACGGCAAAGTTAAGTTTGTAATATTTAACACCTGTTTTTTTCACTAACGTAGGTACCACTATATAAAGTTGTCGTATACATAAAGTTGGGCGTCTCGACGAAACGAAGCTACGATGTCAATTCCAGCTTGATATGTATCATTTTAAAATTTGTTCTAGGGAACCCGTACTAAAAGAGGTGATTAGTCAGAACAAACTGGCCTGACCAACGATTCCCAGCAAGTATAAAGCCCTTTTATTCGAAAACGCAACGAATTATCGGAAGAAGATAAAATAATAATGAGGCATGAAAGAGCAATAATTCCAATATCCTTACAAAAGTCTGTTTTAAACTTCCTTCATCTAGGCTATCCAGGTTCTTCAGCAATGCGTGCACTCGCACGGTAGGTTAAGTAAAATTTAACTTTTAGTATTACTTACGTCTATTGAGAAGCATTTTATCAACATATCCGAATATATTTCAGCGTTTCCTTTGTATTGATGAGCAATTATCATACTTTTGACTGCGCCCTCTTCTAAACACAAATTACACATGCCAAGCAAGGGCAGCGTCTCCACCATTATTTCAGAATCCATCTTGAACTATTAAAGTTTAAATATAATCATAAATTATCAACTTTTCATAGTGATTTTTTATGTTATTCGCGATTTTGTGATGATTGAAATCGTATGACAACGAAGACCAAGCAAGAGCAAGATAAATTGACACTATTGACAGTGACAGACAAGTCTGAGCTGACAATCAAACTGACAACGATTGACAGATTCGATTACGTTCCAGTAACATTTCTTTAGGAGTTGTAAAAATGGCGGCAAACTAACCTAACTGGCCATTATTTTTACAGCTCCGAGTTTAACTTGTAAAAAAATATTTTATTAAGTAATATTTGACTAAAAACGAGACTTTGTGCATGTAATAAGCGCATAAATACTTGACACTGGCAGAAATTAGCCTGTAAACGGCTAGATTGCCATAAACTCAAAGAAGAAACCCCATAAATGCCATAAACTCAAAAAATAAACCTCCGTGGTAATGTTGACTTTGAGTTGTGTTTAAAAAGTTAATTACATTGACAGTTTTTGAAAGTTGTTGTGGCGGTACCCACTTATAATAATATAAAATAAATTGACACTTGACAGCTCGCGTCAAATCCTGAATCGCGATATAGAAGTTTTCACAGCTGCTAACTATAAATACAAGTTCCCAACGTTAACCGTTGGGCCGCGGCCCGCCAGGCATGATCACCTCGCCTGGTCGGAGGATCCTCCCTTTGTGTTGGAGGGACTTAACACCTTGCCCTCCACAGTGGTGACCCCGACGTGATTGGAAGCAGCCTTCATCACCAGCAGCAGTAGCATCGTTATCGCCACACTCGCCGTCACTCCCATAGATATGAGCAGTAATTAAGTCACAGCCAGCCAGCATCCGGCCTCTACTGGGATACCACACGCCTTCAGCGAATGCTCCAGCCTGGTCATCCCTACAGCCTCTCCAGCGTCTGGTCACAGCACACTGCACCTACGGTACTCGTAAGCAGAGCACATCTCTCCCGTCTACGCAGTAGCCAGCCACTACGCAGCACCGCAGCACCGCAGCACCGCACACCGCAGCTACTACCCGACTCACTGGGTTCAGCGGACTTCAGTTCCCCGACTCACTGGAACTAGCGGCATTCAGTTCCGACTCACTGGGACTAGCGGAATCAAGTTCCGACTCACTGGAACTACTCAACACTGGCACTGGCACGCTCCTCAAGAAAGCGACGACAGCTGACTCATCAAGAGAATCAACCTCCGGTCTCGGAGGGGAGTGATGTGGCGGTACCCACTTATAATAATATAAAATAAATTGACACTTGACAGCTCGCGTCAAATCCTGAATCGCGATATAGAAGTTTTCACAGCTGCTAACTATAAATACAAGTTCCCAACGTTAACCGTTGGGCCGCGGCCCGCCAGGCATGATCACCTCGCCTGGTCGGAGGATCCTCCCTTTGTGTTGGAGGGACTTAACACCTTGCCCTCCACAGTTGTCAATAATAAATTGCTACGTAGGATAGGTACTAGTTGTTTTATTCTATTTGGACAAAGATACAAAGGACAAAGTTAAAAAAAAATATGAATCAAGAAGAATTATAACAGTTCTTGGTGTTACAAAAAACACAGCAACATCAGATACCTAAACGGTACCTGTGTCCCCGACGACAACGACCAACAATAACGAAACAGAGCTTGTACCGACAACAAGTACACACGAGAACCACAAATTTAATTTGATCATTAAATTGAAATGCAACAAATTCGAAGCGTCGACATCGAACGTTGTAAATTTTGTAGACGAATCAAAATGTACTATATGGGGTGATAGATGCACAGATATAAAAAAGACTTATTCGTTATGTCATTGTCACCAGAAGTGTACCACGAATTTAAAATAGCACTAACACCAAATTTTGAAACGAGTAGGTACATACGCAGACCTAAAAGAGAAACTAATATCGAACGAAAAAACGCTGTTCAAAGCTTTAACGGAATTCTGGGGCTGCACAAGAAAAGATAGCGAAAGCATGAAACATTACGCTAACAGACTGAAGAAGCTGAGCAAGGATTGCGGGTATGACAACTTCTAATCAGAAACACAACTGAGGGACAGATTTACAACGGGTCTAAATCATCGTCAATTGGAAGTTTATATATAGGTAACAAAAATGGCCTGATTTACTGCAGTTAACCGACGGCGAAAGCGTGGAAGTTACTTTCAATGAAATATTTTCAATAGCCCAATCCCGCGAGCTAGCTGAAGGCGACGTAAATAACAAATCCATCACAAAAGTGTATACAAAATCTAATAATAAGTATAGAAGTAATGGAAAGAGACATAGAGAACAAAGTAAGACACGCAAACTGTTAGACGACCAATGTATTCGATATGGTGGTAATAAACACAACTATCCTGCTTAGAACAACATTTGTACTAAATGTAACAATGAAGGCCACTTTGTTGCATCCTGACCAAAATAGATCCAAACTTAACCCATGTGGACTGACCCCAACAGTAAATGTGGTCAAGCCAAATGGTCAGATCCCATTGTACACCCGGTATTGCTTACTCAATAATAACAACACTTTTTGATCTACTGCGACAAAGGTTAGCAAACGGCGAAACATTCAAAAATCGCTTACTTACAGTTTGAAATCGCTACTGACTCTAAAAAGGACCTGATAATTTCAACCCACAAGGGTTATTACCAGTACACTAGAATGCCACGGTATATCAACAGTACCGTCGATCTTTCAACACCATCTGGAAAAGCTTGATAACAACGTCTCGAATGTTGCTGTGTATTTTGATGATATCGCGGTAGCAGGCAAGAATAATAGCGACCATCTTCAGACACTAGCCACAGTTTTTAACAAGCTGAATGATGTCGGATTGAAAGATAACCTTATTAAATGCATTTTTTTCCAACCTGAAATAGAATATTCAGGTCACTTAATAAATAAACATGGAGTACATCCGACAAAGTTCAAAATAGATTATTATATAGAGCCATTGTTAAAGCTCCACTATACATTTTTATGAAAAATTCATTCTACACCTTATGTTGTAGATCTGGGCATAACATAAGGTGTGGAATGAATTTTGGACGGATGGAAGTTGTATCAGACAGGAAAGGGCTAAAAATCCTGTTTTGAAATAGTACGGGTTCCCTAGAACAAAGCTGGAATTGATATGGTAGCTTCGTTTTGTCGAGACGCCCAACTTTATGTATACGACAACTTTATAAAGTGGTACGTTAGTGTAAAAAACAGGTGTTAAATAATACAAACTTAACTTTGCTGTTGGAAAACTATTGTCCCCATACATCAATATAGGCCGCAGTTAGTTTACCAACCGCAAATAAAATAGTTATTAAAAAATGAATTTCAAATTGCAATGATTATGCTAAGTGCCATGTAGCTTGTAGTAAAAGCCATAATCGTTGCATCACAAAAAATATTTTTTTATTACTAATTTATTTGCGGTTGGTAAATTAATCGCGGCCTATGTTGATGTATGGGGTTAACAGTTTTCCAACGGCAAAGTTAAGTTTGTAATATTTAACACCTGTTTTTTTCACTAACGTAGGTACCACTATATAAAGTTGTCGTATACATAAAGTTGGGCGTCTCGACGAAACGAAGCTACGATGTCAATTCCAGCTTGATATGTATCATTTTAAAATTTGTTCTAGGGAACCCGTACTAAAAGAGGTGATTAGTCAGAACAAACTGGCCTGACCAACGATTCCCAGCAAGTATAAAGCCCTTTTATTCGAAAACGCAACGAATTATCGGAAGAAGATAAAATAATAATGAGGCATGAAAGAGCAATAATTCCAATATCCTTACAAAAGTCTGTTTTAAACTTCCTTCATCTAGGCTATCCAGGTTCTTCAGCAATGCGTGCACTCGCACGGTAGGTTAAGTAAAATTTAACTTTTAGTATTACTTACGTCTATTGAGAAGCATTTTATCAACATATCCGAATATATTTCAGCGTTTCCTTTGTATTGATGAGCAATTATCATACTTTTGACTGCGCCCTCTTCTAAACACAAATTACACATGCCAAGCAAGGGCAGCGTCTCCACCATTATTTCAGAATCCATCTTGAACTATTAAAGTTTAAATATAATCATAAATTATCAACTTTTCATAGTGATTTTTTATGTTATTCGCGATTTTGTGATGATTGAAATCGTATGACAACGAAGACCAAGCAAGAGCAAGATAAATTGACACTATTGACAGTGACAGACAAGTCTGAGCTGACAATCAAACTGACAACGATTGACAGATTCGATTACGTTCCAGTAACATTTCTTTAGGAGTTGTAAAAATGGCGGCAAACTAACCTAACTGGCCATTATTTTTACAGCTCCGAGTTTAACTTGTAAAAAAATATTTTATTAAGTAATATTTGACTAAAAACGAGACTTTGTGCATGTAATAAGCGCATAAATACTTGACACTGGCAGAAATTAGCCTGTAAACGGCTAGATTGCCATAAACTCAAAGAAGAAACCCCATAAATGCCATAAACTCAAAAAATAAACCTCCGTGGTAATGTTGACTTTGAGTTGTGTTTAAAAAGTTAATTACATTGACAGTTTTTGAAAGTTGTCAATAATAAATTGCTACGTAGGATAGGTACTAGTTGTTTTATTCTATTTGGACAAAGATACAAAGGACAAAGTTAAAAAAAAATATGAATCAAGAAGAATTATAACAGTTCTTGGTGTTACAAAAAACACAGCAACATCAGATACCTAAACGGTACCTGTGTCCCCGACGACAACGACCAACAATAACGAAACAGAGCTTGTACCGACAACAAGTACACACGAGAACCACAAATTTAATTTGATCATTAAATTGAAATGCAACAAATTCGAAGCGTCGACATCGAACGTTGTAAATTTTGTAGACGAATCAAAATGTACTATATGGGGTGATAGATGCACAGATATAAAAAAGACTTATTCGTTATGTCATTGTCACCAGAAGTGTACCACGAATTTAAAATAGCACTAACACCAAATTTTGAAACGAGTAGGTACATACGCAGACCTAAAAGAGAAACTAATATCGAACGAAAAAACGCTGTTCAAAGCTTTAACGGAATTCTGGGGCTGCACAAGAAAAGATAGCGAAAGCATGAAACATTACGCTAACAGACTGAAGAAGCTGAGCAAGGATTGCGGGTATGACAACTTCTAATCAGAAACACAACTGAGGGACAGATTTACAACGGGTCTAAATCATCGTCAATTGGAAGTTTATATATAGGTAACAAAAATGGCCTGATTTACTGCAGTTAACCGACGGCGAAAGCGTGGAAGTTACTTTCAATGAAATATTTTCAATAGCCCAATCCCGCGAGCTAGCTGAAGGCGACGTAAATAACAAATCCATCACAAAAGTGTATACAAAATCTAATAATAAGTATAGAAGTAATGGAAAGAGACATAGAGAACAAAGTAAGACACGCAAACTGTTAGACGACCAATGTATTCGATATGGTGGTAATAAACACAACTATCCTGCTTAGAACAACATTTGTACTAAATGTAACAATGAAGGCCACTTTGTTGCATCCTGACCAAAATAGATCCAAACTTAACCCATGTGGACTGACCCCAACAGTAAATGTGGTCAAGCCAAATGGTCAGATCCCATTGTACACCCGGTATTGCTTACTCAATAATAACAACACTTTTTGATCTACTGCGACAAAGGTTAGCAAACGGCGAAACATTCAAAAATCGCTTACTTACAGTTTGAAATCGCTACTGACTCTAAAAAGGACCTGATAATTTCAACCCACAAGGGTTATTACCAGTACACTAGAATGCCACGGTATATCAACAGTACCGTCGATCTTTCAACACCATCTGGAAAAGCTTGATAACAACGTCTCGAATGTTGCTGTGTATTTTGATGATATCGCGGTAGCAGGCAAGAATAATAGCGACCATCTTCAGACACTAGCCACAGTTTTTAACAAGCTGAATGATGTCGGATTGAAAGATAACCTTATTAAATGCATTTTTTTCCAACCTGAAATAGAATATTCAGGTCACTTAATAAATAAACATGGAGTACATCCGACAAAGTTCAAAATAGATTATTATATAGAGCCATTGTTAAAGCTCCACTATACATTTTTATGAAAAATTCATTCTACACCTTATGTTGTAGATCTGGGCATAACATAAGGTGTGGAATGAATTTTGGACGGATGGAAGTTGTATCAGACAGGAAAGGGCTAAAAATCCTGTTTTGAAATAGTACGGGTTCCCTAGAACAAAGCTGGAATTGATATGGTAGCTTCGTTTTGTCGAGACGCCCAACTTTATGTATACGACAACTTTATAAAGTGGTACGTTAGTGTAAAAAACAGGTGTTAAATAATACAAACTTAACTTTGCTGTTGGAAAACTATTGTCCCCATACATCAATATAGGCCGCAGTTAGTTTACCAACCGCAAATAAAATAGTTATTAAAAAATGAATTTCAAATTGCAATGATTATGCTAAGTGCCATGTAGCTTGTAGTAAAAGCCATAATCGTTGCATCACAAAAAATATTTTTTTATTACTAATTTATTTGCGGTTGGTAAATTAATCGCGGCCTATGTTGATGTATGGGGTTAACAGTTTTCCAACGGCAAAGTTAAGTTTGTAATATTTAACACCTGTTTTTTTCACTAACGTAGGTACCACTATATAAAGTTGTCGTATACATAAAGTTGGGCGTCTCGACGAAACGAAGCTACGATGTCAATTCCAGCTTGATATGTATCATTTTAAAATTTGTTCTAGGGAACCCGTACTAAAAGAGGTGATTAGTCAGAACAAACTGGCCTGACCAACGATTCCCAGCAAGTATAAAGCCCTTTTATTCGAAAACGCAACGAATTATCGGAAGAAGATAAAATAATAATGAGGCATGAAAGAGCAATAATTCCAATATCCTTACAAAAGTCTGTTTTAAACTTCCTTCATCTAGGCTATCCAGGTTCTTCAGCAATGCGTGCACTCGCACGGTAGGTTAAGTAAAATTTAACTTTTAGTATTACTTACGTCTATTGAGAAGCATTTTATCAACATATCCGAATATATTTCAGCGTTTCCTTTGTATTGATGAGCAATTATCATACTTTTGACTGCGCCCTCTTCTAAACACAAATTACACATGCCAAGCAAGGGCAGCGTCTCCACCATTATTTCAGAATCCATCTTGAACTATTAAAGTTTAAATATAATCATAAATTATCAACTTTTCATAGTGATTTTTTATGTTATTCGCGATTTTGTGATGATTGAAATCGTATGACAACGAAGACCAAGCAAGAGCAAGATAAATTGACACTATTGACAGTGACAGACAAGTCTGAGCTGACAATCAAACTGACAACGATTGACAGATTCGATTACGTTCCAGTAACATTTCTTTAGGAGTTGTAAAAATGGCGGCAAACTAACCTAACTGGCCATTATTTTTACAGCTCCGAGTTTAACTTGTAAAAAAATATTTTATTAAGTAATATTTGACTAAAAACGAGACTTTGTGCATGTAATAAGCGCATAAATACTTGACACTGGCAGAAATTAGCCTGTAAACGGCTAGATTGCCATAAACTCAAAGAAGAAACCCCATAAATGCCATAAACTCAAAAAATAAACCTCCGTGGTAATGTTGACTTTGAGTTGTGTTTAAAAAGTTAATTACATTGACAGTTTTTGAAAGTTGTCAATAATAAATTGCTACGTAGGATAGGTACTAGTTGTTTTATTCTATTTGGACAAAGATACAAAGGACAAAGTTAAAAAAAAATATGAATCAAGAAGAATTATAACAGTTCTTGGTGTTACAAAAAACACAGCAACATCAGATACCTAAACGGTACCTGTGTCCCCGACGACAACGACCAACAATAACGAAACAGAGCTTGTACCGACAACAAGTACACACGAGAACCACAAATTTAATTTGATCATTAAATTGAAATGCAACAAATTCGAAGCGTCGACATCGAACGTTGTAAATTTTGTAGACGAATCAAAATGTACTATATGGGGTGATAGATGCACAGATATAAAAAAGACTTATTCGTTATGTCATTGTCACCAGAAGTGTACCACGAATTTAAAATAGCACTAACACCAAATTTTGAAACGAGTAGGTACATACGCAGACCTAAAAGAGAAACTAATATCGAACGAAAAAACGCTGTTCAAAGCTTTAACGGAATTCTGGGGCTGCACAAGAAAAGATAGCGAAAGCATGAAACATTACGCTAACAGACTGAAGAAGCTGAGCAAGGATTGCGGGTATGACAACTTCTAATCAGAAACACAACTGAGGGACAGATTTACAACGGGTCTAAATCATCGTCAATTGGAAGTTTATATATAGGTAACAAAAATGGCCTGATTTACTGCAGTTAACCGACGGCGAAAGCGTGGAAGTTACTTTCAATGAAATATTTTCAATAGCCCAATCCCGCGAGCTAGCTGAAGGCGACGTAAATAACAAATCCATCACAAAAGTGTATACAAAATCTAATAATAAGTATAGAAGTAATGGAAAGAGACATAGAGAACAAAGTAAGACACGCAAACTGTTAGACGACCAATGTATTCGATATGGTGGTAATAAACACAACTATCCTGCTTAGAACAACATTTGTACTAAATGTAACAATGAAGGCCACTTTGTTGCATCCTGACCAAAATAGATCCAAACTTAACCCATGTGGACTGACCCCAACAGTAAATGTGGTCAAGCCAAATGGTCAGATCCCATTGTACACCCGGTATTGCTTACTCAATAATAACAACACTTTTTGATCTACTGCGACAAAGGTTAGCAAACGGCGAAACATTCAAAAATCGCTTACTTACAGTTTGAAATCGCTACTGACTCTAAAAAGGACCTGATAATTTCAACCCACAAGGGTTATTACCAGTACACTAGAATGCCACGGTATATCAACAGTACCGTCGATCTTTCAACACCATCTGGAAAAGCTTGATAACAACGTCTCGAATGTTGCTGTGTATTTTGATGATATCGCGGTAGCAGGCAAGAATAATAGCGACCATCTTCAGACACTAGCCACAGTTTTTAACAAGCTGAATGATGTCGGATTGAAAGATAACCTTATTAAATGCATTTTTTTCCAACCTGAAATAGAATATTCAGGCCACTTAATAAATAAACATGGAGTACATCCGACAAAGTTCAAAATAGATTATTATATAGAGCCATTGTTAAAGCTCCACTATACATTTTTATGAAAAATTCATTCTACACCTTATGTTGTAGATCTGGGCATAACATAAGGTGTGGAATGAATTTTGGACGGATGGAAGTTGTATCAGACAGGAAAGGGCTAAAAATCCTGTTTTGAAATAGTACGGGTTCCCTAGAACAAAGCTGGAATTGATATGGTAGCTTCGTTTTGTCGAGACGCCCAACTTTATGTATACGACAACTTTATAAAGTGGTACGTTAGTGTAAAAAACAGGTGTTAAATAATACAAACTTAACTTTGCTGTTGGAAAACTATTGTCCCCATACATCAATATAGGCCGCAGTTAGTTTACCAACCGCAAATAAAATAGTTATAAAAAAAGGAATTTCAAATTGCAATGATTATGCTAAGTGCCATGTAGCTTGTAGTAAAAGCCATAATCGTTGCATCACAAAAAATATTTTTTTATTACTAATTTATTTGCGGTTGGTAAATTAATCGCGGCCTATGTTGATGTATGGGGTTAACAGTTTTCCAACGGCAAAGTTAAGTTTGTAATATTTAACACCTGTTTTTTTCACTAACGTAGGTACCACTATATAAAGTTGTCGTATACATAAAGTTGGGCGTCTCGACGAAACGAAGCTACGATGTCAATTCCAGCTTGATATGTATCATTTTAAAATTTGTTCTAGGGAACCCGTACTAAAAGAGGTGATTAGTCAGAACAAACTGGCCTGACCAACGATTCCCAGCAAGTATAAAGCCCTTTTATTCGAAAACGCAACGAATTATCGGAAGAAGATAAAATAATAATGAGGCATGAAAGAGCAATAATTCCAATATCCTTACAAAAGTCTGTTTTAAACTTCCTTCATCTAGGCTATCCAGGTTCTTCAGCAATGCGTGCACTCGCACGGTTTTATGTTTGGTGGCCAGAAACAGATGAAGATATTGATTTATTTATAAAGAAGTGCCAATCATGTCAAAAAGGTATACCAAAAAACACTGATCTTCCAATTTACTCTTGGTAAGTTCCTAAAAAACTTTGGGAGATTTGGACAAAAAGTTCCTTAAAATAAAGAGAAAAAAAAAAAATAAAAAAAACTTTGGTAGAGGATACATGTAGATTTTGCTGGGCCTTTTGATGGATAATATTTACTTGTGCTCGTAAATTCTCTTTCTAAATTGGTTGAAGTTAAACAAATGACCAACATTACAATTGCCACCTTGTGTGATCAATTGGAAGACATATTTACTACTTCTGGTCTTCCTGAAGTCTTGGTCTCAGATAACGGTCCACAGTTCATTTCTCTAGATTTCCAAGAATACTGTAAGAGTAAAGGCATACGGCATCGTCTCCTTATCATGCGAGGACGAATGGATTAGCAGAGCGTTTCGTCCGAACATTGAAAAGCAGAATGTCGATTGATGGACCTAACAGAGTTGCAGTAAAGCAAAGACTTTGTAACTTCTTATTTACCTACTGTAACACACCTCACAATACCACAGGTAAATCGCCTGCCCAACTAATGTTTGGTCGTCAACTTCCGTGCCTGTTGGATAAAGTAACGGCCGAGTCATCGCAAACGCATAAAATTTGATCAGATAAAGACTGAGTTGAATACAGGACATGTAAATCCTAATCTACAAATCAGGGGGTGCAGTTTATGTTCGAACGGGAATTGGTAAACATTGGGCACCTGCAACTGTGTCGAAGAGAACTGATAAATATTCATTCGTGATTATCACACCAAGAGGTATTGAGAACCGCCATCATGCAGATCATCTACAACCTCGAGTAACTGAAGAAATAGTTATAGGTGGGTACCGGGAAGGATCGATAACAACTAAAGTAGAGGAACAAAGGACACCCATCATCACTAGTAGGTACTCCCACCTGGCTCATTGTCCGCTACACCGGCACCCCTATGTCGTCTTCTTACACTTCTACCTTAAGACGCAGTCAGCGCAATTTAAGCGACATAACAAAGAGATCTAAATGTAAATCTTAAGTGACCATGGAGGACAGCAATAAACTCAAATTATAAACCTCCGTGCTAATGTTGTCAGAGTTGTTTAGAAAGATGATTACAATATCAGTTTTTGCCTTTCCGACCGTCTGCTCCCCTGAGCTGCTCCCCCAGGGGAGACGATGGGATTTTTTTGTAACAACGTCTCCCCCGCGCTCTCGATGGGATTTTTTTGTAACGACTTCTCCCCCTCACTCTCTTAGGGGGGACGATGGGATTTTTTTGTAACGACTTCTCCCCTCACTCTCTTATGGGACCAGTTGCGTTTTAGACGACATGAATTTTAGACTAATTCTGTTTTAGACCAGATGCTACTTCTACCAGTTGCGTTTAAGACGAGATGATTGTAACCCTTAAAACTATACCTACTACTTTTTAAAGGCTTATTTAAAGAAGCAGTTGTAAATAGCAGTTTTGGTAAGTTAAAAATTATAAATGGCATGTTTAATAACTAGTTTCGCAGTTAAAACTATGCAGTAATAAAAAATAATGAAATGGAGCAGTGAATATATAATTGAGCAGGAAAATAATTAAATGGGCGGTAAAAATGATTGAACAGGCGGTTACGTGTGGGCAGTAATAAATCGGAATTTGTTGGTAAGAAATCTCATTCTAAGCAATTCTATAAACAATGAGGTGGTAAAATAAAATAAAAAGACAATTGACATTGTATCCAACTGATCACAATAACATCTCGAATATTTAACACCTAAAGAAATTAGTTCCCCTTTTTAAATTTTAACGCACTTTTTCCAAAAAATGTCCCACGCTTATTTCTCCGTGAACTAATTGCATTTGCGAACTTAATATAAAATGATCTCTCTCCGATTGTATTTTTCTTCGTTTGTTTGTAAAAGTGCCATTCTCAAAACTAATAATTTTTTTTTTACTGTCATCAACATCTTTTTTTAGCACAGTTAATAATTTAATAATGGTTGTGTAGTTCTTGTTTATTTGTTTATTTAACTTTGCATGCCAGCCTTCAGCAAAATTATTGGTGCGGTGGCGTGAGTTGTAAATGCACCACTCATTAATGATCTCCTTTTTCCTCAACCACGTTCTTTCCATGTATTTCATAAATTTTTGTAATTTATCTTGATTTATTTCTAAACATTGTGACTTTATGTAATCCCACCCTTCTAAAATGTTGTCTTCTGGCAACAGTGGTAGTGCTGCACATAAGCTAACAATGCGTCTATAAAGTTTAGTTGTTAGATTGCTTTCTTTTGCTTTTCTCCATAAGCAATTTATGAAATGATAATAACAACGATTAATGGCAATATTTGGGAATAATTTTGACAAAGGATTTGTTAAAGCCTTTTCAAAATCTGCATGAAAGATTTGTGGATGCCAATTGGGAATTAAAGTTTTAATAATGTCGTATAACTTAAAGTATGACTCTTCTGTTTTGTCACTCATGAGAGCGTATAATAACGGTACGATATTTGTCGATTCGGCTGTACTACCCAGATCACCGTGTAGGCTAAATAATTGCGAAAATGGTCGTGGTGTGCTTTTGAATGTAGCATCGGCAAAAAATTCTTTCAGAACACCTAACTGCCTTTTTCCTTCTTCTGATACAAATATTATAATCTTTCTATCTTTTTCTAACGTCTCATATTCACCTAAAACGAATGACTTGAAATTCGAAGGTATTTCAACTTCTTCCAAATTTTTATATATTAATTTTTTAACATTAAGTTCAGATTTACGTCTCGCATAAATAGCATTTTTTATATTATTGTAAGATGGTATCTTTGTAACCATATGAAGACCTTGGTCGTATAACGGATTAGTCATTTTTTTTAAGACTTGTTCAACTGGTACATCTGCAGAAGTTGTTGCAGCTACAATTTTGACCTCATCAATTGTTTTTGATACATCATTCTTGGCATGGTTTGGTATACATTTTATGATTCCTTGAGTATCATGATTTGTAAGTTTTGTTATACTCGGGAAAAAGAAAAATCTTCTCTTGTAACTGGTTAAGTAAATCTAGTTACCAACGTGGACGAAGGGGAAATATCAAACGCACAGTATAATGCAAGTGCTCATGTACTTAACATATAGGTACACATACACATACTTATGTTAAAAAATGTATAGTAATTGCTATTTACCTGGATGGTAGCAGCTCCCGAACAATTGTATTTTTTTTTATTGCAACAAACCCAACGTTGTGCACCATTCTGGTACATTTTATGTTTCGAATATTGATAACCTTCATGCAACAATACTCGTCCCCCGTTCCTGCTTATGAAAGTCAAATTTTCCTGCATTTTTAACTTAATAATGTACCGTACATATACAAATGAAAATGAACTAATTTGATATCATAATTCCTTTGACAAGAAACAAGACTATTAATATTCAAGTGGCCAGTAAGTACTTCCTTATTTTATGAAAGGAGTACTTATCCTCCTTTTATGTACTATCCTCCTTTTATGTACCTACTTACTCGTGTTATTGATAGGGGGTACTTGAACACTAAAGTAACATTATACTAAAAATTCATGTCGTCTAAAACGCAACTAGTCCCACAAGAGTGAGGGGAGAAGTCGTTACAAAAAAATCCCATCGTCCCCCCTAAGAGAGTGAGGGGGAGAAGTCGTTACAAAAAAATCCCATCGAGAGCGCGGGGGAGACGTTGTTACAAAAAAATCCCATCGTCTCCCCTGGGGGAGCAGCTCAGGGGAGCAGACGGTCGGAAAGGAGTTTTTGCCAGTTGTCAATAATAATTGCTACTTAGGACTTGGCAGTTGTATAAAGGGACGTCTAAACGGGCCATTTTTACGGCAATTTGTGGCGGCACTATTGGCAACTAATTGCTCGGCCAATAATGGCAATATGTCTACAATTGTATAGCGCATGATCCAGTCTCAGACAACATTGCCGCCACGAATTGCCATACAAAATGGCCCGTTTAGACGCCCCTTTATTTTGGTCCTCTGTCGAGTTTAGCATCAACATATAGTTTTTCCTTTTTACTCCACAACCAACAATTAGAATCTATTGCCTCTATTGGTAATGGACAGCCAATTCTTGTTTGACAATCTACGTTTTGTGCCATTCATCACACACATTACTTCCTTGAACAAAAACTACAGAAATAAATAAACAATAATCGTTTGGTTCTCAGAATAATCAATCGCTACGATTACGCACAGCGGATTTTCTCACGGTATTTTAATTGTTGTTTCGAATCCATTACCTAGAACTAGTAGGTAGGTACTATAAGGATTTCACAGAATTATTTATTTATTGAAGATACACAGTTCCATGGGCACATCCAGCTTTCGACTCAGGGGCAACCAGCTTGTTTTTTGAGCTGGGTCCCCCATCTGTTTTGCTTAACACGCCTTGGTATTCAGTTTAGTAGTCAGAACGGTTCACCAGCCACAGCTTAATAGCGCTTCGGTTTCGTGCTCCTACTAATTACTCCTACTGATAGGAGCACCAGGACACCCATGTCCTGATGCTCCTACTACAAACGAAATTGCGAAGTGTCCAGTAGGAGCATCATGACATTACAAAAATGAAATTACTCGTAAGCATACTATGATTCAAGTACAGGTGAAAGCAGCTGTTATCTACAATATCAAGAGTCGCTTAACTTCATATTATCTATAGTTAGTGGATGCTTCTTAAAGATAATGGAAGAACTTCCTTTTGTTTGTTGATTACATACATACAGTACTCCAAAAGTAATAATGCGCATAGAAATCTTCGGAAATCTTCGTCATTGTTCGGCAACGGTCGTATTACCCGAGCGTCGAAAGACGATATTTATATAGAGTGGTTAAGAGCAATTTCTCTATGCCTAATTTTATATATTATGTGTTTTGTGCTAAAACAGATTTGATTTACCTGTAACGAAATTTGATTCGATAATTCCATGTAAGTAAATAGCGAAAACGCTACAATCATTGTTGGAGTGATTAGTTTTCAAGTGTCTTACCGAAGTTGGTGTAATTATGGAGGAAAAGGTTTAAATAACATAAGGTTTTATTAGAAGGAGAAAAAAACGTTTTCAAATAGAGGTTTACATAAAATATAATCAAAATCTCAGTTCAAATTTGTTTACAGCACTAATCATTCCAGAAAAATAATACAATTATAAAAAAATTAATCAGAATCGAGGAAGACCTCTATTCCCGACATCGCAGATTCATCAGAAGTTTCATTATGCTCTTGTTCATTTACACTTTCCTCACTGCTATCACCTGTGTAAATAATCAGTTTATCGGAATAACTATCGATTCTTGGCTCAAATTTTCTATATTCATCTTCGCATTGAACCGCATGATCAGAAACTTTTTTCCATTCTTCTGGTCCTATTTTATTGATTTTTTCTAATATAGCATCTTTAACTGACGTCACAGTCATTGCAATATTTCTCTTGGCCACGTGTTGCTTTATTTGGGACCAAATATTTTCAATAGGGTTAAAATCGGGATGATATGGTGGCAATCGTATAATTTTATGCCCATGTTCCTCCATTATACGGTCAATGGCAAATTCTGTGTAATTTTCTTTGTATCTTTGTATAATTTTATACAAATCGGGTTTCAGTTTCTTTGGGTCATGCGGAATGTTGTGTTGTTGTAACCAAGCTGTCATTTGTGGTTTAGATGTGTTTGAGTTTGGTGGTTTCACAGACAGCTTATTATGATATGGGGCGTTGTCTATTACCAACACACTATTAGGAGGCAAGTTGGGAATCAATTGATTGCGTAGCCAAGTTTGATAACGTTCCGCGTTTATTTCTTTATGATAGTCACCTTCTGAGTCGACACATTTATGTAACATTAGAGCCCCTGGGACGAAGCCTTTTTCATTGCCTGCGTGTACAATAATTATTCGCTCTCCTTTGGAAATGGGTTGTTTGATACCTTTTTTGTTGCTATCTTGCCAAGTTTTACCCTTAGTATGTGATGTGTGCACATACGACTCGTCCATAAATACTATGTTTCTACCAGAACTCCTCAGCTGTTGTATTTCTCTGAGATATTTGATCCTTTTTAGGCGTATATCATGTTTTTCCATAAGTAATTGTCTGTTATTATCAGTTTTCAGAAACCTAAACCCCATGTCTTTCAAGATCAACCTTAAAGTCTCGGCACAGCCTTTGAAATTAATAGCTTCGATCAACTTTATTCTTAAATTATTTACAGTTGGGAGTTCTTTCAGCGTCAATTGAAAATTGTATATCATATTACGAATAACACAGTAGTCGAAATCATCAAGTACCAGCCGAAATCTACTTTTAGGTCTTCCTTTTTTCGGTGTAGAAAATTTCTTTGATTGATTATGTTTTTTTTCGTTTAAGATATTACTCAAAGTTCGTCGCGAAATTCCTGTAGCTTTTGTAACACGGTCTTGAATTTTTTTAAAATAACCATCATGGTCTCTGTTGAAAACATTGGCTTCATTTAAGAAATAAAGGTACACATTAAATACCATTTGCCGTGCTTGTGAATTAAGCGGTTTTCCACGTTTAAATTTATCCATTTTGGAAGAATTCGTCTGAAAGAAAATGGCATGGGCAGAGTTAGGTATATATTTTTTATGCATGTTTATCTATTTATTTAATTTAAATAAATCTCATTTTTTAAATGTTTTTCTAGTACTTAATATGTATTTAATGTAGGTATTTTATTTTTTTAATATTAAAAAAACGTGAAATATGTTATTTATTTTCCTTTTTTCAAAATATACTATTTAAATCTGAATAAGCTAATTAATGTTGAAATTATATTTACCAAGAAGGGTGTGTAATAGCAGCTCTATATATTTCCACAAATAGAGAACACGTGCAGTCACTACCAATATATAAAGACGACTGACAGACATTTCGCTGACCGGCGACAGCTGCCGAACGCCCGATTTGTTTTCGATTGTGCACACATGATATTGACTCCTATCTCTTTTAAACAAGGTGCAAAATGCAAATGCCTTGTTTAGGGCTCTTACGATTCCATGATTCGAGTGTTTCCGGGAATACGACAATTAGCGAAGATCTGCATGTGCATTATTAATTTGGGAGTACTGTACTTCTTTTCAAGTCTTCTCTATGGAACCAATGCAAATTATAAAATAAATATTAAAATTTGTCATTTGGGTCTTGTTATTTTCTGCGTCTGTGTAATGTGAAGTAAAATATTTCATATAAATTTTTAATATGAGTGGCACTGGAGATGACCATGTACCCACTTTTATCAAAAGAAAACGTGGAACTGTATTACTGTTTAAAGGTAGACAATACTATAAACAACGTGTTTATAAAAATCTTAACGAAATATGGCAGTGCAGTATGATGAAAAAAAAATCTGAAACTAAATGTCTGGGGACTGTTACTATTGCAGTAAGTGTGTTTGTTCGGTCTAATATAAATATACTTTAAGTTATGAGCTACCTTGTTTCTGTATGTAGGTTTGATATGCTTCTTCATTAGATGTTTGTTTTCTTTATAGAATCGTGATGTAATAAAAGAAGTGGAACACACGTGCCAAGAAAATCACTTGAAGAATGATGTAGTATATATGACTGTGAATTCTGCAAAAGCAGAAGCTAAGACATCAGATTTACCAATACCACAAATTTATAAGAAACATTTAGGACCTCTATTAGATCGGGGGGTAAATATGATAGTAAAGGTGCCATCACTATCGAGTGTGAAAACAAGTCTCTATGGAAGCAGATACGATGCCTTAGGTATTCAAAAAATAAAATTTGACCAATTAAAGCAAGTGGAAATCCCTTTGAAGTTCCAAAATTTTTGTATCGGAGATTATTCATACATGGACTCCCGAATCTTGGTTTTTTGTACGGAAAAGGCAAGAGAAATGATGTTAATGGTCGATGAATACTTCACTGACGGGACTTTCAAAAGTTGTCCTAAGCCATTCGCACAGTTAATAATTATTCATGGTGATTTGGGAGGCACAACGACCGAAACAAATACAACTCCCTTGGTTTTTGCATTATTACCCGACAAAAAACAAGAAAGCTATGTGGTTCTATTTGAAATAATCAAATCGCAGATAAGCGAATGGAAGCCAATAAAAATTCACATGGACTATGAAAAAGCCATTCCATTTCCATTCCATTGGCAATCATTAAAGGCTGCTTTTACCATTATACAAAATGTTTGTACAAAAAATCTAAAAATTTAAATTTAAATAATAAAGTTGAGCGCAGATTCGTTGGATTGTGTTCTGCTTTGGCGCTCCTGCATGAAAATTTAATTGACGACGGTTGGTTATACATTCAATCAATGAGTGAATCGTTTGCGGAAAACGCCAAGATTGTAAATTTTTTGAAATATGTGCGTCGAACTTGGCTAAGAGGTGATTTCAGAAGTCAATGGTGCATTCACCACGAAAGACATCGTACGAACAATGTCGCTGAGAGCTGGAATACCTCGTTGAACAAAGCACTCAGTAGAAATGTAACCATTTTAAGTTTGCAAAATTTTCTATCGAAAGCAACTGCTGAAAAGGGCAACATTCCGAAAAAGCGACGTCGTGATCAAATTGAAAGAGACACTTTAATTTGCGAAACGCAATTATCACTTCTACACGGCAACATAAGTGTGGGCCATTTCCTAGAAATTCATAGATAGCTCATTCATAGCTCACCTTTTTAAGATTAAGAAGTTTTTTTTGTTTGACTGTACACCATGCTATGCAATAGGAGCACAAGTAATAAAAAGTTTACTATTAATTCAATCCCCGTTGTATCTATGTATAATAGGAGCATCAGGACATGGGTGTCCTGGTGCTCCTATCAGTAGGAGTAATTAGTAGGAGCACGAAACCGAAGCGCTTAATAGGAGTATGAGAGGAGGTGACGGTTCCCCCGCCCTTCCGGACGAGCTGAGTCCGGTCCGGAGATATTTACGCTGCCAGCTCACAGCATGTCAAGTCACTGCGCCAGTCGAGCTGGCTAGCGCAGCGCTACATTAAAAGGTATTGAACAAGCTAGGGACCACCACACGATCTTTTAAAGTGACTGCGCGATTTAAGACTCAGCGTGCACAAATCACTACACAAACAGATGGGCGCTGCGCTAAGGCAGAAGTTACTGCGCGAGCTGACAAATGAAATTAGAAGCTACGGAGCGAGTTATGGACCGCAGCGTGATTTAAAAGTCACAGCACGAGAAGAGGGTACAGCGTGTATTTCACTGTGCAAGCAGAGGGCAGCGCCCTTAAATGTCACTGCGCGAGCATAGAATCTATTTAGCGAGCTAGGCCCCATAGCAATCATAATATACTGCACGAATAAGGGGGCCCAGCGCCATCATCAAAGTTACTGCACAGGTATAGGAGTACTACTTGAACTCAAGCAGCGCGGAGGTAGAAGTTATTGCATGAGCTGACAAGCGCAGCGTTCAATTAAAATACAATTGCAATTAGCGAGTTGGAGCCGCAGCGCGGTCTCCAAAGTCAGAATACGAGAAGAAGAATCACTAGACGCAGTGCAAAGCCGAGCTAAAAGACGAAGCGTTGACCGAAAGCTCCATAGCTTGTAACGTCGGCTTAATGTAATCTGCTTATCGGTGTTTTACAGATTATAGGGAGACGGCCATGCATGAAGTTCTTATGAATACTCTCACAAGAACTTCATGCACTGATTCCGCCGTCTCCTGTCCATCATTAGGCATCTAAGCGCACAGCAAGCTACCATACACACGTAGAAGCTATACCCACCTATCGCACAAAGCGACATCTTCTGGTTGCGCTCATTGACGGATCTATAGAGCAAGCGGGCTTCCGCTCAGGTTTCAGCACTATAGATCACAAATAGACAATCGAACAATTATTAGAAAAAGACAGAGAATTTAACAGCCCCTCTACGTGGCGTTCATAGATTACAGTAAAGCCAAATACAATAATTGCATTTTTGAAACTACAAACTACAGTAAAGCCTTCGTTCGATAGCATCAGTCACAGTTCCATCTCGAGGGCACTTAACTGACTAAAAATCGACCAGAAGTTTAACAACATATTATAAACAGAGATAAAATAAACTTACTATAATTACTTTTACTAACACTAGATATTAAGTACATTTATGTAATGTTAACAAGGTTTGAAATCTGAAATTAAGGGTTATGGAATAAATGGTTTTATTATTATTATAGATTTGATTATAACATTTTTACTTCTTTACAGTATGTGCAGTTAACTGATAAACTGACCGTAGACTTGTTTACTCATATCTCGGCACTCCATCCACCATTTTAATATATACCTGCCTACACCTCTTTGGGGCAATTCTTGCGAGAAGGGTGACATTTTAAAGCACAAAAAAGGTGCTTATAAGTCATATCTAACATTAAATCTACAGATAGTTGTAAGCCTCATTTTAAGTCACTTAAAATATTAATACTGCCAAGCCTATATCTCCATGAAACTGCATTGTTTGTAAGGAAAAACAAAGAACTTTTTCCTAAAGCTTCCGAAAATCGTAATAGACCTATCAGAACAGAATATAGACACAAATTATGCCAATTAGACATAAAACAGCTCTCAAAACACAAAAGCATTTTTTGTATGGCAAAAATGTATAACCATTTACCAAATCATATTAAAGATTGTAACTTAGTGGAAATTAAACATAATTTACATACACTATTAATAGATAAATGGAATTTAAACATAAATTAAATACATTATTAATCGATAAATGGAATTTAAACATAAATTACATACATTATTAATCGATAAATTGAATTTAAACATAAATTACATACATTATTAATCGATAAATGGAATTTTAACATAAATTACATAGGTACATTATTAATCGATAAATGCTACTATACACTAATTTATTGTCTCTTCTCCTTAGGTAATTAGAAGTATGTCGAGGTGTACAGAGGCCAATGCATGATAGCAGATTTTTTAAGAAATAAGTATTGTTATAAAAAACACCTTTGTACCACCAAAAATCACACTAATAAATGATTTGAGTGATTTGATTGCAAAAGCCAAATGTACCTTCGATTAATGCGCCCCCGCTGATGTCTTCAGTCTATTTAGCCTATTGGTAGATACAGAACCAAACCTAGAAAACCTGATTAGGTAGGTAATCCTGCTAAATGTCTTATTGTTGTTATGGCACATTTCATAATTGTGTGACTACATGGTGGCTACATATGCACCTAAAATATGGGCTAGGCATACATAATAGCGGTCCACTTGAAAAAACGTGAAATAAAAACGGTCTAGAACGATAGTTTAATAAAACCTTTTGAGAATTGAGTAAATATTAAATACCGATTAACTACATACTTGTTAATATAAATACCTATAAAAAAAAAACGAATAACTTAGGTAGAAGGTACGCTTTTCGAAGACTCTATTGTGTACTTGTGACTGTAAGGATTTAAACTACTTTGTATTTTTAACTTTTTTCTTTTTTCCTTTATCTTTAACGTTTTCATGTTTGCCTTTTCCATCCGTGACGGCCTTCTTCTTTCCTTTCTCCTCTTTCTTAGAAGTAATTCTCTTCATCATTGATTCTTGAGGAATTGGCATCTGTCCCCCATAGTCTACTCCTGGGCCAGGCTTCAAACTGCGACGGAATGTAGGTTTTTTGTGTATAGTTTCCGAAGGTAGGAATCTTACCGTGCCGTTGTAAAAATGGAGATCTCTGTAAATAAAACACCTATTGAGGACCTATGAAGGAAGTCCTATCCTAAATATTATCTAATATTCAATAAATAACGAGATAAAAAAGCTGATGATCATTAAAATGCAGAGATATAACTTATCTAAGAAGCATTAGCTTTCAATAAGACTGATATGCACAGATCTGATGGTAGGTATCTAAGCGTCACGCCCGCGCCAGTCCATAACATTTGTGCCCATTATAGAATTTTATAAGCTACGGGTCTAAATCGTGTGGTCACGGGTAGCCTGGTTCAACACTTAAACGGCTATTACACTACCCTGAATCAGGGCCCTAAATCGAGGTGGCCTTGAAAATGTGTAACAGAATTAGGGCCCTAACTATTATTACACCGCTCTTTTTAAGGATTTAGGGTCCCTGATTCAGTGTAGTGTAATAAGCGCAATAAGCCTTCCATAGTAATGAAGCGTGGGTAGTTTCCAAAACCCGCGCTTCATGGAGGCGACACAGAGGCAGTCAAAGTTTATAAATATATAGCAGCAGTGCCTCCCAAAATCGTTGTTTTGCAAAGATCTGAAGTACCTAAGAGTCACCGCACTTGACCGCACTGTGATTTATTAGATCTGAGTGTTTAGGCAGGTAATTGCCACCACCTGGCGGTGATGAGCTACTCACGCTTGACCGGTTGAGTCAAATGTTGCCTCCCCCAGAACAAAGTTCTGGATCCGCGCCTTCCCCTCGATTCATGACACACTGAGGGGTCAATTGTAAATTTGTGCGAGGGACTCATATTAGTTCTTTGGCCGTGCAGGCCTCCCAAGTCCCAATATAGGGCAAGCTACACGTATAAGTCATTTGTAAGAGAGACCTAGGTGAGCGAAGCGAGCCCTAACGCCATCCCACAACGTATGCACTTTTGTGGTACCATTTACTGAGGAACTATCACACCTTCAGGTTTGGGCTTTGATATATTAATTTAAGTTTATGTCTAGATGTGTTTTTATCAAATAAATGTAATTTTATACACATTTAAAAAAAATAGGGCTAAAAGCTGTCTTATAAATTACTAGCTGTCCCGCACAACTTCGTATGCGTAAATTTCCCCCGTTTTTGCAACATTTCTCATTGCTGCTACGCTCCTATTTGTCGTAGCGTGATGTTATATAGCTTATAGCATTCCTCGATAAATGGGCTATCTAACAGTGGAAGAATTTTTCAATTCCAATCAGTAGTTCCTGAGATTACCGCGTTCAAACAAACAAACAATCTCTTCAGCTTTATCATATAGTATAGATTACTTGGTCAAAAAACTTCGCCAGGCCTCCTGAAGCACCGCTTTTGGCTAGTTAATAATTAATAACTTCACCTTGCATCAGGAAACTGAAACGGAGCAAAAACTCTACTTTCAAATTTTCTTTTATATTCTGCCCACGCGCACTTCAAGTTTTCATTTTTTTCCAATGAGTAGTGGCGTCGGTAAGCATTTTCGTACAATCCCTTTTCAAAAAGAGGACAGATTTTGGCATTCATTGTGATTTCCTTTTCCACATCTGCGGTTGAAAAAAATAGTTGTAAAATGGCGGGAAACTCAACTGTATTATGAAGTAGTCAGGGAATGCCATTGACAAAGACCTGGATGGTTTTACGATGGTTTTCCGTAGGCACCACCCCTCCCTCCCCCATCCGAGCAATGCGGCTTATGAAGTGGGGTTTCTGTTGTAATGTTAATAATAGTTTTCAATGTAATTTGTACGAAATTTTGTTACTTCTCATTTGATCAGCTGTTACTCGTAAACTTGTAAAGCCTATTTAGCTGTCATAGCTTTCGTTTTAATTTTACTTTACTACTACCGTGTTTTTTTTAAATGATACATTAACCATTTAGCTGGAGGGGGGGGGGGTGGCACTTGACTCTAACAAAAATTTGCACTTTAATCTTAATATTTCACAAACGGATCCCTGAATCTAAAAATGGTCTTCCCAACTCCTACATACCTAATTATATAACTTCATGCAGTCGGAGGCATTAAGGAATCACGATGACGAACTTCGTAAAGTGCCTCCGACTGCATGAAATTATATAATTATGTAGGGGATCTTGTTTCCATCTTTTTTGTGCAGAAGGGTTTTTTTTACTTTTGTATTTTTTTGTTATTTTCATAAGCCTTATATCAACATTCGTCTTCTCCCACCACCTCCGGCACTGATTCCGACAAACCAAATTTAAAACCTCCGACTCAGACTTCGGTTCCGATAGTCACCTCCGTAACTTCCTTAGTTTTTATACAAATTCAAGAGCCTAGATGTCATATTGTGGGCTCAGTTAGTCCTTACTTTAAACGTCGTTGAGCGCGCAAAACTGTGAGCGTCATATTAAAAAAAAAACATATTTGATTCGATTAGCGTTTATGCCATTTGCCTAGTGCTCTATGCCATTTGTTCTGTATAACTGGTAGATTAACTATCTGGAATCTTAGGATGATATCTAATATCAACTTATAAATGGATATTAATTTAGGTAATAGGTACCTGGGCTGTAGTCAAATGTGGGACGAGTCCGATGTGGACATTTCACTGTTGTTTCCTCAGTCATATTAAGTGAAAGATTTATTTATCAATTTTATGTATATTAATAATAATCCCTGTTAACTCATGAAAATAAACTAATTTGTTTATTAAAATACGTTACATAAAATGACACTTTACATCAATGTCAAAAAGTAGATATTTTTTTTATTTTTCTGGCTTTCAAAGAGGATCACTGTTTAGATTCAATCAAAATTTGTATTTTTTGTAGGATTTCTTGTTCAACTTTTGTATTTTTTTTAAGTGAAAACTTCTTTAACGGCGTTGTGCACTTTTTGGGATGGTTTGTGGATGAGTCCGTCGTACCACACCCTATCAAACGCCTTCTCCATGTCCAGCATTACCTCCACGTTGAAGCTGCGGGTGTTCAGGATCCTCGACATCTCGTGGAGTATCCTTGTGAGTTGCAGTATTGTAACATTCTACAGCACTACAACTCACCAGAGTACTCCACGAGAGCCATTGCTCTCTCTAAAGCCTAACTGTTCGGGCCTTGGCTTGAGGAGTGGGCGGATGTTTACCAAGAGTAGCCTCTCGAATATCTTGGATACGGTCAGCAGCAGGGTGATAGGCTGGTAGCTCTCTGGTCTCCTGAGGTCCTTGCTGGGTTTAGGGATGGTAATAACGCGGCCCCTCTTCCAAGACTCGAGGAAGTGGGAGGTTCTCAGGATTCCATTGAATAACTGGGTCCTAGCTACCACTGCAGGTTTAGAGGTGTCTAAGTGCAGCGTTGGGAATGCAATCGTGTCCGAGAAAAATCCTGTTATATTGATTTTTATAGGGGGTTCAACAACGTAAGTTGCGCGTAGAGCGCAGCGCACATTTTACCATATTTGAATTTACCTGCATTCTAAAAAATGGATATATAGATAAATAGCATTGAAATTGTAAAGCATTGTATGTGGGTATGTCACGTCGTAAGTCGCGGGAAAGGACATAGAATAGTTTTTATCGCAATTACCGATATCTACGCGAGCGGAACCGTGGGAAAAAGCTAGTAGCATATAAATAAAAACATCAGAAATCCATTTTTTCCATTTTTTTTATTGTACACCATGTGTCCTTTTCATATGTCTTCTTAAAGAATCTTTACTTGCAAAAGGAGTATTGCAAATCAAACAAGAAAATTTCTTTTCGCCGCTATGAGTCACTTTATGTCTCGAAACGTCAGATTTTGTATAAAAAAAATTATGACAGATGTCACATTCATGATTTTTTTCTTTCAAATGTACATTTTTTAGATGATTGTTACACAAACTTTTTGTTATAAATATTTTAGAACATATTTCGCATTTGAATTCGGGCCTTTTGAGTTCATGTTTTTCAACTAAATGTTCTACCCTTAAATTTTCTTGGTAAAATCTTTCATTACAATATGGACAAGGGAACCTTAGTTTTCTCTCAAATTTAACATTATGAACTGAAATTTCATGACTCTTTTTATCAATTTTATTATCAAAATTCAAATCGCAGTGTTTACATTTAATAGGTTTATGATATCTTGTTTTATGTAAATTTAAAAAGACTAAATTTGAAAAACCAGCGCCGCATATATGACAGACTTGTTTTTGAAAATGTCTGTTCATATGTATGTTTAGGAGCCTAAATACATGAAACTTTTCGTTGCAAATTTGACAAGACAACTCTTCATTTATTTTAAAAGGGACTAATAAATCTTCTTTAGACTCGAAATGTACTTCGTGAGAGGTAATCAAATGTTCTCTCAAGCAATCTAAATTTGAGATAATTTGAGAGCAAATATTACATTTTAATTCTGAAATTTCAACTTTGACTAATCTATTTTGCTGACTTATAATTTCTTTTTCAATTGTTTTTAAATTATGTTTCGAAAGAGTATGCTCTTTAAGTAATTTCACATCAGAAAATGGTTTTTTACAACAAAAACATCTATAACGGCTCTTGTTCCATTGAAAAACAAATATTGTAGAATTCGAGAGTAATTTTAAGGAGTTCTCTCTCAAAATGGGCCCGTTGCCTCGTCGCTCTGCTATTTTCGACCAGTCTTTTTGGTTTGTGCCTGAAAAAAGTTCATTATTTAGATAAAAAAAATACCTTCTCAACAACTCCAAACGATAAGCGATGTGCCTACTATGTTATTAGAATAATTATTGCATTTGAAAGAAAAATTTAGTCCCAGACCCAGGAATCGAACCCGAGTCTACCGAACGCCATTCCGGTGCTGGAGTCGAACCATCTATCGCGACAATGTGGCTAATTTTTTTTTTTTCCTTTTGCATGCGAGTTTGGCTCTAGCCAGCGCCATCTATCACTGTGCTTAAGAACTATTACGCGGCTTCGTTATTGCTTCGTTACTTATGTACTATGTCTTACCTATTTTCTTTAATTTCGATTTCTTGTCGTGAGGGTAGTTGATAACTTCAGGTTCTATGACGCCATTTTGTTTTAGTTCCATTTTTATGTTCGCAAGGAATTCTAAAACAATAATAATGCTTAAAACTTGTTCTTTCGAGTCATCCAGGCTCGAAAGAACTACAGTCGAACTCGTACAGTTGACGTAAATATAATCTATCACCTAACCATTGAAGTTCATGTGCATGTTCGTAAAACAATAGGGTTGATTTTACCTTGCAATAATATTGTGACAGTTCCTAATCTCAACCTTAACGCTATTCTGGCGTCACAGGAAATCAGTCAAAGTGGCGCTTGGCCAACTGTACTTTGTGTCCGTGTCTCGTATGTTTGTTTGGCCGACTGTGCATTGTATCCTTGTCTCGTATGTTTGTAAAGTGGGGCTCGGCCGACTGTACATTGTGTCCGTGTCTCGTATGTTTGTTTGGCCGACAGTGTATTGTGTCCTTGTCTTGTATGTTTGTAAAGTGGCGCTTGGCCGACTGTACATTGTGTCCGTGTCTCGTATGTTTGTTTGGCAGACTGTGCATTGTGTCCGTGTCTCGTATGTTTGTTTGGCAGACTGTGCATTGTGTCCTTGTCTTGTATGTTTGTAAAGTGGCGCATAGCCAACTGTACATTGTGTCCGTGTCTTGTATGTTTGTAAAGTGGAGCTAGGCCGACTGTACATTGTGTTCGTGTCTTGTATTTTTGTAAAGTGGCGCATAGCCAACTGTACATTGTGTCCGTGTCTTGTATGTTTGTAAAGTGGAGCTAGGCCGACTGTACATTGTGTTCGTGTCTTGTATTTTTGTAAAGTGGCGCATAGCCAACTGTACATTGTGTCCGTGTCTCGTATGTTTGTTTGGCCGACTGTACATTGTGTCCGTGTCTCGTATGTTTGTTTGGCCGACTGTGCATTGTGTCCTTGTCTTGTATGTTTGTAAAGTGGCGCTTGGCCGACTGTACATTGTGTCCGTGTCTCGTATGTTTGTTTGGCAGACTGTGCATTGTGTCCGTGTCTCGTATGTTTGTTTGGCAGACTGTGCATTGTGTCCTTGTCTTGTATGTTTGTAAAGTGGCGCATAGCCAACTGTACATTGTGTCCGTGTCTTGTATGTTTGTAAAGAGGAGCTAGGCCGACTGTACATTGTGTTCGTATCTTGTATTTTTGTAAAGTGGCGCATAGCCAACTGTACATTGTGTCCGTGTCTTGTATGTTTGTAAAGTGGAACTTGGCCGACTGTGCATTGTGTCCGTGTCTCGTATGTTTATTTGGCCGACTGTACATTGTGTCCGTGTCTCGTATGTTTGTTTGGCCGACTGTACATTGTGTCCGTGTCTCGTATGTTTGTTTGGCCGACTGTGCATTGTGTCCTTGTCTTGTATGTTTGTAAAGTGGCGCTTGGCCGACTGTACATTGTGTCCGTGTCTCGTATGTTTGTTTGGCAGACTGTGCATTGTGTCCGTGTCTCGTATGTTTGTTTGGCAGACTGTGCATTGTGTCCTTGTCTTGTATGTTTGTAAAGTGGCGCATAGCCAACTGTACATTGTGTCCGTGTCTTGTATGTTTGTAAAGTGGAGCTTGGCCGACTGTGCATTGTGTCCGTGTCTCGTATGTTTATTTGGCCGACTGTACATTGTGTCCGTGTCTCGTATGTTTGTTTGGCCGACTGTGCATTGTGTCCTTGTCTTGTATGTTTGTAAAGTGGCGTTTGGCCAACTGTACATTGTGTCCGTGTCTCGTATGTTTGTTTGGCCGACTGTGCATTGTGTCCTTGTCTTGTATGTTTGTAAAGTGGCGCTTGGCCGACTGTACATTGTGTCCGTGTCTCGTATGTTTGTTTGGCAGACTGTGCATTGTGTCCTTGTTTTGTATGTTTGTTTGGCCGACTGTACATTGTGTCCGTGTCTCGTATGTTTGTTTGGCCGACTGTGCATTGTGTCCTTGTCTTGTATGTTTGTAAAGTGGCGTTTGGCCAACTGTACATTGTGTCCGTGTCTCGTATGTTTGTTTGGCTGACTGTGCATTGTGTCCTTGTCTTGTATGTTTGTTTGGCCGACTGTACATTGTGTCCGTGTCTCGTATGTTTGTTTGGCCGACTGTGCATTGTGTCCTTGTCTTGTATGTTTGTAAAGTGGCGTTTGGCCAACTGTACATTGTGTCCGTGTCTCGTATGTTTGTTTGGCCGACTGTGCATTGTGTCCTTGTCTTGTATGTTTGTAAAGTGGCGCTTGGCCGACTGTACATTGTGTCCGTGTCTCGTATGTTTGTTTGGCCGACTGTGCATTGTGTCCTTGTCTTGTATGTTTGTAAAGTGGCGCTTGGCCGACTGTACATTGTGTCCGTGTCTCGTATGTTTGTTTGGCAGACTGTGCATTGTGTCCTTGTCTTGTATGTTTGTTTGGCCGACTGTACATTGTGTCCGTGTCTCGTATGTTTGTTTGGCCGACTGTGCATTGTGTCCTTGTCTTGTATGTTTGTAAAGTGGCGCTTGGCCGACTGTACATTGTGTCCGTGTCTCGTATGTTTGTTTGGCAGACTGTGCATTGTGTCCTTGTCTTGTATGTTTGTAAAGTGGCGCTTGGCCGACTGTACATTGTGTCCGTGTCTCGTATGTTTGTTTGGCCGACTGTGCATTGTGTCCTTGTCTTGTATGTTTGTAAAGTGGCGCTTGGCCGACTGTACATTGTGTCCGTGTCTCGTATGTTTGTTTGGCAGACTGTGCATTGTGTCCTAGTCTTGTATGTTTGTTTGGCCGACTGTACATTGTGTCCGTGTCTCGTATGTTTGTTTGGCCGACTGTGCATTGTGTCCTTGTCTTGTATGTTTGTAAAGTGGCGCTTGGCCGACTGTACATTGTGTCCGTGTCTCGTATGTTTGTTTGGCAGACTGTGCATTGTGTCCTGGTCTTGTATGTTTGTTTGGCCGACTGTACATTGTGTCCGTGTCTCGTATGTTTGTTTGGCAGACTGTGCATTGTGTCCTTGTCTTGTATGTTTGTTTGGCCGACTGTACATTGTGTCCGTGTCTCGTATGTTTGTTTGGCCGACTGTGCATTGTGTCCTTGTCTTGTATGTTTGTAAAGTGGCGCTTGGCCGACTGTACATTGTGTCCGTGTCTCGTATGTTTGTTTGGCAGACTGTGCATTGTGTCCTGGTCTTGTATGTTTGTTTGGCCGACTGAACATTGTGTCCGTGTCTTGTATGTTTGTAAAGTGGGGCACTTTACAAACATACTAAACACAGACTCAATGTATGTGTAAGGCAAGGAAATGCAGTGCAATATAGGGACTGTACCCCCAATGCGTTGTATTTTTAACCGACTTCAAATAGGACAAAATTCTTATTCGGTTGTTATTTTTTATATATGTGCGGGCATAGCTCAGTCATATACATATTTTTTAAATTATTCTCTTGTTCGAAAGAGGTTTAATCCGAAATAGTCTCATAAATTTCGTAAAGATCTGATAATGAGTTTCGGACACAGACAACGAAATTCCTCAATACATGCCAGGCAATTAACAGTGAGAGATTGAGTAGGTTAGATGGTTTTTTGTAAAAAAGTTTTTTTTTTTTTTTTTGTAATAGTATAATTTTTGCTTTCTATTGCAAGTGCTTATTGTATGCCTGTAAGACGAGTCATAGCCGAACTAAACCCTAAGAACACAGTATCTATGATTAAAATCGGCTCAACAAAGTTTTTTGACGTGACAACGTCTTATAATTCGATGGAGCGAAAAAACATGACTCATGAGGCGTTACCTCGCTCTGAGGCGTTCCATTTAAGTGCAAGCGAGAGCGCGGAACGAGCGACAAAGAGGCACAATCGGCCTCCGCGTTCGGCAGGAAACCATTCCATCAGGATTTTCTTATGACGTTGTCACGTTCAACTATCGTCAGTAAACCGACTTTGCAGACAACAGACTTTTTTTATAAAAATAAAACTTACCATTATCATCCATGCTATCATCACAGTAGTCCATCACAGATGATGTCTCTGCTTTAATTTGTTCTACTTTGAATTTACTATCTGTTGTTTTTACATCTGCAAAAAGAAAAGTATGGTTTGAAAATATTTTTTCTTTTCTACACCCCCAATGTCTTCTAAGCCTAAACGTCAATTTAATCCGTATAACAGACTAGCTGTTCCGCGCAACTTCGTATGCGTAAATTTTTTAACAACATTTCTCGTCGCTGCTCCGCTCCTATTAGTCGTAGCGCGATGTTATATAGTCTATAGCCTTCCTCGATTTATGGGCTATCCAACAAAAAAAGAATTTTTCAAATCGGACCAGTAGTTCCTGAGATTAGCGCGTTTAAACAAACAAACAAACTCTTTCGCTTTATAATATTAGTATAGATATTGATGTGTTTACGGATGTCTGAATAAAATTAATAGTGAATGAGAACTAACATTTTTTACTATTCCACTGCGTCATCGAAGTACGTGTAAAAGCAGCGGCGGCAGCCGGTCGTTATTTTTTAATTCCTTAGGTCCTTAAGTACTTAGTAAAATTAGTTGCCCAGAAATAATATTAGGAACAGGATAGGATAATGTTTACAAAGGAATATCTACACCCGTGGGAATCGAACACACGACAATTGGATGTTTTATGTTTATAATGCTAAATGTACGTTTGTAATGCTTAATCTACTTATTTATCTTAAAACTAATAAATTAACTACGTACAAAAACTCCTCAACTCGGTCATAAAACTGTGGCGCGCAAAGAAAATTCACAGTTCGCGCGCGGTTATAAGTTTCAATAAATATAAAAATAATTCTATAAACTCCGAAATAGCACGCGCAAGAATGAAATATTTTAAAATATGTAAAACCAAAGTTTGATTATGTATTACAAAAAAATAAAAATAAATATTACTATAAACCTACCTACAAAATAAACGTTCCTGTAAATTGTTTCTTCAAAAATTATAACAATTGTATTGATTTTTCCTATGAATACTTACTTAATAAATATTAAACAGGGGGGCAAGGGGTCGGTCAATTGGGTAGATGACTACAATAACAATAAATTATTTTACACTATACTGGAAATAGCATTTGCAAAAATATTCTGAAAACAATGTTTCTCTACAATTTTACCATTTGACCATACAAAAGAATGACGTCATTGTTTTGTATTTCATATAAATTAGTACGAGGCGCATCATTTTGACGTTTCTTAAAAAGATACTGATTTGACTTGACAGCCCCTATTCTTATTTTTCTTACATAAAGGGGGGGGGGGGGGTCAAAAAGGTCTTACGTAACCAATGAATCGCGCCTAATGACTTCTACGACACAGATAGGCATGTGTCCGATGTATCACATCGCATCCAAAATCCGATGTCAACCGAACATCAGATGACATCGATATGATGTTACGAGTCATCCGTTGTTCGAATATTGGTTCGACATTCGCTCCTTCTCTGTTTAACTTTACGTCCTCCCGTCTGTGTGAAAGAGATGAAGCGAATATCGCAACGATATCCGATGCGTGTACGTATATGCTCTTTGTGCTGAGTACGAGTTACGAACGGAACTTTTGTGTTGTTTGTACAGTACGATCAACGTAACATGACCGGATTGAAGTTAGGTTTTTAACACTTTCGCGCATGTCATAGAGATGCGACCCTAAAATTACTTACGAAAACGATTAATTATGTTTAATCGATTAAAAATACTAACAAGATTTTAATTCAACAATATAAAAACACTATTTTATATGAGTTCATAAAAGTTTAAAATTAGAACAGTTACAGTAAATACTAAAGAAACTTTGAATAACAAAAAAAAATCTTTACGAAAATAATCACAAAAAACATGAGTTAGTAATAGATACTAATTATGGCAATGTAATGCGTAATCGCATCTCTAATTCTCTTGGTTTAGTTACCGCCCCCGCCCCCCGCTTCCTGTCACCATTTACTTCCAAAAAATGCATCTGCGCAACCACTTGTCGCCTACTTCAGTCCGGCCTAGTTACGTTGATCCAACTGTAGCTGTCGTTTAATTTTAATCCATGTTATTCCTCCAAATGTTTTCTAAAATAGCTTTTATGTGAATAGGATAAGATCGCATTTGGTACCTATAAGAAAGTAACGAAGTTATTGTTTAAACTTTTGACATTTCTGTTAGTTTCCATCAGATTTTGGATGTCATTACCCGTTGCAATCGGCATCTAAAATCGGATGTCAATATCGATGTGAAATCTAAATATTGGACATCAGATGTCCCAAAAAATCGATATTGCCCATGCCCAGACACAGTACTTGCACGCTAGTTCTAATTGCCTTTTTAAAAAAACTAAGACATACCTCCATCACTTTGTAGTCTTGCAACCAACTCAATGAATCTCTCTTCACTGTTCAGCACCGTTTGTTTGAACATGGCAGCTGCCTGTATCTTCATTATACATTCACTGCATATGGGGATGGAGTACCTAATGATATCATGTTGAGATAACTGTGAAACAAAACCGGTCATCAATTTATTAAAGCCTTCATTCCCAACTGTCATTAATTTCTTCTTAAAACTTTCACGAAATCTTCTTAACTTAAAAAATGGTTAATTCACAAATCTATACTAATATTATAAAGCTGAGTTTGTTTGTTTGAACACGATAATCTCAGGTACCAGTCCGAATTTTAAAAAATATTTTACTGTTAGATCGCCCATTTATAGAAGAAGGCTAAAGGCTATATAACATCACGCTATGAGTAATAGGAAAGTTTTTCCGGGCAATTCTTAAAAAAAATATGCTAAATTAGTCCACATTATTAAAATATATATTAAGACGAGAAGACGGAAGTCTTCCCTTGACCACGGCCGTTGCAATACGGTCGAAACGTCGGGCAATAAACAAGGTATTTTACCTTAAATTATTCACGCGATTAAGACCCGTAATATATATATTTTAATAACAAATAGTCCAGTTGTTCTTGAGTAACCATACCATAGAGCTCAAGTCAAATATTCCCATTCCCATTAAAGGGTCAACTAGCTTTAAATGCAGGTATATGCTAGAAAATATTATATACAAAAATAAGGTAGTAAACCCATATTAATATCTAATTTTGTAATAACATCTTAGGACAACTCCCACACAGCCATCTGATCCCAAACTAGGCCGAGCCTGTACTATGGCAACCAGACAACTGATAAACATACTTAAAAAATATTATATTCCTTCATATATTTTTTTAAATAAAATATTTTTGTACCAGGCAACTTGTATCCCTAGTTTGATGATCACATTTATTTTTAAAACATTTAAACACTGTACATTTTGGAGGAATATCTTTACTGCTACACATTGTATAAAAAAATGTTGCCTGCTGTCTGTACTGTTATACTATGCAATGAATTTTGATGTGGTTGTCACTATTATTTAGATGATTTCTTTCAGCTGGTTTATATATATATATATATATATAACATTTATAGATAGAGGAGAAAATTAACTGCGAAGCCAGGACAGACTGCTAGTCTATGTATACTAATACTAGATGTCCCATGCAACTTCATTTGCGTAAATTTTTCCCGTTTTTGCAAATTTCTCATTGCTGCTCCGCTCCTATTGGTTGTAGCATGATGTTATATAGCCTATAGCTTTCCTCGATAAATGGACTATCCAACAATGAAAGAATTTTTCAATTTGGATCAGTAGATAGATATATAGATATACAGATATAGATATAGTACTTGCTGACCTGAGCAACTTGCTCGGGCCAGCAAGTACTATATCTATATCTATAGATATATAGCAAGTACTATATAGCAAGATATATAGCAAGTACTATATATCTGATAGGTTCTATTTGGGTTGGGAAATAAATCCAGGAGGAGAGTTTAATAAATAAATGTATAAAGTCTATATCTATTTATATACCGATTCGGGTTATTATGGTACCGTAATTTGAGATGAAGTGGTTTAGTGACGGCATTATTCATGATAGTGTGTTTTCAGGTCGTAAGTAGTTGTTCAGTAGAATGTTCTTGTATTGAGATGATATTTAAAAGTCGTAAATCTTGAGTTCTGTCGCTGACCGTACGATTTGCGAGATGTTTGTTCGATTTCTATAATACCGCTATACCCTACTTGACTCATATTTTTTACACAGAATTTTGACTGTGACTATGTTTAAATACTTACTTGAAGGTTAAATGTATCCTTTAGCATGCTCTCATAAGAGTCTTTCTGACCAGAAGTGTAATAATCCGTCGAAATATCATTATATCGACAGCTTTTGAGACAACAGCGGCAAATCTGTGCTTCTAGCAATTCTATGACGTTGTTTAACTTGAGATCCATTTTTAGTATAGAACAGCTCTTTATCTGCCTATGGTATTAATTTTAACGTAGTTTTCATTCAGGAATTTTATTATATACTATTTTTTCTGTTAACAATTGATCAATGAACGATGCATTTTACGAAAATATAACTTGACAGTGACAGTCAGTGTTGCCAAGTCCAAAATTATGAAGTCCCTGTGGACATAATAATAAAAGTAGCTGATTCTAAATTCTACTTAATAAGCGCGGAAAGGTGAGAAGGGGAAGGGGTAGAATTGGAATGCTGAAGGACATATTAGAAATGTTGTTAGTTCATAATTATATTACAATTTATATATACTACGGGTCTTAATCGCGTGAATAATTTAAGGTAAAATACCTTGTTTATTATTCGACGTTTGGACCATATTGCAACTCGCAACAATGGTCACGGGTAGACTGGTTCAGCTTAGCGTCGCCTCCGTGAAGCACTTAAGCAGCATTTTTATTTAACGCATAGTGAGCAATAAGATCCACTACATTTTTCAAATAGTCAATAAACTTACTCATCTAATTAACTACAATTGTTTTAATTTGTACTCCAAAGGTCTAAATAATTCGATAAATATTTTTTGTCGCTAAAATTGTTTCTTTGTCGACGACACAAGCAAAAGTCGACATTTTTAGCAACAAATTAGCTGAATTGGCAACACTGGTGATAGTTACTGGTCAGTGCGATCAGCTCGTAAAAATGATATAGCCAACACCCAAAAAGATCAGTGGCGTGATCTTTTCATTTAGTAAACCAATTGCTAAACAAGTGTAATGTTTTTAGGCCGATATATTATTGTCTTTGGTAGCACACTATTATAGTCTTTAGTTATTCAAAATAGTGCAGCAAGTCACCTCAACAAACAACGTCGATTTTGATAAAATCTGGTGTGAATCAAGTTTGAAGGAGGTAAGCTTATTACCACTTACTTATTTAATTGTAAATAAAATAACAATTAATTTGCCACTTCCTTTATTTTTTATACACAAATCACAGAAGCCTACCAGAGCCAGACTTTTCGCCTCCTTTGCCTATAGTAATTATAGCTGGCAACTCCGCAACCGGGTATTTACCGCAGCAGCTGGACACATATTGGTAAGAGTTTTACATAATGCTACCTTCATAGCGTCTAACATAGAGCTATGTTGCCCCGTGTAAAAGTAAAGTACAAGAAAACTTGGCTTGAACGAAGTCACGAATTGATATTACCACTGTTGGTCCTTAGATGGGTTAACTTTTTTACCGCCATCAAAGAGGGTGGTTCATTAATTAACACGTATGTAAGTACACACATCAAAAGTGTCTAGGGATCAAGCATTTTTATGCGGATTTCTTGAGATTGAGATGTGGCTTTGTAATAAATTTATGATTTTATAAATTTATATGGATCCTTTTTGGTGCATTTCATAATTTGAATCAGGAACTGTGAATCAAATTCGAGTAAAAGATGAAAATCAGCTGTCAATATTTTCCCTATAAAAACATACAACGCATTGAAGACATTATTAGTGCTACTGTTTCCCTACTACTGATTAAAACCAACGTTATTATGGAGCGGCGACGTCATTTAAGCAGGGAAGAAATGCTCAGAGCCGTGGGAATGATAGAAGCTGGTTCCCGGCAACGTACTGTGGCTTTAGCTCTGAATACAAGTCAGAGTGTTATCAGTCGACTTTGGACACGTTACCGAAGCACTGGTACCGTGGCTGAGCGCCATGGAGGACGGTATCGCTGCACCACACGGAGACAAGACCGATACATTCAAATCTTAACTCGAAGAGGTCCAACAATAACCACCATGATGTTAGCCGTGAGGCTTCATCACTCTTCAGGGAACTTAATTAGCGACCAAACAGTCAGAAACCGCTTGCATGAAGTGAACCTTCATTCCCGAAGACCGCTACGGGTACCACCTATAGCAATGCACAATCGTAGGATTCGATATCAATGGGCTCTTGAACACAGAAATTGGGCAGAAGAACAATGGCGTTTCGTGTGCTTTTCTGATGAGTCTCGTTTTGGTATGAGACCGGATACAAGACGTATACGACACTGGAGAACCCCTGGACGCCAACAGCGATTAAAATCCTGCCAGGAAGTCCATCCTTATAGTGGTGGAACCATCATGGTATGGGCGGGTATTTGGATCGGCGGAAGAACTGAGTTGATTTGGATCAGAGGCAACCTCAACGCTCAAATTTATGCTGAGACGATTGTATCAGACGTCATCGTTCCTCTACAAGTGCAAATCGGTCCCTTATTTCAGTTAATGCATGATAATGCACGACCGCACACCGCAAGAGTTGTAAGACAGACTCTCGCCGCAGCTAACATCAATGTCCTGCCCTGGCCTGCTCAGTCGCCAGACTTGAACCCGATTGAGCATGCATGGGATATGCTACAGAGAAGAGCTCTGCCGAATATGGAGGGTATCCAGTCGCAAGAAGACCTTTTTTTGTTGTTGCAACGAACATGGGCGGCCATTCCACAGCGTGATTTGGATGAACTCATTTTGAGTATGCCAAACCGATGTTCTTGTGTTGTTAGTGTTCGCGGTAGAAACACGGATTATTAATTGTTTAAGTTACCCAATAAAATTTTAAAGAAAACTGTTATTTCAGTCTTTTTTTCGAACTTTAATGTTAGTGGTTCAAATGTCAAAAATCCCTTTATTAGGAAAATGGCAAATTTCTTTATTAATGCAAAGGTGACTTGGTTTATCGTTACTGTGACAAACGAAAACACTCTATTTGATGAATCCTTAAAGAAATAAAAGAAATAAAATCAATCAGGAGAAAAGTTATTGCAAAAATATATGTTGATCCCTAGACACTTTTGATGTGTGTATTAACGGACGTTAAAGAGCTTACGTAATCGTATTTTTTAACGTACGTATGTTACGTTAGGCAGCTGTTTGAAACAACCCGCCATATGTGTAATATAAGATCGCGATTTTCTGGAAAGCTAGTAAGTAATCCGATTTAGATGGGGTTTTCGCTATTCGACTGCTTATTTTTCTGGGAAGGTTTTATTGCATAAAACGCTGTCCTAGCTTATAAAACACCAGAGATATAGACAAAAATAAAAGAGTGAGTCAGCGAAATTTGCATTCGGTGATGTGCTCGACTTATTTTCCTTGAAGGCGAAGGTTCGTTTTTCTTAAAAAGTTATTTAACTTCCTATAGTAATTGGCAAGCGCTACGACGCGTTTTACCTCGTCTGTTGTCCGTGGAACAGGGTATTTTTTTAAGACACTTATTCAAAAAATGTTACCAATGTTACCCTCCGTGCACAGAGAGCACGTTAAACCGATTAATGTCTCTCCGATGGGGTCAGATTCCCGTCCCAACTATAAGAGTACTGGGGTACTAGCCTAGTATCCTAGGTTAGTTTATGTATATTTGTTAGTTTATACTAGTACTACTAGGCTAGTTTATGATGAGATCAGCCGTGTCTGAAATTCGTTAGATTTTATACCAACCTAAGAAAACACATGACCATGTTGCCTCCTCATATGCCTACGCCAAGAATCTTTTGACTTAAATTTCGCATCACAATAACTACAAGAAAATGATCGGACATCATTATGAGTCTTCTCATGGCGTTTCTGATCGCATTTTGTAAAAAAACGAGTTCCACAAATTTCACACGGATAATTACGTTCCTTTATATGCACAGAACGCACGTGGACTTTCAAATTCGCTTCGTGGAAAAAGGTTTTACCACAATCATTGCAATTTATTATAGTTTTTTTCGCGCCATGTTCTTCAATTTTATGTTTTTCTAATACATAAGTGTAAGGAAATGTCTTTTCACACAAATTGCAATACCTTTTCATATTAAAAACATTATGAACTTTTCTTAGATGTTGTACTCTGAGTGAAACTGTCAAAAATTTGGCGGGACATAAAGAACATTTTTTTTCTTTGTGTTGGGATTGTACATGCATTCTTAAACTTAGGCGATTTATAAATGATTGTCCGCATATTTCGCATACATTATTAGTATAATGCGAATTCATATGTATAGATAAACGTAAAAAAGAATTGAATTTTAATTCGCATAAAACACATTTGTAACCTTCAAATAAATTGTATGGAACTAAAAAATGATTTGTATTACAAAATGTAATATCGTGTTTTTCATTTAAATGTTTTATTAATTCTACTAAATTTATTATTTTTTCTGAGCATTTATTGCATTTTAAGTTAGAAATATCCGCGTTTTTGTATGAAAGGCCCTTCCATTTACTAACCCTGTATGCTAGAATTGTAGTATTTGTATGGGTGATTGAATGATCTCTCAATTTGGATGGATCTACAAAAGTAGCTTTGCACATGAAACAGCCATATTTAGTTTTTAATGAGCGAAAAAGACATAAATTAGAGTTTTGTATTAGTTTAAGTGTATTGTCTCTGGCATTTATTTCTGATTTAGTTATATGTGGGCGTTCGAATTTTCTGTCCCCTTTTTTCGGTTTTGCTGAAAGAGTACAAAAAATGGTTTTATTAACACAGATATTCGTTTAAAGGTACTGTTGCTTATACAGTGTGTAACAGAAAGATGTGGTCATATGCAAGGGTTGGTATATGCCCATGATACTGACTTCACATACCTAATTTTATCAAATACGGTATACCCTAAAAAAATTTTTTTTTTTTACATTCGTTTATTTATTAGTGAAAAAGTAATTAATTTAAAAAAGCATAACAATACCATAATAATCCAATCGAATTTTGTACCAGGTTTAATTCTTATCCCATACGCCTTTCACTACTGAATTTTGACAAAAAGAATATGCTATAACTATGTCATAATAATGCAACCAGCTATGTCACCATGGTAGGTACAATACTGGCAACATACACTGTCCGCTGCTGAAATTTGGCCACATTTTTCTGTTACACCCTGTATATCAATCAAGAATATCTACTGTATTTTTTTATAGTACGTTTTTAAAGCCCAAATAATGATGAGCAGGAATATCATCACTCTCAAATCCAAACTGACCAATTTCTGCTCACAACTCATACCGGTGACTTATATGTTAGGGTTGCCAAGAATTGTGTACCTATTTTTTTTTTTTTATTTTTTTTATTTTTTTTTTTTAAAGATAACTAGCAATGTGGGATTGATTTCCACACTACTAGCAATCTCGTTAACCCCTCCAGCTAAGCTCAAAGGCTTGTGTTAGGAGTGGGTTCACGTCGGTAGTATAATGGGTAGGATTCGAACCCGCGACCTCACGATTGCGAGACCGATGCCTTACACAACAAATCTACCCTCTACCCCTTCGTCCAACAGAACAAGCTTAAGTTATCATTACTATAAACAACCAAAAATCAACCTTAAGCATACTAGCATTATGGTTGATTTTACAACAAACGAAACAATGAAAAAGTCATAAAAAAAGTTATTATTAAATTAGACCTTAAGCTTGTAAGTTAAAGTTTATTATTGCAAAATATGATTTATCAACACCAAATTTTCATCACAATAAACCAACTAAGCAAATGAGTGGTCATTTGCTGGAACAAATTTTTTTAAACATTGCCTTTTTGCAAACCCTTCTGTGCCTCGAAGAGCACGTTAAACCGTCGGTCCTGCGCCTAATCACTCACAGGTCGTGTCCGATTTTCGTCTATGAGAATAGAGAATAGAGAGTACACTTGTGTCTGCACATACACTTGGGCCACCATACAACATGGGTTATGAGACCATTATTATTATTATTATTAGTAAAGAATATACCATATTTTACCTTTAATACTTCTGATTGATTTATTAGTAGTTTTAATAGTCTTCATCCTTGATATGTTACATTTAATATCATTTTTCAAAGATTTTCCATCACCTTTATTAGCAGATTTAAAAAGTCCTTCTTTATGCACTTTAGTTGGTGCTGTTGTTACATGTAAAGGACTTGATACTTGATCATCAGTTAAAGTAGGTGTAATAGATTTTGATACTTTTGCTGGTAGTGAGTCTTCGTTTGGTTCTAATTTGATTACATATATTTGTCCTGAGAACATAAAACTTGTTGTTGTGATGGGTTACAATATAATAAAAAAATTAGGATATTTTCAATTTTTTTTTAAAGTATCACAATGATAGAGTTCTATAGAAAATAATACAGTTGTCCTAAAATATTATATTATACTAACTTTCGCAGCTTCGATAAAAACTATCCTATGTCCTTCCCTGGGACTCAAACTATCTCCATACCGAATTTCATCTAAATTGGTTTAGCTGATTCAGCGTGAAAGTGTAACAGACAGACAGAGTTACTTTCACATTTATAATATTAGTATGAATATGGATATTATATTACAAAACACATCTAAATAAGTTTTAATAGATTTGAGTCTATTAGATATATATATGGAATAATTCACCTTTTTGCTTAGAATTGTTAACATCCCAAATAAAATCAGTATCGCTGAAGTGATCACTGACTTTATCATCAAAATCGTCATCATCTAGTTCAATTTTTAAGTCAATATTGCTTTTTAAACTGTTCCAACTATTTTTTATGGTTTGTTGAGCATTTAGGACCTGTTTTTTGAATGCTTCAGCTGCCCGTAGTTTAGTGAGACAGAGATTACAGATGTAAGCTGTATTGCCTAGATTTGATACCTAGAAAAAATATGGAAATTACTGAGGGGTCCTTAGGGGTGATAAGTACCTATATGCGAGGTTAAGCAATGTAAATACCAGCGGTAGCCTAATGGCTAAGGCATTGGTGTCATAATCATGAAGTTGCGGGTTTGACTCCTGCTCAGTATACTACCGACGTGAACCCAATCTTAACACAAGCCTTGAGCTTAGCTGACTTAACAGGATAGCTAGTAATGTATGACCATAATTCCACATTGCTAGTTATCTTTTTTTAATAAAAAAAAATACCGACAGTAGAAAAGGGTTAACTATGGATTTAGTGACCCTTTTTGAATAATGTTACACTCCCCTAGCCTCAGACAGCATGTTAGGCCTTGCCTCTTGAGCCAAGAATCGAATTTACAAGGGAATGTCAGTGACTTGTATGTTTGTAAAGTCCCCCGCGACGCAGGGCTTGTACTCTACGGCGAATATCGTTATTTCTAAAAAAATAAAGAAATAAAAATAGAGAAGGCTCTGTGTCTGTGCATACCCTTGCACTATAATATCCCCTGCGTAGTTGGCTTGTCTCTGTTGAGATTGACCGCTACGACTGTTATCAGTAATTAGAACGGAACTTATCAAAGCGACTTTTATTATTTAGAAATACTTACATCGATGTTAAAAGTGTTTAGTAACATCTTTGAGTATATTTCCTTTCGATTTCCGTTAGTGTACTCATTGCACATATTCTTGCGGCTTTCCTTAGTTAAACAACAACTACAGTAATGTGTTTCTTTCATTATTATTGCTTTTAATTCTATATCTCGTCTTAAATTTGATTACACACAAAACAATGTTTATTTTTCTGGATTTGACATTAGACTTTGACATAACGTCGTAATAATTTTGACGTACGAATGCTGCCAGATTCAAACCACTTTTTACTACCATAAAGGCAATTTGTGACGGCACTATTAGCTACTGATTGCTTGGCCAATAATGGCAATATGTCTGCATTTGTATGGCGCATGATTTAGGCTTCTAAACAGGCTACACAACTCGGCAACAATAAAATAGAGAGTGACTGAAACAACAACAAAATTGTCAGGGCAACATTGCGCAAAATTGATCGCTCAGCGATCGTACTGCAATGCTGCCGGCCACAGCATTGCCGCCACAAATTGCCCGTTTAGACGCCCCATAAACTGTTACAATGATGCCATCATGTTTTTTCGTGATGTTGGCCAGTGAACAATTTCGCCATTTTTTTTTTTAATGGAACTTCTTACTCCCGCTTTAGAATACAAGCCCTGTGTCGCGGGGGACTTTACAAACATACAAGTCACGGTCACTAAGTACACCCAGACTCGGAACAACAATTTGTGGATCACACAAAGTGGTGTCCCGTGTGGGAATCGAACCCACGACCTCTTGCGTAGCAGTCGGACACACTCCCACCGCGACACAGAGGCAGTCAAATTGCTTATCGCTTGTCCCAAAGATGGGTCAAACGTCTGCGGGTTCCATCAACCTACATACCGATCGCTACATTCTAATAGTTGTTTCTCTTGGCATAGTTCAGCCATTGCAGAGGCCGCCCAAAGTCGCCTAGTGTACAATATCCATCCACAAGCTACGCGTGACGTTACGATCAAACAGCTTGATGATTTATGATGCCACCTGAATAGTTCTTAGCGTCAGTTGATGAGATCCCGAAAAATAAACATCAGGGAAACGTCTGCTGGGTTTACTTTTAATTAAATAAAATAACTAAAAAAGATTCAATTACAGTATTTATTTCAATATTATTTACATTACAATAATTGTCACTATTCTTAAATAATACAATAAATATAATACTTGCCATGTAAAAAGAGTACTTTTATTAATTAATTCGTCTATACAACATTATCCGCTGTCAAAAATTTTCTTTAAAAATCATTATGATCGATGGGATCATTCCTTGCAGAACCATAGTACAGATCCATTATGGTACCAGTGAAACTCTCTTTAGAACTAAATATAATGGATAATTTAAGGTAAAATACCTTGTTTATTGCCCGACGTTTCGACCGTATTGCAACGGCCGTGGGTATTTTACCTTAAATTATATTTTCATAATGTGCATAAATCGCAAAAGTTTATCAAGCTGTTATTATTATGAAGTTACAAACAAGATGTTTTATTTCTTTGTATAGATTTAGATGTATAGATAAGGGATTAATATTTATTTTTTAACTTTATACATTAAATGTGTATAAATTAGCATAAAAAAATGCTTCAAAAATTACCAAAGTAACAAAAAATCGATACCTCCCATGTAAGTTGTTGAATACCCAAAAGCGCTTTAATGTGGGTCATTTTGAAGATGTAATTATATATATACTAATATTACAAAGCTGAAGAGTTTGTTTGTTTGAACGCGATAATCTCAGAACCTACTGGTCCGAATTGAAAAAATATGTTACTGTTAGATAGTCCATTTATCGAGGTAGATCGTCGATAATATCATAAGAAAATATTGAAGACATTGTAATAAACACCCAGGCCTGTGACAGCTTTTTTTATTTCCAATTGAATCGCATGTCGCTACAATCGCCATTAACATTGATGACTTTGTAATAAACAGCCATGCCTGTGACAGCTTTAGTGGACCCGGGCGCATGCGCTCGACTGCCACAATACTTAAGCTTAAGCCTATCAACTGGTGGAACGTGACGGACCGTGTCTCATAGCCTATAGCAGGCAGAACGTGACGGACACTTTTTCGTACGGTCATCGATTTATAATAATAATAATATCTTGGGACAACTCACACGTCATCTGATCCCAAACTAAGCAGAGCTTGTACTATGGTAACCAGATAACTGATAAACATACTTATATATTTCTAAATACATACATATCAATACTAATATATAAATGTGAATGTAAGTTTGTTTGTTACGCTTTCACGCGAAAACTACTCAACCGATCATCATGAAACTTTGTAGGGTAGGGTGGTGTAAGATTGCGCGGTCGATAAGCTTGCGCACACGTCATAACAGGACAACGGAGTGAAGTTCGTAACTAACTTCAGTCGTATTTTAGTTCAAGTTCGAACCGGTCCGTGCTCCCGGAAAATAATTGGATTTCAGTGAAAAAAGGAACTTTTATGTAAGTTTAATGTTTTTACACAGTTTTGATGTTATTTTTTAAGAAATTAAATATGTTATTGTCAAAAAGCAATGTGATATTTTGCTAGTTTTCAAACTTTTTCAAACAAAGGTGTGACTTCTGTCGCCGCCGCGTACCAAATAATTCAACAAATTTCTAAGAGATGGCAGTAGTACTGCCACGTTTCGACTGGCACTGCATTGTGTAAAACTGCGCACATTAGACGCATGTAATGTTGCGCGCGCAATTTTACACACTTATACTAAAAAATATAAATTTTACAAATAATTATAGGATAAAATGGTACTTTTAAGTTTATAATTATTATAAAATGTTCAATAAATAATGTTTTATTATTCAGAATGTCGTCACGAAGAAAAAGAAAAACAGAACGCCAAGTTTGTTCTGAGGAGGTCATGGCAGAGGCTCGTAGACTGATTAGTGATGGCCTAAGTAAAAGAGCAGTTGCTCGGTCTTTAGGAATGGCCGAATCTACATTGCGTTTTCGTTTAACACAAACAGGATGTTCTAAAAAGCTTGGAAGATTTGATACTACTTTTTCAAACGAAGTTGAAAAAGATTTTTGCAGCCATTTGCAGACATTAGATGAAATGTTTTATGGAATGACAGCAAAAGGTCTGAGGAGTGCAGCATACGAATATGCAGAAAAAAACAAAATTAATCACAGATTCAATAAAGAAACTAAAATCGCGGGCAAAGAGTGGTTACGTGGCTTTCTGAAACGTCATCCTAATATTGGTCTTCGACAGCCGACTTCCACAAGCATTGCACGAGCAATAGGATTTAACAGACCGCAGGTGGAACGATTTTATATAAATCTGTCAGCTATAATGGACAAATATAATTTTTCACCTCAATCTATTTATAATATGGATGAAACTGGCATGTCCACCGTACCTAACAAACAGCCGAAAGTACTGAGCTTAAAGGGTAAGCGCTCCGTGAACAAAATATCCAGTGGAGAACGGGGCACCAACGTGACTGTTGTCAATACAGTGTCTGCTACTGGCCAATTTCTTCCACCTGCGTTTATATTTGGAAGGAAGAGGATGAAGGCAGAACTAATTGATGCAGCTCCACCTGGATCTATTGGTATGGTCTCTGATTCCAGTTTTATTAATTCAGACCTTTTCCTCGAATGGCTAAATCATTTTAAATACCACGCGAAGCCTACTAAAGACCAACCGGTTTTATTAATTTTAGACAACCACGTTTCACACTGCTCTCTGAAGGCTGTAGACTTCTATCGCGAGAATAATATAGTTGCTCTGACTTTGCCTCCACATAGCAGTCATAAGATGCAGCCTCTTGATAGAGGTTTTCATGGAGCTTTGAAGAAGTTTTACTCTAGTGAGTGCGAAAAATGGCTTCGTAATCATCCTGGAAGACCGATTACAGTCTATCAGGTGGCTTCGATTTTTACACCAGCATTTTATCAGGCTGCAACGACTGGCCGCGGAGTAGAACTTTTTAAGTGCACTGGCATTATGCCATGGAATCCAGATATTTTTGATGACGCTGACTTTTTAGCGAGCAGCGTAACAGATAAAGACCCAGAAGACCGTCAAGATCACCACCTTGATTCTCAATATATATCAGTTGCAGCTGCCAATGTGTCACAGGTGCCAGCACAGTTACTTGAATCAGTAGCAAGGTGTTCTGAAGACATTAGTGAGTTTGTCAACTATTCAGTACCATCAACTGGTGAACCTAATAAGACCATTCAAATTGATTCCGTACTGCCCGGTCCATCATGCTCAAAAACAATTTTTGTCCGTCCTTCAGAGAAGTCTTCACCTGAGAAGTCATCCTCAATAGTAGAAAGTAGAAAGAGTCTTAAGATAAGTTCCATGCCATTATCCGAATTGATTCCATTTCCAAAATCTACAGAAAGAAGAAGTCACAACCGAAAACATAAGAAGTCAGAAGTTATAAGCAGTTCACCATACAAAAGAGAATTAGATAAAGAAAACGAGCAGAAAAGGAAACAAAAACAGGAACCAAAGCCAAAAAAGGTTAAGAAAAATTACAAACCAAAATCGACTACCAAAGGCAAAGTGTGGGCGTGTGGAGGGTGTAGAGAAGAATACAGGGAGCCAATAGAAGAGGGCTGGATTGAATGTAGTTCATGCCATGACTGGTGGCATGAGGAATGTACAGATTACATAGGGTCTGGGCCTTTCAAATGCGATATATGCAAATAGTGCAGTTGCGCAATTTTATCGATCTCAACGCGCAATTTTACACGCTAGGATGTGTAAAACTGCGCGTTTCCCAATTAGTCGTTTTGATTTAATTACTAAGATTGTTATGTTTTTTAATATACGAGGGTGGATCGAAATATTCGCGGCCTACCACATAAATACTTGACTTATTTTAATGTAACTGACCTCATTTGATTTGTTTACTCTCTGGTTGTCACATTGTAAAATTCTGTCACAATAGTATTATCTGTTTTTAAATTAGACTGAATTTTGTGAGCCTAAGTGCAGCGTTTTTAAAGAATGGAGAAAATTGAGCAACGTGCGGTCATCAAATACCTGTTTAAAAAAAAACTGACTCCAAAAGAGATTCACGAAGATATGTCAACAACATTGGGGGAATCTGCTCCATCGTATACGACTGTGAAAAAGTGGGTTGCAGAATTTAAACGCGGACGAGAGAGTATTGAAGATGACCCTCGCTCCGGCCGGCCTACGACGTCTACGACTGAAGAAAACATTGGGAAAATCTGTGATCTGATATTGGCAGATCGGAGATTGACCATCAGGGAGATTGCTGACACTATTGGCATCTCATATGAACGAACACAAAACATCATAGTCAATGAACTTGGATTTTCTAAGGTTTCTGCGCGGTGGGTCCCCAGATTGCTTTCAGTTGAACAAAAACGAATACGGCTCACGATTTCTCGCGACAGTTTGGAAATGTTTGAGACTGATCCACAAGATTTTTTGGACAGATTTGTTACAATGGCTGAAACCTGGGTACACCACTACACCCCAGAGTCAAAACAGCAATCCAAGCAGTGGAAAAAACCTGATGAACCGACTCCAAAAAAAGCCAAAACAATTTTGTCAGCTGGCAAGGTGATGGCGTCAGTTTTTTGGGATGCTAAGGGTGTCATCATGGTGGACTACCTTGCAAAAGGTGAGACTATAAACTCTGCTTATTACTGCACCCTTTTACGTCATTTGCGTGAAACGATCAAAGAGAAAAGGCCAGGACTACTCAGCAAGAAAGTGTTGTTCCATCAGGATAATGCACGCGTTCACACGTCTGTTGAATCAATGGCTCAAATTCGTGATTGTGGCTTTGAATTACTGCCCCATCCCGCCTATTCCCCTGATTTGGCACCTTCGGACTTTCATTTATTCCCAAACCTTAAAAAACACCTTGGAGGTCAAAAATTTTCATCAAATGAGGAGGTTGAAACCGCGGTGGGTGACTTTTTTGAAGGCCTTGAAGAAACTTTTTTTATGACCGGCATACAGGCGTTGGAAACCAGATGGAAGAAGTGCATTGAGTTAAGTGGAGATTACGTGGAAAAATAAAATTACTTTTGTTTATATTTTATATTGTTTTCTTGCTGAGGCCGCGAACTTTTCAATCCACCCTCGTATAATAATTATGTTGATTTGTTGCCCGATAAGTAAAGGTTATAATTAAAAAGTTTTATCCTAATAATTGTTGTATTTTTATTTTTATGACCTGATAATTAAAAACTGCGCAATCTTACACCACCCTACCCTACACATTCTTGGAGGTATTAGAAGTAACATAGGATTATAAAAAAAAGGGGAAAATTTACGCAGACGAAGTTGCGCGGGACAGCTAGTTATAGATATATAACGCCCAGACACATAATAAACCATCATGCTCATCACACAAAGTTTTATCCTGGGTAGGGATCGAACCCACGACCTCCGGCTTAGCAGTCAGGGTCACTAACCACTAGACCAACAGGCCAGTCATGAGACATCACGTCAAAAAATACGTTTTTATTACTTTTGAAATTTATAATAAAACTAGCTGTGCCCCGCGGTGTTACCCGCGGTTTATTAGCCTATGTGTTAATCCAGGGTATCACCTAACTCCATACCAAATTTTATTAAAATCGCTTTAGCCGTTTAGACGCGAAGAAGTAACAAACATACACACTCATTTTTTTTTTTATAAACGACTCCCGCAGTAGTGTACAAGCCCTGTGTCGCGGGGGACTTTACAAACATACAAGTCACGGACACAAATTACACCCAGACTTACAACAATTTGTGGATAACACAAAGTGGTGTCGCGTGTGGGAATCGAACCCACGACCTCTTGCGTGGCAGTCGGATACACTCCCACCGCGCCATCGAGGCAGGCTAAACTCACATACTCACCTTTATAATATTAGTGTGATGTGTGATGGCACTTTTGGGCATACAACAAATTTACATGGGAGGTTATATTTCGGGACTTAATCGCGTGAATTATTAAAAGGTACGAACCGTCCAGTAACCGAAACAGTCGACTGATGGTCGACCCGTGACCACGATCGGTGCAATTCGATCGAAACGTCGGGTAAATAAAAGGTTCGTACCTTTAAATAATTCACGCGATTAAGTCCCGGAATATAACTAGGAAGGTTGGCTATATTGTACCGGTTGATAAATCGTACCACCCACATTTTCCCTACTAAAGTACGTTTTTTTTTTATTCCGGCAACACTAAATTATAGTTGGCAACACTTAAGAAGCCATGACACTTTCGGACATCGCTTAGGTTGTTAGTGGTTTAACAATAAAGTAAAAAATAGGAATTCGTAGTTTTTTTTACTAATTTGTGGCTGGTGAACTTAAGGCATAACACGCAAACGGTAAGTTGTCAGAATTTGCTATTTATTTACACTGATGCTTGGTTTTTATTCCTTTTTTCTGTAGGAATTAACCAATACAATCATTTGAGGTTATGAAATAACAAATTGTTTTTCAAAACATGCGTAGTCCTATAAATCGTACCGAGCCATGGTTGCTAAATTGTACCGGTACGATTTTACGAACTTACGAACGAACTGTTTTCAAATTATCTATTATTTTTAAACGTGAATGTTAGATTGTTAATTGCCGTGTAAGTACTTAATTATTTGCTGCTTTCTATTTTTAACCGACTTCAAAACAAAGAGGTTCTCTATTCGACCCAAATGTATGTGTGTATGTATATATTTTTGTATATTTACGATTTTCTCAAAAACTACTGATGCGATTTGAATGCGGTTTTCCGCCGTTGAATTGCATATTTTTTATGAAAGGTTATAGGCTATAACATATTAGGGTCTGATGATAGAATCCTGGGGAAATCGAGGGAATTACTACAATTTTGTAGGAATTATGTTCTGTTCTGTTGGTTTTTTCGTAATGTATTTAAGAGTTTACATCTGAAAAGCATCATCTCATGATAATGAGACGATGAAGACTTTTAAATGATGAAGAGAACCATAATAATTGCCACTTCTCTACAAGCCTGTAGGATATAAAAACCTTATGATTCTACCAACCAGCGTTTTCTCTATTATACTAAAAGGGGTAAAATAAAAAAGTTAAAAAAAACCGACTTCAAAAACTAAAATGGTAAAAATAATATATAGGTATACCGATTGACTGATCTATTTGAAGTCGTTATCGTAATATAGTGATACATTGGCTTGGTAGGTACCGACTAAAAACTTTTTTTATATCCTTTATTGCAGATGAGTGAAAAGAAAACGAAAAGAAAATATTATGATTGGAAAGAAGAAGACTTGAAGGAAGCTTTAAAGTCATTAAAGAACAATGTTTTGGGGCTAAATGAGTGTTCGAGAGTGTATGGGATACCAAAACCTACTTTAAAAAGACATCAAGCAATAAATAGTCATGAGATAAATAAAGGAAGACCTACTGTCTTTTCGGAGAGTGAAGAGAATGAGTTAGTGCAACATATTTTGAATATGGAGGAATGCATGTTCGGTTTGACACCATCTGATGTTAGGCGTCTCGCATATCAAGTAGCCGAAAAAAATAACATCCAACATAATTTTAATAGAACGAAACAAATGGCGGGAAAATGTTGGTATTACAAATTCATGAGGCGTCATCCAGAACTTAGCTTACGACAGCCAGAAGCAACATCCATTAACCGAATAAAAGGATTTAACAAGGAGAATGTCATGAACTTTTACGACATACTTGAAAAGATTCTGAATGACACAAACTTGACCGCCAACGATATTTTCAATGTTGATGAAACCGGGTTTTCTACAGTGCAAAAAAGAACACAGAAAGTGATTGGGCAACGAGGTAAAAAACAAATTGGATCTATTGCCAGCGGAGAACGGGGCGTCAATACAACAGCTGTTTGCGCAGCTAGTGCTTCTGGGCAGTTTATTCCACCAATGATCATTTTCAAAAGAAAGCGGATGTGTCCTCAGCTGCAAAATGGTGCACCTCCTGGCAGTGTCATTACGATATCAGACACGGGATATATAAACTCAGAATTGTTTGTTGACTGGTTAAACATTTCATTAATATCGTGAAACCCACAAAAGATAAAAAGGTTCTGCTTTTGTTAGATGGCCATACAACCCATTCTAAAAACTTGGAAGCTATAAAAATCGCTCGAGAAAATGGGGTCATATTGCTGCAACTGCCAGGCCATACTACACACAGGCTGCAGCCACTAGACGTAGCTATATTTGGACCTTTGGGAATATATTACATTCAAGAAGTGGAAACATGGATGCGGTCAAATTGCGGAAAGCCTGTGTCACAATATGAGGTTACACAGCTTTTCAACCGAGCCTATCAAAGAGCAGCAACAGTGGGTAATGCTGTCAGCGGCTTCAAAGCTACTGGTATTTGGCCTGTTAATCGCCATATCTTTCAAGATCATCATTTTGTTGCGGCAGAGACTTTTCAACCGAATGACGTAGGAGACGCCATTTCTCCAGCCCCAGCCAATAAAGACACTCTAAATCTTAATCAGCCACAGAACACGAACAATGTGGAAGAAACCAAATCTGACACGTCTGATGTTACCGAATGTGAATCACCATCACTCATTGAAAATAGCCCCCACATTTGGAATATTACAAGTCCCGTACAAAGTCCAAAATATAAACATCCTGATAGCTTGGTAACTACAGCTTTAAATCATCTTAATGACAATTTTTTAGCTGCTGCTCAATGTAACGAAGTAAACCTACCAGAAAACAGGATTGACCATGAAGCAAACGACGCATTGATAGTTCAATTAAAATCAAGAAGTTCCATTAATATTGTTAACTTTGGTGCATCTACGTCAGCAAAAACAAACACATTAAGCCCAATATTAAAAATTCCGATTAAAGACATTTCACCATTGCCGAAGAATAAACAAATAAATACGAGAAAACGAGGGATCCAGAAAACAGTTGAGTTAACAGCGAGTCCATACAAAAATAATCTTGAAGAATCCATAAAAAAACGAGAAACAAGAAAGCCGAAGATAAAATTTGAAGAAGATCCTGTTAAGAAGAAAATTAAACGTGAAGATAAGAAATCTGATACAACAAATAAAGATAAAAGGAAGATTAAAAAGCTTAAGAAATATGTATCTAATAAAAATCTAAAGAAAAAAGAATCAACTCAAAATACTCAAAGTAAAAGTCAAAATAAAAAGAAAAGAAAATTAGCTACAAAATCTGAGACTGATTCGTCTGAAACTGAAGAGGAAATCATTTAAGATGATGATACTGAAGTGGAACTTGAGGAAGAATACGATGAAAATTATTGTTCAATATGCAATGGGTATTATTTTGATAAAAAAGCTCCTAAAGTAGATTGGATTGAATGTGTTAGATGTTTCAAGTGGCTCCATGTCACTTGCAGCATTATCCCTGATCTTTGTCCTAGATGCCTTAAATAAGTTAAGTACAAATTTTATATCTTATGTGATCTCAAATTAGTAGACTGATTTACAAGGTAAGAAAAATAATTTAGTTACTACTTGCTATTAAAATGATTATAAAAAAGTAAGTTTAAGTATTTTTATACGTTTTACCTTATGTACGAATTAAAGGACTCTGTTTTCTAAATCGTACCAAGAGCTTATATTTAAAAAACTTCATTCGTAGTTTTAACTTTATTAATCTCTAATCAGAGGTCTGTGATTAATCGATATGAAAGAGAGATAGATCTTATGTCACTGTACCTTTTTTGTTGATCTCTTACTAAATAAATATGTAGAACACGAAACATTGTTTTTTTTGCACTCTTTGTATGGGAAACCTCAAAGTACGATTTAGAGACCTTGTGGTACGATTAAACGTACCGGTTTCTAAATCGTACCGATTGCTACTTTTAAAAAAAGTGTATAATTTGAAGAAATTACTCACTTATTATAAATAACTATTGCAGAACAGTAGATTCAAATAACTCAACTAAATATCAAACAAATAAACATAAGGATAATCTTAACGGTTATTTCGCAATATTGGTTAGAAGTTAAGTGGTACAATATAGCCAACCCTCCCCTAATATGTATAAAAATCGCGAAAGTTTAAAAACAATAATTACATGGGAGGTATCGGTTACATACTATGACTTTCTGTCCAAGTTCTCTTATCCATATTCAGGATGCTGGCTCTTCATATGTCCTTTCAAACTACAATTCTGTATAAAAGCCTGTCCACAAACATGACATCTGTACCGGCGATCATTAGTATGTATTCTCATATGGTCTTTCAGAGTCTTTAGTCTGGGATAGCTCTTATCGCAGACTTTACATTTGAAGTTTCTTTCTCCTGTGTGAGTCGGCATGTGATTGTTTAGGGCGAAACGGGTGAAGAATTTCTGACCACAGCATTGACATTCATATCTGGAACAAATAGTTGATTATAGTAATTTTTATAGGCATTTCTTAACAATCTATACTAATATTATAAAGCTGAAGATTTTGTTTGTTTTTTTGAACGCGGTAATCTCAGGAACTACTGGTCTGAATTAAAAAAATCTTTCACTGTTGGATAGCCCTTTTATCGAGGAAGGCCATAGGCTATATAACATCACGCTACGACCAATAGGAGCAGAGCAGCAATGAGAAATGTTGCAAAAACGGGAAAAATTTACGCATACGAAGTTGCGCGGGACAACTAGTTGTATTTATAAAGTAATTAGCTGTCCCGCGCAACTTCGTCTGCGTAAATTTTCCCCGTTTTTGCAACATTTCTCATTGCTGCTCTGCTCCTATTGGTCGTAGCGTGATGTTATATAGCCTATGGCCTTCCTCAATAAATGGGCTATCCAACAGTGAAAGATTTTTTTTTTGTAACAACAAACAAACAATCAAACAAACAAACAAACAAACAAACTCTTCCGCTTTATAATATTAGTATAGTATAGACAATTGCATTTTTGAAAGATAGAAAAATTTGAAGTCCAGATCCAGGAATCGAACCCGAGACTTCCATATGCCAAACCGGGACAGGAATCGAACCACCTATCTGGACTATGTTACTAGACCTCAAAATTTACTCTTCTCTGATCTTTAAAAAATGCAATTATTGTATTTGTTAAGTAATTGGCAAGAAATGCCTATAAAAATTACTTCAATATTCGGCCTGCGACATCGTAATTTGTTAAAATGCTCTCTGTAACGAAGCAGTAACAAAAGCCGTGATAGTTCTTTAACTATCGGCTAGATGGCGCATGCGAGGGCCCAACTCGCGAGCATCAAAGAATAGAAAAAATTGAGGTCTAGTAACATAGTAGATAGGTAGTTCGATTCCGGTCCCGGTTTGGCTATGGAAATCTCGAGTTCGATTCCTGGGTCTGGACTTCAAATTTTTCTATCTTGGAAAAGATGATATTTCGGAGTTTCGTTTGACGAAATTCAGTTTTGAAGTCGTTATACGATGTTGTGTCATAGTAGTCTAAAAGGGAACGACAAAAAAATCAAGCATTTTATAAAGGCTGATTTTTTTACTATTACGTCACATTGGTGGAGAAATAAAATACCTTGCCATCAGTCTGCTGGATTCCTTGACGTTTGTATCAATGAATTTTCTTCTTTATTTCATAAACTAAACAAATATTGAGATAAACAAGAAAAAACAAGATTTTGCAAGACTAATGCACGGCAATTGTTTTTTTTTCCTAATGTGTTACCTCAAAGATACAACAAGATAAAGGTACTATGGTTATTGCTTGCGTGAGTTTGATGGTGTTATGGTTACAGCATCTTACTGGCTTAACTGTATATATGCAAATATATTGTAAAAAATGGCAATAGGGAGGATCAAGTCAAATCAGTCTCTTTTCATGAAATTTCAAAACGACAAGCTCTATACAAATGCGTATGGAATACGAACATATGACGTCATACGTTCCTATCGTCAAATCATTACTTTTAGTATACGTTTTCATGCTTTTAAATTAAAAAAACATGTTAAATTGTGGAAAAACACTTATTTTCAAAGCATTTTAAGACCTACTTTTGTCTAATTGTATTTTTTTTTTTCTAGTAGTCAACTACACAATTAAAAAAAGTGGCCATGACTTTTTACTGCCAAGTTCTTTTCTCACGGCTTTACTCTTGCGAACTTGGCATTAAATGTAGAATCATTCTATTCCAAATTTTGTCTCACTTTCATAAGCGTTGCATTTGTAACCTAAGTGAATTAAGTATTTTGAATTTTGATATATTAACTGTATAAATTTTAAATATATGCTGAATGGGACCATTTATTGTCATAGCTATGACGTGCAAACTGAACTCATTGTAGGTATAAGTTAATAATAAGTTTAATTTAAGGTTTTTAATTTTGTATTTTTTTTTTTATGTATGTTATTTATGGCAATAAAGAAACTTTTCTTCTTCTTCTTTTCTTCTTCTACTACACTAGTGATGAAATCACTTGCAAAATATTAGCATAGGTTATATTATTAACTACGTACCTGTAATCTTTAAGATGCTCTTTCCGCTTATGTATAGTAAGTATACGCCGGGAATCGAACACCCTCTCACACAAATCACAGGGGAAGCTTAGAGGCTCTTCGCCATGCACCTGCGAAAATACACAACTTTTTATATACAACATTGTTATAGAAAAATTGTTATGCCATGTGCGGAAGGATTTACAATAAAATCCCTAATGAGATAAAAGACCTGCCATTAATAATATTAATCAGGAAACTTAAGCAATGGCTATTAACAAAATCATTCTATTCAATAAATGATTTTCTGAATGATATGTAATGTAACAAAATTATAACTCTTTGACATGTTTTTTATTAATTTTTAGTATTATTATAATTTTTATTTCTTGACATAAATGTGATAAATGGACCTACCAATTTGTAATTTTATTATATAATTCTGTAATCTAGAACAATTATTCATATTGTGTAATTAATTTTAAAAATAATGTATTTTTTTCGTATTATGCATATGGTATTATGAAACAAATTTAGCAGGTATCTTATTTAAACGAAGTAACATTTGCATGTCACTATTGACTGAAGTTGTAAGAACTAAATAGTATAAAATATCACAGATGATTTTATATAAACTGCAAATAAAGAATTTATTATTATTATCATTATCAAGTTACTTGTATACAAGTTGCAAATGGCATACAACTATAACTTGTATACAAATTATTAAAATATATATATATTACGGGTCTTAATCGCGTGCATAATTTAAGGTAAAATACCTTGTTTATTGCCCGACGTTTCGACCGTATTGCAACGGCCGTGGTCACGGGAAGACGGGAAGGCCGTTGCAATATATATATGTATATATATTTTAATAATGTGTACAAATCGCGAAAGTTTATCAACTTGTATACAAATTAATAATAATAATATTAATATCTTGGGACTACTCACACAAGGCTATCTGATCCCAAACTAAGCAGAGCTTGTACTATGGAAACCAGACAACTGATAAACTTACATATATTTCTAAATACATACATATTATAGATAAATAACACCCAGACACAGAATAAACCATCGTGCTCATCACACAATGTTTTATTCTGGGTGGGGATCGAACCCACGACCTCTTGCGTAGCAGTCGGATACACGCCCACCGCGCCACAGAGGCAGTCATTAGAACTTTAGCCAAGTGATTTTCTCACTGGCTTTAGCTTATGTGATCTTGGCATTAAATGTAGAATCATACTATTCCAAATTTTGTCAGATTGCATTTTGTAACCTAAGTGATTATAGTACATTTTAATATAAGTGTGGTAAGTTGAAAAATACAGCTGAGGCGATTATGGCTCGGGCTACAAGAAAGCATAGGCTGTAATTGTCAAAGCGCACGTATGTCATACGACGTTTTATAACATATTTGCGAGGAAATAAATAAAAAATAATACAACGAAAAGAAAAAAACGCGCGGAATATTTTTTTATTGTTCACAAATTAGCGATGCGCGCGCATCAACGCTTTTTTTAAGGCAAAGGCACAACAACAGCCATTATCTATACTAATATTATAAAGCGAAAGAGTTTGTTTGTTTGTTTAAACGCGCTAATCTCAGGAACTACTGGTCCGATTTAAAAAAATCTTTTTTTGTTGAATAGCCCATTTATCGAGGAAGGCTATAGGCTATACAACATTACGCTACGACTAATAGGAGCGGAGCAGCGACGAGAAATGTTGCAAAAACGGGAAAAATTTATGCATACGAAGTTGCGCGGGACAGCTAGTTATTAATAAAGTAAATAAATATTTTTGTGTTTTGTTACAGATAAATGGTTGTAATTTATGGTCAAAATTAATGAAATTAAAGAGTTAAATGTTTATTTAATATATTTTATCTCCCAAAGTTAATTTTATTCATAAAATGTTGACCACTTTTCTGACATAAAAACTCTTTGCTAAGATTTAAAAAAGTACTGTTCGTTTTAGATGGAGTATCTTGATATACCGTGCGTTTTACATTACAATAACGCACAAGTGCGTAATGAGATACATTACGATATTGTAATTGGTGAAATAAGAGACCATTTACGAGCAAATGTGTTATAAAAGCACAGTACGATCAACGTATCTTGACCGGATTGAAGTTAGGTTTTTATCACTTTCGCGCATGTCATAGAGATGCGACCCTAAAATTACTTACGAAAACGAATAATCGATTTAAAATACTAACAACATTTTAATTCAACAATATAAAAACACTATTTAAATGAGTTCATAAAAGTTTAAATTTAGAACAGTTACAGTAAATAATAAAGAAACTTTGAAAAACAATTTCTTTACCAAAATAATCACAAAAAAAAATGAATTAATAATACTAATTATGACAATGTAATGCGTAATCGCATCTCTAATTCTCTTGGTTTAGTTACCGCCCCCGCCCCCCGCTTCCTGTCACCATTTACTTCCAAAAAATGCATCAGCGCAACCACTTGTCGCCTACTTCAGTCCGGCCTAGTTACGTTGATCCAACTGTACATTAACATTACCTCAACTAAATGCTTCAACTTTTGCGGGTAGGACATCAGTTTTACGTCACATTTAGGACAATACACTCTTCCTTTTTTGCGATGAACTCTATCCACATGAAGATCTCGGTTGTACTGCGCCTAGAATATTAAAAAAATATATATATCTATACTAATATCATAAAGCGAAAGAGTTTGTTTGTTTGTTTGTTTAAACGCGCTAATCTCAGGAACTACTGGGCCGATTTGAAAAATTCTTTTTCTGTTGGATAGCCCATTTATCGAGGAAGGCTATAGGCTACATAACATCGCGCTACGACTAATAGGAGCGAAGCTGCAATGAGAAATGTTTCAAAAACGGGGAAAATTTACGCAGACGAAGTTGCGCGTGACAGCTAGTATATATATATTTAAATGTAATTTGGAATAAAATATGCTAAAAAAACTTAAATTAAATAATTATAAAAAACCCGCCTGCAAAAAGACGGAAACAAGATACCCTTCACATTTAATATCATGCAGTCGGAGAGGTACAATTTTTAAGTTCAACAGAAATCATTGATGACTCCGACTGCATGATATTAAATGTGAAAGGTATTTTGTTTCTGTCTTTTTGCAGGCGGGTTTTTTATAATTTATTTTTTTACAACTCCCCAAATCGAATGACCGTCCTGTTAACATTTTTGACACTTATGTATGACATAATGGCCGTGTTTTTATCCTTGTTAACCGTTCAAATGTGAAAATGAAATGGAAGTCTTCTTATTGTAGGTAGATTGTCCGGCATACCACGTACTATAGAGGTCAATGACCCCATACCAATTTTTTTTTTTTTAATATATACCTTTTTTTTCTCTTCCCTCCAATATTAATCGGTAGAGATTATGGCTCGCACATTATGTGCATACGCCAGTTTCAAGTATAATTTCTTTCTAGTTTTCTTCTTTCAATCACAAAGTCTCGTTCTTGTCCAGTTATCACGTATTTCAAGTATATTTTACACTTTAAACGCGGAGCTGTAAAAATAGCGACATGTCAGTTTGCCGCCATTTTTACAACTACAATAAATACCTTGAACACTTTCCCGCATGTAGGGCAAGGAAACTCCCCTTCTTCGTGCCTTTGTTGATGCATCATGAATCTAGCGTGGTCCACAAATCCTGGAATAGTTTATTTTACTGTAATCTATACTAATATTATAAAGCTGAAGAGTTTGTTGGTTTGAACGCGGTAATCTCAGGAACTAATGTCTGAATTGAAAAATTATTTCACTGTTGGATAGCCCATTTATAGAGGAAGGCTTTAGGCTATATAACATCACGCTACGACCAATAGGAGCGGAGCAGCAATAAGAAATGTTGCAAAAACGGGCAAAATTTACGCAGACGAAGTTGCGCGGGACAGCTAGTTCAGAGCATAAAGAGGTAAAGTACGTGATGTGAGTTTGTAGGGGGTAATCTCTGGATCTACTGAACCGATTTTGAAAATAATTTTACCAATAGAAAGCCACTTTAATATGTGAGTGTCACAGGCTATATAACGTCACTCTACGACCAATAGAAGCGGAGCATCAATTAAAAATGTTGCAAAAACGGGAAAAATTGACGCAGACGAAGTTGGGCGTGAATATTATAAAGCTGAAGAGTTTGTTCGTTTGTTTGTTTGTTTGAACGCGGTAATCTTAGGAACTACTGTCCGAATTGAAAAAATCTTTCACTGTTGGATAGCCCATTTATCGAGGAAGGCTATAGGCTATATAACATCACGCTACGACCAATAGCAGCGGAGCAGCAATGAGAAATGTTGCAAAAACGGGGAAAATTTACGCAGACGAATGTGCGCGGGACAACTAATGTATAATATAATTAGTCACACTTCCATTCTATCTGACCACTAAATTTCATCATGATAGGGCCAATAGTTTTCGAGATATAAGCAATCAAACAAACACACATTTAAGCGGCGGTAGTCTAATGGTTAAGGCATCCGACTCGCAATCGTGAGGTCGCAGATCCTACCCATTATACCATAGAGCTTAGCTGGAGAGGTTAACAGGATTGCTTTGCTTACTAGCAATAGGGTATTTCAAATCAGCCTCTTTTTAAGAAACGTCAAAAACGATTCACTCCGTATAAATTTGTATGAAATGCTAGCATATGACGTCACGTTTTTTATGGTCAAATCATTTACTTTTAGTGCTTCTTATTATGATTAAAAATTAATAAACACGTTAAATTATAGATGAACATATTTTTTCAAAACACTTTTTGACATATTTTTACATGGTTAGTTTAATTTTTTTTTTTTGATAGCAGTCAAATACCCAATTCTATTAACCTCTTCTACAATCCCACATTGCTAGTAATTATACTAAAAAAAAAAAAAAAAAAATTGTAATACCACTTACCTAATCCACAAGTTTCACAAACATAATTACTAAAATGTTCGTTCATATGTTTATTTAAAGCATGGAAATACGGAAACAAAACATCACATATTGCACATTTTAACTCATCCCTAGTCAACTTAAATGGCAACACTGAATCTTTACAATCAAAATAATACTTTTTATTATGAACACTAGTGACGTGACTCCGAAAATCGTCTAAACTATCGATTTTTGTTGTGCAAAGACGACAATCGATTCTTGTTAAATCGACTTTTATCATGCTTCTATGTTCTGTTACTTTAAATTTCTTTGGATGATGACTTTTTAGAGTATGTTCTCTCAGAAGTATTGGATCCGAGAATATTTCACCGCAATAATAGCACAGTAAGTGATTGTGTCGACATTTGAAAGGACAAACATATGAAAATTCTATTATAGTTAGTATATTCGTCTCTCTCTTGTAACTTGGGTCCTTTTCTCGCATTTGTTGTTGTAGTTTAACCATTTGGATTTCTGTAAAGAAACATATCTGATTAGTTTTTATAGGGTTACTGCAACCTGTAATTTCAGATCAAAAAAATATTTTAATACTTTAAGTGAACATTATTAAAATATATATATTACGGGTCTTAATCGCGTGAATAATTTAAGGTAAAATAAACACGGTCACGGGAAGAGTTTTCCCGTGACCACGGCCGTTGCAATACGGTCGAAACGTCGGGCAATAAACAAGGTATTTTACCTTAAATTATTCACGCGATTAAGACCCGTAATATATATATTTTAATAATGTGTACAAATCGCGAAAGTTTATCAACATTTAAGTGAACAGTTTTTTTTTCTTATCTATACTAATATTATAAAGAGGAAAGATTTGATTGTTTGTTCGTATTGAATAGGCTCCGAAACTACTGGACGGATTTGAAAAAATCTTTCATCGTTGTGAAGCTACACTAACCCCGGGTGACATATGCTATTTTATCCCTGTATTCCCACGGGAACGGGAACTACGCGGGTGAAACCGCGAGGCGTCCGCTAGTGAGAAATAAAGATCTTTAAACCTAAAAAATATTTTGAAAATTTTCTAATCTAAGGTGTACCAGAATCTCATGAAACGAAATTTGAAAAAAAAAACTTTGGTTTTTTGTATGGCAATATTAACCAAGAGTCACTACTACTGCGATTATGATCTTTGATAGTTTATAGTTGAGACGTGTATTCTTAAATTTACTAAACAGAATAAGGCAGTATGTCGAACTGATTTCTAACCACCAAAAATGGAGAAGAATGGGAAGAAAAAGAAAATTTGGCAGTTTGTGGTTTGAATTTTTATTATTCAATGCAAAAACTGACATTCACGAGGCCGCGGCCAGGGTGCTGTACAAAGTACTTATTTGGTTCGAGCCGTGAAGTGAAGATACATAAACTGTTATACAAAATTAATCTAATTCAATGAAAAAATACAACGATCAAGACTAGTTCGTCCTAGTAGGTTAAGGACCTACCTTGCCTTGTTGTGTTATTTATTTATTTAAAACTTTATGCACAAAGTTGTACAAAGGTGGATTTAATGCTAAAAGCATTCTCTGCCAGTCTACCTAAGTGTTACCATCTCAATATTATAATTTCCCCATTTTTCATTAGATTCTAGTACACCTATACTTCTTATAACATCAGCTATCTCCCAGTTAAAAGTTTAGAGATTCATTTCGGAGATTAGTTAGAACAAACACAACAGAAAAAAAATACACATTATTACAAAATATTCATACAGGAATTTGTAAAATACCCGCTACACAGAGCTTGTAACAAAACCTGGGGAGTTGCCTTTAAAAAAAACAAGGCTGGTGTCATCTCCCCCCTCCTTCCCACCCACTTAGAATATAGTAATATCTTGGGACAACTCACACAACGCTATCTGATACCAAACTAAGCAGAGCTTGTACTATGGAAACCAGACAACTGATAAACATACTTATATATTTCTAAATACATACATATTATAGATAAATAACACCCAGACAGAGAATAAACCATCGTGCAAAGTTCATCACACAAAGTTGTATCCTGGGTGGGGATCGAACCCACGACCTCTTGCGTAGCAGTCGGATACACTCCCACCGCGCCACAGAGGTTGTCCCCGCCCTCCTCCAGAAATACGCCATTGGTGAATAATTAACAAAGTATATCATACCATTTTTAATAGGAGACTGCCACGAGCCGGTTGGCCCGGCGCCAGAACGGGTCGGCACCACCGACCGCCATCTTGATTTCTGTTTCAATTTTTCGGCAAAACCTGAGAAAAAAATCAGTTAAAAACAATTCTAAGTACTCCGGTTGTGCCTAAGTTCCCAGGGCGGGCTGCCAGTGGATCTTACTTATTTTATAGCGCCTGATTTGTGAAATTATACAAAATCTAAACTTCATAATAGGAAACCAACAAAAGTATTGAAATATATGTTCGTAAGCTTTCGCGATTTCTACACATTATAGAATTTTATATTTCAGTCTACCCGTGACCACGGCCGTTGCAATACGACCGAAACGTCGGGCAATAAACAAAGGTATTTAGCCATAAAATAAAATATTTACGCGATTAAGACTACGGATCTTAATCGCGTAAATATTTTATTTATATATACCTATAAAATTCTATAAAACTTGAAAATATTATACATGGGGGCCATTCATTAACTACGTTAAGGTTCCCAAGCGAAGGGAAGGGGGAAAAAATCTCTACATGTTTATTTTGGGGGAGTAGAACCCATTCTTACGTAAGATTTTGTAAGTCGTTTAATATTAGGAATCTAGTTCTATTTCGGATGTTGAATAGTTTTTCTTCTTCTATAATGTACACTTCGATTTACATCTTATGTACATCTATACTAATATTATAAAGCGGAAGAGTTTGTTTGTTTGCTTTGTTTGTTTGTTTGTTTGTTTAAACGCGCTAATCTCAGGAACTACTGGTCCGATTTGAAAAAATATTTTTTAGTTGGATAGCCCATTTATCGAGGAAGGCTATAGGCTATATAACATCGCGCTACGACTAATAGGAGCGGAGTAGCGACGAGAAATGTTGCAAAAACGGGAAAAATTTACGCATTCGAAGTTGCGCGGGACAGCTAGTCTTTTAATAAGATTTTAAAGTTTGAATGTGTTAACTTTTATCCATTTAAAATGTTTTTAAATTTTTGCGTTAAAAAATACTGAAGAATTTGTTTGTTTGAACACGATAATCTCAGAAAATTTGGACCAGTGGCCAAATTGGAAAAATACTGTTGGATAGCCCATTTGTCGAGGTAGGCTATAGGCTATATCACGCTCAACGGGAAAAATTTACGCACACGAAGTTGCGCGGGTCAGCTAGTCATTAATAAAAAGTCAATCAATCAATCAATTATTATTATAAATTATCAATGATAAGTCTGACAACCCCAGACACCCGTTCACGAGTATGACGCCAGAAAATATCCCCTTCGCCATATTGGACGGAAGGAAGACAATCTAAACAAATACGCTGGGCGCATCTTCGGTCAGATGTGCTAGAACCCATATCTATATCTATACTAATATTATAAAGCGGAAGAGTTTGTTTGTTTGTTTAAACGCGCTAATCTCAGGAACTACTGGTCCGATTTGAATTTTTTTTTTTGTTGGATAGCGCATTTATCGAGGAAGGCTATAGGCTATATACCATCGCGCTACGACTAATAGGAGCGGAGCAGCAATGAGAAATATTTCAAAAACGGGGAAAATTTACGCAGACGAAGTTGCGCGGGACTACTAGTAATTATATAAAAATGATTGTTTGTCTGTATGTCCTTTATAGAATCGTAAACTATGCATTTGATCATGTGATGATATTCAGCAAACTGTTGTGCATGAGCCCACAAAGGCTTAGCGTGGCATTCATGAAAAATGTTGCAAAATTGGGAAAAAATAACGTATATGAAAACTTACTCTGCCTCGTCATCATCATCTGATTAGCCAGGCTGACAGCTCCACGGCTTTTGGTTTCAACCCGTTTTACAGATGTAGCCGGCTTTTCTGTTGATACATCAGGCTTTATAAGGGCATCACTGGAGTTTGAATCTAGGTTTAAATCCGGTTTTAGTTCATCAGGTTTCAGGTCATCATCTGAAAAAAGAGTTGAAAAACTGTTGGAAAAACATGCAACTAAATTGAAAGTTGATCACATTTCAGTGGATTGAGGCATATGTGTAACTACTAATAGTACAGAATAAGTAATAGTACTACGTACAGAAGGTTCACTCCCTAACAAGTCAGGTTTAGGTATAAAAATATACCTAGACTCGCCAGAGCTACTCATCTGCAAGCTAAATTGAAACTTATAACCGCGCGCGAACAGTGACTTTCCTTTGCGCGCCACAGTTTTATGACCGAGTTGCGAAGTCCGCACGGGGTTGACACTTGAGAAGTTTTTGTACCTAGTTAATTTATTAGTTTTAAGATTAATAAGTAGATTAAGCATTACAAACGTACATTTAGCATTATAAACATAAAAAATCCAATTGTCGTGTGTTCGATTCCCACGGGTGTAGATATTCCTTTCTAAACATGATCCTATCCTGTTCCTAATATTATTTCTGGGCAACTAATTAAGGATTTTTATTTTAACTATTATCAAGTACGAGTACATAAGGACCTAAGGAATTAAAAAAAAACGACCGGCTGCCGCCGCTGCTTTTACACGTACTTCGATGACGCAGTGGAATTGTAAAAAATGTTAATTCTGATTCACTATTCGTTTTATTCAGACATCCGTAAACACAGCAATATCTTTTATACGGATTATATTGACGTATAGGCTTAGAAGACATTGCGGGTGTCGAAAAGAAAAAAAATATTTTCAAGTACGCGAGCGCGACGCACATGACCGCGACTGTCGTGCGAGCCGAGAGACAGCCCACTGCCATACGCCCCTTCGAGGGGCGCTCTGCCCGAATATACCTAAACTGCTGAGTGACCTGCTAATAGTAAGTCAAGTGCTCGGCGGAGGTTCCATGAAGTGTGGTAGGCGGTGAGACGCCCGCAGTTCGTTCGCATTAGAGCCGTGAGGGTGGAGGTACGTGCAGAGACGGGGTGTCACGTTAACATAATGCGTGCACTCGATTTTTTTACCATTCCGGGAAGGATTTTAAGTGTGTTGAAACGACCCCTATAATCACTTACCTAGTGCATCAGTCAAAGGCTCTCCCGCATCACTTCGATCATCCATGTCTACATCCAAAGGTTCAGCCTTCACAACTTCCACCTCAATAAACGACTTTGGAGGGTGGTCCAGTAATGCGTCCACCATGTCAGGGTCGCCAGCGTTATCTAGAAGAACACTTAATTTTTTGAAAGGTAAAGGAAGCAAAGTTTGTAGCCTTCCAGAATGTCACATAGCTAGTAATTAAAAAAAAACCAGCGGCAGGCAATTCACATTTTTGTTGTGAGATAGGTCTGTTTTGAATGCCTCTGTGTCGCGGTAGGAGTGTGTTTGACTGCTATGCAAGAGGTCGTGGGTTGGATTCCCACATGGGATACCACTTTGTGTGATCCACAAATTGTTGTTCTGTGACTTGTATGTTTGTAAAGTCTTCTGTGATACAGGGCTTGTACCTTACTGCAGGAGTCATCTTTTATAAAAAATAAGTTATACAATTACACACACAATAGCCCAATCAGGAGGCTAAGTGCAGTTTCATTGTTCGTAGAGATAAAAGTAACTAACTAAAGTTATACATTTATGCCAGCCATTGCTTGACGAAATGTAATTTTATAGTCTTGGGTAGTACAAGTATGATGTACTGATAGGTAACATAACTTTGGACTGTACTAAAAGTAACGTTTCCGAATGGCAGCACTTAATCGGACATTTAGCACTTTTTGTACACTGTTTGTACACTCTGACTGTACTGTACTATGGCTAATGTTACTATTTCTACCACGCTACATTCGTTCGTTGTCCGAAGTGTGCGAAGTTTAAATTGTGAGTAAAAGGGACAACGATACACGGTGTGTTCAGTTTAGATCTAAAGTCTTTGCAATAAAATTTATTTTAGCATGTTCTGGATTCGATTATTATGTAACTTTGCTTATGAAGATGGAACATTTTGCGTATACGCAAGGTGTCAACTTTTAAGTTTTTAAACTAAATGTAGGTAGTGTTTGTTTATCTCTGTTTGTTTCGTATTTTGGCTATCACAAATACGAAAAAATTTAAAACAGAAATGTCAGAGCTGAATCATCTACTTAATTTTTTTCGCTGATAAGAAGTGTCCTGCTTTAAAGAAAGAAGGGCACTTCTTCGGTCTTAAGCCACATTTTAAAGTCAAACAAATAAGTAGTACCTGTAGTACTAATAGTACTATAAGTACTACTAATAGTACTATTTGTACAACATACTAGTACACTATGTACTAGTACGTTGTACGAATTGTACTAGTACGTTGTACGAATTGTACTAGTACGGTGCGAACTTGCTGATGTCCGATTACGCACAAGACTATAACTTTTTACCAGCCAAAGCACAAACAAAGGTAACATAGGTGACTCAAATTTAAGTATAGTTTGCATATTGAAGGGGTGTATGCTATACTTACTGGCAGTCTTAGAATCATAGATCTTCATATGAAGAAAGGCTTCCTCACATTTCAGCACTTGTTTCCGGAAGCTGAGCGCGTCGCGTATGCGATTGACACACATTGCACAGATAAGGCGCTCGGATGGGGAACCATCTAGATGAGAAAGCTATAACAAAGAAGTTTTGTTGGCCACATCTAGGTATTATGCTTATGGATTGATACAAGGCCAAAAGAAACCCTAAATAATAATATATTATAATTAATTGTTTGGAATAAACTTTTAGTATGTTCACTAAATATTAAAAAATGAAGTGTTAACAAATTAACTGTATATAACAACGTAAAGAATTTATTTTTTGTAATAAATATCCTACTATATACTCCTGTGTTATTCTTATATCCAAGACATTCGTAGATTTTTACATAAAAATGCCATAAAATAGGCAAACCTTTGTCCGCCTCATTTTGAACTAATACACCCCGGGTTATTCCGTTCTTATGATAAAAACCTTACCAGTAATCCGAAGCAGTCCATTATCATATCGGAATAGACCTCCTTTTGTCCTAAACTCTCGTATTCAATGTTCAAAACTCGACATTTTTTCATGTTACCGCAACATCTACACAAACCCGGATCGAAAACGGGCCCCTTTCCTTTTGCTGCTGTCATTTTTGACGATTATACGCTTCCGCGAGATTAATTTTATTCACAAATGTGATGATTACATCTTTGTTGTTATTTTTTATTAATGTTTTTAGATTTACGAATTAAATTTAGCAACAAACACATTCAGGACAAATAATTTATTGACAGAATTGACATTTTGTCAGAGGGTTGCCATAATAAAACAATACCAAAAATGGTAACAATAGTAGATTTTAAATGATACGTTTTTTTTATCTAATCCTACCAATGGTATTTAATATAAATAACCATGTTTTTAATTGTAATCCTACTATTATAGCAACCACGAGATTTCCTTCTGTGATGCGAGTTTGTATGGATGGATCTGAAATGGATTTATCAATTACACGCCTTTACACAAAACTGCATGCATTTTGATTGTGTGTTACCCCAGTAGAAGGTTGTCTCCTTTCAGAACATGATTAATACAGATTTTCCATTTTCAGTGCAACATGCCGTTGAAATGTGCACTACTTTTTAAATTTATTACACTTACACGCAGACATAATATCCTATCCTCTCCTACTCTACCTTTAGTAACAAAACTGTCTCTAAGCATAGGCAGACGCGTCCCCTGAATCTACTGAAGGCTGTGTGATTCCGATTTTTTTTCGCCTATTTGCCGCCTAGGACTTTTTTTAACTATATAATAATAATAATCATTTATTTCGGACCATGATCCATGACATATATGACAGACTTGGGTTAGTATTACAATTAAATTTACTTAAATTAATTAATGTTAGTTACAGATAAAAGCTTAAAAATATTTAGGACTGCAATTCAATTTCAATAAATACAAAATTTTTTAAATAAAATAATAATAACAAATCTAAAAATGATATTTTAACATTAACAGGCCTTATAATATTTCATGAACCTTCCTGTTGTCTCAGGACCACCGCTGTGTCTTTGGGCTCAAAACCTCAGGAAGGGACTATTCAGTTTGTCAGCTATAACTTTAAGGATGCTGTTAGTACAACCGCGGATCCTACGCATCAGGAATGCATTTTTTTTTCGTATTATAACGTAGAAGTCGTCTGTATGTGCCTGAGCAAACATACCCGACGCGCTTCAGAACCGCGGAAGCCCCAACAACACCCGAAGGGCATTATTGTATTGTACTCGAAGAGAGTTGTAGGCCTGCTGCCCACGCTGTAATGCCTTGCAAAGAGTAACTTTCGCATCATGATTAGACCTAGCAAACCTGCGGGCCAACATATTGCAGGGGACCGACAACGCCCAGCGCTCTCTCTCTATGTCTTTAACATCATTTAAATCCTGGTCTACAATGTGCCCAACGTATTTGAATTGCGTCACCCTATTTATTGATACACCGTATAGATACACTGGGGTACAGTTCCAGGTTTTTTATTGCCTACGCGAAACACCATGAGCTCACTTTTGCTTACATTATACAACAGCCCATGTGACCTCGCAGATCTCTCACATACACCAAGCAGTTGCCTTAATCTGTTAATCGAAGGACTCACCAACACTATGTCATACGTATAACTAATAATATTTATTATTTTACCATCAATTAGTACTACTGAGTTCCTCGATCAGCTGGTTGACATATAGGCTGAAAAGAGATGGAGAGGTTAAGGTTAGCCCCCCTGCCTCACCCCACACTCCAGTCCATACATCTGCGACAGTGGACTCGACCATCTGACCTGGTTAATTTGGTGGTCATGGTGATAACTATAACATCTTGTGGTCGAAGCTACGTGAAAGATCTATACCTTACGGGTTAGTAAATTTACTTAAGTACTGGACTTAAGTAAATTTACTAACCCGTAAGGTACCTATAGATCTTTCACGTAGCTTCGACCACAAGATGTTATAGTTAACCAGGTTAATGGTCTAGAAATGCAGCATATACCGGTGTGTTCCTGTCTGTATAGTACCTACCGGTGTGCTTGAGTGCCAGAATAGCGGTTTCTGTTGATAACCCAGTCCTAAAACCGAATTGTGCATCGTGTAAATTGAGTTGTGCAGCTATCCGTCTCTCAATCACACCATTAAGCACCTTGGCAGTTATATTAGCCAATGAAATGGGCCTATAGTTATTTCTGTCTGTAATGAGATGTCTTGATTTTGACTGTAGGCACAACTATCGTCCTCATCAAATCTGTTGGCAGATAGGAAAGTCCCAAACAAAAGGTGTACAACATAGACAAGACCCTAGGAAGATGCGGACCTGCATATTTAAACTGCTCTATGCTTAAGTTGTCGTGACCTGGCGATTTGCTCCTAGTCATATTTTTAATGACCTTTCTAATCTCTTTGACTGACATAGTAAGCGGTATCAAACGCTTGTTCATTCAACTGTAGCCGCGGCGTAACCCTAAAATGCGTCATAAACATATTCGCAATCTGCCCAGGGTCAGATATGCCATCGACGTTCACTGGCACTTGAGGTTTTAGGTTCAATTTCTGTGTAGATTCCCAAAATTTTTGGAAATGCTTATTCTTATGCTCTGTTGTTAATATATTTATCCGAATTTGTTCCGCATTATCTTGACATAACTTTAATTTTTGTTTAAAAGTTTTACGTGCCTTATTCATTTGATCATATAAATGCCCAGAGGGAGGTTTCCCGTGATACACCTAATTTAAAAAGGATCTCCTAGCAATCCCGTGATCGTTCCACCCGACTACTACACGCCTGGTCTTATTATTTCTGATTAAACTGTCCCGCGCTGCCTCTCTATGCGACGTTAAAATATCACAATACAACCTATCAATAATTACTTTATGCTCCACACTTTGACAATGAATACCGCAACAGTTCCTTAATTCAGAGGGAAAGTCAATATTTCTAAGCTTGTTCGTACACGAATTATAATAAGTCTCTATTTGTGCTGCACTTCTCTCACCCCAAATATCTTTGTCCACCCTATACGTTGATACTACAGGTACAAAATTAGTTGTCTTCACCATTCCCAAGTTGATATGACAAACAAGCGGAAGGTGGTCAGACCAATACACATCCTAATACACTTCAACCATGTTCTATTGATTGCCTTGCCGCCTCTGATACCAGACAATGGTCCAGTCAGTGTCTGCTCACGCAAACATCGCTAACAAAAGTATAGAAATTAGCGTCCATACCTAATTTATAATAGTCAGCACAATTCCATCGTTGTTTCTTACAAAAACTGATTGACTCCCTACTGAATACTGTACCGGGATGCGCGTGAAAATCGCTGAGAATAAATGTGTACTCTATGTTTAAACTTTCGATAATGCTTCACTTAAACAATCATAGAATTCACCTAGGTTATCAACACTGTTCGTAGGCATATATACACTAAATATTAACATAGTGAGACCTGCATATGTCGCCATTATGGCCACAATACGTTTACATAAACAAGGTAGATATAATAGAAACAGATGCAAATACCGATTTCCTCCATAAGAGAGCCACACTGCCTTAAGGTCGTTCCCTTATCACACCATTAGACGTATCTATAGCAGAATTTCCACAGTATCCAAAATCCGCGTCCAAACCACCAAGTACTGACACCTCATGCGGCTACAGCCAAGTTTCCTTCAGGGCAATAACGTCTACTGATTTACACAAATTCTGTATACACACTGCCGATCTCTTCACCGATTTTCAGTTGTAACTCACAAACTTAGCGATTAGATTATTATCCGTTTGCGTCCTATCCATTACACAATTTTATTATTACTCGCACTATTACTCGATTTTAAGTCACTTTGACTACGCTCTATCGATCCCTTGTCCTTATAGTATACAAACTTTCGAAATGACACGCCAACAGGCCACAAGTTTTCGTCCATAAATACTCTCAAATGATAAGCGGCTTATAATTTTTTTACACCTAAGCGAGAGGCTTAGGTGTAAAAAATGTATAGGCCGCTTATCATTTGTTTCTTTTCATCTCGATTTTCTGTAAAACTACGTCTACCTTCGTTTTATTTTTTATGTATGTCACTATATCTTCTGATTTTGTATCTTGTTTACATTGTAGATATAAAACGGAACGCTAATATCTGCTGCCTTAAACGTACAATGAGGAATCATATCTGCTTTACCCTTCAACCCAACAAAGCGATTTTGTAACCGTCTACGCTGTACTTTAATCCATCCTTAATTAAGCGACCCATTTTTCCACACTCTACCTTCTTTCAATACATCTGACAGCCGTTTGCGAATGTGACGTTCGGGCTTTGATGACCTTGGGGTAGTTGACCGTGCCAAAGTGTTTTCGCTATTCAACGGAACCGCGGTAGGCCTCATTGCTCCTACTTTCGTTTCCCATTCGCGGGTATTGCTGTACCTACTCGTCGCACATAAGTTCATTCTTGTCGGAACCGCGGCATCTGCCTCCATTTGCACAGTAAGCTCCTCCCTATTACCCGCCGTTGCTTCATCCTGCGGCTGCGCTGGTGGCGTGGCGGCTGCTGTGAGACAACACTATTATACGCATTATTAGTGTCATCGTGTCTCTCATTCACACCCTTAAAGCAACCGCTCGTCTCCGGCGTTGACTCGGGCTGCGGCACATGTGTTAATAAGCCAGCGGGTCCACTTTCGCACTCATAATATTGTCTAATAAATAAGCTCCTCTCTTACTATTGATATGAATGCTCCTATAATATTGATTACTCGAAATTTTAAAGTCATTCTTATCGTCTAAAGTAACGTATTTTTCTTAATGACGTTAACATCTTCTTGTAACATAATTATATCTCTTAGGATTCGAGTAGCATCCAAATGGTCAAATGTTACCGGCGGTAATTTTTTGCACCCCCTCCTTAGGCCTAATGAAATGTACCCACCCTGTCGTGAGCATGTTAGGTACGGCACTGTCAATCACCTCTCATGCACGGTGATTCACTTCAGTGTACAAAGGCGGTCATAAATACATACCTACGTTACATACATTACTTGGAATTATCCGCGTTATTATTTTTAATGATGGTATATTATTAAACAAATAAGAATTAGTTAATTTGCAATATTTTTACGTTAAATTAGACATTTTTTACTGTATTCATACATAAGAGGTATTAATGAATCTCGAATAACTTAGTGGAAGTGCCTCCGACTGCATCAAATTATTTAATTATGTAGGGGATCTTGTTTCCATCTTTTTTGTGCAGGCGGGTTTTTTTAATATTAGATATATTTCGGGACTTAATCGCGTGAATTATTTTAAGGTACGAACCTTTTATTTACCCGACGTTTCGATCGAATTGCGCCGATCGGGGTCACGGGTCGGTTTTTTTAATTTTCTCGATGAGAATCTCGATGAACTTAGTGGAAGTGCCTCCGACTGCATGAAATTAAATAATTATGTAGGGGATCTTGTTTCCATATTTTTTGTGCAGTCAGCTTTTTTATTTTTATTGGATTTATGACCTTATCAGCGTGAATCAGTGTCGTGAATAAAATCCTGGAACCGCCCATGTCTGTGAATCACTAGATAATGTCATCTGGAATAATAATTGGGGAATTAAAAGAAAAACTTAATTGTAAGTACGTATTATATTCTGTCAATATAAAATAATTCATAATAATAGCTATCACCATTTACATCATAATAAAATTACATTTAAGTATAGATTTAAATTAATTATAAAAACAATTAAGATTATTTACAAGTGTAAACACTGTGCAGTGATAATTTGAAATAATGTCTGAATCAACAACTTTTTAAAATAATCTTTGTGGTGCATTATTTGTTGACTTAAGGCCAGTCTCAATAACTTATCTACCTTTAACAGACAGTAGCAAAACTGACACTTCAACATGATCATCATCATATATCAACCCATATGATCCATTGTTGGGCACGGGTCTCCCTAGTAGCACCTACAAAATTATAGATCCAGGGGGTAATTGCCATAATCGCCACGCTTGGCAAGCAGGTTGGCGATCGCAGTAAGGCTTTAAAGTACTCCGAGGACGCTACACTACCATGCCAATAGACGGGGTGGCACTATTCTTAAGCCGGTCACAAATATCAATTTCGCTACTAGAGTTAACTATTTAACAGACAGTTAACGGTAGATAAGTTATCACACCAACTCTCTAGACAAAAGAAGAGTAAAAGCACTCCCTAGAAGCCAAAGTGTCGCTATTTGATTGATTGCAATTTAAAACTGTAAATAAATAGAAATTTACAAACAACACGGCAACAAAATGGCGTATAAGTACGTATATTAAGCGTTTTTTAATCCAATATTTGTACAAATTAATCCCTAATCCTCACTCCACCAGTTCATAACATACCGACACCCACAGACTACAAAAATAAACGCCTTTTTTTTGTATGAAAACATTGCAGGAATTTTTCGACGCTCCTTTGTTTCAGTGTCCCCGTTGATTTATGAGTATATGCAGCAGGAGGGGAGGGGGTGGGGGTGTTGTAATTCATTTCTATGAATTTGGCGCCCGTACATGGCATTTGCCATCCTTTTCAACATGGCGCCCGGGACACAGGCCCCGGATTGCCCCCTTCGAGATACGGCACTGTAACCGTGTGAACCGTCTAGGCCAGTTTTGCGTGGTAAGGGCTAAGACTAAATATCACGTCGTTTTTCACCATAGCTACTTTTCCGCTAAAGGCACATGTCAACTGAATTGACATTACTGGGCCAATAATATCGCTTGATATGATTCAAGGGGCAAATTCAATCAGGCTAAGGCATCGGTCTCGCGATCGTGCGTCGAATCCTACCGACTTGAACCTACTCCTAACACAAGCCATTGAGCTTAGCTAGAGCGGTTAACAGGATTGCTAGTATGTGGGACCCACAATCCCACATGGTTAGTTATCTTTAAATAAAAACACACTGGTGGTCTATCTAATCTTATATACCCAATGAATGCAATTCTGATTTTATATTTATAATTTTATGGCATTTGGGCGCCCCCTTGAACGTGGCGCCCGGGTGCGGGTCCCAGATTTAAGATTTAAGTCCGGCACTGAATCGATACAATAGAGTATTTCACTATTTAAGTTAACAATCTATAAATATATTATTGAAATAGTTAGTTTTAGTTCATAAAATAACTAAATCTAAAAAGTGTCAACTGATAGGCGTAATTGTCCTACAAAACGTTAGCACATTTGTTGACGCAGCCAACTGACGTCATAACCGCAGAGAAATATGGCGCCCAGTGCGTCCAGGGTTTTCGTCAAATTACGCGGGAAATTTGAAAATGTAAAATTTGAATGCATTTTTATAACACTTATCGATTGAATAAACAGTTTTTGTAGTAGCTAATTACCAGTATTTAATTTAATTGAGACACTTTTCAAATATGGGTGGAATACCCTATTCGATCGAAACGTCGCATCAGGTAAATAAAATGTATATAAAATAAGGACCTATAAATATTTCACTCGATTGCACTCTGCATTTAACTGACCCAGTAAACTTTGTACCCCTAAAATTAAATACAATTCGAAGTAACAAAATTACCTAGCAAAAAAACAATAAATTAGTATTTACGCACTTTCTCTTATAGTGTGGCCATTAGTGCTGTGCACTCCCTGAGGTATGCACGGCGAGGTGGGGGGCGAAGAAAAAAGTGCATGAGTTCACATGAGGTCGATACATGTCGGACAGATCTTACGATATCAGTTTGCATTTCTAAGGCAAGACTTGTGGCGGGACGTTGCGTTGGTCGGAGGCTATCTATCTGTAATATATACTTACTTTGTTGATTAAAATGTAACCCAAATATACTCATATTTTATTAAAAATATGCAGGTGATAAATAAGAATTGAAAGTTATAATTCACAACAGGACTTGTTTTATTAAACATTTTTTATATTTACAAACAATTATATATTCTAACGAAAGTTATTCTGACATAGATTCTGTTTCAACTTCATCTTCCATTTCGTCATCATCTTCATCTTCCTCTTCGCCACCGGAACTTGAATCAGAGTCTTGCAAATTTATTATGAATGAATCGATAACATTATCGAACCTACTATCGCGACTCCAGTAATCATTTTCATTTTTCTGGACATGATCGTCGCATTTCTGCCATTTTTCCGCCGTGAATTCCGAAAACAATTTATCCAATAAGATTATCTTTTCGTCTAGAGAAGAATTAATATAGTTTTGGGCTATGTTGTTTTTAATATCAGCCCAGACCAACTCGATTGGATTTAAATCTGGATGGTACGGAGGTAAACGCAGAACAGTGTGTCCACTGGCTTTCAGGAGTTCGTCAATTCTATACACGGGTTCTTTTTGTGTATTTTTGATAAGAAGTAGCAGTTGAGCCTTTGACATGGTTCCTGAAAATTCTACATTATGGCGTAGCAACCAGTTCTGCATTTCACTTTTGAGGCTTGATATAGTTGGTTTCTTCTCAATCTGAACGCTGTGGTAAGACGCGTTGTCCATTACAACCACAGAATTCGGCAGCAACTTATCTTTTAACTTTTCATCTACCCACTTATAAAAAGTAGGTCCGCTCATATCTCCATGATAGTCACCGGTTCTAGCATCGGATTTGAATATAGTCAATGTATCATCCACTAAGCCATTTCGACACCCAGCGTGGAGTATTACTAGTCGCCGTCCTTTCCCAATATCAGCATGAATACCGGGTTCTGACGATGATTGCCAACATTTGCTGGCATGGTGACTGGCGTTGATGTATGTTTCATCAAGAAAATATATGTTTCGGTTTTCCGTTCTGTAATTTCTGATTTGTGTAAGATATTTTTTCCGCCACACTGTAATATTAGGCTGCTCTATAAGGAGATGTCTCTTTGATTTGCATTTTTTGTAACGGTAGCCCATTTTGTGTAAAAGCTGTCTTAAATATTCCCGTCCACAATTCAATATGCCATCCTGTCTCAAACTTGATAGTAACTTACGGACACTTGGTATTTTTTTTTCAACTTCGTAAAACTGATGAATTTTTCTTCTGATAACTCCAAGGTCAAAATCATCCACAACGTGTTTTTTCTTTAGAACTTTTGGTTTTTTTGGCGATTGAAATTTTAATTGGCTTGAATTTTCAATTGATAAATAGCCCGCAGAAATCACATTATGTACGGTTCTTTTGCTGTATCCCGTAGCCTCCGCAACGATTTTAGCAATATTCACGTCATTTTTAAATTCAAAGCTTTCTTTGTCTGCTTTTCTTTTCTTAAAATATTCAGCCACCTTAAAAATGACAGTCTTCATATCACGAGATAACGCACGACCCATCTTTGAATATTTATCTCGTGTGCGTCTGACATAGACAGTCCGATACAAATAACACTACCTGCCGTCACAAGCGTTGACGGCGCACTGACAGCGCAGCAGCCGATTCTAACCCCCCCGTCTCACCGCGCGCATACCTCAGGGAGTGCACAGCACTAATGGTCATACTATAGGGACAAAATCAGAAATGAGGTGATCCGGCAGAGAACCAAAGTTATCGACATAGCCCACCGGATTAGCAAGCTGAAGTGGCAGTGGGCTGGCCATATTTGCCGAAGAACCGACAACCGTTGGGGTAAACGAGTTCTTGAGTGGAGACCACGGCACGGCAAACGTAGTGTAGGACGCCCTCAGGCCAGGTGGAGTGATGATATACGCAAAACGGCTGGCAGGAGCTGGATGCGAGAAGCCGAAGATAGAACAAAGTGGCGTGCAATTGAAGAGGCCTATGTCCAGCAGTGGACTGCGATAGGCTGATGATGATGACACACTTTAAACAAAAATGACAGTCCATTTAGCCGGCATATTCAAAACCTTATTCGGGATACCCCTCCTCAATTTCTAAACTCTGATGTTGTCTTTTCATATGATTTTTTAAATTAACATTTTGTGTGAAAGCAGCATTGCACATAACACACTTATATTTTTTCTCATTACTATGAGACTGCATGTGAACTTTAAGCCCTCTCAACCTTGGATACGATTTACCGCAAAACTCACAACGAAAATTTCTTTCCCCCGTATGTGTTGCCATATGCTCCTTCAACCTAGATGGTAGATAAAAACGTTTATCACACAGGTCACACTGATGCTTCAAAATTTTTAAATGGTAACGTCTGTTGTGTTCTCTTAACGACTTCCGGCTGTCATACGCTCTGTCACAATGGCCGCACGGAAACATTCTCTTTTCACCATGAACATCAATCATATGCCTATATCTTAGTGAATAAGAAAATAAAACAGCATCGCATTTGTAACAAGGATACGCGGGTTCTTTTTTATGCATTTTAGTTTCATGTAAATTCCTACTATGTTTCGATTTGAATGTTTTCCCGCAATCCTTGCAAGCGAAAGATTCTTCATTTTTTTGATGAGATTTTTGATGTAAAATCAACATTCTTTCTTCAAAATAATGAGCGCCGCATATATCACAAATGCAAGGACCAAAATGTTCGGCCATATGCTTTTTTAAAGCGTGAAAAAAACTAAAAGTAGTTCCACATTCGGTACACGACAAATTATTTATTGTTAACCGGAACTTCAAAAAGTCCATGGTAGTTTGGTAGAATTTTTTATCGTGACAGATAGTGAGGTGACATTTAAGTGAATTGATATCATCGATTTTTGTTGGGCAAAGGCGACAATCGATTCTGACTGTATCGACCAATAGAAGTTTTCTTTCTGCGATGTTGTCTTTAAAAGTCATTGGGTCATGAGTCGATGTGTGTTCCCGGAGTAAATTCGGATCTGTGAATATCTCCCGACAATAAATACAGTAATAATCGCTGTATGAAGTGTAAAAAGGGCATACGAAGGAGTTTTCAACTATTGCGATGGTATTAGCAACTGATTTATAATTGGACTCCATGGTTACTGGTTTTTTGATGGTAGGCGGCAAGCGGAATTCAACATCTGAAAAAAAAATACAATTTATTAGTTTTTAAATATCTATAACGCCGGCTCCACACGTTAGCCCCAACGTCGTCGGTCCCAACGTCACTCGTCCAACGGGTGGATCTAGAAAATAGCATTGGCGTCAACGTTGGGACGAGCGTTATTGGTCCCGCGTGAGACGATTTTTTCATCCATACATTTTAAAAATATATAGATAAAATTAGCATAAAAATGCTTTAAAAATTACAAAACTTATGTTCAGGCCCAGCGTCATCAAAAATCTGTGTTTAAATGGTTTGTGCAATGAAACTTACATAGCTGTACAAGTTCCTAAGGAACGCGGTGGATGACGTCACGATTGCCATAAAATCGTTTCACATAGAGGCTAAATTCGACTTTGGGGGACATGTCTCTGTGCCGGAGTTGTAACGGCTTGGGGCAAATTTTTTCTCCATACATTTTGAAAATGTATTGGTAAAATGATCATACAAATGCATTCAAAATTACAAAAAGTAATACTTAGGTATATATTTCTAAACATTTAAACTTTCGCGTTGCATGATTATAACAATTTATTATACGGGAATTAACGCGCATTGTTTACCTAAAAATTGCTTGACGATTTCGACCAGTTTGCACCGGCCGAGGTCACAAGCGGACTGTCGCAGCGATGTTAAGACTCCGTCAGGCCGATGAATCTTCATCCACCCTCACTTTTTTACTTCTCGAAAAGTTAGGGTCACTGCACACTACACTGGTTTTGTCCATGTTAACCGACTGCGAAACAATACTTGGCTGTGTTTTACGAATCACTGGATTCCACGTCACGGATAGTTTGAAGTCCTCTTCCCGATTGAAAGTTTTATGTTTTTTAATTTCAATCGCTTCACGCACAATTTGTGATTGATGTTCGATTGCAGTATGTGTTCTGCAATTGGGTATTTGAAAGTCAAGTCAAATCAGTATCTTTTTTTCTAAAATGTCAAAACGATTCGTTCTGTAGGGATTAGTAGGTACGCAATTTAACATTGTGACGTCATTATGTTCTGGTTTCAAATCATTTACTTTTAGTATTTATTTTGATGATTATAAATACTAAAACATATTAAAATATGTACGAATATATATTTTTAAGATCATTTAAAGGCATATTATTACTTGGTAAGTGTAAAATAATTTATTGGTATTGATTGATTTGACATTCAAATACCTAATTGCCGATTTGTTCACTTGCCGGTTTTTCACTGCTGCGATGTGTTCTTTTAGCCTTTCCGCTATAGTTCGCTTTGTTTGGCCAATGTACGAACTACCGCAGCTGCAATCAATTTTGTAGACACCTGGCGTCTGCAGAGGTATAATATCCTTCGGAGTGCCCACCAAGTTGCCCACTTCAGCCACCGTTGTGTAGATCGTACGGATCGAGTACTTTTTCATAATTGATCCGATCTTGTCTGTCACTCCTCTGACGTAGGGCAAATAAGCAGGTTGTCTGTTACATAACATTGGCCAAACAAAGCGAACTATAGCGCAAAGGCTAAAAGAACACATCGCAGCAGTGAAAAACCGGCAAGCGAACAAATCAAGGCAATTGCAGAACACATACTGTAATCGAATACCAATCACTAGATTGAGTTTCATCGTCCACAAACCATCTCCACAGACCGCCATTTTTATTCACGAATTGTGCATGAAGCGATTGAAATTAAAAAACATAAAACTTTCAATCGGGAAGAGGACTTCAAACTATCCGTGACGTGGAATCCAGTGATTCGTAAAACACAACCTCGTATTGTTTCGCAGTCGGTTAACATGGACAAAATCAGTGTAGTGTGCAGTGACCCTAACTTTTCGAGAAATAAAAAAAATGAGGGTAGAAGAAGATTCATCGGCCTGACGGAGTCTTAAGATCGCTGCGACAGTCCGCTTGTGACCTCGGCCGGTGCAACCTGCTCGAAACGTCAAGCAATTTTAAGGTAAACAATGCGCGTTAATTCCCGTATAATAAATAGTTATATATTTCTAAATACATAGATAATAAAAAATATATTTCAGACCTGTGTTTTCTGGAGCAATTTTTCTTCTAAGTACTTTCTTCTTGGCTGTTCCTTCTTGTATGATGGCCGACTTTCTTTGTCTAACAGTCTTCTTTACCAATTTTTTGTTTTGCTTCGTCTTTTTAAGCTTTGTTTTCGTTTTTACTTTTAAGGGTTCAGAGTCTGTAACAACAAAAAGCAGACGTGTTATTGTTTAATGTGTCTGTTTAATGGAATGGTACTATTCTTAAGACGGTACCACACGGCAGCTTAGATTTATAATATTAAGTACAATTAATGCAAAACTCACCATCATCCAAATGGTCATTGTCGTCATCCATCGGGCCGTCATCCACGGGAACGAGCTCCACCTCTATGGCCTCATTGTCAGGGCTTTTCTGTGTTGTGATTTCCTCTATTTCTACCTTTATCACCACATCAGACTTCATGGTGTTAGAATCATCTGTAATTATGTACAGTAATTTATAGTGACTAGGTTTGACATATCAACCCATATGATGTCCCACTGTTGGGCACAGGTCTCCCCAGTATATTCTACTTATTATAGATCCTGGGGGTGATTGCCATAATCGTAATGCTTGGCGAACGGATTGGCGATCGCAGTAAGGCTTTAAAATACGCAGTGGAGGTTGCTGGCTCCTCCGGTAGGAAATCCCTTAGACCCATAGTAAGAGATGGTGTGGTACTATTCTTAAGCCGGAACCAGGACTAGGTTTAGCACTGATTAAATTACTAAATGGTGCTACTTAGAGGTCGTCCATTTATCACGTGAAGCTCGAAAGGAAGGAAAAAGTCACGAAATATCACCAGGGAGAGTGTGTACAGTGCCGGTCTAAGGCCAGATTAAGGTTTTAGCAAGATCAAATTTGGCCCCCCAATATTGGTCAATTGTGAAAAGTGCGCATATCATTTTACTCGATACCGCCTAAGCACATCGCGCGACGCGGGTGCGGAAAATATCAAATACGAGTATATAAAGCGGTTCATTTTAAGTTATTAAATGGAGATGTTCACATATACGGTACGATTAACTGTCGTCCATGACATTTTGCAGTGATTACAGATTGTTAGAACGGATAGCACGACAGTCGTCCAAAGATAAAGTTATCGCCATGACATAGTGGGGACGCGCCCTGACGTAAACATTTTTTACATGTCGCACGACAAGGACGGGGTGGGGGGAGCGTTTAACTTGACTCCATACGCACCCAATGTACTATATTCTACACATATATTGCTGAACTAATCAGTGCTGGCCCAAGGCCAGATTTTGGTTAGAGCGAGATCAAATTTTGGCAACCCAATATTAGTTAAGGGTGAGGGAGTAGTGCATATCGGGTGCAAATTTATTTAGCACCCCTTGCACATAAATTTAGGCCTCTTGCAATCAAGAGAGCTACATTTTCAATGTTTCAATTTTTAAAGCTTTCGGCGCCCCCTGACCTATAGTGCCTGGAGCGCTTGCTCCGTTCGCCCGCAGGACGGGCCCTAGACCTGATCACCATCCAACTCCCTCGTGACCCATGTGGTTTACGTCCTACATAAATATCCCCAAAATCTTAACAACATAGAATCTAGAGATGAAACGGATAGTCGTTTGGCCGGCTACCGGATAGCTGGATATCCGGTCGAATATTGCCGTTTGAAGGTGAGATTTATTTTTATCTAAAGTCAGTGCGAATTACTCGCGACCGTGGACCTTATATTTCGTGGGCAGCTAATTCCACACTTTAATCCAATTTATTCCAATTTATCAAACTTTGCTATAGGTACACACTGCTGCAGACACGCGAAATACTTTTTTACCATACAATAATTGCATTTTTGAACGATAGAAAAATTTGAAGTCCAGACCCAGGAATCGAACCCGAGACTTCCGTAGCCAAACCAGGGCCGGAATCGAACCACCTATCTGGACTATGTTACTAGACCTCAAATTTTTCTATCCCTTGACGCTCGCGAGTTGGGCCCTCGCATGTAGGGCTTCCATTACGTAATTACGTAATTACGCAATTACGTAATTACGAACTTATTTTAAAGTATTTTTAATTCCGTAACTGAAGATGTCAATTCCGTACTTACGTAATTATTGGTATAATAAATTAATCAAAATAGTCAACCAATAAAAAAAGGATTATACATACCAGTTATAATGTGGCAACACTACGTTATAACTACTTCGAAACTATACAAACAGGGGATTCCCCGCAGTTTATTTTATCGTTTGTTAAATCTTTCAAAAAATTGTTCTAAGACGTACAGAATAGAGTTCAAATATATTAACTTGGCGAGTCGGTAGGGCCGGGGAGTCCCTGGCGAAAAGCCCCTACGACCACGGGGAACTACTATGCTCTTCACTTTCTTAGCTAAAATTAAAGTGTAGTTTCATTGCTCAATTGTCGGTTATTCAGTTCACATCGCTAGATTCTTACAGTTGAAATTTGATCAAATTACCTAATTAAAAGTTGGTGCTAAATGCGTGCAAATATTAACAATTTATAGCAGTTGTATCTTTATCGTGAGTGACTTTGAAGGTGTGGATTATCTCTTGAAAGATGTAAGTACTTAAACCAAAGCCTTAATAAGTCTATTTAGTATTAAAAGGGCATTAAAAACCCCGTAGAGCATGCATAGTTCATACAAAATAATTTGTAAATCAAACATTTTCTTAAGGTGTATTTATTCCGATTAGATTATAGAATATCTAGGTTCCCAAATACATATTAATTAAGAACACTGATTAAAACATAAAATACCTATAAGAAAAATAAGTTATTTATCAAAAAAATTAAATGATATAGCTCGTCTTTAAATCAGGAATGAATGAACTAAAGCATGCTCTGTCGTTTGGCTATAAAATACGTAATACGTTTGACGACACGGTTGGCGTAATGGCTGAGTGATCGACTGTTGCGCAGCGTATCGCGGGTTTGATCCCCGCACGAAACAAATACATATTTGTATGATCTGGAAGTAGTTGTTCCGGATCTGGGTGTTTGTGTGTTTCTGTGTTTGTAAACGTAATTATAAAAATAAAAATAAAGTATATTTGTAATGAGTGGGCAACTATGTTTAACAATATCATGATTATTAACCTAACTTCCTTTTATTTTTTTTTCAGGTCTTCTTCAAATAAGACTGTATATAAAGAGTTTTTGAACAAACGCACACAAAGCTCTATCTGGGAACATTTCTTGAGAGCTGATAATGGACAGAGTGTTGAATGTAAACATTGCAAAAAAATATTGAAAACTCCTGGTGGCGCAACTGGAGCGTTACACACTCACATGCGTGCCAAGCATATCGGAGAGATGCCGCAAGAACAGGAGTCGCAAAGGCCGAGTACATCAACGTCTAATAGTGGTCTAATTCAAACACGAAAACGTACGAATGAACCTTCACAAAAGAAAATTAAACTCACTGATTATTTTTCAAATATGGAAGTTCGAGTGACCAGAATGGCTGCATTGGATGGGATACCATTGAGCACATTTTGTACTTCAGAAGATCTGAGATACCTTTTTAAAAACTCTGGCTACGATGTGCCAAAATCTTCTACAACTATAACACAGATAATTCTAAAACAGAGTTATAACACAAAAAACAAATTGAAAAATGAATTGAAAATTATGAAGTCTGAAAATAAAAGATTTACAATCACTTTTGATGAGTGGACGTCTACCCGTAATAAAAGGTATATGAATATAAATATCCACAATAAAGACTTTGATATGGCCAAATATAAAAATTTGGGACTTGTACGGATACAGGGATCAATGCCAGCTGAAGTAGGCACTCAATTATTACAGCAGCATTTGAGTGACTTCGGTTTAAGTCTGGAAGACGACATAATTGCTTTCACAACAGATGGAGCAAGTGTAATGGTCAAAATGGGCAGAAATTTTGACGGCCACCACCAATTGTGTTTGGCTCATGGAATACAATTAGCAGTCCTGGAAGTTTTATATAAAACACAAAAATCTCCAGTACCTGAAGTGCAGGAGGATGTCTCAAATACCGGCGCTGAAGAAGCAGAGGAAATTGAAGAAGATGAGGGTGCGTTAATTGTAGAATCTGCCAGAGTTCCAGAATCGGAGTTTTTATACAAAGGTACTATAAAAAAATTAAGAGATCTAATAAAATCTTTTAAAAACTCCTCATTGAAAAACGACTTGTTGCAAAAGTACATTTTAGAAGAACATGGTAAAAATATTGACCTGATACTAGACTGTAAAACGCGCTGGAATAGTTTGTCGGATATGGTAGGCCGATTTCTCAAATTAAAATCATGCGTTTTTAAGGCGTTATTAGATTTGAAATCAAATGTACAATTTACAGACGAAGAGATCCAAGACTTTCACGACATTCATTACAGCTTGGATGTAATAAAAACTACAGTTTTGTCATTATGTCGCCGTGATTCAAACTTATTGACGGCCGACGCTGCGCTTCGATTTATGCTAGAGAAACTTGATCTTCAGCCCAACGATCTCAGTGGAAAACTAGCCACATCTCTTAGAAAGAGAATAAAGGAAAGGCGAACTAACGTATTCGGTGTTTTGCAATATTTGCATAACAATGAGGAATTTTTTAAAACTGCTGCCACAGAATATTTCACGAAACCTTCGTCGGATGATATACGAATGTATATAGTGGAACTGTTCGAACGGTTGAAATATAATTCTACAGAAAAATGTACAAATTCACAACCACAACCGAGTGCATCGGACGCAATAGCCACCAGTGACGATGATGACGAGGAGTTGACAATCGCACAACAGTTAGAGAAAGAAATAAACAAAGTTACTATAAATAAACCAATTTCAACAGTAAACACAGATCTCCATTCCATTATTAGGGTGGAAATGTGCATTTACGACAGCGCTGGCGGCGGTCGCGAAGTTTTTTTGACTGCAGCGTATAATTATTTGCTTTCGATAACGCCTACAAGTGTTGAAGCCGAGCGAGCCTTTTCATCCGCCGGATATTTTTGTAGTAAATTAAGAAGTTCCTTGAGTGACAAAACCTTAAATGCCTTGTCATTTATGAGAGCACACTTCCAGGAAGAAAAATTATATTCGGGACGAAACAAAATAGTTTAACTTAAACGATGTACAATCGGCCTACTCGGCGGTCGTACACCCCTAAGGCTATAATGGCTTGCGAGAAACGTCCGCTTTCTACGTAAGCGCACTCACACAGGAACACCTGCGCCTTATCGGATACAAGGGGGCGGGGTCCTTGTTTTTTTTAGTCCGTTGCGTTGTTGTTGGGCATATTTCGAACCGATTAGAAGATTGTAAATACTATTATAGCATTGTGACTTTTGTTGTAAGCGCGCTTTTTGCAGTTGCGCGAAATAGCAATGAATTATTTTATTGTAATACATACAAATCTACATTAATAATTATTCGTTTGTGTTGTTGAAATAGTAAATAAGTAATTTAAAGCTTGGAGAGGAATATAGTATATTTTGCCTCAATACCATTATACATGTGAAATTGTGGACGGAGGTGCGGGAAACCGTTAGATTTTAATATTTTTTATATTACTTTTTGATCTGTAATCTATCTTTTCTATAAATAGAGTTAGTAGAGGAGTTTAAAACTAGTGCCTGTCATTTATGACCTATTTTCGTTGTTTTATATTGTGCGTATGTTTTAGTATGATTCTGTTAAGTAGGTTCATCGAAAATATTTAATTTAATTTTTGTAAAATTATTTTGCACTTTTGAAACATATCCATGCTTACTAATATTATACGTGTGAAAGTAACTCTGTCTGTTACGCCTTCACGCTCAAACAGCTAAACCGATTTGGATGAAATTTGGTATGGAGATAGTTTGAGACCGGTGAAAGGACATAGGATAGTTTTTATCGCGAAAACCTTTATACACGCGGGCGGAGCCGCGGGCTAAAGCTAGTAATATATGTTTCAAAAATGCGAAATGATCGTTTTGTAACAAAATATATGTTACAAAACGATCATTTCAAATATTTAAGTCTTTATTTTGGCTTGCACTCCGTAGGTATTTAAGAGGTAGTTCAACTCATCAGCAACTATGAGTTCAATGATTAATCTACACTTAAATATATTAATATAATATAGTATATAGTTTGTTTGTTTGAACGCGATAATCTCAGGAAGTACTGGGTCAAATTAAAAAAATCTATTACTGTTGGATAGCTTATTTATCGAGGAAGGCTATAACATCACGCTACAACCAATAAGAGCAGAGCAGCAATGAAAAATGTTGCAAAAACGAGGATAATTGAAGCAGACGAAGTTTACGGGTCTTCGTCTGCTTAAGTCAGCTAGTATGCTATATATAGTTGTTCCCAGTGATTCCGCTTGCGTATATCTTGATTCGAGTGATAAGAATCCTACGTCCTTCACCTATGCTTTAAAATTTAATCTATACTGTGTTTTATCTAAATTTAATCTATACTAATATTATAAAGTAGTTCGGAAGAGTTTGTTTGTTTGTTTAAACGCGCTAATCTCAGGAACTACTGGAACGATTTGAAAAATTATTTTTTTGTTAGATAGCCTATTTATTGAGGAAGGCTATAAGCTATATAAAATTGCGCTACGACTAATAGGAGCGGAGACGCGACGTGAAATGTTGCAAAAACGGGGAAAATTTACGCATACGAAGTTGCGCGGGACAGCTAGTTTTAAATAATCATTGGATTGATTTACCGAAATAAAAATATTTGAAATTTAAATCGTGCTAGTAGCTTCAGGGTAAACCTCTACATACAACTTTAACTCTTTAAAATTAATATATAAGTATGGTTTTAATTCAGCAAGTTATATTTAATTTTTAACCACAGATTATTTTAATAGAAAAAAATGTATTAATTAAAAGAGTCAATTGTTTTATTATTTTTATGGATCAGCCAAACAATTTTATAAATCATTTAATACTTAATTATGCTTTAAAATTGTGGATGAAGTTTGCAAACTAAAACAATAGGCCAAAATCATATTAGTTAACAATAACGATATATTTTTAATATTATTAAATTATTATTTTATCATGCTCTATAGTCATCAAAGTGCTTAATTACCAATTACTTCATCAACAAATATTATATTAAAATTAGTTAATGAAAATAGTCAGTTTCATTAAATTAAGTAACAATGTATAAATTATAAATTATCTCAGATGCTAGCTTATATTTATTACAGTAAAATAACCAATAAGTGTAATTTAGATTACAATTTAAAATAATTACAAACATTTAATTTCAATACAATCCATTGGCTCTACCGTCAATATATATATTAACTGTGCTAACAATAATTTGTCCTCACATTCAGACGATTCCGGCTTTACATTTCTGGGCTTGTATCTAGTATTATTTACAAGCCATAAGTTCTGACGAATGTGTGCACTTGATTTAAAAAAAATTGTCTGATGATTTAGCGTGTAATAAATCAAATCCTCCGTACTCGCGAGCGAAACGCACTCTTGCTTCTTGTAGTTCTTGTCCTAATTTTTGTAGCGGAATAATCCACACATTTCTTATAGCCTGCATGCCGCAGTCAAATAGTCTAGCGAACGTCGACGTCTTGATAAATGGCTGCACTTCGCATGTGCTGACCATTTGAGTTACGTGATCCGACGTTAAGACAGTCCTCCTCAGCATCCCACTATAGCCAACGGCACGCTGTAGCTCTCTGAAAAAAAATACGAAGTTAAAATAAATGTATAAAAGATCTTCGATACCCACTCATTAAAAGTTTGAATGAATAGAACAGTAAGACAAGCACATTTCTAAAAAAGGTGTTATTTTATTATACCTAATATTATTTCTTTACAAAACAACAGACAATGAACGAGTTGTGACTGATAAAATTAGATAATAGTTCTTAAATAGTTGTAATATGATTGAAAATAGAATAAGCGTTAATATGAGAAGCTACCGACTGCGAAAACAAATTCGCATGCAAACTATTTTCAATTCTATTTAATTGATTTTAAAGATGATAATTGCCATAATCGTTTCCAGTTTTAAGACATTTATTGTGCGTAGGTATCATGAACCTATTTTTTCGGCAAACATATTTATGGCACCTGGAATTACCGAACCGTGGGAAAGCAAAAACTTATTGTATGCAAACTATTTTCAGTTCTTGTGTAACGATTTAAAGACGATAATTGATTAAAGGATTCTCAGTTTTACAACCTTTACTATGGGGATCATTTAACTATTGTTTTATCAACACAATATACGCTTTATGATTTCTAAAATTTACTAAAGCGTGTGAAAGAAAACAATTTATTTTGTCAAAAGTAGTTTAAATGAATTAGGATTTTCAATACTTAAAAACATTTTACATAATATATTTTGTTTAAACATAAATATTTTAAAAAGAGTTAGTTAGTGCATAACATCTTTAATGTGAGAAAAATAAAAATGAATTTAATAAGAATGGATTTAAGTATGAATCATAGAAAAAAAAAATAAGTGTATAAAAGCACGAAATTCCTACTCTTCACATTTCAGTAGAGACAGCCTTTTATATGTTGCCACTCGTTATACAAAATAGTTTTTGTTCCGATTAGTACTACGTTTCGTTATTATATTTCAGATTAATTGAACGAGTGAAAGTCTAGTTCCAAGAAGTTCACCTTTAAAAAATATACGAATTACCAAGTGACTCAGAACAGCATGTTTAAAGTAAACTAAATGTAAATATTATTGGACATCAAAAAATGAAAATTAACTTTCATTTTACATAGATTTATGAAAAAGACATTAACGGCATATGAATTTATAATAAATCATTTATAATATTATTTATTTGTTAAAAATCATAAGTAGTCCTATACCTATGTATGATAATATGTATATATATATATATATTAATTATTTATATTTTTATTTATAAAATTACTTATTTTCTTATAATTTCGGACTTACTTAACCAAAACCATTTAGTAGTTATTGTTTTTTTTAATTATATACGAAATAAATACATTTCACTACACTACATAGTAAAATTAAAATAATAAGTTTATAAAAAACATTAGGAATAAATAACTGCGAATGATGAAACAACAAATCCTAATGTCTGCCATCATCATTGAGAATATTATAACAACGAAACAAACCTTAGCTATGAAATTAACCATAGTCTTCAGAAATATTGATTATATTATAATTTGGTCTCCCCCAATTACTTTTCAACCAATAGCCAATTCTATTGTTAAACATAATTAATAAATTATTGTAATAAAATATAATTTGAATTTGACTTACCGTAACATTTAACTCCCGCGATATTTAGTAAAGCTTTGTCCTGTATCCTTGGCCATGAAGATCCAAAATTTGATTCCCGGTTTAAATTTCGGTTAATTGTGAAGACTCGCAGAGGTCAGCAAGAAAGCACCCAACAGTCCAATAAAACACAGCCACCATAGGTAAACAGATGAAGAAGAAACGGTCCACTAATTCACACCACAAGTCAACCAGAGTTCAATCAGTAGTTTTGGGGTTAACAAAATGACAAGATATCGGAATACGTAAACAGAACAAGTCGTGATCAAAATACAGTAAACACGCGCGCGTCATCATACAAGGAAGTGCAAATTGCAACTAAGTTAACAAAAATGTTTTATATTCCCGTTCCCACACCTTAGCCCCGTCCAAATTGGTTGGAAGTAAAATGTGGGAGTGGTTTTTGCGTTTGTGTGTGTGACCGAACCGTTGTGAACCGTTCATAGTAAAATATTTACAGGTGGTCGAGCATCAAGTGGGCCGATTGTACATACGAATACGATGGTAAGTTCTTGAATAAATATTTTTTGTTTAAATATTGTGTTCATTTTGATAATTCCTTGAATTTGAGATAGTAAAAAATAATTGTAAAAATTGTAGATCTACAATATTTACAAAAATTCATAGTCGATTAAAAAAAAATAGGAAAAATGACGTAATTACGTAATTACGGAATTGGAGAAAAAAGTTGCGTAATTAGTTACGTAATTGACATTTCCGTAATTTTGGAAGCCCTACTCGCATGCGCCATCTAGTCGGTAGTTAAAAAACTATCACGGCTTTTGTTACAGAGAGCTTTTTAACAAATTATGAAGCCGGATACCGGATAGTTACCAGATATCGGTTTCATCTCTAATAGCATCTTCTAGAAATAATATTTACCTCCATGTACATGTACATTAGCGTTCAACAGTCTTTCCTCACAGTGTAAGACTTGTAGCCTGAAAGCGCGTGCGTCCCTTAGTCGCACGACGCATGTCGCGCAGATTAGACGTTCATTCTCTTCTCCGTCTAAATGAGAGAACTGAAAAATAAAACAAAAATAATGATCTCCTAGCTGCTGTCCGTTAGTAACGTCCATTAAGGGGGCATTACACTGAGAGAGATTTATTTAGCGCTACGTACACAGCGACACGATCGCCGGCCTCGCTCTTCCGCACACAACCATAACTTCACAGTGCGCAGGAGCGCAGATCAAAATAAAGTAGAATATTCGTTCGTACATATGTTAGATTACGAACGTCATGACTATGACAATACGAAAATGTTAAATTTTGCATTTTTCCGCAACTTCAAGATTTATTTGCCGGATCATATTAAGACATATCCTTTTTTTTTTTTATTTTATCTACTAGAAAAACTCTTTGATTTTTTTTCGTGTCCTAATATTTAGGTTTTCTATATAAATTTTTGAGAAAGCCGAACCCTGTTTCGCGTAATCTACCCTTAATTATGTGAGCGTAGCGATTAGGGGGAAAGGGGGGTTTTAATAATAATTGAAATGACCAGAGCTGCAAAATTGTCTGATGTGGTCCTGCCACCCCTCCGTCACCTAAGTGTTATTAAAATGTGAAACCTCACATGAGATTAGGTAGGCTAAATTTCACGATATCTCACTAGAGGGAGAGGGTAGTCAGAAATCCGCGAAAATCACCTCACGTAAATAATGGACGCCCCCTTACGGCAGCCAATCTCATGACAATCTTGCCAATATATGCAGACTCAAGTAGGTATACTCTTATAGCCCGATGGGAGGAAAATCCGACACGATCAGAGAGAGATGAGAGGCAGGACCGACGGCTGAACGTGCTCTGCGAAGCAGGGTTGTGACATTTTTTTGGAAACGGTTATCCATCTATGGGTCAGCAACTTAACCTCTTGATCGACTCAGTCGCCACTGAGTCAGGGACCCCTCAAGAAGAAGATATATACGTTCGAGTGAAGTCGCAATGCTGCTTGCTCCAAACGACGTTAGTGTGATGTAGGGTTTCCGATTGGCGCTCTGATTGGCCCGCTTCAAGCTCTTCACCAATCAGAGAGCCAAACGCGGTAAACGTTTCGATCGCGTAAATGTAAAACAAACTCGCACTAGGCACTGCGTTGTAAACAAACCCTTAGGTCTTTTTCAGACGTTCCGGTTTGAGTCCGGCGCTGGGTAGCCGGCGACCGGGTACCCGTCGTGAAGTGTATGGCGATGTACGGTAGCTTACACACGATCCAGTCGATCCGAGTCCGGTAGCCGGTAGTATATTTGCCGCTGGTACTCGGTTTCTTAAATTCGGTGCCGGATTTAAACCGGAACATGTGAAAAGGACCCTATCTCTGTCCAACCAGCAAAATGTTTGTTGTTGGACGTTGGGTTTGTGAAAAAATTCACGATAGTAGTATATACCTACAGTGAAATTAAAAGAAAACAAAGGAGAAGAGAAAACCTAACAAGTTTATGAGTAATAGCCGACCAAGTGAAAAGTAACAATCAATTTTGTACAATCGCAATTGAAAATGATTTCTAAGTATAACATTCTTAGCAGTATGAAACAAAACCCACTTTTTAGTTTGCATTATTGGATTGTTAGTAATGTGGAACACAAAAAAAATATAAAATTTATAATGCTAGTAGGCTAGTAGGTGTGGCGCGGTGGGAGTGTATCTGACTGCTACCCAAGAGGTTGTTGGTTCAATCCCCACCCAGGATAAAACTTTGTGTGATGAGCATGATGGTTTATTCGGTGTTTGGGTGTTATTTATCTATAACTAGCAGCCCGCTCCGGCTTCACACGGGTATAAAATATATGGATGTTATTATACATATAAACCTTCCTCTTCAATCACTCTATCTATTAAAAAAAACCGCATCAAAATCCGTTGCGTAGTTTTAAAGATTTAAGCATACATTGGGATATACGGACAGAGAAAGTGACTTTGTTTTATACTATGTAGTGATATGTATGTATTTAGAAATATATAAGTATGTTTATCAGTTGTCTGGTTTCCTTAATACAAGCTCTGCTTAGTTTGGGATCAGATAGCATTGTGTGAGTTGTCCCAAGATATTATTGTTATTATAATGTGATTAAATAGTTAGACAGTGTTAAAGGGGAGTAGGTTTTACTAAGTCTCATATAAATGACACACTTAGTGATGTTTTTTAAATATCCAATATGATCACACTATGAAAATATATATATCTACCCGTGACTATGGCTGTAACAATATGGCCTTACCTTAAATTATTCACGCGATTAAGACCCATAATATATATATATATTTTTATAATGATTAATACAGCTTTAGGTACTTATATTACTTTAATAAGTGTTGAGTTTGAACCAAATAGTTATTATGTAATTTAGTTAAAAGGGTTTACATAGAGTGCTGTTTACAATAATCTGCTAACAAAAATTGGACCCTGCCTCCTAAACTAGGTATTCCTGTATCTAATTAGACAGTGAATGGTGATTTGTGATAAAAATTATAAAAAATGTCTAGGTCCCTATTTTAAATTATTCTAGGATAAAAACTTTACTGGTTAGAACTATATTATTTGTCGAATTCAATAAAATAATAATAAATAAGACTGCAAAATAAACTTCAATGTTGACAAACAAAATTATGGGCCAATTGAAAATTAAGTAGTTTGATTTTTACTTAAAATTAAAGAGTTACTAAGTAGGCACTTTGTTACATATACTAAAGAACTCACCATTAAACCGAAGGTATCAACAAACATTTCAGAGTACACTTCTTTTTGTCCTAAATAATCATAGTCTACGGTCAGTATTCGACATTTTTTAATGGCGCCACAACATCTACATAGTCCTGGGTCCACTATAGGACCCTTACGGCTATTCGCACTCATATTAAATTTATTAAAATCAAAATATTTACAATTTTATTCCTACATTAATATATTTTGACAATTAATCCAACCATTTGTCAGAAAATATTGATTACTCTTTGTCAATTGACTTTGACAGTAAAACAGTAATGAATCAGAGAACGAAGTGCAACGCCATGGTGTAACTAAACGCAGTTTTACGTAGTTTAGATTTAGCTATTCGATAATAGATGGCGTTATTTATATGGCATAAGAAATACAAATGCCAAATGCTGATTAACTGAGTAAAATGCTCCACTTCACTTATATATTAAATTTAAATAAAAAATGTTTTTTTTTTGGATTTTTAGTTCAACTACTAGTATAGTATTATATTATCTGTGGTTCAACTAAGGGGACGTCTAAACGGGCCATTTTTTAAAGCAATTTGTGGCGGCAATGCTGTGGCCGGCAACATGGCAGTATTCTCTAATATTGTTATGATGGTTGCCGGACGAACGCTGAGCGATCGATTTTCCGCAATGTTGCCCGGCCAATTTTGTTGTTGTTTCAGTCGCTCTCTATTTTATTGTTGCCGTGTTGTGTAGCCTGTTTAGGGGACTGAATCATGCGCCATACAATTGCAGTCATATTGCCACTATTGGCTGAGCAGTATAATTGCCAATAGTCCCGCCACAAATTGCCGAAAAAATGGCCCATTTAGACGCCTTTTATTAAAAGAATATTGTAGCAGGTTGATTTGAGTATTTGACGATAAGCTAAATATTCAGTAATAAAAATAATCTTTTGGAAAATAAGTATGGATTTATGCCATCGCATTATCAAAAGGCATCCAAGCTTCCTGGAAGTATATAGTATATAGGCATACAAGTTCTTGGGCATACGGTATTTTACAGCAACAAATAATAGGTATGTAGCATACCTGTTCATTGTTGCTGTAAAAAATACTTTTATTACAAAGTAGCGACCCCCTTGAACTGATGCCTGGTGGCAACAGGGACAATTGCCAGCTGAACTGAAATACATTTTTAGGGTTCCGTAGCCAAAATGGCAAAAACCCTTATAGTTTCGTCATGTCCATCTGTCTGCCTGTCTGTCTGTCTCTCTGTCCGTCCGTATGTCACAGGCATTTTACTCAAAGACCACTCAATGAATGAAATGAAATTAGGTGAAAAGGTGTCTTGTAGTAGCCGCTACTTAGTTTGATAGCTAAATAATAATAATAAATATTTTTAGGGGGGGGGGCAGCAGGTAACAGAAGCTGATTTTTTTCAGTAATTAACAACGTGTGGCACATCATTCGACAGGTCTTTCAAAAACATTTTGAGGTTTTAAACTTTTTTGATTGAGTTAATATTTTTGGAAATAATTGCTCCGAAAATTGCAATCGTAACTTTTGAACCGTGTAATCAAAAATATGGAAAAAATCACAAAGATTGCGCATAATAAATACTAAAATAATTTCGGATAAGATCGCATAATAATATACCGTCATTGAGTTATAGTCAATAAACTGCGTTTTTCAACAAAAGGGCGTAACTGCCACGAACATACGGTCTTCTGCTGATGGAATTGTTCAAGGCTGCGGAACCCTACACTGAGCATGGTCCGACATGCTCTTGCCCGGTTTTTTGGAGTAAATTTGGGAAATTTGAAACTATCTGCGAATGCGTCACAGCATTTCACAGAGTACATTTTAATTTATGTACTGCTAGAATAGAAGTGTGAGAAGGATTTGTATGATTATTATCCCTACGTTTCTTGTGAGTATAAATTAATTACAAAAGATGATTAATCATTATGTATTACTTGTTGCAAGACAATACTTACAAGTTCAAGCTGTGTCAATGTTATAGAGAAATCGATTATAGATATAACAGTGCGCATGCTCGTTACTTGCCCAAGTTGTGTTTTAGTTTATGTCTGCCTGTGTGCTTGGGCTTGAGGTTCCGTTCCCATCCCATCACTATTCACTAGCGAATCAACGCCGCGCTCAATGGCGTCGCTTGGCATTTGTTGCAAGAAAATAAGTAGTTTTATTAAAATTTCGCCTAATAAATTAAGTTAATTGATAATTAATATTATGATAGATATATTTTCTGTGAAAATACTATAGTTTTAAAGTGATAATGGATGCGAAGAGTACAGAATGGCGACCCGGTCCGACTGTTTGTCGTTGTTGTTTGACCGAGGGGTGTTACAAAGATATTTCAACGGAATACTTTTGGATGGGAAAGCGAGAAGTGTATGCCGAAATGCTTTCGGACACCTTCAATGTTACGGTGAGTGTAATAATTCGATAATTATTAAAGAACATTGTCTGAGACGCCACGGCAGCCATTTTCTCGGACAAGTTTTAGTTTTCGTATAATCCGGCTGTGTTGAAAATACTACTTTTTCTATTTCTGAGTCCTTGACGGGAAATATTTTGTTTTGGTTGGGTATATAAAATCAATGGGACGCTGAGGCTTTGCATTTTATAAATTATTGAACAAAACTGATCCACAATCTTCGTAATTTCAAATTAAATCAATATCCTAATGTCTTTTTCCTATATGTATTTTTGTTGGGACTCTAGTCTTATCATGTCTCTGATACATTTCTCTTATTCGATTAACGGACTGGGCTATGAGCTACCATGTAGTATTTTATTCTCACAAAACCTGTAGCAATTATTATACTGACTTTTGCTCTGTACAGTAGAATAGTTCTTGAACATAATATCTGTGGTTTAGTCAGATGCTCTTTGTTTTCATTCAGTAGACCTTAAACAGTAGATCTATCTACAGGGTGGCCAGTAGTATGTAGGTACCAGATTCTATAATAATACAAATACGAATCTCATTATTAATGATCAGCATACCATTTAGGATAATAATAATAAAAATAATTAAGTTTAAATAAAGAGAATAATAATAATAGCCTTTATTCATATCATACATTACAATCAATATTTTTTAACAATCGTAAGTTTTGTTGGATATCAGTTCAAGATTAATGTTGCTTCCCAGCATAGGCCTCCCCTAAAGCTTGCCACAGAGTATGATCATGTGCCTTTCTTCTCCACATTATGCCTGCTATACTTTTGATGTTGTCTTCTCATCTACAGCACTGTCTCCCTCTCTTTTACAGTACGATCAATGTAACTTGACCGGATTGAAGTTAGGTTTTTATCACTTTCGCGCATGTCATAGAGATGCGACCCTAAAATTACTAACGAAAACGATTAATTATGTTTAATCGATAAATAATACTAACATTTTAATTCAAAAATATAAAAACACTATTTAAATAAGTTCATAAAAGTTTAAATTTAGAACAGTTACAGTAAATACTAAAGAAACTTTAAAAAACAATTTCTTTACAAAAATAATCACAAAAAAACATGAGTTATAAACATGAGTATAGTAATACTAATTATGACAATGTGATGCCTAATTGCATCTCTAATTCTCTTGGTTTAGTTACCGCCCCCGCCCCCCGCTTCCTGTCACCATTTACTTCCAAAAAATGCATCTGCGCAACCACTTGTCGCCTACTTCAGTCCTGCCTAGTTACGTTGATCGTACTGTACCTTGTCTTGGACATCACTCGGTTACATCCTTGGACCATTTATCTTTTTTGTTCCTTATCATGTGGCCTGACCATTTAGAATCAAAGATCTCAAATGCTACCCTGGGATTCCAGAATTTTTTAACTTATTGAATTGTCAATAGTAAATAGTACTTATAAGAAATGTAACAATATCAAAAGATTAAAAACAATGTTTATGTAAGAGTGTTTACTATGAAAACATAACACCATAGCAATTTGGATGACTTTCATGTAACAGTTATTTTTTCGTTAAAGTATTAACACTTTTATGGTACAAGTTTGTTAATTTTATATTTTATTTAAATCCTGGGATATGGTTGACTATTCCCATGAAATGGCTCTAGCTGTGCTGATCATTGCTCATTATACAAAACAACAGAACTATTTAAAAATAGTCTGTAAGAAATATAATTATTACATTTTTATCAGTTTATTTTTATTAATTATTTAGATCACAACTATTATTATAGGAACCCATTTGTCTTACAATATAAAACAGGGGTTCCCAAACTTTTAACTTAACAGAACACAGCAAGCTCATTAGGGAGGGGAGTTTCCAAGCTATTATTTTTTTCCAAAATTTATGAAATAATAGCTGACCCGTGCCCACTTTGTTGGGTTGTAAATATTTAAATTTTTCATTTTTGAGGTTAATACATAGTCACTCACAAATGACATGACTTCCTATTGGTAAAAGAATCATCAAAATCTGTTTAGTAGATCCCCCTACTGCCTCACAAACTTGACCTCTATATTAAATACTAGCTGTCCCGCGCAACTTCGTATGCGTTTTTTCGTTCCCGTTTTTGCAACATTTCTCGTTGTGCTCCGCTCCTATTAGTCGTAGCTCTATGTTTTATAGCCTATAGCCTTCCTCGATAAATGGGCTATCCATCAAAAAAAAAATTATTCATTCGGACCACTAGTTCCTGAGATTAGAGCGTTTAAACAAACAAACAAACAAACTCTTCCGCTTTATAATATTAGTATAGATTAATATAGAATCTTTTGCGGAACCCACTTTGGGACATGCTGGTATATAATACACAAAAACAACTTCCAAAAATTATGCAGTGGTTATACAGTCTATGTAAATCAGACTATTTTCTGTAATGTATTTTTACTAGCTGTCCTGCGCAACTTCACCTGCTTAAATTTTCCACGTTTTTGTGACATTTTTCTTTGCTGCTACGCTCCTATTGGTCGTAGCCTGATGTTATATAGCCTATAACCTTTCTCGATAAATGGGCTATCCAACAGTAAACAAACTCTTCAGCTTTATAATCTAATATATAAAATTCTCGTGTCACAGTTTTCGTTGCCATACTCCTCCGAAACAGCTTGACCGATTTTGATGAAATTTTGTGTACATATTGGGTAGGTCTGAGAATCGAACAACATCTATTTTTCATCCCCCTAAATGTTAGGGGTAGTCCACCCCTAAATTTTTTTTTTTATTTTTTAGACAAAATTTTTAATTTCTATTTTTTTATGATACAACATACAAAAATACATACATTCCTCAATTTTCACCCTTCTACGATCAACCCTTATGTTTTAATAGCCATATCTAATATATAAAATTCTCGTGTCACAGTTTTCGTTGCCATACTCCTCCGAAACGGCTTGACCGATTTTAATGAAATTTTTTGTGCTTATCCGGTATCTATGAGAATCGGCCAACATCTATTTTTCATACCCCTAAGAATTTGTTTGTTTGTTTGAATGCGATAATCTCAGGAACTACTGGGCTGCACTGAAAAATTTATTTTATTGTTGGATAGCCCATTTATCGAGGAAGGCTATAGGTTATAACATCACGCTACGACCAATAGGAGCGGAGCAGCAATGAAAAATGTTATAAAAAAAAGGAAGAAAAAAGGGAAAATTACAATCTATTATTCATGCCCTTAAGTGATAAGGGTTATCCACCCCAAACATTTATAACTATACTATAATATTAGAAGAGAGAGAAGAGTTTGTTTGTTTGTTTGAACGCGATAATCTCAGAAACTACGGGTCCAAATTGAAAAAAAAAATTTTACTTTTAGATAGCCCATTTATCGAGGAATGCTATAGGCTATAAAACAACTAATGGGAGCGGAGCAGCAAGTAAAAATGTTTGCAAAAATGGGGAAAATTTACGCAGACGAAGTTGCGCGGGTCAGCTAGTATTAGTATAGATTTTAAGAAAATAGCCTCCAGAAAACAGATGAATATTTCCTTGAATATAAAAAGAAACCAAGAATTTTATTCTGATCGATTTTTATTGAATCCTTTTTGTTTTATCTTATGATTATAGACTTGCACACTATTAAGATAAGTTAGGTCTCCATAGTTCAAAAACTCATCTCTCAAAACTCATTCTTTTTGGTCACAAATATTTACTTTGCTGTTTGTTTGTTAACTAATAATACAGTATCAAGAAATAAAAATAATACAAGGAAATCTGCTATTCCTATTGGATGCCAATTTAGTCAGTCAACTCAATAAACAAATATACCCTTTTTAGGATTCCGTACCTCAACAGGAAAAATGGAACCCTTATATTACTTTGTCTGTTGGTCAGTCAGTGCATCTGTCAAGACCCTTTAACTCGGGAACGCGTGGAGGTATAAAATTGAAATTAAAACCATATACTCAGGTCACTATAGTCCCTTGTTGCTGTGAAAAAATCAAACTTTTCTAAGTTTTGCCTCAAAAAACGTACATTTTGACACTATCAAAGAATCGAAATTTATAGGGTATTTTCCATTGACCTGGAACTATGAAGAACAAGTAATACTACATCCTTATACTAAAAGTATAGGGAAAAGTCTGAAAACTATACATTTGTAATTAAATCAAAAAAGTCTTTCAAAAACTGCGAGACTTGATTCCCGAACTATTTATAATATGTACCTACTAATTTATACGGAACCCTCGGTGGACGAGTCTACTTGCACTTGTCCGTTTTTTTTATAAACCCACTAGCTTTCGCCCGCGGTTCCGTCCGCGTGGATGTCGGTTATCGCGATAAAACTATTCTATGTCCTTCTCCGGGACTCAAACTATCTCCATACCAAATTTCATCTAAATCGGTTTAGCTGTTTGAGCTTGAAAGCGTAAAAAATGGAGTTAAAATTTTAATTATGACTCGAATTCGAAGACAACGCGCAGAATCAACATACTAAAAATATTTTAATCTACTAAAAAATAGTAAAATTTTTAATGTATGTTGTTCCGAGTCTGGGTGTACTTTGTGTCCGTGACTTGTATGTTTGTAAAGTCCCCCGCGACATGGCTTGTACGCTACTGCGGGAGTCGTCATCCTTACCATCACCACTCTAATAGCACAGTTGAATAACTCATACAGTCGTTCCACGAAGCCGTGTACCATAGGCGGATCCAGGGGAGAGGCACGGGTCCCCCCAACGAGCGTTGGTTTCTGAACCGAATTTCGTTCATGCAACTCATTAATACCTAGTAATACACCTCTCCTCTCGTTGTAAGTATGCCCCCCGCCAGAATGAAATCCTGGATCCATTGCATTGGGGCAAAGGGTCACGTGCCCCCCCAGACGGTTGTTTTTTTTACCGAGTTTCTTGTATTGTATAGAATTTCTTTATCCATTTGCCTGTGTGATTTTTTGGGGCATCCTTACCCCCCCCCCCCCCCCTCGTAGGCATGCTAGATCCGGCAATGCAATTTGCCTGCTCCCCTCAGAATGAAATGTGATCCTTGATTCGCCCATGCGTCTATCATGCGTTTATTAACAAACCAGACTGTAGGGTCACATCACTGCAATTTTCATTAATCTATACTAATATTATAAAACTGAAGAGTTTGTTTGAACGCGATAATCTCAGGGACTACTGGTCTGAATTGAAAAAATCTTTTACTGTCGGATTCTTTTACTGGTTGTTGCGACAACCCTGGTTTCCATAAGCATGACGTTTATTTGCAACAACCCTAGTTGCAAGAAGCTTGTCGGCATTTATCACAATTTCAAAGGCGTCGTCCTACTACCTAATAAAGCGGCGGTAGCCTAATGGCTAAGGCATCGGTCTCGCAATCGTGATGTCGCGGGTTCGAATCCTACCCATTATATTACCGACGTGTATAACTGTTCACGTCGGTAACAAAGGAGAAATAGGAACAATTAGGAGTGGGCAACTCCTAATACAAGCCATTGAGCTTAGCTGTAGGGGTTAACAGGATTGCTAGTAATGTGGAACCCTCAATCCCACATTGCTAGTTAGCTTTAAAAAAATACTGTATACAGTTATACCCCGCTTTACGCGACCCCGTTATGCGCGGTTTCACTATAACGCGATTTTTTAACATATTGTATATTTAAATAAGTATAGACATATTGCAGAGTATACACAATAATGATGACCGTGTCTTGACCGTGTGTCAAACAATTAAAAACAGTGTTGGGTGTTATAAACGTATTTTACAAGAACGTATAAAAAACGCTACCCAAAAGACAATAGATGTTTTTTTTTCGTAAAAACTAATTAATAGTATGTACTAGCTTTCGCCCGCGGCTCCGCCCGCGTGGATGTCGGTTATCGCGATAAAAACTATCCTATGTCCTTCCTCGGGACTCAAACTATCTCCATACAAAATTTCATCTAAATCGGTTTAGCTGTTTGAGCGTGAAAGCGTAACAGACAGACGACAGACAGAGTTACTTTCACATTTATAATATTAAGTATGGATTAGTATGGATTGGATAAAGTGTTCTTAGAATTAAAGTGATTAATTAAAATGATTCGTATTTTTTTTGTACAAAATTTTGACTATGTTTAATCATAAATCTCGATATACACGAATTTCAGTTAACGCGATTTTTTCCGGAACGTATCCCTCGTGTAAAGCGGGGTATTACTGTACTTTTATACTGTGCTAATATCTATGGGAATTTTTGCCCATAGATTGCCTACTCCCAATCTGGTGGACCGAACAGCAACAGCCGTTTGATCTGCGAGCCGTGTATATCTCGGCTCCGAGATGCTAACGACTTTAGGAGACAAGTCCTGGAGTGTGAGAAGACTTTCATGCAGCACCTCGACCCTGGCAGCTCGAGTGTTGCGGACTTAGAAGGTAAGGCCCTATTCATACCGGGATGGCAGCGGCTGGCAATGTCGCGGCGAGCCACCTTCTGGTAATCTGTACTCTAGTGTCGCAGGGTCCTTAGTACACCATTACTTTCGGCTTCCCTTTGGACTGTAGTAACTTAGAATTATGGGTGCAAAGAAACCGTGAAATATTTTAACCCTTCGCCTCTGCTGTAGTCTGTGTCTAAGACCCTGGGATTATTCGAAGAAACGAAACCCAAAAGGCAGGAGGCATTCATGAATCCTGTTGAACTTAAAAAAATTACATTCATTCCATCGAGCCGGCTCAATGCGAGCATTCGAGTTGTGAGTCTTGCGTTCTACGCGTAGGTTTTTACTCGTTTTGGAGTAAAACTATTGAGTAATACCGATTGTGAGTACCAGTAGCGAAGGGTTAATTTTTTTCTGAGGTAACCCGTTACAAAAATATATCTAGCTGGACATGGTTCTTTGTACTTATAATACTAAGTAACTACAATCCAAAGGGAAGCCGAAAGTAATGGTGTTCTAAAGACCCTCCGCCACTGGTGAGTACGGAGCGTTACTCGAGCGCGTTTGTATGTAGGTAACATTTTTTATACTCTCGGTATTTTAAATAGACATGGAGAATGGACTAAGCAATAGCCTCATTTAATTTACCACTCTCTGGAGAGTGCACAACGCGACTGTGCGGCAGGGATGTTATAGAGCCCATAACCAAAACCGAATCTATCGGATATCCGAAATAAAAAACTATCCGTAACCGAATCCGATATAAAAGTTTCGGATAATTTTGGATATGGGCGGAGTATAAAATTTATACTCCTCATCAAATAGGTACTTGGTTTTTGGTTTTGCTGGCCGAGCCGATATACTAGCGCTTTAACGGCGAGTGTCTCTTGCAGACTGATGATGTGTTGTAATAGCTCATAGAGAGATATTGAAGAATATAATAGAAAACAACTAGGTATAGTAATGATTTTTTAAAAAGGTATTTTATCATTATGACTGTAATACAAAAAAAGTTAGTTAGCAACCATTCGTTTTTCAATATTCAAGACTTGACAATAGCTGTGATAAAAGTTGGTTGTTACATCGGTTACATCCTACAACCACTAAAAAGTATTAAATAAAAAGATAAATTATAAAAATAAAAAAACAGCCTGCACAAAGAGATGGAAACAAGATCCCCTACATAATTTTATAATTTCATGCAGTCGGAGGCTCTTTACTAAATTCATCGAGAACCATTAATCCGTGACCGAGATTTTCTTGACGGATAATCCGAAATAATTTTATAACCGTAACCGAAACCGGACGGATACGGTTATAAGAATAATATTATATACTAGCTGACCCAAATTCGTCTGCGTTAAATTAACCCGTTTTTGCAAAATAGGGGTAAATAAAAAATAGGGGTTGATCGTAGAAGGGAAAATTCAGGGTTGTATGTTATTTGAATCTGGTATCATAAAAATATAAAAAAATAAAAAATTACCTAAAAATTTTAAAAGAATATTAGGGGTGGACTACCCTTAACATTTAGGGGGATGAAAAATAGATGGTGTCCGATTCTCAGACCTACCCAATATGCACACAAAATTTTATAAGAATCGTTAGGGCCGTTTCGCAGGAGTTAAATTACAAACACCGTGACACGAGAATTTTATATATTAGACTAGCTGACCCGCGCAACTTCGTCTGCGTAAATTTTCCCCATTTTTGCAAACATTTTTACTTGCTGCTCCGCTCCCATTAGTTGTAGCGCGATGTTTTATAGCCTATAGCATTCCTCGATAAATGGGCTATCTACAAGTAAAATATTTTTTTCAATTTGGACCCGTAGTTTCTGAGATTATCGCGTTCAAACAAACAAACAAACTCTTCTCTCTCTTCTAATATTATAGTATAGTTATAAATGTTAGGGGTGGATAACCCTTATCACTTAGGGGCATGAATAATAGATTGTAATTTTCCCTTTTTTCTTCCTTTTTTTAATAACATTTTTCATTGCTGCTCCGCTCCTATTGGTCGTAGCGTGATGTTATAACCTATAACCTTCCTCGATAAATGGGCTATCCAACAATAAAATATTTTTTTCAGTGCAGCCCAGTAGTTCCTGAGATTATCGCATTCAAACAAACAAACAAACTCTTAGGGGTATAAAAATAGATGTTGGCCGATTCTCATAGATACCGGATAAGCACAAAAAAATTCATCAAAATCGGTCAAGCCGTTTCGGAGGAGTATGGCAACGAAAACTGTGACACGAGAATTTTATATATTAGATATTATTCTTATAACCGTATCCGTAGCCAGATCCGAAATAGCATATCCGTAACATCCCTACTGTGCGGCCAGTACGCCTTTTCTGTAGGTCTGTAATGACAATATTTATGTTAATACTTATTAATATGCCTGTATTGACGTAGGTAGACCAATCAGATTTTTAGAAAAAGACAACTTTAGGTGTTTGATTGGACTGACTTTCACGGTTTGCAGCCTGTATTTACTTTATACCTGGAATTGTGATGTTGGGGGTTAAATGGCTTTTAAAAGTACACAGTTTTAAACTAAAACAAATTTATTGTCAACAGTTCATTTGGACACATTGGTGGATAGCGACGTGAAGTTAGAACGAGTTAAATTGGAAAAGAGGCTCAGCGATGATGATTTCGATGATCGAGACTTTGATGACGATGATGATGATGACGACAGTAAGTACTTTTTTAAATATTGTAAGCGTTATAACTATAGCGTTTGTATTTATTTAGGCATCAAGCTACTGTAAATTCCGTCAAAATCGGTCCAGTGGTTTAAGCAAAGAGTCCGCATTATGTTTGATTTTTAAAGCCTAGCTGACCCTCACAACTTCGTCTAAAAAAAATACTGTACGACTTATTCTAATACCAACCAAAAAGCAAAAAAAAAATAATAATATTGGTCCAGCCGTTTGGGAGGAGTTCGACCTCAACGAGAGAAATTTATGATTAGCTGAATCCGCCCACGTTCTGCGGCTTCGCTTTTTTTTGGGCCAGGACAGGAATCTTCGCGGGTGTCCTCGGAAAACACTGCCAAAGTTCCATCCAATCTGATCAAGGGTTTCGGAATGCATAGAGAACAAACATTGATTTTTATTTATATAGTTGTCCTATTCTGGCATAATAACTTTCATATTTATGAAGTTAGTAGGATTTTGAGATTTTTTGGGTATTTTTTGGATTTAGTCCGGTCTTGGTAAGTCATACTGGGTGAAGAAATTTGTCGCGGGCATGATAAACTATTAAGCTAAGCTTAAATAAGATAACGTTAGTTAACGGACATTGAAACAGCGCGATTAGTTTAGTTATCTTCATAGTATTGTGCTGCCGACATTTAAACTATTTTCGTGCTCCAGAAGAGGGTTTTCGTTCAATTTATTAATTTAAGTAATAGACACTTAGGCTGATATTAAATTTCCCCTTCCCACCGTTCAGGTGAAATGTTTGGCACCCCCCCCCCCCCCGCGTGATGTGATGTACTTAGGCGGTATCGGACTGTACATTGACCAATGATTCTGACTCATACTTGACTTCTCAGACTCACACCTGACCAATTTCGGGGCGCCAAAAATTTGAACTCACTCCAACCAAAATGTGGTCCTCGGCTCAGCACTGACCCAGGCACTTCCAGAATGCCAACAGTCTGTCCAAATTGCTGCAGGCTTCAGGGAGGAATGATGATAATGCTAGGAGTTGTGCCCATTGTTTCGCTACTCTCCATAAGCACATGTTGCACCTAATAATCTATAATTTGTCTTTCAGTGGACGATGAACCCCTAACGAAATTAGCAAGTAAAATCCCAAAAAAGGAAACTGTGGATCTAATGGACTTATTAGATAACACAAAGGCAGCTGAAAAACGGAAATCAAGCACTAAAGTCAAGGCTTCACCATCTAAAAAGACCAAAATAGTAAAAAAGGAGTCCGTGAAAGCCACCGCAAGCAAAGTGGCTCTAAAACCAGAAAAGAAGAAAAAAGGTAGGCATCCTATTGAATTGATTAATTGTTAGGGAGTTGAGTTGTCGAAGATTTTATTCTTTAAATATATCTAGCAATGTGTGTATGTAATATTCTTTATTACCTGATATCTCACAATCCACTGAAAGGATTTATAAATAATAATAATAATAAATAAATATTTATTTAGGTACTTAAATGAGATTGTAGGTTTACACAATGTTCATAATTATGTTAGGCTTATGGTACTATATACGTTCTCCCAGATAGGCTACAGGATAGCCTGTGGTAGGGACTTTTATATAATTAAGACGTCGTCGTTAGATTAGTCTTGATTGCCCAAGTGTTCTTAGATATGTGATGTTTAAGAAAATACAAACATGGTGGCTGTGAAATGTTAAAATAAAGAGGTTTGAAAAAAAAGTTGTTTTAAATACTGCAATATGGGTATCAAATATCATCTTAAACATTTCAAAACGGTATAACATGATTATGACTGTAATACTAAAAAAGTTAGTTAGTAACCATTATTTTTCAATTTTCAATACTTGACAATAACTGATAAAAGTTAGTTGTTAGTATCGGTTACATCCTACAACCACTAAAAAGTATTAAATAAATAAAAAATAAAATAAAAAACCACAAAAAATATGGAAACAAGTAAAAAAGTTGTAACAAGATCTACTACATAATTATATAATTTCATGCATCATTCATCTCGGTGAATTTAGTGAAGTGCCTCCGACTGGAGGCACTTCACTAAATTCACCGAGATTCATTAATGCCTCCGACTGCATGAAATTATATAATTATGTAGTAGATCTTGTTTCAACTTTTTTGTGCTGGCTTTTTTTATTTTTATAATTTTTTATTTTATTTTATATAGCTAAATATGGCGACAAACAGGTCGCGAGCCTGATGGTAAACATTACGCTAGCCCATAACATTATCAGTGCCATCCAAAGCCTTGTTTGGCAAAGATCTCAATGTCATTGTACTGCGCTCTTCATTTGAGACATTAGTTCGTTAATCTCATTGGCTCAGTAATTACACTTGCCACAGTACCCTTCGTGTCACCGTGCCCACTGTTTCGGTTAAATACAGTGATGCGTTTGGGCATTACACTGAGAGATTTAATTATTTAGCGCTACGTACACAGCGACACGATCGCCGGCCTCGCTCTTCTGCACACAACCCTTATATCACAGTGCGCAGGAGCGCAGGTCAAAATAAAGTAGAATATTCGTTCGTACATATGTTAGATTACGAACGCCATGACTATGACAATACGAAAATGCTCGTTTTTGCATTATTCCGCAACTTCAAGATTTATTTGCGGGATTATATTAAGTCATATCCTTAAATTTCTTTATTTCATCTACTAGAAAAACTCTTTGAATAGTAACACAATTTTATTCGTGTCCTAATATTTAGGTCTTCTATATAATTTTTTGAGAGAGCCGAATCCTGTTTCGCGTAATCTACCCTTAACATCACTATTTCACGGATGAATAACTGACACTTGTGGTACCCAAGACGTCGGTAGTATAATGGGTAGGATTTGAACCCGCGACCTCACGATTGCGAGTCTGTTGCTTTAACCATAAAGCTACCGCCGCTTCTTCTATTTTATATCAGTTATATTAGATATATTACGGGACTTAATCGCGTGAATTATTTAAAGGTACGAACCTTTTATTTACCCGACGTTTCGATCGAATTGCACCGATCGTGGTCATGGGTCCACTGATGACTGGGTTATATCAGTTACTTTTGATTCAGTAGGAAAAAAAAAAAATTGATCTTTATTTTTGGCGCGTGGATGTCGGTTATCGCTATAAAAATTATCCTATGTCCTTTTCCGGGGACTCAAACTTAACTCTCCATACCAAATTTCATCTTAATCAGTTCATTAATTTAAACATGAAAATGTAACAGACTTGAGACATTAAAAGTATGGATAGCCTTCCTCAATAAACGGGCTATATAATTCAAACGTATTTTTTCAAATTGTTTTAGTAGTTTCTGAGATTAGCGCGTCCGAACAAACAAACTAACAGTGAGGCAGCTCATTTTATAGACAATTAAAATCTACGACAACTCCGCTTCCTAACTTTACATTTAATAGGTATTGTATTGGAATAATGATACTTATCAAAAGTAGCTTTTCGTGCAGATTCGGCCGTTTGAATGTCGCTATAACACTTTCCCTAGCTCTTTTGTAACAAATTTCATCAAAATCGACACAGGTTTTAGAAATTATCCGTAACCAACAAACAAATATTACAATACTGTATAGATACACAGCGGTGGATCTAATTTTGCCTACCTTCCCGTGGAACAAATTTCATCAAAATCAACATAGTACTTTCTGAGATTATAGCCTCTTCAAACAAGATTTTTTTTCAGTTTTGTACTTTGTTTGATTTTAATAGCCTGTGTGCTATTATGGTCTATAAAGTTATAAACTATGTACATAACAGTAAAGTTTTATCAAAATCCGTTCAGTACTTTTTGCAAAAAAAATCAACAAACATCCCGTCGGTAATCACAAATTTTCGAATTTATAATGTTAGTAGTATTATTATGTATTGATTCCAGTATAAAACCTATTAAATTGATTATAGATTATATAATGCATGATGAAACCTAGATGTAAGAAACATATGGATATGTCTCGCGAAAAATGTTCGCTTCGCTATATACGGACGCCAAATTGACTGTAAATAATAAGTAAGATATGTGAAACTGAGAGTGGCGGAAAACTGAGCTGTCAATATAACGCCGTGTTATTGCCGCTTACTTTAGTTCTTTTAAAGTGTACAATAAAAAATGTGTCAGTGATAAAAATTAGATCAACATACGGCCTAGTTTGCATACAATTCAAGAAGACAAGGTGCCTTTACTCAATGAGACCCTAAAAAAGGGTATTTAACCCATGGAATTGGTGATCGTAAAAGTCCTTTCAGAAATTTGAAACCACTTTGCCTACCAAATGTCATCAAAATTGACCCGGTACTCCTCAGCTTTATAATAGATACTAGCTGAACCGCGCAACTTCGTCGGCGTAAATTTCCCCGTTTATGCAACATTTTTCATTGATGCTTCGCTCCTATAGATCATAGTGTGATGTTATATAGTGTTAGCATACACAATAATTGAGCGATATATATTTCATTGGCAACACTGATTTAAACATATTTTTACTTGTTGAGGGTAGCAACACAACGTTAATTTAAATTAACGTTGTGTTGCTACCCTCAACAAGTTGTTGACTACCCTCACTTGTTGAGGGTAGCAACACAACGTTAATTTAAATTAACGTTGTGTTGCTACCCTCAACAAGTTGTTGACTACCCTCACTTGTTGAGGGTAGCAACACAACGTTAATTTAAATTAACGTTGTGTTGCTACCCTCAACAAGTAAAAATATGTTTAAATCAGTGTTGCCAATGAAATATATATCGCTCAATTATTGTGTATGCTAACAATAGGCTATAGCATAGCTCGATAAATGGGCTATCCAACATTAAACGATTTTTTTAAATTCGAACCAGTAGTTCCTGAGAAACAAACTCTTCAATTCTCTTCTAATATTAGTATAGATTAGTAAAGATTTCTCACTTTTTACTTTGAAACAGTCTGCACATTGACACATCTTCATTTAAAAACATATTTTTCAATATACTCTCACAACGCCATCTCTTGTCAATTAAGCGAACTAACTAGACGCCATTTTGTTCAATTTGGCGTCCATCTTAGTAAAGCGAACTTTACAGAGCTGTTTAGAATATTGTACTTGTATTATAAAAAAAAGTTTTTATGTGTATTGTGTATGTTTATTTGTGTCCTTTCCTAGCTTTAGGTAAAGAAGGAGAGAAAGAAGAAATCATTTTTATTAAGATTTTTATACGGTTTACAGAAAAAACACATTATCCAGCATATATTTTGACATCTTTAACGAAATACTAAGTTGTTTTATTGTTAGTATTTTTTTTTTTTTTTACAAAAAAACATCTAACCGACTTAATCACGGTTGATTTCCTGGTATTTATTAAGGAGTTTAGTTTATCATTACGAAATTAATATGAAATTGTTTCGAAAATAAACATCTTTAAAAATCCGTCTATATGACAGAGTTGTATATAAAACAGTTAAAAAAAAATTATAAATAACATAACAGCCGTTTCTCAATAAATATATTACTGTAGGAATCAATATTTTGTTCCGTGACATTTTAATAGGTTTTCTGTGACATAGTTTTGTTTTCAATTAATTAGGAATATAGCATCCAGCGGTATATGTGATCGGCGTGTTTCATCGTACCTAAAATGGGTTCGATTCCCATATAAATTTGATTTTATCATCACTACAGATTGCAGGTAAGTGTCACTGATATATTTGTGAACATTGAAGGTATGTAATATATAACTGTCGTTTTATTTTGATCGAAATGTTGGAAATGGAACGTACCTATTTTATTTATAAAACCACCGTTATTTGTATAAGTAATGATATATTTAAAAGTAACACCTTAGGAATCAGGAATGTAGTATATTTTGTAATGGAACCTTACTACCTCCCGAAATTTTAAATAAAATGCGATTTATATATTTTCAATGTTCACAATAAAAAAACAGTTTGAATTCAATTATTAAGCTCTGAAAATAACTTTAATAAAAAAAAATATTTTATTTTGTAAATATGAATCGAGACGTATCCATATGTTAATATGTATTTCTATTTGAAATATTAATAAATTTGTGTGAAAGAATATAATGACCAATTTAATAAGTAAATTGTTGTTTTAATATTACATGTTATATTTACGTTTTAATATAACATGTAATAGTAATTGTAATATTAAAATTCTTTCACGTAAATTCTCTTGTCCAAATCGATGATAAAAATCTATTGTAATTATTGTATTTTAAAATTAAACTTGATATTACAAAAGGTTTTTAACATTACATTTTTGCATTTAATATTAAGTATTTAATGACTTAAAATTGACTATCTACATATTTTCCGCTTTTTAATTAAAATGGGACATTTTAATTAATATTTAGGCTTGTATTCCCTTAAGATATATTCAAAATAACCGATTAACCGAAAAATTTCTACAATCATAATACTCTATAACCAATTTATATTAACATATTTTATATAAAATCTGAGTATAGAATATCTATAATACATAATTAGGGTAATCATAGTTGTTTCTTTATTAATATGCGTATATCCTCAAAAGTGATTATTAATATACGTTTCTCTCTGAAAGTGGAAACATGTTAGACAAGGACAAAAACACTTAATCACTATATTTCTACATATAGTTTGTGTATGAAGAATTTATTTCTATACAAAAATATTTGTACATGATTTCTTAATTGTATTGAGTACATTTTTTAAAAGAAATTGGTCACACGTCGCTCTCCGGTCATAAAATATATAAATAAACTGAATATAGTTTGATAGATGAAGATAGAAATCTATGCGAAAGATTCATCGTTTCATTGTTTCTGTTTCTATGTGGAGGAGGAAGGATAAACTAACGTATACTTATTCGTATAATTATAAAATAGCAATGCAAATTTTAAATACAAGTCTATCTTATAGTATCAATGACAATTTAACAAATTACACTAAGTACATACATATTGTATGTTTGTGTAGGCCTTATAATATTCTGAATCGCTGTGTATTTGTTATGCATATTTAGGGATTAGCTAAATACTCATATAGGGTGTTCTTTGATAGTTTATTACGAAAGCGAGTAAAATTAATTGTAAGTACAACAAAATTCACAGCTCGATGTAACTCTAGTACGAGTAAAACTATCGAGTAATATCTTAGGCAATAACGGAGATTAACATGTGGTCAAAAACATTAATAAGTGTATATTTTTCGGAAATATAAAACAGTTTTGTTTTTAAAGATACCTCCAATGTGGGATTGTGGTCCCACATTAATTGATTTTTTAAAGTTACTAGCAATACTTAGATCGTGTATTACTGGCAATCTTATTTACCCCTCCAGCTAAGCTTAGTCACGTCAGCAGTACAATTGGTGGGATACGAAGCCACGATCTCTCGAAAACGGCCCTTTTCATTCAATTAATATGTGTAATATTAGACAGTATGACAGTGCATTCGCTTCAGTTAACAAATATACAAAAACTCCAAGCCTACAAAAGGAATTCTTTTCTTTTTTAGCGGAAAATTACGATGCGACACGAGCAAACGCGATCACCATAATCGCGAATACAACAGCCTATCCGTTCAGAGTGAACGATAAATCTATACTGTGTGTATACTGTCAAGAGTTATACGAAGACCCGAACGTGTTCCGGGAACATATGGATACCGAGCATGACTATTTCAGCATCAAGGTTGCATTCCATCACCTTCCAAAAAACGAATTCATCAAAGCTGACCTTACGAATTTGAGATGCAGGACTTGCAAGCAACCTTTTGAAAATTTAGACTCAGTTTTGGAACACGTCGCTTTAATACACGATAAAAAAACCGATGCAAATGGGAAGTTAGGTATTATGCCTTATTATTTGCAGAAGGATGTGTTCAATTGCGCGGTCTGCGATAAAAATTTTCCGACCTTATTTCATTTGAACAGGCATACGATTTCGCATTTTTTGAGCTATGTCTGTGACGTATGTGGTAGCAGTTATGTAGCGACTACTGGTCTGCTTAAACACATGCGTTCGAAGCATCAAACTTACGAAGTGTCTTGTAAAAGATGCAAAAAAGTGTTTCCAACTATGGAGGCTAAAGAAAAACACACGCGAACTGAAAAGTCCTGCTTGCCGTACTGTTGTCCGAAATGCCAAGAAAGATTCCTCGATTGGAAATCGAGAAGAAGGCACATGGAAGACGCACATGGTCTTTCTAAAAAGACTTATAAATGTGCTGAATGTAATATTGATTTTACGAACGAGAATGCCTATTATATACATTTCAAATTGCATCATTCGGAAGATTGCATCGTTTGTAAGTTCTGCGGTGCGAAATTCGTGTCGGAATTTCGTTTAAAAAGGCACATGTCGAAGCATGCTCATCTATTCAGTGAAGATGATTGGTAATGATGTGTATGAGGCGATGATGATGGTGACTGGAACAAAACACTTTTAGTATAGAATGAAAGCTATGTACAACGCGCGTTCGAACAACGTTCGCATAGACATCGCTCATAGATATAGAATCTCGAAACACCTGCCGAATAATATGGTCTGTACTATACTAGGATCGTAGCCGGATAAAACATTACCGGAAAAATACATAGTTGTATGAAGTACGAACCTTTTATTGTACGTTAAGAAAGACAATCCTAGAATCCTCTAGACAAAATTGGTTAGTGTATTAGTCGTTAAGGTTAAAGGGAATATTAGATCGGCAGTGATCTTTGTATTTATTGTGTGGAACTTGCTATGCAAAAGTTTATGGAAGCGAATATGTCATAGTTCCGTAAAGTCTAGTCTCATGCTGTCACTCATGAGCTGATCCAGGGTTTCATTGCGTGGGGGGGGGGGGGGGGGCATAACGTTTCGCCCGATACCAGCCAATGAGATGAAACGAATTGTGAGTTGCACGCAATAAGGTGGGTGGGTGCCCCGAAAAAAATCGATGGGGGGGGGGGGATTTCGCAAGAGTCAAATGGGCAAAGAAATTAAATAAAATACAAGGAAATCTGTGTGTGAATCACAAAGCAACCGGCTGGGGGTCGCCTATGCTACCACTGTCACTTCATGAATAGCTGAGACAAATCTATTTAAAAAAATGTTATATCTTAACAAAAATTATGTACTATTGTAGGTGTAACTTTTACTTACTAAGGGATATTTATTGAACTATATAATTATTATTTAGGCTTAACTATATAAGATAGGAAACGTGTTATTTAAAAAAAAAACACATTTATAATGTTGTGGTCTATTTGCGTTTACTTTTGTGATACGAACAAGTGGCCCAATTTAGATATGCTACAGAAAATGATCTACACCCATCTATACTTACCTAAATTTGTAATAAACTCACAAATGAAAAAATAAGATGTTGAAAGGCATCTAAGCACCAAACATGGATGACATGATAGATTCTATTTGTAGCTTTAAAATTCATTCATTCGTTTCAAGGTAACAAAAAGTTGGACAATTGAGTTGTTTAACGTTTGCGTTAGAAAAAATAAGCTATTGGCTTTCCTTTTCTGTTTAAATTCGAAAAAGCAGTATTATCATTTAGAAAATACTAAATACGCTAGAAAATAAGAAATGCGGTCAAATGTAAAAAGTACTGCGTGGTTCTGTTTCTCTATTTTTATGTATATATTTTTATATTTGTGTATTCTAAAGAAAAGCGCATTAATTTCTGTAGCTACATTGAAAATGATTTAATTTGGTGTACTATTTACACTTATAAATACAAAGGATAAAAAGAGTTCCGTAGGACGGACATAACTTACAAATTTAATTTCTTTTATATTAGTATAGATTTTCGGAAATATAATCCATAATTTAAAATATATGCTTTTCATTTCTTTAACTACTAAAATAAAAAAAGGGTCGTTCGTCGGTCATCGTTGTATGGAAAACGAAATTAAATGACGTTTCTGTCCTAACGTAGGGGGGAGGGAGGGGGGGGGGGGAGAGGCAGCTAGATAGAACCACGCAAAAGAAAAACTTTATATTTGTTATATTCCTCATTATGGTGTGCATATAAATAAACATTAGATACCTTTAAAACATCTATTATTTTACTATTCATCCTTCCGAATTGCTTCCACAATCAATTTACAACATTTTTTCCAGAGATTCTTTTATAAACCTCGTAAAATTTCCACCAATCCGTTTTAGAACAAAAATAGACACCGCAAAAGTAATTTTAACTTTTGCACATAGACGTCTTCAGACGGACTATGCGCCAACTGAAGTGTGGCTAACGTTAGTACACGGTATTCATAATTATTATATTTTTAAATGCAATCAAGTCTGATATGATCTGACCTATACCTGGAGTGACATTATGTTAATCCAAAAATTGACTTTTTAAGAAAATAAATTTATTGCATCGCCGCGTCGACATCGCAGGAATTGAAACATGTGTAAGTTATAAATATACCTTATGAGGGGAATTAATCTTTAAGCTGTATTAATTTGTAAGACTTGTATTAATATTATACTAATAATAATATCAGTTTTAATATTATGAATAAGCTCGTCGATTTCTGAAATTCTTCAACGTCTTTTCATGCGTCGTTACAATCTAAACCTTCCATCACGAAATCGTATAACGCGTTACCAAAACAAATGTGACAAAGGAGAATTTCTTTTTGTTCTAGAGTTCGACACGTTGGTCGAAGCGCGTCAAAACGCTAAGCTAGTGTTGAGATACTCAACGGCGTATCCGTTCAGGATTCCCGCCAATGACATGGTGTGCGTGTACTGCTGCGAGCCATTCGAGGAGCCACGGAGGTACAGGGACCACATGAAACGCGACCATAGCTCGTTCAACGTAGACACGGCCTTCGCGCACACTGTCAGCGCGGAAGAATACATCAAAGTCGATTGCACAGAACTTCAGTGCAGACTTTGCACAAAGCAACTCGATTCGGTCAACTCAGTAGCTGAACATCTACATTTAGAGCATGACAAAAAAATTAACCTATCAGCCGAAGTAGGCCTTCAGGTGTTCAGACTCGGTCAGGAACGCTGGGTGTGCGCGGTATGCTCCCTAAAATTCCCCTCATTAAGAGCTCTCAGCAGACACAACAGCTGTCATTATCACAAATATACATGCGAAACATGCGGAAAATCTTATATTAGCAAGGAGAACTTGAACAAGCATATATTATTCGGTCATTCTCAGGAGAAAATTTGTATTAAATGTCGAAAGTCATTTCCGAATAGCGAGGCTAGACGGTTGCACGTTTTGGCCACGAGACGCTGTTGGCCATTCGCTTGCAACTTATGTGGTGAGAGATTCGTTTCCAGAAAACTCAAATTCGCTCATAAAAGCGAAGTTCATAGCGTGGGTACTACAAAAAAATGTCACACTTGCCCCGAATGCCAAAGATCTTTTGATGAATGGAGACAATACAGAGCTCACTACATCATTTCACATACAGACATGAATTACGTTTGCCCTTTCTGTGGAATAAAATTCGATAATAAAGGCTCATTGGAAAGCCATAAAGTCATCCATACAAAAGAGAAGTTGTTCCATTGCACTGTTTGTACCAAATCGTTTGTGAGGAAGAAGAATTTGTCTCAGCATATGTGGATTCACAGCGAACATAAGAGGTTTCAGTGCATACCGTGCAATAAGCAATTTAATCAAAGAGTCAGCTGGAAAACTCATATGAGGTCTTACCATCCGGAGTTGGTTGATTTTTGAACAATCGATAAATTCATTATGATTGAATGAGGCTCTTTTGAATTTGCTTTAAAAATCTATTCACTTATATATGGCTTCCAGTGTTATTTTTTCTTAGTTTCTTTACGAATACACTTGATAGCAATTGCGTCACAGCTTTCCTTGATGAAATTCTTATCTAAAAGAACTCGTTTACGCGTCACGGTTTTCACGTTCGCTTTGAAACTGCTCTATCTAATGTAGAAATGAGGCATGAAGAGTTTTCTCGCTTTCTCAAACTAAAAATTGCGGAGCGATTCGCTTGGCGTGTATTCTCAAGAATTCCCTTTAACGCACAATGCTCCAATCAAGAGACTAACGTTATTCAAAATAATCAAACGTCACTCAGTGCCGTTAACTCTCATAAAAAGGTGAATAACAATCACGAATATTTTCGCGCACGATACAAAGTTAGGTATCGTTTTAGTTAGTATTCGAAGTAAAGTATGGTTAAAAAATAAAATTTTGATTAGCAACTTGGCTACACAAAATGCGACTATTGATGACGCTAAGTTTGTATTGGGCCAATTTGCGAAATTCCTGAATGTTTAACTCCGTTACATATATTATGCGGAACAAATAATCCGTTGATTCGTAACGCTGCTTACCACTATTCGTTTAGTGTTACTGATAATATCGTCCATATATGATTTTATTTGAATCAGGTATTAATAGTTATGCAATATACTGTTAAGTATTAATATATTCTACGTTAATTTGTTGTATAATTGCAAGGTTTTTGTTTATAAATGTATGAACTTTGTACTTTGTCTTCCTATATTTTTTTTTTATTGTGATTGTGTCTTGTAGAGGCAAAGCGACGAATTAAAAGAATTTTCCAGAACGGGTAAATCTCATTTTCACGCTGGCTTGAAATATTTATGTATCTACAGCAGGTACACAAACTCTGAGAGGGACTACGGACCATAATACACCACGAGATCCCAGTGCAAACCGCACTGGGTAAATACTACAAGTCTTTGTATTTTATGATTTTACCTCGCGTTTATGTCCTGTCTATCTGTGCTCGCACGCCTATAATGGTAAGCAGTTAACGTGTCCCATCAACTGTCGAGTGTATTAATAGCTCGATTGATTTACTCTTATGAATATACTGAGCGGCCTCCTCTCTGGCATATAAGCTTCTTGTTCCATTAAACTCAGCAGTTTTCACTTACGTCGCCGTTCTGTACAAATTTTCCTATATTGACAAACTGTTAAATGGCTTTCCTGTCGTCGACTTGGCTTACAATGTGCTCGATCTCGGTAAGACTTTGTTAATGTAATGCCCGAAGAGGCAGCAAATAATATAATGAATTTACAATTACCTGTTTTTTTTGTATTTATATTCAATAAAGTTTACGTCCACTTTATTCCAAGTTTTATTTCTACTAAGCAATACTAACCACACAACAATCGCTGCATTTATCATCCTTCAAAGACCATCCAAAGTCACCAACGTTCCGAGAAAGAAAGAGAAAGAAGACCATTCAATGATTGGGCGTTTCTTTTTGTTCTAGACCCAAACGACTTGAATAACGTCGCTAAAAGGAACGCCGAGATTATCGTGAAATATTCAACCGTTTACCCGTTCAAGCTGCCCGAAGAGAACATGGTCTGCGTCTACTGCGCCGATCCATTCCAAGATCCCGTAGAATTCAGAGCTCACATGGACATTGATCATAGAACTTTCAACCCTAAGATGGCATTCCTCCACTGCTCGGAAGGCTACATCAAAGTCGATTGTACTGACATTAGTTGTAGAATATGCTCAGAAAAGTTTCAAACTTTGGAAGAAATAGCTGAACATTTACTTTCAGAGCATAAAAAGCCTTTGAATTTGAGCGTTGAGTGCGGTTTGCAGCCTTTTAAGCTTGAAAGGAATACATTATCTTGCGCCATATGTAACGCCAAGTGCCTTTGTTTAAGACAACTCAGTCGACACACCCAGAGTCATTTTTGGAGGTATACTTGCGAAGCTTGCGGCAAATCTTACGCAACGAACACTACTTTAAGGAGCCATATAAGGTTTTCTCATATAGATAATGAAAGGATTTGTAGAAAGTGTAAATCTACCTTCAGTTCTTTAGAAGAAAAGAGGAAGCATTTGGCAGAATCACCAAAATGCTGGTCTCACTTGTGTTGCGTTTGCGGAGAACGATTCATGACTTATCATTTGAAACAGCAGCATTTAGCCGAAGTACACGAAGTTAAAAAGAAAACTTATATTTGTTCAGAATGTGGTGAAGTTTTTATTGATCGGAAGAGGTACAGGGTTCACTTCAGGATATTTCATACGGATGATAACTATACCTGTTCATGTTGTGGTATGAAATTTGAAACTAAACGGACTTTAGATGATCATAGAGTAACACATACCATGGAGAAATTATTCCCATGTACCGTTTGCTCTAAGTCCTTTCCTAGAAAGAAGAATTTAAACCAACACATGTGGATACATAGGGAACATAAACGGTTTGAATGTACGCTATGCAGTAAAAAGTTCAATCAAAAAGTTAGTTGGAAGACCCATATGAAATCTTATCATCCCGAGTTGGTAGATTTTGATGAGGGAAAAAATAATAATATTAAATACAAAAGGCCCTGTCTAAGGCCTTATTAATATTATTTTTATATACCTTCGCCAATGTAAAATGGTTAACACTGCAGAGCAGTCAGTCTTGTTGGATAATAATTGGCCACATATTATGTATGGATAAGTCTCGTGACACTTCAAATTGAATAAGGAGTCAGTGATATGCTTTAAAGTTTAGTGAACAGCGTTGAGGGTAGACAGAATATACTGATTTGTGGAATTTCTATCGATAAGTGGATAATTATGTGCGATTCTGAGCCTCTCATAATATAGTAAACTTGTTGATTCCTTAGCAGTTGCATAGGCCTGCCGCAAGATGTAAGTTTACTTCCATTTTCATCATTTTTCTCTTATGTGCCAATGTTCACATTGCTTCTATAGCAATATAGAGTCTTGTGGTCTTCCTACGTCACGTGGTTCAATATAAATTCGCCTTGTTTGATTAGCTTCTACGATTTATTCGTTAATAAAATATCGTTAAAAATTGGCAAATGTAGACAGAAAACAAATGTCGCTTTCTGTATATCATTACTTTACTCGTTACCTACTTGGTCATTTGATCACTTCTACGAGTGACTACGTAAATTCCTTTAGCAAGAAAATAGCATACGCTACCGTTACTTTATAATTTCTTGAAAGTACTGATATCAAGATTCACTAAAACACACAAATTTGACTACTAGTACGTGTATTCAATCTCATTTATTCAAGTTTTACGAAAGCCTGTCCGCAATCAACGATATAGTGATCGGACGTTTCTTTTTGTTCTAGAAAAAAAGTACATCGCCGCGCGACGGAACGCGCGAACGATCATACAATATACCACAGCTTACCCCTTCAAGCTACCGGACAACTGCATGGTTTGCGTGTTTTGCTGTGAAAACTACGACGACCCCTCGCAATTTAGATCTCACATGCGCCTAGAACATCAGGACTTCAAAATGCACATTGCATTCGCTCACATTCCTGAGGGATACATAAAAGTTGATTGCACAGAGTTAGCCTGTAGGATATGTGCTTTACCTCTTTTAAATGTGCAACACGCGGCCGATCATTTAATAAAAATACATAATAAATCTATCAATCCAAATCAGGACTTGGGTGTGCATCCATTTGTCATCGAAAAAGATAAATATTCTTGTGCAATTTGCTATGAGAAACATTCAAATTTATCTCTGCTAAGCAAGCATATGCACAAGCATTTTATCCAGTATACATGCGACGCGTGTGGGAAGTCTTACGCCACAAGAACGTCATTACAATGCCATCTTAGATATAACTGCGGTTCTGGTCCATCCACACGGAAATGTAGAAAGTGCAAAGGCGTATTTCGCACTCTCAAGGAGAGGCAAGAGCACTTGGAAACATCTAGAAAATGTTGTCAACATGTTTGTAATTTTTGTGGGGAGAGATTCGGCACGTGGACGGCGAAACAGTCTCATATGACAGAAGTGCATAAAGTGCCGGCGAAAACGTATCCTTGTCCAGAATGTATGTTGGTGTTTGCACAACGGGATAAGTTAAGAGCCCATTTCAAAATAGATCACACCAATGATTATGTGGAGTGTTCGTTCTGCGAGAAAAGGTTCGAGAATGATCGAGGATTGAAAAAGCACATCGTGATACACACGGGAGAAAGAAAGTTTATATGTGCTGTGTGTGCTAAAGCGTTTCCTAGAAAGTCTACGCTTGACCAGCATATGTGGATACACAGTGAAGTGAAGAAACATGAATGTAAAATGTGTGATAAGCAGTTCAACCAAAAAGTTAGCTGGAGAATGCATATGAAATCGCGGCACCCTGAGCTGTGCAATCTCTAGAATCTTTAGACATTCCGTATTGTGAATAGATTTTTCCGTTCCTGAATTATATTAAGGGAGCTTAAGGCTTTGCTCGTACTTAATCTCGATTATTATTCTTTAATCTGATCTGATTATATTTTTTAATAAAGAATCTCAATCGTAATAATCACGATGTAAAAATAGAATATTGAAGAACAAAAAGTGACCCCATTTCTCTTTTGTTCTAGAACTAAATCCGATGCACATCGCAAAAAGGAACGCCCAGACCGTTATACAATATACCACTGCTTATCCGTTTAGACTCCCGGAGAGTTGCATCGTATGTGTGTACTGCTGTGAAAGCTTTGTCGACGGACCCCTGTTTAGAGCTCACATGGATTCCGAACATAAGGACGTCAATGTCAGAGTGGCCTACGCCCATTTGCACGAAGGGTTCATAAAAGCAGACTGTACTAACGTACGCTGCCGAATCTGCTCCAAAAAAATCGATGTGCTTGATGATGCGGCTAAACATTTGAACGAAATTCACAAAAAGAACATTGCCCTAGAATTTGGTGTAGGCATTCAACCGTTTATTTTGGAGAAAGTCAGACTATCTTGCGCCATTTGTTCTACAAAATGTTCTAATATAAGAAGCTTGAGTAGACACATACAGGAACACTTCTTTCAGTGCACTTGTGAGCTCTGTGGAAAGTCTTTCGCTACTTCTACGTCTCTTCAAAAGCATTTAGAGTTAGCCTGTCCTTTAGTTCCTAAACAGCGACGATGTAGGAAATGTAAAATAGCATTATTTTCCTCCGAAGATCAGAAAAAACATTTCGAGATGTCAAATAGTTGTCGACAGCATCTTTGCTCGGTTTGCGGTGACAGATTTAGCAATTGGAAGCTGAAAATGAACCATATGGAAAACGCTCACGGTGTCCCTAAAAAGGTTTATCCATGTCCCGAATGTGGACTCGTTTTTAAGAAGTCCGACAAATTCAGAGCTCATTTTAAGATCGTGCATACTGATGAGCATTTTGAGTGTCCTAGCTGTGAAAGAAAATTCGATTCCAAGTACGTTTTGGATAGGCATATGGTAGTTCATTCTAATGAGAGATTATTTTCTTGCGACGTTTGCTCGAAATCATTTCCGAGAAAGTATACTTTGAGACAGCACATGTGGATACACAGTGAGGTCAAGCAGTATGAATGCAAATTGTGTGATAAGCAATTCAATCAAAAAGTCAGTTGGAAAACTCATATGAAGTCGTATCATCCCGATTTGTGCGATTTTTAACTTAATGCAGAAGCACTGCTTAATTTCTTTCAAATATGATCACTTGAAATATTTTGATAAGATATATAAGTATTATGCTAATATTTCACTTTTATTCACTACCGTTCTATCGTTTTCACTACATTTGCCAAGAGCGTTTTAATTTGTGCAACAAGTACAAAAAAAACTTGTTCATAACTATTTATGGTTAAATAATTCTGCCTATTTTGTTTTTTTTTGTTGTCATTGTAAATGGTCCTTCGAGCCATATGGCCTGTCAGTTGTTGATCTGTTATTGAAACTTTTTAATTCTTCGTATGTATGTCGTTTGTTACAGTAATCACGTTCTCTTTTTGTTGATTGGTTACAATAAATTTACGAACGAATACTCAAAACTTATAAAATCGTTGTCATGCTATCATTGAAAAACTTAGAGAATGTTTTACTTGGGTTACGAGAGTTAATGCGCTTTTACAACTCCACTTTTTGTATAAAGTTGTAAACGCACATTATATCATAACGCGCATTATGCATTTATCGTTTAAGTTAGGTATCGTCTGAGTATTCAACGGCGTATTTTTTTCCGACTGCCCAAGAAGGAAGGTGATTGATTTTAAATTTTTACAGTATTGAAAGGCTGCTATTTTTAAATAATTTCATGTTGCAATATTTGAACATAATTTACATAATATGGGTTTTAGTTCTATTTTAGATTACCTACAATATATATTATATCTATGTAAATAAAAAAACGATTGCCGAATGTATGGGACGGAAGATTTGGTCTCATTTTTTTTCATCCGTGCGAATAGAGAATTTAGTTTTAGACTGGTTGAACTCTAATTAATTGTTATACTTTGCTATATTTTATGGTAATACATATGTTATAGATATTTTCGTTATTCGTTTTATAGTATATTGTATAAGATAGGTATTTAAGGTCTAAATAAATGATTACTATTAATTTTAATATTGATTCATTTACTCTCTCGAAATATTTGAAAACCTACGTTGTGTATCCATGCACAGAGTGGCCTATGATTTTATAAATGTTCTCACTGAGAACATGTATAATAATAATAATATCTTGGGACAACTCACACAACGCCATCTGATTCCAAACTAAGCAGAGCTTGTACTATGGAAACCAGACAACTGATAAACATACTTATATATTTCTAAATACATACATATTATAGATAAATAACACCCAGACACAGAATAAACCATCATGCTCATCACACAAAGTTTTATCCTGGGTGGGGATCGAACCCACGACCTCTTGCGTAGCAGTCGGATACACTCCCACTGCGCCACAGAGGCAGGTATAAAATGGCAACGAATATTACCTACAAAACAAACTGAATAATAGTTAAGTCTATGCTTTGTCACAATTTAGGTATAGCGGGCGGCGCGCCGAGAAGATAGTCCACTCGAAACTATGCGCCATATTGTTACGCACACATTGACCGGTGCGTATACAGGCCGTCTCGGGCAGTCTGGACAGAAGTTCAGTCGGACTGTCGCCCGCGAGTGTTTACTACGCATTGATTTATTGCTACGTGCTAAAAAATAAATAAGCGTTTTTATTACCTACTGCTGCAGTGTTTGAATACAACACACTTTATTACACGTTCTTTAAGTTTCCAAATAATATTGAAAGGTAAAACTAGGTTTTCTCTTGTAAGCAGGTATAGATAAGTTTTGATAACGATCAATCATTAATTTCATTACACATTCAACCTCAGCAGAAATGGGCTTTTAATTTTTCCTCAACTTATCGTTCGCTGGTATAACACCAGTGTTTTAGGTAATTAATGTGGTAGGTATATCTTCTGCCGGCGCGCAGCCGCCGCGGCCACCGGGAGACACGTTTTACATTAATGTTTTTGGCGGGATCACTAGGTATAACACCTTAGCACAATGTACGTAAAATGGCGGCATGCCACCATAACATAGTTACCGTCGTCGTGTGAGACGTAGAGATCTTTTGTATACGTATGTACATGCTTTTAGATGAACAACATATAGGTACATAGATATACAAAAGATTTGGAATTATTTAACCTTTTGACCGCCACGTTAATAACGGAAATCTGTGTTCCTCACGCCAAGCGTCCAATTCCCGTTCATACCTACAAAATAAGGCACTGAAAAAGTACATAAGATCGATAAAACATCGACACATATTACTTGTGCATGGTTTACAAACCAAAATTGGTTTAAAGTACCATTGAATTGTACTTCATTTCACTACTCTTATTTCAAAATTCAGAAATAGAGTAGAAAGGTAGATACTTTTTTTTTTCAAAAATCGGCTAGTATCACTCACCCTCGCAAGGTTTCGACTGACTAAATAGGCAGCCTGTATACAAGGTATTTACAAAATGAAATAAAAAAAGGAGAATACAAAACCCTTGGGACCTCACAGAATTCCTCTACATTGATGTCAACAGGTAACGTTCATGTTGGGTGGCAATGCTAATACTTCGTTCAAAGATATATCTGGCCTATAAGAGGCCAGCCTTCTGCTCACTGGAAACTGATGAGGCGTCAGGAAATTTCTTTAAAAAGTAGGCTCACACTTTGGCCTCGCAGCCCCAGGGTCTCGGTAGGTGTTGAATTAGACAAATAATCGGCTACAAACACATGCGGCTAATACCATTTATTCAAATGAATAGGAATTGAGTCAATATCTGACCAATGACTACAGATTAAAAACTTATTTTTTTACCACATGGAGGTAGGTACATTACCTCCAAGTAACTGCAACCATTTATCTAGCTCTTAAAAGTGCCATACCTATAGAAAATACTAGTATAGGTAAATGCTAACGTTGTCACATCATCAGACTTAAATCCAGTAGGTATAAAGAAACACTTTTTACGTAAAAATAGTGTATAGTTTACCAAAAGTACATTAAGAAATGTGATCAAAGGCATTTGTCTGTTCTAGACGATCACGTGATGCCTCCGCTAGCCGTCGCGCGTCGGAACGCGGAGTTTCTGATCACACACGCGACGGTTTTCCCCTTCCGACTGCCCGATGCGACTATAATGTGCGTATACTGTTGTGAAGAGTACACAGACGCTGCGACATTTCGCAAACACATGAAGGATGAACATGACTCGTTCAAAGCCAAAAACGCTTTTGCACATTGCAATTATGAGGGCTATTTAAAAATCGATTGCTCGGAATTGAATTGTAGAATTTGTCCGCAATCCTTTGATAAAATAGACGACGTAGCTCACCATTTGGCGGATAAACATGACATAACATTCAATTTTGACAGTCATCTAGGAGTTCACCCGTACAAATTTGTTCAAGACAAGATTATGTGCGGCATATGCGATCTTAATTTCCCGTGCTTGAGGCAGCTCAGTCGACATATGAATGCCCATTTTCAGAACTTCACATGCGACTTTTGCGGGAAGTCGTACACGACTAATTCGTCGTTACAACAGCACCTAAGGTTTGGACACTCCACTGAAGGTAGAATATGCAGAAAATGCAAGCAGACGTTTAAAACGTTAGAAGAGAAAAGAGAACATGTAAATGCGACCTCAACTTGTTGGTTGTACGCTTGTGGAATGTGTAATCTAAGATTTCTCACTTGGTACTTAAAAGAAGAGCATTTAATACAAGTTCATGGGAAATCTAAAAAGACTTATCCTTGTTCAGAATGTGACCAAACTTTTCCAACTAGAGGCCAGTATAGAACACATTTTAACACTATCCATGCAGACGTCAAATTTGTATGTTCAGTATGTGACCAAAAGTTTGGATCCAAAAGGTATTTGGATCAACATTCACTGGTCCACAGTGGAATCAAGGCATACGAATGTCCGGTGTGTCTAAAAGCTTTTCCTAGGAAAGCTAATTTATCACAGCACATGTGGATTCATAGCGAAATTAAGCGGTTTGAATGCAAACCCTGCAATAAAAAGTTTAATCAGAGAGTTAGTTACAAATATCACATGAGAGTACATCATGCTCATGTCACTGATTACAACGAGTGAAGGAATGGTCAGAGAGGTTGTAAACAGTAATAAGGGATAGGACTGCCAAAGTGTTATAAACAATGACTCTTCGTCTCTCTAAATAAAAGTTATGTTTTAAATCGACTATCAGTCTTAGTGATAATAAAAGTTAAGGGTTGCAGTAGGTATTATAAATACCAAAATGTAAATCAAATAAAAGTATTATATAAGTGTTCTTTTTTGTAAGGATTTAACGTCTCTTTGTTAATTACCTATAGGTACTATAGGAAAATACAAAAAAATAAAAATAAAAATTATAATTTATTATTTTCCTCTTGTTTTTAAATATAAATCTTTCGGTTAGATAAAACTATTGAATTAAGATTTATGAGAAACTTAAAAAGGGAGTTTTTAAACACAAGTCAAAGGGATTTTTTTCTTTTTGTTTCTAGAATTGGATCCACATAAATTGGCGAAACGGAACGCGGAGGTAGTGTTGCAATACTCAACAGTGTATCCGTTCAGGTTACGGGGAAGAGCTTTGGTATGCGTCTACTGCGGCGAAGGGTATGAGGATCCCGCCCATTTTAGGAGACACGTCGATTGTATTCACGAAAAATTCAACACATCTGCAGCATTTGCTCATGTAGCCAAAGGGAAAGACTATCTAAAGGTTGACTGCGCTAATTTAGGATGCAGGTTATGTGGTGAACCTTTTTCCAATGTCAAAGATGCTGCTCAGCATCTTGTGAAAGAGCACCATAGAAAAGTGGACCTTGATTACGATATAGCCTTGCAGTGTTACAAGTTAGAGAAGGACAAATGGTTCTGTCTCCTTTGCGACGCTAAATTGCCGAGCATTACGAAGCTATGTCGTCACACCGTTACCGCACATTATCAGAAGTGCACTTGCGATGTATGTGGCAAAACTTACATGACCGTCGAAGGTTTAAGATACCATAAAAGGTGCACTCATTCAGGGAAGTTCCAATGTCGGAAGTGCTGGAAGGAATTCCCTACTTCTGAGGAAAGAATGGAACATCAAAAGACATCCAAAAATTGCTGGAATTTCGGCTGCATCTACTGCGGAGAAAGATTCATGTCTTGGGAAACGAAAAACAAACACTTGGTCGAGAGTCACGATTGCCCAGAAATTAAATATCCGTGCTCAGAATGTGATTCTGTTTTTGTAAGCAGAAAACGTTTTAATAATCATTATAGAAAAATGCATACAGATGAGAGGTACATTTGTGCCTTTTGTGGCAGAAAATTTGCTTCACATATGGAGTTAAAAGAACATAGAGTTATTCACGCAGGTGTAGAGGGCTATAAATGTCCGGTCTGCCCGAAGTCTTTTCCAAAAAAATTTACGTTAGCTCAGCATATGTGGATCCATAGTGCTGTTAAGCGTTTTGAATGTAAACCATGCAATAAACAGTTTAATCAGAAAATAAGTTATCAGACTCATATGAAAGTACATCATTCTCTTATTGTTTAAACTCTTAGTTGTCGTCACACGGTTACGGGACAATTATGGTCTACGGTACGCCATTCATACAACAAACGTAATATTTCCATAACCAAACAATATAGCTTATAAACAAAGAATGTAACAGCTGGTTTCTATAGTTTTTGCGTTCACGTATTACTACCTTGTACGACATTCTCTCGCCAGAAGAAATTTGAGTTGAACTTGAAGAGACCTATAGCCGATCTACAGTCTATCTCTGTATAGAAACGGTCTTGACCGCAGGCAATAATGCGGTCGACTATAGGCGTTTGCTCGTCTCGGACTTGTGCCTTTATTTTTTTTGTGTACTAGATAGAGCATTTTGATACTATTTTGACACAGTCAGATTATATTATTTTATTTAGGTCTAATTGAAATGTTCAATAAGCTTGATATGTTTTGTTTAAATATTTTTACTTTGTTTCTTCATTGTATTTTGAATAGTAGTTTCTTTTTATTAAATTTTTAAAAACCCATTTGATTTTATTTTTAAAATCCTCTAATAATTTTGTCGCCGTGAAATGCGATTATCAGGCAAATATAAACGGTCCCAATTTATTGTGATTGGAAAACTGCTTGATTAGTAAACTTACGTCTCGTCTGATGGTAAGCAGTTACCGTAAGTCTTACAACCATATAGTCATATCCTATCCATATCCTAGCCAAGGACAGATCCGGATAGAGGGGAGTCATTACCGTACCGTACCACTTGGGTTACACCCATAAAATTAACATCCACGTAACAGAAGTCTGAACTGGCTGATTGTAGATTACGACTTTCTCTTTAATCCATTAGAAGTCACTGTACTTAAACGAGTACAGCCGTATCCTTAGATGTATATTACATATTTAAACTGTTGATAATTATCGTCTTGTACTTTAATTCAGTATAATACTGTACTAAGTTATACATTAATGTTATGTTGGTATTATAGAATTTTATAAGCTACGGGTCTTAATCGCGTAAGACAGAGTCTACCCGTGACCACGGCCGTTGCAATACGGTCGAAACGTCGGGCAATAAACAAAGGTTTTTAGCCTTAAAATAAAATATTTACGCGATTAAGACCCGTAGCTTATAAAATTCTATAATGTGTACAAATCGCGAAAGTTTAAGAAGATTATTTATTACTAAAAAAGATGGAGATTTTTTATTACTAAAAATCTACGAGTAGTTACAGTTGTGTTACCGCAGCTAATTGTTTTATAAATATTTCGAAAAGAACTGGTCAAAAATTGCTTTTCAAATTTAATTAGTACGAAATACAGATCCATCCAAAATATTTATCCAAATTAAAGATTTAGATCGGTTCTCAGTTCGTCGGCATTTTAAATTATACGATTCTCCATAACTCTGTTCCGAAAAAAAAAACACATTTTCGTTTAGTAAAAACGTTTATATTATTATTCTATCTATTCCTATTTTAAACCATCCATACGTTGAATGCAGTCAAAAGTTTTTTTACAAGAACTTAACCGACGACAAGTCAAGGGAATTTTTCTTTTTGTTTCTAGAATTGGAACCACATATAACGGCGAAACGGAACGCGGAGATTGTGTTACAGTACTCAACAGTGTGTCCGTTCAGGTTGCGGGGCAAGGCTATGTTGTGTGTCTACTGCTGTGAAGAATACGAGGACCCAGATCTTTTTAGAACCCACGTGGATGAGAATCATAGTAAATTCACTGTATCAACAGCCTTTGCACACATTGGCAGCGCAAAAGACTATCTCAAAGTCGACTGTATTAATTTAAAGTGCAGGATATGTGCTGAACCTTTTTCGAACATCGAGAATGTTGCTGAGCATCTGATTAGAGACCACGATAGCAAGGAAACCAGAAAGCTCCGTCTAGATTATGATATAGGACTACAGCCTTATAAGTTAGAGAAAGATAAATGGCTTTGTTTTCACTGCAATAAAAAATTACCTACAATAACAAAACTATGTCGCCACACTACATCGCATTATCAGCAATACACATGTGATGTTTGTGGTAGAAGCTACATGACCAACGATGCATTAAAATATCATATAAAATGCAGTCACTCAGGAAACTTCTTATGTCGAAAATGCTGGAAAAATTTTGCTACAATCGAAGAGAAAAAGGAACATGCTAGGATATCAAAAAGTTGTTGGGCGTTCGGATGCGTTTACTGCGGGGACAGATTTCAATCCTGGGAACAGAAGCGAAAGCATTTAGTAGAGAAACACAACTGTCCTGAAACGAATTATCCTTGTCCAGAATGTGATAGTACATTTCAGACACGAAAACGTTTTTATAATCATTTCAAGGTGGCGCATACCGATGAGGGTTTTATTTGTTCTTGTTGTGGTTTAAAATTTGGTTCGAAAAATCAACTAGAAGATCACAGATTAGGACATATCGGAGAGAAACAATTTAAATGTCTTGTTTGTTCTAAATCTTTTATGCGTAATAAGAGCTTAGCTCAGCACATGTGGATCCATAGTGATATTAAACGATTTGAATGCAAGCCATGCAATAAACAGTTCAATCAAAAAGTTAGTTATAGATCACATATGAAAGTACACCATTCTCATATTGTTGATTAGCTAATTTGCGGCTTCATCCGCGTAGACGACGAAAATCCCCCTTAGGGATGGAATTTCAAAATATCTTTTAAAAACTTAATACAATATTTCAAGCTTTTATACCCAATGACCCACCTATTTCGGTTATGACAAGACAGTCCGTTTCTTAATTTATATTGACTGCAGGCTTCATTAATAAGGTTTATCGAATTGTTAGTGCTTTTTGGATAGACAATTTATAATTGAGTAAGTAAAATGATAGCCCAAACGTGGAAAAAATTATATCGCTGTGGCTCGGGATTCGAATCGATGAAAAATGTAATATGGTTAACTCGATTTGTAACTACCTAAATGTTTGTTTATGTTATCGGTAACGGCAATCAATAGATATTGTAGGGTACCTAATAGGCTGTGTACTTAATTTACGTTTTTGGGGACCCGACTTGGAATTACTTAATAGCTGGAATCGACCATTAGAATTCATGCGTTTGCTTATCGTTCATATAATTTGTTGATGAACTATAAATATGCGACATGTATCAATTTGTTCACTTTCTAGATTAATCTAATTTGTCTTTGTCGACTATTCCATTGTTAATGCTATAGCAGTTTGCCTTGTGGTTGTCAATGTAATTGGCAATTGCGTAACACCACTTTAGGGTCATACATTCAAGTAAAGAATTAAGCCTTTCGGACTTATCTCTAAGTGTTTTAAAAGTAAAATGAAAGTTAGTTTAGTATGACAGAAGCAATATCACTATCAATTTTGTTTATAATTAAAAACGACTTGAATAAAATTTTAAAATTCAAACTACATTTTATTTTCTTCTTTTCAAACCTGTGTCAGATTCTAACCCCAAGGCAAAGCTTTTCGACGAGTCAAAGGATTATTTTTCTTTTTGTTTCTAGAAATGGCACCACATATAACAGCAAAACAGAACGCGGAGATTGTCTTACAATATTCGACAGTGTATCCGTTCAGGTTGAGAGGGAAGATATTTCTATGCGTCTACTGCAGTGAGGGGTATGAGGATCCCATTCATTTTAGGAGACACGTTGATTGTAATCACAAGAAATTCGTTCCCTCGAAAGCGTTTGCTCACCTAGGCAGCAAAGAATACCTCAAAGTTGATTGCACCAACCTCAAATGCAGATTGTGTTCAGAATCATTCTCTACCATCGTAGATGTAGCCAAACATCTTAAAGAATCACATGGTCGCAAAGAAATTAGAAAGCTTTGCCCCGATTACAAAATAGGGTTACAACCATACAAGTTGGTAAAGGACAAATGGATTTGCTTCGTATGCAATATAAAACTGCCTACCATTACGAAACTCTGTCGCCATACTACATCACATTACCAACAGTTCACGTGCGATATTTGTGGCAGAAACTACTTGACACAGGAAGCTTTAAGGTATCATAAGAAATGCAGTCACACGGGGAATTTCCTATGCCGAAAATGCTGGCAAGATTTCCCCTCGATGGAAGAGAAGAAAGCTCATATTAGAGCGTCTAAAAGTTGCTGGGCCTTTGGATGTATTTATTGTGGTGAAAGGTCTTGGGAACATAAGCAGAAGCATTTGGTCGAGCAGCACGATTGTCCAGAAACAAGCTATCCTTGTCCTGAGTGTAATACGACATTCCAGACTAGAAAGCAATTTTACCATCATTACCAAATGACGCATACTGATGATGTGTTAATATGTACTGAGTGTGGCTTGAAATTTACTTCAGCGAAGAATTTGGAAGAGCACATGGTTTTACATACAGGGGAGAACAAACTCAAGTGCGCCGAGTGCTCTAAAGAATATTGTCACAAAAAGAGTCTTATACAACACATGTGGATTCATAGTGATGTTAAAAGATTTATCTGTATGTTATGCGACAAGCAATTTTCCCATAAACTTACGTTCAAGGCTCACATGAAAACATACCACCCTAATGTATCTTTAGATTTTTAACATTTTTCCTCGTAATAAATCGTTGCATGAGTACGTATGTCGTGGTTTTCATTATACAATCTTTTGTGTATTATTATTGTAGGGCAATCAATATCCTTAAAGGTTAGCTTAAAATTTGGTCTAGAAAAACTTACTAAAGAAATTAGCCTCGGTATAACACTGACCGTTTTCTTTTTTGTTTTTAGGGACCACATTGGAAATTCACGGACGTAGAAACAGTGACAATGAATCAAAAAAGAAAATAGTCCTTGTATACCAGACGCCGCAGCGGCGAAACGCTGAACTTATACTTACCTATTCCACCGCATACCCTTTCAAAACTAGGTTTAGTCAAATACTTTGTTCATATTGCCACGAAGAGTATAGCACTCTTTCTGACTTAAGATACCACATGAAAACGGAACATATAAATTCGGATTTTAAAAATGTTTTTTACAGAGCTAAAGATAACCTTGTTAAAATAGACATAACCAATTTAAAATGTAATATTTGCGCTCTGGACATACAAGATATTGATGGACTTATGAGCCACTTGTACAGCGAACACAATAAACCCGTAAAATTTAATGCCAGATATGGTGTCCTACCTTATAAACAAAATTCTGAAGACCATTGGATCTGCATATATTGTAACAAAATATTCAACGCATTCATTACTTTTAAGCGTCATATAGTTACTCATTTTATGAACTATACTTGTGATAAATGCGGAACTACCTTTGTATCCGATCACGCGTTAAGAGATCACCATCGCCAAGTCAAATGTTTCCGAACAGCGTATAAGGCTCGAAACGGAAGAGTCTTAAAACCTAGAACAAATGCAGAAATTATTCTCCAGTGTTCCACTGCTTCACCGTTTAGGACGTGGAAGAGTAATTTCAATTGCGTGTTTTGTAGAGTACAGAGTAATGACCCAAGTGGTTTAAGACTCCACGTAATCACAGTTCATGCCAATTATGACGTCAAAGCAGCATTTTATAAAAAGCTAGGTAAAGACTTTCTCAGCATTGATATCACTGATCTTCAGTGCAAATTATGTTTTATGCCTATTGAATCTTTTGATAGTCTAATTTATCATTTAAAGAATGATCACCAGCAACCTATAAATGACGATGCACAACTAGGAGTATTGCCATTTAGGCTAAACGATGGATCCATATGGAAGTGCACTATATGTCCAAATGAATTCAAAGATTTCGTATCTCTCAAGAAACACACTTCAGAACATTTCCAAAATTATGTTTGTGATACTTGCGGGGAAGGTTTCATTACGGAATCCGCAATGATAGCGCATACTAAAATACCTCACGAGAACAAATACAATTGCAGCCGTTGTATAGCTACGTTTTCTTCGTTGGATGAGAGGAATTTACACGTAAAGACGCAGCATACATCTATGCCATACATGTGCGTGTATTGTAAAGATAAACCTCGTTTTGCAAATTGGGAAGTTCGAAAAAAGCACTTGATGGCTGTCCATAATTACAAAACAGGAGCTGATAAGTACGAATGTACCACTTGTCAAAAGTCTTTCAAGACGAGGTCTGGGAAATATAATCATATGGCGAGAGTACATAGAATTAAAAAGGATTCTGAACTCAACTATCCTTGCCCGAGTTGCCCGAAAGCTTTTACAACTAAATTGTTTTTGGACAAACATGTTGCTAAAAAGCATTTTGATGGGTGAAGCTTATAAGGTAGCTTGAAGAACTGTAAAAATTTTAGATAAAACTATGTCAAATTTGCGAAATCTACATAAAATTTGATACCAATTCTTATCTAACCGAATGATGTTGCTATCCCAAGTTAGCTCCTTTATTATAATACCGAAGATGTATTTTCCAATAGAAGAATGTATACTGATAAAACTTCTTTTCTTTTTTAGGATCCACAAAGGATATCGGACTTAATGAGAACGAAAGTAAACCAAAACAAAGACTGTTCGAACGATCCGTTGTGCAGAACCCGCAAAGGCAAAACGCTGTTCTCGTTCTTAAGCATTCCACTGCGTTTCCATTTAAAACACGTTTTAATAGAATCGTGTGTTCTTACTGTCATGATGAATTTGAAACTATGAATATTTTAAGGGAACACATGAAAACTGATCATTCAAATGCAGATTTTAACAGCGCTTTCTATAAAGTCACTGATGCGTTAAAAGTTGATATTACTGATCTAAAATGCAACATGTGCTCGCAGGAGTTCCAAACTATAGACGGTTTCATGTCTCACATTTCTCGAGACCACTCGATACACGTAAACTTTGATGTACCTTTTGGAGTGTTTCCGTACAGGCAAGGCGCTTCAGGAAAGTGGATGTGCCTGGAATGCGATAAAACATTCCCCAAGTTTTCACAAATTAACGGTCATTTACGGACTCATATGAAGATTTTCACTTGTGAAAAATGCGGTGCAACGTTCTTATCAGATCATGGGTTGAGACAACACGAAAGGAATTTCAAATGTTACAAGTCTTCATACAATCCACGCTTTGGAAAAGCAATGAAATACAAAAGTAACACAGAAATTATTCTAGAATGTTCGACAGCATGTCCATTCAGGACTTGGGGTCAAAATTTCAATTGCGTCTTTTGCAGAGTACAGTCCAATGATCCTTTAGGTTTAAGAGCTCATATGGCGTCTAGGCATGCAAATTTTGATATTCAATTAGTATTTAGTAGGAAGATACGTAAAGAATTCTTGAAAGTTGATATTACTGATCTTCAATGTAAGCTTTGTTTTATGAATATTGATACTTTGGACGATCTTATAGTGCATCTTAAAAACGATCATAAGCAGCCTATTAACGCTGACGTTCAACCTGGTGTCCTCCCTTTCAAACTTAACGACGGTTCTAGCTGGAAATGCGCAATATGCAAGATACAGTTTTCAGATTTTATTTCTTTAAAAAAACATACTTCCGAACATTATCAAAATTACGTTTGCGATACGTGCGGAGAGGGTTTTATCACAGAGTCAGCATTAAAAGCTCATACCAAGATACCACACGACAATAAATACAACTGCAGCCGATGTATTGCTACTTTTACAACTTTGGAAGAACGTAATATTCATATTAAAACACAGCATACTACACTGCCTTATATGTGCATGTATTGCAAAGAAAAACCAAGATTTGCTACTTGGGAACTCCGCAAAAGACATTTAATGGAATTTCACAACTATAAGCCGGGAGCTGAGATGTATGAATGCACAACTTGCCATATGACTTTTAAGACAAGATCTCAGAAATATCATCATAATGTTAAAGCACATCGGACGAAGAAAGAGACGGAATATAGTTATCCTTGTGGTAGTTGCTCTAGAGCATTCGCGTCCAAACTGTCATTGGATAAACATATCGCAAAAAAACATTTTCATATATGATAATCTCTAGATTTGAATACTTTTATTATTTTGAAATTAGAAATACTCATTGTATTTCTAATTTCAAAATAACTCATAAAATATGCATCTGTTTTTAGCATTTTGGCGGGCTTCCACTCCAAATAGACAATCCAAAATTACCTGGTTTTCAACTACTTTAAAAATCAACGTCTAGTACAATTATGAAATTTACCGTAATTAAAACGGCGATAATGGTAAAATCACCAAGAGTACCTACAAAAGGCAACAAAGTGTTCCGAAATGGTCTGAGATTCAGTGTCCGTTAAATATGTCTTATGTGTGCAGTACGTCTGAATGTGAAGACTATCCTATGTGTTCTTGGTATTAAGTGGTGATAGACCAGCCCTTTATAACGGTGGCTATACACAAGCGGGTCGGCACATTCAGTTTGGCAATATTTGCCGAATAACAAAGCCGAACCGAAGCAACTACTCATGTTCATCTTCGTTAAAAAGTTCCGATTGGGTAGTTTTTTCGGGGCGGCACATCATTCGATTCTACTCCCCGGCTGTGCCGATTAATGCCGACCCGTTGTCGTCCGCATGGTACATGTTTACTACCAAAGCCGGCTTTTGTCCCGAACGTTCATTCACATATATTCGATTTTACCGCTCGGCCTGTGCCGAATGATGCCGGTCCACTTATATTATAGACTTTAATAGGGCGCCTAAACGGGCCATTTTTTACGGCAATTTGTGGCGGCACTATTGGCAATTAATTGCTCGGCCAATAATGGCAATATGTCTGCAATTGTATGAAGCATGATTCAGTCTTCTAAACGGGATACACAACCCGGCAACAATAAAATAGAGAGCGACTGAAACAACAATAAAATTGGCGGGGCAACATTACGGAAAATCGATCGCTCGGCGAACGTCCGGCAACCATCAAATCAATATTGGAGAGTACTGCCATGTTGCCGGCCACAGCATTGCCGCCACAAATTGCCGTAAAAAATGGCCCGTTTAGACGCCCCTTAATATAAGCGCCAAACCGCTTGCCACGCGATTGACCAATTCGATCATTAATCATTACAAAGTACGTTGCAATAAAGAGAGCACCAGTGCCTAGCTCTGCTCTGATGAAGCGATGCAATAGGAGAACGGACTTTTAAATAAAATTATTTTTTAGGTTCTAGAGAAATTTAGATGTATGCGCTACATATGACGTCATTCGTTATATACCTGGACAGTGCTATCCCTTTCAATTAAAAAGCAAACATTGAGAAAAAAATGTATGGCACTCGGGGACTGCCGCGGTAAAGCTATTGCATAGCAATTTTTATCAACTTATGCAATTAAAAAATAAAAACATTTCGGAGCAGCTCGTCTCGATCCGTGCGAGCTTCGTACAGTCGTACCATCTACATATACGTTAAGCGAACGCTCGGCCGAGCTACATGGTAGGCAGAGTGGGGGTGGTAGGTTTTATTTTCGTTAAGGAATTTCTTGATTCGATCGCCGCGCTCAAAGCCCGCGATAAAAGCTATGCAATAGCTTGAAAACTTGTGCGGCCTTTGACAGGTATTGTCCACAAAGTAGCGTTGTCTCTTTCTAGAGAGTTGTCAATTCATTTATTTTTAAAATTTGATTTGACACATGGCTTCGAGGCGAACAGCTCGAATTCAAAATTAATTCATAGTGATTCATTTTTGTATTTGTTTTCAATAATTTTCTACAATTTTATAATTATTTATTCGACTAAATACTTATTTAATATGGTTTTTAAATTTTTTTAAAGCCTTGATAACTATGTTTTGCATTGCCGTGAGTTTTGAATGGTGATAATTAGGTAATGTATCTACCGATGTGTTTGTTAATACTTATATTAAAACCGTAGAAATCAACAACCCTTATATACCTACCTGCCTATTCCTTAAAATCACGTAGCGTGATGTTATATTTTCAATTCGGAGCCGTAGTTCTTGAGATTAGCGCGTTCAAACAAACAAACTCTTCAGCTTGATAATATTACTAGCTGTCCCGCACAACTTCGTCTGCGTAAATTTTACCCGTTTTTGCAACATTTCTCATTGCTGCTCCGTTCCTATTGGTCGTAGCGTAATGTTATATAGCCTATAACCTTCCTCGATAAATGGGCTATCCAACAGTGAAATAATTTTTCAATTCGTATCAGTAGTTCCTGAGATTACCGCGTTCAAACAAACTAACAAACTCTTCAGCTTTATAATATTAGTTGTCACATAATTTTGTCACAGAATGTTGTAGTGACATCTATATTTTTTTTTGACGCATTAGTTCATACTAAACACAAAAATACAATTTATGATATTATTTTTTTATACTAAAAAACACATTATTTTAACATTGAAAGGCAGTCCAAATACCCTAACCACACAGTATCTGAGTGTTTAGAGTCCCTCCTGTCTCCTATTCTATATACCTAGGTAATTACTTAAAAAAACTTCATCGGTTTTGAATAGATGGCATTGGCCAAATCGTTCTTAGAATCATTCTTCAAAATTGTATTTCTATTTGATAGTAGGTATTTTATGCATTGAATAGAAAAACTATCGGTAATACCGAGGGAGCAGGTAGAGGGAGAAATGGTGTCTATAATTTGCACAATTGTTGAAATAATTTTTAGTAGGTAGGTAGATATACAAATAGGACAAATATTGTGAGCAAGATTAAAATTAATACCTACCTTAATGCTTTCTGCGCGGTTGTTGGACGCGTACAACTTATATGTTGTCCTTTCTCTGTCTAACTTCATCATTTGTCAATAGGGATGTTGACTGTCAAGTCAAATCAGTCTCTTTTTATGAAATGTCAAAATGACAAGCTCTATAGAAATGTTTATGGAATAACAACCTATGACGTTACAAGTTCCTATCGTCAAATCATTACTTTTAGTATTCGTTTTCATGCTTTTAAAAAAACACTTATTTTCAGAGCATTTTAAATTACCTAATTAGTATAAAATAATTTACTTTTATTGTAGTCAACTACCCAATTGTCATGTCGACCTGTCTTCGTCGTCTCATTAGCACAATTTGTATCTGCCTGCTTAGAATATATGTCATCAATACCGAGACATGTCCATGATGGTGAGTCGAATTTTGCCTGCATAATGATACAATTAACGGCGAGTTAAGATTTGTCAAAAAACTGCCCTGGAGGTAATCATTGTAATTCCGAACGAAGTCGCGGGCACAGCTAGTTTTTAATAAGTCTGATTAAAATTATGCTCTCTGAATAAACTTTCATTGTTGTAAATAAACTTGTCATGTAAACTAACCGTAAACTGTATAGTCGTAAATTATAGTCATTGCAATTAAATTTACTTAATCGTCGGCTCAACATGTTATCGGATCGGGATGGCGTTGTAAATATAATGAGAGAATATAATTATTAAGTATTAGATATAGTGTGGCCATTAGTGCTGTGCACTCCCTGAGGTATGCACGGCGAGGTGGGGGGCGAAGAAAAAAGTGCATGAGTTCACATGAGGTCGATACATGTCGGACAGATCTTACGATATCAGTTTGCATTTCTAAGGCAAGACTTGTGGCGGGACGTTGCGTTGGTCGGAGGCTATCTATCTGTAATATATACTTACTTTGTTGATTAAAATGTAACCCAAATATACTCATATTTTATTAAAAATATGCAGGTGATAAATAAGAATTGAAAGTTATAATTCACAACAGGACTTGTTTTATTAAACATTTTTTATATTTACAAACAATTATATATTCTAACGAAAGTTATTCTGACATAGATTCTGTTTCAACTTCATCTTCCATTTCGTCATCATCTTCATCTTCCTCTTCGCCACCGGAACTTGAATCAGAGTCTTGCAAATTTATTATGAATGAATCGATAACATTATCGAACCTACTATCGCGACTCCAGTAATCATTTTCATTTTTCTGGACATGATCGTCGCATTTCTGCCATTTTTCCGCCGTGAATTCCGAAAACAATTTATCCAATAAGATTATCTTTTCGTCTAGAGAAGAATTAATATAGTTTTGGGCTATGTTGTTTTTAATATCAGCCCAGACCAACTCGATTGGATTTAAATCTGGATGGTACGGAGGTAAACGCAGAACAGTGTGTCCACTGGCTTTCAGGAGTTCGTCAATTCTATACACGGGTTCTTTTTGTGTATTTTTGATAAGAAGTAGCAGTTGAGCCTTTGACATGGTTCCTGAAAATTCTACATTATGGCGTAGCAACCAGTTCTGCATTTCACTTTTGAGGCTTGATATAGTTGGTTTCTTCTCAATCTGAACGCTGTGGTAAGACGCGTTGTCCATTACAACCACAGAATTCGGCAGCAACTTATCTTTTAACTTTTCATCTACCCACTTATAAAAAGTAGGTCCGCTCATATCTCCATGATAGTCACCGGTTCTAGCATCGGATTTGAATATAGTCAATGTATCATCCACTAAGCCATTTCGACACCCAGCGTGGAGTATTACTAGTCGCCGTCCTTTCCCAATATCAGCATGAATACCGGGTTCTGACGATGATTGCCAACATTTGCTGGCATGGTGACTGGCGTTGATGTATGTTTCATCAAGAAAATATATGTTTCGGTTTTCCGTTCTGTAATTTCTGATTTGTGTAAGATATTTTTTCCGCCACACTGTAATATTAGGCTGCTCTATAAGGAGATGTCTCTTTGATTTGCATTTTTTGTAACGGTAGCCCATTTTGTGTAAAAGCTGTCTTAAATATTCCCGTCCACAATTCAATATGCCATCCTGTCTCAAACTTGATAGTAACTTACGGACACTTGGTATTTTTTTTTCAACTTCGTAAAACTGATGAATTTTTCTTCTGATAACTCCAAGGTCAAAATCATCCACAACGTGTTTTTTCTTTAGAACTTTTGGTTTTTTTGGCGATTGAAATTTTAATTGGCTTGAATTTTCAATTGATAAATAGCCCGCAGAAATCACATTATGTACGGTTCTTTTGCTGTATCCCGTAGCCTCCGCAACGATTTTAGCAATATTCACGTCATTTTTAAATTCAAAGCTTTCTTTGTCTGCTTTTCTTTTCTTAAAATATTCAGCCACCTTAAAAATGACAGTCTTCATATCACGAGATAACGCACGACCCATCTTTGAATATTTATCTCGTGTGCGTCTGACATAGACAGTCCGATACAAATAACACTACCTGCCGTCACAAGCGTTGACGGCGCACTGACAGCGCAGCAGCCGATTCTAACCCCCCCGTCTCACCGCGCGCATACCTCAGGGAGTGCACAGCACTAATGGTCATACTATAGTACAGTACTAGATACTAGTGGAAAGATCTCATTAATTGAACTTGTTATATTTTATGTAAAATTAATTGAGGTATGGAATTCAATATTTTAAAATTTGAAAGAACAGGACTTGTAGATTCTTGTCCATCTTACTTGGAACTAAGAGGGCAAGAATCAACAAGTCCTTAATCAATGAAGTTTGATCAATATTAAATAAAACCTAGCAGCGCAAAATATAAAATGATGAATATGCAACGAATAAATAAAACACTCTTTTGCTATCGGCCAATCTCGAGACTAGGGAAAATATATATACCGTTAGGTCCATTTCACACGTTCGGTCGTTTGTACACCTTCCGGTTTCATTTCGATTTCAATTGGGCTCCGGGTACCTAAAGCAGTACAGTTGCAGTTAAGTTTCGATTAAAACGGCCATTTTCTTATTCTTGTAACTTTGGGATCGATCTCAAAAACGCTTGCACACCGTACTAGAATGTCGTTATTTAGCTCTCGAGACGCATACTTGACGCAAGCGTATTTGAGATCGATCCCAAAGTTACAAGAATACAGAAATGACTGTTTTAATCGAAACTTAACTGCAACTGCACTGCTTTAAATACGTGAATCGACCCCCTGGTCGCCAATTACCCGTCGGCGAATGTATGGCGACCGGACCGGACTGTCGCCGGAACGTGTGAACGCTACCATACACCGCCATACGCTTCGCGCCGGGTAGGTTCGAGATTACATAATGTAAAGGACCTTACTCGAATAGCTTACTTAAATACATCATTCATTTGTAACGCAATAGACATAAGTAGAGAAATTTGAAGTTCATTTGCATGGCTCGGATGACTGGTTCGTCCGTTTGATTCTTGCCCTGAATTTCAATTTTATCTTCTCATATATTTATGATTTACAAGTAGTTACATACGTAAATTACTGTATCTAGTTAGTACTTAAAACTACATTTGTAATTTATGAAGTAGTTTAATGTATTTTATAATATAAATATATGAATTATACGTAATATAATGCCATTAAAGAGATTATAGTTTATGATGATTTTCTTTCAACTACCCACATAAAAATAACAAATAGTCAACATTTGGGCAAAACCAATTAAGGAGTCTACAGTCGGATGTCGCAAAGAAAAGCAATTGCTTCTATAAATTCTAATTTAATAACGTTTTAAAGAAAAATGGCCTTCAGGGAAAAAAAAATATCAAGCACATCACCGAATACAAATTTCGCTGACTCATTCTTATGTGTTAATCTATATCTCTGGTGTTTTATAAGCTAAATCAACGTTTTATATACTAAAACCTTCCCAAATATGCAGTCGAATAGCGAAAACCATATTTAAATTGGATCACGAGCTTTCGAGAGCAGACATACATACATACATTATTACAAACATGGGTTAAACAGAGAACCATCATTCTTGAGGGCGGTTAAATGAAAAGTTACAATTACGAGTACAATTTAGATGATCATTACACAAGGTTTTAAAAAATATATAAACATAAAATATATCCTATAATGTGTACAAATCGCGAAAGTTTACGAACATTTAATATATTTAAAATCTAATGTAGACTTTTAACCCGATCACAAGAAAAATCAATTGTGTGTCACTATAATCAAGAACATTTTTATATCTACCGATAGACAGTAGATATAAAAAAAACTAGCATGTGCTACCTGAAGTCATTTATTGATTCTAACATTCAGGAGTTTGAAGTTATATTGGAATAAAGAAACAAATACATATAAACAATATACTGCTCTTTTTTGGGGCAGACGTGTAAAATTGGCTTCCTTTTTTTAATAAATAAAACGGAATTACAGAAGAAATAAGTGGAACAAGGAGAAATAACGAAGAAATCTGACGAGAACATTTTCTATTTTTAGGACAACAAGGACCCAGCAACAATGTTGAAACTGCAGTTGTTAAATTAGAAGCTTCTCTAGAAAAGTTTGCCAAGCCGAAATATACAAGAAGTGCTAGAGCTGAGGCAAGAATTATCACAAAGAAAAATGCTACCGCAATACTTCAATGCTGGTCCCTTTGTCCTTTTAGATGGAAGAAAAATAGATTCAAATGTGCTTATTGTGAAGACAACTTCACAGAATGCTCAGAACTTAGAGATCATGTCAGAATATGTTCCACTCAACATAGCATCAAAGATATTTACAGCAAATACAAAGAAATGCCTTTGATAAACGTTGACATTACAGAAGCAATATGCTGTTTTTGTTCTATGCCTTTCACAGAAGTTACTGAAATGAGAAAACACGCTATCCAACACGGGTTTGATATAGATCCGAACCATCCTGACGGTGTTTTGCCGTTTTCTTTAGATAAACAGTCCTGGAGCTGTATCATTTGCGCCGAAAAGTTCAACAATTTTTTGAAGCTTTATGAACACATGAATGTTCACTACCAACACTACATTTGTGCTACTTGTGGCAAAGGCTACATGACAGCACCTAGATTAAGGAAGCATTCAGAAGTCCATATATCTGGATCATTCCCTTGCAATGAATGTGGAAGAATATTCATTATGAGAGCGGCCAGAGATTCGCATAAAGCGTCCGTACACGCTAAAGGTCCTAGATACGAATGCCCTCATTGTAACATGCGTTTTGATGGTTATTATAACAGAATGGAACATATGAAAAACGCACACAGCGAACGGGAAGTTTTATACAAATGCTCGCACTGTGAAATGTCTTTTAAGACAAGTGGAAAGAGAGCAATTCACGTTCGATCAGTACATTTTCCTCCACAGTTAGATTTTGGGTGCAATTATTGCGAATGGCAGTTCAAGACTAATTACGAGTTGAAAAGGCATATGGTGAGGCATACAGGGGAGAAAAATTTCCATTGTTCGATTTGTGGGAAGTCTTTTCCAAGAAACCGGGCATTAACTACCCACTTAAAGACTCATCAAGATATGAATTGCAAATGGCGTAATTCTGTGTACAAGCAAAGAGTTCATAGGGTATCGCAATTTAAAAGTCATCCAGATTTGACTGATTTAGTTCCTAGTGATGATGTGAAGATGTTAATGTAAAGTGCTCTTGCCAGTATTATTTTTTAATAAATATTTTTTGTCTAATGTTTTTGTTTCTTTTGGAATTCATACACTAAAGGAATACCGCACAAGAATATACAATAAGTAATCATTTAAATCAGAACATGAAGTCTAGAGATTTTATTATAACGACTGACGGCGATAGCAACACAGGGCATCGATGTCGCCTATTTTGAGTTTTCCATTATAATTTGCTATTATAATGACAGCATAGGCAGGCCATGTAACACTTACCTACCTACTGGCTGCTATTGACGTATCAACTTGATTTTTAATACAATTCCGTAAGGAAATGAACAAAAGCAGGACCTTTGTTCTCCCGGTGATTTTGCTACGGTTCCAGATCCTCTGACTAAATTAGACAATTACAGACTAATCAATTTGAATGCATGTATTTAAGGGGATGGTCAACACAGCGGCAATAACTCATTGTAGTGTTTCTTTCTAGGTTCCCCTAATGTTGCGGAGGGGATAGGCGTTAGGCGAGTTAGAAAGTTAAAGGAGATTGTGTGCGATCGACAGATGCGCAGACGTCGAAAGGCAAACAACGAGCTGCCGGAAGAGTCCGAAAATAGAATAGCTAAGACAATGATGCGGAGGAACGCTATCATCCTTCTAGAATGCTCGACGGCTTGGGCTTTTAGATGGTTTCATAACGCTTTCTATTGCTCCTACTGCGATAACAAGAAATTTGTGGATATACCACTCCTAAGAGCACACGTAAAAGCTAATCATCTGGATGAAATGCCAACGAAAAAGATATTTTCGAAAGTAACAGAAAATAATATGATCAAAGTAGAGGTTACGGAATTGAGTTGTAGGTTATGTAACAGACTTCTTAACGGTATTGACTCTTTGAAAGACCATTTATTGATTCACGGGAAGACACTTAACGTCAATTACAGTGACGGTGTTCTACCTTTCAGATTGGATGAAAATGGCTACACTTGTCAAATTTGTTTTACTGACTTTGTAAGCTTTACTAGAATGAATGAGCATATGAACACACATTACCAGAACTATATCTGTGACTCTTGTGGTAAAACTTATGCATCTATGTCTCGGTTTCGGAAACATGTGCAATCTCATGAGAAAGGAAACTTCCCTTGTCGGAAATGTGATGAAGTATTTGAGACTCGAAACGCTAGGATCCATCATATAACCAAAGAACATAAACAACGCAAATATGCATGTCCACGTTGCCCAGAACTCTTCACTGCATACTCCCAAAGAGTTAAGCATTTAGTAAACGTACACGGACAAAAGGATAAAGAATATCATTGCAGCATTTGCAATAAATACTTCTCGACACGCCCTGAATATGCTAACCATGTTCGTATCACGCATGGAAATAAAAATCATGAGTGTGAAAAGTGTACTGCTAAATTTGTCACTAAATCGAAATTGGTGAGACATATGAAAGTTCACAAAGTATGACTGATGCAGTTGTTGGTAAAATTATATTTGTGGTTAGCATAAAACCAAAAGTTACTACAACAAAGACCACGTCTTCTGAAAAAGAGCTGTATCGATAAAAGTGCCTTAAACTACTTAGTTATGTATTCGTTTTTAAGAGTTAGATGTTAGAACTAGCCAACTAGGTATCATTCATCAGTTATGAATGCTTCATAACTTAAAACCTGAGTTCATCAGAGTTTGATTTAATATAAAGCATGGTTTTCTGAATCTTCAAACACACACAAAGCTACTGTCCGGCGGACACAAGACTGATTTGACTGAAACGCTAGTTAAAATTAACGCTGGTTGTAATTGTTCAAAACTGGATAGTTTATTGCCTGATAATAATTGACGATATATCTGGCTACTTGAACAACTTCATGTTTATTCAGGTTGCATGAGAGGATTCTCTGATCGCCAATAACTTAACGAACACTTAAATTTCGAGAATCTGAACTGGATAAATGCCCAAAATGCAATTGTATCTTCTCAAATGAAGAATATAACATACACACTATTTCGTTGTTTCAACGAAATCAACCAAGTAGCTCGCGTGACGTCACAATATTACTCGTTATGCGGCCCGCTTACACCATACTGTGTCACTTAATTATTGCTATGGGATGTTCCGTAATCACTTGCGAAAAATGGGCACGTGACTGTGATTCATTGAAGGAATGTTATATTTTTAGTGTAATGAACGGTTTCAATCTTATAAATAAGCGCATAAGCTAAAAGTTGAATATAGAGGCAAGATGTGTTCTGCTGTGCTTAGTTAGGTTAAATAAAGTTTACGCATGAAGTGACCAGAACGGTTATCAAGAATTAAAGCGTTAATGTTGGGAAATAAAAGTTTTGTTTAATTTGATTTAAACTAATAATAAGTATATATATATATTCGTTCAGGATTATATATCTCTGTTTCGGTCTCAAAAGTAACTCATTATATGGAATTTTCTTTTCTTATTCCGAGTGGGGCTTAAATTCTAAGTTCTTCATATTATTTTATATTTGTGGCGGTCTCTCTCAAGTATTCTTACAATAATTTCACAAAACCACAAACATTTAATTTAACAATCAAGTAAATTAACTGAATAATAATAACCTCGCTTCATAGTGATTATTTTCTTTTTGTTTTTAGGGTCCGTCGAACACAGACTTAAATGGCGGCCGAAGCGCAGATATAACGATCACAGAGATAACGCTGCTATTATACTTGAATATTCCAACGCTTGCCCCTTTAGGTGGAAGAGGGGAGCATTCACTTGCGCCTACTGTCCCCTCTCCTTCGGCGATTTTACAGGCATTAGAGACCACGTAATCGATCATCCAAATAGAGTAGAAGCCATGCGCCTAGCCCGGACCTTTGCGAATCTCAAAGTCGAAATCACTGGTCTAAAATGCGAATTGTGCCTTGAACCAATTAAAGATTTAGACATTCTTATTGATCACTTAATATCAGTCCACAATAAGTCCGTTAATAAGGATTTAGGGTTAGGAGCGACACCTTTCTTGTTATCCGGGCGTGAATACAATTGTACATTATGCGATGAAAGTTTCGAACTTTTTACTAAACTAAACACTCATTTGAATAAACACTATCCGAATAGTATATGCTTTTTATGCGGCAAAGCGTTTTCTACTGTTCATAGACTTAAAGCGCATCTTGTTATCCACGAATCTGGCGAAGCGGCCCAGTACAAATGTACTCGATGTGCAGAAATTTTCACAACAAAAGCTTTACGAAATAGTCATGTAGTATCTGCTCATGGCAAGGAGTTTAGGTACAGATGTCCTTATTGCAACGATTGTTTTAAAAACTATGGTGATAGAGGAAAGCATTTGAAAGAGTCTCATGGGAAGAATATTGAGTACCCTTGCAATTTGTGTCCGGCAGTTTTCGCTATGTGTAATCAAAGGACGAAACATATACAACAAGTGCATATAAGGCATAAGGCGTTTACGTGTGACTTTTGCTCTTACAAATTTGTAACTGCTGCCCAATTGAGGAACCATATGGTTAAGCACGGAGGGGAGAGGAAATTTCAGTGTCAGGTGTGCAAGAAATCCTACGCTAGAGCGAAAACTTTGAGAGAACATATGCGTATACATAATAATGATAAGAGATTTGTTTGCGAGTATTGTAATAATGCGTATGTCCAAAAATGTAGTTTACAAAGCCATATGAGGACACACCATCCTAATGCAGAACCTTTGAAGAAAATCAAGTTATATCACATGTATTAGTTTATTTGAATAAAGTTTTTATATTCACTAAGTTGTTTCCTTTTGCAAAATGCTAACGATGCGACGTCCTTGCTTCATATGAGATACAACATATTGTATGTTACATAAAATGACAATAATCCTTACCCAATATGTACTAGGATTCAATACACTTCTCTGGGAGAGAACACGGTCGTAACAGGGTCCCTGTTTGATTTAAACGTAGGTTAATTGTATTATTGGTTATTAGTTAATGGTACTGAGCTAATAATATTAATAACAAGAAATATCTCTAGCTCTGCTCTGTATTACACAATAGACAAAATGTCGCCAGCCTAATAATTTCTATCGTATAAAACAATTTAGTAATGTTTGGGAAAGTGTTTAGATAATGTCTTTTATTCGAGAGTTTTTATACAACACTCCTCTTTATTTTGACTGTACCTACGTCATGAAACAGCAAAATTATACTATATCAAAGTGTTCTCATATCAAATAAATTTAGGTAATATTATAACTTTAGTTATAGCACGAATTATTTAAAGGATATCGAAATAAATGGAAAATGGCGACCCTATATCGGAATTTTCTATTTTTAGGAAGAAAACCAATTATGGAGAAAGTGAAAGAAACTATCATAAAGCAGGAAGTGGAATCAGATACAGAGAATAACAGGGTGTCCAGAGAAGGCTGCGAGAGACGGGCCATCTTCAGAAATAACATAGCTATCATCATGGAATCATGTACAGCCTACCCTTTTAAATATAGAAAGGGTACTTACCTATGCTTCTTTTGCAAAAGTACCTTCCTTGAACCTGAAAAATTAAGAGAACACAATCATATACATCACGCAGAAATGAAAGAACTATTAAAACCCAGAAAATATGAGCCTTTGAAAATGGATTTTGCAACGACTATTTGCAAAATGTGTGGGATTGAAATAGAAGATTACGCGATGCTAAAAATCCACCTAACAGTTGAACACGGAAAGATTATTGATTGCACTTATGGTGACAGTGTATTGCCCTATAAGCTGAACAAGGAAGAACATAGCTGTCAAATTTGTGGAAAGACATACGAAATGTTTCTTAGCTTACACAAACACATGAATGATCATTATGAGCATTTTATATGTGAAACTTGTGGGAAGAGATTTGCGACATCACAGAGAATGGTCAATCACGCTAGAACGCACGAAAGAGGAGATTTCCCTTGCAAAAGATGTACAGAAACATTTCCTTCTTACAATTCTCTTTACGCACACAACGCAAAAGTGCATAGATCTAATAAGAGATACAAATGCCCTATTTGCGATGAGAAATTTGCATCTTACAAACACAGACTCAAACATTTGAATACGATTCATGGTGAAAAGACTGCTGTGTTCCCTTGTCCATCTTGTCCGAAAGTTTTTGATCTCTGTAGTAGAAGGACTGCTCATATACGTTTTCAACATCTCCAAGAGAGGAACCATGTCTGTTCTATATGCGGCATGGCATTTTTCACCAACTATGAATTGCAGGAGCATTCTGTCAAGCATGGTGGTGAACGGATATATCAATGTGATGTTTGTAAGAAGTCATATGCAAGATTAAAGACGTTGAGAGAGCATATGAGGATTCATAATGACGATAGGAGGTTTATTTGCCCTGTTTGCGGACAGTCTTTTATTCAGAATTGCAGTTTAAAACAACATATGCGAGTACATCATCCTGCGTCGTTGAAAGACATATTTTAGTGGAATAAAAGTTACGAGTATAATAATTCGTTTTATCTATTCAGGCTTAACTGCTAACAATACAGCGTAAATAGGGGTACAACAAAATTTGAATAAATAAAGAACGAAAATATTAAAACTTGAAATATCACATTTTTAATTTACCACACCGTGATAATATCAAAAAAGACGTGAACCGAAACTCATATATATCTACTTATAAATTAGAATTTTAATGATATCCTTTCCACAATGGATGAACATAAAAAATCAAAACGCTATTTAAAAATAATAGCATAATCAATAAGGCATGTTTGGGTAACAACGGTGAAGATGATGCATGTGGCACTAATAAAAGAACATAACATGCTCATTTCTCATTTTTAGGTGACGGCCCCTCACCTGACATCGATTACCCTAAAGAGAATAACGCTGAAACGGCCCAGTTTGCAGAAAGAACGAAAAATTTCACAGACGACGATATTAAAATTAGGAAACGTCATGCGATCATTCTTCTGGAATGTTCTAACATTTGCCCCTTTAGATGGATGAAAAATCTTTACATTTGCTTTTATTGCGATCAGCAGTTCTCAGATCCAATGAAACTGAGACTACATTATATAGAGCATAAGTCTTTAAAAAGTTCTCAAGTCAAAAACGCTTTATCGAAGCTGAGAAAATATGAATTAGTGAAAGTAGATGTCACAGATGTCAGCTGCAAACTCTGTGATGAAACAATCCTTGATTTCCCATCTTTAAAATGGCATTTACTAAACAAACATAAAAAGAATTTAGACCCCAAATCCGCGGATGGAGTGTTACCATTCAAAGTAACCTTAGATGAATTCCAATGCGTGTTGTGTGTAGAAAAATACGCGGAATTTAAATCTTTAAACCAACATATGAATGTGCATTTCCAGAATTTTATTTGTGAACAGTGTGGTACTGGTTTCGTCACTCCTGAGCGTTTGAGGACTCACGCCTTTTCACATGAAACTGGTTGCTTTCCGTGTGACAGTTGTGACAAAATTTTCCGTTCGACTAACGCTAAGAATGAACACTATGCCACTGTACACATGAAAGTGAAGCGTCACAGGTGTCCTCAATGCCCGGAAACGTTCAGGAACTACTTCCAGCGAAACAAACATATTTCTTCGATCCACGGTGTTAAGTTAAAAGAGTTTAAATGTACAATGTGTCCAAAAGTCTTTACACTAAGTGGAAAACTCGGTGTTCATGTTAGGACTGTACATTTGAAGATGAAAAGACACTCGTGTGATGTCTGCGAATGGAAATTTTATTCGAAATCTGAGTTAAAGGAACATATGATTAGACATGGTGGGGAAAGGAAGTTTCAGTGCGGTGTTTGTAAAAAGGCGTATGCTAGAAAACATACGTTAAGAGAGCATATGAGAATACACGATAATGATAGACGCTTTATTTGTGCGACGTGTGGGACATCTTTTGTCCAGAAATGTAGCTTGAAACATCATGCTAAGATACATCATCCGAGTTTAGGACAAAGTAAAATTGATGCGTTTATATCATGAAATATAATTATTTTTTTAGTATCTATGTTTTTACCGTAAAAAAACCTTGAAATGTTTGCTTTAACCCATAAGAATTGAAGCAAATTTTCAATGCAAGTAAATATATGTTTTCCCAGTAGCTTAATTAAATAAATTACGTACATACTGGAAAAACATATTTTTAACCGATTTTAGAAAAAGAGGAGGTTCTCTTCTCACTCTTCTTCGTTTATTGTTTGAATTTAATGTCATGCAAATATTTACTTAGATTTATGTCTTTGCTTTGATTTCACAATTCTTTACAAGATTTTATTTATACAATTTTACAAACAAACCTTCCGATTTTAAACTTTTAATTATTAGTTTACACGAAATGGTGTAATATTACCAAGAACTGAATAAAATGTGATTTAATTGAAACTGTTTTTATTTTTTATCTACAATAACAAGCGAATGTGCACCCAGGGATAAGGTACGCTAATCAACACTTAAGCACATTATTTATGTGCATGAAGATAAAGGCGAATACATTTTTATTTCTGTTTTCTAGGAACCAACTCGCCCATACCTGAAACGAAGCGAAGAATAGTGCCGTTATTTCAAGTAGCGTACGACCGAAGCCTATGTAGACCACTCGGGACTTTAGTGAACTTCAGTGCCCTAAAAAAGACTTTCAAAACGGTTATAAAAGACCTAACGCCGTCCCGAAGTCCGTCGCCTGTATACATGCCGAGATCTCCATCACTTTTAGTTGAAAGACCCAAATCCGTTGGCACTGTCCAGCCTAAAGCAAAGAAAAATCCAGATATAAGACAAAACGCTTTGGCTGTCTTTGAATTCTCAACTATATACCCCTTTGTTTACGGAAACAATAAATTCAAATGTTTTGTTTGTTCCCAACCGTTTTTAGATCTTCATTTGTTGAAAGAACATATGCGCGACACTCATACGTTTGCCCCTCTTAAAAGATTAGTCAATAACCGAAGAGAAAACGTTTTAAAAGTTGATGTCAGTGATATAACCTGCAAAATATGTCCTGAGAAACCAGCTGATTTAGTCGGACTGAAGCGTCACCTCAAGGAAATTCACGATAAACCTATAAACTTGAATCTTCAAGACAATTTAATACCTTTCAAATTAGAAATGGTAGATGGGTCTTATAGGTGCGTTATTTGCGAACAGACATTTATAAAAGTACGTATATTAGTCATCCATATGAGCGTTCATTTCAATAACTACAGCTGCGAAATTTGTGGCTCAGGATTCATGACTCTGCGGCTTATGAAAAAGCATCTGGAGGTCCACGAAACGGGAAATTATCCTTGCGACCGTTGCAACAAAGTTTTCAGTACTTCATACAAAAGGACATTACATGTACGAGGTGTACATCTTAAACAGTATCCCAGAAGATGTCCAATATGTCCAGAAAGGTTTAATTCAAACTATAAACGGACAATCCATTTGCAAGACGTCCATAATCAGTCCACAAGGGTACATAAATGTGAAACTTGTGGTCGTGGCTTCAATTTAAAATATCATTTGATTTGTCATACGAGATCTGTGCATTTGCAAGAGAGGAATCAGCAGTGCGAAGTATGTCAGCAAAGGTTTTGTAATAAGGAGTCATTGAAACGTCACATGGTCATACATACTGGTGAGAAAAATCATAAATGTGATGTCTGTGGAATGGCATTTTTGCGGAGAAAGAATCTGAAGGACCATTTGCGGTTGCATAATATAGAATGATGAGAATTCCTTCAAAGAATATGTTAAGCCTTACAGTAGGATATGCGAGTAATTTGCAAGGTTACAGCTTTCATATGAGTGTACCAAGCTTGATGAGTTTAGCACGAAACTTTTTTGCTTGAAATATTTCTGTTTTAAAAATTAATATAAACTTGACGAACCATAAGAAATCATAATTATTTTACAACGATTTATTATATTTAATGTTTCCTTGGCTGAATTATAAAAAAAAATCGGTTTATTGTATGTACGGATGATTAAATAACGATTAAAAAAAATATATATATTGCATGTAAGATGATAATTTAATAATAAAACTGTGAAAATATATCTCTTTTTATGTCACGTGTCATCCTCATTCGTTACACTTGATAAATTAACTAACAAGTGGTATCTAACTAGCCGGGTCAACATTCACAAAAAAGTTTCGTGCTAAACTCATCAAGCTTGGTACAGCTTGATGAGTTTAGCACGAAACTTTTTTGCTTGAAATATTTCTGTTTTAAAAATTAATATAAACTTGACGAACCATAAGAAATCATAATTATTTTACAACGATTTATTATATTTAATGTTTCCTTGACTGAATTATAAAAAAAAAATCGGTTTATTGTATGTACGGATGATTAAATAACGATTAAAAAAAATATATATATTGCATGTAAGATGATAATTTAATAATAAAACTGTGAAAATATATCTCTTTTTATGTCACGTGTCATCCTCATTCGTTACACTTGATAAATTAACTAACAAGTGGTATCTAACTAGCCGGGTCAACATTAAGCACGGCACGTTCGCGCGGCGCCCTCGATGTTTGGCTTGCGAGCGTGGCCTCGAGGCAGGCCGAGCCATCAGAAGCCTAGGGAAAATCAAAATAGACAGTTGTGTAATAAACAATGATTTTAAAATTAATGTTACTGTGGAACATACGTAAATACAAACATACACAGTAAACTAACTATAAAGTAGGGAAGCGAGAGCGCACTTTCTGTGATTTGTTAAATATTAGTTTACTCTTTGCGGTGCAGGGGAACATTATACAAGAAAACTCAACTGCCAGAATGATGAACTAATACGGAGTGTGTGGTAGATAAGGGTAGATCATACAACACAAGATTACACTTATTACAATTTATTACTTAAATAACAAGTAGGCATTTTTTTCATAACAATCTACAACCTGCTTTTAACTTGATTCACAGCGTATAGTTGCTTCTCTTAGGATCGTAATTACGAAGAAGTCAAGCCTTCGTCTTAATTAAAGGGCATTAGAGGGCGGTGTCACGTCACGTAGTCGTAATCTAAAGTCGGACTACAAAAATGATGTCAAATAAAACAATGCCCCATGGAGGGAAAGTACCCTAAATATTTGAGTTAGCTGATTTTACTCAAAGGCATTACCAAAAAACAACTGCATCCAAACATTTACTGAAAGTGACTTGCCAGAGCTGGGCTTGAACCTGCGTTGAACCTTAGTTGCTGAAGACCATTTTAAGATTTAGTGAGCCGTTTGTGAAATATTACTGCAAATTTTTGTTAAAGTCAAGCCCCCCCCCTGCCAGGTTGATGTTGGGTATGTGAAAAAATTCATAGTAGGTATCTATAGTAAAATTAAAAAGAAAACTATCACAGCTACGTAGGCTTTACAAGTTCACGAGTAACAGCTGATCAAATGAGAAGTAACAAAATTTTCGAACAATTTCCATTGACAATTATTATTAAGTACGTATAAAATTGAAACTAGAACAAAAACAACAGAAATCCGACTTCTTAAGCCGCATTATTCGAATGGGCGGGGGGAGGGGACTACGGAACCCTACGTTGTGCATGGCCCGACATGCACTGAACCGGTTTTTTAATTATTAATCCCACCTATTACTTTATTCTTATGCAAAGTGATATGCAAATTATTTATGATTTGTACATAGATATTATACTTAAGTAGGTACTGTCGTGGATGTATCGAGTAATCGAACATCTCACATCAAACCGCAATGATAGTTATGAACTGTTTGCAGTGGCGGACCCAGGATTGTCAATTAGGGGGACTTGGATTGTCGTTTGAATTAGGGGGTCTTGAACCAGAAAAGGCCGTAGTTGCACCACTAACACGAATCGAATGCCCTAATATACAGAATTTGTTGTTCCAACAACAAATTCTGTATGTTCTATATTCCCTGACACTTTGGAGTATAGGTTTTAGTTCTCAAGAAGAGAACTCAGATGATTCCTCCCCCCTGCATCCGCCGCTAACTGTTTGCTTTGACGTTCTTTATACGGGTCGGGTAGCCCATTTATCGAGGAAGGCCATAGGCTATATAACATCACGCTACGACCAATAGGAGCGGCCGCAGCAATGAAAAATGTTGCAAAAACAGGGACAATTGACGCATACGAAGTTGCCGGGACAGCTAGTTTTGAATAAAAGGAAAAGTAACAAAAAAGCAATTGGAAAAGGAAAATCGTCAGAAGTCGCATTTAACGAATTATTGTAAAATTATTTATTTAAGCTACAAACTGTCTTGATGTGAATATACAATTATTAAAAGAAAGTTGTCTTTTGATTTCTCATAATGAAATTACGATCCTGTTCTTCGGGCCTGGTACCAGCTCTAGGACCAAGGCCATATTACACAGTACCCACTGACTACTGTTGTCAAACTATTATAACTCGTTTTAAATTTGAGTATTACCTTAACTTCTTTAAATTTTAGACGCAATGTTTATTAGAGAGATTTATTCCTTATGATTGACCCTTTAAATCTGTATTAAAAAACACGTGTTTCGATTCCCGGCTCTGTCTTAATAGCTTTCATACAATATTCCATGTTCTTAAACTTTATGATAAATGGTCACCCATCTAAGGATTTCACCTCGATGGTGTTGCTTAACCTCATTGTCATCGGGTCTTTAAATAAGTGTCTGGAAATTTTTGAATGCAGTTATTTTTATTTTAAAAAAATATAACAATGTTACTTTTCAAATTTCGCTAACTCAAATATTTGGGGTAGGTACTTTCCCTCCATGAGGCATTGGTTTGGTCCACCCTGTATAGTCACTGGCTTAAGTAGGTTACTTATATCTATAGGTTCAGTCCGAGAGTGTGGGGCGTGATCGGCTAGTTTTTTTTTTTTAAGACGCCTTCCGTATTAGGGTACAAGCCCTGTGTCGCGGGGGACTTTAAAAACATACAAGTCACGGACAAAAAGTACACAAAGACTCGGAACAACAATTTGTGGATTACACAAAGTGGTGTCCCGTGTGGGAATCGAACCCACGACCTCTTGCGTAGCAGTCGAACACACTCCCAACGCGCCACAGAGGTGGTCAGATATTATACACTAGGCCATTTAGCGTATAATATTTCTAAGTAGATATGGTATGTGTTGTTAAATTACAAAAGTTACTACCATACACAATAAACAATTGTACTCATAACACACAGACTATCCTGATCTACGACTTATGGTACAATATTGATGGCTGTATCGATAAAGGGGAATCTTGCACGATGTTTTTATAACTGTAACTGCATAATATTTATAGTAATTGTCTTAATGTGTAAACGCAGCGACTCTATGTATTGTGCACTTGTTGTACTAACGCTTCACTGCTTTATTTCTGTTATTCTTTTGGACCATCTTCCTATTTAGTATATGAAAAATCTAGTAGTCTGTATCTTTCTATTACATACTTTCTTCTCAAACTCATCGTGATGCAAGAAAATACATCATACATTTTTTCTTCTAGGTATCATTCAAGCATCAAATTCCTCAATGACAATGAAAACTGAAGACGGAGAAGAAATAAAACTTACTATACTTAAACACCCTATTTCTTTAGATAACTTAATGTTTGAGGAAGAAAAGAAAGATACTAATAATAAAATAATAATCAAAAAGAAACTTGGGAAAGTCCATAAGATAAATAACGATTGTGATAAGAAATTCATCAAAAAATTCAACGTAAATCAAGATTTGAAAGTTGGAAAGTTATCTTTACTGAAAGAGCCTTTGTCTTTAGATAATATTGATTGGAAGAATGAACGCGATGAGGTTCAAAGTTCGGTTACATTTAACGTGAAGACTGTGCAAGAATTTTTATGTAGTCCTCCTAAAAGGAGAACAAAATTCGACGAATCCCAATCTTGGAAACAAAATGCTTTGGTCATCTTCGAATTTTCATTCGTATATCCATTCATTCATGCTGGCAATAAGTACAAATGTTTTATTTGCTCGAAGCCTTTCTTAGATGCTAGTCAACTAAATGGTCACACAGTAAATGAACACAGTATTAAAGAAATGAGAAGGGAACTAAATAACAGAGTCCGAGACACAAACTTGAAAGTAGACGTCACTTATTTACAATGCAGAATATGTTTGCAAACATTATCAAACTTACAAAGTTTAAAAGTACATTTAAAAGATGACCATAACAAAAAGATCGACCCAGATTTACAAGACAATATCATCCCATTCAAATTAGGAGGCGAAAATTTTGATTGTCAGATTTGTGGTGAACGATATTTTAAACTTAGACTTCTTATAATACATATGAGTAAACATTTTAATAATTACAGCTGTGAAATTTGCGGAGCCGTTTTCATATCACTTACTTTACTAAAAAGACATTTACAAATACATGAATCTGGTAGTTTCCCTTGCGATAAATGTGATAAGATATTCAGTAATGCTGCTAAAAGGACATTGCATACACGAGGAGTTCATCTAAAACAGTTTCCACGAAGATGTCCCATATGTCCGGAAAGGTTTAACTCAAATTATCAAAGAACTAAGCATTTGCGTGTAATTCATAATCAAACGAATGGTTTATTTAGATGTGATACTTGTGGACGAGAATACGACTTGAAATATCACTTGCTAATACATATAAGATCTGTTCATTTACAAGAAAGGAATCAAGAGTGCCCTGTGTGCCACGCAAGATTTTTTTCCAAGTACTGTCTCTCAAGACATATGATCATACATTCAGGGGAAAAGAATTTCAAATGTGAGGTGTGTGGGAAAGCATATGCAAGAAGAAAGAACTTGAGAGAACATTCTCGATCTCACGAAGTTGGCGTGTGTTCGATTTGTGGTGAAAACTATGGCGATCAAAATAATTTAATCGTCCATGTAAACAACGTTCATGGAGTTATGTAAAGTTTACTTGTGGTATTAATAAATTATATACTCGATTATAACTAACTGCTTAAATTTAAATCTTTAAAGCCCATATTTTTTTGTAGATACTCAAATAGAGACCTCTAGGTGTGTATATTTAGATTATATCAGCAGTTGCCCAAAAGAAGCCATTTAAAAAAAGGCCTAATTTTATTTTCCCAGGAATAATGGCGACAGACCGACCGGGACCAAGAACGAGTATCTGGCAAATGACAATAGCTGAGAGACTAAACGCTGCTAGCTTCCTAGAATATACCACAGTGAGACCGTTCTTTTACCAGCAAGCAAATTTCAAATGCTTTTATTGCAATGACGTCTTTCCCGAAGTACATTCAGTTTTACAACACACCGCTTTTCACCAAACACCAGATAGATGCTGCTTACTTAAACAGTATTTAAGGAAAGGAAAAAGAGTAATTAAGGTTGATATTTCTGGTCTAAAATGCAGGATTTGTGAACAAAAGTATTCAGATCTCGATGATATTAGGAAGCATTTATCTACTGCTCATAAAAAGGAGTTCAATTCAGCTGGCAATGGACTTATGGCGTATGATTTAAGCATGAACAACGGCCAATTATCCTGTCATAAGTGTTCAAAAACGTTTAACTCGTTCTTCCTTTTGAACAGGCACATGAATGTACATTTTAGCGTGGTCTGCGAAACTTGTGGCTTAGGTTTCATGTCACACCAACGGCTTATAAACCACAGGATTGTTCACCAAAACGGGGTCCATAAATGCGATAAATGTCAAGAGGTCTTCCCAACAAAACTCAAACTTCGATACCATTTATTCAAGAAACATGAAGTCACTAACGCTAAGAAAGTAAAACCATTAAAATGCCCTCACTGTTTAGAACGTTTTGCGGAGCATTATAGGAAGATGACGCATTTGAAAGAAGTCCACGGAATCTCGTTTACTTTTGAATGCCCAACTTGCAAAGCGGTGTTACCCACTAGAAGAGCGTTGACTGAACATACAACAAAGTTACACACCCAGAAAATCCAGTGTAAAATCTGCGGAAAATGTTTTGGTACAAAGTCTTTATTAAAAATGCATTCTAGAGGACATACAGGGGAGAGAAATTTCTTCTGTGCGATTTGTCAGAAGGCCTATATGCATGAAAGAACTTTGAGACAACATATGAGAGTCCACGGGCCTGTCTGGAAATTCACTTGCTCCGAATGTGGCAATGGGTTTCATAATAGAAACGATTATAATAAGCATATGAAACAGTGGCATCCACAGTGGCAGTTCAAAACTATTGTCAAGAATTTTGGCAATGATCTTATTAATTAAAAATGTGGCAGCTAAATCGGTGTCATTCAAAGCACCCAATTAACTAGCCAGGCCAAGTAAGCGGGAGATATTGTAACGCACAAACACAGGTGCAATTTATTCCTACACTCTCATAGCTCGATTGGACGAAAATCTGACACGACCGAAAAGAGGAGGGGTACGGAAGTGATGGCTTAATGTGCTCTCCAAGGCATGAAAGTGTAATGATTTTTGAAAACGGCTACTCATCTATACATCACATCTGAAAATCTGATGTCGGGCTTAGACGCCACTAATGAACACCTACAAATACAAACATACATTATGTATGCATTGAAGTCACATGAATCAATGTGAACCGCATATCGATGCTTCTTACGCACATATTGTCAAAATTAGTAATTAAGAATTATATACTAAACTATAAGTTAAAAATCTAGTCAATTAGCTTAGGCTTTTTTATAATTTTTATACATAAAATGTGATTGAATACTTTCTGCTCATAAATTTATGTTAATCGTGAAATTTTGGCATAACATTGTCGGCATTTTACACTTTGCGTTTGTATAAAAATACTTTTGAAACTAGATAATTGTTTAATCATTATAATTATTGTGCAGTTAGTGGTTATGGTGAACAATATACACGTAAAGGGGCGTCTAAACGGGCAATTTTTTTACGGCAATTGGTGGCGGAACTATTGGCAACTAATTGCTCAGTCAATAATGGCAATATGTCTACAATTGTATGGCGCATGATCCAGTCTTCTAAACGGGCTATACAACCCGGCAACAATAAAAGAGAGGGCGACTGAAACAACAACAAAATTGGCGGGGCAACATTGCGAAAAATAGATCGCTCAGCGATCGTCCGGCAACCATCAAATCAATATTGGAGAGTACTGCCATGATGCCGGCCACAGCATTGCCGCCACAAATTGCTGTAGTAAATGGCCCGTTTAGACGCCCCTTAACACAGGCATAAATTGCTGAAAAAGAAAAAATAAGAAGGAAATGTTACCATACATAAAATATTGTAAAAGGGTATTTTAGTAAAGCAATGATCATGTATTACTTATTCCTAATTATTATAGCATTTAATTAAGGTTGAAAGTGCAAATAGACAGTATTTTACCACGATGACTTACTTTTATTAACTGGAACATTTTTAATCTACACTTTATATAAATCAAATTTAAAACATCTCCATCTACTTATCATATCCATCAATGCACTTATGCACAATTTTTTGGCATCCACTAATGTGACGCACTCTATTACTAAATGCTACAAATATAAGGCAGCTATTTATGAAAAAACAAAACGCAGGTAAATAGGCATATTTTCTTAATTATATCTTCTTATTAATGTTCCTAATTCCTGAACCTACGTCTTTCTGACCGACCTAGAAACAAAAGATGAATACCTTACTTATGACGTGATAACGTCTTATAAATCGATGACCGGGTGCACGCACGAAAATGTGTCACGGTCAGTCACGTTCCGCCTATAGGCTGAAGTATTGTGGCCGTCGGGCAGATGCGCCCGAGTCCACTTAACACATTCAATGCCACCACTATTTTCTAGTAGATCACAGCGATGCCGCCATATAAAAAGTCGAGAACACGCTAGGCGTGCTCACGGCACTGCAAGATGAATTACATGGACACGCTAGGCGTGTTCACTGGCACTGTTTAAAGGTAAAATCATAAAAAGCGATATTTCGGCTTCAGCAGTGCTTAATGATTAGTCTTTCTTGCGTTACCGAAGATACATTCTGTTTTTAGTCGTGAAACCACTTCAAAATTCTTTAGCTTACAGCATCAGGTTTATGCCCTGAGTGTTTCGAAGGAAAACATAGTCTAATCTTTGAAATATTGATGATTGATCGGAGAGCACGCCTGGCGTGTTCGCGGCATTGCGCTAGAGATTAGTGAGAACATGCTAGGCGTGTCAGTGGCATTGAATGTGTTAAGCTGCCACAGGAATAGTTGTTTATTACAATTTCATCAATGTCTTGGCGATTGTAGCGATAATTGGAAATATACAATTTTAAAAAAGCTCTAACAGACATGGTTGTTTATTACAATTTTTTCATCAATGTTTTCTTATGACGTTATCACGTAAAGTTATCGTTCGTAAACCGACTTACTGACAACCATTTTCTTTTCTCTTGGAAGACCTACTTACATTTGATTAACCGATATGGTTACATACTTATTTATTTATTATTATTAAGGATCTCTTACAAAGAATATACACCATTTTCATTTCATCATTTTAACATATAATCAGCTTTCACAAAAAATCGTTGCGTGTACTCCTTTAATTAAAAGAGACCCCAGCGTCCAAACAATAATCCAATGTTTACAGTATGTAAACTACAAAATAAAATAAAACTAAAAAAATGAATATTATGAGTAAACAATTAAATCAACTTAACCTAGATTAATGAATAAATAAAACTATTTAGATAAACTTACGACAAAATCAACTATGTACAATTATACATAGATAACATCTTTTAAAGATCTGTAGAATTTTAAAATCGAAACATTGAGATTAATACTTTTGGCTTTGGAGCATATTATATTGCCTGCAAATTCTAGGCATACTAAACAAGTTGTTGTCAACAACGCTCAATTCAATATCAAAAACAGAAAAATCATTTTTACATCATGAACATTCTTTCCCAGGAACCGAAGCGAAGAGCCGAGCAGGAGCACTCACCAGTATATGGGAAATGCCACTTTCAGAACGACAAAATGCGTCCGTTCTCCTTGAAAACACTACAGCAAAACCATTTGTCTACTGCCGGTATTATTTCAAATGTTTCTTTTGCCCAGAACAGTATTCTGAAATAAAAACACTGCTAAACCACACAGTCACTCACGAAATCCCTGCACAAACAACAATACTAAAAGAATTCTTGCCAAAAGGAAAGAGAACCGTCAAAGTTGACATATCAGAACTCAAATGCCGAATTTGCAATCAACCATTCGAAGATCTAAATAAAATTAGAAAGCATTTAACTTCAGAACACAACAAAGTCTTCACAGAGTCCGGAAATGGTTTAGTTGCGTACGATCTAACATCAATAAACGGTCAATTTTCATGCCATATTTGTAATAAGATATTTCAAACTTTTATATTGTTAAATCGTCATATGAATGTACATTTTAGCAACGCTGTTTGTGAAACTTGCGGGGCTGGTTTCATGACTCATCAGAGGTTGATACAGCATAAAGAAATACATCTACCAGGAGGCTATCCTTGCGATAGATGTAATAAAGTATACACTACAAATTCTAACCTAAAATATCATATAGAGAAAGCTCACGAAGGCGCTACCAAGATGAGAATGTTGAGATGTCCACAATGTCCGGAAAGATTCGTTGAACATTTTCGGAAGTTGAAGCATTTGAAAGAAGCACACGGTATAACTTTTACGTTCGATTGTGACATCTGCAAGTCAGTATTTGCGACACGCAGAGCTCTAACAAGACATACAAATAAGTTTCATACAGAAAAAACACAATGTGATGTGTGCAAAAAGAGCTTTAGTTGCTTAACTACTTTGAAAAAGCACATGGTAACCCACACTGGCGAGAGAAACTATGTGTGTAGTTTATGTCAGAAAGCGTATAGACACCAGAAGAGCTTGAAGCAGCACATGAGAACTCATATTCAAGGAGACCAGTACATAAAATTCAATTGCTCAGAATGTGCTAATGGTTTTTCTAACAAGAATGATTTCAATCGGCACGTTAAAGAGTGGCATCCTAGAAGTTTCTTTGATTATTCTGTTCATTGACGGCATTTAGAACGGATCGTAAAATAGTGATATACTTATTGCTACAATATAACATAATACACTCGCGAGCAAAAGTATGGAATCACTTGCTTGAATTTGATTCCGCGCGATCTTGAGTACTTAATAACTAAATAATAATAATAAAAATGATGCCATTTTAAAGGTTCATTAATTAACTTTAAATTGATACCAAAATCATTCAAATAACGCCAGTACTTAAGAAGTTATCCCGGGCTACGTGAAGAAGTACGAAAAAAGATACGTTTCAATTGTTTGACCCGTCGCGAGTTGCGCGCCCTTCATCCCCTATAAAAGCACGTGTTATCGGTTTTTTTTATCAGTTAGCTTTCACACGTTGACCGGTACACATCTCCGCAACTTTGGACCCTTGAACTTCGAAGACAATGGATACAACACCTACAGAAGCCGCCCAAATCGTCGCCCTATTGCAAGAAGGGCTTAGCCAGCGGGCTGTCGGACGTCAGCTCCACATAAGTCAGTCTTGTGTTTCGAAAGTCTACAAACGCTTTCTGGAGACTGGTGGCTTTGTCCCGAGACCAAGATCTGGACGACGCCGGTGCACATCGGAGAGGGATGACCGCTTTATCGTGTCAACTTCTCTCCGAAATCGGCATTTGACTGGTGTTGACGTCCAACAGGAGCTCCGAAATGTTCGCGGGGTCGCTGTTAGCGAGTGGACAGTTCGTCGGAGACTCAAGCAAGCTAATTTAACCCCAAGAAGGCCTGCCACAGGCCCTAAACTGACGGCAGCTCATCGACAAGCCCGCCTTCGATTCGCTCGTTCCCACCTTGATTGGGAGGTTGAGGAATGGAGCCGTGTACTGTTCTCGGACGAGTCCAGAATGTGTTTGCACGGCAACGATCGAAGAGGTCGGGTCTACAGGAGGCCTGGGGAGCGATTTGCGCAGTGCTGTTTCGCTGAGACAGTGGCTTATGGAGGCGGTTCTTGTATGATGTGGGCCGGCATTTCTTTCGACGGTAAAACGGAGCTTGTTTTCGTGCCTGGCGGGGGACGAGGAGGCGGTCTAACTTCAGACCGGTACATTACCGATATTCTGCTGGAACATGTCGTTCCCTATGCGGGATATATCGGTGATGACTTCGTCCTCATGCACGATAACGCTCGTTGTCACACTTCTCGTGCCACAACCGAATACCTAGAGGAAGTCGGTATCGCCACATTGGACTGGCCAGCGCTTAGCCCGGACATGAATCCAATAGAGCACGTGTGGGATGAACTAAAGAGGAGGGTTCGATCCAGAAATCCTACTCCTTCAAACACACATGAGCTCAAAACGGCTTTGATTGAAGAGTGGGAAGGTATCCCACAAGATACCATACAGAAGTTCATCAAGTCCATGAAGAACCGTCTCCGAGCTGTCATTAGGGCGAGGGGGGGGAACACTAAGTATTGACATTAAGTTTTTAAGCGAAATTAAACTTTTATTAATTAATTTTTGTTGTTTTCTTCATTCATTATTTTTCCATTATCCTTGCCTATTCCTACCTCCTTCACTTAATCCAAGATAGCTCCACAAATAATGAAGCGATTTGAATGAATTTGGTATCAATTTTAAGACTACATTTTAACCTTTAAAATGATATCATTTTTATTATTATTATTTAGTTATTAAGTACTCAAGATCGCGCGGAATCAAATTCAATCAAGTGATTCCATACTTTTGCTCGCGAGTGTATAAATGAACAATGCCATCTAGCGTCGAGATGCTCCTGAATCGCGCTAGCAAGATTCTTATTACTTGTTCCCAACGTTGAAATTAAATAATATGTTTAAAGGCACAGACGATTATCAGCGCTCTATAATAACGACAAAAAAGTGATGTGCACAGCGGCAATAGTTCTGATTATAAACCCCGAGTAACATACGCATATACTCGTATATCTATGCTAATAATAAAAAGCTGAAGAGTTTTATTGTTGGTTTGAACGCTATAATCTCAGAAAGTACGGGTCAGTATTGAAAAATTATTTTACTGTTGTACAGCCCATTTATCTAGGAAGGCTATATAACATCACGCTACGACCTGTAGGAGCGGAGCAGCAATGAAAAATGTTGCAAGAACGGGGAAAAATAACGCATGTAACGAAGTTGTGCAAGTCAGCTATTAATAACTATAATTATAAAGATAAACAACAGCTTTGTGCTGCAGAACTGATGTATTGATCTCTCAAATTAAGCTTAAGTTAATATAAAATAAGTGATTTAATATAAAGCTTTTATACACTATGGGTTTTATTTACATCTGATCAATGTTTTGGCTACAATATCTTTATTATTTAGTTAGCGATGAGATAATAATATTAACTTGGAGTTGTAAAAATGGCGGCAAACTAACCGGCCATTATTTTTACAGCTCCGAGATTAACTTATAAAAAAATATTTGAATACGTGATAATTTACTAAAAACGAGACTTTGTGCATGTAATAAGCGCATAAATACTTGACACTGGCAGAAATTAGCCGTTATTACGGCTAGATTGCCATAAACTCAAAGAAGAAGAAAAAGAATAACTCTATTCAGTAAAAAACCTTTTATTTTTCTATGGTACATCAAATGTCTTACATTTTTTATTTTGCTACTATTCTAGATGAACAGTTGCCGCGACTTAATATCAGTTAACACTGACCAAACTTAATCCATAATCTATACTAATATTATAAAGCGGAAGAGTTTGTTTGTTTGCTTTGTTTGTTTGTTTAAACGCGCTAATCTCAGGAACTACTGGTCCGATTTGAAAAATTCTTTTTTTGTCGGATAGCCCATTTATCGAGGAAGGCTATAGGCTATATAACATCGCGCTACGACTAATAGGAGCGGAGTAGCGACGTGAAATGTTGCAAAAACGGGGAAAATTTACGCATACGAAGTTGCGCGGGACAGCTAGTAATATTATAAAGCTGAAGAGTTTGTTTGTGTGTTTGTTTGAACGGGAACAGCATTCTAAAAATTCTTTTACTGTTGGATAGCCCATTTATCGAGGAAGATCAACATAACATCACGCTGCGACCAATAGGAGCAGAGCAGCAATGAAAAATGTAGCAAAAACGGGGAAAATTTACGCAGACGAAATTGCACGGGTCAGCAAGTCGCGTATAATTAGGAAACTCCAAGTAATTATCACCGTTGAATTAGTCCGCATCCACTCACGATTAAACGTAAACTATCTACAGTATAAATGTATACTAGCTGTCCTGGCGAACTTCGTACCGCTTCTTTGTTTTGTAAATCGGGTTCAATTGTGAATCTAAAGCATTCTAGAATCCACTGGCACACACACAAAATTTCATCAAAATAGGTTAGTATGCCGTAAAAATGCAGGCTGGCTCCACCAGCCGTTAAGGAGGAGTTCAGTCATACATATTTTTACGGCATATATATTTTTTCTGTGCGTGTGTACACGCACAGAAAAAATATATATGCCTCGTAGTACCAGGGTGGCCGGATGGAAAATTAGCAGCTAAGTATTCGAATTCGAAATAACATTGTGGTAATCGATCATAATGTGGTGCGGATACCTCGAGGAAGGTAAAGTCCGGCTATATTTTTAATCATTTCGATTACACAAATGCCAGAGCAACACTCGCGCTATAAAAACGCTAAAAGTTTGTACACACGACTATAAAAAGTGGAATAATTAACCGTGCGAATAACAAGATATTAGGCGAAAAAAATACTGAGTAGACGAAAATAATATCGAAAGTTTGTGAACTGTAACATACTGATTACAATTTAATGCATTAAATCGATTAGGTTAGGTTAGAACTGTAACCCCCTGCGCACTAGGCGAGCACCTACAGTCCGTCAAATCTAAGAAGTACCGTTTGACAGTTCTGACAATTGAATGATAGGGATGGGATGAAAAAATCGATTACTATAATATCCGAACTTTAAGAGATCGATTACTATAATATCCGAATTTTAAGAAATCAATTGTTATAATTAAATAAAAGAAATGTTTAGGATATTTTTTTATTCACTACTAGTACTAGTATCGTCGTCTTCGTCATCATCGTCATTTAAATTAATGACCAGTTGATTGTCCATTACATTATCAAAGTGTACGTCTCTTTCGAAGTCGTCCATTATTATTTTCTTTGTTTTTTGTACTACTTTACTCCAATCTTCCTGTGTAACTTGGGCACATGCTTCCTTTAATAAACCTTCCATTTTCTTGACACTGAAGGGTGGTTTTGTGTTGTGTCTTGCTGCATAACCTGTAAAACAATAATGTTACTATTTGATAGCAGACGAAAACCATTGTTTAAATTATAAATGTTAGAAGTACTCGTGTTATTATTATAATATTATAAAATATTACCTTTAACTTGGGCCCAAATCAGTTCAATGGCATTATATTGGCAATGGTACGGAGGAAGTCGTATGACTTTGTGCCCGTGCTCTTCAGCCAATTGGTCAATTACATATGTCGGTTTTGGTGGTTTATGCAATTTCACTAACTGTAATAATTCAGCTTTTAATAGTGACATGTCGGCATCCACTCCTTTTCTTTGCAGCCATGCCACCAAATCTGCTTTCTTATTGGCTGACGTAGGTGCTTTATCAATTTGCACAGAGTGGTATGGGGCATTATCCATTATAATTGTGCTGTTAGGAGGGATATTCTGTAATAAATTTAAGAACCACTCTCGGAACCTTACTGCGTCCATTTCTTCATGATACTCTTTAGTGCTTTTGGATTGGAAAGCTAATAACGAGTTTTCCACGAAGCCTGTAGACGCTGACCCAGCATGGCATATTATGAGGCGTCCACCTTTTCCTATCGGCACCTTCGAGCACGAAGCTTCAGAATCATCAGTCCATGTTTTCGGCACAGAATGGTTGGAATTTAGCCAGGTTTCGTCCAAAAATATTACATTATCCCAGTTTATAATTTGTTTAACTTCGCGCAGGAATGTTAGTCGCTGCATAATTATGTCATGTCGCTCCATAACAATTTTTCGTTTGTCAACTTTTTAGTATCTGAAGCCATTCCTGTTATTACCGTTCTCAACGACTCTATGCTTCCCTTATACAGCCCGGCATCTTTTAAAGTTGCACATAACTTTGCCAATGTTGGAAATTCGCCTCTTGTAAAATACCCGTATATATGGTTTCTAATAGCATGACTATCGAATTCATCGATGCCTGTCACAGGTTTATTTCTTTTTCGTTTTTTCGGTGTGTGAAGTACGTTACTGTCACTCCCCGAAGGCCCATATTTTTCACTTAATATTTTGCCAACGGTGCGGCTACCAATACCGAGAGCTTCACCGACGCGATCCCGAACTTGTGTAACTGGCAGTAGAAGTCCACCATTTTGAGATTCACGCTCAAAATACTCGTGTAATTTCACCACCAATTCACGAGCCTGGCTGTTCAAAGTACGTCCTCTTTTCGACATTATTAATAAACACTTGCTTAGTTCGGAGTCCAGTATAAATATTGCCAAGGTAAACGGATAAAGAATGATCAGTCCAGAAAAGTAATAGCCAAGTCACAAATTGTAAAACACAAACGAGAAAGCAAGTACGCGCACAGTCAGCTTCCAAGATGGCGAGAGACTGCTGACGCCGAACCGACCGACCGAGCGGACCGCGTGCGCTTGTAGTTGGCAGTGTTGCCAGAAAAAAAAAATTGTAGAGACTTGGACACCTGCGATTTTGCCTATTGACCTAAAAATAATTAAATTAATTTATTTTAGGGTATCTGTGTATTCAGTGCATTATGCGGTCGCGCAGTAACGTCGTTAATTTATAACATCAGGCAACAACATTTTTGTGAATGGGTTCTACATACCTTATTTTTATTAGTTTTAGACGTAGAAATAAGACTTAGAAGAAAAAATTGTAATTGTAAAATCAATGGATGTGCTTGTTAAAAATTTGTTTATTTCTCTGTAATATGCAAACCCATACTATCATACACAAAAATAAATGTAAAAAACACTATCCCTGACTCCATTTACTATTTCGACAGCGTTAGCGCGAGAAACCCCGACTTATTTGAGCGCGAAAATCAAAAATCGACAAATCGCTTTCGACAACTTTTTAAAGAAGCAAATATATTTGATTTATAAATACGTATTTTTGGTGAATGGGTTTTATCTCATATTTTACGATTACATAACTATTTAGTTATGTAATCGTAATATGTGAGATAAATCCCATTCACATGAAAAAATATTTGTTTGGTTGTCAAGTGTAATTTGTAAATAATACATTCGATTTTTCGTATATGTAAACGATTTTTTTTGCATACAAGTGTATCCGAAGAGTCGCAACACTACGTGCAGTGACCTAACTACGTAACTTTGTAATGAGGTCAAGAATATAACTATTAGAAATTATTTACTGTGTAAATATGTGTTATTTTGCTTTGTTTGAAAGTTTTCAATTACATTTAGATATTAAGAATTGTACATTTTTAGATACAATAATGAAATCTTTCTAAATTCATGGTTTTATGAAAAAGGTTATCGAAACTGAATAATGTACGTATGAACAAAGTTGTTTCGGTTTGAAAAATATGAAACGTCAAACGGTACCTCTTAGATTTGATGGACTGTAGTGCTTTCGCCAACTTACTATTTCAGTACGCCGTAATCAATCATTTTAGCACCCACAGTTTGAATTTATATTGACTTGTTTAAATACAACCCCTATATAAATAGCGACAAGTCTATTGAAAGCCGTGTTGTCGCTTCGCCCGCTCGATTAAGACTCCCGAATGAGACCAACTTCCAAGCTCCCGCCTGACCTGAATGTCACTCCATAATGGCGGCCATCTTCAAATGAGTCGATACAACCGCCATTTAATCAAAACAGATGCTGGGTTATCGGAAATCAATAAGCGATCTCCTCACCATTTGAATTGTATAAAAAGAAACAATTATTGTGATAGCGAACTCAACAAATTAAATAAAAAATATATGAAATCTACAAGTGTTAATTAACCCGGCGGTACTAGCTGACGCTTCGACATACATATGTTGTTTCGGGGGCGATAAATCGATCTAGCTTAGATTTCATTTTTATAAAACGTACCTAGTTTAATAAAAGATGCCAAACGAAGCTCAGTCACCCACGTAGGTAGTAGATATTATTTAAGTAAAACAAATTCGGGTTAGTTACACCATTTAAAACTCAACGACAGGTCGGCCGACATTTATGATTTTTGATCTGTTGGATTTGATAACCCCGAATAGCAGTAAAACTTAAAACATCGGATAAAAGGATAAGAAGATCGCCGGGACAGCTAGTAAAAGATAAATGTATGTTTAGATATTTCAAAACATTTACGGTATTGAAGCTACAACAGCTATAGCCTAAAATAGTTAATGGTTACACTTACGATAAAGATTCTATTATTCTTTTGGAAATTAACCACATTTCTTTTCATTTTACAGGTCATAAATCTCAAACGGAAACTAGCATCTGGCAGCTGACTGTTCCAGAAAGAAAAAACGCGGCCACATTCATCCAGTACACAACCGTCCGCCCTTTTATTTTTATGGGCTTCAGTTTCAAATGTTTCTTCTGTTTAGATTACAACTATGACCTGCCATCTTTACTAGAACATACTCTAACCCATAGAGTTGACAACAAAGAAATAATCTTAGAAAAATACGTAACGAAAGGCAAAAGAACACTTCAAGTGGATATTTCTAAATTAAAATGTCGACTGTGTGAGGAAAATTTTGCAGATCTGAATAATATTCGAGAACATTTAATTAAAAAGCACGGGAAACATTTCTATTTAGCCAGTAATGGGATGACAGAGTATAAAATGGAATTAGTTGATAACATGTTCATTTGCCATATTTGTGACAATTATTTTCATAATTTTAATCTGTTGAACGCTCATATGAGTGGACATGTTGGCAAAGTAGTTTGCGAAAGTTGCGGAACTGGATTTCTGAATCAACATTTACTTATGAAGCATAGAGAATCTCATTTATCCAAAAAGTTTATTTGCAAGCAATGTGATATGCACTTTTTGAAACGAAGCCAGCTGAAGTATCACACAGAAATTATTCACAAAGGTAAAGAAAGAGTAAAACCGAAAAAATGCCCAAAATGTTTAGAAACTTTCAAAGAGCATTATAGCAAGATGTTGCATTTAAAAGAAGCTCATGGAATAACGAAGAATTTCGCTTGTCATATTTGCAAAAATAACTTTAATACTAGAAGAGCATTGACTGAGCACGCGAACAGATATCATACCGAAAAATATAAATGCGAAATATGCTCTAAGTGTTTCGCTATTGAGTCTAAATTGAAACAACACATGCGAGCTCATAGCGGGGAAAGAAATTTCATCTGTACTGTTTGCAAGAATGCTTATATGCATAAGATGTCTTTAAAAAAACATATGAAAAGTCACAACCATTACTTTAAGGAATTTGTATGTGCAGAGTGCAAAGAAAGTTATTTTACGAAGGCTCAGTTTGCTAAACATATGATGTTGTGTCATCCATCTTGAACCACTAGCAAACCATCATAAATCTTCTATAATCTGTACTAATATTATAACGCGTTTTAACGCGTTAATCTCAGGAACTACTCATCCGAATTGAAAAATTATTTTACTGTTTTGATAGCTCATTTATTGAGGAAGGTTATAGGCTATATAACATCACGCTACGACCAATAGGAGTGGAGCAGCAATGAGAAATGTTGCAAAATCGGGAAAAATTTACGCAGACGACGTTGCACGGGTCAACTAGTAATAAATAAAATTGAAGTGTCTGTTTGTAATGTCAAAATAACAGTTTTTAACTAAATGCATATGAAAGTATATTATACGGTTACTTATAATAACACAACACAATTTTTTTTTGTCTGTCTATTGGTTCCGTCTAGCTGTTTCTCCGAAACGGCGGATAGACGGATTTTGACGGGACTTTTGCTGTCAGACAGCTGAGGATGTAAGAAGTAACTTAAACTTTTGATCATCACGCTAACGTTTATAGGGAGAGCAGCACTGCAATTTAACGCAAAATAAGTCGTTGGTACAACTAGTACAGAATAAAATAAGCATTTGCCACCCGCTGAAAGCGCCCCCCTTCGCTCAGTTGCAAGCTACTTGTCGATTATCAAGAAATAGTGTAGACCTACTTGGGCATGCCTTATCTCACTCACACAAGCAAAGTACATATCTATAGGTGTACCAGAATCTGATGAAAAATGAGGAAATTGTAATTTAGAGATGGTAACACAAGGTTAAGGTGAGTAGATCCTGAACCTACTAGGGCGAACCAGTTTTGATCGAGGTATTTAAAAAAAAAAAACGGTTTTTTTTCTAGATTTTCTTCTACTACTTGGTCGGCGTAACAAATAATATAATAATAATAATAATATCTAGGGACAACTCACACAACGCTATCTGATCCCAAACTAAGCAGAGCTTGTACTATGGAAACCAGACAACTGATAAACATACTTAACTATACATATGTATAATAAAATTGTAAATTTCACGTGTCTGTACATGGCCGAACATAGTAAAAAAAAATATTAGGAAATGTTCGAAAAGAGTATTTAAACACATTCCTACATTTTTAGAAATGTCTGTCTGTCTGTCTGTCTGTTTGTTTGAACACGCATCACGCAAAAACCACCAGACAGATTCGGTTGAAATTTTATATGTATATTCTAATAAGTCTGGATTAACATATAGGCTATAATTTATCACGCTATTTTGGGAAATAGCGTGAGGAGCTAAGCAATAACGGATAATGTCTGTAGCTATTTATCGTCATAAAACAATAACTACTTGACGGATCTTCGTGAAAATTTGCAGTTTAATTGTAAATACTATAGGTCATTATTTACTATGAATCATTACGCTATCGTCTATGGGAGCGAGCAGCAACGTATGTTTGGTCGAACCATTATGGTTTTTCACATTTTTTTCCACAATAAGACATTATTTACAATTGTAACCCATGGAAACAGTAACTTCACGCTAAAACTATAAGGAGCTAATCACAACATTTTCAATTTTCTTAAGATCAGCTATTTTAATCACTTCTGTATCGGTTGAAGTGGTCTAATGGCACAAGTGGCCGTATTGAACTAGTGAAGTCGGAGGATCGAGACTCAAGTGTGCGAGTGTTTGTATTGTTTTTTTTTTTCTTTTTATTCTTTTTTTAAGTATTTTTCCAAATGTATACCTATTATACAAGCTTTTATTTTCGACTTTAACATGTTTACTTTGTTTAACAAATTTTCATAGCAATCAATAACTAATAGGCACCTTTATCATTGTTTTGCGTGAATCGTGATTATGTTATGAATGTAGAAATGAAAAACATATTACATTACAAATAAACAGTAACTACTTGATATTTTCTAGAATTTATAAATGTTAGTGTTATATCAAAATAAAACACGTGGCGCCATCTGTGATTCGATTTCGTCTGAGTGCCAAAAGTGCTTACCTACAAATGTTGATAAACTTTCGCGATTTGTACACATTATGAACATATATCTATTACGGGTCTTAATCGCGTGAATAATTTAAGGTTAAATACCTTGCTTACCTATGTTTAATAAGCATGAAAGTTTAAGTATTTTTTAATATAAAATCATCAAGTATTAAGAAACTTATCCAGTTTTGAAAATAGATGGCGTTTAAATACAAATTAAAAAGAATCAGGAAAATTGATTTAAAAAAAAAATCTGAAATTCTTACATAGAGGGATTATATGAATATATAATGATCTTAATTTGCGACAGGTTGACACACCTATTTTTTAATTCACCAATGTAGACATTATAAAATAATATTTAAATCTTCTAAAGTGAGTGAAAAAAAAATTGAAATAAGTTTAGAAATAGTATTTAAACACAAAAATATATCTGAGTATATCTTTTAAAAACGTTTGAATGTTGTCTCTTTGTTTGAACACGCATCATAGCACCGCGGGAATGCAATGTTTTAAAAACAGGATATTTTTTTAAAACATAACTAGCCCTATTTCGCGGGGGACTTTACAATACGGAAACAAAGTGGGTGTACTTTAGACTTGGAAAAGATCGCTCGGGCAGGACATAAACCGCGATCATAGGGAATCTGTGAGAGTTTTTTCCATCATACCTTTATTACCTATGTAGGTATAAACTATCTTGAAGGAGCGGCCAGGTACCTCCGATTAAAACGTCCGATTTAAAAGTGTCGGAGCCGAAGTTGGAGTCGGAGGTTTAAAATCAATTGGAATTTTCGACCTTTCGGGGTCAGAATCGAAGCTCCTTAATACAAAATTTCGCGCGAGTAGGTACTTGGGCAGTTTCGGGCTTCATTTAACCCGAAACCGCCCAAGTTGACGGGGGAGGGGGGGAATTTTTCAATATTAATAATATTTGATGTGATGCAAATCATTTTGGTGAAACCCTTTTTGTCGAGGTGCTGAAAGCATGGGATTTTTTATAATTTGTCTTCTAACCGTCTGGCGCCATAAACTTTGTCGCCCTTCATTCTGCTGCACTGGGCATTTGCTTGGCTTGCCCTGCCATAGGCTGGGCCCTGATTAAAGCTAGGCCCTAATATCCATAGATGCCACAGAGCATTGTGGAGCATGTTTCCAATATGTTTTACACAGAAGTTAAATTGTAATATAAACTACCTTAATATAAACCCAACTTCCACGCGAACGAAGTCGCGGGCACAGCTAGTATATTTCTAAATACGTACCTATATATTATATATAAATAACACCCAGAAACAGAATAAACCATCGTGCTCATCACACAAAGTTTTATCCTGGGTGGGGATCGGACCCACGACCTCTTGTGTAGCAGTCGGACACACTCCAACCGCGCCACAGAAGCAGTCAAATATATAGGGATATCCGTGCAAAAGTATAGCTTTCTAATACTTAGGGTTTCTAAGCTATAGCGGGACGGGCAGAGCGAAACTATAAGGGTTCCGTATTGCCATATTAACTACGGAACCCTGAAAAATGCTCGTAATAAAACAGGTAGTAGGTTTCTGGTGTATTTAATTTAATTAATTGTGGTATAATTTAACATTTATCAACTTCTCGATTTCAATCTAAGTTGAACAGGTAATTCTTTCTACCACCTTCCTTCTGGTATAATTCACATTCTTTTAGTACGCATGTTCAAGGCCAAACTATGCTCTCAATCCACGGGACGTAAAAACTGACCCGGGTATAAATCCCGGGCTGACCCTTGTACCCGCAGTTTCTTCCGTATGACGTCACGCCTATCACCGTATGCAGGCATGTGGATAATCCCGGCTTGGCTTGGAGAGGACCTCCGCTGTCACCCTGGGGAATAATAGATTATACCGTAAGACTCTTTGCGCAGTTGAAGTGCATCAACATGATACTGGCAGAAATTGTCTGGTAAAACAAGGGGCAAAGTCAGTCTTTGTGACTTTTAACCAGGGATGTCACGGAGCTTCGACTCCCGACTCCGAAAGGTCGGAACTTAATGACGTATGAAGGAAAAATTCTCACAGATTCCAGCGTTTTTTTCCTTCACACATTTATTATGACTGAATAATGTTTCTTTGTACTATTTTATCTCATTTTCTTAAGCCTTATTTTATCATGTTTGTCTTCTCAACCGTCCTCCGACTCCACCAAATTTTATCACTCCGACTACGACTTCGGATCCGATAAGAACACCTCCGTAACATCCCAACTTTTAACCATTATTTATGCCTTTAAAGAATAGATTTCCAAAAACCTCTTACTGTTGAGGTATACATATGTCGTTAAAAGATGTGCAAAAAGTCATATTTTTCAACTGACTTCAAAAAGAAGGTTCTCAATTCGACTGTATTTCTTTTAAACCCAACGGTATCGGTATCACAGGCTCTGTTAATAAGTAATCTATAGATAGCACTATCTAATATAATAAAGAGGATATTTATACTGGTTTGTTGCGGATTAAACTGTGAAACAATTTTCACGAGACTTGTGTATAGAGACATCTTAATGCTTAAGGTTCATTTCCGTGCATCGCGATCGGCCGCGATGCACGGAAATGAACCTTTAGGAAACATTATGACTACATTTAATGGCAATATCTGACATCCAAGGGGACAGAGTAATGGGGATGTTGACTGTCAAGTCAAATCTGTTTCTTTTTGTGAAATGTCTAAACGACAAGCTCTATAGAAATGCGTATGGAACCTATGACGTCATAAGTTCCTATCGTCAAATCATTACTTTTAGTATTCGTTTTCATGCTTTTAAATTCAAAAACATGTTAAATTGTAAAATAATTATTTTCAGAGCATTTTAAGGTCTATTTTTACCTGATTAGTATAAAATAATTTACTTTTGTTGTAGTCAACTACCCAAATCTAATCTATAATAACTAATAATTATTATAAAGCTGAAGAGTTTGTTTGTTTGTTTGATTGTTTGTTTATTTGAACGCGGTAATCTCAGGAACTACTGGTCTGAATTGAAAAATTCTTTTACTGTTGGATAGCCCATTTATCGAGAAAGGCTATTGTTATAACATCACGCTACGACCAATAGAAGCGGAGCAGCAATGTTGCAAAAACGGGGAAAATTTACGCGTACGAAGTTGCGCGGGACAGCTAGTAAGTTATAGAAGCGTAGTTTTAACCTCACAAGTATCTTTGGCGCCCCGTTCGTCGCCGTAACACAGTTGTATGGTGCTGTTGTACCCAGTCAGCAGGTTCCTATGAGGCGGGTAGTGGATGGTGCATATTTCATCGTAGAACGATTGGAGAGATACCTGAAAGATTTCAAGACAAACAAACTAAGAAAAACAAGTGAATGTCAGCCCACGCAGAATATAGGGTTCCGTAGTCCCATCCCCCCCCCCCATCCGAATAATGCGGCTTAAGAAGCGGATTTTCGAGAATAACGTTATACCTACTTATTAATAATTTTCAATGGAAAATTTTGTTACTTCTCATTTGTTCAGCTGTTACTCGTAAACGTGTAAAGCCTACTTAGATTTGTGCTCGAACTCATAAATAAACGTCTCTACCGAGATCATGAAGGTTTACCAGCGCTGAATGGCTGCAGCCGCCTCGTTTTGGTTCGAGTAGCGGAAAGGTTCTACTCGAACAGCCGCGAAAAAAAACAGACAATTAAGCCACCTGCCCCACCAACGGCGATGAGCGAGAAGCGAGTAGCGATTTCATCGCTCAAGAAATGTACAATATATGCATATTGTAGATCACGTCCGTGTAAATAAAATATATACAATGCAAAAGAATTTTAGAAGTGGCGGTAGCCTAATGGCTAAGGTATCGGTCTCGCAATCGTAAGGTCACGGGTTCGAATCCTACCCATTATACTACCGACGTGAACCCACTCTTAACACAAGCCTTTGAGCTTAGCTGGAAGGGTTAACAAGATTGCTAGTAATGTGGGACTCAATCCCACATTGCTAGTTATCTTTCAAAAAAAAAAAAAAAAAAGAGGTCGGCTATCAACTATTAATATCTAACTCTTGACGACACGGGATGTACATAATTATGTACGTTTCTTGAGCGATACAATCGCTACTCGCTAAAAACTTAATGAAGTATCGCTACTCGCTAAAAACATAACGAAGTTAGGCGGCAGTTCAAATTGTGAAGCTGCCAAGAAACTCTTCAATGGTTTTCATTGATGAGTTTGTTGGCAAATGTGAACTTCTAATTTTCAACCGACTTCAAAAGGGAGGAGGTTTTTAAATTCGACCTTTTTTTTGTGTATGATGTTTTCTTTTTTTTGTATTTTTATTACGCGAAGACGGCTGGGCCGATTTGAGAAATTATTTTTGTGTTTGAAAGAGTATACTTCAAAGTTGGCCTCATTGTCATCAGATCAGGATCTGATAATATGATCCTGGAGAAATCGAGGGATCTCTTCAAATATTAAAGGCACACCTATAGTGATTAGACATACTTTATAGTGTTCGTGTTCGTGCATTTACTCTCAAAAAGTACCAATTGGGGAAGTGGAACTCATGATGAAGACCACCGATGACCAGCGGAACTATTCACTATTTCACGGTTTGCGATTATTTACTTTAATTATAGTATTTACTTTAATTATACTACTATTACACCATGTAATAAAGCTGATAGAGAATTATCATGTGAACAAGGGATTTGAACAGTTGACATAAGGCTATTGTAACTTAGATGAATTACTAACCAACCCACTAAAAAGCGAGAAATACAAACTTTTTAACAAAAATAAAATACTGACTTAAAAATTAAATGTAAGGCAACTAAAAAGGAAATGAATAATTTTGAACAACAAAAAATATATAAAAATTTTGAAGTTGGTGCCAAATAAAACATAAAAACTACTATTTGATGACACCAACTTCAAATTGTTTATTTTTTTCAACTTTTATTTTTATTTATTTTATCCTTGCATTTAATTTCGAGAAGAGAATCGAACTCGAGACCACCACCTATCTGGGTTATGTAACTAGACCTCAACTTTTAATTTGGCATACGGAAGTCTCGGGTTCGATTCCTAGGTCTGGACTTCAAATTTTTTTATATTTAAAAAATGCAATCATTATATTTATAAAGTAACTGGCAAGAAATGCCTATAAAATTCCTATAATATTGTTTTTGAAAAAGTTTTTATTTCTTTCTAATTCAATTATTGTATTATTAAAAAAGTATTGTTATTAGTCAAGTCAAGGCAAGTCGTTGATGGTACTTACGATCTGTAAAGTATCAGCTCGTTGCTTGTTATATCCCATGGCTCCCCACCCGGTCGCCGTTACCACTCCGTAGAAGTAATCGTCGATGTTCAAACACGCAGGAAACACGTGTGGGTTGAACTTTACTCTGTTGGTCATAATAGTAGATAGGCGCTTAATAACCATGTTCTAATTTTTCTTACAAGGGGGTGCGCAAAGTAAGATTATATTTCGGAAATGCGTGCGTGGGTGCAAGGGGTGGATCCAGGATTTCATTCTGGGAGTGAGGGGTCTGGGCGCGAGTGGCAAATGCCAGAGCACGAGTGGCAAATGGCAGTGCCGGATCTATTATGCTTACAGCGGGAGGGATTTCGTTTTACCTATCCCACGTTCAGGGGGGGGGAATAGGCAAAGAAGTTCGGTAAGTACACAAAACAACCGTCTGGGAGGGGCACGCGCCCCCGTGCCCCCCCCCCCCCCTGAATCCAACTATGTGCATCTGCACAAGTGCGGAGACGCGAGACAAAAACTTTAAAATAAAACCAAATTTGATCATGCATTACTCCAAACAAACATTCCTAAAAATGTTTCATTGAAATATAAAAAAAAATCCAAACGTACCAATATTCATTGTTTCCTTTACATTCTTACGTAAAAAATAATAAACAGAGGGGAGAGGGTCGGCCCTATCTTATTTTTTCCTAAATAGGGGTTCAAAAACAGCCCAAAATCATCATAAGTAATAAATGAAAATTATTAAACAAAATATATTTGCGCCATACAGGTTATAGAAAATATCTCCACCCGATGCTCTCAGGGCCTAATCTTGAGGGTGACTAAGACTAGCAGACAAGACTACTACAAAAAGATTTTCATTCTATGGGACTATGAGAGTGAGGGAACCTGCCTCATTCTTTATTTTTTGTCTAGTTTCCACCCGCGTGGACGTCGGTTATAGCGATAAAAACTATCCTATGTCCTTTTCCGGGACTCAAACTATCTCCATACCAAATTTCATCTAAATCGGTTTAGCTGTTTGAGCGTGAAAGCGTAACAGACAGACAGTTACTTTCACATTTATAATATTAGTATGGATGAAACGAAAATGAACACGACCGGAATGATTACCCACACGAAGGGAACTGACATTTACGTGACAGTTACCTATAGACGTGCGGGGGGGGGGCATTTCAGTAAATGGAGGGAAGGGGGAGTCGACTGTAACAAAAAAGCCGGCGTTATATGGCCATTATATATAAGGCAATTTTTCCCTTAATATTTTTGAATGTCCTCACCTGGTGCTAGTTTCCAACAACGCAATATCATGATACTTGGAAGGCGCATGGTACTCTGGGTGGGGGATGATGTTCTTCACCTTGTACCTATGCCAACGCTCTGGGGGATCTGTACGCTTCAAGATACCCATGGCTATGAACCGGACCTTGCCACTGGAAACAATTGATTAGGATTCCAACATTAGTTACATAGCTAAGAATTTTGAGGCTTTAGATTTATAGAGCTTAAATACTTTGCTTAGTTTCGTTAGTATCACATGAACTCGATAACGTCTAGCGGTAGATTATTGTTTTTTTGTTCGCTTCAATATCGGAGTGGTTCAGATTCTTTCTTTTTTTTTAAGACGACTCCCACAGTAGGGTACAAGCCCTGTGTCGCGGGGACTTTACTAACTTATATTTTTTTGCATCAGTCCTCTAATATGGTGTATAATATAATGGTGGCAGCACCTTACCTGCATATACAGTTTATAAACAGATAAACATTGTAAACATTGGCAATTTGAAAAGAGTGGCCACGAGTTTTTATTGCCTGTTCTTTTCTCAGGCTTTACCTATTGTTTGCGAACAGGCATTACAAGTAAATGTAGAATCGACTTTTTACAAGTGTAGTATTTTGCTTCCTAAGTGAATAAATCATTTTTATTATTATTATCATACAAGTCACGGACACAAAATACACCCAGACTCGGGTCAACAATTTGTGGATCACATAAAGTGGTGTTCCGTGTGGAAATCGAACCCACGACCTCTTGCGTAGCAGTTGGACACTCTCCCGCCGCGCCACAGAGGCAGTCTTCATTTCAGTTCTTTATTTCTAAAGTATAGAAATAAAGAAAATACGAAATACCGGATTTAGTGCATCGAAGGTGGTAAGGAGTTCACTATGTCAGCAAGTCTATTATTAAAAACTAGTGACCCTGGCCACGATTCGCTGTACATTCGCGGCCGTCCCCAGAACACCTTGCCAAAGTTTTATCACAATTTGATCAATGGTTTTGAAACACATAGAGGACATATAGACAGACATTCATTTTTATATAAATAGATAGCTTGTAATTTGCAAAATTACGCTTACAATAAACTTACAATATGACGCTGGATATGCAATGTCCGGCCGTCAACACAAACTTATCGCTGATCAACGAACCTCCACAAAGCCACTCCGCATGCTGCACTTTCTCGCCGTACCCAAGCAGAGCCTGATAACACAAATTAAAACATAAACCCTGATTGCTAAGCCAGATGATTCCAGCAGGAGTTAGGCTGTACAGACTACCCTTTTTTTAGCAAATGACAATGGTCACCATATTACCCTAATCCGGCTCGAAGGACCAAATTTATGTATAAAAACTTGTTTTGCAGCTCTTTCCATTTTGCTGAGTTCGGGATTTACTATATTGCTTGAAAAGGGTGTGCAATTGATTGGTTTAATATGGCGAAATTAAATTTTATTTTATGCAGAAGATGTTTTACGTTTGCCAGCGGAGTCGGAAGTTGCCCGGTGTGTGTTGTTTTGCTAGAGTATACTTTTGGACACCGGGCTTTTGGTTCGCTTTAACACCAGAGATAAGCATCTAGAGATCTAGTCAAACAGATTGTTTATTCTGTTTGATTAGAACAATTCACACACGACTCAAAAGTAGGTGGCAACTAGATAACTTACTGATAAACATACTTACTTAAATTACAGACAAATTACACAAATACACAGACTAGACATGACACAAAGATCTATCGTGGGCACGACCAAGTCAGACCTTAGCAGTCGTCAGGCGATAGTCAAAAAATAATTTGATTAATAATCTTAAATGCTTTATAAATCTTGTAATAGCGTTTAAAAACAATTAACTAACTCACCATATGCGGGAACTGTCCCCTCCTGGCATCTCTTCCGACGTTCGCAGCCAGCACCCCGACCCTGGAGTACCGGTAACATTGTCCCTCTTTGTGCCAGTGCTTCACTAACCCGTTGATAGTACCACAGCCTTCAATAGGCAAGTTTGCTAAGTGCTCTAAGCATCCTGGAAGCGTAGGAGCGATATTTTTGACTATCTTCTGAGGAGGAGGGTGGAGTCACAGCAAGAAAGCTTTTCAGTAGCTAATTCAAGATTTTTGTTGGTAGGCTTAATCTTGCTGAAGACCACAAGATATTGGTTGTAGTTTGACCACTTTGCTTCAAGGAAAAACAGACATACTTCGGAGATATTTGATATTTTGGGAGGTAGATCGATAGAGCTTCATAGAACTCCTTTCCTCCTCTGGATCCGCCAGTGGGACTGGAAAACATCATTGGTCCCATGTTGGGCGCCACTGATGCGTTTTGACAAATTTTAAACAAATCAATTTATTTTGAACTAGCTGTGCCCGCGACTTCGTTCGCGTGAAAGTCGGGTTTAAATTAAGGTAGTTTATGTTACGAAATAACTTCTGTGTAAATATGTTGGAAACAGTCCTGTCGGGTGAACCGCGATATGATTCAGCAGCGGAGAATCATCATAATATAGTCATCTATTGATAGCTTCAACACCCAAAAGCTTTGTGAAAATGAATAAGTACCAAACACAGACTCTTTAGATATTCGTTTACTGTGTTTTTCTGTCATTAATATGTGTTATCTGTGTCTCTTTTCTTTTTGTCTATTGTTATTTTTATTATTTTACTGTTTTATTTATTGCTTTTTTATCTTCTGCATGACTTTTCCTGTTAAATTATAATAATGTCTATACATGTGTCTTCTTTGTACTAAATAAAAATCGTTCTATTCTATTATTTTATATAGTTAATTTAGTGTGCGGCTTAAGAAGTGGGTTTTCTGTTGTTTTTGTTTCATTCATTCAACGTTATACCTACTTAATACTTAATAATTTTCAATAGAATTTGTACTAACATTTTGGTACTTCCCATTTGATCAGATGTTTATCGTAAACTTGTAAAGCCTAAGTACTTAACTGTGATAGTTTTCTTTATAATTTTAGTATTTATACTACTACCGTGAATTTTTTCACACACCCAACATCAACCATTTAGTTGGCAGGGGAACACTTGACTCAAACAAAAATGTTCACTATAAATCCTAATATTACACAAAGGAATCCTTAAATCTAAAAATAGTCTTCACAAACCCTAAACGCTTTTTAAAAGACCTATCTAATGATACCCCACACAATGGGGTAGGTGAGAAAAAAAACACATCCCCACTTTACATATAAGAGAGTGCCTCTCTTATATGTTACATTGATGCAAGTAAGAAAAAAAGACATGGACTCCCCCTCCCCCAGACTCCGCGTTGACAGACAATGACACCCCACTTCCCTCCTCCTGTCACCCAAACTACTCACACTTGGCCGATGATTCATTCATTATCGTTGAATTGATGAACACTTGATATCCAACCATAACCCCAAAACATGATCCTCGATGCACCTGTGTGATGCGTGGTCAAACAAACGGACAGACAGACAAACATTTCTAAAAATGATAGCAATATGTTTATTTTTAATACTATTTTAAAACTTCTTTTACTAAGTATAGAACATTATTGAATACAACGCCATCTACTTTCAAAACCAGTGAAGTTTCTTCTTATACTTAATGTTTTTTTATTAATTTAAGCAATTGAATTAAATAAATAGGAGAATGTTGCCACTCAGCAAAAAATGAATCCGTCATCGTAAGCACCTATACCCTAATAAATGTTTTCACAAATAAGGAATTGTTTGATCACGGTGACCAATTGGATTTCATAGATGGCGCTACACGTTTTTTTACGTGTGTAATGTCTTTTTTTTGAACACGAACACATCAATTCTGGAAAATATCTAATACTTGTTAAATTGGAATGTAATATTATTTTTCATTTCCACTACGATTAATTCATTACTCTCTGCAGTGCATGCAATACCTATAGATATCTTACATAAGTGCATATTTCACTTGATTTTTAATATAAAAAAATATTAACCAAAGCAAATAAGTTACCTATGGTCGAAAAAATAACTATAACATTGAGAAAAATATTAAAAACAAATTTAAAAAAATACAAAAAGAACATAATCAGATATCAGATTTGAGCCTGAGACTTCGTCGCCGTCAAAGACCGCTAGCATAGCTTCGAGGCTATACTATTCGCTACATACCGCGGCAAAATAACTGCTCTTATGAAACTTAAAAATGTTGTGTATAGCTCCTTATAGTTTTAGCGTGAAGTTATGTATTCGATGGGTTACAATTAAAGATAATGTCTAATTGTGGAAACAATTGTGATAAACCATTATGGTGCGACAAAAAATACGTTGCTACTCGTTCCCCATAGACGTTAGCGTAATGATTCATAGTGTAAATAATGTCCTAAGTATAGTATTTACTATAAAACTGTAAATTTTCATAAAGATCCGTCAAGTAGTTACTGTTTTATAACGAAAAATAGCTACAGACATTATCCCTCACTGCTTAGCTCCTATGGGAAAAAGCGTGATAATTTATAGCCTAAATGTTAATCCGCATCTATTAAATTGCACGTGCAAAATTTCAACCGAATCTGTCCGGTAGTTTTTGCGTGATTCGTGTTCAAACAAACAGACAGACAGACATTTCTAAAAATGCAGCAATGTGTTTAAATACTCTTTTCGAACATTTCCTAATATTTTTTTTCACTAAGTTCGACCATGTACAGACATCTGAAATTTACAATTTTATTATATGTATAGATATAGATAGATAGCATGATTCAGTATTCAAGCGCGATGGCTTATTATTAGCGTATTTCATGTATAACTTTGGTGTTTATATACCGATTTCTATGATTCTTTTTTATGGAATAGTTAATTATGTTAACTTTTTAAATTAGGGATGACTGAGAGTGTTATAAACGTAAGAGTAGACAAATATAATTAGAAAGCTTCGAACTGCTAAGCTATCGGGAGTTACACGTGATATTGTGAGTCAACCATAAAAGATAGACATATGCTGTCGTGGGATATTTTTTATATAATTTTAGGAAACATTTCCGTCATACATGATTTCTGTGTAGCTTTAACCATTAAGGTTGCACACGCGACGGACGCTTAAAAAATGGAGTAACTTCTCCCGTTTTCCCTTCACTGCTCTGCTCCTATTGATTGTAGCGTGATGAAAAGTATACTATAACCACCTCAGGAGTATGAAAAATAATTGTACCAAGTTTCGTTAAAATCCGTCGAGTAGTTTTTGTTTCTATAACGGTTATACAGACAGACAGACAGACAGACAAAAATTTTACTGATTGCATTTTTGGCATCAGTATCGATCCCTAATCACTCCCTGATAGTTATTTTGGAAATATATTTCATGTACAGAATTGACCTCTCTACAGATTTATTATAAGTATAGATTTTGTTTAAAAAGATCATTTGAGAAATGAAATCATAATGTGTCCAGCCTCTTCGTAAGCGGGAGGGTTCCCCTCCCGCCCCCTCAAGCCCTTAAGCTGTAGCGGGGAGAGAATTATGTAATAATTGTTAATAATAACATAATCAAGTAATCAAATTTTTGAATCGATATTTCTATATTCAAATCCCTGTGTGATGAGCAGTTGGGCACCATATCGTTCTGGAGTGAACAAGGCCCACTCTTTGCCCCAAAGGTGATTTACATTGCCACCTTTTTGTCGAAAATAAAGAATGAAGCTTACCTACCATCATATGCCTTTTTTCCAGTCCTGAAATGGATTCCACCTTGTTTGTCGATAATAGCGTTTCTGAAATCAAACATACGAGTAATTAGATTTTTGTAATTAATTTCCTTTATACCTACCTACTGGAATAAGTCTAATGTTAGAACTATAATAAGATTGAAACACAGTCACTATCAAATGTCACATCTATACTATATCTATACTAATATTATAAAGCGGAAGAGTTTGTTTGTTTGTTTGTTTAAACGCGCTAAACTCAGGAACTACTGGTCCGATTTGAAAAATTCTTTTTTGTTGGATAGCCCATTTATCGGAAGGCTATAGGCTATATAACATCGCGCTACGACTAATAGGAGCGGAGTAGCGACGTGAAATGTTGCAAAAGCGGGGAAAATTTACACATACGAAGTTGCGCGGGACAGCTAGTTGAAATATAAAGCGCTGATAGTATCATGAGTCACATATGAGCGATAAGTATGATTCACTGATAATAACATGAGTGTCAGTTATAACGAGTCACATACAACTCATAAATGTTTTTGAACGACCAAATCCCATCCTTCCATTCCTTAGATTTTCAGGGACAGCCTGTAGTAACAACAACTTGAGTGGGTACTTTATACGATGATTATGAGGTAGCTTGTGGTAACTTACTTGATATGCCGCACTTTCAGACAATCTGTGCAGCAAACTATTGGCGTTTGTCCCTGGAATGAACATATCTGCAACAAAATCAAATTGAATTTTCTATTAGCAGCTATTTTTATGGCATTTACTGTTGGCGAAAGACTGAGAACCGAACACAACGGTCAAAATACATTACGGAATTTGTTACTCTTGTTTCTAGTTTAAGACATAGACATAGACATTTATTGCTTAACTGTGTACAAAGGATGTTTACTTATTATAGTTTCAATAGTCTACCCGGTCGGGCGATAATTAAAGTAATCTTATGTAAATTGATAATGGGTTTTAGATATTAGTGCCAAAATATTAATGCATATTGTAAAAATGTATCAATTAGCCATTTTTTTAAATTTATTTTTTAGGATAATCCTTCTAATTGTTTGGTTTCTACGGGTAAGTGATTAAATACCCTAATTGCTGTGATATAAGTACTTTAGTAATAACGTGAACCCACTTCTAACACAAGCCTTTGAGCTTAGCTGGAGAGGTTAACAAGATTGCTAGTAATGCGGGGCCCAATCCCGCATCGCTTGTAAACTTTTAATAAAAAAGAAAAAACAAACACGTTTTTTATATTATGTAACATTAAATTATATTTATACTTATTTCTTAAATTATATATTTTTCTCAAACAGACACAGTTCCAATACGTAAACGCCCGAAAGTGTAAGGTAACCTTCTTTACTAAAAACAGATCTTAGTGATTCGTTATGTAGTTTTCATATTATGGATAATGCGAAGGCATAAAAACAAAAAATAGGCATATGGCATTTACAAGTCGCAACGTCGTTTCGCTACGACAATGACATACCTATGAGGGAACAGCGTTTTGTAAGTGTGAGTTAAGGACACTCACATTGTCATACCTTCGGATAGTCTCGTTTTCTGACATCACCGATGACAGACAGACAGTTCCACGCGTTGACGCAGGTACCATTTTTTCCTCTTGAATCGTAACATTGAGAGCCTGAAAATAAAAATTGGCACAATCAGGCCCTGGGCTTCTGTATAGGCTATTTACGTTAATTTTACTATAAGTCATTTTAAGCCATAAGTCATAACAATGATAAATTCGACAACTCCAAACGTAGCTCGGTGCCAAAGTGTTTTTTTTTAATGATATCTAGCAATGTGGGTCGCACATTACTAGAAATCTGGTTGACCCCTCCAGCTAAGCTAAATTGCTTGGCGTGTTAGGAGTGGGTTCACGCCCGATCGCATCAAGATCTCTCGATTGCGAGCCGTATTACGCTACCGCCATTTATAAAATGTTAAAGGCGTCGTATGTGGTTAATGGAGTGGAAGGGTCGAATATAGAAGATAGATACCCCCATGTTCATGTATATCAATACACTAGCTGACCCGCGTCACTTCGTGTGCGTAAATTTTCCCCGTTTTTGCAATTTTTCATTGCTGCTTCGCTCCTATTGGCCGTAAACTAATGTTATATAGCCTTCCTCAATAAATAAGCTATCAAACAGGACCAGTAATTCCGAAGATTATCGCGTTCAAACAAAATAAACCCTTGAGCTTTATAATATTAGAATAGATTCAACATATGGCCTCCATTAAATACTCTATCACAATGATTATGACAAAATTTTGACAGTTCCGCATGGGCTTGCAGTAGACACGGAATAAAGATCGTGATTAAGGACCCTGAGCAGAGTTACCGTAGGACATGGACGATGTTATTAACGAGTTTATTCATCCTCATATATTTTAACCGGATATAGTTTTTATGACCTTTTTTTATCACATCAATCAGTATAATTTGATCACGTTTTCCTTGTTGTTGGGTACATTTAATTCACGAGATTTCCGTTTGTTATGTTATGTACCTATTTTCGATGATTATTTAGTTTATATACTTAATAATATTTACTAAGTTTTCCCCGCGGTTTCCTCACGCTATGTTTGATTTTATAGTCAACTAGCTGACCCGCGCAACTTCGTTTGCGTCATTTTCTGCCAAGTAATCTCAGAATTAAGCAAGGTTAAGCAACGTTCGTTGTTTGTAAAAGTATCCCACCAATCTATGCCTCTAAAAACCATTTCAACTAATCAATTAAAAAAATAATTTCAACTAATGCTACCCTATACCAACTTTGGCAGCGACCATTTCCACTATAGATGGAGATTTTTTTGTTACTAAACATCACCAAAGGAGGTCATGAACTTATTCAAACGTATGCATAAATATTTGACTACCCATAAATATGTCAATCCTTTTTGGAACGAAGTTCCTTATCGCGCGTTGTGAAAGGAGGCTAGACGGAAAAAAATCTCACGAAAAGTTGTAACGACACTTTTTGACACACACAAGCCGTGCGGCGTGCTCGTAAGATATGGACATCTAATTTGGCAAAGACCTGTCCATTTGGTCTAGAGGCATAAATTCGGTACACAGTATTGGTGACAATTGTGTAGTTGTGGGTTCGAGCCTTCGGTATACAATCGTCTTTTTGTAAGTTATTTTCGTTTCGTCTTTCTATTTCGCATTGAACAGTGATTGGTGTGCAAAGATTATAAAAAAAATAAAAAAATAAGATAAGAACTTCGTTCCATTCAGGTGTCCCTTGACACCTCTCAAGTTTTTATTTTTAACATAGTAATGTTAAAAATAAAAACTACATACAACATACATAATTTTTTATTTTAATAGTACTTATCAGTAGATAAGTACTATTAAAATAAAAAATATATAAAAATGCGATTATCCGAATATTGTGGATAGGTATATCTTGTCGATTCGAAACCTTTACTTAAATACTCGTATGTTTTTTAATTTGAGGGGAGAGTTTACCGTATCGACAGAATAAACCAAATGTAGGTATTACTTTCCTCTAAGTACGAAACCTATTAACATTTTTTATCTTATATTATACTTTTTTGTCAAGTTTTCAATGTTTTTAATACTTATAATCCTATTCCGGACGAAGGCAAATCTAAAAACACAAAAATCATAAAAAATCGTACAGCTGTTCTTGAGTTAACATGGCTTTGTTTTATATATATAGATGTGCTATTCTGAGTTCCTGTCTGGCCTGTTGGTTTCATGGTTAGTGACCCTGACTGCTAAGCTGGAGATCGTGGGTTCGATACCCACCCAGGATAAAACATTGTGTGATGAAAACGATGGTTTATTATGTGTCTGGGTGATATTTATCTATAATATGTATGTATTTAGAAATATATAAGTATGTTTATCAGTTGTCTGGTTTCCATACTATAAGCTCTGCTTAGGTTGTGATCAGATAGTGTTGTCTGAGTTGTCCCAAGATATTATAGATATTCAGAAATGTTACATCAAAATCGATTCAGTAGTCATTGCGTGTAAGAGCAACATGCATCCATACTTCCTCACAAACTTTCGGATTTATAATATTGGTACTATTGGTAGATACCTCTTATAGTATTATATTATCTGTGCCTCTACTAACATGGGTCAAGGCGGCAACAGTGGATCATTTTTTTTTTAAAGGCTGTATTTGCAAAGGGCTACCTATATACCTAGTGTAGGTACCCACACATCATTTAAATTATTGTAGGTAGACTTTTTTGTTTTGATACACTGAACGCATTGCAAAAAAATAGTGCGTACGATGCACAAATGTGGACGCATACCTTAGAACGTATTTTTAGAATTATAAATTCAATCAACATATAATTATTTTAATTTTTCTGTATGTTTTATTTTAGAAACAATTATTTATTTATTTATTTATTATAATCATTTATGGTATAATATTTTTATGTATCTATAGTTTGGTAGCCGGGACCTACGAGAATACCAGCGTTGCGGTCACAGACCGCAACATTAGCTGACGTAGGTACCTATTTGCTCTCGTACATACTTATTGTTAATTAGATGTAATGTTTTTATTATTATTCACATTTGTGTATTCTGTATTATTTTATAAGTATGTATGGAAGGTCAAATAAATGTTTTTTCTTTCTTTCTTTCTTTCTTTCTTTATAAAATTTTGCTCGGACGAAGCTGCGGGGGAAGCTAGTTTCGGATAAATATAGACTACAGAAATCTGTAACGTTTGAGTGAAATAAAGCAACAGACTGGCAAACGGACAGGCAGATTGTGTAAGTAGGTATAACTTAAAACAACCACTTTGAAAGTCATAAAAACGAGCAAACAATTTATGAATTTGAGATAAGTGGAAGTACCTACTTTGTATAGAAATCCCCGCGGATGTTGTGACCTTTACTTACCTATAAAAACTTGCAAGGTGATTTTGTGATCTAAGACGAGTCTGCGAAAGCTACAGTACGATCAACGTAACTTGACCGGATTGAAGTTAAGTTTTTATCACTTTCGCGCATGTCATAGAGATGCGACCCTAAAATTACTTACGAAAACGTTTAATCGATTAAAAATACTAACAACACATTTTAATTCAACAATATTAAAAACACTATTTAAATGAGTTCATAAAAGTTTAAATTTAGAACAGTTACAGTAAATACTAAAGACACTTTGAAAAACAATTACTTTACGAAAATAATCACAAAAAACATGAGTTTGTAATACTAATTATGACAATGTAATGCGTAATCGCATCTCTAATCCTCTTGGTTTAGTTACCGCCCCCGCCCCCCGCTTCCTGTCACCATTTACTTCCAAAAAATACATCTGCGCAACCACTTGTCGCCTACTTCAGTCCGGCCTAGTTACGTTGATCCAACTGTAGATAGGTGGTGGTCTGGCCATTATACTACCGACGTGAACCCACTCCTAACACAAGCCATAGAGCTTAGCTGGAGGGGTTAACAGGATTGCTAGTAATGTAGAACCACGAACCCACATTGATAAAAATCTTTAAAAAAAAAACGTCTAAGTTTCAGTACAAGCAAGTGTCCTATGTACCACACAATCAAAGCTTTATAAAGACCACAGAACACACCAATGGCATCCTGCGAATTTTCCCTGGCAGTAAAGATATGTTTCAGTAGCATAGTACCTGCATCAATAGTAGAGCGACCCTTTGTAAAACCATATTGATCGTTATGCAGTTGATTATTAAAATTAATGTGTGATTCTAACTGCGTAAAGGTTCATTTCCGTGCATCGCGGCCGATCGCGAGTCGCGCGCGGCTTACGACAAGCGTCTGACGCGCGCGGCCGATGCGACAATAGTCAGAGTATGAGAATGTCGTATGGCGCCGTTTCCGAGGTAAGCGACAGACGCGCGCGGCCGACGACTGTCGTAGGCTGCGTGCGCACTCAGAATATTGTCGCATCGGCCGCGCGCGTCAGACGCTTGTCGTAAGCCGCACGCGACTCGCGATCGGCCGCGATGCACGAAAATGAACCTTTAGTAAAGCCTTTCCGAAAATTTTACTAATTGCTGGCATGATCTAAAAGTACTAAGGTCGTTCTTTGATCCGGCTTTAAATAATGGTATTCTTTACTGTTTCATCAGTTCAATAAACATTATTAATAACATAGTTGATACCGGATTACCAACATCACAGTTATCTGTGACGCTTTTAAAACAGCCGTTTGTTTTAAATTAGATGACTAACATTTAATTGTGTCACTAGGGTGTTTACTTTCAAACGCAAATGGTACATTGTATTCATCCACATTATCTCTCAAGAGTGATTCGGTTTTATCTGGGCATGAGTTCAAGGAGCTGGTATGTCAGCAAAGAAATCATTGACGGTTTGTGACTGCTATGTCTGAATTATTAGTAACAAGTTTTCAATGTAATACTTTTAGTAGATTTAGATACATAATAGATAGGTAATCTGACATTGCAATTAACTATGCCTAAAGACTTTAATCAGTGCGCCCTACCCGTCATGACATACGGAGCCGAAACGTGGACACTGACGGTACGGCTGGTCCACAAGTTCAAAGTCGCTCAGCGGGCTATGAAAAGGGCTATGCTCAGAGTTTCTCTTAGGGACAAAATCAGAAATTATGTGATCCGGCAGAGAACCAAAGGGGCTCACCGGATTAGCAAGCTGAAGTGGCAGTGGTCTGGCCATATTAGCCGAAGAACCGACAACCGTTGGGGTAAACGAGTTCTTCAGTGGAGACCGCGGCTCGGCAAACGTAGTATAGGACGCCCTCAGGCCAGGTGGAGTGATGATTTACGCAAACGGCTTTCAGGAGCTGGATGCGAGTAGCCAAGGATAGAACAAAGTGGCGTGCAATTGGAGAAGCCTATGCAGTGGATTGCGATAGGCTGATGATGAATCTGACATATTGTTACTTGTAAGTTTCTTTGTAAATATGGATCACACACTGGCACATGGTTGAACATGACTGTGTAATAATATCATAATAAATTAACTTAGTGTATCTATATTCTAAATACTTCAAACACATGTTTGAAGTATTTATAATATAGGTACGTCTGATTTTTGAGTTAAATGGACTTTGTACAAGGACCGACCGTTTCAGTTTTCAACTGATTGTTTAGGTGTCAGTATTTTAAAATTAAATGGTCACGAAAATAAAATATGAGTGACGACTTTGTATTCCAGTTTGTTCACCTGAGTGAACAAAGTGGACATAACTAGTGTCTCATTTCACCTCGGAATCATTTCACCCAGGTGATGTCATCCAGGTAAATTAAGTGAACATAAGTGATGTCCTTTGTTCACTTTGGAATTATATCACCCAGGTCTATTATATTATCTGTGCCCAGGTGAATAGACGCGACTTTTTTAAATACTCTTGTGGACACATTCTAATCTGATTAGGCACTGGAACCAACGATAAATTACCAAAATACAGTGGACAAACACTATTCACGTCTTAATTATACTAAATTTACTAAAATAAAATACTCACATGACATTTATTTTAAACGTTTTGCAACCTAGAACGTGGGTGAATAGAGCTCACGAAAATATTTGAAAAAGTCACAACTGTTCACCAAACAACACTACAAGTGGATGTAGACATAACTAGTGTCCACATTTCATCACGGAATCATTGCCCCTATTTCACCCAGGTGAATTGAGTGAACATAAGTGTAATCCTTATTGCGACTTTTTTTAAATCACAGCCGTTACACCGAATGACGTTGGCGCGAAATAAGTACTCTTTGAGTGGTACCTACACTCATACGCTAGTTTGAAAGTAGCTTAATGAAAGAATAACATATTATCCCAAGAGACTATTTTAATTTTGTTTAAATCTATTCTTATAATAATAATGTACGAATTAAACTGACACTATAAATTAAACACAAAATAAATTACCAAAGTACCAACATAACAACAAACACTATTCACGTCTCATTTACACAAACTTATTGAAATTAACTCTTAAATTACTTTTAATGGAACAGTTTTGCAATAAAGTCAAAAACGTCAACAAGAATCTTTAAAAAAATGTCCTCTATTCACCTGGGTGATTAAAGTATCAAGGTAAATAAAGAACACCTACTATATCACCTGGTTGCAATTATTTCAAGGTGAAATGAGGACACTAGTTATGTTCACTTTGTTCACCCAGGTGAACAAGGTGCAATAAACCTTTAAATACTGTAAAAAATTACACCCGAACGGAGCTACAAGTAATAGTTAGTTATCTAAGATAACAAAACATACCTACTTACCTTCTTCCATATCAAAATCACATTTTAATGTATAAAAATTCCAAATTAACACATTCAATATCACCAACAAATAATTATTATACATAGTTTTTAATTGAAAACATTAAAAAAGAATTCAACGTGTATCCGAATGGAAGACAGAATTAGAACTAATGTTTTTTTTTCTATCGGTTTATTTGGGTGATTATTAATTCAGATATAGAGATTTTAGCAAAAAGTGCTAATGAATGCTTACAAAGGTCAGCCAAGTTCATCATAGTTTTATTTTATTAAATAATAGATGCTAGCCGCGAGCTTGTTATCGTGGAGTTATGTAATTTATAATCACAACAAAGAAATTAATTTGTAGTCGGAATGATTATGAGGAAGTTTATTTTTAGAGGTTCTATTTAAAAAAAAAACCGAGCAAGTGCATGTCGGGTCACGTACAATGTAGGGTTCCGTAGTCTGGGAAGACTACGGAACCCCATTAACGGAACCGCATTATTTGGATGGGGGAAGTGAGTTTTCTATTGTTTTTGTGGTTTCATACTTACAACATTATACCTACCTAGTAATCATTTTCAATGGAATTTATACGAGAATGTTGTTACTTCTCATTTGATCAGCTGTTACTCTTGACTTGTAAAGCCTACTTACTAATTTTCCTTTTAATTTCGCTATATAGGTATACTACTACTGTGATATTTTTCGCAAACCCAATATCAACCATTTATTTGGCAGGGGCGGGGGAGGGGGGTCCCTTGATTCTAACAAAAAATTGCACTTTGAAGCCTTATATTTCGCAAACGGATCCCTAAATCTAAAAATGGTTTCCACAATCCCTTTTTTAAAAGACCTATCGTTCGAACCAACGTTTTTAAAAAACCTATCTAATGATACCCCACACGATGAGTTAGGTGACAAAAAAATCACTTTCCCTCTTTAATTGAAAAAAAAAAGGAAACACCTAGCAAAGCTCGTTCACTCTAACTAAATAAGCTGGGTAATTTATTTAAAATACTACACAATTTCTTAAATATAATATCGTCCAAATGTAAATCTTTAATTTCACGGCTGGCACTAAAATTTCTTATTGGTGATATACCGAGACTAACCAAATATAACAAAAACTGCCTAGCAATGTGTGTCAGTATCTACAATAAACTGTCAAACCATCTAAAAAGCCTGAATATTAGATTTTTAAGAAATAAGCTGTACGCATGGCTAAATGGAGTCAATTTTTATAATTCAAAAGAGTTTTTGAACTAAAAAGTTGACGACTATGTATATTTTTAAAGATTTTTTTGCATGCTTTACTGTAGCAAAACATGTTTATACCCATTTTATTTGTAACATAACCATATACCATGTTTTATGCAAATAAAAATGTATTATTATTTATTATTATGACGACTCAGCAAGTAGGTAGACTCCGCCGAACTTACAAAAATAAGACTTACTTGCTACACACATCTTCGGGCCGGCATCATTCGGCACAGACCGGGGGGAATGTGGGTGAACGTTCGGGGAAAAAGCCGCTCGCCTTAACCGAACGGCTTTTTTTAAATACCCTATCGGAAATTGTTAATTAAGCCGAACTTGTGTTTATTTTTTATTTTTTTAAAACCTACCTAATAGTTGCTTCCGGCCGGCTTTGTTCGATTTGGCAAGTACCTACATACCTGCTGCCGTTTAAGTTTGTAGCCTCCCGTAACGCGCGCAAAGCTACAGTCAAAAGCTAGTTTAGAGAGAAAAAAAAAAAAAAGCTTTGAACTTGGCTCTTGCTCTTTAAAGATCAGTTTTTATGTCATCTGTACATACTACATCACAAAATGTACGACCTTCAAAATACGAGTATATCTAATAACGACACAACTGGTCGCTTCCTCTATTAATACTCCTAATACTTACGTAGAGACTAGCTACGGCCCGCGACTTTGGAATAAATATTTCGGAAATTTAAAATACCTACCCAGCTGTTATAAACTCCCGTGAAAATCGGCCGTGTCGGAGATTAACTTATGACTGCCTCCATGGGCGCACTCAAGACCATTTTTTGGGTGAGGCTTTTGTAATTTCGGAGTTTGTTGGTAGGTACAAATTGTACCACCTAAAACGACAATTTATTTATTTTATTCAACCTATACTAACGTGGCAATGCTGCCAGCCTTCTGGGAACGTAAATATGTTCTGTAAATATCTTGTTTAATTGGTTAGATGTATTTTAAAAAAACTTATACTAATAAATAATCTAACCATATAAGTTTTAAGATAAGTACATATTATTTAGTATAAATTTATGAAATTATACAATAATAGCAAAAAATATTATTAGTTTTTTTTTGTGATAACAATTTATGAAAAATTATTTAATTATTGATAAACAGGGGTCTCGTATGGAAATCGAACCCATACCCTCTTGCGCACCGAGGCAGTCCTATTGCTTTAACATCGATATTAACACTTCATAACTAGAAAAAGTGGTTATTTTTGCATTACAAACAGACACTTCAACTGTAACTATTTATTGGTAAAGATATTAAATATAGGTACTATACTAATATTATAAAGCTGAAGAGTTTGTTTGTTTATTTGAACGCGGTAATCTCAGGAACTACGGGTCCGAATTGAAAAATTCTTTCACTATTGGATAGCCCATTTATCGAGGAAGGCTATAGGCTATATAACATCACGCTACTACCAACAGGAGCAGCAATGATAAATGTTGCAAAAACGTGGAAAATTTACGCAGACGAAGTTGCACGGGACAGCTAGTATTAAATATATAGGAAGATAAAAAGACGACGGCCTACTTTTTGTTGACCTATAAAATCTTATTTTTAGACGGTCATTGTAATACAAAAATTAAATCTTCCATTATGATTGTGCTTCCTATGCAGATTAACACAAATCATATTTTTTTAAATGTTGCTACGTTATAATTATTAAATAGGTAAAAAAAACTAGCCTTAGCTACTACTTGCTTTTAGTTTTGTCATGTCCATCGGTCTGTCTGTCTGTCCGTCCGTATGTCACGGGCATTTTACTCAAAATTACACAATGTGTATGGATGGAATTTAGAATGTGACGTCATACTTGTATGCAAGACTTGCCTAATGGAATAGCGCCTATAATCCCCCTGCTAAAATCCCCTAGGGAAAATTGTTTTAAACTTAAAAATAATTCCCCTAGAGGACCGATGTAAATAAAACATGTTAATAGATTCCTTAGGGGATGTGTGGAAAAAAAATCCAAATAAATCCCCTAGGGGATTTAAGCAGGGGATACTAATGGACAAAGGCGGTTTTTTGTTTTGTAATAAATAGGCTTGTTTAAATTCAGTATTATGTTAATACGTAATATACGTAGGGATCATTACCTAGATAGTGGTGAAGTTCTAATAAAAATAAAACACCATATTTAACTTCATAACTTATATTTAAATCAATATTTATTAATAACTTTTATTATTCTATAATAATAAGGTACATACATAATAATATTTAAATCTACGAGTACATAAATGTAATAAATTTAACATATTACTTCCTTATTTATAAAATAACATAACAGTAGAACTAGTTTTATTGTTCGTCTATCCTTTTTTGTTTCATTAAGTTTGTGCCGAGAACGAAAGAGACAAAAAAGTTTTTTTTTTACATAAAATTACAACCTCGTGAAAATAGAGTCTATACTATTGAATACCGCCCGCCCGTTGCAGACCTCATGAATACCTACTTCAGTTGTATAAATATTATAAGCATGTTCCAGATGGTTGGAAATAAGCGAACAAACCAAGGTGACCAAACGTATGGTGAAATGAACATGGTTGGAAACCAAACGCAAACACACGCGACCTTGTTGGGATTTTTGTGTGGCCAACCAATTATTTGTTGCAAACAACACAAACGCACGCTCCTTAAACAAGCTCCCACTTCATTGCGCGAGTATAACTAACCAAAAGTTAGTAGTTAGTGTTACATAATTTTTTCATCAGTATGTACTCCTGACATGCAAATTCATATCAATATTATCATATTTAATGATTGTTGTGGTGGTTTGTTTGTTGTTCGGTTGGAAACGCCGACTACACGGCGACAAACCAACAGCAGTGGTGAGAGCGCTCCCACTGCCAACGACGTTGGAGGTCAAATCATAATTTGGTTTAAGCGTCTTCCAGACGGTTGGAAACAAGGCTTCCCGCCAAGGTGACCTCCCAACTAGCATTAGGAGTACTATAGCGGTTGACTAATTGTACACATTTATTTATGCTGTCTAAGTAAGCTGTTATAGCACGCTATACAGCCCATATACAGGGTGGAATTTTGTAATGCCACCTGGAGGGGAAGTACTCTTAATACTTTAGATAGAAAATTTTACTCAAAGGAAACATTCCTTTATTTTTGAAAAGAAAAAAAACGGCATTAAAGATTTTTAAAAATTCGCTTGCCGCACACGGTAATCGAACCGACTAAAATCTGTAAAAGTTGCACCGTGTACTTTTATTGCATTGATTGTTAGGGTCAATAAGGATGAAATCTCTTTAACAAACTTCATAAATTGAATTACATGAAAACAATTAAATTTTAAATTAATTTAATTATGTACAAAAATTTAAACTAACTAATTAATTGCTCGAAATGAGCTCCATTTTCAGAAGTTAAATGAATGGAAAACAATGAAATCTTAAATTATTAATTCAATGGGTCAAGTTAAAGCACTTTTACTCAAAGATCTATCTGTGTACTTATGTTATTCATTAATTATTATCATTGACGTCATTTATCCATCGAAATGACGAATTACTATTTAGATAAGACGATTGCAATTTGCACGTGTTTGTAATGCAGACTCCTTTCTTAGATGCGACATAACTGCGTGTATGACGTAGTTTAAATATGGAATGTTACATTTGAAAATAGATTTTCATCTGTTATTCACATTTGATTGTTTTTACAAATCATTTCATAATTGTTTCACGGTAAAAATGGCTTATCAAGAGCAATTTGATTTAATGGAAGCTTATTTTTTAAATAATAAAGATGTGAATCGTGCTCTGCGGTGGTATGGAGAGAGATATCGAGACCGTCAGACACCAACTCGATTTGTACTGAAAAGAATGATAGAAAATTTAAAGAACACTGGAAGTTTCAAAAAGCGACGGCACCCTCTTCAACAAAACAACTTTGATTTTGAATTAAATATTTTAACATACTTCGAAGCATTTCCGAAGGCTTCAAGCAGAGATGCTGCCGAAGTAATTGGAACAACCCACACTCGCATACTTAAAGTGCTGAAAAAGTATAAGTTTAGATGTTATCGTGATGGTCGGTTGGTACAAAAATTGCATCCTGGGGATTGTGAGAGACGACTACAATTTTGTCAAAACATGCTGAGAGAAATTGACCGTAACCCTAATTTTTTGAGTAACATTGTATGGTCTGACGAAACCAACTTCAGCAATAACGGCATGTACAATCGCCGCAATAATCACTATTGGTCTAGAGTGAATCCTCTTCGTGTTCATGAAACTAACAGTCAAGTAAAATTTCCTTTAACGTTTGGTGCGGAATTATGAGAAATATGGTTGTGTTAGTCCATGTATACGAAGGTCACTTAAACACTGTTAAGTATTTAGAAATACTCGATTTATTAAGAAACGAGTTAAATGGTTTCCCCGAGGAAGAGCGAAACCAAATAATTCTACAGCAAGATGGTGCTCCAGCCCATAACAGCAGAATCACTACTGCCTACATTAATAACCATTTTAATACCTGGATTGGTACAAACGGCACAATCAGATGGCCTGCGAGATCACCAGATCTCACCCCTTTAGATTTTTTTTTGTGGGGATATGTAAAAAATCAAATTTACACTAAATCTTATGAGAATGTAAACGAGTTGAGAGTTGAAGTTCAGAATACGATTTATAACATTCACCACAATACGTTATTGAAGGTAACTAGAAATGAATTCGTTAGAAGAATAAATTTGTGTATCCAAGAAAATGGAGCCCATTTCGAGCAATTAATTAGTTAGTTTAAATTTTTGTACATAATTAAATTAATTTAAAATTTAATTGTTTTCATGTAATTCAATTTATGAAGTTTGTTAAAGAGATTTCATCCTTATTGACCCTAACAATCAATGCAATAAAAGTACACGGTACTTTTACAGATTTTAGTCGGTTCGATTACCGTGTGCGGCAAGCGAATTTTTAAAAATCTTTAATGCCGTTTTTTTTCTTTTCAAAAATAAAGAAATGTTTCCTTTGAGTAAAATTTTCTATCTAAAGTATTAAGAGTACTTCCCCTCCAGGTGGCATTACAAAATTCCACCCTGTATAACAAACAAGCTGTCCCGTGCAACTTCGTAGGAAGTGTAAGTCTTCTGCTGTGTCGTCACTTACTAGGCATTGATCGCTGCACAAGGCAGTCGTATCTGCTTAGTAAGGAGACGTCACGCATTTCACGTATTGTTTAACGTTGTTAAACTGGCTGGCTTGTAGCGTGCGCCGACTCCCGTACGCCCGGACCGGCCGGCCGCGTCGGTGAGGCTCGCGCACATTCCCTGTCTGGCCCTTGCATACGCGTTGTTAGTATGCGTAAATTTTCCCCGTTTTTCCAACATTTCTCATTGCTGCTCTGCTCCTATTGGTCGTAGCGTGATGTTATATAGCCTATGGCCTTCTTCGATAAATGAGCTATCCAACAGTGAAATAATTTTTCAATTCTTATCAGTAGTTCCTGAGATTACCGCGTTCAAACAAACTAACTAACAAACTCTTTCGTTTTATAATATTAGTATAGATAGATAAGAGGCCAATTTTACACTCCTGTACATGCAACGCCGTATTTTTTCCGCCTTATAATGCTATTGCTCAGGTTTAAAATGAAAGCTGACTAAAAGGGTAATGGTATCTTAATGAAACACCAATCTATACTAATATTATAAAGCGGAAGAGTTTGTTTGTTTGTTTAAACGCGCTAATCTCAGGAACTACTGGTCCGATTTTAAAAAATCTTTTTTTGTTGTATAGCCCATTTAACATCGCGCTACGACTAATAGGAGCGGAGTAGCGACGAGAAATGTTGCAAAAACGGGGAAAATTTACGCATACGAAGTTGCGCGGGACAGCTAGTAGTAACATAAGAGGCCAATTTTAATAATAATAAAACATTTATTTGCATGAACATGGTACAATTGTTGGTAGGTGCATATTGTTATTTCCGCATATTCTGCCGCAGTCGGCGTGCAAATGATTTAATTTATAATAAGGATTACAATGATAAAAAATGTCAAATTACAATATTAATTCAAAAGATAATAATACGAGTATCAATTTAAAAAAAGTATACAAATTTCAGGTTAATAAAAAAAATAATTAAAATGTCAAGTCAATAAAAAAAAAATACAAGTGTCAATAGCAACAGGTAATACAAATGTTAAGTTATAGATATTTAATATTTTAGTTATACATAATTTCGAATTGGTTGATTTTTTAGGTATTTATTAAAACTTGTCATCTAGGTAATCTCTAATACAATAATAATTTTTGGATGTGAGTAATTCAAACAGCTTTGTTTTATATGGCACTAATGGTAAAGAGCTGATAGAGGTCGGTATTTTATTGAAGATTTTAATAGCCATACAGTAGGCATTTCTCTTAAACATTTCCAATTTAATTTGTGGTAGACGTAGTCTATCTTTGTGTCTAGTCCGGCTGTGTTTTGAGTCACCGAGTTTCTCAAACAGTTCTGGGTGTTTTTTTACAAATATACTAATTTCATATATGTATAAGGATGGGAGAGGGAGTATCTTATGCTTTAAGAAAAGTGGTTTACAGCTATCCAGGAAATTAGCTCCACACATCGCTCGGATACATTTTTTTTGTGCCTTGAAAGCTTTATCACTATCTATCGAGTTGCCCCAAATGATTAGCCCATATCTGAGGGCAGAGGATACGTAGGCATGGTAAGTTGTTTTGGCGCACTCTATATTGACTGTTTGTCTGATTCTTGTCAACACAAATACGAAGCGATCTATTCTATTGAGGACGTTTTCAATGTGAGCTTTCCAATTACAAAACTTGTCTAAAGTTATACCCAAGAATATACATTCATTTGTATCGGTTAGATGATAATTGTTGTAATGTATGTCAAGTTTAGATGTGTCTGAGTTGGATGTTTGGAATTGTATAATTTTTGTTTTGGACATATTTATTTTTAAGTTGTTTTGTTCCAGCCAGGTTGTAGTATCGTCTAGAGCCTTATTGATTTTGTCTTTCAAAGTTATTCTATTGTCACTTTTGATTATTAGTGTAGTGTCGTCAGCAAATAGTATACATTCTTTGTTTACCGCGTCGGGGAGGTCATTGATGTATAAAAGAAAAAGTAGTGGGGACAATATCCCCCCTTGGGGGGTACCATAGTTGTTTTGTCTATAGTTAGATCTGTATACTTTTTTATTGAATTGGTCGGTTTTTACTATTTCAACGCACTGAGATCTTTCTTTTAGGAAACTTCTGACCCAATCATTGGCATTGCCACGTATACCGTACTTAGAGAGCTTTAATAAAAGAGTATTGTGGCACACAAAGTCAAAAGCCCTAGACATATCTACGAAAATACAAGCTATCTTAGTCTTAGCGTTTAGACTCTCGGTTATCTTTTTAATTAGTGTAAAACATGCCAAAGTAGTTGAGCTATTTTTCCTAAATCCGAATTGTTCATTTTTAAGGATGTTACACGAAGTTAGGAAGTGCTCTATCTTATTGTACATAACTCTTTCAAAGATTTTCGACATTATCGGAATCAAGGTTATGGGGCGATAGTTACTTATGTCTGTTTTATTACCCTTTTTATAGAGGGGTTTCACTACTGACATTTTCAAGCGTTCCGGGAACACACCTTCTGAGAGAGACATATTAATTATGTGCGTAAGTGGGGTAACTAAAGTCGATGAACATTTTTTCAATACTTTGGTACTTAGATCGTCATAGCCTGTTGAATTGGTATTATTTAATGTTTGAATTATTTTGTAAATGTCCATTCTGTTTACAGGTGTTAAAAAGATGCTTTTAGGGTTTGGTGGTATATGTTTAGTGATTTGTGAGGTGTCTATTCGTGAAGTCGTAGTATTGGTCAGGGATATGTAGTATTCGTTAAAAAGTTCCGATATTTGTTTTGGATTATCATAGGATGTATTGTCAATATTGATAGTGTCAATTTCGGTATTTGATGACATATTTTGAATATTTTCATTTATAATTTGCCATGCAGCTTTACTTGTATTTTTTGCTGTATCAATATGACGAGAATTATTAATTTGCTGAGCTTGATGTATACATGTTTTTAGTATCTTACTATATTTAATATATTTATTCTTGTGGTATTTTTTATTATGTTTAGCTTTGCGATAGTTAAGGTATAGTATACGTTTTTTAATGCAGCAGCGTTTTATACTTTTTGTTAATGCTCTGTTTTTTACGCGCTTACATGTGCGCTTGACTCTTATAATCGGGAAGCATAAATTGTAAAAGAGAGTGAGAGTGTCGTGAAAGCTATTATATGCTTCGTTTGTTGTTGTGCTTTTTATAACTTCAGTGTAGGATAAGCTGTTGATACAGTCCTTGAATTTAATGATATTTTCTTCGCTAAGGTCTCTTATATGTGTAAACCAAAAATGCTGATTATCCTTGATTTTGTCATTCACTTCAAGCGTACATGTGATCGACTGTGTGGATTCATGATCAGAAAGTGCCAGGTAATGTAGGTCTGACTTTGCATTATGTACATTACTAACAATTAGGTCTATACAAGACTTTTTTCGTGTAGGTTTATCAATAAAATTTTTTAAATTGTTATTTTTTTACACCCCTATACATGCCTTATACAGATATAGCTTGATTTCATCACTTTAATACAGGCAATAAACCACATGTGGCTTATATTAATGCTTACAGATCACCAGTGAACTGTATGTAAACCATTATATAGAACAAAATGCTACCTGGGCTTGCTGGTTTCCAACAGTGCAAACGGCTGTTGTAAACCAAATTACTTGGTACATGGTTTGCAACAGCCGTCTACACTGTTGGAAACCAGCAAGGTCACCTTGGTGGGAAGGCTTGTTTCCAACCGTCTAAAAAACGCTATACAACAGCCGTCTACACTGTTGGAAGCTAGCAAGGTCACCTTGGTGGGAAGGCTTGTTTCCAACCGTCTGGAAGACGCTTTATTATTTTCTTTTAAAATATAACGTGGGATTGTCGGTCTTAAGGGGCGTCTAAACGGGCCATTTTTACGGCAATTTGTGGCGGCACTATTGGCAACTAATTGCTCGGCCAATAATGGCAATATGTCTACAATTGTATGGCGCATGATCCAGTCTCATATACAGGCTTCACAACCCGGCAACAATAAAATAGAGAGCGAATGAAACAACAACAAAATTGGCGGGGCAACATTGCGGAAAATCGATCGCTCAGCGATCGTCCGGCAACCATCAAACCAATATTGGCGAGTACTGCCATGTTGTCGGCCGCAGCATTGCCGCCACAAATTGCGGTAAAAAATAGCCCGTTTAGACCCCCTTTACATTAGGTATTCCCGGCAGTGCAATGAGCTGTCATCATATTCGGTTCCACAATATAGTCAAGTCCAGAGTTTCCCAAAGTGGATAAGTTCTAGGGCAATTTAATTTTTGAAAAAAATGTGAAGATGGAAATTCGTACGTTTCAATGATAGTTTTCCAAATGAAATGCGAACTAAATGTACATTTGGTAAAAACAGACATAACTATAAAAACAAAAATCAATACGATGCTGTACAAGGTTCACCGGATAGCACATGTAATTTGAATGACTTAGTAATCTAACTTTTTTATTTTTAGTGATAACCTAAATCTGTTTACAATTTTATTATATACATACTAATATTATATAGCTGAAGAGTTTGATTGTTCAGGAACCAACTCTTCAGCTTTATAATATTAGTATAGATAGAGTATATAATTTTGCATTTGATCATGATTTAATCTCAAAATTGACAAATTTTGAGTTAATTACTATGTTGTATTATCTTGACAAACATGTACAACACTACCTAACCATATCCTTCAGAGAATTCAGGTTGCAAAGGATGCTTACTCCTCATATGATTTTTAAAATTATTCGCTTGCGTATACGAAGATGGACACAAATGGCATTTATATTTTTTCTCAGTGTTATGAGATTGCAAATGTACTTTTAAAGCTTTTTTTCTTGGATAATTTTTACCACAATAATCGCATCTGTACAATCTTTCACCAGTATGAGAAGTCATATGATCTCTCAAAGCTGATGGTAAATAGAATTTTTTGTCACATAAAGTGCATTCATGTCTGAGCAATTGTAAATGAGTTCTTTGATAGTGTTCTCTAAGGGTTTTTCGGCAGTCGTAGACTTTATCACAACCCTCGCAAGGAAACTCTCGTTTTTCGCCATGAACGTTAATTTTGTGACGATATCTCATATGATATGAAATGAAAATTTCGTCGCATTTATTGCAAGGGTAGGCCGCTTCGTTTTTGTGTATTCTTGCAATATGGAAATTTCTAGAATTCTTTGATTTGAAAGTCTTCTCGCATTCAGTACATGGAAATAATTCAACATTTTTGGTTGTCGAATGAGTTTTTTTGTGAAATATTAAATGTCTTTCCTCAAAATAATGAGCTCCACATTCGTCACAAATGTAAGTGCCAAAATGTTCAGCCATATGCTTTTTCAAAGCTTGAAAAAAATTAAACGATTTATCACATTCAAGGCAGAACAATTTACCCATTTTTAATTTGAATTTAATAAATTCAGTATCGACGTCTGTGTAAATCACTTTATTGTGGACACTAGTGATGTGCTCTTTAAACGAATCGATATTATCGATTTGTGTTTGGCATAATCGGCAATCGATTCTCGCTATATCGACTAATGACATTTTTTTTGGAACAATAAATTCTTGAAATGTTCTAGGATCATGTTCTAATGTATGTTCTCTTAATTTATCAGGATCTAAAAACATTTCTCGGCAATAAACGCAGTGATAATCGCTAAACATGGCTATGAAAGGTGTGACATATGAATTTTCTATAATAGTTAGTGTATTTCGTAGAGTATTAAAATCTTTGTCTACGTGAGGCGCGCGCTTTAGCTTCGGAAGGCGGTTTTCTGGTAGCATAGGAGTTGTTTTCGGTTCTGTAAAGGAAATATCACTTTAAATAAAAATAAATAATAAACAAAGTCAGGTTAGTTATACCATTTATAACATTTTTATGTTTGTTTTTTAAAAATAACAAGCAATGTAGGATTGGGTCTCACATTACTAGCAATCCTGTTAACCCCTCCAGATAAGCTCAATAGTTTATGTTAGGAGTGGGTTTACGTCGGTAGTTTATTGGAAACCCACTTTTCGAGATTGCTCTCGAAAACTGAATTCAAACATATGGCGTTGTATGAGTGCGTTCACGGAGAAGCGTTTGTTTGAAATAGACTGTTTATTGCGGCGGAGCCCGCGTCGTTTATCGTGGCACCTTCTGCCAGTCTTATTTGGAAATAGCATAACCCAGACTCGATTTTTTTTTAATAAAATTGTATGTTTAAAGAGGCGTCTAAACGGGCCATTTTTTACGGCAATTTGTGGCGGCAATGCTGTGGCCGGCAACTCTCCAATATTGATTTGATGGTTGCCGGACGATCGCTGAGCGATCGATTTTCTGCAGTGTTGCCCGGACAATTTTTTTGTTGTTTCAGTCGCTCTATTTTATTGTTGCCTGGTTGTGTAGCCCGTTTAGGAGACGGGATCATGCGAAATACAATTGCAGACATATTGCCATTATTGGCCGAGCAATTAGTTGCCAATAGTGCCGCCACAAATTGCCGTAAAAATGGGCCGTTTAGACGCCCCTTAACCTTACCTTTAGAACCTCCTTATTTTCGAAGTCGGCTAATAATACAAAATACATACCATGTATTAATACAATAATTGAAGCTCTCTATCTGAAGCGGCGGTAGCCTAATGGCTAAGGCATCGGTCTCGCAATCGTTAGGTGGCGGGTTCGAATCCTACCCATTATACTACCGGCGTGAACCCACTCCTAACACAAGCCTTTGAGCTCAGCTGGAGGGGTTAACAAGATTGTTAGTAATGTGGGACTCAATTCCACATTACTAGTTATCTTTTCTAAAAGGAAAAAAATAAGTATAAAAATCGCTAAAGTTTAAAAACAATTATAACATACCATGGATTGTCTTTTTAGTAAGTTTTTCTTTCATTCTCTGCAATTTATTGTACATGGCTACTTGTGAACTAGTGTTCAGTTTCCCAACTCCGCTCGCCTTCCTTAAACGACGAGTCTTCACTTGTCTAACACTATGTATTACTGGCGACTCGAACTTGATCGGTATTGGTTCTGAAATAGATTATCATCTATACTAATATTATAAAGCTGAAGAGTTTGTTTGTTTGAACGCGGCAATCTCAGGAACTACTGGTCCGAATAAAAAAAATCTTTCTCCGTTAGATAGCCCATTTATCGAGGAAGGTTATATGCTATATAACATCACGCTACAACAAATAGGAGCGGATCAGTAATGAAAAATGTTGTAAAAACAGGGGAAATGTACGCATACGAAGTGCGCGGGACAGCAGCATTTTATATACACTCAACAAGCTCTGATTTGTTTGAGACATCTGGTCACAAACGGATCAAAGCCTGTGTGAGTTGTCTATGCAACCAACTAACAACATATTTTTTATTTATATTTTTTGACTGCCGCTGTAGCGCAGTGGGAGTGTATCCGACTGCTACGCAAGAGGTCGTGGGTTTGATCCCCACCCAGGATAAAACTTTGTGTGATGAGCACGATGGTTTATTCTATGTCTGGGTGTTATTTATCTATATTATGTATGTATTTAGAAATATATAAGTATGTTTATCAGTTGTCTGGTTTCCATAGTACAAGCTCTGCTTAGTTTGGGATCAGATAGCGTTGTGTGAGTTGTTCCAAGATATTATTATTATTAATACATAAGCTTTCTTAGCAAGGGCGGCTGTAGTATGCATTCGTAAACGCCAAATTTCATGTCACACACATTAGCACCAATGTTGAATACAAAACTAATATTTGTAGTCGATTGTGTAGGATCTTTGTAACATCACTAGAAGCCAAAACAATTATTTTTTGAATTTTTGTCTGTTTGTTGGTACGTTTGCCTATCACGCAAAAACTACTGCATCAAATTGGATACGATTCTATGACTTTAGATACCACTGAAGGGGAGTAAAGATCCAAATTATGTTGCTCTTAAGTTCCTAAACAATTTGTAACTAAAATAGGGAAGAAACTGAATCTCACGAGACAGGGAATACTAGTGTGAGATTCAGTGACATTGCTTTTCTAGAACGGAACATACAGTAGGATCAACGTAACTTGACCGGATTGAAGTTAGGTTCATATCACTTTCGCGCATGTCATCGAGATGCGACCCTAAAATTAGTAACGAAAACGATTAATTATGTTTAATCGATAAAAAATACTAACAACATTTTAATTCAAAAATATAAAAACACTATTTAAATTTAAACTTCAATCCGGTCAAGTTACGTTAATCCTACTGTACAGTACGATCAACGTAACTAGGCCGGACTGAAGTAGGCGACAAGTGGTTGCGCAGATGCATTTTTTGGAAGTAAATGGTGACAGGAAGCGGGGGGCGGGGGCGGTAACTAAACCAAGAGAATTAGAGATGCGATTACGCATTACATTGTCTTAATAAGTATTAATAACTCATGTTTTTAGTGATTTTTTCCATAAAGGAATTGTTTTCCAAACTTTCTTTAGTATTTACTGTAACTTTTCTAAATTTAAACTTTTATGAACTCATATTTATAGTAAGTATTTTTATATTTTTGAATTATAATTTTGTTAGTATTTTTAATCGATTAAACATAATTAATAGTTTTCGTAAGTAAGTTTAGGGTCGCATCTCTATGACATGCGCGAAAGTGATAAGAACCTAACTTCAATCTGGTCAAGTTATGTTGATCCAACTGTACGTCTTGGTACTCAATGATATGCAATGCAACCACTGTACTAATATACAAGCATGTAACAGAAAGGTGTGGTAAAATTTCAGCAGCAGATAGGATATGTTATTAGTATTACACCTACCATGGTGCCATAGCTGGTTGCATCATTATTACATAGTTATAGCATATTCTTTTTGTCAAAATTCAGTACTGAAAGGCGTATGGCATAATAATTATACCTCCCCTGGTACAAAATTTGAAGGATTTTTATGACATAGAACTTTTTAAGTCATACTTTTTTAATTAATAACTTTTTCATTCATAACTAAACAAATGAAAACATAATAAATATTTTTTAATGGTACTCCGATTTTGATAAAATTAGGTATGTGCACTCAGTATCATGGGCACATACCCACCCTTGAATATGACCACACCTTTCTGTTACACCCTGTATATGATACACAAATAAATTAATAATAATATCTTGGGACAATTCACGCAACGCTATCTGATCCCAAACTAAGCAGAGCTTGTTCTATGGCAACCAGACAACTGATAAACATATATTTATATATTTCTATATATATACTTATATATTTATAAATACATACATATTATAGATAAATAACACCCAGACACAGAATAAATCATCATGCTCATCACACAAGTTTTATCCTGGGTGGGGATCGAACCCACAACCTCTTGCGTAGCAGTCGGATACACTCCCACCACGCAGAGTATTATTATTATTAGTTATGTAGTGATAGTATATTCAAATTTAATTACAATTCTCTCAATCTTACCTGTATCCATATCCTCAACAGCAGGTTCCATATCACCATCAGCTTGATGGTCTCCATCATCACTGTCCACATTCTGTTTGACTGGAGGCTCCTCAGCGGTTGTGATGTCACCGGCCACCTCAGGAATCTCATCCGTAGTCTCCTGCTTCACTTCCACTTCCAATTTGATGTTATGGTCTTCGTTTACTGTAACAGTGAGAAAATAAAATGGTGAATGATACATGAAATAGGTTAAAGTTGATTGTCAATATATTTTTTTTAAATTTATGAATTCCATCGTCAGATCAGTTCCAAGTTATCAAATAATTGTGTTGTCTTCCAAACTACATTCTACTGGGCTGTTGGTCTAGTGGTTAGTGACCCTGATTGCTAAGCAGGAGGTTGTGGGTTCGATCCCCACCCAGGATAAAACTTTGTGTGATGAGCATGATGGTTTATTCTGCATCTGGGTGTTACTTATCCATAATACTCGTATGTATGTATGTATTTAATAATAATAATAATATCTTGGGACAACTCTAACAACGCTAACTGATCCCAAACTAAGCAGAGCTTGTACTATGGAAACCAGACAACTGATAAACATACTTATATATATAAAACTGAAAATCTGACTTGTGATTCCTCTGAATCTCCCTCCTTTCCCCTGTTGTGACTAGCGTTTAACACTTGACTAGTATTGCTCTTAAAAGTGTTTTACTCTCAAAGTCATATAACGACACTGAAGAATACATAAGTAGCTCGTACACATAAGATTCAAACACACATGGCCCACGCACGCGCGCGCGCGCACACACGCACACACACACGCACACACACACACACACACACACACACACACACACACACACACACACACACACACACACACACACACACACACACACACACACACATAAAAAAGAAGTTGAATTAAAGTGTGGTACCCCTACAAACGAGACTGAACACCCATAACAAGCACAGGCTAATTACTTGGAAATACAGAAACTCAATTTTAATATATGTAAAATCCTGTTGTTTCTCATACTGATGTACTACACGCTGTATTTACTTTAGTTAAATAAACATTATTATTATTATTATTATAGTATTGGACGAATATTGAACTCCCGTCGTTTGTGACACACTCGTGTGAAAATTGTGGCTACATTTTTTTTACCAAAACATACTGTACGAGTTACACCGTACATTAACCTTTTACACATACGTCACACCTGCGTAAGTTAGTCCAATTACAGTAACAACACTCAGCATTTTAGAACTAAGTATTTTTATAATATACAATAATAATTTAGTAGCAATAAACTTGTTTACCGTGTTACACATCTACTCATTATAACAAACAAACATTTTACGAGCTTCGGCTTATCACTAACAAACAACAAACAATCACTGTTGGGATAAAACCCCAACATATACCTACATGTAATCTTGGGTAGGAGAGGGGGGGGGGGGTTAGTGTAAAACATCACCAGTATCATCAGAGGAGACGGCGGGTCAACATTTGGCAAAAAAAAACATCACGTAATAAATGAATGACCCCTATATAGAAGGTTCTAGCAACTCACTTTCATGTACATGTACATTTGCATTTAACAGTTGTTCTTCGCAAACCAGCACTTGTTGCCTGAAAGCAGTGGCGTCGCGGAGTCTCACCACACAGGTCGCACAAATCAGACGCTCTGAATCTTCAGTGTCTAGGTGGGAGAGCTAGAAATAAAATTAAAACTTACTGCAAACAACAAAAAGCAAACAAAAAACACGTATTTACTAGTGACAACAAATAGTATTTGCTAGTGTACAAACACTAGATTTTTTTCGATTTTTATAGATTATCCGATCTAATTGGGACAGAGACTAGTTTGGATAATTGAAATGTTGGTTTTTTGGACATGATCAAACAACAACAAGATTTATCTATACTAATATTATAAAGCTGAAGAGTTTGTTTGTTTGTTTGAACGTGGTAATCTCAGAGAGAACTGGTCCAAATTGAAAAATTCTTTCACTGTTGGATAGCCCATTTATCGAGCAAGGCTATAGGTTATATAACACCACGCTACGACCAATAGAAGCGGAGCAGCTATGATAAATGTTGCAAAAACGGGGAAAATTTACGCAGACGAAGTTGCGCTATTATTACTGTTTATAGCTAGTTTGTAATAAAAACAGTACATTCTATTTTAATTTAATATCAATATCATATTAACAATGAAATACACATGAAAAAAGTCGAAACACATTTCAACACACTTGATACCTACAACCACGGCAACAGCAAGCAACCAAATCAGGCTAACATTAGGATAAATTGAGCATTCGGATAAACTAACTCAGAGTTTAGATAATCAAGACTACTGTACTAGAGATTTGATTCTCACACGGGACACCACTTTGTGTGATCCATAAATTGTTGTTCCGAGTCTGGGTGTACTTTGTGTCCATGACTTGTATGTTTGTAAAGTCCACCGCAACACAGGGCTTGTACACTACAGCAGGAGTCGTCTTTAAAAAAAAACTTAATCTTTGATTGTCATAGCCTATATGCCAGAGGGAGCCAGTCCAGCATATATAGTACTATAAAGGTCAGTATATAGTACTATATATGCTGGACTGGCTCCCTCAAACAATGTTACAGCAATTTCAAATGCTGAACAGAACACTTATGACAAATGGCCATTGTTGTTGTCCTTGTTCCACAAGTATACACTTCCAATACATTTTGTCAAATGACCGTTCAAATGTCAAAATCATTTCAAGTTTCGTAATGGTTTGTGGTAGCCTGTTCAGTTTATTAGTTCTATAGAAGTCAGTATATTATTCTGATGTATAAACTACATTGCTTTAAAGTTTCATCAAAATCCATTTAGCAGTTTTTCCAAAGAGAAACCTACATTACTTCATCCATCTTCACAAATCTACAGATTTATAATATTAGCAGAATGCACTAACAAGAACTTATAAAATTTATACTAATATTATAAATTTGAATGCGATAATCTCAGGAACTACTGGTACCATATTGAAAAATACCGAGGAAGGTTATAGGCTATGTAACATCATGCTGCAACCAATAAGAGTGGAGCAGCAATTTACGCAGACAAAGTGGTGCGGGTCAGCTATAACATATATGAAGAGAAGGTACTAAAAATACTATTTGATTAAACACAAATAGTGAAATAATAATAACAATGAGAGCTGTTTATAAATAAATATTAAATGAATGAAGTAAAATAGATCTATGATAAATATGTAGTACCTAGTTATGTTTCTCGTCTGACTACTCAGAAGTTCCTACACAAAACATTGTTTTGTAATTTATATGGAATGGTCTTGTAAAAACATGAGTAACAGTGAAAATTACTAAAAGTAATATTAAAAGTCTTTGATAATAAAATAACATTCAAAAAATAAAAGCTGTTTCTAGTAGGTAGGTATAAGGCAATTTTGATGAAGTTTCGTGTAGTGGTTACTTAAAGCTTGGGAAAGGCCGGCACTGGAGGCTGAGGGAACAGGGTGAGTATATTATAGAAAAAAAAAAACAAATTTTATCTCCGAAAATAATGATGCAGATCACAAATTTTGACAGAAATACGTGTTCATTTTTAAAATTTAACACGTAATAACATATGAAGGGGTAATAGAGAGTTTATATTAATAAATAATACGTATTTCACTTACAACAAGACCGAAACAGTCTACAAACATCTCTGAGTACACCTCTCTTTTGCCAAACGATTCGTACTCGTAATTTAGCAATCGACATCTTTTTAGCATGCCGCAACATCGGCATTTGCCAGGGTCCACTATCGGACCCTTTTTACTTCCACTCATTTTCTACTAATTCTCTTTACACATGAATATTCGGAATTTTAATGCAAAACTGCAAACACAAAAACAGTCAGTAACAATGTCAGTTGTTTGATTGTTTATGTCATTTCAGTCAATAGTGAAAAGAGCTACGTTTCGATTCTGCTGCTAAATTTATAATAGCGCCATCTATTGTTGAATAGCGAAAGCTATATATTTTCAAAAATAAATTGTTGAACCTCTCGGATAGACAGATATTTATTTACGCATAATGTTGAAACGTTGTACAGAGGCGGACTTAACGCTAAAGGCATTCTCTGCCAGACCTTAGGGTATTATAGAAATTGAATGTGTAGTTCGGGAACGTGCACGACAGGAGCGCCACTTGACGTGCACATCCCAGGATAAACTGGACACTAGTATTATATTATCTGTGACCAATCCAATCCAAATATTGGCATAGTTTTTTTTAATTTTTAAGCTGTTTTATATACATATATAAATAATAGGTATACTGGATTGCAGATAGTACATGCGAAGGTCTCATTGTTTACATACTTTCGACAGCTTCTACTTCTTCGTCTGTTTAACAATTATTTTGTGAGCTGAAAAAAAAAATTATGACATCTTCGCGCGGAATATTTATAATATGAATATGGAGGATAGGAGGATACAGTGAAATTAGTCTCGAGAAATTTTTGCATATGTAGTGGTGTGTATGTTACTTAGATATTAGAGCGCGTTTCCACTATATCGTTCTGGCCCTTACAAAAATGTTTCAATATCCTAACATTACTATTTAATTTAATACTTATCCCTAGCAACACTCTGATTTTTGTTTTCAATAAAAACAAGTTTTTATTTTAAAGAAAAAGGTTTTGACTTTATTAAAAAAAATATGTCATTCAATTTCACGTCCTTGAGCAAACGACAAGGCGACTACCGTGAAACAATAAAATATCGTGTCGTTCTTTAGATGATAGTAGTTTAGCTATAGGTAAAAAGTTTTGACCATAATAATTACGAAACAAAACAAATAAATAAATCGTCACTTGATAGTGGAAAGTGGAAACACGCACAAAACCAGAATAAACCAGTTTACTCTGTCCGCAGGTGCCACGTGCAGTCTGACGTCAGTCGCTTGATACCGTTAGAACATAAAGCACGCATTTCATTAAAAAATTATAATTATTAGATACGTAGTAGTTTCATTGTGAAATTTTGTATTTGTTGATTGTTGTTATTGTTTGTTATTATTGTTAAAATATTTGTTGAAGTGTTTAATTTCAAGTGTGTAAGTGTTGTAACTTTATATTGATAATTCAAAATGGCTCCAGTGTTAAAACATGGTCGAGGCAAGCCTTTGACTTCTCAAACTAAGGAAGTTTTGTACTGTTTGTACAAATATTTCGAAAATGAGTGTAATAACAACCCGAGCAGTATTATGACCCCCACTCAATTAGTTGCTAAATCAACAGGAATTTCAATAGCATCCGTCAGAAAGGTAGTATCAGAAAGCAAATGTCGTCCTTCAGATCAGGAAGTAACATTTAAATCTCCTAAAAAGAAACCGAATCGTAAACCTACAATAGTAATCGATAACTTTGATCAGCAAGTTATCAGAAGAACAATTCATGACTTCCACATCACAAATATAGAAGTTCCCACTTTAAAAACTTTGCACTCAAAATTGAAAGAAGATATCGATTATAAAGGTTGTGTCAGCACGTTACGAAAACACGTCATGTCATTAGGTTTTAATTGGAAGCAAACAGAAGATAACCGGAAACTTCTTATGGAAAAACACGAAATTAGATACTTGCGAATTAATTATTTGATGAAAATTGCTGAATATCGTGAACAACGCCGACCAATTGTTTACACCGACGAAACATATATACATACATCACATACCCTCTCGAAATCTTGGTCAGATGGAAGCACTTCAGGTTTGAAGCAACATATATCGAAAGGCAACCGCTTAATCATTGTTCATGCCGGTGGTATCGATGGCTTTATACCAAATGCATTGCTTATGTTTAAAGCCGACCAAAAAAGTGGAGATTACCACAACAATATGAACTATGACAACTATTCAAGGTGGATTCAAACTCAATTAATACCCAACTTACAACCAAATAGTGTTGTTGTTGTTGACAACGCACCATATCATAACTCAATACAAAATCCTGCACCGAATAGTAATTCTAGAAAACAGCAAATGATAGACTGGCTGACATTTCGAAACATTGAGCATTCATCCACGTTGCTTAAGCCTCAATTATATGAACTGATTCTGCAAAACAAGGCGAGATTTATAGAGTACAAGATAGACGAAATATTACGACAGCACGGTCATACTGTGCTGCGTTTACCACCATACCATCCGGAGTTTAATCCTATAGAAAATATATGGGGGATAGTGAAAACATATGTCGCAAAAAAGAATGTCGCAATGAATATGAAGGTTATAATGTCATTAGCTGAAGAAAAAATGAACGCCATAACTGTAGAGGAATGGAGAAAAGTTTGTTTGCATGCTATTGAGGAGGAAAGCAAATATCAGGGTAGAGACGCAGCTTTAGACACAATATCAGAACGAATCATAATTAATTTAAATAATTCATCTGATGAAAGCGAGGATGGGGATGATTGTGATATGCCTGGGGTTGATGAATTATTAGAATAAAACATTTATGGCCGGAGAACACCTAATTCATACACGTCTTCACTGAAGTGAAAACCGGCATTCAATGCTTGTAATGTTTGGAACTGGCTTGTCTGCCTCATACAGTTCCATAGATTACAATGCGGTGGATACACATTTTCACGACCGTATTAGTACGTAGTGCGTATGCGTAGACGTGCACGCATTTGGTGTGCTCCAGCCACAAACGTATATTACCTTTAAAACAATAAAAACTAAAAATAAAATGTTGTTTTTTTTATTTGCTGACCATACACTACTACAAACGCAAAAATTTCTTCAAGCTAATTTACCTGTACTTCTTTCCATAGACATTTTTTTGGTTATCCATGACATGAGTTCTTATTTTGAATTTGATAGCAATCTATTGTTTGAAACTCGAAACTGTCACAATTTTTTAAACGATAAACGTAGTTCTGTCAGTCAGTGGAAAGACATCTGTTTGCCGCCATTGTTATAACTACATTGTTTTTTCTTAATCATTTTTTTAATTATGCACGAGTTGAGTAAAGTAAATAATAAAACACACAAATAAAATTAATATCATACACATTTAATACTGTCAATAAATTAATATAACTATACAAATTAACTATAATTAGGATCCATATCGTAACCTCCGTGGTGTGATTTCATATGATTTTTTAAACTCCCATTTTGTGTAAAAGTAGAATTACAAATATCGCATTTATACCTCCTTTCATTACTATGAGACCGGATATGTTCTTGCAATGATTGCAATCGTGGATAACTTTTATCACAAAATTCACAGCGAAAATTTCTCTCGCCCGTGTGTGTTGCCATATGTTCCTTCAATCTAGAAGGTAGGTAGAATTTCTGGTCACATAGATCACATTGGTGCCTATAAACCTTTAAATGATTCCTACGATTATGCTCCATTAGAGTTTTTCTCCTATTATAGACTTTATCGCATAATTTGCAAGCGAAAGTTCGTTTATCCCCATGTACTTCGATTAAATGACGATTTCTTAAAGCATATGACAAAAAACTAGCTTCACATTTGTAGCAATTTACTGTGGGTTTTTTTTCGTGTACGGTCGCCACATGGAGGTATCTACTATATTTTGATTTTAAGTTTTTCCCGCAAATTTCACATGGGAAACTCTCTTCGACTTTACTATGGGATTTAATATGAGTCCGTAAAGAATTTCTTTCAAGAAAACATGCGCCACAGACATCACAAACGTAAGTACCAAAATGATCGATCATATGTTTTTTTAAAACGTCAAAATAAGGAAACGCGGCATTACATTCGGTACAAATCAAATTATCCATAGACAATTTGAATTTTAAAAACTCGTTCGAAACCGGATATAGCATTTTATTGTGTACAGTAGTGATGTGACGTTTGAATGTTTCTAAATCATCGATTTTGTCTGTGCATAATCGACAATCGATTCTAGTGATATCGATTTTGGGTATTTTACGATTTTCCATTGTTGTTTGAAAGAGTTCTACGGGGTCATGCGTCATGGTATGATCCCTTAGCTCGTTAGGGTTGGTGAATTGGTCCCTACAATAGAAACAGTAGTATATACTGATACGGTTTTGAAAAGGGCAGACATATGAATTGTGAACTATTGTGATTGCGTTGTAGTAAAGCATGTAGTCTTGGTCTAATTCTTGTTTCTTTTTTGCCTTCTGAGTTTCTTTCTTCATTGGTGTTTTTGCTGTAACATAAAAAGAAATAAAAATGTAATAATATTTGAAATATTAAATGTCTTGGGACAACTCACACACGGCCACCTGATCCCAAACGGGCAGAGCCTGTACTATGGCAACTAGACAACTGATAAATATACTTATATATTTCTAAATTACACCCAGACACAGAATAAGCCATATTGCTCATTATACAAAGATTTATCCTGGGTTAGAATCGAACCCATGGCCTCCAGCTTAGCAATCAGAGTCACTAACAACTATACAAAAGCAGCGCACTAAGTGAAATGTTTAATAACAGCGTTGCTTAGCAACCACTGTCGAAAGTCTATCTCTAATAATAATTTCCGCAATGTTGCCCGGACAATTTTGTTGTTGTTTCAGTCGCCCTCTATTTTATTGTTGTCTGGTTATGTAGCCCGTTTATGAGACTGGATTATGCGCCATACAATTGTAGACATATTGCCATTATTGGCCGAGCAATTAGTTGCCAATAGTCCCGGCACAAATTGCCGTAAAAATGGCCCGTTTAGACGCCCCTTAATGATAAAAAAATCCAACTGAACACAACACTTAATCGGGACTAGCTGTAAGAACTAGCTGTCCTGCGCAACTTCGTCTGCGCAAATTTTCCCCGTTTTTGAAACATTTCTCATTGCTGCTCCGCTCCTATTAGTCGTAGCGCGATGTTATATAGCCTATAGTCTTCCTCGATAAATGGGCTATCCAACAATGAATTTTTCAAATCGGACTAGTAGTTCCTGAGATTAGAGCGTTTAAACAAACAAACAAACTCTTCCGCTTTAAAGTATAGATTAGTATTTTGATTTTTTTGTTTACTTGAGAAACTATTAACTATTACTAAATAATCTATTTTAGGCAAATTAATAACCTATTATAGGGCCCGGCTACACTTTCAATGTTATTTTGCACAAACTCTTATTTATTAAATGTAATATATTTAATAAATAATTAACGCGATTAAGTCGATATATTATATCGACTTAATCGCGTGAATTATTTACTGGTACGCACGTTTTATTTACCCGACGTTTCGATCGAATTGCACCGATCGTGGTCACGGGTCGACCACGACCACCATCGGTGCAATTCGATTCACGCAAATGCAATGCAATTCACGCGATTAAGTCCCGAAATATATCCTTTATGTATAAAAATTGGTATAGTTTAAAAACTCTTATTTGTACAACTAGCTGTCCCGCGCAACTTCGTATGCGTCAATTTTCCCCGTTTTTGCAACATTTTTTATTGCTGCTTCACTCTTATTGGTCGTAGCGTAATGTTATTAGCCTAATAGTCTTCCTCGATAAATGGGCTACGCAACAGAAAAATATTTTTTTAAGTCGGACCAGTAGTTCCTGAGATTACCGCGTTCAAACAAACAAACTCTTCAGCTTTATCTATACTAATATTATAAAGCGGAAGAGTTTGTTTGTTTGATTGTTTGATTGTTTGTTTGTTTGTTTGTTTAAACGCGCTAATCTCAGGAACTACTGGTCCGATTTGAAAAAATCTTTTTTTGTTGGATAGCCCATTTATCGAGGAAGGCTATAGGCTATAGGCTATATAACATCGCGCTACGACTAATAGGAGCGGAGAAGCGACGAGAAATGTTTCAAAAACGGGGAGAAATTACGCATACGAAGTTGCGCGGGACAGCTAGTAATATTATATTTGTACAATTAAATCAAAGTAAGCCGGCAAAACTGTACATCTCACAAACCAGTAGTTTCTCAGTCATCTCACAAACACAAATAAACATGCATGTGAAGACGGTACGTAAACGTTTGCACCAAGCGATTTGTGCAAATGAGTGGAGCGTGCATGTGTCTGGCTACAAGCGCAAACAGTTTGTGCCAATTTTTGCACAAAATGTTTGCATGTCGTTATCGTGTAGACACCATGCAGTTATTTGCGCAAATGTTTGCGCATGCAAGTCGCTGCGTTTAACCGGACTCATATTGTCCGTAGTTAGCGCTATAGGGGGGAGGGGAGGGGGTCCTCCATGTCTTACTTTTTTCACAGCTCTTATGTAAGATTACAAAAATGCGCAAAATGAATGCGCGAGTACGGAGCTACGAGAGAAAAAAAATCTTTAAAATAAAACAAAAAATCGATTATGTATTACAAAAACGTTTCTAAACATTGTTTCTTTTAAAATAAAACCGGGCTAGTGCTTGTCGGGCCACGCACAATGTTGGGCGCCGTAGTCCCCCCCCCCCCCCCCCCCAAAACCGAATAATGTGGCTTAGGAAGTGGGTTTTCTGTTGTTTTTCTTTCATACTTACAACGTTAAACCTACTTATTAAAAATTTTCAATGGAATTTGTACGAAATTTTGTTACTTTTTGTTTGATCAGCTGTTACTCGTAAACTTGTAAAGCCTTTTTAGCTGTGATAGTTTTCCATTTAATTTCACTATATATACTACTACTTCCGTGATTTTTTCACATACTCAACATCAACCATTTAGCTGGTGCGCGGGTGGGGGGGGCCACTTTACTCTTAACAAAAATTTCCACTAAAAATCGTCTTTCAAGATTTTATTCTTTCACTTTGTCGTCATTATTAGAGTTAGCTTTTTTAAACATACAGTAGGGATGTTGACTGTCAAGTCAAATCATTCTCTTTTTATGAAATGTCAAAACGACAAGCTCTATAGAAATGTGTATGGAATAGCAACCTATGACGTCATAAGTTCCTATCGAGTCATTAATTTTAGTAATTGTTTTCATGCGTTTAAATTCAAAAACATGTTAAATTGTAAATGAACACTTATTTTCAGAGCATTTCAAGATCTACAATAACCTGGGGGTCAATTCACGTATTTAAAGTAGTACAGTTGCAGTTAAGTTTCGATTAAACCGGCCATTTGTGTATTCTTGTAACTTTAGGATCGATCGTAAAACGCTTACGTACCATACTAGAATGTCGTTATTGCGCTCTCGAGACGCATACTTGATGCAAGCTTATACGTGAATTGACCAGCTGATTAGTTTAAAATAATTTACTTTTATTGAAGTCAACTACCCAGTTAACGGTAGATAAGTCATTAATAATAATAATATATTTTTATTTCGGACTAGCTGTCCCGCGCAACTTCGTTTGCGTAAATTTTACCCGTTTTTGCAACATTTCTCATTGCTGCTCCGTTCCTATAAGTCGTAGCGTGATGTTATATAGCCTATAGCCTTCCTCGATAAATGGGCTATCCAACAACAAAATATTTTTTCAAATCGGACCATTAGTTCCTGAGATTAGCGCGTTTAAACAAACAAACAAACTCTTCACAATAAATTCTTAAAACAATGCATTTTAATAATTAAAGCTATTTAGCATATCAAAATGGCCTATAGCATCTAGTTACCCTATGTATTATACCCAGTGGGCCAAAAAGGGAATGTCGGGCTTAGCACTGATGCGATTTTTATACATATCTATACTAATATTACTACGCTACGACTAATAGGAGCGGAGCAGCGACGAGAAATGTTGCAAAAACGGGGAAAATTTACGCATACGAAGTTGCGCGGGACAGCTAGTTAGATATATTTCGGGACTTAATCGCGTGAATTATTTAAAGGTACCTTTTATTTACCCGACGTTTCGATCGAATTGCACCGATCGCGGTCACGGGTCGACCCGTGACCGCGATCGGTGCAATTAATAACAGGTTCGTACCTTTAAATAACTCACGCGATTAAGTCCCGAAATATATCTAATATTAACACTGATGGTTTTTAAAATACTGTTGTTAGTTAAGACCGGCCGTTAGTTGGTAGCTACATACCAGGTTTCTCCAGCATGTGATCCAATTTGGCTCGCAGTTTGCTCATCTTGTGTAATATCTCTCTTTTGACATGTACTTTATGTTTACCGCGGGTTCTCTCGCATACAGGCTCTGTGTCCGGCTTCACTTTTGCTTTGTCATCTTTTGTATCCGTTGGATCTATGAATTATATAAAGTCAAAGTAATAATACAACTCACACAACGCCATCCGATCCCAAACTAAGCAGAGTACTATGGCGACCAGACAACTGATAAACATACATAAATATTTCTAAATACATACATATTATGGATAAATAAGACCCGACACAGAATAAGCCATCGTGCTCATCACACAAAGTTTTATCCTGGGTGGGGATCGAACCCACGACCTCTTGCGTAGCAGTCGGATACACTCCCACCGCGCCACAGAGGCAGTCAAAAGTAATTTATTTATATATGTTACAGGATTGAACTCTTATGAACGTCTTAAAAAATGTGCTTTATGACATTGCGTTTTGCCAAATTTTATGGATCTTGCGGCCTGTATTCATTTTGAAAACTGCTAGAAAATGTGGCCCGCGAGCGTGTTAAGGGCGGACCCTCAGCGCAAGCATTCGCCTGTAATGTAACGTTACAGATCCGAGCATTACAGCTGTGGAGGAGGAAACAACCCGCAATGTTACAGATTCTAGCATTACATCAATAAGGGAAGAGAATCAAGCATTACAGGGCGCAAATTGTAATTATATAATCCATACTAATATTATAAATGTGAAAGTAACTCTGTCTGTCTGTCTGTCTGTCTGTTACGCTTTCACGCTCAAACTACTGAACCGATTTAAATGAAATTTGGCATGGAGATGGTTTGAGTCCCGGGAAAGAATATAGGATAGTTTTTATCGCGATAACCGACATCCACGCGGGCGAAGCCGCGGGCGAAAGCTAGTCTGTAATATTTTGATACAACTTGTAAGATCAATAAAAAAATTAAACGATCGCTTTGAAAATGGTTACATTACAAACACATGCTCGTCGGTCAGGAAGGCAGTATTGTAATGTAATGCTCGAAATCGAATCATAAATGTTACATTACAGGCGCAGCTCGTCGAGAGTCAAACAAGGAGCCTGTACTTTGGCAAATGGACGTCTGATAAACATACTTTTACACGTATAATTCCACATAATGTAGATAAATTACACCCAGACACAGAACAAACCATCATGCTCATTACACAAAGTTTTATCCAGGGTGGGGATCACCCCCACAACCTCCAGCTTAGCAGTCAGGGTCACTAACCACTAGACCAACAGGCCAGTCAAACAATTATATATTATAACAGTATCAGTGACACCCAAATCCTTATTTGGCAAAGATATGAATGTCAAAACACTGGGCTTTTCATTTTTTTTTAAATACGACTCTCGCAGTAGGTTGAAAGCACTGTATCGCGGGGGATTTTACAAGCATACAAGTCACCCGTACTCCCAGACTCGGAACAACAATTTCTGGATCACACAGTGGTGTCGGGAAAAGATATAGTCTGCACATCTGATTCCACCTCAAGATATATGTTCTCAAACCGATTTTTTAATACAATTTGACACGGGAATAAACGCGTTTAATCTAGGTAAAGTTATTTACCTTATGCTTGACGTTTCGATCGGGTTACACCGACCGTGGTCAGCCGATCGAAACGTCAAGCATAAGGTAAATAACTTTACCTAGATTAAACGCGTTTATTCCCGTGTCAAATTGTATTTATAATGCAACGCGTAAGTTTAAAAGTTACGATTTTTTAATTTCATAGGCCCTTTTTTGTATAATAGATTAAATCGAATTGTAAATATATACCACCTAAATTATTTTAATTGTAAAAAAGCTGTAAGTTCCCAATTACAAGATATGTCATACGAACAGACGGAGGACTTATTACTTGTACTAAAATAAATAAGACCAATTGTTGTAACATCTCTTATAATTACCAATTTTTTTGTAAATGTTAATTTATTAGTCTATGTTTTCTAGTTTAACAGTCCTTATTTTTAGTTAATAAGTATAGTTTTAGTTTCGGAAAGTATTTATTAAAATATTTTTTACTTTCTAGCCTGAAACACAGGTTTCAACCTAGTTCAGGCAAATACTTAACTGTGCTATTTGTTATTATACCATTATATAAGTTTATTCTACCTTTACTTTCATGAATAAATTATTATTATTATTATTATTACTGTGTGATCGATCGGGGGAATCGAACCCACGACCTCTTGCGTAGCAGTCGGACACAATCCCACCGCGCTACAGAGGCAGTCATTTAAGACATTGGTTCTAGTCTCACTTGCCCAGTAATTACACTTTTTTTTTCTTTAAAAAGATAACTAGCAATGTGGGATTTTCGTCCCACATTACTAGCAATCCTGTTAACCCCTCCAGCTAAACTCAGTGGCTTGTGTTAGGAGTGGATTCACGTCGGTAGAATAATGGGTAGGATTCGAAACCACGACCTCACGATTGCGAGACCGATGCCTTAGCCATTAGGCTACCGCCGCTTCCAACGCTTCTTTCAAGCCCTTGCTACAGTGGTTTCAAGCCTTCAATCGAAACACAATGATTACCTGCAATATCATCGTGTAAGTCATCGCGGTCGTCCATTCCGCCATCTGACTCGTCACCACACATCGGCTCTGTCTTTACTTCGACTTCTACTTTACTAGAGCCATCTGAAAGCACAAAAATTCAAATTTGTGTATTTTTAACAATATTTAATAATAGAGTGGTTGAAGTAATTTTTATAGGCATTTCTTGCCAATTACTTTACACATTAAAAGTACATTTTTTAAACAGCCTGTAGATGCCTTGCACAAAACCGGTCTTATACCGGTGAGCTCGGACTGGGAGCACTGATGCATTGGTCGCCCGTTGTAGTAAACATTGTACCTACCTACCTCATTAATAGTGTTAATGTATCTCAATACCCAACTAATTTGTATTATGTACATAGATATAAGTCTCGTATTTTATGTTGCTTAGCATATTGTAACTGCAGATTGTAAAGCATTCCGGACAAACCCTTTAGTGGTTTTTGGATTGCTATTTTATACTAAATGTTATGAAATAATGAAAATAAATAAACTAAAAAAAAAAAAAAAAAAAATACAATAATTGCATTTTTGAAAGATAGAAAATTTTTAAATCCAGACTGAGGAATTGAACCCGAGACTTCCGTAGGCCTCCAAACCGGGGCCAGAAGCAAACCACGTATCTGGACTATGTTACTACATCTCAAATTTTTCTATCCCTTGATGCACGCGAGTTGGGCCCTCGCAGCGCCATCTAGTCGGTAGTTAAAGAACTATCACCGGCTTTTGTTATTGCTTCGTTACAGAGAGCATTTTAAAAAATTATGATGTCGCAGGCCGAATATTGAAGTAATTTTTATAGGCATTTCTTGCCCTTGCTCTATCTTTCAAAAATGCAATTATTGTATTTGTAATAGTGATTGTTGTGACTAAAGTGGTCATTTTTGGTAAAATACCTAATCATTGTGAAAAATATAGAAATCTAGGCATTGTGAAAAAGTGCTCATTTTTGGTATAGTAGTCATTGTGAAAAACTGGTCATTTTAGTAAAGTAGTTATTTTGGTACAGTACACTTTAAGTACATAATTGGATAGTAGTTTGCTCAGAATCAATAACACAATCCAATGGGGTAGTTTTTGGACCATATTATATTTTTTAATTATTCAATCAATTAATTATTTTATTAATCATTCTAACATTTCATGAAGTAAAAATCTTGTTGGAGTGTCTGAGTTTTGCACTACAACTAAATAACCTTGTAGCTGACAACAAATTTCATTCTTTCTTTTTTTTTTTTTAAAAAAGACGACTCCCGCACTAGGGTACAAGCCCTGTGTCGCGGGGGACTTTACAAGCATACAAGTCACGGACACAAAGTACACCCAGACTCGGGACAACAATTTGTGGATCACACAAGTGGTGTCCCGTGTGGAAATCGAACCCACGACCTCTTGCGTAGCAGTCGGACACACTCCCACCGCGCCACAGAGGCAGTCATCATTTAATTAGTCAAAGAGTTTAGACATGAAATGTAACAGATAGGGAAACAGTTACTTTGACATTTATAAGTTTAGTGAAAAGAACTAATAGCTCCCAAAGTGAACTGCGGACACATCTCTACTACACCAACTGTATATTCTGGGGGGGGGGGACCTTTGAACCAACACGGGTCGTCAACTGTGAGTAGTTTTGCCCGTGAATGTGGACCAAATGTATGACGGGAGGGGGCAATTGGGTATTTGAATGTCATGTCAAATCAGTATCTTTTTTATAAAATGTCAAAACGATTCATTCTGTAGAGATTTGTATGCAATTTAACATTGTGACGTCATTATGTTCTGGTTTCAAATCATTTACTTTTAGTATTTATTTTGATGATTATAAATACTAGAACACATTCAAATACCTAATTGCTCCTGTTGCATCTATACTAGTTTATACTAATATTAAGGGTAGATTACGCGAAACAGGGTGCGGCTCTCTCAAAAATTTATATAGAAAACCTTAATATTAGGGCACGAAAAAAATTGTGTCACTAGTCAAAGAGTTTTTCTAGTAGATGAAATAAAGAAATTTAAGGATATGTTTTAATATAATCCCGCAAATAAATCTTGAAGTTGCGGAAAAATGCAGAAACGAGTAATTTCGTATTGTCATAGTCATGGCGTTCGTAATCTAACATATGTACGAACGATTATTCTAGTTTATTTTGACCTGCGCTCCTGCGCACTGTGAAGAAATGGTTGTGTGCGGAAGAGCGAGGCCGGCGATCGTGTCGCTGTGTACGTAGCTCTAAATAAATAATTCGCTCAGTGTAATGCCCCCTTAATAAAGATTTGTATTTTTGTATGTAACAAATAAACTTAGAGACTAATTTCAAAAATAGTTGACATAGGTTATTTTTTATCCCTGTGTTCCCACGGGAACAGGAACTACGCGGGTGAAACCGCGAGGCATCCGCTAGTAGAAAATATAATAATGACTTCAAAAATAAATTGAATAAGGACATAACTAAAAAGCATTATTTATTAGTTGGTGCTATGAAACAGTAGTTATTTTTTTTATGTTATATTGCAACACAATTTGGCAGTCCAACTCACAAGCCAAAGCTACTCCAAACGCCTCAAAAGGCCCGCCATTATGGAGCTGCACAACAGACAGTTTTGACACATCATACTACACAAATGAGCAGCTTCCTCACTGGAGGAAGTCTCTAAATTAAGAAATAAACTCGCATACAACACATCTGATTATAGTTGAAAAGAGACTGATCGCAGATATACTCAGAAGAAAAAAAAAAAATATTGCAACACACAATGGCCCAATCAGGGGGCGAAGTGCGGTTTTTGTAGCCCCGTAAAACCAAAGCGTTATATTATGTTATAATATTTTGAGGTACGGAACTCTGAAAAAAGAAAAAAAAACCTCCTCCTTTATTATATAGGATTATCACCTCACCTTCTTTAGGATGCATCTTAGTGCTAAGAAAGGCCTCTTCACACTGGAGTACTTGTTGTCTAAATGCGCACGCGTCACGCAGACGCACCACACACGTCGCACAAACACAGCAGTCCTTACTGTCACCATCTAGATGTGACAACTGTAACATACAATGTTTTATTACCAGATTGCGGTAAAACAAGGGTTATGATCTACAAGCATGTCCAAACTGTGTAGTCTCAAACCTAACAATAGATAGATAAACTATAGTGGATTAACTAGGCGCGGATAGGATACAAGGGGAGACAACAAGGGCAATCGAGTTGCTTTTGTTTGGGGGGAATTTGTGAATTTTAGAACTTTTGGAACTGGATCTCTGAATTGGTAAGCAGAATATCTCTGTAGTCGCAAATTAGACGCGCTCTGTGTTCAAATACTTTTATTAATTCTACACTTTATTAAAATGTATTATTTAGCATAATATATGACAAAAATAAATAATAATCTAACAATAAATAACTAAAAATCTACGGTATATTACAAAATAAGGTTGATCACTAATTATGAATCAATTAAATAACAAAATAGATGGCAAATTGACGAGACAGGTAACGGGCTAAGGCAGTAAATAAATTGCAATTTTATCTACTTTACAAATAGAAAACAACATTCCTAGCAATTTACCTTGCTAATGTAGTAATTGTAAAACGAGATATTACTTACAAGAAGCCCAAAACAATCCATAAACATCTCGGAATAGTTCTCTTTCTGTCCTGCCCATTCGTACTCCGTAGTAAGAAGTCGACATTTCTTAATGGATCTGCAACAGCGGCAAAGCGCAGGGTCTATAATCGGGCCCTTGCCTTTCGCTGGTACCGCCGGAGTCGCCATTTCACAGTAATTATGTTAACTTTATAAATAAAATCATAATTTTTTACAACTCTACATCACAAATCGAAATAGTTTGACTCTTCTTCGCCTTCTTATTTGACGTTTGCGTTTCAGCTACCTATGTAAATCGTATGAGCATTTTTTTGCATATCCTTCGCGTTGCGTTGTCTTCTTCTATAACAGTGAAAACGAAGAGCAAAGCTAATAGTTTTTTGTGCATTGACTGTCTGGAACGTCATATGAAAAATAAATCGTTTAGTTTTTGCTCCTATTCTCGTGTTATAGAGGTCAATGCCCTCGCATAAAAATATTGGGAGCCTCCGTTAAGTTTTCTAATCAAAAACAAATTATTACGGCTCCTGCAGACAAATCTATTTTCATTCTTAATTAATAGTACTTATCCCACAGAGTACATTTTTTTATAAGTAGAGGTTTATCCAACAAGAGGTCAACAATAAATTTATTCCTTATAGCATCAGGTAGCACACGTCCATAACTTAAATTGATTAAATTGAAAAAATATAATACTTCGCAATTGTCTCAAAGGCGCTGGATCCAGGGCTCCGACCCATCCATAGGGCGAACGGCGGCCGTTTTAAGCGCCATAGGTCTGGAGGCGCCGGCTGAGGAACCTTTGGCGCCAAGCGCTATCAAGGGACGCTAAATTGATTAAGTTCGGCCCCCACGGCACGCAAGAGACTTAACTGCCAACTTAAATCTAGCCTCGGGCCGGATATACGATTAAACGTCTGGAAAAAAATAATGATGGCGTCCCTTTCAGCGTTTTGCGACGAGTGGAGGGGGTTCATTAGAATTAAGTACTTAACTATAGGTGTACCAGAATGTCGTGAAACGGAATTTAAAAAAAAACTTAGCATTTTTTAAGGCAATGTATCTAGCAGCTTCTACTGCGATTATGACCCTTGACACTTCTTCGTTGAAACATGTACATTTAGGGTAGGTGTGGCAACAATAAACCACAAAAAGTTTGAGCAGTCATTACTCTACTTCTATAGCGACTTGCAACACACTAATCATACCAAACGCTAGGGAATTTATTTACCTTTACATAATGAACATAGCTTACAGTGAACCATGGGAGCGGCTATTTAATAAAAGTTAGAAATTAAATAAAAAACGTTTTTGTTATTATTTAGGTACTAGGTACTACTTACTAATAATAAAAATGTGAAAGTAACTCTGTCTGTCTGTTACGCTTTCACGCTCAAAAAGCCAAACCGATTTAGATGAAATTTGGTATGGATATAGTTTGAGTCCCGGGGAAGGACATAAGATAGTTTTTATCGCGATAACCGACATCCACGCGGGCGTGGCCGCGGGCTAAAGCTAGTTTATTATAAAATATGCTTTGCAAAAACTTTAATATTTAACTTATGGAGAGATCAAAGTACAAATCAACAAACTCTTATATTATGAATGATATAAAAACAGTAACAGATAATATAAAATCCATAACTTTGTTACCTTCATAATCAGATTTATTTATTATTATAACTAGTATAAATAACCAACAAATTAAATAGACCCATTATTGTTGATTTTTTCACTTTGATACATATAAATATCGTGTACGCGTGCGTTCACCACGGCCAGGGCCTAAAGAGAACGTACTGGTTTGCGGGGCGTCCTATTATGTGCATTACACACTGGCAACGACGCATAACGCGACTGTTACCAGCGACTGAACCACTATGTCTATAGTGATTCATTGTGTCCATCTGATTCACCCCCACCCTGCATAATAAAAATGAGACAGTATGTCTAGTTATTTTCTGATCGCCAAACGTGTATAGGGACGGGAAGAAGGAAGTTTTTTGCGCTTCAATTTTTATTATTTAATGCAAAAACAATTCACGCGGCCGGAGCTGCTAAACAGAATATTTATTTTGTTCGAACAGTGATGATACTTATATGAAGCAGAAATTGATAATGAACCGTTATATTTAAATTAACCTAATTCAATGAAAAAATACAACGATCAAGACGTGTTCGTCCTAGTAGTTTTAGGACCTACTTGGACTAACAAGTTTGTGTTACCATCTATAAATTATAATGTCGCCATTTTTCATTACATTCTGATATTGTATGCTGAAGTTTGTTTGTTTGTTTGAACGCGATAATCTCTGAAGCTACTGGTCCGAATAGAAAAAATATTTTACTGTTGGATAGCCCATTTATCGGGGAAGGCTATAGGTGTATAACATCACGCTATGACCAATAAGAGCGGAGCAGCAATTAAAAATGTTGCAAAAACGGTGAAAATTTACGCTAACGAAGTTGCATGGGTCAGCTCAACGACCATACAGCCCCTAGACGCCTATTGTTCGATATTTTGCATCAAATCATTTCGGGCAACTAGCCGAGGTATGAGGAAGCGGGACGCTGCAATCTGATTGGTTTAGACAAGGTCACGCATCACTAGTACATCATGATTAAACTAAATAAATCATTAGTAAGTGACATTTTTTAAATACTTAATATTTTTCCATAGTTGATATTAGTATCTTATATTTTAAAATGGCTATGTCCATACCATAATATGTATTAGGACGTAGATACATATGGTAAGGACGGGATAGGTATTAATGAACTAAAAACATATTATACCTTATATAATTTTAATTTTTTACATTAAAGAATTAAGAATTAAACAATACTTTGAAATTTCACACAATAAAAGAAAGAATATAAAATAATAATGATAATTTATTGATTTTAACGATTACATATTTGTTAATGTCATAAATAAATATAATCTTACATGAACTATAGTTTATATACAACGTGGTAATTAAATCCCTGTCCGACCCGAAAAAGGCGTGTAGTAGGTATTCTGTTAACAATCTTGATGCAAACCAATTCTCTCGTCTGCTTTCCTTGATCCAAATATATTTTATGGTAGGATCTTTTGAGTACCTAGAATTAATTAAATAATCTAGCCGTAACAATATTGCATTCATAGTCATTAATATTTGTATATTTAAATGAATATAATTATGTCGTTAATAAAAAAATTGTTGTCAGTTGTCGATTAGAATTTTTAGGTGTTTGCACACTTAAAACAACGTTTAACTTTACATTATAAAAACAAACAACCTTTTTCACTGATAGCGCGAGTTGTTAATTACGCAGTTATGATTTTTGACAGACGGTCGATACACATTTGTGCAGGAAAGAGATAGTGTAGAATTTAAGTAGGAAAGAAAGAGATGGCATCTATGAAAGACATCAACGCGTTCGCTTTCGTAAGGTTGTTTTATTTCACTTATGTAAAATGTCCAGTATAAGATGAACTGCGAAGAATTATTTGAAAAAAAATTGTTTAATTAAAATATATGTTTTAATAACTTACCGATGAAATGTTATGCCGTCTTTCCGGAGATTTGAGGTACTGCTGTTTTTTCCACACCATTTTATTGTGCAACTGGCCATATAAATACTTAATTTCACGATTTAAACCATAATTCTGCGGTAGTGTTTACGGATCACATATGTGGTCAACACTGATGAGAACATTTGATGCGGCGAACTACATCAGTGAAAATAAACTGATGTGTTGGCCGAATTACAGCGCCTGTTATGCGGTGTCTAGTGGCTATATGGTCGTTGGGTCAGCTAGTACCTATTTAAGCACGAAGCTCAGTCAGTCAGTTTTGGGAACAGTAAAAAATAAAACCATTATTTAGATTACTTGTATATATAAAACTTAAGTATGTATATAATTACCTTAAATTACAAATTGTGATTTTATTTCATTATGCATCTAATAATCTCTACTTATTACATATACTTATGCACCTACAAATTTATCAACTAGTTTATTTGTAAAATAATACTAGGTGTATTTATAATAATAATACAACTTATCATAGAATCGAGAATCTATACTTATAAACTACATTTTAGCCTTTTTGACGAATATACGTCTTAGGTTAGTTTAAGACCAAAACCGAATCTCGCGCGTCTAGAACTTGTCTTGGTGTCTTGAATGTCGATACCCCCACTTTATTTTTTATTATTTTACTTATAGCAGACATAGTAAAGCAAACTCTGAAAATTTCAATGCCACTAATCAGATTGGGCGAAAATCCCCTAAAAATCAGGGCTTTTGTAGGCATTTCGCGTCATCTACAATATAACATGTTTATAAATTTAGAATCACTGCTATGTTACTTAAAAAAAAGGGGGCTATGAAGAGACATTCACCACCACACCACCACAAAATCTCAACTTTACAGGAGAGCGATTTAAAGTTCTTCCGACTTCCACAATTTCCTATTATTTCTTCCGTGTGCTTAACACATTTATACAAATTTTCTTCCGACTTCTATCTGTAGAAAGTTAGGAAACTCAAACATTCGACAACAATTTCATCTCCATTGAGGAAAACCAACAACAGCTGTGCTCGGAGCGACACTGATAAAACTAAGACATTCTCAGAGCACCTCGGAACAGTTTTCAAACCTCATCCCAACGATGAACCAATAAATCATAAATATAAGTACTGGAATTCCTGCAGAAATACCCTGCCAGGCAAAAAACGATCCACCCTAGAAATTCACTAAACACGAAATACTGAGAATGATAAATAAGAATGTCACATCCAATAAAAGCCCCAGGATACGATCTGATAACAAAACGACTGCTGCAGAAACGGCCTGTCTCTAAAATTGTTATTCTTACATCACTGTTAAATGCCAAAAATCTAAGATTCTTTCCTCCCCAATGGATAGCCCAGATAATGATGATTCTCAAGCCAGATGAATCACCTGAAGATCCCAAGTAATACAGACCAATTAGCTTGCTGCCAATGCCATCAAAAATATACGAAACGCTCCTGCTGTCGTAATGCGCTCTCCTAATGATGCCAACAATCACACGAAAAAATAAATTTCGGATCACCAATTTGGTTTTCGCTATAAGCACTTTACAGAGGACCAGGTCCACAGATTGATAAACATAATGACAGTCGTTTGAAGGCAAGAAACACCGCGCAAGTGCATTCCTGATATATCTCAAGCATTTGACCACGTCTGGCACGATGGACTGATCGATGGCTTTTTTGAACTACCCGATCGGCACTTGTTAATGAAGCTGGGTTTCCACAGGGCAGTGTACTTGGACCGACTCAGCACTTCGTATTTACTTTAGATCTTCCAATCTTTAATACCATATCCACTTATTCATTCGCAGACAACATTGCTATCTTAGCGACCCAAGAAAATTCAGCAAAGGCATCTGCTATTCTATAAAAAGGGCTTGACGATATATCAGACTGATTGAGAAAATGGAGAATCAAGGCTAACGAATTAAAATCCTTAAGAGAGGGAACCAGTCAAAATAAATAACATCATTGTCCCAGAAGCAGACCATGTGATATACCTGGGTTTGTATCTCGACTAGAATAGACTGGAGTCACCTGGCAAAAACATATCTTCACCAAAAGGAAAACTTGAATTAGAATTAAGAAAATTTGACTGGTTGATCGGTCGAAGATCATAGTTCTCACTCGAGAACAAGGTTCTACTCTACAAGGCTACACTGAAACACATATGAACGTACGGGATCCTAATCTGGGGAACAGCCTCACACTCAAATACAGAGATAATACAAAGATTCAAAAATAAAACTATTCGCATATTAAACAAAGCACCATGGTTTGTACATCATGACCTACTTCATCACGAACTGAGACTTGAGAGGGTTGCTACTGTGAAGCAAGAAATTGACAACTTTAAATAGTAGATAGAATTTCGGATAATTATTTCGGATTTCGGGTACGTGCCAATGCAATGATTAATCAATATTAGCCAATGGCACTTAGATGACATTGGCATGAGGGCGCTTTACAAGATGGGGGCGTTAGTTCGGATTTCGGCCACGCGCTAAAATATTCTTGTAGCACTGTAGATATTTAATTGACTCAACAGTCAAATATTCAATTGTGATGATTACGTACCTATAAAAAATTATGAATACTTCAAAACATAAAATATACAAAAAATAAATAATCATTAAATAAAAAAAATATATACTTAAATATAAATTATTATAGAAAGGTACAAAAATTGTAAAATTAAAAAAAATATATACAGAAAAGCTTCAATTAAGTATAATCTTTATTATATTTTGAGTAATAATCTAAAAATACTGTATATAAATGAGATATAGGACAAATTAATTAATATACATTGTAAATTAATGTGTCCGAACACATGTAATAAAGCATATGTTTTAGTGTAAAGGTTAGTATACACTTGAGCATTTACTAGTAACAGAACATCGAGCATTCGCAGTTGATAAAATTTAACCGAACCACACTTCGAACATGACACTTGATGTTTTGTTACAACCTGATTTTTAAAAACCTACCAGTATTTTGGTGTAACCTTTTATAGAGCAATTAAATAAATTAAACTCACTAACCACCTTCTGCTTTTGTGACTGTCCTCAAAATTCAAAATTTTACATTCCTGTTCAATTCCCATTAAAAGCATTTTATATAATTTATTATAATTAAACATTTTCATTTTCCTTGTACATCCACAGAACCCTGATCTCTACGAGTCTACCTAGTCTCGACTGGTCATTGGCGGAAATATTATTAGATCGCCATAATAGGAAAAAAAAAAAAACCAACGAGTATATGCGGCGATGGTGACGGGAGTGTATGCGAGACAGAAAGAAATGTTACAGTTAATGTTTTTTTAAGTTATATTTTGGCAATCTAGCCTATTTAAAAGCTAATTTCTGCCAGGGGATTCAATGCAACAACACTATAACTGCATTTTTAAAAGATCCAAACCGGGGCCGGAATCGAACCACCTATCTGGACTATGTTACTAGACCTCAAATTTTTCTATCCTTTGATGCTCGCGAGTTGCGCCCTCGCATGCGCCATCTAGCCGGTAGTTAAACTATCACGGCTTTTTTTATTGCTTCGTTACAGAGAGCATTTTAACAAATTAATGAAGTCTTGACTTTAAAAATTTCTATCTTTCTAAAATGTAATTATTGTATTTGTAAAGTAATTGGCAAGAAATGCCTATAAAAATTACTTCAACACTATAACTGCTTGTACAAAGTATTTTTAAATGTTAAACGTGGAGCTGTAAAAATAACGACAGGTCAGTCTGCCGCCATTTTTACAACAATTACGTTGAACATAGCGTCGAGCATTCGCAAGAATGTTACATTACATGGCAATACTTTAGGAAACTGACCATTTCCCTGTATTGTACCTACCATTCGTAAGAATGTAACATCACATCGTAATGTTCTAGCAAATGCTCAGGTGTATACTCACCTTAAGATCCAAAAAAAGAACAATTTCAACCATGAGTTGTAAAAATGGCGGCAAATTGACATGTCGCTATTTTTACAGCTCCGCGTTTTAAGTGTAAAACAGTGTTAAATATACTTGAAATACGTGTTAACTGGACAAGAACGAGACTTTGTGATTGAAAGAAGAAAACTAGAAAGAAATTATACTTGAAACTGGCGTATGCACATAATGTACGAGCCATAATCTCTACCGATTAATATTGTAAGGAAGAGGAAAAAACAAACTTCAACCATTTATTTACAGTTTACATGATGAAAAGTGTTTTAACTGCCTTCAAGAAAAGGGGTGTGTGTGTTCGCAATTTTCTCGAAAATTAGTGATCCGATTTAGATGGAATTTTCGATATTATTCTGAAGACTGTTTATTTTTCTGGGAAGGTTTTAGTTTATGAAATGTTATCCTAGCTTATAAAACACCAGAGGTATAGACTAAAACTAGGAGTAAGTCAGCAAAATTTGCATTCTGTGATGTGCTTGTTGTTTTTTCCCATGCAGTTCATTTTTCAAAAAGTAATAAAATTTAATATAGTATGTTAAACATATAGTCGCGGAGTCGCGGACGAATAGCCGAAAAAAATTCTGTCAAGATATTTTTTTTTTAATGATTTTACTACAACGTTCCTTTTTGAAATAATCTATAATACCAATTAAATGAATGAAGTCTGTTGAATATGCAAACGTTAGGTTCTCTATTTTTTTTTTACAACTGGGTGAAGATTGTTCTTAATCGGATCCTTTACCATATAGATAACACTTCAAACAACTTTTTTCCACTTCAATTTAGTGTCCATTGCACCTAAGAAATTCAGTGCGTGTAACCTTGTTGACACAACGACTTTATACTTTAATATTTGAGCAGACCTATCATGATGGTAAAAATTTCATTGCCAACCAGGGCTGCAATTTAGCTGCCCAAAACCAGTGGCAGCCAAAATGTAACATAAATGGCGTTTGGTACACTTTAAAGCGACAATTCAAGCTTGCACAAGTTCATTTGATTCTACAATCGGGCGGCAAATTAACTGCCCACTATGCTAATTGAAATACTACATATGTATATTATAACGTAATTATAATTTAATTTTCTCTTACGCGTCAGTAAGCATTTTGATAGGTATATTTGATCTCTATTACAAGGTCAATAAGAGTTATTATTGAGGTGGCACAAATACCGCAACTGCCTATCATTTTCGTTTAAAACAAACCATAACTATGAAAACAGAGAATATGCGTGTGACTTAAATAAGGGTCAAATAACTGAAATATATTTATTTCGTAAAATTTGATGTAATGTGATTATTTGAAAACGTCAAATTAATGCATACTAAAAAAAATAAAAAATATAATTTGTTTGAAAAAAAAAACAAAATAAGGTTGGGCGGCAATTCATGAGAAGAAGCTGCCAAGAAAGTCATGGGCCACTCTTTCAAAAACATCAAGTTTTAATAATGGTATTTTAATTTATATTTTATTGTTTTAGAATTGTGTCCTTTGATATTTTTCCATCCAAAACTTTATTGAGGGGGGGGGGGGGAACATGTAACCTAACCGGTCAAGTGTGAGTCGTTTGCCTTGCATGGCAGTCGACGGGATTTGATTCAACACCGGTACACCAGCCACCACCGCCCTGCAGGGGGCAATTGTTGTCAAAACACACCAGTAGTGTCGAAATTCCCTAAAAAAAGGTCTTTCGGTCAAGTCTAGGGAGGGGGGGAGGGGCAATCGACCCTGTTGCTCCGTCCGCGCCTGAACTACTATAAATCGGGTAACTAAACAACGAATGAGCCGATTTTCATGAACTTGGATTTCTTAGATTTGTCTTCATTTCGAATAGCAAAAAGCCTTTAAAATATTGGCAAATTCACGAAAAAATTTACGTCGCGGTACGAAGTTTGTCGGGACCAAAATGGTCCAAAAACGAGGGAAGGAAATTCGAAGTAAACGCAACACTAACAGTCAGATCGTATATGTAAAAATATCACGCTTGGTGTGACGTGAAATTCAAAGTATCCTAAGCCTAATTGTAAAAGAAATAAAAAAAAAAAAAAATTATCAACTTATGCAAGAATAATAAAAAAAAACTAAAAAAAAAAAAAAATTTCATTACATTTCGGAGCAGCTCGTCTCGATCCGTGCGAGTTTTGTACAGTCGTACCATATACATATACATTAAGCGAACGCTCGGCCGAGCTACATGGTAGGCCGAGTGTTAGGTTTTATTTTCGTTACGGAATTTCTTGATTCGGTTGCCGCGCTCAAAGCCCGCGATAAAAGCTATGCAATAGCTTAAAAATACACGCATATTCCTTATTAACCATAGCGTCACTGAAAAAAGCCACCTTTCTGTTACACTTTCAAAAATAACAACTATCTATATCACACCCCGGGTGATGACTTTTTATATGAGATTTCAAACTAGCATTTTGTATGAACGCTTGACCACAAATATCACAACGATACCTCCTATCATTTGTATGAGTCCTTATATGATATTGCAACGATTTCAACCTCGGATAACTCTTTTCACAATACTCACAACGGAAATTCCTCTCACCGGTATGCGTTGCCATATGTTCTTTTAACCGTGATGGCAAATAAAACCGTTGATCGCAGTACTCACACTGATGTTTCAAAACTTTTTGATGATTCCTCCTTTGATGTTCAGTTAGAGTTTTCTGTCTATTATACACTTTGTCACATAAATTACACGGATATGTTCGTTTTTGACCGTGTGCTTCTGTCAAATGTTTATTCTTCAAAGCGTATGACATGAAACATTCATCACATCTAGGACAGCGTATTATTGCTTTTTTCTTATGTACTATATCAACATGCATGTCTTTGTAGTGATTTGATTTAAAAACTTTACCGCAAACCTCACATGTATGTCTTTCATCATCTTTATGCCGTTTCAAATGAGCATCTAGTCTTGGTTTTTCTAAGAAACATACTCCACAAATATCACAAGTGTAATTACTGAAGTGTTCAACCATATGTGTGTTTAAAGTATTGAAATCCTCGAACACATCGCTGCACATAACACAAACTAGATCGTTCCACGTCAGTTTGAATAGTAACATCTTGTCTGGCGCTTCAAAATATATCTTTTTGTGATGTACTTCATCTATGTGTTGTTTGAAAACGTTCAAATCATCAATTTTTGTTTGACATAGCCTGCAATCTATTCTTGTTATGTCAATTTTTATCATTTTTTTGTAGCCCATTAGAAGTTGGAACGGTTTTGTGTCATGGCTGACTGTATGTTCTCTCAAATCTTCAGGTTTTGGGTAATAATCTTTACAATAAAAGCAATAATAATTGTTTCTTCTATTCTTGAAGGGGCATACATATGAATACTGTATTATTGTCAGTAAATTTTCTTCAGACATGCAATCTAAATCTCTATCGTAGTTGTTTTTCTTTTCAACTGGTGGTTTTTTGACCACTTTTGGTGTATCTTTCTTTGATGATGTACCTGAAATGATAGATAATAATAATAAAAATGATAGATTATTGAAATGCGGCGGTAGCCTAATGGGTAAGGCATCGGTCTCGCAATTGGTGAACAATGCCTTAGCCATTAGGCTACCGTGGTCGCGGGTTCGAATCCTACCCATTGTACTACCGACGTGAACCCACTCCTAACACAAGCCTTAGCTTAGCTGGAGGGGTTAACAGGATTGCTAGTAATGTGGGACCAAAAATCCCACATTGCTAGTTACCTTTAAAAAAAAAAAATACTACATAGTATAAAACAAAGTCGCTTTCTCTGTCCCTATATCCCTATGTATGCTTAAATCTTTAAAACTACTCAACGGATTTTGATGCGGTTTTCTTTAATAGATAGAGTGATTGAAGAGGAAGGTTTATATGTATAATAACATCCATTAAATAGTGGAGAAATAAGGAGCGGAGCAGCAATAAGAAATGTTGCACAAACGGGGAAAATTTACGCTGACGAAGTTGCGCGGGTCAGCTAGTAGATAATAAAATAGTAATAATCCTTACTAATACAAAAACTACTAAGGGCACGTTTCCACTATGTCGTGACTATTCATTCATCGTTGGACGACTGCCGTCTCTAGCTGTTCACATTATCACGGCTGTTTATCGTCAGTGTGTCGTCGATGTATTTTATATCGTTAAACGACTGTGTGTTAGTTAATAAAGTAATTGGCAAGAAATGCCTATAAAAATACTGTAATATTTGGCCTGTGACATCATAATTTGTAAAAATGCTCTCTGCAACGAAGCAATAACAAAAGCCGTGATAGTTCTTTAGCTAACGGCTAGATGTCGCAAGCGAGGGCCCAACTCGCGTGCATTAAGAGATATAAAAAATTGAGGTCTAGTAACATAGTACAGATAGGTGGTTCGATTCCGGCCCTGGTTTGGCATACGGAAGTCTCGAGTTCGATTCCTGGGTCTAGAATTCAAATTTTTCTATCTTTCAAAAATGCAATTATTGTATTTATAAAGAAATTTGACGTTACGAAATTGTTCTTGTCTTATCTATCGAGTCTAAATAAATAATTTAATTAGTCAATAATGTACATTTTGTTTTTCATTTTTTTACACTTTAAAGTTCTCAAAACTTCAAGTTTGTAACCAAATTCATAAGCCTTTTTTAAATGGTAAGTAAAGAAAATTATTAATAATTGCCGGAATTCGTGGTAAAAGAAAGAATTTAATAACTTTTTTTTTAAATATTACTAGCAATGTGGAGGATTGAGTCCCACATTACTAGCAATCTTGTTAACCCCTCCAGGTAAGCTCAAAGGCATGTGTTAGGAGTGGGTTCACGTCGGTAGTATATTGGTCAGGAAACGAACCCACGACCTCATGATTGCGAGACCGATGCCTTAGCCATTAGGCTACCGCCGCTTCACTTTTACCGGTGATTATTAATAATATAACCTTAGTATCGTCAGATGTAATAAATTACTTATATTTAATGCGTTTTTGTATATTTTATAGTCTTTTGTTACGAATGATGATGATTTATTGTAGAGGGTGATCTATGATAATGATTGGTAATGAAGATGGTGATTAAACTGTCAAGTTCGCATTGATCAAAATTGTTATCGCTCAAATCTTACAATTCCATCTTCTTCGGCCCTACGGGAAGTGCAGCCTCTTCGCCCACCGCGTATAAATACACCAGAACCTATGCTCGCCTTCGCTGCGTCGGCTTGCTGCGTGCCGACGCGACGCTTTGTTACAGCGGGCGGAGGCTGAACTCGGGTTAAGTAGGGGTGGACTAACTCGATTCTGTACTTTTTTGAACCTGGTTTATGTCAGGTACATAAACTAGGATAAGTATAATACTGTGATATTATAAATAAATACCTATTGGGCAAATAAATTCGGGGCCTCTTTTAATTTATTACTTTTACCGACGAGAGTAGAGAATATATGAATATAATAACCGTAAAAATGTTATTATCACATTTACCATATTATGAGGTAATTATTAATAATGATTGATAATTATGCATAATTTTCAATGAACCATCAGTCCTTTAACATGGTGTATAGTATATAAGTCGCAGAACCTTACCCCTATATCAAGTTTATAAACATTCAAACATTGTAAAATTGGCAATTTGAAAAGAGTGGCCGCGAGTTTTTATTGCTTAGAGTTATTTGGCATCTTAAGTGAATAACAAATTTTGATTACCGTAACATATATTTAAGATATGATAAATACTGTTTGTTTTCCTAAAAATGCAAAATAAAATTAACTTACTCGCTTTCTGCTTTTTACTAGTCACTTTTTTCTTCTTGGTCGGTCCATTGCTAGCTTTACTGCTCTTCTTCTTGGATTTCCTCTTGATAGGCTTGTCAGAGTCTGATGATGAAGCCGACCAATCGCTATCATCATCATCATCTAGAACTTTCGACGTTTCTTCTGGAGGAACATCCATTTTGACCTCTTGTGATTCTTCTTTCTTTGGCGGTTTTGCTTCTGTAATTATTATTATTCATTAGAGTTTTTATTGCCTTGTTCTTTTCTCCGGCTTAGTGGGGATCGAACAACGACCTCCGGCTTATCAGTCAGGGTCACTAACCACTAGACCAACAGGCCAGTCAATCAAATCTAATGCGAGTGTGGCGATGACGATGTTGCTGCTTCCAATCACGTCGGGGTCACCACTGTGGAGGGCAAGGTGTAAGTCCCTCCAACACAAAGGGAGGATCCTCCGACCAGGCGAGGTGTTCATGCCTGGCGGGCCGCGGCCCAACAGTTAACGTTGGGAACTTGTATATATAGGTAGCAGCTGTGAAAACTTCTATATCGCGATTCAGGATTTTGACGCGAGCTGTCAAATGTCAGTTTATTTAAATAATTATATCTCCTCCCGAAAACTGACCCTGGTACGTCTACAATGTAAATATGCTCACCATCCATAATCCAGTCTGGTCCACGATCATCCAAAGTATCAGACATACAATCATCATTATCTGGCACATCGGCTCCCACAGAGTTGTGATCGCTGCAGTCATCTTTTGGTTCCGTCTTCAGTTCTATTTCCAAAGGACTCTTGTCTATTTTGGACTCTGAAAATTTATCCACGCATAATTTATTTATTTAATATTCAGAAAATGCTATATCCATATTTCTACAACGATTAATTATGAATGATTAGCTGTCCCGCGCAACTTTAACTGAGTAAATTTTTCCCGTTTTTGCAACATTTATCATTGCTGCTCCGCTCCTATTGGTCGTAGCATCTAACACACAGACTCGGAATAACAATTTGTGGATCACACAAAGTAGTGTCCCGTGTGGGAATCGAACCCACGACCTCTTGCGCAACAATCGGACACATTTCCACCGCGCCACAGAGGCAGTCAACTTCCTGCTTATAATTTTAGAAGGGCGGGATTTCAACCCACAAATCCGCCCCTGGGTACGGCTATGCGTCGTGTATGGTCTCATGTACATGCTTTTTATACTGTGGTCATCTATACTAATATTATAAAGCTGAAGAGTTTGTTAGTTTGTTTGTTTAAACGCGGTAATCTCAGGAACTACTGATCCGAATTGAAAAATTCTTTCACTGATAGATAGCCCATTTATCAAGGAAGGCTATAATAACATCACGCTACGATCAATAGGAGCGGAGCAGCAAGGAGAGATGTTGCAAAAACGAGGAAAATTTACGCAGACGAAGTTGTGCGCGAGCTAGTATTTCATAAAATAACCCCGCAAATGGTAGTATGGAAGTGACCAGACCAGGTTTTCATAGCTAAGGTCTTACCATCGGGATCTTTGTCCTGAAGCTTAGCACTAAGGAACAGCTCCTCACACTGTAGGACCTGATATCTGAAAGCACAGGCGTCTCTGAGGCGTACCACACAAGTTGCGCAAACTCCGCTGTCCTTTTGATTTTCTGTGTCATCTACGTGGGATAGCTGTGGACAAGAATTCGTTTTATAGAAGAGTGAAAAACTTAGACTTCATTACCTGGAATATTTAAAGCGGCGGTTGCCTCATGGCTAAGGCATCGGAATCGCAATCGTAAGGTTCGCAGATTTAATTTAATTAAAGAAATACGATTTTCAGCGATTTTTGGAAAATAACCCTTAAAGGACAAAATAGAGGTTGCATTGCAAGTTTGTGTGAAACTACATCAGTTTTAAAGTAGGATCTAAGATATTTCGTATTTGGCTTTTTGGTTTGAAATAGCGAAACAGTTTTTGGAAAATCATCCCCTAATATTGTAAAATAGGGATTGTTAATTTGTACGAAACTCCGTCAGTTTAGAAGTCAGATCTGTGAATATTTTTATTTGGCTTTGCGTTTGTAAATAAAGAAACATGTATGTCAGCGTTTTGAGTGTAAGCTAAAATCAAACCTTAACGAGGTAAGGTCATCCACAATCAAACATTTGAAGCGGTAGCACTATAAACCGGGCAAGTACAAATGCATGTTGGGCACGTACAGTAGGATCAACGTAACTAGGCCGGACTGAAGTAGGCGACAAGTGGTTGCGCAGATGCATTTTTTGGAAGTAAATGGTGACAAGAAGCGGGGGGCGGGGGCAGTAACCAAACCGAGAGAATTAGAGATGCGATTACGCATTACATTGTCATAATTAGTATTACTAACTCATGTTTTTTTGTGATTATTTTCGTAAAGAAATTATTTTTTAAAGTTTCTTTAGTATTTACTGTAACTGTTCTAAATTTAAACTTTTATGAACTCATGTAAATAGTGTTTTTATATTGTTGAATTAAAATGTTGTTAGTATTTTTAATCGATTAAACGTTTTCGTAAGTAATTTTAGGGTTGGATCTCTATGACATGCGCGAAAGTGATAAAACCTAACTTCAATCCGGTCAAGTTACGTTGATCGTACTGTAGCTACCCAGCATAATAATGCGGTATAAGACTTAGGGTTTTCTGATGTTTTTTTTAAACTAATAACAATGTTATATAAGTAATTTTCAATAAGATTTGTACGATTTTCAACCGACTTCGAAAAGGAGGAGGTTCTCAATTCGACTGTATTTTTAAGCTATTGCGTAGCTTTTATCGCGGGCTTTGAGCGCGGCGACCGAATCAAGAAATTCCGTAACGAAAATAAAAACTAACACCCCCACTCCGCCTACCATGTAGCTCGGCCGAGCGTTCGCTTAACGTATATGTACGAGTATATGGTACGACTGTACGAAGCTCGCACGAATCGAGACGAGCTGGTCCGAAAGGTAATGAAAAAAAAAAAATACTGCGTAAATAAAAAATCAATAAATAATTATAATTGCATAAGTTGATAAAAAGTGCTATGCAATAGCTTTACCGCGGCAGTTCCCGAGTGCCACACATTTCTTTTTTTAAATGTTTATTATCCGATTACTGGCAGACGGCTGGACCGATTTGAGAAATAATTTTTGTGTTTAAAAGGGTATACTTCCAGATTGGTTCCATTGTCATCAAAGTTCGGACCTGATGAGATCTTGGAGAAATCGAGCGAATTCTTCAAATATTAAAGGCACACCTATAGTAATTTGGGTATATTTTGTTGTAATTTGTGCCTTTATTCTTAAAAAACACCATTGAGTGAAATCGAATTGATTTTGAAGACCACAGATGACCAGCGGAACTATTCAATAATAAATATTGCGTGTTACGATCTGAATACTGTGTTCGATACCTGATTCTTCGCCTCAATTAAATCATGTAATGGAAGTGATGGTCTAGTATCAGGTGAACTCCTCAAAAATCAACAGCCTTGTATGGCAAAAAGCAACATTTTGTAAAAAGAAATGAGCAGTTTGGATTATGCTATTGTAACATAAATCAACTACAAACCAATAGATTAAAATGTAAGAAATAAAAACTTTTTTTGAAAAAATTTTTAAATTTCTTATTTGGTTTTATTACTTCCTATTTTATTTCTTTACTTCTTATTTGGTCTGCTGTTCTGACTCACAAACCTGTAAAGCCTACTTGGCAGTGATAGTTTGCCTTTTAATTTTATTATACATATATACACTACTATCCTGATTTCTTTTTACATCTCCTACTTAAAGTATGACTGCCTCTGTGGCGCGGTGGGAGTGTATCCGACTGCTATGCAAGAGGTCGTGGGTTCGATCCCCACCCAGGATAAAACTTTGTGTGATGAGCGCGATGGTTTATTCTGTGCCTGGGTGTTATTTATCTATAATATGTATGTATTTAGAAATATATAAGTATGTTTATCAGTTGTCTGGTTTCCATAGTACAAGCTCTGCTTAGTTTGGGATCAGATAGCGTTGTGTGAGTTGTCCCAAGATATTATATATTATATTATTATATTATATTAAACAACCATTTAGCTGGAGACTAACAACTTACTGACTGCACTTTAAGACTTAATATTTCACAAATGGATCCCTAAATCGTAAAATAGTCTTTGAAACCCCCAAAGATTTTTTTAATAGACCTATCCCACGACACCCCTCACAATGGGGTAGCTAAGCTAACATGGGGACAGACAGAAACGGAGAAACGATAAGGGTTTCGTTTTGCCATTCAAGTTGTGATTACAAATAGTTGTAGCTGCCTTGATGATAATTCAATTCAAGGAGGTTATAAGATTTCAACCCAATATCAATGGTATTAAAATTTAAATGGCAATTTTATAGCAAGCTATAAAATGTAGAAAGAAAAAAAAAGTATTTATTTTTTACAAATCATTATTACAATCTAAAAAAATTCACCTTCACGCAAAAATTTGAATCTCACTCGAGGCGCTGACTCCACTAGCAATACTGGAGTCAGTGCCTCGAGTGAGAACCAATTTTTTGCGCAAAGGTGCTGACTCCAGTAGCAATACTGGAGTCAGCACTGATTTTTAGTGAGAACCAAACTAGCTGTTTATTGAAATTTTGTTTTGATATTTCTGGATAGTTAAACCAAAAAATTACAATAAATTATATCACACTAATCAGGATGAGGAAATGTTTATCTGAAAATCAATATTAGAGAAATTATTTGAAAGTTATAGCCATTTATAGTCATCAAACAATAATGATTTTATGTTATATTTAATGATTATTAATTAAGTGGGTATGTGATGTGTGAAACAAATAATTCAACATTTATTCACACATTTATATAAATACCAAAGATTGTGAAGAGGGATATTTTATTTCTTTTTCACACATAAACTACTCAACACAACAGATTTTAAAGACACTTTTCAGTAAGTAGCTACCTAATAATGTTTATACATCAGCATAGCAATTAACATAGCACATAGACTCTAAAAACAATAAAAATGTGGGTGAAGCCGCGGTGAAAAGCTAGCGATCGCATTAAACTTTCGAATTTCAAGTAGGAATCAATTTAGTTAAAGTATAAACAAAAAGTTCATTGAAATGAAAGTGAATACAGACTTATATAAAGAGACAGACATTCTTTTTTGAAAGAGAGTAATAGATTAGAAGTTTGTTTTTAACATACCAATATACCAAAGCAGTCCATGATCATATCCGCGTATACTTCCTTCTTTTCCATCCATGTATACTCCGCTGTGAGAACTCTACATTTTTTAATAGCCCTACAACATCTACACAAAGCTGGGTCTATTATGGGCCCATTGTTCTTTACTGTAGCCATTTTGATAAAACTTTTCAATTTCACACCTCTTTTACATTATTTACATTCAGAATTTGGTGTAATTTAGCTTTTTTCGAAGTATTTTTTTCGTAAGAAAGCTATTCTCACGCCAAATTGTCAATATCACAGAGTAAAAAATGTCAATAACTGGTTTGCGTTTAGTTACTGCAGCGGTACTTTAAAATAATTTTGACAAAAATAACATAGTAAAACAATTCGAGGAAATCATTGTTTTTTTTTTGGAATTTTACATAATACAATTAACAGATACAAATTCCAAGTAAAGTACTTAATTTACGCATCAATTAATTCACTCAGTAAAATAAATACAACTACCAATTTGACGAGATTATTAATCTGTATTGTTATTACTGTATATCTGTAAAAACATTAAAATGGCGGTGTTTCTCTAGAGATGATCTTTTTGTGACCGATTTCTGTTGATAATTTAAGAATGGCGTCAGCAAATACTGAAATTAGGACTTATTTCGGGAGGTGTAGATGTTGCCTCAACTATGGTTACCTGAAAAACATGTGGGAAGAGCATGAATGGCAAGGAGATAAGGAAATTTACGTCGAGATGCTCCTCCAGTGTTTTGCTCTGTCCGTGAGTATTTTGGGCATTAGCCAATTTATCCAATTTTCTTAGACATCTTACTATTGTTTCAAATTCTGACAATATTGTTTTGATTCTTTGGAATATCGGCTTTCGGATTAAGATTGTTTATAATTTTTAAATTACATTTGATGATTATACTACAAGACATATTGAGCTTACGCCATTTCATAAATCACGTGGGATGTCTAGCATATTGAAATGAAAATTATGTTACATATTATAATCAATATATTTATATGAATACGAAATTTGGTACAAATGCTAAAGTAATTATGATTAAATTCAAACTGAACTACTTATTTCCTCAACTCAACTAGGTATATTACAGAATTGATGTATTTCAGGGAATGTTATTACATAAACAATTGATCAATGAATAAGGGTATTATAGTAGGTGTTACTAATATTATTGTTCTGTCATAATCTACCATCAGGATAAATGTATCAATACATTAATCATCAAAAAATGAATAATAAATCAATACATTAATACTAAAACAATACATTAAATACAATCAATAAATTAAAATAAAACGGTTGTGGCTGGGGTTAAGTTAATAGTGAGGGAGTGAAACCAAAGCAGGGTCAAGCTCCGGAAGCCCCCAGCTTGACCCAGCTCTTGTTTTAGCAATATAATCACGAGAAAGCACACACCCACTTAAACTTTTACCACCTTATTACAAAAGCTAGACTAAACCTGGATTGACGAAAACTAGATTTTTTTTTTTTTTTTTTTTTTTATTTTTTTTATTTATTTATAATAAGTACAACATTTTACTAATACATATTACACCTCACCAAACTTTTACGTTTAATGGCGAGACACGCTCATTTACATTTACAATACTGTACATATTCTTACACTATCATGCGATCTTACATCTATACATATGATTAAAAAAAAAGATAAACAGGAAAAAAATGGATTACCTATTTTTCAATGGCAAGTAGACCTTGTCTAGTGGCCATTGAAAAAAAGAAGTCCTTTAATTTTGATTTTAGAACACCTTTGCTACACTTAGGACTATTTCTTAATATATCTATATTATTAAATATTTTAGGTACTAAATACTTGGTCATTCTTTCCCCATAGTAATTGGTCACTTTCGGTTGGACTAATCTTTTCTCTCTTACGTTTCTAGTATTATATTTATTACTTATATTTATTTTATGAATTTCCCTATAGTAATGCTCTAACCCTATTAAATAATTAATTTTTTTATCAACTGGAATTATTTTACAAATAGGGAATAACTTTCCATAATCCTTATTACAACTAAGTTTAACTTTTTTAGAAACTAAATATTTAATTAACCTTATTTGTAAATTGTGAATATCTTGTAAATATGTTTTGAATGTCCGTCCATACACAATATAACCATAGCTAATCAGTGAATCAGCAAGCGAAAAGTATACAGTACGTAGAGTATGTTTGTTTACAACCCCTTTCAGTTGGTAAAATTTACCCAGTACAGATCTTAACCTATTACAGACATTGTTTATGTGTGTTTTGAAGTTAAAATTTTGATCAATGGTTAAGCCTAAGTATTTGAATGAACTAACATACTCTAGTTTAATACAACTACAATACAGTTTATTAGAGTGAAGACATTCATAAGAATGTCCTATAACTGCAAGATGTTCTTTATTAATGTTCTTAGCTCGTAAGTTATGTGGAGAGTGTATATGCATGCATTTGGTTTTCGAGAGATTTAATATAATCCCATTGTCATGGGCCCATTTAGTTATGCTTTCAAAATCTTTTTGTATGTTCATTTGTGCCTCCTGTAAGTCCTTTGAAGCATATACTAGACACATATCGTCGGCATACATATACACCCGACACTTGTTTACAACATTAGACACGCTATTGACATGCATCACGTAACCCACGGGACCATACACTGAGCCAGTCGGCACCCCAAGATCAACATCCATTTCCTTTCCAGTCACACCTGCTACCTTAGTGAGTATTTTCCTATTAGCTAAATAACTCTTAAACCATGCGTTCGTTGGACCTCGTATACCACATTCATCCATCGCCTGGAGCAGGATTTCATGATCCAGGGTGTCGAATGCCTTCTTGTAATCAATGTACAGTGCAATTACTTGTTTGCCGCAGTTTAAGGATTCATTGATATAGTCAGCAAAACCCGTTAAGGCTGAAACGGTACCACGCCCCGTGCGGAAGCCGTGTTGCGTGTCTGACAAGATATTGTGATGTTCTAGGAATTTACTGATTTGACCAATTAGTATTTTCTCAATTATTTTATCAATAACGGACAATATCGCTATAGGTCTATAATTAACATATTCTAAGTGACTCCCAGATTTATAAATGGGACGTATAATTGCAATTTTTAGCCTGTCAGGGTACACACTTTTAGCTAAACACATGTTCATAAATTTCGCCAAGACAGGACTTATTTGCTTCCTTATGTATTTTATATCCTTAACCCTAATTCCATCGATGCCAGGTGCCTTATCACATGACAAACTATTTATAACTTTTTCTATATCTAACGAACACACTGCTTTGTATCTATAACTCACGTCGCTTGGCTTCACATACGTATTTCTATCCAAAAACTGAGTACTACAATTATGTTTTATTGTTTTTATTTCTTCGGTAAAAGTTTTCGTGAAATTTGAACAAATTTGACTAATGTCACTCGTTTTACCCAAATGTCTTAAAATTACATCGTCTATATTACCTTTTTTTCGCCCTAACCACATATTAATTTTTTCCCATATTTTTCTATAGTCTCCGTTACATTTGTTTAGTTCTAACTGTCTATAATCATTTTTGGCCTGGTTCACTAATTTATTTACTCTGTTCCTATATTTTGTGAATTCCAGGCGCCTATTCATATTTTTTGGCTCAAGTTTCCACCTTCTAAATAAATAATCTCGACGTAGTAACATTTTATACAAATTTCCATCAATCCATGGCTGCCTAGACCTTTTTTTATTATTCGTAACAATTACTAATGTGCTTTCCTTATAAATAGTGTCAAAAATATTATACAGCGATTGTATTAGTGCGAAAGGACAAGTTAAATCTAGTAATTGCACCCACTTACATGCGTCCAGTTTTTGTTTGACGAGATTTTCACAAATAACTTCGCGTGCACTATTATTTTGTCGGGTAGAAATGTTATTATTTGCGCATAAGTCTATCGATACACCTACAGCATGATGGTCAGAAATATGTGTTTCAATAAGGTACGACGACGCTTCGCTCTCGCTCCGTCCCGCTCGCACCCATACGTGGTCCAAGCACGACGTCACTAGCCGCCCTTTGACGATCGCCTCTCGCGTTATCTCTGAACTGGGTATTACGCACTGTAGGCCGTAACCACACAGGGCGTTTTTGTATTTTGTTGTGACTAGATTATTTACATCATTTAGGATGTCTATATTTGTGTCACCAATCACAATAATATTGTCCAAAGCTGGGATCTTATTTAGCGTAACATCAAGGTGTTCCACGAAGTGTAACTTATTTCTGTCAGGTGGTCTGTATACAGCTATTAAATGGGTGATATTATGGCCGATTTTTAGTTGTCCGTGCATAATTTCTAAAGATTCCAATTGTGCCCCCTGAGCATCAAAGCTAAGTCTGTCCTTTGCATATATTAGTATTCCTCCCCCTCTGTGGGTTTCTCTTGTTATTATGTATTCATTATAGCCCGATATTCTATAAAATGACAACTCTTCACTTTTTATATTTATTTCACTAAGTATAATTATATCTATTTTGTATTTCGTTGCTTCCAGCAAGACTAGTAACTCGTTGAAGTGTTTTCGTAGTGACGCAATATTCAGGTGTAAGATTTGAATGTGGCTTGTATTTAGATTAAAGTCAGTACTTAAAACAGCTATATCATTGTACCTCTTATATTTAAAATCAGTAGAAAGATCTGCGAATCTATCGAATTTTGATGATAAAATCACATAGTGTGTACACACCGTACTTATAATGTAGGTGCTTGTTTATTTACATTCTTCTAACTTCCTCAAATCTTCTTCCGATCGAATGTTGTAAATCTTTTTTTCATCAGTGTTCTTTTTTACTAATATATTACTATTTTGAACCCAGATATATTGGAAGCCTTTGGGTTTCAAACTGCTTCTCACAGTCCATAGAAGTTGTCGTTTATATCTCGGTAAATCCTCATTTATAAATATCTGTCTGTTACTGTCATTTCCATACACTTTGCTGTTTGTTAGTTTGATTTTCTTATTGGCTGACAACCAGTTGTTTCGGGAACTTTTTGTCCGTAAAGTAACCAGTACAATTCTGGGTTTTGTGTCGTCAGTTTTTTCTTTTCCTACCCTCTGTGCATCTTTTATTTCATTGGGGTCCAAGTTTAACTTTTGAGCTATTTTTTGTATCACCAATTTCGTGTTTTCGTTGTTATTCATCTCCAATCCGTGTATTTCAATGTTTTTTTCCTTTTCTTTTACTTCCAACTCTTGTACTCTTTCTTCCAGAGCTTTATTACATTTTTCTAAAAATACGTTTCTTTGTTCCAATGCCTTCATTTTTTTCTGTGATTCTTCTTTAAATGTTATTAACGTCTGGTACATGTCCCCGTAGAATTCTACGCTGGTAGTGAGCTCCTCAATCTTTTTCTCTAAGTTATAAAGCACCTCTAACTTCTTATTGACTTCTGCCAGTACCTTCTCGCCTGATGCTTCACACGGGTTTAGCGTTATTGCTGGGTCTTGTGCAGGCTGCATGGGACTGCCTTTGATTTTCTGACAGTCATCGCACTGTCCTGTTTGCAGGAATTGCTTGCTGTTTTGTACGCACTTTTTGTGAAACACCACCTCGCATCCACCCTTACACTTAATTATATCATCCTTGGTCAGTGACACAAAGAGTTTGCATTTTTTGCACTGAACCATTTTGCACACTAAATACAAATATTTACACTCGTTAATCGCAGATTGTAAGCACGGTAGCTACGCACACGACCGTACGCTGAGCGCGAGCGCACGAATCAATGATCTACTTAAACCATGGATCATGGATCATGGATCTGATTAAACCATGGATCTACGAAAAAATTGATTACAAAAGAGGTTCATCACTTAATCAATGATCATCTTTGGTCCATAGATTAGTCTTTCGATCAAATTTCAATCAATAGGTAATTTGTTTATCCTTTTAAAATTTTGCGTATTATAACTTCAATTAATAATGACGAATAAAGGACGTATAATGCATGTATGGTGAATTTACTTCAATTAGATGCTTCGGAAGAATAAATATGCTGTGGCAATAAAATAAACACAAAAATCTAGTGAAATGCAATGTATGACAAAGATTCAATAATACATGCTTATTATTGCTTTTCAAAACATTTTATCACAGCTCAATGAAATTGTTGAGAGAAGATTTAACATACAGATCCTAAAATTCACCAGACTTGTGATGAAGTAGATGCAGTGTTCACAAGAAAGAATTCACAAGTGTGGAAAGTTAACATGGAAGAATATGTTTGTTGGACAATAGTATCATTAACTGGTGCTCTATGTAATACAAACTGATGCATTCCGCTTATAGTATGTCACATTATTCATATTGAAGTTGGAATTTGTGCTATCCAATAGTGTTCTGGACTAGTGCGGCAAAAGCAATGTTAAAAATACTCAAAACGCACAAAACATAGTTAAAAACATCATTATGATAATATTACTTACCTAAAACTTACCAGTGAACTATATGGTGGTAGTCAATAAACATTGATCAATTAAATATAGGTATATATTAAATATTATACACAAAATGACAAAAAAACAATATTAGATTTTCATCCAGCCAAGTTAAGAACCGTTCCAATGAAACTAGCTTTGTAATAATAAAATTCGCATCCAATTATTATAGCACCGACAGATACACAGATTAAACTATAACATCCCTCTTATTGTCGGTGTTAATTAAATTTATGTTATCATCATTTGTATACATTTTTAGTGCTATTGACAGCCAACTGACAAAAAAAAAAAAAAAAAAAAAAAAACTATACACCTATATAACTCTTTGACCCCCACGTCAATAACGAACCGTGTTCCCCACGCCGCATTGTGTTATAATGTAGTATTTTTTGACGTGTCATACCGTCGGTGGCGGTCAAAAGGTTAACGTTCCGATTCTGACAAGAATCTATTTTAATAATCGTTAATTGCAAGCCGATAATTCTTATATTTTGAAAATTACGTTACAAAATAATTATGTATAATTTAACTATGTTGAACATCAAAATACTTTATTCTCAATGAAAACTATACTTTCAAATTATATTGGTAAAAAATTGAACGTTATTTTTAAATTATATGAAAAATGAATGAACTAATTTGTTGATCAGCTGTTCCACGGTTTATTTATGTTTTGGAATAAGATCATTACTATGACCTGCTATCTCTCTCCTGGACTTAAGTCATGGTTTAAACAACTTTTTAGTCTGCTCTTTCTAATACTGCCACAACGTTGTACCCGCTCACATTGTGTCACAAAGTCAGAATCAAATTGTTATAATAAGTAAATAAATTGTGACTTTTTAAAGTAACTTTTAATTATTTTATTTAGTGGGAGCAATCTGATGAGTCAATGGAACATGATCAAATATGTGAGGCGTGCATCATACGACTCCGCGACGCTAACAAGTTCAAGAAGACAATTTTGGAATCACAGGAGGAACTGCTGAACCAGGTTGAAGAAGGTATTTATTTTGTTTTATTCCTTACCCCTCACAGCTCTAACAATAAGTCTTTCTGATTTCCGGAATTTTGTTTTGATTTGAGAGTAGGCTTGACATCGCTGAGAGTATGTTTTATTAAGGAATTACTCAACAACACAGAAAGATGCAGAGGCTTAGCGGTATTGAGACTTTAAAAAAAAAAATAACTCTCTTAATAAATAAATAAAGATGTATAGCCGAATATATATAAGTATTTATTATATATATATTATATTTCATTTTCTTTAAAAAGATAACTGATTTGATTTTTTTTTCAAACAATCATAATTTTATATATTTTTTAGTATGTATTAAGTTCACGTTTTCAAATAATCATTAACCTGAGTTAACGAAATAAAGATATTAATAATAATAATAATAATGTAAAATGGGTTAGAGTTGAATTTACTATATTATGAAATGAAAAGGGGCCGAGTTTGTTGTTTAACTACTATTCGTTACTAGCTAATATCCCGTTTATAGTGAACCCGCGGGGCGCAGCTACTAATTACCTAATATATTTTTTGAAACTGATTCTTAGATTGATCAACACATTTTTTTAGACTGTGAACTGCCTGTCAAAATCGAAAACGCGGGATTTTCTATAAAGAGAGATAGCAATGGTGATGCTACTACCACCACCACAAGCATTTATATAGATGACCCGGATGATCCAGATTATGTAGACCCTGATGATTCCAATGAAATGGAGTATGAGGAGGTCGAGTATTTGGAAGAGGAGGATAATAAAGAAGGTGGTACCAGTCGTAAGTAGTTTTTACTAAACTCTTTTTTTTAAAGACATCTTACAATACAAGCCCTGCCACAGTCAGATCTCACGGAAATCGAACCCACGATCTCTTGCACAGCAGTCACACACACACGTACTGCGCCACCGAAATAGTCAAAGGAAACATTGATGATACAAACTTGAGAAGTTAGTTTCTTATTAAAGGAACCGCATTTAAATCGGTTCAACCGTTTAAGACCTATGATGTCACAGACAAACACATACATACACACGCAGACTCGTGAATCTAGAGTTAATAAGTTCTAAACTTTGCCTCATCTTTGAAATTAGTAAGAAAACGGAATAAAACGAAATCTCCATTATATAAATCAACTATTCACTTTCAGAACAAACATCCCAAATAGAACGGCGCACAAAAACACCCGCCCAAACTTTACCTGAAAGAAAATGGCCGCAAAAATTGCCAAAAAACGAACGTTACAAAACGTACAAACAGTATACTGAAGAAGACCTGAGGAAATGCATAGAGGCCGTGAGAAATGAGGAAATGACGGCGCAAGAGGCTTCAGAAAAATATAACATACCCAAAAAAACAATTCTTGGGAAAGCCAAGATGGATCCAAAAGGTAAGCGTATGCTAAGTATGTTTTTTTTCGGTTTGAAATTTGGATCATTTGTTTGGTTTCTTTTTTGTTTTTTTTTTTTAAATTCACAGCAATGTAGCCCAACTTTTAGCTTTCTGCCAGTGTCAATTAAATGTATTTATTGCACAAGGACTTTGTGTTACGGATTTTACATGTATTTTATGTGTATGTTATTTACATGTTAAACGCGGAGCTAGCGCACAATTATCGAAATATCGGTAAAAAATAATTTGAAAAAAAAAAAAAACATTCTGACGAATTTAGAACCACTTCTATCTAACCGATATTGGTTTAAAAGTTCATTTATTTTTGTAGAATAGGATAAGGTAGAAGCTTGGATTGCCAATTCCGTTGTCAACAAGGAACCCTAATAGTTTGCGAAACTAAACATTTGCGAGGTTAAGCAACATTACCACTGTCGATTCATAGATGGGTGACCGTTTTCGAAAATTGTTTCTCCACTCCGGCCTCTCCGAGCACGTTAAACAGTCTTGCACCTAGTCTCTCCGGTCGTGTCAGATTTCCGTCTCAGCAAACTGTAAGAGTGAGGGAATATAGTGCACTTGTGTCTGCGCCTACACTTGTGCCCTATAATATCTCCTGCGTATTTAGCTAGTCTTTATTGAGATTGATTGCCGTGAAAGAATCTGTAAAGACAGTGGTCCACAAACTTTTCGAGTTCAAGGTTCAAAATTTAAAACCTTTGAACAAAATAGAGGCACACTTAGACATGGCCGTACCCAGGGGGTGATTTAAAGGTTGAACCGCCCCCCCCTCTCCAAAATTGCAAAAAGTTAGCTACTCAGTACACATTTGGACGGTGTTTAGTTAATTGTAGCACTTAATTCCCCCCCTGAAATTTTGAAACTCCTTGACTTGAATTTGATCGGTTTGTAATATTTTTCTAGCCCAGCGTTCGATTCCCACACGGGACACCACTTTGTGTGATCCACAAATTGTTGTGAATGTTTGTAAAGTCCCCCGCGAAATAGGGCTTGCAGGAGTCTTCTTGAAAAAAAATTCTACGGCACAGCTGTGTGCCGCGGTACACTCTATTTGAGCAATAGCGTATATGCCCGCGTGGAAATATACACTATTGCTCAGGTCCTAAGGAAAGTAGCGTGATGATATATAGCCTATAACTTAATCCGGACATAGGGATTATGCTACCAAAATGTGAATAGAATCTGTTCATTAGTTTTGGCGCCAAAACCAAACAAACAAACAAATAGACACGAAAAAACTAAGCATGGTTTTGGAATCTAAAACCCTTTATTAGTCGATCTAGGTTAGTTGATTTAATGCCTTCAATGTACAGACACAGCTATTTTACAATTTTATAATAGTACTTATAGAAATGTTGGGGTTGATTTAGAAATAGAAAAACTGAACTTAATTAATGTCAATTAATCCTTTTAAAGTCTAATAAAATTGACTTTAATCATTTCTTCGGTTGGCCAAATCAGCACAATGAAAAGAGCAAATAAATATCTGCATCTCTCTTGTTTGTAGATGTACGGGCCGACCCGACAGAGATGATCATAGGACAAACAAGCTCAAAAAATACCACCAAAAAACAATCAAAAAGTAATTATCTACGAACAGAATCTGAAAACTCATCAGTTTTAATGAAAAATCGTCATAATTTAATGTTAATTTTAAAAAATTCTAATGCTACAATGATAAAAAACAATTCTAGTAACTACGGATGCCATTTTTGTGATCATGTGTATCAAAAACCTCAAGAATTAAAAAAACATACTTTGAACCACGGAGATGTTTCTCAACAAGCATTCAATACAAAATCCCTAACTCATTTGATCATAAAAATCGATATAACTAATTTACAATGCGAAACATGCAAAGGAAAAACAAAATTTAATAATTTGGAAGAATTTTTGGAACATCTGCGGGCAGATCATGAGGAAATTGTATATAAAAATGTCAATAATCACATTATACCTTTCAAATTCGAAAATAATATACTAAATTGCGTCATTTGTAATAAAGAATTTAAGCATTTTAAGCTTCTGTCCGAACATATGTCTGAACATTACAGAAATTACCTATGTGGTGTTTGCAAAAAGTACTTTGTAAACAAACATTCGATGCAATTACATAGTTATAGACATATAAAGGGTACATACCAATGTTCAAAATGTCCGAAAATTTTCGATTCGAAGCCAAAAAGAACAGAACACGAGCGTATAACTCATATACAACATAATAAAAAGCGTAAATGTAGATTTTGTAATCAGAAATTCTCTTCGAAAGAAACAGTTCAGAGACATGAGACAAAAACGCATGGTGTAACACAATTAACATATGATTGTGAAGCATGTGACAAGGTTTACCATAGCCAAAGATCCCTATTGCTTCATAAACGAAGAATCCACTTACTTTCTAGAACATTCCAATGTGATTTTTGTCCAAAAAGATTTTTCTCGAAGGGTGAGTTAAAGTGGCATTTAGTAGTTCATACGAAAACCAAAGATTACGATTGTGAATGGTGTGATAGTTCTTTCGGCACTAAGCCGGCTTTGAATCAGCATATGAGAGCTCATTTGGGCGATAGGAGGTATAAATGTGACCATTGTAAGACTGGGTTTGTGCATGTTGTCACCTGGAGAAGACATATGTGGAGTCAGCATAGTGAGAAAGTATAAAGATGTAATTCTGTAATAGTTAATTTCACCAAGGAAGCTGGAGGGGTTACAAGTATTGCTAGTAATGTGGAACCCTTAATCCCACATTGCTAGTATTCTTTTTAGAAAAAAATAGTACTGACCATCATTAAATGGCGTCTTCATATTTAGATTCAAGAATTTAAAAAATATACCTGTGATCGGCCTTTGCAGTAAGGTCGAAACGTCGGACAATAAAACAAAGATATTTAACCTTAAAATGAATGGCTAAGGCATCGGTCTCGCAATCGTGAGGTCGCGGGTTCGAATCCTACCCATTATACTACCGACGTGAATCCACTCCTAACACAAGCCATCGAGCTTAGCTGGAGGGGTTAACAGGATTGCTAGTAATGTGGGACCAAAATCCCACATTGCTAGTTATCTTTTTAAAGTAAAAAAATATTAACGCAATTATTACCTGTATCTTATAAAATTTATAATGTGTACAAATCGCGAAAGTTTACGAACATTATGGTACAAAAATTAAAAAGAAGTAGAAGTATATAAAGAGTGGAAATTCGACCAAAAGTTCGCTAAACTATTTCTAATTTTTGTTATTAACGAAACAAAAAAAAACACAAACAGATTAAAAAAAAGAAACTAAACAGCTTTGTATAGATATAGATGAAAATAGTTAAACATAATAATAAATATAACAAAGATGTCCTACAATATATGAATTTCTTGTTGTAGATGACCAGAAAGGCAATACAACGGAAAACAAAAAGAAATTAAGGAAAAAACCCACTATATTTCATGCGGACAAACTAAAAGCTAAAGTCATAAAAAAGGTTAAAACGAAAAAGATGAAAAAGATAAAAATTGAGAAATTAAAAACGAAAGATATCAATGACAAAGACGATTTGAATAAACTTATTATGAATATCAAAACTGAAGATGATAGCGTTTTAGATACACCTATTGATGCAGAACAAGTTAGAACGAAATACAAAGCTATAGTTAATGCGAAATTTAAGAAGGAAATGAAAGAACCTGAGAAATCAGAAGTTAATGAAATTAACAAACACAAAGATAATCTAAAACATATTCTAGAATGTTCTAACGCAACTATGATCAAGGGCTTTTGGGGAAATGGTTATTCTTGTTGTTTCTGTGATATACAGAAAGAAATGCCTTCAGAATTGAAAGCACATAACTTGGATCTACATAGCAATGTAGCAGATGACGCAATTAAAGTTAAATACGTTTCAGACTTAGTAATACGACTAGATATTACGGATTTGAAATGCAAATTATGCAACATTAATTTTGATAGTTTAGAAATATTCACGGAACATTTGGTCAAAATACACAATAAATTCTTACATAAGGACATTAAAAATCATATCATACCTTTCAAATTTGAAACTGATAGTCTCAAATGTTTAAAATGTAGCAAACAATTCAAATATTTCAAACTATTATCGGAACATATGAGTGAGCATTACAGAAATTATGAATGTCCGCTGTGCGAGCGTTCTTTTATAAACAAACAATCAATGCAAACTCATTCATATAGGCATAAAAGTGGCATTTTCAAATGCTCGCATTGTCCGAAAATCTTCGACACGAAACCAAAAAGAAGCGTACACGAAAGAGTGACTCACACTCTATCGAATAAAACACGAAAATGCAATTATTGCGACGAGAAATTCTCTACGAAAGATTTAGTACAAAATCATGAGTCAAAAATACATGGGGCGGAAATTCCCGTTTTCAATTGCCAAGCTTGTAGCAAGTCTTATAACAGTCAAAGTTCTTTAATAACACATCGGAAGCGTTTTCATTTGATGCATAGACCCCACAAGTGTTCATTCTGTGATATGGCATTTTTTTCTCGAATTGAATTAACATCTCATATAGTAACCCATACGAAATCACGCGAATTTAAATGTGATATGTGCAATAAGTGTTTTGGTACGAGATGTAGTTTGAACCAGCATGTTAGGGGACATTTGGACGATAGGAGGTTTAAATGTGACTGTTGTGACAGAGCATTTGTGCATAGGACTGCTTTTAAGGTTCATATGAGAAGTAAGCATGGGAAGATTGTTTAGTATAGTTGTCTGACTGCCTCTGTGGCGCGGTGGGAGTGTATCCGACTGCTATAAAGCTTTGTGTGATGAGCACGATGGTTTATTCTGTGTTTGGGTGTTATTTTGCATAAAAAATATGTATTTAGAAATATATAAGTATGTTTATCAGTTGTCTGGTTGCCATAGGAAAAGCTCGGCTTTGTTTGGCATCAGATGACGTTGTGTAAGTTGTCCCAAGATATTAAAGATATATATCTGTAGTCTGTAAAGAGTTGGCTACGTAGATCAGCGATAGCGAAACGGACTCCTTTAAAAGTCCGTTATGCTTGAATTGTAAGGCCGGTTTTCAGCCGGTATCTTTTGATCGGACTTAACACAAAATAAGTCTGATCTATAGGTATTTTTGATCTGTTATTTACTTAAGTGCAAATAAAAATATATTTTTGGTATAAATGTTTACTTTTATTTTTGACTAGCTGTCGTACCGCCCCGTTCTTTTTTTTACGTGTAAACCTTCTACAAAGTATTAGAAAAGTAAAGAAAAAACAATGAATGAGATCGGTAAAGTTGTTCTTTAGTTATGCCGTGACCAAAGGAAAAAAGGATTCATTTTTATATATATAGATAAGTGACCTGCCCCTAATACGGGTGGACTTGCCACAAATCGTACTATTATTAAAAAACCGAAAGTTCGTGATGGTTTTTTTGCAAAAACACTGAACGGCTTTAAATTTACGGATTAGGACAATTTATAGATCTAAATAGAACGAAGCAGCGAGTTAAAGGTAATTTATTAAACATACATTTAATGCAAACCTCGGAAAAAAATCTCTAAATAAAAGTCGATTTGAAATCCATATGTACCTAATAAGAATAAAAAACATGGAAACCGTCACGGCAATTTTTGCGGGGTAGGGGGTGAAGCTAAGTGTCAATTCATTTCACGTCGAAGTGGACAAAGACTAGTATATCGCTCACCCGAGACGTTTTGGTAAAGGTAGGGCATTGCTACGCCGTGCCGTGCGTTTTGTGGGGGTGCTTGACTCAATAAAACTGCTGTCAAGCCGTTTCAGCGTTTTAAGCTTAATACTGCTAATACAAAGTTCTGTCATTTTTCCTGGCAGAACTTGTCACCTTTACGAAAAAGACAAAAAAAAGTCGAAACAAAAATAATTTGTTGGATATCCGATATCCTCTGAAGATACTGCTTCAGCGAAGTATCAATGATACATCGATTATTCGTAGAAACAAATCGATTAGATCCTGGATTCCCAATATTAGACTGGGTATTCACCCCCGCGGGGCTAAAACAGCTACTCTTTGGGGATAACGAAGGTGGTATAACTCTCCCCTGTCAGTGTCGACTTAATCAACTCCCTCCCCGTGAAAATGGCCAACGCCAAAATGGCTTTAGTATTTAAAAAAGGTAGCGAGCTAGAAAAGGTCGGGGACCAATATATTACAAGATAATGAAATGGATATTATGCCTGAGCTATACCAAAATCACCGAGAAAAATAGGTTAACAATAAGTCGGTTAAATCGATAGAAATTCATTGTTTTGATGATAATTGCCGATGCAAGTTTAATGCCTATGCGAGACGAATAATCGAAAAAATCATAACAATGACTAAAGAAGATCCTCTTGTTGTAGATACGCGATGGGATAACGTTGAGAGGACTGAAGAAATACGTTCAGGCGCAAAAATACCCACCAGGGAAGCCCTATTGAAATTTAAAGATAACGTTCGGCATATTCTAGAGAATTCTAACGCAACACCAATCAAAGGTCATTGGGGAATTGGATACGGTTGCTCTTATTGTAATTACCAAAATGCCAAAACATCAACACTGAAACAGCACACTCTAGATCTCCACTTAGATGTATTCGAAGTCTTAAAAGCTAAATGCTACGGCGATCTAATAATAAAATTGGATATAACCGATCTTAAATGCAAACTTTGCGGTGAAAATTTTGCGTTTCTGAACAAATTTATCGATCATTTATCGATTTTTCACTGTAAAGGAATGTTTTCAGAAACAATAAATCATATTATACCCTTCAAATTCGATTCAGAGTATCTACGATGCGCTTTGTGCGTGAAGCAATATAATAATTTCAAGCATCTGACAGAACATATGAATGAACATTACCGCAACTATTCCTGCGATAAATGCGGACGTGGTTTTATAAACAAGCGTTCTTTAAAAACACATCTAACTCGGCACCAAACTGGTGAATATATTTGCTCGTTTTGTTCCAAAATGTTTGATACGAGAATCAAAATGAAAGAGCATGAGCGGGTTTTGCATATTAAAGCTTCGAAAACACGTAAATGTGGTTACTGCGATGAGAAATTTGCTGATCCCGTTAAGAAAACTTATCACGAAGTATCCATTCATGGAGCCCCTACACCATGTCATGAATGTAGAGCCTGTGGAAAAACATTCGAGAGCCAAAGAGCACTTAGAACGCACACGAATCAATATCACTTAATGTTGAAACCTCACACTTGTTCTGATTGTGGAAAGGGGTTTTATTACAAGAATGAGTTGAAAAGGCATGAGGTTAAGCATACTGGGGTGAGGGAATTTCAGTGTGAAGTCTGTTTTAAGTGGTATACTACTAGGAAATCGCTTACAGTCCATACGAAGATACATTTGGACGATAGGCAGTATAATTGTGAGAGGTGTGGCCGACGGTTCATTCAGAAGGCTAATTGGTTGCATCATATGAAGAGCAAGCATGGGGAAGGAGGTGGTGAAGATAGTAAAGTGTAATAGTTACATTAATATGTGTTACATTATAAGTTGCAAGACTAAATGCATTAGTCTGTGGACAAGGTGTTATGTCCCCCCAATACAAAGGAAGGATCCGAGCAGGCGAGATGATCGTCCATGGCGGGCCGCTGCCCTACTGTTAACGTTAGGAACTTGTAAAACGAGATGTTAAAAAAATAACTGTTAGATTTTAAGCAGTGGTGCAAAGTACCCACATTGCTAGATGTATTTAAAAGAAATCAGCAAATATTTTGATTTCGTAAAACCAAATTAAAGATTGTTTGAAAACGTCAAATTAAAACATACTAAAATGATAATAAAATTATGTTTCAGAAAAAATATAAAACAAAATGAAGTTAGGCGGCAGTTCCAAGTGTAAAGCTCATGAGAAGAAGCTGCCAAGAAACTCATGGGCCACTCTTTTAAAATCATTTTAGACATCGTATTAAACAATCCGTTTTAAAGTTATGCATTATTTTAACTTTACTCTTAAATTTATATGCAGACTGTACCTAGGGTTCCGCTTATGGCCTGCGGGGTCGTACAGTGGCTAGCGAGCGCTTTTGTAGGCACCTGGTCATCGGTATCTATCTCATTTGTGACGAGAGTCACGATGCGCTGCCGACTGGGGCGTCAGCGAAGCCATGTACACTATACGTGACAGTGTACATACAATATTATGCAATATTGCGTTTATCAAATGTTTTTTTTATTTTTTTTATTACGTTAAGTTTTTCGATGTTGTTGATCAACCACACGAAATTCCTAAAGTTAATTTTATAACACCAAATATATATATAGCTGTGAATATTCGTATTAGTTTTGTTCTATAGAGAAATATTGTTTTCAATATATGAAATTATGTGCCAGTTTATATGTACGTAATTAGGTATAATTAAAACAGATTTTTTAAATCATGATCTATTTTTTATTTGTACTCCCATGATTATATAAGGTGGCGCAAAAGTAATGTCATAATTTGAATTGGCTACAATTATGTTAGAAATTTTAAAAAAGTTCTGTTTTAATGAAATGTTTATTTGAAAATGTAAAATTCATGACATTAAGTTCAAAAGGGGTAGATATAACTCCAGAAATGTAGGTGTCTTTACAGTAGGCGTAAAAATTTAATTGACTACTATGTTGAACTACGGAATAAACCTACAGCCATACACAATAATGAAGCAAAAAATACCTTCTAAAGATTCATTTCCGTGCATCGCGGCCGATCGCGAGCCGCGAGCGGCTTACGACAAGCGTCTGACGCGCGCGGCCGATGCGACAATATTCACAGTGCGCGCGCAACTTACGACAGTCGTCGGCCGCGCGCGTCTGCGCTTACCTCGGAAACGGCACCATACATTCTTATACTCTGACTACTGTCGCATCGGCCGCGCGCGTCAATCGTTCGTCGTAAACCGCGCGCGGCTCGCGATCGGCCGCGATGCACGGAAATGAACTTTTAGACAAAGAAGTTCTTATTTCTTGACACCAGGTAATGAATTAGATATAATTAAAATCGCCACGGGTTACGATGAAATTACAAAAATAGTTACTCATAAAGCTATAAATATAGCATCACCTTTAAGCTACCTACTTGCTAAACAAATCGTTTGAAGAAGGAGTGTTTGCCACAAAGTTGAAGGTATTGATTATTAAACAGATGTTTAAAAAAGTTAATCCAACCGATATAGCCAACTACAGATTAGTAACTCTGAAACGTATATGAAGAGGTAATGCATCAAAAGATAAACAGTTTTATAAATAAAAATAAAATCCTGGTGGATAATCAATTTGAATTTAGGCAAAATAATTCCACTTCGTTAGCCTAAATATGAACAAAGCTTTTGATTTTGTGCTGCTAAAATCGCTTGCTCTATAAATAGGAAAGATATGGCATACGAGAAAATACATACAACGGCTAGAAAGCTACCTAACCAATCGTATGCAGGACAATCATTTTAAAAACAATCAATCGATTAAGTTTGAATATGTACTCTACGTTTACATCACAATTAAGAATGAATAACTGTGGAGTACCACAAGGTAACATACTAGGACCTCTGATGTTTTTGTTGTACATTAATTACTTTAATGACTCTGACTCTGTCAAATCACCAGAGTTGATCACGATTGTGTTAGTCTGACGACATTTCCCATTTTTGCTCGCAAACGCTACATCTTCATCAATGTTAGATTTCAAAACGTCTTGCAAGGTTTGTAATTTTATGTACTCTATAGTAATACTATAAAGCTGAACGCGATAATCTCAGGAACTACTTATTCATATTGAAAAATTCTTTTAGTATTGAATAGCCCATTTATTGAGGAAGACTATAGACTACATAACATCATGCTACGACCAATAGCAGCTGAGCATCAATTAAAAATGTACCAAAAACGAGCGAAAATGACGCAAACAAAGTTCGCGAGTCAGCTAGTTGGTTATTATTGCTCAATTTCTTCAATGGTCAGATGTTTTAAGACGTATTTAATAGGCTTATTGAGTGGTGAAAATGCCGGTAATCCGAGCTGTCATCTCTTTCACAACTTTGCAATTTTACGTCTGAAAATGTTTAAAATACATAAGACCACCTTTGTGCATTTAAAGTTTACAATATATACTTGACACTGGTTAAGCTACTAGTAAAATTCGGCCTACATTGAAATTAGTATAATATGAAATAATTAAAAAAAATAGTTTTAAAACAGGGTGTCCTAAAAGTATGTCACACTGAGGGAAAGTACCTTCAATATTGTAGACAGAACGTTTTACTGAAAGGAGACTTCATTTTGATTTTAAAAATAATTCGAACTGCTTTCAATTTTTTTTAAATAATCGCCTGTCTGCACCGGGAATCCAACCCGACTAATATGGAAAAGCACCATTCTGTATTTTTATGACACCAATCCAAAGGGTCAGTCATAAGGATATATTTTTTACTAAAACAATATAGTTACTTAATTGAAATAAATTTATATAACAATTTATTAAACAAACACCTAACTAATTTTACATTTTTATTTACAGAAGAAGAAGCATTAACATTGAACGACAAATCAGTAAACAAAGAGAAAATGTACCAACTTATTCAAGAGTTAAAAACAATACTAACCTACACAAACGCAACCCCATACAAATCCAAAGCAAATCGATACTACTGCGCGTATTGTTCATCTGATGGACCCACTTTCGAAGAACCAGATGATCTTAGAACTCACACTAGAACTCAACATGTCATTGACAGAACTCAAAAAATCGAATACGCGTTACGCCCTTATTGGATGAACGAAACTGTAAAATTAGACATTGATAATTTACTATGCAATGTCTGTTGTGTTCCAATAACATCATGGAATGACATGTTTAAACATTTAAAAGAACAGCACAAAATAATTCTAGACCAAACCTATACTAGGGTTATACCTTACGTACTTCAGTCAGAACTAAATTGCGCGCTTTGCAAAGAGGAATTTACTAATTACATGCATTTAGATGGTCATATGAATGCCCATTATAACAACTATGTATGTGATGATTGCGGTGATACGTTTTTAGCTGCAAATCGTTTAAAACAGCATATTAAAATTCACTCTGTTAGAAAATTTTCATGCAGAATGTGCTCAAAAGACTTTTCTCTTGAAAAATATAGAAAAAAACATGAAGAATTGGTACATAAACAGCTTAACAAGTTCAAATGTTGGTATTGTGATGAGAGGTTTTCTGGGGAATATATAAGACATGTGCATGTCTTAGAAAGCCATAAAGAAAAAGTTAAAGTTATAACTTGTGAGTTCTGTGGCCAAACGTTCACTTGGCGGCCATATTATGTGACCCACAAGAAAAAAAAACATGAGGCTGATTCCAAAAAGTTTGCATGCAATCAGTGCGACAAAAAGTTTTACTTGCAATTTGAATTAAAAGAGCATATGTTGAGGCATACCGGGGTGAAGCATTTTCCTTGTAAGTTGTGCAACAAGAGGTATATATCGTCGGGCTCGTTGAAGCATCACATGAATTGGCATAAAAGAAATGATCCCGTAGATGTTTCCCTTCAGTCGTGAACGTTTTTGAAGTTTTGTTCAGGTAAACTAAAACTACTAGAATACGGCTAATAAGATATATCTAGTATGGGAGCCGTTTCGGTAAACTTTACGTGGTCAAGGGATGAGGCTAAATGTCACGCATATGATACAAATAAACCAATCACATCGCTTTGCACCATCGCTGGTTTCCCGCCAAAAGCAACTCTTCAAGCCAAACAAAATGGTTGCTTATTTATCGTATATTGTCTTTGGTTCGGATGTAATGCTGGTTTACAGCTGAAGGAATTTGTCTCTGGTATACGGGTACAGTGTACAGTACTCCAAAAGTAATAATGCGCATAGAAATCTTCGGAAATCTTCGTCATTGTTCGGCAACGGTCGTATTACCCGAGCGTCGAAAGACGATATTTATATAGAGTGGTTAAGAGCAATTTCTCTATGCCTAATTTTATATATTATGTGTTTTGTGCTAAAACAGATTTGATTTACCTGTAACGAAATTTGATTCGATAATTCCATGTAAGTAAATAGCGAAAACGCTACAATCATTGTTGGAGTGATTAGTTTTCAAGTGTCTTACCGAAGTTGGTGTAATTATGGAGGAAAAGGTTTAAATAACATAAGGTTTTATTAGAAGGAGAAAAAAACGTTTTCAAATAGAGGTTTACATAAAATATAATCAAAATCTCAGTTCAAATTTGTTTACAGCACTAATCATTCCAGAAAAATAATACAATTATAAAAAAATTAATCAGAATCGAGGAAGACCTCTATTCCCGACATCGCAGATTCATCAGAAGTTTCATTATGCTCTTGTTCATTTACACTTTCCTCACTGCTATCACCTGTGTAAATAATCAGTTTATCGGAATAACTATCGATTCTTGGCTCAAATTTTCTATATTCATCTTCGCATTGAACCGCATGATCAGAAACTTTTTTCCATTCTTCTGGTCCTATTTTATTGATTTTTTCTAATATAGCATCTTTAACTGACGTCACAGTCATTGCAATATTTCTCTTGGCCACGTGTTGCTTTATTTGGGACCAAATATTTTCAATAGGGTTAAAATCGGGATGATATGGTGGCAATCGTATAATTTTATGCCCATGTTCCTCCATTATACGGTCAATGGCAAATTCTGTGTAATTTTCTTTGTATCTTTGTATAATTTTATACAAATCGGGTTTCAGTTTCTTTGGGTCATGCGGAATGTTGTGTTGTTGTAACCAAGCTGTCATTTGTGGTTTAGATGTGTTTGAGTTTGGTGGTTTCACAGACAGCTTATTATGATATGGGGCGTTGTCTATTACCAACACACTATTAGGAGGCAAGTTGGGAATCAATTGATTGCGTAGCCAAGTTTGATAACGTTCCGCGTTTATTTCTTTATGATAGTCACCTTCTGAGTCGACACATTTATGTAACATTAGAGCCCCTGGGACGAAGCCTTTTTCATTGCCTGCGTGTACAATAATTATTCGCTCTCCTTTGGAAATGGGTTGTTTGATACCTTTTTTGTTGCTATCTTGCCAAGTTTTACCCTTAGTATGTGATGTGTGCACATACGACTCGTCCATAAATACTATGTTTCTACCAGAACTCCTCAGCTGTTGTATTTCTCTGAGATATTTGATCCTTTTTAGGCGTATATCATGTTTTTCCATAAGTAATTGTCTGTTATTATCAGTTTTCAGAAACCTAAACCCCATGTCTTTCAAGATCAACCTTAAAGTCTCGGCACAGCCTTTGAAATTAATAGCTTCGATCAACTTTATTCTTAAATTATTTACAGTTGGGAGTTCTTTCAGCGTCAATTGAAAATTGTATATCATATTACGAATAACACAGTAGTCGAAATCATCAAGTACCAGCCGAAATCTACTTTTAGGTCTTCCTTTTTTCGGTGTAGAAAATTTCTTTGATTGATTATGTTTTTTTTCGTTTAAGATATTACTCAAAGTTCGTCGCGAAATTCCTGTAGCTTTTGTAACACGGTCTTGATTTTTTTTAAAATAACCATCATGGTCTCTGTTGAAAACATTGGCTTCATTTAAGAAATAAAGGTACACATTAAATACCATTTGCCGTGCTTGTGAATTAAGCGGTTTTCCACGTTTAAATTTATCCATTTTGGAAGAATTCGTCTGAAAGAAAATGGCATGGGCAGAGTTAGGTATATATTTTTTATGCATGTTTATCTATTTATTTAATTTAAATAAATCTCATTTTTTAAATGTTTTTCTAGTACTTAATATGTATTTAATGTAGGTATTTTATTTTTTTAATATTAAAAAAACGTGAAATATGTTATTTATTTTCCTTTTTTCAAAATATACTATTTAAATCTGAATAAGCTAATTAATGTTGAAATTATATTTACCAAGAAGGGTGTGTAATAGCAGCTCTATATATTTCCACAAATAGAGAACACGTGCAGTCACTACCAATATATAAAGACGACTGACAGACATTTCGCTGACCGGCGACAGCTGCCGAACGCCCGATTTGTTTTCGATTGTGCACACATGATATTGACTCCTATCTCTTTTAAACAAGGTGCAAAATGCAAATGCCTTGTTTAGGGCTCTTACGATTCCATGATTCGAGTGTTTCCGGGAATACGACAATTAGCGAAGATCTGCATGTGCATTATTAATTTGGGAGTACTGTACATTCAATTAATTATTTAAGTCAATGTTACAAATAAGTTCCAAAAATAATAATGGTTGTTTATGTAACTATGAATGTATTTCATCGAATACTCAAATGTTAATTGAGTCGTGTCAAAAGTAGTTCTGTCGCTTCTATTCACTTTTGATACAGAAATGGCAGCTGCGCGTCGATCACTTTCAGCTTCAAATAATTTTAAACTTTATTTACATATTTAAAAGACTAGTATCGCTTGCGCGGCCGCTTGTGGTTGCTCGTGGCGTCCCGTAACTGATACTGGTCTTTCGAAAGGAAGGTTTAAAAACTGAGGACGTTTGAGTATTCGCTGTAAGTAACAGTTGCTGCACACGAGTGAGACGGTATCGACCGGCACAGGCCTAACGGTATACCCGAATATGGGTAGATGATTATTCGGGAAAAAACCAATCAGTTTTGCCGAACATAAATATTCGGGTAAGCATAGCCGGGCGGCAACTGCCGATCTGTCTTGCCGTTTATGCTGCCTTATCAGGACGGTTATTCGATTCGTCATTTGAAATTGCTAGTACCTTTTTTTTTTTTTTGGAGATTTTGACACTGGACCGGTGTGTTTCGAACCCCACCATGATAGTGACTCGCACTTGACCGCTTAAGTCAAATGTTGCTCCCCCCCCTGAATAAAGTTCTGGATCCGCGCATGTCTTGTGTGTCCCTTAATCTTTTTGTGTGACAGTCTATTATTTGTTGTTTGTTCCAAGCGGTCTTCGGTATTTTCTCGAGTTTAACAATGCTCCAACGTAATGCCTAAGCTGGAACCAAGCTTAGGCATTACGTTTTTGAACCACTCAAGGAACTTGTCACCGTCCATCTCCTTATGATGATCTTTGGTTGATTTTGACTCAAAAACTAATAGACACAAATCCTTTGTCGCTACCAATGTGTAAAACAATTAATTTTTTTCCCTTTCCAGTAGGAACTCTTAGACTGGTAGATAAGCCGTCTTGAAAAGCATGTCTCTTGTTTTTTTATAGTTGTATCCAACCACGCCTTTGATTTAACATGTCCGGCATTTACCCACATTTCGTCAAGGAAGTATATGTTTTTATTTGCTTTTCTGTGTTCTTTGCCTGAGATATTTACGGCGCCACAAACCAATGTCTTCTCTTTCCATTAATAATGTTCTATTACCCTGTTTATTTAAAGTCGAATCCCAGCAGATGAATTATTTTTATGAAGTTGTATGGTACGTTTAAACGTTGGAACATCTTCATCAGCTTAACAAATTGTCTTAATTTTATTTAATGTCGGGTAGTCGTAATAAATATATTGAGTGTACGTTTCTCCTTATTGCAACATTTGTCTAATTCATCGAATTTATCAATCATAGACTTACGGGCCCTTTTTTCACCGGCGATTTTAATGAATTATTTTCCTTTTTTTCACTAAGAATATTATAAACTGTTCTCTCTGACACACCGCATGCAGCTGCCGTTTTTTGTACTACGCTGTCCGCATTCACATTTAAATCAACTGTTTGAAATACTTAAAAACATTGTAAATTACTTTTCTTTCCCTACTGTGAATTACCGAACCACTTTTATTTTTAGGAATTGGAGAGGTATCCATTTTTTAAAATTTAAATACATATTCAAATTTTAAAAGTGTACTGTCATTTGTGTTAACATTAACACAAATGACAGGACACAACCGTTGCGTTCAAAGCAATGCCTTCAACTGGTCACTGTGAACATGACTTTGTAATTTGAAAAGATTTGATTGGTTAGGGGGCGGGGCCTGGCCGGGAGACAATGATGACTCATTCCATTCTTAACGCGAACGAACTATAAATTGGTGTCACTTGTTCAAAGGGACTGTTGAGACACTGTCATTTGTCCCAACATGGGGAATCTGGGACTAGTGGGACAGTTTTTTTATTTAATTTAAAAAAGACGTTCCTTTTATTTTTGTGATATCGTATGTATACGATAAACTGGTATTCTTGAGTCTAATCGAGTAGATAGCCCAAGGCCGCTTTTTAACGGACATCGTTTGTCGAACGGTTAGTTGCCGGATCGGTATCCGGTGCGTGTACACACACTAAAGGTTCATTTCCGTGCATCGCGGTCGATCGCGAGCCGCGCGCGGCCTACGACAAGCGGCTGACGCGCGCTGCCGATGCGACATATATGGCACCGTTTCCAAGATCTGCGGCAGACGCGCGCGGCCGTCGACTAACGTAGGCTGAGGCGATCGACCGCGATGCACGGAAATGAACTTTTAGAGCGATTTAAGACATCCGGACTTTTCATCGGACGCCAGACGTCTTTCGAACATTCATTGTAAGCCATACAACACTGCAAGTCCGGTGATCCGGTGAAAAAAACGGTTGCTTAGCTTCGAATTTTACAATCTGAACTAGAGTTATGAAGAAGTGACATCTCTGTGTATAAGAAAGGGTCCCTCAAAATGCGTTAAATAAAGGTTTGGGCACCTGGCTCCAAAAAGTTGTGATACAGAGCCCATCTGAGGCAAGCAGCGCTCCTACTTCCATACCAGAACGTTTGCAGTCGAAGAATCATTGGTAGCTTATGCTAAAAGTAGTTAGTGTAGGGTGACCTGTCCAACAGTTAACCACCTAAATTTCTAACCACTATAGCGCTTATGTTCTTCTTCAGAGTTTACTTTTATCTACAAATATGAAAAGGTAGATTATTTGGCTACATATATGCATTCAAAAAACAATGGATTTACTACTAGATTTTGAATAAATTATATTTTTTTTTTAAATGAGATTTGGCTAACTGTGTCCACCCCATAGTACACGATTAACCAGGGGGTGGTGATACTGTTAACCATAATGTACACATTTAACCATTGAGAATAAAAATAAATAACGTTTTCGAAAATAATAACCAATAATGTTATAATCAGTCCTTTATTAATAATAAAAGTAAACATGTAAGAAAATTAACAAAATAATGTTTTCCTATTGGTGCTTATATAAAATAAAACAATATTAATGCAGAAAGTTATAATCACGTAATTAAACTTGTCCGTACTTTTTTTTAAAAATTATAATTGTAACATTTATAATAATAATAACTAAAATACTATATTTATGGTAGTATCTACTACTACCATAAATATAGTGTATTAAATAACGTGTTATAAAAAAACAAAATAGTAGTTTTACTACTTCACAAACATAACATTTATCCTTCAGCGAAATACTTGAGATCCATTTTTTTCTAATTACGAACGAATTAAAACTAGATTTTTAAAATTGGCATAGAAATCAGTCTCCGAGTTACAAATCAGTCTTATTAACTAATTTATTTGTTTATTAATAATTAACCATTATAAAGGCATTGTTATCTGATTACAATACGAAACAAACAATAACTGAAATATTCTTTAACGCAAATTTAACGAAGACATGTCAAAATAAACGTCAAATGAAATAGATGCTTGCCTTCGGCTGCTCCCTATAATTTTAGGATTCGGTAATATATATTTAACATCTCTTAACTGTATTCCCGCAGTATCAGGTATGAGAGGCTCACAAAATGTTTGTCGTGTTCTGTTCTTTAATCTTAAATAACTCACAAAAAAGTCTGAATCTTCGCTATCATCGTCTATTGTTTCTAATATTTTAGCAACGTAAAATACCGACGTTGTCTTCAATTGAAACAAAACTACAACGTATTCCTGCTCTTTTGGAGAGCGAACTAATGGAATGAACTTACCATTGAGAATGATTCTACCATGTTCAGCTTTATCTTCATTCATAAAATCCTCTCCACCAGACGAAGAACCGCTGGCTATAAATTCTGCCTCATCAGAAGAACTTGTATCCAGAATGTAACCTTTCTTTTTGTTCTTTGTAACTTTTTTATTTTGAATTGAAAATAAGTTTTGTGAAGCTTTCTTAATTACATGTTTTTGTGTTTTTGTCTTCTTTTTCTCTTCAATGGCATTCTTTTCGGGAGTATCTGTCGCAATCATACTTTTTCCTGGAGCTCTGTGTCTTTTTGGATTGCGAGGTTTGGCTTTTATGGGTGGCATGAATTCCATAGGTGTAATAAACATTCGGCTGGTGGAAGGAGTAGGTTGGAAACTTGTGTTATTAAGACAGCTATTTTCATTTTGATTAAATACTGAAGATGGAGTCAGCACAATAGGGGCTTCTATTAATGGTGGCGTAAGATGTCGACTTGTGGATGGATATGGCTGAAATGGTGCGTTTTTAGTTTGAGTACAGGCGGATGATTGAGCTGGCGCATCGGAATATGTAGTATTTATTATTGAGGGTGCGATATTGTTATCTTGGTACATGACAGGATTAAGCTGCAAATCGACATCATGGGCTTCTAATGCAGGTTCAGTCTGAAGAATAAAGGGCGACGTAGAACTTAGAAGAATAGATGGCGATGTAGAATCCTGTTCAATCCTTGCAAAATCTTCATTAATAGTGTCGGGTACAATGCCTTCAAAAACGTCTTCTGTCTCGTTTAAAGGCACAATGAGCGGTCTATCTGTTACTGTACTGGGCATGAAATCGGTTTCCGTAAATATGGTATCGTCAAATGGGAATATTCCACATTTCTTAAACGCATTTATTATGTTCGTTGGAGTCATTGATTTTAGATAGGCAAGACCAACACACTCAGCAATATTGTAAATAGTAAGAGGTCGTCCCGGGTTTCTCAACATCCATGAATCCACAGCTGAATTGTAATATATTTTAAATGGGCCATTAAGTCCAACGTCTAATGGTTGTAGCTTTGCTGTAGTATGTGGATGGAGGGTCAAAATAGTAACTCCTGAAGATTTCGCTAGGTTAAGAGCTTCAATAGACAAATGGCTTTCATGGTTATCCATTATTAACATAGCGGGATTTTCTTTGGTGGCTGACACATGCTTGATAAAATGTTTCATTACATCCACAAATATTTCGGCATTCATCCAGCCTGTAGCTGCAGCCAAACCTAATGTACCTGGTGGTGCGCCATGTAACATGTGTGGTTGAAATTTTTTTCTGGGAAATACCATCGCTGGTGGCAAGGCTTGCCCGATCGCACTAACAATGCAACATGTTGTGACTAAGGTACCCCTCTCCCCACTCGTAACCTTAGCCACGTTTGTGCCCTTGTGTGCTAGAACTTTCCCTGGTCGCTGTACCGTGGTGGTGGAAGTTTCATCCAGATTATATAGTCTACTGCCATCTGCAAAGCTTGTGTGTCTTTTCATTGCAGATTTTAAATTGCCATAAAATAACTCGATATTGGACTTATTAAAAGCAGTTGCTCTCGCCAAGCTACAGGCCTCAGGTTTCCGCAGAGAAATTACGGGATGTCTTTTCCTGAATGACCGCAGCCATTCCAATCCAGCCATTTGTGCGTCGATCCATGATTGGGGTATTTTTTTATTATTAATTTTAGCCATTTGATATGCAACGCGTCTGCAATCTTTAGATGTAAGACCATAAAATATTTGAGCACAATATTCAATATACTCGAGTAACCTGTTCTCTTCCTCTGCTATAAAAATTTTATTTACCTCGTAGTTAGGTGTCAGGCGTATAGTTTCTCCTGCATTGGCTTTGCTTCTCTCGACATATAATCTCACTGTTGGATATTTTAGTTCACATTCTTTACTTGCTTGCCTTATGCTCATACCAGCATTGATCATCCCAAGTGCCTTTCGCATAGAAACTTCTGAGTGGCCTCCTTTTTTTCTTTCTGTCCTTTTAACTCGCCCCATCTAAAATACAAACAAACATACTAATGTTGAGAGCAATCCATTTCTGTCTTATTAACCTAAAACACATATGTAAAGAAAAAAAACTGTGAAATGTTTACTGCTAGTTTTTTTCCTGACTACTCCGGGAAAGTTAGGTATAATAGAGAAATTTTCGAATATTTGTAGTGTGCTCAACACTACAAATACTCGCAAATTTCGCTATTATAAGGTATAGTATATACCTTAATTTACCAATAGTACACAATTAACCAGACATTGGTACACAGTTAATCATGGTTAATTGTTGGACAAAGCGTTTTGGTTAATTGTAGAACACCCACCTCCCGCGAGTATTCCGTTAATATAACTTTTTATTTATTCACACTACAAACACAATACATATGTCAAAGGAAGCACGTTAAGTATACCTAAAGAGTTAATATATTATAATTCTAATAATGTTCAACAATAAGATGTAACACGAAAATATACTTACGTTTTTAATTGACGTTTTGCCACAAGTTTTCACAAAATCGCCGGTCACCCGACCGTCGTGAGTGCGAGCTTGCCGCCAACTGGGACGCGGGGCGGGTACCTGCTCCGGAGTCTATATCGCTTGGTTGCACGGAGCCACAACGTCGCATTTATGAATTATAGGCATGGCTAATTGTGTACGAGTGGCTAATTGTTGGACATGTGACCCTACCTAAGCCCTTTCGATTTTTATTAAAATGGCAAGCATCTAGCCGCCATTTTGATAAAATTTCCCGCTTTTGTTGTATGTAAATAATCAATGCCAAAGTAGTTTATAATTGTTTAGGTAAAATCATGATGTTAAAATTAAATAAAATATATTTTGATCGTATTTTTGGCTTTTTATTGTTACCTTCAGCGGGTCATTTCACGTATTTAATTGTAGTGCAGTTGCAGTTAAGTTTTGATTAAAACGGCCGTTTTTGTATTCTTGTAATCTTGGGATCGATCTTAAAAACGCTTGCGCACCGTACTAGAATGTCGTTGTTGCGCTCTCGAGACGCATACTTGACGCAAGCGTATTTGAGATCAATCCCATTGTAGAATACAAAAATGGCCGTTTTAATCGAAACTTATATGCAACTGAACTGCAACTGCACTGCTTTAAATACTTGAATTGACCCTCAGGTTAAGCTATGTTCCTCTTAACAGGTTGATTATGATTTTTAATGGGTGACCTTTTTCTAATTAAAAATCAAATAACACTTAAAACTAAAAAAGTCAATTAGCAACATTTTTTCTCTTTTTTTCAATTTTCAATACTTGGCAATAGCTGTGATCAATGTTAGTTGTTACATCAAATTACATTCTACAACCACTAAAAAGTAAAAGTAAAAGGATATAAAAAAAAAACACCGCCTGCTAAAAAAGATGCAAACAACCTACAATATGTACCTATCTAATATCATGCAGTTGGAGGCATCAATGAATAAAGATGAACTGAACTTAGTACCTACCTATTGTTGTCTTTTTTTGACACCTCGCAGCCGCCATGTTGGTTTATTTCAAACGTCACTTATTTATGAACACTAGGGCGGTCAAGACAAGATGTAACGATGTCATAATTGTTTAAATCCGTCTTGTGGTTTGAAAGATATGAGCTAATAAACGAATATTACATACCCTAAATACCATGCAAGATAGCAGATAGCTATCTGTGTATCCGATCGTAAGTTTAAGGTATCCACATTTTAATCGAATGTCAGGCCATATTTGATTGGCGATCTATCGGACTGCAAGAGCAAAATAGATATTGCACTTGTGATGACATACGCTTCAAAGAGATTGGGCCATTGTGACCGCTGTTTTCTCATGGTCCCACCCCACGATTTTGTCCTGATAATACTACCAATATTGATTAGGAGAATGGCGTGGATACTAAAGGTGGATTTGGGGGTTTCTTCGAAACAACGCGGCGGTAGCCTAATGACTAAGGCATCCGACTCGCAATCGTGATGTCGCGGGTTCGAATCCTACCCGTTATACCTACTACCGAAGTGAACCCACTCCTAACACAAGCTATTGAGCTTAGCTGGAGAGATTAATAAGATTTCTGGTAGGTACCTAATGTAGGACACAATCCCGGTTTGGTAGTGTAGGGACTCTGTATGCATAAAGAAATGTTTTATCAGCACTTTTGTGTATCCCCAGTAGATCCTACTTATATAGGTCCTGGTAATTGCCATAATCGCCACGCTTGGTGAGCGGGTTGGCGGTCGCAGTAAGGCTTTAAAATACACAGGACGCTGTTGCCCGTCCTCCGTTGTGAAATCCCTTAGTCACCTTGACGACACCCACCGGAAGAGCTGGGGTGGTACTAGCTAGCTTATTTTTTAAATAAAAAATAAATAAATTACGAAAATAAAAAAACCCGCCTGCACAAAAAAGATAGAAACAAGATCCCCTACATAATTATATAATTTCATTTAGTCGGAGGCGTTAATGAATCCCGATAAAGTTAGTAAAGTGCCGTACGTCGTAAGCCGCGCGCGGCTCGCAAGATCTAGTAACATAGTCCAGATTGGTGGTTCGCTTCTGGCCCCGGTTTGGCTACGGAAGTCTCGGGTTCGATTCCTGAGTCTGGATATCAAATTTTTCTATCTTTCAAAAATGCAATTATTGTATTTGTAAAGTAATTGGCAAGAAATGCTCATAAAAATTACTTTAAAATTCGATCGTCATGTGTCAGCAATTTGTTTAAATGATGCCAACTTACACGGCTTAAGGTGGATGAAAATGAAGCTCTGTCTACAGGATTTGGCGCTCTGGGACCTAAGAAGGCTTTAGCGGATACCTTGCTATATGTAATAATAATAATAATCATTTTTTATTTGCATGATACATGGTATATGGTGGTGTTACAACTAAAATAGGTACAAACATGTTTTGCTACAGTAGCATGCAAAAAATGTACCCTAATCTAATTAGAGTCTACGCTAATCGAATAAAATGACGTCGGTGCGCAACACTGTAAATACGAATATTGTTAATATGAGATTAGCAGTTTTGCGCGCGCAACGACATCATTCTATTGCTTATAGCCGCGCATGCGCCTTGATTCACTTCTAAGAACAGCTCTCTATTGCTACAGTAGGATCAACGTAACTTGACCGGACTGAAGTAGGCGAAAAGTGGTTGCGCAGATGCATTTTTTAGTAGTAAATGGTGACAGGAAGCGGGGGCGAGGGCGGTAACTATACCAAGAGAATAAGAGATGCGATTACGCATTACATTGTCATAATTAGTATTACTAACTCATGTTTTCTGTGTATTTTTTCGTAAAGAAATAGTTTTTTAAACTTTCTTTAGTATTTACTGTAACTGTTCTAAATTGAATGCAAAACCTTAGCTCGCTTTACGTAACAGAAAAAAAATCAAGTCAACGACGACTCGATTACAATTTTTTTGGCACTTATAACCCGTACAAATCAAATAAATGCTAACCAATGAGCGACTTCTTTAATTTTACCCTAATTTTATTTAATAAAATGATAAACCTTACAGTTGATATCAAGCATTTGCAAACGAACAATTAACATTATGACGTCATAATTTTTTAGGTCAGATCATTTACACTTTTAATATTTATTTTGATGATTATAAATAAATATTAAAACATTTTAAATTGTGGACGTTAGAATATTTAAAGACTTACCATCATTATCTGGTTAATGTAAAATAATGTCATAAAATAGTCATAGCATTCAAATACTTACGCTATCCGTGCTAGGTATTCGCACATATACTGTCCGCTCCCGAAAATTGACAAAAAACACTATAATATTTTTGTTTTTTTTTATAATATTTAAATGATAACTAGCAATGTGTGATTTTCGTCCCACATTACTAGCAATCCTGTTAACCCCTCCAGCTAAGCTCAATGGCTTGTGCTAGGAGTGGGTTCACGTCGGTAGTATAATGGGTAGGATTCAAACCCCCGACCTCACGATTGCGAGACCGATGCCTTAGCCATTAGGCTATCTAATTATACTGCGTACTCTACAGTTCCAGAGGAGCTTCATCCTACATCGACGCAGTCGTACACAGCGCAGCGAAAACATATCCGTTTGGCGCAAACTTGTGAGCAACATTAAACATGCGCCAACATTTAAATACGTCGCAAGCGCTTGCTACAAGCTTCCTTGAACATGTGTTTCGAAAATCGGCTCTAGCACGGGTCAGCGACAAGCTCACACAAGCCAAGCCAAACACCCCGCTTTTTAACTTTTTTTTTTTTTTCAACCTTAGCACAGTATTGTACAGAGGCGGACTTAATGCTAAAAGCATTATCTACCAGTCTACCTTAGGGCGATGTAGAAATTAGGTACAATCGGCCCACTTGATGCTCGACCACCTGAAAATATTTTACTATGAACGGTTCTCAACGGTTCGGTCTCACACACAAACGCAAAAACCACTCCCACATTTTACTTCCAACCAATTAGGACGGGGCTAAGGTGTGGGAACGGGAACATAAAAAATTTTTGTTAACTTAGTTGCAATTTGCACTTCCTTGTATGATGACGCGCGCGTGTTTACTGTATTTTGCTCACGACTTGTTCTGTTTACGGATTTCGATTTCGATCTTGCCATTTTGTTGACCCCAAAACTACTGATTGAACTCTCGTTGACTTGTGGTGTGAATTAGTGGACCGTTTCTTCTTCATCTGTTTACCTATGGTGGCTGTGTTTTATTGGACTGTTGGGTGTTTTCTTGCTGACCTCTGCGAGTCTTTACAATTAACCGAAATTTAAACCGGGAATCAAATTTTGGATCTTCATGGCCAAGGATACAGGACAAACCTTTACCAAATATCGCTGGAGTTAAATGTTACGGTAAGTAAAATTCAAATTATATTTTATTACATATACATATCAACCCATATGATGGCCAACTGCTGGGCACGGGTCTCCCCAGTAGAACCTACTAGTATGTAGATCCTGGGGGTAATTGCCATAATCGCCACGCTTGGCGAGCGGGTTGGCGATCGCAGTAAGGCTTTAAATACGCAGAGGACGCTGCAGCCCGTCCTCCGGGGTGAAATCCCTTAGTCGCCTTGACGACACCCACGGGTAGAGATGGGGTGGTACTATTCTTAGGCCGGCACCACACGGCATATATTATATATATATATTATATTATTGTAATAATTTTTTTTTTTTTTTTTTTTTTAAATATATAAAAAAATATTTTATTACAATAATTATTAATTATGTTTAACAATAGAATTGGCTATTGGTTAAAAAGTAATTGGGGGAGACCAAATAATAATTTAATCAATATTTCTGAAGACTATGGTTAATTTCATAGCTAAGGTTTGTTTCGTTGTTATAATATAATAATATTCTCAATGATGATGGCAGACATTAGGATTAGTTGTTTCATCATTCGCAGTTATTTATTCCTAATATTTTATATAAACTTATTATTTTAATTTTACTGTGTAGTGTAGTGAAATGTATTTATTTCGTATATAATTAAAAAATAACAATAACTACTAAATAGTTTTTGTTAATAGACGGTGCAATGGGTGAGAGATTTAAGTGCTAAGTTTATTAAAATTTTATCAAATATATTCAAATAGGACGATGATTGTCGAAAAATCATTCTACTAATTTACTACCGAAATTATAAGAAAATAAGTAATTTTATAAATACATATATAAATAATTAATATATATATATATACATATTATCATACATAGGTATAGGACTACTTATGATTTTCAACAAATAAATAATATTATAATTGATTTATTATCAATTCATATGCCGTTAATTTCTTTTTCATAAATCAATGAAAAGTGAAAGTTCATTTACATTTTTTGATGTCCAATAATATTTACATTTAGTGTACTTTAAACATGGTGTTCTGAGTCACTTGGTAATTCGTATATTTTTTAAAGGTGAACTTCTTGGAACTAGACTTTCACTCGTTCAATTAATCTGAAATATAATAACGAAACGTAGTACTAATCGGAACAAAAACTATTTTGTATAACGAGTGGCAACATATAAAAGGCTGTCTCTACTGAAATATGAAGAGTAGGAATTTCGTGCTTTTATACACTTATATTTTTTTTCTATGATTCATACTTAAATCCACCCTTATTAAATCATGGTGTTATATTTTTATTTTTCTCACATTAAAGATGTTATGCATAACTCTTTTTTAAATATTTATATTTAAACAAAATAAATTATGTAAAAAAATTTTAAGTATTGAAAATCCTTCATTTAAACTACTTTTGACAAAATAAATTGTTTTCTTTCACACGCTTTAGTTAATTTTAGAAATCATAAAGCGTATATTGTGTTGATAAAACAATAGTTAAATGATCCCCATAGTAAAAGTTGTAAAACTGAGAATCCTTTAATCAATTATCGTCTTTAAATCGTTACACAAGAACTGAAAATAGTTTGCATACAATACATTTTTGCTTTCCCACGGTTCGGTAATTCCAGGTGCCATAAATATGTTTGCCGAAAAAATTGGTTCATGATACCTACGCACAATAAATGTCCTAAAACTGGAAACGATTAAGGCAATTATCATCTTTAAAATCAATTGAATAGAATTGAAAATAGTTTGCATGCGAATTTGTTTTTGCAGTCGGTAGCTTCTCATATTAACGCTCATTCTATTTTCAATCATATTTCAACTACTTATGAACTATTATCTAATTTTATCAGTGACAACTCGTTCATTGTCTGTTGATTTGTAAAGAAATAATATTAGGTATAATAAAATAACACCTTTTTTAAAAATGAGCTTGTCTTACTGTTCTATTAATTCAAACTTTTAATGAGTGGGTATCGAAGATCTTTTATACATTTATTTTAACTTCGTATTTTTTTTCAGAGAGCTACAGCGTGCCGTTGGCTATAGTGGGATGCTGAGGAGGACTCTCTTAACGTCGGATCACGTAACGCAAAAATGGTCAGCACATACGAAGTGCAGCCATTTACCAAGATGTCGACGTTCGTTAGACTATTTGACTGCGGCATGCAGGCTATAAGAAATGTGTGCATTATTCCGCTACAAAAATTAGGACAAGAACTACAAGAAGCAAGAGTGCGTTTCGCTTGCGAGTACAGAGGTTTTGATTTATCACACGCAAAATTTTCAGACAATTTTTTTTAAATCAAGTGCACACATTCGTCAGAACTTATGGCTTGTAAATAATACTAGATACAAGCCCAGAAATGTGAAGCAGGAAGTCTGAATGTGAGGACGAATTATTGTTAACAGCACAGTTAATATATATTGACGGTAGAGCCAATGGATTGTATTGAAATTAAATGTTTGTAATTATTTTAAATTGTAATCTAAATTAAACTAATTGGTTATTTTACTGTAATAAATATAAGCTAGCATCTGAGATTAATTAATAATTTATACATTGTTACTTAATTTAATAAAACTGAATATTTTCATTAACTAAGACGTTATTAATATAATATTTATTGATGGAGTAATTGGTAATTAAGCACTTTGATGACTATATAGCATGATAAAATAATAATTTAATAATATATCGTTATTGTTAACTAATATGATTTTGGCCTATTGTTTTAGTTTGGCCTATTGTATAATTAAGTATTAAATGATTTATATATGCACAAATGTGTTATGAAATTGTTTGACTGATCCATAAAATTAATAAAACAATTGACACTTTTCTTTATTTCTTGCCCTCATTTCAGATAATACATTTATTTCTATTAAAATAATCTGTGGTTAAAAATTAAATATAACTTGCTGAATTAATATTAAAGATAAAAATACTTATACTATTAATATTAAAGAGTTAAAGTTGTATGTAGAGGTTTACCCTGAAGCTACTAGCCCGATTTAAATTTTAAATTTCATATATCTTTATTTCGTTAAATCAATCCAATGATTATTTGAAATTAAATTTAGATAAAACACCTAAAACAAAGAACTTACAAAATGATATAGGTTTTAAAGCATAGGTGAAGGACGTAGGATTCTTATCACTCGAATCAAGATATAAGCAAGCGGAGTCACTGGGAACAACTATATATAGCATACTAGCTGACTGAAGCAGACGAAGACCCGTAAACTTCGTCTGATTCAATTATCCTCGTTTTTGCAACATTTTTCATTGCTGCTCTGCTCTTATTGGTTGTAGCGTGATGTTATAGCCTTCCTCGATAAATAGGCTATCCAACAATAATAGATTTTTTTAATTTGACCCAGTACTTCCTGAGATTATCGCGTTCTAACAAACAAACTATATACTATATTATATTCCTATATTTAAGTATAGATTAATCATTGAACTCATAGTTGCTGATGAGTTGAATTACCTCTTAAATACCTACGGAGGGCAAGCCAAAATAAAGACTTAAATAACTTAAATATTTGAAAAATATTTATGATCGTTTTGTAACATATATGTTACAAAACGATCATTTCGCATTTTTGAAACATATATTACTAGCTTTAGCCCCCGGCTCCGTCCGCGTGGAAACTATCCTATGTCCTTTCCCCGGTCTCAAACTATCTCCATACCAAATTTCATCTAAATCGGTTTAGCTGTTTGAGTGTGAAAGCGTAACAGACAGACAGACAATCTTACAAAAATGCAAAATAATTTTACAAAAATTAAATAAATATTTTCGATGACAGAATCATACTAAAACATACGCACAATATAAAACAAGGAAAATAGGTCATAAATTACAGGCACTAGTTTTAAACTCCTCTACTAACTCATATTTATAGAAATGATAGATTACAGATCTAAAAGTAATTTAAAAAAATATTAAAATCTAACGGTTTCCCGCACCTCCGTCCACAATTTCACATGTATTGAGGCAAAATATACTAAATTCCTCTCCAAGCTTTAAACTACATACTTCTTTACTATTTCAACAACACAAACGAATAAATATACAATATAAACTATTTATAACATTAATGTAGATTTGTATGTATTACAATAAAATAATTCATTGCTATTTCGCGCAACTGCAAAAAGCGCGCTTACAACAAAGTCACAATCTCAATCTATAATAGTTTTTACAATCTTCTAATCGGCTCGAAATATGCCCAACAACAACGAAACGCACTAGGACGAAGGACCCCGCCCCCTTGCATCCGATAAGGCGCAGATGTTCCTGTGTGAGTGCGCTTACGTAAAGACCGGACGTTTCTCGCAAGCCATTATAGCCTTAGGGGTGTACGACCGCCGAGTAGGCCGATTGTACGTAGGTGCAGTAGACCAGTTGATATTACATACAATCAAACAAATAAAACTAAAAAAGAAATTAAACATACTTACATAAACACACAATATACCTACATAAATTACATATAAGTTATTAAAATGTATATATTACGGGTCTTAATCGCGTAAAATACCTTGTTTATTGCCCGACGCGACGTTTCGACCGTATAGACTCGGTCTACCCGTGACCACGGCCGTTGCAATACGGTCGAAACGTCGGGCAATAAACAAGGTATTTTACGCGATTAAGACCCGTAATATATATATTTTAATAATGTGTACAAATCGCGAAAGTTTATCAACATATAAGTTACAAAGTAGAGGTTATTCAACTAGTTCATCAAGAAACAGAGTACGTACTTTCCATTTAAAACTAAGACGATTAGGTGCCAGTCTAATTTCGGGGGGCAGCAAATTCCAGAGGTAAATAGACTGAACGAGGAAAGAGGTACCGACAAATTCAGAAGAATGAGAGGGACATAGAAGAAGCAGATTGTTGGTAGATCGCAGATCTCTACTATGAAAGGAGTGCAAGTACTGGAAGTTAGAAGTCAAGTAGGAATAAGGGTGCAGTAGGAGAATTATAATAATAATAATAAAAATCATTTATTCACTTAGGAAGCAAAATGCGACACTTGTGAAAAGTCGATTCTACATTTACTGGTAATGCCTGTTCGCAAACAATAGGTAAAGCCCGAGAAAAGAACAGGCAATAAAAACTCGTGGCCACTCTTTTCAAATTGCCAATGTTTACAATGTTTCTCTGTTTATAAACTGTATTATGCAGGTAAGGTGCTGCCACCATTATATTATACACCATATTAGAGGACTGATGCAAAAAAAGAGGTCAATAATATTAGAAGAGTACACGAGATCGGATACATCAGCCTCAATGGGCACAACATAGTAGGAGCATCCACTTACGATGTAAAAACTTTATGTGCTTAAATATTGGCCAATTTACTGCTACTTAATGAATAAGTATACATGTTTTTCAAAGGAAAGAAAAGAATGGCCGTAATTTATCACGCAGAATCTTTACTTACAAAAGTAAATCGTTTTCTTAACTAGTACCTAAGTAACATTATCAAACTGTGACAACAATATTCACCTAGTAAAATGCAATAAACTATACAACCCAATACATTAATAGGAAGCAACGACATCCATTTATCTTTATCACTTAAATAATCATCGATTGAATAGTAAGCTCTTTGTATAAGATGTCTCTTGACTACATTCTTAAATTTATTTACTGGTAGATTCGATATGCTAACTGGGATTTTATTGAAAAATTTAACACCTAGTCCCATGAATGAGTTATGAGTATTAATTAATAAGTAATTAAGAATTTAATAGAGTGTAGTGAGAGCGCCCGTTCATACGATTGTGTTTGTAGACGCTTGTGAGACCTAACAAGCATGTAAACGTAGCATTACAGGGTCGGCAACGCGCGAGAGACATCTATGGTGTAGTAAACGTCCATAGACTACTTATGGTACCAGAATCTCATGAAAAACTTGTGATTTTGTTATGGCAATGTTGACTGACAGCGGCTCCTTTTGCGATTATGACCTTTGCTACTTTTTCGTTAAAACATTTATTCTTTAATTTACATAATACAAACACTGGAGTGATTATACAAAAAAATCATACAGTTTAAAATTTAGTTGGTAAAATGTAACCATATTAAACTTATTATCTTAAAAATAATTATCTAAATTGTTACAACTAACTAGTTGTAACAGTTTAGATAATTATATTAAAGATTCTCATGGAAATGAACGCTGTTCTTAGGGAGAATAAATGGTATCTAATAAATAATGACTCTATGTAGTTATCTAAGAATTTCATTTCATAGCAAGCTCTCTGTTATTAAATAATAAATATATCATAACCGATTGAATCAGGCGTAACATGGCGGAAATCCATCTTAAGTAGATTATAAGGGAGGGATCCCACCTTCGATCTGTGAATCACCACGATTGAAGTAGTAGTAGTTTGGCACAGACAGAGCTCAGTCGGTGCCAAACTGTCCTGAGGATGCCTCGTGTAGAGGCGAAACACGTGTCGAAGTTTCACTTCGTGGAAGCGGAATATTGCAAGTCAAGGGTCCGGAGGTGCCTACCACTCGACTTGGTAAGAGTACCTGTCACTAATTTTCTTTGTTGCAGGTCTCTCTTTTTGAGTGCGGTCTGTCAATCTATTTCGATTGTTGTATTAGCGGCATTTCCTTACTACTTCAATCGTGGTGATTCACAGATCGAGGGTGGGTGGTGGGATCCCTCCCTTATAATCTAATAAATATATTCACAAAATTTGTTTCAATTGTTTGTTGTGCGCAGCTTCATATGTTAAATCTAGGCATACATTCCCCCAACACATTATGAACAACGAGTGCAACAAAGAAAACAGCAAGTATATTGAAAACTGAATTATCTTATTGAGTAAGTATCCTTAAAAGTATTGAAAAGATTTTCATCCAACCATGCTAAGAACTGTTTCAATGAAACGAGCATTGTAATAAGAAAATTTGCATCCAAGTTCATCTATCTATTTGGGCGCTATAATTACACAAATTAAACTTAGAACTTAATTTCGGAGTTAATTAAATTTAGGTTATCATCATTTGTTTACATTTTTAGTACCATTGACAGGTAACTGACATCTATATAACGTTCCGATCCTGACAGGAATCTGTTATAATATAGCAGGCTTAGGTCTTTTAATGCAGGCTAATATTTTGAAAATTACGTACCTAGTAAATTAATCGTCATAATTTAGCTACTTAGAATGTCAAACTATTTTGTTCTCAATGAAAACTATACTTTTTGTTTATAATCTCTGGCTGATTTTTTAGTATCTTGGTAGGCTTTGGTATCAGCTGGTCTACAGTTTATTTATATTTTGTTTAATAAGACCATTAGTACTGACCCATATCCTGGCTCACAAGTCATGGTTTAAACCTCTATTTAGTCTGCTCTTTGTAATAAGGCGGATTAGGTTGAGGACCTACTTACAACCTTGTGTTACTATCTCTAAATTATTATTTCCTTATTTTTTATCAGATTCTGGTACACCTATAGCGGCTTATCATCAGACGGGCCGTCAGCTTGTTCATGACAGGAGTTCCGCCAGGCTCTTGTTTTCGCTCGCCAGCCGGAACCCAGCGTAATGTTAGACCTCATTCGCACGAGCATATTATTATTTATACAGCGTGTGAAAAATCGCTCAAATAGAACAAATGCATTTCCAAGTTCACGTTCACACGGCAAACATTCGTCCGAATGAGGCCTGTCTGTGACGCGAGGTGCATTAATATAAAGGCGGAAACATACTATTGTTATGTGGTGTGTTGTAACGCGTCAGAAACCCATCGGTTCCATACATTTTGTATGGTTAGAGACACATCAATGCAGTGTGGTGTGTTGCAGCGTGATCTGTCGTGCCGCGGACCGCTCGCAGGCGATCGCACTAGAACGGTGGTAGGGGTTTGGCGCATCACGATACACAACAGTAATGAATTTCTAGCATTGGGAGTCGTGACTAGGTAGCGAGCGGACTCGCGTAGTGCGTGCGCACCACATTTTAAATTAACAAAATAGGTCTGTAGGCACGCCTACCTACCGATTTTGTTTATTCAAAAGTCTGATGAATTCATTGAACTCGTGCGTCGACGTAGGGTATTATATGGTCTAAAAATAAAAATTACAAGATCCAATTAATAAGTGATCTATACTTAAATAATCACTTGTCCTGATTGACTGACTGACAAACTGCGATTCATCAAAAACCTAAAATTTTGACAGTTGATGCCACACATCTACTAAGAAATGTTTTTAGAAATTCGTCCCATAAGAGGGTAAAATAGGGTTTGCAAGTTTGTATGAAACTCCGTCAATTTTGTATTTAGCTTTTTAGTTTAAAATAAAGAAATACGTGTTTCAGTGTTTTTATCGAAATTGAAAATCAACCCTCAAGGGATATAATCATCTACGCGGGCGAAGTCGCGGGCGACAGATAGTATCAAATACATTTAATAGAGGTAAAGCATTGTTTTGCCTAGACATTTTTTTTCAGCTTAGGTATAATGCAAAATTTTACAAACCACTATTTTACAAACAATTCTTCTTTTTTCAATTTACGCAACGCACGTGTAAGCGTTTTGTAAGAAATATCTAAAATCTTTTAAAAGTAGGTAAAGCTAAAAATAATTAAAAAAATGTCATCAACATTAAAAATTTGAGGTCCTCTATTTCGACTGACTCTGTTCATAAAAAAACTCAAAACGCGCCACAACCCGCCACATTAAATGTGCACACCCACCCTTAAGCTTCTGACGCGTCGCGACACTCCACACCACAATAGTATGTTTCCGCCTTAACCAACAAGTTCAAGATCAATTCGCGTTCATTAGTGTAAAGAACCGGTCGTGTCGATAACAAAGTTGAAATACAAGTTATAACGGCGGCAATTTTTTTTTAATTATTTCCGATGCATAGACAAGTTTTTATTGAAATAATAAGTTTTTTATATGAATACGTTTTCGATTATACTTTTAAAATATGTTTGTAAATTTAGTGTTATTGTTTTTGTGTTGTGAATGTGTTGTTAGTCAAATATTGGGAAAATATGAAGGTAAATATATTTGCATATTTTCCTGTTATATTAAACATTGTACCGTTCTCAACTACGAATATCAATGTTTGTGACAATATAGCTCCTAAATGGATGAACAAATTCGAATGTTATTCACTTTATTAGAAAGCTGATTTAATCAAAATAATTTTAAGATACATTTGTGGAAAATCAAATATATAGATAAAGAGGTAATCAACCTTTAAAATGCATTTGCATTTAGGTACTTCTTTTCTGTTCCGGTTTTAACCTAGTATTCGTAGCGTTATAACTCCAAAACTAATAAACGGATTTTAAATAGTTTTCTTAATTAATGGAGATGATTTAATATAAGTTTGGTGAAGATCTGTTTCTGTATGAGATAAACATCTTTTCATGTAATCTATTGTGTTCATTCTTTAAGCATAACTGCAAACTATAACGTCATTAAGGTTATCGCATATTTTGACATTAGTTGTATCCGTACATATACTTGATTAAAAGTGTTTTCTTAGAACAATTATTTTAATTAACTGAAGATAATTAAATTTATTGTTTGTTTATATCACTGTATTGTCAAACATGTAGCGATAATTTGTTTATTTGCCAAGTCTCTTTGTCTATCTTGTCTTGTTTCTCTCTAGTACTCTACAGAATGTCCCAAACCTATGTCACACAGAGGGATAGTAACTTATATATTGTAGATAGAACATTCTACTATAAGAAGACTTAATTTGATTTTAAAAATAAATCGATCTGAATTCAAAGATTTTTAAATAGTCGTCGTTAAAAGTCTGGACCGAAAATCGAACCTGCAAAATATTTCAGGGTCAGGTTTACTTCAGTTTAGCTTTATTTCTATTACACTAATTGTAATTATTACTGTTTTGTACAGAACAATTAATGAACTTTAAATATTTTTTTTGACAATTAAATTTTCGTAAAAATTGTTGCTTTACTGATGGCACCTCAGCAAGTACTTTTAACTGTAGGAAGTACTTTTTTTATATTACTAGTGCTTATGTATCTAATAGATGATATTGATATTTAATTAAGTTTCAATCCCGAAATTGTATTCATATTTTATAAATAAAATTATTAAAAATTGTTTTTTTTTTAAATTACCATATTAATTAAAATCGCCGAGTGGGCTTGATAAAAATCAGTTTTTTTTTTGGGAAACGTAGCCCATCCTGTCATTTTTGAATGTAATTAGTTTTGTCTTGTTATTTTGATTCTTCTCGGAGATAAAATTTTTTTAGATGTATTTTTTCGAAATACTTATTTTAAAATGTAGTACAATAGCTACAGTACAGTATAAGGACAATTCAATAGCATCAAAACAGGAAACCTTGTTAATAACATACTTTGTGCAAATGCATCTTGTGAAATATTCACTTTGAATGGTTCAGTGGCGCGATGGGAGTGTATCCGACTGCTACGCAAGAGGTCATGGTTCGATTCCCACATAGTACACCACTTTGTGTGATCCACAAATTGTTCTTTCGAGTCTGGGTGTACTTTGTGTCCGTGACTTGTATGTTTGTAAAGTCCCCGCTACACTGGGCTTGTACTTGTACACTACTGCGGGAGTCGTCTTTTAAAAACATAAATAAAAAATAAAGGTTTAAAGTGCAAATTTTTGTTAGAGTCAAGTGTCCCCCCCCTGCTAGCTAAATGGTTGATGTTGGTTGTGTGAAAAAAAATCATGGTAGTAGTATATATAGTGAAATTTAAAGGAAAACTATCACAGCTAAGTAGGCTTTACAACTTAACGAGTAACAGCAGACCATGTGAGAAGTAACAAAATTTTCGTACAGATTCCATTGAAAAATACCTAAATAACGTTGTTAGTAGTATGAAACGAAAACAACAGAGTACCCACTTCTTAAGCCGCATTATTCGTATGGGGGACTACGGAACCCTACATTGTGCGTGGTCTGACATGCCCTTAGCCGGTTTTTTTTGTTGTGTTCGTTTGTTTTTGACCGGAAGGGGTTTGTATAAAACAGTTTTTTTAATCGTGCTAAAATCACATTCGTGTGACGCTTGTGTACTAATATTATAAAGCTGAAGAGTTTGTTTGTGCGGTCAAACGCGATAATTTTAGGAGTTATTGGTTCGAATTGATTTCATTATCGAGGGAGGCTATAGGCTACTAGTATAACATTACGCACGACCAATAGGAGCCGAGCATCAATGAAAAATTTTGCAAAAATGTGATAAATGACGCAGATGAATTTGCGCGGATCAGCTATATAGTTAGGTATTTAGAAGTGTTGAATATTTTAAGTAAGATAACTTTAAAAAACACAATAATAAAATGATGACTTATGAATTCATTAAATCTATACTAATATTATAAAGCTGAACAGTTTGTTTGTTTGAACGCGATAATCTCAGGAACTACGGGTCCGAATTGAAAAAATATTTTACTGTTGGATAGCCCATTTATCGAGGAAGGCTATATAACATCACGCTACGACCAATAGGAGCATCAATGAAAAATGTTGCCAAAACAGGGAAAAATAACGCATACGAAGTTGCGCGACAGCTAATAGGTAATATTTGTACATTGATTGTGAATCTTGAAATAATGTTTTGCTGCCATAAATTAATATGGTTTACTCTTTGCATTCAGGTTAACTTTCAAGATTTAATTTTCAGAAATGTTAACACTTTTTCTTCTTTTTTTTTTTTATTACATGTTTAGGGACTTGTAACCGAAAGCGTTTATGTCAGCTCCATCGTACCATAAAGAACATACAAACATCATAGAAGACAAAAATGAAGTACTATTTAATTTACTTATAAATTTATAAATTTTGATGGAATTATCACTACATGGTTTTGACAGAATAGACTGAAATGTTCCCAATTCTAAGAGGTTTATTTTTAGTTCGTGTACTAATGTTTCTCTTTCCATTCTGTATTTATAACATTCCACTAACAAATGGTACACATTTTCAACGTACTTTGTAATTTAATTATAGTATCGTTACAGTTTTCCTTATACATACACGCACGCACTTATAATAAGTTAGAAGCTTTATAAAATCAATAAGGTCAAACGGGAGAATTACTTAATGGAACGAAGTTCCTACTCGTGCGTCGCGAAAGGGAAAAAATAAGACCAAAAGTTGTAACGACACTTTTTTAAGACCAAAAGTTGTTACGGCACTTTTTGACACACACAAGCCGTGCGGCGTGCGCCTAAGATATGAACATCTAGTTTGACGAAGAAGTCACCTGTCGATTTGGTCTAGAGGCATAAATTCGGTACACAGTATTGATGACAATTGTGTAACTGTGGGTTCGTGCCGGTATACAATCGTCTTTTTGTAAGTTATTTCAAAAGACCAAAAGTTGTAACGACACTTTTTGCTATAGTTGTAAGCCGCGCGGCGTGCGCGTGTTTCTCTCTCTCTCTCTCTCTCTCTCTCTCTCTCTCTCTCTCTCATAGAAAGCAAGCCAGTTATTTTCGTTTCATCTTTCTATTTCGCATTGAACAGTGAGGTGTCGCGACGATTATAAAAAAAAAAGATAAGATTAGAACTTCGTTCCATCCGGGTGTCCCTTGACACCTTCCAAGTTTTTTTATTTTATTTTAAAGTTAGTTTATCTTAATCATTCTCAAAAAACATAATTCTTTTGCATTTCAGCAAATAAAATCTATAGAACATTGATGTCAACTCAGCACTTTATCTAGAACATACGTCACTTCTTAAAAGTGCTGTATTAGCAACTAATCTATATTAATATTACAAAGCTGAAGAGTTTGTTTGTTTGAACGCGGTAATCTCAGAAACTACTGATCCAAATTGAAAAGTTCTTTTACCGTTGGATAGCCCATTTATCGAGGAAGGCTATAGGCTATATAACATCACGATACGATCAATAGGAGCGGAGCAGCAATGATAAATGTTGCAAAAACGGGGTACATTTACGCAGACGAAGTTAGTATATAAGATGATCATTTTGTGAAATAAATCAACACAGACTTGTAGAATAGACACAGGGCTTGTACCCTACTGCGGGAATCGTTTTTTTTTTAAGGTGGTAATAAAAAAAAATCTATTCTATTCTATATCTGCGAGGTTAAGCAACGTTACCACTATCGGTCCATAGATGGGATAGATCGAAAAATGTCACACCACTCCATTGTTAAGCCGTTGATCCTGCACCCAATCTCTCTTCAGTCTTATCGGATTTCCAGTCCCATCAGACTATGAGAGTGAAGGAATAAAGATTTTTCATCTTTTTTTATAAATATAAAGAATTGGGTACTTAAATCGTGAATTTTAACATTCACAACACCCCTTTCAGATCGGACAGCGATTAATTTATACCTTTTTTTTTAAAGACGACTTCATCAGTACAAGCCATTTGTCGCGGGGGACTTTACAAACATACAAGTCACTGACACAAACTACACCCAGACTCGGAACAATAATTTGTGGAACACACAAAGTGGTGTCCCGTGTGGGAATCGAACCCATGACTAGACAGGCAGCTAGAGTGCAGTTGTGTCTGCACATACACTTATGCACTATAACATCTCCTGCGTAGTTGGCTGGTCTCTGATGAGACAGGCCGCCATAACCGACATTGGTTTGGATTATTACCTATCTGGGTCTTTATTCATGTTATTTTTCCGTTTTCGCACCAAGCTCATGTGAACTGTCAAAATCTTGTCATAATGGTAAATAGAGAGCTGCGCTTAGAAATACATCATCGCGCATGCACGGCGGACATCTTTGTGCGCACCGCGCGTGCGCCACGCGCCAGTTCGCACGGGCTTGCAGCGAAAACGGGAACAAAGAACGTGAATGAGGAGCTATGGCTAGAAAGCTAACGATGCACAATTTATTTCAGGGGCCAATTGCACTTGGGAAGACCGCTCAGGCAAATGCGCTATCATTTACAAATGCAGGACTGCTTTGGAGGATATCAGAAAGAGAAAACCGCCACCTGTAAGTCCCTGACTTTTAAGCCGCAGGCTGTGTGTTCAATGGTCACTTAGGCTAAATCTTTTTGTGACAATTTATATATATAAAAATAAATATTTGTCTGTCTGTCTGTATGGCCTATAAGCGTTTCGAAAAGCAGTGCAGTTGCAGTTAAGTTTCGATTAAAACGGCCATTTTCGTATTCTTGTAACTTTAGGATCGATCTTAAAAACGCTTGTGCACCGCACTAGAATGTCGTTATTGCGCTCTCGAGACGCATACTTGACGCAAGCGTGTTTGCGATCGATCCCAAAATTACAAGAATGCAAAAACGGCCGTTTCAATCGAAACTTAACTGCAACTGCATTGGTTTAAATACGTGAATTGACCCCCAGATTGTGATGAAACTTTGGCAGGGTGTTCTGGAGACGACCGCAAATGTTTCTGGCAAAAAAAGGCCCAGCGAAGCGTGCCAGGGTCACTAGTCACTACAATATGTGTGGTGTGGTATCAGCTTAAAAATACACTGACGGACTTATAAACTGCATCAAAGTAATAGACGACTTTGAAATAAATATTTTAACCAAGTATGCAAACTTTCTATACAGATTTAAATTGAAACCTCTAGATTGGTTCGTGAACTTTAAAACAGCGTAGGATCATATCTTTAAGTTTAAGTTTATGTACTGGAAAGGACCTTAAGACCTTTTTTGAAGAAAAAACAGAAGTTTAAGGAAAAATTGTTTAATTAAAAAATTGGTTTTAACAATAGACACAAACTTTATGCAAGGGTTTATTTGTGTTTTAATAAGGTGTATTACCCCCACGTGCCCTTATTACGGATTCTAATCGGTTCCGCATAGATTTTATAAGGGTTTTTAAAAGATCTTGCGGAATATTGTCCCATTCTTCTGAAAGTGCTGTTCTTAGTGCTGCCACTGTCGTAGGCGAAGGGTTTCTCGCATATACAGCTCTTTTTAAATTGTCCCAAACATGCTCGATGGGATTAAGATCCGGGCTGCGTGCTGGCCAATTCATTGTACGTATCCCAACCTCTTCGCAATAATGTTGAACTTGTGCAGCTGCATGCGGCCGGGCATTATCCTGCATTAAAGTAAAATTTTCGCCTATGAATCCCATGTAAGGCACCACGTGATCTTCTAATATCTCTGTTATGTAGCGATGTGCTGTCAAACCCCCTCTATTACCGTTTTGACGGACCATGTCTATGAACACAAGTTCTGTTCGCCCGTTCATCGATATGCCACCCCAGACCATACATGAACCGCCTCCAAAAGGAACACGCTCCTCAATGCAACTTTGAGCATATCGCTCCCCACGTCGACGATAGACTCTTCTGCGACCATCTGCACCATATAAACATGTCCTACACTCGTCCGTGAACAATACAGAGGCCCACTGCTCTTCTGTCCAATTCAGGTGATGACGCGCAAATCTTAAGCGAGCTTGTCTGTGAGCTGCAGACAACTTTGGACCATTTGCTGGTCTAAAAGGGGTGATAGCCGCTTCCTTTAACCTTCTTCTTATTGTTCGTGCACACACGTTTTTTCCACGCACTTCATTAAGCTCGGTTTTGATGTTAACTGACGTGAGGAAACGATTTCGCAGGGAAGTTGTAACAATAAATCGGTCATCACGACCTGTGGTTGCTCGAGTTCCGCCTGTACCACGTCTCCTCCTGTAAGAACCTGTCTCTACAAACCTTCTGTATATTCTACAAACCGTAGACTGGTTTAAATTTAAATTTCTACCAATCGTTCGTTGATCCAAGCCCTCCCGCACCAATGCTACAATTTGTGCCGCTTGTTCGGACGAAGTATCCATATTATGGTTCAAAAACTCTCGATGTGTTAAAAAACTAACCCAACAATTATGCTGGTAACAATAATTCAATTGACCAAACAAAAAAAATCAATGAGAATTAATTTAAAACTTTGCTATAAATAACACGCAAATCTGATACTACGAGTAAATTTTCTTTTCCCGGCTATATTCATTTGTTTTACCGCAGTTCTATTTTTAAATTTAATTTTTTTTTAAGATTAAGAGCCAGTCTTTCCATATTTATATAATTTAATCTAAAAAGTTTGCATACTTATTATAAAAAATCCTTTTAGAGTAAACCTGAACTTTGATGCAGTTTATGAGTCCGTCAGTGTAGTTGCACCTAGGCTGCCAGATCAAAAAACCGAAATTTCTTAGGTCGGTTGCAAGTCATTAGTGTATTTTCAAGACATTTTGTTATTTGTCAGAGCATTACATGAAATGTCGGGAAAATTCAAGCGATTCCCGACCATCTAGCAACCCCTAGTTGCGTCCCATCTCTTCCCGCGAGTGTCGTCAAGGCGACTAAGGGGTGTCACATTGGAGGACGGGCAGCAGCGTTCTCTGCGTACTTCAAAGCCTTATTGCGATCATCAATCCGCTCGCCCAGGATCTACAATGAGTTGGATCTACTGGGGAGACCTGATATAATATGATATGGAGAGCTTAATGTATTAAGATATGATTATAAACGTGAAAGTTTGGATGCATGGATGAATGGCACATACAAAAATAGGTTAGCCCGGAAAATGCACAAAAATGAAAAATAAGTTCTTCTTTTTTTTATATAGTCGAAGAATAAGACGCTCTTTACTTTTCATTCCAATTTTTTTAGGTTCCGTAGTAAATAAGGAATCATTTCATATCAACCCATACTTTATAATGTCCCACTGCTAGGCCCCGGTCTCCCCAGTAGAACATACTTATTATAGATCCTAGGGGTATTTGCTATAATCGCGACCCTTGGCGAGCGGGTTGGCGATCGCAGTTAGGCTTTAAAGTACGCAAAAGACGCTGCTGCCGGTCCTCCGGTGTGAGATCTCCTAGTCGCCTTGATGATACCTATGGGAAGTGATGGGGTGGTATTATTCTGCTTGTACCACATGTAGACTGTCCGTCAGTCTGTTTGTCACCATGTTACTTTTTTTTTTTTTAAAGACGACTCCCGCAGTAGGGTACAAGCCCTGTGTCGCGGGGAACTTTACAAACATACAAGTCACGGACACAAAGTACACCCAGATTCGGAACACCAATTTGTGGATCACACAAAGTGGGGTCCCGTGTGGGAATCGAACCCACGACCTCATGCGTAGCAGTCGGACTCACTCCCACCGCGCCACCGAGGCAGTCAGTTTATTAAAATATATTTGTCTTTTTCACAGACATGTAGTTTTCGTGGACTGGAACCAATAGTCTGCTGTACAACTTGTACTCTAGAAGAAGATATTAGGTAAGGTCAGGGTTTCAATATTTTTTTTTTTACCCGACTGTGCAAGAAGGAGGGTTATGATTTTCGAGTATAATATTTCTTTGGCACGCTCTAGAGCTAAATGGCTTGTTGAGATTTAGCTTAAGAGGTGTCGTTAGATTCGTCTTATTTGTGTGATTGACATTGGGTACTTAAAAAATTAAAAAAGTGTATATTTTGAGTAATTTTGACGCCAATAGGTATATTAAAAAAAAACTTGAGTGATGTCAAGGGACACCCGGATGGAACGAAGTTCCTTTCGATTAATTAATGAAGGAATTGTAAAATATATATATAATAAGTTTAGCTTACTATAGCAAAAAGTGTCGTTACAACTTTTCGTATGATTTTTTTCCGTCTAGCCCCCTTTCACAACGCGCGATAAGGAACTTCGTTCCAAAAACTGCAAAACCTATCAAAATAAAAAATTTTAAAAGGTGAAAACAAATTTAACGTAAATAAAGAAACAAATTGAAAAATTAAATTAACCCGCCTGCAAAAAGACGGAAACAAACAACAGTCGGAGGCATTAATGAATCCTGTTGAACATAATATTGTGCCACCAACTGCATGGTATTAAATGTAAAGGGTATCCTATCTGGTTTCTGTCTTTTTGCAAGCGGGTTTTTTTATTTTATTTATCAGAAGTTCAACGCCCTAGACACAATTACTTACATTTAATTAATGTGCTTATTACATTACACTAAATCAGGGACCCTAAGCCCTTAAAAACAGAGGTGTAATAAGAGTTAGGGCCCTAATTCTCTAACAAATTTCCAAGGCCACCCCGATTTAGGGTGCTGATTTAGGGTAGTGTAATAGTCATTTGAGAAGTTCGAGTGACGCGCTGGGAGTGTACGACTGCTGCGCAAGAGGCCGCGTGAACGATTTTCACACGGGATACTACTTTATGTAATCCGGTCTGGGTGTACTTAGTGCCTGGAATGTTTGTAAAGTTTCCTTACCAAGTGGACTTACTTAAGGAAAGGGGAGAGGCGCCACGCTATCGAGCCGCCTGTCGTCCTAGGGCTGCATAGTCCACGCACTATAGCGATTACTGCCTGTCGGCAATAGTTGAAAACCAGCTCTGAGGCCACACACTAGCAGTCGACAACCGGTAGTTTCAAACTGCAAGATCACGCGCCGGCAGTGACCTTTAAGGTCTTCATATACTAGCCGGATTGGACTGGTTGCTAGGGTGTATTCGACTGTCACGTCCAGCCTCCAGTCCAGCCAGATACCTGACGATACAAACCATACCGGCGGCGAGCGCACACACTATGGGTGGAATTGGCCGTAGTTTAAAACCTTTAATAAAAAACTGTTAGTCTGTGGTCTGTTGCAAACCACAGACTAACGGTTTTTTATTATAGGTTTACCGGCGGATACCTAGATTTTTGGTAACTTACCGGGGGGGTTGGAACTTTCAAATCTCCTCTCCACTCCGTCCATGATGTATCTTCATTTGTTCTCACATATCTATCTGCTAATTATTACACGAGAATATCGGACTGGCAATAATAGCTAGGTTCTTATTCACTATCTTTATTTCGTTGCCATGACAAGCCGGCTCATGCGCGATGCGCTCAAAGATGTCCACCACGCATGCTTGTTGATGCATTTCTAAGCGCAGTTCTCTACCTTAAAAATTTGTTACTTATTTTCCAGAATAAGAATTTACGACAATGATGTTGGTACTCTGCTTTTAACTGGACCCAAGGCTGAAAGAAGTAAGTAATGTATTATTGCCTATTACGTAAATGAGAGGTATTGTTTAGACAGTGGTAGCGCCATTAAAGCGTCTTCCAGATGGAAACAAACGGACAAACCAAGGTGACCTTGCTTGTTTCCAACAGTGTAGACGGCTGTTGTAAACCAAATTACTTGGTACTTGGTTTGCAACAGCTTGGAAACCAGCAAGGTCACCTTGGCGGGAAGCCTTGTTTCCAACTGTCTGGAACATGCTAAGAATCGGTGACCTCAAGTGTTCTTTTAACATAGACTTGCCTCTAGTCTCTGGTAATTTCATTTATCATATCGTCGATAATAAACAAAGAATGTGAAAAACAGGACAAGTGCAAGTCAAACCGTACAAGGAGGGTTCCGTAAAAATGACTGCCTCTGTGGCGGGAGTGTGTCCGACTGCTACGCAAGAGGTCGTGGGTTCGATTCCCACACGGGACACCACTTTGTGTGATCCACAAATTCTGGTTCCGGGTCTGGGTGTAATTTGTGTCCGTGACTTGTATGTTTGTAAAGTCCCCCGTGACACAGGGCTTGTACCCTACTGCGGGAGTTGTTTAAAAAAAAAAAATGAACATATTATGAATAGTTCAGGAATCGAGTCTTACAATTTTTAGAATAAATGACCGTATCTTTTTTTTTACGTTAACTTACGAAGTTCGATTTTTCACAGCTTCAAGGAACTGTAGACCTGAGTATATGGGTTTAATTTCTACTTGATACCTCCACGCGTTCCCAAGATATAGGGTCTTAAAGGGGCGTCTAAACGGGACTATTGGCAACTAATTGCTCGGCCAATAATGGCAATATAACTGCAATTGTACTAATTGCTCGGCCAATAATGGCAATATGACTGCAATTATATGGCGCATGATTCAGTCTCTTAAACTACAACACCAGGCTACAATAAAATAGAGAGCGACTGAAACAACAACAAAATTGTCCGGGCTACATTGCGGAAAATCGATCGCTCAGCGATCGTCCGGTAACCATCATATCAATATTGGAGAGTACTGCCATGTTGCCGGCCACAGCATTGCCGCCACAAATTGCCTTAAAAAATGGCCCGTTAAGACGTCCCTTTACAGACAGACGGACGGACAGAAAACAAAGTGATCCTATAATGATTTTAGGGTTTACATAAAAGTAAAACACGGAACCCTAAAAATCGTAAAAAGTATAAAAACAGTGTCTGTATTACCATAATCACATTTAAGTCGTATGGCCATGACAGTTTGAATGGTTTTTATAAAACGACTTTTCTTTATTTATTACGAACTAGCTTTCGCACGCGGCTCCGCCTGCGTGGATGTCGGTTATCGCGATAAAAACTATCCTATGTCCTTCCCCGGGACTCAAACTATCTCCATACCAAATTTCATCTAAATCGGTTTAGCTGTTTGAGCGTGAAAGCGTAACAGACAGACAGAGTTACTTTCACATTTATAATGGTACGAGTTTGTAAATTCATTGGTGATAGATGAACAAGATGAATACTAACATTTAAACTTTCGCGTTGCATGCTTATAACTATTTATTATACGGGAATTCGCTTGTGACCACGGCCGGTGCAACCTGGTCGAAACGTCAAGCAATTTTAAGGTAAACAATGCCCGTCAATTCCCGTATAATAAATAGTTATGAACAAGATGAACTTTTAAAATCCCGGGAGTTTTAAGACATATCCACAATATGGCACTACCAACGCCGACCATTGGGAATAAGTTTAAAATTTGATTATACTCTATAGCTAAATAACTTACTCTAAAAATCTATTCCAGAATGTTACGACTACTTGAGAAAATTGAAGTACCCAGGGAAAGACACATTTAAACATCAATATCATTTTGAATTGGATGGAGTGAAGAGATGTTTAAATTACAGAGAAGAATATTCTGATTTCAATAAATTTCTTGTTAATTCTCTTGAGAAGCATTTGCCTAATTTGGTAAGTATTTTAACCTGTAGGTACATGAAAATGATGTAGCTCCAGCTTTATTTTGACTGGTCTAGTTGTTAGTGACCCTGACTGCTAAACTATAGGTCGTGGGTTGGATCCTTTCTTTGTGTGATGAGCACGATGGTTTATCCTGTGTCTGTGAGTAATTTATATTATCTATGTCTATATTTTAAAATATATAAGTATGTTTATCAGTTGTTTGGTTTCCATAGTACAGGTGCTGCCTAATTTGGGTTCAGATGGCGTTGTGTAATCCATACTTATATTATAAAGCTGAAGAGTTTGTTTGTTTGAACGCGGTAATCTCAGGAACTAGTGATCCGAATTTAAATAAATATTTTATTGTTGGATAGCCCGTTTATTGAGAAAGGCTATAGGCTATATAATATCACGCTACGACCAATAGGAGCGGAGTAGCAATGAGAAATGCAAAATTTTATCTTTGAGCGCATCCTGCATGCGCGCGGACATCTTTGAGCGCACCGCGCATGCGTCGTGCGTGGACTTGCCCCGAAAACGAAAAAAAAAAAACAGTGAATAAGGGCCCTGGGTCCTTACTCATGTTCTTTATGCGAACTATCAAAATGCTATCTTAATGGCAAATGGGGAGGTGTACTCAAATGCATCAAGACGCATGCGCGGCGCGCTTAATGTCCGCAGCGCATGCGCGTTGATGCATTTCTAAGTGCAGCGCTCTATTTATTAACATTTTGACAGTTCACGCGAATAACATGGCGTTGTTGCGCGCGTAAAACTGCGAAACTCATATTAAAAAAAAACATATTCGCGGTATGACGCGCGCAATGACGTCATTCTATTCGATTGTCATTCTAATTGACTAGAGTTTATGCTATTAGTCTAAGGGTTCTACAATGAAACCTTAATAACCCAGAAACTTCTTTGACATTTTAGCTTTAATTACAGAAAATGTTTAAACTTAGTTTTTTGAACATCATTGAATAATTGATTGACTATTTTTTTTATTATTTAAAAAAGACGACTCCTACTGTAGGATACAAGCCCTGTGTCGCGGGGGACTTTACAAACATACAAGTCAACATACAAGTCACGAACACAAATTACACCAAAACCGGAAACAACATTTGTGGATCACACACAGTGGTGTCCCGTCTGGGAATCGAACCCACGACCTCTTACGTAGTAGTCGGACCCACCGCGCCTTAGAGGCAGTCAAATAAAAAAAAAAATGGATTCTAGCTTGAAGCGTTAAAGCTTCAAGTTTATTAATCATCATACATTAAGAATAGTTCGACTTTCTATGCGAACGTAATCAAAGTTTTTCATGACGTAGTTTCGAAATTAACTTTTTTCTTGTCTTTCAGGCGTATCTTGGGTACGGTGATAGAGAGACAATAGAATGACTGTGTCAGGGGACGGTGATCAGTGATAGATTCATTCTCACAGCCGCGGAGTGTGTTTGGATTGATATTTCATCGTAAGTACATTTTCCATTTCGCTCATTCACGTTTCTAAGCAGCTTATTACACTACACTGAATCAGGGACCCCTTAAAAAGAGATTTGTAGGCCATAAGAGTTAGGTCCCTATTTCTCTAATAATTTTTGACGTGATAACGTCTTATAAATCGATGACCGGGTAATCTGGAACCTTCCTTACAGAAGCACGCACGAAAAAGTATCTAAAAAAATAAAGTCACGTTATGTCACTGTCGTAAGCTGCGCGCGCACTGTGAATATTGTCGCATCGGCCGCGCGCGTCAGACGCTTGTCGTAAGCCGCTCGCGGCTCGCGATCGGCCGCGATGCACGGAAATGAACCTTTAGGGATCAATCTTAATTTTTTTTTCTTTTTCACGCAGTTTGCAGTCAGTATTTACTTTTTAATTGAAAGGGATGGCGGGGTCCAGGTCTATACCTACGTCAATGATTCAAACTAACGTTATAGACTGGTTAAGCACCGCGAATGGCGATATGTCATCAATGTTTTCATAAGACGTTATAACGTTAAATTATCGTCCGTAAACTGACTTTACAGACAACAATTTTTTTTAAGACTTTTTTTGATTAAGACCGAATGAATGCCCATTTAAAAGTGCTTGATTTAGGAGCCTTTTAAATGCGCGCTGACCTCTACTGTTCTAAGTATTGAGTATGGAAGATGATAGTCGAAATGCGTTAAACAACAGAGTATATCAGCACACTTCGATGGTTGAAGTGTGCCGATTTATTCAGTTAGTACTTTTGATTGGTAACTCCCGTTAACCTACCTAACCTGTTAGGTTACGTAGCACAGGCGTAGCTTAGACAGGCCCTGGGTCCTTGCCCGTGCGAGCGCATGCGTGTTGATGAATTTCTGAACGCTGCTCTCTATTTAACACTAAGCCAAGATTTTGACAGTTCGCACGGGCTTGCCGCGAAAATGGAAAAAAAGACGCCCCTGTAGCCTGGGGCCCCATGCTTGGGTTGTACTGGTTACGGCGATAGCTACATTCCATTGCTGCTTAGGTATGCCTCTCATATTCCCTCTTGTGTATGAATGCAGCAGTTGTAGACAGAGACAGAGACAGATACTTTTCACACAGAGATTACTCCACACATTGGCGGACCAACACGTTTGTACACCATTTTTTCATATTGTACTTAATTTATTTGCCGCCCTTCCTCTTGTTTCTTTTGGGACACCCATGCCCCCGTCGTGCCTTCAAGTACACAAGGGCGATGTCAGGTAAAACGAAATGCACCCACCCTGTCGCAAGCTTGTTAGATCTGTCACTGCCTTTGCTCCCCCCAGAATTAAGCAATAACAAAAGCGGTGAAAGTTCTTTAACTAGCGGCTAGATGTCGCAAGCGAGGGTCCAACTTGCTTGCAAGAAAGGATAGAGAAATTTGAGGTCTAGTAACATAGTCCAGATAGGTGGTTCGATTCCGGCTACGGAAGTCTCGGGTTCGATCCTGAGTCTGACTTCAAATTTTTCTATCTTTCAAAAATGCAATTATTGTATTTATAAAGTAATTGCCAAGAAATGCCTATTAAAAAATACTATAAGTCATGATCTAATTAGATTTTTTAATATGCCTACTTAGTTTCTTATTTCCGCAGGGTTCGCTTCGTAGCACTAAACATCCATAAACGCTGGTCTGTATCAGGATGGGAGATGTACAACGTGAAACGATCTATCCCTCATCCGGAATACAAACCTCCTTCCAAATATCACGATATTGCGCTCCTGGAACTGGATAGTCAGTAAGTATAGCAGTATAGTCGAAGGTGACTGACGTCACGACTAGGGGTCGCAAATGGGGATTACGGAAGTCCCAAAATACCGAGATACCGGACCAAAGAAAGGATTTTAAAATACCAGTTCTAATTTCGCCAAAACTGGTCTAATGGCTAAGGCATCGGTCTCGAATCATCGGGTTCGAATCCTACCATTGAGCTTAGCTGGAGGGGGTTAACAGGATTGCTAGTAATGTGGGACCCAAACCCACATTGCTGATTATCTATTTAATAAAAAAAGTAAAAACATTACACTAGTCTGTTGCACGGCATGCTTCACAACGTCCTTCGGGCTGCCGAAGCACGCCGGGCCGTGCCCTGCCGTCATATTTAGTATGATTCTTGTCTTCAAGCAACTTAGGTAACTGATTGAATCAAGTGGAAGCAGAATATTGCGAATCAAGGATCCGGAGGTGCCTACCAGTCTACTTGGTTCTTGGTTCCGTACATGTGCAACAGGGATTCTTGCACATGTACTACTCACACTTGGTCAATTTATGTTATTATCAGTGAATTTTTTGTCCGGGCTGCCACTGTTGTCATTTATCTCTGCTCTCATTTTGTGTTCGTTCTGTCAATCTATGTCGATTGTTGTACCAAGGAAATTTTCTTACTACTTCAATCGTGGTGATTTATCGATCGGGGGTGGGTGGTGGGTTTCCCACTTAATAATGTACAATCAGGGCCTTGTGCCTTTCAAAAGGGTCAGTCGTAGAAGGCCCTGATTGTACAAGCAATTTCGTAAAGGTAGCTAATCTACTACTATCGATTTTCAGATAGGTTACTAACTAATTCTATTCTGTACTAACTTTCCCTCGCGGTTCCGCCTGCCTGGATATCGGTAATCACGCATGTACCTATTGATCAGATAGAAGCTACCCTGTGTCCTTTCCCAGGAATCAAAACTATCTCCGAACCAAATTTCGCTGTTTAAGTACAAAAATGTAGCATAAATTTGGAACATTAATTTGGATTCTAATTTAATTATAGCGTTATTTTCTTTTTTCCAGAATTACATTTGGACCCAACGTGTTACCAGCTTGTATCTATTCAGGCAATAATGATAATATTGACAAAAACGTCAAAACTGTTATATGGAGTAAAGGGGAAAATAGTACTTTGGAGTCGGTAAGTATTTTTTTATTACTACTACGAAATGAGAAGACGAGCATGTCGTGCGCCTGATGGTAAGCTTCACGCCACCTGCCACCTAAATCCTTGTTTGGCAAAGATCTGAATGTCACCGCACCGCGCTCCTCATTTGAGTTCATAAGTCTCATTTGGGCAGAAATTACACTTGCTACAATGCCCTTCTCCGGTTGAAGGGCCTTGTAGCAAGTGTGTGTACACAGTATCAAGTATCAACGCGTTTTTTCCCGTGTGTACCTATGTTGGTTAACGCAATGATATTGTCCGTGACATTTAATTAAATCGACCTAGTACTTGCAGAAATTACCTCTTTTATGTTTTTATGTCCGATTGTCCAATTTTTGCATAGGAAAAGGTCCTCTATCTTAAAAAATCTCGTATGTAGGTATGAGTTTCATATTTTTTACCATTACCGACTTCAAAAAAGAAGGAGGTTCTCAATTCTGCTGTATGTTTGTAAAATCTTAAAATGATTTGTTGTTGTACCTATATTATTTTTGAAGTCGGTAATGTTCTACAAGTACCTTGATAACATCTATCTTTAGCATGGTTGAGTTCCCTCTTCACTATCTTAAAACGAATTTCTGGATCCAGGGCCTGACCTAGCCATTTTACCGCCAGAAGCAGATTGATTAAGCGTGAGTTGCATGTAGGACGGGGGGGGGGGGGGGGATGATTTCTCGTGCAGGCGCCTGGCCCCCTTAATTTTTATTATAAGGCCCAGCTTGCCTAGATCCTAATTCACGTTCTTTTTTTTTCCGTTTTCGCGGTCAAACCGGGCGAACTGGCGCATTTTCCGTAGTATTCATTTACTCTTTGTGACGCATGCACGGTGCGCTCAAAGATGTCCGCCGCGCATGCGCTTTGATTCATTTCTGAACGCTGCTCCCCATTTTACCATTATGACAATATTTTGACAATTCGCACGGGCTTCCCGCGAAAACGATAAAAACACGAATAAGAACCCGGGCCCTGCCTGGATCAATACCTACTAGGGCTAATAACTATACTAACATATTAAGTAATATTTTTTTTTATTGGTTTTTTTACATCTTCAGACGGTCCTAGAAGAACTGGATGAGTTTTCCTGTTCCATATTCTACCCTCAACAGAGAACCCTACCTGATGGCTACAATCACACTACACTGATGTGCTTTGGAAACCTGAACAAAGTTACGGACTCTTGTGAGGTAAGATATCATGACGTTGCTGAGATTTTATTATGGTGTATGGGGGGGGGGGGGGAGGCACAAGAAGCAAATGGGCAAATTAAAATCTGGGGATGGCACAAGAGACAAATAGACAAACAAATGCAATACAATACAAGTAATTTAGTACACAAAACAACCGTTTTAGAGGCACTTGCCCACGTACCATCCCCCTGAATCCACTTATGCACAGAGGCCCAATACTGTATCTAGGGCTATTTGGAGGTGGGGCAAAAGCTTGAGGCAAGAGCTTGAAAGCGCCCATTAGCTTATTAGCCCATCTACACTTCAAAGAACATGGTTACTTTGGTCTTAGGATACTGCGTTTTGTTTCACGACACCGGCCAACTATGAGAGTCACTTTCGTCGTGGTGGAAACGGAGGGGAGAAGTATAAATGATTTCACATATTTTTTTGCATTTTATTCCTTCAACATGCCATTTGGCATTCGTTTACCGTGGCGCCCTGGGCCTGTGTCCCAGATCGCTTCCCTCCCAAGATTTATGCCCATACGTCCGCCGCCGCGCCGGGACGTATGGGCATATCCAGGATCGGGAGGAGTCCAGCCTCTAGCAACACACTTGTAGGAGGGCGCGCATTTAAGTCTTACAATAACACTAATTGTTGGTTGGAGTCATGAGGGGAATTTATCAGTGGATTTGAGAGGGGCATTTTGTAGCGTCACCATTTTATTCCCCATTGTCACTTGTTCCAAAGCCGACGAGCGACGATCAACTATTTTCTCGCAAAAGAAACGTACAATAGATGTATGTATATGTGCACAGGGCAAGTTCTTGCCGGCAGTATAAACAATCAGCGATCGATATTTGTATTTCTTTTGTTTGACGGATTTGACATCTATTTTACGTTTCTTGAGCGAGAAAATCTGTTTTAAACACACAGTAAATTTTATACTCTATAAAATTTACTGTGTGTTTAAAACAGATTTTCTCGCTTTCTCGCCGAGTTGGTAGTAAAAGTGTATTTGGCTGCGGGTGGTTTAAGTGCTTCTAAACGATATTGCTGCTCGGTTTCTTCATCCATTTTTAGATTTACTCGTATATTATCAGTACGAAGTAGGATATTACATTTAAGTACTTCTTCCCAGACGTTTCCTAACAGCTGAGTAGACGCCTACCGATTCAGACCTAATCAACTATCTGTCTACATCAACTTTGTTCCTTCGTTTAATGTAGCGCGGCGCTGCGATGACGGTAATTGCTTGCTCTTCGGAGATCTGATCCGACCAACCTTTTGGTCTTCGGCCTCTCTGTCTTTTGCCTTCAATTTTCCTGTCTAAGTTATTTCTCACTCCTACCCTTCCGTGCAATGTGCCCAAAGTACTGGGTCCTTATTCATGATCTTTTTTTCGTATCCGTGGTAAGCCCGAACTGTCAAAATCTTGTAATAATGGTAAATGGAGAGCTGCGCTTAGAAATGGATCAACGCGCATGCGCGGTGGAGGTTTTTGGGCGCATTACGCATACAGGGTCCTTATTTATATCTTTTTTTCTGTGTTCGTGGCAAGCCCTTACGAACTGTCAAAATCTTGTCATAATGGTAACAAGCGCAGCTCTGCGCTTAGAAATGCATCAACATGCGCGGCGGACATTTTTGAGTGCACCGCGCATGCATCAGTTCGCACGGGCTTGCTACGGACAAGGAATAAAGACCCTGCACTACACGTTACAAACAGTTTATTGACAGTTGCTGAGTACTTTATATTTACGTACTTATATATTATTTTTAATTTCAGGGAGAAATTGGGTCTCCGCTACAGAGTTTATTCAAGTCCTCAATTCAAGTGGTTTTAGGAGTGAACTCGTTTAAGAGGCAGTGTGGTGAAGCGGCCAGTACAGGACTGTTTACCAGGGTCAAATATTACGTACCCTGGATTGAAAGCATCGTGTGGCCATGAAGATATTTGGAAGATAACGGTGACATGGAGTATATAAGACTAGAAAGTAGACATGGAAATTATTGCTGTGTTTAAACCACTATCATTTAATAATGTAATGTATTTTTATTGCATGTGATATATCACATATCGCAATGTTATTGTGTGATTTATAACATGCTCCGTGAAGGAACATAGCATAGCAGGGTCCTTATTCACTATGTTTTTTTCGATTTCGCGGCAAGCCCGCGCGATGTGGCGCATGCGCTCAAAGATGTCCGCGCGCATGCGTGATGCATTTCTAAGCGCAGCTTTCTTTAAACCACTATGTCAATATTTTGACAGTTAAAAGCGGGCATGACGATAGATAGTGAATAAGGACCCAGGTTTGATGTAATGCATGTCACATGTTACTTAGGAAATGTTCCATGCCTACCAGGAAGTCAATTTTATATGGAAGAGGAGTTGATAAAGTGTCTAGCTGTAAGCTGTAAATATAATGTAATTTAGCAAAGAAACGTGTTTTTGGGGGGAGAAATGAAAAACTTGATGAGTAGGTAGAAATACAATAATTGCATTTTTGAAAGATAGAAAAATTTGAAATCATGACTCAGGATTCGAACCCGAGACTTCCGTAGCCAAACCGGGGCCAGAAGCGAACCACCTATCTGGACTATATTTCTAGATCTCAATTTTTTCTATCTCTTGATGCTCGCGAAATTAGGCCCTCGCAGCGCCATCTAGTCGGTAGTTAAAGAACTATCACGGCTTTTGTTATTGAAGTTACGTAGAAGTCAAGCGTCCGACTCATAGACATGGAGTCTGGACTGCGCCTTCCCTTCCTAGCATGGTCGGGTTGATACCAGGCGCACAGGTTTGCAAGCATGGCCTCACGAGACAGCTTTCAGTAGTTTTGCATCACACAGGCGAGGCAACGTGCGTACGAGGCAGCCCAAGCCAAGTCCACACCGACCGAGCACTTCGCTCAAGAGGTTGCCTTGAGAACCGGGCTCGATCGGTACGGACTCGGCTTATGAAGTAAGTACAGGCTGCGAAGCGTGAGAGTAGTTGTCTCTTTCTAGAAATCTGATTGGTCTACACCGAAGTCTTATGTCTACTCTTACATTGCAGGGTCCTTATTCACTATATTTTTTTTCGTATTCGCGGCAAGCCCGCGTGAACTGGTGCATGCGCGGTGCGTTGACAGTTAGACGCGCATGTTTGCAGCGAGAAAAAGATAGTGATTAAGGACCCAGAAAAGATACACGAGTTGGCAGAAGAGTCGCTTTGTCTCTTTACAGAGTGTGGTTAGTTTTTTGACACTCAAGACAAATGACTGTTGTTTTATTGCCGTCTCCATGTTTATATCAAAATGGAAGCCTTGTTTTTGTCAGCCTGGGGGCTTAGACAAATGCCACACACTTCTTTTTCCGCACACGCTACTGTTGGATTTTTGTTTACAAATTCAGCAACAGTCGCGTGACGTTTTGTCAAATGCATACATTTTTTCGCGTTAACGTGTGTGGAAAAAGAAGCGTGTGTCATTTGTCTAAGCCCCCTGGGGGCTTAGACAAATTTATTTATTTAGCAAAGTACAATTTTTAAAATTACATTTGTTCTTAAAGTTAAAAATCCTCGCCAAACATGCCGTTTAAAGGCGAGACGCGCTCTTTCTCTTTCTATCTATATATTTACGTACTTACTCTATATATATTATAAAAAAAAAACAATCAGCACAAAAACAAAAAAATACACATTCTAAAGGGTAGAAACTAAAGAATGAATTGCCTATGATCTCATAATCAATTCTCTCTTCAGCTTCTTCTTCAACATAAACATACTTATTTTATCTTCGTCTCTTAACATATCTATTTTATTAAATATTTTTGGCACTATATATTTATTAGTTCTCTCTCCATAGTAGTTTATTATTCTAGGTTTATTTAACATATTTTCTGTGGCCCTTCTGGTGTTATATTTATTCTCAATTCTACATTTATAATAATATTACAATTCTACATTTATAAATAATATTAAATGACACACGCTTCTTTTTTGGCACACGCTACTGTTGTTTTTGGTCCACCAATCTAGCAGCAGTCACGTGACGTATTGTCAACTTTATGTCAAATGCATACATTTTCCCGCGTTAGCGTGTGTGGAAAAAGTATCGTGTGGTATTTGTCTAAGCCCCCTGGTCAGCTAGCCTGTCCAGCGTCACTCTGTTCGTGGCAAGCCCGTGCGAACTGTCAAAATTTTGTCATAAAGGAGAGCTGCGCTTGGAAAACCATCAAGACACGTGCGGCGGACATTCTTGAGAGCATCGCGCATGCGCCAGCTCGCACGGGCTTGGCACGAACACAGAAAAAAATATCGTGAATAAGGACGGTCAGTGCTAGTCCCCATCTTGCCCGTCAACTCGTCTTGCCCCACCATAACAGTTAGACTTAGTGTAGATAAAGAGCAGTTACAGACGGATTTAAATGCACCTAAATGGGATTAGGTGGTACAATTGACTGAACACCGGCTAAATGCCTACCAATACCTACCTTTTAGCAATTGGGAAGGGGGTGTCAACCCCCAATTCCCCCCTGGCTACGCTCATGGTATTGTCTGCCTCGGTGGCACGGTGGAAGTGTATACAACTGCTGCGCAAAGGGTTGTGTGGTCCACAAACTGTTGTTCCGAGTCTGGGTGTGCTTGTGTCTGTGATTTGTATGTTTGTCCCCGCGGGCTTGTACTCTACTGCAGGGGTTGAAAAAGTGGGACCACCCTTTTTCATTGATAGGTTTTTCATCTGTGTTCCTTAGTTCTTAACAACTCCACGTTAATAAGTGAAATCATTTGTAATGATGTAAAATTTATAAGAAACTAGCTGACCCGCGCAATTTCGTCTGCGTAAATTTTTTTTTTTTTTTGCTAACTCTTTTTGACCCCTTAAGGGTTGATATCCTAAAAACGCTGGAACCCGTGTTTATTATTTGTAGGTAAGAGCAGTGCAGTGCAAGTAATTTTACTTAAAATATTTATACATAATATTATAAAAAAGTTTAGTATTTAAGCTTTAATATTACATACATACATACATATCAACCCATATTATGGCCCACTGCTGGGCACGGGTCTCCCCAGTAGAACCTACTAGTATGTAGATCCTGGGGGTAATTGCCATAATCACCACGCTTGGCGAGCGGGTTGGTGATCGCAGTAAGGCTTTAAGTACGCAGAGGACGCTGCTGCCCGTCCTCCGTTGTGAAATCCCTTAGTCGCCTTGACGACACCCACGGGAAGAGATGGGGTGGTACTATTCTTAAGCCGGTACCACACGTAATATTATAAATATAAAATTATATTTTATATTTTATTTATTTTATTACACATTGTAACAATGTTGTGGCTTTATAAATATTATTTTGTAGGTATGTCTTTCCATTATACGGGATTATAGTCCCGTTTACTTGGGAGGCGTGCGGGGGCCGAAGCCAACACGTTTAAGTCCGTATTATAATTTTAAACAGCGCATCCACTCTGCCAAATAATTTTAAGGTTAAATATGTACCTAACAATAAAAAAAGTGTTTAAATGACCACAATTTTGTTTTAATACAAGTCCTATGAATTAAGAGCTGGCCAAAACAATTTGACTCTCTGCCAGCTCTTAATTCATCGGACCAGTTTTTTTGCCATAACAACTTATGTAATGGCTATTTAAATTTATATGTCGAAGCGCCAGTGACCGTATGAGCTATTAGCGGCTCAATATACGAAATAATATTATGATAATCGTTCATGAGAACACGAATACCTCAAACAAGGTAAAGTCCGCCAACTATTCTAATCATTTCACTTACACTTACACAAATGCCACTGCATCACTGACACTATAACTCACTACCATTTTGCACACACGTCTGTAAAAATAGCGACGTCTATCGGAATACGTGTTGTCGCTACGACCGCTCGATTAAGACTGACCGTATGAGACTAACTGCCCCACTACCGACGCTTCAAATGTCAACGTCAAACTAAAGTCACGCCAACTTGCGGCGGCCATGTTTAAATGAGTCAATAGACTTGCTATTTAATCAACACACATGTTGAGTTAACGGAAATCAATTAGCTAGCCGATAAATTCTCCGACATATAGTGTGGAATTTAATCGCATAAAATGAGCTCCATATCATCATATCAACCTAAATGACGTCCCACTGCTGGGCACGGGTCTCCCTAGTAGAACCTAATCATTATAGATCTTGGGGGTAATTTTTTTTTTTTTTTTTTTTTTTTAAAAAGATAACTAGCAATGTAGGCTTTTGGTCCCACATTACTAGCAATCCTGTTAACCCCTCCAGCTAAGCTCAATGGCTTGTGTTAGGAGTGGGTTCACGTCGGTAGTATACTGGGTAGGATTTAAACCCGCGACCTCACGATTGCGAGACTGATGCATTAGCCATTACGCTACCACCGCTTACCATAATCACCAAAAATACCTACTTAGTACGTATAATTCCTACATTATCTATATTCTAATACCATATGTGTAACAATTACTTCTTATTGGGGAGTATTACCAGTAGACTATCTTCTAAATCTACCTTAGGCTAGTATTATAGTATAATTACGACAGTAGAATGCTATTTGTTCAAGTTCTGGGACTGTGTCTCATTAGAAGGCCACACAATGCTTTCAATCCAGGGTACATAGTAACTGACGCGTGTGTAAATGCCAGAACCGCCGCTCATGCCGCATTGTCTCCCAAATGACGTCACACCTATGATGGTGCTCATGCATTGTACATGATCATACGACTGCAATGGACCCCCGCTGTCACCCTGCAAATACAAATACAAATACAAATAATTTATTTGCTATAATGTGGTACAAATAGATGTTACATCGAGTTATGGTCAGCACATTAGTCATCTCAATTTTATGACATACAAATATTTTAACTTAAAACTAAACGGGAAATAATCATATGTAAACTATAAGAATTCCTATTCAACTTAATTAAACTAATTACAACCATGTCAATCGAATTTAAAACTTAGAAAATCTTTAACAGAGTAGAAACATTGTTCAACTAACCACCTATATAAATTGTCTTTTAAATTTACTTAGTGGTAAGTCTCGGACATCTTGGGGTAGGTGATTAAATATGCGTACTGACATTGCATAGCTATTCCTACTACTTACTTCTGTTCTCAATAAAGGGAGAGTAAGGTTGTTTGGGTATCTTGTATTAAAATTACAAGAATCCTTTTTATAAATAAACAAATCATTATTATTTTTAACAAAAGTACATATTTCTAAAATGTAAATGCATGGTAGAGTGAGTAGCGAAAGCTCTCGGAAGAAAGGCTTACAGGTTACCCAAGGAGCGACATTGCAAATGGATCTTACACATTGCTTTTGAGCTATAAATGCTCTATTTATATTTACTGAGTTGCCCCAAAGCACTATGCCATATCTAAGTGTAGATACCACAAATGCATGATAGGCCTTAAGGGCTGTTTCTTTGTAGAAAATAAAAGTGAATATATTTATTTCTATTGCTACCAATACTAACCTACTACTGCGTTTGTTTGTCTGCGTTTGTCTGCGCGAAGTTTGTCAACGCAGCTTAGAAAGAAGCATGCTTAATATAAGACTACGATATCGATGGACAACTTCAAAAATAAGGAAAATAACAAAGGTCAGTGTGACGTTTTACAAAAAATAAGAAAACTAAAAAACTAAGGATGTAATAGAGTGAACCGAGTAATCAAAAGATGGGAAGACGATCTACCAAGAGGATGGAGAAGGTCTGCCAAGGATAGAGAGACATGGAAACAATTGGGGGAGGCCTATGTCTCTGTGGCGCGGTGGGAGTGTATCCGACTGCTACGCAAGAGGTCGTGGGTTCGACCCAGGATAAAACTTTGTGTGATGAGCACGATGGTTTATTCTGTGTCTGGGTGTTATTTATCTATAATATGTATGTATTTAGCAATATATAAGTATGTTTATCAGTTGTCTGGTTGCCATAGTACAAGCTCTGCTTAGTTTGGGATCAGATAGCGTTGTGTGAGTTGTCCCAAGATATTATTATTATTATTATAGACAACCTGACCAAAGTGATTGCTAATAAAATTATTATTTTTTGCAATGTAAATTAGATTTAAGAATACTACTGTTTTCGAAGAATAGCATGTACGTTAAAAAGGTCAGCGAATAAAGGTTTTTATTATTATTATAATCTACTACTGCGCAAATATTTGAGACTGAAGATCAGCATGGGAGTGGTGGTTTTGAGGGTTAACCCTCTCGACCCACGTCCTTCTCCAAAATCTTCATTGGAAGACTTTATAAAAGTCCTCATGCACAAATCCGCATAGCAGAGGCAGCCTTAGTGGGAACCACAACAGTATGTGTTCCGTAAAACAGTGGTACGAGGGTGGATCGAAATATTCGCGGCCTACCACATAAATACTTGACTTATTTTAATGTAACTGACCTCATTCGATTTGTTTACTCTCTGGTTGTCACATTGTAAAATTCTGTCACAATAGCATTATCTGTTTTTAAATTAGACTGAATTTTGTGAGCCTAAGTGCAGCGTTTTTAAAGAATGGAGAAAATTGAGCAACGTGCGGTCATCAAATACCTGTTTAAAAAAAAACTGACTCCAAAAGAGATTCACGAAGATATGTCAACAACATTGGGGGAATCTGCTCCATCGTATACGACTGTGAAAAAGTGGGTTGCAGAATTTAAACGCGGACGAGAGAGTATTGAAGATGACCCTCGCTCCGGCCGGCCTACGACGTCTACGACTGAAGAAAACATTGGGAAAATCTGTGATCTGATATTGGCAGATCGGAGATTGACCATATGAACGAACACAAAACATCATAGTCAATGAACTTGGATTTTCTAAGGTTTCTGCGCGGTGGGTCCCCAGATTGCTTTCAGTTGAACAAAAACGAATACGGCTCACGATTTCTCGCGACAGTTTGGAAATGTTTGAGACTGATCCACAAGATTTTTTGGACAGATTTGTTACAATGGATGAAACCTGGGTACACTACTACACCCCAGAGTCAAAACAGCAATCCAAGCAGTGGAAAAAACCTGATGAACCGACTCCAAAAAAAGCCAAAACAATTTTGTCAGCTGGCAAGGTGATGGCGTCAGTTTTTTGGGATGCTAAGGGTGTCATCATGGTGGACTACCTTGCAAAAGGTGAGACTATAAACTCTGCTTATTACTGCACCCTTTTACGTCATTTGCGTGAAACGATCAAAGAGAAAAGGCCAGGACTACTCAGCAAGAAAGTGTTGTTCCATCAGGATAATGCACGCGTTCACACGTCTGTTGAATCAATGGCTCAAATTCGTGATTGTGGCTTTGAATTACTGCCCCATCCCGCCTATTCCCCTGATTTGGCACCTTCGTACTTTCATTTATTCCCAAACCTTAAAAAACACCTTGGAGGTCAAAAATTTTTATCAAATGAGGAGGTTGAAACCGCGGTGGGTGACTTTTTTGAAGGCCTTGAAGAAACTTTTTTTATGACCGGCATACAGGCGTTGGAAACCAGATGGAAGAAGTGCATTGAGTTAAGTGGAGATTACGTGGAAAAATAAAATTACTTTTGTTTATATTTTATATTGTTTTCTTGCTGAGGCCGCGATTGTATGTTTGTAAAGTCCCCCGTGACACAGGGCTCGTACCCTACTGCGGGAGTTGTCTTTAAAAAAAAAAAATATGTATTAATTCTGTTATTGACATGATTTTGTGATTAATAATTTTATATAATTTGATTATTGTTAAACTAATTTTAAATCTAATCTTTTAACTCATAATTTTAATCTTATATAATCTACCATATGGCATTGATTAATATTATATTTTATCAGTAAAAATAAATAAGGGATGTAAGGGGGCGCATCACCATCTTTCGCCCCAAGCCAACCTCACCTGCACGCGGTACATCCTGCTGTACAACGAACGAGGCTCTGGCGACCGGCTGGTGGCGGTATAACCATCCCAATTTAAGGCGTAGCTAAAGTAACAGGTCAGTGACGGGCAGCAGCGTCACTGATGCGAGAGCTACGCCCTGCGATCGCCAACCCGCCTGCCCAGCGTGGCGATTATGGGCATTACCCCCATATGCACCAAGCACAAAAGCCACGGCCCCCAGTTCCCGGCAGTCACGCTATTCCTGGACATGGTGGCGTCCACGGTAACGGCGTGGCGGGGGGTGCTAAGAATCTCCGGGCTACGGAAGGCCACCACAACCGACTGACCCTGGCGACGTATAACGGACGCACGCTACGGCTAGACTCGCATCTGGCACAACTTGAGGTGGAACTTGGGAAGATTAGGTGGCATATCCTCGGGTTAAGTGAAGTCCGAAGAGAGGGAGAGGACACCATAACCCTCGAGTCAGGCCACCTTATGTACTTCCGCGAGGGAGACCAACAATCCCAAGGTGGTGTTGGGTTTCTGGTAAATAAGTCCCTTTCTGACAACGTTGTGGAAATGTCTAGCGTGTCGAACAGGGTAGCGTACCTCATTATCAAGCTCACCGAGAGGTATAGCCTCAAGGTAGTGCAAGTGTACGCACCGACCTCGGCACATCCAGACGACGAAGTGGAGGATATGTTCGATGACATATCGAGGGCCCTCCACTCCACCACTAAGACCCACTACAATGTTGTTATGGGGGACTTCAACGCTAAAGTGGGAGTACAAAATTGCAGCGAATTGGTAGTAGGATCCCATGGATTTGGAAGCAGAAATCATAGGGGGCAAATGCTAGTCAACTTCCTCGAACGGGAGGGGCTCTTCTTGATGAACTCCTTTTTCAAGAAACGGCCCCAAAGGAAGTGGACGTGGCAAAGCCCCGACACTATGACGAAAAACGAGATCGACTTCATCATGACGGACAAAAAGCATATATTTAGAGACGTCACCGTGATCAACAGGTTTAATACCGGTAGTGATCACCGACTTGTCCGAGGTTCTCTGAATATCGACTTCAAGGCGGAACGTGCCCGTCTGATGAGGTCCAGGCTCCGACCTACTTTGCTCCAAACCATGATAGGATCCGAAGCGTTCCAGTCAAACCTGGATAACCGATTTGCTGCCATGGAAACCACAACAGACGTAAACCAGAAGCTCGTAAATGTGGTTCGGATACTCAGGGAAGAAGGTACGAGATTTTGTGAAATGCAGCGTAAGGGCAAGAAGTCAAAGCTTTCGGAAAGGACTTTAGGGCTAATGAAGGAACGACGTGAAAACCCACCCGTCACTTCGTCGGAAAAGCGCGCTCTAAACCAAGAGATCAACAAGCTTATACGACACGACCTTCGGTGCTCCAACACTTTTTTGATTAAAAGAGCGATCGAGCAGAACCGGGGGTCAAAAGTGTTCGTACAATCTCTTGGAAGAAGCCACCTGACGAAGTTGACCACAACAAGTGGAGAAGTCGTTTCTTCGAAGCCGGCAGTCCTCTCCGAAGTGGAAGGCTTCTATGGCCGGCTATACGCTTCGCATGCATCTCGACCTGATCCAGAAGATGAGGGTCCTAGAGCCACTCTAACACGCCACTACACCGAAGACCTGCCAGAAGTCAACATTGACGAAATCGTGCTGGCTCTTAGACAGCTAAAAAATGGAAAAGCCCCTGGAGAGGATGGCGTTACAACAGAGCTGTTAAAGGCTGGAGGTAAACCCGTACTGAGGGAGCTCCAAAAGCTCTTTAATGCTGTCCTGTTCGAAGGGAGAACTCCGGAGGCGTGGAGTAGAAGCGTAGTCGTCTTGTTCTTCAAAAAAGGAGATAAGACCCGGCTAAAGAACTACCGACCTATTTCTCTTCTGAGCCACGTCTATAAGCTGTTCTCAAGAGTCATCACGAACCGCCTTGCGCGAAGACTTGACGAATTCCAACCACCGGAACAGGCTGGATTTCGGAGCGGATATGGCACCATAGACCACATCCACACAGTGCGGCAGATTATACAAAAGACCCAAGAGTATAATCAGCCCCTGTGTCTAGCATTCGTGGACTATGAGAAGGCCTTTGACTCGATTGAAATCTGGTCCGTTCTGGAGTCTCTGCAGCGATGCCAAGTAGATTGGCGATATATCCAAGTGATGAGATGTCTCTACGAAGCCAGAATCAGGAAACAAAACCTATACCATTGCATCGAGGAGTGAGGCAAGGGGACATTATCTCCCCGAAACTGTTCACAAATGCAATGGAGGATATGTTCAAGACGCTGCACTGGAAAGGGCGGGGCATCAACATCAATGGTGAATACATCTCTCACTTGCGATTTGCAGATGACATTGTCATTATGGCGGAAACGCTGCAGGACCTGCAACTGATGCTGAATGACCTGGCTGACTCCTCTGTACGCATCGGCCTACGGATGAACTTGGATAAAACCAAGGTCATGTTCAATGAACATGTACTACCGGAACCGATAGCGGTGCACGGCGCCGTTCTCGAAGTTGTTCAAAAATATGTGTACCTCGGGCAGTCATTGCAGTTAGGTAGAAACAACTTCGAGGACGAGGTGAACAGGAGAATTCGGTTGGGTTGGGCAGCGTTTGGTAAGCTACGTCAAGTCTTCTCATCGTCGATCCCACAATGTCTAAAGACTAAAGTCTTTAATCAGTGCGTCCTACCCGTCATGACATACGGAGCCGAAACGTGGACACTGACGGTACGGCTAGTCCACAAGTTCAAAGTCGCTCAGCGGGCTATGGAAAGGGCTATGCTCGGAGTTTCTCTTAGGGACAAAATCAGAAATGAGGTGATCCGGCAGAGAACCAAAGTTATCGACATAGGCCACCGGATTAGCAAGCTGAAGTGGCAGTGGGCTGGCCATATTTGCCGAAGAACCGACAACCGTTGGGGTAAACGAGTTCTTGAGTGGAGACCACGACACGGCAAACGTAGTGTAGGACGCCCTCAGGCCAGGTGGAGTGATGATTTACGCAAAACGGCTGGCAGGAGCTGGATGCGAGAAGCCGAAGATAGAACAAAGTGGCGTGCAATTGGAGAGGCCTATGTCCAGCAGTGGACTGCGATAGGCTGATGATGATGAAAAATAAATATTCACTTTCTAGATAACTTTTGTCACGTCAAATTATGACAAAGTGTTTATGGTTCTGGAAATTCCTTTAAATTTTTTCTTAAATAAAAAACGACTCCTGCATTAGGGTACAAGCCTTGTGTCGCAGGGGACTTTACAAACATACAAGTCACGGACCGTCACGGACGGTACACCCAGACTCGGAACAACAATTTGTGGATCACACAAAGTGGTGTCCCGTGTGGGAATCGAACCCACGACCCCTTGCGTAGCATTCGGACACACTCCCACCGCGCCACAGAGGCAGTCAAAATTATCTTGTATGTTACCATACTTTATGACAAATAAAGATTCTATTCTATAAATGAAAAGTGCAATGCCGTGACATTCAGATCATTGCTAAACAAGGATTTGGATGGCAGTGATACTGTTATGGGCAAGCGTGACGCGCGACCATCAAGCACACGACCCTTCATGATCTTGCTCGTCTCTTTATTTAGTGACTAGCTGTCCCGCGCAACTTCGTATGCGTAAATTTCCCCCGTTTTTGCAACATTTCTCGTCGCTACTCCGCTCCTATTAATCGTAGCGTGATGTTATATAGCCTATAGCCTTCCTCGATAAATGAGCTATCGAACAAAAGAGATTATTTTTAAATCGGACCAGTAGTTCCTGAGATTAGCGCGTTTAAACAAACAAACAAACAAACACTTCCGCTTTATAATATTAGTATAGATATAATAAAATTTAAAAAACGGAATCATCGACTCCCATCTTTCTGTTCTTACCTCACACGTGTCCGTGGGGATGTCTGTGATATTTCTGTCTCCGTAGCACATCTGAGTGCTCTCATCAAAGCCGTTTCTCAGCAGCCTGTGTGTGCCGTAATGATCTAAGCTAGTGTTGCCCAAATGCAAGAACAAGACGAGACTTAGCCAGTCTTGGTCTTGGTCTTGCGCCAATACACCTGGTCTTGGTCTTGGTCTTGGTCTTGCGCTCCCAGTCTTGGTCTTGGTCTTGGTCTTGCAGCAAGAGTCTTGCAAGTCTTGCAATTACCTATTAGTCTATTACTATTTATTAAAGTTTACTTTAAATCTTAGAAAAACGTATTAGAATTGGAACATTGTGAGCTTGAATTAACATAGCCATAGTAAAGATCAAGCAGATTAATAAGTAACTGAAGATTTGATAAGAAATTCGAAAAATCAACTGACCTATATGTCGTTTTCCATGGAAGTAACTGTTTCTTAATAAACATTTATGATTTATAAGCTTACATTTGCTAAAACATGTAAAAAAACAAATTAATTACAATAACTTGACTGTATTTTAAAGAACAATACTTATCTGTCTAGAAAGAGATTGAACCCTCAACTTATAAGAAATTTAATAAAAGAGTTTACGATTTATCATTTATTTGAATAAAAAATAAAATACAACACAAATCAACAGCTTTATCATTAGGTTATGATACTTTATATAATTTTTTTTGACCAAGAATTAATACAAAGTAACCATCTGGCTGACTCATCACTTAACCTATTTCTATGTTTTCTAATTACTAATGATGCTTTAGAAAATAACCTCTCAGCAGGTACTGAAGTTGCAGGTATTGAGAGAAAATCACGGGCCATTTTCGATAAAATCGGATACTCTGTCTCATGCGTCCTCCACCAATCTAAAATGTCTTCCGAGCTGGCAGTTCTTGGTTTTCTCAGGTACTCCTCCAACTCGTCTATCACTAAGCCTTGAAGACAAGATCCAGATGACGTCGAGGGACATTCATAGAGTTTATCAAAGTCTATTACGTCTTCATCTTCATCACATACTTTATTTTCTTTTTCTGGTAATTCCAGAGATTTGTTCAGTGAGTGTAGACTTTTATATTCTTCATAAAGTTCATTGAACTTGCGCAGACTTTCTGTTTTAAGTTGCTTCCCCCACATTGTCAGGTCAAAAGTCTGAGCCTTATGCCTTGGGTCTAAAATTAAAGAAGTACAATAAATCCAGTTGCTCTTCTTGTAATGTTTAAGCATTTTGTCTCGAGCTGCTTGGAAAGCTAGAATGAGCCTTTCATCCACTTCAGATCGATTAGGTTTCTCATCTAACTGTTTTACCATGGATTCAATTTTATCTAGCAAGAGATTGAATGATACAATGACTAGCGGTAATGTAACATATTTGTCTCCACCAAGTTTTGTACTTAAAAGTTTAAAGTTTATTAGAAATTTATGTAATTTTTCGAGTACCTGCCATTCATTAGCTGTGATTTGAAAATCATTTAATTCGGTGACAGAACTGCACAATATGTCAATGCCCGCTCTCACTTTTAAACCAAATCCAATCATATCATGTGTGGAATTCCATCTCGTTGGACAGTCAAGAATGGCATTTAGATTTGATGGCACGCCAGCTGCTTCACAAGCAGACTGAAACTTCTTCTTCACTATCTCACTTCTTTTTATTTTACTGGAAATACTGCGTAACTTTGTTACAGATGTACGCGAGTCAGCAATATTTGGTGCAGATTCTTCATCTTCCTCATCCTCAGTTTCGTCTGCATAGTCTTCGTACTGCTGATCTTGCGCGTTAGTGTCAGACTCACAGTGTAATGCTAAGGTCTTTAATAAATCTTGTACACCAAGGTTTAAAATGTGAGCAAAGCACCGGAAATGTTGATTGTCTGAATCAAAGTGTGGCGGCAGCTGTTTGCCCAGTTCATACATGAATTTGGTATTTGCAGTTGCGTTGTCGACCGTGATACCTTGTATTTTATCAATTATGCCATATTCCAATAAACATTCATGGAAAATCGTTGCAATATCTTCCCCAGTATGTCGACCGCGTGATGGTATAAAATCAAGAACTACAGATTGATACTTCCATGCGTTGTCTATATAATGAATAGTAACCCCGTAGTAACTCCTACCAGCAATTGACGTCCACCCATCAATGGTAAAAGACATTTTAGATGATAATTGTTGAAGTCGTTCCTTGAGATTCAATTGGAGCTCTTCAAATCGCTCTTTGACTTTCCTTCTAAGTGTAGACCTTTTAGGAAACACCATATTAGGGCAAATACGTCGAAAATATACTTGTGTAGCTTCGTCATCGAAAAATGAGAAGGGAAGATATTTTTTCACCACCCAATCAACTGTAGCTGTCGTGATGTTGTCACTGCTGTTTTCCGACTGAAACAAAACAATAAATCTTGTGTTATTAGGTTTGAGCGTATAAGAGGAGGAGGTTTGTTGTTGTTAAATCAAGAAAATCGTTAAATTGATATTTGTTATATTAAGGTTGCACTGTACTGTAATTTACCAAAATAAAGTACTTAGTTGTTACTGGCCGATTAACTGAAAATATGGGTGTTTATAAAAAATATTTAAGACGATAATTACATACTTAATATGTCGCACCCCTAGATGAAAACTGTGAAAACACCACTAACTCAAAAATACTTACGTAAGTTAATGGCGTTTTTGAAAGTATCGCATGAATAGCTACGCGGAGTTAAAATTCTTTTAACTGTTAAAAAAATATTCTTACCTGTCCACTTCCAGCGGTTACTAAAAAGCTTGTGATATCTCCACTTAATTTTGGTTTAACAGGAAGAAATATTTCTGATTCCTTTTTGTGGAAAGATATTAGATGTTTCCTTAAGCCTGAAGTGTTTCTGTTTTTCATTTTTATTTCAATCTTTTTATGTTGGCACAATTTACAGAAGGCAGTTTGGGATGCATGAATTATTTCGAAAAACTCCTCAAATTTGCTTTTGGGTCTTTTAGATCTGTGACTCAAACTCTCGTTACTCGGACTAGAATAATTTGAATCTTCGTCACTCATATTAAATTGTACACGTGATACGTTTTTAGAAAACAACGAGAATTAGTAAAAACAATTATCAAGTTAGACTCGAAGCACAGCTCAATTGGAAATGACTGGAATTAAAATAATTCCTTTATTTATAGTACGTTTCCTTGCTTTACCGCGCCGCCTCGCCACGTGCCGGCTCTATGAAAAGGATGCCGCCGCAAATCAAACAATGCCGCGTGCGGCGTACAAACACACACTAAATATTACCTACTTGTACAGACGCGACGCGTGAATAAAATAGAATTAGTGCCAATCACTATTCTTTACATATAAGTGAATGTTTTGGCGTACATCTATACTAATATTATAAAGCTGAAGAGTTCGTTTGTATGTTTGATGACAGAAGTTTTAAAATAAATAAATAAGTCCTGAACGTCACTATACCTCCAAAGTTACTATTCCTCGTGGACGAAGTCGCGGGCACAGCTAGTAAATACTTACTCTCATCATCTCTCTCAGAGATATTCGGGCTGGTAAGTAATACAAAACTCTTATCGCAGGCTTTTTATTTTATTAGTAGGTAAGTACCTACGCTTTTTATATTATTTTATTAGTTTTGTAGAATTTTTTTACACGTTTCAAGTATATTTAAAAGTGGCTACAATATTTATTAAACGGGTGATATTTGAACACTTTTTTGCTATTTTTTCTTGTAAAAACTTAAGAAATATAATGACTAAATGTACAATAATAGTACCTAAGTAATTAGTTTAAAACCATATAAGTAATCAATATTATAATATATACTTACTAGAATGAATTAATATGACATCTACTACCTATCCTTACCATTTTATCCTAATCATAATACTACTTGCGTGATCAGTATAATGTATTCATTTTCATTCTAAGCACTCTGAAACTTATTTATTCTTTGGAACACCTGTAGGTACTCTACTAGGAAATTATTTTGCATGAGTATACCTTCGCCCTATGGCGGCAATCAAATAGTGTCAAATGTTATGATTTCGGCGTGGCGGCAACGATTGTTTTAGATTTCAAAAGAAGCCGCCGGCGCGTGTATCATAACCATGTACTTCCGAAAAGCGGCAAATTTCTTTGAGAAGTAAGTACAAAACCTTTGATGCCGCATTATCAAAGTGCCGATGGTTAAAACATAACTATGCATGCACTCAGTTTGATTTTAATAGATATTTTTTTATTCGCTATGTTTATGGTATTAGTCGTAATGCGCATAGGTCCAGTTTTTCATATTCTTTGATACAGTTTTTTGCGTCTCATAGAATTCCTAAGCGTACCTACCTATACACCGAACTGTTACACCTAACTACTCAGTGAAATAGCGCTAAGTCCTAGCTGCAAGACGCAAGAGTCTTGCAGGCTATGTCTTGTTCTTGCTCAAGTCTTGCACGGTCAGTCTTGGTCTTGGTCTTGCTAAAAATACGCGGTCTTGTTCTTGGTCTTGGTCTTGCAAAAACGCAAGAACAAGACCAAGACTGCAAGACCAAGACTGAATTTGGGCAACACTAATCTAAGCACTCCTCTTTGTTGAAGTGGTTCAAGGATACCTAGGAGTAAAAGATTTTTATCTTTATTTACCAATTTAAATATTTCCATTTGGTGTACAGAAAAAAAAAACGATATGAGAACGAACGATATGGAGAATAATTTTCATTTTTTTTTTAAGACGGAGTCGTCGGCATTGGCTTACAATCCCTGTGTCGCGGGGGACTTTACAAACATACGAATCACGGACACAAAGTACACTCAGACTCGGAACAACAGTTTGTGGATCACACAAAGTTGTGTCCCGTGTGGGAATCAAATCCACGACCGTAGCAATCGGACACACTCCCACCGCGCCACATAGGCAGTCAAACCACACATTTTTGTGTTGAAACAAGAACATATAGCTACGCTAGAAGGTACTCACAGATTGCAAGACATCGCTCAATTCCTTCTTGTATCCCAGAGCTCCCCAGCCGGTTGCTATGGCTTGGCTATACACTTTGTGATCAGTATGGAGACACGCAGGACGAACGGAAGTATAAAAAAATATCCTGGCAAAGAAAGAATTGCATTGTATTGGATCTATCACTTTCTGTGTTTGTCCTGTGCGAAGCACACACCTCATCTTCTAAGACATTTCCTTCACAATTACTGGACTCTTACCCGACTAGGCTCGACGCTAATCGAATAGAATGACAATCGAATATAATGACGTCTTCTATTCGATTAAAGTTTATGCCACTTGTCTGTGGGAGTAGGTTTAAGATCAATCCCGGCGTACCTTGAGTTTGACAATATTTTATTTACTCACGCCAAATGACAAAGAGTTTCGAGATATTTTTCGCAACTAAGAATACAAATTTGGAATACAAGTGTCAGTTTCGCTATTTGGGAATCAGAGGGGTTAGACAAGGTACATTCTTCTTTTTGTGGCGAATTCGATAACGCCGTACTAATCATTCGCAAAAAAATAAAAAAAATGTCTATGGTCTCCACCGCAACCGTCAAATTCTATATTAAAATTGATTAAAATTCTTTTCCAATAACGACATCGCTTGAGTTGTTAAAATGGCGGCAAACTAACCAGCCATTATTTTTACAGCTCTGAGTTTAACTTGTAAAAAATGATTTGAATACGTGTTAATTGACTTAGAACGAGACTATGTGCATGTAATAAGTGCATAAATACTTGACACTGGCAGAAATTAGCCGTTAAAACGGCTAGATTGCCATAAACTCAAAGAAGAAGAAGGACATCGCTTTTCGAATGTGACTTTGTCTAGACCCCCAGTATACCTATTGATCTATTGTTATGAAACTGTAAAACTTAAAGGTTTTGACATTGAATTCCCACTCTTTCCCCCGGATTTTAAGACCCACACTCTACTAAGCTCAACAGCTTGATGTTGACGAAAGGTTTCTTAATATCACGTTGTTGGAAAAAGATCTTGCAACGTTGTGCCACGCTCTGATCCAGAACAGTTCTATAGAAGGAGGTTTGAGTTGCGACCATGTTAAAAAAAAAAAACATTTACCATGTTAAAAAAAATCTAATCACTAAACTAATCATGCGGCAACCCTAGGCACCGAGACCCGACTTTGTGACCGAGAGTCTGATCTGCCCCTGCATCCGCGCCCCGCAACCCCCGCACTTTTACCCCGTTTAGACGGTTTCGTCAAACGACTGTATTAGTTTTTAGATGCTGGAATGGTTACCGCGTACAAAGTAACAGCCATTTCAAATGCCGAATCGAATGACCGTTCTGTGAACATTTTTAACACTTAAGACAAAATATAGACTTCTATTTGATTTCGTCAAATGATCGTCCAAATGTCAATATTAAATGGAAGTCTTGTTGTTGTGGTGTAATCAGCGGTGGATTTACACTAGGGGCAGTCGGGGCAAGTGCCCAGGGCGGCAAATGTTTTAGGGCGGCAAAATTTAGAAAGTGAAAAAAAATAATTTAATCTTATCAAGATTCCTCAATATTACTTAATTTATAATTTTTTGTTTATTTGATAATTCAAGAAATTCAATTCATCTATTATTTATGAATTATATGTATAAACGAATGGTTATTATTATTATTATTATTATAATTTAGGCACTTTTAGTAAAAAAGAATAATAAAAATGATTTAATCAGTTTGTTTCCTTGGAGATTTCAAAAAATAATCGATTTTTCTATTTTCTGGAATTAAAGAAAAGGGAATGCCCATAAGCAGTATCGTATGTATCTAAGTTGTGCCACAAGTTGACCATTGGACCATTTTAGAGTTCATACTTTTAATGTCATTCTTGACACGGTTAAGAAATGTTTATTCTTCAGATCTCGAGCCCTCATTAGATGACGAATTTGTGCACTTCCATGCTTATTGCACTGAAAACATGGTGGAACAGAATTCGCCTTCCGATCTTTTGAAATTGTTGCATACAAACGACCTGTACACTGAGTTTCCGAACGTGGAAACCGCCTATCGAATATTTATGACATTAGCTGTAACAAACTGTAGCGGAGAACGATCGTTTTCATGTTTGAAGAGAGTTAAAAACTTCTTACGTTCTACTTAGCTACTATAGCTTAGCTATTCTATGCATCGAATCCTACGTAGTTCAACGTTGACGCGCAGTGATGGTAAGAGGCCGGACGGTATGTCTTTGTTGCCTTGGAGGATGGGTCGGCCCTTGGTATGGGATGCAACTTGCGTCGATACCTTGGCGCCTACCCATCTCCCAAGCACGGCGAATTACGCCTGCGCTGCTGCTGCATCCGCTGAGAACCTCAAACAGCGTAAATACAGTAATCTGGTTGGGGATTATGTATTTGAGCCGTTTGGGGTTGAGACTCTAGGGCCGTGGGGCCCAAGTGCGCGCCTAATATATAAGGAAATTTCCCGACGTCTTATCAGTGCCTCCCGTGACCAGAAGGCTGGCCTTTTCTTTGCACAAAGAATTAGCATTGCCATCCAACGTGGCAATGCTGCCAGCCTTCTGGGAACGTTACCTGTTGTCATCGATGGGGAGGAATTCTTTGACGCCTAAACGGTTCTGCCCTCCTTTTCTATTTTATTTTAATTCTGTAAATATCTTGTTTATTTGGTTAGATGTATTATAAAAGAAATATAAACGTAATAGTTCAACGTTTAGATTGTGAAGATTTAATCGACCAATTTGCACTTCAAAAAGTCAGACGTATTTGCCTGTGAAAAAATTCCCTCATTTCCAACTCGACAGATTTTTAAGTCGTCAGATCTGCAACTTGACGTAATGTCATGATATTATCATAAAAGTACAGTGTAGAAGAGAAGTTTATTTACAACAAAAAAAGGGTAAAAATAAAATTATTTAAATTTTATTAATCTAATGCATTACATAGTGTAGATAATATTTTATCCACATTATTATTGCTCTTCAATCCATCTGCTATAATTCGGTCTATTTTCATATTTTTTTCAAGTTCCGCTTTTCTTCGTTTCTTCGTAGGATTATGATACTCACTGTTCTTTATTTGTTTATCTTGATAAAATGCTTCTTTTTTTAACAACATTATAAAATACAGTATGGATGGGTTTTTTGGTATTCTATTATTTATGCGTCTATGCCAGCCTTCTACGCTATTATTAGTTCTGAAAGACTCTTTGTAGCAACTAAATATGTCACAGGTTATCTTGTTAATCCACTCATTTAACATATAATTTTGAAAAAGTGTGATAGACTCATTATTAGTTAAATCATCAAAGATTGACAAAAATGCTTCAGGAATCAAAACAGGCGGCAGCAGCGCAAGGCGGGAACAGCGTTTAGTTAGATTTTTGCCTTCATTGGTACTGATTAAACCTAACTGTTTGGATTTTTTCCATACTGCTTCGACATAATGATAGTAACAACCTTTTACTAAAACATTTTGAAAAACTGCTTTTACCGCATTAATGGCGGCTAGTTCGAAATCACATTTATAGTAAACTATATGCAGGGAAAATCTGTCTCGTAATATTGTGAATAGCCTTGTATATACTTCTTGGGTTTTATTAGGTAACAAGGCGTATAATAATGGTATAAAGTTAGCATCTTCGTTACTGTCGCCCATATTTGCATGTAAGGAATAAAGTTGATAAAATGGTTTAGGACAAATTCTGAACGTTCCATCTCCATAGTAATTTGAAATTTTTGTAATGTACTGTTTTGCTAATGGTGTTAAAAATATTATTATTTTATCCTTTTCACCATCCTCGTACTTCACAAAATCGAAGAAGAAAGAATCTGGTAACTTTACTTCTTTTGCACTTTTAAAATAACTTTTTTTTAATTGAAGAGATTTGTATCTTGTTCTGTAGAGCGTAGACTGTTTAGAAGAAAATTTCGGGATATTTGGATCTAATTGCGTTTCTTGTTTATTTAATTCAGTAAAGTGTTTTTCAAAGATTTTAGGAATGGGTTCCATGTTCGTTTGCACTTCGGCTTTACAGTCATCAAATACTTTATCTAAATATGTTGAAGTCCTATCCCGATTACAGTTATGAAGGCTTTGCTTCAATATCTTACCATCTCGCGTGGTTACAGATGCACTACAAATATTTCGTTTAACACAGCGCCAATTTGCACTGCCGGACTTATTCTTTAAAATAAAATTGTACTTGTATCCATCATTTAGTAATATTTTTCGTTGCCTTTGACTAGTCACAAACACTAATTCATTATTTTCATTCATTTTTAACTAAGACGAGAGTATTATGTTCCTTGACTAAGACGCGTTTGACAATTGTGAGAAGAAAATGACTTTATGTACATATATTTTATTTAAATTAAATAAGGCTACAAATTTACATTCAAGCAAGTAGGTTCTATGACACCTAATGAGATGTAGGTTTCCTGTAATGAGTTTTAAATGGTTTATAAAAATCACGTTGGAAGGAAATATATATAAGGAAAATAATAAGAAAATGTGTATACAATTGTACAATTAACGACAGCCTGACAATCTGACGAGTTGAAAATCTGTCGACTTGCAAATCTGACGACTTAAAAATCTGTCGAGTTGAAAATGAGTCAAAAAATTGATATATTATAATTATGAGTCACCGTTATTGCCAAATTTATAATTGTTAGAAAACAAACAAATATTTATTTATGTTTTTAGAATATATAACATAAAAAAGTTTCTGCAAAATTAATTTTTAATTTTGAAAAATGAAATACACCTATTTCCCCCCATAAACTATAAGTTTATGGGGGGAAATAGGTGTAGAAGGCCGTTTTCATGTTGACTTTTATTCATTTTATTATGGTATAAAAAAATAATATTATTGATTGAAAATATCAGGTTATTTCATACATATATTTATGAGTATTTTTTCGTATTAAACAACAATATAACTTAACAATAGCACAGAAAAAATGTCTAAATAAAAATATCGCTTATGATGGAGGTTCATATTCAGCGTAATTGTATAAAGAAAAGTAATTTTTCTGTGCCATTGATTTCAGATAAAAATTATAGTTTCCATAGTGCACACCAACTGCTAAGTCGGAAGACAACCTACGATGTGTATCAGCTGAAATCTCCGCTACTTTTCAAGTTATATTGTCGTAAAATATGGAAAAATATAAATATTTGTATGAAATAACCTGATAGTTTCAATATATAACATGAGTTTTCATACCTAAAAAAATAATAATAAAAAATCAGCATGAAAACGACTTTTTACACGTATTTCCCCCCTTAAGTAAAATTCTAGTAATAGGGCGGACGTTTTTCCGGTGCCCAGGAGCGGCATTGAGTTAAATCCGGCCCTGGGTGTAATACTAATTACGGGAAAAGGAGCCTTTTATATGAAGGTGTACAACTGTACAACAAGCTGCCCAACAACATCAAAGAAACGCAATCAATGTCCACATTTAAGAAAATACTTATGTAACATATTACGAATAGATACAAATAGGTCATAAAGACAGTGCTTAATACATAGATATAATATTATAATAATATATAACAAATTGACAACAGAGACGAATAATCGGGGGGAAATGCCTCAAACTAAAAATCTTTGCCTTGAAAAAAAAAAAACATAAAACTAAAGTCTAAGTGATGTTATATAGTTTAAAGTGGGAAGCGATAACAATGATCAAAAAAAAAAAAATTATGATTGCCACATTCAGTTCCTTGTTATCGCTGATCATGTTGTTTTTATTCCTTAGGCACTCATTTCATTTCTGTAAGTATTTTTGTGTGCTTTCCGGGTGTAATATGTTTTTAAGTAAATTGTGTCCTCATGTAAAGTGAATTTTGTAAAATTCTTTATGAGAATAAATATCTTTAACCGTAAGTCTTGTTGTTATCGGCGGTAGATTGTCGAGAGTAATGATACCATAAAGGTCCAACTAGTTATTAAAAGTTAATAGTTAATAGTCTTTGGTTGCGACCAATGACATGGAGGATCCAGAACTTTGTTCAAGGGGGAAATATGTGACTCAACCAGTCAAGCGTGATTCGCTCGCATGACAAGGGGGGGGGGGGGAATTGATTAAACACCGGTACATCAGTCACCACTGCCGAGGTTGGGGTCACTGCCGGTCAAAACACACCGGTACAGTGTCCAAATTTTCTAAAAATGGTCATTCAGTCGAGTGGGGGGGGGGGGGGTGTTGTAATTGCCCCTGTTGTCCCCCCCTAGGATCCCAGCCTGCATGGCTGCAGGGTATTTGCTGTGCGAGTGTAAATAGGAGCAATGGAAATGGACAATGGACCGCCGACATAATATTGTGATGAAGATGCATCATTTTGGTTATAACAGCTTTTCAATGCAATACCTGAAATCACGCCCAAAGGTTCGTCTCGCGGCCGATCCGGTGGCATTGTGTAAAGGACTTGGATGAAGGGTATCAAAGTACCTGAGTTCTCCTATGGAAATGTCAGCCCTTTTTAACATGTTTCGCTTATATCTATTACTAGCTGTCCCGCGCAACTTCGTATGCGTAAATTTTCCCCGTTTTTGCAACATTTCTCGTCGCTGCTCTGCTCCTATTGGTCGTAGCGCGATGTTATATAGCCTATAGCCTTCCTCGATAAATGGGCTATCCAACAAAAAAAGTTTTTTTAAATCGGACCAGTAGTTCCTGAGATTAGCGCGTTTAAACAAACAAACAAACAAGCACTTTCGCTTTATAATATTAGTATAGATATAAAACTAACTGACCCGCGCAACTTCGTATGCGTCAATTTTCCCCGATTTTGCAACATTTTTCATCGCTGCTCTGCTCCTATTGGCCTTTCTCGAAAAATGGACTACACAACAAAAACAGAATTTTTCAATTTTGACCAGTAGTTCCTGGGATTACCGCGTTCAAACAAACAAACTCTTCAGCTTTATAATATTACTAGCGGCCCGTCCCGGCTTCGCACGGGTGGACATGGGATCCCTATTTTTTTTAGTAATTGCGACTATAATTAAAGATCTAAGCTATCCTATCTCTCAAGTTGGACCAAACTGCATATTGCGTGCAAATTTGAACGAAATCTGTTAAGCGGTTTAGGAGTCCATCGCGGACAAACATCGTGACAGGAGATTTATATATATTAAGATGTATAGATAAATAAAATTGAAGCGTCTTTTTGTAATCAACGTTTTTACAAATTCCATAGGAAATTAAACATGGTGCTCATAACAAAAACATTTTTTTTTGTCTGTCTGTTTGTTCCGGTTAATTTCCGAAACGGTTAGACAGATTTTTACAGGATTTTAATGTGTATAGGGAGGGAGTTAGCAACATTGCAACTTTACGCGAACGAAGCTGCGGGCACAGTTAGGTTCTAAATAATTTTGCACTTACGGGCGGTGGGTTTTCAACAGTGCAATGTCGTGGTATTTTGAAGGGGGCATATATCCTGGGTGACTGATAGCCCTCCCCTTTCTCACGTAGTACAAATTATGAACCTTATCTGTTCGCTTCAGAATACCTAGGGCTATATACTTCACTGGTCCTCTGGAAAACAAAAAACTTCTATTAAGCTGAACCCTGGCGAAACAATCCTAACCATATATACAGGGTGTAATAGAAAATGGAAAAAAACGGGTGTGGAATTCCAGCAGCGGATATGTTATCAGTATTGCACCTACCATGGTGCCATAGCTGGTTGCATTATTATTACATAGCTATAGCATACTCTTTTTGTTGAAATTCAGTAGGTAGTGAAAGGCGTATGGCATAAGAATAAAGCATGTTCCAGACGGTTTCCATCAGTGTAGACGGCTGTTGGAAACCAAATTACTTGGTACTTGGTTTGCAACAGATATCAACACTGTTGAAAACCAGCAAGGTCACCTTGGCGGGAAGGCTTGTTTCCAACCGTCTGGAACATGCTTTATACCTCACCTGGTACAAAATTCGATTGGATTATTATCTATATCTATATCTATACATATAATAAAATTGTAAATTTCACGTGTCTGTACATGGCCGAACATAGTGAAAAAAAATATTGGGAAATGTTCGAAAAGAGTATTTAAACACATTCCTACATTTTTAGAAATGTCTGTCTGTCTGTCTGTCTGTCTGTCTGTCTGTCTGTCTGTCTGTTTGTTTGAACACGCATCACGAAAAAACTACCTGACAGATTCGGTTGAAATTTTGTATGTGTATTCTAATAAGTCTGGATTAACATATAGGCTATAATTTTACAAATACAATAAATGCATTTATTGTATTTGTAAAGTTATTGGCAAGAAATGCCTATAAAAATTACTTCAGGCTATAATTTATCACGCTATTTCCCATAGGAGCTAAGCAATAACGGATAAAGTCTGTAGCTATTTATCGTTATAAAACAATAACTACTTGACGGATCTTCATGAAAATTTGCAGTTTTATTGTAAATACTATAGGTCATTATTCACACTATGAATCATTACGCTATCGTCTATGGGGAGCGAGCAGCAACGTATGTTTTGTCGAACCATTATGGTTTTCACAATTTTTTCCACAATGAGACATTATTTACAATTGTAACCCATGGAAACAATAACTTCACGCTAAAACTATAAGGAGCTAAACACAACATTTTAAATTTTCTTAAGATCAGCTATTTTAACCATCTTTGTATCGGTTGAAGTGGTCTAATGGTACAAGTAGCGGTAATTAACGAGCGAGGTCGGAGGATCGAGTCTTAAGTATGCAAGTCTGTTTTTGTGTTTCTTTTCATTCTTTTTAAAGTATTTTTCTAAATGTATACTTATTAAACAAGCTTTTATTTTCGACTTTAACATGTTTACTTTGTTTAACAAATTTTCATATTAATCAATCAGTTTCAATAGGCACCTTTATCATTGTTTTGCATGAATCGTGATTATGTTATGAATGTAGAAATGAAAAACAATATTTCATTACAAATAAACTACTTCATATTTTCTAGAATTTATGTATGTTAGTTGCTTAAAAAAAATGAAAGATTAAGTCCATGTTATATCAAAATAAAACACGTAGCGCCATCTGTGATTCGATTTCTTCTGAGTGCCAATAAGTGCTTACCTTTAAATGTTGATAAACTTACTTAAATCGCGAGATTTCTACACATTTAGAAAATATATATATTACGGGTCTTAATCGCGTGAATAATTTAAGGTTAAATACCTTGCTACGTTTAATATGCATGATAGTATATGTATAATTTAATATAAAATCATAAAGTATTAAAGTAAAAACTTATCCAGTTTTGAAAATAGATGGCGTTTAAATACAAATTAAAAAGAATCAGAAAAATTGATTTAAAAAAAAATCTGAAACTCTTACGTAGAGGGATATGAATATATGATAATTTTAATTTGCGACACCTATTTTTTAATTCACCAATGAAGGCATTATAAAATAATATTTAAATCTTCTAAAGTGAGTGAAAAAAAATATTTAAATAAGTTTAAACACAAAAAAGATATCTGAGTACCTATATCTTTCAGAAATGTTTGAATGTTGTCTGTTTGTTTGAACATGCATCACAGTACCGCGGGAATGCAATGTTTTAAAAACAGGATACTTTTTAAAAACATAACTCACACTAGCCCTATTTCGCGGGGGACTTTACAAACACGGACACAAAGTGGGTGTACTTTAGACTCGGAAAAGATCGCTCGGGCAGGACTCGAACCCGCGATCATAGGGAATCGGTGAGAGTTTTTTCCATCATACCTTTATAACCTATGTATAAATTAACTTGAAGGAGCGGTTAGGTACCTCCGATTAAAACGTCCGATTTAAAAGTGTCGGAGCCGAAGTTGGCGTCGGAGGTTTAAAATGAATCGGAATTTGCGACCTTTCGGAGTCAGAATCGAAGCTCCTTAACACAAAATTTCGCGCGAGTAGGTACTTGGGCGGTTTCGGGCTTCATTTAACCCGAAACCGCCCAAGTACCTACTCGCGTGACGGGGAAGGGGGGGAATTTTTCAATATTAATAATATTTGATGTGTTGCAAATCATTTTGGTAAAATACTTTTTTGTCGAGGTGCTAAGCATGGTAATTTTTATAATTTGTCTTCTAACCGTCTGGCGCCATAAACTTTGTCGCCCTTTATTATGCTGCACTAGGCATTTGCTTGGCTTGGCCTGCCATAGGTCGGGCCCTGCCACCTGCCACAGAGCATTGTGGAGCATGTTTCTAATATGTTTTACACAGAAATTAAATTGTAACATAAACTACCTTAAAATAAACCCAACTTCCACGCGAACGAAGACGCGGGCACAGCTAGTGGCATATATTTTTTTAAGTCATACTTTTTTTGGTAATTTTTAATTTATTATTGTATTAGCAAAGTAATTGGCAAGAAATCTTGCCAATTACTTTGCAAATACAATAATTGCATTTTTGAAAGATAGAAAAATTTTAAGTCCAGACCCAGAAATCGAACCCGAGACTTCCGTAGCCAAACCGGGGCCAGAAGCGAACAACCTATCTGGACTATATTACTAGACCTTAAATTTTTCTATCCCATGATGCTCGCGAGTTTGGGCCCTCGCATGCGCCAAGATTCCTGGGTCTGGATTTCTATTTTTTCTATCTTTCAAAAATGCAATTATTGAATACTTTTTTTAATTAATAAGTTTTTGGTTCTTAAAAAAACGAATGAAAAAATTATAAATATTTTTTTAGAGTACTCAGATTTTGATTAAAGTTAGGTATGTACACTCAGTATCATGGGCACCAACCCTGGAATATGACCACACCTTTCTGTTACACCCTGTATGTATAGACAACTGGGCGTTGATGTGATAATCTATTCTATACTAATATGACGGCGCCTTACAGAAATGTCAGTGTCAAGAGTGACATGAGCTGTCAATGTCACTCTAGCGGAGCGTCATGTCTATGGTAGCGGGGCGGCCATCTTAAAGACTTCACTTTTGTACGAACGGCCGCGAGCGCACCACGTCTGCGACGAATCGCTATCTATCGGGTTAATCCATATAGATTTTAACTTAGTTAGTGTTTATTGTAAAGCCTGCAATTACCGTGTGATTATCTGCGACATTATTTCATGTAAAATTATAATCATTTCAAAAAGTGTAACGGTTTTATTTAAAAGTAACTGTATCCGAAATAGTTTAAATTGTGAAGCAAGTTAAAAAGACGTTGTAGCCGAAGTGAATAGTTGTTTCTGTTACTCGACCACGTGCGCACGATGAATCCTGACGAAGGCCCTCCTGCGCTTATATCAGAAGTGAGATATCCGATCCACTTGAGCGAACGTAGTGTAAACCGAACGAAGGCGCGTGTGGTATTCGTGTGTCGGGTGTGTGGATTTGCTGGACGTTGTCCTACGTCCATTTTGGCCGTTTTCCGGTTTCGTCGCGGATCTCTGGTATGTGAGTTGTCCTAAGGGACGGTTCATGGACACAGGTGAGTCGTTTTTGTTTTGTTGTGATTTTGAGGCATAGTACTGCGTCGTTCGAGAAATAGAAGTCATTAAACTATGCAGTAAACGTTTAAATGGGTGTCACTAGTAAGCGAAGCAATTTTATCCCTCGTGTGTAGTCCCGTTGCCTTGGGTGGCTGTGAGGCGCGAGACGGGATTGTTCCATTTCGCGATTGAGGCGAGTTAAAACGATGTTCGTGAAACCGTTAAGTTTAATTAATTTTCGATTTTCTTCACATGTGGTGTATAATCTCTTATCTGCCACGTGGCTGGTTGAATATTGTGTTCGTTTAAATTAAGTGGTGGGCATTTATGCAGAGTATTTTTACTGTGTATTTATTGGCCGAGTCATTATCATTTGATGAAGTAAGTTATTTTTATCACCGCGATATAACATGCGATATATCACTGACAGTAAATTTTCCATCGCAATGTTCTTGCGTCACTTGACGCCATACTTACACACTATAACGCTAATGTGATTTTATAACGGATGCTATACAAGACATGTGCGATGTGACATTTGCGTTAAAAACTCTTGCAGTTGTACGAAATAGTACGGTGAGGTGGGAAATGGTGACTTTTATAAAAGAAAAAGGTGTGCCAATGGATGGTATTCGGTGTGGTGGTGGGTTTCTTAAGGGGGCCCCAAGTTTTCATTATTTTTTTGATATAACGCGCCGTTTTCGAGATAAAAACGAATTTAGAATAAAAAGGACATTTATGTAAAATCGAAAATTACTTACACTGATACGTGATGGTTGCTTACGTATTATATGGGAGAAAGCATAAAATGGTGATTTTTATTTAAAAAAAAAAAAAAAAAAAAAAAAATGTGTCAATGAGTGGTGTTAGGTGCAGTGTAGCGTGACGGATATGGGCACAATTTCTGTTATTTTTTTGTGGTAGTATTTATAGTGTCGTTATGACTGGTATGGAACCGATCAACTTTTAATAGTAATGTGAACATTTTAACGTGTGTGGATTTTAATAGCGTGAAATCGTAAAATCTTCAGCACGACGACAGTGATTAAACGTAACATTTTAGTTAATACATGGCTGTTGAACCGTTACTAACGTCCCAAGCCAGTACTGGTACCTCTAATGAGAATTCCATCTAGAGGTTCAGTGTGAGGTTCACAGAGGAGTCTAATGTGGGGCCAATGTAGGGTCCATCGAGGGGTCCACTGTGCGGGTCAATTGTGGGATCAGCAGTGGGTCAACTGCAAGGTCAACTGTGGGGGTCTACAATGGGGTCTGGGACGGTATCCCTGGTTAAGTGATAATGATACCACTGGTTGAGCGGTGATGTTTTAGTATCTTTGATTGAACAGTACGGATCTATCACTACTTATGTGATGGGTTGAGAAGCGGTGAGTAATGGCTGATGTAACTTTGTGTTAGTAGTAGTTGAGTACTTCCTGTATAGTTTATTTGCTGATAAATCCACACTGTAGAACCTGGTAAAACAGTGTAGAACAATGTAGATCACGGTAGATCATGGTAGAACGTGGTAGAATACTACAAAACACTATAGAACACTGTAAAACACGGTGGAACACGGTAGAACACAGTAGAACACTGTTAAGTGCTATAATTGTGATAGTTACAATGCTTCATATGATTTTCTGTAATAGTTCTGATTGGGTGAAGTATTAGAGGGTCGGTTGCAGACGACGGGATTGTCTTTGTTAGTAGTTTGAAGGGTTTCATTTAACCTGATATAGTGGGCTCCGGTCAATCACCCGGTGTTTGGCGTGAGTGGGGTGGGAGAATGGGAGACAGTCGTTTGTGATTTAGGGTGTATAGTGGAAGGTGGTAAAGTGCTGCTCAGTCCTACCAGGATTTGAGCTCTGGACTAACTTACATGATATTGACTTGACGAGTGTGGTTTTGACTTGACCTGTGTGATGTTGACTAGCCTGTGTGGCAATGACTGGCCTGTGTGGCACTTACTAGCCTGTGTGGCACTGACTAGCCTGTGTGACAATGACTAGCCTGTGTGGCAATAACTATATTTATGTGTTAGTCACGGGGATGACTGTTTGGGTTATGGTCACAGGAATTACTATGACTGTAGTTGCAATAGTACCAGTATTTGGTGTCTAGTTCTATTTGGGTCAGGATAACTGAGCGAACTTGTATTTTGTTCACGTGAATAGGATACCTAAGGAGATAGAAAAAAAAAAAAAAACCGCTTGTGGTAAAGGTCAAAGCCTTTAATTGAAATGTGCCTAGTGATCAGAGTGTCATTGATGAAATTGTGGATAGTCAAACTGAGAGTCTAGCTATAGACGAGTGAGTTGAAGTTCGTATTGTGATGGGCATTGCATTGTATTTAAAGTGCCGGTAGTGGGGCAAAGAGTCTAATTCGGCAGTCTTAATCGAGCGGTCGTGGCCGAGGCACGTCTTCCGATAGACGTCGCTATTTTTATAGTCGTGTGTGCAAAAGTGTTAGTGTGGTTATTTGTGTAATCGAAATGATTAGAACAGTCGGCGGACTTAATACTCATCTAACGAAATACTCACCTACAGAACTTTATGTTAGGGATTCGCGTTCAGTTGTTAGGTATATCTAGATTAAACTCAAAAGTTCACGGTAAGAAGGAACGTTTAGATCTCGACCCTATACGGCAACAGGCATCGGATAATATTGAAAAGGCTGCAATATCTGAAGTAAGTCGTTTTAATAAAGGTCACACATCGATTAAAAGGTTTTCAAGTGGTGATTCGTGTTTCTAAAAAAAAAATTGTGGACGATGATATCAAACTAAATTGGATAGGAAGTTTAGGGTCTATTCGTTATAACGACGGTATTAGATAACGATAGGTACGAACTACAGAGTTTAAGTGGTTCTCATCGAGTATATAAGTACGTGCACGAGAATTTACGCTCAGTACCTCAGGGACACGATGGGTTGTTAGAAATTACGAGCAATCTTTTGGGTTATGAGCAGGCCGAGACGGCGCCTGATGATGTAGTAAATGTACCTGACCCGACTGACATATCAATTTCCCATGATTATGACACCTTGACCGTGTGTTTAGATTCAATATCTGCTGATTCTAACACTGTACTCTCAGACCCGGAGACATGGGACGAACAAAATTATACGAACAATAGTCAAGCGAACCCGTCGTCGCAGGTGTGTTCTACGTCATTGTTCATTATATTAGTCGATCCTGTATGGTATACACTTTTTATGAAAGTTCATAAAGGTGATGTCATCCAGATGGTTTAAGTTAGTCGAGCCTGGTCAAGTAGTGTCGTCCGGGCCACACCTGAAAAGGTTGGTTGAAGGGATGCACTAGCTTGGTCCAGATGAAAATTGTGAGTTTGTCGAGCCTGGTCAAGTAGTGTCGTCCGGGCCACACCTGAAAAGGTTGGTTGAAGGGATGCACTAACTTGGTCCAGATGGAAAGCCTGTTCAAGTAGTGTCGTCCGGGCCACACCTGAAAAGGTTGGTTGAAGGGATGCACTAGCTTGGTTCAGATGGAAAGCCTGTTCAAGTAGTGTCGTCCGGGCCACACCTGAAAAGGTTGGTTGAAGGGATGCACTAGCTTGGTTCAGATGGAAATTATGAGTTTGTCGAGCCTGGTCAAGTAGTGTCGTCCGGGCCACACCTGAAAAGGTTGGTTGAAGGGATGCACTAGCTTGGTCCAGATGGAATATGTGTGGTTGACTGACTGGTCGGAAGGACAGAGTCGTCCGGGCCATTACTTGATGGATTGGTTGAATGCATGCTATCGTCCGGTCCAAGTCATTGCGAGTGCGAAAATGTGAGCTATGGTTTCCTTGAGTTGGTTACCTAGAAAATTTATGGTAAGTCGTTAGGACAGTGTTGTCCGGGTCAGACCCAAGATGGGTTGGTTGAAGGAAAACACTCGTCCAGTCCAGGTCATCTGCCGTAAGATTAAATTCCTAGATTTAGAAGTTTCTGCATTAGTGATATTGATGATGACAAAGTTTAATAGGATGGACGAGCGGATGAGTGAGTGATCGATTTCGTTTTGATTCCAAAAACTTATAGACGCCCGAGGACGGTCGTATGTCAGTCCGGCCGTGACGGCGCCTTACAGAAATGTCAGTGTCAAGAGTGACATGAGCTGTCAATGTCACTCTAGCGGAGCGTCGTGTCTATGGTAGCGGGGCGGCCATCTTAAAGACTTCACTTTTGTACGAACGGCCGCGAGCGCACCACGTCTGATACGAATCGCTATCTATCGGGTTAATCCATATAGATTTTAACTTAGTTAGTGTTTATTGTAAAGCCTGCAATTACCGTGTGATTATCTGCGACATTATTTCATGTAAAATTATAATCATTTCAAAAAGTGTAACGGTTTTATTTAAAAGTAACTGTATCCGAAATAGTTTAAATTGTGAAGCAAGTTAAAAAGACGTTGTAGCCGAAGTGAATAGTTGTTTCTGTTACTCGACCACGTGCGCACGATGAATCCTGACGAAGGCCCTCCTGCGCTTATAAATATTATAAAGCGGAAGAGTTTGTTTGTTTGTTTGTTTAAATGCGCTAATCTCAGGAACTACTGGTCCGATTTAAAAAATTTTTTTTTGTTGGATAGCCCATTTATCGAGGAAGGCTATAGGCTATATAACATCGCGCTACGACTAATAGGAGCGGAGTAGCGACGTGAAATGTTGCAAAAACGGGGAAAATTTACGCATACGAAGTTTAAACAAATAAACAAACAAACTCTTCCGCTTTATAATATTAGTATAGATGTACACTGTACACCCGATACCGCCCAAGTTATCTTGCGCGACGGGAGGGGGGCTGTTGATTTGCCCGGCTTGTGTTACATATTTTTTGCCACTATTGGCCACCCCTAAAATCTAGCCGCCCTAGGTCCAGGCCTATTGTGCCTCAGGCTAAATCCGCCTCTGCTTACGTATGTATACTTACGGGAGGATAATCCTTATTTTTCACATCAAAGATGGCGCTGAGGCACTTGTGAAAATTCACACACTTGCCCTCAACTTCCTTCCATGTGCACGGAGATCCTGTGCATCATATTAATTACTAGATGTCCCGCGCAACTTCGTCTGCGTAAATTTTCCCCGTTTTTGCAACATTTCTCATTGCTGCTCCGCTCCTATTGGTCGTACCGTGATGTTATATAGCCTATAGCTTTCCTCGATAAAAGGGCTATCTAACAGTGAAAGATTTTTTCAATTCGAATCAGTAGTTCCTGAGATTACAGCTATACTAATATTATAAAGCTAAAGATTTTGTTTGTTGGTTTGAACGCGGTAATCTCAGAAACTGCTGATCCGAATTGAAAAAATATTTGACCTTTGGATAGCCCATATATCGAGGAAGGCTATAGGCTATATGTATAACATTACGCTACGAGGAATAGGAGCGGAGCAGCAATGAGAAATGTTGCAAAAACTAAATTTACGCAGACAGCTAATCATATAATAACTGGTAAGAAATAGGAAGTTTTTTAGAAATATTTTCTTAAAATTGACTGAGTTACAGAGCAAATAAGTCAATATCAGCAAAGTGATCATTGTAACTCTTCATTAACCGTCTCAAAGACACACAGCAAACTTCATGTCGCGTAGACAAGGATGCACCATGCCATAACAATAGAGAGCGACTAAAACAACAATTATATTGGCCGGGAAATATACTCGTAGCAGAAAATCGATCGCTCAGTGATCGTCCGGCAACCTATCAAATCAATATTGACCTTATGTGGCCATACAAAACATGTTTTGCTATATGGTCGGTACATTACTGCAATATTACTCAGTCTTGCCAGCATTGCTTGCAATGTTGCTGGCCACAGCGTTGCCGTAAAAAATGGCCCGTTTAGACGCCCCTTGAACAAGCTTCAGTGGACCTTAAAATTCTGATAAAGATCTTTACACACATACCTTAATAAGGTTTTTGTAGTTAAGAAGTCTTAGAACAACTTTCTAAAATTAGTCTATTAAAGAACCTTGTGATAAGTAGATATAATTTATACCAGTGGCGATTTTAATATAAACGAGGATGTGCTTTACAACCTTAAATATTTCGAGAATATACATTCCAGTGAGAACAAGCTTCAGTGGACCTTAAAATTCTGATAAAGATCTTTACACACATACCTTAATAAGGTTTTTGTAGTTAAGAAGTCTTAGGACAACTTTCTAAAATTAGTCTATTAAAGAACCTTGTGATAAGTAGATATAATTTATACCAGTGGCGATTTTAATATAAACGAGGATGTGCTTTACAACCTTAAATATTTCGAGAATATACATTCCAGTGAGAGTTAGTGTGCATATCATCAATACAATAATTGCATTTGAAAGAAAAATTTAAAGTTCAGACCCAGGAATCGAACCCGAGACTTCCGATTGCTTTACCGGAGCGCGAAAGCCGAACCATCTAACCTGAACTATGTCACTAAACTTGAAATTTCTCTTCCCTTGTTGCATACTAGTTCAAGTGTACATATCTTTATAAATAGTGGTTTACACGCAATTATGTTATAAGTAAAAAGGTGTAGAGAGGTTATAAGCACTCAGAAAGCGGCCGTACCCAAAGGGGAAGACAGGACCCTATTATTAAGACTCGGCTCTCCGTCCGTCTGGCTGTCTGTCACACGGCTGAATCTGATGAACCGTGCTAGTTAGACAGTTAAAATTTTAACAAATGATGTATTTATGTTGCCGCTATAACAACAAATACAAAAAAACAGTAAAAAATTAGTATTGAAGGGCGCTCCCGTACAATAAACGTGACTTTTATGCTCGTTTTTGTTTGATATTGATATCGGCAACAGGAACCGACTTCAAAAAGGAGGAGATTCTCGATTCGACTGAATTTTTTCTTGATGTTTGGTATTCGATGATTCGCAAAAAAAAAAAATTGTATTTGAAAGGGTATGCCTTCCGATTGGTCCCATTGTGATCAAAGTTTGGATCTGATGATGACATCTTGGAGAAATCGAGGGAACTCTTCAAATATTAAAGGCATACCTATAGTAATTTGGGTATATTTTGTTGTAATTTGTGCAATTTACTCTTAAAAAACATCATTAGGTGAAATGACACTGATGATGAAGACCACAGATGACCAGCGGAAATATTCAATAATAAATATTGCGGGTTGCGATCTGAGTATCGTGTTCGATATCTGATTCTTTGTCTCCGTCAAATCATGGAATGGAACTGATGGTCTAGTATCAGGTGAACTCCTCAAAAATCAACAGCCTTGTATCGCAAAACGCAACATTTTGTAAAAAGAAATGAGCAGTTTGGATTATGCTATTGTAACATAAATCAACTACAAACCAATACACTAAAAAGTGAGAAATAAAAACTTCTTTACAAAAAAAACATAAAACTACATTTCCTGGTACCAACTTCAAAATGTTTAATTAATTTTTTGTTGTATTTATTGCTTTTTAGTTACCTTTTATTTTGGAAGTCAGTTTTTATTTTTTTGTAAAAAAGTTTTTATTAATTGAAAGGAATGGCACAGTCCAGGCCCTCCATGGCCTGGACCGTGCCATCTAGAGTAAATAATGGAGGCCACATGCTGGCCAAATAGTAAAAGTGAAACGATATGACCTTGAAAATATTGTTGTCCTCTTCATCTCTTTCGAAGTAGGGGTTCTCTTTCTTAAATAGGGTGGCCATGTTTTTGTACTTCTGGAAATAACTAAATAAAAAAATTTAGAGCAACGAAGCCGAATATTTTATAGAAAAATGCTAAAATAAATATCGAGGTACTTACTAATATGGAATTTATCTATTTATTTCAATGTCTACTGAGCTGTATTTTTTTTTAAATTACGGAAATCGAATTTCATTCAATTACAGTTCAGTAACTTATGTTTTTTTTTTTGGTTAGAAATGATAAAGCTGGTTTACAATTTAAGTTTTAGGTATTTAACTGTAATGAATCTTTTCATTACAGTTACCTAACCTAAAACTTATATTTACCTAAAACTACCTAAAACTTATATTGTTAACACGAACATAGTTCATTGTAAATTCCACAGAAAAATATGGACACCCTTCCTATCTGGCGCTTAAAGCAAGAATTAAAGAAAACATGATATTAAACTGTATAGCAACAATTAATAATTCCTTGACAAAAAAGTGTTTAATTAAATTATGTAATAGGTAATTAAATATTAAATTATAGTCAAATGCCAAATATATTTTACAACATAATTAATTAGTAACACTGTCAGTTTTCGGTACAATCAATATACAAAGTGATTTATAAGGAAGTTTTTATCTTGTGATGGGTAACATTTGTTAGACACATCGAAGAAGATGAAGATGCCAACTTTTCTCCCCGAAATTGCTCAGCTCCTTATAATATAAATATATTCTATCTTTATGGTCCAGACCTATACGTCAATGATTAGTTTGCCGTTTTTAAAAATCGAATGTCGTATTGTAGTAACCTATCTACACCTTTTTTTGTTTACACGTATCATATGGCCCCTTGTTGCTTTAATTTAGTGAATGAGGCGCCATCCTGTGTTTGGTCATCGAACTAAATAGTCGGTGTGATATGAGCTAGTACTCTCGTCTAACAATAGATGGTGCTGTACTTATGTTTTATATGATGACGTCAGAGGCTATTCGAAGTCAACAAATCATGAATTTAAGGACTTGCTCTATATTAAAAAAATCTCTTTGATAATAACAACTTTTAGAAAAAAGTGAAAATATGTATCCCTTCTGCCGTGTGGTGCCGGCTTAAGAATAGTACCACCCCATCTCTACCCGTGGGTGTCGTCAAGGCGACTAAGGGATTTCACTCCGGAGGACTGGCAGCAGCGTCCTCTGCGTACTTAAAGCCTTACTGCGATCGCCAACCCGCTCGCCAAGCGTGGCGATTATGGCAATTACCCCCAGGATCTACATACTAGTAGGTTCTACTGGGGAGACCCGTGCCCAGCAGTGGGCCATCATATGGGTTGATATGTATGTATCCCTTCGGACCCACGATACCCCTGGCGATACCCTTGGTATCGTGGGTCTTTTAAAATCAAACGATACCCCCAACTTATAGTGTTGTGTGACATTAATTACATAATAATAGCTTTGTCATCTAGTAAATTTGATATTTACAAAATACCGTCTGTATATGTTTTATGGCTATGATAACGATATTTGCAGTAAAGAAGGCAGTACCACCATTTATTTTGATAAATTTAATTTCACTGTCGTTCATTGTTGTAATTTACAACAATTCAATTGTGCAAATTCAATATTTAGAGTTGACATTGTGTCATAAATTTATCAAACAATTAATAATGATTTATTTAAAAAAAGAGCGCTGTCACTAAAGAGTTTGTATTGCGCGGTATGCCTTTGCGGAGAATAATTATGCGTTATAGTTCTATGTACATTAGTCATTTACATACAAGAGATAAATGCATTTTCACATTCCACACCGCCGCAACACTACGGTCATTTCGAACAGGGGTATCGTTTAATTTTAAAAGACCCACGATACCACCAGGGGTATCGCCAGGGGTATCTTGGGTCCGACATGATATTTATACAGTATTTTGTTGTGATTTTAATTTACAGTTTGGTTACTTTAATTTTTATTTTTATTTTTATGCTTTACACTTTTTACACAAACAAAATGTATTTGCAGCCAATGCTTAGTGGTAAGATGGCACCCTAACCGTGGTAAGATGGCACCCTAACCGTGGTAAGATGGCACCCTAACCCACAACAAATATTACTTACCCTCATCCAACTTAAGATAATCACCCACTGTGTATGATAGACACAACATAATTAAGTACACTAATATGTAACATTTTGATTAATATTAAGCAGTTAAAATCAAAGGCGCGACTGCTTTGAGTTACGGCTAAAGTCCAACTAAAATTTATATAAGAACCTGTTTTTATATTACATCTTTCCTTATTAAGTTAACAACCGGATTATGGAAAGAAATACATGTTTATTTATTCCTATGAACTCCTAAAGGAGTTATAGGTAATACTACTTATTAATAATAATAATAATAATAATAATAAATTTATTAAGTAAAAATCTTTTACAAAATAAGATACAAAAATAAGGCAATAAATACATTATAATATCAAGTTATATGATAACATCTTAGGACATACCTACACGGTCATCTGATCCCAAACTAGGCAGAGCCTGTACTATGGCAACCAGACAACTGATAGACATACTTATAAAATATTATATTTTTAGATAAACATATTTTTGAAATAAAATGATAAATAAAAGTAATTTTAAACAGCTTTTACAAAAAATATACACATATTGGGCAGTAGAGACAAAGAAAAGTCTTAATTCTTAAAAATAAAATTACAATAGGTATTACAAATAGTGATATGTATAATTAATTGAAATTGTTATTAGCTATATCCTGAACTAGGTTAAACATAAACCTGTATCTCAAATAATAGACGAAAGGTAAACGGTTCTGCTAATTTATAGGTACCTATAGGGTATCCCACGGCCAAGGAATGGTAGATGTAGCTACATTTTATGGTATTCCTTCCATTTAAGATAATTACATTTTTGAAAGATAGAAAAATTTGAAGTCCAGACCCAGGAATCGAACCCGAGACTTCCGTAGCCAAACCGGGGTCGGAATCGAACCACCTATTTGGACTATGTGACCTCAAACTTTTCTATCCTTTGATGCTCGCGAGTTGGGATACTATGTTATCTATGATACTATGTTTTTCTAAAAAAAACGAACAAATTATTGACCCTTTGATGAAAAAATAAAGTCTGTATTTTTTATCGTAAAAATCCTGTACTGTTTATTTCTTCATAATTTGCGAGTTCAATTCCCATCTAGACAGACCATTATTTAAAAAAATCTTCGAATTATTTTTAAAATCAAAATGAAGTCCTCAGGAACAATATTATATTGTCTGCCTCGGTGGCGCAGTGGGAGTGTGTCCGACTGCTACGTGCCCGTGACTTGTATGTTTGTAAAGTTCCCCGCGACACAGGGCTTGTACACTACTGCGGGAATCGTCTTAAAAAAAAATGAACTTTACCAACGTCGTCCACAATCTCCCTTTACTACTTACCTACTTTATTTTTTACCAACAAGATACCCTTAGCACAAAAGTAGTTATCAAAACCCCATCGATCGTGCGCCTAGTCTGAGATGGCTCGACAAACCGTACGCGACCGAATAGTCAATAATTCGCTCCTGGTTATAAACGGGGGGGGGGGGGGGGGGGGTGTCGCGGTACGAGCGCTTACATCCCTCGCCCGTGCGCCCGCGCACCTGAACACCGAGTCGACGTACGTAGGTACTCACGTGAAACAGAAACCGCGAACGGTTCTAAACGGTTAATCTAACAGAAACCCTTAAAATAGGGTATTACACCCATTTTTTAAAGTGTCTCAATTAAATTCTATAGTGGTAATTAGCCACTAAATAAAAACCCAAAATTTTTATTCAATCGTTAAGTGTCATAAAATGCATTTAAATTTTACATTTTCAAATTTCCCGAAAACGCTGGACGCAGTGGACTTCATATTTCTCTGTGGTAATGACGTCAGTTGGCTGTGTAAACAAATGTGCTGACGTTTTGTATGCTAACTAAGCCGACCAGTTGACAGTTGTCACTTCTAAGTTTACACAGCAGTATGACGTAGTAACATGGCGGCTACTATTTCATGGTGTTATAAAACAGATTTAAAAAAACTGAAAATTTTGAATTTAATTTTAGAATTTATTAATTATTTTATGAACTAAAACTAACATTTTTGGGCTACTTTTTACCTAAACTATCTCAATACTATATTTATAGATTTTTTCTCATGTAGAGTAAAATACCCTATTCTGCTCTTTGATCAAAACCCAAATTATTTCGTTTCAGTTCGAGGCTTCGAGCAGGAATCGAAATTATAACGCTCTTCTCAAAATATATGGGCATTTTTTCAAACGGTTCACTCAAAATAACCATGTTTCCGAGCCCTGCCTTTAAGTACCGACGTGGGGCCTGTGAGGCTGTAACGGGTCTACAAGTTGTTCAATTTAGTTACCCCTTCTCGGAATAGTAAGGGAAGCTACACACATATTCGGGTCGGCACAAAGCCGGCCCGAAGCAACTACTAAACATGTTCAGCTCTATTATCAAGTGCCGTTTTGATAAGCCGCTTTTTAATCGAACCTTCATCTACATATACCGCCCGGCCTGAGCCGAATGAGGCCGGCCCGAACATGTGTGTAGTAACTCTAAGAAATTTCACACATCAATCACACAACGCTATCAGCAAGTCAATCACGTATACAAAGCAGTGCAGTTGCGGTTCAGTTGCGTCAAAACGGCCATTTTAGTATTCTTGTAAGTTTGGGTTCGATCTCAAATATGCTTGCATCAAGTATGCGTCTCGAAAGCGCAATAACGACGTTTAAGATCGATCCCAAAGTTACAAGAATATGGCCGTTTTAATCGAAACTTAACTGCAACTGTACTGAATTGGCCTCCAGGTAGCCGTGAACAGCAGTAAGTAGGCAAGCCTACCAAAACATATTCTCTATGTTAATGTAATGAATAAAAAATAGCACTAAACACTTTTCGATAGATAAGCTACCATAGCAGTGTTCAAGAATCACTACATAGTATAAAACAAAGTCGCTTTCTCTGTCCCTATATCCCTATGTATGCTTAAATCTTTAAAACTACACTTGATGCGGTTTTTTTTAATAGATAGAGTGAATGAAGAGGAAGGTTTATATGTATAATAACATCCATTAAATAGTGGAGAAATAAGGAGCGGAGCAGCAATAAGAAATGTTGCAAAAACGGGGAAAATTTACGCAGACGAAGTTGCGCGGGTCAGTTAGTTCATAATAAAATGTGATTAAAAAAAAACCAGCCAAGTGCGAGTCAGACTCGCGCTCGAAGGGTTCCGTTCCATCTTTTAACTAAAAATAAATATTTGTCTGTATGTCCTCTAAGCGTTTCTAAACCATTGATCTGATTGTGATGAAACTTTGGTAGGGTGTTCTAAAGGCACCCACGAGAGTTCCTGCACGGGCGGAGCCGCGGGCTACAGCTCTATAAGAATGGCAAAAAAATACTGTTTGTTTAATTTAATTTTTATTTTTTTATTTTTACTTAGTATTTATTGTTATAGTGGCAACAGAAATCATCATCTGTGAAAGCTTCAACCGTCTAACTATCACGGTTCATGAGATACAGCCTGGTGACAGACAGACAGACAGCCAGCAAAGTCTTAGTAATAGCGTCCCGTTTTACCCTTTGGGTACGGAACCCTAAAAATTGTCTGATCTGATTGTCAGTTGGGTGAAGGTCGATCTTCAGCGTCTCATAGACCATGGAAACAGAAGATAGGCTGTTGGTATACATAAACGCAAACGTACATACATACGTCGGCATTCGACCGAGATTTGTGTACTACATGACTATAATAGTGCGTGGGCCTGCTTTCGCGTTTACGTTTCCATTGAGGGACCACATGTCCAATTTGAGTTTTGAATCATCATCATCAGCCTATCGCAGTCCACTGCTGGACATAGGCCTCTCCAATTGCACGCCACTTTGTTCTATCCTCGGCTTCTCGCATCCAGCACCTGCCAGCCGTTTTGCGTAGATCATCACTCCACCTGGCCTGAGGGCGTCCTACACTACGTTTGCCAAGCCGCGGTCTCCACTCATGAACTCGTTTACCCCAACGGTTGTCGGTTCTTCGGCTAATATGGCCAGCCCACTGCCAGTTTTGAATGCGCCAACCTTTAGTAAAAAAACCGGGCAAGTCCATGTCAGACCACGCACAATGTGGGGTTCCGTAGTCCCCCATCCGAATAATGCGGCTTAAGAAGTGGGTTTTCTGTTGTTTTTGGTTCATACTACTAACAACGTTATTTAAGTATTTTTCAATGGAATCTGTACGAAAATTTGTTACTTCGGCCAACAAATTTGTAAAAGTAACCATTAAAAAGTTATACTTATTCTATAATTGTAAATTCTTTTTTTTTTTTTTTTTTTAAAAGACGACTCCCGCACTAGGGTACAAGCCCTGTGTCGCGGGGAACTTTACAAACATACAAGTCACGGACACAAAGTACACCCAGACTCGGGACAACAATTTGTGGATCACACAAAGTGGTGTCCCGTGTGGGAATCGAACCCACGACCTCTTGCGTAGCAGTCGGACACACTCCCACCGCGCCACAGAGGCAGTCAAAAAATTAATTTTACAAATCATTCATCTTATCAATTATACATTTTAGGTAAGTTATGTTACGAGATATGGGTGCCACTTGCCAGTCAGTCATGATTGAGGGACCACCTTTAAACTATTAAAACTTTTGGATAGTTACTTTTATAAATTAATGACTGTTTTATTATTATTGCTTTTACAATTGTTTTTAGAATTCCGTAGCCAAAATGGCAAAACGGAACCCTTATAGTTTTGCAATGTCCGTCCGTCCGCAGCTTAGCTCTGTTAGTGCTAGAAGGCTGTAATTTCGCATGGATACACACCCCCCCTCCCTGCCAGCTAAATGGTTTATGTTGGGTATGTGAGAAAATTCACGGTAGGAGTAGGTATATATAGTGAAATTAAAAGGAAAACTATCACAGCTAAGTACGCTTCACAACTTAATAAGTAACAGCAGACCAAGTGAGAAGTACTTAACTAAATTTTCGTACAGATTCCATTGAAAAATACATAAATAACGTTGATAGTAATATGAAACAAAAACAACAAAAAACCCACTTCTTAAGCCGAATTATATTCGGATGGGGCACTACGGAACCCCACATTATGCGTGGCCCGACATGCATTTGCCCGGTTTTTTTACTGAAGGTTGGCGCATAAAACTCAAATTCGACATGTGAACTGTTTTCGTTCGTTGTAGGGCTGGACATAAGTATTTCGTGATGTAAGTAGGTATATAAATCAAGGCCAGACTATCCCCTCAATCCAGGGTACGTAGTGTCTGACGCGTGTGTAGATGCCAGATCCCCCGCTGATGCCGCACTGACGCCCGTATGATGTCACACCCAAGATCGTATACACGCATCGTTCGTGCTCCGTGGATTGTAGAGGTCCACCGCTGTCACCCTGATGGAAATGTACCATTCATAAGTAAATTCAGCCTTATAATGTTTCCACCAAGGGGGGAGGGGTCAACACACCCCCCCCCATATCCTAAAAAGTTGCCTGTGTTAAGTCAATTTCTACTATGCGTTTCAAATGAGAAGATAATTGCAATCCCGACAACTTCACTCAGTATTTGTCAAAATTGTACCTCTAGCAACAAAAACTCCCAAGTCGGGTAAAGTACGTATGTGGTAATGGAACGGACGTAATATTTATTTTCTTTGAACTATGTACCTAACATTTTTCTTTAATAATATTCTTTATTATTTAAGAAATACCAAACAGAAGTAAGTAAATAGGCAAAATATAAGAACATTCAGTCAGATGTGTTATTTTTTTACTAAAATATTTCAATAATACTAAATAGTAAAATAACGTGCTTACTTAAGCACGTATAGTTCATTATAGTAGGTAGGTACTTTTGTGTAATACTAATGACACCTTTTTACGAATGATTTTATTGCTGACCTTACGATAAACAATGAAGTTGCAGTCTTAATGCGAATCAAAATGTCATCATGACAGTTATCAAGTCATTTGAAAACGCATAGTTTAAATACATTTTCTCGGCTTGAAGTTGTAATGGCAACTCAAACAGCTTTTGAAACAGAATACTGATTGATTGATTGACTAACCATGCAAGTATCTTTAGGTACAAATCTGTCTCCGTAACACATCTGCGTGGTGTGGTTGTACCCGTGCCTGAGATGCCTGTGTTCTGGGTAGCTCTGCGCGCATTCCTCCTCATTGAACCTGTCTAATGACACCTGGAAACAAGCTCTTGTGTTTATTAACCTGGATGATGTCCAGGGTACCCACGTCGAAGCCATAAAAGGGGCAGCTTTTAATCAACCCAAATTAAAAGTATTTTAATTTTCAAATGTTAAATATTTGCACGCCTTACATGGACGGAGACTATGCCATATAACACAAGTTTTTTTCAATATATGTAAAAACCACCATATTCTGGGAATAAATGCTTATGATTTCTGATATCTGTAGCCACAGACACTAGAGATTTCGTTTGAGTTCGTCTCTCCGTTTGTAGTTGAGGCAGACGACGACAATGTAGGCCTCCATAGGAATGGAATTGCTTGGAATTTCATCAGCATGGTTTTCGAAAAGGAGTCTTGATTGGTCTTGGCAGGAGGGGTCATGCCCACTCCAAAATATCTGGTGCCCTCGTCAGGGATCATGTTAAGTGATTGAAGTCATATTCCCTTATTTGTCACACTCAGAGATTATTCGGTCGCGTCTCCCCACTGAGGCTAACTTATTGGTACCTAGTGTTGGGCCCTCTGCTCCACTCTAAGGAAATAGCCCTATGTCCAATGACAATCTTGGAAAGAGACGAAATGCTCACCGCCTGCAGAACATCAGCCAACTCCTTCTTGTGTCCGAGTGCACCCCATCCGGTGGCATGGGCTGTTGTGTCAAATTCCTCGTCTGTGTGAAGACAAGCTGGACGCAATCTATCGCCGATCGTGACTCTAGAGTAAACAGGATTAGGTCACAGGATTAAATGGAATGATGGAATAAAACAGAAATGTAAAATACTTTAAGACGCATACTCTAAGACGTTTCTTTCTTAATTTCTCGACTCATACTCGACTTAGGTTTAAAGTAAATCCCGATGAGGTACCTTTAGGTTGACAATTGTTTCCTTATCTCAAATGAGAAAATGTTTTTTTTTTGTATGTTTGTTCACCGATTACGCAAAGACGGCTGGACCGATTTGAAAAATTGATTTTGGGTTTGAAAGGGTTTTTCCAAGTTGGTTCCATTGTTGTCAGATCACGATCTGATGATGGGATCCTGGAGAAATCGAGGGATCTCTTACAATATTAAAGGCACGTCTACAGTGATTTAGGTATATTTCATAGTGATTCGTGCATTTACTCTTAAAAATCACCAATTGGTGAAGTGGAACTGATGATGAAGACCACAAATGACGAGCAGACCTATTCAATATTTCACAGATTGCGATTCAGTTACTTTAATATGGCATTGAGTAGCACTTTATTCTCGTTATACTACTATTACACAATGTAATAGAGCTGATAGTGAACTCCTCTACAATTAACGGCCCTGCATCGGGGTAAGCAATGTTATGTAACAGGATTTCAGCAGTTGACATAAGTTTATTGTAACTTACTACAAACCAACCCACTAAAAAGTGAGAAATAAAAAACGTTTTTACAAAAAAATACTACCGACTTCTAAAATTTATATACAAGGCAAATAAAAACTACGGGTCTTACTCTCTCTCAGTCTCCAACAAGGCGATGTCGTGGTACTTGGAGGGTGCCTTGTACTGCGGGTGAGGGATGATCCTCTTCACATTGTAGCGCTCCCACGTGTCGGGGGGGTCGGAACGCTGCAGGATGCCCAGGGCCACGTACTTCACCGGACCTCTGAGATCAAACAAAGTAGAGAAAACATAATGACATAACAGTCAATATAGTGACTGACTGATTCGTCAACGCAACGCCTAAGCCACTGGGGTTACAAACGAGAAATTTTGGCCATTGATGCCTTTTATATTATATGCATCCACTAGAAAAGATTTTTGGGGAAATCGTCTTCTAAGGGGGTAAAATAGGGGTTTCAAGTTTATATGAACACACACACACAGAAGTTAGAACTGTGAAAATGTGTATTTGGCTTTGTGGATATAAATAAAATACACTCGTTTTAGTGTTTTCATCGTAAGCGAAAATCAACCCAAGGCGTGGGCAACAGCTGGTGGTTGTGATGCCAGGGTCTGTTTCGACTTCTTCTTTTTGGAAATTTAAAAGTATAATTTAGCTGAATCGAAATCCTCTCAGTCTTCGATACTCTAGCTTTAACTCCTTACCTAGGAGTTAAAGCTAAAGTATCGAAGACTAACCACCAATGAAATCAAAGTAAATACCTACTTACAAAGAAGGACTGGATATACAATGTGCTGCTGTGAGTATGAATCTTTCACTGATCAGCGATCCTCCGCACAGCCAGTCCGCTGAGTCCAAAGTCTCACCATACCCCAGGAGGGCCTGGAACAAAAGAGAACGATTTTCGGTCTAAAATATGAAGCGAAAAATTGTTTGTTAAGGAGGGAACTTCATCACCTTCGATCTGTGAACCACTACGACTGAAGTAGGTAGGTACCTTACTACTTATAAATTTAAATGTATGAAGGAAAAAACCGTCTCAGGTGGGACTTGTACCGGCCCTAAGCCGTTACCAACTCCAGCACCGAGACATGTCCACCAAAGTCGAATTTAGCCTCCACATGATACGGCTTTATGGCAATAGGGACGTCATCCACTGCGTTCCTGAGGAACTTGTAGGGCTCTGTGAGTTTCATTGCAGAAACTATTTAAACACCGTTAATTTAAAAAGTCAATGTGTTTCCCCAGGGTCATCACTGCCGAATAAATGGAACGTGAACAACATTTTCTTCTATAAAATCAATAAAATCTGTGCCATATTTTAGCTAGTTAATAATGAATCGCTGATTCATATCAACCCATAAGATGTTACACTGCTGGGCACGAGTTTTCCTAGTAGAACCTACTAATTATAGATCCTGGGGGTAACTGCCATAATCGCCACGCTTGGTGAGCGTGTTGGCGATCGCAGTATAGGTTAATTTCCATGCATCGCGGCCGATCGCGAACCGCGCGCGGCTTACGACGAGCGGATGACGCGCGCGGCCGACGGCCAACGTAGGTTGCGCGCGCACACTGACTATTGTCGCATCGGCCGCGCGCGTCAGCCACACGCGGCTTGTAAATATAGGCAAAATGTAATTTACTTATTGTTGGTTATCTAATTATTTAGCTTTGTATTATTCCTTCTGCAGAGGCATAGTTCTTCTTTCTGGTACTAGTTACATAATCTATTACGCGAGTCCAGTTCGGATTGGTGGATGTTACAATTCTTCAGCTTTTCTCTAACTGCTGTGCACTCCTGCTAACACGAGTTATCTTAAAAAAATTACCCCCCCGACGTTATTATAGTCCTTGCTACACAATAATAGACCACACTTCCACTTGATGACCGTCCAAATATCAAATCAAATGGAATTCTAATTCTTGTCGGCGGCAGTCTGTGCAGCGGACTAGGACTATTGAGGTCAGTGTTCTGAGATAGACATTTAGAGGGTTTTTGTTTTGGTTTTTAGTTTTTTCTTTCTTTTCTAAAGGTTCATGCGATAATAGTCAGAGTATGAGAATATAAATGGCAAGTTTCAGAGTTCTGCGACAGACGCGCGCGTCGGACGACTGACATAGACTGACATTGTCGCATCGGCCGCACGCGTCAGCCGTACGTCGTAAGCCGCGCGCGGCCGCAATGCTAGGAAATGAACCTTTAGGGAGGTTTTGGATTAGCGTTATATACGCGTGTTTACGCTTGTTTTTGTAAGCACATGCAGGCGCTTACAGGCGCGCCTGTTGCCACACGCGCAACTAGTACGAGCGTCGATGCGCTTAAAGCTCATATAAGCTTCTTGATACACCACTACCGGTTCGAGCGTCCGATTTATTGAAGTGCACGTGGTAGCGCGTATGCCGAAACGACCGTATATGCGCAGAAAAAAGCGCTAGTCTTAAACCGCCCTAAGAATACTTTACCATATGAGGGAACTCCTCTCTCACAGCGTTCCTTCCCCCGGCAGCGACGTACTCGTAATGTAGCGTTTTAGCAAGAATATCATAACATTTGTCTTCCGTATTCAGTATCTTTTGAAAATATGTCAGTTGTTGATACTTGCACGGGTAGCTGATTCTATGTATGTAGTTTGTACACTCTGAAAAAAAAGGAAAAAACATTTTTGACTGATCTGATGGTATAGTGGTTAGTGATCCAGACTGCTAAATCAGAGGTCGTGAATTCGATGTTCACCAAGGATAAATATTTGTGTGATGAGCACGATGATTTATTCTATTTATGTGTCATAGTATGTAATTAAAAATATACATTAAAGTATGCTTAATAGATGTCTCTCCCGATTTAAACAAATTAAAGCATTCCACAGACACATAATAAGCAATCATGTTCATCTCAGCATAGATTGTCTGTGTTCTAGGGGGAAACAAATTCACGATATTTGGCTCAGCAGCCCGACCAATTCCCTAGACAAGTGCTATAAACGTTACTCGAATAAAATGATAATCGAATAGATTCTATTCGATTACTATTTTATTCGATCAACTTTTATGGCAATTTTAATTTGAGATTCACGGTTTATTGAATATACCGTCGATGTGCGCGCTTAACCGTGGCACCGGTTTTACACCCGATACAATTTCATTCTATCCAATTATCGTTTTTTGCTTGTGTTGGGGCTTAGATCATATATATTAATAATAATAATATCTTGGGACAACTCACACAAAGCTATCTGATCCCAAACTAAGCAGAGCTTGTACTATGGAAACCAGGTAACCGATAAACATACTTATATATTTCTAAATACATACATATTAAAGATAAATAACACCCAGACACAGAATAAGCCATCGTGCTCATCACACAAAGTTTTATCCTGGGTGGGGATCGAACCCACGACCTCTTGCGTAGCAGTCGGATACACTCCCACTGCGCCACAGAGGCAGTCGATATAACTACTTACTGTCTTTAGCTTTGTTGTTGCCAGTTTTATTTAGAATTCCAAGCGCTGTATCGATTATCATCAGTCTGCAAATCAAATAGAGAAATGAATCATTTCAATTTTATACGTTCGTAAACTTTCGCGATTTGTACACATTATAACTTTGATTTGTGGTAGACGTTTCGACCGTATTGCAACGGCCGTGGTCACGGGTAGACCAGGTATACCAGTCTACCCGTGACCACGATCGTTGCAATACGGTCGAAACGTCGGGAAATAAACAAAGGTATTTAGCCTTAAAATAAAATATTTACGCGATTAAGACCCGTAGCTTATAAAATTCAATTTTCTTAAAACAAATCATATTTTTGAAGTTGTCATAATTACCTGGTGTCATTAACGAGGGTGCAATCAGTACAGCATATGATGGGAGTTTTGTCATCGTAGGAACAAGTCTGGAAATATGAAGTTTCTATGTGAAGCATTTTACTCTCTTTTGTGTCGCATTCGGGTAAAAAGTTATCTATAATGGGAAAGAGGTATCCTTCGTCCTTTCCGGGATACTATCATTCTTCTTGCCAAAGGACATTGGGCATTTACTATGGAAAAAAACCCCACGGGCGGCGGCGGACAAAGACGAAATATACACCATTTTTAAGTTTAAGACCTCTAGCTATGTTCACCATAACATTGTTGTGGTATATCTACCTATCGGATTTTTGAGTTAAGATGATTGTAAGAAGAATGTTTTTTTTTATTTTTAACCTGTATTACATAATATTAATATTTTAATCTGAAATTTTATTTATAAAATATTGTAATTTCGACTATTTAGAAGGGTTTATAAAATACCTATTTATTGGCAAATCACATGTAATTTAGACAAATTGAAAAGTGTAACAATGACCAGGTTAAACATTTTATAAAATCGATGCCTGAAATAAAAATTACATTTTTGGCTAAACCCTCGTATAAGTAAGTACTCACAGGAGGATAGTCCTTATTCTTTATATCCAAGATGGCACTGAGGCACTTGTGAACGTTCACACATTTTCCCTCAGCTTCTTTCCATGTGCAGGGAGATCCTGTACAACATAATGATTGGTAGTTTGTTATAAATGTATTAAACGAAACTACATCGATCTAACGCCATCTGTTATTTCAAAAGGTAACTCTAATGTTGTAGAACTTTCTAGAATTATATGAATTACTCGTAATATCTCTCGTGTAAAGCAACTTGAAATTTCAATAGGTTATATACCACCGTAACATTATATTACAATAAATAATATATTTTATACTTTTTACAACTTTACTTTCTCAAAATGATTTTGAATTTTCATTCGCAATTTAACATATTTTGAATATTAAAACTGAGAATGAGAGCTTAAGTCATCATTTTTAGGGTTCCGTAGCCAAAATGGCAAAACGGAACCCTTATAGTTTTGATCATGTCCGTCCATCTGTCAGTCTGTCAGCAGCTTTGCTCAAAGACTGTTAGTGCTAGAAGGCTGTAATTTTGCACGGATACACATATTACTTACGCCGATAAAGTGAAAGAATAAAATCTTGAAAAAAATTTTTTTGAGGATACTGTGGCAGGTGAATCGCAGACTCGATCCACCTCTCAAAAAGTTAAGTTTATGAGGCCCCGGCGTGTGGCAGGTGAGTCGAGGATTCGATCCACCTTTCACATGAAACCTCATTATTGTTAACTATTTGTCTACTGACATTCCAAAAGTTTGTTTTTTGAAAGCAGTAAAAAAGGAAATAAATAAACAATTGGAATTATTGAAGGAAGCGTCAAGGCGAACGGTCAATAAAGTCTTGGAATATGATTATTATCAATTTCTGTAATAAACTAACTCGAACTTGAGAAAAGAAGACTTTGATTCGTCACTCTCGTGGATAATAGATCCTGCTACGTCCCTCAACAGCAGCACCCAGTTGCCATAGTACCTACCTCCCCTGTATGTATGTGGGGGGGGGGGTGATTTTTTTTTCATTTACCCATAATGTAGGCTATCTTAAGATAGGTCTCTTAAAAACGTTTAGGGGTTATAAAGACCATTTATAGAACTTAAGATATATTATAGATTATATTATTTATAGAACCTACGGAACCCTACATTGTGCGTGGTCCGACATGCACTTGCCCGGTTTTTTTTAGTTTTTGATGTCGGTTTTTTTTTTTTTTTTTTTTTTTAATATTTAGTTAGGCATGTGTCCTACCGCCGGCGAGTAGCGACTAGCGAGCAACTATCAAACTATTTTCTCACTCAAGAAACGTACAGTAGATATAAATCCCATACAAACAAAAGATATACAGTATATAAAGCGACTTCTCGCCGGCACACTATGGTTTTAGACCCTAAAAATACGACATCCCCTGTTTATTGCATTATCAGATGCTGGAAAAATTATAAAATACACGAGTAGAGAGAGAGTTCAATTGGTTATTTGACTACTATAAAAATAAAATGTTTTATATTAACCATGTAAAAGTATGTCATAAAGTGGTCTGAAAAATATGATCATTCATTAGTTCAACGTGTTTATTAATTTTTAATCATAAAGATAATCACTAAAAATTTATGATTTGACCATAGAAAACGTGACGTCACATGCTAGCATTCTATACGTATTTGTACAGAGCGGATGGTTTTTGACGTTTCTTAAAAAGAGACTGATTTGGTTTTAGTCAAATACCCCCTATTGTGTCAGAAGGGAAAATATGTTTTTTTTTTATTGAAGTCTGATGGTTTCTCTGTGGAATCCTGCGAAACCATAAAAAGTTGAATATTAAAAAAGATATGCAACAATTAATTGTTGTAATAAATTGTTAAATCTATATAGCTATAATTTAAGGTACAACTTGCAATTTTATCTGCACTGAAATATAAGCTTCGCCGTTTTGTGGCGAAATTAAAATGTTTTAAGGCTTATAACTTTCAAAATTTTAATTTATTTTCAATTATCGCTTCCTACAAGCCTAGTTTATGATAAAACGAATTGATATTAATTTTAAGCTTTGACTTAAGGCCTTATACAGAGGAGTAATCACTTATTCGCGTAGGTGTGGTAGAATCGTCGACTAGGGTGCCCTTGAGGTAGAAATAAAATCCACCTTCGTTAAGAAAAACCGATAAAAAATTTAAATAATGTACATTCATTGAGGTTGAGACCAGGACTGCGCCATCCCTTTTAATTAAAAAACAAATATTGACTGCAAAGTGTGAAAGAGAGAAAAAACTCGTGCGGCCTTTGACAGGTATTGTCCACAAAGTAGCGTTGTCTCTTTCTAGGGTAGTCATTTTATTTAATACTAGCTGTCCCGCGCAACTTCGTATGCGTAAATTTTCCCCGTTTTTGCAACATTTCTAGTCGCTGCTCCGCTCCTGTTATTCGTAGCGCGATGTTATATAGCCTATAGCCTTCCTCGATAAATTTGCTATCTAACAAAAAAATAATTATTAAAAATTATTGGTCTAGTACTTTTTGAGTTTATTCGTTACATACAAAAATACAAATCTTTCCTCTTTATAATATTAGTGTAGTTAATAATATCTTGGGACAACTCACACAACGTAATTTGATTCCAAACTAAGCAGAGCTTGTACTATGGTAACCAGACAACTGATAAATATACTTATATCTTTCTAAATACACACATATTATAGATAAATAACACCCAGACACAGAATAAACCATTTAAAGGTAGAGTGGTTATTTTATTTTATTCATTAGCGCTACCTTTGTGAGTCTTTTTATATTTTTTGATAACACGGTTCAAAAGATAAGGGCACCAATTTAGGCAACTTTCGAAGCGATTATTTCCAAACATATTTACTAAATCAAAAAAGTTTATTAGAAACCTTATAATATTTTTGAAAGACCTGTCGAATTATGTGCCACACGTAGATGTTTTGTTAGTTTCTTTATAAAAACATATTTCGTTATCAAACTAAGTAGCGGCTACTACAAGACACCTTTTAACAAATTTAATCAATATTCATTGTGTAGTTTTAGAGTAAAATGCTTGTGACATCCAGACGAAAAGACAGACAGACAGGCATGACGAAACTATAAGGGTTCTGTTTTTGCCATTTTGGCTACGGAACCTTACAAATGTCGCATTTTGAGGTCTAAAAATATACTGTGCGGCAGTGTGAACAATCAGCGATCAACTAATAATATAAATGTATCCCTTTTATTTACACTGAATCTACATTTATTGTACGTTTCTTTAGTGATAAAATCGTTTATAGTTGCTCGATTTCTTGCTGATTGAGGTGCCTGAGTATCAGTACCGTAACCAGCCTTTTAAGCACCCGGTGCGAGCTTTTATTACTGCGACCTTGGTATTGGTCCTGATTGTCATTTCTGCGCCCCTCTAGGGTCTGCGCTTTGTGCCTGGGCACCACTGACACCCCCTAGTTACGGCACTGCTAAGTATTAGTTTATTTAGTGGGACTATAAAACACTTACTTACCTTCATTTAACTGCAGATAATTACTTTTACTGTAACACAAACACAACATAATCAAAATAATACGTAACATTTTGAATATTTACATAAATATAAATAAGTCACGATCGCTTTGAACTGTGTCTAAAGTCAGACTAAAGTTTATTAAAAAGTTTATTTTTAGACTTGTTGTGACCTTTGTTCACATTTAAGTAAATCTTTAAGTCAACGACCGTCGGTATTAAAATTTTTGCCCCTTTAGGAAGTGGTCATACCAGGCACGGAACCGAGGGGGGAGGGGGGTGAACAGAGGCATTGTATTATGTACTATGCGTTTCAAATGAGTTGATAACTGTCATGATGACATTTTGATTCGCATTACGACTGCAACTACATTGTACACGTAAGGTCAGCAATAAAATGATTCGTAAAAATGTGTCATTAATATTACACCGATGTACCTACCTACTCTAATGAACTATACATATGCACTGTATTTTACTATTTAATAATTTTGGTATGTTTTAGTTAAAACAAATTTCACGTCTGACTGAAAGACTTATATTTTGCCTATTTACTTATTTTAGTTTGGTGTTTATTTAATAACAAAGAATACTATTATTATTATATTAAAGAAAAATATTAGATACATAGTTCAAATCAAATAAATATTACGTCCGTTCCATTACCATACACATACGAACTTTATCCGACTTAGGAGTTTTTGTTGTTAGCGGTACAATTTTGACAAGTACAGAGTGAAGTTGTCGCGATCGCGATTATCTTCTCATTTGAAACGCATAGTAGTTGTTTGGTTGCCATAGTAAAAGCTTCGCTTAGTTTGGGATCAGATGATGTTGGGTGCAAGCGCGGATCCAGAACTTTGTTCTGGGGGGAGGGGGGGAGGGGGGGAGGGGGGGGGCAAATTGTGTCAACTGGCGAAGTGTAAGTCACCAGCCACTGGGGCAATTGCCGGTAAAAATACACTGGCCAGCCAATTGCCACTTCAGCGTGCTGTGCCGTCAATGGGCTATCGCTCCAATCAATTCAAATGAATCTATGCTAATATTATAAAGCTGAAGAATTTGTTTGCTTGTTTGGTTGAACGCGATAATCTCAGGAACTTCTGGTTTGAATTTAAAAAATATTTTAGTGTTGGATAGCCCATTTATCGAGGAAGGCTATAGGCTATATAACATCACGCTACTACCAATAGGAGCGGAGCATCACTGAAAAATGTTGCAAAAACGGGCAAAAATTGACAAAGTCAAAATATTACTGACAGAGTTTACAGATTTTGTGTAAGCATCATACGTACCTTGCCTGAGCAATGTACACGCAGTGCCGGCCTGATGCCTCAAGATATCAAATTTTGGCCCCAATATTGGTCAAGTGTGGTGCTTCTTGGGAGTAAATGCACGAATTACAACACATACCCCAATTGTGTGCCTTTAATATTTGAAGAGTTCACTCGATTTCTCCTAAATCTAATTGTAATCAAGTTGGGATTTGATGATAGGCATCAAATCCCAACTTGATTACAATTAGACCAATCTGGAAGTTATACCCTTTTAACCACTTAAAGTTTTTTCAAATCGGTCTAACCGTCTTCGAGTAATCATGTAACAAAAATACTTATTATTGAGTACTTAGTTCCGCTGGACATCTATGGTCTTTATCAGCAGTTCCATTTCACTAAATGGTGGTTTTTGAGAGTAAATGCTTGAATTACAACAATATAAACCCAAATTAGGTGTGCCTATAATATTTTAAGAATTCTCTCAATTTCTCCAAGATCCCATCATCGGATCCTAACTTTGACGAAAATGGGACCAATCTGGAAGTATACCCTTATAAACGCAAAATTCGACGAAAATGAGATGTTGTTTCTCACGGATAATAAAAATCTACTTTAGCGACAAATTTTTTACGAAGTTATGAAAGAGGTAGATACAGTTACAGTTACTTGATATAAAATATGGCGTTTTAACGCCACATTCTGCATTCAATTGTCGTTTTTATATCGAGAGTCAAGGTCACCTCTTAGTGATGATTTTCTAATTTTAGAGAACAAGATATTATTATGAATATGTTACGTAGGGAACTCGATCAGTTTTGAGACAAGAAAAACTATACGAGATATTAACAATTTTTATTTTACATTTTTCAAAATATTCTCCTTCATTCTCTGCAAAGTTCTTTCGTTGTTCTCTGCTATGCAAAAATCCATTCGCCTACACCAACTATTAAAACGCTTTATAAATACAATAATTGCATTTGAAAGAAACATTTGAAGTTAAGACCCAGGAATCGTATTTATAAGGTAATTGGCATGAAATGCCTATAAAATTACTATAATATTATATATATTCCAATACTGATAGTACAAAGTTATTTAGTGTTATGAAAGGAACCCATGAGCTGATGATTATTAGTATATTAAAAATCACCCTGTATAAAAGATTATTTATGGTATAGTGCAAAGCTCGGACACCTCAACAAGATTTTTACTTCAAGAAGTATATATATATGTGTTGAAAACCTGCGAAATTATAAGCCATTCAAGTTGCCTTGTGTTCTTCGCGCTATGGTGCTCATTGCGTAGTAGTACGTAAACTTAATTCAATTTTGATTTATTTTTATTGTTATGATTATTATTTCTATTTGTGTTTATTGTTAATTTTTTTTTTTTTTTTTTTTAATAATAATATAATTTTATTCCTCTCAGAAAGGTACATGTTTTATTACATAAAATAATTTACAATTTATTAGCATAAAACCTTTATGAGAGCTGGAGTCCGTAGTAGGTTCGAAACCTGTATGACAGATCTCCAGGCTCCCTTCTTTACAATCGTGAAAGGTAAGTTAAGGGTATTCATAAATGTACATAAGAGTGTATTCGAGAGAGAGAAAAGAACTGAAAGTAAGTGTTATGAAGATGTGCGTGTGTGTGATTGTGTGTATGTGTATGTGTGTATGTGTATGTGTGTAAGTGTGTGAGTGTGTGTATGTGTATGTGTGTAAGTGTGTGTATGCGTGCATAAGGGATTATGGGATTATGGGTTGTCCGAGATATTTATTATTCAATAAATGACTTGACATAATCCACGGTTATTATTGAAAAGAAAAAGTGATGATTACATTTCACACAAATTTAATTAATTGAAAAATATAACATGGTCCAATAACTACCTCATTGGATTGTGTTACTGATTCTGAGCAAACTAGAAAGAAAGAAAGAAAGAAAAATCGTTTATTATTACTACTTTCAGGTTTGCACTATATCAAGAATAACGTTTTATATATCTACTAGCTGTGCCCGCGACTTCGTTCGCGTGAAAGTCGGGTTTAAATTAAGGTAGTTTATGTTACGAAATAACTTCTGTGTAAATATGTTGGAAACAGTCCTGTCGGGTGAGCCGCAATATGATTCAGCAGAGAAGAATCGTCTTAAACTCATCTATTAATAGCTTCAACATCCAAAAGCTTTGGGAAAATAAATACCAAATACAGACTCTATGTATTCGTTAATTGTGTTTTTTGTTATTAATTTGTGTTTGTTTTCTTTTGGTCTATTGTTATTTTTATTATTTTACTGTTTTATTTATTGTTTTTTTTTATCTTCTGCATGACTTTTCCTGTTAAATTATAATAATGTCAATACATGTTTCATCTGTGTACTAAATAAAAATTGTTCTGTACTATTCTTTTAGATAGTTAATTTGGTGTGCGGCTTAAGAAGTGGGTTTTCTGTTGTTTTTGTTTCATTCTTTCAACGTTATACCTACTTATTATCTAATAAAAATTATTAGGTAATAAGTAGGCATTACGTAGAATAGAATTTGTACGAAAATTTTGTTACTTCCCATGTGATCGTAAACTTGTAAAGCCTAAGTACTTAAATGTGATCATTTTCCTTATAATTTTAGTATTTATATCAACTACCCAACATGAACCATTTAGCTGGCAGGGGGACACTTGACTCTAAAAATGTTCACTATAAAGCCTAATATTACACAAAGAAATCCTTAAATCTAAAAATAGTCTTCACAAAACCTTAACGCTTTTTAAAAGACCTATCTAATAATACCCCACACGATGGGGTAGGTGAGAAAAAAATAACATCCCCACTTTACATATAAGAGAGGTGGTACCGTTAAAAAATAATGATTTTCTTTCATTTTTAGCGGCTTAAGTAATTTATTCATCCAAAGTTGCAACCTTCTAGCACTAATAGTCTCTGAGCTAAGCTGCGGACGGACGGACATAAGGGAACTATAAGGGCTCCGTTTTACCATTTTGGCTATAATGGGGTGTATTTCATATAGTGTTACAACGCAATACTTAAAAGATGTTTTTTTCAGGATTTTCCTTTGTCTGCAAAGATTTACAACTGAAATGCATATAAAACTACTGTAACACTTTAGTAAACAAACACAGAGCGTGTCATGTGTGTCATGCCCGCGAAAATGTCAGATATCTCCAAAGGCACATACTAATCTATGGGTAGCCTTCAAATAAGTTACCATTAGCGGCGATGACGACAGTCAATGGTTTTTTAAAAATTAATTTACACTCTGTGGAGTGTTTTTATATGTTGTCTTACATTACAATGATGCAAGTAAGAAAAAAAAGACATGCACCCCCAGGCTCATGAATTTTCAAGCCTTCGCCATACATTTGGTCCGCGTTGACAGACAATGACCAACCACTCCCCTCCTCCCGTCGCCCGAACTACTCACACTTGGCTGATGTTGAATCATTCATTATCGTTGAATTGATGAACACGTAATCTCCAACTATAACCCCAAAACATGATCCTCGATGCACCTGTGTGATGCGTGGTCAAACAAACGGACAGACGGACAAACATTTCTAAAAATGATAGCAATTTTAATTTTAAAACTTCTTTTACTAAGTATAGAACATTATTGAATACAACGCCATCTACTTTCAAAACCAGTGAAGTTTCTTCTTAAGGAATTATTTGATCACGGTGAACAATTTGATTTCATAGATGGCGCTGCATGTTTTTTTTTTACGTGTGTAATGTCTTTTTTTAGCAATGAACACATCAATTCTGGAAAATGTCGAATACTTTTTAATTGTAATGTAATATTGTTTTTCATTTCTACTACGATTAATTCATTACTCTCAGCAGTGCATGCAATACCTATAAATATTTTACCTAGGTGTATATTTAACTTGATTTTTAATATGAAAAATAATAACCAAAGTAAATAAGTTACCTACGGTCGAAAAAATAACTAAAACATTGAGAAAAATATTAAAAAAGGATAAAGATTATTTTAAAAAATACAAAAAGCACATAATCAGATATCAGATTCGAGCCTGGGACTTCGTCGTCAAAGTCCGCTAGCATAGCTTCGAGGCTATACGGTTCGCTACATACCACGTCAAAATAACTGTTCTTATGAAATTTAAAAATATTGTGTTTAGCTCCTTATAGTTTTAGCGTGAAGTTATATATGCCATGGGTTAGAATTATAGATAATGTCTAATTGTGGAAAATTTTGTGATAAACCATTATGGTGCGACAAAAAATACGTTGCTACTCGTTCCCCATAGACGTTAGCGTAATGATTCATAGTGTAAATAATGTCCTATAGTATTTACTATAAAACTGCAAATTTTCATAAAGATCCGTCAAGTTGCTACTGTTTTATAACGAAAAATAGCTACAGACATTATCCCTTACTGCTTAGCTCCTATGGGAAAAAGCGTGATAATTTATAGCCTAAATGTTAATCTGGATCTATTAGATTGCACGTGCAAAATTTCAACCGAATCTGTCTGGTAGTTTTTGCGTGATGCGTGTTCAAACAAACAGACAGACAGACAGACAGACAGACAGACAGACATTTCTAAAAATGCAGCAAAGTGTTTAAATACTCTTTTCGAACATTTCCTCATATTTTTTTTCACTAAGTTCGGCCATGTACAGACACGTGAAATTTACAATTTTATTATATGTAAGTATAAGTATAGATTAATAATAAATACCTAAGTATACATACTTCTTGTGTGTAACGTAACTCTAGGTAGCAGTATTAGACTTAAATTGAAACACAGTATCTTATTACAAAAAGATATAATTTAAAAAAATAATGGACGTACCTATGGCTATTTGGGGGTTGAAATCCCCCGAAATTGCAAAAAGGTAGGGCCTCCCTTTTTACAATTTGGGGGTATTACAAGGGGGGAGTTATTAAACATCGCCTACTATTCCTCCCCCCTCCCAGAAAAAGGGTCCAGGGTACGCTCATGTTACAAACACCGAGAGTATCTACAGAGGGTAAGTTTCATGCTGGATCCTCACGCTTGCCAAACCTCCTCAAGCTACGACATTAGAGTTTTTTTATTAAAAGACGTCTCCCGCAGTAGGTACAAGCCCTGTGTCGCGGAGAACTTAACAAACATACAAGTCACGGACACAAAGTACACTCAGACTCGGAACAACAATTTGTTGATCACACAAAGTGGTGTCCCGTGTGGGAATCGAACCCACGACCTCTTGCGTAGCAGTCGGACACACTCCCACCGCGCCACAGATGCAGTTGCAAGCGCTTGCCGCCGACCAGACGGGTTGGTGTCAAAGAGAATTAGCAGCAAACATTTGTTTCTTTGTAAAGGTTTGGAGTTTGTGACAAGTAGCAAACGTGTGGATCCGGCATCATAAGGTAAGTGCATCTAATAAGAGCCGGGTTTTTGGAAATATTGTAGGTAAATCTATTCTGGAAACAGTTTTATGTAGTAAGTTAACATGAGCAAATAAACTGTTTTTATTTGAAGCGAAAATATTGTGCAAAAATAATGTAATAATGACCGGTTACCCACAAAAAAAGTTTTTTAAAAGCTTGTCGATGGTACTCATTGGGCACCAGGGCTCTAAATATGGTCCATATTTGAACGGAGTGTTTTAATGCATTTGATGCCAAAAAAATGTATGTATCTTAGTAGCGCTAAACTATTATTACGTTAGTGATTTTTGAATAAATAAACTGAATCTTAATACTACTCGAGTCGTAGTCCTTATAAAGTCGTAGAATATAAATACTCTGCATAATTAATTTGTTTTCTAGTTATAAATCAAACTGTGGTTCTAAGATGATTTTTATTGACTCTAATAAATGTAAATCACAAAATGTAACTAATCAGTCATTCATTCAGTCTTAGTCCTTGAACCTTATTAGGCATTCCACTTTTCAATAGTCTCTAGACCACCTTATCAAGTACATAGGTTTTTGGAGGAGCAGATTCATAAAAAGTATTCTATGGATCTCTTTTAGACCATTCTGAGCCACGTTTTCTACTTTGCGATAAATGAAAACGTTGAAAGACATGCTTATTTACATTATCAAAATCGTCTAATTCAATTCGACCATGCCTTTAAAATTTCGTGTACCTAATCAGGTCTAGCAGTGAACCTTTTTACGCATTTAGGTATGTCCTAAGAAAACTTAACAATTATGTTAAAATACAGTATTAAGCGAAAACAATTCGCGTTCCACCATTCCATTGAGGGATCACATGTATATTTTGAGTTTAAAATGCGCCAAACTTTATTAAAAGTTCTCTAACAATTGTTAATTCTGCCAGCAAATTTGTAAAAGTAACCATTCCAAAGTTATAATTGTAAATTAGTTTTACAAATCTTTTACTGAAAGTCATTCATAACAGTTGTAAATTTTAAGTTAGTTAAGTTATGAGATAAGGGTGCCACTTGCCAGTCAGCCATGATTGAGGGACCACCTTTAATCGATTATAACTTTTGAATGGTTACTTTTACAAATTCATCATCATCATCAGCCTAACGCAGTCCACTGCAGGACATAGGCCTCTCCAATTGCACGCCACTTTGTTCTATCTTCGGCTTCTCGCATCCAGCTCCTGCCAGCCGTTTTGAAACTTTTACAAATTAATGGCTGAATTTACAAATGTTTGAGAACTTTTACTTAAGGTTGGCGCATTCGAAATTCAAAATAGACATGCGGTCCCTCAATGGGAACGCGAACTATTTTCGTTCGTTGTGGGGAATTGGCTTTCTGAACATGTGTATTTCGTGATTTAAGTGTATAAATCAAGGCCAGACTATCCCCTCAATCCAGGATACGTAGTGTCTGACGCGTGTGTAGATGCCAGATCCCCCGCTGATGCCGCACTGACGCCCGTATGATGTGACACCCAAGATTGTATACACGCATCGTTCGTGCTCCGTGGATTGTAGAGGTCCACCGCTGTCACCCTGATGGAAATGTACCATTCATAAGTAAATTCAGCCTTGTAATGTTTCCATCCAGGAGGAGGGGTCAACTCCCCCCCCCCCTCCAAATCCTAAAATGTTGCCTGTGTTAAGGGTATATTACGCGAAACAGGGTTCGGTTCTCTCAAAAATTTATATAGAAAACCTGAATATTAGAACACGAAAAAAATTGTGTCACTAGTCAAAGAGTTTTCCTAGTAGATAAAATAAAGAAATTTAAGGATATGTCCAAATATGATCCCGCAAATAAATCTTGAAGTTGCGGAAAAATGCAAAAACGAACATTTTCGTATTGTCATAATCATGGCGTTCGTAATCTAACATTTGTACGAACGGATATTCTACTTTATTTTGACCTGCGCTCCTGCGCACTATGAAGTAATGTTTGTATGCGGAAGAGCGAGGCCGGCGATCGTGTCGATGTGTACGTAGCGCTAAATAAATAATTCTCTCAGTGTAATGCCCCCTTAAGTCAATTTCTATAAATGCATTTTCTCAGCTTCAATTTGTAAAGGCAACTCAAACAGCTTGTGGAAACAGAATACTGATTGATTGATTGACTCACCATGCAAGTATCTTTAGGTATAAATCTGTCTCCGTAACACATCTGCGTGGTGTGGTTGTACCCGTGCCTGAGATGCCTGTGTTCTGGGTAGCTCTGCGCGCATTCCTCCTCATTGAACCTGTCTAATGATACCTGGAAACAAGCTCTTGTGTTTATTAACCTGGATGATGTCCAGGGTACCCACGTCGAAGCCATAAAAGGGGCAGCTTAGCATTAATCAACCCAAATCAAAAGTATTTCAATTTCCAAATGTTAAATATTTGCACTATATCACAAGTTTTTCTCAATATATGTAAAAACCGCCATATTCTGAGAATAAATGCTTATGATTTCTGATTCTTAAGGGGGCGCATCACCATCTTTCGCTCCAAGCCAACCTCACCTGCACGCGGTACATCCTGCTGTACAACGAACGAGGCTCTGGCGACAGGCTGGTGGCGGTATAACCATCCCAATTTAAGGCGTAGCTAAAGTAACAGGTCAGTGACGGGCAGCAGCGTCACTGATGCGAGAGCTACGCCCTGCGATCGCCAACCCGCCTGCCCAGCGTGGCGATTATGGGCATTACCCCCATATGCACCAAGCAAAAAAGCCACGGCCCCCAGTTCCCGGCAGTCACGCTATTCCTGGACATGGTGGCGTCCACGGTAACGGCGTGGCGGGGGGTGCTAAAAATCTCCGGGCTATGGAAGGCCACCACAACCGACTGACCCTGGCGACGTATAACGGACGCACGCCACGGCTAGACTCGCATCTGGCACAACTTGAGGTGGAACTTGGGAAGATTGTGTGGCATATCCTCGGGTTAAGTGAAGTCCGAAGAGAGGGAGAGGACACCATAACCCTCGAGTCAAGCCACCTTATGTACTTCCGCGAGGGAGACCAACAATCCCAAGGTGGTGTTGGGTTTCTGGTAAATAAGTCCCTCTCTGACAACGTTGTGGAAATGTCTAGCGTGTCGAACAGGGTAGCGTACCTCATTATAAAGCTCACCGAGAGGTGGGCCTCAAGGTGGTGCAAGTGTACGCACCGACCTCGGCACATCCAGACGACGAAGTGGAGGATATGTTCGATGACATATCGAGGGCCCTCCACTCCACTACTAAGACCCACTACAACGTTGTTATGGGGGACTTCAACGCTAAAGTGGGAGTACAAAATTGCAGCGAATTGGTAGTAGGATCCCATGGATTTGGAAGCAGAAATCATTGGGGGCAAATGCTAGTCAACTCCTTTTTCAAGACACGGCCCCAAAGGAAGTGGACGTGGCAAAGCCCCGACACTATGACAAAAAACTAAATTGACTTCATCATGACGGACAAAAAGCACATATTCAGAGACTCTCTGAATATCGACTTCAGGGCGGAACGTGCCCGTCTGATGAGGTCCAGGCTTCGACCTACTTTGCTCCAAACCATGATAGGATCCGAAGCGTTCCAGTCGAACCTGAAAACCAAACTACAAAGGGATAGTAAATGGATAGATGTTATATGCATAACGGAACACTTTATGATACCTGAACAATAGGAACTAGTAACTATACCTAACTACAGTATTGCAGCTGTTTTTTTTAGAGATTGTAAGAGAGGAGGCGCGTGTATTTTGACAAAACTTGGTCATCAGTACAGAGTATTAAACATAAATAATTATTGTATAAAAAATATTATAGAATGTTGTGCTATAGAAATGATAGAGCATAGAATTATTATTTTGTGTGTATACAGAGTTCCGAATACTGACTTGGACATATTTTTTGAAAAGTTAAATCTTGTTCTTTTTCTTTTTTGTATAAAGCTTGATAGAAAGGTTAATATTGTATGCGGTGACTACAATATTAATATTTTAAAACGAAATAGACAAACTTTAGACTTTGAATACAACCTATTAAACTATAACCTTAAGCTACAATTTACTCAACCAACTAGGCTAAGTAGTGGAACGTGCTTAGATAATTTTGCGCACAATATCAAAGGTTGCAAAGGAGAAATAATCGAGTTGGGTTTATCAGACCATACTGCGCAACTGCTAAAATGTCCAGTTAAAAAAACGTGCGCATTAAAAACTCGGCGTATTAGACGACGCGATTACTGCCAAGAAAATACGGCAAAATTTATAAATTGTATAAAGAACCTTACATTCTCTGATAGTTACATTACTTCAGATCCCAATGACGCTTTTGATTGTTTTCTGGATCTGTTTCTATGTTTTTATAATCTTTGTTTCCCTTTTAAAATTATTAATAAAACACTAATAAAAAAGACAAAATGGATCTCATCTGGCATAAGGAAATATAGTAAAAAGAAAAGAAACCTACTATGGAAATTTAGACTAAATCCTACCGCAAAAAATAAAAGCACACTGCGAAAATACTCATACAGGCTACGAAAAATATTAGTCTTAACCCAAAAGTCTCAGAACAACTACTTTATTAGTACATCACAGAACAAATCGAAGGCTGCGTGGTCAATAATTGATAAGTCCAAAACCAGTTTCCCAAAAGAACCAATAACAAATATCATCACTGACACCAAAAACGTGACGGACCCTACTGAAATAGCCAACTCTTTTAATGACTATTACATTGACCAAGTATGTAGACCAATAAATAGCATGCCGAAAGCCGCTTCCTCCATACCAAACTCCCCTACAACTCTATTTATGGAAGCTACAATACCACAAGACATAGTAAACCATATCAGAACCCTTAAGAACACGAATAGCGTTGGTTATAATGGTGTATGTACTGAAATAATCAAAGAAGTCTCTGTTGGCCGGTCGACGTTGTTAAGAACGGACGTGTCTGTTGTGATTTTGGAATTCTTGCTAAGAATTTGTGAACTCTAAATTGTGATTGGTGAACAGTGAAATTTTGGAATCCTTGTCGCACTTAAGGGGTTCTAATCGTAAAACTCCACCCAGTGGGTGGGGTTTGAGAGGGACAAATATATTTGAAAAAGTGTCGTGGCTGAGAATCGAACTCGAACCAACGTGAGTGGGGGTAGCGCGCTTATCCATCGCGCCACACAAGCACGAGCCGACCGAGTGGAATCGTCAACTACGAGCGACCGGTTGACGTCACAACGAAGCGAAAGGAACGGGTGACAAGTATATCACACCTTAATGCGCATGTCTTAAGGTGCAGTTTACCTTGCGTAAGTACGGGTAACTCCGCAACTATGTCAGACACCGAGAACGTCACCTATAGGAATGGAAAGGGGCCAATAATCTCGCAGGGTGGTAATCAATTAGGAATGTCTGAGGATAAATTGAGGGATATTATTCGCCAAGAAGTTAACGCTGCGGTTGAAAAGTCAATGGAAACATTGATTATGGGGATGTTGAATAACATCAAGAAGACAATAGACGACTTACATGTAACAGTAAAGGAGTGTACTAAGGAAAACATATTGCTCTCGGCAAAATTATCAAAAATTGAGAATACCTTGAGCGCGGTACACAAAGGGGAAGAGTACGCTAACGAGCGCAGAGAAGCGAATCAAGTCGACCGACTTCAACCTAGAGCTGAGGCTAGTATGATACAAATGCCAGGTCCTGTAAACGTTGCAAAAACTAATTCACGCTCGCAAACCATCAACCAGGTCCGTAGCAGCGGAGTGAAGGACAAGAGTCATACGGAACCGAACCTCGTTAGTAGTTGCGATACTCAAACAAGTGGAGCCAAAGAAGCTTTAGAATGGCGTACAGTAACTAGGAAAAGAGAGAGGAAAAGTAACAGAACAGTGGTTATGAAAGGAAAGAGTATGCAATTTAAAAGTCTACAGGCAATAGAAAAAAATAAATTCTTACACGTATGGTCGTTACACACCGACACGTCTATAGAAACCATATTGGCACATGTAGAAGATATTTGTGGCGAACGTGGTATTTTCAAAGTGGACAAAATAATACCTAGGTCGGAGCGTGGCTACTCATCATTTAAAATTCGAGTCCCAGAGACCCAACATGAGAAAATTGCTAAAGCTGAAGTATGGCCGGTAAACACGCGTCTTAGTGAATGGAAGTTTTTTCGGCAGCCCCGCGAAATCAACAAAAGTGAAGAAAGAGTATAGATCATTTGATCTGTACTATCAAAACGTGAGAGGATTGCGTACTAAATTAAAGACATTCTATACTAGTATATTAACATCCAGAGCGCATTTATTTGCATTTACCGAAACTGGATTAAATAGATCTATACACGATGGAGAACTCGTGCCGAGCGGCTACACAATATTACGATGCGATCGCGAAGATGGACGTAAACACGGAGGGGTATTGCTAGCTGCCGCGCTAGATAGTAACCTTGAATTACGCCAAGTTGCGGTAGCGAATAACGTTAATTTGGACAATCACTTATTCGAAATTGTCTGCGCGACTGTGTACCGTGGACATAAATTTTTGTTTTTGTGTTGTGTGGTGTACATCCCACCCCAAACTGTTGAACGTGAGTATATGTACATGTTTCACTTATTGGAACAATTGTTTGAACAATATGGAGAAATAATTTTGATTGGCGACTTGAATATGCATTCAACTAGCCAGGACATACAATGCTACTACGAATATTTTGTTACTTACAATGGGTTCCGTGAATGTAATAGTATTCCGAACTGTAACAATCGTATGCTGGATGTAGTGTTAACAACCTTGCCAGAGGGTGAGGTCGCTGTTAATGAGGAACATGAGTATATATGCGCTATAGACAGTCATCACCCGCCGCTGCGCGTGAGCATCTGCGGCGCTCGCGCACCCGTCGTGACGCCTGTCGCATCCCCTGCCCCTTCCGCGTCCCCTCACTCACCCGCGGACGCCCATCCGCGTTGGAACTTCGCTAAGGCTAATTTCTATACTATGTATGACGCACTAGCGTGCGCGGATTGGAGCGATTTGTATAAATCGGGTAATCTGGACGAAGCGTACAATATTTTTTATTATACACTTAATAGAATTCTAGATGATAGCACTCCCAGAAAAATGCCTAAAGCTAACTACTCCCGGTACAATTACCCGGAGTGGTATACGGCTGACTTAATAGGCGACATAAGACAGAAAGCGTTCCATCATAAACACTTTAAAGTAAGTGGGTCTGAATACGACTTCGATATATTTTCGTATTACCGATCGTTGGTCAAACAAAAAAATCGCAACGCATATGAAATCTATCGGGGTCGTATGGAGGCTCAGTTTGCTGTGGATCCTAGATCGTTTTGGGGTTTTATAGGTCAAAAGTGTTTCAAGAGAAGTAAAGTTAATCTCGTCAAAAATGGAAACCCATTACCAGCGAACGAATGTGCCCAAGAATTTGCGGATTATTTTTTCTCGGTTTACGGTATCCATGCGCCGACTTTAGATACAAGCCGCAGCGCAACTGGCACCGGAACGCGGTTCACGCATACACGTCAGCCAGTTAACATTAAGGGATGTGCGTGACGCGCTTGCTCGCCTCAAACCCAAGAGTTCTGTCGGTCCTGACGGTATACCACCTTACGTGATAAAGGACTGTAGAATGGTGTTGGCAGAACCGCTTCAGTACTTATTTAACCTAAGCTTAAAAGAACGTTTGTATCCCCACGGCTGGAAACTAACTAGGGTAACCCCTGTTCCTAAGGGTAGTCCGAGTTCAGACATTAGTGGTTACAGGCCTGTGGCGGTGTTGTCGGCTCTAGCGAAGGTTTTTGAGATGTCTCTGTGCTCTATTATTAGTACCCAAGTGAGCGCACAATTAAGCGACGCCCAACACGGTTTTCGAGCCGGTCGCAGTTGTACTTCGAATCTTATGAGTTTCATGAGCTCAGTAACTCCAATCCTCGACTCTGAAGCTGGAGCGCAGCTGGATGTCGCGTATTTTGACTTTAAAAAAGCCTTCGATAGTGTCGACAATGATACGCTGTTAAGGAAGTTTGCAATGGTTGGGTTCACCCCATACCTACTTCAGTTTTTTGCGGACTACCTGAGGAATCGTCAGCAGTACGTGGAATATGGGGTATTCTCTCGTTTGCCATAAATTAATTTGCACTAATATTGTTTGCCATAATCGTCCCCGATCATAATATTTACTTGCACTATTATACTAATACACATTTATACTAATAACGTTTGCCTTAACAACTCAACAGTAATAACTTTTATTTGCCATAAAATGACTTTCCATAGCAACATATATCATAATAATTAGTTTCCATAAGTAACACGTCTCATAATCGACTCTTGACATAATCAAAATTTGATATAATTATGAAAATAATACATAATATTGTTAGGTCGAAATTAATTATCTTTAACACCCCGACTCAGAGCAATCCGACTCGGATAGGTTAGGTTAGAAGACTAAGGCGGGAGCGAAGCGAAGCGGAGCTCCCGCCTTAGTCTTCGTGTTAGGTTTTTTTTTTAAACCACCCAAAAGCCAACTTTCACTCATCTCGACAGTACTAATAGTGAATTGATCACTAATGTTAATAACTGACGACTAATGGATTGTCTATTTATGTCAGACTTATTTTGTTTTACCCTCATTATATAACTTTAACTGTGAATATGTTAATAGCAAAAAATATATTAACTTACTCATTAACATAAAAATTGCAGGCGCTTATACTATATTATCTTTATTTATATTATGGTAAATAAAAGTTATGGAAAATGGTATTATTGAAAACGAAAATTATAGCAAATACATTTATGGATTTAAATTATTATGACACTTGATCGATTATGACCAATGGAATTAGTGAAAGTCATTTTATGTCATTTCACGATTATGGCAACTGAAGCGTTATTTCTAATGCAATTATGGCAAATACCGGTATGGCATGTGAAATTATGGCATTTTAAATTATGACAAACATTAGTAAACCGGAATATGGTGGATATATGTCGAGCCCATATCCCACTCTCACAGGCGTGAGTCAAGGAAGTAATTTAGGGCCACTTGAGTTTATCATCATGATAAACGATTTGCCTGAAGTGGTCAACCATGCTGAGTGCCTACTGTTTGCTGATGACTTAAAGTTATTCCTCCAAGTCTCTAACATGGAGGACTGCAAACGACTTCAACAGGATATAAGCCGGGTAGCAGAGTGGAGTCTTGCAAACAAACTCCATTTTAATGTATCGAAGTGTAACGTAATGTCTTTTACCCGTTCGGTAGCACCATTGCACTTCGATTATTACTTGGAGGGGGAAGTCATTCCGCGAGTCACCCAAGTTCGTGATCTGGGGATATTGTTCTCGGCCGATTTATTGTTCCGACAACATATTATTAATATCTGCACAGTGGCTTTTAGGAATCTCGGGTTTGTAATGAGAGAGACGAAAGATTTCTGTAATACTATGGCAGTAAAATCACTATACAATGCTTTGGTGCGGAGCAGGTTGGAGACGAGTGCAATTATCTGGAATCCCCATGAAACTAAATATAGTCTCATGGTGGAGAAATTGCAAAACAAATTTACCCGGTATCTATACTTTAAATACCACGGCGTTTACCCTTTCTACCCACTGATGTATCCAACCCTCTTTGTTATAGGGATGGTTGGATACTATAAGTTGGAAGTAAGGCGCAATTTAGCTTTAGTAAAGTATGTGTTTCTGGTGTTCCGGGGTAAATTAAACAACCCTCGAATTCTAGAATCTTTGAGATTACTGGTTCCTAACACTAGACTGCGACAGGCACCACGGCGGCGTACATTCGATATGCCAACATTCCGTACCAACTTGTTAAAGTTTGCTCCTCTAGTTCGGGCAATTGACATCATAAACAGCGTCTCACAGAGAATTGATATCTTTGCATGTTCTCTTATAGAATTTGAAAGTATGGCAACTGAGTTCTTGTCTTACACGTATTGTAAATAATAGGTTAATAATGCATTTGTTACTTAATGGCTGAGGAACTAGATGTATTTTAATACTATACTATGTTGTTGTATTGGGTAACTGTAAAGACAATGTATGTTATGTTATGTTATGATTACATTGCCCCACATTTGAGCCATATAATAAATTTGTGTATATTAAATGGAGTCTTTCCAGCAAAACTAAAAACTTCTATTGTCTTACCGCTGTATAAGAAACATAGTAAAAACGAAATGAAAAATTATAGACCCGTTGCTCTAATACCGGTATTTTCAAAAATATTTGAAAAAGTAATTTATAAATCCCTTTCTACTTACTTGGAAAAATCAAATATACTTGTACATGAGCAAAAAGGCTTTCGGAAGAACAAGACCATTAACATGGCTGTCTATGATCTTATTCAACCTATTATAAATAATGTAGATGAAAAAAATGCTGTATGTGCTATTTACATGGACCTAACAAAGGCATTTGATTACGTCGATTATGTTTGTAACACCTAACACACTAACCTATGTTTACAAATAAACGATTCTGATTCTGATTCTGGATAACCGATTTGCTGCCATGGAAACCACAACAGACGTAAACCAAAAGCTCGTAAATGTGGTTCGGATACTCAGGGAAGAAGGTACGAGGTTTTGTGAAATGCAGCGTAAGGGCAAGAAGTCAAAGCTTTCGGAAAAGACTTTAGGGCTAATGAAAAAACGACGTGAAAACCCACCCGTCACTTCGTCGGAAAAGCGCGCTTTAGAGCGCGCTTTCGCGCCAAGAGATCAACAAGCTTATACGACACGACCTTCGGCGTTCCAACACTCTTTTCATTAAAAGAGCGATCGAACAGAACCGGGGGTCAAAAGTGTTCGTACAATCTCTTGGAAGAAGCCACCTGACGAAGTTGACCAAAACAAGTGGAGAAGTCGTTTCTTCGAAGCCGGCAGTCCTCTCCGAAGTGGAAGGCTTCTATGGCCGGTTATACGCTTCGCATGCATCTCGACCTAATTCTGAAGATGAGGGTCCTAGAGCCACTCTGAGACGCCACTACACCGAAGACCTGCCAGAAGTCAACATTGACGAAATCGTGCTGGCTCTTAGACAGCTAAAAAATGGAAAGGCCCCTTGAGAGGAAGGCGTTACAACAGAGCTGTTAAAGGCTGGAGGTAAACCCGTACTGAGGGAGCTCCAAAAGCTCTTTAATGCTGTCCTGTGTGAAGGGAGAACTCCGGAGGCGTGGAGTAGAAGCGTAGTCGTCTTGTTCTTCAAAAAAGGAGATAAGACCCGGCTGAAGAACTACCGACCTATTTCTCTTCTAAGCCACGTCTATAAGCTGTTCTCAAGAGTCATCACGAACCGCCTTGCGCGAAGACTTGACTTGAATTCCAACCACCGGAGCAGGCTGGATTTCGGAGCGGATATGGCACCATAGACCACATCCACACAGTGTGGCAGATTATTCGAGATGTCTCTACGAAGCCGCAACAATGTCCGTCCAAGTACAGAATCACAACCTACGGAAACAAAACCTATACCATTGCATCGAGGAGTGAGGCAAGGGGACGTTATCTCCCCGAAACTGTTCACAAATGCAATGGAGGATATGTTCAAGACACTGCACTGGAAAGGGCGGGGCATCAACATCAATGGTGAATACATCTCTCACTTGCGATTTGCAGATGACATTGTCATTATGGCGGAGACGCTGCAGGACCTGCAGCTGATGCTGAATGACCTGGCTGACTCCTCTGTACGCATCGGCCTACGGATGAACTTGGATAAAACCAAGGTCATGTTCAATGAACATGTACTACCGGAACCGATAGCGGTGCACGGCGCCGTTCTCGAAGTTGTTCAAAAATATGTGTACCTCGGGCAGTCATTGCAGTTAGGTAGAAACAACTTCGAGGACGAGGTGAACAGGAGAATTCGGTTGGGTTGGGTAAGCTACGTCAAGTCTTCTCATCGTCGATCCCACAATGTCTAAAGACTAAAGTCTTTAATCAGTGCGTCCTACCCGTCATGACATACGGAGCAGAAACGTGGACACTGACGGTACGGCTAGTCCACAAGTTCAAAGTCGCTCAGCGGGCTATGGAAAGGGCTATGCTCGGAGTTTCTCTTAGGGACAAAATCAGAAATGAGGTGATCCGGCAAGGAACCAAAGTTGTCGACATAGCCCACCGGATTAGCAAGCTGAAGTGGCAGTGGGCTGGCCATATTTGCCGAAGAACCGACAACCGTTGGGATAAACGAGTTCTTGAGTGGAGACCACGGCACGGCAAACGTAGTGTAGGACGCCCTCAGGCCAGGTGGAGTGATGATTGACGGAGAGGCCTATGTCCAGCAGTGGATTGCGATAGGCTGATGATGATGATGATTTCTGATATCTGAACCTCCACATAATTGAGATAACGGATTTCCATGCAATAAATAACAATAGTGATTAAACCAGATTAATGAAAAAACGTGCTTATGTTCGTCTCTCCGTTTGTAGTTGAGGCAGACGACGACAATGTAGGCCTCCATAGGGATGGAATTGCTTGGAATTTCTTCAGCATGATTTTCGAAAAGGAATCTTGATTGTTCTTGGCAGGAGGGGTCAGGCACATCCCAAAATATCTGGTGCCCTTGTCAGGGATCATGTTAAATAATTGAAGTCACATTCCCTTATTTCTTACACTCAGAGATTATTCGGTCGCGTCCACTGAGGCTAACTTATTGGTTCCTAATGGTGGACTCACTGCTCCTAGGTTATAACCCTAGATATGTAAAAAGGCAATTTTAGAAACTGACAAAATGCTCACCGCCTGCAGAACATCAGCCAACTCCTTCTTGTGTCCCAGTGCACCCCATCCGGTGGCATGGGCTCTTGAGTCAAATTCCTCGTCTGTGTGAAGACATGCTGGACGTAATCCATAGCCGAACGTGATTCTAGAGTAAAAAGGATTAGGTTTCAGAATTAAATGGAATTATAAAATACACAAGAAATAAAAGTATCGAATAGATTGACGAGTCAACGACGTCATTTTATTCAATTGGCGTTTATGCCACTTGTGTGTTTGAGGGGCAGAATAGAAGATACAATAACGGATGCTTAAACGTCTACATTTTTTTTGAAGACAAATACCCTGTAGACAAAAACCCCATAATATCGGCTTTACAAAAGTATAATTAACGGGCAATGGACTAAAACCAACTTCCATACCGAGGCAGTCAAAGTATGGAAGTTGGTCCATTGCCCGTTAATGAGTACCCTGTAGAAACGATTTTTAAATTATTTTTCTTCTTTTTTTTGGAAATTCTACTATTATTAGGGTACGAAAATCCCTAAATCCGAAAACTAAGAAAGTATATAAATAAATAGAAAATCAGGTAGAATTTTGGATTCAATGGCAGGGCTCAGTTAAACTGGAGTTAACTGTGACTTGGATTGCCGATATTTATAAATCATACTTATGCTTAATTATAAATATGACTTGTTGTCGTTGTGGCTATCTTTGAGGAAGGTCTATGTTCAGAAGTCAACGTCTTTCCGCCGAAGCGTACGAATTATAAATGTAAAATACTGGCACCCTATGGGTGGTCAGCATTTTTCATTTATAATTCGTACGCTTCAGCGAAGACGTTTCTTTCCTCGACGTATACTCGACTTAGGTTTAAGGTAAGTCCCTACGTAACTTTAGTTTGACAATTGTTTCCTCAACTCAAATGAGATAATGTTTTTACTGGGAGTAAGGGGAGGGGATTTTTTGTTTTTAATAAAAACGATTTTGTTTGAGTGAGGTTAAGTCGGGTCGAGAAATTCTTGAGGAAACGTCTTGGACTATGGGTCTTACTCTCTGTCAGTCTCCAACAAGGCGATGTCGTGGTACTTGGAGGGTGCCTTGTACTGCGGGTGAGGGATGATCCTCTTCACATTGTAGCGCTCCCACGTGTCGGGAGGGTCGGATCGCTGAAGGATGCCCAGGGCCACGTACTTCACCGGACCTCTGAGATCAAACAAAACAGAGAAAACATAATGCGCATGTATAAACACTCGTCCTGATTAAAGCCTAAGCCACTGGGGGTTACAAACCAGAAATTTTGGCTATTGAAGCTTTTTATATTATAGGCATCTACTAAAAAGATTTTTCGGGAAATCTTGACTGCCTCTGTGGCGCGGTGGGAGTGTGTCCGACTGCTACGCAAGAGGTCGTGGGTTCGATTCCCACACGGGACACCACTTTGTGTGATCCACAAATTGTTGTACCGAGTCTTGGTGTACTTTGTGTCCGTGATTTGTATGTTTGTAAAGTCCCCCGCGACGCAGGGCTTGTACCCTAATGCGGGAGTCGTCTTTTTTAAATAAAAAATAAAAATTGTCTTCTAAGGGGGTAAAATAGGGGTTGCAAGTTTGTATGAACACACACACAAGTTGTGACGTTAGAACTGTGATAATTTGTATTTGGCTTTGTGGATATAAATAAAATACAAGTGTTTCAGTGTTTTTATCGTAAGCGAAAATCAACCCTTAAGGGGATAATATCAGCCAAGTGGGCCATGGCATGGGCAACAGCTAGTGGTTGTGATGCCAGGGTCTGTTACGACTTCTTCTTTTTGGAAATTTAAAAGTATAATTTAGCTGGATCGAAATCCAGCTAAGGAGTTAAAGCTATTTAGTATCTAGAGTTTTGAAGACTAATCACCAATTAAATCAAAGTGAATACCTACTTACAAAGAAGGAGTGGATATACAATGTGCCGCTGTGAGTATGAATCTTTCACTGATCAGCGACCCTCCGCACAGCCAGTCCGCTGAGTCCATAGTCTCACCATACCCCAGGAGGGCCTGGAACAAAAGCGAACGAGTTTCGGTCTAAAATATAAATTGGTTGCTAAGGAGGGAACTTCATCACCTTCGATCTGTGAACCACGACTGAAGTAGGTACCTTACTACTTTTCAATTTATATGTATGAAGGAAAAAACCGTCTCAGGCAGGACTTGTACCGGCCCTAAGCCGTTACCAGCTCCGGCACCGAGACATGTCCACCAAAGTCGAATTTAGCCTCCATATGATACGATTTTATGGCAATACTGACGTCATCTACTGTGTTCCTAAGGAACTTGTAGGGCTCTGTGAGTTTCATTAACTATTTAAAAACATCGTTAAATTTAAAAAGTCAATGTCATCCAGGGTCATCACTGCCGAAAAAGTCCGCTTTCGGCAGTGATGACCCTGGATTAAAGTACACCCAGACCCAGAACAACAATTCGTGGATCACACAAAATGGTGTCCCGTGTGGGAATCGAACCCACGACCTCTTGCGTAGCAGTCGGTCCCACTCCCACCGCGCCACAGAGGCAGTTCTATAGAATCAATAAAATCTGTACCATGTATTAGCTAGTTAATAATGAATCGCTGATTCACATCAACCCATATGAGTTTCTTTCATATGTCAAAGTACGCTGGACTGGCAACCCTGAAATTACTGTCATAGACTTCAATTAGACTTCTACTTGATGACCGTCCAAATGTCAAAATGAAATGGAAGGAGGAGTTGTAAAAATGGCGGCAAAATAACCGGCCATTATTTTTACAGCTCCGAGTTTAACTTGTAAAAAATGATTTGAGTACGTGATAATTGACTTATAACGAGACTATGTGCTTGTAATAAGCGCATAAATACTTGACACTGGCAGAAATTAGCCAATATAACGGCTAGATTGCCATAAACTCAAAGAAGAAGAAGAAGAAATGGAAGGCGGCGGCAGCCTGTCCAGCCGACTAGGACTTATTGAGGTCGGTGTTCTGAGATAGACATTTAGAGATTGGTTTGTTTTGGTTTTTAGTTTTTTCTTCTCTAGTTCTTTTCTAAAGGTTCATGCGACAATAGTCAGAGTATGAGAATTTATGGCGTAGTTTCAAAGTTCTGCGCCAGACGCGCGCGTCCGAAGTGACATAGGCTGCGCGCGCACCCTGACAATTTTCGCAACAGCAGTACTCATCAGCCGTACGTCGTAAGCCGCGCGCATCCGCGATGCTACAAAATTAACCTTTAGGGTTTCAGATTAGCGTTCGATACGCGTGTTTATTAGTTTTGGAAGCACATGCAAGCGGGTATAGGCATGTCTGTTGCCACACGCGCAACTTGTCAGAGCGTCGATACGCTTAAAGCTAATCTACCGTTTCGAGCGTCCCATTTTTTGAAGCGCAAAATGTACTGCACGTGGTAGTGCGTATGCCGAAACGACCGTATACGCGGAGAAAAAAGCGCTACCTACCTACATTCCATTTCTACATCACCCTAAGATAGACTGGCAGAGAATGCTTTTAGCATTAAGTCCACCGTTGTACAACTTTGTGCATAAAGTTTTAAATAAATAAACCACACTTTACCATATGAGGGAACTCCTCTCTCATAGCGTTCCTTCCCCCGGCAGTGGCGTACGTGTAATGTGTAGTTTTAGTTAAAATATCATAGCATTTGTTTTCCGTATTTAGTATCTTTTGAAAGTAAGTCACTTGTTGATGCTTGCACGGGTAGCGAATTGTATGTATGTAGTCTATACATTCTGAAAATAGGAAAAGTATCAGATTATTCATTTTTGATTGGCCTGTTGGTCTAATGGTTAGTGATCGTGACTGCTAAGCCAGAAGTCGTGGATTTGTTTCTCACCCTGAATAAATCTTGTTATATAGGTATTATTAATGATGTCTGAAGTAAAAAGGTATACACTGTAAGCGCTCAGAAAGCGACACCTTAAAATCTATACAATTGACTTAGTTTTTATATGTCAGTGTCGCATCGCTGGCGTCAACAGATGAAAGCAGCGGGTTACATTTTTCTCTTTTTCCTCTCCTGATATTAAATCATGATTGCCTACTTTTAATATATAGGTTAACTATGTGTGCATTCCAATATACCTATAGGTTAACTATGTGTGCATTCGATTTTAAAGATCGAATGTTGTCTAAGTAACCTATCTAGTAGTACACCTTTTACTTAAAACGTCATATTTATCAGTTGTCTGGTTACTGTGGTTCTGGTACAAGTTCTGCCAAGTTTGGGACAAGATGGTCAATGACGTTTTCTCGTTGCAGATGGCAAAAGGCAGAAGGCAGTGTGTAAGCGGTCCCAAGATCAATATATTTATTTATTATGAAAAACAAGGCTTCATTTTTATTAGAAATTTAAAATAACTTGACTGGCCTGTTGGTGTAGTGGTTAGTGACCTGACTGCTAAGCCGGAGGTCGTGGGTTCGATCCCCACCCATGATAAAACTTTGTGTTATGAGCGCGATGGTTTATTCTGTGTCTGGGTGTTATTTATTTATCTATATTATGTATATATTTAGAAATATATAAGTATGTTTATCAGTTGTCTGGTTGCCATAGTACAAGCTCTGCTTAGTTTAGGAACAGATGACGTTGTGTGAGTTGTCCCAAGAGATTATTATTATTATTATTAACTACTTACGGTCTTTTGCTTTATTGTGGCCAGTTTTATATAAGATCCCTAGCGCTGGATTGATTACCATCAATCTGGAAATTAAAGTTGAAAAATAAGTTAGTTATCTATACTTTTAGTTTATTATACTAATATCCAGCTGCTAATGCATCTGCGAAGACTCTCAAACGGCGCAAATATAGTAATATATACAAATACAATAATTGCATTTTTGAAGTAATTGGCAAGAAATGCCTATAAAAATTACTTCAATATTCGGCCTGCGACATCATAATTTGTTAAAATACTCTCTGTAACGAAGCAATAACAAAAGCCTGATAGTTCTTTAACTACCGACTAGATGGCGCATGCGAGGGCCCAAACTCGCGAGCATCAGGGATAGAAAAAATTTAGATCTAGTAACATAGTCCACATAGGTGGTTCGCTTCTGGCCTCGGTTTGGCTACGGAAGTCTCGGGTTCGATTCCTGGGTCTGGACCTCAAATTTTTCTATCTTTCAAAATTGCAATTATTGTATTTGTAAAGTAATTGGCAAGAAATGCCTATAAAAATGACTTCTATAGTAATCTAGTCGGAGATTACATATTTGAGACGTTTGGGGTTAAAACGCTAGGGCCATGGGGTCCAAGTGCTCGCCTTTTATTCAAAGATATTTCCAAGCGTCTTATCAGTGCGTCTCGTGGCCGCAAGGCTGGCCTTCTCTTTGCACAGAGAATAAGCATTGCTATACAACGTGGCAATGTTGCCAGCCTTCTGGGCACTATACTGGTTGACATCGATGGGGAGGAATTCTTCGACGCCTAAACTGGTTGTGACTCCCTTTTTATGTAATCCTTTTTTTTTGTTGTTTACTAACTAGATAAGTTGTAAATTATGTTAATAGTATGTATATAATTAGTTCGTGGGGCAATCAATTAAATAATCTAATATCCATACTAGTTATAATATTATATTTTTTTTTAATTTTTTTTTTTATTGTGATTACTTTTTCTTTGATTATCTATTATTATCATTTTTTAATTATTAGGATTGAATCATTTATTTTATTTCATTTTAATTATTGTATTTTTTGTTATGGATTTTGTATTATGTATTATTATTATTGTGTTATTAGTGTGTGTGTGTATGTGAAATAAACTAGATGTCTGAATAAAAAATATTATTATTATTCTCTTTATTTATTTTTTTTCCTATAAATTACATTTTTAAATATATATATATATAAAAATACATTTAAAAATATAAAAAATAGTGTCCCACCGGCATCGGGTACAGGGACCAAGCTACCGGTGGTATTATCATTATTATAAGAAAGTAACTCTGTCTGTCTGTCTGTCTGTTACGCTTTCACTTTATTTCATTCTTTTTTACTGAAAGTTACTAACATTATAAAGTTGAAGGGCCAATGACTCAGAGACAAGCGAGCAGATCATGTTAGCTAGGATGTTAAGCAACGTTACCACAGTCGGTCCATAGATAGGTTACCGTTTTCGAGTCGAATACCCGCGGGAAGGTGATGTTTTGAATCCAAAAACAACGCACGGATTATATGTACCTAATAACAACACGCTTAAAAATTAAATTAAGGTACATTTTATTATTGGTTTTGGTAGAGTATCACGGTGTGGTCTCTCTTCCCCGCATATAATAAGACTAGCTGTCCCGCGTAACTTCGTATGCATAAATTGTCCCCGTTTTTGCAACATTTCTCGTCGCTACTCCGCTCCTATTAGTCGTAGCGCGATGTTATATAACCTATAGCCTTCCTCGATAAATGGGCTATCCAACAAAAAAAGAATTTTTCAAATCGGACCAGTAGTTCCTGAGATTAGCGCGTTTAAACAAACAAACAAACAAACTTTGATAAACTTTCGCGATTTGTACACATTATTAAAATATATATATTACGGGTCTTAATCGCGTGAATAATTACCGTATTGCAACGGCCGTGGTCACGGGAAGACTTCCCGTGACCACGGCCGTTGCAATACGGTCGAAACGTCGGGCAATAAACAAGGTATTTTACCTTAAATTATTCACGCGATTAAGACCCGTAATATATATATTTTAATAACAAACAAACTCTTCCGCTTTATAATATTAGTCTAGATATGGCAAACATTACCTGGTGTCATTAACGAGGGTGCAATCAGTACAGCATATGATGGGGGTCTTGTCATCGTAGGAACAAGTCTGGAAATACGAACCTTTTTTGTATTTGACCGATAAACAAAACGTTTACCCTATTTGCATCGCACTCTACCCGAGTGCGATGCAAATAGGGTAAACGTAAAAAAAAAAGAAAAAAAAACATTATATGTATAACGTGTAACAGATAGGTGCGATCGAATTTAAGGGTTGGTATGTACCCATGATACTCAGTATCATGTACTCAGTATCTAAAATTAGGAATGTGCACTCAGTATCAGATACTGAGTGCACATTCCTAATTTTATTAAAATCGGAGTACCATTTCAATTAGGTACCTACTATTTCTCATTCATTCATTTCATTCGTGTACTTATGATTGAAAAAGTTATCAATTAATGAAAAAATATATAAAATAAAGTAGTAGTCTTGTGCGAACTAGGCATTAAATGTAGTTATAAAAGGGCTCATTTGTTAAGCATTTTAAAAAAGGTATAACATTATTAGAACTGTAATACTAAAAAGTTAGTTAGCTTTTTAAATTTTCAGTACTTGATAATAGCTGTGATAAAAGTTAGTTGTTACATCCTACAACTACACAAGAAAAAAAAATATTAAAAAACCCGCCTGCACAAAAAAGATGGAAACACGGTTCCCTTATAATTATATAATAAATAAATAAATAAATAAATAAATATCTTAGGACAACTCACACAACGCTATCTGATCCCAAACTAAGCAGAGCTTGTACTATGGAAACCCGACAACTGATAAACATACTTATATATTTCTAAATACATACATATTATAGATAAATAACACCCAGACACAGAATAAACCATCGTGCTCATCACACAAAGTTTTATCCTGGGTGGGGATCGAACCCACGACCTCTTGCGTAGCAGTCGGATACACTCCCACCGCGCCACAGAGGCAGTCGATTATATAATATAATGCAGTAGGAGGCATTATTGAATCTCGATGAACTTAGTAAACTGCCTCCGACTGCATAAAATTTTATAATTATGTAGGGAATCTTGTTTCCATCTTTTTTGTGCAGGCGGGTTTTTTAATAAATTTTTTTCTTGTGTAGTTGTAGGATGTAACAACTAACTTTTATCACAGCTATTATCAAGTACTGAAAATTTAAAAAACAATGGTTGCTAACTAACTTTTTAGTATTACAGTTATAATAATGTTATACCTTTTTTAAAATGCTTAACAAATGAGCCCTTTTATAACTACATTTAATGCCTAGTTCGCAAGAGTAGAGCCGTGAGAAAAGAACTTGGCAATAAAAACTCATGGCCACTTTTTTTAAATACCATTTTTTACAATTTATTTGTATATATAGAGATAAGCCAGTAAGGTGCTGCAACCATTACACCATGGAACTCTCGCAAGCAATAACTATAGTACGTAAACTGGTATAATCAATTATGTGTATGGGAGCATCAACTTACAAAAATACAGAAGAGGGTAAAGGCAACATGCGATTCGATTATTATAAGAAAAACTACTTATTTATGAACCACTAATTAAAAAATAATAAACCTATAAAATGATATCTAAGCCTAGCGCGAAGACTTGACGAATTCCAACCACCGGAACAGGCCGGAATTCAGAGCGGATATGGCACCATAGACCACATCCACACTGTGCTGTAGATTATACAAAAGACCCAAGAGTATAATCAGCCTCTGTGTCTAGCATTCTCGGACTATGAGAAGGCCTTTGATTCGATTGAAATCTGGTCCGTTCTGGAGACCCTGCAGCGATGCCAAGTAGATTGGCGATACATCCAAGTGATGAGATGTCTCTACGAAGCCGCCACCATGTCCGTCCAAGTACAGAATCAGCAAACAAAATCTATACCATTGCATCGAGGAGTGAGGCAAGGGGACATTATTTCCCCGAAACTGTTCACAAATGCAATGGAGGATATGTTCAAGACGCTGCACTAGAAAGGGCGGGGCATCAACATCAATGGTTAACACATCTCTCACCTGCGATTTGCAGATGACATCGTTATCATGGCAGAAACGCTGCAGGACCTACAACAGATGCTGAATGACCTGGCTAACTCCTCTGTACCCATCGGCCTACGGATGAACTTGGATAAAACCAAGGTCATGTTCAATGAACCTATACTACCGGAACCGATAGCAATGCACGGCGCCGTTCTCGAAGTTGTTCAAAAGTATGTGTACCTCGGGCAGTCATTGCAGTTAGGTAGAAACAACTTCGAGGACGAGGTGGACAGGAGAATTCGGTTGGGTTGGGCAACGTTTGGAAAGTTACGTCAAGTTTTCTCATCGTCGATCCCACAATGCCTTAAGACTAAAGTCTTCAATCAGTGCGTCCTACCCGTCATGACATACGGAGCCACAAGTTCAAAGTCGCTCAGCGGGCTATGGAAAGGGCTATGCTCGGAGTTTCTCTTAGGGACAAAATCAGAAAAGAGGTGATTCGGCAGAGAACCAAAGTTATCGACATAGCCTACTGGATTAGCAAGCTGAAGTGGCAGTGGGCTGGCCATATTAGCCGAAGAACCGGCAACCGTTGGGGTAAAGGAGTTCTTGAGTGGAGACCGCGTCTCGGCAAACGTAGTGTAGGATGCCTTCAGGCCAGGTGGAGTGATGATCTACGCAAAACGGCTGGCAGGAGCTGGATGCGAGAAGCCGAGGATAGAACAAAGTGGCGTGCAATTGGAGAGGCCTATGTCCAGCAGTGGACTGCGATAGGCTGATGATGAAAATGATAATGAGTTCACGAGTTTGACGCATGGGTCAGCCATTATTCCCTTCGCCATATTGGAGGGAAGGAAGACGACCCGACTCACACCGCCACCACAAGCAATGACATTCTAGTGAGCATGACGATTGGTTAGAGCTTGCAATTGCCAAGCGACAAACGTCCTAAAGGTTCATTTCCGTGCAAAGCGTCAGCCGCTCGTCGTAAGCCGCGAGCGGCTCGCGATCGGCCGCGATGCACGGAAATGAACCTTTAGGACGTTTGTCGCTAGATACAAGATAGGGTTATTTAATTTTTCATAATGTGTGCCAGTACCTAGTGCAAGTTTGTTTTACGTTAACGCGAGCGACATGTTTAAGGTTCATTTCCGTGCATTTCCGTGCATGCGGAAGTGAACCTTAAAGGTTCATTTCCGTGCATTTGAGTGTTGAGTGCGTGCGCAGTCTACGTCAGTCGTCGGCCGCGCGCGTCTTTCGCAGACCTCGGAAACGGCGCCATACATTCTCATAAGTATTGTCGCATCGGCCACGCGCGTCAGACGTTTGTCGTAAGCCGCTCGCGATCGGCCGCGATGCACGGAAATTAACCTTAAACATGTCGCTCGAGTTAACGTAAAACAAACTCGCACTAGGTACTGGCACACATTATGAAAAATTAAATAACCCTATCTTGGGCAAAATAATAAAATAGTTTTTTGTTTTATATATGAAATTACCAATAAACCGGGTTCAATAAATACCATGGCACCATAGTTGGTTGGTTGCATTATTATTACATAGTTTTAGCATATTCTTTTTGTGAAAATCAGTAGTGAAAGGCGTATGGCATATAAATTATACCTCTCCTGGTACAAAATTCGATTGGATTCTAATAGCATAGAACTTAGTGCCGTGTGGTGCCGGCTTAAGAATAGTACCACCCCATCTCTTCCCGTGGGTGTCGTCAAGGCGACTAAGGGATTTCACTCCGGAGGACGGGCAGCAGCGTCCTCTGCGTACTTAAAGCCTTACTGCGATCGCCAACCCGCTCGCCAAGCGTGGCGATTATGGCAATTACCCCCAGGATCTACTGGGGAGACCCGTGCCCAGCAGTGGGTCATCATATGGGTTGATATGATGATGATGATGAGCATAGAACTTTTTAAGTCATCATAATCATCATCATCAGCCTATCGTAGTCCACTGCTGGACATAGGCCTCTCCAATTGCACGCCACTTTGTTCTATCTTCGGCAAACTGTTTTAAATTAATAACTTTTTCATTCTATAATAAACGAATGAAAAAAAAAACAATTTTTTTTTTAGGTTTCTATAAAATTTTGATAAAATTAGGTATCAGGTAATAAAATTAAGTAGGCCACTCAGTATCATGGGCACATACTAACCCTTGTATATGACCACACCTTTCTGTTACACCCTGTATGTCACATCCCAAGTGTGTTTAAATTTATCAATTTGACCAACGCTCTTGGTCATTATTTATAATCATCGGTTTAAATTAATACTTTATTTTAAGGCTAAATACCTATGTTTGTTGCCCGACGTTTCGACCGTATTGCAACGGCCGAGGTCACGGGTAGTTCCTATTTCGTACAAACCAAACGCACAATAGCGGAAAGGGTTATGGAACATATCGCGGCTGTGAAAAACCGACTGACAAACAAGTCAGCAATAGCGGAACACTTACTGGATGCGGGAACCAATCCACAGGTCCTCTCCACTGACCGTCACTCGTACACCAGGATGGCGCGGGAAGCGGTTGAAATAAAAAAACACGTCAATTTCAACCTAGAAGATGGATATCGTTTGTCAACATCGTGGAATCCAGTGATCAGCAAGTGTACACACCGCCGAACAAACATTACGCGCCAGTGTGCAGATGTCGTTAGTGTTGTGTGTCGAAGTACCGACGGTTCAGTAATAGTGAGTGATAAAAATCAAGCGAGGGTAGTTTCCAAACCCGCGCATCTCGGAGGCGACGCTGAGCTGAATTAGTCTACCCGTGACCACGGCCGTTGCAATACGGTCGAAACGTGGGACAATAAACAAAGGTATTTAGCCTTAAAATAAAATATTTACGCGATTAAGACCCGTAACTTATAAAATTCTATAATGTGTACAAATCGCGAAAGTTTACGAACATATATAATTTAATAAAGAAGCGGAGAATGGAGCGACTGTAGCCTAATGGCTAAGGCATCGGTCTCGCAAACGGTCGCGGTCTCGAATCCTGGCCATTATACTACCGACGTGGACCCACTCCTAACACAAGCCTTTGAGCTTCGCTGGAGGGGTTAACAAGATTGCTAGTAATGTGGGACTCAATTCCACATTGCTAGTTATCTTTAAAAATAAAAAATAAATTCTACCCGGTTAATCGAGTTGCCCATAACAGCATTAGTAGGTACTCACAGGAGGATAATCTTTTTTCTTTATATCCAAGATGGCACTGAGGCACTTGTGAATGTTCACACATTTTCCCTCAGCTTCTTTCCATGTGCAAGGAGAACCTGTACATCATCATCATTTAATTGACAGTTGACTAATCAATGAATGAATAAAAATTAATTATTTTCTACCAATCAGGCAATAGCGTACATTTTTTTCTAATACCATTTTCTTTTTGTTTTACTATTTCAAATGCTTTAGAATTTTCGTTCTTAATTACAGTTTTTTTTAGTTTTTATTCATCAAATGAATATTGAACCTAAGAATGAGAGCTTTAGCCATTCTTAAGGTTTCGTAGCCAAAGGGTTGAAACGGGATCCTATTACTAAGACTGGTATTAGTAATAAGGTCCTGTTTTTTGTACCCTGTCCGTCTGTCTGTCACCAGGCTGCATCTCATAAAACATGATAGCTAGACAGTTGAAATTTTCACAGTTTTTTTTTTATTAAAAAAGATAACTAGCAATGTGGGATTGAGTCCCACATTACTAGCAATCTTGTTAACCCCTCCAGCTAAGCTCAAAGGCTTGTGTTAGGAGTGGGTTCACGTCGGTAGTATAATGGATAGGATTCGAATCCGCGACCTCACGATTGCGAGACTGATGCCATGGCCATTAAGCTACCGCCGCTTGTGTTTCTGTTGCCGCTATAACAACAAATAAATAATAAATATTTATGTGGGGCTCCTGCACATCAAACGTATTTTTTTTCCCGTTGTTTTGCTCGATATTATAATATACTTAGTGTCAAATGTTGTATAGATAATAGTATGGAACCATTCGTGCGCGAGTTCAACTCGCACTTGGCTGGTTTTATTTAGTTGTTATTTTTTAGTGGAACTATAAAATACTCACTTACCTTCATTCAGCTGTAGATAATTACCAACCGTATAACATAAACACAATATAAATAAAATAACACGTAACATTTTGAATAATTAAATATAATTATAAGTCACGATTGCTTTGAACGGTGTCTACAGTCAGACTAAAGTTTTACAAATATTCTTGTGACCTTTGTTCACATTTGAATCTTTGAGTCGACGACCGGCGCTATATATGTTATAATTTACAACCATCAAATCGCGTTTTTGCGCCTCTAAAAAGTAATCATACCAGGCTCAAAGGGGGGGGGGGGGAGGGCAGGGTCAATTACCCCCCAGAGACCCTTCCACCTCGGGGTCGATCAAGTGCCCCCCAACCCCCTACCACATCACGCGAACTACTCACACTTGGCTTTGACTGGCCTGTTGATCTAGTAGTTAGTGACCCTGACTGCTAAGCCGGAGGTCGTAGGTACAATGCCCAATTATCTTGGGACAAATATCTTGGGACAACTCACACAACATCATCTCATCCCAAACTAAGCAAAGCCGACAACTGATAAACATACATAAATATTTATAAATACATACATATTATAGATAAATAACACCCAGACACAGAATAAACCATCGTGCTCATCACACAAAGTTTTATCCTGGGTGGGGATCGAACCCACGACCTCTTGCGTAGCAGTCGGATACACTCCCACCGCGCCACAGAGGCAGTCAGTTCAGCGTGCAATGCCGTCAATGGGCTATCGTTCTAATGAAATGAAATGAATATACTTATAACCACAAAATATTATTGACGGAGTACTTCTATTTTGTGTAACCTTCATACGTACTTGGCCAGTCAGATTTAGGTTGGAGATTACTTATATTAGACTTATTTTGCCCCCCAATATTGGTCAAAAGTGGTGCTTTTTAAGAGTAAATCTCTGAATCACACCAAAATATACCCCAATTACTTGATGTGTGCCTTTATTATTTGAAGAGTTTCCTCGATTACTCTAAGATCTAATTATCAGATCCTAACATAATGACAGTGTTATCAATCTGAAGGTTAGGACCCTTTCCACATAAAAACATTTTTTCAAATCGGTCCACCTGTTTTCAAGTAATTAGGTAAAGAAAACATCAGTTCCACTTCACTAAATGTTTTTGAGAGTAAATGCACGAATTACAACAAAATATACCCAAATTACTATAGGTTTGCTTATTATATTTGAAGATTTCCCTCGATTTCTCTAAGATCCCATCATCAGATCCTAAATTTTTTTTTAATAATAAATGGACTCTCTTGGCTTCGATCATGGCTAATGGATAGCATTGATGAGGCCTACGATAGAACGAGTGCATCCAGAAGATGCCTATGCACTCTAGACTTAAAGTCCGGGGTATAATTAACTAGAAACACTGACACCGGCAGGGAGTTCCACACTTTAGCTGTTCGCATAACAGATGAAGAAGCGAACCGCTTTGTGCAACAGGCGGGTATAGATACAACGTGTAGATGGTAGCCTGTAGTGCGCCTAGATATCCAATGATGGAAAAGAGACAGCAGGATCAGTGCACGGAGTTCTTGTGAACACTCTCCGTGGTACAATCTGTAGACATCGACAAGTAGGCCACGTTACGCCGATGTTGCAAGATGTGGAGCCATTTATTGGTCAATGCCTCGTCGTTTATAAACCTTATGCATTGAACTGCGTCTAATGAGGCCAGTTGGTACTTAGCCGAGCTATCTCACAGCTGACAACAGTACTCCAGGCAAGAACGGGCTTATGCTTTAAATAAAGTAAGAAGCTGTTCTCGAAAGAAGTACCTCTTCATCCGGTTTAGGTTGCCCAGTTTCTTGGCAGCAACTTATGCGCAGGTCTCAATATTAGCGCCGAAGTTAGGACTAGACGTTATCTGTTAAGATTGTCTGTAACTGAGACAGATCACCACGGAAAGTGGGAATCAGGTCAAATTGACTCTTCTTCGCACTGAAGTGGCACGCCCGGGTTTTGGCGGCATTCAATTCGACCAGATTGTCGAATATCCATTGGGAAACGAAGTTTAAGGTTGAATTCTCTGTCATGGCTACTTTATAGAAAAATACATCATCCCTTCCGGCTCCTGCACTGGAAAGATACCTCTCCAACACTATGCTATCGTCTGCATACCCAAAGATAGCGAGCATTAGCAAACTGTTGATGAGGTGCAAAAATAGAATCGTGTCGAACTCTGAAGAACATCGGTGTACCCTTTAAACACAAAAAAAAAACAGTCAAATCAAATCAGTCCCAGCCTTTGAGTAATTTGGTAACAAACATAAAAAAGACAAAATACAGTCGAATTGAGAACCATCCCTTTTGAAGTCGGTTGAAACCGTAAAATTTGACGAAAATGATTCGAGATGTAATTTTTCACATTTTTTGACATAAAATAAAAATCTGCATAAAAGCAGATTTTTATTTTATGTCAAAAAGTGTGAAAACGTCATATATTAGTCAATATATTGACTAATTTTAATATTCGTGTTACTTGATATAATCTAACGCGTTTTAACGCCATTCTGCCTTTAATTGTCATATCTATATCGAGAGTCAAGGTCACCTCTTGGTTATTATCTTCTAATTTTAGAGAACAACATATTATTGTGAAGCTGTTATTAGCAAATCTTAACCTAAGCTTAATAAATTAAATTTTAATATTAAAATTGAGAATCTTAACATGTTTTTGTGCAATCAAAATATAAGCCATAAAAACCAGGTGCATGCGCGAATCGCGAGCATAGAAAAGGTTCCGTGCCAACGTAATTTATTATGTGTAACATCTTTCCTATCGATTTCTAAGGGAGTCTTTTCGTGAATAGGGACGCAAGCATATAGTAGGAAGTCGAGTAAGTACGCGCTGACCAATAGCCGGTTCACACCGGTCGATCTATTTGAATCGGAGATCCCTCGTTTCACGCTCCAGGATCATGAGATTTAAATTTAAAAACCAATCTTATTTGGCAGTATCAATTCAAAAGACAAAGCGTATCAATACTTTTGGAATGCCTCTCGTACAGTAATGAATTTATAGCTGTCCGAGCCTGTACTAAGCCAAGCTTTTTTTTAATACGACTGCCGCAGTATGGTACAAACCAAAGATAATAGATCTAGCTAGATGCCACATATTCCTGTAACAGTATGAAAACAGAGCGTGCCACTTTATCCCCACCGCGCATGACGTCACGCGAGCGTTTTAGTGATGAACCTACCATAAACAGAATCGTTTCAATCGCAAGACATCATTCATCCAACAGGGTATCGATTTTAAATCGACCAATTCGATTCGATCTTTTTGAATTATTTACAGATTATCTTTTGAATTGAATCAGCCTTGTAAGAGTAAACTAATAATACATTGCGTTTAAATGCTGCAAATAGGTCTTACACATATTACATTAAAGGATTGAAATATTTAACATTACATAGATTGCACAAGATTACAACAAATCGGGAATCATTCACAATCAATTTTCTAGAAAATAAAAAACGTACGAACACAGGTAGTAAACTAGTAACGTACTGAACCTTTTATTGAGATCAAAGTTATCAGTATCACAGAATCAGCTTTCATTATAACATTTACAATCTTTCTTTTTGAGTGGCCAACCTTGTGTCAGAATTATTCAGATCACCCATTATGACATGACCTAAGGATTGTTAGCGAGATGATAACAGCCTGAACCGACTTTTTACGTGCTCTCTGAAGCACGGATACGTGCGGAAAATTTAGTTATAATTAAAAAGTATGAAATTAAATAATCGCGCTAACAGCGTAAGCCCACAAAATTGAAGGATCAAAATTAAAGAACTCCCAATACGCTCCAAACTAGCATCAAAATCAACATTTATTTTGTTTTACTTTTTTATTAAGTGGTACAGAAAGACCACTTAATAAAAAAGTAAAACAAAATAAATGTTGATTTTGATTTAACTGAATTGAATATCTTAAGAGATATTCAATTCAGTTAAATCAAAATCAACATTTTATTTATATATAATTACTAAATTATTGACCTTAAAACGGGACGAGTTTATTATATCTTTGTCTTTTCGTAGTTTTGGTTTTTAAATTTCTCGTTAAATAATGTAAACGTATATCAATATACAGGGTGACTTTGAAATCAGTCGACAAATTGATAGGGGAGTATCAGCACCGTTAGTACTTACATTATGCATTGACAAATTGCGAATTTAAATTGTAAAAAAAACATCCGATTTTATTGCTTAAAACGACGGTGACAGGTCTATTAAGGTTTAGTAAACTAAAAGAATCAGTACATTATCATTATTTCCATAAGTCTAAAACTTAAACAAATAAATAAAATGAACAAAGTTTAAAAATCGTACGACGCGCTATAAAAATCATATGATCATAATTTCGTAAAAACGTAGTTCATTCAAAGGGTCATTGATCATAAACACCAAATAAAGAAAGTACAGAATGTAACATTCAAACAACGCGCTAATTACGAGCCATGCCTGCACTCTCAACTAGCAACGACCTACATACGACGGAGCTGCAGACTCGGCGCCTCGTGTCGTCCCCGATCACGCCACGCCGAGATGACATAGATTCTAGATCTTACATACCACGGAGTTGCTGACTCGGCGCCTCGTGTCGTTGCCGAACACACCACGCCGAGATGACATAGATTCTAGATCTTTTAGCATAGGGCACTTCGGTACCACCATCGTCCGAGTCTAGACATACCTTTTAAATAATTGTAATTTCTAATATCGAAATTAATTAAATCTAGTATTACTTATACTCTGGTTTCTTTTATCTCCCGGCTGGCGTACTTACCCATAATTGGCGCAGTCGGTACTTCTTCGGGACAAATTCGCGGCGCGTATATTCCTAGAAATCGGATTTGGCTTGACTTCGCATAGTCGCCACCCGCGTTCGCTCCGAAGACAAGAATCTATCAACCTACGAATCTACACCGGCCGAGGGCGTATTCGAAAATCAATACGAGAACCAGACATGCAGATTTTTTATATGTAAGTACTTTGAAAGTTTTTCTTAGTGTTGCTTCCTTGTCCCTCCTTCAAAATTTTCCACCTACGGAAAACCGGAGAGACACCTGTCTCGAACCGGCAGGAACTTAGAAATAGGGATTTAGACAAACATAGACACTTAGATTTTAGTGATTTAGAGTTAGACGTATTCTTCAGTGAACAAAAAATGTCATTCACCGTAGATGAAATTTATAAGGCTGTTAGAGCGGTGCCAGAATTTGACGGCAACCCTAACGTCTTAACTAGATTTATTGCAATATGTGAGACCTTGATAGAGGCTTACATAAAAGATGACCCAAATTTTAGGTTAACTAATATTTGCTTAATTAATAGTATTTTAAATAAAATTACTGGCCCAGCCGCCGCGACGATAAACTCGAACGGCATTCCTAGTAGTTGGGCAGAGATACGTAAATTACTCGTAAATAATTTTGCCGATCAGAGGGATGAAACTGCCCTCTATAACGATATTGCTATGTCATTCCAAGGTAACAGCACACCGCAGGAATTTTACGACAGATGCCAGAACCTTTTTAGCATGGTAATGACGTATGTTACGTTACACGATAACGTGGCTACCACCGTACAAGCTAAACGCGAGTTGTATAAAAAATTAACATTAAAATCTTATATAAGAGGTCTAAGAGAACCTTTGGGCTCTCGTATTAGATGTATGAGACCCGATTCAATAGAAAAGGCTCTGGAATTTGTCAACGACGAACAAAATGTAATTTACCTACAGCGAAGAGGTGACCCAGTAAACGATAGGCACACCGCATACAGCGCGAATTACACGCCGCAATTAAATGGTGCAAAGTTTGCAGGTGAGGTTGCATCTACTTCACTTAGAGGTAATTTACCATATTTAGGTTCAAACGGGCATACGCCCACGCATATACATATCCCCCCGCAAACCTCGCAGTGGAAACCCGCGTTCAGGTTTGACCAGAAACAAGCTCACCAGCAGGGGCACTCGCAACCGCAGCTTGCCCCAGTTTCTGGGCCTAGCCGTACCCAACAGATGTTTCGCGCACCGCCACCGAACTATAACCCGCGTAGTAAGGTATTTAAGATACCACCTAGGAATGATCAACCATTCTCCTCAGGGCATAAGCCAATGAGCGGTGTCAGTCACTTTGTACCCAAATCCCTTCCACCGACAATGACAGGACATGATTGGCAAAGATCAGGGAACCCGCCATCTAACAATTATTTTAAATCGCGACAGGTAAACTTCAACGTGACAGCTGACCCTAATGACTCATATTACTATTGTGACTACGATAACGAGCACGGGGCCGAATGCACTGCGTATGACGTTAACTATACCGACCATTATAATGACTATAATTGCAATGAAGGCCAGCAGGAGTTTACTTATGAGACCGAAAACGATGACTCAAATTTTCGCGAGGCTATCCCGAATACCGAACCAAAATAGAATTAAATTTACAATCAAAAAGGGAACTTCGTTATGTACAGATAGCTAACCCTCCATTAAAATTACTTGTCGATACTGGGGCAAATCAATCCTTTATAAGCCCCGAAGCCGTCGAGAATTATTTTTCACATATACCTTTGAACTTTGACCCCTTCGAAGTAACTAATTCTCGTATGAGTAGTATACATAATTATTCTATTACGTTACAGAACTTTCCAGAGTTTTACAAAAGCAAATTAATTAAACTATTCATCTATAGATTCCATAATGATTTCGATGGGCTATTAGGGTTGGATATCTTGAATAATTGTCAAATAGATCTTAAGCATAACCTTTTAATTACGGAAAATGCTAGTATACCCATGCTACCTTACACTTGTAGAAACTTAAACTCTCAAGAAACAATACCCGCGCGCTCTAGTAAACTAGTAAAAATACAGATGTATAACTATGACGGCGACGTATACGTAACCGAACAGATCTTGTGCAATTGCATCGTGCACGAATGTATTACAAACGTTAGCGACGAAATAGCCATATTAGAGTTAGAGAACCCAACCGACACCGATATAATTATCCCGAACGAACGCTTAAACCATCCTTTCGAAGCGTATGCATTCAATACCGAGTGCAATAGCACTGAACAAGATCCTCAACGCGTAAGCCGAGTGTTGTCGCGCTTACGTACCGGTCATTTAAACGCCGAAGAAAAAACTAATTTAGAAACTTTATGCAGTCGTTATGCAGACATATTTTATTTAGATGACGAACCTCTTAGTTTTACTAATAAAATAAAACACCGCATTAGAACTATAGACGAAATACCGATTTATACCAAAAGTTATCGTTACCCCTTTGTGCACCGGAAAGAAGTTAAGGAACAAATCGCTAAAATGCTACGTCAAGGCATCATAAGACCCTCAGACTCCGCATGGAGCTCCCCTATATGGGTAGTGCCGAAGAAAATCGACGCGACTGGGGAACAAAAATGGAGACTCGTTGTGGACTACCGAAAATTAAATGACAAGACTATTAATGACAAATATCCTATCCCTAACATTACTGACGTCCTTGACAAGCTAGGAAGGTGTCAATACTTCACGACCTTGGACCTATTTTCGGGCTTCTACCAAATACAGACACATCCAGACGATATTTCTAAAACAGCGTTCTCTGTAGAGCACGGGCACTACGAATTCTTGCGTATGCCGATGGGACTCAAAAATTCCCCATCAACGTTTCAAAGGGTGATGGACGAGGTACTCCGCGGACTCCAAAACGAGATCTGCCTGGTATATCTCGACGATATTGTCGTATTCGGGACCAGTCTTCAAGAAATGATGGTAAATCTAGAGAAAGTATTTAATAGATTGCGTGACTCCAACTTTAAAATACAGTTGGACAAGTCTGAATTTTTGAGGTTGGAAACACCATATTTAGGTCATATCATTAGTGGGGAAGGTATAAAACCTAACCCCGATAAAGTTTTAGCTATTCAAAAATATCCACTTCCAAAGACCCCCAAAGAAATTAAACAATTTCTAGGACTCATGGGATATTATCGTAAATTCATACCCGACTTTGCTCGTATTACAAAACCTATGACGAAATGCTTAAAAAAATCAAAGAAAATAGTTTTAGATTCCGACTACATCGAATGTTTTGAAAAATGTAAATCCCTACTGACTAACGACCCCATACTACAATACCCTGACTTCTCAAAAGACTTTATACTGACGACGGATGCATCAAACGTCGCAATTGGTGCAGTCCTATCTCAAGGGACTGTAGGAGCGGACAAACCTATCTGCTACGCATCTAGGACTCTAAATGATAGTGAAGTTAATTACAGTACTATAGAGAAGGAGCTTTTGGCTATAGTATGGGCAACTCAATACTTCAGGCCCTATCTTTTCGGTCGTAAGTTCAAAATAATTACCGATCATCAACCACTTCAGTGGATAATGAACGTCAAGGAACCTAATTCAAGACTGACTAGGTGGCGCCTTAAACTTAGTGAATACGACTATACAATAGTATATAAAAAAGGCAAATCTAATACCAACGCAGACGCTCTATCACGAATTCAAATTAATAATCAGGAAACAGAGTCCTTGATAGTTCATCACACTGAAAAACCTTCATCTATATCGGACTCTACTACAGCTACCGCCCACACAAGTAATGAAAACCCCATCCTTGAGGTTCCCATAACCGAAGAACCCTTGAATAAATTTCACAAACAGATAAGTTTTACTATAGTAGGCAATATTAAAAGACGTCCAATCACTACAAGACCTTTTGACACGCATACGCACACCTCTATACAAGTGTCCGAATCGAACCTCGAGCAGGATGTAGTCAATGCAATTAAAGAACATGTCAATCCAAAAATTAGAACCGGCCTTAAAATTACACCACCACTAGGAATGTACTCTATAGTCCCTATTATACAGAATAATTTTAAAAATTCAAGCATGAACCTATCCCTTACTAAACACGAATTAGAGAATGTAAAAGAGTATTTAAGGCAGCAAGGAATTATTAGAAATTATCACGAGGGTAAAACTAATCATCGCGGCATAACCGAATGTTACCTAGCACTATCTCGCGTTTATTTTTGGCCTAAAATGAAAGAAGAGATAACTAAATATATTAATGCTTGCGCTATATGCGGACAATCGAAGTATGACCGTAACCCGATTAGGCCCCAATTGAATATCGTCCCGCCAGCAACTAAACCCTTAGAAAGAGTACACCTAGATATTTTTACGGTACAGAATGAAAAATATTTAACATTCATGGACGTTTTTTCCAAGTACGGGCAAGCTTACCACTTGAGAGATGGAACAGCCCTAAGTGTTTTACAAGCTGTAATAACTTATTGTACCCACCACGGATTGCCTCTAACTATTGTCACAGATAACGGGACAGAGTTTGCGAACCAACTCTTTGCTGAGTTCGTAAGACTTCACGGAATAATACACCATAAAACGTTAGCACACTCACCAAATGATAATGGAATAATTGAAAGATATCATTCAACATTGTTAGAGCATTTGCGCATACTACAATTACAACACAAAACTGAAACTATCGCTAATCTAATTCCCTATGCGTTATTAGCATATAACAGCTCAATACATAGCTTTACAAAATGTAGGCCCCATGATATAATTCGAGGTCATTTTGACCCACGCGATCCCCTAAATATAAACGTATCAGAGCACTTCATGCAACAATATATATTAAATCACCGGGAGCGAATGAAAATAGCATATAATCTAATTAATGAATCGTCGTTAGAAAATCGTACCAGCCTAATAGAAAATTGTAATAAGTCTCGTGAACCGGAAGTAAACTATGAACTAAATCAACAAGTTTTTGTTACTAACCCCCAAGCGAGTCGGCAAAAGACCGCAGCTCGTTATACGGAGGATATCGTACTAGCCAACCTACCAATACACATCTATACATCAAAAAAGAAAGGTCCCATTGCCAAAAATCGTCTGAAGCGTGTTCCTAAATCATCAAAATTGTTACAGATTACTGCTAACAACGACCGCCCACCTGACAATGACGCTCGAGATAAGACTTGATTACTTGGGTGACGGCCCCGGGTTGCTTCCCTTTGACCTTGGTCCAACTAAATTTATAACCCATTACCATCCATTTTTACATTACCTAAACCTGACTGACATCGAAAGTAGACTTAGTGCAGTAGAATCGCAACTAAACTTATTTGAGTCTAAACTGGATAGCGAAAAATTTCCATTGTATGAAGCTCAAATTAATTATATTTCTAATAAATTGGTAAAGATTCACGAGCAGATAGACAGTCTGGAATCACATCGCACCAAAAGAAGTCTCTTCGATGGCTTGGGTACAGTAATAAAAGAAATCACTGGAAATTTGGACTACAAAGACGCTCAAAAATATAATTCCGCCATTAAAATATTAGAAAATAATGAAAATACACTTTCTTCCGAACTAAAACAACATATAAGTCTCAATAAGGAATGGATGACACAAAACGATGTACTACTGTCGCAAATAACCGATAACCAACAAAAAATCAATAGTACTTTGGAGTCTGTCATCCACAGTAAAACTTATGACCAAAACTTATTAAAGTTTGTTAGGTTTAATCAACTTTTAACTATAATAAGCGAAAATGTGCAAGATTTAACGTCAGCATTAGTTAGAATAGAGGATAGTTTAGCTTTTATCCGTGCTTCCAGCACACATCATAGTATGATTAAATATGATATTTTAAAAGGTATGGTCAACCAATTAAAATCTTTATATAATGAAGAGCAGGTACTAAATATAGATTTAAGGGAATACTATAGAATTATAAAGCCAAGTTACTTCTACGCAGATAACAGAATAGTTTTTGTCTTTAAAGTCCCGGTCATTTCTCCTGGCACATCCAAATTGTATAAATTAGCAATCGTCCCTAATAAGTATTCTCAAAGTCCTATTCCACCATATCCTTATATAGCAACCGATGGGAAAGCATTCATGTACATAGAGGCTGAATGCCCGAAGTTCAATGAATTTCACATCTGTGAGGAAACTATCAACAATCGACCGAGAGAACAACGAGACTGCATGCAGAGCCTGATTGTGGACCAAGTCATCGACAAGACCTGTTCACCAACTAGGATAACCCTGAGCAAACAAGCCCTAGAACAACTGGACGACCAACATTATACTGTAGTGTTCCCGAAACCGGCAAAAGTAGAGCTACAATGTGACCGGCACGAGTATGTAATTCTCAATGGAAGCTATTTGGCAACTATACCAAAAACATGTCACCTTAGAACGGAGGAACTTACAATCGTCAACACGAATGACGTAGTAAAAGGACAGCCGCTCAAGATAACTGAAATACCCTACGCAACCTACGGCGACAACCAGTCTATAGCAATCCCGCACTTCAAGTTGAACACCATCAATCTGAAAAATCTGCACAGTATCGAGGATAAGATACTACTCCAGCATCCAATAGAGTTGCAACCTGTCGAGCAAACAGAAACATTGTACCATACGACCATACCTTTCTATGGAATATTAGTCGGTGCAGTCATACTCGTAACCGTCGTCGCAATCCGTCGCCATGTACTACGCACTAAGGTAGTAACAGTGCAATCACCACCCGAGAAGGTACTACGCACTAACGTAGTAACAGTGCAACCATCACCTGAAGATGCCAGATACTCTACACCAACGGCACTCAAACCAGAGAAGGATCCGGCAGCAACATTCTCGCTCAAAGTTCTCAAATAGTTGCTGTTCTAAGAGGGGAGGAATTACGAGCCATGCCTGCACTCTCAACTAGCAACGACCTACATACGACGGAGCTGCAGACTCGGCGCCTCGTGTCGTCCCCGATCACGCCACGCCGAGATGACATAGATTCTAGATCTTACATACCACGGAGTTGCTGACTCGGCGCCTCGTGTCGTTGCCGAACACACCACGCCGAGATGACATAGATTCTAGATCTTTTAGCATAGGGCACTTCGGTACCACCATCGTCCGAGTCTAGACATACCTTTTAAATAATTGTAATTTCTAATATCGAAATTAATTAAATCTAGTATTACTTATACTCTGGTTTCTTTTATCTCCCGGCTGGCGTACTTACCCATAATTCGCTCAATAACAACGGACACTTAAACACCGTTCACGGACACAAAATCTCGCGTAGCCTTCCGAACTACGTGGTTTAAAGTGATATTTATACCCTGTTCCATGTGAACGATGTGTATGTGCGCGTCGCTACGTATGAACGTTATCTTCTGTACTCTCGGTGTTTTGTGTAATGCACTCCCGACGACAAACCTGATCGGGGATTCCGCCGGCCGGCACGTGTAACGCGGGTGGTGCCGCTGGGGGGAATGAAACATACCGATATCGATACTTTTTCGAAATCACATACTTGTAAAGTAGCATTCTTGAATGTAAAGGATTGATATTTTTACAAGTGTTTATAGCTTTTTAGAAAACTTCTAGTACGTTCGCATACTCTATCCAGTATTCTAATAAAGTTTGTTAGGATTGTTGTCGAGTGCATTTTAAACAAACTTCATTTATTTATAAAAAGAGGAATTGAAAACACAAATCATACTTACTAAGAACAATTAAATACATTAATACCAACACAGCATGCGAGTCACTTCAGTCCTCGTAAGTACAAGTACGAGTGAATAATTACAAGTATGTAACTAAAATAAGTAATGATCATTATCTACGGAAATATCGATGAATTTCATTTGCTCCCATAGTATCATCCCTAAACGGCGCGGGCGCGAGCCAATCGTTGCAAACAATTTCACCAGTCGGACGAAAGCTTAATTAGGTGACGGTCGTGTGCTGCATAAAAAAGTAATCGTTTGTGTAGTTATCGAAGTTGTGTACCTACTGTTAAGTGATAAGTTTTCGAAGATGCCTAGGGGTACGAGAAGAAACAGTGAACTTTTTGATAACCAACAAATTTTAAATGTGGTGATTTGGTATAGCCAAACTAACAATTTAAAGGAAACGCAGCCAAGATGGCGAGAAAATTATCCACGGCAAAACCAACCGTCCTTAGAGAGGATACTAAGTGCCACTCGAAACCTTTTGGACTTCGGTAAGTAGTCTTCATGTTCCCACCCATGCCATGTAAAAGTATGAAGGAAAAATTGGTTTTACATTGTTTTGTTTCGCGGCATGATAGGTAGGTTAGGTACAGATAGTTCGTCGATTCGTTACCGTACCTAAAATAAGGCAGTGGACTGTATAAATATTATAATGGATAACAAAGAATCGTACAACTGTTAGTCGCGGTACTTAAATATGAGGACAAATAAATTGATACAAAAATGAGGTGCGCGAGCGCGGTAGTGCGTTGAATGCATGCGCTGCGGTGCCGCGGCGGGCGCGTCATCCGGGGAGTCCCGCTCCCGCACCCCGCCGTCCCCTCCGCACCGCCTGATCGCGGCGCTGCCGCTGTGTTGACTGAATGACTCAACACTCTGTCTGTATTCATTCATGCTCACGGAAACAAAAAACGGCGGCGCATGGAGTTACATATTAGATACTAATGTATTTTTTTTTGTATTTTAAAGTATCATAGAACATTAATATTTTCTTCTAATAATATGTCCTAAAAAATCTTGGATACACGCAGGTCATTAAAGTTTGTCGACTCAATTCAAATTCTTCCTGTATACATCAGCTATTGCCTTTATTAGATTATATAAATGGTTTTCAGTAGGTGCTTGATCAAACTGATGGTTATGCAATTAAAAATATTACTATTAATAAAACAACGCAAAATCTTAGTAGTAATGTTAAATTTATTTACCAAAGGGTTTAAATGTTGTGATTTATTTATTATTTCTCTTTTATCTATTTCAGCAACTTTGCATATTTGTATAGAATCCTTTGAGGGATACACTAAAGCACCTTTGTCCTTAAACATAACAATATAGGTACCGAATTTCAGCTTATGGAGCAACAAAATACAAATTATGGTCAGTTTTAGAGGACATGGCTGCTCTAAACTACACGGCGACATTGAGTCTCTTAAAAAATCTCTGGAGCAAGCTGTGGCGAAATTTCCCATGGAATCAGTGCGTAAATCCATAGATTCGTAGCCAGACAGATTAAAGGTCTGTATAAAAGCCAAAGGTGGCCATTTTGAATAGAATAATGTTTTTATTTTTTGCTGAGACTTTAATAAATATGTAAATATAAGTTTTAGTAATATTACATTACTTAGTTTAAAAAACATTGCATTTTCATTTGTAACAGAACTTATGGCCGGACTAGGTATTAATACACCCAAACACAGAATAAACAATCGTGCTCATTACACACATATCTCTTGCTCAGCAGTTGGATCACTAGCCCCTAAGCCAGAATAAAATAAACACCATAAATTCTTAGTCACCGCTTTATTGTACTCAACAAATCACCAATCACCAAACGAATCACCGGGGAACAAATACAGTATTCCGGAAAACAGGAGATGCAACTGTCGATGATTTCTTCTGTATAGTTCGTTTAGTTAAAACATCACGTTCTGGGTACACATTTGAAACTTTAGTTGTAATTGAGAACCTGTAAAAAAAGCATTCTTTTTACCAAAAACTAATATCAGGCTAAGATATGAGTAAGGCCGTGCTGAATATTAGATGCGGCCTAGCAGATCAAGATAATCTGTGACGTAAGCAACGTTGCCTCTTTTAATTCATAGAGAATTTAACTCCTCACCTTTACTGAGCGCCTGGTAACTTTTATCAGTGAGGAGAGAGATCAGCGAGGTTAAGCAACGTTACCACTGTCGGCTAAATATAGAACTCTTCCCTTTTATTGTGCGCCTGGTAGCTTAGGAGAGAGATCAGCGAGGTTACGCAACGTTGTCAGGTATATAAAGAACTCCTCGCTTTTACTATACGCCTGCTAGCTTGTATCAATGATGCTGTTAGGGTAGATACATAAAAAACTCCTTATTTTACTGTGCGCCTGGTAGCTTATATTAGTCAGGAAAGAGATCAGCGAGGTTAAGTAACGTTACAACTGTTACGTAGGTCCATAAAGAATTCCTCGCTTTTACTGTGCGCCTGGTAGCTTATATCAGTGAGAAGAGAGATCAGCGAGGTTGAGCAACGTTAGCATTGTCAGGTACATAGAGAACTCCTCGCTTTTACTGTGCGCCTGGTAGTTTGTATCAGTGAAGAGTAAGATCAGCGAGGTTAAGCAACGTTACCACTGTCGGTCTATAATTAGGTGACCGTTTTCGAAAATATATCGCACTCTTACGTGCTTCGGAGGGCATGTTCAGCCGTCGTCGGTCCTGCGCTCTCTCCGGTTGGGTCGGATTTCTGTCTCATCGGGCTATGTTAATGAGGTGAGATACACACACTTATCTATACTAGGAAGAGTTTGTTTTTTTGTTTGTTTGTTTAAACGCGCTAATCTCAGGAACTACTGTTTCGAATTGAATAAATCTTTCACTGATAGATAGCCCATTTATCGAGGAAGGCTATAGGCTATATAACATCACGCTACGACTAATAGGAGCGGAGCAACAACGAGAAATGTTCCAAAAACGGGGAAAATTTACGCTTTTGCGCGGGACAGCTAGTGTAATATAAGTTTATCTATATATCTGGTGCGAAATTCGATTGGTCCAAAAACTTTTTAAGTTATAAGTACTTTTTTTAATTGATAACCTTTTTACTGAAAAATATAATAAGTAAAAAACATTCAACTAAATTTTAGGGAAGAAAATGGCCATTTTTTACCTTGAATTTGACCACATCTTTCTGTTACATTTTGTATAACCAAAAATGGTACCTGCTTGATCTAGATTCAAAACTGCTGCCCGTAGTACTTTCTGTGGCTGGTTGTGTTTTCCCCCATTGCTGTGGGGATGATGATATCGAAGTGACGTAGCGGCAATCTTCAGTCCTGTGAGGCCTAGATTTTGATCCATATGACATATTTCTGTTTGATGCGTATATGTCTAAAAATAACAAAGAAAATTAGAAAATCAATGCCACCTTCGTAATCTCCATCGCAACCCCGCATGACTGTACTATGATGAACGATTGTTAATAGTTAATAACTGTCCCGCGCAACTTAGTCTGCGAAATTTTTCCCGTTTTTGCAACATTTCTCATTGCTGCTCCGCTCCTATTGGTCGTAGTAGACGCATACGAAGTTGCGCGGGACAGCTAGTTATATTATAAAGCTGAAGAGTTTGTTTGTTTGGACGCGATAATCTCAGGAACTACTGGTCCGATATAATATAATATAATATAATATAATATGATAAGCTTTTCGGGTAGATATTTATTAAAAAAAAACAATCAGCACAAACAAAATTCAAATCTTATAATTAAATCAAAAAAACGTTACACTGATTCAAATATTCGAACAACTGAAAGACCGTTTTATTTAAATTACCACCAACTAAAATTATAACAAAGTAAGCTATAGGCTAAGGTGAACGTCCGTCCGATCCGATAACCGTGCCGCAACTGAACGAGCAGCGGCTCTGCCTCGCCGTCGTCGCCATTGCCCCACTCCGGCGCTTGTCAATCCCTCCTTATGTCATCGCACGATGACATCACCGTAAAGCCACGCCTCCCAGGGAATTAATCCGCTAAATCGGCCATTCCTGACGGTGGCGCGTCCTCGCCCACAATCTCAGCATCAGATGTACCAGGTTGTGCCTCGACGTTAGGTATCATGGAATTGTCATTAACTCATTGTCAGCATCTAAAACAGATATGTAAATTGTTTGCATTAGAACAATACACACAGGTAATGCTTTATTGAAATCAGCACGAGTATTATTCTTCGTAACAAAAAGTTAAGATACTAGCGACCTCAACCTCCAACCGCAGTGATTTTTACTGACATACATAATGTGTCCTTATCTGTAAAATCTTATCTAAACCACAGAGCCCTCGGGATGTGGACCGCATACACAGCGCAGAGCCCTCAGGATGCGCGATAGCAGAGCCCTCAGGATGCTACCATAACCACTAGCGCAGAGCCCTCAGGATGCGCGATAGCAGAGCCCTCAGGATGCTATCATAACCACTAGCGCAGAGCCCTCAGGATGCGCGATAGCAGAGCCCTCAGGATGCTATCATAACCACTAGCGCAGAGCCCTCAGGATGCGCGATAGCAGAGCCCTCAGGATGCTATCATAACCACTAGCGCAGAGCCCTCAGGATGCGCGATAGCAGAGCCCTCAGGATGCTACCATAACCACCAGCGCAGAGCCCTCAGGATGCGCGATAGCAGAGCCCTCAGGATGCTATCATAACCACTAGCGCAGAGCCCTCAGGATGCGCGATAGCAGAGCTCTCAGGATGCTATCATAACCACTAGCGCAGAGCCCTCAGGATGCGCGATGCCATCTTGCTGCACCCGGTTTCTGTCCAACAGTTCTGTCGCACGCTGCCGGGACAGCTCGCGAAGTGACTGTCGGTTAGCACTGGTAGCCTCGAGCGCCCCATCACGCACCACGGATCGTATGACGGGCGTCGCACCAACACTGCCAATTAACAAATTCAAATGTGAATATTGAGTAGATTTTTGCCTCGTAATGTTCAGGTTGAGTTGTAATTTCCAAATTATATTAGACCAGTCTTCCTGTCGGATGTTAGTTTCTACCCGAATCATATTCATAACTGTGCGGCTACACCGCTCAACCTGTCCATTACTTTGATGCATCTCTGGAGTAATAAAATGGATATCACATTCTAGATCTTTAACCCAGTTAGTAAATGAGGTACTCTCATACATACGTCCCCGATCGGTTACAATCATCCGAGGGGTACCAAACAAGGATATAGCATTTTCAAACACTTGCTTTAATTCTTTAGTGTCCAGTCTAAAAATTGGGTACATAAGACAATATTTAGTGAAAACGTCTACAATCAAGATGACCAATTTAAATTCATTTGAATCAGGCAAGGGTCCTAAAACACAGTATCAAACGACGTGTCTGGCTTTTGCCAGGATTCGATTGGCAGTAAGGGTTGACATGGTATATTTTTGCGAGATAGACAAACAATACAGTGCTGAATGTATTCATGTACGAACTGTCTTAACCCAGGAAACCAAAAATGTTTATGTATCAAATCAGTAGTTTTATCAACTCAAATATGTTGATGCTCATCTATTTGCTTACACGACCCCACAGTGAACACCTTTGTCTGTGTAAGACGTCGCACACCTCGGGCTCGGGTATAGATAACGCCATCTCTATTGAGTATATCAGTACCTACTATAACGGGGGTACTCAGATATTTGTTCGGAACAACATGAAAAATAACCCTTAAGCGTAATATCGGTTAGCGTAGTGAAAGAACTAGACTCAACGTCTTGGTTTCCGATACCATGCAATGTACAAAACGAAGGTGTCTGCGTACATTAGAAATGTCGCAACAACCGACTCTGCAACAAGAGATATCTGAGAACCACTACCTATAAGTAAATCTACCGGCACGCCTTGAATAACCGCAGTAGCAATATCATTTCGCCAACATTCTCCTGTCGTCTCACTAAAAAATTAAACAGACGTACCACGAGATTCTGCACGTTGTTTTGCAAAACAATCATTGGCCTGGTGACCAATCTTTTTACAGTAACTACAAGATTCTTTCGAACCAGAACTACCCACATTAGTAGACTTGAAAGTGGAGGGTTGGTTGTCATCAATTGACTTCAAGCGCTTGAAACAACTAATTTGTACATGTCCATAACCCCCACACGATAAGCATTTAATTTTAGGTTTATTATCGTAATGTTCCCTTTTGCGTGAGCTGCCAAGAGAATGATCACTACTCCTAACGCGTAACGGCACAGTTTTATCAGGTTTAATGTAAATAGATAAAAATCGCACTATATCGTTTGGTAATAGATTTGCATTTGTGGCAGCGGCTCGAATTTGTGGGTCTGTTATACCGCGAATTATAATTATAGCGATTAATTCTTCGCTAAGCCCGTCAACTACTCGCAAACGCAATAACGAACGTCTAGCATATTCTGCATAAGTAGGGTACTTAGCAGATTCAGTTTTCATTACGTTAAAGAGAATATTCGCGGTATCTATTCGACGCGGACATAACGATTGGAATTCCTTCTTAAAATTAGACCACGTGCGGTCATTTGTTGTCCAATCACTTAGCCACACACGAGAGTCACCTTTTAAACAATTGCCTATACGCGCCAGACACTCACGATCATCCCATCGATTAATTTTACGCACATGATCTACTTCATCACACCACACAATAAAATCATTTAAAGAAGGGTCGAAATTAGAAATATAAAAATGGTTCGATCTTACCGGGTTCAAGGAGTTGATGGCACTCACTAATTTATCGGCTACCTCACTCATGGCGGCCTCGGCACCCAGGGGCGGCGTGGATGCTATCACGCTTGTGGCACCGGACCCCTCGCAGAGCGGCGGCAACAGAGAGCCCGACTGGGACTCGGCCTCCATCACTGGCGCGGCGCTACCCGCCACCACGGGCAATGGCGGCGTGTGTGAACGCGCCGATCGCGTAGATGCAGGCAAAGCACGTGACGTCACATCGGTACACACACTGGTTAAAACCGAATTGCGGTTCCTTGAATCGTCCTCCAACGCGTTTAAACGAAATATCACCGTTAAAAGTTGTTGTTCTATCGTCGGATCCGTCGAACGTCCACGGCGTCGCGAATTAGTACTAGTGTCTGTAGGCATTATGATTTGATAGTTATGGCAAAAGCAAAGCAATGAAAACGTGGCACGATCCCACTTCTGAGATAAGCTTTTCGGGTAGATATTTATTAAAAAAAAACAATCAGCACAAACAAAATTCAAATCTTATAATTAAATCAAAAAAACGTTACACTGATTCAAATATTCGAACAACTGAAAGACCGTTTTATTTAAATTACCACCAACTAAAATTATAACAAAGTAAGCTATAGGCTAAGGTGAACGTCCGTCCGATCCGATAACCGTGCCGCAACTGAACGAGCAGCGGCTCTGCCTCGCCGTCGTCGCCATTGCCCCACTCCGGCGCTTGTCAATCCCTCCTTATGTCATCGCACGATGACATCACCGTAAAGCCACGCCTCCCAGGGAATTAATCCGCTAAATATATAATATAATATAATATAATATAATATAATATAATATAATATAATATAATATAATAAGTATAATATAATATAATATAATATAATATAATATAATATAATATAATATAATATAATATAATATAATATAATATAATATAATATAATATAATATAATATAATATAATATAATATAATATAATATAATATAATATAATATAATATAATATAATATAATATAATATAATATAATATAATATAATATAATATAATATAATATAATATAATATAATATAATATAATATAATATAATATAATATAATATAATATAATATAATATAATATAATATATGTAGATAAATAACACCCAGACACAGAATAAACCATTGTGCTCATTATACAAAGTTTTATCCCTGGGTGGGGATCGAACCCACGACCGCTTGCGTAACAGTCGGATAGCACTCCCACCGCGCCACAGGCAGTTAAAATATTTGTACGCAAACGTGTTAGAATAGCTCTCGAGTGAATTAAGCCTAAAGGCGAAGCTGTGTATCAAAGTTAGGTACACATTTAACTCAACGAACGAGTAGTAAAAATGGCGGCAAACTCGCATGTCGCTATTTTTACAACTCCGCGTTTAACGTGTAAAATTACCGAAGAAATATAAGTACTCTACGAGTGCAAAGTTGAATACATAAAAGAATTCATACTTGAAACTAAAAGAAAATAAATTTGAAACTGACGAATGCATAGAATGTGCGAGCCTTAATCCCTACAGAGTAATATTGGCGGGAAGTGAAAAAAAAAAACTACAAATGTACCTACTTGGTACCTACCTATATGTTGTATTACGTTCAAAAATCCACAACGACTGTATTTTTCTTCGGGTGTTCTACATCTGCTAAAAAACATATTTTTTTTATTTTTTTCACTCGACATTGTTTCTAAGATAATTAATAATTCTATAATTTCATCTGAATTAATAATTAATTTCGATGAAATTTAAAATTAAACGAAAATTTTACATTGTCAAGCACACAAATGGATGACAGACATTATTTTTTTTCTAACTGTCAATGCAACGGCGAAGGACGCAATTTACATTCAGCCTTGTGCTAGTTTCTTTTAAAATCCTTGACTATCGGTCAGTCTTAATGATTTCTATACCTACATCTACATGAATAAATAAAATTCTACCTGTCTGTCTATCTGTTTTTGGTTCGGCTAATCTTCGAAATCGGCTTATCACCACGCTAACGTGTACAGGTAGTAGGCAGCACTGCAACTTCTCGCGGACGAAGTCGCGAGCACAGCTAGTTATACATAAATGTGAAAGTTACTTTGTTCGCCTGTCTGTTACTTTCTCACGCTTAAACAGCTGAACCGATTCAGATTAAATTTGGTATAGAGATAGTTTGAATGTCAGAAAAGGACATAGGTTAGTTTTCATCGCAATAACAGACGTCCGCGCGGGCGGAGCCGCGGATGAACCTAATAAATAATAAAATTAATTCTAAATTCTGTTGCTGTAACTCGTATACTCATAGCATAACATTTTTTCGATTATTAGCACAAAAAATATGACAAACACAAATTACCAAAATTAAAACGCAAATTCCTTTTTATTGTCATCAAAAGGCAATGTTTAAAACGGAACGCATTTCCCGCCAACAAATATTAAACATACCTGTTTTTGTCTATGGAAATAACTCAAACGACACGTACGCGATATTAATTCGAGCCAAATAAGAGGAGTTTCGTAATCTGTGGTCATCGCGTTAGGGTGCAGTTCCATTGTAGGTACTATTAATACTCTACAGGAATTCAGTAGAATTATACTAGAATGCTAGTTCAGTGGATAAAGACCATGACTGCTAAACCAGTGGCTGAGGGATCGATTCTCAACCAGGATAGAACACGATTGTTCATTCTGTGTTTGAGGGTAATTTATTTAAGTATATTAAGCATTTATTTTATTTATTTATTTATTTAAAAAAAAAAGATAACTAGCAATGTGGGATTGAGTCCAACATTACTAGCAATCTTGTTAACCCCTATAGCTAAGCTCAAAGGCTTGTGTTAGGAATTCACGTCGGTAGTATAATGGGTAGGATTCGAACCCGCGACCTCACGATTGCGAGACCGATGCCTTAAGCATTAAGCTACCGCGCAAAATTTAGACATATATAAGCAGGTTTATCTTTTGTCTGGTTGCCGTATTACAGACTCTGCCTAGTTTAGAGAATAAGCTGATTGGTATGAATATACTTAGCAGTTGCACACAGATTGGATTGAGCCTTTGAGATACATTTTATGAGAGGTTGACCAAACCTATGCTACCTTGAGGGAAAGTACCCTAAATATTTGAGTAAGAAAATTTGACTAAACGGAAAAAATATTTTATTTTTAGAATTAAAAATAACTGCATTCAAAGATTTTCTTCTGATAATCGAGCCTGACAAATGTAGAAAAAACACCCTGCCTTTTACAAGGGAACAAATCTCTTTCATAAATATTGCATCAAAAGTTTGAGGAAGGCCATGAAATTTAACAATAAAATTTTTATATGTACTCAGACAAGATCAAGACTACGACACAAAGCACTAACTATTAGAAATAGTTTAATGTTTTTATGAATGATTTCATGTTATTTTAATATTTATTTTAATGTTTATAAATTCAAGGCCACGTAAAATTGTGGAGTAACATTGTTTTTCGGAACAGTTAATTGCGAATTACATTAAATCTTATTCAGTGATAATTTAAGCTACCGAAATTAACTAATGATATAGTTAAGTAGGTACTCTCTCACTCTCTATGACTAAGTAAATATTTTTGTAAACAAAAAATGTGACAAAAATCACAAAGGTACCACCCGCTTATTAATTAATATTAACTAAAATTATTTTCGACATAATGGGATATACCGTCATTGAGTTATTGTCGAAAAACTGCGTTTCACAACAAAAAGGCGTAAAGGCCATGAACATATACGCTCTTTTGCTGGTGCTATTATTCAAGTCGGATTTTTAAACATTTAAAATAACCCTACACATAGTCCGTCATGCTCTTGACCGGTTTTTTAATGTTATCGTACTCAAAATAATAGGTACATTACAAAATATTAAAAGTCACTGTAATTCTGCGTATACATAGGTCCTTGGTACTAAGGTGTTTAAAACCAGTACTCTTGTTTAAAGGTATCATCTAATAAAAGGGGTAGGTATTTGGAATAGAGTATAAAAATCGTGACGAAAAAAATATCACCCCGTTATTCCTTAACAATGGAAACACCCTTTTTATCCAGGACATTAAAAATGTATTAAAAAAACTTGTCGTTGGCTCACCGCGCAATTACGTGGCCACATTGTTTAGAAAAAGTATAGGAAAAATGGTGAACACGTGACTCGCGTCGTAATGGCGCGCAAATGGAATTTTGGTCATTTTTTTTGGAGAATTTTTCGCCACGAAATTTTAATGTTTGTGGTTTTTTATTGTATTTTTATACTACTAATACTAGAAAGCTGATGAGTTTGTTTGTTTGAACGCTATAATCTCAGGAACTACTGGCCCGAATTGAAAAAATAAAATTCTGTTGGGTAGCCCATTTATCGAGGAAGCTATATAACATCACGCTACGACCAATAGGAGCGGAGCAGCAATGAAAAATGTTGCAAAAACGGGGAAAATTGACCCATACGAAGCTGCGCGGGTCAGCTAGTCTATTTATAAAACTGTTTACAAAAAAGGTACTTATTTGACTTAACTTTTTCCATTAAAAAATAAAAAATAAAAATTACAGTCAAATACTTTGATCTTAATTAAGTATTAAAAGTTGTTGGCTTCTTCTAAGGGGTCTTTGACTCTGCAAGGTTAAGCGACGTTTGAAAAAGTCTTACTCTGTCGTGCCTTTCAGAGTACAAAGCCGTCGGCCCTGCGCCTAATCTCTCTCCGCTCATGTCGGATTTCCGTCCCATCTAACGATGAGATTAAGGGAATAGAGAGTGCACTTGTGTCTACACGTACACTTGTGCCTAATAATATCTATCGCGTAGTTGGCTAGTCCCTGATGAGCCCTGATAATTGGCTGCTGTAACCTATATCGATTAGGAGACCATTAAGCTAGTAGTAGTTCAAGTAAAATAACTGAAAGTAGGTAGGTACAACGAAATAAAAGACAAAATGATTTGCGCGCGAACATTTATTAAATGGCGGCGAAAATAAATGAGGCATAAAGTACAGATAGTCCGCTCCGTCGCGTCTATGATTTATGGTCATGGGCTCATTGCGAGGTACGATTAGGTTCATCGTTTGTAAGCACAATACTGGGGCATAGTGTAGGGATGAATTAAGGTATAAAGTTCAACGACTTGGCTTCACGATTGATGATGCGTAGATAAATCATAATCTGAATAAAATAGTGAAGTATTTGTTTGTATTGGTGATGAATAACCGGGGGTAGGAATAAGCCATAGACCGCTTTACGTCTGACTGTCCTCTACTAGAAGTATATATTTGACGTGAGCTTGTTAGATGCTTGTAGGGAACGTAGAGGTTGTAGAAAGTGTAAGCTGATAATTATAAGAAAAGCTTTGATAGAATTGCTACGAGTATGTCGTAGCAATTGTATGTATGTAAAGCTTGTATAGATTTAGAACTACAATATACTATCTCATGTCAGGAATATTGACTACTTGTGTGTCATTTGAGAATGTAGCCTAATGAGTCGTAACCAGTACTTACTGAGGGATAATGGTTCTACAGAACAGTATCATAATTGGAAGACCTTGTTCTGTTCAAGAAATGTCAGGATGTAATGTGTGTGTCTGTATATTGTTTAAGGTTCCTATCACTCAGTTCAGTATTGTCGGGGTATCTATTCAGGGTAGTATAGAATAATACAAAGTAACAAATGGCAATCAGCATTATATTGTCAAAATACAATTCGCTCTGGTTATATCAAGGAATTGGAGCAGGGAGGTATGCTAGTGTCACTTCCAAGAGGACCTATTGCCTAGGAAAAGAAGTGATAAGAAAACTAGGCCGTCTCCTAATAAAACGTTTGCCATATACATTTGCAATATGATATTTACATAAGAAATCTGCAATGTAACCAATTGACTGAGACTTAGATATACCATTGCAATGTCTTACTATATTACTACAAGGCAGATGATTCATAACTTACAGGACAATAGACAATTGAACACATTGCAATATCTTTTCATCAGTCAATCAGCTTAATATACACAAACATTATACACAGTATAGAAAAACACTATTTATACACTACAATAGAAACAATATAAAGTAACTTTGAATAATGATCGTACCTTCGCCGTCGAATGACACCAGAGAAAAGAGACTAGGTCAGAATGTTACACTGCTTATAAAGGCTTCTCTCGTATTTTTATCATGTGGGTAGAATCCCACAGTTATAACTATTTAGGTACATTATAGATATTAAGCAGTGTTTTTAACATCATTCTATACTTAGATCGTTATACAACAATTTATATAAAGATATAGACACTAGATTACATAATCCAAACAATACAAATATTAACTGTATTAACAATATTGTTTCATCAAATACCTACATATGTGGGTAGGATCCCACATTAGAGTTTGTTTAATAGGTACATCTGTGATAAAAGAGTTTAGTCTAATTCATTAATGATATTATCAGTTGCAATTACATTTAGTATATTCATTCCAACCTCTGCAATGCATTCTCATGTCTAATATCATAAGCATCATAAACAACTGACACAGTATTAATCACAATACAAACATCATCCTAAAATATCTGTGGGTACATCTATAATATAAATAATTGATTTATTAGATCTTTGAATTGTTCTGTGCCACAAGTAGGTATTTCATACAGTATAACATAACTACCAAACATAGTGCAGACACGGATGATCTTATAATCATCGTTATGATAACCAGTCAATACAATGTGATGGTTACACCGTCATCAGACTCCAGACCACCTCTCAAACTTATAAAACAGTTCCACCAAACCTTCGTTCGGTTTTATACAACAATATATAAACTGGAAGAATCAATATTCCAAAACACATCTACATAGTAGATATCAAAATCCAACACATGGATTGATTATATATATGGCTATTTACGTAGCCATATAACACCATATCTAACAAGCTCAATACAAAATATGTCAAAATTCTACCTCTAGTAGCCAAATCCATCGATAGGTAGATTGGCGCGGTGGGAGTGTGTCCGACTACTACGCAAGAGGTCGTGGGTTCGATTCCCACACGGGACGCCACTTTGTGTGATTCACAAATTGTTGTTCCGAGTCTGGGTGTACTTTGTGTCTGTGACTTGTATGTTTGTAAAGTCCCCCGCGACACAGGGCTTGTATTCTACTGCGGGAGTAAAAAAAATATTGAGACCGTTAGTGGGTACCACAATAATGTCAGTTATTCTTTCGTGTAATAGTGCTGATAACACTTCATTGTGTATCGTTGAAGAGCACTGTAGCAAGTGTAATTACTGGGCAAATGAGACTCTAGAACTATCTAAGCTATCATGAACTATGCCACTTTTTTTTTTAATTTCGTTCCCGTCAGTTACCGCTGTTCGAACTATTAGGTATATTAGGTACGGTATAGTTATTGCTTTGTTACACTTCACTGGGTTCTGTTGAAGGGCACTGTAGCAAGTATAATTACTGGGCAAATATGACTTTTGAATTAATGTCTCAAATGAGGATCGCGGTTCTGTGACATTCAGATTTTTGCCAAACAAAGATTTGGGTGGCATTGATACTGCTTACCATCACCGCACGACTTGCTTGTCTCTTCTTTTTGTAGTACCTACTTAAAAAAAAAATACTTAGTGGCCGCTTGAGTAACACAGATTTACCTACATAATTTTATTCCCTTATATATCAACCCAATTGATGTCCCACTGCTGGGCACGAGTCTCCCCAGTAGAACCTATTTATTAGGTATTTGACTAAAGTCAAATCAGCCTCTTTTTAAGAAACGTCAAAAACGAGCCGCTCTGTACAAATTTGTATGGAATGCTAGCATAAGACGTCACGTTTTCTATGGTCAAATTATTTACTTTCAGTGTTTCTTTTTATGATTAAAAATTAATAAAAACGTTAAATTACTAAATGAACATGATTTTTCAGAACACTTTTTGTCATATTTTTACATGGTCAGTATAAAATAATTTATTTTGATAATAGTCAAATACCCAATTGTGATAATCGCTATCTGATCCCAAACTAAGCAGAGCTTTTACTATGGCAACCAGACAACTGATAAACATACTTTTGACTATGCTTAGAAAGAGAAAGTGGGTACCTTTCTAAGCGAGACGACATGATAAATCCTAGGCACAATTACTATAGGTATGCTTCTTGATTGACCCACTGGTCGTAATAAACTGTCATTTTTGACAATCACGTTTCATAAAAGGTTCGTACTTTTAAATAATTCACGTGATTAAGTCCCGAAATATATCTGATATGTATAAAAATCGCGAAAGTTAACAAACATTAATCACGTTAAGTTTTTCATACAAACATCCGCTCCATTTGGATTGATAGATGCATCGTCAGTGACCGCTCTAAATGTTAGTTCCGCGACTTACCGCTAGGTAATCTGCTCGTTACCACGTTAGAGGGCTGTGACTTACGGTAAAAACATGGTAAGTATTAACAGGTTTTTACCGTAAGTCAAAGACTTCCATTTTATTTTGACACTAGCTGTCCCGCGCAACTTCGTATGCATCAATTTTTCCCGTTTTTGAAACATTTTTCATTGCTGCTCCTATTGGTCCTATTGGTTCTCCTATTGGTCGTAGCGTGATGTTATGTAGCCTATAGTCTGCCTCGATAAATGGGCTACCCAACAGAAATAGATTTTTTCAATTTGGACTACTCTTCAGCTTTATAATGTTAGTACAGATTTCTACGATCATTTGACAAAATCATATATATTCGATACTTGTGTAACAAGAATAACACAATGGCGAGTTGTAAAAATGGCGGCAAAAGTGTAAAACAGTGTTAAATATACTTGAAATACGTGATAACTGGACAAGAACGAGACTTTGTGATTGAAAGACGGAAACTAGAAAGATATCATATTTGAAACTGGCGTATGCACATAATGTGCGAGCCATAGTCTCTACCGATTAATATTGGAGGGAAGAGGAAAAAAAAATCCATGGCCATTTGTCTTAAGTGTCAAAAAAGTTGACAGGACGGGACATTCGATTCGGCATTTGAAATTGCTGTCACTTTATACGTTTTTTTTTTTATGTACGGGGTAACTGATCCAACGCACGACATACCTACGTAGGTACTATATGAGGTCTGTGGCATACGTACTTTCCTTTTGAAATATAGGTATTTTACGCTATAAATTTAACGTTAATTCCGCTCAGGTGCAGGTGTCCGAACATTACCCAGTGAGTAAGTCATCGTAATTAATCACGAGGCACATCATGAGGGATGCCTCTCGAGATGGATAGTTAGGATTAGGAACTAAGTTATATCCGTCAGAGGAAACCCATCTTCTGTTTAGATTGCACATTTTACTTGTCCAGCCTGAAAATATTAGACATTCAAGCAAATTCAAACTTAGACTTTTTTGTTTATAAGATAAATCTATATTAATATTATTTGCACATATCACGGTTGGTTGGTGAGGTTAAGACAAAATAATTTTCAAATTACCTAGTATTTTTGCATAAACTCTACTACTCTAACTTTAACAATACCTGTAGCCCCCACAGAGATATTCTTTGTTTGTTACTTATATAGTAATTTTGTGTACATTTTTCATGTAAGTGAATTGTATTCTTTTGAGAAATAAAGATATCTTAAACCTGATATTATGAAGCTGAAGAGTTTGTTTGTTTGAACGCGGTATCTCAGGAACTACTGATCCGAATTGAAAAATTCTTTCACTGTTAGATATCCCATTTATCGAGGAAGACTATAGGATATTTAACATCACGCTACGACCAATAGGAGCGGAGCAGCAATGAGAAATGTTGCAAAAACGGGGAAAATTTACGCTGACGAAGTTGCGCGGGTCACTTAGTTATTAGTTATTATTTAAAAAAAGCAATATATATCCCACATTACTAACAATTTAACTGAAAAATTATTGCGTGAGTGAGTTCCATGGTGTAGGTTATGGTTGCAACACCCTACTTGCTGGCATGACTGCAGGCCTACCTGTATAATTGCAATTAAAAAAACAAAAAACCGGGTCTCTTGCCCGGTTAACTTTACATTTTACATCATTCGACAGGTCTTTAACGTTTCTAAAACACTTTTGATAAGCTGATATTTTTGGAAAAAACTCTCCGAAAGTTTCAAAAATTGTGTCCTCATTTACCTTTTTAACCGCAGGGCTAAAAACTATGAAAAAAATATATTTTCAACATAATCGGATAGCGTCTTTGAATTATTAGGGAAAAACTGCCGTAAAAACGTAAATGCCATGAAGATATGCTCTTTTCTCGGTGCACTTTTTCAGGTCATATTTTCATACGAAGCATCGTCGTATTTGCATAGGTATCTTAGAAACAGGAAGCCTACTCGAATTCAATAAAACGAAGTGTCGATTAAAAATTAGATGGTGATACAGAGCCAGCAACATCAATTAAATCCACTTGTGTCTAAAAATCGTCTATGGGTTAGGTCTTCTTGTGCCTATCCAAAAAATAATTAGAATAGTCTCCGTAAACTAAAGAAATTAGAAATATAATAGAACGAAAATTCATGAATTTCGTTCTAAAGAGAGAGAGTAGGCCTACAGGTGCGACATGCTTTAGCCTAGTTTTATTTATAGGTGGGTTATAGGATACTGCTAATTGCATTTCAAATTATAATTTACATAAAATCAAAAATACTTACAATGTGGAACAGAGAGGTGTGGTCAAATTTATGGGTTGTTATATACCCATGGGTATACAATCTTAGATAAACTCGTGTTACCGTACATTTTACAGTTGGATCAACGTAACTAGGCCGGACTGAAGTAGGCGACAAGTGGTTGCGCAGATGCATTTTTTTAAAGGAAATGGTGGCAGGAAGCGGGGGTCGGGGGCGGTAACTAAACCGAGAGAATTAGAGGTGCGATTACGCATTACATTGTCATAATTAGTATTACTAATTCATGTTTTTTTGTGATTATTTTCGTAAAGAAATTGTTTTTCAAAGTTTCTTTAGTATTTACTGTAACTGTTCTAAATTTAAACTTTTATGAGCTTGTTAGATATGGGGCTATATGGCTATGTAAATAGCCATATATATAATCAATCCATGTGTTGGATATTGATCTACTATGTAGATGTGTTTTGGAATATTGATTGTTCCAGTTTATGTGATGTTGTATAAAACCGAACGAAGGTTTGATGGAACTGTTTTATAAGTTTGAGAGGTGGTCTGGAGTCTGATGACGGTGTAACCATCACAATGTATTGACTGGTTATCATAGCGATGATTATAAGATCATCCGTGTCTGCAAAACTATGTTTGGTAGTTATATTATACTGTATGAAATACCTACTCGTGGCACAGAACAATTCAAAGATCTAATAAACCAATTATTTATATTATAGATGTACCCACAGATATTTTAGGATGATGTTTGTATTGTGATTAATACTGTGTCAGTTGTTTATGATGCTTATGATATTAGACATGAGAATGCATTGCAAAGGCTGGAATGAATATACTAAATGTAATTGCAACTGATAATATCATTAATGAATTAGACTAAACTCTTTTATCACAGATGTACCTATTAAACAAACTCTAATGTGGGATCCTACCCACATATGTAGGTATTTGATGAAACAATTAATTATTACAGTTAATATTTGTATTGTTTGGATTATGTAATCTAGTGTCTATATCTTTATATAAATTGTTGTATAACGATTTAAGTATAGAATGATGTTAAAAACACTGCTTAATATCTATAGTGTACCTAAAAAGTTATAACTGTGGCATTCTACCCACATAATAGAAAATGTGAGTAGAAAGTATAAAAGCAGGACAAATTCTGACCTAGCCCTCTTTTCTCTGGTGTCATTCGACGGCGAAGGTACGATCATTATTCAAAGTTACTTTATATTGTTTCTATTGTAGTGTATAAATAGTGTTTTTCTATACTGTGTTTAATGTTTGTGTATATTAAGCTGATTGACTGATGAAAAGATATTGCAATGTGTTCAATTGTCTATTGTCCTGTAAGTTATGAATCATCTGCCTTGTAGTAATATAGTAAGACATTGCAATGGTATATCTAAGTCTCAGTCAATTGGTTACATTGCAGATTTCTTATGTAAATATCATATTGCAAATGTATATGGCAAACGTTTTATTAGGAGACGGCCTAGTTTTCTTATCACTTCTTTTCCTAGGCAATAGGTCCTCTTGGAAGTGACACTAGCATACCTCCCTGCTCCAATTCCTTGATATAACCAGAGCGAATTGTATTTTGACAATATAATGCTGATTGCCATTTGTTACTTTGTATTATTCTATACTACCCTGAATAGATACCCCGACAATACTGAACTGAGTGATAGGAACCTTAAACAATATACAGACACACACATTACATCCTGACATTTCTTGAACAGAACAAGGTCTTCCAATTATGATACTGTTCTGTAGAACCATTATCCCTCAGTAAGTACTGGTTACGACTCATTAGGCTACATTCTCAAATGACACACAAGTAGTCAATATTCCTGACATGAGATAGTATATTGTAGTTCTAAATCTATACAAGCTTTATATACATACAATTGCTACGACATACTCGTAGCAATTCTATCAAAGCTTTTCTTATAATTATCAGCTTACACTTTCTACAACTTCTACGTTCCCTACAAGCTTCTAACATTGGAAGTGAAGGAAAAAAACCCCGTTCCACTTATGATTTGTGTCTGATCACATTGCTAATACAATTGTTACAAGTTTCAGAATGGCTTCCTGCTATGGGTCGCTCTCAGAGCGATTAACAATTTGGCTGTTTGTTCCTGTCTCCTGGCAAACCAAACAATGGAAGGCTGCAGAGAATGATCTACAAAGCGGGCCATTAAGATACAATTTGCATATGCTTGGTTCGTAAGATGATCTACAATACTGGCTGTTTTTGTTCCCGCTGCCTACCCTACAACCCACCCAAGGAAATTCTCAGTGATAAGCAGAAAGGACAACAAAGATCCTAAACATCTTATGAAATTGTTTGTCAGGTACCTACTCTGAACAAATTATATTAAATCAACTTTTGTTTTATCTATGCTATGTGTGTTAGTCTTAAGATGTGTACTGTTATATTATATAGAATCTGGGTACTTCTATGCATATCATTAACATTCAATCTGTTTAGCTCTAAGATTTTGATAGTTTCTGTGCCATGAATTGAGAAGCAAGTTTTACTTAAGCTTAGTAACTTAACATTTTGCAATTTACATTGATGGAGGTTGACAAAACATTTATAACCTCTTATTTGTGGGCATATTTGGGTAATCCTAAATGTTTCACCTTTTAAAGAGAAGTGATAACAAATACCTGCATACACATAGTACTTTTGTCGGTACTGTGATAATGCTATCACTACAGGCAATTTAGAAAAGTATAAATAATATTACGATCACTTGGTATAATACAAGTGGGTAGGTAGTGGTCAGATTGGCCAAGCGGTTTTATGGGAGCCACATAATATTGGCTGTTGGGTCTGCGATTGTATAGAAGTAGGTACAAACCTCTAAACCGATCGGTAGGTGCAAAGTCATTAGTTTTCAAAACCTGTCGATAAACGCAACGATATAACATTTTTGTAAAGACATATTGTGATTGATAAATCCGTCACTTAACTTTAATTCCATTTTCATTGTTTAAATGTGCTTATATCAAGCTAAAAACCATATTTAATAACTAAAGTAACATAAAAATGTGGTTTTGTTTCATTAGATTGTGTTCCCAGCTCATCCAAGTGCTAACTTTTGAACAGTAACTGAGCCATGGGCCATAGATTAAAATACTACTAGGAAATAAATAATTAGTTAATAGTGATATTACATAGTTTGAAGACTTTGAAGTTGAATTGTTTATTGGGTTACCGTGATTGTGAATTCGAATAACTATAGAAAAACGAATAAATTACAAAATCGACATTGATACGTACGTAGGTACCTACGTTAATTAAGAAAAATATCTTTATTGACTTACATTTGGTGGTAGGTACCTGTTTGTGCAATAAAACTACCCTTGGCAGATCAATTAATACGAGGTTTGTTTTACGTTTGCAGTAGGTAGGTAACTGATTTATAATTCAAATAAGTAACGATGAATTTGTTGGGTTTGGAAGTTAATTTCAAAATACTATCTTCGTTGCTATGTTTAAATTTCCTTTTTTAGTTTAAATTTTCTTCAAATTGCCTACGAAAATATATGTAACTACCTACCTACTTGTTTCCAATAAGACAAATGAGATGAATAAAAATATATATATGCAGCAATAGACACAGTACTTAATACAATACTGCCGTTAATTTTATTTAATACGTTAGCTGATGAAATTCATAGTAACCGTGGTATGTTACTCTTACTTAAACCATATAAATACTACAAAACAAATGTGGTCACCGATTCCTTTTATTTTGACTTTGTTTGCGAATAATACGTTATTCTTCGTGAATACGATATTGACATAGTTTTGTTGTATCTACGGTAATTCTTACAGTAACTAATTATTTCTCTTTAATAAATATTAGGTAATAAATCATAATTAGTTCTGTTAGCACTTTTAGCTATCGTGTATAAACGCCTTGCCTGCCTTGAAAATGAAATTACATAGACCGTATCGTATCGTAATAAAAATCTAAAGATAAAACTATAATCTAAAGATTTATCTAAAGCTCAAACTTTACAAAATAAATGTTTTTGAAACTGAAAAATAATAAGAAGTCGCTAGTCAATCGTTTACTTGGTACTTATCTCTCAGGGCAGAGCGGGTAGCTGGATTTGATATTTGGCAAAACAAATTGTGGTTATGTACCTACCTTCTTTGAGAGCGAAGCAGATAGTTGTCAATATGACCGTAAGAGTTATGGCGACATGGACATAATTTATAGGTACTTTTGCCATAAGTAACGTGAACAACCCTTGGGTTGTATCACAGAATAGTCTATGACAGGAATAAATTGATATTAGAAGTAGGTGCCTACCTTCAAGTATAGCTTGTATAAATTATAATGATAGACATGATCTATCTAAAATATTATGTTTGAACAACTGATTTTTAAAACTACTTCTTTTTCTCTGTTCAGTTTAGGTAGGTACGAGTAGTAATTGTGTAATATACTCGTGGATCTCGTGAAATGACGATTATTTTAGTAGTTACATAGTCATTGTCATAGTCATAATTTTTTTTGATAAGTTTAGGTATTTAGCATTTTGTAGCTAGTTCTCATGTAGGTAATGATTATGATAGTACTGTACGTTATTAACTAGGTACCTACAATATTATCTTTGCGATGCCGTTTTGTTTTAAAATGCTGTTTTTTTGTGTTTAGTTAGATAGTAGGTAAGTACTTGTATAGGTAATAATAGTTCTTCTGTATCTAATGATTAGGTAGGTAATTTAGCAGCTTCAATAAACAGTTAATTGCGAAATACTGTTTTGCCTTTTTACTTTGGGTACCTAGATAGCGCTTATTTATTTGTGGTTATTTTGTACTTGTGAATGATTTACATTTTTTTTAAATTATATTTTACGGAAATACACGTCTGATGCCAATTAGATAACGTTATTACGCTAATTGTTAAACCGTATTTTATTTTTAGAACTATCGTTATTAGTACCTAGGTAATGAATAACAACACCTCACGACGAGCACCTCAAAATGAGTTTTGTTACATAGGACGTTTATGTTACGCGTTAACTGTTACGCCTCTGTGGCGCGATGGGAGTATGTCCGACTGCTACGCCAGAGGTCGTGGGTTCGATTCCCACACGGGACACCACTTTGTATGATCCAAAAATTGTTGTTTCAAGTCTGGGTGTACTTTGTGTCCGTGACTTGTATGTTTGTAAAGTCCCCCGCGGCGCAAGGCTTGGACCCTAACGCGGGAGTCGTCTTAATTAAATAAAAAAATAAAAACAAAAAAAATGGCTGTTGGCATTACCACAGCAGGTACACATAAGTAGCTTAAGTAGACAATTTTTGATGTGGTCGGGAGTTATTTGCGTGTACAATCGAGAGCCAGGTGCGGATGATTTTTGGCCTCATTGACAATTCTTATAGCATTTTTTTTGATTAATTAAACGTATCACAAAAAAAAGTTATGTCGCTAACTTAATAAGTTAATTATTTGATTTTAGATAAATATTCTATTTTAGTTATTGTTAATCGTTATTATTATTTGCGCTGTCGCGTCATTGTTTTTCGTTACCCTGTTATCATTTTGGTAGCAAGCAACACTTAGGAAGTTGCAAGTTATTACGTGTGATATCGATTTGCCGAGTTTTAGGCAGTATCAGAGTAATGCCATTAATGGCGTTTTTATTAATTCTTTATCACAGTAATTTATAGGAAATTGATAAATAGCATTGACACGTAAATAGCTGCTTTACGATTTAATTAACTAATGCGAAGAGAACTAGGTATAAATAACGAGTTGTTTATTCAGATACGTAATAACGAACACCCCTATACCAAGAAAACTATGTGGCAAGTGAGAAATATAGTAGTATAGTGGTGGATACTAATTTTATATATAGATGTTAGTGTAGTATAGATAGTTACGTAGGTAGTAGGGACTGTCGTTGTAGTGATTGTACTATTCCAATTGACATAAGATCGAACTTTGAATAAAGACTTTTGTTTGAGACTTGACACTTGACCTGAAGACTGATTGTGGTAGTACATTACTACGATGATACAATGTTAAGGAGGTAATTGATGCTGGATGGTTGGGTTGTTCGCATTTTCCCTCTGGCAAACCTGGTAAAATCGCTGTCGACGGTTGCTTGTTGTTGACTTTATCCACTTGCAGCGGGCGGATGGAAACACGTTGATGCGACTCGCTCGAAACAAATAAAAAACCGCTGGGTGACCGTTGTGACGTAGCTCAAAAAATAATGGAGCATATGGGTAACTCAAGGGTTGATAGCTCAAAAAATAATGGAGCACTGGAAAACTCAAAAAACATATAGCTCAAAAAATAATGGAGCAATTGAGTTTTGTTAGCTCAAAAAATAATGGAGCATTTGAGTTGTGTTTATAGCTCGGATAGAGCATTATGATGGTTAGTGCTCTCACTAGCAGCGGGTGAGAACGGACGACATTCACACGGTAGACAAAATTCAAAATTTCGCTAAGCAACGTAATGTCTAGTTATGAGCCAATCACAAGCGGCGGTGACGAGGTTTCATAATGTAGGGCTTACGGAGAACAATCCATCTGAGGTCCGGATCAATCGTACTCTGAACATGAGTTTAAATGCTAGTTAGTTTGTGGGTAGGTGGCCATTTAGGTAGATATTACAGAATTAGTACTCAGGCTAGTCATTAGATAGGTAGGTGATTAGGAAATCATTGAGTTAGGTCGATTAAGGTGCCTACCTACCTAAGTATTATTCTAGCCCTAAACCTATAGTGCTTCGAGACGCAGCACTTGTCAGTATGGCCGTGTTAGATATGGGGCTATATGGCTATGTAAATAGCCATATATATAATCAATCCATGTGTTGGATATTGATCTACTATGTAGATGTGTTTTGGAATATTGATTGTTCCAGTTTATGTGATGTTGTATAAAACCGAACGAAGGTTTGATGGAACTGTTTTATAAGTTTGAGAGGTGGTCTGGAGTCTGATGACGGTGTAACCATCACAATGTATTGACTGGTTATCATAGCGATGATTATAAGATCATCCGTGTCTGCAAAACTATGTTTGGTAGTTATATTATACTGTATGAAATACCTACTCGTGGCACAGAACAATTCAAAGATCTAATAAACCAATTATTTATATTATAGATGTACCCACAGATATTTTAGGATGATGTTTGTATTGTGATTAATACTGTGTCAGTTGTTTATGATGCTTATGATATTAGACATGAGAATGCATTGCAAAGGCTGGAATGAATATACTAAATGTAATTGCAACTGATAATATCATTAATGAATTAGACTAAACTCTTTTATCACAGATGTACCTATTAAACAAACTCTAATGTGGGATCCTACCCACATATGTAGGTATTTGATGAAACAATTAATTATTACAGTTAATATTTGTATTGTTTGGATTATGTAATCTAGTGTCTATATCTTTATATAAATTGTTGTATAACGATTTAAGTATAGAATGATGTTAAAAACACTGCTTAATATCTATAGTGTACCTAAAAAGTTATAACTGTGGCATTCTACCCACATAATAGAAAATGTGAGTAGAAAGTATAAAAGCAGGACAAATTCTGACCTAGCCCTCTTTTCTCTGGTGTCATTCGACGGCGAAGGTACGATCATTATTCAAAGTTACTTTATATTGTTTCTATTGTAGTGTATAAATAGTGTTTTTCTATACTGTGTTTAATGTTTGTGTATATTAAGCTGATTGACTGATGAAAAGATATTGCAATGTGTTCAATTGTCTATTGTCCTGTAAGTTATGAATCATCTGCCTTGTAGTAATATAGTAAGACATTGCAATGGTATATCTAAGTCTCAGTCAATTGGTTACATTGCAGATTTCTTATGTAAATATCATATTGCAAATGTATATGGCAAACGTTTTATTAGGAGACGGCCTAGTTTTCTTATCACTTCTTTTCCTAGGCAATAGGTCCTCTTGGAAGTGACACTAGCATACCTCCCTGCTCCAATTCCTTGATATAACCAGAGCGAATTGTATTTTGACAATATAATGCTGATTGCCATTTGTTACTTTGTATTATTCTATACTACCCTGAATAGATACCCCGACAATACTGAACTGAGTGATAGGAACCTTAAACAATATACAGACACACACATTACATCCTGACATTTCTTGAACAGAACAAGGTCTTCCAATTATGATACTGTTCTGTAGAACCATTATCCCTCAGTAAGTACTGGTTACGACTCATTAGGCTACATTCTCAAATGACACACAAGTAGTCAATATTCCTGACATGAGATAGTATATTGTAGTTCTAAATCTATACAAGCTTTATATACATACAATTGCTACGACATACTCGTAGCAATTCTATCAAAGCTTTTCTTATAATTATCAGCTTACACTTTCTACAACTTCTACGTTCCCTACAAGCTTCTAACAAGCTCATTTAAATAGTGTTTTTATATTGTTGAATTAAAATTTTGTTAGTATTTTTAATCGATTAAACATATTTAGTCGTTTTCGTAAGTAATTTTAGGGTCGCATCTCTATGACATGCGCGAAAGTGATAAAAACCTAACTTCAATCCGGTCAAGTTACGTTGATCGTACTGTAGCTCTATCTTTATGGTCCGAGGCAATCTCCGAATGACATCTACCAGCAAGTTAATGAAATGAGCCAACATGGCCGATCTGCAACGCACAGCTCGTAACATTTTATCCGCAGGATTTCAATCCGCTTAACCTGAATGATGAACCGGTGATCAACTCGGTTCGGAGTTAGGATGTGTGCTTAGTAAGGAAGAAATAGCGGGAAATATAATATGTTTCGGTTGGGGTAAATTACTATAGTGTATGGAGTAGGTGAGGTAGGCAGAAAACCTGGAAGATGGACACTGGCTGGTTAGTGGCCACCCACCCAGGATAAAACTGTGTCTGGGTTTAATGTATCTACTTATCAGTTGTCTAGGTACCATAGTAGGTACAGGCTCTACCTAGTTTGGGATTAGATGGCAGAATATGATTATTATAATTATTTTTATGGGAGAGGAATTGAATATTCTATTTAAATGTTTAAATGTGACGTTGTTCTTGTATGGAATAATAGAAATAATTGACTGGAACCTAGTCTAATTGAAGTAATTTTTATAGGCATTTCTTGCCAAAGACTTTACAAATACAATAATTGCATTTTTGAAAGATTGAAAAATTTGAATCCAGACTTAGGAATCGAACCCGAGACTTCCGTAGCCAAACCGGGGCCAGAAGCGAACCACCTATCTGGACTATGTTACTAGATATCAAATTCTTCTATCTCATAATGCTTACGGGTTAGGCCCCCGTAGCGCCATCTAGTCGGAAGTTAAAGAACTATCACGGCTTTTGTTATTGCTTCGTTACAGAGAGCATTTTAATTCGATTCCTGAGTCTGGATTCAAATTTTTCTATCTTTCAAAAATGCAATTATTGTATTTGTAACCTAGTCTAATGTTGGTGACTAGATTTCCCCGCTGTACTTTACAAGCCCTATGTCGCGGAGGATTTTACAAACATACAAGTCACGGACACAAATTACACCCAGACTTGGAACAACAATTTGTGGATCACACAATGTCCCGTATGGGAATCGAACCCATGACCTCCTCCGGTCCTTGCGTAGCAGTCGGATACACTCCCACCGCGCCACCGAGACTGATTACCTATTGACTGATCACCGAGACTGATTACCTACTTGATCGCTAATCCAAAGGTGGTGGGTTCGATACCCACCCAGGACAAATCTTTGTGTGATGAGTACGATTGTTTGTCCTGCGTCTGTCCGTAATTGATCTATATCTAATAAATATGTATCTACCACCATATCAGCTGCATCAATGATACTGGACCCCAAGGCTACAGGCAGGCGCGGTTAGAAAGGGATTTAATGGGAGCAAACTCGACTGAATTACCTTTTTTGGGGGGAATATGAGAGTTTTGACACGGGATTGGAGTGTTTAAGCAGGCAATTCAACCCCCCTCGGCAGTCGTGGATGGTGTACCGGTATTGAATTAAATGAAACACTTATCCGTCATGCGTGCAACCAACCCTTGACCGGTTCAGGCAAATGTTGACCCCCCCCCCCCCCCCAGAGCAGAGTTCTGTGCCAGCGCTTGGCTTCAGGTGCCCTGTTTTAACAATTGCGCTTTAGATGGAATTCGGTATGCAGTTAGTTTGAGTCCCGTTTAAGGACTATTAAAGTCCGGCCTGGCCTGGCCTGTTGGTCTAGTTGGTTAGTGACCCTGACTACTAAGGCGCAGGTCGTGGGTTAGATCCCCACCTAGGACAAAACTTAGTGTGTTATTTATCTATACTAATATTAAAAAGCTGAAGAGTTTATTAGTTTGTTTATTTGCACGCGGTAATCTCAGGAACTACTGATCTGAATTGAAAAATTCTTTCACTGTTGGATAGCCTATGTATATAACGAGGAAGGCTATAGGCTATATAAAATCACGCTACGACCGATAGGAGCGGAGCAGCAATGAGAAATGTTGCAAAAATGGGGAAATTTTACGCAGACGAAGTTGCGCGGGACGGCTACTCTAGAATATGTATGTATTTAGAAATATATAAGTATGTTTATCAGTTGTCTGGTTGCCATAGTTCAAGCTCTGCTTAGTTTAGGATCAAACGGCGTTATGTGAGTTGTCCCAAGATATTATTATTCATGCGGTCGGAGCTAGTGCCATATAAAATCGCTATATATCCCACTGTAATTTCTCCCTACGAGTTATCATGTTCACACCTCATTTGTTCCGCCATTTTGTGGCGCGAAAGCTAATGGAAAACGGCGGGAAACGGCTAAACGCGCCATTTTGTTTTAATTATGATGTTTTATAGACTCGTGACCGGTTTGAAAAGGCTGTCATGACACTGCAGTTTAGAGGATTTTATCTGAATTGTGATTTATTACCCTAAATGAAAGGGGATAAATAAAACACAAATTAACCTTTCACTAACAACCACCTACTTTTGTCACACAGCTATATACCACATATCTGTTAGACCTCGGAGTAAAAATCAATAAACAACGATTTACTCCAGTAAAATAGTCTGTAGGTGGTTCAGGTCATAACTCCAAAAACAAGTGGTAGGTGATTAAGGGTTAATATATGTAATATTTTCCATAACTGATAAAGCAAAGTTATTTAGTGTTATGTAAAGAAGCCACGACCGGAAGTTTATTAGTATTTTAAAAATCATTCTGTATATAATTAAAATGATGAGCCTATCTGATAGAATCACAAGAACAACTACATTATTTTTAAAGCTAGCCTAATTAATCTGTCTCAATACAATACAATTTTCTTGCTTAAATTTGCCCGTGGTATACTAGAAACTTCATATCTTTCATTATCTTAAACTATTGTTACCCGAATGTATGTATGTAATATTCTTCATTACCTGATATCTCACAATCCATTGAACGGATTTATACAATTTATGATATCGTTAGATTCGTCTTGATTGTCCAAGTGTGCTTAGATATGTGATGTTTGAAAAAAACAAACAAATAAAGGTAAGGTATAAAATTAAAGGGCTCATCTTAAGCATTTCAAAAAGGTATAATATGATTATGACTGTAATACTAATAAAGCTAGTTAGCAACCATTCTTTTTTAAATTTTCGATACTTGACTAATATCGAATAGTTGTGATAAAAGTTAGTTGTTACATCGGTTACATCCTATAACCACTAAAATGTATTAAATAAAAAAAATATATATAAATAAGAAACCCACCTGCACAAAAAAGATGGAAACAAGATCCCCTACATAATTATATAATTTCATGCAGTCGGAGGCACTTTACTAAGTTCATCGAGATTCAATAATGCCTCCGACTGCATGAAATTATATAATTATGTAGGGGATCTTGTTTCCATCTTTTTTGTGCAGGCGGTTTTTTTATTTTTATAATTTATTTTTTTATTCTGTTAGGAACGGAATAGACAGGCTGTAAGTTTTTGCTTTGCCCATCATTTTGTATTTACATATTTATTTCTGTATTTTAACTAAATCTCCTACAGAATATAATTTGGCAGCATTTCGTTTGCGGTCGATTACGACCGCAAACGAAATGCTGCCAAATCAACAACAACACCAAAAAATCCATTAGGATTTTTTGGTGTTGTTGATTGTTTTCATTATGGTCTACTACATCTGATCTAATTTCTTTTACATTTTCAAGTGTCTGCATAAATATTCGTAAACATATTTTCAATACTGTGACTTAATGAACGCCCAAATAATGCATCTGATGGAGTCTCACCTATACCTTTGTTTACTGTAATGGAATTTTACCTAATTCTTGATCCCATTTAGATTCACCAATATTTTTTTTTTATAGGCAAGCAAATTATTCCATTCCACCTGATGTTACGTGGGAATAGAGTCCAAACGCAAGGCCAGACAGTACAGCACTATGTGCCTGACTGTCCACATGCAATGCGCTTCTTCACGCCTCTTTTGAAAGACCCCATGTTGTAGGTATGAGGTTATTATACAGTGGATGAATATTTAAATGATAAAGAAAAATGTAATCTAGTTGCTTGCTCCTTGTTACTTTAATATGCTTGGGTGAATTTTGTTGTCACTTTGTTTTAATTGTCACATTGATAAAGAGCATGATTTGACTTTTGTAAGTAAAGATTTTGCGTGACGAATAAAGGCCATTCTTTTCTTCCTTTTGATACCAGAATTAATACTTTATATTTAATCATTCGTTACAAGTACTTTGGCCAATATTTAAGCACATATAGTTTTTACCTTTGTTGTAAGTAGATGCTCCTACTATTTTATACCCACTAAGGCTGATTTTGCTTTATCTCATGTTTCAACTTTTTGATAATACAATTTGCACCAGTCCTTTAACATGGTGTATAGTATATTAGTCGCAGCACCTTACCCCCATATCAAGTGTATAAACATTCAAATATTGTAAAATTGAAAAGAGTGGCCGCGAGTTTTTATTGCCAGGTTCTTTTCTCCGGCTTTACCTATTGTTTACGAACTTGGCATTACATGTACATGTAGAATCCCGACGTATCACAAGAGTTGTTTTGCATCCTAAGTAAATAAAGAATTTTGAATTGAATTGAATTAGAACACATAGCTCAAAGCTGCTAATAATGTTCGGTTGTAGCTCTCTACTTGCCTATTAGCTTTAGGCGACGAAACTCCATTTACTACATTTTTATTATAGACTGCCTCTGTGGCGGGGTGGGAGTGTGTCCGACTGCTACACAAGAGGTCGGGAATTCGATTCCCACACGGGACACCACTTTGTGTGATTCACAAATTGTTGTTCCGAGTCTGGGTGGACTTTGTGTCCGTGACTTGTATGTTTGTAAAATCCCCCGCGACTCAGGGCTAGTACCCTACAGCGGGTGTAGTTTTAAAAAAATGTTTTTTTACAAAAGTTTGCAAATTATTTAGATGTAAAACTTAAAACACGATCAGACATAAGTCTAGAAGGAAAACCAAAAATAGAATAAACGCCATCCAAGGTCTTATTCGTCAAACTAGATTTAAAATATCTGAGAAATTGTCTATACTAATATTATAAAGAGGAAAGATTTGATTGTTTGTTTGTATTGAATAGGCTCCGAAACTACTGGACGGATTTGAAAAATTCTTTCATCGTTGTGAAGCTACACTAACCCCGGGTGACATAGGCTATTTTTATCCCTGTATTCCCACGGGAACGGGAACTACGCGGGTGAAACCGCAAGGCGTCCGCTAGTATGATATAATTATAAAATTTGGTAAATCCGTCTACAATCAATATTAAATTAGTTATTACTAAATGTAGACGGATTGTAAACATTTCAGCCGTATGGTACCGGCTTAAGAATAGTGCCTAATAAATAGGTTTTACTGGTAGGAAGCGGCGGTAGCCTAATGGCTAAGATATCGGTCTCGTAATCGTGAGGTCGCGGGTTTGAATCCTACCCATTATACTACCGGCGTGAACCCACTCCTAACACAAGCCTTTGAGCTTAGCTGGAGGGGTTAACAAGATTGCTAGTAATGTGGGGCTCAATCCCACATTGCTAGTTATCTATTTAAAGAAAGAAAAAAAAAGACCCGTGCCCAGCAGTGGGACAAATAATAAATATTTCGCGTGTTTTCTACAAAGGGACCTAATTGATCTACATGGACTGTGTGAAACGGGATATCTATTTTAGGAAATATCTTTCGTTTTTCCTTGTACTACCTTTTCCTTAAGCACAGTTCATGCAAGAGTTTACATATTTAGCTACAAACTTTTTCAATTTAGGGATCGAACTCCTATTTGATTTTTGAGAGAGTTTTGTCTACTGAAAAAAAGACTTATTTCGTGTTGATTTTCTTGACATATTTGCCATCTAGCTCCTTTTGGGGCTTTTACTTTAAACTATTATTCCTGACTTTACGAAATATGTTAGGAAAATAATCTGACTCCTTTTGATTTTGCAGCTTTATTTATTTATGTTTTGTTTGATGTCAGTGGCGTCAAAAACAATATTTTGGGTCTTGCAATACTTCACGCATATGATATAATTTAGGGTGAGGTAATTGTTAAAAAATAGAAATAGGAAAAATAAAACCACAGTACTTTTAAAAAGTATTTAATAAATGCTGGTGAACAAGTTCAAAGATAATAAATTATTATTTACATGTTTCTTAGATGCTCGTCAACCGCACTGTACTACGTGCACAAATTTAATTGTTTTCATATAAAATATGTTTTTAAATGAGGCTTCATTTTACTAATAAAATGTGTTTTAACATCATCATAAATTGTAAAGACAGTAAGATCATCTTTGGATAACGTATTTATGTCGTCAAAGTATTTGTCTAAACATTCACTTTCATAATCCTCCTCGGTCGAACTCCATAGACGCACGCGTTGTTCCTGCGACAAACCAACCAAGAAATCTCGATGCTCAAGCACATTCCAGTACCAAGTATAATACAATGGCCGCTTTTTTTTAATGTCTAGTATAACCTTAAGAAGATGATCATCAATTTCACTTTTCTAAATAATCCAAGTTAACAAATTGTTTAAATAACCTTCAAATAACGCACCATACCAAAGTAAATTTGTCGCTTTTGAGTATCATCATTACTCATATTGTAAAAATGTAGGAACATGTTCAACTCAAACGTAGCCAACTCATCGTCAGTACAACTTTCCAGAAATACTTCGTTGTTAACCCTAGAAAGATAATCTACGTCTGCGAGACGTAAAGCGCGTGAATGTATTGTCATTTCTCTCTAACTATAAGTCACAGCGTGTTGTCCGTTTCAACCAACTCAGTCGTTGGTCGGAGCTTGCGCAAGACGGCAGTGGCACAGTGGTAAGTACCTATAGTGACGAGTTATAAGCATAGTGTACGTCGGCGAGACGTATGATTATCTTTTATGAAACTTATGTGAGATATATACAGAAATAGTTAATTGTTATTTATAGATATATTTCGTTAGTTTCAGATACATATTATTATTTTATCACCACGGCAGGCAAAAGAATGTTAAATAACAGTCAAATTGAAAACTTTTTAGTGGAAAATGAAGAAGTTTTGGCATCAGATAATAACAGCGATTGTGATGACGACCTCTTAGAAGACGATATGCAGAGTGACACTTGTGTCCTATAAACCAAAACCATCCAAAATGGTGTATTTACTTTCATCTTGTGATGAGGAAGGTACAATTAATAAAACAATGGGCAAACCCGAAATGATCATGTACTACAATCAGACAAAGGGAGGTGTCGACACATTCGACCAAATGTGTTCGTCAATGTCTTGCTCCAGAAAAATTAACAGGTGGCCAATGGCTATGCTTATTGGTATTTTTAACTTTGCTTTTGTCAATTCGTGCGTTATTTATAGCCATAACGTCCTATCTATAAATGAAAAATCTCTAAGCCGTAAAGAGTTCATGAAGAAGCTAAGTACCGATCTTAGTTCGCCTTGGATGGAAAAAAGGTTAGAGGCTCCAACTTTGAAGAGGACTCTGCGAAAAAATATCACAGACTTGCTACCAAATGCTAGTGCAAATATTGTCCAGATAGATCAAGAAGAACCGGCTGTAAAAAAGAAAAGATATTGTTCATACTGCCCGTCCAAAATACGCAGAATGTCAAAGATATCTTGCGTAAAGTGCAAAAAATCCATCTGTGGGGAACATAGAAATGACGTATGTCATGAGTGCATTTAACATGTGATATATATTACTAAGGCTGATTATTGTAGTTAGTTTAGGCAAAAAAAAATTAAAATTAGCAACTATTAAGACTGATTGTCAATTAAAAGGTTCTTTTAAAATAAATGAGTATTTTTGTTTTATAAGTGTATGGAAGTTCACAGTTTTTGTTATAATTTTTTTATTAAACTTATTTTTGTCTTAATTATTGTTTTACTTTTTAGACTATGATGCATACAATTATTTCTAATCCTAATATATGTTAAAAAGTCTAAGGGTTTCAGTAAATACACTAATAATGTGCCATACGTCATTGAGACGTATGATTATCTTTTACGCTATTTGCTATATGATTATCTATCTAGGGTTAATTTCCTTTAACTTTATTGATATATTATTCTTTTTTAACAAGACTTGGCACATAAATTTTAATGTTTCTAAAGTATTGAATACCGTATCATCTTCCTGCCATTTGTAAAACTGTTTTGAGTAATCCAACAGGTTCATTCTAATAATCCAAAGTTTATTATCGTATTTATTTGTTTCTATAGCTAAATGAGTAAGCTAAGGTTGATTTACCCATCCCTGGAGCAGATGTTATAAGAACAGCGTCGTCACTAATATCGTAAAACGTTCTCACGACAAGTTGCAAATCATCAGTATCGTAGGAAACCTCTATGACTATTCTGTCGACGTACAGGTGTTTAATTTCTTCATAGTTTGGATTACTGAGCGGTCTACCTATACTTACAGTTTGGTTATGGATTATTTTATTTAATACAGTCCCTTTTATAAAAGCAATTGACTTATCATCTACAAACAAATTTAGACCTACTTCTGATCCCTGAAACATTATTTTAGAATTATTTATAATATCCTCTTGTGTTTCTGGTGCCATATCGACCAAATTTTGTGTTTTATCATAAAGTACATGATCAGTGCATACAAAAATTGTTCTCACTGCTTCGAGAAACAAGTCATTTGTTATAACGATGACGTGTTTCTCCTTTGTCGCTTGCGCAAGTTCAGTTAATTTAATATAAGAAAATACATTATTTTCTGAGTTATCACAAACGAGAATTACCACTTTTTCGGTTCTTCTTAATTCAGCGTCCAACGCACAAAAATCTACGGTCGGCAATTTTAATACACACTCAAAATCTATAACTGCGTACTTGTCAATCGTGTAGTTGCTTTTTATATACTGTATCGTTTTGAGAATCGTTAGCGTACTTATTTCTGTAAGTATAGCAAGTTTAGTAGCAGTTTTATGTAATTCGAAAAGCTTCATTGTACTATTACTAAATCTATAACTCAAATATCGTATATTGTTTAAATAAAACATGTTTTGCAACCCGCTGATTTGCGATTCTGTTGCGAAGTTATTGATGGTTTGTACGTAAATGTCACTAGATTTTGTAAGATATGACCCGGTCTTTGGTGACATCCACCACTTTTGTATTTCATTGTGGAAATACAAAAACACTGAGTCAGATTTGCAGGAAAATATATCTAAATTTGTGTTGTGATTTTTTAGTATGTTCTCCATCTCATATTGGTTTGTTTGCTTTGGGTAGATAACTAGTTTGCTTAAAAACTCTCTAGCTATATCAATGCAGTTGAGACTAATTTTTGGAAATTTCAAAATATATACACTAAATCTATATTCAAAAAGATTAGGTATCGATTTTATCTTTCAACTTCGCAAATAGAGCTCTGGCATTATTTTGCAATAATGTATCATCATTTGAGAACTTAAGCAACATTGTACTGCTATCGTAAACTAGAATGTTGCCGACAGCACTAGCTAAGCCTCCGTTAGGACTAAGGATACCAGCGTCGATAGTGTCATCGATAATGACAACTTTATAATTATCAGTCTCGTTATGATTTTGACAGAAATTGACGATAGCGTCCGTCAAATGATTTAGTCTTCGCTCAGTTTTCTTAGGAATGCTATTGATTGTTAAATCTAAATTACCAAAAGCAATCGGAACTTTAAGTTTTAATGATATTAGTTGTTTTTTTGCAGCTATTGCTTTAACTTCATTAATCGTTGATAACGAAATACTAATTTCATTTAATCGTTTAATGTCAGTTTCTGATCTTTTAGAAACAAATGCTAATTTGCAGTTTATGTCACTTGTAATATGAGTTACAATTAGAGCACTTAACGTTACAGCGGATGGTTCTGAAAAAAAAGCTGATATAAGTTCTTCTATCGATGAATCTGATGTTGAATCTTGCGAAGGTTTCGCTTCTACATCACTGTTTCTTCCGAACTTCGGCTCTTTCTTAATTATTTGTCCATACAGCTGATTTCTGAATAACACTAAAAATTTGTCACCGGCATCAAAAAAGTTATGGCGGAATGTCATGATTCGCCATTTTAAATCTGGATTTTATTCATCGGTTTGAATATCAGAAACATCGACGACGTTTTGTCTTAAAATTACGTGATATCGTAGTATATATTCGTCATTTAATATATTCATTGACGGTTTGTCTTTTTGTTTTATAAAATTTGCGAAATGTTCAGCCAGGCATGATAAGTCTGCTTCTAAAATGTTTTCTCCTAAATTATTAACATGTTCTCCTTTGTTAATCGGCCACAAACCAACAATGTCGTTAGTAGCCATCAAATTATTTAAACTAGTAGCGTAGTCACACTCAAATTTATTCTTAGATACGAAGTCGCAATTAGCATTCGTGTATAATACAAATAGATAATCTGTTGCAACAATATCGTCACCAAAAATCTTGTCAGCGCTCTTACTAGAAATTTTCCTCTTTTTAATTTTTAAAATACTGTCACACCACTTGACTGCATCACTTTTATTATCTAGTGACAGACACTTATCATCATTATCTTTATGTTTCACTTGGACGAACACAACGACGGGCCGATCTCGTCCTGCTATTTTTATTTTAAAACAGATATCGTCAAAGGCGCCGATGTCATTCAAATTGGATCCCAAACAAAAGTCTTCGATGTTGTCGTCGTGCAACAATCTGAACAAGATTAAACTAATAAGTTTAGTTTCGAACCAGTGACCAGCGATACCTGATGTTCCAGGACGTTTCTTGTACAGCAAGTCCATGAGTATATCAGTGCAGTGGACTTATTGAAGAAGATAGCTGAACTGTAAAGAAAAGACATCATTATAGTTTAGTATAGTTAAAGACAACTGCCAGACAGCTTTATTGAATGAGATGCCCAATAGTAAATCTCACAATCAGTCCAAGTCTGGCTATATACAAAAAAATATAAAATTAATTAGTTTAATTACCCTGATTCTATTTATTGACGTTATATTGACTCATCAAGCATGTCTTACTCGTGTTTGAATTACTGTTTCGACAAAAACCCAGGCTATAGACTAGAGGTCAAATGTGTTACATCATCTTTTAATTAATATCGGGTTTGGGGTCTTTTTGATGTTTCTCATATCAAAATCAAAAGAATTAAATCATTTATTGCAATTAAGTGTACATATGGATGTTATATTTAAAGATAGAGTACTTTACAAACTTAGCGCCTTTTTCAAGTATTGCAATATAGAGAGGGCTGAACTTAAAGTGAATGTTACTTTATTAATACTCAGGTGTATGAGATTTAGTGTGTTTGTGTGTATTTAATAACTAGCTGTCCCGCGCAACTTCGTATGCGTAAATTTTCCCCGTTTTTGCAACATTTCTCGTCGTTACTCCGCTCCTATTAGTCGTAGCGTGATGTTATATAGCCTATAGCCTTCCTCGACAAATGGGCTATCCAACGAAAAAAGATTTTTTTTAATCGGACCAGTCGTTCCTGAGATTAGCGCGTTTAAACAAACAAACAAACTCTTCCGCTTTATATATTAGTATAGATTTACAATAATAAATAAAAAGCGGCGGTAGCCTAATGGCTAAGGCATCGGTCTCGCAATCGTGAGGTTCGGGTTCGAATCCTACCCATTATACTACCGACGTGAACTCACTCCTTTTTTTTTTTGTTTTGGCTGGAAAATTTCCTGACGAACACCTCCACCATCCGGGGAAGACGGTGGAGGTAGTGTGGGGTTTGCATCCACTAAAAACCCGCCGTGTATCTCCCGCCACCTTCGCGAATGGGCCGCCGGAATTCGTTATGCCGTCGGCGGCCCGCCCAGTGGCAATGCCCGGATGCGATGTTGTTGCGTTGCGGGCATTTCACACCTACGCGGCCCCTGGATACACACAGAATGCCGCGCCTCCACGGAAGATTACCCCGTACGCCTGCCCGCAGCCCCACCTAAGGCGGCATCAGGCGCAGATATGCGCGCCGATGCCGCCCGGTTCGCCGGCGACGGAGCGGATCCGTCAGGGAGCTCTCTTCCCTGACGCGCTCCGCCGCCTCCTTCTGCGAGATGATGTCCTCGCAGAAGGATGCGACCGCATTCCACGACCCCTCGCTTCGGACCATGGACAGAACCACGGCCGGCAGCGAGAGGTCACTTCCGACCGCAGTAGTCGGAAGTGACCTCTCGCTGCCGGCCGTGGTTCTGTGGTGAGAACTCGACGTTGCCCCTCCCAAGCTGGACAATGCTGGAGGGTGTGCTGCGCCGAGTCCTCACCGCAGTCGCAGTGGTGGCAGGCGGGACTCGGTTCCCTCCTAGCAACCGTGTGCAATTACTTCCCGAAGCAGCCGTGCCCGGAAAGGACCTGCACTAGCCGGAAGGAAAGGGTCCCGTGCTGCCGCCCTGCCCACTCCTCCAGGACCGGCTGGAGGGCCTCCACGGTTCGAACACCTGCCCGTGGAGCCTCCAGCCGGCCCTGCCACCGGGCCATGATTGCCCGGTGTGCCTCACCGCGCCAAGCGCGTAGCTCCTCGGGCAGAGGCACCGAACCCCCTGCCCGAACAGCCACCGCCCGCTGATACACTTCGGCGAGCACTTCCGCCTCTAAATCCCACGGGGGTGTGCCGGCCAATGCGCACGCCGCCTCTGCAGACACCGTGCGGTATCCGCGTATGGCCCTGACCGCCATGGTCCGCTGGGGTCTCACTAAGCGGACCCTATTCTGGGCGGTCAGGGACTCCGGTTACATAGGTATTAGTTAGGTATTCTGAAATTGAGTAGTAACATTTTTGAATGAGGTACGATCATATTTGTTTATTAAATATAACATTATTTTCTGCTTTTTTAATATTATTGGGTAACTTATTGTACATTTTGATAGCCATATAATGGGGACTTTTATTTAACATTTTAATTCTTGAGGATCAAAAACAGATTACACGTATGTGTAATTTGTTTTTGATGCGGGTGTTTATGTTGTGAATGTTTTCTTCAGTAACGAATGTACTTAAAGTTTTTATAAACAAAAGTGCATTTGTCTAATATATAAATTGAGGGTCATTTAAGTATGTTTAGTTCTATGAAATGTCGTTTACAGCTTCTATCTATTTTTGCTTATATTCGATTTTTTTTTGTATTATAAATATTTCGTTTGCGTTTGTACTGTTTCCCTATAGCATGATGCTGTAGCGTAGCCAAGAGTAAGCATATGCTTAAAAGGCTGAGAGAACTGTTTGCGTATTAGTGCTATATTTAATTTGGAAAAGAGCATATGCAAATTTAGATAATTTAGATTTAACTTGTTCTATGTGTGTTTTCCAGTTGACGTGTGTAATTTAAATGTGTTGACTTCTTCTATATATATTATGTTTTCATGAATTACGTTTATATCTAGTGGTGGTTTTTTATATGATCTGAATTGTATGGTTTTAGTTTTGCTCGAATTTATTTCCAAGATAAGATATATGTGACTTCAGTTAAATTCTTTATTGTTTGAAAAAGGACTATTCTGAAATGGTTTCATTCATATTTCGTAAAGATCTGATGATTAATTTTGGGTATTAGAATGAAGTCAAATCAGCCTCTTTTTTAAGAAACATCAAAAATGAGCCGCTCCGAAAATTTGTATGAAATACTATCATGTGACGTCACGTTTTCTATGGTCAAATCATTTACTTTTAGTGTTCTTTTTATGATTAAAAGTTAATAAACACGTTAAATTATAGGTGAACATATTTTCATGACTGCCTCTGTGGCGCCGTGGGAGTGTGTCCGACTGCTATGCAAGAGGTCATGGGTTCGATTCTTTCACGGGACACCACTTTGTGTGATCCACAAATTGTTGTTTTGAGTCTGAGTGTACTTTGTGGCCGTGACTTGTTTGTTTGTAAAGTCCCCCGCGATACAGGGCTTGTACTCTACTGCGGGAGTGGTCTTTAAATATATATATATATATATATATATCTATCTAATATATAAAATTCTCGTGTCACAGTTTTCGTTGCCATACTCCTTCGAAACGGCTTGACCGATTTTGATGAAATTTTGTGTGCATATTGGGTAGGTCTGAGAATCGGACAACATCTATTTTTCATCCCCCTAAGAGTTTGTTTGTTTGTTTGAACGCGATAATCTCAGGAACTACTGGGCCGCATTGAAAAAATATTTTATTGTTGAATAGCCCATTTATCGAGGAAGGGTATAGGTTATAACATCACGCTACGACCAATAGGAGCGGAGCAGCAATGAAAAATGTTGTTAAAAAAAAGGAAAATTTACGCAGACGAAGTTGCGCGGGTCAGCTAGTATTTATATATATATATATATTATTATTATTACCGCTGCATAAATATTTGTAAATAAATACTCACTAGATGTCACAGATTATTTTATCGGAACTCTTTCATCTTGAATGTAGGTACTTATACGATGAAATAGCACCAAAAACCACTTGCAGCTTTACATAAAAAAATCGGGTAATTTACACCATTTATAACTCAACAACGGATAGGACGATTTGTATGATCTTTGATTTTTTAGTTATGTCTCCGTCACGAATAGCTGAACAACTATTAAAACTTTGTTTTATATAAACACAATTTAATATAAAATTATCTGTCGTCTTCTCTTCTTTAAAGTTATGTGTTGACTGCGTCATTTCCAATAGTGTTGACTATTAAACAGGTAATTCACACTCGTTGACTCACAAATATATTTAATAGACCGAGAGGTAGTGCGATTTTTTGAGTAGGTATTTAAAGAATACTGAAAACTTTTCCAATATTTTTTCTATATTATCTAAAGCCCCACTATCCCCCCCTCCCATATCTGCGTTTCTGTTTTTGAGTATTGGATAAGTTTCAGTTTGTCTCAAATACCTACCCAAAAATATGCTCATCGGCTCTAATAATTTCGCTAACGGCTGGGGCCCTGGGGTAGGAAGTGTGAAGTTGAAATGTTGCTTTTATCCCACCTGGGTGGGAAGAGCGGCGTAATAATATCCCAGGTGGGATAAAAGCAACATTATCAATTCCTCCTTTTCCACCTATCCCACCTGGGAGGGAAAAGTGTATTATTTTTTCCACTCTTACCACCCAAGTGGGATAGGTGGAATATGGGGCTCTAATCAGCTCTCGGACTATACAAGGAAAATAAATAATTGACGTAAATTAATTACTTAGTAATGAACAAACATTTTGTGATACCTAACTATTCAATAGGTATTTAATGAAATAACAAACATATAAGATCATGTACCTAGCTTGTATTAGTCCCTGTATCAAAATTTGTTGGGGGGCCGGCAGAAGGACTGATATAACTTGCTTGCACAAATTTGCTATTAACGCTTTAGTGAGAGTCACTGGAACAAGTAGGAGGGGGTGCGACGCTAGTGCATGTTTCATCGATACGGCTGATATGGTGGTAGCTACGCCCCTGCATCATTACCCAACTGAAGATTATGTGTTTCACGTGTAGACCAAACACGTGGCTCAATTTTGATGATTCATACGTCAACCAATTCGTTTTAATCTTGCGAGGGTCACTAAAGACAACTCAATTATTTTTTTGGTAAATAACAAGCAGTGCCGATGTCGACAATTCTGCCAATGTCAAAAGTGTTATATTATAGGAAGTCCCATGTGTTAAAAAAAAGTATTTATTAATTTATTTATTTATGTTTGTAATCATTACTTTCATCTATTATTACAGGCACAACAACCCAATGCAATAGTGAAGCAATCTTAATAATATGTGTTAAAAAAAAGTATTTATTAATTAATTTATTTATTTATGTAATCATCACTTTCAACTATTATTACAGGCACAACAACCCAATGCAATAGTGAAGCAATCTTAATAATAACAATTTATTTTCTAAAACTTATTACATATATTGTTGTCTTTGTGAATTCACTCAGTGTACAATCAAAAATGTCTATCTCCTCCGCAACAAGGTTAAGAGTGCGAAGCGCTCGCGTCAGGGGCGCCTCATTCAACATAATAGTTTTTGATTTTACAGTAGACTGAATGTGATGTTTTGTTATCTGGGTAGGAACTGAAACAAAACACAAATAGATAAATAAATAAACATGAAGTCCTATTATTATTTACATAAATATACCACACCAACATACATATATAATACAGATGAACGGGTCACAATCGAATATTATTCTCCCGGATAAAAGTCATCAATATCTCGAAGATTTTTGGGGAAAAGCAAGGAGAGAAGAAAAATTGATAGGGACGAGGATATTTACATAAAAGAGTTGCCTGTAAAAGGCGGCAGATAAGTTATTTCTAGGACAGCTAAAGAAGATGTGTTCTAAGGAACCCTCATCGAGACCGCACTCGCATATGGATGAATCCCTAACCCGTATTTTGTGCAGGAAGACTGGGGAGCAGCAGTGACCTAAACGGAGTCTGCAGATTACGGAAAATATAAAAAAACTTCCAATTCTGTAAATTGGAAGTTTTTTTATATTTGAAAAACCAAGGTTTTGTTGGTTTAACTGGCTGGACGGCGTAGTAATATTGCCTTTCTTTTTAAACGAACAGTTCCACTACCAGGATGATTGCATACTTTTTAGAGGTGATAGATAAGGGGTATATTGATGGCTATTTACATAGTTAAATAGCCATCGTAATAAATAAATTTAGGTAGATATTATACCTGTGTACTACGGGATGAATATGTTTAGCCTGTCAATAAATCGTAGACATAATGACCACTATAATAAGGAATTCTAAATACCACAGTAATGTTGTTAACTGTAGAATATGTGACAGTATTTGTACATTAGAATAACAGAATATGTTATGGCAGAGTAAATTGATATTATAGAAGTAGGTACAGCTTGTTAATATTATAAAAATAGCCATGGATATGCAAGTAGCCACGGAAGAGATAAATATACATATACTATATTTATCTCTTCCGTGCAAGTAGCCATGTCTATATGTCAATTGTGTTTTTAGTAACGTGAACAATAATTTGTATCACGGAATAGATTATGACAATATGGCAGTGTGACAATGTGATAATTATCAGCTGTTCTACAGTGATATGGTCGTATATTGCAATAATGTTGTGAATTGGTTATGTTAGAAAGCATCTGTGGTATATTGTATTTAGGATGTATGAAATGTTGTACGGCAAATGTTTATTATGAGACTGGCTAGTTTTCTTGTTTCTCTTCCTAGCCAGTAGGTCCTCTTGGAACCAACATTAGTATACCTACTTATTACGAAACCTTTGATACAACTGGACCAAACAAGGTTGAAAATATATGATACTTGCCATTTATTCCTTTGTATTATTTACCTCCCTGATTTATTCTATTCCCTATTGATACTATACTGATTGATAAGGTTAGATTGCAACTGATTGGGTATATGATCCAAATATCCTGACACAGTAGTAAGTGTAGTTCTACGATGAGTCGTAGTGGTCTACAATGAGTCGTAGTACTACTACGATGAGTCGTAGGACTTCTACAAGAAGGAGTCGTAGGGTTTAAAGAGTGTATACATGAAAACTTGTCATTGGCCTTTAAGGTAATATTCTTCTTAAACACAACCTATGTATTATCTGTAAGTTTTCATAAATAATAAAATAAACTAAAATAAAATAAAATAACAGTCACTAAATATAGCTGTTAATTTTCCGTATAAAGCTAATAGGCCAATAGTACAAATTGACATTCATATCGACTCTAGAAAAAAAATGCATTTGACAAAGACGTTAGTTTTCAAATATTTATAACGACGTACCTACGAGTGTACTGGTGGATTTTGATTTTATAGTTAACTATTAAAACTAAAAAGCAGCCAACAAAATTAAGGTTACACAATATTTGATTAAGAATTCTGTTACTGCATAACAAACCATATCATAATATTCGATCTGTCCAATCGAATACTAAGAAGATATAAGAAATATATATAATCAAGAAATAAGTCAGTAGTTGCCGCATTTCTTGACATATCTGCCGCATATGACAATGTCCTTCTTCCCATTCTCAGGAAAAAATTGCAACAGCTGAGACTCCCGGGTACGATGACTCAATGCTTAGGTGCTATGCATAAGTCCCGAACACTCCCGGCCACAGGGCGAGGAATTTGATCAGTGGACGGCGTGGAAGGGATTGACTCAACGTTCTGTATTAAGTCCCTTATTGTACAATCTATGTACGGCTGACAAAGGCTTATGCCTGAACAATAACTGTCGCATTCTCCAATACGCCAATGGCTTAGCTATGTATGTTCTGTTACTGCATAATAAACCATATCATAATATTCGATCTGTCCAATCGATTATTATGATATGGTTTGTTATGCAGTAACAGAATTCCTAATCAAATATTGTGTAATCTTAATTTTGTTGGCTGCTTTTTAGTTACTGTAAACAAATTGTTTATGAATAAGTTCTCAAACCGTCGGTAAATCCCATCGCATATTGAGTTATGTGATGAAATAGATGCCTCTAGATAAATTTGACACCTTAAAAGATATGTTGACATTTTAAGAATTTAGCTGATGAAATGCAATTAAATACCTACCTAATTGTTTTGATAACAGTATAGGCCGATGACATAAACAATATACCTGACAATTAAATTTCTGTGACTCGATAGTTAAACTAAACTGATGTTAATGCAAATAAACCACCATCTTAAACATCTGTTTAAAAAAAAACTTTACACAAATAGTCTTTGACAATGACTTTAGTTTTAAAACTTTTCTATACACCCGGCGAAATACTTTTTTTTCTTTCTAATGTGAACTATCTAAATATGTTATTGATAAATCCATCTCGTATAGGTAAATTTCTTATAATTGTGTTTATTTTAATCTAAAAAGTTTAAAGGCAACATTTAAATACTAAAAATCATTGAATAATAATAATATCCTGGGACAATTTACACAATGCCGTCTGATCCCAAACTAAGCAGAGCTTGTACTATGGAAACCAGACAACTGATAAACATACCTTATATTTCTAAATACATACCACCTAATATAGATAAATAACACCCAGACACAGAATAAACCATCGTGCTCATCACACAAAGTTTTATCCTGGGTGGGGATCGAACCCACGACCTCTTGCGTAGCAGTCGGATACACTCCCACCGCGCCACAGAGACATTTAGTTTGTGCACAAAAACAAACTTTTTTTTTTTTTTTTTTAAAAGACGACTCCTGCATTAGGGTACAAGCCCTGTGTCGCAGGAGACTTTACAAACATACAAGTCACGGACACAAAGTACACCCAGACTCGGAACAACAATTTGTGGATCACACAAAGTGGTGTCCCGTGTGGGAATCGAACCCACGACCTCTTGCGTAGCAGTCGGACACACTCCCACCGCGCCACAGAGGCAGTCGATAGTGATTCATTTTTATTTTTCGTCTTTGTTTTTCTATTTCCTGTTATGCTCTGAACTTAGTTACATATAATACATGTAAGTTAACCTATAGAGTACATTTTGAGAAAAAGACTTTTAAAGTAAAAGGACGTTTTGTTAAAGGTCCTTTTGATAAAAGGATATTTAGATGAAAGGACGTTTTGATGAAAGAACATTTTGATGAAAGGACGTTTCAATGAAAGGACATTTTAATGAAAGGACATTTTGATGAAAGGACGTTTTGACGAAAGGACGTTTTGATGAAAGGACAGTTTGATGAAAGGATTTGGTAAAAGAACAGTTTGATAAAAAACATGAAAATAAAAGGACATTTGGAAAAAAGGACATTATGCGCTGAGACGCAATAGCAAACTGATTTTGACATTGACAGCAAACTTCTTCGTACCTACAACTTCTTTAATATTCTGTGTATTTGTTCTATAAAAGGACTGACAGATTGTAATCGAGTAGGTTTTAGGGATAGGGATAATGATCTGAATTTTCAATTGGTCAGGGACCCACCCATTATATTAACAGTAATTTATTATATCTAGGAAATATTTTTTACCCTAAGGCCCATGTAGGCCATGAAAGAGTATGGTATCCCGTCGATACCTGGAGCGGAGTCTTTAACCGAAGTGATAACCATATTCAGCTCTTCCATAGAAAATGGAAGGCTTTGTGGGTCCTCTGGGAAGATCATAGAAGGGAGGAGACATTCTGCAGATGTTGGTGCATATGGTGGAGCGAGTTTGTTATAAAAGAGTTCTGCAGTTTCTCGCATGATGGGAGAGGAGACTGATGAACTACAGCCAGATCTAAATCTTTTTATATTTTTCCAGACAATCGATGATGGGGTTGAAGGTGACAAGGACGAATAAAAGTTAACCCATCCTGTGCGTTTCTTTCGTCTGAGCAATCGTCTGGATTTTGCACAGATTTGTTTGTAGAGTGCTAGATTCTGGGTAGTGGTTTTAGAGCTGCAGCTTCCTTTCGTTTCTTTATAGTACTAGTGCATTCCCTATCCCACCAAGGAAGAGATGGATTTTTTCCTCTGGCGCTATTTTTAAGAGGAAAGCTGGATTCAGCGCAGATGTTCACTGCTGCAATAAACTCATTGCATAAGATCTGGAAAGAGATGAAAAAAATTTGATCTAGTCTGGTTGGGTCATCCACTTTACTCTCTAATGCTTCTGAAAACTTGGACCAGTCTGCTTCAGAGGGGTTAAAATGGTGGAGAAACCTTCTCCAGATATGTTGTCCAAATAAACGAAATTAAGATTGGGTAGTGATCACTACCATGAGAAAGATCTGTGCAGTCCCAACAAGCCGATGCTGCAATATTGGCTGGGCAAAAGCTGAGGTCCACACAACTTTCCTGTTGACCTGGGAGAGCTCTACGGTTGGAACAGCCACTATTCAGGATACATAGGTTGAGGTCATCCAGAATCTCCACTAAACCGATCCCGAAGGAATCCCAACGTTCCGAACCCCATCTAAAATGATGGCAGTTGAAGTCTCCCATTACTAAAACTGGGCCATTCACTTTAGTTAAAATATTTCTTAGTATTGGAAGAAGGATTTTCTGAGGATGTGCTATATAAATCGATAAAATAGTTAAGTCTTTAATTTTTCCTGCAACTATGTTGAGTTCATCTAAAAGGGAAATTGTAATAGGATGAGCTACAAAAGGGATTGTGTTTTTGATTAGGAGGGCTGATCCTCCATAGCCATCTGACCTGTCGCATCTCAAAGTATTATATTCAGGCATCCTGAATCTTAGGCTTGGTATCTACCAAGTCTCGGCAATCGAGCAAGCCAACGGCTTGAATTTGTTCATAAGAAATATGATCATTCTCCTTTTGATACACGCTCCTCATATTCCACTGAAGAAATGTGTGGCGAGACGCCATTTTGATGGTTTAGGAGTAAGGGGGTTAATTGTTGGGCAACGTTGTATGATGAGTTTGAAGTAGGAATAAATGGTTGTGAAATATTTAGATTAATGAGGGAAGTTAACAGTTGAATCAGAAGTTTCATAATAGAAGATAAGTGAGAGGATATTTAAGGATATATAGATTATTAAGAACATAGCCATTAGGGAGAAGAAGAAGATTTAGGAGTATTAATAATATTTTTGTGAGCATATTTATCGTAGGAAGGAGAGAAGGCGGTATGGGTTTTTGGTTTAAGGTGGACAGTTTTGCGATAGGATTGTGATGCTTGGGATGATTGAAGAGTGTCAACATAGGTGCGGGAAACAGTGGGATGTCTTTTCTAGCTTCAGCATGTGAGATGACTTTTTCCGACATTGCAATTTTAATAGCTCTCTGTCTGCCATACTTCGGGCACGCCCTGCTATGCGAACCAGAACATAGCACACATAATTCTTCAAATTCTTGGATTTCGCTACTATCACCAGGGTGATTATGGGCACATTTCCAACATAGGGGCTTAGATCTACACACTGACTCTACATGATCATACCTGCAGCATTTCCGGCATTGTATGGGGACCCCCCCATACAAAAAACATATTGTTGTACTGGAAGGGAGGTGTAACCACAAAATACCCGGTTATGGAGTACTTGAAGTAATTTTTATAGGCATTTCTTGCCAAAAACTTTACAAATACAACGGAAGTCTCGGAAGCTACGGAAGTATCGGGTTCGATTCCTGAGTCTGGATTCAAATTGTTCTATCTTTCAAAAATGCAATTATTGTATTTATGGAGTACTTGCCCATCAAAAGTAAGAATGCAGGTGTGCTTCCATTCAGCCATCCCGTCTCTAACAACCTTTCTGTTAATATGCCTCACTTTTAGGATCTTCCCACACCCAGGTGGTACTGTAACGTATTTCTGAACATCTTCCTCAGACATATCTGTTAGAACGCCTGAAACTACACCCATTCGTGTTGTGTTAAAAAGGGTATTTATGAGTTTTGAGAGAACTATTTGTTACGAAAGCATTTGCGTCCTGGGAGGAAGCAGATTCCACGGAGACCCTGTTTAGGCCTACTCTTTTGACTCCATCTCTTAAAATATTACTGATATTATTGTTATGCAGAAATATTTCAAATGAAACAGGATGGATAGTAGTGCCTGAATCTGGTTGGGGCTCTTCGCGTGAAACATGAATGTTAATGGTCCGCTATCCGTTGAACAATATTTTTCTCGGCCTACCTGACGACGATTGGTAATCTTGTGTATATAGTCTTTAGGCGTTTATGGGCACGACCTGCGTTTTCGGCTTCGGACACAGTACACACCACGCTTGCCAAACCCGAAAGTGGGTTTGAGGGAGATATGGGATCATTAGGGAAGAGAGGAGAAGAAAAGACTGGAGTCGTCGGCCGTGCATCGCCAGGGGCGTCGGGAGGTTTGTTTGGATCAGCTTCCATAATAGGGTTCATTAATTGCTACTTACCCAGTCACAGATTGATTAGATGTGATGTTATGATATATAATACACACAGGACAACTCCGTTCTACTACGTCACAATTCAACACAGCACAAAGACACAAAGACATCAAATCAGCCAGAAAATCTAAAAAACTTTCTAGACACGCCCTTCGTAATTGACAAAAGCTGCGAACAAAGACATGACAGCAAACAAAATTCAAAATGGCGACAGCCAGACGCCATATTGTGACAAAGAATTTTTTTAAGTATATACAATATCATGTGGGGTATCATCGTGTAACTATTTTAAAATCATGATTAGGTTTTTAAAATATTGTTTTACATAAAATAACCGTTTAGGATTTATAGCGATTTAAAGTTTGTTACCAACTAGATTCACTCAAATTTTCGGTAGTTACAGTTATTAATTACCTAGTTGTAAGACGAATTGAATTTCCTAAGTTACTTACCTAGTTACGTAATAATAACTAGGTATCTGTGTGTAATTTTAAAACCAATCCGTTCAGTAGTTACTTAAAACTGTGCGTTGATATATCAATCAAACAAGGCTCACAGTTTCCTATAATAGATACCTACTACAGATTATGTACCTACTTTGTTTTTATCTACTTTGTAGTACAAATATTTGTGTATCCAGCAGTTAGAAATACAATATACTACAACCTACGTAATACACAAAAACATTACTCTTGAACACGGCTATTCGAAAAAAAAAACAGTCGTAAGTCAAATTTCCGCGCGATTTCCCGTCCTCTGTCACGCGGCGCCTGGCATTGACATTTGAGCAATTTTTCCCGCTCGGATAAAGTGTTGCCAACCGTGAAATACAATGTCACCCACAGTTGCATGCGCTTAGAAAAAGTTACATTCTGATGTTTGTGAACACAATAATTGACCGGCCTGTGGGTCTAGAGGTTAATGACCCTGACTGCTAACTCTGCTAAGGATTATATTCCCTGTAGTGTTCATTCTTACCTGTTATGTATAATTATATTTCATGTAGTGTTAATTCGTACCTCATAAGTATATATTTCATTTGTTATGTATTTCGCTATTTTATGCTGTCTAATTTCTCTTTATTATTTATTTAACATTGTAAACAATTATTTGTTGATAAATGACAACTGTCATTTCGACAGAAATATTTTCATTGTTTCTATGACAATAGTTAAGCAAAGAGGTCTTTGTATTTTTGTAACTGTTATCTATTCCAACCTGGTTGTGTGTGTAATATGCAAAAGTAAATCCTAAATTTGAATTAGGATACGCTGTAAAATGTTGAATGCTTCTAGAGAGATTTCTTTATGAGGAAAAATGTGAAGAAAAGGCAGTTAAGCGACAGTTCTCCGAGAGTAGGTAAACTCTATGGAGAGTATATCAGTGCAACTCGGCCCTGCACACTGAAGGGCATTCCTGCACCTACTTATTGCGATTTTGCGGACAATTTGAGGTGTAGAATTTTATCAGCTACGGGTCTTAATCGCGTTGCAATACGGTCGAAACGTTGGGCAATAAACATAGGTATTTTTTTTTTTTTTTTTTTTTTTTTTAAAGATAACTAGCAATGTGGAATTGAGTCCCACATTACTAGCAATCTTGTTAACCCCTCCAGCTAAGCTCAAAGGCTTGTGTTAGGAGTGGGTTTACGTCGGTAGTATAATGGGTAGGATTCGAACCCGCGACCTCACGATTGCGAGACCGATGCCTTAGCCATTACGCTACCGCCGCTTTACGCTATTTAGCCTTAAAATAAAATATTTACGCGAAACCCGTAGTACTAGTATAGTATTATATTATCTGTGCCCGTAGCTTATAAAATTCTTTAATGTGTACAAATCGCGAAAGTTTGCGAACATATAATTTGAGGTGTCATTATATTCGTCTTATTGTAGTAACGTCGCGTCGCGCAACTTCGTCTGCGTAATGTTTCCCCGTTTTTGCAACATTTCTCATTTCTGCTCCGCTCCTATTGGTGGTAGCGCAATGTTATATACCCTATAACCGTCCTCGATAAATGGGCTATCAAACAGTGAAAGAATTTTTCAATTCGGATCAGTAGTTCCTGAGATTACCGCGTTCAAACAAACTCTTTAGCTTTGGCTATAGGCTATATAACATCGCGCTACGACTAATAGGAGCGGAGCAGCAATAAGAAATGTTTCTAAAACGGGGAAAATTTACGCAGACGAAGTTGCGCGGGACAGCTAGTTAATTATTATAGATTGTGTATAGATACTTACGATTGACTTCCTCGGTGGCGCGGTAGGTTTGATTTCCACACGAACGATTTTCACTTTGAGTGATCTACAAAAAATTGTTCATAGTCTTGGTGTATCTACCTAGGTACCTAGTTTGTGTCCGTGATTTGTATTTTTGTGAAGTCCCCGCGACATAAAGCTTGTAGGTAGGTAGATCTTTAATTTAATAATTGCACCTTCAGTATTTATTCAAGAATGGTAGTTGTTTGCAAAGTGCAAGCTTGCAAAAGTGAGTGGTAGGTACCCAGAATGTGGACTCTTTTTTCACTCGTAAATATTTAAATATTTTATGTTTGTATCAAGACTTAAATTTGAACCATTTTATGTATTATTATGTATATAACGACGACTTTAACCTTGGATACGATCGCTAATGACCGTAATAGACCTAAATTGTGTATTATTATTTATTGCTATTCAGTTTAATATCATGTTTTCTATAATGGGCTAGTTTCCAACTAGTCAAAACAACAACTCTTTAAGAAATGTCAAAACGTAGATTTTATATGGAGATCTCATACAAACACCGGACAATGACGTCACTATTTTTTACTAGTCAAATCATTTCTTTTTATGATATGATTAATGATAAAAAAATAGGAATTAATCGTTGGCAGTTTAAATGCTAGTATTTTTCACCAATTAGACTTTTGCATTATTTTGTTCACTTAAGAAACAAGCCTACTAGGGTTACCATATTTTTCTGCGGAATTTACAATTAGGTACAGTACTCCAAAAGTAATAATGCGCATAGAAATCTTCGGAAATCTTCGTCATTGTTCGGCAACGGTCGTATTACCCGAGCGTCGAAAGACGATATTTATATAGAGTGGTTAAGAGCAATTTCTCTATGCCTAATTTTATATATTATGTGTTTTGTGCTAAAACAGATTTGATTTACCTGTAACGAAATTTGATTCGATAATTCCATGTAAGTAAATAGCGAAAACGCTACAATCATTGTTGGAGTGATTAGTTTTCAAGTGTCTTACCGAAGTTGGTGTAATTATGGAGGAAAAGGTTTAAATAACATAAGGTTTTATTAGAAGGAGAAAAAAACGTTTTCAAATAGAGGTTTACATAAAATATAATCAAAATCTCAGTTCAAATTTGTTTACAGCACTAATCATTCCAGAAAAATAATACAATTATAAAAAAATTAATCAGAATCGAGGAAGACCTCTATTCCCGACATCGCAGATTCATCAGAAGTTTCATTATGCTCTTGTTCATTTACACTTTCCTCACTGCTATCACCTGTGTAAATAATCAGTTTATCGGAATAACTATCGATTCTTGGCTCAAATTTTCTATATTCATCTTCGCATTGAACCGCATGATCAGAAACTTTTTTCCATTCTTCTGGTCCTATTTTATTGATTTTTTCTAATATAGCATCTTTAACTGACGTCACAGTCATTGCAATATTTCTCTTGGCCACGTGTTGCTTTATTTGGGACCAAATATTTTCAATAGGGTTAAAATCGGGATGATATGGTGGCAATCGTATAATTTTATGCCCATGTTCCTCCATTATACGGTCAATGGCAAATTCTGTGTAATTTTCTTTGTATCTTTGTATAATTTTATACAAATCGGGTTTCAGTTTCTTTGGGTCATGCGGAATGTTGTGTTGTTGTAACCAAGCTGTCATTTGTGGTTTAGATGTGTTTGAGTTTGGTGGTTTCACAGACAGCTTATTATGATATGGGGCGTTGTCTATTACCAACACACTATTAGGAGGCAAGTTGGGAATCAATTGATTGCGTAGCCAAGTTTGATAACGTTCCGCGTTTATTTCTTTATGATAGTCACCTTCTGAGTCGACACATTTATGTAACATTAGAGCCCCTGGGACGAAGCCTTTTTCATTGCCTGCGTGTACAATAATTATTCGCTCTCCTTTGGAAATGGGTTGTTTGATACCTTTTTTGTTGCTATCTTGCCAAGTTTTACCCTTAGTATGTGATGTGTGCACATACGACTCGTCCATAAATACTATGTTTCTACCAGAACTCCTCAGCTGTTGTATTTCTCTGAGATATTTGATCCTTTTTAGGCGTATATCATGTTTTTCCATAAGTAATTGTCTGTTATTATCAGTTTTCAGAAACCTAAACCCCATGTCTTTCAAGATCAACCTTAAAGTCTCGGCACAGCCTTTGAAATTAATAGCTTCGATCAACTTTATTCTTAAATTATTTACAGTTGGGAGTTCTTTCAGCGTCAATTGAAAATTGTATATCATATTACGAATAACACAGTAGTCGAAATCATCAAGTACCAGCCGAAATCTACTTTTAGGTCTTCCTTTTTTCGGTGTAGAAAATTTCTTTGATTGATTATGTTTTTTTTCGTTTAAGATATTACTCAAAGTTCGTCGCGAAATTCCTGTAGCTTTTGTAACACGGTCTTGAATTTTTTTAAAATAACCATCATGGTCTCTGTTGAAAACATTGGCTTCATTTAAGAAATAAAGGTACACATTAAATACCATTTGCCGTGCTTGTGAATTAAGCGGTTTTCCACGTTTAAATTTATCCATTTTGGAAGAATTCGTCTGAAAGAAAATGGCATGGGCAGAGTTAGGTATATATTTTTTATGCATGTTTATCTATTTATTTAATTTAAATAAATCTCATTTTTTAAATGTTTTTCTAGTACTTAATATGTATTTAATGTAGGTATTTTATTTTTTTAATATTAAAAAAACGTGAAATATGTTATTTATTTTCCTTTTTTCAAAATATACTATTTAAATCTGAATAAGCTAATTAATGTTGAAATTATATTTACCAAGAAGGGTGTGTAATAGCAGCTCTATATATTTCCACAAATAGAGAACACGTGCAGTCACTACCAATATATAAAGACGACTGACAGACATTTCGCTGACCGGCGACAGCTGCCGAACGCCCGATTTGTTTTCGATTGTGCACACATGATATTGACTCCTATCTCTTTTAAACAAGGTGCAAAATGCAAATGCCTTGTTTAGGGCTCTTACGATTCCATGATTCGAGTGTTTCCGGGAATACGACAATTAGCGAAGATCTGCATGTGCATTATTAATTTGGGAGTACTGTAAGTATGTTCGTATTTGAATATTGAAATAATTTTAGTTTTAGGTAGGTATATAACTGTAATTAATCTTAAACCGCCTTATCTTTTCTAGCTAAAAGAGAATAAAATCTAACTATTACGTTTTAATACCTAGGTACTGAACTGTAATATAAGGAAACTCGAATTCCGTACTTTATAAATGTACCTATTTATTTACGAATGTCCAGAAGTATAAAAAACATGGCCACCCTATTAGGAAAGAGAACCCCTATTTAGAAAGAGATGGAGAGGACAACAGTATTTTCAAGGGCATATCGTTTTACTTATACTATTCGGCCAGCATGTGGCTTCCATGGTTATAGTCTATACCTCCATGCTATAGGTAGCTATACCGTTTGTCATACTGGTGTGATAATGTGATGTGACTAGGTACTTGTCTGTAGGGCTATTAATTGACGTAGGCTCAATACAAAATTGTAGGTAGGTACCCCTAGTAGCCAAATCCATCGATAGTTACAATATTGGACCATTTTATAAGTCCAATGACGGATGATTCAGCAATACATTTACAACTTCCCCCCTCCCCCATATTTATATTAAATACCTACCTTCACCCCATTTCCAACTCGACCGATTTTTAATTTACTTGTTAAATATTTTACAATTTAATAAGTTTTTTTTTTAAATAGACTTCTCTTCTACACTGTTCTATGATGATGACGGTCCAGTTGCAAATCTCAATCAATCAGCCTGTATCGGTCCACTGCTGGACATAGGCCTCTACAAACTTACGCCACAACATCCGCTCATTCGCCTTCCGCATCCAATTCATTCCAGCGGCTTTCTTCAGGTCGTCAGTCCATCTGGGTTCGTCCTACCTTACATTTACCGATTCGCGGTCTCCACTCTAGGAATCGTTTGCTCCATCGGCCATCTGTACTTCAGCAAATGTGGCCAGCCCATTGCCACTCGTAGACGTGAAATTTCGACGACCTATTCCTTAAAATGTAGGCATCCGATAACAAGGGATTTTCGGAAATTCATCCCCTAAGGGGTAAAATTGTGGTTGTAAGTTTGTATGAAATTCGGTCAATTTTTAAAGTTACATTTGTGATATTTCGTATTTAGCTTTTGGTTTAAAATATTAAAATAAGAGTGAAAAATCAATCCCTATGGGGAGGGGGCGGGGGTAAAATAGAGGTTGCAAGTTTTTGTCGGTTTTTCCCGTTGGACAGATCGATGGCTAGATTAGTCTGTCCAGTGGGAACTTTTTGTCCCATTGTCCAGATCAGCTCGGCTTTTTCCGTTGGTCAGATCAATGGTTAGATTAGTCTGTCCAGTGAGAATATTTTTTTCCCATTGTTCAGATCAGCTTGTGATGTAGGTGTATGAAAGTACCATTGAACACAAAAAGGTCTAGCGGATAAGTATACGGTATATTAATATTAAAGGTTTTATGTTTAATGTGACAAGTTGTGTTATTATTGTTTATGAAGTAATTTTCCTATGTGTCGTGTAATGTCATTTGTAATACCTACCAACTTAAATTCATTAATATTCTAAATAATTTGAATTTGAAAACAAGGATTAGTAGAGATGGATCTTTATTTTATTAATAGAAAGGGTGGAGTTGTTTTGTTATATAACGGGTACCAATTTCACAAAAACAAAGATTACAGAAATGGAAACGAAATTTGGCTTTGCAGTCAATACAAAAAAAATCGTTGCGTGGGATCTGTGACTGCTCAAGTACGTATAGTGGTTATTACTATCCCCTGTTACGTGTACAATAGTTCGACAATATTGTTTGTCACTAGTTTTTAAGTATAATTCCTGCCTGTCTAGTGTCGTCTTTAGTAAACAAAATCCTATTACTAGATTTCACTGCCCGTCTATTCATCTGTCACCAGAGTGAATCTCACAAACTGTGATATTATTTCTTACTATCACGGTTCTTGAGTACACGGTCAGCAGCAGTAAGTCGCCTTAAAAACAAATACTAAACAAAATATAGTGAACGAAATAGTTAATAACCACGGGGTTGGTTAACTGATATTTTTTGCAAAAGAAATGTTTCTGTCTTTTTTTCACCGGATAGGTGTAGGTATAATTATGTTAGGATATAGGTGCATATAATATTATGGTATCAATTGAGAATAAGTGCCTTATGTTTTCAGAACCGCAATACAATTATTAAGGCCAAAGATCACACTTGTGTTCAAGATTTTGGCAAAAATGAAATAGAACTTGCATTGCATAATATGCAGGTTCAAGCATGCAAAGATTTTCAACCAGTGCCAACAGTGTATAAAGAGGGTGTCGCCAAGTTGAAAGATTCTGGCTTACATCTAACAAATAATATACCATCTTTTCAATCTGTCAAATCAAATCAAATCAAATCATTTATTGCATACCATACGTTACATAGATGTTATAAATTAGTACAGAGTACATTAGTTACAGTATGGACCCCGTCGGGCACAACAATAATATTATTGAGAGGAAGGCGCCTGATTGCTTCTTCAGACGATATAAATATAGGTTAATAGCTAAAAACTAATTATAATATAAAAAAAATAAAAATAAATTTAATCTATAGGTAGTGTGGAGATTATACATTATAGTAGTAGTAGTATTGTAGATAATAATGTTAATAGGACATGTCTGCACGTCTGAGGTGTGTGTATTTTAGGTAGAGTACTGTCGGTATATGATATGATACTTAAACAAATTAAAAAAAAATATATATTATATATTATTATTAATAGGTGTAGGATTTTCTAAAATTATTTAGTTTTGTCTTCAAAAAATTCTTGGATAGTATAATAACATTTATTTATGAGGAATTGTTTTAATAGATTATTAAATTTATTTATATTCTTTTCATCTCTTAAACTTTTTGGTAATTTGTTGTAAATTTTTATTGACATTACTAATGGACTGTTTGAGTGAATTTTTAAATTTGATGTTGGTAGATTTAATCTGTCTTTGTGTCTTAAACTATACTTTGATTGTTGTTCTTCACGGGTACTATAGAAATGGGCGTGCTTTCGGACGAATTTACATATCTCGAGGATGTATAGGCAAGTAACAGTTAATAATTTATGTTGTTTAAAATAGGGTTTGCAACTATCGGTTTGTTCTATGTTTGTTATTATTCGTATAAGTTTTTTTTGTGTAGTAAAAATTGTGTGTGCGTCTGTACTGTTTCCCCATAGTATAATACCATAGCTGAGCCATGAATGGGCGTATGCATAGTATGTGGTGATGGCTGTTTGTATGTCAGTGGTCTTTTTAATTTCTGATAAGGCATATACAAATTGGGATAATTTAGCTCTGACTTTTTGTATATGAGACTTCCAGTTAAGGTGTGTATCTATTGATAGTCCGAGGAGAGTAAATTCTTTAACTTGTTCTATTTTTTTGTCGTTATAGGAATAGTTTAGTTCTAAAGGTGATTTTTGGTAGGGATGGAACGGTATTAATTTTGTTTTTGAAAAATTTATTTCTAAGTTGTGGCTATCCATCCAGGTAATTGCTGAAGAAAGAAGAGAGTTAATTTTTTTGTTTATATTATCATTATTTTGGCATGAAGTTAGTAGAGATATATCGTCAGCGAATAATATGCAAGGTCCATTTATTGATTTTGGGAGATCGTTTATATATATTAAGAACAAGAGGCATCCTATTACACTCCCTTGGGGTATTGAAGAATTTATCGATTTTGTATCAGATCTAATTTTTACTATTTCATTTGTAGTGTTATAATGTTCTATTTCAACTAATTGTTTCCTATCGTGTAAGTATGAAGTGAACCATACCAGTACTATATATCGGAAGAGAAATAAAGCGGCTAAAGTTACTAAACTATTTCACGACAACCCTGTCGATGTGGAGATCCCTGAAGAGTTTAGAAATTTTATTTTGGCTGATTTTGTTTATCATAAAAATCGTATAATTGTTTTTTGTACGCCGCAATCAAGACAATATTTAAAGGAAGTGAAACATTTTTTTTGCGACGGAACATTTAATGTCTTTTACATCATTTTCCCAGCTATATACCATCCATGGTGATATCGGTAGTAGCGTCGAATCCACTAATATCATTCCATTAATTTATGCATTGATGTCCGACAAAACGGAACGAAGTTACATTAGTCTTTTTAGCATGTTACGATCACAATTACCATATATGGAACCCAAAAAGTTTACCCTGGACTATGAAACTGCTGCTTCTAATGCATTAAAAAATGTATACCCAAGTGCAGAAATAAAAGGTTGTTATTACCATTTTTCTCATAACGTTTGGAAGCAAGCAAAAAAACTTAAGTTGACCAAATCAAAATCATCAAAACGTATAGTTGCACTTTCGAGTATTCTTCCACTACTGCCACCACAATTAATAGATGAAGGCTGGCAATATATTACTAATGATGCTCCTGATAACTTACAGCAATTCATAAAATATTTTAAAAAGCAGTGGTTAGATAAATCTAGTTTTAAAGAAACTTGGTCAGTTTTTGGCCAGAGACACAGAACCACCAACTCTTTAGAAAGTTGGCATAAAGAGGTAAATAAAAAAATAACTAGAAAAGGTCCTGGATTAGTCAATTTATTAAAAATTTTACTAAAAGATGATTTTTCTAAAGTAACCGGTACCTAATCGAAGTAAAGAAAATATAAAAAAAGATGAATTCATTCAAAATTCACAAATGATGTTGATAAATGGAGAATTAACTATAGGTAATTTTTTAGAACGTCTAAGATAAAACATATATTTTTCATCCCACTACGTCGGAAAGAGTAGTGAACTTTTTTAAATTTTTCGCGTGCTTCATTTTCTTTTTGTTAAAACGTAATAATTAAGTTTTAATCGAGCAAGCGAAGAGTTCTAAATTAATTACTAATTTAGAACTTTTCGCTTGCTCGACTAAAATGCGAGGATCTTTTGTCTTTTATTATTAATAATAAAAATAACAGTTTTCATTTTATATCTACTTTCTTTCACTATTCCCAGTGGACAAACTAATCTAACCATCCATGAACAGTTTTCACTTTAAATGTACTTTCGTAATCTGCACCTACATATTCTTAAGTTTACATCACCCAAAGGTAGACTGGCAGAGAATGCTTTTAGCATTAAGTCCGCCTTTGTACTCTATTTGTACATTAAGTGTTAAATAAATAAATAAAATAAATAATCTGAATAATAAAAAAAAGACTTCCCACTGGACAGACTAATCTAACCATTGATCTGACCAACGGAAAAAGCCGAGCTGATCTGGACAATGGGACAAAAAGTTCCCACTGGACAGACTAATCTAGCCATCGATCTGTCCAACGGGAAAAACCCGTTTTTGTCAAACTCAGTTTTTAGATCAGTGATTTTTTATAATTGGCTCTTTAGTGTAAAATAATGAAACACCTGTTTCAGCGTTTTTGGAAAATCAACCTTTATCGGAGGTAAAACACGTTACAAGTTTGTTTGCAACTTCGTCAGTAGCCTTAGTTTTTGGAAAATCAATCACTAAGATTCTTATCTGTAAAACAGCGGTTGTAAGTTGGTACCTAAAACACCGGTGATGAAACACAGTCGGTTTTGAACTTGGGATCTGTAAAAAAATGTAGGTACTTGGCTTTGTGGTTGTAAATAAAAATAAGAGTTTCGATTGAAAGCGATAATCAACCCTTACCGTGGTAAAGTCATCCACAAGCGCGACAGCTAATAGTGATGTTGATTAAGTGTAGTTTTCCCGCTTAAACCGTTCCATCGATTTAAATAAAATTTGATATAGGTACTTACTTAGAGAAAGTTTGAAACCCAAAGGGCATACGATAGCCTTTATCAAGATAACCGTCATCACGCGGCGAAGGCACGGGAGAATACGGGGGCAAAACCGCGGGGAATAGACGATCCAAACTAGATTATGAAAATGTAAAAGTAATTCTGTCTGCCTATTACGTTTTCACGCTTAAACCGCTTGAAATGAAATTTGCTATGGAAATAGCATCGATGAGACGTAAGCTATACACCCGCGTGGATGTTTGTTAAAACACCCACGCGGGCAGAGCCGCTCGCGAGAGCTAGTAAATAATAATAATAAATCCGGAAGACAAGAGTGCTGTGACATAAATTAAGAGAGGCCAACAGTGAATCTATACAGACTGACTGATAGGTATCTACCCAGGTGCTAATTAATGAAACAAAATTTGAATGTAAACCATTTTTATTAAACGTTTTGTTTAATTTGAAACTGCGTCGAGGCGGGCGACATACGCCGGCGGCCGGTAAATAATTAGAATAAATATATTAGAAGCAGAAACTCTCCGTTACATTACATTATATTATATTATAATAATCCTCTTCACAATTAAAAAACTACCATGACTAGTATTTTTACGATTATAGGTGGTGCCGCGATCGTTATGAAATGGTACGAAAATGTTTTTTCACGATGGCAACTCTTGTTTAAATAGTGCTACTAGCTTCAAAAATTGTATCATTTCAGTTACAATATTGAGATGATAAATAGCTCTAGGGAGTTTTGTTTAATTTTAATCATTTCAGTAAGACCATTATTTTGATAATTCTCGTGTTGACTTCAAAACGATCACAGTCAGCCACTAAATACCGTTACCGTCTCAAAATGTAAGATATATATATAGTAAAAAATCTATACATTCCGTTCAATGTATTATTAATTACAAATCACAAACTACGTCCTAATGAATGTAAATAGAACAATGAGCTTACGTTATACAAATTCGTGGGGCACTTTTGTTATTTTAGAGAATCAATATTACTAGACAGGCGTAGCGGACTAACAAACAACCATTAAAAAAAACATTATTTTAGCCAGTGATATAGAATAGTATTTCAATATTTTTAAATTAAAATATAAAAACAAATTCGGTGCTCTGTGATTTGTTTCGAGACAGCAAGTGTTGCCATATGCTTAAATATATAATCAATTAGTAGATTAGTCCACTAAACCTCGTCTACTAGGAGATAATCTACTTTCAAATCGAAAGATTCAAACGAGAGAAAGAGATAGACATACCTAAGTTTCTAAACCACCCTAGATATAAGTAGGTACACGTAACTTCAGTACATGAATAAAATACGCCACACATTATGAGATCAATAACAATTCTTACACTAAGTTATATACAACTTCGAAGAAATAAACTATTTTTCGTAATTTCAAGACTCCTTTTAAATTATTAAAAAATAAACCGAAATTAAGGTTGGATTTATCCAATTCCTTTGGTTTATTTTAAGCTATAGAGTCTTGAAATACGAACAAAAAAACAAAAAAAACTGACTATCGAAGTTTAAAAAATTAAGTTATAACATTTTTCTGTTCCGACTAGACTACCTAGGTATTTATTTGGTTCATTCTAAATGCGATCAATTACTTCTGTATTAATATCTTGGCCACTAGAATCTTATTTCAAAAATAGATTCGTGTAAAAATCGTTATAAATTTTACACAGGTTTATTTAAAAAAAAAAATCTTAAAGATTTATGTAAGGGAAGTGAGATTGTAAGCCCATATTTAAGAGTTCTATTTTCCAAATAAGATTCTTTACTATACTCAACTCAATAGTTAGTTTAACTCGAGTGACCAGTATCTAAATGGAATAAAATAAAGTGTGCTATGGATATTGTCACACATAGGCACTCTTCGTACATAATCATTGTACTGGGGTTTATTTCTACTGAACACTTCAACTACGATGAGAGAACTATGATTACTCTCGGAATTTATTACAAAAAAAGCACTTTTTCAGACCCTTCTTCGTAGTAGGTTGAATATCACTTGTTTGAGTATAAAAATAAAGTGACATAGACACAATGTCAAAAAATGGCGGTAAGGTCACAAAGACGAATACCTACGTATTTTGTCATCATAAAATTAATTTAGGTAAGTAATTATGTATATTTGTTGAAAGAGATCTAAATAAGTGCCCTTTACATGAAATATATTTTAATAAATTCTAGTGCATCCCAGCGAAACGGGATATCAAAAGAAAATTACATGGGTCACTAATATTTCAGTCTATATTTTTATCAAGGAAGACTTTATAACATTATGCAGATACAAAATACTTAAATTACTTTGTACTACTACAAAACGGGATACCTACGTTCATTGTATAACTCGATTACATTTTCATGTCTATTAAATACACTACAAGACAGCTAAGTCGCTTTCAAATATCTCCTCCAACGATTTCAACGGAAAATAAAAATATAAGTACAAAAAATATGTTTTATTCCTTTATATTTTCAAACTAATTGAACTTTTGGTCCGTATTCTAATTAATAAAAACCAAACCGTAATACAAAACAAACTAATAAGGCACAATACAATTGTGTCTTCGGTTCTTATCGATTGATATGACTCGATTCTAAAACTACGAAAAAAATCTAGACTACATTTAAAAGATTGAAAAAAGTTTAAAAGCGGCTCCCATGGAGAATTATACATCACAATGAGTATTTTTGTTATCGTACCTACTAAATCGATTTCGACCATCCAGCTAAAAACTACTATAATTTTACATAATGAAAACCCAGCACCTTTTGTACCACGTCTAGAAAGTTCTACTTATCTATATACTGGGATGCACTTTACTGGAAATGGGTTACCTACTAGAAATAAAAACTAAGCATTTTCAACAGCATTTCTGATGTGAATGACAATACTGATTCATATATTAATTAAATATCGGAACCGTTGATTGCTGAGCAGGCGGGTTACTTTGTCCGATCTCGCCGATAACTTTGGTCCAACGACTTCGATCCGGTTAGTTTTTAATAAACATTAGGTATAGGTACTAGTAACTACTGTATAATATTAACTTTAGAACTATCTTCTCAACTTTAGAACCAAGTGAACGAAAACTTTAAATTTTCAAAAGTTAAAGAGAAGGCTTGACCTCCAGTCAGCAATCAACTGTTTCCATAATTCTAAAATCTTATACCATGCCCTCATTTTAAAAATATCCAATCTCTTGTCAAAATTAAAGTAACAATATATTTTGTCGCAGATCTGACCACGGATACAAAACCATCTATAATAGGTCTTTGTGTATCAAGACCAGAAGTCGACTTTTGAGACCCGCTCTTCAAACACGCCGCAGTAGCCAAAACATAGGTACAGGTACCATGTCCTCAGTATTTTTGACACAACCTAAGTTTAAAACATGAACTAATTCCCAAATAATAAGACAAACTTGTAATCAAAATTTAAAGCCAGGATAACGTTGGTTGCAACCTGAAATATTAACAAATAGAACTCAAAATAGAGTAGGCACAGTAAATTTGACAAGAGATCAGAGCACTTCAGTATTGCCTCACCGTTGGTACACACGACTTGATCTTCGTCTTCTAGTGTCCAGCGCCGCGCAGACACCGAGGCATGCACACTCCACCGCTAAACACTGCTCCGTATGACTTCATGCATCTATGTCCAACGTTTTTCTCCAAATTTAACTAACACTACAGATTCAGGGTAAAACTCTTACTGGCGCCCACCACGGGCCCAAAATCCAAAGCGCTATATCTACGATTCTCAATAAAAAAATATTCTTCTCCAAACTAGGTTTTAACTAACGAACAGGTACAAAAAACTAACGAAAAAGCGGATAAATGAAAGAACAGCTGTGTTGTGTTACCATTTTTATTTTTTTCCTAATACTTGTCACTAAGTGAAAGATGATCCATAATATTGTTAATGGCTGAAGGAGGCGCGCGGCCCGCGCACTACTGCGTCCACAAGCTAGGGGGCGCTAAAGAGCCCGACTATGCCTAGGAACGCCTCTTTTGACTCAAAAAAGACGTTTTAAAAATAATATTCTACATTTAAATTATATAAAACATTCATTAATAATACTCCTTGCGGCAAAGCTTACTCCCAGTGCATAGACGTACACACCATTCTATGCTCGGGGATCGTAGGCTGACGTAGAGGTGCTACGCAGCTACGTTACCCACACCCAATAGTAACTACAGGGTTACCTCAACATAATATACATAAAATATTCTTTTGTATTGCACAAATGAGCTTGGGCCTCCATAATGTGCCGCTAGATGTCGCTACATGTGTAATCAATGCCGATAAAAAATATCAAGTACGAAGCTTTTCACTATTCTAAGATTCTAAATTAGGCCAAAAGCAATATTTCCACTCAATTCTTAAAATACGTATATAATGAGATCACAAATTAGAATATTTAATACGATGCTAATACACAAACACTTTTGTAACATACGCCACACAGGCGCCATCTAGCAACAAAGTTAAGGATACCTCTATGAGCTGGTGGATACTAAAAAAATTAAAAAAAACAGCCCATTACTAAATCTATAATGATAAACTATTATTTTTATTTGACTACCATAAATAAAATGCAATAATTCGTTCACAAAGATACATAAAGGAATGTAGACATAATGACTACGCGGACTTCGACGCTAATCGCAATCGGTGCCGCCAAGTTTCTGAATGTAAAACTAAATTGCAGCGTGTTTAGAAAAAAAATAAAAGAACACTTTCGAAAATTTGTTAAAAAAGAAAGTTTCTTAATTATGACTTATAAGACACGCCACATCAAAGGTTACCAAACTTAAAAAAAAGAAACATGGCCGCACGCCCTCAAGCGTCGGCGCGAACGCCCTACACAATAAACACTGGCGTCACTTACTGTCGCTTATTCAACAATGTAATTATGTCGGTTGATGACGTAAATGTAGGTGACGATTTGTGACGTCAGAGTCGGTTATAGTTGAAACGGGTGATATTCATCGTTGATTTATTTAGAACCATTAGGTGCAACATTAGCCCTCGAAAAAAGTAATAAATTGATCGAGGGTTGACGTATAATTATCAGAGTTCGTAAATCCTGTTTAACAGACTTCAAAATCATTATTAAACAGTGCTTTTGAAGTAGTAGTGGTTTGTCGCCTATTTCGAATAATGTCTTAACATTTAACTTAACCTTTTTTAAATTATAGGAATTTTGAATATGATCGATAGTTAATTTTAGCCGTCTAAACATAAAAAAACAATAATTAAAGAGATAAATTTAGACATTTGAGTAGGTAATAGATTGAAATATGGTTTAGAAAACATGCATGCGTTTAAAGCTTACTCTAACAATCTATCAATTCCTTGATGAGGTTTATTGTAATGAATAAGATAGAAGATTTTTAGATTATATGATTTCAATAGAGCCAATAAAGGGATGTATTTTAAGAAAACGTGACAAGCATCGAGGATTCAAATGTTAAAATATTACAACCGACTTTGACTTCAAACCGTTTATCGCTAAATACCCACATTCCCGTCGACAACCATTTAAAAATACAAGATTACCAACACTCTACGATTACACAGATACCTATTATACAAAAATATTTGTATTTGTATGCATGTGTGTATAATTACAATAATTCTAACATTGCGCGCGCTGCCGTGCCCTGTCCTTACTTAGCCGAGTGCTTTTATTTTAATTAAAATTCAATTATTTACTTACTAATTTAGTGTGCCGTGGGCTCTTTAGAGCTAATTCTCTCATAATTTTAAACTCCTTTTACGAGGAACTTCCATATCCTTTCCAATTTAAAATTTTCACACCTTGATGGAGCTAACGGTCTGTTTATAAATTGACTAGAAATTAACATCTACCCTCATTTTGTAATGACACGACACATTAAATCCATCTTATGCTCATCTATCATGGTGCAAGCTGCAGCGCGCGCGTGCTGTAGTAATATTAATCGTTATTGCTTTCGGTTAGTTTATATTTATTTATCATATGTATGTAAAACTTCAAAATGTCTACACTACAACACTACTCTAGCATTGCCATACATTAAAAACACACAACATATTATTTTTATGTTTAATTTAACATTATACCAATCCAAAAATTGTATATTTATGTATATCTTAGTTTACATAATTAAGAATATATAATATATTTGCAGTAACATTGGTCCAGTGAAGCTTGGGGGCGACCAAGCAACGCTAGATACGATGGCGTGCAATTGCATAACTGTGTATGGCACATTTCTACTGCGTCAAGCTTATTATTTATAGAAATTAACTACAACTAGGCAAGAATAAGTATTGAGCAAGATAACACTCTGTATTCAGTTTCCCGCCAAAATTTTAAAGAAACAAAAAGTATAAAAAATGACTAGAGAGGAATGTATTTTCGAATATGGCAACAAAGTGATTAAATAGTAATAGCGTCTTAGTTGGCATCGTCCCGTCTTATTATTGTCACATTCTTAAGCTACACTGGCAACATTGCTGTTTTTGGCAAAATATTTTTTTTCTCTACCGTTTTAGTCGCAGTGCCATTTGACAGCGATGATGTTATCGTGTCACTGCGCCCTCTAAATGTTGAGCAAAATTAACTGACTTTTGGCTAAATTTGGCCCATTTTTTGGCAAAACAATTGTCATTTCAGGAAGACCACGAGGTCTAAAGCGAAGCATCTAAAGGTCTAATCTACGTGTCTACATATACAATATTCCTTTTAGAGTTTACTTTAAAAGGAATATTTTAATAGCACGCATCACAACCACGTGTGGCTATCGCCTTAAAATTGACAGTGAAGTATTTGTATGGAAGAATAGATTTTGTTTTACGTAATCACTCATGCCAACCATGCCTGGGCCCCTTTTCAAAAACTAATTAGCCAGTCAACCTCTTTACGTTCCATAGACAACGCTTCGTCTGTTAAAACGTAAAAAATAACTGTCGAACGGTGTTATCTGGTAGATTTTCAAATGAAGCAGGGCCCTCAAATTCACGCGAATTGACGAATATATCACTTATCAAATGTACACACAAAATAAAGAGTATGTTTAAATGTCTCCTATGCCTTATAGAATTAAGAAAAATCTTAATACTTTGCGTGTGATAGAGAAGTCGTCAATGCGCGCTATCCTTGTCTCTCAATGAAGTGTAAAGTTAGTCTCGATTATGAAGACGCGCTTAACTACAGTTACTGCGTAACACTATAATATACAAATGTTATACGCATGCCTGATTCGCGTAATGACTTACCATACGTCCGTACTGTCCCACCCTCCTATACCAACTGAGGTTTGGCGCCCAACGAGGGGCAAAAAAAATCACGCAGGGTTGCCAACTTTTTAGGAGAAATGTTACAATTTCGATTAGTGCCTGTCGACGGGTCCGCCCTAAAGTAGTTAAATCACAGTTTTAAAGCCAAAGTGTAGTTTGGCAACCCTATTAAACTAGTCTACAAGTTCAACGTGCAAACTATCTAGAAAGATTAAAAAAAGTGTGAAAATACAACAAAACCAAACCCAGCGGGAAGTCCCACGCTAAATAAAACACACAATTTTAATTTCTAATATTATATCCATGTAATGACACATCAGGTATTACTAGGTGCTCCATACAGCGGGCAAACTCCTTCTAATACTACAAACTATACCTACTGCCGGAGTCCGTCGCATTAGGGTGACACGCCAACCACCAAACATACCATCCAATTAAAAAATAAACACTTCACACACAATTAAATCAAAGAATCTCAAAGCGAAAATTTCAATTGAAATTTTCCTAAATCAATCATTGGTGTTGCCACCCCATTTGTTGACAAAACGACGGACAACAGCGACCAGTTACCGCGTGTAACTATGACAGGGTGATTGGATAATCGCCACCCTTCAAGGGAAGTTGGAACAATACAATATATGAAAAAACAAAGTTATAAGTACATTACAAACACTATGTGTGTGGACGCGAGCTCAGCATCGTGGAGCCACTGTGCAAATAAAGTGTGAAACAAAAGTTTATTTAATGTAAATATTCAACAGTGCAATAAGTTTTAGTTAAAGTGAAAAAAAACAACACGGAGTGAATAAATACGTCCGTTCGCGACGACAGTCAGTGTACAACTGACTAAATCCTAATGAAAAAATATAATGTAAATAGTTTTATAATACTATAACAGTCTATTTTGAATTATTAGGCCTGTAGACTTAATACTGCAAGATTTTATATTGGTATTTTTTTGTCAACTACCCACATTTTGGCGCCAAGCTCGCGTCCACGCACATGCCGCCACACTATCTAAATTTGGCAAGATACTAAGCATTGGGGCGGCAGACACAGTAGTCAATCATTCTAATACTGTTTAGGGAAACGATCGCTAATGTACAAAAGGTGTAGTCGGGTGAAGGGCGGAGCGCGCTTTCTGGCTTATTTAAAAAATCAAAACAATAACGGAATAAACACGATCACGCTAAATTTAAATCTAGTCGGTGTACGGTAATACCAAATGTTATGACGAATATGACTGCTTTACAATTATTTTACTTGACATAATGTCTGTCATAGACAGGTAAGACGGGCATTATGGCGAACAGAATAATGGTTTATGATCGTACCGTGCATGATAAGGGTACCTTGCCATGTGACCGCGTTAAATAATTAAACCTAAGATAAATACTTAGCATAATCGCATTCATTACCATCTTATATAATACCGATCAGCTGTTTCTCATGTTATATTTAAACAAGGGTAGTTCGACATCAAACAGCCTACAACCCATTTATAATTACAATAGAAATATGTAACTTAAATATTAAAATAATAGAATCGAGTAATCAGCCTACCACTGGAATGGAGTGATTTAACCAGATTTTAAACATGTATAAACAGCTATTTTTAACGTATTCGCTGGTTTAAAATTAAATGGTTATGATTTTTGACTTTTACTGGTCAATAGTGACTTTCATTGGTCAAAAGTGACTTACACTGGCCAAAATCAGCTTTGTTGAATGAGTTTAATGTTTTGTAACGAGAAAGTGCGTTCCGCCGATAATCTCGGGAGGTTTTAAGCCTACTTACACTAAGAATACTGCTATAATAAGGATAGGTAGTGTATACATAAGTGAATATCATAGCATACGGTACCCGTGACACGAGAGAAATAAAAAAAACTTAATTATGAAGGTAAGTTCTTAAACTTAATCATACTTAAAAAAATATTGTTTATTTAAAAACCTAAGTTAGATAATGTCATGTTTCGAAATTTATCATCCTAATAATGATATAAAGCAGTTTTTTTTAATAATAAAAAAGCTTAGTTTTTTTAAATCTACCCACGCGTCACGGTTACAAGTGCGTCGGCCGCAGGATTGCCGACCAAGCTACCACATGCATACTGCACTACTTTGCCTCGCAACGTCGCCTCTGTCGAACCAAGCTCGTATTCGCTAATATAATAAATACAATAAGTACTTTAGTAATAGACAATTGTCGATGGGAATTTTCCCATCGGCTGATATTTTTTCTTATTGCTTTTAAAGTTGATGCACGTTTTTTTAAGTAATATAAATTTCCTATTTTCCATGCGTTTTTGAGGTTGTTTTATAATATAAGTATCTCATTATAGAGAATAGAAACGTCTTTTTAAATTAATTAATTGCTACTATTAAGTACAAAGTTTTCATTTTTAAGTAAAATAATATTATCCCATTAGAGATAATTTCCCAGTTCTAGGTGAAGTCAAAACTTTCCCATTAATGAGAATTCTATCATTCGGAATTCGCCATTGCTGGAATTCTCTCGGAATTAAAAACTACGACTACTTATTTATTTTTTAAGTAAATTTTTGAAAAGGAACTTAGATTTTTTTGAAATAAATCACTCATTTTTTTTAATACTGAAGTTTACTGGGTCTACGACCTTAGAACGTCTTAAAATCTAAAAATTGCACGAACACAACCACTATGTCTTTTATTTCTAGTCACAAAATGTGTATTGCTTTTGTGTCTAAAGCTACTTTTGATAAATTAAGTACTTTTAATTAGGACGTAATGATTCAAATAAGTAATTGTGTGGAACTGTCTTTATAGATATTTATTTCTTTACTTACTAATATCATAAAGAGATAATCTAAAAAGCCGGAATAACCGCAATAATCTAGCTACTTATAATGGCAACAGAAACTAACACTTCTTTTAATAAAAATCCGGGTTCAATTCCTAACTGTTTTGTCCTTTTCCCACTTATCACATTCAGGATAACACAGAAAAGAACTAAACATTAGATCGACATGAAGTTATAGTACTAAGTCTTCTAACCGATTTCAACAGAGTCTAATCAATTACGGCAATACAATGCAGATTGCTCCGAGGCACGGAGAGGGTGTAACAATTTTCTGAAACGTTGCTTAACCTCGCTTATCGTCATCTTAAACGTCTAGAGCTGACCATGATGACACCATTTCTAAAATACATATCGATACAGACAGCTCCACTAGAGCCGATAAGGGCTAAAACTAAAAGAAATCAATGATATTTCTACTTCTAAATATATTAAGAACAGTAGGCGACGCCGCGAAGCCATGACAATCTACAGCGGCTTATTATTTAGCTTATTGTCACGATACAAGGGTTGTTAGTTCATTCGCTCATACACTCTAAACTAAATTATTTTTAAACTATATGCCAAGTGCGGTTTTAATGTGTTTTAAATTTAAGAAAAAAAAATCACACAACAAAACAGGTATTTAACAAATATCGATGAAAAAAGTAATGAAAATATATTTTTAAATTTAAAACACACAAAAATCATAGGCATCTATAACTACGTATGTCAATAATACTAATATGTAGAATGAGATTGCTTTACGCTCATGTCAGATATGTATGAGTGTGTGAGCTGAGCAGTTGAGACGCCGTGTGACGGAACGCAACGAAACACGTCCGCTCCCTTCGAGGTACCGGCCCCGAATGACTAAATCCGATTCGAAAATTGAATTTTGAAAATATTCTTATTTAAATACTCACAGGTATTTTATCCAAAACTAATACTTTTGGAGGAAGGATTACATACTGAGCAATATAATTTTGAAGTACGTATGAGTTTGAACATATCTTAAAAATAAATTAAGATAAAATGAGCATAATTTGGCACAATCGTGTTCTTTTAGAAATGGCACCTTAGTTTAATAATACTGATTTTTGCAACGACCATTTCCTTTTAGAAAAGATTTTTTTCTTTCTGGCCATCCATGTTTGGATTTTGGACATTTTTTAGAGTATTCCGACATATTTTTTAAAAGCGTAGTCACACAGCGTCGTATACCGCGTAAATATGTAATATATATTAACTCTTATATTTTACCATTAAAAAAATACATAGCTGCGAATGAGATTCATATTAATACAGTCGAGTTATAAATATTATCATGTTAACGTATTGCCAAACGACCGTGCACTAACTCTACAACTAAATTACAAAATATCAAAGACGATAAGAAAAAAAATAGTTTTTTTCGCAACTAAATTATTTGAGATCTTCGCCTTAACGTTAAGAGTCAAGGGACAAAAAACGACGCGAATTTGCGGGAAAATCGACGATACTTTATTATCATAGTTTCACTACCCAAATAAAAAAAAAGTAATCCAGCTTCTTACAATACCGAAAAAATCAAAAAAATAAAATAAAACTACCGTCATTCCCCCGCTTTCGAGCGTAACCGTCGTGAATCGCCTTAATAAATTAACTTTTAATAAAAAAAAAATTGAAATGCTTTTCTTTGACGCCCAACGCGGGCTTTAAGTATTGCTTGAAACTGTCTTACACTAACTTTATGAGCCAATAAACACCTTAACTATGTCAATACTGATCATTCCCTCTCGTGGCCACTGCGAGTCGCGGCAAGACAAACCCTTAATTAAAAAAAAAAGTACGTAGGAACTCTATCGTAAGAAATAAAAATATGCTCGCTAAGAACCTAACCTTGTAGAGGCGGGTGGGTTATTTTTCCATTTCACATTTAGATATACATGGGCAGACCGTACATCGCTCCCCAGTCCACTCCTTGGAATGAGGACATGTCAACACCGGCCAGGGAGTACGCTGCTCCGAACTGCGGCAAAGTAGGCGGTGGGGCGGGGGCAGCTGGGGCAACTACAGGAGCCCCCTGCCCAACCGCTCCAACAGCTCCTACAGGCAAGGCATAAGGTGCGTACCGGTACGCGTGAGCTCCAACCGCGGAGACTCCCCCAACAGCTGATACGCCACCAACTCCTCCAGTCGCGTACACAAGACCACGACCAGGCCGTAAAACCAATCTCTTGCCTAAAGCCAAAGGCGCCGCAGCAACAGCTTCCTTAGGCTGCGCCCGCTTGCACTCCACTTTCTTATTCTTGATTGTGTGGAAGTGGATATCACATACACGTTCCACTGCCTCCTCAGAATGGAAGGTCACAAAGCCGAATCCTCTGTGCCGTTTAGTCTGCTGATCCATGAGCATCACAGCGTCTTCTACAAGGCCAAACTGTGAGAAGTATGATCTAACCTCTTCTGCTGAAGTGTCCTGGCCGACACCGCCTACGAAGATTTTCTTCGTTTTCGCAGGACGCGGGGCTGATTTTGGTGTGGCATGTTTCGGGTCAATGCGTTTGCCGTCCAAGGTGTGAACAGGCACTGCTAACACTTTGTCGACAGAGGAGGCCTCCTGAAATGTGATGAAGCCAAAGCCGCGCGATCTCTGCGCGCGGCGAGGACTTAGTACGGGGCGGGTGTGATCACAATTAAGAGTATATAGGCTTTTTTGGATACGGTTCTTTCCAAATTAAAGCAAAAATGCTTAACAGTTTAACTGTTAAACGTAGACCATTGTCATATTATGATGTCATTAACCGCCTGAGGTAAGGCTGACAAAAATAGCTTCAAAATTGTTCCAAAAACACCGATATACTCTTTCGAAAAGTGTAAGGAGCTTAGTTAAATACTTGTATATCTACCTACTAGTGAAACATAATATGTATTCTACAAGTCAAATTCAACTGTTAATTCCATAGACAACGTACTCAAACTCAAGACAAATGAGAGCGTATACCATCTAATATTGTTAAGGTTATATACCTATATTCACATAGAAGTATGAATTTTAAGGAAATAATCTATAAACCATATTTTAGGACATACTATAAGGTATAGAAAAAATATTGATACTAAAATTCACTGTTTACGTAAGTAGTAATATATTTTTTAATTGGCAACTAAATATTTCTACTATATACGACGGTATGACATAAGAGAATGCTAGGAGATAAAAATGTTGATACAACATTTAATTCAGTACGTGGTAGTATTTTTATTTCTGTGCTGGCAACATGTGTATTTTCTACCATTTAAGGATAGAAAATGGATAGTAAATATTAAAAGATGATACCGAGAGGCAAAAACTTGAAAGAAAAGAATGTATAGAAAAATGTTTACGTGTTTTTTTTTTTGTTGTTTTGCAGCTAACAGTGTGGTCTACAATTCACGGTGGCCTTCTAATTTTTGGATAAATCCTTGATGATAATATCTTTATGGAGTCCATGCTATGAATACCTACATATCAACCCATAAGATGGCCCACTGCTGGGCACGGGTCTCCCCAGTAGAACCTACTAGTATGTAGATCCTGGGGGTAATTGCCATAATCGCCACGCTTGGCGAGCGGGTTGGCGATCGCAGTAAGACTTTAAGTACGCAGAGGACGCTGCTGCCCGTCCTCCGGAGTGAAATCCCTTAGTCGCCTTGACGACACCCACGGGAAGAGATGGGGTGGTACTATTCTTAAGCCGGCACCACACGGCACACATGAATACCTACTCGAAATTAAAATATTTCATATAGATTTACTACTGTGGGCGATAGACGTATAGAGCAATAGATTTTTCTATACCTCGAAATGAAGAGACGTGCATGCTCATGACAGTATCAGCGCCACGAAAATATTTGTTTGGCTAATACCTGAATGTTACCGCACCACGCCCCTCATCTGAGACGTCGGTCTCATTTGTCCAGTAATTATAATTACACTTGCAACAGTGATGTGTTATCATTATTTCATGGAATAATAACTTGACACTGTGGCGATACCCACTAAGACTGCCTATGGCTTAGAGGTAACTATGTCAAACATTTTGACTTGAATAATGTGGACTCCATTTAGGTATTATCTTTATAGTTCAATCTAAATATTGATTCAAATTATATGAAATAGATTAAGAAGGGAGCTTTTGCTTTAACGCGGCGCTGTGTGGAGTGGTGTATTGTATCTCATGTTCCATTTTTTATTAAAAGTCCTCTTAAGTCCAGTCCTCTAACATGGTGTATAATATATAAGTGGCAGCACCTTACCCCTCTAACAAGTTTATAAGCACACAAACATTGTAAAAATTGGCGATTTGAAAAGAGTGGCCGCGAGTTTTAATTGCCTTGTTTTCTCCGGCTTAACCTAATGTTCGTTAACTTGGCATCGCATGTACAGACGGCCAAGATTGTGGTCTACCAGTTTTGACAAAACATCTTGTGTAACCGAAATAGCATTATGGTTAAGCCTAGTAGCTGTCAGAATATTATTGCAAGGGAAAATCAACCTTGTTGTTTTATGACATGAAAATGAACTTCAACCACAGAATAATATGAATTTTAACCATATGAACCACAACTTCAAACATCACACATTTTTGGCCGACTTTACATGTAGAATTGTAGAATCTTAACGTATAACAAGAGTTGTTTTGCATCATTGAATAAAAAAAAAGATTTTGTATTTCGAGCACTGCATTTGTCAATTCACGGTCCGGTCCGTTCCACTTCGCACCGCTTCGGGCCAGTGGAAACGCTCTAATCATGTATGAAAGTGTGTTTGTTTGTCCATCTTTATGAAAATAGAGTACGTTTTGAAGATAATAAACTAAGCCTCAGTGTTGGGGATCTTGTTACAGACAGCATTAGTGTAGCAATCTAATATAGGTCCAAAATTAGTAGAATTTTACAGTAAACAAATAATTGAGAAATTGACTACCTAAATACCGTGTTCATGCGATTTATGTGATCTATTCTAAAAAAAATATACCTATGTAGTGTAATGAATGTGACAATGTTATTTTTTTTTTTTGCAAAAACGTACTGTCAGAAAGAGCTTTTTTTTATTAGCAGAGACATTTTTCTAACCGAGCAAAGTTACCCGTAAATTTATCAAATTTCTACCGTTTTCATTTCTGAGCATCTCAGTGTTACCAGTGTCAAAACTATTTACTTGATTTTTCTACCAAAAATAGTAATTCTATTCTGTGTTTTAGCTATGTTACAATTAATTAATTTATAGAAAATATAATTATATTTTGAAGATAATTTAAAGGAGTTCAGTGTTGCTATGTTTAAAACTAATTCTGTTAAATGACAAAAAAATAGAAAACATGCTAAGTACACAATTTACTTGCCAATGTTAAATTAACATTTAGAAATACAACCTTCTCTTTTTAGCTACATATTTATGACACAATTACCAAAACCATAATTTACTAAAGAAATAATACTAAAACTCAATATTTCTCTATTAAAACAAAACGAAAACTACCAAAACAGTAATTACTCAAAGCATAGCAACACTGTAAAGGGAAACTACCAGATTTAATTATAGAACAGTTGATAGGAAAAGAGTTTGTATCATAAATCCATATAGTCTATTCCTAACGAGTTCTATGTTAGTGAGTCTAGCATGCCGGTTTTGTCTATTATGTTAATTTATTAGTGTATTTATACTTGGATCAACCATAGCCCAACTAAGTATGCCGACTAACTGGTACCTGTGCAAAAAAAAATACTTTTTTTAGAAAAGATGCTTATTAAATGTTGATAATCTTCGCGATTTGTAGACATTATAAATATGCTAGCTGTCCCGCGCAACTTCGTATGCATAAATTTTCCCCGTTTTTGCAACATTTCTCATCGCTGCTCCGCTCCTATCAGTCGCAGCGTGAAGTTATATAGCCTATAGATTTTTTTAAATCGGACCAGTAGTTCCTGAGATTAGCGCGTTTAAACAAACAAACTCTTTCGCTTTATAATATTAGTATAGATATATATATATTACGGGTCTTAATCGCGTGAATAATTTAAGGTAAAATACCTTGCTATACGACTGCACATATTTTAATAGCATTTTTTTTATCAGCTGGCAGCCGAGTGAAATTTTGGTAAGTTCCTAAAGGAACAGACATTTTGTCCTTAGAGTCGTTATAAAAAAAATATATATGTATGTAAAATCGTTTTTTATATATTTTTATTAAGGTACTCCATTTATTTAGATTTCACCAAAATTTTATCTACCATGGCCTTAAAGCATCCTTATAAAAATATATATATTTAACGGGTCTTAATCGCGTTAATCATTTTTTTACCTTAAATTATTCACGCGATTAAGACCCGTAAAATATATATATATATTCATAATGTGTACAAATCGCGAAAGTTGGCAACACTTAAAGCATCCTTCCAAATTTCGTCCAAATTACAATAAATCGACCATTTTTGCACAAATCCCAGGAGCCGGACACACAGACCTACAATACTACCTATTCCAAACCTACACCTATTGTAACTAATGACTGACCGACTCGTCGCCGCTGTCTGGCCTACCGCTGTTTTTGAAAAAATATCGCATTATATACTTATATACTATATGACTTGTATATACGATGTGCTAAGAGACGAATACTCAAATGTAAGTCTTATAGTATAATTGTGGAAATGGTGGAAAACTGAGCTGACAGCATTTTCACAGCTCTGCTCCATGTGAAAGAAAAGACATTAAAATCCGTAACAATGAATCTTTAACACAACAATTTATCCTGGGTGGGAATCGAGCCCACGAGCAGTCAGGCTAACTATAGACCAACAGGCCAGTTGGTCCAGTTTGCGCGCTTACATTGGCTGATAAATAAAAAAGACACGACTCATAACTTTCAATTAAATTGCAACTTTAAATTTTATGCATTTAAGTACATTTTAAAATGGCATGTATAATAACGGCAGCCTTATATTGTCATTACAAAATGTACATTAAAGCCCATTCTTTAAAGTCGGTATTGAACTGCACGTTATAAGCGGTGTTGGTGCGGTGCTGTCGTAGAGTTATGCAGCATTTGAGTATTCGGAGTTAAGTATGTATATATATAAAATGAACATCGTATATACAAGCCCTTACAATTGACAAACGCTCAAGACTCTAAATTGCTTTAGATTATAGAGAAAAGAAAAAAACATTATAAATATACAAAAGACTTAAAAATTACCACCAAACTTTGGCTTTTTTTATATTGTGTAGATTAAGTCTTAAATATTTGTCAAATTTTATTAGGGTAGGTGTCCACCGAAGCGAAGAATAATAAAATTGTCGAAGGAGACAATTTCACCTAAATCAAGAAATATAACGTTAAAATTAAGTGCCATTTTGTACAGCAGGTTTTCTACACTCATATTTTTTATTTGCTATTATCTATAGAGATAATGTAGCAAATAAAAAATATGACGAATATCATTACATCATAAATATATGATACATTATTTTTCTTTTTCTCTTTATTACCCCACTCTAGTGGACTTACCCTTAAAATTGTCTTAACAACATGCTAGTATTACACTTTCAAAAAAACTAAAAGTAATATGGACAGTATTTGTGTGAATAAATTAAAAGTGGCGGCAATTACATCTCGCCTGGTTTCATGAAATGACTAGAAATGGGCCGATTATGACAGATTGACTAGCCGACTGGCGGACAGGTAGTAAAATGGAGGACTAATTGGCCAACCAAATCACCATTATTTACGACTAGCTGTCCCGCGCAACTTCGTCAGCGTAATTTATTCCCGTTTTTGCAACATTTCTCATTGCTGCTCCGTTCCTATTAGTCGTAGCGTGATGTTATATAGTCTATGGTCGCTAGAGGTCGTGGGTTCGATCTCCACCCAGGATAAAACTTTGTGTGATGAGCACGATGGTTTATTCTGTGTCTGGGTGTTATTTATCTTTTTATATGAATTTAGAAATATATAAGTATGTTTACCAGTTGTCTGGTTTCCATAGTACAAGCTCTGCTTAGTTTGGGATCAGATAGCGTTTGTGTGAGTTTTCCCAAGATATTATTATTATTATTCAATTCGGATCAGTAGTTTCTGAGATTACCGCGTTCAAACAAACAAACTCTTCAGCTTTATAATGTTAGTATGGATTTATTTTTTGTTGAAAGCTTCTAGGTTATCATGTATATGGGTTATAATTAAAGTACGTTACAAAACCGAAACTGTACATTTATAATCAAGTAGCTGATCAACTTCGTCTGCGTCATATTTCCCCGTTTTTGCAACATTTTTAGGGTTCCATAGCCAAAATGGCAAAATGTAACTCTTATAGTTTCGCAATGTCCGTAAGTCCGTCAGCAGCTTTGCTCAGAGACTGTTAGTGCTAGAAGGCTGTAATTTTGCATGGATGATACATATTACTTATGCCGACAAAGTGAATGAATAAAATCTTGAAAAAAATTTAGGGTCGTCGTGGGGTATCGTTGGATAAGTCTTTTTCGTCGTCACGTTTAGGAGTTGGGAAACCATTTTTAGATTTAGGGATCCGTTTGTGAAATATTAAGCTTTAAAGTGCAATTTTTGTTAGTCAAGTGCCAGCTAAATGGTATACCTATATAGTGAAATAAAAGGAAAACTATCACAGCTGAGAAGGCTTTACAAGTTTACGAGTGACAGCTGATCAAATGAGAAGTAACAAAATTTATTAGAAAAAACCCCACAGTTTAATAACCGAGATTTTTTTTTAAAGACGATTCCCGCAGTAGGGTACAAGCCCTGTATCGCGGGGGATTTTACAAACATACAAGTCACGGACACAAAGTACACCCAGACTCGGAACAACAATTTGTGGATCACACAACACCACAGTGGCAGTCAGAAATGAAAAAATCGAAATGAGTTTTTTTTATCACTTCAGATTACATACAATTTTAGATGATAAGTTCACTGGGTCAGGTGATTACCTGGCGGTAATTAATTATAGATTTATATAGAAAATTGATCTATGATATAGCATGTTGCTAAAACAATTAATTCTAAAGAAAAATATTAATCTATCTATGTCTTTACAGGTGGAATGTAAAATCACATAATGTATGTTAAGTATTTTAAATAAATCTGCAAGCATTTATTGAAATTTTTAACAATCTCCAAAACAGTATGTGTGTAACCCAGTAGTGAAGATACTGGAGTTGCCATCGAGAGGTCGCGGTTACGAATCCCACAGTTAATAAATATCAATTTTTTACACAAGAAATTTCATATCAATCCCACCAGCTGGTGGGATTTAAACCAAATTGCTTGTTAAGGCTTTACAGTTTTTATATTTCTTTAAAAAAGGATTGCTAGTAATGTGGAATTGGATCCCACATTACTAGCAATCTTGTAAGCCCCTTCAGGTAAGCTTAAGCTTGTGTTAGGAATGGGTTTATGTTGGTAGTATAATGGGCAGGATTCGAAACCGAGACCCCACGATGGCGATACCAATGCCTTAGCCAATAGGCTACAACAACTGCAAATATCATTTAAATGAAGAAATGAGAGGGGCGGAGTAGTCACTCTAAACCCCCCCTCCCTTTCAAAACCAATACTAAAAATTCCTTTAAAAATCAATACTTAGTGATTTTACACTTCACATACAACCCCAAAACCATTTCTGCCTCACCTGTGTAACAGGATCCTTCATAATCAACACGTCCGTGACAGGTCCGAACATGGCAAAGTACTCTCTGAGCTTCTCCGAGCTTGTTTGCCAGGAGAGACCACCAACAAACAGTTTGGAAGGAGAGGGTGAAGTTGTTCCCGTTGATGGTGGTGCTGCGCCATTGGCTGTGCTCGTCACTGGGGTGGAACGGCCTGAAGATGGAGAGGTTTCTGTTGAACAAGATTTAAAAAAAAATTTAGGAATAATGTATGATCATCAAATCCCTGACTATGCGGAGCCCATAATTGATCAATCAATCAATTAATTTATATATTAACCATAAATAGAGTACAATGGATGGAATAATTATTATAACAATTCTCCATGCTATATCTATTTAGTATATTTTGGACATGTGAATATACTTTTAAAACATTACAAACAGTTGATTAAGCCTGATTTCATAAAAATAATGTCATTAAATCATAAATATAATTTATACCTAAATACTAATCAATACATGGGCATACCGAGGTGGGATTTAGAGAAACCCCCCACTCCCCGAAATTGCAAAAAGGTACAGTACTCATATGGCCAGAGTTTGATTAATTGTACCACCTAAGAAATCGTGATCGTGGGTATGCCTGGCAGAGCCAGTTACTATGGCAACCAGACAACTGATAAATACATAATACCAATGATGGATTTTTAATTACATCTAATACCAGATGCAGTATAGTATCCAATCATAGGCGGATCTAAAGGGGGCACGTGCTCACCGCCCCACTCCCCCCCCCCCGTGGATGTTTTGTTTATTAAATTTCTTCTATTGTATTAAATTTCTTTGCCCATTTGCCTCTCGTACACCCACAAAAATAAAATGAAATCATGGATACATCCATATATCCTTGCTAACTAACTGGCCTGTTGGTCTAGTGACTAGAGACCCTTCCTGTTGCTCACACATTTTCTAACCCCATAATAAGAATATACACCCCTTACACCATTATAATAGCAACCCTTTTATAATTTTTACTTATTATTTATTGCATACAAAAAGGACACAAAAATGAACAGGTTTTTGTTACTTAAGGGTTCTTACAATTCAATTTAATAGAATAATATTGAACTAAATAGGTGAATTAAATTTGTAACCAATCCAGAATTTGTAAAGAGAAATCAGCTTCAAGACAATTTTGTAACTCTTGACCCTTATTAAGGTATAGTCTTGAGTCCTTGAGACTTTACACAACAAACAAATCACATGAAATGGTGTCATGTGTGGGAATCAAACCCAAAATCTCTTACACAACAATTGTACATAGTCCCCTGCACTAACAAGACAGTTACAGTAGAATTCCAACTAATTTAATAAACAGGAAAGTTTGTAAGATGACGAAGAGGCTAAATTTTAACATGGCATAACTGATAGTCTGTTCATCTAATGGTAACACTTTAGTAACATTGACTACTAAGTCAGAGGTTATGGGTTTGGTTTTGATTTGAGTTTAATCTTTGTGCAATGGATGAGCACAATAATATTGTTTACTAGCTGTGCCCCACAGTGTTACCTGCGGTTTATTAGCTTATGTGTTAATCCAGGGTGTCAGCTAACTCCATACCAAATTTTATTAAAATCGTCCCAGCCATTTAGACGTGAAGAAGTAACAAACATACATACTCACATACTCACAAACTTTCACCTTTATAATATTAGTGTGATAGTGTGATTCTAGGTCTGAATGTAAATTTTTGTCCATGGATTTGAAATATTAAGGAACCTAAAGCCTTCCTTCAGGCTCCCTCCAGGATTTTCAGAGATTACCCCTACATTCATACTAATAAACTCCCAAACTTTACCTCAAATACTCTATGCTCATCTAGCCTAGCTGCCATAGTACAGGCTCTGCCTAGTTTGGGATAAGATGGCAGTGTCTTAGTTGTCCCAAGATATTTATAACATCCACATTGAAAGTAATTAAAAAGCTAGTAAGTACAAAGAAACTCAAATTCAGCAAATAGAACATTCCAAAGTAGAATATTGAGGAGCATTATAATGGAATGTTTTATTACATGTTGTATTAGAATTTTACAAGAGAATGAAAACCTTAATCATATCAGTATTATCTAGCAATTTTGTAATAACAATGAAAAACTACATAAAATGCTTTTTGTGCATAACATAAAAACGATAATATGGAAGTGGAGTAGTAGGAACCAAAATATTATCTAAAAATAAACTTAAGTCTTTGATTAAAAAAACAAAATTAAGTTATTTATGATGGTGAAAAACTGTGGTAAGTACCAGTATTTGTTCCTAAAGAGTTATAAGGCATGTAGTAATGGTAGTATTCATTCAACATTTATTTAGAAAATGAGAACCAGTAGTCTTTGATTCTTTCAGATTCAAGCAATTAAGCATAGGATTTCGCCAAATAAAGGATTCCTTCAAAAACATGATATTTAAAGAGTTATGGTACCGGAAAAATCATGATTAATAACTTAACATGGCAGGAAGATGATGAATAACACTCACTTATCTGTTGCACTGCAATTTGTTGCTGTTGATGCGCGGCAGCTGCTGCGTGTGCCGCGGCCTGCGCGCTCAGCACGTGAGCCGTCAGCTCACCGCCCACGAGCCCGCGACCCAGTTCGCCACCGACCAACCCTCCTACAGCGCCTTCCAGCACCTCCACGCCGCCCAGCGCCCCGCTGGAATATAACCCCATCATTTTATCACCGACCACTGCACTCGACGACAAATCTAACACTAAATTTACGTAATTCTCGATGGCCGAACGACGATTCGGTCCACCGACGCTTTCACTTGAGTCAAAGAAGAATAAGAAAAAAAACAAAACACGATCTGTTTACATTCGGCCAAATTTCCCGCCAATGCGATAAGAAATACTGATGTCGAAGCAATTAGAAGCGTAGGTATCTACAAATTAATTATGAGCCAATTTTATTACATTTCATATACCGCGAACATTAATAAGAACTGTAATTGCAATGAAAATTTAATTAATATACGTTGGAGGTCGCCATTAGAAATTATTTGTTTATGGTTAGATAAAACAAAGTCAAATTGTCAAGTGTGACAGTTCAGAAAAATGCTCCGATAGAATGTAAACATTTACGTTACCAACTCAATCTGTAGAGGCCGATGAGGATGATACTGATATCATTACCGCAACACGTAACTAATATTATTATTCTTTGCTTAGAACTAAACCATCCATTACCATCCTTGGCAAGTTTTATAAAATTGAGGCTTTCATATGCAAATGCTTAGACTTATTGGGGTGAAATCGAAGACTTTTTGTTATTTGATGCCTTTTTGTATAAATGTATCTGACAGTTTTTTTTTGTGTTAAGCGCATAGTAAGTAGGTACTTAATTATACTACAAAACTACATATTATTAAAGTTACAGTCGTAGCCTTAACCTAACTTTAAAACTATTTGAAATAATAAGTCAATAATAATTTGTTCATACCTATTTTAAATTTCACATTTTGAAAGACATAATTTACGGGTTTTTTGAGGGAAGCTTAGTTATTTTCATATTAGTGATTTGACTGCCTCTGTGGCGCGGTGGGAGTGGATTCGACTGCTGCAAAACAGGTCGTGGGTTCGACCCCTAACCAGGTTAAAACTTTGTGTGATGAGCACGATGGATTATTCTGTGTCTGGGTGATATTTATGTATACTAATATTATAAAGCGGAAGAGTTTGTTTGTTTGTTTAAACGCGCTAATCTCAGGAACTACTGGTCCGATTTGAAAAATTCTTTTTTTGTTGGATTGCCCATTTATCGAGGAAGGCTATAGGCTATATAACATCGCGCTATGACTAATAGGAGCGGAGCAGCGACGAGAAATGTTGCAAAAACGGGAAATATTTACGCATACGAAGTTGCGCGGGACAGCTAGTCTCTAATATATATGTATTTAGAAATATTTGTGTATGTATATCGGTTGTCTGGTTTCGATAGTACAAGCTCTGCTTAGTTTGGGATCATATGTCTCTGTGGCGCGGTGGGAGTGTGTCCGACTGCTACGCAAGAGATCGTGGGTTCGATTCTCACCTGGGACACCAATTTGTGTCCCACCAATCCATAAATTGTTATTCCAAGTCTGGGTGTATTTTTTGTCCGTGAATTGTATGTTTATAAAGTCCCCCGCGACACAGGGCTTGTAACCTACTGCGGAAGATGTTAAAAAAAGTGTTGTTGTTGTGTGAGTTGTCTCAAGATATTATTATTATTGTCTACGTATAAACAAGATAGAGTTGGTAGTAAGTAAGTACGTGTACGTAGGTAGGGAGGTGCCTCTTTACTTTATAATGTGTTAGTAACACAAACTACACGAAAGTATTGGGTGTAGGTACTATAAAAAGTCGTGAGCCTTGTGACGAAAAAGAACGCATCCTATGCATACTCGTAGGTAGAGGCAACAGTAAGGGAAGAAAATGGGACAAGGACACGAAGTGATAAAATTTCCCCTAAAGCCGTTGCTCGTTCTACTCATCAATCCCTACTCGTTCCAAGCTGTAAAATAAAATAGTGCCTTGCACAATAAAAAGTTCGGTTACAAGGAAGTCCCAAGTAAAATAATTTACTTTTCAAAATTCTAGACGGCCGTGTCTAATAGAAAACGCACGCTGCCGCCGGAAAAGCTTTTATTTTATTGAAAACGAACTTATCCGTACAGCTGCTCCACAAAAATTACCCTCCTACGAGTTGCGCATTTCATCTCTATGAGAATATTCCTATTTCTCTCGCACTGCTACATTTTCCGGCACAAATATATTTCTGACTCTCTCTTATACAAATATATTTGACCTTTTTACACTGTAGTGTTAGCCGTATCGCTGTTTCACTTGCAGCGCAGGGGTGTGGAGGGGTTGTCCTCGTAACTCTGGGCACCTGACGTTCCCGCGCGGTTTTGGTCATCAAATATTTGATTTTAGTAGTCGATTTTCATTGAAATTAACACATATTATTAATAGGATTGGACGTATTGTTTTGTTTTGTTCAGATTTGGAACCTTATGTATTTATTACAATGAATTACACTAAAGTATGCATAAATTTATTGAAAGTAAATATTTCCTTAAAAATACCCTAACAATTGTTTTGATTATACGATTAATTACCCACAGAATTCCTGATATAGCGAAAGATGTTAATTGATTCTTAAATTACACAAAGCTTCAATTTATATTCCTACTCACAAAGTTTATGCTAAAATATGAATCTTCCACATCTGCACCGAGAACTTTTAAATCCTTGCTTTAGCACGAATTAAGAAAAATATAAAAATTCTAATCTTGCTCACAAAGTTTGATAGATGCTCAACTTTGAGGGTTCTATAAGAATACCCTTGTCCGACTATAAATTACAGAAGTCTCGAGCAATATATCTCGTCCGAAAACCACCGGTTTTGTACCTTTTGATAATATAACTGTGGCATTTTCAATGTGGTATTAGAATGTCACGTATTTATTCTATAAGAAGCGGTCGTTAAAAATACATATTTCATGCTTGAAGTATGCGTAAAGCGTTTTCCATTCACTTTGGAATAAATTTTCATGTTTGACTTAGTACTGAATTGTTTTTAATTAATATTAATGTGTACACATGCCTTGTTTTATTAAAATTTAGTACTCTTATATTTTACTATGTACTTTGCTACTTGTTGGTCTTTGTTTTGAAGGTTTATGTGAACTAATAACTTTTGGATTACGTTTGTGTATGTAGTATGTACATTAACTATTACTACAGGAAGAGCTGGCAACGCACTACTTGTAAACTTTAAACATAATGTAAGTGTTTTGTATACTAATAATCTTCTTTGATCATGGGAATTGGCATCCATACAAAGTAATTGCCTGTCTATTTGTTTGTTTTTTAATGGCTTAACTCTTGGGCTAATGATGATAGCAATTTAATTTAGACGCAGCTCGATATTAAAGTAGTTTAATTTGAAAAAAATGTGGGCAATAACTAATGTGCATTGTAATTGGTAGATATAATTATGTATTTTTATTATGTAAATTTATTTATTACTAGCTTTCGCCCCCGGCTCCGCCCGCGTGGATGTCGGTTATCGCGATAAAAACTATCCTATGTTCTTCCCCAGGACTTAAACTATCTCCATACCAAATTTCATCTAAATCGGTTCAGCTGTTTGAGCGTGAAAGCGTAACAGACAGACAGACAGACAGACAGACAGAGTTACTTTCACATTTATAATATTAGTATGGATGAATTTCTTTATCCATAGTATCATGCTTTGATACTAAATGAAAAAAATATATCTGAGTAAAATGTTTGAACAGCTATTACGTAAGCTATTACTCATTGCAAAAACTGAGTCCGATGAATTAAGAGCTGGCAAAGAGAAAAAATGTCGCAACTGTGACTAATAGACGGTTTAATTCGCTTTTGGGTCAGAGGCGAGGCGGGGAACACTTTGTTACAATTCGACAGTATCAATAGTAGGGTCGAAGACGTAGTGATTGGAAACTTTTTACTCAAGTAACGAAATTGCATGATGTTGTGTGCAATTTTGGCTTAGAAACTAGCGGCCGGAATGAAAAACGTCTACATTTGCTACGGCATTTTGCGAGATATTGCCTTTTGTTGACTATTCACTGCTTTCGTTATTGAATGAACGCAAGTGAATAATAGATTCATGCTATAAAATGTTATCGGTAAAAATGTAAATGGTTTTTATTCACCTACTTGTACCTAACATAGTAACATTTAAAGCCGCTGAGGTAATTGTAATGAACTTCGTAATAATTTATTAGCTATTTAACAAATACCAAAAAAACTCATAACTATTTTTTACGTTTAAGAAATTGCCAAATGTGAGTGCGTATGACTGACGTGCAAGAGGTTGATATTTCAAACTCAGGAAGAATATTTTTATGCACTTTGTGTCCGTTTATTTTTATGTTTATATAGTCCGCCGGCTACGTTAAGAAACTTAAGTTTTGGATTGAGAGACTTGACACTTGAAGGAATGTTTTATGATGGAAAAACAGACAAACACGGGAGGATTCAAATACCCCCATAGCCCGCTTTCCGTTGGTGCCACTACCGCCATGTACCCAAATTCCCTTCCAAAAAACTCGAAAGAAATGAAATAAGTATACCTACGAAAGCTTTTTTTAAAGATCTAATAACGAAAAGTATTTTGCTTTTAAAAATGTTTAGTCATAAAATCTAAAAAATGCGGATGCAATATTCCAACCCAAATTAACTCTTTTAATTCTGAGATTGACATTTAGATGGACATGTTAGCGTCGCTGACATTAACGTACCAATTCTCCGTTCCATATGAATACGTAAATACGTTATGGTTAATAATAGAAATAGACAAGTATTGTTTCGGCTATAAATAGTACCTATCTATTTTATTTATATATTTATTCGTGAACAATTATCATTGTGTTTGAATATCATGTTGCAATTACAATAAAAAAAGTTAGTAGTACCGTAATAACATTTTATAACACACAAAACGTAACTTAACAATATATAAGAGATTAAGTACATTCCATATTTTATTTAGTCAAGGAGAAAACTAAAGAAAAAATAAAACTAAAGATTCTGCTACTTTTAAAAATAATACTAGAATTAAAATTTTAATTAACTATTTGATACCAAGTCACTCACAGAATACAAGCATTTATCAATTAAATAACATTTGAGTTTATTTTTAAATAATGTTGTATTTAAAAACCACTTCTTTTAGATGTTTAGGCAGCTTATACGAGTAGCTTATTAAATATAATAAATAGCAGATGGATACGCTGCTTGGAAGTGCTGGGTTATATTTAGGCGAGGCTCAATTATATTTTTCATAGCATTTCTATGTGTAATATCTCTACTGTGTTTTTCCGTTTCTGTTTCCACCTCATGTATGTGTTTAGATAAGTTACTTAATATAGTAAGGATACATAAGCTGGGTACGGTGAGGATACCTAATTCTCTAAAATAATCTTTGCATGATTTATTTTGTGGAATTTTTACCATAGTTCTGATTGCACGTTTTTGTAACACAAATGCTCTTTTAGTGTTACAGCTTTAACCGTTTTTCGGAACATGACACTATATGTTATTTTTGATTCCACCAAGGCGTGATGTACTCGTACAAGTTTTAGCTGTTTAACGTTGATTTCATCTCTTAGTGTCATAAAGCGTAACACGCTGATGAAATTGCTGAGTCTATTGCAGCTATCTCCTTTTTGCACTTCAGTTGTGAATCTATTAAAAAACGGAGTCTACGTGTTCAATTTTGTTTCCTCCAAACACTACTTCAAATTTATCTTTGTTTCGAAACGTAGATTTGTTGATAATATTTGTTTTGTCTGAGTTTATTACCAAATGATTTGCTACGAACCAGGTGTGTAGATCACTAATTACGTTGTTGACGTGTATCGCTAGGTCCTTTATGTTCTTTGCACCTATAATAAAGTTGGTGTCGTCGGCAAACACTACAGGTTTAGGTAGTGGTTAAGTATTTTGTATCATATTTAGTAAATCATTTGTGACAATAACACATCAAATTTTGCCCAGTATTTATCCTTGTACATCACGTATATTATTAACTATCAATCGCGATCTACTATCAGACATTTCTATATATCTTATATATTATGTGAGATATTTTAATGGTTGGAACAGTAAGTTGATCAATCAATATCTTAGTTGGCAAACTTGGGTAAGCACTATCTAAATTACATAATTTGTAGCAAAATATGCGGTTACGGTTCATATTTAGAAACAAAATTAAATTCAGTCATTACGCTCACGACTTTGATGTAATCAGAAAATCTGTTTCGTCTCGTTTTATTTCATTTCATTTAATTTTAGGTTATATTTTTCCAGCATTTTTATTTCCACTGCAAAAGTACATTTTAATGTAATTATCTATGTTTCGAAGTCATTTTTGGATGATTAATGTAAACGTAAACTATTACGTTCTATGAAAATGAATCACATCTGCCAATCCGGACATTATATTATTATATTGTTTATGATGCTGTCAAACCTAAAATGACTAGAATGGCATATCCGCTTCCATTTTAAAACTTAAAATAGTTCTGGACCAATGATTTAAAATTGGAAATCAAAAATGAGTTTGAAGTAATACATACTCATCAGTGCTACTCATTCACATATTTCGACAAAGTTTCTATATCCAAATATTTTTTCATATTATCAGGATTTTTTTTTTGCCTTTTCTGTCCTAATAATAAGCTAATAGGAAGGGTTTGTTCTGTTTGCATCTGCCATGTTCTACTTGAAACTATACGATCCGGGATTGCACTTAGCTAACATCGCTTTTAGATGATGTCGTAAGTTCCGTTTGCGCTCTGATTTTTGCAGTAAATGTGGCTTATATTAGCTCGTTAACCTCATTTTCATAATGTTAAATCAAAACAAATAAATAGTGCCAGCTAGATGCACAAGAGACATGTTTTTTAGCTATAAAAATTATATTATTAACTATAATTTTGAGTTCAAAATAAAACTAATCTAAACTGATTAAATATCTCAATAAATATACAGCCCAGTCAAGAGTCAGAAGTCAGCTATATCACACCACGCAGAGTACATGGAGCGAGAATGTTGGAATTGGGAGTAACTCTTACAGAAAATGAACCGTCGTGGCTATTCTTTTCTTATGAAACTGTTCACAATTCCATGTTTAATATGAAAATAAAAATTAATAGAATAGATACAATAAACAGACTGAAGTTGAGTTTAAAAACAAAAAAAAACCCTGTTATGTACCCAAGGTACGATTTCCATTGCTCCGCATTTCAACTGTAATCATGAAATTGGTCCGAAATCCAAAACTTTGTACAATTAAAGTTTACAAGCAACAAATAATAGGAGCCCAGGACGTCCTTCCTTAGCCCCAAGGTATTTGGGTCCTCCTGAGTTAAGCCCGGAGTCACTACCTTCAATAACAGTGCAGGTACATTCAACGGGCCACAACCCGAGTTTGGTACCTTGGTTGTATAAAAAAGTACTAACATCGTCGAATCCATTTGGTAAGCAAACACTACATAAATAGAAACCCAGCGTAATGCATACCTACATTACTATAACTCCTCTGTGCCTACATAATAATACAACGCGACAACGCGGTTAGGATATAAAATCGCGACGTCGAATTTTATTCAGTTGCTTCCCTCGCCCTTTGTATCCGTTGTTATGGAAAGGATTTGTGCCCAGGAAATATTTAACTCAACATTTTATCATTATCGGATACCATAAACACTAATTGTCTTTGTTATTTAGGAACAACCCTTTATTTTATCATTTTGCTCCATCAATGTTTACAAAAAAATAAATATAATTAGTTTTTTTCGCATCTATTTACGTTCTAAGACAACGTTATATTCGATAAAGTTGTATTTTTTTTGTAACCATAGACAATGACAATTCAATTTGAAAAAATATTATTCTGTAATCTGTGGTTATCGATTTCAAAGTCGACTAAAAATTTAAATTATTCTTTTACCGAAAAAGGGAAACATATTTCATTCCCTTTGTTCGGAATATTCGCAACAAAATATTTGTGAGTCTGTTGTCGAGAGGGAGACAGCCCTCCGGTCGTTGACCTGACATAGTTTGTTCTAATCGTTCGGGGATGATTTCGTCCTAACGGATAATAAAATTGAATGTGTGCATTTATTTAGATAAAAAGGGTTGTATAGTCAAGTTTAATGTGTAGCTAAAGTATATATTGTGGTGTTGAATGAGGTTAAGTACGCTTCAAATGACGGGAATGATTATCTTTGCTTTTGAATGGGATTATTGAGTTTCCGTAGAGATGTGTAACTAGTTGTTATCCGCGGCTCCACCCCTGTGGATGGTTATAGCAATAAAAGTTATTTTTAACACATAAATGGCTATTCTCTGTTCTGTGGTCAAACTCATATGGCGATGGTAAACCAATGAGCACGATAAAACATGTCTTTTGAAGATGTCGAATTAATTATAACCCGGACATTTTTAGGATTAGAGTGCATAGGCATTGGGTGCGCTGGTTCCATCGTAGGCTTCATCAATGCTTACCATCAGGCATGATCAGAGCTTTTACTGCTTCTATACAGCTTTGGTGGCAATTCATGCGAACATAGACCCTGGAAAAAATGACTATTGGGTGTTAACGTGTGAAAATAGATGAAACGTATGTAAAATCTGTAAGACTGAGTCTTTGTACAGTTGTAGTGTGCAACAAATAAAGTCTCAAAAATAAGAAACTCAATAATAAGAAAAATCTTATGTAGGTATAAAGTTACCTCTCCCTCCCCGAGATGTGTGTTAAGTATTTGTTTAAAAAAACATTTTCATTTTATAAAAAGTAAACCAAAGGACACATTAGTATGTAAGATCACGGCTGACCTCGGAATAAAAACTGTGAGGTTTTGTGGTAATGCATAATTTAGCAATATTCTCTATACTTAGCTCGAATTCTTGCTATCCTACAGGTAACTTGCTGACTGTTATGAGACCTTGGTACTCAAATTGTGAGAAATAGCAATTATTTGTACTTCTGCACCTTTTGTTTTTACTTACTAAGTAATATTTTAGGATTATTATAGCGAGGTCTTATACTCGGTTATCCTCAATACTAATATGTAGGAACATACATACGACACATAATCTATCTTTTTCAAAACCTATCCTTTCAAAATTTCTGTGGTTACTATTCACTATTGTGACAATGACAGCTTAAGGTTTCAGGACGTCTTGAAGAATCTAAAGATTAGATGTAAGAGGTATTCTCCGAAAATACTCGGTGTTTTTGTCCAAATGTTGTGTTGAGGGTGCTCAGTAGCGGATCTTCGGAGGCTAAAGGGGGCAAAGAATCAGATTCCTCTAGTCAATTCTAGTCAATGTATATTTTTCATTGTTTACTTTGATCAAAACTACCCTCAAAATGGTCAAGACCTCCCCTAAAGTGACTGTGTCTTCCGTATAGCTTCGTTCACGAAAATATTTTCGAGGCGGCCACAAAAACCGAAACCCTGTTTCTGATTGCTCAACGGCAAGCCCACCCAAACCATAGTGGATGTGATGTGCTACTGGAGTAGTTTGAAGCTTGGAACACACTTTTGCACGTGTAACTGCAAGAAATAGCTAGTATTATTTTATATTTTTACTAGTTGTTCCGGCGACAGAACGAGCGGTATGAACCGCCCCGTTATTTTTTTTTGTTATTTATTTCATTTTTTTACGTAAGAACTAAAGACTACACAGAGTATTGGGAAACTAAAAACCAAGGGAAACAGGGATTCATTTATATATATATATATACATATATAAATAAAGTCTTGCCTGTATCTTAGGAACTGCATTATTTAAGATTGTCGTTTCACGACAAGAGCAGGGTCCATTACGTGAATGCACTTTGCGTAAACTGTTTACTGAAGGAACGTGTGCTAATGGCGCCCAGCAGGGACTGACTGATTTCTTTGTGAAAAAAATATTTTGTTGTTTAAAGTGTGTTCGTTTTATAGTCAGGAGAATTTTAATAAAATCATTTGTTTTGGTGTTTGTAGTTTTTTTTTAATCAGGCTGATTCAATCAAATAAATTAATCAATGCTTTCTTAGTTGCACGCCACTTTTTTCTTGACCAAGGAAATTTGAGATTTTTACTAATTTTGTATAACTTTTCGCAGGTTCTAATCGTTTATAAGCTTTATCAGTGATTCAAAAAAGTACCATTTGATTTTAAAATCATTCACAAAGCATCGAAATATTAGGTATAAACTACAACGTGAAATTGTAGCCACCTCAATCAAAAAAACCATGCACAATTTCAAAAAAGGAATATATAAAACTGAAAAGAAGCCAAAACCAAAAATTGATAAAGACCGTTCAGAAACCGCTACATCCCAAGAAGTAGACAGCCCCAGAGATGCGTGCTGATGAATTAAACCATTTTTTTTACTGGAAAATCGATAGCTGATTGTGGGCGTTCATTGAGGGTGTTGTAGGCGGTCGAGGGGGGTTCGTGTCGCGCGTGCGCGGGGGCGGCGGGGCGCGGCGCGAGCCACGCTGCTTCACACGCCCGCGGGCCGCCACCGCCACCGCTCGCCTCGGCCATATTGTCCTGTCACAGCAGTACGATCTTACTACTGCTGCGTCAAGACAAGCCGGTCGTGGCGAAGCATATTCATCACCTCAACACCACGAAAAAACCACCAGAAGACTACTATTTACACCATGTATTGAAATAACTTGTACTAACCAAATCTTTTCAGGTTATCAAGAAAACACGAGAACAGAAGGTTATTCTAGTAATTCTGTGCTAAAATTTAAAGTGTTTCGTGATTAGTGTCAGTGTTAATAAGTCTGTAATATCAAATATTGTAATGTTTAGCGTCGATATATCTGTGGCGTTAACACATGATTGCCGTAGGGTGCATATATCGAGCGGGCGAGTACGCATGCGCGCGCCATTCGTACGCTGCATCTAGAACTCGGCCATTTTCTATTCGCGAATATTATTATTTTAATTCAATATTAAACTGTTTTATTTCAAATATTATTAAAAACAGTTAATAACCTTAATAAATATGTAACTTTAGCTTAATTTCAGAGATGACTATTGATCAATTTCAAGAGAAATATGGCCAATGAAGTAATGTTTAAATGAAAAGTCAATATTGAACATTTAGAACATGACTTAAAGATGAGTAACTCTACTAGAATTTATTCCATTCGAGTTTCGATTGTTTCTTTTTTCAGAGACAAAAGAGTTTTCCACAGAGGTGGCAGAAGACAGAGATTAGTATCGATTGAGAGGGAACTCGTGTCTATGGGTTGTTCCCAATTGGGTTAGAATAGAATTAGTACGGCATGAAAAAGAAAATCAAAGCTCTAATAGAAAGCCTTACAATTTTTTATATTAATTTATAGACATTTTTAGTTATTCGTTTTAGCGTTTAGCTCATTGGTAGGTGGTTATTTTTTTGTTTATAGAGTCTCTTTAAACCGCTTTTATCGAGCGCCGTTAAAAGCTGTATATAGAGACATCGTTTTATAAATTTTCTACATATTTCGAGGTTATTACTTTTGAGAATTCAGTTTTAAATAATATCCTTATGCTAACTAATTATCTAGTGTCTATTAGAAGGCTGTAGATTGAACCAAATGCTTGAACATATTGAGATGAAATTTAGCGCAAAGATATATCGTATTCTGATTCAGAAATTTGATAATATTGGCACACAAGTGTCCAAATTCAAAAGTTAGTGAGGTTTTTATTAGCTGGGTTTTGGTAAATAGGTTTATCATAGAAATGGGAAAACAATCGGTGCAGCATCCAGGATTTTGTCTTAGGAGTGGGAATATTTTGGTTTAGAGGAAGTCTAGGGAGCTGGGGGTAGGTTTATTCAAAGAAAGTTAAATAAAAGGAATTGGACTCCCCCCCCAATCCAAGAATTGATACAGGGATAACGTAAAGTTAAACCGAACGTGACAAAATTAATACAGAACCTGAGTAGTAACTATGGGATTATGGGAATATATGAGATTCCAGGGTTCCTGCGACAAATGGTCAAGGGATTATCATAGACGACGACCATAGACGAGAGCAACGTAAGAACAGGGGCGTAGTTAGACTTGAATCTATACTTCTATACCTACTATAAAGCTGAAGAGTTTGTTTGTTTGTTTGAACTCAGTTAAGCGATAATCTCAGGAACTACTAGTTCAAATTGAAATATTATTTTATTGTTGGATAGCCCATTTATCGAGAAAGGCTATAGGTTACATAACATTACGCTACGACAAATAGGAGCGGAGCAGCAATGAAAAATGTTGTAAATCGGCGTAAGGTAAATTGACGCAGACGAAGTTGCGCGGGTCAGCTAGTTTAAGATAAGGTAGCTGTTTTTACAGGTAGGGCAACAGTAACAATCTTAGGTATATGTACTTAGACAGGCGCGAATCCAAGGGGGGGGGGGGTTTCAATAGGGGCAATTGTCCCCCAGACTCGACTGGCAGACCTTTTTTTGGGAAATTTTGACACTGTGACGGTGTATTTTCACAGTTAATTGCCCACCTCTGCCTTCGGCGGCAGTGGCTGATGTACCGGTCATGCAAGCGACTCACATTTGACCGGTTGGTTCACACGTTGCCCTCCCCCCTTACGATTATTTTGATGGTTCCTTGACTCAGTGGCAACCAAACAGATCGAGATATCAGCGAGTTAAGCATCGTTTCGTTACCACTGTCCATATATGGGTGACCATTATCGAAAAATGTCACATCTCTCCCTCGGAGAGCACGTTAAGCGTCTGAATTCCCTCCTATCGGGTCATGAAAATGAGGGAATAGAGAGTGCACTTGTATCTATAATATCCTCTGCGTAGTTGGCTAGTCTATGATAAGATTGGACGCTGTAACCGATATAGATTAGGAGACCATTATTTCGGGACGGGGCAAATTTGCTTGTTTTTAGAAATGTTAATTTATTTCGCCAAAATTTAGATTTATAGGTAAAGTAGGGCATTGCTCCTCCATGCTTCCTCATCACCCCCCCCCCCCATTAGTTAAGACCTGCGTAAAAACGAGCACAGCGATGACGTCTGAAAAGAAACTATGGACGCATTAAACAAATTTGCGCTGACCTCAAATAAGTTGGAATAAGGGCGAGAGAATAGTGAATATAACTCGACTTGTAGACGGCGTATTGAAATCTATACTAATATTATAAAGCTGAAGAGTTTGTTTCTTTGTTTGTTTGAACGCAGTAATCTCAGGAACTACTGCTCCGAATTGAAAAATCTTTTTCTGTTGGATAGCCAATTTATCGAGGAACGAGGAAAGTACTCTGTCTGTCTGTTATGCTTTCACGCTCAAACAGCTAAACCGATTTAAATGAAATTTGGTATGGAGATAGTTTGAGTCCCGGGGAAGGACATAGGATAGTTTTTATCGCGATAACCGACATCCACGCGGGCGGAGCCGCTGGCGAAAGCTAGTAGGCTATAAAACATCACGCTACGACCAATAGGAGCGGAGCAGCAATGAAAAATGGGGAAAATTTATGCATACGAAGTTGCGCGGGTCAGCTAGTGAAATATATATCAGACTTTAAAGTTAAACTCGCAAAAATACGTCTGAAAAAAACTGCATACTTTTTGGTGCTGTAAGTTTTGATTAAGGCGCGTACAAACGTACCGACAGACAATAATTCTACAAAATATTGTGTTCTGGGTTTTTAGACCACTCAATTTAAGATTTCTTGAATATCTCCTATGTACAGACATGGCTATCGGCTAGTTACAATTTCATTATTATATACACCTAGATGTATCTACCCAACATGTAATGGAAAGGTGTTATCAGTTTTCTTAATATCGAATTTCAAAGGCCGTGAGGCCATGTCGGCTTAATAATAGTGCCAACCCATCCCTTTTCGTGGGTGTCGTCAAGGCGACTAGGGATGACACACATCGGAAGGGTAGCAGCATCCTCTGAATACTTACGCTCGCCGAGCGTGGCGATTATGGTAATCACCCCCAGGATCTATAATAAGGAAGTTCTACTGGGGAGACCCGTGCCCAGCACATGGGAAATTAGGTTGATTATAGATGATGAGTTTCAAAAGCAAACGTAGTAGATAAGTATAGCATAAGTTAAATAACAGCACAGAAGTTTTTAAGACATAAAAATAAAAAAAAAAACTCTGATTTTGACCAAATTAAGTAGATAAATGAATTTAGTATCATTGGTAGTTATAACCTCTAGAATTTGACCACACCTTTCTCATACACGTTGTACGACCAACGTGTATGAGAAACCAACCAATAATTCGAACAAAAACGGCCCCTTCAATAGTGGTCTGCCGAACCTCTATTGCTATTTGCGATAATGAATGATCGGGAAGGACATTAGCCTGTTTATCGATCGTTTGAACTGATGGCGGCTCAGTAGTAGTGGCTTCGACAAATACCTATCGGTCATGGTAGCCAATCCTTACTTATATTAGAAAAAATAAAATATCATTGCGTAGGAGATATTATAGTGTACAGTACATTTTTTCCGAGCCGCGCGGGATGGGGGGGGGGGGGGCGGGGTCACCCATCTAGGGACCGATAGTGGTAAACATTGATTAATCTCGCTTGTCTTGCTCTACATTGATACGAACTACTAGGCGCACAGTAAAGGTAAAGAGTTATTTATGAACCTGAAAAAGATAACCTTGCTTAACCTAACTGATTACTCTCTTTACTATAAAGAGTTCTCGGTCTGCTCGGTTACTGCTGGGTCATGGTCTCCTTATAAAAGCCCCTCTGATTTATAAACCGTAGTCACAGGTTCAAAACCCAAACAAGAAAGGTCCCATAAGTGAATTGTTTCACTCACTACAGCTCAAAATCGTGAAGAAATTCTGCATGTCGTAGAATCAAAAAGACTCACTGCACTATAGTCTGTCTGTGTGGTGTATTACGGCCCGTATACTCTCTCAGATAAGTGCTCTGTTGAAATGGCAGAAGCAATTTTCTATATTAATAAAGATGATAAGCAAGCAAACATCCCTGGAAAGGCATTGGTATAAGGCATAGGTATTCAAGCGTCACTCGTCCGATATATGTCCGTAAACTTTCGCGATTTGTACACATTATAGAATTTTTTAAGCTACGGGTCTTAATCGCGTAAATATTTTATTTTAAGGCTAAATACCTTTGTTTATTGCCCGACGTTTCGACCGTATTACAAGTCTACCACGGCCGTTGCAATACGGTCGAAACAAAGGTATTTAGCCTTAAAAGCCTTAAAATAAAATATTTATGCGATTAAGACCCGTAGCTTATAAAATTCTACAATGTCACTCGTCCACTCAATAATACAGAATTTATTACCCATAATAATTAATATATTAAAGTTTAAAAATATAAACTTCAGTATTTGTTTTTAACAAAAATAAACACACTGCACAGAAAAGGAAAAACTTTTCGCACTAATAAAACGTAACAAGCAAAAAATGCGATTTCAGAATGAAATTGCGTCCTCTATCTTTCCAGTTCCCGCCTTTATCTAACAAAAAAAAAACAACGAAATGACAAGCCATTTTCTTTTTTCGTGTCGCTATTTCACTTGCCCATGAGTCATTACTTAAAGACCTAAATAGTCGCACACCCATCCATTTTCAGTTAATTTGACAAAACCAAATCACGCTGACTTTTGCAAAAGAGAATGCTTACGTCATGTCAAAGTAGGTTGCACAAATTTAACTTTGCTGTCATGCAAGCAAAATTTGTACGAAAATCGACTTTAATTCTTTTCCACTAGGAGTGTTTTTCTGTTTTGACAATGGTAAATATAAATTGGTTTATAGTTGGCTATAGAGTATAGACTAATGAAGTGGAAAAAATGGCGGGAGCTAGGGATTTGATAAAAAAGTTTAGAGTTTCGTAACGAGCGGTGGGAAGCAGTGTCCGTGTCCACGCCTATAGACAACTGTTTTTTTTTTTATCGGGGAAATTGAACTCAAGAAATCGTTGATTGATATATTTTTTGCCACGTTTTGGGGCAAATAAAGATGTGTCAGTGTTTTTTTGAGACGATTTTTTTAACCATTGCAATATTACCTTGCAAAAACTTTCGTTACGCGATTAAAACAAAAAGACTTCAAAATCGGATCCATTGTTTTACTACTTACGTATTTTTTGTAGTAATTTAAAAAAATAGATAGTATGTAGGTAGGAGCGCACAGCTAACGACAGTCGACAGAAAATGTAAACATTAACAATTGTGCAAATCATTCTACTCGTATCATAAAAACCTTCTACTTTCACTTACTTAATTATATTCACGGGATTTTGGACCAATTAGAAAATTTAAAAAACAAATATCAAGTTATTAGATAATAATTACAAAACATTTACCTAATGAAAATAACTGTATAAAAAAATCTACGTCAATATTTCAATTAATTGGTTAAAATTACACTTAAATTTATATTGAATCAAGTAATTTCATGAAAGCCTTACTCGTTAATTTATATTTCAAAATTTGAAGAGTATTTTTGTTATGGCTCACTGATTACAATCCAGTGAAGTGCGTACTCCATTTTATAAATGAATATAATTATTTTGTTATTTTGAATTCGGCGTTATTAAAAATAGGTATAGATATATTTTTACTTTTGGAACGAAGTTCCTTATCGCGCGTTGTAAAAGGGGCTAGACGGAAAAAAATCTCACGAAAAGTTGTAACGACACTTTTTGACACACACAAGCCGTGCGGCGTGCGCGTAAGATATGAACATCTAATTTGACGAAGAAGTCACCTGTCGATTTGGTCTAGAGGCATAAATTCGGTACACAGTATTGGTGACAATTGTGTAGTTGTGGGTTCGAGACTTCGGTATACAAACGTCTTTTTGTAAGTTATTTTCGTTTCGTCTTTCTATTTCGCATTGAACAGTGTGGTGTTGCGAAGATTATAAAAAAAAATTAAGATAAGAACTTCGTTCCATCCGTGTGTCCCTTGACACCTTTCAAGTTTTTTAAACTTACGATTCAAAAAGAGAGGTGTTATGATTAGCCTCAAAGCCGTGTTTGACTGCAGCGACAGCTTCAGAAATGCTAAAATGGTGAGCTCAGTTGTTAAGTCCTTTGGTGAGCTCTCCAGTGACTTGCGTAGCAGTAAATATACGCTCACAACACGTTAGCACACCATTCGCATAACATCAGAAGCGGCGGTAGCCTAATGGGTACGAATCCTACCCATTATACTACCGACGTGAACCTATTCCTAACACAAGCCATTGAGCTTAGCTGGAGGGGTTAACAGGATTACTAGTAATGTGGGACCACAATCCTACATTGCTAGTTATTTTTTAAAAAAAATCTGTATCTATCCTGTCTGTATCTTCCCAAAAGAATAGACGGCTTGTGATGTGAAGAACCATACCGCTTACGGCATGGTTCGAGGCTTTGTTGCACGAAAAGCGGTTCAACCGTTTTGAAGATCAACACCTTTTTATCTCATATGTAAGGGTTTTTTTAATGTGCAAGAAAATTTATTGTTTTTGTATAATCCGATTGTTGTCTATGCTATTTTTTTAGTTATAGGAGATTGGCAGAAAATGGCAAATATTCGCGTTTATAATGTAGTACCTGGAAGACCGAGCTTTGCTTGGTATTTTATTTAAATGCTTTTTCTAAAAATGAAACCTGGCTAGATTGATTGATAGCCCCCGAAACCCCTGCATACAAAATTTTTCGTCGGTGGAGCCGATTCAGATTATATATTTAAAGGTATATTTATATATATATACAAGAATTGCTCGTTTAAAGGTATAAGATAAAATAAAAAGACACAGTAGGTTTAAGTGGAATTAAAATGAAAAATCGACCTAGATCATGAAGGAAGATTGCCATCGATTTAAAAATAAAAACAAGAGTTGATGACCATCTATAACCAGATTCAAATTAAATATTGTATTGCATTAGATTGCCTTTGTGTCGCGGTGGGGGTGTATCCGACTGCTACGCAAGAGGTCGTGCGTTCGATCTCCACCCAGGATAAAACTTTGTGTGATGAGCACGATGGTTTATTCTGTCTCTGGGTGTTATTTATGTATAAAATGTATGTATCTACAAATATATAAGTATGTTTATCAGTTGTCTGGTTTCCTTAGTTTGGGATCAGATAGCGTTGTGTGAGTTGTCCCAAGATATTATTATTATTATTGCATTGTATGCTAAAATCTAAGTAAACGCAAAGTATTTCTTCATTCTAAAGATTAAGCTTATTATTTTTTGCCGATTAAACTTTTATAAATACCAGGAACACATAAGTATCGGGAGCAATCATTGTCTGTGGACAATAAACCCCACAGTATAATATATTAATATCAGTCGTATTGTCTGGCGTTAGATGACGCCTGCGTTTTATGACAGCCTGGTACTTCAGGGGTGCCAATCTTTGCAGTTTTTAATAAGTTAGGGTTATTTGGTAAGAATAAACCTTTTTTTATGGTTCTGTACCCCGATGAAATCATAATAATGGAATCCTCAGAATGGCGGATTTGTCACATATTTTGGTGGGAGCGGAGAGGCATGACTTCTCTGCAAGGTTTTGGTATGGAGCTTATGCGTGTGTGTTTGAACCCAATATATTGCTCAGTTCCTAATATATGTAATAGGATATATACCTTATAATCTTTCTTAGTTAACGGCCTTTAAAACACATAAAGAATCATTAAATTCGGCCTGCTTACAAGCAGCCATAATTTTTAATGCACTGTTCTTTTCTCCGGCGTAACTATTGTTTTGCGAAATTGGAATTAAATGTAAATGTGTGTTGTTACATTATTAATAAGAGGGTAGTTGCATCTACCCAGGCTAATATAAGCACGATTGACTTGACAAATAAATCAGTGCGTTTCTAGCTATCCGTTCTTTCACTACTCCAGCGTTCGTATATAACAATGTATAATGTTACAAGTATAGCTGCTTCGTAAATTAAAAACAAAACCGAATGAAAAAATATATTGCCTAACTAAACTAACTCCTTGAAAAGAGTGGCCACAAGTTTTTATTGCCTGTTCTTTTCTCGGGCTTTACCTATTGTTTGCGAACAGGCATTACAAGTAAATGTAGAATCGACTTTTCACAACTGTAGTATTTTGTTTCCTGCGTGAATAAATAATTTTTATTATTATTATTAATTGGGACGAATCCAACGACTGACTTTTGACTGCCTCTGTGGCGCGGTGGGAGTGTGTCCGACTGCTACGCAAGAGGTCGTGGGTTCGATCCCCACACGGGACACCACTTTGTGTGATCCACAAATTGTTGTTCCGGGTCTGGGTGTAATTTGTGTCCGTGACTTGTATGTTTGTAAAGTCCCCCGTGACACAGGGCTTGTACACTACTGCGGGAGTTGTCTTTTTTTAAAAAAAAAAAGTACACCACATGATAAAAAAACCATTTACGGCTGGTCTTAATAACTTCTCTAACGTTAACTATCAAGTAAAATAGTTATACCTACAAACATAAGTTCGTAAAAGATTACTCCTGTTTCTCAAAGAGTTTTAGCTTAAGGGCAACCCTGGCCTGCTTATAGATCATCATATATTTTAACCCCCTGCCTGCAAGTGATGTTCGTTTTATCGGCCAAACAGATATAAGGTTTGCCCTATACCGTGAAAGCTAAAGCGATAATATTTCTTTTTATCTGGTGAGAAGAAGGCTTATAATAATAATAATAATATCTTGGGACAGCTCACACAACGCTATCTCTCGCTACCAGACAACTGATAAACATACTTATATATTTCTAAATACAAACATATTATAGATAAATAACACCCAGACACAGAATAAACCATTGTGCTCATCACACAAAGTTTTATCCTGGGTGGGGATCGAACCCACGACCTCTTGCGTAGCAGTCGGATACACTCCCACCACGCCACAGAGGCAGTCAAAATTTCCATAAACACAAAACGTCGTTTATTTGATTCAAGCCTGAGTGATTTTTGTTTTTTTTTTATTTATTATTTTTTATTGTATTTTTATAAATTTCCCCGCGAAATAACACAAAAATAAATATAGCTCTCTATGCCATAGCATAGAAGTCACTAATCCTCTCCAGCAGACCTGGACTCCTCTCTTTCTAAATAATCGCCTTTATAGCATAGCTCCAACTCCGCCCAGTCTTAACGTCAGTTTGTCTATAAAAATGTATGTTATGTAGTAGGCTCGACTGAATGGCGCCTGACGTCTTTATATCATTTATTATTTGATCTAAGTGCTATAACCAACACATAAATAATAAAAATCGATTAGGTTTTTGTTTACTAGGATAGTAAATTATTTCATACTGACCATGACATAGTACGAACGTATTATTATAAACTAACTGACCCGCGCAACTTCGTATGTTTTAATTTTCCACGCCTTTGCAACATTTTTCATTGCTGCTCCGCTACTATTGGTCGTAGCGTGATGTTATATAGTTTATAGTCTTCCTCGATAAATGGGCTATCCAATAGTAAAATAATTTTTCAATTCGGACCCGTAGTTCCTGAGATCGTCGCGTTCAAACAAATGAACTCTTCAGCTTTATAATATTAGTATAGATGTTAAAGTAACTCTGTCTATTGTTTTTTCACGCTTAAACAGCTGAACCGTTTTAGATGGAATTTGAGCCTCGGTAAAGACACAAAGTTTTTATCGCGATAATAATCCAATTTCTACGCGGGCGGAGCTGTATTTACGCGTTTGCAAAATACGTTCCGTTTTAGGCATTTCCTAAAAGTATACGGATTTGAATTTTACAGTCAAGATCCATCTCAAAGTTCCGCATTTCTCAAAAATTATCATATTTAGCAATGGCCCAATAAATGGCTAAAAACTGGCATAATTCTATGTAACTACATATAATAATCTCCTAATTGATTTCGATTACGGCGGCCAATCTCATTCAAGACTAGCTAACTACGCAGGAGATATTATAGTGAACAAGTGTATGCGCAAACACAAGTGCACTCTCTATTCCCTCACTCTCATAGTCCGATGGGACGGAAATCCGACACGACCGGAAAGAGATTGGGCGCAGGACCGATTGCTTAACGTGCTTTCCGAGGCACAGAGGGGTATGACAATATTCGAAAACGGTCACCAATCTATGGAATGACAGTGGTAACGTTGCTTAACCTCGCAGATATCTCCATCTGCTCGGTCACCATTGAGTCAGGAACCTCTTTAAAACAAGTACATACATATACTCGAAAATAAATTACTCTCCCTTTGGTAAGGTCGGGTAAGTTGGGAAAATACTGCTACATTAATATTCTTGTAATTACTTATCCATAAAAAATCCTATCAATTCTTTATGGATCATTTATGGCATTGAAACCCATAACTTCGGTTAAAAAGTAATTTTTAACGAATTAAATATCATTTCTATGGGAAAATGATGGCTGTTTAGAATCGTAATCAATGGTTTTTATGGTTATTAATAACTTGATATTTTGAATGATTTGAAAAATATGGCATATTTAACTGCGGAAAATATTATCTTTCCAAAAATACTTCGTCACTGTAAATAAACCAAAGTTACTTTTTTGACAACAAGCCCTCACACACACATATACAGGAAAATCACAGGCACAAAGTACACCCAAAGTGGTCTCCCGTGTGGGAATCAAACCTACGGTCTCTGGCTCAGCAGTTTTTTTATACATCTCAACCAGTGTGGAAAAAAAGAAGGAAAACAATAAATAAAAAGGGGGGGGGGGTAATTAAACCATCATAGTGGTGGCTAAACAGGCGAAATGGTACCAGGGCCGCATAATCACAAGAAGATATTCCATAGCTACTACTACGGTACTAGCGGGGCGGGGCAGGCCGGACAGATTTGCCCGAACCGATAGAACAAAGAGAATCGTATAGGCCTGAATGGCTAACACACACGATTATGGTCAAAAAGACGGAGAGGCGCCATGTTTGCTTTGAGTTCGTGATGCGGACAGATTTGGTTGTTATTGCTTCGCGGTAAAAGGACTGCACTGCCCTGCCGTCTCTTGAAAATCTTCTAAAGTACCAGGACGTAATAAAGCTTAAGGAGATTTATTTAAAGAGGTTCGAATTGTAACGCGAGTTGTACCCCATTTGAGGATACTGAGATTTGAGAAAATTTATTATCTACTAGCGGACGCCTCGCGGTTTCACCCGCGTTATTCCCGTTCCCGTGGGAATACAGGGATAAAAAATAGCCTATGTCACCCGGGTTAGTGTAGCTTCACAACGATGAAAGAATTTTTCAAATCCGTCCAGTAGTTTCAGAGCCTATTCAATACAAACAAACAATCAAATCTTTCCTCTTTATAATATTAGTATAGAAGTATAGATAGACAAACTGCGTCATACGTGCTACGTAAGCGCTACGAATGTAGACAAAGGTTTGTAGATGCTACGTACGTATCGTAGATGCAACTCCTACGATCCAAATATATTGCCAGTTTTGAATATTCTTTTTATATTTTCGTTGGCAATAATATTATTGCATAACAGAACCTAATGATTATTTTTTTATGTATTATTTAAAGTAAATTACATTTCAATTTAGTATCGAAGATATACATGATACTTCACAGAATTATCCCTCTTACTCAGGTAACAGTAAGTTTTCAAACGAAATCGTTTACGGTTCGAGAAGACGATAAGTTTACCTTATTTACGGTTCAGTTAATACGCTCTGAAGTTTACGATTTTGAGTAATAAAGAGAGATAAAGTGACGTGCTAAGTTCTGTTATACTATTACTTTCGTTTTATTCGATTTATTAAAAAAAATCTATTTGTTTTTGGTTTACTGTTTTTAGTTTAGTTTTTGTGAAATTGGAAATTAGGGATTTATCATAAACATCACACACAAGATCATTGGTCTAGAAGGAATTATTTACTTACAGGACGTAAAAATATTGGTAAAACCTCTAATTTACGAATTTTCTTCATTTTTTTGTGCACTAATGCAACCGTCCAAACAAAATTTACCTGAAACAAAAAACACACAATTAACAAATTGATAAAACCGCCATCTATCGGCTGCAAAAAGCAAACAAAACGGGACACAGTTTCCACGTACTCGTTACTAGTACCGCCACCCTTTAAGAGATGGCGCTTTGCTAAATTTTGTACGAACAATAACAAATTATTGATTTAAAGCTTTGAGGGGATGGGGAGGGTAACTATTTGGTTGTCTGTACAAAATTTACTGTCGACAGAGATCAAATTATGTACGTTTCTCATTTCATATTCAAATATGTGTGAGTCCGTATTGATTTATATGCTTCATTGATTTCTGATGCTATTACGTAGGTAGGTACTATTGAATTCGTTGTGAATGAAAAAGCTTTTGTGCTGCAAATTATATTTGGAATCATTTATTAGGTATATCTGGGCTTTTATTTGGTAGTCTTAAAATAGATAATTGGGGGATTACTCTTGCTATGAAATAAAATAGAGACTTGAGTGTTATTTTTGCTTCATCTACATCACAAAGAAACCTTGCGAAATTTCAGCATCTAGTTCCAGGGGTTTGGCTATCCGTTAATTACCCATTAATTGACTCCATTTTTATTGAGCTATCTAATTTATAAAAATGTAGATCACACTTAAACGGATTGGATAGAAAAAGAAAAATAAGGATTTTCCGTTTTCCCTCGACAGTTTTTTCTAATGTTTGTCTTCTTAAGAAAGTTCCCTGGACTATAATTTATATTTAAAAATAAAAAATGCCAATCCGATCTAGCCGTTCGCCAGTTTTGTGCTTAGGAGCACATTTCGTCCGCTGCTCCGTCGGCGTGTCAGTTGTCGCGATAAAAACTATCCTATGTCCTTCGTAGAGACTAAACCTATTTTCTTACCAAATTTCATCTAAATCAGTTCACTTAAGCGTAAATACGACAGACAGAGTTACTTTCACATTTTTAGGGTTCCGTAACTGAAATGGCAAAAACAGAACGCTTATAGTTTCGTCATGTCCGTCTGTCTTTCCGTTCGTATGTCACAGGTATTTGACTCAAAAATGACACAGTGAATATTGATGAAAAAGATTTTAAGACCTTTAATATACTTTTTTGATTAAGTCAATATTTTTGAAAGTAATTGCTCCGATAGTTGCATAAATTGTCATCCCCCCCCCCCCCCTTATCTTTTGAACCGTGAGACAAAAAAATCACAAATGTAGCGCTTGAGAAATACTTTAAACTAAAATTATTTGTCATTGAGTTATTGCCGAAAAACCTGCGTTTCTCACCAAAAGGGTGTAAATAATAAAAATAATGTTTTGGGACAACTCACACAACTCTATCTGATCCCAAGATAAGCAGCGCTTGTACCATGGAATCCAGACAACTGATAAACATACTTATATATTTCTAAATAAATACATATTATAGATAAATACCACCAGACACAGAATAAGCCATCGTGTTCATCACACAAAGTTTGTTAGTAATTTATTTTTAACTAGCTTTCGCCCACGGTTCCGCCCGCATGGATGTCGGTTATCGCGCTAAAAACTATTCTATGTCCTTCCCTGGTACTCAAACTATCTCCATACCAAATTTCATTTAAATCGGTTCAGCTATTTGAGCGTGAAAGCGTAAGAGACAGTTAGGCTGAGTTACTTTCACATTTATAATATAAGTATGGATAACAGCTGCGAAACCCTACACTGAACATGGTCCGACATGCTCTTGCCCGGTTTTTTATAATATAAATTTGGATAAGAAAGTTAAGACTAGACAAATCTATACATACTAATATTATATAGCTGAAGAGTTTGTTTGTTTGAACGCGGTAATCTCAGGAACTACTGATCTTTCACTGTTAGATAGCCCATTTATAGAGGAAAGCTATAGGTTATATAACATCACGCTATGACCAACAGGAGCGCAGCAACAATGAGAAATGTTGCAAAAACAGGGAAAATTCACGCCGACGAAGTTGTGCTCGCAGCTAATAATAAATAAGATTTGCCCTTGCAATACCGCGCTTATATCGATTTAAGTTAATAAGGTTCTACAGAATTACTCAGCGAAATTCTCGTAAATTGACTTATTTTGGACGACACAAGTACTTAATGGTTTCTGCCCCTCAAAGGCCGAAGGTCAGAACCAATCTACTGCATCCACATCGCCCTGAAAGGGCCCAAGGCTTGCCCATTCACCACACATGTTGTTAATGGCAGAAATATTCTAATTCAATCGGTACCCGCCATCAATCAGACTCCCTAAACCTTTTACAAAACGTCTAACGTTAATTTTTGACAGATGACGCCATTTTGTAAATATGGCGGACGTTTTATTGCGCGAAACGGCAGCCATGTTTATTTATGAACGTGTGTGCGAAATACTTTGATGGATATCTTTTTAAAGATTTTTGGAATGATTGAAACGAGTTTTTAGAGCTTAATTTGAGTTCAGATGACAGTGTGTTAGTTGTCCCAATATATTTGTTTATCCACAGACTAGGCTCAACGACTGTCAAGTCAAATCAGTACTTTAACGCCAAAACGATACTCTCCGTACTTTGTATGGAACATACAGTAATGATCTTAAATAAGAGCCGTCAAAACCATTTATTTCAATATTTTTTTTAAAGACACAATGAAATCCTGAACTGTTTCTGTGAAGCCAAAAAATTCTCTATCCGCCCTGAATGAAGAAATTGAGTGAAGTTGTGTTTAAGCACTATACAAATGAATATTAATCTGTCTGTAACGTTTTTAAGTTTAAACCGCTAGACCGATTTAGATGTAATTTCTTAAACTTCAACTTGTGGCACATCATTCGACAGGTCTTTTAAAAACATTTTAAGGTTTCTAATAAATTTTTTAGATTGAGTAAATATTTTGGAAATAATCGCTCCGAAGTTGCATAAATTGTGCCCCCCCTTAACTTTTAAACCGTGTGACCAAAAAATATGAAAAAAATCACAAAGGTAGCGCTCAACAAATACTTTAAACTATAATTATTTCGGACATGATCGGATATACAATCATTGAGTTATAACCGAAAAAACTGTTTTTCTCAACAAAACGGCGTAAGTGCCATGAACATATGCTCTTCTGCTGATGCAATTATTTAAGGCTGCGGAACCCTACACTGAGCATGGTCTGACATGCTCTTGCCCGATTTTTTAATATGATTTCTTGAAGTAACAATCTTGTTGGTTTGTCTGAGCGTTGCACTGTATGAAACATTGAAACATAGAAAAATTTGAAGTCCAGACCCAGGAATTGAACCCGAGACTTCCGTAGCCAAACCGGGGCCGGAATCGAATCACCTATCTAGACTATGTTACTAGACCTCAAATTTCTCTATCATTTGATGCTCGCAAGTTGGGCCCTCGCATGCGCCATCTGGCCGTTAATTAAAGAACTATCACGGCTTTTGTTATTGCTTCGTTACAGAAAGCATTTTAACAAATTATGATGTCGCAGGTCAAATACTGAAGTAATTTTTATAGGATAGAAAAAATTGAGGTCTAGTAACATAGTCCAGAGAGGTGGTTCGATTCCTGGGTCTGGATTTCAAATTGTTCTATCTTTCAAAAATGGAATTATTGTATATGAAAAATAATGTCGTAGTTATGAAGGTATGACATATATACTTATATATGACAATGTATTCCGAGTACTTAAGCATACCATAGTCCCTTCCGGCGGTCCTTTCCGACGGCTTTTATTATAATTGTGTAGATAAACAACTGTGTGAAATGAGGACACTCATTTTAAACCTAAATGTATGTTTCGTGTTATTTTTCGCAACATTATAAACAAAAAGCATTATTTTTACCGGCTTTAAAAATGGTGTATGCGTATTAGTAACGTCAGACGTAAATTTAGGTAGGGTTTTCGCAATTCAATTGCATATATTCTGAGAAAATTTTGATGTATAAAACATTGTCCTAGCTTATAAGACACTAGCTGTCCCGCGTTTCGACTTCGTCTGCGTAAATTTTTCCAGTTTTTGCTACACTTTTCATTGCTGCTCCGTTCCTATTGGTTGTAGCGTAATGTTATATAGCCTATAGCCTTCCTCGATAAATGGGCTATCCAACAGTAAAATAATTTTCCAATTTGGACCAGTAGTTACTGAGATTATCGCGTTCAAACAAACAAATAAACAAAATCTATACTAATAATATTATGAAGCTGAAGAATTTGTTTGCTTGTTTGGTTAAAAGCGATAATCTCTAGAACTACGCGTTCGTATTAAAAAATTGTTTGACTGTTAAATGGCTCATTTATGAAGGAAAGCTATAGGGTATATATCATCACGCTATGACCAATAGGAGCTGAGCATCTCTGAAAAATGTTGCAAAAACAGCAGGAAATGATGCAGACGAAGTTGCGCGGTGTTTTTTTCACTACGCTCAATGTATATCTTTGACTAGCTGAGTCAAAGATATACATTGAGCGTAGTGAAAAAAATCCTTGTCTATTACAAAGTCGAAGCACTTCATTTGATTGCATATCTCTTGCCACCCATAAAATCAAAGTTATGCCACTATAATGGTTTGTAGATGGTGGATTGTGTTGCGGTGGCACGCGCGCTCGTAAAGTGAAACGATAAGGCGATGCTGCGTGATTATACTAGTATTGTTTGTGCAGCCGAGGTACTAGGATAACAGGAGGCAATAGGCGGTATCTGTTGTAGACTGAAATATTGATTCTATTACAAGCATATTACATTTTTAGGACGGGATCCCTAGAACAAATTTTAAAGTGATACATATCAAGCTGGCATTGCCATGGTAGCTTCGTTTTGACAAGACGCCCAACTTTATGTATACGACAACTTTATATAGTGGTACGTTAGTGAAAAAAACAAGGTGTTAAATATGACAAACTTAACTTTGCCGTTGGAAAACTATTATCCCCATACATCAGGCCGCGATTAATTTACCAACCGCAAATATATTTGTAACCAAAATATATTTTTTGTGATGCAACGATTATGGCTTTTACTACAAGCTACATGGCACTTAGCACAAGTAAAAGCCATGATCGTTGCATTATAAAAGTCATTTTTTAATATCAATTTTATTTGCGGTAGATACTATTTTGTGATGCTGTGCGCTTATTTTTAGTAGCGGCTAATGTATAAACCTATTTGAATATAGTTTGGACCATTAGATAGCTTGTATAATACGGATGGTTTTTATTTTTGTTTCGTAAAGCTCTGTCTAGCCATTTTAAAGATGATTAGAATTTAGGTCACATGTGTTTTTTCAAGTAAGTGCTACGTCGTAGAAGCTTAATGTTGCTACGCCGTAGATAGAAACATTCCAAATTTATTTTGGAACAGTATCTCACATACTCCTAAATTGCTACATTATAATTATTTAAAAAACAGCTTAGCAACAAAGTAAACAAAAAAACAACTAATTAAATAGATATATATAGCCTACTGCTACCAGGAATACAGGTCAACATAGGAGTTCAAAAAATATCCGTGAACTCCCCTCAGAGTGCGTAGTACCTACACATCGTACACAATCAATACGTAGCAGACAGCCAGACGCCACTAGACTCCTATATATTTATGTGCTCCTGGTAATTTAGATGCGTGATTTAAGGAAAAAGGGATGATTTTCTGTCTCTTTATTTGGGGTAAACCTATGAGAACGCCATCGCAATGATGTAAGTGTTTTTACCACTTCAGTGAAATGAAACAAAGAAGAAATTATCTTTATATAAAAGCGAAACCGCATCAATATGTTTTTCAGTTGTATAATTGCCATAGTCTTTGCCTAGTTTGGTATCAGATGACCACGTGTGAGTCATCTTAAAATATTATTATATTTTAAGAATTACTAGCTGTGCCCGTAACTTCTTCCGCGGAAGTTGCAGTGCTGCTCACACTCTATATACTTTAGCGTGATGATCAAGTAGCCTATGTTACTCCTTACATCATCAGCTATCTGATAAGGAAAGTCCTGTCAAAATCCGTCTCGCCATTTCGAGAATTCAGACAAACAGAATAAAAAAATAAAATCTATGTTTTTGTTATAAGTACCACACAGGGTCATTTTTAAAATACTAATTTCTCTTGCTAAAAGCTGTTGGCTTCTTTACATTACACCAAATAACTTCATAAAATTAAAAAATATATATATATAAATTAACCCTTCACCACTACCACCTACTTTTGTCACACAATCATTTACCACAGATCTGAAAGACCCCGGAGTAAAATCGATGTTTCTTTGTCAGGTTTAGGGCCTTAACCTGACAATTAACAAACGATTTTACTTCAGTAAAATAGTCTGTAGGTTTAAGGTCATAACTCCAAAAACAAGTGGTAGGTGTTTTTTTTTTTAAAAAGATAACTAGCAATGCGGGATTGTGGTCCGACATTACTAGCAATCCTGTTAACCCCTCCAGCTAAGCTCTATGGCTTGTGTTAGGAGTGGGTTCACATCGGTAGTATAATGGCCAGGATTCGAACTCACGACCTCACGATTGCGAGTCCGATGCCTATGCCATTCGGCTACCGACGCTTCAAATTTTAGATATTTAAAGATTAAGGTAATATTTCCCAAAACTGATATTACAAAGTTATATAGTGTTATGTAAAGAATAAGGCACTAGTGGGAAATAATTAGCATATTACAAATTACCCATATACGTTCATACCCAACAAGTAAAATAAAGCTCTCAATACAAAAGCTGCGGTAGCCTAATGGCTAAGGCATCTGTCTCGCAATCGTGAGGTCGCGGGTTCGAATCCTACCCATTATACTACTGACGTGAACCCACTCCTAACACAAGCCATTGAGCTTAGCTGGAGGAGTTAACAAGATTGCTAGTAATGTGAGACCACAATCCCACATTGCTAGATATCTTATAAAAAAAAAAATAAAAAAAATAAGTAAAAAAATCATAATGCAATAAAGGGGCGTCATTTTTTGCCATTTTTTTTACGGCAATTTGTGGCGGCAATGCTGTGGCCGGCAACATGGCAGTACTCTCCAATATTGATTTCATAGTTGCCGGACGATCGCTGAGCGATCGATTTTCCGTAATATTGCCCGGCCAATTTTGTTGTTGTTTCAGTCGCCCTCTATTTTATTGTTGCCGGGTTTTGTAGCTCGTTTAGGAGACTGGATCATGCGCCATACAATTGCAGACATATTGCCATTATTGGCCGAGCAATTAGTTGCCAATAGTGCCACCACAAATTGCCGTAAAAAATGGCCTGTTTAGAGGCCCCTTAAGAATGTTATTAGGACAAATATGTTTATAATTTTTGTTTAGGACTACTTAGCTTGTTGGGTATGGATTTAGTAAAAACTACTTTGACATTACAAATATTTTTTATTTATTTTATTTTATTTTATTAGGGGAGCTTACAGCTATAGTACAAATAGTTTCATAAAACACATTACTAAATGCCAATAATAAATATACACTTAAATTTCATTTATTTGTGTAGATATATCAGAATTTATGGTAGTTTAAGTTCGGTAGCAACGCATAGCAAAAACCGTTATTAATTAATGCACGAAAAATGCTATAGCAACGGAGTTAGATCGATGTTTTCGGAGATAGCGGTACCATTCGTGTTTAAGCAACTTTGCGACTGTAACATGTACAGGCACGCCATGGTATTAGTATATTTAGCCTTGTTTTACTCCGACGCGATAAAAAAACCTGTATCGGTCCACAACTAATAATAATAATATAATAATAAAAATAATTTATTCACTTAGGAAGCAAAATACTACACTTGTGAAAAATCGATTCTACATTTACTTGCAATAAACAATAGGTAAAGCCCGAGAAAAGAACAGGCAATAAAAACTCGTGGCCACTCTTTTCAAATTGCCAATGATTACAATGTTTCTCTGTTTATAATATAATAATAATAATAATATAATAATAATATCTTGGGACAACTCACACAACGTCATCTGATCCCAAACTAAGCAGAGCTTGTACTATGGAAACCAGACAACTGATAAACATCTTAAATATTTCTAAATACATGCATATTATATATACTGCCTCTGTGGCGCGGTGGGAGTGTATCCGACTGCTACGCATGAGGTCGTAGGTTCGATCCACACCCAGGATAAAACTTTGTGTGATGAGCACGATGGTTTATTCTGTGTCTGGGTGTTATTTATCTATTATGTGTATGTTTTAAGAAATATATAAGTATGTTTATCAGTTATCTGGTTTCCATAGTACAAGCTCTGCTTAGTTCGGGATCAGATAGCATTGTGTGAGTTGTCACAAGATAAAAAAAAAACTGCTACATAGGACTCTCCTATGTAGCAGTTTTTTTTAACGCGTGTAGGAATCGCGTTGAAATTAAAACCATATAGTCAAGTTACAGTCCCTTGAAGCTTGAGGAAAAATTCTGTGTTAACGTGAAAAAAAGACACGGCCGTTTATTTTAAAAACTGCGAACTCCCAGTGGGAAAATCCGACTCACACATTTCCGTTTTTTTTTGTTTATAAATTGTATATCCCGCATATACAATTTATAAACAAAAAAAACGGAAATGTAAAGTGTAGCACCTTATGGTTTATACTATTATATACAGCTTAAAAATCAACAGAAAGTAATAATCACTATCATACAACACATTTCGAATTCATAGCCAACAGAAATGACTCATAATTCAAATGACAAATGAAACATAGTTGCCCGCCATGACACTAAAGCATAGACAATTTTGTAGCAGCCATTCGACAATAGTTTCCGAACTGTAGATAAGGCAGCGTTCATAAATATTGGCTATCTCATTATGTGTGCGACGCGTCGTTAATCGTGTGTGAACGAAGCCGAACAAACCCGAACAAACCCAGTGAACTGTGTTCTAGAGTTTCGGAAATGGCGGCTAACTATACAATCTATATATCTTCTTGGGCTTCTCAAAAAACGTAATTTAATTACAAATTAAACAGAGCTTGTTTTATAGCAATCAGACAACTGATAGACATACATATATATTTCTAAATATATATATATATATATATATATATATATATATATATATATATATATATCTATATATATATATATATATATATATATATATATATATAATATATATATATATATATATATATATCTAGCTGTCCCGCGCAACTTCGTTTGCGTAAATTTTCCCCGTTTTTGCAACATTTCTCATTGCTGCTCCGTTCTTATTGGTCGTAGCGTGATGTTATATTCCTCGATAAATGGGCTATCCAACAGTGAAATATTTTTTTAATTTGTTAAGTAGTTTCTGAGATTACCGCGTTCAAACAAACAAACAAACTATTCGGCTTTATAATATTAGTATAGATAATTGGCAAGAAATGCCTATAAAAATACTATATTTTTATATGCATTTCTTGCCAATTACTTTATTAATACCATAATGGAATTTTGGAAAGACAGTAAATTTTGAAGTCCAGACCCAGGAATCGAACCCGAGACTTCCGTATGCCAAACCGGGGCCGAAATCGAACCATCTAACCTACAGGACTACGTCACGTCTGGCTGTAATTTATATTATATACATATTGTAGATAAATTACAGCCAGACTCAGATTAAACAATTATGCTCATCACAGAAAGACTTATTCTGGGTGGTAATCGAATGCACGACCTTTGGCTTAGCAGTCCGAATTACTAACCACTTCATCATCATCATCAGCCTATCGCAGTCCACTGCTGGACATAGGCCTCTCTAATTGCACGCCACTTTGTTCTATCTTCGGCTTCTCGCATCCAGCTCCTGCCAGCCGTTTTGCGTAAATCATCACTCCACCTGGCCTGAGGGCGTCCTACACTACGTTTGCCAAGCCGCGGTCTCCACTCAAGAACTCGTTTACCCCAACGGTTGTCGGTTCTTCGGCTAATATGGCCAGCCCACTGCCACTTCAACTTGCTAATCCTGTAGGCTATGTCGATAACTTTGGTTCTCTGCCGGATCACCTCATTTCTGATTTTGTCCCTAAGAGAAACTACTAACCACTATACCAACACAATTGTTTTCCATTAGCTAAAGATCGAGTCGGTTATATTTAGCTGGCCCGAATTATATAAATCAATACTGTTACCGTGGAAACGATAGGTCATCTATTTGTGAAATAAGGTTTCTATTATATTGAGCCTTAATTATTTAATGTATTTCTAGTAATAGAACCTACATTTATTGAGTGCCTCTGTGGCACTGTGAGTGTGTCCAACTGCTACGCAAGAGGTCGTGGGTTCGATCTCCACCCAGGATAAAACTTTGTGTGATGAGCACGATGGTTTATTCTGTGTCTGGGTGTTATTTATCTATAATATGTATGTATTTAGAAATATATAAGTATGTTCATAAGTTGTCTGGTTTCCATAGTACAAGCTCTGCTTAATTTGGGATCAGATAGCGTTGTGTTAGTTGTCCCAAGATATATATTAGGTACTAGATGACGTGCTCATCACACAAAGTTTAATCCTGGGTGGGGATCGAACCCACGACCTCTTGTCGGTTCTTGCGTAACAGTTCGTTTCTTAAACGATAAAATCGCTACTCGTTTCTTGCTGTTAGTGGGACAGACCCCCCTTTCCCTGTCGTTAAAGCGACTCACACTTAACCAATGTTACAGTGACCGTACATCATTTCATTAAAATCTCTACCGTTTCCTTGTGCCCTAGTACCTCAAATTTAATTATAATGGTAGATAAATAACATAATTTGTACGCGAAAGCCGCGAAATATTGCTGCCATCCCTTATTCAATTTACAACCTTAAATATTAGTCCATAAAGTCTATTATTAAATGTATTAAAAATTTAATTTTCATATACTGATTTGTGGTTAGTTTGACGTTAAAGTAATTTGTATTCTGTTTCTTTGAGAACAAGGTGCAATATGTATTAACTGTTATTAATGTAATGGGTCTAAAGCAATTATAGTGATATATAGGTTGTTACAAAATTGAATGTTAATAATTTATTGTGTGTCTAATTTGTTAAAGGTAGCGGGTTCGATTTTAAATGGTGATTGAATACCTTTATATTATAGCAAGGTTAAGTAATGTTGCCACTGTTAGATATACAGATTGGTGATTTTTTTTATTCTGTTAAATTCAATAATAATAAACCTACCTACTCTTAACTACATTAAAAAAAAAACAACTCCCGCAGTATGGTACAAGCCCTGTGACGCGGAGGACTTTACAAACATACAAGTCACGGACACAAATTACGTCGAATTGCACTGATCGTAGTCACGGGTCGACCCGTGACCACGATCGGTGGTGATTGGTGACCACGACCGAAATATAAGTCCTGAAATATATCTAACTAGCTTGTTTGTGAGTTTTTGTAACATTATTCATTGCTGCTCCGCTCCTATTGATCGTAGCGTGATGTTATATATAACAGAAAAATATTTTTTCAATTCGAACCCGTAGTTCCTGAGATTGCCGCGTTCAAACAATCAAACAAACAAACTCTTCAGCTTTATAATATTAGTATAGATATAGAGAATCATGACTAGCGTTGTATTGCTTCTTAAGTGAATAAATAATATCGAATTTTAATTTATTATTTAAATTTAATTTTAAATTCTTGTCGTAAGTTTCCCACGCAATAAAATTTTAATAAAATCTCGTTAAAATACAGTAAGAGATAAAACTCATTTTTATCGTACGACAATTGAGTTAAATATCATGTCATATCGATTTGCCGACAGTGGAGTAACAGTATCTAAGTACCGTTAATTTCGATGCGTTGTCACAAAATACCGAGAGACCAAAAGGGAACCTTCTGCGTACTTCGTTTATGCAACGTAGAGTACGATCAACGTAACTTGACCGGATTGAAGTTATGTTTTTATCACTTTCGCGCATGTCATAGAGATGAGACCCTAAAATTACTTATGAAAACGTTTAATCGATTATAAATACTAACAACATTTTAATTCAACAATATAAAAACACTATTTAAATGTGTTCATAAAAGTTTAAATTTAGAACAGTTACACTAAATACTAAAGAAACTTTGAAAAACCGTTTCTTTACGCAAATAATCACAAAAAAACATGAGTTAATAATACAAATTATGACAATGTAATGCGTAATCGCATCTGTAATTCTCTTGGTGTAGTTACCGCCCCCGCCCCCGCTTCCTGTCACCATTTACTTCCAAAAAATGCATCTGCGCAACCACTTGTCGCCTACTTCAGTCCGGCCTAGTTACGTTGATCCTACTGTACTATCCGTTTCAAATGAGAAGATAATCGCGATCGCGACAACTTCAATCTGTATTTGTCAAAATTGTACCGCTAGCAACAAAAACTCCTAAGTCGGGTAAAGTACGTGTGTGTATGGTAATGGAACGGACGTTATATTTATTTACTTTGAACTATGTACCTAACATCTTTCTTTATTATAATATTATTGGTATTCTTCATTATTTAATAAACACAAATCAGAAATAAGTAAATAGGCAAAATATTAGAATTTTCTACACTTTTGAGGTCTTTCAGTCAGAATCATATTAGTAAAAATAAATAGTAAAATACAGTGCTTTTGTAATTTTTGCTTGTTCATTAGTGTACTTCTGTGTAATACTAATGAGACCTTTTTACGAATCATTTTATTGCTGACCTTACGTCATAAAATGAAGTTGCAGTGACGCGAATCAAAATGTCATCATGACAGTTATCAACTCATTTGAAACGCATAGTACACATATATATATTATTCATGGATGGAATCTCAGGACAGAGTGGTATGAGAATATGTGTTCGTGCGTGTGAGAGTGAGAGGGAGAAAGAGTATGTATGAAGTATGTTTTTTTATACTACGAAATGAAGAGACGAGCATGTCGTGCGCCTGATGGTAAGCGTGAAGCCCATAACATTATCAGTGCCACCCAAATCCTTGTTTGGCAAAGATCTCAATGTCACCACACCGCGCTCCTCATTTCAGACGTTAGTTCTTAAATCTCTATGCCTTGCTATAGTTTGACTGCCTCTGTGGCGCGGTGGGTGTGTATCCGACTGCTACGCAAGAGGTCGTGGGTTCGATCCCCACCCAGGATAAAATTTTGTGTGATGAGCACGATGGTTTATTCTAGTGTCTGGGTGTTATTTATCTATAATATGTATGTATTTAGAAATATATGAGTATGTTTATCAGTTGTCTGGTTTCCATAGTACAAGCTCTGCTTAGTTTGGGATCAGATAGCGTTGTGTGAGTTGTCCCTAGATATTATTATTATTATAGTACCCTCCAATCGAAACACAGTGATGCGTCAACATCACTATTTCACCGAAGAATAACTGACATTGTTGTAGTACCAACCAAGATGGCCAATGGCTTAGACATACTTTAACTTTTCTTCTGTTTTCTATATGTTTTGTGGAATTTACTTGCAATGCAAGCGATAAATTAATAACAGTTTTAGGGTACCGTAAAATATTTTTATTAAATTAAAGGCAACTCTGCAACCCCTGTATCATAGTGGACTTTATCAAACATACTTTTATATAGGTAGATTAGGTACTACATATGCATACTGGCAATACTGATCGCACATTACCTACAAGTAATCTTTTATTAAACTCCCCAATGAAACTAGATGAGATTTAATACCGCGGCCGAGGCAAGTCCGAGGTCTTAATTACTAGGCTACCGCAGCAAGCAATCTAGGTATCATCTAAGTTATACGCGTGGTAATTAAAAAATCGATTGACGTCAACTCAAAAATAACAAAAAGAAGTACAAAATGTAAAATGGAAATAAATCCATTTAAAAAACGGCATTACTAATATAATTTTCAAATGGAGCGTGTTACAACTTTTTGCCAACAGATGGCGCTGTAATCAATTCACGATTTAAGCGACATTAGCGTCGTCTTACTGGTTTTTAGATAGAATTAGCATATTGTAGGCGATTAGAACACTTTTTCAATCTCATTTAAATACGGAACACAACGAAATTGTTTGTATTACAAACTTGATTATAGAACTCTCTTTTGATATGGATGCCTGGTACTTTAAGTTAAAATTGCTGCATCAATTAAGATGTAATTTAATGAGAAGATTCGTCGACGTATATACTTAAGTTGTTAAATCAACGAATTCAAGACTGCTGATTCGATTCCCGTTTGAGATAAAAATTTGTTTGTAATTGTAAGTCTGACCAAAAACCATAAACATATCGAAATTGAATACCTAAATTCGCGCTTACTGTTCATAAAAATGTTTCTCCAAAATATTCAGTCGTTTCGTATAATATGCCAACAAAATACACTCCCCTGTATACGTAAGACTCTATTCGGCACATGTCGAACAAATCCTTCTTTATGTTTATAAGAGCTCTGTTTTGATATGCTCTCCTGGTACTTCGGCTTTACTATATACGATGTTTTTGGTGATAAGTAAAGAAATACACTGTTTTTGTTTACCGATAACGAGGAAAATGGGTGTTATAATTTCGACGAAGATGTGTTTATCTGGGGCGTCGTATTCCGGAACGAATGAAAAGAGTTGAATTGTTTTTTTTAATACAAACCTGGTTTTAAAGTGACTGCAGCCAATCTCATCCTAGCCAATTTCCTTGCTCATAAGTGTGTACACAAATACAACTACACTGAGGGAATAGAATTGCCTCACTCTAGTCCGAGAGGACGGAAATTCGACACGAGCGGAGAGTCATTAGACGCAGGACCAACAGCTCCACAGGCACCTGTCTCACCAACGACGATGAGCGAGAAGCGAGAAGCGAGAAGCGATTTATCGCTCATGAAACGTACAACAGATGTATTTCGTAGATAAACGTGTAAACAAAAGAGATGTGGTATACAGCGAGTACTTGCCTGCAGTGGGAACGATCTAAGATCATCTATTAATACTAGCTGTCCCGCGCAACGCCGTATGCGTAAATTTTCCCCGTTTTTGCAACATTTCTCGTCGCTACTCCGCTCCTATTAGTCGTAGCGTGATGTTATATAGCCTATAGCCTTCCTCGATAAATGGGCTATCCAATAAAAAAAGATTTTTTAAAATCGGACCAGTAGTTCCTGAGATTAGCGTGTTTAAACAAACAAACAAACTCTTCCGCTTTATAATATTAAGTATAGATCAGGGACCTACCTAAGTATGTACGTTTATTGAGCGATAAAATTGCTACTCGCTAGTCGCTTTCTCGCAGTTTGTGGGACAGGTGCCTAGGTCTGAATAGGCCTTTTACGTCTATTTACTACACTTGCGGTAGAAAAATCCATGTGGAGAAATGCGGTAATACTACTGTTCTGTATTTAGTATTAAGATCCATTTTAGCCACGAAACTCCTGAGAAAATACCGCGCGGTATACGCGTGGTTTTGTACCGCTACACAGGCGGCAGCAAATACGCTTAGGTTTGAATAAGCCATTACGTGTTTTATGGTAGGTACAAAGAGGCACACCTATTTTATCTTTTACTAGCTGTCCCGCGCAACTTCGTGTGCATAAATTTTCCCCGTTTTTGCAACATTTCTCGTCGCTGCTCCGCTTCTATTAGTCGTAGCGCGGTGTTATATAGCCTATAGCCTTCCTCGACAAATGGGTTATCCAACAAAAAAAGAATTTTTCAAATCGGGCCAGTAGTTCCTGAGATAAGCGCGTTTAAACAAACATACAAACAAACAAACTCTTCCGCTTTATAATATTAGTATAGATAGAATTTTTAATGTCTCTGTGGCGCGGTGGGAGTGTATCCGACTGCTACGTAAGAGGTCGTGGGTTCGATCCCCACCCAGGATAAAACTTTGTGAGATGAGTACGATGGTTTATTCTGTAGCTGGGTGTTATTTATCTATATTATGTTTGTATTTAGAAATTAGAAGTATGTTTATCGGTTGTCTGGTTTCCATAGTACAAACTCTGCTTAGCTTTTTATGAGTTGTCCTAAGCTTTATTATTATTATTATAGAAAGGTCACCCATCTAGGTACCTTCTTAAGCTTGCGTTGCTTAACCGCGCTTTTATCTTCAACAGCTCTGTCGCCTCTGAGTCACGTTCTTACAAAATTAGGGGGCAATTGACCAAAATTCGCCCCTTGAATACCAGACAATGATAGTGACATTGCGACCGGGAAATAGATGGGTGTGCGCCACGCCCCCCTGCCAATGACGGGTTCACTTCCCAGTTGTGTAAGTTATAATTAATAGCGTTTGGTGTCTGCTTTTGATGGTAGTTATGGTATAAGTTATGAGTTGATTGTGCCCTATTCACTCATTTGCAAAGTGGTCGCTATTTTTTGCAGTATGCGCAGATAATGATGGTTTTAGGGTTCCGTAGTCAAAATGGCAAAAACGGAACCCTTATAGTTTTGTCATGTCTGTCTGTCCGTCCGTATGTCACAGGCATTTTACTCAAAGACTACTTAATGAATATTGATGAAATTTGTTGAAAAGGTGTCTTGTAGTAGCCGCTACATAGTTTGACAGCTAAATAATAAAAAGCAATATTTTAGGGGGGGGGCACATCATTCGACAGGTCTTTCAAAAATAGTTTAAGGTTTCTAATAAACTTTTTTGCTTGAGTTAATGTTTTTGGAAATAATCGCTCCGAAAATTGTATAAATTGTCCAATTGTCAAATTTAAAAATAAAGTTTTGATAAGAATTTCCCGGAAAATCGTAAAAACCGTTTTTTTCCCGATTACGGCGAAGTCAAAAAGGAAGGGTCCTGTTTTCAGCAGTCTATGTATGTCTATTCAGTCTGTTCCAGGATTCGTCATGATCTCATCTATCTGCAAATCAAATCTATCTAGACTACAAAGTTTCAGGACCGGAGTACCACCATTCTTCTGTACTTTTCGTTTGTCCGAAGTTTCTATACTAATATTAAAAATCTGAAGAGTTTGTTTGTTTGTTTGAACACGGCAATCTCAGGAACTGGTCCAAATTGATTTTTTTTTTTTGTTGGGTAGCCCATTTATCGAGGAAGGAGCAGGGCAGCAATGAAAAACGTGGCAAAAACGGGGAAAATGTACGCAAACGAAGTTGCGCGGGACAGCTAGTCTTAGAATATAACTGTATAGTCTGGCACCCTCATGAGGTACAACTATGAAAATCAAATACCATGCTAGTACATAAAACCCATCTACAGTCCGTCAAATCTAAGAAGTACCGTTTGACAGTTCTGACAATTGAATGATAGGGATGGGATGAAAAAATCGATTACTATAATATCCGAACTTTAAGAGATCGATTACTATAATATCCGAATTTTAAGAAATCAATTGTTATAATTAAATAAAAGAAATGTTTAGGATATTTTTTTATTCACTACTAGTACTAGTATCGTCGTCTTCGTCATCATCGTCATTTAAATTAATGACCAGTTGATTGTCCATTACATTATCAAAGTGTACGTCTCTTTCGAAGTCGTCCATTATTATTTTCTTTGTTTTTTGTACTACTTTACTCCAATCTTCCTGTGTAACTTGGGCACATGCTTCCTTTAATAAACCTTCCATTTTCTTGACACTGAAGGGTGGTTTTGTGTTGTGTCTTGCTGCATAACCTGTAAAACAATAATGTAACTATTTGATAGCAGACGAAAACCATTGTTTAAATTATAAATGTTAGAAGTACTCGTGTTATTATTATAATATTATAAAATATTACCTTTAACTTGGGCCCAAATCAGTTCAATGGCATTATATTGGCAATGGTACGGAGGAAGTCGTATGACTTTGTGCCCGTGCTCTTCGGCCAATTGGTCAATTACATATGTCGGTTTTGGTGGTTTATGCAATTTCACTAACTGTAATAATTCAGCTTTTAATAGTGACATGTCGGCATCCACTCCTTTTCTTTGCAGCCATGCCACCAAATCTGCTTTCTTATTGGCTGACGTAGGTGCTTTATCAATTTGCACAGAGTGGTATGGGGCATTATCCATTATAATTGTGCTGTTAGGAGGGATATTCTGTAATAAATTTAAGAACCACTCTCGGAACCTTACTGCGTCCATTTCTTCATGATACTCTTTAGTGCTTTTGGATTGGAAAGCTAATAAAGAGTTTTCCACGAAGCCTGTAGACGCTGACCCAGCATGGCATATTATGAGGCGTCCACCTTTTCCTATCGGCACCTTCGAGCACGAAGCTTTAGAATCATCAGTCCATGTTTTCGGCACAGAATGGTTGGAATTTAGCCAGGTTTCGTCCAAAAATATTACATTATCCCAGTTTATAATTTGTTTAACTTCGCGCAGGAATGTTAGTCGCTGCATAATTATGTCATGTCGCTCCATAACAATTTTTCGTTTGTCAACTTTTTTGTATCTGAAGCCAATTCCTGTTATTACCGTTCTCAACGACTCTATGCTTCCCTTATACAGCCCGGCATCTTTTAAAGTTGCACATAACTTTGCCAATGTTGAAAATTCGCCTCTTGTAAAATACCCGTATATATGGTTTCTAATAGCATGACTATCGAATTCATCGATGCCTGTCACAGGTTTATTTCTTTTTCGTTTTTTCGGTGTGTGAAGTACGTTACTGTCACTCCCCGAAGGCCCATATTTTTCACTTAATATTTTGCCAACGGTGCGGCTACCAATACCGAGAGCTTCACCGACGCGATCCCGAACTTGTGTAACTGGCAGTAGAAGTCCACCATTTTGAGATTCACGCTCAAAATACTCGTGTAATTTCACCACCAATTCACGAGCCTGGCTGTTCAAAGTACGTCCTCTTTTCGACATTATTAATAAACACTTGCTTAGTTCGGAGTCCAGTATAAATATTGCCAAGGTAAACGGATAAAGAATGATCAGTCCAGAAAAGTAATAGCCAAGTCACAAATTGTAAAACACAAACGAGAAAGCAAGTACGCGCACAGTCAGCTTCCAAGATGGCGAGAGACTGCTGACGCCGAACCGACCGAGCGGACCGCGTGCGCTTGTAGTTGGCAGTGTTGCCAGAAAAAAAAAATTGTAGAGACTTGGACACCTGCGATTTTGCCTATTGACCTAAAAATAATTAAATTAATTTATTTTAGGGTATCTGTGTATTCAGTGCATTATGCGGTCGCGCAGTAACGTCGTTAATTTATAACATCAGGCAACAACATTTTTGTGAATGGTTCTACATACCTTATTTTTATTAGTTTTAGACGTAGAAATAAGACTTAGAAGAAAAAATTGTAATTGTAAAATCAATGGATGTGCTTGTTAAAAATTTGTTTATTTCTCTGTAATATGCAAACCCATACTATCATACACAAAAATAAATGTAAAAAACACTATCCCTGACTCCATTTACTATTTCGACAGCGTTAGCGCGAGAAACCCCGACTTATTTGGGCGCGAAAATCAAAAATCGACAAATCGCTTTCGACAACTTTTTAAAGAAGCAAATATATTTGATTTATAAATACGTATTTTTGGTGAATGGGTTTTATCTCATATTTTACGATTACATAACTATTTAGTTATGTAATCGTAATATGTGAGATAAATCCCATTCACATGAAAAAATATTTGTTTGGTTGTCAAGTGTAATTTGTAAATAATACATTCGATTTTTCGTATATGTAAACGATTTTTTTGCATACAAGTGTATCCGAAGAGTCGCAACACTACGTGCAGTGACCTAACTACGTAACTTTGTAATGAGGTCAAGAATATAACTATTAGAAATTATTTACTGTGTAAATATGTGTTATTTTGCTTTGTTTGAAAGTTTTCAATTACATTTAGATATTAAGAATTGTACATTTTTAGATACAATAATGAAATCTTTCTAAATTCATGGTTTTATGAAAAAGGTTATCGAAACTGAATAATGTACGTACGAACAAAGTTGTTTCGGTTTGAAAAATATGAAACGTCAAACGGTACCTCTTAGATTTGATGGACTGTAAATCCCCATTCTAAACACCATCGCAGCATCGAAATTTCAACCACAAATACCAGGCAATCATAACTACATAGGAGGTTGTTAGCTAATTGCTCACACATTTCAGTTCGCGCATGCACTTGACATTAATAGGTACATTGTGTAATGTCCGTCTGTCTGTCCGACACACGTGGTCTAGAATAATGTTATGAGTGATATTGCGTCGTTTACCATCAGTTTAATGTATGTCTGTATGTCATTAGGATGTAAGCCCACTAGTTTTAGTAACGGCTTTGCGGAAAATAGTTGGAAAATTTATGTTAGGCGTTCATAGTTCCATTTTCTGAGATAAATGAATAAATTACTTTGATTTGACTAAACCTTTCTTAGTTTTTTTTTTCCTCTTCTCTCCAATATTAATCGGTAGAGATTATGCTCGCACATTATGTGCATACGCCAGTTTCAAGTATAATTTCTTTTTAGTTTTCTTCTTTCAATCACAAAGTCTCGTTCTTGTATCACGTATTTCAAGTAAATTTTACACTGTTTTACACTTTTAACGCAGAGCTGTAAAAACAGCGACATGTCAGTTTGCCGCCATTTTTACAACTCCTTTCCTAGTTGTCTGTTGGTCTATTAGTTCGTCATATTGACAGCTAGGTCAGAGTTAGCTAGGTCGAGTTTGAGTTGTCTCAAGATATTATTATTATTTATGGTGCTAATTTCTAATCATCATCATCATCATCAGCCTATCGCAGTCCACTGCTGGACATAGGCCTCTCAAATTGCACGCCACTTTGTTCTATCCTCGGCTTCTCGCATCCAGCTCCTGCCAGCCGTTTTGCGTAGATCATCACTCCACCTGGCCTGAGGGCGTCCTACACTACGTTTGCCGAGACGCGATCTCCACTCAAGAACTCGTTTACCCCAACGGTTATCGGTTCTTCGGCTAATATTTCTAATATATTATTTTTATTATTTATTAGATGTCGGTTATTGCGATAAAAACTATCCTATGTCCTTCCCCGGGTCTTAAACTATCTCCATAACCAATTTTATCCTAATTAGTTCAACGGTTTAAACGTGAAAACGTAACAGATAGAGTTATTTTCAGATTTTTATTATTAGTTTGTATTATTAGTTTTTTTAATTTGTTTAGAAAATAATTAACCAGTAATAAACTATTTTTTTAAATTTCCATAAGGAAAATTCGCAATAAATAGCTAGTATTAAACTAAAATGGGTAACAAAATATGACAGCTTGAAACTATACGAACCAGGTTGACATGACACACAAAGAGTTACCGGACACCGACGTCTATACTAAACAAACTCGCATAAACAATATAACTGACACAATAGCAACGTGACACCTCCCGCAAGGTCTGGGCGCCTGGCACTCGCATTGTGACAACAGGTATATTAACAAATAGTTTGTAATTGTTGTTTGTTTGTGAGGTCATTTTAAGATGAGAAACCGTAGAAACATCATCAGAAGTGACACTCAAGCATACTTCCTGTCAAATGAAAATTATTTATTTGTTTCTGCTTTTGGTTTATCAGTTATATTACTAGATTAATTTTGATTAATTAAACGCCATAAATCATAGTTCCTAAATTGAATACTTTTTATAGCGTTAACTTAAAACAACGTGGACAGAGTCCCGGGCTTACCCGGCTCTTCATCTTTTTCCTGCATTCATAAACCACTAGGATTGTACTTAATGGTACAATTAGTCTGCGTCGATAACACAATAAGTTACAATTAAGTTAAAAATTTTAGGTTTATATTTCATACCTACCCATAGATATGGGTAGATATGAATTATATGTTAGGATGGATGTTTGTTGCTTTTTTGCTAAAACTACTAAACCAATTTTGATGAAACTGTGCAGTAATATAGTTTATACAAGGAGTATAGCACACAGGCTATAAAAATCAAATATAACCCACGTGAAGTCGCAGGGAAAACCTATACTTTTGGACCTGTAAATTAGCCTATACCTATTAGAAACACAGTACTAGGCTGCCATAAATAAAAAGAGCCTTTATAGCCGTAGCATTATGTTAGCCGCAAGCGACGCCAGGCTACGCCATAGTTATTAATGTCCTACCGTCTACGGCGTAGCGCGTAGCCGTGTCTACACATCTGCTACGCCACTTACAAGGCACGCGCCGAGTTATGGTTTTGCATACTAGTTATATTACTCGGATTATCTTGGTTTATATTTATTTTTTTAAATTTAATAAGGTAACTTGTAACAGAAAGGTATGCTCAAATTTTAACCCAGGTACACTCGCCGGCCTTCCCAGAACATTCGTTTTTGAACGCATTGAGGACATACAGACAAACATTCATTTTTATATGCAGTTTCAGTTAGAAAAATTTGCGGGCGTCCCCAGACGACTCTGCCAAAGTTTCATTACAATCTGATCAATGGTTTCGAAACGCATAGAGGACATATAGACAGACAGACATTAATTTTTATATTTAGATAGATAGCAGATGCCCGTTGTTGCTATCCTTGTTACACATTATAGAATTTTATTAGCTACGGGTCTTAATCGCCTAAATATTTTATTTGTAAGGCTAAATACCGTATTGCAACGGCCGTGGTCACGGGTAATCAATCTACCCGTGACTACGGCCGTTGCAATACGGTCGAAACGTCGGCCAATAAAACAAAGGTATTTAGCCTTAAAAATAAAATATTTACGCGATTAAGACCCGTAACTTATAAAATTCTGTAATGTGTACAAATCGCGAAAGTTAACGAACATTTTTTATTGCAAACTTGTTATACAAGTATTCCGTTTGTAATGTAAAAATCTATTATAAGTTTTGAACTATTGCATAGCTTTTACCGCGGGCTTTGAGCGCGGTGACCGAATCAATAAATTCCGTAACGAAAATAAAACCTAACACCCCCCACTACGCCTACCATGTAGCTCGGCCGAGCGTTCGCTTAACGTATATGTATATGGTACGACTGTACGAAGCTCGCACGGATCGAGACGAGCTGCTCCGAAATGTTATGAAAAGACAAAAAACTTTTTTTTTTAAATTGCATTTGTTGATAAAAAATGTTAAGCGATAGCTTTACCGCGGCAGTCCTCGAATGCCACACATTTTTTTGGTGTCGGTGATAGCTTATCCAGGGTACTAGTAGTATAGAGATCTGTGATGTTTTCAACTTTGAACTATATCCCCTAATCCATTCCCCCCTTAGTAACGTATTTACCACAGCCGGACGGACACACAACCTAGTTAAATTCAATACATACAGGATGTTATCAACCACGCCACTAATCCGAAAATATTTTAATATTTATCCATTACTAATTGACTCACGCAATATCGCTTGCGTCAATTTTCCTCGTTTAAAAAAAAAACTTTACAATCTATTCTCGAACCTACCAAATATATAAAAAAAAATGTTTGTCTGTAAAGTAGGTATACTGACGATAATTTTACGTGATAATGTCATAGTAAAAAAATATTGATGACATATCGCCATTCGCGTTGCTTAGCAACTGATCAATAACGTGACCGTTGTTTAGCAAGTTAATAACGTGACACTTTTTTGTGCGTGCACCCGGTCATCGATATTTAGACGTTATCACACCAAAAACTCATTAAAATCCACTGAAAATTGATACTTACTAGTTAAAATCGGTCGAGCAGTACCGGAGGAGTTCTATCACAAACAACGTGACACGAGATTTTTACATATTAGATATATTTCGGGACTTAATCGCTTGATTTTTTTAAAGGTACGAACCTTTTATTTACCCGACAGCCGTAAAGACACCGCGCCTCAGTGTAAAGACGTTGTAAGTGTAGTGTGTAGAAGTACCGACAGTACAAATTATCAAAATGATCAAGACCAGGCGAGGGTAGTTGAAAAACCCCGCGCCTCACGGAGACATCGCTAAGCTGCCATCATTCGACCCGTGACCACGATTGGTGCAATTCGATCAAAACGTCGGGTAAATAAAAGTACCTTTAAATAATTCACGCGATTAAGTACCGAAATATATTTAATAAATTTTGTATAAAAATCGCGAAAGTTTAAAAACGAGATTTTTATATAATGGAAGATTAGATTTCGCCCGCGGTTTTGTCCGCGTGGCAGTCGGTTACCGTAATAAAACTATCCTGCAATTTCCCGGGAATCAAACTATTTACATACCATTTTTTTTAAAGAACAGTTATTTTCAGAGCATTTTAAAATCTGCTATTATCTGATTAGTATAAAATAATTTACTTTTATTGTAGTCAACTACCCAATTGGTGATACAATCATTAAAACCGGTACATTACCGCCAGTTACACTAGTATGTAACACCTTAAGACATTTAACAATAACACCCTGTATAGAATCGATATAGAAGCCGCAGTAGTGGCGAAACCTTATCGAATCAGGTTAGTTGTAACCTATATTATGTTACTACACGTGTTTGTTGCTGGGGAGGTCAGCCTACAGTGGATATATACATTATAAAGTCACTAAAAACTTAAATAAAACAACGTTCATACGTTCTCCCGCTTATACCGCTGAACCGATATAGATGTAATTTACTATGGAAATAGAGTCTGAGTTCCGGAGAAGGACTAGGATAGTTTTTATTGCGATAACCGAAATGCAAGTGGATGGAACTGCGGGCGAAAACTATTCTATATCTATACAAAATTATAAAGAGGAAAGATTTGTATTTTTGTATATCTATACTAATATTATAAAGCTGAATAGTTTGTTTGTTTATTTGAACGCGATGATATCAGGAACTACTAGTCCGAATTGAAAAATTGTTTTACTGTTGTAAAGCCCATTTATCGAGGAAGGCTATAGGCTATATATAACATCACGCTTCGACCAAAAGGAGCCGAGCAGCAATGAAAAATGTTTAAATAACGGGGAAAATTTGCGCAACCGAGGTTGCGCGGGACAGCTAGTAACGAATAATCTTAAAAACTATTGGACCGATTTTAAAAATTCTTTCACCGTTGGGAATCTACACTATCCCCGGGTGACATAGGCTTTTTATCCCTGTATTCCCACAGGAACAGGAAATACGAGGGTAAAACCGCGAGGCATCCGCTATTATATATATATTTTTCAATTAATTAATTAATCAATCACTAATTAGTGAATTAATCATTCTAACAATCTAAATCCTGTTCACAATGTGATGTGAAATGTTATCATCACTTATTTTTCAATAATAACCATGAATTACGTACTACGCGACGCAATGAGCACGATAGCGCGAAGAACACAAGACAACTTGAATGGCTTTTAACTCTGCAAGTTTTCAATATTTTTATTTGTTTTTTTTTTTTAAGAGATTCCTTTAAGTAAAAATCTTGTTGGGGTGTCTGAGCTTTGGACAATACCAAAAATAACCTTGTATATATTCCGGTGAAATTAATATTGTCCTTTTTTTAAAATTAAGCGTAAATTTTGATTATTATATGACTAATTAACTTTGATATAATTGTGTGACTTGATTAACAACTATCACAACCCATAGCTCAAACTATACTGAATACGGGAATTGAACCAACAACCTATTGCACAGCACTCGTAATCACTCCCTCTACACCAAGACACTGTCTTTTTGTAAAACGCCCCACCTATTTACCTACAGCAACAACCTTACTTTATTAATCCGTCACTCTGAATCATCAAATATTCCCTCACCACTTCAAAATTCCCTCACACTTCAATCTATACTTTGTCACTCACTTCCTACTTCAAAATGTGCTTATCCCACATTGTCAGCTCATTGTCCCTCCTTCACCCTTCAAGTACTATTGGTAGATAACTCTTTGTTACAAGGGGGTAGCTTAAACATGCTTTATCGAGATCTTAAACACAGACTTTAAGTTCGTGAGTTCGCATAAGTTGGCACCTTGACAATTTTATTTTATTTTAATAAACATTTTGGGACAACTCACACTGGCCATCTGATCCCAAATAAGGTGGAATCTACAGGATGATCTCATGGCTTCTTTACATTACATCAAATAACTTCGTAATATAATTTTGAAAATAATTTTTAACTCTACACCACATCACCCAATTTTGTCAAACAACCATTTACCACACCAGTTAAGTGGTAAATGAAACAAAGAAACATCCATTTTACTCCGGGGTATCTCAGATAGAGATTTTTGTGACCACGGCCGTTGCAATACGATCGAAACGTCGAGCAATAAACAAGGTATTTTACCTTAAATTATTCACGCGATTAAGACCCGTAATATATATATGACATGACAGACATACAAAAAGTTTTTCTAACTCAAAAAAAATGTGTCAGGGCCATAGCTGGTATACCTCCATGGGAATTGTGCAAACCTATATTTAAAAGATACCGAATTCTAAGCTTACGCTGCTAAATTTGTAAAAAAGCATCCTACTTTATTTAAAAAAGCCAATGACATATATAAACGAAATACAAGGAATCCAGATAGAATTGTATTATCTAAAGTACCTAGGACTGCAATGTATTTAAAGAATTGCACTGCAATGTGTGGGCGCATCTTTAATGCTTTGCCTGAGGAAATAAAACTGTTGCCCTTTCATTTATCCTATAAGAAATTGAAAAGCTTACTAAAAAAAGTCATTTTACTCGCTGTCTGATACCAAATACACTGGTGAAATAAGCCATGTCTATTTTCATTTATCTTTTGTTTTTGACATTTTTGTGTAAGATTTGTACGTCGTAAGCGACAAAATGTATATGGAACGAATGAAAACTTAATGCTTCACCTGTTATGTACCTACATTTTAAGCAAATAAAAAATATTTCATTTCATTTCATTTCATATTTTCATAAAGATACGTGTGCAAAAATCCCCACGGATCCCACTCCTACGAGGGCACGTAGGAGGGTATGTCGGAGTCGAATCGACTGAAAATCACTCAGTGTTCCTTCATAACAGCCTATGTCCGAGGGCAGCAAGGGCAGATAGAGACCCTGGAGTAAAATCAATGTTTCTTTGTCAGGTTGAGGGCCTAAACTTCACAATAAACAATGATTTTACTCCAGTAAAATAGTCTGTAGGTAGTTATAGTCATAATTCCAAAAACAAGTGGTGGGTGATTAAGGGTTAATATCTATACTAATATTATAAAGCTGAAGAGTTTATTTGTTTGTTTGAACGCGATAATCTCAGGAACTAGGGCTCCGAATTTAAAATTCTTATATAACATCACGCTACGACCAATAGAAGCGGAGCAGCAATGAGAAATGTTGCAAAAACGGGGAAAATTTACGCCGATGAAGTTGCGCGGGTCTAGCTGTCCCGCGCAACTTCGTCTGCGTAAATTTATTTTAATATTTTCAAAAACTGATATTACAAAGTTATTTAGTGTTATGTAAAGATGCAACGAGCGGGAGGCTGTATATTACAAATCATCCTGTATACTATCGCCACCAGACAACTGATAAACATACATACAGGCATACGGAAGTCTCGGGTTGGATTCCGGGGTCCGGACTTTAATTTTTCTATCTTTAAAAAATGCAATTATTGTATTAACAAAGTAATTGGCAAGAAATGCCTAAAAAAATACTATAATATTCGGCCTGAGACATCATAATTTGTTAAAATGCTCTCTGTAACGAAGCAATAACAGAGGCTGTAATAGTTCTCTAACTACCGGCTAGATGGCGCTAACTCGTGCACAGGAAGGACAGAAGAATTTGAGGATTAGTAACATAGTCCTGGTTAGATGGTTTGATTGCGGCCCCGGTTTGGCATACGGAAGTCTCGGGTTCGACTCCTGGGTCTGGATTTCGAAGTTTTCTATTTTTCAAAAATGCAATTATTGTTAAAATACATACATATTTTTAAATACGTATTTATAGATAAATTACACCCAGACACCAATTAAACAATCGTGCTCAACACTCAAAGATTCGTACTGAACCGGGAATCGAACCCATGACCTTTGGCTTAGCAATCTGTGTCACTAACCCCTAGATCTAAACTGTTTGTAATAAACTAAGTACAGTGAAATTAGTCTCGAGAAATTTTTGCATATGTAGTGGTGTGTATGTTACTTAGATATTAGAGCGCGTTTCCACTATATCGTTCTGGCCCTTACAAAAATGTTTCAATATCCTAACATTACTATTTAATTTAATACTTATGCCCTAGCAACACTCTGATTTTTGTTTTCAATAAAAACAAGTTTTTATTTTAAAGAAAAAGGTTTTGACTTTATTAAAAAAAATATGTCATTCAATTTCACGTCCTTGAGCAAACGACAAGGCGACTACAGTGAAACAATAAAATATCGTGTCGTTCTTTAGATGATAGTAGTTTAGCTATAGGTAAAAAGTTTTGACCATAATAATTACGAAACAAAACAAATAAATAAATCGTCACTTGATAGTGGAAAGTGGAAACACGCACAAAACCAGAATAAACCAGTTTACTCTGTCCGCAGGTGCCACGTGCAGTCTGACGTCAGTCGCTTGATACCGTTAGAACATAAAGCACGCATTTCATTAAAAAATTATAATTATTAGATACGTAGTAGTTTCATTGTGAAATTTTGTATTTGTTGATTGTTGTTATTGTTTGTTATTATTGTTAAAATATTTGTTGAAGTGTTTAATTTCAAGTGTGTAAGTGTTGTAACTTTATATTGATAATTCAAAATGGCTCCAGTGTTAAAACATGGTCGAGGCAAGCCTTTGACTTCTCAAACTAAGGAAGTTTTGTACTGTTTGTACAAATATTTCGAAAATGAGTGTAATAACAACCCGAGCAGTATTATGACCCCCACTCAATTAGTTGCTAAATCAACAGGAATTTCAATAGCATCCGTCAGAAAGGTAGTATCAGAAAGCAAATGTCGTCCTTCAGATCAGGAAGTAACATTTAAATCTCCTAAAAAGAAACCGAATCGTAAACCTACAATAGTAATCGATAACTTTGATCAGCAAGTTATCAGAAGAACAATTCATGACTTCCACATCACAAATAAAGAAGTTCCCACTTTAAAAACTTTGCACTCAAAATTGAAAGAAGATATCGATTATAAAGGTTGTGTCAGCACGTTACGAAAACACGTCATGTCATTAGGTTTTAATTGGAAGCAAACAGAAGATAACCGGAAACTTCTTATGGAAAAACACGAAATTAGATACTTGCGAATTAATTATTTGATGAAAATTGCTGAATATCGTGAACAACGCCGACCAATTGTTTACACCGACGAAACATATATACATACATCACATACCCTCTCGAAATCTTGGTCAGATGGAAGCACTTCAGGTTTGAAGCAACATATATCGAAAGGCAACCGCTTAATCATTGTTCATGCCGGTGGTATCGATGGCTTTATACCAAATGCATTGCTTATGTTTAAAGCCGACCAAAAAAGTGGAGATTACCACAACAATATGAACTATGACAACTATTCAAGGTGGATTCAAACTCAATTAATACCCAACTTACAACCAAATAGTGTTGTTGTTGTTGACAACGCACCATATCATAACTCAATACAAAATCCTGCACCGAATAGTAATTCTAGAAAACAGCAAATGATAGACTGGCTGACATTTCGAAACATTGAGCATCCACGTTGCTTAAGCCTCAATTATATGAACTGATTCTGCAAAACAAGGCGAGATTTATAGAGTACAAGATAGACGAAATATTACGACAGCACGGTCATACTGTGCTGCGTTTACCACCATACCATCCGGAGTTTAATCCTATAGAAAATATATGGGGGATAGTGAAAACATATGTCGCAAAAAAGAATGTCGCAATGAATATGAAGGTTATAATGTCATTAGCTGAAGAAAAAATGAACGCCATAACTGTAGAGGAATGGAGAAAAGTTTGTTTGCATGCTATTGAGGAGGAAAGCAAATATCAGGGTAGAGACGCAGCTTTAGACACAATATCAGAACGAATCATAATTAATTTAAATAATTCATCTGATGAAAGCGAGGATGGGGATGATTGTGATATGCCTGGGGTTGATGAATTATTAGAATAAAACATTTATGGCCGGAGAACACCTAATTCATACACGTCTTCACTGAAGTGAAAACCGGCATTCAATGCTTGTAATGTTTGGAACTGGCTTGTCTGCCTCATACAGTTCCATAGATTACAATGCGGTGGATACACATTTTCACGACCGTATTAGTACGTAGTGCGTATGCGTAGACGTGCACGCATTTGGTGTGCTCCAGCCACAAACGTATATTACCTTTAAAACAATAAAAACTAAAAATAAAATGTTGTTTTTTTTATTTGCTGACCATACACTACTACAAACGCAAAAATTTCTTCAAGCTAATTTACCTGTACTAGGACTAAAGAAGATAAAAGAGATGTAATATTTCCGTATTAAATCAATCTTAGATTTCACTACAAAAGCATTCCATCTCTTTGAGTTTCTTAAGCCCTAGTACTTCATTATAAAATACACTCGCTTCATTACATCTAACGAATGGTTCTAACGATCAAACTAAATGTACCAGCGCACTGCTGTCGTTTGAACTCAAATTAAAGATGTCATTACTTTATGACCCGTTTACACGTACCCGCGAACGAGTTACTGGCGCCAGTGAACGGCAGAGTGATGTAGTGATGACATTAATGGCGGAATTCTTTGTTCAATTACATTTCGGGAATTTAAATATGTCTTCAGACGTTTGAAGTTCGAGTGCGTTATTGTGATAATAAAATTGGAATGAAGTACTTTTGCAATTAGTTTTGCTCGCTATTTCATTTATTTAACTGAAAAATGGTAGGAACACTCCATTTATTAATTAGAGATCTCGCAACTAACTCTGTATTCTGCATACTATCCCGTACATCAATTTTAATCGACGAATCGAGTTATTGCCGAAGAACTGCGTTTCTCAAAAAAAGGGTGTAAGTGCCATGAACATACGCTTTTCTGCTGGTGCAACTATTCAAATCGGATTTTTTCATATGTTGTGCATTTATTTGTAATAACGACTGCGGAACCCTACTCAGACCATGGTCCGACATGCTCTTGCCCAGTTTTTTATTATCAGTAGGGCACTAAAGAATTAATTTATGAAAAATTAACCCTTAAATTGGTAAATTATATACATTTCAATTAAAAAGTCAAATTTCAATCTAATAGACGTATTTTTTATTTTGTAATAAGTATAAGAAGATTATTCTTATACTTATTAAACCTGCCACTATTTTCTCTCCACCACCCAAAGGTTGACTGGTAGAGAATGCTTGTGGCATTAACTCCGCCATTTGCAATGTCTAATACATTTCAAATGGCGCACTTCATACGGGCAGGAAGTTTTAAATATAAAAAATAAAATGAACACGGGCGACGCATCGGGCCAATTGTAATTATTTATAAGGGCCGTCTCTCACCGCGAGCATTCGCCTGTAATGTAACGTTACTGATCCAAGCATTACATCAGTGAAGGAGGAGAACCGAGAATTATTGCGCAACCTATAATGTTACAGATTAGAGGAGAATCAAGCATTACAGTGCGCTAGCTGTAATTATGCAATCTGTAATATTTTGATAGAACTTTGTTACAGCAATCAAAAAATTTAACGATTGCTTCGAAATCGAATCATATTTTTTTAATACAGGCGAATGCTCATCAGTCAGGGAGGCCGCATTGCAACGTAATGCTCGCAATAGAATCATAAATATTACATTACAGGCAAACGCTCGTAAATCAGCGAGGCAGAATTGTAACGTAATGCTCGAAAACGAATCAGTAATGTTACATTACAGGCGAATGCTCGCGGTGAGGGACCACCTTTATATTCGTAATAATTAAACTATGTTTTGATTCGAACGAAGCTTCAGATTTAGCGGTCACCTATAAATATATCGTAGACTGAACGTAATACAAATAAATAATGTTTTGTACTCACGTCATACGAAATTGCTACGTTTTATTTTACTATTATTGTGGAATAAATTCAGTTATTTTAACCAAACCGACTGTCCTTGAAAATTACGCAAACCCAATGTTATACATATTATATACTAGCTGTAGCCCGCGACTTCGATCGCTTGAAAATGTTGAAAAGCAAATTTATCTTATGGGAACATTTTTCCGGTACAAAGTAGCCTATGCGCTATTCTAGACTATAATCTATCTTTGTTCTAGATACGATTACCAGTTGTGGCGTGATTGAATAACAAACATCGCATTTATAATATTAGTATTGATTTAGGGGTCTTGACTAAGTGGCAACCGAGTAGATCCAGATATCTGTGAGGTTAAGCCACGTTACCAATGTAAATAGATCTTCGAAAAATTTCAGATCTCTCCGTGCCTTGGAAAGCACGTCAAGTCGTCGGTCCTGCGCCTTATCTTTGTCCGGTCGTGTTGGATTTCTGTTTCATCAGGCTATGAGAGTGAAGTAATAGAGAGTGCACTTGTGTCTTGCGCATACAATTATGCACTATAATATATCCTGCCTAGTTGGCTAGTTTTTGATGCAATTGGCCGCCGTAACTGACATCAGTTAGGAGACCATTAAATATATATCGCCGCCGTAACCGACACCAGTTACGAGACCATTAAATATATATCGCCGCCGTAACCGACACCAGTTACGAGACCATTAAATATATATCGCCGCCGTAACCGACACCAGTTACGAGACCATTAAATATATATCGCCGCCGTAACCGACACCAGTTACGAGACCATTAAATATATATCGCCGCCGTAACCGACACCAGTTACGAGACCATGAAATATATATCGCCGCCGTAACCGACATCAGTTAAGAGACCATTAGATATATACCACCGTCGTAATCGATATCGGTTAGGAGACAATTAGATATATTTCGCCGCCGTAACCGACATCAGTTAAGAGACCATTAGATATATACCACCGTCGTAATCGATATCGGTTAGGAGACAATTAGATATATTTCGCCGCCGTAACCGACATCAATTAGGAGACCATTAAATATATATCACCGCCGTTACTGACATCGGTTAGGAGATAATTAAATATATATCGCCGCCGTAACCAACTTTGGTTAGGAGGCAATTAGACACATATCGCCGGCGAAACCAACATCGGTTAAAAGGCCATTAGGTACATATGATATGGCCTTATTATGCTCCTAGTTTTTTTAAATAAATTTTCCCTTAAATCCATCACCAAAGAAATCTTTCTAAAAAAATCAGCTCTCTAGCTCCAAGGTTTTGGGCTGAATGTTGATGAGCGTATGAGTTAGGACCAAGAAGACTGGAGACCGAATTCAAAATACGAAACTTAGTGTTTACCGTGTCGGCTCGCTTAGAAAGAGACCCACATTCTCTTCATAAAATCATTGTTACCGTTTACAAAAATGTCAAACGTCAAATATATAACTTCAGTAACAAAATAGTTTTGACTACAGTCTTCCATGTAGGTAACCTTATTGGTCTGGACTATTCATCATATATTATAAACTAGCTTTCGCCCGCGGCTCCGCCCGCGTAGATGTTGGTTATCGGGATAAAAACTACCGGTCTCCTAACCGATGTCGGCTACGCCGGTGATATATATCTAACGGTCTCTTAACCAATGTTAGTTACGGTGATGATATATATCTAATTGTCTCCTAATTGATGTCGGTTACGGTGGTGATATATGTCCCCGGGACTGAAAATATCTTCATACCAAATTTCATCTAAATCGGTTTAGCTGTTTGACAGACAGACAGAGTTACTTTCACATTTATAATATTAGTATGTATAATAGTGTGGCATCTTTAGACCTAAACGATTTAACAGAATCGAATACAGTTTTTTTATTAGTAAGCTGATTAAACGAGATGATTTTTTGTTTTATGAAAATTTGTACAGCAAGTTTGAATATAATATGATCAGGTTAGTAGGTTCAATTATATTTTATTTACATATTTAGTTGCCGTATGTTCTTCTATTGTTGTTAAATTACCTGAAACAATAAATAAAATAAAATTAGTATATGGCTACTCATGTCTACAGTACCTTGAAGCTGTCAAAAATTCAAACTTCTAAGTTAACGTAAAAAACAGATACGGCTGTTTATGCCGCGAAAAACGTATACTTAGAGAGTCGCCAGGGAATCAAAATTTATGGGTTAGGTAGGCAGGTATACTTTCAGTTAACCTAGAACTATGAAATTTGGCAAGTAAAACCGTCTTATATTACAAGGTGTAGAAAAAAGTCTGAAAACTATACATTTGTAATTTAAATCATAAAAATATAGTTTTGAAAAAACTGCGAGAATCGATTCCTGAACTATTTATAACTAGCTGCGCACCACGGTGTTACCCGTTTATTAGCCTATGTGTTAATCCAGGATGTCAGCTTACTCCATACCGAATTTTATTAAAATCGCTCTAGCTGTCTAGACATGAAGAAGTAACAAACATACACACTCACATACTCACAAACTTTCGCTTTTATAATATTAGTGATAAATAACACCCAGATACAGAATAAGCCATAGCGCTCATCACACAAAGTTATATCCTGGGTAGGGATCGAACCCACGACCTCTTGCGTAGCAGTCGGATACACTCCCACCGCGCCACAGAGGTAGTCATCTATGATTACTTGCTTTGTGCCATTCAAAAAAATAACGTTGTCTTTATGTGGTACAACGCTTCTAACTACCATTGCCAATGCCAGAACGACTGAATGGATCTGATTTAAATTTGGCATAGAGATAGAGCGCAATCTTAAATAGCACATGGGCTACTTTTTATCCTGAAAAATATACAGTTTCCGTAATATTTAGGCAACATACAGTAGATCATACTACTCGTATGTATTAGAAAATCAAAATCTCGCCAACGAATCTAATAGATAGCGATGACGTCACAAGATGGCGGTCTATTAATAACATGCGCGCGCGCAGATTGATTTGCGCAAATCTAAATTGATGGCAGTACGACCTAAAAAGATTATACTAGCTTTTCTAATCGTCTTCGCTCGCGTACTATAGACATTGAGTCGTCAAGTTAATGAGTCGGAAAATTCCATCAAAATCTGTCTAGCAGAGACGTGAAAGCCAAATAAGCAGCCTTTTTTTCGATCACGGCGGCGAATCTCAGCACTCTAGGCAATAATTCAGGAAATATTGTATTGCTTAGGTGTATGCGCAGTTTGTAATTAATATATATATGACAGTAGAGAAGAGATTAGGCGCAGGACTGTCGAGTAAAACAACAAACAAACAGAGAATCTCACAGTAAAACTAAACATTTTCGCGTTGACAGTACCAGGGTAACATAAATGATGGACAGGTGTCCCGCTCGGTGATGTATTTCCCCATTAATCGTACAAGCAACCACACGCAACTAATTAGTCGCCCTATATTTACAAAGATATCTCCTGATCATTTCTGTTCGCCTAGTACTTGCGTTGCGAGTTCAAAGCGCGGCCTATATTTTTAATAGAGGTTGGTTTCCTTGATTACGTTGCGTTAAAATATAATTAAACTTTGTGTTATTTTGTAATTTTAGGTTTAATTCTCGTTAGGCTAATAGTTTGTGGCTAACTGCTTGCTAGCTGACTCTATTTTCTTTTAGGCTTTTGCTCTGTTGTACGGAAAGTTAAGATGAGGGCTACTGTTTTTGTACTCACCAGTTGGTACTACTATTGAGTCAGTTGTGCTTATTATAAAAACAAAATATAATATTTAAATCATATACATTTAATATCTTAAAACCGCAGTATTGTGAAGTCCAGTTTTGTTCGAAAAAAATCGATAACTTTCCGAAAGACCAAAACTGTTTCAAAGGAGTTCTGGTGGTGGTCTTTTTGTGTCTTACGGCCGGTCTCAATAATCTATCTATCGATGGTTTTGGTACTTAACTCTAGTAGCCAAATCCATCGTTAGATAGCTTATTAAGACCGACCCTTAGTAGTTTTTTTTCTTGACTCCTTTTAAACCACTGATTCATTGACCGTAACTCATATTTGGCATAGTTAATCTCAGCAAAATAATAGTCTAATTAAAAATAAACCCGCATAGCCCATCCACAAACTATGAAACTTGACATTTGGGAGACCTGACTCTACTACTAGCGCCTCTAGCGGCGAATTTACAAGCGATAGCCCTCATTGACAACGATGTGTCAATAGTTATCTACTTTTCAATTTTAATGGATGATTTTTACTTATTTACAAATGTCGCCCACGGCTCCTCCCGCGTGGATGTTGGTTATCGCGATAAAAGCTATCCTAGGTTCTGCCCTGGGACTCAAACTATCTCCGTACCAAATTTTATCCAAATCGGTTTAGAGAGCATGAAAGCGTAACAGACAGAGTTACTTGCACATTTATAATATTAGTTATGGACTAGTATGGATTTATTTATAACATGAAATACTATCTATTGCGGTATACGTAGACAATTTAGTTTGTAATTAACTATTATATTTGAAATATCAGGCCGATTTTGATAAAATTTAATTTAATTGCTTAAAGAGGAAGAACATGAGCAACATTTCAACTCGGAAACCAATATAGACGCTTGTATAAAGTACCTATAATTCATTTCAATCTGTTATTAATATATTCATGTGAAAAATGTAATTTATTCGGTATTACTCGCCAAAACACAAATATTTTGCAACAATCTGTTTGTATAATGAGTACTTGGAATTTAACACGAAAAAGTTACTGGTTTGAAAAAAATAGATTTATTTCTTACAAACATTATGTAGGTATTAAAGTAGATTTATTTTGTGCGAATTGTTGAAAAAAGTATTTAAGATTTTATTGTTTTGCGATGCAAATTCAAATGCAAATAGTTATTATAACCGAACAAGTGCGACTTGGACCCGCCCAGTATCGCAGAGTATTTATCACTACATAGTATAAAACAAAGTCGCTTTCTCTGTACCTATATCCCTATGTATGCTTATATCTTTAAAACTACGCAACGGATTTTGATGCGGTTTTTTTTTATACATAGAGTGATTAAAGAGGAAGATTTATGTGTATAATAACATCCATTAAATAGTGGAGAAATAATAAGCGGAGCAGCAATACGAAATGTTGCAAAAACGGGGAAAATTTACGCAGACGAAGTTGCGCGGGTCAGCTAGTAATATTATAAATAGTTCAGGAATCGAGTCTCGCAGTTTTTTAAAGACTATACTTTTTATGATTTAATTACAAATTCACTATAAACACAAATGTACTTTACCAAATTTAATAGTTCTAGATCAACGGAAAATCACACTAATATTATAAAGGCGAAAGTTTGTGAGTATGTGAGTGTGTATGTTTGTTACTTCTTCACGTCTAAACGGCTGGAGCGATTTTAATAAAATTTGGTATGGAGTTAGCTGACACCCTGGATTAACACATAGGCTTAATAAAACGCGGGTAACAACGCGGGGCACAGCTAGTACCCCATAAATTTTGATGCCCTGAGTGTGTAGAAATGTACGATTTTTGCGGCATAAACGGTCGTATCTTTTGTAAATTATAATAATATCTTGGGACCACTCACACAACGCTATCTGATCCCAAACTAAGCATAGCTTGTACTATAGAAACCAGGCAACTGAGAAAAATACTTATATATTTTTAAATACATACATATTATAAATAAATAACATCACGACACAGAATAAACCATCGAGCTCATCACACAAAGTTTTATCCTGGGTGGGGATCAAAGCTATTTTGAATCAAATGCACCCTTCCCCCATCATGCGAGTGACTCACCCTTGGCCGATTGAGTCAAATATTGCCCCCCCCCCCCCAAACAAAGTTCTCAATCCGCGCCTGGTTATTGAATGTACGACTACACACGATGTACACATGGCACGTACGACTTCTATTTGTATTTCTAAAAAGATTATGCTTAGAAATAAAAGGGTCTCTCTGTCTAAGTGAGACGATATGATAAACCCTAGGCACAATTACTATAAGCTTCTTGATGACCACTCACGGTCAATAAGGACGTCTTCCAAATGGCGTTTTTTTCAAATGATTATTTTTTTTTTCCTTTTTTTTTTTAAATGACTAACCATTCCAAAATATTTAAAAATGCACAACGTTCAAGGTTTCTTCTGCCAGCACTCCCGGAGTGCAACCACTTTTTTTTTCTTTTTATCACATTAGTAGCGTAAATACGAACTTCGCAGGCAATATTGGATTACAAAGTTACAAATATCTAGAATTTCTAATGTTTTTTTCAAATGAAAGCCGCTAAATGTGTTACTAAATACTAGGATTACATAGGTAGTAGGATGACACCGAACCCGAGTTTAATGTTCCAAGTTTATACTCAGTTATCTGGCAACATGTGCTTTCATGCGAATGCGAGCAGTGGTATGGAATATCGCAAGTTGATACCAGCTCTAGCGCGTTCATGATGTCCTGGTAGCTTGATTTTCTGATTCACTGTATTTGTATGCCTAAAATATTTTTTTATACGGCAAGGCAGAAAAAATGAAGTGTCTGTCTAGTATATTTTGTTTTACGGCACCACAGTGCCTAAAATACTTGTCCTATTTCGATGTATGAGGTGTGAATCGATTCATTATTTCAGGTAAGGGCACAGATCACTCCAAACGCGAAACTGCCTAGGTATCGGATATATCTCGAGACATTTTACCTCTAAAGGCACCATCATAGCCGAATGTGAACGTAGCTCTGTCTGTCTGTTACATTTCACACTTAAACCGCTGTACCGATTTATTTTGTCCCGGAAAAGGACATAGTATAGTTTTAAACGCAATAACCCACATCCATGCGAGTGGAGCCGCAGGCGAAAGCTAGCTGGCTATAAAAATCACACGTCATCGCAGGTGAAGCCGCAGAATAAAGCTAATACTCCATAATTTTAAACAACGCAATCTATTCAGCCGTACAAAATGATTTAAATTCAATCCGCAGAGTTTCCCTTCACCCAACAATAGATGGCGCTGTACAATAGAACCTCAAAATTTATTGCATTCACTTACAAATGAAATTCCTTTATTGAAGTAAATTACCTAAATTATTGCCTACCCTCTATATGTAGATAGTATAGCGTGAAGATATATCACTTACTGAAGTGAGGGGAGGTAGGTTACAGTAAATTGTGGCCTCGTGTAACTACCGAGAGCACTTTCATACAACGCGAGTTCATACACATAGATATCTTTCACAGATGCGAAATCTTGGAACAACTTCGGAACAAATATATATTTTTATAATACCCATACAAAGACGATGGGGTAGGTGAGAAAAAAAAAATTACATCATATGTAGAAGGTACTTATGACAAAGAATTTTTTCAACAACATATTTTACCACTTTCTCGGCGTGACTAATATGTATATCCATGGCAAAATACAGCTTTCTAGTACTAAGGATCTCTAAGCTAAACGGGGGACAGACGGACGGACAGACGACCCTAAAAACTCATCATAAAAAAACAAAATCGAGTCAGATTTTAATTACGTCTGGCGGCAGTCATATTGCTTTTATAAAAAACTCACCCAGCCAATGTTAGCCGTCAATACCCAAACATCTAAATCCCTTTAAGTTTTCAAGAAGTTATGGGAAAAAAAAACACACAATTCATTATTAACTTACGATGCAAAACAACACTTGTGTAATACCAAGTTCGCAAACAATAAGTAAAGCAGGAGAAAAAATCTTGGCAATAAAACCTCGCGGCCACTCTTTTCAAATTGCCAGTTTTACAATGTTTGAATGTTTATAAACATGATATGGGGGTAAGGTGTTGCCACTAATATACTATACAACATCTTATGAAACTCACAGGTTTATATGAACCATAAAACAAATCAATCCTTTTTTGGCGCAGTCGTAAGAAATACAAGTAAACGGTACATATTTCATATGACGTGAACAACTTCTCATAAACTACTACACCCATTTTGATGATATATGATCATTACTATCGATATTGGGCTAGTATTTAGTGCAGCGGAGCGAAGCGAAACGATGCTTACTGTCCAAAGATGATGAATAGCCGTTCTAGAAATAAATTCGCGTTAACGCAACGAGTTTCGACTCTAGGTTTTGTCCGTAGCGCAGGTAAAAAATTACAAAACCGCCAACATGTCGGTTCCTAATTCCCCCCCTCTCATCCGAATAACGTGGCTTAAGAAGTGGGTTTTTTTTTGTTCATACTTACAACGTTAAATGAACTTAATAATATTTTTAATGGAATTTGTACGAAAATTTGGTTACTTCTTATTTGATCAGCTGTTACTCGTAAACTTGTAAAGCCTGCTTAGTTGTGATAGTTTTCCTTTTAATTTCACTATATATACTACTACCGTGATTTTTTCATATACCTAACATCAACCATTTAGCTGGCTGGGGGGACACATGAATGTAACAAAAATTTGCACTTTAAAGTTTAATATTTTACAAATGGATCCCTAAATCTAAAAATCGTCTTTTCAACCCCTAAACATTTTTTAAAGAACTATCTAATGATACCCCACACGATGGAGTAGTTGGGAAAAAATATCGCACCCCCACTTTACATATAGAGGACGTACCCTCAAAAAAAAATTTTTACAAGATATTATTTAAGCTCTGAGCTAAGCTGCTGAGAGACGACATGGCGAAACTATAAGGGTTCCGTTTTGCCGTTTTGGCTACGGAACCCTAAAAAGTTAGGTACACATTTGGATGATGTTTAGTCATTTGTAACTAAAACCCCCCTAAAAATACGAAACACCTCCCTGAAAAATAATCCTGGGCACGCTCATGGCTCAGGGTAAGCAAATGTTACCACTTTCTTATGCCTAATAATAATATTTTTATTTTTCAAAGGTAGTATTCACAAAGGTAGTTACAAATTTACTTGAAGCTAATTGAATACAGTATACATAAATCCTTTGTGAGAGCTGATGTCTGAAGTAGGTTTCATACTAAGCCTGTGTTACAGATCACCAAGCTCCTTGCCACCTCGGAGTAGACTGTATATAGTGGTATATTATCATAATGTCTTACATTAAAGAATTTTATAAGCTACGGGTCTTAATCGCGTAAGTGTTACAACGGCCGTGGTCACGTGTAGACGGCCGTGGCAATACGGTCGAAACGTCGGGCAATAAACAAAGGTATTTAACCTTAAAATAAAATATTTACGCGATTAAGCCCGTAGCTTATAAAATTCTATAATGTGTACAAATTGCGAAAGTTTACGAACATATATCATGTCTTCGTTTAGTTGATGAACTACATTGAGAAATGTCAATTTTATTAGTTTTAAGGTAGGTATAAAATATTTTAGTATAGTGTAATATAGTATTATTATTGTGTGTGTATGTGTTGGTAAGTAAAATGTTCAGTAACATATATGGGTGGTATCAATATACTATCTACCGATAACTGTTCTTTTTTTTAAATTTGGGATCTCTAAATTACCAAATCACTGTGGGAATACTGAAGTTGCAACTCATAGTTCTTTTACAGATTCAGATATAGGTAACGTAAGAATCATTTACGCGATTCCTACTTGTTAAAATTCTGTGTTTCCATCAGAACCTTTCATCAGAAACTCTTCGATTCTTGACAGATGCCATCATTACATGTTGTATACTCTAGTACTCCGCATAACTCGCAGTTTAGGGATTTTTTCATCATGTATGCAAACTTATTTGATGAAATGTGCCCATTGAAGTGTAAGAAAACTTTAATTTGACTTATTTTCATTTTACTAACTATGAACCATAGTATCCGTAGCGGCTCAGATATTATGATACTGTGCCACACACTCCTTTTGTTTTAGATATATCTTCAAAGTGTGTTTTCCATTTGTCGTAGTTTAATGTTTTAAATTTTAATAGCACTTCGGTGTAATTAGGTAGAAGGTTAATTTCAGTACTTTGTGAGCAGTCCATTTTAACCACTCTTTGCGTTTCTTCTTTTTTTCCAACTAACTTTAGTAGCGAAACTAACTTTTATCCCATTGATATAGGTACCTTCAGAAAACATTTATAGAAAAATCTACCTATAAAAATGAGAAAAAAAGTCATTATTGCCACTAATTTTCACATCGAATTACCAGGCATTCATAACATTGCTAGAGTTCAAACAATGTCAAAGCTATTGGCATTTTTCAGTTCTAATTAAACACCGAATTTAATTAAAAATGTAATTATGCCACTTTCATAGGCACGATAAGAATTCTAAGATATTTGAGAAATATAATTGAAATTACAATTAAAATAGCTTTCATTAAGGTTTTTAGTAAAAGAAATGAATACTTAGTTTAAAGACGAGACAAGAATTTCCTAACAAAAGGTGTTACCATATCTCTACATATGTTATATCTTATACTAGCTGTCCCGCAACTTTGTCTGCGTAAATTTTCCCCGTTTTTGCAACATTTTTCATTGCTGCTCCTCTCCTATTGGTCGTAGCTTGATGTTATATAACCTTTATACTTCCTCGATAAATGGCCTATTCAACAGTAAAATTATTTTTCAATTCGGACCAATAGTTCCTGAGATTATCGCGTTCAAACAAACAAACTCTTCAGCTTTATAATATTAGTATAGATGTACGTTTAAACGAGCAATATTTATAATCTGAATCTCGGGAACGGCTCCAACGGTTTTCATCAAATTTAATACGTAGGGATTTCGGGGGCGATGAATCGAACTAGCTAGGTTTCATTTTTAGAAAACATTCATCCAGGTACAATTTTATTTATATTATTCTAGTTGCATGCCCCGGCTCCGCACGGGTGTAGTATTAAGCCATTTCTTTACTCATACGTGCATTTTTTTTTAATATTCTTTTACACAGACCTATATAAAAGAGAATGTTGTACCGAACACAACAAAAAATATCCAATTAGGTGAAGTAGTTCTAAAGTTATGCGCTTACTTATAAGTCAATAGTAAAATTAACCCCATTTATTTATTTCTTGTTATTCGTCTCACTACCAGGGTGATAAAAAATAGGGAAAACCGAAAAGAACTGTTGAAAAATATTCGTTAAAAAATATATATTTTTTTGTATTTATTTTTAGGTGGTACAAACTTCACAGAGTTGTGTCGTAAGCTATCAAGGCAAAAGTACTTATAAACTGTAAAATTTTAACAAACTGAATTTTTATTGTTTTTAAACTTTTGCGATTTTTATACATATTAGATATATTTCGGGAAATAATCGCGTGAATGATTTACGAACCTTTTATTTACCCGACGTTTCAGTCATCCCGTGACCACGATCGGTACAATTCGATCTAAATGTCGGGTAAATAAAAGGTTCGTACCTTTAAATAATTCACGCGATTAAGTCCCGAAATATATCTAAAATTAGTTTTGTACTTTTTGCATCTCAAATCAAATTTGACCACACCTTTCTGTTACACATTGTATGTGTGTAATATCAAGCTATGCAATTATAATTCCAACAAAACCAAAATATTCCATTTATCATAAATTATTCGGTATTCAACGCTTTGTCGTAAATGGGAGTGGCAGTTTGGAATATTTGGCCGTTTTACGCTTTTGTGTTGGAACAATGGGAGCCATTAATTAATAGATATTGCTATGATGAATGTACCAGGGGTACCGGGAACACAGGACATTCGAGGAGCTCTTTTGAAATTTACACGAGGTATATTTGAAACGTGTAGGGTTAGTATGATGTCCTGGTAGATGAGAAGCTTAAGTCAAGTAGCAGTGTTGCGGTAAGGAATTAGATGAGTGACCGAAACGCTAAAGAAGTAATTTTTAGCGAAATCTTTGGATTCCTGTTCATTATTGCGGCACGAAAAAATGTGACATGAGGACATGACTTACAAATAAATATTATAGTCATAATTCTAAAAAAAAAACATTGTTTATGTTACCTACTGTCAATGTCAAACACGATTGACATGACACATAACATAATTAGTTGAAAAATGGCGGCAAACTGACCTGACATTATTTTAAAAGCTCAAAGTTTAACAAGTATGACTTGTAAAAAATAAATTGACCGAACGAGACTTTATGCAACTAAAGTGTACAATAAACACTTGACATTAGCCGAAATACGGTTAATAAGGCTAGATTGCCATAAATTCAAGGCATAAGAAGATGAGTTTCGGTTATTTAATTTATAAAAATAACATAGGCAGACATTACACGCTCAATTCAGATCGTGATCTGATCAAGGTCGGATCGCAATAGAATTATACATCTTGATTCGGCAAGTTGTAACGTGTCGCGATCCGTCAACCCAACACGTTCCATAGTCAATCTGGATCAAGATCACTGCTCACATTCACGGGATCTCGATCTAGATAGAACGTATAATGGCTGCCATTTCTAAATATATTTCAGTATCACAAATATAAATCTCAAACAACAAACTCTTATACGATTTCATATAAATACGTACGTATATCAGCTAATAAGTAATTCAATTAGATTTTCAATTTATACTTTATAATGAACTGATAAGGTATAATCGTAAAATTAATAATTTAATTTGTGATAGCGTTGAAACAAACATAAAAAATACACTTACAACACTCCTTCAAACCAATAGTCATATACATACATGGAAACTGTACTGAGAAAGAGAAAGAAAACCTCAGTTGACTGTCTTCCCTACTCTATTTATAAGCCGCAGTAGCCTAATGGCTAAGGCATCGGATATATAATTTAAAATATTGCAATGTGAAATTTTGGTCCTACATTACTAGCAATCCTGTTACCCTTCTAGCTAAGCTCAATGGCTTGTGTTAGGAGTGGGTTCACGTCGTCGGTAGTGTAATGGGTAGGATTCGAACCCGACCTCACGATTGCGAGACCAATGCCTTAGCCATTAGGCTACCGCCGCAGCCGCCGTAGTAGGTATTGTTGGTGTCGGACGCGGTGGTTCATACCAGCGGGTCAATTCACGTATTTAAAGCGGGTTTTTTAATTTTTAATATATTTTTTTTATTTTTTTTGTCGACCATCATCATACCCCCCTTTTGTGTGAATTGAAAAGTTATATTTAGTAGATTATTTAGTTAGTATATTCCCGCGGTAGTGGGAACACACATCACGACACACCTAATTTAAAATTTCTTATTACTTATAGTTTCGCCATGTCCGTCCCATAGATTAGTATGTGTATCTGGTCCGTCTGTCCGTCCGTCCGCAGCTTAGCTCAGATACTGTTAGTGTTAGAAAGCTGTAATTTTGCAAGTGAAAGAATAAAATCTAAAAAAAAATTTAATCCCTTATTTCATTACTAAGCGAGGTGTATCGATACAAATTTCACCATCATTCAAAAGAATTGCATACAGAATCTGCAAAGTCCCTGTCAAATGCATTTATCAATTTAATCTTGCTAACATTTTGCATGTATTTTTGTGCTAAAAATTCATTCGAAAATTATATACTTAGGTCTTACGTTACGTCAATATGCTTAGTATTTCATAGTCATAGCATATTTGCACGTTGCACTAAGAGCAATAAGCTGCTATTTTAATTTAACACAGTAAATTAGTGAAATACTTAACAAGTTTGCTTCGCCCGGCATCGAACACTGTACCTCGTAAACGGCATTATTTACGAGCTACCCTCTACTGGGAGTTGGCACTCTGCCAGCCTCTTATTGTGAAATATGGCATCTCAAAAATACGGCTGCTATGCCGCTTTTGGGAAGTAGGCTTTGCGTGATGTAAATATTGATACAGCATGAAACATATTATTGCTGTAAGAGTAGCTTGGAGTATATATTTTTTTTTTACCCAACTGCACGACGCAAAGGAGTTTATGGCATTATATAGACCACTAGCTGTCCCGCGTAACTTCCCGGTCATGCAACATTTCTCATTGCTGCTCCACTTCTATTGGTCGTAGCGTGATGTTATTTAGCCTATAGACTTCCTCGATAAATGGGCTATCCAACAGTGAAAGAATTTTTCAATTCGAATCAGTAGTTCCTGAGATTACAGCGTTCAAACAAACAAAAAAAAAACTCTTCAGCTTTATAATATTAGTATAGAGTATAGATTAGTATAGATTGACGTATAGACCTAGATCATGCCATCCCTTTCAATTAAAAAGTAAATATTGACTGCAAAGCGTGAAAGAGAGAAAAACTCTAGCGGCCTTTGACAGGTATTGTCCACAAAGTAGCGTTGTCTCTTTCTAGAGAGTGTTCAATTTTGTGAGGTTATGGCGTAGACCTGTGCACTACGTCAATGAAATAGACCTATCGCGTGGTTCGATTTTCATAAGTCATACGTCAATCGATTCGTATTAATCTTGCGAGTGTTACTAATGACATTACAGTAATCTCAAAAAATGACATTGACAGCTAATGTTAACATAGCTTTGTGTTAATTATTTGTTTTAAAAATGAATTCGTGATCTAAGAACATTATAAACCTTATAAGAATCATCCATAGTTACCAAAGTTTCATCCAAAATGTTATCCGAGTGAACCTCACAGTACTTCAATAGTTAGTGCAACAGTGTAAAGTCGGTGATAAAAACTTTATATGAACAAAATACACAAACTTGGTGATGAATAGTGAGTAACAATTATATACTTGTGCACAATACATGGTCAATGAAATCATAACATGAATAATAAGACCTTCTGATACAATTTTAGTAAAATAAATTCAGTTACGAATTAAATTACCAAATGTAAACAAAGGAACTAAAAGTGGCAACTGACAGATAACCAATCAGAATCGCACATAAGTTTTGATAGCATGCACTTCGTTCAAAAACCGAAAACTACTATTTTGAACACCAGTCTTTTCAGCCGATTAAAGCATATGATATATTAAAGTAAATAAATTACCCCGAAAAATATTATCTGACCGTGTGTGTGTAAAATACTGACAATATTGCAGAAAATTATTATATTATTTTGTAATTACATCTGGTACACCATGGCCGACTGTGAATATGTTAATACGCAAACAAGAAGAAACTTGAAATTTAATGAGAGTGAGTTGGAGATGGACATCTCATATCAGAGTTTGCCAAGTAGTTGTGATAAACAGGATTATACAGAACTAAAAGAAAAAGTTGAAAAATTAAGCTCAGAATTACAAAGTGCACATTCAGAAATTGAAAGCTTGCTATTAGAAAACCATAGCTTAAAGACAGAAGTAATTGAACAACAGAAAAAAATTAAATTATACAAATCGGTAGGCCTAGCTGAAATCCAAACTTCTAAAAGTACTACTACCCCATTGAAATTTTATTCACCACAATATTGTAGAAGTCTTAAAAGCACCATTACTCTCTCAGGACAAAAAATAATAACATCTCCTCTAACGCGCAAGAAAAAAGGCCACAGCAACTTAAGTACAGGGTTTGATTCGGGCCATGTATTACAAGTATCGAATGGTCCCTCTTTGGGTTCCCTGAACACAACTACAGAGCTTCGCACTCCAATCAGTGCCAAACCTACAACAAATAAGATCAAGAGCAGGACACCTACTAGTACGACAGACGAGGTGCAGAAGAAGTTAACTATACCTATTCAATCAGCCCACTCTCAGGAAAGTTTATTGGATAAGTTATCCTTAAAAAAAACCGCAGACCTTGATAACCTTCAGAAAGCAGACGAAAAGAATAAAGTTAGTAATCAGCCGCAAATACTATCCGAAACGAACGTAACATCAGCAGAGAAGACAGCAGAAAATACAAGGATGGAAGAGAGAAAGGCCAATCACGATCGTCATAGCATACCAGGCAGGCGACGAGTTATGATTTTGGCAGACGAAAATGGTCGTAAAATTGGTGGAATACTTCAACGGCTCCTGGGTAATGAATTTAACGTGTTCTCGGTTATCAAACCTTACGCATCTTCCAAACAAATACTGGAAGGGTGCATTAAAAGCAGTGAGGACTTTACCAAACAAGATTTCATTATTTTTCTAACAGGTTCAAATGACACAAACCCACTGGAAATGCAATCGCTACTCTATTACACTATTAGTAAACTCACTAACACCAATTTGTTTATAGGCACGATTTATAGAAATGACCACTTAAACGTGAAAAGTGTTAACAATCTGTTGCGTTTTGTAAGCTCCCATTTTAAAAATTCCAAAATTCTTGACCTAGACCGCCACAGTTATAAAAACATGTATAGATATGATAAACTGTTTGTAAGTAGATTTTTGTTAAAAGATATACTACACACGTCGTATATGAATCGTCGCTTGGATTATTATATTAACAATGAAAATAAACAATTTGTAAATGAAAACATTACCTATAGGACAGCATCCACACAAACTACCTGCGCAGATACGGACCTAGGGGAGAAACAGGATGACACATTTTTTCGTAATTAAGGATAGTAGTCAAACACGCAGTGTCGGCCGGACTCACTGCCTGAACTTCTTCTACCAAAACTTGTGTGGAATAGCAAATAAAAAAAATGAGTTAAATATTTATTTAAGTGACATAAATGGAGACATTAATGTCAATTACATATGTATCTGCGAGCATTTCCTCAATAAACAAAGTAGTTCGGTCTTTCATTTCGAAAACTATAATATAGCATCGTGCAATACTAGGACTAATAAACGAAGAGGGGGCTCTTTAATTTTATCACGTTTAAACGATACTTACGAAGAACTAAATATTTGTAAAAAAATGTATAAACAAGACTGCTTTGAAATTTGTGGCGTCAGGGATACTAATTTCAACCTGAATATCTGCTGTCTGTATAGAATCCCAGAAGATAGAAATTTCAATGAATTTATGACTAAACTAGAAAATTTACTAGAACACTTTTTCAACAAGAGTTGTATCATACTTGGTGATTTTAACGTCAATATTATGAAACATAGTAAATATCAACGTGATTTTTTGGCACTACTGAAATGTTTTAACTTTCGTATTTTAATAGAGTCTACAACCTTCTCACGCAATGGAATCGAGTCATGCATTGATAATATCCTAACTAACCTACCAGAGAAAAATATAAGCCACATAAGTGTAGACCAAAACGATCTTGGAGATGGTCATGCAGGCATTTTTTGTAACCTGAATCTCAAAACTATGAATACCAAATCGGAAACGCAATCTTACACGGCAATGCGTAGAATACTCTCTCAAAAAAATAAAATCCTTTTTAGGCAAAACCTGTTGAATAGCAATTTAATGGGATGTTACATTAATGGTTTCCTTATTGCATTCCAAAGAATATTCACTTCATCCATTACAAAGAAAAGGATTGAGATTAAAGGTGTCAAGAACAAAAACAACTGGATCTCTAAGAGCATTAAAACCTCAAGCAAGATGAAAAGATTCCTAAACACTATAAACAAAAGTGACAGTCATGATTCAATAATCTATTACCGGAATTCTTATATAAAAGTGTATAAGAAAGTCATAGCACAAGCGAAAAAAAAAGCCGTTAAGAGAGCAATAGATAAAGCAAAAAATAGAACCAAACAGATCTGGAACATAGTTAATAAACATAGAAATAAAGGAGATACGAATGCTAATGAAAACTATAAATTTAAAATTAATGATACTATTGTGACCGATACCCAAATTATAGCTGACATTTTCGCAATTCAATTTAATTATAGTACAAATGACATAAACCCCAATACGAATAATACCCTTGCAATGAAATTCTTAGCTGATCACTCGAATAGAATAGACACTAATATGGAGATGAGACATACGAACAGTGGTGAGATTAAATACATAATTAGAAGAATGGAAACGAAAAAGTCTTGTGGTTATGACGGTATACCTATCACGCTAATAAAGGACAATATAGATATCCTAGCCAGTCCATTAGCAACATTTTTCAATAATTGCATTGATGACGGAATATTTCCAGACCAACTAAAGATCGCTAGGGTTATCCCCGTCTTCAAGAAGGGTAAAAAGACTGATCCTAAAAATTATAGGCCGATCTCCCTACTGCCTGTTGTCTCTAAAATATTCGAGAAACTTTTGAAGGATAGATTAGTCTCACATTTAAACTCGAATAATATCCTAAACGAGCGCCAGTTTGGCTACCAAATAGGAGTAGGTACTATAGATGCCGTTGATATATTAATCAATGATGTATTGGGTGACCTGAACAGAAAAATGAAGGTTGCTGGCATATTTTTGGACCTTTCAGCTGCATTCGACACTATAGACCATGATATCCTTTTAGCTAAACTAGAATTTTACGGTGTCAGAAATCATGCCTTAAAACTGCTAAAATCTTACCTCAGTAATAGAAAGCAGTTTGTTGAAATTAAAAATATTGTAAATGATCAGGAAGTAGTAACTAAATCGAGACTAACTAAAACAACGCGTGGGGTTCCACAGGGTTCAATTCTTGGCCCAATCTTCTTCATAATTTTTCTGAATGACATAGTAAATTTTATTTCTAATTCAATATCTGACATTAAATTAATTATCTATGCAGACGACACCAATGCAATAATACCAGCCTCCTGCAAGGCAGAGCTTGATTCTAGAATAAATATTGCACTTCTGGCCTTTAATGAATGGTTTGATGCTAATAACTTAAAATTAAACATTAATAAAACCAACGCAATATTGTTCCGAACTACGGCAAGTAAGACTGATACCATTAACATTATAAGTAATGGGGTGAAAGTGGAATCCAAAGATAGTGTTAAGTTTCTGGGGATTAACATTGACCAATTCTTGAACTGGAAATCCGAGTTAGACGCTATCGAAAACGCGATAAGCTCAGCTTGCTATGCCTTAAGGAGTTTAAGAGATGAGGTGGATTTGGAACAACTTAAAATGGTGTATTATGCTCTAGTGGAATCCAAATTGAGGTATAGCGTTCAGTTCTGGGGAAACAGCTATGATTATAATATAAATAGAGCCTTCACCATTCAAAAACGCGCTATTCGCACTATGGTACGGATACCTCCTTGGGAATCGTGTCGTGACCATTTCAGGAAACTCGACATTCTAACACTTCCTAGTCTCTACATTTTAGTTGTTGTGATGGATGTTGTTCGACATCCCTACAGGTACGAGACCATGGAACAAAGAAGCATAAGACTAGAGACCAGAAGGAAAGACCTGGAAGCCCCACTTCGTCCGAGGCTAAATATTTCGATGCATGGCTGCCGGTATCAGGCGGTTAGGTTGTATAACTTGTTACCTACGGACATGAAAATTATTGATAGTCCGAATATATTCAAAACACGGTTGAAAAAGCTATTGTTGGAAGGGTGTTTCTATTCTGTAGATGAATTGAAATTTTAATAGCATATATTATGTATTTTAGATAAATGATTCGTTATTTTCTTTTCTTATTTGTGTATTAATTAATAAATTATTGTTAGATTTTGAGTTATGTACCTATTTCAAACACGATTGTAAAATTGTTGATGAATAAATAAATGAAATGAAAAATAAAATCAAAATTCAAAATGGCGACAGGCAGACGCCATATTGTGATAGAGAGAAAAAATAAAGTCTACAAACGATATCATGTGAGGTATCATCGTGTAGGTATTTTAAAATCATGATGAGGTTTCTTAAATCATTTTTCACTTAAAATTACCGTTTAGGGTATAAAGCGATTTAATGTTAGTTACCAACCGTTTTTGTAACTAACTTTAGTTATGTTAAGTTAATTACGTCGTAAAACTAGGCACTAAAAAGCTTAATGCTTTTTTAAATAAATAAATTTTAAAAACCAATAAACACGCCTGCTTATTAAAAGTTGAAAACAAGATAACTATGAATGATGCAGTCGGAGGCATTAGATGAATCCCAGTGAACGTACTAAATTACTTACATTTTTTTCATATCAAATGTACAAGCCAGGTCTGTCACTGTGCTAAATTTCATTCAGATCCAGATAGCCATTTTGGCGTAATTGGAAAACCTTGGAAATATCTTAGGGACGCCATAGATGACGTCATTATTTCGAGATCTCGGGAGTGGAGGCGGAGTAAAAAGTAGACATGAATTACCATAAAAATACTCAAATATCACAAAAAGTTTTTATTGGAACGAAGTTCCTTACCACGCGTTGTGAAAGGGGGCTAGACGGAAAAAAATGTCAAGAAAGAAAAGTAGTAACGACACTTTTTGACACACACAAGCCGTGCGGTGTGCGCGTAAGATATGAACATCTAATTTGACGAAGAAGTCACCTGTCGATTTGGTCTAGAGGCATAAATTCGGTACACAGTATTAGTGACAATTGTGTAGTTGTGGGTTCGAGCCTTTGGTATACAATCGTCTTTTTGTAAGTTATTTTCGTTTCGTCTTTCTATTTCGCATTGAACAGTGTGTGCGAAGATTATAAAAAAAAAACTACGTTCCATCCGGGTGTCCCTTGACACCTCTCAATTTTTTTTTCTTTTCATTTTTGAGTTGATTGCAGTCTAAGCTAATTTGCCAGTCAATTTCTGTGTATTTAATGTATTTTTAAAGGTTAAATGAGAAGATGTGAAAATGGTGATATATAATTCAGTTTGACGTCATTTTCACAAGTAGGGTTTCTACTTTTTTTTTTCTTTCCGTCGATATTACTCAGTAAGCAATAAGGATTATGACTCGTACATTCTGTGCATTCGCCAGTTTCAAGTTCATTTTCTTTTAGTTTCAAGTAGGTATATATTTATTAAATTTTTCTTTTTTTAATCACAAAGTACCGATTCTCGATTCCAAGTTTATTTTCTTGTTAGTTTTTTTCTTTGAATCACAATGTCTCGTTCTTATCTAGTTGTCACGTATTTTAAATATATTTAGCACTCTTAGAGTATATTTGTTCTGTGATTCTACGCGTTAAACGCGGAGTTGGAGTTTGCCGCCATTTTTATTTGTTCCACTTAAATTTGTTCCTGTAAACTACTTTAACGTTACAGTTCAAACCTCTTTTCATTAATCTTCTTGGCTTTATTATGTCCTGGTACTTTAAAATCTTTTTCTTCAACCGAGCGCATCCATTGACATCGTCGACCCATCGGATCACTTTCTTTACGAAGGTGTTCCCAAATACCGTTTCCGTGAGCGGTATCGATGTCAGCAGATATTCCTCGAGCAAAGTACGTAGTTACTGGTTTTATATATGTACTACCAGAGACAAAAAATACAGTTTGCTAATTAAAACTAAATGATATTATTACTAGATCGATCACAGACTGTCTACATGCGGGCGACAAGTCGCATCTGCTACATGATTAACGACTAGTCGACAGGCGTTATTGACACATAGGTATTTGTAAATTTGAAGCCTATGTAGCACCTTGTCATATTATATATATTATTATTGTTATTTTTACGACTGGCCTGTTGTGGCTACTAAGCCGGAGGTTGTGGATTCGATTCCAACCCGGGATAATGCGATGAACACTATTGTTCTGTGTCTGGGTGTAATTTATCTGAATATAATGGGTTTGTATTTAAAAATATAAAAGTATGTTTATCAATACATTAGTTGCCATATTAGTTCTTCCTAGTTTAAGATCAAATTATGAGTTGCCCAAGATTTTTATATTTCATGTGCTTATTTGTTGACGTGTCAGTATCAGGTATAAGATCCCACGACCTTCCCGACATCTTAAACACTAGGCTACTGCCGTTTGTTTCCTACGTTATGAAGTTTAAAAAAAAAAATACCTAGCAATGTGGGATTGTTGATCCTACATTATTAGCATCCTGTTAACCTCTCCAGGTAAGCTCAATGACTTGTGTTAGAATTGGCTCCCCGTCAGTAGTTTATTGTGTAAGATTCAAACCCGCGACCTCATGATTGCGAGTCTGATGCCTTAGGTATTAAGCTACCACCGTTTTGTTAATTAGTAGAATGTGACAATAGAAATACTAATACCGTTACAACCTCAGTAATATATTTCTAAAGTTATTAGGTACTAGGGCTACATAAGCTTATGAAGATTGTTCTTGTATAAATAGGAAACAAGCACAAGTAACTCAGTAATATTGTATTACTCATTGTCATGTCAAAAGTTTACATCTTCTCAATAATAGATGGCGCTGTTATGTTAATAGAAACAGTTTTACTACTAATTATAATGTACAGTAATGTGAAAACATGTCAAATAACGGAAAACTAAATGTTTTGATGGAAATCGTGTCAATGTTTTAAACTGAAAAGTAACCATCCAGGGTATATTATCATCTTATTATGTCAAAACCTATAATATGTTGTATATTTATTTGTCTTCCAACTTGTAACTTTGGTAGGACTCTCGGTGCAGAAAAAGAAGGCTGGAAGAAGATGCAGAAGGCTTTTACTCAAACGGGGTTATTATTAACAAAAATAATAATACCAGAAATAATGAATATAGGCTATACCTAAATATTATATCGAATGTATTCCAAACAATTTAGCTAAATATAATCTAGGTATATTTCTTATCGATGGTCCGTCCGCCCCACCTGCTTTATTTTGACTAATGACTGCTGTCTACAGCCCAACCAGACGACGCGTGCCGTACATATATCGAGTGTTTATTTAAACTAAGCTTCATCATAAATGGAATAGTATAACAACATCCAAATGAAGTATTTTTTTATAATTAAGGTGACAAAACCAGCTTGATGGTACCAGGGCCGCATAAACTCAGGAAGATATTTCATTGTTTTAAGTAAGTGCACAGTCCCCATACACATACTTCTAGGAAATACCAACCTCTTTAGATAAATCTTCTTTATTATTATGTTGGTACTTCAGACGATTTTTGCACCACTTAGTATTAAGTAATAAGTAACTTGAAATTGGAAGATGCCCAGAACATGCGACCCATGGTCCTCCTGGAGCAAATGAACGAATGAGGACAGAAGAAAAAAAAAAAAAAAAGTTATGTATACAAGGTGTACTGGGCACTGACGTCTGTAGTTATGCCTACTATGCAGCTCAGTGGCATTGGGTATTATTCGTACTAATTCAAGTCGTAACTCAAAAACTAGCAACACTAAAGGAAGCTATCACAGACAAATTACATGACATCTACTTTCATCTTTTAAAAATATATTTAAAAAGTTATATTAAAAAGTAAAGTAGAGCATAGACATTTAATTATTACAAGACCGCGAGTTCTATCTATAGAATTGACGTAAACACTCCTATATAATTCATGTCGTGATTAAAATCAAAACTTCATCTCAGCCAAAATAAATTCCAGAATTAAATCTATCAAATTTAATTCAAAATGGCGTCTCTGTCACATCGTGCGAACTAAGTAATGGATTATTAGTTAAAACACCCATTTGTAAATGTGACATTGCAAATAGAATAAATGCAATACAGTGTGTGAGTAGGTACACCTCTATACTACTAGTACGCCAGACTGACTTCCGCCGGCAACAGCAAGACTTCCATTTTAATTTGACATTTGGATGATCATTTGACAAAATGTGACATATGGAAGTCTATTCTCAACCGACTTCAAAAAGAAGGTTCCCAATTCAACTGTTTGTACACCGATTACGCAAAGACGGCTGGACCGATTTGAAAAAAAAATTGTGTTTGAAAGGGTATACTTCCAAGTTGGTCCTATATTCACCAGATCACGTTTTGATGATGAGATCATTGAAAAATCGAGAGAACTCTTTAAATATTAAAGGTACACCTTCAGTGATTTAGGTATATTTCATAGTGATTCGAGCATTTACTCTGAAAAAGCATCAATTAGTGAAGTGGAACTGACGATGAAGACCACAAATGACGAGCGGGCGTATTCAATATTTCACAGTTTGCGATTCAGTTACTTTAATATTTATTTATTTATTTATTTGTCCAAGAACAATTTTTACATTGTGTGTGAACAATTGAACATTATAACTAGACATTTAAAAACATCAAATCAATTGTTAAATTAAAAAAAGTAATAAACATCAAATTAAAAACCTAAAAATAAAACATTCAAGTAATAAATTAAAAAAATATGGTATTGAGTAGCACATTAGTCTTGTCATACTACTATTACACAATGTAATAGAGCTGATAGAGAACTCCTCAAGAATTAACGGCCCTGCATCGGGGCAAGCAATATTTTGTAAAGGGATTTGAGCAGTTGACATAAGCCTATTGTAACTTACGTGAATTACAAACCAATCCACTAAAAAGTACACTAAAAGTTGGTGTCGAATAAAACATAAAGACATATTTCTTGGCACCGACTTCAAAATGTTTAATTTGTTTTGGTTATTATAGCTAGGCATATCAATAATAATAATCCCACTATCACACTTAATATTATAAAGGCGAAAGTTTGTGAGAATGTGAGTGTGTATGTTTGTTACTTCTTCACGTCCTAACGGCTGGAGCGATTTTAATAAAGTTTGGTATGGAGTTAACTGACACCCTGGATTAACACATAGGCTAATAAATCGCGGGTAACACTGCGGGGCACAGCTAGTAATATATAATAATATCTTGGGACAACTCACACAACGCTATCTGATTCCAAACTAAGCAGAGCTTGTACTATGTCAACCAGACAACTGATTAACATACTTATATATTTCTAAATACATACATATTATAGATAAATAACACCCAGACACAGAATAAACCATCGTGCTCATCACACAAAGTTTTATCCTGGGTGGGGATCGAACCCACGACCTCTTGCGTAACAGTCGGACACACATCCACCGCGCCACAGAGGCTGTCATAATTATTTTTTGCTTTTTAGTTGCCTTGCATTATTATATTTTTTAAAACGGTAATATTTTTTTTATATTTTTTTTTGTATCACTAGGATAACAACAACGGCCATTTGTCGTAATCATAAGTGTTAAAAAGAGGAGTTGTAAAAATGGCGGCAAACTGACATGTCGCTATTTTTACAGCTCCGCGTTTAACGTGTAAACAAGTGTAAAATATACTTCTAAAGACGTGATAACTGGACAAGAACTAGACTTTGTGATTCAAAGAAGAAAACTGGAAACTGGCGTATGCACAGACTGTGCGAGCCATTATCACTACCGAATAATTTCTGAGGGAAGAGAAAAAAAAAAGTCTTAAAAAAGTTCACAAGACGGGAATTCTATTCGACATTTGAAATTGCTGTCACTTTGTGCGGGGTATTCTGGTAACTACCCGGCACAAAGTGACATTGCACAAAGTGACAGCCGTCCAGCTTACTAGTACCATGCTAGTACTATAGAGGTCACTGGACTGAAAGGATTTTAATGTTTAGATGGTAGATATATAGTATTCTAACGAAGAATATAAAATACTTATTTTAGTAATACCCTTCTAATGCATATTACATATTATGTAATAAATCAACAGTTCAACTCAAAGTCTTAACATTCTTCTACATCTTTGCTGGTAAATACAGTTATTTATATTATTAATAGGTCTGTACCGAATTTCTGTGAATTTATTTTGAATCATTCCGCGTACGTGTGGTATTAGGCAATTAATGTAGCTGCGTGTACTTTAGTTTATTTGTAGGTCCAGGCTAGGGTTGTCCACAGTTATGAAATACTAGTTTTTCCCGTTATTTTCGTTTTATGCTTTAATTTTCCCCGTTTTTGCAACATTTTTCATTGCTGCTCCGCTCTTATTAGTCGTAGTGTGATGTTATATAGCCTATAGCCTTCCTCGATAAATGGGCTACCAAACAGTAAAATAATTTTTCAATTCGGACCCGTAGTTCCTGAGATTGTCGCGTTCAAAATAACAAACAAACAAACTCCTTCCGCTTTTTAATATTAGTATAGATTAGTATATATGATAATGTGTGAATATTTAAACAAACAAGTGGTCCCTGACTCATTTAAACAAACAAACAAATCATTTTAAAATACCGCCCATCACAGAAAAACTCTCAGAGCCACATCATGAGACGCGAAGACGACCATGTGGTGAGAAAAACCTTGGCCTCCCCAACACAAAAAGAAGAGTTGGACGTCCTCCAGCTATTTGGTGGTTCACGGTGTATAAGGACTTTTAGAAAGCTTAACTAACAACACAAACAACCCAGGACAGAAGGTCCTGGCGCATGAGGACGAGGAGAGCCGACCCCAAATAATGGAATAAAAGCAAAGGCAAAGAAGAAGAAAAAGAAGAAGAAGAAGCGGTCTCTGACCATTGACGTAGAGACCAGGACTACGCCATAACCTCACAAAATTCACCACTCTCCAGAAAGAGACAACGCTACTTTGTGGACAATACCTGTCAAAGGCCGCACGAGATTTTTCTCTTTTTCACGCTTTGCAGTCAATTTTTCTTTTTACTTGAAAGGGATGGTGCAGTCCTGGTCTCTACGTCAATGGTGGCGACCTCGCAGATCAAGATATCTGCGAGGCCTAAAACCACTGTCGATGCATAGATGGGTGACCGTTTTCGAACATTGTCACACCCCTCCGATTTACGCCGTTTAGTCGTTGCCTGCGTCTAATATCTCTTCGGTCGAGTAGGATTTTCGTCCCATCAGACTATTACAATAGAGAGTGCACTTGTGTTTGCGCATACACTTGTGCACTATAATATCTCCTGCGTTGTTGGCTGGTCTCGAATGAGATTGGCCGCCGTAACCGAAATCGGTTAGGAGACCGTTATCAATACAAATAAATTATTTAGCGATTAAAATCTTAGTCAAAATGTAATCCCTACTAATATATAAATGTGAATGTAAGTTTGTTTGTTACGCTTTCGCGTGAAAACTACTCAACCGATCATCATCGAACTTTGTACACATATTCTTGGAGGTATTAGAAGTAACATAGGATTATAAAAAAAGAGGAAGATTTACGCCGACGAAGTTGCGCGGGACATCTAGTAATATAATAATTAAAATAAGCAAATGAATTTTTAACATTATTAATAAATTATTTCGGTAGGTTTGGCTATCAAATATTTAGGTATAAGAAACTGCTAGAGCACAGGTTTTTATTAAATTCTGTCCTCGTAATTTCTGGATTTTTTAATAATCTTGTAATATCGTCCTAATGTGCTTTAAAAAGGACGGATCTAATAATGTACTTCAGACCGTGAAAGAAATAATAAGCTTATTCTATACAATTATTCTTTACTAATTTATGCTCGCGGTTCCGCCCGCGTCACAAAGACACGTTATTGCTCAGGTCCTAAGGAAAGTAGCGTTATGATAACTTAATCCGGACATAGGAGATTATGCTATCAAAATTAGAATAGCAACTGTTTAGTAGTTTTTGGCGCCAACCCCGAACAAACAAACAGACACGAAAAAAGTACCAAATCATTGTGGTTTTGGTATCAGAAAATCCTTAGTCGATCTAGGGTAGTTTTCTTCAATGTACAGACACAGCTAATTTACATTTAAATAATAGTAATTGATAAACAAATAAATAAAATTGAAGTGTCTGTTTGTTACGTCAAAATAACAGTTTTTTACTGAATGCTTACATACAAAAACACAATTTTATATTTTTTGTCTTTACTCTTCCCCTCCCAGACTCATGAATTTGATGATGACTGGAAACACCCACCCAATAGCATAAGAATTGCCAATGCCGTTTAAGTAAATATCAAGGGACAACTTGCACTCAGGCATGATCTCAAACTAGGCAGAGCCTATACTATGGCAACCAGATAATTGAAGTGATACCTAATCATAACCCAGACACACCATAAATAATCGTGCTTATCATGCAAAGATTTATCTTGGATGTGAATAGAACCTACGACCTCAGGCTAAGCAGTCAGGCTCACTAACCACTAGACCAATAGGCTAGCCGAAACGTAAGCAATTACTCAGAAATCAGACGACGCCTTCCTATTTCACATTATAATTAATAGTACGGGTTACCTAGATCAAATTTTAAAATGATACATATCAAACTGGAATTGCCATGGTAGCTTCGTTTTGACGAGACGCCCAACTTTATGTAGACGACAACTTTAATTAAAATTTGTTCTAGGGAACCCGTACTATAAGTAATATTAAGACTAATCTAAAGTTGTGGCAACCCTAACGTAAATGATTGCTGTATATAAATCAGGGCAGAATTTCGTGATCGTCGCAGGCGCATCTATGTACCGAACAGAGTACGAGCCGATCCTCATACCATGCCTGAAATTATAAGTAGTGCCATCTGCAAACTGCTGACTGCCTCTGTGGCGCGGTGGGAGTATGTCCGACTGCTACGCAAGAGGCCGTGGGTTCGATTCCCTCACGGGACACCACTTTGTGTGATCTTTGTGTCCCTGACTTGTATGTTGGTAAAGTCCCCCGCGACACAGGGCTTGTACCCAAATGCGGAAGTAGTCTTTAAAAAACAAAATATTTCAACCGCATTGTTGAATCTATACTCTGTGCGTTACGGCTTTAAAAATAATATAAACAAAGTAAAAGAAATCGTATAATGTGTAATTGACAGGTGTCTTATTTAAGGGTTGGTATGTGCTCATGATACAGAGTGCACATACCTAATTTTATCACGATAAGGAGTACCCTAAAATGTTATTTTTTAATTTGTTTATTAATGAATGAAAAAGTTATCAATTAAAAAAGTATGACAGTAGTGAAAGTAGTTCTATGCCATAATAATTCAATCGAATTTTGCACCAGAGGAGGTAAAATATATATGCCATATGCATTTTTCTACAGAAATTTTACAAAAAGAGTATGCTATAACTATGTCTAGCATTTAAACTCAGTCCGCTTGTGACCACGGCCGGTGCAACCTGGTCGAAACGTCAAGCAATTTTAAGGTAAACAATGCGCGTTAATTCCCGTATAATAAATAGTTATAACTATGTCTAGGTAGGCAATCGTGAGGTCGCGGGTTCGAATCCTACCCATTATACTACTGACATAAATCTCACTCCTAAAACAAGCCTTTGAGCTTAGCTGGCCCCTCCAGCTAAGCTCAAAGGCTTGTTTTAATTAATAATAACAAGATTGCTAGTAATGTGGGACTCAATCCCATATATCAAAAATTAAAAAAAAAATGCAATCGGCTATGGTACCATGGCAGGTGTTATACTGACAACATACACTATCTGCTGCTGAAATGTGACCAACTCTTTCTGTTACACATTTTACAGCCTCTTCTCCTTGAAAAATACATTGTAACGAAAGTATTCACAACTAGCACTACGTAACTATCTCAACTATATTTTTGCGAAAGAAAGTAGATACTTTTACACTCTGAAATTATACCTCCATAAGAAAACTTTGAGAATATATAATTAATTAAAATCTGTGATGTTAAAAGTAGGTACTGCAATCAATCGACTGTACAAAGCCTAAAATACCGACACTCAAAACAGTTTTTGAAGGAATACACTAACTAGTTAAAAGTGCATTTATTCCGTAGAGCGACTATCGATATGTTTTAATCGGTTGCGACTACAGTATCGCCACCTATCATGTTTTAACAACCAATTGTTATGCTGTCATCAACCGTATGACAGCAGTTTGTTGACAATACTTCTAAGCCTAAAAAGAACAGGCTGACAAAAGCTTTTAAAATTGATCATCGTGGCTGGGAGTCAATAATGTTGCGACGAGGACTGATTCCAAATACTCGACGACAAAAGACTCCAGAGATTGGGGTTCGATTCCTACACGAGACACCATTTTTTGTTATCCACAAATTATTTTTCCAAGTCTAGGCGTATTTTGTGTCCATTTAATAATAATAACTTGGGACAACTCACACAACGCTATCTGATCACAAACTAAGCAGAGCTTGTACTAAGGAAACCAGACAACTGATAAACATACTTATATATTTCTAAATACATACATATTATAGATAAATAATACCCAGACACAGAATGAATCATCGTGCTCATCACACAAAGTTTTATCCTGGGTGGGGATCGAAACCACGACCTCTTGCGTAGCAGTCGGACACACACCCACCGCGCCGCAGAGGCAGTCAATTTGTAAAGTCCTCCGCAACAAAAACATACGTTAAACTCATTACTCCTCACCTTTTGTGTCCAAGGTTAAAAAAATGACAAAAATCGTAATCAAACTCACAGAATTTTGTAAACAAAACATACTAGCTAAAAAAAACCTCAGTAAGAACACTTCTAAGAATCTCTACATAGAGACTATAGATTCATAGTTCGTCTGGCTATATTGATACTCAAGGAAAGCGGCTCTTTGTTCGGAGCACTCTCGATAAGTACTCGCTCTATCGCTCTACCGTTGTGTAGAGTTGCTACTTGCTAGTAGACCACTTCCGTTCTAGTAGAGCCTTAGCTATTGTAGGCTAAATCTTGAAGAAAAATGCGAGCTTTCTCTGTATAAAAATTTTGATGACACGAAACGGCTTAGTCGCATAATGTCTCTTTCGCAAAATGACACTTTCGCCGAATATCCCTTCTACAGAATGTCTTTCTCGTAAATTATCTCTTTTGCACAATGTCTCTTTTGCAAAATGTCTCTCTGTAACTTAAAATAAAATAACGTTGAAATAAAAATACCGTTCTAGTTATCAGTTATCAGAAGTGTTGTATTTTATTCTAAGTTACAGAGATACATTTTGGGAAAGAGGCATTTTATGAAAGGGACAATAATGTCATTTGTATAGTGGCTTCGCGGCTTCACCCGCTTTGGGTGATTTATATAACCATGCGCTATTCTGCTGTCTAACTATATTAGCACTGTAAAGTATCATCAAAATAGTAACAGACCAAAAAGCCCGACTGCTTAAAATATCTGCCATTTTATTTATTTTTAGTTTTGATGTACTTAACGTCACTCTCACAACTGGGACGAATCAAACGATACCTCACAAACTAAAATCCATTAAGCTTTTTAGGCTTTAGCGCGTGCCAAACAACCATACACTCGAAAAACATTACCCCTTCTTCCTGCGTCGTTGGATATAAATCTACAAACAATAATTAACCATTGTAACTATAATAAAATTAGTGTATTTTCAATCAATCAGTAGCTAGCCCTGCCTACCCTAACTAACAAGATCAGTCGTGACGTTACAAGCATATATTTGGTGTGTCGTGTCAGAGCTACATTTTATTTCCGTCGCTACATCCGTCTGGCGGCGCGCTTGATGGCAAACTTAGTGATGTAACACACGCGGATATTTAGCGGATATGTAAAGAATACTATCAGACCCGCGCAACTTCTTCTGTGTTAATTTTCCCAGTTTTTGGAATATTATTCATTGTTGCTCCGCTCCTTGATCGTAGCGTGATGTTATGTATATAGTCTTTCTCGATAAATTGGCTATCCAACACTTAAAGCATTTTTCAATTCGAACCCGTAGTTCCAGAGATTATAGCATTCAACCAAACAAACTCTTTAACTTTATAACATTAGTACCAATGGATTTTATCTTTTGGGTGTAAATGCATCTCTGTCTGATTCGAAAGCGGGGTGTAGATAGGCTATTACCGAACAATACACATGTTATAACTATATATGTATTTGAAAATTACGTTTTATTATATGTTGAATTTCACGAAAGGTTATGTCTTTCGTGCGTATCTTATATGTATGTATGTATGTAATATTTTTTATTTCATCATATATTCCAAACCACTGCCTGGACGGATTTATACAATCAAGATATCGTTAGATTCGTTTTGACAGCCCAAATGTTCTTGGATATGTGACGTTTGAAAAAAAAAACATGGCGGTTGCGAGACGTCAAAATAAAGAGGTTAGTTTACAAAAAAAAATGTTTCGAATACTGCAATATGCCTTATCGTAAGTATTAGGTACAAACTAGTATAACATGGTGATGATTGTATTACTAAAAAAGTTTGTGAGCAACCGTTCTTTTTTAAATTTTCAGTACTTGGCACACGCAATACACGACACCACTTTTTAGAAACACTTTTGGGTAAACCGGGCATCGCGCATTATACTAAAAAGGCTTTATATCATAATCTAGGCTATTAATGACATTTTTCTACTTTTCTTAGGGAAAGTAATCTCCCCAATTAGTTTAATATTGTCCCAGGATAAAACTTTGTGAGATGAGCACGTTGGTTTATTCTGTGTCTGGATGTTATTTATTTATAATATGTATGTATTTTTTTAAATATATAAATATGTTTATCAGTTGTCTGGTTTCCATAGTACAAGCTCTGTTTAGTTTGGGATCAGATAGCGTTGTGTGAGTTGACCCAAGATATTACTATTATTTATATTTATAAAAAAATATTAGATATAATTATTGCATTTCAGTAGTACAGTCTGGATCATTAAAGCCTTATAGAAGCCTTTTGTGTGAGAGTGTTTAATATGATTGGAGAGACCAAGTTATCTGATCTGGGTACTACATTGTTATGACTGGCATAACATTTCTTTTTGTTTAATATCAGTAGTAATACAGGCAATAAAGGATTATTTTCTGGCACTAACTTGTAGTTTTTTTTTTCTGATAGGTTTAGTAAGACGTTAGCTAAAACGTTTTTTCGCAACGAATTTACATCACTAGGCGATCCTTAGTACCTAATAGGAATAATATCAGAAATTGCCCTCTGTAACCGCGGACTGCGGTTACCTGCGCCAATTTCAAGAAAGATTAGACCACAAGGCAATACAGATTTAACATAATTTTTATGCAAAGTAAAGGTTGCCTTTTGTCATTTGAAGCGCTGGTGATTTTTCATACTCATCTATTTAAAAAAAACAATTGCTGTTCGATACAGACTAAACTCAAACAGCATGACCAATTATTATATTTTTTTTTAAGTGTAATTCGCCTCAAACTAGGATAGTTTAGAAAAAATAAAATCGCATAAAACCCAAAGGAAAAAAAAAAGGAATTGTCAATTCAAATTACATTCAATATTATGAGGTAAGAAGGTCACGGGTCAGCTAGCTTGGGCGTATGCTACAACATAGCTTCATGCTGAGTGTAAATCTCATTGTTACAGAAACAGCGTGCAAAAAAAATACATACAATAGTTTAATGTTCAGCACTGCAACTGTGGCAATTATGCGATTTCTTTTTTTTTTGTAATATTCGTAACATAAAAGATATCCGAATACATCCCAACACTACTATAAAACAACATCGATTTTATAGATCATTGATCTTTACCTTCTATTATTAAACTCTAACGCACGTGTCTTCCATCCCTATCACACTGCACTATATAACAAACGTATGATAGAGACAAACATACTGAAACAGTTTTTCAACAACACATTGCTTCCTTAACACGCTTACGTAAATTACGTAAGTTGAAAAAGGATAGATATATAGACTTACAATCGGTATAAATAACTTATCTATCGTTAACTGTCTGTTAAAATAGCTAACTTTAGTAGTGAAACTGACATTTGCGCGTTTCGATTACCGTCTAAATAATAATTATAGTCTCCTAACCGATTTCGGTTACGGCGGCCAACCTCATTAGAGACTAGCCAATTACGCAGGAGATTTTAAGTGCACAAGTGTATGCGCAGACATAAGTGCACTCTATATTGCCTCACTCTCATGGTCAGCTGGGACGGAAATCCGACACGACCGGAGAGAGATTAGGCGCACCGTCTAAATATAGAACACTTAAAAGGTTTTATATCTATCGATGGCACAAATGTCAATTTCGTTACTAGAGTTAGCTATTTTAACTAACAGTTAACGGTAGATTAGGTATTGAGCCCGCCCGTTAGATTGAGAATTGGCGTCATAATACTAATCTATTGTAGTTTGCAAATGAAAGTAGTTAAAGCATGATATATTTGACAGTTAAAATGATTGGCTCTTTCATTTGATTTGTATATGACCTTGTTGTTATAAAAATATACGAATTTCTTGTAAAAAAATATCTAATTCGTTTGTACGAGTTAGAACGAAAACTATGACTGATTAATATCAACGCATAGTTCTAACTACTGAACAGATTGGGTTGAAAATTGGCACAGTCGATAAAAGAATATTTGACAATTCAACCCCTACAGGTTTTAATCAAAATGAAAGCGGATGAAGCCGAGAAAAACCTCTTATAAATTACTGAAACGGTTATTACATAGGCCTACCCAGTTTAAAAAAAAATGTGTGGCACTCGGGACTGCCGCGGTAAAGCTATTGCATAGCATTTTTTATCAACTTATGCAATTAAAAAGAAAAAAAAATGGTTTTTTTTTCTACAGTCGTACCATATACATATACGTTAAGCGAACGCTCGGCCGAGCTACATGGAAGTTAGGTTTTATTTTCGTTACGGAATTTCTTGATTCGGTCGCCGCGTTCAAAGCCCGCGATAAAAGCTATGCAATAGCTTAAAAACTATATAAATTAGGTTTTTTCAAGGTCTGACCTTTTGGAGTTCGAATCGAAGCTCCGTAACATCCCGAATGGGCACAATAATCCCTGCGTAGTTGGCTAGTCCCAGATAAGATCGGCCGCCGTAAATGAAATCGGTATAAAGAACATTATTATTACATTATCGTCTAAAACTGCAATGAATGTCATTAGTTATAACACTCTTGAATAGTTGCCAAAAGCAGAAATCGTTGATACAGGCAAATGCGTGCAAATCTATTACCGAAATGTGAGTTATAAAGCCGATTATCTTTGAAACAGCTGAACTGATTTTCATGAAACAAAACTGAGAATAAACTGGAATAAACCAGGTTTTTAATAAATAAAACCGTATACAAATCTGTTAACTGATTTGCGAGCTACGATGCCGCAGACAGGCAAAGCTTATGGTATTTTACACGATTTAAGAACTAACGACGACTTGTATCAACTTTCTATCGCATATCATGGCGGCTGATCTAAGACGGAGTACATAGGGAATATAATAGAGCATAAGCACTCTCTATTCCCTCAGTCTAATATTCCAGCAGGAAGAAAATCGGACATGATAAGCTGCCGACAAAGGTAAAAATGCTGTCTGCAAAATGAAGCGTGTACCTACTATGTATTTTGTTGTAGGCATATCACTTGAGAAGCGTCTAAACGGGCCATTTTTAACGGCAATTTGTGGCGGCAACACGGCAGTACTCTCCAACATTGATTTGATGGTTGCCGGACGATCGCTGAGCGATCTATTTTCACCACGCATTTTTTTCTACGCATAGTAATTATGTTAATTAGTTGTCCGGTTGCTACAGTAGCCTTGCCTAGTTTGGGACCAGATGGCGCTGTGTGAGTTGTCCCAAGTCAATATTATTATCTTTCACAAACTCCGTCACAGAATCGTATGATATTAAAATTTTGTTTATGTTCGTATGTGATTTATTTTGATGTCTTCCGTCTGCCATCTGTATATATATTTGATAATATCTTTGGCAGTTATAGAAGGTTAAAACTCGCTTTTCAGCTTACAGATGAAGTTTGTCAAGACTATGAAACTATATTATTAATAACTTGGTTTATAAAATACTATTGTTTTTAAACTTTCGCGATTTTTATTCATATTAGATATATTTGGGGACTTAATCGCGTGAATTATTTAAAGGTACGAACCTTTTATTTACCCGACGTTTCGATCGAATTACACCGATCGTGGTCACGGGTCGACTGACGGTTGATAAAAGGTTCGTACCTTTAAATAATTCAAGCGATTATGTCCCGAAATATATCTAATATGTATAAAATACTAGTTGTCGCACAGGGTTTCGTCTGCGTGATGTCGATTAAGATAATACCTATCCTATGTCTGCCTTTCCCGGGACTCAAGCTATCTCAATACCATATTTCATCTAAATCGGTTCAGCAGTTTAAGAGTGAAAACGTAACAGACGGAAAATTTACGCAGACGAAGTTACGCGGGTCAGCTAGTTATTATATATAACTAGCTGATCGCAACTTCGTCTGCGGCAATTTCCCCCATTTTTGTAATTCATACATAAAATATCATTAAAATCGGCAGAGCCGTTTCGAAAGAGTTCGACCACAAACATCGTGACACGAGATTTTTATTATCTATTTAATATTATAAAGCTGAAGAGTTTGTTTGTTTATTTGTTTGAACGTGATAATCTCAGGAAAAAGTATTTTACTGTTGGATAGCCCATTTATCGAGGATAGGCTACATAACATCACGCTACGTCCAGTAGGAGCTGATCATCAATGAAAAATGTTGCAAAAACAAAAGAAAATGACGCAAACTAGTATATTTATATATGTTATACCAAATACACATCAAATTAAGAGTTAAAATATATATCCACAGTTATTTTTCCGTATGGTGTTGTCATCTATAAATATGACAAACAGACAGACAGTTCTCTAATCTAGTTTTACAGACGTTAAACGAACCAAAGATGTTTACATAATATTTTCGTTTGAATAATTTATATTTTTTTAACGAATAATTTCGGTGTCATGGCGTAGACATATTAGTTTAGTAATCAATGTTGATAAACTTTCGCGATTTGCACACATTATGAAAATATATATATATTATCATATATTATCTCATGTACACTTTTTTTAATGCCAATTATTACAAATTCTCGTGTCATGGTGTTTGTAATTTAACTCCTCCGAAACGGCTCGACCGATTGTCATGAAATTTTGTGTGCATATTGGGTAGGTCTGAAAATCGGACAACATCTATTTTTCATCCCCCTTAATGTTAACCCCTATTTTTTTTAAAAAATTTTAGGTATTCTTTTTTTTAATTTTTAGGTAAATTTTAATTTTTTTTATGATACCGGATTCAAAAATACATACAACCCTGAATTTTCACTCTTCTACGATCAACCCCTATTTTTTTATTTACTCCTATTTCGCAAAAACGGGTTAATTTGACTCAGACGAAGTTGCGAGGGTCAGCTAGTATTTGTATATAAACAGTTATGTTAGTATGTTTTTATTAGCGGGGTGGATATTTTTATATGTGCACTATAATATCTCCTGATATTTGCAGATGAGATTGGCTGCTGCCGTAACCATTGTTACACTATCTATAAGGGGCGTCCATAAACCACGTGATGTTTTTTTACCTACTTTTTGATCCTCCTAGAAGCCATGTCACTCCATTTTTCAACGAGCATTCTATTCTTAAAATGAAAAATCGTCGCAAATTACATCTGGCGTGCTTACTGTTTGGCGTCATTAAGGGTAGGGAACCGGCATACCTGCATAGTAAGCTTAATTATAATAATAATAATAATAAATTTATTTCACAAGAAGTTTGTACAGGGCATTAGACATAGCATATAAAATTAAGTAGAAAACCAGTACAAAATATACTTATAGGAAGGACATAGGATTCTCTTTTCTAAACTAGGCAGGAAACCTGTCTGTATCTTAGAAAAGAAAAACCAATTACATTCAGTCTTTTCGCGCTAATAACAATTTTTGAACGTGCCGTTGGCGAACAAACTTACAATAATTGGGAATAACGTGTGTTTGTGTGCGTGTGTGTGTGTATTTGAGTGTGTGCGTGTGCGCGTGTGTGTGTGTGTGTGTGTGTGTGTGTGTGTGTGTGAGAGGGTGTGTGTGTGTGTGTGTGTGTGAAAACTCATATTTCTGCTAGTGTTGTCTATAAGCATTTCGCTATTACTGTAATGTTGTCAGAAGTGGGTGACTAGCAGAAGAGAATGTGAGAGTCGACAATGTTCACAACAGTTAGCATTACCATCACACAAGTCAGCATCGTTTAAGGGCAGCTTTCGTTACGCCGCATCCAAAATTTGGAATATTATCCCGCCACCGTTGAGAGCACTTAACTTTGTGGCAATTTTCAGAACTAGTTTATGGTCCTATCTTTTGGATGCGCAGCGAGAGCTGGCTGATGTAAATGCTAACATCTCCATTATATAGATATACCTACTGGGTTAAATATAAAGTTACATATATTTATTATTATAAATGTACGTATATATTATATATATTATGTAGGTATGTATGTATACATAAATATATATACCGCGTATATACACACATGTACACACACGCACACACACACATTTATAACAGTAGTAACTGAAGTGGAAGGTCTGAGCCATAGGCCTTCTTGGTCAGTACCACAACAGCGTCAGTTATTCAGGCACTGTATCAAGTGTAATAAACAAATATTACAAATAATGGAGAGCAGTTGTGACATTCAGGGTCCCCATAAACGCTTTTTTTTTAATCTTCGCGGCGAGCCCGTTCAAACTGGCCCATGCGCGTTGCGCTCAAAGATGTCCGCCGCGCATGTGCGTTGATACATTTATATGCGCAGCTGTCTATGATTAACACAAGATTTTGACAGCTCGCACGGGCTTGCCGTGAAAACGGAAAAAATAACTTGAACAAGGACCCAGATCTTTGCCAAACAGGACTTGGGTAACACCCAAGTTATTATGAGCTAGGGTGACGCTTACCATCAGGCGCTAGACCTTTTTTTTTTTTTTTTTTAAGACAGCTCCCGCATTAGGGTACAAGACCTGTGTCGCGGGGGACTTTACAAACATACAAATCACAGACACAAAGTACACCCAGACTCGGAACAACAATTTGTGGATTACACAAAGTGGTGTCTCGTGTGGTAATCGAACCCACGACCTCTTGCGTAGCAGTCGGACACACTCCCACTGCGCCACAGAGGCAGTCAAAACCTGCTTCCCTTAATTGTATAAAGATTTCAAAATTCTAGTTACAGCTGTTTCTTCTATAGCTTGAACAAAGATCAATTTAATTTCCGTCTATTGCAAACAGCAAAACAGCCACCCACAATTCTTGAATTGTAATTACCTGAAACAATATAATTACGATTTTAATTTCGCTACTTAATTATAGGTACTGTTAACAATTATAATACATATAATTGAGCTATTTGTAATACACAATGGTTAATGAAAATGCCTCGGCGACGCAATGGTAGTTATGCCCTTTTCACACTGCCCGGTTAGATGCTAGGTACCCGTTAGATTACTTGTCACACACATGAACAGACGGTAACATCGAATCGGTTTTGCCGAACACAAACACAAGGCCGAGCGGCCGGTGACAGCAGACCGGCATCAATCGGTACAGCCGAGCGGTAAAATCGAATGGAATGAATTAACCGATCGGCTTTTGTTAATGAAGTGGATCACGGGTTTGTTGTTCGGCAGATACTGCCGAACCGAATGTGCCGACCCGTTTGTGTGTAGCTTCCCTAACGTAAAGGGTCATTCATAAATCACGTTATTTTTTTAGCTACTACCTTCCCCACTCCCCTACCCAAAATCATGGGTATTTTTGTTACAAAAAATAACCCAATAATTTTCACACGCGTGTGAGTCTTCAACGACGGGGGGTGCAATTAATTTAATGCCGGTTAAGTCATATTACTATACCCCCTTTCACTAAGTGGTGATCTTTCATGATTTTTTCTTAACCCTCTACCCCTTAAGAATTTTTTTTGTCCCCTGTGTCGCGGGGGACTTTACAAACATACAAGTCGCGGACACAAAGTACACCCAGATTTTGAACAACAATTTGCGGATCACACAAAGTAGTGTCCCGTGTGGGAATCGAACCCACGACCTCTTGCGTAGCAGTCGGGCACACTCCCACCGCGCCACAGACAGTGATTAATGAAGGCTCTTAACATGGCCATACACTTGCTTGGGTACCCGGTGGCGGGCTTAAACCTACGTATCCGGGTAGAAATAATACCGACAAACATTTTATAGTCATCGTTTTTTATTAGTTCATAATTATAATCGATAATCGAAGCGGCGGTAGCTTAATGGCTAAGGCATCGGTCTCGCAATCGTGAGGTCGCTGGTTCCAATCCTACCTATTAGACTACCGACGTGAACCCATTCTTAACACAAGTCTTTGCGCTTAGTTGGAGGGGTTAACAAGATTGCTAGTAATGTGGGACCCAATCCCACATTGATAGTTGTCTCTTAATGAAAAATAAAAAAGCTTGAGAGGTGTCAAGGGACACCCGGATGGAACGAAGTTCTTTTTTTTTTATAATCTTCGCTACATCACACTGTTCAATGCGAAATAAAAAGACGAAATGAAAATAACTTACAAAAAGACGTTTGTGTACCGAAGGCTCCCACAACTACACAATTGTCATCAATACTGTGTACCGAATTTATGCCTCTAGACCAAATCGACAGGTGACTTCTTCGTCAAATTAGATGTTCATATCTTACGCGCTCGCCGCACGGCTTGTGTGTGTCAAAAAGTGTCGTTACAACTTTTCGTGACATTTTTTTCCGTCTCGTCTGTCACAACGCGCGATAAGGAACTTCGTTCCAAAAAAAATTATATATTTCGACTAACTATGCAGACCTCTTTTTCGTCAATAAAAATCGTTGCACAGCACTACAAATGTTAATTTAAAACACAGAACGATAAAACTCGGATAATAACCGCGCGAAATATCCGACTTTCAAGTTATTCCCATCACTATTCGCATTTTAAAGTAAAAGCTATCGCAATTTTTATCCATTCTGAGTGCTGGGCCACAGTTGACCTGCATTTGTAACACAAAGGCCTGTAATATTAATCAGCAGTATTTTTAGTCTGTGGTCGGGTTATGTAATGAAAGATTCAGTGGGTCTAGATGTCAAAAGGCTCTTCGCTGTTTCTGGGAGCCTGGTACTTTAAAATGAATTGTGACTTTGGTCATGAATTTTAAATAGTCTTAAATTATTGCTGGGTTAGCCACAGCTACCAATTTTTGTAAAAATAGGTTTTCTAAACCAAATTTTATCCCCTGTTTCCCTCCTTATTTCATCCCTTTATAGTCATATTTTTATGTCAAAAGAGAACTATCCTTCATACATGACCTTCTTCAAGTTCCAGTTCATCTGTTTATGTACCAAAATTTTTCAAAAAAGTTTACGTATTTTGACCTTTTTTTGACTCCGTAAATGGAAATTCCAAATTATAGCTTCTTTAGTTCAGTAGTTTTCAGTATCATTTTATGTTTTTTTTTTTTAAAGATAACTAGCAATGCGGGATTGTGGTCCCACTTTACTAGCAATCCTGTTAACCCCTCCAGCTAAGCTCTATAGCTTGTGTTAGAAGTGGGTTCACGTCGGTAGTATAATGGCCAGGATTCGAACCCACGACCTAACGATTGCGAGTCCGATGCCTTAGCCATTCGGCTACCAAGGCTTCTTGTAATGTAATAAATTGCTAAGTTATTTTGTATATTTGTTTGCGTTTCACAGATTAACTAATTGACCGATTTGAATGCCTTTTCGCATGAAGATAGCTTGAAGATTAGAAAAGAACATAAAGTACACTACAACCAAGCAGGTGAAGTCGCAATCAACCACTAGTAGCTTTACGAATCAACTTTTCTATGATTTGCAACGCTCTATTGGTTAATAGTTAGAAACTGACCACAGTGCCGCGTCAAACCATTTAGAAGAGAAAGTGTTACAATTGCATTTGCGGTATAAAAAAAGTTAAATTACAATCTTGATAAGAAAGAAATACATTTGCTATTTAGTTCAATAAGTAAATGATATCGATATCTTTTAACACGAACGTATCTGTGGCTGGTGCTCGAATCCAACTACACTTTCGAATAGTAATAATATTAGTTAACGCATATTGTCATATAAACTTTATTCCTCTTTCTAATATACAGGGTTATTTGTAATAAACTAATAACCTCCCACTGTTGGCTTCTTTACATAACACTAAATAACTTTGTAATATTAGTGTTGGAAAATATTAAATAAAATAACCCTTAAGGTTCATTTCCGAGCATCGCGACCGATCGCGAGCCGCTCGCGGCTTACGACAAGCGGCTGACGCTCGCGGCCGATGCGACAATATTCACAGTGCGCGCGCAGGCCTACGACAGTCGTCGGCCGCGCGCGTCTGTCACTTACCTCAGCCGCTTGTCGTAAGTCGCGAGCGGCTCGCGATCGGTCGCGATGCACGGAAATGAACCTTTAAGGGGGCATTACACTGAGAGAATTATTTATTTAGCGCTACGTACACAGCGACACGATAACGCCATGACAATACGAAAATGCTCGTTTTTTGCATTTTTCCGCAACTAGATTTATTTGCGGGATCATATAATCAATAAAGACACATCTTTAAATTTCTACTAGAAATATCATCTACTAGAAAAACTCTTTGACTAGTGACACATTTTTTTTCGTGTCCTAATATTTATATTTTCTATATAATTTTTTGAGAGAGCCGAACCCTGTTTCGCGTAATCTACCCTTAATCACCTACCACAACTAACGCTCGGTTAAAGTCAAAGTCAAAATACTTTATTCATTTAGGTTACAAATGCAACGCTTATGAACGTCAGACAAAATTTGGAATAGAATGATTCTACATTCTACAAGTTCGCAAGAGTAATGTCGTGAGAAAAGAACTTGGCAATAAAAACTCATGGCCACTTTTTTAAATGCCATTTTTTACAATATATTTGTATAAATACAGTTAAGCGTAGGTACGTATTTTGAATTAAAATATGAAAGGTAAACGTCTTCTTTGGAATAAAAAGAACCCGGACGCAATAGCTCCTGTTTAAGTGTGTCTGTCTGTGGCGTTGTAGCTTCCAAATAGATAGACGGATATCGATGCAGTTACTTCTATTAGAAAGCAGGTTTGATTTAAACAAAGCGGCGGTAGCCTAATGGCTAAGGCATTGGACGTGTAATCGTGAGGTCGCGGGTTTGAATCCTACACATTATACTATCGACGTGAACCTACTCCTAACACAAGCCATTGAGCTTAGCTGGAGGGGTAACAAGATTGCTAGTAATGTGGTCTCAAAGCCACATTGCTAGTTATCTTTTTATAAAAAAATAAAAAAAATACGATTTTTAGCTATGTTTTTCGGCAGGTGTGCAGATAATCGACTTTTTTTGTCATGTATCGGGGTACGTCATGATTTTTTTTAAAAATACAGACATGGCAGACCATAGATAGATAGACAAATAGTTTGTACCCCTCTGTTAGTACAGTAAATATCTCCGACGTAAACTTAAATATAAAACCATAACTATCTTAGTTTCTACAGAAGCCGTAAATATTATAAAATATATCAAGGATCGTATACTTGGTAAAAATATTGATATTTCGAGTAAATATCTGTCCTTAGGGACGACTGAAGTCGACCCTTGAGCGGAGGCGATCAGTTTGCCTCAAAATACTTTAAATCATATCTTATTTTTTCTTTGCAACATATTTTTTCTCGTAAATTATTCTCCTTTGGGTATTGCGTAATAGTTAAATGGCTGACAGAGCAAGAACAGCTGTCTATCGTTTTTTTTTTAATATTATTGAGATGATGAAAATTTTGTTGATTTTACAAACTAATTTTTGCTAGTGTCAAGTGTTAATTTTACCATTTAAGTACACAAATACTAACACGAATATTTCAATACGTGTCCTCAAGAATTCCTCATCTCGACTTAACTTTACTCAAACAAAATGTAAAAAAAATCTCCTCCACTTACTGTCAGTTGAAACTTTTTCTAATTTGAGGTGACAAAACAATTAAAAATCAAAATATTAAAATTAATTTGTTTTTATTCACTTAGGATGTAAAACAACTCTTCTGTTAACATCGGGATTCTACATATAATGTCTATGTAATAAAAACAAGCGGGAATTGTCAAACTCCAGGTACGTTACTTAAACGTGAGTCGAAGAAGTGAGAAGGAAACGTTATAGAATACATATAAGTAAGTAATTTAAGTCTTTTTAGCCCGAAGTGAATGTATTTTCTTTCTTTTTTTTCGAGTATAACAAGACTTACGCACGGCAATTAATTTTGTATATTATCATCATAATAACACATATGATGTCCCACTGCTGGGCCTCCCCAGTAGAACCTACTTATCCCCAGTAGATCCTGGGGATAATTGCCATAATCGCCACGCTTGGCGAGCGGGTTGGCGATCGCAGTAAGGCTTTAAAGTACTCCGAGGACGCTGCTGCCCGTCCTTCGATGTGAAATCCCTTAGTCGCCTTGACGACACCCACGGGAATATCATACTACACTATAATAGCAAGACTGATATGCTTTAAAAGTGCAAAAAATATCTCAAGTACTTATAAAAAATATTGATACTCGAACAGCGGATATCCGAGTACGGATATCCTTCACATCACTATTATGCGGTTGAAGTGACACATTTCCTAGCTATACCACACTATGTATACATTCTGAAATATAATATTGCTTTATTGTTCAGTGTAGTACGTAAAAGAAATAAAATATTTATAGGAAAAGCCGTTACTATGTAGTATATTATTTACTAGCCATCCTGCGCAATTTCGTCTGCATAATATTTCCCCGTTTTAGCAACATTTTCATTGCTGCTTTGCTCTTTTTGGTCGTAGCGTGATGTTATATAGACTATAGCGTTCCTCTATAAATGGGCTATCGATTAGTGAAATAATTTTTCAATTCAGATTAGTAGTTCCTGAGATTACTGCGTTCAAACAAACAAACCAACTCTTTAGATTTATGATATTAATATAGACTAGCTGACCCGCGCAACTTCGTATGCGTAAATTTTCCCCGTTTTTGCAACATTTTTCATTGTTGCTCCGCTCCTATTAGTCCTAGCGTGATGTTATATAGACTATAGCATATCTCGATAAATGGGCTATCGAACAGTGAATTTTTTTTTTATTTCGATCAGTAGTTCCTGAGATTACCGCGTTCAAACAAACCAACTCTTCAGCTTTATAATATTAGTATAGATTATTGCTACAAAACTCAGTCAATATATTTGTCTGGGGATTTATCAAGTACATAACGTAATAAGTTCAGGAGGCCTACTCTACATAAATGAAAACGTAGCTTCGATTGAAACGCAAAAGCAATAACCTAAGATACACTGAACATCAACTTACATCCATGTGATAACAAGATGAGACCATTTTTTGTATTAAATTTGATCGGAAAGTATCCAGAGCTATTTTTTTTTCATTTTTCATAATCCTTACTCATTTGATAACTTTGTTTCAACTGATAGTTTTTAAGCTATTGCATATCTTTTGAGCTTTGAGCGCGGAGACTGAATCAAATTCCGTAACGAAAATAAAACCTAACACCCCCTACTACGCCTACCATGTAGCTCGGCCGAGCGTTCGCTTAACGTTTATGTATATGGTACGACTGTACGAAGCTCGCACGGATAGAGACGAGCTGCTCCAAAATGTAATGAAAAAAAATCATTTTTTTTAAAATTGCATACGTTGATAAAAAATGCTATGCAATAGCTTTACCGCGGCAGTCCCCGAATGCCACACATTTTTTTTTTTATAACCCTTACTCATTTTATAACTTTGTTTCAACTGATAGTTATTAACATGAAGATTATGTTTTAGTGGATTTGCCAAATTATTTATGTTCATGGCTACTCAGCAAGGTACCAATTTTGATAGATTCTTAAATAGGTGGATGTTCACTATCCACCGATTTGAGAACCTATCAAAATTGGTATCGAAAGAAAGATAATTTAATTATGAAAACAATCGTATAACTAGGCTTGCCTACAAAAATACACTTTTCTATTGGCAAGCTTTGATAGTCTTGTTTATAAATGAACTAGCTGTCCCGTGCAACTTTGTATGCGTCAATTTTCCCCGTTTTTGCAACATTTTTCATTGCTGCTCCGGTTCTATTGGTCGTAGCGTGATGTTATATAGCCTCAAGCCTTCCTCGATAAATGGGCTACCCAAAAGAAAAATATTTTTTTCAATTGGGACCAGTAGTTCCTGAGATTACCGCGTTCAAACAAACAAACAAACTCTTCAGCTTTATATTAACAGTATATGTAAATAAAAAAATAAAAAATATGTCTCATCTGGTAAAGCCTGTAGAATACGTAAGTACATATTATACATAAAACAAACAATCCAGCTCATCGCACAAACATTTATCATGACCGAGAATCGAACCCACGACCTATGGTTTAGCAGTCAGGGTCACTAACCACTAGACCTACAGGCTAGTCTTTTATATAGATTTTTACTGTTCATGTCACTGATTTTCAGAAATCTTGTCAATTTGGTGTCAATTCTCCTTGAATTTCATTTGAATTCGATTCATTTTTCTTAAAAACGTTATTAAATTATACAACCCACATTAAAATATAGAGTATCTCTTAGTTAGTGCTTCAAGTTTGTAGATATCGACCTGTGCCTCATTACGTGATGCCAAGATAGGGCGGGGACTACCGGGATTTACCCCCGGGATTCACCCCGGGATTATGCAGCAATACAACTAAAAATCTTAAAGTGTTGACTTAGGCAATTGCGATGTCATTAAGGATTTATATAATTGTCTCAAAACACTCATCTCACACAATTTATTGAAGCAATTGTTATACTGATAGAAACTAATAGAAAGATGGAAAATAAAATTGTCAGGTACCCGTACAGGTGCGAAAATATAATTTTTTCAAGCTATTGCATAGCTTTTATCGCGTGCTTTGAGCGCGGCGACCGAATCAAGAAATTCCGTAACGAAAATAAACCCTAACACCCCCCACTCCGCCTACCATGTAGCGCGGCCGAGCGTTCGCTTAACGATATATATATGGTACGACTGTACGAAGCTCGCACGGATCGAGACGAGCTGTTCCGAAATGTAATGAAAAGAAAAAAGAAAAAAATACTGCATAAATAAAAAATAAATAAATAATTATAATTGCATAAGTTGATAAAAAATGCTTTGCAATAGCTTTACCGCGGCAGTCCTCGAGTGCCACAGATTTTTTTTTTCAGGTATTCCTGTACCTAGCTCAAAAGTAATTTAATATGATGATCGATTATTATATTCAAAATTTCAATCTAGGTGGTTTTTAAGTGACTTCAAATATAAATATTTTTACATAATATAAAATAACGCAAACACAACTTAAGACTCACAACAACCTTAAATTTGAAACATTTTAAATCAGTTGTAAAACGTTATTTTCAATGTATCTTTAAAAGTATTGAAAATTCATTAATGTAGTATGTTGCTGTATTTGTATCTAAGCAACTCATAAGTGTACTAAATTTCAAATCGGTCTAGCTAAAAGCACTTTAATAAAAATAATAATAATGTCGCCTTTAAGTTTTTATGGTGTTATACATCTATACTAAGTATATTACAATAATAATATTATAAAGAGGTAAGTTTGCAAGTTTGTAAGGTTGTAGGGGGTAATCTCTTGATCTACATAACCTATTTTTAAAAATCTTTTACCAATAGATAGTCACATTATTTGTGAGTGTCATAGGCTATATAACATCACGCTACGACCAATAGGAGCGGAGCATTAATGAAAAATGTCAAGAACGGAGAAAAATGACGCTAACAAAGTTGCGCGGGGATATTTACTCAGACGAACACTTAATATAAATTCCTTTCAATTAAAATGCCACTCAATAGTTTTTTTTTGTTAGAAATAAATATTGTCACAATTTATCTGTCTATCACAATAATTCTGAACAGTTCAATTTACCATATAAAAAATAGAAAACCTGACGTTATAAATGATAAGTACGAGTTCTGCTGTTAGTAAGGATAAGATTGGTAACGTGAATAATGCGAGGCTGTCATCGTCACATGCTCACAAACTAAATAAATACCTACCGACATTATGAGACATGGTCAACAAAACCATTAAGATAACAAACACATCTGCTCGCTACTCTCATTAGCTCTATTTGTGACATCCCTTTGTAGTCGATGAGTTGTTTTGAATGGGATACTGTCATAATAATTTGTTTTAATCTTATACTAGCGGCTAACCCCGGCTACGCATGGAGTTTTCTATCTACACGATGCATGTATTTCCTAAAGAGGATGATTTGTAGTATAGGTACCAACAACCTCCCGCTCGTGATTTCTTTACATTGCATTAAACAATTTCGTAATGTTTTAAATAATGTTATTAAAATAAAAATATATAATATTTTAACCCTTAACCACCTACCACCTATTTTTGAAATTATTACTTTAACCACCTACATACGAGTACTATTTTACCGGAGTAAAATTGTGGTTGATTGTGAAGTTTAGGCCCTAAACCTTTACTCCAGGACCTCACAGACGTATGGTAGGTAATTGTGTGATAAAAGTAGGTGGAGTTAAAATGTATTCTTTGTTTAAACTCATATTACATACTAGCTGTCTCACGCAACTTCGTCTGCGTAAATTTTCCACGATTTTGCAACATTTCTCATTACTGCTCCCCTCCTGTTGGTCGTAGCGTGATGTTATATAGCCTATAGCCTTCCTTGATAAATGGGCTAATCAACAGTGTAATAATTTTCGATTCGGACCAGTAGTTCCTGAAATTTGCGTGATTTAAAAGATCTAAGCATTTTGTACCCTTACAGATAGAGAGAAACGACATTGCTTTATACTAAGTAAAGAAGGTTTGCCTAACTTAGCCTGAATTAAAAAAAATATCTTAATCAAACTCATAATTCTTTATGCACATAAGAAACTTAAGCAGTTGTCATAAGTCATGATTCTAAATTAATGTAGAATCATGTCAAACAACAGACTGCATTTTCAGTTAGACCTACTACAGTACAACTATGAACACCACATTACGCGAAAACTACTAGATGAACTTGAATCTAGTAGTTTTCGCGTGATATGCGAACAAATATACTGACAGACAGACCGACAAAAAATGTAAAAATAATTGTTTTGCCTTATACGGCTGTTACAAAAACACCTATGTATCTACAGACATCATTTAACGTTAACCCACTCCTAATAAGAGCAATTTAGCTCAGCTGGAGGGGTTAACAGGATTGTTAATAAAGTGGGACCCACAATCCCACATTGTTTGTTATCTTAAAAAAGAACAATCAATTACAATTTTATTTATAATATAGATTTTCAGAGGACCAACTCAAGTTTTCAAAAATATGTGCGCAAGTTACGAAGTCATCTTCTTTCTGTTTATTAATTATTTATCGTGATAAAAAATAAGTGTAATTTGTCCTTCGTCATTTATCCTTTTGCCGAAATTCATTAAGATTCGTTTGTTGAACCGAATGTTGTTAACAAAATATTTTATGCAAATATTGTACTTAAATAAAAGAAATAACTACCAACCTAACAACTGTTGCCAAAGACAGATCAACAAATAAACTATAAATTTATTACACCCCTCAGTTTCCATCTGAAGTTAAAAAGGTGATGAATATTTTCCGTCCAATTTAAAAAATAAACCAAAAGAGACGTCTAAAATGTTATTTCCTAAACTATTAATTTTCGCAAGCAGATAAAATGAAGTGCAGCAATTTCCCGTGTTCCCGGGACTGTGGTGTAACATCCCTATCGGTCGCAGCCCGGTAGTCGAGGCCTCTTCCGTCGCGCTATCTCGTGTCAAATTGTGGCGCTATTTCTTATATTTATCGAATAGGGATGGGAAAAAAACTACTTTGATTCCGGTGTGTTATAATGAGGTTAATATTAGTAACTGCAAGAATTGTTTTGTATACTAGTACTTAATTTAAAATAAATCTATTTTTGGCAACCTACATATTATTTTTAAGGTGTAATTGGAAGCCGATTAACGCGCATTTTGCACTGACATGTACTAAATAAGGACTAGCCATCTACAAGCTATTCTGACGTAAAATCTATAACATGGTAAAGTTTCATCAAAATCCATTTAGTAGTTTTTGCTTGAAGGAAAGAAACGAAATTTCGGATTTATTTCATCATCAGCCTATCGCAGTCTACTGCTGGACATAGGCCTCTCCAATTGCACGCCACTTTGTTCTATCTTCGGCTTCTCGCATTCATTCGGATTTATTTAAACTAATATTATAAAGCTGAAGGGTTTGATTATATAATAATCTCAGGAACTACAGGTTCAAATACAAAAAAATATTTTAGTGTTGGATATCCCATTTATCGAGAAAGGCTATAGCATCATACTACGACCAATAGGAGCGGAGCATCAATGAAAAATGTTGCAAAAAAAAAAACGGGGAAAATTGACGCAGACGAAGTTGCGCGGGTCAACTACTAATATACAGGGAGTAACAGAAAGGTGTGGTCAAATTTCAGCAGCAGATAGGGTATGTCATCAGTATTGCACCTACCATGGTGCCATAACTGGTTGCATTATTATTACATAGTTATAGCATATTCTTTTTGTCAAAATTCAGTAGTGAAAGGCCCATGGCATAAGAATTATACATCCCCTGGTACAAAATTCGATTGGATTATTATGACATAGAACTTTTTAAGTCATACTTTTTTTAATTAAAAACTTTTTCAGTCATAAATAAGCGAATGAAAAAATAATAAATATTTTTGTAGGGTACTCGGATTTTGATAAAATTAGGTATGTGCACATGGCTGGTCATGGTCATGGCATGGTCAGTATCATGGGCACATACCGACCATTAAATATGACCACACCTTTCTGTTACACCCTGTATATGTATATACACGTAGAATTTTCACGAATTTGGTGTCAAATTAGAGTAAACATGAGGTGGTGTCCGCCCCCCTATGTGAGGGCGACTGATTAAGCCCCCAGTGAGGGACAAGCGACCATGTAATTTAGTGCCTGCTGTGTCAGGAGGTCAATTAATTTGTGAAAGAATCGGGTGCTGATGTATGGCTTCGGGGATGTAGCAGAATTGAGATTTTTGGGTACATTTTGTTAATTAATATTTTCGTATATTTCTATCCCAATACTAGTCTTTTTCTTCTATTTATATTAATAGATACTAGCTTTTACTTTTATAGGGTGTTCAAACAAGAATCCTCTACAAAAAATATTATTTCGCGAATTTTAAATCGTTTTGCAGAATTTACAGCCGACGGAAACTGCCTGGCAACATTTTTTTTTTCAGATGAAAATTAGCAAATTTGAAGAAAAGTGACCAAATTAATGGGTTATCAAACAATAAAAGAATATTTCAATTTGAACCAGTAGTTCCTGAGATTATTGCGTTCAACGAAACAAACAAACAAACTCTACAGTTTCTCAATATGAAATACTAGCTGTCCCGCGCAACTTCGTATGCGTAAATTTTCCCCGTTTTTGCAACATTTCTCGTCGCTGCTCCGCTGCTATTAGTCGTAGCGCGATGTTATATGGCCTATAGCCTTCCTCGATAAATGGGCTATCCAACAAAAAATACCTAATTATTAAAATCGGTCCAGTACTTTTTGAGTTTATTCGTTACATACAAAAATACAAATCTTTCCTCTTAATAATATTAGTGTAGATATAGATAGATTGCGGGCAGCATTTAGCGCTTTTTAAACTCACAGGTGGCAACACGATGAAAACATCCCTCCTTCTTACGAAGGAGGGATATATTTTCGAGAGTATGTATGTATATTTCATTGGCACGCTCTAGAGCCTAAATGGCTTGATGGTTTTTAGCATAAGAGGTATCATTACATTCGTCTTAGTTGTGGGAATGACAATGCATACATCAAAATTGGAAAAAATAAAATGGTGGATTGTTGAAGCTAATATATTACAGTTCGTAATTTTAAGCTGTTCGGTTTTTTGTTTTGTAATATTTCTTTCGTTCCTATAATATATCTTTGACTGCCTCTGTGGCGCGGTGGGTGTGTGATCGACTGCTACGCAAGAGGTTGTGGGTTCGATTCCCACCCAGGATAAAACTTTGTGTGATGAGCACGATGGTTTATTCTGTGTCTGGGTGTAATTTATCTATAATATGTATATATTTAGAAATATGTATGTTTATCAGTTGTCTGGTTACCGTAATACAAGCTCTGCTTAGTTGGGAATCAGATGACATTTTGTGAGTTGTCCCAAAATATAATAATAATAATAGTATAATTCTCTTATTTATATAGATTATAAAATCTTTACCTAGTTTCTGAAAGTTTTTAATCCATCCTGTAATACGTAGGCTGATAATTACTTACTGCTGTGTCAGCTGGGGTGTAAGATGTTACATCGTCTTTAATTAATCTAATTAATAGGTACAAGCTAACTAAATGTAGTAGAGCTTTACCGAAGACTCATTCATTTATTGATACGCAATGGGCACAATTGCTAACAAGCCTACACAGCTTATTAAATAGTTTTTTTTTTGGGATTGTTCTTTCTAATTTGCTTGGCATAATTTACGTTTTAAATGAGTTTACAATAGGCCAGACGACTAGAGTTGCCAGAAAAATAATATAGTATGAAATGTAATTTTTAGTCATTGCTAATTCAATCGCGCTGTTTTATGCTTTGTTTGCTCGAAGTTGTTTAAGAATATATAGGCAGATACAATAATTGCATTTTTGAAAGATAGAAAAATTTGAAATCCAGACTCAGGAATCGAACTCGAGACTTCTGTAGCCAAACCGGGGCCAGAAGCGAACCACCTATCTGGACTATGTTACTAGATATCAAATCTTTCCATCTCTCAATGCTTGCGAGTTAGGACCCTTTATCTAGGCAGGTTATTTAGCTTGGTAGAAACAACTTCGAGAAAAAAGTCGACAGGAATATCCGTTTGGGTTGAGCAGTGAGCAGTGAGCAGCGTTTAGCAAACTTCGTCGAATCTTGTCTTCGCCTCTACTTCTTCAACTTCAACTTCCGTCCTACCTACCTACGATGCCGAGACGTGGACACTTGCGTTTGGGGTAGTCCACAAATTCAAAGTCACGCAGCTGATGAATGAGAGATGCTTGGAGTCTCTTTGAAGAATACAATTCGCAACGAGGTCATCCGACAAAGAACCAAAGATACCGACATAGCACGCAGGTTAAGCACGCTGAAGTCAAATCAATCAAATAATTTACTGTTAGAATTTGTGTTGATGACTTTAAATTCTTGAGCATATTGATGGAATAACATATTTATTCAAAGCTCTTTATGACGTACCTACTATTGCCTGAGTAGTGAAAAATAAAAAAACTTGAGAGGTGTCAAGGGACACCCGGATGGAACGAAGTTCTTACCTTATTTTTTATTTTTTTTTAATATTCGCAACATCACACTGTTCAATGCGAAATAGAAAGACGAAACGAAAATAACTTACAAAAAGACGATTGTATACCGAAGGCTCGAACCCACAACTACACAATTGTCACCAATACTGTGTACCGAATTTATGCCTCTAGACCAAATTGACAGGTGACTTCTTCGTCAAATTAGATGTTCATATATTACGCGCACGTCGCACGGCTTGTATGTGTCAAAAAGTGTCGTTACAACTTTTCGTGAGATTTTTTTCTGTCTAGCCCCCTTTCACAATGCGCGATAAGGAACTTCGTTCCAATTATTTTTACTGTAATCAACTTCCTGACTTTTGAGTCTAGAAGTTTTAAGTGAATATTGCTACTGTTTGACTGTCATCAGACGGTACGCGTGACTTTTTATTATACCTTCGTAGAACAAAAAACTTCTAAAGTACTAGGACATAATAGGCTCAAGAAGATTTATCTAAAGAGGTTCGTAGTTGAAGACGTAGACAGACCTACTTCAAACTAAAAACTATCATCTTGACTTTATGCGAGCCTGGTACCATCAGGCGAGGTGTGTGCTTGTTTGTTGTGATCCTGGTAGTTTTTAAAAAGAAAGAGATAAACTTCCGTATTTAATCATCAGACGGATTTGTTTTGTTTTACTAGTAGCCAAATCGATCGATAGATAGAATATTGAAAACGGCAGTAAGTGAAACGTCACGAATTTACGATGACGTCAGAACCGGGTGCGCCGGCGCAGCGACGCGAGACGCTACGCTCCATTGACTGTTACGTTATAATTTCATGTACTGTTTAATTTTAGACATTAATTAAAGGTAAATTGGGCCTCTTATAAGCGTATGTCCGCCTAGTACTTTAGATCTGAAGGACAGTTGAAAAATCTTTAACCAACTTTAATAAACCTAGAAGACCCTTCCAACTAGAATATAATGTTTTATGTCAAAACGTCAATGCCATGATAATGACTTTAGAGAATTTCATTGACATGATAGACAGGCTTTTTAAACTACGAAATGAAGATTAGACCAGAGACCTGATGGATGCTTCGTACTGAACCACGACAGGGTGCTTGAACGAATTTGGATGACATTTGGAACTTAAACTACTTTTTATCCGAGAAGAATGAAATTTTCTCATGCAAACGAAGTCGGAGGCAAATAATTACTTGGTAAAGTTTATTACATAATATAATTCTACCTTCAGCAAGGTCACGGGCAAAAATCGGGTTCCACAACTCATAGGCTTGGCTTTGACTACACCCCCCCCCCCCCCAACACCTAGTTTGAGTCCCGGGGAAGGAAAAAGGATAGTTTTTAGTTTTTCGCGATAACCGACATCCACGCGGGCGAAACCTAGTGCAGTATAATAGTTAACTGCACCTCCCCCCCTCCTCTTTCGTGCCAGCAACTTAATGCCTCAATAGGCCAGGTCCCCAACTCAACATTCTACATCCGCCACTTTTCAATACCGTATTGTTAGAGATGTCTATGAATTTCTCCAACATTTTGACACAATTTTACGTGCAAGGGACTCAATTCTTAATGCAAAATCAACGGTCTCGGCGTCTCATAGTTCAACAATAGCAAAACGCAAGCAATCAGGTGTAAAAGAAAGCAGTTTCGTGTCAATAGTAATTAATTAGATACCTTGCTTCCTTTTCCTACGTTGGTTAAACTAACTTTTACTGCACTTACTGCCGAATTCACAAAAGAAATTCAATTATATAACAGACTAGCTGTCCCGCGCAACTTCACATGCGTAAATTTTCCCCGTTTTTGCAACATTTCTCGTCGCTGCTCCGCTCCTATTAGTCGTAGCGCGATGTTATATAGCCTATAGCCTTCCTTGATGAATGGGCTATCCAACAAAAATTATATTTTAATAATTATTAAAATCGGTCCAGAACTTTTTGAGTTTATTCGTTACATACAAAAATACAAATCTTTCCTCTTTATAATATTAGTGCAGATGTGGAAAGGAGTAGTGAAATTTTAGCTGCAGTTTTATATATTTGAGATCTTGGAATAACTCATATGGCATATGATACCAACACAGACAGACATTGTACTATGGTAACCAGACATATTATAGGTAAACTAGCTGACCAAATAACTTCGTCTGCGTCAATTTTCCAGTTTTTTTTAATCCATATCAATACATAAGATTTCCCAATGCTGGGCACCGGTTTCCAAGTAGAACGAACTTATTAAAGATACTGGGGGTTTAATTATAAAGCTGAAGAGTTTGTTTCTTTGAACGCTATTATCTTAGGAACTACTGGTCCTAATTGAAAAATTCTTTCACTGTTGGATAGCCCATTTATTGAAGAATAGGCTATAGGTAATAAACCATCAGGCTACAACCAATAGGAGCGGAGCAGCAATAAAAAATGTTGCAAAAACTGGAAAAATGTACGCAGAAGAAGTTGCCGGGGTCAGGTAGTCTAGTATATTATAAAATTACATGCAGGCACAGAATAAACTATCTTGTCCATTACACCAACATTTAACCTGGATAGGAATCGAAAGCACGACCTTTAGCATAGCAGTCAGGACCACTAACCACTAGACCAACAGGCCCGACAACAAATCGATTCTTCCGTGGTGCCAATTCGATTACATTGTTATGGCAAAGTAAAGAGTTTTCTTCTTGTCAAATTTTGTGTAAAAATCATGAAACGAAGCGGCAAATGCAAAGTTTTACAGCGTAATAAATAAATGGAATAGCTTTATGTATTATTTCCGATCTAATAAATCACTCATGAAAATTGGTTCAGGCATTTAAAAATTATGGTGGAATCACGATATAATATAGAACACTGATAAAATATTACACTCTTTTTAGGGCAGTCGGTTAAAAACACGGAAGATTAAACGCACAACCCAACATGTCGGCCGATTTGTTGTCGAGATAATTTATGTTTTGAAACTCAGAGGCTGTGCGCAAGCGTGATCATTGCTCTGTGTCCATGAAAAATGTCATTGTCATGTGCGCGGCCATTCACCTCGAGCTATTGTTTGTTCAAAACGTCACGCGTGTAGGTACAGCCGGGCCTTCCTGCTACAAATTTATTTAATGATACCAGGTGATAACTATTCAGGATACCAGGAAATCATGGGTGTATAGAAGGTTGTTACAAAATGTAAAAAAATGTCGAAGGCGGGATAGACAGCCAATGTAAAAATGTCACACGTCGCCGCGCGGCTCGGAGGACACACATAAGACCACCATAGGCGGCCATCGGGCTTGCGCCTAATCTCTCTTCAGTCGCGTCGCATTCCATTCCATCGTACTATGACAGTGAGGGAATCACAAAAGAGATTAGAGAGAGATTATCTTTAACTCCTCTATGGATGAAACAGAGAGTGTACTTGCACCTGGGCTAACACTTGTGCGCCAGAGCGAAGAATACTAACTAAGCTACAGTATCTACTACGTAGTGGCAGATGAGATTATGAAGGACCGAAGTCAGCGACAGCCTCTGTGGCGCAGTGGGAGTGTGTCCGACTGCTACGCAAGAGGTCGTGGGTTCGATTCCCACACGGGACACCACTTTGTGTGATCCACAAATTGTTGTTCCGGGTCTGGGTGTTATTTGTGTCCGTGACTTGTATGTTTGTAAAGTCCCCCGTGACACAGGGCTTGTACCCTACTGCGGGAGTTGTCTTTATTTAAAAAAAAAAAAAAAAAAAAGTCGTCTAGGAAACCATTGTTATAAAGTCTTAATACATAACAGGTTCTTTGGTATCATTTTTATGTAAAGCTACTAAAACAAAACTAAAAACAGGATTGAGACCCTTTTCAAACCCGACTGAGAGTGCATCATGCAAGTGATGTGAAAAAAAAACAAAAGTACTAGCAGTTTAGTGTACAATGTCCTGCGTTCACTACCAGGAGTGCAGAGCGCGCCGGAGTTGTACCGGTCGACCATGAGCGGGGCCGTTGACCCCCGAGTTCATTGCCGACGAGGTCGCACACAGATTGCACTGATACGTTCGCAGCCTGTTTCGTGGAACTCTTTACGTTTTATGTACCCCTGGTAGTTTGAGTCTAGGATCATGAAGCTTTTTGGTCTATTTAGCTTTATTTCTAGTTAGTTAGGTCCAAAACTAGGTTCATCTAGCCACAAAAACCTAAAAATAACTATTCAAACTTTTACAGATCGAAAATATTATAAACTAGCGGACGTCTCGCGGTTTCACCCGCGTAGTTCCGGTTTCCGTGGGAATACAGGGATAAAAAATAGCCTATGTCACCCGGAGTTAGTGTAGCTTCACAAAGATGAAAGATTTTTTTAAATCCGTCCAGTAGTTTCGAAGTTTCAATACAAACAAAATCAAATCAAATCTTTCCTCTTTTTAATGTTAGTATAGATATAGAAGTAAAGATATAGACTAGGCTTCCTTTCCACGTATGTCTTTATATGTCGCATTATGACGTTTTTCAGACTTTCAGCTAGATACCAAATTTCAGCAAAATCGGCTTATTAAATAAGACTAGAAAAACCAAGTCCTTTAGCTGTAATAAAAATGTGAAAGTTTAAATGTTTGTCCGTCAATCACACAGAATACCGTAGATCAAATTTGCATAATACTTCGAAATCTGATAGACCTTTCCTTGAATTCAACCAAAACGTTTGACCCAAAAGTCCGTACATAATGTCTAGATTGGGACACAACACAATAATAAGTATTTCAAGTACCTAGATCGTGACTCAGCTACGACTGAACAGATCTAGAAATCAGAGGTTGTGGGTTCGATTACAAGCTAGGATTTGTGCACCACACAAATGGTTACTTGATTTGATTTGATTAACGGCCGGTCTCAATAATCTAACTATCGATGGATTTGGCTACTAGAGCTATATATTTGACATAAGCTCCATACAAAATATGTCAAAATTCTACCTCTAGTAGCCAAATCCATCGATAGGTAGATTATTGAGACCGGCCATAAGACATATATATAAATACATATTATGTTTATCAGCTATTTGGCTGCCATAGTACAATTTCTGCCTAGATTGGGATCAGATGGCCGTGTGTGGGTTGTCCCCAGGTTATTTTTATTATCTAACTGTCACACCTCTTTATGTCTTCATGTGGAGGTACCACACACGAGAGCACAAAAGATTTGAGCAAGCTTAAAAATTTAACATTCAAAAGTAACAAATACTGAGAAATTTGGAATGCAAATTTAATGGGAAGATTTTTGCGAAATACACAAGTTTTACGAAATACACAAAAAGTAGTTTAGTCTTGTTTTAGTTATTATTCTGAGGGATAAGGCCCTAACTGCTTGAAGTTGCTATATTAGCAATTACAAGGATACTTAGCAATGTCGTATGTCCGATTTTCACAAAATTCTGTGATTGTTTATCGAAGCAATTATACCCAATTATATAGCGTTAGTTTATTACCATATTCACCCAACTATAGGTTTCGAATATGGTACGAAATAATGACTTTACCAGCTCGGTAATTGAATTATCACTTAATATACTACTGTTACTTAAAAGAACACACATGTGGCCAAAACTAGCAATTATGAAGGTGCAACAGATTTTCGTGAGGTACCTCCTCGTTAGATTAATCTTCTTGATCTTATAATATCCTGGTACTTTAAAGGCTTTTTCTATCTAAAAGGTGTCAAACAGAACTAGCTTTTTTGAAGCTGGTTTAAAAATGTAACTATACATATTTCAGCCATACCCAAATAGAAGGTTTTTGGCAAAACCTTAGCGTCCCATGTCAATTTTATCAAAATGTGTTCAGACGTTTACTCGATCGTAAACAATAATATAATTTAGAAAAATATAAAACACGCCTGAAGTTGTCTATAATAAGTTTAATAACCTGTTATTAATTTGAAATCGTCTTAATGTGGCTTTTATTTTGATACCCATATTTATTTTTACTTTCAATAAAAGATAACTAGCAACGAAGGTCGCCCCTCTGCACAGTACTAGCAATCTTGTTAACCCCTCCAGGTAGGCTTAATTGCTTATTACGATTAGGATCACATCGGTAGTAGGTATAATGGGTAGGATTCGAACCGGAAAAACTATCGATTGCGAGTCCAATGCCTAAACTATTAGGCTACGAACCTAGAAAAAATAATTCGAATATGACTTTAATCTCGTCTGCCGCTAACTAAGCTCCCTGGCCTTTTTTTAAATTTTGATTCACCAGTGAATACCTAAAGAATTTTAGTCTATATAAAGAAATAAGTAGAATTTATTAATAAATATAATTTTATGAGTCATCATGGCCGACAGTGTAAGTATAAATAGATCTTATATTGTTTATGCTCGCTGGATTATTTATTAATGTCTTAGATCACTAAATTAAAGAATTTCATAGTTTATGGTTTGTACAGAAATGCGCCATTTTAGCCGACTAATCGCCTATTCATGTAAATATCATTCTACTAGCTGACCCGCGCAACTGCGTATCAATTTTCGCCGTTCTTGTAACATTTTTCACTATATATAGCCTATAGCCTTCCTCTATAAATGGGCTACCTAACAGACAAATATTTTTACAATTCGGACCCGTAGTTACTGAGATTGCCGCGTTTAAACAAACAAACACTTCAGCTTTACAATATTAGTATAAATAAATGTATATTACTAATCATTGATGTGAATTATACGAAATAACAATCGGGTTTTTTTATTTTAGAACCGGTTTTTTACTAATATTATAAAGCTGAAGAGTTTGTTTGGTTGAACGCTATAATCTCAGAAACTACTGATTCGAATTGAAATATTTTAGTGTTAGATAGCTTATTTATCGAGGAAGGCTATAGGCTAACATCACATTGCGACCCATAGGCGCGACAATAAGAAATGTTGCAAAAACGGGGACAATTGATGCAGATGAAGTTGCGTATTTACTTGCCTAGTGCTTGCGAACCTGACATTACTATAAACATGTAGAATCATGACTTATCATAAGTGTAGTATTTTACTTCGTAACTGAATGAAGCATTTTGTATTTAAATAATAAAAACTACGCTAGAACTAGTTCTAAACGTGTGTATTTGTATGTTAATTACCGTGGGAATCACAGATGGTTGCCTGAATGACTGATCGTGAAATGTGACGTCATATCACATCGATTAACTAACGAACAGTTTCATACAGAAATCAACTAACTAGATGAGGTTGATTACCGTATACGGGGTTAAAACATAGATGGGGTGAACATTAATCTGTTGAAGATAAATGAAATGAAATGTGTTTAATGACTTTTAACCCAGATTGATTATCATGGCTAAAGTATTTTAGCCGATCGATTTTGATAACCTACTCTGCCCTAAGTCCAACCTATCTCGGAAAATAGTAATATTAATGCAACGATTCGGGTATAAGTGACTAAAATTGTCTCCTAGTCCTAACCGATGGCGACAAACTAAACAGAGATCAGCCAAAGTGTGGTCGCAAAAACAAGTGCATTCTCTATTACCTAACTATCTCAAACAGTCAGAGACAGATCAGGCGCAAGACCGACGCGACCGGAGCTTTTTAAACAAAACTACACCACAAGTACCAGGCTAACATAACACGCAAAGAGTATAATTTAATTACTTCCTACATGCGGTAAGAGCTCGCTCTTGGCCTTCGTAACACCGTAGTTTTTGCGTTACTTTTTATAACGCATTGTGTTGCTTCGCGTGTGAATCCTGTACAAACTAATCGATATTATTATGTTAGATGAATTACTTCCATCATAAAAGAGGCTTAAAAACTGAATTTTGCCACAACGGGTCATCGGATCTGGATGAAATTTGGCACAAAGGTAGATTATAGTCTGGAATATATTTAATATTATAAAGCGGAAGAGTTTGTTTGTTTGTTTAAACGCGCTAATCTCAGGAACTACTGGTCCGATTTGAAAAAATTTTTTTTTGTGGATAGCACATTTATCGAGGAAGGCTATAGGTTATATAACATCGCGCTATGATTAATAGGAGCGGAGCAGCGAGGAGAAAAGTTGCAAAAACGGGCAAAATTTACGCATACGAAGTTGCGCGGGACAGCTAGTATTTATAAACTTTTCAACATTTTTTACGCGAACGGCGCTATGTGATACCGGCTTAAGAATAGTGCCACCCCATCTCTTTCCGTGGATGTCTTTAAAGTAACAAAAGGATTTTACACCAGAGTAGACAGCAGTGTCTTCTACCTACTTTAAGGCCTTACTGCGATCGCCAACCCGCTCGCCAAGCGTAGCGATTATGGCAATTACTCGTACGTAAGAAGATTCTACTGGGGAGACCTGTGCCCAGCGGTGGGACATCATATGGATTGATGAACGATGTCTATATGTGCGTGGCTCGCTGATGTATAAAGGTGAGGCACCATTTATTTATTACGTAAAACGATTTTGCCAATTTTCGACCCCCTCCCAACCTGTTTAATATTTATTTTGACTGCCTATGTGACGCGGCGGGAGTGTATCCGACTGCTACACAAGAGGTCGTGGGTTCGATCCCCACCCAGGATAAAACTTTGTGTGATGAGCACGATGGTTTATTATGTGTCTGGGTATTATTTATCTATGATATGTATGTTTATCAGTTGTCTGATTTCCATATTACAAGCTCTGCTTAATTTGGGATCAGATAGCGTTGTGTGTGTTGTCCCAAGATATTATTATTACTATCACGTAATAATCTAAAGAAAAAATGGATATGCTTTCAATTTTTTTTTTTTTTTCGCATCTTACGCATTTTTGTGCTCTTACCTAAGAACTGCCAAAACCCCCTCCATATCATTCTAAGACAAAATAACACATGGACGACCCCCTCCCCCCTAAATCATCTTACGCATGAAATTAATAGCGGTTTACCTACTGTGGATAATGTAGCCATTAATAATAACAAAACAATTGTTTTTATATGTCAGTAATTTTACTTTCTAAGTCGCATACCGGCGCGGCCATTCACGGTGAGTGCGTGTAGTTTAAAAGGCTAACTTAATAGATAAATATCTACATGTATTTTATTTGTCATCATTATTATCACTACGTAATTTATGGTTTAGACCTTATATTATGCAGTAATAATAATGTTGATGTTCTGAATAATGATGAGGACCTCTGTGGCGCGGTGGGAGTGTGTCCGACTGCTACGCTCTTGCATAGCAGTCACGACTTCTTAGTCGTGGGTTCGATTCCCACACCACTTTGTGTGATCCACAAATTGGTTATCCGAGTCTGGGTGTACTTTGTGTCCGTGACATGTATGTTTGTAAAGTTCTCCGCGACAGAGGGCTTGTACCCTACTACTAAAAAAATATACAGAAGTCTAAACATCTGCTTGTTTTTGTGCGTATTTCATCTAAACTAGTCAACAGATTTTGATGTGTTAGTAACTTCAGTAGTAACTTCGTTGATGTAAGAGTCAGGAGTCACTCCTTCCGGTCCTTTTTAGATTTTTTTTATAAAAAAAAAGATATTTATTGATTTAAAAACAAAATCGGACAAGAGCATGTCGGACCATGCTCAGTGTAGGGTTCCGCAGCCGTTATTACAAATAAATGCACTACATATTAAAAAATACGATTTGAAAAATTACACGAGCAAAAGATCGTATGTTCATAGCACTTATGCCTTTTTGTTGAGAAACACTGTTCTTTGGCAAAAACTCAAACTCACTGTATATCCAAAACGAGCCTCTTTATTGTGAATTATTACTACTACCGCCACATAGATTATAGCAATATTTTTTGCAGGACATTTTTTTTTTTTTTAAAAGGTTTTATTGTACTCTAAAAAAAATGGTTGTCTGTGAAACCTTAAATTCAAAAACTACGGACGATAATTTTACGTAATAACGTCACGTCACGTCGTTTTTTTTATACAATTGTATCGCATGTCACTGCAATCGTCAAAACATTGATGACATTATTATAAACAGCAATGCCTGTGACAGCTTTAGTGGTGGCCACGATACTTAAGCCTATCAGCAGGCGGAACGTGATGGACCATGACGAACCGTGACACTTTTGCGTGCTTGCATCCGGTTATTTTTATTTAAAATATTACAAAAACAGTTTTAATATTACAATTACAGAGAATGCAGAGTATTCGTGCAAACTCAAGGCTGGTCGTTTGCAGATTACATCGAGAAAGCACTTAATTCAAAAGCGAATGGCCGATATGACGAAATGTAATCTCAATACAAAATTATTACAATAGCTATCGATACTGTTACCTGTTCTACTTTATATATTAAAAGCAAGTATAGCCTTTGGTCATAAACAGACTTATCAACACCGATGGTACCTACAGAACGTGGCTTTCAACTCACACAACGCTATCTGATTCCAAACTAAGCATAGTTTGTACTATGGAAACCAGACAACTGATAAACATACTTATATATTTCTAAATACATACATATTATAGACTAGCTGTCCCGCGCAACTTCGTATGCGTAATTTTTCCCCGTTTTTAAAACATTTCTCGTCGCTTCTCCGCTCCTATTAGTCGTAGCGCAATGTTATATAGCCTATAGCCTTCCTCGATAAATGGGCTATCCAACAAAAAAAGAATTTTTCAAATCGGACCAGTAGATCCTGAGATTAGCGCGTTTAAACAAACAAACAAACAAACAAACAAACTCTTTCGCTTTATAATATTAGTATAGATAAATAACACCCAGACACAGAATAAACCATCGTGCTCATCACACAAAGTTTTATCCTGGGTGGTGATGGAACCCACGACCTCTTGCGTAGCATTCGGACACACTCCCATCGAGACACAGAGGCAGTCAATTGTCCACAAAATAGAGTTGTCAATTTTGTGAGGCTATGGCGCAGTCCAGGTCTATTTGTCAATGGGTATAACAACAACGGCCATTTGTCATAAGTGTCAAAAAACTTATAAGACGGTCATTTAATTCGACATTTGAAATTGCTGTCACTTTGTATGGGTAGTCAGTGACTTTGACTTTGACTTTGGTGCCCATCGGCATTGTGCCCAGAAGGCTGGCCGCATTTCCTCTTTGTATGGCCAGGATTATTCGCTGGCCGAGGAACGTGCCGGCCCTCTGGTCACCAGAGCTATCTCTTAGCCGCTTGCCCAGCTACTCATATATTTCTAAATACATACAAATTATAGACAAATAACACCCAGACACAGAATAAATCATTGTGCTCATCACACAAAGTTTTATCCTGGATGGAGATCGAACCCACGACCTCTTGCGTAGTATTCGGACACACTCCCACTGCGCCACAGGTAATGGCAACGCACCACTGAATTCTATATTACTTGTACGCTAGACAACGAACAGACTTCCATTTGAGTTTGACATTTGTACGGTCATTTGTCAAAATCAAATTGCTACTTTTGTATAAAAAGTTAGGTATAATCATTGACGTTTAGACATGGACCGTGCCATGCCTTTCAATTAAAAAGTAAATATTGACTGCAAAGAGTGAAAAAAAAAAAACTCGTGCGGCCCTGTCTCTTTGACAGGTATTGTTCTTCTTTGACAGGACTGCGCCAAAACCTCACAAAATTGACCACTCTCTAGAAAGAGATAACAAAGTAACGTTATCTCTTTCTAGAGAGTGGTCAATTTTGTGAGGTTTTGGCGCAGTCCAGCGCGTCAATTCACGTATTTAAAGCAGTGCAGTTGCAGTTCTGTTGCAGTTAAGTTTCGATTAAAACGGCCATTTTCGTATTTTGTAATTTTGCGATCGATCTTAAAAACGCTTGCGCACCGTACTACAATGTCGTTATTGCGCTCTCGAGACGCATACTTGACGCAAGAGTATTTGAGATCGATCCCAAAGTTACAAGAATACAAAAATGGCCGTTTTAATCGAAACTTAACTACAACAGAACTGCAACTGCACTGCTTTAAATACGTGAATTGACCCCCAGGTCTATACGTCAATTATAAAGTAAATATTAACTGCTAAGAGTGAAAGAAAAAAAAGTCGTGCGGCCCTGTTTCTTTGACAGGTATTGTCCACAAAGTAACGTTGTCTCTTTCTAGAGAGTTGTCAATTTTGTGAGGCAATGGCGCAGTCCAGGTCTATTTGTCAATGGGTATAACAACAACGGCCATTTGTCTTAAGTGTTAAAAAAGTTTATAAGACGGTCATTTAATTCGACATTTGAAATTGCTGTCACTTTGTATGGGTAGTCAGTGAAGCGTACGACATCTTCTTCGAAAGGCCTTCCGTGCAGCTATCTGAAGTGGTCTATAATTGGTCTGATCTAGTGGTTAGTGACCCTGACTGCTAATCCAGAGGTCACTGGTTCGATTCCAACACGAGACACCACTTTGTGTCTATGACTTGTATGTTTGTAAACTTCGACACAGGGCTTGTGGGATCCCTCACAAGTCTTTAAAAAAAACTTCAAAAGTGTTTTGTTATATACCACACAGATGAAATAACTAGTCGGTCGTACCAATAAACCTCTTCTTAAATCCTTAACTCCTAGTACTATGAACAAGATTGTTGGATTAATATTTAACCGGAAAACGAATCAAATCACCTCGCGGACATAACTTTGTTAGAACGGCGTATTGTACCGTCATAAAATATGTACTCTTTCATTATTTCTACGAAAATAAACTATAACTATGTATTGAGAAATCGATATACAATTTGTGTAACAGAAAGTGTGGTCATATTCAAGGGTACTGAGGCCCATGATACTAAGAGCCTATATCAATTTAATTTGTTATTTCTACATTCGTTTACTCATCAATGAAAAAGTTATCTATACTAATATTATGAAGCAGAAGAGTTCATTTGTTTGAATGCGGTAATCTCAAGAACTACTGATCCGAATTGAAAAATTGTTTCACTGTTGGATAGCCCATTTATCGAGGAAGGCTATAGGCTATATAACATCACGCTACGACCAATAGGAGCGGAGCAGCAATGAAAAATGGAGCAAAAACGGGGAAAATTTACCATATGGGTTCCGTTTTTGTGTTTTTGGCTACGAAACCCGAAAAACATAATCTTGGGTAAAAGACCCAACTGCTGAAAATTAATACTGTTTTTTTTTTAAATTTTAGTTGTAACCAGTGACACTATCACAACTAAGACAAATCTTAAACTAAAAAATAACACCAAAACACAGAATAAACCATCGTGCTCATCACACAAAGTTTTATCCTGGGTGGGGATCGAACCCACGACCTCTTAGCAGTCGGATACACTCCCACCTCGCCACAGAGGCAGCAAATACATGTTACAGATCTCTTTTCGCGGTTAACCGACACGCTAGGCCTTGATCACTTCACGGCTGGGTATATTCGGATAATATTACAACAAACACCGAGAATACAGCAGACGAACTTCATACAAACATATTAGAGGAATGCACACGTAGGCTGAGATACTGACGTTTATCGTACTAGTACGCTGTTCAGGGTAACACTGACTATAGCAAGACTTCCATATTCGACAAAATCAAACAGAAGTCTGGCATCGATTCGGCACAAGAAATTGCTGTCAAATTGCACGAGATAGCCAATCTAGCGTAGGTACTATAGAAGGTGTAACAGAAAGGTGTGGTCATATTCAAGGGTTGGTATGTGCCCATGATACCGAGTGCACATACATAATTTTATCAAAATCGGAGTACCCTAAAAAAATATTTATTATTTTTTCATTCGTTTATTTATGTATAAAAAAGTTATCAATTAAAAAAAGTATGACTTAAAAAGTTCTATGTTTCTGTTACACCCTGTATAGGCTGAGATCTATAGCCCATTGTTAGTTTATCTCAAGCTTTTGGTAGAACTAGACGAAGAATAGGATATTTGACTCTTTATGAGAAAAAATCTATGAATTTATTATTGAGATAGTTCAGGTAAAATGCAGTCCGAAAATGTTATTATTGAGATAGAAATTGAGGTAAAAAGCAGTCTGTAAATGTCAGATTTCAAAGTTTTCAGTTTTTTATTCTGTTTTAAAACACCATTGACTGCCTCTGTGGCGCGGTGGGTGTGTATCCGACTGCTACGCAAGAGGTCGTGGGTTCGATCCCCATTTAGGATAAAACTTTGTGTGATGAGCACGATGGTTTATTCTGTGTCTGGGTGTTATTTATCTATAATATGTATATATTTAGAAATATATAAGTATATTTATCAGTTGTCTGGTTTCCATAGTACAAGCTCTGCTTAGTTTGGGATCAGATGGCGTTGTGTGAGTTGTCCCAACATATTATTATTATTATTATTACCATGAAATAGGAGCTGGCATGTTATTACGTCATACCGCTGTGTAAACTAAAAAGTGTCAACTGTCAACTGATCAATGTAATTGTCATACAAAATATCAGCACATTTGTTTACACAGCCAACTGACGTCATGACTACAGAGAAATATGGCGTCCACTACGTCCAGCGTTTTTGTCAAATTACGCTGGAAATTTGAAAATGTAAAATTTAAATGCATTTTTATGACACTTATCGATTGAATAAAAATGTTAGGTTTTTAGTGGCTAATTACAACTATAGAATTTACTTGAGATACTTTTCAAAAATGGGTGTAATATACCCTATTACAGTTAATATTATACCTAATACAATTAATACATAAAGAAAACGGTAAAACGTTTTCTTTTCGTCTAATTAATGCATGCACTGGGGATTTAATATTATATTATTTGACCACACCTTTCTGTTACACATTGTTTGTATAGACTTACCGGTGGTAGGTTTAAGCCATAGGCCGTCATACGGCCGGTCTCAATAATCTACCTAGCGATGGATTTGGCTACTAGAGGTAGAATTTTGACAGATTTTGTATGGAGCTTATGCCAAATATATACCTCTAGTAGCCAAATCCATCGATAGTTAGATTATTGAGAACGGCCACTAGTGAACACCACAAAAGTATCAATTATACTTCCGTGAAATAGTAATGTTAACAGTTCACTGTATTTCGGTTGAAGGGCACTGTAGCTAGTGCAATTAGGTATTTGAATGTCAAATATATCATCATCATCATCATCATCAGCCTATCGCAGTCCACTGCTGGACATAGGCCTCTCCAATTGCACGCCACAAATATATCAATGACAATAAATTATTTTATACTTATCAAGTAATCATGCCTTTAAATGATCATAAAAATATATATTCGCTGCATAATTTAATATGTTTTAGTATTTATAATCATCAAAATAAATACTAAAAGTAAATGATTTTAAACCAGAACATAATGACGTCACAATGTTACATTGCATACAAATCTCTACAGAACGAATCGTTTTGACATTTTATAAAAAAGATACTGATTTGACTTGACATTCAAATACCCAATTACGTGGCAAATAAGACTTAAGAACTAATGTCTCAAATGAGGAGCACCGATCAGTGACATTCAGGTCTTAGAAAATAAAATAGAAGCGAAGGAAATCGCACAGAATTTAGGAGAAGCTAAAACTCATTTTAGGCAGTTTAATATAAACACAAATATCGTATATAAAGAATCAGTGATCAATTTGTTTACGTTCAGCTAGCAATGTAAACAGCCCGCCTATGTTTACATTACTGATGTAAACTTACCGACATTTTTATTATTATTAACTCTTTAATTAGCTGTACGGGATATTGCGATTCATAATAACAGATTCATGTATACATGGTGACATAGTTTCTTTGTTCAAACATAAAATAAGAGACAGAATGTTACCTTCACAGAACGCGCTCCAGACAGACATGTGGTTATTATTATTTATTTAGAACATTCCAGATCCATAGCACCCTCGGAAGATACCCCTGGGGGTGTCACAGGTACTTGGATTCGGATTAAACAAAAATACATTTCAGTTTTACTTTAATAATGGAATGTGTCCGATATGAGTCTACTAGAAATAATGTGATATTAGGTTTGAATTTGAACAGAACTGACATGGGAATGTTTCACGAAATCTTATCTCAACCAAACCAAAAGTCTTGTTCAAACTTTTGATCTAACTTTAGTAGGAATTATTATTAAGTTTAGGCACGGGGTCTCATCACGAAGAAACAGAAATGTAGGTCAAATAAATATCAACAGATGGCGTTATAAGTATCGATTTGATATTGAAGTTTTTTAAAACTTGGAATATCAGAAGATAGGTACTAAAAATGTGTATTATTATTTTTTTATTATTAAGCTATACAAGGGGTTGTAAAATAATAGGTTCCTAAATCAAACTTCCATAACTTTACAAAGTTTCTGACAAAGTATAACTCTAGCGGCAATTTATTTGTACTACGTTATGATAGGCACAACTTAAACATTAAACTGGTTCAATCTAACAATAGATGGCACTATTTGGGAATTCCGATTCTGACTATACCTACATTTTGTTGATATGATATATTTTACTTATTTTTCGACGAGAAGTAAGAGTAACAAGAAGTTGTAGTAAATTACAACTAGAGATAAAAGAATTGGAGGCTTTTAAACCCCATAAAAGAACTAGACTCCTGTTCCATTGCCCATCATGTTCTGGGGGGAGGGGGTAACACCGGCCAAGAGTGAGTTAGTTCACGCGATGTGGCGAGGGGGGAGGGAGGGGGTTAATAAGTACATAATCATACACTTTCCCTCAACGCCTTAGGCAGGACCCGCTATTGAATATGTATTTTTACCCGACTACGGAGGGTAATGTGTTTGACGTGTAGGTATGTATGTATGTGATTTTGATCAATTTTAATGATTCATACGTCGATCGATTCGTATTAATCTTGTAAAAACATGACAGCAATCTAAATTCAAAATGGCGACAGCCAGACGCTATATTGTGATAAAGAAAAAAATTAAAGTCAACCAACTACTAAACAAAGACTCAAGACTGACTCGTTGGTCTTGCGCCTAGTCGCTCGTCGGTGGTGTCGGTTTTGATGGGTTTCTGCCCTATGACTCCATTACCTAACTTCTATTGGGCTATAACCAGGGACAAGACTACTCGTCGATCGTCGATCCTGCGCCTTGTCCCACTCAAATTTTATGATTTATTGACACATTTATGACACATTGATCCTGCGTCAAATCCTTCTTCAAATTACCAAAACCAACCGGACAGCCGAAGTCCATGTTTTTGCAAACGAAAAAAAATATTTGAAATAAAAATGCATTTTAGAAATAATAATCAAGGTCAGGTTATAAATAGGTACGAACCAGCGGTGTTTTCAAAGACGCCGGCTTCCGATCAAATGTACCGACCGATGTCACAAAATGCCGAGAATAGAGAAAGTTTCTTTCAATTATTTATACCTACTGTAGACGCGCGGGCGGTCGCGCTAAGTCAATAAACTTTGGGTTATTAAAACACACCTTTTTGTAGTTTGTTTTAGATATGGTTGCTAAAGCTAATAATGAATTAATTTATATTGAATGCCATACCTATATTACAAAGTAACCGAAAATAACTTAGACGAATGCACGGTTAGCCAATTATATAATAATATTCCAAAAAAAAGCAATGCTCGTGAACGATGTCTATGCAGTCTAAAGTACGTAAAGCATGCATTGTATGAAGCATGCCTTCTGTAGTGTCGTTATTTTATGTCGGTAGGGCCAGTCGGGCGGTCGGGCGGTCGGGCGCTTAAACCTGGTAATGCCGACGCATTGCTACACTACCCTAACGGTTATACGACACAACTTAAAATTTGTTTCTTTTTGAATGAGCCTACTAAAAACGTGATTGTTAAGTAATAATGTTGTTTTAATAGACATTATTTTTTTATTATTTTTCGTATTGTTTACCCGAGGAACTAACTTTCGGATCGGTCAAGGTTATCTTACAAATAGTAAATACGTAAATATACTAAATAAAATGGGACTAGACTATATTGTTTTTTATATTTGAGTTGATAGCAATCTACCCAACCTACGAGTTTATGCCATTTTCGGTCCAACAGTGTGGTTCGTTTCCGAGTTATGCGCAAATTTATAAAAAAGGACGAATTGCGAAAAATCTAAAAATACTTGCATCAAAGCTGAACAATGTATTAACTTTTATTATTTTTTTGATTGAAAGCACTGTTCTCGAGATATGAGCAAATTCATAAAAATACAGTGTCCCTTTTTTATAAATTCGCTCAAACAGCGATTTTATACTTTGTCCCATACATTATCTAGTAGTGGTGCAAGTGCAAGTATGTGCATCTAAAAGACAGACAGACTGCGCTTAGTACCACAGTCCTACTCAGCTCGAGACGAAAATCCATCAAAATCGACATGACCGAAGAGGGACTAGGCGCAGGATCGACGAATCGGTCCTGCGCCTAGTCACAGTCCTACAAAACGAAAATGCATTACAATCGACATGTCCTGCGCCTAGTCACAGTCCTGCAGTACGAAAATGCATTACAATGACATGACCGAAGAGGGAATAGGCGCATGATCGACCAATCGGACCTGCGCCTAATCACAGTCCTACAGTACCTACGAAAATGCATTACAATCGACATGACCGAAGAGGGAATAGGCGCAGGATCGCCCCAATTGGTCCTGCGCCTAATCACAGTCCTGCAGAACTCAGGAATAAAATCCATCAAAATAGAAATGACCGAAAAGAACTCGATCGACCAGTCGGTCTTGCGCCAAGATAATATTCGATATTTACAAATCAATGCATCAAAGAGGCCACGCGAGACGTGCAGTACGGTACTTCGACACGGGATCACGGGGACAAAATAATGTTGAGTTGTGTCATTTTTATCCGACTGAAAAGAAGAGTTATGTTTTTTGCGCGTATATGTAATATTCTTTATTACCTGATATCTCACAATCCACTGAACGGATTTATACAATTCACACGTCGTTAGATTCGTAATAATTGCCCAAGTGTTCTTAGATAGATGACGTTTTTAAAAAACAAACATGGCGGCTATGAGATGTCAAAATAAAGAGGTGTGAAAAAAAAAATTGTTTCGAATACTGTATTAAGCGTATCAAATTAAAGAGCTCATCTTAAGCATTTCAAAAAGGTATAACATGATTATGACTGTAATACTAAAAAAGTTAGTTAGCAACCATTGATTTTTCAATTTTCAATACTTGACAATAGCTGTGATAAAAGTAAGTTGCTACATCAGTTACATCCTACAACAACTAAAAAGTATTAAATATAAAAATAAATTATAAAAATAAAAAAACCCGCCTGCACAAAAAAGATGGAAACAAGATCCCCTACATAATTATACAATTTATGTACTACATAAATATATAATTATACATATATACAGTCGGAGGCATTAATGAATCTCGACAAACTTAGTAAAGTGCCTCCGACTTTATTTTTTCATTTATTAAACGTGTATATCTTACGAAGTATGGGGCGCAGACCTACCTACCTTTTTGTTCTCAAATTTCTGGTTTCTACAAGATCAATGTGATCACAGGGTCAAAACTTTGAACTCCTATATCACACAAACTATAGGGCATAGACCCACCATGTTTGTACTCAAACTCCTTGTTTTGATTGATGAGATCTATGTGACTATGGGGTTAAAACTTTGAACGCCTATATCACACGAACTATGGGGCGCAGATCAACTTTGATTCTCTCTCACACTTTGTTACTCGTTCAAACGAGTTTGATTACAAATAAGGTTGGTTTGGTTGGTTGGTACAAATAACCTATAGTTTGTGTGAAATAGGCGTTCAAAGTTTTGGCCCTGCGATCACGTAGATCTCGTCAAAACAAGAAGTTTAAACACAAACAAGGTGGGTCTGCGCCCCATAGTTAGTAAGATGTAGGCGTTTAAAGTTTTGACACCGTGATCACATAGATCTCATCAAAATAAGAAGTTTGAGTACAAACAAGATGGGATTACAACTTATAGTTAGTGTGATATAGGCGTTCTAAGTTTTGACCCCGCGATCACGTAGATCTCGTCAAAACAAGAAGTTTAAGTAGAAACAAGATGGGTCTGCGCCCCATAGTTCATAAGATGTAGGCGTTTAAAGTTTTGACCCCGTGATCACATAGATCTCATCAAAACATCAAGTTTGAGTACAAACATGGTGGGTCTACGACTTATAGTTCGTGAGGTATAGGCGTTCAAAGTTTTGACACAGCGATCACGTAGATCACGTCAAAACAGGAAGTTTCAGCACAAACAAGATGGGTCTGCGCCCCATAGTTCGTAAGATATAAGCATTTAAGGTTTTGACCCCGTGATCACATAGATCTCATCAAAACATCAAGTTTGAGTACAAACATGGTGGGTCTACGACTTATAGTTCGTGAGGTATAAGCGTTTAAAGTTTTGACACAGCGATCACGTAGATCACGTCAAAACAGGAAGTTTCAGCACAAACAAGATGGGTCTGCGCCCCATAGTTCGTAAGATATAAGCATTTAAGGTTTTGACCCCGTGATCACATAGATCTCATCAAAACATCAAGTTTGAGTACAAACATGGTGGGTCTACGACTTATAGTTCGTGAGATATAGGCGTTCAAAGTTTTGACCCCGCCATCACGTAGATCTCGTCAAAACAAGAAGTTTCAGTACAAACAAGATGGGTCTGCGCCCCATAGTTCGTAAGATATAAGCATTTAAAGTTTTGACCCTGTGATCACATAGATCTCATCAAAACATCAAGTTTGAGTACAAACATGGTGGGTCTACGACTTATAGTTCGTGAGATATAGGCGTTTAAAGTTTTGACCCCGCGATCACGTAGATCTCGTCAAAACAAGACGTTAAGTAGAAACTAGATGGGTCTGCGCCCCATAGTTCGTAAAATATAGCCGTTTAAAGTTTTGACCCCGTGGTCACGTAGATCTCGTCAAAACAAGAAGTTTAAGTAGAAACAAGATGGGTCTGCGCCTTATAGTTCGTAATATATAGGCGATAAAGTTTTGACACAAAGATCTTAACAAACCGGAACACCGAGGAAATCTTAAGAAGGGTTCCTCGTCCTTAGGTAAGTAAGTAATTGAAATGAAGTAGAAAATCCCGATTTTCATACATTTTAGCTAAGAACACTCGATCAAGTCAACTTTCAATCAAAAAAACTAAATCAAAATCGGTTCATCCGTTTGGAAGCTACGTTGCTACAGACAGGCACACAGATACATCATTAAGCAGATACGCGTTAAATTTATAACACTCGTCATTTTTGTCGAGGGTTAAAAAAAGAGTTAAATACCTACTCCCGATGTAGTCGATAATGAATATTTACAATAAAATTATTTAAGGACTCTGACAGTTACACTCTCAAGGCCCGTATTATTAAAACGATCTCAAACGTAAGATCGACCTTGAACACGAGTTCGAGACTCCGTTCTATTCAATAGATAAGTCATAATACAGAAAAATTATGGCAAAAAAATAATATTTTTGCCATTGATATCGTCACAGATAATATAATACTATAAAATCGTCGTTGATTAAGTCAATTTTAATCCTAAATTGTGGATTTTGTGAAATTATGCATAATCTTTTCACGATTACATATAAATAAGTATAAAAAAATGTTCTCTGACAATAAGCCAAGACCAAAAAGATGATTGATGTAAGTATAACATTTTAGACAAGGGTCACCCATCTATGCACCGACTGTGGTAAAGTTACATAACTTACGCAAACATTCTATCATAATAGAAGTAGGTTCAACTTTGAGGTGTACACCGACGAGTTACTTTAGCAATAACAAATTCGTTTAATGTAATTATGTAGTGTCGTCGCCTATTAGGGTCAAATTACAATATTTTTGAGATCTGCACTCGAATGACGTCATTTAAAGCGATTTTCTGCGTTATTTGTACGGGCGCGATATAAGCTATCAATACATGTTTATTAATTAGTGCCGTTTAGTAAGACGCTAACCGCACTTAGAAGGGAACTCAGATGATATCGTTCTTTAGAACGAATCTGAGCGATCTATTAATACGGACCTAAGCACGGCCGATGACCGCGTAGTAGCAAATAGCAACCAACTTTATTTCCAAGTAAACGCACGACCTAGAACAAACAAAAGCAGAGGCCTCAATTTTCATCCCTCAATGTTTTTACCGCCATCTTTTGGCGACTTTAGTAAGGAGGGCCATTAAAATCAATCAGCTGTAGCCTGAATCACTAGATGTCGCTTGCTATGCACCACTGCTAATGCCATCTAACGTCTCCGTAAACGAGCCCGAAAACGAGCCCGAGTTAGGACGATCGCATTTCTTTGTATGGGATGAGGTATCTGTACTAGTATAGTATTATATTATCTGTGGTTTAGGGTATGATGGAACTGACATACGTTAAACGTAAAAGTCTCTTAATTAAAAAAAAAAAAAAATAGTAGTGTTTGTGTGAATGTTTATCGAAAATGTGCCTTGCCTCAGAGGTAACAAAATTCTCTCAGTTTTTCGTCTGGTCTCTCTCCAATCGCATCGATTTATCGTGACTGTTCGTGACAGAAAGTGCACACACTTGCTTAAACATGTGCTTTACGATATCTTCTGTACTGTATCTGTGAACTAAAATGCGTGCTAGCGTCCATAATTTATTTACCATCACGCTATACGTCTGTTTGCCCACCTACATAATAAATTAGTAAAACACAACATAATGTCTTCCTAATGTTAAACCAACACTATAGTATTCACAAAACATATTTATCTGTCAAACATAAACAACATAAGAAGACGTAAATACATTCAAATACAAAACGTTATCACCGACACATGTCATGAGCAATAAACGTATTCTTACGTGTAGATCCGTTGGAAACATTTGATACGGTAGCGCACCGCTGACAGCCGCCTGTGACGTCATCAACATCTGTTCACAAGCACACACACACCTCGCTCAAGTACCCTAATATACTGTCCCTCTCGCTTCCACGCGTAAAACTTCACTAAATGGTATTAAAGTGGGAAGGGGACAGCGATACCTGTTGGGCGTCCCTCAGGGTACAATCTTTGGACTCTTTATTCTCCTTTTATACATTGTTAAAGTTTGAAAGGGTTGTTTTGGCAACGCGTTGTTTCGAGTTTTTACTTTTTCTTATTGTCGCGCCTGGGCCCGTTTCTAGGTTAATTAATTTGGGCAACAATGGTTTTTTTTGTAATTGTGACAAAACTTTGTTGTTTTTTTGTCACTTGGGATCTGAGACGAAAACAGGTATTATTATTTTGTATTTAATTACTGTTTGTAACGCAGTTTCTTATTTGAAAACATTTTGTTATTAACTCTGATTACTCGAGCTACTGGTAAACGGGACACCACTTTGTGTGATCCACAAATTGTTGTTCCGGGTCTGGGTGTAATTTGTGTCCGTGACTTGTATGTTTGTAAAATCCCCGTGACACAGGGCTTGTACCCAATGTGGGATTGTCTTTTAAAAATAAAAAAAAAACGCGAAAGTTTGTAAGAATGGATGTAAGTCAGTAGCGGAGGGTCCTTAAAACATAATTACTTTCGGTTTCCCTTTGGATTGTAGTTACTTAGTATTATACAATAATATTTTATAGCTCAAGAAACGTACAATAATAATAATAATATCTTGGGACAACTCACACAACGCTATCTGATCCCAAACTAAACAGAGCTTGTACTATGGAAACCAGACAACTGATAAACATACTTATATATTTCTAAATACATACATTTTACAGATAAATTAAACCCAGACACAGAATAAGCCATCGTGCTCTTCACACAAAGTTTTATCCTGGGTGGGGATCGAACCCACGACCTCTTGCGTAGCAGTCGGATACACTCCCACCGCGCCACAGAGGCAGTCGAGACAATAGATATACAATATTGTAGATCCCGTCAGTGTAAACAAAAGAGATGTTCTATTTATTTATTTATTTATTTATTTATTTATTTATTTATTCGGAAATTCTACAGCTTTTTTACAAATCGGAAACATTAGGTAATTAAAAAAAAATATATTATGCAACCAGCTTGAACTGATTACATTTACAATCTCTAAGCTAATTACAGAATTTCACAACATGCATTACAGATGAACATTATCATAATGAAATAAAGTAAAATTAAAATTAAAAGAAATTAAATAAAATGAAAACAAATTATATAAATTATATAAAATTAAAACAATACAAACAATTTAAATCAAATTAAATTAAATTAAAACAATTTAAATCAAAGTAAACAAATAAAATCAAATAAAATCAAACAAAAACAAATAAAATCAAATTAAAATTAGAATAAATAAAAAACCATGTACAATAAATGAAAACTAAATTTGTTATTTGTTATCTATTGTCGGTTACATGACACAATACGCGATATTTTCGCCTTGAAATCGTTTTTTGACAAACAGAATATGTCTACTTCGTGAAATGCGCTGTTATAGACACGGAGTAATCGAGTCATAACTGCGTTACGCCCATAATTTGTACGATGGCGAGGCACTGCAAATAATGGCGTGTGCCTAGTTCTCGTTTTTGGTGTACTGAATTGGACGCATAATAGTAAATAGGGACTAATTAAGGCACCACGTAAAACATCGTACAGAAGGCACATGTCCAACATCACACGTCTGTCAGCTAGAGGAAGCAATTGATAGCGTCTACAGTCTTCCAAATATGTGTTATGCCGTCTATGGGTTTTAAAGTTTAAATGCCTTATAAATCTTTTTTGTATCCGTTCTAATTTCTCTATGTACACAGAGTACTGAGGAGACCAGGTAGGACTACTGTATTCCAAGATGCTTCGAACATAGGCGTAGTAAACTATTTTTAAAGTGTAGAACTTTTTGAATGGCGCACATGTGCGAATTAGGAAACCTAGATTGCGAAATGCCTTGCTTGCCACCATATCAATATGCTCTGAAAAAAGCATCTTGGAATCCAGCAGAACACCCAGGTCCCTCACCGATTGAACTCTTTCGATTAATTGGTCACCAAACCTATATCCATACATAATCGGATTTGATTTGCGACTAAAGCTTATTGCTTGACATTTGCTAATGTTAACTGTGATGTTATTGCTCCTATAGTATGCGTATAACGCATTTAAGTCCCGTTGCACTTTTTCACAGTCAAGTCTAGAGTGGATGTTTAAATAAATTTTTGTATCGTCGGCATACAATAAGTGGTTAGCGTACTTAAAACAACTGTTAATATCGTACAGATACGCACAGTAAAAGAGAGGGCCAAGGTGTGATCCCTGTGGAACGCCAGAAGGTATATTAATAAAGTCTGATTTGAAGCCACCTATAACAACCGCCTGTGAGCGGTTGGATAGATAAGACCGAATCCATCTAAGTAAATCTCCCCGTATACCAAGCCTCTGCAACTTATCAAGCAATACAACGTGATCAACACGGTCAAAAGCTTTCTCAAAATCGGTATATATCACATCAACCTGTCCAGAATGCTCCATCTCACTAAGAACAAAGTTAGTAAAGGTTGCTAAATTTGAGGTCGTGGATCGACCCTTCATAAAACCGTGTTGATTGTGAGGAATGCCATTTGATATGATTGGATATATACTATTGTAAACAATCCGTTCAAAGAGCTTGCTGATTGCATTAAGTATGGATATTGGACGGTAGTTCTCTATAGCTGATTTAGATCCTTTTTTGAAAATCGGTATAATGTGTGCCTTTTTCCAGATATGCGGAAATGTACATTCCTGTAGTGACATTCGGAATAGTGTTGCAATAGGACGTGCCAAACTCTCTGCACAGTTAGACAAAAATATTGATGGCACACCATCAGAACCCGGGCCCTTGGATTTGTCTAGCGATTGAAGCAGTTTGGTTATTATGTCTTCCGTGATTACCACTTTAGTGATAGTATCACCAGTAACATCAGGGTATTCTTCGTGACTGCTAATAGATAAAAGACTAGATGAAAAAACACTTTGGAAGAATTTACTGAAGGCAATGCTAATACTTTTACCGTCATCATAGTTCACGCCATTCCAACTAAAACGCTTAGGATAATGACTGCCGCCGCGCTTAGCCTTGACATATGTCCAAAATGCTTTTGGTTGGTGTGCAATTGTGTCTTCAGTACGACTGTTATGCACGCGCAAACATTGTTTTTGTACAGCATGTTGCCTAGCACGCAATAGAGAAAATTCGGCATAATCCCTAGGATTATAAAGCGAGTATTCGTCGGCGGGCAGTGTGAACGGTCAGCGATCAACTATTAATATCTAAAACTCTTTCGTTTAATACCGCTACTCGATTTCTCGCCGTAGGTGGGACAGGTGCCTAAGCCTTAATGAAACAATTTAGGAAGTCATAAGCTCAAAGTTCAGAATAGTAATTTAAGTAAGATTCAATCAACTCGGACAAAGCCTCGGGAAAAGGTGGTACCTAACATTATATATGGTCATGATACAAAGATCTTGTTTTACCACTAACTCGGAACACATTCTTCTTTATCTTTTCTTTACACAGTATTAAACAAAATGGCTTCCCGCTATCTGTAGGAGATTAAGATTTTGTGTAGTAGTAGTGTAGGAGAGATCATTTTTTAAGGATGCGTATTGTATTGTATAAATGGTGAAAAAAAGTCCGTACAATGCCGGAACAAGTATGCATATCGCTATCTATCTATACTAATATTATAAAGCGGAAGGGTTTGTTTGTTTGTTTGTTTGCTTTGTTTGTTTGTTTAAACGCGCTAATCTCAGGAACTACTGGTCCGATTTGAAACAATCTATTTTAGTTGGAAAGCCCATTTATCGAGGAAGGCTATAGGCTATATAACATCGCGCTACGACTAATAGGAGCGGAGCAGCAATGAGAAATGTTTCAAAAACGGGGAAAATTTACGCAGACGAAGTTGCGCGGGACAGCTAGTTATAAAATAATCCCTAATCGGCATGTATCGAACCCACAACACTTCAATTCGCAGCTGATGATACAACTACTGCACTGTCATACACATTTAATGTCAATGGTGCATTCTTATAATTGTAAACATAATTGTGTTTATAAAACGCATCATTAATTCATTCCAAGTATTGTGATTGAAGACAAAAACAAATACACACAATGAATGATTCGATTACTTATTTAAAAACATTCGAAATATTTCAGACAGATTTACAAGACTATAAAAAAGATGACCGTGAAAGTTGTTGTGGTTTTACCCGCGTTTTATTAGCCTATGTGTTAATCCAGGGTGTCAGCTAACTCCATACCAAATTTTGTTGAAATCACACCAGCCGTTTAGACATGAAGAAGTAACAAACATACACACTCACATACAAACTTTCACCTTTATGATATTAGTGTGATTCTGTCCTTTACAAAACTTAAAACTTTATATCTATACTAATATTATATACCTGAAGAGTTTGTTTGTTTGATTGAACGTGATAATCTCATGAATTACCGGTTCTAATTAAAAAATGCTTTCAATGTTGGATAGCCCATTTATCGAGGAAGGCTATAGGTTATACATATAACATCACGCTACGACCAATAGCAGCGGAGCAGCAATAAGAAATGTTGCAAAAACGGGTAAAATTTACACAGACAAAGTTGCGCGAGACATCTAGTCCACTTATAAATCAAATGTGTCACTTTTAATCTTCTAGATACCCAATACGTTTAATGCAGTTATGGAGAACAAAAAACAATATCTAGAATAAACAAAATGTTGTAATGAATTCAGGTTTCAGGTATATAAGTTCTTGAATCTACCAGAGCTCTAACATAAAACACCTGAATGGATTTAAATAATTAAATTGGGTATTTGAATGTCAAGTCAAATCAGTTTTTTTTTTAAATGTCAAAACGATTCGTTCTGTAGAGATTTGTATGCAATTTAACATTGTGACGTCATTATGTTCTGGTTTCAAATCATTTACTTTTAGTATTTATTTTGATGATTATAAATACAAAAACATATTAAATTATGCACGAATAAATATTTTTAACACCATTTTAAGGCATATTATTACTTGGTAAGTGTAAAATAATTTATTGTTATTGATTGATTTGACATTCAAATACCTGATTGTTAGAGTCGCTATAGGAATTTCCGTCTTACTTCCGACAGATAAATAATAACGCATTCGTTTTTTTTTTGAGTGGGTCTATATGAGTATTAAAATTGAGGCCACATTAAGATTAATTTCTTCTGATAATATGGGTTGGTGTAGTTACAAGGGCAGTGTTTAATAATTTCATAATTATTATGGCCTCGTTCTATCCAAACAATGTTAAAAATGTAAAACTAACTCTGTCTGTCTGTTACGTTTTTACGCTTAAACTGCTGAACCGATTTAGATTAATTTTGGTATGGAATGGACACAGTTTGAGTCCCGGAAAAGTACATATAGTTTTTTATAGCGAATTCAACGTTTCTTTAGCTGTAAGTTATATGAGGTGTAATGCGTATGCGAATTTTGCCAAATTCGCAAAAGAAGGCGTCTTTTGCGAATTTGGCAAATATTGAAATGTAGAGTGATATCAATTAGTTATATTGACATATTTCATCAACCAATGAAAGACTTCTCAATGTCAATTCCATCCATCTCTTTCTAACAAATAAACTATCTCTCTCCATCCAAAGTTAATATAAATTCCAGACATAACCGTAGTAAAAAGACAGATAAGCGTAAAACTAGGCACACAGACACACATTTTAAATGTTTAAACATATCAATCTCAGTTTCATTGTACTAGGACAACATGAAATTGTGGGGTTAGCTACCGAACCGACCAGCATTTATGCCCGGTTCCTATAACTATGAAACGCCTCGTTTTAATAACGAACAGTAACATTTTTAACTAGCCGTAACCACAAACTGTTCCTATAATAAACGACTCGTAGGGCAAACTACCGAAGGTTTGTAACTAACGGATGGGAGGGTTACCAACTACGATCCGTAAGCGATTTGTATGAAGATCTTACATTATGGTGTTCCTATAAAAAAATGTAAACGTCAGTGAGCTGTCACAGTTACCATCCGTACGTCATTTTGCTACCGTTGGATTTCGGTCGGTTATTTTCAAGTTGGTTTTACAAATACTGTAATATTTTTAAAAATGTCGAGTTCTGAAAGTGACAGTGAAATGTTAAATATGTTGTCGGACTGGACTTCAGGATCTGATTCCGACGAAGAAGTAACTCGGAGAGTTTACACAGAGAGAGTGAACCATATAAATATTTTAGATGCGTACGAGTTTCAGCTGCGGTTTCGGCTTGATAAGCCGGCTGTCGAACAGCTGCTGATCGAAATTCATCCTCATTTACGAGTAACAGGAGCCAGGTAAGTACCTCCCTAGGTATTTTTATTATTAATCATCAAAATAAATGGTGATCATTTGTATGTATTTATTTTAACGAACTATCTAACCTACGAGTACCTATTTGTTTCAGAAATCATGGAATAACTCCATTGCATCAACTGCTACTAGCATTACGATTTTATGCTTTGGGCACAATGTTGCTGTCAGTTGCAGATTTCACTGGTGTCTCAAAATCATCGGCTAGTCGAATCGTGCGCGATGTTAGTTTTGCAATAGCGCAGCTGTACAATAATTATATTAAAATTAGAAGTGACACAGACCAGGCATTCTATCAAATAGCTCGTTTTCCGCGTGTCCTAGGAGCAATTGATGGTACACATGTTAAAATACAATCTCCCAGTGAGTATTTTGTGTGTTTTTATAAATAGGTACTTATTGTACAAGTTAACACAGTACCTACCTAAACAAGTCTCTTCATTCTTTATCAGTTTAACACATTTAAAGGAGGATTCATGTAATAGCATACTATACTTTACAGTAGTATTATTGAACATTTTTGGTTTCATTATTTTCAATAACTAGGTACCTACTAGTTGTTCTTTTGCTGTTTCAGATTCTCAGATAGGAGAGGAATTTAGAAACCGCAAAGGATACTTCTCCATCAATGTGCAAGCTGTTTGTGATGCCAATTTATTATTGATGAATGTAGTGGCTCGTTGGCCAGGTTCAGCTCATGATGCAACAATTTTCAATAATTCAGAATTAAGAGGTAATCCAACATCAACTTATTACTTTAATTGATAATGCACGAGTTCCATTAAATACAATAATTGTTTGTTTATTTACTATACCAATCCGTCTGACCAGTGTTATATAATTGGCCAGTAATGGTCTGGAGGAGGCCTGCGCCCAGCAGCAGTAAGATTTATGGGCTGAGATGATGATTATACTTTTATTTTTATTTAGCTCAGTGTGAAAGTGGTATGTTTGGTAATAGGTGGTTACTTGGAGACAGTGCATACCCATTGAAATCATACCTTTTAACACCTCTACTAAACCCAGAAGGCAGAGGACAAGTGCTGTACAATGAAGCTCAGATTAGAACTAGAAACTGTATTGAAAGGTACTTATTTTTAAAGTTTTTGTCATAGCTGCAGCTTCATCCTATTGCTACTGTGGAATCTTTCTTTTATTGTGCACAAATTATTATTTGTTCTAGGTGTTTTGGAGTTTGGAAAAGAAGATTTCCAGTAATTTCATTAACTATGCGGTTAAGCCTGTTAAATGCACATGCAGTTATAATTGCAACTGCTGTACTTCACAATATATGCAGGATGCGCTGCATCAGTGACGTTCCTCCTGAGGTGGAGATATCACCAGAGGATACAGACGAACCCCTGGAAAACAGAGATCCAACTATCAATGACCATGAAAACGTTCTCAATACAGAACGAGCAAGTTTGATTGTTAACTATTTTAATAAGTATGTGTTATGTGTGTATACAATGTTTTTGAAATTATCTACTGACATATTAATAATATATATGGCAGTACAACAAAAAAAGAAAGTTTCTATATCAATTAATTAAATTGTTTGTTTTTAGTTTGGAATAATTCAACAACAGACTGGTTGAAGAAGAGCACAATTGAACATTATATTACATTATTTAGTGAGAATACTTGCATATTTATTATTTGTTTTATAAATAAAATCAATCCCTTTTTAAAAATTACATGTTTTATTTACTTAAATCTAAATAATAATTAAATACTATAAAAATGATATTTATTCATTCAGGTTGTGTTAAGTTAACATGCTGGCTGGCTTTCTTGGCCTGATCTGCTTTTAAAATTTCAATTTCTAAATCAATTTTTATTTTTTTAGCTTCATAATATCTAGTTATTGCCAAGTCTCGTTCACGTCGCACATCATCATATTTCTGTTTTCTTTCTGTGTAAATAAAAAAAAAATGTACAATTAGTTTAAAGTTATAAATATGTTTCAAGCTTAGATAATTGAAATTGAGGAAGTAAGTAGGTACCTTTGCTGGTTTGTAATTCTTTTGACATGCCTCTCATTCCATATAAGCATCTGGGTTTCATTGAACCATCTACTTTTCTCTTTTTTGCTGTAAAATATAAAAATAGTTTATATACCATTAGTGTATAGTTGCAAGTGCAGTAAGTCAGCCCTATTGAATTCAATTTCTAAATAAACAAATGACCCCTTTTATGTGTATGCTACAGCCATAGATAAGTAATTAAAGTTTTATGAATGCAGCCCATACAACATGTCCCACTGCTAAACACGGGCCTTCTCGATAAATAAATGGAAGAAAATTGGCCTACTTGCCCTGCTAGATATGTTAGCATAGGGAACAGTTGTACATGCAACCAAGCAAATACCAAAATTGATATACCTACACCACACCTACCCGCACCAAGTTAGTACAGATAACTGTCCTACACACACCGTCACATAGTACCCATATAAATATTATCTACTAAAACAATAACTTAAAAAATATATACCTTCACTTATTGGCAACGAGATGTATTTAGGTTCTGGTGTAGTGAATGTTGAATGTTCTACTACATCAGCTTTGGGATTTAGTATAGGGGAGGAAGCATGCTCATTGATACCAACACCATCAACTATTACCACCTCTTCAATAAAACTAACTCCATCACCACCAAATGGCACTTCAAATCCAGTGCATGTTGATCCCATCTGACCTGCTACTCTTTCCAAAATGTCGTCATGGGGTATGACATCAGGTTTCCCACCACCTGTCTGTTGGAAAATTATATTATTTATAATAAGTACTTACTTATATAGCTTTCGGTTTGCCATTATAAGTTCACACATACACTTACACAACCAGCTAATAGTTGCTTTAGATTATAGATATGTTACTTACCTTAAAATTATTTAGCCGTATTTGTTGGCACCTCTTCCGTGCTGCTTTTTTTAAGTTGTCCCACTTCGCCTTTAATTGGTCTGTATGCCGCGGAATTTGACCATTTTTTGCATTAAAATGCGATGTTATTGAAAGCCACGCTTCTTCTTTCAGCTTATTAGACGCAGCATTCGTCTCCTTGCTCGTGATTATCGGCTTACTTTGAATTAAATCCAATAACAGAGACACTTCATCCTTGGTCATCGGCTTCTTTGTTTTCTGTAACACAAAACGATATTCAGACCATACTACCCAAGACTTCTTTATTTGATAAATGTTATAAACTTGAATAGGTACTTACACAAGTCATGTTACTAATATCCATTTTAGGTAATTTTTGAATTTATTTTGTGTTTTGCTAACTCTCAAAAGTCTCAAACACAAAGTACAATCAAACCCAACGCTATTGTTTTGGCGCGGCGCGCAATCTTGACGTTTCGTTTCGTTCTCAGCAACATGAATTAAAAACCAAAATTATTTCTTAAATAAAAAATTTCGCTGACGCTAAAATTATAAAATGAAGAAAAAGTAAGTTTTCTGTATTAAAGTATAATAATTATGCTTGAAATAACAATAATATCTTCAATTTTATTTTAATGTTAAATGTGCTTGCATGCAATTTCAAAACGCAATGAGTGCCGAACGGAGGGCTTCGGTAAGCAAGTAACCAACAACCGTTCGTCGCAGGTAGATGACGCAAAATGTTATAGGAACGCCACTTACGGCTCGTAATCCGTAACTCAAAAACGAATGGTAGCTTTAGTACAATAACGACTCGTTGATTATAGGAACCGGGCATTAGTGACTGTACCGGCAGTCACTAAATACAGGTCGGCTCCCTATAACAAGTAAAAACAGATCCACGCACACATAGATACAGGTCTCGGTTAAAATCGGTCTAATGACAACCGAGACAGCGGACGTTGAGACCGTTCGTATGTGTGCGTAAATTTGTTGTTGACCCGTGAGCCTGATTTCTCTGTATTATATATACCGTGGGGTTAGTTCGGTCCAGTACTTTGGAACACGATACCTGTGCGACGTTGCCATGTGGGCGCGCAGTGCACGAAGCGGCAACACGCAGGTGTAGGGGCGCGCGCCCCGCAACGTCAGATGAGACATTCCATTTTTAAAATCGTTTCAAAGAGGAAGGTTGTTTGTTTTTTTTAAATTTAAGCCAGGAAAGGCATAACCATAATAAACGAATATGACCATAGAGTTAAAAAATAACAAAATATGTTTTGTTTAAGCGTTAAATACAGGTTTTTAACCAATTTATTATTTTACACAAAAGGTTAGCTTATAAATACCAAAGGGAATTCATAATAAATTTCATGAAATTACGGTATATGTAGTAAAGTTATTATTTTTATAACAAAGGAAGGCTGTGACCGTAATGATGACTTACCTATATCATCGATATTATTTTTTGTTTAAAACAGCTGTTCCAAAATTTATGCGCCAAGCCGTCGTTTGAGCTACAGAGTGCAGTGCGCCAAAGAAATATACTCGTACATACAGAGATACTCCTTCAGACGCAGTCGCGTAAGAACACTTGATCCGCTTATTATACATTCGCATCGCAACACATGTCCACGTCAAGTTGGTTCACTAGAATTTGATGTCTAGTCACTCTATATTTAAGTAGGTACATCTAGTGCCAAATTTCGATAAAAAAATTAACATCAAACAATTTCTCAATAACAGCTCCTCCCTAATTATGCTATCGTAGTAGATTATCTCGTTAAAATGTACTTTTAGTTTAAAAAAATGTCAATATCAAACATTTGTCAATGTCCTCTTTATCTATGTTTGCCTAGTAGATTTTATCAAGAAAGAAAAAAAAACTTAAAACTTCACAAATTAATTTATTTCATAAATATATCAAAATTAAACATTTGTCAATATCAACTCTTCCCAATTTATGTATTCCTGGTACATGAAAAGATAGATTAATATCTATGTCATACAGAAAAAATATATTTAGCTCAACTGAGCATCGACCTTGCTACACTCGGATCGCATTACTTGTCAATTACCAACATATGTATGTATCCAAGGCCATAGTTTTTTTATGTAATTATATCAAAGTCCAATTCAAAATTATAAATACATAAAGCGCCAAGTAGGTATTATACTTTTTGAAATAAATATAATATGCCAGTGGTGGCTCGCCATAGGCCGTCTTGGTTGACAACAGTGACATTTTTTATTTTTTTATTTTAATGAACTGGTCGCTTGGACCTTTATGTCAAACAACAGTGTCAGTTATTCTTCCGTGAAATAGTGATGTTATCCCATCACTGTGTTTCGGTTGAAGGGCACTGTAGTGAAATTACTGGGAAAATGTGACTTACGAACTGACGTCTCAAATGAGGAGCGCGATACGGTGACATTCAGATCTTTGCCAAACAAAGATTTGGATATCACTGATACTGTTATGACCTGGTCTAGTGGTAAAAATCATATATGTTATGGATATGGACGTGTATATGTTATTAACATACAGGTCTAAAGGTTTGTTGGTCCGAAAGATGGAATCGAACGACACCCCAAAATCTGTCAAGCCTTTATGCCGAACAGCGGGCCAAAGAAATAGACATACGAGTATATACGTTCGAGCACTCTCTTTCTAGAACAGTCGTAGTCGGGTAAAATAATAACTGTATTTCTTAAGCTATTTGTAACTGTAACAAAACGCCCTGACAGTAATAATTTGATATTTGAACATATCAGGTCTTGCAATTCTTTATAAAAAGGACACGTCATGCGACCACGTGTGAATTATCAAATAAGATTGCATAAGAATGTTAATTTATTACTTTTATGGCATCTGTATTTATGGTCGTGTGGTAGGCTTAAGAATAGTGCCACGCCATCTCTTCCTGGATGTCACACCAGAGGACAGAAAGCAGCGTCCTGGGAGTACTTTAAAGCCTTATTACGATCGTCAACCCGCTCGCCAAGAATGGCGATTATGGCTCATACCCCCAAACGGATAGGTCTATTTTGATGTAGTTTAATCGGAATAAGCCTGAGTTATTCTGATAACGTGAGTATGAACTCCGTTGCGTGGAAGAGCAGCAAACATCCATACATTGCCCTGTTCTTTTTCTGTTACCTGTAGTTTTATCAAACTTGGCATTACAATGTAATGGATCAAGATTCACAAGTGTTGTTTAGCTGGCATTTTGAGTTTGATACACTAAAATTAGTATGGAATTATTGAATTGTATGTAAATAGGCATCGATTGCGCATACGCAAGCGAGTGAGCGATTGCGAGTTGGCGAAGCGATTGATTCGTAATCACTCATTGTAATTAATCGATTGTCGGCTAATTGGACATTGTTATGGTTTTAATTTCACTACACAGCGCTCGGAGTTGTTCTGCGAGATCGAATCAAAAATGAGATCCGCTGAATAACCAAGGTCAACGATATAGCCCTAAAATTTCCAGGCTTTTTTTTGAAGATTAGCAATATGGGATCGTAAGTCTAACCCACACAGGATCCTGTTAACCCCTCCAGCTAAGCTCAATGGTTTCTGTTAGGAGTAGGATCACGTCGGTAGTATAATGGGCAGCATAGGTAACCCGATGCCGTTTCAAACGCCGCGAAAACATTGGCTCTTACGCACCGATTTTCGGACGTGGACAAATTGTGTTCCGTCAGTGACTTTATGTGAGAACTCCTCGGCATCACTGTGTGCCTGGTAGCTTGTACCTATCAGAGATCAACGAGGTTTAACAACGTTTGCCCATAGATGGGTCACCTCTACGTGCCTCGCACGTAAAGCCGTCGGTCCTGCGCCCAATCTCTTTTCGGTCGTGTCTGATTTACATCCTATTGGATTATGAGAGTGAACTGTCTGCGCATATACTAGTGTACTGTAACAATATTTCCTGCGTAGTTGGCTATTCTTTAATGAGATTGGTCGCCATAACCTATCGGTTGGGAGACCATTATATATTAGTACAAGGTGTGGTTTAAGAAATATATGCCCTCATCTATTAGTTGATCCTCAAAGTCTAGATTGCTAAATTAAAAGCTTAATTTAAAGACCGATGATCTTAAACTATATTGGACGATCTCTGTGGCGCGGTGGGAGTGTGTCCGACTGGTACGCAAGAGGTCGTGGGTTCGATTCCCACACGAGACACCACTGTGTGTCCGTGACTTGTATGTTTGTAAAGTCCCCCGCGACCCAGGGCTTGCAACTTAAAGCGGGAGTCGCCTTTAAAAAAAAACAATTTAGTCAATCTCTCATTGTTCACTCAGTAACAGTTTCAATAGGGAACAAATGTAGTCATTATTTATATCGGTTTACTATGAATTATGTCTGCACATTGCACAGAACATATAGACTTACTGATTCATTGCCAACTTTTATAAAAGCGAAGTGCAAGTAAAACAGACCAGTACCGTTCATGGTAGGTGTATACAACGTGTAAGGGGTCGTCCATTAATCACGCAAGGCTCAAAAGAGAGCGAGAGGGGGGCTCGGAAAATATCACCAGGAGGGAGAAGGAGTGTAGTGAGACTCCTCACACTTGACCGGCGTCGAATCCATTGCAACTCCCGTCGAAAATCACATATGAAAATAGTCCTCATAGTTTTTGTACCAAAAATACACGTGATGTTGGGTAGGGAGCGGGGGGGGGGGTGTAGTATGAAACCTCACCACAAATCACCAGGGAGGAGGATCAGATGATTTATGGACGACCCCTAACAGGTGTGGTCAAATTTCATCAGTGACCAGCCTATGGTATAAGTCTAATAGGAATTACATCTTCCATGGTGGTAAATACTTAAATGCTGACTACAATATTGTAACAAAAAATTAGATCAGCTTGGAGATTAATCTACCGTCAAATCGGCCTTTTAGGAACACTAGTCGGCTAGTCGAACGAAGTCATAATCGGCCCATCTATACTTAAAAATAGAACTCAATAACTATTGTATGCTAAAAGATCTTTCCATTAAAGTTTGTTCCGAAATATTTTTTCGATATATTGACAAAATCGTACCTTTTGTGTAACAACAAAGGCACAAAATAATGAGTTTTGTGACAAAAATACAACAAAGATGGCCTCGGTCAGATATTTTACGAAAAATAAACGATTTTTTTCTACTCTATACATTTCGCTTCAATATCAGTTTGATATTTTATAGAAAAATACTTAGAACATTTGTATGGGTTCAAGCTCTTAACAACTTATGACACCCTGGTACTTTTCCTTAGGAAAATGATGTACTTCCTGCCTTTTTCATTCACGGCCGGCTACTCTTGATGGAGATAGCCTTACCACACAGAACAAATGTCTGCGCATACATAAGTGCACTCTCTTTTCCTTCACTCTCATAATCCGATGAAAGATTAGGCGCAGGGCCGACGGCATAATGTGCTTTCCGTAGAATGGAAAGTCACATATTTATAGATCAACAGTAGTAAAGTTGCTTAATCTCGTTGATCTCTCTCTTCATTCTCAAGCCATAACGTGCTATTCGTCTCCGAGACACGGAAATAGACTTTAAAAAAATGGTCACCCATCTTACAACTGAGTGGTAAGTTTGCTTAACTTCGCAGATATCTTTATTAGGTATGAGTCTTTAAACAAGTCACTAATATCATAAAGACTAAAAAGAGAGGTGTCTTGTGGACACCCGGTTGAACGTAGTTCCTTTCGCTTTAATTTTTATGTGTTTGTATTAACTAATTTAAAACAAACACAAAAAGATAAAAATAGTTCTGGAAGAACAGAACATGTCATTTTAAAAATTGTCCTATTTCAAATCAAGATTTTTCATACATTATATATTGCACATGACATGGGTAAAATAAACATTAAAACCTTTTACAAAAATACAATCAACCCACTTAACACAACTAATAAATAGATTTTTGATCGATGACAAAATGTAAAGCTTTTTTTCATCTAGCCTCTCACCCCGCAATCAAATAATATAGTGCTATATGGAACTACGTTCTAATAAAATATTCACTAACGGTTGCTTGAGACGAACACAAGGCGCAAGTTTGCGCAGCACCTAAATAGGTACTGCCTCTCAATTCGAAGTAGAGATCCAAGATAATTTATAAGTAGAGTTAATGAGAAAAAAAAAACTGTAAACTGGAACGTTTACAATGAAACCACAGGTTGCGCTTGATCGATATTATTTTTTTAAAAAACGAATTCGCGATATCGATACTTTCTAATACGAGTAGGCTCAATGTGGTCGCTGGTGCGTAGTTATTTTAAAACTAGATCATTTAAAATTAAGAAGACGTTTATTTTATTTTTTTCCTCTTCCCTCCAATATTAATCAGTAGAGATTATGACTCGCACATTATGTGCATACGCCAGTTTCAAGTATAATTTCTTTCTAGTTTTCTTCTTTCAATCACAAAGTCTTGTTCTTGTCCAGTTATCACGTATTTCAAGTTTAATTAACCCTGTTTTACACTTTAAACGCGGAGCTGTAAAAATAGCGACATGTCAATTTGTCGCCATTTTTAAAACTCGAAGATGTTTTTATTATATTTTGAAATTAACCCTCAGCAAAGACAACCCTCCCCCCCTCCCCCACCTACCCCATAAATCGAAATCCTGGATTACGAAGCGTAGTCATCCTCTTAGCCAAAATCCTGGATATCTACCACTGTACCAGGACATAATAAACTCAAGAAGATTTATCTAAAGAAGTTCTTAGTTCTAGCCGTTAACAAAGTCACGAAGAAATGCCTTTAAAAAAATGTACTCGTATTATTATATTCTCTTCGTTGGTATTTTAAATTCAATGAACGTTACAGCATCTCTGTGCCTAATATACACATTAATCAATCTGTCTGTGTGGAGGACATTGGACTCGCAATTAAATGTATATTGATTGATTCATTGCGACCGCCATTGTTCATTGCAATTGGAACAGAATTTTTAAGTATACACGACATCGCGACAGTCAAAATAAATAACAATATTAATTATGTTCCAATATGAAAGTGGCCATAATTTACGGAAAAATACTTAGAGCATTTGTATTGGTTCTAAAGCCTCTTTACAGTTTATGATACCCTGGTACCTTTTATACAAAAATCTAGCTTCACCCGCGGCTCCGCCTGTCAAAAACTATCCTTTGTCCTTTACCGGAACTCAAACTATGTCGGTCAAGTTACGTTGATCCTACTGTAGACAAGCTATAACAAAGATTCAAGAAATACGACCCATCTTAACGCAGATGAAATCGAAGCCAAAAGCTAGCTTATTATTTCAGTACCTACAAGTTTAATATATAAACATATTGAATCTAAAATCATAAAACTCAACTCTGGCGACTCAATAAGCACGATTGAAAGGCATTCAATAGTTCTCGATAACAATCGTACACTCAATAGATATTGAAACGGTTTCTACTCATATTATATTTGTTTTAGCCTGTGGCACAGTTCGCGTGAATGTGCCGCGTCGTCTTCTTTGTCTCTATAAGAATTTTTAGATTAAAAGATTACTCATCTATACTAATATTATAAAGCGGAAGAGTTTGTTTGTTTATTTGTTTGTTTGTTTGTTTAAACGCGCTAATCTCAGGAACTACTGGTCCGATTTGAAAAATTCTTTTTTTGTTGGATAGCCCATTTATCGAGGAAGGCTATAGGCTATATAACATCGCGCTACGACTAATAGGAGCGGAGAAGCGACGAGAAATGTTTCAAAAACGGGGAAAAATTACGCATACGAAGTTGCGCGGGGCAGCTAGTAAACAAATAAGTGAAGACTGCGACTCTATAATTCCCAATCAGATAAACCGACGATATAAAGACGGTCGAAGAGTTGGCCTGAATTAGGAAAGCGTACCGGAGTAATGCGTCAATTAGGCCTATGTCCAGCAGTGGACCGATAAAAGCTGATATAAATAAAACAAACAATTTTAATTTTTATAATCTATACAGCCAACCAAACCAATGCCTGTGCCTGTGCAATGTATTTGAGTAAGGAAATTTTACTTTATGGAAACATTTTTATTTTTCGACTTAAAAAGAAGTACATTAAAATATTTGCTAAAAAGGACTTGCCAGAGCCGGGAATCAAACCTGCCTTATGTTGAAAATAAACTTTCTGTGTTTATATTAAGATTGAAAGGGTCAATGATACCAATCATACGGAACAAATCCCTCTAAAAATAAATAATTGTATCCTTTAAGAAAAAAATCGCTAACTCAAATATTTGGGGTAAATACTTGCCCTTTGGTTTGGTCCAGCCTGTTTATCATATTTAAAATCAATATTAATATTATAAAGCTGAAGAGTTTGTTTGTTTGAACGCGATAATCTCAGAAACTACTGATTCGAATTGAAAAATTCTTTCACTGTTAGATAGCCCATTTATCGAGGAAGGCTATAGGCTATATAACATCACGCTACAACTAATAGGGGCGGAGCAGCAATGAGAAATGTCGCAAAAACAGAAAATTTACTCATACGAAGTTGCGCGGGACAGCTAGTAATCTGTATATCGACGCACCGCTTTAACGCTGAGCCGATTGGATTGAATAGTTATTACGACGTAGGCATCCGTAACGAATTAATTTTTGAAATGAATTTTCAAAACCCCTGAAGAATGAAATGGAGGTTTCAAATTTCAAACAAAATCGTTATTATTAGTATAGTCTAGTTTTGGGCTAGTCTACTCCTACAAGCACAAGACCTTTGTCGTGGAGGAGTTGAAAACACCCAGACTCCATGTTCTGAATTGGCATGGAGAGGTGTGACCTTTTCAGAAAAGGTCACCCATCGATGAAGTAACAGTGGTAACGACGCTTAACCTTGCTGATCTCTCTCTTTACTGGTACAAGCTATCAGGCTCACAGAATAGGCGAGGAGTTCTCTATTTGCAACCTTGTTGATCTCTGAGTATTCACTGATACAAGATACCCGGCGTACAGTAAAGATGAGGAGTTCTCTAACTGACAGATTATGTGCTCTGCTCGTTTACTGAGCCACGAACTCTCAACTATTCTCAGAAATATTTAAAGAGACAGTCTTCAGACGATTTAAAAAGCCTTTTCCAGGAATAAATCCTTTGCAGAAACTAAAATTAGTTTCATATTGAGATCACAACTAGCGAAGGCATAGAATGTGTGAGTATAGCTGTGATTTTCATTTTTTGGAACGAAGTTCCTTATCGCGCGTTGTGAAAGGGGGCTAGACGGAAAAAAATCTCACGAAAAGTTGTAACGACACTTTTTGACACACACAAGCCGAGCGGCGTGCGCGTAAGATATGAACATCTAATTTGACGAAGAAGTCACCTGTCGATTTGGTCTAGAGGCATAAATTCGGTACACAGTATTGGTGACAATTGTGTAGTTGTGGGTTCGACCCTTCGGTATACAAATACATTCGGTATACAATAATAAGATAAGAACTTCGTTGCATCCGGGTGTCCCTTGACACCTCTCAAGTTTTTTTTTTAAGAAAAATGAAAATGATCATGCAGATTAGATCAGATCTGGCAGTGCGAGTAATAAGTATGTTTTCAATTAAAATAATGTAGCAAGCTATTTACATTGAGTTTTTGGTTAAAGTTTATTTTCAGATTGATTTAGTGTAAAAAAATCTTAGGAACTAAAAGTGGTCCCTGTGAACAACAAGGAACTAAAAGTGATCCCTGCGAACAACAAGGAACTAAAAGTGATCCCTGTTTAAGAAAAGGTTGGCAACCACTATTGTGCATGAATAATGCCTGCGTTGTTTCGTTACCATCGGTACTGTCAATATTTTGTAGATCAACTACTGATAAATTCCAAGAAATCAAAGAACAAAACATCCTATATCATTCAAGGAAAGACAGACTTAGTTGAGGCTCTTAGAAAATTTAATCAAAGCAAATTGGAGATGTTTTTTATTGAGATTTGTTGTAATTCATTAACATCACATAAAAGGAAACAGGAGCACTGTCTTTGAAATAGTAATATCTTGGGACAACTCACACACAGGCATCTGATCCCAAACTAGGCAGAGCCTGTACTAAGGCAACCGGACGACCAGACAACATTATACTTAATCTATTTATCTGACTACACCAAATGGGATAATTCTTTTATACATGCTTTTATTAGCTTGGTATGTATCTATATTTCTACGTTTCTATGTAACGGAATCTTTGAACATGATTTTCACCACATAGCGTTGGGTTGAATTGAAACTTCGCACACTTATCAAGGACCGATGACAATACAATTCGACTAAAATGGATTTTTGGAAATTCCTCCCCTAAAAGGGCAAAATAGTTGTTAGGTTATATGAAATGAAACTCCGTCAGTTTTGAAGTTAGATGTTTGAAATTTCGTATTTGGCTTATTGGTTTAAAATAAAGAAAACATGTTTCGGCGTTTTTGAAAAATCAACCCCGAAGAGGATAAAATAGAGGTTAAAATTTTGCGTGAAATGACGTAAGTTTTAAAGTTAGATTTGTGAAATTTCGCATTTGTCTATGTGGTTGTAAAAAATAATAGTTAAATAAACTAAAAAACACGCTTTTGTTGCTAGCTGAACTAAAAAGTAGAAAAAAAATAATTGTTTAAAAAACTAAAAGACACTTTTGTATAGATAGCTCAACTAAAAAGTGGAAAATAATTCACTAAAAGTGTAAAAAAAATAGAGTAATTTAAGAAAAAGTCAGTTTATTAGAAAAAAGCGTAGGGTGCTTGCTTATGATATTCATTTATAATCACCCCACGCTTTATTAGGATAAACTGTTTTTTTTTTTCTTAAATACTCTATCTTTTTAAACTTATAGAAAACTTTAACTTTTTAGTTCAGCTATTTACAAAAACGTGTTTTTTTAGTTTTTTAAACTATTATTTACTTTGTTGTGTTCGTTATTAACAAGACAAGGTTTGTTTAAAAGACAATTTAAATAAAACATAATTATACACTACTGGAATTTTCGGCGGCTTAGAGTGAACTGAATGGAATGATGTGACATTTTTTATAAACGGTCACCAAACTATGGTTGCTTAACCTCGCAGATATCTAGATCTGCCCAGTTTCCACTGAGTCAAGGACCTTATTCATTTATTCTTTGTACGAGAAATATAACAAACTTAAAAAAAAAAAAAATATGTAATGCTCCAATAATGCCGACTCTACATTGAACACACAGACCCACTGTTGTAAAGGGAAATAATAAAAAAGTGGTTTTGTTCGGCCTTTGTTTAGAGAAATTAGGGGACCGGCTCCGTTGTGCCCACACAAGCAGGTTTAAAAACATTTTAGGTACTTTTTTCTGTTGTAAATGAATGCTACATAAACCGTAAAAAGTAAAGTGTTTCATTTAATTTTAAACATTGGTAGTTTAGAAACAGGAATTTTGTGATTGTTTTATTAGGATTTTTTATGATATCATTGTATATTATTACACGAAAAATCCAAAAGAAAAGGATTACGATTTTACTAGAAATTTACCGACTAGTCGGAAAATCCGACTATTTCGCCGTATTCATAGAAGGCCGGTTGGCAACAGCAGACTGATTTTTGACATCAATTTTGACGACTAATTAGTGGTCAAAATTGACCGACTAGTCGCCTTATGACTTCATTCATATTTCAATACTTAAAATAAGATTTATGTAAAATCGTAATCAATGTAATTTTTTGGTCTTGAATAAATATTTCACTCTACCGCGTTACACCGATCGTGGTCAGAAACTGTAGCTTAAATTACACATTAAGATTTTGATGAAAGTCGCAAGTGATTTTTTATACATTTTTTCCACACAGAAACCAGCAAGCAGAAATTAGTATCGAAAGCGAATGATCATGAATCTTCTGAAGTTATCAGGACTGGCTTGTACAAGTTGGATTGCTATAGGCAACTCAGTTTTAGGTTAGGCTAGGTCAGAAACAGATAGTGGACAGTTATTTGTCAGCAACAAATAACTGTCACTGATGACAAGAGAAAAGGAGAAAAAGAGAGTCAAACATTGAAAAAGTTGGATGATAGACTTGAGTATAGTGATAGGTAAACATAATTCTAAGAAATTATTCGTAGTATTCAAAACCTCTAAATAGGCTTATTTATGCCTACTTATTATGTAAATTATATATAAGGCCACTCCAACGCAAATAAAAATATTTGCTTTTAGGGTGCTAATGAGAAAAGTGTTATAATAATCAGATTTTGAAGTGGTCTAAAATACTGTTTTAATGAAAGAAGTCTAAATGCGTTGTTCTATAGTTCAAGCAAGGTACGTTTAAAGAGGTATTTTCTGACCGAAGTCTTGGTAACAATTTCACTTAGTTTCATGGAGACTGTTATCAAAAAGAAAGGACTGTATTGATAGAGCAATGTATTCAATAGTTTCCAAAAATATGCACAGTAACATCCCCGACTCACTCTGTCGCTCACTGACTCACAGAAACACATTAAGTCTTAAAATTTTAAAAGCATCCCAAACATTCTTAAAACTAGACTTACAACGCAATTAACAGCCCTTGTTTGTGGTTTCAGAGTTATAAATGGTTCTATTAGTTCTAAAAACTTCGTGGAATACCTAAATGTGCCTAGAGATCCCAAACTATTACAATTTGAGTAATAACCTGCGTGGGGTTAAAAGAAGTAACCATCACATAGTGTTTTTACAAATTTTAGGTTAGGTTATGGCAAAAATCTACAAATCTCTGTTTTTTTGACGATTGCATTACAAATACTGCTTATTATAAGAGTGGGGAGTGTTTTTTGATTATGTGCAAAGAACACTATTACTGAATACATCGCAAAATTATCCAAAAATGATTTTTATTAAGTTTTTTGATGAAATTGCAACGCACGCCATTGTTCATGAGCCTAGAAATGTCAAAAAAAGTCCTAAAAAGGTTTTATCAAGTGTGAAAATGGTTTTAACGAGTCTCAAAATGGTTTTTATTTAGTTTTTTGATCAAATTGCAACGACGCCATCGTTAAGAGTCCTGAAAAGTCAATTTTTTATCCACTTGGATCAACAACCACAATTTTTAAACAGAGTTATATCTTGACGACATGTTTAGACTTTCAAAGGCGAAGATATTAGATCAGTTCGGATCATGTGTCGGAGTGTTTACATTTGAACGAGTCTGTAAGTCGTCGCCACATAAACATATAGCGATCGAGCTCCGAGCGTCGCCGCAGTGGTAACGATTTGTTCCGACGAAACCTGAGCGGTTGTAGTATAGCTGTAGGAATCCTATGCGGCTCTCGGCGCAACAGGAAGCGTGTTTACACCGACGACAACGACTCGATTACGAAGACCATCCGATAATCGATATAGTCGATCTCTTGGCATTGAACGCAAAAGATTACCGTCAAATCGAGACTTCCAATCGATTGAGCAGCGATCGAAAGCAATTTAATACTATTTTTAGGTAAGTACAGTGACTTCCGATGCGAGCCGAGACATTGAATATCGAATATGAGAAGTGTCGGCCATCGTCATACATCACTCGGTCCGTATTTTACGTTAAAACACAATAGTGGACTGTGAGAAAAATATAGAGCGTCGTATCGACGTTTCGTCGTTCGGTGAAGCGTTACTGGACAGACGCACTGTCGCTGTGGCGCGCCCGAGGTACATAATAACACTTTATAGGCATTTTTTATGGCTTCGGTAAAAACTAAGAACACTGACACTTGCACGGTGGTCGTCATAGACTCACACTAACACTGCTCACCTTAGCCTTACTGGTGGCGGGATGTTGAACGCCGGGAACAATTTCGCGTTGGGACTTTCAAACAGCATCGCGAGATTTGTTTTTTTTTCACCGTACGCGCATCGTGGACCCGTCAGCACGCTCGGCGACCGGCCGTATACTGGCTACCGGCGCTGCGCCGCTCTCTCCCCTCGCCCCTCGCCCCTCGCTACCCCGCGCCCCCGTGACGTCACGCCCTGAACGCTAAGCTAGGCTTCTTCGCGTGAAGTTACGCTGTCTCACTCTACGTCGTTGTTTAGAGAGAGAGGTAAAGTCTTACAAAGGATATTGCGCCGATGCGTATTAGCAAGTCGGGCGCCGCTGCTGCCGTGGGGCTTCGCCCTTCGTTCTGGTTTATTTATCGTACGTATGACGTTCGCTGGTTGACATGCCCTGTTTAGGGATGATTGTAACCCTATAGGCAACCTTGTCAGGGTTGATGTTACGCTATTATAAAACCAAGACTTTTTTTAAATAAAGATTCACCAACTAAGACTTCGGCCGACTACCCGACTAGTTGGGGTTCAAACGTTGTACCCATATACGCAGGTATACAACTTGACCTTAAGGTTGTTTATACGACTTGAATCCGAAAAAGTTCCTACCAAAATGTTTTTGAACCGTTAAAAAAACATTTGATACTTTTTTCTTTTGTAAAAATAATATAATATTTTTTTTAATTGTTTATTACATTGTTACAGTTCCCTGGAACTCATACAAGGATACCCAGCGTTGTGTAACTGAACGTACATAGGTATCGAAAGAATTTTAATCATTGGTAGTTTAAAAGCAAGAATTTGATGAAATTACTCGTTTTTACCAGTTTTTTTTAATGTAGGTGCCTACCTAATCGCAAAAAGTGTTCAAGCACTAGAGTTGGACCGCATATGTCTTTGTTCGACTAGTCGGTTTCAAAACGGCGAATATTTGGCCAGGTCGACAAGCTTTATTTTGGATTTATTTTTCATGTAAACTCTAATGAAACTGGATTGTTTAACATTTCGACCTGATCGCACTGACCTTGAACACAAATTAGGCCATCTTGCGACCACGGTCGGTGCAAACCGGTCTAAACGTCAAGCAATCCCTAAGGTTTACTTATTATCCTGATTCTAAAACAAAATGTGCGAAGGTTTCTGTATGCGCCTTTTTATATAGGATGAGTTTGAAATCAGTCGATAAACTGATAGGGGTGATTCAGTACCTGTAATATCTAAATTCGTTTTACATTAAAATATTTCCAATTAAAATGGTAATAAAAATTAAACAGATTGTATGTTTTATCGATAAAAATTTAAACAAAGTCATTGATGAGGTTAAATTTACTAAATAAAATAAAAATATCAGCGTTTCATTATTCGTATAATACGTAAACAATTTTATTAATAATCAAATTATTAATAAACCCGGTGCGCATGCGATATAAAAATGAATGTTATAAGTCTGCCTCTGCCGAGTGCCTCTGTGGCGTGGTGGAAGTGTATCCGACTGCTACGCAAGAGGTCGTGAATACCACTTTGTGTGATCCATAAATTGGTGTTCCGAGTCTGGGTGTACTTTGTGTCCGTGACTGTCCTGTGATTGTATGTTTCCTCCGCGATACAGGGCTTATATCCCACTGCGGGAGTCGTCTTTTATGAAAAAAAGTAACTATTTCTTTTGTATTATCTTTAGGTACTACACGCGGATTCAGCCCTTAAAGTTTGTTGTGTGAATTAGTGAGTGTCTTTTAAAGACGCGAATAAAGCAATAAGCCAACTAGTCGGTGATATTTACCGCCGACTAATTGCCGAATACAAATTAAAGCATAATCGGCTAACGAAATTGGTTTGTGTAAGTATACTTCAAAAACTCAACAAGTTAACAAAAAACCCGACTACATACAATGAATAACAAAATATTTTATCTGCAAAAATCTGCATTTTTTTTTCTAATTTAGTGTCACTCTCACAACTAAGATGAATCTAACGATACCTCTCAAGCTAAAATCGATCCATTTAGGCTTATTTTACTTACAAACTTACAAACATACACTCGAAAAACATAATAGCTCCTTCTTGCGCAGTCGGGTAAAAAGTTCTGCAACGATTGAGCTCATATTTTCACACTATATACAACCCATTAACGTAGAGATGGACTGCGCCATAACCTCACAAAACTGACCACTCTCTAGAAAGAGACAAGGCTACTTTGTAGACAATACCTGTCAAAGGCCGCACGAGTTTTGCTCGGAAGACAATATTTACTTTTTAATTGAAAGGGATGGCGCAGTTTTGGGGGTTTAGATAAGGTACATTCGTTCCGTGGCAAATTCGATAACGATGTATTAATCGTTCGCAAAAATATAAAAAATTGTCTATGGTCGCATGACGGCTCCACGTCAAATTCTATACTATATTTCTTTTCCATTCACGATATCGCTATTCGAATGTGACTTTTTGGAGTTGTAAAAATGGCGGCAAACTGACCGGCCATTATTTTTACAGCTCCGAGTTTAACTTGTAAAAAATGATTTGAATACCTACGTGATAATTGACTAAGAACGAGACTATGTGCATGTAATAAGTGCATAAATACTTGACACTGGCAGAAATTAGCCGTTAAAACGGCTAGATTGCCATATACTCAAAAAAGAAGAAAAGAAGAAGAATGTGACTTTGTCTAGATTCCCTGGTCTATACGTTAATGATGCAACCCACTCCATAGATTGTTTTTTTTTTCTATAGATCGCATAAAAAAAAATGTGTGGCAATCGGGGACTGCCGCGGTAAAGCTATTGCATAGCATTTTTTATCAACTTATGTAATTATTATTTTTTATTTATGCAGTTTTTTTTTCTTTTTATTACATTTCGGAGCAGCTCGTCTTGATCCGTGCGAGCTTCGTACAGTCGTACCATATACATATACATTAAGCGAACGCTCGGCCGAGCTACATGGTAGGCGGAGTGGGGGGTGTTAGGTTTTATTTTCGTTACAGAATTTCTTGATTCGGTAGCCGCGCTAAAAACAAACACAACGCAGGCGAAGACGCGTGGATATGCTAGTTATACATATAGAAAGAAATCCATTATTAGATATAATGGATTTCTGATAATACATTAAAATGTGATGAAAAATTCAACCGATTAATGTAATACTGTTCAAAAGATAGTGGTCTGAGTGAACCAACAGGGATGTAATAGGATTAGTGATAGGGTTCCTTTGCTACCCTTGACCCCTGAATAATATTACCCTATTTAGAAAGAAGAAAGAAAGAAAGAAAAATCGTTTATTTGCCATAGATACAATAAGCTTCTTAAAACCAAATAAAATTACAACTGAGTATGTACCTACTTGCACGTCGTATCTGCGACAAACGAGGTTTCCACTCAGCTTAAATGCCATATTGTGGCATGAGCCACAACACAGCGCTGGTTTTCAGTGTGAACCCCAAGTGACGTCCGAAACCATTGAGGTATATCCATAATTAAATAAATAATATGTAGGTATAATACATAGCAATAAATATGTTAGTAAATTTTAATAAACATTTTTGTTATTATTGTAAACTAGCTGTCCCGCGCAACTTCGTATGCGTAAAATTTCCCCGTTTTTGCAACATTTCTCGTCGCTGCTCCGCTCCTATTAGTCGTAGCGCGATGTTATATAGCCTATAGCCTTCCTCGATAAATGGGCTATCCAACAAAAAAATAATTTTTCAAATCGAATGAGTAGTTCCTGAGATTAGCGCATTTAAACAAACAAACAAACAAACTCGTCCGCTTTATAATATTAGTATAGATAGATGATAAACATATAAAGGCACAGAACATAAAATGATATTACATTAGAATATATAAGAATATATAAATACATGACTACAGTCTTTGTACTCATCTCCTAAAAAATATGTAGGACTCATTGACGTAGAAATAAAATAATTGCATTTTTGAAAGATAGAAAAATTTGAATCCAGACTCAGGAAAATTCAAATTTTTCTATCTTTCAAAAATGCAATTATTGTATTTGTAAAGTCTTTGGCAAGAAATGCCTATAAAAATTACTTCATTGACGTAGAGACCAGGACTGCACCATAACATCACAGAATTGACCACAAAACTTGTCAAACAGACAGGGCAGTATGAGTTTTTTCTCTCTTTCACGCTTTGCAGTCAATATTTAGTTTTTAATTGAAAGAGATGGCACCGTAGGTCTATAAATCAATGGTAGGCCTCATTGACGTATAGACCAGCGGGTCAATTCACGTATTTAAAGCAGTACAGTTGCAGTTAAGTTTCGATTAAAACGGCCATTTTCGTATTCTTGTAACTTTGGGATCGATCTTAAAAACGCTTGCGCCCGTACTAGAATGTCGTTATTGAGCTCATGAGACGCATATTTGAGATCGATCTAAAAGTTACAAGAAAACAAATGGATTTTAATCGAAACTTAACTGCAACTGCACTGCTTTAAATACGTGAATTGACCCGCTGGACTGCGCCATAACCTGACAAAATCTATACCAGCGTTTCCCAAACTGGGTTCCAAGGAAAAAAAAAATTAAATTCTAAGTTCAAAAGAACTAAAAAAAAATTGGACAAGTGCGAGTTGGACTCGCCCACCGAGGGTTCCGTACAGTTTTGTAGGTACATATTATAAATAGTTCAGGAATCGAGTCTCGCAGTTTTTAAAATAAACGGCTGTATCTTTTTTTACGTTAACTTAGAAGTTTGATTTTGCACAGTTTAAGGGACTGTAGACATAATATAATAATAATAATAATATCTTGGGACAACTCACACAACGTTATCTGATCCCAAACTAAGCAGAGCTTGTACTATGAAAACTAGACAACTGATAAACATACTTTTATATTTCTAAATACATACTTATTATAGATTAATATCACCCAGACACAGAATAAACCATCGTGCTCATCACACAAAGTTTTATCCTGGGCCCCACCCAGGATAAAACTTTGTGTGATGATCGAACCCACGACCTCTTAATTTCAACTCGATACACCCACGCGTTCCCGAGATAAAAGGTTTGCACAGACAGACGGACGAACAAACGGACAACAAAATGATTCTATAAGGGTTCCGTTTTTTTTTCTTTTGAGGTACGGACCCCTAAACAACAAATAATAATCTACCTAGAAAGAACAAAGGACAACAAAAAAACACGTTGGATATTTCCAATATGTCCATTACTACTACGCGTTTCAAATGAGAAGAAAATCGCGATCGCGACAACTTCACTCTGTACTTGTCAAAATTGTACCGCTAACAACAAAAACTCCCAAGCCAGGTAAAGTACGTATGTGCATTATGGACTATGTAGGTACCTACCTAACATTTTTCTTTATTATAATATCATTAGTATTCTTTATTATTCAATAAACAAGAAACAGAAATAAGTAAATAGGCAAAATATAAGAATATTCTACACTTTAGTGGCCTTTCAGTCAGACGTAATATTTTTTTACCTAAAACATAAAAATACAGTGTTTATAAATAGTTCATTAGAGTAGGTAGGTACTTCTGTGTAATACTAATGACACCTTTTTACGAATCATTTTATTGCTGACCTTACGTAACACAATGAAGTTGCAGTCGTATTGCGAAACAAAATATCATCATGACAGTTATCAACTCATTTGAAACGCATAGTAAATGTAGTTATGAATTAGGATTACCAAATGAAATGACAACTATCTTAACTGGACTGGTTTGGTGAGATCTATCTCAGATTTATTGCACACTTGCCAACCGTCATAACCCTGGAGTTTCATAAAATAAATGGTAATTGTGTTTTTTTCAAATTTGAGAGTCGCTTATTGTCCCGCGCAACTTCGTCTGCGTAAATTTTCCCCGTTTTTGCAACATTTCTCATTGCTACTCCGCTCTTATTGGTCGTAGCGTATATAGCCTATATCCTTCCTAGATAAATGGGCTATCCAACAGTGGAAGATTTTTTCAATTCGGACCAGTAGTTCCTGAGATTAAAGCGTTCAAACAAACAAACTCTTTAGCTTTATACTATTAGTATAGATGACTTGTCCTAACTGATTGACTAATTGATTCATCATTGCAAAGCTTAAACCACTGGTGCTACAAATCTGAAATGTTAGCAATAAATGCCTTTAAATTATAAACATATTATATTTTTGGAAGTTTGTCCCCAAAGGAGGTAAAATAGGGGTTCTAAGTTTGTATTAAACTCAGACAGTTCTGAAGTTAGATCCAAAAAATTGTATCTGTCTTTGAAGCTAAGTAAAGAAACACGTGTTTCAGGGTTTTCTGAAAATCAACCCTTAAGGGGGTAAAATTATTTTTCTTTATTTGGGCAAAAAACGGCATTACAATAGATAAATATTATTTTATCTCTATCTATAATAATATTATAAAGAGGAAAGATTTGTATTTTTGTATGTAACGAATAAACTCAAAAATTACTGCACCGATTTTAAAAATATTTCACTTAAAGAAAGCTGCATTATCAGGAAGTAACCTTAGCCATTCTTAGCATTCAGTAGTGAAAGACGTATGACATAACAATTATACCTCCCCTGGTATAAAATTCGATTGAATTATTATGGCATAATTTTTTTTAATCATACCTCTTATATTTAATAACTTTTTAATAATGATCACACACAACATTAACGAATGAAAAAATAATAAATATATTTTTAGGGTAGGTACTCCGATTTTGATAAAATTAGGTATGTGTACTCAGTATCATGGGCACATGCCAACCCTTGAATATGATCACACCTCTGTTACACACAGTCAAATAGAAGTTTAAACTTATGTAACAAGGATACGGTACGATCAACGTATCTTGACCGGATTGAAGTTAGGTTTTTATCACTTTCGCGCTTGTCATAGAGATGCGACCCTAAAATTACTTACAAAAACGATAAATCGATTAAAAATACTAACAACATTTTAATTTAACAATATAAAAACACTATTTAAATGATTTCATAAAAGTTTAAATTTAGAACAGTAATAGTAAATACTAAAGAAACTTTGAAAAACAATTTCTTTATCAAAATAATCACAAAAAAACATGAGTTAGTAATACTAATTATGACAATGTAACGCGTAATCGCATCTCTAATTCTCTCGGTTTAGTTACCGCCCCCACCTAGTTACCACCCCCCGCTTCCTATCACCATTTACTTCCAAAAAATGCATTTGCGCAACCACTTGCCGCCTACTTCAGTCCGGCCTAGTTACGTTGATCTAACTGTAACAACGGCCATTATTTTTACAGCTCCGAGTTTAACTTGTAAAAAAATATTTGAAAACGTGATAATTGACTAAGAACGACACTTTGTGCATGTAATAAGCGCATAAACACTTGACACTGGCAGAAATTAGCCGTTAAAACGGCTCGATTGCCATAAACTCAAAGAAGAAGAAGAATAAGAAGAAGAAGAACACCCATATGCCATCAGTGTCAAAAAGGGTCAAGTTTGACAGGAAGCTCATTCTATTCGACATTTGAAATTCTTTCTTTCTTTTATTTTTACCCGACTGTAAAGAAGGGCTATGTTTTTCGCGCGTATCTTGTATGTGTGTATGGTGTTTAGCGTTAGCATTGTAGTCTTTGGTCGTTAGATTCGCCTTGATTGACCAAGTGTTCTTAGATATGTGACGTTTAAAAAAAACAAACATGGCTGTGAGATGTCAAAATAAAGTGATTTTGAATACTGCAATATTGGTATCAAATTAAAGGGATATGCATTTCAAAAAGGTATAACTTGATTTTGACTGTAATACTAAAAAAGTTAGTTAGCAACCTTCAATCTTCAATACTTGACAATAGCTGTGATAAAAGTTAGTTGTTACATCGGTTACATATCGCACCACTTAAAAGTATTAAATAAAAAAAAATTGATTAATAAATATCGATCAACTTAGTAAAGTGCCTCCGACTGCATGAAATTAAAATTATATAATTATGTAGGGGATCTTGTTTTCATCATTTTTGTGCTGGCAGGTTTTTTTATTTTTATATTATTATTTCTCTTTTTTCTTTTTTAACGATAACTAGGCAATGTGGGATTGTGGCTCCACATCACTAGCAATCCTGTTAAAATTTTGTTACTTCTGTGTTCCTCGTAAATATAAATGACTGCCTCTGTGGCGCGGTGGGAGCGTGTCCGACTGCTACGCGAGAGGTCGTGGGTTCGATCCCCACCCAGGATAAAACTTTGTGTGATGAGCACGATGGTTTATTCTGTGTCTGGGTGTTATTTATCAATAATATGTATGTATTTAGAAATATATAAGTATGTTAATCAGTTATCTGGTTTCCATAGTACCAGCTCTGCTTAGTTTGGGATCAGATAGCGTTGTGTGAGTTGTCCCAAGATATTATATATAGTACAGGTACATACACATCTTTAAGGTCCGCCGCAGGTGAAGGAAACCATTCCGTAAGGGACCTCATCTCCAGCAATGAATCTACAAGACATAACAACGTGTGATTTTTTAGCCGGTTCGAGTCCGACATACCCACCTGTCGTGCCCTTAACGGGTTGGGATCCGTGGGGAAAAGTTACATAATTATCTTTACATACTCGTAGTCACATATAATATAATACTATACTAGTAACATAGTGTAGGTAAAGCGGTAAAACGAAGTCACTTACGCTGTCTGTGCGCTTAGCTCTTCTAAACTACACAACGTATTTTGATCCGGTTTTAATCAATAGACAGAGTGATTGAAGAGGAAGATGAAAATACAAAGTGTCATCTTCAATCATCCCATCTTAACTTAAAGGTTCATTTCCGTGCATCGCGGCCGATCGCGAGCCGCGCGCGGCCGATGCGACAATAGTCAGACTATGACAATGTATGGTGGTATTTCCGAGGTATGCGACAGACGCGCGGCCGACGACTGTCGTAGGCCTGCGCGCGCACTCTGAATATTGTCGCATCGGCCGCGAGCGTCAGCCGCTTGTCGTAAGCCGCGCGCGGCTCGCGATCGGCCGAGATGCACGGAAATGAACCAGGTGTCGTTAGAGGTGACTAAGGGAAATACACTGCAAACATAAACAATGCGAAGAGAGGGAGTCATTCCTGTGGGTTCTGTCAGCTCGAGAGGGTGACGCAAGTTCTGGGCATGCTTGCGCCACCTGAATCGCGTTCCAGGCGATACAGCGTCCGTGGAGAGGGTAGTCACTAGGGAAAATGCTGAGGCTCTTGTGACGCTGTTTTGATCAGCTGATCAAGATGGATGCCAATGATAATAATATGTACTAGCTTTCGCCCGCGGCTGCGCCCGCATGGTTGTCGGTTATAGCGATAAAAACTATCCTATGTCCTTCCCCGGGACTCAAACTATCTCCATACCAAATTTCATCTAAATCGGTTTAGCTGTTTGAGCGTGAAAGCGGAACAGACAGACAGACAGACAGACAGACAGACGGAGTTACTTTCACATCTACACTAATATTATAAAGCGGAAGAGTTTTGTTTGTTTGTTTGTTTAAACGCGCTAATCTCAGGAACTACTGGTCCGATTTGAAAAATTCTTTTTTTTGTTGGATAGTCCATTTATCGAGGAAGGCTATAGGCTATATAACATCGCGCTACGACTAATAGGAGCGGAGCAGCGACGAGAAATGTTGCAAAAACGGGGAAAATTTACGCATACGAAGTTGCGCGGGACAGCTAGTTTATAATATTAGTATGGATATGGATGGTAGAGAAAGAAAACTCTGTGGGATGCCAGAGCGGCTCATTTATATTTACAAGTTATTAATAACTTCGACTGGTCTAGTGGTTAGTGACCCTGACTGCTAAGCCAGAGGTCGTGGGTACGATGCCCAACCAGGATAAATCACTGTGTGATAAGCATGATCTTTTATTCTTAGTCTGGTTGTAAGTAATATTTTTATATATAAAAATCTCATGTCGTAATCTGTGTTTGTGGTCGAACTCCTCCAAAACGGCTTGACCGATTTTAATGATCTTTTTTTTAATTACGAACGTAAATTGACGCAGATAAAGTCAGCTAATTTATCTAAAATATCTATGTATTTAGAAACATCTAAGTATGTTTATCTGTTCTAAGGTTGCCATAGTACATTTTGGGATAAGATGGCCGTCCGAGATTTATCCCGAGATATTACAAGATTATATTTTAATAACTTGTCAAGTAAAAACTAATATTTTAAACAATGCTGCTAATTCACTAGTTAAGGTTATGTGAGGAGCCCGTGAGAACAACAGCACAATACCTTAGCACATACCTATGAGCAGCTCAATTGAATCCTATACCACTTTGTATTAAATTATTCTTAAACTTTCGCGATTTGTACACAGTTTAAGACTAGAGGAATAGAAGGTAATTAATCTTAAAAAAGTACGTTTTAGAGTATAGCCGCAATTAAGGATTATTATTTGAAATTCGCCAACCCGCTCGCCAAGCGTGGCAATTATGGCAATTACCCCCAGGGTACTGGGGAGACCCGTGCCCAGCAGTGGGACATCATATGGGTTGATATGTTTATGTTATTTGAATTTTTTTGGATCGTTTTTGATTTTTTTAGTGAATTTTACTATTTGAATAAACCAAGTCAATCTAGATTCCTATTAAAAGTGTGTAATAGCGTTTTTACAAAATCTCTCCATCAAAACTGAAAAAAATACATCGATGAACCGTCGGAATGTTGCAAGCTAGCTCTAGGCTTACAGTACGTTACTGTGGCTGTCATTCTTTGCACTATAGAGCTTCATAAATCGCTACTGACCACACTATGACGTCACGAGCAGCGTTTTACAGCGACATGGAGGACGATCTCATATCACCACACGCATACAGGACCGGTCAGGACATCCAAAATACAGCTTCCGCCATGATGATGCCATGATGAAATTGTTTAGGTTAAGTGTGTCTGCATTCCCGAAGGCTGATCAGCGTTCCACCCATATATAATGGGCTCTCTACCACACAAATTTTGGGAGGAAGAAGACTGGCGATGTTTGCTTTTCCAATGAAGCTCGTTCGGTATGAGGCCGGATATAAGACGTACTCGAGTTTGGAGGACCTCTTGAAGTCAAGAACGTGTTGTTTCAGACGTCATCATCCCTTCGCAAAGTCGGTTATGTCAGTTCTTTCGACTAATGCACGTCCACACACGGCTAGAGTCGTAACACACTCTCTTGCCTATGCACGCATTAACGTTCTGCCGTGGCCTGCTTAATCGCCAGACCTCAACCTAATTTAGTAAGCATAGTAAGCAAGTATAGATGCTATGCATAATCCGCAATAAGTTTTTGACTTGTTAGAAAGGGGGCCATCCCTCAAAGAGATTTTGATAAACTGACTTTAAGGATGCCAAATCGCTGTGATTGTGTGATTCGTGTAAATGGTAGAAGCACAGATTATATATTTTTTTATTTTTACAATAAGAATCCTTAGTTTTGCCTTTTTTGCCATTTAATTGACGACATGTTACTTTCCCACGATCCGCAAAAATTGCAACTTTTTAGGAAAATTAAGACTCGTAGCCTATTAAAAAGTTATCAATTGGGTAAAATAAGACTTAAAAAAATCTATATCATATTAATATAATCGATTTTTCACTAGGGGTGTTTAATCATGCGGCGGGTGTTCAATCAGCGGATAGTGGATGTTGTCAGTATGGCACTATGGTACCTACCATAGTGCCAACACTGACAACACTGACAACATTCACTATCTGCTACTGAATTTTGACGACACCTTTCTGTTACACGTTGTATATTTATGTTTAACTAGCTGTCCCGCGCAACTTCGTCTTCGTGAGTTTTTCCCGTTTTTGCAACATTTCTTATTGCTGCGCCGCTCCTATTAGTCGTAGCGTGATGTTATATAGCCTATAGCCTTCCTCGATAAGTGGGCTATCCAACAGTAAAATATTTTTTATTTCGGATCAACAGTTCTTGAGATTACCGCGTTCATACAAACAAACAAACAAACAAACAAACTCTTCAGCTTTATAATATTAGTATAGATTGTAAATCATTATTTTAATAACTTATTTGCAAATTTGTTTTGCTTTGACATGTGGCTCAGTAATTAATTTGGCTGATTGTGCAGACAAGAATGATATGTCAATGACATCACTACAATAGTGAAGATAATAAATATTTACTTAAAAATATTTTAATGAAATAACTAAGAGTGACGATAGGTGTTGTCCTCTTTTGTTTTAAAGTTATTTAGGACATGAGTGAGCTAATAAATGCTATAGTTTACTGGCCTATTGGTTAGTGACCCTGACCGCTATGCCAGAGGTCGTGGATTCAATTCCCAAGCAGGATAAATGTTTGTGTGATGAGCACGATGGTTTATTCTGTGTCTAGGTGTAATTTATCGATAACTAGCTGTCCCGCGCAACTTCGTATGCGTAAATTTTCCCCGTTTTTGCAACATTTTTCATTGATTTGTTATATAGCCTATAGCCTTCCTCGATAAATGTACGATATATATTCCTGAGATCATCGCGATGAAATAAACAAACTCTTTAGCTTTGTAATATTTGTATAGATATGTAAATTTTTAGAAATATATAAGTATGTTTATCAGTTATCTGGTTACCATAGTACAGGCTCAGCCTAGTTTTGGATCAGATTACCGTATGTGAGTTGTCCCAAGATATTTATGTAGTTGAATTAAAGTAGTAGTTGAAATTGAAGCGGATGAATATATAATAAATAAATTCATTTAACATTGTGCACTGAGGGGATTGGGGTTTTAGGTTCTCTATTTTTATTCCTACGATTTTATGTCATAATTTAACATTGCATAATGTTTATACTCCTAATATTAGTTACGCATAATTCTCATGCGTCATAACTTTTTTAATCATAATTTTTTAATCCTAATCACTATAAGCATAATATTTAAAACGCATACTATGCCAAAGCATAACTTTACTTACGCATAACGACGCATAACCATAACTATTATAAGCATACAAACTATATGCCGAAAAATTAACTACAAAAGTTTTAATAACAATATTACACTATTTTATACATTGCTATCGTCAAACATGTAGGCGCATAAAATTGTACTATCTTCGACGGAGCCCCGCTTCGCGGGGCTCCTACTTTTGGGTGGTTTAAAAAAAAAAACCTAACACGAAGACTAAGGCGGGAGCTCCGCTTCGCTTCGCTCCCGCCTTAGTCTTCTAACCTAACCTATCCGAGTCGGATTGCTCTGAGTCGGGGTGTTAAAGATAATTAATTTCGACCTAACAATATTATGTATTATTTTCATAATTATATCAAATTTTGATTATGTCAAGAGTCGATTATGAGACGTGTTACTTATGGAAACTAATTATTATGCTTTACAACTTTATGCATATCAAAGTTATGAATAAATATAATAGGATATATAATATTTATGCTTAATAACACAGTATGCTAAAAACCAGTTATGGCACACTATTTTTATGACAAAGAAAATTATGCCTAATTTATTATGACAATTTTAAATAGGACAAAAATCATTATGAGTAAAAAAGGTATCCCGGGGTTTTAAACCCCTCTAAAATTGCAAAAAGGTAGGTACTGTCACGTTGCCGCAGCTCTTAGACGAGCTGGTACCGGGGCTGTTCCTCAGGAACTTGCATAAGTTGTTCAAATAAAAATATATTTTCCCACCGTGAACACAATGTTAATTACTGAAATGAAATCTTTAAAGCACATCACAAAACGACTTAATATCATTATTAGTTTTTTTATTAGATCATTACTTTATTTTACACAATAATAGATTATTTTCTATATTAACTAGCTTTTGCGGCTCCGCCCGCGTGGATGCCAGATTATTACCAAGCACTTAAGCTTTCTAATGTATGGCGCAGCTCACAATTATTCGTCGTTTGTTTTAGGGTAGATACAGGCATTGCGAGGTGCATGTCTTCCAATTTCTGTATCCACCCTTAAGGTTCATTTCCGAGCATCGCGGCCGATCACGAGCCGCTCGCGGCTCACGACAAGCGGCTGACGCTCGCGGCCGATGCGACAATATTCACAGTGCGCGCGCAGGCCTACGACAGTCGTCGGCCGCGCGCGTATGTCACTTACCTCAGCCGCTTGTCGTAAGCCGCGAGCGGCTCGCGATCGGTCGCGATGCACGGAAATGAACCTTAAGGGTGGATACAGAAATTGGAAGACATGCACCTCGCAATGCCTGTATCTACCCTAAAACAAACGACGAATAATTGTGAGCTGCGCCATACATTAGGTAAAACTGTGGTAGTAACATATAAGTGGTATAACTCACAGTGGGTCAGCGAAAGCTTCGTCCTAAGACCCTGATACTAGTATAGTATTATATTATCTGTGACCCTAATCAGATGCTGCGAATTACGCGCGAAACCATACGCGTGTGTACGTTCGCGCGAGAGGATTTCACTTGCGCGTAATCGCGTGTCATTCGCCGGCATTTCGACTCGCCCGCTATTCGCGCGTAGTACGCGCGAATCGAGATACTCAAAGCTCCTTGTTGCGTTGAGTGATAAGGATGATGAAGATGGATGATGAAGCATGAGGATTATAGAAACGGTATTAAAAGAGCTAAACCTGAGTGGCGGCACTGTGGTGCCGTTTCAGATTTCTTGCCTAAATTAGTTAGTGAAAGTAGAAATGTTAATACAATTGAGGAAAGTAGGAAAGGAAAAACTCTCACTCAAAAAGTCTTTTATACAAAAATAGTTTATCAATAACTAGCTGTCCCGCGCAACTTCGTATGCGTAAATTTTTCCCGTTTTTGCAACATTTCTCGTCGCTGCTCCGCTCCTATTAGTCGTAGCGCAATGTTATATAGCCTTCCTCGATAAATGGGCTATCCAACAAAAAAAAGATTTTTTCAAATCGGACCAGTAGTTGTGAGATTAGCGCGTTTAAACAAACAAACAAACAAACAAACTCTTCCGCTTTATCGAAGCCGACGACTGCCTCGACTGCCTCTGTGGCGCGGTGGGAATGTATCCGACTGCTACGCAAGGGGTCGTGGGTTCGATCCCCACCCAGGATAAAACTTTGTGTGATGAGCACGATGGTTTATTCTGTGTCTGGGTGTTATTTATCTATAATATGTATGTATTTAGAAATATATAAGTATGTTTGTCAGTTGTCTGGTTTCCATAGTACAAGCTCTGCTTAGTTTGGTATCAGATAGCGTTGTGTGAGTTGTCCCAAGATATTATTATTATTATTTATAGCATAGTGTGGCAGGTGCGTCGTGGATTCGACCTGCCCCCTGCATAAAGGCTCATTATTTGTTTGTCAACTGTTTGTTTTGTGTTTGTTAACTGTTTGTCTTGGCGTTTCAAAAGTTTGTCAAATAGCGATGAAGAAGAAAATGAAGACACAATTGGGAGAATTGAGGGAAGCGTCAAGACGGGCGGTCTGGAAAAAGTAAAAGAAGTAGTGTAAATAGCACATATTTAAATATTGTTAAATATAATTAGTAGTTGTTATTGATGATCGAAAGCCAATACGGATGCCTAGTTTTCGTTCCGTAGGAGATGAGTACAAAGACTGTAGTCATGTATTTATATATTCTAATGTAATATCATTTTATGTTCTCTGCCTTTATATGTTTATCATCTATTTACAATAATAACAAAAAATGTTTATTAAATTTTACTAACATATTTATTGCTATGTATTATACCTACATATTATTTATTTAATTAAGGATATACCTTAATGGTGTCGGACGTCACTTGGGGTTCACACTGAAAACCAGCGCTGTGTTGTGGCTCATGCCACGACATGGCATTTAAGCTGAGTGGAAACCTCGTTTGTCGCAGATACGACGTGCAAGCACGTACTCAGTTGTAATTTTATTTGTTTTTAAGAAGCTTATTGTATCTGTGGCAAATAAACGATTTTTCTTTCTTTTTTTCTTCTTCTTATTGGGCTAATGAAATAGTTTTTTATTACTGATTCCCTGGAGTAAGGATCCTGGCTGCGCACCTCTAAGCCATTACAACATTACACATTACAATAGCGAGGAGATAATAACAACAAAATAAAGAGCTAAATTGATAAAGGGAAATTTAGTTTGATTTTATTATTTACTCGCAAAAACCAGTAAAAAATAGCGAAAAATAGAAAAAGCTTACAAAAAAGAAAAAGTAACTTCAGCTTGAACCCTCGACCAGCTGATATCAGGCTAACCGTTCAACCACAGGACCACAGAAGATTCTGACTATTCGTTGAAATACCCGTCCTTATTACACTTTTGAAAAGTTGTGTTTAGCGCTTGTTGATCATGGCGTGAAGATATGCATTCCAGTGAATATAATTGTATTAAATAATGTAACTCAAGACTTTTTGTGATGATACATTCATCTCCTCAAACAAGACTAACCATTTTACGAGACATGACATATTTTTAAGTCATTATTTATACATTAGTAGGCATATCATGTACATATGTAGTTATCTAATCAGTTTTCGAGATAACGTCAAGACAGACAGACAAAAACAAAACAATTGTTTTATACAAGGCCATTATTGCATGTTTAGAACATCCCCAGTATAAGTTTACCTTATCTGCATATCAAGTTTAAATCTAAACAAATTTCTAATACATTGTAAAAATTGGAGATTTGAAAAGAGAGGCCGCGAGTTTTAATTCAATGAAAACTTGTCAATATTCAAAATTCAAGTTCCTTATTCACTTAGGATGCAAAACAACTCTTGTGATACGTCGGGATTCTACATGTACATGTAATTCCAAGTTCGCAAACAATAGGTAAAGCCGGAGAAAAGAACCTGGCAATAAAAACTCGCAGCCACTCTTTTCAATTTGCCAATTTTACAATATTTGAATGTTTATAAACTTGATATGGGGGTAAGGTGCTGCGAATAATATACTATACGCCATGTTAAAGGACTGATGCAAATTGCATTATCAAAAAGTTGAAACATGAGATAAAACAAAATCAGCCTTAGTGGGTACAATATAGCAGGAGCATCTACTAACAACAAAGCTAAAAACTATATGTGCTTAAATATTGGCCAAAGTACTTGTAACGAATGATTAAATATAAAATATTAATTCTGATATCAAAAGGAAGAAAAGAATGGCCTTTATAATTATTGTTTGGGAACTTGACATTATATGTATCTACAGTCAAAATTATGGTATATCACTCTGCGGTTCAAATTCGTTTGCACGTCGTAAACAACAAAGTTGATTTTCCCTTGCAATAATATTCTGACCGTTACTAATTTCAACCTTAAAGCTATATTGGTTACAAAGGAAGCTATGTCAAAATTGGTAGACCACTTTCTTGATCATGTACCAACTGTAGAATCATAATAATAATAAGAATAATAACATTTTGGGACAACTCACATAAAGTTATCTGATCCCAAACTAAGCAGAGCTTGTACTATGGATACCAGACAACCGATAAACATACTTATAGGTATATTTATAAATACATACATATTATAGATAAATAACACCCAGACACAGAATAAACCATCGTGCTCATCACACAAAGTTTTATCCTGGGTGGGGATCGAACCCACGACCTGTTGCGTAACAGCTGGATACACTCCCACCGCGCCACAGAGGCAGTCGATATCATGTGTGTCAAGTGTTCTTTAAATAAAGAATTTTGAGTTTTTTTTTTAATATTAACAAGGTCTAGAAATTGGTGCTAAGGGGCTAAAAACGTCTAGCTACCCTGCCCCTACCTCTAAAATATCTGACTATTACCTTGTACGCGTCCTTTAAAAACTTAAATTAATTTAAAAAACCTCAAAAGAGTAATAATAATAATAAAAATTCTTTATTCAGTTAGGTCGCAAAATACTACACTTGTGAAAAGTCGATTCTACATGTACATGTAATGCCCGGCCGCAAACAAAATGTAAAACCGGAGAAAAGAACTTTAAATTGCCAATGTTTACAATGTTTCTTTGTTTATAAACTGTATATGCAGGTAAAGTGCTGCCACCATTAAATAGTAATAGACTGTCTCTGTGGCGCAGTGGGAGTGTGCCCGACTGCTACGCAAGAGGTCGTGGGTTCGATTTCCACACGAGACACCGCTTTGTGTGATCCACAAATTGTTGTTCCGAGTCTGGGTGTACTTTGTGTCCGTGATTTGTATGTTTGTAAAGTCACCCGCGACACAGGGCTTGTACCTTAAAGCAGGAGTTGTCTTAAAAAAAATATATATATACACCATATTATAGGCCTGATGCAAAAACAAGAGATTAACAACATTAAAATAATAGTACTTAAGATTGACTAAGTATATCCATTAGAATCGATCCTACGACATCGTTGCCAATGATCGTAAGCTTAGCTCGAGAAAATTTTGACTACTATATCAACCTCAATGGGTACAACATAGACATACATTAAGCTTAAATATTGACCAAATTACTGCTAACTATTGATTAAGTATAAATTGCAAAAGAAAGAAAAGAATGATTTTAATTTAAATGTTGATAAACTTTCACGATTTGTATAGATTATGAAAATATATATATTACGGGTCTTAATCGCGTGAATAATTTATGGTGGTCACGGGTAGACGAGTACCCGTGACCACGGCCATTGCAATACGGTCGAAACGTTGGGCAATAAAACAAGGTATTTTACCTTAAATTATTCACGCGATTAAGACCCGTAATATATATATTTTCATAATGACTTTAATTTGTCCTTAACTTATTTTCGTTGAGGGTAGAAATCCTCAACGAATTCAAGTCCCCTCCTCCTTCGTAAACTTAAAACTTGGTTCCTCTAGAGCAGTGGTTCTCAAACTTTTTAAATGACGGAACCCTTTTGGGAAGCAAAATACTTGATGGAACCCTACAATAAAACAATTATTTTTATAAGTGTATTCTTTATTAATCAGCATAATAAAAGTACAATGTATCAGTTACTAATTATTATTTACTTCACCACTTGGTAAGGACAATAATAGAAAACATTAAAAAAGAAAAAATCTAACTAGTGGGAGGTATGAAACTGTTTTTTATTTTTCATCAATTGCTTGATATCAGGTTTGATGGAAGAAAGTTGGAGTCTCATATCAGCTTCGGCGTCCAGTCTATTGCAATATTTTGTTTTCGTGGCTGCGTAGGTAGAGAATCCTGTTTCGCACAAATATGTAGTTGGGAACGGGAGAAGAATATCCAGAGCCATTTGGCCAAGCATTGCATATTCATCTTGGATTCTGCACCAAAAATCATTAAGAGGCGTCGTTTTGAACAATGACTCCATACTTGTGTCTGATGACATTTCTAAAAGAGATTCATATATCTCATTTGACATGTTTTCAGGCTTTTCCAAGTTGGGTAAAAAAGGATTATGAATCCAGGAGTTCACTTTAATTTTTGTATTGTGTTCTTCGGGAAAATATTTTTCAAAAGATGCGCGCATCGAACTGAGATATTGGACCAATTCTTCAAACACATTATCTTCAAACATTTCTGAGTCGTTTTCGCTAACAAACTCACTGAGTAACGTAAAACTTTCTATTTCTTTCTTACCAATGCAAATGATCCAAAAATCTAATTTTCTTTTAAAAGCAGTTATTTTATTATAGGCCTGAAACACTGTTGTCTGTTTACCTTGCAACGATAAATTTAATTCGTTAAGTTTTTGAAAGATATCCGCCATAAAAGACAATCGGAACAACCAAGTTTTATCATACAAACGGTCCTTCAAATTAAAAGAAGTATCTGCTGAAAGAAACATTTGTAACTCGGCTCTAAGTTCAAATAGCCTTGTTAAAGTTTTTCCCCGAGACAGCCATCGCACTTCTGTATGGAGCAGCAGTGTTTTATGTTTGCTGCCATAATCTTCACACAATAATGAGAACAATCGGGATTGTAGTGGTCGTGATTTGATAAAATTAATTATTTTTACCGCTTCATCCATAACTAATTTTAGATTAGACGGCATTTGCTTCATCGCAAGTGCTTGTCTATGCAGAATACAATGACTGGAACTACAATTAGGCGCTTTATTTTTCTTAAAAATATATTTATTTTATTAAACATTTCTTCCCCGGTAGTGTTTGTAAGCAGCGATGAACACATAAGCATGTCTTCTTCAAAAGAACTTTTATATGGATATCTCACAATAACCAGCAGGATAGCCAAACCAGCGACATCAGTCGACTCGTCCATTTGCAAAGCGAATCGTGTATTTTGTAGACGTGTAACTAGTTCTTGTTTGACGTAGCTTGCCAGATCATGGATTCGTCGTGAAACAGTATCGTTTGATAGCGGAACAGTAGAAAGATGCTTTGCAGATTTTTCATCAAGCATACATTTTGTTATGTCTAATACACATGGTTTTATTAATTTCTCAGCGATAGTGTGCGCTTCACCTGCTTGTGCAATGCGATAGCTAACTAAATATGATGCCTCCGTGGCCTTTTCGTTGGTAGTTTGTGTTACATGCATCATATTTTTTTGACTTTCTAATAACTGATATTTTTTGCGAACAAAAAATTCTTTATTCTTGTCTTTAGTCTCGGGGTGTACGGTTTCTAAATGTCGACGCAATTTGGCAGGTGCCATGGAACTATTAGGAAGCAGTTTACTACAGAGCATGCAGAGAGGTGAGCCGTTGGAATCAACAAATCCGAAACTGATATAAGATTCATCATACTTCCTTTTTTTCGTCTTTGAAACCGTCGAGCTTGACGTCGTGGCACTCGTGGCATCATCTTCTGGATCGGTGATTGCTAAATTCTCCGCGCGCATTGCTTTTGAACATTCAGCGTCATTAGAAGATGTTGTTGGAACACGTTTAACACCTTTAAGCCAACGTTCCATTCTTCTTTATTTATAATGTTACAAGTCAGGATAGTGGGGTTTAAATAATGCACAATCGTTACTGCGTATAAGAGACTAAATTTAGAACCTACAGGGAAGAAATGTATAAAACTGAGACAACAGAATACAGCAGGCAGTAAAACAATGAACACTAGTTTCTCGCTAGCGAGCTTGTAAGTAGGTAGTAACTTATCGCTCCGAACGCTAATCATCAACTGACGACGCCAACGCGCGATCGCCGCTTTTATACTTAGTCCTAGACTCGATCTCAAATATTCTCGAAAATACTCGAGTCGGCACCTTTGATAAACAAAAAGCAAAAATAAAAACAGAAATTTAAAAATAGCGTTGTAAACAATATCGACTTTATCCTTTGAAGTTAGAGACGAAAGTCGCTTGTTGACAACTATAGCGTCTAATTCAGAGGCGGCTTTTATCAAAGAGACTGAGCGCTTACAAGTATACTACCCGCTCGTTTTAAGTTTGCCGCTGGCGATAGGTATGAGTGTATGACGTTCGAAATTTTTTATTTAATTGTAACAATAAAAATTGTGTACGGTAGATATTTGGGTAAAACTATGACACATTATAAGTTTTGTTGTCACGTGGGGGAGGGTACGCGCATTCCACAGACCGGCAAACTTAGAGCGAACGCGTTGTACAAGTATAAAATTGTTGAGACCAAACTTATAAGATATTGTACCAGCTAATGTAACACAAGCTTATACAAATACAAATAAATAAATAAATAACATTCATAGCGTTTTGTCTCCGCGCGGCCGCGGAGTCCGCACAGCCGCGGAGCGACCAGAGAGAGGTGTTTTGATTTTTTTATTTCTAAATTCTTGCGGAACCCCGACAGAGGTATCACGGAACCCTAGGGTTCCGCGGAACACACTTAGAGTATAGCTGCTCTAGAGGCTGATCCTGTTCGTTTTTCATGTTTTAGAGAGCCAAGCCTCCCTATTTTTATTTCTAACTTATAACATTAATATGAAAATCACTTTTTACGTTTTCACGCTTAAACTGCTGAACTGATTTAGATGTTTGGTAAAGAGATAGTTTGAATCCCAGGAGGACATAGGACAGTTTTTATCGCGATAACGATAAGTTGTACAGTACGATCAACGTAACTTGACCGGATTGAAGTTAAGTTTTTATCACTTTCGCGCATGTCATAGAGATGCAACCCTAAAATTACTAACGAAAACGATTAATTATGTTTAATCGATAAAAAATACTAACAACATTTAATTCAACAATATAAAAACACTATTTAAATGAGTTCATATAAGTTTAAATTTAGAACAGTTACAGTAAATACTAAAGAAACTTTGAAAAACAATTTCTTACGAAAATAATCACAAAAAAACATGAATTAGTAATACTAATTATGACAATGTAATGCGTAATCGCATATCTAATTCTCTTGGTTTAGTTACCGCCCCCGCCCCAGCTTCCTGTCACCATTTACTTCCAAAAAATGCATCTGCGTAACCACTTGTCGCCTACTTCAGTCCGGCCTAGTTACGTTGATCCAACTGTAATCATGCGTTCAACTGAAGTACCTGCGAGGTCTATTCCAAGGAGCAACAAACACGGTGTAGGTACAAATCTTTGTTTGGTTCTCAAATATTTGCAGTGTAAAGTTCTACCTTTGGCAATTAGAGGCTATTATATGAAGAACTGTAGGTATGCAATGTGGCAGGTGAGTCGAAGATGAACCACCTCTCGCACGTTAAATCTCATTAAGGCCTATGAAGCTGAATAAGTGAAGTAGAGAGAAAGAAATGTCATTAGAAAATTGCGAGTTTCATGGCCGACCTTTGAGGACGTTAATTCTAAGATTAATAAATGTGATGTAAAGTGAAGTAATGTTGATAAGTAATTATGTACTTAGTAGGATTCTCTCAGGAATAAATATTATATTAGCTATGGGAAACTAAGAATTTTATTTAAAAGCCCGATAGCCCGGTACCTGCTCAAGAGCTGGCTTGATTGCTACAATAACTTACAATCATTTTAAATTGTTACAGTTTTTAACACTTGGGCCAGTTGGCTGGCCTGTAGATCTAGTGGTTAGTGACCCTGACTGCTAAGCTAAGCTGTAACTAGGGCGGTGTCAGCAGTGCCCCAGTACAGGGCCCAGATCCAGGTGAGGCCCAGAAATGACCATCAGTACCAATACCAAAGGCGCAGTTATATAAGCTCGCACCGGGCGCATTAAAGGCTAGTTACGGCGTTTTTTTTTTTTTTTTTTTTTTACGTGTGCAAAAATCCCCACGGATAATCCTACGAGGGCACGTAGAAGAGGGTATGTCGGAGTCGAACCGACTAAAAATCACACGGTGTTCCTTCATAACAGCCTATGGCCGAGGGTGAGGGTGTCCCTTGCGGATTTGGTGCCTCCACCATCAGCAGACGGTAGTTACGGCGCTGCCGGGGATACAACTTTGTGTGATGAGTTATTCTGTACCTGTGTTTAATTTACTTATAATAAGTATGTATTTAGAAATATATAAGTATGTTTATCAGTTGTCTGAATGCCATAGTAGGTACACGCTCTGCCTTGTTTAGATTATTCAAGCAATAAGTAGGATTTTAGTTTTATTTCTACACGTGTAAGAAGATGGTTGTCTATTGGATTGATTTTCTCAAAAACTATTAATTCGATTTGTATAGGGCTTACGTTATTCGACGGTATATTTTTCTAGGATGATTTGAGTATATAATACATTGTCCTAGAGTTTATGATAGTTGAGCTATAGACTAAAACGTAGGAGCAAGTCAGGGGTTACGCTTGTTCGTTATTTCCTTCGTTTTCATTTGTTTTAAGAGGGTTAAAATTTTCCCGAAGTAACTCGACACAAAAATATATCTTCATGGATACGGAACTTTGCACCTAGATATACTTTATATTAAGTACCTAACTACAGTTGACAGGGAAACCGAAAATATTAGTGTTCTAAAGATCCTACGCCACTGTTGCTTAATGCACCTAGAAAATATGTCAAAATGGCAAACCTGGTGATCATGCCCATATGACCCATGATATTTTTTGAGGGGTGTTTTCCTAATTTCGGTGGGAGGGTTAAATGTTGCAATTGACATAACATTGCCAATCGTGCCTTTTTGCAATTTCGGGGAGAAGGCAGGGGGTTCAACTCCTAATTCTTAATGAATTTATACTAATAGAGTAAGTACATTTTTAATGGAATTTGTACGAAGTTTTTTATTAGTACATTTTATAATTTGGATGACTATTAGTAAAGCCATGAGCAATGTCGGAATATTGCTCATTATCTTGAAAAGCCCTCCTCAAGCAATCTTTATGACTAACGACGCCTGGTCAAAAACGTATAGCAACATTACAAACGGGAGAAATACGCCTGATCAAAAACAATTTTGATCAGGCTAATTTTTTCATTGTTATACTATTAAGTGTAAAATAAATTATTGCCTTGATGTAGCCTGATAATTTATTGATATGACATGTTAAACAAGATAAAATACTGTATGTTAACTGAATCAATCAAATCATTTACTTGCGTCATACAGGTTAGGTACATAGTTGTTATAATAATATTAGATCTCTGTACACTACCATTTCTGATGTGCAAATTTTAAAGTAGTTACATAATTCATAAATAATAATAATTGTTTATTTCTCAATAAATACAATAACAGTTCACAAAATGTAATTTGAAGCTTTAGTGGTGGTAATACGTTTTTGCACAAATAAATTAGATTCTATCCCATTCAAATTTAATTAAATTGTAATTGTAAAATGTAATTAAATTGTATTTATAAAAAATATGCATATAATTTAAATTCACAACATTCAATATCATATTAGATTTCATTCGTGATTATAAGACAATAACTTAATTTATCATTCATTTAAATTGTATGTCAATTAAAAAAAACTATATAATAACTAGCTGACCCGCGCAACTTCGTCTGCGTAAATTTTCCGTTTTTTCTTTTTTCTTCCTTTTTTACAACATTTTTCATTGCTACTCCGCTCCTGTTGGTCGTAGCGTGATGTTATAACCTATAGCCTTCCTCGATAAATGGGCTATCCAACATTAAAATATTTTTTCAATGCGGCCTAGTAGTTCCTGAGATTATCGCGTTCAAACAAACAAACAAACTCTTAGGGGGATGAAAAATAGATGTTGTCCGATTCTCAGACCTACCCAATATGCACACAAAATTTCATCAAAATCGGTCAAGCCGTTTCGGAGGAGTATGGCAACGAAAACTGTGACACGAGAATTTTATATATTAGATATGTCTTGTCAATCGACTACCTCTGTGGCGGGAGTGTATCCGACTGCTATGCAAGAGGTTCGATCCCCACCCAGGATAGAACTTTATGTCATGAGCACGATGGTTTATTCTGTATCTGGGTGTTATACTGGGTGGCGCAAAAGTAAAGACCCTATTTGGTTCAGCTATAACATTTTTTCTAAATTAGAAAACTAGATTTAGATTTTTTTAAATGTATATTTGTGCCATTAAATTTCGTACCATTAGGATTTAAAGATGATGTCTTTTAAATGGTGACCTCCAGAGTTGATACACATTTGAGCCCTATTTATGACATTCTGCATAACTTGCCGTAACACTTCCTGCGATATGTTCGTTATTTCTTGACGAATGTTTTCTTTTAGAGCTGCGAGAGTCTGTGGCTTGTTCACATACACCCGAGATTTCAAAAAACCCCAAAGAAAGAAGTCTGTACTGGTCAGATCGGGTGATCTTGCAGGCCAAGGCAAATCGCCAAAACGAGAGATAACTCGGCCTGGAAAAGCGTCCCTCACTAAGTCCATAGTGTCGCGCGCTGTGTGTGCCGTAGCGCCGTCTTGTTGAAACCAGATGTGCTCCAGCCCCAATTCGTCCAAACTGGGTATCAAAAACTCACGTAACATGATTCTGTAGCGTTCTCCAGTGACAGTTATCGCATTGCCTCCAGCGTCTTCAAAAATAGGGTCCGATCACTCTGTCAACACAGATGCCACACCATACAGTAACTTTTAGTGGGTGTAGAGGTGTTTCTTGAATAATGCGCGGATTATCAGTGCCCCAGAACCGAGTATTCTGCTTATTGACATGCCCTGAGAGATGGAAATGCGCTTCGTCACTCATAACCAATTTTGAAGGAAAATCATCCTCTTCAAGGTTGAGGTTTATGACGCGCTGGCAGTAATCTAGACGAGCTCGGTGGTCAGCAGGCAGCAGCTGATGAGTCATTTGAGTTTTATACGGGAACATCTTTAAGTCTTTCACCAAAATACGCTGCAGGGTCCGTCTGGAAATGCCCAATTGCGTGGCACGTCGCCTCGTTGATGTTTCTGGACACTCTTCCACATCTTCGCGCACAGCATCGATATTTTCAGCTGAACGGCCTGTTCTTGGTCTCCCAGACTTAGGTCTATCCAATGTTGAGCCAGTTGCTTCAAGGCGTGTGGCAAAGCGTCGAATTGTGCGACCAATCGGTGCCGGACGGTGGGGAAATCGTCGACGAAATTCACGTTGTGTTCTTATCACTGATGAATTATTCCGTAAGAACATTGACACAATTATTCCACGTTCTTGGGGAGTAAAACGGTCCATGTTTATTTTCAGTGTATTTTACATTTGTTCACTACACAATTTTCAACAACAGAATGACAGAAAATGTCATATAAAAAAAAAAAAGTATTTTCTTTAGTATCAGTACTTTTGCGCCACCCAGTATATCTATAAAATGTATGTATTTAGAAAAAAAATACATAGTATGTTTATCAGTTGTCTGGTTTCCATAGTAAAAGCTCTGCTTAGTTTGGGATCAGATAGCGTTGTGTGAGTTGTTCCAAGATATTATTATTAATTAAAATATTTCCTAAATTTATTTTAAAACCATCTATATTTCTTATATCTTTAGGGAGTCTCTTGAATATTTTAGGAGCCAAGCCTATAACATTTTTATCAAATAATGCTGTAACTATATTACAGTAAAGTATGTCGGAAAATTGTTAATAATCTTGTTAAATTGTACCCCCCTTCCACGAGCTCCATACTTATCGATGTTCAGTGAAATTAAACTCCTTCTCCCAAATTAATTGTTAACCTTATTTTATCAACCAGATGAGAGTCTGTAAGTTTGTTTCTGTAAAAACTGTTTGTGTAGACAAAGACGATTATTAAACATGTAGACCAAAAGAATTATAATAAGAACGAGACTTTCTTATTCAAAGAAGAAAATTAGAATTAAATTATACTTGAAACTGGCGTATGTATAAAAAAAGGTATATCTAGATAGTTAACTATTTATTATACGGGAATTAACGCGCATATGCGCGACATATAACGATGCGCGTTAATTCCCGTATAATAAATAATTATTTATCTAGATAGGTTCCTACCTATTACGGATAAAAAAAAACTGTGGCACTTGGGGACTGCCGCGGTAAAGCTATTGCATAGCATTTTTTATCAACTAAAGAAACAACAAAAAAATATATAATTAATTTTATTTTTTAATAAAAAAAATACATTTAAAAAAATAAAAAATATTGAAGTAAAATAATAAAAAAAAACTAAAAATTATCACCGCTGTGCCGGTCGGAGTGGGGGATGTTAGGTTATTTTCTTTACGGAATTTCTGGATTCGGTCTCCACGCTCAAGGCCCGCGAAAGAAGCTATGCAATAGCTTAAAAATGCAACCCGGTGACATAAAGACGGCCGTATTCGGACTCTTAACAAGGTTCCTTTTGGTAGATACTTATTTAGTGCGGAACCCTTAATGAACATTGGCATCCAAATAATAAAATTATCACATTGGGAACTCAAACAACTAGCGCGCAACGCCCTCTATGATAGCTCATTGATATTAAAACTATAGTTAGTTCTGCCGTGTAATACTAGATGGCGTTCAGAAATGTTGAATTTTGAGCGAAGAATAACATTATGTATTTTTAAAATAATGTATGCTACATACAATGTATTATTTGGGTTTTACTACTTTATGTAGTAAAGAAATACTTATATTGCTCCATATATGGTAAGCAGTAATCATAGTTTATAAGCTCTAGCAACACTGGGGAAATAATTCGCGCGTTCATGACCTTTTGAGAAAAATTCAGACAACTGTTTCGCCACCAAAAATATGAGCAAAGATTTTAATATTTACTTTAATAGTGTTCTTTTTAAACAACTATATAACTAGAATTGTTCGGTACATCAAAAATCATGATAAAAATTGAAAAGTGTTCTTGATGTCTGAAAACGAACCTTTTTTTTTTCTAAAATCGATTCAATCATAAATAAACATCGATTTATTCGATTGGTAATTAAATCGATTGTTGTACGGCAAAAGTGACTCGGTAAAGTATTCATTACGTTTTGGACTCGTAATCAACGAAGTTGTGTTGACATTTCTGACGAGATAATAGTTAGACGTGCTCGTATTTAATTTATGTGAATACCTTATGTATTTAGAAAAAAAATGTGTGCTGTGCTACTTATACATTTAGTGACTGTCTGACTGATCCAGGATTTGTTTTTTTACGGGAATTGAAAACGCTGAGGGTACGTTTTATCAGGGAAATCCCAGTTTATATGGCAATAAACAAGGTATTTTACCTTAAATTGTTCACGCGATTAAGACCCCGTAGTAGGTATATACAATTTTATAATGTTGAAAGTTTATCAATATTCGAAATATTGAATCAAATTTCGAAAAGCATAGGCTAAAACTTGGCAGGTGGGCCTGCCAAGTTTTAGCCTATGCTTATAAATTTATTTTATTTGTAAGTATTTTTTTAAGTATTTAATTTTAGTTTATAAGTTGAAGATATTAGCTAATTTAATTTTGGAAATTCCATGCTGGTTTATAAGCTTCTTGTAATAAATAGGAAAATAATTTCTAAAGTAGGAACATGAAGTTTAAAAACAATATAGGTAATTAATTAAAACTAAAAACTAACACTAAATAAGACTAAAATATATCTAAAAAATTGGGGCCTCTGCTGGCAGCATTTCCTCGCTGTATAGCAATGCTGATGCGTTGTGCGAGGAAACTGCCAGCTCTACGGTCACCAGTGGAGTCGACCAATTTTTTGGAAATTTCTTTAAAGAATTTGTTCGCGCTGGGACCCCATTGGCCAAGGGTCTCGACGCCGAATGGTACAAACATATATTCGCTGCCAAGACCCCTGTATTTAAGAATTTTCAAATTTTCAGCCGCTTTAGCTGCCGCTTTAGCTGCCGCCCCAGCTTGAACGCTGGTTCTGTGGAGGTGGGAAGGAGCAAGTGTGTCTACACACGTGGCGTCCCACACAAGCACCCTTCCCATACTCCAAGGAATCAGTGACATCCCATCAGGTCTCTTGCCATCGTCCCTGGCTAAGCCGGTAGGTTCTAGCAAAGCTTGTATGTTTACAGAAGCAAGATTAATTTCTAAAGAAAGATTTTTATTTGATTCATATTTATTTTATGTATTACAATCTAGTTATGATAATAGGGTATTTGACTGCAGTCAAATCAGCTTCTTTTTAAGAAACGTCAAAAACGATTCGCTCCATACAAATTTGTATGAAATGGTAGCATGTGACGTCACGTTTTCTGTGGTCAAATGATTTACTTTTATTGTTTATTTTTATGATTAAAAATTAATAAACACGTTAAATTATAAAGGGTCTTTCAACAAAGACGGGTCGATGTTAAAATTGAATAAAACTAGATGTGTGTGAGATATTAACGAAATTTATTTTTTATTTGAAAGGCCCGTTTATGCCATTATGCATGAAATATGACATCGTTCAAATGTCCGCCGCGGCTTCGCATGGTGGCACAAATCCGAGAGGTCCAATTTTTAATGACTCTGCTGCATAGATCCGGCTGAATCTGAGCGATGGCCTGCGTTATGTTGGCTTTCAGGGCAACGGTCGAATGTGGTTTATTGGCATAGACCTGCGACTTCAGAAAACCCCACAAGAAAAAGTCTAGCGGAGTCAAATCACACGATCTTGATGGCCAATTCACGTCACCTCTGCGAGAGATAACCCTACCCGCAAACCGTTCATGCAGAATGTCGATTGTGTCGTTCGCTGTGTGGCAAGTAGCGCCATCTTGCTGGAACCACATGTCATTCACGTCCATATTGTTCAATTTAAGCCAAAAGAAATTGTTTATCATTGATCTGTAGCGCTCACCGTTGACGGTGCTGGCCTCGCCAACTTCGTTTTCGAAGAAGTACGGACCAATGACGCCGCCAGATTAAAATCCGCACCAAACAGTTACTTTTTGTGGATGCATTGCTATCTGGTGAACCTCATGCGGGTTGTGGTCATCCCATATACGGCAATTTTGCTTATTAACAAAACCATTCATCCAAAAATGTGCCTCGTCGCTAAAGATTATTTTTTGGCCAAAATCGGGGTCCTCTTCCAAGCGTTCCGACGCCCATTCAGCGAACACACGGCGTTGTCTATGGTCATTAACTTTGAGCTCCTGGGTCAGTTGGATCTTGTATGGATGCAGACCCAAGTCCCGACGCAAAATTCTCCAAGTTGAAGTCTGCGAAAGGCCGAGTTCTTGTGCACGGCGAGAAATCGACTGCTTCGGAGTCTCCTGAACACTCTCACGTACAGCGGCGATGTTCTCGGCCGATCTGGCGTTCCTTTGACGTAAAGGTGTTGGTTGGTTGTTTACCGAACCGGTCGTCTCGAATTTAGTCACCAATCGTTGGAGAGTAGACTTTGAAGGGCCACCGCGTCTGCCGTAAAATGGGCGCAATGCGCGCAACGTTTTCACTAACGAACACTCATTTTGATAATAAAGTTTTATCATTTGCACATGCTGCTCAACCGTGTAACTTGCCATGGTGATTTGGCATCAGTGACTGAATAAGAAAAAACAGATTTGACAGATGCCGCCAAATCAAAATGGCCGCCACAGATTATTAATATCGACCCGCTCTATTTGAAAGACCCTTTAGATGAATATATTTTTTCAGAACACGTATTGATATATTTTTACATGGTTAGTATAAAATATTTTATTTTGATAGTTGACAAATACCCAATTCTGCCAGTGGAGTACCTACCTAAAGTCAAACAAAATAGAGTAAAATTTATTCTTTCTCATGAGGTTAACATAGGTCATTATCATCACAACTGTAAGAATCACCATTGTCACATTCCTATACCCCGGCGATGGTGTGATTCTTCTGCATATTTCCCTGAAAAATATTTTCTGGGTGTGCTTACAGAGCGGGGGCAGATCAGCGATTAAACCGTGGATTCGTAACAAATAGACAGACAGAGTTACTGTTATTAGTCTGAATCTATACTAATATTATGAAGCTGAAGAGTTGGTTTGTTTGAACGCGGTAATCTCAGGAACTACTGGTCCGAATTAAAAAATTCTTTCACTATAAATGTTGATAAACTTTCGCGATTTGTACACATTATTAAAATATATATATTACGGGTCTTAATCGCGTGAATAATTTAAGGTAAAATACCTTGTTTATTGCCCGACGTTTCGACCGTATTGCAACGGCCGTGGTCGGGCAACAACAAGGTATTTTACCTTAAATTATTCACGCGATCAAGACCCGTAATATATATATTTTAATAATTCTTTCACTGTTGGATAGCCCATTTATCGAGGAAGGCTATAGGCTATATAACATCACGCTACGTCTAATAAGACCACTTTATAAAGTGAAATTTCATTCTTTGTGAAAGCATACTACAGAGGAAGTTACTATATCTTTACGATTATCAGAGTCTAATGCACTTTCAATTGTGTTATTGAAAAAAAAAACTTAAGTACATATGATATTTCGATTTATGGTTTTTTGTTCAATAACCAATCCCCTTACTCTCACAGCCTACACAAATTTTCGAAAATGGACATCAATCTATTAACCAAACAGTGGTAACATTGCTGAACCTCGCTGATATCTCTCTTCAATAATAAAAGCTACCAGGTGTACAGTAAAGACGAGGAGTTCTCTATGTACCCGACAGTGATAACGTTTCTTGTCTCTATTCCATGATACAAGCTACCAGGTGCACAGTAAAGACCAGGAGTTCTCTATGTACTTTACAGTGATAAGGTTTCTTGTCTCTATTCAATGATACAAGCTACCAGGTGCACAGTAAAGACGAGGAGTTCTCTATGTACCTTATAGTGATAAGGTTTCTTGTCTCTATTCAATGATACAAGCTACCAGGTGCACAGTAAAGACGAGGAGTTCTCTATGTACCTTACAGTGATAACGTTTTTTGTCTCTATTCAATGATACAAGCTACCAGGTGCACAGTAAAGACGAGGAGTTCTCTATGTACCTTACAGTGATAACGTTTCTTGTCTCTATTCAATGATACAAGCTACCAGGTGCACAGTAAAGACAAGGAGTTCTCTATGTACCTGACAGTGATAACGTTTCTTGTCTCTATTCAATGATACAAGCTACCAGGTGCACAGTAAAGACGAAGAGTTCTCTATGTACCTTACAGTTATAACGTTTCTTGTCTCTATTCCATGATACAAGCTACCAGGTGCACAGTAAAGACGAGGAGTTCTCTATGTACCTTACAGTGATAACGTTTTCTTGTCTCTATTCAATGATACAAGCTACCAGGTGCACAGTAAAGACAAGGAGTTCTCTATGTACCTTACAGTGGTAACGTTTCTTGTCTCTATTCAATGATACAAGCTTCCAGGTGCACAGTAAAGACAAGGAGTTATCTATGTACCTGACAGTGATAACGTTTGTCTCTATTCAATGATACAAGCTACCAGGTGCACAGTAAAGACAAGGAGTTCTCTATGTACCTGACAGTGATAACGTTTGTCTCTATTCAATGATACAAGCTACCAGGTGCACAGTAAAGACAAGGAGTTCTCTATGTACCTTACAGTGGTAACGTTTCTTGTCTCTATTCAATGATACAAGCTTCCAGGTGCACAGTAAAGACAAGGAGTTCTCTATGTACCTGACAGTGATAACGTTTGTCTCTATTCAATGATACAAGCTACCAGGTGCACAGTAAAGACGAGGAGTTCTCTATGTACCTTACAGTGATAACGTTTCTTGTCTCTATTCAATGATTCAAGCTACCAGGTGCACAGTAAAGACGAGGAGTTCTCTATGTACCTGACAGTGATAACGTTTCTTGTCTCTATTCAATGATACAAGCTACCAGGTGCACAGTAAAGACAAGGAGTTCTCTTTCTATGTATCTGACAGTAGTAATGTTGCATAACTTCGCCGAATCCTCGGTCTCCACTGAGTAACCTAAAATTAATATTTAAGGTTACTCAGTGGCAAGTAGAAAGGGGAATCCCTTTTCTATGGTTTTTCCACAAAACTCAATGCTCGTTACCTACACCTAATTGTGTGTGTTCTAGCACTACGTGTTCTAGCTGACCTCCACTCCAATTAAGTCAAAACCAGTTTTTGATACAACATAAGAATTTGCAATACTCGTAAACTAATAGATTGCGAAATATGAAATCAAAATCATATCTTCTATACTAATATTAAAAAGCTGAAGAGTTTGTTTGTTTGAACGCGGTAATCTCAGGAACTACTACTAATCCGAATTAAAAAATTCTTTTACTGTTGAATAGCCCATTTATCGAGAAAGGCTATAGTTTATAAGCATCACGCTATGACCAATAGGAGCGGAGCAGCAACGACAAATTTTGCAAAAACGGGAAAAATTTACGCAGATCAAATTGCGCGGGGCAGTTTATATACAAATTCAAATCTAGCTTGATCCGATTTCAATTAAGCATTTTGACAATATCAAATTAACTCAGAACTCTTAAAACGTTGCCAATAACGTGTTAAATCCGACATTACCAAATTATGAAATTGACACTGACAAGTACAGTTGCATCAACGTAACTAGGCCGGACTGAATAGGCGACAAGTGGTTGCGCAGATGCATTTTTTGGAAGTAAATGGCGACAGGAAGCGGGGGGCGAGGGCGGTAACTAAACCGATTACCAGATTAGAGATGCGTTTACGCATTACATTGTCATAATTAGTATTACTAATTCATGTTTTTTTGTGATTATTTTGGTAAAGAAATTGTTTTTCAAAGTTTCTTTATTATTTACTGTTACTGTTCTAAATTTAAACTTTTATGAACTCATTTAAAAACTGTTTTTATATTGTTGAATGAAAATGTTGATAGTATGTTTAATCGATTAATCGTTTCCGTAAGTAATTTTAGGGTCGCGTCTCTATGACATGCGCGAAAGTGATAAAAACCTAACTTCAATCCGGTCAAGATACGTTGATCGTACTGTATATGCCAGCGTAAACGCTAGTTGATGAATGAAAAAATTATAATATTTAATTTTACTAGTACTTAATCTATACTAATATTATAAAGCGGAAGAGTTTGTTTGTTTGTTTGTTTGCTTTGTTTGTTTATTTGTTTGTTTAAACGCGCTAATCTCAAGAACTACTGGTCCGATTTGAAAAATTCTTTTTTTGTTGGATAGCCCATTTATCGAGGAAGGCTATAGGCTATATAACATCGCGCTACGACTAATAGGAGCGGAGTAGCGACGTGAAATGTTGCAAAAACGGGGAAAATTTACGCATACGAAGTTGCGCGGGACAGCTAGTAATAATATATATAGTCATCTTGGAGTTACAAGTTGCCATGTGAGGAATCCGGCTCATTCTCTGTCATCACGCTAAATTCACACCATACGCTTTTGCCAAAAGACTGCACTTATTTAAATAAAAAAATGTTTATCCCACGTCACATGACATCTTTCTCCCTCTTCCCTCCAATATTATTCCGTAGATATTATGGCTCGCACATTCTGTGCGTACGCCAATTTCAAGTATGATTTCTTTCTAGTTTTCTTCTTTCAGTCATAAAGTCTCGTTCTCGTCCAATTATCACGTATTTCAAGTATATTTTTACACTTTAAACGTGGGGCTGTAAAAATAACGACAACTGACATGTCATGTCAGTTTGCCGCCATTTTTACAACTCGACATCTTTCTTTGACCGATCATACTGTAATTATAACCTCATTTACGTTATCAAGAAAAAAAAACATTAAAAAGTGAATTTTAAATCAAAGAAGACACTTGAGCTGCTTTCAAAAATTTCAAATTTACAACACTTTTTTAGGGTTTATAGAAGACCTATTGGCAATTTCAACGTAGATTAAATGTAAAGTAAATTTGTTGCACAGAAAAGAGCTATCAGAACAATGGTTCGTATAAACTAGTTAGTTTCATGTCAACAATATTTTAGGGACCTGAAAATATTAACAGTGCCGAGTCTGTATGTAATGGTCTCACTCACTAATTTTGCAAAAAAAAATTATACTTATGAAAATAATGAGGAATGAATGAAACGCGAAAGTACAAGAAATAAAGATGCATTCTATGATTGCACCTTCTCTCAAAGCGGTTAAACATGGTTCGCGTTACAATTCAGTCTTCTTTAATCGGCTTCCACTCGATATCAAGAGCGCTGTCTATCAAAGACATTTTGAGGTCAAACTTAAAGCTTTTTTAGTTAATAGATGTTTCTACTCTATTGATGACTTTATTATTAGACATTCATAATAAAATTGAGAGACATTGATATATAGATTTTTAAATAATTTTGATTTAGCCTTGACATTTAAATAATTTGATATTGTATACCTATTTTTTTTTCTTATCATAATTTGCTGTGTTTGTTATTGATACTTTTTTTGTTATTATTAATTTACCTATATTTAATTTTTAATGTCCTATTTATAATTTTATTCTTAAAGACTTGTATAATTTTCAAAACAATGTAACATTGTTATGAAATAAATTGAAATTGAAAGAAAATTGTATAGGTATTAAGCCTGAAATAAAAAATAAAACGTGTAATTTTTGAGTATTTAAAAACTTTGGCATAATACTCTTCTTCATCTGTTTTTATTTCTTAAAATTTTTTATGCTATTTTCTAAGAATCAAGGGAAAATTCGATTTTTCCTTGATTCAGACAATTTTGCCTTCAAAAATTTACAAATTGCCCAAAATCACAAAAAGTAGGTAGTTATTTCGGCCCAAAATCATTAAACTAATTATATGAGAGCCGTACTAGTTCTTTGGGGTTGCAGTTCGCGCAATGGGCGTACCCTTTAAACTCATCAGTTTAATTCCGTTGGGGAGCGGAGATCGACCCACAATAAAATATGATATGGAGGTAGTATGGGGTTTGTACCCACTAAAAAACCCGCCGTGTATCTCCCGCCACCTTCGCGAACGGGCCGCCGAAATTTGTTATACCCGGCAATGCCCGGACGCGATGTTGCTACGTTCCGGGCATTTCACACCTACGTGGTCCCTGGATACACACAGGGCGCCGCGCGGGCGGGGCAGATTACCCCGTACGCCCGCCCGCAGCCCCACCTAAGGCGGCATCAGGCGCAGATATGCACGCCGACGCCGCCCGGTTCGCCGACGATGGAGCGGATCCGCCAGGGAACTCTCTTCCCTGACGCGCTCCGCCGCCTCCTTCTGCGAGATGATGTCCTCGCAGAAGGATGCGACCGCATTCCACGACCCCTCGCTTCGGACCATGGACAGAACCACGGCCGGCAGCGAGAGGTCACTTCCGACCACTGCGGTGAGAACTCGACGTTGCCCCTCCCAAGCTGGACAATGCTGGAGGGTGTGCTGCGCCGAGTCCTCACCGCAGTCGCAGTGGTGGCAGGCGGGACTCAGTTCCCTCCTAGCAACCGTGTGCAGGTACTTCCCGAAGCACCCGTGCCCGGAAAGGACCTGCACTAGCTGGAAGGAAAGGGTCCCGTGCTGCCGCCCTGCCCACTCCTGCAGGACAGGCTGGAGCGCGTCCACGGTTCGAACACCTGCCCGTGGAGCCTCCAGCCGGCCCTGCCACCGGGCCGTGATTGCCCGGTGTGCCTCACCGCGCCAAGCGCGTAGCTCCTCGGGCAGAGGCACCGAAACCCTGCCCGAACAGCCACCGTCCGCCGATACACTTCGGCGAGCACTTCCGCCTCCAAATCCCACGGGGGTGTGCCGGCCAATGCGCACGCCGCCTCTGCAGACACTGTGCGATATCCGCGTATGGCCCTGATGCCATGGTCCGCTGGGGTCTCCCTAAGCGGACCCTATTCTGGGCGGTCAGGGACGCCGCCCACACGGGTGCGCCGTACAGAGCCATTTACAAAGTCACATAACCCAACCTAACCACTGCGCAACCATTTATACAATTGTCTTTATACGCTTACATTTCTACTTTCCAGATCAGCAGGCATCCTACAACAAGTGCTGAAGTTACAGAAACGATTGTATGTAGCTGCTGCATCCTGAGACACCCGACAGTGTTCAGAGCACCAACACCATGGACCTCAAGTACAAGAAACGTCCAGGCACGTCCGGCATCCGCGGACACCTGTACGAAACTAAACTTATTAGTTTAATCTTATTTAGATTGTTGCATGACGACACCATCGAAGACTTTTATTTGGGTTCCAATCTGGATGAGATCGGGGCCTTTGACGATATCTGTCTTAAATTAAAAATAGCAGGACGTGATCGACCCGTCGTTGTGTTCGTCCAAGTGAAACATAAAGATAATGATGATAATTGTCTGTCATTAGATAATAAAAGTGATGCTACCAAATGGTATGATAGTATTACACAAATTAAAAAGAGGATTAAATCTAGCAATAATGCAGACCAGATTTTTAGTGGCGATATTGATGAAACAGATTATGTTTTTATATTATACACGAATGCTAAATGCGATTTCGTTTCTAAGAACAATTTTGCGAGTAACTACGCAACTAATATAAATAACTTAATGGCCACCAGCGACTCTATCAGTTTGCAACCCCTATTTAATGAGAAACATCTAAATAATTTAAGCGAAATTATTTTAGAAACGCACATGTCGCGTTTAGCTAAAAATTTTGCTAAATTTCTTAGTTATAAAGACAATCAGTCTATGAATATATTGAATAATGAATATATACAAATGTATCATCTAATTTTGAGAAAGTACGTCGTCGATGTTTCTGACATTCAAAACAATGAACAAAAACCTGAATTAAAATTTCGAATCATGACATTCCGCGATGATATCTTTGATAACGACGATAAATATTTACTGTTGTTCAGAAATCATCTTTACGAACAAATACTTAAGAAACAGCCGAAATTTAAAAAGACCGGCGATACAGAAGCAAATCTTAAACAAGAAATCTACTCTTTCTTTGCAGAGCCATCCGCTGTAACGTTAAGTGCCCTAATTGGAACTCATATAACTTGTAATACAAACGGATTGACCGTTTGTATTACAAGTTATATGAGTTCCAATTAGGGCATAGCATTTGTTTCTGAGAGATCAGAGAATGACGCGAAACGGCTAAGAGAAATCAATCTTCCAATGTTTGTAATAAATCAAGCTAAAACAATTGCTGCAAAACGTAAATTACTCCCCTTAAAACTAAAGGTTCCATGCGCTTTTGGTAATATAGATTTAGCAATAAGTGGCAGTCTGAAGAAAATTGAGAGACGACTCAATCATTTAACGAAATTTGTCATCAATTTATGTCAAAATTATACAGAGACTAATTGTTATAAAGTAGTCACTATCGATGACGCTATAAATGCTGGCACTCTTGGTGCCAACGGAGGCCTAGCTAGCGCCGTCGATAATCTTTTAGTTTATGATGACAATACAAATCTACTTAAATTTTCGACTGATGATACTATATTGCATGATAACTCAAAAGCTTTATATTCGAAACTGAAAAGTAAAGTCGATAATTTACATGAATATAGGTTCGATGTGAAAACTTCTAAATTTCCCAAACTTAGTTTCAATTGCACCGATTTAGCTAGAGAGTTTTTAGGCAAACTTGTAATCTACACAAATCAGAGTAATCACTACGAGGTTGATGAAATATTACAAAAAGAAATAAAACATCAACTAAGTAAAAAACTTAACAATTTTTCAGGCAAATCTGAGTTAATAAGTTTATGTTTTCACAATGAGATACAAAAGTGGTGGATGTCACCGGAGACTGGGTCATATTTAACCACAACTAGTGATATTTATAAACTGACAATTAAGAGTGTCGAAGCAGAACCACAAATATGTAAATTACAAAATACATTTCACACAAATAACCTAAGATATTTAGCATACAAATTTAGCATACAAAATGCTTTGAACTCGTTCAAATTAATAAATAAATTTTCAAAAATTGCAATAGCTACTGATATAATAACGTTAACAGTTCATAAAGTAATTAACTAACTAACAATAATTGGATTCCCAAATGCGTAGTATTTTATATGGATACAATACAGAATTCGCGCGGCGTAGACTTTAGTGCATTAAATGCAGAGTTGAGAGAAACTAAAAACGTTATCATTATTGTTTACGATAATACAAAATATAATGAATTTTCTCATATTAGATTAGTTGAACTAGCAGAGGCAACAAGAGAAAAACATATCGATATCGTAACCAACGACGTTTTTATTGAAGAAGTCAAAACAAGTTTTGCCGATCCCGATGTATTTAATCAAAAAACACAAAGTTTTGTCGATTTGACACCAAAAACACTAAGGGATATTGCAGACAATTCTAAAGTAACATTCCAGGGCATAGAAGTAGGATTGATTATTAACAATAGAATAGAATAATTATTATATGGTTTACCAAGATCTTAAAATTAGAGTTAGATATCTTATTATAAATAACACATATTCTACCTAGAGATAGTGTGGAAACGTTGATAGATTAGGCCTGCGTTTGAATTAAATATTAAATATTACGAGTCTTCCTTATTAAATTAATAATCTAATGCTGAGACTATCAAACGGCGCAAATATAGTAATCTAGTCGAAGATTACATATTTGAGCCGTTTGGTGTCGAGACGCTAGGGCCATGGGTCCAAGTGCTCGCCTCTTATTTAAAGATATTTCCCAGCGGCTCGTCAGTGCATCTCGTGACCAGAAGGCTGGCCTTTTCTTTACACAAAGAATAAGCGTTGCCATACAACGTGGCAATGCTGCCAGTCTTCTGGGCACTATACCTGTTGACATCGATGGGGAAGAATTCTTCGACGCCGACGTTCGAATTGGTTGTGCATCATCTTTTTATGTTACCATTGTTTGTAGTTTTTTTCTGGTAAGTTGTAAATAATTAGTACATTTCAGTTTTATTATAAATTATTTATTTATACTAATCTAGTTTTAATGTGAATAGTATTATATTTAATTTATTGTCTTAATGTCATAATCTAATTGTTTTATTCATTATGATAACTTGTCATGATTAAAACTGTAAATAATAATGAGTAAATAAACATATATTATTAATATTAAGGAATGTCAATAAGTGTATCAAATCACATGTCAAAATAATATTTTAAGCAAGGCTCTTTATTCAGCTAAACATGATTCACTTAAATTCTAAAAATTCATTGATTGAATAAAAGCATCTTGTCTAGTAACCAGTTAAACAAGTATCCCTTAAATTTATTTGTTGGCAAAGCTCTCTCTTTGATAGGTAATTTGTTATATATTTTAATTGCCATAGGTACAATATGCATTTCGTAAATAAAGTAATAATAGTAAATTTCCTACCTAAACTCTAGAGGCCCCAGAGAGAAGTCAGAAATATATACCATACCATACAGAACCAAAACCTTGCTGTTTAAGGTTGTCCAACAATGTTTCATCATCATATTTCACAATTTAGTGCGTGGTTTTCAAAATTCATTCCAATTTACGTCAAAATACACGAAATGCACTCAAACCAATATCAATCCAAATACTAGAGTGACGGGCAACAATAGCGTTAAACAATAGCTAGATTCCCAACAATTATGACAATTTTATCAAAACCGGCGCCCGATCGCGAATAATTTCAAAAACCACTTAATGTCGGCGGGACGCGGCATTCGGAAACGCAACATCAGTTTAGTCGATTAGTATAAGTCGATTATTAAAGCGAACATACGAGTATAGTCAGGAGAAAACACAGGGGTAAGAGCTTAAGCTCAATTAAAAATAAGTAAAGTACAACTTTGAGAATTTACAGCAATTAATAGAAAAGGGTAGAGTTTAAAGTGAACCCACCCTCAGAGTGCAGCGCCGAGTTGCAGGTATGCACTTCAGAATGCAGCGCCGATAAGAGTGCAGCGGCTGTAGCGTTGCAACCTCAGAATGAAGCGCCGATAACGGTGCAGCTGCTGTAGCGTTGCAACCTCAGAATGCAGCGCCAATAAGAGTGCGGCCGCTGTAGCGGTGCAGCCTCAGAATGCAGTCGCTGCACTGACTTTTCTTCCGTATATAAGTAAAAAAGAATTTGTTTTTGTAGAAAAGAATAGAATAGATTTTTTTTTATTACACACATTTATAAATATTTTCTTAGTTTAAACTAATAATTACTTACATGTGTTGTGGCAAAAGGAACGAGTTGAGAAAATGCTGTTTTATATGAGATTGCATGTAACAACGCTGATTTTCAGCCCGTCCCTTCGACAAAACAAAGTGAAAGAAAAAAAAAAAAGAAACAATATAAAATCTAAAAATACAGAATAACATAAAGACATCATAGGTACGAGTACAAAGACCAATCAAAAAATAAAAATAATTAATAATCTTTCATAAATAACAATAATTTTTTTTAAAAAAACAAATTCATAGGATTTATAAATTACAATTTATATAATTTAATTAATTTGGGTAATTAATTAAATTAATTGTGAAGAACACATATTGAATAATCTTAGTTAAGACCGCAAATATTTAAACATCTAACACAGTTTATAAACACATGACAAATACATAACAAATACGGAATCGCAAACGAATCAAACAATAACTATTAAAACATATTTTTAAATTTAAAAAAAAACAGTAGGGTTAGTTAGGGGGGCGGTATAAGTTGCTCGCGTCCGTAGGATTTACCACCTTTCCTAAGGCCCACCCTACACGTGCCCCCCGGGTGGTGCTAAACGAGCAACGACGCCGAGTTACAGGCGGCGGTTATGTAACCTGTCAATACATAGGTCTCCCGTGGCCTGGAGGAACTAAATCTTCTCCAAAAGTAGGGCTGTAGTACCTTGGGAAAGTCCTACAGTATTCTCCCACCAATCTAATTAAAATGGAAAAGTCAGATATAGATAATGCGATGTCATGCGATCCGGCTAACACCCGGCGCTCGCAGGTACCCGGGCCTGCGGGTGAGAAATATGTTACCGAAGACTGCACAGGTGTAGGCGACCAGGCACCTGTGTCAGTAAATACTACTGGCAGCAATAGCAATACCAAGAAGTTCGTCCAACAAGCATTCCATCCAAGCTTGTTTATCTCGCGACCCCGTTCCTCATCTGTGGGTCATCCATTGCCATCAGCTACCACCGGTAAAACAACTGGTGCAGAAATCTCCAATACTAGCATCAATGCCGGTCCCCCTCATGGCAGAGAGTGCCGGAAAATGGTAACTCCAAAAAACGCAAGATGGCAGACAGCCCGTCCCCTGAGTCTATCAAAACCTCTAATAGATTCTCCGGCTTGCCTATTGACCTTACTGAAACTGAAAGTGATGGGAAAGCCAAACGTACCAGTAAGCCTCCACCAATCATTCTATACGGAATTGAGGACCTTAATAAATTAACAGAATTGCTCGAGACTGTCGCTGATAGGCAGCAGTTTACTTATAGAATAGTTAATAGAAACCAACTAAGGCTAAGCAGCACCGACATGGAAGTCTATAAAAAGTTGATTCACATTGTAAGAGAAAATGGCCTTATAGGTCATACTTTCAATAGAAAGGATATGAGACCCTTCAGAGTGGTTATACGCAACTTACACCCATCAACTCCTATAAATATAATCAAGGAGGAAATAGAGGCGACTGGAAATACTGTTACTGGAGAAATAGTCAACGCTAAATTCGGTCCTGAAAAGAAGCCTACCTCAACGTTCTTTGTCAACCTTGCTACTGGGCCCAACAATAAGGCGGTAAAAGACCTGAAATACATATACCATCAATCCATCATCGTAGAAGATCCACGAAAATCGAGATCGGTTGTCCAGTGTCAAAGGTGTCAGCAATACGGCCATTCGAAAAATGACTGTATGCGCCCGTACCGGTGCGTAAAATGTGGACTGTCTCATAAGACGTCTGATTGTAAGAAACGCGATCGGAAGACTCCTGCTTCATGCGCCCTCTGTAATGGACCGCACCCAGCTAACTACAAGGGATGTGAAGTCTACAAAAAAATCATAGCCCGGAAAACTAGACAAAAGACACCTAAATACAATGAGGTCCAGGCACCTCCAATAAATGTTAGAAAAGACAGTGCCCCCGCTACAATAGATTGTGGCACTGGGAAAACTGCAAATGAGACCACTTATTCTAAAGCAGTGTGCCAAAACACCAGAAAATCAATTGACACCTCACTTAAACTTGAACATATGTTTATGAAACAATCTGAAAAGATAGACACCATCCTACAACAAATGAGTGCTCTGATGGGCCTCATAACCAAGCTCGTTGACAAACTAACAAAATGACAAACTTACGTATAGCGACACACAACCTAAATGGGTTAACCCCAAATAAAAATGAAGTCGAGCTTCTGATGAAGGAGCATAAGCTCGATATTCTATTGGTTTCAGAGGCACATGGGACGGGGTCTACATACGTGAAATTTAAAGACCATCTATGTTACCTGACCAACCACCCAGATGGAACAGGCCATGCTGGAACAGCTGTCATAGTAAAAAAAACTCTCTCACACCACCTAATGCCTGAATACAGAACTGACCACATACAAGCAACAACTATCGCTGTAAGAGATCAAACTGGCTATATCAATATTTCTGCCATTTATTGCCCGCCAAGACACAAGATAACTGAAGCTATGTTCTCCCACTTCTTTCAAACTCTTGGCAATCGCTTTATAATTGGAGGCGATTGGAATGCCAAACACACGTATTGGGGATCCAGACTAACAACTACAAGAGGAAGACAGCTAAAGCTTAGTGCGGAAAAACATAGACTTACCACTATATTCACAGGCGAACCATCATACTGGCCAAGTGATCCGAACAAAATTCCTGATCTCCTTGATTTTTTTATCATAAAAGGATTATCTAAAGAGTACACAAAAGCAGAGACGTGTTACGACTCTTCATCTGATCATACTCCAGTAATCCTAACCATTAGCTCAAAATTAGTTAGTAAAACTGTTCCAATAACATTGTACAATAAACACACTGACTGGGAACTCCTGAGAGAGTACATCTACGAAAATATTGATTTGAAAATAGCCCTAAAAACTAGCGAAGAAATCGACACAGCAACCTCTTACATTACTACGTTGATACAGAAGGCTTGTTGGATATATACCCCAGAAAATGGTCGACAAGCTACATCGGTAAACTATCCACTTGAAATAAAAATGGCAGTACAAAATAAAAGAAGGCTGCGTCGAATTTGGCACCAAAGCAGACTAAATGAAAACAAATCAAATTTTAACAGGGCTAGCAATGACCTGAAAGCCTTGATTAAGGACTGGAAGAATAACACTCTCCAAGACCAATTACAGTCACTTTCTCCAACAGCATCGAGCAACTATTCTCTGTGGAAATTCACCAGAAATCTGACCAGACCTGCAACCTGCATACCTCCTCTTAGATGTAGCCAGGGCTGGGCAAGAACTCCCCAACAGAAGGTTGACTTATTTGCAGAACACCTATCAAATGTATTTTGTCCAAACGATCCTGGCCCCAGTGACGTGTACGAGAATAAAGTAAACTCAGTCATAGAACAAGATTACCAAATGTCACCTCCCCCGCGTCCTTTAACAGTTCAAGAAGTTTGGGCTGCCATTAAAAACCTAGATGATAAAAAAGCACCTGGCTTTGACCTTATCACTAAGGAAGTGCTCAGACAGCTTCCCAGGAAGGCCATTGTATTCCTCACTACCCTATATAATGGAATTCTTAGGGTGCAGTACTACCCGCAGTTATGGAAGCTTTCGCAGATACTCATGGTGCATAAAGCTGGCAAGCCTACTAACGAAGTAACATCCTATCGACCAATCAGTCTACTTCCAATTATGTCGAAAGTCTTCGAAAGAGTGTTGCTGCGTAGAATTCAACCATTACTTGATGAAAACAAAACCATTCCTCTGCAACAATTTGGCTTTAGAACCCAGCACTCCACTGTGGAGCAGGTCCACAGGGTATGTGACAGGATCAGAAAATCTCTGGAGGAGAAAGAGTACTGCTCTGCAGTCTTTCTAGACATCCAGCAAGCCTTCGACAGAGTATGGCACAAGGGTCTAATCTGCAAAATCAAGACGTATCTTCCTCACAGTTACCTGGAACTATTTAAGTCCTACTTATCGGACCGAATGTTCCAAGTAAAAGGATTCGAGGCTACCTCAAAAATCTTTGATGTGAGGGCTGGTGTTCCCCAAGGATCAGTGTTGGGTCCAGTCCTTTATACTATTGACACTGCCGATCTTCCTGAAGTGGAAGGCGTAACTACAGCCACATTTGCTGATGATACAGCAGTTCTCGCTAGTAACAAAGACCCTGTGACTGCTTCTGATATGTTACAAAGAGGTCTCGATGAAATTTCTGGGTGGCTACAAGGTTGGTGCATAAGGTCCAGCGCCTCTAAATCAGTGCAAGTCACCTTCACATTGCGTACTGGCAACTGCCCTCCAGTGAAACTGGATGGGATGATACTACCACATAAAGACAACGTGAGATACCTGGGACTCCACCTAGACCGCAGACTAACTTGGCTCCACCACATAAAGACTAAAAGGGAGGAACTCAACATTCGCTTCAGAAATTTCTATTGGCTGCTGGGACGGAACAGCAAACTATCAATTGACAATAAATTGCTCATTTATAAGGTCATCTTAAAGCCAGTATGGATGTACGGGATACAACTTTGGGGGAGCTGTAGTAACTCAAATATATCCATCATTCAAAGAATGCAAAATTCTATTTTGAGAACTATATTAAATGTGCCGTGGCTTGTCATAAACACTGAAATCCACAACCAATTAAAAATGAACACAGTGAAAGAGGAAATCCTGATCACCTCCACATCCTACCGGAAGAGATTGGAGAGTCACCCCAATGAATTGGCTTCTAAGCTAACAACACAGTCATACCAAAAGAGACTCAAAAGGAAAGATATTGTGTAATACAATATTTTTTCTGACCGCAACTACAAATGTTCGCTATGAGTAGATGCCCTCGTTGGAGGACACACTCTAACAAGAATATATATGCTATAAAGACATCCGCTTAAAGTTTTAAACTGATCGCAGATAAAAAACAAAAGAAAAAAAAAAAAAAAACAGTAGATAATTGTATATTTATTTTATTATTAATAATTATTTTTTTGATTATTCAAAAGTACAGTTTTCAGATAGTATTTGAAATTATGGAAAGATCTGTTTTTTTTTAATTAATGGTGGAGGTATTCCAGATGTTAGCAGCCGCGAACTTGAAACTGCCCCTGTATGATATAGTTTTGTGTATCGGTAATTCGGTCTTATTTTGATATTTGCTCCGTGTATTTAAAGTGTGAACATTTTTTTCCCAGTATATCTTTTGAAAGAGGTAAACCGGCTTCTTGCGTACGACTTTGTGAATGAGACACGCTTGATGCAAGTCTTTGCATCCGCACATTTTAAGAATATGATTATTGTTGAGAAAAGGGGTGACGTGATAATATTATTTACAATTACAATGTAGTTATTAGTTTATGCCTAAAAAATCCTTCTCGAGTAATAATTGCATTCGATTGAACTAATATAAGATTGATCTTTTGAAGTTTTGGTTAACATCCTTATTGTTTAAAGCTTTCGTCAAACAGCAGACTGGGTTTTACAGCGCGGCGGTGACGATGGCGCCATTAATTAATTTATTACATAATACTGGTCAAAATCACCAGTTATTGACCACCTCACCAAGGGGTCCTCACCCCTTGGTGAGGTGGTCAATAACTGGTGATTTTAACGAGGGGAGGGGTGGTCGGCTTATTCTTATTCTTCCTCAGATACGGTCAGATTATTCTTATTCTTCCTCAAATAAAGGTTTATATATAATACATAAGAATTTAAAGGTAATGGTTTGTTTTAATTTTTATTTATCAAAAAACCTTTTTTTAAGAAGTTTTTTGAAATACATAATTAATCAACTTTGGTTTTATTTTAAAGCATTTCTTCTCAGGCGCCTTCGCAAATGTGAGGATGCGTGAGGTTTATTGAAGTATAATCTTAACTTCACCCCCTTGTAGGGAAATATAAGACATGGTCCTTCCTAATATCGTTAACACGATTTACGTAGGCGTCGTTATAGTTTCGTCATGTCTGTCTGTCTCAGGTATGTTTTACTCAAAGACTACCCAATGAATATTGATGAAATTTAGTGAAATTGTGTCTTGTAGTATAGTATGACCATTAGTGCTGTGCACTCCCTGAGGTATGCGCGCGGTGAGACGGGGGGGTTAGAATCGGCTGCTGCGCTGTCAGTGCGCCGTCAACGCTTGTGACGGCAGGTAGTGTTATTTGTATCGGACTGTCTATGTCAGACGCACACGAGATAAATATTCAAAGATGGGTCGTGCGTTATCTCGTGATATGAAGACTGTCATTTTTAAGGTGGCTGAATATTTTAAGAAAAGAAAAGCAGACAAAGAAAGCTTTGAATTTAAAAATGACGTGAATATTGCTAAAATCGTTGCGGAGGCTACGGGATACAGCAAAAGAACCGTACATAATGTGATTTCTGCGGGCTATTTATCAATTGAAAATTCAAGCCAATTAAAATTTCAATCGCCAAAAAAACCAAAAGTTCTAAAGAAAAAACACGTTGTGGATGATTTTGACCTTGGAGTTATCAGAAGAAAAATTCATCAGTTTTACGAAGTTGAAAAAAAAATACCAAGTGTCCGTAAGTTACTATCAAGTTTGAGACAGGATGGCATATTGAATTGTGGACGGGAATATTTAAGACAGCTTTTACACAAAATGGGCTACCGTTACAAAAAATGCAAATCAAAGAGACATCTCCTTATAGAGCAGCCTAATATTACAGTGTGGCGGAAAAAATATCTTACACAAATCAGAAATTACAGAACGGAAAACCGAAACATATATTTTCTTGATGAAACATACATCAACGCCAGTCACCATGCCAGCAAATGTTGGCAATCATCGTCAGAACCCGGTATTCATGCTGATATTGGGAAAGGACGGCGACTAGTAATACTCCACGCTGGGTGTCGAAATGGCTTAGTGGATGATACATTGACTATATTCAAATCCGATGCTAGAACCGGTGACTATCATGGAGATATGAGCGGACCTACTTTTTATAAGTGGGTAGATGAAAAGTTAAAAGATAAGTTGCTGCCGAATTCTGTGGTTGTAATGGACAACGCGTCTTACCACAGCGTTCAGATTGAGAAGAAACCAACTATATCAAGCCTCAAAAGTGAAATGCAGAACTGGTTGCTACGCCATAATGTAGAATTTTCAGGAACCATGTCAAAGGCTCAACTGCTACTTCTTATCAAAAATACACAAAAAGAACCCGTGTATAGAATTGACGAACTCCTGAAAGCCAGTGGACACACTGTTCTGCGTTTACCTCCGTACCATCCAGATTTAAATCCAATCGAGTTGGTCTGGGCTGATATTAAAAACAACATAGCCCAAAACTATATTAATTCTTCTCTAGACGAAAAGATAATCTTATTGGATAAATTGTTTTCGGAATTCACGGCGGAAAAATGGCAGAAATGCGACGATCATGTCCAGAAAAATGAAAATGATTACTGGAGTCGCGATAGTAGGTTCGATAATGTTATCGATTCATTCATAATAAATTTGCAAGACTCTGATTCAAGTTCCGGTGGCGAAGAGGAAGATGAAGATGATGACGAAATGGAAGATGAAGTTGAAACAGAATCTATGTCAGAATAACTTTCGTTAGAATATATAATTGTTTGTAAATATAAAAAATGTTTAATAAAACAAGTCCTGTTGTGAATTATAACTTTCAATTCTTATTTATCACCTGCATATTTTTAATAAAATATGAGTATATTTGGGTTACATTTTAATCAACAAAGTAAGTATATATTACAGATAGATAGCCTCCGACCAACGCAACGTCCCGCCACAAGTCTTGCCTTAGAAATGCAAACTGATATCGTAAGATCTGTCCGACATGTATCGACCTCATGTGAACTCATGCACTTTTTTCTTCGCCCCCCACCTCGCCGTGCATACCTCAGGGAGTGCACAGCACTAATGGCCACACTATAGCCGCTACTTAGTTTGATAGCTAAATAATAATAGGCGTCATATTTTTAGGGGGGGGGGGGGGGAACTCCATACATGTAATAGAAGCTAAAAAAAAATATTTCAGCAAACATACATACGTGGCACATCATTCGACATTTTTGAACTTTTGAACCGTGTGACCAAAAAATTAAAAAAAAACACAAAGGTAACGCTTAATAAATACTATTTAGAAGAGGCGGCCGCCTAATGGCTAAGGCATCAGTCTCGCAATCGTGAGGTCGCGGCTTTGAATCCTACCCATTATACTACCGACGTGAACCCACTATAAAATAAAATAAAATAATTAGGTTTTGACAGAACTTTTGATCCAACTAGGTACCTGATCTACATATTACGGATCAAAAATTGCAACCCGGTGACACAAAGACGGTCGCATAGACATCGAACTCATATCGTGGTTCGAACCCTGATAATAAGGGACCATTGGCACCCAACCCAAGTACTAACATTCTCATTCTCACACACTCATGAAGTCAAACAACTTGCGCGCGACGCGTATTATACTATAGTTAGTTCTGCCGTAGAATACAAGATGGCGTTCAGAATGTTAAATTTTGAGCGAAGAAAGATATTTTGTATTTTCAAAAAAATGTTTACTACATATTTAATGTTATTTATTATTTGGTTTTTACTACTTATGTAGTAAATAAATATATTTATCCTCAAATAGTAAGCAGTAATCGTAGTTTATAAGCTCTAGCAACACTGGGTACATTACTCGCGCGTTGACGACCTTTTGAGGAAAATTGAGACAACTCGTTTGGCCATCAAAACTATGAGCAAAGATATTAATAATTACTTTAATAGTGCTCTTTTTAAACAACAAAATAAGTAGAATTGTTACTTATAAATACATGATGAAAATTGGAAAGTGTTTTGGATATCTGTAAAAGAACTTTCTTCATATAATATCGATTATTTCATGAATTAACAACGATTATTCGATTGGTAAATCGATTTTTGGTCGGCAAGAGTGACTCACTGTTTTCTGCATAATTGTTCTCAGTAGACATTAGATTTGCACTCGTAATCAACAAAGTTATGGAGCCGCATTTGTCGTGTCAATATATTATTTGTTTACTTTTATATACCTTTAGAAAGTGTGTGTAGTGTAGATACTTATACAATTTGTAACTGATTCAGGATTTTGTTTTTTGTGCAACTGGAATATGCTGACGGTACGTTTTATCAAGAAATAACCCCCAATTTAAATACTTTTATATGAATTATAAATAAATATACTAGCTGTCGCCCGCGGCTTCGCCCGCATTTATGTAGGTTATCGGGCTAAAAATATCAAATCTTGTCGCCGTAACATTTAGGTTAAGTTTAGTTTAGTTGTTTCATTATACAACTAGGATTTTTGAAAGGTTGGTGTAAATACATGGATATGATTGACTGCCTCTGTGGCGCAGTGGGAGTGTGTCCGACTGCTACGCAAGAGGTCGTGGGTTCGATTCCTACACGAGACACCACTTTGTGTGATCCACAAATTGTTGTTCCGAGTCTGGGTGTACTTTGTGTCCGTGATTTGTATGTTTGTAAAGTCCCCCGCGACACAGGGCTTGTACCCTAATGCGGGAGTTGTCTTTTAAAAAAAAAAAAAAAAAATGATTAAGGACTCCATATAAATTGCTTAACTGTTGATGGTCCCGTGAAATCCCATCAACTAGCCATATCTAATACATCTTACCTAATGTTACCTAAAGTAAAGTTTATGAGGTTGTAAGGGGTAACTAATATGTTATTTGTGAGTGTCATAGGCTAGGTATATAACATCACGCTATGACCAACAGCAGCGGAGCTTCAATGAAAAATGTTGTAAAAACTGGAAAAAACTACGCAAACGAACTCGTTGTTGAACAATAAAATTCATCAATTATCATTTTATCTGACATGTTGTGTCATTAAGTTTTTCTTGCGTAATATTTTTTTAAAGTATCCAATTACTAAAAGCAACTCTAAACTCGTATATGAGGTCAATAAGTATCGTGCTGTCACTGTCATTTTAAAGCGAATATTAGCGACAGACATATAGTCGGTAAAATCACCAGCATTTATAGCCGATTAGCTGAATTCAATCACGTTTCGCTGTGGCTTGTTGAACCAGGAACCTACGCGGGCGTCCTCAGAACGCCTTACAAAAGTTTAATCACAATGTGATCAATGGTTTGCAACGCATAGAGGACAAACATACAAACATTGATTTTTAATTGATTCATCGGTAAGACGGCTAGTCGGCTAATCGGCTTATCTCTACTTTAAACAATGTGTTATTTTTTATTGAACATTTTATTTGGGTAAACTACGTTTATGTCAGACAACCTTAATTAAGGAATAACAGGTCAAAAATCGGTGTCCGTTTTTGGACCGTATGCTATCGTTTACGATCATCAGACTCTAATGCACTCTCAAAAGGGTTATTGGAAAAAACAAATTACGGTGAACCACCCAATTATTGCCACTTTTAAGGTAAACTTTCAGCTGTTGTTCCTGAATTCATGGTATACGTTACATAACCTGAATCCCTCGGTCTTCTCGACCGCCACTGAGTCACCAACTCCTCATTTTTTTATTCTAAATTATAGCATTGTGTAAGGTTTTTCCACAAAAGTCAGTGATCGTTATCTACGCCTAAATGACGTGTTCAAGCTGACCTTCATTGCACTGAAGTCGAAACCAGTTTTTAGTACAGCATAAGAATTAGCAATAAACTAATAGGTATGCGAAATATTAAATTAAACCATATTGCTTAAATACAAAGTCAAATCTAACTTGATCCGATTTCAATCAAGAATTTTGTCAATTTAAAAGTTTTTGGATTCTTCATGCGTTCTTAATTGACACTGACAAGTTATATAACAGCGTAAACGCTAGTTAATACTAATTAATTTCACATAAAAAAATAATAATTTAAGTAAGAAGTACTAAGGCCTTGTTTACGGAAACGCGGGGCGTTGTGCGTTGCGTTTGGCGTAGCGTCTCGCGTCGCATTGGAAGTGACTATACTGTATATAATAATATATGATGTTGTTTATAGCACCGGATTAGCAAGCTAAAGTGGCAGTGAGCTGGTCATATTAGCCGAAGAACCGACAACCGTTGGGGTAAACGAGTTCTTGAGTGGAGACCGCGGCTCGGCAAACGTAGTGTAGGATGCTCTCAGGCCAGGTGGAGTGATGATTTACGCAAAACGGCTGCCAGGAGCTGGATGCGAGAAGCCGAAGATAGAACAAAGTGGCGTGCAATTGGAGAGGTCTATGTCCAGCAGTAGACTGCGATAGGCTGATGATGATGATGATGATGTTTATAGAATGCGTGGCGGGGAAAGTGGCGGTGATCACCGCGGCGAATCCTCAAGCGGGTAGCAAAGCACACGGTGGACATCGCTACGGCGCACACGAGTTACTAAATAATTCACTTTTTAACATAGAATATTACTATATTATGGTTTGGAGTGGTATAAAAAAAGAAAAAAAATAATAAAAAAAAAAACATTTATTCACTTAGTTGTGAAAAGTCGATTCTACATTTACTGGTAATGCCTGTTCGCAAACAATAGGTAAAGCCCGAGAAAAGAACAGGCAATAAAAACTCGTGGCCACTCTTTTCAAATTGCCAATGTTTACAATGTTTCTCTGTTTATAAACTGTATATGCAGGTAAGGTGCTGCCACCATTATATTATACACCCTATTAGAGGACTGATGCAAAAAAAAAAACACTTTTAAACACAGAATTTCGAAAAAAGATGTTGAGCCTGGATTATGCGATTTCCAAATAAGACTGACGTCCAACGCGACGGACAACGCCCCGCGTCTCCGTAAACAAGGCCTTGGACTTTTACAGTTATCTAGTAATAATATGTGGTAGTTAATGCCTAAAGAGTACCTACAGCATTGAGTTAAATACACAGTAATAATATTAATAATATCTTGGGACAACTCACACAACGCTATCTGATCCCAAACTAAGCAGAGCTTGTACTATGGAAACCAGACAACTGATAAACATACTTATATATTTCTAAATACATACATATTATAGATAAATAACACCCAGACACAGAATAAACCATCGTGCTCATCACACAAAGTTTTATCCTGGGTGGGGATCGAACCCACGACCTTTTGCGTAGCAGTCGGATACACTCCCACCGCGCCACAGAGGCAGTCAAAACACGTACAGTATAACATATATATCAATGACCTAAGTCATCTTGGAGTTACAAGTTGCCGATGTAAGGAATTGCATTGAAATGCCGTGTGGTGCCGGCTTAAGAATAGTACCACCCCATCTCTACCCGTGGGTGTCGTCAAGGCGACTAAGGGATTTCACCCCGGAGGACGGGCAGCAGCGTCCTCTGCGTACTTAAAGCCTTACTGCGATCGCCAACCCGCTCGCCAAGCGTGGCGATTATGGCAATTACCCCCAGGATCTATATACTAGTAGGTTCTACTGGGGAGACCCGTGCCCAGCAGTGGGCCATCTTATGGGTTGATATGTATGTATGTATGATGTAAGGAATCCGGCTCATTCTTTGTCATCACGACAAATTCACGCCATAAGCTTTTGCCGAAAGACTTCGTTTACGATATCAAAAAACAATTATTAAAAAAATATATATATATAAAAAAATCGGCACTTTACTAAGTTCGTCGAGATTCATTAATGCCTCCGACTGCATGAAATTGTATAATTATGTAATCTTGTTTCCATCTTTTTTGTGCAGGAGGTTTTTTATTTTAATAATTTATTTTTTTATTTAATACTTTTTATTAGTTGTAGGATGTAACCGATGTAGCAACTTACTTTTATCACAGCTATTGTCAAGTATTGAAAATTGAAAAAACTATGGTTATTTACTAACTTTTTTAGTATAAAAGTCATTATCATGTTATACCTTTTTGAAATGCTTAAGATGAGCTCATTAATTTGATACCCATATTGTAGTATTCGAAACAACTTTATTTTTTCAAACCTCTTTATTTTGACATCTCAGAGCCGCCATGTTTGTTTTATAAAAACGTCACCTATCTAAGAACACTTGGGCAATTAAGACGAATCTAACGACGTGTGAATTGTATAAATCCGTTTAGTGGATTGTGAGATATCAGGTAATAAAGAATATTACCTACATACATACAAGATACGCGCGAAAAACATAACCCTACTTTACAGTCGGTTAAAAAGAGTATTTTAAATCTGAGAAGATATCCGAGTTGCTTTCAGAAAGTCGAAATTACGACATTTATAATGGGTTTATAAAAGACCTAAGCTATTGGCAGATCTATTTATCGTAAATTAAATATAAAGAAAATTGTTAAGGTGTGAACACTTTAACAATAAAAATAAAATGTGTAATTTTTTAGTATGGTCCTTATTCACTATCTTTATTTCATTGTCATGACAAGCCCGTGCGAACTGACGCATGTGTGGTGCGCTAAAATATGTCCACCGCGGTAGAGAGCTGCGCTTAGAAATGCATCAACGCGTACGCGCGGTGGACATCTTTGAGATCTCGCGCATGCGCCATCGCCAGTTCGCACGGCCTCGGACGGACCCGGAAGTTTTGGCTTCACCCTCTTATATTTTTATGTTTCTTAATATATTTATGCTACTTTTTAAATACATTTCCAAATTAATGATGGGTAAATTCGACTCCGGCAGGACTTGAACCCGTTCATCGTTCAGACAAAATCACAAAAAGTAAAATGTGCTTAAATAGTTTCCGCAATGAAAGTCTCAGAGCCGTACAAGTTCTTTGGGATCGCAGTTAATACCCTATATACTTATCAGTTTAATTCCATTGGGGTGCGGGGGTCAACCCACAATGCCCCCACCCCCAGAAATTAAAAAAAAATACATTCATGGTACTCAGTCGGTGGCCGATGTTTAATCAATTGTACCACTTAACCACTGCGCAACCGTTTATACATTTGTCTTTATACGCTTACATTTCTTCTTTCCAGATTAGCTGGCATTCTTCTACAAGTGCTGAAGTAACACACAGAGACACCCGACAGTGTTCAGAGCACCAACACCATGGACCTCAAGTACAAGAAACGTCCCGGCACGTCCGGCATCGGCGGACACCTTTACGAAACTAAACTTATTAGTTTAATCTTATTTAGATTGTTGCACGACGACACCATCGAAGACTTTTGTTTGGGATCCAATCTGGATGAGATCGGGGCCTTTGACGATATCTGTCTTAAAATAAAAATAGCAGGACGCGATCGGCCCCTCTTTGTGTTCGTCCAAGTGAAACACAAAGATAATGACGATAAGTGTCTCTCATTAGATAATAAAAGTGATGCTGCCAAATGGTGTGACAGTATTTCACAAATTAAAAAGAGGATTAAATCTAGCAATAATGCGGACCAGATTTTTAGTGGCGATATTGATGAAACAGATTATGTTTTTATATTATACACGAATGCTAACTGCGATTTCGTCTCTAAGAACAATTTTGCTAGTAACTATGCAATTAATTTAAATAACTTAATGGTCACCAGGGACTCTATCGGTTTGCAACCTCTATTTAATGAGGAACATCTAAATAATTTAAGCGAAAATATTTTAGAAACGCACATGTCGCGTTTGGCTGAATATTTTGCAAAATTTCTTAGCTATAAAGTCAATCAGTCTATGGATATATTGAATAATGAATATATGCAAATGTATCATCTAATTTTGAGAAAGTATGTCGTAGATGTGTCTGACGTTCAAATCGATGAAAAAAATCCTCAATTAAAATTTCGAATCATGACATTTCGCGATGATTTCTTTGATAACGACGATACATATTTACTGTTGTTCAGAAATCATCTCTACGAACAAATACTTAAGAAACAACCGAAATTTAAAAAGACCGGCGACACAGAAGCGAATCTTAAACAAGAAATCTGCTCTTTCTTTGCAGAGCCATCCGCTGTAACGTTAAGTGCCCTAATTGGAACTCATATAACTTGTAATACAAACGGTCAATTAGCATTTGTTTCTGAGAGATCAGAGAATGACGTGAAACGGCTAAGAGAAATCGATCTTCCAATGTTTGTAATAAATCAAGCTAAAACAATTGCTGCAAAACGTAAATTACTCCCGTTAAAACTAAAGGTTCCATGCGCTTTTGGTAATATAGATTTAGCAATAAGTAAGAAAATTGAGAGCAGAGTGGATCGTTTAGCGGAATTTGTCGCCAATTTATGTCAAAATTATACAGAGACTAATTGTTATAAAGTAGTCACTATCGATGACACTTTAGATGCTAGCAACCTTAGGGCCAACGGAGGCCTAGCTAGCGCCGTCGATAATCTTTTAGTTTACGATGACAATACAAATCTACTTAAATTTTCGACTGATGATACTACATTGCATAATAATTCAAAAGCTTTATATTCGAACCTAAAAGGTAGAATCGACAATTTGCAGGAATATAGATTCGATGTGAAAACTTCGAAATTTCCCAAACTTAGCTTCAGTTGCACCGATGTAGCTAGAGAGTTTTTAGGCAAACTTGTAATCTACGCAAATCAGAGTAATCACTATGAGGTTGATGAAATATTACAAATAGAAATAAAACATCAACTAAGTAAAAAACTATACAATTTTTTAGGCAAATCTGAGTTAATAAGTTTATTTTTCCACAATGAGATACAAAAGTGGTGGATGTCACCGGAGACCGGGTCATATTTAACCAAAACTAGTGATATTTATAAACAGACAATCAAGAGTGTCGAAGCAGAACCACAAATATGTAAATTACAAAATACATTTCACACAAATAATTTAAGATATTCAAAATACAACTTTAGTCAAAATGCTTTGAACTCGTTCAAATCTCTAAATCAATTTTCAAAAATTGCAATAGTTACTGATATAATAACGCTAACAGTTCTTAAAGTAATTAAATATATAGGAAACAATAACTGGATTCCCGAATGCGTAGTATTATATATGGATACAATACAGAATTTGCGCGGCGTAGACTTTAGTGCATTAAATGCAGAATTAAAAGAAACTAAAAACGTTATCATTATTGTTTACGATAATACAAAATATAATGAAATTTCTCATATTAGATTAGTTGAACTAGCGGAGACAACAAGAGACAAAAAAGTCGTTATCATAACCAATGACGTTTTTATTGAAGAAGTCAAGACAGTTTTTGCCTATCCTGATGTATTTGATGACAAAACACAAAGTTTTGTAGATTTCACACCAGAAACACAACGGAATATTGCAAACAATTCTAAAGTAACATTCCAGGGCATAGAAGTAGGATTAAATTTATTCGTAGATGTGAACACAGTTGCATTTATAAAAGGAGCTGTTTTAAAGAAAATTATACATAATGAAGGAATCTCTATAGGTTTTCCCCTCAGTAACTCACACTATGATGAAATTAAATATTTGTATGTTGACAGAACAATAAGTCAGGTCTGGTCAGATACAACGAAGGACTTGAACGACCTTGATTCCTCTTTTGATATAAAAGCAGCGAAAGAAAATAATAATTCAAAAAAAGATGCAGAGCATCTTGTCAGAACGTTTCAGGATATCAGTGAAGACGCCGTTCTTATAACTGCTGCGGCAGGGATGGGCAAGTCAACCCTGCTCACTCATTTGGCTGTAGTGACTAAAGAGAATAGACAAAATCTTTGGATTGTAAGAATGAATCTTTTGGATTACTCAAAACAATTTTACGAATGGCAGGAAGATGATACCGTATTTGATACAATCGGGACATTAAAATTTATTATGCACCGAGTTTTATTGAAAAATCATGACTTATCAATTAATTTAAAAGAAACTAACAATGAAGTTTTTCTGGAAAGTTGTACTGGCGATGAGTGGATTACGTTTGAATTAAACATGTTCTTGCGTTTTTATAACAAGAGAAGACTGATACTTTTATTTGACGGCTTTGATGAGATCTGTCCACATTACAAAAATAGCGTCATTAGGTTTTTAAATATTGTTAGAAATTATCCTCAGAAAAATAAAATGTGGGTAACTAGTAGACCGTACAGTGATATACTACCAGATCTAACAATATGTTTCGGTAAATATTATAAAATAAATCATTTGAGTGACGCAGAACAGGAGACCTATTTGTCAAACACGTGGCGAGCAAAATTAAAAGTTGCAAAACTGAACCAGGAACAACTAAATAACCTAACAATGTTTTTGACTGTGATGAATAACGTACCAAACAATATTAGGCGCCCAATGAAAACGTACTTTGATAAAATCATTAGATATTTTACTTCTTACGTAATGTCACATTTCTCATTTATTTCATTACCTAGCAAAGACAATTTACCACAAGATATACTAAATTATTTAACCAGAGTTATGGAAGAAGAGAGTTCTAGAGAGAGGAATTATTTTTTCAAATATTACAGTCGTTACTACAGCGATTCCAATTCCGTCAACTTGTTAGGAACTCCTTTACTTTTGTATTTAATTGCTGAATATTTTATGAACATGGTATATACTAGCAAATATGATTTAAGTATGAACATGTGTAATTTATACAAAACAATCATAGAGAGTAAATTAAAAAAAATATTATTTCACGACAAAAATAAAATGGATGTCTACAATCCAGACATATTAACAAAATATGAGAAAGAACTCTGTGACTGTATGACTATGCACAAAAAGTTGGCAGCGTATTTTCTTCTTTGGAAACCTGCTAATGAATTCTATTATTATTTAGATAAATTTAAAGAAAAAGATCCATCAAATGAAGAAGAATTTGATACTATAATATATAAAATAAAGATCGGACAAGAAAAAACAGGACTCATATCACACGTAACAGCTGACGATGAGCCTGTGTTCATACACAGAACCTTTACAGAATATTTTGCTGCCGAGTTCCTATGTGACATATTCAAAAGCAAGAAGTTTGAAATGTTCACTAAATGTACATTATATGAAGGATTATGTAAGCATTTTCCTGACGATTTAGTACCTTGGATCATTGAAAAGAGTATGATAGATAACAATCTAGGAGATATTATAGAACGAATAGGAGTCATTCCATACATTGGCACCCCGTCCGGCAGCGCAAGAAGGATCCCAGTCTAGCTCAAGCAGAGTTTTATAAAGCTACTAGCTGTCCCGCGCAACCTCGTATGCGTAATTTTTCCCCGTTTTTAAAACATTTCTCGTCGCTGCTCCGCTCCTATTAATCGTAGCGATGTTATATAGCCTATAGCCTTCCTCGATAAATAGGCTATCTAACAAAAAAATATTTTTTCAAATCGGACCAGTAGTTTCTGAGATTAGCGCGTTTAAACAAACAAACTCTTCCGCTTTATAATATTAGTATAGATTATTTATTAGATTTTGGGCGACTAGACGGCCAAGCGGACAAAGTTTATTTATTTTATTAGGGTTCCATATCAAAAACGAAACCAAGTATCTATGTCTGACCGTGCCAATGTCACAGGCATTTTACTCAAAGACTACACAATGAATATTGATTAAATTTAGTGAAAAGATTTAGGATCTCGAATTATTTCTTAAAAAGCACAGTTTTGGTATTTGTTGTTTAACTGAACATTGGTAGAAAACTAATGAACTGATATTTAATAATAGTTATTATTGTATGGTTAGTGCATTTATAAGAGAAATGGCGAGTCTATGATATTTGTATGCTACAGTGGCAAATGTAAGGAACGCAATGATATAGTGCATCTGTCTTTCGAGCGTTCTATAGAGTTATCATGTGTGGAGCTGGCGAGATATATTATAGTTTGTGCACATCGACCAGTACTGATTTTAACTTATTTGAATCTGGGATGGAAGATGTGATAACTGTGTGTGGCGATTTCAATGTAAATTTACTTGAGCAATCATCCTTGTTTACCAGGGAGTCAATTCACGTATTTAAAGCAATGCAGTTGCAGTTCAGTTGAATTTAAGTTTTGATTAAAACGGCCATTTTTGTATTCATATAACTTTAGGATCGATCTCAAATACGCTGGCATCAAGTTTGCGTCTCGAGAGCGCAATAACGACATAATAGTATGGTGCTCAAGCGTTTTTAAGATCGATCCCAAAGTTACAAGAATATGAAAATGGCCGTACAACTGTACTGCTTTAAATGCGTGAATTAACCTTCTGATTAGTTAACTTATTCAAATCGTTTATTCTACAGTACTTATCCAATGAACCAACAATAATTACATCACATTCTGCTCACTCACTTGTTTAGATTATATATACGCAAGAGGTCGTGGGTTCGATCCCCACCCAGGATAAAACTTTGTGTGATGAGCACGATGGTTTATTCTGTGTCTGGGTGTAATTTATCTATAATATGTATGTATTTAGAAATATATAAGTATGTTTATCAGTTGTCTGGTTTCCATAATACAAGCTCTGCTTAGTTTGGGATCAGATAGCGTTGTGTGAGTTGTCCCAAGATATTATTATTATTATTATTATATATTCTGCAACTGTAGTTATTAACAGCTGACCACTGAGGGTCAGAAAGTCACTTTTCCTACACACACAGTGGCCAAAATAAATAAGATCACACGTAGGTGTGATTACGGTTCGCTTAGAAAAAATCAATTCTAATGTTTCTGCTAATATTACCAGTATAGATTTCAGCCTCTCTGAAACACTTCTCCTTCTTGTTTAATATAATAAAATATGAATACAATAATATATTGAAATAAATGAAAAGTTCTTCAAACATTTTAAACTTAGCTTTACTGATTGGGTAACAACCGGCATTTACAAATGTAGTGGTAAATTCTACGAATTATATGGTATGAAACGATTTGATTTTGATCAAAACTGTATTCAGTATGTGAAAAACTGTTCAAAAACTTTAAAAAAAGCTGGTGCATGTGCCAAAGCTTTACATATTAGTAGAAACATTCAAAAATCTGATAATAAAATAAAAGCCACTTGGAATATTTTTAATTCGGAAAGCGGGCGAGCAAAGCCTCGGTATAAAAGCTTTGAATTATTAATTATCAATAAGACTGTTTCTAATAATTTAGACCTAGCACAAACCTTCAATGATTTCTTATCTGACATACCATTAACCACAACCAACTCCTAGAACTCATGCCCGGATAAAGCCGAATCACTCTTGAGAGTTATTGTACCATTTGTTTTTAATGATTAACCATTTTATATTAATAACTTCTGTGACATAGTTCTATTTGCTGATGACACATCTTTTATTTTCAAAATGAATCGTAAAATAGAAAATTTTGACGAAACAAATAGAACCCTCGCACTAGTACAAGATTAGTTTACAACAAACAACTTACTTCTAAATCCCAAAAAAAATAAATGTATTATGTTTAGTATACCAAACATGAAAAGTAATAATACGAGTACAATTTTAAATAATAAAGTTTGCTTTGCTTTGTCGACTCTACAGTTTTCTTGGGAATTACTTTAGACAGTAGGTTACAGTGGGGCACCCAAATATCATGTCTCGCAGGAAAACTCGGTTCTGCAGCGTATGCTGTCAGCAAAGTCAGACAGCTTACGAATGTAGAAACAGCTCGACTAGTATATTTTGATTATTTTCACAGCGTCATGTTCTGCGGCATATTGCTTGAGGCAAGGCGGCTAATATACAAACTATTTTTATTCTTCATAAACGTGCTGTGAAACTTACATATATACTAAAAAAATAGTGATATTCACTCTGTGAACACAAGAAATAACTGCAAATTAGTAGGTCAAAGGGCACATAAAACTCATAACTCATTCAGGGGACTATGTTAGATTTTTCAATAAAACCCCAGTCAGCATTTTTTTTTAGAATATAGTCAAGAGACATCTTATACAAAGAGCTTACTACTCAATCGATGATTATTTAACTGATATAGATAAATGGATGTAATGTACTGCTCCTTAATAATGTATTTTATTGTACAGTTTATTGTATTTTACTTATGTGAATATTGTTGTCACCGTTTGATAATGTTACTAAGGTATTAGTATAATTTGGCCCTGTAATTATAATTTAAACTCCTTTTGTAAAACCACATCTCTTGCGAATAAATAAACATTTCATTTCATTTCAATGTTTAAAAAAAAATGTACTGAAAATTATAACTACTTGACGGTTCTAATCTAGTTTGGCATTGTACGGTATGTTTCACTGACCGATGTGTATATGTATATAATAAAATGTACAGATTTGATAAGTCTTTTCTTTGCACAAAAATTAAGCATTGCCATATTATTATAGCGTGGCAATGCTGCCAGCCTTTTAGGCACCATACCGGTTGACGTCGATAGGAAGGAATTCTTCTACGCCTAAACTGATACCTGTACCTCCCTTTTTGTGTAATCCCTTTTTGTAGTTTTACTGGCAAGTAGTAAATAATTTGTAAATTTTAATTTATTTTAACATAGTAAGCTTACTAAATCTAGTTATAAAATACTTATTTTAAAATTAAATTAATGAATGATTTGGTTTTGAGATAAATACCTATTAAGTTTTTTTTTTCGGTCCTGCTACATGCATCTTTTAAAGTTTATTTTATTAATAATTACCTACGTATTAGATAATTCCTTTTTTTTTCGGTTTAGTATAATCGTCTGATCATCCCCCCCCCCCCCCTCTGCAAGGATTCGACTGACTAAATTGGCACCCTGTAAGTATAGATATTTAAGTAACTTTTATTGCTTATTCATGCCAAATATGTATTGTATACATATATTGTAAATACAAAAAAAAAAAAAAATTGCTAAAATAATAAAAGAAAAATATTTAAATACTTTTTTGTCTATAGTTTTATACCTACTTTACTACCTTTTCAGAACTCTTTAGATGTTACTCAAATTTATAAAATTCTCACAATGGAGGCTTCGAAATTGGCAGATCTTAATCGTAGGCAGTCTTCGTGTGGGTACCGTCAGAATGTCAATAAAATCATTCTTCCGCTAAATAGTGATATTAAAACCTCACTGTATGTCAGTTTAAAGGGTACTGAAGCAAATCCTCTGTGGCGCGTTGGGGCTCGCAAGAGGTCGTGGGTTCGATCCCCACCCAGAATAAAACTGTGTGATGAGCCCGGCGGTTTATTCTGTGTCTGGGTGTTATTTATCTATATTAAGTATGTATTTAGAAATATATAAATATGTTTATCAGTTGTCTGGTTTCCATAATACAAGCTCTGCTTAGTTTGGGGTCAGATAGAGTTGTCTGAATTGTCCCACGATATTATTATTATTACTAGCTGTCCCGCGCAACTTACTTGCGTATTTTTTCCCCGTTTTTGCAACATTTCTCGTCGCTGCGATGTTATATATATGCCTATAGCCTTCCTCGATAAATGGGCTATCCAACAAAAAAAGATTTTTTCAAATCGGACCAGAAGTTCCTGAGATTAGCGCGTTTAAACAAACAAACAAACAAACTCTTCCGCTTTATAATATTAGTATAGATTAGAAAATGAAACTTATGAATATTAATGTCTCTGAATGAGGAGCGTGATGCAGTGACTTTAGGATATTTGCTGAACTTATTTTTTATAATAATAAACGTATGATTGTGGGTGTGCATCGAGATGACGTCGCCGTGGACATCGGGCTAACTCCGCTCTCCTTAGCGAGAGAGAACTTGCGTAGGCCTGTAATGCTTTGTGTCAGCGAGCGCAGGGAAGTATGGCAGACCAAGAAGCTTCAGGGTAAGCTTCATGAACCCGTTCAGTGACCTCTTCGGAGAGACCTGGCGTTTTATCTGAGCAATTGCTGACGAAGTTATTATGACGAAAATATAACCTGAGAGATGGCACTGTTGACATCTGTCGTGCCTGTCACCGACCCGGTGAGTCCCACAAAAATATAGTTTCCGGATGTTCACGTCTTGTTAACGGCTTAACGGCGAGTACTTGCACAGACACAATCAAGTAGCCAGGTTAATTCACCAGCAACTGGCTCTGAAATACCACCTTGTGGACGTTGAAGTCCCGTACTACAGGTACGTTGCTGAGCCAGTTCTCGAGAATAGACGTATCACGTTGTACTGGGATCGCTCTATCATCACACATAAAATAATTATACTTTTCTCTGAATAACGGCAATGTCAAACATAAGCGTTATTGCTCTTCTAATTTTGTCAGGAACTGGATGGGAAATAATTCATATTTATTTTTGCTGACATAACCGCGAATCCACCTTTAATAAGTTTGAAGGAAGCAAACGAGCAGTAATTGTTGGTATATAAATACGTAGCGATGACGTCATATTGGACCCTTAAATCTTTTATTTCTTTTAAACAACGATGGAAGCAATTCTTTATAATTGGAAGCAAACGGAAGCAATAGGGCAGTAATGTTTAAGCATATTTTCAGTGTTAAATATGCCTAGTGACCGATCATTCAGACTGATGTCATCAAGTCAATAGACTGATTGCTAACGCGCTTATAAGGGTCAATTTACACCGCCGCGGAATGGAAGCGTCAATTTCGCCTCATGACGCAGGAATTCGCTGGAATGCTCGAGCATTCCCGCGAATTCCCGAGCATTCCAGCGAATTCCTGAGTGGGCATGAAGGACGTTCCGTTGTTTAGTCGTTTTCGTAGTAGTTGTTTTCGTAGACGCTTCGCACTACTGTGACGACTTCCCCCGTTCGCGACACTTCCCGCGGATTCCACAGACGGTACCGGAGAATTCCCGAGAATGCGCGAGGATTCCGCAAAAGGCGCGCGACTTTTTTTAGGCTCGTAGTTAGTTTGTTTGTTATACACTTGACATAAAGTTCATTATGCGATGTACAAAAACTTCCATTCCGTTCCATTCCGCGGCGGTATAAATTGAGCCTTACACTACACTAAATTAGGGACCCTAAACCCTTAAAAAGAGACGTGTAATAAGAATTAGGGCCCTAATTCTCTAACAAGTTTTCAGGGCCCTGATTCAGGGTTGTTTAATAGCCGCTTAAGAGCTTCGACCAACACGCATATAGGCTCACTCTGAGCAGTTGGACCAAAGGCCTAATGCAGGAAGCGGTGCTCCTCGATACGGCTCGCATGGTGAGGCGGTTCCTCTCTTTGGAGGCCTAACCACCAGTACCTTGGTCCCTGAATCCGATGCCGGTGAGACACTATTTTTTATATTTTGAAATATATATATATATATATATCAAAAATATAACTCACACAACGCTATCTGATCCCAAACTAAGCAGAGCTTGTACTATGGAAACCAGACAACTGATAACATTCTTAATATTTCTAAATACATACATATTAAAGATAAATAACACCCAGACACAGAGTAAACCATCATGCTCATCACACAAAATTTTATCCTGAGTGGGGATCGAACCCACGACCTCTTGCGTAGCAGTCGGATACACTCCCACCGCGCCACAGAGAATAGTAATAATAATTATAAGAAAGAAATTAAAGAAAAAAGAGGATATTATTAATATCTTACTCACACAACGCCATCTGATTCCAAACTAGGCAGAGCCTGTACTATGGCGACCAGACAACTGATACACTTAGCTATTTATTTCAAAATTCATACATGTTATAGACTGCCTCTGTGGCGCGGTGGGAGTGTGTCCGACTGCTACGCAAGAGGTAGTGGGTTAGATTCCCACACGGAACACCACTTTGTGTGACCCACAAATTGTTATTCCGAGTCTGGGTGTACTTTGTGTCCGTGACTTGTATGTTTGTAAAGTCCCCCGCGACACAGGGCTTGTACCCTAATAAAAAAAAATTATCATGCTCACTGCGCAAAGTTTTATCCTGGGTGGGGATCGATCCCACGACCTCTGGCTTAGCAGTCAGGGTCACTAACCACTAGACCAACAGGCCAGACGAGTGAGTGGTGCTGATGCTGCTGCTATGGGCTGGGCTCACATTTAGCTGACACTTGTCCAGTATCGAGCCAAATGTGAAATCTACGTGAGGTCAGAGTGTAGTCAGAGTTCGAATATGTCGGGAATCTACATGTACATGTAGAATCCCCACGTATCGCAAGAGTTGTTTTGCATCCTAAGTGAATAAATCGTTTTTTTCTATAATTAAATCGATCTGATAACCAATCAACAGCCTGGTTTAGCGAGTATTCGCGCGGTGAGCACGGTGAATCGTCTAGCGACTAAAACAAATGTAAACGCGCAGCAGCGAATGGCGGAGCGACTGGAGAAATATGCCGAGCGAATCGCACGGGCATCTTGCGGCGCGGTGGGCGACTGCAATAAAACTTATGAGTCAATATGGCGCAAATCACGAAGTCGAGCAGCAGACACGTCAAATATTGTAAAAATCAAACGAGTTTAGTTGTTTGTCGCGAATTCTATTCGCATTGACTTTTTTCTCTAATTTTGGTCAATATAATAATAATAATATATCTTGGGACAACTCACACAACGCTATCTGATACCAAACTAACGAGAGCTTGTACTATGGAAACCAGACAACTGATAAACATACTTATATATTTCTAAATATATACTTAATATAGATAAATAACACCCAGACACAGAATAAACCATCGTGATCATCACACAAAATTTTATCCCGGGTGGGGATCGAACCCACGACCTCTTGCGTAGCAGTGGGATGCACTCCCACCGCGCCACTGAGACAGTCGTTAAATATTAACAAGAATATAAGCGAAGGTTTTCACACTCGTTCTGGTAAACTTAACCGATAAAAAATTCTGTATTTCTTGTGGAATACTCCATTAGTACATGCATCTCTTCTAAATGTTACAATCGAAATAAAATACCCATGAACACTTTTCGATTGGCAAGCTATCATAGTCTTGTTTATAAACCAATATTTGTTTTTAACATATAGGTAAGATGTCATCGGCTGGGTCAAAGTCGATGTTCCACGTCTCCCCTACTAACACCTACTTCAGGCTTCACCCACAATGAATTTATCAATCAATGAATCAAGTTCATTTATTGCGAAAATGGGTACAATTAAGGGTTCTCCATTATCCACACTAAAGGACATGCAATATTTAATGTGGGTACATAAATAACTTATTGGTAGTACTAGGGGTGATCCAAAAATAATGAGAATGGGTATATTAAAATAATTTTCTCCTATAAAATATCAAATAAAAATAAAAATCCTTATAAATAAAATTTAATTTTTAATTAAACTTGTTTAAAATTATAGTTACAAAATAATCTATAACTAAACTAGTTAATCAATAAAAGTAACATTCATTAATACAGATACGGCGCAAATACAATAATCTTGTCAGAGATTATGTTTTTGAGCCGTTTGGAGTCGAAACGGTCGAAACTAGGGTGATGAGGCCATTAATTTGTACATAGGTAGTGTAAATATTAATATTATTACATTTATTACAGATTTAGGTGTAGCATAAATAATATTTTACCATAATATTGATACATTACATGAATAGTGATTGATACTAAGTAGATTATACATTAACATCATTAACAAAATTCAACGTACACTGTACTGTAATAAGCTTTTTCTATTATAAATTTGTTTAACTTTATTTACACAAGATGTAACAGAAATGTATGGTCAAGAGTTGTTATGTGCCTTTCCTATACTGGATCTAGAGAATGAAACTACTGGGATAAGGAAAATTTTAATAAAATTCCCCTTATCCCAGTAGTTCCATTCTCTGGGGGTGGTGGGGAGTGCCACATGCACCCCCATACGCCGCCACAGTTTTACATTGTACCTACCCTAAAATATAATTTATTATTTTTAATTTGTTTATTCATACATTAAAAAGTATAATTAATAAAAAAAATCTATAAATGTTGATAAACTTTCGCGATTTATACACATTATTAAAATATATATATTACGGGTCTTAATCGCGTGAATAATTTAAGGTAAAATACCTTGTTTATTGCCCGACGTTTCGACCGTATTGCAACGGCCGTGGTCACGGGAAGTCTGTCTTCCCGTGACCACGGCCGTTGCAATACGCGATTAAGACCCGTAATATATATATATTTTAATAATAAAAAAAATCTGTTGCACGTTTTGTAGGTAATCGTAAAGGTTCATTTCCGTTCATCGCGGCCGATCGCGAGTCGCGCGCGGCTTACGACAAGCGACTGACGCGCGCGGCCGATGCGACAATTTCTATGAAAAAAACCTTGGACTGGCTACCAGAAAAACCACAATAAAGAACGCCCTATACGTTACGGTACGGAAGATGTGTATATTTTCGAGAACACAACTTCTGATGTTGCTTTTATTAATCAGATTAATTAATCGAAAACAAAACTGTATTTCATATTTGATAAAATAAGAATTACTTACACTATTTATAGACGATTAATATTAAAGGTCAGCAGGCATCATCATCATAAAATGATCATGCACTTGGAACACGGCTCAAGAATATAATCTCTCACAACTTCTTATCAATCTTACAATTATGTGTTACGACAATTATTATTGTCGATAACTGCAAGGTCTATAATTGGTATATACCTAGTATTTTTATAATAAAACTTAAAAGGTAACACGAATTGTTTTTTTCTACAATTATCGTTATGTTAGTGTTTTTGTATGTTTTATAGGTCTGTTAATATCATTTGCATGAAAAGAAGAACAGATAAGGATTCTAGCTTTTCGATATTCAAAAGAGATATTCTTTTTTAGTGCGTAAACGGCTATTCTATAGTCACATTGTATTTGTTCTATAATATCTCTTAGATTTTTATCTATCAAACTCTTTTCTATAATCCAAGGTACTAAATCGTTAGAAAAATACCTTTCTAATATTTCATATAATCCTACTTTAATATTAGGTTTTAACTTATCACTTAAGAATATGTCACATATGAACTCAGTAAAAGTTTTGTGTACGAATACAGGATTATCGTCAGCTGTTACATGTGATATGGGGCCGGTTTTCTCTAGTCCGATCTTTATTCTATATATTATCGCATCAAATTCTTCTTTATTAAATGAACCTATTTCTCTTAGGTCATCTGAAGTCAAATGTTGAGTCATAATCTTTTGATTCTCAAAAGATTTCATGAGAAGAAAATAAGCTGCCAACTTTTTGTGCATCGTCATACAATCACAGAGTTCTTTCTCATACTTTGTTAATATGTCTGGATTGTGGAAATCCATTTTATTTTTATCTTGAAACAATATTTTTTTTAGTTTAAACTCTATAATTGTTTTGTACTAATTACACATGTTAATACTCAAATCATATTTACTAGTATCTACCATGTTTAATAAATATTCAGCTATTATATACATAAGTAAAGGAGTTCCAAACAATTCGATAGGATTTTCGTCGCGGTAGCGACGACTGGAATATTTAAAAAATAAATATCTATTTCTGTAACTATATTCCTCAAATCTGGTTAAATAATTTCGTTTATCTTGTGGCATATTGTTTTTGTCAAAATGTGACATTACGTAGGAAGTAAAATATTGAATAATTCTTAAAAAGTACATTTTCATTGGACCTTCAATAATGTTTGACTTGTTATGCATTACAGACAAAAACAATCTTAGGTTTTCTATTTGTTCGTGTTTTAGTTTGTCAACTTTTAATTTTGCTCGCCAAGTGTTTGTCAAATAAGTTTCCTGTTCTATGTCACTCAAATGGTTTATTTTATAATAAATACCAAAACCTCTTGTTAGATCTGGTAGTATATCACTATACGGTCTACTAGTAACCCACATTTTATTTCTCTGAGGATAATATCTAACAATATTTAAAAACGTAATGACGCTATTTTTGTAATGTGGACAGATCTCATCGAAACCGTCAAATAAAAGTATCAGTCTTCTCTTGTTATAAAAATGCAAGAACATGTTTAATTCAAATGTAACCCACTCATCGCCAGTACAGCCTTCAAGAAATACTTTATTGTTAGTTTCCTTTAAACTAATTGATAAGTAGTTATTTTTTAATAAAACTTGGTACATAATAAATTTTAATGTCCCGATTGTATCAAATACGGTAGCATCTTCCTGCCATTCGTAAAATTGTTTTGAGTAATCCAAAAGATTCATTTTTACAATCCAAAGATTTTGTCTATTCTCTTTAGTCACTACAGCCAAATGTGTGAGCAGGGTTGACTTGCCCATCCCTGCCGCAGCAGTTATAAGAACGGCGTCTTCACTGATATCCTGAAACGTTCTGACAAGATGCTTAGCAACATTTGTCGAATTACCATTTCTTTTCGTTGCTTTTATTTCAAATGAAGAATCAAGGTCGTTCAAGTCCTTCGTTGTATCTGAACAGACCCGACTTTTTGTTCTGTCAACATACAAATATTTAATTTTATCATAGTGCGAGTTACTGAGAAGCAAACCTAAAGAGATTCCTTCATTATGTATAATTTTCTTTAAAACAGCTCCTTTTATAAATGCAACTGTGCTATCATCTACGAATAAATCTAATCCTACTCCTATGCCCTGAAATGTTATTTTAGAATTGTTTGCAATATCCCTTTGTGTTTCTGGTGTCAAATCTACAAAACTTTGTGTTTTTTCAATAAATACATCAGGATAGTCAAAAATTGTCTTGACTTCTTCAATAAAAACGTCGTTAGTTATGATAACGACTTGTTTGTCTTTTACTGCCTCCGCTAGTTCAACTAATCTAACATAAGACATTTTATTAGATTCTGTGCTATCGTAAACAATAATGATAATGTTTTTAGTTTCTCTTAATTCTGCAATTAATGCAGGAAAGTCTATACCGTGCAAATTCTGTATTGTATCCTACGTATTTGGGAATCAAGTTATTGTTTTCTATACATTTAATTACTTTAATTACTGTTAGCGTTGTTATATCAGTAACTATCGCAATTTTTGAAAAAAGATTTAGAGATTTGAACGAGTTCAAAGCATTTTGATTAAAGTTGTATCCTAAATATCTTAAGTTATTCATGTGAAATATATTTTTCATTTTACTTATTTGCGGTTCTGCTTCGATAATATTGATTGTCTGTTTATAAATATCACTAGTTGTGGTTAAATATGATCCAGTCTCCGGTGACATCCACCACTTTTGTATCTCATTGTGGAAACATAAACTTATTAACTCGGATTTGCCTGAAAAAATATTTAGTTTTTTACCTAGTTGATGTTGTATTTCTTTTTGTAATATTTCATCAACATCATAGTGATTACTCTGATTAATGTAGATTACAAATTTGTCTAAAAACTCTTTAGCAATATCGGTGCAATCAAATCTAGGTTTGGGGAATTTCGAAGTTTTCACATCGAATCTATATTCATGCAAATCGTCAATTTTACTTTTCAGGTTCAAATATAAAGCTTTTGAATTATCATGCAATGTAGTATCATCAGTCGAAAATTTAAGTAGATTTGTATTGTCATCGTAAACCAAAAGATTATTGACAGCGCTAGCTAGGCCTCCGTTAGAACTAAGAATGCCAGCACCTATAGTGTCATCGATAGTGACTACTTTATAACAATCAGTCTCTGTATAACTTTGACATAAATAGACAATAGATTTCGTTAAATGATTCAGTCTTTTCTCAATTTTTTTCAGACTCCCACTTATTGCTATATCTATATTACCAAAAGCGCATGGAACTTTTAGTTTTAACGCCAGTAATTTATGTTTTGCGGCAATTGTTTTAGCTTGATTTATTACAAACATTGGGAGGTTGATTTCTCTTAGTCGCTTCATGTCCTACTCTGATCTATTAGAAACAAATGCTAATTTACCGTTTGTATTACTCGTAATAATATGAGCTATAATTAGAACACTTAACGTTACAGCGGATGGCTCAGTAAAGAATAGGTTGATTTGTGGTTCCAACAAAATGGTCGGACGCTGTGTCAGTTTCTTCAGTTGTTTTTTAAGTATTTGTTCGTAAAGATGATTTCTGAATAACAATAAATATTTATTATCGTTATCAAAGAAATCATCGCGAAATGTCATGATTCGCCATTTTAATTCAGGCTTATTTTCATCTGCTTGGATGTCAGAAACATTGACGACATACTTTTTCAAAATTAGATGATATATTTGGATGTATTCATTATTCAATATATTCATAGACTGATTGTCTTTATCTCTAAGAAATTTTGCAAACTGTTCAGCCAAACACGACATGTGTGTTTCTAAAATAGTTTCGCTTAAATCATTTAAATGTTTCTCAGTATATTGAGGTTGCAAACCAAAGGAGTCGCTAGTGGCCATCAAATTATTTATATTGATAGCGTAGTTACTCTCAAATTTGATCTTAGAAGCGAAATCGCATTTAGCATTTGTGTATAATATAAAAACATAATCTGTTTTATCAATATCGTCACTGAAAAACTGGCCTGCATTATTGCTAGACTTAATCCTCTTTTTAATTTGTGTAACACTATCACACCACTTGGCAGCGTCACTTTTGTTATCTAATGACAGATACTTTTCATCATTATCTTTATGTTTCACTTGGACGAACACAACGACGGGCCGATCGCGTCCTGCTATTTTTATTTTAAGACAGATATCGTCAAATGCTCCGATGTCATCCAGATTGGATCCCAAACAAAAGTCTTCGATGGTGTCGTCGTGCAACAATCTAAATAAGATTAAACTAATAAGTTTAGTTTCGTACAGGTGTCCGCCGATGCCGGACGTGCCGGGACGTTTCTTGTACTTGAGGTCCATGGTGTTGGTGCTCTGAACACTGTCGGGAGTCTCTGGATGCAGCAGCTACATACAATCGTTTCTGTAACTTTAGCACTTGTTGTAGGATGCCTGCTGATCTGGAAAGTAGAAATATCTATACTTAATATATAAAGCGGAAGAGTTTGTTTGTTTGTTTGTTTGTTTAAACGCGCTAATCTCAGGAACTACTGGTCCGATTTGAAAAATTCTTTTTTTGTTGGATAGCCCATTTATCGAGGAAGGCTATAGGCTATATAACATCGCGCTACGACTAATAGGAGCGGAGTAGCGACGTGAAATGTTGCAAAAACGGGGAAAATTTACGCATACAAAGTTGCGCGGGACAGCTAGTAATATAGTTTAGACTGCCTTGGTGGCGGTGTAGGAGTGTGTATAACTGCTGTGCAGTGTTCACTAGGTTATGGGTCTGATTCATATAGGACGGAGCTTTGTGTCGCCTATAAATGTTGGTTACAAACTTAAATGTATGTACTTCTTATCCGTTAATTGTATGTTTTGTGTCATCATTCTACGCGGCGTAGGTCTTATTACCCCAATGTGGGAGTCGTCTTGTTAAAAAGGCACCCTAGACATTACTGGTACCGACATTCTTATGGAGTTTTCAAATAATTTGGTACGATTTAAGGCAATCGATTTGCCGTGTGGTACCATCATCAATCGATTTGCCATGTGGGCTTATCAATAAAAACATCTCATCTTTTTCCGTGAATCAGCAAAGATTGAGCAATGTGATTAAACCCTCCAGCTAAGCTCAAAGGCTTGTGTCAGGAGTGGGTGCAAATCGGTAATATAATGGATAGGATTCGAACCCGCGACCTCAAGCTTGCAAGACCGATGCCTTAGCCATTAGGCTACCGCAGCTGTGTACTTTAAAGTACCGAGCGAGGCGGTTATGGCATTACCCACAGGAGACCCGTGCCCAGCAGTGGGACATCATATGGGTTGATATGTTAAGCCATCTACCGTGTCCCTAGCGAACTAGTACGGCTCTGTGGGTTTCGTTGCAGAAACCATTTATACACAGAAATTCTTATATTTGTTGAATATTATTTTTGTGATTTGGAGCGATTTGTAAATTTTTGAATGAAAAATGCCAAACGGTTAACGCGTTCGAGTCCCGGCTGATTCCAATTATCTCTTCATTTAATTAGAAATGTACTTAAAAATTAGAGTGAAATTCTCAAAAACTAAAAGGTTTTCCCGTTTAAATATTTTTTTTTTAATGTTTTGACAGTTAATTTGAAATTGTCAAAATTCCCAATCGAAATCTAATTATGCTATTTTCAAGTTTATTTACATCAGTAATATCGTTTGATTATATATTTGCACAAAATTCTTACGTAGTATTGTTTTTTTTTATCATAAACAGGTTTCTTTCTACAATGAAGACCAGTCAGAAACGCAGAACAAACACTGCATAATTATAGAATTTAACAGGAAAAAAGCAGTTTGTGAGTTAGTGGCGCCCGAATACAAGTTAAACAACTTTAGCTCTGTCAGCTTCAAACAGAACTCCTTGGGCTGTACCTTGAACTCTTTTAACTGGTAAATTGTAGACTGTCCTGCTAACTTCGTACCATAACCCTACCAAACAGCAGGTGGGTCAGTGATGACGTCACCAAACCAACGAGCATCCTATTGTTTATTTCTCAATACTTTGCGAAAGACGCTAGTGTACGTGTAATTATTATGTAGTTATTTGATGGGGGATTTTCTTGATAAAACGTTCCCTAAATGTTTGCATCTCAAATGCATTCAAATAAGATATATTATGCACACAATTGTTTTCAATTTAAATGTGTTTAGGTAATGGAAATAAACTATGCGGCAACACAACTTCGTTGATAAGGTATGAGTGTAAAACAAAATGTCTATGTACTAAAATTTTTAAACATAGGAAATAATGAATCACTTTTGCGGTCTTTTTGTCCAAAAATCGACTTACCAATCGAATAATCGATCAATCGAAAGAAGTAAGTAATTGATGTAAGAAGGGTTTTTTTTCAGTTAACAAAGTCACTTTCCTATTTTCCCGATTAACTGATGATAACGATGTAATTTCATAAAACAGTTATATTTACGCAGTTGTTTAAGAAGAACACAATGAAATTAAATATTTCAATAACATTTTTGTATTTTTTGGTGGCGAAACAAGTTCCAGATTTTTTCTCTGAAGGTCATTTATGCGCGATGTTCCCAGTGTTACTAGGGCTTAAAACTACGTTTGCTGCTTACCATTTGAAGAATATATATTTATTTAGAATATATTTATTTAGTACATAAGTAGTTAAAACAAAATAATTCAATAAAAATGTAACAAACATTAATAAATACAACATGTTATTTTCGCTTACAATTAAACATTTAGTGAACACCATCTAGTATTCAATGCCAGAACTAACTACAGTTTTAATATCAATTAGCTAAAATAGAGGGCGCCACGCGGCAGTTGTTTGACTTTAGGTGAATAAGAATTTATTATTTGTGCGCACTTTTTGAATGTTATCACTGAAGTTTCAACCAATTCCTTTCGCCTGATTATGTACTAACATAGTTCTTTTTTAATTAGAGAATATTGTCCGAGGACCGAGCACATACTTCCGCTTTTAATTAAATATTAATGACAGCCAATAAAATACTTAATCAAATGTGCTTAAATATTTTTATTTTTTATCATTGCGTAGTCCCTAATCGGATGCCATTGGTCTCCTTCACAGGGTTGCATTTATTGATTCGCAATAGGTAGATCTAATATGAATAATCAACTTGAAATGACCACCTCATTTATACCCGACTGCGCCCGAAGGAAGGATAATTTATTTGAATTTTAGCTTCAAAGGTATCAAACGGCTATTACACTACCTTACGGGCCCTAAATCGAGGTGGCCTTGAAAATTTGTTAGAGAATTAGGGCCCTAACTTTTATTACACCGCTCTTTTTAAGTAATTCAGGGTCCCTGATTCAGTATAGTGTAATAAGCGCATTAAGTATCAGTTAGATTGGTCTCAGTTGTGAGAGTGACACTGTGTATTTATTTACATCAAAATTAGAAAAAAATTAAATTGCGCATCTAGGCGCTAAAATATTTGAGTTTTTTTTTTTTTTTTTAATTAGTGTTGGCCTCTAGCTTGTCTCTTCATTCAGAGATATATTTTATATGTATATCCCTTTGAGCATGAAGCTCTCGCATTATTATTATTATGTGCGTTTCGAAGATGTTCCGAGATTCTGTATCGAATCTAATCGTCATGGGCGTACCCAAGATCATTTTTCGGGGGAAAATTCAGGTGGTACAATTTAGGTGGTGCAATGTAGGTGGTACAATTTAGGTGGTACTTCTTAGGTGATGCAATTTAGGTGGTGCAATTTAGGTGGTACAATTTAGGTGGTACTTCTTAGGTGATGCAATTTAGGTGGTGCAATTTAGGTAGTACAATTTAGATAGTACAATTTAGGTAGTACAATTTGGTAGAACAATTTAGGTGGTACAATTTGGGTGGTACAATTTAAGTGGTATCTTTTGGCAAGCAATTGCGGAGGGTGGGGGGCGTTTACACCAAATTCCGCCATGGTGTGCATAGTTCAGAGAAGTAGGTACGTATAAACATAAGTAGTATCTACTCTTTGCATTTTGTGCTAGAAATTTGTATGTAAAATATGGTTGGCTGAGCATTTATATAAAATATTCATCAACAGTTATATTTAATTAAGTAATTAACATGAACACTCGAAATAACAGTTTAGAGAAAGCCGTTAGATTCGCGAATACATCTTAATTTTAATTAAAAACAATAAACACGAACTATCGCGTTGCTTCTCTTTTTTCATCTAGCCATAAAGCCTTGTCCCACCAACAAGCAACGGCGAGAAAGCGACCAACTGTCAACTATTTTCTCGCTCAAGAGACATAGGTGCAATAGATGTGAATTCCCGTGTAAACAAAACAGATACGTAACTAATAATTGATGGCTGATTGTTTTTCCTGCCGGCGAGAACTCGTTCTATACCAGGCGCGGATCCAAGGGGGGTGGCAACAGGGGCAATCCCCCCCCCCAGACTCGAGTGAATGACCTTTTTTGGGGAAATATTGGCCCTACCGACGTGGGTGGAATGTTTTAACCGGCAATTGTATCTCCTTTCGGCGGCGGTGGCTGGTGTACCGGTATTAAATTAAATGCACCCCCCTTCCCCTCCCCGGCCATGAGAGCGACTCACTCTTGGCCATTTGGGTCACACGTTGCTGGACAAAGTTCTAGATCCGCGCCTGCTCTGAGCGTGAGCGATATAATAGTAGATAGCAGTGACGAAGGAACAAAATTTTCATAAGTTATCTCGCCACAAAAATATGACTTGCTGAAACAGTTCTTTGTACTAATAATATTAAGTAACTGTAATTCAAAGGGAATCCGAAAAGAATGGTGTTCTTATGACCCTTCGTCATTGGTAGTTTTTTTTTTTTTTTTTTTTTTTTTTTTAGTTGCTTGCTACTCGCCTTCAGTGGGATAAGTACCGAAGTAATATTGATATGATATACACTAGCCGCCCATACACATAATCTATACTTCTATATGACAGCCTCTGTGGCGCGGTGGGAGTGTATCCGACTGCTACGCAAGAGGTCGTGGGTTCGATCCCCACCCAGGATAAAACTTTGTGTGATGAGCACGATGGTTTATTCTGTGTCTGGGTGTTATTTATCTATAATATGTATGTATTTAGAAATATATATAAGTATGTTTATCAGTTGTCTGGTTTCCATAGTACAAGCTCTGCTTAGTTTGGGATCAGATAGCGTTGTGTGGGTTGTCCCAAGATATTATATTATATTATTATATTATATTATATCTATATCTATACTAATATTATAAAGAGAAAATATTTGATTGTTTGTTTGTATTGAATAGGATCCAAAACTACTGGACGGATTTGAAAAAATCTTTCATCGTTGTGAAGCTACACTAACCCCGGGTGACACCGGCTATTTTTTATCCCTGTATGCCCACGGGAACGGGAACTACGCGGGTGAAACCGCGAGGCGTCCGCTAGTATGTAATAAATATACCTACTTAAAAACCTTCGGGAAGAAATTATCTGGATGTTAGTGACAACCGCATCAACGTCCGTTGCGTAGTTTAGAAGATCAAAATGTAAATAGAGACAGACAGCGGGAAGCGACTTTATTTTACCTGTGTATAGAAAAGAAACTGGACAAGAGAATATCGGGCCACACACAATGTAGGGTTCCGTAGTTGTCCATCAGAATAATAATGTTGTTTAGGAAGTGGGTTTTCTGTTGTTTTTCTTTCATACTACTGACAACATTATAATATAAGTAGGTGATTTTAATAAATAATTATATTTGTGTATAAATGCATCTTTTCTAAAAATAAATAAATATAACGCACGGTAAAGACGAGGAGTTCGCTGATATGTCAAAAAAAGTCAAAAGTCATTAAACGTAGAATCATTCTACTCCAAATTTCGAATGGCGTTCATAAGCGTTGCATTTGTAAACTAAATGAATAAAGTATTTTGACTTTTTTTTTAATATATAGCGCACGGTAAAGACGAGGAGTTCGCTGATATGATATCTCTGTTCATTGATGCAAACTACCAGGCTATCAGTAATGCAAAGAAGTTCGCTGATCTCTGTCTTCACTGATAGAAGGTACCAGGCGCAAATTAAGGCCAGGAGTTCTCTAGGAACATGACAGTGGTAACGTTGCAAAACTTCGCTGCTGAAGTTTCAAGATACATGATAAGAAAAAATAAAAAAAATGGTGGGACATTGGTGTTAACACTGCATTGTAAATTATATTGATGACACAATTATATTCTTCTATGTTTACATTTATTTGCGTAATATTTATATGTTAAGGTGTTGTGTAAATTTGAATATGTCCATCGACTTTTGTAGCTACCTGTACATGATACGAAGGCTACAAGATTCGAGTAATGATACTCACTGGCTCTTTCAAAATAAAACAAACATTTCGACAATGTTTTCATTATAAATAAACAAAAAAAACTAACAAGATTTGTATCTCACAACAATACCAGTTAAAACGTAATACGATAAAATTGTGAAGTTGTAATGTCGCCGTCTACGATGTGGTATAAAAAATCACTGTTTTAAATTGGTCAGGTTATACATGCAAACATTTATTAGGCAGGTTACAAAATGACGACTTTGTGAAGACTAAGACGCTTCGATTAGCTCGTTGTAGTAGTAGCACCTTACTGGCATAACTGTATTACACAAATATATTGTGAAAATTGTCTTTTAAAAAAGTGGCCATGATTTTTTATTGCCAAGTTCTTTTCTCACAGCTTTAGGTACTCTAGCGAACTTTGCATTAAATTTAGAATCATTCTATTTCAAAGTTCTTTTCTCACAGCTTTACTCTAGCGAACTTGGCATTAAATTTAGAATATTTCAAATTTTGTCTGACGTTCTTAAGCGTTGCATTTTGTAACCTAAGTGAATAAAGTCTTTACCTTGACTTGACTTTTAGTAATGGAATTTTCAATAAAAAAATACACAATTGCTGAATAATTTAAAGGTTTGTAGTTCAGTGGTAAAGTTGTAGTATCTTGCGAGCCGTAGTGGCGTCGCGGGTTTGAAATCTATGCAGGGGGCGCATATTTTATCTTCACTACTCAAAATCGGTTGAAGTAAAACATTGTGAGATAGCAACCAAAACCAAAAGCATGTGCTGGATAACCTACGGCTATATCCCTGTGGGTCCCACTAATATTGTGTTACTACATTAGGCACTGGTTCATTTATTAAGTAGGACTATTTTGGCCAGTTTAATAACAGTAGTTTAAATACTGGTTAATTGCAAATCAATGGCTACCCTACCTTTGTAAATAATGAGTTATAAATAAACTTTTTTACAAAAAAATATTGCTGGCAAATACAATTAATGCATTTTTGAAAGATAGAAAAATTTGAATTCCTGAGTCTGGATTTCAAATTTTTCCATCTTTCAAAAATGCATTATATGTATTTGTAAAGTAATTGGCAAGAAATGCCTATAAAAATTACTTCAATATTGCTGGCTTCAAAAATAAATACAAGGCAACTTAATAGCAAAAAATATTATAGAATAAAAAAAAACAATTGAAGTTGGTGCCATAAAATAGTAGTTTTTACGTTTTAATCGGCATCACCTTCAAAATGTTTACGTAACGGGTTACGAAACGGGTGTAGATTCTGGAGTCGCGAAGCAATTCTTGGCAACTTGTGGTGCAAGTTCCAGATTGATTTCTGCACCTAAAAAAAAAGAGGGAGGAGAACTTCTGGCCGGAGGATGTAGTTTTCCGTCGCAGTATTTGCAGTAAACTTGTTGGCAGTTAAACTATACAACTATATAGCAAAAAGCTGTGCTTTAGGAGGCCTTGCAAAGTTTTCTACCAAATAATAATAATAATATCTTGGGACAACTCACACAACGCTATCTGATCCCAAACTAAGCAGAGCTCGTACAATGGAAACCAGACAACTGGTAAACATACTTAAATATTTCTAAATACATACAGATAGGTGGTTCTATTCCGGTCCCGGTTTGGCTATGAAAGTATCGGATTCGATTCCTGGGTATGCAATGCAATTATTGTATACATATTATAGATAAATAGCACTCAGACACAGAATAAAGCATCGTGCTCTTCACACAAAGTTTAATCCTGCGTGGGGATCGAACCTACGACCTCTTGAGTAGCAGTCGGATACACTCCCACCGCGCCACAGAGGCAGTCTGTTTAATTCTTAAGACAACTGCTTAAGAGAATTAGTTCTTAGCAGCCTTTTTTTAAAATGTGTATAATATAATATATCTATACTTAAACTTAAATTACTATATATACGTTGTGGGATAGTGTTAGGGCTTGCTTCGCTTTGACCTGATGTTAGAAGTTATGTGAGAACAAAATAAATAACATAAGTACCTACATATATATAAACAAGTACTAACATAGTTTTAAGTTGTAATTGCAACACTTTTTGTATTAATGAAAGTACCTATGTATGTTAATATGTAAGGTATATATTTTTATGGATCATTGATGCCCCATATAATTGGTTTATATTATTATGATCTAATTAAGTGGTTTTTATCTTTACGAGTATATCACAAAATAGTTGTGCGCAGTGCGTGGCAGAAACTGCCGTTTGAAACGCAATCACGAAAATAATATTTTAACGTTTATCGCATTGTACGATGCCGAAACTTAGCTAGTGGAATACCTAAATTACAACAATTCCTTGGAAAAATCCCCATAGAAGGTTCGCGCAAATGTAATTTACCATTATCTGTTTGTCACAATTTTATAAGCCATTTTAATCTCTCTCGTACCTTGATCATACATAGCTTAAAATGCATTATAACCAAAAAAAACCTACCGTTACTTCTATTAACGTTACTTACTTACCGTAAATAAAGTCGCTAGTGTTTAACCAGCCTAATATTAATGGCGGGGATACTTCTTCAACAACTTTTTTGCCTTGCCGCTCGCTAGTCGTCGGTTGCACAGCGAATAAACCGCTCGTCAGTGTAAAACGGATATTTAAAAATACGTTTTTGTAACGACATTGTGTGGTAACTATAGGTAAGTTCTTTGTTATTGTACTTTTTATACAAAAACTGATTAAATACTTCGTCATTTTTGTTAAGGATGATTTGACAGTTCCTAAATCAAGTGGCTGTGTAGTATTTTTTTTTATTTCCGCCTTGTTTTTTTTTTTTATGTAGCTAAGATCAACACTGGTTTTTATAAAAGGTTCTATTTTTGTAAGTTATTTTGCGTGCAATTTTATTAAATAGATGTACATATTTGCAATTCATTAAATTGTATTTTCGTTATTATAATCTAATTTAAAGATGGTTTGGTATTTTTCTGCATAGAAATGGAAAAAATTAAACAATGTTTACTCTTTAAAAATATGGTAGTACCTACCTACCTATAATATAAATATAAATATGTGCCTATAAACTATTAACGATGCATAAAAAAGCAGTATCGTAAACATTTTGGGATTTTTAATATTATGCACTATTTAAATAGGTAGGTACATATGTACCGTCCTGCTTAAGTATATTTTAAATGAGCAAGAAATGTCGCATATTATATTTTTTATTCTTGTGTTTATAATATTATTAATAATAAAAAAAACTAAGTAGTTATTTTTAAACGTAGATAAGGAAAATATTTTAATGAATTTCACAAGTTTTTATTTTTTACTAACGATATTATTGGATCAAAAATAATTAATAAATCAAATAAAACTAATTAACTATATCTATCTATACTCATATTAAAAAGAGGTAAAGTGTGTGAGTTTGTAGGGGTATTTTTTTTTCTTTTATAATTAGATTGTGGTCCCACATTACTAGCAATCCTGTTAACCCCTCCAGCTAAGCTCTATGGCTTGTGTTAGGAGTGGGTTCACGTCGGTAGTAAATCTTAATAATTAATCTCTGGATCTACTGAACCAATTTTGAAAATTATTTTACCAATAGAAAGGCACGTTATTTGTGAGTGTCAGTAATCATCGGCCTAACGAGGTGGGCACGGGTCAGCTAGTCTCACATTTCAAATTGATGCCGTTCAGCTGTCAAAATGTACGCTAAAATTAGTGTGAGTGCCTATTTTTTTTTCTCTTCCCGCCGATATTATTCGGTGTGCATTTGCCAGATTCCAGTTTATTTTCTTTCAAATTTTCTTCTTTGAATCACGAAGTCTCGTTCTTATCCAGTTATCACGTACCTACTCCATATCAAATTTTATTAAAATCGCTCCAGCCGTTTAGACGTGGAGAAGTAACAAACATACACACTCACATACTCACAAACTTTTGCCTTTATATTATTAGTGTGATTACAAGTATATTTTAGGCTAGCTGACCCGCGCAACTTTGTATGCGTAAATTTTCCCCGTTTTTGCAACATTATTAATTGCTGCTCCGCTCCTATTGGTCGTAGCGTGTTTGCATCGGCCGCGCGCGTCAGTCGCTTGTCGTAAGCCGGGCGCGACTCGCGATCGGCCGCGATGCACGGAAATGAACCGTTAAGTACTTGTAACGTACTAACGAATGATTAAATATAAAATATTAATTCTGATATCAAAAGGAAGAAAAGAATGGCCTTTATTCGTCACGCAGAATCTTTACTTACAAAAGTCAAATAATGCTCTTTATCAATGTGACAATTAAAACAAAGTGACAACAAAATTCACCCAAGCATATTAAAGTAACAAGGAGCAAGCAACTAGATCCATTTTTCTTTATCATTTAAATATTCATCCACTGTATAATGCCTCTACGTATAAGATGATTTTTGACTACATTTTTGAACTTAATCACTGATAGACTCATAATACTAGCTGGTATCTTGTTAAATACTCTAACAGAAAGACCCATAAATGAATTATGAGTTTTATCTAGTCTATGATATTGACCTACTAATTTGTGCTTATTTCTCGTGTTCACCGGGTGAACGTCACTATTTTTGTTATATAAATGCATATTTTGTTTAACAAACATAATGTTTGCAAATATATACAGAGATGCAACTGTCATAATACCTATCTCTTTAAACTTTTCTCTAAGGGAAACTCGTGCACCTAGTTTGTAAATCGCACGCACTGCACGTTTTTGAAGAATAAAAATTGTTTGAATATCAGCCGCCTTGCCCCAAAGCAGTATGCCATACGACATGGCGCTGTGGAAATAACCGAAATAAACTAGCCTTGCTGTTAATAACATAGTAGTATAGTTGCTAGTAACAGTCCAGATAGGTGGTTCGCTTCAGCCCCCGGTTTGGCTACGGATGTCTCGGGTTCGATTCCAGGGTCTGGACTTCAAACTTTTCTATCTTTCAAAAATGCGATTAAGGTGCTACCCCTTGCAAAACCCAGCGCTAGCCGTTTTTTATGCACTTTTGTGAAGCTATCTGCTCTTTAACCAAAAAGAAATATCAACTAATAAAAATACATTAAACTACTACTGTACTCTCTACTGTTTTTATTAAAGGAGTATAATGTTTATATAATCTCCTCACAACAAAACCACTGAAATGAGAAATAATTATTGATAAAATGCATCTCCTCGTAAAATACAATTTTCTTTGATTTGCTACTTACACTAATGGATAGGCAATTTAATAAAAAACATTATGCTAGAAACATTTTTTTCAAAAACGACCAAAATTTTATTTGTAAAGGTTTTATTCCAAAAACTGAGCGCACTCGCTACGGTGCGGCGAAGAGGGAACGAATGCTCAAGGTTATTTGGTCAGGGTACGGCCTGAAGGATATGTATCTGTAGTGTTCTTTACAGTATCTTAAAAACAAGACTCGCCCCATTCTCGATTCCCTTAGTAGTCACATTCTTCACTGCTTGTATCATATCCTTTTTCTTGGTTCTCTAACATCCGCCATTTCTTAAAAAATATCACAACTTTGACCAGGTATTAATAATAGGGTAGATGCGTTTTAAGAAACGTCAAAACGATGCGCCCCATACTAATTTATATGAAATACAAAACAATGACGTCATTCTTTTGTATGGTTAAATCATGTAGTTTCAATGTTTGTTTTGATGTTTATAATTTCATGACAACGTAAATTTGTAAAGAAAGATTGTTTTTCAGAATATTTTTGCAAATGCTATTTCCTGTATAATGTAAAATAATTTATTGTTATTGTAGTCATCTACCCAATTGACTCATGGGGCACTTTACCCAATAAAAATCAGGGCACATTTGCCAATATTCAGTGTAACTATAACAAACCACTGGACTATAACAAACAAAATAAGCATATTGAATTGTAATAACTTTATAGAGGTTAGTTTCCGATGAAATCTTAAAAAAAAACTGGGCAAGTGCTAGTTAGGCCACGCACAACGTAGGGTTCCGTAGTCCCCCCCCCCCATTCGCATCCGAATAATGCGGCTTAAGAAATGATTTTCTGTTGTTTTTGTTTGATACTAACAACGTTATACCTACATAATAATATTTTTTAATGGAATTTGTACGAAAATTTTGTTACTTTTCATTTGATTAGCTGTTACTCGTAAACTTGTAAAGTCTACTTAGCTGTGATAGTTTCCCTTATAATTTCACTATGTATACTACTACCGTCATTTTTTCATATACCCAACATCAACCATTTAGCTAGCAGGGGGTGGGCGGGGGGCACTTGACTCTGACAAAAATTTGCACTTCAAAGCTTAATATTTCACAAACTACAAATGGTCTGCACAACCCCTATACGTCTTTAAAAGACCTATCTAATGATATCCCACACGATAGAGTAGGTCAGAAAAATCACATCCCCACTTTACATATAGGGGAGCTATCCTTTAAAAAAAAATATTTCAAGATTTTATTTTTTCACTTTGTTGGCGTAAGTAATATGTGTCTCTGAGCTAAGCTGCGAACGTACGGACGGACAGAAGGATGGACGGACGGACATGGTGAAACTATAAGGGTTCCGTTTTGCCATTATGGCTACGGAACCCTAAAAAAGGGGTACCTCAAAATAGATACAAAATAAATCCACATGTAAAATTTTCTGTTCGTGTCTTTTTCTCACTTAAAATGTATAAAACTGACAGGGCAGTCGACCCGTGACCACGAACGGCGCAATTCGATCGAAACGTCGGGTAAATAAAGGATCGTTTCCTTTAAATATTTCACGCTATTAAATCCCGATAATATTCTGATATATGTGAAAATCGTGAAAGTTTGAAAACAATAACCGACAGGCTGTTGTTTACATGATAGCGGTACTAGTTTCTAAGACCCTATATATAAATTACACCTAGACACAGAATAAAAAATTGTGCACAAAAAGAAATACTGGGTGGGAATCAAATCCACGTCCTCCGGCTTAGCAATCAGGGTCACTAACCACTAGACCAATAGGGCAGTCAAACTGTGTAGGGGATGTCGCGATCAAAACCTAGTATACCAATATTTATGCCCGAAAAACATTACCGATAAGTATGTACTTAATATTTTTATGCGTTTTAATCTGACTCGAAAGAAAATCGATTTTAAATTTTATGGTTAAAACCTACTTAGCAATTTTTATTTAATCTCACTTCTTGTTTACGCTTACTTTGTGAATTATGCCTAATTAAAAGTAAACAACATGTAACTGAGCATGGTCAAATTACATTAGCGTATAATCTGCGGCATAAGTATTTGCCTACCATGTTGGCATATTCGATTACATATAGCACAGTTATAGCACAGTCGAATAAGTAATACAGTTGTTCGACGAAGCCGTCCAGATGGCGTATCAGTGCGGGGGTTGAACGCGACGCAGGGGGAAGAGAGACCACGCTACACGCATACAGCATGGTCTGAGTATCCAGGGCTGCCGTAATTTTAGACGTTAGTAAATTTAAACCAATAAACAACCCTATCAGTAACACATTCTAGTGGAATAGTTTTTAGACTATTATTTTACAATTAATTAATTAATGCTATTCAATAATAACCATTGATTTCAACATAGTAAGTTGAGCACGATATTGCAAAGAACACAAGGTAACTCTAATGGTTTATAATACCTTTAACAGATATGTATACACATTTGTCTATGTAAATTTTTAATATTTTATTTTCTTTTTTTTATATGATTTCATGAAGTAAAACTCCTGGGGTTGTCTGAGTTATGCACTATACAAAAAAAAACGTTGAAGGTATATTATTTATTTGCGGCAACTTATTACAATCTCAAAGCAGTCAACCACAGTATAAAAAGCATGCAGTATGCTTTTTATACTGTGGTTAAAGCATTTTCTTTAGTGAATAGCAAACAATGGTAGCGAACGACTGAAGCCAAATTTAAGGGCATAGAACATTTTAATTTTGATAACTTTTTATCGAATGAAAAAAATAGAATGAAATTTTAGGGTACTCAATTTTTTATTATGTTATGCACTCAATAACATAGTAGTTTCCTAACCGATATCGGCTACGGCGGCCAATGTCATTAAAGATTAGCCAACTCCACAGGAGATATTATAGTGCACAAGTGTATGCGCAGACACAAGTGTACTCTCTATTTCGTCACTCTCATAGTCGGAATCGACCGGTATGGGACGGAAATTCAACACGAACGGAGAAAAATTAGGCGCAGGACCGACAGCTTAACGTGCTCTCCGAGGCCCGAAGTGGTGTGACAATTTCGTAAACGGTCACCCATCTATGGACCAATAGTGGTAACGTTGCTCAACCTCGCTGATTTCACTTCACTGACACAAGCTACCAGGCGCACAGTAAAGGCGAGGAGTTCTCTATATACCTTACGTGGAAAAGTTCCCTAGCCTCAATGTCAATCTTCACTGACACAAGCTACCAGACGCACAGTAAAGACGAAGAGTTCTCTATATACCTTACGTGGAAAAGTCCCCTAGTCTCAATGTCAATCTTCACTGACACAAGCTACCAGGCGCACAGTAAAGACGAGGAGTTCTCTATATACCTTACGTGGAAAAGTCCCCTAGTCTCAATGTCAATCTTCACTGACACAAGCTACCAGGCGCACAGTAAAGACGAGGAGTTCTCTATATACCTTACGTGGAAAAGTCCCCTAGCCTCAATGTCAATCTTCACTGATACAAGCTACCAGGCGCACAGTAAAGGCGAGGAGTTCTCTATATACACAAGAGTGGTAATGTTGCTCGCAAATACCTCTGCTTGCCCGGTCTGCTTGAACTTAACCACAAATGTCTGTTGCATATTTCTGTTGTATCGCACATTCAAGAAAGACCTTATTAAGTCAAGTTTTATAATCGCGATCACGAATTAATCTCAAGGTTATATTACATTATCCTTATTTGATATCATAGATCATTGTTGAGAAAAAAAACATTTTATCTAGGTACGAGTATCTATAATTGCTTCAAACCTAATTGATAACCAATATTAGACGGGTATACATTTATTTTAGTTTCAGATTAATATTTTAACCATTATAAATTTCATCTAAAATTGACAACAACTCATTCAACAAATTAACAAACTTTTGCAATTAAGTGCAAAAGTTTTTTTTTTTTTTTTTTTGTTGAATGAGTTGTTGTCAATCTATGATAGTGACATTTGACAGCAAAAAGCCTACTTGAAAATACTAAACAATAATAATTAATATTTACTTATTGTTTATAAAATTATGATTAGGTAGTTCCCTTGACCCCACACTAGGATACCCTCTTTGTGGGACCCAGTCTCTTTCATGCAACATTGATGATTACTAATTTATTATATTTAATATCTAAAAAATAATAAATGCATAAATTAAGTCTATTCTAGGTACATAAAACATTATTCATGTTAGTTTGCGAGTGTGTTTGTGTGTGTGTGTGTGTGTTTTCTGTTTGCGCAAAGTAATAATAATACCTAATTACCCTAATGACTAGAGTAATTAAGTGAATTCATTAAATACCTACTTAATGCGACATGTTTTTAAACCTTTGTCCGTGGCAGGCTAATTATTTATATTGTAATTCGTTTTGAAGATAGGTGTTTAGAGAAAAATATGCACAATGAGTAATAATAATAATAATATCTAGGGACAACTCACACAACGCTATCTGATCCCAAACTAAGCAGAGCTTGTACTATGGAAACCAGACAACTGATAAACATACTTATATATTTCTAAATACATACATATTATAGATAAATAACACCCAGACACAGAATAAACCATCGTGCTCATCACACAAAGTTTTATCCTGGGTGGGGATCGAACTCACGACCTCGTGCGTAGCAGTCGGGAGTCGGATACACTCCCACCGCGCCACAGAGGCAGTCAAAGTGTCTTAACTCTCAAGATTTCGCCAGTTGCTTCGCCCGCGCTGATGTCGGTTATCGGTAGTCGGTAGTCGGTTCCCCAGGACTCGAACTATCTCTGTACCAAATTCATCACTTTTTAATACATCTAACCAATTATTCAAGATATTTACAGAATTAAAATAAAAAAAAGGAAGGCAAAACCGTTTAGGCGTCAAAGAATTCCTACCCATCGATGTCAACAGGTAACGTTCCCAGAAGGCTGGCAGCATTGCCACGTTGTATGGCAATGCTAATTCTTTGTGCAAAGAAAAGGCCAGCCTTCTGGCCCCGAGAAGCACTAATGAGACGTCGGGAAATTTCCTTATATAATAGGCGCGCACTTGGGCCCTACGGCCCTAGAGTCTCAACCCCAAACGGCTCAAATACATAATCCCCAACCAGATTACTGTATTTACGCTGTTTGAGGTTCTCAGCGGATGCAGCAGCAGCGCAGGCGTAATTCGCCGTGCTTGGGAGATGGGTAGGCGCCAAGGTATCGACGCAAGTTGCATCCCATACCAAGGGCCGACCCATCCTCCAAGGCAACAAAGACATACCGTCCGGCCTCTTACCATCACTGCGCGTCAAACCATTTGGTTCGATCAAAGCTGGCACGCCAGCGGTGACAAGAGCCTGTCGGATTATGTCATTGATGCTTGCGTGGCGGGATATACGACCTGCGCTCCTGCTGCACGACAGGCCATGGTATCCGAGGCTGCACACGTCTTCCCCACAGTGACATCGATACAGACATAATAGTATCATTAATCAAACGTTAAGTTTGGCAAGTTTACTATGTGTAATTATTGTAACATTGTTTAATAAAAAATTAAATATTTTTTTTAAAAAAAGACGCATTTTGTCTCAGCGGTGTCTCGGTGGCAGAGTTGGTACCCCTTGGTTTAGGGACGGTAGCTCTAACGTCACGGATTCGAGTCCCATCTGAAAATATTTTTTTTTTATACAGTTAATACTTGACTAGAAATACAATATCAACCTTGTTTTACTCGATCAACTTCAGCGTGGAGTTTATTCGCTTGATTGAATAATAGCAAATGATTTCTCTGAATCATTATGTTTTTGTATTGATAGGTTTCACATGATTATACAGTTATGTAGAGTAGTTCTTTGTGAACATGTATTGCATAAGTATCGATAAATTTAGGTATGTATCGATATTTTTTATTTTTTTTTTGTTTGAAAAGATAACTAGCAATTGATCTCGAAACTAGTTATAATGGCAATAGGCGTGGGTCTAAGGGTCTACAATGGGTCAATTTCCCCTCCTACTTACCTCCCCAACAATCATAACTGAAACATCTTTATTTATTACAAACTAGCGGCCCGCTCCGGCTTTGCACAGGTATAAAATATATGGATGTTATTATACATATAAACCTTCCTCTTCAATCACTCTATCTATTTAAAAAAAACCGCATCAAAATCCGTTGTGTAGTTTTAGAGATATAAGCATACATAGGGATATATAGACAGAGAAAGCGACTTTGTTTTATACTATGTAGTGATTAGTCCGAGTATTTTTTCATTTGTACGCGGATTTTTTACATACCGAAAAGTGGCCCATGACTCCTCACACCACTGACCTCGAGACAATAAAAACCGGGCAAGAGCATGTCGGACCATGCTCAGTGTAGGGTTCCGCAGCCTTGAACAGCAGAAGAACTTATGTTCATGGCACTTAAAAACGAAAACGCAGTTTTTCGGCAATAACTCAATGACGGTATATCCGATCATGTCTGAAATAATTTTAGTTTGAAGTATTTATTAAGCGCTACCTTTGTGATTTTTTTTATATTTTTTGGTCACACGGTTCAAAAGATAAGGGGGGTACACAATTTATGCAACTTTCAGAGCGATTATTTATAATAATAAATCCAAAAATATTTACATAATCGAAAAAGTTTATTAGAAACCTTAAAATGTTTTTAAAAGGCCTGTCGAATTATGTACGGACATACGGTACATAGACGGTACATACGGACGGACAGACAGACAGACAGACGAACGGATATGACGAAACTCTAAGGGTCCCGTTTTTGCCATTTTGGCTACGGAACCCTAAAAACTTCCATTACTTTTCGCATTACGGACGGAAAATTGACAAAATTAAATGTAATACTTGTGTAACAAAGATAGTTACAACGGCCATTTGTCAGTCCAGTCCAGCGTACTAGTAGTATAGAGGCCAGTGTCACACACACCTCACCCGATGTTAGACCAATTGCAACTGCGTTGTTTGACACTTACGCTTATATAAAAATTGTTAACATCTATATTTTTTTTATTTTTTTTTAGAAACCGACAACTCCCGCAATAGGGTACAAGCCCTATGTCACGGGGGACTTTACAAACATACAAGTCATGGACACAAATTACACCTAGACCCGGAACAACAATTTGTGGATCACACAAAGTGGTGTCCCGTGTGGGAATCGAACCCTCGAGGAAACGACCTCTTGCGTAGCAGTCGGGGACACACTCCCACCGCGCCACAGAGGCAGTCAAAATTATAAAAAAATAAAAAACTAATGTGTCTGCAGTTCATTACAGATGCTGGCTGAACTTATGACATATTTGTTTTAGAAGCTGCCTGGGATACACAGGCTTTAATATTAACACATTTATATTTTACTAGCTTTTGACCGCGGCTCCGCCCGCGTGGATGTCGGTTATCGCGATAAAAACTATCCTATGTCCTTTCCCGGGACACAAACTATCTCCATACCAAATTTCCTCTAAATCGGTTCAGCGGCTTCAGCGTGAAAGCGTAATAGACAGACAGACAGAGTTACTTTCACATTTATAATATTAGTATGGATTCATATGCTGTTGTGTTGTACAATATAGTTGCACACTAATTGTTACCTCCATTTTGTTACCTATATTTTTCAACATCAATATGTGTAGGCTTGTTATTAGCAAATAGGTTTTGTACTTTTGTTGCTCAATCTATTATTAGTCTGTAAGCCTTCCAAATAAATACTCGTAAATAAATATTTTTGTGCCAAAAATACACGTGATCTTGGGTTAGGGTTAGTCTAAAACATCATCAAGTATCATCAGTGGGGAAGGGGGGTTAGACAACGTACATTAGTAACGTGGCGTATTCGATAACGCCGTACTAATCTACTACTCAATCGCAAAAATTAAAATAAATGTCTATGGTCTCCACCGCAAACGTCAAATTTTATTTCTAATATGTAAAATTCTCGTGTCACAGTTTTCGTTGCCATACTCCTCCGAAACGGCTGGACCGATTTTGATGAAATTTTTTGTGTTTATCCGGTATCTATGAGAATCGGCCAATATCTATTTTTCATCCCCCTAAATGTTAAGGGTAGTCCACCAATATTTTTTTTTTTAATTTTTAGGTAGTTTTATATTTTTTTAATTTTAATTTTATTTTAAATTTTCACCCTTCTACGATCAACCCTTATTTTTTTATTTACCCCTATTTTGCAAAAACGGGTTAATTTGACGCAGACGAATTTGCGAGGGTCAGCTAGTACTACATTATAATTCTTTTCCATTACCGACATCGCTTTTCGAATATGACTTTGTCTAGACCCAATGAGTAGTCAAAAAGTAGCAAAAAACATCACGTAATTAATAGACGCTCCCTAACGTGTGCATCTCGGTAGTCATTAGACCGAGATCTGTGTAATTGCTAGTCTATGTGTGTGTGAGCCTGCTCCGGCTCGTTGTAGGAACCTGGCCATCAACACCTATCTAGTTTGCGCCGGTGGTACTTGGTAATTATGAAGATAATTGAGTACTCAGTCGTGAACTCGTGAGGTCCATGACTTGTTGCTAATTGACTCCGTGACTCAGCATCCGACCAGATCTACAGATTAGCGAGGTTAAGCAACGTTACCTATCTCTGCTGAGCCGTTTATACATATTCTTTTAAAAAGCCTGTACTATGGCAAGCAGAAATTTGATAAACATTTCTACATACCTATATACTAACATTATAAAGAGGAAAGATTTAATTGTTTGTTTGATTGTTTGTTTGTATTGAATAGGCTGCAAAACTACTAGATGGATTTGAAAAATTCTTTCATCGTTGTGAAGCTACACTAACTCCGGGTGACATAGGCTATTTTTACCCGACTGTAAAGAAGGGTTATGTTTTTCGCGCGTATCTTGTATGTATGTAATATTCTTTATTACCTTTATCTCACAATCTACTGAACGGATTTATACAATTAAGACGTCGTTAGATTCGTCTTGATCGCCCAAGTGTTCTTAGATATGTGACGTTTAAAAAAAACCAACATGACGGCTGTCAAATGTCAAAAATAAGAGGTGTAAAAAAAAGGTGGTTTGACTGCAATATAGGTATCAAATTAAAGGGCTCATCTTAAGCATTTCAAAAAGGTATAACACAAATATGACTGTTATACTAAAAAAGTTAGTTAGCAGCCATTCTTTTTTTAATGTTTATCAATAGCTGTGATAAAAGTTAGTTGTTATATTGGTTATATCCTACTACTACTAAAAAGTATTAAATAAAAAAATAAATTATAAAAATAAAAAAACCCACCTGAACAAAAAAGATGGATACATCTTTCCCTACATAATTATATAATTTCATGCAGTCGGAGGCATTAATGAATCTTAATGAACATAATGAGTGCCTCCGACTGCATGAAATTATATCGAACGCTCGAACCCAATACTATGTACCGCCTCTAGACCAAATCGACAGGTGACTTCTTCGTCAAATTAGATGTTCATATCTTACGCGCACGTCGCACGGCTTGTGTGTGTCAAAAAGTGTCGTTACAACTTTTCGTGAGATTTTTTTCCGTCTAGCCGTCTTGCCTCTGTGGCGCGGTGGGAATGTATCCGACTGCTACGCAAGAGGTCGTGGGTTCGATTCCCACCCAGGATAAAACTTTGTGTGATGAACACGATGGTTTATTCTGTGTCTGGGTGTAATTTATCTATAATATGTATGTATTTAGAAATATATAAGCATGTTTATCAGTTGTCTGGTTGCCATAGTACAAGCTCTGCTTAGTTTGGGATCAGATGAAGTTGTGTGAGTTGTCCCAAGATATTATTATATTATTATTATTACAACGCGCGATAAGGAACTTCGTGCCAATTACTATATATATCAAAGTCTAAACCTGAAAGTGATACTTTCTCAGTAAATGATACCACAAAAGCGCATACGTTGCGGGATAGTGATTCTTTCTAAATACATCTACATCATTATCACTACATAGTATAAAACAAAGTCGCTTTCTCTGTCCCTATATCCCTATGTATGCTTAAATCTTTAAAACTACGCACCGGATTTTGATGCGGTTTTTTTAATAGATAGAGATTGAAGAGGAAGGTTTATATGTATAATAACATCCATTAAATAGTGGAGAAATAAGGAGCGGAGCAGCAATAAGAAATGTTGCAAAAACGGGGGAAATTTACGCAGACGAAGTTGCGCGGGTCAGCTAGTTATAGATAAATTACACCCATAAACAATTGTGTTTATCACACAATTGTTTATAGGTGGGAATCAAATCATGACCTCTGACTTAGCAATCAGGGTCACTATAGACCAGTCATTTTTTAGCGTATATAAAAGTATAACAGCTTTTACCAGAGACCTAACTTGTTTTAGATGGGCCTTGTTTCAAATATTTTTGGGTGGCTAAATAGACCACAAGACCAATGTTACTCACTCGCACTAATTTATCGCCAAGGGGCCATTTAATTATATAATTACGTGAACCTATTTATGGGGAGGGGGTTCAGCCGAATCTCACCAAATCTTACGGCGGGGAAGGAGTCTTAGCAAATCTCATGTAATTTTAATTCGCAAAAAAAACCATCTAATACTGGATTCAATTTAGTGAAAATATATTTTTTTCATAATTTTAGAGCAATTATGACTTTCATTGCTCCCCCCCCCCCTCGTCATGCGAGCGAGTCACTTGACCAGAAGTGAATCAAATGTGAAATCTACGTGTGATTAGGGAGGGGGTCAAACCAAATCTCACGATATCTCACCAGCGGATACAAAATCCGCTAAATCACCTCACGTAGTTTATGGACGTCCCCTAATAGAACGGGGGATGAGGGTGTCTCCATCGACTAACGTCATATCACGATTGACATGTCAACCTGTGTCAAACAATCTATACTATATTTATTATTACAAATGCGAAAGTTTGTATGTGTGGATCAAATGTTTGTTATTCAATCACGCCACAACGGCTAAAGGGATCTGGATGAAATTTAGAATAGAGATAGATTATATTCTGAAATACCACATAGGCTTTTTATCCCAGAAAAATGTTCCCGTAGGATAAATTTGCTTTTCAAAATTACACGCGAACGAAGTCGTGGGCTGCAGTTAGTACTTAATATAGTCGGTTCCGCTTCCGTTAGTATATCCTAAGTTTATGGTCTGTCCCAACGAAAATACCTACATTGCAATTAATAAACAGGTTTTAACCGCTATTCCTAATAGCTTAGTTATTATAAATTATTGCAGCTATTATTAAATATTTTGTGTAGTAGGTATGCAAAACCGCAATGAAATCATATTAATTTGTCAGAACAGGCAGATAGTATGCTCACAACTCATATACATCTATACTAATATTATAAAACTACAAACAAACAAATTCTGTTTGTTTATTTGTTTGAACGCGATAATCTCAGGAACTACTGGTACGAATTGTAAAATTATTTCACTGCGGGATAGCCCATTTATCGAGGAAGGCTATTATATATATCACATCACGCTACGACCAATAGGAGCGGAGCAGCAATGAAAAATGTTCCAAAAACGAGTAAAATTTACGCAGACGAAATTTCACGGGTCAACTAGTACCTAAATAACCAGCTTAGAAGGGGTTTCGCCTCTACTTAGGCGCGGATCCCAGAACTTTGTCCCGGGGTGAGTCACATAAGTGTGAGTTACTCGCGTGACAGGGGGCGGGGCATTTGATTCATCATCGATACACCACCCACCACTTTGGAGGGGGGGGGGGACAAAGGCCTGTCACACACAAGTCCAGTTTCAAAATTCTCAAACTTCGAAAAAAAAAAGGTTTTTTTTCACCCACCCCCCGTCGCGCGATGTACTTAGGTAGTATCGGGAGATAGGATTTGCACCCACCAGTGGCGGAGGGTACTTAGAACACTATTACTTTCGGTTTCCTTTGGATCCTAGTTATTTAATATTAAAGGTACAAAGAACCGTCTCCAGCTAGATTTACTAACGACGACGAAGTTGCTTGGGTCGGCTCCATTTATAAGACGTTATCTCGTTAAAAACTATAAAAACAAAGCTAGTATGAAACTGATAAGTTTTGAAATATAACAGACCGAAGCACAGAACTAGTCGGCCTTGTATTACTACAATAAACACGTTACTTGTACAAACTTTATATTTACGCAGACATACTTGACACTGTATTTACAGCACTAAGCTGACGAACGAACACACAGCTTTATAATATGCTAATAAATTATGCAACTTGTTATGCCATCATATATTATATCAACAGGCACGGGTCTCCCCAGTAGAACTAACTTATTATAGATCCTGGAGGTATTTGCCATAATCGCCACGCTTAGCGATCGCAATAAGGGTTTAAAGTACTCCAAGGACGCTGCTGAACGTCCTCTGGTGTGAAATCCCTTAGTCGCCTTGACGACACCCATGGGAAGAGGTGGGATGGTACTATTCTCATGCTGGTACTAAATATCTTGGGTCAGCTCACACGCGTCCATCTGAATCCAAACCATGTATAAGAGCCTGAACTATAGCAATTAATGTCTAAATACATACATGTTAATAGATAAATTAAACCCAGACATAGAATAAACAATCGTGCTCATCACACGAAGATAAATCTTTCCCCTGTGTGGGAATTGAACTCACGACCTCTGGCTTTAGAAGTCAATGTCACTAACCTCTAGACCAACAGGCCTGATCTTAATTAACTTTGGTTTAACCATAGTGGTCAGATATCTTAGAAAAATCGTTTATTTTTTTCTCTTTATACATTTTGTTTCAATCTCAGATGTGTTCTAAAAGCTCTTAAGTACTTATGATACCCTGGTATCTTTCCTAAGAAAAAGTATGTTTACACTGATTTCCGTCACGACGGCTGTTCTTGACGAAGATTAGTCATCTGAACCGAAGTTCACTCGAGTTGTAAAAATGGCGGCAAACTGACATGTCGCTATTTTTACAGCTCCGCGTTTAAAGTGTAAAACAGTGTAAAATATACTTGAAATACGTGATAACTGGACAAGAACGAGACTTTGTGATTGAAAGAAAAAAACGAGAATAAAATTATACTTGAAACTGGCGTATGCACATAATGTGCGAGCCATAATCTCTACCGATTAATATTGGAGGGAAAAGAGAAAAAAAAAATATTCACTCGCAATTCCCTTGAAATTTAACACACGCACACAACCAGATTGAGCTTAGGCGCAGGACTGCTCCCTCGTTTACAGAAACGCAGCAAGTTGTTTCAACCATCGGTTTATTCCAATATTTTCCTTTGAGAGTTTATTCCATTTAAATTATTACTTTAATGCCCTGGAATCTCATAACCATATCTACCTTCAAATAAGTCAAAAAATTATTTAGAAAAATTAACCGATTTCAAGGAAAGTAAAAAAAATCAAGGGAAAAATTTGACCACATTCTGTATAGTGGAAATTTTGGTGGCTTTCTTTTATGTTATACTAGATGACCCGCGCAACTTCGTCTGCGTAAATTTTCCCCGTTTTTGCAACATTTCTTATTGCTGCTTCGCTCCTTATTTCTCCACTATTTAATGGATGTTATTATACATATAAACCTTCCTCTTCAATCACTCTATCTATTAAAAATCCGTTGCGTAGTTTTAAAGATTTAAGCATACATAGGGATATAGGGACAGAGAAAGCGACTTTGTTTTATACCTTGTAGTGATAGTGAAGTCTAAAGTCAGTAGGCCTACTATGTAAAAAGGTCTCTTAAAACGAACTTCATAAACTTTCATAGTCCGATTTCTGGAGTTTAAGGGGACTTTTTTTATCCGACTGCTACGCGAGAGGTCGTGGGTTCGATTCCCACACGGGACACCACTTTGTGTGATTCACAAATTGTTTTTCCGAGTCTGGATGTACTTTGTGTCCGTGACTTGTATGTTTGTAAAGTCCCCCGCGACACAGGGCTTGGGCCCTAGTGCGGGAGTCGTATATTCTTTGAAAAAAAAAAATCGAATCCAATGGGTTGAACAGATGTTCTTTGCTTGGATGAAATTACCACCTCATTTTCAAAACTTCATTTTCAGTGAATTAGAGTAGACCATCGCGTACTAATCATAGTAGAATAGATCGTTTCATTGCATATACGAACTGTAACATTATTTTAAAATTTTAATGACAATCCAAAGCCCACCATTTTCATTTCGAAATTCCATCATAACTTTAACAATAACTATAGAATAATGGACACAAATAACAACAGATACAGATCAAATCATTGAATCATCCATACTTACATTACATTATTATAAATGTGAAAGTAACTCTGTCTGTCTGTCTGTTACGCTTTCACGCTCAAACAGCTTAACCGATTTAGATGAAATTTGGTATGGAGATAGTTTGAGTCCCAGGGAAGGACATAGGATAGTTTTTATCGCGATAACTGACATCCACGCGCGCGAAGCCGCGGGCGGAAGCTAGTTCTAAATAAAAATAATATATGTATACTAGCTGTCCCGCGCAACTTCGTCTGCGTAAATTTTCCCCGTTTTTGCAACATTTCTCATTGCTGCTCCGCTCCTATTGATCGTAGCGTGATGTTATAACCTATAGCCTTCCTCGATAAATGGGCTATCCAACAATAAAATATTTTTTCAATGCGGCCCAGTAGTTCCTGAGATTATCGCGTTCAAACAAACAAACAAACTCTTAGGGGTATGAAAAATAGATGTTGTCCGATCTCAGACCTACCCAATATGCACACTAAATTTCATGAGAATCGGTCGAGCCGTTTCGGAGGAGTTTAACCACGAACACCGCGACACGAGAATTTTATATATTAGATTCTGTACGGTCAAATACGAAACGAAGCGACAATGACCTAGTATTTCATTCATTGAATCCCCGACAATTCCTTAGGAGGATATGACAAATTTGTTCGACTTGATAGTTGAATACCGATCTATGCATGATATACGAACGTATAGTACCTAGTTAAACCAGTGGTTTATCATTAAATGCGCCGAGGTCGAAGCAATACGGGACTGTGGCTTGACATTACAAGATTAATCTTGATATAATAAATTGCGGGTCACTCACCAGTCACAGCTCAAATGACAGACGACAGACAAAAGTTATTACGTTCACAAATTACATTTAATTAAATGAGTGTTCTTCTGAGAATTTGGAATAAGAGGTTAGGTATCAGACTATCTTAACTGTAGATAGGCAACTTTAGTACTTGTAGATTGGACCAATCGCGAATTGGACATATCGCGAAATGGACCAACCGCGAATTGGACCAATCGAGAATTGGACCAACTGCGAATTAGAACAATCGCGAATAAGGTGTATTGGACCAATCGCGCCTTAAGGTTCATTTCCGTGCATCGCGGCCGATCGCCAGTCGCGCGCGGTTACGACAAGCGTCTGACGCGCGCGGCCGATGCGACAATAGTCAGAGTGTGAGAATGTATGGCGCCGTTTCCGAGGTAAGCGACAGATGCGCGCGGCCGACGACTGTCGTAGGCTGCGCGCGCACTCAGAATATTGTCGCATCGGCCGCGAGCGTCAGCGAAGTTGAGTTTTTAAATTTGGTTTATCGGAGTCGGAGTTGGTGGGCGGAAACAAGTATGTTAAGATAATTCTTAAGATAAAAAAAATATATATGAAAAAAACCCGCTTGCACAAAAAGATGGAAACAAGATCCCCTACATAATTTAGAGGCATTAATAAATCTCGTTGAACTTAGTATAGTGCCTCCGACTGCATGAAATAATATAATTATGTAGGGGATCTTGTTTAGCTGTAATAGGATGTAACCGGTGTAATAACTAACTTTTATGTATAAATTTTATATTGTAATTATCAAGTATAGAAAATTGAAAAAAGAATGGTTGCTGACTAACTTTTTTAGTATTACAGTCATAATCATGTTATACCTTTTTGAAATGCTTAAGACGAGCCTTTTAATTTGACACCCATATTGCAGTATTCGAAACTGCTTTTTTTTTTCAAAACTCTTGGTTCAGAATCATGATCTCTGATCACACCCCTGCAAGGACTCCACTGACTAAATCGACTAGACCGGACTGAAGTAGGCGACAAGTGGTTGTGCAGATGCATGTTTTAGAAGTAAATGGTGACAGGAAGCGGGGGGCGGGGGCGGTAACTAAACCAAGAAAATTAGAGATGCGATTACGCATTACATTGTCTTAATTAGTATTACTAACTCATGTTTTTTTGTGATTATTTTTGTAAAGAAATTGTTTTTCAAAGTTTCTTTAGTATTTACTGTAACTGTAAATCTAAATTTAAACTTTTATGAACTCATTTAAATAGTGTTTTTATATTTTTGAATTAAAATGTTGCTAGTTATTTTTATCGATTATATAAACATAATTAATCGTTTTCGTTAGTAATTTTAGGGTCGCATCTCTATGACATGCGCGAAAGTGATAAAAACCTAACTTCAATCCGGTCAAGTTACGTTGATCGTACTGTATCTATCGTTCAGCTATATTCCTTAGCGTTTGGCGCGAAGGCAACTTCATTTTTTAGAATAAACTAAATATACCTATCGTGAAACTACTTTCTTACACAAAAAAATAGGTTTTTAGCACTATAATAATTTTAAATCTATACTAATATTATAAAGCGGAAGAGTTTGTTTGTTTAAACGCGCTAATCTCAGGAACTACTAGTCCGATTTGAAAAAATCTTTTTTTGTTGGATAGCCCATTTATCCAGGAAGGCTATAGGCTATATAACATCGCGCTACGACTAATAGGAGCGGAGCAGCGACGAGAAATGTTGCAAAAACGGGGAAAATTTACGCATACGAAGTTGCGCGGTACAGCTAGTAATAATAATAAATATCTTGGGACAACTCACACAATGTCATCTGATCCCAAACTAAACAGAGCTTGTACTATAGTAACCAGACAACTGATAAACATACTTATATATTTCTAAATACATACATATTATAGATAAATAACACCCAGACTCAGAATAAACCATCGTGCTCATCACACAAAGTTTTATCCTGGGTGGGGACCGAACCCCCGACCTTCGGCTTAGCAATCAGTCACTAACCACTAGACCGACAGGCCATTCAATAAGGTTTACGTTTGTCAGTCATGCAAAATGTTGTACTTACTTAATCAAGGGCGTCAGTCACGCGTATCTGCGCGTGCTATCGAATACGTGATCAGAAATGTAGTATATCTATACTAATATTATAAAGCGGAAGAGTTTGTTTGTTTGTTTGATTGTTTGTTTGTTTGTTTGTTTAAACGCGCTAATCTCAGAATCTACTGGTCCGATTTGAAAACTGCTTTTTTTGTTAAATAGCCCATTTATCGAGGAAGGCTATAGGCTATATAACATCGCGCTACGACTAATAGGAGCGGACAAGCGACGAGAAATGTTTTAAAAACGGGGAAAAATTACGCATACGAAGTTGCGCGGGACAGCTAGTCTAGAATATTAGAATCACTTAACAATTAGTCAGTCAGTATAACTCTGTAGCATATGCTGTCTGTAGCCGATTAAAGTCTACGCGTAACGCTAAGGGCTCGCGAAATTTTCTACTGTACCTACCTAAGTTATAATTTTTAAGACAGTTGTTTAATGTGTATAAAATAATTAAACTTAAATTAATATATCAGCCCAAATCTGCAAGTGTGATAGTTTCGTAGTAAATAGTATCACAAAAGTGCATAATAATAATAATAATAATAATAATAATAATAAAGCCTCGTTTTATTCCTTTATAAATGCAATTACAGTAATATTAAGTATTCAATAAATTTTCATGCACTATATAATAAGATTTATTAAGTATTCGATTTAATTTAATGTAAAATGTTTAATTTATAATTTATTTTATGTAAGTATATTAAAATTTAACTAATATTCATGTTTTTTTTTTATATTGTATATACCGCTATAAAGGACCTCTCTACTGAGTAAAGGCCTCCTACATTTTTCTCCACCCGTCCCTGTCTATCGCTTTTTGTTTTTGTTGCACAAAAGTGCATACAAAGAGATAATGATAGAGCTGGCTTCGCTCGCTCTTATAATTGACGGATATAATTTGTAAAATTTGTAACATGATGTATTTATATGATGTATGTATTAGATATATTATCGGGACTTAATCGCGTGAATTATTTAAAGGTACGAACCTTTTATTTACCCGACGTTTCGATTGAATTGCACCGATCGTGGTCACGGGTCGTCTGATGGCAGCTTAGCGATGTCTCCGTGAGGCGCGGGGGTTTTTCAACTACCCTCCCCTGGTCTTGATAATTTTGATAATTTGTACTGTCGGTACTTCTACACACTACACTTACAACGTCTTTACACTGAGGCGCGGTGTCTTTACGGCTACGATTGCATTTGTTGATAACAGGGTTCCAAGATGGTGAGAGCCGGTATCCATCTTCTCGGATCGGCCGCGCGCGTCAGACGCTTGTCGTAAGCCGCGCGCGGCTCGCGATTTGCCGCGATGCACGGAAATGAACCTTTAGACATTTTTTTATGTGTGTATTTCTTAATACATTTATATATAATAGACCCAGAATAAACCGCGTGCTCATCACAGAATCAAATCGAACCCACGACCCAGAGCTCGAGTACAGGGTCACTAACCACTAGACCAACAGGCCATTCAGTCTAAAAATAAGCTTAAAAGCTATAAAAATCTAACATAACGCAGGTAAAGCCGCGGGAAGAAGCTAGTGTATTTTTTTTAACTTTTCTTGATAGAAAGTCCAGTCATACCTAATCATAGCGTCGTGATCAAATAATACCTTTTTTGCGTGTATACATGACTAGCTGTCCCGCGCAACTTCGTATGCGTAAATTTTCCTGTTTTTGCAACATTTCTCATTGCTGCTCCGCTCCTATTGGTCGTAGCGAGATGTTATATAGCCAATAGCCTTCCTCGATAAATGGGCTATCCAACTGTGAAAGATTTTTTTTATATCGATCAGTAGTTCCTGAGATTACCGCGTTCAAACAAATAAACAAACTCTTCAGCTTTATAATATTAGTATAGATAAACATTGAAGGTGAGAACATGTGGGAATATCCGATTGCATAATAGTAGCAACTTATGCAACACGTGCGTTTAATAACAAAGGTTATATATACCATTATAATTTATAACACTAAGATCCGGTTTTAAGAAATGTGATTAGAAAATTCAAAACAACAATCAATTAATTATTTGTAGAAATTAGAAATCATTGGTAGGTACTAAATTTTGAGAGCATAGACGCTTTATAAAAACTTGAGCGACGCGGGTTCATACATATCAACCGATATGATGTCCCATTGCTGGGCACGGGTCTCCCCAGTAGAACTTATCTATACTATACTATTATACTATAACTAGCTGACCCGCGCAACTTCGTCTGCGTAAATTTTACCCGTTTTTGCAACATTTATCATTGCTGCTCAGCTCCTATATGTCGTAGCGTGATGTTATATAGCCTATAGCCTTTCTCAATAAATCGGCTCTATCCAACAGTAGGCTATATAACATCTCGCTACGACCAAAAGGAGCGGAGCAGCAATGCAAAAATGAGTGGCGATTATGGCAATTACCCCAGCATCTATACTAAATGCTAGGGTAATCGCCATAATCGCCACGCTTGACGAGCGAGTTGGCGATCGCAGTAAGGGTTTAAAGTACTCCGAAGACGCTGCTGCCCGTCCTCTGGTGGGACATCCCTTAGTCTCCTTGAAGACACCCATTGGAATAGATGGGATGGTACTATTCTTAAGCCAGCACCACATAGACATCGTTCCCTGTCACGGTATTACACTCAGACCATTTCGGATATTATTGTTTTTAAACTTTCGCGATTTTTATACATATCTATACTAATACTAGCTGACCCGCGCAACTTCGTCTGCGTAAATTTTCCTTTTTTTTTTTACAACATTTTTTATTTCTGCTCCGCTCCTATTGGTCGTAGCGTGATGTTATAACCTATACCCTTCCTCGATAAATGGGCTATCCAACAATAAAATATTTTTTCAATGCGGCCCAGTAGTTCCTGAGATTATCGCGTTCAAACAAACAAACAAACTCTTAGGGGTATGAAAAATAGATGTTGTCCGATTCTCAGACCTACCCAATATGCACACAAAATTTCATCAAAATCGGTCAAGCCGTTTCGGAGGAGTATGGCAACGAAAACTGTGACACGAGAATTTTATATATTAGATTATAAAGCGGAAGAGTTTGTTTGTTTGTTTGTTCGTTCGTCCGATTTGATTTGATCGAATTGCACCGATCGTGGTCACGGGTCGAATGGCAGATTAGCGATGTCTCCGTGAGGCGCGGGGTTTTTCGATCAGTGCAATTCGATCGAAACGTCGGGTAAATAAAAGGTTCGTACCTTTAAATAATTCACGCGATTAAGTCCCGAAATATATTATTATCTAATACTAGCTGTCCCGCGCAACTTCGTATGCGTTAATTACATTTGGCAAGTTATATCATCTTATACTACAAGTATAAGGAAAAATCTGAAAACTATACAAATGTATAGTTTCAGATATTTCCTTATACGTGTATTTTTACTTATTTGTTTTTTTTTATTGCTATTTTTTTAAATTTAATAATCTTTTTTTAAAGCTATTTTTTATCCCTGTATTCCCACTGGAACGGGAAACGCGGGTGAAACCGCGAGGCGTCCGCTAGTTGATAATAAATTAGCAGACGTTTTAAGAGTTTAACTAGCGAATGTTATGTCTTTGTTATTCATTGAAGAAGAACAATTATAAGGGAGTTACGGGTAGACGGAAATTGATGATTAACTGCAACTGCAGTGCAACTAAACTGCTTTGAATAGGTATGTGAATTAGCCCCCCGGAATGACAGTGATAAGAATTTATTTCTTCTTTTGCGTATCTCGATTATTTATATTTTTATCATCCAACAAGTGAATGACCAGAAATCGACATTGCAATACCTCAAAATGATAATTATTATAAACATCAATATATATAGACCTCTTGATCAAAACAGTTTAGACGAAGAGAGAGATCTTTCTACTTTAGTCTCTTGATGTTAATGACCATTATAAACATACCTTACTTTTAATAACAAATGTATGGACCTAAGAGGTCTTATTACACTGACGTTATTACCAGTGTAGAAAGGTCTCTGGTTTTACACAACTTGTTCTATTTAAGAGAACTTGTTAGTTATTTTATTGATATAATCTTTGAACTTAATTGGCGCCATTTTGATAAGTAGGTTTGTTTATGAAATGTGTTTATTTATAAAGTTATAATTAAATTATTGTTACTGTTGCTGTGGACGCATTTCTATAATATTATATTTAGATATCTAAATAAAGTTTGTGTTTAAAAATTTGTTTAAAAAGAGACGACTCCCGCAGTAGGGTACAAGCCCTGTGTCGCGGGGGACTTTACAAACATACAAGCCACGGATACAAAGTACACCCAGACTCGGAACAACAATTTGTGAATCACACAAAGTGGTGTCCCGTGTGGGAATCGAACCCACGACCTCTTGCGTAGCAGTCGGACACACTCCCACCGCGCCACAGAGGCAGTAATGGTAAAAACAACCATAAACCCAAGGGGGGATTTTGCGTTTCAACCACCCCCCCCCCCCCATAAACAATCCCTCCCTCCTTTTACACCAGTACAAATAGTACAAACACCCCCCAAAAAATAGTACTGGGTTCACCCGTTATGCGCCTGATGGTACCAGGGCCGCATAAACGCAAGAAGATGTATTTTTCTGAAATAAATGTGGCCAGTTTTTTTCACATTTTTTGGCTGTTCATCGAGATACGAATTTTTTGAAAGAATATCTAGCCAAAAAGTATTGAAGTGTTTTCGAAACTTAATATATCGTCCAGCGGATGTGACGCTTACAAGCGATGGCTTGTTTACCATATATACATATATACATCTACACTAATCTACATCTACACTTATATTATAAAGAGGAAACATTTGTATTTTTGTATGTAACGAATAAACTCAAAAAGTACTGGACCGATTTTAATAATTCTTTTTTTGTTTGATAGCCCATTTATTGAGGAAGGCTAATAATAAATAACATCGCGGTACGACTAATAGGAGCGGAGCAGCGGCGAGAAATGTTGCAAAAACGGGGAAAATTTACGCATACGAAGTTGCGCGGGACGGCTAGTATATTATAAACAAGAAACGAGAACTTGTCAAAAATGTAAAGTAGGTTACAGGCTCAAAACTTTCTTGTAGGTGGGGGGGGGCAACATGTGACTTAACCGGCCAAATGTGAGTCGCTTGCATGGCAGTAAAAGGGAGTATTTGCCTCAAAACACACCGGTACATGTAAAAATTCCAAAAAGGTCTTTCAGTCGAGTCTGGGGGGATGGCAATTGCCCTTGATGCTTGAATCCGCGTCTGCTAGGTTTTTTTTTTGGAAGCGATAACTAGCAATGTGGGATTGTGGTCCCACATTACTAGCAATCCTGTTAACCCCTCCAGTTAAGCTCTATGGCTTGTGTTAGTAGTGAGTTCACGTCGGTAGTATAATGGTCAGGACTCGTCAGGCATCTTGCCTGGCATATGCTGAACTAGCTCCTATTTTTCGGCTTAAACTTTACTTATTGTTGTCAAATTGTATTTAATTTAGTAGCTACTTGTTTTTACACGTACATGTAATCATTTTATTTTTTCTGTTTTGTCGAAAATAAATTATTTTTTCTTTCTATACAATTATCTTTTCTCCGCAGGTAATTTTACACTTTGATTTTTCAAAACGGTATACGATATTATATCGCGATAACTGCCAACCATCCAGAATCGCGACCAAAAGCAAAATACATAAGTAAATTTAAATGCTCTAGATCTACAATAAAAAGGTAGGTATTTATTTCTTTTGAGATAAGAAAGCAAATAAAAATGTCTGCGTTTATCTCAGTACAGATAACTTATGATGCATTATTATGTTGGGTCAACCATTGTTCGAACTCGAATACAGTCGGGAATACGTGTTTAAAATATACGGACACGTTAAATGTTTCAAATAATTATAAAAATTGTGTTAATTTGCACAATAAAAGTGTAATTTTCGTTAAAAATTTGTAAAGTAACACCAATTTTTTGTTTAGTTTTAAAAAGTAACGCGCAATTTTCTTTAAATTTAAATAAAAATAGAGTATTTTTGTTAAATGGAAAAAAGGAACGCCAAATTTTCTTTAAAATTTGAAAGAGGATAAATAATTTATGTTAATTTTGACAATAATTCATAATTTGTGCTAATTATTAATTAAAGAGGACGCGTAAATTGTTATAATTTACGTTACCTGTATATTTCTGATGAAAATTATTTTTTATGCTATAGTGAACATCATTTTGAAGGTAAGAAATATTTTATTATAAGGTATACGTGATTATCAGTTACCATACTGCCTCTGTGGCGCGGTGGGAGTGTATCCGACTGCAACGCAAGAGGTCGTGGGTTCGATCCCCACCCAGTATAAAAACTTTGTGTGATGAGCACGATGGTTTATTCTGTGTCTTGGTGTTATTTATCTATATTATGTATGTATTTAGAAATATATAGGTATGTTTATCGGTTGTCTGGTTTCCATAGTACAAGCTCTGCTTAATTTGGGATCAGATAGCTATGTGAGTTGTCCCAAGATTTATTATTATTATTTATTATACCTACCCTCTTGGGAAACTCACACGCGGCACGGCCATCTGACTCCAAACTAGGTTGACTTTGTTTCTTTCTTTTCTTTCATACCTCTATATTTTTAAATACTACATATTATAGATAAATTAAACCCAAATATTATCCTGGACGAGAATCTAATCCACGAGCTTTGGCTTAGCTATCAGGGGTCACTAACTATTAGACCAAAAGACCAGTCGGCCATGTAGATACAGTAGGAGTAATAAAAAGTCCATGTTCTTCCTAAAACTTACAGCTAACTACTTACAGAATTGTACTAAAAACGGCCCAATAATTTTGAACATATGTTCAATTCAAACAAACACAAATACCACCGTAACAATTTTTTAACAATTAATATTGCCAACATACAAATTGCCAACGTTTTTTTTTGGAGAGGTAACTTAATAATAGATTTGTCAACCGCAGTACGACCTACTTGCTGTACTACTTGCGACAAATTACGCCACATACCGGTTTACTCACACAAGTCATTTAGAGTAATTATCTTTATATAGTATCTGTATGTTACGATATTTTTGTCTGTAATGGTATTTGTCCAGTACACCGCATCATACTAGGTTTATAGCACTGTGTCTAAAATATACTGGGCCCTTAGACAAATGGCATTCTATTCGATTAGAGTTTACGCTAATCGAATAGAATGACGTCGATGTGCGCGCAACACTGAAAATACGAAAATTGTTAATATGAGATTAGCAGTAGCGCGCGCGCAACGACGTCATTCTATACGATTAGCGTAAACTCTAATCGAAAAGAATGCCATTTGTCTAGAGGCCCTGGATGCCGAATAACGGCCGTTTTCAATAATGTAGCTATCGATGGATTTGGCTACTCGAGATAGAATTTTGACATGTTTTTGTTTGGAGCTTATCTACTCGTATACTCCAAAATAAAACCAATGTTAATTATATAGGTATCACAAAAAACTCCCTAAAATAAACAACAGGTGGCACTCCTGGTTGCACCTGGGAGTGCCGGCGGAAGTATAAACTTGAGCATTATATTACATACTGATGAAATTTGAATAATATTTTTCGATATATTTTTCGACCTGAGGTCTTCTGGTTTCTGGACCGCCCGATTTCCCACATGACCTATAATAACGTTGTAGACGGTGGCGAAATTTACCTTCGTATTCTAATGATATTTGTAGCAGTTCGAATTTTCGATCAGGTCACGTGTCCTGGCGCGAGTTTAACATTTTTTACCCATCCCAAAAAGTGCACAACGCTGCTAAAGAAGTTTTCACTTCAAAAATTGTTTTGATAAATCAAAATTAAATAAAAAAAAACGTACTTATATTAATTATTCGGAGTCGGATTCGGACGTAATAAAAATTAAACAGAAGCCTATCCATTTTTTTATTAAAGAGAGTGGCGTTTAAAAACTGGTTAAAATCGTCTAAAGTGACATCTAAATGGCGCCTAGTGTAAGACGCTCGCACAATTTGTATTAAGGGAGGGCATTACTAGTTACCACACAATGCCCTGCCGCCGTACTGGACGGAGACCATTACTGGTTTATTCCCACAAATAAAAGATCTCATATATTGCGATACATGAGTCAGGTAATGTGAGATAGTGTTTGCGTTGCGAGGTTCACTATGAAGTTCACCTTGGTTTAGAGCCAATTGATACTACTTAGATCTATACTAAGTACGTATAGTTTAAAATACTCAGAGCCTCGGAGAGCTTGTTAAGCCAGTCCTGCGTAGCGTTGAATAACAATGTTTATTTTTCATGAAAAAAAAAGTGGTTTTTCGTTTTTTTTTCACATGAAAATATTAACAGAAATGTTGTGAATTATTCCCTGACACTATTTTATTGAAGCTTTCGAATATAACTTGAAAAAAACAACGCAATTTAAATTAAATTGGAATTTTTCCTGTTTTTTTCCACGCCAGTCCTGCGTCTGAGTGTCGGCCCGAAGCCAAATTTTGTTTGGGGCGAGATCAAATATTGTTTGGGGCGAGATCAAATTTTGGCGCACCAGTATTGGTCAAGTGTGAAAGGGCAGTGCAATCATATACCGTCTAAATATTTTTCACCCGTGGTGGGGTATACCCACCCATATAAATGTACTCGCGAATTGTAAAACGCCCCCTGACCTATGGCGCCTGGAACGGCCGCTCCGTTCCGTAAGGACGGCTCTCACAGTAGGGTACAAGCCCTGTATCACTGGGGTCTTTACAAACATACAATTCACGGACACAAAGTACACCCAGACTCGGAACTACAATTTGTGGATCACACAAAGTGGTGTCCCGTGTGGGAATCGAACCCACGACCTCTTGCGTAGCAGCCGGAAACACTCCCTCCGCGCCACACAAGCAGTAAATATATAGTCATATCTGTAATTTAATTACAAAACCCCTTAAACCGCCATAACACTCAAAATGTTGATTACCTACATGTACCGCCATAACACTCAAAATTAAGAAGACACTATTTTGAGTAACTATTTAGAAAATATCCAAAAATAGTGTATACATATTAAATGCATGTGAGTGAAGTATTCCTTCACTTTCTACAAGTCTAAAACCTCACAAGATTTCTAACTGGCAGTACAATACAACTATAAACAGTAGTAGTACATGCACATATACATGCGTACGGTCATCGCGAGTGCTTTCTAACGATGTCACTTTGTTTGGGTCACTCGCTGACCCCGTGGTACAAGGTACGAGATCTGAGCGATTCATCAGCTTGAACCGCTCCACTGCTAACGCGACAACTCCCTGTCTTCCGCCTTCAATGTCAATGTCAATGTCAAAGTATTTTATTCACTTAGGTTACAGAATACAACACTTATGAATGTCAGACAAAATATGGAATAGATAGTGACCACGGCCGTTGCAATACGCTCGAAACGTCGGGCAATAAACAAGGTATTTTCCCTTAAATTATTCACGCGATTAAGACCCCTAACATATTCATAATGTGTACAAATCGCGAGAGTTTATCAACATTTATAAGAATAGATAAATTACACACAGAACAGAATAAATAATCGCGATTTATCCTGGATGAAATCAAACCCACGACCTCTGACTTATCAGTCAGGACCACTAACCGCTAGACTAACAGGCTAGTCATACGCTTCTTCTTCTTCTATGGTAGGCAAAAAGATCGCTAAGTTTTAAGCTATTGCATAGCTTGTATCGCGGGCTTTGAGCGCGGCGACTGAATCAAGAAATTCCGTAACGAAAATAAAACCTAACACCCCCACTTCGCCTACCATGTAGCTCGGCCGAGCGTTCGCTTAACGTATATGTATATGGTACGACTGTACAAAGCTCGCACGGATCGAGACGAACTGCTCCGAAATGTGAAGAAAAAAAAAACTGCATAAATAAAAATTGATAAAAATTGATTAGAAATTGATAAAAAATGCTTGCATGCAATAGCTTTACCGCGGCAGTCCCCGAGTGCCATACATTTTTTTTTTATCTTATTGGTTGAATACTAAAAGTCGCTATCGCTTGTCTCTCACGATGTTTCAAAACCAGTTAGTGCAATATAATGTCCAGTATTGTACCCAGATACTTGTCTAACAGTATTTTATTTGAGTACCTACGCACTTAGTGCGCTCTCTTTAAATCTTGTCACGAACTTACGACACACGAATTTAAAACATGTCACAGAAAAGCCTGGTGAGATGAACTAGTTTCGAACGTAGAATAATTATTCCCTAATAATAATAATACAATTATTTGAGATAATATCCATATTTTTACACTATATTTCAATTTTTTTATTTTTAATAAAAAAAATAAGATATAGAAAAAAATGGTTAGTAGGTAAATATAATAAAAAATAAACATAAATTTTTATTTAAAACTAAAATTGCCAAAAGGTACTAATTTAAGAAATGTCAAAATGCAGTTTTTAAATTGAGATCTCGGACTATGATGTCACTATTTTTAGGGATTCGTAGTAAACGAGGAACTCTTTTGGAAGAATAGTTTCGCTCTGTCCGTCCGTCCGTCTGTCCCCAGATTAGCTCAGGGTCCCATAATACTAGAAAGCTTTAATTTGGCACATATATATTACTAGCTGACCCGCGCAACTTCGTATGCGTTAATTTTCCCCGTTTTTGTAGTATTTTTCATTGGTGCTCCGCTTCTATTGGTCGTAGCGTGATGTTATATAGCCTATAGCCTTCCTCGATAAATGGGCTATCTAACAGTAAAAGAATTACTAGAGATTATCGCGTTCAAACAAACAAACTCTTCAGCTTTACAATGTTAGTATAGATTAGTTACGCCGACAAAGAAGTAAAATAAAATCTTGAAAAATATTTTTTTTGCTGGTACGAGTACTTTTTGGAGGGATGTGTTTTTTTTTCTCGTCCACCCCATCGTGTGGGGTATCATTGGATAGGTTTTTTTTAAATATTACGGGCATATTCAGACCATTTTTCGATTTAGGGATCCATACGTGACATGTTAAACTTTAAAGTGCTAATTTTTGTTAAAGTCAAGTGCCCCCCCCCCCCAAACATATACCTGGAACCCTGCCAGCTAAATTTTTGTTGTTGGGTACGTGGAAAATCATGGTAGTAGTAGTTTAAATAGTGAAATTAAAACGAAAACTATCACAGCTATAATAATACGTATGAAAATATGTTACTTATATTAAAACTTTGTTAGTAACTATGAAACAAAAACCACAGAATTTTGAGTCTATTTTTGAGCTAATTCGACTGGACTACTTGCTCGGTTTTAGCAAAGATTTGTGACAATACTACTAAGCCTTAGAATCCACGGTGTATAAACATATTTTGTAACAATCTATGCATTCAGTTGATACCAGTATTTCTCACCACATAATGCTATTGTTTGTCGTCGTAGTTCGCATATTACGCATTGTTCTTATGTGTGCTGTAGAATCGGCTTACATACATTGTAGGCTTTATATTACACTGATATATCTATACCTACTATTAAGATAATATCTACAATGTGTCTATAAAAGTGTGGTCAAATTTCACCAGCGGACAGTTGGTAGATATGCAGGGGTCCCACGACTATGCTATACGGTGGAAAACAACCTTAAATATTGTAGATTTTTTGGCTAGACGGAAAAAAATAAGACAAAAAGTTGTAACGACACTTTTTAAGACCAAAAGTTGTAACGACACTTTTTGACACACACAAGCCGTGCGGCGTGCGCGTAAGATATGAACATCTAATTTGGCGAAGAAGTCACCTGTCGATTTGGTCTAGACGCATAAATTCAGTACACAGTATTGGTGACAATTGAGGCTTGAGCTTCGGTATATAATCGTGTTTTTGTAAGTTATTTCAAAAGACCAAAAGTTGTAACGACACTTTTTGCTATAGTTGTAAGCCGTGCGGCGTGCGCGTGTTCCTCTGTCTGTCTCTCTCTCTCTCTCTCTCTCTCACTCATAGAAAGCAAGCCAGTTATTTTCGTTTCGTCTTTGACACCTCTCAAGTTTTATCATAATTTTCGGGTTCGATTCCCGGTCTAGACAGTCGATTATTTGAAAATCTTTAAATTCAGTTCGAATTATTTTAAAAATCAAAATGATGTCTTCTTTCCGTTACAATATTCTATCTACAATATTTAAGGTAGTTTCCCTCCAAGTGGCATCACCGTAGGACATCCTGTATATTTCAATTTCTTTATTGTTTGTTGCTTGAAGGTTCAAACATTAAAGAAAGCTCCTTGCCTTTACTGTGAATTAAAAATATATAAACTCTCCTTATTTTGCGAGAGAGATCGCCGAGGTTGCAATGTTAACCACTGGAAGGTTCAAAGAGACCTCCTGGCCTTTACTGTGCGCCTGGTAACTTGTATCCGTAAAGAGAGGGAACCATACCTCTGTCGGTTCATAGATGAGAGACCGTTTTCTTAAAAATCACTCGGGATGACCGGAGAGAGGTTAGGCGCAGGACTGAGAGAGGCCAGCACGGCCAATCCTCTCTTAGGTCGTCTCAATTTTCAACACACTCTTCCAGCCACAAATGGCGTTTGTCCACCGCAGCCTGTTAATGGGACGTCACCGTAAACGACATTATTTTACTTCGGCCCGCGGGACGACGGACGTGCAGTGGAGATGCGGCTATAGTAATTCTATCTATTGCTACTTCGGCGACGCCATGACGCCCTCAGTTATGTCAGATTTAATTTTGTCACTATTTAGGGTCAGTTAAGATCAGTCGCCGCGACTGAAAGTTGGTTTTGAGATCTTTAACATTGCCTTTTGATATCACACTTACTAAATGCGTTCAATAATTGTGTAATTGACTTGTTTCAGAACAAAATGAAGGCGATAGCAGTCCTATGTTTGGCAGCCATGTTCTATGGCGTGCTCGCCAAAAGCAAGAAAGCGGATGATATCAATAAGGTATGTTTATCTCCATTCCTCTTATCTCTAGCCGAACGACATAAAAAGAGACAACATAACCCTAACAGTGTAAGAATAACTATACAAAATAAACACATGATGCAGAAGTTAGGTAGAGAAAAACGAGAAAGCCTTAGTAGATTCAGCAGTTGCATAGGTATGATTCGTATTACATGAGACGGCCAACTCCAGCACCGCTCATTGATCAAATCAAACAACGCGCGCTTTCCCTACTATGTTAGATACTTCCGTCCCTTCTCATTAAATATAGAAACTGAGAGTAAAGTATTACACATCCAAAATCGGCGCTAGATTCTATCACTGTAAGGACACAGCACCTCTCTGAGAGAGAGAACGTGTCACACTGACAGCGAGAAAGCGAGCAACTATCAACTACTTTCTCGCTCAAGAAACATGCAATAGACGTAGATTCTGTGCGCGGCTGGCGAGAACTCGCGCTATAGGTAGGCTTCCACCTACCTCTAGTAGGCATCAATGTTCGCGCGATCTATATGACTGCCTCTGTGACGCGGTGGGAGTGTATCCGACTGCTACGCAAGAGACGACCTCTTAGGGGTTCGATCCCCACCCAGGATAAAACTTTGTGTGATGAGCACTATGATTTATTCTGTGTCTGGGTGTTATTTATCTATAACTAGCTGTCCCCCGTGGTTTATGCCTAGCCTATGTGTTAATCCAGGGTGTCAGCTAACTCCATACCAAATTTTATTAAAATCGCTCCAGCCGTTTAGACGTGAAGAAGTAACAAACATACACACTCACATACTCATAAACTTTCGCCTTTATAATATTAGTGTGATATGTATGTATTTAGAAATATTTAAGTATGTTTACCAGTTGTCTGGTTACCATAGTACAAGCTCTGCTTAGTTTAGGATCAGATAACGTTGCGTTAGTTGTCTCAAGATATTATTATTATTATCTATGCTGAAGCTCCGCTAGCAACTATACCGCAGCTTCCCCACTCTCTAATATGTCTCTGTCTACGGATATCAATCCAAGATGAGATTTTTCTCGAGGAACGGTCGATCGTCTCACATCTGCATCCTCCATTATTGCGGATGCGGATGCAGGTGTCCAGATCGATGCGGAAGCTCCGCAATTGCGAATGCGGCTGTCAATATTTGCATCGTCCCTAGTTCATATCTACGTTTCTTGAGCGAGAAAAGTATTTGTTTGGCACTCGCTGACAATGGGACACATGCCTAATGCTAGAAACACACTAGACTAAAGTGTCGTGGCGCGCCAGTACCCCCACCACCGCTCTGGCGCGATCGGCGTCACGACAGGCCACGCTACGACACGCCACTCTACTCTAGTGTGTTTCTAGCCATATATTTTGTATGGAACCGATAGTCTTCTGGCACGTTGTGACGCTCCACGACACAGTAGTATGTTTCTGGCTTAATACACGATTGTGCGATGATACCTGTCTTCAAATTTTCAATCCTAGAATATATCAGTTTTCTTATAAATTCATAACATATAAAAAAAAATTCTCCGGCTTTGAGCGATACATCTATACTAATATTATAAAGCTGAAGAGTTTGTTTGTTTGAACGCGGTAATCTCAGGAACTACTGATCCGAATTGAAAAATTCTTTCACTGTTAGATAGCCCATTTATCGAGGAACGCTATAGGCTATATAACATCACGCTACGACCAATAGGAGCGGAGCAGCAATGAGAAATGTTGCAAAAACGGGGGATATTTACGCAGATGAAGTTCCATGGTACAGCTAGTATATATAGGAAGGAGATTTGATGAAAAGAAACACACACAAACACGGATAGACTCAGACACTTTTAGGGACCTTTTAGTCCCCCCACCCTTTCTCCTCCCTGCCAGAGTGGGGGGCACACAAACCTCCCTCATTCATTTGACTGGTGCTTTCCCCTCCCGAAGTTGGGTTTATTTAATGAAGGACAAACACCCATGCAAAGGAAGACTCTGAAGTCATAGATTTGTACTTTGGGGGGGAGATTTAAGCCCCCCTCCCCCCGCCCCTGGATCCGACAGCGACTAGCGAATGAAAATTATTAAATTTAAAAAAATCGGACATAATAAAAAAGCGCCCTCGCATGAAATGTAGATAATAAAAATGTAAAAATAATTCTCTCTGTCTGCTACGTTTTCACGCTTAAATCGCTGAGCCGATTTAGATGAAATTTGGTATGGAGTTAGCTTAAGTCCCCAGAAAGGACATAGACTAGTTTTTATCGCGCGAACCGACACACGACGGCGCGTTAAAAGTAAAACAAATTACATTTATTCATTACATTTATCTAAAAGGGATTAATACCATGTCTTCTGTGCATCGCCGTACGAACAACAACATGGCACCCGGCATCATTTCAACGACTAACACCACCACTGACCTGGGAACACCACGAAGAACACACCACTACACCGTTATCAACAACAGTGAAAGAAATAAAACATTTGCGTCAAAACATTGAAATAGTACAAAAAGAACGAACAAATCACACAAGAGTATGTAATAATAATACACTTACACAAATTTATTATAAGTCACCCAACACTGCAAGTCCGGCAAAAAAAAATGTGTGGCACTCGGGGACTGCCGCGGTAAAGCTATTGCATAGCATTTTTTATCAACTTACGCAATTAAAAAAAAAAAAATTTGTCCATTACGTTTCGGAGCAGCTCGTCTCGATCCGTGCGAGCTTCGTACAGTCGTACCATATACATATACGTTATGCGAACGCTCAGCCGAGCTACATGGTAGACGGAGTGGGGGTGTTAGGTTTTATTTTCGTTACGGAATTTCTTGATTCGGTCGCCGCGCTCAAAGCCCGAGCCCGCGATAAAAGCTATGCAATAGCTTAAAACGGACCGTTGTCCTTTGAAAACAACGACCATGGCCGCACTGCTGAAACGATTGCGACTAGAAAACCATTAATCTCATTGCAGAGGCGAAAAACTAGCAAATTATGCGTTATGTCCCTATACGAGCAGTGATAGACGCGGATCCAGGGGGGGAGGAACAGGGGCAATTGCCTCTCCCAGACTCGACTGAAACCCCTTTTTTGGGAAGAATTTTGACACTAAACCGGTGTGTTTTGACAGGCAATTGCCCAGGCAAATGCATTGACAAATTATTGTTGGTGTACTGGTAATTCCCCCCTGTCATGCGAATAACGACTCACACTTGGCCAGTTGAATCAAATGTTCCCCCCTCTCCTGAACAAAGTTCTGGATCCGTGCCTGAGCCAAATTCCACTCTCCCATCCCTCCTGTATAGTCCAAGACCCCTAATGGAACTGATGTCGAAATTAAACCAATATTTATTATATTTTCAGGTGAAGATAGCGGTGTATTACGAGTCTCTGTGCCCGGATAGCAAGGCTTTCATCGTTCAGCAGTTGGCTCCAGTGTGGAGAGACTTTAGAGGTGCCGTCAAAGTTAAGATGGTGCCCTACGGCAAGGCCACTGTAAGTTTAAAGTTTATTTCTCTCTTCAAAATGTGTAAAATCTTCATCAAGCAAAGGGACGGGGCCAGAGCCGCTGCAAGGCTCCGGCTAAGAAACATATGGTGCTAAGTTGATGTACTGCCCCCCGTCGCGCGAGGGAGTTCACTGTTCGGGGCGCTGATATAATAGGGTCGTGTTGCCGTTGCGACGTGAATGTCACACTGTGGGCGTAAGGATCCCGCAAGTGTCGCGCTGGCCGCAAATTAACAATCAATTTCTCCAGCTTTTCCGTATCCATTTTTAAAAATTTTGACAATGCTGTTGACACGTCGGGCGCGACGTACTCCCGCTGTATGTTGGACTAATGAAAATAATGAAATGATTTCCCATAGAATACAACGTATAATATAGCCCTGCCGTCCCGCTTGCGCTTTGTTATGCCACGCTCCTCTTGAACTCCCGCTGCGTCATAATTGTTTATTGGGCTGTCACCAGGGGCGTAATTACTGCTGTATGAGGCCCCAATATCAATTATACAAAGTCAGTGCAAATTTGTACGTGCGACTCACGCGATTAATGATTAGTCCTTTGGGCGTTAGGGCTATTGGACATCAGGCAGAGTTGCCGGATGACTATGTGAACTTTCTCCAACTTTTTTTCAAAATCTCCCCAAAAATTAGCTTTTTGAAACCCCTCCCCACCAATGGCCAAGTGAAAGTCGCTTGTGCGACGGGTGGGGGTGCAATCAATGAATTCTACACAAAAATATGGTACTAAAAGAGCTTCAAAATTTCCCCCCGAAAGAATATACACGCCCCCTCCGACCCCTTTGTCCCCAGGGCCGAGAAAACCCAAGTTTTTTTTTTTCTAAACACGCCACCGCGCCACGAGGCAGTCAAATTTACAGAAAATCTCCACAATCTGTCAACAGTAACATCAGGCCTCCAAAAAATTTTGATACAGAGCTACTCTAAGGCAAGCTACGCTTTTACGCAGCCCCTGGCTGCCACGCTTTTAATTGTAATACATCAGGGATGTTTGTAAAACTGAGGATTGATGGTTTCCATGCTATGGCATACCATATTTAAATAATCTTCTATATATAGTCATTGCTTATAAGTTATGTATGGCTTATATATATATATATAGGTACACATAAATGTCCTCAGATCAATTAACTCTGAGTAAATATCTCGCAGCATAAATCACAAAATGACTAATGTCTTTACACGTGCGAGGTATAAACAAAGGAGAACCATAATTTAACATTTGAATTGCACATTATGTCTTCACTTATAAATAATATTATAAGTGAAGACATAATGTGTTGTATGTAGTGAAGAATTATTGTTGTAAACTTATAAAGAAGGTAGTTGATTAGCACATAGATAGCATTGATAATAATACTGAAGCGTGACCTTGGTCGTCCTAGAGCTGTTACCAGGTCCGAAGAACAGGGGGTCTAGACAAGGTCACATTCGAAAAGCGATGTCGATAATGGAAAAGAAATAAAGTTTAAAGTAAAATTTGACGTTTGCGGAGGAGACCATAGATATAACCCCCATAGATCGTAATTCCGTTGTGAGCAATCAAAAGACAACTTCCCTTACTTTTTGTGTATTCACATCAAGACAATTTCTAGCTTAAAAAAAAGGTTTAGAAAAAGCGAGAATCTGTCTTGATGTGAATCTTTTAAATTACGACATAACGAATGATATTAGTTAGTTTTTTTTAAATACTGCATTAAATGGGTTTTTAATAGATAATCAAGTTTTACAAAGACATGTTTCTATTATTTTCCATATTTTACGATTTATTTCCAATTTCACGAAACACCAGTTCAAATTTTATCGATTCACATGCGAAGTGGGGAGTTTTACTCTTGCATTTGTATTGATTTAAACTATCCAATTTTAAAAGAAAAAAAGGGATGTCCGTAAATTAGGTCAATTATCACACTGTGTATCGGCCATGACAGTTCTCTTTCCATTGTTTTTTCCTATTTTTTTATTACTCTTTTTTTTCGCAAATTAGCTTTTAAAAGAACGTCATGTGAGATGTTCACTTGACACATCCACAACAGTACCTAGGCAGGTACAAAAAGGAAGCTTCTTAACGTACCTACTACTAAATACAATTTGACACGAGAATAAACGCGTTTAATCTAGGTAAAGTAGTTACCTTAAGCTTGACGTTTCGACCGGGTTACACCGACCGTGGTCACAAGCTGACTGGGGGGCAGGGCGGGCGTCACGACTCCGTGTGTGAGGCGGACGTTTCTTCATCCACCCTCACATTTTCTTGTTTACCTACTACTTATCATGGGCGGGATAGACCCTCCCGAAATCGCAAAAAGATACACAATACACATTTGGCCGGTGTTTACATTGTATAGGTCATTTTACCAAATTATCCCCCTCCGAGAATAATTCTGGACGCACATACTTCTTCTTCTCGTTTAAGCAACGCGCACAGCTATATAACATCCCTTGCTCTAATTGCGAACCCGGGATCACGATCGGTGCAATTCGATCGAAACGTCGGGTAAATGAAAGGTAAACCTTTAAATATTTCACGCAATTAAGTACTGATAATATTCTAATATCCTTTGCTAGTTTAGGGATACGTAACTATTATTGGACATAAATAAAACTGTTGTCACGTTTTGACGGAATATAATAGGGATGTTGACTGTCAAGTCAAATCAGTCTCTTTTTATGAAATACTAGCTGACCCGCGCAACTTCGTATTTGCAACATTTATCATTGCTGCTCCGCTCCTATTCATATATAAATTATACCCAGACACAGAACAAACCATCGTGCTCATCACACAAAGTTTTATCCTGGGTGGGGATCGAATCCACGACCTCCGGCTTAGCACAGTTCCGGCTTAGTCAGGGTCACTAACCACTAGACCAACAACCAAACTAGACAACTAATTCAATGGAAACGAAGTTTCAATAAAAAATTAGGTGGTAATTTAAAGAACCAGAAACATCTACTTACTCCACTCGTTCCAAAAAATAATTAGAATAGTTCCCGTAAACTTAAGACATTAAAGTAAACGAAAATTAATGAATTTCGTTTGAAAGAAAGAGAGTTAAGGTTCATTTCCGTGCATCGCGGCCGATCGCGAGCCGCGCGCGGCTTACGACAAGCGGCTGACGCGCGCGACCGATGCGACAATAGTCAGAGTATGAGAATGTATGGTGCCGTTTCCGAGATGAGCGACTAGCGACAGACGCGCGCGGCCGACGACTGTCGTAGGCTGCGCGCGCACTCAGAATATTGTCGCATCGGTCGCGCGCGTCAGCCGCTTGTTCTAAGCCGCGCGCCGCTCGCGATCGGCCGCGATGCACGGAAATGAACCTTTAGGCTTACAGGCCAGTCTAAGTTTATTGCTAGAGCTACCTGTGGTTTGTGGCTAATTCAACACTTGGGTGCAGGATATATGAAAAGGAGATACCGCAGGGCCACATGGCCGTACTCGGGATCATTTTACAGTTTACAATTGACTAAACAGCGGCCACATGTTTACTGATCTCCTTTTTACAACCCCAACAACCCATCCCTTATTTTGAGATATAGGAAGCTACTACTCACACACATTCCTACTTCAAACTTCACCCCCCCCCCCGCCTTAGCCGTCTTTGTTTGTATGATACCCATTACAACAATGATGTCAGGTTTAAAGTTTAAGTAAAAATAATATGAACGTTTCTTTATTTCAGCATGACAAAGTCAACGGTAAATGGCAGTTCATATGCCACCACGGTCCTGATGAGTGCTACGGTAACAAGGTAAATATAATCTTTCGCTGATGTGTATAAATAATATTGCAATTGGTTTGCCGGCAGTATTGCAAATATTGTTACCACTTACCAACAGTTTCACGCATCTGACGTAGAAGGTAAACTAAGAGTCGCGGTGAGCTCTTCAATAAAATAAGACTATCACTTAACGAGTTTATTTGACTGTTACACAAGGAACACATAGCACTATATCGGTCCTATACTTGAGAGGACATTATGGGACGGCGTACTGTAAGCAACTGTCGAGCCCCGTGACTGGTTGCACGTTATCGGTTATATCCCGTGGGAATTAAACACATTTAGAAATATTAAGTAAGCATAGGTGTCGACAGGCCGCTACAAATCTAACACCAACTACCACACTAGGAAATAATCCCTATGTCGCACTACAGACAAAAAGAACCTACACTTGAAACAGGATCCAGCTACCGCTATATTTCCCGTATCAATTAAAGCCTCCCTTGCCAAGCTACAGGGGCCCCGAAAATGCACCCCCCCCCCCCCCCCGCGTGCCAGTGACTAACACTGCCAATTGGTAATTTGTGATAAGAACTAACAAGGGGTCCCAAAAAAAATTGTTAAGTACAGTCCCCGTCTAAAGGTTCATTTCCGTGCATCGCGGCCGATCGCGAGTCGCGCGCGGCTTACGACAAGCGACTGACGCGCGCGGCCGATGCGACAATAGTCAGAGTGCGCGCGCAGCCTACGGCAGTCGTCGGCCGCGCGCGTCTGTCGCAGACCTCGGAAACGGTGCCGTACATTCTTAAGGTTCATTTCCGTGCATCGCGATCGATCGCGAGCCGCTCGCGGCTTACGACAAGCGGCTGAGGTAAGTGACAGACGCGCGCGGCCGACGACTGTCGTAGGCCTGCGCGCGCACTGTGAGTATTGTCGTATCGGCCGCGCGCGTCAGTCGCTTGTCGTAAGCCGCGCGCGACTCGCGATCGGCCACGATGCACGGAAATGAACCTTTAGACGCGGGCGCGGACGCGAAACAACAATTTGGTGGATCACACAAACTGAAAGTTAGAAAGTAAGACATTGGGCAGTTTTTTTTTTAAGTCAAGATCCTGCAAACGATTTGAAACATCGGATCACTCACTTACGTCACTGATAGCTATATTTATTTGAATTTCGGTAGATGTCGTTACTAGGGGCTGGAAATCTGTTTTTTTTTTTTAATAATGTCTTGGGACAACTTCCACAACGCTATCTGATCTTAACTAAGCAGAGCTTGTACTATGGAAACCAGACAACTGATAAACATACTTTTAAATTTCTAAATACATACATATTATAGATAAATAACACCCAGACACAGAATAAACCATCGTGCTCATCACACAGTCTTATCCTGGGTGGGGATCGAACCCACGACCTCTTGCGTAACAGTCGGACACACTCCCACCGCGCCAGAGGCAGTCAAGTTGCTTTCCTAGCGGTAGATCTTTAATACTTTCATTAAAATCAGTTCAGTATTCATCTTTGTAATTATGTTATTATTGTAATAATTGTATAAGTCCCACCCGAGACGATTATTTCCTTCATACTCGCATATTTTTTTTAATACTCGCTAAAAGTTGAAAAGACAATCAAGTTTTAATCTCACAGGAGTTTTTACTGTGCAAATTAAATAATGTATGTAATCAGTTTGTCGATAATTATCCTAATAAGCTGTAATTAAACTGATTAAGTGCGCACGCGATGTTTTAGTACCTATTATTGCATTTGAGTAAAGGCAGAAACATACTATCTACTGTGTCGTGCAGTGTCGCAACGCGTCAGAAGCCTATCGGTTTCATACAAAATATATGGCTAGAAACACACTAGAGCTGAGTGGCGTGTCGCAGCGTGGTTTGTCGTGATGCGGACCGCTTGCAGGCGATCGCGCCAGAACGGTGGTGGGCGCGCCACGACACTCTATAAACACATAACACTGTGGTAACACATGAATGTATTTATTTACATTTATAGCAAAAAAAACACATACTGCAATTACATTTGAAACCGACCAATCAGAATCGTACAGGTCATTAGCAACTCATCTATAAACGGCTACCTGCGCACGTGGCGCAGGTAGCCGTTTATCGATAACTCGGGTTCGGTTCGCCGCGCTGCACATTCATGACCCGTCATTTATGACCCGACGACTCAGATGATAACGTGCGTACTATAGTTTTAGTGTGTTTCTAGCATAAGACTAAGGCAGGTTCTGCAACGTGGACGGTATCATACACGAAGACACAGATTTTAGCGAAGAGCTGAGATCTTTCTCTCGATTTTACCTTTTTTTTTCTTAATTACAGCTGCAATCATGTATTCTGAAGGATCGCCATCTTGTAGACACTGAGAAGATGGACATGGTCATCTGCCTCATGAACCAGACTAGTCCTGACAAGTCTTTGGACACGGTGAGTTTCACCACTACTATCGTGGTTGATGTGAGGAATGAAGTGCATTTGTATGAACAGATATAATATCTAACGCAACATCACCGTAAGGCTTCATACGCATTATGCGGTTACCCGCCCTTAATGCGGTAAGCCGTGCGGCTGACAAGCAAGTAAAAATATATTATTATATGTACATTTACTGCCAATGTACTATTTTGATACCTAAACGCCTATAGGATTAAATGAACAAATTTGAAATCAAATACATAATTCGTATTTAAAAGTAGGCACACTTGTTGCAACCCCAAAATAATTTAAAGTGATGAATGCAATAAATAAAACAATTATTGATTAACAATAAATTATATTAAAAGAAAAGAGGTACATAATATTTTTTTATTATATCGTCCATTCTGACGCACACCGCAAACCACTCGTCGCTCGGAGAGCAACAGCCCGAATGGCGGCCAACCAGGACGGTTGCTTGCGAGTTCATCGAAATCCAGAGTCGGCCAGCAATTCGGAACACAGAGTTGCCAGAATATTCTGATAAATTTAATAAAAATATTGGGTTCATATGACCGCAAATCGCAATGGTTCTTTAACCGTATGTTGTGTTTGCAAATGGCGGTTACAGTTGGCCACATTCGCAACCGCATAATACGTATGATGACTAATCAAGTTGGTAGGTAGATCTCCCTAAGATTCATCTGCTCGTCACTTTTTTTTATTGACCCTTAAGTGCATAAAATAAAGGACAATCACACCACGTTTACCAAATATGAGGTTACCAGTTAAATAAATAAGCCTTATGGGTAAATACTCATAACATTTACCCAACACAAGGTATCCAAATAAGAGACAATATAATGGTGAATACTCACCCTACAATTCCACGAGGTGAGTATTCACCGTGTATATTTTATTCTTTGCTATTTTTTTTTCCCCAGTGCCTCACCCAAATAGACAAGATGTCTGAATCAGCGAAGTTGAAGCGTTGCGCGTCAGGAGAGGCCGGAGACAACCTGCTAGCGGCGTACGGAGACAAGTCTGATGCTGTGTCGCGACCGCTCTCCTTCGTACCCACCGTCATTATTAACGAGGTGAGTTCTCAGGGTGTGTTTATGTTAGTTGCAAATATCTGAATCTGTTCAGCCCCCCAGACAAGAGCACTGCTTTAAATACGTGAATTGACTACTTAAAAAGTAAATATTGAGAATATATTATAAGAAAGAGAGGAAAATCTCGTGCAGGTATTAACAGCATTGTTCACAAAGTAGCGTTCTCTTTCTAGAGAGTGGTCAATTTTGTGAGCTTATGACACAGTCCTGTTCTCTACGTCAATGCTTGTTACACAGGTATAGACTTCCATAGACTTCCATTTCATTTTAACATGTACCGTCCGTAAATCTAATGGAAGTTTTATGTTGTCGATAGCCTGTCCAGCGTACTAGTAATATAGAAGTCAGTGTTTGAAGATGGTTCATTGAACCGATTTAGATGGAATTATGTTTGGAGATAGTTTGAATCACGGGAAAGTTTTTGAAAGTAGCTTTCTTATGCGGGCGGACCCGCGGGCGAAAGTTAGTTTCAAAATCTTTTAATACTAAGCGGCGGTAGCCTAATGGCTAAGGCATCGGTCTCGCAATCGTGAGGTTGCGGGTTCGAATCCTACCTATTATACTACCGACGTGAACCCACTCCTAATACAAGCCTTTGAGCTTAGCTGGAGGGGTTAACAAGATTGCTAGTAATGTAGGACTCAATCCCACATTGCTAGTTATCTTTAAAAAAAAAATATACTATTTATAAGGTTTGTGTTATTGACAAGGGGCCGTTCATAAAATACGTCACGGTACAATCAACTTTTTTGACAATTTAAAGTGTTTTATAACACATTTGCTCGTAAAAGGTCTCTTATTTCACCAAATTCAATATCGTAATGTATCTCATTACGTACTTGTGCGTTATTGTAATGTAAAACGCACGAGTTTCTTTTTAATAAGGTAAAACGAACGGTTTATTAAGATGCTCCGTCTAAAACGAACTGTACTTTTTTAAATCTTAGCAAAGAGTTTTTATGTTAGAAAAGTGGTCAACATTTTATGAATGAAATTAACTTTGGGAGATAAAATATAATAAATAAACATTTAACATCTTAAATTTAATTAATTTCGACCATAAATTACAACCATTTATCTGTAACAAAACAAAAATATTCATTTTATGAACGGCCCCCAAGGTCAATTGTGTTTATTTTTCTTATTATTTGTTTTTTTTTATTCTTACAGAGTTACGACCAGGCAACACAAGACGAAGCATTCAAAAACCTAAAAGGTGTCGTCTGCCGCGTAGCAGTTAATAAACCATCAATTTGCTAAAAGCAATATTTTTAAATTAAAATTAACGCAACAAATGCACCTACAACATTCAAAAGAAATATTAAGATGCACCCACATCGAATGTGTTTTACTAAATACTAGCTTAAACCTTAGAAAAAAAGGAAGAAATTAAAATTTGCTGTTATTTTATGTTATTATGACCTTAAAAGTTCTAGAAAGATATCATGTTACAAAATGTTATTTTACATTTATTAAAAAATACCAATAATTAATTAATTATAAATAAGTTATATTCCATTAATCTAACTAGGATCCAGAGATGAAAGATCAAAAAAGTTTTTTTGACAATTTTTTGAGGTCAAACTGGTCAGAATTAAAAAATATCTTTCACTAAATTATTCTATAATTAGGTTCATCCGTTTATAAGAAATTTATTGACGCAACAACTCAAAGTACAATTGCACATAAATCAAAAGCGTACATTTTGGAGTGTATGTACTAAGTTAGCTTGTAAGAAATTATTTTGTATTTCTTTTGTAATAAATAAGTACTTATTTTATGTGATTTATTTTTTACGTACTCAGTATTCAATAGACAAGTAATTCACATTTTGATGAATTCCCATTAGCCTAATTCCCATTTAGGTAAATTCCCATGCTAAAAATTTTTATTTGGGTTACATTCTCATTGGTTAAATGAATCCACTTTTGCAGTTATTTATCAATGGGGTAGATGGAAAAGACGTAGGAATTTGGATTTATACCTATTTGGATAAATTCCCAATGGAGGAATTTGGAAAGATCCCATTTTTTTAATAATAGAAAGTGACAAATGGTAAAAAAACAAAACATAAATTGCGCGTGTTTTTATTTACATAAAATAGATCTTAAAAGTAATCAGTTACATTATATTATAAATCTATTTAATTATTTACACTAAGTATTAAATTACTTTCAACAATATTTAATATTTACAATTATAGCTAAACACAGCTTAGATTTAAAAATGCTATTAGTATGTCTGATCAAACAATATGACAAACAAGTTACTTAGAAACCCCCCCATTGCAAAAAGGTAGGTAGTACACATAGGTACATAGTACACATATTTGGCCCATGTTTCGTCAGTTGTACCAACTAAAACCCCCCGAAAATTGCGAAAGCCCTTCCCTAAAAATGATGTTGGGTACCTTAATCCTTATATACGTAGGTATAAGGATTCTACCCTATATGTTATATTTACGTTTTATGAATGATGGGCCTAATGTTTGATCTTAAAAATTTTACATTAGTCAGATTATTCATTTCACTGTCCCCGATATACATTACAAATTACCAATATACAAATAATACTATAATTACAAAGTTACATAGTAACTTTTAAGGTACAAAATCTTACATTGTAAAAATACAATAAGAAAAAACATTATTTCGCTAATATATTCACAATGGCTTTAGCCAATATACAGGAATGAATATCCCCCCCCCCCACCTCCTCAATCTGGCGCGGATCCTGATGTTTGACTCAACCGGCCAAGTGTGAACCGCGCATGACGCAGGGGATTTGATTTAACATTGGTACTATGAATGGCATATGGACATAGATACACAAGCCGGTAAAACCGAACAGTAGCATGCTAGTTGCATGCCAGTTAGTGTATACATGTGACAATTAGGTAGCATGTGCAAGGAGCTAATATCTCATTATGACAGAATCATGACAATCCTGGGACAACATACCGGGAGCTTGCAAACGCGCTACACCATGTATATGTTACGGTCAACGCGATTAATTGACGATTATGCATAATAGCCATGCTTAAGCTGTTTTTTAGAGGGACTAACCATAAACAATTTGTATTATCCATACTACCACGTGGTTTGGACTTTGTAATAAGTTTATCACTTTATCCAGCCATTATTCATTTTAATTATGCTTTTGGGTTAGCCAAAAAAGTCAGAGTGGGCTAACTCGGTACTGTATTTCATTTTGAACCTGGTTCTGACCGAAATATACGAATTCTATTACTTTATCAAAGACTTGCTAGATATCATACATAATAGCTGGATAATGTGGTTAGGAAAAGTTCACTTCAGCTAAACGGGTAGCTATTATGCATAATATCTGTCGATTATACATAATATATCCAGAATAATCACTTCGAGCAACAGTTAACAAAATGACCTTTGTCTGTTACAGATAATTTTGTTCGGAATGCGTGCCGAAATTCCTTGTCCATGAACAATGTCTATGTTATGTTTACATTTTATTATCTATCAGTGGTGTGCATACCCATTAAAAAAATTATGGGATTAAACCCCCAAATTCGCCTTCTTACCTTGAAATCCTAGGTAGTGCTTAGAAAAAAAAGAAATAATTAATATCCTCATGTGTAGTCTACTTCTTATGAAATCAATTGGGTAGATGACATGAAATAGCATTTGTTGAAATGTTCCAAAAAACAATATTGATTTTTTTATACATTTAATCAAACATATGATTTGTCTAAATGAAATAATGACGTCAGCCGGCCCGTCCTGCGGGCGAATGGAGCGGCCGTTCCAGGCGCCATAGGTCAGGGGGCTCCGATAGCGTCCTCTGGCTAAGGAATCTGGGAAAGATTTTACTCCTCCCTCACATTTGACCAATATTGGGGCACTAGAATTTGATCTCGCTTCAATCCTCGGGCCCTGACTATTTGTGTTTTATGTAAATGAAGTACTAGTCCCACCAACAAGATTTTCTTGCTAAAGAAACGTACAATAGATGTAGGTCCTGCGTATACAAAACATATACATACAATTTCAGGGTTGGAAAACAAGTTTTTTTAAATCGAACAGTTTTTAACAATCAAATTGTTTTAAATAAGTGTTTTTTTTTTTTTTTTTTTTTTTTTTTTTTTTTAGTTTAAGCCATTAATCTTAAATCAATTAGTAGCAGGACTTTACCGAGGGACGGGGAAGTACCTATGAAACTGCACATAGAATTTATCATGTTGAATTCTATTCTTTAAATACGAGAGCTTTTCATTTTAATGTTTCATTTAATTATTAATTCTGTGACTGGTAATCATAAAAGTATCAACTACAGTATGCAAAAAGCAAGCAAGCAAAAAGTATTTATGATGCATATTTTAAAATATGTCCTATCTTATCATACTTATAATGCATCAAATATATGTATCAAATATTTTTTGTCGACTAATGGCTGATAATTATGGAATGAATGGATAAATACTTTGATCATTGTTTGAATAAATTATTATTGTCAAAAAATAATGTTTTATTTACAATGCAATTTTTTTTTTCTTTTAATTCCTAATTCAAAAGATAGAAAAACAAAAATAATAGACTCTTCTTGTTATACTTATTTCAAACAATTTAGTCCTAAATATATTTGTTTTGTTTTTTTTTTAAGACGACTCCCGCAGTACAAGCACAAGGGTACAAGCCCTGTCGCGGGGGACTTTACAATCATACAAGTCACGAACACAAAGTACAACCAGACTCGGAACAACAATTTCTGGACCACACAAAGTGGTGTCAAATTGAAAGTAGTTTTAAAGCTTGCTTTCTGTCTTACTTAATGTTTTATACACATTATTTAAAACTTGTTTAATCTGTGTTTTTAAACACATGAAATTTTAAATACTGTTTAAAACACGGGTTTTAAAACAACTTGTTTTAATCATGCCAACCCTGCATGATATTATTAGTTGATCGCTGATCGTTCACACTGCCGGCGAGATCTCATCCTATACTGCATCTCTTTTGTTTACACGGGATTTATTGTACTATAAGTTTTAAAAACAATGACTTATTAAGAAAAAAAAGTTTATCGTAAAAAAGCGTCAAAGCATAATAAATCAATACGTTACAAGCACCCCACACTTCTTTTTATTTTTCATTTTTTAGTCGGAAATTTTAACCCCCTGGTATTTGGTTATTAAAAACGCTAAAACATGTTTTCTTTATTTTAAACCAACGAGCCAAATACGAAATTTCATACATCTAACTTCACACTGGCGGAGTTTCATATAAACTTACTACCACTGTTTTACCCCCTTAGGGTGTAAATTTTCAAAAATCCCTTATTACCGGATTGTAGTGTCATCGGTCCTTGATAAATTGACCTTGACTTTGTGCGAGGTCAAATATTTATGTAGGGGATCTTGTTTCAATCTTTTTTGTGCAGGCGGGTCTGTTTATTTTTATAATTTATTTTTTTATTTAATACTTTTTAGTAGTTGTAGGATGTAATCGATGTAACAACTAACTTTTGTCACAGGTATTGTCAAGTATTGAAATTAGAAAAAAAATTGGTTGCTTACTAACTTTTTTAGTATTATAGTCATAATCATGTTATACCTTTTTAAATTGCTTAAGATGAGCCCTTTAATTTGATACCCATATTGCAATATTCAAAATAACTTTTTTTTCACACCTCTTTATTTTGACATCTCACAGCCGCCATATTTGTTTTTTTCAAACGTCACATATATAAGAACACTTGGCCGATCAAGACGAATCTAACGACGTCTTAATTGATAAATTCGTTCGTGGATTGTGAGATATAAGGTAATAAAGAATATTACACACATACATACATACAAGATACGCGCGAAAAACATAACCCTTCCTTACGTCGGGTAAAAAGATACTGATTTAACTTGACAGTCATCTACCCTATTGCCCAAAAGACTTCACAAAATCCTGGCCTACAATGAGATACAAAATTAATAAAAAAACTTACTCAACATCCTTCCATTCGTGATAGCTTCCATCTGAATGGTCATCCCTATCATCATGTACAGTCCTCCAATGCCTTTTCAATTCTTGCTTACTAGGATTCTTATACGAGCACAAATCACAGGAATACATACTATTATCATCCTTAACACAAGACCGTACATGTTTTAACACCTCACTCTCCGTATCAGATTTAAAACCACACTTTTTACACTTAAAACCTTTTTTCACAACTTTAACCAACTTTTTTTCTTTTTCATGGGAACTCAAATGATATATCAAAGCCATATTATGTCTTGCACGATATTCACACAAATGACATTTGTATCGTTTCTCCTCCTTATGCTTTCTTTTGTGTCTTGTTAACTGTGTCTTGCTTGATGTTGTATAATTGCAGATTGAACAAACTTGTAGAACTTTATTATGTTCAGCTACATGTAGATTGTATTTCTCGCTATCTGATGTATTGTAATGACACGCCATACAATAGAAATCATACCCTCTTCCCCACATTAACGTGTCAATTTTCCCAGCTTTTCCATCGTGTTTTTTCTTACTTTTCTTCGCTTTATTCTGCTTGACAAGCTTGACTAGAGGCATGTCATCCTCATCTGTTTCATCTGATACTTCAACGGTGTCAATTTTTGGTTCTTGTAATATTACATCAGATTCATCGCTTGATGTTAGTAGGCTGATTGGGTCTTCTCTCCTGTTAACAATGTAATTTTATATATCACGAGCTGTCCCGCGCAATTTCGTCTGCGTAATTTTTTTCCGTTTTTGCAACATTTCTCATAGCTGCTCCGCTCCTATTGGTCCTAGCGTGATGTTACATAGCCTATAGAATTCCTCGATAAATGGGCTATCCAACAGTAAAAGAATTTTTCAATTCGGATCAGTAGTTCCTGAGATTACCGAGTTCTAACTGCGCCAAACAAGCAAACTCTTCAGCTTTATAATATAAGTATAGATTAAAGAAATCTATTCTAATATTTTAAGTTTGTTTCAAAGTGTTAATATCAATCCTAATATCGATCCCTAATAAGAATTGCTGATCTTTTTAGGGATCACTTTATGGTTAAACCTTTATTAGGTTGCTCCCAAAGCATGCCCAATGCTGAGACTGTCGTGGAACCTGGGATTAAAATAACTTGTAAAGATATTGCGAAAGTAATTCACTGTATGACAAAGGGAAAATCTCCGGGACACGACGGTCTCAGCATTGAACATCTGAAGTATGCGGGTCCCCATATGGCTAGAGTTTTGTCAATGTTTTATAGCCTATGTATGACTCATAGTTATATGCCTAACGAGATGCTACAAACGGTGGTGGTACCTGTGGTAAAAAACAAAACTGGCGATCTTGCTGATCAAAATAACTACAGACCTATTTCCCTAGCCACAGTTATCTCTAAGGTTTTTGATAGCGTACTTAACACCCAACTTAACACCTTTTTTAGACCACACGACAACCAGTTTGGTTTCAGACCGGGCCTGTCCACTGAGACTGCAATACTGGGTCTTAAGCACGCTGTCACCTACTACACTGACCGTAGGACCCCTATTTACGGGTGTTTCTTAGACCTGTCCCGTGCATTTGATCTGGTTTCTTATGACAGGTTATGGCAAAAATTAGAAAAGGCTGAAGTGCCAATAGTAGTAATAAATATTTTTAAATATTGGTATGGAAACCAGATCAATTACGTTCGATGGATGGGTGAACTATCTTGTCCTTATGGGTTGGAGTGCGGGGTGAGACAGGGGGGGCTAAGTTCTCCAACGCTTTTCAACTTATATGTAAACGAGCTGATCGAGGAGCTTAGCACCACCAGGGTCGGTTGTCATGTGGACAGAGTGTGTGTAAATAACATAAGCTACGCGGACGACATGGTGCTGCTGAGCCCTTCGATCAGCGGTCTGAGAAAGCTCTTGCATATTTGTGCGACATATGCTGAAAGGCATGGACTGACATACAATGTCAAAAAAAGTGTAATCATGGTATTTGGGGTAGGGGATAAATGTACTAATTATATACCACCTGTTGCGCTTAATGGAAATACTCTGCAACGAGTATTTACATTTAAATACCTAGGCCATGTACTTACCTCAGACCTCAAAGATGATCATGATATTGAGAGGGAAAGGAGGGCGCTGTCTGTGAGGGCTAATATGATTGCCCGCAGGTTTGCGCGGTGCTCCAGAGATGTTAAAATAACGCTATTCCGTGCATATTGCACCTCTTTTTATACATGCAGCCTGTGGTCGTCATACACGCAGGCATCGTACAGCGCCCTCCGCGTACAATATAATAATGCGTTTAGGGTGTTATTGAGGCTGCCGCGCTTCTGTAGCGCGTCAGGGATGTTTGCGGAAGCGCACGTGGATTGTTTTTATGCAACAATGAGGAAAAGGTGCGCATCCCTGGTGCGTAGAGTGAGGTGCGGTACCAATAGCATCCTAAACATGATAGCTAGCAGACTAGACTGTCGGTATGTTAACCGTTGCAGTTCTCTCTCGCATGGAGTAGTGTGGCGATAGACTGTGTACCTACTGATGTTATTTCAATAGGTACTTAGTTAAATTAAATTATTAAATTATTATTGTTTTACTAACATAGTAAATAAGTATAAATTGTTACTAACCAAAATGAGTCACTGATACTTAAATAAATTAATTATTATTATTATTATTATCAGAAACTACTGGTTCAATTTTTTTGAAGTGAAACTACTTTAGCAGAGTTGTGCACTTTTTTGGGATGGGTAAAAAATGTTAAACTCGCGTCAGGACGCTTGACCTGATCGAAAATTTGTAAGACGGAGGGTGAGCAACGAAAAACTGCTACAATATCATTAGAATACGGGGGTAAATTTAGCCACCATCTACAATGTTATAGCTCAGGTGGGGATCGGATGGTCCAGAAACAGACCTCAGTTCGAGTCAGAGTAACGATTTTTTTTCCCTTTTAATTTTTGATTTGTTTTTTATTATTTTATATTTTTTTATTATTATGTCAGTAAGATCGAAATACATTATTCAAATTTCATCAGTATGTAATATAACGTTCAAGTTTTCACTTCTGCCGGCACCCCCGGAGTGCACTAAAGTACATTTTTTTTATGAATCTGATCTTGATCGCAAACGTAGCTAACATTATGAGAATGTGCATACAACAAAAGTAAAATTTAAATAAAAGCAAAAATCATAGTTTTATTAAAAAGATATATATCTAAGGCTAGTCTGCAACTTTAGTTTAGGTCTGGACTCCTCAGGCCCTCACTGGGCTCTGAAGTATCAAAGTCCAAGCTGTTACGGAGGCCTTTCACGTTTAAAAAAAAAAGTTAATGTTATTGTCAAGGCCATTCTCTTTAATGTAATTAAAAACTCTTTTAGTGTTCGATAGCACATTTATTGAGGAAGACCCATAATTATGTTATAAATCTGCAAGTAACTCTGTTTGTCATGTTATCACGCTTAAACCGCTAAACCAATTTAGATGAAATTTGGTATGTAAATAGTTTGAGTCCTGGGAAAGGATATAGGGTAGTTTTTATTAAAAAAAACCCACGCAACATCACGCTTCTACCAATAGTAGCAGAGTATCAATGAAAAATGTTTCAAAAACGGGGATAATTAACGCAGATCAAATTGCACGGATCAACTAGTTATAAAAACTAATAGTGAGACTAAGACTTACTTTTCAGTGGACTTATCCGGCCCGCTCAAGTCCACTTCGGTCAAGGGCTCTTCTTCTAAGTCTGGCTCGGGCAACATTAGTGTCGTCGGGTCAATATCACATTGGACACTCTCTAACACCATCAGACAATCTTCTGTGCCTTCATTTGTTGTGTTGGTGTCTGGTAAAGGGAAATAATCGTATTACATAACTCACATATGACTCATGAAAACACTATTTGTGTTTAAAATCCGAACAGGTAAATAAAAAAAGAATATAAACATTTTTGACTGACAATTAATATAAATCTGTGTGACTGCGTTGTATTGATTTTTAATTATTGGTATTTGAATTATGTTATTTTAGAAAAATGCTATATACCTTTATTTTAAATGATTTTGATATTTAATTTTGTACGCTATTTATATGGCAAAACATGTTGAAACTTGTCATAAATTTAACACCACTGTAACTGTACTACTACACATGTTTAAACAAATAAATGATTATTATTATTATTATTATTATTATAATAAGTAAAACCTTGATAATAGTATGACTCATATGCGACTCATGTGCAAAAAATGATTACCAGCTTGAGCCATATATGACTCATGGTCAAAATTCCATTATTGGAAGAAGCCATATATGACTCATGGTCAAAATTCCATTATTGGAAGAAACCATATATGACTCATGGGTAAAATATCTTAAACAGTATGATTCTTATCGGGACTTGCGTGAAGAACTCCGCTAATAGTATGCGTCATATGTGATAGAACTAACAAACCCCCAAACCTGACTGCCTCTGTGGCGCGGTGGGAGTGTGTCCGACTGCTACGCAAGAGGTCGTGGGTTCGATCCCCACCCAGGATAAAACTTTGTGTGATGAGCACGATGGTTTATTCAGTGTCTGGGTGTTATTTATCTATATTATGTATGTATTTAGAAATATATAAGTATGTTTATCAGTTGTCTGGTTTCCATAGTACAAGCTCTGCTTAGTTTGGGATCAGATAGCTTTGTGTGAGTTGTCCTAAGATATTATTATTATAAACCTCTGGGTTAGCCGTCAGGGTCACTAACCACTCGACCAAAAAGCCAGTATGTGCCCTAGATGGCCTCCTTGGTAAGATAGTGTCACAAATTCTGGCTTTAACAACATTAACAGCCTTTATAGTTCTAACAGCATGTTGTATCTGTTGGTAGTACGATATACGAACATACAGCTGATACCAAGCTTTTGAAGTGTCTGGAATATGACCGACGGCTCCATACCCACTTTGTGCAAGGCGATCACCGCAATCATATTTTCTTTAACACCCCAATCCATATTGTAATTTGATAATGAACACGAAAAAATATGTGAAATGGCGCGAAATCGAAAGAACTTTTAAAAATAATATAGTTACAAATTCAAAGTAATTAAAAAGTCGAAAAAAATAAAAGTTTTTATGTAACAGTATTTATGGTCGGACTAGTTACGTATGTATTTAGAAATATATAAGTATGTTTATCAGTTGTCTGGTTGCCATAGTACAAGCTCGGCTTAGTTTGAGATCAGATGACATTGTGTAAATATTAAATATTAAATACCTTTATCAACATTTATTTCAATAAAGACGGGAGGCGCGTCTCCTTCACCGTCTAAAACTATAGCGTCATCTTTATCGCACATAGGAGGGATCTCTATTTCTATCTCTTGCCGCATTAGAGCGTTCGGCTTGCTGTTCTTAATTTGGTAGTTAGTTATCATATCTTCAAAGTCTGGAGGCTGTTTTGGGTCTGGCAGTACAGGAGCTCTGAAATTAAAAATTAAATTACATTATAGGTTATATTAGGACGCTCTATGGTTGTATAAGGACGGCTTCGAAGTTACACACTGCTGCGATAATAACGACGCAATAGCGTATTAAGCAATAGTAGGATACTTGCGTTCCACCGTCCTGTAATATACCGATATCTTGTGACAACTCACACAACGTCATCTGATCCCAAACTATGCAGAGCTTGTACTATGGCAACCAGACAACTGATAAACATACTTGTATATTTTTTAATACATACATATTATAGATAAATAACACCCAGACAAAGAATAAACCATCGTGCTCATCACACAAAGTTTTATCCTGGGTGGGGATCGAACCCACGACCTCTTAGCTTAACAGCCAGTGTCATTAACCACTAGACCAACAGGCCAATCAAACTATAGAAACCAGACAACTGATAAACATACTTACATTATTATTAAATACATACTAAATTAGGGACAAGATAATAGGTCACTTTTGACAGATGTCAGTTTTATATTCATAGTGAGGTGACCTGCTTAAAAACATCGATTAAATGAATGAATCGAATGAATCGATACAGACTTGAAACATATGTGAATTTTAAAAATGATCATGCGAATCCCTGTCCCATTATTATTTTTTCTTTCATAAATTAAAGGAGCAAAATAAGACAAGTACCTACGTAATTTAACAAAAAAATTGCTTTTATTCACTTGAACTATCGGAACTGCTATCTTCATCACTGCTGTCAGCACTCAGAGATATTATTAATTCATTTTCAATAATATTGTCTATTCTCACATCTCGTTCAAAATCTTGTAAAATTATTTTCTTTGTCTTCTCCACGACTTTTCGCCAGTCTTCTGTAGTGACTTCTGCACATGCAGTTTGTAGCAGAGTCATCATTTTAGCAGTACTGAAGGGTGGTTCAGTATTGTTCCGCGCTGCATGACCCTTTATTTGTGCCCAAATAAGCTCGATGGCGTTATACTGGCAATGGTAGGGAGGCAATCGAATAACTTCGTGTCCATGCTCTAGGGCTAGTTCATCGATTACATAGCGGAGCTTGGACGGCTTAGTTGCTTTTACCAGATTTAACAACTCAACTTTTAATAAAGTTGGACTTGCCTCCACACCATTTCTTACCAGCCACGAGACAATTTCTTGCTTTTTATTTGCTTGAGTTGGTGGTTTATCAACTTGTACAGAATGATACGGAGCATTGTCCATTATAATTTTCGATGGGTTTTCTAAGCTGACTAGCAGCTTCTCAAACCACTCTTTAAAAACATCAAAGTTCATTTCCTCATGGTAATCTGTTGTAGTTTTAGAGGCGAATGCGAGGAGGCAGTCTGGAATAAAACCTTGAGAAGCTGATCCCGCGTGACATATAATAAGTCGGGCTCCTTTTCCCGATGGAACTTTTGAGGTGGAGGCCGCTGTATCATCGGTCCATGTCCGCGCAACCGTATGGTTCGCATTCAACCATGTTTCGTCAATAAACACGACATTGTCCCAATCCGTAATTTTATTTACCTGACGTAAGAATGTTATTCTCTTCAAAATAATATCGTAGCGTTCTAGCAGGATTTTCCGCTTGTCGGATTTTTTAAATCTAAAGCCAATCGATTTCAAAACCTTTGATAGAGACGATTTGCCTCCAAAAAATAAGCCTGCGCCTTTTAACGAACTCAATAGCTTTTCCCGTGTAGGATATTCTTTTCTCGAGTAATATCCATAAATGTGGTTGCGAATTGCAGCAGCATCAAAATTATCAACGTCAACAATTTTCTTGTCCCTCTTTCGTTTTTTCGGTGTACGTAAAGTATTATCTTCTGAGCCTGATGGTCCGTATTTCTCTTTCAGAATTTGAGTTACTGTCTTCTTCCCTATTCCCAATGCTTCGGCAACGCGTTCTCTCGGTGGTTTCAATGGTAAAAGAGGCCCATCGTTAACTGATTCACGTCCAAAATAATTGTACAATTTCAGCACTAGTTCGCGAGATTGACTGTTTAGAGTTTTCCCTCGTTTCGACATAGTAAGACTGTAATGTTTTTCTTGTTTAATAATCGTTAAGCAATCGGAGTCCAATTTATAGCCAGGTAAACGTAGTCAGTAAGATCAGTTCAATGAAAAAGCCGGATCAGAAGAAAATAACAGAGAGCACACCAAAAACGCACAGTCACTTCGCACAACAACAAAAGACTGCGTCATCATCATGTTATGGCGACATGACATGCGTCATCGACAGGCACTGGTGTTGCCAGCAACATCCACCTAAATTGCACCCAACATCAATGACCTTTCTATTTAGTTATTTTTTTGTATTTTCATAGTTAGTTAAAAGAATAATAAATATGTATAATTAGGTTTTATTATAATCACAACGTGGTTATAAATTTATGGTGATTTTTCTTCACAAGTAATCATTGCATTCGATTCAACTTACAATCCTATCAGCTTTCGATTTTTAGAGTAACATCCCTAGTGTTTAAAAAGAAAAAGGGTTGACTGACGCAACATTGTAACGACGTTCAGTTCTTTAGATCAGAAATTGTTTATTATGTTTAGAATGGTTTATTAGTGAAAGCAAATCGTAAAATTACTCGTATCGGTCATTATTACAATAAATATGTAAACGTAATTGAAAAAAGTTAAGCAATTGTGCAGTTCTTATTTTATGCCCGCCGTTACAAGGTTACGTTGTTGAATTTTGATGAAATGTCAAAAGTGACCTATTATCTTGTCCCTACTTTATATGTACATATCTATACCAATATTATGAAGCTGAAGAGTACGTTTGTTTGTTTGTTTGAACGTGATGATCTCAGGAACTACTGATCGGAATTGAAAAAATCTTTTACTGTTGGATTGGTCCATTTATCGAGGAAGTCTAGAGGCTATATAACATTACGCTATGATCAATAGGAGTGGAGCAGCAAAGAAATATGTTGCAAAAAACAAGTTCAGCTAGTTTTATCATATGGTAGGCGTGGACTTACCCACAATAATTTTTCGGGAAGAAGGGAGGGGGATGGGGGTTTACAATGGACTAAACACAGGATTAAACCCCCACCCCCGGGTAAGACCATGTTATGTATTATAATTTTTAATCAAAATGAAACTTAATACCGGCAAAACCACGGCAAATAATAATAATATCTTGGGACAACTCACACAACGCCATCTGATCCCAAACTAAGCTGAGCTTGTACTATGTAAACCAGACAACTGATAAACATATTTATATATTTTATAGATAAATAATGTAATAATAATAAATAAATATAATAATAAATATACACTAATAATAATTTAGAGAAGAACTAAAGAGTTTGTTTGGTTGAACGAGATAATCTCAGAAACTACTGGTTCGATTTGTAATATTTTTTGTGTTGGATAGCCCATTCATTGAGGAAGGCTATAGGCTATATAACATCACGCTACAACCAATAGAAACGGAGCAAATAGACGCAGACGAAGTTGCGCGGGTTATTTAGAAACAAATAAAGACTTACGTATCTCCACTACTTGTTATAGATGTCCTAGCGTTATTAACATCACATATTTTAGGCGACTTGTGTCTAATAGATTCATCTATGATACTACACGCAGGAATATCAATATCACTTCGTTCCATATTGTCTATGCCATCAGATACACCTATATTGTCTGTGGTAGAGTCTGGTTGAGGTGGTTCGCCATTTTCCGGTTTATTTTCCTCTGGCAACACTGAATTTTCTGTCAATTTTTCTTTTGTTTCTAAATTTGATATAACTGAAGTCTTCTGTAAAAGAAAATAGATGTTTTTATAATAGCGTAATAAATAAAATCCTTTCTCAGGATCTTTTTACTAAATTTCATAAAATTCCGTTCAGCCAACTTGTTAAAAAATATTACTATTTAATTATCGATGTTATTGTTCAAAAGCGAAAATAAGGGGTCGTCCATAAATCACGCGATGTTTTTTTTTGACTCCCCCTTGGCTTGTTGAGGTTTTAGACCATCTCCCAAAGAGATCACGTGTATTTTTTGGTACCAAAAATAATGACGGAAAGATGCAATGCAATTGATTAAACTCCGGTTTAGTCTAAAGAATAACGATCCGTAAAAATACACGCGATTTCTCACTATACTTCCCTTCTGGTAATCTTTCGTATTTTTTCCAAACCCCCCCCCCCCCTTTTAAGCCTCACGTGATTAATGAACGACCGCTTAGGACAAAAAAACTGTAATCAACTTTCTAAATCAACGCTTTCCTTGCGTGATTATCGATTACTATAATACGTTATTTAAGAAACACTATCTCAATATATTTTTTTAAAAATCGGCCAGCCGTTTATTCGTGAAAACGACTAGCCCACGCCGAATCGATGTGGCACTTGTTTGTGACGCTTCGATGGTGTTTTTCTGCCTCCTCCCGCTGTAACAAATCTAAGACATCATGCAAGCCGTAGCAGCCGAGTATGCTTTGGTCACAAAAGACCGTAAGTCACTATAGGCCGACCGCTTAACTCGTATATCCCCCGCGCACCCCGCTCACCCACCCGTTAACATCACCCCGCGCTCCCTTCTCACCGCGCAGGCGATATACGAGTTAAGCGGTCGGCCTATAGCCAGCCAAGACGCCAGTCCTTCTGACGGGAAATGATGGAGACGAGAGACTGTAACAGCTTTCTGGTCTGTCCGCTTTCGGCAAATGGCATGAACGCAAAGTCAATTTAACTTGCACGGAAGAGAAATTCACTCAGCATTGGGAGGCTCTTCTATAATAATAATATCTTGGGACAACTCACACAACGCTTTCTGATCCCAAACTAAGCAGAGCTTGTACTATGGAAACCAGACAACTGATAAACATACTTATATATTTCTAAATACATACATATTGTAGATAAATAACACCCAGACACAGAATAAACCATCGTGCTCATCATACAAAGTTTTATCCTGGGTGGGGATCGAACCCACGACCTCTTGCGTAGCAGTCGGATACACTCCCACCGCGCCACATAGGCAGTCATGTTGGTTCTGCCCCATCAAAATAAGATTCCATAGGTTTGTGATCAATTGGCGCGACACGACATTTTCAAAATTGACAAACACCAAAAAATGAATCTACTTACACTATGCAGATGTAAAGAAGGCACAACTTTACTTTTCAACCGTACTTTGCCTCGCACATTTTCATATGAGTCTTCATTAAAGTGGTGACTACAAACCACTGAGCCTAAAGGGACTTTGTTGGTAATTTTTAACACATCCATCCATTTTTTTCTAAGTGATCGGCTGGCAGGAAACCTGAAAATATTATCGTTATATTTTTATACATACTTATTTCTTTATTTATTGACTTTATGCACAAAATATTGTACAAAGGCGGGCTTAATGCTAACAGCATTCTCTACCAGCCAACCTTTGGGTGATGTAACATAAAATTATATAGGTGCAAATTGTAGACAGCCAATGCTAGTTATTTAAGATATATACAATTGATTATAAATATATATATATATATATATATATATATATATATATATATATATATATATATATATATATATATATATGTATGTATATATATATACATACGTATACTTAAAAACATAACATACATACAGATTTACACAACTATACTCAAATACATTACATACATACAAAAAACATATACTAACTTAATTACATTATATACAAATAAACATAAACTTAAATTCATAACATACAGACATACGTTACAGTCATTTATGTGGCTAACGTTGAGATTCAGCTAATCCATCGAGTAACAGTGTACGAACTTTCAGCTTGAAATTGAAGCGATTAGAAGCCATTCTGATTTCAGGGGGCAATGCATTCCAGAGTAAAACAGACTGTACAAGGAAGGAGGATCCGACGAATCCAGAAGAATGAGTAGGACATAAAAGAAGCATATTGTTGGAAGAACGAAGCTCCCTGCCATGGCTGGAGCACAAGTATTGAAAATTAGAAGATAAGTAAGAGGGGCTAGTAGGAGAATTAAGAATTGAATAGAGAGTAGTGAGAACGCGCAAACTACGGCGCTGACGAATAGGAAGCCATTTCAGTTCAGAACGATAAGAAGACACATGGTCAAACTTACGGAGATTGAAAATAAATCGAATGCAATTATTTAGAAGTCGATCGTATTTATTGAGGAGGTCTGCATTCAGGTCATGATAGCATACATCACCATAATCAATCAGTGGAAAAATCAGCGACTGGATGAGCATTAATTTGATTTTGAAAGGTAGAAAGTTCTTCAGGCGGTATAGACTCCGCAGGGTACCAACCACTCTTTAACTCACGCTAGTAACCTGAGCTTGCCAGTTGAGGTTGGTGTCAATTAAAATACCGAGGTCCCTGACCGAAGAATTAAAAGGAATAGTAGACCCGTTAAAAATAATTGGTTGCAATGTGTCGAGGTTAACTCGGCTTAATATTCGTTGACTGCCTACCACAATAGCCTGACACTTAGATGGGTTTACTGTCAGGCCAAATCTGTCAGACCAAGTCTTGATAGCATCAAGATCAGCATTTATCTTTGTGATGGCCTCGGATAAATTGTTCACACTGGCTTGGGCATACAACTGCAAGTCATCGGCGTAAAGATGGAACGCACACTGAAGAACCTTAGTGATAAGATCAATAAAAATAGAAAATAGTAATGGAGAAAGGATCCCGCCTTGAGGAACACCAGCCTCGAGATCACGCCACCTTGACATAGAATCATTCACGCGCACAGACTGCTGGCGCCCCCGAAGATAGGACGAGAACCAGGCTAAAGCATTAGACGAGAACATGAAATGAGAAAGAATAGAGAGTAGGATATCGTGGCAAACAGTATTGAAGGCATTCGAGAAATCCATCAAAGCCAAAACTGTAACTTTGGTCTGTTCCATGCCAGCCCTGATATCTCCAGTCACTTTAAGAAGAGCAGAACTGGTGCTGTGTCCAGGTCTGAAGCCGGATTGAAAATGGCTCAACAAGTTGTTATGATACACAAATTGTGTAATTTGCCTATAAATACTGGACTCTAATACTTTAGATAGAAAAGGAAGAATAGAGATAGGTCGGAAGTGGTTAGGAAGAGTCGGATTCGAAATTTTAGGTAGAGGAATAACAAAGGCAAGGCGCACCAAACATACTTCTTTTTTTTTTTGTTTTTTAGGGTTCCGTGGTAAACAAGGAACCCTTATGTTTCGCTATGTCCGTCCGTCTGTCTATACCCAGGTTGGACCCTTAGTACTAGAGATATAATTTATTTACGCCGAAAAAAGTAATAAAATAAAATCTTAATTTTATTTTTATCGTACAAATAAAGAAAAAACGTATTTTTTTTTTCAACCTACTCACATCATGTGGGGCGTTGTTGTGTTTTGGATAGGTCTTTTAAAAATATTTAGTGGTTGTAAACAGAGATTGAGCGTTTAAACGAAAAGCTCTATAAAAAAACGTTTTTTCAATAAAAAGCAACAAGTACACTTTTAAATACAAAAAAAAAACGTTTTTTACTTATTGCCTTCACTTATGTTTGAACATATATATAAAGTGATTGTATATAAAGGAATAAGATTCCTTTATATATAAATCACAAAATTATATGGAAAATCAAACATTTTATTAAAAAGGGTTTTAAACAATAACCGGCTTTTTAAGCGGGCTTATAAAAATAAGTACAACGAATAAACGTTTAAAAAAATAAAGCCGTTTATCACATCTCTAGTTGTAAAGTCCTAAAAAGTTTTTGTACTAAATATCTAGCAAAGCTTAGGTAAAGTAATACTATAATATATATAATCGAAACTTAACTGCAACTGCGCTGCTTTTAATACGTGAATTGACCCCCTGAAGTCACAATGTCGATACCTGGGACTAAACTTAATTTTTTTTCAGAGTTAAATATACTTACTCAAAATAAACTGTGTCTTCTTGTATGACAGTGCATCCATCTACACAACAGGGACCCATGGTAGCTTGTTACCTGAAAATTGCGAAAATATACTAATATAGTTAGTTTTACTTACATACATATATTACTAGCTGTCCCGCGCAACTTCGTCTGCGTAAATTTTCCCCGTTTTTGCAACATTTCTCATTGCTGCTCCGCTCCTATTGATCGTAGCGTGATGTTATATAGCCTATAGCCTTCCTCGATAAATGGGCTATCAAACAGTGAAAGATTTTTGTAATTCGGATCAGTGGTTCCTGAGATTATCGCGTTCAAACCAACAAACAAACAAACACTTCAGCTTTATAATAATAATAATAATAATATCTTGGGACAACTCATACAAAGCTATCTGATCCCAAACTAAGCAGAGGTTGTACTATGGCAACCAGACAACTGATAAACATACTTATATATTTCTAAATACATACATATTATAGACTAGCTGTGCCCGCGACTTCGTTCGCGTGGAAGTTGGGTTTATGTTATGGTAGTTTATATTACAATTTAACTTCTGTGTAAAACATATTGGAAACATGCTCCACAATGCTGTGTGGCATCTATGGATATTAGGGCCTAGCTTTAATCAGGGCCCGACCTATGGCAGGGCAAGCCTAGCAAATGCCCAGTGCAGCAAAATGAAGACCGACAAAGTTTATGGCGCCAGACCGTTAGAAGACAAATTATAAAAATTACTTTGCTTTCAGCACCTCGACAAAAAAGTATTTCACCAAAATGATTTTCATCACATCAAATATTATTAATATTGAAAAATTCCCCCCCTCTCCCGTCACGCGAGAACTTGGGTGGTTTCGGGCTAAATGCAGCCCGAAACCGCCCAAGTACTCGAGCGAAATTTTGTGCTAAGGAGCTTCGATTCTGACTCCGAAAGGTCGAAAATTCCGATTGATTTTAAACCTTCGACTCAAACGTCGGCTCCGACACTTTTAAATCGGACGTTTTAATCGGAGGTACCTAGCCGCTCGCTCCTTCAAAATAATTTAAACATAGGTAATAAAGGTATGATAGAAAAAACTCTCACAGATTTCCTATGATCGCGGGTTATGTCCTGCCCTAGCGATCTTTTCCGAGTCTAAAGTACACACACTTTGTGTCCGTGTTGTAAAGTCCCCCGCGAAATAGGGCTAGTTATGTTTTTAAAAAATATCCTGTTTTTAAAACATTGCATTCCCGCGGTACTGTGATGTGTTCAAACAAACAGACAAACGTTTTTAAAAGATCTACTCAGATATCTTTTTTGTGATTAAATACTTTTCTAAACTTATTTCAATATTTTTTTTCACTCACTTTAGAAGATTTAAATACTATTTTATAATGTCTATTTTGGTGAATTACAAAATAGGTGTGTCAACCTGTCGCAAATTAAGATCATCATATGTATATTCATATCCCTCTACGTAAGAATTTCAGATTTTTTTATAAATCAATTTTCCTGTTATTTTTTAATTTGTATTTAAACGCCATCTATTTTCAGAACTGGATAAGTTGCTTTTAATACTTGATGAATTTATATTAAATTTAACTAAAATTTTCATGCATGTTAAACGTAGGTAAGCAAGGTATTAACAACAAGGTAGGTAACAATTCACGTGATTAAGACCCGTAATATACACTGACGGACTTATAAACTGCATCAAAGTAATAGACGACTTTGAAATAAATATTTTAACCAAGTATGCAAACTTTCTATACAGATTTAAATTGAAACCTCTAGATTGGTTCGTGAACTTTAAAACAGCGTAGGATCATATCTTTAAGTTTAAGTTTATGTACTGGAAAGGACCTTAAGACCTTTTTTGAAGAAAAAACAGAACTTTAAGGAAAAATTGTTTAATTAAAAAATTGGTTTTAACAATAGACACAAACTTTATGCAAGGGTTTATTTGTGTTTTAATAAGGTGTATTACCCCCACGTGCCCTTATTACGGATTCTAATCGGTTCCGCATAGATTTTATAAGGGTTTTTAAAAGATCTTGCGGAATATTGTCCCATTCTTCTGAAAGTGCTGTTCTTAGTGCTGCCACTGTCGTAGGCGAAGGGTTTCTCGCATATACAGCTCTTTTTAAATTGTCCCAAACATGCTCGATGGGATTAAGATCCGGGCTGCGTGCTGGCCAATTCATTGTACGTATCCCAACCTCTTCGCAATAATGTTGAACTTGTGCAGCTGCATGCGGCCGGGCATTATCCTGCATTAAAGTAAAATTTTCGCCTATGAATCCCATGTAAGGCACCACGTGATCTTCTAATATCTCTGTTATGTAGCGATGTGCTGTCAAACCCCCTCTATTACCGTTTTGACGGACCATGTCTATGAACACAAGTTCTGTTCGCCCGTTCATCGATATGCCACCCCAGACCATACATGAACCGCCTCCAAAAGGAACACGCTCCTCAATGCAACTTTGAGCATATCGCTCCCCACGTCGACGATAGACTCTTCTGCGACCATCTGCACCATATAAACATGTCCTACACTCGTCCGTGAACAATACAGAGGCCCACTGCTCTTCTGTCCAATTCAGGTGATGACGCGCAAATCTTAAGCGAGCTTGTCTGTGAGCTGCAGACAACTTTGGACCATTTGCTGGTCTAAAAGGGGTGATAGCCGCTTCCTTTAACCTTCTTCTTATTGTTCGTGCACACACGTTTTTTCCACGCACTTCATTAAGCTCGGTTTTGATGTTAACTGACGTGAGGAAACGATTTCGCAGGGAAGTTGTAACAATAAATCGGTCATCACGACCTGTGGTTGCTCGAGTTCTGCCTGTACCACGTCTCCTCCTGTAAGAACCTGTCTCTACAAACCTTCTGTATATTCTACAAACCGTAGACTGGTTTAAATTTAAATTTTTACCAATCGTTCGTTGATCCAAGCCCTCCCGCACCAATGCTACAATTTGTGCCGCTTGTTCGGACGAAGTATCCATATTATGGTTCAAAAACTCTCGATGTGTTAAAAAACTAACCCAACAATTATGCTGGTAACAATAATTCAATTGACCAAACAAAAAAAATCAATGAGAATTAATTTAAAACTTTGCTATAAATAACACGCAAATCTGATACTACGAGTAAATTTTCTTTTCCCGGCTATATTCATTTGTTTTACCGCAGTTCTATTTTTAAATTTAATTTTTTTTTAAGATTAAGAGCCAGTCTTTCCATATTTATATAATTTAATCTAAAAAGTTTGCATACTTATTATAAAAAATCCTTTTAGAGTAAACCTGAACTTTGATGCAGTTTATGAGTCCGTCAGTGTATATATTTTCATAATGTGTACAAATCGCGAAAGTTTATCAACATTTGTAGGTAAGCAATTTTGGCACTCAGAAGAAATCGAATCACAGATGGCGCCCCGTGTTTTATTTTGATATAACATTTATAAATTCGAGAAAATATCAAGTAGTTATTGTTTATTTGTAATGTAATATTGTTTTTCAATTCTACATTCATAACATAATCACGATTCATGCAAAACATTGATAAAAGTGCCTATTGAAAGTGATTGATTAATATGAAAATTTGTTAATTTGTTTAACAAATTTTCATATTAATCAATGAAGCATGTTAAAGTCGAAAATAAAAGCTTGTATAATAAGTATACATTTGGAAATATACTTAAAAAAAGAATAAAAATACATTTTTAAATAACACAAAAAGAGACTCGCACACTTGGGATTCGATCCTCTGATCTCGCTCCTCACTTGTTCAATACCGCCACTTGTGCCATTAGACCACCTCAGCCGATATTAACACTATTAAAATAGCTGATCTTAAAAAAATTGAAAATGTTGTGTTTAGCTCCTTTTAGTTTTAGCGTGAAGTTACTGTTTCCATGGGTTACAATTATAAATAATGGTTTATTGTGGAAAAAATTGTGAAAACCATAATGGTTCGACCAAACATACGTTGCTGCTCGCTCCCCATAGACGATAGCGTAATGATTCATAGTGTAAGTAATCACCTATAGTATTTACAATAAAACTACAAATTTTCAGGAAGATCCGTCAAGTAGTTATTGTTTTATGACGATAAATAGCTACAGACATTATCCGTTATTGCTTAGCTCCTATGGGAAATAGCGTGATAAATTATAGTCTATATGTTAATCCAGACTTATTAGAATACACATACAAGATTTCAACCGAATCTGTCTGGTAGTTTTTGCGTGATGCGTGTTCAAACAAACAGACAGACAGACAGACAGACAGACATTTCTAAAAATGCAGCAAAATGTTTAAATACTCTTTTCGAACATTTCCTAAATTTTTTTTCACTAAGTTCGGCCATGTACAGACACGTGAAATTTACAGTTTTATTATATGTATAGATATAGATATAGATAAATAACACACAGACACAGAATAAACCATCATGCTCATCTATACTAATATTATAAAGCGGAAGAGTTTGTTTGTTTGTTTAAACGCGCTAATCTCAGGAACTACTTGTCCGATTTGAAAAATTCTTTTTTTGTTGGATACCCCATTTATCGAGGAAGGCTATAGGCTATATAACATTGCGCTACGACTAATAGGAACGGAGTAGCGACGAGAAATGTTGCAAAAACGGGGAACATTTACGCATACGAAGTTGCACTGGACAGCTAGTCACACAATCTAATAAATAAAATTCTCGTGTCACAGTTTTCGTTGCCATACTCCTCCGAAACGGCTTGACCGATTTTGATGAAATTTTTTGTGCTTATCCGGTATCTATGAGAATCGGCCAACATCTATTTTTCATACCCCTAAGAGTTTGTTTGTTTCTTTGAATGCGATAATCTCAGGAACTACTGGGCTGCACTGAAAAATGTATTTTATTGTTGGATAGCCCATTTATCGAGGAAGGCTATAGGTTATAACATCACGCTACGACCAATAGGAGCGGAGCAGCAATGAAAAATGTTATAAAAAAAAGGAAGAAAAAAGGGAAAATTACAATCTATTATTCATACCCCTAAGTGATAAGGGTTATCCACCCCTAACATTTATAACTATACTATATTATTAGAAGAGAGAGAAGAGTTTGTTTGTTTGTTTGAACGCGATAATCTCAGAAACTACGGGTCCAAATTGAAAAAAATATTTTACTTTTAGATAGCCCATTTATCGAGGAATGCTATAGGCTATAAAACATCGCGCTACAACTAATGGGAGCGGAGCAGCAAGTAAAAATGTTTGCAAAAATGGGGAAAATTTACGCAGACGAAGTTGCGCGGGTCAGCTAGTATAATATAAGTATAGAGGTATATATTTTACTAAGGGCATAGCTATTTGGGGGTTGAAACCACACTACGATATTTCAAAAAAGTAGATACCAAAGGCCAAATGTGTACTGTATACATATTTGGCCAGTGTTTAGGCATTCCCGAAAAATGATTGTGAGTAAACCCCTTCCTACCATATAAGAAAACTGTGAGGGAGGCCTTGGTTCAGCAGTGGAACTTCAGGCTGATGATATAAGAAAATCGCACATAAACTTGGACCTTTCTTGTTACCCGCCTGCAAGGAAGAGTTACGCGCGTTATAGTAAACTAGCTGTCCCGCGCAACTATGCATAAATTTTCCCCGATTTTGCAACATTTCTCATCGCTGCTACGCTCCTATAAGTCGCAGCGTAATGTTTTATAGCCTATAGCCTTCCTCGATAAATGGGCTATCTAACAAAAAATTTTTCAAAGCGGACCAGTAGTTCCTGAGATTAGCGCGTTTAAACAAACAAACTCTTCCGCTTTATAATATTACTAGCTGTCCCGCGCAACTTCGTCTGCGTAAATTTTCCCCGTTTTTGCAACATTTCACGTCGCTACTCCGCTCCTATTAGTCGTAGCGCGATGTTATATAGCCTATAGCCTTCCTCGATAAATGGTCAATCCAAAAAAAAAAAAAACTGCCTCTGTGGCGCGGTGGGAGTGTGTCCGACTGCTACGCAAGAGGTTGTGGGTTCGATTCCCACAAGGGACACCACTTTGTGTGATCCACAAATTGTTGTTCCGAGTCTGGGTGTACTTTGTGTCCGTGACTTGTATGTTTGTAAAGTCCCCCGCGGCACAGGGCGTGTACCCTAGTGCAAGAGTCGTCTTTAAAAAAAAAACACTTTTACGCAATTTGGGGGGAGGTTTATACCCCCAAATGCCTCCCCCCCTTCCCTGGTACGCCCATTGCCCACAGGTTAGGTTACATATAGTTATATAATACATAGTTAGCTGTTTTGTATACATGGTAGGATGTCTATTACCGCATTGTGATACAATTCGCAGAACATAAACTATCTACAATATATTGTTTATTTTCATAGGGTTGTTCACTTGTTTACCCTACCGAGGACCCGTCAGTTCAATGCCAAGATGGAATCCCTTCCATCCTTCACCTAAACTATTTGCCCTCCAAATTTTCAAAAATAATACGTCCTTTCACAACCCCTTAACTAGAATGTGTCGATTGTATAATGATACCGTTACTAGCCATTCTGAATTAGATATTGATTTATTCAGGACTAGTCTCAACAAATTTAAGACAAATATTCAAGGTCTGCTATGTTTCAATAGTTCCAAGCATTGGTAGAATGATACATGGCTCTGTTTTGCAGTGGGACCTACCCACTGTAAAATAGAGTTATGTGTTATTTTGCCAATGCATCTTTGTTTAAATTCATATTTTGTTTTTTTTTAATACTAACACATTAACACTAGTGTAAGTACTTATCTAAGCATAATTATGTAATTTTTATATACTAATACAACTAACCAGCATAAATGGTGCATACTGTGCGCACAAGCTTAGAATTACAATCTAGTTTTCTATTGTAAAATTCTTATTGTACCTGTTTAATGATTGTAATTTGTTTTGTGAGCCTAATTAATAAAAAAAAAAAAAAAAAAAAAAAATACAATACAGCGTAAAAGTTTTTTTTTTTTTTTAATAGAAGGCTCCCGCAGTATGGTACAAGCCCTGTGACGCGGGGGACTTTACAAACATACAAGTCACGGACACAAAGTACACCCATACTCGGAACAACAATTTGTGGATCACACAAAGTGGTGTCCCGTGTGGGAATCGAACCACCTCTTGCGTAGCACTCGGACACACTCCCACTGCGCCACAGAGGCTCCAGAAAATATGGTATTATGATATTATAATGGCAGCTGGAACATTCACGCTCAGGGTGACCCAAAGACATAAAGACTGGACCAAGCATTCCCTTCGAGGTATGAAGTAAATACATGCTGTGAAGTGTGACAGATAAAACAATCAAATGTTTGTTGGCCAGTTGTGGTCTGTTTTTAGAACTTGGTCCACATCACATGCTTGCAGGACGGGATGTTTTTATTATATTAGCAGTACATCTATGACAATAACGATAACGAACGCACCTTGTTATGTCTCAAACATTAGACTCCATCACAACCTCCGCATCAAAAGTGTTATAGAAGAAATCTCACATAGTACAAAAGCGTTTAAGAAGCGGATCACCAATCATCCAAATATGCTGGCAGTCAATCTTATGAACACCCAAGCAGTTGCTCGTAGACTAAAAAGAAAGATTCCTCAAGACCTTCTCTGAGAGGCACAAGAATAAAAGGAGCAGTCACTGGACGGCTTTCATGCAAGCCCTTTAATTAAATATAAAAATAAATATATTGCTGAATGTCTGTAAGATAGATAGATTGCAATAAATACATTAAAAAAAAAAAAATCTATGACAAGGCTATAGCTTTCTTGGGGGTGGGCTGTTGTGGGGTAATGTTAGAGATAGGTATTGCCCCCACAGTCACATTGTCTCTTTGTAGACAGTGAACAATTTTGTTTGGCTTTGTTTAGTCTATTCTCTTTGTCTATGTTGTGGCCAACTATTGGTTGGTCTTTCCTGACAATGTGGTGGCCAACTATTGGTTGGCCTTTCCTGACAATGTGGTGGCCAACTATTGGTTGGCCTTTCCTGACACAAACTAACTCCATACCAAATCTATACTAATATTATAAAGCTGAAGAGTTTGTTTGAATGCGGTAATCTCAGGAACTACGGGTCCGAATTGAAAAATTATTTCACTGTTGGATAGCCCATTTATCGGGGAAGGCTATAGGCTATATAACATCACGCTACGACCAATAGGAGCGGAGCAGCAATGAGATATGTTGCAAACACGGGGAAAATTTACACAGACGAAGTTGTGCGGGACAGCTAGTTTCATATAAATTTGTTCAGTGGTTTAAGTGTATAATGTTATATTGGTTTTTAATAATGTTATATTAGTTTGGATTGTATCAACTATAAAGACATTTGTTTTTGTCTATACCATGGATGGGGAACCTTTTTTTGGTATGCATGCCATTTTTTTAAATAATGAACGTGCAAGGCATGTTGTCAAAGAAAGTTTGCATCATATTGAACTTGCAGCTCGCAGGGTGTCAGCCAACTCCATACCAAATTTTATTAAAATCGCTCCAGCCGTTTAGATGTGAAGAAGTAACAAACAAACATACAAACTTTCGCTTTTATAATATTAGTGCGATGTTACCACTCCTTTCTTGTGCATTGTATGTAGATGATTCATAGTTTACTAGCTACTTACTAAGTTGGTTTCTTACAATTAAATGTCGCCTATATCCATTCCCAACCTTTGGCCAAACTTTAAAACTAGATGAAATGGGTGATTATAAGATATTTTCATTATTAATTAACTTCTCCATTATTATTATTTATTAACAGGCTGGCAGTTGAAACAACTGATATGACCTGTATCCTGCTATACTCTCGCTAGGTTGTCTTTTTGTTGTTGAAGGTGTTCATCCAATTTGTTTTTAAATGTATTCAAGCTCTGAGCTGAGACTACGTTTTCTGGGAGTCTGTTCCATGCTCTTACTTCCCGGTTACTCATAAAAAAAAGAATATAATGTACTTAAAATAGCAATAACTAGATTGAATAATTGCTACTGCTAATAAAATTAATAATAAAATTTGAATTAAAATTAAGATTATTACAAGATAATAATTTATATTAAATCCAGTTCCTCTCTTTGGCTAGATCAAATTTTCAAACATCGGCCCCAGTTTTCTGGCACTCTCCACAGTTTTGGAGATTACCCATAACAATCGAATGCTAAATTAATCTTGACTCCCTCTGTGGTGCAGTGGGAGTGTATCCGACTGCTACGCATGAGGTTGTGGGTTCAATCCCCACCCAGGATAAAACTTTGTGTGAGGAGCACGATGGTTTATTCTGTGTCTGGGTGTTATTTATCTATAATATGTATGTATTTAGAAATATATAAGTATGTTTATCAGTTGTCTGGTTTCCATAGTACAAGCTCTGCTTAGTTTGGGATCAGATAGCGTTGTGCGAGTTGTCCCAAGATATTTTTATTATATTATTATTATTATTATTATAAAAGACAAATCCTACACCAGGGTAAGAACCTATGTCATAGGGCTTCTACACACAATCTAATGGGACATAAAGTACATTTAGACTCTGAATCAACCTTTGTGGATCTTAAAAAGATTAGTCTGAACTGGGAATCGAATCCACAACCTGTGGCACAGCAGTCATTCGAACTCTCACTACACCACCAAGGCAGTCCAATAATTCGATAAATCAAATAGAAATAGGGATTAAATAAAAAAAAACAAATTTATGTAAAATTACTTATTGGTGGCAACCCTACCTATATAACCAAAAAGCAATAACTGGTATCTTCCTATTCTGAAACTTGGATCGCATAGTCATCGCAACTAACACATAGACCTTATTGCTATTAGCCATAAAGATCAAAATGCCATATCAAAATAAATTGCTTTCGATATCGTTTCGAAGTAATTTCTTGAATAAGACTGCGCCGATAATTAATTCAAAGACATTAATATCGATCATAATTGCATCATATACCCTGAAAACGTAAGTGTCGAAGTTTAAATACACTGTAATCAATGCTTTACGCGCGAAAACAACAACAGAAAGGTTAGAAATATAAATTTTCAATAATAAGACTTACTTGTATTTGTTACTTGTTAAACCGAGTGGAACAATGATACAAATTGAAACTATTATTATTTATCGGCTATATCACACATATTTACACAGAATCTTCATTATTAACCGGTTTATTTATACAAATTGTACCCAGGAAAAATATTTACTAGACTCAATATTTTTTTTCAGATTTGACGTTTCGTTCCTAGTGATGTACTGCCACAGACTATATTTTTGTATGGAGAGAATCGATCGATTTAATTTTTAATACAGATAATAAAACGTATTAATATATCGATACAAATCGTTAGCACGATTTTCATTATGGCCCCACTGAGAATTTGTGTATCTCTTGTTTCACACGCCGAAATATAGAGCTATGCTAACGAGTAGACTAATAAGTTCGCTGGAACGTCGGATATTTCGTTCGCATCGTTTGAATCGCTGATATAGTTTATCCCTGTAGTTCGTGGGATGAACTAAAACATAAAAAGTGGTAAAACGCTGCCTGCTCGGCTCTCTCGCTCGCTCGCCAGCTGGCGGTGCGGCCTGCGCTTAAGGAGAGGTGCACTCTGCCCCTAAAAACAAACAAAGACGCTATTGTGCGAACTAGAAACGCTGTCTTAACAGTCAGTTTGCGACTAAAAGTGCACAGTTTCTGGCGGCACAGTGTGACTTAGAAGCCACTGTGAGAGTAGGAGGCCCAACGCAACCTTAGAAGTCAGTACGCAGGCAGCGAGGAACAGCGCAAAGGTAAAAGCTCTTGAACGATCAGGAACAGAGGTTGAGTCTTAGAGCTGGTGAACACAGCGTCACCTTGCATCGGCCGTGCTGTCTTAAAATTCACTGCATAAGGAGAGGGATACAGCGTAATTTATAAGCTACAATTCTGACTAAATGAAGACACTGCGTGGGCAAAGAGTTCCATCCCAAACATAAAAGCTACTACGCGAGCAGAGGGCAGCAGCGCAATTTTAAAATTCCCTGCACAAACGAGGAGCCTGCAGAGGACCGCAACGTAAACTCAGAAATCACTGTGCGGGCACGAGACAACACAGCATGAACTTAGAAGTCTATGAGAAATCTTTGACTAATGTACACGAACGGACGACACAGGGGAAATTCACACGCCGAAACGCCATTGCATGAGCTGGTGGCGTACAACTGTAACCACTGCTCAAATGGGCAGCACAAAATGTACAAAACAGACAGAGAAACTAACTTTAAGAGCCCTGCTGCGGCCGAGGTACTGTCGTGTTGACGCAGCTCTTGGTCGAATAAGTACCGGGGCTGTTCCTTAGGAACTTGTATCGGGCGTTCAAATAAAACGAAGGATTCCCAGATCGAGCACAGAGTTTATTGCTGAAATACAAATCCTACAAGTACATCAAATCATATCATTACTACATTTTATTACACCATTAAATTACTCGTATTATATAGAAGTACCTGGATGACCGAGCTTCGCTCGTTATTTTTTTTAAACGATGTTTTCCAAAAATGAAACCTAGCTAGATCGATTTATCTCCCCCGAAAGCCCCTGCATACTAAATTTCATGAAAATCGCTGGAGCCATTGCCGAGATTCAGATTATATATATAGGTATATAAAGGGTCTTTCAACAAAGACGGGTCGATGTTAAAATTGAATAAAACTAGATGTGTGTGAGATATTAACGAAATTTATTTTTTATTTGAAAGGCCCGTTTATGCCATTATGCATGAAATATGACATCGTTCAAATGTCCGCCGCGGCTTCGCATGGTGGCACAAATCCGAGAGGTCCAATTTTTAATGACTCTGCTGCATAGATCCGGCTGAATCTGAGCGATGGCCTGCGTTATGTTGGCTTTCAGGGCAACGGTCGAATGTCATGTGGGTTGTGGTCATCCCATATACGGCAATTTTGCTTATTAACAAAACCATTCATCCAAAAATGTGCCTCGTCGCTAAAGATTATTTTTTGGCCAAAATCGGGGTCCTCTTCCAAGCGTTCCGACGCCCATTCAGCGAACACACGGCGTTGTCTATGGTCATTAACTTTGAGCTCCTGGGTCAGTTGGATCTTGTATGGATGCAGACCCAAGTCCCGACGCAAAATTCTCCAAGTTGAAGTCTGCGAAAGGCCGAGTTCTTGTGCACGGCGAGAAATCGACTGCTTCGGAGTCTCCTGAACACTCTCACGTACAGCGGCGATGTTCTCGGCCGATCTGGCGTTCCTTTGACGTAAAGGTGTTGGTTGGTTGTTTACCGAACCGGTCGTCTCGAATTTAGTCACCAATCGTTGGAGAGTAGACTTTGAAGGGCCACCGCGTCTGCCGTAAAATGGGCGCAATGCGCGCAACGTTTTCACTAACGAACACTCATTTTGATAATAAAGTTTTATCATTTGCACATGCTGCTCAACCGTGTAACTTGCCATGGTGATTTGGCATCAGTGACTGAATCATGCACCAATAGCTTAGAACAAATTAGCGAATCGGCAACCCGACCTGTTTAGGGAGCTTCGCATCGGTAGAAAAATTAACACATTTGGTCACTTTTGAAATTAGCCGTTTATTATTGTAAAAGTTGTATTCTTTTATCCATAGATGGCAGTTATCTCAATTTGAGACAGCCGTAAATTTCAAAAGTGTTTCGTTCTACGCAGAATGAATACATTAAATTTTATTTAAATAATATTTTATTTTCATGGTATTCTATATAAAAAAACTTAATTTAATATATTTATTGACATACAAAGTAATATGGCTCAATGGCGTCAAAAATTTTCAATAAAACATAAAAGTTCTAACCAAAAAATATTTTATAAATCCCGAATATGGAACGTCATTTTTCTGTTATTGTCATTATTTGGTGACTCTTGATGGCGGTTGCGTTTAACGTTTTTCATCAGATTTCTTTGGATACCTTATTTACGATTCTTATTTACGATATATGGACACTGGAGATTCTTTCTTACAACGTTGACTTGGCAAACTTTGGACTCTGACTTTACCACATTTACGACTTGACCCTTGCACGAATAACGGACTTTATCCTTGCTTTTGAATTGGACTTTGTTGCAATGAATGAGAAAAAGTGTTGTATCTTGAGCTGCCAGCGCACTCGTAAGTACTAAATATAATATATTTTTAGTTTTATGGATTAGGTAATAAACAAAAAATCAGGTTCATAATCTTCAGGAAATTTAAACTTAAAAGGGTAGTTCAAGCCGTACACACTGTAAGTACCTACACTGCAAAAAAAAAAAGTTTTAAGTTATGTGTTTCCATAGCCGATTATATTTAAAGTAATGCTAACGTAATAAAAACAATACATCTGTGTCAGTGAACTAGCTGTGGTAATAGTAGACTCTAGACATCACATACATATTCTAAGTTAGATGCCCTACAAAAGTAACTCCTTTGCTATGTGTATGTTATTGTACATACACATAGCACAAGTGTGTTTGTTTGCAAGCAAGTCTCCCTGCTACATATAGAAAATATATTTTCAGGTGCTGATAATGCTGTGTTGCATTTATTTCCACACCCAGTTAAGGAGCTGGATAGATTTAACAAGTGGATATATGCTATTGGTGGGAATGTGTTAGTGGTTGATCCACAAATTGTATTTAGCCGATGCAGAGTGTGTCACTCTCATTTTGACACAAAATATTGTACTGCCAGCAAGAGGTTGACAATTAATGCAGTACCTACTCTGAATTTGTCAGGTAATATGAGTCATATTTTTATTTTTTACTGTACATTTGTGTGTCTATACTTCACCAATTTGGTAATTAACTAAATGCAAATAAACAACTGATGGAATCAACAATTGTTCAGACATGACCCTTTTTCTAGCCATTTTAGCAATTGTTATCCTTCTTGTTTGAGTAACACTTCTTGGATTATGTTTCTATGTACGCAAGAAAAGAGTTCAAATAAATTAAATTATAAACTAAAACAAACACACCTTTATTCATAAAACTATAGTTAAAGTTTGAGTGCATAGATTTAAGTAATAATTATTACTTGGTTGGAAGTTAATGCTATAAGTTTCAAAGTTTGTCAAATGAATATCAAATCAATAAAAAAAAGTTAATCTTTACATTTTCTATAATTTTATAATTGATTGCATTGATGCTGATTTTTTTTCAAGTGTTATTTATTAATAATTTTTCTTATAGCATAACAAAATTCATATTCTACTTCAGGTGTCCACTTTACTTCAAGGCTAGCTTTAAAGGAAGTGACCAATACAGTTAAGGAAATACCTCTGGAAACAGAAACAATTTAGATTACTAATCCTTCTATGAGTGAGCCTGTGCCATCAACATCTTTACAGTCTCTACCTTTAACTTCTGTCTCAAAAGGTATGATATAATCAACACAATCTGCATTGATAATAAAGAAATACACTTCCAGACTATGTATAAGATCTATCCAAAGCATTTGACCTGGTGTGATATGACAAACTTTAGGAAAAACTCCACAAAGAAACTACTGTGGATCATTCAATTATATATTAACAACAAATTGGATATAGAAAGAGAATGTAATATGTTGACTGTCTGATGCCACATGCTTATCTGCTGATTTGCATGGTGTAACAGAGAGGTCAAAATAGTGCTTTAAAAGCCTACTGCCAATCATTTTACACATGTAATATGTGGGTCAACTATACACAAAGGTCATACAGGGGCCTATGTGTTCAGGATATTGATTGAAATCCAAATGTGAGGACAATGATAAATAACTAAAAACCCAACTTAACTAAAATCAGAGTTTGTAGACTAAACAAAATTGATTTGGAATTTGGAAGTGTAATTGTGATTTAAAATATTTAATTGCTTTTTCTTTGTAGGTGCACAGAATACAACATTTAAAAGCTTTAATGGTGATCATATAATTTTAAGAAATACCATTAAAAAATTGCAACATCAAAGAGACTCTGCGAAGATGCGTTTAAAAAAAGCTTTGAAATTGTCAGAAAATCGCAGTTTTTTGAAGACACTGGGAAAATTTTCAAAGACTGCAACCATATTCACAAATTTGCAATTCCGTGAGGTAGGGAAACATAGATTGGGATGCAGATTTACTAAAGAAGAGAAAGTTATGGCTTTAGCACTATATAAGCAAGGACCTAGAGCTTATAGATGGCTAAATAAATTTTTTGTTCTGCCTTCACCACTTACTTTAAGCAGGATGATTGGAAGTGCCTCCTTACGGCCTGGCATCAATGAAAATATATTTAAGCAATTAGAGAAAAAAGTGGCTAGAATGAAGACATTAGAAAAACTATGCATATTATTATTTGACGAAGTTGCACTGACTGCTCATTTTGACTACAATAAAAGACAAGATTGTGTGAGTGGGTTTGTCAACAATGGCAAAGAGACATTTAATAAAATTGCAGATCATGCACTTGTATTCATGGTGAGAGGAATACAAAAAAACTACAAGCAACCAATTGCTTATACATTTTGTTGCGGTACAACACCAGCCTCAGAATTATCAGCACAAATAAAAATTATATTGAAAAAACTTAAATCAATTGGCCTACATGTGCTGTGTACCGTTTGTGACCAGGGAGCTACAAATGTAAGTGCCATAAATTCGCTTATTAAAAGCACAAAAGAAAATTATTTAAGAAAAGGAGAAAAATTTGAAAAAAACATTTTTGAAATAGATGGTGACGAAATAGTACCATTATTCGACCCACCTCACCTTATTAAAGGAATTAGAAATAATTTAATAACCAAGAACTTGAAATGCGTCATGTTCGGTGAAGAAAAAACAGCCAAATGGGAACATATAATAAATTTATATAATGAAGATACAGAATACAGGGGTATAAGATTAATGCCCAAATTGACAGAGCGACATGTTGACCCTAAAAAAATGGCCAAAATGAAAGTCAAGTGTGCAACACAAGTTTTTAGCCAATCAGTGGCAGCAAATATGGGTTATATGGCAAGTAAGTTAATATTTTAATTATTAATAGGCATCACAATTTATTTTGTCTATTTTAAGATGTGCAATTTATAATAAATAACATCATTACTTGTCTATCTGAATAATATGTATTGAATTCTGCCTCTGTGGCGCGGTGGGAGTGTATCTGACTGCTACACAAGAGGTCATGGGTTCGATCCCCACCCAGGATAAAACTTTGTGTGATGAGCATGATGGTTTATTCTGTGTCTGGGTGTTATTTATCTATAATATGTATGTATTTAGAAATATATAAGTATGTTTATTAGTTGTCTGGTTTCCATAGTACAAGCTCTGCTTAGTTTGGGATCAGATGGCGTTGTGTGAGTTGTCCCAAGATATATTATATATATTATTATATTATAATTTTGATTGGCCTGTTGGTCTAGTGGTTTGTGACTCTGACTGCTAAAACGGAGGTTGTGGGTTTGATCCCCACCCAGGATAAAACTTTGTGTGATGAGCATGATGGTTTATTCTGTGTCTGGGTGTTATTTATCTATAATATGTATGTATTTAGAAATACATTTATCAGTTGTCTGGTTACCATAGTACAGGCTTTGCATAGTTTGGGATCAGGCGACGTTGTGTGAGTTGTTTGAAGATATTATAATTATTTAGGTGAATATTGCCATAAAACATACCTACCTTGTTTTTGCAATATTTCTTATTGCTGCTCCGCTCCTATTAGTCGTAGCGTGATATTATATAGCCTATAGCCTTCCTTGATAAATGGGCCATCTAACAGTGAAAGAATTTTTCAATTTGAATCAGTAGTTCCTGAGATAACTGTATTTTGATTCAGGATATAAACGATCCATATTTAATAAAAGATTTTTACTCATTTAAAGGAACAAACACTCAAACTTTTATATTTATGATATAAATATATTTTTTTAACAATGTGTCTTTTTTTAGGAAAAGGCATCCTGCCTGAGGAGTGCAAACATACAGCTGACATTATATTATTCTTCGACAATTTATTTGACTCGGTAAATGGAAGCTACAATAATTATAAAAACAGAAGTGGCAAACCCCTACTCGGCCCTGTCACACCAAGCTCACCCCACAAAAAAGTTTGGACAAATGCAAAGAAAATTTTGTCTACCATGACTTATACAGTTAAGAACAAATCTGCCGTAGTCCCATCAATTACAAATTGGTTGCGTACAATTGAAAACTTTGAGTATATTGTTTATGTTTTGAATAAAAAATATAACTTGACGTCTGTGTGGATGAGACATTTCAACCAGGATCCCCTAGAAAACTTTTTCGGCTGCGTTCGAAGTCATGGCTACCGTAATATATCGCCCTCATGCGCTGGCTTCGATGCAGCCTTTGCATCATTATTAATAACTAATTTGAGCAGTAGTCACTCACCAGGATCCAATTGTGAGATGGACAATTGCAATACAATAAAATCATTGCAAGAAATATTTTTTAACACCACACAGACATCAAGTTTCACAATGGAAGTTGATTTTAATGACGTAGCTAGTGATGACATCTTTGTAGACCTTAAAATTAAGATGGAAAATCTAAAAATTAAGGCACAATTAGAGTATGTGACGGGATATGTCTTGCGAAAATTAAAAATTAAATGTGATTGTTGCAAATCTTCATTATACAGTAAAAATAAAGTAGACAGTATAATATCTTTCAGAGAATATGATAAAAATAAATCCAGGTTGACCTATCCCTCCATCTCACTTATAAATTTATTTTCGAATATACAAGATGTTGTCACTAGGATACTACAAAATGATAGTAAAAAGAAAAACATGAAACAGTATATAAAAACAATATTTTCGGTTGTAATTGATTACAGTTTTATACAATGTAATGAGCACAAGTCTGAAATAATTTCAAAAATTGAAGACTTGTGCATGAATATTTTTATTTGTAATTGGTGCAGAAATACAAACAAAATTTTATGTGGATCACGGACAGATTATAACATTCAAGATAAAATACAAAAGTTAGCATATGAATATGTAAAAAAAAGAACAAAATAAATAATTAAACACGGTACTCATAGTTTTATTCTAATAGGTACGCTTCTAACATAATACATTTAAAATCAGTCATGTTTATATTTATACATATATACTGATAAAAGGCAATGAAATGTGAAACATATTTAACAATTTCACATTTTGTTGTTTACATCAGTATAAATAATAATACACTACTAAAAAGGAACTAGGAATCTATCTATACATTAGTTATGTAGTTCCGCAAATAGTTGCTTTCTCTTATTGCCAGGCGGCGCTGTTGGCAGATTGGTTGAGTGACGTCTCTATCTCAGTATATAAAATGTACTCTGTGGACTGAATAAGAAAAAACAGATTTGACAGATGCCGCCAAATCAAAATGGCCGCCACAGATTATTAATATCGACCCGCTCTATTTGAAAGACCCTTTATATACAAGAATTGCTCGTTTAAAGGTATAAGATTACGTCCTGGTCATAAAACTCCTTTTTAGACTATAATTTTTTTTCTTTCTAATCAAGCGAGTTTTAAGAATATTCATGAGGTTTCATGCAAGGAGGTTGTAACCTCGATGCACCTGCCACAGTATTACTGCTGCAGTAGGTACCTACTGCCTACTGCGTGGGGACATTCAAATTAAAAAGAATCGTCTTGCAGCGCGTTTGACGCCTCCAGCCAGTCATTGCCAGGGTCGGTGAACTACCTAGAACCGTCAACCAAACCCACCTAGCAATCGCGCAATGTCGTCAAAGTTCACACCCTCCGCTAGCGCAGATACCTTTGTCTAAAACTTCTACTCACGCAGTAGATTTTTATGAACAATTATTGGGCCAGTTAGAAAAAAATGGAGAATCTGGTGTACAGCGCCGTTCCTTTTCTGTATTTCATACCCATTAAGTCGCGTTATGTTAATAACCATATTTTACCTGACCTTAATTGCGGGACTTACGTATAAATTTTCGCATGTAGTTAGGCATTCGGGTTCCTGGGTACGCCCATGCCTAGGCGTAAAAAAACAATATATTCATAATATATAATTTTAATTATAACTTCATTAGCAAATACTTTACCGAGGCACACAAAACATTAGTGCATAAAAAAAACTTCACAAACACAACTTCTACAAATGCGAACTACCACACATAGATATTGCTCACGGACACGGAATCTTAGACTAAATTGTTCCAAAGGTAGTCCGATGTGAGTGCACTTGTGTACTAGTCTCGAATGTGATCGGCCCCAGTGATCGAAAATATTTTGTAGAATAATAATATTCTCTTAATAATATCTTGGGTCAACTCACGCAACGCTATCTGATCCCAAACTAAGCAGAGCTTGTACTATAGAAATCACACAATATACTACATACATTTTATAGATAAATTACACCCAGAAACAGAATAAACAATCGTGCTCATCACACAATGTTTTATCCTGGGTGAGGATCGAACCCACAACCTCCGGCTTAGCAGTCAGGTCACTAACCACTAGACCAACAGGCTAGACCAGTAATAATTACAGTAGTTAACTTAATTTTTTTTAAAGATAACTAGAATGTGGGATCGTGGTTCCACATTACTAGCAATCCTGTTAACCTCTTCAGCTAAGCTCAATGGCTTGTGTTAGAAGTGGGTTCACGTCGGTAGTATAATGGGTAGAATTCGAACCCGCCACCTCACGATTGCGAGACCGATGCCTTAGCCATTAGGCTACCGCCGCTTATACCTACTTCACACCAGACCCTGAAATAAAAGCTGGAAAATACCTACTAATTCTTTGTTTCTCTTTCCAATTTCAATCTAAACTCCTGTCTTTTATGAGCTTTAGTAGATTTATGCTTATAAATCTGAGGATTAGTCGCAAAACTTTTATTACAAGTTTTACATTTAATAGGCTTTTCTGTTGAATGCTTATACAGCGCATGATTCCTCAAATTAGTTATCGTTGGAAAACTTTTCCCGCACTCAGGACAGTCATATTTTTTCCAATGATATTGCATATGATTTTTCAAGGTTATCTTAGTAATGTATTTCTTTTGGCAGATCTCACACTTATAGTTCTTTACTTTATCATGACGTATCAAATGCAGCTTTAAATCTTTAGACTGAATAAATTTTCTGTCACACTTCGTACAAGCGTAACGTCTTTCTTGAGTATGTATCCTGGTGTGGACATTCTTTTGAGTAGAGGTTCTGAAACCTTTGCCACAGTATAAACACTGGTGTGGCTTGAGACCGATGTGAATAGTCATGTGATAATCATACTTTCGCTTATTACTCAGAATTTTATCACACTCGACGCACTGGAACTTTTTAGTTGGCATGTAATGGTTATCTAGATGATATTTTAACTGCATCTCCGTCTGAAATTTCTTAGAGCACTTTGAGCAAGAGTGAGCTCTTTTGAAATGTGTAATCATATGCTCATTGAATCTATTTCTTTTGTATGTTAATCCACATTCTACACATTTGAATGTCGTTGTATGTGTATGTTGTATGAACATGTGAACTAAATAATCAAAGCGGTTAGAAAAAGCGACTTTACATGTGTGACAAATATATGACGGGTTCTCAATTTCGTGTATTTCTTTGTGAGATATCAATTTCTCGTTTGATTCAAATGTTTCAAAGCATTGAGAGCAAGTGTATTTGATGTTGTGTATGCTACGTATATGATTACGTAGTTCTGTTTCATTTTCATTTTCTTTGTTACAATATGGGCATGGGAACATTGTGGCATCTGGTCTAAAAGTAGGTGGTTTTTCTTTTATTTCGGGTAAATCTGTGATCAATGGGATTTTGTAACTAGAAACAAATTTAACAGAATTAGTAATCAAAATCAGTATTAGTATCTCTTTTTAAGAATTTAAATTTTGGGAACGAATGACCATAATATAAACTTAGACCTAGCCTAGAAGGGTGCGTTTCTACTGACTCGGAGTCGAGTTGAGCGAACTGTCAATTGACCAATAACAGTACTCGAAATCATTTAATACCCAGGATTATTTCAAACACTGTCATTTGTTAATGCACGGTCTGCTCCGCTCCACTCCGCCCTGCACCGCTAAAACGCACCCTTATAGAAGCGTCATCAGTCCCGCCGTGACAATCTTTTTCTTAATAGATTTACTATGATATTAAATAGCGTAAAAAATATTACAATCACTAAAAGTACTATCAGACATACTTGGGCTTATTTACAGACTTCCTAAGCCTGTACTCTTTGTAAATCTTATCATTATCACCAAAAATATCGTAATTTTCATCTTTCTCTTTAGCGGAAATTCTTTTGATCGATCTTTTTTCTTGTACAGAATCATTCTGCGTTGCTCTTGGTGCATATTTCCCTAGGATAATAACGTTATTGTGTCCTAAGATATCTGAATCTTCAATTTCGTCTTCCTTGCATTCATCTCTAGGTATGTATATTTCTATTGTTCCGTTTAAGTCAGTAGAATCTGAAGTTGTTGGTTCATTTTCCATGTTAGAGTGACTGTCTATATTTGTGATGCGTGGATTTAGATCACTGTCATCCAATTTATTGTGATGGTGCTGTATTATTAGAGGGGAGTGCCAAAAATGCAAGCATTTTTTATTGGCTGTTTTTTTCTGTCACATTACTGTTGCACCCTTTCGTCAGTCAGCTGGATTTTTTAAAATTTGGCCCAGAAATAGTTTTTTTTTTAATGAACTAAATATTTCGCGAAACTGCTTTATAAAACGTAAATAGTATACTAGCAGTATATTAATTTAAAATAAGTTTTACATTTGTCAATCATGCAAAATCGTGTAACCAGGCGCGTCAGTCACCCGTTAAGGTTCATTTCCGTGCATCGCGATCGATCGCGAGCCGCTCGCGGCTTACGACAAGCGGTAAGTGAGGTAAGTGACAGACGCGCGCGGCCGACGACTATCGTAGGCCTGCGCGCGCTCTGTGAATATGGTCGCATCGGCCGCGAGCGTCAGCGCTTGTCGTAAGCCGCGAGCGGCTCGCGATCGGCCGCGATGCTCGGAAATGAACCTTTAAAGTTGTATTCATTAATCGTGCTCGATCTGCGCGTGCTATCAAATGCGTGATCTGAAATTTAGTATACGTAACCGGTCAAAAATATTATCAGAGTCACATAACAATACTATTAGTCAGTCAGTATAACTCTGTAACAAATGCGGTCAGTAGCCTATAAGACGCGAATATATAACACGAATTTACGAAGACGCGGCGCGTCGCGTGTGACGTAGCGTTACGCGTCGCGTCAGAAGTTTCCTCAGGCGTATAGCTAAGCACACGGCGGCTATCGCTGATTCGTACGCGGCGGCGTTTCTTATAACCACTATAAGGCCCCTTCTTATCTATACTAATATTATAAAGCTGAAGAGTTTGTTTGTTTGAACGCGGTAATCTCAGGAACTACTGGCTGAATTGACGCATACGAAGTTGCGGGGGCAGTTAGTATTAAATAACTAGCTGACCCGCGCAACTACGTGTACGTAATTTTTCCCCGTTTTTGCAATATATTTCATTGGTGCTTCGCTCTTATTAGTCGTAGCGTGATGTTATATAGCCTATAGCCTTCCTCGATAAATAGGCTATCCAACAGTGAACGAATTTTTCAATTCGGACCAGTAGTTCCTGAGATTACCGCGTTCAAACAAACAAACAAACTCTTCAGCATAAAGCTGAAGAGTTTGTTTTGTTAGTATAGATTCACTTTTTAATATAGAATTTCCTTCTAAAAAAGAAAAATCGATTTCGCGGCAACTTGCGTCTGCGTTGTGCAATTTCTCAATAATATTGGCAGAAGGTTCCGCCACGGGCATCGCTTCATCGAGAATTTTAGGTTACCCTCCGCGTGAAACGTTTCTAAGCCATCCGCGTCACGCTCTATTTCTAGCAAACGCGTGTTTAATCGCTTCTCCGTAAAGGCACTCATACAAAGCCATATGTTTGAATACAGTCCGGGCCACGCCGCTCATCGCAACGCGCGACGCCCTGCGTCTCCATAAATGAGGCTTAAAAGTCGTTCACGCCAAACGCTAAGGAATCCAGCTGACTGACGGAAGGGACGTTACTCTTCTAATTTGACATAGTATAAAAAATCAGCCTTTAAAGAATGCTTGCATTTTTCGGCGCTCTCCTCCAGGATTATAACATTTTCCACGTATTTACACAATCTTACACAACAGGCGAGAGAATTATTTATTTATAACTAAATCAATTCTAACAATATTTATTTTTTTATTTGTCATAGTGATGTGGTAATTACCACAGACTATTTTTGTATTATATAAAATCGATCGATTCTAACACAATAAAAAAACGTCTAACGGTTCATTGTATTAGCACCATTGGCGTATAGACCTGGACTGCGCCATACCTCACAAAATTGACCACTCTCTAGAAAGAGACAAAGCTATTTTGTGTACATTAGATTTATGTCAAAGAGACAGGGCACACGAGTTTTTTCTTTCATTCTTTGCAGCAATATTTACTTTACAACTAAAAGGGATAGCGCGGTCCAGGTCTATACGTCAATGGTTAGCACATGGTATTTGATGGTATCGTTCAAAGAGCATGATTGTAAAATGTAAAATACAGTACGATCAACTTATCTTGGCCGGATTGAAGTTAGGTTTTTATCACTTTCGCGCATGTCATAGAGATGCGACCCTAAACTTACTTACGAAAACGATTAAATATGTTTAATCGATTAAAAATACTAACAACATTTTAATTCAACAATATAAAAACACTATTTAAATGAGTTCATAAAAGTTTAAATTTAGAACAGTTACAGTAAATACTAAAGAAACTTTGAAAAACAATTTCTTTACGAAAATAATCACAAAAACACATAAGTTAGTAATAATAATTAATTACAATGTAATGCGTAATCGCATCTCTAATTCTCTTGGTTTAGTTACCGCCCCCGCACCCGCTTCCTGTCACCATTATTTTACTTCCAAAAAATGCATCTGCGCAACCACTTGTCGCCTACTTCAGTCCGGCCTAGTTACGTTGATCCAACTGTACTATCGTTATCGTTCTGTCTTACTGAGATTTGAGCACAGATAAAGTAATCACTGCACTACGTTTTATATTTGAGGTTTGGGTACGGTCTGGTTCTGCTCGCTGAAAATTAACGTAGGTGTAAAAAAACAATAAATAAATAATTTCATTATTTTTCTTTGTAAATAGTTTACCCGAGGCACCGGCACAAATCTCCATGCTGAATGTATTTTGTTGAATATTATAGTAACTCCACACTAGAGCCACAAATAACCAGAAAAAACTAACACTCTGTTTCTGTTTTCAAGGTTATTCTTAACTCCTGTAATAAAAGAGTTAGGCATAAGAGAATTAGTCGCAAAACTTTTATTACAAGCTAACATTCAATAAGCCTTTATGTTAAATAAATGATTCCTCAAAACTTTTCCCGCACTCGGGACAGTCAAATTTTGAATGAATTTTCATATGATATTTTAAATGCAACATATTAAAATATTTCTTTTGGCAGACTTCACACAAAATGTTTCACTTTATCATGAGTTATCTTATGCCGTTGAAGTTTAAGAACTGAATAAATTTTCTGTCAAACTTAGTAATATCTTGGGATAACTCACACAACGCTATCTGATCCCAAACTAAGCAGAACTGGAAACCAGACAACTGATAAACATATCTACTTATATATTTCTAATTATGTACATATTTATTATAGATAAATAACACATCACACAAAGTTTTATCCTGGGTGGGGATCGGACGATCCCACGACCTCTTGCGTAGCAGTCGGATACACTCCCACCGCGCCACAGCGGCAGTCATAGTTTAGGTTAGTGCAAGCGAAAGGTCGTTCTTGAGTATTCTGGTATGGACTTTCTTTTGTTGGCTAGTTTTGAAACCTTTAATACAGTATAAACACTGGTGTGATTATCATAACTTCGTTTATCATTGGGCAAGAATAAGCTCTTTTGAAATGTTTGATGGAAGCTATCTCTATTGTAAGTTTATCAACATTCTGCACATTTTCATGTACTTTTATGTGTATGTTGTTTAAACATGTGAAGTAAATAATTAGAGTGGTTAGAAAAACACAAATATGTGAATGGTCCTCAGTTTCGTGTACTTTGTGTGATATCAAATTCTTGTTTGATTCAAATGTTTCAAAACATTGCGAGCAGGTGTATTTGATGTTGTGTATGCTACGAATGTGATTACGAAGTTCTGTTTTGTTTTCATTTTCTTTGTTGCAGTGTGGGCATGGGAATAATTTGAAATTTGGTTTTATGCCAGATGGCTTTTCTTTAATTTTTGGTATATCACTGACTGGTAGGATTTTGAAACAAATTGAAATTAAATTGAAAGCATAATTAGTAGGTGACCTTCCCACGACGCTGGAGCAGCTTAGCTATATGCAACACACAGGAAGAAAAAGGGGAGAGGTGTCTTATTTCAAACTAGCTGTCCCACGCAACTTCGTATGCGTAAATTTTCCCCGTTTTTGCAACATTTCACGTCGCTACTCCGCTCCTATTAGTCGTAGTGTTTTTTAGCCTATAGCCTTCCTCGATAAATGGGCTATCCAACAAAAAAAGAATTTTTCAAATCGGACCAGTAGTTCCTGAGATTAGCGCGTTTAAACAAACAAACAAAGCAAACAAACAAACTCTTCCGCTTTATAATATTAGTAAGTATAGATTCGCAATAAGGTCATCCAAAAAAGAACTAAAGTTACCGACGTAGATCGCAGGTTAAAGAAGATGAAATGGCAATGGGCTGGCCATATCAACCTAAGGACTGACGACCACAGAAGCTAACGAGTGCTATAGTGGAGATCGCAACTTGGTAAACGGGTAGGTAAGGTTATGACAACCCCCAGTCAGAGGAACCGACAATCAAAAGAAAGTCACTGGGATGGATATGGACTGAATGCGGAAGGCGGATCCCTAGATTAGACTATTAGACTATTAGACTTTTTTTTAAAATTTATATAATTAGTTTATAGCCTTTTTGCTGCACCAAATGCAAAGTGCATCATTTCGGGCCCAGTGCACATTCTAGGCCTGAGCCGAGCGGCCGCCTCGGCTTCCAACACCGACCAAGTTTGAGTCCCTAGTGCGACGGTGCAATATACGATCGGTCTCAACTTTTAAAGCGGCGGAGCCTAATGGCTAAGGCTTCGGAAACGCAGTTGTAAGGTCGCAGGTTCGAATCATACCCATTATACTACTAATGTGAACGGTGAACCCACTCCTAACACAATCCATTGAGCTTAGCTGGTGGGGTTAACAAGATAGTTAGTATTAAGAGACCCAATTCCACGTTGCTAGTTATTAAAAAAAAAAAACTTACCCATAAATTAACTCTGGAAGCTACCAGAGGTTAACTGCAACATTTACTTTTACCGTTACCACCGATCCAATAACAAAGTTTAAGTTAAGTTAAGCTAAAGATAGATAAAGTCTCTTCACTCTAGATAACTAAAAATAAACTTGTTTCATTTATTCTTCAAACTATTGTTTTTAATTTGACGCATTGGATTAGTAACATTAAGTCTATCTTTTTATTTATGCTAAAAAACTTACATACATTGTACCTATTCAGTAATATTAAATAAGCGGCGGTAGGCTAATGGCTAAGGCATCGGTCTCGCAATCGTGAGGGCGACCTCACGATTCCAATCCTACCCATTAAACTACCGATGTGAACCCACTAAGTCTTTGAGCTTAGTTGGTGGGATTAACTAGATGGCTAGTAATTTGGGGCCCAAACCCACATTGCTAGTTATCTTTTATTTAAAAAAAAAGCGACAAGGCTACTTTGTGGACCAGTTATGGCGCAGTCTTGGTCTCTACGTCAATGTTATTGAGCAAAATTAATCGATTTTAACACAGATTTTAAAAAACGTTTATCAATTCAATAACCTCGTTCTATCTTAGGGCTCGGCTCCCACTTAATCTTATTTGCACAAATTCTTGTTTGTGCAAATAAATATATTAAGCGGCAAAATGGTATACCTGCACAGAACGCTAGTTTGTGCAAAATTGATTTGCACAATTGCGTATGTATGTGAAGGCGGGTATGTTAACGTTTGCGCCAACCGGTTTGTGGATTGTGCGTGGAGCGTGTAGGTGTCTGGCTAAACGCAACGACTTGCATGCGCAAACAGTAGGTATGTGCCAATTTTTATATGCAACTCGCTGCGTGTAGCCAGACAGCTGCTGAGATTTGAGATTCGGTACGGTAGCTGAAATATAAAAAACTAGCTGTCCCGCGCAACTTCGTATGCGTAAATTTTTCCCGTTTTTGCAACATTTCTCGTCGCTGCTCCGCTCCTATTAGTCGTAGCGCGATGTTATATAGCCTATAGCCTTCCTCGATAAATGGGCTATCCAACAAAAAAAGATTTTTTGAAATCGGACCAGTAGTTCCTGAGATTAGCGCGTTTAAACGAACAAACAAACTCTTCCGCTTTACAATATTAGTATAGATAATAGGTGTAAAAAAACAATATTTGATGTTTTTAATTTTTATTTTAATAGCATTTTTTGTTTCTTTTTTTTGTAAATACATAGTTTACATAGGCACTAGGCAGGCACCCACACAAATTCTACGCTGAATATATATTGTTCAAAGTTACAGTAATTCCACGCTGGAGCCACAAAAAATACTAGAAAACACTAAATCTCTGTTTCTCTTTCCAATTTTGATCTAAACTCCTGTCTTTTATGAGCTTTAGTAGATTTGTGTTTAGAAAGATGACAGTTAGTCGCAAAACTTTTATTACAAGCTTTACATTCAACAAGCCTTTCTGTTGAATGCTTATGCAGCGCATGATTCCTCAAATTAGTTATCGTTGGAAAACTCTTCCCGCACTCAGGACAGTCGAATTTCTTTGAATGAATTTTCATATGATACTTTAAGTTAAATTTATTAATGTATTTCTTTTGGCAAACCGCACACTTATAATTCTTTACTTCATCATGACCTATCAAATGCCGCTGTAAGTTTGTAGACTGAATAAATTTTCTGTCACACTTAGTGCAAGCAAAAGGTCGTTCTTGAGTATGAATCCTGGTATGGACTCTCTTTTGTTGACTAGTTCTGAAACCTTTACCACAGTATAAACACTGGTGTGGCTTGAGACCGATGTGAATAGTCATATGATAATCATACTTTGATTTATCACTCAGAATTTCATCGCACTCGACGCACTGGAACTTTTTAGTTGGTATGAAATGGTTCTCTAGATGATCTTTTAATTGTACCTCCGTCTGAAATTTCTTAGAGCACTTTGGGCAAGAGTGAGCTCTTTTGAAATGTGTAATCATATGCGCATGGAAGCTATCTCTATCGTAAGTTAATCCACATTCTGCACATTTGAATGTCCTTTTATGTGTATGTTGTTTGAACATGTGACCTAAATATTCAAAGTGATTTGAAAAAGCTACTTTACATTTGTCACAAATATGTGAATAGTTCTCAGTTTCGTGTATCTCTTTGTGCGATATCAATTTCTCGTTTGATTCAAATGTTTCAAAGCATTGCGAGCAAGTGTATTTTATGTTGTGTATGCTACGAATATGATTACGTAGTTCTATTTTGTTTTCATTTTCTTTGTTACAATATGGGCATGGGAACTTTCTAGATTTTGGTCTAAAACTAAGTGGTTTTTCTTCTATTTCTGGTATATCAGTGACTGATGGGATTTTGTAACTAAAACAAATTGAAATTGATTAGTAAGCATAATCAGTAGGTTTATTACTCTTCTCCAAATAACGCTAGAACAGCTTAACGAGATGCTTTACAACCTAAATGGAGCCTCTAGACGAGTTGGTATCGGCATGAATTTGGAAAAAAAGCAAAGTTAGTTATATCGAAGGTTCGATTTCTGCTTGGTAGAAAAAACTTCGCGATAGAAGTCGACAGAAAGCAGTATTTAGCAAACTTCGTAAAGTTTTCACCTCGTGTCTACTTACTTTTTTATGTGCGTATTATTGCAATCTATCATACAGCGATATTTAGCAATTGATGTGTAATTCTTTGTTTAGTCTTGAACGGAGGTCGTCTGTAATAATGGTTAGTGTTGTGTGCACGGGTACTTGGTAGAAACAAGAAAATGTGAGGGTGGATGAAGAAACGTCCGCCTCACACACGGAGTCGTGATGCCGGTCGGAACTATAAACATGGGTAATGGCTTTGCTTGATGTTCTAGACATTGGTAGAGAAGGTAGAGAAATGGCCTTTCTAATTTACGGCTATTTTAATGTCCTCTGTTTCAGTTGACGGGTGCACGTTATTGAGCACTGCTTTAAAAGCACGTTCATGTTTAGGCTTGTAAGTGAAGAACTCTGTTTGCTTTTATTCCAGTAGTTTTACAAGAGATCGATATGAATCGAATTTGGCTGGATTTTCACCTGGTCAGAAGAACTTTCAGAATGTACATTTCCGAGCAAATGTTCATTTAGCAGGCTTAGTAGAGGTATTTGTTTTTCTTTTTAGGTGTTTCCGACTTCGTCTACAAATAATGGGTTTTGGTGTCTTCTCCACTGTTGTTGTTGGATCTATATTCGTTTCTTCCTCCACTAGTTGGGTAAAACTATTTGTTAGTTGTATTGGTTGGGTTTGAGTTGAGACAGCCAGTACGAATCAAGTTTTGTTTGTTTTTGTATTCCAGTATGCTCTGGGCTTAAGTTTGGATTTTTTTTCCCAGTAACTTCAATCCAGTCTTTGTCTTTGTAATTATTTAGTGCCTGGTCTATGTTTTGTTTAAGATATGTTTCGGTTGGACAGCCATTGTAGAAGTTCTGCGATTTGTGAAGGGTTTTACCGAATTGAACTTTGACGATGGAAAGAGTGTAACATTTGTTGGGTCAGGCTTTTTAGTGGTTTCTCGGTGGGCAGCAGCATATCACATAACAAAGTTCATAAGAAGTTAAGCATAACTGTTATAATATATAATATAATATAATAAGCCCTTTTATTTCGAACAATTCACAGGTTTAACATTTCTTATCTTATAATATATCTCGCAGTTCGATGTGCCTCCTGGCATAGGCCTCCTCCAGCTCTCTCCACTGGCTTCGATCTTCTGCAACTCTGGTCCAGTATGGTCCTAGGGTTAGGCAGATATCGTCACTCCATCTTGTTTTCGGACGCCCCTTTTTTCTGGAGTCCCCTCTTGGGTACCAAAGGGATACTTGTTTACTCCATTTTAGCATAACTGTTAATGACATAATAATACTTTTGCATACTGATACTTTGCTATCATGGCAGTATCGTTTAGGCTATATTCATTCGGTCTAACTTTAAATTGCATAAATTTATAACGCATCCACTTCGCATAAGTTTTTCTGTTAATGGCATGATAATACTTTAGCATATTGAGTCTTTGGCATACTACTTTTATAGGCATAAATTTAATATCGTTTAGGCTTTATTCATTAGGTCTAAATTTGCATCGCATAAAGTTATAACGTATAATTTTTATTCGTTTAACAGCTATTATGTATAAACGGCAACAAAAAAAAATATTAAAAAGGATATCTTCTAACTTGGATACCCACCCTATTAAGTTGTGTTGTTATTATCCATACTAAATAACAAAACTGACCTTTTTCGTACATGTACCTAACTGACGACGAAAACCATGAATTGGTGTTAAAATATCAATTCATGGTTTTCATCGTCAGTTCGATAATAAGTCGAAAATTTTATTTATGATCAGTATTTAATTTCTATTAAGTATAACAATGTATTTGATTAGTATTACTTAAATAACATTATACCTACATGTGTAACATTATTGTTAAAATAATATGCCTTTCAATGGTAGTTAGGTATGTGATATGCGACAATCATTATGCGTTTGTAGCATTATGCTGAAAAACAACTACATATTTTAGGCCACCTTTTGCTTAATTGAAAAGCAGAACTGATATAGGCCCAGTTGGCCATTATATAGAAATAACTGGTCCTCGGCCCCAGTTCTATAACGGCCGAATGACCTCTAACCCATAAATATGGATTTATGTGTCACTTTGTACGCAGTAGCCAATTTAGCCCCAAATAAATCTTGATACCATTCAAAGCATTATTAAAAAATAATCAAAATAAAAGCACTTACTTGGGCTTATTTGCCGACTCTCTAAGCCTGTACTTCTTGTAAATCTTATCATTATCACCAAAAACATCGTACTCTTTATTTTCATTCTTAACCTCAATAACGCCAAGAAACTTCAGCTCTTTAGCGGAAATTCTTTTACTCGGTCTTTTTTCTTGTAGAGAATCATTCTGCGTTACTTCTGGTGTATTTTTCCCTAAGATAATAACATTATTGTGTTCTAAGATATCTGAATGCTTTATTTCTGTTTTTTCATGTTCATCATTACATATGGAGATTTCTATTATTTTGTTTGAGTCGGTAGAATCCAATATTTTTGATTCATTTTCATTATCTATATTTGTGACTGGATTGAGGTCAATGTCAGCCATTTTATTGTGATGGTGCTGTAATAATACAAAGGCAGTTCATTACATCAAAGTAATTATAGATAATTATTTGTTTAACAGCTCAAATACTTTTTATTTAATATATACTACGTACAACTAACAATATCATTTAGAAAAATCAAATACTATCATTTTGTATCTTATTTTACAATAAATATTAACTCTATTCACAGAATCAATATAAATAAAAATAATTATCAGGTACCATATTGATGTAATAAATAGAAAAAATATTATAATATCACTTCACACACATCTCTTAATTTACAAACAGGATAAAGATAAGTGTAAATATTAATAAGTAATTAAACAGGAATAGGCAGGACTTATTGTAAAATATGTCAGAACCACAAAACCTACTTGTATATTTATATTATACTAGCTGTGCCCCGCAGTGTTACCCGCGGTTTATTAGCCTATGTGTTAATCCAGGGTGTCAGCTAACTCCATACCAAATTTTATTAAAATCGCTCCAGCCGTCTAGACATGAAGAAGTAGCAAACATACACACTCACATACTCACAAACTTTCGCCTTTATAATATTAGTGTGTTTAATGCGAACTAACAATCAGATCATGATAAAACTTTGGCAGGGTGTTCGGAGTTCCTAGACCAAAAAGCCACAGCGAAGCGTGACCGGGTTCAGCTAGTTAAAAATATATGTAAGTTAGTAATTAAGTTTGTTACCGGGGGAAGACGGTTTGTAGCGTTAATTTAATTTATAAGAGACTAGCTGACCCGCGCAACTTCGTATGCCTACATTTTCCTCGTTTTTGTAACATTTTTCATTGCTGATACGCTCCTATTGGTCAAGCGTAATGTTATAGCCTAAAGCCTTCCTCGGTAAAATAATTTTTCAATTCGGACCCGTAAATCCTGAGATTATCGCGTCCAAACAAACTCTTCAGCTTCTTATTATTAGTAGGTATAGATGTTATAGTTTGTCTCCATATTACTAACAAATTTACAGTAACTACTTACCGATATATGGTTCGTACACCTGGCACCTTAACTAACAATATCATGTAATAAAAATATATAAAGTTAACTGATTTTCCATGAACACAAATTTCTGTAAACTGAAAGTTTACATTTTTTTTTTTTTCCTATTATGGCGATCTAATAATATTTCCGCCAATGACCAGTCGAGACTAGGTAGACTCGTAGAGATCAGGGTTCTGTGGATGTACAAGGAAAATGAAAATGTTTAATTATAATAAATTATATAAAAAGCTTTTAATGGGAATTGAACAGGAATGTAAAATTTTGAATTTTGAGGACAGTCACAAAAGCAGAAAGTGGTTAGTGAATTTAATTTATAAGCGTATATATATTTATTTAATATAGGTTATTTTTTAGAGTTTAATGTTATTAGTATTAATATAATTACTTAACAAGTATACAAAAGGGGAAGAAACAAAACATAAGAGAGAAGTGAAGTCCGTAGGACGGGGGATAAGGTCCGTAGGTAATAGGTCATATAATGAGACGTTTCTTCTCTGGCATTCAAAAAAAATATGATTTGTTGTGCCCTCATCCAGTCCACACTCGCAGAGAGAGCTATCCTTGACCCGAATTTTAAAGAGGAAGACATTTGTACAGGCGTGTCCCAATCTTAGCCGACATATAACCGAGGTCGCTCGTTTATTGGCATCACGATATTTGTAAAACCAAGGCTTGATGGGGATATCGTGTTGGATGGCTGCATAGTGTTTGCCTTTTTCCATGCTGGTTTCACTCCAAAGCTCCGTCCACTTTGTTAACTGCCTCGACTTAGCGAGCGACATCAGGTCCTGCGGGTAGGCACGGAAGTGGTCAAGGCAGCCGTCAGATGACGCAGCTCTAGCCAGTGCATCGGCTGTCTCATTGCCTGTGATACCCATATGACCGGGGATCCAGACGAGTGAAACCTTGAGTCCCTTATTTTCACACTTAAATAGAGCATGTTTTATCTGCATGATTAATGAAGACCTGCTTCTACTGTGAAATTGGTTACACAATAAGGCTTGTAAACAACTCATGGAATCAGTGAATATTACAGTTTGACTAATATTATGAGACTCTATGTAATGCACTGCTTCCAAAATGGCTATACCTTCCCCAGTAAAGATAGAATTAATGTTAGGAGATTTAAAGCTTAAAATAATGTTGTATTTCGGGATCCAAACAGCAGACCCAACATAATTTGAATCCGCCACTTTAGATGCATCTGTGTACATTAACATCCAATGACTCCAGTGCTTATCTATAAAAAAGTTTAATTGGTTGTTGGCTTCTAAGGAATTTTTACCTATACCTAAGTTTAAAATAATGCTAGGTTTAAAAATTAATGCTTCATACCCTTCGGCCGTCTACGAAACCGTAGTTTAGTAACTGGTTTCGATGAAGGAATTATTCTTCCTTGTACGTAACTAGTTTCGATGGACGAATATTTTTTCTTTTTACGAAACCACGGTTACGCACAAGGAATTTTCTAATATTATAAAAGTTTCCTAGTTACGTACAAGGGAGAATAATTCCTCCATCGAAACTAGCGGTGTAAGTCAAATTACAATGTGAAACCTCTTTGACTTGTTATGCAAACTCTTATAGTCTCTTTATTTTATGTATTTATGGTATCGAGTTGATGTCATCGCTGTGACATAAAAGATTTTCCTGTAATTCTGATTTTCTTGTAATTTTTCATTCGTTTGTTCTTATAACATCTCTGTATAAAACGATATTAATAAATGGTATACTTATTTGAAAGTGTCAATAATGAATAATATGAAAATGATAGTCTCTACAACGTCAAAAACTGATAAAGGTGAAATTGAATTCATAAGTACGCGTAGAGGAGGAAGTGCGTTGTTGTATAGTGGTCGCAAGTATCACCGGAAGAAATTTTACAGCAATGAAAACACGTTTTGGCTGTGTTACTATAACAATAACGGCTGCACAGGGAGCGTTACACTCAACGTAAGGAACGAAATAGTAAAGGAAAAACTACATAAAGAGAATTGTCAACAAGATTTTGGTAAAAATAAAATGTTGAAAGAATTAAACAAATTAAAAGAGAAAACTAGATGCAGTTTTGAATCAGTTCAAAAAGAATATGACGCAATGGTATTTAAGCTTGAAAATGATGGTATAAATTTGGTACACAAAATCCCAAACTTCAATAGTATAAAAACAGGGCTATACAACGAGCGCAATAAAATAATTGGCGCACCAAAACAGCGTTTTTCAATATTAAGTGAAGTAAAAGTACCAACTAAGTATGAAGATTTTTTACTAGCGGATTATAACTGCGAAGAAGATAACAAACGGATCCTTTTATTTTGCAGAAAAAGTGCCAGGAAAATTATTAATAATTTTAAACACTTATTTGGCGATGGAACTTTCAAGTCATGTCCCAAACCCTTCAGACAGTTATACTCTCTCCATGGATATAATGAAGAAACGGGGACTATTGTTCCGTTAATTTTTTGTCTGCTGCCAGATAAACATTTTAAAACCTATGACATACTATTTAGATTACTAAAATCAGTTTTCATTAATTGGGAGCCAGAGAAAATTACTGTAGATTATGAGATTGCGGTAATGAAAGCTATACGAGGTGTGTTTCCGGCTATGGTCATAAAAGGATGCTACTTTCATTTTAACAATAGTTTATTTCGGAAAGCAAAACAACTTAAAATAACATCCAGTGTTAAAAAAAGACATGTAGCAAGATGTGCAGGTCTAGCTCGTTTGCCAATTGAATATATTAAAAGTGGTTACCAGTACATAATGAACAGGAGTCCGATCGGCGATAACATAGACAAGTTTAACAATTATTTTATGAGTCAATGGCTAACAAAAACTGATTTTGAAAAAGTTTGTAATTGCGACCAAGAAAAAGTCAGAACAACGAACAATCTGGAAGGTTGGCATAGTAAAATGAACAGATATATTGGGAAATCAAATCCAACCATTGCTCATTTATTGGACACGTTGATCAAAGAGACACGAGTAATAGATATGCATAAAAGTGGAACTAAAAAGTCTAAAAATTACAAAGAAATTGACGAAGAGATAAAGAGGTCTATAAATGAATTAAAAGAAAAGAAAATAACTGTAGGCCACTGCTTAGAAATCATTTGCCCGTATGCTATATATTTTTGATTAAAAATTACTTTTGTTGAATTATTTCGGTTATGAATGACTCACATTTTTGTTCAGTAATAATTTTATTTTAGTTATCATATACCTAATATAACATACCTACATAATATATGATTACATATATTCTGTAATTTTGATATTTTATTAATATAACCTGCAACCTATAATTTTAATAAATTCTAGTTTGACTTACATCCATACATATTAGGTATTTGGATTTTGCAAAATAATTTCTCCATGGAAAGTAAGTAGTTTCGCAGAAGGAAAAATATTTCTTTAATCGAAACCTTAACAATCATTTCTTTGTACGTAACCATGATAAGTAGCCGTGGTTTCGTAAAAAGAAAAAATATTCGTCCATCGAAACTAGTTACGTACAAGGAAGAATAATTCCTTCATCGAAACCAGTTACTAAACTACGGTTTCGTAGACGGCCGAAGGGGCTTCATATGGGATTTCAAATAATGGGTTGATTTTACATTGGGATAGTGGAAAAGGGAGCCTAATATAATTAATGAAGCTGTTAAATATACATGGGTGGTCTTTGTGGGTCCAGTATGAACCAGAAGAGATGTAGTTTGAAAGTTGGTGTAATTTAGGGATCAATGGGTGTAAAGAGACTTGAAGAATTTTATATATAAATCTATCTGAGAGGTATTGCCTTCTTAGGTAAAGGGGAGGGTCGCCACACTCTACTTGGAGAGCGTTTATAGGTGACGACTTCATGGCACCTAGGATAATACGAAGACATCTTGCTTGAATCCTATCTAGGCTAGTAAGAGCAGCCTTGTTACATGGTTCCAGCAGGAAGCACCCATAATCAATATGACTCCGGATCAAAGCATTATATAGGAGTTTCTGGCAGTACGGATGGGCGCCCCACCATGTTCCTGATAGTGCTCTCAGCACATTAACCCCCCTTTCACACTTTGCAACAATATAGTTTATATGCTGAACACCGTTTAACTTATTATCCAGAGTAAAGCCTAAAAATCGAATTGAGTCTTTTTGAGGAAAAATTTTGTTGTTGTAGGAGATTTCAATATCTGGAGTAGTTCTCCGTCGACTAAACACTACCACAGAGCTTTTTGAGATGGACAGGGATAACCCATGTTCATCCAGCCAGCTATGTAAATAGTCGATCGCGGAATTTAGTCTTGTGGTTGCCTCTGATAAATGATCCACTGAAATGTACAGGGCTAAATCGTCTGCATATTGTAAAACGTCGCAAAAAGAACTAACAGAAAGGTCAAGGTCGCTTGTATAAACGCTATACATAAGAGGGCTTAAAACAGAACCTTGGGGAAGACCCTTCCAGATAAGTCGAGGAGAAAGAAGTGACTTCTGCGAGCTAATAAGAATCGTTCTGCCTATGAGAGAGTTGTAAATAAAATTTACCATCTTCTCTGGCACACTCAGCTTTTGCAATTTCTGCCTGAGTATAGGAAGAAGTACATTGTCATAGGCAGAAGCAATGTCTAGGAATACTCCCACACAATATTGATTTCTAGAGAGTGCTATACGGATATCAGTTGTAAGAATGCTGATGCTGTCCATAGCTCCCAACCCCTTTCGGAAACCAAACTGAGATTTAGAGAGTTTGTCCCGACTCTCTAGAAACCATTCCAGTCGATTCTTTATCAGATGTTCTAAGATCTTAGCCATGGTGCATGATAGGGCTATTGGCCGGTAACTGGCAGGGTCCTGCCCAGGTTTGCCTGACTTAAGGATTGGTATAACGACCTGGGTTTTCCATTCTTCTGGTGGGGAACCAGAGTTGAACACCATACTGAGAAAATTTAAAAAATACACTTTTGTTTCCAGACTAGACTTTACAAAGAAGGAATATGGGATTCCGTCAATGCCAGGCGAGGAGTCTTTTAAGCTGCCCAACACAAGCAGGAGTTCATCAATAGAGAATGGGGAATCAAAATTATGGTGGGTTGGTGAAGTAGAACTGGGAAGAGAGTTGGCGACAGAACATTCCGAAAAGGAAGGGGCCATAGGGGGCGCTAATCTTTGTGCAAATTTTTCGATGCATGTAGAGAAATCAGCCGATGAAGTAAAGTTGGTAGAGGCTGCAACAGCACATCTGAACCTCCTAACATCTCTCCATACGGTTGCAGGATTGGTACGTGGAGACATTGACTCGCAGAACTTCTGCCAGCCATCCTTTTTTTTCTGTGATAGAATCTTGGTAGTTTCTGCAGCCACTTTCTGGTAATTGATGTAGTTTTCGGTACTCATGCGTCCAGAGTACCCTCTTTCAGCCTCTTTTCTTCTTTTACAAGCCATGGAGCAGTCTTGGTCCCACCACGGTGGCGATGATAGCCTGTTTTTGGGTGGCCTTTTAAGTGGTATTGCAATATCTGCTGCAGATAGTAAAGCTTGTTTGAAAAGGGGATATACCAAATCAACATTACATATATAGTTCAGGGGTGGGAGGTGCAACACTTCTCGATCCAAGGACTCTGAATACAATGGCCAATCTGCTCTGGAGAGGTTGTATTTCAGTCTTGGGTTAAATGGTGTTTCAGGATTAGAAAAATTTGGAGGAAGGAGAAGAATTGGGAAATGGTCGCTTCCAAAACTGTGATGATGTGGGAAGAGATGATAAAGAAGGAGAACAAAGAGACAGGTCGACAGCACTGTGGCAATTTTGAAGAGGGGAGACTCTACGGGTGGCAGAACCATCATTCAGTATGCATAAATCTGTGGAGTCTATGATGTCAAGAAAACTAGAAGAAAGAGAATCACAAAAGTGTGATCCCCAAGAAGTATGGTGGATGTTGAAATCCCCCAGAATGACTATGGGGGTAGAGATGGATTCGAAGATGGATTTTAATGAGTTTAGTATGGAGGGGTTAGGACTTGGGACATAAACAGAGACAAAGGAAATATTCATAGCCTTGATGGCCACAATGTTGAAGGCTTCACTATGTGAAGGAATTGAGATATTAGAAAAAGTGGTAGACCTAGAGACCAAAATAGCGGCTCCGGCATGACCATCATTCCTGTCATCACGAAAACAGGCATAACCAGGAATCCTGAACAGGGTTCCAGGCCTGAGCCATGTCTCCTGGATGGCAAGAACAAGTGGTTTGTATTGGTTAATTAAGAAAATGAGGTCGGCTTTTTTATTTTTTAAGCTACGACAGTTCCATTGAAGAACTGGTGGGAATGTTATTAGTTAAATCTAGGAGCTCAGTCAGTTTCTGTTTATATTTGTTTGGAAGCTCAGTATCACTGAATCTTGTGATCATATTTATAACTGTGGATAACAATAGTTCAAGTAAATTATCATTTGTAGGTGTAGGATTTGGGGTTGAGAGGGCACATCCATTGTTGAGAGACGAAGTAGGAGTATTTGTGATACTAGCATGGGCCTGTCTGTCATAGCCAGGACCAGAGGCTGGGGAGTATAACCTACGAGGAACAGTAATTGTTTTGCGATATGAAGTCTGTGGAGGATGAACAGAAGAAGAAGAATTTTGCTGAATAGTGTGAGATGATGAAAAAGGAATAGATGAAGGAGTAGGTCTAGTTGTATCTGCAAAGGACTTCCTCACCTGGGGAAACCTTGCAGATGCCTCCATATAGGATATAGACTCCTGTGACATTGTTAACTTCATACATTTTTGACGAGCATGCTCTGGGCATGAGGGGTCTTTAGCCGTATGTGGCCCTGAGCAAAAAAGGCAAGTTGGGGTTTGCTTGGTACAAGTTGCACCTATATGGTCTTGGCTACATTTAAAGCAACGAGGGCTTGAGCGGCATTGGTTGGTAACATGTCCAAATCGGCAACACTTTATACATTGAATCAGTGACAGGACATATGTCTCTACAGGTAGTGAATTATAAAAACAATAGATGTATGGTGGTAATTTCTGTCCGGTGAATGTGATAACAACAGACTGGGTAGGTAAATATATAACAGTGTACTTATCATCTACTGATTTTTTGTTAAGTCTTCTGGCTCTAATGACTTTCCCATAACCATTGGGTACCTGGATCGAGTGAACAACCTCTTCTAAAGTCCATTCTACTGGTACCTCACGCACAATGCCCATACGAGTGCAGGCATATGACGGAATTGTAGTTTCATACTGCGCTGGAGTTAGGGCTGGATGGTAATAAAGTTGTTTGCATCTGTTGCAGAAGTAAATTCTACCGAAATTCTATTTCGACCTATCTTTTTAACGCCATCATTCTTTATATTTTTAATTTTGTTTGTATGCAAAAAATGACCGAACTTAATGGGTTTAAAGACCGTGCCTGATGCTGGATTGTCCACTGTTCTCGAGACATGGACCAGATAGGGGCCAACGTCAGTTTCCGTATAAGATGTTGTCTTATTTTGAAAGTCTGGGTGAACGTACGTTGAGGTTTGGGTTAATTGTGAAGATTGCGAATCTTGAGATACTTGGGGAGAATCAATATTGATTGTTTTTTTAGTGGGACATGGTTTTTGTCTTGGGCAAGGGTACGTTTACCGTTTTTATTTATAGTTGATTCTTCGTCACTTAACCCATTTTGATCACGTGGTCCACCACCGGGATCAGGGGGCTCATTTTCCCCCATTATAAGCTAAAAAGGTACTTACGGGACGGCACAAATTTTATACGGCACAAATAAGGACAACACAATTACACTGCAGCACAGAAAACAATAAAAAACTCCAAAAAAATCCTGGAAAAGAATCGAACACTTGTATCAAACACTCGACCACAGATCCAAAAAAAAAGGAAAGTTTACATACAATCAAAACAAATTGACAATTTAATTTTTGACATTTCGTGATGAAATAGTGATGTTCCGTTCTCATTAAATCGATCGATTTGAAATTAGATTGATAAATTCAATGGAACTTTTTGGATTATTTACGTTGTGAAGTTTATTTTTGTATCATGTTTATAACCATAGATGTTAAATACAGGAAGTTTGTAATACAAAAATGACGTTGGTATGTTTTGTACAATATCAGTAGGGACCTACCTAAATTAAAGCAATATTGTAATCCTAGCATGAATCTCCGACCCTTCTTTATTAATAGTACCCATAAATAAACATATGCCATTGAAACTAGAAGTAGTGCTCCGTGCGTATTGTGAATTAATCGAAAACTAAGTAACTAAATGTCCTCTTTACACTGACCTCTATGCTACTTGTAGTTTAAAGGGCAGTGCTTCTATATCTGATACGATTCATAGCAGCAGCTTATTTATTTCTTCTTCCATCCTACCAAGTTTTGAATGTCTGAAGTAGGTATACTTTCGAATACCTTCGCAGTGGTGGCATTAGTACCTACCTAGTAACGTTTAACCCCCGACTCAAAGGAGATAAGAAGAAGATTGACCTTTAAGTTAGAGTCTAATGTAGTCTACGGTTTAATAGTTATCAGTTTATAGTGCATCATTTCGATGCGGTCTTTTTCAATTAAAACCTAGTTTAATCAAGATGGGGTGAATGGAGCGGCCGCTCCAGACGCCATAGGTCAGGGGCGCCAAACGATGGTGCGACTCACACTTGACCACGACGCATCATCAGCCAACCCTAGGGTAGAGTAAATAAAGCGGTAGCTCTAGGCCAGCTATACTCTAAGTGTGTTCCGCGGAACCCTAGGGTTCCGTGATACCTCTGTCGGGGTTCCGCAAGAATTTAGAAATAAAAAAATCAAAACACCTCTCTCTGGTCGCTCCGCGGCTGTGCGGACTCCGCGGCCGCGCGGAGACAAAACGCTATGAATGTTATTTATTTATTTATTTGTATTTGTATAAGCTTGTGTTACATTAGCTGGTACAATATCTTATAAGTTTGGTCTCAACAATTTTATACTTGTACAACGCGTTCGCTCTAAGTTTGCCGGTCTGTGGAATGCGCGTACCCTCCCCCACGTGACAACAAAACTTATAATGTGTCATAGTTTTACCCAAATATCTACCGTACACAATTTTTATTGTTACAATTAAATAAAAAATTTCGAACGTCATACACTCATACCTATCGCCAGCGGCAAACTTAAAACGAGCGGGTAGTATACTTGTAAGCGCTCAGTCTCTTTGATAAAAGCCGCCTCTGAATTAGACGCTATAGTTGTCAACAAGCGACTTTCGTCTCTAACTTCAAAGGATAAAGTCGATATTGTTTACAACGCTATTTTTAAATTTCTGTTTTTATTTTTGCTTTTTGTTTATCAAAGGTGCCGACTCGAGTATTTTCGAGAATATTTGAGATCGAGTCTAGGACTAAGTATAAAAGCGGCGATCGCGCGTTGGCGTCGTCAGTTGATGATTAGCGTTCGGAGCGATAAGTTACTACCTACTTACAAGCTCGCTAGCGAGAAACTAGTGTTCATTGTTTTACTGCCTGCTGTATTCTGTTGTCTCAGTTTTATACATTTCTTCCCTGTAGGTTCTAAATTTAGTCTCTTATACGCAGTAACGATTGTGCATTATTTAAACCCCACTATCCTGACTTGTAACATTATAAATAAAGAAGAATGGAACGTTGGCTTAAAGGTGTTAAACGTGTTCCAACAACATCTTCTAATGACGCTGAATGTTCAAAAGCAATGCGCGCGGAGAATTTAGCAATCACCGATCCAGAAGATGATGCCACGAGTGCCACGACGTCAAGCTCGACGGTTTCAAAGACGAAAAAAAGGAAGTATGATGAATCTTATATCAGTTTCGGATTTGTTGATTCCAACGGCTCACCTCTCTGCATGCTCTGTAGTAAACTGCTTCCTAATAGTTCCATGGCACCTGCCAAATTGCGTCGACATTTAGAAACCGTACACCCCGAGACTAAAGACAAGAATAAAGAATTTTTTGTTCGCAAAAAAGATCAGTTATTAGAAAGTCAAAAAAATATGATGCATGTAACACAAACTACCAACGAAAAGGCCACGGAGGCATCATATTTAGTTAGCTATCGCATTGCACAAGCAGGTGAAGCGCACACTATCGCTGAGAAATTAATAAAACCATGTGTATTAGACATAACAAAATGTATGCTTGATGAAAAATCTGCAAAGCATCTTTCTACTGTTCCGCTATCAAACGATACTGTTTCACGACGAATCCATGATCTGGCAAGCTACGTCAAACAAGAACTAGTTACACGTCTACAAAATACACGATTCGCTTTGCAAATGGACGAGTCGACTGATGTCGCTGGTTTGGCTATCCTGCTGGTTATTGTGAGATATCCATATAAAAGTTCTTTTGAAGAAGACATGCTTATGTGTTCATCGCTGCTTACAAACACTACCGGGGAAGAAATTTTTAATAAAATAAATATATTTTTTGAAGAACATAATCTCAGTTGGAACAATTGCATTGACATTTGTACAGATGGGGCCAAGGCGATGACAGGTAAAACAGCAGGAGCAGTGTCACGAATGAAAAATAAAGCGCCTAATTGTAGTTCCAGTCATTGTATTCTGCATAGACAAGCACTTGCGATGAAGCAAATGCCGTCTAATCTAAAATTAGTTATGGATGAAGCGGTAAAAATAATTAATTTTATCAAATCACGACCACTACAATCCCGATTGTTCTCATTATTGTGTGAAGATTATGGCAGCAAACATAAAACACTGCTGCTCCATACAGAAGTGCGATGGCTGTCTCGGGGAAAAACTTTAACAAGGCTATTTGAACTTAGAGCCGAGTTACAAATGTTTCTTTCAGCAGATACTTCTTTTAATTTGAAGGACCGTTTGTATGATAAAACTTGGTTGTTCCGATTGTCTTTTATGGCGGATATCTTTCAAAAACTTAACGAATTAAATTTATCGTTGCAAGGTAAACAGACAACAGTGTTTCAGGCCTATAATAAAATAACTGCTTTTAAAAGAAAATTAGATTTTTGGATCATTTGCATTGGTAAGAAAGAAATAGAAAGTTTTACGTTACTCAGTGAGTTTGTTAGCGAAAACGACTCAGAAATGTTTGAAGATAATGTGTTTGAAGAATTGGTCCAATATCTCAGTTCGATGCGCGCATCTTTTGAAAAGTATTTTCCCGAAGAACACAATACAAAAATTAAAGTGAACTCCTGGATTCATAATCCTTTTTTACCCAACTTGGAAAAGCCTGAAAACATGTCAAATGAGATATATGAATCTCTTTTAGAAATGTCATCAGACACAAGTATGGAGTCATTGTTCAAAACGACGCCTCTTAATGATTTTTGGTGCAGAATCCAAGATGAATATGCAATGCTTGGCCAAATGGCTCTGGATATTCTTCTCCCGTTCCCAACTACATATTTGTGCGAAACAGGATTCTCTACCTACGCAGCCACGAAAACAAAATATCGCAATAGACTGGACGCCGAAGCTGATATGAGACTCCAACTTTCTTCCATCAAACCTGATATCAAGCAATTGATGAAAAATAAAAAACAGTTTCATACCTCCCACTAGTTAGATTTTTTCTTTTTTAATGTTTTCTATTATTGTCCTTACCAAGTGGTGAAGTAAATAATAATTAGTAACTGATACATTGTACTTTTATTATGCTGATTAATAAAGAATACACTTATAAAAATAATTGTTTTATTGTAGGGTTCCATCAAGTATTTTGCTTCCCAAAAGGGTTCCGTCATTTAAAAAGTTTGAGAACCACTGCTCTAGGCTAATGAAAACCAAATTGTGCTGGAAGACAATCTTGCTTGTTTCAAGGGCCGGTGCTGGATTTTATTATTTCAGGTATCCTTGGATTATACTCAAGTAATAAAACAAAACATTTCCATAGCGTATAAAATTACTTTTATTTACAAACGAATCATTTATACATATTGGACATCAATTTAAATTCACTCAGTAGGTTGAAGAACCAGAAATTTCGTCTAGTTATCTCAGTAGGTTGAAGAACCAGAAATTTCGTCTAGTTATAAAGAAGTACTCATTTCAGATAGAGCAGTAATGTATCTAAAGCTGGCCATTTACGGGTGATCAAGTTGACCAACAGGTTGCCGGATATATCAGAAATTCGAAAGAATGAGTGTTTTTTGAGAGGCTTGTCAATACAAGAGTTATCAGTCAGACAAAACAATAAATTCGGAGTTGTGAAAGTGGCGGCAAATTTAGCAGTCATCATTTAACAATTCCGCATTTAACGTGTGAGAATGCATTAAAAGCATGTACAATTAGTATAATCTAGTGTATCGTGTGTACTTTTACATGAAAAATATTGGTTGAAAACCCGGTTTACATTGGCATTAACTCAAGTAAGATGATGTTTCAAGTAAAAAGTTGTAGATATGTTACAAGCGCTAAGCGGTACGATAAAATCTATACAATTGACTTAGTGTTTATATGTCAGCGTCGCATCGCTGGCGTTTACAGATGAGAGCCGCAGATTACATTTTTCTCTTTTTCGCTAGCGAGTCGTGATAATTTAATAATGCTTTCCTACTTTCATAACTTTTTTTATAATAGTGTGACATTGCAGTAAATAGGTCATCTATGTGTGTATTAGTTTGCAGTTTTTAAATATCGAATGCTGTTCTTATCTACACCTTTTTACTTAAAACATCATTGTTCGACACCCTACAAAGAGCCAGCAACAGTGTTGTATAAATCAAGTGCACAAAATGGCCACTCAGAGGCAAATATGTCAACAGCCGAATTGAATAACATGTTCTGGAATAAACAGCCAGCATTATCAGAAAAAAAAAACAATTTTATATATTTCCTGTTTTCAATATTACTTATTATATAAAATTGAACTAAATCTAATTAAAAATAATTTATTTACAATCTTAGGAACTAAGTATAAGGAAGTTTAACACTTCAGCCACGACCATGTCCTACAGGGGACACTTACAATTTAAGTTCAATTCAATTTCTATCTACTGTATTATTTTTATTCGTTTTAAAGTTTTTTTAATAAAAGGGGCAGTGATTTTTTATCGTAACTTATGGTATAATAGTAGGTTTTATATTTTTTACCATGTGTCTGGACATCATCAACTGGGCTCCACAAAATGGCAAGCGACAACTTGGTAGACCTCGTCGCTAATGGCGAGACGAGTTAAACTCATTTAAAAAAGAACAGCAATTAAGGCTTATGGGTCCCACATTACTAGCAATCCAGTTAAGCTAAATTGCTTGTGTTAGGAGTGGGTTCACGTCGGTAGTATACCTTATAGGATTCGATCCAGCGATCTCACGATTGCGTGACCGATGCCTTAACACCGGCTAAATGTATACATTCGGGAGGGGAGAGAGGGGGGACTATAATCTTCCTCAAGCTTCGAGCTACTTTAACGATTAACAAGTTCAAACAGATAATTAAAGTACCGTCTATTTTGTCCTATACACCGTATTCTTCTTCTTCTTTTTATATACTTTCGAAAACACTTTATCATGATACTCCGAGTCCTGAACAGGCTGGCTCGGCTTAGCTTGAGCGCCGGCGACACGATGATGATACCACAAGTGTCCCGGTCGCCGAGGAGGCGCTAAGTACTCAAACATGCTCCGTGTGTGTTAAATGTACCAAATACATACATTTCACATGTTAGAATTGGCATAACAAATGTTTAAAAATCCCAAAAAGTAATATTCTCAGTATGTTGGACCAACATGTTGGCTAAGTCGGGCAGCATCGAATATATTCCAGCTTCAAGCTACCCCTATCCCTAACATTTAATTTAAATCCATCCAGTATCGTCAAAGATTAACATGTTCACACAGTAAAGATAGATTATTAATTAAAACATTGTCTATTTCTTCCTACGCGCCTTCTTCTTCTTCTTGTATACTTTCTAAAACACTCTATCCTGATACCCCGAGTCCTGAACGGGCTGGCTCGGCTTAGCTTGAGCGCCGGCAACGTGGTGATGATGCCGCAAGTGTCCCGGTCGCCGAGGTGGCGCTAAGTACTCGAACATGCTCTGAGTGTGTTGGGCCAACATGTTGGCCAAGTCACATGGCATCGGATCGGTCCAAAAGAAGTCGTGGTTTAATGCTGTGTCGGCGTCGTACCTGTAAAAAAAGTGTTAGCTTAAAGAGTCGAGTCTAAGTAGCGGCTACTACAAAACACCTTTTGGGTTACTATTTCACAAAATTTTATCAATATTTATTATGTAGTTTTTTAATAAAATGCCTGTGACATACGGACGGCCGCACAAACAGACGGACATGACGAAACTATAAGGGTTCCGTTTTTAGCCATTTTGGCTATGGAACTCTAAAAACATTTTTTCTTTTAGATTCTTATGTAATGAATATTAAACATCTTGATATATACATAGAAGAGGAAGGTGTCAAGAATGGCCAAAATCGTCATACGTAATAATAAATGGCGTCTATTTTACATTTTTTGACGTTCCTTGAGCGATTTAATAGTTGATAGTTGCTCGCTACTCGCCGGCGATTGGACAACTGCCTTTTCCAGATAGAGTAGTGAGAATAATAAAATGATATACCTGTCGAAGCGTCAGGGTGGCCGTATGAGCTATTAGCGGCTCAATATTCGAATTAACATTATGGTAATCGATCATATGAACGAAGATACTTCGAGCAAGGTAAAGTATGCCAACTGTTCTAATGATTTCGATTACACAAATGCCACTGCATCACTGACCCTATAACCACACTAACACTTTGCACACAGAACTATAAAAATAGCGACGACTATCGGTAGACATGTTGTCGCTACGACCGCTCGATTATGACTCACTGCAACAACTGGCACATCAAATGTCACACGCCATCTTGTGGCGTTCATGTTGAAATGAGTCAATAGACTTGCTTTTTAATCAAAACAGATACTAGGTCAACGGAAATCATTCATTAGCGTTTTAATAATTCTTCAACATACCTTTTAGCAGGATCAAGCTGCAACAATTTATCAAGAAGATCGCAGCCGTAAGGATCTTTCACGTATGGCTTGAGACGTTCCTTCACTTTCCTCTTCTGGCCTTTAGGCAGCTCCATCTTGTTGTACAGATCTAGGTTCTCAACCCCAGGCCATACATCGGGGGTGCAAGAACCACAGAGTTGCGAGATGAGGATCAGTTGCTGTTGCTCAGTTGGACCCTGGGGAAAAGTATATTTTCGCGTTTAGTTTTTAGTTTAAATACAACCGAAAACGGTTTATAATTTCGTGTGTACCATTTTGTGTGTTCTGAACAGCAGCTCCGGCCACGTGAATGTCAGTTTTTGCGTTGATTAATAAAAATTCAATCAGAAGTCAGAACAAACATTCTTCTGCTCATTCCTATATACTTTTGACGATCAGATATTAGCTCGTCATACTGCCGCATTTTTATTATGCAAACTTAAGAAAACATGTTTCAACGAAAAAGATCATAATCGCAGTAGATTTAAGAAAAATCAAGGATTTTTTTAAATTTTGTTTCATGTAATTCTGGTACACTTATACTCGGTATCATGTTTTTATTAAAAAGAATTTTACATGTATTACTTTTTCAGAGTGAAGTTTCTGAGTTTCGAGTAACATGGCAGTAAAACCGAGTTATTTAGCCGAGTGTAAGTACTAACAAAACGGCTGAGTATGCCGAGTAATCGGCGCATTTCTATTTAAATCATACGTATTCATCTTTACGAGCACAAAATAAAAGTAGCTTCCCAATGTCTGTCACTATATACAAGGTTAATTTTGGTATGGTGCAAAGCTCAGACACCTCAACAAGATTATTACTTCAAGAAATCAGATAAAAAAAGAAAATGAAAATATAACTAAAACTTGCAAAGTTAAAAGCCATTCTTGTTGTCTTGTGTTCTTCGCGCTATCATGCGTATTGTGTAGTATATAATACATAGTTATTATTGAAAATCAGTTATGGTTACATTTCGCATCACATTGTGAACAGAAAGATTAATGAATTAATTCGATTAATTAATTAAATGTAATATGGTCCAAAAACTATTGGAATGTGTTACTGATTCTGAGCAAACTACTTTAGTAGGTTTGCACTATACCAAGAATAACATTGTATATAACACATTTTTTTTAATGATAACTAGCATTGCCTTAGCCATCAGGCTACCGCTGCTTCAATTCTGATTTGAAATTATCTTGTTTTAGCAGTATTATGTAAGCTGAATTTGATTCATTTTCAACTCCCCTTCCCCCTTGTTAGCAAAAAAATAATTTTGTTACAAGACAAGCATGGAAGGTGCATTTCACTTGATAAATTTTACCCAAATATATGATGATGTAATCATCATTTAACCCGCCACCCCTACCCTCTTGTCCTAAAAAGCAAACCAATGACCTCCACACGCACCGGTTCTGTAATACTTGAACAACCCCTTATCTACAGTGTGTGTGTGTGTGAATGACAAGTCATAGTACATTCATGACTATATTCTCTTTATTTTGTGATACTATGATGTAACATATACCTGCATAATAGGTGATCTAGTCCACATCTCAGCCATGATGCAGCCTGCACCCCACATGTCAACCGGTGGGCCGTAGTTACGGTCACCTGCATTCAACAATTGACATAATGCATCAGTTTTTTGTCAATAACCTTTAATAGTAGAAGTCAAGATCCTTCAATAGTAGAAAATATATACAATCTATACGTTTGTAAACAGTTTAGAGGCAAATCAAACGCAAAAAAGACAAAATTTTCGTGATTTTGTCCTAAAAAGCAAGAAATAAATTACATAAAAAAAACTAAGATACACAACTGGGGTGTTAACATAAATAAGCAGATAAGACTTTGAGAGTTCTTTGTAGTACAGTACAATCAACGTAACTAGGGCGGACTGAAGTAAGCGACAAGTAGTTGCGCAGATGCATTTTTTGGAAGTAAATGGTGACAGGAAGCGGGGGGTGGGGGCGGTAACTAAACCAAGAGTTTTAGAGATGCGATTACGAATCACATTGTCATAATTAGTATTACTAACTCATGTTTTTTTTGTGATTATTTTCGTAAAGAAATTGTTTTTCAAAGTTTCTTTAGTATTTACTGTAACTGTTCTAAATTTAAACTTTTATGAACTCATTAGTAAATAGTATTTTTATATTTTTGAATTAAAATGTTGTTATTATTTTTTATCGATTAAACATAATTAATCGTTTTCGTAAGTAATTTTAGGGCCGCATCTCTATGACATGCATGAAAGTGATAAAAACCTAACTTTAATCTGGTCAAGTTACGTTGATCGTACTGTACATAGTTTGTGAGAACTTTCTTATGCTTGTTTTATGTTTTTAGTTGTGCCTATAAATTCATTTATTTGGTCAATTTATTTATTTTATATTAAGAAGGTAGTCCTTCTTAATATAAAATAAATAAATAAAAAACATAAAAAAACCTGCTCGCAAAACGACGGAAACAAGATATCAAGATTAATCATGCAATCGGAAGCATTAATGAATCCTTTTGAACTTAAAAATGTTGTGTACATGACTGCATGATATTAAATGTGAAGGGTTTCTTGTTTCAGTCTTTTTGAAGATAGATTTTATTTATTTAAGTATATATTTTTTTTTTATTTATGATTTTTTAATCATAAATATAAAAAAAATCCAAAGAACAAATTTATCAGACATTTAGTTATCAATTTATCAGACACTAAGAAAAATCAATGGATAATTTCTTAGAATAGATATCTTAGCAGTTTATGTCTACTTAAAATAACTTATCAGCTTCAATATTAGATTGAATTAAAGAGTAAATTATTTACTTTTTTTACAAAAAAAAAATATGATGTTTTTTTAGATTTCTTATTCCACATATTTTTTGGAATTTAAATCACAACACATATAAAATAACGTCTAGACCAGACCAAGACTATATACAGATTTCCCTTTTAAACCACAACTTCCCAAAACTTGTTGCAATATATCCAACTAAAAATTACTTTTTTTTTAAATTTGGTTCAGTATCATGGCCCAATCACCCTCCAACCCCCTGCAACGGTTCCACTGACTAAATCGGCACCCTGTATGTTTATTAAATGAATGTGGAATACAACCTGTTCAACCATCCATCACAATGTATGTGATGGCAAGTCAGATTAGGGTCGACTGTATTGTAATTACAATTGTGAAAGTGGTTTGTTTCCTACGTAAACAAAAAATCCAAAAGACTAATTCGTAAATAAAACTAGTTTCTAGCTAGTTTAACTATTAACAATGAAGTCCCGATCAAATTTGTGTTAAATAGGATTTTTAATCATAATCATAAGATAAGAGATTTGACAACAAAAAATAACATTGACATAAAGACCTGGACCTCACCATTCCTTTCAATTATGAAGTAAATATTGACTGCAAAGCTTGGAGAAATGGACTTTGACAGATATTGTCCACAAACTAACGTTGCCTCTTTCTAGAGAGTGGTCAATTTTGTGAGGTTATGCCGCAGTCCTGGTCTCTACGTCAATGAAAAATAGTAACGTCATAGACAAAAACTGCGCTTTGACATTTCATAAAAAGTTGTTGTTGTGACTGACAACTGACAAGATGGTTGGAAACAAATCTAATAATGTTTTTAAAACCACTTACCCAGTAATAACTCTGGAGGCCGATACCACAATGTGACCACTCTATTAGTGTATTTATTCACTTGACCAGACTTAGCGACACTAAACGCTCTCGCCAAACCAAAGTCAGCCAGTTTCAAAATACCATTCTTAGTAATCAGTACATTTGCCGCTTTCATGTCTCTGTGGAGGATTTTATTGCTGTGTATGTAGTATAGGCCATTCAATAACTGTTGCATAACCTTTTTGATCTCTCCCAAACTGAATTTGACGTTCACATTCGACAATAGACCCGCCAAATCGTGCTCGCAAAAATCAAAAACTAAATAGAAAGTCGATCGGTATTTATTGTGTAATGTAGCTTTCGTACGACAGATTTCTATCAAATTAACAACATTCTCGTGTTTTAGAAGCTGTAGGATTTTAATTTCACGCAATGCTGTGATAGGAAAACCTTCTTTTTCGTTGTCCATTAGCACCTTTTTCATAGCGACAAACTTTTTGCTACTGTTCCTTGCACGGGCTTTGAACACTTCCCCGAAGGTTCCTTGTCCTATTTTAGCAACTTTTTCGTATTTTGAGGACTCGTCGCAGAAGGGGAAGTCGAAATCTTCTATGTATTTCTCTTTTTCCCTCATGTTTAGGATGGTAGAGCTTGTGCTTATCACGGGTTGCGTAGGCTCCCGTGGAGCACTAACGCTTTGCATTTTGGATGTAATTTTGACGGTTTTTTATTAACTTCTGGGTAAAATTAGTTATTTTATATTTATTGGAAAGCCGTGGCACTTTTTATATAATTTAACACTATTTAGAACAAAAACAATAGCAATTCGCAACTTCTGCACACAAGTGTCAAGGTGAAAGTGACAGTTGACATGTTGCTAAATTGTAATGTGACCGTCTTCAAAAAATAAAGCTACCAATATTTACTACTAAATTGGTAGCCCTACACGACAGGCGCTCATTTTCAACAAGCAAAATTATTACAGGCTCCGAGATTGTTATTCCAATCATCCTGTCAAATAATTTACCTATTGCCTTAAAAAAATAAATTTACAATAGAGATTTTTTTTAGCAAAAACTGAAAGACTTTCTAATATAAAATTCAGTAAATGAATTTATAAACTTCAATGAAACGAAAGTGCTCGCCTTTTATTCAAAGATATTTTCCAGCGTCTTATCAGTGCATCTCGTGACCAGAAGGTTGGCCTTTTCTTTGCTGAGAAATAGCATTGCCATACAACGTGGCAGCCTTCTGGGCACTATACCTACCGTTTGACATCGATGGGGAGCAATTCTTTCTTGGACACATAAACTGGTTGTCTCCCTTTTTATGTTAACCTTTTTTTTTTAGTATATTATGTAAGTTGTAATTATTGATAATAATTTGTATTTAATTAATTCGTAGTGTAATCTAGCTTATTGTATATAAAGTAATTATGAAAATTTAAATGTTGTATAAAAAGGAACTCGGAATAATAACAATGTTAAAAATTATGAATTGAGATTTTAGTGCTGACTCCTTGTAAATTTTCATTTTAATAAATATATAAAATCGAAAGCATTATTGATAATTTATTTCATAAATAAGTATTCTAGTTTTGTTTAAGAATGTATATTTAGTTATATTTTTTACATATTTTATTCAAGTTTTGTGTGTAACTGTGTTGGGAGTGTAATGAATTAAGCGAGTTATTATTTTTAATTGTTCTAAGAAGTATTTTTTTTACTATAGTAGGTATATTTATAGGCGTTTCTTGCCAATTACTTTATAAATACAATAATCACATTTTTGAAAGATACACAAAAAATTCAATCCAGACCCAGGAATCGAATCCGAGACTTCCGTATGCCAATCCGGGGCCGGAATCGAACCACTTATCTGGACTATGATACTAGGCCTCAAATTTCTCTCTTTCATGCTCGCGAGTTAGGCCCTCGCATGCGTCATCTAGCCGGTAGTTAGAGAACTATCACGGTTTTTGTTATTGCTTCGCTACAGAGAGTATTTTAACAAATTATGATGCCGCAGGCCGAATATTGTAGTAATTTTTATAAGTATTTCTTGCCAATTACTTTATAAATAAAATAATGGCATACGGAAGTCTCGGGTTCGAATCCTGGGTCTGGACTTCAAATTTTTGTCTTTCAAAAATTCAACTATTGTATTTTTTTTTACTGTTATTGTGTATGCATGTACAAACCTATTCATAACAAAGCGGCTAATGCGGTAATCGCGTATTTGGCTCGTTTGTAGATGCTTGCTTTACACATGGCTACTATTATTTTCATTATAAAGTTAAAGCTTTAAAACTCCTTTGGAAATCCAGATATAATGATCTGGATGTCCAAATGAGTTTTACAAACTTTATCTAATCTACTAGTTGACCCGCGCAATTTCGTCCGAGTAAATTTTCCTCGTTTTTGCAACATTTTTTATTGGTGCTCCGCTCATATTCCGCTTCCTCGATAAATGGGCTATCCAACAGTAAAATATTTTTAATTCGAGTCCAGTAGTTCCTGAGTTTGTGATAATCTACTGAAACTGAAAAAATATTTTACTGTTTTCAAACAAACAAACTCTTCAGCTTTATAATTTTAGTATCTATAATAGGTTATGGGCATATATCATACGCCTTACAATGCCGACAAATGCTTTTCAGCGTTGGCCAAACTATTTCAATTTCAATTTATTTCATAACAATGTTACATTGCGTTGAAAATTATACAAGTCTTAAAAATAAAATTATAAATAGGACATTAAAAATTAAATATAGGTAAATTAATAATGAATATTTAATAATAAAACATTCATTATTAATTTACCTATATTTAATAAAACACAACAAATTATGAGAAGAAAAAAATAAATTAATAAGAATACAATATCAAATTATTTAAATGTCAAGGCGAAATCAAAATTAATTAAAAATCTTTAAAGCAATGTCCCTCAATTTTATTATGAATGTCTAATAATAAAAGAAACATCCAATAAATAAAAACGCTTAAGTTCGACCATAGAGTAAGTAATCACTTCGTTTGGCCTCAAAATCTCTTTGATAGACAGCGCTTTTGATATCAAGTGGAAGCCGTGAGTAAGACCATTACCTACATACAGACTCGGCACTGTTAATATTTTCAGGTCCCTAAAATATTGTTGACATGAAACTGACTGGTCTATACCAACCATTGTTCTGATAGCTCTTTTCTGTGCAATAAATGCGCGTTGAACATTTTAGTCATAGCTGCCACTTGCGTGTCTTGTATTTTGCATAACTAGTATATAGCGATTCTGGTGTTTTGAGAGTCTGGTATATTGCGAATCTGATATTTAGCGATTCTGGTATTATGCGATTAAGGGAAAAAAAGAATACTATATCTTAATTTTGATACTACTAAAGCAAAGTCTACAGTTCTGAGTTGCTTGATTAAAAGACCTCCCAAACTTCTTAGCACATAACACGCTGAATGAATGCTAGCTTCTTTATTAGCCAACTCACTTTTCCAATTTAACAAGCTGTCTACATGTCTTTACTACCAATTAACCAGTCTATTTATATTGTTAAGAAATCTTTTGCAGGTAGCACATAATAATATTAATTCATTCCAAAGGTTCAAATGAAACGAAATAGGTATTTTTTTATATTAAAAAAGACTTATATTATTTTACAGTATATAAATAAAGAAGTATTGCCAGTTTTCAAATATACAACTTAAAACTATCGATTACATTCTTTGTTTCTAGGATTATTTGCTTTGGGTACATAGGAGTAACAGTAAACAGTGTAATTACTATTTTTATTTTAATCAAAATTATGCCTCTTTTTTGATTCCTTTGCCATGTGAAAATGCAAAAAGGCGGCAAACTGAACTGTCATCGGGTGAAATTACTTCAACTTTATTTCTATGGCTTCTGCGGTTTTCCCACAATTTTGCCAACGGCGCGTGGGTAGAGGGGTGAAATTACATGAAGGATTGGAAAAATAGCGGAAAATTAACATGTCGCTATTTTTACAGCTCCGCGTTTAACGTGTAAACACAAAACAAATTTAATATATTATATGAATGCATAATATCTTGTTTGTCTCTTTCTGGACAGTGGCCAATTATCGAGGTTATGGCGCAGTCCTGTTCTAAACGTCTATGGTTTGTGCAATGTGCAGTTTACATAAATTCTTAATTTATTAGAAAAATCAACTTGGATTGCCATAATCCAAAATTAGAAGAACTAAAATGGCAGCCAACTAGTCTTGCGAAATTTTTACAACTCCATGAATAAAGTGTGTCATTATCTGATGTTTAAACGTGATGGAAACGAATAAAGTGTACTAAAGGAATCAAATTAAGACTCATAATTTTGAAAATTGGAAGAAAATTGACTCCTAACCAATATTTTATTTATAAGCACTGGTCTGATTTGTGTGTTGATGTGTTCCTCTATACGAGTGTTTGTTTATGGTATGTTAGGGGTCATTCTTAAATTATATCACACGCATTTTATTATTTTTAGAACGCTTTCTCAGAGGGCCTAGCTCAAAGTTCAATAAGCTGCATTATTAGTAATAATATAGATAGGTAAAGCCTAGTAAAATTGATAACATTTTTCCAATTTTCGTTACAGTGATTGACTCATCATCATGATCCATTCCTTAACGTGTAACGTAATTTATGCATGACCCTTACAATCATATCTTCTTAAAAAACGACTATAATCGGATACAAATCATATTTTATATTTTTGATAAATATTATGCTCATATGATATCAGCTATCTCTTTCTAACTCTCAGTCTTTCCTAACCTCTCGCTTACTCGCGAAGTATTACCAAATAGCGAGATTCAACAATATACACACAAATACATATGTATAAATAGACATTGATAACGCAAGAGCATTTACTGAATGTATTGTTCTGATTCCATGTTAACTTTTTCATATAATAATGAAAAACAATAATAATATAAATGTGAACATAACTTTGTCTGTTACGTTTTCACGTGTAAACCGCTGAACTGATTTCAGATAAAAAAATGAATGAGATAGTTGAAATCCCAGGATAGGACATACGATAGTTTTTACTGCGATAACCGACATACAGTCGGGCGGAGCCGCGGGCGAAAGGTAGTTTAATTATAAAATTTGATTTCTTGAAGGAAGTCACATGGAAACGCAAGCTGAGGACGGCGGTAAAGATGGTTTTATTGGTATTAACAATCTTAAAAATCTCAATTTAAATGAGATGTGTGTTTAAAGGGGCGTCTAAACGGGCCATTTTTACAGCAATTTGTGGCGACACTATAGGCAACTAATTGCTCGGCCAATAATGGCAATATGTCTACAATTGTATGGGGCATGATCCAGTCTCCTAAACGGGCTACACAACCCGGCAACTATAAAATAAAGAGCGACTGAAACAACAAAATTGGTCGGGCAATATTGCGGAAAATAGATCGCCCAGCGTCATGTTGCCGGCCATATCATTGCCACCACAAATTGCCGTAAAAAATGGCCGGTTTAGACACCCCTTTAGCTATAGAAATCTTAGATGAAAACAAAATAGCGGAAGATAGGGACGTCCTTATTAATCGTCAATTATAAGTATGCATGATGCACAACTGTGATTATATTTAACGTTGAATGACCGATCGAACGACAAAGACAAACTAATTTGTTTCGACAGTAGCGCGAGCGAGACATCGCGTCCTACTGTCGTGCGCTGTCGGAATACTTCGGCTCGAGTCGTGGCAAACACGAAACGTCGGTGAGCAGTGTGATTGGAAAAAAATGATGTTGCATTTATTTGGATAATAATAAATAAAATAGACAAAGTGATTCCATAAGATTTGTTTTTGCTTTTAGAATGGTTTGTACAACGCATAAAAGCACATGAAGGCATTTTGGTAACCATTATCCCGCATAAAAATAATAATAATACCTTGGGACAACTCTCACAACGTCATCTGATTCCAAACTAAGCAGAGCTTGTACTATGGTAACCAGACAACTGATAAATATACTTATATATTTCTAAATACATACATATTATAGATAAATAACACCCAGACACAGAATAAACCATCGTGCTCAACACACAAAGTTATATCCCGGGTGGGGATCGAACCCACGACCTCTTGCGTAGCAGTCGGATACACTTCCACCGCGCCACAGAGGCAGTCATAAAACAATAAAAGAATTTCTTCCTTCTATATGACACTGCCGAATGCGACTGAGTTCAATCAGGCGACAGGGACCTGATTCATGCAGTTTACGCGTTATAGGGAGTCACCTATATTCCGCTATTTTTTTTCATTTAAGATAGAAATCAACAAAATCGAGAACGCCTTTGATTTTGCGTTATTTATGCCTATTTATCTCATCGAACAAGACGATTATAATCGTCAACCATTTTCATTGCATCAGTTAGTGTTACTCTTTCAAGAAATTTAAGAATAACGTATCACATAATCATGATAGATCAATATCAGTAAAATCCGTTAAGGGATCCGAAATTTTAGCTTCAACTATCTTCTTTTCACTGCTAGAGGGTAAAGAATCTTCTAGAATATCACTTAGAATGTCTTCTTGAGTTTTTGTTTTTAATTCTTCTGGAGTATCAATATTTGCATTTAACGAATCATTTTCTAAATCGCATTTAGATTCTATAGAATTAACTTTAACATCAGCATCTTGATTTTCAAATTTAGAAATCTTCACGACATCTAATTTAGTATCGACATTCTTCAAAACATCATCTGTATTTTTAACTTTAGACGCGATACTCTCTGAATTTTCTCCGATTTTGAGTTGATCATCATCATGACTATAAAATTCTTCGTTATCATTGTAGTCACTGTATTCATCTATATCTTTTTCAGTTTCTGTAGGTGACATTTCTGATCTACATCTGCTTGGGGAGAGATTTTGAACTGCAGTTTTTGATACAGTTTTGAAAATATCTTCTATATTGGCCTCTGTAGCTAGTTTTAATGAATGTTCCCAACCTTGTAATGTCTGTCTGTGTATGTTCACTTGTCTATCAGCTAAGTCTAAGAGAAGGGTTTTTATTTCAGAATGTGTTTTTGGTATCCAGTCAGAGAGTTCTGAACGAAGGGCTTCCGATGCTTGTTCTAATCTGTAAGGAATAGGGAATAGATACATTTTTATATCACTAAGGTACAGAACTACCGGCTTATTAGCTGCATCAATTTTATGAATTGCAAATTTGTGCGAGCGTCTCATTAGTTCTTTAGTTGTTTGGCACACTAGCTCCCAACACACAGAAGCCAAAGGCAAGTTACGCCCCTGCTAAGATAGTGAGATGATCTAGCTATATCTCTTCATCAGATCTTGTTATATTGAAGGCCTAATTTAGTTTCCCTAGTCGGAAAGCTTCAACTTCATATCAACCCATATGATGGCCCACTGCTGGGCACGGGTCTCCCCAGTAGATCCTGGGGGTAATTGCCATAATCGCCACGCTTGGCGAGCGGGTTGGCGATCGCAGTAAGGCTTTAAGTACGCAGAGGACGCTGCTGCCCGTCCTCCGGAGTGAAATCCCTTAGTCGCCTTGACGACACCCACGGGAAGAGATGGGGTGGTACTATTCTTAAGCCGGCACCACACGGCAACTTAATTAGCCTTTAAGGTAGATCAGCCCATGTGTACAGTCTTACTGTTACCCCAAGTAACAGCATTTTAACCAGCGAATGTATCGTCTTTGTTTATTCATTTGTAAAATATAATAGAAGACATAACATTATCTATAGTCTGAAAGAGACCGGGGTTTTCGCTCTAGTAAATTACGGTTCCAAGTGACAGAACAGGATAGAAGCAAGGAAAGTGCGATTCGGTGTGGCCGAATGTAGTTAAATCCTATATTTGCAAAATATTTAATGAAGTTTGACGTTGTTGAAAGTATTATTTGGTGAACTTACCTATTATGTAAGTCATCGGATGTGTTGGTACCTGATACATAGGCGGCTGAAAAATTAAAAATAAAAGTTTGAATTTAAGTCCAGATCGAAATAAAAAAAGGAGTTGAAGTGCATTTTGGTTGTTTTATAATTATAACTGCACTGGACTTCTGACTGTATGCTAGAATGAAACGGTTGTCTTTTCTTACAGATTATTATTTTTTTATTTATTTAAAAAGACGACTTCCGCAGTAGGTTACAAGCCCTGTGTCGCGGGGGACTTTACAAACATACAAGTCACGGACACAAAGTACACCCAAACTCGAAACAACAATTTGTGGATCACACAAAGTTGTGTTCCGTGTGGGAATCGAACCCACGACCTCTTGCTTAGCAGTCGGACACACTCCCACCGCGACAGAGGCAGTCATTTATATTTTCTATAAAATAAGGTAAGTAAGAGGTCTATCAAACACATTGGTTGATGTTTATAAAATCATAGCTGACCCGCGCAACTTCGTCTGCGTAAATTTGCCCCGGTTTTGCAACATTTTTCGTTGTTGTTCTGCTCCTATTGATCGTAGCGTGATGTTATATAGCCTATAGCCTTCTTCGATAAATGGGCTATCCAACAGTAAAATAATGTTTCAATTCGAACCAGTAGCTCCTAAGATTATCGCGTTCAAACAAACAACGAAATTTACCTTCGTATTCTAATGATATTGTAGCAATTTTTCATTGCTCTCCCGTCTTACAAATTTTCGATCAGGTCACGTGTCCTGACGCGAGTTTAACATTTTTTACCCATCCCAAAAAGTGCACAACGCCGCCGCCGCTAAAGAAGTCTTGTATGAATCTTACCATGTATAGCATCCCTCTGCTTAATCTTGTCGACATGACTGGCAGCGTACTGCGCCAGTAGCGGCAGCACGGCGCGCGCGTGCAGCGGCGGGCGCGCCAGCGCGTGCGCGCGCTGCGCCGCCAGCGCGCCCGCCGCCAGCGACACGGCGCCGCGCTGCGTGCGCGTGCGCGCCTGCGTCGCCCATGCGTCGCATGCGCGCTTCATGCTACCATATGACATTCTTGATTAAACGTCAGTCAACTTTTTTTAAATTGTCTAAATTTAAAGGGTATGTTCCAATATACGTTGGCGGATCCAGGATTTTATTCTGAGGGGGGGGGGCATAAGAGGCAAATGGCAGTGCCGGATCTAACATCCTTACGAAGGGGGCGGGTAAGTGCATTTCGTTTCACTCGACACCCGGTCAAGCGTGAGTTGCACGCATGACGAAGGGTGGCTGCTTCAAAAAAAATCGTTTTAGGGAGAAGAGGGGGGGGGGGGGGGAGAGTTGGCACAAGAAACAAATGCGCAAAAAAATTCTATACAATACAAGAAATTCGGTACACAAAACAACCGTCTGGGGGGCACGTGCCCCCGTGCCACCCCTCTGGATCCGCCTATGCCGATATGCACTGCAAGCACTATTCAGTGCTTTGACTGAGGAGAAAATCGTTCCGTTGTCACTGACAGTATACTGCCGCAGTATTCTAGGGAAATAGGTGACGTCATAAATCGTCGCCATTTTTTGAGGTAAGGTGCTGATCAACAGCGACCAGAAATTTAAATTAATTATATTGATTCAGACATTTTTAAATATACTTCAACAACTCATACGAGTTTTTTTTTTCTTGTTGATCATATAAGTTGTACATTTATAATTATTTACGGTAGGCCTCAATAATCTAACTAAAGATGGTTTTGGCTACTAGAGGTATATATTTGACATTAGCTCCATACAAAATATGTCAAAATTCTACCTCTAGTAGCCAAATCCATCGATAGGTAGATTATTGAGACCGACCGTTAAACGTGGATGACAGTATACTGGCCTGCGGTCCATTTTAAACAGCAACCAGTATAGCTAACTTTATAGAAACGGCTTCGCAGTATACTAAATTGACGTCACACCTAACAGTGCTCCAGTGCATATCGGAATATACCCAAAATAAATAACTTTCAGATGTATCTCGCTCGATAACGCTGACATAGACACGGTTCATGGACACGATGTGTCTAGCGCAAATTTGATTTACGGTAATGCGATCGAAACGTTAACTGCGTTTGGCTCTCTGATTGGCCAAATTAATGAGCCAAACGTAGTAAACATGTCGATCGAGTTAAAGTAAAAGAAACTCGCACAAGGCGCACAGAATTACAGACCATTTTGTTTGGAAGGCGTCCCGAGATTTCTCGTGTCGGTGAGCGATGTATACTGTGTATGGAATCGAACGCGCTTTATATGAAGGCATTTTTTTATATTGTGTGTGTGTGTGTGTGTAAAAGATATGAAGCGTGTTTTTTAAAATGAAACCTATTTTTTTTAAGGCAATAGTGAGTCGCAACTCTTATGATCACGGGTTCGAGTCTTGCCCGAACAATTTTTTCCTTTATATGGCCATTTATTAGCCAAATCATTATACTAAAATAACAAAGGCTAGATTTTATTATTTAGATCATTTTTTAACAATACGAAGAATCCTAAATTTCTAACTGTTGTCTTGGACTAAATCAAATATTTTTCAACACGATAAAAAGTTGTATAGATTTTAAGTAGCTCTCGCCGGTTAATAAACAGCGAGACAAACGTAAGATATTCTTGTTATGAGATAACGTTCATACTTAAAAAAAAATGTAAATCTGTTATAAGTTTAAATATGTGAATGATGTGGCTATGTCTGTTACTCGATTTGATGATTTCCTTGCGATTTTTGGTGTGTTAATCAGTTTCACAATTCTAAGAAGACTATAACATAAAATTCAACGATTTTGTTGACCAAGTTACACACATTGGTCCCAATTATGATCCCTGAGGTACACCATTTATGTAAGGTTACGATTTCCTTTAAATAAATTTTATTGCGAAAAATAATAGTTTCTGCATAAAATTAGGATAAAACTTACTAATTGCAGTATTTACAACAACATCCATGCTTTAAATTTAAATATTTTAATGTGGTCAACATAATCAGAAGCCTTGGTAAAGTCGCGGGTCAAAACGCATCTGAGCTCATTTTTGATATATGCATAAACTAGCTGTTCTTCGCGTTGTTACCCGCGGTTTAGCCTATGAGTTGAGAGCAGGGTGTCAGCTAACTCCACACCAATTTTTATTAAAATTGCTCCAGTCGTTTAAACGTGAAGAAGTAACAAACATACACACTCACATACTCACAAACGTTCGCCTTTATAATATTAGTATGACTAGCATAAAAAAAAACAAAAAGTAATACATACCCAAGTAACTCGGTGCCTAAAGATATAGTATTGTTATGTAGCTTCGTTGTCAAAGCACAGAGCGTAGTTAGCTTGTGTTGGAGAGATTGTAGGTAGTCCGCCGCTGATGTGAACTCTGGGTCTTTTACACTAAAAAATAAACAGAGACTGTGTCTTACAAATAATTTGGAAGATAACATTCAACTTGAATCTACGGCATCTGAAATTCAGTCGAGTCGTTTATTTATTTATTTAATAACTAGCTGTGCCCGCGACTTCGTTCGCGAGGAAGTTGGGTTTATATTAAGGTAGTTTATGTTACAATTTAACTTCTGTGTAAAGCATATTGGAAACAACAATGATCTGTGGCATCTATGGATATTAGGGCCTGGCTCTAATCAGGGCCCGACCTATGGCAAGGCAAGCCAAGCAAATGCCCAGTGCAGCAAAATGAAGGGCGACAAAGTTTATGGCGCCAGACGGTTAGAAGACAAATTATAATAGTATTTTACCAAAATGATTTGCATCACATCAAATATTACTATTATCGGTTTCGGGTTAAATGAAGCCCGAAACCGCCCAAGTACTCGCGCGAAATAGGGCTAGTGTGAGATAAGTTTTTAAAAAAATATCCTGGTTTTAAAACATTGCATTCCCGCGGTACTGTGATGCGTGTTCAAACAAACAGACAACATTCAAACGTTTCTAAAAGATATAGTGAATTAGTATATCTTTTAGAAACGTTTAGTTCAAATACTAAACTACTGTCGTAGCCGAGGATAGAACAAAGTGTCTAATTAGAGAGGCCTATGTCCAGCAGTGGACTGCGATAGGCTGATGATGATGATGATGAACCTGTCGTTAATTAAGATCATCATAAATTCATATCCGTAAATAATATATATATAATATAATCGTAAGAATTTCAGATTTATTTTTTAAATCAATTTACCTGATTCTGTTTAATTTGTATTTAAACGCCATCTATTTTCAAAACTGGATAAGTTTATTTTAATACTTGATGACTTTAAATTAAATTATAATTAAACTATCATGCATATTAAACGTAGGTAAGCAAGGTATTTAACCTAAACGCGATTATGACCCGTAATATATATATATTCATAATAGTTGTGCCCGCGACTTCGTTCGCGTGAAAGTCGGGTTTAAATTAAGGTAGTTTAGGTAACGAAATAACTTCTGTGTAAATATGTTGGAAACAGTCCTGTTGACTAAATACTTACTAAATAAAAATTGATCTGTTCTATTCTTTTAGATAGTTAGTTTGGTGTGCGGCTTAAGAAGTGGGTTTTCTGTTGTTTTTGTTTCATTCTTTCAACGTTATACCTACTTATTATCTAATAATTTTTAATAGAATTTGTACGAAAATGTTGTTACTTCTCGTGTGATCGTAAACTTGTAAAGCCTAAGTACTTAACTGCGATAGTTTTCCTTATAATTTTAGTATTTATACTACTACCCTGAATTTTTTCACATACCCAACATCAACCATTTAGCTGGCAGGGGGACACTTGACTCTAACAAAAATGTTCACTATAAAGCCTAATATTATACACAAAGGAATCCTTAAATCTAAAAATAGTCTTCACAAACCCTAAACGCTTTTTAAAAGACCTATCTAATGATACCACACACGATGGGGTAGGTAGGTGAGAAAAAAATCACATCCCCACTTTACATATAAGAGAGGTACCCTTAAAAAAATAATGATTTTCAAGATTTTGTTCTTTCACTTTATCGGCGTTAGTAATTTATTCATGCAAAAGTTGCAACCTTAGCACTAACAGTCTCTGAGCTAAGCTGTGGTCGGACGGCCATAAGGGAACTATAAGGGTTCTGTTTTGTCATTTTGGCTAAAAATGGGGTGTATTTCATATAGTGTTACAACGCAATACTAATAATAAAACTGCTGTAACACTTTAGTAAGCAAACACAGAGCGTGTCATGTGTGTCATGCCCGCGAAAATGTCAGATATCCCTAAAGGTACGGTTGACAAACAACGACCCCCCTCCTCCCGTCACCCGAACTACTCACACTTGAACGATGTTGAGCCATTAATTATCGTTGAATTGATGAACACGTAATCTCCAACCATAACCCCAAAACATGATCCTCGATGCACCTGTGTGATGCGTGGTCAAACAAACGGACAGACAGACAAACATTTCTAAAAATCATAGCAATGTGTTTCTTTTTAAAACTTCTTTTACTAAGTATAGAACATTATTGAATACAACGCCATCTACTTTCAAGAATGTTGCCGTTGTTTTGTTGTTCACAATTTGATTTCATAGATGGCGCTACATGTACTTTTTTTACGTGTGTAATATCCTTTTTTTTAAACGAACACATCATTTCTGGAAAATGTCGAATACTTTTTAACTATAATGTAATATTGTTTTTCATTTCTACTACGATTAATTCATTACTCTCAGCAGTGCATTAATATGCATACCTATAATTAATTGCATAATTTACTTGATTTTTAATATAAAAAGTAATAACCAAAGTAAATAAGTTACCTACGGTCGAAAAAATAACTAAAACATTCAGAAAAATATTAAAAAAGGATAAAGACAATTTAAATAAATACAAAAAGAACATATTCAGACATCAGATTCGAGCCTGGGACTTCGTCGTCAAAGTCCGCTAGCATAGCTTCGAGGCTATACTATTAGCTACTTAACACGTCAAAATAACTGTTTTTATGAAACTTAAAAAAGTTGTGTTTAGCTCCTTTTAGTTTTAGCGTGAAGTTATGCATTCCACGGGTTACAATTATAATAATGTCTAATTGTGGAAATTTTTGTGATAAACCATTATGGTGCGACAAAAAATACGTTGCTACTCGTTCCCCATAGACGTTAGCGTAATGATTCATAGTGTAAATAATGTCCTATAGTATTTACTATAAAACTGCAAATTTTCATAAAGATCCGTCAAGTAGTTACTGTTTTATAACGAAAAATAGCTACAGACATTATACCTTACTGCTTAGCTCCTATGGGAAAAAGCGTGATAATTTATAGCCTAAATGTTAATCTGCATCTATTAGATTGCACGTGCAAAATTTCAACCGAATCTGTACGGTAGTTTTTGCGTGATGCGTGTTCAAACAAACAGACAGACAGACAGACAGACAGACAGACAGACAGACATTTCTAAAAATGCAGCAAATTGTTTAAATACTCTTTTCGAACATTTCCTAATATTTTTTTTCACTAAGTTCGGCCATGTACAGACACGTGAAATTTACAGTTTTATTATATGTATAGATAATAAAAAAATATTCACTTAAGAAGCAAAATATTGTGAAAAGTCGATTCTACATGTAGATGTAATGCCTGTTCGCAAACAATCGGTAAAGCCGGAGAAAAGAACGAGGCAATAAAAAGTCGCGGCCACTCTTTTCAAATTGCCAATATTTACAATGTTTCTTTGTTTATAAACTGTATATTATGTAGGTAAGGTGCTGCCACCGTTATATTATACACCATATTAGAGGACTGATAAAAAAACAAGAGTTAAAAAGATTAAAAGAAGAGTACACGAGATTAGATATATCAACCTCAATGTGTACAACATAGTAGGAGCATCCACTTACAATGTAAAAACCAATTGGCATTGTATTGGCCAAAGTACTGCTAATTAATGAATATTTTGATGTGGTAACTATATCTGTCTGGGCGTACCCTGATTTAAGAATAGTTCTAGTCTACTAGACGGGGGGGGGGGGGGGCGTCGAGTCGCACACGCACTTAGCCAATGTTGAATCTAAACCCAAAAATTTTTACAGGTTCTAAAAGAATATGCTTAAGCAATGATCTATTTCTGTATCTGTATAGAGTGTCTCATCCTGGAGGGGCTACGGGGCTTAAATCCCCCCCTTGTATCACTTACCGGGGCCCATTGCTAGTCTTAGCCTCTCCTGAGCCATACAATGCACTGCTCAACCCCCATAAATTCAGCGCGCTGTTTTCGCTTTTAAATACCTGCAATAGACATTGAGATTGGTACATTGATGGCGGCAAATTTTCAAGAAGCATGTTTGTAAATACATATTAGTAGAAATTATTTCTACAATTGGGTAGTTGACTACAATAAAAGCAAATTATTTTATACTAATCAGGTAATAGTAGATCTTAAATTAAGTGTTATTTTACTATTAAACATGTTTTTTAATTTAAAAGCATGAAAACGAATACTAAAAGTGATGATTTGACAATAGGAACCTATGGCGTCATAGGTTGTTATTCTATACACATTACTATAGAGCCTGTCGTTTTGACATTTCATAAAAAGAGACTGATTTGACTTGATAGTCAACATCCCTATTTCTAATATAAAAATCTACTAAAATAGTAATTATACTGCCGAAACCATTTTTTTCATTTATATTAAAAAAAAAAAAAAATAGTAATATTACCTTGTCTAGTTCTTCATCGGCTGTAGTAAGAAATATTCTGAAATCTTCACTGTGAGTAAGAATTGGATGTTTAGCGACACGGTCTGAAACGAAATAACACATTCTGACTATTTTTTGAAAAATCGGTCACCGATCTATGGCTGTTACAGTGTTATGTGGACTACATATTTTTTTATTTTTAATAACGGCTGCGGAACCCTACACTGAGAATGGTCCGACATTATCTTGCCCGGTTTTTTTTAAAAAAAGTCTGTTTAGAAAACGGTAACCAATTCATAAACCCAACAATTAACAAATTACCTAACTTAATCACAACACTTACCTAAGAAAGCATTAAGAGCATAAGTTCTAACAGCTACGAACGCTGCTGAGTATCTGTCGAGCTGTTGTCTCGCAGAGTGCAGGGGCGGCAACGGGGGCGCGGCTACTAATGGATGGGCTGCTGATAGGCGTTTGTGGAGGAGCTGGTAAAGAAAGACAATAACAAGGTAATGTGTGCATATATTAGATATATTTCGGGACTTAATCGCGTGAATTATTGTGAATTATTTAAAGGTACGAACATTTTATTTACCCGACGTTTCGATCGAATTGCACCGATCGTGGTCACGGGTCGACTGATCGGTGCAATTCGATCGAAACGTCGGGTAAATAAAAGGTTCGTACCTTTAAATAATTCACGCGATTAAGTCCCGAAATATATCTAATATGTATAAAAATCGCGAAAGTTTAAAAACAATAAATGTGTGCATATAGCAATCTATAGTAATATTATAAAGCTGAAGAGTTTGTATGTTTGTTTGTTTGAAGGCGAGAATCTGAATTTTACTGTTGGATAGCCCATTTATCGAGGAAGGCTATAATCTATTTAATATCACGCTACGACCAATAGAAGCGGAGCAGCAATGAAAAATGTTGCAAAAACGGCAAAAATTTACGCATACGAAGTTGCGCTGGTCAAATAGTCATAACATATATAGACTGCCTCTATGGCGCGGTGGAAGTGTATCCGACTGCTACGCAAGAGGTCGTGGGTTCGATCCCCACCCAGGATAAAACTTTGTGTGATGAGCACGATGGTTTATTCTGTGTCTGGGTGTTATTTATCTATAATATGTATGTATTTAGAAATATATAAGTATGTTTATCAGTTGTCTGGTTTCCATAGTACAAGCTCTGCTTAGTTTGGGATCAGATAGCGTTGTGTGAGTTGTCCCAAGATATTATTATTTTTTTATTATATGATAATAGAGAAACGCGGACGGAGCAGAGGACTAAAGCTAGTTGAATACATAACTTGTCTTACCTTAAAGTGGTTATATCTCCTCCGTACATGAGGGGGAGTCGGCCACCTTGCGCAGACACATCGTACGCGATACGTCACGTATGTCTCCAATGTTGATAGCTGTTTCATTGGAGCGTCCACCTGATGACAATCAACATCATCATATAAATATCTTACCACCTACAGTACGATCAACGTAACTTGACCGGATTGAAGTTAGGTTTTTATCACTTTCGCGCATGTCATAGAGATGCGACCCTAAAATTACTAACGAAAACGATTTATTATGTTTAATCGATTAAAAATGCTAACAACATTTTAATTTAACAACATAAAAACACTATTTAAATGAGTTCATAAAAGTTTAAAATTAGAACAGTTACAGTAAATACTAAAGAAACTTTGTAAAACAATTTCTTTACGAAAATAATTACTAAAATACATAAGTTAGTAATAATAATTAATTACAATGTAATGCGTAACCGCATCTCTAATTCTCTTGGTTTAGTTACCGCCCCCGCCCCCCGCTTCCTGTCACCATTTACTTCCAAAAAATACATCTGCGCAACCACTTGTCGCCTACTTCAGTCCGGCCTAGTTACGTTGATCCAACTGTAAGATATTCGGCGCGTCCATAAATCACATCATGTTTTTTAGCCACAGGTTTTAGACTACACCCCCTACCCAATACGTCGATCATGTGTTTTTTTGCCATAAATAATAACCAAACATTTTTCACACGAGTGTGAGTCTCCAATAATAGAAGAATGCATAAAGCACTTTATGGCATTGAGCAATTTGGCAGCTATTTGGTACTGTCCAGCCGCACATTCTAAATTCTAGCTTAAACTGGATAATGACATTGAAATTATTTATCTTGTTTGTAAACATATGGGTTCTACGCATGTGTTTACAGGTTCTTTATTTACGTATCTAAATTAGTAACAAAGTTATAGAATTGTATAAGCTACAGGTATTAATGACGTAAAGATTTTAAGGCTAAATACCTTTAATTTATTGCCCAACGTTTCAACCGTATTGCAACGGCCGCGGTCACGCGAAAGTTTACGAACATATTTAGAAAGTGCTTGAAAATCATCATACACCGTGCGGTATCCACGTCATGGTCCGCTGGGGTCTCCCTAAACGGACCCTATTCTGGGCGGTCAGGGACGCCGCCCACACGGGTGCGCCGTACAGAGTCATTTACCGCACCACCCCCGTGTAAGTACAACCGTCTACTCAAGGCACTAGGCCCGCCCAGGTTCGGCAACAGCCACCCCAGTGCGGACGCAGTAGCCTCGAGCTTAGGTGCCAAAATGCGGAAGTGCTCGTCGAAAAGCCACCGCCCGTCTACCACTAGGCCCAGATATTTCATCTGGGCCCGGACCTGTACGAGGACCGAGCCGACGGCAATCGGAGCGCCAGCAGGTGGACCGCGACGGGGCCCATGAAATAGTAGGGCCTCCGTCTTGGAAATGGCCACCCTAAGCCCCAGAGCCTCGATGCGCCGACCATTCGGGAAATCCCTAGGTTGGCCAGGCGCGCCGCCTCCTCAAAATTTCCACCCGGGCCGTGATGAGGATGTCATCCGCATATCAGATGACCCCTATCCCGGGGGGAAACCACACCGCAGGGCCCAGTCGTAGCCGATGTTCCATAAGAGGGGCCCCAGGACAGAGCCCTGTGGAACACCGCACGACACGTCCCTACGGATTACGTCACCCTCTCGGTCCTCGTACAGGATTCTCCTGCCTTCGAGGTAGTCTGCCACTAGCTGCCTCAGGTACGCGGGCACTCTATGATACCGGAGCGCCTCTCTGATGCAGCTGAATGGCAGAGACCCGAAGGCGTTGACGATATCGAGTGATATCGCCAACATCACTCCTCCACCGGCGACGGCCTCCTCCGATGCAGCCCTCAGGCGCAGAATGGCCCCAATGGTCGAGCGCCCAGCACGAAAGCCGTACTGAGCGTCCGACAAATCGGTACCGACCTCGTTCAAATGCCGGACGATGCGGGTATCGAGAATCCTCTCCAGCAACTTCCCCGCCTCGTCCAGCAACTTCCCTGCCTCGTCCAGCAACACGATAGGCCTGTAGGCCGCAATTAAGTCGGGAGGCCGTCCCGGCTTCGGAAGGAGCACCAGCTTCCCTGCCTTCCAGCAGTCAGGGAACCGTCCGGACGCCAGTTTGGGGAGAAGTATACGCCGTAGAGCGTGACTCCCCCCCAGTCGGCAGCAACATATCCCGAACCCTTGTCTCTGATCGACAAGGGCAGGGAATGAAGCGCAGCGGAGCCGACGATTGCCACGGAGCCGTCCCGGTCACCTGCCCAGTTAGGGCGGGGAGGAACAAAGTAGGGCTCCGCAGCTACGGCGACATCTATCGACCACTCCGCCATGGCCTGCAGGAGAAGGTCCTGGGCAGCGGCGGGGTGGTTGAGGTTCGTCTGGAGGATGATGGAGGAGTTACCGCTGTTCATTTAGGAGTGCGGCACTACATCCATCACCTCCACCTCAGTCGGCGGCAGAGCTCCGGGGGCAGCCAGGGTCGATTGGCAGCTGCCCGGGAGTGGCTTGGAAGCCTTGGAGGCTTACATCATTTCCGCCCCACCATATGATTGGCGGGTAGATTGCCCGACGCACATATGGGGCAGTGGAGGGCAGCAGAGCATTCCGCTGCCCTATGTCCCGGTTGACCGCAGCGATAGCACATTGTGCTGCAGTCAAAACCGCTGGTGCACCTGGGTCGCAAGTGCCCCGTGGCCATACACTTGAAGCACCTTGCAGGCCTCTCCTCCAGGACGGTGATCCTTGCGGAAGAAAGACCTACGAGGAGCCGGCCTGCTTCAGCCAGGGCTTTGGCCGAAGCGACGGGGCAACGCACCCAGGCTGCACCCACTCCACCGGGACCGGGGCGGATGGCGCCGACCTTCACGTATCCGGAGGTACATTGAGTTTTTGTCTCAATGTACCCGGATCTATCCCGGATCTCTTCGGCCGTAATCGAATCATCCAGGCCCGAAACGCGCAACTCTGCGCACTTCGTAGGCCTGGCGATCTTTACGCCCTCCTTTCCCGCGGTAAGCCCCCGCAGCGTCTCCGCCACGATGTCCGGGGGCGGGGGCGGTAACTAAACCAAGAAAATTAGAGATGCGATTACGCATCACATTGTCATATCTAGTATTACTAACTCATGTTTTTTTATGATTATTTTCGTAAAGAAATTGTTTTTCAAAGTTTCTCTAATATTTACTGTAACTGTTCTAAATTTAAACTTTTATGAACTCATTTAAATAGTGTTTTTATGTTTTTGAATTAAAAAGTTGTTAGTATTTTTTATCGATTAAACATAATTAATCGTTTTCGTTAGTAATTTTAGGGTCGCATCTCTATGACATGCGCAAAAGTGATAAAAACCTAACTTCAATCCGGTCAAGTTACGTTGATCGTACTGTACCTATCTCTCACCGCAACGCACAAAAACAGCAGAATTAAATAGGGAGGGGTAAGGGACAACTCAATTGCACAGCAGCTATCAGATAGTTCTGTCTTCAGCACAGTGGACCTGGTAAAAGCCTACCATCAAATACTGGTTCAGGAAGAGGATATTTCCAAGACGGCAGTTACCACCCCGTTTGGCTTATATGAGTTCCTTTTTATAACTTTCGGACTTCGCATTGCCGCGCAGACCTTCCACCGGTTCAAAGACGACTACGCGGATTCTGGTTTTGTTACCTAGATGACATTTTAGTATATAGTAAGAGCCATCATCAGCATGAAGACCTCATGAAGCAGCTTTTCAAGCGTCTAGCAAAGTACGGCCTACTTATCAATACATCTAAAAGTAACTTAGGCCAGTCTGAGGTCATTTTCTTAGGAAATACTGTGAGCAGGGGTGCAGCCGTTGCAAGCAAAGATTCAAGCCTTCCATGACTTTCCGAGCCGAATACTATAAAAGACCTACGCAGATTCCTAGGCATGTTAAATTTTTACCGTCGTTTCATACCTAGTACAGCTAGTATCCAGGCGCCCCTTAATTCCTTACTGGTTGGACCAAAGACGAAAGGATCGCAAACATTACATGGACACCACATTTACTGGACGCCTTTAATATGTACAAAACCAGTCTTTCTCAGGCTACATTGCTGGTACATCCTGATCAGGACAAGGAGCTGACAGTTCAGACCGATGGATCTGATACGGCAATTGGCGCAGTCTTGCAGCGACTTGCATTCTTCTCCAGGAAACTGTCCCCAGCTCAGAACAAATATAACTCGTAGGATCGCGAGCTCTGGGCTATACCAGGCCACTCAGAAAGTATTGCGAAAACGAGTTATGTATAAGGCACTGGCCACTTGTAATTATTTTGAAAAATTTGGTTATTTAAAAGTAAAAATAGCACTTTTCGAATTTTCGTACACATTTTTCCGAAAGCCAAATTAAATTATTTTGTCTCATTTTCGTTCGATGATTTTCTACGATTTTTGATGTGGCCTAAAACCTGATGAGTCATTTGATCGACTTCAAATGGCTTTTATGGATGAAAGACCTACAAAAGCAACCATCTACCGTTGGCATAGCGAGTTTAAACGCGGTTGTGGGATGAACAAAGAAGTGGTCGTCCTACAACGGCTGACACGGAAGAAAGTGTGCTGGCAGTAAAAAAATAATTCAATAAAACAGGCGAATTACATACGAAGAAATTCAGCATGCACGGCAGATTGGTTCGGGAAGCGTTCACAAGATTATAAACGAGCAACTACCTCACCGAAGCTCAGAAGCAGGCACGTGTGGACTGGTGCCGTGATATGATTAAAAAATTAAAAGCAAGTTCGTCTCAGCGCGTTTACAACATTGTGACAGGTGACGAATCCTAGATTTATCAATACGATCCAGAAACAAGGCGTCAACCGACAGATTGGGTGTTTCAAAACGAACCAACGCCTATGAAAGTGAAGAGATCCAGAAGTGCAGGGAAAATTTTAAACCCTTTCTTTCTGGTTTCAATTCCATTACCAGACCAAAGCAGCATCAACACCGAATAGTATACCACAAAATGCTTGCCAGAAATTTTGTCTGCAACAAGCGAACGCGCGGAGCCCGATGTGTGGTGACAACATGTGATGGTTGGTGATGTCCGAAATGAGTGTGCGTTGTCATAGTAAGCTCCACCGTGACAAAGCACACTCAGCACTCAAAACTTGAGTCTTGGGTCACCCTTCTTACAGTCCTGATCTGATCGCCGGAAGACGCGCTAGCAGCGTTCGAGAAGGCCTTGGAAGAGGTGTCCCCCGAAAATATAAAAATGCAGAATAATGTAGGTATTTGTGTTAAATATTAAAATGTTGTTTGCATATAGATAATTGAAATTTTTAGTAACGGTAACTAGCGATCGTACTTCATTAAATTATTTAAGGTTATTTTCGTTTCTATGATATGTAATGTCAGGGATCGTCATGCTCAGTAAAATGTCATTGCTTGTGGTGACGGTGTGAGTCGGGTCGTCTTCCTTCCCTCCAATATGGCGAAGGGGATGAAGGCAACTATGTGTTTCAACAGGTACTGCCTGACGATCGTGGACCGCTTCACCAGATGGTCAGAGGCCCTTCCACTGCAAGTCATCACTGCTGAGACCTGCGCCGCTATCCTGATATACAGGTGGATTGCTCGATTTGTTTGCCCAGAGCACATTACAACCGACCAAGGGCGACAGTTCGAGTCGCACGTATTCAAGGAGCTGGTGAGCCCTACAGATCACACCACCACCTCGTACCATCCCGCAGCAAATAGCTGCTTTAAGTTGGCTATGCAGCCTCTCGTTGAGAGGCTGCATAGCCAACTTAAAGCAGCTATTGCTTGTCATTCCAGTTCCAGGTGGTCGGAGGTTCTACCCTGGGTTCTGCTTGGCATCCGCAGTGCATGGAAGAGCATGGAAGACCTACAAGCTTCTACCGTGAGCCATTGCGACTACCCGGCAATTCTTCTCAACCAGCGTCGAAACGACAGTTGGGTCAAGCAAATTGGCCAGCAGACTCCGTGTGCACATGAGTAAATTGGCACCTCAACCAACTTCATGCCATACCGGCTTCAACAAAGAATTTTACGTGCCTAAGGCCCTGGACACAGCGACACACACCACCAGTATAAGAGGTGGTTGAGTTGTCCCTGACTGCTCCTATTTAATTCTGCTTTTGCGCCAATGCACAAAAATAGCAGAATTTTATAGGAGCGATCAGGGACAACTCAAGTAAAAACTTGTAGCCTTATTTCTGCATTAAGCAAGAATTTGTAAGAAGAATAAAGAAGGAAACTAATCAATAATTGAAGCATTTATCATCTTTTTTAAAGTTTTTTTTTCATTACATTATCTGCACAATTTGTTACTTTTTATGTTATTATGCAATTTTGCATCATATTATTTTTACCTTGATAGCAATGTCATATCCATGTTCCATGATCAGCGGAATCCCTTCATGATTATCATCGGTCACCGTAGTGGCTTCAGTGTCCTCTGTATCAGCATCGTTCAGTTCCAACACTGCAGAACTACTCTCACTTGCCATTTTGCTAAAAAAAATATATTTTTGTAGTGAAGACTAGATTTTTAATATAGTTAAAAACATCCTGGACAAATATTGCAGAATATTGTGCAACGATTTAATTGAATTGTGTCTGACATAACAACTATTGCCCTGTAGATTGGTTCATGAAGATGTTAACACATGTAAAAAAGATAGGATGCCACATTAACGTTATGTGATTTGTTCAATTGAAAATATAATACACACAATAGCAAAAGGAAAAAAAATATATTCGATCAACCAAATGACCGTTTAACCAAACTACTACATCTGCCCGATTTACGTGTGCCTACTTCATCCAGCATTATAATCTTTGCCCACAGGTCCAGAATTTTTAGCTGTATGTCACTTCCACGTAGCAGCTATCGAATAACAGTAAAATTAAAGTAGAAAAAAATTGATTAAAACAAACTATAAATATGTATGTGTCAATCAATACAGTACAATAAACTGAATGATTGCTTTCCCGAACACCCGTGTCCCTCAATTACTTTAGATAATTGAGGCTCTACTGTATTTCAAAACAAGGAACAAAATCACCAAAACAAACTAAAAATTTAAAGACTATAACATCCACCATCTGCACAGGGTATAAATGATTGCTCACCACACCGGCTTGCTTCAACCAATCACTACTCATGGTCAAACATGTTACGGTTTTACCTACGTATTTACATAGCCCATTTTCCTGTTGAAAATAAATAATAAGTCTATAATCTTATTTTTTACTATTAGACCATTTATATCTTATACAAGGAAAATTTGCATCACTTGTATTGTTGTACTTTATACGTAATAGTATACACCTGAATCTCATTATATCAAGACTTTAATTACTTTATTTCACTAATTAAATTAGTTAACAAATCGCCTTAATTATCACTTTTAATTGCGGAAACCAAGGTTGATATAGTTCTCAAGTACACAATATCATATTGTAACATATTATGAACAAAGAATTTACATAAAACCTTTGTTTACCTTTAAAAACAAAAGATTTGTGGTTTCAAAAGGGGGCGGACGCTTCACACTATTTACTCCGAATCTATTAGTTGAAAACGAGTTATTGGCGGCAGAGTTTATCATAGGCACTACACAGAGCAAGCGATAACGATAACACACAAATATTAATCATATGACCGGGAAAAAAAACACGAAAATACTATGCCCTATATATTTCGTAAATGGATCGATAGTGACGTATAATTTACTTTCAATATCACTAGAAGTACACTTTATTTAATTGTTTATCTTTACATTAATAAATAAGAGGAATTAATTTACCTTTTTACTAGCGTAAATTTTACGTATTTTACAGTAATTTCATGAATAACAACAAATTATAAATTCGCGGATGACAAGCTATGGATGACGCTCCATTTAAGGCAGGCAATTTTACTTATGTGACGTTTACATTAATTTCATGTAACGGTATTAGCGTGAAATGGAAAGTAATGGATGACATTCGCGATACTCTTGAGAAAATTATTGCATAGTTTTGCTATTTGCCGCCAGATGTCATTGATTTTAAATATTTTGATTTTTTTGGATTGAGAACTGGGGAAAGAGGTATATATTAAAAAAAAATATGTGGCACTCGGGGACTGCCGCGGTAAAGCTATTGCATAGCATTTTTTATTAACTTATGCAATTATAATTATTTATTTACTAGCTGTGCCCCGCGATGTTACCCTCGGTTTATTAGCCTATGTGTTAATCCAGGGTGTCAGCTAACTCCATACCAAATTTTATTAAAATCGCTCCAGCCGTTTAGACGTGAAGAAGTAACAAACATACACACTCTCATACTCACAAACTTTCGCCTTTTTAATATTAGTGTGAAGTGTGATGCAGTTTTTTTTTCTTTTTATTACATTTCGGAGCAGCTCGTCTCGATCCATGCGAGCTTCGTACAGTCGTACCTTAAACATAAACGTTAAGAACGCTCGGCCGAGCTATATGGTAGGCGGAGTGGGGTGTTAGGTTTTATTTTCGTTACGGAATTTCTTGATTCGGTCGCCGCGCTCAAAGCCCGCGATAAAAGCTATGTTTGCCAAACTTCTTGGCAGTATATGATTAGGTATAAATGAGACAAAAGATGTAGTATAGTCTGGTTATAATTATCTAAAGGTGCATCTTATATACTAACGACTTCGTGTTGATAACAGATAGTGGAAACATTTAATAGATACTGAACGTGCGATAAGGAACATAAGATTGTGATGTAGATTGTAGATACAGCACAAAGATATTGTACTGTAACAGTACACCCCCCTTTAAAAAAAAAAAAATATGGTAATAGTGTTTACAATATAAATTTGACCTAGACCTTACTAGTTATTTGCTGATGTATATAAATAATAATGCTATTGTACGCGGTGGAATTTGATGACGCCTGTTGTGGTGTGATTTGCTGACGTCTGTAATTTTGACTTAGCTGTTGCACGAGTGTTTATTATTTTTTTCCGTTAAACTCTTCATTCTTCTGTCCAGTGTTTTCATTATGCCGTAAATTAGGATCACGCCGATTGTTAAAATAATCTGTCCCATTGCAACATTTCTTGTCCACCGTAAGTCCTCCTGGATCAGGTTACGGAGTTGGTCCGCTTCGTTTTGATTGAGGCAATTGTCCGTATTGTATGTTATCTGGTCCTTAGAACTTTGATTTCCCATTTTAGATGTCTTGTTGTTACGAGTAGTTGTGAATTAATGGTATATGTTAAGATCTATGTTAATATATATACGAATAGCTTGCTTATATCAGCGATTTTTTATAGACGTACTACTGGCTTTACTTTACGTCCCGATCGTGTAGTGTACGTGTGTGAATGCCTGTCGCAATCCTTTGAATCTGGCACGTAGTTTGATTCGTCATTGATCATGAAAGCTGGTTTCAATCTATCAATTGATATCACTGTCTCTTTATCCCTAATTCTAATGCAAAATGTTTTATCTGTTTTACTAATTACTGGGTAGGGTCCTTCATACGGCGGTGTCAGGGCTTTCTTAATTCTATCACACCGAACAAATACGTGTGAGCATTCTTTGAGTTCGGGATGCACAAATATAGCTTGATTGTGTTTTTTTCTTTTCGGAATTGATGTCATTTGTGTGATGTCCTTTTGAATTTGTTTTACAAACTCTTCGTACGTTGATAACTGTGCTGCTGATGACTCAAAAAATCCTCCAGGGAGTCGTATTGGCGTTCCATATGTCATCTCTGCTGAACTATAACCTGTGTCTTCTCGCAAGCTACTCCGCAACCCGAGTAAAACTGTTGGAATTTCTTTTAACCAATTTTCGTTGGATTCTCTTGTCATTAACGCCGCCTTTAAAGTTCTATGAAATCTCTCTATCATTCCATTGGATTGTGGATGATAAGGTGTTGTCCTAATTTTATGTATTCCCAAAAATTGTGAGAGTGACTCAAATATTCTTGATTCAAACTGTCGGCCTTGATCCGTAGTAATGCGCAATGGACATCCAAAACGAGTAATCCATCCCTCGAAAAGTGTCTTGGCTACTGTTTCTGCAGTTATATCTTCTACCGGAAATATTTCGGGCCATGACGTACAACGATCTATGATTGTGATTAAATATCTCTTCCCTTGTGAAATCGGAAGTGGTCCGACGATGTCAATATGTAAATGTTCAAAACGTTGCGCTGTCATAAATGTACCAGGAGGTGATATCGTATGTCGTTGTATTTTTGATTTTTGGCAGGCTATACATGATCTACACCAGTTATTGATATCTTTGTTCATATACGGCCATAAATACCTTTGGGTTATCATTTTTCTCGTAGTTCTTTTTCCTGGATGGCTCATACCATGAATGGTATCGAAAATTTGTTTGCGAAAATGCTTTGGTAAGTAGGGGCGGCTTTTTCCAGTAGAGGTGTCGCAGGTGATGTTTATTGTGGAACCCGGAAGCGTAATGTTTTTGAATTTTAATCTTTTATTGTCATGTAATTTACTTAGTTCATTATCTGTTGATTGACATTTTTCCAATTCAGCGTAATCGATAGGTGATGGCACGTATATTTCCTCTATTCGAGATAAGGCATCGGCGGTAATATTGTCACGTCCGCTTATGTGTTGAATGTTGGTACTGTATTGTGAAATGAAATCTAACTGCCGGACCCGTCGCGGTGTATCGTTTGATGATGGTTTTTGGGAGAATGCGTATGTCAAAGGTCGGTGATCCGTAAATATTGTAAATTCTCTTCCCTCGATTAATCTGTGAAAATGTTTGACGGCCATGTATATTCCTAACAGCTCTCTGTCAAACGTAGAATATTTTTGTTGAGTTTCGCTCAATTTTTGTGAAAAAAATCCTAATGGTTCCCAATTGCGTCCGGATTTTTGTTGTAAAACTCCACCAACGCAAGTAGCACTAGCGTCGGTCATGAGCGCTAGTGATGCGTTGCGGGAAGGATGCGCTGTTAACACTGCGTTTTTCATGCTTTCCTTGCATTTTTCGTAAGCTTTGTCTGCTTCCGTTGTCCAAGGAACAGGTGAATTATCGTTCTTTTTTGAACCATGTAGATATTCGTTTAAAATTCTTTGATTTTCCGCTGCGCATGGAATATTACTTCTGTAGAAATTGACCATGCCCAAAAATCTTCTTAATTCTTGAATTGTTTTCGGTTTGGGAAATTCCATGATTGCTTTGTAATTTTCTTCGGTAGGGAGTATTCCTTGGCTCGTTATATGATAACCTAAGAAATCTATTTCCCTTCTGAGAAATTCGCATTTTTCGAGATTAATGGTTATTCCATTCTCGTGTAAACGTTTGAAAACCGTTTCTAAATGCTGATAATGCAAATCTTCGTTGTCCGATGCAATGAGACAGTCGTCTACAAATATAAATACGTAGTTTAAATCTCTAAATAAGGAATCCATGAATCGTTGAAATGTTTGTGCTGCATTGCGTAATCCGAAAGGCATTCTTAAGTACTCAAAAAGTCCAAAAGGTGTGATGATGGCTGTTTTTTCTATATCTTTAACAGGAATACAATGGTATGCTTTACATATATCTATCTTGCTTAGTATCTTCTTATTTTCTAATATGTATGTAAAGTCAGTTAATCTTGGTAGTGGGTATTTGTCCGGTACTGTCGTGCTATTGAGCATTCGATAGTCTCCGCACGGTCTCCATTCGCCATTTTTCTTTTTTACCATATGTAATGGGCTTGCCCATGGGCTATCTGACGGTCGGCAAATTCCGAGTTCTATCATATTTTGAAATTCCTTTTTGGCTATGTCGTATTTTTCTGGAGGTAATGGTCTTGCCCGAGCTGCGACGGGTGGTCCTGTAGTGATAATGTGATGTTCAATCTTATGTTTGGGCGCATTGCGGAGAGAGGACCCTTTCGTGATGTCTTCGTATTTGTTTAAAAGTTGCGTAATACGTGGATTCGTTCCCACTGCGATAGTACGAATTGTTTGTTGTGTCGCTTTTTCCGAAGTTACATGCGTTGTCAGCTCTGTAACTTTGTCGATAAGTTTGCGACCTGCTATGTCGACTAATAGTTTATAGTGCTCTAGAAAATCTGCTCCAATTATTGGTTGTGTAACATCGGCGATTACAAAATTCCATTTATAACATCGTTGTAGTCCTAAATTCAAGGTAAGCGTCTTCTCGCCGTAAGTCCTAATTTTAGTCCCATTTGCAGCGTATAGTGTGTATTGTTCATTTTGTAAAATTGAATGTCTCTGTTGCTTGCTAATGACTGAAATATTTGCGCCCGTGTCAATCAAAAACTTCATACCACTTTTTCGGTCGGTAATGGTGAGGCGATTGGATGGGTGGATTGCACAGAGTTTCGCCGTTGTCTGTGCTCTTATTCGTTTCCCTGGTTCCGTACGTAAGTCATTGGTTTCCAACCGCATGGTTTAATGCAGTTCTTTGCATATTTTCCGAATCTTTCGTGGTAGTAACAAAATTGATTTGCTCCTCTATAGTTTGTTCTCGGCCTCACAATCGGGAATTGTTGACGTTTCTTGAAATGATTGTGCGTGTTGGGTCGATAGCCATATTGACCTTGCTGAATTGCGTCAATATCTATCTGTAATTTTGCTAGCTGGGCTAAAATGCATGCTGTATTGTTGTCGTTTGAAGTGTCGTTGCTAACAGCTGATATTTCGGTTACTTTTGAATTCATTATTATTTTGTCTGCAATTTGGCTCAGTTTGTCAATTTCCATGTCTTCCGTAACTGCTAGAACCGTAGTAACTGATGTTGGTAAAAGCCTGAACCATAGTAGTTTAATTGTTTCGTCACTGATTTTTCCTCTCCCGAGGACTCGCATTTGACGTAATAACTGCGAAGGTTTTTGATCACCGAGTTCTGTCTCTGATATTAATTTTTGAAACTGTCGCTGTTCTGTTTCTTCGTAACAATCAATTAAACGTTCCTTGATGTTTTTGTATTTATCTGTAGTCGGTGGTGAAGTGATTAGGTCACTAACTTGTAGTATTTCTTCCTTGGATAACTTTGCTATTACTGTACAGTATTTGTATTCGTCTCCTTGCTTCTGTGGTGCTAATATGGCTTCTAGTTGCGTGAACCATAATCTTGGTTGGTCTTTCCAAAATTCCGGAATGCGGGATAAAACCGAGGTGCCAGCAGCTACTTCAAGTGTTCCTTGCTGATTTATGTTCGCCTTGCACGGTGATTGTGCCATGTTTCTTGCTGCGTATTCGTTCGTCGGGGTCACCAATTTGCCAAACTTCTTGGCAGTATATGATTAGGTATAAATGAGACAAAAGATGTAGTATAGTCTGGTTATAATTATCTAAAGGTGCATCTTATATACTAACGACTTCGTGTTGATAACAGATAGTGGAAACATTTAATAGATACTGAACGTGCGATAAGGAACATAAGATTGTGATGTAGATTGTAGATACAGCACAAAGATATTGTACTGTAACACTATGCAATAGCTTATGTGACTGTTTAAACTCCATACACTTTTTTTTTTATTTAGCAACTAGCTAATAATTATATAGAGTTTTTTAACTTGTTCTTTATTTGTAATTGGTAACTGCCTAATGCTAACTGCCGGTAACATTCATGACATAAATTAAGAAAATACTTAAATGAAAATGATTATCTCGATGGCGTTGGCGAAGGGAATGCGTACTAATGCTGTGCAGGAGGTGAGTTTATTTCCTGCATGGTACAAAACTTCGTGAGATTCAAGAATGTTGGTTTTAAGTTTGGGTGTAGTTTAAGTTCTTACTTTTAGAAATGTTTGTAAAATAAAATCCCTCAAGACACAGGACTTACTATGCGCGTAGGAGTTATGTTCTATTGTAACGCAAATTTTTGCTAATCCTGTTTTCTCACAAATCTATGTCTATTACTATGTAATAATAAAAACTAAAGAATTCGTTTGAATGAACTGCAGTAACGATTTTGATAAAATCTGATTTAAAAGTAGCGTGAGGAACGGGAGGACATTGAATTTTTATCGCTTTACCAATATTCATGCGGGCGGAGCCGCAGGCTAAGCTAATCTTAAATTCTTTTCTTTTGTTTGATATCAGAATTAATATTTAATAATTCGTTACCAGTACTTTGGCCAATATTTAAATATTGGCCAAATTACTGGTAGTTGGCCCATAAAGTTTTTACCTTTGTTTATTTATTTTATTTATTTGTTGTAAGTAGATGCTCCTAAGGCTGATTTTATCTCATGTTCCAACTTTTTATTTGCATCAGTCCTATAACATGGTATATAGTATACTAGTGGCAGCACCTTACCGCCATATAAATTATATAAACATTCAAACATTGTAAAATTGGCAATTTGAAGAGTGCCACGACGCGAGTTTTTATTGCCAGGTTCTTTTCTCCGGCTTTACCTTTTGTACATCACAAGTGTTGTTTTGCATTATAAGTAAATAAAGAATTTAGATAATATTTTTTGTAAATAAAACTATGTTAAAATTGCGATCATATTTTTATTTTATAAGTAAGTACATAAGTAGGATAATATTAATAGATGGTTTGTAAGATCACTATGACATAATTACAACCTATATTTTGCACTTTTGAAAGTGTCTGCACCAAAGATTAAAAATTGACATTTTTAAATTAATACCAACCCATCATTTTGTTACATTAAAGTTATAAAAGTATTTAATATAAATAAAGGGGCGTCTAAACGAGCCACGTTTTACGGCAATTTGTGGCAAGATGGAAATGGGCAAAGAAATTCAGTACCGTAAAATGGGGTGACAAGGGATGGCGGGGTGTCAAGGGACAACAATACAGATTTTGTTTAGATGTCTGTGGTGCGGTATTTTATCGTATGATTTCAAGTAAAAATGTTTTGTCTATGACTTTAATAATTTTTCTTCCCGCCCTAGCAACACCAAGTATCCAAACCACTACAATATTAAAAAAAAACCTTGTTAAAGTTTTGCAAAAAACAGCGGCAGTTTTTATCTCGTTTAAACTTTTACATTTTTATCAATTATCAACTTCCTGAGTGAAATTTAAATATTGAAATCGTTTTCTGACACTACAAGGATTAAGAAATACTAAAAAAGTAAGTTCTTTTTTATCATTTACCTCTAAGAAATAACACTTTTGGTCAAGAACCTCATTTTTGTGGGATTCTGGGGTGTCTAGGGTTGACAAACGGGGCGAGTTGGGATATAATAAAGGTGAGTTGGGACGATAACGGGGGTTAGTTGGCTGGAGAACTGGGTGTATAGGGATGCTTGTGGGGTGAGTTGGGAGGTTTTGGCTAGGGTTGTCAATGATTATAATTTTTTTTTTTTTGTAAGTACTTATTACTCTCCTACCTTTTTTTCCCAAGATGTTTAGATGCCTTACATGTGCTAATGCAGTTGAAAATTGTTTGATTTATAGGTAAATTTCGATAATTTTTTACAGAATGCCAAGAGTCTACAAGCCTAAACCTGGCGCGAAAACACGAAAAAAGTACGATGAACTCGTAATAAACAAGCACTTGAAGATCTCGAAAATTTGAATACTTCTTTAAGTTCCGTCGTAAACAAATACTCAATATCAAAGTCGGTGCTAGGTTGCCACAAATGACGTCACATGAAATCTTCCGGTGGTCAAACAGCCCTGTCTGCTGAAACTAAAGAATTTATTATCGAAAATTTAAATACGTACTCTGAATCTGAATATCCTTTAACAACCTATGGACCAGTTTTTAAGTAATAGGCAAATAAGAATTTTTGTAAGAGTTTGTAGACGCTAAATAAAGAAGGATTGTTTCAGTTATTTTTATAATAAATTATTTTTATAATAATAAATATTATTTTTATAATAATTAGTATTATTTTCATGTACCTACCTAATTATGATTCATGCACTATATCAACTTTAAAATTAGCTACTAAGTACCTACAGTAGGTAGGTGGGTAGGTACGTAATTATCAATAATTTTAAAAGGTGAAAGTGTCAGCCCTAAAGAAATTCCCAACTCACCCACTTAGTATCCCTTATGACCCCAATCGCAGGGTGAGTTGGGATAGCACACATTTTTGTATTTTTCTCGGTTATCATCATACGAAACCGCAAAATAACTTTAAGAAATTAAAGTTTAACCCGCCGGAATAAATGTTATTAAAACATTACTAGGTTCTGGTATTTAAAAATGATTAAAATTTGAATTCAAAGTTTAAAATTGTCCCTACTCACCCCATTTTACGGTATACAAAACAACCGCCTTCACGCCTCCCTCCCTTAAGGATCCGCCTTTACTGTGTATGTTTGTGTCTGTATATCACTGTATCTGTTGATGTCGTCGTAATGCCCAAACGGACTGACCGATTTTCATGTAGTTTTTTTTTGATTACAAAGTTATTTTAATCGAAATGGTTTTTAGCTTTGTTTCATGAAAAGATATTCAGCCGTTTTGGAGATAAACAATTTTTTTTGTCAAGTGCTGTTTTTTTTTCCGACTGCGCAAAAAAGAGGATTATGCGTTTGAGTGTATCGAGTGCCCTAGAGCTTAAGGCTTGATGGATTTTAGCTTGACAGGTATCGGATATAACGTTACATTCGTCTTAGTTTTGAGCATAGACGTATAGACCTGGACCGCGCTATCCCTTTTAATTAAAAAGTAAATATTGACTGCAAAGCGTGAAAGGGAGAAAAAACTCGTGCGGTCTCTTTGACAGGTATTGTACGCAAAGTAGCGTTGTGTCTTTCTAGAGAGTGGTCAATTTTGTGAGGTTATAGCGCAGTCCTAGAGGTTAATTCATGTATTTAAATCAGTGCAGTTGCAGTTCAGTTGCAATTAAGTTTCGATTAAAATTGCCGGTACGCGTACGCGTCTCGGAACGCAATTAACGACATTCTAGTACGGTGCGCAAGCGTTTTTGAGATCGATCCCAAAGTTACAAGAATACGAAAATGACCGTTTCAATCGAAACTTAACTGCTTTATCTGCAACTGAACTGCTTTAAATACGTGAATTGACCTCCAGATCTATAGATCTGGAGGTCAATTGACGTATACGTCAATGGTTGTGAGAGTTACAATGGGAGGGGAATGAGAGGTCAATAAAATCAGAAAAACTAAAATGGCGGATTTTTGCCGCCATAATATGTCAGTTATTCATTTTAAGCAGTCGTGTTTTTTGTTTTGTGTTATTATAACTTGTTTAATGCTAAGTAATTTAATAAACTGAATTTTGGGAAGAATATAAATGATTCAAATCTTAATGTGTTTCTGTGACGTGAGTAAAGGTCTCAAAGCTTATACAAGTAATTATAAATTATTAATTAATCTAATATTGTTGTTTAGATTAATTAATAATTTATTCGATTATGTAACAAGTAAGAATACATTTTTATAGACATCAGATCTCCATCGCATAGATATGTTCTGTTACAATCTTTTTTTATAAGTTCAACCATAGTTCAACAGTGCCTGGGGCCGTTACGATTCGGTTGAATCCTCTTTGTTGGTATTCATATTTTTTTAAATTGGTGACAATCTCAGATAGGCCGATTTTTTTCAATGAATTTCTACCAATGTCATAATAATTATCTACTGTAAGTATAGACAACGTTACTATTCGTTCTCAAATTTATTGTTTTTCGGGTTTTTCCGAAGCTCTGAAAATGATGACAGGCCAATCATTTTTTCTTTTTTTTTTTAATTTCCTATAGTCTGGTAACCATTGTTATTGATTGATATTGTTAATTATCCTAAAAACATTCATAATCTAATAATTGTACGATGTGTCAATCGCGAAAGTTTTAAAATTAATATCACAGTTATGAAGGTACAGCCGGCGACGTTCCAGGGAACAGCTCCTCCAATATCCGATAATGGTCGTCCCAGGGTACCACCTTGGCTTTAACGTGAGGAGTCGGTGTCACCAGGGTCTTCTTGATCAGGTCATCGAGCGGGAAACCACGGCGGGGGAATACTATTGACTGTGAACATAGATAATATTAATTTTATTATTGACTAGCTGTCCCGCGCAACTTCGTATGCGTAAATTTTTCCCGTTTTTGCAACATTTCTCGTCGCTGCTCCGCTCCTATTAGTCGTAGCGCGATGTTATATAGCCTATAGCCTTCCTCGATAAATGGGCTATCCAACAAAAAAAGAATTATTAAAATCGGTCCAGTACTTTTTGAGTTTATTCGTTACATACAAAAATACAAATCTTTCCTCTTTATAATATTAGTGTTGATTAGTTTTTGCCCGTGGCTAGTGGCTTAGCCCAGGTTGAGAGAGAAGAGAGAGGTCGAGAAGTAGTAGGTATAACTACTTTTTTTGGAGTTGAAAAAATAGCCCAAACTTTGAAAGTTTATTTTGGCAGATTTTGGAGCAACTCCCTCCCTCTGGTGAGATATCGTAAATCTCACATAGATTTTACATTTGACTCAACACTGGTCAAGTGTGAACCACTCACATGACGGGTGGTAGGGGGAGGGGGGGGGGGGGGACAAAAAAATTAAAAAATATATTTTTTTAATAAATTTAATCGAATTAAAAGTTTTAGATAGTTTCTTGCGAATAAAAATTAACCAAGACCCCCCCCCCTACTTCCCCACGTGAGATTTGGTGAGATTTGGCTTGATGCCCATTCCCCCCTAAACATCTCACGTAGTTAATGGATGCCTACTAACTAGGTACCTACTGTTTTTGGAGTTGTAGAAATGGGGGAAAATTGTAAAAAAAAAAAGTTTCCCAGTCAATCCCAGCGAGGCTTTATGCAGTTAAGTAAAGTGTACAAAAAATACGTCACACTTGGTTTGGCTAAAAATCTTTACTTCAATGCTTCATATGAATAGAATAGGCGCCAAAGGTGCATCTAAAGGTTCATTTCCGAGCATCGCGGCCGATCGCGAGCCGCTCGCGGCTTACGACAAGCGGCTGACGCTCGCGGCCGATGCGACAATATTCACAGTGCGCGCGCAGCCTACGACAGTCGTCGGCCGCGCGCGTCTGTCACTTACAACGACCAGGCTGTATGGTCGTTGGTCACTTACCTCAGCCGCTTGTCGTAAGCCGCGAGCGGCTCGCGATCGGTCGCGATGCACGGAAATGAACCTTAAGACGGCAAATTTAATTTACTTACAGCAGCAGGCAAATTAGTAGCCGGACAGTAATCATTCCTGCCATCTCCAGTATACACGATGCGATCATAGTCACGTTTGGAGCACCACTGCGCAAGCGCCAACGACTTGCAAAGATTGGTGGGACAGCGCGCGCACGCAGTCTGTCGCATACACGGCTCTATGTATAACCGGCCAGCTTCGAAGAACGCGCGATTTGTGATTATTGAGGTTACTGAGTCCTGTAAAGAAAAAAAAATGGATTGTCTCAACAATGGCGCCCTTTGCACGTAATGTTCGGAACGCGGGAAACAGCACGCGCCGCTCCAAAAGCACACTATTCGGTGTTAAGCCAACTCCGTAGCCCCGTGGTGCGAGTGATTCGGCCTTGTCCAAATATACCTATGTGTTCCTCTACTTTATCCTTGAAGTCCTTTCTCCTTCAAGTCGTCCGAGTTCTTGCTCCCGAGCAGGAGGCCTACTCTAATTCAATGAAAACGAAGTTTCGATCAAAAATGAGGTGGTGATATACAGAGCCAGGAACATCTCTATAAACCACTAGTTCCAGAAAATCTTCAACTTCTTGTGCTTATCCAAAAATTAATTAGAATAGTCTCCGTAAACTTATGAAATTTAAGGAAACAAAAATTCATGAATTTCGTTTTGTAAAAACAGAGTAGGCCTACAGGCGCGGATTCAAGCCTCCTCCCCCTCTTGGTTCCGCGCCTCGATCCAACAGGCATTATGGATGTTGGCTGTCATGTCAAATCAGTCTCTTATTCAATGTCATAACGATAAACTTTATAGAAATGTACCTACTTAGATGGAATAACAACCTGCGACGTCATAAGTTCCTATCGTCAAATTATTACTTTCAGTATTCTTTTTCTTGCGTATATATTCAAAAACAAATTAAATTATGGAAAAACACTTAGGTATTTTCAAAGCATTTTAAGACCACTTGTACTTGCACTTGTAGTCAACTACCTAATTAATTGCCTTCACCTGATTCAACTGAAACACCTTTATTAGGGGAATTAGTGAATTATGAGACTGGACCGCGGGGTTTTGACAGCTGATTCTCCCACCCCCTCCCGGCGATGTTGGTTGGTTTACCGCTATTGAATCAAATGATCCCCCCCCCCCCCATAAGAGTGACTCACACTTGGCCGATTGAGTCAAATATTGCCCCCCTTAACACTTGCCCAAACCTCTGGCTCCCAAATACCTCCTCGTGCCTTTCACATGTTATGGCACGTCCATGCCTTTCACAGGCTATGGCAAGTAACTGTACACCATCAGACGACAGACGTTGTTTGTCTTCATAATGGTATTAATACAATTTTATATGGGCGCGTGTAACCTTCATAACACGACCTCGTCCTTGGGTCAAAGCAATTAATTAAGTTTATACAGGTACCAACGTTTATTGTGTAACATTGCGTGAAAATAGAAGAATTACCAACCAAAAATGTATGTCAATGTACAAGGGATTTATATATTTATTATAATGATATTTTGGGACAACTCACATAACGCTATCTGATCCCAAACTAAGCAGAGCTTGTACTATGGAAACCAGACAACTGGATAAACATTCTTAAATATTTCTAAATAGGTACATACATTTTATAGATAAACTAGCTGTCCCGCGCAACTTCGTCTGCGTAAATTTTCCCCGGTTTTGCAACATTTCTCATTGCTGCTCCGGTTCTATTGGTCGTAGCGTAGGATACAAGCCGTGTCGCGGGGGACTTTACAAACATTCAATTCACAGACACAAAGTACACTCAGACATGAAACAACAATTTGTGGATCACACAAAGTGGTGTCCCGTGTGGGAATTGAACCCACGGCCTCTTGCGTAGCAGTTGACACACTCCCACCGCGCCATAGAGGCAGTCAATATAAATTTATATGTATACCAAGCTAATGGATATTAGTATTTAGGTATCAGTGGCGGAGGGCCCTTAGCAACCATTACTTTCAGCTTCCCTTTGGATTGTAGTTACTTGGTTATTACAGGTACGAAGAACCATATCCAGCAAACATTTTTTTTTTTATAAAAAGACGACTCCCGCATTAGGGTACAAGCCCTGTGTCGCGGGGGATTTATAAACATTCAATTAACGGACACAAAGTACACCTAGACTCGAAAAAACCATTTGTAGATCACACAAAGTGGTGTCCCGTGTGGGAATCGAACCCACAACCTCTTGCGTAGCAGTCGGACACTCTCCCACCGTGCCACAGAGGTAGTCAGTAACATAGGATTATAAAAAAAAAGGGGAAAATTTACGAAGACGAAGTTGCGTGTGACAGCTAGTATTTTATAAATACGAAATGGATTGCCCTTTGACACAAAAACTACTGAGCGGATTTTGATGAAACTTTACAGTGCTTTACAGTTTAGTTTTAGTTCAAATGGCCCCCTATGTACTATCATTTAAGTGTTACGTAAATACCAAAGACGGGTGACGGGCGCGGATTCAGGGTAGGAGGGTTCAACAGGGGCAACTGCATCCCCCCCCCCCCCCTAATCGAGTAAAACTCTGATTTTGAGGAATTTGAATCTGAAGGAGGGAGAACTAGCGTGTTTTGACAAGCGATTGCCTCCTCTCTTCATCCCTCATCGGCGGTAGCTGGTATACCAGTGTTGAATCATTTGACCGGTTAGGTGGGTCACATTTTACCTCGCCCCCCTAATGCCTGCTGTGGAGGGGGAGGGGGGGGGGTCTTTGATTTAATAATAATATCTTAGGACAACGTCATCTGATCTCAAACTAAGCTGAGCTTGTACTATGGTAACCAGACAACTGAAAAACATACTTACATATTTCTAAATACATACATATTATAGATAAATTACACCCGGATACAGAATAAACCATCGTGCTCATCACACAAAGTTTTATCCTGGGTGGGGATCGAACCCACGACCTACGGCTTAGCAGTCACGGTCACTAGCCACTAGACCAACAGGCCAGTCGATTTGCTTTTATTTTTGACTAGCTGACCCGCGCAACTTCGTCTGCGTAAATTTTCCCCGTTTTTGCACCTTTCATTCATTTATTTCTTTTCTCCGCTATTTAATGGATGTTATTATACATATAAAACTTCCTCTTCAATCACTCTATCAATTAAAAAAAACCACATCAAAATCCGTTGCGTAGTTTTAAAGATATAAGCATACATAGGGATATAGGGACAGAGAAAGCGACTTTGTTTTATACTATGTAGTGATGATAAATATGTATGAAGAAGGGCCCCTGCATGGTTAAATGGTCATTACGTCAGTAATATTTGTGTAAAATATTGTTAAGATCGGGCGTGTATTCAGTTAAGTGAAATGCACCCCTCAAATCACGAATGTTTACGTTACAGGGGGGGGGGGGGGGTGAGAATAATAAGAAAACCAATAAACATGTGCGCTATAACTCGTCTAAATATATGTCCTTAGGGCCACATAAAACAAAGTCACGAACAATTTACACCATTCACGTTTCATCACTTCAATGCAGGTACTTCACAGAATACCCGTGAGTACAGAACACAATTTTCACAGAAAACGCTCTTGACGGCCCACACATAGACATGCGCGGATGCAGACCTTTGTTCAGGGGGAGGGGGGGGGGCAACATGTGATCCAATCAGCCAAGTGTAAGTCTTAGATCAACTTATTGTTCCGAGGGAAGTCTGTACTTGCGTAATAACATCAACGGCCATATACATATATAATACTAGCTGTCCCGCGCAACTTCGTATGCGTAAATTTTCCCCGTTTTTGCAACATTTTTCATTGTTGCTCCGCTCCTATTGGTCGCAGCGTGATGTTATATAGCCTAAAGCCTTCCTCTATAAATGGACTATCCAACAAAAAAAATATTTTCTCAAATCGAACCAGTAGTTCCTGAGATTAGCTCGTTTAAACAAACAAACTCTTCCGCTTTATAATATTAGTATAGATAGTATAGATAATACTATGCTAGTTATCATAAGTGTCAAAAAAATTGGTTGTCTGAATTTTACGTGATAACGTCATATGAAAACATTGATGACATTGTACTAAACAATCATGCCTGTGACAGCTTTAGTTCCGATTGTTTCGTATGACGCTGCAATCGCCATTCGCTGATAGGCTGATAGCTTTAGTTCCAATTGTATCGTATGTCACTGTTATCGCCATTCGTTGATAGGCTGATACTATTAGCCTATCAGCATGCGGAACGTGAAACTTTTTCGTGCGTGCAGCGGGTCATCGATTTATCTATACTAATATTATAAAGCGGAAGAGTTTGTTTGTTTGCTTTGTTTGTTTGTTTAAACGCGCTAATCTCAGAAACTACTGGTCCGATTTGAAAAATTCTTTTTTTGTTGGATAGCCCATTTATCGAGGAAGGCTATAGGCTATATAACATCGCGCTACGACTAATAGGAGCGGAGAAGCGACGTGAAATGTTGCAAAAACGGGGAAAATTTACGCATACGAAGTTGCGCGGGACAGCTAGTAACTTCATAAAGTGCACAAGATGGTTATTCGATTCGGCATTTGAAAATGCTGTCACCTTGTACGGGGTAGCTAGCTAGTCCCGCGTGCTAGTGCCTCCTATATAGGTCAGTGAGTGAACACATCAAACCAGTGACAGCTAGTGCTTCGCGATTCCGTGATCGCTATTTTATGAATCACTGTTTTTTTTTTTTTTAAAGACGACTCCCGCAGTAGAATGCAAGCTCTGTGTCGCGGGGGACTTTACAAACATACAAGTCACGGACACAAAGTACACCCAGACTCGAAACAAAAATTTGTGGAACACACAAAGTGGTGTCCCGTGTGGGAATCGAACCCACGACCTCTTGCGTAGCAGTCGGACACACTCCCACCGCGCCACAGAGGCAGTCAAACGTGAACTATGTCTGTGTGCAATCGTCGCGTTACTATGAAGCTTGCGTTCTGTAATCTAAGTATTCTGTTGTATCTCTTCGTTATGGTGCAATTAGAGCCTAATGTCTCAACATCGTCACTTCCTATTAACTGTGGCGTCATAGCAGAGTTCTTGGTAACATGATCACTTCAATAGCATGAATCTTAATATGCTTTTGTATAGTAAAAGCTATGATAAACGTACCATACAAACTAGCGCTCCATGACGAAAGCTAATGAAATGAATAGCAATTTTTATTTGACAAAAGGCTTAGATAGTGTTCTTACTAAAATATTGCAAACAACAGTAAACAGTGACAACGTAAACGTCTTTCTTAAGATTATATTTTATACTAGCTGTCCCGCGCAACTTCGTATGCGTAAATTTTTCCCGTTTTTGCAACATTTCTCGTCGCTGCTCTGTTCCTATTAGTCGTAGCGCGATGTTATATAGCCTATAGGCTTCAAGATTTTTTCAAATCGGACCAGTAGTTCCTGAGATTAGCGCGTTTAAACAAACAAACAAACTCTTCCGCTTTATAATATTAGTATAGTTAAATTTTATCAAAAGTATCCTTGTAAACTCCTGGATTATGACTATTTTGAGAATACTTACTTTGAAATATGTATACTTTGTATACTTTGTAATTTATATAAAATGTTATGTATACATAACATTTTATACCTATACATTACAAAGTATACATATTTTATAATTATTTTTTAGGTAAGTTCAAAGATATCTAGGTACTTACCTAAAAATAAATAGTTACAATACCCGAAATGTAATACACCTACTAATAGAAGCCTGTGTTTGGTTTAGAAGACCAAATCTTATGCAACAAATATAAGTAATGTCACTCCCGTAGGTATCGTCAAGGCACTAAGGGCAAGGGATTTCCCACCGTAGGACGTGCAGCAGCTTCCTCTGCGTATTTTAAAGCTTTACTGCGATCGCCAACCCGCTCACCAACCGTCGCGATTATATCAATCAGGATCTATATAAGTAGGTTCTAGGTGCCCCGCAGTGGGATATCATGACTACCTCTGTGGCGCGGTGGGAGTGTATCCGACTGCTACGCAAGACGTCGTGGTTTTAATCCCCACCCAGGATAAAACTTTGTGTGATGAGCACGATGGTTTATTCTGTGTCTGGGTGTTATTTATCTATAATACGAGGGTCAAACTGAAAGTTCTTAGAACTGGCCACTTATAAACTATATAATAAAAAAAATATTCTAAAATTTAAAAATATAACTCTTTGCCAATATTACTGAGTACATATTTCATTCATTTGTCATTTGTTTTACGATTTGGCGGCAAATTGAAAATTGTCTGTGTCACGTCAACATGAATTTAACACGAGAAAATTTTCGTGCAATGATTTTTTATGACTTTCGATGTCATTTAAGTCAACAAGAAAGTTATGATAGACTACGATTGGCCTTTCACGATGAAGCCCCATCTCGTGCGACTGTTTACAACTGGTTTAATGAGTTTAAACGTGGTCGCACTAATCTCACTGATGATTTACGTGAGGGACGGCCTTCTACGGCGACGACTGAAGATAACATCTGTGTTGTGCGGCGTATGATAGAGACTGACAAAAGAGTGACCTATCAGCAGATTCGGACAAGCTTAGGCATCGGTATGAGTCAAGTGCACAAAATCCTCCACGAACATTTAGCGGTCAGGAAGCTTTGCGCCCGGTGGATACCTCATAATTTGACTGAGGCTCAAAAACTCCATCGTGTGGACTGGTGCCGTAAAATGATTGAAAGATTTAACGGAGGTGACTCAAATGCTGTGTTCGACATACTAACAGGTGACGAAAGCTGGATTTACTGTTATGATCCTGAAACCAAAAGACAATCTGCTCAGTGGGTGTTTCCTTTCGAGGAGTTGCCAACTAAAGTGAAAAGAGATCGAAGTGCGGGAAAAAAAATGGTGGCCTCGTTCTTTGGAAGGATAGGTCATTTCGCAACAATTGTGTTAGAGGATCAAAAAACAGTTTCTGCAGAATGGTACACTACCAATTGTTTGCCACTTGTCTTGGAAAAAGTTCGAGAGAAACGACCTCGCAGTAGGATCCTCCTTCACCACGACAATGCCTCGTCGCACACCGCCAAGCGAACGATCGACTATTTGGCGACATCAAACGTTGAATTACTGGGTCACCCGCCGTATAGCCCCGACCTCGCGCCTTGTGATTTTTATTTATTTCCAAAAATTAAAGAAAAACTTAAAGGAAAGCGGTTTATGAATGCTGAAGAAGCGGTGTCTGCGTATCGCGATGCCATTGAAGAGACCCCTAAGAACGAGTGGGCAAAGTGCTTTTCCCAGTGGTTCCATCGCATGCAGCGGTGTATTGACGTGAATGGACAATATTTTGAAAAGATATAATAAAACTAATAACTGGCTAATGTAATCAGTTTTTGATTTTCTAAGAACTTTCAGTTTGACCCTCGTATGTATGTATTTAGAAATATATAAGTATGTTTATCAGTTGTCTGGTTGCCATAGTACAAGCCCTGCTTAGTTTGGGATCAGATAGCGTTGTGTGAGTTGTTCCAAGATATTATTATTATTATCATATGGGTTGATAATTAATATCTATGTGATGTACACCTACCAGGAGACCATGAACTTTGAGCCAGTGCTGTACAAAGACGCTATTAGCATCAGTCAGCACGAGCACATCCCAGCCTTGTGCCGCCAGCGTGGTGAACAGTTGCTCCACACCGGGCGTCGGCCGCATCGTACCTATGGCCGACAGGATCTCTTCCTGAGAGAAGCCCGAAGTGAAGGCGTGCTCGAATACCTGGGGACAAAGAAAAAACAAGTTTTATTCATCAGCGTGTTGTAACGGCTTAAGAATAGTGCCACCCCATCTATTCCCGTGGGTGTCTTTTAAACGGCTATTACACTACCCTGAATCAGGGCCCTAAATCGAGGTGGCCTTGAAAATTTGTTAGAGAATGAGGGCCCTAACTCTTATTACACTGCTCTTTTTAAGGATTTAGGGTCCCTGATTTAGTGTAGTGTAATAAGCGCATTAGTTATACACGTTCTCTGCGAGTCGGTGCGACCGAAGTCGCGCGACATCGCCGGCACGCTGCATGAGCCCTAAAAAAGCTATTACACTATCCTGAATCAGGGCCCTAAATACAGGTAGCCTTGAAAATTTGTTAGAGAATTAGAGCCCTAACTCTTATTATACCGCTCTTTTTAAGGGTCCCTGATTTAGTGTAGTGTAATAAGCGCATTAGGGATGTCAAACCGAAGGATGGGCAGCAGCGTCATCTGCGTTTTTAAAGCGAAAAGCGATTATGACAATTACCCCCAAAATTCTGCTAAAGAGACCCGTGCCAAGCAGTCTGATATCACATTTGTTGTTTTACAAAGTAGACAAGATGTTGCCACTGTTCTGCATCCATAAATGTTGATCGTTGCAATCAAAAGTAGGTATATGTATACGATATATATCCTACGTCATTCCTCAAGCTTCAAACTGCATCCATACAAAATTTCATTAAAATTACATTGAAATTATAATATGAGCGCATGCACAATGGGCGGCCTTATCGCTGATAGCGATCTCTTCCAGGCAAGCTATGGTCTGGTTTCCAATTGCTTTAGTAATTGATCTGAGTTTCCAATACAATTGTATCGATCATTGTAACAATTTCCTATCTTTAAGACATTAAACCATTGTATTAAAACTTGTTGGCTAACAGTATTACAAACTGTTTCGTAGCCAAATATGTTATAGGTACACGAAATATGTACCTGCTTATTCAAGAGTTTTAATTGCGTCAAATATAGCATGTTAATTCATGGGCAATGTACCTACCATGCCATATTTGGCGCAATGAAAAGATTTAAAGTACAGTACGATCAACGTATCTTGACCGGATTGAAGTTAGGTTTTTATCACTTTCGCGCTATAGAGATGCGACCCTAAAATTACTTACGAAAACGATTAATCGATTAAAAATACTAACAACATTTTAATTCAACAATATAAAAACACTATTTAAATGAGTTCATAAAAGTTTAAATTTAGAACAGTTACCGTAAATAATAAAGAAACTTTGAAAAACAATAACTTTACCAAAATAATCACAAAAAAACATGAATTAGTAATACTAATTATTACAATGTAATGCGTAATCGCATCTCTAATCCTCTTGGTTTAGTTACCGCCCCCGCCCCCCGCTTCCTGTCACCATTTACTTCCAAAAAATGCATCTGCGCAACCACTTGTCGCCTACTTCAGTCCGGCCTAGTTACGTTGATCCAACTGTAGACCAGGTACATATTATTATTTTATAGGTGTCCCATGTCAATTATCAACTATCGTAGGTGGCAACACTGTTACTAAGTGAACTTCTTCTATACAATTCCTTGCACTTATTAATATAAATTCTACGTTTATTGAGTTAAAAGTGTATCTTAAGTGAAGAGTACTAAACAAGGAACCTGTGGCATCGTTATCTACGCTTTACTACAACGACAACCTCAAGAAATAAGCAAAAGATAAGTCGAATTTTATACCCGCATATTTACCACAAACTGAGTCATCTATTCTACATATCCAGTTACCCCCAATTCAATCACTTTTATGAGCGTCAGATACGATTGACAGCGTCAAATTTCACTTTGACAAGTGTCAAACTCAACTGACTCTGTCAATTTTGACATTGATACACCGGAAAGTGTTGCCATTTGAAATAAAATAGATGCTGATCGGGGTAATTTTAAAATATGTCAGTCTGCACTGAATGTAACAAGAAATGATGGACGACTTTGACTATGTAAATTCTCAAAAAAGGCAGAATAAAAATGCTAATGCTAGTGATTTAATTATGGATGTTTCATATCAAAGTCTCTCAGAGAGCTGTCACAAAGAAGAATACTTACAGCTTAAGGAGGAAATGGTGAAATTGAAGACCGAATTGCTAAGCGCGCATGCAGAAATAGAAAATCTACTTACTGAAAACACGTCAATAAAGAAGAAAATAGAAGAGCTTCAACGGACGATACAATTTTGTAAATCTGTAGGACTAGCTGAAACACAAATATCACAGACTATTACGCCATTAAAATTTTACTCACCACAATTTCGAAGACGCTTCAAGAGTTCTATTACCTCACCTAGAACATCATTTTGCGATCTAACAGAATTGTCTACCCCAAAGAAAAGAACAACTCCCCAAGTAGAAGCAAAAATAAAAAATAAACCACTTGACCAAGAAATTGAAACTGTTCCTATTTTACTCTCTAAAGAAAAGCAAGACCTACTTGAAGCAGAAATACCAAATAGCGTGGGATGTCAGTCTTGGGCCACTCCGCGTCAAAAAATTATTATTATTGCCGATCAACAAGGACGTTACATCCAGAAAATTCTACAAAAACTCGTGGGTCAACAATTTGAAGTTACCTGTTACTGGAAAACAAATGCACTACTACAAGAAGTGCTAAAATCAGAAAGGTTAGCTATTTCAAAATTGAATAAGAAAGATCATGTAATAATTCTTGGCGGTATTAACGATGATAGCCCGAAAGAAATTGAAATGTGTCTATATAACTTTTTAAGTAATACTAAGAATACTAATGTTACGGTCTCCGAGGTTCCCTATAACAAGTATCTAAATGAATCGAAAATTAACTATTTGTTAAAGTTCATATGTCTCGGTTTTAATCATGCCTCATATATTAACATGAACTATTTTCATTATATACCTAAGTATAATTTCTTGCCACTATATATTTGTCAGTCATTGCTAAAAGAAATATTACGTAAGGATTATAAACAAAAGTTTGAATGTTTTTCTGCCCAAAATCAAAACTCTACCTTTATAGTACAGAAATATGTTGAAAAATGTACACAGACCGATTGTATTATACAGGAAGAAATAGTTAGTTCATCACCTAGGAAACCTTTTTTTCGTTTGTAATTATCTAAATTTACTTCATCAAAATATAAACGGTTTAATCAGTAAATGTGATGAATTAACAGTATATCTGGATTCTCTTTGCAACGACCATATAAACCTAGATATATTATGCATTACCGAACACAATATGACTTTGGCCGATGTAAAACTATTAAAAATACCTAATTTTGTACTAGGTTCCTATATGTCACGTAACAATAGAAGTGGAGGTTCCTGTATTTTACTAAAAACAACACTAAAATTTAAAAAAATACAAATAGCAAATACTTTAAGTGTGTGTGGTGTCTTTGAATGTAGTGCTGTTGAATTGATGGATCAAAAAATTATTATTATATGTATATATCGACCTCCACGAAATACTCAGGACAATATAAATATATTTTTCGATAGACTTAACACATTATTAAATAATGTAGGCTATGCTAATAAAAAAATAATTGTGTGTGGGGATTTTAATATAAACAGATTAAACCCAAATAATACTTCACATGATTTTGAACATTTACTTACTGCCTATAACTTAGAATTATGTATAAATCAGCCCACCCGTCTAAGTAGCATGACCTGCATTGATAATATAGCGCATAACATTAAAGGATCTGACTCTAAAGTTTTGGAGTCAACATTGTCCGATCATACTGCACAGTTACTAACATGTCCTATTAAGAAAACCTATACTATTTCCCATTGGTTTAAAAAGAAAAGGGATTACTGCAACGAAAATGTTGCCAAGTTTGTTAATGGTATCAAGAGTCTAAGTTTCATAGAATCTTATACTTGTGAGGACCCTGAGGTATCGTACAACTCATTTTATGCTTTGTTTAAATTAATATATGACCTTTGCTTCCCTGTAATTAAAGTCAAAATACCTATCACTAAAAAAGTAAAGTGGATAAGCAAGGGTATAAAATTTTGTACAAAAAGGAAACATCAGCTTTTATGGAAATATAGATTATCACCTAGCCTAGAGAATAAGCAGAATTATAACAACTACACAAAAAGACTAAGAAGCATTATAAAGAAAACACAAAAATCGCAAAATAATTATTATGTAAATACAGCAAAAAATAAAAGTCAAGCAATATGGAAAATCATAAACAATAATTCTAAATCTGCGTTACCTAGGGACGAAATAAATGAACTTAATATAAATGGGAAATTAATTACGGAACCCAAATCTATTGTGAAATTTTTTAATGACTATTTTATTGGTATTACGAAATCTGACGGGAATAATCCAAACAACATAAAATGTAATTATAACAAATTAAATTCTATTTTCATGAAACCTACTGACCCTGTAGAGATAATGAACATTATAATGAACCTTAATAATTCTAATAGTACGGGTTATGATGATATAAGTACGAGAGTAATTAAAAAAGTGTCTCGCTATATCGCACCTATTCTGAGTTATATCATAAATTTGAGTGTTGAGCAGGGTGTTTTCCCATCTAAATTAAAGACCACTATAATCCATCCATTATATAAGAAAGGCGATAGGGCTGAACTGAACTCATACAGACCTATAGCTTTAATATCCGTTATTGCCAAAATCTTTGAGAAGGTCATCTATAATAATTTATACATTTACTTTGAAAAGAATAATATTTTTGCTAAGGAACAGTTTGGTTTCCGAAAAGGAAAGTCCACAAATACAGCGCTGTATCATTTTCTATACAAAATTATGTCAGCTCTTGATAACAAAAAGCGTGTCGCTGCTGTTTATATGGATATGACAAAGGCTTTCGATCATGTAAAACATAGTGTTTTGTTATACAAACTAGAAAAATATGGTATCCGAGGTAATTCTTTGACATTAATTAAATCATATTTATCCAATCGACCACAGCAAACAATAATTAATAGATTAGAGAAGGATAGTAAACTAGAGGTTAAATATGTCTCTAATACCAAAATTGTCAAATATGGAGTACCACAGGGTAGTATACTTGGACCTCTACTATTCCTGATATACATAAATGATTTTCCACAAGCCATACCCCAAGATATTGTATTATTTGCAGATGACAGTACCGTGATCTTTACTAATGATAATTGTAACGGAAATTTTGAATTGTGTATTAATAAATCATTGGCTGACATGATTAATTGGCTAGACTTAAATAATTTAAAAATAAACATAGACAAAACTAATTATATGACATTTAATCTTAGAAATACAAATAATGATAATCTAACCATCAACTACAGAAACAAAACAGTGAAGAAGGTCCAGTGCACAAAGTTTTTGGGGTTTCATATAGACGCAAACCTAAACTGGAAAACACATATTGATACTATTTGTAATAAATTGAATTCAATTTCTTATGCCCTATACATGCTTAGGAAAGTTGCAGATGAAGACACTCTAGTAACAGCATATCATGCAAATGTGGCTTCTATACTTCGTTATGGAATTATGTTTTGGGGTAACTCTACCAACAAAGAAAAGATCTTCAAAGCCCAAAAAAGATGCGTCCGAAGTATATGTGGTCTCGGTCAGATTGACTCTTGCAGGGATTCATTTAGGCGATTAAAAATATTTACACTACCTGCGATGTTCATATACGAAGCTGTGATATTTATAAAGAGCGATATTAAAAACTACAATACCCTTAAAAGCTCAAGGCACAAAAATTTACTTTGTGTTAAGAAATGTAGGACCACACATTATCGCAATAGTGTATTTGCTATGAGTATTGTATTATATAACAAACTGCCAGATTCTATTAAATCCATTGAGCCATTAAATGTGTTTAAACGTAAATTGACAGAATTTTTAGTTAGTAAGACATATTATTCGATTAAGGATTATATTAATGATAAACTGTGACTTTCTTTGTAATGTAATTATTATTTAAATTGTATTCATGTTTAAAAATAAGTCTTTAATTATTATCACTTTTTTGCAATGCCTAAATGGGCCCATAATGAATCACAATTCAATATTACCACCTAAGTTTACATTGTGGAAAGCAAAATAAACTGATTTGATTTGATTTGATTTGATTTGAAATATTTGACTTGGGATTTGACTAACTAAATCAGGATCGCATAAAGTTTACAGATGCATATCCTATTGAAAACCGCCTTTTTTCGGTCGGTGGGTGTAAAAAAGTAGCCTGGACGCTCGTCCTACGGGTCAATTCACGTATTCAAAGCAGTGCATGTTTCGATTAAAACGGCCATTTTTGTATTCTTGTAACTTTGGGATCGATTTTAAATACGCTTGCGTCAAGTATGCGTCTCGAGAGCGCAATAACGACATTCTAGTACGGTGCGCAAGCGTTTTTAAGATCGATCCCAAAGTTACAAGAATATGAAAATGACCGTTTTAATCGAAACTTAACTGCTTTAAATACGTGAATTGACCCGCAGGAATTAGAGTAGGCACTCTAATTCAATTAAACGACTGCCTCTGTGGCGCGGTGGGAGTGTATCCGACTGCTACGCAAGAGGTCGTGGGTTCGATCCCCACCCAGGATAAAACTTTGTGTCATGAGCACGTTGGTTTATTCTGTGTCTGGGTATTATTGATCTCTAATATGTAAGTATTTAGAAATATATAAGTATGTTTATCGGTTGTCTGGTTTCAATAGTACAAGCTCTGCTTAGTTTTGTTTTGTTTGTGTGAGTTGTCCCAAGATATTATTATAAAACGAAGTTTTGATCAAACATAAGAAATAACCTAAGTGAACGAAAATTCATGAATTTTGTTTTAAATAACGAGAGCCGACCTACAGGCTACTTTTTTTGAAGACGAATCTTTTTAACTTAGGTACGATTTTTTAATTTCTTACAGATTTTATAAATATAACTACTAAATCATTTTCTGACAAGCACAAGCGGTTTTCATTCATATTCCCTGATAATTAAAGAATTTATGCTATTAGCTCTGGATTTTACTATCTCATTTATTATATTTTAGAACGAAATATATTTTTTCCTTGAATAGGGTACATAAACTTCCTGTTTAGGAAAATCCAGTTTCAAAACACACCACAGATTACTAATATGTAACTAACAAACCAAAACGGATAGTCACGGGATTACACACAAACTAGTTAAACTCACGCCATTCCGTCATGATAATTCTGAATCATCGTAGCAATATCTCAAAATATTCACGGAAAACTAAACCATCGCGTTGACGTAATGTTGATAAATTTCCAAACGTAGGTACCTATTCCGTATTTACTTCGTAAAATCGTAACTAAACAAAATTAAATATAGTTTCGTCTATTAATAGGAAAGGAAAGACGTAACGACTATAGATAATATATCTATTAATATATCTATATGCTATAATATCTACACGAGTTTAATGAGTGGTAGGGCCATGAGAAATGCTTACGTCTGGTTTCAATAAACTAATTATCGGTAGATTTGGTTACTAGAGATTTAACTGACATAAGCTTCATACAAAATATGTCAAAATTCTACCTCTAGTAGCCAAATCCATCGATAGGTAGATTATTGAGACCGGCCGTTAGTGAGAGCCCTCAAGTTGTAGGTACTCGTGTGTATTATTTCAGTTACAATTAGTGATATAACGTTGATGTTTTTTTTCTCTTTCCTCCGTTCGTTTATTCGAGAGAATTATGGCTCGCACATTCTGTGCATCCGTCAGTTTCAAGTTTATTTTCTATCTAGTTTTCTTTTTTGAATTAAAAGTCTCGTTCTTATCCAGTTATCGCGTATTTAAAGTATATTTTACACATTAAACGCGGAGCTGTGGAAATATGACGTTGATGATATATGAATAAAGAAAACTGTAATGAAAACGAAGTTTCGAAAATGAGGTGGTAGGTAATAAACACAGCCAGCAATATGAATTCAATCCACTTGTCCCCGAAAATCGTCTTTGGATTGGAATTTCTTGTGCATAATCAAAAATAAATTTGAATAGTTCTCGTAAATTTATGAAACTGTAGCCTACGAAAGTTTATGAATTACGTTTCAGAGAAAGAGTAGGCAAGGCCTACAGGACTCTACCCGCGATTATATCCAGCCCTACACTGCTGTGTCGATCGATCTAGGATGACCCAATACCGCCATTTTGAAGTGCAGGGGGGGGGGGGGGTGCAAATCATTTCTGCGGCGAATGGAGGCGGTTCCCGGCTGTGGTCGATAGTGATTACATTGTTAAACCTCGCTGGTCTCTTTCTTCACGGGCATGAGCCACCAGGCGCACAGTAAAGGCGAGGAGTTCTCAAAATGCCTGCCACTGGTAACGTTGTTAATCTCGCTGATTTCTCTCTTTAGAAGCATGAGGTACCAGGCGCACAGTAAAGACGAGGAGTTCTCTAAATGCCTGCCACTGGTTATGTTGTTAACCTCGTCGATTTCTCTCTTTAGAAGCATGAGGTACCAGGCGCACAGTAAAGGCGAGGAGTTCTCTAAATGCCTGCCACTGGTTATGCTGTTAACCTCGCTGATTTCTCTCTTCAGGGGCATGAGCTACCAGGCGCACAGTAAAAGCGAGGAGTTCTCTAAATGCTTGCCAGTGGTTATGTTGTTAACCTCGCTGATTTTTCTCTTTAGAAGCATAAGGTTTCAGGCGCACATTAAAGGCGAGGAGTTCTCTAAATGCCTGCCACTGGTTATGTTGTTAACCTCGTCGATTTCTCTCTTTAGAAGCATGAGGTACCAGGCGCACAGTAAAGGCGAGGAGTTCTCTAAATGCCACTGGTTATGTTGTTAACCTCGTCGATTTCTCTCTTTAGAAGCATGAGGTACCAGGCGCACAGTAAAGGCGAGGAGTTCTCTAAATGCCTGCCACTGGTTATGTTGTTAATCTCGCTGATTTTTCTCTTTAGAAGCATAAGGTACCAGGCGCACAGTGAAGGCGAGGAGTTCTCTAAATGCCTGCCACTGGTTATGCTGTTAACCTCGCTGATTTCTCTCTTCAGGGGCATGAGCTACCAGGCGCACAGTAAAAGCGAGGAGTTCTCAAATGCTTGCCACTGGTTATGTTGTTAACCTCGCTGATTTTTCTCTTTAGAAGCACTTATGCTTAACTTAACCTTAGTTCCAGGCGCACAGTAAAGGCGAGGAGTTCTCTAAATGCCTGCTAGTGGTAACGTTGCTTAACCTCGCTGATTTCTCTATAGGGATACAAGCATACAAGCAAGTCAAAAACCAAACTATGTCATGTGGGGTATCATCGTGTAGGTATTTTAAAATCATGATATATCCTGAACGGTTATTTTAAGTGAAAAAAAACCTCATAATGATTTTCTATAATCTATACTAATATTATAAAGCTGAAGAGTTTGTTTGTTTGAACGCGGCAATCTCAGGAACTACTGGTCTGAATTGAAATTTTACTGTAGCCCATTTATCGAGGAACGCTATAGGCTATATTACATCACACTACGACCAATAGGAGCGAAGCAGCAACGAGAAATGTTGCAAAAACGGGGAAAACGTTTGTTTGTTTACGCAGACGAAGTTGTGCGGGACAGCTAGTCGCTATATAGCGATTTAAAGTTTGTTTCCGATTATTTTCACTCAAATTTTCGGTAGTAACAGTTATTAGTTATATTACGTCCTACAACTAAGCACTGAAAAGTATTAAATAAAAAAATGCCTATATTTAACTAAATTCACTCCCTCCGACTGCATGATTTAAGGTTAAGTATCTTGTTTCAATCTTTTTTTTTTTAAATAATTCTACCTATTAGGCTATCAGGAGGGTATGACCCACCAAATCTCTGCTTGCTAGGCACCCATGCCTCAGGGGCTATAAGACCTACAACTCGCTTCATCTTCTCCTTTAAATCTCATCGTAGGTGCCTGACACTAGCCAAGGTCGCCATATTGACGCGGTGCCAAGCGACAGAATATATTTTAGACACAAGACAAACTTGCAAATACCGCCGACATTTTTAGACTGTCCTTGATACATGGACTAGGTTTTACACGCAACTTCATACAGTATCGGAAAACTCCACTTAGAGTTGGAATTCCGAATTATCTTGTCAACCTAACTACACTGACGGACTCATAAACTGCATCAAAGTTCAGGTTTACTCTAAAAGGATTTTTTTATAATAAGTATGCAAACTTTTTAGATTAAATTATATAAATATGGAAAGACTGGCTCTTAATCTTAAAAAAAAATTAAATTTAAAAATAGAACTGCGGTAAAACAAATGAATATAGCCGGGAAAAGAAAATTTACTCGTAGTATCAGATTTGCGTGTTATTTATAGCAAAGTTTTAAATTAATTCTCATTGATTTTTTTTGTTTGGTCAATTGAATTATTGTTACCAGCATAATTGTTGGGTTAGTTTTTTAACACATCGAGAGTTTTTGAACCATAATATGGATACTTCGTCCGAACAAGCGGCACAAATTGTAGCATTGGTGCGGGAGGGCTTGGATCAACGAACGATTGGTAGAAATTTAAATTTAAACCAGTCTACGGTTTGTAGAATATACAGAAGGTTTGTAGAGACAGGTTCTTACAGGAGGAGACGTGGTACAGGCAGAACTCGAGCAACCACAGGTCGTGATGACCGATTTATTGTTACAACTTCCCTGCGAAATCGTTTCCTCACGTCAGTTAACATCAAAACCGAGCTTAATGAAGTGCGTGGAAAAAACGTGTGTGCACGAACAATAAGAAGAAGGTTAAAGGAAGCGGCTATCACCCCTTTTAGACCAGCAAATGGTCCAAAGTTGTCTGCAGCTCACAGACAAGCTCGCTTAAGATTTGCGCGTCATCACCTGAATTGGACAGAAGAGCAGTGGGCCTCTGTATTGTTCACGGACGAGTGTAGGACATGTTTATATGGTGCAGATGGTCGCAGAAGAGTCTATCGTCGACGTGGGGAACGATATGCTCAAAGTTGCATTGAGGAGCGTGTTCCTTTTGGAGGCGGTTCATGTATGGTCTGGGGTGGCATATCGATGAACGGGCGAACAGAACTTGTGTTCATAGACATGGTCCGTCAAAACGGTAATAGAGGGGGTTTGACAGCACATCGTGTAGAAATGAAAGTCATTATTCACGGAATATACTTATAATGTTCATGTTCACTCTGATACAAAAGACACTAAATACTAAGCACTTCACAACTACCGAAATCTCGAATAAGAACTCGAGTCCGCCGTTGACGACCGTTCGTGCAAAACTGAGTAAAAAACGTTATGATCAGCCATTTTATAGACTCGCTTTTAAATTTGAATCTTTAACGGTCAACTGTGTTGCCACTGAAAATGATTTATTAAGAATAACTTAATCGATTATGCTAACATTCGGCTAATCCTGACGTCAAACGCGGCCTCGCGTTTAACACATCACACAAAAAAAAAGAGAAAAAAAAAGAAAAGAAACATAAGTACAGAAAACAATATTTCAAATTATAGTACATGCAAATTCAACCAAAATAGATCACTTTTACAGCATAATATCACTTACAAGCAAATTCGCCCATAGTGGCCCACTTTATAATGAAATGTCACTTAAAGGCACTTTTGCCAAGTGACTCGCTCTTATAAATAAATGTCACTTTAAAGGCACTTTTGCCAATAGCGACTCACTCTTATAAATAAATGTCACTTAAAGGCACTTTTGCCAATAGCGACTCGCTCTTATAAATAAATGTCACTTAAAGGCACTTTTGCCAATAGAGACTCGCTCTTATAAATAAATGTCACTTAAAGGCACTTTTGCCAATAGCGACTCACTCTTATAAATAAATGTCACTTAAAGGCACTTTTGCCAATAGCGACTCGCTCTTATAAATAAATGTCACTTAAAGGCACTTTTGCCAATAGCGACTCACTCTTATAAATAAATGTCACTTAAAGGCACTTTTGCCAATAGCGACTCGCTCTTATAAATAAATGTCACTTAAAGGCACTTTTGCCAATAGCGACTCACTCTTATAAATAAATGTCACTTAAAGGCACTTTTGCCAGTAGCGACTCACTATTATAATCACATGTCATCTTTCAATTCATTTCATCTCTCAAATATATAAATAATTGTTACAATTTCTTCTCTATAGATCATTGTTAAACATCTCTACTATAATAAATATTGCTGTAATTAAGAATGTCTCCCATTACGCTCACTATAACAAAACATGATTAAGCACAGTTTCACTCTGAATCACTTGCCATCGCGTCATGATTAAATACTAGCCAAGGATGAAGTTTATCAACGGCATATGTAGATCTATAAGGTTTACGACCATTTTTCCTTGTGATAGGTGTGTCTTCGATTTCATAACGATCATTGCCAATAATTTTCGAAATCCTAAATGGGCCTACACATTTGGGTAATAATTTACGACTATTACCGGGGTCAGTTCGTATATCTTTTTCAACACGAACTAAATCACCTACTTTGTATTGAGTGGGTATCTTGTGCGATCTATTAAAACGTGCCTTCTGTTTTTGTTGACTTAATTGAATCCTAGAGTCTGCATCTTTTCTAATTTCATCGCGATCTAGTGGAGTACGAGATTCAGAGACAACTGAATTCATGATACTATCGGAAATGCCAGTTGTCTGTATACCAAATAACATTTCCGACGGTGTACGGCCGGTAGATTTATTAATCGTATTATTAAGAGACCACTGTACTTGGGGCACCTGTAAATCCCATTCATTTTCAGGTCTGTCGTGATTAGCAGCCGTCAGTGCATCAAGTATTGTCCGATTATATCTTTCGACTTGACCGTTAGCCCTAGGTGAAGCTACCGCATTTAGTATATGTTTAACACCCTTTTTATTTATGAAATTCGAAAATTCTTTGCTCGTGAAACTACTACCACGATCGGATATGATTCTACGCGGAACTCCAAACAGCGAAAAGTATTCATTAAATATATTTATAGTGATACTACTTTTGACGCTTTTCACTGGCTTTATGTAAATAAATTTTGTAAATGCATCTATTAATACCAATATGTGACAATTTTTCCTTTTACTGATTGGAAATGGACCACAGTGATCTGTATGTAGTGTATCAAAAGGTTTATTAATTTTGGGAATAGGATGAAGTTCGGCTTCTTTAGCTCCAGCGGGTACTTTATTGTGAGCGCAACTTAAACAGGACTTACAGTATTTTTGAATAAAACGTCTCATTTTTTTGAACCAATATGCCTGACTCACCCTACTATAAGTTTTATCAAAACCAAAATGTCCGGCATCGTCATGATTCATACGAACGATTTGCCATCGAACTGACTTTGGCACTACCCACTTTAAATTAACACAATCATTTTTATCTCTTATTACTCTATATAGACGGCCATTTTTAATAGTATAGAGCTTATGAATCTCGACTAGGTCTTTGGTACCAGTGTCCTTGAGGATATTCATAATTCTTTGAATCTCTGAATCCTGTTCCTGTACAGTACATAACCATGCATCGTCATCTATTCCAAAAATGTCTACAACTTCGATAGTTTCCCGTGCTGTCAAGCTTGGGTTACGAGATAAAGCATCTACATGACCCATCCTAACGCCACCCCTATGTTCTACGGTAAAATCATATTCTTGCATTAATATGTACCAGCGTGCTACTCTGGGAATTAAATCCTTCTTCGTCATTGTGCTGCGTATGGCAGCACAATCGGTTACAACTTTAAAAGTTTTACCTAGTACATAGACACGAAACCTATTTAATGCACTGACTACCGCCAGAGTTTCTAATTCATAAGAATGTAGTTTGCTCTCATCTGAAGTGGTTTGACGACTATAATACCCTATGGGATGCATGACTCCCGAATTTACACGTTGCATTAAAATTGCACCAATGCCTATTTTACTAGCATCGCTATGAATTTCAAGCTCAGCTTGGGGATCGTATAACGCTAAAACAGGTCTTGTTGTCAGTTTGGATTTTAATTCGTTGAATGAATTCATCTGGGGATCACTAAAACTCCATGGAACATTCTTTTTCGTTAGCATAGTCAAGGGTTTTGCAATTATCGAAAAATTTTGAATAAATCGTCTAAAATAACTTGTAAGGCCTACAAACTGGCGCACCTCGTGCACATTTTTGAGTACTGGAAATTCTGTTACCGCCTGAATTTTAGCAACCCCAGGCTGAATTCCGCCTGAACTGATCTCATATCCTAGATAAGTTATACGAGTCTGAAAGAAATTACATTTTTTCAAGTTCAAAGTGAGTTGAGCGGATCTCAACAGCTCAAAAACTTTTGCTAATTTACTTAACCCTTCCTCGATTGTCCCTGTTAATAAGTCATCCATATATGCTAGTGCTAGGTGTTGTTTACCTTTAAGCATAGTGTTAATTGTTCGTTGAAAAACACTAGGCGCATTAGCTAACCCGAATGGCATTCGTTCAAACTCATATAACCCATCAGGAGTAACAAACGCTGTAAATCGCTTGCTCATTTCGGTCATCGGTACTTGGTAGTAACCAGATGCGAGATACAAACTACTGAAGTATTTATTCCCTCCTAACTTATCCAATTGATCTTCAATTCGTGGCAATGGGTACTTATCTTTGAGTGTTTTCCTATTTAGAGATCTGTAATCTATGCAAAGTCGCTTTTCACCGTTTTTCTTGCTAACTAATATCACAGGACTAGAATAATCAGATGTACTTTCACGTATAATACCATTAGTTAATAGATCATTAATAATTTTGCTAAGATGTTCGCGTTCACTATGGGATATCCTATAGGGGTTATACACAACTGGCCTATTGTCTGTTAAGGTAATATCCATCTTTGTCAAGTTTGTTTTTCCTAACTCTGCCAGATTCTTAGCAAAACAGTCTCTATATTTAGTTATAAGTAAAATTAATTGATGTCTCTGTTGTTCGGTAATTTCAGTACTTATCTTAACCTCCGATTCACATAATGGTTCATAGTCCTTTGCTTTGCTAGTTATTCCTACATACTCAGTGTTTACCTCATAGTATTTGGAACCCCTGACTAACAAAGACCCTTCCCTAAGATTGAGAACATTGCATGACAGATTTGTTAACATTATATAACCCCTTCCTGCACTAAATTTATATAACCCGGATAACACCGCGTGTTCTTCGTTAGGTAACATTCGAATACAATATTGTACGTACAATCCACCCGTATAGTTATCTTCAGCGATCACATTAACCGGCACAGTTGTTTTGGGTGGCAAAGATGTATTAGCATTTACATAAACTTTGACTTTCAACTCATCGTCATTAAAATCTGGCGTCTGTATGAACAACAAATCGTCTTTTGTTTTGAAAATCATTATATTTGGCTTCTCCGTAAATGATTGCCCTATCAAGAGAGGTGTTCGTAAATACTGATCTTCTACTACAAGAATCTCTGTCTCGGCTTCCACTGAACCAACACCTAAACTAACAGTTAATTTTCCTAAAGGCCTAACTGCAGAGTTGCCAAACCCTTGTAAAATAGGTAAATTACTGGTATCCCACTCGGAACATAATAGTTTAGCGTTAGATTCTCGCACAATGGAACATTTACTGCCCAAGTCAACATAACCTTTCATCAGAACACCATTAACTCTAATATCTTTAAAATATTTTGCATTACCTGCTTCACTATCGTTAATACTCATGATTGTCTTATTTTGATCAATTTCGCTATTAGTTTTCATTGCATCTGTACTATTAGTATTGTTTTGTTTGCGACAATCCTTAGAAACGTGTCCAAATTTCAAGCAATAGCTACACTTCTTAATGGGTTTGTCACATTTTAAGCTTACGTGACCTAATTCATTACAGTTAAAACACCTAATCTTATCTGCTGAATAGTTTTTCGTTTCTTTGTTGTTTCTACTAACTTGCCTAAACGGCGCACCATTACGGCTACGTGCAATCACAGGGGTGTTTTCATTTTGAGAAACAGTACGTAGATAATTTAAAACCTGATCCGGTTCATTAAACATACAAGTCCCTGCTCCCATTCGAACAAATTTATCGTCTATGCCGTGAATAAGACAACCTACTGCCTTTTTTCCATCTATCTCACATTTATTTATTAATGCCATTTTATCATAATAGTAATGCACCAACGACTGATTAAATGTGCATCGCAATTTCAGCATCGCCGATAATAAATCACCGTAGTTTTCATTAGAGGGAAAAGCTAATTTTAATTTTTGAGTCCATTCTCCCCATGTGTACAAAACTGAGGGTAGTCCCTGATACCACTTCTTTGCTAAACCAATCAGTTTGGGAAGAGCATAATGACAAACCTGACGGTCGTTCCACGAGTAAATTTGTGCACATTCGTTAACTTTATTAATCCAATTTTCAACGGTTTGACTGTTGTCACTAGGATCAAATTCGGGTACTACACTAAAAGTAACTGGAAAATTGTTTTGGGCCCAAAAATTAGCAGCTGAGGTAGTTACTGCTGCAATATCGCTTTGGTTCGGATAGACAGTATTTGTGTCCGGTATAATGGGTTGAGACACTAAGGGGGGAGTTTTTGTGGACTCGCGATTGACGTTCCACCTACTCAACCTTCGCTTACGGTGCTTAGAACGCATTCTTTGCTTGCTATGTGTGTTGCCATTATTGCGATCACGACGGCGCCGCTTGCGATGTCGTGGCTTATGACTATAATCCTCACTATCGCTAGAAATGTCTTCATTCGTGGTACTATTTTCACTTTGATATCGCTTATGTTTAGAACGACCCATGTCTTACGAAAGAAAATATATTTGGCAATAAGCAGTGATACACAGTATAACAAAATCAATAAACGAAAAGTAAATCGAGGGTTGATAATTATTTCTTAAACAAAATAATGTTTTTGCCAGCGTTTAATATCCAATATTGTCACTGAACTCGCAATGCTTTTGCTTCACTATCAGTTTTTGGGCACTTCCGGAAGCAGTAGTCGAACAAAAATGCACATGATGAAAATACTTCTTCGATAACAGTGTAATGTAGGCAGATAGAATAATAGTGTCTGACCTTTTTACTCCATCGTCCGTTGCAGGCAAAATCGGGCGCGAGGGTACACTAATCACACTTCTGATTTGTAGAAATGAAAGTCATTATTCACGGAATATACTTATAATGTTCATGTTCACTCTGATACAAAAGACACTAAATACTAAGCACTTCACAACTACCGAAATCTCGAATAAGAACTCGAGTCCGCCGTTGACGACCGTTCGTGCAAAACTGAGTAAAAAACGTTATGATCAGCCATTTTATAGACTCGCTTTTAAATTTGAATCTTTAACGGTCAACTGTGTTGCCACTGAAAATGATTTATTAAGAATAACTTAATCGATTATGCTAACAATCGCTACATAACAGAGATATTAGAAGATCACGTGGTGCCTTACATGGGATTCATAGGCGAAAATTTTACTTTAATGCAGGATAATGCCCGGCCGCATGCAGCTGCACAAGTTCAACATTATTGCGAAGAGGTTGGGATACGTACAATGAATTGGCCAGCACGCAGCCCGGATCTTAATCCCATCGAGCATGTTTGGGACAATTTAAAAAGAGCTGTATATGCGAGAAACCCTTCGCCTACGACAGTGGCAGCACTAAGAACAGCACTTTCAGAAGAATGGGACAATATTCCGCAAGATCTTTTAAAAACCCTTATAAAATCTATGCGGAACCGATTAGAATCCGTAATAAGGGCACGTGGGGGTAATACACCTTATTAAAACACAAATAAACCCTTGCATAAAGTTTGTGTCTATTGTTAAAACCAATTTTTTAATTAAACAATTTTTCCTTAAACTTCTGTTTTTTCTTCAAAAAAGGTCTTAAGGTCCTTTCCAGTACATAAACTTAAACTTAAAGATATGATCCTACGCTGTTTTAAAGTTCACGAACCAATCTAGAGGTTTCAATTTAAATCTGTATAGAAAGTTTGCATACTTGGTTAAAATATTTATTTCAAAGTCGTCTATTACTTTGATGCAGTTTATAAGTCCGTCAGTGTAGTTTTTTTTTTTAGTAAGCAAATCCCCCTTCTGCCACCACTATATTTACAATCGCGTTTACAGTACGATCAACGTAACTAGGCCGGACTGAAGTAGGCGACAAGTGGTTGCGCAGATGCATTTTTTGGAAGTAAATGGTGACAGGAAGCGGGGGGCGGGGGCGGTAACTAAACCAAGAGGATTAGAGATGTGATTACGCATTACATTGTCATAATTAGTATTACCACAGATAATATAATACTAGGTATTACTAATTCATGTTTTTTTGTGATTATTTTGGTAAAGAAATTGTTTTTCAAAGTTTCTTTATTATTTACTGTAACTGTTTTAAATTTAAACTCTTATGAACTCATTTAAATAGTGTTTTTATATTGTTGAATTAAAATGTTGTTAGTATTTTTAATCGACTAATCGTTTTCGTAAGTAATTTTAGGGTCGCATCTCTATGACACGCGCGAAAGTGATAAAAACCTCACTTCAATCCGGTCAAGATACGTTGATCGTACTGTATGTAGCTACTTCTTTCTATCTTCTAATATATAAAATTCTTGTGTCGCGGTGTTTGTAGTTAAACTCCTCCGAAACGGCTTGATCGAATCTCATGAAATTTTGTGTGCATATTGGGTAGATTTGAGAATCGGACAACATCTATTTTTCATCCCCCTAAATGTTAAAGGTCCACCCCTAAATTTTTATTTTTAATTTTTAGATATTTTTTTTTTATGATATAGCATTAGATAATACATACAACCCTGAATTTTCAACCCTCTACGATCAACCCCTATTTTTTATTTGTTAATTATAAACTTTAATTTGCAAAAACGGGCAAATTTGACGCAGACAAAATTGCGAGGGTCAGCTAGTAATATATGAAAATCTCGTATCACGGTGTTTGTGGCCGAACTTCTCCGAAACGACTCGACCGATTTTAATGATTTTTGTATATTTGGTAGGTATGAGAATAGGTCGTATAGTTTTTTTTTAATCGCGATTTAGTAGTGCAAAAAGTGAGAGAGTATTGCAGAAACGGGGCAAATTTAGGCAGCCGAAGAGAAACCGCTAAACAAATTTTGATAAAGTTTCCACTATCTATTATAGAAGCCATATTACTAAAAAGAAATTGAAAAGAACACATTTCAGGGAACATAATATGGACATAATAACTATAATAATAATATAATAATAACATCATGGGACAACTCACACAACGCTATCTGATCCCAAATTAAGCAGAGCTTGTACTATGGAAACCAGACAACTGATAAACATCCATACTAATATTATAAATGTGAAAGTAACTCTGTCTGTCTGTCTGTTACGCTTTCACGCTCAAACTACTGAACCGATTTAGATGAAATTTGGCATGGAGATGGTTTGAGTCCCGGGAAAGAACATAGGATAGTTTTTATCGCGATAACCGACCTCCACGCGGGCGAAGCCGCGGGCGAAAGCTAGTACTTATATATTTCCAAATACATATATATTATAGATAAATAACACCCAGACACAGAATAAACCATCGTGCTCATCACACAAAGTTTTATTCTGGGTGGGGATCGAACCCACGACCTCTTGCGTAGCAGTCGGATACAGTCCCACCGCGCCACAGAGGCAGTCAAATAACTCTTCTATTTCTATAGGTACTTATAAAACTAGCTTTTGCGATAAAAACTATCCTATGTTCTTCCCTGTGACTCAAACTATCTCCATACCAAATCTCATCTAAATTGGTTTAGCTGTTTGAGCGTGAAAGCGTAACAGGACAGACAGGCAATATGGATGTATGGAAGAAAAATTTATCTCAGGCGAGACTCGGGTCACAGAACTCTTGTGTTTAAATGGTTTTTGCAACGAAACTCACAGAACCTACAAGTTCCTCGGGGACACGTTAGATGGCATGACGATTGCCGTAAAATCGTATCTTATGGAAAATTCTAGTTTGGCGGACATGTCTCGGTGCCCGAGTTGGTAACGGCTTAGGGCCGGTACACGAGTCGCGGGTTTAAGTTCCGCCTGAGACGAATTTTTGCTCCATACATTAAAACGCAATATGCATAAATCTATACTAATAATAAAAAGCTGAAGAGTTTGTTTGTTTGTTTGAACGCAGTAATCTCATGAAGATCATCATAATCTACTGATCCGAATTGAAAAATGATTTCACTGTTGGATAGCCCATTTATCGAGGAAGGCTATAGGCTATATAACATCACGCTACGACCAACAGGAGCGAAGCAGCAATAAGAAATGTTGCAAAAACTGCGCGGGTCAGCTAGCTATATTATAAGTATATAACTTTACTTTTTGACGTCCGCCGTCGGGTATAAAGCTAGGATTTGTGCAGTAGCTTTTATGAGCTTTATCATACCTACAATAAACCTAAGTAATCCTTTATTGAACGTACTATTATTCGATAAATATGCGATGATGATAAGCACTTCATAGAAAATAATGTACCTACGCATTGTTTTCGATTATCCTGTGACGCAAATACCAACATACCAACGTTTGTAAAAGATAAGTTTGTTTAAAGATAGGTCCAGGGCCCTGGCTAAGGGGGGGGGGGGGTATTGGGGAGCAATGCTTTCCTAGTTGTGCATTCTGTTTGATTGATTTTCTCCTTTACGGTTGCAATGCCCAGGCCGTGGCCTCTTGTAGGTTACAAACCTACCATAGAGCGTCGATTATGATTTATTATAGAGCGTATATGATAGAGCGTCGATTGAAATCTCATCAAAATTGCAAGAGATAACGCACAACACCTCTAGACACATATAAACATGTCTTACAGACAAATAATCTTGATTTTGGACCACGTTGTTCCAAGACTCCGTGCCGTGAATGATGTCTACGTCAATGTGCGCTGTCGAACGAAGTGTGTCTGTATATAGCCGCGAAGTTCCAATGACGGGTGTTTTGCTGATGCGTGATTTCATACTATAAAACACGCGTTACCACTAGAACGCGTTTTTCACGACAGACGGCTCGTTCCCACTTGTGGGGTGTTGCCGTATAAAAATCGGATAACCTGCGCTCCCGGCGCCGTACGCGTTGTCGCGTCGCCGTCGTGGCGTCCTTGTGATTGCCATCTGTACCCTTTCTAATTAAAAAAAAATGTTTGGCACTCAGGGACTGCCGCGGTAAAGCTATTGCATAGCATTTTTTATCAACTTACGCAATTAAAAAAAAATATATATAATATTTTTTTTTCATTACATTTTGAAGCAGCTCGTCTCGATCCGTGCGAGCTTCGTCACCAGTACAGTCGTACCTTAAACATATGTATACGTCAAGACTAGTATAGTATAATACTATAGACTAGTATAGTATAATACTATAGACTAGTATAGTATAATACTATACTAGTCTTGACGTATATGTTTAAGGTTATTATCTGTGGTTAAGCGAACGCTCGGCCGAGCTACATGGTAGGCGGAGTGGGGGGTATTAGGTTTTATTTTCGTTACGGAATTTCTTGATTCGGTCGCCGCGCTCGAAGCCCAAGCCCGTGATAAAAGCTATCATATAACAATTACGTGTGGACAATGTTGTGAATGTTTCTCAGAATAATATTTTATTGTCTGTTTTATTACTTTTAAGGCCATTAATTTTATTTTAATTATTATGAATGTATTTAATAAATTTTGTTTTTATTAATTGTAATGATGCTATTATACATTATATACTTTATTGATTCCGATTATATAGACTTTGGTGTTATTGTTTTAAGTTTTAATCTAACATTATCTTTTGATTTATTTAATATATAACATTGTTCTACTTTTAAATAACAATTAATTTAATGTTAAAGAAAAATAGTCCTAAGCTTTACTGATTGTAAACATGATAGCCTCGACACAGGCTGCGCCTAGTGAGGTTATCATAGGTATGACTTGTTATGTAATTGGGACCTTAAATAAATATATATTATTATTATTATTATTATTACTTATTCATTTATTTCAAGCTTTATAAATAAACTCATATTGTGTTAGTAAATACATTATATCTTAATCCTAGGTGTTAGTAATCACATGTAGCGCATAACATTTATTTATGTATATACAATCTACGCGATCGGCAATCATCTTCAGGAGACAGTTGGAGCTCGCCCTGACTCTGCGCACGAGGGATGCGGCGCGCTTCCGCATTGTAGTGTAGAAACAATCTAGTCGCGCCTGTGCGAACATGCCCGACGCGCTGCAGCGCCAGGGCAGCCCCATTAGCCTCCTGAATGCGTTATTATATTGGACACGGAGGGCCCCATACGCCCTTTGTGTATAATTTGCCCACAGACTACACGTATAAAAGCATGTGCAGTATGCTCTGAATAGCGTTATTTCTCTGAAGAAGCGACGAGAAATGTTGCAAAAACGGGAAAAATTTACGCATACGAAGTTGCGCGTGACAGCTATAGGCCGACCGCTTAACTCGTATATCGACAGAGAACTCAGTTCTCTGTCCCGCGCACACCGCTCACCCACCCGTTAACATCACCCCGCGCTCCCTTCCACCGCGCAGGCGATATACGAGTTAAGCGGTCGGCCTATAGTATTAGTATATATTTACTTCCTATTTGTACTGTTTGATACGTGAATAGCAATTTAGGTTCGTAGGCCGGCCTGATGGTAAGCAGATAGGTAAGTAAATGGTGTAGCCAAGCCATTTGTTGCGGATCAGTAGTGCATCCAGGATTTTCTTTTAGAAAGCCTGGCGCCCAGCGGCGAAGCTTTAAAAGCATCCTAAGGTAACTCGATAATAAGGTACTACCTTGTATGTCCAAAATATTGGAAAAGATAATAAACAAAAGACTAATACATTATTTGGAAAATAAATCCATTCTGGCAAAAACACAGTTTGGATTTAGAGCTAAAATGTCGACTGCCGATGCCGTACATCACCTGACTGACCATCTAGCACAAGAACTTGACAAGGGTAACCACACAGTGGGAATTTTCCTGGACCTCGCGAAAGCTTTTGACACAGTTTCCATCCCGATCCTATTGCGTAAGCTTGAAAGTATAGGTATAAGAGGCGTTCAACTTAAACTTTTTACTAGTTATTTAAAAGAGCGGACTCAATGCGTGAGAATTGGTAATATATTGAGTAATGATGAGAATAATACGGCTTTTGGAGTTCCCCAAGGAAGTATTTTAGGCCCTAGCCTTTTCTTAATTTATATAAATGACTTGTGTAACCTGAAGTTAGACCATGGCATAATCGTATCGTATGCTGACGACACAGCTCTTCTTTTTTCAGCTAGCTCTGAAAACAAAGCTTACATGCATGCGCAATATGGGTTTAACAGAGTTAACGAATGGCTTCAGCACAATTTACTAACACTAAATGCGGAAAAAACAAATTTTATCTGTTTTTCAATGCCCAAAGTCCCGAAAACACAAACTACCCCAACATTATTTGCTCATTATTGCAGAATCACCACTGAGACTGAATGCACTTGTCCCGCCATTAAAAGTACAAATAAAATAAAATACCTGGGTGTTATTTTAGATGAAACCCTTACATTTAAATACCACATAGAAGCTTTAAATAACAGAATCCGTAAGTTAATATTTGTTTTTAAAAAGTTGCGTTATATTGCAGATTCTCAACTAACTAAACAAGTTAATTTTGCCCTATGCCAGTCACTATTAACTTACTGTATTACCACATGGGGTGGCGCTGGTAAAACATTGTTATTAACAATTGAGAGAGCACAGAGAGCTATCCTCAAAGTTTCTACGTTCCGCCCTTTTCTTTATCCCACTAACCTACTCTACCAATCTTGTGAAGTACTAACAGTTCGACAATTATTTATTATGGACATAGTAACAAAGCAGCACACTTGTCTCCCCTTCAGCACTGCATACATTAATAAACGAAGAAAAGACATAGTTTGCAATAGAGAAATAGCAATAAAACATGCTTTCACTGCCAAGTTCTTCATCTTCCTAGGACCGCTTCTTTATAATAGGCTAAATGCGATTGCAAATATTTATTCCATGACCCTAGGAAATTGTAAGAAGAAGCTTAAGGAAGTCCTCCAAAATATGTCTTCCGAAGATACAGAGAAATTATTAATTGTACTCAAATAAATATAGTTTTTATTATATTAATATTAATTAATTTAATTAAGAAACTAATTATTTACAGCTTTCGTTTCATTGATTTATATGTACATATAGTGTTGTCTAAATATTATATCTTTATTCTTTAAAACTCACTCATAGTTAATTTTTACTTTTAAATGTTTTAAAATGTGATTATAGTTGTTTTTAGGCACTAATCGCCTGAAACACAGGTTTTCCTAGTTCAGGCATAAGTATTAAGCTAGATATTTAAGTAAACATTTGTAATAATTGTAATATCTTGTTATCTTCTGTATATGGAATAAATAAAAAAAAAAATTGATAATAGCTGGATACGGTTCTTCATATTATGTTTATTAAGTGGGTATCTAGAATTCAAAGGGAAACCGAAAAGAATGGTGTTAGGAGTTCTTAGGGACTCCTAGCTACTGCTGGCGCCACTTACGATTAAAAACAAGATTTTCTCTGATCTTTAAAAGCAGGCTCTTTTGGGGGTGGAGGAAGTTTTGAGTCCCTTGCCCACAACTACTTGCACGAAGAAGTCTCGGTTCTTAAAAGCAGAGCTGTTTGCCTCTATTTTCACAACTTATTTTCAAATTAGTTTACTGTAGATCCCTCTTTTTTTCTTTTTTTTAAAGATTACTGGCAATATGGGATTGAATCCCACATTACTAGCAATCTTGTTAACCCCTCCAACTAAGCTCAAAGACTTGTGTTAGGAGTGGATTCACGTCGGTAGTTTAATGGGTAGGATTCGAAACCGCGATCTCATGATTTTGTAACCGATGCCTTAGCCATTAGACTGGGACTGACCCCCCTCCCTTCGAAAATCAATCTTGGATAATGTCTACAAGTTTGTGGTATGAGCTCGCTAAGTCGCTCGCTATTCGCTGTACCATTTTATATCTAGGAGTAGGTACCTATCTAGAAAACATAGGCGTACCAATGATTATTTTTCGGAAGTTTGGGAGTCAGTCTTATGATTCGTAAGATTGTGTCCCACACAGGGTTTTATAAAATAATAAAAATGCCGAAAAACTTATTTTAATTTTAAACTTAACTTTCTTTTATAGCGGTTATTATATTGCTCTGTGAAACAGTCCAAGGCAGTTATATAAGCTTTTGTATGTTATTTTCAAAAATTAACAAAATGTGCTTCAAATAGATTGGTACGTTAAAGATAAAAAGGCATTAGCCCTCTACGACATATTTTAACATAATTCTATAGTTATTTTAAATAACAATTTTAAATTGATATATGTACCTACCAATCTTTAGTACCCTTATAAAAAAATATATGTACCAAAGTTAAATGAAGAGAATTATAATATTAAGTAAAAATTTAACAAAGATAAAACGGTAAAACGCCTAAAAAAAATCTGAATTTTTATAAAATAATAAAAATGCCGAAAAACTTCTTTTAATTTTAAACTTAATTTTCTTTTATAGCGGTTGTTATATTGCTCTGTGAAACAGTCAAAGGCATTTATTTAGATCGACCAAAAGCTTCACTGAAAAATAAAGTTTTTCAATAGGTATGTCTATTGCATAAATTCTGAGGCGGGTTGTACATTTACAGTGTCTTTGTTTGGGGAGTGGGGGATAGGGAGGCATCTCCCCTGCGTATGCCTATTCTTTAGAACAATACCTATCAGACATTTTCAAGGCACGTTTGTTTATTGAATAACGGACTCCAGGGATTTGCGTGCATCGCATCGATCATTCGACTAGCTTTATATGTCCTATCTATATACTAATATTATAAAGCTGAAGAGTTTGTTTGTTTGAACGCGATAATTTCAGGAACTACTGGTTCCAACTGAAACATTATTTATCGAGGAAGGCTATAGGCTATATAACATCACGCTACGATCAATAGAAACAGAGCAGCAATGTAAAAGTTGTAAAAACGGGGAAATTGACGCATAATAAGTTGCGTGGGTCATCTAGTCTAGAATATAATTAATTCTACTAATACAAATTAAGAATTAAGAATAGTACCACCCCACCTCTTCCCGTGGGTGTCGTCAAGGCGACTAAGGGATTTCACCCCGGAGGACGGGCAGCAGCGTCCTCTGCGTACTTAAAGCCCTACTGCGATCGCCAACCCGCTCGCCAAGCGTGGCGATTATGGCAATTACCCCCAGGATCTACATACTAGTAGGTTCTACTGGGGTGACCCGTGCCCAGCAGTGGGCCATCTTATGGGTTGATATGAATACAAATTAACTTAATGTGTTGCCGTCAATGACGTTTTACATCAATGTCATTGGTGGCAGTGGGGGGCAAAAATTAAAAAAAAAAATACAAGAAATTGACTGCCTTTGCCACAACTAGGCAAAGTTAGTTCTTCTTATTTTTTATTTGATGGCAATCTAGGCGATTTTTCATCCAGTTTCTATCACTTTTTTTTTTTAAAGACGACTCCCGCAGTAGGGTACAAGCACTGTGTCGCGGGGCACTTTACAAACATACAAGTCACGGACACAAATTACACCCAGACTCGAAACAACAATTTGTGGATCACACAAAGTGGTGACCCGTGTGGGAATCGAACCCACGACCTCTTGCGTAGCAGTCGGACACACTCCCATCGCGCCGCAGAGGCAGTCACACTATGTAGGCACGATTACTATTTATTACACTTTGACTGCTTTTAAAAAGCGGCGGTAGTCTAATGGCTAAGGCATCGGACTCGGATCGGAATCGTGAGCTCACGGGTTCAAATCCTACCGACCTAACACAAGCAATCTAGCATAGCTGGAGGGGTTAACAAGATTGCTAGTAATGTGTGACCTATATTGCTAGTAACGTCAGTGTAAGAGTGACCTGAAAATAGCCCGGACTAAATCCAATAGATAATTTGTAGCATATTATAAAGAAAACATAATTCGAGTACACATATCAAACCAAACTTCGTGTAAGTTACACGAAGTTTAAGACGCATTTGGCGAGATATTCCTGCGGAAATTAGTGAAAAATGTATACAATCAGAGCTACGTCCGTTGTAGAACTGTAATCTTATGAAATGTAATAACGTCTAATCAACTGTAATGTAATCTAATCAAATATAATTATGTAATGTAATAATGTCTAATCAACTGTAATGTAATTTAATCAAGTCTGTGTGTTTGAAAGCCTCTGTTATCGATTACAGTTCTACAACAAACCGAATATTAAATGTTATTTTATTTTTAAAGTTGTACAATTTCACTATACTAATTATCGTTTCGTTAACTTTATTACCATTTAAGTAAAATAATATTTTTTGTGTTTCTAATTAGTAGTCCACTATAATACAATTTTTTTTTTGTAGTTAGTCGTTAGCCTATTTTTAAGTAAGCTTTTGTATGTTATTTTTTAAAAATTAACAAAATGTGCTTCAAATAGATTGGTACGTTAAAGATAAAATGGCATTAGCCCTCTACGACATATTTTAACATAATTCTATAGTTATTTTAAATAACAATTTTAAATTGATAAATGTACCAATCTTTGGTACCCATTTAAAAAAATATATGTACCAAAATTAAATAAAGAGAATAATATCTAAAATTAAGTAAAAAATTAACAAAGATAAAACGGTAAAACGCCTAAAAAAATCTGAAATTGATTACAGCTCAGTTTGCCGCCATTTTCACAAAAAAAGCGGCGAATTTACAAATTTATAGTGGTCATAATTTCCAGATTTAACGAGTTCTTCACTCAGGGAAGGTTATGTTTAATCAGAAGGGGCTATAGTATTATTACTGCGTATAGCATGTAAGAATACTTGTGTAAAGTTAATGAAACCAAATATTTGTTTAATTAAACTGCAAAGATGCTGGCGGAAGTTCGGAAATCAGCATAAGAGCATAAAGCGATAAGAGCTAAAGGTACACTAATTACTAAATACACTAATCCTTGCTAATCATAATATTTTATCTTTCGAGTACCATCCTATATGAGGTTTATTTCAATACCTACAAAATGTGTTCCCCGTTTGATAAAGGAAAAATATTTCTATATTATGTTTATGGAGCGATCCTTTTTCGGGAAACTGTAGTGTACATGTCGCATGATACCCTACGTAAGTTTTATAAATTACAGCCTTATATATTATCAGATCAGGGTCAAAATAGTTTTTATGTACAAAGATGAATGTAAATTACCTGCTTGTATTTAAAAAAAAGATATAAGTAACTACCTATTACTTTTAACTTTATTTGAAAGAACACAAGTAATACTTTCATAGAGCCAATAAAAAAACTTACATCGCTCATGTATGGAGTCCAGTCTTTGTTAGTAGATTCCCATTCAGGTGGTGGTTTATTTTCTTTTAATTTATTAATTATCGTCGCGTCCGAATCATCGAGTACCACAGTGCGGTCGAAGTCGAATACCGCTAATGACGCCATTTTTTTTAAAATACGCGCGCACTGCACTGTTGTCTAACACTGACTGAAATGTATTCTGAATTCTGAAAGCTCTAAAAATCTAAACGCTGCCAACTCTGCCCTGAACATGATGAATGACGTCAATGTCAATTCTGACTAGATGAGAATACGGATGATTTGTGAATGATGCAATCATTTTGTATAATTCTAACTATGAGATCAAAAAGAAATTCGAGATGGTCATGCGTGAACATCTACCATGAACATGGATTTCTTCGACTGACAGAAAACAGCTGACCGAGCTAAATCTGTTTTAATGTCGATTGACGCTAGTTTTATTGTTTTGAGATTGACGTGACTGACGGACTGACGCTATCGATTTGACGTGCTTGACTGAATGACGTGCTTGACCTTGAGTCGTTTCGTTACTCCTATAACTGCTTAATTTTATATGGAAAATTTTAATGATGCAAAAATTATCATTTTGAATTATCTACTCAGGAATCACTTCAATTTGATTATTTGAAATTGATTTCTGAACTTTTTTTTATGTCAAAAAGTAGCAATATGCTCGAAAAAAAAACTTGACAGCCGACAACACTTCAACACTTCAATGACACTTTGACAGATAAGGGTTTCAGCATAACCTCTTTTTACGCGAATTTTATTTTTTAAATTGTTATAATAAATTATATAACAGTACCTGAAATGGCTTCATTAAAAGTTTATTCAGTGGGCAGGCTTGCCAAATATGTTACTGAATCGTCTTACAGGACACTGAGGGCCAATGTCTGCAGGTAATATTGCGCAACTGATTTATAGGTTATAATTTAGAGATTTTTGACTTTTTATTAAAAAAATATGCTTTAAAATTAAGCGAAGCGAAAGGTAAGACCTAAAAACTACAATTATAATCTTATCAGAGTAGTATTTATTAAGTATTCATCGTTTTCCATGGCTGATGTAATATTTTTATTTGCCGATTACACGGCTTTCTATTGACTTATTTCGTATTTAAAGTTGATAATAATTTAACGATAAGTTTATTAACTTATTATTTGAAAATTATCTACTAGCCTGAACATACAAAATAAAATAGGTCCTATCACAATAATTTATATAACCTGTCAGTGTTAGTGCTTGTTTGCACCCATAAATGTATTGTGAATGTGGGTGCATTGGTGCATATTCAGAGTTCTCATAGTTGGGACCTAGAGTCTAAATTTTTGACCATTCATCATTTATGTTGCTAAGGATATGACTAAAAAGATTCAAATTTTCCGACAAATCGATTCTAAATTGGAATAATTTGTAAGGTTTTTGTAGGGTATTTGTCTGGAGTCATATCAGCATATTTTTAAGAAATGTTAAAAATTACTAGTTCCGTACAAGTTTATATGAAATGCTAGTACATGACAACACATTTTCTATTGCCAAAATATTTACTTTTAGTATTTCATATTATAATTATACATTTTAAAGTCCTAGATGAACATATTTTTTCAGATCACTGTATGATTTATTATTGCATGGCTGCAATAATATATATATATTTTTTTAAAAAGGCGACTCCTGCATTAGAGCACAGGCCCTATGTCGCAGGAGACTTTATAAACATACAAGTCACGGACACAATGTACACCCAGACTCGGAACAACAATTTGTGGATCACACAAAGTGGTGTCCCTTGTGGGAATCGAACCCACAACCTCTTGCATAGCAGTCGGACACACTTCCACCGCGCCACAGAGGCATTATATATTGATAGTAGTCAAATATCCATTTTTTAGAACATTACATTTTAGAAAATGTATATAAAGAAAATAAGGTTTACGAGGACAACAGCAAACGGTTTCTTAGGAAATAATAAATAATTTGTTATTAATTTTCATTTTTCACCATCACCAATCATCGTCATTCGTCTTCATGACCGAAAGTCTAGTAGATGTAATTTATACAGTACAAATCTATAGTTTTATTTGTTTTCCTAACATCCACTGCCTTTTATGCAATAATACCCTCATTTTCTGCATGACTTTGTCATTATTCATAATGTTATTACTATTATGCAAAATCTCATATTAATCATAAGTATTTACTATAACTATACAAAACTGACCATTTTAGTTAATTGAAACTAGAGATATAGAGTTTTTTTAATAGCACTACAATTTTATAGACATTTCGTAGATTTTTTCATGTAACTTATACTTGTTAAAACAAAGGTTCCACAAGGGAGCATGACCCATTAATTTCTATGAACTTTCAAATTTATTTTATTTGTAGGATTTTGTTGTTTAGATTTGAGAGAAACAATCCTAAGGGTGGATATATCCATTTGGAAGCCTTCTGAATGGACATGTAGCAAAATGATGACACCATTGACTATACTTCTATTTGCATATGCCAGAACGTTATACTGGTTAAAACTGGTGTCAACACTATAAATTATTTCAAGTAAAGAGATAAAAATATACATTTTGTGAGACCTTCTATCTCTTTCGTGACTATGGTGACCATGGTTTGCAACTATGCTCAGAAAGAGAAGTTGGGTCTCTTTCTAAACGAGTTGAAATGATATAATTACTATAAGCTTCTTAATTTGCTGACTCACTGACAATAATGCCTTCCAAATGGTGTGGCGTGATATACGTCATATAGTTCCATTCAAATGGATTATGTTTTTGATGTTTACTATTAAGTTTTTGACAGACATCAGATTGATGGATGCGTGGTTAGTGGGCCCTATAGGCTAGATGATAAAAAACACAGTGGGGTTATGGGAGTGTGAACAACTGTTGCACAAGAGGTTTGATTCCCACATGTAACCAGAAATTGTTGTTCTGAGTCTGGATGTAGATACTTTAGTGTCCATGAACTGAATATTTGTTAAGTCCCCCACAAAACAGGGCTTGTACTGCATGAGTTGTCTATAAAAAAAAAAGTTATATAGTTTTACCTGGTATATAAGAAAAAGCCACACTGTCACAGCCAAGAGTCTTAATTGGGCCATCATATTATAATTATCCTCAGAGGTTGCAAAGAAGCAATGTTTTTTGGTGACCTATGTTCAATAGGAACTCTCTCTCTCATAGGAACTCGATTCCTTGAAAACATTATGGTAGGTACAATGGGGTTGACATATTCTTAAGAATAAAAACCCCAATTATATAAAAGATTAAAAAAAAAAAAAATATCCCATCTTTCACTTTAGCCAACTCATGCACTCCCAAAACACCAAAATTCTGCCCCTATTAATGCAGGTTTCAGAGATATAGGTGTTGTTAGGACTTGTGCTTGATATAGGAGTGCAACCAATTCTTTCTTCAAATATATATATGTATATATATTTATATCAACAGTATCTCCAGCAGCTCAGTCCGTAGCTATGCTACAGAGGAGAAGCCAGCAGAGGCGCCCAAGGATGAGGCCAGCAAAGCATCACCACTACCCATCAATGTTGAGGAGTGTCACAAACAGATTGAGACTCTCGCTGCTGATCTGAATGCTGCCAAACAACAAGCCAAAGATTTGGAAGTTAGTATTGTTTTTTTACAGTGTCCATTATGTAATATTATCTCTGGTTTCCATTCAAAATTTAATTCATAATTTTTGACACGTGAAATATTCACAGAGTTTAAATGACTGCTATAAATATAAATAATACAAATCAATTAAAGTTCCAAAAATAATTATTCTTTAAGCGTCTTCTAGACGGTTGGAAACAAGGCTTCCCGCCAAGGTGAACTTGCTGGTTTCCAACAGTGTAGACGGCTGTTGCAAACCATGTACCAAGTAATTTGGTTTACAACAGCCGTCTACTCTGTTGGAAACCAGCAAGTTCACCTTGGCGGGACGACGCTTGACGCTTTAATTTCAACATTTATTCATTTATACGTATTTTTTCGGCATATTTATGGTTAGTGTATATAATTTAGTGGAACGAACCTTTGTGTGTGAGTTCAACTCTACTTAGCTATTTACTGAAAAAAATTACCTCATCCCCTGCGTTATTGCATCACACCACTTGGCCAAAAGTCCTTTCACGCCTGAACTGACCTCACAAAAGGGGGCTTTCGCAGAATGTCGAGCGACAGAGGCAATTGCATAAGCCAAAAAGGGGCCTATGGTGTCAGTTGGTTAATACCTAAATAAATATTGTTCTAGGATAAGTACAAGCGTGCACTAGCCGACGGAGAGAACGTACGACGTCGTATGATGAAACAGGTTGAAGATGCCAAGTCTTTCGCTATACAGAGTTTCTGCAAGGATTTGCTAGATGTGAGTATCTTGCTTCACATTGCATTTTCATTAACTGTTCTTCTTCTTCTCATGGAGTTTCAGCGGCAAACTTTAGGCATTAAATATTATATGATCGAGATGTGGCCAAGTTAATTTTATTGTTGAAGGCAGTCATTAACTGTAGTAGAGATATACTAACTATCCGGGAATGACGACTATACACTGTATATAAGAGAACTGCATCCCTGATGCGCTGGTTAAGTGGGAGCACCAACAGTATCCTGAAAACAATTGCGGATAGGCCTGACTGCCCGTTCATGTAGTATTGGACCCGTACACATGTTTGTATACCTGGTAGGCAAAGTGGGGGCAGGTATATGAATTAATATTTGATATAAAAAAAAAAAAAAAAAATTAATAAATATATTTTTTATTTATTTATTTAACTTCTTGCACACAAAATTTGTACAAAGGCGGACTTAATGCCTTAGGCATTATCTACCAGTTAACCTTAGGGTGATGCAGAGAACTGTTTGAGGTGATATGAATTATAATGGAAATGATATGAATTGAAATAATTGAATAAATGTGAATTAAAATTATAATAATAAAATAATGTTACTAACATAGTTTGTAAGTCCTATAATAACCTAACCTAACCAATATGGGAAAAAAAAAGTAAAATAAATGCTATTATTATTATTATATAGCCAACTACAAATATGAATGTATAGTATACATACAGTCATATTTGTAGTTGGCGATCAGGAAAAATCACTGACTGGTCGGCTTTTTAATATCATCACCCTTTTACTGTAATCTTTAGAGAAATACTGACTATCCAGTCTATTACTTTATTCATATTTAAATGCAAACAAAAAATGTTACTAATGAATTTATTTTAAATTCATTAGTAATATTTTTTGAAGCTGAAGTGGAAATGGACAGGCCATGTCACAAGATACAATGACAAAAATGGACCTCACAATCGACAAAGTGGTCTGGCCCACTGAGAAAAAATAAGTTTGAAGACCAAAGAAACGGGGGGTAGACGACATAATAGAAGTTGCAGGCAGGAATTGGTGGAGTCTTGGTGCAGAAAGAGAGGACTGGAAGAAGATGGAGGAGGCTTTTACTCAAAAGAGATCCATTTATTCAACACAAAAGCTACAAATACCTAACTAACATAACTATGTGTATAACTATTGTTTTGTAATGGAATAAAATAAGCTTTGTTATTATTAGTAATATTTTTTGTTTGTTTAAATATCAGTCTAAAGTGTAGGTACGTATGTATATCTATGGGTTGTTTGACGTTTCAATCTGGTTGCATCAAAATGCAACCTGTTCGAAATGTCAAGCAATCCATGAGATAAAGGCCCATTTATTAATTACGTGAGGGTCCCCTACATGCCTAAATTTTTAGCGGACATACATACAATTTTTAAACCAAAAATAAGTTCTAAAAAAACTAGTCAGCCTTTAAAAATGTCACTCGATGAGTCCATATAATATTGTAATGTGGGTGTTTTGTCCTTCCATTAGGTAGCGGACACACTGACAGTGGCAGCGGAGAGCGTGCCAGAGAGTGAGGTGTCAGAAGCGGGCGGCGGGACCGAGGCGGGAGCAGCCGCCGCTCTGCGCTCGCTACACGACGGCGTACGACTGACGCGCGCTCAGCTCACACAGGTATACATGCAGTGCTATACCGAAGTCAGGTTTAGGTTGGAGCGTCGAATGAGATTACATTTTGGTCAAGTGTGAGTAACACATACGGGGGGGGGGGGGATCAAATTTTTGAATACCACCCAAGTACAGTTGGATCAACGTAACTTGACCGGATTGAAGTTAGGTTCTTATCACTTTCGCGCATGTCATAGAGATGCGACCCTTAAATTACTTACGAAAACGATTAATTATGTTTAATCGATTAAAAATATTAACAATCTTCTCTCCAATCTTTTGATCATCTGATCGTATATTATAGGCCAATGTTGATAATGAAAACCCAATAAACAAAATGGTTGTCTGTTTTTAATTGTATCGCATGTCGCTGCAATCGCCATTAGCTGATAGTTTGATACTTCACTTTATAAACAGTTGACAGGCGGAACGTGACACTTTTTCGTGCATGCAGCTGGCGTACATCAATTTATAAGCCGTTATCACATCAAAAATTAAACCTATGAATACGTACGGGTTGGGCTTTATAAGCATAGCCGTAGGATGTATATTCAACGTTAATATTAATTGTTTCAGGTGTTTAATCGTCATGGTCTGGTGGCCGTGTCACCGCTGAGAGAGAAGTTCGATCCCAACTTACACGAAGCGCTATTCCAACAGGTAAGTCCTTTATTGTTTTTAAACTTTCGCGATTTTTATACATATTAGATACTAGCTGTCCCGCGCAACTTCGTATGCGTAAATTTACTCCGTTTTTGCAATATTTCTCATTGCTGCTCCGCTCCTATTGGTCATAGCGTGATGTTATATAGCCTATACCCTTCCTCGATAAATGGGCTTAGATTAAGTAGAGAATGATGTATCTGGAGCGACATTAATTAGTTACAGATCATTTTAACGTCTGATAACAAATTAATGTATACTAATATTATAAAGCTCAAGAGTTTGTATGTTTGAACGCGGTAATCTCAGGAACTACTAATCCGATTTGTAAAATTCTTTCACTGTTGAATGGCCCATTTATCGCTATTATTGGCTATATAACATCACGCTATGACCAATAGGAGCGGAGCATTTTTTATCAACTTATGTAATAAAATATATATATATATATACACTGACGGACTTATAAACTGCATCAAAGTAATAGACGACTTTGAAATAAATATTTTAACCAAGTATGCAAACTTTCTATACAGATTTAAATTGAAACCTCTAGATTGGTTCGTGAACTTTAAAACAGCGTAGGATCATATCTTTAAGTTTAAGTTTATGTACTGGAAAGGACCTTAAGACCTTTTTTGAAGAAAAAACAGAAGTTTAAGGAAAAATTGTTTAATTAAAAAATTGGTTTTAACAATAGACACAAACTTTATGCAAGGGTTTATTTGTGTTTTAATAAGGTGTATTACCCCCACGTGCCCTTATTACGGATTCTAATCGGTTCCGCATAGATTTTATAAGGGTTTTTAAAAGATCTTGCGGAATATTGTCCCATTCTTCTGAAAGTGCTGTTCTTAGTGCTGCCACTGTCGTAGGCGAAGGGTTTCTCGCATATACAGCTCTTTTTAAATTGTCCCAAACATGCTCGATGGGATTAAGATCCGGGCTGCGTGCTGGCCAATTCATTGTACGTATCCCAACCTCTTCGCAATAATGTTGAACTTGTGCAGCTGCATGCGGCCGGGCATTATCCTGCATTAAAGTAAAATTTTCGCCTCTGAATCCCATGTAAGGCACCACGTGATCTTCTAATATCTCTGTTATGTAGCGATGTGCTGTCAAACCCCCTCTATTACCGTTTTGACGGACCATGTCTATGAACACAAGTTCTGTTCGCCCGTTCATCGATATGCCACCCCAGACCATACATGAACCGCCTCCAAAAGGAACACGCTCCTCAATGCAACTTTGAGCATATCGCTCCCCACGTCGACGATAGACTCTTCTGCGACCATCTGCACCATATAAACATGTCCTACACTCGTCCGTGAACAATACAGAGGCCCACTGCTCTTCTGTCCAATTCAGGTGATGACGCGCAAATCTTAAGCGAGCTTGTCTGTGAGCTGCAGACAACTTTGGACCATTTGCTGGTCTAAAAGGGGTGATAGCCGCTTCCTTTAACCTTCTTCTTATTGTTCGTGCACACACGTTTTTTCCACGCACTTCATTAAGCTCGGTTTTGATGTTAACTGACGTGAGGAAACGATTTCGCAGGGAAGTTGTAACAATAAATCGGTCATCACGACCTGTGGTTGCTCGAGTTCTGCCTGTACCACGTCTCCTCCTGTAAGAACCTGTCTCTACAAACCTTCTGTATATTCTACAAACCGTAGACTGGTTTAAATTTAAATTTCTACCAATCGTTCGTTGATCCAAGCCCTCCCGCACCAATGCTACAATTTGTGCCGCTTGTTCGGACGAAGTATCCATATTATGGTTCAAAAACTCTCGATGTGTTAAAAAACTAACCCAACAATTATGCTGGTAACAATAATTCAATTGACCAAACAAAAAAAATCAATGAGAATTAATTTAAAACTTTGCTATAAATAACACGCAAATCTGATACTACGAGTAAATTTTCTTTTCCCGGATATATTCATTTGTTTTACCGCAGTTCTATTTTTAAATTTAATTTTTTTTTAAGATTAAGAGCCAGTCTTTCCATATTTATATAATTTAATCTAAAAAGTTTGCATACTTATTATAAAAAAATCCTTTTAGAGTAAACCTGAACTTTGATGCAGTTTATGAGTCCGTCAGTGTATATATATAAAAATGTGTTACGGAATTTCTTGATTCGGTCGCCGCGCTCAAAGCCCGAGCCTGTGATAAAATCTATGCAATAGCTTAAAAATTACGTGTGGATAATGTTGTGAATGTTTCTCAGAATAATATTTCGCGTCGAATGAGCCATCATTCACATTTTTCTGATGTTCCTAAACATTTTTAACGGTATTACGCTTCTTGGCTAGCACATTGAATGCATATATCTACTAACTTACACAAAATATTGGCTTCAATTTCCAATCATTTTTAAACTTTAATTTACTTATGCCGTGTGGTGCCGGCTTAAGAATAGTACCACCCCATCTCTTCCCGTGGGTGTCGTCAAGGCGACTAAGGGATTTTACTCCGGAGGACGGGCAGCAGCGTCCTCTGCGTACTTAAAGCCTTACTGCGATCGCCAACCCGCTCGCCAAGCGTGGCGATTATGGCAATTACCCCCAGGGTACTGGGGAGACCCGTTCCCAGCAGTGGGCCATCATATGGGTTGATATGATTTAATGGCTTCGTCTGATTAATAAGAAGTTTGCGAGTACATATTTGTGTATATTTACTACTAGCTGTCACACGTAACTTCGTCTGCGTACATTTTCCCCGTTTTTGCAACATTTCTCATTGCTGATCCGCCCCTATTAGTCATAGCGTAATGTTATATAGCCTATAGCCTTCCTCGATAAATGGGCTATCCAATAGTGAAATATTTTTTCAATTCGTACCAGCAGTTCCTGAGATTACCGCAATCCGTATCCGAATTAAAAAAATCTTTCATTGTTAAATAGCCATGAGCAATGAGAAATGTTGCAAAAACGGGGAAAATTTACGCAGACGAAGCAGTAGTTCCTGAGATTACCGCGTTCAAACAAACAAACTCTTCAGCTTATAATATTAGTATAGATACAGTATAAACCATCGTGCTCATCACACAAAGTTTTATCCTAGATGGGGATCGAACACACAACCTCCGGCTTAGCAGTCAGGGTCACTAACCACTAGGCCAACAGGCCAATCACCAGTAACTAAATATATATATTTTTTCTTTCATTTTCAGGAAGTGGAAGGCGCTCAGGCAGGCACAGTGGTAGCAGTAAGTAAGGTCGGCTACAAACTGCACGAAAGATGCGTACGACCAGCTTTGGTCGGAGTTGCAAAGTGATTTGTGGCTATTTGTGTGAGCGGACGGCCTTAGGCCTATTGTGCAGTGAGCGGGGTGTAATATGTTTGTTATTTACTGAATATGTAGTCTTTTTAAAGTTAATAAATTGTTGTAGGTAAAGTTACAATATTAAAATGTTATTGGGACTTAAATCTAGTGAAATATTTAAAAGTACGGGTTAGGTACCCGACGTTTCGATCAAATTGCATCGATTGTGGTTACGGGTCGAATCGATAATAAATATGATTCAAATTCTGATAATGTTTTAATGTGTAAAAATCGCGAATGTTAGGATGTTGTGACATGCATTGGGATGACATGACATGCGTTGAGATGTCATGATAGGCGTTAGTATGAAATAAAATTAGTTGGGATCACATGACATGCGTTAGGATGTTGTGACATACTTTAAGATGCCATGACATGCGTTGGAATGTCATAGCATAAATTAGGATGTTGTGACATGCATTGGGATGACATAATATGCGTTGAAATGTCATAATAGGCAATAATTAGCATGAAATAACTCGTTGGGATGACATGACATGCGTGAGGATGTTGTGACATATCTTAAGATGCCATGATATGCATTGGGATAAGCTAGCATGCGTTGGAATGTCATAGCATGAATTAAGGTGTTGTTGTGACATGCATTGGGATGACATAATATGCGTTGAAATGTCATGATAGCCAATAATTAGCATTTAAAATAACATTCGTTGGGATGACATGCGTGAGGATGTTGTGACATACTTTCTGATGTCATGACATGCGTTGGGATAAGCTAGCATGCGTTGGAATGTCATAGCATGAATTAGGGTGTTGTGAGATGCATTGGGATGACATGATAGGCCTTAGTATGACATAACATTCGTTGGGATGACATGACATGCGTTAGAATATCGTGACATGTGTTGAGATACCATTAAAGTTATTACATGTTTGCGAAGATATGTTTTATTATATTAGAGTATAGATGTTTTTGAATCTTATAGAATGTCTTTGAGTAATGTGACATACATAAGGATGTTGTGACATGGTGTAGGTAGGATATGGCATGCTTATATATGAATAATAGTCGAATCTTTGAAGGTCCTAAAAGGCTTCGTATTCAGTAGCCAATACATATCTAATAAGAAATAGACTTAGGCTTGTTCCTATTTAACGTAAACTCAGCCGGCGGACTGTCAAAAGTTTGCCCGCTAACTTTACGCTAAGTACTAACTAAGCCGTTACGATTATGACCCCGCTTGCTTCTGTAAGGCGATTATAATAATAATAATAAAGTCTGTACATTGAATATTTTCTTAAATGATAAACGTTTTTATCACAGAAGCATTTATTATGCCAGCATTGTTCGTATCTGGCGTATAATCAGCGGGCTGATTGTTATAGTCGGCCCGCTGACGCTTACGCCAGATGTGATAAATAATTATTTAAAGGTTGTTAATATGGTAATGTGGAATTTGTTTTTTTTAATGTATTAATGGAGACATAATAATTAAATATTTTCGAGAAAGACGCAGCGGTAAGGTTAGAGAAGAGATGGGTCACCATTTATCTGTGACACAATCATGACCAAGCAGACCGATAGATCAGCAAGGTTAAGCAACTTTGCCCCCGTCACGTTGGTAATGGGTGCCCGATTTTCAATAAGAATCACCTTATCGTGCCTCGAATAACTTAAAACGAAAAACTGTTTTAAAACTAAAAAGCCATATAAATAAGTCATCATAGAACGGTTTTTTTTATGTTTTCCTATGCAGCCGCCATTTTCAATCATAGAATATCTATGTTTCACTTCATGTCACAAAAACAGTCACACCAGAATCTGTGGGAAATATTAAGCATTTTACAATTTTATTTTATTTCAGAAAACAGCAGATAACACCGTTGTCGTGATTGTGAATTATACAATGTTATTCTTGGTATAGTGCAAACCTGATAGTAGTTTGCTCAGAATCAGTAACTCAATCAAATGGGGAGTTTTTGGTCTATATTATATGATGATAATATTTAAAAGTACGAACCTTTTATTTACCCGACGTTTCGATCGAATTGCACCGATCGTGGTCACGGGTCGACTCGAAACGTCGGGTAAATAAAAGGTTCGTACCTTTAAATAATTCATGCGATTAAGTCCCGAAATATATCTAATACTAGCGGACTCCTCGCGGTTTCACCCGCGTAGTTCCCGTTCCCGTGGGAATACAGGGATAGAAAATAGCCTATGTCACCCGGGGTTAGTGTAGCTTCACAACGATGAAAGAATTTTTCAAATCCTGTAGTTTCGGAGCCTATTCAATACAAACAAACAATCAAATCTTTCCTCTTTATAATATTAGTACAGATGTATAAAAATCGCGAAAGTTAAAAACAATAAGGGTACCATAGATAAACCATACCATTCTTCCGTGAAATAGACCAAGACGGCGTATAACTTAGACAATAAATGCTGTGTTTTGAATAATAATAATAATACAATACCGTTCTATATTAATTTATTTCTGTGGTGAATCTTCGTCAAATGACTTATTTGCGTGTAATGACACCCAAATATGAATTTGTACATAATTGAGCTGCGAAGTTGTTTTTAATTTAGATATGTTCGGTGTAGGTGCGAGTGTGTATGCATATGCATTTATTTAAAAGTACAGGTTGTCTATCTCGAAGCTATTATTTGTTAATTTTTAAGCGTCTTCTAGATGGTTGGAAACAACGCCTCCAACCAAGGTGACCTTGCTGGTTTCCAACAGTGTAGACGACTGTAGCAAACTAAATTATGGTTTGTCCTCCAACGCCCTTGGCGGGTGGGAGCGCTCTCCCACCACACCGTTTGCTGTTGGTTTGTCGCCGTGTAGTCAACGTTTCCAACCGAACAACAAACCAAACCACCACACAGGCACATATAAATTGCCGCAGAATTGATATGATGTACCTACTCTTCTTTTATAGTTTTGTTAAATTTATAAAAATGTATTAATTGCCTATTAAAAATTTCGCAAGTACAAGTACATACTGACGATATAATGTAATTGGTGTGGTTTGCAACCAACAATTGGTGGGCCCGCCAAGGTCGCGCGTGTTTGCGTTTGGTTTCCAACCGTTTGGACGAAAACGCAAACGGTGGGCCACACAAAGCTCCCGCCAAGGTCACCTTGGTTTGCCCGCTTGTTTCCAACCGTCTAGAAGACGTTTTAAACATAATACCTATGTCCGATTTTTTGGGCAATTCATATCATGAAACCTAATCCAAATCGGGCAGGTAAATGAGTTTGTGACTTATGTACTGTTTGTAAACAAATGCAACTTCATGAGAAGAGATGACATATAATTATTTCGAATCGATCTCGATTCTCGAGATGTCAATTTCTTGGTTTATACAATTCTACACTAAGTAAGATTGAATAAAATCTGCGGGGCCGAGATTCTGAACTCCAGTGGACAATCCTATTAGTTAATATTTGTCCGTTTCTACTCGCTCGGCTTCAATGGATAGGCAGCCTTAACGTCCATCTCTCCAAAATAGTTTAACATTGGTTTTGTTAGTAATCAATAAAACCAATGTTAAACTATCTACATTGACCTATTCACACCCGATATTCCTAGGTACCCCTAATATTAAATAACATACTTTTGGGGTTAAACCCCCTGAGCCCCTAAAAGTAAACATTAAATAACACATTTTTGGGGTTAAACCTCTGCAGTATAAAATGTACTGCCTGCTTGATTAGTGAAAATTTATTTATTACCAGATTTTGTTCAATAAGCTATCACAAATGTACATGTGTATGAATTTGAGTGTAAAAATGTCTTATTGGTCTACGTACCTATACTTACAGCTTCCAAAAGGTAGCTTTAAGTTGTCTAAACGCACGATAAGCGCCCTAGTTACCTACGGCACTGCAGATTCAGATGACAGAGTTCAAATGAACTACTCGGTTAATTGACCCTTCATATGTATAAGTACTATGCGTTTCAAATGAGAAGTTAATCGCGATCGCGACAACTTCACTCTGTACTTGTCAAAATTGTACCGCTAGCAACAAAAACTCCCAAGTCGGGTAAAGTACGTATGTGTATGGTAATGGAACGGACGTAATATTTGTTTACTTTGAACTATAATTTTTCTTTAATATAATATTATTAGTATTCTTTATTATTTTAAAAACACTAAACAGAAATAGGTAATGCAAAATATAAGAATGTTGTACACTTTTGTGGTCTTTCAGTCAGACGTGATATATTTTTTAACTAAAACTTTTCTATAATAATAAATACAAAAATACAGATAGTTCATTAGAGTAGATAAGATAGGTACTTCAGTGTAATCCTAATGACACCTTTTTACGAATCAGTTTTATTGCTGACCTTACGTCATACAATGAAGTTGCAGTCGTAATGCGAATCAAAATGTCATCATGACAGTTATCAACTCATTTGAAACGCATAGTACGATTTTAAGTATATGACCTTATTGTGTACGATTCACATCAAGCATCCACCGGAATATACATGCGATCGGCCACCGTTATTTATACCATTAGGAACTTTTACTTTACTATGAAATGAGCTGTAAATTATGTTCGGTGTGAATCGCGTTAGGGTTACTGGAGTTGACGAAGTATTAGAGTAAATGAAACATGCTGCTCTTGGAGGGCGCCTATAACTAGCCGAGGGCCGCCTAGGGAAATTAGGGCGCCTAATATTGATACTTATTCTGTAGAAATTCCATAATGATTTGTATAATTAGTTTTATTTGTTGAGCCGACTGTATGTTGTACGCGGGAGTAGTTCCAAATATAGTTGATTATTGTTATTTAGTTGTTTTATTTTTTATCCCTTTTGAAATTAAGAGCAGGCGAAGTCACACGGATTACAGCTATCGCTGTCTAAAAAAACATATTTATCTAAAACCTATACAAATTATCGCTAGGTAGGGTAGTTCCTATTTAGTCTATAAACATGACGTCATAGGACAAAACAACACAATGCTGTTTTGAAAACATCCAAAACACAGCATTTATTGAAGAAGCATTCAATATCTATAACCTTAAATCATGCAATACTATACCTTAACTGATATTTCCTGTTACCTGTCCTTACTAACTCTCCACCAGAGTCTGTCGCCATAGAACATATCATCCGTGGGGTCAGAGTGCTCGAGGAAACCAGTTCTCGCCAATCTGGTTTAAAATGGCGGTCACTGAGACATCCTGGCCCGAAGCAGACACCCGTCAACTGAACCTAAATCATATGTTCTCAATCATATGAACAGGAATCATATATTTTTCCAAAATATTCTATTACTATATGAAATCGGTCATGACAACTTGATAAAAGCATAGGTAAAAGAAATATTATTTTCCTTGTTGAAAAAAAGTATTACATGATCATCATAAAAAAAAAGTGATGTATACCTATACCATCCCTACCGTGATGTTCTCTTCCATAGGACATAATATGGGAACTACCGGCAAGGCAAGGTGATATAATCAAAAAACAATTTTAAAATGTTTGTTTTTTCGGGATATCTCGTGAACAGCTGGACCGGTTTTCATGGAACTTTTACGAGCAGACTACTGACTTTATAAGAGGCAACTTACTAAACTAAACTTTTGCTTCACAGTGAATCAATTTCCGTTTTTTTTTTCTTTTTTTTTCCTATTATGGGAATATCAATTTTCGTTTCAGGATGCGTGACCCACACCACTGCCAACTAGTGATGTGTATGTCATGTTGTAATCTTACGAATGATAAATACTATCGATAAATGCAACTTTTATATTAGTGTGTACTTCATTGCGGAGGTGTGGTTACCAAAAAATTATTGTACACGACAGTATGGACAGTAACGGTGTCGTTTACAATGACACGCCTGACGCCAGGTTGAACTAGTCAAACATATTTTTCAACAGACTTAAAAAAGGGAATTTGGAATCAACTCGTCACACTGATAAAGTTTTCTAACTGGTCATAACACAAAAAGCCTTAATTTTTGTTTGTATTGGTCATATTTAGACTTAGTTCTAATTAGTCACGTTGGAGTTTTGTAGCTATTGGTCACAGTGTAAATCTGTTTCAATTCGTCATCCCGTCAAATAGTTCTAATTGGTCACAGGCTCGCAGGGGCCCTATATTTGTCTTTTTTAATAATAAAATGTTACCAGGGGATATAAACTTAAGTTTCACAATAAAAAGCAGGTGATTCCCAAGATAAGTATTTGTTTATTTAAATCTTTAATCAATAACATTAATAACTTAAAAGATATTCTTATAATTAAATCGTAAACAGTTATGTCATCATTGAAACATAATTTTACTGTTTTTTTAATTTTATATTGCCTAAAGAGATAACTTTTATTTCTGTTCTTTACTAATTGATGCAGTTTCAGTTTATTTAATTTAAATTCTTGTACAGCTATTTCCGAATTTATTTTTTCAATGAAGTGCATAATATTCGGTTTCTTGGACACTTTTTTATTGAAGCGATGGTGCCAGCCCTCTACTGGGTTATTTGTCAGGTGTTTCTCACCATAAACGGAAATAGTTGTAATGATTTTGTTAGACATCCACCATTTTGTAAAATAATCTTTGAATTTGTTGAGATTTATACCTTCTGTAAGATTTTCAGTTATTGATAACCATCCCTCTGGTATTAACACTGACGGTAGGTAAGGTAACTGTAGACATAAATACCTATATAAACCTTTTGTATTCCAAGTTGTCAAGCAACTTATATTTTTTCGCAGTTTTCATTAATGCTTGTGTGTAATGAAAATAACATCCACTCACTGTAGCAGAGGGAAAAACAATTTGAATTGCTTTAAACATTGCTAACTCGAAATCAATTTTGAAATGACTTGGTTTCCAGGATGGGAGCTTTTTCTTAAGGATAGACAAAAAACGAATATATGTTTCGGTTTCCTTGTTTGGGAGTAAAGCAAAAATTATTGGTATTATATTAGTACTAGTTTCAGCACCACTAACATCACAATGTAAAGTATACAGCTGGAGGAAGGGAACAGGAGCCCTCGAGAATGTACCATCGCCAAAAAATGAATGATATTTACTTATAGCCACTTTACATTCACGAGACATGAATATAATAATTTTGTTGTCTTCTAGTATATCTTCATGTAATAAATTGCTTCTTAATTTTTCGGGAACTATTACGTCAGCGGTTTGATGAAATTTCGTAGGTAGTAGATAAATTAAGTCTCCATCTGTATAGTGTTGGTTTTATCTGTGAGAAATCTGGAATTTCTTCTAAGAGATTAATTCCTCTTTGTATCAATGGCACTATACCATCCTCGTATATTTGTTGTATAGGTCCAAAATTCTGTTTTACACTGTCTTTAACTTTTTGTAAAGTACACAAAATATCATTTTTTGCAGTATTAGCGGCACATCTATGATTAGTTTTGGAAACTAATATATTTGAATCACTTAATTTTATTGCTGCACTACATATTTTACGTTTCGAACATCTCCAACTAGATGTTCCATCACCATTTTTCCGATGCAGTGTGAATTTATAGCCTTCGAATAGCAAAAGTTTACCATTTCTTTCACTATCTATAAATGTGAAATCAGACATTATTATAAAAGTAGTCGGGTAATAATGATGCGCTTTGTGAGGAAAAATGCTATTAGAAAATAAATCATGATCATGACAGGTCAATGTCAAATAGATTATATTAATTATGGCCAGTAATGCAATACTCAGTAATAAATAGGTTGCATATCTCATGTGAATCGCTGACATGTGATCTTGCGGCAAACTACGACGAATCGCTGAAAGTATGATTTATTCTTTATGCTTTGTGACCAATTAGAACTATTTGACGGGATGACGAATTGAAACAGATTTACACTGTGACCAATAGCTACAAAACTCCAACGTGACTAATTAGAACTAAGTCTAAATATGACCAATACAAACAAAAATTAAGGCTTTTTGTGTTATGACCAGTTAGAAAACTTTATCAGTGTGACGAGTTGATTCCAAATTCAAAAAAGGAGGTTCTCAATTCGACTGTATTTTTTTTTTCTTTTTGATGTTCGTTACCTGATTACGCAGACGGCTGGACCGATTTAAAAAAATCTTGTTTTTGAAAGGGTATACTTCCAAAATGGTCCCATTGTCATCAAAGTTCGCTCTTTAAGAAATCGAGGAATTCTTCAAATATTAAAGGCAGACCTATAGTAATTTGGGTACCTATATTTTGTTGTAATTCGTACATTTACTCTTAAAAAGCATTTGAGCTGCAGCAGCTTGAAATGGAACTGATGATGAAGACCACAGATGACCATCGGAACTATTCAATAAAAAAAAAAAAAAACAATATTGCAAGTTTCGATCTGAGTACCGTGTTAGATACCTGATACTTCGCCTCTATTAAATAAAGAACCTAATGGAACTGATAGTCTAATATCAGGTGAGCTCAAAAATCAATCTAGCCTTGTATCCCAAAACTAGCAATTTTGTAAAAAGAAATGAGCAGTTTGGATAACATACACTAAAAAAAGAGAAATGTAAACGTTTTTACTAAAAAAATAAAAACAGACCTCAAAAATAAATATAAGGTAACCCAAAAGCAAAAAATAATATATATAGGTACAACAACAAAAAATAATTAAACATTTTGAAGTTGGTGCCAGGAAATGTGGTTTTATGTTTTAGGCACCAACTTCAAAATGTTTTATTTTTATTTTTTCGTAAAAACTTTTTATTAATGAAAGCCATAGTACCTTACATTATATATTTATTTTGTAATTCACATACACTCCCATACATGTACGGCGACGATACGACTCGGTAACGACATTATTTAACAATACATTAACATATGGTTTACACCATAGTGTCAATTACCAAATATTGTAATATAAAAAACGTATAATAATATCAAATATCCAAAATCAAGTGTTACAGGTATTTAGTGCTTGCGTGAGTTTTACGTTATTATTACATGTTAGTGTAGATAGATAGGTTACTTAAACAACATTCGATATTTAAAAACGGAAAACTGATGCACACATAGATAACCTATATATTGCAATGTCACACTATTATAAAAAAGTCGTAAAAGTTGAAAAGCATGATTTAATTTTCACGAGAAAAAAAGAGAAAAATGTAATCCGATGCTTTCATCTGTTGACGCCGGGCGATGCGACACTGACATATAAAAACTTGGTCAATTGTCTAGATTTTTGAAGCAATTTTTACTTGTAAACCATGCACAAGTAAAATGTATCGATGTTTTATCGATATATACTTTTTCCTTGCCTATTATTCCTCACGCCAAGAGTCAAATTGAGGGGTCTAAAAGCAAATCCGCCACTGTCCATTTTGAACGAAAACTTAAGTATAAATGCCATCTAGTAGAGCTCGTTAAAACCAATTTTTAAGTTAAAACACTTTAGACACAATGTTCCCACTCCACACACACACATTTCAGCCAATGACAGATCGCTAAATTCTACAAGTTCAAGATGGCCGCAGATGGCTGTGGCGTGGGTTTTTGTGTGATACTTCTTTGCGTTTTAAAATAGATTTTCGCTATAAAAGAAGTGAAAATGGAAGAAAATGTAGTGGAAGTGACTTCAGAACGCACGCGCAAAAGGAAAAGAGCACCAGAGACATGGAAACGGGCTAAAGCAAAGGTTGAAAGGTAAGCTTTTTTTTCTTACAATGATGCATGCTTGTACAATCAGCAAGTCAAGTTAATCTTTAACATAATGTGAACAAAAACTATACCTACGGTGAATTTTTGGCGCCATTTGTTGTTGATTCTTTAGCTGGAACTTATCGAGTAGGACTTAAATAGTAAGTAGCTCCTGTAGGGCAAACATTGCGGGTTTAAACCTTGCCTAGACCGATTCAATTTTTTCTATTAGATCGATTTGAATGTTTGGCATGAAAAACGCAGAATTTTTTTATTTAAAATGATCGAATAGATTCTCAAAATAAAGGAAATTAGAACGAGATTACAAAAATGTATATTTTTACTATGTAATTTCATTATTCGTTACTAATACTAGAGCTTAGCCCACGGCTTTGTTAGAGTGTAAATCGGAAAAAATAATATTAGTTTCTGTACTCAACTACTATTGTTTCTAGGAACATCTGGCCTTATACAACGAATTCAGAGACTTGTTATTTTTACCGTCTATCTGTCTGTAGATCTGTTGCCACATTGTGTGGGTATTTATTGAATAGACGAAATAAAGAAAAAAGTTTATTTTGCAAATAGATTTAAGGTATATGAAATAGGTACGTCAATATTAAATGCTGGTAATATCTATTTATTTATAGTTTAACATAGATCATTTAAAGGTCAACATTGACGAAATCGTGCTGGCTCTTAGACAGCTAAAAAATGGAAAAGCCCCTGGAGAGGATGGCGTTACAACAGAGCTGTTAAAGGCTGGAGGTAAACCCGTACTGAGGGAGCTCCAAAAGCTCTTTAATGCTGTCCTGTTCGAAGGGAGAACTCCGGAGGCGTGGAGTAGAAGCGTAGTCGTCTTGTTCTTCAAAAAAGGAGATAAGACCCGGCTGAAGAACTACCGACCTATTTCTCTTCTGAGCCACGTCTATAAGCTGTTCTCAAGAGTCATCACGAACCGCCTTGCGCGAAGACTTGACGAATTCCAACCACCGGAACAGGCTGGATTTCGGAGCGGATATGGCACCATAGACCACATCCACACAGTGCGGCAGATTATACAAAAGACCCAAGAGTATAATCAGCCCCTGTGTCTAGCATTCGTGGACTATGAGAAGGCCTTTGACTCGATTGAAATCTGGTCCGTTCTGGAGTCTCTGCAGCGATGCCAAGTAGATTGGCGATATATCCAAGTGATGAGATGTCTCTACGAAGCCGCAACAATGTCCGTCCAAGTACAGAATCAGGAAACAAAACCTATACCATTGCATCGAGGAGTGAGGCAAGGGGACGTTATCTCCCCGAAACTGTTCACAAATGCAATGGAGGATATGTTCAAGACGCTGCACTGGAAAGGGCGAGGCATCAACATCAATGGTGAATACATCTCTCACTTGCGATTTGCAGATGACATTGTCATTATGGCGGAAACGCTGCAGGACCTGCAACTGATGCTGAATGACCTGGCTGACTCCTCTGTACGCATCGGCCTACGGATGAACTTGGATAAAACCAAGGTCATGTTCAATGAACATGTACTACCGGAACCGATAGCGGTGCACGGCGCCGTTCTCGAAGTTGTTCAAAAATATGTGTACCTCGGGCAGTCATTGCAGTTAGGTAGAAACAACTTCGCCGACTTTTGTAGTGAACAGACGTGCGTTTTAATATTAGCATTATTTATACATGTTTATTAAAATCAGTGACCTAGATTACTACACACTTGCAATTTATAGCGAATAAGTAAATTTTAGTATGACAATCGAGTAAATCAAACTATGGCTACTATGGAAAGTAGCCCTCGCAGCCCTCCCAGCACACCTCAGTCTCAACAGACAAAAAACCTCACCGTTGAAGCCTTGAGGACCAGCGATATCAAGCACTGGATGACATCAATTGAACAATGTCTGAATGAGGTATGTCAGATTGCTGCAGACGGGAAACTGAACTCAGAGCAAAAGCTAAGGATAAATACTATTGCGCGAAAGGTGGGAAATGGAGTCTCTCAAATGGCTGTGCACTATCAATCATTAAAGGAAAAAGCTATTTTAATTCATACTTCACTAGAAGCCTTGAAGGAAAACCAGGACCTAGCTGAATGCCTTAATGATTTCAAAAAATCTATCAAGCAGACCATGGAAGAAACCTGCAATAAACCAGTAAGTCAAGACAAGCTCTCCTTTGCCGAAATGGTCAAGACCCGTAATAATAATATTCTGCGGCCTAAAAGTTTCAGCTCAATAGCAATATACCCAAAAGATGGACAAAAATCCAGTGACGACACTAAATGTCTAGTCCAAAAAATTATCTGCCCAGAGCAACTAAAATTGCATGTAAGAGGACTACGTAGGACCAAGAACGGCGGTGTAATTATCAGCACTGAAACAAAGGACGATATAGAGAAACTTCGTAAGTCGACCCAACTAACCAGTTCCGGGCTGAAGGTGGAAGAGCCGCATAAAAGAAGACCTAGAATCACAATCATCGGAGTTCCAGCTACTCTACGTGACCAGGAAGTGTTTGACTGCATATTTGAGCAAAACCTAACTGACAAGATACCAAACCTTACGCGTGAATCGTACATGTCCTCTATGAAGTTAAGTCACAAATCGGGAAGAAAAGACGCACCAACATGCAATTTTGTACTGGAAGTGTCGGCTAGCATAAGAAAGGCCCTTATAAACCAAGATCGTGTATTTATCAATTGGACGTCCTGTCCAGTTCGGGACTTCACGTTAGTGACCAGATGCTTCAAATGCCAACAATATGGACACGCAGCTCGAACTTGTCGCGAAGCAACATACGTGCGGACAGTGCGGTGAACTAGGTCACCAGGTAAATGAGTGCCCTAAGAAAACTGACTCGCCAAAATGTGCAACTTGCGTACGTTTTAAAAAACCAAGCGATCACAAAACAGGTGACTCAGAATGTCCGGCGAAAAAGATTGCTGAATCTAATTATATAAATAGCATAGACTATAATGAGGACACCTAAACGCGTCATAATATGATATAAACATTGCTAATTATTTATATTTTATTTGTTACCTATAAGTATGTACCTACATGTTTTATTTATAGATATATATATTTAAATAGGTTCTAATAGTTTACTACAAGTGCCCTTAACGCCTGTGGAACAGGTTTACCCTAGTACAGGCACCCTGTTGTTATCCCTATATTAGTTATTTTTTATGAACTATATACATTTTTAGTTATTAAAATGGTATGTTTATCAGTTGTCTGGTTGCCATAGTACAGGCTCTGCCTAGTTTGGGATCAGATGACCGTGTGTGTCGTTCTAAGATATTATTAATAGACGTTATTATGTATCTGCTACCTAATTTTATGTATATGTTTTTGTAAAAAATATTTTCGTAATAATAAATTTATCTTATCTTATCTTATCTTATCTAACTTCGAGGACGAGGTGAACAGGAGAATTCGGCTGGGTTGGGCAGCGTTTGGTAAGCTACGTCAAGTCTTCTCATCGTCGATCCCACAATGTCTAAAGACTAAAGTCTTTAATCAGTGCGTCCTACCCGTCATGACATACGGAGCCGAAACGTGGACACTGACGGTACGGCTGGTCCACAAGTTCAAAGTCGCTCAGCGGGCTATGGAAAGGGCTATGCTCGGAGTTTCTCTTAGGGACAAAATCAAAAATGAGGTGATCCGGCAGAGAACCAAAGTTATCGACATAGCCCACCGGATTAGCAAGCTGAAGTGGCAGTGGGCTGGCCATATTTGCCGAAGAACCGACAACCGTTGGGGTAAACGAGTTCTTGAGTGGAGACCGCGGCTTGGCAAACGTAGTGTAGGACGCCCTCAGGCCAGGTGGAGTGAAGATTTACGCAAAACGGCTGGCAGGAGCTGGATGCGAGAAGCCGAAGATAGAACAAAGTGGCGTGCAATTGGAGAGGCCTATGTCCAGCAGTGGACTGCGATAGGCTGATGATGATGATGATGATTTAAAGGTAGGTTCATATTATGGTGGTCTTAATTCCAAGAGGGATTCTCCACCAGTGGAACCACAAGACAAAGAAAAGCTAATAAACGGTTAATAACGACTTTTTTTTAATTTTACAGGTACTCTGCAAAAATGCCACCAGGCTTGCCACGGTGTAATCACGATGCTGAAAACAAACAGTTTAAATGTTGCAAGTTAACGATGGTCGATATACAAAATTTCCATAAAGAATTTTATAGTACAAGAAATAAGAAAGATCAAGATGCATTTTTATTGAAACACTGCAGTGTGTCTAGGGTGAAAAGACGCCGGCCGCGAGTTGGTCAGCGCCAACCAACACAGAATATAACAAAATTGTTTGTGCGAAAGAGAAATTCTGTCAAGTTAGTACGAGTTTGCCAAAAAACATTCATATCTATTTTGGGGATTACTGAGCACAGGATAAGGAAAGTGTCTCGAACATTTGCCAGTACAGGATCCATAGTCCAAGAAAAAAGGGGTGGCGATCATACATCGGCCAAAAATGTGCAGAAAATGAGAGAAGTGAAGAGATTTATAGAATCGTTTAAATGTTTAGAGTCACATTACTGCAGATCCACAGTTCTTAGAAAATATTTGCCATCTACTTTGAATATACGAAAAATGTGGAAAATGTATAATCAGACCAATGAAGTCCAAGTACGCGAATGTTACTTTAGACATATTTTCAACACGTGCTACAATCTAGGGTTTGGAAGTCCTCGTACTGACACTTGTTCCAAATGCAATGAGCTACTTGAGCGCATTAAAAAATCTACAGATCCATCTGAAAAAGTACGTTTAATGACAGAAAAAAGAGTACACATGCTGAAGGCCAGAGCGTTTTATCGCCTGCTAAAGGAAAAAAGGGACGATTTGGTTGTATTTTCTTTTGATTGTCAAAAGAATCAGGTATTGCCTAAAATATCTGATCAAGCGGCATATTACAGTCGCCAATTATATATATATAATTTTGGAGTCGTAAAGTCTGTACCCGAAAATACATTGAACATGAACAACGTCACTCTATATAGCTGGACCGAAGATGAATATTACCGTAAAGGAGCTAATGAAATAGCGTCAGCCGTATATAACACACTAATAAACACAGTGCAAAATGAAAATGTCAAAACTGTTCGACTGGTGGCGGATGGATGCGGCGCCCAGAACAAAAACAGTATTATGATCGGTATGTGCGCTAAATGGTTGACTCAGGCACCGAGTCATATTAAAACAGTCGAGCTACTTTTTCCCATTCCTGGGCACTCGTTTATTCCACCTGATCGGGTTTTCGGTCTTGTTGAGAAAGAGATAAAACGTATGGAGACCATTGTAAAACCTGTAGAATACATAGAAGTCTTTAAAAAATATGAAACTGTTGAGTTATTAAACAATGTAAAAGATTGGAAAACTGCTCTTGGCAATACAATTCGTCCACCTGGAAACTGGCCTTTTCAATTTAATCAATGCAAAAGATTTTTCTTGAAACGAAACAGAAGTAATGATGTTTATGTACGAGGGGAGCCTAACTACTGCACTGATGTAGGAACTTACAAATCAGTATTAAAAAGAGGAAAAAGTTTTCTTGACTTAAACCCGGATGTCATAGAAAAATATAAATTTGTGGTAAAAAAAGATAAAATAAAGGATGTCGATGCTCTGTTAAGAAAACATTTTGGCGAGAATTGGATGTCTAGGGATGATTTAGAATACTATAAACAGGTAATGCTACGAGTAGAAAACGAAACAGATGAAACTGATGAGTGTGAAGATGAAGAAGCCTGTGAAGTTGCAATGCCTGATTCGGACTTGAGAATTTAAATTACAAATATTTTTTTACTGAAGATATAGCAGTTTGTTTTTAAATAAAGTGATTGATTAAAAAAAAATACCACTTGTTTTGTTGACTGTACTTTATCTTTTTATAATATGCTTAGAAGCAAATACGCTACTGTCCCTTCCCTTAGACGCAAATTCACCACTGTCGTATGTTACTCAGAAGCAGATTCACCACTTTCCAATGTGAGATGCAAAGTCGCCACTGTCATGTATGTTTTATTGAGTTTTTATGGTATGTATTAAAGTTTAAAATATAATTAATTTAGATTTCAGTTTAAAATATCTTACCAAACATTAAAAACAAGTATTTCTATAGACAATCGAATATAACTTATACTTTGCTAAAATTTATTTAAATGACCTAGATACAATTAGTGGACAGTGGCGGATTTGCTTTTAGACCCCTCATATATTGTACGTTTCTTTATAGATAAAATAGTTGATAGCTGGTCGCTACTCGCCAGCAGTAGAACAAGTGCTTAATTCACAGAAAAACCTAATCACAGATAATCATAATTATTTATTATAAACAAATCATACAAGTCGTATCGTTCCCAACATCATTTTATTCAGAATCCTTCCTGATACGCTTTAGAGTCCAGACGAGCTTGTAACAGTTCCAGTTGACGTCGCGCCTCGCATTGTGGGAAGTTGTTCAATTCGTAGTACTGTGGTGCTATCTTTAGTAGCCATTCAGCTGTGGACAGAAAAGTATATAGGTTAAAAGAGCTGTATAATATCTTGGGACAATAGTCTTGTTTCTGTGATGTAGGTAGTTGCTTATAACTGTGACATGTAGTCATCAGCTGTTGATCTGTGATTGGTAGACATATCCATATAATGTGGGTAGGTTTATAATGTATCGAGGCTCTCTTTCTGATGTATCGTATGTGTACTTAACCAGTGCGGAATAAATGCATGAACTTGACGGACGTCGTTTCTCTCAGCTCCTAACGAACATTCGAGAACATTACAGTTTCCTAACCGGGTGTCAATTTACATATTTAAAGCAGTGCAGTTACAGTTAAGTTTCGATTAAAACGGCCATTTTTGTATTATTGTAACTTTGGGATCGATCTTAAATATGCTTGCGTCAAGTATGCGTCTCGAGAGCGTAATAACGACGTTCTAGTTCGGTGCGCAAGCGTTTTTAAGATTGATCACAAAATTACAAGAATACAAAAATGGCCGTTTTAATCAAAACTTAACTGCAACTGTATTGCTTTAAATACGTGAATTGACCCGCAGGCCTGTCTAAAGTACTTTATAATTTAAAAGTAAACTTTACAATATTATTATTATAGCTTTATTTATCCATACAATTATTGATAGTTACATTCTGAATTATTTATATGTATAGTAACAATTATAGAGAGCTGTGAGCGTTTGTTGTGTTTTATGAAAATATGTATGCATGAAAGAATATAGTATGAATGTAGAATGAATGTCAGGTTAACTTGAGGGCTCCTATGGGCTGGCATAGTCACCTAGAGTGACTGAAGCCCCGTTAAAACAAAAAGATAAAAAAAAAAACATATATATTACATGGCCCCTATAGGATAAAACGCCTCCTTTATCTTTTTCCATCTTTGCCTGTTTTGGGCAGTGTTTATCCAGTTTTTCCCAGGTGTTTCTACAATATCATCGACCCATCTTTTCTTTTGTCTTCCTATTCGTCTTTTCGCAGTGGGACCGAAACTTGACATTACCAGCTCAAATTATAACTTCCTTATTTGCCATTAGATGCTAGTCCCATGTTTTAGTGTATATAGCCAAAACGTTAGCAAATGTACTTACGTTTGATATCAGTGACTGTCCGTATATAATTCTTGGTGGTGAGCACAAACTCGTTGTATATCACCCAGTCAGGTTTGTGGTCGAGGCAAGTGCTCGGATGCAACTGTACTGGTTGGTTGTCTTTCACTGTCAGGTATTGACCGGTACGTTCTAAGTGGGCTACCTGGAATTTATAAACAAATAATGACTTAGTACAACTTACGCATACCTATTAGATCCATATGGCACCTCTAGGGTTGCCGGGTCGGCATGCCTAATAGCCGGACAGGCCAGCCAGTTTGGCCGGATATTAGGGTAAAAAATATAAATTATAAAAAAACCCGCCTGTACAAAAAAGATGTGAACAAGATCCCCTACATTCCTACTAATATATAAATGTGAATGTAAGTTTGTTTGTTACGCTTTCACGCGAAAACTACTCAACCGATCATCATAAAACTTTGTACACATATTCTTGGAGGTATCAGAAGTAACATAGGATATTTTTTATTAAGAAAAAAAAAACATATTTTTTACGAAAGCCACGCGGGCGAAAGCTAGTAATTATATAATTTCATGCAGTTGGAGGCTTTAATGAATCTCGATGAACTTAGTAAAGTGCCTCCGACTGCATGAAATATAATTATGTAGGGGATCTTGTTTCCATATATTTTGTGCAGGCGGATTTTTTTATTTTTTTTTATTTTAATTTAGTACTTTTTAATGGTTGTAGGACGCAACCAATGTAACAACTAACTTTTATCACAGCTATTGCCAAGTATTGAAAATTAAAAAAAAAAATGTGTGGCACTCGGGGACTGCCGCGGTAAAGCTATTGCATAGTATTTTTATCAACTTAAGCAATTAAAAATATATATATATATATATATATATATATATATATTTTTAGTGTTTTTTTTAATTATAAAAAAACAATGTTTGAATTTTTTTTTTTCTTTAAAAGAAAATTGTTTTTTTTTTAAATTTAACAAAAGCAATCAAAAAAATGTTTTTTTTTTAATTAAAAAAAAAAATCATTAAAAGTTCTGCTATTCATTGATAGATGGCAAAAGTAAAAAGTATCACCGCTGTGCCCGTCGGAGTGGGGAGCGTGAGGTTTTTTCGTTACGGAATTTCTGGATTCGGTTTCCCCGCGCAAGGCCCGCGATAGAAGCTATGCAATAGCTTAAAAAGAATGGTTGCTAACTAACTTTTTTACTATTACAGTCATAATCATGTTATACCTTTTTGAAATGCTTAGGATGAGCCCTTTAATTTGGTACCCATAACTTTATCCGGCTTTATCCGGACGCCTAACAACGCTACACCTGTCCCACTAACGGCTAGAAAGCGAGAAACGTACATACTTATGTAGATCCCGTGTAAACAAAAGAGATGCAGATATTAATAATTATCGCTGACCATTCATAGTCACACGGGCAGCGAGTACTCTCTCTATACTGCATCTCTTTTGTTTACACGGACGGGATCTACAAAATACATCTATTATACGTTTCGTGAGCGTTAAAATCGATAGCTCGCTACTCGCTTATCGTAGGCGGTAGGACAGGTGCCTAAGACCCGATTTGGTTCACAGAGAGCTTGTTTATGAAGTAATAATTGACGCAGATATAGTTGCATGGGTCAGTTAGTGAAAGCTAACAAACAATCAAACCAACATACCTGCATGAAAAATCCATTAACTAAAGCTTTCCTTATATTTATATAATAGTCCTTGCTTGTGAACTCCGTACTTGTACGTTTTAAATTAAACCTGAAACACATAAACATTGGTTTTTACTTTTTAGTTACAAAACCTTTATACAAAAAAAAAATGTGTGTTTTTATACTGTTATGAACGTGAACGCCTTGTTTTAACTACTACTACTAGTATAATATGTAGTAAAAACAATAGGTTAACATGACCTAATGGCAAAGAAATTTAAATACAATATAAGAAATTCACTACACAAAATAACCGTCTGGGGGGGGGGGGGGCGGGGGGTAGCGCGTGGCCACGTGCCTCCCCCTCTCCCTGTATACGCCTGTATCTCCTTTTGATGAGTTTAAGTATGGGAACATCTTAAACCTTAGAGCCAGAAGAGATTATATGACTTTTTATCATAAAAAAACGGACCAAAGTTAACGGACAGTTAACACCAACCCGTGTGTGTGTGTCCACCACTGACACACACACACACACACACACACACACACACACACGTGCGCGCGCGCGCACACTTGGATACAGACGCTGGAGACAGAGGAGGTTTTTTAGTCGGTATTGAACATCTACATTATAGAGCCCGACATACCAGGCTAGTCCTGACGATAAGTAAAAGTATTTTTCTACCTCTATAAAAAAAAAACACACACAAACACGCGCGCGCGCAGACACACACACGCGCGCGCGTCGAGTGCGTGTCAGTGGCGGAGTACCCGGAGGCCCTTAAAACACCATTACTTTCGGCTTCCCTTCGGATTGTAGTTACTTAATATTATAGGTACAGAGAACCATATCCAGCAAGATATATTTTTTTATCGGGTTACCTCAGAAAAAAAAAAACAACCTTTCGCTTCTGGTGTGTGTGTGTGTGTGTGTGTTTGCATGTGTGTGACTTTTGTCTTTCAACAATTCGAAGACAGTTACAGAAAAGATTCCTGCAATAGCAATGTAATAAGGCTGATCATAATGAATGTAGTAGATGTTATATAAAGCAGTTACCTATCCATTATTCTGCTGAGCTGCTGGCGCACGTTGTCCCCGGACTTGAGAGATCTGTAGTTGATGAAATTGTCATAGCACCAGTGTGGGTCCTCCATGTCTGCAATTATTATATACCAGTGTTTATACAAGATATAACCATTAAGTCACAGGCGATTAATTCCTAAATATATATATATAACCTCAACTAATAAACCATAATCAATATACCATAGTCAATGTAGAAACAAAAAAACTTTGGCTCAGAATGTCCAGCGGTCGCAAATGTTTAGTTCGCGGAATGTCCAGTTTGCAGCATGTTCAATGTTCTTCATAACGTTAAAATGTCTAAAATTGCTTAAATATTTTTACGCATAAAATTAGGCATTATTTTAAAAAACCTACTTAAATAAAGCCCTGTTAATTTTTAACGTGATATAGAATATTAGACATTATTGCGATATGGACATTCTGCGCCTAAACGGTAAAGAAAAAGTGTTAATATTTTGTTAGACTGGTGTTTTTTTCATTGATTACTAGGTTTCGCCCGCGAAACTGCGCCCTTCGTCCGGGTGGGTGTCGGTTATCGCGATAACAACGTTCCTATGTCCTTTACCGGGAATCAACTATCTCCATACCAAATTTCATCCAAATCGGTTTAGCGGTTTAAGCGTGAAAAATAACAGACAAACAGAGTTACTTTCACATGGAGAGAAAGTTATTTTTTCGTATTATTTTAAAAAGTTATTAATTTCACAGTTAACAAAAGGCGTAAAAATGTTACTTTTTTTAATTGCCTAATTTTAGACATTTTAACATTATTAGGAATATTAGACATTGCGAATTATATAATAGTATAAAATATTAGTATAATATTAGTATAAAATATTTTGACGCCATTTCTTTTTTTCTAATTTTGATGTACCCAGAGTTACTCCCACAACTGAGATGAAATATAAAATGCAACTTACTCTGTTTAAAAGCATGGTAAACGTTGAGCAGCGTGAGGTGATCTCCGTCGATGTGCGCGAAACGCATCTTGGCTTCATCTGCCGCCTCTCTCGCTTCGTTGGGACGGACGAAGCATTGTGGCACTGGAATATATCAATATTGTATTTAGTTTTATTACAATATATTTGAAGTATTCATAAAAACCGGGCAAGAGCATGTCCCCGACATGCTTATTTTTTGGTTAATCGTGTTCTTTGGAAATTATATTTAGTTACAAATTATGTTCTGATGAAATTTGAATAATATTTTTCGATCTTACTGACATAATAATACAAAAAAATGAAATAATAAATCACAAATTCTGGTTTCTGGACCGCCCGATTTCCCACCTGAGCTAGTGGCGTTTGTAGATAGTGGCGAAATTTATCTTCGTAATCTAATGATATTGTAGCAGTTTTTTATTGCTCTCCCTCTGTCTTACGAATTTTCAATCAGGGTCACGTGATCCTGACGCGAGTTTAACATTTTTTACCCATCCTAAGAAAAGTGCACAACACCGCTAAGAAGTTTTCAATTCAAAAAATGATCTGATGTGAAACACAAGCAACTTTTAAAATATGATACAAAACTATGACCAATTGTAAATATATGTTACCTGAAAGCATAGCAGTGATGGAGAGTATCTCGTTGGAACAGTTGTGGTTGCAGCTGGCGATCAGCATCTTGGCGAGCTGAGGGTCGAGAGGGAACTCCGCCATCACAGCGCCCAGGTCCGTTAGGTTGCCGTCGTCGTCTGACAACAGGGAGGTTATGAGTTTAATAGTGTCGTGGTTCATTTGGAATTTGACTAAAATTTTAATAAACCTTTTACACTGACTCATATATCGAGCCACTCTACATTTTTGTATAGGATTTGTTGTTGATTGATAAATTTAAATGTGAAAACAACGAATCATAATGATGGCCAGACAGCTCACACTAAGCCATCTGATTCCAAATGGCAACTAGACAACTGAGAAACATACTTATTTCTAAATACATACATATTATAGACTAGCTGTCTGCGTCAATTTTCCCCGTTTTTGCAACATTTTTCTTTGCTGCTCCGCTCCTATTGGTCGTAGCGTGATGTAAAAACGGGGAAACTTTACGCAGACGAAGTTGCGCGGGTCAGCTAGTATTAGTATAGATACGCCTACGGCAGTAGCTCTGTCTATTTCCTTATAATGTGAATCTTAGGTAATCTTAAACACGATAATTTAATTTATTTACTTTGTCAAAGTCACGCTACGACCAATAAGAGCAGACTCTTATTAGCCGTAGCGTGACGTTATATAGCCAATAGCCTTCCTCGATAAATGGGCTTTCCAACAGTAAAATATTTTTACAATTTGGACCAGTAGTTCTGAGATTATCGCGTTCAAACAAACAAACTCTTCAGCTTTATAATAATAGCATAGAGTAATGACACCTAGACACAAAATAAACCATCATGATCATCACACAAAGTTTTACCCTGGGTGATGATCGAACCCACAACCTCTGGCTTAGCTGTCAGGGTCACTAACCACTAGCAGCGAGGACTGACAGACAAAGAAAAGGTAGCTGAACCATAGGCATACCCATGGTTGGTTGATTTGGGGTTCACAGGTAACTACAATTCAGAGGGAAGCCGAAAAGAATGGTGTACTAAAGACCCGACGCCACTGCTAACTACTAGTACTATTATAACTTGAATCTGTACTAATATTATAAAGCTGAAGAGTTTGTTTATTTGTTTAAACACGATAATAATAATATTTGTTTATTTTCTTCTCTCACACAGAAAATAGTTTACAGATGTTTCGAACAAGCTTCAATAGATTCAGATTCAATTGGAGTGTATCTGTGTGAGAGACTGGTATCTGTACTAGGTAGACCTGTATGACAGACTAGCTGTCCCGCGCAACTTCGCATGCGTAAATTTTCCCCGTTTTTGCAACACTTCTCGTCGCTGCTCCGCTCCTATTAGTCGTAGCGCGATGTTATATAGCCTATAAGCCTTCCTCGATAAATGGGCTATCCAACAAAAAAATATTTTTTCAAATCGGACCAATAGTTCCTGCGATTAGCGCGTTTAAACAAATAAACAAACAAACTCTTCCGCTTTATAATATTAGTATAGATTATCAGCCTCTCCTGACTCTAGATATGAAGGTGTTTGGTGTCATCTGTTTGATAGGTGTCAATAATATGGTGTGAGTGTATGTAATACTTTATTTTATTTGTGTGTGTGTGTGTCCCAATTTTTATAATGGTCCGAATTGAAAAAATCTTTTACTGTTGGATAACCCGTTTATCGAGGAAGGCTATAGGGTATATAACATCAAGCTACGACCAATAGGAGCGGAGCAGCAATGAAATATGTTGCAAAAACGGGGAAAATTGCGCGGGTTATTAGTTAGTATTATGACTCACCAAGTGCAGCGAGGTAATTGAGCAACTCAAGCGCTCGCATCAGGGTCTCAGGAGCAGGCGGGTCCATGAAGTCGAAGTGTACCAAATCGTCGATACCCAGCTTTTTCAACTGCAAAACTACAGACCCTAAGTTTGATCTGCAATGCCAATTGGTATGCTGTTAGCGGTTGTATACCATGTAGGCAGGGAGGTTAAGAGAACCCTGGTATCTATAAGTCTTTGGATTACATAAGTAATCTTCTTCGGATGACTGATAGGCCATCTGATACCAAACTAGGAAGAGCCTGTCCAAGGCAATCAGATGACTAATAAACATACTTCTATATTTCTAAATATTTTTTTTAGGACAACTTACAGAGAGCCATCTGTTTGCAAACTAGGCAGATCCTGTACTATGGCAACTAGTTAACTGATAAATATACTTATATATTTCTAAATATGTATATACATTTTATAAATAAATTACAACCAGACACAGTATAAACAATCACGCTAATCACACAAAGATTTATCCTAAGTGGGAATCAAAGTCACAACATCTGATTTAGCAGTCAGTGTCTCTAACCACTAGACCAACAGGTGAAATATAACTAAATCACTAAAAATAGCATAGGTTGTAAAAATCAAACAAAAGGCAGACAAAGCTGCAGGTTTTTCTTATGTAATCCAGTGCAGGAATCGAACCTACTATAATACCAGGTTATGAAAAATATACTGAATAATTGTATAACATAGCTATAAGGGTTTGTGCAATTCACTAAAAAAAGCTAACATTTCTTTGAATTGTGTAAAGTAACTGAAATTGCTTATGGTTTATCAAAATCAAATCAATTTCTGGAATCTATAAACTATAAGCAACTGCCTAACCTTTTTAAAAACCAGCTTAGTAAGAAAATAAAGAAAAACCCAGTTGTACCACTACCAATCACCTTAAGATCTCCGGATAAGTGTTATCTTGCATCTCATGTTTGTACGCTTTCTCCGTATACAATCTAAAGCATTTGCCCGGCTTCGTTCTTCCAGCTCGTCCAGCTCTCTGTTGAGCAGATGCTTTACTAATTGGTGAAACTAACAAAGACTCTACACGAATCCTTGGGTTATACACCTTTTGCTTGGCAAACCCTGGATCTATCACGAAGACAACTCCATCTATAGTCAACGAGGTTTCCGCTATGTTGGTTGATACAACCACTTTTCGACCGATAGCCCCATTAGGTCTATTTGGAGGCGCTGGCTCAAAGATCCTCTGCTGCAAATTCGGCGGTAGAGTAGAATGCAGCGGTATACACTTTAATTCACCGGCATCGGGACCCAAATTGTCTATTTCTCGCTTGATTCTCTTACACGCATCTTCTATTTCTTCTTGCCCAGTCAAAAACAGTAATATATCTCCAGCAATTTCTTCACATATGTGAATTTGAACGACTGTACGTATAGCAGCTTCTAGATAATCCCGTTCCGGTTGAGGAGTGTAGAATATCTCAACAGGATGCGTTCTACCAGGGACATTCATCAACGGTGCATTGTCAAAATACTGTTGAAACTTCCCAGCGTCTAATGTAGCAGACATAATAACTAATTTCAAATCGGAACGCTGTTTAATCACTTCTTTTAAGACACCCATAAGTATATCAGTTGCTAACGTCCTTTCGTGAGCTTCATCAAGTAAAATCACTCTGTATTGTTCAAGCATTGGGTCTGACATAGCTTCACGAAGCAACATACCGTCTGTCATGTATTTTAGTATAGTCTGTGGTCCAGAACAGTCTTCAAAACGGATACTGTAACCGACTTGCTGGCCTAACGCTACATCCATTTCTTCAGCCACTCGTTGTGCAACAGACATGGCTGCTACTCTCCTAGGCTGTGTGCAGGCTACTCCTTTAGATTTCCCTGCTGTAACCGCTGCGAATTCAACAGACCATTGTGGTATCTGTGTGGTCTTGCCCGAGCCAGTTTCACCGACTAGCACAACGCACTGGTGTGTGTTTAGAAGTCTCATAAAGTCGTTTTTGTACTCCCATACTGGGAGGCCAAGGCGGCGTCTAAGGAGTTCGTGGTAGCGTTGAGAATGTGGGAGACCTGTGAACATAGCATTTAAAGATGTTTTACTAGATATTCTCAAAGGCTTCGTGAATGTATGATGGAATATACCTGATATACTCAATGATTCAGGGTAGTCTTATAAGAGGAAACATTTTAAAACTAATGGGTCGATTTTAATGAAATTCCGTATAGAGGTAGCTGAAAGATTGGGGATAGACGCGGAACTATATAGTGGTAAAATATATCCTAAGTGTTATTCTTATGTGTAAGCGGCGATAGCGTAATGGCTAAGGCATCGGTCTCGTAATCGTGAGGTCGCGGGTTCGAATACTACCCCGCGATCTCACTATTGCTAGACCGATGCCTTAGCCATTACGTCACTTTTTTTTTAATGTGTAAGCTATATTACAGTCAAATGTTGCCAAGCGCAAAATTCAAGAACGGCTGGACTAACTTTGCTGTAAGTCGAATAAGGTTCTTATGAAGAAAAAAATTAATAATTGCCCGGGAAGCATACAAACCCCCAAACAATTCAAACTGAAGCTTGATACGGGGTTCCAAATTCAATCAATATTAAACTACATAAATATAGTACTGGTCAGATTTAGATAAAATTTTGCATGTACATTTGAGTGGGTCCCGTTGAACATGATTCATAAAAAAAAAGCATACGAGGCGATATTCGCCGGGACAGCTAGTTTTGAAGTAATTACAAAGGCTACATTTAATCACGATAACATACAAAAGCTACTACTTAGTTAATAATCCACATACCAGTATGAGGGTTGACACCAGGCGTGCTGGTCGCTGTGGGGGGCATGCTGCTACCGAAGGTGGCCACTGCCGAATCTGAGGACTCCCCGCTATTGCCAGACCGCGCCGCAGCTGCTGCTTTCTCTTCCCTGCAACAAAAAACAAGGATCTTGTAGAATTGTTCATCTATACATACTTGATGCAAATTTAGTAGTACTCTACCGAAATCAAGAAAAGAAATAGTAGGTAACTTATATTTTTTTATAAACATATGTTAGGTACATTGACGATAAGTAATCATAATTTTTAAATATGTATGAATAAACCACGCAAAAGCATGTCGGAGTTTTTAAGTAACTAGACTAACGAAGTAGTAGACTGACGGAAGTTTTTGGCTTTGGCTACGGAACCCTAAAAATGTACTAATATTTTTATTGATTTCGGTGGAGTATCACGGTGTGATCCTGCGGGGATTAACTAAATCGGCACCCAGGGATTAACATAACGTTTATGGATTAACAATGCGGTAGCCTAATGGCTAAGGCATCGGTTGTGGGTTCGAATCCTACCCATTATACTACCAATGTGAACCCACTCCTAATACAAGGCTTAGCTGGAGGGGTTAACAAGATTGCTAGTAATGTGGGACTCAATGCCACATTGCTAGTTATCTGAATACTGAGACCCTGCTGCATGTATGTATGATAAGTCTGCTCTCCGTCTGCGTTGCGCCCCTTAACCTCCACACGATTACCTCGTCTAGATGGCTTCGTCAACGTTGTAAGAGTTTTTCGACTGTGGCCTAAGGGACAGTATCCCTATATATTTAATACTAGCTGTCCCGCGCCACTTCGTATGCGTAATTTTTCCCCGTTTTTGAAACATTTCTCGTCGCTTCTTCGCTCCTATTAGTCGTAGCGCGATGTTATATAGCCTATAGCCTTCCTCGATAAATGGGCTATCCAACAAAAAAAGTTTTCTTCAAATCGGACCAGTAGTTCCTGAGATTAGCGCGTTTAAACAAACAAACAAACTCTTCCGCTTTATAATATTAGTATAGATGTAAATTACAAAATGCTTAAATATCACAAATTGTAGTTAGATATTGTATTAAAAAATATATATATTTTTTTTTTTTTTTTTTTTTTTTTTTTTTTTTTTTTTTTTTAAAAAGATAACTAGCAATGTGGGATTGTGGTCACACATTACTAGCAATCCTGTTAACCCCTCCAGCTAAGCTCTATGGCTTGTGTTAGGAGTGGGTTCACGTCGGTAGTATAATGGTCAGGATTCGAACCCGCGACCTCACGATTGCGAGACCGATGCCTTAGCCATTAGGCTACCGCCGCTTCAATATAATATGTATCACTTACATTCCTACAGTTAATAAAATAATGTAGCACTTAAAATTGATGAAGAAAAATTAATGTATTTCTGCACAAATTACTTTATAATACTATTTTAACCAACTGTTATCACTGAATATGCAAAGAAACTGAACATGCCATAACTCAGATATCTAAAATGTTTTGATAATAAATTACACAAAACGAGAAATCATTGACGCAAGTTATACAGGTATATAAGTGGTCAATTAGTTAAGTTTACGTATTTCATAGTACAATTTCACAATATTATATAAACTTAATGCAATATTTAATGATTTTTTTATGTTTACAGTAAATATTGATATTAAACCACATAATATTTGAATTGTGAAAATAGTCATCTCCTAACCCTTGGGTTTCCAACCTGTGGGTACCCCCTAGGGGTTGGGTAAAAGAGCTATTCTTTTGGGGTAATGAATGTGGTATAAACTAGGGTTGTAACAGAACTCCGCTTGCTCCTCCACAAGTTTTTAATGGAGGCATGCCTATCTATAATTGTACACTTATTTTTAGAGCATTTTAAGATCTACTATTACCTGATTAGTATAAAATAATTTACTTTTATTGTAGTCAACTACCCAATTGTTGATTCTGTGTCTGGGTATAATTTATGGGCCTACCCAGTATCATTTTTCAAGAGAGATTTTAGTAATTTTGAGGATAAAAAAATTATGAAATGTTTAATAACAAAGTTGCTCAGCAATCATTAAAACTTTAATACTTTTGTTAATGGTTGCTAAGCAACTTTGTTAATAAACATTTCATATCTATTTTAGATTTAGTTCGTAAAATATAGCTTGATACCTGTGACTTTAGAGACTACGTTTAAAAGACTGCTACAATAAATTTGTTGTTGGAAAAGTTTTAATTTTTTAAATATTAATAAGACATTTGTATAGAAATCTAGAACACTTTTTTCAAATAGAACTTGTTATCAAGGAGATACTAGTATAAACAAAGGTAATTTAAAATATTTATTATATTTTATTATTTATATTTTTTTGTTAGCTTACTTCGTAAACTCTTTTCGCAGCCTGGTAGGGATGTGTAATCGACTGGCCAGCGAATATCGATAAAATAAATGTATGACAATTTCATTAATATAAATTGTATAAATGATTATATCTAATCGTTTTTTCACAACGAATTCGTATTTTTTTAGTCTTGCAATACCTACTGCTTTCGCATGCAGCGATCAAGCGGGCGCCATCTTTTTTGAGTCAGTACGAGTGCCCACGCCTTGTATACGCTACCGCTACGTGATTAATATTGTTTTGTCGTTATTACTGTTGCTTTGTTAAGTTTTGTTGTTATTTCTAGTTATTTGTTTTTTTTTGCACCACAATGCCTTTTAAATACCTTCAAATTTATCTTTCATTTCCTTTTTTCTTTCTTTCAATATCGTTAAAATGTATTTTTTTTAATAAACTCATTCCATATAAATATCGATAAAATACGAAAGACAAACGTCACAGGTATCAAGCTATATTTTACGAACTATAGTAAGGAATTAGATGGCTGTGTTGTACAAATATATGATATGATTCCAAAGTGCTTTTGGACTTATTCAAGGGGTAATGCTAATGCCGAATTGGGAACGCGCACACCCATCTAGGCCGCACCTTAACCCATTTCCTATCTCCAATAAGTTGAACTATGAAAGTTTTTATTCATATAAATTTCAAGAAAAAAATCATGATTTTCAACTTACTGTAATAATGATGTTATGCTAATAGGCATCTTATAATTCCTATGAGTGTCAAAATTGAAGTGCTTGGACGAAATATTCAAAATATTTTCTGTTTATTTATAAAGAAATTTAAATCTTATTTTTCTCAGATAAGTCATCATAATGATTGGAGAATGAGAAGTTTCGTAAAGCCTATATTGATACGATACAGTCGTGTGTAGTAAAATCCAAGAATCGATTCGTACGTTTTCGAAACATTGTTATTTTCTACTGTTAGTGGATTTTCTGATTTTACATGCAAATTTTTATCTAGATATAGTGCATTTACTTGAACTAAAGCCGCCTTTGTCTTCTTTGACATAAAATATCAAATTCATTTATAAAACCGGCGTAAACGGAGCAACGAAAATACATCTGTGCGACCCTACAGAAACCCAGTGATACCTAATGATATTATGTAGTTAACGAAAAGTTATTACCTAGAAACAAAAGGCTTTGCTACTGAGATGAATAATTAAATTATAATACAGCAAACAATGCATGTAAACTGAAAATTAAAGCATGGCACAACAAACAATATGAAACGTGCTTCTAACCTTTTCTTTTTAATAAAAGGATCCATTACTTCGATGCGGCGCTTGGACATTTTCGATTATCACACATAAAACACTAAAAACAAATTAAAATACGAGAAAATTCTATGAATTTTTCAATACAATTTTTAACATCCAACAAGATGGCGACGACACAGCTTTGAAAGAAAAAGTTTTACCTCGTTGTTTATGGTTTATAATTTACGAGCATGCTCTTTGGTTTTTACAGCCAGTGTTGCAGGAAGAAAAGAAGTAAAGAGAGGGTAGTTTATCTACGAAATAAAAAAACTGCTTCCACTTGGCTTTTACCCTTTTTTCTCCAGTGCATTATGTATGTACACAAAACCCAAAGATTAAACAAAATAGTAAAATCTACGGTGCTGTGCCCATGGGCAAGGTTAGTGAGGTAAGACCCCCTTACCTCTAGCAATCCAATAGTAGCGGTCGGAACGGAAGAATGTGTGCTTATGATGGACGATAAGCTGGATTTGTCTTTACTACATCCAATAACATATTTAATGATTCAAGTAATATTTGTTATTGATTCATTTATTTTATCGTTAATCTTACAAATAATTTTAGAAATAAGTGTTGGGAATTATGCTTCTTGCCTAGTGGGGAGTTGTGAGGAATATCAAGCTCAGCTCAGCTCATTGTTGCCAGATCTACTAATTTAGCAGTAGATCAACCTGATTTATGGAAATTGTACTAATCTACTGATTTGATTGGCAAAAATGGAAAAAATTTCTTGTTTTCAACCGACTTCAAAATAGACGAGGGTGCCGAATAAAACATAAAGACTACTATTTCATGGCACCAACTTCAAAATGCTTAATTTGTTTTTGTTATTCTAGGTATATTATTTTTTGCTTTTTAGTTGCCTTGTACACAGATAATATAATACTATACTAGTACAGATACCTCATCCCATACAAAGAAATGCGATCGTCCTAACTCGGGCTCGTTTTCGGGCTCGTTTACGGAGACGTTAGATGGCATTAGCAGTGGTGCATAGCAAGCGACATCTAGTGATTCAGGGTACAGCTGATTGATTTTAATGGCCCTCCTTACTAAAGTCGCCAAAAGATGGCGGTAAAAACAACGAGGGATGAAAATTGAGGCCTCCGCTTGGTTTGTATAAGCTATCAATACATGTTTATTAATTAGTGCCGTTTAGTAAGACGCTAACCGCACTTAGAAGGTAACTCAGATGATATCGTTCTTTAGAACGAATCTAAACTTCATCTATTAATACGGACCTAAGCACGGCCGATGACCGCGTAGTAGCAAATAACAACCAACTTTATTTCCAAGTAAACGCACGACCTAGAACAAACCAAGCGGAGGCCTCAATTTTCATCCCTCGTTGTTTTTACCGCCATCTTTTGGCGACTTTAGTAAGGAGGGCCATTAAAATCAATCAGCTGTACCCTGAATCACTAGATGTCGATGTCTAGGTCGTGCGTTTACTTGGAAATAAAGTTGGTTGTTATTTGCTACTACGCGGTCATCGGCCGTGCTTAGGTCCGTATTAATAGATGAAGTTTAGATTCGTTCTAAAGAACGATATCATCTGAGTTACCTTCTAAGTGCGGTTAGCGTCTTACTAAACGGCACTAATTAATAAACATGTATTGATAGCTTATATCGCGCCCGTACAAATAACGCAGAAAATCGCTTTAAATGACGTCATTCGAGTGCAGACCTCAAAAATATTGTAATTTGACCCTAATAGGCGACGACACTACATTATTACATTAAACGAATTTGTTATTGCTAAAGTAACTCGTCGGTGTACACCTCAAAGTTAAACCTATTTCTATTATGATAGAATGTTTGCGTAAGTTAAGTAACTTTACCACAGTCGGTGCATAGATGGGTGACCCTTGTCTAAAATGTTATACTTACATCAATCATCTTTTTGGTCTTGGTTTATTGTCAGAGAACATTTTTTTATACTTATTTAAATGTAATCGTGAAAAGATTATGCATAATTTCACAAAATCCACAATTTAGGATTAAAATTGACTTAATCAACGACGATTTTATAGTATTATATTATCTGTGACGATATCAATGGCAAAAATATAATTTTTTTGCCTTAATTTTTCTGTATTATGACTTATCTATTATATAGAACGGAGTCTCGAACTCGTGTTCAAGGTCGATCTTACGTTTGAGATCGTTTTAATAATACGGGCCTTGAGAGTGTAACTGTCAGAGTCCATAAATAATTTTATTGTAAATATTCATTATCGACTACATCGGGAGTAGGTATTTAACTCTTTTTTTAACCTTCGACAAAAATGACGAGTGTTATAAATTTAACGCGTATCTGCTTAATGTTGTATCTGTGTGCCTGTCTGTAGCAACGTAGCTTCCAAACGGATGAACCGATTTTGATTTAGTTTTTTTGATTGAAAGTTGACTTGGTCGAGTGTTCTTAGCTAAAATTTATGAAAATCGGGTATTTCTACTTCATTTCAATTACTTACTTACCTAAGGACGAGGAACGCCTATATTTCACGAACTATAGGTCGTAGACCCACCATGTTTGTACTCAAACTTGATGTTTTGATGAAATCTATGTGATCACGGGGTCAAAACTTTAAACGCTTATATCTTACGAACTATGGGGCGCAGACCCATCTTGTGTCTACTTAAACTTCTTGTTTTGACGAGATCTACGTGATCGCTGGGTCAAAACTTTGAACGCCTATACCTCATGAACTATAAGTCGTAGACCCACCATGTTTGTACTCAAACTTGATGTTTTGATGAGATCTATGTGATCACGGTGTCAAAACTTTAAACGCCTACATCTTATGAACTATGGGGCGTAGACCCACCTTGTTTGTATTCTAACTTCTTGTTTTGACGAGATCTACGTGATCGCGGGGTCAAAACTTGGAACGCCTATATCACACGAACTATAAGTCGTAATCCCATCTTGTTTGTACTCAAACTTCTTATTTTGATGAGATCTATGTGATCACGGTGTCAAAACTTTAAACGCCTACATCTTACTAACTATGGGGCGCAGACCCACCTTGTTTGTGTTTAAACTTCTTATTTTGACGAGATCTACGTGATCGCAGGGCCAAAACTTTGAACGCCTATTTCACACAAACTATAGGTTATTTGTGTTAACCAACCAAACCAACCTTATTTGTAATCAAACTCGTTTGAACGAGTAACAAAGTGTGAGAGAGAATCAAAGTAGATCTGCGCCCCATAGTTCGTGTGATATAGGCGTTTATAGTTTTAACCCCATAGTCACATAGATCTCATCAATCAAAACAAGAAGTTTGAGTACAAACATGGTGGGTCTATGCCCTATAGTTTGTGTGATATAGGAGTTCAAAGTTTTGACCCTGTGATCACATTGATCTTGTAGAAACCAGAAATTTGAGAACAAAAAGGTAGGTAGGTCTGCGCCCCATACTTCGTAAGATATACCTACACGTTTAATAAATAAAAAAATAAAGTCGGAGGCACTTTACTAAGTTTGTCGAGATTCATTAATGCCTCCGACTGCATGAAATTGTATAATTATGTAGGGGATCTTGTTTCCATCTTTTTTGTGCAGGCGGGTTTTTTTTATTTTTATAATTTATTTATTTATTTAATACTTTTTAGTTGTTGTAGGATGTAACTGATGTAGCAACTTACTTTTATCACAGCTATTGTCAAGTATTGAAAATTGAAAAGTTAATGGTTGCTAACTAACTTTTTTAGTATTACAGTCATAATCATGTTATACCTTTTTGAAATGCTTAAGATGAGCTCTTTAATTTGATACGCATATTACAGTATTCGAAACAATTTTTTTTTCACACCTCTTTATTTTGACATCTCATAGCCGCCATGTTTGTTTTTTAATAATAACCATTTATTTCAGGCTACTAAGGCCCATATCATACAAATACATACATAAAAAACTTAATAAACTAATACATAATTTAAACTACAATTACACAAATACGTAACATAATAACAATAAACTAATACATAATTAAAATTAAAATTATACACGACAGTGGGATTGAGACAGCGGCGTCGTGTTTCGCTGCGTGGTGTCACGTAACCTTCCACGAAAACGTCGGTACGCGACACCCTTCGGCCAGAAGTCCTCCTTCATAAAGATGGACAGATGTTCACTGGGAACTCGCACCATGAATGATTTGAAGTTGACGTCATGGCGCGACTCCAACTTCTCCACCCTCAAGGTCCACTTCGTCTTGATCCGGAGGTATTCCGCAAGTTCCTCTGCCTTTGTGGTGTGATGCAGACGAGACACATATAACTGCGTCGTTGCTATTGCCGGACGCAGCAGCATTTTAGGTCCCGTCACGCCGGTACCACATTGGTTTCGTCTGGAGGGCCTCTTCTGCTTCCTTTCAACCTTTATAAAGCCCTCTACATCCATTTGCCCTTTGGCAGGGGCTGTGGGTACGCTCTCGCTGGTCTTCGTCTTTATCCCCCGTTTCTGTTGTACAACGGGGCGACTGACCTTGGCAGCGCTGCAGGTAGCAACCGCAGGCACGGGCGCAGGCTTGCGGGGCGTGCGGGCGGGGTCACTATGCGCACTTGCAGCGCATTCCGCTCGGTCAGCATTCGACGCCGGCGGCGATGTCGTCACAGCTGACGCGTAACTTAAATCTAGGCATGCACCGCGGCGCGTGTTTACATGCGACGGTGACCCAGATCCCGTAATAACGTTGCGCAACTCGATGACTTGTTGGCGCAGATCTTCTACGTTGGCTTCGGAAGCATCGTACTTCCGCTGCACATCCGCGAGGCTCGCCTTCAGAAAGACTATGTCTTTCAGCAGGCTGGTGACGTCGACGTGATCGAAGGTGACGGGAGGGAGCTTGTTCAGGTCCTTCGCCACAAACGTAGGCACGTCGTCAGGATCGGTCTCCTTTAGCAGCGTGATGACTTCCGCTAAACTTTTCTTAGTCCCATCGCGACGATGAGACACCATCTGGGCGGTCTTATTCAGAACGCCGTACAGTAGCCGCTTGGCTGCAGCTATGTCGTCCTCACTGAAGTTCGTGACGCAGATCTGGACAGCGGACACCTCGTCCATCACGTCCAGTTTCTGCTGCAGAAACGCCAGCAGCTCGTTTACCACGAGCTCGTTGCTCATGGTTGCAAACTAGCGACGGCTCGCGTCGCACACTGCGTGTAATGGTTAGTCACACATAAAGGCACGTCCGCATTTGAACGCGGCTGACTGTAGACTGGATAAATTTGATTTTAAAAACGTCATCTATCTAAGAATACTTGGGCAATTATTACGAATCTAACGACGTGTGAATTGTATAAATCCGTTCAGTGGATTGTGAGATATCAGGTAATAAAGAATATTAAATACATATATACAAGATACGCACGAAAAACATAACCCTTCTTTACAGTCGGGTAAAAATGACACAACTCAACATTATTTTGTCCCCGTGATCCCGTGTCGAAGCACCGTACTGCACGTATCGCGGGGCCTCTTTGATGCATTGATTTGTAAATATCGAATATTATCTTGGCGCAAGACCGACTGGTCGATCGAGTTCTTTTCGGTCATTTCGATTTTGATGGATTTTAGTCCTGAGTTCTGCAGGACTGTGATTAGACGCAGGACCAATTGGGGCGATCCTGCGCCTATTCCCTCTTCGGTCATGTCGATTGTAATGCATTTTCGTAGGTACTGTAGGACTGTGATTAGGCGCAGGTCCGATTGGTCGATCATGCGCCTATTCCCTCTTCGCTCATGTCGATTGTAATGCATTTTCGTACTGCAGGACTGTGACTAGGCGCAGGACATGTCGATTGTAATGCATTTTCGTTTTGTAGGACTGTGACTAGGCGCAGGACCGATTCGTCGATCCTGCGCCTAGTCCCTCTTCGGTCATGTCGATTTTGATGGATTTTCGTCTCGAGCTGAGTAGGACTGTGGTACTAGGCGCAGTCTGTCTGCCAATTAGATGCACATACTTGCACTTGCACCAATACTACATAATGTATGGGACAAAGTATAAAATCGCTGTTTGAGCGAATTTATAAAAAAGGGACACTGTATTTTTATGAATTTGCTCATATCTCGAAAACAGTGCTTTCAATCAAAAAAATAATAAAAGTTAATACATTGTTTAGCTTTGATGCAAGTATTTTTCGATTTTTCGCATTATGTCCTTTTTTTATAAATTTGCGCATAACTCGGAAACGAACCACACTGTTGGACCGAAAATGGCATAAACTCGTAGGTTGGGTAGATTGCTATCAACTCAAATATAAAAAACAATATAGTCTAGTCCCATTTTATTTAGTATATTTACGTATTTACTATTTGTAAGATAACCTTGACCGATCCGAAAGTTAGTTCCTCGGGTAAACAATACGAAAAATAATAAAAAAATAATGTCTATTAAAACAACATTATTACTTAACAATCACGTTTTTAGTAGGCTCATTCAAAAAGAAACAAATTTTAAGTTGTGTCGTATAACCGTTAGGGTAGTGTAGCAATGCGTCGGCATTACCAGGTTTAAGCGCCCGACCGCCCGACTGGCCCTACCGACATAAAATAACGACACTACAGAAGGCATGCTTCATACAATGCATGCTTTACGTACTTTAGACTGCATAGACATCGTTCACAGGCATTGCTTTTTTTTGGAATATTATTATTTAATTGGCTAACCGTGCATTCGTCTAAGTTATTTTCGGTTACTTTGTAATATAGGTATGGCATTCAATATAAATTAATTCATTATTAGCTTTAGCAACCATATCTAAAACAAACTACAAAAAGGTGTGTTTTACTTATTGTATAACCCAATGTTTATTGACTTGGCGCGGGTGGTCGCGCTAACTGTGCGCGTCTACTGTAGGTATATATAATGAAATACATTATTATGAGCTAACTTTCTCTATTCTCGGCATTTTGTGACATCGGTCGGTACATTTGATCGGAAGCCGGCGCGGCGTCTTTGAAAACACCGCTGGCACGTGTAAGTACGTAGGTACCTATTTATAACCTGACCTTGATTATTATTTTTAAAATGCATTTTTATTTCAAATATTTTTTTTCGTTCGCAAAAACATGGACTTCGGCTGTCCGGTTGGTTTTGGTAATTTGAAGAAGGATTTGACGCAGGATCAATGTGTCATAAATGTGTCAATAAATCATAAAATTTGAGTGGGACAAGGCGCAGGATCGACTAGTAGTCTTGTCCCTAGTTATAGCCCAATAGAAGTTAATGGAGTCATAGGGCAGAAACCCATCAATGACGTCTGGCTGTCGCCATTTTGAATTTAGATTGCTGTCATGTCTTTACAAGATTAATACGAATCGATCGACGTATGAATCATCAAAATTGATTAAAATCACATACATACTTACATACACGTCAAACACATTACCCTCCATAGTCGGGTAAAAATACACACTCAATAGCGGGTCCTGCCTAAGGCTTTGAGGGGAAGTGTATGATTATGTACTTATTAACCCCCTCCCTCCCCCCTTGCCACATCGCGTGAACTAACTCACTCTTGGCCGGTGTTACCCCCTCCCCCCAGAACATGATGGGCAATGGAACAGGAGTCTAGTTCTTTTATGGGGTTTAAAACCTCCAATTCTTTTATCTCTAGTTGTAATTTACTACAACTTCATGTCACTCTTACTTCTCGTCGAAAAATAAGTAAAATATATCAACAAAATGTAGGTATGGTCAGAATCGGAATTCCCAAATAGTGCCATCTATTGTTAGATTGAACCAGTTTAATGTTTAAGTTGTGCCTATCATAATGTAGTACAAATAAATTGCCGCTAGAGTTATGACTTAGTAAGAAACTTTGTAAAGTTATGGAAATTTGATTTAGGAACCTATTATTTTACAACCCCTTGTATAGCTTAATAATAAAAAAATAATAATACACATTTTTAGTACCTATCTTCTGATATTCCAAGTTTTAAAAAACTTCAATATCAAATCGACACTTATAACGCCATCTGTTGATATTTATTTGACCTAAATTTCTGTTTCTTCGTGATGAGACCCCGTGCCTTGTATTTATTTTTGAAGTCGGTAATATTTTTAGTTAAAAAGTTTTTTTAGTTACTTCACTAAATACAGCAAAAAACAAAATAAATAAATACGTCCTATAATTAGGAAGAAGTAAGTGTAAGAACTTCTTACACTGAATAACAATACTAAACAATATTAAGAGATTCGTCTGTAACTCGGTCTCCTAATCGGTTTCGGTCACGATGGCCTATCACATTAGAAACTAGTCAACAAGAGTGAGTCCTGTCATAGTTCGATGAGACAAAATTCTGACACGGTAGGAATATGCGCACGATTGCGATAGAATTCTGGGGGAGGAGGGCACGGGGATGCATTAACTCAAAACCGGCAAAGGTGCGGAGTGATGTGACATTTAAAAAAAATGATTAGTCGGTAGTGGTACCATAATTTTATTTTATTTTTATTTTATTAAATAGATACAGACACGGACTACAGACTAAAAAATACATAATAAAATTAATTGCAAACTTACAATATAAAAATCTGAAGCCCAATTAAGACTGTATACAGCATTCAAAATAATATATAAAAACAATACAAAGCTTCAGTAAGTAAAGTAGATTAAGACATTAATTCAAAATTTGAATTTTTGCTTTTATCAATAAATTTTTGAATACATTAAAATTATTTTTAAAAATATCTATTTGGGAACATATCAAATTGTAATTATTGCACATTCGTGATATCGGACTATTTTGGGATACATTATTATTGCTGGTTGGTACTGCAAAAAGCTGTGGAATACGTACAGATCGCGTTGGTACTTTAAAACTTAGCTGTTCACCAAGTGCGCTATCCAAGGAGCCATTTACGATTTTATGAAGAATGCACAGGTCAGACACCCACCTCCTCCTTTCCAGGGTTGTCATATTAAACCTATTAAGTCTACTTTCGTAGTCTGTTACTTTACGCCTTAATCCATATTTTGAACAAAGAGCTCTTACAAATCGTCTCTGTATTGCTTCTATTCGATCTATATGTATGCCGTATATAGGAGACCATACTGATGAACAATACTCCACAATATTTCTTACTAGAGCATAATATAAAGTCAGTAAAGAGTTTGGTTTTTTAAATGATCTAGCATTTCGGAGCACGAAAGATAGCATACGGTTAGCCTTATTACAAATGTGATCATAATGATATCTGAATGACATAGTAGAATCAACAAATAATGTAACTTGTCACTGCTAATGATAATTATGTTTATCATTTTGCTAATAAATTTAAATCGCTTTCGGCAAGCCACTTAAATTTATTCGGTTCATTATAACTCTCTGCTTTTTTGCTTTTACTGCTTTTATGTAGCGTTGACATACATACCTGGACTGTGAACGAGTTTTTTCTGTCTTTCACGCTTTACTATAATAATACTGCTTTATTAATTACTTTTTATTAAAAAGGGATGGCACGGTCCAACTCTATACGTTATTGGTCAATGATAAGTTTATTTTATTATATTTTTCTCCTGATTTGTTCAAAATTCATCTGGTAGCACTGGTTTTGCTCAGCTCGCTCAGCTCCAGCCTCTATGGTATTTTTCCAAACTTGACATTTACGATTCTCTTTACGTAGAACCAGCATCAAATTTACTGACGTTGATGTTTCAATCTTATTTCTGTCCTGAAATGCTGGTGCTCAGTGCTCATTTTCAATATATAATTTTAAATAAAATGTACCTTCATTATAACAAAGGAATTGATAAATAATTATTGTTATTGTAGAAAGTTTTGTGCACTTTTATTCAAACCGAAATAACTTACGTCAGGTAGCTAAAAATGTATTGCAAAACGGAACGAACTCAAACAAAAATGTCATACCGAGGTAGAACTGCGTATTTTGTGTGTGCTAATTTCAATATAAACCCACATTATTTTTAGATATGTGTAAATAATTTATGCGATTTGTTATTGATAATATATATACGTGTTGTAGTTATCACACAAACTTAGCAACATAGCAGTGAAATAAAGTGCTAGAAGAATGTACGACCGAGATTCGACTCTTTGTGAATTGTAGAAATATATCACAAAAGATTGTAACTATCGACTCCACACCTTATCATAACAATAGACGTGAGTACATATTTTATAACGTGTTTACCTATAAAATAACACACATTTTATTGATGTATGATTCCAAGATGGCGGAAGTGGGTCCCTTGTGTGATTATTTTGTTTATTTATTTCTTCACTGTAACTCAGACGTCTAGTGGTTGGTGTGTACTTTTTGTAGTTACTGCAAATAGCAGCCATAAGTGAGTGAATTAATTTTAACCGACTTTGTAAAGAGGTCGTTAAGGGTTATTGAACTTGTTGAAACCTGTCCAAGTTTACAAGTGCACAAAAAAAAAATCACACCAAAAAGTTTCTTACTGAGATTTGTTGAAAAAAACTTTAGGTCATCTACACAGACTGACATAAATTCTTGATTTAGTAATCTATATTGTTATAAATTTTAATCAATCTATATAAATCCTTAGCAGAAACTGATGAACCAATTTTCATGAAATTAAATGCGGCCTCGGTGGCGCGGTGGAAGTGTGTACCACTGCTGCGCAAGAGGTTGTTGGTTCAATTTCCACACCGGACACCACTTTGTGATCCAAATATTGTTGTTCCGAGTCTGGGTGTACTTTTTGTCCATGAATTTTATGTATGTCAAATCCCCTGCAACAAGGCTTGTAACCTACTGTGGAAGTTGTATTTGTATAAAAAAAAGAATGCACTATGTTTGTCCCTTTCAATTTAAAACTAAATATTGACTGCAAAGCACGAAAGAGAGAAAACGCTCATGAGGCCTTTGACAGGTATTGTTCACAAAGTAGCATTGTCTCTTTCTAGAGAGTGGTCAATTTTGTGAGGTTATCTCGCAGTCCTGGCCTCTATGTCAATGATACTAAACTACTGCTGCCAATGATGCCAACATACTGCTGAATATCTTAAGAAGGAAAAGCCAAACAAAATAATTAGCTGTAACTAGATAATAATAATAATATCTTGGGACCACTCACACAACGTCATCTGATTCCAAACTAAGCAGAGCTTGTAGTATGGTAACCAGACAACTGATAAATATACTTATATATTTCTGAATACATACATATTATAGATAAATTACATCCAGACACAGAATAAACCATCATGCTCATCACACAAAGTTTTAGCCTGGATGGGAATAAAACCCACAACCTTTTGTGTAGGAGTCGAACACACTCCCACCATGCCAGAGGCAGATGAGGATATAGGATAAGTTTTATAATTCCATGTGCCTAAGATCAAGGGTAACAATATATACTTACGTAAAGCTAACCTACTTATGTATAACGCAAGCTAGCTATCTTAAGTACCTACCTATGAATATGAGTAATTTGTGATTAATCACTTTTTGGTATAACTAGGTCTGTAATTTCGTCATGCTATTTGTTTATATTGCAATATTCTCAATTGCTTACAGAGAATAAAAATTATGACTACGGCGTAATGTGATAACATATTTGTTACAAATGCATTTGCTATATAAAACATGGTTTTTATTGATGAATATGCCATTTAGCCAAAAATAATGTCTTAGGATATCTCCCATGGTCATCAGATTCCTAGGCAAAGCAGAAAGCCTGTACTATGGCAACCATACAATTGATAAACAATTGTGCTCATCATACAAAGATTTGCCCAGTGTGGGAATCAATTCTAGCTCTCCAAAAACTTTTGAACCACCAAAGTCCTGCACATGTAGGTACATCCATACTAATATTATAAAGCTATATTGTACCCACTAAGGCTGATTTCAGTTTATCTCATGTTTCAACTTTTTGATAATATAATTTGCATCAGTCCTTTAACATGGTGTATAGTATATTAGTTGCAGCACCTTACCTCCATATTAAGTTTATAAACATTCAAACATTATAATAATAATAATATCTTGGGACAACTCACACAATGCTATCTGATCCCAAACTAAGCAGAGCTTGTACTATGGAAACCAGACAACTGATAAACATACTTATATATTTCTAAATACATACATATTATAGATAAATAACACCCAGACACAGAATAAACCATCATGCTCATCACACAAAGTTTTATCCTGGGTGGGGATCGAACCCACGACTTCATGCGTAGCAGTCGTATACACTCCCACCGCTCCACAGAGGCAGTCGTTCATTGTAAATTTATTTCCCGTAATTGTACTTAATCTAATTAAAAATTTGTTTAGAGCTCTTCTTTTAGGCTTGTATATTGCCTGTGCTAGTAGACTGCCACTCTTCCACGTACACTATAGATTAAATAACAAATTAAACTTTTTAAAAATATTAAAATAAAATGAACATAACTATTGTTTATGTTCATGATGCAAATGCATCAAGAAAAATGTGATAGTAATAGTGTTTTGGCAATTATTTTGTTATTATTGTAATGGTTTTGTGATAACAGTTGTTTAATCAATTTAAATGAACAAATAATTATAATGGTAATTATGAATAGTACCTGTTATTTTTTGACCTTAACTGGCCTGTTGGTCTAGTGGTTAGTGTCCTTAAGTGCTAAGCTGGAAGTTGTGGGTTTGATCCCTACTCAGGACAAAACTTGTGAGATGAGCATAATGGTTTATTCTGTGTTTGGGTGTAATTTATCTATAATATAACAATAATATATCTAACATAATAATATCTATGGACAACTCACACAATGCTATCTGATCGATCACAAACTAAGCAGAGCTTGTACTATGGCAACCAGACAACTGATAAACATACTTATAAATTTCTAAATACATACATATTATAGATATATAACACCCAGACACAGAATAAACCATCGTACTCATCACATAAAGTTATATCCTGGGTGGGGATCGAACCCACAACCTCTTGCGTAGCAGTCGGACACACTCCCACCGCCCCACAGAGGCAGTCGTATTTATATATCAATATGTGTGTATTTAGAATTATTCAAGTATGTTAATCAGTTGTCTGGTGGCCATAGTACAAGCTCTACATAGTTTGGGATCAGATGACATTATGTGATTTGCCCCAAGATCCCAAGATATACCGGCTTAAGAATAGTGCCACCCCATCTGTTTCTGTGGGTGTCGTCAAGGCGACTAAGAGATGTCCAACCAGAGAACGATCGACAGCATCCTCTGCATAGTTTAAAGCCTTACTGCAGTTGCCAACACGTTCAAAATAGGGTGAATGATCTGATGTGTATATGTCAGTATATATATTCCTTTAGAAACCCCGAATTTCTCAGGTATTAATATTTAATTCCCGAATTGTATTTTTTTTCGTTTCTTAGATTTGATATTGATAGATAATTTTTTTTAGATAATCAATAACAAATATACTTAGATTATATTAGCTTTATAGATTTTTAAATGATTTTTAATGTTTAAATAATGTTTAAATTGGATACAAGAAAAACCTGAAATTTTATTTATTTTTGATAGTTATTCTCTCTATGAGCATTTATGAATTTATGATGCAATTAGCAAATATCACCTATTCTGATCACTGCTCATTACACAAGTTTAATACTGGGTGGGAATCAAATCACAGACATTGTTCATCCATAACTGTGTAATGTGACAGGCATTCATTACTTTCTGACTCAACTGGCGGAGAACTGTGAGACCTTGAGTCAAGATGGGGTGGTACACTTGGTCAAAACATTAATTTCTTAAAAAAGGTATATCAGTCAAGTCTGGCACAGGGGGCAATGGATCTGGCGCCTGTTCAAGTATGCCCAAACACTGCTGCAGGTGTCCAGAAGAGATTATGGTGTTGGCTGCTGATATGAAACTTACCTTCTGTGGTCTTATGTTTTGTGACAACATATTGTGTATATGATGTAGTTGATCTCATCTAATTGCTCAGAATGTATGTCCGCAGACTAATTTGTGTGAAGCGTAGTGTTGACAACAAATTACAACAATTAATCTTAATTTATGTTCTTGCATTCATTTTAATGGCTTGTGACTCAGTTCTGAGTATTAATAGTTTAGGCTCACTTTACATCAGGATGACAGCGGCGCAGCGAGCTATCTTACTTAAAAGTCCAGTATTGCTTGAAAAGCTAAAAAGGTCGCGTGTTTCCCGCAATGCCTCGAACAGCCTCACGGCTGCGTCTTTTATGAATGTAGATAAGTTTAAAATTCTTTTACATTGAAAGTGGTCACTGCCGGTTGCTGCCATCCCAGTATGAATAGATCCTTATAGAGGTCTGTAAGCCAATATAATCAATTATACTACCACTTAGCTGGAGCTGTTCACTTAAGAAGATAGATCAGGTTCTGCTACACAATAATATGAGAAATACTAGCTTTCGCCCGCGGCTACGCCCGCGTGGATGTCGGTTATCGCGATAAAAACTATCCTATGTTCTTCCCAGGGACTCAAACTATCTCCATACCAAATTTCATCTAAATCGGTTTAGCTGTTTGAGCGTGAAAACGTAACAGACAGACAGACAGAGTTACTTTCACATTTATAATATTAGTATGGATAGTATAAATTGAGAAGTAATATAGACTTCTACAGCATCAACCTGCTACAGGCGTGGATCCAAATGAGGGCAATGGCAGGTAAATGCCTCCGCCCCCTCCCGACCCATTGTTATTGTCCAATTTTTATCCGACTGCAAGGAAGGGTTATGTTTATCGCGCGTATCTTGTATGTATGTAATTTTTTTTATTACCTAATATCTTTCAAACCACTAGACGGATTTATACAAATACGTCGTTAGATTCGTCTTGACCGCCCAAGTGTTCTTAGATAAGTGGCGTTTGGTGTGAAAAAATAAGTTATTTTGAATACTGCAATATGGGTATCAAATCAAAGAGCTCATGACAGTAATACTAAAAATGTTATTTACCAACCATTCTTTTTACCCGACTGTAAAGAAAGGTTATGTTTTTTCAATTTTAAATACTTGGCAATAGCTGCATTAAAAGTTAACTGTTACATACTACACCACCTAAATAAAAAAATTGAAAATCAAATCCAGCCAGCTCAAAAACAATGGATACAAGGTCCTCTACGTATATATCATGCAGTCGGAGCCATTAATGAATCTCGATGAACTTACTAAAGTGCCTCCGACTGCATGATATTATATACGTAGGGGATCTTGTTTCCATCTTTTTTGAGCAGGCAGGTTTTTTGATTTTAAGTCATATATTTTGGTTAACATACTTGGTCGCAGTTGACATACGTAAATATTCTAGAGTATGTGGTGTTAAGTCAAAATGCTCACGCCACGTCGTGAAAGCGTTTCTTGCCCCTCTCCTGAAAAAAAGCGGCAGTAGCCTAATGGTTAAAACATCGGACTCGCAATCGTTAGGTTCGAATCCTTCCCATTATACTAGCGACGAGAACCCACTAGCTCAGCTCAGCTAGTAATGTGGGACCTACAATACCACATTGCTAATCTATACTAATATTATAAAGCGGAAGAGTTTGTTTGTTTGCTTTGTTTGTTTGTTTGCTTTGTTTGTTTGTTTAAACGCGCTAATCTCAGGAACAACTGGTCCGATTTGAAAAATTCTTTTTTTGTTGGATAGCCCATTTATCGAGGAAGGCTATAGGCTATATAACATCGCGCTACGACTAATAGGAGCGGAGTAGCGACGTGAAATGTTGCAAAAACGGGGAAAATTTACGCATACGAAGTTGCGCGGGACAGCTAGTTACCCATAAAAAATCCTTGACCATATGCCTTGGCACATGGCATGTTAATCAGAAAGCCACAAATAAACATCAATTGTCTCCTACATCATACAAGATCTGCGGATATGATAATATCATTGTATGTCGACGATGTTGTTGCATTGTATGTACCGGGAGAGTACAATAGTAGCTTGATTGTAATCTCTAAATATTGATGTTAAGTTGGTGTTCTGGAAAACTTGTCACATCCTTATCTTTAGCTCAAAATACTTTGAGGCACGTGTTCCACCAAATGGCAAGAAAACGAGCAACTTGCGGCGGTAGCCTAATGGCTAAGGCATCGGTCTCGCAATTGTGAGGTCGCGGGGTTGAATCCTACCCATTACTCTACCGACGTGAACCCACCTAACACAAGCCTAGCTTAGCTGGAGGGGTTAACAAGATTGCTAATAATGTGGGACTCAATCCCACATTGCTAGTTATCTTTCTTAAAAAAAAAAACTATCGTCTATTTTCTTGCTCAACAAACATACAATAGATGTAGATCCCATGTAAATCTATACTATTATTATAAAGCTGAAGAGTTTGTTTGTTTGCTTGAATGCGATAATCTCAGAAACTACTACGGGTCAATTCACGTATTTAAAGCAGTGCAGTTGCAGTTAAGTTTCGATTAAAACGGCCATTTTCGTATTCTTGTAACTTTGTGATCGATCCTAAAAACGCTTGCTCATCGTACTAAAATGTCGTTGTAGCGCTCTCGAGACGCATACTTGACGCAAGCGTATTTGAGATCGATCCCAAAGTTATAAGAACACAAAAATGGCCGTTTTAATCGAAACTTAACTACAACTGCACTGCTTTAATTACGTGAATTGACCCCCTGGTCCGAATTGAAAAAATCTTAAACTTTTGGATAGCCCATTTATCGAGGAAGGCTATAGGCTATATAACATCATTAGTTTTAATTTAATTTGAATATAAAATAAGATATCCGTTGTTTTGTTTGCAGATGGTAGTTCGCAGGACGAACATCACATGTCGAAGATAATATCAAGCATATAACCGAATATGGGTCAGCAGACTTCGAGAAAAAGTAAGTATCCATCTGGCTTTTTATTAATTTGCTATGTTCGTATGTAAGTTGTCGTTTTCAAAATTTGCAAACCTTTTTCGACTACTTCTTGGTATATATACGCTTCAGCTCAATTTTGGGCATACCTGGGGGTCAATTCACGTATTTAAAGCAGTGCAGTTGCAGTTAAGTTTCTATTAAAACGACCATGTATTCTTGTGTGTGGTACCGGCTTAAGAGTAGTACCACCCCATCACTTCCCGTGGGTGTCGTCAAGGCGACTAAGGGATTTACCACCGGAGGGCGGGCAGCAGCGTCCTCTGTGTATTTTAAAGCCTTACTGCGATCGCCAACCCGCTCGCCAAGCATGGCGATTATGGCAATTACCCCCAGGGTATTGGGGAGACCCGTGCCCAGCAGTGGGACATCATATGGGTTGATATGTATTCTTGTAACTTTGGGATCGATAGGATAAAACTTTGCGTGATGAGCACGATGGTTTATTCTGTGTCTGGGTGCAATTTATCTATATTAAGTAGATATGTATTTAGAATTATATATTTCTAGAAAAATGTGATAGTAAAATTAGTTTGCTAATTATTTTGTTATTATTGTAATAGTTTTATGATAACAGAATTGTTTAATCATATTTAAATGAGCAAATCCATTATAATTATGTATAGTACCAGTTATTTTTAGGCCCTGACTGACCTGTTAGTCTAGTGGTTAGTGACCCTGACTGCTAAGCTGGAGGTATTGGGTTCGATCCCCACCCAGGGTAAAACTTGTGTGATGATCACGATGGTTTATTCTGTGTCTGGGTGTAATTTATCTATAATATGTATGTATGTTTAAGTATATTTAGTTTTACAAGGCACGGACATAAAGTAGACCCAAACTAGGAACAACAATTTGTGGATCACACAAAGTGGTGTTCCGTGTGGGAATCGAACCCACGTACTCTTGCGTAGCAGTCGGACACACTCGCACCGCGCCACAGAAGCAATCAACGGCAGTCATGTTTACACATGAAGACTTAAGTTTATACTTTTTTCTAGGGATTACCTAGGATTTCCGATTACATTGAACGCCTATGTAAATCGAGCACTATGTTAAAGCTAAACAATTTGTTTGTTTGGACGCAATAATCTCAGGAACTACGGGTCCGAGTTGGAAAATTGTTTTACTGTTGGATAGCCCATTTGTCGAGGAAGGCTATAGGCATATATATATATATATATATATATATATACGAGGGTGGATCGAAATATTCGCGGCCTACCACATAAATACTTGACTTATTTTAATGTAACTGACCTCATTCGATTTGTTTACTCTCTGGTTGTCACATTGCAAAATTCTGTCACAATAGCATTATCTGTTTTTAAATTAGACTGAATTTTGTGAGCCTAAGTGCAGCGTTTTTAAAGAATGGAGAAAATTGAGCAACGTGCGGTCATCAAATACCTGTTTAAAAAAAAACTGACTCCAAAAGGGATTCACGAAGATATGTCAACAACATTGGGGGAATCTGCTCCATCGTATACGACTGTGAAAAAGTGGGTTGCAGAATTTAAACGCGGACGAGAGAGTATTGAAGATGACCCTCGCTCCGGCCGGCCTACGACGTCTACGACTGAAGAAAACATTGGGAAAATCTGTGATCTGATATTGGCAGATCGGAGATTGACCATCAGGGAGATTGCTGACACTATTGGCATCTCATATGAACGAACACAAAACATCATAGTCAATGAACTTGGATTTTCTAAGGTTTCTGCGCGGTGGGTCCCCAGATTGCTTTCAGTTGAACAAAAACGAATACGGCTCACGATTTCTCGCGACAGTTTGGAAATGTTTGAGACTGATCCACAAGATTTTTTGGACAGATTTGTTACAATGGATGAAACCTGGGTACACCACTACACCCCAGAGTCAAAACAGCAATCCAAGCAGTGGAAAAAACCTGATGAACCGACTCCAAAAAAAGCCAAAACAATTTTGTCAGCTGGCAAGGTGATGGCGTCAGTTTTTTGGGATGCTAAGGGTGTCATCATAGTGGACTACCTTGCAAAAGGTGAGACTATAAACTCTGCTTATTACTGCACTCTTTTACGTCATTTGCGTGAAACGATCAAAGAGAAAAGGCCAGGACTACTCAGCAAGAAAGTGTTGTTCCATCAGGATAATGCACGCGTTCACACGTCTGTTGAATCAATGGCTCAAATTCGTGATTGTGGCTTTGAATTACTGCCCCATCCCGCCTATTCCCCTGATTTGGCACCTTCGGACTTTCATTTATTCCCAAACCTTAAAAAACACCTTGGAGGTCAAAAATTTTCATCAAATGAGGAGGTTGAAACCGCGGTGGGTGACTTTTTTGAAGGCCTTGAAGAAACTTTTTTTATGACCGGCATACAGGCGTTGGAAACCAGATGGAAGAAGTGCATTGAGTTAAGTGGAGATTACGTGGAAAAATAAAATTACTTTTGTTTATATTTTATATTGTTTTCTTGCTGAGGCCGCGAACTTTTCAATCCACCCTCGTATATATATATATATATATATATATATATATATATATATATATATATATAACATAACGCTACGACCAATAAAAGCGGAGCAGCAATGAAAAATGTTGCAAAAACGCGGAAAATTAACGCATACGAAGTTGCGCGGATCAGCTAGTCATAGGTATAATAATATCTTGAGACAACTCACACATCGCTATATAATCCCAAACTAAGCAGAGCTTGTACTATGGAAACTAGACAACTGATAAACATACTTATTTTTTTCCAAATACATGCATATTATGGACTAGCTGTCCCGCGCAACTTCGTCTGCGTAATTTTCCCCGTTTTTGCAACATTTCTCATTGCTGTTCCGCCCCTATTGGTCGTAGCGTGATGTTATATTAGCCTATAGCCGTCCTCGATAAATGGACTATCTAACTGTGAAATAATTTTTCAATTCGGTTTAGTAGTTCCTGAGATTACCGCGTTCAAACAAACAAACTCTTCAGCTTTATAATATTAGTATAGATAAATAACCCCCAGACACAAAATAAACCATCGTGCTCATCACACAAAGTTTTATCCTGCGTGGGGATCGAACCCACGACCTCTTGCGTAGCAGTCGAATACACTCCCACCGCGTCACAGAGGCAGTAATATGGTTTAACAAAGATTAGGTACCTATATACAGTCAACTCGTTACTCAAGCAGTATTTGTATCACAAGGAGGGGTTTCTATATTTAGCAAGATCAACTGCATGGTCAATTGAGCGCTTTAGTTGTTTGTCTGTATCGCTTGTTATTGAGTTTAAGAGGACTTTGATATAATATTTTATACTAGCAGACGCGCGCAATTTCATCTTCGTCGTTTTGCCCGATTTTGCAACATTTTTCATTGATGCTCAGCTTCTATTAGTCGTAGCGGGATGTTATGTAGCCTATAGTCTTCCTCGATAAATGGGCTGTTCAACACTTATATTTTTGGGTTCCGTAGCAAAAACGGAACCCTTACAGTTTCGTCATGTCCGTCTGTCTGTCCGTCCGTCCGTCCGTATGTATGTCACAGGCATTTTACTCAAAGACTACTCAATGAATTTTAATGAAATTTGGTGAAAAGGGGTCTTGTAGTACTTAGTTTAATATCTAAATAATAAAAATATTTATTTTAACAGAAGTTAATTTTTTTTTGTCAGCAAACATAAACTTGTAGTATCATTCGACAGATCTTTCAAAAACATTTTGTAATAAACAATAAACTTTTTTATTGAGTGAATATTTTTGGAAATAATCGCTCCGAAAGTTGCATGAATCGTGCCCCCCCCCCCTTAATTTTTGAACCGTGTGACAAAAAAATATGGAAAAAATCACAAAGGTAGCGCTTAATAAATACTTTAAACTAAAATTATTTCGGATAAGATCGGATATACCCTCATTGAGTTATTGCCGAAAAACTTCGTTTCTCAACAAAAGGGCGTAAATGCCATAAACATACGCTCTTCTGCAATTGTTCAAGGCTGCGGAACCCTACACTGAGCATGGTCCGACATGCTCTTGCCCAGTTTTTTCAATTCGAACTGGTAGTTCCTGAGTTCCTTTTAACCAAACAAACAAACTCTTTCTCTATGTAATGTGTGTTCTCTCTTCTCTATGTAATAAATGAATGGCGCTATTATTTCTTCAAAAACTTCCTCATTCTTTATCTGTCAACCTTTGGGTGGTGGAGAAAAAAGTATGGGTATGGGTAGGTGGAGAATATATCGGCTTCTGGAAAACTACTTAAACGTTTATTTAAATAGCGATGTGAACGGTTACAGGTGGTGAGTGCACATGCGGTTGTGGCGCGTGGGAGCGGCGACGATACGCCGAGTCGCCGAGCAGCGTGCATCGATACGTCAGTGCTGTCACTGACAGGTAACTACTATTTATAACACATTTGCTCGTACAGTTGGATCAACGTAACTAGGCCGGACTGAAGTAGGCGACAAGTGGTTGCGCAGATGCATTTTTTGGAAGTAAATGGCGACAGGAAGCGGGGGGCGCGGTAACTATACAAAGAGAAATAGAGATGCGATTACGCATTACATTGTCATAATTAGTATTACTAACTCATGTTTTTTTGTGATTATTTTCGTAAAGAAATTGTTTTTCAAAGTTTCTTTAGTATTTAGGTACTGTAAAAATTTAAACTTTTATGAACTCAATTAAGTAGTGTTTATATTGTTGAATTAAAATGTTGTTAGTATTTTTAATCGATTAAACATTTTCGCAAGTAATTTTAGGGTCGCATCTCTATAACATGCGCGAAAGTGATAAAAACCTAACTTCAATCCGCTCAAGTTACGTTGATCGTACTGTAAGGGGTCTCTTATTTCACCAATTTCAATATCGTAATGTATCTCATTACGTACTCGTGCGTTATTGTAATGTAAAATGCACGGTTTATCAAGAAGCTCCTTCTAAAACGAACAGTACCTACTATTTTAAATCTTAGCAAAGAGTTTTTATGTCAGAACAGTGGTCGACATTTTATGAATTAAATTAACTTTGGGATATAAAATATATTAAATAAATATTTAATTCTTTAATTAATTTTGACCATAAATTACATCCATTTATCTGTAACACAACACAAAATATTAATTTACTTTATTAGTAATACTGGCAGTTTTTGTGCATTTGCCTTAAAAAAAAAGGTCTTGTTTGTGCCACAACAGTGTCAGTAGCATCAAGCGGCGGTAGCTTAATGGCTAAGGCATCGGTCTCGCAATCGTGAAGTCGCGGATTCGAATCCTACCCATTATACTACCGACGTGAACCACTCCTAACAAGCCTTTGAGCTTAGCTGTAGGGGTTAACAAGATTGCTAGTAATGTAGGACACAATCCCACATTGCTAGTTATCTTTTAAAAGGAAAGAAAGAAAGAAAAGAAAAAAACTCTAACGAAGCAATAACAAAAGCCGTGATAGTTCTTTAACTACCGGCTAGTTGGTGCAAGTGAGGGCCCAAACTCGCGAGCATCAAGGGATAGAAAAACAAAACGCTTGCGCACCGTACTTGAATGTCGTTATTGCGCTCTCGAGACGCATACTTGACGCAAGCGTATTTGAGATCGATCTTAAAGTTACAAGAATACAAAAATGGCCGTTTTAATCGAAACTTAACTGCAACTGTCATTTGCTAACATTGATGACATATCGCCATTCGCGTTGCTTAGCAACCAGTCAATAACGTTAGTTCCAATTGTATTGCAAGTCATGTCGCTGCAATCGTCGCTGTTGCTTAGCAACCAATCAATAACGTGACCGCTGCTTAGCAACCGGTCAAAAACGTGACACTCTATCGTGCATGCATCCTGACGTTAACACTTCAAAAGGTGTAGATAGGCTTAAACAACATTCGATTTTTAAAAACGGAAAACTGATGCACACATAGATGACCTATATATTGCAATGTCACACTATTATAAAAATTCGTAAAAAGAGGAAAGCATGATTTAATTATCACGAGTTAAAAAGAGAACAAATTAATCCGTAGCTTTTGTCTGTTGACGCCGGCGATGCGACATTGACATATAAAAACTAAGTCAATTGTATACATTTTAAGGTGCCGCTTTCTGAGCGTTTGTAACCTATTTACACCTTTTTACTTAAAACATCGGTTGTACAGTTGGATCAACGTAACTCGGCCGGATTGAAGTTGGTGACAAACCACTTGTCGCCAACTTCAATCCAGTTGCATTTTTTGGAAGTAAATGGTGACAGGAAGCGGGGGGCGGGGGCGGTAACTAAACCAAGAGGATTAGATATGCGATTAGGCATTACATTGTCATAATTACTATTACTAACTCATGTTTTTTGTGATTATTTTCGTAAAGAAATTGCTTTTTAAACTTTCTTTAGTATTTACTGTACCTAACTGTTCTAAATTTAAACCTTTATGAACTCGTATAAATAGTATTTTTATATTGTTGAATTAAAATTTTATTAGTATTTTTAATCGATTAAACATAATAAATCGTTTTCGTAAGTAATTTTATGGTCGCATCTCTATCGGCCGGACTCAATAATCTATGTATCGATGGATTTGGCTACTAGAGGTAGACTTTGACATATTTTGTATGTAGCTTAAGTCAATTAAATACCTCTAGTAGCCAAATCCATCGATAGTTAGATTATTGAGACCGGCTGTAAGACATGCGCGAAAGTGATATGAAACTAACTTCAATCCAAGAGTTACATTTTTTTCCTCTTCCCTCAATATTAATCGGTAGAGATTATGGCTCGCACATTATGTGCATACGCCAGTTTCAAGTATAATTTCTTTCTAGTTTTCTTCTTTCAATCACAAAGCCTAGTTCTTGTCCAGTTATCACGTATTTCAAGTATATTTTACACTGTTTTACACTATAAGGGAGGGATCCCACCACCCACCCTCGATCTGTGAATCACCGCGATTGAAGTAGTAAGGAAATGCCCTTAATACTACAATCGAAATAGATTGACAGACCGCACTCAAAAAGAGAGACTTGCAACAAAGAAAAGTCCTGAGGATGCCTCGTGTAGAGGCGAAACACGTGTCGAAGTTTCATTTCGTGGAAGCGGAATATTGCAAGTCAAGGGTCCGGAGGTGCCTACCACTCGACTTGGTAAGAGTACCTGTCACTAATTTTCTTTGTTGCAGGTCTCTCTTTTTGAGTGCGGTCTGTCAATCTATTTCGATTGTTGTATTAAGGGCATTTCCTTACTACTTCGATCGTGGTGATTCACAGATCGAGGGTGGGTGGTGGGATCCCTCCCTTATAATCTACTTAAGATGGATTTCCGCCATGTAACGCCTGATTCAATCGGTTAACTGTTTAACGCGGAGCTGTAAAAATAGCGACATGTCAGTTTGCCGCCATTTTTACAACTGTAAGAGTTACATTGAGACGACTGTAATAATGTCTGTACGTTTGTGTGCCAGATGGAGCGGTCGCGAGTGCGCTTGTCGTCGTCGGCGCTGGCGCCGGCCCGCCTGCGTGTGCACGGCGTACAGGCGCGTCAGTGACGACAGGTCAGTTTATACCGGTCAATAACTCGGAGTTTTGTACTAAAATATTTTTTTATTATTTGGAACTAAATTTATAAATCACTTTAAAAACATTTTTTTTGTGTCGTAAATAGTGTTGGTTTTTTTTTTTACAAAAAAAATGTGTGGCACTCGGGGACTGCCGCGGTAAAGCTATTGCATAGTATTTTTATCAACTTAAGCAATTAAAAAAAATATATATATATTTTTAAGTGCTTTTTTTTAATGATAAAAAAACAATGTTTGAATTTTTTCAAATTAAAAAAAAAAAAAATTGTTTTTAGTTTTAAAAAAAGTTTTTTTTTTAAATGAAAAAAAAAAATTTTTTTTAGTGTTTAAAAAAGTTTTTTTTTTAAATTAAAAAAATAATATTTTTTTTTTTTAGTTTTTATTAGCTATGCAATAGCTTAAAAAAATGTAACCGACTTCAATCAGGGCTGATTTGCTGGTTTTTATTAAAGAGCTTCGTTGTCTATCTCCTAAATTCATCATCAGATCTTTATGAAATCTATATAGGATCATTTCGGAATAAACTTTTGAAAATCCGTGTATACAGGTTGTAACAGAATGGTGTGGTCAAATTTCAGCAGCGGAGAGGGTGTGCCTGTATTGCACCTACCATGATGCCATAGCATATTATTACATAGTTATAGCATATTCTTTTTGTCAAAATTCAGTAGTGAAAGGCGTATGGCATAAGAATTATACCTCCCCTGGTACAAAATTCGATTGGATTATTATGGCATAGAACTTTTTAATTCTTTTTTTAATTAATAACTTTTTAAAGAATGAAAAAATAATAAATATATTTGTAGGGTACTCCGTGCACTCAGTATCATGGGCACATACCAACCCTTGAATATGACCACACCTTTCATTTACACTCTGTATATGACGGAATTATGCCGGAACTCACAAAAAAAACATCCGAATTGAGAACCTTCTTCCTTTTTAAGTCGGTTAATGATTACATATTCATTCTCATGTTGTCTCACTTTCTCTCTTTCTTCCTTTCTCTTGTTCTTACCGTATCCCTTCCTGCTTCTGTATCTTCTCTCCCCTCCTGCCTTCTGTTAACCGGCTTCAAAAAGAGGAGGTTCTCAATTTGGATGTAGTATTTTTTTATGTATGTTCGGACGTAACTCCGTCATATATTGACGGATATCCAAAATTATTGTTATGTTCAATGTAATTTTATTCCGAAATGGTCCCATATCTTTTTCTATGAAGTTTAGAGCTAGGCAACGAAACTCCTCAATAAATGCCAGCAAATGAACTGTGATTGAAGACAGTTAGATATTTTTAAGCTATTGCATAGCTTCTATCGCGGGCCTTGAGCGCGGGGACCGAATCCAGAAATTCCGTAACGAAAAAACCTCACGCTCCCCACTCCGACGGGCACAGCGGTGATACTTTTTAGTTTTGCCATCTATCGATGAATAGCAGAACTTTTAAAGACTTTTTTTGAAATGAAAAAAAAAAAAATTTTATGAAAAAAAAAATTAAAAACATTGTTTTGTTATAATTAAAAAAAACATTTTTTTTTATTAATTGCTTAATTTGATAAAAATGCTATGCAATAGCTTTACCGCGGCAGTCCCCGAGTGCCACACATTTTTTTTTTTTTTATTACTGTATGAGAGTTCGCATGTGTATGGTCAGACATATTCCGTCTCCGACTTGGTTTGCAATATATGTTTGTAAACTTTCGCGATTTGTACACATTATAGAATTTTATAAGCTACGAAATCAGTCTACCCTTGACCACGGCCGTTGCAATACGGTCGAAACGTCGGGCATTAAACAACGGTATTTAGTCTTAAAATAAAATATTTACGCGATTAAGACCCGTAGCTTATAAAACTCTATAATATTCCCTCTCATTTTGTCTCATTTACCCTCTTTCTTCCTTTCTCTTGTTCTTACCGTATCTCTTCCCGCTTCTATCTCTTCTCTCCTCTCCTGGGATCACCTTAAGTCCTTTGTTGTTCGCAGGGACTACAATGTACCTTTATTATTTTAAGAGTTGAAAATTTATGCGAAAATGAACTTCAACCATGTAAGTTACATGGTTAAAGTTCATTTTCGCATAAATTTCATTAATTGCTTGCTTCATTAATTTAATAGAAAACATACTTATTTTTTATATTCAAATAAATAATTGTTATATTTGAGCTTGTGCACGCGAAATTTGAAATCGTTTTCGGACCATTTTTTTTATTTCTATGTACATCAACCCATATTATGGCCCACTGCTGGGCACGGGTCTCCCCAGTAGAACCCCTCCAGGTTCTACTGGGGAGACCCGAATTGCCATAATCGCCACGCTTGGCTAGCGGGTTGGCGATCGCAGTAAGGCTTTAAGTACGCAGAGGACGCTGCTGCCCGTCCTCTGGTGTGAAATCCCTTAGTCGCCTTGACGACACCCACGGGAAGAGATGGGGTGGTACTATTCTTAAGCCGGTACCACACGGCCATATTACCACTGGTTAAAAACTATATTTCTATGTACCACTGGTTAAAAACTATTGGTTTACAGAAATCGAGGGCGAAGAATCACTCTATTTTTTACCCGACTGCGTAAGAAGGAGGGTTATGTTTCTCTTTTACTTTCCGTTTATTTCTTACTAGGGAGAGTGTTTCCTGTTTTAATCGTTGTTTTCTGTTTTGTAACAAACAGATGTTAATTAATTACATTGTTAACAGATTGGCAGCTGTACTGACGCTGGGCGCAAGAGATCTTCGAAGAGAGTTGGATGCTATTGTCATAAATACGGGTATGTATGAGTACTCATAGATAATTTTTGAATACAGACCAGTAGTTCCTGAGATTACCGCGTTCAAACAAACAAGAACTCTTAAGCTTTATAATATTAGTATAGATGTAATCATTCGTTACAAGTACTTTTGCCAATATTTAAGCACATATAGTTTTTACCTTCTTGTTTATTGTACCCACTAAGGCTGACTTTGGTTTATCTCATGTTTCAACTTTTTGATAATACAATTTGCATCAGTCCTTTAACATGGTGTATAGTATATTAGTCGCAGCACCTTACCCCTATATCAAATTTATAAACATTCAAACATTGTAAAATTGGCGAGTTTTTATTGCCAGGTTCTTTTCTCCGGCTTTACCTATTGTTTGCGAACTTGGCATTACATGTACATGTAGAATCCCGACGTATCCCAAGTTTTGCATCCTAAGTGGATAAAGAATTTAGATTTTTTTTTTACATTTCAATACACGAGCCATGACGCTTTAAACGACGATAATCTGCCGTTACGACATAGTGGGGACGCACCCTTACGGTACTCTGTGCCCACGACTCATGCCAGTAACTATTCCCTGAGTTATACCACTAGGGTGTGCAAATATAGTTTCATGCATACAAAAATAATAGATTAAATTAAAGAAATAAATAAAATAATAACATGGCTGCCTCTGTGGCGCTGTGGGAGTGTGTCCGACTGCTACGCAAGAGGTCGTGGGATCGATTCCCACACGGGACACCACTTTGTGTGATCCAATTGTTGTTCCGAGTCTGGGTGTACTGTGTGTCCGTGATTTGTATGGTTGTAAAGTCCCTCGCGACACAGAGCATGTGCCTTACTGCGGGGGTCGTCTTTAAAAAAAAAACTTTATACTTACTTTTTGTTTTTTAAATCATTTTTTCATTTTTTTATTCATAACTTTGTCAATTTGATTGTATTACAGAAGGTGACACAACGCGAGAGAATGGAGAGCAGACCGCTGAAGTATACGTGCTCTCTGTTGCTCCTAGATCGTAAGTTTATATTTAACTTAATTATTCTGAATCCAAAATCTACATAATAATCGATTTTGACTTTAGAATATGTCATTTTTACCATCAAACTAGACTAGGACAGGGATTCCCAAACTAGTTTGGGCAAAAGATCCCTTATCCAAAATGAACTGCTGCCTTTGACACTCATAGCAAAAATCTTTTCTGTGCAGGCGGGTTTTTTATTTTTTATTATTATTTTTTTAATACTTTTGAGTGGTTGTAGAATGTAACAACTTACTTTTATCACAGCTATCGTCAAGTATTGAAAATTGAAAAAAGAATAGTTCCTAACTAACATTTTTAGTATCACAGTCATAATTATGTTATACCTTTTTGATATGCTTAAGATGAGCCCTTTATTTTGATACCCATATTGCAGTATTCGAAACAATTTTTTTTTTCACACCTCTTTATTTTGACATCTCAGAGCCGCCATGTTTGTTTTTTTTCAAATGTCACCTTATATAGGTGACATTTGAAAAAAAACACTGTCAAAAACACTTGGGCGGTCAAGACGAATCTAACGATGTCATAATTGTATAAATCCGTTCAGTGGTTATGAGGTAATAAAGAATATTACATACAGACATACATACATACAAGATACGCGCGAAAAACATAACCCTTCCTTACAGTCGGGTAAAAAAAGCTGTGGGATTGGAACCGAAGATAATTGGTGATAATGTTTAAAAAAAAAATCACGTTACTAAAAATTTTAAAGTAATTTTTATAGGCATTTCTTGCCAATTACTTTATTTATACAATAATTGCATTTTTGAAAGATAAAAATAATTTAAGTCCAGACCCAGGAATCAAACCCGAGACTTCCGTATGCCACCCCGGGGCCGGAATCGAACCATCTAACCGGGACTATGTTACTAAACCTCAAATTCTTTTATTCTTCCTGCGCGCGAGTCAGGCCCTCGTTTGCACCATCTGCCACCATTTGACTGCCTCTGTGGCGCAGTGGGAGTGTATTCGACTGCTACGCAAGCGGTCGTAGGTTCGATTCCCACACGGGACACCACTTTTTGTGATCCACAAATTGTTGTTCCGAGTCTGGGTGTACTTTGTGTCCGTGACTTGTATGTTTGTAAAGTCCCCCGTGACACAGGGCTTGTATCATACTGCGGGAGTCGTCTTAAAAAAAAAATCTAGCCGATAGTTAAATAACTATTACGGCCTTTGTTATTGCTTCGTTACAGAGAGCATTTTTAACAAATTATGATGTCGCAGACCGAATATTATAGTAATTTTTATAGGCATACCAATTTTGTCAATTAAATTACAATAACAATGGAATTTTAGCTCGTTCATGTTATGGTTTCAAATTATCGACAGTATATGTATGACCTAACTCCCTCTATACAGAACTTGTACCCTAGTAGTCTTATTAGGAAGTATAAAAAATATATAATTACTATAAATTTAAATGTATGGAAAAAAAATCGACCATGATGGAGCGGCGGTCTTGAGGCCGCGGGTTCAAGTCCCGCCTGAGACGAATTTTTCCTCTGTACGTATAAAATTTGTGTATAAATGCTTTAAAAATTACAAAAATTATAAATACTAGCTTTCACTCGTAAACTTGTAAAGCCTACTTTACTTAGACTTCTAGCACTAACAGTGTCTGAGCTAGGCTGCGAACGGACGTACTGGCGAAACTACAAGTGTTCCGTTCTATCATTTTAGCTACGAAACCCTAAAAAAAGAGCGGATTTTAGGCGCCAAAACATTTCGCGGCCTGTTTTTTAGTATGTGTATTTGTATAAATTAAGACATGTTATGTTTGTACATGTTGACCGTATTGAAACGGCTGAAACGTCGGGCTATAAACAAGGTATTTTACCTTAAATTATTCACGCGATTAAGACCCGTAGTATATATAATTTTATAATGTGTACAAATCGCGAAAATTTATAAACATTTATGTTATGTTTGTACGTTTTGCAGGGCCGAAGGCGAGACTACACAAGAAGGAAGACGGAACGAACTAACACAGACCAATGATGCAATCCGGTTGCATCCTCACTTCCAGGTACTGATCACATCTAAACCTTAATATATTCTTTATTTCTTTAATACAAATCAATGATAATTTGATAAATAGTGTTAGAAAAATAACGACGGGCCTGTTAATCTAGTTGTTATAGTTCGTAAAATATAGCTTGATACCTGTGACGTTTGTCAGAATGACATGTAATAGGTATGGGACGTCTTTCGTATTTTATCGATATTTATATGGAATGAGTTTATTAAAAAAAATACATTTTAACGATATTGAAAGAAAGAAAAAAGGAAATGAAAGATGAATTTGAAGGTATTTAAAAGTTTAATTGTCAAATGGTGTACAGCCGAGATCAACTTCCAAGTCGAATTCTGATTCATCACTGGAGCAGTCCTGTAGATTAATAATTAATTCTTGATCGCATATGTTGTCAAATTGAATATCGCGCTCCCAATCTTTTTGAATCACATTTTTTGTCTTCTCAACTACCTTTTTCCAATCATCAGCATTTACATGTACACAAGCTTCATGTAGTAATGTCAACATTTTGTTCGCTGTGAAAGGCGGTGCTACATTATGTCTGGCAGCGTAACCTAGAAAAAAAAGGTATTCGATCAAACAAAAAACCTACTACATTCTTTGTAAGCTTTTTATATATGTTTTTTTAGATTATACGAACCTTTGACTTGAGCCCAGATTAGTTCTATTGCATTGTAATGGCAATGATATGGTGGTAAACGGATGACGGTGTGGCCCATTTCCTTTGCAATTTCGTCTATAATATATCTTGGAGTGGGGGGCTTATGAATGCTTACTAATCTTAGCAATTCTTTCTTGAGCATGCTGTTGTCGGCTTTTACTCCTTTGTTTTGCAGCCAAGTAATAATTTCAATTTTACGATTGCTTGTCGTAGGCGCCTTATCTTTTTGTACTGAATGATACGGAGCGTTGTCCATCAGAATAAAATGTGGTTCACTCAAATTATTTAGAAGAGTTAGAAACCACTCCTTAAATTTTGTAAAATCCATTTCTTCATGGTACTCTGTTGTTTTTACTGATTTAAACGCCAGTAAACAATTGGGCACAAAACCAGACGATGTCCCCGCATGAGTAATTATTAATCTTTGTCCTTTGCCTTCGGGCACCTTGGTGGTAGACTCCGCTTTATCGTCTGTCCACGATCTTGAAACAGTGTGGTTTGCGTTGAGCCCTGTTTCATCAAGAAAAACCACTTTATTCCAATCTGTTATATTTTTGACTTTGCGCAAAAAGTCAATTCGGGTCAAAGCAATGTCTGTTCGCTCCATTAAAATTTTTCTTTTATCGCTTTTCTTATAAGCAAAGCCGATTTTTTTCAATATTTTGGACAACAATGGTGGACTTCCTTTAAATAAATCCGCGTCTTTAAGCGAAACGGATACTTTTTTTAACGTGGGAAATTCACCACGTGCGTAATACGCATATATATGATTTCGAATTGCGGCAGCATCAAAGTCGTCAATTTCGGTGACTGGCGAAACTCTCTTCCTTTTTTTATTAGGAGTCGATAATATTTTACCTCCCTCATCTTCGGCCACCATCTCCTTTGACGATTCTCCATACTTTTCTTTGCTAATTCGAGACACTGTAGCTCGTCCGATACCAAGAGCGTCAGCAACTCTATTGCACACTTGCTCCAACGGTAGTAGCGGTCCGCCATTTTGATTCTCGCGCTCAAAATACTCACGCAAACGAATCACAAACTCGCGACTTTCGCTATTCAAAACAGTTTTTTTTGTTCTTTTCGGCATTGTGGTGCAAAAAAAAACAAATAACTAGAAATAACAACAAAACTTAACAAAGCAACAGTAATAACGACAAAACAATATTAATCACGTAGCGGTAGCGTATACAAGGCGTGGGCACTCGTACTGACTCAAAAAAGATGGCGCCCGCTTGATCGCTGCATGCGAAAGCAGTAGGTATTGCAAGACTAAAAAAATACGAATTCGTTGTGAAAAAACGATTAGATATAATCATTTATACAATTTATATTAATGAAATTGTCATACATTTATTTTATCGATATTCGCTGGCCAGTCGATTACACATCCCTACTAGGCTGCGAAAAGAGTTTACGAAGTAAGCTAACAAAAAAATATAAATAATAAAATATAATAAATATTTTAAATTACCTTTGTTTATACTAGTATCTCCTTGATAACAAGTTCTATTTGAAAAAAGTGTTCTAGATTTCTATACAAATGTCTTATTAATATTTAAAAAATTAAAACTTTTCCAACAACAAATTTATTGTAGCAGTCTTTTAAACGTAGTCTCTAAAGTCACAGGTATCAAGCTATATTTTACGAACTTTAGTGACCCTGACTGCTAAGCCTGAGGTCGGGGTTCGATCCCCACCCAGGATAAAACTTTGTGTGATGAGCACGATTGTTTATTCTGAGTCTGGGTGTTATTTATCTATAATATGTATGTATTTAGAAATATATAAGTACTTGCTTCTCCATACCAAATTTCATCTAAATCGGTTTAGCTGTTTGAGCGTGACAGCGTAACAGACAGACAGACAGAGTTACTTTCACATTTATAATATTAGTATGGATAATATTAGTACCTGGATATTTCTTAGTTGTCTGGTTTGCTGCATAGTCAAGCGTTGCTTAGTTTGGGATCAGATAGCGTTGTGTGAGTTGTCCCAATTTATTATTTTTATAAGAAGAAGTTGTTGTTTCCAAAAAAAATAATTAAATTTTCATCTTTTGTTTGTTGTTATTTGGGATTGATTTTGCAAAAATACTTTTATTTACTTATTAAACAAAAGCTGCTTCTTACTTTCCTACCTCGGTGGTACACCGCGGAGTGTGTACAACTACTGTGAAATAGGTGGGTTTGATTCCCACACGGGACACCACTTTGAATGATCCACAAATTGGACCCTGTTATGTGTAATAGATCCAACTAATGTTTTCTTACTTTAGAGAAAAAGCGATTTGAAGTTCAAAAGTGCAAAGAACGAAATCAGAATTAATTATGATCAATGGGCAGTTGTATATACTACTAGATAACATCACGCTACGACCAATAGAAGCGGAGCATTAATGAAAAATTGAATTTAAAAAAAAAATGAAAAATGTTGCAAAAACGGGAAAAAATTACGCAAACGAAGTTGCTATCATCTAGAGGTAAAAAAAAAAATATTATTGCATAAGTTGATAAAAATGTTATGTTAGCTTTACCGCGGCAGTCCCGGAGTGCCACACATTTTTTTTACAAAAATTTAATTTTTTCATGTCTACCCCCAGGTGGTATGTGGCAGCGAGCTCCGCGCCCTACTAATCCGAGCTCCCCCCCTCCCCGCCCCCCTACCCACCACCAAAGTGCACACCCAAGTAGACTACATACACTGCCTGGTGCCCGACCTGCAACAGATCACGGCCTGCTCCTTCTACTGGGGCAAGATGGACCGCTATGAGGCGGAGAGACTGCTTGATAATAAGCCTGAAGGTATACATATATGTATTTTGTTATTTGTAATGATACTAGTATCAGGTACATATAGAACTCCTCGTCTTTACTGTGCGCCTGGTAGCTTGTAGCATTGAGGCTAGAGAACATTTGCACGGTAAGGTATATAGAGAACTCCTCGTCTTTACTGTGCGCCTGGTAGCTTGTATCAGAGAAGATTGTCATTGAGGCTGGGGAACATTTCCACGGTATGGTATATAAAGAACTCCTCGCCTTTACTGTGCGCCTGGTAGCTTGTAGCATTGAGGCTAGAGAAAACGGTAAGGTATATATAGAACTCCTCGTCTTTACTGTGCGCCTGGTAGCTTGTAGCATTGAGGCTAGAGAAAACGGTAAGGTATATATAGAACTCCTCGTCTTTACTGTGCGCCTGGTAGCTTGTAGCATTGAGGCTAGAGAAAACGGTAAGGTATATATAGAACTCCTCGTCTTTAGTGTGCGCCTGGTAGCTTGTAGCATTGAGGCTAGAGAAAACGGTAAGGTATATATAGAACTCCTCGTCTTTACTGTGCGCCTGGTAGCTTGTAGCATTGAGGCTAGAGAAAACGGTAAGGTATAATATAGAACTCCTCGTCTTTACTGTGCGCCTGGTAGCTTGTAGCATTGAGGCTAGAGAAAACGGTAAGGTATAATATAGAACTCCTCGTCTTTACTGTGCGCCTGGTAGCTTGTAGCATTGAGGCTAGAGAAAACGGTAAGGTATATATAGAACTCCTCGTCTTTACTGTGCGCCTGGTAGCTTGTAGCATTGAGGCTAGAGAAAACGGTAAGGTATAATATAGAACTCCTCGTCTTTACTGTGCGCCTGGTAGCTTGTAGCACTGAGGCTAGAGAACATTTCCACGGTAAGGTATATATAGAACTCCTCGTCTTTACTGTGCGCCTGGTAGCTTGTAGCACTGAGGCTAGAGAACATTTCCACGGTAAGGTATATATAGAACTCCTCGTCTTTACTGTGCGCCTGGTAGCTTGTGGCATTGAGGCTAGAGAACATTTCCACGGTAAGGTATATAGAGAACTCCTCGTCTTTACTGTGCGCCTGGTAGCTTGTAGCATTGAGGCTAGGAACATTTCCAAGGTAAGGTATATATAGAACTCCTCGCCTTTACTGAGCGCCTGGTAGCTTGTATCAGTGAAAATTGACATTGAGGCTAGGGAACATTTCCACGGTAAGGTATATAGAGAACTCCTCGCCTTTACTGTGCGCCTGGTAGCTTGTAGCATTGAGGCTAGAATTTCCACGGTAAGGTATATATAGAACTCCTCGTCTTTACTGTGCGACTGGTAGCTTGTAGCATTAAGGCTAGAGAACATTTCCACGGTAAGGTATATAGAGAACTCCTCGCATTTACTGTGCGCCTGGTAGCTTGGTGAAGATTGAAATTGAGGCTAGGAAACATTTCCACGGTAAGATTTTAAAAGAACTCTTCGGCTTTACTGTGCGCCTGGTAGCTTGTATCAGTGAAGATTGTCATTGAGACTAGGGAACATTTCCACGGCAAGGTATATAAAGAACTCTTCGTCTTTACTGTGAGCCTGGTAGCTTTGAAGCGGCGGTAGCCTAATGGCTAAGGCTAATGGTGAGATCGCGGGTTCGAATCCTGACGATTATACTAGTGAGACGTGAACCCACTCCTAAAACAAGCTTAGCTGAAGGGGTTAACAGGATTGCTAGTAATGTGGGACCACAATCCGACATTGCTAGTTATCTTTATTAACCCCCCCCCCCCCTCTGGATCTAAGCATTCAGACAGCGAGAAGTGACTTTGTTACACACTATGTAAAGATGTACTAAAAGCCACCCATCCACTTTCCAGGCACATTCCTGCTCCGCGACTCTGCGCAGGAGGAGCACCTGTTCTCGGTATCGTTCCGCAAGTACGGGCGCTCTCTTCACGCTCGCATAGAGCACTATCAACATCGGTTCAGCTTTGATTCGCACGACCCCGCCGTGTTCGCGGCGCCTACTGTCACAGGACTTATTGAACATTATAAGGTATGTTTACTAATAATACTTTTACCTGCCTCTGTGGCGCGGTGGGAGTGTGTCCGACTGCTACGCAAGAGGTCGTGGGTTCGATTCCCACACCGGACACCACTTTGTGTGATCCACAAATTGTTGTTCCGAGTCTGGGTGTACTTTGTGTCTGTGACTTGTATGTTTGTAAATTCCCCCGCGACACAGGGCTTGTATCCTAATGCGGGAGTCATCTGCAAAAAAAAATCCCTACCCCTACAAATAAGACTGAACATCCATAACAAGTGACTATTTGTATTGAATAGGTTCCGAAACTACTGAACGGATTTGAAAAATTCTTTCATCGTTGTGAAACTACACTAACCCCGAGTGACATAGGCTATTTTTTATCCCTGTATTCCCACGGGAACGGGAACTACGCGGGTAAATCCGCGAGGTGTCCGCTAGTATAAAATAATAGCGTTATCATATTTTTGATGATCAAATCATTTACTTTTGGTTTTTTTTGGTTAATAAAAGCTAAATTATAAACAAATATATTATTTCAGAATACTTAATGATATATTATTAAATAATAGTCAAATACCCATACTAATTTTAATCCATACTAATATTATAAATGTGAAAGTTACTGTCTGTCTGTCTGTCTGTTACGCATTCACGCTCAAACAGCTAAACGTATAGTATATAGGTTAGGTTGTTCGGAGCTGGTTAAACAGAAGCTATATGTAAAATTCTTGGTCGTAAAAGCAAAAATGCAGAATAATGTAGGTATTTGTGTTAAATATTAAAATGTTGTTTGCATTATATATTACACAGAATACCTAGATAATTGAAATTGTTAGTAACGGTAACTAGCGATCGTACTTCATTAAATTATTTAAGGTTATTTTCGTTTCTATGAGATGTAATGTCAGGGATCGTCATGCTCAGTAAAATGTCATTGCTTGTGGTGACGGTGTGAGTCGAGTCGTCTTCCTTCCCTCCAATATGGCGAAGGGGATGATGGCTGACCCATGCGTCAAACTTGTGAACGGGTGCTACTTGGGGTGACTGACCGGCCTTGTTATTATCATTTTATAGGTTTAATATTTTTTAATTAGTGGTGCATAATTAAGTAGTTTTTCTTATAATAATCGAATCGCATGTTTCCTTTACCCTCTTCTGTATTTTTGTAAGTTGATGCTCCCATCCACACCGTAGGAGGCTAATTCATTTAAAACTTGATTATACCAGTTTACGTGCTATGGTTATTGCTTGCGTGGTGTAATGGTGTAATGGTTGTAGCACCTTACTGGCTTTACTGTATACATATATACAAATAAATTGTCAAAAATGGCATTTAAAGAAGTGGCCATGAGTTTTTATTGCCAATTTCTTTACTCACGGCTTTACTCTTGCGAAGTTGGCATTAAATGTTAAATCATTGTATTCCAAATTTTGTCTGACGTTCATAAGCGTCGCACAAATGTAACCTAAACGAATAAAGTATTTTGACTTTTGAATTTTTTTTTAAATGAAATATGTATGTTCCCCCCCCCCAGGACCCGGCGTGCGTGATGTTCTTCGAGCCGATGCTGACAGCGCCGCTGCCGCGCGCGGCACCCTTCGCGCTGCAGCAGCTCGCCAGGGCCGTCATCGTCTCGCACACCTCCTATGATGGTATGGTTCATCACATCACGTTATATAGTCATCACACTGAGTTATATCATCTGACCTATGGAACTTCGTCTGCATTAATAGAGATGTTGACTGTCAAGTCAAATCAATGTATAAACGACAAGCTCTATTATAATAATAATATCTTGGGACAACTCACACAACACCATCTGATACCAAACTGAGCAGAGCTTGTACTATGGAAACCAGACAACTGATAAACACAATTATGTATTTTTAAATACACATTTACTTATCACACTAATATTATAAAGGCGAAAGTTTGTGAGTGTGTGAGTGTGTATGTTTGTTACTTCTTCATGTCTAAACGGCTGAAGCGATTTTAATAAAATTTGGTATGGAATTGGCTGACACCCTGGATTAACACATGGGCTAACAAACCGCGGGTAACACCGCAGGGCACAGCTAGTTATAGATAAATTACACACAGTCATTACATCACACAAAGTTTTATCTTGGGTGGGGATCGTACCCACGACCTCTGGCTTAGCAGTCAGGGTCACTAACCACTAGACCAACAGGCCACTCTATAGAAATGTATATGGAATGGAATAACAATCTTTAACGTCATAAGTTCCTATCGTCAAATCATTACTTTTAGTATTCGTTTTCATGCTTTTAAATTCAAAAACATGTTTAATTGTAAAAGAACACTTATTTTCAAAGCATTTTAAGATCTACTATTACCTGATTAGTATACAATAATTTACTTTTATTGTTGTCAACTACCCAATTATCCCCGTTCGTTTAGGTCCAGAATGTCAAGTTCACAGAATGTCCAATATTTATCTAAAAGTTAAATGCCTAGAATTAGACATTTTTTTAAAATCATATTTTAACGCATAAAATAAGACCTTAATAAAACTTAAAACCTATAATATTTCGACATTAATTATGTTTTTTATCACATAATACGAAGTTTCGTCATAAATTTTGTGGTTGATGTTTAATAAAACCATAGACTAATTTTGATGCCATATAAACACAAATTTTGACATTCTGCAAACTAGACATCTTGCGACCGCTGGGCAATCTACGCCTAAAAGAAATGAGCTATCGTTTAGGAAAAACCTCGCCATTAAGTTCATTCCACAACGTGTGAAAGTAACTGTCTGTCTGTTAGGTTTTCACACTTAACTTAAACTGCTAAACCGATTTAGATGAAATGTGATATGGAGATAGCTTAAGTCCCGGAGAACATTTTTTTTTTTAATATTAAAAAAAAAAAAAAAAAAAAAAAAACAATACACTTAAACCCAAATCTCACAATCGTCCAATTCACACCACGTGCTATTGTAAACCAAACCATTCCGAGGGACGGGACTGTTTATCCCTACCACAGGCTATCCTGTAGCCTATCTGGGAGAACAGTACTCAACCACATCACTATTGTAGTCTATAAAATAGTACCATAAGCCTAACATAATTATGAACATTGTGTAAACCTACAATCTCATTTAAGTACCTAAATAAATATTTATTATTATTATTATAATTTTTTTATCAAAAGTGGCTTAGCCACCGTTGAGAAAAGTATTCATCTCATATGTATCAGTTTCTATACTAAACCCGAAATGAATGTGAAATGTTAACTAACAGCGTTGCTTAGCAACCATTTAATATTTAACACTTTTGTAAATGGTTGCTAAGCAACTTCGTTATGAAAAAATTCCTAAAGCAACCATTTAGTCTAACATTTTTGTGTATAGTTGTTAAGTAACTTTGTTATTAAACATTTCATATCCATTTTGGCTTTACTACTTACTTAAAAACTTTGACTTAAATGTATTTTTTGTCCCTTTCAGGCGTAGAAAAACTCCCGCTACCGGCTCGTTTACGGCTTTACCTAAAAGAGTATCACTACAGACAACGAGTGCGGGTTCGACGCCTAGAAGCTGACTTGTATGAACAACATCATTGTTAAAAGAATCCTACAGCGCTAGAGAGAGATAGATGTAAGCAGAATTGTTAAGAGTATCTTTACAGGCAGTGAATGCGGGTTCGATGTCTATACTAAAGTCGAAATAGATGTGAAATTGTTTATAACAAAGTTGCTTAGCAACCATTGACAAAAGTGTTAAACTAAATAGTTACTAAGAAACTTTGTTAGGAATTTTTTCATAACGAAGTTGCTTAGCAACTATTTATAAAAGTGTTAATATTGGATGGTTGCTAAGCAACTTTGTCAGTTAACATTTAACATCAATTTCGGGTTTAGTATAGAACTTGACTTGTACAAGTAGTATCATTGTTAGAAGTCTTCAGCGCTAGAGAAAGATAGATGCAGTTGGAGGGAGACGGGAGATGTAAGGCGATTTCTTATGGTTATTTGAGGCCAGTGAGGTTAAGCTATGTTTGCACTGTTGGGTTCATAAATGGGAGAGTTTCTTAAAAAGTTTTTTTTTTTCATTTTTGAGTCTTTAAAATGTCTAAAAGAAAGGTCTGATATATAATTTAATATCTCGGGACAACTCATACACGGTCATCTGATCCCAAACTATACTAAAACCGAAGTGGTGGGAAAATGTTTTATAACAAAGTTGCTTTGGGAAAATGTTTTATAACAAAGTTGCTTAGCAACCATTGATAATATTGAATGGTTGCTAAGCAACTTTGGCTTTAGTATAGGCGGCAGAGCCTGTACACTATGTCAACTGATAAACACTTCTATATTTCTAAATATATACGTCATATAGATAAATAACACCCAGACACAGAATAAACCATCATGCTCATCACACAAAGTTTTATCCTGGGTGGGGATCGAACCCACAACCTCCGGCTTAGCAGTCAGGGTCACTAACCACTAGACCAACAAGTCAGTCTAGTTTAATGTTTCGACTGGCTCAAGAGGTCGTGGGTTCGATTCTCATACATGACTTGTTTGATCCACAAATTTTATTGTTACGAGTCTAAGTGAACTTATTACCAGGTTCGTTTAAAGATGGGTAACCATTTCAAAAAACAGTCGCTGCCTCACTGGCTTTGAGTGTATTTAAAACTCTAATATTATTATATATTAATAATAATTTGCCTTGTTATAATTTTAATTATAGATTAAAATAATTATTTTTAATTATATTTAAATGTATATTTTTTGATAAAATCATGATTACAATATATTTTACAAATGCCATTTTTTGTGGGTAGTTTCGAATTGGTTATGTTTTTGATTTTTTTTTGTTTCGGCGCCTATTCTTTAATAAGATTCGCCTCTGGGACCGAAATCTATTAAAACTTGTCTTTAACTACTCGTGGTTTAATCCTTGTGGAATTAAAAAAAAACCATTCCTTTCCCAAAAAGTTAATTGGTTTCAAATAGCGTTCAGGCTTTGAAGGTAAGGGACTTCAAAGCCTGTCCCAGAATGTCCCTCTGTTCAAAATGGTAACTCCTTGAATGTTGCTTGCCCGTTATATCCCTTTCTCAAATGGTCCATTCCCAATAACAATCGATTAATTACTGCGTTTAAATTAGGATCTTTTTAAATAAAATTCGGAATTCCATTCTCATTTTAAGACGTATGATACGTACTGAGCTTGACTGTTTAAAGTAGCCAAGTTAGATCTTGTAGCATCAGCTATCTACCAGTGAAAATCCCATCAAAATCGGTCTAACATAACCAATTTGAAACTGTATGTAGGTATGTTTGTTTGTTTAAAACGATGAATTGTGGTGCATATTGTAACATGTGCAAATAATTAGATGTCTACGTCTAATTGTTTGTTTAAATTTATTAATTATTATTTATATAACACATTGTTTTGATATTTGTATTTAATAAATATGATTTTTAGATATTTTTAAAGAACTTGCTCGCTGTGAGTTTTTTTGAAATTAATTGTATTTGGAATTGAAAGGTAAGCAATATTAGGTTTATAAAGTTATCTATAGAGTTCTTTATAATTATATCTTGGGACACCTCACACAAGGTCATCTGATCCCAAACTAGACAGAGCTTGTACTATGGCAACCAGACAACTGATAAACATACTTATATATTTCTAAATACATACATATTATAGATAAATTACATACAGACACAGAATAAATTATCGTGTTTCTACACAAAGATTTATCTTAATAAGGAATCGAATTCACGACCTCTGGCTTAGCGGTTAGGGTCACTAACCACAAAACCAACAAGCCAACATAAAAGTTTTTAATCTATTGCATAGCTTTTATCGCGGGCTTTGAGCGCGGCGACTGAATCAAGAAATTCCGTAACGAAAATAAAACCTAACACCCCCCCACTCCGCCTACCATGTAGCTCGGCCGAGCGTTCGCTTAACGTATATGTATATGGTACGACTGTACGAAGCTCGCACGGATCGAGACGAGCTGCTCCGAAATGTAATGGAAAGAATTATTTTTTTTAATTGCTTAAGTTGATAAAAAAACGCTATGTAATAGCTTTACCGCGGCAGTCTCCGAGTGCCACACATTTTTTTTATTTTTAAAAATATAAATATCAAAATACTGTATTTAATCTAATGTATATTGTAAAATACTGTAATATAGAATATGGATAAAAATAGTTATTATAATAAGATGTATTTTGCGTTTGCAAACAGCTGCGGCTGCGACTAAACGCGACGACAAAAAAATCGCTGGACATAAGATAGTTATTTTTGTACGAAACAGCGGATGCGATTAGTCGCAATTTTGGCTGCGATTGCGACCAGTAAGGTATGACAAATTGTATTATTAGCACTTAGGTGCGTACAAAGTAAATAAATATATATTTTAAAATATATAATTTTATTGTTTTATTCATTTTTAGGGTTCCTTACTTGAAGAGGAAAAAACGGCACCCTTATAGTATAGTGATAATAATCACACTAATATTATAAAGGCGAAAGTTTGTGAGTGTGTATGTTTGTTACTTCTTCACGTCTAAACGGCTGGAGCGATTTTAATAAAATTTGGTATGGAATTAGCTGACACCCTGGATTAACACATAGGGCTAATAAACCGCGGGTCACATCTAGTAATAAATAAAGAGAATAATAATAGTAAATTTATTTTCTCTCAAAAAGGTAAGTACATTGGTTTCTTATATGGCTAATAATACAGCAGTTATAAAAGCGGCAGTAGCCTAATGGCTAAGGCATCGGTCTCCAATCATGAGGTCGCGGGCTCGAATCCTACCTAATATACTACCGACGTGAACCCACTCCCACCACAAGCCTTTGAGCTTAGCTGGAGGGGTTAACAGGTGCTAGTAATGTGGGACTCAATCCCACATTACTAGTTATCTTTAAAATAAAATACAGAACTTAAACCTTAGTGAGAGCTAGAGTTTGTACTAGGTAGGAATATAGTATAGGATGACTTTGTTGTCGGTCGGTCCGTTTGTCTGTCAAGACCCTTTATCTCCGGAAAGCTCATTGACGTAGAGAACAGGACTGCGCCATAACCTCACAAAATATGGATGTTGACTGTCAAGTCAAATCAGTCTCTTTTTATGAAATGTCAAAACGACAAGCTCCATAGAAATATGTATGGAATAGGAACCTATGACGTCATTTCCTATCGTCATATCATTACTTTTAGTATTCGTTTTCATGCTTATTAATTCAAAAACATGTTAAAATGTAAAAGGACAGTTATTTTCAGAGTATTTTTAAATCTACTATTACCTGATTAGTATAAAATAATTTATTCTAGTCATCTACCCAGTTCTTCATTCTGTTTGAACGCGGTAATCTCAGTAACTACGGGGCCGAATAAAAAAAAATATTTATCTGTTGGGTAGCCCATTTACCGAGGAAGGCTAGGCCACGGGGTCTCATCACGAAGAAACAGAAATTTAGGTCAAATAAATATCAACAGATGGCGTTATAAGTGTCGATTTGATATTGAAGTTTTTTAAAACTTGGAATATCAGAAGATAGGTACTAAAAATGTGTATTATTATTTTTTTATTATTAAGCTATACAAGGGGTTGTAAAATAATAGGTTCCTAAATCAAATTTCCATAACTTTACAAAGTTTCTTACTAAGTCATAACTCTAGCGGCAATTTATTTGTACTACATTATGATAGGCACAACTTAAACATTAAACTGGTTCAATCTAACAATAGATGGCACTATTTGGGAATTCCGATTCTGACCATACCTACATTTTGTTGATATATTTTACTTATTTTTCGACGAGAAGTAAGAGTGACATGAAGTTGTAGTAAATTACAACTAGAGATAAAAGAATTGGAGGTTTTAAACCCCATAAAAGAACTAGACTCCTGTTCCATTGCCCATCATGTTCTGGGGGGAGGGGGTAACACCGGCCAAGAGTGAGTTAGTTCACGCGATGTGGCAAGGGGGGAGGGAGGGGGTTAATAAGTACATAATCATACACTTCCCCTCAAAGCCTTAGGCAGGACCCGCTATTGAGTGTGTATTTTTACCCGACTATGGAGGGTAATGTGTTTGACGTGTATGTAAGTATGTATGTGATTTTAATCAATTTTGATGATTCATACGTCGATCGATTCGTATTAATCTTGTAAAGACATGACAGCAATCTAAATTCAAAATGGCGACAGCCAGACGTCATTGATGGGTTTCTGCCCTATGACTCCATTAACTTCTATTGGGCTATAACTAGGGACAAGACTACTAGTCGATCCTGCGCCTTGTCCCACTCAAATTTTATGATTTATTGACACATTTATGACACATTGATCCTGCGTCAAATCCTTCTTCAAATTACCAAAACCAACCGGACAGCCGAAGTCCATGTTTTTGCGAACGAAAAAAAATATTTGAAATAAAAATGCATTTTAAAAATAATAATCAAGGTCAGGTTATAAATAGGTACCTACGTACTTACACGTGCCAGCGGTGTTTTCAAAGACGCCGCGCCGGCTTCCGATCAAATGTACCGACCGATGTCACAAAATGCCGAGAATAGAGAAAGTTAGCTCATAATAATGTATTTCATTATATATACCTACAGTAGACGCGCACAGTTAGCGCGACCACCCGCGCCAAGTCAATAAACATTGGGTTATACAATAAGTAAAACACACCTTTTTGTAGTTTGTTTTAGATATGGTTGCTAAAGCTAATAATGAATTAATTTATATTGAATGCCATACCTATATTACAAAGTAACCGAAAATAACTTAGACGAATGCACGGTTAGCCAATTAAATAATAATATTCCAAAAAAAAGCAATGCCTGTGAACGATGTCTATGCAGTCTAAAGTACGTAAAGCATGCATTGTATGAAGCATGCCTTCTGTAGTGTCGTTATTTTATGTCGGTAGGGCCAGTCGGGCGGTCGGGCGCTTAAACCTGGTAATGCCGACGCATTGCTACACTACCCTAACGGTTATACGACACAACTTAAAATTTGTTTCTTTTTGAATGAGCCTACTAAAAACGTGATTGTTAAGTAATAATGTTGTTTTAATAGACATTATTTTTTTATTATTTTTCGTATTGTTTACCCGAGGAACTAACTTTCGGATCGGTCAAGGTTATCTTACAAATAGTAAATACGTAAATATACTAAATAAAATGGGACTAGACTATATTGTTTTTTATATTTGAGTTGATAGCAATCTACCCAACCTACGAGTTTATGCCATTTTCGGTCCAACAGTGTGGTTCGTTTCCGAGTTATGCGCAAATTTATAAAAAAAGGACATAATGCGAAAAATCGAAAAATACTTGCATCAAAGCTAAACAATGTATTAACTTTTATTATTTTTTTGATTGAAAGCACTGTTTTCGAGATATGAGCAAATTCATAAAAATACAGTGTCCCTTTTTTATAAATTCGCTCAAACAGCGATTTTATACTTTGTCCCATACATTATGTAGTATTGGTGCAAGTGCAAGTATGTGCATCTAATTGGCAGACAGACTGCGCCTAGTACCACAGTCCTACTCAGCTCGAGACGAAAATCCATCAAAATCGACATGACCGAAGAGGGACTAGGCGCAGGATCGACGAATCGGTCCTGCGCCTAGTCACAGTCCTACAAAACGAAAATGCATTACAATCGACATGTCCTGCGCCTAGTCACAGTCCTGCAGTACGAAAATGCATTACAATCGACATGAGCGAAGAGGGAATAGGCGCATGATCGACCAATCGGACCTGCGCCTAATCACAGTCCTACAGTACCTACGAAAATGCATTACAATCGACATGACCGAAGAGGGAATAGGCGCAGGATCGCCCCAATTGGTCCTGCGTCTAATCACAGTCCTGCAGAACTCAGGACTAAAATCCATCAAAATCGAAATGACCGAAAAGAACTCGATCGACCAGTCGGTCTTGCGCCAAGATAATATTCGATATTTACAAATCAATGCATCAAAGAGGCCCCGCGATACGTGCAGTACGGTGCTTCGACACGGGATCACGGGGACAAAATAATGTTGAGTTGTGTCATTTTTACCCGACTGTAAAGAAGGGTTATGTTTTTCGTGCGTATCTTGTATATATGTATTTAATATTCTTTATTACCTGATATCTCACAATCCACTGAACGGATTTATACAATTCACACGTCGTTAGATTCGTAATAATTGCCCAAGTATTCTTAGATAGATGACGTTTTTAAAAAACAAACATGGCGGCTATGAGATGTCAAAATAAAGAGGTGTGAAAAAAAAATTGTTTCGAATACTGTAATATGCGTATCAAATTAAAGAGCTCATCTTAAGCATTTCAAAAAGGTATAACATGATTATGACTGTAATACTAAAAAAGTTAGTTAGCAACCATTAACTTTTCAATTTTCAATACTTGACAATAGCTGTGATAAAAGTAAGTTGCTACATCAGTTACATCCTACAACAACTAAAAAGTATTAAATAAATAAATAAATTATAAAAATAAAAAAAACCCGCCTGCACAAAAAAGATGGAAACAAGATCCCCTACATAATTATACAATTTCATGCAGTCGGAGGCATTAATGAATCTCGACAAACTTAGTAAAGTGCCTCCGACTTTATTTTTTTATTTATTAAACGTGTAGGTATATCTTACGAAGTATGGGGCGCAGACCTACCTACCTTTTTGTTCTCAAATTTCTGGTTTCTACAAGATCAATGTGATCACAGGGTCAAAACTTTGAACTCCTATATCACACAAACTATAGGGCATAGACCCACCATGTTTGTACTCAAACTTCTTGTTTTGATTGATGAGATCTATGTGACTATGGGGTTAAAACTATAAACGCCTATATCACACGAACTATGGGGCGCAGATCTACTTTGATTCTCTCTCACACTTTGTTACTCGTTCAAACGAGTTTGATTACAAATAAGGTTGGTTTGGTTGGTTAACACAAATAACCTATAGTTTGTGTGAAATAGGCGTTCAAAGTTTTGGCCCTGCGATCACGTAGATCTCGTCAAAATAAGAAGTTTAAACACAAACAAGGTGGGTCTGCGCCCCATAGTTAGTAAGATGTAGGCGTTTAAAGTTTTGACACCGTGATCACATAGATCTCATCAAAATAAGAAGTTTGAGTACAAACAAGATGGGATTACGACTTATAGTTCGTGTGATATAGGCGTTCCAAGTTTTGACCCCGCGATCACGTAGATCTCGTCAAAACAAGAAGTTAGAATACAAACAAGGTGGGTCTACGCCCCATAGTTCATAAGATGTAGGCGTTTAAAGTTTTGACACCGTGATCACATAGATCTCATCAAAACATCAAGTTTGAGTACAAACATGGTGGGTCTACGACTTATAGTTCATGAGGTATAGGCGTTCAAAGTTTTGACCCAGCGATCACGTAGATCTCGTCAAAACAAGAAGTTTAAGTAGACACAAGATGGGTCTGCGCCCCATAGTTCGTAAGATATAAGCGTTTAAAGTTTTTGACCCCGTGATCACATAGATTTCATCAAAACATCAAGTTTGAGTACAAACATGGTGGGTCTACGACCTATAGTTCGTGAAATATAGGCGTTCAAAGTTTTGACCCCGCCATCACGTAGATCATGTCAAAACATAAAGTTTCATTACAAACAAGATGGGTCTGCGCCCCATAGTTCGTAAGATATAAGCGTTTAAAGTTTTGACCCCGTGATCACATAGATCTCATCAAAACATCAAGTTTGAGTACAAACATGGTGGGTCTACGACTTATAGTTCGTGAGATATAGGCGTTCAAAGTTTTGACCCCGCCATCACGTAGATCTCGTCAAAACAAGAAGTTTCAGTACAAACAAGATGGGTCTGCGCCCCATAGTTCGTAAAATATAAGCATTTAAAGTTTTGACCCCGTGATCACATAGATCTTATCAAAACATCAAGTATGAGTACAAACATGGTGGGTCTACGACTTATAGTTCGTGAGATCTTAACAAACCGGAACGACGAGGAAATCTTAAGAAGGGTTCCTCGTCCTTAGGTAAGTAAGTAATTGAAATGAAGTAGAAATACCCGATTTTCATAAATTTTAGCTAAGAACACTCGACCAAGTCAACTTTCAATCAAAAAAACTAAATCAAAATCGGTTCATCCGTTTGGAAGCTACGTTGCTACAGACAGGCACACAGATACAACATTAAGCAGATACGCGTTAAATTTATAACACTCGTCATTTTTGTCGAAGGTTAAAAAAAGAGTTAAATACCTACTCCCGATGTAGTCGATAATGAATATTTACAATAAAATTATTTATGGACTCTGACAGTTACACTCTCAAGGCCCGTATTATTAAAACGATCTCAAACGTAAGATCGACCTTGAACACGAGTTCGAGACTCCGTTCTATATAATAGATAAGTCATAATACAGAAAAATTAAGGCAAAAAAATTATATTTTTGCCATTGATATCGTCACAGATAATATAATACTATAAAATCGTCGTTGATTAAGTCAATTTTAATCCTAAATTGTGGATTTTGTGAAATTATGCATAATCTTTTCACGATTACATTTAAATAAGTATAAAAAAATGTTCTCTGACAATAAACCAAGACCAAAAAGATGATTGATGTAAGTATAACATTTTAGACAAGGGTCACCCATCTATGCACCGACTGTGGTAAAGTTACTTAACTTACGCAAACATTCTATCTTAATAGAAGTAGGTTCAACTTTGAGGTGTACACCGACGAGTTACTTTAGCCACAGATAATATAATACTATACTAGTACTTTAGCAATAACAAATTCGTTTAATGTAATTATGTAGTGTCGTCGCCTATTAGGATCAAATTACAATATTTTTGAGGTCTGCACTCGAATGACGTCATTTAACGCTAACAGACAGCGACTTAGCTGTCAAAACCATAATATGGTTATTGGACATACGAGGGGTTATGTCAATTTTAATCCTAAATTGTGGATTTTGTGAAATTATGCATAATCTTTTCACGATTACATTTAAATAAGTATAAAAAAATGTTCTCTGACAATAAACCAAGACCAAAAAGATGATTGATGTAAGTATAACATTTTAGACAAGGGTCACCCATCTATGCACCGACTGTGGTAAAGTTACTTAACTTACGCAAACATTCTATCATAATAGAAATAGGTTTAACTTTGAGGTGTACACCGACGAGTTACTTTAGCAATAACAAATTCGTTTAATGTAATAATGTAGTGTCGTCGCCTATTAGGGTCAAATTACAATATTTTTGAGGTCTGCACTCGAATGACGTCATTTAAAGCGATTTTCTGCGTTATTTGTACGGGCGCGATATAAGCTATCAATACATGTTTATTAATTAGTGCCGTTTAGTAAGACGCTAACCGCACTTAGAAGGTAACTCAGATGATATCGTTCTTTAGAACGAATCTAAACTTCATCTATTAATACGGACCTAAGCACGGCCGATGACCGCGTAGTAGCAAATAACAACCAACTTTATTTCCAAGTAAACGCACGACCTAGACATCGACATCTAGTGATTCAGGGTACAGCTGATTGATTTTAATGGCCCTCCTTACTAAAGTCGCCAAAAGATGGCGGTAAAAACAACGAGGGATGAAAATTGAGGCCTCCGCTTGGTTTGTTCTTGGTCGTGCGTTTACTTGGAAATAAAGTTGGTTGTTATTTGCTACTACGCGGTCATCGGCCGTGCTTAGGTCCGTATTAATAGATGAAGTTTAGATTCGTTCTAAAGAACGATATCATCTGAGTTACCTTCTAAGTGCGGTTAGCGTCTTACTAAACGGCACTAATTAATAAACATGTATTGATAGCTTATACAAACCAAGCGGAGGCCTCAATTTTCATCCCTCGTTGTTTTTACCGCCATCTTTTGGCGACTTTAGTAAGGAGGGCCATTAAAATCAATCAGCTGTACCCTGAATCACTAGATGTCGCTTGCTATGCACCACTGCTAATGCCATCTAACGTCTCCGTAAACGAGCCCGAAAACGAGCCCGAGTTAGGACGATCGCATTTCTTTGTATGGGATGAGGTATCTGTACTAGTATAGTATTATATTATCTGTGGCTAGGCTATATAACATCACGCTACGACCAATAGGAGCGGAGCAGCAAAGAAAAATGTTGCAAAAACGGGGAAAATTGACGCATACGAAGTTGTGCGGGACAGCTAGTTCTGTATAAAATATGGATAAAAAACCCAGACTTGGGCAGCTATACAATTGCGCGCGTGGTCAGCTAGTTTATAAGTATGTACAAATTTGTACGGAACTCGGTGGGTGAGTTTGTGCGGTTGTAGGGGGATCTCTGGATCTACTGAACCGATTTTGAAAATTATTTTATCAATTGTCATAGACTATATTTTATTGCTGGGGCGGGCAGCTAGAAATAAAAAAGAAGACAGGTCTACTTACAATTTAAGCGCGACAAAGACTTCGCATAACCGCAATGGAAATAGTAGGATAAACTATCCCATCGCCATTATTAATAGGTAGGGGCAAAAGTATTGAAACACAGTGATGAAGCATGGACAAGCACCACAGAGTGCGTGGTTTTCCATCATGACAACGCCAGACCGCACTCACTCTATAGCCACTCAGCAAAAATTGAGAGAGCTTGGCTGGGATGTGTTGATGCCCTCCGTATAGCCCTGATCTTACTCCATCAGATTTCCACCTGTTTCGGTCACTTCAAAACTCTTTAGGAAGCATTAAAGTTAACCTCAAAAGAACAGGGTGAAAACTACCTGTCATTTTTTTTTCGATCAAAAATCTCAAAATTTTTACAGCAATGGGATCATGGCACTACCCACAAGATGGCAACAAGTCATCGATCAAAACGGCACATACTTATTATAAATAAATGAAAAATTGTATGAAAAATACGAAAATACTTTTGCCTTATATTAGTCTATGGATCCCACTATTTTCATCAATAAAAATACAAGATGGAAATATTGGGATACACGCCACAGGCAATAGTACGATAATAATACGTCAAAAATGATAGGAACAGGAAGGAAGTGTCACTCTTGTAGATTTAATAATAGTACATAACGACCATGACAATTAAATGCTCTAAAATATATTAATGTTATTCATGAATGAATTGCTCGAGGCATTATTTGTCAATGTGTTAGATGATTCAACGTAGCACTATATACCTACATGTGTAGGCATTTATATATGCAAATTATTTAAAACCTGTAATTAAATTCCAAAAGACGGACTTAATGCCATAGGCATTCTCTACCAGTCAACCTTTGGGTAGCAAAGAGAATGGGCCACCCTATTCTCTTCGCTACCCAAAGTTGACTGGTGCTTATTATTTTGATAAAATTACCTACATGTATACTTATTAACAAAATAGAACAAGCAAATGCACACAAAAAATACCAAAAATAAACTAATAAAAAAACTTGAGAGGTGTCAAGGGACACCCGGATGGAACGAAGTTCTTATCTTAATTTTTTATTTTTTTATTATCTTCGCAACACCACACTGTTCAATGCGAAATAGAAAGACGAAACGAAAATAACTTACAAAAAGACGATTGTATACCGAAGGCTCGAACCCGAACTACACAATTGTCACCAATACTGTGTACCGAATTTATGCCGAATTCTCGACCAAATCCCACATTACTAGCAATCTTGTTAACCCCTCCAGCTAAGCTCAAAGGCTTGTGTTAGGAGTGGGTTTACGTGGGGTGCTGTTTGCCGGAAAACCTCCCCGTGGTGCACCCCGGGCAACGTGTGCTGGTGGATTCGCGGCTTTTCGCGAAACCACCGTCACACGGCTAATGTTCTGGCAGAGTAGGAGGGTGCCATCTCTGGGCCTTTCGGACGAAAGGCGAGGGGCGACGGGTTCACCATTTATTTATAGATGGTGGACACGGTCTGATACAGACCACCGGCCGGCCCGACCCGTAACCCTGAACTGACAGGAACGGGAGCCCACTTTTGTGGGCTGCGGGGAAGTAAACCCCTTTAAAAATACCCTAATCCTACGCTTGTGGTGCCTGGCAATGGGATGAATGGCTGAGGGGATCTCAGTCCCAAGGGCTACCTAGACGCAGGTCTTGAAACTGAAAAATCATGTCGCAGGTCAAGGATTACAGTAATTCTACCCAGGAGGGTCCCGAACGCTCTTCGTTCGGGGAATCCCTTGCGGAGCCAGTCGGCTCCGTCAGTCCCACGTACTCTGGGGGGGACAACCCACGACAAAACAGCCCGTCGCCGAGCTGTAAATCCGGCACCAAGAATGGCGCAAAGGTCGCGCCCCAAAAGCAGGCAGGACGTGTGCCAGCTTCAATGGCGGAGGAGTCCATAATATCGAGGTCGGGGTCTCCAGTGCTCACCGGGTCCACGGAGAGCTTAACACGCAGGAGTCGACGTGGCTCAGTGTCCTCCATCAGCGACTTGAATGAAGCGACGGAGCTGTTGGGGAACCAAGCTCGGGCAAGCTGGAAAGGACGCGCTACAGAACGGCAAAAGCGCAATCGTTCACCCGGCGATGATGAGGACCTCCCTGAGGTAGACTTTAGAGTCCCTCGGAAGGTGAGGTCCTCCAATAGAGGAGGTTCGGGGGCAAGAACACGTTCATTGACGCCCTTCTCTCGCCCCCAAACACCAGCGTCTGAGAAGACTAAAGAGCCTAATTTGGCAGGTGCGTCTGCTGTGTTTTCCCGACGGGAGTTGTACATGCGCGGTCGTACGGAGGGGGAGATGGTTGCGGAAGATCAAGTGGGGCAGATTTTAGAGAATCTACGCGCGGTGGGAGGGGATAGTACCCCGAAAACCGCCGCGGACCTCATTCAGACCGCCACTAAGTCTGTTGCCTTGATAGTGCAGGTTGCTACCAAGTCGAGGAACCTCAAGGGCACCTTCAGCAAGGGCCTAAAGGAATCTGCCTCCATATTGACGGAGGTAGTGGAAACGCTGGCTCAGCGTGCTACGGCCACCGAGTCAGATACTGTGCTGCGGCTATTGGCGGACAACGCTCGCCTGGAAGGTCAGTTGGGCGAACTTCGAGCAGAGCTGGCCCAGTTGAGGGCCGACATACAATCGGCAAGAGTTGGCTCCACCCCGGCTACATCATCCACTCCCGGCCATGCGGTGCAGGTCTCTTCGGCCACGACTCCCCCGACACAGGCCTCTTCAGCGTTGGCCTGTAAGGCTCAAACCGCTCCAGTGGCTGAAGAGCAGCCGGCAAACACCTTCACAGAGGCGCAATGCCGGCAATTAATGATTATGTTTGGGGGGTTGCTAGACGCGAGGCTAGAAACCATTAAGGAGCGTCTCCCCCCCGAGCCAAGCTGCCGGCCGCCGCTTGCGGCGAGTAGGACGAAACCCCCACAGGGGTATACGGCCGCATCTCCCACGCCCCTACCCTGCTCCGGGGGACGCGTGGAGTCATTCCCTGGAGCAGCTGCGCCGAAGGTCGCTCTGAGTAAGGCGCACCATGCACTGGCTTCTCAGCCGGCTAAGAAAGTGGTGCAGCCCACTAGGACCACTCCCACACTACAGGAACGGAGGGCTACTCAACCACAATCCCTCCTTCAGCGGGCACTTAGGGGTGTGCGGGGTGCGGCTGTATCCAGTGCGCCAGCTGCCGTCACAACCCCTCCCCCTGGTGAGAAGTGGCAGACGGTCGGGCGTGGAAAGCGCAGAGAAAAAAATAAAAAGAAGAAGGCGCAAGCCGAGGCTGCTCTGCCAGCTCAGGCCCACAAAAGTGGCAAGAGAAAGCCTAAACTTACTCCGCCTAAGTCGGCAGCTGTCGTCGTTACGCTGTCGCCGGAGGCGGAGAGGAGTGGAAGCGTCTCCTACGCGGAGATTTTCCGCCAGGCGAGGGTGACCCTTAACGCCAACAATCTTGGCGCAGGGGTCTCCTTCCGCCACGCCCAGACCGGGGCCAGAATCTTAGAGTGTCCCGGTCAAGACGGCGCGAGGGTGGCGGACTTCGTGGCGGAGACGCTGCGGGGGCTTACCAAGGGGAAGGAGGGCGTAAAGATCGCCAGGCCCATGAAATGCGCAGAGCTGCGCGTTTCGGGCCTGGATGACTCGATCACGACCGAAGATATCCGAGAGGCCATTGAGACAAAAACTCATTGTGCCTCCGGATCCGTGAAGGTCGGCGCCATCCGCCCCGGTCCCGGTGGAGTAGGTGCAGCTTGGGTGCGCTGCCCCGTCGCTTCGGCCAAAACCCTGGCCGACGCGGGCCGGCTCCTTGTGGGCTTCTCTTCCGCTAGGATCACTGTCCTGGAGGAGAGGCCTACTAGGTGCTACAAGTGTATGGCCACGGGGCACTTGCGACCCAGGTGCACCAGCGGTTTTGACTGCAGCACAATGTGCTATCGCTGCGGTCAACCGGGACATAGGGCGGCGGAATGCTCTGCCGCCCCCTACTGCCCCATGTGTGCGGCGGGCAATCTGCCCGCCAATCATATGGTAGGGCGGAAGGGATGTAAGCCCCCCAAGGCTTCCAAGCCACTCCCGGGCAGCAGCCAATCGACCCAGGCTGCCCCCGGAGCTCAGCCACCAACTGAGGTGGAGGTGATGGATGTAGTGCCGCACTCCTAAATGGACAGCGGTAACTCCTCCATCATCCTCCAGACGAACCTCAACCACTCCGCCGCTGCCCAGGACCTTCTCCTGCAGACCATGGCGGAGTGGTCGATAGGTGTCGCCGTAGCCGCGGAGCCCTACTTTGTTCCTCCCCGCCCGAACTGGGCGGGTGACCGGGACGGCTCCGTGGCAATCGTCAGCTCCGCTGCGCTTCATTCCCTGCCCTTGTCGATCAGAGACAAGGGTTCGGGATATGTTGCTGCCGACTGGGGAGGGGTTACGCTCTACGGAGTATACTTCTCCCCAAACCGGAGTTTTGCCGATTTCGAGGTCTTCCTTACCAACCTGGAGACCTCGATACGGCGGTTGGCACCTCGCCACGTGCTGGTGCTGGGGGACTTCAACGCCAAATCGACGGCGTGGGGGTCACCCAGCACGGACGTCCACGGTTCGGCGGTTGAGGAGTGGGCGGCGTCGGTGGGTCTCTGTCTCCTAAACAGAGGCGCCACCAATACGTGCGTTCGACAGCAGGGGGGGTCGATAGTGGACCTTTCGTTCGCTACCCCTGCCGTCGAAGCGCGAGTAAGGAACTGGGTCGTCCTGGATGAGGTTGAGACGCTCTCGGATCACCGATATATCCGATTGGAGCTCTCCCGGTCTTCCAGGAACCAGGACTCAGTTAGGGGTCACACGGCGCGCAGAACGCCTCGGTTTCCGCGGTGGGCTGTGGGTGCGTTGGACAGGGACCTGCTGGAAGAGGCGGCCATCGTGGCATCGTGGTCGTCTCCACCTCCGACCGAGGAGGTGGACGTCATGGCTGGCCGCATTCGCGATGCGTTTACGCAGATCTGCGATGCGGCCATGCCCCGCTCACGACGTCGCCCCCCGAGGAAGGGGGTGTATTGGTGGTCCCAGGAGCTTGCCTCCCTCCGCGCCGCTTGCATCAGTGCGCGGAGGTCCTATACCCGCAGCCGGACTCGTCACCGCGATGTCCAGGAGGAGAGCCAGCTTTATGAGGCGTATCGCCAAGCGAGGGACGTCTTTAAGCTGGCTATCTGTCGCGCCAAGGAGAGGGCGAGAAAGGAGATGCTGGAGGGTCTCGACCGTGACCCCTGGGGTCGCCCATATCGAACGGCGCTGAACAAGCTCCGCTCGGCGGGCCCCCCCCTTACCGAGACTCTCCAGCCCAGCTTCCTTGCGGAAGTGGTCGAGGGCCTATTCCCGCTGCAGGCAGAGCACGCGCCCCCGGCGATGGTCTCCGAGGATGAGACCGATGACCGGGAGGCCGACACAACTGTGCCGCCTGTCACCGAAGCGGAGGTGGGCGCGGCTGTTCTTCGAATGCGTTCGAAGAACACCGCCCCTGGGCCGGATGGGATTCCCGCCTCAGGGGACTGTTCGACGTGTGCCTGGCGTCCGGACGGTTCCCTGACTGCTGGAAGGCAGGGAAGCTGGTGCTCCTCCCGAAGCCGGGACGGCCTCCCGACTCAATTGCGGCCTACAGGCCTATCGTGTTGCTGGACGAGGCGGGGAAGTTGCTGGAGAGGATTCTCGCTACCCGCATCGTCCGGCATTTGAACGAGGTCGGCCCCGATCTGTCGGACGCTCAGTACGGCTTTCGTGCTGGGCGCTCGACCATTGGGGCCATTCTGCGCCTGAGGGCCGCATCGGAGGAGGCCGTCGCCGGTGGAGGAGTGATGTTGGCGGTATCGCTCGATATCGCCAACGCCTTCGGGTCTCTGCCATTCAGCTGCATCAGAGAGGCGCTCCGGTATCATGGAGTGCCCGTGTACCTGAGGCAGCTAGTGGCAGACTACCTCGAAGGCCGAAGGATTCTGTACGAGGACCGAGAGGGAGAGGTAATCCGCAGGGACGTCTCGTGCGGTGTTCCACAGGGCTCTGTATTGGGGCCCCTCTTGTAGAACATTGGCTACGACTGGGCCCTGCGATGTGGTTTCCCCCCTGGGATAGGGGTCATCTGCTATGCGGATGACACCCTCATCACGGCCCGGGGTGGGAATTTTGAGGAGGCGGCGCGCCTGGCCAACCTAGGGATTTCCCGAATGGTCGGGCGCATCGAGGCGCTGGGGCTTAGGGTGGCCCTTTCCAAGACGGAGGCCCTATTATTCCATGGGCCCCGTCGCGGTCCACCTGCTGGCGCCTCGATTGCCGTCGGCTCGGTCCTCGTACAGGTCCGGGCCCAGATGAAGTATCTGGGCCTAGTGGTAGACGGGCGGTGGCTCTTCGACGAGCACTTCCGCATTTTGGCGCCCAAGCTCGAGGCTACGGCGACCGCACTGGGGAGGCTGTTGCCGAACCTGGGCGGGCCTAGTGCCTCGAGTAGACGGTTGTACACGGGGGTGGTGCGGTCAATGGCTCTGTACGGCGCACCCGTGTGGGCGGCGTCCCTGACCGCCCAGAATAGGGTCCGCTTAGGGAGACCCCAGCGGACCATGGCGGTCAGGGCCATACGCGGATACCGCACGGTGTCTGCAGAGGCGGCGTGCGCATTGGCCGGCACACCCCCGTGGGATTTAGAGGCGGAAGTGCTCGCCGAAGTGTATCGGCGGGCGGTGGCTGTTCGGGCAGGGGGTTCGGTGCCTCTGCCCGAAGAGCTACGCGCTTGGCGCGGTGAGGCACACCGGGCAATCATGGCCCGGTGGCAGGGCCGGCTGGAGGCTCCACGGGCAGGTGTTCGAACCGTGGAGGCGCTCCAGCCGGTCCTGGAGGAGTGGGCAGGGCGGCAGCACGGGACCCTTTCCTTCCGGCTAGTGCAGGTCCTCTCCGGGCACGGCTGCTTCGGGAAGTACCTGCACACGGTTGCTAGGAGGGAACCGAGTCCCGCCTGCCACCACTGCGACTGCGGTGAGGACTCGGCGCAGCACACCCTCCAGCATTGTCCAGCTTGGGAGGGGCAACGTCGAGTTCTCACCGCAGTGGTCGGAAGTGACCTCTCGCTGCCGGCCGTGGTTCTGTCCATGGTCCGAAGCGAGGGGTCGTGGAATGCGGTCGCATCCTTCTGCGAGGACGTCATCTCGCAGAAGGAGGCGGCGGAGCGCGTCAGGGAAGAGAGCTCCCTGGCGGATCCGCTCCGTCGCCGGCGAACCGGGCGGCGTCGGCGCGCATATCTGCGCCTGATGCCGCCTTAGGTGGGGCTGCGGGCGGGCGTACGGGGTAATCTGCCTCGCCCGCGGCCTTCCGTGGAGGCGCGGCACCCTGTGTGTATCCAGGGGCCGCGTAGGTGTGAAATGCCCGGAACGCAACAACATCGCGTCCGGGCATTGCCACTGGGTGGGCCGCCGACGGCATAACAAATTCCGGCGGCCCGTTCGCGAAGGTGGCGGGAGATACACGGCGGGTTTTTTAGTGGGTGCAAACCCCACACTACCTCCACCGTCTTCCCCGGATGGTGGAGGTGTTCGTCAGGAATTTTTCCCGCCAAAAAAAAAAAAAAAAAAAAAAAAAAAAAAAAGGAGTGGGTTTACGTCGGTAGTAGGTATAATGGGGAACCCGCGACCTTACGATTGCGAGACCGATGCCTTAGTCATTAGGCTACCGCCGCTTCAACATAAGACATAGAGATGAACTCCGCCTTTACTTTCAGGTATCTTTAAAGTACCAAAACACTAGTGCGGCAAGTAGTTGTCGCTTTCTTGAAATCTGATTAGTCCACGTCACAGGCTTATGACTATTTAATTAAATGGCTTGGCCTTTCTGAACCCTTTATAATTTGACTAGCTGTCCCGCGCAACTTCGTATGCGTAAATTTTCCCCGTTTTTGCAACATTTCTCGTCGCTGCTCCGCTCCTATTAGTCGTAGCGTGATGTTATATAGCCTATAGCCTTACTCGATAAATGGGCTATCCAACAAAAAAATAATTTTTCAAATCGGACCAGTAGTTCCTGAGATTAGCGCGTTTAAACAAACAAACAAACTCTTCCGCTTTATAATATTAGTATAGATTTTAAATTCGAACTTGGAGAGGCAGCCATGTAGGCAAGACCGGACCGTGCATATCGCGAACGGAACGGCCGCTCAAGGCACCAAAGGTCAGGGGCGCCCTTAAGGGCAAAGTCAGCCCATTTCGGTTGCACTTCTGCTTACTTCAGGGTTCCGTACCTCAAAAGAAAAAAGAAACGAAACACTTCACTTTGTTGTCTGGAAACGGGTTTGTTCTGGAGACTGAAAGTCGTCAGCGATTCGTAATGACTCCAAAGAGTTCTTCAGTAAGCGTTACCCACACATCTGCTCCACTCTTGCGTGTTGTCCCAGAGTATGACGGAATTACATAAATTTATTTGAATGTGTTATGAAAGATTCTCCAAGACATCATTCCCTGTCGCTTGAAGTTGTTAAATTGTTTACAAGTCACACTAATCTCACACATACTGGATAGTACATAAGTGTGAGATTACTGTACTCGTTAACAGCCACGGGGCCCTGACAGTAATACAACCTACGGGATGTATTACTCTCAGGTTCTTCTCCAGATTATCGGCTGATTTTCTTATCGACGTGTACTGGTCATATAACTTCTTCATCTATCTCGAAAGGTCACTGCCGCTATCGGCTATCTGGCATTGTGTTGCCAACTCTACTGAGCTAAAAATAAAACTCCTACGAAGTCGTCAGATGTATGTAAAGGGGATCGAAATAAAATTCCGAATAATTTGATATTATTTTTATTTAGTCTTAAATCAAAAATAGAATTAAAAAAATATATAACAAAATACAACGTGCAGGTAAGATGCATGTCGTGTTTCTATGTAAGTACTTGTAACAAATTCGATTCGTGACATAGGGGGATTCGTGCAGCGCGTCATATAGGCTTATTTTTCTACAGCAATTCCAAGATAATTGCATGCTGCATATTTATTATCTTATATGAACCTCGTAACTTTGTTAGATAAATATATATAATATAAGAGATCCCCTGAAATCGGGTAGGTATTTATGTAATATACTTACGAGATTCCATGTAATCGGGATGTGAAATTAAATGGTGTATAGAGTAAGTAAAAATCTATATTTTAGTTTAACAATGTCGTACCATATGTATATGGTACGACTGTACGAAGCTCGCACAGATCGAGACGAGCTGCTTCGAAATGTAATGAAAAGAAAAAAAAATACTGCATAGATAATTATAATTGCTTATGTTGATAAAAAATGCTATGCAATAGCTTTACCGCGGCAGTCCCCGAGTGCCACATATTTTTTTTTTATTTTTTTTTTAGTTTTACGTTTTAGAGAAAGGCAAAACCAGTTAAAAGTTTTCCGGATCAAGTATTCAATATTGCGGGGTAGAGTATTTTCCGATGCGTGAATCACTACTAGTTGCAGAGAGTGACATACACTCCGCACAAGTACGAGGTTTGGCAATCCATAGTCACGTATTAAACGACTATTACACTACCCTAAAGGTTCATTTCCGTGCATCGCGGCCGATCGCGAGTCGCGCGCGGCTTACGACAAGCGTTTGTCGCGCGCGGCCGATGCGACAATAGTCAGAGTATGAGAATGTATGGTGCCGTTTCCGAGGTAAGCGACAAACGCGCGCGGCTGACGACTGTCGTAGGCTGCGCGCGCACTCAGAATATTGTCGCATCGGCCGCGCGCGACCGACGCTTGTCGTAAGCCGCGCGCGACTCGCGATCGGCCGCGATGCACGGAAATGAACCTTTAATCAGGACCCTAAATCGGAGCGGCCTTGAAAATTTGTTAAAGAATTAACCCTTGGCCTAAGGCCTTAACTCTTATTACACCTCTCTTTTTAAGGATTTAGGGACCACTTCCCTCAGGCCATGTGGAGTGATGATCTACGCAAAACGGCTGGCAGTAGCTGGATGCGAGAAGCCGAGGATAGAACAAAGTGGCATGCAATTGGAGAGGCCTATGTCCAGCAGTAGACTGCGATAGGCTGCTGATGATGATGATGATGATGAATAAGCGCATTAATATTTGATGTGAACCATTATTGGCTCCAGTCATCACTGATATGCCTATGCTTATGCCAATCAAATTTCTGAGGTTCAAATGGTAGCTTTTTAAAGCTTCTACTATTGTATCCACCAATCCTTTAACATCGGCACTTGTGTCTGTTTTTTAGATTTGAAAAAATATCTAATTCCAAAATATTTTATTACGCTTAAGTCGGTCGATTCGCCTAATAGTAAACTAAATTTCTGGTCACCAATATCCGATCTTAAAATTTCCTTAAAATGTGGACCCAGTATTTCCGTGATTATATTGGTGCATTTTGTACGGTGTAACTGCATGTCTTTAGCTTATGAATCTTTAAATACATTTTACTGCAAGGTGTTCAACAGCCGAAATCGAACAATGTTACGCAATGTAAAGTGCCAATGACGCCTCTGCCTTGCTAGATGGTTAAACAACACTTTCCAAATTTTTGAACTGTTTTTTAATATCAGATATTTTCGCGCTAATTTCTGTATGGCAATAGCGGCACTTACCTTTCAAATAATTTCCCACAACGGGAGCAAGCCATCCTTTAAATTCGATATTAACTTCCCAATTCTTCTTATATTTTTGACTAAAAACTTTCGTTTTTAAAGTTAATTCCATGGTGTGCAAATTATATAAAAATCTTCGAAAACAAACAATTCATGTGCCTACATGCAGAGTTTAAAACTTTCAAACTGCGAAACCTAGGAATAACTTTGATTTTGAAATGAAACTAATGAATTAACACAATATTTAGCATTTCTTCCATTACTTACAACAAAATGTAGAGTGAGTGAGATAGATGATTTGATTAGGGGAATTACCTAATAATTTATTCACTTGCCACACCATAGATCTGTGAAACCAAAGAGCATGTAAACGACTAGAGGCCGTTCGAAGTACGTTTCCGAAGTTTGATACGGTAAACTTTATGGCGCAATTTTTTTATTTTACTTTGGTACATGCCCTGTGTCGCGGGGGACTTTACAAACATACAAGTCACGGACACAAATTACACCCAGACTCGGAACTACGATTTATGGATCACACAAAGTGTTGTCCCGTGTGTGAATCGAACCCTCGAAGTCGGATACACTCCCACCGCCCCACCGAGGACTGCCTCGGTGGGGCGGCCTTAAAAAGAGAGGTGTAATAAGAGTTAGGGCCCTAATTCTTTAACAAATTTTCAAGTCCACCTCGATTTGGGGCCCTGATTTAGGGTAGTGTAATAGCCATTTATTCTTCCGTGAAACTATGTTTCGGTTGAAGGGCATCATCATCGGTGTAATTCGATCGAAACGTCGGGTAAATAAAATGTTCGTACCTTTAAATAATTCACGCTATTAAGTCCCGAAATATATCTAAAATGTAAATAAATGTAAAATAATGAATGGTGACATTCAGATCTTTGCCAAACAAGGATTAGGGTGGAACTGATACCGTTATAGGCTAGTGTGACTCCTATCACCAGACGCACGACTTGCTCGTTTTTTAATTACAACTATGTTTTTTTTTAGCTAATAAAAAACATCTTAAATTAACTTTTTTAAATCAATTGTTAGAGAACTGGTTTTGTCAATGTATACACGATTTAGGAATGAAGGGTAAATCACTCGACTTACCCTACATCAAGTTAATTATAGCACTAAATAAATATTTAGTAATATAAAATTGTATCTACATGTTTATGAATTACTGTTAATAGAAGAGCGGAATATCCTACCACAAGCAATTCTTTGCATAAAAGGCGATCTCCTATGTACCTAATCTAGTTATTGCGAAACAGTGTAATTGATAATAAAGCTTTTTTTTTAATAAATGGCCGATTTTAATTAAATTCTTTCCCCAGAACATAGAGTTGTACCTACAAGGGCCCTCTAGTAGGGATCAATGTTCTGTGGGGACCGGCATTTTCGCTTCTTGCACGCGGGAGCCAAGCTGCTAGCGGCGGGCCTGGCTCCCAAATGAATGAACCCATTTCGACGTGATTTTTTTATTAGCCGTTTTGAAAATATCAGCGTTTTATCTCACGTGTCTTACTAGATATCTGCTCGTATTTTTAAAAACATTTTTCGTCAGGTTGGTAACCTTCTCTCGCCATTCATTATCTATTACCCGGCCGGGCGGTGGCCCGTATTGCTCTATAGGGGCGTCTAAACAGGCCATTTTTTACAGCAATTGGTGGCGGCACTATTGGCAACTAATTGCTCGGCCAATAATGGCAATATGTCTACAATTGTATGGCGCATGATCCAGTCTCCTAAACGGGCTACACAACCCGGCAACAATAAATTAGAGGGCGACTGAAACAACAACAAAATTGGTCGGGCATCATTGCGGAAAATAGATCGCTCAGGGATCGTCCGGCAACCATCAAATCAATATTGTAGAGTACTGCCATGTTGCCGGCCACTGCATTGCCGCCACAAATTTCCGTAAAAATGGCCCGTTTAGACGCCATTTATGTCCATTACAAACATAACAAAAACAAATATGCACTTTAATAAGTACATTGCAGGTATATTTTGTTTGTTTGTGAAAGACGTTCCATATTATAATTTACGTAAAGATCAATCACCAATTTTAATTCATTAATGTAATCAGTTAAACGATAATATCTTTAAAATATAAATTTTCTTTTCGGCGGTCATTTTTATCTCTTCTGATGACTCGATAATATACGACCTATATAGATATTATCTTCTGTTTTTCGCGATCATTAGCAATGAGTCGCAAGTGCAATTCTAAAAAAACGTTATCAGATATTTTCGGTGATTCTAATGATAAGTAAATGGTAATATTACACATTGTTGTCAAAATAAAAATACATTAGGCTAAGTACCTACTTACTATCACCGATATCAATACAAAAGTGTAGCGATCAATTTCATAATAGGTACTATTTTAAATGCTTTTTGATAGGTACCTACAGGGGTATGGTTTGAATTTCACCTATTAAACTACCTACCGACGTAGACGTGAACCCACTTCTAAAACAAGCAATTTAGCTTAGCTGGAGGGGTTAATGGGATTGATAGTACCTACCTCATCTTTAAGAAATATGTGCACTTATGAAGTGCAGTGTTTTAAATGAGCAATATTTTTCTGCAATATGTGGCTGCTATACAGTGGCCGGCAACATTGCAAGTAATACCAGCTTAAGGAGTCAAATTTGCCACCAGAATTTAACAAATAATCAATGATGCATAAAAATCTCTACAGAAAGAATTGTTTTGACGTTTAATAAAAAGATATTGATTTGACTTGACATTCAAATATTCAATTAAATTGAATTATTTTTAAGCAGTCTAGTTTTTTTTATTTTTATGGTCATTTACTTTGTTCAATTAATATAATGTCATCAGCGTGTAAATGTATACCCTAAACGAACAATTTTGTAAAAAGTAATTTAGATCTTGGATTTGATTAGATTTGTAAATAAATGCTCCTCGACTCCAACGATTTTCATGAAATCCAGTATGCAGGGGCCTTAGGGAGTGATAAATCGATCTAGCTAGGTTTCATTTTTAGAAAATGTCGTTTTATCCGTGTTTTCAGGCAATGAAAAACTGCTACAATATCATTAAAATACGAAGGTAAACTTCGCCGCAATCTACAAGGTTATCCGGTTCGAGTCCAGATGATTACTTTTTCCATCTTGTTATAAAATATTATCAGAACGAATACCTACCTATGTAATTCGTATTTAAATATAATTAAAAAAAAAACGTACTGAGCGAGGCTCGGTCATCCAGGTACTTAAAATAAAACAGAAATATATAATCAATATTGTTATATTTCAAAGATCATCATGTCATCCATGCTACCTCCAAGTTTTATACAATTTTATACAAGAACAAAATCTATATAAACTTTAAATATACAATTATTATTAATTAATCAGTTCTTTCGTTAAAATTCGTACAACACTACATAGCAACTATCTGATTAAAAAAAGTATTACTTAAATAATAAAAAGATACATTCATTTTTTTATCATTCTGAATAAATTACTGACATACATCATTTCTGACTTATATGAATATAATATATTGTAGTACCACTAAGACAGTACCAAATTGATGATATTTAGGTAGTACCATTAGTGCCAACATATACATAATTAAATATCTATAAAACAATTCAGTTCTATTTATATAATTATATAAAAATAAAATTAATAATATAATTGACATTCAACACCAGATTTATTCATTTTATTAATAGTTATGTATAAAATTATAATAAAATAACGTTATTTCTTTTTGTCACTTACACGGCAAATTTAAAAAGATTAGCTACATATCTTTTTGTTAAAAAATATACCAAAAAGTTTGCATGGCTATCTTTATAAGCCTTTTCGAAATAAAGCTGTGTAAAGCTACATTCTCAGAACCCTATTTATAATATTTAATATAAAATATCCATAATCGTAATTATTTTATCCCATGACTGTTTTGACAGTCTATATGGGAGGTTTTGTCATATCCAGGATAAACTTACAATCAAATGTCAAAACTATACTTACATACTGGAACTAACTTTACATTATTTTGACATGTATTTTTATATAGTTTTTCCAAAGTTATAGGTGAAACTATAACTTTGGAGAACTACTTTATATAGTTTTGAGCAATCGATCGTGAGTTATTTTGACATCTTTTACTTAATAATATCGAGTGTTAAATTTTATAAGCTGTCATGCTCAATTGACGGTTCCATTTTTAAAACGATCAAAATGTCGATGCCCCTGATTGATACAGCATTATGTTGTCTGTACAGTGTACACTGTTGCCCAGATATCAGAATAGTAACATCCCTGGCGAGCTCTAACACAAAGTGTCTTAGTGCCTTGCAGGTTACTTTATTTTGACAGTGTTTAGGTCATTTTATAAGCATCATAATATCAGATTCTTAATCCGAATTCTCAAGCGATACCTACAATTATAAGACGTACTGAAAATTATTTCTGTCTACTATTAACTTTCAATTTACAGTGACATCATGAGTCATATAGATGTCTTAAAATTGGGTTGCATTTGAGTATTCGGCTTTTAGACACGAGACTTTTACCTACCAAAGACCAACCCCACGGCTAGCGATATGGCATGCGTATACGAGATCACGTTTATATTCTTTCAGAAAGTAATTATCGCAGTAAGTCGTGCACAGCAAGATCTAAATTACTTTTTTTTCTGTACAAAAGAAAATTTAAATTAAAAATTGGCATTATTAAATTATGAAATTGTAAACAAATGCAGATACGCTTTGTTTTGTTACAATATAGTTGTAAATACTTTTTGCTTGTGAGCAGTTCTTCAAAAATATTCTGGGCCTTTTTAACAGAGATTTTAACAGTGTTGAACTGCTCAATTAAAAACATGAAAGTTTTGACAGTGTTTATCGTACACCCAAAAATTTTGACAGTTTTTAATAACTTTACAATTTATAATATCTAACCCTCATTGTTAACAGACTTATTCCTCACGGCAGTATAAGGAAAATAAACTTTTTCCTTTCCAAAACAAGCTTTGGTAACATAATTGAGTAATTGAGCTGTGCAAAAATATAAAAGTATATTTATAGCCTACATAACAGGAATCATGACAGTCTTCACTTATTTGGCACTTAGACGCTTTAGGTGGCACTAGAAAGTACCAAACTCCGATAATCTAAGTTAAGCTACCTAATTATTATAAAAAATAGGACGTAATTATTGGCACTTCGAGTCTCTACCACAAATAGAAAAGCTTAAAAGTATGACTAGACTATTAAACGGATATTTATAAAATGACCTTAACAACTGTCAAAATAGGTCCTTACACTATTTTGACTACGTAACCATACACAAGAATATTACAAAAAGCTGATGCAAATTCTTACAGCATTTTACTATCACTCTCTCTGTCAATATTTTGACAACTTTCATATTATCTGTGAAAGTCAAATGCATTAACTTTGAACCAAAGGATTACTCAATACCTCAAAATAGAATTGTTTGGTTGCAATAATCTATAGAACCAATGAACTCGTTCTGATATGTAGTACTTTTGACATTAAACAATGTTTATCAGACTAAAATTCAAGATGGCTGCTCACAGACAAAACATTATTATTATATTTATGTTTGTATACAATTCAACTGATTACATTATCGCTCGAAATCCGACAATTTTTTCGCTTTTCTGTGAGCCTGGTAGGTACTTCATATGCAAGTTTGCATTTTCCTTTCATTTAACATTGTAAGGACCATATTATTTGTGACTAGAATATGTCTAGGTTCAAATTTACAAAAAGGTACATATGACATTGCAACCAAAAAATCTGTAATTCTATTTGAATTTTGACAGTACTTTATGTCAAAATTACATCTCTACTGTAAGTATAAGGATTTTTTCAGAGTTTTTTGCCGACCATCAAAATGTCTTGTATAATAATTTCATATTCAAAATATAAAATTTCATTTATGAATTGGCAAAATACCTAAGTCTTAAATGTATTTCATTATCCATCCCTAAAATATCTGATAAATTAAAAAAACAAATGAAGCAATTGTAAAAAAAAAACAAAATTATAAGTTTTTGAATTTCGTATTTCAACATTTTCCCGCTAAAAATAATAAATTAAAAATGGCGCCGGGTAAGCTTCTTGATTACCGTAATTTGCATTTTAAAACGTATGTTAATATATTTGCATATATTAAATAGCTTTAATTGCATATTAATATTCTTATAACTTCGTATTTTTATTACTTTATTTATTTTTTTAAATTAATTTTGATATACCTATGGGAAATGAAATACATTTAAGATTATTTAAAACGGGTGTATCGTATGAGGAGGTCATTCTCCCTTCTATCGCATGATTACACTATCAAAACCTTCCTGAGTTCTGGTTTTTTCTTTTTAAAATTACAACGTACATACCCTTGATTTACAATGTTACAGTCCAGTTCGTAACACTCCACGAATAGCACAGCACTGGCCAAAATGGCTTTCAGAATGAATCATAAGACCACTATGAGATGTCACCAATATGGGACATTCCCGTTACCGTCCGATCTTGTCGTCCAAGAGTTACCGTAGTTAATCCGCGCGCATGAAATAGCCGGAGAACTCCGCACTGAAGCCTTCTCTATCGTGTAATTCAAACCGTTGTTGCTATCCCAATATTCGTTTCCTTTGCATCTGAAGCTAACGCAGAAATCCAGCCGTCTTGAATGTATCGGTAACTGTAATCTAAATCCAAATGTGTCGTATAAAGAAACGCCATTAGAATTCAAAGGTCCAGATTCTACAAACGCACACGACGTGTCTTCACTAGTCGTCCAACCATCGAACGACACTCTGACTACAACTTCTTTAGAAAAGTCCAGATTTTTCACTTTCACAGTTCCGTCAACGGCACACTCATTTTGTTTTATTATTACATTTTCAAGTGACACGCAATCTTCTGTTATTCTTCGCCTAAATTCGACGTAATCTGACGCTGGTTGCACGAATCTTGTCTCCCAGAGGTCTATTACAGGTTTGGGAGGTGGTTTCCCTTCCGGTGGGGGGCTGGAGACAACTCTGAGAGCCCAGTACGGTGGTACGTGTGATGGTTCTGTCATAAACTTCACTTGTTCGAGCGCAAATCCTCTGTCATCTGCGAAGACTACTCGTTTTTTCTTCTTTTCAGTCGATAGTCTTATACAGGATCTTGTTGCTGCCTTCAACGTGAGCTGGAGAGGCTTTAGTGGTAGCAGACATGGGGCTGAGTATCCTCTGTTTGTCAGTTTGGCTGGTCTTCTTGGCGTAGCCAAACTATAGTCCGTTAAGAAGCCGGCGGGCGGACTGTGCCCGTAAAAATGTTCCGACGCCAACATATCAATCGCCGCGCACATTCTGGAACAAAGTGAGACACGTGTTAACCCAGCGACTGATCGTCACATACTGAAAGGCGTTTATCGCGCGCCTGGGATTTTATATGTGCACGCGCAAGCCACGCGATTGATAGAGTGTAGGGTGACAATGTTGTGGTGTATTTGTGGATATTTTATTTCTGATTTGGGTCAGGGCACGCGTAAGTGTTAATTTTCGTGGGTATTTTGATATACCTAGTCTGGCCATAAATACTGTTACAATTAAAAATAAGAAAGATATTACATTTGAATTTGGAATCTGTCATTTTTATACGATTGTTCATTGTATTTTCTAATTTTGGCGCCAATACATTGTACAATATTTTGCTATATTAAAATGGAGTGGGGTGATAAAGAAAACCGAATCGCTGTGATTGCATTACACAAAGTTGGTATGGAGCCGAATGTAATTTTTAAAACTCTCCATACGCTTGGTATTAGTCAAATGTTTGTGTACCGGGCTATTAATAGGTACAATGAGACCTTCTCTGTTTGTGACAGAAAAAGATCTGGCCGTCCACGTAGTGTTCGTACGAAAATGGTGGTCAAAGCAGTAAGGGAAAGAATTCGAAGAAATCCTGTCCGAAAGCAAAAGATTTTATCTCGGGAGATGAAGATAGCACCCAGAACCATGTCACGCATTTTAAAAGATGACTTAGGACTTGCAGCCTATAAGAGACGCACTGGTCATTTTTTAACTGATAATTTAAAAAAGAATAGGGTGGTAGAATCGAAGCAACTACTGAAGCGGTACGCAAAGGGAGGTCACAGAAAAATTTTGTTTACGGATGAGAAAATCTTTACAGTTGAGCAACATTTTAACAAACAAAATGACCGTATTTATGCTCAAAGCTCTAAGGAAGCTTCCCAATTAGTCGACAGAGTGCAACGTGGGCATTATCCGACTTCAGTGATGGTTTGGTGGGGTGTTAGCTATGAAGGAGTGACTGAGCCATATTTTTGTGAAAAAGGTATCAAAACATCGGCACAAGTGTATCAAGATACCATTCTTGAGAAGGTAGTTAAACCCCTTAACAACACCATGTTCAATAACCAAGTATGGTCCTTCCAACAAGACTCAGCGCCGGGTCATAAAGCTCGGTCCACGCAGTCTTGGTTGGAAGTGAACGTTTCGGACTTCATCAGAGCTGAAGACTGGCCGTCGTCTAGTCCCGATCTTAATCCGCTGGATTATGATTTATGGTCAGTTTTAGAGAGTATGGCTTGCTCTAAACGCCATGATAATTTGGAGTCCCTAAAACAATCCATACGATTGGCAGTGAAGAATTTTCCCATGGAAAGAGTGCGTGCTTCTATTGATAACTGGCCTCAACGTTTAAAGGACTGTGTTGCAGCCAATGGAGACCACTTCGAATAAGCTTTTATATATGCTATAAGCTTTTTATATTTTGAATTGTTTTTTATTTATGTATTAAACTAACACACTGTAAAAGTAATAAATATTATTTGCAATAAAAAAAAATGTTTTTTCTTCGTAACAATATTTATGGCTAGACTAGGTATAGTGCGCAAATTTTATTGTTTTTATGGATCTCGGTTTTTAGGTCGGTATTAAACTTCGTTTATGGGTCATAAATTATTGTGAGTGTTAATCAGACTTTCACAGATTTCTGGCAAGTTCTACGTGTGATTCTAAATATGGTATGATATAAACGAAATGCATAATTTAGTATTAAATAATAATAATTAGAGTCTAAACAACTATTTCCAAATTGTAGCCTATTACATTAATGTACATATATATAAACAAGTACACGTATAATAGATACCTACACAATGACTGTCAATGTTGATCATTAGTTAATGACCCTAAATAAACAAACTATGTTTATTGTTTTTAAACTTTCGCGATTTTACATATTAAATATATTTCGGGACTTAATCGCGTGAATTATTTAAAGGTACGAACCTTTTATTTACTCGACGTTTCGATCGAATTGCAGAGTCGACCCGTGACCACGATCGGTGCAATTCGATCGAAACGTCGAGTAAATAAAAGGTTCGTACCTTTAAATAATTCACGCGATTGAGTCCCGAAATATATCTAATAAATGTTTAAATAAATAATTACTAAAGGTCGCACTAAAACCACTTAATGTTCTGTTTTTGTGAATGGGTAAGGTTTCCAGACCTGTTTTCATATTTTATTCATACTAAGAGCGATTTTTTATCGAACTAATTTATTATCTTGTATGTTTAATTACACAGGGATAGAGATATCGGTAGTTAGGGTTCCGGAGACATCAGTTGAGTATCGTCTATTCCATTAGGCCTTTGACCCAGCCGCTGCGTTTGGAAAAATATAATTAGAAGATGTGTTTCTACGCGGTAGGGTAGTAACTGGAGTGGGATTGGCAGAACCAATCCAACATAAAATATAAAACATTGGGATTAAGCTATTAATTTCCGTCTCGACAAATAATGTTGTCCATTTTATAAATTACCAATTATTTTACCCGCGGCTTTGATGGTTATAGCCTACTAGCGGCCCGCTCCGGCTTCGCACGAGTATAAAATATATGGATGTTATTATACATATAAACCTTCCTCTTCAATCACTCTATCTATTAAGGCATACACAGGGATATAGAGACAGAGAAAGCGACTTTGTTTTATACTATGTAGTGATGTGCTATTTCGATGTATAAACTACATTACTGTAAACTTCTTGAATCTCACAAACTTTTGGACTAATACTAGCATGATTATATCTTTCTACACTTGAACATACATTTGAACTACATCAGACGTGAGTAACAAACTATTCAGATGCTAATTTATTTAACAAGCCACATTTAAAACATAAAACTAATTATGTTTAATGAGAAACAATTGAAGTAAATAGATTGAATGGCGTCGGATTTTCTGAGTCATCGTAAGGATATATTGTTCAGTAAATATATGTGAATTAGTGTTAATTTATAAATGCTAATTACCTGTTACGTTTACCTGTCAGTAACGTAAGGTAAGCGTCATACGTACTTCACACTTCACTTTTTCCAGAAGGTGTGCCCTGATTCCGCGTTCGTATGCGGTGTGTATAATGTGTGCGTGCACTGAATGCGCATTCTATGTAAGTTACACTGTTCTGTATTTTGTGGTACTACTTTTACTTTAAAAACGGGAGTATAATATAGAAACTTGCAAAAAAAACATGCATAAAAAAGATAGAAATGGCACTTCACTAAGTTCATCGAGATTAATTAATGCCTCCGACTGCATGAAATTATATAATTATGTAGGGGATCTTGTTTTCATCTTTTTTGTGCAGGCGGAAAGAATGGTTGCTAACTAACTTTTTTAGTAGTACAGTTTTAATCATGTTACACCTTTTTTCAATGCTTAAGATGACCCCATTAATTTGATACCCATACTACAGTATTCAAAACAACTTTTTTACACACCTCTTTATTTTGACATCTCACAGCCGCCATGTTTGTTTTTTTCAAACGTCACATATTTAAGAACACTTGGGCGATCAAGACAAATCTAATGACGTCTTAATTGTATAAATCCGTTGAGTGGATTGTGAGATATCAGGTAATAACGAATATTACATACATATTAAACAATATTTCTTTAATAGATAACATATCTGGACATAAACTTAAATTACTATATCCAAATGTGTGATAGTTTCTCAGTAAATGGTACCACAAAAGTGTATAATTTGTGGGATAGTGTTAGAGCTTGCTTCGCTCGCCCCGATAATCCACGTACAAACTTTAAGAATGGAGGTGTTTCCACTGACGCGGACCATCAATTGACCAATCATTGTGCTCGAAATCGTACCCAGCAACCAACAGTCATTAATTGCCTCTGTGGCGCGGTGGGAGTGTATCCGACTGCTACGCAAGAGGTCGTGGGTTCGATCCCCACACAGAATAAAACTGTGTCTAGGTGTTATTTATCTACAATATGTATGTATTTAAAAATATATAAGTATGTTTATCAGTTGTTTGGTTTCCATAGTACAAGCTCTGCTTAGTTTGGGATCAGATAGCGTTGTGTGAGTTGTTCCAAGACATTATTATATTATTATTATTGCTCACACAAGAGTGGAAACGCTACAGTAAGTGAAATGAATCAAGAATGCACTTCTGTGTCGTTAATCTACGCCAATTTTAAAAAGAATCTGTCTATATTATATGTTAGTTAACTGTACAAAAAGCCGCCCAAAAATTTGTACGACTGAGTCTTTGTAAATATAGTTAACGTTTACATAAATAATCTTCGAACAACTCACACAACGCCATCTGATCCCGAATTAGGTGAAGCCTGTACTGTAACGGTACTACGGTAACCGGAGACCTTTTAAACATACTTATTCTAAAAACTTAAATTACACCCAGAATAATTAAACCATCGTGCACATCACACAAAGTTTTATCTTGTCATCAAAACAATTTAAAGATGTCACTTTTACTTCGGAATATCCGATATTTCCGTGTCGTGTGGTCGTCCTACGCGCCGATCACATCGCTGAACGCTTCGGACGCGTGATCGTACACGAGGCTTGTGTTAATATTGACGTGCTTAGCTCCCCGCTCGACGGACGGACGGCTTAACGATGTAGTTGACAATGTAAGCAAAATATACCGAGAGGACAACCTCGCCTGAGCAACGCACACATAGGTAGAGACCGTTCACAAACACGGCATTATAGACCACTTTAGACTCACTGACCTCTACTACAGTAGGATCAACGTAACTTGACCGGATTGAAAGGTTTTTATCACTTTCGCGCATGTCATAGAGATGCGACCCTAAAATTACTTACGAAAACGACTAAATATGTTCAATCGATTAAAAATACTAACAACATTTTAATTCAACAATATAAAAACACTATTTAAATGAGTTAATAAAAGTTTAAATTTAGAACAGTTACAGTAAACACTAAAGAAACTTTGAAAAACAATTTCTTTAACAAAATAATCACAAAAAAAGATGAGTTATTATGACAATGTAATGCGTAACCGCATCTCTAATTCTCTTGGTTTAGTTACCGCCCGCGCCCCCCGCTTCCTGTCACCATTTACTTTCAAAAAATGCATCTGCGCAACCACTTGTCGCCTACTTCAGTCCGGCCTAGTTACGTTGATCCAACTGTAGGAAGAGCCTGTCCAAGTAAGTAAGTAAGATCTTTTCAAATGAGGTTTTAAAGTTATACTCAGTCTTTTTAAACCAATGAAATTACACAAATAGACTGCCTCTGTGGCGCAGTGTTAGTGTATCCGACTGCTACGCAAGAGGTCGTGGGTTCGATCCCAACCCAGGATAAAAAAATGTGCGATGAGCACGATGGTTTATTTTGTATGTATTTAGAAAATATATAAGTATGTATATCAGTTGTCTGGTTGCTATAGTACAAGCTCTGCTTAGTTTGGGATCACATAGCGTTGTGTGAGGTGTTCCAAGATATTATTATTATTATTAATTTCAACAAAATATTTCGTATTACAATACTTGCAATATTTAAAACTTGATAAATTATTTTCCCCTGTTTAATATTACACTCGCACGAATCGTTCAGGCAAATACATTTATCAGTACGATTTTTTTTAGAACCTACTAGCAACCCTTCACACGGAATTTTGTCTCTTTTATAAATATGTATAATTATTGTTTATTCCAAGGTCCTTCCCTTTCATTACGCAGTCGTATACTACCTACTGTAGATAATATACTAAAAACAATTCTCAACTTGGAAGATGCAAAATATTTATGAACATTGTTATAATTTCAGCAATATACTTAATGTAACAAATATAATAACAACGGCTATTTGTCATATATGTCAAAAAAGTTTACAAGACGGTCATTCGATTCGGCATTTGAAATTGCTGTTACTGTATACAGGGTAGCCCATAGACTTAGAATATATATATATATCCTAGACGGTCATTTGATTCGGCATTTGAAATTGCTGTTACTGTATACAGGGTAGCCCATAGACTTAGAATATATATATATCCTAGACGGTCATTCGATTCGGCATTTGAAATTGCTGTTACTGTATACAGGGTAGCCCATAGACTTAGAATATATATATATATCCTAGACGGTCATTCGATTCGGCATTTGAAATTGCTGTTACTGTATAAGGGGTAGCGACGCGAGACGTAGGTACTGTAGAGGTAGTGTTTAGAGTTTAGTTTATTTTGTTAGGAAGGTGCTCCGAATTTCTTTGCCCATGAGCGATACTAATTGTGTCATTTTATTATTTAAGTAGGTTACATTTTGGGTTATATTTTGTACTAGCTGTTCCCCGCGGTGTTACCCGCGTTTTATTAGCCTATGTGTTAATCCAGAGTGTCAGATAACTCCATGCCAAATTTTATTAAAATCGCTCCAGCCGTTTAGACGTGAAGATGTAACAAACATACACACTCACATACTCACAAACTTTCGCCTTTATAATATTAGTGTGATTACGTAGGTAGACATGAATGGAATTTTTGTACCTTTTTTAGATGTTTTCGCTGGCCTTCATATTTTTCTTTCATATAAGCAAGTACCTACTTATAAATTTGTATTTATAGAAATATTTTATTGTACTGTTTATAAGTATTAAGATAATTACAAAATACTTACGTACTTAATTGATAGGGCGTTCTTTAATTCAAACTTGTACTGACGTATACATATAAGATGAAATTTAAATTTAAAAAGTACCTACGTACTAACTTAATATTTAAACTGTACCTTCTAATGTTTACAGTACAAAATTAATCATAATAATATCTTGGATCTAATAAAAAAAACCCGCCTGCACAAAAAAGATGGAAACAATTTCATGCAGTCGGACGCATTAGTGAATCTCGATTAACTTAGTAAAGTGCCTCCGACTGCATGGAATTATATAATTATGTGGGGGATCTTGTTTCCATCTTTTTGTACAGGCGGGTTTTTATTTTTTTTATAATTTTATTTAACACTTTTTAATGGTTGTAGGACGTAACCAATGTAACAACTAACTTTTATCACAGCTATTATCAAGTATTGAAAATTAAAAAAAGTATGGTTGCTAACTAACTTTTTTAGTATTACAGTAATAATCATGTTTATACCTTTTTGAAACGCTTAAGGTGAGCCCGTTAATTTGATACTCATATTTCAGTATTCAAAACAACATTTATTCACACCTCTTTATTTTGACATCTCACAGCCGCCATCTTAATTGTATAAATCTGTTCAGTGGATTGTGAGATATCAGCTTATAAAGAATATTACGTACATACATACAAGATACGCGCGAAAAACATAACCCTTCTTTACAGTCGGGTAAAAAAAGGTCAAAAAGAGACAACCCATTCGAAGCAGAAATAATGAAATATTGGTAGTTACAATAAACAGAAATTAAATGTGAAAAATCAATATAAAAATAACTAAAATACCCAACCAAAAAGATATCTGTCTGTCACAAAACTGGATCAAAAAAACAAGATTGTAGTAAATTAACTCCAAGTACGTAGGTATACCTACGCCAAAAAGTTGTAAACATTTTAATTAAAACCGGGTAATTATTTAAAAGCATAATAGCATTGACCTATCAAGTTGACAAAAACAAGCAACGACCTGCCTGGTGGGACAGAGACATCATAGCTCCCAAATATAATGGACTCAAAAAGTTGGTTTGTAATGATTAAGGTACAGTCAGTAAAGTAGTACATTCAGAAATTCGAAATGACATACTAGACAAAAATGTCTTCGAAACGGTTAAACAGATTTTTGTGTAATTTAACAGTCATCCGTCTAATAGTAGCGACCCCTTTACGAGTTGATCAGGGTGCTTTGGCCTAAAACAATCTATACTAATATTATAAAGCTGAAGAGTTTGTTTGTTTGTTTATTTATTTGAACGCGGTAATCTCAGGAACTACTGGTCCGATTTAAAAAAATATTTTTTTGTTGGATAGTCCATTTATCGAGGATGGCTAACATCACGCTACGACCAATAGGAGCGGAGCAGCAATGAGAAATGTTGCGAAAACGGGGAAATTTTACGCATACGAAGTTGCGCGGGTCAGCTAGTTTATACTAATATTATAAAGCTGAAGAGTTTGTTTGTTTGAACGCAATAATCTCAAGAACTACTGATCCGAATTGACAAATTCATTCACTGTTGGATAGCCCATTTATCGAGGAAGGCTATAGGCTATATAACATCACGCTACGACCAATAGGAGCGGAGCAGCAATGAGAAATGTTGCAAAAACGGGGAAATTTAACGCAAACGAAGTTGCGCGGGATTGCTAGTGTTTCTAATAAAAAACATCGTATTTCAATCCATTTATCCTTTTGGGCAGGTATCTAATATAGTGGCAGGTTGTCAGCCACACACATGAACTTATAAAAACACCCGCCTTTTGTGTCGGGGATTAAAAGTGGCCCAAAATCATATAATTCGAAATTTCTGGAATAGAGCCTTTGGGCTTTTATATCATCTAAACCACGCAACAAACTTGATGTGGTTTTCACTATGTTTCATAGTACTTTTCATACACATTACGAAAAAATAAGAGAAAAGTGCAGGTGAAATAGGAATTGATTGCTAGTGTTTTATTGCAATTGGTAACAATGTATTGTACCTACCTATATCAACCTACCTATACCAACAATACCAATTAAGTAACATAGTTTTTGTTCGCGTGTTTAACACTTGCAATAGTTACAGTGAAAATTGTTAGCTATACTTGTTAAGCGAAATTACAAAGGTAATCAGATGCAGGGTAACAATACGGTGATTAGGTGTAATTATATAAAACTTTCACCTTGATATGAGACTGTACGTTATGGGGGAAACTTAGGATCATTTTTATTTATTTACTAGCTGTCCCGCGCAACTTGCTGCAACATTTCTCATTGCTGCTCCGCTCCTATTGGTCGTAGTGTGATGTTACATAGCTTATAGCCTTCCTCGATAAATAGCTATCCCACAGTGAAATAATTTTTCAATTCGGACCCGTAGTTCCTGAGATTACCGCGTTCAAACACACAAACAAAGTGTTCAGCTTTATAATATTAATAGATACTAGCTGTCCCGTGCATGCGTAATTTTTCCCCGTTTTTGCAACACTTTTCATTGCTGCTCCGCTCCTATTGGTCGTAGTGTGATGTTACATAGCTTATAGCCTTCCTCGATAAGTGGTCTACACAACAAAAAAATATTTTTTCAATTCGGACCAGTAGTTTCTGAGACTATCGCTTTCAAAAAAACAAAAACAAATTATAATATTAGTATAGATAGAAAGATCTCTCAAATTCTTGGCCTTGACTGCCGTCCTTAACCCTGGCAATCTCTTCACAAATAAACATCTAGACTCGCTGGCATTTATGACGCAACAAATGGTATTCTTTGGCACTACTTATTGTATAAACAGATCGAACGAGTCTAAAACAGTTTTTAAAAATGCGCTTAACGATAACGTTATAGCTCTATAGACACTGACTTTCACCCGCAGCTGCGTTTGTTATCGCGATAAAAACTATTCCATGTCCTTTCCTGGGATTCAAACCAAACTATATCTATATGTACCAAAGTTAAACAATCTTTATTTACTTTGAGAGCAAAATACAACAGTTGGCGTCTAAACGGGCCATTTTTTACGGCAATTTGTGGCGACACTATTGGCAACTAATTGCTCGGCCAATAATGGCAATATGTCTACAATTGTATGGCGTATGATCCAGTCTCCTAAACGGGCTACACAACCCGGCAACAATAAAATAGAGGGCAACTGAAACAACAACAAAATTGGCTGGGCAATATTGCGGAAAATCGATCGCTCAGCGAACGTCTGGTAATGCCAAGTTCGCAAGCAATAAGGTAAAGACGGAGAAAAGAACAAGGCAATTATGTCAAGTTATGCCCTCATATTACCAAGCAAACAGTCCACTAGTTCGTCACCATATTTGTATAAAAAATGTGTCACAAATAGTGTAATTCCCAACGTAGAAATGTAACATTGTTGACATTTACTTCGTGATGAAACTAGGAAAAAATATGATTAAATTATTCTTAAACAATTTGTCACTTGCTTTTCCCGTACGTAATATTACGCTACTCAATACTCATAGAACAAACAAACGCTCGGTGGGTCAGTCGCCGGTCTAGAACTTTGTTCAGGGAGCAACTTGTGACCCAATCTGTCAAGTGTGACTCGTTCGCATGACGGGAGGTGATTCACCACCGGTACACCAGCTACCACCGCCGAGCCACGCCCCCTCGGCTATACCCCCATAGCCTGCCATAACACACCGGAACAGTGTCAACATTCTCAAAATACTCCAAAAATTAAGTCTTTCAGTTAAGTCTGGGGAGAAGAAATTGTCCTATTGCTCCCTTAGATCTGCGCCTGAAAGGGATACCACTTGGTGTGATTCACAAATTGTTGTTCCAGGCTCGGAATAACTATGTGTCCGTAAAGTCCTCTCGACACAGGTCACACAGGCTTGTACCCTGCTGCGGGAGTCGTCTTAAAAATAAAAAGAGACATAAATGACCTTTTTTGTTAGTCTCTTGATTAGTGACCCTGACTGCTAAGCCAGAGTGGGTATAATCTCCACCCAGGATAAAACTTTGTGTAATGAGCATGATGGTTTATTCTGTGCCTGGGTGTTATTTATATTGTGTTTAAGAATGAGTTTATATAAGTACGTTTTTCAGTTGTCTGGTTGGCATAGTACAGAGTTGTCCCAAGATTATAATAAAAATGTTTCAGTCATGAGTCAGAAGGGGGAACTGTTCCCATTGTCTCCCTCTTGGAACCTTGCCAGGGTTCTTATTAACGATCTTTATTCCGTGTCCACGGCAAGCCCATGCGGAACTGACAAAATCTTATAATGGTAAATGAAGAGCTGCGCTTAAAAATGCATCGACGCGCATGCGCGGCGGACATTTTTAAACGCATTGATGCATTTTCACAAATGCATCAATGCGTTTAACCACACCTCCTCACCACACCTCCTTATTTACTATTATTACAAGATTTTGACAGTTCCACATGGGCTTGCCGTGGATACGTAATAAAAATCATGATTAAGGACCTTGATCGTTATCCTGAATCAACGTTAACTAGCAGAGGACTATCTGCGCAGTACCCAACCTCCAACAGCGTAGATGTGACGTCAATGGTTAAATCTAACGTAGCTAGGTAGTAAGTACATAGACGTAGTTCCTATCAGATGATTCACATTCTTGGCTTGGATCTGCCTCGTGGACTGACTGTCTACGATTGTGTTTAAATAATTTATTAATAAAGTAGGTAGGTACGTCATTTAAGACGTCTTTCAAAAAGGTTTGACGCTTATGGTGTCTGCTTGTGTCGTCGTAGTATCTGAATGGATAGGATGGGGTACATTATGATATAAGTGCGGTAAGTTGAAAATTACAGCCGAGGCGATATTGCTAGCCCAAACCGTAGGCGAGGGCTACACGAAAGCAGAGGATGTAATTATTGAAGCGCACGTATGTCATACGACGTTTTATAACATATTTGCGAGGAAATAAACAAAAAAACAATACAGCGAAAAGAAAAAGCGCGCGGAATAATTTTTACTTGTTCACAAATTAGCGAAAAAAAAAAGGCAAGGCTTTTTTTTTTTAAGGCAAAGGCACCAAAACAGCCTGTGTTAAAAATAAAGTAAATTATTATTTTTGTGTTTTGTTATTTATAACAAGGTTGTAATTTATGGACAAAATTAATTAAATTATATAAATATATGTTACTCTCGGCTACTCACACTTGGCCGGTGGGGGGGCACCGGCCAAGTGTGAGCCGCACGTACGACGGGGGGGGGGGGGGATGGGCCAAATAAATTCGGTACACAAAACAACCACCTGGAGAGGGAGCGCGCCCCTGTGCACCCCATTCTGAATGCGGTGTTGTTGGTTGTTGAGTCAATTACATACCCTATTGCAAGCGACAAACAAAATAATGGTAGGCCAGTGCTGGTTCAGTACAAATCATGACCTTCATAGACCCTCCCCTGGCCCCACCCATGCAACAAGCCCCCAAACACAACGTAATTACCTATGACGTAAAGACCGCCGTAAATAGACATAACATCTATCAGAATGATTCATGTTCTTGGCTTTAAAGTAGTCCCTCGTGGACGAGTGACAGTCTAATTGTGTTTACAAACAGACGTTTACAAAATAAACTACGAAGTCATTTGTAAACGTAACTAATTGATTTAAAAGATACGGCAATTTAATGATTGACCTGTTGGCATTGATGTTGGTCACCACTAACCATAGTGGGAACCCTTGACCCTGACTGCTAAGGTCGTGGGCTCTATTCCTACTCAGGATATATATCTTGTGTGATTAGCAAGATTCTGTGACTAGGTGGTATTTAGAAATATGTAGGTGATTTCTCCCTGTGGGTGTCGTCAAGGCGTCTAAGGGAATTTCCCACCTGATGACGGGCAGCAGCATTCTCTGCGTATTTTAAAGCCTTAATGCGATCACCAACCCGCTCGTCAAGTTTAGCGATCATGACAATTACCCCCAGGTTCTATAATAAGTCGGTTCTCTTGGTGAGACTCGTGCCCAGCAGTGGGATATCATAGGGGTTGATACTCGTATGTAAGCATGTTTATCAGTTGTCTGGTTGCCATACTATAGGCTCTGCATGGTCTGAGATTCGATGACCGTAGGTGTTTGATGTGTTTTTTTGCGTAAGTATCTGTTCCCTACATAAGACAGAGTGTGGGATCCGAAAATGTTGATACGTAGTCGGAAATTCCTCCGAGACACAGGACTTTGTGCCCTAGTAGGAGAGTTGTCTTTCAAAATGTATTTAGGGTTTACTAGCTTTGCTCGTGACTCCTCCCTATAAAAAATATCCTATGTCCTTTCCTGAGACTCAAACTATTTCCATACCAAATTTCATCTAAATAGGTTCGGTGATTTAAGCGTGACAACATAACAGGTAACAAATAGACAGACAGAGTTACATTCACATTTATTATATCAGTTTAGATGCTCAGTCACTTAGTGTTCAACTGTCCTGAGGATGCTTCGTGTAGAGAAGAAATGTAAGTCAAAGTTTCACGTCGTGGAAGCGGTATATTGTCCGGTCAAGGGTCCGGAGAGTTAGTGGGAGTCATGTCACTATTTTCCTTTATTGATGTTTTTTTTTAGCTGGGGGTGTTTCGTCTGTGAATCTATTTCGATTGTTGTATTCAGGGTATTCTTTTATTACTTCAATCGTTGTGATTTTTAGATCAAGGGAGAGTGGTGGGTTTCCTCCCTAATAATCAATTTAAAGTACATGGTATACAAGCATAATGGATATTTATTATAAAAGACATGAATATAAGCGTAGCTACAATTTAATTTCGGGGGGTGGGGTTTTTTCCAGGTAAGAAGGGGCGAGGCTTGATTCTTAGTAAGTTATTTAATCGAGATTATTCTTATTTATCTATTCTTGACTTTATTTGTTCAAAATTCGGTGAACCGTTTAAAAGATAACCAACTGTTTGTCACATGTAGTGACATTATTTCTGCTCACGTTACCTGACATCCACGCGGAGTATTTGGCGAAAGCAAAGCAAAGATAAAACATTACCCTTTGACATTTCATGAAGATTATAAGCAAAACAACAAAATAAAAAAAACAATAATTAACGTACACTATGAAGAGTGGAGGACCTAATATGGATCCTTGAGGAATGCCAGAAGTAAATGTAATGAAGTTCGATTTATAGCCCTTGATGACAACCTTCTGAGTCCAACCAGTGAACCAACTTCTGAGTGGACCAACATAGTAAATTACCACGGATTCCATTGAACGAAATTTTGTCTAAGAGTAATTTGTGATCTACATTGTCGAAGGCTTTACGGAAATCTGTGTCTGTGTACACAGATTTCCGAGAAACCTTTGACTTCTATTTTAACCTACAAATAAACTACGTCGTCATTTGTAAACGATACGAGAATTTATTGATTGACCTGTTGGCATTGATGTTGGTCTAAGTGGTTAGTAGTGATCCTTGACCCTGACTGCTAAGCCAGAGGTCTTGGGCTGGTGATTGGTTGTGCTTGATCGTGTAGAGAAGAAATGCGTGTCAAAGTTTCACATCGGTTACATACTACAACTACTAAAAAGTATTAAATAAAAAAATAAATTATAAAAATAAAAAAACCCGCCTGCACAAAAAAGATGAAAACAAGATCCCCTACATAATTATATAATTTCATGCAGTCGGAGGCACTTTACTAAGTTCATGGAGATTCATTAATGCCTTTTTTTTATTAATTTATTTATTAGAAATACATATTTGGAAATATATAATGTTTTTCAGTTGTTTGGTTGCCATACATAGTACAGGCTCTGCCTAGTTTGAGATCAGTAGGCCTAGACTGTTTATAAAAACCTCATTTTTGATAGAAACTTCGTTTGCATTGAATTAGAGTAGGCCTCCAGGTGGCGTTATTGAAGGGAGGGGGTGGAGGGAGTTCTATACATTCTAATCAGAAAGATTTGAGCGAAGGAAGCATTCCCTGGTGATTATCTATTTACTAGATGGCTGAAGCTTTTCCCACAAGATTAGATTGTCTAGCATGAGCCTACGGCGTGAAGATATAAATGATAGTAAATATGAGGTGATTGATAACAAGATTTAATGATAAGTGACGACATATGTCTTGGTGATCATAATATTATTTGTTTTGGTATAATATCACGCATTTAATTGCAAAAATAACGTGCAATTACCGTTAATTAATCATCTTATCATTGCTGTGTTGGTTTTATTTGGTTTCTGGATTTTTTTTTTAATGTAAGTTGGCAAACAAGCGTGCTTCCTGTCAGATGTACTAGGGTCGCATAAACTCAAGTAGATTTTCTTGGTTTGAAGTAGACCATGGCTACGTTCACGTCTACAACTAACCTCTATAAACAAATCTTCTTAAGTTTATTATGTCCTGGTACCATGGGTGTAGCCATGATTATTTTTCGGGAGGTGTTTTCGTAATGTTGAAGGAGGGGGGGTTCTTAGTACAATGGGGATGTTGACTGTCAAGTTAAATCAGTCTCTTTATGACATGTCAAAACGACAAGCTCTATAGAAATGTGTTTGGAATAGCAACCTATGACGTCATAAGTTCCTATAAATTCAAATATATTTTTTTTTATAAAAAAGATAACTAGCTATGTAGCTATTGAGTCCCACATTACTAGCAATCTTGTTGACCCCTCTAGCTAAGCTCAAAGGCTTGTGTTAGGAGTGGGTTCACGTCGATAGTATAATGGGTAGGATTAGAACCCGCGACCTCACGATTGCGAGACCGATGCCTTAGCCATAACGCTATCGCCGGTTCCGTTATAATAACTTTTAGTATTCGTTTCGTATTCATATGCTTTAAAATTCAAAAACATGTTAATTTGTAACAGAACACTAATTTTCAGAGCATTAACTTAAGCATAAAATCTACTATTACCTGATTAGTATAAAATAATTTACTTTTATTGTAGTCCACTACCCAATTCTGGCCAAATGTGTACCTAGGTACCTTTCTTTGCAATTTGAGGGGGAGGGGGGGGGGGGCAATGGCAACTGGCAATAAACGAACAATGACAGCCGAATCACACGGCGCGGTACGGCGACGAACGGTGCGATGTTATTACCATAAACAATATTAAAAAGATATTGGTATACAAGGAGATCGAGTGACAAATAAACAACTCTATGGTTGTTATCATGTGGTCGAATTTAAAACGATAAAAATGTTGTTTAAAAAAAATAAAATTATTTAAATAGAGAACAACAACGTGATAACACTATCAGTGTGAATGAACTGTGTTATCTATAACATTCCACATTTAAATACACCCGAATGTCAAGGTCTTATAGTTCTATAATTAAGGTTTTTATTTCGTTTAGGAATTAGTTCTAAAAGTAATTTATTAAGTTCGTGAAATTAAAAGATATATTTTTAAAGACGACTCCCGCAGTAGCGTTCAAGCCCTGTGTCGCGGGGGACTTTACAAACATACAAGTAACGAACATGGAATACACAAAGTGGTGCCCCGTGTGGGAATCGAACCCATGACCACTTGCGTAGCAGTCGGACACTCTCCCACCGCGCCACAGAGGCAGTCATATTACTATATATTGAGGTATATTACTATCTGACCCGCGCAATATCGTATGCGTCAATTTTTCCCGTTTTTACAATCTTTTTCATTACTGCTCCGCTCCTATTGATCGTAGCATGATGTTATATCGCCCATAGCCTTCCTCGATAAATGGCCTATCCAACAGTGAAATAATTTTTCAATTCTGATCAGTAGTTCCTGAGATTATCGCGTTCAAACAAACAAACTCTTTAGCTTTGTAATATTAGTATAGATGGAGGTTTAATCAAAATCCGTCGAACCAATAATAACAAGAGGTTGACCTCTCTAAAGTATGAAGCCGCATAGAACGTAGAGGTCATTGTTATTGTTGCATATTTTTGCATTAAAATTCGGTATATAGGGGAAAGATTTATAACATTCTGTCGTATTTATAATCAGGTTAATTTCTGTCCGATAAAATGGCTAGTATCTATCCAAATTGGCAACAATATTTATTATCATTATGATTAATCAAAGTGACAAAAGAGTTTTGTATCCAATTGGCAACGTATTAATCAGTAGATTATGAGTAATAGTTGTAACTAGGCTAGACTCGATTTTGATAAGCATTTGATAATTCATACTAATATTATAAAGCGGAAGAGTTTGTTTGTTTGTTTAAACGCGCTAATCTCAGGAACTACTGGTCCGATTTGAAAAACTCTTTCATTGTTGGATAGTCCATTTATCGAGGAAAGCTATAAGCTATATAACATCACGCTACGGCCAATAGGAGCGGAGCAGCAATGAGAAATGTTGCAAAAACGGGGAACATTTACACACAAGAACTGTTGTCGGTTCTTCGGCTAATATGGCCAGCCCACTGCCACTTCAGCTTGCTAATCCTGTAGACTATGTCGATAACTTTGGTTCTCTGCCGAATCACCTCATTTCTGATTTTGTCCCTTAGAGAAACTCCGAGCATAGCCCTTAAGAAATTTAAATAAACGAAAATTTATGAATAACTTTTTCGGGATTTTATTTAGAAAAAGTGGGTTCAATTTTTAATCTAGTTTAGATATTCACAGTTTAGATATTGTGGTACTTAGTACTACAAAGTGAATTAAAGAACACGTGCGCAAATCAATAAGATTACACTGCACACGACTACGTACAACAATAGGTAAGTATATTAGATAGTAGGTACTATATATCTAATACTAGCTGTCCCGCGCAACTTCGTATGCGTAAATTTTCCCCGTTTTTGCAACATTTCACGTCGCTACTCCGCTCCTATTAGTCGTAGCGCGATGTTATATAGCCTGTAGCCTTCCTCGATAAATGGGCTATCCAACAAAAGAATTTTTCAAATCGGACCAGTAGTTCCTGAGATTAGAGCGTTTAAACAAACAAACAAACAAACTCTTCCGCTTTATAATATTAGTATAGATATAAAATTCTCGTGTCACAGTTTTCGTTGCCATACTCCTCCGAAACGGCTTGACCGATTTTGATGAAATTTTTTGTGCTTATCCGGTATCTATGAGAATCGGCCAACATCTATTTTTCATACCCCTAAGAGTTTGTTTGTTTGTTTGAACGCGATAATCTCAGGAACTACTGGGCTGCACTGAAAAATTTATTTTATTGTTGGATAGCTCATTTATCGAGGAAGGCTATAGGTTATAATATCACGCTACGACCAATAGGAGCGGAGCAGCAATGAAAAATGTTGTAAAAAAAAAAAAAAAAAAGGGAAAAAAAAGGGAAAATTTACGCAGACGAAGTTGCGCGGGTCAGCTAGTACTATATATACAGGGTGTATTTTTGAAACGGGTCAGTAAGGGCAAGTACCTTAACCGTTGCAGTTACAGCAAAACGTTCTTAGAAGACCTTCCCTAACTTTTTGACATACTTTGAACTGCATTCACAGATTTTGTAAAAAACTTACAGTTGGCAAAAAAAATGCAAAAAGTCCAAAAAATTTTTTTTTATGCCAATCGATTCTATTTCATGTGGGGATCAAAAAACTCTATGAAACCATTTTAGCTTTCAGTACTAGAAAAGACAGAAATTGCCAAAAACGTTTCCCATACATTTCGGCAACAGAAACAAATTTCTACGATGGTCGAACTTTTTGTTATGGCCAGGAAGTGGGTAGAATTGACTGTAAAGTAAATAAAAATAATTTTTACCTTCAAATTTCGAATTTCATTCGAAAATCTGTGTGTCAGCTGAGAAACTTCGTATGAGTTATTATTAATTAAGGATTTTCGCTAAAATGTCTTCTAATCGTGAAAAAATTGACTTATTAGAAGCGTATTTTGTCAATAATCGAAATGCGGGAGCTGCATTAGTGTGGTACCGCAATAAGTATCCGTTGCGACATGTGCCAACAAGAAAGGTTATTAGAAATCTTTTGAAAAACCTGGAATTGCAGGGTTCTTTCAAAAGAAAGCGGCAGCCTCGTGTGGACATGGACACGGAGATTGCGGTTCTGACTTATGTCGAAGCATATCCAGAGGTATCGTCCAGGCATGTCGCCTTTGAAGTAGGTGTATCCCACTCCCTTGTGATAAAGATATGGAAGAAATACGGCTACAAGTGCTATCGATATGGGCGCATAGTTCAAGTGTTACATCCGGGTGATGATGTTCGAAGGCTTACTTTTTGCAGGTGGCTAAGAGGAAAAATAAGCAGAGATCATGAATTTTTAAATTACATACTGTGGTCAGACGAAACGAATTTTTCCAATAACGGTATGTACAACAGAAAAAATCACCACTATTGGTCCAAAGAAAATCCACTAAGAGTTACGGCAAGTCATAATCAGGTTCGCTTCTCATTCAACTGTTGGTGTGGTATAATGTCCAATCGAGTTATAATGGTGGAATTTTATGAAGGGAAACTGAATTCTGCCATGTATAATGAAGTCATTTTACACCATCTTGAAAACGAGATGGACGAATGGCCCCTGTCGGAATTGCGAAAAGTTCATTTTCAACAAGATGGTGCTCCGCCACATAACAGTCACCTTTCACGTTCCAATTTGAGCCGCCTATTCGGTACACAGTGGATAGGTACACATGGTCCAACACAGTGGCCACCTCGTAGCCCCGATCTAACACCACTTGATTTTTTTTTATGGGGCTTCGTGAAAAACGAGGTGTATAAGACGACGTACGCCAGTGTTCAAGAGCTCAAGGATGCATTAATGACCATTTTACGTAATATTCATCCCAGAACATTATTAGCCGCCATTCGTTCAGTGCAAAAAAGGATAGACTTATGTATTCGTGAAAATGGAAATCATTTTGAGCAATTTATTTCATAAACCAATTTCTAAAATGTTTAAATGTATTTTTTTATTTAAAAAAGTTTAAAATTTTACCTGTCCTATGAGTTTCGAGTTGATTTATCATATTTCCGTAGGAAATGTATGGGAAACGTTTTTGGAGATTTCTGTCTTTTCTAGTACTGAAAGCTAAAATGGTTTCATAGAGTTTTTTGATCCCCACATAAAATAGAATCGATTGGCATAAAAAAAAATTTTTTGGACTTTTTGCATTTTTTTTGCCAACTGTAAGTTTTTTACAAAATCTGTGAATGCAGTTCAAAGTATGTCAAAAAGTTAGGGAAGGTCTTCTAAGAACGTTTTGCTGTAACTGCAACGGTTAAGGTACTTGCCCTTACTGACCCGTTTCAAAAATACACCCTGTATATATATATATAGGTTTTTAATATTTTTTTTTTGCATTGTTAACAAAATACCTACACACCTATTTTGGGTAGGACAGGGATGTCTGAGTATAAAAAAAAAATATTTGGAATCTTAGTTTGCCGCCGTTGGGGGGCGTCCATTAATTACGTCAGGTGTTTAGGGGGGTGAGCCGAATCTCACCAAATCTCACGAGAGAGGAAAAAAAAATACTATTACTTTTTTTTTACCAGATTAGATATTCATTACTACCCTTCAATGCCCAGAGCGGCGAGGTAGGTACTTTGGCGGTAGTTATCGGGTGAAATGATTTGCACCCACCTCCCTGGTCGCGCGATGTGTCTACTTACGCCGAAAACTATTTTGCAAGCGAGGCTAAATGTGGGTAAATGGGTAAATCCAAAATCTCACGTTAAATTAGGGAGGGGGTCAAGCCAAATCTCATGATATCCCACTAGAGGGAGGGAGAGGATCAAAAATCGACCAAAATCACTTCACGTAACTTATGGACGCCTCCTTATCACAATTTACAACTCTCTGTCGCTGACTCACTCACAGAAATACAACATCAACGTTATTTCAATGTCAGTGTTTTTTTTTTAATAATTTGCGACGATATTCGGTTACATAATATTCGGTTAGAAGAACATTATAATTAGCACAAATATTTATTATAATTAATTGCTAATACAAATAGCAATAGTTGAACTATCACCTTTTTATCACGCTATTGTAAGTTAGAGGTCAGAGATCCTGGCATTGTAACTTGAATCACTGTCACGTGGTATAGGTGTGATACCTATGTTTCTTGTGACACACTGACATTCATAATAACATTAATGACAGCTTTTTTATATATTATTATATTAATATAAAGATAACTAGCAATGTTGACTTGCCTGTTAGTCTAGTGGTTAGTGACCCTGACTGCTAAGCCGGAGGTCGTGGGTTCGATCCCCACCCAGGATAAAACTTTGTGTAATGAGCATGATGGTTTATTCTGTGCCTGGGTGTTATTTATCTATAATATGTATGTATTTAGAAATATATAAGTATGTTTATCAGTTGCCTGGTTCCCATAGTACAAGCTCTGCTTAGTTTGGCATCCGATAGCGTTGTGTGAGTTGTCCCAAGATATTATTATTATTATTATTAATGTGGGACTGTAAGTCCCACAATACTAGCAATCCTGTTAACCCCTCCAGCAAATGTCCTGTGTTAGGAATGGGTTCACGTTGGCGTCGTCGGTAGGATTCGAAACTGCGACCTCACGATTGTGAGTTAGCCTTCCCAGAGAAGAACCTAAAAGCCCGAGACTGTATTTTTGTCTATCTGTGTTCATATGAAGTGCATTTCTTTGAAGTAACGGTTATGGAACCTTACACATCATCCGACATGTTCTTCACCGGTTTTTATTATATTCATTCATACTGCCTAAAGGTTCATTTCCGTGCATCGCGGCCGATCGCGAGCCGCGCGCGGCTTACGACAAGCGGCTGACGCTCGCGGCCGATGCCGCCCGCTTGTCGTAAGCCGCGCGCGACTCGTGATCGGCCGCGATGCACGGAAATGAACCTTAAAACACGACGAATTCACGTGTAGTTTCATTTCACCTTTGACTTTCGTGGCTATGACATCCATTATACGCTCAATCCAGATCGTGATCGCAGTAGATTGATACATCTTGATTCGGCTAGTTGTACAGTTGGATCAACGTAACTAGGCCGGACTGAAGTAGGCGACAAGTGGTTGCGCAGATGCATTTTTTGGAAGTAAGTGGTGACAGGAAGCGGGGGGCGGGGGAAGTAACTAAACCAAGAGGATTAGAGATGCGACTTCGCATTACATTGTCTTATTTAGTATTACTAACTCATGTTTTTTTGTGATTATTTTCGTAAAGAAATAGTTTTTCAAAGTTTCTTTAGTATTTACTGTAACTGTTCTAAATTTAAACTTTTATGAACTCATTTATATAGTGTTTTTATGTTGTTGAATTAAAATGTTGTTAGTATTTTTAATTGATTAAACATAATTACTCGTTTTCGTAAGTAATTTTAGGGTCGCATCTCTATGACATGCGCGAAAGTGATAAGAACCTAACTTCAGTCCGGTCAAGTTACGTTGATCGTACTGTAACATGTCGCGATCCGTCAATCTAACACGTTACGATCGATTACGGGATCTCGATCCAGATTGAACGCGTAATAGCTGCTTATAACATGATAGTAATAGTTCTGTAGCTAGTATTATAGTATTAGCATGTTTTATCTTGATAACGGAACTAATAGTGAGTGATTAGTGATTATCGTATGTAAATAAGTAGTGGTATTAGTTTGTTATATAAGTTTCATGAAGAAATTGCGTGATTGATAACGTAATTACAAGTTCCTACTGCAGTAAGCCAGAGCTCGTCTCAGTGAATGTTTACGGACCTCAGGGTAGATTACGTGAAACAGGGTTTCGCCTCTGTCAAAAATTCAAATAGAAAACTTAAATATTACGACAGTAAAAAAAATGTATGACTTGCCAAAGAGTTCTTCCAGTACATGATAAAAATAAATTCAGGGATATGTCTTAATATTAACCCGTAAAAAAATCTTGAAGTTACGGAAAATGGCGTTAGTAATCTAACATATGTACGAACGAATATTCGACTTTATTTTGTCCTGCGCTACTGCGCACTGGCAAGTATTGGTTGTGTGAAAAATTCACTCGGCGTATTTACCCCTCCCCCTTTAGTGAGATCTCGTGAGATTATCGCACGAAGATTTCTAATTTCACCAAACACTGGTTAAGTGCGAGTCGCTCGCATGACATGGAGGGTTGCAATGAATGTAAAATCGCTCAAAAAATATGAAAATATATTTTCTAAATTTAATTCAGCCACTTTTTGACCCCCTCTCCCCCAGGGTGATACTTAGTGAGGTTTACTACCCCCCCCCCCCCCTCCTCCTACCCAAGATCACGTATATTTATTGGTATGAAAAAATAACCCTATAATTGTCACACGATTGTGAGTCTCTAACGACGGGGGTGTGCAATTGGTCCAACACCGGTCAAGTGTGAGTCGCAGGAACGACCCGGTTGCAATTAATTCTACACCGGTCAAGTCTGACAAATCACGATCCGAAATTGGGTATTCGACTACCCAATTTCGAATCGTGATTTGTAAAATATTTTTTAATAACCATGTAAAAATATGTCATAAAGTATTCTGAAAAAATATATTCATCTATTAATTTAACGTGTTTATTAATTTTTAAACATAAAGAAAAACTAAAAGTAAATAATTTGACTATAGAAAACGTGACGTCATATGCTAGCATTCCATACAGATTTGTACGGAGCGGGTCGTTTTTGACAGTTCTTAAAAAGAGGTTGATTTGACTTCAATCAAATACCCTATTTCTCAGTATACCCCCCCTCCCCCTGGTGATCTCTCGGGTTTCTTTCTTTACCCCAAATCTATATTATGACCTACCTCTTTGCAATTTCTAACCTAACCCAACCAAATAAATGCGAGGAGTTCTTTACGAATGCACCATCAGACCAAAGTACCTACCCAGAAATATTTTTCGAGGTTTGTAAAACTAATGCAACGTTGCATAACACAATAGGGTATTTGACTAAAGTCAAATCAGTCTCTTTTTAAGAAACGTCAAAAACGATCCGCTCTGTACAAATACGTATGGAATGCTAGCATGTGACGTCACGTTAACTTTTAGTGTTTATCTTTATGATTAAAAATTAATAAACACGTTAAATTAAACTAATAAATGAACATATTTTTTCAGACCACTTTATGACATATTTTGACATGGTTAACAAAAAACATTTTATTTTGATAGTAGTCAAATACCCAATTGCATCACCGAACTCCCAGGCATAATGACTTCAAAATAATTTCCTCAACGTGACGAAACAAGCCATAAGTCATGTGACAAACAGACATAACACCACTTTGACCCCTGTCCACAGATTGCTAATAAATTACAGATGTTAATTACCTACGTGCTAATTAATATAACTTGCTAATTATGTGTTTTCTCAGTCAAGTATACTCATAGATAAAATTAATAATAGTCTAAGATATTGCAAGATAATTTTCTAGTTCTATTTTTAACTGAACACAATAAAGGAGGTTATATAATTGAAGTTTATGTATGTATGTATAGGCACTAGCGGCCCGCTCACAAATATTATGGATGTAAGTATTAATCAAATCAAAAATTCTTTGTTCACTTATGAAGCAAAATACTACACTTGTGAACGTAATATGGATAATAATAATAATAATAATAACTTGCGACAACTCACACAACGCTATCTGATCCCAAACTAAGCAGAGCTTGTACTATGGAAACCAGACAACTGATAAACATACTTATATATTTCTAAATACATACATATTATAGATAAATAACACCCAGACACAGAATAAACCATCGTGCTTATCACACAAAGTTTTATCCTGGGTGGGGATCGAACCCACAACCTCTTGCGTAGCAGTCGGATACACTCCCACCGCGCCACAGAGGCAGTCAAGTGAGGAGCGCAACTAAACAAGGATTTGTGTGGCGCTGATATATTGTTATGGGCTGAGTATGCCCATAACTCCGCTCCGATTGGTCATAGCGTGATGTTATATAGCCTATAGCTTTCCTCAATAAATGGGCTATCCAACACTAAAATATTTTTTAATTCGAACCAGTAGTTCCTGAGATTATCGCGTTCAAACAAACAAACAAATTCTTCAGCTTTATAATATTAGTATAGATAACTATGCAAGTTTTCAATATTTTCATTTTCTTTTTTTTATATGATTTCTTAAAAGTGAAAATCTTGTTGGGGTGTCTGAACTTTGCACTATACCTAAAATAACCTTGTATAAAAAAAAAACTGGCAAGGCTTTAGGCTAAAGAGACAGACAAAAGAAGAGTTTGTTTGTTTGTTTGAACGCGATAATCTCAGGAATTACTGATCCGAATTGAAAAATTATTTCACTGTTGGATAGCCCATTTATCGAAGAAGGCTATAGGCTATATAACATCACGCTACGACCAATTGGAGCGGAGCAGCAATGAAAAATGTTACAAAATCGGCAAAAAATTACGCATAGGTACAAAGTTGCGCGGGTCAGCTAGTAGGAAGGTATGTTATAGTATCGTGCTCATTGTGTTATCCATGGTTATTATTGAATAATAAGTGATGATTACATTTTACACCAACAGGATTTGGGCTGATAGAATGATTAATGAAGCGGCGGTAGTCTAATGACTAAGGCATCGGTCTCGCAATCGTGAGGTCGATTCGAATCCTACCCATTATACTACCGACGTGAACCCACTCCTAACACAAGCCTTTGAGCTTAGCTGGAAGGGTAAACAAGATTGCTAGTAATGTGGCCACTCAATCCAACATAGCTAGTTACAATTAAAAAAAAAAAAAATATATAAATATATATATATATATATATATATATACATATATAACATGGTCCTAAAACTATCCCAATGGATTGTGTTACTGATTCTGAGCAAACTACTTTCAGGTTTGCACTATACCAAGAATAAAGTTGTATTAAGTAATATGCCCAGTACCTAGCCAGACTTCAAATCTAGCTAGAAGTGTGTGTAATAAACGCATTATAATAAAACAAGATCCGAACATAGAAATCAAATCTCTTGGACTACAAATATTTTAGATTACGCAACACCTGTGACATCCGCGTGGATCGTGCGTGGCCCGTGTATGCGCGCGCGCAGATCATTGATATAGAACAGGTCAATTATTTAATCTGTTTACTAAAATGTGAGCTAATTAGTGCACATGTTGAAACATGGAGACATGTGAGATCTCACCAGTAATAAGGAAAAAAACAGATAATACTCATAATGACTTTCTCGGTCTAGTGGTTAGTGACCCTGGCTGCTAAGCCAGAGGTCGTGGGCTCGATCCCCACCCAGGATAAAACCTTGTGTGATGAGCACGATGGTTTATGCTGTGTCTGGGTGTTATCTATACTAATATTATAAAGCGAAAGAGTTTGTTTGTTTGTTTGTTTGTTTAAACGCGCTAATATCAGGAACTACTGGTCCGATTTGAAAAAATATTTTTTTGTTGGATAGCCCATTTATCGAGGAAGGCTACAGGCTATATAACATCGCGCTACGGCTAATAGGAGCGGAGTAGCGACGAGAAATGTTACAAAAACGGGGAAAATTTACGCATACGAAGTTGCGCGGGACAGCTAGTTTATCTATAACATGTATGTATTTAGAAATATATATACGTTTAACAGTTGTCTGGTTTCCATAGTACAAGCTCTGCTTAGTTTGGGATCAGATAGCGTTGTGTGAGTTGTCCCAAGATATTATTATTATTATTAATGCAATCGAATTTTACTTATGTCATAATATAGTAGCAGGGAGTATCTACCTGCCTACTGCTCGCTGCTGAAAAACACAAAAAAGGGTCAAATTTATGTGCTGCCTGGGTACTTCAGGAGTGGGAGGGGGAGGATTTGGATTCAAAGTCCCTTCCCCTCTTTTTTTCCGAAAAAAGGAATAAAGTAATTTAAATTTGAGTTCACATGAGTGAATTTATCCTGTGATATTGTAAGAGATTGTTCATAAGTGCAATACTTAGTATAAAACAAAGTCGCTTTCTCTGTCCCTATATCCCTATGTATGCTTAAATCTTTAAAACTACGCAACGTATTTTGATGCGGTTTTTTTAATAGATTGAGTGATTGAAAAGGAAGGTTTATATGTATAATAACATCCATATACTTTATACCCGTGCAAAGCGGGCCGCTAGTACCATAGAATAAACTATGCTGAAGTTTATTTATTTACAAAGGAAGCAAAATACAACACTTGATAAGGGGGCGTTGGGGTGGTCCTTATTTTTTAATTTTTTGAAAATTAGCCGCCTTACGCCTTCATTTGGTTCTATACCCCTCCCACTAGTGAGATATCGTAAGATTTGACTTCACCCCCCTCACTAATTTCATGTGAGATTTCACATTTGACTCAACACTGTTCAAGTGTGACTCACACGCATGACGGGGGTAGCAATAAATGTCAAAAATTTATCCATATTTAGATGGTTTCTTGTAAATAAAAATAAAAAATGTGTGGCACTCGGGGACTGCCGCGGTAAAGCTATTGCAAAGCATTTTTTATCAACTTATGCAATTATAATTATTTGTTTATTTTTTACTTACGCAGTATTTTTTAAGCTATTGCATAGCTTCTATCGCGGGCCTTGAGCGCGGGAACCGAATCCAGAAATTACGTAACGAAAAAACCTCACGCTCCCCACTCCGACGGGCACAGCGGTGATACTTTTTACTTTTGCCATCTATCGATGAATAGCAGAACTTTTAATGACTTTCTTTTAAACAAAAACAAAAATTAAGGAAAAAAAATATTAAAAACATTGTTTTGTTATAATTAAAAAAAAAAAAAAAATTAATTTCTTTTTTTGTAATTTAAAAATAAAATTAAAGAAAAAAAATTAAAAACATTGTTTTTTATAATGAAAAAAATTTTTTTTTTTTAATTGCTTAATTTGATAAAAATGCTATGCAATAGCTTTACCGCGGCAGTCCCCGAGTGCCACACATTTTTTTTCTTTTAATTACATTTCGGAGCAGCTCGTCTCGATCCGTGCGAGGTTTGTACAATTGTACCATATACATATACGTTAAGCGAACGCTCGGCCGAGCTACATGGTAGGCGGAGTGGGGTGTGTTAGGTTTTATTTTCGTTACGGAATTTCTTGATTCGGTCGCGGCGCTCAAAGCCCGCGATAAAAGCTATCCAATAGCTTAAAAATTACATGATACTTGCCAATCACCCCCTCTTAACACCACGTGATATTTGGTAAGATTCGGCTCGACTCCCACCAGTGTCCCGCGCTTTTAACTGTCAAATCCTTGACATAATGTTTTTTTTTTTAAATGGCACAACTCCCGATGTCGACAATTCTGCCAAAGTCAGACTTGCGATGGAGTAACAATTTTGAATTTTTAACGTTGAAATAATGGTATTTATAGAGCTGCGCTTAGAAATTCATCTTGCATGCGCGCGGACATCTTGAGCACACTGCGCATGCGCCAATTCGCGCGAGCTTGCCGCGAAATCGAAAAAAAAAACAGCGAATAAGGACCCCGAACGCCTCACTAACTCATGATTCTACAATAGTACAATCATGTATCATTGTAGAATCGGGCAATAAAAACTCGCCACTCTTTTCAAATTGCCAATGTTTACAACACATTATGTATTGTTTATATTTACCTTAATGAAGCTGTTAGTCGAGTTCGGGATGAATCTTCAGATTTTATCAGCTGTATCTCGTAGCATCTGTCAACAAAACAACAAGTCCTAAAAATTCCTTGCTAGACAACTCACACACGGTCATCTGATCTCAATATAGGTAGAGCCTGTATTTTGGCAACCAGACAACTGATAAACATACTTATATATTTCTTAAAAAAAATTAATATTACATTGAAATACATTGCCCTCGCAAAACAAAAATGCTGATTTAGCAAAAAAAAAAAATAACTACACAGGATTCAATACAGTTTTATATCAAAGAAACGCTCGTTTTTGGATGTGTTTTAAAAAATTGAATCGAAAATGTGTGTGTTCTGCAAAAAAAGTTTATTTTTAATACAGCTGTGTTTAACGTTGGCATTGAAGGGTTTGTGCGAGCTTAGTGTCACGGCTTAAATTCATACTCATACTTGACTACAAAACTACAATATTTTTAAAATCTATGGTGGGGCATGCGCGGAGTCCCCCACGCACAACGCGGCGGCGCAGTGACGACGTGCCAAATAATGACAGTTTTTCTTTAACGTTTTTCAGTGTATTGTGTTTGTGATTTTTTTTAAATATTTTGTGTGTAAATATAGTGTAAGTGTATTTTTATGTTTTATAACCACAGCAGCAGTAACGCGGATGTAAGTCAACCTACCACGTCCCTAGTGCGTTGTCCTAACTGTCCCCAAGCCCGGTTCTTTAAAGGCGAACGGGGCTTGAAAGTACATTTTGGTAAAGTCCACAAATCCCAAAATGTGCTTCCAAGTCCAACATTGCTATTTACTGAACCACCAAGCCCCCAAATTCCTTTTTGGCAAACCTTATCTAAATACAAAAATTCAGTTCCTGTTTTAAAGAGAGTTCCCCGTGGTGCAAGACCTTCAGTGGCTCGAAATCTGGCCCACTGCATAGGTCTTGTTCTACGGGAGAACTCTCAAAGGGCTTGGGAACAACTACTCACTTTTCCTTACCGAATTCTGCATTTAATTAATAATCGAACCACCAAAAAAACTCTTACAACACAAATTAAAGAAAATTGCAATAGTCCAACCAACATTTTTGAGCCAGTTTCGATAACTTTTCATAAAAATTCAAAATTTCATTATGTAGAAACAAAGCTAAGGGAAGGTGATATAAAGGGAGCCTCTAGGCTTTTATTTAGCAGCGACGTGGTGGCGCCTTGTTCTGCAGAAACGCTTGCGAGTCTGCAGAGCAAGCATCCAGCGCCAAGGGATGATCTTTGCTTCCCCGAGCCGCCTGACTCTGATGCGGAATGCATCTGCGTCACTGCTAAGGACGTATTGACAGCCGTCGGCTCCTTTCGGAGTGGCTCTGCTGGAGGAATAGATGGCTTGACACCTCAACATTTAAAAGACCTCTTGAGCTCAGGTGCCGGAGATGCCGCTGATGCTCTCCTAAAGGAGTTGACGGCTTTGATAAACCTAATGCTCTCCGGCGATGTGGACGATGGCATCATCGATGTCTTGTATGGCGCCAATTTATGCGCCCTGCGCAAAAGTGATGGTGGCATTCGTCCAATCGCCGTGGGGTGTACGTATCGGCGTATGGCAGCCAAAATGTGCTGTACGTTTTATCGGGACCTATTATCAAGCAAATTCCAGCCTCTTCAATTAGGTTTCGGCTCGCGAGGGGGCTGTGAGGCTGCCATACATGCCATGTCCACCTACCTTGGCTCGGGTAAGGCAGAAGTCATCTTGAAAGTGGACGTGAAGAACGCCTTTAATTCCGTCAACCGGGATACCTTGTTGGCACAAGTAAAATTGGAAACCCCCAAAATTTATAAATATCTCTGGCAGTGCTACAGGCACCCTTCAAAATTAATATATAAGGACAATCTTTTGAGTTCATCGGTAGGATGCCAACAAGGTGATCCTCTTGGGGCCAGTCATTTTTAGTTTGGCGATTCATCCCATAATTCGGCAACTAAATTCTAAATTTAATATTTGGTACCTGGATGACGGGACCCTAGGGGGAGACGTTGAGACAGTATACAAGGACTTGGCTTTTCTAAAAGTTAAATTCAAAGGTATTGGTTTAGATTTAAATTTTAGTAAATGTGAAATATTCATAAATGATAAAATAAATAAAGATTTGGTCATTTCTAAATTTGATTATTTGGCTCCAAATCTAAAAATTGTAAATAATCAATCTCTACAACTCCTAGGGGCCCCAATTTTAGAGGAGTCCTATGATTTGTACGTAGAAGAAAAAATACAACATTTTTGTGCAGTCTCGGACCAACTACTTCAAATTAATATGCATTCGGCTTTTACAATCGTTCGATATTGTCTTTTTGTTCCTAAATTCACATACGTACTCAGATCTACTCAATTTTGGAAACATCCTGAGCTTTTGGGTAAACTAGACAAAATTATTCATAAAACCCTGTGTAAAATTTTGAATGTGACTTTGAACGACCGAGCGTGGCTTCAAGCGTCGTTACCCGTTCGCTTTGGCGGCCTCGGCGTTCGCAAAATTTCTGACGTTAGTTTACCGGCGTTCTTGTCCTCACTTCACAGCACTGAGGAGTTAACCAGGAAAATTTTAGAACCTACACTGGTTAGTTCTGAAGTTCGGTGCAAGTCTGAGGCCTTGAACGCTTGGAAAATGGCTTGCCCAAACATTGATTTGCCCACCAACCCCTTCGCCCAGAGACAGTGGGACGGCCCGCTCTGCAGTTCGGTGAGAGAACACCTTTTAGATACTACTTCAAATCTTTCAGAGCGAGCTCGCCTGCTGGCTGTGGGTGAATGGGAATCAGGTGTTTGGCTTCAGGCTCTTCCATCGTCCAACATAGGCACTAAGTTGGACGACACCACGTTTCGCATTGCTGCTTGCTTGCGTTTGGGTGCTCCATGTGTTTCTCCTCATCGATGCCGCTGTGGAGAAGCCGTAGGCAGCCTTGGGCATCATGGCCTATCATGCAGCAGGAGCGCAGGCCGCATATCACGACACGCTAGTCTTAATGACATCATCCGTCGGGCTCTTGTCAGCACTGGTGTGCCAGCTGTTGCTGAACCTAATGGTTTGGCGCGCAGCGATGGCAAGAGGCCGGATGGTATGTCTTTACTACCTTGGAAAATGGGGAGACCTTTGGTGTGGGATGCAACCTGCGTCGACACCCTAGCGCCTTCCCATCTTCCAAACACTGCGAACTGTGCCTGCGCTGCTGCTGCATCTGCGGAGACTCTCAAACGGCGCAAATATAGTAATCTAGTCGCAGATTACATATTTGAGCCGTTTGGGGTTGAGACGCTAGGGCCATGGGGTCCAAGTGCTCGCCTTTTATTCAAAGATATTTCCCAGCGTCTTATCAGTACATCTCGTGACCAGAAGGCTGGCCTTTTCTTTGCTCAGAGAATAAGCATTGCCATACAACGTGGCAATGCTGCCAGCCTTCTGGGCACTATACCGTTTGACATCGATGGGGAGGAATTCTTCGACGCCTAAACTGGTTGTTACTCCCCCCTTTTTTTTTTTTTTTTTTTTTTTTAATCCTTTTTTTTTGTAGTTTACTAGGTAAGTTGTAAATAATGTTAATAGTTTGTGTATAATAAGTGCGTGATGTAATAATTGTTTCTGAAATAAATGAAATGAAATGTTTTCTAAATACATCAATATTATAGATATTATAATATTACACCCAGACGCAGTAAAAACAATCGTGCTGGTCACACAAAGATTTGTCCTGGGTAGGAATCGAACTCACGACCTCTCAACTCAGACTCATGAATTTTCAAGTCTGCGCCATTAATTTAGCTTGTGTTAACAGGCAATTGCTTACTCCCCCCACCCCCGCCCTTCCGACGAATGACCCACAATTGCCGTTTCGGCGTCGATCAGTTCATCCGTCGTGCGAACGACTCGCACTTGGCCGGCACTTCAAATTACCCCCCTTCCTCCCCCAGAACAAGATCCACGCCTTAGTATGCATTGATTTTTTGTTGAGCTGTGGGCTGACCTTTCGTACGGACCTAAACTGTGTCTACAGGCCTTTCATTTTAAAGCTTCCGGTGATTAAAGAAGTTATAGATGTACCAGAATCTGAAGAAAATAAGAAAATTATAATTTAGAGATGGTAACACAAGTAGGTCCTAAACCTATTAGGACGAACAAGTCTTGATCGTTGTATTTTGTCATTGAATTAGTTTCCAAAAACCCGACTGCTGGGGTAGGGTTATTGCTCGACTGCGGAGGATTATGTTCCTTTGTGGCACTATATAGACCAAACGCAATCGATTCTTATAATCTTGCAAATGTTACTAAAGACATGACAGCTATCAAAATTCAAAATGGCGATAGCTGGACGCCATATTGTGAATTGTGATAAAGAAAAAAAAATAAAGTCAACAAAAACCAATATGCACCAGGACCTCTTTAATCCGAACCCCTTCTAATCCATAAAATGCGCATTTTCACTCGCTCGCCAGTTGCAGAACGTATCACGCGCATTATTATTGTTACTCGTCCGCCATTTTGTGTTGATATTGCGTCAGTCGTGCATATTGACAGTTATTTGTGTTTTTATGTCATGGCTTCGACGTTAAAGAAAAGGAAACATGTTATCCTGACTATTTCTCAGAAATGCGACATTCTGGATCAACTTAAGGAAGGTATTTGTTTTAGTTGTCTTGCGCAAAAATATGGTGTGGGCAAATCTACGATTTTTGATATAAATAAGAAGGTAAAACAGATACTATCTTATGTTATGAGAACTGAAAAGGGTCTTGGTGCTCGGAAGACGTTAAAAACGCCAGAAAATCCACAACTTAAAGATGCATTGTTTACCTGGTTTATAGAACAACGAAGAAAAAACGTTCCCTTGTCAGGCGATATTTTGATGGAGAAGGCGAAATACTTTCATAAGGCTTGGGCGAAGAGAGTTTTCCGCCAGTAAAGGTTGGTTGGAAAAATTTAAAAAGAGACATGGAATACGTCAACTCTAAATAACTGGCGAGAAGTTGTCAAACAACGAAGACGCCGTAAAACCACTCCAGGACAAATTTATGGTAATTATCCGGGAGAAAGATTTATCCGCAGAAATCCATAATGCCGATGAGTCCGGTTTGTATTGGCAAACAATACCAGACAAAACGCTGGCACCTGACTTAGAAGTAAGAGCCCCAGGTTCTAAAGTTTCCAAAGAAAGAATAACATTCATGCCCTGTGCGAATGCTGCTGGGACGCACAAACTGCCTTTGTTGGCAAAGCCCAAAAGCCACGTGCCTTTGCATCTGTACATTACTTGGGGCAAAGGAATGCATGGGTGACAAGACCTGTATTCCTGGAGTGACTGAAAGGACTTTATCCCTGAAGTAAAATTTCTTATCTAAGAATAATCTACCACTAAAAGCGTTATTGCTTCTCGATAATGCGCCGGCACATCCGCTTGACGAAGACCTGCAATCCATCGATGTAAATTTCACAGTTTTATACATGCCTCCTAATTGGGTAGTTGACTACAATAAAAGTAAATTATTTTAAACTAATCAGGTAATAGTAGATGTTAAAATGCTCTGAAACATTTAACATGTTATTGAATTTCAAAGCATGAAAGCGAATACTAAAAGTAATGATTTGACTATAGGAACTTATGACGTCATAGGTTGTTATTCCATATACATTTCTATTGAGTTTGTCGTTTTGACATTTCATAAAAAGAGACTGATTTGACCTGACACTCAACATCCCCATTGAACAGCTCTCATCCAGCCTATGGACCGAAACGTTATTCAAAACATAAAGGTGAATTACAAGAAAAAACTTTTCATGCAAGTTTTTGCACAGCAGGAATTGTAATCTAAATGTACTCGATGTACTGTATCCGATGTCCTTAAAAAGACTAGTATGAAAGACGCTGTTTTTTCATTGGCTGAAAGTTGGCATCTCGAAGATGATATTCTCATAACTTTTTTCATTAATAGAAGCTTTCCTAAGGCTGAAATTTATGACTTCTTATTAAGCAATGATGACCTAAATGACACGGAACCTCTGACGATGAAATAATAAGGCAAGTAATACAGATATGTGACGGAGAAAGTAAAGAAATATCGCGCGTTGAACCAGTAGCAAGCATTTTCAATTCAAGCGCAGTGTCTGCCTTAAATACATGTCTTGAATGGGCTGACCAAGTGGATATTTCTTTGCTAGAAAAGCTTTTACGCAAATTGCGAGACAATGTTTTTTATTTCTCACTAAATACCTCCCGACAAACTAAAAAATTGGTTTTTTTTTAAAGTTTATGAAATGTAACCTTCTTAGATTAAAATTAAATATTTCATAGCACTACTATTAGTTTTATTACATAAATAATATAATATTTTTTTTTTTCTTACCTACCCCATCGTGTGGGGTATCATTACATAGGTATTTTAAAAACGCTTAGGGGTTGTTAAGACCATTTTTCGATTTAGGGATCCGTTTGTGAAACATTAAGCTTGAAAGTGCAAATTTTTGTTGGAGTCAAGTGTCGGCGTCCCCCTGCCAGGTAAATGGTTGATGTTGGGTATGTGAAAAAATCACGGTAGTAGTATATATAGTAAAATTGAAAGAAAATCTATCACAGCTAAGTAGACTTTACAACTTAACGAATAACAGCAGACCAAGTGAGAAGTAACAAAATTTTCGTACAGATTCCATTGAAAAATACCTAAATAACGTTGTTAATAGTATAAAACAAAAATAACAGATCCAATTCTTAAGCCGCATTATTCGGATGGGGGACTACGGAACCCTACATTGCGCGTAGCCCGACATGCACTTGCCCGGTTTTATTATGTAAATTTAAGAATATATGTTTCAACGAAAAAGTATCACAGTAGGAGCCACAGTCAGTTAACATTGCCATATATTTTTTTTTATTTTTTTATTTGCTGGTACACTTGTACTGTCAAAGTTTTTCTTTAATTATCTAATTAATTATAAACTACAGTTGTAAAAATGGCGGCAAACGACATGTCGCTATTTTTACAGCTCCGCGTTTAAAGTGTAAAACATACTTGAAATACGTGATAACTGGACAAGAACAAGACTTTGTGATTGAAAAAAGAAAACTAGAAAGAAATTATACTTGAAACTGGCGTATGCACATAATGTGCGAGCCATAATCTTTACCGATTAATATTAGAGGGAAGAGGAAAAAAAAATTATATACTAGCTGCCCGCTCCGGATTAGCATTAAATTTTCTCACACACATAATTCCGCACGGGGCCACGTGCCCCCCTCCCACCAGACGGTTGTTTTATGTATTTAGTTATTTATAAGGTACATTTACAATATACATAAATAGCGTTCATATTCTCGCATGCGTTCGTAATAATTATACTTATATGTATATCAATAACAAACGTACACTGAATTTCTTAGCTCATTACGAATTTATTTGAGGCAACCTCCCTCCGTCGTAAGTGAAACTCCCACTTGGCCGATGTTGGGTGAAACTACTTGCAGCCTACCCCGCCCCCCTCCGTCGTAAGCATTTTAGATCCGGCACTGCCATTTTTGCCTATTTGCCCCCCTGAATAAAATCATGGATCAGCCCATGTATTATACCTCTAATTTTTTTGCGTAGCAGTCGGACACACTCCTACAGCGCCACAGAGACAGTCAAATAATAAACCATCCGTAAGAAATAAGAAGCTCTGAGCGTATAGATAGCGGGAACCGAATTTATTTAATACTATGTAAAGAAATGAGAAAAATCCTAAGTAATTTTGAATTGGCTTTGACCCAAAAATGTCACAATACAACAACACATTGTCTAAAAATGTAACAAAGTATTTTAGACGTATCCCAGTTACGTCACTGTTCTTGACATAAAAAGATTCGGTCAAGTGCGAACGGAGAGTTGCACAAGAGGCCGTGGGTTCGATTCATACACGAGAAACCGCTTTGTGTGATCCACAAATTGTTGTTCCTCCGAGATAATTCTCCGCCACCGAACTGACATTAAAAAAAACACATTATATGATTATTCCATGTTCCAATCAATAAAAAGTAAATAATAAAAACATGGGAGTACCCATCAAGTTCTATACCTCTCAGAGCACGTTTGACCTCTGCTTATCAGCCTGTCAGGGTCGTCTCTACCGTACAGATAAGCTTGCTCATAAATAATAAATAATATTTATTATAAACTATAGGTTATCAACAGAGAGTAAAGAAAGTTATCAAATAAGAGCTCTTTGTATTAAAAACATAATAAAAATCTAGAAATTTAATGTGTGGCCCTATCTTATACCCTGATTGTAAACCTACTTATAAATTTGCACGCCATAATCTATACTAATATTATAAAGCTGAAGAGTTTGATTTAGCAACAACAAAATTAAGCAATTCACTGTTGGATAGCCCATTTATCGAGGAAGGCTATATAACATCCCGCTACGACCAATAGGAGCGGAGCAGCAATGAGAAATGTTGCAAAAACGGGAAAATTTACACAGACGAAGTTGCGCGAGACAGCTAGTGCAAAATATGACAGCAAGCGCTATATCATATTTTGTACCATCTATTAATGTACCCTATTTGCAATAAATACATTTTTATTTGATCCGATGTCGGTTACGGCGGGAAATCTTGGTAGTACATAAGTAAATCTTATGTAGAAATTCCACATAAAATTTACTTATGTAAAGTGCCGTAACTAGGGCAGTACCTGCGGTGTCCAAGCACAGGGCGCATAAATGACAAGAGCGCAGTTATTTCAGCTCGCACCGGACGCGCAAAAGACTAGTTACGGCACTGGAATTCACGCTTTTAAATAGTTACATCAGTTTCAACAGTGACTTCAATTGACCAGTCATTTTCAGTAAATAGCATTCGTTCGAAATATATGAGTTATGTCAGGAAACAGTTTATTACCTAATAAACAGTTTGGTATTTTAATGTCGGACGTTGGTACAATTCTGGCAATATATACAATGACGTCGTCGATTGGCAAAGGAAGTGTTACGTCATATTTATTAATGCTAGCTTATTTTATAGTAAGGAGGCAAAGGTATCCATTAATTTCATGAGGTGTCTAGGGGGGGGGGGGGGCGAATCTCACGTAGGGGAGAGGGAAAATCCATCTATCATTTCATACAAATTTGTATGAAGCGGTAGTTTTTTTTTGACGTTTCTTAAAAGACTGATTTGACTTCAGTCAAATATCCCATTGCAAAAACCCCTCCAGAAAAATAATCCAGGGTACATCCATGGAATATAGTTTTGTTCAATTGTTTCAGCGCCAGCGCTCACATTTGTGCACTTTAATATAGGTACCATTTTTAAATTTTACGTGTGCAAAAATCCCCACGGATCCCACTTCCACGAGGGCACGTTAATGAAGGGTAACGTGGGAATCGAACCAACTAAAAATTTAAGATAACTAGCAATGTGGGTTTGGGTCCCACATTTCTAGGAATCTTGTTAACCCCTCCAATTAAGCTCAAAGACTTGTGTTAGGAATTGGTTCACGTCGGTAGTTTAATGGGTAGGATTCGAATCCGCGACCTCACGATTCCGAGACCGGCCTTAGCCATTAGGCTACTGCCGCATCGAAACACACGGCACTTGGTGTTCCTTCATACATAACAGCCTATGGCGTAGGGTGAGGGTGTCCCTTGCGGATTTGATGCCTTCATCCTACGAAGCTAGCATCTTACTAGACATACTGACTGCCTCTGTGGCGCGGTGGGAGTGTACCCGACTGCTACGCAAGAGGTCTTGGGTTCGATCCCCACCCAGGATAAAACTTTGTGTGATGAGCACGATGGTTTATTCAGTGTCTGGGTGTTGTTTATCTATAATATGTATGTATTTAGAAATATATAGTTTATCAGTTTTCTGGTTGGCATAGTACAAGTTCTGCTTAGTTTGGGATCAGATAGCTTTGTGTGAGTTGTCCCAAGATATTATATTATACACAAATTGCCATTAACCAAAATTGAAGAAGAATAAGATCTATGAATAAGTTACAGTGCAGTAGTCAGTCGATATATGCATGAAACCGCAAGCTATCTGATAGTCTTCCTGCAAATATATGATATTTCATACAAATAACTACAGACTTCAGGGACAAATGACCGCAAGAATGCACGACCAAGATTATAGGCGCCATCGTCCTGAAATTGTTATTGTTTTGATTATACTTAAAGGGGATTTGTAGGGGGGAGGGAGGTTCAATTCAGTTAAAATGGGTGAAGTGTGACTTGAGAGTGCAGAGTTAAGGCCTATTGACGCGGTGGGAGACTGGGAGTGTCTGACTGCTACGCAAGAGGTCGTGGGTTCGATCTCCACCCAGGATAAAACTTTGTGTGATGAGCACGTTGGTTTATTCTGTGTTTGGGTGTTATTTATCTATACTAAGATTATAAAGCTGAGTAGTTTGTTTGTTTGTTTGAATCTCAGGAACTACAGATCCGAATTAAAAAAATCTTTCACTGTTGGATAGCCCATTTATTAAGGATGGCTACATTACGCTACGACCAATAGGAGCGGAGCAGCAATGAGAAATGTTGCAAAAACGGGGAAAATTTACGCAGACGAAGTTGCGCGGGACAGCTAGTCCATAATATGTAGGTTGGTAGGTTAAAAATATATAGGTATATCAGTTGTCTGGTTTCCATAGTACAAGCTCTGCTTATTAGTTATATTTCGGGACTTAATCGCGTGAATTATTTAAAGGTACGAACCATTTATTTACCCGACGTTTCGATCGAATTGCACCGATCGTGGTCACAGGTCGACTGATGGCAGCTTAGCGATGTCTCCGTGAGGCGCGGGGTTTTTCAACTACCCTCGCCTGGTCTTGATAATTTTGATAATTTGTACTGTCGGTACTTCTACACACTACACTTACAACGTCTTTACACTGAGGCGCGGTGTCTTTACGGCTACGATTACATTCGTTGATAACAGGGTTCCAAGATGGTGAGAGCCGGTATCCATCTTCTCGGTTGAAGTTCTTATACTTCTTGATCTCAACCGCCTCGCGTACTATCCTGGAATAATAGTGGCGATCGGTGGAAAGTACTCGTACCTGTGGCTTATGCAATTCTATCCAGTGATTTGGTCCTGATTCCAACAAATGCTCAGCGATAGCAGACTTGTAAACTTGACGGTTTTTTACAGCAGCGATATGTTCCTTGACCCTGTCTGCGATTGTCCTTTTGGTCTGTCCGATATAGGAACTACCGCAACTGCAATCCACCTTGTACACACCGGGTATTTGGAGCGGAATAACATCCTTTGCCGTTCGTAAAAGCTTCGAAACCTTGGAGTGCGGACTACATACAGTCTTAATGGAGTAACTCTTCAATACTGTTCCAATTTTGTCCGTAACTCCTTTGATGTATGGCATGAAAGCTGGCACTCTGTCGGCATTTACTTCTGGTTTTCTGCTCTTTGGACGTTGAAGGTTATGCTTGTATCCGTTGCTTCTTAGTACCTACCTCCCGAACGTGTGCAAGTTCACCCTCCAAGTGTTCGGGGTCGCAAAGGTCGTATGCTCTGTTTGTTAAAGAAGCTACAACGGACTGTAAGTGGCGCGGATGATGGTGCGATAAAGCATGTAAATACCTATCCGTGTGTGTAGATTTTCGGTATACTGCGTGCGTACCTTTAAATAATTCACGCGATTAAGTCCCGAAATATAACTAATATGTATAAAAATCGCGAAAGTTTAAAAACAAGCTCTGCTTAGTTTAGGATACAGATAGCGTTGCGTGAGTTGTCCCAAGATATTATATTATTATTGTATTATATCACATAGTACATTTGGATGTACTGATATAATTTTGAGAGGGCCATTAGGTGTATAAAGCCCTCTTTCGAAAATACAGGTATCGATCGATCGATGATGAAACTAAAGTTAAGGCTCCATTACACGATGCCTTTGTCTTATAAATTTAACAGTAACATTGACGTAGAGACCAGGACTGCGCCATCCCTTTGAATTAAAAAGTAAAAATTGACTGTAAAGCGTTAAAGAGAGAAAAAACTCATGCGGCCTTTGACAGGTATTGTCCACAAAGTAGCGTTGTCTCTTTCTAGAGGTGGTCAATTTTGTGAGGGTATGGCACAGTCCTGTTATATATGTCAATGTCAAGCAACAATTGAATGCAGTGGCGAAACCAGGGGGAGCCTAGGGGGCTCAAGCCCCCTCTAAAATCATTCACCATTTGATTCATGTCAGTGGTGCAACAACGGCTCTATCTGGTTCAAGCCACCCTCCCGCCCCGCCCCCCAAAAGACAATCCTGAATCCGCCACTGATTGAAAGCAATAAATTAAAGGTTTGTTAACATCGTTACACGATTCCAATGTGCGTTGCGACCATGCCAATTTTTATTGCTTCAATTTTATAGTATGCAAGATATTGGATCGTGTAAATGGCTTAATAAGTATCGTTAGTATTCGGCCGTTTCCATCAATATTTTGATTTGAAGTAATTTTTATAGGCATTTCTTGCCAATAACAAAGGATAAAAAAATTTGAAGGGCGAAAAATTTGCGAGGTCCCAACTCGCGAGCATCAAGGGATAGAAAAAATTGAGGTCTAGTAACATAGTCCAGATAGGTGGTTCTGGCACCGGTTTGGCTACGGAAGTCTCGGGTTCGATTCCTGGGTCTGGAATTTTTCTATCTTTCAAAAATGCAATTTTTTGATTGATTGATAGCAAAATTTGTCGACTATGTTAGTAACTCAAAGTCAGTCTTCAAGCCCCAAGTTCAAGCATCACGGACATCAGCTCGTGAACACGCACGTGATCGTTATCAGTGCTGATAAAGAACAATGCACTATGGCTGCCGTGTGATAACCCCGCCCTGGTTTACTTATGGTTCTTTGAGATTGTAGTCAAGAAGCTGTGGCTTCTAAAGACTTACGAATGAACCTGAAGGCTTTGGGATTTGAGTGTTGAACAAAAATTTGCACAATTCCCTCCTGTCGTGCGACTCGCACTTAGCCGATATAAAATACTTGATTATTTTTGACGTGATAACGTCTTATAAATCGATGACCTGATGATGCATCTAAGCATTGCTTAGCAACTAAGCAATGCGAATGGCGATATGTCATCAATGTTTGAATGCTTGTTATCTTAAAAAGTGTCACGTTATTGACTGGTTGCTATGCAATGCGAATGGCGATATGTAATCAATGTTTGAATGCTTGTTAACTTAAAAAGTGTCGCGTTATTGACTGGTTGCTATGCAACGCGAATGGCGATATGTCATCATTGTTTGAAATATATATATATATATATATATATATATATATATGTATATATATATATATATATATATATATATGTATATATATATATATATATATATATATATATGTATATATATATATATATATATATATATATATATATATATGATGTTTATATAGCCTATAGCCTTCCTCGATAAATGGGCTATCCTACAGTAATTTTTCCAACACTTTTTTTTAATTCGGATCAGTATTTCCTGAGATTACTGCGTTCAAACAAACACTGAAACAACAACAAAATTGGCCAGGCAACATTGCGGCCAGCGATCATCCGGCAACCATCAAATCAATATTGGAGAGTACTGCCATGTTGCCGGCCACAGCATTGCCGCCACAAATTGCCGTAAAAATTGGCCCGTTTAGACGCCCCTTTATAATAATAATAAAAACGTTATTGACATAAAAGGACAAGTACAAAAATCTATACTAATATTATAAAGCGGAAGAGTTTGTTTGTTTATTTGTTTAAACGCGCTAATCTCAGAAACTACGGGTCCCATTTTAAAAAAACTTTTTTGTTGGATAGTCCATTTATAGAGAAAGGCTTTGGGCTATATAACATCACGCTGCGACCAACAGGAGCGGAGCAACAGTGAAAAATGTTGCAAAAACGGGGAAAATTTACGCATACGAAGTTGCGCGGGACAGCTAGTATATGACAACTCTGTCTCCTGTACTAGTACACTGTTTTACAGGAGACAGTGCCTTCTCCTTACTTATGCAAAAGGTTTATGCCAACAAGAACATGCAATAAGCAAACAAAAATTGCAAAGTTTAAAATAAAAGGGTGACAAAAAAAACAGAAAAAATAAAAAAACAAATGAGACAACTTGAACTATATTTAAAACTAAATTGAATGTGTCTGTGTGTGTGGGTGTGTGTGTGAGAGAGAGAGCATGGGGTTTGTGTGTGGAAAAATTAACAAGTGTAAGTAATATTAATGTCTTTGAGAATTTATGGACTTACAATACAAGCGTGATGTAACATTTGTGTGCATTACTGTATCAATAATAACTCCGATATTTGTACTGTGTATTGAATTAATGTCAATGACTCTTGTAAGTCAAATACTAGTAAACAAAAACGACTTTGTTTGATCTATACTAATATTATAAAGCTGAAGAGTTTGTTTGTTTGAACGCGGTAATCTCAGGAACTACTGGTCCGAATTAAAAAAAATCTTTTTCTGTTGGGTAGCCCATTTATCGAGGAAGGCTATAGGTTATATAACATCACGCTACGATCAACAGGAGCAGAGCAGCAATGAAAAATGTTTCAAAAACGGGGAAAATTTATGCATACGAAGCTGCGCGGGTCAGCTAGGAGGACTAGATAAAATTACTCAACATTAATCTCCAGATAATTACGTCAGAATAAAAAAAATATTTTTGTTCCCTCTCACTTGTTTTGCAGTTAGGCAGTAGCGGAACCAGAGGGGTTGCTAGGGGCGCAAGTCCCCCCCCTCTTCCCAAATCATTTACTACCTATTCGTAAACTTGCAAAGGGTACCTAACTGTGATAGTTTTCCCTTTATTTTAATTATATTTGTATATATTAGTTACTTATTTGTCTAACTATTACCCTGAAGTACTCCACATCTCCAAAAAAAACATTTAGCTGGCAGGGGAGAAGGACATTTGACTCTAAAAACATTTGCACTTTAAGGCTTAATATTTCACAAACGGATCCCCAAATCGAAAAGTGATATTCACAGCCCTTAAACATTTTTAAAAGACCTATCTAATGATACCCCACACGAGGGGATAGGTGAGAAAAAAAATCACATCCCCACTTTACATAGGGGGGAAAGTTTAGAAATACATTTCTTTTTTCAGTGTAGTCACTGAAATAAAAATATGTATTTCTAAACTTTATTCTTTCACCTTGTCGGCGTAAGTAATATGTGTATCCATGCAAAATTACAGCCTTCTAACACTAACAGTCTCTGAGCTAAGCTGCGGACGGACATGGCGAAACTATAAGGGTTCCGTTTTGCCATTTTGGCTACGGAAACCTAAAAAGGTGCATATAGGTTACAAGCGCTCAGAAAGCGGCACCTTAAATACTATACAATTGACTTATTATATGTCAGTGTCGCATCGCCGGCGTCAACAGATGAAAGCAGCGGATTACATTTTTCTCATTTTCGCTCGTGATATTTTTTTTTTTTTTTTTTAAAGACAACTCCCGCAGTAGGGTACAAGCCCTGTGTCACGGGGGACTTTACAAACATACAAGTCACGGACAAAAATTACACCCAGACCCGGAACAACAATTTGTGGATCACACAAAGTGGTGTCCCGTGTGGGGATCGAACCCACGACCTCTTGCGTAGCAGTCGGACACACTCCCACCGCGCCACAGAGGCAGTCTTGCCTACTTTTACGACTTTTTATAATAGTGTGACATTGCAATATATAGGTTATCTATGTGTGCATTAGTGTGCGTATTTAAAGATCGAATGTTGTTGTTTATGTAACCTATCTACACCTTTTTACTTAAAAGATAATGATGTTTTAAGTAAATTGTTGTAGATAGGTTACCCTCTTTGGGTTCTTACTTAAAAGCCATATTACCCCCAACATTAATACAATAAATGTGCACCTTCCCCCTCAGTCGTTCAAGCGGCTCACACTTGACGATGTTGGGGGTAATATGGCTTTTATGTAAAGCGCTTATTACACTACACTGAATCAGGGACCCTCAATTCTTAAAAAGAGCGGTGTAATAAGAGTTAGGGCCCTAATTCTCTAACAAATTTTCAAAGCCACCCCGATTTAGGGCCCTGATTCAGGGTAGTGTAATAGCCGTTTAAGAACCAAATAAGGGTAACGAGCTCAAAAAGGTTGGGAACCACTGCTAATACGATGCACATACAAACACACAGACAAAAACTGTTTAACTTTCATCAGGTCGTGAACTCGTGAGCCTGATGGTCGCGCGTCACGTTAGCCCATAATAGTATCAGTGCCACCCAAATCCTAGTTCTGCAAAGATCTATACTCTCCGCGGTAACCTCAGGAACTACTGATCCGAATTTAAAAATAATCTTTCACTGTTGGATAGCCCATTTGATAGTAAATGGGCTATTCAACAGTGAGCGTGCAAGCGTGATGTTATATGGCCTATAGACTATATAACATCACGCTACGACCAATAGGAGCGAAGCAGCAATGAGAAATGTTGCAAAAACGGGGAAAATTTACGCAGACGAAGTTGCGCGGGACATCTAGTTAGATATATTTCGGGTCGTAGAGTGATATTATATAGCCTATAAATGCCTTCCTCGATAAATGGGCAATCCAACAGTAAAAGATTTTTTTAATTCGGACTAGTAGTTCCTGAGATTAATGCGTTCAAACAAACAAACCAACAAACAAACTCTTCAGCTTTATATTAAATTAGGCTATATAACATTACGCTGCGACCAATGGAAGCGGAGCAGCAATGAGAAATGTTGCAAAAACGGTAAAAATTTCCGCATACGAAGTTGCGCGGGACAGCTAGTGTAAAATAAAACATTACAAGTTTTTGGAAATGTTTGGCTTATTTGATAGGAAATAATGTATTTTTTTTTGTTGTTTGTTACAAAATATAAGTATGTATACTGTTATTTGATAAGTTGTATAGGGTGGTAAAAGTATGTTGGTAACAAAATGTAGCCAGTAGCGCCATCTGCATTTGTTTTGTTTTTGGTACCTTTTGTTCTTTTTTAAAATCTGTCAGTTGTTGTCAAGCTATCTCTGTGTATTATTTATAGTTAAGTAACGCTATCTTATTTATTGCAGGATCAGAGGCGTCATCTTACAAAAACAAAGTTAAATCTATTACTGTCTCAATTTATCAATAGACCAGCCATGCCCCCAGGCTTTATACGGCCTTAAGTGGCCTTGGCAACACTATTAATGCAACTTGTCCAAAATTTACCCCTCTCAATTTTAAACTACACCTTAAGTCACATAAAATAAGATTCAAAATTGCACGGCACGACTTTAAATCAGTCTGAGAAGCGAATATGTACTCTGATTAAGATGTCATAAGGTGTATTTTTGTATGTTTTGTTGTTTAAAAGTTTTAAATCATGGTTGTCAAAAATAAATCAATTGAAAGGGATTTAAATTGTTGTTATGAAACTGAGTTTATGTCCGTGTATTGATTTAAATAAGGTCAGTGGCTTTCATTAGAGACGCTGTGTGCAGAGATATGTTTTTGAGAGGTTTGTTATTACGAGAACCTACTACACCTACTTATACTAAAGCCGAAATTGATGTCAAATGAAAGTCAGTCTACCCATAATAATAATAATATCTTGGGAGAACTCACACAACGCTATCTGATTCCAAACTAAGCAGAGCTTGTAATATGGAAACTAGACAACTGATAAACATACTTATATATTTCTAAATACGTACATATTATAGATAAATAACACCCAGACGCAGAATAAACCATCGCGCTCATCACACAAAGTTTTATCCTGGGTAGGAATCGAACCCACGACCTCTTGCGTAGCAGTCGGATACACTCCTACCGCGCCACAGAGACAGTCCACTACACGGCCGTTTCAATACGGTCGAAACGTCGGGCAATAAACAAAGGTATTTAGCCTTAAAATAAAATATTTACGCGATTAAGACCCGTAGCTTATAAAATTCTATAATGTGTACCAATCGCGACAGTTTACGAACATATATTGTCAAATGAATGTTTAAAAGATTGAATGGTTGTTAAGCAACTTTGTTATTGATATATTGACTGACTTGTTCAATTGTACTTGGTCCAAAGGGGGTGGGGGGGGGCGGTTGTTTTATGTACTTACCGAATTTCTTGTATTTAAGTAAAAAAAAAATTACTTGGCCCATTTGTGGCCCAGAACGAAATTATTTGGTGATGCCCCCCCCCCCCCCGGGCAATTCACAACTGGCTGGTGTCGGGTGAAGCGAATGCAACCCCCTCCAAGCAAGTTTTTATTTATTTTACTTAAACGGCTATTACACTACCTTGAATCAGGGCCCTAAATCGAGGTGGCCTTGAAAATTTATTAGAGAACTAGCTGTCCCGCGCAACTTCGTATGCGTAATTTTTCCCCGTTTTTGCAACATTTCTCGTCGCTGCTCCGCTCCTATTAGTCGTAGCGCGATGTTATATAGCCTTCCTCGATAAATGGGCTATCCAACAAAAAAATAATTTTTCAAATTAGACCAGTAGTTCCTGAGATTAGCGCGTTACTCTTCCGCTTTATAATATTAGTACAGATTAGGGCCCTAACTCTTATTACACCGCTCTTTTTAAGGATTTAGGGTCCCTGATTTAGTAGTGTAATAAGCGCATTAGACCTACCACCGCACCGGTAAAAAATCCTCCAAATTCCTTAGGTACGCTCACGAAGGCCAGGATAGTCATATTCTATTGCTTTATTTCTAAGCTTTCAGTTACACAACATAGTTTTACTTATCTTTTATCTTTACAAACATTTTCTATTAGATATTTTTGGCTAGCAACAAGACAGCTGACGTAGTTTAGTATATAAATATAAATAGGTAACGAGCGTGGGTGCATGAATGCAAACGTAAGCTTGATACGAACCAAGGTTGGTGTGGCGACCTTTCCTTTACTATAAACTATCCAAACGCCGAGAGCTGCTGAAGGAATGCTTTAGTCACGGAATCTCGGAACACTGTCGGAACACCGTGTTCGTGAACCTGTCAACTTTTATCACACTACTTGACCTAAGTGTGATAAAAGTTGACAGGACGGTCATTCGATTCGTCATTTGAAATTGCTGTCACTTTTTTTTTTCCTCTTCCCTCCAATATTAATCGGTAGAGATTATGGCTCGCACATTATGTGCATACGCCAGTTTCAAGTATAATTTCTTTCTAGTTTTCTTCTTTCAATCACAAAGTCTCGTTCTTGTCCAGTTATCACGTATTTCAACTATATTTTACACTGTTTTACACTTTAAACGCGGAGCTGTAAAAATAGCGACATGTCAGTTTGTCGCCATTTTTACAACTCCTTGCTGTCACTTGTACAAGGTAGTCATCGAGTTGTAAAAATGGCGGCAAACTGACCGGCCATTATTTTTACAGCTCCGAGTTTAACTTGTAAAAAATGATTTCAAAACGTGTTAATTGACTAAGAACGAGACTTTGTACATGTAATAAGTGCTTAAATACTTGACAATGGCAGAAATTAGCCATTAAAACGGCTAGATTGTCATAAACTCAAATAAGAAGAAGAAGAAGAAGGTAGTCACAAGTCTAGCGTACTAGTACCATAGACGTCAGTTGCTATGGCACACTCCTGAAGATAAGTATGTCCATTCCTCATACATATGATACATACTACTAAACGTTTTATGTTCACTTCCGTTCCTAGGAACGAAATATTTAACCGACTAATATATACTAATATTTAAATGCGAAAGATGATGAGAGGTGAGAGAAATGATGGATGAATTTGGATGGATAAATTATAGTCTGGAATAGCAAATAGTCTTTGATTATATAATGTCTAGATGGAGCATTCCCTCAGTAAGCCTATAAAAAAAACGAAGCTACTATTTTGACGTTTGACACTCGTTGAAAATGGCGCGCTAAAATAACTATGGCTAGAACATCTGATAGAAGTCTTCTTACCTCTCAAAAAGTACGTCCATATTTGACAGTTCTTTGCTTCAATTTTAGATTCCGGTTTAAGTCGCTCAGCGGGCTATGGAAAGGGCTATGCTCGGAGTTTCTCTTAGGGACAAAATCAGAAATGAGGTGATTCGGCAGAGAACCAAAGTTATCGACATAGCCCACCGGATTAGCAAGCTGAAGTGGCAGTGGGCTGGCCATATTAGCCGAAGAACCGACAACCGTTGGGGTAAACGAGTTCTTGAGTGGAGACCGCGGCACGGCAAACGTAGTGTAGGACGCCCTCAGGCCAGGTGGAGTGATGATTTACGCAAAACGGCTGGCAGGAGCTGGATGCGAGAAGCCGAAGATAGAACAAAGTGGCGTGCAATTGGAGAGGCCTATGTCCAGCAGTGGACTGATGAATCTAGACAATATTTAATCAAAACAAATAGGCGACTTGTTACCCTGGAAAAATGTTCCCGTGGGATGAAGTCGCTAGTGTTATTATATAGTGAGAAAGTTTGTAAAAATGGATAGAGGTTTGTTGCTCTTTCACGCAAAAACCACTTAACGGATTTCGATGTAACTTTACAGTAATGTAGTTTATACATCAGAATATCACATAGGCTATAAAAATCAAATTTAATGCGGACGAATCCGCGGATAAAAGCTAGTCCATCACTACATAGTATAAAACAAAGTCGCTTTCTCTGTCTCTATATCCCTATGTATGCTTAAATCTTTAAAACTACGCAACGGATTTTGATGCGGTTTTTTTTAATAAAGTGAGTTAAGAGTGATTGAAGAGGAAGGTTTATATGTATAATAATACCCATTAAATAGAGGAGAAATACGGAGCGGAGCAGCAATAAGAAATGTTCAAAAACGGGGAAAATTTACGCAGACGAAGTTGCGCGGGTCAGCTAGTTATGTACATAAAAATAGTTGAGCCTGCCTTCTATAGGTCGTCACATCCCCCTAAGTCGCGGAGGACTTTACAAACATTAAAATCACGACACAAAGTACATCCAGACTCGGAACAAATGGTGTCCCGTGTGACCGAGACCTCTGGCTTATCAGTAAAGGTCACTGACCACCAGACCAACAGGTCAGTCAAAAGACCACATCTTTCCATTTGTAGATCGCCTAGCGATACTGCGCTAGACTAACAGTAACATCATACGATGAAATACCTAACACCAATCATACCATAAATTGTATTCGAGACGGTCCACAACATTAGTATTCACAAATAGACGCCGGCGCACGATATGTTCGTATGTTGCGCACGCGCAGGCCATACAAACACCGCGTGATACACACAGTTATATTTATAGATATATCTCTGTTAATTTGTATTTATTTTTTTATGAATAACTCGTATGAGGTGAGAGTTAATTAACTTTGTTATTTTAATTATTTAAAAGGAGGTCGGGCGGCCATTTTTGATTTTCGGGTTCCGTAGGTAGTATTCCGTAGTAAATGCAACGAATCAGACTTGCGCATCAAGGTTTTTTTTTAGAAACAAGGGCCATTTTATCTGCTGGTTTTTCCGATTTACGCTTGATCAAATTTGCAGCTCAAATTGATAATAAATCTTAGACTTAAATATTAATTTCAACTTGTGCTTAATATAAGATAATGTTTGCTACGTTAAAATACCCCACACATTGAGATAAAACCCGATATCTATGTTTAAAACGACTGAACAGATTATCAATAAAATTTAATGAACAGATATATACAAAAAAATCAAAAAAATCAACTAATATACACAGAAAAGTTTAGCGTGCTTATAAACATCATATAATAATAATATCTTGGGACAACTCACACAACGCTATCTGATCCCAAACTAAGCAGAACTTGTACTATGGAAACCAGACAACAGGTAAACATACTTATATATTTCTAAATACATACATATTACACTTAGACACAGAATAAACCATCATGCTCATCACACAAAGTTTTATCCTGGGTGGGGATCGAACCCACTACACCGTGCGTAGTAGTCGGATACACTCCCACCGCGCCACAGAGGCAGTACGGAAATGAACCTTAAACACTAACAACTATAGCAACAGCAACAGCCCGGTCCATCTTTAAAACCAAAACAAATAGGTAATTACACCCATTTTTGAAAAGTGTCTCAATGAAATTCTATAGTGGTAATTAGCCATTAAAAAAAATACAACATTTTATTCAATCAATAAATGTCATAAAAATGCATTTTAATTTTACATTTTCAAAATTTCCCGCGTAATTTTACAAAAATGCTGGACGCAGTGGACGCCATATTTCTCTGTGGTAATGACGTCAGTTAGCTGTGTAAACAAATGTGCTGACGTTTTGTATGACAATTACGCCGATCAGTCGACAGTTGTCACTTTTTAGTTTACACAGCAGTATGACGTAGTAAGATGGCGGCTACTATTTCATGGTGTTATAAAACAGGTTAAAAAACTGAAAACATTGAATTGAATTTTAAAATTTATTTAGATATTTTATGAACTAAACTAACAGTTTCGGCTACTTTTTACCTAAACTAACTCAATAATATATTTATAGATTTTTTCTGTTAAAGAATAAAAATTGTTACAAGAAGCAGCGAGTACCGTAGGATCAACGTAACTTGACCGGATTGAAGTTAAGTTCTTATCACTTTCACGCATGTCATAGAGATGCTACCCTAAAATACTTACGAGAACGATTAATTATGTTTAATCGATTAAAAATACTAACAAAATTTTTATTCAACAATATAACAATACTATTTAAATGTGTGCATAAAAATTTAAATTTAGAACAGTTACTGTAAATATTAGTATTTACTGTAACTGTTCTAAATTTAAATTTTTATGCACACATTTAAAGTTTTGTAAATATTAGTATTTACTGTAACTGTTCGAAATTTAAACTTTAGCAGCTTTTAAAGATGAATTTCTTTACAACAATAATCCCAAAAAACATGAGTTAGTAATGCGTAATCGCATCTCTAATTCTCTTGGTTTAGTTACCGCCCCCGCCCCCCGCTTCCTGTCACCATTTACTTCCAAAAAATGCATCTGCGCAACCACTTGTCGCCTACTTCAGTCCGGCCTAGTTACGTTGATCCAACTATACGAAGTTTTCCTGCTCATATGAAGAATATGAAGGCGTTTTGCCCCTGAACTAACTTTCATGTCACACAATAAATATATTCGAGCATATTTGCTCACGCAAATAAAATACTTTATCAAAGATGTCTGAATGTCAAACGAATAACAGATGCTATTTTAATAATTGAATAAACGAAGCGAGTTCACATAAACAAATATGATTGCTTGAATTGAAGAATAATAGTGCTAAATGACTCCTATCCTTCGCTTTCATAATAAAAGGGGGCGTTTATCAATTGAGTTGATTTTTCAACCGCCCCTCCCCTTGATAAGATATCGTAAGATTTGACTTGGCCCCGTCACCTTTTTACACTGCTGTAAAGAAGGGTTATGTTTTTCGCGCGTATCTTGTATGTATGTATGTAATATTATTTATTACCTGATATCTCACAATCCACTGAACGCATTTATACAATTCAGACGTCGTTAGATTCGTCTTGATCGCCCAAGTGTTCTTAGTTATGTAACATTTGGAAAAAACAAATATGGCGGCTGTGAGATGTCCAAATAAAGAGATGTGAAAAAAAGTTGTTTTGAATACAGAAATATGGGTATCAAATTAAAGGGCTCATCTTAAGCATTTCTAAAAGGTATAACACGAATATGACTTTTACTAAAAAAGTTACTTAGCAACCATTCTTTTTTAAATTTTCAATAGGTACTTGACAATAGCTGTGATAAAAGTACCTAAGTTGTTTAGGTTGTTACATCGGTAACATCCTACACTACTAAAAAGTATTAAATAAAAAAATAAATTATAAAAATAAAAAACCCGCCTGCACAAAAAAGATGGAAACAAGATCCCCTACATAATTATATAATTTCATGCAGTCGGAGGCACTTTACTAAGTTCATCGAGATTCATTAATGCCTCCGACTCCATAATTATTTATAATTTTATTTTTATATATATATTTTTTTACTTTTTACGCTACTAGCTTTCACCCGAGGCTCCGTCCGCGTGGATGTCGGTTATCTCGATAAAAACTATCCTATGTCTTTTCCCGGGACTCAAACTTCATCAATCAACATTTTATTTAAATTCAACATCTTCATACCAATTTTCACCTAAATCGGTTCAGCAATCAGATAGTATATATGTATACTAGCTGTGCTCTCCAGGTGACACGATGTGTTATCCAGGGTGTCAGCTAACTCCATACCAAATTTTATTAAAATCGCTCTAGCCGTTTAGACGTGATTAAGGAACAAACATATACACTCACATACTTTCGCCTTTATAATATTAGTGTGATTATACAACGTTATTTTTCGTATATACAGGGTGGAATTTTGTAATGCCACCTGGAGGGGAAGTACTCTTAATACTTTAGATAGAAAATTTTACTCAAAGGAAACATTCCTTTATTTTTGAAAAGAAAAAAAACGGCATTAAAGATTTTTAAAAATTCGCTTGCCGCACACGGTAATCGAACCGACTAAAATCTGTTAAAGTTGCACCGTGTACTTTTATTGCATTGATTGTTAGGGTCAATAAGGATGAAATCTCTTTAACAAACTTCATAAATTGAATTACATGAAACGAATTAAATTTTAAATTAATTTAATTATGTACAAAAATTTAAACTAACTAATTAATTGCTCGAAATGAGCTCCATTTTCAGAAGTTAAATGAATGGAAAACAATGAAATCTTAAATTATTAATTCAATGGGTCAAGTTAAAGCACTTTTACTCAAAGATCTATCTGTGTACTTATGTTATTCATTAATTATTATCATTGACGTCATTTATTCATCGAAATGACGAATTACTATTTAGATAAGACGATTGCAATTTGCACGTGTTTGTAATGCAGACTCCTTTCTTAGATGCGACATAACTGCGTGTATGACGTAGTTTAAATATGGAATGTTACATTTGAAAATAGATTTTCATCTGTTATTCACATTTGATTGTTTTTACAAATCATTTCATAATTGTTTCACGGTAAAAATGGCTTATCAAGAGCAATTTGATTTAATGGAAGCTTATTTTTTAAATAATAAAGATGTGAATCGTGCTCTGCGGTGGTATGGAGAGAGATATCGAGACCGTCAGACACCAACTCGATTTGTACTGAAAAGAATGATAGAAAATTTAAAGAACACTGGAAGTTTCAAAAAGCGACGGCACCCTCTTCAACAAAACAACTTTGATTTTGAATTAAATATTTTAACATACTTCGAAGCATTTCCGAAGGCTTCAAGCAGAGATGCTGCCGAAGTAATTGGAACAACCCACACTCGCATACTTAAAGTGCTGAAAAAGTATAAGTTTAGATGTTATCGTGATGGTCGGGTGGTACAAAAATTGCATCCTGGGGATTGTGAGAGACGACTACAATTTTGTCAAAACATGCTGAGAGAAATTGACCGTAACCCTAATTTTTTGAGTAACATTGTATGGTCTGACGAAACCAACTTCAGCAATAACGGCATGTACAATCGCCGCAATAATCACTATTGGTCTAGAGTGAATCCTCTTCGTGTTCATGAAACTAACAGTCAAGTAAGATTTTCTTTCAACGTTTGGTGCGGAATTATGAGAAATATGGTTGTGTTAGTCCATGTATACGAAGGTCACTTAAACACTGTTAAGTATTTAGAAATACTCGATTTATTAAGAAACGAGTTAAATGGTTTCCCCGAGGAAGAGCGAAACCAAATAATTCTACAGCAAGATGGTGCTCCAGCCCATAACAGCAGAATCACTACTGCCTACATTAATAACCATTTTAATACCTGGATTGGTACAAACGGCACAATCAGATGGCCTGCGAGATCACCAGATCTCACCCCTTTAGATTTTTTTTTGTGGGGATATGTAAAAAATCAAATTTACACTAAATCTTATGAGAATGTAAACGAGTTGAGAGTTGAAGTTCAGAATACGATTTATAACATTCACCACAATACGTTATTGAAGGTAACTAGAAATGAATTCGTTAGAAGAATAAATTTGTGTATCCAAGAAAATGGAGCCCATTTCGAGCAATTAATTAGTTAGTTTAAATTTTTGTTCATAATTAAATTAATTTAAAATTTAATTGTTTTCATGTAATTCAATTTATGAAGTTTGTTAAAGAAATTTCATCCTTATTGACCCTAACAATCAATGCAATAAAAGTACACGGTACTTTTACAGATTTTAGTCGGTTCGATTACCGTGTGCGGCAAGCGAATTTTTAAAAATCTTTAATGCCGTTTTTTTTCTTTTCAAAAATAAAGGAATGTTTCCTTTGAGTAAAATTTTCTATCTAAAGTATTAAGAGTACTTCCCCTCCAGGTGGCATTACAAAATTCCACCCTGTATACCTAGCGCAAAACTCAGGAGGGCAAGGTGTTAAGTCCCTCCTAACACAAAGGGAGAATCCTCCGACCAGGCGAGGTGATCATGCCTGGCAGGCCGCGGCCCAACGGTTAACGTTGGGAACTTGTATATATAGTTAGCAGCTGTGAAAACTTCTATATCGCGATTCAGGATTTGACGCGAGCTGTCAAGTGTCAATTTATTTATATTATTTTATGTGGGTACCGCCACATACCTAAACAACATTTTTAGTTCAAGAAATCATATATGACAAAAACCGGGCAAGACCATGTCGGACCATGTTCAGTGTAGGGTTCCGCGGCTGTTTCAGAGAAACGATGTGAAAAAGTGCAACAGCCAAAGAGGATACGCTCTTTAGCTGGTGCAATCTTCCAGATCGTTTTTTTTTTATTTGTGGTGCATTTCTTTGTAGAAACAGCCGCGGAACGTGGATGGCACTTATGTCCTTTTATTGAGAAACGCAGTTTTTCGCCAATAACTCAAAGACAGTATATCTATACTTATATGTTTTGGGGGCATGCGGTTTAAAAGATAAAGACTTTATAAAGAATTTTTTCAACTTTCGGAGCGAATATTTCCCAAAATACTCACTTAATCAAAAAAGTTCCCAATAACACGTAAATATTTGCGAATATTTTTTTTGTGACATGTATTAACCCTAAAAATATTTATTATTGTAATAATAATAATATCTTGGGATAACTCACACAACGTCATCTGATCCTAAACTAAGCAGAACTTGTACTATGACAACCAGACAACTGATAAACATACTAGGTATACATATATTCATAAATATCTACATGTTATAAATAAATAACACCCAGACACAGAATAAACCTGCTCATCACACAAAGTTTTATCCTGGATGGGGATCGAACCCACGACCTCTTGCGTAGCAGTCGGATACACTCCCACCGTATACCTATGTATATATACCGTAATATATATATATAGGTAAATATATAATATATATTACGGGTCTTAATCGCGTGAATAATTTAAAGTAAAATACCTTGTTTATTGCCCGACGTTTCGACCGTATTGTAATTATATTTTCATAATGTGTACAAATCGCGAAAGTTTATCAACATTAATTAATTAATGATTGGTTAATTAATTAATTGCTAAATACAACGTGGTCCAAAACGATCCCATTGGAATGTGTTACTTATTCTAAGTAAACTACTGTCAGGTTTGCCTTGTAAAGAATAACGTTGTATGGATACTAAATCAAAGCCTTCCTAACATAAAAATCAATTGATTTCTAATAACACTGTACCTCTTAGCAACAAGCAAATTACATAAAATTTAAATATCACTTGACGATATTTTCGTCAACAGGTTTTCTCTTTGCCGTAGTCACTCCTACGTGTTTAACTTTAAATATTTAAACAGTCAGCTGTTTATATACATATTGGGGACTTGTTTTTTAGGGTTCCGTACTCAAAGGGTTCTTAAAGAACTCGTATGAAAAGAATTTACTAAACATTCGATATATTGTGGACCCGTAATAAATAAAAAGACTGTGTAAGCCTTGTAACAGAAAGAACAGGTCCTTATACTTCAAGCTAGCAATACATCAAATTTCATCAAAATCGTTCCCGGGATTTAGGTATAGGAAAGACGGATTTTTAGAATTAGGGACTCTAATGTTTTTAATATACAGAATCATTTGTAACATACTTATAAACTCCCGCTCGTAGCATCTTTACATAACACTAAATAACTTTGTAATATTAGTTTTGGAAAATATTTAATACTAGCTGTCCCGCGCAACTTCGTATGCGTAAATTTTTCCCGTTTTTGCAACATTTCTCGTCGCTGCTCCGCTCCTATTAGTCGTAGCGCGATGTTATATAGCCTATAGCCTTCCTCGATAAATGGGCTATCCAACAAAAAAGAATTATTAAAATCGGTCCAGTGCTTTTTGAGTTTATTCGTTACATACAAAAATACAAATCTTTCCTCTTTATAATATAATTAGTTTAGATGTAGATATTAACCCTAAAGGTTCATTTCCGTGCATCGCGGCCGATCGCGAGCCGCGAGCGGCTTACGACAAGCGTCTGACGCGCGCGGCTCGCGATCCGCCGCGATGCTCGGAAATGAACCCTTAATCACCTACCACTTGTTTTTGGAGTTATGACCTTAACCAGCTACAGACTATTTATATGGAGTAAAATCGTTGTTTATTGTGAAATTTAGCCGCTAAACCTGACAAAGAAACATCCATTTTACTCCAGAGTCACTCAGATGTGTGGTAGATGGTTGTGTGACAGAAGTAGGTGATAAAGGTTATTTTTTTTTTTAAAGATAACTAGCAATGTGGGATTATGGTCTTACTAGCAATCCTGATAACCCCTCCAGCTAAGCTCTTTGAGCTTAGCTGGAGGGGTTATCAGGATTGTGGCTTGTGTTAGGAGTGGGTTCACGTCGGTAGTATAATGGGTAAGATTCGAACCTGCGACCTCACGATTGCGAGACCGATGCCTTAGCCATTAGGTTACCGCCGCCGCTTCAACTTTTATTTTTATTTTTTTTCAAAGATAATAATAGGTTATTTGATGTAATGTAAACAAGTCAAGAGCGTCAAGCGAGATTATATTAAAAATCAACCTGTATATAATAATATGAATTAAAAAAACTGTAGTCGGTAGGTTTATCTGTCTGTTGCACGTCGTTATCGCTGAACCAATATTAATGTCATTAAGTACATGAATAGATTGCACCTTGGAGAAGGACACACTATTTTACCACGATAATCGGCGATTACGTGAGCGGAATTATGGGAAAAAAACATTGACATATAGACCTGGACTGCGCCATAACCTAACAAAATTGACAACTCTCTAGAAAGAGACAACGCTACTTTTTGGACAATACCTGTCAAAAAATCAAGGCCGCACGAGTTTTTCCTCTCTTTCACGCTTTGCAGTCAATATTTACTTTTTAATTGAAATGCGCGGTCCAGATTTTTACGTCAATGGCAAATAATAGTGTTCTAATTTAAATATGAAGTAAATATATTTACTCTATGCCTCAATGTCAGTCAGGGTTACCAGATCAATAAAAAATTACATATTTTTTATTATAAACGGATATAACCTTGACTTGTTATTATCAATTTTGTTATGATCCAACCTAATTGGTCAGTTTTTCTGCACCAGAGCTAAAACTAGGCAGAGCATGTACTATGGCTACCAGACAATTAATTAACATACTTATATATTTTTAAATACATAGTGTAGGACGCCCTCAAGCCAGGTGGAGTGATGATATACGCAAAACGGCTGGCAGGAGCTGGATGCGAGAAGCCGAAGATAGAACAAAGTGGCGTGCAATTGGAGAGGCCTATGTCCAGCAGTGGACTACGATAGGCTGATGATGATGATGATACATACCTACATAAATTACACCCAGACACAGAATAAACAATCATTCTCATCCCGTAAAGATTCGTCCGCGTAAAGTTTTAGTGCTGCTCACTCCCTATAGACGTTAGCGTGATGATAAGTAGCCTAAGTTACTCCTTACATCATCAGTTGTCTGACAGATAATATCCTGTCAAAATTTGTCCAGCCGTTTCGGAGATTAGCCGGAACAAACAGACAGACAGACAAAAAATCACAATCAGTACCATATATTTTTTCATATGCATTTAGTAAATAACCGGTCAAACGAAGGGTTTGGCCATTATATTTAAAAACGGCAAAAAAATCATGTTTATTGTAAGGGACATGGAAGCACCACTTAAATAATAATAGTAATAATAACAACACAACGCTATCTGATCCCAAACTAAGCAGAGCTTGTACTATGGAAACCAGACAACTGATAAACATACTTATATATTTCTAAATACATACATATTATAGATAAATAACACCCAGACACAGAATAAACCATCGTGCTCATCACACAAAGTTTTATCCTGGGTGGGGATCGAACCCACGACCTCTTGCGTAGCAGTCGGATACACTCCCACCGCGCTACAGAGGCAGTCAAAATAAAAATAAAAATATTAATGTTATTTAAATTTAATTATTAATTTTTAAAGTGAATAATACAGAATGTTTCGAAGATCGATGCAAAGCCATAAAGCGGAGCTAGTATAGACTATTTACAACCATTTGAACGAAACTTGTCTTAGACAAACTGTGACTTTTTTATATTTTTAGCAAATTTTATTAATTTTTGATGACAAATCCCAAAATTTTGCAGTAAGTTGCGAATAATGGTCTACAGAGCAAAGTATTAACATTACGCTACGACCAATAGGGGCGGAGCAGCAATGATAAATGTTGCTAAAACGGGGAAAATTGACGCATACGAAGTTGCGCGGGTCAACTACAAAAAAAATAGTTAAATTTTTAATTGCTGCTCCGCCCCTATTGGTCGTACTGTAATGTTATATAGCCTATAGCCTTCCTCGATAAATGGGCTATACAACAGTGAAAGAATTTTTCAATTCAGATCAGTAGATCCTGAGATAACCGAGTTCAAACAAACAAACAAACTCTAAATTTTATAATATTGGTATAGGTTCTACTGTACGTGTGTATGTCTATATACTCCTAAGAGGATGGACCGATTTTGACGAATTTTTTTGTGTTTGTTCCAGTGGATTCGAGAATGGTTTAGATTCACAATTTTTTTTTTTTTTTTTTAAGATAACTAGCAATAGTTACTAGCAATAGTTACTAGCAATAGTATAGACTAACTAGCAATAGTATAATTGAATCAGATTAAAAAAAAAATTGCGGTACGAAGTTCGCCAGGACAGCTAGTTATGTATAAAATGTTTCAACCAATAAAAAAAAATCAGGTTTGCCTAGTTTTGGATGAGATGGCGTTGTGTGAGTTGTCCCAATATATTATTAAACTAGAACTGCGTGATGGACAGGCTAGTTTGTATTTAATCCTCAATTACGTCATATCAGTACGTATGGTGCACTTGAGATCAGAAATAGCTGAGATTATCTCTAATGGGCTATAAAACGAAACTCGTGCTTAATACTGCGTACCTTATTTAACACGTGTCCACTCAGTACTTGAATGGCGACTTATATTTTAATAGTAACTAGCTGAGCCCGCGACTTCGTTCGCGTGGATGTTGGGTTTTTGCATGTTAAAGTTTTAAGCTATTGCATAGCTTCTATCGCGGGCCTTGAGCGCGGGGACCGAATCCAGAAATTCCGTAACGAAGAAACCTCACGCTCCCCACTCCGACGGGCACAGCGGTGACACTTTTTAGTTTTGCCATCTATCGATGAATAGCAGAACTTTTAATTACTTTTTTTTTTAAATTTAAAAAGAAAAAAAAAATAAAAATAAAAATATTTTATAATAAAAAAAAACTTTAAAATTGTTTTTTTATGCTTTTTTTAAGAAAAATTAAAGAAAAAAAAATTAAAAACATTGTTTTTTTTATAATTCAAAATAAAAAAAAACATTTTTTTTTTTTTTTTAATTGCTTAAGTTGATAAAAATGCTATGCAATAGCTTTACCGCGGCAGTCCCCGAGTGCCACACATTTTTATTTTAATAGTAATTGTACCTATAGTTTGAGTTAAATAGATAGGTACTAAACTTATGAGAGTACAAAGATTTCGGCGATTCTAGAATTTCTTTCCGTATAGTACTTATAAGCACATAATAAGTGCAGTACGATCAACGTAACTAGGCCGGACTGAAGTAGGCGACAAGTGGTTGCGCAGATGCATTTTTTTGGAAGTAAATGGTGACAGGAAGCGGGGGGCGGGGGCGGTAACTAAACCAAGAGGATTAGAGATGCGATTACGCATCAAATTGTCATAATTAGTATTACTACTCATGTTTTTTTGTGATTATTTTCGTAAAGTAATTGTTTTTCAAAGTTTCTTTAGTATTTACTGTAACTGTTCTAAATTTAAACTTTTATGAAATCATTTAAATAGTGTTTTTTATAATGTTGCATTAAAATGTTGTTAGTATTTTTAATCGATTTAACATATTTAGTCGTTTTCGTAAGTAATTTTGGGTCGCATCTCTATGACATGCGCGTAAGTGATAAGAACCTAACTTCAATCCGGTCAAGATACGTTGATCGTACTGTAATAGGTGCCATGCGCTATGGTGTTCCAACCGTCTAGAAGACGCTTTAGAAACATTATCATGTCAATTGACGCCAAGACGAGTACATATTGATGTACTCGTATCTACAAGTCTTGGTGTCAATTTACATTATAATTTAATTTAACAATTTGCATTATGTATTTATCTAATACTAGCTGTGCCCCGCGGTGTTACCCGCGGTGTATTAGCCTATGTGTTAATCCAGGGTGTCAGCTAACTCCATACCAAATTTTATTAAAATCGCTCCAGCCGTTTAGACGTGAAGAAGTAACAAACATACACACTCACATACTCACAAACTTTCGCCTTTATAATATTAGTGTGATATAAAATTCTCGTGTCACAGTTTTCGTTGCCATACTCCTCCGAAACGGCTTGACCGATTTTGATGAAATTTTGTGTGCATATTGGGTAGCTCTGAGAATCGGACAACATCTATTTTTCATCCCCCTAAGAGTTTGTTTGTTTGTTTGAACGCGATAATCTCAGGAACTACTGGGCCGCATTGAAAAAATATTTTATTGTTGGATAGCCCATTTATCGAGGAAGGCTATAGGTTATAACATCACGCTACGACCAATAGGAGCGGAGCAGCAATGAGAAATGTTGTAAAAAAAAAAGGGAAAATTTACGCAGACGAAGTTGCGCGGGTCAGCTAGTATAAGTATATATTTAGATATTTGTATGTATATATAGATATATTTCTTAGTTTATGACGCTAGCATGTTTATTACCTTCTTTTAACTCTCGCACACTATTAGTCTACATTATTCTTCTACACTTCTCCTTTCGCAGGTCTGCTGGCAGAAATTTCTTTAGAAATAAGCAGTACCTTTGTACTCAATTGTATTATGCCATTTCTAATTGTTTTTACAGTGTGTACATAAATTATAAAATAAATTATAATTATCCGACCCGCGCAATTTCGTCTGCGTAAATTGTCCCCATTTTTTCAACATGTTTCATTGCTGCTCCGCTCCTATTGGTCGCATCGTGATGTTATAGCCTTCCTCGATAAATGGCCTATCCAACAATAAAATATTTCAGGAGTTCCTGAGATTATCGCGTTCTAACAAACAAACAAACTCTTCAGCTTAATAATATTATAGTATAGATATAAATTTTAGGGGTGGACAACCCTTATCACTTAGGGGTATGAGAAATAGATAGTAGCCGATTCTCAGACCTACTAACATGCATATAAAATTTCATAAAAATCGGTCAAGTCGTTTCGGAGGAGTACGGTAACTAACATTGTGACACGAGAATTTTATATTTAAGATGTTTTTGGTGTGCTCAACAATTTCCTTTAATATATTTATTATTCTTTTTTTCTTTCTTACAATTGGGTAAGTAACCGATAAGGTATGTGTAGGTATTGATTATGTTTCCGATAAAATGTATTTGCGAAACACTTGAGTAATATTAGTAATATTTATAAAAGATTTCCTTATATGTACACGTATAGGTATTGATAACATATTATATTATTATTGGTAAACTACCTGACCCTCGCAACTTCGTCTGCGTAAATTTTCCCCGTTTTTGCAACACTTTTCATTGCTGCTTAACTCCTATTTGTCGTAGCGTGATGTTTTATAGCCTATAGACCCTCTCGATAAATGGGCTATGCAACAATAAAATATTTTTTCAATTCGGACCAGTAGTTCCTGAGATGACGCGTTCGAACAAACACTTGACTGCCTCTGCGGCGCGGTGGTAGTGTGTCCGAGTGCTACGCAAGAGGTCGTGGGTTCGATTCCCATACGGGACACCACTTTGTGTGATCCACAAATTGTTGTTCCGGGTCTGGGTGTACTTTGTGTCCGTGACTTGTATGTTTGTAAAGTCCCCCGTGACACAGGGCTTGTACCCTACTGCGGGAGTTGTCTCTTTAAAGAAAAAAAATAAAATAAAAACAAACTCTTCAGCTTTAGGTATATTAATAAGTATCTATACTAAATTGACGCATACGAAGTTGCGCGGGACAGCTTATATTATACTAATATTTAAGTTAGTTGCCAACAAGTTTATTTCACCTATTTCCATTTTTATCTCTTCATCACCCCAAGGTTGACTAGTAGAGAATGCTTTTAGCATTAAGTTACCTTTGTACAATAACTGTGCATATAGTTATTAAATAAATAAAAAAAAATGCTGAACATCGTCAAAGTTTTAACAGAACTTACCTTATTTGTAACGATTTAATGTTCGTGACTGTCAGCTAATAAAATCTGAAACAAACAAAAAATCTACATTCAAAAAACAAGAAACGAATATCAAAAAATCTTTAAAACGACTGAAATACCTAATTTTCATAAGCCACACCTCACCTTTGTAGAACGTGCATACGACGGGAGGGGGGGGGGGGTAATCCTAACTGGACATAATATATGAATCTAGCGTCCCTTGATAGCATTTCAACATAGCATTCGGTACCACTAAAACGGCTATTACACTACCCTGAATCAGGGCCCTAAATCGAGGTGGCCTTGAAAATTTGTTAGATAGTTAGGGCCCTAACTCTTATTACACCGCTCTTTTTAAGGATTCAGGGTCCCTGATTCAGTGTAGTGTAATAAGCGCATTAAACATGCCATGTGGCGCGCGTTCTTCTGTAGACCCCTCCTCCCCCCTAGTTCTGGCACTGAAGCTATCAAAAGCTAAGATCACAGCTTTCAAATTAAACCTCATTATGAAAATATATATATACTACAGAGAGTGAGACAACGACAGACGTGAATAATTTAAGGTAAATAAGGTAATTGCCCGACGTTTCGACCGTATTGCAACGGCCGTGGCCGAAACGTCGGGCAATAAACAAGGTATTTTACCTTAAATTATTCACGCGATTAAGACCCGTAATATATATATTTTCATAATGTGTACAAATCGCGAAAGTTTATTAACATTTAAAACTCATTAGTAAGCGAGTTTAACTATTGTGTGACGAGGACGATGTAAAAGTATACATGGTACTCATATTTATTTTGTGTCTGTCTGTCTATTTGCTCCGGGTAAACTCCGAAACAGTTGGACTGATTTCCACGGGACTTTCACTGTCAGACAGCTAAGGATATAAGGATTAGCTATTCAGTTATTACATTTATATCATCATGCATGCTTATTTATAGGGAGAGAGCAGCACTGCAACTTTATGCTTGAACAAACGGTTGCTGCATGAGCAAACGGTTTTTTAACCTTGAAAACCGTTTCCGGCTTGTTTAGCACTCTCACTTGGGGCCCGAGAGTGTGAAAGGAAAATAAAACCATACCATTAGTTATGGCGCGAAATATTGAGCTAATAGGGCTATTACACTACCCTGAATCAGGGCCCTAAATCGAGGTGGCCTTGAAAATTTTTTAGAGAATTAGGGCCCTAACTCTTATTACACCGCTCTTTTTAAGGATTTAGGGACCCTTATTCAGTGTAGTGCAGCTATACTCTAAGTGTGTTCCGCGGAACCCTAGGGTTCCGTGATACCTCTGTCGGGGTTCCGCAAGAATTTAGAAATAAAAAAATCAAAACACCTCTCTCTGGTCGCTCCGCGGCTGTGCGGACTCCGCGGCCGCGCGGAGACAAAACGCTATGAATGTTATTTATTTATTTATTTGTATTTGTATAAGCTTGTGTTACATTAGCTGGTACAATATCTTATAAGTTTGGTCTCAACAATTTTATACTTGTACAACGCGTTCGCTCTAAGTTTGCCGGTCTGTGGAATGCGCGTACCCTCCCCCACGTGACAACAAAACTTATAATGTGTCATAGTTTTACCCAAATATCTACCGTACACAATTTTTATTGTTACAATTAAATAAAAAATTTCGAACGTCATACACTCATACCTATCGCCAGCGGCAAACTTAAAACGAGCGGGTAGTATACTTGTAAGCGCTCAGTCTCTTTGATAAAAGCCGCCTCTGAATTAGACGCTATAGTTGTCAACAAGCGACTTTCGTCTCTAACTTCAAAGGATAAGGTCGATATTGTTTACAACGCTATTTTTAAATTTCTGTTTTTATTTTTGCTTTTTGTTTATCAAAGGTGCCGACTCGAGTATTTTCGAGAATATTTGAGATCGAGTCTAGGACTAAGTATAAAAGCGGCGATCGCGCGTTGGCGTCGTCAGTTGATGATTAGCGTTCGGAGCGATAAGTTACTACCTACTTACCTACAAGCTCGCTAGCGAGAAACTAGTGTTCATTGTTTTACTGCCTGCTGTATTCTGTTGTCTCAGTTTTATACATTTCTTCCCTGTAGGTTCTAAATTTAGTCTCTTATACGCAGTAACGATTGTGCATTATTTAAACCCCACTATCCTGACTTGTAACATTATAAATAAAGAAGAATGGAACGTTGGCTTAAAGGTGTTAAACGTGTTCCAACAACATCTTCTAATGACGCTGAATGTTCAAAAGCAATGCGCGCGGAGAATTTAGCAATCACCGATCCAGAAGATGATGCCACGAGTGCCACGACGTCAAGCTCGACGGTTTCAAAGACGAAAAAAAGGAAGTATGATGAATCTTATATCAAAAAAGTGAAAATGCGACACCAGCACTGGACGCTGCTATGATTGAAGAACTTGAAAAACAGCTGACTTGTACAAACACAGAACTAGAGGTAGCACATAACGAAGTAGAGGAATTGAATATAGAAATACAAACATTGAAAAAAAAAATAGAAGAACAAGATAAGACTATCAGTATTCTTAAAAAAATTAGCACTAACACTCCGCTACACAGTACGTCCAAACGCCTTAGAACATGTACACCACTTGGAAGAAAAATCATTATAAACCAAATTAAAACGCCGCGCATATCACCTCTCCATTCAGCCACTACCTGCAAAGAGTTATATAAAGAACTTAAAACTAAACAAAAAACAAGTAATAACTTAAACCTGCAAGATACTTTAAACTATACACCTAAGCAGAATCAGGACAAAGCCTACCACAGCGGTATTGATTTAGCAGAACTAACGACGAAAACTATGAATACCTTCGCTGTATCCAGTTCGAACAATAGTATAGAAAGGTCGCCGAAAAAACAAAAAGTACTCGTTCTTGCTGATCAGCGTGGAAAAAATGTTCAACGCATATTGCAAAACCTTCTTGGTAATATGTTTAAAGTCTCTGTATTTTGGAAACCAGCAGCCAAACTTCACGAAATAGTCAATACAGTAAAGAAAAATGTAGAGACAATGTCTAAAAACGACTATATAATAATACTAGGAGGAGTAAATGACAACAACCCATTCGAATTTAAAAGCTGCTTAATGAAATGGTTACCTAATGTGATTCATACAAATATTATTTTTAGTGAAATACCATATAATAGATCTCTTAATACATTTAAACTCAATTACGAATTAAGGTTTATATGCAGCCAATACAATAATGTTACTTACATAGATATGAATTATATAAACTTCATTCCCAAATACAAATACTTTACTCTGGTAATGTGTCGTAACCTGTTGAAGGATATTTTATGTATTGACTATACTATTAAACGCAAATTTTACGTCGACTCGTTAAAAAAATGTGTGACAGCGTCAACGTTAACTGATAAATGTACACAGACTGAGAATAAATTAAATTTAAATAACGAAATTATTAATATAGATAATATGACTAGCAGTTCTATCATCAAAGAGACTGATTTCCAAGAGCATAATATGTTAAATGGAACCTTTTTTCGCAAATAAATATTTACATATACTACATCAAAATATAGCAGGTTTAATAAACAAATCTGACATGTTGGCAGTTTGTCTCGATGAATTGGTTAGCAGTAAAAAAACTGTTGACGTATTATGTGTAACTGAACACTTTATGACATCTAATGATGAAGCTTACTTAGCTGTACCTAATTATAGTCTTGCAGCATGCTTTAGCCGTAATAACTGTAAGCGAGGTGGTGTTTGTATTTTGGTTAGAAATGGTCATATATCTCGAGAACTACCCGAGGTGGCCCAGTCTTCAATTAATGGGATATTTGAATGTTGTGCTGTGGAGCTAAGCAAGTATAAAATTGTTGTAATTTGTATATACAGGGTGCCAAAAAGGGAAAACCTGAATACATTTTTTCAAAGATTGGAGAAACTTCTGGCTTCTATCAGCAAAAAAACATATGAGAACATTGTAATAGCTGGTGATTTTAACATAGATGTCATAAAGGACAATAGTGTAACCAAGGAGCTTAAATGTCTACTGCAATGTTTTAACTTCACATTAGCTATAAACCAACCTACTAGATTGCAATCGAACACATGCATAGATAATATCGCACATAATTTTAAGAAATCCTGTACGACGGAAGTGATAGAATTCGCGTTATCTGATCACACTGCTCAGTTATTGAAGTGCCCTGTCAGCTTTAAAAGTCTCATTAAATATTGGCGTAAAACCAAAAGAGACTATGCAAATGAAAACGTTTTAAAGTTTAAGCATTGCATTGAAAACTTATCGTTTCATGAAATCTATGAGACAGAAGACCCAAATTTAGCATTTGATATATTCATAGATCAATTTAAACTCTTTTACGATCTATGTTTCCCTTTGAGACTTATTACTGTCCCAGTTATCAAAAGACCTCAGTGGATATCACGGGGGCTCAAATTGTGTAGCATTAAAAAAAAAAAACTTTTATGGATGTTTAGGCGTAATCCTACTAGAGAAAATAAAATTAAGTATGTTAACTATACAAAGCTATTTAAAAAAATTATAAAACTAACCAAAAAGTCACAAAATACTAATCAAATCAATAACTCTCAGAATAAAAATAAACAGACGTGGCAAATAATAAATAATTTTAAATTTAATAAACCTAATGATACGATAGACTCAATTAAAGTCGATAACGAAACTGTCAACAATCCAGAAGCAATAGCAAATAGATTTAACGACTACTTCATCGATAAGATTGTGCCAATACCAGGTACAGGTCAAAATGTAACCTCGCATATATTAAGTAGACGAAGCTCAATGTTTATGGGTCCAAGCCTACCATTAGATATATTTAATATCATTAAACAATTAAAAAACACAAACAGTGTTGGTTATGATGGAGTTTCCACTAAAATTATAAAATATGTAGGAGGTACTATATGCGGGCATCTAAGTCATATAATTAATCTATGTATAACCCATGGCACATTCCCGGAAAGGTTAAAAATATCAATAGTAAAACCTTTGTTCAAAAAGGAAAATAAAGAATTGATGCAGAACTACAGGCCCATTGCACTTATTTCGATATTTTCAAAAATTATTGAAAAATTTATATATCAGAAAGTGAATACATATTTAGAAAAAAACAATATTCTGTGCAACGAGCAAAAAGGTTTCAGGCAAAATAAATCAATAAACATGGCTATTTATGAATTTATAAACAATGTTATGGTCAATATCGATAGAAAAACGCCCGTCTGTGCGGTATATTGTGATATGACCCAGGCGTTTGACTATGTCGATCACACTACATTGATGAGCAAACTTGAATCATACGGCTTACGGGGAAACATTCTAAATTTAATTAACTCTTATTTGACAAACCGTAAACAAGTTACCTCCATTACCAAACTAAATTTAAAAACCAAAGAGGTAGTAACATATTATTCAAAAACAAGATACATATCTTTTGGTGTACCACAAGGCAGTGTTCTGGGCCCGCTATTATTTATAATTTATATTAATGATTTACCAAGCGCGACAGACCATCCCATGACATTATTTGCTGATGATAGCACACTGACAATAAAATGCAAACAAATTGACATGTATGAAAGAGACATTAATAATTCGTTGACATCTATAATTTCTTGGTTATATAATAATAATTTAAAAATCAATTTGAATAAAACGCTGATTATGCATTTCTATCAAAAACAGTCAATTGCCTCCAATATAATTTTAAGATATAAAGATGAAATTGTCAAGGATACTGAACAAGCAAAATTCTTAGGTTTAATTATTGATAAACAACTTAACTGGAAGGCTCATATTGAGTCATTATGTAAAAAAATTAGTAGTGCTACATACGCTCTGTATAAATTAGCACCGGTAGTTAGCACTGACGCATTACTTACGGCGTATCATGGTCTTGTTGCATCTCTCCTAAGATACGGGATAGTGTTCTGGGGTAATTCTACAGATAAGGATTTAGTGTTTAAGATGCAAAAAAGATGTGTAAGAGCAATGTACGGCCTTCAAGTAACAGACAGCTGTAAGCCGTGTTTCACAAAATTTAGAATTTTAACACTTCCCTCCTTGTATATTTTGGAGGTTTCATTTTTTGTAAAAACTAATCCGGAACTGTTCCCTCGACTCTCAGATATTGTTGATCGCAACAGACGGAACAAAGCTAGGCTGTGTATACGCAGCGCCAGAACAGCATTAATGTGGAAAAGTGTCTTATGCATGGCCCCCAAAATATATAACAAAATACCGAATATTTACAAAGATTTACCTGCTAATTTATTTAAAAACAAAGTTAAAGAAATGTTGACTAATAAATGTTATTATAGTATTAATGATTTTTTAAATGATACAACGCTTTGACATGTTTTTTTGTAATTATTTTTTTAATGTATTTCTAATTATATAATTTGTTTAATCTTTGTATTTTGATGTAATTAATTTAATCAATTTGCACGCCACAAGTGGTAGAATATGATGATTCATAATATTATTGTAACATCTTGTATGTACCATATTCAAACAAATAAAGATATTGTATTGTATTGTATTGTATTGTATTGTATTGTATATCAGTTTCGGATTTGTTGATTCCAACGGCTCACCTCTCTGCATGCTCTGTAGTAAACTGCTTCCTAATAGTTCCATGGCACCTGCCAAATTGCGTCGACATTTAGAAACCGTACACCCCGAGACTAAAGACAAGAATAAAGAATTTTTTGTTCGCAAAAAAGATCAGTTATTAGAAAGTCAAAAAAATATGATGCATGTAACACAAACTACCAACGAAAAGGCCACGGAGGCATCATATTTAGTTAGCTATCGCATTGCACAAGCAGGTGAAGCGCACACTATCGCTGAGAAATTAATAAAACCATGTGTATTAGACTTAACAAAATGTATGCTTGATGAAAAATCTGCAAAGCATCTTTCTACTGTTCCGCTATCAAACGATACTGTTTCACGACGAATCCATGATCTGGCAAGCTACGTCAAACAAGAACTAGTTACACGTCTACAAAATACACGATTCGCTTTGCAAATGGACGAGTCGACTGATGTCGCTGGTTTGGCTATCCTGCTGGTTATTGTGAGATATCCATATAAAAGTTCTTTTGAAGAAGACATGCTTATGTGTTCATCGCTGCTTACAAACACTACCGGGGAAGAAATTTTTAATAAAATAAATATATTTTTTGAAGAACATAATCTCAGTTGGAACAATTGCATTGACATTTGTACAGATGGGGCCAAGGCGATGACAGGTAAAACAGCAGGAGCAGTGTCACGAATGAAAAATAAAGCGCCTAATTGTAGTTCCAGTCATTGTATTCTGCATAGACAAGCACTTGCGATGAAGCAAATGCCGTCTAATCTAAAATTAGTTATGGATGAAGCGGTAAAAATAATTAATTTTATCAAATCACGACCACTACAATCCCGATTGTTCTCATTATTGTGTGAAGATTATGGCAGCAAACATAAAACACTGCTGCTCCATACAGAAGTGCGATGGCTGTCTCGGGGAAAAACTTTAACAAGGCTATTTGAACTTAGAGCCGAGTTACAAATGTTTCTTTCAGCAGATACTTCTTTTAATTTGAAGGACCGTTTGTATGATAAAACTTGGTTGTTCCGATTGTCTTTTATGGCGGATATCTTTCAAAAACTTAACGAATTAAATTTATCGTTGCAAGGTAAACAGACAACAGTGTTTCAGGCCTATAATAAAATAACTGCTTTTAAAAGAAAATTAGATTTTTGGATCATTTGCATTGGTAAGAAAGAAATAGAAAGTTTTACGTTACTCAGTGAGTTTGTTAGCGAAAACGACTCAGAAATGTTTGAAGATAATGTGTTTGAAGAATTGGTCCAATATCTCAGTTCGATGCGCGCATCTTTTGAAAAGTATTTTCCCGAAGAACACAATACAAAAATTAAAGTGAACTCCTGGATTCATAATCCTTTTTTACCCAACTTGGAAAAGCCTGAAAACATGTCAAATGAGATATATGAATCTCTTTTAGAAATGTCATCAGACACAAGTATGGAGTCATTGTTCAAAACGACGCCTCTTAATGATTTTTGGTGCAGAATCCAAGATGAATATGCAATGCTTGGCCAAATGGCTCTGGATATTCTTCTCCCGTTCCCAACTACATATTTGTGCGAAACAGGATTCTCTACCTACGCAGCCACGAAAACAAAATATCGCAATAGACTGGACGCCGAAGCTGATATGAGACTCCAACTTTCTTCCATCAAACCTGATATCAAGCAATTGATGAAAAATAAAAAACAGTTTCATACCTCCCACTAGTTAGATTTTTTCTTTTTTAATGTTTTCTATTATTGTCCTTACCAAGTGGTGAAGTAAATAATAATTAGTAACTGATACATTGTACTTTTATTATGCTGATTAATAAAGAACACACTTATAAAAATAATTGTTTTATTGTAGGGTTCCATCAAGTATTTTGCTTCCCAAAAGGGTTCCGTCATTTAAAAAGTTTGAGAACCACTGGTGTAGTGTAATAAGCGCATGAGTTCAACTAAATTGAGTACTCTTGGGCTCATTGTTCGTGTCACAATACCAACTTCTTCAAGTTGTCGATTCCCACTAACCGGAGGAGCCTCTACTATGGCAATGTCTGTCCATACGCACTACGTAAATATACCATGATATAGAAGCAAAGCTTTGGCTGAAGCCAGAGCGCAGGTACGAAGTGGGCATCTATCGAGTCGCCCGCTCTCTTAGCTTGCATTAATAGCTTTTAAAGTCGCTCATAGGGTACTTAATCATAGGTAGTCTAGGGCTACTAGAACCCTAAAACAGACCCTGAGTAGGGCACCCGCGGACCGCAAGTTTAGTGTTTATCGCAATAGGGTATTTGACAATTCAGCCTCTTTTTATGAAACGTCAAAAACGATCCGCTCTGTACAAATACGTATGGAATGCTAGCATGTGACGTCACGTTTTCTATGGTCAAATCATTTACTTTTAGTGTTAATCTTAATGATTAAAAAATAATAAACACGTTTAACTAATAAATGAACATATTTTTTCAGACCACTTTATGACATATTTTTACATGGTTAAAGTAAAACATTTTATTTTGATAGTAGTCAAATACCCAATTATTATTTTTTTAACGCTTTACTGCTCGTGTTTGTTTTGGTAAATATACATACTTATATTACAAATCAACTTGTTTATGTATGTTTATCAGTTGTCTGATTGCCATCAAGCTCTTGACCCAAGATAAATTATTATACGTTTGAAGAACCAGTCACAGTCAACAAAAATATTCGAAGATATAACTGGTTACCATTCAATATTTCGAAAGTGGCTCGCCTTTGATCAAGTACTTTAAACGATGCTGTAACTAAAAAAACTGGTAGCGCAATGTTTGGTAGTAAATATACGTAATTATATGACATGAGTGCGCTTTGCAAGATGGCGGTGTTAGTTCTGATTTCGGCCACGCGCCAAATTAAATTGTTAATTGTAGCGAGTATGTCATGTGCATCTTCATAGTGCTTAATAATACTTACTCTTTTTTTTTGTAGGGTTACTAAGGGAATCACAAGATCATCTAGATAAGGCGCCATTATGTAGGTATGTAAAATTATTTATTTTTTAAACCATTAAATGAAGACATGAGGAAGTCGTGAGTTTGATGGTAAGCATCATGCTAGCCCATTGTTTGGCAAAGATATGATTGTATTTATTACATTTGCGATGTTATTTCACCATTTTCTTCCAGTGGCTTTCAACAAAACACAGTCATGTGTTAACATCACCTTTTCACGGAAGAATATCTGACTCTCTGCACAGAATAAGTAATAGTACTACGTCCCTCTGGTGGTACCGAACAAGACGGCTTATGGCTTAAACCTACCTACCACCAACAATATAAATAATATTACTGCATATATTACATACTTAAACTATAAAGAAATATCAATTTACACATTTTATCGATTAAGTATGGTTATTAGATAAATTTGCGTAATAATACTAAGTATCTATCCACTTTTTACAAGTGCCTAGGTACAATATTGCGTAATATATAAGTGCATTTGAAATTACATAGGTAACATCTACTTACGCTTTTACAAGGTGTAACAGAAAGGTGAGGTTATATTCAAGGGTTGGTATGTGCCCATGATACTGAGTGCACATACCTAATTTTATCAAAATCGGAGTACCGACAACACAATTTTTTTTTTAATTTTCTTATTCGTTTATTTATGAGTGATAAAGTTATTAAAAAGTTATATGCCTTAATAATCCAATGGAATTTGTACCAGGGGAGGTATAATTCTTATGTCACACGCCTTTCACTACTGAATGTTGACAAAAAGAAGCGGAATTGAAGCGGCGGTAGCCTAATGGATAAGGCATCGGTCTCGCAATCGTGAGGTCGCGGAATCGAATCCTACCCATTATACCACTGACTTTAACCCACTCCTAACACAAGCTATAGAGCTTAGCTGGAGGGGTTAACAGGATTGCTAGTAATGTGGAACCACAGTCCCACATTGCTAGTTATCTTTAAAAAAAAAAGAAAAAGAATATGCTATAGCTATAACTATGTTATAATAATGGAACCAGCTATGGCACCATGGCAGTTGCAATACTGATAACATAACCCGAAATTTGACCACACCTTTCTGTTACACCCTGCTTAATGTAGTATGTAGGTACCTATGTAGAATGTTTCCCCGCGACTGTGCCAATGTTGGTTAATATTCAAAGATGTAGAAGTACAAGATACTTCATATGCAGCACAAATTATAGTGAGTATCTGTGCAAAGGCGGCTGTACACATTGGGCCTTAGGTGATCTATTGGCGGTATGTTGGTAGTTGCGCCAACACTGGCCGGACAACACATTAGTGTCGGTTTTTCGTGCACACATCAAAGGATCTTGGCGCGTTCTACCAACACGTGTTCACACGTTACACCTTGGTGTCTCAAGCCTCATTTACGGAGACGCGGGGCGTCGTGAGTCGCGTGTGGCGTGGCGTCTCGCGTCCCGCTGGACGTTGGACGTTTTTTCTGTTTACAGAGTGGCGGCGGGTGAAGCGGCACTTATCACCGCACGCGTCAACATAAACAAATGGCAATATACGATGTTGTTTATAGAGATGCGATTCGTAAGTGTACTAAATAATTCACTTTTTAACATAGAATATTACTATATTATGGTATGGAATGGTAATAAATAATTCACTTTGCAATATAGATTTTTCTATAAAAAAAATTCGTCATATCGTACTTTATTGCTACGGTGACTTACGTCTGCATTATGCGATTTCCCAATATTGCCATCTACGGGCACCGCCTTAAAAACGCCTTATGCGCTTATTACACTACACTGAATCAGGGACCCTGAATCCTTGAAAAGAGCGGTGTAATAAGAGTAAGGGCCCTAATTCTCTAACAAATTTTCAAGGCCACCTCGATTTAGGGCCCTGATTCAGGGTAGTGTAATAAAACCTCAACTTCAAACAAACGCTGCTCCGTAAACGCACTCATACAACGCCATATGTTTTATTTCAATGCGGGCCGCGTCTCCTCAAATGATGCTTTAGGCCTTGTTTACGGAGACACAGGGCGTTGTGCGTCGCGTTGGACGTTTTTTTTTATCATCGCACGCGTAAACACAAACATAATTATGACAATATATGATTTTGTTTATAGAGATGCGTGGCGGGTAGTGTGGCGGTACAATACAACGCCATATGTTTGAATTCAGTGCGAGCTGCGCAAAACCACGCGCGACGCCTCGCGTCTCCGGAAATGAGGAAATTCGTTGTTATTCGTCATTAAACATTGAAAATTACGATCAAAATTAAATTTACATTCCCAAGTTGAGACGGCGCGACGAGGAATGATACATTTCTATAAATTTTTTATGTGAATTAACCGAGAGATTCCACAACCATCTTTATCAAAAAGCCAATGCAGAATGATTAGGACACCATTGTGTGGCGACATATTGTATTCGATAATTTGGCCCAACATGCTGGCCCAATACCTTCACCCAATGTGCACAGCCGTTCGAAGAAGCGTGTAGATATATAAAACAAGCTTTCTCCTCGTCTTCAACCGCGTTATGTTTGAGTTTAATTGTTGTGTTATTTAACAGGTTATATGCTATTCTGTTATATAAACTACGTAGTGTATAGTTTCATCCAAATTGACATTAACTCATCCCCACAAATTGTCGGAGAAAACATAGGCACCGCCAGGATTTCTTCCACGAGGGTACAACAATACAATCGGCGGTTAGGGCATAGAACTCGCAATTGCAATGTCGTGGGTTGGAATCCTACCCATTATCCTACCGACGTGAATCCCCTCCACATACAAACTATTTAGCTTAGCCGGAGGGGTTATAAAAACACTATACTGCACGGAATGATATTACCGTTAGATTTTTGATCCAATTATGATATTTAGGGCTTCAAAACGGCAAAAACCCTTATAGTTTTATCATGTCCGTCTATCTGTCTGTCCGTCCGTATGTCACAGGTATTTTACTCAAAGTCTACACAATGAATATTGAATAGCTCATAACAAATACCTTAAATTCAAATTATTTTGGACATAATCGGATAAACTGCGTTTCTCAACAAAAGGGGTTGCCATGAACATACGCTCTTCTGCTGATGCAATTATTCGAATATTTTTTTGCATACGGCAAGGGCTTCGGAACCTTACATGAGCATGGTCCGGTTTTTTAAATATATTTCACAAATAAAATGAAAGAAATACCTAACAGGTAGGGCCGGATCTAGGGGGGCAAACCCTATATCTAGGGGGGGGGGATGATCCTGGGTACGTTTATGGTCTGTATCAAGAAAGGAAATAGGATAGTTTTTTTAGGAATTGTGAGTCTAGAATAGTTTGCTTGTTTGAACGCGTTTATCTGAAAATATACTGGGCCGATTGAGATGAAATTTGATATGGAAATAGCTTGAAGCTTAAGGAAGGTTAGAGGCTATCCGATCACGTTTCATTCAACAGGGGCAAAGCCTCGAGCAAAAGCTAGTCTGAAACATAAGATTTGACTGGCTTGTGTTGGTTGAATAATTAGTGACGCTGGCTGCCAAGCCAGAGGTCGTGGGTTCGATTCTCACACGGGACACGTAAGAACACAGGAATGTAATTATCAATGTTCTGCGCGGGACAGTACTTTGTGTGATCCACAGGTTGTTATTCCGAGTCTATGTGTACTTTGTGTCCGTGATTTGCATTTGTATCTTTGTGTAGAGTCCGCCACGACACAGGACTTGCAACCTAGTGCAGAAAGGTCTTTAAAAAAAAAAAATTAAGTTTATCAATGGTGTATCACTTGTCTGGTTGTCATGGGTTGGTTCTACCTAGTTTTGTGTGATTTGTCCTAAGAGATTAAATAAAACAAATCAGTAATTGCAAGATTCTTGTGTCGACTAATTATTTTGCACACTATACCTACCTAAGTACCTAACTTATGTTAAAAAACTGTACCGAAGTCAATTTACCAACAATGCAATGCAACCGGTCATGTGTGGTGTGTATAAATGTGAATATTGATCAATCGTAAGGAAATACTTTTTGTACGTAACCTACCTACATACAACTTCAGACAGACATAAATATGTCTTCTAAATATTATGAATTAGTAGTTTATTTACAAAATAATAGGTAATTGGCAACATTCATAAAAAATAATTATATACGGTTATGTGCTCTAGGTGCTATCTCTTGTTGCTGTAAGAAAGTAGGATAAGTAGGTACCTATTGTAATGATAATAGTAATAATCTGCTTGTTATATTTATATTTCGTTAACCGCATTGTATAAAAGCATTTATTATTTGTTTTATACTTGAAAATATTGTGATTGAAGTACTTAACAACACAGTAAGTCAGTTTAATTGCGGTCAAGATAAGCGTCTCGTAACTACCTACATTCAATTTCCGATAACTTTTCTCGTCACCGAAGTTATTATTTCAAGATTAAAAGTAAAAATAAAGATGTCTTACCTTGAATTCCTTGAAGTTGTACTTTATTTTTCAATAAACCGGTTTTTTATCTGTAGAAAGGTTTTCGTTTCACTTTTGGTTTATTAGTTGAGTAACTTTACCTATTTAATATGCTTATTTCAATAAACTTTATGTGATTAAATATGTTTCAATAAACTTATCCTATTTCAAATTAGAAGTTTTAAATGGAGTAAATACAATAATAATAACGAAATACAGCTAACGATAAAAACTTAAAAATAAAAAAGAGCAAGTAACACATCCCACCCCCATGGACGTCGTTACTGCACTATTATTAGTAGAAACGGATGCTTTATAGTCGGTAATCGGTAGTAGTGATCTAACGACTTGACTCGTAAAGAGTTCAAATATTTCATGTAATGTTTCGGAGATGCACCGAAAGTTGATTCATTTTTAAATATAAATAATTGTTCAAATTAATATCAAATTACTTATTTAGCCAAGTGTTACATATGGAGTAGAAAAATCTACCAATTCGTAGAAGTTTTTAGATTGGTTACACTTGAAATGCGTTTTGTTATTACGGATAAATTATTATCAAAATAGTTTGTAATAACAAAAAACCGTAGAATAAATGCGTTATCACTAGAATATTTTAAATAAAGCTAAACATATATTGAACTTACTAAATAATTTGAATTTCCATTATTTTTTGGTCTAAATAATTTATTTGCAACAATTTATGCCAACCTTTCACTTCACTGATGTGATGAAACGCAAAAATTGCAGAGAAAGACAGGCTTCCCAACTTAGGGCTTTTAGCCCTAAATTTAGGGCGGAAAAATGCTGATAGGGCTGTTTTTAGGGTTCAAAAAAATTTAGGGCTATTTTTAGAGGCATCTATGCCTCTAAGAATAGCCCTAAATTTTTTGTAATAATAATCCATGCATCGCAAATTTGACTGACCAAAATGAGTAAAAGAGCTAAATGTCTGTGCTATAGCTCAAGCCACAGACATTGCCAATAAAAAACGTGCTAACATTTTTATCGGAACTCTCGCTCGCACTTATAAACCTAATGGAACTGTATAGAAGGTATGAGGGAGAAGGTTCGAACGACTACGAGTGTAATGGCTCAAGTTTTAGTACACAATATGTACGCAATAAAACGAAGTGATTACTTACTCTGTGGTACACAAGATAAAAAATCTCTTTGACGTACACCATCATTGCCGGTAAATTAAAATATTTTAGGCAGAAAACATTAAATCAGTTACAGTTAAATAATGTTAACATGTATGACTTCCGGAATTCCGGAAGTCATACATGTTAACAAAGCCCTAAGTTGGGAAGCCTGGCCTATTGTAACATAAGTGAATTACAAACAAACCCACTAAAAAGTGAGAAATAAAAAACTTTTTAAAAAAAAAATATCACCGACTTCTAAATTAAATACAAGGCAACTAAAAAGCAATAAATAATATACCTAGAATAACAAAAACAAATTAAACATTTTGAAGTTGGTGCCATGAAATAGTAGTCTTTGTGTTTTATTCGGCAACAACTTCAAATTGTTCAATTGAAACGCCAAGTCGAGACATAAACGACTTATTATCGATTATTGACATTGTAGATATTTAATTAATAAAAAGGTGAAAGTAAGTTATATTTTATTTACCTTAATAGAAGGGGAACATATGCAATACCCTTGTATAGGTATACAATATAGGGATTTTTTTGGGGCTTTTGAATATTGATTTAGGGTTATTTAGGGGTATTTCATCTTGATCTTAGGGCAATTTGTTTTTAGGAGTTGGTAACACTGGAGAAAGAGAAAGGTCAATGAATCGCTAAACAAAATGGCCGATGAACGTAGATAGAAAGGTGTGTCGCGGATTCTACTAGCGAATTACGCCATCTCGGCATCGGATACCATTGAACTTCAGTGAAAAGTTTACGTGTTTATACTGGTTCGTAACTTTGTTTTGTGATTAATAATAAGGTGGTTATTTGATGTTCGATGTTCAGCCTGCGCCTGCCGACGGCGACGTCGCGAAGGAGCGTCGCTTCGCCAATGTCTGGAGTACTGTGGAGCCGCGTTCGGCCTGACCGTGAGGCCTCGCCGCGTGCGCCCGGAGGCTGCATGTTTGCCTCGCGTGGGCCTGTGTCGATCGCGGTCGCTTCGCCCCTCGCGAAGCTTCGTAAGCCCGCGCGCCGCTCTCGTATTCTAAGTATGTCGGTTTTTACAGCGGCGCCGCCGGGCATCGCGTCTGCCCGCCGCCAGGCACCGGGGCTTCGCCCCCCGCGTCCCGCCGCGCGCGTTCGGAGCCCTAGCTCCATCCGGTCCTTGAGCGGAGTCGTTCAGGTAAGTTCTCTCTTGGTTCTTACGCAGGTGAGGCATATTGATCGGGTCGCCATTTTGTGAGAGTATTTATAGAATAAGCCGAACGGGATTGCGATTCATCGATAGATAGAAGTATTCATCTGCTAAAATGTTAAATTCAGATTTAGAGAAAGTACCATACGTAATTAATTTCACCTGGATATCAAATTCTTATTGGAGTAATTAGATACAAACAGCCACTAACACAAAGGAATATTTGAAACTCATTAACTAATTCAATTTCACATTAGTCATTCCACTAAAAAGTTACATATAATTTGTAGGTGTTTATGAATCTTCATATCAGTAAAAAAAAGTGTACATAATTTTAAACTGGAGCCTGTTTGTTACAATTATAGCTAATTTTACAGTAACATAGTGTTTTCATAATAAAGACAGTAATCATTTTCAATGTCAATAAACTGAACTTGAACAGTCATAAATTAATTATGATACAATATTTTTTAATCAGTTAAAAGTAGATCAAATGCAAAATAAGAGGTGAACTGACCTCTTGACCTACTAATGTTACCAGAAGGTCATTCATTGTATTCAGACAAATTAGATCATTCATTTCATGTTACTGGTAGACAAACAAACTACATTAAAACTAACAATTTTAAAAATTAAAGCTATTTTTTTAACACATAAAAGTTGTTGAAAGTAGATCAAAATGAAACCCACACTGAGTTAGGCATGTCATTCTGACTAATACAGTTTCATCTGCTGTAACAGCCCCATAGATTAACACATTGTTTTAATAAAGACAACATCTATAGTGAGACCACAAGATCCTCGCTTGCAGTGTTACAGGGGAACAAAAATGGGATGTGTTTACACCATGCAATCTGTTCTATCTTCCTGCCCCTTTGTTACACCATAATTGGGTAATTGACTACTATCTTATTAAATTATTTCAAATGAACCAAGCAATAATCCATACTTAATATTATAAATGTGAAAGTAACTCTGTCTGTTACGGTTTCATGCTCAAACAGCTAAGCCGATTTAGATAAAATTTGGTATGGAAATAGTTTTAGTCCCGGAGAAGGACATAGGATTGTTTATATAGTTATCGCGATAGCCGACATCCACGCGGGCGGAGCCGCCGGCGACAGCAACATTATTTCATAAAAAGTTGTACAGAGCAAGTTGTTTTTGATGTTTCTTAAAAAGACACTGATTTGAATTTAGTCAAATACCATGATCTAAAGTCAAATCAGTGTCTTTTTAAGAAATATCATGAGGAAAGAGTTAAGAGATCTCATTATAGATGGTGTTCTTTTGGAATAAGCTATATACATAAACGGATTGAAGAAAAAATATTAGGCAAATATTATAAAAGCTTACTTTTATAAGCCTTGACATACTATAACATTTACTGCGTAAATTTCCATGTTTTTGCAACATTTCCCATTGCTGCTCCGCTCCTATTGGTCGTGGCGTGATGTTATAGGTATAACCTACAGCCCTCCTCGATAAATGAGCTATCCAACAGTGAAATAATTTTTCAATTGGGATGAGTAGTTCCTGAGATTACCACATTCAAACAAATAAACTCTTTGGTTTAATAATATTAGTATAGATTAGATCAGACTAGAATATTATTGGGACTTATGCTGCCATCAGTTGTCCCATGACCACAATCAGTACAATTCGATCCAAATGGTGGGTGATTAGGTCCCAATAATTTCCTAAAACATATAGTAGGTTGCGATTATGCCCAGAATAGATAATTGATTTAAAAAATGAAAACTCTAAACTTTTGACAATTGTTGTTTAGCAACTTTTGTTTTAAACATTTTATTACATTTTAGATTATTTATCTGTACATCTCATCATTAGGAACAATTATAGTATAACATTGTGGGGATTTTTCATCTCCACTGCCTAATACCAATGATTATGTAGATCAGTTTCTTAACCTCTGTAAGACCTTGGGGTCTATGAGTATATGTATGGGGGTCTATGGACTCAACTATAAACCATTTACCAATATTTAATAAATTACTAAAGGAATCTGTTTTGATATTACAACTTGGTAGTAACATTAACCCAAATATTACTAATTACTTGTAAAAAAGCAACATAACTCCTTTACAATGACATATAAAGTAAATGGCCCGAATTTTATTGCTATTTCCTTATAAGGGGGTTTTTGGAATTGTGCTTGAATTCCAAGGGGTCCATGAATTGGAAATGGTTATGAAATGCTAATGTAGATCAATATTTTGTAGCAATGTAGGTATGAATCTGAAGTGGCTCTGTATTGGCTGGAGAACCCAAGCTGTGGTAGGGACCTATTTGGTTTGAAGATTATTATGGTAAGAAGAAAAATGTTTAGGCTGCATATCCTTTCAATGGTAGGGAAGGGAGTTGGTGGCTCCAGGTCTTAAAAAAAACACTCTTTCACATGAAACAGGGCAGCTAAGTGAACCCACAAGAGAATCTTATTCAAATGACTTAATGATTCGGATAAGCAAGCTCATTGTGGCTGTTTTAAAATTTAAAAAAAGACACACTACACTATCTAAAGAGTTAATATTCAGTGAAGGTACTCAACAGGGTATGAGGTATCCCATATGTTAATCTGCCACGCTTGAGTAAATCTAAGTAAACTAATTGGGCTCCCCATCTATATGATGAGGCCTGTATCCTTGCAGTTACAATTTACATACTTTAATAGATCTCTATCAGTTGGACAAAATTGAATACTAATTGTCATTATGCTAGCCTTGGCAGACAAACACTTGATAATTAACATAATAATATACTTCTATTATAAAGCTGAAGAGTTTGATTGTTTGAACGCAATAGTCTCAAGAACTACGGGTCCGAATTGAAAAAATATTTTACTATTAGATAGCCCATTTATTGAGGAAGGCTATAGGCATATTGCATCATGCTACGACCTATAGAAGCGGAGCAGCAATGAAAAATGTTGCAAAAACGGGGAAAATTTACGCATACGAAGTTGCGCAGGTCAGCTAGTTATTAAATAAAATGACTCACAGTTGCTAAATATAACTGTTAATATACCGACTGTGTGTATCATTCTCTATGAATAACCTCACAGTTTTGTAGATTAGGACAGATTCTGTATTGCAAGATTCTGTATTGCATTAAATACATACAATTCTTCTACAACCTTTTTGAGTACTTCAAAACCTTCCCCCAGCTCGTTTAGAGGTCTAAGGTCGCGTTTCCCCCAGCTCGCTTAGGGGTCTAAGGTCGCGTTTCCCCCAGCTCGTTTAGAGCTCTAAGGTCACGTTTTCCCCAGCTCGCTCAGGGGTCTAAGGTCGCGTTTCCCCCAGCTCGTTTAAAGCTCTAAGGTCACGTTTTCCCCAGCTCGCTCAGGGGTCTAAGGTCGCGTTTCCCCCAGCTCGTTTAGAGGTCTAAGGTCACGTTTTCCCCAGCTCGCTCAGGGGTCTAAGGTCGCGTTTCTCCCAGCTCGTTTAGAGGCCTAAGGTCACGTTTTCCCCAGCTCGCTCAGGGGTCTAAGGTCGCGTTTCCCCCAGCTCGTTTAGAAGTCTAAGGTCACGTTTCCCCCAGCTCGCTCAGGGGTTTAAGGTCGCGTTTCCCAGCTCGCTCAGAGATTGGAGAAAGAATTATAAGTTATGCCTTTACTCTGAAATATCATGACGACGCAGAAAACGGCGACATTAGGCAATGCAGAACAGCACCCTAGACAAGTGGCTTAAATGCTCATCGAATTGAATGACGTCAAAAAGACATCGTAGCGCGTGCAAAACCTTGAATAAGAAAATAATCTGAAGATCATTCGCATTTTTGCACGCGCATGACGTCATTCTATGCAATTAGCGTTTATGCCACTTGTCTAGAGAGTCAGTACATACCGACGTCTTGTTAATACAAATAGTAAATAATGAAAGCTTTACAAACGCGTTTGGGCAACGCACACATAGACACGATATTTCAGACCACTTTGTTCCGACATTTCTGTGTTCATGAACGATGTCTAAGGGTTCGTTTCTACTGACATGGAGTCATTGACCAATCACAGTGCTCGAAATAAACCTGGGTACGATTTCGACCACTGTGATTGGTCAATTGACGATCCACTCCGTGTCAGTGGAATCGCATCCTTAGTGTGCCTTGATTTAGTGAAGTATAAATGAAGATTATAGAAGTACCAGAATCTGATGAAATGATGGTAACACAAGGTAAAAGTAAGTAGGTCCTAAACCTACTTCGACGAACAAGTCTTGATCGTTGTATTTTTTCATTGAATTAGTTTAATATTATATAACAGTTAATTATCAATTTCTGCTTCAATAGGACTAAAGAGCGGCCCTGATCAAACAAAATAAATATCTGTACAGCAGCTCCGGCTGCGCGAATGTCAGTTTTTTCATTGATTAATAAAAATTAAACACAAAAAACTTTGAAACTTTCTTCTTCTTCCCATTCCTATACACTTTTGGCGGTTACAAATCAACTCGACATACTGCCGCATTATTATTATGTAAATTTAATAATACATGTTTCAACGAAAAAGTATCAAAGGGCATAATTGCAGTAGGAGCCACTGTTAGTTAACATTGCCATATAAAAATCACAAGGTTTTTTTAAAATAATCGTTTCATGAGTTATTGGTACACCTATATCTATGGGTATATTATGCAGTCCGAATCGCAAGATATTTTGGGTAGAAAGATGCAAAGATGGGATCATTGTTCATTAACTCTTAATTTCATAAAATTCACGCTCATTGTATGTTCATACGCTTTAAGGGCAAACTTAATATTAAGAGGCGTTGGTTCATTATAATCATTATTAAATTTAATGAAATGTGGTCAGTAAGCCATGGAAAAGTAACTGCAGAAGTCTAGAGACTTCCAAAACTGATCGACGGAATTTATCCTTAACACATTTTAAAGCACCTTTAGGCAGTGCCTTCTTTTCACCTAAAGTGGTGACCAGATAGACCAGTGCAGAGACTCGATGAGTTTCGAGATTTATGTACCAAATCGATAAATTCCAAATCGACAATCGCAAATCAACGATTGCTAATGTTCACTTAGTCGAGGCCTGCATGTATGTTTAAATGTACTCGCTACTTAGGCCTGCATGTATGTTTAAATGTACTCGCTACTTGGTAATAACGGGTCGGAGGGACATTTCCGAATTCAAAATATTCCCCTTGCCCCCCGACCCCGTGATCAAAACCCTGTATACGTGTCTGGCTAAGAGTACCTGTAAACATTGTTGAACAAAAAAGCCGACCCGAAGAAACTTCGGGTCGGCTTTTTTGTTCAACAATACATAATAACTACTACTATGCGTTTCAAATGAGTTGATAACTGTCATGATGATATTTTGTTTCGCAATACGACTGCAACTTCATTGTGTAACGTAAAGTCGTAAATGATTCGTAAAAAGGTGTCATTAGTATTACACAGAAGTTAGGTACTTCTGTGTAATACTACTCTAATGAACTATTTATAAGCACTGTATTTTACTATTTATTATGTTTTAGCTAAAAAAATATGACGTCTGACTGAAAGGTCACTAAAGTGTTGAATATTCTTATATTTTGCCTATTTACTTATTTCTGTTTCGTGTTTATTGAAAAATAAATAATACTATGTAATAATATTATAATAAAGATAAATGTTAGGTAGGTACCTACATAGTTCAAAGAAAATAAATATTACGTCCGTTCCATTACCTTATTACACATACGAACTTTACCCGACTTGGGAGTTTTTGTTGCTAGCGGTACAATTTTGACAAGTACAGAGTGAAGTTGTCGCGATCGCGATTATCTTCTCACTTGAAACGCATAGTACTTTGTAATACCCGGCTCGGAGGAAAATATCCGATTTCAAAATACTCCCCCAATCCCGTGTTTAAAACCCTGTACACGCGTCTGGCTAAAAGTAGCTAGCTATACACATTGTTGAACAAAAAAGCCGACCCGAAGTTCCTTCGGGTCGGCTTTTTTGTTCAACAATGCATAATTACTACTACACATGTTCGGTTTCATTAACTAGTGCCGATCGGGTAGTTCATTTAGGTCGGCACATCATCCGATTCGGTAGTATTTGGACGACAAAGCGGACCTGAAATAATAACTGTTATCACCCGGCCTAGTCTAAATGTGCGTTATATCAGACTGGCTGTTTTCCCGAACATTCATCCACATAGCAACCGCTCGGCGAATCAGGCATTTTTGATCGCGGTATCTATCTCTCCAAGGTATCTAGTAAACCCCTCCTAGGGGATTAACTCTTCAATCCCCATGTTGCAGGATGTCTTCCCGTCGGAACGGGTCGGTGTCCCGCGCGGCAGAGGCCGCATCAAAGAACAGACTCCACATGGATAGGAATCCGCAGCACTCGAGGATTACTGGTCAGTATTATCTAACTTTAATTTACTTTTGATAGCAAGTGTAACACTATAAACAACTTTTAATGGTAAAGTGAACACTAAAGACCAGCTCCGTAATAACTTTTTTTAAATAATATATGAGCTTGCTTGGTATGCATTGACGAGGCCTATGACGGAACAAGCGCACCCAGAAGATGCCTATGCACTCTGGTCCTAAAAGTAGGTTGTAATTAATTAGAAACACTGACGCTGGCAGGGACACTTTAGCTATATTATTGTATTGTCAATAATATAGTTTTAAAGGGGCGTCTAAACAAGCCATTTTTTACGGCAATTTGTGGCGGCAATGCCGTGGCCGGCAACAAGGCAGTACTCTCCAATATTGATTTGATGGTTGCTGGACGATCGCTGAGCGATTGATTTTCCGCAATGTTGCCCGGCCAATTGTGTTGTTTCAGTCGCTCTCTATTTTATTGTTGCCGGGTTGTGTAGCCCGTTTAGGAGACTGGATCATGCGCCATACAATTGTAGACATATTGCCATTATTGGCCAAGCAATTAGTTGCCAATAGTGCCGCCACAAATTGCCGTAAAAAATGGCCCGTTTAGACGCCCCTTAAGAGCTATAGTTATCAATATTTTACCAGAACACATACACACAAACATTGCAAGTCAAAAAAAGCTTATAAAAACAAGTCACAATGGTAAATTTCATAGGGGCGCTACCACCAAGAGTTAAAATAGTTGAAAAAGAGCTTTTTCGGAAGCGCTTTTTGCCCGCGATTTCGTTGGCTTTTCTCCGGTATAAAAAGCCTATGTGCTATTCCAGATTACAATCTATTTATGTTCCAGATTTCGATCAGATCCGTTTATATTACATTATCTTAATTAGCAGATCCGTCGAATCCTGCCGGACGTCGCAAGGAGATAGACAATGTCATGAAGAGAGCACGACAGGCATCGCCTGGCAGTTGGGACAGGAAACTGCTGGAGGTTGAAGAGAAGGATCCTAACAGGTAAATACACCTGATATCTACCTGTATAGGCCTGAACCTAGTACACTATACTTTTAGGCTCAATTTATATTGACGTTGAATAGATACATTTTTTTCAGTTGTAGCATATAATATTGATCTTTAATTTCTACTTCATGGTGCTCAAATTTGCAATAATGCTTAAGAATTCGCGAGATCCTATTATGTTGTCACTAAGGCTGATTTTGGTTTATCTCATGTTTCAACTTTTTGATAATACAATTAACATCAGTCCTTTAACATGGTGTATAGTATATTAGCAGCAGCATCTAGCCCCCATATCAAGTTCATAAACATTCAAACATTGTAAAATTGGCAATTTGAAACGAGTGACCGCGAGTTTTTATTGCCAGGTTCTTTTCGCCGGCTTTACCTATTGTTTGTGTACTTGGCATTACATGTAGATGTAGAATCCCGACGTATCACAAGAGTTGTTTTGCATCCTAAGTGAAAAAAGTATTTTGAATTTTGAATTCCAGCAGATGTAAATTGTGTCTTACTCGGCTTTGTCAGGCTAGTTCCAGAATTTTATGTTGAAACCTGTAATGAAGTAGTGTAACATACTACAAAATGTAATCTTCATACGTACTTCGTTAAAGCAACTAACACAAAATCTCTGAAATTGCCGCTGTCCAGGGGTCTTCCATTAATGACGTTAGGCTCATAGGGGGAACGAACGTTCCGAAAAAAAATGAGGAAAGATCACCAGCAGGTAGAGGGGTATAGTCAGAAATCACGTGTATTTTTTCGGATCGTGATTCCTCAGACTTGATCGGCGTTGAATTAAAGGGTACATTACGCGAAACAGGGTTTGGCTCTCTCAAAAATTTATATAGGAAACCTAAATATTAGGACACGAAAAAAATTGTGACACTAGTCAAAGAGTTTTTCTAGTAGATGAAATAAAGAAATTTTAGGATATGTCTTAATATGATCCCGCAAACAAATCTTGAAGTTGCGGAAAAATACAAAAACGAGCATTTTCGTATTGTCATAGTCATGGCGTTTGTCAACTAAAATATGTACGAACGAATATTCTACTTTATTTTGACCTGCGCACTGTGAAGTAATAGCATACTAATGTTGAAGAGCGAAGCCGGCGATCGTGTCGCTGTGTACGTAGCGCTAAATAAATAATTCTCTCAGTGTAATGCCCCCTTAAACCCGCCAAATTAGAACCTTCACTGCCATTCACGGAATGGTATGAAGTACTAGGTAGAGACTTATTATTTTATTTTGGCATAGACGAAAATTCACTCGTTCTTTTAAGACAATGAAATAATAATAATAATAATTCGGTCATGGTCAATCTCAACTGTGATAGTTTTTACACAGCAGATAGTTATTATAGTGCACAAGTATATAATGCTAGCTTCTGCTTACGGTTATCCTATAAGAGCAATATTTGAAGCAGAGTTTTCACAAAAATTAGCATTTTTAGGGTTCCGTAGCCAAAATACTAATATAGTAGCGGCGGTAGCGTAATGGCTAAGGCATCGGTCTCGCAATCGTGAGGTCGCGGGTTCGAATCCTGCCCATTATACTACCGACGTGAACCCACTCCTAACACAAGCCATTGAGCTTACCTGGAGGGGTTAACAGGATTGCTAGTAATGTGGGACCAAAATCCCACATTGCTAGTAATCTTTTCTAAAAAAAATGCCTATATTTAATAATAAAAAAAACAAAGCATAGATTTGAACTCAGAAACTCTAGATTAGTTTTTTTTTAATATCTCCAATGAACTCCGCTACTTTACAATGTTATAATAGTAGAGATAAATAGACTGGCTGAACCGGGCAATTTCTTTTTTGTAAATTTCCCCCGTTTTTTTTTGCAACTTTTTCATTGATGCTCCGCTTTTATTGGCCCTAACGTGATGTTATATTGTCTTCCTAAATAAATGAACTATCCAACACAAATATTTTTTCTATTCGAGCCAGTAGTTCCGTGCGTGTTCAACTATACAAACTCTTCAGCTTTATAATATTTTAGTATAAATGACCCAGAGACACCCAATCTTCTTGTAAATGAGAAAATAGGGGGTATATTTATAATGCTACATAGAAATTCTATGTAAATAAATAAACAAAGTTTGAGAAACTGCTTTAATAGGCAAGGTGGTGGTACATCCTTTGGGCAAAACAAATTTGTTTATACTACGTGTTACAAGATTCCCCTGAAAAGGAAAATATTTATTTAACCGATTGTTGTTAACTTCGTTACCTTACAGATGTTATTGCCTTCTGTTAAAATAATATATGAAAATTCGTTTGATTGACGTGATTGAGATTTATACATATTATATGTATAAATCTCATAAAAAAAAAAAAAAAAAATTCAGTCTACGCCGAACTTGAACCCGCGACTTTCAGGACTAAGCCGTACTTTGGCACCGAGACATGTCCGGCAAAGTCAATTAAAGATTTTATGGCAATCGTGACGTCATCCACTGCGTTCCCACGGCTCTTGAGTTTCGTTGCAGAAACCATTTACGGCTGGTCTCAATACTCTAACTATCGATGGTTTTGACTACTAGAGTTATATATTTGACATAAACTCCATACTAAATATGTCAAAATTCTACCTCTAGTAGCCAAATCCATCGATAGGTAGATTATTGAAACCGGCCGTTAAACACAGATTTTTGATGACGCCTGGTTTGGGCCTGAACATTACTTTTTGTAATGCCTGAAACGATTTTTTCCTCTTTCTTATCATATAAATTTCTTATATAAAAATTAGCATAAATATGCTTTAAAAATTACAAAACTTTATAAGCTAGGTTATTAGGGTTGGCACTTTACGGTTAAATAAAATAAATATTTTCATTTTTCATGGGGAATTTTGTAACATGTTGTATAATAATGATGTATGATATAGATGGCGCCACACTGGCTACAAACAGTTGTATCTGGACGGGTCCCGGTCGCCGTCCCCGAGGCGATCCAGATCTCCGGCCCTTAGGAGATCCAGGTGAGACCCTTGAATCTGATCCTACTGCTGGGCGTAACACGAAACCAGCCATTCTCAATCTTGGGGGTCATGAACCTGTGTTAAGCTGGACATAATAAAAATCATATTCAGCATTATAATGTTTCTACTTCAGGAACATTTATTTAGCTGTAGAGACTGTATGGGCCGTAATATTTTTTTTTGGGTGCATTTTTTTTACTTACATTGTTTTTTCAGGGTTACAAATTATAAAAACAATTTCGCAATAATATTTGTTTTATTTCTTTATTGAATAATCACGCAATTAACACCGTTATACACAAAATAATAATATTATATAAATCAATTTATTAATCACTAGCTGTCCCGCGCAACTTCGTGAGCGTCAATTTTCCCCGTTTTTGTAACATTTTTCATTGCTGCTTCGCTCCTATTGGTCGTAGCGTGATGTTATATAGCCTATAGCCTTCCTCGATAAATGGGCTACCCAACAGAAAAAAAAAATTAATTCGACCCAGTAGTTCCTGAGATTACGGCGTTGAAACAAACAAACTCTTCAGCTTTATAATATTAGTATAGATTGCATAGTATGGGTGTAACCAGGAAGATGGGGGGGGGGGTAATGTTATTTTGTAAGGAGTTAGATTATTGAGTGACGTTTAAGCATTATTCGGATGTGAGGGAATAAAAGACACGCTTGTGCACTTTAATATATGTTGTGTATGTACTATATAGGTGGACTTTGTTGAGATTGGCTAGATTTTTTTTTTTGTTAGGTACGAAAAAATAAGGTTTAAGAAATCAATTCTGTATTTTATAGTATAAATGTTAAACTCGTATTCTGTTTAGACTCGAAAAGCATTTTATTCCTGTTACTTTTTACCCGCGACGGCCACCGAGACGCTATGTGTGTCGGTTACCATTTTTCTTGGAAACGGCTGGGCCGATTTGAAAATGTTATTTTGCGCTGCCAGCCAGGGGGCGCTTCGGCTCATGTTTCTACAAAATAGTTATTTTTTTCTCGGAAATGGCTAAGATGCCTTACAGAATTATATAATTTCATGCCCTCCGACTGCATGAAATTATATAATAGGGTATTTGACTGAAGTCAAATCAGTCTCTTTTTAAGAAACGTCAAAAACGATCCGCTCCTTACAAATATGTATGGAATGCTAGCATATGACGTCACGTTTTCTATGGTCAAATCATTTACTTTTAGTGTTTATCTTTATGATTAAAAATTAATAAACACGTAAATTAATAAATGAACATATTTTCTCAGAACACTTTATGACATATTTATACATGGTTATTATAAAATATTTTATTCTGATAGTAGTCAAATACCTAATTGTGTAGGGGATCTTATTTTCATATTTTTTGTGCATGCGGATTTTTATACAATTAACTTTTATCACCGCTATTGTCAAGTAATAAAAATTGATAAAAGAATAGTTCCCGGTGGTTTGTGAGATACGATGTAATAAAGAATATTACATACATACGTACAAGATACGCGCGAAAAACGTAACGCTTTCTTACAGTCGGGTAAATAGAAACTAATTAACCTGAGGTGGTACCATGAACATCAATATTATTTGCCAAGTACAGGATAGTTCAACTTCATGTTTGAACCTGACGCATGACACGCGTTGAACTGCTGTCAAGTGCAAAGAATTGACAAACTGACAAAAGGTCGCTCACCGATTTGGTGACGTCATCATTGAATCACCAGTTTTTGGGATGATTATGGTACGAAATTAACAAGACAGTCTATAATAGACTGCCTTTGTGGCGCGGTGGGAGTGTACCCGACTGCTACGTTACGGTCGTGGGTTCGATCCCCACCCAGGATAGAACTTTGTGTGATGAGCACGATAGTTTATTCTGTGTCTGGGTGTTATTATCTATAATATGTATGTATACATATTATAGATAAATAACACCCAGACACAGAATAAAGAAGAGAGAGAAATACATAAGTATGTCTATCAGTAGTCTGGTTTCCATAGTACAAGCTCTGCTTAGTTTGGGATCAGATAGCGTTGTGTGAGTTGTCCCAAGATATTATTATATTAATTGACCGACTGTAAGAGTTCATGGTACGGCCTCTGTTTTGTTGGTACTTTTTGTAATGTTATAAGCATTTCTTATCAATCATTTTATACAACAAATGCATGACAAGACAAATTTTAAGCCCAGATTTGAAGCTATTGTATTGTGTTCATGAGATTATTTATTTGGTTTATTTGTTTGTCTGTTAGGGCTCCCCTAGCTAATCCTATAAAGCAGGGGTTCTCAATGTTTAAACATAAAGAAATACCCGTCAAATATATTTATTTTATTAACAGACTTCATAATAGTATCACGCTATTCCAATTTAATTATGTATACGTAAGTATTTGATACGCATACATAATTAAATTGGAATAGCGTGATTTTCACATTATGATGATCTATTACATATATATTTATATACATTTTAAACAAATTTATGAAATGTAAGTTTGTCCAATCATTTCTCCGAAACTAGAAATCGAATTTTGAACATTCCTTTTTATTCGTTTTTTTGGAACCCTTAAGGTTCCAAAGCCGCTTGTCGTAAGCCACGAGCGGCTCGCGATCGATCGCGATGCACGGAAATGAACCTTAAGTTCATGAGTGAGGGGGTGAGTGAGGAATCCGACAAACGTTCTCTGTAAATTTACCAAATGTTGTTAAAACCGTTCTCTCATTTATGGTTAATTGTTGTTCTTTCTACGCGGATAATCTCGATAACAAAATTTTCAAAAATTATACTTTCATAATGGGTAATATAGCATAAAAAATGCAGGATATCTGAATGTTTGTTTGTTTGTCCGGCAGGACTCCGCTGGCGTCCCGCCGGTCTCGGTCGGGCGGGCGTCGCTCCCGCTCGCCGCTGGGGCGGCGCTCCCCGCGCAAGTCTCGCTCGCGCTCCGCACGCAGGAGCCCTAGGAGGAGTCCGAGGAGAAGCCCTATCAGGTAATTTACGTCATTGAATTACATTCATCAGCCTGTTTTAGGAGAGGCCTATGTTCAGCAAATGAGTAACAGGCTGGTCCATCAAAATGTCATCAAAATGTGTATTTTAATTTTAAGTAGGTATATTTCATAGTGTAGACTTTATTTAGATATTATTATTAAACGTAACAATATCAAAAATAAGGGTTCCGTTTTGCAATTTTGGCTATAGAACCCTAATTAAGTTGGGTTTATAAATTAGTTGCAAAATAATCCCGCACCATCAGTATGGGTTTAGAACAGCATGCAACCAAAGAAAAAGTACACAGAGTACCTATATAATGCTATGAGAAGAACCTTGAAGAATGGGGAACACGAAAAGAAAATAAATATTTATTTTGATACAATGTTGGCACACATTAGGTACAATAAAATAAAAAGAACACAATAACCAAGTAATAACAATAAAAACAAATAATAATAGATAGCAATAACAAATCATTTAAGTTTAAAATATAATTATAACAAAAAAAGTTAAATCAAGATGGTACCACAAAGCCCTGCAATGTGCGTCAAAAAGAGCTGTTGCTCAGGTTAAAGCTACACATGCAGAGCGGTGTAACGCTGATCTTCAGCAACACCTCAACACAACGCTCTTTAATGTCGATAGTAATTGCCAATTCCTCTATAAAATCGCCTATGTGCCCACACCCCAAATTATATTTAATTAAAATTTTTGAATAACAACAAAAATATAAATGTAAATTAAATTATTGAAATTATAATATTATAGCCATTTTAGATTATATTACTGTTCATTGGCATTCCTACACATCCAGCAGGCCTTTGATAAGGTGTGGCACAAAAGCCCCTTATGTAAGATGCAAGCAGAGCCTACCTCACAGTTACTACACTATTCTAAAGTCCCTATAACTCGGGGTAGGATGGTCTATGTTAGAGGCAGGAGAAACTTCCGGTATGTAGGATATAAAAGCAGGAGTTCCACAAGGATCAGTGTTTGGTCCTACATTGTACACGCTATATACATAACTGCTGACTTGCCCATGTCACTACGGCTACTTTCGAAGACGATACAGCGGTACTTTCGAGTGATAAGAATCCCAAACGCGCATCAGTTATACTTTAAAAAAAGTACACGATAAGCAAGGAAGCAAGTGCTACCACATCTACTTAAATTACAATTACCTTTCGTCGAGGAAACTGCTCAGCGGTTAAACTTGGAGAGAGCACCCTTCAGTGAATGCGTGCATTACTTTAGACTGCATATAGATCGTAGCTTAAACGTGGAAAAAACCATAAGAGACAAGATCTCAATTAGACACAAAAAGATATTGGATGTTGTGATTGGACAACAAGCTATTAATATATTGTACTGTATTAAAACCAATATGCATGTATGGTATTCAACATCATCACAAAATTCTGAGATCAATAACGAGTGTTCCATGGTATATCACCAATACTGAAATACATAGACCAAGAAAATGAAGGAGGAAATCTTAAATGCCTCAGAGAAACATAAAAAACGGTTTACAAATCATCCCAATGAACTATACAGAATTACATCAACTGGATCAAACAATATAATATTCTAGTTAGAGCTACAAAACCGAGAGTAGCACGAAGTTACTACATATAAAAAGATGCCTTCATTGGAGAGCACAATCACTATACCACTGTTAATTTATCACATTTGTTTATAGTCTTAGGACTGATCACAGTTATACGGAGAAAAAAAAAGTTTGATGTCTTTTTCCAGGCTTTTTGTTTTCCTGTTTAAGTTATAGTTGTATTACAAATATTTTGAAGCTGTAACAATGATTAATTTGGTGTTTGGTTTCAATTTGTAAGAAGCGTATTATTTTTTTTTTTTATAAAAAAGATAACTAACAATATGGGATTGAGGCCCACATCACTAGCATCTTGTTAACCCCTTCAGCTAAGCTCAAAGGCTTGTGTTAGGAATGGCTTCACGTTCCCGGTTCTATTCGGCGTTCCCCACACTACCTCCATCGTCTTCCCCGGACGCTGGGGGTGTTCGGTAGGATTTTTTCCCGCCAAAACAAAAAAAAAATTAAGAGTGATTTCACGTCGGTAGTATAATGGGTAGGATTCGAACCCGCGACCTCACGATTACGAGACCGATGCCCTAGCCATTAGGCTACCGCCGCTTCACACGTTAGTGTACCCGGCGTAAAGTGTATAGCGATATACGTTAGCTTCCACACGTTCTGGCGTCCGTCCGCTCCGGTCGCCGAATTGAGGGACCTTCTTCTTTGAGTTTATGGCAATTTAGTCGTTTTAACGGCTAATTTTTGCCAGTGTCAAGTATTTATGCGCTTATTACATGCACAAAGTCTCGTTCTTAGTCAATTATCACGTATTCAAATCATTTTTTACAAGTTAAACTGGGAGTTGTAAAAATAATGGCCGGTCAGTTTGCCGCCATTTTTACAACTCCCTTGAGGGACCTGTCTCTTACACGTTGCGGTTGTCCCAGACGCAGCCCCTTGCGCTCCCCGCGGCGCGCGGCGCGGCCGGCGCCCCCCCCGCGGCGCCGCGCGCCCCCCCCGCGCGTGCAGCGCCCCCCATCACCGCCACACCCCAGGAAGGTATGTACTCTATATACAACGATATTCTTGGTATAGTGCAAACTAAAGATGCCACTAATATTCGGCAACTATTCGGTATTCGGCCTATTCGGCCACTTTTTTGCTATTCGGTATTCGGCCGAATAGTGCGTACTATTCGGCCGAATACCGAATAGCAAATCATGTAAAAAAAAGACGTTATTTTACTCAAAATTATGTATTTATTTCCAAATTACAACATTTTAGTACTTAAAATTAATGCGTGGTAAGTTGTGATGGATAAAAACGAGCTTTTCAGCATTTTTTGGTAGCAAACGATTGCGCTTTTCCTCGTAAACGTTACCAGCCTCAGAAAATAACCTCTCACTATAAACGCTACTTCCAGGCGAAGAAAGATAATTTTTTGCAAATTTCGAAAGGTTCGGGTATTGTTTTTCGTTTGCTGACCACCACTTGTAAGAATCGGCCTTCCGATCTAGGCGAACTGTTTTCAAATAAAAATCCAACTCGTTTGCCACAGCATTCTTCTCCACGTCCTCCTCATAATTAGCATTTCCCATATTATCTGTAGCGACTACTTCAAAGCAGTTCCAGAAACTGTCGTGTATTTCAACAGTCCTATCATTTTCATTCAAGTTTCTTTTCTTACGCGCTGGAGAAGAATCGTCATCGGTACTACTTAGTTCATCACAACTTTTTTTTAGAGCTTCTAGAAGAATATTTTGTCTTGCTCTTTCTGCTTGGACCAATCCTAGAAAACTCGTTTTAAATCGAGGATCCAGAAAAGTAGCAACCAGATATTCGGCGGCCGAATATTCGGTGCTTCGGCCGACAGCGTTGCCGAATATTCGGTATTCGGTATTCGGCCAATTCACTATTCGTGGCATCTCTAGTGCAAACCTGGAAGCAGTTTGCTCAGAATCAGTAACTCAATCCATTGGAGTAGTTTTTGGACCATGTTATATTTTTCGATTAATTAATTTATGAATCATTAATTATCTCATTAATCATTCTAAAAGTTCAAATTCTGTTCACGTTGATGTGAAATGTAATCATCACTTATTATAACACTGCAAGTTTTCATTTTTTTTTTTCATATAATTTCTTGAAGTGAAAATCTTGTTTGGGTTTATTGTACGATTCTTGATAATCTCAGAAACTACTGGTCCGAAATGAAAAAATTATCGAAGAAGGTTATAGGCTATATAACACCAAGCTACAATTAATAGGAGCAGAGCAGCAATGAAAAATGTTTAACTAAATAACAAGTTTTTTCCACAGTCGTCACCATCAGGATCATCAGCGAGCAGTTGTTCAGACGAGTCATGCTCGGTGTGCTCTGCCAAGAACAAGAAAGCACCACCACCTCCTCCACCCAAGCCTGTTAAACCTGTGTAAGTATATATGTATACTATAGCAACGCAGATTTATTATATACTAGATTTTTTTTGTAATGACAGCTCCCACTGTAGGTTATAAGCTCTGTATCGCGGAGGACTTTACAAACATACAAGTTCTGGACACAAAGTACACTCAGACTCAGAACAACAATTTGTGGATCATACAAAGTGGTGTTCAATGTGGGTTGCCTGCAAGTCTAATCAATCTCTTTTTATGAAACGTCAAAATGACAAGCTCTATAGAGCTTTATAAATATAATTTTTATAGAAATGTTTATGGAATAAAATTCCTATCGTCAAATCATTACTTTTAGTATTCGTTTTCAAGTTTTTAAATTCAAAAACATGTTAAAATGTAAAAGAACGCTTATATTCAGAACATTTTAAAATATACTATACAGTAATACCCCGCTTTACACGAGGGATACGTTCCGGAAAAAATCGCGTTAACTGAAATTCGCGTATATCGAGGTTTATGATTAAACATAGTCAAAATTTTGTACAAAAAAAATACGAATCAGTTTAATCAATCATTTTAATTCTAAGAACACTTTATACACATACTTTTAATTATTTTTTACGAAATAAAACATCTATTGTCTTTTGGGTAGCGTTTTTTATACGTTCTTGTAAAATACGTGTATAACACCCAACACTGTTTTTAATTGTTTGACACGCGGTCAAGACACGGTCATCATTATTGTCTATACTCTGCAATATGTCTAAGCTTATTTAAATATACAATATGTTAAAAATTCGCGTTATAGTGAAACCGCGCATAACGGGGTCGCGTAAAGCGGGGTATTATAGTACCATATTAGCATAAAATAATTTATTTTTATTGCAGTCAACTACCCAATTCAAAACAATCTTTACATTATTGCAATTTTGAAACATAGAAATTTTGAAGTCCAGACCCAGGAATCGGAACCGAAAGTTTTTCTGAAAGTTTTTGTGACTTAACAATTAATAGCAAGCATGTGTTGAACAGTGGCGTAGTGTCGGGGAGCGCGGCGGGCAGCGCGCGCGCCGTGCAGCCCACGCGCGAGCTGCTCAAGGCGCGCGAGAGCAGCAAGCGCACGCGCGAGGAGAAGGTCGGTGCTAACTACTGCTGCTAACTACTCCACTCAAGGACTCCTCTTTAAACGGACTCGGACGATTCATTACAAGACTTAACATGACTCCAAGACTAGAGAAAGATATGACTGCCTCTGACGCGGTGGGAGTGTATCCGACTGCTACGCAAGAGGTCGTGGGTTCGATCCCCACTCAGGATAAGAATTTGATGAGCATGATGGTTTTTCTATGTTTGGGTGTTATTTATTTATAATATGTATGTATTTAGAAATATATAAGTGTTTATCAGTTGTCTGGTTGATTTAGTACAAGCTCTGCTTAGTTTGGGATCAGATATGGACATACATATTATAGATAGATAACACCCAAACACAGAATAAACCATCGTGTTCATCACACAAAGTTTTATCCTGAGTGGGGATCGAACCCACGACCTCTTGCGTAGCAGTCGGATACACTCCCACCGCGCCACAGAGGCAGTCGTAAATATGTTTATATTTACTTATTTTAGAGTTACATAAAGTGTTAGTATTTACAGTCCGTCAAATCTAAGAAGTACCGTTTGACAGTTCTGACAATTGAATGATAGGGATGGGATGAAAAAATCGATTACTATAATATCCGAACTTTAAGAGATCGATTACTATAATATCCGAATTTTAAGAAATCAATTGTTATAATTAAATAAAAGAAATGTTTAGGATATTTTTTTATTCACTACTAGTACTAGTATCGTCGTCTTCGTCATCATCGTCATTTAAATTAATGACCAGTTGATTGTCCATTACATTATCAAAGTGTACGTCTCTTTCGAAGTCGTCCATTATTATTTTCTTTGTTTTTTGTACTACTTTACTCCAATCTTCCTGTGTAACTTGGGCACATGCTTCCTTTAATAAACCTTCCATTTTCTTGACACTGAAGGGTGGTTTTGTGTTGTGTCTTGCTGCATAACCTGTAAAACAATAATGTAACTATTTGATAGCAGACGAAAACCATTGTTTAAATTATAAATGTTAGAAGTACTCGTGTTATTATTATAATATTATAAAATATTACCTTTAACTTGGGCCCAAATCAGTTCAATGGCATTATATTGGCAATGGTACGGAGGAAGTCGTATGACTTTGTGCCCGTGCTCTTCGGCCAATTGGTCAATTACATATGTCGGTTTTGGTGGTTTATGCAATTTCACTAACTGTAATAATTCAGCTTTTAATAGTGACATGTCGGCATCCACTCCTTTTCTTTGCAGCCATGCCACCAAATCTGCTTTCTTATTGGCTGACGTAGGTGCTTTATCAATTTGCACAGAGTGGTATGGGGCATTATCCATTATAATTGTGCTGGTAGGAGGGATATTCTGTAATAAATTTAAGAACCACTCTCGGAACCTTACTGCGTCCATTTCTTCATGATACTCTTTAGTGCTTTTGGATTGGAAAGCTAATAAAGAGTTTTCCACGAAGCCTGTAGACGCTGACCCAGCATGGCATATTATGAGGCGTCCACCTTTTCCTATCGGCACCTTCGAGCACGAAGCTTCAGAATCATCAGTCCATGTTTTCGGCACAGAAAGGTTGGAATTTAGCCAGGTTTCGTCCAAAAATATTACATTATCCCAGTTTATAATTTGTTTAACTTCGCGCAGGAATGTTAGTCGCTGCATAATTATGTCATGTCGCTCCATAACAATTTTTCGTTTGTCAACTTTTTTGTATCTGAAGCCAATTCCTGTTATTACCGTTCTCAACGACTCTATGCTTCCCTTATACAGCCCGGCATCTTTTAAAGTTGCACATAACTTTGCCAATGTTGGAAATTCGCCTCTTGTAAAATACCCGTATATATGGTTTCTAATAGCATGACTATCGAATTCATCGATGCCTGTCACAGGTTTATTTCTTTTTCGTTTTTTCGGTGTGTGAAGTACGTTACTGTCACTCCCCGAAGGCCCATATTTTTCACTTAATATTTTGCCAACGGTGCGGCTACCAATACCGAGAGCTTCACCGACGCGATCCCGAACTTGTGTAACTGGCAGTAGAAGTCCACCATTTTGAGATTCACGCTCAAAATACTCGTGTAATTTCACCACCAATTCACGAGCCTGGCTGTTCAAAGTACGTCCTCTTTTCGACATTATTAATAAACACTTGCTTAGTTCGGAGTCCAGTATAAATATTGCCAAGGTAAACGGATAAAGAATGATCAGTCCAGAAAAGTAATAGCCAAGTCACAAATTGTAAAACACAAACGAGAAAGCAAGTACGCGCACAGTCAGCTTCCAAGATGGCGAGAGACTGCTGACGCCGAACCGACCGAGCGGACCGCGTGCGCTTGTAGTTGGCAGTGTTGCCAGAAAAAAAAAATTGTAGAGACTTGGACACCTGCGATTTTGCCTATTGACCTAAAAATAATTAAATTAATTTATTTTAGGGTATCTGTGTATTCAGTGCCTTATGCGGTCGCGCAGTAACGTCGTTAATTTATAACATCAGGCAACAACATTTTTGTGAATGGGTTCTACATACCTTATTTTTATTAGTTTTAGACGTAGAAATAAGACTTAGAAGAAAAAATTGTAATTGTAAAATCAATGTGTGGATGTGCTTGTTAAAAATTTGTTTATTTCTCTGTAATATGCAAACCCATACTATCATACACAAAAATAAATGTAAAAAACACTATCCCTGACTCCATTTACTATTTCGACAGCGTTAGCGCGAGAAACCCCGACTTATTTGGGCGCGAAAATCAAAAATCGACAAATCGCTTTCGACAACTTTTTAAAGAAGCAAATATATTTGATTTATAAATACGTATTTTTGGTGAATGGGTTTTATCTCATATTTTACGATTACATAACTATTTAGTTATGTAATCGTAATATGTGAGATAAATCCCATTCACATGAAAAAATATTTGTTTGGTTGTCAAGTGTAATTTGTAAATAATACATTCGATTTTTCGTATATGTAAACGATTTTTTTGCATACAAGTGTATCCGAAGAGTCGCAACACTACGTGCAGTGACCTAACTACGTAACTTTGTAATGAGGTCAAGAATATAACTATTAGAAATTATTTACTGTGTAAATATGTGTTATTTTGCTTTGTTTGAAAGTTTTCAATTACATTTAGATATTAAGAATTGTACATTTTTAGATACAATAATGAAATCTTTCTAAATTCATGGTTTTATGAAAAAGGTTATCGAAACTGAATAATGTACGTATGAACAAAGTTGTTTCGGTTTGAAAAATATGAAACGTCAAACGGTACCTCTTAGATTTGATGGACTGTAGTTATCCTTGATTTCGACTGAGGTATTTTCACACCGGAGGACTGGCAGCAGTAAAATATTTTTATTTTTATAATTTAAAACAAAATGAATAAATATAAATAAATAAAATTTATAAAACGCAAATACATTTATATCGTAAAATTGATTTCACGAAATAAATATGTTTGCGTTTGAATATTGTACTTTATCGTGATCTGTTATGAATAGTATATAGGTGGGAATCCCTAAAACAAATTTTAAAATAACACATAAAGCTGGAATTGTCATGGCAGCTTTGTTTTGACGAGACGTCCAACTTTATGTATACGACAACTTTATATAGTGGTACGTTAGTGAAAAAAAAACAGGTGTTAAATACGACAAACTTAACTCTGCCGTTGAAAAACTATTGTCCCCATACATCAACATAGGCCGCAGTTAGTTAACAACCGCAAATAATATTGTAATAAAAAAATATTTTTGTGTTGCAGCGATTATGGCTAACAAGTAAAAGCCATTATTGTTTTTAAACTTTCGCAATTTTTATATATATTAGATATATTTCGGGACTTAATCGCGTGAATTATTTAAAGGTACGAACCTTTTATTTACCCGACGTTTCGGGTCGACTCAGTCGACCCGTGACCACGATCGGTGCTTAAAGCTTAAGGTTCGTTCCTTTAAATAATTCACACGATTAAGTCCCGAAATATATCTAATAGATAAAAGCCATAATCGTTGCATCATAAAAGTATTTTTTTTAGCTAATGAAATTGCTAGAAGATCGAACGCCTGCAAACTGCGTGAGCAGTTTGGTGACGACTTTTTTTTTGTAATGAATGTTATCAAAAATGTGAAAAATATATTTAAAAAATGCTAGATAATTAACCTTAACCTCATCAAAATATAATGTACACAAGTAATGTATATTATATATATTTATTATTGGTAATTATATAATATATGTTCCATCAGGTGTTGGAATGGCAGCGCTCCCAACTGTGCGTAGCCCCCACCATCAAGCGCGAGGGCGAGCGCGCCCCCGCGGCCGAGCGCGGCCCCCCGGGGGTCCCCCGCACGCGGCCCGTGTCCCCCGCCGCGATCGCCGCCGCCTTAAACGACTCGGACTCCGACTCCGAGTCGGATGCCAGCGAGGAACCGCAGCCGCAGAGGTAATTACATCTACAATGTTATTCTTGGTATAGTGCAAACCTGGAAGTAGTTTGCTCAGAATCAGTAACGCAATCCATTGGAGTAGTTTTTGGACCATGTTATATTTTTCAATTAATTAATTAATCATTCTAACAGTGCAAATCCTGTTCAGAATGTGATGTGAAATGTAATCATCACTTATTTTTCAATAATAACCATGAATTACGTACAGTTGGATCAACGTAACTTGACCGGACTGAAGTTAGGTTCTTATCACTTTCGCGCATGTCGTAGAGATGCGACCCTAAAATTACTTACGAAAACGATTATTTATGTATAATCGATTAAAAATACTAACAAAATTTTATTTCAACAATATAAAAATACTATTTAAATGAGTTCATAAAATTTTAAATTTAGAACAGTTATAGTAAATACTAAAGAAACTTTGAAAAACAATATCTTTACGAAAATAATCACAAAAAACATGAATTAAGTAATACTAATTATGACAATGTAATTTCTAATCCTCTTGGTTTAGTTACCGCCCCCGACCCCCGCTTCCTGTCACCATTTACTTCCAAAAAATGCATCTGCGCAACCACTTGTCGCCTACTTCACTCCGGCCTAGTTACGTTGATCCAACTGTACTACGGGACGCAATGAGCAAGATAGCATGAAGTACACAAGACAACTTGAATGACTTATAACTCTGCAAGTTTTCAATATTTTCTTGAAGTAAAAATCTTGTGGGGGTGTCTGAACTTTGCACTATACCAAAAATAACCTTGTTTACAAATAAATTAAATTGAAGTGTCTATTTCTAATGTCAAAATAACAGTTTTTTCTAAATGCATTATGAAAGTAAGTATATATATTATGGTACTTGTAACAAAAACACATTTTTTGTGTCTGTTTCTTCCGGCTAATGTCCGACACTTCACTGTCAGATAGTTGATGATGTAAGAAGTAACTTCGGCTACTTTTATCATCACGCTAACGTCTATAGGGAGTGAGCAGCACTGCGACTTTAGTCGCCAAATATTCCTTTCGCAAAATGTCTCTCTATAACTTACAGGAAAGTTACAGGATAAATGGAAATTAAAAAAAATAAAAATTGTTGTACTTAGTAATTTTTTTTTTTAAAGATAACTACCAATGTGGGATTTGGTCCCACATCACTAGCAATCTTGTTAATCCCTCCAACTAAGTTCAAAGACTTGTGTTAGGAGTGGGTTCACGTCGGTAGTGTAATGCGTAGGATTCGAACCCGCGATCTCACGATTGACGCCACTTCAAAATTTCATGGTTAGTTTGTTAAATATTTTAAATTCAAGTTATAGAGAGATATTTTACGACCAAGTGACATATTGCGAAAGAGACATTATGCGACTAAGGCTAATTTTTGTAGTTTATAGTATTGTAATAACCATTTAAACCAATACTACGTACTAAGTACACACATTTATAAACAAGTCCAAAAAGAGCTTAACATTAGACATCTATGTAAGTTTAAAATGAAAGAAATATTAAAAGAATGGCTACTTCTTCAAGACTACACCAAGACCGAATCTTTGTTATCTTACTACGTATAAAAACCGTCCACCAGACATACATAGGAAACACACACACACACACACACACACACACGCACACACACAACTGCATTCTAGTACAACAGACAACCACATTCTAGCATAACTCACAACTACATCCTAGCACAACACACAATTGAATTCTAGTACACTGGCTAGCATGGTCGAACACTGTCTCACAAGATACAGGCCTCTCAGCCTAGTTTGAGTGACAGGGTCTATTTAAAGTAACTTTAAATTTTGTACTTACTTCAAATTAATGCTGGTTGTATTGTAAAAGTTATGTATTTATGTGTTAAATAAAAGTTTTTATTATTTATTTATTAAACTTGTCCTCAGACTAACTCTATCGGAGCGCTTCGGCAAGATGGCTCAGTGGTCACTAGACCGGTCGGCCCGTCTGGAAAACATGCGGATAACGAGACGTGAGACCACGTTGCACGTCCGCATCGAGAGGGGGGACGATCCCCCACCTGTCACGCCCACATACCCGTATGTATAACTCAATGGTTCCCAACCTTTTCTTGATCAGAGATCACTTAGATTTCTTTGTTGTTCACGCAGACCAAGATGTACAAAAAATATAAACTGCATCTGTCACAAAATAAACTAACTAAAAACTCAATGTTACTTTCATTAATATATATTATCTATACTTCTATACTAATATTATAAAGAGGAAAGATTTGATTGTTTGTTTGTATTGAATAGGCTCAGAAACTACTGGACGGATTTGATAAATTCTTTCATTGTTGTGAAGCTCCCCTAACCCCTGGTGACATAGGCTATTTTTTATTCCTTTATTCCTATGGGAACGGGAACTACGCGGGTGAAACCGCGAGGCGTCCGCTAGTGTATTATATTGTTGTACAGAATGAAATCAATTTTACATCACTGTAATTTTTGAGCTTACTTCGCGATGTGACACTTAAGAAATTTGAACTTATTCGTCGACCATTTTTGAGTCTTGTGGGCCATTGGTGGTCGACACACCACTAGTTAAAAATACTAACAAAATTTTAATTCAACAATATAAAAAAATCTATTTATACGAGTTCATAAAAGTTTAAATTTAGAACATTTACAGTAAATACTAAAGAAAGTTTTAAAAAATTCTCATCCCTTGTTAATAAATAAGACATGCTCCCCCCTCCCCGCTAAATTGTCTTACGTAATAAATAAATAGCGCTTATGTGGTGAGTATTTTGTTAAGTAAACTTTTGAGAAATCCTAACAAATATTGTAATAATTGGCATTCAAAACGAGTGGCCACGAGTTTTTATTGTCAAATTATTTTCTCATCGACTTTTTTTTGTGAACTTGGTATTAGTCGATTATACATAATTAATCGTTTTCGTAAGTAATTTTGGGGTCGCATCTCTATGACATGCGTGAAAGTGATATAACTTAAGTTCCTCGATAAATGGGCTATCCCACAGTAAAATATTTTTTCAATTCGGACTAGTAGTTCCTGAGATTACCGCGTTCAAACAAACAAACTCTTCAGTTTACATAAAGTCAAAATACTTTATTCATTTAGTTTACAAAAGCAACGCTTATGAACGTCAGAAGACAACATTTGGAATAGAATGATTCTACATTTAATGCCAAGTTCGCAAGAGTAAAGTCGTGAGAAAAAAACTTGGCAATAAAAACCTCATGGTCAAAAAACTCAGCCAAAAACTCATGTCAAAAAACTCATGGCCATAAAAACTCGTGACCAAAAAACTCATGGCCAAATAAACTCATGGATATAATGTCCCCCCCCAGCGGCGCGGAGGGCGCGGCGGCGGGCAGCTACCCGAGCGAGCTGCTGCTGGCGGCGCCGGCCGGCCTGCCGTCGTGGGACGACGTGCGCGTGCGGTACGACTACTACAAGAAGAGGGGGTATCTCAGAGGTCACTGTCTCCTTGTTCCCATAACGTACATTAACTTTTCAAATACAATAATTGCATTTTTGATTAAGAAAAATTTGAAGTCCAGACCCAGGAATCGAACCCGAGACTTCCGTAGCCAAACCGGGGCCGGAATCGAACCACCTATCTGGACTATGTTAACCTCAATTTTTTCTATCCTTTGATGCTCGCGAGTTGGGCCCTCGCATGCGCCATCTAGTCGGTAGTTAAAGAACTATCACGGCTTTTTGTTATTTCTTCGTTTTCGGACTTTACAAACATACAATGTTTGTAAAGTCCCCAGCGACACAGGGCTCGTCATTTAGAAGTATAAATCAACTTTGATTGTATGTTTGTTTGTATCAGGTCTGACGCTCGGCGACTACGTGAAGTGGGAGGAGTGGTGGTACAAGTACCAGGAGTGGTTGAAACACGAGCGCGCCTACGAACGGTGGGCTGAAGCCGAACAACAACAGGTATTTAATCATTCTAATATAATTTATAGACTAGCTATCGCCCGAGACTCCGTCCACTTGGTGGTCGGCAGTCGCGATAAAAACTACAATATAGACAAGCAGGTTGCCTTACTTTTTGAAGTTTTTAGGCACCTGTCCCACCAAACGTCGAGAAAGCGAGAAGCGATTTTATCGCACAAGCAACGTACAATACATGTTATACATATACAGTACGATCAACGTAACTAGGCCGGACTGAAGTAGGCGACAAGTGGTTGCGCAGATGCATTTTTTGGAAGTAAATGGTGACAGGAAGCGGGGGGCGGGGGCGGTAACTAAACCAAGAGAATTAGAGATGCGATTACGCATTACATTGTCATAATTAGTATTACTAATTCATGTTTTTTTGTGATTCGTTTGTTAAAGAAATTGTTTTTCAAAGTTTCTTTATTATTTACTGTAACTGTTCTAAATTTAAACTTTTATGAACTCATTTAAATAGTATTTTTATATTGTTGAATTAAAATTTTGTTAGTATTTTTAATCGATTAATCGTTTTCGTAAGTAATTTTAGGGTCGCATCTCTATGACATGCGCGAAAGTGATAAAAACCTAACTTCAATCCGGTCAAGATACGTTGATCGTACTGTATGTCACAGTACAATTGTAAATACCGTTAGACTATATAGTCTATATAGCGAGATTGTAAACTGTCGAAACATTGTGAACCGTAACATAATGCTTACAATTTAACGCATTATTTTTCGGTAGTGATGATGTTTCTGGCACTCGTGGGTTGCTGCCGCGGCACGCTCGTTCTCTTCGTGCACATGGGCTCACAGTGCTAACCTAACCAAATCGATTTAGCGTGTTAAATATGCATTCAGTCTTGACCATAGACTTAGGATATACTAGTAGACGAACAAAGAGCTCATTTTCGTGTGACGATTTTTGATTTATCAGTGTATGCGTGAGCTAGTGACGAGATGTCTAAAAATCGAGAAATATCGATAAGTACTATTACAAAATATCCCTAGTACATCCTAAATTTATGCAATACGCAAGATTAATATAATCATCCTTATGTTGTTGAATAATAGTAAAACAATTCACAAATGTCACATACGATTGGCTAGTACATAACATTGAAATAACATAAAACTAAAAACATAAAATCTAAAATCTATACTAATACTAGCTGACCCGCGCAACTTCGTCTGCGTAAATTTTACCCGTTTTTGCAACATTTATCATTGCTGCTCAGCTCCTATATGTCGTAGCGTGATGTTATATAGCCTATAGCCTTTCTCAATAAATCGGCTCTATCCAACAGTAAAATATTTTTTCAGTGCAGCCCAGTAGTTCCTGAGATTATCGCGTTCAAACAAACAATATAATATCATATTGAGGAAGTTTTTTGGTGCCCAGTTTGGTCGGGCTATTATTCTTATCTATTTTTGTCTAACAGTAGGATCTACTGGAAATCGGTAGGTACAGCAGAAAAAAATTGTAACTGATGCAAATAGGTACTGATATCCTAGGCCTAAAAACAAAAAATAAATAAAGAAAAAACCATAATGATATCAATATGTCTTGTCATAAGCTATAGGCCGACCGCTTAACTCGTATATGGGTGAGCGGGGTGCGCGGGACAGAGAACTCACGTTCTCTGTCCCGCGCACCCCGCTCACCCACCCGTTAACATCACCCCGCGCTCCTCTCACCGCGCAGGCGATATACGAGTTAAGCGGTCGGCCTATAGAATTTATTTTATCGATAAAATTATCGTTAAAGATTATGGGTCAAGCCCTATTGTAAACATAACAAAATAATATTTTCATAAAAACACTACTTCTAACGCATTCGTTAGAAGTAGTGTTTTTAACTTAATTACTATATTATCCCTAATAAAGTTTACGTTTTCATTATATGTATTTACTGTGATGGTTTTCATATAAATTTCTTCGAAACAAAACATAAATAAGATCTATTAAGCCAATGACAACTTACCTGTGAAATCAATGATTCCCTGGATTACATGGATGCCCTGTCATTCAAAACGGGTTACAATGTGTATTTGTTTGTTTTCTCTCTCGCACTTGTAGCACTTTCTTATAGAAGTATCCCCTTGCTCGCACACTATGTACGTCTATACGTTAGTATATCCTAAGTTTATGGTCTTGACGAACTGTGATCAGTTGCGAAGATAATATTGACACCATCTCAATGAGTCATATATTCCGGCATGATCCAAAAACCATACAAACGGTAACAATATGCCACTGAAATATGTAGTAGAGTACACATATTTTGGGAAACAAATTTAATTTGTAAATATAGTAACTTGATTGAACAAAAATTATAAATATCATTATATAAAATATTGGCTGTGTTATTTGTGGAGAAATAAACGATATTTGTATTTGTACCTATGATAGATCGCCGGTAGGTAAGTATGTTGCACTCACGCACACAAAGGTTGTTCATAAAAAAAAAACAGGTTGCACTCCGGGAGTGCTTGAACATTAACGTTGTGCATTTTTGAATATTTTGATATGGTTATGGATACATTTTCGCCGCGCGGTAGAAAGAGAGGGTTATATCACTTCCTCTCCTACGCTGCGCCGGCGGTCTACTCTCCCTTAGTCTTATGAATTTTCGATCAGGTCATTTGTTCTGACGCGAGTTTTAATTTTTTTACTCATCTCAATGAGTGCACAACGCCGTTAAAGAAGTTTTCATTTCAAAATGCGCTTCACACAAAAAAATAGTAGATATCGCTTCTATTTTTTTGTGTTTGATTGTTTGTTGGAGACGAGCAGCGGGTCAATTCACATATTTAAAGCAGTGCAGTTGCAGTTTAGTTTCGATTAAAACGGCCATATTTGTATTCTTATAACTTTGGAATCGATCTCAAAAACGGTTGCGCACGGTACTAGAATGTCGTTATTGCGCTCTCGAGACGCATACTTGACGCAAGCGTATTTGAGATCGATCCCAAAGTTACAAGAATACAAATATGGCCATTTAAATCGAAACTTAACTGCAACTGTAAAAAAACGCTAGCCCATAACAGCAACAGGGTTACCTAAATGTCTGTTGGGCAAGATCTAAATGTCACTGTAGCCCATAACAGCAACAGTGTTACCTAAATGTCTGTTGGGCAAGATCTAAATGTCACTGTAGCCCATAACAGCAACAGTGTTACCTAAATGTCTGTTGGGCAAGATCTAAATGTCACTGTAGCCCATAACAGCAACAGTGTTACCTAAATGTCTGTTGGGCAAGATCTAAATGTCACTGTAGCCCATAACAGCAACAGTGTTACCTAAATGTCTGTTGGGCAAGATCTAAATGTCACTGTAGCCCATAACAGCAACAGTGTTACCTAAATGTCTGTTGGGCAAGATCTAAATGTCACTGTAGCCCATAACAGCAACAGTGTTACCTAAATGTCTGTTGGGCAAGATCTAAATGTCACTGTAGCCCATAACAGCAACAGTGTTACCTAAATGTCTGTTGGGCAAGATCTAAATGTCACTGTAGCCCATAACAGCAACAGTGTTACCTAAATGTCTGTTGGGCAAGATCTAAATGTCACTGTAGCCCATAACAGCAACAGTGTTACCTAAATGTCAGTTGGGCAAGATCTAAATGTCACTGTAGCCCATAACAGCAACAGTGTTACCTAAATGTCAGTTGGGCAAGATCTAAATGTCACTGTAGCCCATAACAGCAACAGTGTTACCTAAATGTCAGTTGGGCAAGATCTAAATGTCACTGTAGCCCATAACAGCAACAGTGTTACCTAAATGTCAGTTGGGCAAGATCTAAATGTCACTGTAGCCCATAACAGCAACAGTGTTACCTAAATGTCTGTTGGGCAAGATCTAAATGTCACTGTAGCCCATAACAGCAACAGTGTTACCTAAATGTCTGTTGGGCAAGATCTAAATGTCACTGTAGCCCATAACAGCAACAGTGTTACCTAAATGTCTGTTGGGCAAGATCTAAATGTCACTGTAGCCCATAACAGCAACAGTGTTACCTAAATGTCTGTTGGGCAAGATCTAAATGTCACTGTAGCCCATAACAGCAAAAGTGTTACCTAAATGTCTGTTGGGCAAGATCTAAATGTCACTATCCCATAACAGCAACAGTGTTACCTAAATGTCTGTTGGGCAAGATCTAAATGTCACTGTAGCCCATAACAGCAACAGTGTTACCTAAATGTCTGTTGGGCAAGATCTGAATGTCACTGCACCGCGCTCCTCATTAGAGACATTAGTTTGTAAATATCATTTGCTATAGTGGCTTTCAACTAAAACACAGTGATGTGTTTAGATTTACCACCTAAGATGTATGTCTCACTACTGGGCAGGGGTCTCCCCAGTAGAACCTATTTATTAGGTTTCCTAGAGCTAATTGCAATAATCGCCACGCTTGGCGAGTGGGTGGGCGATCATAGTAAGGCTTTAAATATGTACCCAGTGGACGCTGCTATCCGCCCTTCGGTGTGAAATTTGAACTGGTGACAGTGAACAGTGAAGGGATGATGGTGTCATGAACCGTTGTAGTAAGACGGTTGAATTTTTTGTTGCCGCTATAACAACAAATACTAAAAAATAGAATAAAATAAATATTTAAGAGGGCTTCTACACTACAAACGTAATTTTTACGGTACGGGAACCCCCTAACAGGGCATTTGGCTGGGTTTTTTTAAGTGTTAGCGGATTTGTGGACTTTTTTTTGGTATCGGTATAAAATGTTAAACTCGCGTCAGGTCCACGTGACCGTAAGATTGGTGGATTGGTGGGAAGAGAGGTGAGAAATTGGGCGGTCAAGACACCAGACACCAGAAGATCGGTTTTAATTTTAATTTTTAAGTTGTAATTTAGTATTTCATATTTTAAATTTGATTGTTGTCATTGTCATTTTTACGATAGCGCAATAGATGAATTACATAAATGATAGTACTTTTATAGTGATAAAAATATATTTATATATTGCCCGATTATTCAAAAATGCACAACATTATGTTCAAGTTTTCTCTTCTGCCGGCATTCTTGGAGTGCAACCCGTTGTTATTTTGTTTGTCCACCTACTTCCGATAGCACAGTTGAGATATTTCTGGTATGTCGGTAAAGGGGCCATTTGTGGCGGCATGCTATGCCCGGCAACATAATTGATATGATGGTTGCCAGATGATTGCTGAGCGACCAATTTTCCCTAATGTTGTTCGGACAATTTTGTTGTTTTTTCAGTCGCTCTCTAATTTATTGTTGCTGGGTTGTGTAGCCTGTTTAGTAGACATATTGGCATTATTGGCCGAGTACTTATTTGCCAATAGAGCCGCCACAAAATGCCGTAAAGATGTTCCGTTTAGCCCCCCCTTAATAATAAATCGATGTTTCCAGGGCGGAGCGGGCGCGCGGCGCGAGAGGCGACGTCGCGGCGGGCGCCACCGGCGCAGCTGAGCGCGCGCCGCCCCCGCCGCGGTGCTGGCCGTCGACCTGGCGGCCGGCGCCGCGCGGCCCTAGCGGGGCTGGCCGGCGGGGGCGCGACACTACAGAGCTAGTGCGCTACTTCTGACTGTGTGTGTGACTGTGTATAGTGTGTAACGTGAACAGATTACTAGTGATTGTGAACATAGTGAATAGTGCTATTATACAAGGTTATGTTTGGTATAGTGCGAAGCTCACGTCCCAATAAAAAGTTTTAAAGAGAAGTGTAATAAAAATTGGGACCTAATTCCCTAACAAATTTTCAAGGCCACCTCAATTTAGGGTAGTGTAATAGTCATTTAAGCTATTCAAGTTTTCTTGTTCTTCGTGCTATTATGCTCATTGCGTCCCACAGTATGTAATTCATAGTTATTATTGAAAAATAAGTGATGATTACATTTCACATCTTAGATTGATTAATTAATGAATTGAAAAATATAACATGGTCCAAAAACTACTCCAATGAATTGAGTTACTGATTCTGAGCAAACTACTTTTAGGTTTGCACTATACCAAGAATAACGTTGTATATAGTGGCTCACGAAACATCTGTACTTTGACCGTTTATTATGTGCTCAAAATTGACCAGTTTAAAGCTTGTGACGCTTGTGCACCAATGCATAGTGTGGGATTTTGCTAATCTAGGAGGAAATAGTTATAATCACGAAGAAGCTTCATTAATAGTGATGCTTTATGAAATTTATCAATATCTTTTATTTAGATGAAAGACCTATCTATAAGAATAAGATATATCAAGATTATTGTGAAGTGGATTGTTGACAATGACCAAAAATCTGAATCTGAATGTTGTCCTCGTACATTGGCAGAATCTTACATTGTGCAATAGTAAGAAACTACAAACTATTTTCTCGCTCAAGAGCATTGAAATGTACAATATATGTAGATCCAGTAGATACTACAGTAGTACCCAGACACAGAATAAACCATCGAGCTCATCACACAAAGTTTTATCCTGAACGGGTATCAAACCCATGAGCTCCACCTTATCAGTCGAGTACTAACCAGTAGACCAACAGGCCAGTCAATAGCTGCTTGCTTTCTCACTGTTGATGGAACAATTACCAAAGTGCACAAATTTATATGGGAATTAGATGAAAGTTAATATATAAGTTTCAGTAACTATTTTAACAAAATTTCTTCCCGATCGCTTAAATATTTGTCAAATTTTAGCACATAATCATTTAGTCAGAGTATAGGTAGCTAGTGCAAACTGTGTATTGTGAAGTGGACACTGTATAAGTGACTATAATTGGACAAATTAGTGGTATTCTTGAAAAAATAATAGTAAATTATATACACTTAATTGTGTGAAATATTCAAAGGTTTGAACCTTTTGTTTACCCAACATTTTAATCGAATTGCAGCTATCGTGAGTCGTCCTGTGACCAAAAGCTTCCGTAAAACTAAATATTTCACTCCATTAAGTCCAAATAATATTGTAATTAGTGTAAAATATGATCAAGTTTTAAAACAATTAGTGGTACACGTCATCAAACACCTTTTTATTATATATTAAGGAAGTCTGCATAACTTATTCACCGTTAGCTGTCTGATAAAATAACTCTAGTAATGAAATTGACATTCGTGTTGTCAATGCACAAAATGACAGTTTCACTACTGAAGCTAGCTACATATATTAGACAGTTAACAATAGATAGTTATTGAGGCTAGTCATTAACAGCCAGTCTCAATGATCTATCTATCGATGGATTAGACTACTAGAGGTAGAATTTTGACATATTTTGTATGTAGCTTAAGTCAAATAGGTATATACCTCTAGTAGCCAAATCCATCGATAGTTAGATTATTGAGACTAGACGTTAATCAATGCGCTTTTGACCAATGTACATGGAATCTGTGAACAATGTGGTCTGCTTCCATGACCATACTCAAATGCATGTTTAGTTAATAACTCCTTTAGTATTAAAAGAGTTTTATGTACAGTGGCAGTGCAATCGTTGGTACACTTTGTGTTGATATAGTGTGGTGAAATGAAATTACTATTGTGTAATATATAATTTTAGTTATAAAGTTGATGAAATTGTATTAATATTAATGTTTATAATATTTACTTCTCACTTGTAGTACAATTGGTTGATGAATGAAGATATATTTTTTACAACTCAGGCAATAGTACCTACATAATCATAAAAAATCTAAATAAATACGTTGCTCCATCATTTAACGTGTTTCATGAAAACAAAAAAAAATGGTTCTATAACCCTAAGCTATGATATCATCAATCAGTACTCTAGCTCTTGTACTTATAGCTAGAGTAGGGAGGACTTGTATTTAGATATGTCTTACTTATAGGAAAAGAGAGAAAACCGCAGTACTACATTTATCGCTTCTTCACATATACATAATGTTGCCAAAGCGCCGGTAGCTTAATGGCTAAGGCATCGGTCTCGCAATCGTGAGGTCGCGGGTTCGAATTCTACCCATCATACCACCAACGTTAACCCACTCCTAACAAGCCATTGAGCTTACCTGGAGGGGTTAACAGGATTCTAGCAATCCTGTTAACCAACCACAATCCCACATGACACTTAAAGAAAACATTGATGACGTATCGCCATTCGCGTTGCTTAACAACTAGTCAATAGGTGGAATGTGATACTTTATCATGAGTGCAGCCGCTCATCGATCTATAAGACGTTATCACGTCAGAAAAAAAAATCATAGTAATCAAACAATCCATCAATCACAACAAGCTGATATTTTCTGCACTTATTGCATATGTAAGAGATAATGAGAAGAGATAGGTGAGTTACTGCGGTTTTCTTTCATTTTCTAGTCGAGAGACGCTAACTGGGTGTTCCCCCCACTCTAGCTATAATAACTATGATAGGTTGTATCATACTCCTGCCCTATCTCCACTTAATTGGGATCAGTAGACATAAAGACTGGACTAAGCGGTTCCAGGTATGAAGTAAATACAGGCTGCAAAGCGTGAGAGACAAAGCAATCGTGCGGCCAACAACTGTCCTTGTCACAAGCTTGCAAGAGAGTCATTCGCACCTCGCCTTTGTCATTACAGACCTACAGAAAAGAGACAGGTATTGACTGCACAGTCACATTGTCTCTTTCTAAAGTGTGGTCAATTGTGTGAGTTGCTATTATTGCTTTCTGCATTCTCTATGTCTGACTGTATCATCCTCCTACCCTTATCTCAACTTATTTGGGTTCAATGCAATATGTCTCATCCTTGTATACTTTTCTATGATCATTAATTGAAAGCAAAATGAATGCAGTTTTAAAACAGACTTTATTTTATTAATGTTAGGATACATATTGCTGTAGTAGTTGTAGTCACGTTCGTTTCGACGTACCGTAGTTAAGTGACTGTTGTATTTTAACATAGTTATTGTGCTTTTAAATGTAATTATAAAAATATATTGTAAACTAACTTTATGAACTAAAAACTCAACCGTAATTGACAGACTTCGTTATAATTCAAAATACTAAGAATTTAGTACTTATATAACTTACAAGCTCTCTTCATTCATATCGAACCTTGGAACATCTTCAGAACAAATTTTTCAAGGCTTTTCTTCCTATATTAGAAAATTATCGAGACTTAATCGCGTGAAATACCTTTTATTTACCCGACGTTTCTATCGAATTGCACCGATCGTGGTCGAGTGTCGACAGCGTGGACACGATCGGTCCCAATCGATCGAAACGTCGGGTAAATAAAAGGTTCGTACCTTTAAATATTTCACGCGATTAAGTCCCGATAATATTCTAATATGTGTGAACATCACGAAAGTTTAACAACAATATTTTCTTCCTATATTAGTGTTTTGTGTCAATAGTTGGTTTAAAAACAACAAGTCCACACCTTTGTATAACAAATAATTGAAAAGGCGATAGCTTTAATTAGCATCGGACTCGCAATCGAGAGGTCGCAGGTTCGTATCCTACTCATTATACTACCGACGTGAACCCACTCCTAACAAGCACTTGAGCTTAGCTGGAGGGGTTAACAAGATTGCTAGTAATGTGCGACTCACATTGCTAATTACCATTACAAAAAAAAAACAAATTATATTTAACTTCAAGATGTCCTTAAAAGTATTTATATCGCTACTAATCTTGTAAAAATGAGAGCTATCACTGACTAACAATGCAAAATTGCTTATCAGTTAAAGGTGAATTTATTTAAATTAATAGATGTCTGTTTGTCGTGGTTGATTAGTATAATGTGTATTTTACTAATCATGTGAACATTATGCCTACTTATTATACGTATATCTGTATATTTAAGACTTTTATTTCTTGTGCATCCTATAGAGAGGGTAGGGCAGTGGTTCCTAACTTTTTGAATTCTTTAAAAGTGATTTACCCTGGCGTGAGGGAAGGAATTTTAACATTGCAGTGCCAGTAGCTCGCACGCCGGGAGGGTTAAGTCGACACCAACGGGGAGTTGAAGTTATATCACCTTCATTAGGCACTTGTGCCGCTAGACAGTAGTTAGCATCTTTCAACTATTTTATTGCTCAAGAAAATGATTTATTATATTGTAGATCCGTCCGTGTAAATAAAAGAGATGCAGTATAGAGCGAGTTTACTCGCCGGTAGTGTGAACGGTCTAAGATCAACGTTCGTTTACACAGGATCTATATTTCTTGAGTGATCAAATTTTTATATAAAACTTCGATTTTAAACTTGATATTGGCGGATTCCCAGATTGTGTGACCCCATAGACCTCCCGAATGAACGAACGGAGGAACAAAATATTGAAAAAAGTGTCTTCCGTGTGTCCTGAAGGGTAACATTAACTGAACTCTGTACTCTTTTCAGAAACATGTAGTTCCGGATTATCTAGTTTCAATATCTCTACAGAACTGTTAATTTTTAAAAAGTATGAAAATCGAGTTTTGATAAATTACAGTTTAGTAGGTATTAAAACGTAATTTAGATTTTATTTTCTTTTGGTTAGAAAATATAAAGCTGTTTAAGATTCATTACAGTTATATACCTACTCAAAACTTAAATTGTTTCAATAATCAAACACGAATTCATTGTAAATTCCGCAGAAAAATATGGTCACCCTACTCATCTGGCGCCTAAAAGCCAAGCAAGAATTAAAGAAGACATGATATTAAACTGAATAGCAACAAACGCGGTCGTATCAAAGTTAAAGTCGTCGTTAAACACATAACAATACATAAAACACATAGTTGAAATTTAAATTTTCGAATAAGACATAAATTTATATACTTACGACTCTTACGAGTGAAAAGAGAGTCCATATTCTGGGCACCTCTCACTTTTGCAATCTTGCACTATGCAAACTTGCACCATTCTTAAATAAATATTACACAATTACAGTCCATCAAATCTAAGAGGTACCGTTTGACGTTTCATATTTTTCAAACCGAAACAACTTTGTTCATACGTACATTATTCAGTTTCGATAACCTTTTTCATAAAACCATGAATTTAGAAAGATTTCATTATTGTATCTAAAAATGTACAATTCTTAATATCTAAATGTAATTGAAAACTTTCAAACAAATCAAAATAACCAAGGGCGTCGCCAAGGGGGGGCAGGGAGGGGCAGCTGCCCCCCCCTAGAGATTCTAAAAAAGTTGCCAAATATAATGCAACCAAAGTCCTAAGTCTTTGAGTTAATTTGCTTGAAGTTCAAGCCTTGAACAATCATTCCCGTACGTCGAAACTCGAATGAATTCACCAATTCCACTCCTAGAGTCTGGCTAATGAAAGTAGAGACTGAAAAAACGCGGCATATTTAAAAAAAATAAGCAGGGCAACCCCGTTTTTGAAACAATACTTAAAACAACCTAATTTGATACTTTAACAAAATTCATTACTAGGTATTGAATTTCTTAGGTTCTTTCAAGTAGGTCGTTGGATTTGTCGCAAATTACCACCACAAAAATATTGCAACATTGCTGATTTGTATATAGGTTTCTATAGGTAAACACAATTCCAAAATATTACCGGTAGAAGAAAAGCAGTCGTAAGAAGTGACGTAGAAAAAGCATCAAAACAATCTGCTAAAAACTATAGTAAGTAGTAGTAGCAATCTGTACAAAAAAGTAAAACAAAAAATATTAAAAATAAATATTTATTCACTGTAATCAAAATCAGAATCTAAAAATTCAACTTCTAGAGATTTCTCAGAGTCGCTAGTGTCACTGTCGTTTCCCACAGTAATTATAAACCTCTCCAAATTATTTTCTGTTATGCCGTCTCTCTCTCTATATTTCTGTTCAACATGTAACACATGGTCAGTCATTTTTTTCCAATTCTCTGGAGTCACGCTTTCAAATGAGTTTTTTATGACATTTTCCAATTCTTTTAAAGTCAGATTTACATTTCTGTTTGCCACTTTGCGTTTTGCTAAACTCCATATAAGTTCGATAGCATTTAAATCACAATGATAGGGGGGAAGTCGCAATATTTCATGACCATTCTGTCTCAAAAGTTCATCAACTTCATAAATTGGCTCTGGTATGTTTTTTTTTACAAAACTTAAAAGTTCTGCCTTTGTATGATAATCTTCAAATGGAATACCCTTCAAAGTTAACCAATCTTTTATCTCAGCTTTGAGATTTTGGGATGTAGGAGGTTTATTTATAATAACGGTTGCTTCATAAAACTCATAACTCATTCATGGGACTAGGTGTTAAATTTTTCAATAAAATCCCAGTCAGCATATCAAGTCTACCAGTAAATAAATTTAAGAATGTAGTCAAGAGACATCTTATACAAAGAGCTTACTATTCAATCGATGATTATTTAACTGATAAAGATAAATGGATGTAGTTCGTTGCTCCCTACTAATGTATTGGGTTGTATAGTTTATTGCATTTTACTAGGTGAATATTGTTGTCACAGTTTGATAATGTTACTTAGGTACTAGTTAAGAAAACGATTTACTTTTGTAAGTAAAGATTCTGCGTGATAAATTACGGCCATTCTTTTCTTTCCTTTGAAAAACATGTATACTTATTCATTAAGTAGCAGTAAATTGGCCAATATTTAAGCACATAAAGTTTTTACATCGTAAGTGGATGCTCCTACTATGTTGTGCCCATTGAGGCTGATGTATCCGATCTCGTGTACTCTTCTAATATTAATGACCTCTTTTTTTGCATCAGTCCTCTAATATATCGCACTCTGAGAACATAAATGACACTAAACAAAATTTAGCGAAATCGACTTAGGGCGACATCTGAAATCTACAGGTAAAACTACATCATCTGCAAAAACCCTTTTCTTAATAGTTATCATAGATTTCGCTAGGTGACACTAGTGTCACTTCATACTTCGGGGTTATGCGCGTATTCATTAGGGAAAAACAGACACTACGCCACTTCGCGCCCAGTCATCGGCACCCAAACTGCACAGGGTAAGTGAAAAAATGACTTTATTCGTTTAGTGTCGGTTATACCGTAACAAACTATTATAATTCTAAAATGTTTGTAAATATAAAAGTGGCATATTTCGTATAGTGCCGCTTATTACGTAAGATAATCAACAAAATTGTTAGGAGTTATGTTAATAAAGCGACATTATTCGTTTAGTGCCTTTTATGCCGTAACTTTTCGTGATATACTTGAGAATTATTTAATGAATAAGTGTCGTATTTCTGATAGTGTCGTTTATCACATAAAATAATCCACAAAATTATTTGAGGTTATATCAATAAATGACACTATTCGTTTAATGCCATTTTTTGTGTTAGAACTTTGTGATTTTTTTTTAATGTCTTTCTATATAAAGGACACTTTATGTTTAGTGTCGATTATTCGATTAAAATATGTCTGATTAAGTAATAATTGTTTGGAAAAAAACATAGACTTTTTGTTGACTAGCTAATTTCTCAAGCTATTTCATTGATTATTTACAAAGCTAAGACCTAAATTTTCTGTATTATTTGTTTAAGGTAACTTGTTAATTGAAATTACTATGGAATCATACAGAAACAGAGGAAAAAAAATACTACAACTAGCTATACAAAACTATAATAATGAAAAACAAGAAAATTCAATTTCAACACCTTCTAATGAACAGGGTTCCACCTCAATTTCACCTGAAATGTCTTTGAATTTAAATTTTGTGGACCCCCAACTTTCAAAAAGCAACTGTACTAACATGTTACCTACAGAAAGAAGCAGCGATGATGATGGAGACTTCTCTCCCGCTTCAGATGATGATAAGACGTTCGTACCATTACCACCACCTAAAAGAAAACACCGTAGGGCTAACTCTAGCTCATCATCTTCTAGTTCGTCCTCAAATGTCTCAGCTACGGCACTCAAAAAAACAACAAATAGGAAACGCAGTAACTCTAACTCTAGCTCATCGTCTTCTAGTTCATCGTCCTCTTCATCGTCATCTTCGTCTTCATCCTCCTCGAGCAGCTCATCCTCTTTGCCCTCCAACGTTAACATAAATACAAGAGCTGCAGTCAAGCCATCTGGCTCTGAAGAAATCACTTCTGGTCTATTAAATGAAAACATGACAGCACAAGTCTTTGAAAACAATTTACAAGGTGTTGGCGAGCAACCTCAAATAGTCGACGTTGATTTTGATGACAGTATTGTCAACTACCAGTCTGAAACATTGCAGGACGAAAATAACTTGGATCAAAATAATGAAAACATGCACATTCCTGATGATACCCCTACTACTGTTCCAAATTCAGTTAACAGATCGAAGAAAAGAAAGAAGACAGAGAGAAAAAGCGTGTTAGCAAAAAAATTAAGAGATTCTGGTAAAGAATACGTTTCTACTTCAAGAACAAAAAAGGTTTTTCCAGCTAAAACCGTCAAAGAAACTTGTGGACTTGGCTGTAAGTTGAAATGTTCAGAAAGGGTATCAGATGAATATAGACGAAAATTGTTTGAAAGTTACTGGGAAATGGCTTCAATTGAAAGACAAAGAGAATACATTGCTCGTAGTATTAACAATATAATTCCTAAGTACCAATACAAAAAAAATAATTCAAACAGAATGCCTAAAAATGCTTTTCACTTTGAAATCAATGGTAATAAAACTAGAGTCTGTAAAAATTTCTTTAAAAACACTTTGGATATTACTGACAGATGCATCAGGACTGTTTTGCAGAAGAAATGCGAAGTAACTGGTATAATAGAAGGAGAAAAGAGAGGAAAGCATAATAAGCATAAAAAAATAGCAGATTGTTTAATTGATAGAGTAAAGAGTCATATAAACAGCATTCCACGTATCGAAAGTCATTATCTACGTCAACAAACTTCCAGAGAATTCATAGATGGAGGGAAAACTTTGATAGACCTATACAGAGACTACAAAACGGATTGTGAAAGGAATGGGCTACCCTGGGTCTTAGAGCATGCTTATCGCAAAGTTTTCAACGAACATTTCAACATTAGTTTCTTTATACCTAAGAAAGACCAATGTGAACAATGCACAATTTATAATTTGGCTGTAGGTCTTGAAAAGGAAAATTTGAAGGAAGATTATGAGAGACATTTAAAAGAGAAAGAAGAAAGCAGAAAGGAAAAAGCGAATGATAAAGAAACACCTTCAATTATTGTTGCATGCTACGACTTACAGGCTGTGATGACAGTTCCAAGAGGAGACGTATCTACGTTTTACTACAAGTCCAAAATAAATTGTTTAAACTTTACCATCTCAGAATTGAAATCAGACCAAACTGAATGCTACTTTTGGGATGAATCTCAAGCAAGTCGTGGAGCTAACGAAATAGGAAGCTGTGTTTTAAAATATTTACAAAAGAAATCATCAGTTGCTAGTGATGATCTTGACATAATATTCTATTCTGATAACTGTTGTGGCCAGCAGAAAAACCAATTCATTATTGGCATGTACATTTACGCAGTAACAAATTTAAAAATTCGATCGATAACTCACAAATTTCTTATCAGAGGCCATACGCAAAACGAAGGAGATTCTGTACATTCAACTATAGAAAAAGAAATTAAAAAAACACTAAAATCTGGACCAATCTATGTTCCTTCCCAATACGTATGTGCCATAAGAAATGCAAAGAAACGAGGAACACCATACACCGTAAACGAAATGGGATACCGTGATTTTAGAGACATAAAACAGCTGCCTGTTCCAAAATTAAACAGAAGTGTGGGGGGTCAAGCTGTAAAGTTATCAGACATAAAAGTTATAAAAATTGAGAAAAAGACTAGCAATGAAATCAAAATATTCTACAAAACGTCGTATTTTCATGAATTCGAAGAAATTAATGTGGCAAAACGAACAAGAAGTAACCTACCAGTACAACATGGATTTCAAGCACTTAAACCCTTGTATGAGAACAAATTAAAAGTATCCGATAGGAAAATAAATGACATTAGGAGTCTCATAGAAGCTGGCTTAATTCCTAATTACTACAGTTCCTACTATGATAGCATTTTAAACTAGATTTTAAGTATTATTGATCTCATTTTGAGTCACATTAAGATTGTGATAATACTCGTAAAAGTAAAGAAAAGACTAAAATACCTTAAGGTTTTTTTATAGGTTACCTTATTTTACTAGATTTATAATTTTGTTTTTTTTTAATAATGTGCAAAGTTATGATGACTTTTTCTAAAAGATTTTGTAAGCTTTTATTTTGTAAGTTTATTTAAAATGAGCAATTTTGTAGGTTTTATATTAGAAGAACTGATTTTGTTACCTAATATCTTATATTTTATGTGACAGAATAATTAAAAAAACACTTTAAAATGTTGTCTGTTGATTAAGAAAGTTTTGAAAAGATTTTTGTTTTTTTTACATTGTTCTTAAAAATGTTGTTTTAAGTTTTAATTACAATTAAGCTCCTTTATAAGTTTAAGGACTCCACTATGTTATTTAGTTTCTTGTAATAATAATTTTATGTGCCTTAAATGTGTGATAATTAAGAGATTTGTAAAAGATTTTGTAACTTGCTTTCATTTTGTAAGTTGATGAAAAATGAACAATTTTTAACTTTATGGTTGGAGTCATTATGGACAAACTAGCCAAATATATTTTTTTATTATTCCTACATTCAATTGTTTTATTTTTGTCTATTATTAAAAAGTATAGAATAATTAATTTTAGCATTTTTACTGTCGCTAAAGAAAAAATACTTAATTATTTAAAAACAAAAATGACACTATGCTGAACTTTTTTTTTAAATTAATATTTTGACGTACCTACCTATTATATTAAAATTAATCTAGCAGATTCCGTTAGAGAAGAGATTAAACTAGTATGTAAAATAACAATGAAACATCTATTTTTATCCAAAGAACTGTTACAGTAGTTATAAAAAATACAAAAACTTTAAATCGCTCTACTGAAAAATCGTGTTTTTCGTTTAGTGTCATTTATGTTCTCAGGGTGCGATATGGTGTATAATATAATGGTGGCAGCACCTTACCTGCATATACAGTTTATAAACAGAGAAACATTGTAAACATTGGCAATTTGAAAAGAGTGGCCACGAGTTTTTATTGCCCGTTCTTTTCTCGGGCTTTACCTATTGTTTGCGAACAGGCATTACTAGTAAATGTAGAATCGACTTTTCACAAGTGTAGTATTTTGCTTCCTAAGTGAATAAATGATTTTTATTATTATTTATTATTATTAACAGAATGGTATGGTGCATTATCCATGACTATGACACTTGGCTCATTTAAATTGGGTATAAGCTTTTCTCGTAGCCATTTTGTAAAATTAGCAGCATTCATATCATGATGATAGTCCGCCATTTTTGATTTAGTGCTAAATACTAATAAAGAATTTGGAACAGAACCTTTTTCTGATCCAGCATATACAATAATAAAACGCTTTCCCGTAGAAATATTTTCTATTACACCACTTGTTGATGGACCTTGCCAACTCTTTTTTGGTTTGTATGATCTATGAATATATGTCTCATCAAGGTAAACAATTGGCTTTCCTTCTGCACGCTTTGAAGCTATTGTTCTTAAAAAGCAATGTCTCCATGCAGCAATATCATTTCGTTCAATTAATATTAATCGTTCATTTTTGTTTTTTTTAAATTCATAACCATTGGCCAATAATATACGGCGAAGAGTCTCACGACATCCACTAAAACTGATGCTGTCTCTTAAATCGGCTAACAAAGTTCTTAATGTGGGAACTTGTTTTCTCACAATGTAATATTCATTGATTTTATTGCGAATAGCATCAATGTCAAAGCTATCCAAGTTTGAGACTGTTGATTGATGGGGTCTTTTTTTGCCTGGAGTTCTCCAGACACCTTCATTAACCGCACCTTCCTTTTTTATTCTTTTTAAAGTTGTGACACTTACTTCTGTAAAAATACAATGAAAAGTATGTAGTAAATATGCATTGCCCAGGTGTGGTAGGGATACCTGACAATACCTTGATACTTCAATAATTGAAGTAATTTTTATAGGCATTTCTTGCCAAAGACTTTACAAATACAATAATTGAATTTTGAAAGATAGAAAAATTTGAAATCCAGACCCAGGAATCGAACCCGAGACTTCCGTAGCCAAACCGGGGCCAGAAGCGAACCACCTATCTGGACTATGTTACTAGATATCAAATTCTTCTATCTCTTAATGCTTAAAACTCCAATAATACTATAATGAAAATATTAATACTATAGTATTAATAGGCAGAAGCCTCGTATTTTGAGAATCTATGTTGTATGTCTATTTTAACATGCAGCTAACTTAAACATACCATATAAAACATATACATAGTTTGTTAATGTTTTTAGAAAGGACCTAAGTTTTATTAAAATGAAATGGTTATTACTATGTAATGCAAGTGGTAAACAAAACCTTACCAGTGAGTGAGGATATTTCTTCTAGGTACTGGTTCTGAGAGCTTATTCTATCTTTTTCTTCTAAATCAGTGAGCTTTCTTATTGTTTGCAATACTTCACTAGCTCCTGCCGAGTCTTAAAGATTTTCTGAAAAGGAGCACAAATTATAAATTGAATTTTATGGCAACCAATACTCTTTGTGAGGCTAAGTCTTGCCAATGTAATCCTGTTGCTATATGAAGTCGGTTAAAAAAATCAATTACCACTGAACAATAGGTTCTATATATTATGTCATTAAAAAATGAACCTGGAATGAAATATTAATAATAGAAAATAGAAGTACAAACACAAAGTATCAAAATAATTAAACCGTACTAACCTAAAAAATCGACGATAACACGTAAACAATCCTGTTTCTGGTGGAATTCGGCATTCTTTTGCTGTTGCTTATCATTAAATTTAGAAATCATTCGAAATAATAACTCTCGCACTCCACTCTTAATAGTTTGGTTCATCGTAACGTGAAAATTCAAACAGATTTAGTTGTACATCGAAAAACTAAACATCGCCATCTTGTAAACAAACATTAAATTTGGTGCTGCCACTAATCGAATCCGATTCTCCCCGATGGTTAGGTTAAATCCTGTGAACTTTTTTTTAGAAAATTTATTTTAGACGTGACATGCAGGAGTGTATACTTCCAGGTATATTTAAAAGTATGACAAGCATTTTCTATTTTTGTTGTTTATGAATACCGCCAGTGATGTTGTGTCGTGCACGTTATGCACGTGCACGACGCAACATCACTGGCGGTATTCAAGGAATACCACTAGATATAAAATAACACTATTAACACACGCGAATGATAATTTTAAAAATCAAGTAGATATTTTTTAACGAAAAACGAAATATTGGCCGGTTAGTCGTTATATTCGACTGTTTTTAAACATTTGCTATACTTTTCTCGTTAAAAATATACCCAAATCAAGGGAAAATTTCTGAATAGTGGAACACTAAGGTGTTGCTATGTAAAAAGTTTGCAAATAATTCCAGTAATCCAGTCTCAACTTTCATTAGCCAGACTCTAATATTCCGTACGCTCAACTACGCTCTGCTCTACTCTATCGTTGAAGCGGGAGAGGGGGAGTGGGCAAGCAACATGTAACCGCGCGGCGCTCGCGCCCTCCGCACAGCCGCCTTTGTTTTAGCGTCTGTCTGTCATTTATTCGTGCGTTAGCGTTGCCACTGCCCGCTTTTACGTTTGTTTTGAGCGCTATTATCACATCTAAATAGTTGCTGTGACCACATAATCAATATGGACATCAGAAAGTTTTTTGGTGAGTATCACTTGCGTTTAGCTTTCGTATTTTCCGTCCGTAAAATAACGTCAATTGATTTGATTATAAATGCTGATTTTGCATCGGTTTTTAAAATCGCAAAAAATCCGTTTCTAGGCACGATATCCGATTCTTAAGGGTCGTCAGTTTAAACCAAAAGGAAAATTGCTCAATTTAATGGCTCAATCGAAAATAGGACCGTATTACCATAGCTTAAAGTAGAAAATTGTATGAATGAATATCGGCAGTGCCGATTCGGCACAGTCGGCTCGCGTATGCTTGAGACTCCGGCGCGTGCGTGTCGTCGCGCCCGCTCTAGAGTGCTCGAGCGAGGATGCCCGAGACCGCGCAAGCATAGCCGCGGCGGTTAAACCGCCCGAAATAGCTAGGACTGTTGATATAAAAAATATCGTTGACGCTCGTCCTTGCGCGGGCTCGAGCCTGCCGCCGTCTTGAAGCGCATTTATGCTTTCAATGTGAATTGCGGACCAGAAGAAGTTGTAGCTATTTCAAATATTTTGTTTTGCAGTTTTAAAAAGAAAGAAACCTGAAGGAGCAAGCAGTGACAGCGATGATTCCGTGGGTGACCTGAAGAGACCTAGCACATCCAAAGAACCGGACTTAGTTCCCGACTCTTCGATAAATGACTGCAACGAAAATGACATCGGTAAATTTATTGGACAAGCATCAATGTTATCGACTGAAATGAAGAAAGAATTGCTTGACAACACTTGGTCTCCGTCTGCGACGTATGACTTTGCGGAAGACGCTAAACATTTAAAGAGGAAATTCAAGTATTCATGGTTGGAAACGTACTCTCCATGGTTGGCCTATTCCAGGCACCAAAAAGGAGCCTTTTGTAAATATTGTACGTTGTTCCCGCCAAATCCAAATTCTTTTAGAGGCGTATTAGGGTCATTTATCATAAGGCCGTTTTGTAAGTTCAAAGATATTCACGAGCATTGCAAAAAGCACATGGAAACCCACTTCCATAAGATGGCACTGGAAGCCGCTAAATCATTTCTTGGAAGTGTGCCTGTAGATTTACAACTCAACAAATACTCCCAGGGCATTATTGAAGAAAACCGAAAAATTATAACATCTATTATTTCCTGCATTACGTTTTGCGGGTCGCACGACTTAGCTCTGAGAGGAAAACATTATGGCGAAGGTATTCTCGAGGACTTATACAAGCTACGAATTGACGCGGGAGATTTAGTTTTGAAGAAACACATTGAGCATGGGAAAAAGAATGCAAGCTATCGATCGATTGATATTCAAAATGAAATTATCGCAATTTGTGGAGATGTTATTAAGGCAGACATTGTGAAAAAAGTAAAAGAAGCAGAAGCTTATAGTGTGTTAGCAGACGAAACAGCTGATATTTCCGGTACTGAACAATTATCGATTGGGCTGCGATATTTTGACGAGGAAGCCAATGAGGTCCAAGAAATGTTCGTCGGATTTGTTGAGCTGAAAGGTCTGGATGCGAAATCTATTGCATATTGCATCGATGAGTTTCTGACAAAAGAAGACCTTAATCCTGCTGATAAATGCGTTGGTTTTGGATTTGACGGTTGTTCGACGATGTCCGGAAAAGACGGTGGAGTTCAAGCGATCCTGCGCAAAAAATATACCAAAGCATTGTTCTTTTATTGCTCGTCCCATAAACTGAATCTGGTAATAAATGATCTCAATATTCTTCCTGAAATTCGAAACACCATGGGAACCACTAAAGATATTATTAATTTTTTTCGGGAATCTGTTTTGAGAAGAAAATTGGTACCTAATATTGCCAGGCTCTGCGAAACAAGATGGAGTGAGAAACATAAAACTATCAGAGTATTTAAGGAGAATTTTCCTGTTATATTGGAAGCCTTAGAAAACTTATCGCGTGAAGGAAACAGTGCGACTCGAAAAAACGCCTTTCAACTTCATGCGGCTGCTTTCAAAATTTCGTTTATACTTTGTATTACTTTGATAGCTAAATACTCTGCTTTGTTGGAACCTGTTGTCAACGCACTCCAATCCATAGCTTTGGATGTGGTTAAGGCCTCGCAACACGTCAAACGCATTTTGCAATTGCTTAAGAGCCACCGTGATAATTCCGAAAGAGTCACAGATGAAATCATAAAGGATGCTACTGTTGTTGCGGAGAAAGTCGGCCTGGAGGAGGATATCACTTCAATGCCGCGCATTGTTGGGAAACAACGTCATCGAAGCAATCACCCAGCAGAAAGCCCTTCAGAATTCTGGAAAAGATCATTGATAATACCATACTTGGACTCCGTTATTACATCGCTTGAAACACGCTTTGCTGAAGAAAATACTCCATCATTTGCTTTATCTAAATTACACCCCGCACAAATGCAAACGATGTCAATCGAAAATCTCACAGAAACTTGTGAAACTATCGCTCAGTTTTATAATTTACCAAACATAAAAATTGAAGTCGAGCTTTGGCAGCAATTCTGGCATAATAAACCAAACTCAACAGATCAAACCGTTGTTGATATCCTAAAAGAAGCAAAAACCTTCTTTCCCGACACGGAAAAAGCGTTGAAAATTTTGATCGCTCTTCCATGCACGACGTGTACGGTAGAGCGATCGTTTAGCAGCCTCAGGAGACTAAAAACCTGGCTAAGAAGCACTATGAGTGAAAATCGCCTCAATGGTTTGGCCATGATGAGTGTGCACCGAAAACTTATACATGGAAACTTACAAGATTTTAATAATAAAGTGGTCGAGAAGTTTACAATGAATCCCCGAAAATTATGTTTTAATTAACCTAATATAAACAAACAACGACCACTATAATATTAAAATCTGGTAATTTAAAAAAAAATACGCTGTACGCTGTACACTTATTCAAATTCAAACTCCTTTTTATTCTATTTTTCTAATAAATGTTATTATAACTTATTTACAAGTTTTTTATTGCATAGTCAAGAGCTTGATAGATAAGGGATATATTAATCGCTATTTACATAGATAAATAACCATCGTAATAAATAAATTCAGGTAAATATTATACCTGTGTACTAAGGGATGAATATGTTTGATGAATTTGTTTAGCCTGTCAATAAATCGTAGACATAATGACCACTTTAATAAGGAATCCTAAATACCACTGTAACGTTGTTAACTGTAGAATATGTGACAGTATTTGTACATTAGAATAACGGAATACGTTATGGCAGAGTAAATTGACATTATAGAAGTAGGTACAGGTTGTTTATATTATAACAATAGCCATGGATATGCAAGTAGCCATGTCTATATGTCAATTGTGTTTTTAGTAACCTGAACAATAATTTGAATCAGGAATAGGTTATGACAAAGTACAAGTACTTACAGTTTATGTTGTAATTAACATGTAAATTACTTAAGATGATTATAACACATTATAAAAGCACCACACAGTATTATAAATGAATTAAAACAATAAATATCCACTGGTCACAAATGTAGGTACTGCTTGAAACGTCAAATATTGTTGTTGTGATATTTCACTTCTTTTATTGAAAATTAAAAGGTAGTGTGTTTTATCTGTGTAATAGTTTTATTATTATTCATTTATTTAAATAACATAATTCGGTGTATTAAATAATTTTATGGGTTGAAGTATAATAATTAAAAGTATTGGCGAAGTACCCACATGTTCTTTAATATTCAGTGTATTTGTTCTATAAAAGGACTGACAGATTGTGGTCGAGGCTCAGTCTGATTGCAACATTTGTGGATACAGGTACGATCCGATTCAGATTATACTTATTGCTGGTTCTTTTGTGCTGATATCCTATTATTGTGTATTATGTATAGATATTGACTAATAACAATATATTGCAATGTGATATGATTTGATGAATATTGCCTGGTGTGATACTTATCAGCTGTTCTACAGCGATATGGTCGTACATTGCAATATTGTTGTCAATTGGTTATGTTAGGAAGTATCTGTGGTATATTGTATTTAGGATGTATGAAATGTAGTACGGCAAATGTTTATTAGGAGACTGGCTATTATGTAACCTTTGATACAACTAGACCAAACAAGGTTGAGAATATATGTTACTTGTCATTTATTCCTTTGTATTATTTACCTCCCTAATTTATTCTATTCCCTATTGATACTATACTGATTGATAAGGTTAGATTGCAACTGATTGGGTATATAATCCAAATATCCTGACACAGTAGTAAGTGTAGTTCTACGATGAGTCGTAGTGGTCTACGATGAGTCGTAGTGGTCTACAATGAGTCGTAGTACTACTACGATGAGTCGTAGGACTTCTACAAGAAGGAGTCGTAGGACTTCTACGTAGTTCAACAATAAAAGCTTTAGTATTTTATTACAAATCGCTACGACCCCTATGTAAAATCTAACATCAGAAGTTGGATAAGTTCTCATTGGCCACATAACTAATACAACTGTTGTAAGTTTCAGAATGGTTACCGCTGCTCGGGATTGCTTCTTCCGAGTCGTACTGCAATATTGCTGGTGTTGCTGCTTTTACTACTTCGGCAACTACCAGAGCTGATCTACAACGCTGGCTGTTTTTTTTTTCCCGTGGTTCGCTCCCGATATTCCTCCAGTGGAATTCTCCAGTCAAGTAAAAAGCGGAGCAGAAAACATGGATTATGTTTGAGTATGAAATACTCGGAGAGGTATTTACTATTATGTTTGCTTTGTTGAGGTAAATGTGTGAATAGTTGAGAAAATGAGAATAGAATCAAAATTGATTTTGTGCTATGAGTTAGGCTATATTAACATGGATTGAAGTTGAATTGCATATTGGGTTATCATAAATGTTTTATCGTTGAAATGAAATTGAAAGTACTGTGACAATGTAATGACCTTTTACCCAAAAGTAAAAATAGACCGAGTATGAGACCATGACTATAAATAACTATATATTGATGTCAGATTGACCGAGCGGATTGATGACAATCGTGAGTCACTAAACATTTCTATTAAATTTCCATATAAAGCTAATAGGCCAGTAGTACAAATTGACATTCATATCGACTCAAGAAAAAAATTGCATTTAACAAAGACGTTAGTTTTACGTTTACCTACGAGTGTACTGGTGGATTTTGATTATTATAGTTAAATAATAAAACTAGCTTTGACAGATCGAATAACAAATTGTTTATGAATAAGTACTCAAAACGTTTAACAAATGCGGGATAAATCCCATCGCATATTGAGTTTATGTGATAAAATAGATGCCTCTAGATAATTTGATATCTAAAAATATATTTTGACATTTTAAGACTTTAGCTGACGAAATACAATGAAATGCCTAACTAATTGTTTTGTTAACAGTATAGGCCGACGACATAAACAATATACCTGACAATTAAATTTCTGTCACTGGATAGATATACTCAATTGATGTTAAGGCAAATAAACCACCTACATATACTTTTGTTTGAAAAAAAAAAAATTTTTTTTTACACTAATAGTCTTTGACAATGACTTTATTTCTATACACCCGGCGAATTTCATTTTTGTTTCTTCTAATGTGAACGAAATATTGATACATTTCTTTTAATTATATTTATTTCCATCTAAAAAGTTTAATGGCAATATTTAAATACTAAAAATCAATGCGATTTTTAGTTTGTTTGTGCACAAAAACAAACATTAGTAATTCATTTTTATTTTCCGCCTGTTTTTAGATTTCCTGTTATGCTCAGAACTTAGTTACATGCTCTGAACTTATGTACATGTAAGATAACCTATAGAGTACATTTTGATAAAATGATGTTTTGATAAAAGGATGTTTTGATAAAAGGATGTTTTGATAAAAGGATGTTTTGATAAAAGGATGTATTGATAAAAGGATGTTTTGATAAAAGGATGTTTTGATAAAAGGATGTTTTGATAAAAGGACGTTTTGATAAAAGGACGTTTTGATAAAAGGACGTTTTGATAAAAGGACGTTTTGATAAAAGGACGTTTTGATAAAAGGACGTTTTGATAAAAGGACGTTTTGATAAAAGGACGTTTTGGTAAAAGGACGTTTTGATAAAAGGACGTTTTGATAAAAAGGACGTTTTGATAAAAAGGACAGTTTGATAAAAAGGACAGTTTGATAAAAGGACAGTTTGATAAAAGGACAGTTTGATAAAAGGACAGTTTGATAAAAGGACAGTTTGATAAAAGGACAGTTTGATAAAAGGACAGTTTGATAAAAGGACAGTTTGATAAAAGGACAGTTTGATAAAAGGACATTTGGAAAAAAAAGGATATTGACAGCTCCAAATGCTCTAATAATGAAATGGTTTTTAAAACATTTGAGTATTTCCATGCAATGATTGTAACTTCATTCATTGCTTTAATATTATTTTTCGTTTCTTATTTTTTTTAAAATAGTAAAAGAAATGGTTAAATCTTTAGTACCGAAAAAAATAACTGTAAATGGGAAAAAATATATCAAGATTTTTGTGTAAAGAACGGGTATCAAGAGTATCAAGTAACTACCGAGTACATAGATTGATATAAATTCTATATTGAGTACTCATAGAAAAAACACTGATATTCAAAAAAAAAAAATAAAAAAAATTGAGGGTTTAAACCCTAAGTCCAAAATTGCCTTTAGAAATATTTTGTATTTCCCATTTTTTTTTCTTTTTGCCAAGTATTACGGTACCGTACAAGAAAAAAACAACACAGGTGTCCATTGTAAATGTTTGTGTACCAAATATGTTGAACTAGTAAACTAGACATTTAAAATGCATAGTAGCAAATATGTTGGACTGGTAAACAAGACGTTTAAGAAGCATAGTAGCAAATATGTTGGACTGGTAAACTAGACATTTAAAAAGCAAAGTGGCTAATAAGTTGTATATTATACAAAACCGTTTTTAAGTGCAATGCTTGAGTGTTCATACATTTCGATGATATTTTTGCTTTTATATTTGAATCCATTTTCGTTTATTTTGTGATAATTAGTTTCTTTGGCTCGACACTAGGACTGTTTCAAGTCATCCCGTACACATGACTAGTTGCGTATTTGTGCAAGGTTATAGTAATAGTCCGCTGTATTGCTTATTTGCAGGGTGATTTGATTTACTTTGCTTAAAAATGATTGAGTTTGATTACTCATTGTCACCGAGAAACTGGTAGAAAAAAAAAAAAACAAAATGATTCCTACTATTTTATTTCTAGATCTAGACACGTTTTAATTATCATTTGTTAAACCTTAACAGTTGTGAAAGTTATTATAATATACGAGTATATGCAAAGTTTACGAATTTATAAACGACTTTGACTGAATATTCATTTGAGACTCGATCCTCGACTTTACGACAAAAAAAAAGGAGTCCGCTGGTCGGTCACTGCCCTGATGTTAGTCTGTAATATCACTGGCAGTGGGTGGTAGGACTAACATGTCAAGGCCAGAGGCTAATTAATTTGTTGAACCTTAAGAGAAGAGTTGTTGAAGTTCTCTCTATTACGAGTCTAAGGAATGTTTACGAATTTTATCAGCTTTAATTTTGCCACTATTCTTTGACTTATAAACGACTTTGACTTAATATTCGTTTGGAACTTGATCCTTGACTTAATGACAAAAAAGGAGTCCGCTGGTCGGTCACTGCCCTGATGTTAGTCTGTAATATCACTGGCAGCGGGTGGTAGGACTAACATGTCAAGGCCAGAGGCTAATTAAACAATGTATACGCTGGTCGGTCCCTGCCCTGATGTTAGTCTGTAATATCACTGGCAGCGGGTGGTAGGACTAACATGTCAAGGCCAGAGGCTAATTAGACAATATATCTGCCGGTCGGTCATTGGCCTGATGCTATACTGGAAGTCATGTGCGGCAGATGATAGGTATGGCATGTCAGGGTCAGAGGCTAGTATTTATATATTTACAAATGTGTGTGTGTGTGTGTGTGTGTGGTGTGTCTGTTTATACTTCGAGAGCGAAGTATAAGTCAGTATGGCCGTGATAGATAAGGGATATATTAATCGCTATTTACATAGATAAATAACCATCGTAATAAATAAATTCAGGTAAATATTATACCTGTGTACTAAGGGATGAATATGTTTGATGAATTTGTTTAGCCTGTCAATAAATCGTAGACATAATGACCACTTTAATAAGGAATCCTAAATACCACTGTAACGTTGTTAACTGTAGAATATGTGACAGTATTTGTACATTAGAATAACGGAATACGTTATGGCAGAGTAAATTGACATTATAGAAGTAGGTACAGGTTGTTTATATTATAACAATAGCCATGGATATGCAAGTAGCCATGTCTATATGTCAATTGTGTTTTTAGTAACCTGAACAATAATTTGAATCAGGAATAGGTTATGACAAAGTACAAGTACTTACAGTTTATGTTGTAATTAACATGTAAATTACTTAAGATGATTATAACACATTATAAAAGCACCACACAGTATTATAAATGAATTAAAACAATAAATATCCACTGGTCACAAATGTAGGTACTGCTTGAAACGTCAAATATTGTTGTTGTGATATTTCACTTCTTTTATTGAAAATTAAAAGGTAGTGTGTTTTATCTGTGTAATAGTTTTATTATTATTCATTTATTTAAATAACATAATTCGGTGTATTAAATAATTTTATGGGTTGAAGTATAATAATTAAAAGTATTGGCGAAGTACCCACATGTTCTTTAATATTCAGTGTATTTGTTCTATAAAAGGACTGACAGATTGTGGTCGAGGCTCAGTCTGATTGCAACATTTGTGGATACAGGTACGATCCGATTCAGATTATACTTATTGCTGGTTCTTTTGTGCTGATATCCTATTATTGTGTATTATGTATAGATATTGACTAATAACAATATATTGCAATGTGATATGATTTGATGAATATTGCCTGGTGTGATACTTATCAGCTGTTCTACAGCGATATGGTCGTACATTGCAATATTGTTGTCAATTGGTTATGTTAGGAAGTATCTGTGGTATATTGTATTTAGGATGTATGAAATGTAGTACGGCAAATGTTTATTAGGAGACTGGCTATTATGTAACCTTTGATACAACTAGACCAAACAAGGTTGAGAATATGTTACTTGTCATTTATTCCTTTGTATTATTTACCTCCCTAATTTATTCTATTCCCTATTGATACTATACTGATTGATAAGGTTAGATTGCAACTGATTGGGTATATAATCCAAATATCCTGACACAGTAGTAAGTGTAGTTCTACGATGAGTCGTAGTGGTCTACGATGAGTCGTAGTGGTCTACAATGAGTCGTAGTACTACTACGATGAGTCGTAGGACTTCTACAAGAAGGAGTCGTAGGACTTCTACGTAGTTCAACAATAAAAGCTTTAGTATTTTATTACAAATCGCTACGACCCCTATGTAAAATCTAACAAGCTCGTGCTCGTGTAGCTTCACACATTGGACTCTGTACTGTCACAGAATATATATGTATATAGTACTAAGATACTGTTGTTATTACAATCGCTGTAGATGTAAGGCTCGTAGTACAAGTGAAAAGCTTCATGTGCTGTCGACTTTACCTACAATTCACACCTACTTTTCTCATTCATAGAGAATGAGAAAAGTATAAATTGTAGTAGGTAAAGTCAACTTGCCCCCCCCTGCGCCATCGGCTGGCGACGCCCTTGAAAATAACACATATTTACACAGTAAATAATTTCTAATAGTTATATTCTTGACCTCATTACAAAGTTACGTAGTTAGGTCACTGCACGTAGTGTTGCGACTCTTCGGATACACTTGTATGCAAAAAAATCGTTTACATATACGAAAAATCGAATGTATTATTTACAAATTACACTTGACAACCAAACAAATATTTTTTCATGTGAATGGGATTTATCTCACATATTACGATTACATAACTAAATAGTTATGTAATCGTAAAATATGAGATAAAACCCATTCACCAAAAATACGTATTTATAAATCAAATATATTTGCTTCTTTAAAAAGTTGTCGAAAGCGATTTGTCGATTTTTGATTTTCGCGCCCAAATAAGTCGGGGTTTCTCGCGCTAACGCTGTCGAAATAGTAAATGGAGTAAGGGATAGTGTTTTTTACATTTATTTTTGTGTATGATAGTATGGGTTTGCATATTACAGAGAAATAAACAAATTTTTAACAAGCACATCCATTGATTTTACAATTACAATTTTTTCTTCTAAGTCTTATTTCTACGTCTAAAACTAATAAAAATAAGGTATGTAGAACCCATTCACAAAAATGTTGTTGCCTGATGTTATAAATTAACGACGTTACTGCGCGACCGCATAATGCACTGAATACACAGATACCCTAAAATAAATTAATTTAATTATTTTTAGGTCAATAGGCAAAATCGCAGGTGTCCAAGTCTCTACAATTTTTTTTTTCTGGCAACACTGCCAACTACAAGCGCACGCGGTCCGCTCGGTCGGTTCGGCGTCAGCAGTCTCTCGCCATCTTGGAAGCTGACTGTGCGCGTACTTGCTTTCTCGTTTGTGTTTTACAATTTGTGACTTGGCTATTACTTTTCTGGACTGATCATTCTTTATCCGTTTACCTTGGCAATATTTATACTGGACTCCGAACTAAGCAAGTGTTTATTAATAATGTCGAAAAGAGGACGTACTTTGAACAGCCAGGCTCGTGAATTGGTGGTGAAATTACACGAGTATTTTGAGCGTGAATCTCAAAATGGTGGACTTCTACTGCCAGTTACACAAGTTCGGGATCGCGTCGGTGAAGCTCTCGGTATTGGTAGCCGCACCGTTGGCAAAATATTAAGTGAAAAATATGGGCCTTCGGGGAGTGACAGTAACGTACTTCACACACCGAAAAAACGAAAAAGAAATAAACCTGTGACAGGCATCGATGAATTCGATAGTCATGCTATTAGAAACCATATATACGGGTATTTTACAAGAGGCGAATTTCCAACATTGGCAAAGTTATGTGCAACTTTAAAAGATGCCGGGCTGTATAAGGGAAGCATAGAGTCGTTGAGAACGGTAATAACAGGAATTGGCTTCAGATACAAAAAAGTTGACAAACGAAAAATTGTTATGGAGCGACATGACATAATTATGCAGCGACTAACATTCCTGCGCGAAGTTAAACAAATTATAAACTGGGATAATGTAATATTTTTGGACGAAACCTGGCTAAATTCCAACCATTCTGTGCCGAAAACATGGACTGATGATTCTGAAGCTTCGTGCTCGAAGGTGCCGATAGGAAAAGGTGGACGCCTCATAATATGCCATGCTGGGTCAGCGTCTACAGGCTTCGTGGAAAACTCTTTATTAGCTTTCCAATCCAAAAGCACTAAAGAGTATCATGAAGAAATGGACGCAGTAAGGTTCCGAGAGTGGTTCTTAAATTTATTACAGAATATCCCTCCTAACAGCACAATTATAATGGATAATGCCCCATACCACTCTGTGCAAATTGATAAAGCACCTACGTCAGCCAATAAGAAAGCAGATTTGGTGGCATGGCTGCAAAGAAAAGGAGTGGATGCCGACATGTCACTATTAAAAGCTGAATTATTACAGTTAGTGAAATTGCATAAACCACCAAAACCGACATATGTAATTGACCAATTGGCCGAAGAGCACGGGCACAAAGTCATACGACTTCCTCCGTACCATTGCCAATATAATGCCATTGAACTGATTTGGGCCCAAGTTAAAGGTAATATTTTATAATATTATAATAATAACACGAGTACTTCTAACATTTATAATTTAAACAATGGTTTTCGTCTGCTATCAAATAGTTACATTATTGTTTTACAGGTTATGCAGCAAGACACAACACAAAACCACCCTTCAGTGTCAAGAAAATGGAAGGTTTATTAAAGGAAGCATGTGCCCAAGTTACACAGGAAGATTGGAGTAAAGTAGTACAAAAAACAAAGAAAATAATAATGGACGACTTCGAAAGAGACGTACACTTTGATAATGTAATGGACAATCAACTGGTCATTAATTTAAATGACGATGATGACGAAGACGACGATACTAGTACTAGTAGTGAATAAAAAAATATCCTAAACATTTCTTTTATTTAATTATAACAATTGATTTCTTAAAATTCGGATATTATAGTAATCGATCTCTTAAAGTTCGGATATTATAGTAATCGATTTTTTCATCCCATCCCTATCATTCAATTGTCAGAACTGTCAAACGGTACTTCTTAGATTTGACGGACTGTAATGTTAGATTTTAAAATAAAAAAAATGACAAAATATAAACATCTACCGCCTTAAAAGTCTCTGTGACACATTAACCAGGGTTGTCATCGTCCAAATATAAAACTCTTTGACAATTAAAAAAAAAAAAAATTTACTACGTAACATAAGTTAATACGTGTAAACTAGGCATAATCATGCCTAGTTTACACGTATTAAGTGGTTAAGTCGTCAACTAAATTTTAAGTGAATTACTGTTAAGTAACAGTTTACACTTGAAGCTTAACCGTACTCTTTAGTTCATAAAATCATAATGGACGATCAAGAGGGTGTTGAAGTTCTAAATTCAGTAATCAACACTAATATTATAAAGATAAATGATTTGTATTTTTGTATGTATCGAATAAACTTAAAAACTAGTGGACCGATTTTAAAAAATATTTCTCTATTAGAAAGCTACATTATCAGGGAGCTATACATTATTGTCAAAAAAGTAGAGATCGTTACGTAAACAACATTAACGTAACTTAAGGTATAAAAAAATACGAATTGACGCTCAGGCCGGCCGCCGCCGGGGCAGGCAGCTAGTTAGATATTTGCATAATTAAATTATTGATAAAGTAAAATATGGAATTGCCATTAATATCTAGTACCTGGATGACCTAGGTTTTATAAAACGAATATTTAAATAAACGAATAAATATAGCTAGATCGATTTATCGCCCCCGAAACCCCCTGAGTACTAAATTTCATGAAAATCGCTGAAGCCGTTTCCGAGATTCAGATTATATATATATGTATTTAGATTATATTATATTTATAAACAAGAATTTCTCGTTTAAAGGTATAAGATTTGCCACCTTGCCATTATATTTATTGTGTTTTTCAAAATCTTTCGAAAACAATCAAAATAATTAAACATAGGCAAAAGCTTCGAACTAAATTAATTGTTCCTGTCCAAACAAGAACTAAATGTCAAAATTTCCCGCTCATCGCCCCCGCGCGCGGTGCGGGAGGGTGGGTTACTTATCCAAAAATAGAATCAATTCTATTCTACTTGCTCACTTATCCACTAAATCGTTACATAACACATATGACTTAACAGGTATTAAGTGGCTGTTTACACGCTCCAATTTAGTTAAAATTTAGTTGACGACTTAACCACTTATTAGGTGTAAACTAGGCATTAATAATAAACTATAGTCAAATGCCAAATATATTTTAGAACTTAATTAATTATTTAAAAACTAAATATTAGTTACATTAACAGTTTCGTGTACAATCATTAAACAAAGTGATTCCTAAGGAACTTTTTATCTTGTGATGGACACTTTGAAGAAGACGAAGATTCGACCTTTTCTCCCCGAAATTGCTCAGCTGGTGCACCAAGTGCACTCCATAGATAATCTATCGCTATGACCTACTGCTTATATTTAAAAAGCTCCATAGAGATAGATTGTAAGAGTTCATAAAAGTTTAAATTTAGAACAATTTCTTTGCGAAAATAATCACATAAAAATAATATTATTTATCTTGGTTTAGTTACCGCCCCCGCCCCCGGCTTCCTGTCACGATTTACTTCCAAAAAATGCATCTGCGCAACCACTTGTCGCCTACTTCAGTCTGGCCTAGTTATGTTGATCCAACTGTACCTCCTCATAAATAAATGAGATTTTGTGGTGACATTTGAGTGGGTCCTTGGATGGTTTGAAAATACAATTGAACCCGATTCACGTAAAAAAACAGGATTGGCGATACAAAGTTTGCTGGGACGATTAGTTGGTACTTTACAAACTTTGACATGATTTATTTGTATGTAGGTATATTATTATTTTTATTTTTAGGGTTCCGTGCCTCAAAAGGAAAAAAAGGGGTCCCTTGTTGTCCGTCCGTCTGTCTGTCAAGACCCTTTATCTCGGGAACACGTAGAGGTATCTAGTTAAAATCAAAACCATGGTTTTAGGTTTCAGGGTTAGTCCCTTGAGGCTGTAAAAAATCAAACTACAAGTTAACTTATGAAACAGAAGGCCGTTTATTTTTAAAACTGCCAGACTTGCGTTATTGCTGTAATTTAAAGTAGAAACAGTTACAGTATTCAGTCTTCCCGTGACCACGGCCGTTGCAATACGGTCGAAACGTCGGGCAATAAACAAGGTATTTTACCTTAAATTATTCACGCGATTAAGACCCGTAATATATATATTTTAATAAAGTTACAGTATTGTTATTTAGCATTATTTTTGAATGTGTATTATTTTGAAGATCTATAAGTAATCGTTATATACCAAATATATTCACGTTACAAATGGTCCGATTGGTCCGAGGTCTGTGAAACGTGTGGTAGGTGCTTTTAAAGGTTAAATCAAAGCGATGTAGACCCTAGTGCCTTTATTTTATTATTATGTTGGCACTGGCTGCTTCAGCTTTGCTCTATGTTATTCTATGTTTGCGTTATAAAGTTGTAATGCTGCTTCTTCTTCTTCTTTGAGTTTATGGCAATCTAGCCTATTTAACGGCTAATTTCTGCCAGTGTCAATTATCACATTCAAATCATTTTTTACAAGTTAAACTCGGAGCTGTAAAAATAATGGCCGGTCAGTTTGCCGCCATTTTTACAACTCCGTAATGCTGCCATCAAGCGTTTTCTAAAATTGGTTGTCAGTTGCAAATCTGAATTTTTTTATGGACACGTCAAAATCGATTTCAAAAAGTAGATATGTTCGCACATAACTCCGGCATATAAAGACGATTATAAAATTTATATTTTTGTTTTTTCAAAAAATTATGATGAGTACCTATCGGGGACAACGAAACTCATCAATAGATGCCAGTAAAAATATATTTTGGGACAACTCACGCAACGCCATCTGATCCCAAACTAAGCAGAACTTGTACTATGGAAACCAGTCAACTGATAAACATACTTATATATTTCTACTACTGTACATAATATAGATAAATTAGACCGAGACAGAATAGACCATTGTGCTCACCACACCCAGTTGCCCTCCACGACCCTGACTGCTAACAGTCAGGGTCAGTAACCACTAGACCAAAAAAAAGTATTATAATATTTTCAATGTACATACCTACATCTATTTTACAACTTATAATAGTATAAATAATTAACTTTGAATATATGACATGTCGCCAGCTAAGTTTGCAAGTCTGATGTTGGCGGGTAAGCTGCCGCACAACTCAAATTTAGGTATGGGAGGGGATGAAGGAGACAGGCGGAGAGGTCCTCCCTGAACCGACCTACATTCAAATACTTCTCAAAAAAGGTGTATTTTAATTCAAAATATTACTTTTTCAAATTTGACGGAAAACTGTTTAGGTTTCAATGGTCTGTCAATGAATGAACAACGTGATTCATTGTGCTATATCGATTTTATATTCGATTTCGCATTCTAATATCTAAAAATTAACAAATTTTGACTTAATAGTGAGTGTTGTACTATTAGTGCGAAATATAACTAGCAGATAAATAAAATGTCTAAACTTCTACAGCCTATGCGCTATTCAAGACTATCTATCTCTATGCTAAAGTTCATCCAGATCCGTTTAGCCGTTCTGGCCTAACTGAGTAACAAACATCCAGCCATCCAATCGCATTTATAATATTCGACTGAGCATGACACTGGGTCGTGGGTTCGATTCCCACACGGGACACCACTTTGTGTGATCCACAAATTGTTGTTCCGGCTTTGGGTGTATTTTGTGTCCGTGACTTGTATGTTTGTAAAGTCCCCCGCGATGCAGGGTTTGTACACTACTGCGGGAGTCGTTTTTTTTAAAAATGACAAGTCGGATTAATAAAATAAAAACAAAAAATATGAACACATTATAAATACAGTATTTATTTCAAATTATTCGTCATTTAATTTAGGTTGTCTAAGCCGGCGCGGCCTAGAGGCAGTTTCCCCTAACTTGCCGGGGCTAGTAGCCCTACGAAGGGCCCCTAGGGCGCCTCTCCTCCCAGACCTCGTGGGTACCTCCAACGTCTTTTCCTCTTTGACCTCCTTCCCGAGAGGAGTCGAAAACTCCTCCTCCAAATTCTTAACAATTCCTTTCCTTAAATTGGATTTCGAATAAGTCTTTATAGTATTCAAAGGTGTAAAAAACTGTTCTGGAGTCGATTGAGGCGTGAAAAACTCCGGAACTTTCTCTTTACTTCCGGTTTTTGGGGTTTTAGCCACTTCCGTTACCACAATCTCCGGTTTTCTCATCACTCTAGGCGTTATATTTTCCAATACCGGCTTTGAAGTCACAGGTACCGGTATTTTGAATACGGGTTTTCTGGTTTTCGGTTTTTCTTTCTCCTTCTCATCGGAACTGCCTTCGTCAAGATTCAGTTTGATTACTTTTCGCTTTTTGGGTAACTCCTCATCTTTTACTGTGACTTTTTTAGACGATAGTTCCGGTATTTTAGGTTTTGATATAGGAGTTTTTGGTATATCTCCTTTGGGACTAAGTCTTAAGTTTTCAAATTCAATTTCTAAGCTGTTTTCTTGCTTTTTGACTTCATTCCTGACTTTAGCGGATGCAATCATAAGATTCATAACCTCATTGCTCAAATAACCATCAGGATTCCGAAACTCTTGTAAAATTTCATGTACAGTAACCAAATAATCATCTGCCACATCAAAATCTTTATTTTTCAACTCAAAATACGCAGCTTCAATCAAAATTTCCAATTTTACAGTCTTAAATTCATCTTCGTACACATTTTTGACATGATCTATAATATATTTTTCAAAATCCATTTCAGTGTACTTATTTAATAGATATCTGAGTTTGTTATCAAAAAAACATAATGAGTTAAGAACTCCTTTATAATAATTTTTAGCTATATCTATTTCGTTTGCTCGGAAATACATAGAGGCTTCCAATCCACCGATTATATAAGATATTATTGTACAATAAATATTGTCACATGCATAGCAATCGCATTGGTTATGTTTGACGAAATCCGGTATTTTGAAACCCGGTATTTGCACATATTTTCGTGTAGGACTTATAGATTTAAATGGTTGATTTTCAAGCATAACTTCTAAGTCCTGTTTTGGCGCGAATAGTTCTACTTTTGGTTCGTTAACTGATGTTGGTAACTCTGTTGCGATGCCTACGATGTATTTTAGGCGATTGTCGATTATAACCTGTAAATTTGAAAGAAGTATATTATTTTTTATTATATTCTTTACAATTATATATATTTCTTTACATCTACAATGACAGGGTTTAGTCGCAAAATGTCTGTTTCGTGAAATGTCTCTTGATACTAAATCAAGAGACATTTCACGAAACAGACATTTTGCAATTGCATTGTTTTTTTGGCCCGCGGCTCCGCCTGTGTGGATGTCTGTTATCGTGATAAAAGCTATCCTATGTACTTTCCCGGGATTCAAACTATCTACATACCAAATTTCATCGAAATCAGTATAGCGGTTTAAGAAAACGTAACAGACAGAGAGTTACTTTCACAGGTATAATATTATTTACGGTTTTTTTTTTGTAATGGAGTAAGAAAAATTGAGACTATGTTATTAGAATACAATCGGGACTTAATCCCGTAAAATATTTAAAGGTTCGTACCTATATATATTTCACGCCATTTAGTACCGATAATATTTTTTTAAAAAAGTTAAAAAACAAAAATGTTGATAATTGAAACTTAGTATAGTAATAAGTAGGTTTGCAAAAATTTACATTCCAAAATACAAACCGAAAAAAAATCAAATCATTAGAATAAATCATTACTACTTTATTTTAAAACGCGTCAATGAAATGAAATAACACAAGCCACATTATTTAAAAACCCAACAGCAAAATTAGCAACTTAAATATTTTAGCGCCAAACAACGCCATTTTTTTTTTATTTTAATGTGTCCGGCATCACTATCACAACTGATACTAATATAAGAATACCGCTCAAGCTGAAATCCATTAAGCCAATACACTCGAAAAACATAACCCCTATTCTTGCACAATATTCTCGTTCAGTATTCTTCACAATACAAATTACAAGTTAGAATAGAATAATTACCTGTGCAAGTTGCATGTTATGCGTATTAACAGTATATCTATGCGCTCGTGCATGCTCGCTCGCACTGTAAGCCTGCACGGCCGTGCAAGCGGCCGCTCGTGCACGGCGAATCAACCTCAAGCACGCACAAGCACGAGCACAATCCGTGCTGCACGAGCCAGCACGAAGCTTGCCTGTCACTGCACGGAGACGACGTTTAGACCAAGTCGTGTTGGGTAAGACCACAGCATATAGAGATATGTAATGTCTTTGTAATCCATTAGCTTCAGATAATACTGTTAATCCGGAATCTTTGGATATCATTGTTTGAGCTTCCATCAGTCTTCCCACTGCTAAGTCCACTAGAATTAAGTAAAATTATATTAAACTAGCTGTCCCGCGCAACTTCGTCTTCGTAAATTTTCCCCTTTTTTTTATAATCCTATGTTACTTCTAATACCTCCATGAATATGTGTACAAATATATGTTCGTAAACTTTCGCGATTTGTACACATTATAGAATTTTATAAGCTACGGGTCTTAAGCGCGTAAATATTTTATTTTAAGGCTAAATACCTTTGTTTATTTCCCGACGTTTCGACCGTATTGCAACGGCCGTGGACACGGGTAGACTCTCAGTCTACCTGTGACCACGGCCGTTGCAATAGCCTTAAAATAAAATATTTACGCGATTAAGACCCGTAGCTTATAAAATTCTATAATATGTGTACAAAGTTTCATGATGATCGGTTAAGTAGTTTTCGCGTGAAAGCGTAACAAATAAACTTACATCCACATTTATATATTAACTAGCTGTGCCCCGCGGTGTTACCCGCGGTTTATTAGCCTATGTGTTAATCCAGGGTGTCAGTGTCAGCTAACTCCATACCAAATTTTATTAAAATCGCTCCAGCCGTTTAGACGTGAAGAAGTAACAAACAGACACACTCACATACTCACAAACTTTCGCCTTTATAATATTAGTGTGATAATATTAAATAATAATAATAATATCTCGGAATCTGATCCTAATTGAAAAATTATTTCACTGTTAATAGCCCATTCATCGAGGAAGGCTATAGGCTATATAACATTGCTACGACCAATAAGAGCGAAGCAGCAATGAGAAATGTTGCAAAAACGGGGAATATTTACGAGACGGAAGCTGCGCGGGACAGCTAGTAATATTATAAAGAGGTAAAGTTTTTGAGCTTGTAGGGGGTAATCTCTGGATCTATTAAAACGATTTTCATAATTATATTACCAATAGAAAGCTACGTTATTTGTGAGTGTCATAGGCTATATAACATCACGCTACGACCAATAAGAGCGGAGCATAAATGAAAAATGTTCCAAAAACGGTGAAAATGACGCTTATGAAATTTCGCGGGTCAACTAGTTATTTAAAAAAAGAGTAAGATATATGTTTAAATGTGGGACCTACATCCCCACATTGCTAGAAATGTTTAAAAAAAAAAACCTACTAATTTTTTAAAAAGTATATGGTACAGGCCAATAGTATAATTTATCATTATACAAACGACGTTTTACAAAATGCTGAAAGCAAATTGTAGACAAATTTGAGTATATCTACTTCGATGTTGTGTTAGGGCCACCATGATAATAAAGTTTAATAATGTGCGGCAATAGGGTATTTGACTAAAGTCAAATCAGCCTCTTTTTAAGAAACGTCAAAAACGAGCCGCTCTGTACATGAACATTTGTATGGAATGCTAGCATATGACGTCACGTTTTCTATGGTCAAATTATTTACTTTCAGTGTTTCTCATTATGATTATAAATTAAGTAACACATTAAATTAATAAATGAATATATTTTTTAGAACACTTAATGACATATTTTTAGCTGGTTATTTTAAAATATTTTGTTTTAATAGTAGTCAAATACCCAATTAGGTATTTGACTACTATAATAATTAATTACTTAATTTCCAAATAATGAAATATCATTCCATGTTCATAAGAAAGTAGGTATTCTTATACAAAGTGTTCGTTAATAATTTGACGTGTTTATTATTTTTATATATCAAAAGAAACAAAGTCGAATGATTTCGTTGAAATTGTGACGTCACACGCTAGTATTTCATACAAACTTGTACGGAGCAAGTTGTTATTGTAGTTTCTTAAAAAGACACTGATTTGACTTTAGTCAAATACCCTATTCGTTGACGGCTTATAGCGATTGCAAATTGCCACGCATCCACAGCTCCGCGTCAGTGGAAACGCGCCCTTAAAAACTGCTATATTTCGGAATGCATTAGACAAATAAAAAAAATATATATATAAACGCTTAAAACCTCTGCTTTTAGGGTTCCGTAGGAAACAAGGAACCTTTGTTTTTTAAGTCAAAAGCAGTAGCTACAAGGCAAGTACTAAAATTTACTTACAATTAACATCTGGGTTCTTTTCGTAAGTTTTTAATACTCTTGTTTGAGCTATCTGTACTAACTTAGCAGCCATGCCTACAGCACCACTCTTGTAATAATATATCTGAAAAATGACAAAATATATCAAATTATTTGTTACACAGAACAATTCAGACTATAAACTATCTTTGCGGCGAATTTTATATTTATCGATTCAGTATTTTTTGCATAAAAAGCAAACATTCACAAACTTTCGCATTATATTTTATTTGACTGCCTCTGTGGCGCGGTGGGAGTGTATCTGACTGCTACGCACGAGGTCGTGGGTTCAATCGGATAAAACTTATCTGGGTGTAATTTATCTATACTGTAAAAGTGGCAATAAATAAAAAGACTCGCTGAATCACACAAGTATATTTTTATTAATTCGTATTGTTTCAAAAATGGCTAGAGATCGTTCTTCCTCCAGTCGTAACCATCGACATCCAGAGTTACTCTCGTAATAGACAATGCCCAAAAAATGAGTTCAAAACACATTATGTCGACTCCTTTCACCGAAGGCATTCGGTAGCTCGGGTATTGGCTCGGCTCGGCTCGGCATGGCTATGATTGGCTATGGTTGGGTATAATTGGCTATGGTTGGCTATGATTGGCTATGATTGGCTATGGTTCGCTATGATTGGCTATGGTTGGCTATGATTGGCTATGTTTGGCTATGACTGGCTATGATTGGCTATTATTGGCTATGATTGGCTATTATTGGCTATTATTGGCTATGATTGGCTATGATTGGCTATGATTGGCTATGATTGGCTCGCTATGGCGCGCTGTGATTGGCTGGGGCGTTGTGATGTAACATTCGGCCGTCCTGAAACAATTGCTCCCGCAATAGGAGAAGGTTGATTAGCTTTCTAGAAGGTCTTCGGTTTAAGTTGATCATCGGAACTGCTGGCCCTGAACTTTCAGCGACGGTGATGTAGTGCAGCTGTCAGCTCTGGTCAATACTTCGCCCTGCTCCCAGAGGATGTTGCGTGTGCCGCTGTTGTTGACCTTCATGTACCTGATGGTGCCTCGTAGCCTTTCTTACAGCTAGGATGACGTCGCAGTTTCACTCTAGTCGTGAATTTCGCCGAGTTGATAGATCTTTTTGATTCATGCTGACGCAGTAGTACCTACACTCTTCACTGTTGGGGTCGAACTCTGCTATCAACGACGCCGCGCGGTGTTTTTTTGTGGAAATGGAGGATATCCTTTCGTCCATTTCACGCATGGGTCTTTGTACCTCGGTCTCCAAAAGTCTTTTGAGGAGTTTTCGGGCCGAAGGTGTGCTTAGGGGTGAAATTTCGTTTTCATTTTTAATGGCGTCGGATGCCTCTTTTGTGGATTGCTGTGATGCTTGGGCGTGATTATGCTTCATAGTTTCTTTATTTATCCCACTTCTGAGATGTAAAAGTGGCAATAAATAAAAAGACTCGCTGAATCACACAAGTATATTTTTATTAATTCGTATTGTTTCAAAAATGGCTAGAGATCGTTCTTCCTCCAGTCGTAACCATCGACATCCAGAGTTACTCTCGTAATAGACAATGCCCAAAAAATGAGTTCAAAACACATTATGTCGACTCCTTTCACCGAAGGCATTCGGTAGCTCGGGTATTGGCTCGGCTCGGCTCGGCATGGCTATGATTGGCTATGGTTGGGTATAATTGGCTATGGTTGGCTATGATTGGCTATGATTGGCTATGGTTCGCTATGATTGGCTATGGTTGGCTATGATTGGCTATGTTTGGCTATGACTGGCTATGATTGGCTATTATTGGCTATGATTGGCTATTATTGGCTATTATTGGCTATGATTGGCTATGATTGGCTATGATTGGCTCGCTATGGCGCGCTGTGATTGGCTGGGGCGTTGTGATGTAACAATACTAATATTATAAAGTTGAAGAGTTTGTTTGTTTGTTTGAACGCGGTAATCTCAGGAACTACTGATCCAAATTAATAAATATATTTCACTGTTGGATAGCCCATTTATCGAGAAAGGCTATAGGCGACATAACATCACACTACGACCAACAGGAGCGGAGCAGCAATGAGAAATGTTGCAAAAACGGGGAAAATTTACGCAGACGAAGTTGCGCGGGGCAGCTAGTCTATAATTTAGTATTTAGAAATATTTAAGTATGTTTATCAGTTGTCTGGTTTACATAGTACAATCTCTGCTTAGTTTGGGATCAGATGGCGTTGTGTAAAATATTATTATTAATTATAAAAACTTACAGCAACATTACAGAGATATTCAAGTGCAGTTTCAACATTGGAATCAGTGACTATTACTTCTGTCCAGTACTCCGTTGCTAGCGTGATGATGCCTTGTACCGATGGTGATGGTACGTGGTATGCGAGGATACCGGCGTTTCTTATATATATGTCTCTGTAACAAAAGTTTAACTATAAAATAGTCCCAATAATATGGTACTATAGCGACCTATGTCCGCTACCACAGACGCTGTCGCTTATGACGGTCGGACCCCGGCAAGAAATCACGCTACCTTTTACACGTGGTACAAAGTGAGGCAGTTGCAGTCGGCCACACCTACATCAACAGCGCGGGGCTAAAGTAGGCGGTCGCATGCAGTCCTAACGCAGCGCATCAATATGGCCGTCTATTAATCCTTTTGTATACGGTCGGCGACCATATTGTGGGCGTCGCTAAAAAGTGTCAGGAGCGAAACTTTATTATTGTTAATTAGCATTATGCAGTTCGGTATAAATATCGCATCCTATGCTTGTCAACACACTGTTATTTTTGCCGCGCTTGTACCTAATTACAATTTGTAATTCTATAATATAACTTCTTGTTGTCATAAGTAAATTAGTTAACAAGTTTTTCTGCTTTTATTCACTGTCGCAAATACGCCTTACCTATATCTCGCACACCCCCATAGCACGCTTCCGGAGCACGCATCCGTAGCATACCCCCATAGCACGCTTCCAGAGCACGCATCCCTAGCACACCCCCATTAGCACGCTTCCGGAGCATGCATCCCTAGCACGCATCCCTACCATGCTTCCATTGCACACCTCCATAGCACGCATCCCTAGCACACCCCGATAGCACGCTTCCGGAGCACGCATCCCTAGCACGCATCCCTACCATGCTTCCATTGCACACCTCCATTACACGCATCCCTAGCATACCCCCAGAGCACGCATCCCTAGCACACCCCCATAGCACGCTTCCGGAACATGCATCCCTAGCACGCATCCCTACCATGCTTCCATATCACACCTCCATTACATCCCTAGCATACCCCCAGAGCACGCATCCCTAGCACACCCCCATAGCACGCTTCCGGAGCATGCATCCCGAGCACGCATCCCTACCGTGCGTCCATTGCACACCTCCATAGCACGCATCCCTACCATGCTTCCATTGCACACCTCCATAGCACGCATCCCTAGTACACCTCCATAGCACGCATCCTAGCACATATCCCTACCATGCTTCCATTGCACACCTCCATAGCACACATCCCTAGCATACCCCCATAGCACGCTTTCGGAGCACGCATCCCTAGCACGCATCCCTACCATGCTTCCATTGCACACCTCCATAGCACGCATCCCTAGTACACCTCCATAGCACGCATCCTAGCACATATCCCTACCATGCTTCCATTGCACACCTCCATAGCACACATCCCTAGCATACCCCCATAGCACGCTTACGGAGCACGCATCCCTAGCACGCATCCCTACCATGCTTCCATTGCACACCTCCATAGCACGCATCCCTAGCACACCTCCATAGCAAGCATCCTAGCACATATCCCTACTATGCTTCCATTGCACACCTCCATAGCACACATCCCTAGCATACCCCCATAGCACGCTTTCGGAGCACGCATCCCTAGCACGCATCCCTACCATGCTTCCATTGCACACCTCCATAGCACGCATCCCTAGCACACCTCCATAGCACACCTCCATAGCACGCATCCTAGCACATATCCCTACCATGCTTCCATTGCACACCTCCATAGCACACATCCCTAGCATACCCCCATAGCACGCTTTCGGAGCACGCATCACTAGCACGCATCCCTACCATGCTTCCATTGCACACCTCCATAGCACGCATCCCTAGTACACCTCCATAGCACGCATCCTAGCACATATCCCTACCATGCTTCCATTGCACACCTCCATAGCACGCATCCCTAGCACACCTCCATAGCAAGCATCCTAGCACATATCCCTACCATGCTTCCATTGCACACCTCCATAGCACACATCCCTAGCATACCCCCATAGCACCCTTTAGGAGCACGCATCCCTACCATGCTTCCATTGCACACCTCCATAGCACGCATCCCTAGCACACCTCCATAGCACGCATCCTAGCACATATCCCTACCATGCTTCCATTGCACACCTCCATAGCACACATCCCTAGCATACCCCCATAGCACCCTTTAGGAGCACGCATCCCTACCATGCTTCCATTGCACACCTCCATAGCACGCATCCCTAGCACACCTCCATAGCACGCATCCTAGCACATATCCCTACCATGCTTCCATTGCACACCTCCATAGCACACATCCCTAGCATACCCCCATAGCACCCTTTAGGAGCACGCATCCCTACCATGCTTCCATTGCACACCTCCATAGCACGCATCCCTAGCACACCTCCATAGCACGCATCCTAGCACATATCCCTACCATGCTTCCATTGCACACCTCCATAGCACACATCCCTAGCATACCCCCATAGCACCCTTTAGGAGCACGCATCCCTACCATGCTTCCATTGCACACCTCCATAGCACGCATCCCTAGCACACCTCCATAGCACGCATCCTAGCACATATCCCTACCATGCTTCCATTGCACACCTCCATAGCACGCATCCCTAGCACACCTCCATAGCACGCATCCTAGCACATATCCCTACCATGCTTCCATTGCACACCTCCATAGCACGCATCTCTAGCCTAAGCACCGTAAAGGGACTTTTACTGTCAAACATTTGAGGATGTAAGGAGTAACTCAGGCTACTACTTATCATCACGCTAACGTCTATAGGGAGAGAGCAATACTGCAACTTCACAGAAACGAAGTCGCGGGCACAGCTAATTGAAACAACATTACTGGGCTGTACATTTCGTGAAGTTCCGTTTTGTCACAAAATTCCGGATTTATTATAATGTTAGTAAGACGATTTATATTATTTTTGATTAATTTCCACTGCAAGAACAATTTGTAAATAAAATAAAATAATAAGCATTTTATTTATACTCACTTTTGTCCGGTATATTGAGAAACTTGACAGCATATATGAGCCAACTGCAGCCCATGGGCATATCTATTGAAGTATAGAAGTTGTAGTACGAATATCTCGGCGAGAAGTACAGCGTTATGGAGACAAACTGATTTGGTTACTGTGGACAAAGATATATATAAACTAGCTGACCCGCGCAACTTCGTCTGCGTAAATTTTCCCTTTTTTTCTTTTTTCTTCCGTTTTTTTTACAACATTTTTCATTACTGCTCCGCTCCTATTGGTCGTAGCGTGATGTTATAACCTATAGCTTTCCTCGATAAATGGGCTATCCAACAATAAAATATTTTTTCAATGCGGCCCAGTAGTTCCTGAGATTATCGCGTTCAAACAAACAAACAAACTCTTAGGGGGATGAAAAATAGATGTTGTCCGATTCTCAGACCTACCCAATATGCACACAAAATTTCATCAAAATCGGTCAAGCCGTTTCGGAGGAGTATGGCAACGAAAACTGTGACACGAGAATTTTATATATTAGATTAGGTTTTTTAATATGTATATATTTTTTTTTTTTTAAGATAATTAGCAATGTGGGATTGTGCAGGCGCGGATCCGTGGGGGGCGGGCAACAGAGGTAATTGGCCCCCAGACTTGACCGCAAGACCTTTTTTGGGGAATTTTGACACCGTACCAAAGATGATTTAAATTTAAATTATTTACTCACTGGAATATGAGTAGATACAGGCGCGGATAAAAGGGAAGTGGGGGGGGGGGGGGGCAAGGGCAAGCACCTTTTCGTTTTGGGGAATTTGAGAATTTTGATCCGCGCCTTCGAAGGTTGCGAATTCGAATCCTGCCGATTTGAACCCACTTCTAACACAAGCCATTAAACTCAGCTGGAGGGGCTAGTAATGTGTGACCAACAATCAGACATTGTTAGTTATCTTTTTAAAAAAAAAAATCATTGGCGTGGAAATTTTTAAACAAGAAAACTACTACAGTTGAACACATATCCTGGATCAGCCCATATATATATATATATATATATATATATATATAACTAAATATATATATATATATATATACAAATCCTAGTACTATTACGTAAACTGACCTGAATTAACATCAGTAATAATTTCAGTCCATATTTCAACAGCTTGCAACGCACTCTGCAACGCTTCATGCTCCTGTTGTACCGTCCTAGTTATCTGAATTTGATCCGGGTCTACATTCTGTAAAAGGTAATTGTTTTATTTTAAATAAATGTCTTGGAAAACTTCACACGGCCACCTGATCCCAAATTAGGCAGAGCTACTATGGCAACCAGACAACTGATAAACATACGAGGGTGGATTGAAAAGTTCGCGGCCTCAGCAAGAAAACAATATAAAATATAAACAAAAGTAATTTTATTTTTCCACGTAATCTCCACTTAACTCAATGCACTTCTTCCATCTGGTTTCCAACGCCTGTATGCCGGTCATAAAAAAAGTTTCTTCAAGGCCTTCAAAAAAGTCACCCACCGCGGTTTCAACCTCCTCATTTGATGAAAATTTTTGACCTCCAAGGTGTTTTTTAAGGTTTGGGAATAAATGAAAGTCCGAAGGTGCCAAATCAGGGGAATAGGCGGGATGGGGCAGTAATTCAAAGCCACAATCAGCCATTGATTCAACAGACGTGTGAACGCGTGCATTATCCTGATGGAACAACACTTTCTTGCTGAGTAGTCCTGGCCTTTTCTCTTTGATCGTTTCACGCAAATGACGTAAAAGGGTGCAGTAATAAGCAGAGTTTATAGTCTCACCTTTTGCAAGGTAGTCCACCATGATGACACCCTTAGCATCCCAAAAAACTGACGCCATCACCTTGCCAGCTGACAAAATTGTTTTGGCTTTTTTCGGAGTCGGTTCATCAGGTTTTTTCCACTGCTTGGATTGCTGTTTTGACTCTGGGGTGTAGTGGTGTACCCAGGTTTCATCCATTGTAACAAATCTGTCCAAAAAATCTTGTGGATCAGTCTCAAACATTTCCAAACTGTCGCGAGAAATCGTGAGCCGTATTCGTTTTTGTTCAACTGAAAGCAATCTGGGGACCCACCGCGCAGAAACCTTAGAAAATCCAAGTTCATTGACTATGATGTTTTGTGTTCGTTCATATGAGATGCCAATAGTGTCAGCAATCTCCCTGATGGTCAATCTCCGATCTGCCAATATCAGATCACAGATTTTCCCAATGTTTTCTTCAGTCGTAGACGTCGTAGGCCGGCCGGAGCGAGGGTCATCTTCAATACTCTCTCGTCCGCGTTTAAATTCTGCAACCCACTTTTTCACAGTCGTATACGATGGAGCAGATTCCCCCAATGTTGTTGACATATCTTCGTGAATCTCTTTTGGAGTCAGTTTTTTTTTAAACAGGTATTTGATGACCGCACGTTGCTCAATTTTCTCCATTCTTTAAAAACGCTGCACTTAGGCTCACAAAATTCAGTCTAATTTAAAAACAGATAATGCTATTGTGACAGAATTTTACAATGTGACAACCAGAGAGTAAACAAATCGAATGAGGTCAGTTACATTAAAATAAGTCAAGTATTTATGTGGTAGGCCGCGAATATTTCGATCCACCCTCGTACTTATATATTTCTAAATACACTAGGATGCAAGGGGGCGCATCACCATCTTTCGCTCCAAGCCAACCTCACCTGCACGCGGTACATCCTGCTGTACAACGAACGAGGCTCTGGTGACCGGCTGGTGGCGGTATAACCATCCCAATTTAAGGCGTAGCTAAAGTAATAGGTCAGTGACGGGCAGCAGCGTCACTGATGCGAGAGCTACGCCCTGCGATCGCCAACCCGCCTGCCCAGCGTGGCGATTATGGGTATTACCCCAAATGCACAAAGCACTAAGGCCACGGCCCCCAGTTCCCGGCAGTCACGCTATTCCTGGACATGGTGGCGTCCACGGTAACGGCGTGGCGGGGGCTGCTAAGAATCTCCGGGCTACGGAAGGCCACCACAACCGACTGACCCTGGCGACGTATAACGGACGCACGCTACGGCTAGACTCGCATCTGGCACAACTTGAGGTGGAACTTGGGAAGATTAGGTGGCATATCCTCGGGTTAAGTGAAGTCCGAAGAGAGGGAGAGGACACCATAACCCTCGAGTCAGGCCACCTTATGTACTTCCGCGAGGGAGACCAAAAATCCCAAGGTGGTGTTGGGTTTCTGGTAAATAAGTCCCTTTCTGACAACGTTGTGGAAATGTCTAGCGTGTCGAACAGGGTAGCCGTACCTCATTATCAAGCTCACCGAGAGGTATAGCCTCAAGGTAGAGCAAGTGTACGCACCGACCTCGGCACATCCAGACGACGAAGTGGAGGATATGTTCGATGACATATCAAGGGCCCTCCACTCCACCACTAAGACCCACTACACTACTTCAACGCTAAAGTGGGAGTACAAAATTGCAGCGAATTGGTAGCAGGATCCCATGGATTTGGAAGCAGAAATCATAGGGGGCAAATGCTAGTCAACTTCCTCGAACGGGAGGGGCTCTTCTTGATGAACTCCTTTTTCAAGAAACGGCCCCAAAGGAAGTGGACGTGGCAAAGCCTCGACACTATGACGAAAAACGAGATCGACTTCATCATGACGGACAAAAAGCATATATTCAGAGACGTCACCATGATCAACAGGTTTAATACCGGTAGTGATCACCGACTTGTCCGAGGCTCTCTGAATATTGACTTCAAGACGGAACGTGCCCGTCTGATGAGGTCCAGGCTTCGACCTACTTTGCTCCAAACCATGATAGGATCCGAAGCGTTCCAGTCAAACCTGGATAGCCGATTTGCTGCCATGGAAACCACAACAGACGTAAACCAGAAGCTCGTAAATGTGGTTCGGATACTTAGGGAAGAAGGTACGAGATTTTGTGAAATGCAGCGTAAGGGCACGAAGTCAAAGCTTTCGGAAAAGACTTTAGGGCTAATGAAGGAACGACGTGAAAACCCACCCGTCACTTCGTCGGAAAAGCGCGCTCTAAACCAAGGGATCAACAGGCTTATACGACACGACCTTCGGTGCTCCAACACTCTTTTGATTAAAAGAGCGATCGAGCAGAACCGGGGGTCAAAAGTGTTCGTACAATCTCTTGGAAGAAGTCACCTGACGAAGTTGACCACAGCAAGTGGAGAAGTCGTTTCTTCGAAGCCGGCAGTCCTCTCCGAAGTGGAAGGCTTCTATGGCCGGCTATACGCTTCGCATGCATCTCGACCTGATCCTGAAAATGAGGGTCCTAGAGCCACTCTAACACGCCACTACACCGAAGACCTGCCAGAAGTCAACATTGACGAAATCGTGCTGGCTCTTAAACAGCTGAAAAATGGAAAAACCCCTGGAGAGGATGGCGTTACAACAGAGCTGTTAAAAGCTGGAGGTAAACCCGTACTGAGGGAGCTCCAAAAGCTTTTTAATGCTGTCCTGTTTGAAGGGAGAACTCCGGAGGCGTGGAGTAGAAGTGTAGTCGTCTTGTTCTTCAAAAAAGGAGATAAGACCCGGCTGAAGAACTACCGACCTATTTCTCTTCTAAACCACGTCTATAAGCTGTTTTCAAGAGTCATGACGACATGTGTCTAGGATTCGTGGACTATGAGAAGGCCTTTGACTCGATTGAAATCTGGTCCGTTCTGGAGTCTCTGCAGCGATGCCAAGTAGATTGGCGATATATCCAAGTGATGAGATGTCTCTAAGAAGCCGCCACCATGTCCGTCCAAGGACAGAATCAGCAAACAAAACCTATACCATTGCATCGAGGAGTGAGGCAAGGGGACGTTATTTCCCCGAAACTGTTCACAAATGCAATGGAGGATATGTTCAAGACGCTGCACTGGAAAGGGCGGGGCATCAACGTCAATGGTGAATACATTTCTCACCTGCGATTTGCAGATGACATTGTCATCATGGCGGAAACGCTGCAGGACCTGCAACGGATGCTGAATGACCTGGCTGACTCCTCTGTACGCATCGGCCTACGGATGAACTTGGATAAAACCAAGGTCATGTTCAATGAACATGTACTACCGGAACCGATAGCGGTGCACGGCACCGTTCTCGAAGTTGTTCAAAAATATGTGTACCTCGGGCAGTCATTGCAGTTAGGTAGAAACAACTTCGAGGACGAGGTGAACAGGAGAATTCGGTTGGGTTGGGCAGCGTTTGGTAAGCTACGTCAAGTCTTCTCATCGTCGATCCCACAATGTCTAAAGACTAAAGTCTTTAATCAGTGCGTCCTACCCGTCATGACATACGGAGCCGAAACGTGGACACTGACTACCGTCAGTGTCCACGTTTCGGCTCCGTATAGCGTATATATATATATATATAGAGAGGCTAGTCCACAAGTTCAAAGTCGCTCAGCGGGCTATGGAACGGGCTATGCTCGGAGTTTCTCTTAGGGACAAAATCAGAAATGAGGTGATCCGGCAGAGAACCAAAGTTATCGACATAGCCCACCGGATTAGCAAGTTGAAGTGGCAGTGGGCGGGCCATATTAGCCGAAGAACCGACAACCGTTGGGGTAAACGAGTTCTTGAGTGGAGACCGCGGCTTGGCAAAAGTAGTGTAGGACGCCCTCAAGCCAGGTGGAGTGATGATATACGCAAAACGGCTGGCAGGAGCTGGATGCGAGAAGCCGAAGATAGAACAAAGTGGCGTGCAATTGGAGAGGCCTATGTCCAGCAGTGGACTGCGATAGGCTGATGATGACTAGCTGCCCCGCGCAACTTCGTTTGCGTAAATTTTCCCCATTTTTGCAACATTGCGTAGCGTGATGTTATATAGCCTTCCTCGATAAATGGGCTATCCAACAGTGAAATATTTTTTTCGATTCGGATCAGTAGTTCCTAAGATTATCGCGTTCAAACAAACAAACAAACTCTTCAGATTTATAATATTAGTATAGATAAATAAGATCCATTCGGGTGGGGATCGAACCTACAATCTCTGGTCTTGTATTATATTTCAACCTATCTGAAGAACAAAGTTATATTTGCAAAATTTCTACATTGCAAGACAGATTCTTTGAAATTCATTTTCTACAGAAGCTACTATTATTTCTCCCGTGCGCTTAATGCTAAATCAAACTTCAAATGGCTCTCATGTAACATAAATATATATATATTTTTTCTTTTTCTTTTAAACAATGACCCCCGCAGTAGGGTACCAGCTCTGCGTCGGGGGGGGGGGGACTTTACAAACATACAAGTCACGGACACAAGGTACACCCATACTCGGGACAATAATATGTGCATCACACAAAGTGGTGTCCCGTGTGGGAATCGAACCCACGATCTCTTGCTTAGCAGTCGGACACACTCCCACCAACTTTTTTTTTATTTTTTGTTTAAAAAGATAACTGCAATGTGGGATTGTGGTCCCACATTACTAGAAATCCTGTTAACCTCTTCAGCTAACTTCTATGGCTTGTGTTAGGAGTGGGTTTATGCCGGTAGTATAATGGTAGGATTCGAACCCACGAACTCACGATTGCGAGACCGATGCCTTAGCCATTAGGTTACCGCCGCTTTAGCTTTGTTTTTTGGATAGGTCGATCTCTATGCTCTCACTCTCATAGTCAATGAGACAGAAAGGCATGGCATGAGTGATTAGGGGAAGAATCGAGGGCATATGCTCTCCATGACACAGACGGGAGTGTCATTTCGAAAACGATTATTCTTCTAATGGTCAATAATGATAAAGGTGGCCATTGCTTTCGAATTGACGCATTCCGAATGGATGTACGCGAAATTATGGCACAATTGACTATATTTCTATTTGAACGTACGCAAGGTTATACTAAAGACTGCTGTCAATATTATAAATTTGTTTCAGAAGAAGTAAAGAGTACAAATTTGTCATTTTCTCTTCCGTGACTATGGTAAGCAGGCGCGGATCCATGGGGTTTGGGGGAATAGGGGGCCATTGCCCCCCCCCCTCCCATAGACTCGATTGAAAGAGAATTTTGACACCCTACCGGTGTTATTGTTTTTAAACTTTCGCGATTTTTATACATATTAGATATATTTCGTTACTTAATCGCGTGAATTATTTATTGCAACGATCGTGGTCAAGGGTCACGTGCAATTCGATTGAAACGTCGGGTAAATAAAAGGTTCGCACCTTTAAATAATTCACGCGATTAAGTTACGAATAATATCTAATACCATACCGGTGTGTTTTAACAGGCAATTGCCCCACTCGAGGTGGTGGTGACTGATGTACCGGTGTTGGATCAAATTCTTCACTCCACTGCCATGCAAGCAACTCACACTTGGCCGGTTGGGTCACATATTGGTCACAAATAAAATTCTTGATATGGCCACTCACTGACAATGCAGATAATCCACATGGCGTGGCATGATAATATAATAATAATAATATCTTGGGACAACTCACACAACGTCATCTGATTCCAAAGTAAGCAGAGCTTGTACTATGGTAACCAGACAACTGATAAACATACTTATATATTTCCAAATACATACATACTTCACATAAATTACATCTAGACACAGAATAAACAATCATGCTCATCACACAAAGTTTTATCCTGGATGGGGATTGAACCCACGACCTCTGGCTTAGCAGTCAGGGTCACTAACCACTAGGCCAACAGGCCAGTCAATGGAACTCCTCAATTAATGAAGTAATTTATATAGGCATTTCTTGCCAATTAGTTTACAAATACAATAATTGCATTTTTGAAAGATAGAAATACTAGATGGCGCATGCGAGGGCCCAACTCGCGAGCATCAAGGGATGGAAAAATTTGAGGTCTAGTAACATAGTCCAGATAGGTGGTTCTATTCCCGCCCCGGTTTGGCTACGGAAGTCTCGGGTTCGATTCTTATCTTTCGAAAATGCAATTATTGTATTTCCTCAATAAATGCCAGAAATGCAATGAATGAAGTTGGACATTTTAATGTTATCTTCCAATGTGCTTCGTCGCCACTGACTCAACCCATAAGCAGATTCCCCGGAAACCGCTAGTAATTCATAAAAACTTGTATGTATATTTTATACTTACAGTCTCAGTAATTTTCCATCCGTATTTCAAACTGGCGTTTGCTATATCATATTCTGCTTTTAGAAACAGTAATGTAGTTTGTACCACTCTGATATCATTTGGTATTGGATCCTAAAAATAAAACAAATATAATTAATGAAAAAATATATTAAACTAGCTTTCGCCCGCGGCTCCGCACGCGTGGATGTCGGTTATTGCGATAAAAACTATCCTATGTCCTTCCCCGGGACTCAAACTATCTCCATACCAAATTTCATTTAAATCGGTTTAGCTGTTTGAGCGTGAAAGCGTAACAGACAGACAGACAGAGTTACTTTCACATTTATAATATTAGTATGGATAGTATGGATAAATAAATACCTTGGGACTCACACAGTCAACAACATGCATTTGATCAACGCCGAAATGGTGGCGGTCGCTCGTCGTCGCGCGACGGGACTTGGATTGTGGGGGAGCGGGGGGCATTTGCCTATAAACTTGAGCACCTGGGGTACTTAAATAAAGATAAATATTCGTGCTCATCACACAAAGATTTATTCTAGGTGGGGATCGAACCCACGAACTTTAGCTTAGCAGTCAGGGTCACTAACCAATACACCTACAGGCTAGTTGTAACCCTTTTATTTTCTTCATTTATTATTTGACTAGCTGACCCGCGCAACATTTTTCATTGCTGCTTCGCTCCTATTGGTCTTAGCGTGATGTTATATAGCCTATAGCCTTCCTCGATAAATGGGCTACCCAACAGAAAAAGAATTATTCAATTCAGACCAGTAGTTCCTGAGATTACCGCGTTCATACAAACAAACAAACTCTTCTCCCTCTTCAGCTTTATAATATTAGTATAGATGAAATACTTACTGGTATTTTTTCGATTCTATTCAATACTTTAATGACTATATCTTTAAAGTGTTCGTTGTCAATAGTTCTAACTGCAGACATAGTCAGGGATATCACTTCTAGTATCGTCCACAGTATTATTTCTTCGTCTTCAACTGAAACATAAAAATAAATAGTAAGTAATGTTATAAATCAGCTGACTTGCGCAACTTCGTATGCGTCAATTTTCCCCGTTATTGCAACAATTTATATTGTTGCTCCACTCCTATTGGTCGTAGCGTGATGTTATATAGCCTATAGCCTTCCTCGATAAATGGGCTATCCAATAGTGAAAGATTTTTTTCATTTATCGAGGAAGGCGATAGGCTATATAACATCACGCTATGACCAATAGGAGCGGAGCAGCAATGAGAAATGTTGCAAAAACGGGGAAAATTTACGCAGACGAAGTTGCGCGGGACAGCTAGTTAAACATACCTGTCATCCATTTTTCCCAATTTTCCTCAAGCAGTTGTTGCAAGGATCTCCATACACCAGCTATGGGCATTGTTGAAGGCCATAACTTAATGTACATTGAGAACTCGTGTTTTAGCAGAGCACTGGGGACAGACAGACATAATGTTACTGTAATGATTGCCTTATTTTGTAGTTTTATATGATTTTTATTGTTTTTAAACTTTTGTGATTTTTATGCATATCTATACTAATATTATAAAGCTGAAGAGTTTGTTTGTTTGAACACAACAATCTCAGGAACTATTAAAAAAATATTCGGGTCCGAATTGAAAAATTATTTTACTTGCGTAAGTATTTTATTTTAAGGCTCGATGGGTTCGATTCCCACACGGGACATCACTTTGTGTGATCCACAAATTGTGTCCCGAGTCTAGATGTACTTTGTGTCCGTTACTTGTATGTTTGTAAAGTCCCCCGCGACACGGCTTGTACCCTACTGCGGGAGTTATCTACCCGTGACCACGGCCGTTGCAATACGGTCGAAACGTCGGGCAATAAACTTAGGTATTTAGCCTTAAAATAAAATATTTACACGATTAAGACCCGTAGCTTATAAAATTCTATAATGTGTACAAATCGCGAAAGTTTACGAACATATTATATTGCAATTATTTTACTGTTGGATAGCCCATTTATCGAGGAAGGCTATATATAATATAACATCAAAAACGGGGAAAATTTACAGATACGAAGTTGCGCGGGTGAGCTAGTTAAATATATTTCGGGACTTAATCGCGCGAATTATTAAACAATTTAAGAATTGCACCGATCGTAAGACGTGTACCAGCTAAATAAATCCATACGACCTTTCACAGGTCCTCCTGATAAAATAAGTAATTAATATAATAATAAATTAATTAGAAAAAATATCATAATCTATACTAATATTATAAAGCGGAAGAGTTTGTTTGTTTGCTTTGTTTGTTTGTTTGTTTAAACGCGCTAATCTCAGGAACTAAAGGTCCGATTTGAAAAATTCTTATTTTGTTGGATAGCCCATTTATCGAGGAAGGCTATATAACATCGCGCTACGACTAATAGGAGCGGAGTAGCGACGTGAAATGTTGCAAAAACGGGAAAAATTTACGCATACGAAGTTGCGCGGGACAGCTAGTTAATCATAAATACATACCTAAATTTAACATTCTTGAAATTCGTCATTATATTTCCATATAATCCTTTATCAACAATCATTCTGCAAGCTTCTATAACACTTATTATTTGTAGATCATCATTTTGATCATTTTCATCATCATCCTTGTCATTTTTCAATGATTTTGCTTTAATCTCCATAACCAAAGTCATGTATTTCTCGGAAGATAATTCTTCGGAAAAAATTAAGCTCAAAAATGCATCTAGTAAAGCCATTTCATACTTTTTAGAGTCCATTTCACATATACTCTTATTATAGAATGCTCTCGATATATTTTTCAATTCTATGTCATTTTTGTTGCAATTAATCACCTTGTTTTTGCAATTAATCAACTCATTTTCGGAATTAATCAACTCATTTTTGCAATTAACCAACTCATTTTTTATATATAACTCGAATAGTGTATTAGAAAATTCGTATTTTTGATGTTTTTCCAGCAAAATAGCTGTATTATGCATGTCAATTTGTAATTTTTGATGAAATTTCTTGTGATTAGCACATTTTAAATGTTTTAATTCATCCATTATGTTGTATTGAGCTGTTATTAGTTTGTTATATAGTTCTGTGAGTGTTGTTATATCAATTTTATATTCTAAGGAGTTTGTTATAAAATGTTTGAGTAAGAATGAGAGTCTTAATGCGTCATGTAAGCCCGTTTTTACACTGCAATTATCACATTTTAATAGTTGTTGACTGTATTTCAACATACTTATAACTTTAAGCATAAAATTCAAGCAATTTTCCTGTATTTCTACAGTAAAATTGTCTTTAACTTTATTTGAAACTGAGTATTCAATAAATAATCTCAAAAATTGATTTAAATATGCATAAGTTGCTACCATAGTTTTCTTATAACCCAATTTTTCTGTGATATCACATGATACAGTCAGATTTCTGAAAACTGTGTCAATATATGAAGTTTTATTTTCAAATAGATCACAGAATGAATTTAAATAAAATGTCTGAAGACAGTGAAACATATCTGGGCGGTGACCAAGCAATGAAATTGCTGCACGAACTGAAACGCTAAGTGTTGAACTTTTAAAATGATTCTTTGATGCATTCTCAGCTACAACATATAAACAATCACTTATTTTAATATACACATCTAGTATTTCTCCATCACTGAGTTTCTTAAAAGCATTCAAATCAGTATTGCAACCCAATTTCTGAAATATTTCTCCGTATAACACATTTAGTTGTACTGAATTGCTTTCGTTGTATATTCCATGAAGTTTTTTGATTAAAAATACTAAAACATTTGCACAAAATTGAACTGTATCATAGATTTGTATAGTTTTCAAAATGTCTTCGGTCAGTTTCGGTAACAGTTTGTGTATAGATTTTCCTTTCAGTTTCTCTATGTAAGTGAGTCTGTCCGCTAGAATATTCCAATATGTTTTGCAGTATTCTTTTAGGAGATTCTTAGTGTCAGCTTCAAAGGCCATAAATGAAATTTTTAGAATAAGTTCTGGAGGTACTGATGTATTCTGAAATTAGAAATATATTTCATTTTATAAATCCATGCTAGTCATAGTTGAAAGTTTATTAAAAATTAACCTATTACCTACAGTAGTGGGTTAATTTAAACCTAATTATTGTAGTTGCAATTCATAAGGAAACCGAAAAGAATGGTGTACAAAGGACATTACACTACTGATATAAGGAAGTAGGATTGTTCCCATGGATTCACCACTGAAAAGAAGTGTATGCTCATTAGCATATCAAATTCTAAGAGAATCTTAACAAAGCATTTGCTGGCTGTTGTAATTCTTGGTCACTAGCTATCGCCCGCGGATCCGCCCGCGTGTATGTCGGTTATCCCGATCAAAACTATCGTTCCCCGGGACTCAAACTATCTCCATACCAAATTTCCTCTAAATTGGTTTAGCTGTTTGAGCATGAAAGCATAACAGACAGACAGAGTTACTTTCACATTTATAATATTAGTTTGGATAGTGCAAGCTTAGCATAATCTTTTTTTTTATTTTTTTAAAGATAACTAGCAATGTGGGATTGTGGTCCCACATTACTAGCAATCCAGTTAACCCCTTCAGCTAAGCTCTATGGCTTGTGTTAGGAGTGGGTTCACGTCGGTAGTGTAATGGCCAGGATTCAAACCCGCGACCTAACGATTGCGAAACCGATGCCTTAGCCATTAGGCTACCGCCGCATAAAAGATTATATCTATAAATTCAACAGTCAGCAGATGCTTTATCAACTTATTTGTAATATTTCATCTGTGCCAATCTTGAGCTAAGCCCAAGTACGCTCTAGATCAAAGCCTAAACGAAAAAGAAATAAAAGATCAACAACTCACATTTCTAACAACATGTCTATGTATATGGTAGATACAGGCTAATGTCTTGACCTGCTCAGCCTTGTTCAGTCCACGTGTCTCTCTGATACAGTCTATGCTTAAAGTCAACAGATCTTTGGAGTCTACTGCATCCTTCCATGACGGCACTTTGTCTATGTTCCTGTAGGGAAAAGAGATCAGACACAAAATACTATCGTACATACGTTGTAAGAGCAACTCAGACAGAGATATCATTGACAGACACAAATTCCAGACCGCTGTTCAGAAGGTGTATATGTAACGTATGTTGAATGCATTTGTATAATGGTTACAGTAGTCTCACATCTATAATAATTTAAAAAAAAATATTTTATTCCATTACAAAGCAATAGTTAAATACATTTTTTATCGTTAGGTGTTTGTAGTTATTCTGTTCTTACAATGGATCCGTTTAGGGTAAAAGATTCTAATTAGGCTCACATCTAATTAGGAATACTAAACAACTAGCTGTCCCACACAACTTCGTCTGCGTAAATTTTTCCTATTACTATCAGTCCTACCGAGATGTTATATAGCCTTTCTCGTTAAATGGGCTAATCCAATAGTGAGAGAATTTTTCAATTTGGAGCAGTAGTTCCTGAGATTACCGCTTTCAAACCAACAAACAAACTCTTCAGCTTTATAATATTAGTATAGATAAGGAGCCCTGCTAATATCTAACTTACTAAAGATGGAGTTAAAAAGGTAGGTCGAAATTGAATTTCGGTAGTTTACTTCTGCAACAGATGCAAATTATTCATCACTACATAGTATAAAACAAAGTCCCTTTCTCTGTTCCTATATCCCTATGTATGCTTATATCTTTAAAACTACGCAATGGATTTTGATGCGTTTTTTTTTAATAGATAGAGTGATTGAAGAGGAAGGTTTATATGTATATATGGTGCGGAGCAGCAATAAGAAATGTTGCAAAAACAGGGAAAATGTACGCAGACGAAGTTGCGCGGTTCAGCTAGTTATAAATAATACAAAACATTCAGAAACCTGTTCTAAAAACAAGGTTGGCTATGTGGAAGTGATATGATTAATACGATTTTTGTCTTTGCTATGATAACAGCTTTCTATTAGGCGCACAGTGTGCTTTAATCTATACTAATATTATTAAGCTGAAGAGTTTGTTTGTTTGAAGGTGGTAATCTCAGGAACTACTGATCCGAATTGAAAGATTCTTTCACTGTTAGATAGACGTTGCGCGGGATAGCTAGTAGTCACATAAGAGCAGAAAAGAGTAGGTTGAAACATAACACAACTACTGCAAATAATCAAATAGTAACTTTTACTCCTGCACATATCAGTTTGATCTTTACAGCCTATGCTATTCTAATGTACATTGATGTAAAGTTTCATCGAAATCTGTTCAGTAGTTTTCGCGTAAAAGAGCAACAAACATTTACCCATCCTAAAAACTTTCAGATCTATAATATTTGTAAGATATACATTAATTTTGACTAATAACACTATCAATATTACCTGCACAACAAACACAACACGTTCAACGAGAAAGATCCTCTATCTTTGGTAGTTAATTTGGCTGAAACATTTTTGTATTCGATGTAAACTTTGGCGAGGTCATCCCAATCTTTGCTGTTTCCATTCGCTTTGATTTTCGCTAGGAAATCCGTGGCTTCCATTTGTAGTGTAACTTACTTATATTGAATTCACTGTTTTTAAAAGTTTATGTAGGTATTAGAAAGATAAACTTTAAAATTCAAAATAATGGTACAAGGTTATAGCCGTTACATACAATACGTTTGAAAATTCATGTAGAAATTGGTTTGTTTTGATTGATCAACAAGGGTTGCAAGGTTCTAATTTTTTTTTCCGCCTAAATTAACAACAAAAATCCATAAAATGCTCACAAGAGAGCTTTGTTGATAAAATTGGTTCAACGCAGGTCAATTGATTCAATTGTAAGTTTGAAAAGCAAATTCAATTTGCACCCCTCACAGTTTACTGGTGTTGGGTAAGTCAATTGCGACCTCTGGTCGAGCAAGTGAGTGAGTGACTTGGTCGACGTTGGCTATACTAAAGTCAATTGCAACTTTTCGTTAACTAACAGTGACTACAGTTTTAAATTTAAATTAAAAAAATATTAAATCTCTAATGAACTCAACCTCGCCTAAATTTAGAGCGAGAACCCCTAAATTGGCAACCCTGCATTTTGAACATGACGGTTTTTCAACTAATCACAGGCCGACCACTACATGAATGTCATATTGCGTTTTGTTATTGTAACAAATCTTTTACAGTCAAAATTATTAATAGATAAGTTTATATGAATAACTTCATAATAATATCTTTGGTTTTGATGGCACACTTTATTACAATAAAACAATGCAATTGAAATATTTTTCAAGTATATTACGTGATTTTTTTTGTTATAAACATTACAGATGTTTTGTTAGCAAACTCTTTGAACCCAATCTCAAATTATGTCAAAAAGGCCGCCATTTCTGATTCGTTATCATGGCTTGCTAATTTCAAGGAAAAATATCTGAATACAATGACTATCTACTAAATATACGCTTAGCTGAATGTGAACGGGTAACGTTTATAAATCTAGAGCTGTAAATACTTATTACCTGGAGTTTTGCACTCGAAATTCCCTGTTTGGCTGTTTGGTTAGTAATTCATATTTATCTTAATTTTTTTATGATATATATTGCAGGCATGCGTTACATTGCTTTAACATCGGTTTGTCACTCTGTGATGCTATTGAAGACCCGTACCCGTACTGGGCCTTACAAAATCGAGGTTAATCGCAGATAACCTTAATTAAAATAAGCATAATATTATATCTTGGGCTTTATGCTTTTAAATACCTTGATTATCATTTACTGTAGGTACTTATTGTACCTGTAGATATCCATTATGAATAGTACCTACCATTAGACAGGCCCTATACCCCGCCTGAGTAGTAAAAACATTTTTTTTGAAGCACATTAATTTATATATATTAATTTATAATTGCAGGAACCAATAAAATGGGGCCAACAGGCAAATACTACACAGTCATCATTATTGCAGTTGCAGCATACTTTGGTGCATCGAAAGTCATCTTTGACAAACTTAACAATACAATCCCAATTGTTATAGATGAATACTTCCATATACCACAAGGGCAAGCTTGTTGTAGCGGAAACTTCTCACACTGGGACCCAAAGATCACAACACTACCTGGGTTGTATTTAGTATCTGCCGTTGTTGGAAAATATTTTGAATGTAATGCTTACAATCTACGGTTCGTCAATCTTATCGCCTCATGTTTAAATCTACTGTTATTCTCAAGCATACTGAAATATGTATATTATAACAGTAAAAGTCAGACACAAATTGTTCTCCAAGCATTAAGTCTGACGTTACTACCGCCCTTATATTTCTTTTCCCATGTCTATTATACGGACACATTATCATTAACTTTTCTTTTAATATTTTCAAGATTATGTTTCACGAATCGGCACAAAATTTTAATACCTATCTTTGGTTTATGTTCAATAATGATGCGTCAAACGAATGTGGCATGGGTAGCTATGGTATTCGGTCACAAATTATTAGATATTCTTATAAGGAGTTCTAGAGTATTTGGTAATCAATACATAACTGATGTGAAGCTGAGCAAACGGTCTCTAATTGCTCAAGACGTAGATTCGTCAAAGTTGAAACGATACTATGGTCTCATAGATGTGTATTATGCTGTGGTATATCATCTTAAAACTTGCTTCACAACGTTTTTCAGATTCTTAACTTACCAAGATGCATCTATACTGGCCGCCCATATTACAATTTTGACTTGTTTTGCTACATTTGTCTACGTAAATGGTTCAATTGTTGTAGGAGATAAAACTGCTCACGTGGCGACAATTCACACTCCTCAATTACTATATTTCTTGATATTCTATGGCGTATTTGGTCTTCCTTATGTATTATCCAAATATTCATCAACATTTAAACTGATTCTAACCAATAAACTTTTGACAGTTTTGATTGCTATCATTTTCACTGCAATGGTGCACTTCAATACACATGTTCATCCATACTTATTGGCCGATAACAGGCACTTTACTTTCTATATATGGAATCGTTGGTATGGGAAGTACGATTTTGCAATATATGCAACGGTTCCTGTTTATATTTTTCTTTTATTTAGCTTGTATGATAACTTGAGAGAGCATAATTGTATTTCATTTCTATTGCCATACACTTTGTGTTTATTTTTAGTTCTAGCGTTACAAAAATTGATAGAAATTAGATATTTTTTAATTCCGTATATTGTATTGAGGCTTCGGTTTGGTAGGCCGAGTAGTTTAGTAATAATATGTGAGTTTATTTGGTATCTTTTGCTCAATACTGCTGCATTTTACGTTTTTTTCACAAAGAAAGTATTTTGGAAAGACTATGATTATGCTCAAAGGATTATTTGGTGATTATTTTGTATTAATGTTTTTAATTTAATAAAGTCTGTGGACTATAAATATGTTTGTTTGTGTGTTTGGTGCAAGATTTATATGTTTGTTTGTGTGTTTGGTGCAAGATTTTCTGCGTTATGTATGATGTGTGTATGTGAATGTAATTGATAACATGTTAAATTGTTGAGGGCTCCCTACTACATGACCGCTCATGCTGCACCCAGGCCTGGATCACCCAATGATTGTGGGCACAACCCTAATTGGACAGACTATGCTACACCGATGGCAACTCTAAATGTAAGGCAGGACAACTGCCAGCCAGATGTACTGTCAACCTGAAGAAGGTCACTGGAATGAATTGGTTGCGGTAGGCGAAGGACCGGATGTTGTAGAGTAAATTAGGAGAGGCCAGCAGTGGACTGATATAGGCTGATTGATCACTCTACATAGAGCTCTAAATAAAATCCTAAAATCCTAGACCAGCAGTCGAAAGCAAGCAATATGTCACTCTGGCCGATTTTCGGATAGCAATGTCCACAGAAGGCGAGGGAGTTTGACCATGAAATGGACTAACCAAGTGGAGTCTGATCCCTGAATGAATGCACTGCACTGCCACAGGATGTCTGCCAGCAGAGAGAAGTGGTGAATGATAGTGCGGCGAATAACATTTGTCCGCCACTGAAGTCACTACACCAGGGGTTCCCAAAATTGTAACAATAACACCCAGACCAAACACCTTTTAATTTATGGGACAATTAATGTTACAAAGATATCAGTAGATTTACCATAATAATGTCACATAAGATAGTATTTGGTAAAGAAGTATCATAATTGGACACATTGAGATTTTTTATTTTTTTTCAAAATTAAAAAAAAAATTGGAACCCTGGTAACCTTTCTACCGTGGTTCTCTACATGGAACCCCCTGGGTTCCGAGGAACCCAGTTTGGGAAACGCTGTTTACCACGACCGCTCTGTCAAGAGTATCACGACGAAGAAGTGACCACAACCATTTTAGAAGCTTAATCCGCGCCTGACGTCACCTCATTATATCTTGTCATTGTAAAATGTACTTTATTAGGATTTAAAGTTGTAGCGGCGGTTTTGATCGTGTTTCTCTTGCATTTATAGTATTAATTTATTATTAATTCCTAATCCTAAGATTGTAATAGTCTGTAGAGTGAGAGACTTTAAATTTCACAAAAGTAGCGTGTTTTTTTTTTTGCTGTCCGGGACGAGGAATTTGCCGCCCTCTACAATCCATACTTATGTTTTTGCTGTTCATAGTAACTTTGATGTAATTGCAGTCATACATAATTAAATGATAGTGACATAAATAAAATCTGTAGGTAATTTGTGACTGTACAAGCATAAAATATCCCTAGTACAATAACCTTCCAAGCCACACACGCATAGATATTGTTCAAGGATCACTTCATTTTAAAAATGTTTCGAGATACCGTATATGTGAGCGCTGCCAACAGAAGTAGCCATAGGCGGATCCATAGAGGACGACACCCCACCCCCCCGACGATTTTGTGTACTGAATTGTATTGAATTTCTTTGGCCATAATAATATGCCTCTTGTGCCCCTCCAGAATAAAATCCTGGATCGGCTCTTGGAAGGCTAACTATCTATTTATTGTTTTAGGCATTCCACATAATAACGCGCGTTACGATGAAATTTTCCGCCTAACCGAAATCGGTTAGGTAACCATTATTATCACAATTGTTGTGCCATCCCTAATTTATTATATTTTTGCTGCCCTTCCGATTGCCGCCCGGTTCAGCCCATTAACATGCTACTTTTTATCTGTAAGTTTGTAAATCTGATTTGTAATTAATTAATAGAGTGATTATGTATTTTATGTGTAATGATTTTTGTATTAATAATAAATTATATTTGTAATAAATTAATTTGAAATTAAAAATTTTGATTTTATACAACTAATATTACAACTTTTCCCAGGATTTCCTAGGTAAACAAAAAATCCAAAAGACTAGTTGATAAATAAATACGGTATTAAATTGGATTTTTTTATCATTGATCATATAAAAAGAAGTGATTTGACAAGAAAAAGGCAGTGACGTCATAGACCACTATTTGTATGAGATCTTAGTTGTTTTGACTTTTGACTAGTCTGAAACTAGCCCATTAATAGGTGGAAATAGTGGGATGGCGTTTTTTCCTAATTGTATCTCATTTACATACGCAATGTCGCCGGCTACGTATACAAAGAATTCATATTGAAATTTAACTCACTTGGTGACCCCATTTAGAAGCGTAGCTACAATCAACGGGTCACTTTATAGAGACGACACCTGGCACACTGGCGACGTCAATAAAATGTACACGAGCAAGCTGCGTCTCACTTACTCGGTGTCCAACTGGTCGCCCAGAAGACGGATGCACAGCGTACACGTGATTTGTGAAAATCACGTCTGCAGAAAGATTTATTGTAGAAATTCAAAATCGTCCATGTTTATGGAATACTAAAATATCAGATTATTCCCAATTCCCACCGTAATTTTAAATTAAAATGTTGGGACGAGTACAATGGCTACTGCATTTGTTAACCGAAGGCAGCCACAGATAGCCATGGCTACGTAGTCCACGACGTCGCCATAGCGTCTCAGTGAGTTAGGGATCTAATTGTTGGAGGCGAAACGAAGTGGCTGACTTCGTTCTGTCCGCGTGACCGCGTGTTTCCACTGATGCGGGCGTTATTGGTCAATAGGGAATATGCATGTATTTTTTTTAGTTCATAAGAACTAAATATTCAGTGCCAAAATCCTATTATGAAAACAAAACATTTAAAATTACAAACTGATAAAAGCATTTTCAAAAGCACGCCATCTTGCCGTGTAAAAAGTCATGGACTGTGACGTCAGGGTATTCGCGGCAGCCAATGAGGGCACAGTATGTCTTAACATAATAATTATGGACTGTATAGGTACGTCATCATCATTTTCAACCAGTAACATTCGTTTCAACTGCCTTGAATTTTCTGCCCGATTTTTGACATTTTTATAAAATAGGTGGCTTATTCGCATAATGTCGCTTGGTCGCAAAATGTCTCTTAAGCGGAATGTCTCTATCGCAGAATGTAGCTTTCGCGGAATGTCTCTTTCGCAAAATACCTCTCTAGAACTTAGAATAAAATATAATATTTTAAATAAAAAACATTGAATTAAAAAAAAAAAAAGATTACCTACTATTTCTTCTATATAGTTATGAAGAGATTTTGCGAAAAAGACATTTCGAGAAAGAAATTCTGCGAAATTATGCGAAAGAGACATTATGCGACTGAGTCAAATAGGTAAGTAAATAAAAAATATAAAAATTATGACAATACTATTTTATTATATTTTGATTGTAAAAAGTAATCTTACATAATATATTACATTTGCAAATATTACTAGATAAATATACAGTTAAATAACTTTGGAAGTTTAATATATAATTAAACTTAACAAAATAATTAGAACCGAATTTCTAATAATGTCATGGGACAACTCACACACCATCTAATGGGGCCGTCTGACTCCAAACCATTTAAAAAAAGTGATAAACATTGTTTTTTTTTTCTAACAACACAAGCATGAGAAGACGAGCACAATAATGTTTTAAAAAGTCCTGCTTTTCGCAAGGATAATGACTTGCAATACGTGACCGCGGTTGGATTGGTCAACGTGAATAAGGTGTATTTAAAAAAATCGAATTAATTATATAAGTCTCAACAAAGCTTTGGTTTGTTGTTAACTAAATTTAAATTATCATTAATAATAAAATCTAACAATATTTGCAATTACAGTAATTTTTGACTACAATAACATAATTTTTTTTATCATTTTATGATAATATTATTCTTTTAAATAAATACAATAATTATATCACATTTAAAAACATTTAAGTATACTTGCAAAATTAATATTCTATTAAATCTAAAATATAGACATCTATGACGCGAGTGCACCCTATTTCGTAGTAGTTTGACATGTGTTTGCATGCGCATGGATGCGCTAGCATGTGCATAGATGCCCTAGCCTGTGCGAGCATGCGCATGGTTGTACAAGCATCCGTTAAAATGCGCACGATTGCACAAAGATACTCGTGGATGCGCGTATAACTTGACACTTTGACACGCACGTAATCTATTTATAACATAATTTGAACTTTAATACTAGGTATTATGCAAAATATTAATGACTTTAATTTGTTTTAAATATGGTGGTATTTCATGGTAGGCCATGAAAATATATTTTAAATGAGGTCCACATACTAGAAATGTAAGATAAACTATAACTAGGGTCATTTCAACAAATACTAACGCACTATTTAACTTTGTCAACTGAATAATAGATGGGTGACCCAGGGTGATTTCAGGGTTTAAACCCTACCCTGGAGTCCAAGTGTAAAAACTTCCACAGATTTTTTGGGAGGTCTTGGAATGACTTTTCCTAAAAAATCTAAGTCAAGAGCAAGATATTGACTTCAAGTAAGTATTGCATAGTATGAACCATTCAGATAGACGCCATTCATTTATTACGTAATACAGTTGGCGAGTTAAAATAAGAATAGTATAAAAGTCCGATCACCTACCCCTGTTTAATAATTATTACGTAAGAATCTAAAGAAAATAAATACTTAATTTACGATTGCGTTAATTTTTAGGAACGTTTGTTTTGTAGGTACTATTAATTTTTCTTTTGTTGCAATAAGAACGTAATCAACTTTGGTTTTATTAAAAGCTTTTCTTGTTTCGCGCTTTCTAACTCGCGCAATATGCGCACTTAAGTACCTATATTCTTAACTTTTTCTAATCTTACGTAAAAACTATCAAGACTCCCTTTCGGGTGGAAGGGAGTAAGTTGTAAGAAAAAATAAGGACATGAGACATGGTCAACCCCCCTAAATAGTCTTAGGTACGTAATAAATGAATGGCACCATACTATCTTCATGAAAGAGGCTTAGATTGAGAAAATTTTGCGCATAAATTTAACACCTCGTAAAAAGTTTAATTAAACTAATAATTGAACTATTTCAGTCTTACTACGACAGTTTTATACAGTTGCTAGACACACATTTAAAAAATACCAATACTGCATTTGGTTTAAAAATGACTGATGATTTTTTTGACTTGACAATGAAACGGGAGGTTTTTAGCACGTGTCTAAATCTTTTATAGCAAGACTGTCTATATCTATTAAAAATACTGGTTAACTTAAATATATCACAATTAACGTAGGAATGCGTGATCATTGTCTAATTAAAAATATAATAAATAACATTTTTGTTATTAAATAATATGTATAATAACATTCGATACGATTCGATTTGGTGGCCTACGACAAAATCGAGTTTGTTTTTACTAAATTGTCATAATTCAAAATATTTCGCTCACTTCCACAGTAGACCGTGGTCTCAAAATATTGGGCCTTTTAGGACTTGGGCTTTTTAAAGCCGGGTCATTAAAAAAAGCCCATGTCCTAAAAGGCCCACATATATTTACCATTTAATTTCCTATTTCAGACGCTATTTTGTCAACTAAAAAGTAACTGCTATTCGGACAGTGTGAATACGTTATTTAAAAAGAGATCTATGTCTGTGAAATGATATCATTTACCTAAATAATTTACTTATTATTAGGTACTGTTGATAAAATGGCATCGTGAATGAGTATCATTCTTCAACTACTTTTATTAAATTAATTGTTTTGTCTTTCTGCTTCAAAATTATGCTAAGTCCCATCATAAACCAACATCTATTATAAGTTATACTTCAGTAATTAAAAAAATATTTAAAAAATAAGTACATACTAAAGAAATTTAAAAAATAAATCAATTTTATACATGTATTTTATACATATACATATATTTCAAGATATTCGTAAACGATGTAGGTTTTAAAAGTTAGGCAATACAAATCTAGTACCTTTAAACAAGCAATTCTAATATATATATATATTAGAATTGCTTGTTCTAAGATTCTATTCTATTCGAATAAAATAGTCCATTTATAAACACACAAAATATACTAAAAATGTACTATTTAGTCCCTAATTGATTATGCAGTTATAAAATTATGTAAGTACATAGTCACGCCAAATAAATTAAGTTAGCCCGCATTGTGAAATTTTTGTTTATTTCATCAGTTTAGTTTTTATTTTCAGTAAATAGGGGAATATTATTGCATACTTACCTTTACAACTTACGTGTGAATCGCACAAGTGTTTTTTCGAACCATTTATGAATCGGTGAATGACTTTTTGTATTTTTAATTATGTAAAATTGGTACTGCATTCTGCATTGGTATTTTTAATATGTTTTAAGTACATACACAAACACGCAACTTGATGAGTTTATATTTTTAAATTATTTGCTCTTTAGCCAGATAAGAGTTAGGAGCTATCTAGAAAAAACTAATATTAAGATATTTGGTATCAATAAAAAAAATGGTGACAGTAAAACACTAATCAGGCAATGTATGTCATAAAATGCTTTGAAAATTGATGCTGTATATTGTTTAACATATTTTAAAATTTATGATCATCAAAACGTATACTAAAAGTAAATGATTTGACGGCTTAGTCGCAAAATGTCTCTTCCGTAAAATATCTCTCTGTAACTTAAGAATTAAAGATAAAGAAAAATTATTAAAGTTACAAGATAAATCGAAATTTCAAAAAGAAAAAAAAATTTTCATGGCTAGTTTGTTATTCTTTTTTAAAACAATTATTTTTACTTAAAATGTTATATTTTATTTTAAATTACAGAGAGACATTTTGCGAAAGAGACATTATGCGACTAAGCCGATTTGACGATAGCAACTTATGACGTCATCAACGAACATTGAACAAATGACATACTCTTAAACTCTGGGTTCAATTTTGGTGCGCGTTTAACCACATAGTAAGCTCAATAGTATAAGTCAATAAACAATAATATGCAATTTCAAGCTTAGGTACTGACCTCTATAGTACCTACTAGTATGCTGGGCAGACTACCGTCAACTACAACAAGACTTCCATATTTGATTTTGACATTAGGACGCACGTCGTACGTCATTTGTCAAAAAGTAAGGTATAGTACGATCAACGTAACTTGACCGGATTGAAGTTAGGTTTTTATCACTTTCGCGCATGTCATAGAGATGCCACCCTAAAATTACTTACGAAAACAATTAATTATGTTTAATCGATAAAAAATACTAACAACATTTTAATTCAACTACCTATATAAAAACACTATTTAAATGAGTTCATAAAAGTTTAAATTTAGAACAGTTACAGTAAATACTAAAGAAACTTTCAAAAACAATTTCAAAAAAAGCAGGAGTTAGTAATACTAATTATGACAATGTGATGCGTAATCGCATCTCTAATTCTCTCGGTTTAGTTACCGCCCCCGCTTCCTGTCACCATTTACTTCCAAAAAATGCATCTGCGCAACCACTTGTCGCCTACTTCAGTCCGGCCTAGTTACGATGATCGTACTGTATGTTTCGTTAGAGACAATGCGAGCACTGACAACAACGGCCATTTTAGTACGGGTTCCCTAGAACAAATTTTAAAATAATACATATCAAGCTGAAATTGCCATGGCAACTTCGTTTTGACGAGACGCCCAACTTTATGTATACGGCAAATTTATATAGTGGTACGTTAGTGAGAAAAACATGTGTTAAATATGACAAACTTAACTTTGCTGTTAGAAAACTATTATCCCCATACATCAACATAGGCCGCAGTTAGTTCACTAACCGCAAATAAAATTGTTATTAAAAAATGACTTTTATAATGCAACGATTATGGCTTTTACTTGTGCTTAGTACCATGTAGCTGCTAGTAAAAGCCATAATCGTTGCATCACAAAAAAAAATTGTTTATACCAAATTAATCGCGGCCTATATTTGTCATATTTAACACCTGTTTTTTTCACTAACGTACCAATAAATAAAGTAGTCGTATACATAGAGTTGGCCGTCTCGTCAAAACAAAGCTACCATGGCAATTTCAGCTTGATATGTATCATTTTAAAATTTGTTCTAGGGAACCTGTACTATTTGTCTTATGTGTCAAAAAAGTTCACATAACGGTCATTCGATTCGGAATTTAAAATTTCTGACAGCAAAGTGACAGCAATCAGCTGTTACTTTGTCCAGGGTAGCCGGTACTATAGAGGTGAGTGATCCCCCATATTTACAAAGTTTAAATCCATTTGTCATCCTTTTTCCCGTTTAGTAATGGTGTCTCTTCTTTTAAGTCTTTGACAGGACTTTCAGGTTTGCCGTTGAAGAATTTGGTGGTATTATAGGAAGACACAATGTATGGGATACCTGCCAACTCGGAGGATAGCGGGTTGTAATATTGCCTGTAGCAAAATATTGCTACTACATAACCTAAGATGGAGCCCACGAGAATATCTGAAAAAAAAAGAAAAACAAATACATTTCACATAAGTACTTAAGGGGCGTCTAAACGGGCCATTTTTTAAGGCAATTTGTGGCGGCAATGCTGTGGCCGGCAACATGGCAGTACTCTCCAATATTGATTTGATGGTTGCCGGACGATCGCTGAGCGATCTATTTTCCTCAATGTTACCCGGACAATTTTGTTGTTGTTTCAGTCGCCCTGTATTTTATTGTTGCCTGGTTGTGGAGACTGGATCATGCGCCATACAATTGTAGACATATTGCCATTATTGGCCGAGCAATTAGTTGCCAATAGTGCGGCCACAAATTGCCGTAAAAAATGGCCCGTTTAGACACTCCTTTACAATAAGCCATTTCGGTTAATAATGTTACACGATACAGTTTGTTCAAAATTCTTTTATTTAGGTTATGCGTCCGTGTTTGGGTCACATAAATTCATATGTGTACTTTGAAATTAATTGGTCTAGTAGATTTATTTTTAAGTTGATAATAACTTGGCCCTTGAGGCTGAAAACGAATAGAACACTCGCACTAGTTTAATATCTGTTTACAACGAACAACCTACTTCTAAATCCCAAAAAAACTAAATGTAATAAGTTTAGTTTGCCAAATGTGAAAAGTACGAGTATAACTTTAAATAATGAGGTGATTAGCTTTGTCGACTCAACAGTTTTTTTGGGAATTACATTAAACAGTAGGTTACAGTCAGCAAAGTTAGAAAGCTTACGAATGTTGAAACAGCTCGACTAGTATATTTTGGTTATTTTCACAGCGCCATGCCCTACGGCATATTGCTTTGGGGCAATGCGGCTGATATACAAACTATTTTTATTCTTCAAAAACGTGCAGTGCGTGCGATATATCAACTAGGAGCACGAGTTTCCCTTAGAGAAAAGTTTAAGGATATAGGCATTATGACAGTTGCATCACAATATATTTATGCAAACGTTATATTTATAAAACAAAACTTACATTTATATAACAAAAATAGTGATATTCACTCTGTGAATACAAGAAATAAGCATAAATTGGTAGGTCAATATCATAGGCTTAATAAAACTCATAACTAGGGGACTAGGTGTTAAATATTTCAATAAAATTCAGTCAGCATATCGAGTCTACCAGTAAATAAATTTAAGAATGTAGTCAAGAGACATCTTATACAAAGAGCTTACTACTCAATCGATGATTATTGAACTGATAAAGATAAATGGAGGATACAAGATAGGTCTAATACCTTGCCAATGGTGATGATAGTCAGCGGTCCTGCTCAGGGCGACGCAGGCGGCGGCCATGAGAGGCGCGAGGCAGGTCGCCACGCGCAGCCCGCAGCCCCTGCGACGAGACAGCACGCCCAGCCGCCCGCACAGCCATACTGATGCCATACCCAGCGAACAGAACGATACTGGTGGAAAATGAGACAATGTTTTAATGCCATACTACAGTTGGATCAACGTTACTAGGCCGGACTGAAGTAGGCGACAAGTGGTTGCGCAGATGCATTTTTTGGAAGTAAATGGTGACAGGAAGCGGGGGGCGGGGGCGGTAACTAAACTAAGAGAATTAGAGATGCGATTACGCATTATAATTAGTATTACTAACTCATGTTTTTTTTTGAGATTATTTTCGTAAAGAAATTGTTTTTCAAAGTTTCTTTAGTATTTACTGTAACTGTTCTAAATTTAAACTTTTATGAACTCATTTAAATAGTGTTTTTATATTGTTGAATTAAAATTTTGTTAGTATTTTTTGTCGATTAAACATAATTAATCGTTTTCGTTAGTAATTTTAGGGTCGCATCTCTATGACATGTGCGAAAGTGATAAAAACCTAACTTCAATCCGGTCAAGTTACGTTGATCCTACTGTATACTCTATTCCCACTAGAGGACGGGCAGCAGACCTCCGCGTATTTTAAAGTTACTGCGATCGCCAATCAGCTCGCTAAGTGTGGCGATTATGGCAATTACCCCCAAGACCCAATACGTAGGTTTTACTGGCGAGACTATGATGATGACTATGACGTTCCACTGCTGGGCACCCCCCTAGCAGTGAGATGTCATATGGGTTTTTTTTAAAGATAACTAGCAATGTGGGATTAAGTCCCACATTACTAGAAATCTTGTTAACCCCTGGTGTTAGGAGTGGGTTCACGTCAATAGTATATATAGGCAGGATTTAAACTCAGGATCTCACGATAGCGAGACCGACGTCTTGGCCATTAGGCTGCTGCATGTATACTAGCTAACTTCGTTTGCGTCAATTTTCCCGGTTTTTGCAACATTTTTCATTGATGCTCCGCTCCTATTGGTTGTAGCGTGATGTTATATAGCATTTGACACTGGTTTTCTATTGGTAAAAGAGTTTCAAAAATCGGTTCAGTAGATCTAGAGATTACCCCCTACAAACTCACAAACTCACAGCATCACAAAGTCACAAACGTTACCTTTTTATAATCATAATAAGTACTATAATTTAAAAAAAAAATCGACAAAATTCGACAATTCTTCTGTACGTGTGTACGTCACTAAACTTCTAAACGGCTGGGCCGATTTGAATGTTTTTTTTTTGTGTGTTTTAGTGGATTCGAAAATGTATTAGTAGATTCACAATTCAACCCGATTCAAAAGAAAAATAGGCGGTACGAAGTTCGCGTGGACAGCTAGTATTAATATATATATATTTTTTGGCTTTCCTACTACTTAACATAAAACACTGAATAAATAAATAAATATACTTACAACTGCTATGCCCACTAGGAAAAGACTTCCTCCCCTCCATAACATCGAAAGGATCTCCTGTACATTTGAAGTCAGGAGTCTCTATTCCATCAGGGAAACATCGGTAGAAGAAATCTGGTCTGGGACGACCTGGAATTGAGAGAAGAGTGCTTTTAATATATGCAGGACCTGTGAGTGAAATAATGAGAACCTGATAAGTTGCGAATAATTTTGACTGCCTCTGTGGCGCGGGGTTCGATCCCCACACGGGACACCACTTTGTGTGATCCACAAATTGTTGTTCCGAGTTAGGGTGTACTTTGTGTCCGTGACTTGTATGTTTGTAAAGTACCCCGTGACACATGGCTTGTAACATAATGCGGGAGTCGTCTTTAAAAAAAAAAAACACTTTCAGGAGCAAAATACAATAGGGTATTCAACTCTGTTTAAAATGTTGCCACAAAAACAAATATTTCAGCAAAATAAACACATTTTCCTGCTATAAAATTACATATATACATACATACATATCAACCCATATGATGTCCCACTGCTGGGCACGGGTCTCCCCAGTAGAACCTACTGATATGTAGATCCTGGGGGTAATTGCCATAATCGCCACGCTTGGCGAGCGGGTTGGCGATCGCAGTAAGGCTTTAAGTACGCAGAGGACGCTGCTGCCCGTCCTCCGGTGTGAAATCCCTTAGTCGCCTTGACGACACCCACGGGAAGAGATGGGGTGGTACTATTCTTAAGCCGGTACCACACGGCCACTGGATCTGCCTTATAACTGGTTTAATACATTTTTTTTTTAAATTTGCGTTTTCACATTCATAGATTTTATACAGTAGAATCTCGACTATTCGAACTCTCGCTTACTTAGTTTATCCGAACGCTCAATTATCCAAACGTTTGGCGCGAATTTGTTGCTCGCTGCCACTGTGCATAGACAAGTATCGAGCGTGTTGAAACGCGTTTAGTTTATCTTTCTGCTTACGGAGATTCCGCGCGCTATTTTCATTTATGTACATACTGTATTGTTTTCATGTAAAAAGGTGTAGTTTTTATTTGATCTTGTCCCAAAAAAACTTACATTTCGCACCACACGGCAATTACATTAAGATTTTCAAAATATAAAATTACATTAAGATTTAAACATTTCTTATTGCCGCGAAAATGCTGTCTGCCATGTTTTTAAAAGGGGTAACCCTTTTGACTATTCCTATATCCTGATCAATGTTAAGTGACTTACTATTTCTGGTGAAGAGGGGGGGGGGGAGATTCAAGGTACAACAGGGGAAGAGGGGTGCTCGAAAGCAACGGTAAACCACTTTTTTAAATACAAGATAACTAGCAATGTGGGATTGAGTCCCACATTACAAGCAATCTTGTTAACCCCTCCAGCTAAGCTCAAAGCTTTGTGTTAGGAGTGGGTTCACGTCGGTAGTATAATGGGTAGGATTCGAACCCGCGACCTCACGATTGCGAGGCCGATGCCTTAGCCATGAGGCTACCGCCGCTTCAAATTTGAGAAGAGGGATTAAATCCCCAAATTCCTCCCTTACACCCCCTTCCCCAAGAGTATGTGTGTGACTTACCCGCTATTAATTTCACCATATCTGTTATAACTCCATTTATTCCTAATGATAGAGACCACGCGAGGAGAATCTGAAATACAAAACAAATAAATAAAGGTACCATTGTTTTTTTTATAATTATGACTCCGACTCTGATTGGCCTGTTGGTCTAGTGGTTAGTGACCCTGACTGCTAAGCCGTAGATCGTGGGTTCGATCCCCACCCAGGATGAAACTTTGTGTGATGAGCACGAAGGTTTATTCTGTGTCTGGGTGTAATTTATCTATAATTTGTATGTATTTAGAAATATATATAAGTATACTAGCTGTCCCGTGCAACTTCGTCTGCGTACATTTTCTCCGTTTTTGCAACATTTCTTATTGCTGCTCCGCTCCTATTGGTCGTAGCGCAATGGTATATGGCCTATAGCCTTCCTCGATAAATGGGCTATCCAACAGCAAAAGTTTTTTTCAATTCGGATCAGTAGTTCCTGAGATTACCGCGTTAAAACAAACAAACAAACTCTTCAGCTTAATAATATTAGTAAAGATTTATCAGTTGTCTGGTTACGATCCTCTTTGCTAAGATATGGTATCATATTTTGGGGAAACGCGACAGGCAAAGAAAGAGTTTTTCAGCACAAAAGCGATGTATAAGGGCAATTGCAAATTTACGAAAGACAGACAACATTTTAAGAATTTAAAATTTATCATGGCTCCTAAGATTTATAATCATATACCAAAATCAATAAGACTCGTAAAAAATGATCATGTTTTTAAAAGAGACCTACTGATATTCTTAATTGAAAAGGCATACTATTCTGTAGGTACCGGATTTTTTTAATGATAAATTTTAGATGGTTTTACATTATAATTAAAATGATGGGGCTGCCGCGGCACTGTAGTGCATCTAGCATGTTCGCCGAAGCACGCATAGATGGTTTTTACGTCATAATGCGCAAACGGAGCGCATCCATCATGCGCAGGGTGCGCGACAGCCCCAACAGCATACTGCTCACAGTAGCAGACCGGTGGGATAGCCCGATGTTGGTACATTGGGTACGCCTACATGCAACTGTCGCGCGGTGGTTGTAACATAGATATAAGTACTAACATTAGTTATTTAAAATCATGTATACCTACTAACAAAATGGACTGTGTCTGAAATAAAAAAGTTATTATTATTATTATGTTTTTATATTTTTTAATATCTCGGCCTTTGCCGGTTTTTTTACGGGAAACACGGGCCGAAGCCAAGTGTTAACCTGTACAATCACAATTATTACTCTGAGGGGTTTGTTGCGTCAATGCAGTGGTTGCCTTAGTTGTCTGTCTGTAAAAACTTTCTAACTATTCTGCAAGTATTTAATATAGCGGCCTGTTGGAGATTTTTATAAATGTAAGTAGGAAGATCTAATGTTTTTATGGACTGGTGAAGTTGTTTGGGGACAACGCCAGCAGTAGAAATTACTACCGGTACTATCGTGACGCTATTAAGACGCCACATTCTTGCTATTTCAGTTTTCAGATCTACATATTTAGAAAGCTTTTCTGATATAGTATTTTGCAAATTATGTGTATTAGGTACAGCGATATCTATAAGTTGCGCAGTTTTGTTAATTTTGTCTAGTAGGGTAATATCTGGTCGGTTGAAGTGTGTAGTCTTGTCAGTCAATATGGCTCGGTCGAAGTAAAGTTTATGTGTAGAGTTTTCTAAAACGGTTTCTGGGCTATATTTGTAATAAGGTATTGGTTGTGTGGAAATAAGATTGTATTTTATTGCAAGTTTTTGGTGAATTATGTTCGCTATCTGATCGTGTCTGTGTTTGTAGTCTGTCTGAACTATTGCTTTGCATGCACATGTTATATGTTGTATAGTTTCTGAAGCACTATTACAACGTCGACATATATCGACTGTCTGAGTAATACGCATTATATGTTTTCTATAGTTACGAGTTTCTATTACTTGGTCTTGTATAGCCTGCATGAACCCTTCAGTCTCCGGGAAAAGGTTACCACCATTGAGCCACTCGTTCGACGCCGTCTTGTCGACTGTTGGCTCATTTAGGTCTCGCCGATGTCTTCCGTGTAGTGACTTCTGCGTCCATGTGTCTATTTTTGTACGTATGTCAGTCTGTCTTTCATTGGTTTGTATATTGCTATCGGATAAATTTAAAGGCGTTAATTTTTGGTCACTGAAAACTATTGCTTTATGTAGGGTAGATATGGAGCTCCTTGCGTTGAAGTATGATCTAAGGTTGGTTATTTGTTTGTTATGCAAATTGGTAATGTCTATTATACCCCTACCTCCTTCCTTGGTAATGTGAGTCTCTGTATGCATGCTCTGGGGTGGTGTTTTCTATGTTTAGTTAATGTAGTGTTAATGATGCGTTGTAAGTTTTTAAGCTCAGTTTTTGTCCAGTTAATTATTCCAAAAGAGTAAGTAAGAATCAGGATAGCATACGTATTAATTGCTTTTGTAATATGCCTAGCATGTAATTGGGTATTGAATATAGAATTTAGTCTTTGCTTAAACTGTTGAGTTAACTTTGTCTTAATTTCTTTGTGAAGTTTTTGATTGAATTTAGCCTAAATACTTGTAAGGGTCGGTTTCATCGAGTGAATGTATAGTGTCTCCAGAGTGAGTTTCATGTGAGTGTGTATATGTTTTGCCGGATAATACAGAGTTAATATTGCATTTGTCTAGACCAAATTCCATTTTTATGTCATTAGAGAACTGTTCTGTGATATTTGCTAATATGGTTAAGTCGTCTGGTGTGGAAGCATATAATTTTATGTCATCCATGTAGAGGAGGTGATTAATTTTATACTGTCTGTTCGCCTGTCTGTCCGAAGTCATCATGTGACATTCTAATATATAACCTGGTTCACTAGAATGTAATTGTTTTGAAAGTGGGTTTAATGCAAGACAAAACCACAGAGGGCTAAGTGCGTCGCCTTGAAATATTCCTCTCTGAAAGTTAATTGATTGTGTCTCAATGATTCCTGTAGGTGATGTCAGTCGTAGTCGCGTCGTCCATCTTGTCATAATATTAGTTAAAAACGTACATATCACGGGATTAATTTTGTATAATTCTAGTGATTCTATGAGCCATGTGTGAGGGACTGAGTCGTATGCTTTTTTGTAATCTATATACATAGTACACAAGTCTTTTTTTCTTCGTTGAACTTGACCATGTATAACTGCGTCTATCGCTAATTGTTCCTTACAACCCTGACTGTATTTTCTGCATCCTTTCTGTTGTTCTGTTAAAATTTGATTATCTTCAAGATGTCTATAAACTATATGGGTGATGCATGAGGTAATTATTTTATATATTGTCTGTAAGCAAGTTATTGGTCGATATTTAGCTGGATTGGTTGTGTCATTGTTATCTTTTGGAAGCATATATGTAATTCCTTCTGTCATATAATTGGGCATAGAAGTTGGGTATACTATGAAGTTATTTATGTGATTATGAAGATATGGATGTATGTATGTGAATTTTTTGTACCAATAATTGTGTAATCCACCAGAACCTGGCCCTTTTCAGTTATGTAATTTTTTAATCACTTCTTGAAAAACATCTATGCTCACATACTCAAATTTCATCTGTCCAATTTCTGCGTTCCTTGACTTTTCTATCTGAATCCACTCCGCATCCCTATTGTGGCAGACAGGGTTTTGCCATATATCTGACCAGAATCTTTCTAATTTATCTATTTCGGGCTGATTTCTAGGATTATCTGGTATTGTTTGATTTGTACTTGCCTTTTTTAATGTTCTATAAAATTGTTTTTCATTATTGCTAAACTGGTTATTTTGTGTCTTTCGAAGTGTGCATTTTGTGTACCTACTCAATCTACTTTTTGTAACTGTAAGTTTTTGTTTTAGAGTGTCCAAGAATTGTGTGAGTTGTGAGTTAGGTTCTTCATGTATTGTGTGTATTTTATATTGTTCAAGTATTTTATGTACCTCTCTAGCAACATTTTTGTTTCTATTTCCATTTATGTACTGCGTAAGTCTACCTATCTTTGCTCTCAGTGCTGTCACCTTACGTTCTAGTCTATTTTGCCATATGGGTTTATTATTGTCCCGGTGTGGGTAAACCGTATCTGTAGGTGAAAGATAAATTTTTGCTCCGTTAATTTTAGCTGCTGTCCATGCAGCACTGTATAAGCTTGTCTGTAGTGTGTTATAGCCTGTATCTAAGTTGACATGTCTAGGTAAAATAATATTGTTTATATAGTTGACTACGTTTAAAAATTTTTTAGATGATTTTTGTCTTGGTATGAATTGTCTTTTTGTGGGATGAATTTCAGTGAAATATTGTAGAGCTAGTATAAATGTTTCTTCTATATCAGAGTTTCTCTCACAGTTTGTCAAAATTTCATCATTTGAGTAAGGTGTATTGATGTGTGTAGGGGTTTCTGAGCATGTATTGACTAAAGAATCGGAGATTTGGTTTTCTAATTCTAGGATAATAAAATTTGCTTTTGTGACATTATTATTATTATCATCATTGTTTTATTTATCTGGTTTTGTTATGACATTTTTTTAGTTTTATTTTTATTTAATTGCTTTAACACTTATATTTTTATTCGTTCGTAATTGTATTAATTAACTTTGACATGTGTAATTGGTTATTTTCGACTTATGAATGTAATTTGGTATATCAAGCTATTTTGTGATTATTATAATTTTATAATTTATACCTTTTAACCTACTACTAACCCTTAATTTTGTACGCCAATCTCTGGCAGAATATAGTGATTTTTTACTCGTATAACACTAACAAGAACTGTACTGTACCTATATTCACAAATAAAGCATTGATTGATTGACCATAGTACCTACATGCTCTGCTTAGTTCAAGATCAAATGATGTTGTGTGAGTTATAATTATTACCCAAGATTATAATTATTATTATTAAAGTAATGGTCTTCTATCAATGTCGGTTACTATAGTACACATGTCTATAGACACAAGTGTACTCTCTATGCTCTTATTCCTAGTTATAGTTTTTGAACCTAATTTACTACAAACCTACTTGTATCCAACGAAATATACCAAATCTATTAATTATTCTTAACCTTGTTAGATATATAAAATCGCAAGATAATGTGATTAATTTGAATTTGAATTAATCACATTATCTTGCGATGTTTGAAAGAAACGGGTAGCTATTATGAATATTGGCTAGCGATTATACATAATATCTGAATTAATCACCTTGACTGGGACATATACAAGCGACTTTTAATTTAGCCACACAAAGTTCAGGGAGTAAAAAGTAGAGTACGTAACATTTTTTTTTTCTAGTTACTTACATAATTTTGATATTTATTTTTAGCTTAACTAAAACAATAAAATGTTTATATTTTTAGTTTTTTGGTTAAGTTAACCTCAGTGACTTTATTATTATTATTCACCACAGAATGTTTAATTTTTTTACAATTTTAAATGGCAATATTAACATAAAACGACTGTATTACAGGTACTGAATCTGCCCTTTCAATTTGTGGCGTGTTTTTTTTTTATTATTGAAAGTCGACTCCCGCAGTAGGGTACAAGCCCTGTGTAGCGGGGGACTTTACAAACATACAAGTCACGGACACAAGTACACCCAGCTTCGACAACAACAATTTGTGGAACACACAAAGTGGTGTCCCGTGTGGGAACCAACCCACGACCTCTTGCGTAGCAGTTGGACACACTACCACCGCGCCACCGAGGCAGTCAATTGTATATCCACACAACAAAAGCAGATCAATATAAAACCAGATTAGAGACTAGATTTCACCTGCGGCTCCATCCACTTGAATGTTGGTTATCATGATACAAATCCCATGTCCTTTCCAAGACTCAAACTATCTCCATACCAAATTTCATCAAGACCAGTTGTGTGTGTGAAAGTGTGAAAACGGAACAGAAAAACAGAGTTACTTTCACAGCTTAACATGCTCTCTGAGGCACAGTAGAGGAGGAGACCGTTTTCGAACATTATCACACCAACACCCATTTATGAACCAACTGTGATAATGTTGTTAAACCTTGCATCATTGATCTGGCCTTACCTCCAAAGCATCATTACAATCATTGCAACCAGCCCATGCTATGATGGACAGTGTGCATGGTACAGATAACACTATGGCCCATAACGCTCCTCCAGGAACGTAGGACTCATGGCGAGGATACATGCATTCCCATTCCATAGTCTGTTTGTTAATTATTCGGACAAATGGCTGCATTGTTTCCATGTAGCTGTGGACAACATATTATAAGCTATTGAGAGCTTTAAAACTTACACATGCATGACATTTATTTTCCTTTTAAAAAGATAACTAGCAATGCGGAATTGTGGGTCCATCATTACTAGAAATCCTGTTAAACCCTTTAGCTAAGCTCAATGTGTTGTGTTAGGAGTGGGTTCATGTTATTTTCTCTCATGTTATTGTGAGCCGTATACGTTAACCATTAGGCTACCACTGGTTAAGACATACATATTTTGGCACAGTATTTTTTTGGACACAAATCCTATCTGCTGTTTAGCCATAATCAGATGTTTTATCCATTAGGCTACCACTAGTTAAGACATACATATTATGACACTGTATTCTTTTTTCGGACACTAATCCTATCTGCTGTTTAGACATAATCAGATGTTCTATTTCCTGTTTATGTTTTTAGTGGAGGTATTTCAACAAATACTCTCCTCTCTCGTCTATCAAAGAATTGACCCTCGAGTCTACCTAATGTCTCTGGTCCAACTGCAGTATTTGCCATCATTCAACCTAATGATATTTTGTCATCATTAGCATTAATCATGATAAGGAATAAACACATTTAAACTATGTAAGTATTTATGAAATATCTGCCTCACAGGAGCTGTGATTGCATGCATTGCATTCCCAGTCAGCATGTGACCTAGTAATTTGTTGAAATGTTAAGCATAAGGAAAATATATCTAATTACCTACTTAATTGAAACACGTTTATTCACGTGTCAAATTATGTTTTTTATCCTCATACTCAAAAATTATTTGCTTTTCACAAAGTGTAATTTAGATGATAAAAAAATAGGTATGTCAATTGAGTTTTCTAAAATCTGTTTTTAATCCTTGTCTATACAACAAAATAGCTTTTTGCAAAAAAAATCAGCTCTAAATCCTAGTATTTTAGCTGGATGTTCATGAGAGAATAAATTGAAGACTTCAATTTTTATATATTATTATAATCATACATAATTAAGTTAATAAATATAAAGATAAAGACCCCTTGTAACTGGTTGAATAAGATGATTTTTGCCTAATAAAGATTGGTAAAAAAAATATTTAAAAAAATGATATAAAGACACTAAAAAATAGGCTGTATTGTCATAGCAATCTTAGCCTGTTATGAAAGTAAAAAAAGAACTGTACATAAGGGTCTGAGTCATTAAAATTGAATATGAAGGGTCCTACATTACATCATGTTTATAAATAAATATATAACAATGATAAAACAAATAATAACGTGAGTAAGTACTCTAACTATTATCTTGAAAGATTCTGATTGGTTTATATATTTATCACTAAGCGTGGCTAATAAAAATATTAAGCGAACTGTAATAGGGGTAATAAAATCGAATCAAGATTTTCACGTTTTAGTCCAAAAACAAATCAATTACAATAATAACCATTACTACAAATAAAGAAGACGCCTTAAAATATGTTACTAGCTTATTAAAATTGCTTAGGAATACATATTTAATTGATAAATATACAAAAATATGTTTGTAAATAAATAGATCCAGCATATGGACGTGACTCACCAAAAAGCTGACAATAATAATATCCGCACAACAATCTCAACAAATAAATTAAAGTTCGCGGAACGTATTAGAGGCATTTTTGATATCAATTTAATTTATTTCGTGAATTAATTTGCAAATTATATTCGCACCACCTAAATTCTTGATAATGAATGACGTTGACGTTTGCGTTCGGAATCATGTTTTTCTTGTTTTCAAATTACAGTTAATGTGCGTTTTGTTAATGCTTTGCTAAAATGAGTGATAATATCTTGGTAATAATGTTATGAGTATTTAATCACTCCTCTTTTGAAGAACGCCCATGCATTTATTACATCTTCTTTAAGTAAAACCTCAGCACCATACGGTCATTCCATAACCGTATCGTTCACAGGAAGAAACTGCACGGTGCGAGACCATTTAGGCTCCAAACTGTGGAAATAGATGTCCCTGTCGATGGGGAGCGGTGTAATGGTAGGAGGCTGTAGGCATCATGTCAATTAATTCTTCGGAAGACATTCCGTTAAACAAGAGGTAGGTAGGCAAAGTACGTCTCTCCTTAGATTAAGTGGTTCCATCCCGCTTGTGAGGATAGGATCGCCAATGAATCTGACAGGTCGTCTATTTACGGAGTCAAGAGGGCTATGCTATACCCAGGTGCTCCCGCCCACAGATGCAAGCGGTACGTACTCCATATTAGGGCGAACTAGCTTTAGTATATTGCACAAGTCGCCGCCCCGGGTTTAAGTACCGTTTCGCTTTAGTGAGCGCACCCAGCTTTTTGGAAGCCAATGTCACGTCACTGTAGATGTCGATACCAAGGATCTCAATACTCTTGGTTATGTAAGGGATGCATCCTGGAATTTTGGAACCACAGTAAATGGGGTTTTCTTAGCGGTGAACGCGCATACTTGTATCTTGAAGATATTATCATGACTCAAATCGGAGACTTGACATTAAGTATGTACAGTCAACCGCAAAAGTAGATGATTAAAAACGGAATGTCAAAATGATTGAATGATATTTGTGGCAAATCTTGCTAATGCTACAATGTCCCTAAAGTAAGTGATGGAATAAGTTACCGATAAATTATCTTATTGTACTGTCGCCAGAACTTGATGATCAAAAAAGTTCTAAACTAAGTGAAAGAATTGAAAATCATATTTTAATAAATTCGTGAAATTTGCATTCTTGGATTTTGTTTTTTTATTCTTTGGCGAATTGCAACTAACGTATAACAGTAAGCAATAGTCTTATAAATAATAACATAATGAAAACCTGTATTTGTGCATTCTTTGGCAAGTTGCAACTGCCATTCAAAAGTAAATGATAGTCTCATTAGTCATAACTTTATGAAAACCTGTATTTCCACATTCTTTGGTGAATCGTAACTAACATTCAAAAGTAAATGTTAACATAGCAAAAACAGTGTCCGGTGCTTTGCGGGACGACAGTGTTTATATCCTTGCTTTCGGGAAAACTTCCGTTAGCTACAGCTCTTTTTTTACCTATCTTTGTACTAAATTTTATCCTGATCCGTTCAGCCATTCTGGCGTGATAGAGTAACAAACTTCCACCATCCAAACTTACGCAATTATAACAGTATATGATTTAGGCTTTTTTGAAATTTGGAGTAAAAATTTAAATATGCTAGACTTTGTTTTTTTTATATATTGAAATAAAAACATAATAAACTTAAAGTTTGTTTATTTACTTAGGCACATTATAAAATATATAAATTGTTAATATATTATGTTGTACGTGTTTTATTATTCCACAGAGGATTTTTAAAGAAATGGCATACCAAAATGTTACAAATTACATACCTTTTTTAAAATACACTTTAGATAGAGGGAGACAGATAGATATATAAATTTGATTTGAATATTTACAAATGTTAAACAAATTATCTAGTATACAGAACTTATTACTTTTATCTATTCATAACAGTTAGTTAAAAAATATATATATCTAAGTATAAAATACAAAAAAAAACTATTATTTCTCTTACTAAACTAAACGACCGACTTCCTGAAAAGCTGTCAAACCAAAAATCAACTAACAGAGCTGTCAAACTTATTGTGTAATTGATCTTAAAAACAGCAGTGCAGTTGCAGTTCAGTTGCAGATAAGTTTTGATTAAAACGGCCATTTTAGTATTCTTGTAACATTGGGATCGATCTCAAATACGCTCTCGAGACGCATACTTGACGCAAGCGTATTTGAGATCGATATCAAAGTTACAAGCATATAAAAATGACCGTTTTTCGAAACGTAACTGCAACTGCACTCCTTTAAATACGTGAATTGACCCCCCAGGGCTAGGGCCACCCACAAACAATTGCAAATTCGTGCGAGCGACTTACATAAGTCCTTTAGCCGTTTTAGCTTTCTGGCCCCTCAACAAATTTTGTTACCGGGCCCGTCTGAAGGCTCTTTTATTTAAGACGTTTGTTGTCGGCCTGCTGCGGCGCCGGAGCAGTTACAGTAGTATTAACATAACTTGACCGGATTGAAGTTGGCGAAAGTGGTTGCGCAGTTTCATTTTTTTGTAGTAAATGGTGACAGGAAGCGGGGGCGGGAGCGGTAACTATACCAAGAGAATTAGAGATGCGATTACGCAGTACATTGTTTTAATTAATATTACTAACTCATGTTTTTTGTGATTTTTTTCGTAAAGAAATTCTTTTTCAAACTTTCTTTAGTATTTACTGTAACTATTCTAAATTTAAACTTTTATGAATTCTGAAATATAGTATTTTTAATCGATTAAACATAATTAATCGTTTTCGTAAGTCATTAAGGTCGCATCTCTATGACATGCGCGAAAGTGTTAAGAACCTAACTTCAATCCGGTCGAGTTACATTGATCCAATTGTAGGTGGTTGCACAAACGTTTTTGTTTTTTTTTTTTTTATACAAAGCGCACCGAGCAGTATCGGTGCAGCGCCCGACACACGCACGACGTAGGGCCAGTAACGTCAGTAATGCGACATTTGACTAGTGCGTTGAATAGAAGTCTATTTTCATTTATTTGTATTAGAACAAACGCACTGCAATTTGCTCCGCTTTCAATATAGACGATTGATGTTAGACTGCTGCCGTCCGGAGCGGTCTTGCTGCGGGAAATAGTTATCGTGCGGCAGCGGTCTAAAAAGTCCAAATTGAAAGAGCCTTAGGGCGAGCTACGCCCCTAAGTCTCGGTCTCGGCAAAATTGCTTTAACTTCTCGGTCGATTTCATATTTTGGCCACAGGCCATTTATAAAATAAATTTGTGATGAAAAGACTATACATAAAATGTAATACAATCTTAATTTTAATAATATTAAGTACATTTGACTCACCTAATATTTTCTAATATTTTTACTTTTTAATTAATGATAAGGGTCCATTAACAAATTATGTAAGACGAACATTTGAACTACAATGTTTTTTTTAATGGCAACACTACCCTTGTCGACAATTCTGCCAAAGTTAGATGTGCGAGTAACAACTCCAATGTTTGTAACCGCCTAATAATAAAATATTATATTCGAGCAAATAAACATTTGACTACATTTGAACTTCATGATTTTGTGACTTCGTTAACCCCAAAGCTCTCTCTCCAAATCCCCGAAATGGGTACGCACATGACCAGATCATATTTCATGAAATAAATACTTTCAGTACAAAATAATTATGCACTTAAAATAAACTTACATTTACGATAAAACTTAAATGCTAACACAAATGCCAAAATAATAATTTTGAGTTCATAAAAATCACAAAATTGATACAAAATGCATAGATTACGTCCGGTTTTTGAGACGGTTTTCAAACCAAAGATCAACTGACAGCCGTCAAATATATTGATTTGACATTTTATCAGTCTATTTGACTGTTGACAGTGGTTTTTTGCTTTGACAAACTTCGAATAAACCGGTCATAAATTTTAAATACTTATTAAAATAACAGCATGTATAAAATAACAATAAAATAAACAAAAATAAATATAATATTGAACTAAATATACAAAGAACATTTGACTTAAAACATGAAAATAAGACATTTGACACATTTTCATGAAAACAAAGAAAAATTAAAACCTACCTGCTTTTAGGGTTTCGTAACCAAAATGGCAGACAAAACCCTTATATTTTTAATTAATGGCAATTAGCCCAATGTATATCTGCTTAAGATTAGTGTTGGTATTTTTTTTTATGGTAATTATGTAGCAATGTGGTATTATGGGTTACACATTACTAGCAATCCCGTTAACCCCTCCACCTAAGCTAAAAGCTTGTGTTAGGAGTGGGTTCACGTCGGTAGTATAATGGGTAGAATTTCGAACCCGCGACCTCACGATTCCGAGTCCGATGCCTTCACCATTAGGCTACCGCCGCTTATAAAACAGGACTTGTAGTTAAAGACAACTATTTAGTTGAAATGAGATTTCTATAACAATAATATACTCGTATGTACTTATAAATAATATCCCATAGAATGAGTTCTAGCATTCTTGTAATAATTGAAGTATTCCTGTGGAGAACTCGAATGTTTCTTAACAACGTCATCAAGCTGCATTTGATCACCCCAGTCCGCCTGGAATACAATAAAAATCATAAGGGGGCGTACATTAATTACGTGAGGTATTTAGAGGATAGGGGGAGGGGGTTGCAACATTTCTCATTGCCTCTCCGCTCCTATTGGTCGTAGCGTAATATTATATAGCCTTCCTCGGTAAATGGGCTATCCAACAGTTAAAGAATTTTTCGATTCGGATCAGTAGTTCCTGAGATTATTATTCGTAACAACCTTACATTTTTTTTTAAAAAAAGGTAACTAACAATGTGGGATTGGGTACCACATTACTAGCAATCTTGTTAACCCCTCCAACTAAGCTCAAAGACTCGTGTTAGGAGTGGGTTCACGTCGTCGGTAGTTTAATAAGTAGGATTCGAACCCGCGACCTCACGATTGCGATGCCTTAGCCATTAGACCACTGCCAAGGTCACGGGTAGGCTCAACAGTCTACCCGTGACCACGTCCGTTGCAAAAAGGTCGAAACGTCGGCCAATAAAACAAAGGTATTTAGCCTTAAAATAAAATATTTACGCGATTAAGACTCGTAGCTTATAAAATTGTATAATGTGTACAAATCGCGAAAGTTTACGAACATAAAATGCTCAGGGGGTCAATTCACGTATTTAACGTTGTGCAGTTGCAGTTCAGTTGCAGTTAAGTTTCCATTAAAATGGCCATTTTTGTATTCTTGTAACTTTGGGATCGATCTCAGATATGCTTGCGTCAAGTATGCGTCTCCGGAGCGCAATAACGACATTCAAGTACGGTGCGCAAGCGTTTTTGAGATCGATCCCAAAGTTACAAGAATAAGAAAATGGCCGTTTTAATCGAAACTTAACTGCAACTGCACTGCTTTAAATACGTGAATTGACCCGCAGGTGTAACCACTTGAATGGGTTAACCCGTTCAATGCTGTTCAATGTGTCCACCTTTGAAGGCGTAACCCTTAATAAGCTAATAAACTTAAATTAAAATACTCACAAAATTAGGGAACAGATGCCTTTTCTCATCAAATTTCTTTTCGTTGACGCATCGTAAAAGGTACAGCCTTTCAACCCAAGGCCAGATCATGTAATCCAACATTCCTGGTCGATGACCCCCGAAGTAGTTTGTACCTAAAGAATAACGTTTTTTTAAAAAAAATATTTAAAAAAAAAAATATTGAGCTGTAAAGTCAGTTTACGGACGATAATTTTACGTGATAACGTCATAAGAAAACATTGATGACATTGTAATAAACAACCATGCTTGTCACAGCTTTAGTTCCAATTATAATCATGTCGCTGCAATCGCCAACCATTCAATAACGTGACACTATTTCGTGCGTGCAGCCGATCATGGATTTATAAGACGTTATCACGTCAAAATACTTTAAAAAATTCAGGGTTAAATTAGATACTAATGGCGGAAGATCGAGTTAAATGGCGAAATCTGAATCTACACCAACATGGCCGAAAATGGCTAGAAAGAAGAAGTATTTGACATACCTCTGGACGCCAACTCCTTTTCAAATATGTCTAAAGTCTGTATAATCTGTTCACTGCCGAATGCGAAGTTGGTGTCGAAACACTCCAGACTGCCTTTTATTAACTGTGAGAGAGAAATATAATATTAAGCACTAGCCGACCCGCGCAACTTCGTTTGCTCCGCTCCTATTGGTCGTAGCGTGATGTTATATAGCCTATGACACTCACAATTAACGTGGCTTTCTAATGGTAAAAGAATTTTCAAAATCAGTTCAGTAGATCCAGAGATTACCCCCTACAACAGGGATGGCGAACCTTTTTTGGTATACGTGGCAATTTTTTAAGCAATTAGCATTGACGAGCCCGACATAAAAAAAACTGACGGTGGCACATTTTGCACGTTGAATTCGCATCTCGCACTTCACGTCTGTTGAACTGTTGATAACATAAGTAGCAACAACTGGAATCAAATCAAATTCCTATCTGACGGTGGTGTCGATTTGTCGAAGTTTCGTCGCCCACATCATGGATGACACGGCGCGCCATCGGTGGCACGATACCATTGGTTCGCCGGACTGAGCTCAGTCGGTGCCAAACTGTCCTGAGGATGCCTCGTGTAGAGGCGAAACACGTGTCGAAGTTTCACTTCGTGGAAGCGGAATATTGCAAGTCAAGGGTCCGGAGGTGCCTACCACTCGACTTGGTAAGAGTACCTGTCACTAATTTTCTTTGTTGCAGGTCTCTCTTTTTGAGTGCGGTCTGTCAATCTATTTCGATTGTTGTATTAAGGGCATTTCCTTACTACTTCAATCGTGGTGATTCACAGATCGAGGGTGGGTAGTGGGATCCCTCCCTTATAATCTACTTAAGATGGATTTCCGCCATATAACGCCTGATTCAATCGGTTAACTTCTTTCACTGTTGGATAGCCCATTTATTGAGGTAGGCTATAACATCACGCTACGACCAATAGGAGCGGACCAGCAATGAGAAAAAAATCTTTGCCAAACAAGGATTTGGGTGGCACTGTTACTGTTATGGGGTAGCGAGGCGCACCTCGTCTTTCCATAATAAAAAAAACAAAAGATCATCGAGGTTACATAACGTTAGGGAATGTACCCACAATATGTGACCAATTTAGGTGGGGAGTAAGGTCTTCAAACTACCACGCTAGGTCACATTGTTTTAGGTCTCTGTCACGTAGTCAATATCCTCTACAATGATGTAGTATAGTAGTTCGTACCCTTGTTCATATCGTAACGCTTTTTGAGTAATTTAGAAGCCATTTTACCCCCAACAAAGGCCAAGTGCGAGACGCGCCGAACGGCAATGCGGGAGGTACAATACCAGCATTGGCCAAGTTTAGTGAGTAAAAAAATATCACGTAGTATGGTATGTACATTTACCAAACAGTGATAAGTGGTCATTCATTAATTACGTAAGGGTTCCGAAGGGGGGGGGGGGGGTGTTAAGGAAATCTCTACATGCTCTTATCTAGGGGGGATGGGGGATACTGTGGTAGATGTGTACTTGTGAACGTACTTGTGTGTTGACTACAATAAAACTAAATTATTTTATACTAATCAGGTAATAGTAGATCTTAAAATGCTCTGAAAATAAGTGTTCTTTTAAAATTTAACATGTTCTTGAATTTAAAAGCATGAAAACGGATACTAAAAGTAATGATTTGACGATAGCAACTTATGACGTCATAGGTTGTTCTTCTTCTTCTTTCAGTTTTTGGCAATATAGCCGTTTTAACGGCTAATTTCTGCCAGTGTCAAGTATTTATGCGCTTATTAAAAGCACAAAGTCTCATTCTTATTCATATTAACTCGGAGCTGTAAAAATAATGGCCGGTTAGTTTGCCGCCATTTTTACAACTCGTCATAGGTTGTTATTCCATAGACATTTCTATAGAGATTATCGTTTTGACATTTCACAAAAAGAGACTGATTTGACTTGACAGTCAATATCCCAGTATTATTGTGAACTATTTGCTTTGACGTTCTTTTAAAAGCTAAATAAAAAATAAAATAAAAATGAGAAGAATACAATTGGGAAGAGAAGAGAACCGCCAGGGCTAATGGCTTGAAAACTCACATTGAACGAATTAATGTATAATTATTCTATTTATGATAGAAATCTGTTTTGAAAGTGAATCCAAAATTGGGGAAATTGTCGTTTGATTTCTCACGAAAGGAAATACGATCCGGTTATTCAGACCTGGATACCAGTTCACGTATTTAAAGCAGTACAGTTGCAGTTAAGTTTCGATTAAAACGGTCATTTTCGTATTCTTGTAACCTTAGGATCGATGTTACAAACGCTTGCGCACCGTAGGTACTAGAATGTCGTTATTGCGCTCTCGAGACGCATACCTACTTGACGCAAGCGTATTTGAGATGGATACCAAAGTTACAAGAACACAAAAATGGCCGCTTTAATCGAAACTTAACTGCAACTGCACTGCTTTAAATACGTAAATTGACCCCCTGGTATCAGCGCTACAACATTGGTATCAGTGTTACTGTAGGTAGGTACCGTAAAATCAATTCTTACGTATTATCTATCTATACATATAATAAAACTGTAAATTTCACGTGTCTGTACATGGCCGAACTTAGTGAAAAAAAATATTAGGAAATGTTCGAAAAGAGTATTTAAACACTTTGCTGCATTTTTAGAAATGTCTGTCTGTCTGTCTGTCTGTCTGTCTGTCTGTCTGTCTGTTTGTTTGAACACGCATCACGCAAAAACTACCGTACAGATTCGGTTGAAATTTTGCACGTGCAATCTAATAGATACAGATTAACATTTAGGCTATAAATTATCACGCTTTTTCCCATAGGAGCTAAGCAGTAAGGGATAATGTCTGTAGCTATTTTTCGTTATAAAACAGTAACTACTTGACGGATCTTTATGAAAATTTGCAGTTTTGTAGTAAATACTATAGGACATTATTTACACTATGAATCATTACGCTAACGTCTATGGGGAACGAGTAGCAACGTATTTTTTGTCGCACCATAATGGTTTATCACAAAAATTTCCACAATTAGACATTATCTATAATTGTAACCCGTGGAATGCATAACTTCACGCTAAAACTAAAAGGAGCTAAACACAACATTTTTAAGTTTCATAAGAACAGTTATTTTGACGTGTTAAGTAGCTAACAGTATAGCCTCGAAGCTATGCTAGCGGACTTTGATGACGAAGTCCCAGGCTCGAACCTGATGCCTGAATATGTTCTTTTTGTATTTATTTAAATTGTCCTTATCCTTTTTTAATATTTTTTCTGAATGTTTTAGTTATTTTTTCGACCGTAGGTAACTTATTTACTTTGGTTATTACTTTTTATATTAAAAATCAAGTAAATTATGCAATTAATTATAGGTATTGCATCACTGCTGAGAGTAATGAATTAATCGTAGTAGAAATGAAAAACAATATTACATTATAATTAAAAAGTATTCGACATTTTCCAGAAATGATGTGTTCGTCTAAAAAAAAGACATTACACACGTAAAAAAAGTACATGTAGCGCCATCTATGAAATCAAATTGTGAACAACAAAACAACGGCAACATTCTTGAAAGTAGATGGCGTTGTATTCAATAATGTTCTATACTTAGTAAAAGAAGTTTTAAAAAGAAAAACAGCGCTATGATTTTTAGAAATATTTATCTGTCTGTCCGTTTGTTTGACCACGCATCACACAGGTGCATCGAGGATCATGTTTTGGGGTTATGGTTGGAGATTACGTGTTCATCAACTCAACGATAATGAATGGCTCAACATCGTTCAAGTGTGAGTAGTTCGGGTGACGGGAGGAGGGGGGTCGTTTTTGTCAACCGTACCTTTAGGGATATCTGACATTTTCGCGGGCATGACACACATGACACGCTCTGTGTTTGCTTACTAAAGTGTTACAGCAGTTTTATTATTAGTATTGCGTTGTAACACTATATGAAATACACCCCATTTTTAGCCAAAATGACAAAACAGAACCCTTATAGTTCCCTTATGGCCGTCAGTCCGCAGCTTAGCTCAGAGACTGTTAGTGCTAGAAGGTTGCAACTTTTGCATGAATAAATTACTAACGCCGATAAAGTGAAAGAACAAAATCTTGAAAATCATTATTTTTTTAAGGGTACCTCTCTTATATGTAAAATGGGGATGTGATTTTTTTCTCACCTACCTACCCCATCGTGTGTGGTATCATTAGATAGGTCTTTTAAAAAGCGTTTAGGGTTTGTGAAGACTATTTTTAGATTTAAGGATTCCTTTGTGTATAATATTAGGCTTTATAGTGAACATTTTTGTTAGAGTCAAGTGTCCCCCTGCCAGCTAAATGGTTGATGTTGGGTATGTGAAAAAAATCAGGGTAGTAGTATAAATACTAAAATTATAAGGAAAACTATCACAGTTAAGTACTTAGGCTTTACAAGTTTACGATCACATGAGAAGTAACAACATTTTCGTACAAATTTTATTAAAAATTATTAGGTAATAAGTAGGTATAACGTTGAAAGAATGAAACAAAAACAACAGAAAACCCACTCTTAAGCCGCACACCAAACTAACTATCTAAAAGAATAGAACAGATCGATTTTTATTTAGTAAGTATTTAGTCAACAGGACTGTTTCCAACATATTTACACTGAAGTTATTTCGTTACCTAACTACCTTAATTTAAACCCGACTTTCACGCGAACGAAGTCGCGGGCACAACTATTATGAATATATATATATATATTACGGGTCTTAATCGCGTTTAGGTTAAATACCTTGCTTACCTACGTTTAATATGCATGATAGTTTAAGTATAATTTAATTTAAAGTCATCAAGTATTAAAATAAACTTATCCAGGTTTGAAAATAGATGGCGTTTAAATACAAATTAAACAGAATCAGGTAAATTGATTTAAAAAATAAATCTAAAATTCTTACGATTATGTATTATATATATATTATTTACGGATATGAATTTATGATGTTCTTAATTAACGACAGGTTCATCATCATCATCATCAGCCTATCGCAGTCCACTGCTGGACATAGGCCTCTCTAATTGCACGCCACTTTGTTCTATCCTCGGCTACGACAGTAGTTTAGTATTTAAACTAAACGTTCCTAAAAGATATACTAATTCAGTATATCTTTTAGAAACGTTTGAATGTTGTCTGTTTGTTTGAACACGCATCACAGTACCGCGGGAATGCAATGTTTTAAAACCAGGATATTTTTTTAAAAACTTATCTCACACTAGCCCTATTTCACGCACTTCATTTAACCCGAAACCGATAATAGTAATATTTGATGTGATGCAAATCATTTTGGTAAAATACTATTATAATTTGTCTTCTAACCGTCTGGCGCCATAAACTTTGTCGCCCTTCATTTTGCTGCACTGGGCATTTGCTTGGCTTGCCTTGCCATAGGTCGGGCCCTGATTAGAGCTAGGCCCTAATATCCATAGATGCCACAGAGCATTGTGGAGCATGTTTCCAATATGTTTTACACAGAAGTTAAATTGTAACATAAACTACCTTAATATAAACCCAACTTCCACGCGAACGAAGTCGCGGGCACAGCTAGTTATACATATAAGTCGCAATTTGAAATTAGAAATTAGTTCTATTTCGGATGCCGATTGGATTTCTTCAATTTATGTAGGTATGCACAACTTCGTCTGCGTAAATTTTCCCCGTTTTTGCAAAATTACTCATTGCTGCTCCGCTTCTATTGGTCGTAGCGTGATATTATATAGCCTATAGCCTTCCTCGATAAATGGGCTATCCAACAGTGAAATAATTTTTCAATTCGGATCAGTAGTTTCTGACATTACCGCGTTCAAACAAACAAACAAGCTTTAAAATATATGTACTTATACCTAGATTAAAATTAACTCTTCAGCTTTATAATATTAGTAAGTATGATATATACCTAGATGTACACTTCGATTTATTGTTTATTGCAATGTTAAAAAAATAAATATGTTCATTTTTGTCAATTATAAATGTTATAAATAATAATTGAAATACATTCTAGCCGCGTATGAAAAACGAGATAGAATCTTACGTAAGAAGAGGGAGGGGAGGGGGTTTAAAAAAACTTATGTGGCTTTATATGGCTGTAAAAAATAGCCAAAATCATCCTTTCATAATAATGAATGGCCCCTAAGGCAAAATACTACTAGTTGGTGAACTTTGAGAACCTACTAGTCGGTGATTAGTGATAACAGTCATAGTTATCACTAATCACCGACTACTAACATACTACTAGTCGGTGATAAGTGATAACTAAGGCTGTTGTCACTAATCACCATACATTTTTACAATGTTATGACTAATTTCTAATTTCAAAGTGACCATTTTCAAAAAACGTTAATACTTTGGAGACCACAATAAGTGATCGGTCCTGCGCCTAATATCTATCTTGTCGTGTTGAATTCCGTTAAGTATACGACAATACAGTTAGATGCCTACTTATGTTTATATCATGATGTCATCTGATGACATCATACAATAAAGAATATCTAATATGACGTGTATCTATTCGAAATTAAACAACGTTTTAAAATACGACAGATTATAACGATAAAGATCAGTTTGCACATTGACCATCGTTTGTTATATTAACAATTATAAATTAAGTTGTATATTAAAACCAACTTATATATTAACAATTATATTATACTAACTGACACGTGCAATTTTATCTGCATCAATTTTCCCTATTTTGCAACATTTTTAATTGATGCTCCGCTCCTATTAGTCATAGCGGGATGTTATATAGCCTAAAGTCTTCCTCGATAAATTGACTATCCAACATTAATTAGAATTATTGAATTCGAACCAATAGTTCCAGAGATTATTGCGTACAAACAAACTCTTGAGTTTTATAATATTAATATAGACTAGCTGATCCGCGCAACATCGTTAGCATAAATTTTCCCCGTTTTTGCAACATTTTTAATTGATGCTCAGCTCCTATTAGTCATAGCGTGATGTTATATAGCCTATAGCTATAGAATTTTTCAATTCGAACCAGTAGTTCCTGAGATTTTCGCGGTCATAAACAAACTCTTCAGCTTTATAATGTTAGTATAGATTATGAAGTTGAAGAGAGAGAGTCTTAAGTAACTGTGGAAAACATCAGAGGTAAATGGTAGGACATCTCATAGCTTCGCTAGCGTAAATGTTCCCCGTTTTTGCAACATTTCTTATTGCTGCTCCGCTCCTTATTTCTCCACTATTTTATGGATGTTATTATACATATAAACCTTCCTCTTCAATCACTCTATCTATTAAAAAAAACCGCATCATAATCCGTTGCGTAGTTTTAAAGATTTAAGCATACATAGGGATATAGGGACAGAGAAAGCGACTTTGTTTTATACTATGTAGTGATAAGACACATTATTATGGGAAAAATAGAAGGCAAGAGAGGAAGATAACTATAGGAGAAGATAGCTGTCTTATAAGGAAGTAAATGAGAACGCTATTGACTTGATTGTTTGAGAGAAAAAAACCTGCATCAGTTTCACCAAGAGGTCGTCCATTAATTACGTGATGTTCAAAGGGGGAGGTGAACGAGGGGGTTCGGAAAAAATCACGAAAGATCACCAGGTGTAGGGAAATCACGTGTATTTTAAAATCCCCCCCCCCCCCCCCACACATCGAAAATTTGGAACTCACACACGTGTGAAAATTGTTAGGTATTTTTTTTGGAGTAGTAGTCTAAAATCTCACCAAGTATCACCAAGAAGAAGGGGAGGGGGGTCAAAAAGTAGCTAAAAAACCTCACCTGATTTAATGGACGACCTATAACAAGAGCACGCTTCTTAAATTTTATAATGATGAACAAGCTCAACTTAGCGGTAAGGTAACACCTCTCACTCAATATATCTAATCTAATATATAAAAATCTCGTGTCACGGTGTTTGTAATTTAACTCCTCCAAAACAGCTCGACCGATTGCCATAAAATTTTGTGTGCATGTTGGGTAGGTTCGAGAATCGGACAACATCTATTTTTCATCCCCCTAAATGTTTAGGGTAGTCCACCCCTAATTTTTTTGTTTAAAATTTTTAGGTATTTTTTTTTATGATACCCTGAATTTTCACCCTTCTACGATCAACCCCTATTTTGCAAAAACGGGTTACTTTGACGCAGACGAAGTTGCGAGGGTCAGCTAGTTCTGATATAATCTTCTCACGCCATATACGTTCCCTCCACTTAGCTAGCCCTAGCCACATACAGACGTTGAACTTATAAAAAAACCTTTCATTTGCGTCGTTAAAAAGATGGGAAAAACCAGAAAAAGTTACCTCATTAAACCTCTCAATAAGCAGTCTATCCTGAGCTTTGACGTAAGGATCCCGGGAGTGCAGCTGACTTCGCCCATACTTCTCGTCCAAGTAGTCACAAATGACTACGCTTTCGAAGAGATACTTGTCACCCTGATCCGTTGGTATCTCTAGTACTGGGATTTTTACTGGAACGGAGAAAAAATATGGTCATGACATATTTGGTCCAGGTAATCAATCGAAGAGAAAGAAATAAACGCTAACCAGACGAATATGGTGCCAGGGCGAGCAACGAGCATGTTGACACGAATTTTTAACACACGGCGTAACATCATGCTCGCTACGAATGTTACATTACATCATGTAACGTTGATTAGTCCCCCCCCCCCCATAAATTACCTACAAATTGATACCTAGAGCATTTTGAAGCATACACGATATCTAGCGCAAACAATCAAAGTACCTAGATCATTATAATAGAATTTTACATCACGTTCGAACTTGAAAAATAATTCTGGTTAGGTACTACCGTAGGTTTACAACTTCTACAAGGCGGGCCTAATGGCTAAGGTATTGGGCTCGTAATTTATTGTAAAGACGCGGGTTCGTATCCTACCTGCCGTGACGTTAACCCACTCCTAACATACGCAATTTAGCTTAGCTGGAGGGATTAACAGGATTGCTAGTAATGTGGTGTGGGACTCACAATCTCACATAGCTAGTTATATTTAAAAAAAATACTTACATCTTGGATTCTTAGTCCGGAACCACTCAGGAAGCCTCAGAGGATCTAGCTTATAGACCTCATACTTGGCTCTCTTGGCCTCCAGTATAAGCAGAACTCTGTGGCCGTAGGGGTTCATGTCCACATGGTACAGGCGAAGAGTGTCTGTCAACGCTGGCGGGGGAAGAGGCCCTGGAAAGAGAGAAGAAACTTATAACTGTTGTTGCAATAATGTTATGGGTTTGATTATATCAACCCCACGTTCGATGTCCCACTGCTGGGCACGGGTCACTCCAGTAGACCTACTTATAATAAATCCGGGGGGTAATAGACATATCTAATCGCCACGCTTGGCGAGCGGGTTGGTGATCGCATTAAGGCTTTAAACTACGCGGAGGACGCTGGTGCCTCCTTCGGTTCGAAATCCCTTAGTCGACGACACCCACTATGTCTCTCTTACGGAAAAATGGATTACTCAACGTATCTTAGTCGAAGTAATTTTTATAGGCATTTCTTGCCAAAGACTTTACAATTACAAAAATTGCATTTTTGAAAGATAGAAAAATTTGAAATCCAGACTCAGGAATCGAACCCGAGACTTCCGAGCCAAACCGGGCTTTTGTTATTGCTTCGTTACAGCTGTAACGAAGATAACAAAAGCCGTGATATTTCTTTAACTACCGACTAGATGGCGCTGCGGGGCTAACCCGCAAGCATTAAGAGATAGAAAGATTTGATATCTAGTAACATAGTCCAGATAGGTGGTTCGCTTCTGGCCCCGGTTTGGCTACGGAAGTCTCGGGTTCGATTCCTGAGTCTGGATTTCAAATTTTTCTATCTTTCAAAAATGCAATTATTGTATTTGTATCTTAGTCGCTTCTTAAGTGTGCTTAGTGCAAGTTTGTTTCACGCGATCGAATTGTTTATTGCGTTTGGCTCTCGCAGCGGGCCAATCGGAGCGCCAAACGTCATAAACCTGTCAATCGTGATAACGTGAAACAAACTCGCACTGGCTGTGGCGTCCGAAAATCACAGTTATGGCCGGTTAGCCTTAACCCTCTACTACTTGTTTTTAAAGTGATGACCTTAACCACCTACAGACTACTGTACTGGAATTGAAATACAGCCCCCCCCCCCAAACCTAACAAAAAAACATCGATTTTACTCCGGGGTCTTTTAGATGTGTGGTAAATGGTTGTGTAACAAAAGTAGTAGCAGGCTGATGTATTGTGGTCGTCGGGCCGGGTCCACTAAAGCTGTCACAGGCATGGTAATTTATTAGAATGTCACCAATGTTTTGGCGATTGCAGCTACATCCGATACAATTAAAACATAAATCTATACTAATATTATAAAGCGGAAGAGTTTGTTTGTTTGTTTAAACGCGCTAATTCTGGTCCGATTTGAAAATTTATTTTTTTTGTTGGATAGCCCATTTATCGAGGAAGGCTATATAACATTGCGCTACGACTAATAGGAGCGGAGCAGCGACGAGAAATGTTGGAAAAACGGGGAAAATTTACGCATACGAAGTTGCGCGGGACAGCTAGTCTAATATATAAAATTCTCGTGTCACAGTTTTCGTTGCCATACTCCTCCGAAACGGCTTGATCGATTTTGATGAAATTTTTTGTGCTTATCCGGTATCTATGAGAATCGGCCAACATCTATTTTTCATACCCCTAAGATTTTGTTTGTTTGTTTGAACGCGATAATCTCAGGAACTACTGGGCGGCATTGAAAAAATATTTTATTGTTGGATAGCTCATTTATCGAGGAAGGCTATAGGTTATAACATCACGCTACGACTAATAGGAGCGGAGCAGCAATGAAAAATGTTGTAAAAAAAAAGGAAGAAAAAAGAAAAAAGGGAAAATTTACGCAGACGAAGTTGCGCGGGACAGCTAGTATATCTTATATCTTTAAACGAGCAATTCTTGTATATATATTTATATATATATAATCTGAATCTCGGCAACGGCTCCAGCGATTTTCTTAAAATTTAGTATGCAGGGGGTTTCGGGGGCGAAAAATCAATCTAGCTAGGTTTCATTTTTAAAAAACGTCGTTCTATCTGTATTTTCAGGCAATGAAAAATGGCTACAATATCATTAGAATACGAAGGTTAATTTCGCCGCGATTTCCACTGTTTTATTAGCTTAGGTGGGAAACGGGCGATCCACAAAGCAGATGACCCCGGTTCGAATCCGAATGAAATATACTTTTCTTTTTTAATATTTATTTTCCTTTTTTAATTTTATTTTATGATTATTTTTTTCCCTTTTTTATTTTAATATTTGTTTTTTGTTTTTTGATGATTTTTTTTTTTCAGCTTGTTACGCGTCGGTGTTATAGACGGACCGTCGACACCATTTATCTACGCTTTGGTGTAAGAGGCGGACCGTTGACACCATTTATCGAAGCAGTGCAGTTGCGGACCGGCACGAGGCGTCGAGTCAGCGCTACGTGATTTCCACATCTCGCCACTTCGATTTCGCAACCGTCTTTCCATAGTTGTAGTTTTAGATTTTAATAAAGAACGATTCATTCTTGGTACATACATCGACCATTTATCACTAGTTTTAGATTTTAGTTTAATGTAATTTATAATTAAATTTATTTAAGATGTATAGACTTTCTCTGCAACCTCCGGCTCCAGTTAACGTAATTGGCGCAGTCGGTAGGATATTCGCGGGCCGGTTCGCGATAATTAGGAATATCTCAAATCGATATCCGCGTTCGCGAGTCACCCGGGTGGTTTCCAAGCACCTTCAACGAATATCCGGATCTTCGGAAGCTGAAGCCAGAGGCGTATCCAGACATCGATACTGCAGAGGGGCCAACTATACACTTATTGAACCCAGACGGAACATCCGACCAGAAGAAGTAAGATGAACACCAGTGGTCTGGCAGCAATATTTGCCACTCCGCTTGACAAATAGTTGCTGTTCTTCGGGGGGAGGTGTTACGCGTCGGTGTTATAGACGGACCGTCGACACCATTTATCTACGCTTTGGTGTAAGAGGCGGACCGTTGACACCATTTATCGAAGCAGTGCAGTTGCGGACCGGCACGAGGCGTCGAGTCAGCGCTACGTGATTTCCACATCTCGCCACTTCGATTTCGCAACCGTCTTTCCATAGTTGTAGTTTTAGATTTTAATAAAGAACGATTCATTCTTGGTACATACATCGACCATTTATCACTAGTTTTAGGTTTTAGTTTAATGTAATTTATAATTAAATTTATTTAAGATGTATAGACTTTCTCTGCAACCTCCGGCTCCAGTTAACGTAATTAGCTTTTGTAAATGTATGGAATGTCTAAAAATATTTATTTTTATTATTTAGCTATCAAACTAAGTAGCGGCTACTACAAGACGCCTTTTCACCAAATTTCATCAATATATTCATTGTGTAGTCTTTGAGTAAAATGCCTGTGACATACGGACGGACAAACAGACTATTATACTATAAGCGTTCCGTTTTTTCCATTTTGGCTACGAAAATACCGAGCAAAGCTCGGTCATCCAGGTACTACATATAAAAAGCTGTCACAGGCATGGTGGTTTATTACAATGTCATCAATGTTTTCTTAAAACCTTATCACGTAAAATTATCGTCCGTAAACCGACTATACGGACAACCTTTTTTTTAAAAGAAAAACTATCTGAGCAATAGCAAAGAATTACAATCTAAGGTCTCAATGGAATACATACTAGGTATTCCATTACGTTAGGTAACGCAGGCCCAATCAGGAGGCTAAGTGCGGTTTTTCTTGTTCGCCCAGGTAAAACTAACTAACTTTATAGCGGCGGTAGCCTAATGGCTAAGGCATCGGTCTCGCAATCGTGATGTTGCGGGTTCGAATCCTACCCATTATACTACCGACGTGAACCCACTCCTAACACAAGCCTTTGAGCTTACGTGAATGGGTTAACAAGATTGCTAGTAATGTGGGACTCAATCCCACAATGCTAGTTATCTTTTAAAAAAAAAAACTACTAACTAGGTAGATACCTCATTATTTTGTGGTACTTATCCACTTACAAACTTTTTTTTTTTTTTTTACTTACAAACTTTGCTAATAATTAGGTTTCAATTCAATGAAATATTCATTGACGATATCATAGTTTGTGAGCAAATAAAATATCGATGTAACAACTCTGCCGTGACCCCGTTGTAAATAGGTTAATAGTATTCTATAAACGCCAAGCTATCGTGTGACAAGGACAACACATTCGTAATCCAAAGGATAGATAAGAAAAGACGATTTACGAAAGAAGAGAAACTAGGTGGGAGATATTCCAACATAAATTATTTAGTTTTCTTTAAATTTTAAGTTTATTTATTGTAAACGTTGCATTATTGTTTGGATGCTGCGGTCTACTGTCTAAGAATACATGCAACGATTTTTTATGTAAACTGATTACCTATAAGTAAGACTGTTTTTACCGGACTGTAAAGAAGGGTTATGTTTTTCGCGCGTATCTTGTATGTATGTATGTAATATTCTTTGTTACCTGATATCTCACAATCCACTGAACGGATTTATACAATTAAGACGTCGTTAGATTCGTCTTGATTGCCCAAGTGTTCTTAGATATGTGACGTTTAAAAAAAACAAACATGGCGGCTATGAGATGTCAAAATAAAGAGGTGTGAAAAAAACAGTTGTTTCGAATACTGCAATATGGGTATCAAATTAAAGGGCTTATCTTAAGCATTTCAAATAGGTATAACTTGATTATGACTGTAATACTAAAAAAGTTAGTTAGCAACCATTCTTTTTTCAATCTTCAATACTTGACAATGTGACGTTTAAAAAAACAAACATGGTGGCTATGAGATGTCAAAATGAAGAGGTGTGAAAAAAACAGTTGTTTCGAATACTGCAATATGGGTATCAAATTAAAGGGCTTATCATAAGCATTTCAAATAGGTATAACTTGATTATGACTGTAATACTAATAAAAGCTAGTTAGCAACCATTCTTTTTTCAATCTTCAATACTTGACAATAGCTGTGATAAAAGTTAGTTGTTACGTCGGTTACATATATTACAACCACTAAAAAGTATTAAATAAAAAAATAAATTACTAAAGTAAAAAACCCGCCTGCTCGGATTCGGAGGCATTAATGAATCTCGAACTTAGTAAAGTGCCTCCGACTGCATGAAATTATAGAATTATGTAGGGGATCTTGTTTCCATCTTTTTTGAGCAGGCGGGTTTTTTATTCTTGTATTTTTTTTTTTTACAAAAAAAGCGATACATCAGGACTGATTTGCTGGAATTTATTTCAGATCTTTATGAAATTTATATTAGACCATTTCGGAATAAACCTTTTTAGAATTTTGATATCAAACAAACATCCGAATTGAGAACCTCCTCCTTTTTGAAGTCGGTTAAAAGTAGTGTACCTAGGGTTGCCAGATCGGGTCAGGAATCGCCTGGATCTCCCGACATTTCTTATGATTTCCAGACTTGTCGGGACAATGACAAAATCTCCCGACAAACCGATCCGATACCACGTGGGGGAGCAATCTACCGGCCTTCGACGTACCTTGCTGTGCCACTTAAATTTGCCATTTGGCATTTAACTCATTTTTTTTTTCTCCAGGTAACTACTTAATGTGTACAATTCGCGAAAGTTTATCAACATTTACATGTCTTTTGCACAAATAACGTATAGCGGGCCAAGAGCTATATTTTGAGAGAGAGGAGCTTTTTATTTTGTGTCCTTTGTCATAGATTATTTTATATAACTTTTTTTATTCAAATTAACATTATTATTTGAACATGGGATGTTTGAAAAGCCGGATATTCAGATTATTTAAATTTGCCGGTTCTCTGAATTTCTGGTTATGTGGAATGGCTGGATTTCCCGCTTTCGGGATACCTATATGGATTTTTGAATTGATGTATTTTATGATCCGTACATTGTTTTATAAGTAAATAAATAAAAACATTAGTATTTTATCATAAAAGTAATTTTAAAATATTAAAAAATAGCAAATGCATATAAAAACAATTTGACTAATAAACAATTTGAAATATAAAAACGCGTAGGTTTAAAAGTTATAGCAGATACATACGAGTATTTTGCATAAAATATAATAAAACGCATAAACTGGTTGTGCATCACCTTTTTATGTAACCCTTTTTTGTAGTTTTTTTCTGGTAAGTTGTAAATAATTAAATTTAACTTTTATTTTAAATTATTTATTTATACTAATCTAGTTTTAATGTGAATGGTATTATAAGTATTTCTTAATTAAATAAATCAAAAAAATGTTTACTTGAATTAAAAAACATAATAAATAGTTACTTCATCAAATCAAAATATATCTACATCCATACTAATATTATAAATATGAATGTAACTCAGTCTGTCTGTCTGTTCGCTCTCACGCTCAAACAGTTAAACCGATTTAGATGAAATGGTATGGAGATAGTTTGAGTCCCGGGGAAGGACACAGTTTTTATTGCGATAACCGACATCCACGCAGCCGCGGGCGAAAGCTAGTTAGACAAATTTTATCTTTACAGGAAGAAATTTACCTACTTGTAATATAAGCTGGCCTTATCGTTTTCATTTAAGTACATAGTTTTATACAGATTATATCATAATGAGAACATCGCTGATAAAAAAATATAAGTGCATCTCAGACATAGATAATATAAGTAGGTAATATATCACCACTAATATCAGCGTTGCAGTTTTCGAACTGCAACAATAGCTGACGTTGGTATAGTTGGATCCGCATATCTGCGCCTGAAGCCGCCTTAGGTGGGGCTGCGGGCGGGTGTACGGGGTAATCTGCCCCGCCCGCGGCCTTCCGTGGAGGCGCGACGCCCTGTGTGTATCCAGGAGCCGCGTAGGTGTGAAATGCCCGGAACGCAACAACATCGCGTCCGGGCATTGCCACTGGGCGGGCCGCCGACGGTATAACAAATTCCGGCGGCCCGTCCGCGAAGGTGGCGAGCCATACCCGGCGGGTTTTTTAGTGGGTGCAAACCCTACACTACCTCCACCGTCTTCCCCGGACGGTGGGGGTGTTCGTCAGGATTTTTTTTCCCGCCAGACCAAAAAAAAAAAAGGTTTACTTAGTTGGATCAATGTAACTCGGCCGGATTGAAGTTCGTCTGCGACCCGCGCAACTTCGTCTGCGTAAATTTTCCAACATCGTATTTGCAACGTTTTTCGTTGCAGCTCCTCTCCTATTAGCCGTAGCGCCATATTATATAGCCTTCCTCGATAAATGGGCAATCCAACAGTAAATATATTTTTCAATTCGGACCTGTAGTTCCTGAGATTGTCGTGTTCAAACAAACAAACTCTTCCGCTTTATAATACACACATCAAAAGTGTCTAGGGATCAACATATATTTTTGCAATAACTTTTCTCCTGATTGATTTTTTTTTTTTATTTCTTTAAGGATTCATCAAATAAAGTGTTTTCGTTTGTCACAGTAACGATAAACCAAGTCACCTTTGCATTAATAAAGAAATTTGCCATTTTCCTAATAAAGGGATTTTTGACATTTGAACCACTAACATTAAAGTTCGAAAAAAAGACTGAAATAACAGTTTTCTTTAAAATTTTATTGGGTAACTTAAACAATTAATAATCCGTGTTTCTACCGCGAACACTAACAACACAAGAACATTGGTTTGGCATACTCAAAATGAGTTCATCCAAATCACGCTGTGGAATGGCCGCCCATGTTCGTTGCAACAACAAAAAAAGGTCTTCTTGCGACTGGATACCCTCCATATTCGGCAGAGCTCTTCTCTGTAGCATATCCCATGCATGCTCAATCGGGTTCAAGTCTGGCGACTGAGCAGGCCAGGGCAGGACATTGATGTTAGCTGCGGCGAGAGTCTGTCTTACAACTCTTGCGGTGTGCGGTCGTGCATTATCATGCATTAACTGAAATAAGGGACCGATTTGCACTTGTAGAGGAACGATGACGTCTGATACAATCGTCTCAGCATAAATTTGAGCGTTGAGGTTGCCTCTGATCCAAATCAACTCAGTTCTTCCGCCGATCCAAATACCCGCCCATGCCATGATGGTTCCACCACTATAAGGATGGACTTCCTGGCAGGATTTTAATCGCTGTTGGCGTCCAGGGGTTCTCCAGTGTCGTATACGTCTTGTATCCGGTCTCATACCAAAACGAGACTCATCAGAAAAGCACACGAAACGCCATTGTTCTTCTGCCCAATTTCTGTGTTCAAGAGCCCATTGATATCGAATCCTACGATTGTGCATTGCTATAGGTGGTACCCGTAGCGGTCTTCGGGAATGAAGGTTCACTTCATGCAAGCGGTTTCTGACTGTTTGGTCGCTAATTAAGTTCCCTGAAGAGTGATGAAGCCTCACGGCTAACATCATGGCGGTTATTGTTGGACCTCTTCGAGTTAAGATTTGAATGTATCGGTCTTGTCTCCGTGTGGTGCAGCGATACCGTCCTCCATGGCGCTCAGCCACGGTACCAGTGCTTCGGTAACGTGTCCAAAGTCGACTGATAACACTCTGACTTGTATTCAGAGCTAAAGCCACAGTACGTTGCCGGGAACCAGCTTCTATCATTCCCACGGCTCTGAGCATTTCTTCCCTGCTTAAATGACGTCGCCGCTCCATAATAACGTTGGTTTTAATCAGTAGTAGGGAAACAGTAGCACTAATAATGTCTTCAATGCGTTGTATGTTTTTATAGGGAAAATATTGACAGCTGATTTTCATCTTTTACTCGAATTTGATTCACAGTTCCTGATTCAAATTATGAAATGCACCAAAAAGGATCCATATAAATTTATAAAATCATAAATTTATTACAAAGCCACATCTCAATCTCAAGAAATCCGCATAAAAATGCTTGATCCCTAGACACTTTTGATGTGTGTATTAGTATAGATACCACAAGCCCAGGTATTTCGGTGGCTTTTACCAACGTATAATTACTAGCTATTCCCTGCGGCTTCACCCGCCTTACGTTTGATTTTGTGTTATTCTGATGTATATTAAGACTAGTACATTAATGTAAAATTTTATCAAAATCCGTTAAGTAGGTTTTGCGTGAATAAACGACAAACGTCTACCAATCATCAATTCATCACAAACTATAATCTTCTTTTGTCTATATTTTAACTATACCTAATCACTACATAGTATAAAACAAAGTCGCTTTCTCTGTCCCTATATTCCTATGTATGCTTAAATCTTTAAAACTACGCAACGGATTTTGATGCGGTTTTTTTTAATAGATAGGGTGATTGAAGAGGAAGGTTTATATGTATAATAACATCCATATATTTTATACCCGTGCGAAGCCGGAGCGGGCTGCTAGTAATACTTAGATATAATATTATAGAGAAGTTATACTTTGTGAAGTTGTATGGGGTAATCTCTTGATCTACTAAACATATTTTGAAAATTCTTATATGAGTGTCTTAAGCTATATAACATCACGCTACGACCAATAGGAGCAGAGCATTAATGAAAACTGTTGCAAAAACGGAAAAAATGGGGCAAACGAAATTGCGCGGGTCAGCTAGTCTTATATATAAATAAAAAGAAATCGCCAATTATATGTAACTAGCTGACCCGCGCAACTTCGTCTGCGTAAATTTTCTGAGAATAATCTCAGGAACAACTACTCCGAAGAATTATTTTTGTGTTGGATAGCCCATTTATCAAGGAAGGCTATATAACATCACGCTACGACCAATTGGAGCGGAGCAGCAATGAAAAATGTTGCAAAAACGGGAAAAATTTACGCAGACGAAGTTGCGCGGGTCAGCTAGTTATATATAATCGGCGATTCTATCTTAGTATAGATGTACGCACATATGGTTTTATAGACTTTTTTACTTATTTAAAAAAATGTGTGGAAGAGTGAAAAAAATTGGTTTAGGTAAAGCAACATCCATGCGCAGCAGGGGCAGGCTGCTGGTATATAATATTGTAGGATTAAATAAAATACAATTTTCACGCTTGTCCCACTGCTTATTCTATTTATAACTTACAGCTAATCTAGCTTGTAACCTTAATTGTAATTATCCAGCAAGAATCCAGGTCAGAGCGCCAAATATCCGGTTACCGGATTACTACAAAATGTAGCATTAGAAATAAAGATTCCAGACAAAAATACTGTATGTCTGTCGGTGCCATCATAGGCGGATCCTGGGCACGGGGCAAGAATTAAAACGGTCTTGAAACGTTTCGTTAATAGGTTCCCTAAAAGTCGATTGTCTGTAGACAAACTAATTTGTCTGATTTTTTTTTTAAAAGATTCAATTCAATCATAGGCTAGTTACTATATTTGTAGCGGAACCGAGTTTGTGCTTGCCACAAAACAACAACAACAACTTCTGCTGATGTGATTAAAGTAGAAATCAATATTACCTATCTACCTACAATGTCAACAAAATAGAATTCATTCTGTAATCAAAAAGGTACCCATATAAATAGCGGGATATCTACTGGAAGTAACCGGTTATATTACCTACTATTATCACTATTAATAAGCCTATTCAACATTTATTATCAATTCTAACCCGATATAGACAAATTTAACATTACAAATACAGAAGTAAGATGTTTTGTGTACACATTTTTTGTCCAAGCAGATGCCAGACAGTAAGGTCATAGCAATTTACATAGCACTTACGAAACGCTGCACATCAACATGACATCATTGCAAACAGCTGTTTTATGCAATTGATTTTCTTTTTAAATGTCACACAAAAATATTTAAATTTATGTGTATTTAGATAAACAGAAATTCATTCATTAATTTTGATTTGATTTATTATGTATTCGTTAATAAAAATAGGTAAGTAAACAAAATTTTAACACGAATTTGATGACGAATTTTCAAGTATTTTCCACAAAAAAAACCTTGTACTAGCTACCTACCTGTTTATCGTCTAGCTAGAATCATCATGATTTCTCACATTTCACATTATTTTTTTAGATGACCTATCACAGACATACGAAAAATAAATAAACACTTACCAACGTTCCTCTGTTGATAATACGACATTTTTATATTATTTTCACGTTTAATTTTAGAGAAAATTGCAAAATTCGCGTAATCGCGTTCGCCGACGGCGAATACCGGTGTAGAAATAGTAACGTCATTCTTAAAATTAAAGCTGGAGGGGAAACAAACATATCTAGCTTACATCACGGTTGTGTTGACGTAATCAATAATTGTCCGTAATAGTGCGTTGCTCTTTGTATCTGACGTACAGAATCACAGAACATTAAGGTCCTTTTAATACGATCGTTTCAATCCGGTCCAGCACGGGCCGGATTGAAACCGGATCGTTTAAAAAACCTACTCCGTCCGGCCCAGGCGCGATGTATATGGCAGTATATGTAGTAGATGTACGTAGCTTTATCACGTTCCGGCGTCAATCCTGTCCGGTCGCTATACATTCGCCATTGAAACTGGAACGTGTGAAAAGGGTGTAATCAAAGATTTATGCTACGAGGACCGTTCTATCCTCGTAGTATTACACGGTGTTACTTAATTTACATGCTCTTTGGTGTTACACCAAGTATTTAATCTATGTTTACACCCTTTTCACACGTTCCGGGATCGACCTAAATAAACTACTCTATGATGTCGACTAGTATTGTATAGTTCTATGATGTCGATGTCGCAGTCAAATAGCATAAACACAGCTTTAAACATACGGGTGACAAGCTATTTGACTGAATAAATAAAAACAAATAAATGCCTACGCCCCGGGGCGTAGACAATTTATTCGTTTTACAAAATTCCTAAGGCAAATGTTCTAGTAGGGTGACCATGATATAGAGATTGATATTGATATGACTTTAAACTTATTAATGGCAGTATTAAGAAATAATGGGCCATTATTAAGTTTACAACTATATTTTTTGCTTATTTAAACTTTAATTTTATGTTTCTGGCGTGTGTGGTCACAGTTCTAACCTAAACTAATATAACTGAATAGATTTTGTGTCGCAGTCAAATTGTTTAACACGGCTTTATACATCATACGGCATTTTATACGTTTTCCAAAACGCCTAAGGCAAATTGTAGATGAATTTCAGGGTATTAATGTCTACTTCGATGTTGTAGTAACTACCATGTTAATAAAGCTTGAATTTGTTATTAAAACTTTAATTTTATGTTTCTTTCTGGCACTAGGCGGCTGCTACAGAGCGGCCCGCTCGCTTCACTCGATCGCCTTGTGCGCGTCTGGTCGCATTTAGTGAAATAGGTACTTACATAAACTTCTACTACTTAATACGAACATAAACGTCAGAGTATTGTAATGTCACACCTAGACATCCAATAACGTAAGCTAAATATGTATAAGGCCCCTATTATGACATCATCTGTGACCCGGTTATGTATAATCCTACCAAATACAATTGATCAAAACATGTAACTTAAGCACCATGTATTTAGTGTCCTTTTAAATTAGTCGAATTAAAAGCAGAAGGCCAATTTATAGGTGTAGTCATTTTTTCTCCGTACCTACATTTATTTAAATAAAATTGTGTAAGCTGATTAATGACCGTAACAGTGTCTGTAATTTTAGAAAATGAGTCATTTTACGTGTGTATACGACTGCAGTGCAAGAGTCCCTGGGTTTGATTCCCACGTGGGAGACCACTCTGTGTGATCCACAAATTGTTGTTCCGAGTCAAGGGTACAATTTCGAACCAATTGCTTATTTTTACAGCATTTGTATTAGAATATTTCCAATAAAAAAATACAACTGCTGTAAAACCTATTTACAATTAATTGTTTACGAAGAAGATGATGAAATATATGAATAAAATTGATATTAATTATTGTTATTAGGTAAATAAAGATTATTTGAATAGGTACATAATGTATGTGATATTATTATTTACGCGAAATAAATTAATTATTAATATAGTTTAAACATAGCATTAACAAAACGTTTAATTCGAGGTTACTACACTATGCAATTTATTACCATTTAGTAGGCTAAATGGTAATAAATTGCATTAAAAAAATATAATCTAACCGTATGAGGAATTAAGAATAACTAAGTAAAATATAGGTATTTTACTTAGTTATTCTTATTTTTTAATTAAAGTTGAAAAAATAATGCTTAATTATGTATTTATATTTATTATTTATAATATTATAAAGCTGAAGAGTTAATTTGTTTGTTTGTTTGAACGTGGTAATCTCAGGAACTACTGATGAGGATTTACTATTGAATAGCCCATTTATTGAAGAAGGCTATAGGCTATTTAACATCACGCTACGACCAATAGGAGCGGAGCAGCAATGAGAAATGTTGCTAAAACGGGGAAAATTTACGTAGACAAAGTTGCTAGGGACAGCTATGTATTTATAAGCATTAAACTTAAACTAGCTGGCAACTAATGTATCGCATGAGTACATTTTTATAAAAACATCTTGATTCTATTTTCTTGCCATTATGTTTTATTTGGAATGGAGTTCATATGTTTCTTTAAATTTTTCTTTGATTTTTTATTGTGGTATTTTGAAAAGTTAACTTGTAACACCCACTTTGCTGTTGTCATGTCATCAAACTGTCAACCTGTTTTTTTCATAAAAACGTTCCAATGCTTTATAATTTGTAGCATTTTTCATAGTCATGACTTACTCCTCCCACACACGTAAATCACATTCGTCCTCTCTCTCTATCTTTTTTTTTTGAACAAGTTTTTTCTGTCAATAATAAAAAAAATCGAAGTGTTTCGTTTCGTATTTTAATTAAACAAAGAAAGGTTTAATTACACAGTTATTACAAAATCTTAGAAGCTGTTCCTGTATAGTTCGAACAATAATAGTTGCAGAATGCATTGAAACGAATAATAAATAACAAAAAACTTCCAGTCAACAGTGATATTTTTGCTTGAATTCACTTTGTGTATAAAGACAATTATTAATTAAGCAGGTAATTTATGGATTAAAAACTAAAAAATAAGTAATTAGCTAATCAAATTGAATGCACTATTTACTTAGAACATGTAAACAAACACAATCCTAGTAATCACAGTAATATATAAAAGCGAAAGTTTGTGAATGTGACTGTGTATATTTGTTACTTATTCACGTCTAAACGGCTGGAGCGATTTTACTAAAATTAGGTATGGAGTTAGCTGACACCCTGGATTAACACATAGACTAATAAACCGCGGGTAACACCGCGGGGCATAGCTAGTTTATCATAAATACGAAAGTTAGTGATGATGGATGGATGAATGTTTGATGGTCTTTCACGCTAAAACTACTAAACGGATTTTGATCAAACTTTATATTATTATAGTCTATAGATCAGAATATCACATAGGCTATACAAATCAAAGTTAATGTCAAAAGTTAGTCTTTAGTAACTGACTGACGGGCCTGTTGGTCTAGTGGTTAGTGACCCTGACTGCTAAGAGTCGTGGGTCCGGTTTTCACCCAGAATAAAAGTTTGTGTGAGAACATAATGGTTTATTCTGTGTGTGGGTGGAATTTATCTATAACTAGCTGTCCCGTGCAACTTGCACGGGACGTCTGTGTAAATTTTCCCTGTTTTTGCAATATGTCTCGTTGCTGCTCTGCTCCTATTGGTCGTAGCGTGATGTTTTATAGATAAATGGGCTATCCAATAGTGAAAGAATTTTTCAATTTGCATGAGTAGTTCCTAAATTTACCGCGTTCAAACAAACAAACAAGCAAACAAACTGTTCAGTGTTATAATATTAGTATAGATATGTATGTATTTAGAAATATATAAGTATTTTTATCAGTTGTCTGGTTGCCATAGTACAGGCTCGGTCTAGTTTGGGATCAGATGTTGCAGTATCAGTTGTCCCAATATATTATAATAACTAAATACTTACTGACCCACTCAACATTCTTTTGTGTAAATTTTTATTTCTGTGGTTTCGTTGTGAGGAGATTAAATAAACATACTCCTTTAACAAAAACAAAATCTACCATTTTGGAGTCAAAATTATGTAGAAATTTAATGTATTTTTATTATTTGATATTTCTTTTTGAATAAAGAGCAGATAGCTCCACAAAGTGCACAAAAAACGACTAGCGCTGGGTTTTGCATGGGGAAGCGCATTAAACTCACTTGTGGTCTCATGGTCGTACATACTATACTGATGCAGGACTTGTGCCTGTAAAGGTGGTACATGCTTCACAAGGTACACCTTTATAGGTGCAAGAGATTCATCACCAAAGTATGTACAACCATGAGACCGTACAATAGGGTATTTGACTAAAGATTTGGTGGCAGCACCTTACCTGCATATACAGTTTATAAACAGAGAAACATTGTAAACATTGGCTATTTGAAAAGAGTGGCCACGAGTTTTTATTGCCTGTTCTTTTCTCGGGCTTTACCTATTGTTTGCGAACAGGCATTACCAGTAAATGTAGAATCGACTTTTCACAAGTGTAGTATTTTGCTTCCTAAGTTAATAAATCATTTTTATTATTATTATTATTATAAAGTCAAATCAGTGTCTTTTTAAGAAACGTCAAAAACTACTTGCTCCATACTAGTTTGTATGAAATACTAGCGTATGACGTCACATTTACAATAATCAAATTAATTACTTTTAGCATTGCTTTTGATGAATAAAAAATAATAAATATGTAAAATTAAGAACAAACACATTTTTTCAGAATATTTTATAACATATTATTGCATGGTTAGTACAAAACAATTTATTATGATAGTAGTCAAATACTCAATTATTGTTATTATTTATTAACAACTGGATTGAACTGACGAGTTTTCTCCACTATCTATACAGGGTGTAACAGAAAGGTATGGTCAATTTTCAGCAGCAGATAGGGTATGTTATCAGTATTGCACCTACCATGGTGTCATAGCTGGTTGCATTATTATTACATAGATATAGCATATTCTTTTTGTCAAAATTCAGCAGTGAAAAGCGTATGGCATATGAATGGTACAAAATTCGATTGGATTATTATGACATAAAAACTTTTTAAGTCATCCTTTTTTTTAATTAATAACTTTTTTTCTCATATGTTAGATTACGAACGCCATGACAATGACAATACGAAAATGCTCGTTTTTGCATTTTTCGGCAACTTCAAGATTTATTTGCGGGATCCTATTAAGATATACCCCTAAATTTATTTATTTCATCTACTAGAAAAACTCTTCGACTAGTGTCACAATTTTTCTCGTGTCCTAATATTTAGGTTTTCTATATACATTTTTGAAAGAGCCGAACCCTGTTTTGCGTTATCTACCCTTAATAAATCATTTTATTGAAACTATTAAAACTAAAAAACTAAAAAAGCCGAACATGGCATAAAGAAAAACTATGTCTACCTCGAATAAAATTAGAAATGTTTAAAAGAAATGCGTATTGCATGTGTATACAAATATATAACCATTTATTTTACCTGCAAATATTAGAAAGTTACCAATAACATCATTCAAGAAGATTTTAATTAAATTATTACTTAATAGAAGCTATTACAATGTTAAAGATTATTTAAATGATAAATTTACGGATTATTGACATAAATTTATATGACTTGAATGATGAATTTTTAGATTATTTTATGATTATTTGACATGAACAACAATACAATGAATATTATATAATATGCATGAATGAGTATAAAATCACTAAATATATTTGCACGCCATTTTATGGCAGAATATGTCCGAACTCAATCTTACTGTAACACCAATGTACCACCATATTTTAGCAAATAAAGAAATATTCTATTCTATTCTATTTGAACGTATTCTGTCTTAACACAAGTTTCTATCCTAGGGCAGAAGTTCCATCACCATATTAGAAGACTGCTTACCTTCTATTTTGTAATTCCAGTGATGAATGCAGAACCTGTCGAGGTTGAAGAGGTTGTGATCAAGTGTGAGGTGATAGAGATATCTGACGAGGGGGAGGAGGAAGAAGAAGAAGAAAATCCTAAAAAAAAGAAAAGGTAACTTTTAAAAAGGAGGTTGGAGGAGGATTTAACCTCTTGATTATGCCATTGTGTGTCAAATTCTTATCCTGTTAGTTCCATCACTCCACCGCCCAAGACACTAAACTAATAAAATGGTGGGGAACTGTAAGTGCGGATGGGGGGGGGGGCAACAGGGGCAATTACTTCCCCCAGACTCGGTTTGGTTTGCCGTCGTCACGGGTGGACTGGTAATAGTGAGTGATAAAAGGCAAGCGAGAGTAGTTTCAGAAACCTGCGCTTCACGGAGGCGACGCTGAGCTGGACCAGTCTACCCATGACCACGGCCGTTGCAATACGGTATTTTACCTTAAATTGTTTACGCGATTAAGACCCGTAGTATATATAATTTTATAATGGGTACAAATTGCGAAAGTTTATCTGGACTGGTGTGTTTTGACAAGCTATCGCACCCCCTTAAGCGGTGGTGCCTAGTATATCCGTGTTGAATCAAATGCACCCCCCCCCCCACTGGGGAACTGAGAGTCAACATTTTTTTTTTCTTAAAATAAACACCTCCCGCTTAAGGGTACATCCCTGTGTCATGGGGGACTTTCTATACATACAAATCACGGACACAGTACACCCAGACTCGGAACAACAATTTGTGGATTATACAAAGTGGTGTCCTGGGTGGGATTGAACCCACTACTTTTGGCTTAGCAGTCAGGGTCACTACCTACTAGACTTCTTTTTTTTAAATATCTGCGTGTTTAATTTTTGAAAATAAATAAAATTTGTGCTATATATGTCTTCGTGCTCACAAAGTGTACAATACTTGACACTGGCAGTGATTGGTAGGAATATTACCTTTGAATCGGCAATAAAGTAATAAAAATCTATTCACAAAACTTTACATCAACTCTGGAAAAAATAAACAAGAATTCATAGTTTCAGATTTTGAAAGCCTAAATTAGTAGTTCTAGGATATTTTGTAAAGTACAGACACAGCTACTTTACAATTTAAATAAAACTAATAATGGTCTCTAGCTGTTCCAATTATAACTACAGTGGTGCTAGCCGTTATGACAATCTGTCGTCATTGCAAAAATATCGTGGACAAGGCACAAGTCACAATGCTTTAAACGACATGATAATCTGTCGTCATGACATAGTAGGGACGCGGCCTAAGGGATTTTACACTGGAGGATAGGCAGCAGCATCCTCTGCGTACTTTAAGCCTTACTGCCATCGCTAACCCGCTCGCCAAGCCGAGGCTTCACCTACTGACGAAACGTCAATTTGGAAGACTTCCAAATGGTCGAAGTCCAAAAGACGTACGCATAAATTATGGTGTAATAAATTATACTTTCATTTGGACGTCTTCCATTCGGACGTTTTCCATTCGGACGTCTTCCATTTGGACGTGCGTCTTCCAATTGGACGTACGCAAGAAGGTTATACTGAAGATTGGTGTCAACATATCAAATTTGTTACTGAAAAAGTGAAAAGAACAAAGGACAATGCAACTGATTGGACTAAAATTTCGAAATATGGTGTCCAAAGATGAAACCAACAGAAAATTATAGATTTTTACTATAGCGACAAAAAAAAAGATACGGCCCTTAGAAATAATTGATTATTTAAAAAAAATGGTAGTTGTGTTAATTTATTTGCGGTTGGTGAACTAACTGCGGCCTATGTTGATGTATGGGGATAATAGTTTTCCAACGGCAAAGTTAAGTTTGTCATTCTTGACACCTGTTTTTTTCACTAACGTACCACTATATAAAGTTGTCGTATACATAAAGTTGGGCGTCTCGTCGAAACGAAGCTACCATGACAATTGGGTAGATGACTACAATAACAATAAATTATTTTACACTATACTGGAAATCGCATTTGCAAAAATATTCTGAAAAACAATGTTTCTCTACAATTTTACGTTGTCATGAATTTATAAACATCAAAACAAACATTGAAACTACATGATTTGACCATACAAAAGAATGACGTCATTATTTTGTATTTCATGTAAATTAGTATGAGGCGCATCGTTTTGACGTTTCTTAAAAAGATACTGATTTGACTTGACAGTCATCTACCCTATTCCAGCTTGATATGTATCATTTTAAAATTTGTTCTAGGGAACCCGTACTATAACTTCTTCAACGTATGTATATTTTTTTCTTGACATTTGCATGCCCGATTTAGGCATAACATGATGTACTTTTTTTTTTCAATTCAATTCAATTTTTATTTGCTAAACATGGTTACATATTGTGTTAGTAGTTACATTAGGTACTGTTCAATCCATATTTTACCCTTGTGGTGTACAAATTTTAATAAAACAATCGCTACATAGTATAAAACAAAGTCGCTTTCTCTGTCCCTATATCAATATGTATGCTTAAATCTTTAAAACTACGCAACGGATTTTGATGCGGTTTTTTTTTTAATAGATAGAGTGATTGATGAGGAAGGTTTATATGTATAAAAACTTCACATTAAATAGTGGAGAATTAAGGAGCGGAGCAGCAATAAGAAATGTTGCAAAAACGGGGAAAACTTACGCAGACGAAGTTGCGCGGGTCAGCTAGTATCTTATAATATAATGTTACACATGTAATTTTAAGACCTTCCATCTTCGTAACAATGTTCTTGCAAATAAAGATTGCTAGGGCATCGGTCTCGCAATCGTGAGGTCGCAGGTTCGAACCCTACCCATTATACTACCGACGTGAACCCACTCCTAACACAAGCCTTTGAGCTTAGCTGGAGGGGTTACCAAGATTGCTAGTAATGTGAGACTCCATCCCACATTGCTAGTTATATTAAAAAAAAAAAAACTAATACAACATAATTGTTTCAGAATAAGAAAACGATCAGTTCCAAAAGAGAGATCACAGTGTGATCATTGTCCAAAGACGTTTGCTACCAAGTATGAGCTAAAGAAACATGTCCGGACCCACACCGGAGAGCGACCGTACATGTGTCCTATATGTGGCAAGACTTACACACAGCTCGGACATCTCAGTATACACCAGTTGTCACATGAAGGTATACTTGCTATTGATAAAAAAATATAAATTCTTATTTATTAAGATAGAATAGATTTTTTTTTATTTTTTTATTACCACATATTTACAAGTATTTTCTTAATTTAAACTAATAATTACATAACATCGTGTTGTGGCAAAAGAAACAAGCTCAGCAAATGCTGTTCTATGCGAGATTGCATGTAACAACGCTGATTTTCAGCCCGTCCCTTCGACACATCAACATAAAATAATAATAATAATAATAAAAATAAAAAAGAAACAGAATAAAAAATCTTAAAATACAGAATAACATAAAAACATCACAGGTACAAAGGCCAATCAAAAAATAAAATTAATTAGATAAAATAAATTAATTAATAATCTTTCCTAAATAACAATAAAAAAAATAACACATGACAAATATATAACAAATAACAAACACGGGATCGCAAACGAATCAAACAATAACTATAATAATATAATATATTTTTAACATTTAAAAAAAATAAGATGGCCACTAACGATGCTTACATTAATACAAATGGAGTGGATGTCTTCCAAAAACTTATTTTTGGAACATCCACTCCATTTGAATGGACAATGGAAACTTACTTTGAATGGACGTCATCCAGTTTTGGAATTCCAAGTTTCATTTCAGCTAACATTGTAAAACAAAAAATAAAAAATGGGATTTTTCCAAGCAAATATTCTCTTTATAGAAATTTTATAAGCTACGGGTTTTAATCGCGTAAATATATTATTTTAAGGCTAAATACCTTTGTTTGTTGCCCGACGTTTCGACCGTATTGCAACGGCCGTGGTCACGGGTAGACTGAGCTTATAAAATTCTATAATGTGTACAAATCGCGAAAGTTTACGAACATATAAATATTTCCTTCAATATTTGGCGATTTGTAAGTGACGTAAGAGCGCCACCTACCGGGTCCTATATGAATCTAAACCAACGATTGACCCACTAAAACAGATGAAAAATTGATTCAGTGTTGATTTTCGGTATAAAAATCACGAGTTAATACACGTGATATCTCACTATCTCTCCCCCTTTTTGGTACCACCACTCCCCTTTCAACGACTCCTTTACTGTTAGATAGTCTATTTATCGAGGAAGGCTATAGGCTATATAACATCACGCTACGACCAATAAGAGCGGAGTAGCAACGAAATATTTTGCAACGGGGAAAATTTACACAAACCAAGTTTCGCGGGACAACTAGTAATATTATAAAACTGATGAGTTTGTTGTTTGAACGCAATAATCTCAGTAACTACTGGTTCGAATTGAAAAAATATTTTACTGTTGGATAGCCCATTTATCGAGGAAGGCTATATAACATCACGCTACGATCAAAAGGACCGGAATTACAATGAAAAATGTTGCAAAAGCTAATATGATATAAAAAACGAGATAATTTTAAAATATACCTTAATTCTTTCACAGGTATAAAGAATTTCAACTGCACAGAATGTGGCGCATCATTCTACAGAAAGGCAGACTTGGATCGTCACGAGAAAATCCATCTCGGCATCAAACCCCACGTCTGTGAAATATGTTCAAAAAGTTTTACACAAAAAAATAATTTAGTTATGCACGTGAAAATGCACATTGGAGATCGTGCACATCAATGTACTGTGTGCAATAAAAGATTTATGACTAGAAGCAAACTTATGCTACATTCGAAAAGGCATGATAAGTCAAAAAAAGTCAAAAATGAATTGGAAATAATAGGATCAGATTTAGATTAATTAATTAATTAATTTGTTAAGTTTTAGTATTATGAGTGTTTGTATGTGAAGGCTGGCAATACTGCGATTTAGGGGGGTTTATTAATTGGTTAGTTGGCTACAATAAAAATTAATTACCTATACTAATATTATAAAGCTGAAGAGTTTCTTTGTTTGTTTGAATGCGGTAATTTCAGGAACTACTGGTCCGAATGTAAAAATTCTTTCACTGTTGAATAGCCCATTTATGGAGGAAGGCTATAGGCTATATAACATCACGCTACGACCAATAGGAGCGGAGCAGCAATGAGAAATGTTGCAAAAACGGGGAAATTTTACGCAGTCGAAGTTGCGCGGGACAGCTAGTTTTAAGATAATCAGGCAATGCAATACTGGCAATAAAGTTGTAGGTCTTAAGCCATAGGCCATCTTGGTGGGGAGCACAAGTATCAGTTATTTTTCCGTCAAATAGTGATGTTAACACATCACTGTTTCTTTTTTTTAAATGAGTCTAAATTTACAAAAAAAAAAAAAAAAGAAACACGGTTTGTACCCTTCTGCGGGAGTCGTCCCGCAGTAGGGTACAAGCCCTGTGTCGCGGGGGACTTTACAAACATACAAGTCACGGACCCAAAGTACACCCAGACTCTGAACAACAATTTGTGGATCACACAAAGTGGTGTCCCGTGTGGGAATCGAACTCACGACCTCTTGCGATCGAACCACAGAGGCATCATTTGTTTCGGTTGAAGGGCACTGTAGCAAGTGTAATTACTTCGCAAATGTGACTCCAGAACTAATTTCTCAAATGAAGAGTGTGTCATGGTGAGATTCAGATCTTGTTCAAACAAGGATTAGGGTAGCACTGTCTGCAATTAACCAAATGTTCTGTGATGAAACATCTTATATCTTCAATCTTAACTGGACACATTTCTTTTGACTTTTGGTTGCCTCTGTGGCGCGGTGGGAGTGTGTCCGACTGCTACGCAAGAGGTCGTGGGTTCGATTCCCACACGGGACACCACTTTTTGTGATCCACAAATTGTTGTTCCGAGTCTGGGTGTACTTTGTGTCCGTGACTTGTATGTTTGTAAAGTCCCCCGCGACACAGGGCTTGTACCCTTATGCGGGAGTCGTCCTTAAAAAAAAACCGGGTAGGGTTTCTTATCAAAATTTCTTTTAATTACTTTTATTAAAAAAAAAAAAGGTGTGGCACTCGGGGACTGCCGCGGTAAAGCTATTGCATAGCATTTTTATCAACTTAAGCAATAAAAAAATAAAAAATAAAAAAAAAGTCATTAATAGTTCTGCTATTCATCGATAGATGGCAAACCTAAAAAGTATCACCGCTGTGCCGGTCGGAGTGGGGGTTGTTAGGTTATTTTCGTTACGGAATTTCTGGATTCGGTCTCCACTCTCAAGGCCCGCGATAGAAGCTATGCAATAGCTTAAAAAAGATGACTAGCAATGTGGGATTGAGTCCCACATTACTGGCATTCTTGTTAACCCCTCCAGCTAAGCTCAAAGGCTTGTGTTAGGAGTGGGTTCACGTCGGTAGTATAATGGGTAGGATTCAAACCTCACGATTGCGAGATCGATGCCTTAGCCATTAGGCTACCGTCGCTTCTCACACATAGGAATTATTCAACGTCTTCTCGTTTTGTTCGGAAAACTGTTGTTCTTTCTACGGAGGCAATATCGATTTTTCAAAATTAAAACTGGTTACTGTTCTTGCGAATCCCAGATTTCTGTGGAATCTAGGAAATCCTGCCTTAGAGGTCTGTGTCTTGAATGGAATTAAAGACTAATTCCGTGTCCGAAAACACACACATGTCCATGTGTATGTGTACTCTCAGTATTTTGTAAAATCTTAAATAGTCTGAAAATAAAATGTTCTTAATTATTATTTTTAAACGTTCGCGATTTTAATACATATTAGATATATTTCGGGACTTAATCGCGTGAATTATTTAAAGGTACGAAACTTTAATTTACCCGACGTTTGGATCGAATTGCACCGATTGGTGCAATTCGATCGAAACGTATTTATCGCAATTTATCGCGAAAAAAAAAACATTTAAACGTATTTATCGCATTTCACGCGATTAAGTCCCGAAATATATCTTATAAAATGTTCTTTTCACAATTTTTTGAATTTAAAATCACAAAAATGAATAGATGGCGCATGCGAGGGCCTAACTCGCGAGCATCAAAGGATAGAAATTTGAGGTATACTAGACCCACATAGGTCTACTAGATTCACATAGTCCAGATAGGTGGTTCGCTTCTGGCCCCGGTTTGGCTACGGAAGTCTCGGGTTCGATTCCTGAGTCTGGACTTCAAATTTTTCTATCTTTCACAAATGCAATTATTGTATTTGTAAAGTAATTGGCAAGAAATGCCTATAAAAATTTCTTCAATAAAAATGAATACTAAAAAAAAGTAATGATTTGACGATAGCAACTTTTATTAATAAACAATGAAGCGTTACACCGTCAGCCCCAACGCTCTCGCCCAACATGTTGATCTAAAAAATAACATTGGCGCCAATGTTGGGACGAGCGTTATTCTGATGCACAAATTGGACGAGTGATGTTAGGCCAACGTGTGGAGCCGGCATTAAGCGAAGGATTAATAAATGTCCAACTAATTATTAAATATTGAAAATGAGATGACGTCATAGTGTTATGTTGTACTATGCGTTTCAAATGAGAAGATAATCGCGATCGCGACAACTTCACTCTGTACTTGTCAAAATTGTACCGCTAGCAACAAAAACTCCCAAGACGGGTAAAGAACGTATGTGTATAGTAATGGAACGGACGTAATATTTATTTTCTTCGAACTATATAGGTAGCTACCTAACATTTTTTCTTTATTCTAATATTATTAGTATTCTTTATTATTCAATAAACACGAAACAGAAATAAGGAAATAGGCAAAATATAACAATATTCTACACTTTAGTGGCCTTTTAGTCAGACGTAATGTTTTTTTAACTAAAACATAATAAATAGTAAAATACAGTGCTTATATATATTTCATTAGAGAAAGTAGGTACTTCTGTATACTACTTTATTTTTTTTGTTTAAAAAGTAAATGATTTACTCTTTAAAATATTACAATCTAACATTGAAGCTAATAAGTAATTTTAAGTTTACATAAACTGCTAAGATACTTAATCTAAGAAATTATCCATTGATTTTTCTTAGTGTCTGATTAATTGATAACACTTTGTTCTTGTGTTTTAAATATAAAGCACTGCCACTATCACTTTTTTTGTCTCACTTAACACTACACTAACTCAATATGTATAATACTAATCACACCTTTTTACGAATCATTTTATTGCTGACCTTACGTCATACAATGAAGTTGCAGTCGGAATGCGAAATCAAATGTCATCATGACAGTTATCAACTCATTTGAAACGCATAGTATATAAATTCTACAGAGCGTGGCGTTTTAGACATTTCATAAAAAGATACTGATTTGACTTGATAGTCCACTATTCTATTACGTGATTTTGATATTTGGACCCCTATTTCTCTCCTAGTGATATCATGACATTAGGTACCCCCTCCCCCTAAACAGTGAACGCCTTTAGTGATATTGGAATGGTTTTGTGTGATCTATACTTTTACATATAGGTACTATTGTAATAAAAGGGGATTCGTGATTTACGACCGGTCTTAATGACTTATCTACAGTTAAGCGTTAGTTAAAATGGCTAACTCTAGTCGTAGCCGTCGATAGATTGGAAACCCAAGGCCGGCCTGTCTATAGGGCGAACGGAGCGGCCGCTCCAGGCGCCATAGGTCAGGGTGCACCGAAAGTGTCCTCCGACTGTGGAATCTAGGGCGTTAAATGCTATCAAGAGGGCTACATTTTTATTTGTAAAGGGCGCTAAATTGATTTGCAAGGGGCGCAAAATTTATTTGCAAAGAGCGCTAAATTGATTTACAAGGGGCGCTAAATTGATTTGCAAGGGGCGCTAAATTTATTTGCACTGCCCCTCCCTCTCGACCTTCTTGGCATCCCCTCCCCGTCGCTTCGATGTACTTAGGCGTTACCGGGTTGCACTCCCCCTCACACTTGGCCAATATTGGGGCGCCAAAATATGATCTCGTTCCAACCACCAAAATGTAGCCTCAGGCCGGCACTGAGAAAACCATTTCGATTTTCTATCTATAGTCGCTTATCGAAACGTCAATTTTGCTACTAAAGATCACTATTAAACGACAGTTAACGGTAGATAAGACGGGTGACACCGGTCAATAGAGAGTGTACGGATCGTAATACACCACGCGGACACTGTAATTTTTTGAAATTACACTGCATTGAAAATATGATCCATATTTTATTTATTAAAATTTTATTTTTATGACTAATGATCGGCATAGGTAGTGCCATTTAGGATTTGTGACCTCAAATGTTATGTTAACATGGATTTACAATTTAAAAATCTCGGTATCTCGAGATTTTGGGATTTTTAAATTATCGAATCGTAGTAGGTAGTAAATAGTATATAAGAAATGTAACTGGTGTGTGCCGGCTTAAGAGTAGTACCACCCCATCTCTTCCCGTGGGTATCCTCAAGGCAACTAAGGGATTTCACACCGGAGGACTGGCAGCAGCGTCCTCGGAGTACTTTAAACCTTACCAACCCCCTCGCCAAGCGTGGCGATTATAGCAATTACCCCCAGTATCTCTTTTATGTAGGTTCTACTGGGGAGACCCGTGCCCAGCAGTGGGACATCAAATGGGTTGATATAAAGAAATGTAAAAATGTTTGTTTATAAGTATTTACTATTGAATAGCAACGCAATACCAAGTTGTATGATTTTTATGACAGTTATTCTTTATTTTATACGAATGGATTTTTTTAATCTCTTGCTATAATATGAAAACTTAGGTTTATGATAATAATATTTATTTTTACTTTAAGGATACGAGTTTGTTAACTATGTATGGGTATTTTAAATCCCGGGATTTTTGAGATGAGGTGGTATGTCCACGTTATGCCACGGTTGGCGAATCCCACGAAATGGCACTACCGATGCCGGTCACTAATTATGTCTATGAAATATACTTAAATAATGAATTAGGTATAAAACGGTATAGGATAAGTTTTGTGTTTTTACAAATAAAAAAGCATTCCGTATAAATTGTTTTATTTTTTAACCCCCTACTACACAAAAAGAGATGTTACATGTGTGTGGTATTGTAGCGCTCAAGTTAATATGTTTTAAATAAACTGACGAAAAAAAATTCCGGGTCACTTACAAAAACATCGATACTCTATTTCTTAACTCTAGCTTTTAACCTTTTTAGCTTAACTATAACTTTTTTTTGAAGACGCCTCCTGCAGTAGGTTACAAGCCCTTTGTCGCGAGGGACTTTACAAACATACAAGTCACGGATACAAAGTACACCCAGACTCGGAACAACAGAATTACACAAAGTAGTGTCCCGTGAGGGAATCGAACCCACGACCTCTTGCGTAGCAGTCCGACACACTCCCACCGCGCCACAGAGGCAGCCGACTTTACAAAAAAAATACGGGTACCTATATACCAACGTACAGTTACGAAAAACCAGTTCACAAATATCTTGTGACCTATTTTTTCGTATGTGTACATTGGTACCCGCATTATTTACAACTACCCCGAACTAATTACGGGCAAAAATATATTTGTTTCGAAGGACATGAAGAGCATACAATCCTTCTCTGTTCAAAAAGAATCATAAATATCATGTCTTATGAGATTTCTTGCTGTTAGATTAAATACAGTAGGATCAACGTAACTAGGCCGGACTGAAGTAGGCGACAAGTGGTTGCGCAGATGCATTTTTTGGAAGTAAATGGTGACAGGAAGCGGGGGGCGGGGGCGGTAACTAAACCAAGAGAATTAGAGATGCGATTACGCATTACATTGTCATAATTAGTATTAATAACTTATGTTTTTTTGTGATTATTTTCGTAAAGATATTGTTTTTCAAAGTTTCTTTAGTACCTATTTACTGTAACTGTTCTAAATTTAAACTTTTATGAACTCATTTAAATAGAGTTTTTATATTGTTGAATTAAAATGTTGTTAGTATTTCTCGATCTAATCGATTAAACATATTTAGTCGTTATATAATCGTATTATTTAGTCGTTTTTGTAAGTAATTTTAGGGTCGCATCTCTATGACATACGCGAAAGTGATAAAAACCTAACTTCAATCCGGTCAAGTTACGTTGATCGTATTGTAATAAAAGTGTGGGTAAATAAAAAAATATTCATATTTTACGTAAACACTCTGTACCTTATTGCTAACAAAATGTATACCTATTTAAATTTCTCAATGTAAGCGATTGTTTTTTTTTATGGAATAAAGTCAAACCACATTTTAGCTAAGGCACCGGACAAGTATTCGTGAGGTTCGAATCCTTCCCATGAACCTATAAAACCACTGACACAAGACATGAACCCATTCCTAACACAAGCCATTGAGCTTAGCTGGAGGGGTTAACAGGATTGATAGTAATATGGGACCCAATTACACACTGCTAGTTTATCTTTAAATAAATAAAAGCGAAAAATTGGATGTATGGGTAGATGGATGTTTGTTATTCAATCACGCTACAACGGGTAATCATATCTGGATAAAATTTGACACAGAGATAGATTATAGTCAGAAATAGCATAATGTAACAATTTATACCGGTAAATGTATCGTTCCCATCGAATACTAAACAAAATTGCGGGCAACACCTACTTAGTATCTCACAACTAACATCTTCATGGTAGGTACCTACAAACTTCATAAATCATCTACATTAATATTATAAAGAGGAAAGATTTGTATTTTTGTAGGTATGTAACGAATAAACTCAAAAAGTACTAGACCGATTTTAATAATTCTTTTTTTGTTGGATAGCCCATTTATCGAGGAAGGCTATAGGCTATATAACATCGCGCTACGACTAATAGGAGCGGAGCAGCGACGAGAAATGTTGCAAAAACGGGGAAAATTTACGCATAGGTACGAAGTTGCGCGGGACAGCTAGTTTAAAATATACAGTATGATTTTTGACATACCCTCCCGCTCTTGAATTCTTTGCATTAAACCAAATAAAAAAAAAACACTTAGAAAGCAAAATATACGAAAAGTAGATTTTACATTTACATGTATAATGCCTGTACGCAAGGTAAAGCTCAAGAAAAGAACAGGCAATGAACACCTGCGGCCACTCTTTTCGAATTGCCAATGTTTACAATGTTTCTTTGTTTATAAACTACTAGCTGTCCCGCGCAACTTCGTCTGCGTAAATTTTCCGCCCTTTTTTATCCTTTTTTATAATCCTATGTTACTTCTAATGCCTCCAAGAATATGTGTACAAGCGTAATGTTTCGCGCGAAAGCGTAACAAACAAACTTACATTCACATTTATATATTAGTTGGGATATATGCAGGTAAGGTGCTGCCACCATTATATTATACACCATATTAGAGGACTGATGCAAAAAACATAGCAAAACCAACTTCGTTTACCTAAAAAAATAAAAATAAGTACAGATTATCCCTTCACCACCTACCACCTACTTTTGTCATACAACCATTTTACTACACATCTGAGAGACCCCGGAGTAAAATCGATGTTCCTTTGTCAGGTTTAGGGCCTAAACCTCATAATAAACAACGAATTTACTTCAGTAATATAGTCTGTAGGTAGTTACAGTCATATAGTCAGGCCGATCGCGAGTCGCGCGCGGCTTACGACAAGCGTCTGACGCGCGCGGCCGATGCGACAATACTCAGAGTATGAGAATGTATGGTGCCGTTTCCGAGGTAAGCGACAGACGCGCGCTGCTGAACCTTTAAGGTTCATTTCCGTGCATCGCGGCCGATCGCGAGCCGCTCGCGGCTTACGACAAGCGGCTGACGCTCGCGGCCGATGCGACAATATTCACAGTGCGCACGCAGCTTACGACAGTCGTCGGCCGCGCGCGTCTGTCACTTACCTCAGCCGCTTGTCGTAAGCCGCGAGCGGCTCGCGATCGGTCGCGATGCACGGAAATGAACCTTAAGAGGTAATATACACTGACGGACTTATAAACTGCATCAAAGTAATAGACGACTTTGAAATAAATATTTTAACCAAGTATGCAAACTTTCTATACAGATTTAAATTGAAACCTCTAGATTGGTTCGTGAACTTTAAAACAGCGTAGGATCATATCTTTAAGTTTAAGTTTATGTACTGGAAAGGACCTTAAGACCTTTTTTGAAGAAAAAACAGAAGTTTAAGGAAAAATTGTTTAATTAAAAAATTGGTTTTAACAATAGACACAAACTTTATGCAAGGGTTTATTTGTGTTTTAATAAGGTGTATTACCCCCACGTGCCCTTATTACGGATTCTAATCGGTTCCGCATAGATTTTATAAGGGTTTTTAAAAGATCTTGCGGAATATTGTCCCATTCTTCTGAAAGTGCTGTTCTTAGTGCTGCCACTGTCGTAGGCGAAGGGTTTCTCGCATATACAGCTCTTTTTAAATTGTCCCAAACATGCTCGATGGGATTAAGATCCGGGCTGCGTGCTGGCCAATTCATTGTACGTATCCCAACCTCTTCGCAATAATGTTGAACTTGTGCAGCTGCATGCGGCCGGGCATTATCCTGCATTAAAGTAAAATTTTCGCCTATGAATCCCATGTAAGGCACCACGTGATCTTCTAATATCTCTGTTATGTAGCGATGTGCTGTCAAACCCCCTCTATTACCGTTTTGACGGACCATGTCTATGAACACAAGTTCTGTTCGCCCGTTCATCGATATGCCACCCCAGACCATACATGAACCGCCTCCAAAAGGAACACGCTCCTCAATGCAACTTTGAGCATATCGCTCCCCACGTCGACGATAGACTCTTCTGCGACCATCTGCACCATATAAACATGTCCTACACTCGTCCGTGAACAATACAGAGGCCCACTGCTCTTCTGTCCAATTCAGGTGATGACGCGCAAATCTTAAGCGAGCTTGTCTGTGAGCTGCAGACAACTTTGGACCATTTGCTGGTCTAAAAGGGGTGATAGCCGCTTCCTTTAACCTTCTTCTTATTGTTCGTGCACACACGTTTTTTCCACGCACTTCATTAAGCTCGGTTTTGATGTTAACTGACGTGAGGAAACGATTTCGCAGGGAAGTTGTAACAATAAATCGGTCATCACGACCTGTGGTTGCTCGAGTTCTGCCTGTACCACGTCTCCTCCTGTAAGAACCTGTCTCTACAAACCTTCTGTATATTCTACAAACCGTAGACTGGTTTAAATTTAAATTTCTACCAATCGTTCGTTGATCCAAGCCCTCCCGCACCAATGCTACAATTTGTGCCGCTTGTTCGGACGAAGTATCCATATTATGGTTCAAAAACTCTCGATGTGTTAAAAAACTAACCCAACAATTATGCTGGTAACAATAATTCAATTGACCAAACAAAAAAAATCAATGAGAATTAATTTAAAACTTTGCTATAAATAACACGCAAATCTGATACTACGAGTAAATTTTCTTTTCCCGGCTATATTCATTTGTTTTACCGCAGTTCTATTTTTAAATTTAATTTTTTTTTAAGATTAAGAGCCAGTCTTTCCATATTTATATAATTTAATCTAAAAAGTTTGCATACTTATCATAAAAAAATCCTTTTAGAGTAAACCTGAACTTTGATGCAGTTTATGAGTCCGTCAGTGTAGTAAATATTTTTTAAAACTGATATTACAAAGTTATTTGGTGTTATGTAAAGAAGCCACGAAAGGTGTTAATAGTATATTACAAATCACTCTGTATATTAATTTTTTATAATTTTAATTCGTAATTTAATCACGAAATTAACCCCGAACGTCCGTAGCAATTGCCCGTACTAGCGACACACACTGAATAATCGATTGCAAATTAGTGCGAGCGACTCGCATTAGTCCTTTGGCACCACCCTCCCACCAACTATGATACAGGGCCTGATAAGGCAAGCTACGCTACGCTTTGTAGGCTAAGCTACCTTTTATTGCCAAGTTCATTTCTCACGGCTTTACTCTTGCGAACTTGGCATTAAATGTAGAATCATTATATTCCAAATATTGTCTGACGTTCATAAGCGTTGCATTTTGTAACCTAAGTGAATAAAGTTCTTTGACTCTACGACCCAGGGTACAATCAAGAATTAAAAGGTTCACTATTCAATACACATTGGAGTTTGCAAGTGTAATGTTCTTATTGCAACCGGCGCTCGTAGAGGTATGTTTGATTTGGACTACAAGTATGAAGCTTCATCTTAACTGTGGGTAACCGCAATCAAGCGCGGATCCCGGGGGGGGGGGGGGGGGTTAACAGGGGAATTGCCCCCCCTTACCCAGACTCTCAGTTGATAGGCAATTGAGATGAACGACTCCTCACACTTAAACGCCCTGTAGGTAAACAATTAAATTCATTTCTCAAACTTCACTTTTCATCAAACAATAGCTGAAACGTTTAAACCAACCATCAATAAAAGTTTGTCAAACAATGCCAGAATGATTAAAAATGTGGTGTAAAAATACTGTCACTTGAGATCTTATTTGACAAACACGGCCATTCACGTTCAAATAAGTGTGTCAAACACCCATCAAACACGACGTCAATCCAATTTTTCAACAAACACGTAGAACGGTTGACAAACACTGAAAATAAAGCGGTATACTATCAAATTCTATGATAAACACGAAAAATTTGACAAACAATTTGATTGTTTACATGGTGCCTCAGGGGCCCCCAGACTACAGGAGCCCCGAACGTACGTTAGCAATTGCACCCCTCTTCCAGCGACTCGCACTGAAGAGTCAATTACTAATTAGTGCGAGGGACGTCACGTTACTCCTTTGGCGGTTTTGGCTTTTGGGCCACCCAACAAATTTTGAAACAGGGCTAAGGCAAGCTACGCCCCTGCTTTGAACTGTAGAGCGTGTCAAAGAAGTATACACATTTTTTTTTAAAGATTATTAACAATGTCAAAGGGTCTCAAACCCACATTGATAGTTATCTTTAAAAAAAAAAAAATGTTGGGTTTAGTCCCACATTACTGGTAATCTTGTTAACCTCTCCAGCTAAGCTCAAAGGCTTGTGTTAGAGTGGGTTCACGTCGTCGGTAGTGTAATGCGTAGAATTCGAACCCGCGACCTCACGATTGCAAGACCGATGCCTTAGCCATTAAGCTACCGCCGCTTCATAACACATATTCATGACTGTAAAGTACTCTCAGTAAGAAAACTATTTGTGCTTGATACAGTTACCAGAAAACATGTTTCTCTTGTGTATGATCCAAATTTTATCAACAAACGACGTTCATATAAGGTATGCCAAAACAAAAACTTTAGACTGTCACTAGCTGCTAGGCATTATGGCGTGCTTAGCTGCCACTTGTATAATAAAATAAATAAGTATTGTGACATCTACTCAAAGCTCAAACCTCAATGCAGGAAAAGAGTGTCTGATTGGCTTATGCTCAAAACGTACGATGAAACTGAAGATCTTCTGGCAATATCCATACTATAAGCTAGTATGCGCACGCTTCTCCTACACACCCTTCCGTACACATATCTATATACACACACGATTACCCACACACAAACACACACACCCACACACACACATACACTTCCATATACACCTTGCATACATCTTTTAGCTATATATTGGGTTATAACATGTAAATATGTGCTTACTGTATTCTTTATTTTTATATGTTGTATTTTTGTATTTTAAACCATTCAATGTTTTACTTTAAATTAGTGATCGTATTTTAAGTATTGAACATAATGTAAAATAGTATTTGCTTGCTGTCACCTGGTACCCATAACTCAAGTTAAATCTTACGATGGGTACCAGTGCTCAAAAACTTTCAATGTATAGGATTTTCATGTTCAACTTTTTGTTTATAAGAGTGTATTGTTTTTGGAAATAAAAAAAAATATTTATTTATTTTAAACATATACCTAACCTACCTATGTTCGTAAAACATAACCCACCGTCTAACGCAGTCGGGTAAAGAGAACAGATACCTATTATAAAATTATATATACTACGGGTCTAAATCGCGTGAATAATTTAAGGTAATATACCTTGTTTATTGCCCGACGTTTCGACTGTATTACAACAGCCGTGGTCACGAGTAGGCTGACTCAACAGATACCTAATTTATTTTAAGTAATTTCAGTAAGTATCTTCAGAGTAGGTACCTAAGTAGTCTTCTATGTTAAGTGTGTCGCTGCTTACCCCACAAGCTTATCGTTCTTATGTAAATAAGCTAACAGCTTTTCTCTCCAACCTTTTAACAATCATCTCTTTGATACATGTATTTCCTTTTATTCGAAAAGGATATCAAGTTTCATATATTGATACTGTTTTAGCTCGTGGTTTCGTCCGCATTTCGGTAGGCAATAGAGAAGGAATTCACACAACGCTGTCTTATCCCACACTAGTCAGAGCCTGCACTATGGTAACCAGACAACTGATAAACATTTTTTTTTTTATAAAAGACGACTCCCGCAGTAGGGTACAAGTCCTATGTCGCGGGGGACTTTACAAACATACAAGTCACGACTCAAAGTACACTTAGACTCGGAACAACAATTTGTGGATCACACAATGTGGTGTACCGTGTGGGAATCGAACCCACCTCTTGCGTAGCAGTCGGATACACTCCCACTGCGCCACAGAGGCATCTACATAAGTATTTCAAAATACGTATATATTAGGTATAGATAAATTACAACCAGATACAAAATAAACCATCGTGATCACCACACAAAGTTTTATCCTGGGTAGGGATCGAACACACGACCCGTAGCTTAGTAGTTAGGGTCACTAACCATTAGACTAGTCCTTTATGCAGTAGGTATACTCCTTCATATATCATCGCAAGCGCGATAACATACGATTGCTGCCTTGAGTTTCATTCCTATACGGTATAGAAATTAGGTATTTGAATGTCAAATCAATCAATAACAATAAATTATTTTACACTTACCAAGTAATAATATGCCTTTAAATAATCTTAAAAAAAATATTCGTGCATAATTTAATATGTTTTAGTATTTATAATCATCAAAATAAATACTAAAAGTAAATCATTTGAACATACATACATACATACATACATATCAACCCATATGATGGCCCACTGCTGGGCACGGGTCTCCCCAGTAGAACCTACTAGTATGTAGATCCTGGGGGTAATTGCCATAATCACCACGCTTGGCGAGCGGGTTGGTGATCGCAGTAAGGCTTTAAGTACGCAGAGGACGCTGCTGCCCGTCCTCCGGAGTGAAATCCCTTAGTCGCCTTGACAACACCCACGGGAAGAGATGGGGTGGTACTATTCTTAAGCCGGCACCACACGGCAATCATTCAAAAAAATCATTTGAAAACAGAACATAATGACGTCACAATGTTAAATTGCATACAAATCTCTACAGAACGAATCGTTTTGACATTTTATAAAAAAGACATTCAAATACCCAATTTTGAAGGAAATGTTGATTCCATGTCTCTGTGAGAGTTTAAAGAAATACCCTAAATTTTGAAATATTAAATAAAAACAAGCGGAGTCGCGGACGAAACCTTTCTTTTAAGGGTAGATTACGCGAAACAGGGTTCGGCTCTCTCAAAAATGTATATAGAAAACCTAAATATTAGGACACGAAAAAAGCTTTTCTAGATGATATAAAGAAATTTAAGGATATGTCATAATATGATCCCGCAAATAAATCTTGAAGTTGCGCGAAAAATGCGTTCGTAATCTAACTTATGTACGAACGAATATTCTAGTTTATTTTGACCTGCGCCCCCTTAATTATAAACAGCCATGTTTATCGATACTAGATATAAACATCCGATCAAAGTTGAGAAAATTAAAAAACTTACAAACTTTGTCTATAAAAATGTTAAAATGGACACCTGGGGAATAATAACGAGTTATTTTTCAACCTTTACCTAAAGAATGCAGGGAAGGGTTATTATTTTAACCATAGTTCTTCTTCTTCTTTGAATTTATGGAAATCTAGCCGTTTCAACGGCTAATTTCTGTGGAGCGGTGGGAGTGTGTCCGACTGCTACGAAAGAGGTCGTGGGTTCGATTCCCACACGGGACACCACTTGGACGGTGTGAACCACAAATTAATGTTCAGAGTCTGGGTGTACCTTGTGTCCGTGACTTGTATGTTTGTAAAGTACACCGCGACATAGGGCTTGTACAATACTGCGGGAGTCTTCTTTTAAAAAAAAGAAAAAAAAACGAAAAAGAAAGAAAAAAATATATAATGTAGGTTCAAGTATATAATGTAGGTACACTTTTGTGACACAAAGTATCGTTCTTATCCAATTATCACGTACTTATATCATTTTTAGGGTTCCGTAGCCAAAAGGCCAAAAACGGAACGGACGCGTCTGTCTGTCTGTCCGTCCGTATGTCACAGGAATTTTACTCAAAGACTAGCTAGGTACTCAATGAATATTGATGAAATTTAGTGAAAAGGTGTCTTGTAGTATCCGCTACTACTTAGTTTGATAGCTAAATAATAAAAATAAATATTTTTAGGTGCGCTCCAAACATGTAACAGAAACAAATTTTATTTCAGCAAACATCATCGTGTGGCATATCATTCGACAGGTATTTTAAAAACCTATTAGGATTTCTAATAAACTTTTTTTGAGTTAATATTTATGGAAATAATCGCTCCGAAAGTTGGATAAATTGCGTCTTCCCCCCTTAACTTTTGTACCGTGTGACCAAAAAATACGAAGGTAGCACTTAATAAGTACTTACAACTAAAATTATTTCGGATATGATCGGATATACCGTTATTGAGTTATGTAAGTGCTATGAACATACGCTCTTCCGCTGTTGCAATTATCCAAGGCTGCGGAACCTTACACTAAGCATGGTCCGACATGCTCTTGCCCGGTTTTTATTATACTCGTTAAACTTGGAGCTGTAAAAATAATGGCAGGTTGGTTTGCCATGTATTAAAAACATGGTGATGAATATGGAAATGGCGGCATATTGAATTGTCATAATTTTCACAGCTCCGTGTTCATCGGATGAAAAGGTATTTTCATCACGATAGAAATATATGTGAAATCCATAAAACCTTTGCAGTACAAGACTGGGAACAATAAATATTACATATTGGCACCAATTAAGTGGATAAAAATAGTCTCAATTGCCATCGAGCGGCGGTAGCCTAATAGTTAAGGCATCAGATGCACAATCGTGAGGTCACGGGTTCGAATACTACCCATTACAATACCAACGTGGACCCACTCTTAACACAAGTAATTTAGCTTAGATGGAGAGGACCCATAATCTTACATTGCTAGTTACATCAATGTTGGATTCCTTAGCGCCATCAAACCTTTCCTAAATTCTGGATGCCCAGGGCCCATGCTTCTAGGGCATTACCTACTGTAAAAACTTTTTATTTCTCTTTGTGAAAAACTCTAAAGTACCTACCTTTAATTTTTGTAAAATCTTACTAGTTAATATCCAAGTCTAAATAGAATCCATAATTTGATTATCAGAATTAGGTACCTATTCACAACATAAATTACACGCCTAGAATGTAAATACTTATAAAAAATGTTAAGTTAAAATCTAGTATTTTTATCACGGACCACCCACGCATTTAAACTAGGCAAACTTTGCTCCATATAAAAAGGGGAAGATCGGATACTGAAAGCCATTCCATTCCCAGCATTGGCAACAGCGCCATCTATTAAATAAATACAACACTACATTATTAATTTACTTTTTAAAAATGTTGAAAATTACAGCCATCGTGTCACTCATGCTTATTGGTAAGTTTGAAATATTTATTAATTAAATTGTAATATTTATTATTTGAGAATTGAGCAATAATTATGTTCAATTTTTTTTAATAATTATTATTAACATTATTTTTTGTTTGCTTACTTTTTGATATTTATAGATTTTTGACCGGTATTTTATTACGATTATTTTTTTAAATGGTACTTTATTATTTGGCATAACATACATATATGTTGTGTGTTTAAATAGAGCAGAACTTCATAAAAGTTTTTAAAAGTTTATTTTTAATATTAATTCTTTAATAGATAAAATTAGTTATCAATTTGTTCATTAAGTTAAATTTGATTAAAGAGATATAACTTATAAAATACCTACTTATTTATTTTTATAATAAAACTACGCACTAAATAATTCATTTGTACTGGTAGCCTATTTATTAAGTAAAAATATTCCTTAGGTAGGTAATTGGGCTGATTATTCTTATACGAGATAAATAACATATCCATAGCTATATGGTTATACTTTATGGTCAATGCAGTGACGGAGGTACTGATGGTGAATAATATTATTATTGTTATTTTATTGATTTCTTATTATTGATTGTACTAGTAACAAAACATTTTTGTGTCTCGATTGTTCTATCATGTGCCTTCGTATTGGTCATAATCATTTTATTAATTTATGAGCATTGAGAAGACTTTTTCCATTTTTAATTTTTTAGAAGGAATTTTTATAGTATTTTTTTTATTTAATTCTAAATTATTTTATTTCATTGATTAATGGCAATCTGTAAAGGGTAAAAAACAGTTAATTTTAGCCAGTTATATTTATTTCACACTTTAACCGCACAAAGCTTTCGTTCTTCGTCTTGTTATTTTAAATAATAACTAAATGGGGAGCTAACGTAACGCCACCATTAAAAGAAAAGAGAATCACAATTAGCATCAGTACAACCAAAATCATGATGATAATATTTCTGTTTCTACCTTAGCGTTAATAACGAAATACCAGGCCACGCAGAAAGTATTGCTGAATAAAGTTTTTATGTATGTATAGACGTATGAATCTTTGTATAGAGGCTGATGGAGAGTTCTTTGAAAAGATTTAATTAAAATATTTTTTCCATAGAAGTTAATTTTTTAGTAATTCAAAACTTTTTGAGTGTCCCACGTAATGTTTGGCAGTTGTACAGGCTACTCTTTTATATGCTGTCTTATTATGATATTATTTTGTGTTATTTTTCTTTATTATTAATAAGTAATAACACATTTATTTGTCAGCGACATGGTCGCAAGCTGACTCTAAACGTCATAAAAAAGAAGCTACAGCGTCGAGTGATTTTCCATCAGGTTAGTCAGGATGAGTGTCAGTGTTAGACTACATAAGTGACACTAATGACAGATATCACTTATGACATCTGTCACTTTTGACAGCTTTCAATTTTAGTGTTGCCCGTTATAGTATTGAACCATAGATAAATGTAGAAGATTAGATTGTTGTTAGATGTAGTTTTAGTCTTTAATTTACACTTAGATATGAATGAAATTTAGCAGAATTTTGGCTGTTTAGATAGTTTGTGATCTTCTTAGACACTATCTGTAATAGACTACACTGCATGTCAATTGTTAAGTTTGTAAATATTGGATGCAGTAAATAATCTATGGTTAACTTTTTTCTATTTTCGAAGGTAACCAATTCTTCTCTCTTAGCTTTTATTGTTATTGGTATGGGCAAGTATAGCATATGATAAATGACAAAAATCACAACTGTAAAATTTAAACCGTAGTCTAAAGTGTTTACAGGAAGAAAAATAGAATATTATTTTGATTATTCTGATTGTAGGCAGCACTCTGTGGGCCGCTAGTTTGTCGTGTGATTCATGCGGCAGTGAATGCACCTCTGCATGCGGTACCAGGCACTTCAGGTCTTGCTGCTTCAATTACTTGAGGAAGAAGAGGGGACCCGAGGCTATCAAGGTCAGTATTAAAGAAAAACACAATGAGCTAGTTTCCAACTATTCAAAACAGTGACTCTTTAAGAAATGTCAAAACGGAGATCTTAAGGAGATCTCATCCAAATGTCGGACAATGACGTCATTAATTTTCCTTCACTTCTAATTTACGATATGATAAAAAATCTAATTTAACACAACATTTTATCAAAACGTTGGTAGTTTAAATGCTAATTTTATTTGCTAAATAATCTTTTGGATTTTATCATATTCCTAGAAAATTTGCCTATTTTAGTACATAATTTAAACGTAGAACTCTTAAATTCTTTTATAAGCTACTTACAATTCTTGAATAAAATTTAATTTAGCATTCGATTAAATTGCCCATTCTATATTTTTTAATAGATATGAAATATTAATTTTGCTTGGAAAATGTCCAAATATAGCCTGTAACTGCTTCTATTAAGCTACAAAACGTCAAACATTAAAGTGCAGTAATATGACGTGGTTTCCCTCAAGGCTCTGCCTTAGGACCTTTATTACTACATTTTCTAACATTTAACTCAAACTCAAATATCTTTATTTCGTAAAATCAGGTTAATGATTATTTGAAAACGTCAAATAATAAAAAATGAAAAAAATTATGATTGTTTAAAAAAAAAACAAAATGAGGTTAGGCTTAGTAAATATAAACGTATTCAGCAAACACAATTCTTCACTTCTTACAAAGTCAAAATCTTAAAGTACATTTGAATAGCCTGCGAGAGAAAGCAGTTCAATCCCAAGTGTTTTTATATTTCATATAATCAAAATGAGTAGTAACTTTTCATAAACAATTTTTTCTTTAACTAGGTTTTACTTGTCACTATGTCCACGTAGAGGTTTAAGAATAATTCTTAACTTAAAGATAAAGTACTTCGACTCTTAAGACTTAGACTTTTGACTCTTGAGGGCCTTAAAAGTCGAATGTCTACTCAACCTGTTTTGGTACTTACTTATGGAATTTCTATGCAAATTTCAAGCTTCTATATCAGCCATTTCGTCCTTTACTTTTTATAGACATTGCCGTGTTTTACCGGCTTAAGAATGACGCCATCTCTTTGCGTGGGTGTCGTCAAGGCGATTTAGGGATATCACATCGAAGGTCGGGCAGCAGCGTCCTCTGCGTACTTTAAAGACTTATTGCGATCGCCAAGACGCTAGCCAAGCGTGGCTACAATGGCATTTTCCCCCAGGATCTAATAAGTCGGTTCTACAAGGGAGACCCATGTCCAGCAGTGGGACATCAATATGGGTTCTTCTTCTTTGAGTTTATGGCAATCTAGCCGTTTTAACGGCTAATTTCTGCCAGTGTTAAGTATTTATGCACTTATTACATGCACATAGTCTAAAAAAATGATTTGAATACGTGATAATTGACTTGAGAACTCAAGTCAATTATCACGTATTCAAATCATTTTTTACAAGTTAAACTCGGAGCTGTAAAAATAATGGCCAATCAGTTTGCCGCCATTTTTACAACTCCCATCGGGTTGATATGTCCTTAACATGTCAAAGTTCAATTTAATAAATAGTTTTTTTTTTTTTTTTTCAGTTCTACGCACCCGCGCAAGATGTAAAGGAAAGTCAGCCAAGATCAAAGTTGCCAATGTTTGTCGTCGAAAACATTCCCATGCCTGAGCAGTGGCTCGCAAACATGATGTCCAACGAAAATCACCCTTACATGGCAGGAGATATGACTGAGAATCATCTGTACGAGGCTTAGATTTTTTGCAATACATTAGCAGTTGGCAATAATGTTGTACATTTTAGTGAAATATTATGATTTTTTTTTACTTACTACATAGCAAAAGACATAGACTATTTTTTTTTAATACAAATAAATGAAATGAAATTAATTAAAAGTAGCTACGAGTTTGAAAACTCCGGCTTTATTTTTCTGGACATAATATTCAGTAAAATGTATGATTGTTATGCCAACCATGTCAATTTCGAATATTTTACTATAGGAAATGTAATTATTTATATTGATAGTAGAAATTGTAATATATATTAAATTTCTATTAATAATCTGTATAAAACGATATTTGGGAAATTTCCCACAAGTATTTAAGTACTTACATTATTATTTGAAAAAAAAAAACTACAAAAATATTGTTGTATTTTTTACAAATTTTATGTCTATAATGGCTGGATAAATAGACATAAAATTTTATATTATTAATGAGCATTGTTAATGAATTAATAAAAATGTCACTATCCAGATCTGATTCTTACATTATTATACCTACACCTAATACCTAGTAATATTTAATAAACATTATGTACAGGTTCCACAGAACATTGATACCTATAGAGGAAGGTACCTACATTATTTTCTTTTCAGGGTTCCGTAGCCAAAATGGCAAAAACGGAACCCTTATAGTTTCGTCACGTCCGTCTGTCTGTCTGTCCGTATGTCACAGGCATTTTACTCAAAGACTAATTGATGAATTTTGGTAAATAGGTATCTTGTAGCTGCCGCTACTTAGTTTGATGGCTAAATATTAAAAATAAATATTTTTAGGGGGGCACTCCATACATATAACGGAAGCTGAATCATTGTTTTTTAGCAACCATCAACGTGTGGCACATCATTCGACAGGACTTTCAAAAGCATTTTGTGGTTTCTAATAAACTTTTTTTATTCAGTTATTATTTTTTGAAATAATCGTTCCGAAAGTTGCAAAAAATGTGTGGTCACACGGTTCAATAGTTAAAGGGGGAGGGTTTAACTTTGAACCGTGTCCAAAAAAAATGATAAAATACATACTTACTTTAAATTAAAATTATTTTGGCCATGTTCGGTTATACCGTCATTGAGTTATTGCTGAAAAACTGCCATTTTCAACAATAAGTGCCATGAACATACGCTCTTCTGCTGATGCAATCATTTAATGCTGCGGAACCCTACACTGAGCATGGTCCGACATGCTCTTTTAGGTTTTTAATCTAACTGGCATTTAAATTAATACTAAACTAATCACTAGTAGGTAGCACTTATGATCAATAATACATTGCCTATTTTATAGTATTTTTAAGTAGGTACAGTACGATCAACGTAACTAGGCCGGACTGAAGTAGGCGACAAGTGGTTGCGCAGATGCATTTTTTGGAAGTACATAAATGGTGACAGGAAGTGGGGGGCGGGAGCGGTAACTAAACCGAGAGAATTAGAGATGCGATTACGCATTACATTGTCATAATTAGTATTACTAACTCAAACTCATGTTTTATTGTGATTATTTTCGTAAAGAAATTCTTTTTAAAGTTTCTTTAGAATTTACTGTAACTGTTCTAAATTTAAACTTTTATGAACTCATATAAATAGTGTAATTATATTTTTGAATTAAAATGTTGTTAGTATTTTTTATCGATTATACATAATTAATCGTTTTCGTTAGTAATTTTAGGGTCGCATCTCTATGACATGCGCGAAAGTGATAAAAACCTAACTTCAATCCGGTCAAGTTACGTTGATCGTACTGTACATAAGCATATTTTAACTGCACAACTATTTCCTCTTACTCATATAACACATGTTAGAATTTCACACAACTTGTGATCGTATCAACAGTGACCGCATCTCTAACTAGGTAGATACTGTCCAAGTTCGGGCAGTAATTAACATTTGGGCATTTATTTTCTTTTTTTTAATATTTTTTGACCGTAGAACGCCATTCATGAGTAGGTATTTTCACATAATGCTGGCAACACTTTGACAGTTGACAGAAAATAAAAAACAAAATTTCGTTTTCAAAACCGGGTATTTTAATACCCACAAATTTATTTGCTTCAAAATCTAACAATTTTATTATTATTACTAAGTCACCTCCTAGTAGCAAACACTTATAATTTAATAACATAACAAAAACAAAACAAATTATTTATGACTAGCAAGAATGAAGGAGATATAGCTTTTTTTATTCGCAAACTTTGAAAGGCGGGAAATATGGAACATGTTGGTCGATATATTTTTCCCTAGAAACAAAGGAGATCGTTGCTAAAGTTTGCGAATAAAAAAATAGAAATGAGATCAAGATTATGTTTCTGAAACATATTAGAAGAAAGAAGAATGTTTGAGCAGAATATGTCGAATATAGAACTCTTTGGTCTCAGCACAACTGTCAAAATGACACATTTTTCGGCGGGAATTTATCACGCAACTCAGGAATTGCCATAATACCATGATATAAAAAGAGTAGGTATGTTAACAACGATGGCTAAAAATTAGCTGTTTTTTTTTTCTGAACCCGTAGTTGAGTTAGTTTTTTTAATTAATATTAGACGATTATGAAACGCTACGGTGTCGTGTCGTTGCAAGCGGGTTTAGTATGAGATATCTTTTTGTTTCCTTCTCGCTATTTCGGCGCTGGCTTCTTGAATGGCTTCCCAGAGCTTAGCTTCCGAGAGAATTTGGCGGGAAAGCTCTTCGATTGCGGTTTCGGAGTCCAGAAGCGAGCCCAGGGTCTCATCATCCACGTACTGAAAAATGAAATAAATATCTAAGTATATGTATTTTCTATCAAATATAAATATTTTCTATGTAACAGAGACTTCATTGTTTGAGGAAATGCTCCATCTTGACTAGGCACCATCGCAACATTACTAAAGCCACCAAAGTCAGGTTGTTGCGAACACTAGTATTCCCCAATTTTGTTTACGCGGCAGAGACGTGGACAGTGTTCAAATTAGAAAGGAAGGGGGGAAGATAGACGCTCTAGAGATGTGGTGCTGGAGGAAGATGCTAGAGTCATCGTGGACTCATTTCCGCACCAACGTGGCCGCTGGAATAGCTTCCGCTCCAACGCCAGGAGCTGAGAATCACGCATCGTTTATCGGCCGTGGTACAATCGCGTATATTTACAATTCAATTCAATTATCTTTATTGCAATAAACGGGCTTACTGGTCATACAGGGAAAAGTAGAGGGTACCTGGGGCCGTACCATGAACATCTAAATTCTTTTCTAAGTGCAGGGCTGTTAAACATTATTTTGAACATGATGTGTCATCTCAGTCGCTAAACTGCTGGCAAGTGCAAAGAATTGGTCGCTCGCCGGTTTGGTAACGTCATCACTGACTCCCCTGGTTTTTGCCAGGATTATGGTATGATTATTTTTTTCTTTTTTTTTATATTAGCAAGACAGTCTACAATTGACCGGTTATAAGAGTTCATGGTACGGCCTTAGATCACGCCGCACGGCACCAAACCCAAGCCATTCAAGTTGTCTTGTGTTCTTCGCCCTATCGTGCTCATTGCGTGCGTATAAAATAAGTAATGATTATATTTCACAGGATTTGGACTGTTAAAATAGTTAATGAAAAATAATAAAAAAATGATTAATTAATTAATTGAAAAATATAACATGGTCCAAAACTATTCCATTCGATTGTGTTACTGATTCTGAGCAAACTACTTTCAGGTTTGCACTACACCAAGAATAACGTTGTATAAGGAGCTATAATTTTCTTTCTATTAGATTGTTTCTCACATTTGGTTTTTTGACACCCCTTGCCACCTAGTGCTTATAGCGGTCGCTCCACTCCACCGAACAAAGGAGCTCCACTCCACAGAACAAAAAAGCTCCACTCGCTCTACCCTAGGGCTGGCTCTGGCCGCGGGCGAAACTATTTTATCTAAATATAGGTTCAATTGTTTTTAAAGATAACTAGCAATGTGGATTTAAACCCCCATTACTAGCAATCTTGTTAACCCCTCCAGCTAAGCCCAAAGGCTTGTGTTAGGAGTGGGTTCACGTAAACTGCCCCGCCCGCGGCCTTCCGTGGAGGCGCGGCGCCCTGTGTGTATCCAGGGGCCGCGTAGGTGTGAAATGCCCGGAACGCAACAACATCGCGTCCGGGCATCGCCACGGGCCGCCGACGGTATAACACATTCCGGCGGCCCGTTCGCGAAGGTGGCGAGCGATACACGGCGGGTTTTTTAGTGGGTGCAAACCCCACACTACCTCCACCGTCTTCCCCGGACGTTGCGGGTGTTCGTCAGGAATTATTCCCGCCAAAAGAAAAAAAAAAACGATCTCACGATTGCGAGACCGAAGCCTTAGCCATTAGGTCCCTACCTGTTTCTGCCTCATGAGTTCTTGTGAGGGCATCCCTGGTGCACCCTGGGACCTCTTGCGACCACACCCTGGAAATAAATGAGATCAAAATTAGTATACTATGTTCTCCACCTTAAGTAGAGATGGACTTGGATTATAACCGAGCGAGGCGAGCTGGTGACGAATCTAAATTTTTGTTAGAAGGATTTCACACCGTTGAGAAGCCCAGGTTTTACCAAGTACACATCATTATTCAAGGTTTTTTTTAGAATAGTGCGAAGCTCAGACACTTCAACAAGTTACTTCAAGAAATCGTATAAAAAAAAGAAAATGAAAATATTGAAAACTTGCAGAGTTATAAGCCATTCAAGTTGTATTATGTTCCTCGCGCTATCATGCTCATTGCGTCGCGTAGTACGTAAACCATGGTTATTATGGAAAAATAAGTGATGATTACATTTCACATCACATTGTGAACAGGATTTGAACTGGTAGAATGATTAACGAAGGAAATAATTATTGATTAATTAATTGAAAAATATAACATGGTCCAAAAACTACCCAATTGGATTGGGTTACTGATTCTGAGCAAACTACTTTCAGGTTTGCACCATACCAAAATTAACGTTGTGTAGCATACAAAGTAGGACTTGGAAACTTTGACTTTTAAATAAACAAATAGGAGAACGTACCAGTGAACGCATTGCAGAAGGGTCTTTTCTTTGGGGTCAAAACCATCTCATCTGTCAGCCGTGGATCGAAGTTTCTTGGAATCTGAAAAATTTAATGGACATATTTACATACATTGACATATTTGGATTATCTATACTAATATTATAAGGCCGAAGAGTTTGTTTGTTTGAACTACAGGTCCGAATTGAAAAATTATTTCACGGTTGGATAGCCCATTTATCGAGGAAGGCTATGGGCTATTTAACATTACGCTATGACCAACGCAGAGTTTAACAGATAATTTCGGTTGGATATTAATCGTAAAATCGTAGTAAAATATAGAAGTGTATTTAGCCCATCTATCCCCCCCCAGGTCTACGGCTCTCTGTTTGGGTACTATAGAAAGTTTTCAGTATGCCTCAGATACCTACCCAAAAATGACCATCAGCTCTCGGACTATGACAAATTCGCAGACAGATTACGTGCAGTGCCGCCAGTGGCAACGTCAGGCATGGATTCAAGGGGGTCTCAACAGGGCCAATTGACCCCCAGACTCATGAATTTTCAAGTATTCGCCATACATACATCTAAGTCTATGGGCAAAACTACTCACACTTGGCCGGTGTTGGTTCAAAGTGCGCCTGGGTAACGTTGCTAAAATTTACCTTGTTTCTCTATTTGCTCGGTCACTACTAAGTCAAGGTCCAGGGACTCTCAAACTGATACTGTAATTGCTTACCAAGGCCATTTGTCTTGTTAATTAAATTAATCGATTAAATACTTACACTGGCTGTATGACAGGATTCCATGTAGAGAAGTGCGACCACGACCAACAACGAAACACGTGACACCGACATGGCGGGAATTTTTGACAGATGCAACAAGATGGATGACCTGCGAACAATATTTTATTGGTTTATTATTTCGGTACCTACGAGTCCCGAAAAATAGACAACTGCTGGAGGTGAAACAAAATTATTCCAGAGTCCTTAGTCACCATATTTTTTTTGGTTTTCGCGGCACGACCGCGCGAACTTGCGCATGCGCGGTGCGCTCAAAAATGTCCGCGCGCATGTGCGATGCTTTTCTAAGCGCAGCTCTTAATACCATTATGACAAGATTTTGACAGTTAGAAGCGCGGGCTTGACGCGAAAAAAAAAAAAGATAGTTAATAAGAACCCTGGTGGAGTTGTAAAAATGGCGGCAAACTAAACGGCCATTATTTTTACAGCTCCGAGTTTAACTTGTAAAAAATGATTTGAATATGTGATTATTGACTAAGAACGAGACTTTGTGCATGTAATAAGCGCATAAATACTTGACACTGGCAGAAATTAGCCGTTAAAACGGCCAGATTGCCATAAACTCAAAGAAGAAGAAGAAGAACCCTGGTCGTCTCTGACCATGAACCAATGTCGGCTTAATCTAAACTCCATCCGTGTGTTTTTTATATTTTTAGTCAGTTCTTGCTGACATACCCACCACTGTCATGCCTACAACGAGGTGGATTCTGACATAAGTTTAGCATAAACGCATAATCACGAAAATTCAGGTTAGAGAAACATAGGTAGGTACTACGCAGCAAATATTGTAAAAACTGTAAGTAAGAAATTAAATAGCCTATGTCACTCCCACAACTAGGACCAATTCAACGGTACCTCAAAAACCGGCCGATATTTGTAATATACAAATATCGGCCGGTTTTTGAAAACCGGAAAAACCGGCCGATGTCTATACTAATATTATAAAGCTGAAGAGTTTGTTTGTTTGTTTGAACGCGGTTATCTCAGGAACTACTGATTGAACTGATGAAAAATTATTTGATGGTTGGATAGCCCATTTATCGAGGAAGGCTATAGGCTATATAACATCACGCTACGACCAATAGGAGCGGAGCAGCAACATGAAATGTTGCAAAAACGGGGAAAATTTACGCATACGAAGTTGCACGGGACAGCTAGTTTGTAATATACAAGGGACCATTAATTAATTATGTAAGGGTCCCGAAGGCGACGGCGTCTGAAAAAATCTCTAAATGCCCTTTATATTGGGGGCGAGCGACGTCCTTATCCATTCTTACGTAATATTTTGTAAGTCGACATTTTGTATTTGAAATCAAGTTCCATTTCGGACGAATGATTTTTTTCATTCTATAATATGCACTAGGATTTATTATTTTATAAAAAAATATGTTACTAAAATGTGAAAATAATAATAATGATAATAATATTTACTTTATTTCTCCTTACATGCAGGAACAATTAATTTACAACTTAGAACTTAAAACTAACAAGGTTTGTAGAATGCAGTTTGTTTTAAGTTCCAAGTGCAAACACTAAATGTGTTCATTTTTATCAATTTATAATGTTATAAATTATAATTATAGTACATTCTTCCCGCGACATAAAATTTGACAGTATCTTAAGTAAAAAGAGGAAGTGGGTGCATGAAATCTTATGTACCCTTACATGGGGGTAGAAGGGGTCGAAGATTGCCAAAATCATCCTTACGTAATTAATGAATGGCTCCTAATAACCTCGCGTTCGTGGCTTCGTGACACTACACCAAATAACTGTTTACAAATCAGTATTTTATAAAACCTACATAAGCTGTTTTGGAGGTAGAGCGTGGCAAAGAATTCTCTCGGATTTCTGTTATAAAGGGACAAGAGCGCCAAAAGCCAAAAGCATTTTATGACTGCCTTTGTGGCGCTGTGGGATTGTATCCGACTGCTACGCAAGAGGTCGTGGGTTCGATTCCCACCCAGGATAAAACTTTGTGTGATGAGCACGATGATTTATTCTGTGTCTGAATGTTATTTATCTATAATATGTATGTATTTAGAAATATATAAGTATGTTTATCAGTTGTCTGGTTTCCATAGTACAAGCTCTGCTTAGTTTGGGATCAGATAGCGTTGTGTGAGTTGTCCCAAGATATTATTATTATTATTATATTATTTTATAAAGGTTGACTTTTTGATATTACCTATGCACACTAGTGGAGTAAAGAATTACTCTTTTGGTCAGTCAGCTAGATTCCTGAGGGTTTGGCGTACAGGATTTCAATCGGCTACTGACGGCATCTGTTACAGAGTTATGCTGAATGACTGGTGGTGATGTGATTCTGGTTATACTTCACTAATGTGGCGTAATATAAAAAAACCGGGCAAGTCCATGTCGGGCCACGCACAATGTTGGGTTCCGTAGTCCCGGAGTGAGGGGGGCTACATCCGAATAATGTGGCTTAAGAAGTGGGTTTTCTGTTGTTTTTGTTTCATACTTACAACGTTATATCTATTTAATAATATTATGCAATGGAATTTGTTCGAAAATTTTGCTACTTCTCATTTGATCAGCCGTTACTCGTAAACTTGTAAAGCCTACTTAGCTGTGATATTTTTTCTTTTAATTTCATTATATATACTACTACCGTGTTTTTTTTCACATACCCAACATCAACCATTTAGCTGGCAGAGCCCCCCCCCCCCTTGACACTTGACTCTAACAAAAATTTACACTTTAATGCTTAATATTTTAAAAGCGGATCTCTAAATCTAAAAATCGTCTTCACGACCCCTAAACGTTTTTAAAAGACCTATCTAGTGATACCCCACTCGATGGGGTAGGTGAGAAATAAAAGTCACACCGCCACTTTACATTTAGGGGTGGTACCCTAAAAAAAATATTTAAAGATTTTATTCTTTCACTTTGTCGGCGTTAGTAATATGTGTATCGATGCAAAATTACAGCCTTCTAGCACTAACAGTCTCAGAGTAAAGGTGCGGACGAACGGACATGGCTAAACTATAAGGGTTCCATTTTGCCATTTTGGCTACGGAACCCTAAAAACCAGCCTTAATAAAGTGCTTGCATTTTGTGGCGCTCATTTCTTGGTCTATATGCTTTGACCCTTCTGAGTTTGTAAAATTTTAGACACGCGGTAGTGTGCCAGCCAAGTTAAAATAAAAGTTGCGATAGGCCAATATTAATTTAATATGTTGGAATTGCTGTCGTATTTTTATTGGTTTAAAGTCTTATAATAATAAAAATATAAATGTTGATAAACTTTCGCGATTTGTACACATTATGAATATATATATATATATATATATATATATATATATATATTACGGGTCTGAATCGCGTGAATAATTTAAGGTAAAATACCTTGTTTATTTGTTTATTGCCCGACGTTTCGACCGTATTGCAACAGCCGTGGTCACGGGTAGACTGACCAGTCAGGTATTTTACCTTAAATTATTAACACGATTAAGATCCGTTATATATATATTTTCATAATAAAAATATAACTTGTAAATGCACAGTTATTAGCCATACATTGCATTATATACATTTCGTGTACCATAATATCGTTAACTCTTGCTATGTACCTACAAGTAGTTGCAGTCTAGGTTCTATAAAGCCAACGGGTGGTCTACACAACGCCGCGGGGCGGTTAAGTGTTAAAAGTTATTTGATTTAATGTTGTAATACATTTCTCTGAGTGCTTTAGACTGGAAATATAATAAATAGATTAGTTTATGAATAAGCAAACGCGGGCAGCGTAGTTGTTTGTTTACAACAAAAGAAATACTCAGCAACGGGTGGATCGATTTTCATGGAAAACTATCACACATTAAAGGAAAACTATCACAGCTAAATAGGCTTTAATAGGCGCTACTTTATATAGTGAAGTGGGGGTGTGATTTTTATTTCTCACCTACCCCATCGAGTGGAGTCAACTCAGGAGGGTCAAAGCATATAGACCAAGAAATGAGCGCCACAAAATGCAAGCACTTTATTAAGGCTGGTTTTTAGGGTTCCGTAGCCAAAATGGCCAAACGGAACCCTTATAGTTTTGCCAAGTCCGTCCGTCCGCACCTTTACTCTGAGACTGTTAGTGCTAGGAGGCTGTAATTTTGCATCGATACACATATTACTAACGCCGACATAGTGAAAGAATAAAATCTTTAAATATTTTTTTTTAGGGTAGCACCCCTATATGTAAAGTGGGGGCGTGACTTTTATTTCTCATCTACCCCATCGAGTGGGGTATCACTAGATAGGTCTTTTAAAAACATTTAGGGGTTGTGAACACGATTTTTAAATTTAGGGATCCGCTTTTAAAATATTAAGCTTTAAAGTGTAAATTTTTGTTAGAGCCAAGTGTCCCCCCCCTCTGCCAGCTAAATGGTTGATGTTGGGTATATGAAAAAAACACTGTAGTAGTATATCTAGTAAAATTAAAAAAATATAACAGCTAAGTAGGCTTTACAAGTTTACGAGTAACAGCTGATTAAATGAGAAGTAACAATATTTTCGTACAAATTCATTGAAAATTATTATTAAGTAGATATAACGTAGTACGTATGAAACGAAAACAACAGAAAACCCACTTCTTAAGCCACATTATTCGGATGGTGGGGACTACGGTACCCAACATTGTGCGTCGCCCGACATGCACCTTGGCCTCCTCTCTCTCAATAATCTCCGAAACGGCTGGACGGATTTTGACGGGACTTTCAGTGTCAGACAGCTGATGGTGTAAGAAGTAACTTAGGATACTTATCATCACGATACCGTATATAGGGATTGACTAGCATTGAAACGTAACGCGGGCGAAGTTGAAACGTCACGCGGGCGAAGTCGTGGGCACAGTTAGTTTTAATCTATACTAATGTTATAAAGCTGAAGAGTTTGTTTGTATGTTTGTTTGTGTTTGTTTGAACGCGGTAATCTCAGGAACTACTGGTTCGAATTTTGCATAGCCCATTTATCGAGGAAGCCTATAGGCTATATAACATCATGCTACGACCAATGGGAGTGGAGCAGCAATGAAAAATGTTGCAAAAACGGGGAAAATTTACGCAGACGAAGTAGCGCGGGTCAGCTAGTATATATGGATAAAGTCCCCAAACAAACTCATTAGAAATCTGTCACAAGACTTTTATTTACTGTATTTATTAAAACCGGTGGTGACCATCGTTTTCAACAAAATCTAGATAAATACCAGACACCAATTGCAGATAAAAACACCTGTGCTGGTATGACCATATCAGAAGTGGTGTCAACAAAGATCATGTGGTTCGAACTGCATTAAACCTCCCAGAACAAAAGCGAGGGAGGGGCCGCCCGCCGCTGACCTGGTGGAACTCCATTGAAAGAGAATTCACGAAACAACCGCTGCACGAAGCGATAACTCATGATCGGTTGACTTGGTGCAGGAAAGTGAGGAGACCTGATCCGAAATAATAGGAAAAGGAGAGAAAGAAAAAGATTAATATCAAAAATATTTTTATGACGGCCTCTGTGGCGCCGGTTCGATCCTCACCCACGATAAAACTTTGTGTGATGAGCACGATGGTTTATTCTGTGGCTGGGTGTTATTTATCTAAAATATGTATGTATTTAAAAATATATAAGTATGTTTATCAGTTGTCTGGTTTCCATAATACAAGCTCTGCTTAATTTGGGATCAGATAGCGTTGTGTAAGTTGTCCCAAGATATTATTATTATTATTAAACAATATAAATCATTTCGTCCCCACTTTAAAAGGTTTCTGGTTTTGAATAATATGAAAATCAAAATTACAAAAAAAACATAATCAAACTCGGTGTTTTTCTTGAGGAATTGGGTAGATGACTACAATAACAATAGATTATTTTACACTATACAGGAAATAGCATTTGCAAAAATATTCTGAAAAACAATGTTTCTCTACAATGTTATTTTGTCATGAATTTATAAACATCAAAACAAACATTGAAACTACATGATTTGACCATACAAAATAATGACGTCATTGTTTTGTATTTGATATAAATTAGTACGAGGCGCATCGTTTTGACTTTTCTTAAAAAGATACCGATTTGACTTAACAGTCATCTACCCTATTACGAGAAAAAGGCTTAATTGACGCGACTAAAAAGACAATGCTCAAAAAAGTCATAGCAGAAAGACACTAACAGTAGCCGTTGGGTAATACAGGTACATTTGCTCATTACACAATAAACTTTATTTTCGTATTTTCGTTTATTTTTGTATCTAAATTTAAAAACCGCCCAAGTGCGTGCAAGCATGTAATCATGGAATGTACCAGTGTGGCCGAGCACCGGGCACAGTTCCTAAAAACACCGTCATCCCTCCCTGAAGCCTGCAGCAACCTGCGGGGAATGCTGGGCTTCTGGGAGTGTTTGGGCTGGCTGGAGTGAAAAGAACTGACACATTACAACGTACGCACAATGGCCCAATTAAGAGGCTAAGTGCGACATTGCGGCCCCGTTAAAACAAATAAACAAAGTGCGAGGCGGACTTGTGCATGAAGGGTTCCGTACCATTATCTATACAACATTAGACACTATATTATAATATCGAGGAAAAAACGGCAAAAAAATCACATTTGTTGTATGGGAGTTAAACGTAAATATTTATTTTATTCTACAAATACAATAATTGCTTTTTGAAAGATAAATAAATTTGAAGTCAAGACTCAGGAATCGAACCCGAGACTTCCATAGCCAAACCAGGGCCGGAATAGAACCACCAATCTGAACTATGTTATGCTGCTCGCGAGTTGGGCAAAAATACAATTATTGTATTTGTAAAGTAATTGGCAAGAAATGCCTATACAAATTACTTAAATTTATTTTATTTTGTTTTTAGTATTTGTTGTTATAGCAGTAACAGAAATAAATCATCTGTAAAAAATTCAACTGTCTAAAAAAAAAAAATTGTAACTATCACGGTTTATGAGATACAGCAGGTGACAGACGGACAGCGCAGTTTTAGTAATAGGTTCCCTTTTTACCCTTTCGTTATGGAACCCTAAAAATTACTGTCTTAAATTTTTCCCAAAAACGTTTTCGTACCTACTGCCCAAGTCAAACGAAATTTCGTATAAACTTGTTCAATACTTAATTACTTCGTTAATTGTAGCTAAACATGTTAAAAGTCAAGTTTCAAGTTAATTGAGTTCCGATAGTTTGGACTTTGTAGGCCGACGGGTATTTGCACAAACTTTTTTCTCTCTTAGGTAAATATTTTATTTTACTTGGTATTTTTTTTTTACTTTTATTGTATTTCTCTTGTAGGTTTACTTCTTTTTTAGTGTAGGCGATGTTGAAACTGGTTTGGTATAGCTACTAATGTTTAAAACACCTATGTACAACGTTATTCTTGTTAAAGTGCAAACCTGAAAGTAGTTTGCTCAGAATCAGTAACACAATCCAATGGGGTAAAATTGGGCCATGCTATATTTTTCAATTAATTAAGTAATCAATGATTTATTAATCTAAATAATAATAATAACTTGGGACAACTCACACAACGCTATCTGATCCCAAGCTAAGCAGAGCTTGTACTATGGCAACCAGACAAGTGATAAACATACTTATATATTTCTAAATACATACATAATTATAGATAAATAACACCCAGACACAGAATAAACCATCGTGCTCATCACACAACGTTTCATCCTGAGTGGGGATCGTACCCACGACCTCTTGCGTAGCAGTCGGATACACTCCCACCACGCCACAGAGGCAGTCGAATTAATTTATTAATCATTCTAACAGTTTAAATCCTGTTCACAATGTGATGTGAAATGTTATCATCATTTATTTTTCAATAATAACCATGGATTACGTACTACGCGACGCAATGAGCACGATAGCGCGAAAAACACAAGGCAACTTGAATGGCTTATAACTCTGGAAGTTTTCAATATTTTCATTTTCTTTTTTTTTATATGACTTCTTGAAATGAAAATCTTGTTGGGGTGTCCGAGCTATGCACTATATCAAAAATAGCCTTGTATATAGTTATTAAAAAACGTGTTTTTTGTTATTCCGTCTTTATTACAATCAAATAATGCATACACATAACTAATTCATTCAGGTTGTTTTCATAGCTTTAAAAACTGCAGAAATAAATACGCTTTCGTACTATATCTAGGAGTTAAACGTGAAAAATTAAAAAAAGTATAGTTTAGTTCTAAATTTTTTTAATAGGCATCTTTTAGCAAAATTTAAAATTATTGAAGCAACAGGATTAGGGGGGGAAATGGAGGAAAATTACCCCTAATAATGATAATATTAAACTAAAGCACCTAATTCTGTTGTAAAAATTACCTGAAAATGTTTACCTGATACAAAAAACTAAAAAGTAAAATTTAATAATTATATAAGGTGTTTAACACCATATATAATTAAAAATTAAATTAAAACCATGCTTTTTAGTGTTTCGTAGCCAACACTTATAGTTTCGTCATGTACTTTTTAGAGGGGCACTTCATACATGTAACAGAAGCTAATTTTTTTTAAGCAAACGTCAACATGTGGACATTATTCGACAGGTCTTTTAAAAAACCATGTTAAGGTTTCTAATAAACTTTTTTGATTATGTGAATATATATTTTTTTTGTTAGTTATTGTCCTTGTAAACATTTTCTTCGATTATTAAAATATATATATTACGGGTTTTAATCGCGTGAATAATTTAAGGTAAAATACCGTGTTTATTGCCCGACGTTTCGACCGTATTGAATATTATATATTGCCCGTAATATATATATTTTAATAATGTGTACAAATCGCGAAAGTTTATCAACATTTATTTTCTTCGATGTATTAATTTCCTAGGATTCTAAACAATTACAAAAGGACAAATGCTGATTCTTATTATTATGGATAACGAATCCCTGACCACGACTGACTTTAGTTACAATGATTACATTTGAATAGATTATGACATGCTCTTGTTCGGTTTTTATTAAAATGGTAGCTACTACGTATTGTGTTTAATGCGACAGTACTCGTTGTGTTGTATTTAGCACCGGGAGCCGTCAGAGGGCGCTATAAAAGTAGGTACAACCTTTTTGTGAACCCTCAACCACAGAGTTTAGTACTTAGGACCACCAGTAGGTGGCACTGATCGATTGTAATTCAGAATATCATTTGTTGCACATCATATTTTTCAACTGACTTCAAAAAGGAGGAGGTTCTCGATTCGACTGTATGTTTTTTTTTGTATGTTTGTTGCCGAATTAAACAAAAATAACTATGGCACCAACTCCAAAATGTTAATTTGTTTTTGATAATCTAGGTAGATATTACTTTTTGCTTTTTAGTTGCCTTGTATTTATTTTAGAAGTCGGTAATTTTTTTTGTCAAAAGTTTTTTTTTAATTCATGCGTTCCCTTTACATATACGTGCCCGGTAATTTTGGTGGTGCCCTGAATTTCTGTTAATTTTTTGTATTGGGACTCGCAAAGTCTTACTTCCTGTTGGCCAATTCACGTATTTAAAGGGCGTCTAAACGGGCCATTTTTACGGCAATTTGTGGCGGCACTATTGGCAACTAATTGCTCGACCATCAATGGCAATATGCAGCTTTTAAAACAGGCTACACAACCCGGCAACAATAAAATAGAGAGCGACTGAAACAACAACAAAATTCTCGGGACAACATTGCGGAAAATCGATCGCTCAGCAATCGTCTGGCAACCATCAAATCAATATTGGACAGTATTGCCATGTTCCAGCCACAGCATTGCGGTAAAAAATGGCCCGTTTAAGCAGTACAATTGCAGTTAAGTTTCCATTTTCGTATTTTTGTAACTTTGGGATCGATCTTAAAAACGCTTGCGCACCGTACTCGAATGTCGTTATTGCGCTCTCGAGACGCATACTTGACGCAAGCGTATTTGAGATCGATCCCAAAGTTACAAGAATATAAAAATGGCCGTTTTAATCGAAACTTAGCTGCAACTGAACTGCAACTGCACTGCTTTAAATACGTGAATTGACCTCCTGGATAACAATCGTGCAGTCTATGATTATTTATATTCTACTAGCTTTCGCCCGCGGCTCCGCCCGCGTGGATGTCGGTTATCGCGATAAAAACTATCCTATGTCCTTCCCCGGGACTTAAACTTTCTCCATACCAAATTTCATCTAAATCGGTTAAGCTGTTTGAGCGTGAAAGCGTAACAGACAGACAGACAGACAGACAGAGTTACTTTCACATTTATAATATTAGTATGGATTAAATAGCTTTCGCCCGCATGAATGTTGATTATCGTGATAAAAACTATCTTGTATCTTTTCCCGGAATTCAAACTCCGTACCATTTTTTGTTTTTTTTTTTTAAATTCATCTATAGCTTAACGGTTTAAGTGTCAAAACGCAACCGACCGGCAGCATACAGGGTTTCTTTCACATTTATAACATTAGATTGGTTTTTTAAAGGTATCTAGTTTTTAAATCTGTTTGAACGCGATAATCTGTTTGACTGCCTCTGTGGCGCGGTGGGAGTGTATCCGACTGCTACGAAGAGGTCGTGGGTTCGATCCCCACCCAGGATAAAACTTTGTGTGATGAGCACGATGGTTTATTCTGTGTCTGGGTGTTATTTATCTATAATATGTATGTATTTAGAAATATATAAGTATGTTTATCAGTTGTCTGGTTTCCGTAGTACAAGCTATGCTTAGTTTGAGATCAGATAGCGTTGTATGAGTTGTCCAAAGATATTATTATTATTATTAATCTCAGGAACTATTGGTCCAAATTGAAAAATTTAAACCGTAAACCTTCGTGGGCTCATGCACAACACTTTGCTGAAGATCACATGATTAAATGCATAGTTAACGATTTTGTGAAAGACAAACATTTATTTTATTTAAATATACAAAAAGAAAAGCGATTATGAGAGGGTACCGTGATAATAGTTAATAATCATCTTAACCATTTGACTGGCCTGTTGGTCTAGTGGTTAGTGGCCTTGACTGCTAAGCAAGAGGTCGTGGGTTCGATTCTTACCTGGGTAAAACTTTGTTTGATGAGCAGGATTGCTTATCCTGTGTCTGGTTGTAATATATCTATACTAATATAAAAATCTAAAGAGTTTGTTTGTTTGAACGCGGTAATCTCAGGAACTACTGGTCCGAATTGAAAATTTATTTCACGGTTGGATAGCCCATTTATCGAGGAAAGCTATAGGCTATATAACATCACGCTACGACCAATAAGAGCGCGGCAGCAATGAGAAATGTTGCAAAATCGGGGAAAATGTACGCAGACGAAGTTGCGCGGGACAGCTAATTTAAGTATGTACTCGTATATTAAGTATGTATTTAGAAATATAATTATAATCATGTGTATCAGTTGTCGGGTTGCTATAGAACAGACTGCCTAGTTTGAGATCAGGTGAAATTGTGTGAGTTGTCAGTAGATATTATATTATTTATTAGATTAATTTCTTGACAATTGCGAAAATTGACAAAAATAAAAAAAATACTGTCATTTTTTTGACTGCCTCTGTGGCGCGATGGGAGTGTATCCGACTGCTACGCAAGAGGTCATGGGTTCGATCCCCACCCAGGATAAAACTTTGTGTGATGAACACGATGGTTTATTCTGTGTCTGGGTGTTATTTATCAATAATATGTATGTATTTAGAAATAAATAAGTATGTTTATCGGTTGTCTGGTTTCCATAGTACAAGCTCTGCTTAGTTTGGGATCAGATAGTTTTGTGTGAGTTGTCCCAAAATATTATTTTATTATTAAAAAAAAAGATTTTTTGCTTTCTCTTTTTGACTAAATATGTAGGTAGAGCAAGACACATAGACAAAACAATCGCAATTGTCTTTATTACCCCACTTTCCCCAAAATAACATGAAGGGCGTGGAAGCTTATGATATCAATAAAAATAATTATATTACATAATTGTATGGCGTCGCTTATCAAATTATGTATTTTGCAACAGAGGCCATAATACAACTATCTCACCGACATAGAATGTCGGAACATTTCGGACCATGTTATTTTGAAAGCGCTCCGAGATTCTATCAGGCGCGGATACAAAATGGAGGCAACAGGGGCAATTAGACCCCAGACTCGATTGAATAATCTTTTTTTTTTAATTTTGACCCTTTTCGGAGTTATTGTTTTTAAACTTTAGCGATTTTTATACATATTAGATACATTTCGGGACTTAATCGCGTGATATATTTAAAGGTACGAACCTTTATTAACCCGACGTTTCGATCGAATTACACCGATCGTGGTCACGGGTCGACTCTTTATTCATATTAGATATATTTCGGGACTTAATCTCGTGAATTATTTAAAGGTACGAACCTTTTATTTACACGACGTTTCGATCGAATTGCACAAAAATAAAAGGTTTGTACCTTTAAATAATTCTCGCGATTAAGTCCCGAAATATATCTAACTTCGTCGGAGTGTTTAGGCAGGCAATGCCTAATCTGCTGCCCTTCGGTGGTTTTGGATATGGCGTGCCGGTGTTAAATCAAATGTACTACCCCCATGCTAGTGACTCACACTTGACCGGTTAAGTCTAATGTTGCCCCCCAGAACAAAGATCTGGATCCGCGTCAGGATTCTACAGTGGACCCGCGTGAATCCGACAAACGTTTTGCAGGATGTTGTCAGACTATCGAATTTGTTGGATTATAGAGTACTGCCACAGACCCCCTTTTTTGAAGGAGTGTACCTTGTTTTTTTTTTTTGAAAAGAGGTAACTAGCAATGTGGTATTGAGTCCCACATTACTAGCAATCTTGTTAACCCCTCCAGCTAAGCTCAAAGGCTTGTGTTAAGAGTGGGTTCACGTTAGTATAATGGATAGGATTCGAACCCGCGACCTCACGATTGCGAGACCGATGCCTTAGCCATTAAGCTACCGCCGCTTAATGGCTAAGGCATTGGTAATCCGACATATAACAAATCAAAGGATTATATAGTGCCACAGGCCCCTATAATCCGGTTTAATTGAAGGAGTGTACCTTGTAATCCGACAAAAAACAAATTAAAGTATTAAACAGTGCCAGAGACCACTATAATCCGGTTTTTTTTGAAGGAGTGTACCTTGTAATCCGACAAAATACAAATTAAAGGATTAAACAGTGCCAGAGACCACTATAATCCGGTTTTTTTTTGAAGGAGTGTACCTTGTAATCCAACAAAAAACAAATTAAAGGATTAAACAGTGCCAGGGACCACTATAATCCGGTTTTTTTTGAAGGAGTGTACCTTTTAGTCCAACAAATAACAAATCTCATTCATGACAATGTACAGTGATATGCATGCCGGATAACAAGGAGCTCCCGATTTGCCAGGGGCCGGATAACCGGGGATCACCTGTATGTGCATCGCTCGTGGTAAGTACCAACTGCCTCTGTGGCGCGGTGGGAGTGTATCCGACTGCTACGCAAGAGGTCGTGGGTTCGATCCCCACCCAGGATAAAACTTTGTGTGATGAGCACGATGGTTTATTCTATGTCTGGGTGTTATTTATCTATAATATGTATGTATTTAGAAATATTTATATATGTTTATCAGTTATCTGATTTCCATAGTACAAGCTCTGCTTAGTTTGGGATCAGATAGCGTTGTGTGAGTTGTCCCAAGATATTATAGATATTATTATATTCTTTGTGATGTACATATTTTTATTGATAGTTTTTTTAAATTGATAATATAGCGACCCATTAATTTCGCCACTACTAAATACACTTTTTCTTCTTAGCGTTTCGACAGCAAACATTATAATAAAGGAAATAAAATATAATAATGTACTGTATGTACACAATGTAATGATATACGAGTATGTACAACATCACCAAACATTTCCAGTTTGAAAACAGTCTCCGCAAATTTTTGTTGCCTTGTTTTTTTTCCGGCTTTACATATTGTTTTGCGAACTTGGCTTTTACGTCATGATTTTTCACAAGGCTAGGTAATTGGGTATTTGACTACTATCGAAATAAAATATTTTAAAATAACCAGGTAAAAATATGTCATAAAGTGTTCTAAAAAATATGTTCATTTATTAATTTAATGTGTTACTTAATTTATAATCATAAAGAGAAACACTGAAAGTAAATAATTTGACCATAGAAAACGTGACGTCATATGCTAGCATTACATACAAATTTGTACAGAGGGGCTCGTTTTTGACGTTTCTTAAAAAGAGGCTGATTTGACTTTAGTCAAATACCCTATTGTCAAGTCAAATCAGTGTGTTTTTATGAAATGTCAAAACGACGAGTCCTAAGAAGAAGGGTTAGGACATGTGGAGCATTTTCTTAAATTGATTAAGGGCGCTTTTTAATCAAATTTTGGTGTTATTATTGGTGAACTGTATCTGTTTGTGTACGTTCTATTTGTGTTTGTGGAATATTTCCTTGGTCTCAAATCAAAACGTCACAATTTATATATTTTATTTCAACGTTGATTTATCACATTTTAAACCCATGTGTTGTTACTAGATGACACTGGCAGAAATTGCTAAATGCATCGGCAGATTGCCATAAAAAAAAGAAGGGGAAATTTCTAAATTTCAATAGGGTTAATACCCTATATCTAATTGAGACACTTTACAAAAATGGGTGTAATCACCCATTTTTGAAAAGTGTCTCAATTAAATTCTATAGTGGTAATTAGCCACTAAAAAAACACACAATTTTTATTTAATCATAATGCATTTAAATTTTACGTTTTCAAATTTACGTGTAGTTTGACGTAAACGCTGGACGCAGTGGACGCCATATTTATCTTTTGGTCATGACGTCAGATGGCTGGGTAAACAAATGTGCTGATATTTAGAATGACAATTAAGCCGGTCAGTTGACAGTTGACACTTTTTCGTTTACACAGCCGTATGACGTAATAACATGGCGGCTACTATTTCATGGTGTTATAAAACATAAAATATGTGTTATAAAAATTTAATTTTAAAATGTATTTAGTTATTTTATGAACTAATACTAACATTTTCGGGCTGTTTTTTCGGGTCTAAGAAACTTTATTCTCATAAATAATTACATTCACTTACATGAGAATTTCACTAAAAAATACACTTTTTAATAATTACCGAGTGACATAATCAAATGACACAAATTAAACAAACATTTGAACACAACTCAATAAAGACGGAAAGGTAGGTAGATGTGAATACATTGGCTCAAATTAAAATAACGCGTTCTTACAGAAATACTTAAATCGGACGTAGCTAGATGTGGCATGTGTGTTCGTAGCTTTTTATAGTTTTTAACTAAACTATCTCAATAATATATTTATAGATTTTTTTCTGCTATAGAGTAAGACATGGGTTGTCGAATCATTTATCTTTAGTATTTGTTTTGATGACCATCAATTCTTAAACACGTAGCCTGTAGGTACGTTAAAAAGTGGACGTTAGTGTTTAGTAGTCGTATGTTCTGTGCCTTTATATGTTTATCATCTATTTACAATAATAACAAAAATTGTTTATTAAAATTTACTAACATATTTATTGCTATGTATTATACCTACATATTATTTATTTAATTAAGGATATACCCTAATGGTTTCGGACGTCACTTGGGGTTCACACTGAAAACCAGCGCTGTGTTGTGGCTCATGCCACAACATGGCATTTAAGCTGAGTGGAAACCTTGTTTGTCGCAGATGCGACGTGCAAGCACCTACTCAGTGTATTTTTTATTTGTTTTTAAGTAGCTAATTGTATCTGTGGCAAATAAACGATTTTTCTTTATTTCTTTCTTCTTGTAACACTTTAGACGTATGCTTGATTAGTAAAAAAAATATATATTTAAAAACTAAAGAAATCCGCCCACAAAAAGACAGAAACGAGATGCTCTTGTTTAATATCAGGCACGATATTTTGTTTTTTTTATGATTTACCACTCCAAAAATTTTTAAACATTTAGGTTATATATATTTTTGTCCTCGCTTTTAAATTCCTTTGATTTAATACCCCAATAGAGGGTTAAAAAAAAAATTCTGGCCGCACAATAACGCGCAAAAAATCCGCCATTCTAAATCACCACTAAAAGTCCCGCGCAACTTCGTATGCTTCATTTTTCTTTGTTTTTGCAACATTTTCATTGTTGCTCCGCTCCTATTGGTCGTAGCGTGATGTTGTATAGCCTATAGCCTTCCTCGATAAATGGGCTACCCAACAGTGAAAGACCGCATTCAAATTTACAAACAAACAAACTCTTCAGTATTATAATTCTTTTGGAGAAGTCCGGGAAAGATTGTTATGAAAAAAAAAAATATATATAGGGAAATACCTGCTTAAAAATTTTTCCCATTTTTCTATTCCATTGAAACTGTTGCAACTTGATCTCAGTTTTAAAATGAGAGAGGTCAAATAAAACGTCATTTAGCTCGAGACAAATGCCAACTTGCATAAAATATTTTAAATGTAAACCTGAAGGCAGCTAGTTTCATTATAAAACATATAACAGTTTTCTCTTCCTCATAACTATTATTTTTCAATCTTCAAGAGCCGGTGTACTTTTAATTTCAACATTAAAATTACATTCCGTTCCTTGTTGACAAACCGCGACGTCCGACATTAAAATTGAATCATTTTTAAACCAACCAACGTTGAAGAAAATATTTGTATGAAAATTAACTATTCAAGAATGAAAAGACTAGAAAAATGGTCTCCGTAAATGTTATTTTAGTTTATATGGTCATAACATTGGTCTTATCCAATGTTTCAATACTTAATTAAGAATGAAATCTATACTAATATTATAAAGCGGAAGAGTTTGTTTGTTTGTTTAAACGCGCTAATCTCAGGAACTACTGGTCCGATTTAATGGATAGCCCATTCATCGAGGAAGGCTATAGGCTATAAAACATCACGCTACAACTTATAGGACAGGAGCAGTAATCAGAAATGTTGCAAAAACGGGGAAAATTTACGCAGACCGAGTTGCGCGGGACAGCTAGTTATAGATAAATTACACCCAGACACAGAATAAACCATCGTGCTCATCACACAAAGTTTTATCCTAGGTGGGAATCGAACCACTGCCACCACGCCACAAAGGCAGTCAAGTTAATTTTATCTTAACTGATAATTATTTTTAAACCTGCCAGTACTGCTACGTTTATAATCTACTTTGTATTGATGCAGAGTTTCATCAAAATTCATTTAGTAATTTATATATATATAGAGTATTTATTTGCAAAATTACCACATTTATTTTCTGAATCTATTCAATGTTTGCTTAAATATAGGTGCAATCTGTTTCGAAAAATATTTCATAGGAAATTCAACTCGATTTTAGTCAAACGTTTTCAATTTCAATTCTGAAAAATATTGATACATTGAACGGGTTTGCTTTGAGTAAAATTGAAAATAAAATTTTTCTCACACTTTTGCACGAGTTATGTCTAAACAAACAGCAAAAGAGAAATGTTTGAGAACGTATAAGATAAGATTTATTCTTTAGTAGTAGAGATATGTAGAAAGAAAGAAAGAAAGAAAAGAAGCATTTATTTGTTGCACCACAACTTAACAGAAGTTAATTACAATTAAAACACTATAATGATAAAAGTTGTGCCTCGCGGTTGCAACAAATGGGTGTCCAGTTCAGCATTTTGCCAAGTTGACAACCTGGCGCTGGTTTTCAACTGGATCCCTAAATATATATATATATATGTTATGTTTTAGGGTTCCGTAGCCAAAATGGCAAAACTTATAGTTCCCTTATAGTTTCGTTTCGTTTCAGAGACTGTTAGAGCTAGGAGGCTGTAATTTTGCATGGATACATATATTACTTACGCCGACAAAGTGAAAGAATAAAATCTTGATTTTTTTTTTTAGGGTACCTTTCCTATTATGTAAGGTGGGGGTGTGATTTTTTATTCTCACCTACCCCATCGTGTGGGGTATCATTAGATAGGACTTTTGAAAACATTTAGGGGTTGGAAAGACAATTTCTAGATTTTGGGATCCGTTTGTAAATTATCAAGCTTTAAAGTGCAAATTTTAGTTAGAGTCAAGTGTCCCCTCCTTGCCAGCTAATTGGTTGATGTTGGGTATGTGTAAAAATCATGGTAGTAGTATAAATAGTGTAATTAAACACAGCTAAGTAGGCTTTACAAGTAACGAGTAACAGCAGATCAAATGAGAAGTAACAAAATTTTCTTACAAATTCAGTTGAAAAATATTATTAAGTGCTTATAACGTTGTAAGTATAAAATAAAAACAACAAAAAACCCACTTTCCAAGAAACATTGTTCGCATAGGGGGGGGGGGATACGGAACCCTACATTGTGCTTGGCCCGACATGCGCTTGCCCGGTTTTTTATAGGTACCTATGTATTTTAAAATGTATTTATAAAATAAACTAACGATTGCGAGTCCGATACCCACTAGGCTACTGCCGCTTTTTTAAGGGGTACCTAACTACCTTCGGCACAACGAATATAAAAATAATATCTTAGATAGATCCCAAACTAAGCAGAGCTTGTACTATGAAAACCAGACAACTGATAAACATAATTATATATTTATAAATACATACATATTATAGATAAATAACACCCAGACACAGAATAAACCATCGTGCTCATCACACAAAGTTTTATCCTCGGTGGGGATTGAACCCACGACCTCTTGCGTAGCAGTCGGATGCACTTCCACCGCACCACAGAGGCAGTCGGTAATATATTATTACTTTAATTGAACATTGTAATCTACGTTTCTACGGAAGGCCCGGACCACTCCCAGCCAGATGAACTGACGACCTGAGGCGAAAGGTTCAAATTTTCCTAAGGAAAGAAAGAAAGAATAAAGAAAATAATTTTATTTGTACCACGATACAAAAACATTACAAAATAAGTAAGTAGGTAGAATGGCGCGGGACAAATACGGACCTACGTCAGCTATTGTTGTAGTCTGTAGACCACAACACTGATATTCTTACATCTCTTATCATTACGGAAGTAAACAACTAGAAAAAATTAAAATATAATTACAATAATTACGGACATTGTAAAATTTATATATTTAATACTCATAAAGGTAACTCGACACACAATTATATCTAGACATACACGGTATTTATACCTATAATATTAGGTAACTACAATTTAAAGAGAAACCGAAAATAATGGTGTTCTAAGGGCCTCCGCCACTTCTAATGACATAAAGATGACTGCCTCTGTGGCGCGGTGGGAGTGTATACGACTGCTACGCAAGAGGTCGTGGGTTCGATTCCCAGACGAGTCACCATTTTAAATGATCCACAAATTGTTGTTCCGAGTCTAGGTGTACTTTGTGTCCGTGACTTGTATGTTTGCAAAGTCCCCCGCGACACAGGACTGCCACTAAACGGAAAAAAGAACGTGAATGAGGACCCAGACCGATCCCAGCGGCTTTGTTCTATTTTTTTTTTTAAAGAGTAGGATACAAGCCCTGTATCGCGGGGGACTTTACAAACATACAAGTCTTGGATGCAAAGTACACCCAGACTCGGAACAACAATTTGTGGATCACACAAAGTGGTGTCCCGTGTGGGAATCGAACCCAGGACAAACTGCCACCGCGCCACGGAAGATCCCGACTGCTAAGATAGATAAATCTTCGTATGATGAGCACGATTGTACGAAAGACCCTTCTTCTTGATGCAGTCGGGTAAAAATTTAATCAGTGCTGACCGAGTAGATCAAGAGATCAGCGAGGTTAAGCAACGTTACCACTGTTAGTCTTTAGGCGTGTGTCCATTTTACAATTACATACATTCTTCCATATTTCTGAGAGCACATTTAACCGGTTAGGAAAACAAGATAATTTAAGAAAAAAATATAGGAACTATGTCTTCCAAAATGGAAATTTGGAAAACCAAGCACGTTCGTTCAGTTTTCATTTGTTGAAATTAATTGTCACTTGCGTCTTTGTAAAGAGAAACATCTTATAACATATACCTACATTTTAAGACGTAAGTAATACGAATTTTATGTAAGTAAGATATATATCTTACTAATATAAGGTCTAAATAATATATATATTGGTCTAAATATAGGTCTAAATAATACCCAAAAATAACTCACTTCATTTATATAAATGAAGTGATTTATTTTTGGGTATTATTTAGACCTAGGCACTGTATTGTGTTAGTTAGTATTGGACAACTCACATATGGCTATCTAATCCCAAACTAGACTAAAGATACACATACTTATATGTATATTACTAAATACATACATACTACAGATAAAATACACCCAGACACAGAATTAACCAAAATGCTCATCATACAAAGATTTATCCTGGGTGGGGATCGAACCCACGACCTCTGGTTTAGCAGTCAGGGTCACTAACCACTAGACCAACAGGATAATCAATTAAATTAATACCCACCAAGACGGCTTATGGCTTAGATCTACCGCTTGTAAAATTTCTAACAACACCTTATTGTATTCTGAATTTTCGTAGCCTTGTGTTTACGGTACATTATTTGTGCTAATTCGTTTCTCTCGCTATTTATCTTACTAAACAAAAGAATGGGCTAGTTTCAAACTAGTTAAAACAACAACTCTTTAAGAAATGTCAAAACGCAGATTTTATAAGGAGATCTCAGACAAATAGCGGTCTATGACGTCACTATTTTTTCTCGTCAAATCACTTCTTTGATATGATCAATGATAAAAAAATCTAATTTAACTTAAAATTGAATCGGGATTTAACTGTTGGAAGTTTAAATGTCAGGTTATTTTATTAACTAGGATAGTAGATAGCTAGCAACTAGTCTAGTAACTATAGTTTCCTAGTATACAAAAAAATCATTTTTTTTTTGTTTACCTAGGAAACAAGTCTAAGCATGATTAGGTACTAGCTGTCCTGGCGATCATCTGCTTCCTAATTTTTTTTGTGAATCTGTTCAATTGTATTTCCAAACCATCTTGATGCCTAACTCGAACACTCAATTTTTTATCCAAATCAGTCCAGCCATTTAGGAGGAGTTAGGTGACAAAAACACGTAGGTACAGAAGAATTATATCCTAAATATATAAATCTCGTGTCACGGTGTTTGTGTTCGAACTCCTCCAAAACGGCTTGACCGATTTTAATGTTTATTTTGTATAGGTATAAGAATAGGTCGTATTTTTTTTTTATACGATGTTAGTATTTTTTGCAAAAACAAGGAAAATTGATGCAGACGAAGTTGCGAGGGTCAGCTAGTATAGCTATATACAGGATGTAACAGAAAGGTGTGGTCAAAATTTCACCGGCGGATAGTGTATGTTGTCAGTATTGCACCTACAATGGTACGAGTACCATAGCTGTTTGCTTTATTATTAATACATAGTTATAGCATATTCTTTTTGTCAAAATTCAGTAGTGAAAGACGTATGGCATAAGAATTATACCTCCCCTGGTACAAAATTCGATTGAATTATTATGGCATAGAACTTTTTAAGTCATACTTTTTTTAAACTCACAAATAAACAAATGAAAAAATAATGAACATTTCTTTAGGATACTCCGATTTTGATAAAATTAGGTATGTGCACTCAGTATCATGGGCACATACCAACTCTATATGATCATACTTTTCTGTTACACCCTGTATACAAGGTTATTTTTGGTACAGTGCAAAGCTCAGACGCCCCAACAAGATTTTTACTTCAATAAATCACATAAAAAAATAAAAATGAAAAAATTGAAAACTTGCAGAGTTATAAACCACTCAAGTTGTTTTGTGTTCTTCGCGCTATCGTGCTCATTGCGTCTCATAGTTATAATTGAAAAATAAGTGATGATTACATATCACATCTCATTCTAAACAGGATTTGGACTGTTAGAACGATTAATGAATTAATAAATGATTGATTCATTAATTAATTGAAAAATATAAATGTCCAAAAACTACTCCAATGGATTGTGTTACTGATTCTGAGCAAACTACTTTCAGGTTTGCACTATACCAAGAATAACGTTGTATATATATATATATAAAGAAATAAATAAGTAAACAATGTGTGTACTCACCTGGTCACAGCGCAAGTGATTGCAGTGAGGAGAACAACCGAGCTTATATACGGTTTTGTTCTTAGGGCGGGCGGGAACAGAGGCGGGCGTGGAGATGGTAATGGTTGTGGATTTTTTGGTGTTAATGATTTGCGTAGGATGGAGGTGAAGTAAATAAATAATGTAATAAAAATATATGTGGATCATTATTTACTTCACCGTAAATTTGATGTTTTAAAGACAACCTTATATGTAACTGCAGATTTATTTACAAAGTTCAAATTATGGATGTTCTCAATTCAAATTTTGAGCTTTTTTTATTGACTTAGTTATTTATCTTGCGTTTGCGTCTGACCGTCATGAATTTTATGTATTTTGAGTTAAAGTATGAGTAAAGTACAGTAATCGTGCGTGAAGTTATTTAAATAAGTAAATAATTAACAATTAACAAACCCTGCATTAATTTTTTACAATAATTTTAAGATTCACATTCCTGATACACAATGACTCATAGAGTCTTTACCTACGTTGGTTTTGCTATAATAATAATATCTTGGGACAACTCACATAAAGCTATCTGATCCCAAACTAAGCAGAGCTTGTACTATGGAAACTAGACAACTGATAAACATACTTATATATTTCTAAATACAAACATATTATTGAAAAAAAACATATTATTGAAAAATAACAGAATAAACCATCGTGCTCATCACACAAAGTTTTATCCTGGGTGGGGATCGAACCCACGATTTCTTGCGTAGCAGTCGGATACACTCCCACCGCGCCACAGAGGCAGTCAAAAGGTTTGACAGATAGGGCTTACTGAGACTGACTTGTTGGATGAGAAAATCGTCTCAGGCGGGACTTGAACCCGCGACCGTAGACCTCGGCACCGAGACATATCCGCAAAGTTGAATTTAGGCTCCACATGATAGGATTTTATGCTAATCATGACGTCATCCACCGCGTTCCCAAGGAACTTGCATGGCACTGTGAGTTTCATTGCAGACACTATTTAAACACAATTTTTTGATGACGCTGGGCCTGAACATTATTTTTGTAATTTTTAAAGCATTTTTATGCTAATTTTATATAAATTGAATGGATGGCGGAAAAAAACATCGTAAGTATTTATAATTATTAAAAACCGGGCGAGTGCCGATGTCGAGCCACGTACAATATAGGGTTCCGTAGTCCACCCTCCTATCCGAATAATGTGGCTTAAGAAGTGGGTTTTCTGTTGTTTTTATTTCATACTTATAACGTTATATCTACTTAATAATATTTTTTAATGGAATTTGTACGAAAATTTTGTTACTTCTCATTTGATCAGCTGTTACTCGTAAATTTAAAGTAATTTCGTAAACATTATTACATATTTTTTATATTAGGTTTCATTTCAAATAATAACTGCTAATTATTACCAAATACAAATATATATACACTTACGAATTACCTGCGTCATCACTAAAATAAATTAAGGAAATACTTTTTTTTAAATTAAAAATATTTCTCATTGCTCGACTCCACAGCTTCCTATAGTCTGAGCAGGACCGCCCGCAGTTACAACCTACTTCCCACTTCTGCCAAACGTTACTTTGGTGTATATTGCAATAGCATAAATGATAATTATGATGGTTTGCTTATCATAATACTATCGATGATACTATATAGATGGGTCACCGTTTATATAAGGCACACCCCTTTTACTTATACGAAGATACATTTTCGGGGACTTACTTTCAAAGGCGTATCTTGTACATTTATTGTTTTTAAACTTTCGCTATTTTTATACATATTAGATATATTTCGGGACATAATCGCGTGAATTATTGAAAGGTACGAACCTTTTATTTACCCGACGTTTCGATCGAATTGCACCGATCGTGGTCACGGGTCGACTGATCGAAACGTCAAGTAAATAAAAGGTTCGTACCTTTCAATAATTCACGCGATTAAGTCCCGAAATATATCTAATATATCTTGTACATATCTCTCATCATACTAATATTATAAAGCTGAAGACTTTGTTTGAAGGCAATAATCTCAGGAACTAAAAAAAAAAAAAACAACGAATTAATTATTTTACTGTTGGATAGCTCATTTATCGAGAAAGCCTATAGGCTATATAACAACACGCTATGACCAATAGGAGCGGAGCACCAATGAAAAATGTTGCAAAAATGGGAACATTTACGCAGACGAAGAAGCGCGGGTCACCTAATAAATTATATTAATATAATAATATCTTGGGACAACTCATACAGCGCCATCTGATCCCAAACTAGGCAGAGCTTATACTATAGCAATCACGAAACTGATAAACACATTTAAATATTTCTAAATACATACATTTTATAGATATCTAGCTGCCTGCCGGTTTCGCACGGGAGTCATATCGTAGTTTTTTATACCTTTAGTTATTACAATAATGCAATTTTCGTAGGGAACTCTATTTTTTTAACAATAAATTATAGCCTATGTTACTCCCCGATAATGTAGCTTTGTAATGGTAAAAGAATTTTTGAAATCGGTCCATTAATTTTTAAGTTTATTCGTTATAAACAAAATTACAAAAATACAAATCTTTCCAATATAACTTATTATTATTTATAATTTAATACCTTTAAACGAGCAACTGTTGTATATATTATTGTATATATAATAATATACAAAAATCTAAATCTCTGCAACGGCTCCAGCGATTTTTAAGATATTTAGAATGCAGGGGGTTTGGAGGGCGATAAATCGATCTAGCTAGGTTTCATTTTTAGAAAACGTCGTTTAAAAAAAAATACCGAGCAAGTCTTGGTCATCCAGGTACTAATATTATTATAGAAGTATAGATATAGATTATACACTCAGACACATAATAAACCACCATGCACACAGTCACCTATGTGCCACTCAACTCCGTCTACACACTGACGAATGGGGGCTACATCACCTTATACAGAAAGCTGCTTTACAAATACCTCAATAGCTTACGACTAGAGCAGTCCACCGAGGGTGATGGTTTAGTACAGCCCTACTGCCTAAGCCACTGTTTCATTGCAGAAACGGACATACATTCAGCATTCCTTCTGTACTCTCTATATTTTGTGCATTTGGGTTTTCAACATTATTACTAATACCTTTACTTAAAAGTTTCTACATTTAATCTGTAATCAAACGTAAAAAGTAGGTTCCATTTAAAAAGTTGAGCATCACAAACAAGTCAATTACGTTCAAACAAGTGCTTCGCTAGATAACTGCTGAAACTTACAAATGTTTACATCTAACAAACATGTTTATACCTACTATCTAGTTTTAAAATCACTAAGCATTTTCTTCTAGTTAAGTTGCACTGATGTTACTGAGCCACTCTGACTCCGGAAGGTCGGAATTTCCGATGGTTTTTGACTGCCTCTGTGGCGCGGTGGGAGTGTATCCGACTGCTACGCAAAAGGTCGTGGGTTCGATCCCAACCCAGGATAAAACTTTGTGTGATGAGCACGATGGTTTATTCTGTGTCTGGGTGTTATTTATCTATAATATGTATGTATTTAGAAATCTATAAGTATGTTTATCAGTTGTCTGGTTTCCAAAATACAAGCTCTGCTTAGTTTGGGATCAGATAGCATTCGATTTTATTCATAGTTAAAGTACGTAAACAAATCAACCCATATGATATTTTTTAATAGACCTCAAATTTCACTTAATCGACATCAATTTAATCGACTAGATGGCGCATGCGAGTGCTCAACTCGCAAGCGTCAAGGGAAAGAAAAATTTGAGGTCTAGTAACATAGTCCAGAGCCCCGGTTTGGCTACGGAAGTCTCGGGTTCGATTCCTGGGTCTGGACTTAAAAATTTTCTATCTTTCAAAAATGCAATTATTATTGTATTTGTAAATTGGCAAAAAAATCCTATAAAAATTACTTCAGATTTATTTTATTTTTATCCGAATGCACCAAGAGGATAGTGTTACCCGCGGCTCCAGCGAGTGAATCATGATTTTTAACAAAATCGTTTAACTATTTTCAGAGATTAGCACGCTCAAACACAAATACACAAACATACTCTTCAGCTTTATAGGTAACTAGCTGTCCAGCGCAACTTCGTCGCGTAAATTTTCCCCGTTTTTGCAACATTTCTCATTGTTGCTCCGCTTCTATTGGTCGTAGCGTGATGTTATATAGCCTATAGCCTCCCTCTGTAAATGGGCTATCTAACAGTGAAATAATTATTCAATTCGGATTAGTAGTTCCTGAGATTACGGCGTTCAAACAAACAAACTCTCAGCTTTTTAATATTAGTATAGATTAGCTTAGAAATCATTTCCTTCGATTTTATCATCCTAAACAAGTCAGAGGCTAAAACATATCTACTCAACGACCCATACCGATGACATTCATGTCACTTAACCTAACACATAGGGCCTACATCGTCACTGTCACTACTAAAGTAGGTACCTACACAATAACACGTCAAATTAAACAATAATATATAAAATATTATATTTATCATACGATTCATTAAACTCATATTGTTTTGGGCACAATTTCGCTGTTGTAAATCGAATTTATTCCAACGAAGTTGACGGATTACTTGCTTGATGCCCATAAGGGCTGATATTTACGAGTGTAAGATAGGTACTATATATATATAAATATTATATAACAAAATGAAGAGACGAGCAGGGGGCTTTGACAAGGTACATTCGAAGTAATTTTTATAGGCATTTCTTGCCAAAGACTTTACAAATACAATAATTGCATTTTTGAAAGATAGAACAATAAACAATAACCCGTGTGGCGTCCTACATGCCAAGCCGCCGATAGCGCCCGACATCGCGACGCCGACACCGTAGCGCGCGTGCTGAAAAAGACGACATCCCAACGCAATAACTATTTATGCACTAAGCCGCGCGCTGCGCATCCCATACCTAACGCTCCACTATGTCTTCTCACCGACGCATCTGACAGCAGTATTGGTGCCGTTCTACAACAGAAGATCGACAATACGTGGAAACCACTCGCTTTCTACTCCAAAACGATGAGCGAGACGCAACGTAAGTACAGTGTATACGATCGCGAATTATTAGCAATGTATACAGCTGTTAAGAGCTTACGCCGACTCGTAGAGGGCAATGACCTCACAATATGTACCGACCACAAGCCACTGACGTACGCGCTAACAAGAACGCCGAGTAGCAGCGACACACCAAGACGAGAGCGACAACTACACTTCATCAGTCAATTTTGCACTAACATCAAGTACATTCACGGTGATAAGAACGAAGCAGCTGACGCGTTGTCACGTATCGCTGAAGTCGAAGTACTCAACGCAACCGTCGACTATAATAGACTCGCGGAGGTACAAGAGGACTCCGAACTACGCGAATCTATGAAAAATCCGAATCTCAAGTTTACGCGCGTCAACCTACCGGGAGTTCAACGACCGATATGGTGCGAAACGTCAACAGCGAACGCTCGTCCATACCTACCACCGCCGTATCGCGTCCCAGCTTTCAAAGCGCAGCACGAACTTAGTCACCCGGGAGTACGACTATCGCGAAGAATTATGACTACAAAGTTCTTCTGGCCGTCGATCAACAAGGACGTAGGTACTTGGGCGAAATCATGTATCAGCTGTCAACGCGCTAAAGTTCAACGACACGTCGTGAGTCCACTCGGCGAGTTTCAACGGTCGTCGCGTTTCGAACATGTGCACGTCGATATAGTCGGGCCCTTACCTCCATCGGAAGATTATAGATACCTCGTGACGATGATAGATCGCTGTACCAAATGGCCTGAAGCAATTCCCACACGTGACGTCACAGCTGAGACCGTCGCGAAGGCTGTGTACGACGGGTGGATAGCACGATTCGGCTGTCCTCTGCAGATTACTACGGACCAAGGGAGACAATTCGAGTCGTCACTGTTTACCTCACTCATGAAGAAACTCGGCGTAACTCGAATACGGACTACGGCTTTTCATCCCCAAGCGAACGGACAAATCGAGCGATGGCATCGTTCCCTCAAAGCGGCACTGATGGCGAGAACGAACGACGGGAGGTGGGTCAACGAACTTCCTACGGTACTACTAGGGCTTAGAAATGCACTACGTGACGACTCATCTGTCAGCCCGGCATTAATGACATACGGCTCGACTCTTCGCATTCCGTCTGATTTCTTCGTACCTACAACGTCGAACATTGAAGACGCGGATTTCGTCCGTCAGCTGACCGAAACGATGACGTCACTAACACCTTCTCCGAGAGCTCGAGCATCAACGATGAACACTTTCGTCTACAAGGATCTCGCAACCTGCTCACATGTGTTTGTGCGCAACGATACCGTACGCAAACCTCTCACACCTCCATATGATGGCCCGTACGAAGTTTTACAGCGCAGCCCAGACGGGAAACACTTTACACTGCGGTTACCGCTTCGCACCGCTGTTATTTCTGTCGACAGATTAAAGCCGGCCTATATCTGCAACACAGCACCGAGCGGCGCAGCGCTACCGATCCACGCACCGAGCGACACAGCTTCACCCACTAGATCATCGAGCACAGCATCATGCGGCGCAGTGCCACGGATCCACGCATCGAGCGACACTGCATCTTCGATCATGACCCCTAGCGACAACGCAACGTCATCGTCTTCACCGAGCAGCGCCTACGTCACAAGATCCGGCCGCACGGTGAAACACAACGTACGCTTCGCTTGAGGGGGAGTGATGTGGCGTCCTACATGCCAAGCCGCCGATAGCGCCCGACATCGCGACGCCGACACCGTAGCGCGCGTGCTGAAAAAGACGACATCCCAACGCAATAACTATTTATGCACTAAGCCGCGCTTTTTTTTTTTTTTTTTTTTTTATGTGAGGTGTTAAGTGTAAGCTGTTAAGCTATTTACACCCTTGCGCGGGCTTGCGGCGAGCGTGTGCTCCTAACCTAAGTGTACCTACGTAGCCAAACTTTCGTTAGCGAAACTAACGAAAATTTGACTACGGTGATATGAGTGAGTGTGTGTGTGCTGCATGTACGTAGGGCGTCCCCTACTATGGGAACTCGAACCCTAGTCGTGGGCTATGCTAGGTGTTACGGGCCGGCCCGGTTGAGTAGTGACGCGGTGACGATACAGACGACCCCTACGACGAGGTCGGTATCGCGGTGAGTTACCGGTGCGGGGTGAGTCGTGTCTCGCGGTGTAAGCGGCTTCCTGCGCCTTGGTGATTTCGTCGTCATCCTCGTCGAGAACGTGTCTCGGACGGCGAATGCGCGAAATGCAAGACGGTGTGTAGGAAGATGATGCCACTATGAGTGGGTTCCTGTGTGCGGTGGCGGAGTCAAAGAAATTTTGAGAACAGCGCTTCATGAATTGCCTAATGGTAGGCAGACCGAGGTCTATGTGAAGGTTCTCTGTCCTAACATACCAGGGAGCTCCTGTCGCTTTACGCATAAAGCGATTTTGGAGAATCTGAAATTTGCGAATCCTACAGGGGGGAACGTGAGCGAATACTGGAGATGCATACGTCATGATGGGGCGTATGCAAGCCGTATAAAGGCGGACCTTATTCCTAAGTGAGAGCTTTGAACGTTTGTTCACGAGAGAGTGAAGTCGACTTTGTGCCATAGCGGCCCTAGCGCGCACGGTCTTAATGTGCGGTATGAACGAGAGAGTATCATCAAGAATAACTCCTAAGTATTTGGCTTGCTTCTCCCAAGGGATCGGCTTACCGAACATACGAATGGTCGGAGGCGGGGGCGGGGGGTGGGGGGTACGTCGGTGGTAAAGCACTGCTTGGCTTTTGTCTGGATTCACCTCGATCCTCCATTTCCGGAACCATGCACCGAGTGCATCAGCTGCGGATTGGAGATTCTTGGCTATCAAATCCAGACAGTGGCTCGAGCAGTAGATTGCAGTGTCGTCTGCGAAGAGTGCTAATTGAGCTTGCCGATGCTTAGGTATATCGCTTGTGAAGAGCGAGAATAAGATCGGAGATAATACCGAGCCCTGTGGGACTCCGGCATGAACGGGGTGGGGGGAAGATAGAGAACCCTCCACTCTGTAGCGGAAATGGCGATTCGACAAGTAGTCTCGTATGATGAGCACGAGCCTGTGTGGCACTTCCATCTGCCACAGCTTATATAATAAGCCGTTGTGCCAGACTTTGTCGAATGCCTTCGCCACGTCAAAGTAGAGGACGCCGGTTTTTCTACCGAGCATGAATTTAGAACTTATGTGCTCAACCAGTCGGTGGACTTGTTGAACACAGGAATGATGATTCCTAAAGCCAAATTGCTCATGGGGAATGAGCAGGTTAGCATCGGCGTATGCTAGGAGACGACTGAGAATGAGTCGTTCGTAGATCTTACCCAAGCCGTTGAGAAGGCTGATGGGTCGATAACTGCTGGGTTCGGTCTTGGGCTTGCCCGGTTTAGGGATGCCAATAACGATGGCGTTTTTCCACTGGTGTGGAAAGATGTTGTTTGACATGGCCCCATTGAAGATGGCGGTCATGAGGGCGATAAGGATGGGGGGGAAGAGTTTGATAACTCTGTTGTTGATCTGATCCGAACCCGGGGATTTCCTAAGTTTGAGTTTCTTGATGATATCTGCTACCTCTTCAGGTGTGGCGGGGGGGACAGGGTCTTCATCTACTTCGGATAGGATGGGCAACGGTAGTGAAGCTAGCCGTTCCACCTCTCGGTTGACCTCTTCGAGGTGATCTAAGTCGACTGGGAGGGTACTGGGGGAACATTGAAGCTCGAGACAGTCAGCTAGGCATTCGGTTTTCTCGCTATCGTCGAAAGCGGGAGGAAGGTGGGGCCTGTTCAGGGGAGGCATGGGAGCAACAGAATCCTTTGTAAGGGCTCTCGAAAGTTGCCAGAACGCTTGGTGTGTAGGTTCTAAGCTTTCGAGAGTGCTGTCCCATCTAACCTGGCGTAGCTCGCCGATTCGCGCTTTGACGGCGCGCTGAAGGGATCTAAGTCGGGCCCTATTGGCCTCAGTGGGAACTCTATCGTAGGCTCTGATAGCTGCGTTCTTCTCCCTCATCAGATCACGTATGTCGTCGGGGAGGCGCCAGTGGAGGCTATCCTCCGCCGGTACTCTCCGAGAGCAATCGCTAATGAGTGATTGCACGTGATTTGTGAGCGAGTCGATCGCCGCTACCGTTTCGTCTACGGACGTGATGTGATCGGGGATACCATCTAGATGGTCGGAGGTTGTCGCCTTGAGGCTGTCCCCAAGGCGATTCCAGTCTGTGATAAGCCTGGTAGGAAGAGATTGGCCTGCTTCGCGGGGACCTACGCGGGGAGCGAAGTCTAACACTACTGGCCTGTGATCGGAGTCGAGCTCCTTGTGCACTTCTATCGAGCACAACCTCAGGTTGATGCTCTTTAGGAGTGCGACGTCTAGTACATCAGGGCGATGTGCTAGGTTGCCGGGGTAGTGGGTTGGCTCACTCGGAGCGAGAATATCGAATCCTAGGGAGTCAGAGATCCTGTCGAGATCTCTGCCCTTTCGAGTTGTAGTGTTACAACCCCAAAGGGTATTTTTGGCATTTAGATCTCCTGCCAAGAAGACTGCACCCCCAAGGTTGGTGAGGGTGGCGAAGTCACTATCCCATAGTGAGGAATCTTCGCCCGGGGGGCAGTATATCGAAACTATCACGATGGGTTGGTGTCCTGTCATGCCTAACTTACATATCGAGACTTCAATGTTGGAAGAGAGGGAGGGCGGGTCGATGGGGACGCAGTGCAAGGATTTCTTGTAGTAGATGAGAGTGCCGCCGAGGCGGGATCTGACCCTATCATTGCGAACTATGCAATAGTTCGCAATTTTCGGGTCCCTATGAGCGGGTTTGAGGAAGGTTTCTTGCACTAAGAAAACATCTAAGTCATGATCGCGGAGAAAAGTGGCGATCTCGTCGCGCTGGGTTTTAATGCCATTTGCATTGAAATAACCTAAACGTAGGGATTTCGGTTTGACTCTACCTGTGGGGCGTAAATCCATTACGGATTTATCCTAAAGTTGGCCAATGACTCGAAGATACTGGAGTACCTAATGGAGATACCCAGTAGCGCCATGGGGTCGCCCTCATTAGCGCGAATTTGGTCGGCCATTTCCCGGAGCTGGGCGTAGTTGATGAGGCTCGCGAAGCGAGCAACTATTCCCAAGTCCGAGTTGTCAGGGGAGGCGGAGAGGGGAGAGGGGGCTACGGGTACCGGGTACGGAACCTTTGCCGAAGAGGGGGTGGGTTTAAGGGGAGCCGGGGCAACCACTGGAGGGGTTGCTCGGCTGGGGAGGGCGGGGAACATAGGCTTCACCGCAGGGGCTACTGCCTTTGATCCCCATGGATTGGGTTTGGGAGGGCTCGGGGGAGCCACGGTGGGGGGGGGATTGCGCCGCGCCGGGGCACGTGAGGATTTCGCCTTTGGGGGGGAGCGAGGGGCTTTCGGGCACCCGCGGTAGTTCGCGGGATGTCCGATCTCCCCGCAGAGAACACATGCGGGGGGAGACGTGCACAAGGACTTGTCCTTGGGCCTGTCGCACTGGGCGGTGGAGTGATCACCTAGGCACTTGACGCACCTAGGCTTGGCGAAACAATTGCGGGCGGAGTGCCCGTATTGTTGGCAGCGGTGGCACTGGGAAACAGTGTCACGCTTGTGGGGAGGCTCCACAGCGATGCCGGAGAGGTGGCAAACGCTGGTGAGACGGAAAATGGCCTTACCGGCATCGGAGCGGTCGAGGGAGACTAGAACCATATCGTATGGCACGTTCGATTTCCCTCGGACCATGCGGTGCACTTCGTGCACGGGGAAGGATTGGGCAAGGAGGGAGGATTTCACCTCCTCCGTAGGGAGCTCCCTAGGGACGCCCCTGATGACGACCCTCAGGAGGCGATCCTCCTCGAGGGTGTAAGTGTGGAAGGCGATATTGCGTTCCTTTAGAAGGATGGTGAGGGCTCTGTGGTCCCGAGAGGTTGGGACGGTGATTTTGATCCCCTGTGCGGTGGATCTTGCGGATGAGAAGTTGATGCGCTTTTCAGCGCACCAACTTGAGATGGAAGTCCACTTGGACTTCTCGTGGACGAATAGGGGTGGGGGGGGCTGCTCCTTGCGTGGAGCGTCCCCTTGACGGGGAGAGAGCGGCCTCTTCTGCGAGGCGGGGTTAGACGGTTGGGAGGGGGGCGTGGGGAGTAGGGCCTCCTTGCCCGATGAGGGGGGGAGAGGAGGGTTGCGCCTCCTCTTTTTGCGCTCGTTGCGCGGATCAGGTTGGAACCCGTCGGTTCCATCGTCAGACTCTTGGTAGTCTGACGCCTCCATATCGGAGGGACAGGGGGTGACGACGGGGGAGGGGGTGCGTCTCAAGGAGTGAGAGCTCCGTGAGCGCGTGGGGGAGGCGGGGGTGCTCGGGACTTTGTCCCGACGGGATTTACGACCGAGAGCAGGTCGTAGTTCGGTGGCGGCGATGGCGGGGGATAGGGTTTGAGTGGGGAGGGGGGCGGGGGCGGCGGCGGGGATGCCGTCCCCGAACTTGGCCTTTAGGAAGGCATACACTTCGGGGTCCTGTAATAGGACCTCAAGTGATAAAATTCCTGACATTTTTGCAATTAAGTGAAACTCGATCGAGTTACACTTAGTAGGGATTGTTTGATATGACGACAAATAAAAAGACAGAACTTTTAGTCGGCCGACTTATCAACAGAACGATCCCTCCCGACTATGGCCGGGAGGATGGGTTGTGAGTGGTGTGGTGTGTACCTCAAAGTGTCTTCCTCTGTGCAACTCACGCGAGTAGAGGATTCCTAGCAGCCTCGACACCGGGGTGGTATGGGCCTGGCGGCCGGCACACCCAAACTAGTGACGAGGAATGGGAGAGTAAGGAGGGGTTAGGGTTGGGGCGGTGGGTGACAGCCAGACACGGCTAGGGGATACCCCCAAGGTCGTGCTACCTGGCCCCGTCCGACGGTTTGCTTTGCCCTTATGGGGCGCGGCAGGCGTGTCGGGTCAACGCCTCACCCGGTTTCGTTGGCACCTGTGAGGTTTCCACCGGGGACCAGACCAAGCTGGTTTTGCCCTGAAGGGGCCAAAAATATGTAAAGTTAGACACCGAAGTTTTCACGCGAATACAACTGCGTAAACAGCTGTGAGACGCGATCAAAATTCGGTGAATAAAATAGGTCGACTATATGTACCTACCTAGCGGTATGTAGATGTGGCTATATCGAGTGGCGTACGTGACCGCTCAGTAGTTCGCTTCGCGTCGGAAGTCTCGGGTTCGATTCCTGAGTCTGGATTCAAAATTTTCTATCTTTCAATAATGCAATTATTGTATTTGTAAGGTACATTCGTTCTGTGGCGAATACGCTAACGCCTACAAGAGGTCGATAGCAAACATTGACGTATAAACCTAGACTGTTCCATACCTTTCAATTAAAAAGTTAATATTGACTGCAAAGCGTAAAAGGGATAAAAACTTGTACGGCCCTGTCTCTTTGACAGGTATTGTCCACAAAGTAGCGTTATCTCTTTCTAGAGAGTGGTCCATTTTTTTCTCTATGTATTCTCAAAATCATCAGTGCTAAGCCGGACCGTCCCTTTTTGGCCCACTGCAAATACATACATACATATATACATAGGGTAACTTGATGCCATAGGCTATTTTTTTTTTAAAGACGCCCTGTGTCGCGGGGACCTTCACAAACATAAAAGTCACGGACGCAAACACCCAGACACGGAACAACAATTTGTGGTTCACACAAAGTGGTGACCCGTGTGGGAATCGAACCCACGACCTCTTGCGTAGCAGTCGGACACACTTCCACCGCGCCACAGAGGCAGTTTTATATGCTAAAAAGTAGGCTAAATAACTTTAATTATTAAAATACATTGGTTTTAGAATTTGTTGTATGGATTGTGTTTATCCGAAATAAAAATATATTAGTATTATATTATTATGTCAGTGATTGCAAACGATCGTTGGAAAAATATAAAATAATGTCTATGATATCCACCGCAAACATTGACGTATAGACAAGGACTACGCCATAACCTCACAAAATTGACCACTCTTTAAAAAAAAAAATACTGAAAACTTTTTTTTTAAAGACGACATCCACAGTAGGGTACAAGCCCTGTGTCGCGGGGGACTTTACAAACAAACAAGTCACGGACACAAAGTACACTCAGACTCGGAACAACAATTTGTGGATCACACAAAGTGGTGTCCCGTGTGGGAATCGAACCCACGACCTCTTGCGTAGCAGTCGGATATACTCCCAATGCGCCACAGAAGCAGTCTTTAGAAAGAGACAACACTATTTTGTGCACAATACCTGTCAATGGCCGTACGAGTTTTTCTCTCTTTCACGCATTGCAGTCAATATTTACTGTTTAATTGTAATGATGCAGTTCTGGTTCTCTACATCAATGACCTGCTTCTTTATTTCGTTTTCTACATGGTCTTACAATTCGCAAAATTAGTGATCCATCGAATGGAACAAAATAGCGAAGATACTGTCAATAGTGCCGCTTATCTACGCATCGACTTGGATTGACCACGTGACATATTTCAATTCCATACATTTTATACCTACTTTTCCATTAATGAGATCGCTATTCGAGTGTGACTTTGTCTATGCCCCCAGGTCGTGCACACAGTATCAGTGCCACCCAAATCCTTGTTTGACAAAGATCTGAATGTCACCGCGTCGCGCTCCTCATTTCAGATATTAGTTCCTAACTCTCATTTGCCCAGTAATGACTCTTGCTACAATGCCCTTCAACCGAAACACAGCGATGCGTTATCATTACTATTTCACGGTATATTATCTGACACTGTTGTGGTAAGTATTTTAGGTGACTTGTTCTTATCATCAGTCATTTATTTGGATATTCATGGTGGCCACACCCAAGCACAAACATCAATGGCGCCATGTCGAAAAGTCGCTGAATTGTAATTGGTAAGGTGTTTATTTATTTATAGTACACTGGTAGTTTCCGTTTCCATAAGAATATCGGGATAATAAGTAGCCTATGTCTTAATTCAAGTCTCCAGCTATCTACATACCAAGTTTCATTGCAATCGGTTAAGTAGTTTTTGCGTGAAAGAGTAACAAACATCTATCCATCCATCCAAACTTTCACATTTATAATATTAGTATAGATAGATAAATATAGGTGGACACAAAAACATTTGTTTGTAGATGAAATGTACGAACGCGAGCTTAACTCAATGAGTTCTTCCTCGTAGGGGTTTCGGGTAGGGCATGCATACCCTATCCGAAATCTTTGTGCACGCCCCTGTGGTAGGTATCATTGACGTAGAGAAAGAACAGCGCCATAACCTCACAAAATGGAGATGATGACTGTCAAGTCAAATCAGTCTCTTTTTATGAAATATCAAACGACAAGCTCTATAGAAATGCGTATGGAATAGCAACCTATGACGTTCCTACCGTCAAATCATTACTTTTAGTATTCGTTTTCATACTTTTAAATTCAAAAACATGTTAAGTTGTAAAAGAACACTTATTTTGAGAGCATTTTAAGATCTAATATAACCTGATTAGTATAAAATAATTTACTTTTATTGTAGTCAACTACCCAATTGACCACCTCTAGAAAGAGACAACGCTGCTTTGAGGACAATAACTGTCTAAGGCCGCACGAGTATTTACTCTCTTTCACGCTTTGCTGTATTTTTTTACTTTTTAATTGAAAAGGAGGGCGCAGTCCTGTCTATACGTCAATGGTTGGTACCGGCCAAGACCTATGGCCGGTACTATGAACTTATTTGAGTGCATTCTAGGGTTGTTAACTAACAAGGACACGTAGCCCTAATATAACATCATACTACGACCAATAGGAGTGGTGCAACAATGAAAAATGTTGCGAAAACGGGGAAAATTTACGCAGACGAAGTTGAGCGGGCCAGCTAGTATTAGTTTATGTAGAAGTATAAGAGAAGAATAGATATAGACATAGAAGTATAGACAAATAAAATGATTATAATATGAGTCTGTTTTTTTTTTTTAAAGACGACTCCTGCATTAGGGTAGGGTACAGGCCCTGTGTCGCAGGAGAGAGAGAACCCACGACCTCTTGCGTAGCAATCTCTCACTCCCACCGCGCCACAGAGGCAGTCTTCGTAGGCAGTATCATTCCATAATACGCATATTTTCTAAACATACTACGTTTCTAAGTCAGTTAAATATCGTGAAACATGACTACTTCGGCAGCTCCTAAGGAAGCCATATAAACACAAAAGAACAAACAAAATATAATACTTTAATATAAATTCATAACTTTTGATAAGAGTGTTCAGTTTCAACGGTCCATTTATATCATATAAAATTATGTAAATATCGCTTTTATTAAAATCACCCATAAAATAATGCGTGGGTCACAGGTGGGCGTGAAGTTCATTGCAGCACTCTTATTAGTTTAATTATGGTTAAGTTCTCTCTAGATCTTTATTCTAACTAAACTAAGGATATACTAAATAAGTTGTAACCTTTGATTATATAATGTCTAGATTAGGAATCCGGCTTAAAAAGGAAGAAAGAAGAAAAGTTTATTTATTGCCATATATGAAGTACAGTACCTGGATGACCGAGCTTCGCTCGTTATTTTTTTTAAACGATGTTTTCCAAAAATGAAACCTAGCTAGATCGATTTATCTCCCCCGAAAGCCCCTGCATACTAAATTTCATAAAAATCGCTGGAGCCATTGCCGAGATTCAGATTATATATATAGGTACATATATACAAGAATTTCTCGTTTAAAGGTATAAGATAAAAAAAAATTAAACAATATCAGTCTTAAACCTTAACATAAACATGATGTGTTGTTTTTTTATTAGTTTGCACGTCATACTATATGTTGCGAGTCTTGCGACAAACTTGCAATGAGACCATTTACCTATTTAAGTAAATGTAATGAGTTATGCAAATACATAATAGTTTATACACATCTATATATATGTATATATATATATATATTAACTTATACGTGTCCCTACCTAATGCATATAATAACTTAATGTTAATGCTACAACTAATGTTAAAAGGGACACTACCTAATACGCGATGTAATCGTACACTGATATGTAAGTGTCGACATTTTGTTTAAAAATTTAGTTGGTGCGTATATGATTTTTGTTCTTCTGCATCGGCATCTGAAATTAAAGCAAAGAACTGTCAAAAAGTACGGTCAAATGGACGTACTTTTTGAGAGGTAAGAAGACTCGTAGCAGATGTTCTAACCATAGATAATCTAGCGCGCCATTTTCAACGAGTGTCAAACGTCAAAAATAGTAGCTTATTTTTTTTATAGTCTTACTGAATGCTCCATCTAGACATTATATAATCAAATGTTGTAATATTTATTATTTTTAAGCTATTGCATAGCTTTTATCGCGGGCTTCGAGCGCTGCGACCGAATCAAGAAATTCCGTAAAGAAAATAAAACCTAACACAGGGGGTGTTAGGTTTTATTTTCGTTACGGCTCCGCCTACCATGTAACTCGGCCGAGTGTTCGCTTAACGTATATGTATATGGTACGACTGTACGAAGCTCGCATGGATCGAGACGAGCTGCTCCGAAATGAAAAGAAAAAAAAATACTGCAAAAAAAAAAAAAAAAAAAATAATTATAATTGCATAAGTTGATAAAAAATGCTATGCAATAGCTTTACCGTGGCAGTCCCCGAGTGCCATCATTTTTTAAAATATAGTTTTTATAATTTAATTGATATAAATATGTACCTAAATATATGTACATTTAAATGCTGTTAAGCTGATCATGGTGATACTATTGTTATTAATATAAGATCTCATTTAACCCATTATTCGCAAATAAATCCTTCCATACTTTCCACGTCAAGTTTATGAAATCCCATTTAAAATTAACCAGAATCGATATTGAAACATATTTCAATAAAAAAGATGTGAAGTATTTTTAATACGAGTAAATGATTGGAAATGCCATCAGCAGTGACCGCAAATTTTCTCCCATTTCAATTTCAGTTACTTATTTTTCATTTAAAATAATGTTTCTGGACGATACAATGAAATTGCGCTGCGGACTTATCTCGGGCCTTTAATGCACTGACCTGGGGCCATACCATGGACATCAAGATTATTTAACAAGTGCTGGGAGTTCAATTTCATTTACAAATACAATAATTGCATTTTTGAAAGATAGAAAAATTTGAAGTCCAGACCCAGGAATCGAACCCGTGACTTCCGTAGCCAAACCGGGGCCAGAAGTGAACCACCTTTCTGGACTATGTTACTAGACCTCAAATTTCTCTATCCCTCGATGCTCGCGAGTTTTGCAATTATTGTATTTGTAAAGTAATTGGCAAGAAATGCCAATAAAAATTACTTTAAAGTTCAATTTCATGTTTGAACCTGACGCATGTCAGTGGCTAAACTGCTGTCAAGTACAAAGAATTGACAAATAGACAATAGGTCACTCGCCGGTTTGGTGACGTCATCACTTACTTGCCTTTTTTTTTCAGGATTATGGATACTAAATTAGCAGGATTGTATACAATTGACCGACTAACGGCCGGCTCAATAATCTACCTATCGATGGATTTGGCTACTAGAGGTAGGATTTTGACATATTTTGTATGGAGCTTATGTCAAATATATACCTACGCACTTGTGCACTGTAACATCTCTTGCGTATTGGCTAATCTATACTAATATTATAAACCTGAAAAGTTTGTTTGTTTGTTTGAACGCGACAATCTCAGGAACTACTTATCTGAATTGAAAAATTCTTTCACTGTTGGATAGCCCATTTATCGAGGAAGGCTATATGCTATATACCATCACGCTACGACCAATAGGAGCGGAGCAGCAATTAAAAATGTTTGCAAAAACGGGAAATATTAACGCATACGAAGTTGCGCGGATCAGCTAGTTTCTGTAAAGATTGGCCGCGCGGCAGACATTGTTTAGTTAGAAGACCATTATAATGAAGTACCTACATTAATACATTTATTATCTGCGACTACTAAAAGTCGATTACACTGTAATAGTTTAAGCAAAGTGCGTCAGACTATTTATTAAATAGTTTGTTAATGCAGAAACTGTGTACTCCATAACGGGAATGATCTTAGAACCTTTTACAGTTATGGATCTATACCATTAACGTAGGCGGTCGATACTCGATACTGGCCAAGTAACTACAATACGCTTTACGAGTGGCAGGACTAATGCGCTTATTACACTACACTAAATCAGGGACCCTAAACCCTAAAGAGCAGTGTAATAAGAGTTAGGGCCCTAATGTCTCTGTGGCGCGGTGGGAGTGTATCCGACTGCTACGCAAGAGGTCGTGGGTTCGATCCCCACCCAGGATAAAACTTTGGGTGATGAGCACGATGGTTTATTCTGTGTCTGGGTGTTATTTATCTATAATATGTAATATTTCGAAATATATAAGTATGTTTATCAGTTGTCTGGTTTCCATAGCACAAGCTCTGCTTAGTTTGGGATCAGATAGCGTTGTGTGAGTTGTCCCTAGATATTATATTCTTTATTAATTTTAAGTCGTTTATGGTGCGAGTGCCCGCGGAACATCTGTCCACCTTCATGAAGGAAGACCTTTGGCTGAAAGGTGTCGCATACCGACGATTTCGTGGCAGGTTACGCGACACCTCGCAGGGAAACACGACGCCGTCGCCGCTGTCTCGTGCTTAACTTTGTGTTTAGTTTTTTATTAAATATGTATTAGTCTAATAAGTTTTCTATTTATGTATTTGCATAATATGGGCCTTAGTAGCCTGAAAATAAATGGTTATTATTATTATTATTATTATTATTAATTCTCTAACATTTTTTTTTGTTAGAGTCATGTGTCCCCCTGCCAGCTAAATGGTTGATGTTGGGTTTGTGAAAAAAATAGTAGTAGTAATATGGAGAGGCATTAATGGATCTCGATGAACTTAGTGAAGTGCCTTCGACTGCATGAAATTATATAATTATGTAGGGGATCTTGTTTCCATGTTTTTTTGTGTAGGCCTATTATTTTATTTGTATATATATATTTTTTTAATACTTTTTAGTAGTTGTAGGATGTAACCGATGTAACAACTAACTTTTGTCACAGCTATTGTCAAGTATTGAAAATTGAAAAAAGAATGGTTGCTAACTAACTTTTTTACCTTTCCGACCGTCTGCTCCCCTGAGCTGCTCCCCCAGGGGAGACGATGGGATTTTTTTGTAACAACGTCTCCCCCGCGCTCTCGATGGGATTTTTTTGTAACGACTTCTCCCCCTCACTCTCTTAGGGGGGACGATGGGATTTTTTTGTAACGACTTCTCCCCTCACTCTCTTATGGGACCAGTTGCGTTTTAGACGACATGAATTTTAGACTAATTCTGTTTTAGACCAGATGCTACTTCTACCAGTTGCGTTTAAGACGAGATGATTGTAACCCTTAAAACTATACCTACTACTTTTTAAAGGCTTATTTAAAGAAGCAGTTGTAAATAGCAGTTTTGGTAAGTTAAAAATTATAAATGGCATGTTTAATAACTAGTTTCGCAGTTAAAACTATGCAGTAATAAAAAATAATGAAATGGAGTAGTGAATATATAATTGAGCAGGAAAATAATTAAATGGGCGGTAAAAATGATTGAACAGGCGGTTACGTGTGGGCAGTAATAAATCGGAATTTGTTGGTAAGAAATCTCATTCTAAGCAATTCTATAAACAATGAGGTGGTAAAATAAAATAAAAAGACAATTGACATTGTATCCAACTGATCACAATAACATCTCGAATATTTAACACCTAAAGAAATTAGTTCCCCTTTTTAAATTTTAACGCACTTTTTCCAAAAAATGTCCCACGCTTATTTCTCCGTGAACTAATTGCATTTGCGAACTTAATATAAAATGATCTCTCTCCGATTGTATTTTTCTTCGTTTGTTTGTAAAAGTGCCATTCTCAAAACTAATAATTTTTTTTTTACTGTCATCAACATCTTTTTTTAGCACAGTTAATAATTTAATAATGGTTGTGTAGTTCTTGTTTATTTGTTTATTTAACTTTGCATGCCAGCCTTCAGCAAAATTATTGGTGCGGTGGCGTGAGTTGTAAATGCACCACTCATTAATGATCTCCTTTTTCCTCAACCACGTTCTTTCCATGTATTTCATAAATTTTTGTAATTTATCTTGATTTATTTCTAAACATTGTGACTTTATGTAATCCCACCCTTCTAAAATGTTGTCTTCTGGCAACAGTGGTAGTGCTGCACATAAGCTAACAATGCGTCTATAAAGTTTAGTTGTTAGATTGCTTTCTTTTGCTTTTCTCCATAAGCTACAATTTTGACCTCATCAATTGTTTTTGATACATCATTCTTGGCATGGTTTGGTATACATTTTATGATTCCTTGAGTATCATGATTTGTAAGTTTTGTTATAGCGCCTTCCTAGAAACCCAAAAAATTCTGTCAGGTGGCAGTCACCGTTCCATAGTAAGTAAAAGATTTATAGCTATGCACAACACTATACTCGGGAAAAAGAAAAATCTTCTCCCCCTGCTTCTCCAACTGGTTAAGTAAATCTAGTTACCAACGTGGACGAAGGGGAAATATCAAACGCACAGTATAATGCAAGTGCTCATGTACTTAACATATAGGTACACATACACATACTTATGTTAAAAAATGTATAGTAATTGCTATTTACCTGGATGGTAGCAGCTCCCGAACAATTGTATTTTTTTTTATTGCAACAAACCCAACGTTGTGCACCATTCTGGTACATTTTATGTTTCGAATATTGATAACCTTCATGCAACAATACTCGTCCCCCGTTCCTGCTTATGAAAGTCAAATTTTCCTGCATTTTTAACTTAATAATGTACCGTACATATACAAATGAAAATGAACTAATTTGATATCATAATTCCTTTGACAAGAAACAAGACTATTAATATTCAAGTGGCCAGTAAGTACTTCCTTATTTTATGAAAGGAGTATCCTCCTTTTATGTACTATCCTCCTTTTATGTACCTACTTACTCGTGTTATTGATAGGGGGTACTTGAACACTAAAGTAACATTATACTAAAAATTCATGTCGTCTAAAACGCAACTAGTCCCACAAGAGTGAGGGGAGAAGTCGTTACAAAAAAATCCCATCGTCCCCCCTAAGAGAGTGAGGGGGAGAAGTCGTTACAAAAAAATCCCATCGAGAGCGCGGGGGAGACGTTGTTACAAAAAAAGGGGAGCAGCTCAGGGGAGCAGACGGTCGGAAAGGCTTTTTTAGTATTATAGTCATAATTTTTGAAATGCTTATGATGAGATCTTTAATTTGATACCCTTTGCAGTATTCAAAACAACTTTTTTTTCACACCTCTTTATTTTGACATCTCACAGACTCCATGTTTTTTTCAAACGTCACTTAACAAGAACACTTGGGTTATTAGGACGAATATAACGACGTCTTAATTGTGTAAATCCGTTCAGTGGATTGTGAGATATTAGGTAGTAAAGAATATTACATACAAAAGATATGCGCGAAAAACATAACCCTTTCTTACAATCAGGTAAAAATAAAACAGTAGTAACGTTTCTTAATTTATTTAAACATTCAAATCAGAACAGATGAGTAATGTCTTTAAATACATTTCTAATATCTAAGTAAGTAGTATACTTCATGTATAAAAAGAATGTTCATATATAACGTTATTGTTAAGAAAAAATATGTACCTATAATAATTAAATAGATATAAATTGGAGTCTGCTTAAAACCGGGTTTTCTAATCTAATATAGCATGATCAAAACAATTATGAAAAATGCTTTTTTGAAAGTGCGCCGTCCAAAATTTTATCTTTAATTGGCATCTATTATTCTGAAGACAGCACTAAAGATATAATGTATGGTCAAATTTAAGCCGGTGAAAGGTGTGGTCAAATTTTAGCCGCATGCTAATATGGCTAAAGGACCAATTTTATTGTTGGTACCTACCTCTGGTTATATCAAATTCGATTGAAATATTATGCCATAGATTTAGCATATACTTTTTTATCGAATGGGTAACACAAGGTATCGATATTTTATTTAGTTATTAAAATATTGTGAAATTTAAAAGTATCAATCAAATTATCAAGTGAATCTAAAGATCCTTGAATTTGACCACACCTTACTGTCACAAGTTTATATAAATAAATATAAATTTAAAGTTAACAATCCATATATTTTCTATCTTATTACTATTTTTAATCTGTGCAATCGTAATTATTTGTAATCAACGCCAGAAATATCCACAAACAAAGGGGATGTAATATTTGGGTAACTATGGAGTTACTTCTATTGTCAACTACTTGATAATGTGACATAAAAAAGTAATGAGATAGAAAGAATACAAATATAAATAGATCTAAAGCAGAAGAAGATACCGTATTAAGTCCGTTAAGGCAAGATAAGTAAAAATACCTAATAAATAACAGAATCAGAAATTAGAATTAATTTTACTCGCAGTGTACGAGTAAAAATAATGAGAACGTACGAGTAAATATTTAAAAAAATACAAATTTCAAAAAATTGAATTTAAAATTTAAAATGAGGCATCAACAATTAAATTCAACCATTTGAGATTAAATTTTAAATAGTTTTACAAATTCCACAAAAAGAATTAAAATTGATTTTAGAACTGTTTTTAAATAATCATTTGAGTTCTTTTGAGTTGAATTTTAATTATTTTTAGCAGATTCTTTATTTTTTTTTCTCTTTTTTATGAGTCAGATATATTTTTTAAATTGTATCAAATACTTAGTTCTTCGTCAGATTCGTATTGTGCGTTTATAAGGCTTGTTATAGATCTTTTGTCATTTAAAATGGGTTCTAATATAATACTTTTTTCATAAATGCTAATTTCCGAGTCCTCTGTGTCCGGATCGAAATTATTTTTATTCTTTGTGTCCCCAATCTGGTCTGTAAACAAAAAATATGAGATTTTTTTTTTTTTTTAATACATGCTGGACCAAGCCAAGGCCTCTGAAAGGAAATTATCATAAATATTTCACTTCAGTTAGCAAATTTGACTAAAAATGCATTTATTTTTAATAATAAAAATAACTGCATTCAAATTTTTTCAATAGTCATATTGCTAGAGGCAGTCATTGGTGGATCCAGTGGTAAGGAGAAGGATATGGGGCTTAAAAAAAAAAGCTACGTTACCTTTCTCATAATTATAAGAAACTGAACTGAATGCCAGTTGGTATGATTTACTGACATTCTTATTCTCAAAATGGCGATTAACAGAAGACTTGAGGATAGGTTTCAGTTCAGGGCTTAGGTTCGTCTTCTTGCAACCACATTTGCAGCAAGATCCGATGCGATTAGTTGCCGTAGAGGAGAATTTTTTGCCTGAAATAAATATTATGTAGCTAAACTAGCTTTTGCCGGCGGATTCGTTCGCATCGATGTCGGTTGGACAGTGATTTTTCCATTTAGGTATAATGTCCTTCTACTAACAAATCGTAAAGTGCGCGCAATGAAAAATAAATATGACACGACTAGGCAGAGATAAGGCGCAGGATGGATCAATGAGAACGCCGCGGTCTCGTTTTTAACAAATCCAAAAAAAGAAAAAAAAATATTTTTATTTGTTGTCTAATTTTCACAGCAGCAACCGTCATTTGTTTAGCTAACATACAACGTGCAACAGAAAGGTGTGGTCATATTCAGGGGTTGGTATGTGCCCATGATACTGAGTGCACACAAGAAATTTAATCAAAATCGGAGTACCGCAAACTACTAACTAATATTTTATTTATTAATTCTATTAGTTTATTTAGGAATGAAAAATATATCAATTTTAAAAAGTATGACTTCAAAACCTCTATGCCATAATTATTAAATCGAATATGGCACCACGGCCGGTATAATACTTATGCCACCTACATTCGACCTTATACGTCTTTTGCTACTGAAATTGTACAAATATAAAATGCCATAACTGTGTAATAAAGACGCAATCGGCTATGTCACTATGATAGGTACAATACTGATAATATACACTATCTGCTACTGAAATTTGACCACACCTTTCTGTTACACGTTGCATAATATTTTAAACATTAAAAAATACAAAATAGGTACGTACCCACATTAAAATTGATGGGTATCACACACTCATTTCGTTCTTGAAGTTTCCTACGTGAACATGTTTTCACATCAACTTTCTGAAAGAAACAAATAATTAAAGCGCATCCTTAGTTAAATGTTAAAGCAGTAGTAGGCACGGGTGTGCCCAGGTTTATTTTCCAGGATGAGGGGGGTGGGGTCCAGAATTAGGTCGCGGTCTGCCCGGTGCAGCCAGAGCGAGTAGGGGGCTGCCAGGTCTAATATATGTGGCTGGCGTCAGTGTCCGCACACTTGTCGTAGCAGCCAGATTATTGTTTTTGGAAATTGACGAAAAGGTCACGTTTGTCCCTTTGAAGTTGATATATTTGAGCAGCCAATCGAAACGTCGAATGGCTGCTCAAATATTTCAACTTCGACTGCCTGATACAATAATTGCATTTTTGAAAGATAATTTGAAGTCCAGACCCTGGAATCGAACCCGAAACTTCCGTAGCCAAACCGGGGCCAGAAGCGAACCACCTATCTGGACTATGCTACTAGACCTCAAATCTTTCTATCTCTTGATGCTCGTGAGTTTGGGCCCTCGCATGCGCCATCTAGTCGGTAGTTATAGAACTATCAGGATGGCTAGTAAAGCAATTTTGAGAGGGGGAGGCGCAGGAGTTGAATCCCAAATCCCACGGATCTAATACCCGCGGAGGTGGGAGAACTCTATAATTTGTCTTTTGTGTTTCTTACAAAATCATTCACTGTATTTAAACAACTTGGTGTATCGTTTTTTTTAGGTACATCCTCAAAATTACATTTAACATTAAACGATTCGCGAGTGCCAAATTTTTACTTACCTTTGACAAAACATAAGCTTTTATTGAAGCCCTGATACTGTTCCAATCATCATTCCGAGGAGATATGATAAGGAATTCGTCAGATGAGCTCATTTCTTCCGTGGCCTTTCTCACTGACGCTTTCTCTACATTCTGGATGTCAGGAGAAAAGGTTTTCTGCTTGATTTGTAGAGTTTGTTGGAAATGCTACGATCACAAATTTTGCACTTGATTGTTTGGATTAAGAAATATATGACTGATATGATGCGACTACTACTAAACTACTAGAAGCCCTAGAAGCCGGGGGATGCAGGCTAAGATCCGAGCCTCCCCCCCTCCCAGACTCGGATGAAACACCATTTTTTTGAGAATTTTCATACTGAATCAGTGTACTTTAAGAGGCAATTCCCCTACACTCCTCGGCGCTGGTAGCTGGTGTACGGATATTGAATCAAATGCATGTCATGCGAGCGACTCACGCGTGTCAAGTATTGCCCCCCCCCCCCCTCCTGAACAAAGACCTGGATCCGCGCATGGGGGATAAGACACTATGGGGGCAGGAGTGGAAGACCCAATTAATGCGCCTTCTCACAAGGCTTGTGACCTAAATTTCAGCCTAACTACCCATAAATGGTAAATGAGGCCTTTTTTATAAGGCTGACATAACTACCTATACATAAACAAAAGGCCTTACCTCATGCATTTAATTATACTGTATCTCATGCAATAGTTAAATGTTTTTACCATTTTATTCGTCTGAAAAATAATTAAGTATTTTTTTATTCAGTTAAGGTGATGGTAAGCAGTTACACTAGTCAGTTACTGCCTCTGTGGCGCGGTGGGAGTGTATCCGACTGCTACGCAAGAGACGACCTCGGGTTCGATCCCTACCCAAGATATAACTTTGTGTGATGAGCACGATGGTTTATTCTGTGTCTGGGTGTTATTTATCTATAATATGTACGTATTTAGAAATATATAAGTATGTTTATCAGTTGTCTGGTTGCCGTAGTACAAGCTCTGCTTAGTTTGGGATCAGATGACGTCGTGTGAGTTGTCCCAAGATATTATTATTATTATACCCAGGGATTTGAGAGTTCAAACCCCTTTCTGTAAAGTATGTTTTATACGAAGCCAGTGTGCTGGCGCCAGTCCCACAAACAAGCCATCGCTGGCTTAGGTCGTCTTGTTTATATGAAGCCAAGTCAGTCAGGATTTTTTTTGTCGTATGCACAATTTTTATGTTAAAAAACAAGGCAAGTGCATGTCGGGCCACGCACAATGTAGGGTTCTGTAATCCCCCCCCCCCCCCATAAGAATAATGTGGCTTAAGATTTTCTGGTGTTTTTGTTTCATATTTACAACGTTATATCTACTTAATAGTATTTTCAATGGTCCTCATTTGATCAGCTGTAACTCGTAAACATGTAAAGCCTATTTAGCTGTCATAAATGTAAAAATGTAAGGTTCTCTTAAACTTGATATGTATTTTAAAATTTACACGCGAACGAAGTCGCGGCCAACAGCTTTATGAATCTCTATGTTATTCTAATGATATTAGCTGTTATGCAAAGGCGTAGCTACTGCCATATCAGCCGTGTCAAATATGCGGGGCCCTCATGCTACAGGAGCAACTTGCATTAACAATTGCGGCCAGCAACTCACACTGATAAGTCAATTGCGCACCGGGCCCCACAACCAATTAAGATAGCCGTCCAAGCTACGCCGCTGCTGCTATGACCAAAATCGTTTAGCATTAAGTTCAGCCAAAAGTCAAAGTACTTTATTCACTTAGGTTACAAATGTAACGCTTATGAACGTCAGGTAAAATTTGGAATATAATGATTCTACATTAAATGCCAAGTTCGCAAGAGTAAAGCCGTGAGAAAAGAACTTGGCAATTTTAACTCATGGCCACTTTTTTAAATGGCAATTATTACAATATATTTGTATAAATACTGTTGGGCCAGTAAGGTGATGCAACTATAGCACCATGAAACTCACGCAAGCAATAACCATAGTACTAAGCATAGTAGTTTGTACTCTAGCTCTCTAACTCGGTAGCTCCTACAGTGTGGATGGGAGCATCAACTTACAAAAATACAGAAGAGGGTAAAGGTTAATTTCCGTGCATGCTTACGACGAGCGGCCGACGCGCGCGGCCGATGCGACAATAGTCAAAGTGCGTCGGCCGCGCGCATCAGGCGTTCGTCGTAAGCCGCGCTCGGCCGCGATCGGCCGCGATGCACGGAAATGAACCTTAAAGGTAACACGAGATTCGATAATTATAACTCCTGTCGCTCATTCACGTCACAAGTCGTTGTTTTACTGTCGGTGAACAGTTAAACAAGCCCTCCCCGAAAATTGAACCTGGGTTTACCCATAACACGGGGACAAGAGAGATGAGTGAGATTTGAATATGAAACTCACGTTGAGTCATTTACTTACTTTTTACGTGGAGTAAAGCATTATCTAATAGTTGTCATCGTTCGATCTGTTCTGAAAATAATGTTTGAACAGAGCCCTACATAGCACAATCACAACTATAAATAAAATAATAAAATCAACCAGGATTTTAAATTAATCACACAAAATTGACAGAAATTTAGACAAAGACAGTAGAAATTTAAATGAAGTGATTATTTTCTCTGTGGTTGAAATCTAAGCATAGACCAAAGAGTAACCTAATAGACTGGCAAAGAGTAAACTAATACTACGGAAAGGCATAGACTTGAAATGATTTTTGAGTATGGATTTGTGATGAAAACAAAGTTTCGATAAAAAATGAGGTGAACGAACGAACGAATAACGAACCAAGAACATCTATTACATCCACTAGTTCCAGAAAATCGTCCATGAGGCCGAACTACATGTGCTTTTCCAAAAAAAAAAAAAAATTAGAATAGTCCCTGTTAACTTAACTAAGGAAACGAAAATTCATGAATTTCGTTTTAAAGTAAAGTATTTATCTACAATATGAATGTATTTAGAAATATATAAGTATGTTTATCAGTTGTCTGGTTTCCATAGTACAAGCTCTGCTTAGTTTGGGATCAGATAGCGTTGTGTTAGGTGTCTCAAGATATTATTATAGATATTAAAGAAACAGAGTAGGCCTACTGTAACGCGCAATGTGTAGAGACCAGGACTGGAAACAAAATATGCATTTATATCACAAAAATAGTGACGTTCACTTTGTGAACACGAGACATAAGCACAAATTAGTCGGTCAATATCATAGGCTACATAAAAGTCTTAATTTATTCAATGAGATTTTTCTCGCTCTAACATGTGCCTAAGGCACCTGTCCCACGGAGTCCCACCGGTGGCGATGAGCGAGAAGCGAGTAGGAATTTTATAGCTTAAGAAACGTACAATAAATGTATAGATGTTGTCCGTGTAAATAAAAGATATGCAGTATAGAGCGAGTACTCGCCGGCAGTGTGAACCTTTAGCAATTGGTCTGAGGTGTGAACGGTCAGCGACAAGTCTAAATATTTGTATCTCTTTTGTTCACACGAGGTCTACAAGTATGTACGTTTCTTGAGCGATAAAATCGTTCTCTGATCGCTACTCGCTATTCGCTTTCTCGCTGTTGGTGGGACAGGAGCTTCAGAAGCAAAGGTCCGACTCAAAATTTGTCTTCTTGTTTTGTATATGGTTCTATCTCTTAAAACTACTTATATCAACATTTTAATTAATACCAGTGAATATTTGACCAACTTAATCTGTTTTATGCCTTAATATGAAACAAATTAGATTCTGAATTACAATCGAGGAGAGCCATCTACCTCATATTCGACGTACCGAACTCAAACCCCGAGGGTGTACAAAAACGTCACAAAAACTAACAAGAACCTTGTACAACGCCATCTGTCGACTGTTAGCGCAAACGTCATATTCTATTATGTGATAATAGAGGGCAGCAGTAAGTGCGTGTGGGTAGGTATGTGTATACCTGACAATACTTCTCTATGCTCTGTGGAACCAAAATGGGTCATTAATCACTATTTTTTATTAGCTTGTATTTCAAGAGCATGCATGTTTTTGTGTTGCAATACGCAAAGTTTTATAAAGAACCTACAAATTTTATAGATACTAGTACCTAATTATTTTCTACCTAAAAAAAAAATTGCAAGCCGAGTGACTGATTTATGGCCCAAACTCAGTACCTTCTTTGTTTCATTCGTATTTAATATCTATTCAATTCAAAGCTATGCGGCTTTTGTTACGTGTAGCTCTTAAGAGCAGGATCTTTGTAAAATAACAACTTGACTATGCCCATAGTCCTGAAGACCAGTCCGTCTTGATGATTTCATTTGTATGGGACGCAATATCTTAGATCCTAATAAAAATATAATTAACATTTTTGAAAAATTGCGCAGCGCAATTTTCCTTAAAAAGGAGATTTAGGCTATGCGGTGTCGAACAACGTAGATAAAATTTAAGTTATAGAAAATGTTCACGTAACAAAAGCCCAGTTCCAAAAAGTACGGATGAAGTTAAACGTTTTGTTGCCTTCGAGAACTATTACATAAAATTCATAGGCAATTTCGACAAAAAGAACATAAAAAACATAAAAACATAAGTAGAAAAAAATAAAATTAATCTAGGATGAAAACTGCCAAAACTCTTTTGAAACTTACGTATCGTTTTACAACAATTTATATAAACAGATAGACACTAGATTACATTATCCAATTAATACAAATATTAACTGTAATAACAATATTGTTTCATCAAATACCTACATATGTGGGTAGAATCCCACATTAGAGTTTGTCTAATAAGTACATCTGTGATAAAAGAGTCTAGTCTAATTCATTATTGATATTATCAGTTGCAATTACTTTTAGTATATTCATTCCAACATCTGCAATGCATACTCATATCTAATATCATAAGCATCATAAATAACTGACACAGTATTAATCACAATACAAACATCATCCTAAAATATCAGTGGGTACCTCTATAATATAATAATTGATTTATTAGATCTCTGAATTGTTCTGTGCCACAAGTAGGTATTTCATACAGTATAACATAACCACCAAACATAGTTTTGCAGACACGGATGATCTTACAATCATCGCCAGTCAATACATTGTGATGGTTACACCGTCATCAGACTCCAGACCACCTCTCAAACTTATAAAACAGTTCCACCAAACCTTCGTTCGATTTTATACAACATCACATAAACTGGAACAATCAATATTCCAAAACACATCTACATAGTAGATATCAATATCCAACACATGGATTGAGTATATATATGGCTATTTACATAGCCATATAGCCCCATATCTAACACGCGCTGGTGGCTTGGTGATGATACGTCGCCCACTAACGTTTGGCCTGATCCCAAAACTTGTGGAAACCCATGTTAAAGCATAACATGCAGTATGTTAAAGAAGCTGTAGTTTAAGGATGAATAGGAATGACAATTTTAGAACTTTAGAAATCATAGTAGTAACTATGTTAAAAAAATGTTACTACTCTATAACCGATTTTTTAAATGATGTACTTAGAAATGTATTTAAGACTTTACATGTAAATGTTTGTATGCCGAAAGGTAGAATGTACAAGGATTCATGAACTGTTGTTACATCTTCTTTAAACAACTCTCATTTTACCTGCACGCTGAGCTACTGCACAAAGACTTCTCGGTTAGTGTCTTTGTAACGACGTGTTCTACGATATCTAGATTTCTACGACGACATTTCAAAACAACAGTTCGGAACCCAAATGTTCCGATTCAAAAAATTTTAAAATTGAAGTTATATTTTTTTTAACATTTAAACAGGTTGATCTGTTTTATGCTTTTGATGTGAAGCAAATGATATCTTGAATTACAATCGAGGAGAGCCACCTACTGCATATTCGACGTACCGAGCTCACTGGGTAAGGATGTCCAAGAACCACACATAAATGCACAAATGTACTCTGCGAAGAACCTTGTATCACGCCATCTGTCGACCGCTAGCGTAAACACAAGGGTAGTTTTAACAAGAACTAGTGGCCCGTGTCGGCCTCTTATACCTACACATAATATGCATGTATTATACATATATAAATCATCCGTAAGAAATTATCTGAATTATAGTGACACACATCAAAATAGGTTGATTGGTTTAAGAGATCTAAGTGTAGAGACAGCGGGAAGCGACTTTCTTTTGTGCCTCCGACCGGCCGGTGGCCTGTGTTGCTCTATGTTTTGTGCTATATAAATCACTACATAGTATAAAACAAAGTCGCTTTCTCTGTCCTTATATCCCTATGTATGTAAAACTACGCAACGGATTTTTATGCGGGTTTTTTTAATAGATAGAGTGATTGAAGAGGAAGGTTTATATGTACAATAACATCCTTTAAATAGTGGAGAAATAAGGAGCGGAGCAGCTATAAGAAATGTTGCAAAAACGGGGAAAATTTACGCAGACGAAGTTGCGTGGGTCAGCTAGTAACATATAAGATATAGACTTTGTAGGTAAAATTTGAAAAGTGTCGACAAGACAATGTTGATAACATTAGATGTAATGTAATTTAAAAAATAGGCTGTTAGCCTGTGATTTGTGTGTCAGTTTCACAATAAATCCAATTATTTAAAATTTTAAATCAAAATTCGACCTGATATTTGATCGACAGAACCCTAGGAGGCGATCTTGATACCGTTCTTTCCGACCTTGCAACCATAAAGTCAAAATTTCGGTTTAGAATTACAGTTACATACAAATTCACACACCTACCAACACACCCACGCTCTCACACATACATACAATCGTCAATCAACCATAAAAATATATCTGTACGCGCCCAGGTTCATTACTTGTAAATATGAAACTTTGTATGTGTATGCCGCATGTTACTTTTTATTTTTATATTCTTTTATCACTGCACGTTATTATAAATCAAATAAAAATGTCAAGCTTGTAACACGCTAATCCTGTACATAACTCGGAAGAGCGGAGTCACCTCTCACAAGCATTATATAGCTCAAATGGAAACTCCAAATGTAATAACTGTACCCAAATGTAGAAAACGAAATAAACATTTATATATTTTTTTTTCTATTATTTTTAATATTTGCAACACTTATTTTAACCATTTAGGGGACAAATTTCCATATATTACTTCTTAGATTCTTCTAAGATTCTATAAGAAGGAATGGATGGAAATTTGTTCCCTACATGTCTCCCCAGTGACGCCTTTTATATTGTAGGCATTCGCCTGCAACATAGAAGGCGTCACTAAATTTTAGTTTCTAAGACCAGCGGTTTAGACTCAGCGTTGACGAATAAGTCAGTCAGTCAGGACAAGTGATTTTATTTGAATAAATGTGTCACAAGGATTTAAATCTAATCTATACCAGCATATATATCAAAATACTAGCGTTCCCTTGGGAATACAGGGATAAAAAAAATCGGTTGTCTGTAAAATCGGTTTACTGACGATAGTTGAACGTGACAATGTCATAAGAAAATACTGATGAAATGGTTTTCTGCCGAACGCGGAGGTCGATTGTGCCTCTTTGTCGCTCGTTCCGTGCTCTCGCTTGCAATTAAAAGGAACGCCTCAGAGCGAGGTAACGCCTCATGAGTTATGGTTTTTCGTGCGTTCAGCCGGCTCCATTGAATTATAAGACGATGTCACGTCAAAAATAGCCTATGTCACCCGGGGTTAGTGTAGCTTCACAAATATTTTTCTGATTAGCCCTTACAAATATTGACAAACAGTTTTATTCGTTATTTTATAGTGAATGTAGCAGTCGGAGCTGCGAACTCAAATTAAAAACTACTAGATATGAACGACGTGACGTCATCAAGAAGATAGACAAGGATAGTTAATTACGTTGCCAATGAAATCGAAAAGGATGAAAACTTTTTTTTGTCTTTATCATCGTAGCCGGTTTTTTCTGTTTGGCCCACTGTGGCGAACAATGAAACTGTGCCAAACAAGTTAACACGAGTTGTGTTTATTCGAATATTTGTGTATTTTATTAATTGTTTGTGTACTGAGGTAAAGGACTCGTTAAAAATAGTGTATTTAAGTGTGAGGAATATGGGGGGCTGCAGCATCTTAGGCTGTAAGAGCCGCAGTGAAAGGAAAACCAAAAGAATCACATTTCTTTCATAAGTATTAAAATCTAGTGCTTATTTTACACTGCGATGAGTTAAAAATATCATATTGCAATGGAATACGTCGAGTATTATGCTGTGAAGTGGTCCTAAGATTGAATTAATATGATAATTTTGCAATTATAACCTCAAAGTAAAACATTGTAGTGATGCCCATATTTCCGGTTAAATTTTCCCCAATCCTAGTCTTTAATGTTTTAATTCTAAATCCTAGTCTATAATGAGCGTCAGCATGAATTTCGATTTAATTGAATATTTTTATAATTGATTTGATACAAGAAGGATATATTACGATTTAAAAAGATTTAGTGGAGCTTAAGACTTACCTACTAAGATTTCTTACTGAAAACCATACGTACTTTATATTGAGGATTACATTGTTGTTAGATAATTAACAAAATCTTTTCTTTGAAATTAGGAGGTCCTCACTGGGATTTCTTGAGCTTATACATGAATGAACAGAAACATGAAACATTTTTATTTTTTAAAGATTACTAGCAATGTGGGATTGAGTCCCACATTACTAGCAATCTTGTTAACCCCTCCAGCTAAGCTAAAAGGCTTGTGTTAGGAGTGGGTTTACGTCGGTAGTATAATGGGGTAGGATTCGAAACCGCGACCTCACGATTGCGAGACCGATGCCTTAGCCATTAAGCTACCGCCGCTTTTAAAGATGAAACACATGCGCTTCAAAAACTGAGCTATAGTTTAAATATTTGGCAATCACTGTTAATAAACCTGTTTTTCCTTATAGGTTCCCTATTAATTAAAAAAGAAAAAAAACAGTGTTATTATTATTGATGAATTGAAGTATTTTTTATAGGCATTTCTTGCCAATTACTCGCGAGCATTAAGAGATAGAAAATTTTGAGGACTAGTAACATAGTCCCGATAGGTGGTTCGCTTCTGGCCCCAGTTTGGCTACGGAAGTCTCGGGTTGGGTTCCTGAGTCTGGTCTTCGAATTTTTCTATCTTTTCAAAAAAAAATTGCAATAATTGTATTATTAATGAAATTTATAAAACAAACCAAAAAAATATATTTTGTAAAATTTAATAATTTTTATATAAATGTTTTTTTTATTCTGAGTTACAAAACGAAGACATACTTTACGAAAGCCGACAGAATGACTTTGCCTGCCAGCCGTTGGTCAGAACTGGTTGTGGTTGGTAGTCTGGTCTAGGTAGTAATAGGTAATAAGGTATTGTTATGTTATTTATAATTCCTTCTCAGCCATAAGATATTATTTTTAAAAGAATAGCTAGTGTCCCGTTGTACGCCCTCTCCTGGAACCCTTTCATATTCATGAGCTTTATGCGTAAAGTAATTAAGCTATTACTCGACAGATGGCGTAATACAAGGTACTATTTACAACCCTCGCCCTGTGAGGTAGGTACGTCAGGTGTGCAGTAGGTGGCTCTCCTCGATTGTAATTCAGAATATCGTTGGTTTCACATCAAAAGTATTAAACAGATCACATTCCTCGAATGTTCACCAAAATACAGACAAGTCGACATGGCAATGTTAATTGATTGTTAGGGTGTGATTTATACTATACGTTGGACCAAATTTTTGTAAAGGCCTTACGGCCTAATGTAATTTAAGTTTCCGACCGAAAAGCTATTTCTGTCGAAACCGAAGCCGAGTAAACGGCTATCATCACTATTTTCAGCCGAAGTCAAAAGCTTTAAAATTTGTATGAAATTTTGTCCAAGGTTGCTTACAAGCTATAATTGATGACTTTCAAACTTTAATAGGTGTTTAAGGTTTATATTGATTTTGGAAAACGACAGACCTTTCTGAACGTATGTGCGGTAACAGTAGTATCTTTAGGAATGTGGTCGCTTCTCTTTCCATGTCTCAATATAACACTTTAACATATGGTATTAGAACATTCCTGATTTTCTTTTGTAAGTAAAGATTCTGCGTGATAAATTACGGCCATTCTTTTATTTCTTTTAAATAAACATGTATACTTATTCATTAAGTAGCAGTAAATTGGCCAATATTTAAGCACATAAAGTTTTTACATCGTAAATGGATGCTCCTACTATGTTGTGCCCATTGAGGCTGATGTATCCGATCTCGTGTACTCTTCTAATATTATTGACCTCTTTTTTTGCATCAGTCCTCTAATATGGTGTATAATATAATGGTGGCAGCACCTTACTTGCATATACAGTTTATAAACAGAGAAACATTGTAAAAATTTGCAATTTAAAAAGAGTGGCCACGAGTTTTTATTGCCTGTTCTTTTCTCGGGCTTTACCTATTGTTTGCGAACAGGCATTACCAGTAAATGTAGAATCGACTTTTCACAAGTGTAGTATTTTGCTTCCTAAGTGAATAAATCATTTTTATTATTATTATTATTCAGTAAGTCAGCGTGCACGGTAAATGTGTACGGTATGAGATGAAAAGTAAAATGAGGTTAGATCAGATAAATGTAATATTTGTGAGCATATGTTGTATTAAAAACAACTGATCCTTAGGATGACTACCGATAAGCTATAAAACATCGCGCTATGACTAATAGGAGCGGAGCAGCGATGAGAAATGTTGCAAAAACGGGGAAAATTTACGCATAAGAAGTTGCGCGGGACAGCTAGTCTATACTAATATTATAAAGCGGAAGAGTTTGTTTGTTTCTTTGTTTAAACGCGCTAATCTCAAGAACTATTGGTCCGATTTGAAAAAATCTTTTTTTGTTGGATAGCCCATTTATCCAGGAAGGCGATAGGTTATATAACATCGCGCTACGACTAATAGGATCGGAGCAGCGATGAGAAATGTTGCAAAAACGGGGAAAATTTACGCATACGAAGTTGCGCGGGACAGCTAGTTATATATATTCCAAGTGAAATTAAAGACTTACCCCTAACGAAATTTAATAAGGAAATGCGTAAATGGCTTTTGAATAAGAACTTCTACACAGTTACGGAACTTTTTGTCCACAAAAATAAAGTAATGTAAATGGTCTATGGTGTTATATGCATAGGTATTAATTCTGTTATTGATATGATTTTGTGGTTAATAATTTTATATAATTTGATTATTGTTAAACTAATTTTATATTTAATCTTATAACTAATTTTAATCCTATATAATCTAACATATGACATTGATTAATATTATATGATATCAGTAAAAATAAATATTCACTTTCTAGTTAACTTTTGTCACGTCAAATTATGACAAAGTGTTTATGGTTCTGGAAATTCATTAAAATTATCTTGTATGTTACCACACATTTTGAAAAATAAATATTCTATTCTATTCTACAATAATTTAAATTAGCCGATGTCTGTACACATTTGAAAGTCACTTACACATCAATTGTTTGTAGAAATACCGGAAAAGAGTCGATGATCTACAAAATGGTTGATTAAAATTTCCTCACATACTGCTAAGAACCATCTCGATCAAATCTGATCTCAAATAAACTGCATTTGGAACTACGATGTCACAAACAAATCAATCACTATACAGGGTGTTACAGAAAGGTGTGGTATTGGTATTCAAGAGTTGGTATGTGCCCATGATACTGAGTGCACATACCTAACTTTATCAAAATCGGAGTGCCCTAAAAAAATATTTATTGTTTTTGAATTCGTTTATTTATGAATAAAAAAGTTATTAATTAAAAAAAGTATGACTTAAAAAGTTCTATGCCATAATAATCTAATCGAATTTGTACCAGAGCAGGTATAATTCTTATGCCATACGCCTTTCACTACTGAATTTTGACAAAAAGAATTTGCTATGACTATGTAATAATAATGCAACCAGCTACGGCACCATGGTAGGTGTAATACTGATAATATACCCTACCCGCTGCTGAAATTTGACCACACATTTCTGTTACACTCTGTATATTTCGAATTCCTAATACATATTTGTTTGCATAATTGAATAGGTATCAATACCGCGTCGATATCAACAGAAAAACAAGTCATTATTACACGAACTACTCACTTACGACTGGGATACCTAACATTTTTAATTTAATACAAATGTAATATTAAATTTAACGAAAACAACAGGCGATACTATTGTGTAAGCATCGAGGTCAAGCCTTATCAAGTCACATATGTCAGAAGTATTGTAAAAACTGCTTCTACAAACTACCTCTAGCTCTCTTCTTTGTACTACTCTGCAAGTAATAGAGAGCTCAATGCGCGTCATTGACCACGGGCGTACCCACCCCGGTCCTTATTTATTATCGTTTTCGCGTCAAGCCCGCGCTTTTAACTGTCAAAATCTTTACATAATGGTGTATAGATAGAGAGCTGCGCTTGGAAATGCATTGCGCATGCGCGCGCACATCTTTGAGCGCACCGCGCACGTGTCAATTCGCGCGGGCTTGCCGTGAAATCGAAAAAAAACATAGTGAATAAGGACCCCTAGCAGCTCATACATGGTTATCAGTTAAGGAAAAAAATATATAACCTTTGAATGAAAAGAAATTAAACCCAATAGGCAACTCAATCCATTACAAGCCTAAAAATGCCCACTGCGGGAACGCAGACCTCCTAGACAGGACAGAATAAATATCCTTTAGTACTTTGTAGGTACAAGTATGATCCACCAGCCAGGACAGGATAGTGTCTTCAAATTTTGTTTTAGTGTACCTGTGCTAATTTGCTAGCGATGTTTTACTTCCCAGATTTTGAGCATTTTATCGCAGATGACACAATCATTTTTTCCTCAAAAGACAGTCGTTTTTTGTTGCATTTTTATTATTATTACAAGTTTATTATTACAATAATAATATAATATTTAGTAACTTCATTTAGACGTTAAAACTAATACATTGTATAAATTTAATGCCTATTTCCCTCAAATAACATTTTCCTTATCGCCTATAGTGCACCTAGTATAAGACCAAATTCTAAAATTAGCAAACCATATAACAAAACAGAATCTCTACTATACTAAAAATTGTAAATAACTAACCTAAGGGTTTCTAAGTGAGCATGCAGGGGAGTCGATTCAACTTGCAATCATTACTTGTGGAGAATGTCCATATATGTACATCAGTTACAATTTAATAATAATGTGTTTGTACAGGAAGTTTCCGCGAGGTCGCGAAGAGAAAAACGATGAGACGCCTGAAAGGGGAGGGGGATACAGCTATGAGTAGTAACCGCGCGTTGTGCTGCACCAGTCCTGCGTCGGAGTCCGAGAGACCGTCTTGTGTTCCCGATACTGACACAATGCACCGCTTACTTGCAATCTGCGTTCTCTTGGCGACCTGGACCGCTACTGGTGAGTGTTTGTTCTGTTTAGCTTGTTTGTTTGTTTGTTTTAACGGGGCCGCAATGTCGCACTTAGCCTCTTAATTGGGCCATTGTGCGTACGTTGTAATGTGTCAGTTCTTTTCACTCCAGCCAGCCCAAACACTCCCAGAAGCCCAGCATTCCCCGCAGGTTGCTGCAGGCTTCAGGGAGGGATGACGGTGTTTTTAGGAACTGTGCCCGGTGCTCGGCCACACTGGTACATTGCATGATTACATGCTTGGGCGTTTCCTCATGTTCCATGCACCCTCTGCACAGTGGGCTATCTGTGATTCCGATGGTATCACAGATAGCCCACTGTGCAGAGGGTAGGAGAAACAGAGCAGGCCATTGTCCCCTAAACAAGCACCTGTACGGTGCTTGTTTAGGGGACAATGGCCTGCTCTGTTTCGATCTGTTTAGCTGTTCTACATTGTAGGGCAATTGACGCTCAGCGCCTTCACTAAGCATTGATGTCGACCGCTCAGCACTCTCTGTACATATACTGTTCGTTTATTTTATCCCACAATCGACTGTCTCGCTGGCGCAGCTTTCTTGAAAGGGTTCGATTACCAAGCGGAATAAAATGTTGTGAGATCTGTAATTATTTATCACGTCCGCTTAGTCTTCCCACAACACAGGGCTTGTACCCTATTGAGGGACCTAATACTATTTATAACAATTAGAAGTGTTGTTAAGTACAGAATAGATTAATTATTTATTGTGCAACAGTGGACTTATAAACTTTATTAGAACCGTTTTTCCCTCGAAAGGTATAAAACGGATTTTTAGGTTGTAGTCGTAGCTTGAACCACATTTGAGATAACTTTTTATGATGATTAATCATGATGTCGCAGGCCAAATATTATAGTAATTGGTACATGGTTCGATTCCGGCCCGGTTTGGCATACGTAAGTCTCGGGTTCGATTCCTAGGTCTGGACTTAAAAAAATTCTATTTTTAAACAACGCAATTATTTTATTTATAAAGTAATTGGCAAGAAATGCCTATAAAAATTACTATAATATGTGTATGTTTATCAGTTGTCTGTTTGGGACACCAAGATAATATACAGAATGTCCCAAAACTATGCCAAACAGAGTGAAGTACCTTGAATATTGTAGATATAACATTTTACTGAAATAAGACTTTATTTTTATTTATAAGAGGTGCAACATGAACATGATATGCTGATAACACACCCAAACTATCTAAAGGTTTTAATAATGTGTACATTGCTTAATGAAATTTATGTAATTTTTGACATAGCTGTTCGATTTGTGATACTCAATTTAAACAATATTTAGTCTTAATAACTTAGTCACGTGTACTTTCTCAATTTGATGTCCTTGATAATTAATGTTATAATTTGATTTTCATTTACTAGCTGCGCCTCGCGGTTTCACCCGCGTAAGTCTACATCCTGTGGGATCAGGATATCGGGAATGTCGAAATGTAAATGGAATATCGGGTTAAAAGTAGGCTATGTGTTGAGAGATATATTGTCTCTAGCTGGAAATGTATATGTGTATAGCCATTAATAATTACCAATATTTATTACGATTTCACATTCACATTTAAATATAATATTTTATTAGAATTGATTTGGTGGTAATACAAAAGTTATCTATTATATATATCAGAGACAATAAAAGTATTTATTTTGATAAAGATCAATTTGTTACTAAGAAATATGTATTAGAAATAAATTATCAATTTCTATTGTAATTATGGTTCACTATTTTGACGATAATTGCTTCCATATAAGAGATAGACTTATGCTGTCGCGGACTTTTTTGTAGGACTATTTATGATAAACATATCTATGTATCTATTATGATAAATAATATATACATAATATGTGTAACTTCAGCGATATTTGCGGCGCACGACAAATCATGTCGCCGATTGTAGATTTTTTTCCTACTTCATTGACACTTATCGTTATATTTTGGACAATTTACACAATATTTTTATAAATTATAACCTATGTGTTATTCTGATGTATAAGCTAAATTACTGTGAAGTTTCATTAAAATCCATTCAGTAGTTTTTGCCTGAAAGAGGAACAAACATACATACATCCACACTCACAAACATTCGGCTTTATAATGTTAGAAGAATTCTATTTCTAAATGACATTAAATTTGTTTTAGCAATATTAATTTTTAGGTTATTCCTTGTCAACCAGTTAATTAAAACATTTAGAGAAAAATATATCTTTGTTGCCCGTAAAAATAATAGTAGGTACTTTAACTTAAAATAACGAATTTTTTTTTACATCAAATCATTTACATAATTAAAAAAATAAAAGTACACCTAAAACAGTTCCCCGAGTTTTTTTACGTTCCGTGTGAGTGAAATTTCTTGTGTTTTTAGTTTTAGGACATATCTGTGTTCTACCATTTAGGTAAGATTTTATGAGATCCAGAATGTTCCCTCTAATACCGTATGCGTAGGTATAGTTTCTTTAGCAGTATGTCATGGTCCATAAACAGTGCGTAGGCTTTACTGGTATTCATATTTCTCATGATGGTATTCGTATAAATACAAAGAAAGGCAATCTACAGCTTTCTTTATACAAAGAAAGCTGTAGATTGCCATATCAATGTATTTATCGGTTCTTCCAGTTGGTCAAACTGATTTGTCCAACAAGAATAATTTTCTGATCTAATTTTCGAAAATATGGTCAAGCATAAAAATAATTATATAACAATTCTTAATTTTACGATGAAAATTTGTTTAACGTAATTTATAAAAAAAATTGCAATTATATTGAACTAAAGCAGCGGTAGACTAATGGGCTAAGGCATCGGTCTCACAATCGTGTGGTCGCGGGTTCGTATCGTATCGTCCTAGCTATTATCTTAGCGACGTGAACCCACTCGTAACACAAACAAATTAGCTTAGCTGGAGTGGTTAATAGGATTGCTAGTAATGTGGGACCACAATCCCACATTGCTAGTAATATTTTTTATTTTTATTGTAAATGGCCGTTCATTATAAATTAGTCTCTGCCCGTTTACAAAATAGCACATTATATTAAGGACAATTAAATAGAAACAAAACAGGAACTTCACTACATAGTAAACAAAATCGCTTTCTCTGTCCCTATATCCCTATGTATGCTTATATCTTTAAAACTACGCAACGGATTTTGATGCAGTTTTTTTAATAGATAGAGTGATTGAAGAGGAAGGTTTATATGTTTAATAACATCCATTAAATAGTGGAGAAATAAGGAGCGAACAGTCAGAGCGAGGTCAGCTAGTTTACAATAAAATGCAAATGCCAAATTATTTTTAATCATCACTGTACTCAATTGCTTATGACATTTATAAAAAGAGTCCATTATCCGAGAAGTTTGATCAACAGGAAAAAATATTCCTGTTGGATAAACCCAGTTTGACCAAATAGTTTGAACAACAGGAAGATGGGGTCTTCCACCCCATCTTCCTGTTGGTCAAACTATTTGTTACTTGTTCTTCCTTAACCGAGGTGTTTCTCACAAAATAGATTAATTTCAAAAAAAATATATATTTATAGTATCATATATGACTTTTTCAAATATTTTCGGAAATACATGTTTGAAATACCCTGTGCAATAGGACGATAACAATTCATGTTTCGCCTGTAATTTTTCTTAAATAGTGGTTTTAATTTCGGTATTTGAGTTTATCCAGCAAAACTCCATACCTACAGAATACACATATATATATCTATATCTATTTTAATATTATAAAGAGGGAAACCTCCGAAACTACTGGACGGATTTGAAAAAATTTTTCATCGTTGTGAAGCTACACTAACCCCGGGTGATATAGGCTATTTTTTATCCCTGTATTCCTACAGGAACGGGAACTACGCGGGTGAAACCGCGAGGCGTCCGCTAGTTATTAATATCGGACAATTTCCTCAAAATGCTTTTTAAAATATAAGTTTAAGTGTCGTCATAGCCGGTACTGTTTATGCTTTTAATATAATTTTATTATTGTCGATTGAGTAGTTGGCCGCATAAAAATAAATTCAGATAATTTGGTATAGTTTGCGCAATGATTAGGATCCAATGACTGCCTCTTTGGCGCGGTGGAAGTGTGTCCGACTGCTACGCAAGAGGTCATGGGTTCGATTCCCTCACCGGACCCCACTTTGTGTGATCCAGAAATTGTTATTCCGAGTTTGGGTGCACTTTGTGTCTATGACTTGTTTGTAAAGTCCCCCCAATTAGCCATTTGTTACGGTTATCTGATTATTTGTGCAGCGACACTAATTTCTTGAATTTCCTCTTTCGGGATCATAAACTTATTGTTATTAATAACATTCCAAGTTTCCTTGCACTAAAGTTATAGTTGCATATAGAAACACACATACATGCGTACTTACTTACATGAACCCTGAAAATATAACACTCCTTTTTTGGGGCAGTCGTGTAATAAATAGGAACCATATTACTATGACTTCGCTGTCTTTCCATCTATGACAGGGTTCTATCTCTTGAACCGTAAGATTTAGACATTTGTTTTTAGTAAATTAATTAGGCATATAACATTAAGAATAAATAGTGATGTTTGCAATCCAAACGAAGTTCTAAGTTTGTGTGAGTGCGTTCGACTGTTGTGTGCCAGAGGTTGTGGGTTCGAGTCTCACGCGGGCCTCCACTTTGTGTCTTGCGATACAGGGATTGCGGGACGTTGTGTTTAAAAAAACTTAAACTCTAATATCTGTTTCCCCGGTTTGTCATACGGAAGTCTCGGGTTCGATTCCCGAGTCTGGACTTTAATTTTTCTATCTTTCAAAAATGCAATTATTGTAATAATAAAATAATTGGTAAGAAATGCCGCATTTTCACAAAATTACTATAATATTCGGCCTGCGACATCATAATTTGTTAAAATGCTCTCTGTAATAAAGCAATAACAGAAGCCGTGATAGTTCTTTAACTATCAGCTAGATGGCGCATGCGAGGGCCCAACTCGCGAGCATCAAAGGATGGAAAAATTTGAAGTCTAGTAACATAGTCCAGATAGGTGGTTCGATTCCGGCAGAATTATCGGGTTCGTTTCCTGGGTCTGGACTTCAAATTTTTCTATCTTTCAAAAATGCAATTATTGTATTAAGTTCTAATATCTGTATTTCGTAATTTTGGTATATTTGGTATTTAATGCTTGTTTAAAAAAGTCAAATGTTATTCATTTGACTTTTCAAACAAGCATTAAATTCACCAAAATTAATGTAGTAGTAATGAAATTTTGTCTATATTTGCGTATGTCTGGGTAGTGACTCAGCCACGAGGAGCTACTACAAGTTCTACAAGAGGTTCGTGACGTGGTACGTCGCTAACACTATGTGTAAGGAGATTCGAAATGTTTGAAACTTCAATCACAGAATAGCAATGCAGAAACAATATGCTTAGTGAGCCTGACTTCCACCAACTAAGCTGCGGAAGCCATATCATACACCCGACGAAGTTCTCTGTGCGATTACATCGCCTCGCCTTACCGCGGACCCCAAGTTCGAATGACCTTTAGCTCTATGTCTTATTATGTTATTGTGTCGTCCACAGCCCGTACCAGCGAGGCTTCTACAACCACAAGCAACCCGTCACCAACGTCGACGATTCCACCAGGTGAGTCACGAACATGTACCTGAGCAACTGAAAGAAGAAAGAAAGAAGAAAGAAAGAAAAAAAGAAAAGATAAATTTATTCGTTGCATGACATTAAGTTACATAAAATGTTGTGCCTCGCGGTTGCAACGAATGGGTGTCCAGTTCAGCATAAGCTAGACTTAAGAGCCTGGCGCTGGTTTTCAACTGGAACCCAGCCCAGAAACGTGTTCGTGTGTGTGTGTGTGTATGTGTGTGTGTATGTGGTAGATATATTTATGTATACATACATACATCCATACATAATATATATTATATATACATACATATAAAATAATAATATATGTAACTTTATATTTAATCCAGTATATCTATATAATGGAGATGTTAGCATTTACATTAGCCAGCTCTCGCTGCGCATCCAAAAGATAGGAACTGGTCGCAGTATCCCTCACAGAGAGGACGTTACCTCGCGAGGACTGGACCACAAGCACGAGCTATCCCGCCGTATATATAGTATGGCAGTGTATCCGACTGCCACGCAAGCTCGTGGGTTCGATCCCCACCCAGGATAAAACTTTGTGTGATGAGCACGATGGTTTATTCTGTGTCAGGGTGTTATTTATCTATAATATGTATGTATTTAGATACAAGTATGTTTATCAGTTGTCTGGTTACCATAGTACAAGCTCTGCTTAGTTTGGGATCAGATAGCGTTGTGTGAATTATCTCAAGATATTAAAAAAAAATGCATGTTTGTGTTAATACAAACAATAGAGAAAGTAGCTTCTCTTCTAATACGGAACCATAAAAAACTTGAAGAGTAAGTAAATACATCACCTAGTGTGATGTATTTACTTCGTTACTTTCTACCATTGGTGTAATTGTAACGCCATCTCAAAGTTATTCGAAGTGACAATACTCACAGAAAATTATCAATTTCATATTTTCGTGCGTCAAAAGAAACATACGGAACCGTTAAAGGATCACTTCGTTGTCGATCTGTCAAATCCTTTTTTCTCAAGTACGCATGCAGTTTTAAACTAACTTATGTCAGCAGTGGCAAAATAATCTTCTAATTTTTTTGTCAGCCGTGTGGGTGCGTACGACCGCTGTGCCCCAGAGGTTGTGGGTTCGAGTCTTACACGGGACACCACTTTGTGTCTTGCCATACAGGGGTTGTTCCTTTACGCGGAACGTTGTGTTTTTAATTTAAATAGTGCTAACAATAAATACGGCCGTTTATGCTCCATTTTTTTTATTTAAAGACGTCTTCCGCGTTAGGGTACAAGCCCTGTGTCACGGGGGACTTTACAAACATACAAGTCACGGACACAAAGTACACCAAGACCCGGAACAACAATTTGTGGATCACACAAAGTGGTCGTGGGTTCGGTTCCCGTGTGGGAATCGAACCCACGACCTCTTGCGTAGCAATCGGACGGAATAGGGTAGATGACTGTCAAGTCAAATCAGTATCTTTTAAGAAACGTCAAAACGATGCGCCTCGTACTGATTGTTAAGAAATACAAAACAATGACGTCATTATTTTGTATGGTCAAATCATGTAGTTTCAATGGTTGTTTTGATGTTTATAAATACAGGACAACGTAAAATTGTAGACAAACATTGTTTTTCAGATTATTTTTGCAAATGCCTCCTGTATAGTGTAAAATAATTTATTGTTATTGGAGTCATCTACCTAATTAGACACTCGCAAGGGAATAGTAACCTACATACTTCGCGTTGACCTGGAATCATGCAATTTGGCAAGAAGCAAGGTCGTGTAGTACAAACGGCTAAAATCCGAAAACAAACTTATTTGCAGTTGGGAAACTAACCACGACCTATGCCGATGTATGGTGAGAACAGTTTTCTAACTGCAAAGTTAAGTTTGTCTCTTAACCTAAATATTTTTTACGGAATAGAGATAGAGATAGATGGGAGACTCTGACTCGCACTTGCCTGATTTTTCCCTAACTATTTAAATACCATGGAGATAATATATAGGTACTTAGTAAGTAGGTACCTTTTAAGGCTCAACCTATGATTATAACAAATTTTACCAAATTCATCCCAGCAGTTTAGGGGGTCGTTTCTCTCTCTCTAGCGCGATCCCCCAGGGGATCCTCATAAACTCATCTGCTCATCAGGATCCCCTTTAAAAAGAAAGTTAGTATTAAAAGGTGTTTTCATACTGAGTTCGATTTATACTTATTAAAACACGTACCTACATATATTATTTAATCTATAAAGAATCCATATTAATATTATAAACATACTAATATTATAAACTAGCTGACCCGCGCAACTTCGTCTGCGTAAATTTTCCCCGTTTTTGCAACATTTCTCATTGTTGCTCCGCTCCTATTGGGCGTAGCGTGATGTTATATAGCCTATAGCCTTCCTCGATAAATGGGCTATCCAACAGTGAAAGTTTTTTTTATTTTAGATCAGTAGTTCCTGAGATTACCGCGTTCAAACAAACAAACAAACTCTTCAGCTATAAAATATTAGTATAGATGTGACAGTAACTCTGTCTGTCCGTTACGCTTTCACGCGCAAACAGCTAAACCGATTTGGATGAAATTAGGAATGGAGATAGTTTGAGTCCCGGGGAAGGACATAGTATATTTTTTATCGCGAAAATCGGTCGACAGGTAGTAAAGTATCAAAAACGGGAACCTTATTCGAACTGGCTAGTGCGATTAAATACCATTTACTACTAACATCCGTTCAGCCGTTTAGTCATAAAAAACTAACAGATAGACAAACAAACGCACTATAGCATTTTATTTTGAAAAGAATGCAATGTGGGATTGAGTCCTACATTACTAGCAATCTCGTTAAACCCTCTAGCTAAGCTCAAAGGCTTGTGTTAGGAGTGGGTTCACGTGGCTTTGTACGGCGCACCCGTGTGGGCGGCGTCCCTGACCGCCCAGAATAGGGTCCGCTTAGGGAGACCCCAGCGGACCATGGCAGTCAGGGCCATACGCGGATACCGCACGGTGTCTGTAGAGGCGGCGTGCGCATTGGCCGGCACACCCCCGTGGGATTTAGAGGCGGAAGTGCTCGCCGAAGTGTATCGGCGGGCGGTGGCTGTTCGGGCAGGGGGTTCGGTGCCTCTGCCCGAGGAGCTACGCGCTTGACGCGGTGAGGCACACCGGGCAATCATGGCCCGATGGTAGGGCCGACTGGAGGCTCTACGGGCAGGTGTTCGAACCGTAATGGCGCTCCAGCTGGTCCTGGAGGAGTGGGCGGGGCGGCAGCAGGGGACCCTTTCCTTCCGGCTGGTGCAGGTCCTTTCCGGGCACGGGTGCTTCGGGCAGTACCTGCACACGGTCGCTAGGAGGGAACCGAGTCCCGCCTGCTACCACTGCGACTGCGCTGAGGAATCGGCGCAGCACACCTTCCAGCATTGTCCAGCTTGGGAGGGGCAGCGTCGAGTTCTCACCGCAGCGGTCGGAAGTGACCTCTCGTTGCCGGCCATGGTTCTGTCCATGGTCCGGAGCGAGGGGTCGTGGAATGCGGTCGCATGCGATGATGTCCTCGCAGAAGGAGGCGGCGGAGCGCGTCAGGGAAAAGAGCTCCCTGGCGGATCCACTCCGTCGCCGGCGAACCGGGCGGCGTCGGCGCGCACATCTGCGCCTGATGCCGCCGCGAGGTGGGGCTGCGGGCGGGCGTACGGGGTAATCTGCCCCGCCCGCTGCCTCCCGTGGAGGCGCGGCGGTCTGTGTGTATCCAGGGGCCGCATAGGTGTGAAATGTCCGGAACGCAATAACATCGCGTCCGGGCATTACCACTGGGCGGGCCGCCGACGGTATAACAAATTCCGGCGGCCCGTTCGCGAAGGTGGCGGGAGATACACGGCGGGTTTTTTAGTGGGTGCAAACCCCACACTACCCCCACCGTCTTCCCCGGACGGCGCGGTTTCCGCCAACAGGAAAAAAAAAAAAAGGTGTGGGTTCACGTCGGTAGTATAATGGCAGGATTTGAACCCACGACCTCACGATTGCGAGACCGATGCCTTAGCCATTATTAAGTTGTAAAGATAATCTCTTACTTTACCGTGACAATATCAAGTTTATAAAATGTGGTAAACGACATTGTTGGATTCCGCGCATTAACGCTGGTATCAATTAAACAGGATACAAGTACTACGCAGCCACGGGGAGCTACTACAAGTCCTACCAGAGTTGGGTGTCGTGGGATGTCGCTAACACTACGTGCGGCAGTGAAGGCGCACACCTGCTCGTGGTGGACGACGCGGTGGAAGCGGAGATCGTCGCGCGTATGGTGGAGGACGCTGGTGAACTCAACACATGGATAGGGCTGCGAGATAATCGACCGGGAGGAGTGATGGAATGGAGCACTGTTCATGGTAAGTGGTTGGTTTAATAACTGACGTTATATGAGTATTATAGCATAGACAATACCTAGGGGTCAATTCACGTATTTCAAGCGGTGCAGTTGCAGTTAAGTTTCGATTAAAACGGCCATTTTTGTATTCTTGTAACTTTTGGGATCGATCTCAAATACGCTTGCGTCAAGTATGCGTCTCGAGAGCGCAATAACGAGATTCTAGTACGGTGCGCAAGCGTTTTGAAGATCGATCCCAAAGTTACAAGAATACGAAAATGGCCGTTTAAAGACTCTCGTAGTAGGGTACAAGCCCTGTGTCGCGGGGGACTTTACAAACATACAAATCACGGACACAAAGTACACCTAGACTCGTAACAACAATTTGTGGATCACACAAAGTGGTGTCCCGTGTGGGATTCGAACCCACGACCTCTTGCGTAGCAGTCGGACACACCCCCAACGCGCCACAGAGGCAGTCTTAGCTCAGTGATTAGCTGTAATCTGTAATAATTATGATAACCGCTGCACTGGGGTACAAGCTCTGTATCGCGGGGAATTTCTTAGGATTTACTCAATATTAAAATACGTAGTAACAGTTTTATAATATTTCAACCTAATTGTTGGGGTAAACGAGTTCTTGAGTGGAGACCGCGGCTCGGCAAACGCAGTGTAGGACGCCCTCAGGCCAGGTGGAGTGATGATCTAAGTGTTAACGTTGAAGTTTTCACAAACTGCTGTTTCACAACTTAACTCAAATTCATAGAAACCTTGATCCATTTGAGAGCTAAAATTTCCAAGCATAGAGATATAGAAGTGATTATATATATATAAATGTGTCACAAGGATTTCAAAAACTAATCTATACCTACTTAAATATCAAAATATTACAAGAAATAATGGTTCGTTGGATCGCTCAAAATCATGTCAATTTATGAGACTCATTTTAGAATTTTATAAGCTACGGGTCTTAATCGCGTAATTATTTTATTTTAAGGCTAAATACCTTTGTTTATTTCCCGACGTTTCGACCGTATTGCTACGGCCGTGGTCACGGGTAGACTGGTTCAGCTCAGCGTCGCCTCCGAGAAGCGCGGGTTTCGGAAACTACCCTCGCTTGATTTTTATCACTCACTATTACGGAACCGTCGGTACTTCGACACACAACACTAACGACATCTGCACACTGGCGCGTAATGTTTGTTCGGCGGTGTGTACACTTGCTCTAGATTCAGTTCAAAAGGGAGTTTCTCGGGCAGACTTAGGACGATAGGACGAAGAAATCAGCAATTGTGACGAACATATACACACGAGTCTTAATATAATTTACAGCTCGACGCTGTACCTTTCGTTCACTCATGAGTATCTGAAGTCTACACTGTGACTTAAACTACTAATACATTTTTCCGTCATTCGAAAAGCCTGCAGGTGCGATGAACCCTGCTCAGGACGTTCCCGTCAAAGAGAGTTTATTGTTTTCCACCATGATTATAGAGGAGATATGGAAATTGCGAGACAAGCACCTCGCAATGCCTGTATCAGCCTTCGAAGAATGATTGTGAGCTGCGCCATATATAGCAAGCTCGAGTGCTTGGTAACAATCTCACATCCACGCGGGCGGAGTCGCGGACATAAGCTAGTTTTATATGTAGTCGGTATTTTGTATGGTAGTGATTATCCATAACAAACAAATGTTTACATAATATTAGTAGGTAGGTATACTATATAGATTCAAAAGGTTTCGATATTAATTTTACTAGTACAAGTGTGCAGCCTTCTAGCCAATTTGTAAAATTATAATGGGTTAGTTTCCAACTAGTCAAAACAACAATTCTTTAATAAATGTCTAAACGCAGTTTTTCTATGGAGATCTCATTCAAATACCGGACTATGACATCACTATTTTTTCCAGTCAAAACATTTATTTTTATGACATGACTAATGATAAAAAATCCTTCATAACACAACATTTAATAAGGAATTAAAAGAAGTTTGTTAGAAGGCTTCACACAAGCCTTCTAACAAACTTGTAAAATTACAATTTACTGTCTCGGTGGCGCGGTGTTAGCGTGTACGACTGCTACGCAAGAGGTTGTGGATTCGATTTCCACCACTTTGTTTGATCCACAAATTGTCTATGTTCGTAAACAGAATGTTAGTCCAGTTTCCTATGTTGAACTTGTTGTTATTGTTGCAGGAGAACCTCTCAGCGACGTGTACCATGTGTGGGAGGACAGTCGACCTCTCAACGACGTGCGGTACTCATGTGCTCGCTTTGTTGCATACAACAAGCGACTGTACGACGGGTCTTGTGACTGGCCGCGCTACTGTACGTGTGAGATATCACGGTAGATCGCGAACGATACAACTATGTTGTATGTTGTGTCACCTCTAACTGGCATTACATACATATATTATTATTTGTGCTGGGGGAGATGGGCGCATTGGATTGGATGGAGTTATTGCCGAAAAACTGCGTTTCTTAGTAAAAAGGCAAGTGTCATGAACATAAGCTCTTCTGATAGTGCAATTATTCAAAATCGGGTTTTTCATACGGCAACGGCTCCGGAATGTCTCCTTGCCCGGTTTTCTTTTTGTTTCAATTCTGACACTACAATTTTCATATTTGTATCTAATAAATTATCTTTTAACTATAAATATTATAAGCGGAAGAGTTTGTTTGTTTGATTGTTTGTTTGTTTGTTTGTTTAAACGCGCTAATCTCAGGAACTACTGGTCCGATTTGAAAATTTATTTTTTTGTTGTTATTAGTTTAAGATAATAAATGCTTGATATCGACATAATGTATTTTATTTCTTTTAAGCCCCTAGTCGTTTAACCCTAGAAGCATAATTTACTTTAGATATATCCTAAGGCTTTTGTAGGGGCTTACTTAAGTAAGTAACACCCTGTCTCTTATCATTGATTTTGGACATGAATATGTCTTCAAATTTGCTGTCATCGTGACAGGCAATCCACATAATTGATGATAACCAATCATAACAAAATCGGAGGCCGCATTTTATTTATTTATTTGAATAAAATGGTTTACAGAAAGAAAAACCACTTACATTAATCAGCACGTACTTAGCTTATATTATTGATATAATGAAAATAATATATGTATGTACAGGTATAACAAAATAAAGAATTAAAACATTCAAGACTAACAAAAATTGTACAATAAGAGCATAATGACGCGATACTCGTCTGCAAAGTGATCGCAATTCGGGTTGGATTTCACGTGGTTGTTTAGGGTTGTTAGTGCTCGTGGGATTGGAGAGGAGGCACGAGCAACTGTGCGACATGGTGGTACAGCTAGGAGACGATTGAAGTGGAGGAGAGTGTTCCTGTTGTCATTGTTGTGGCAGTCTTTTGAAGGCTGGTGAGTAGCCTCCTTGGTTGTAGCTGCCGCTGTGGCGCGGTGGGATTGTATCTGACTGATGCTACGCAAGAGGTCGTGGGTTCGATCCCCACCCAGGATAAAACTTTGTGTGATGAGCACGATGTTTTATTCTGTGTCTGGGTGTTATTTATCTATAATATGTATGTATTTAGAAATATATACGTATGTTTATCAGTTGTCTGGTTTCCATAGTACAAGCTCTCCTTAGTTTGGGATCAGATAGCGTTGTGTGAGTTGTCCCAAGATATTTATTTATTTATTATTTGTTAACACCTGTATTTATAAACAAGCAATAGCAGTTTATTAAGTAAGTAATTACCTAAATAACAGATTCTATTTTATAGTTAAGAAATTGACTGAAGTAATAAACGTCAAACGTTAGAATAGAGTAACAGCTTTATTTAAGAATTTTATGTAGGTTACTTTTCTTAAGAGGTATTTTAAAAATATGGAAGGTTTGGAAAATAATAACGTCTATTTGGCGCTAAGCCAGCCAGTGGGTAAATAATTTAATTATGATATACCATTTATTTCAGCCATCCACGACCAATAAAAATCTGTATCTTACTGACTAATATACATACAATAATACAATAAATGCTAGTAAATGCAACTTAAAACTATATCAACTTGCGCCTGCACTGCACCACCAAGGCGGAGGACATCCACCAAGCGTACCTACCGCTTCACTTCTCTTCATAAGTACGTCATGACTCCAGAATCTGCACCCTCGGCGTTTAGCGGATCTTCTGGCGCTCGTACGCCGAGATGTCTTCCGCCTTGGTGGTGCAGTGCAGGCGCAAGATGTACACCGGCACAAATTACGTATATAGGGCGGCGCGCCGAGAAAGATAGTCCAGAACTAAGCGCCATTTTGTTACACGCACGTATTGACCGGTGCGTTTACAGGCCGTCTCGGGCAGTCTGGGACAGAAGTTCAGGCGGACGAGTGTTTGTGTTTACTACGAATTGATCTATTGCAACGTGCTAATAAAATAAATAAGCATTTTTATTACTGCTGCTTAAGATGTTTGACTACAATACAAAATTGTAATTACACGTTCTTAAAGTTTCCAAATAATTTTGAAGGTAAGTAAAACTAGGTTTTCTATAAGGGTTCCGTTAAAAAGTATATCAATAGCGACAATGTTGAAAATGACTTTTGATATGCTCTTGTTCTACCATTTTCTGCTACGGTACGGTGTCTGACGTCACGGCTACCATGTCATGTCGCCATCGTAACTAGTGATTTGTGCAAAACACGCCACTGGTTAAAGAACCTAATATAGTACGTAGTACATAATCGAGCTCCATCCAACAATGGCTTCAATTACCCCAGTTTTCTTGGGTTCAGAATGCACAATTCCTCTTAAACTCCAAATGATGGCAGCCTAATGGCCAAGGCATTGGTCTCGCAATCGTGAGGTCGCAGGTTCATATCCTACCCATTAAACTACCGACGTGAACCCACTTCTAATACAAGTCTTTGAGCTTAGCTGGAGGGGTAAACAAGATTGCTAGTGATGTGGGACCCAATCCCACATTACTATTATCTTGTTTTTTATTTAAAAAAAACTAATATTTCAAATGAGGAGTGCAGTACGATGACGTTCAGATCTATGCCAAACAAGGATTTGGGTGGCACTCAAATTATTTTGGAATGGGCTAGAATGACACTTACCATCAAGCTCGCGACCACTAGTGCCCTAGCTGGTTGTCTAGTATTTTCGACAGCTACTAGCATTCTTTTCACCTTCCATAGGTTAACTCGAAACAAAACCTCAACAAAAAAATGGTTGTCTGTAAAATCTGTTTACGGACGATAATTTTACGTGATAACGTCATAAGAAAACATTAGGCGGAACATGACGGACTGTAACTGTGACACTTTTTCGTGCGTGCACCCGTTCATCGATTTATAAAACGTTATCACGTCAATAGAACGAATGAACCGTTCTTTCTCATTTTTTTCGAGGTTGCTGTATGGCATACTAAGGATCAGCTGTTTCCCATACAACACATGCTCACAAATATTACGTTTATCTGATCTAAACCTGTCGCATGGTAGCAGATCATTTAAACAACTCTCATTTTACCGTGCACGCTGACCTACTGAACATATACACTTATCGGTTGGTGTCTTTGTAAGTAGCGTGTGTACTACGATATCTAGATTTCTACGACGACGTTTCAAAACAACAGTTCGGAACCCAAAAGTTCCGATTCAAAAAATTGCGTATTTAACTTTGAAATGACACTATTTCATATTACATAATATATAACTAGGACATATCAACCATATTTCAGTGAAACTTTATACAGTTTGATCTGCTATAAACTCTTGATGTGAAACTAACTATATTTTGAATTACAATCGAGGAGAGCCATCTACTGCATGTTCGATGTACCGAGCTCACAGGGTTAGGGTGTGCAAAAACCTTTTAATATACACAAATGTACTCTGTGAAGAACCTTGTATTCCGCCATCTGTCGACCACTAGCGTAAACACAAGGGTTTACGTTAGTGGCCGACAGATGTCCGGCTTCGGACTGTTCTCCACCATCTATACATGTTATATGCATGCGTTATACATATAAACCATCAGTAAGAAATTATATGAATTATAGTAAAAACCGTAACAAAATCCGTTGGGTAATTTATAAAATAAAGCGTACAGACAGCTGGAAGCGACTTTGTTTTATATTAAGTATTAATACATTCGCAAGTCTTATAAGTAACTTAATAATGTAATAAATACACGCACACTCTAAGCACATATACACACTCACCTAGGCACACAAACATACATAGACACACGATTTGAAAATATATATATTACGGGTCTTAATTAATTGCCGTGTGGTACCGGCTTAAGAATAGTACCACCCCATCTCTTCCCGTGGGTGTCGTCAAGGCGACTAAGGGATGTCACACTGGAGGACGGGCAGCAGCGTCCTCTGCGTACTTAAAACCTTACTGCAATCGCCAACCCGCTCGCCAAGCGTGGCGATTATGGCAATTACCCCCAGGATCTACATACTAGTAAGTTCTACTGGGGAGACCCGTACCCAGCAGTGGGACATCATATGGGTTGATATGGGTCTTAATCGCGTAAATAATTGTAATGCAAACGGATGTGGTCACGGGTAGACTACGCGTGGTCAGTCTAGCCGTAACCACGGCCGTTGCAATACGGTCGAAACGTCGGGCAATAAACAAGGTATTTTAACTTAAATTATTTGCAATACGGCCGTGGTCACGGGTAGACTGACTGGTAAATATATATATTTTCATAATGTGTACAAATCGCGAAAGTTTATCAACATTTATAGACACACACACTTACTGGGCATCCGAAATGTGGCAAAGGGCCCAGCAGAATATCAGTATCAGACCTCTTTCGGTGTCTGACGGAAGCTGAGTTGAGTCCTTTTGGTACACTTTGTGGCACATGGTACGTTATGTTAAATTGATATGTTTGACTGTGTATTGTTTTTGTTTATTTATTTTTTCTGTTGCCTGTTATTAATTTGTGTTGTGTCTGTTTCATTTTTAATTTTACTATTTTTTTGTTCTGTTTATCTTTTGCACTGGTTTCCTTGTTCAATAATAATAATGTCAACATTAGATGAACTTTAAATAGAGATTGAGAAGAAATTTGATACAACAGTTCAGGACTGAAATTTATGTAAAAAAAATAAAAGAATTAATTTTCATATATTGGTATACTCTAACTCTAAAGTTGTAAAATTTTAGCAAAATTTATGTACAGTCGCGAAATGAAATTTTCGTCAACTTAAAGTCCAATTTTGCTTAAGAGTTGAACCGAATCAAGGAATAGTAACGCCAACATGTCAATGTTGTCAAACTAAAAAAAACTTTTTAAAAAAAATATTACTGATTTCTAAAATAAATATAATTAATATTATAATAAAAATAGTGGGTTAGTTTGTAATTCATTTAAGTTACAATAGGCTTATGTCAACTGCTGAAATCCTTTTACAAAACATTGCTTACCTCGATGCAGGGCTGTTAATTGTTGAGGAGTTCACTATCAGCTCTATTACATTGTGTAATAGTAGTATAACGAGAATAAAGTGCTAACCATATTAAAGTAACTGTGAAATATTGAATAGGTCTGGTGGTCAATTGGTGTTTTTTAAGAGTAAATGCACAAATCACTATGAAATATACCTAAATCACCGTAGGTGTGTTAATATTTTAAGAGTTCCCTGGATTTCTCCAGGATCCCATCATCAGATCGTGATCTGATGACAATGGGACAAACTTTGACAATGGGACCCAATTTTTCAAACAATTTTTCAAATCGGTCCAGCCGTCTTTACGTAATCGGTGAACTGACATACAGAAAAAAAAAAACAAAAAAACGAACGGAGAACCTCCTCCTTTTTGAAGTCGGTTGAAAATAGGGTCTAACTCAACTATAAAAAGCAATAGATGGAATCTTGAAATAAAAACTTTTAGTTAGAAAGTAGACATACATCTAAGTCACACAAACACGAATGATAGCTCGGCTATTTTGAAATGTCGCACATACAATGGGAATTAATTACATTATACAACTACTTCTCGATTCGCGTATAGAGAACCAAAGGACTAAAGTTTAACACATTATTTTCAGGCAGTACAAAATGCTTTCACACCGTTCGTCGAATCTAGATTCCCAGAGTTCGATCGCAAAGGCATAAAAATAAACTTCCGATGTGATGAATTCCGAATTTTGGTTAAATAATATGTTACATCTTTGAAAAAACTAGCTTTTTTTGTTAGTACAATTCGGCCATTTAATACTTCATACCCCTAATATTATCTCGTGACTGAAGGAATTAGAAAGAAAGAAAGAAACTATGTTTATTTTGACCTAGGGTCTACATTGCTTCTACATTTTTTAATAATTTACTACTGTTACCGTACATACCTTCAGAAAGGTCTGTCGTTTTCCAAAATCAATATAAACCAATACCTATTAAAGTTTGAAAATCATCAATTATAGCTTGTAACCAATCTTGAGCCAAATTGCTTACAAATTTTCAAGCTTTTGACTTCGGCTAAAAATAGTGATGATAGTCGTTTAATTGGCTTCGGTTTCGGCCAGAAATGGCCTTTCGGTCGGAACCCTAAAGTACATTAGGCCGTAAGGCCTTTACAAAAATTTGAAACAACAGGTAAATTGTATAAATCGACCTACATAAGGTAACACCTTAGGTAATCTTACGGATATCCTAATTACTATGGCATATCAACCTATTTTTCGGTGAAATGGCGAGGAATGTGATCTGTTTAATACGTTTGATGTGAAACCAACAATATTCTAAATTAGGTACAATCGAGGAGAGCCACCTACTGCACACCCGACGTACCGAGCTCACAGGGCGAGGGTTGTAAATAGTATCTTTTATTACGCCATCTGTCGAGTAATTGCGTAATTACTTTACTCATAAAGCAAACTCATGAATATGAAAGGGTCCCAGAAGAGGGCGTGCAACGGGACGCTACTATTTCTTAAAATAATATCTCGTGGCTGAGAAGGAATCTTAAATAACATCTCAATAAAGTCCCTTTGTAAGCGTCTAGAATTTTCTAAAAAGTATATTTTACTAGCTGCCCCGGCGAACTTCGTACTGCTCCATTTTTTTTTTCCTGAATGATTTTAATTATCTTCTGCTATTTGGGACGAAGACAACGCGAATAAATCATAGATAATGAAAATCGGTGCGCCCGTAGTTGAGTAATAAATTGTGTGAATTACCCAATTTTGTTTTTTCATAGTTGTTCCTCTCTATCTTCTCACTTACAGCCATATGTCTCCCCTAGGCCAAGATTTTATTATTGAGAGGGAGGGAATGGAAGTGGACACCACTGAAGAACCCACAATGTTAGTCTGTGGTCAAGGTTTAGAATTGCTTAACCCCCTCTGTTTAGCAAAATATTCTGGATTAGTAAAGTAGTTTGACCGAAGAATCTGTTTGAGGGTAAACGCTGCTGAAGAACCCACGACTTTGTTATGGGACTTAACTTGGCTTCGTTGAATATTCCAATAGTTTGTTTGTGGGATAGGGAGCTAGACGCCACTAAGGAATAGAAGCCTATAATATAAGCTTCAAGCCTACAGCTAACATCTTGTCTATAGCAAGATCATAATGAAGTTTTAAAACAACATTTTAGAACCCAAGCAAAACCCAAGTTCCTTTTTCATTTTTTCTTTTACTTTTTTTAAAAGACGACTCCAGCAGTAGGGTGCAATCCCTATGTCGCGGGGAACTTTACAAACATACAAGTCACGCACACGAAGTCCACCCAGACTCGGAACAATAATTTGTGGATCACACAAAGTGGTGTCCCGTGTGGGAATCGAACCCACGACCTCTTGCTTAGCAGTCGGACACACTCCCAACGCGCCACAGAGACAGTCAAAAACTCTAAACTTGGCAATACAATTTTATCCTACGAAATTGATTTAATTCTAATGTATATATCAGTAATCATTCGCGCTATTTATTCCATTTTAAGGTTTTGATTTGAAACAAACGATGTTTTGAATGATGATCGAGGAGAGCCACCTACCGCACACTCGATGTACCGAACTCTAAGGGTATGGGTGTTCAAGAATCTTACTAAAGCCAAGTGCTATTTAAAAAATAATTACGAAAACAAAAATCGTATTTAACAATTCGTTTTGAAATTATGCACATTTGTTTTTACTCTCTCTCTATATATAGGGTCAGTGGCCGCGCGCATTTAAAACAGCTGATTCTAATTATCCTATCTCATTTCTCAGACTTTCGACACACAATTTAAATACACAAATAGCGCATAACATTGAAACAAATTGTTAAAAACAATTTTTGTTTTCGTAATTATTTTTTAAATAGCACTTGGCACCGCTGCTTAAAATTCTTACAGTTATTTATTTAACACATTGTCTTATATCGTTGTCTATAATAACATTATCTTTGATAACAACCGTACCTACTTTGTGAAGTACGCAAGATGCAAGATCACGCCATCTGTCGACCGGTAGCGTAAACAAATGGGGAGGTATGGTAAGTAGCATAGTGGCTCTAGAAAGATCAAAATGGAAGAGATTGAAAAAGATAAAAAACAGTAAATACTAGAATAATTTTAAAATTGGCTTTAAATTTTAAGTTTTTTTTGTAGATTATTGTTATTGGGTTAAGTAAATCTGAATAATTATGAAAGCGGCGGTAGCGTAATGGCTAAGGCATCAGTCTCGCAATCATGAGGTCGCGGTTTCGAATCCTACCCATTATACAACCGACGTGAACCCACTCCTTTTTTTTTTTGTTCTTTTGGCTGGAAAAATTCCTGACGAACACCCCCACCGTCCGGGGAAGACGGTGGAGGTAGTGTGGGGTTTGCACCCACTAAAAAACCCGCCGTGTATCGCTCGCCACCTTCGCGAACGGGCCGCCGGAATGTGTTATACCGTCGGCGGCCCGCCCAGTGGCAATGCCCGGACGCGATGTTGTTGCGTTCCTGGCATTTCACACCCACGCGGCCCCTGGATACACACAGGGCGCCGCGCCTTCACGGAAGTCCGCGGGCGAGGCAGATTACCCGGTACGCCCGCTCGCAGCCCCACCTAAGGCGGCATCAGGCGCAGATATGCGCGGACGACGCTGCCCGGTACGCCGGCGACGGAGCGGATCCGCCAGGGAGCTCTCTTCCCTGACGCGCTCCGCCGCCTCCTTCTGCGAGATGATGTCCTCGCAGAAAGATGCGACCGCATTCCACGACCCCTCGCTCCGGTCCATGGACAGAACCACGGCCGGCAGCGAGAGGTCACTTCCGACCACTGCGGTGAGAACTCGACGTTGCCCCTCCCAAGCAGGACAATGCTGGAGGGTGTGCTGCGCCGAGTCCTCACCGCAGTCGTAGTGGTGGCAGGCGGGACTCGGTTCCCTCCTAGCAACCGTGTGCAGGTACTTCCCGAAGCACCCGTGCCCGGAGAGGACCTGCACTAGCCGGACCCACTCCTAACACAAGCCTTTGAGCTTAGCTGGAGGGGTTAACAAGATTGCTAGTAATGTGGGACTCAATCCCACATTGCTAGTTATCTTTTCTTTTATTAAAAAAAAAAATAAAAAAAAAAGGCTATTAATATACTTATATAAAATTGTACCACCCATAGAGTACCAATGAGCTTCAAGAGTGAACTAGAGAGCTATGAACGTCTAACGTCTGGTCTCAATAATCTAACTGTCGATGGATTTGGTTACTAGAGGTATATATTTGACATAAGCTTTATACAAAATATGTCAAAACTCTACCTCTAGTAGCCAAATCCATCGATAGGTAGATTATTGAGAGCAGCCGTAAGAGACGTTCATTATAATTCCTAGAGAGCTAGATATCTACTGGGTACTTACTGCTTATTGACTATCTTTTTTTTCGTTTTCGCGTCCAGCCCGCGCTTTTAACTGTCAAAATCTTGACACATGGTATATAGAGAGCTGCGCTTAGAAATGCATCGCGTATCCGCCAATACACGCGGGCTTGCTGCGAAATCGAAAAAAAACATAGTGAATCGTCAGCCATTCGTCGTAAACCGCGAGCGGCTCGCGATCCGCCGCGATGCACGGAAATGAACCTTTAAAGTGGATTTTAAAACTTATTTTTTACTTTAGGTTGCGGTTGTGAGTTGTGTACTTATAGCTCGCATTACATTTAAAGTGGTAAGTACCTACCGGAATAGTAGCGCTCTTGTAACTCTATAATACCACTTATACTTAACTGCTGGGTCCTTATTCACTATCTTCATTTCGTCGTCGTTTTCATTTCACGACAGCGAAATAACGATAGTCAATAAGGACCCAGAATCACTTTAATTGTTACGTAAGGGTGAAGAGGCTGCACTTTCTGTAGCGCCCGAGAAGATGCGATTTTTAAGATCGGGCGATAAAAATATGTTAACTTAAGTAAACTTGACATCATTATCAATCACCTTTGCTAGCTAGATGGCTGTTATTTGGATGAATACACATATTCCTTACGCCGACAAAGTGAAAAAATAAAATGTAGTAGGTATCATTAAGGACCCTTTTTTTTAAAGATAACTAGCAATGTGGGATTTTGGTCCCACATTACTAGCAATTCTGTTAACCCCTCCAGCTAAGCTCAATGGCTTGTGTTAAGAGTGGGTTCACGTCGATAGTATAATAGGTAGGATTCGAACCCGCAACCTCACGATTGCGAGACCGATGCCTTAGCCATTAGGCTACCGCCGCTTCAATTGTTTAAAAGAAGTACCTATCCATGAAAGTATTCGACTGCTTTGTATTCCGGGGATTATAATTGTAGGTAATTTGTAACTTACGATATTTTTGTAATAAACGGGTACGGTTCGACAAGAAATACACTACTGCTAGACCCCTGTAGATGATAGAGTGATGATTCTTAGTCAAATAACTTAGACGCCCCAATTTAGTAGCGCGCACTCACTTTCTAACCCTCATAACTTTTAAAATAAAATTCCATTTTATATAATGTGAAAGACAAAACTTATCTACGATAAATATCAGAAGCGATAAAAGTATTTATTTTGATAAAAAATAATTTAATTACTGCAAAAAGTGCATTAGAAAAAAAGTATGAAGTTTTATGATATTTATGATCACTATTTTGACATTAATGGCTTTTACATTAAATATAGATAAATACCGTCGCGGACTTTTTTGTAGAATTACATAAGAGAAATATTTCCACTGTAGGTATATTATATTCGTGTAACTCTACGGTTTTTGTATGTACGCCAAAATATCTCGCAAATGACCGAATTTTAAACGATTTATTTGACACTTTTTGTTATTTTTCGGCCAATTTACACAATATCTTTATATATTACTATCGGACGCGTCGCGGTTTCACCCGCGTATTTCCCGTGGGAAAACAGATAGTCCAGTAGTTTCGGAGCCTACTCGATACAAATAAACAATCAAATCTTTCCTCTTTGTAATATTAGTATAAATATGTTAGCCCGTATGTTATTCTGATTTATAAGCTACATAATGGCAAAGTTACATTAAAATCTATATACATAGTAGTTTTTGCGTGAAAGCGGAACGAACAATTACCACCATACATCTATACATTCTTACAAACTTTTACGTTTATAATATTAGTAGGATAACAATAACAGCTGAGTAAAGCTTTACAAGTTTACAAATAATAACCAACTAAGTAAAAAGATACAATATTTTTCGTACAAAATTCATTGAAAATTACTTACTTATATTATAACGTCAGTAGTGGTAGTTAGTAAAGGTTCATTTCCGTGCATCGCGACCGATCGCGAGTCGCGCGCGGCTTACGACAAGCGACTGACGCGCGCGGCCGATGCGACAATATTCTGAGTGCGCGCGCAGCCTACGACAGTCGTCGGCCGCGCGCGTCTGTCGCAGACCTCGAAAACGGCGCCGTACATTCTCATACTCTGACTATCAGTCGCTTGTCGTAAGCCGCGCGCGACTCGCGATCGGCCGCGATGCACGGAAATTAACCTTTAGCGTGAAACAAATACTGTCCAATTTGTGATGGGCAACTACGGAACCCTACAGAGCGCAAGATCCAACATGCACTGCCGTAGTTATTTTTTTAAACATGCTACAACAATAATAATGTAATCGATTTTTTCCCCACTGGAGGTGCATCACTCTGCCATGCACTATCCACTTTGATGACATTTGACTAAAAGAGAAATGAGGTGATTCGGCAGAGAACCAAAGTTATCGACATAGCTTACAGGATTAGCAAGCTGAAGTGGCAGTGGGCTGGCCATATTAGCCGAAGAACCGACAACCGTTGGGGTAAACGAGTTCTTGAATGGAGATCGCGTCTCGGCAAACGAAGTGTAGGACGCCCTCAGGCCTGATGACGACTAAAAGATAGACATTTAGTATCACGGACGGTGACAAAGATTTCATCAGCAGAAATTTGATCCACCTTTTTATTACTCGTTGCACATTTATTTATTTTACAAGTTTTTATTTAACTTGCAATGTTTGTTTCCGGCACGAATCTTGGAAGCTAAATTAGAACCACTTCCCGGTGTCCGATTAGACTTAAATTTGGTGTACAAATGTATCTTAGGTGACAATACAATAAAATGGTACCATAGAGCTGTTCCTTTGATGGAGCCGGAATTCGGTCAAAATCAAAGTCAAAAATAATAATAATAATAAATTTTATTCATAAAAACTTTACATTATATGAACTGTGATCGAAGTCACCTAGTAAGCAAAAAATGCCTGTGACAGGTGACTACGCTCTTCCATAGCTATTGTTCATTTTAATTAACAGCGCGTGCGTGCGTGCTTGTGTGTGTGTGTGTGTGGGTGTGTGTGTGTGTGTGTGTGTGTGTGTGTGGGTGTGGGTGTGTGTGTATGTATATGTACAAAATACTTTATTAGGTTACAAATGCAACGCTTATGAACGTCAGACAAAATTTGGAATAGAATGATTCTACATTTAATGCCCAGTTCGCAAGAGTAAAGCCGTGACAAAAGAAACAAACAAATACATATAAGTAGTACATAGTAACATTAAAGTAGGTATGTATGTACTTAGATATCTACCTAAACGTTCCCACATTCATGACGTTAGTTGGAAGAACAATACTATGATAACATTTGTAGGTGCTTAGTACAATTATAACATTGTTTGTTCGCCACATTATCGCAAATAAAAGAATATGTTAGGTACAGGAATAACCTATTCAATTTTCAACGAAAACCACAAAATAAATATATTATTTTATCCTTATTGTTACTAGAGGTGATATATTAATACAAGTAGGTAATGTATAAATGAACCGATCTTGTATGGCTGTACACCTCAGACTTATACACCTAGAAAGAGCTCAACGGGGCCCGTTGAGCTCTTTCGAAGTGTTGAGCTCTTTGTTGCTCTCAAGTGATGTATTTAAACCTATTCGATTCCCTACTCACCAGCTATACAATGAAACAAAAGTGCTTACCGTTAGAAAACTTTTTATTCTAACTTCTAACTGTAATTTTACATCTATACTAATATTATAAAGCGGAAGAGTTTGTTTGTTTGTTTGTTTGTTTGCTTTGTTTGTTTGTTTGTTTGTTTAAACGCGCTAATCTCAGGAACTACTGGTCCGATTTGAATTCTTTTTTTGTTGGATAGCCCATTTATCGAGGAAGGCTATAGGCTATATAACATTGCGCTACGACTAATAGGAGCGGAGTAGCGACGTGAAACGTTGAAATGTTGCAAAAACGGGGAAAATTTACGCATACGAAGTTGCGCGGGACAGCTAGTCAAATATAATTTAAAAACCCCCCGACTAGCAGGAGGAGGAGGCAGGTAGGTAACCTAAGAAGATCCGTCGGGGTATACCATTTACTACCCTGAATTAAACCCAAATATTTTTGCCCTGGTAACAGGTCAGTGAATGGCAGATTTCGATGGATTTTCTTAGGTTACTTATCTGCTTCCAGTTGGTCGGGGGGTTTTAAAAATTTCTTTGATTCTTTATTACGCCTGCCGTAGGATAAAGATAAAGATATATAATTTATTGTATAACTGTGTATATAAGGTGTCATTATAATTATTAAAGTAACAACAGTCTACCCATATCGGGTATGCAATAGACACGGTTAGTTGACAGTGTTTATACAAACAATTACAAAACATACAGTCACACAACATTAACTATAATAATAAAGAAATCGCAGTAAGGAACCTTAGACTTGGCACAACTTTGTCTAGATTTCATTACTTTTTAGAGATAAACAAGCAGCTTCATCGAGACTTGGCTAGTTTTTTAACAGAATGTTTTTGGTGGGATTCCACTTCTTTTTGTAGAAACGTGGGCATATTGATTTATTTTATTAGATTTTCTTATTTGACACATTTTTTTTCTTTTTAGGAGTAGTTTTTTTATTATCTAGAAAACGAAGAGTACTAACTAACTAACAATTGAATAAAGTAAGACAAGCTGAGGGTTCTTCATCAGATACTTCAGACCTTCGATTTTTGACATCAAATGAAGAGGTAAACAAAGTTGAATATTTTTTGTAAAGGCGGTATGTCGATCTTTAATAGTTTGGTTGGGCTCTTGTGCTTTCAAATAAGGTTCACCAGGTACTCCAGATCTTCAATTATCCTAGTTTTTATAGTTTTCCCTTTATGTGGCCATTAAACCCTAACTCTTTACCAAATTTCAGCTCTCTGAGTTTATGGGAAGTACTAGTTCTATTTTGATCATCATGAGTGAGTGATTGTCATAAATGCGAAACTTTGCTTTCGCTTAACTTTGGAACTAAATGAACTACAGGCTTGTTTTTTTTTATTTTAAGAGTGATTTTGCTTCGCGCTCGACTTGGCGGGGGCACTGCCGTGCCCCCCGATATGAGAGGAAAATGCTACATCTTTTATTTATGCATTGCGTTTGGATTAAACCCACTCGATTCAATAATAATAAAAAAAAACGGACACATTCTACCTTATTGTGGCGTTGAAATTTAGTTTTGGTTAAAATGCATGTTAGTATAGACTTTGCGGTGCTCGTACGTCAAATCTATTAAGTTAACAAAAAATATTGAAAGCAATATATTGTAATTAATATGTTTAAGTTTAATTTTGTACATGTTATTTTCGTATAATGAGTTAGAAAAGAGATATTGTTCAAAACTGATCATTGGCGGCATTTTTTTCAATTTAACGGCGCGTGCGGGAAAGTTACGAGATAGTAAAGTTGAAATTCAGAAAGAGCACCCCAAATTCGATAGATACGCCGATTTTCAAAACACCCAAAAACCTTTATAGGCGAAATGGACTATATTGTGCCATCAGAGAAAGAAAAGATAAAATTGAAACTTTACGGGATTAGAAAAACTGATAAATAAGACATAACTTGTTTTGTCGTAGATGCAAGAATATAGTTTATGCATCAAAAGGAAGGCAATAAAATAAAGTTTAACATAATTAATTCGTTACTATTTACAAGGTAACACTTCCCGAGAAAATAGTTTTTTTTTTAAAAGACATCTCCCGCTGTAAGGTACAAGCCCTGTGTCGCGGGGAACTTTACAAACATACAAGTCACGGACACAATCAAAATACACCCAGACTCGGAACAACAATTTGTGGAACACACAAAGTGGTGTCTCGTGTGGGAATCGAACCCACGACCTCTTGCTTAGCACGTAGCTGTATACTGTTTTTTAAAACCTGAACTAGCTGAACATACAACAGCTCCTTTGGCTTTTGAGCTAGGAACTCTCGCGGGTGTGCTTAGAACTCCCTACCAAAGTTTCATCACAATCTGTTCAATGGTTTCGGATAAACATGCAAATATTGATTTGTTTTTATGTAGATGTGATATTCTAATGTATGAACTACATTACTGTAAAGTCTCATCAAAATCTGTTCAGTATTTTTTGCGTTAAACAGAGATAAACATCCATCCGTTCTTCCAACCATATAATATTATACGCAATAGCCACCAGTTTTTTTTTGTTTGCCTCTATTTATCTATACTTCTATATCTATACTAATACTAGCTGACCCGCGCAACTTCGTCTGCGTAAGTTTTACCCATTTTTGCAACACTTTTCCTTGCTGCTCCGCTCCCATTAGTTGTAGCGCGATGTTTTATAGCCTATACCATTCCTCGATAAATGGGCCATCTAAAAGTAAAATATTTTTTTTCAATTTGGACCCGTAGTTTATGAGATTATCGCGTTCAAACAAACAAACAAAACAACCTCTTCTCTCTCTTATAATATTATAGTATAGTTATAAATGTTAGGGGACAACCCTTATCACAGTCACATTAATTTGGTAGGAGAAAACATAAATGGATTCTTGTCGAAGTTCGCCTCTTTTGTGTAGGATGTGCAATTTAAAATTTATCATTGAAAGTGATTCCAGTGACGAAAATTATTTACCAGTCAATTATTGTGCTGTAGCAGGTATGTTATCAATTTTCGGTAGACATTCAAACTTGGAAGAATTTTTTTCAGCGTTAAATTTACCTTGTGTCAAATAAATAATAATATTATTAATAAAAAATTATATTAATTATTAAATAATAATTGAAGAGTCTGAAATATTTAAAATGTTGCTAATATATTTTCGAGTTTTATTTTTCTTCCTTTTATATTGTTTTGAAATTCATAGCAAATAAAGTCTCCTGAAATAATTAAAAATACAAACGTATAAAAAATATTAATTCTTTTTTTTAATCGCCCTGTCTAATTTCTTTCTAGTTCTTCATACAGAACAAAAATATAAAGCGCCATCTATTGGTTCATTGTTTATTATTGACCGCGTCCCTTTGTCTCTGTCTTGGTAGTTCGCTGTATTACCGTCCTTTAACAATGGCACTAGGACATCGGAGAAATAGTGGGCGTGGCTAAAATAGTGAAACATCGAAGTTCAGTAGCTGTTGTCAGCGTCTTAATGCAAAATGTGAATTAAGATATCAGGGTATCACCGCGATACTGCCAATAACCGCCGGCTTACCCACGCCTTCAAAGGCGTTGATTTTATCACCGCGGGGGTATTTAACTGTTTCTCCATAGTTCGAGCCTTCAAAATGTTAATTATCCTTCTGAATCTCTGAGTTCTGTTCACGCTAAAGATTCATTTCCATTTTTCGCCGCCAATCACAACCGCGTGCGTTAGCCGCGGCCACGGGAACTAGACCTTTAAGGTTAATTTCCGAGCATCGCGGCCGATCGCGAGCCGCTCGCGGCTTACGACAAAGCTTACCTGCGGTTTTGTACGTTTAAGTAACTCTAATGAGTGTCTGTGTTCTGATAAAATATTAAAAAGACTTCAAAAACTCATCTATAGATGTCAAAATAAGCCAAGAAATAATAGTTATAATTTTGTAGGAAATACACTGACGGACTTATAAACTGCATCAAAGTAATAGACGACTTTGAAATAAATATTTTAACCAAGTATGCAAACTTTCTATACAGATTTAAATTGAAACCTCTAGATTGGTTCGTGAACTTTAAAACAGCGTAGGATCATATCTTTAAGTTTAAGTTTATGTACTTTAAAGGACCTTAAGACCTTTTTTGAAGAAAAAACAGAAGTTTAAGGAAAAATTGTTTAATTAAAAAATTGGTTTTAACAATAGACACAAACTTTATGCAAGGGTTTATTTGTGTTTTAATAAGGTGTATTACCCCCACGTGCCCTTATTACGGATTCTAATCGGTTCCGCATAGATTTTATAAGGGTTTTTAAAAGATCTTGCGGAATATTGTCCCATTCTTCTGAAAGTGCTGTTCTTAGTGCTGCCACTGTCGTAGGCGAAGGGTTTCTCGCATATACAGCTCTTTTTAAATTGTCCCAAACATGCTCGATGGGATTAAGATCCAGGCTGCGTGCTGGCCAATTCATTGTACGTATCCCAACCTCTTCGCAATAATGTTGAACTTGTGCAGCTGCATGCGGCCGGGCATTATCCTGCATTAAAGTAAAATTTTCGCCTATGAATCCCATGTAAGGCACCACGTGATCTTCTAATATCTCTGTTATGTAGCGATGTGCTGTCAAACCCCCTCTATTACCGTTTTGACGGACCATGTCTATGAACACAAGTTCTGTTCGCCCGTTCATCGATATGCCACCCCAGACCATACATGAACCGCCTCCAAAAGGAACACGCTCCTCAATGCAACTTTGAGCATATCGCTCCCCACGTCGACGATAGACTCTTCTGCGACCATCTGCACCATATAAACATGTCCTACACTCGTCCGTGAACAATACAGAGGCCCACTGCTCTTCTGTCCAATTCAGGTGATGACGCGCAAATCTTAAGCGAGCTTGTCTGTGAGCTGCAGACAACTTTGGACCATTTGCTGGTCTAAAAGGGGTGATAGCCGCTTCCTTTAACCTTCTTCTTATTGTTCGTGCACACACGTTTTTTCCACGCACTTCATTAAGCTCGGTTTTGATGTTAACTGACGTGAGGAAACGATTTCGCAGGGAAGTTGTAACAATAAATCGGTCATCACGACCTGTGGTTGCTCGAGTTCTGCCTGTACCACGTCTCCTCCTGTAAGAACCTGTCTCTACAAACCTTCTGTATATTCTACAAACCGTAGACTGGTTTAAATTTAAATTTCTACCAATCGTTCGTTGATCCAAGCCCTCCCGCACCAATGCTACAATTTGTGCCGCTTGTTCGGACGAAGTATCCATATTATGGTTCAAAAACTCTCGATGTGTTAAAAAACTAACCCAACAATTATGCTGGTAACAATAATTCAATTGACCAAACAAAAAAAATCAATGAGAATTAATTTAAAACTTTGCTATAAATAACACGCAAATCTGATACTACGAGTAAATTTTCTTTTCCCGGCTATATTCATTTGTTTTACCGCAGTTCTATTTTTAAATTTAATTTTTTTTTAAGATTAAGAGCCAGTCTTTCCATATTTATATAATTTAATCTAAAAAGTTTGCATACTTATTATAAAAAAATCCTTTTAGAGTAAACCTGAACTTTGATGCAGTTTATGAGTCCGTCAGTGTAATACAAATATTAGATTTAACAAAATTAAACTTCGGTTTATTGCACTAACGAAAGTATTACAATGATCTTTTTGACAGCGGCGCACGAGGTAGCAAGGAAACTACAGTTTTTTTTTAAATTAGACTAAGGGTTTTTTACATTCTTCCAATAAAATTGACCTCTCGAAATTACTTCAATCCATAAGGGAAGACTCAACAGCGAGTGTCCCGAGCAGACTCGGGATGATAAAATTAGCATTTAATACCGAGCTTTCATGTCTTCAAAATTTCAATTTCACTCCTGAACATACAAAGCTCTGCTGGCTTTCTATCAATAGACTGATTAAGGCACGAGGGATTTGAGAGTCAACGTGGCTACTCTAGATGTTCCACCTTTTCTAACCAATTTCATTCAATTTAAATTTATTTATTCCATATACAGATGATAACAATTATTACAAATGTTTACTTAAATTTCTAGCTTAATGCATGAACTAGGGAAACCTGTGTTTCAGGCGAATAGTGCATAAAAACAACGATAATCACATATTAAAACATTTAAAAGTAAAAATTAACTATGCGTGATTCCATCTAAGTTGGTAGTACAGTCAGTCAGTAACCATTGCTATTCACATTTTACAAATAAATAAGTTTCTTAGAAATTACCCACCTACTAAAATAGGCACAGTCATAGATTACTGTATTCAAAATCTAAATAAATTATCTAATAACCTTAAAGTATATTTTACAATAGGAACTGTTACTTTCTAAAGTTTCAAGTTTTCAAATCGCTACATTCACTAGTGCCAGCGTATATAGACCATCTGCAACGACACCAAATGAACTTCCAGCCGGCTTCAGTTGACTTCCCCACATGCAGAGTCATACACCCGGCGTAGTTCTCTTTGATTACCTTGCTGCCATTATGTCATCCACTCGCATGTAGACCCCCAGGTTAAATCTGTTCGATCAAGAGGTACATTTAGATCAATGTCTTATTCTGTTGGAGTTAAGTAGTGATAGTGTTGACTATCACTACTTAACTCCAACAGAAACAATATACAAAAAGACTAAATTATTGAACATCACTAGACTTTATAAATACAACACTTGTATACTAGTTAAAAAAATATATTTCCAATCACATTCGAACAAACACAATATTACATAAAAAAACAACAAAACACCACCTAAGAAACCGACACAAACTACAGTTAACTAAACCACGCACGAACTATGGTAAAAAAACAATACTATATGAACGAGCACAGCTGTTCAACAAACTACCAAATGACATGAAAGAAAGTGAAAATATTAATATGTATAAAAATAAACTGAAAACCTATGTTATAGAAACTGTAACTTAACTTTTGCATGCACAAAAAATGTAAAAAAAAATCTTTTATCTCTTTCGTTCTAATTTTAAGAAAATGTAATGTTTTATAAGAGAATAAATTCTTTAAACCGATTTCTTCTTGTACCACCAGGAGTGCCTGCTAACACCAGTGTACCAACCACGAGCACCAATGCGTCGATTATAAGCAACAACGGGTTGTTATCATCGTCAACGATCCTACCAGGTGAGTTATACCCATCAGTAACGCTCACAGGCAACATAATGTACTTTGCCGAAAGTAAACAAGGGCTCTCCGATGCCAGCTTCTCAGATTTGTCTTGGCAAGTGCTCTTACACTTGAGCAGTGTTCGGTCTGATGATGGGGCCGGAAGGTGGTCACTGGTACTGAGTGGTATGGTATGGTAGTTGTTGGGTATGTGAAAAAAAATATGGTAGTAGTGTAGAACTATGAACATTGGCAAGTAATACCATCTTATTCTAGAAATATAGGGTAAAGTCTGAAAACCATACATTTTAAAATCATAAAAAATGCTTTGTATTTATTTTTTTGAAGACTATTTAAAAAAAATACAGGGTACCTAAAAAGCAAAAAAAAAATAGAATAACAAAAAAATAAACATTTTGAAGTTGGTGCCGTGAAATAATAGTTTTTATGTTTTATTCGTCATCAACTTCAAAATGTTTTTTTTTATTGTATATTTTTTGCTTTTTAGTTGCTTAGTATTTATTTTTGAAGTCGGTAACTTCTCTCTTCTCACTTTTTAGTGGGTTGGTTAGTAATTATTGTTTTTAAACTTTCGCGATTTTTATACATATTAGATATATTTCGGGACTTAATCGCGTGAATTATTCCTTCCCTACTACTAATCGACCCGTGACCACGATCGGTGCAATTCGATCGAAACGTCGGGTAAATAAAAGGTTCGTACCTTTAAATAATTCACGCGATTAAGTCCCGAAATATATCTAATATCGTTAGTAATTTACTTAAATTACAATAGGTTTATGTCAATTGTTAAAATACTTTTACAAAATATTGCTTTCCCCGATTCAAGGTAGTTAATTGTTGAAGAGTTCACAAGATACTTCACCATCAGCTCTATTACATTGTGTTATAGTAGTATGACACACATGAAAATACAATAAACTATACAACAAAATACATTTAATAGGGAGCAACGAACTACATCCATTTATCTTTATCAGTTAAATAATCATCGATTGAATAGTAAGCTCTTTGTATAAGATGTCTCTTGACTACATTCTTAAATTTATTTACTGGTAGACTCGATATGCTGACTGAAAAATCTTACACCTAGTCCCATGAATGAGTTATGAGTTTTATGAAGCCTACTATATTGACCTACTAATTTGTGCTTATTTCTTACATAAAAATAATAATGCTTTTTCTTATAAAATTTGCTAATAGCTTGCAAGATGGATATTGGTCTAAAATTACTAGGGTCATTCTTTGATCCGGATTTAAATAATGGCATTACTTTACTATGCAATTATTGTACTTAAATTTATTGTACTACAACAGATCAGGAAATATGCCGGTATCAACACATTGATAGATACTATAGATAACTGTGGCGCAATGCCAGTAATTATACTGTGAATCAATTTTACTGAATTACCCCATAATTCAGCAGATTTTTTAAAATTAAGTGACTTGAATATTTTAATTATTTCACTGGGGTGTATATACACACATCAAAAGTGTCTAGGGATCAAGCATTTTTATGCGGATTTCTTGAGATTGAGATGTGGCTTTGTAATAAATTTATGATTTTATAAATTTATATGGATCCTTTTTGGTGCATTTCATAATTTGAATCAGGAACTGTGAATCAAATTCGAGTAAAAGATGAAAATCAGCTGTCAATATTTTCCCTATAAAAACATACAACGCATTGAAGACATTATTAGTGCTACTGTTTCCCTACTACTGATTAAAACCAACGTTATTATGGAGCGGCGACGTCATTTAAGCAGGGAAGAAATGCTCAGAGCCGTGGGAATGATAGAAGCTGGTTCCCGGCAACGTACTGTGGCTTTAGCTCTGAATACAAGTCAGAGTGTTATCAGTCGACTTTGGACACGTTACCGAAGCACTGGTACCGTGGCTGAGCGCCATGGAGGACGGTATCGCTGCACCACACGGAGACAAGACCGATACATTCAAATCTTAACTCGAAGAGGTCCAACAATAACCGCCATGATGTTAGCCGTGAGGCTTCATCACTCTTCAGGGAACTTAATTAGCGACCAAACAGTCAGAAACCGCTTGCATGAAGTGAACCTTCATTCCTGAAGACCGCTACGGGTACCACCTATAGCAATGCACAATCGTAGGATTCGATATCAATGGGCTCTTGAACACAGAAATTGGGCAGAAGAACAATGGCGTTTCGTGTGCTTTTCTGATGAGTCTCGTTTTGGTATGAGACCGGATACAAGACGTATACGACACTGGAGAACCCCTGGACGCCAACAGCGATTAAAATCCTGCCAGGAAGTCCATCCTTATAGTGGTGGAACCATCATGGTATGGGCGGGTATTTGGATCGGCGGAAGAACTGAGTTGATTTGGATCAGAGGCAACCTCAACGCTCAAATTTATGCTGAGACGATTGTATCAGACGTCATCGTTCCTCTACAAGTGCAAATCGGTCCCTTATTTCAGTTAATGCATGATAATGCACGACCGCACACCGCAAGAGTTGTAAGACAGACTATCGCCGCAGCTAACATCAATGTCCTGCCCTGGCCTGCTCAGTCGCCAGACTTGAACCCGATTGAGCATGCATGGGATATGCTACAGAGAAGAGCTCTGCCGAATATGGAGGGTATCCAGTCGCAAGAAGACCTTTTTTTGTTGTTGCAACGAACATGGGCGGCCATTCCACAGCGTGATTTGGATGAACTCATTTTGAGTATGCCAAACCGATGTTCTTGTGTTGTTAGTGTTCGCGGTAGAAACACGGATTATTAATTGTTTAAGTTACCCAATAAAATTTTAAAGAAAACTGTTATTTCAGTCTTTTTTTCGAACTTTAATGTTAGTGGTTCAAATGTCAAAAATCCCTTTATTAGGAAAATGGCAAATTTCTTTATTAATGCAAAGGTGACTTGGTTTATCGTTACTGTGACAAACGAAAACACTTTATTTGATGAATCCTTAAATAAAAAAAAAAAAATCAATCAGGATAAAAGTTATTGCAAAAATATATGTTGATCCCTAGACACTTTTGATGTGTGTATTTAAAAGCAAATGGTACATTGCATTGATCCACATTATCTCTCAAGAGTGATTCGGCTTTATCTGGGCAAGCGTTCAAGGAGCTGGTTGTGGTTAGTGGTATGTCAGCAAAGAAATCAATGAAGGTTTGTGCTAGGTCTAAATTATAATTATTACAATGCAATTGTTTAAGAATCATCGAGATTCTTCTACAATTGCATTTTCTCTATAAGCCCTGTGTCGCGGGGGTTTTATAAACATACAAGTCACGGACACAAAGTACACCCAGACTCGGAACAACAATGTGGATCACATAAAGTGGTGTCCCGTGTGGGAATCGAACCCATGACCTCTAGGGTAGCAGTCGGACACACTCCCACAGAGGCAAACACTCGCAAGGAAAACAAAACTTAAATATTTCAGTCCAAGTAGTATGTACAATTTCTTATCTCGTCGTGACAGTATCAACTTTGTATCATGTTGTATGCCAGGCAAGTGACTCCACGGACTAACGCTAGTATCAATTATACAGGATACACGTACTACGCCGCCACGGGGAGCTACTACAAGTACCACAAATGGGATAGTGTGTCGTGGCACGTCGCTAACACTACGTGCGCTAGTGAAGGCGCACACGTGGTTGTGGTAAATGACGCGGAAGAGGCGGACATCATCGTGCGTGTTATAACGGACACTGTTGGTTTCTTTGGCAACTACCACGCCACATGGACAGGGCTGCGAGACAACCGACAGAGAGGAGTGATGGAATGGCGCACTGTACACGGTACGTGGTTGGTTTTATAACTGACATTATATGTAGCTTATACAATAATAATAACAATAAAAATGATTTATTCACTTAGGAAGCAAAAAGTGAAAAGTCGATTCTACATTTACATGTAATGCCTTCGCAAACAATAGGTTAAACCCAAGAAAAATAAAAATAGGCAATAAAAAAACAACTTTATTCACTTAGGATGCAAAACAACTCTTGTGATACGTCGGGATTCTACATGTACACGTAATGCCAAGTTCGAAAAAAATAGGTAAAGCCAGAGAAAAAAACCTGGCAATAAAAACTCGCGGCCACTCTTTTGAAAATGCCAATTTTACTATCTTTGAATGTTTATAAACTTGATATGGGGGTAAAGTGCTGCGACTAATATACTATACTCTATGCTAAAGGACTGATGCAAATTGAATTATCAAAAAGTTGAAACATGAGATAAACTAAAATCAGCCTTAAGGTTAATTTCCGTGCATCGATCGAATGAATGCAAAAAGCAAAAAAAATATAATAGTAGGAGCATCTACTTACAACAAAAGAAAAAACTATATGAGATTAAATATTGGCCAAAGTACTTGTAACGAATGATTAAATATAAAATAGTAATTCTGTTATAAAAAGAATGGCTTTTATTCGTAACGCAGAATCTTCGTAAAGTTCTTCACTTCAAAATCAAATGTCACTGGAACCGTTGTTATTGTTTCAGGAGAACCTCTCAGCGACGTCTACAATGTGTGGTATGTCGATGAACCACACAACGACGTGGGGAGGGGATGTGCTGTCTTTGGTGTAACCACCAAACAACTGTACGAGTGGCCCTGTGATTGGGAGCGCTACTTCATGTGTGAGATATCTCGGAAGACTGCAAATAATACAACTATGTTGTAATGTTGTGTCACGTAACTGGCATTACTTGTATTGTAGGAGATAGGCACATTGGAGGGGGGGTCCTATGTATTATGTACGTACTTTATTTTAAAGTAAATCTAGGCACCTGTCCCACCAACAACGATGGGCGAGAAGCGAGTAGCGATTTATCGCTCAAGAAACGTACAGCAGATGTATTTTGTAGATCCCGTCCGTGTAAACAAAAGAGATGCAGTATAAAGCGAGTACTCGCCGGCAGTGGGACCGGTGAACGATCAACTATTAACATCTGTATCTCTTTTGTTTACACGGGGTCTACATAAGTATGTAATAATTTCTTTTAAATAATAATTTCTTGTCACTCGTTTATTTACGACGTTAATGACAACTTTTGACTTTGGCAACTGATCCCTGACAATTTTCACTCATTATCTATCAGGTGTCATCTGTCATTAAAAGATACGTTCCATTTCGTTGTACCATACGCTATAATAATACAAACCGTTCCTTTACACTTATTTTTGTATTGTATTAGCATACCTTTAAACTTTAAGGCATTTCATTTTAAATAAGTCGTTAATATTTATCTTTATTATTTTCTACCTTTAGTATATATGCTTTATATAGTTGATGTTAGAGTAAATATTTTTGCTGTCCATTTTTTAGCTTAGTATTTCGAGATTTTTGCTGTTTGTTTCGGTTGTTGTGTTACCATTTTTCTATATCATCAATTTATTACTGTTATAACAAGCAACTGGCGGGTGAACAGGATGTTAGGGTGTAACTAAGAAAGGTTACTTTATTATACTATATATTATAATTATTTAATATACCATATATATAAATACTTCATTATTTATTTACTTATTTATTGCATAACAGTAAATTTACATTTAATTTATGTCAGATGTAAATACTGACTGTGATAGTGACAGTTTCATATCAGCATGTAGTACTGATGATAGCTTTGTAAGCTTGCCAACCTTCGCTGATACCCTTCAGGCTCAATTTTCTGATGTACCCAAGAACTTCAATGTAGTCCATATAAATGCACAGAGTATTCCGGCTCATTACCCTGATATGCTGGCTAGTTTTGAATGCAAAAATATTCATGCCATACTCGTCTCGGAGTCGTGGTTAAAGCCATGTCTCCCTTCGACCTCTTACTCGCTTCCGGGTTTCCAACTTATTAGGAATGACCGAGTGGCTGAGGTTGGTGGTGGTGTTGCCATATACCTTCGTTCTTATATTCCTTTCACAATTGTCAATGTGTCAGCACAGCCACCACCACTGAACGCCGGGGAACACCTATTTCTAGAAGTGCAACTTAACCACTCTAAAATATTACTTGGTGTGTATTATTCTCCTTCTTTACGCACAAATTATTTCTCTTCATTTGAGCACTTTTTGGAAATCTTAACGCCAAACTATAGACATACTATTATTATGGGAGACTTTAACACATGCCTTTTGAAACAGAATTCTCGCTCTTCATCTCTTCATGCTATTCTAGAATCTTCTAACTTGTCAATTCTGACTCTAGATGCAACTCATCATTTCCCGAATTGTACTCCTTCTCTTCTAGACCTTATCTTTGTATCGTCTCCTTCTCATGTCGCTAAGCATGGTCAATGTTCTGATGTCGCTTTTTCTTACCACGATCTGATCTACATCTCGTACAAGATCCGTCCACCTAAGGCAAAACCAAAAATTGTGCTACAGCGTAATTTTAATGGCATGGACTGCGAGAAGCTTCGAGAGGATGTTGTCAACACTGATTGGAGTTCTCTTTTATCCTCAGAATGTGTTGATACTAAATTACGTGTCCTAACTGATAAGTTGATAAAAATGTATGATATACATGCGCCAATCCGACCAATTAGATTGAAACACGCCCCATCACCTTGGCTAACTGAGGATATAAAACGCATAATGACCAAAAAATCCCTTGCTAAAAGTAAATATAAACGCCAACCTACCGCTTCTAATTTAGATAGATATGTGGAAATCAGAAATCACTGTAACAAGGTGTGTAGGAAAGCACAACGCCAAAATATTCATAAGTCTATCGAGAATGAAGATCCTGCCAAAATCTGGAAGTTCCTCAGAACGTTGGGGGTTGGAAAGTCACGACAAAATTTAGTTCCTAAAGATTTGAATATTGATTCGCTTAATGTACATTTCTCCTCTTCTCCCAATTTTGATGGGACCACTAAAGCAATAACTTTAGCAAATCTTTCAGCAATTCCAACGCCCCAATATGCTCCTTTTGTTTTCGAGCAATTCACCGCCTGTGATGTTAAAAAGAGCATACTTGCCATATCATCCAATGCTGTTGGTAACGATTGTATAAGTCGCAATATGATTATCCCAATTCTTGATGAAATTCTTCCTATTTTATGTAATATACTGAATCACTCAATCTCTTCTTGCACCTTTCCCACTGCTTGGAAAGACGCTCAAATAATTCCACTCGCAAAAAATTCCAAACCTTCTTCTTTCTCCGACTACCGTCCAATTTCAATTCTACCCTTTTTGTCTAAAGCCTTAGAACGTTTAGTACACATGCAACTCTCCTCATTTCTGCGTAAAAACTCCCTGTTGGATCCCATGCAGTCTGGGTTTCGTCCTGGACATAGTACTACTACTGCATTGGTGCAGATCACTGATGATATACGACAAGGCATGGAAAACGGGAAAGTTACATTACTATCCTTGTTGGATTTCAGCAATGCTTTCAATGCTGTAGATTACGACATTTTGCTTGGCATACTACGCTCTATTAACATATCTCCAGCGGTGATTAGCTGGTTTCATACTTACCTGTATGGTCGCCGTCAGCGTATACGTCTCGAAGAAGCGTATTCTTCTTGGAGCTATACTCCTGCTGGCGTACCGCAGGGTGGCGTTTTATCTCCGTTACTTTTTGCGATTTTCATCAATTCCATCTCTAAGCAGCTCCTTTCATCCTACCACCTTTACGCAGATGATTTGCAAATTTACACACAGGCTACAGTACATGAACTCACTGAAGGAATCTCAAGACTGAATAAGGACCTGGCGCATGTCTCTAAATGGAGTAAAGAGAATGGACTCACGGTTAATCCAGCGAAAAACCAAATCGCCATAGTAGGTAGCCCAGGATTGCTATCAAAAATCAATTGGCCTCTATTGCCACTAGTTAATTTCAACAATGTTATCCTACCCATTGAAAATTGTGTCAAGAACCTGGGGATATACGTAGACAGAACCTTATCATGGGCACAGCAGATGCAAGAAACAAGTCGCAAACTCTTTGCAGCAGCGGGGTCTTTACGCAGGTTGCGTAACTTTTTGCCAATCGCCACTAAAATTACGCTAGCGCAATCCTTACTACTGCCGATCCTTGACTATGCCGATGTCAGCTATCTAGATCTAACCGAGGAACAACTTGATAAACTTGAGCGCCTCCAAAATTTTTGTATAAGATTTATATTTGGTTTACGCAAATATGATCACGTTTCTGAATTTCGCAAAAAACTCAAGTGGCTTCCAATTCGTCTTCGCAGGAATACTCATATTTTGATACTACTTTACAATATTTTGTTCAATCCCAATGCCCCCTCTTATCTTAAAGAACGTTTTCAGTTCTTGCATGACACACATATGAGGTCCCTGAGGTCATCAAATGATTTGAGCTTGAAAATGCCAATGCATTCCACAAAATTTATGGATAAATCATTTACCGTAGTAGCTGTTCGGTTGTGGAATGCACTACCTTTAGATATCAGACAGGCACAAACAACTAATATGTTTAAAAAAATGGTAAAAGTGCACTACCTGTCCAGCGGTCCAGTTGCAGCTACATAATAATGTACATAAATAAATATATGAATTTTATAGTTTATTTTCTTTTCTCTTTTAAATATAACTAGTTTATTATGTTTATGTAATGTTTATTTGTTGTATTTATTTATTTATTTATTATTATTATTATTATTATCTATTAATATAGTATATTGTGTATTTATGTATCTAACATTTCAATCGTTTTGTTGGAATGTTAGATATATGTTTTTGTGTTTATCTATTGATATTATGTAAAATCGTGTACGTCTTTATTTAATTTACATTCTTCTACACCACGTGGTTTTGGCTCTTTTTAATTCCTGTCCATCCAAAGGTTGCCTGGAAGAGATCGCTCTCAGCGATAAGGCCGCCCATTGTGCATGCGCTTATGTAAGCAATAATGATGTGATCGTGTAATTATAATGTAATTTAATAAGTGTGGTGTACAATAAAGAATTTTCTATCTATCTATCTATGTTTCTTGAGCGATAAATCGCTACTTGCTACGCTTTCTCGCCGTTAGTCGGACAGGTGCCTAAGAAGTGGGTAAAGAGATTTTGATGGCTTTCAATTTAGAGATTGAACCTCTAAATTTAAAGCCATCAAAGTCGGCCTAATGTTTTTAGGGATTATCCATAGCAGACATTTTTTTCCATTATATTAAAGATACAAATAGACGGAAATATCTTGACAAACAGACACTGTTCACAAGAAATAAATCTAATATGTATTGTCCTACTTTCTTCTAATATTATAAACGAAAAATTTTCGATAGATGTATGTTTGTTAATCATTACGCCAGAAGAACTGAACTGATCTTAATAAATTTTAGTCTTGAGATAGGTTATAGACCTGGCATAGCACATAGACTTTTTGTGTCAAAATATTATAATAAATGAAGGTATTGTAATCAAAATTTCCTAATAGCTTGTTGTAAGGATGTCAAATATTTTCTTGCATGATTTTAATAAAGTTACTTAGGAAAAACCATCAAAATAGATCCCCCCCCCCTTATCTCCAAAGCTAATGAGTCTAATATTTTGTAAAAAATACAAAAGATAATTCTTTACCTTTACCTATTTATTACAGGAAAACCTATAAACAAGTCTAAATTTTGAACGTGAGGTCATTTTTGGGGGCTTAGTAAAAAAATTCCAACAAAATTGACAAATACGTCTATGTTATAAAAATAATGAGACAGATCGTAGATACACAAACAGCTGTAATTGTGTATCAGGCTTTTGTAGCCTCCTTACTTCGATATGCAATCATTGTATGGGGTAATTATGACTGCCTCTGTGGCGCGGTGGGAGTGTGTCCGACTGCTACCCAAGAGGTAGTGGGTTCGATCCCCACCCAGGATAAAACTTTGTGTGATGAGCACCATGGTTTATTCTGTGTCTGGGTGTAATTTATCTACACTAAGTATGTATTTAGAAATATAAGTATGTTTATCAGTTGTCTAGTTGCCATAGTACAAGCTCTGCTTAGTTTGGGATCAGATGGCGTTGTGTGAGTTGTCCTAAGATATTATTTTATTTTATTTATTATTTAATTCTATAGATACCATCTTACTATTTCGAGCCCAAAAAAAATGTTTAAGAGCAATTTGTGGAGCAAATTACCTTGATAGCTGTAAACCATTGTTTGATAAATTTATCATACTTCCATTACCCTGCCTATGTTTTCGAAGTTTGCGATTTTGTCAAAAAATACCCTGACCTGTTTAGCAAACTTGGACAAACAAAAGGCAGCAGAACTAGGCACAAAGATAGATTGCCGCTGCCTTAAGGCTTGAAGTGTTTAGAAGAAATACGTATTGTATGTTCATAAGACTGTACCACCTACCTAATAACTTCAATAAACTTCCTTCTACATTATTTCAACAAAAAATATTTAATATATTATTAGAGAAAAGGTATAACTCGACGACAAAATTTTGATTAAATAATATTTTAATAAGATAACAAATACCCTTGTTGCTTTATACTACTATAATACTAGCGGTGTTACCCGCGGTTTATTAGCCTAAGTGTTAATCCAGGGTGTCAGCTAAATCCATACCAAATTTTATTAAAATCGCTCCAGCCGTTTAGACGTGAAGAAGTAACAAACATACACACTCACAAACTTTCGCCTTTATAATATTAGTGTGATGGGATACTTACCTATTGTTTAATATACGAATTGATTAATTAATTAAGACGAAACTATGTAATTTGATATGATTCCAGTTTAATGTACCTATTACCACAGATAATATAATACTATACTAAACTAGTACTATTACTTACCTACGAGTATATAAAGTTTTGCACGCCACATGTGGTAGAATATGCGGTACCTACGTTACACCAACAACCTGTTATAATTATCATATTCTAGCAAATAAAGTATATTATTAAAAAAAAAATGTTTCGCTAACTGCGTCGTGTAACATATTAAATAAAAGAACTTGTTGCAAGGATTGAAGTAATTTTTATAGGCATTTCTTGCCAATTACTTTACAAATACAATAATTGCATTTTTGGAAGATAGAAAAATTTGAAGTCCAGACCCAGGAATCGAACCCGAGACTTCCGTAACCAAACCGAGGCCAGAAGCGAACCACCTATCTGGACTATGTTACTAGACCTCAAATTTTTCTATCCCTTGATGCTCGCGAGTTTGGGCCCTCGCATGCGCCATCTAGTCGGTAGTTAAAGAACTATCACGGCTATTGTTATTGCTTCGTTACAGAGAGCATTTTAACAAATTATTTGTATTTGTTGTAAAGATGTCAAATGTATTTTTTTTATAATATTGATGTAATTACTTTAAAATTATATAGTTTAAGTTATTCAGGAAAAATCTTGAAAACATACCATTCTCTCCCCCTTAGATCCGAAGTTACTAAGCCTTATAATTTGGAAAAACTATAAAAGATAGCTCTGAACTTATAGATACAGAAAACCTTTGAGAAGTCTGACTTTTGAACTTGGGGGTCCATTTAGGGGCAAAACAGGAAATTGAAAAAATTTGAAAACGGTATGATGTAGCATGAAAACAAATGAAAGGACTTGCGGTAAGGATCTCAAATATACATTTTTACAAGTTATTATTACGAAAGCTCACGAAAATAGGGGAATTTTCATGAGCTTTAACTCACTCTTCGAAATGACTGAGCCTACTATTTTGAAAGAAGGTCTATAGTAATAATAATAATATCTTGGGACAACTCACACAACGCTATCCGATCCCAAACTAAGCAGAGCTTGTACTATGGAAACCGGACAACTGATAAACATACTTATATATTTCTAAATACATACATATTATAGATAAATAACACCCAGACACAGAATAAACCATCGTGTTCATCACACAAAGTTTTTCTCCTGGGTAGGGTCGAACCCAGGACCTCTTGCGTAGCAGTCGGATACACTCCCACTGCGCCACAGAGGCAGTCAGTGTGAACGTAACAGGGTAAATCCACTGAACTGTTGGTCAAGCGGTTAGTGACTCTGACTGCTAAGCTAGAAGCACCACCAGTAACCACGGCCTGTTTGTCGCCGTCTTGCAACCTGGTTATTCTAGATAGAGTTGATACGAAACCCTCACTGCGCGAGTCCCACTAGCACTTAGCCGGCTCTTTTTTAATTACTTTATATTTAGTTTTCTATTAAATGTATAATCACACTAATATTATAAAGGCGAAAGTTTGTATGTGAGTGTGTATGTTTATTACTTCTTCACGTCTAAATGGCTGGAGCGATTTTAATAAAATTTGGTATGGAGTTAGCTGACATCCTGGATTAACACTTAGGCTAATAAACCGCGGGTAACACCGCGAGGCACAGCTAGTATTACATACATTTTCAATAAATAAGCAATTTTAGTTAGAACAATAAATGCTTTATATCGACGATGTATTTTATTTCCTCCAATAAGTACTTACCACTTAATTTGTTTTTTTTATGCTATTGTATAGCTTTTATCGCAGGCTTTGAGCGCGGCGACCGAATCATGAAATTTCTTAACGAAAATAAAACCTAACACCCACCAAACCGCCTACCATGTAGCTCGGCCGAGCAACACGTATAAGTGCACCAACCCCGAACAAACAAACAAACAGACACAAAAAAAAACAACACATATTTAGTCGATATAAGTTTTTTTTTTTAATGTCTCCAATGTACAGACACAGCAACTAAAAATAATACTAGAGATTAGCTCTAACAATAACAAGGATAAAATTATATTTTAATTAATTTATCAGTTTGTGGGTTTTGTTAAAAATTTAATAGGTTATTTCAATACCTAATGAGTATATTTTGTTTTATGCGATTATTGGTATGGCAAACAAACAATGTTATTAATTAAGTACTAAGTGCCTGCAATTGTTATCAAAGCATGGTTTTTCCAAATAACGTGATGGATGTTGGATAGAAGGTTTAGATACCTACATTCACGTTATTACTTAAATTAGTTTTTTTAAATAAAAGTTTAAAAAACTATAACTCGACTACGACATAATTAAAAATTCTTTATTAACTTAGGATGCAAAACTACCCTTGTGATACGTCGGGATTCTACATGTACATGTAATGCCAAGTTCGCAAACAATAGGTAAAGCCGGAGAAAAGAAAAGAACCTGGCAATAAAAACTCGCGGCCACTCTTTTCAAACTGCCAATTTTACAATGTTTGAATGTTTATAAACTTGATATGGGGGTAAGGTGCTGCCACTAATATATTATAACCCATGTTAAAGGACTGATGCAAATTGTATTATTGAAAGTTAGGACATAAGATGAACTAAAATCAGCCTTAGTGGGTACAACATAGTAGGAGCATCTACTTACAACAATGGTAAAAACTATATGTGCTTAAATATTGGCCAAAGTACTTGTAACGAATGATTAAATATAAAATATTAATTCTGATATAAGAATATTACCTATCTGATCTAAACAGTATGAAATTATCAATATCTTTGCCGATATATGTATCCAGCAAGTATTTGATAGTGATCTAAAGAAAATAGCCGTGGTTGCATGGCAATCGGTCAAAGATGAGCAAATGAAAGATGCCATGCGACCACTGCTATTTTTTTATATCACTATCTAATACTTGCTGGATACTAATATCGGCCAATATAATATTTTATTATATAAAATACTATTATTTCAAAGCTGAAGATTTTGTTTGTTATTTTGTTTGAACGAGAAAATCTCAGGAACTATAGGCTCGAATTGAAGAAAAGAGGAAGGCTATATTGTATAAAAACACGCTACGACCGATAGGAGCGGAGCAAAGATGAAAAATGTGGCAAAAACGGGGAATATTGACGCAGACGAAGTTGCGCGGTTTAACTAATGTTTAATAAGTAGATTGTATTCACATCATGTCTTGAGAAATCGAACTTTCTAGCACTGTCCTGAAAAAATCTATAGCGGTACAAAAATACGCCGAAACGCTTTTAGAAAAGGTAGGTAGTGTACTGCGCTTTCGCTGTCTCGTCTTGGCGGGGGCACTACCGAGCCCTAATCAGGGGGCTATCATGATACAGGTAGAATATGAATACTACAATCCACACAAATATTATAAATGTGAAAGTAACTCTGTTTGTCTGTCTGTTACGTTTTCACGCTCAAACAGCTTAACCGATTTAGATGAAATTTGTTGTTTTTATCGCGATAACCGACATCGGGCCGTGGGCGAAAGCTAGTAATTAATAAAAATCTAGATTGTAATTCTGAGCTTGTGTGCACAGAATGTTCCATTTATACTGGTTACTTGTATTTGTGTACTAGCTGACTCTCGCAACTTCGTCTGCGTCAATTTTCCTCGATTTTGTAATTCATACAAAAATACCAAAATCGTGATTAAACAAAAACTTTACTACCTATTCTCATACCTACCAAATATGTAAAAAAAGACATTAAAATCTGTCGAGCCGTTTCTGAGGAGTTCGACCACAAACACCGTTTTTATATATTAGACACAAGATTTTTATATATTAGAAGAAGGATGGGCTAGTTTCCAACTAGTCAAAAGAATCACTCTTTAAGAAATGTCAAAACGCAGATTTTATATAGAGATCTTATACAAATAGCGGTCTATGACGTCACTATTTTTTTCTAGTCAAATCACTTCATTATGATATGATCAATGATAAAAAATCCAATTTAACCGTTTTTTTTATAGAAAGATAGGGATATATAGATAGATAGGGATTGAGTCACACATTGCTAGCAATCTTGTTGGAGTGGAGAAGGAGTGGTTTACGTAACAAATTCCGGCGGCCCGTTCGCGTAGGTGGCGAGCGATAGACGGCGGGTTTTTAGTGGGTGTGAACCCCACACTACCTCCACCGTCTTGCCCGGACGGTGGGTGTTCGTAAGGAATTTTTCCCGCCACAAAAAAAATAAAAAATAAAGGAGTGGTTTTGGAAGTGTAAATATCAGATTAATTTACAAATTAGTCTTTTGGTTTTTTTTGTTTACCTTGGAAACAAGCCTATTACATTAGTAACCCGTACCTGTAGTTAGTCGCAAGCTTGGGTGACCCCGGAGTGAATGACGTATCCCGGGCGAGCTCTTTGTCACCAGACACCCGGGCTGGATCCACCCACCACCCTAGCTGGGTCCATTTGAGCCGTACAAATGAGAGAGTTTATTGACTGCCTCTGTGGCGCGGTGGGAGTGTGTCCGACTGCTACGCATGAGGTCGTGGGTTCGATCCCCACCCAGGATAAAACTTTGTGTGATGAGCACGATGGTTTATTTTGTGCCTGGGTGTAATTTATCTATAATATGTGTGTATTTAGAAATATATAAGTATATTTATCAGTTGTCTGGTTACCATAGTACAAGCTCAGCTTAGTTTGGAATCAGATGACGCTGTGTGAGTTGTCCTAAGATATTATTATTATTAATATATTATTATTGGTGAAGTAATGCTAGCTATCGACAGATGCAGTTACATAATATTCTGATATGTATGTACACGTAACTTGATAAGGCTAGCTTTGAGCTCGATCCCTTAACAATCATATCGCCTGTTGTTTTTGTTGAATGTAATAATAGGTAATGATTAATTAATACGTTAGATATGCGTCGTATCGGATTTTGAGTTCACTAATTATTTGTTTTGCTGCTGTTATCGACGCGGTATTGTTACTTAATCAATCGTCGACGCAAACAAAGAGATGTTGTGAGTTTAATGTCTATAGCGATCGATTCGTTTGTGACATCTTAGCTTCGAATGTAGTTTGTTTTAGAGTAGTTTTCATCGGGATTGTTCTTAACAGTTTATGAGACAATTTCTTTACATACGATTTGTAGATCATTAATTTTTCAGTTTGGGTTAATTTAAAATTTATCTGAAAAAGGAATTAATAAGTACTGCTACAAATAATTCAGTATGATTAAAATATTTTATAGCGTTTTTACTTGGTTTTTACTTTTGAAATCTGTTCTGGGGCTCTATCTGTAAATGTTTAATTTTAAACTTAGAAGTTTTCTGTCGCATCTATAAACTTACATTTTTCTTTCCCCTACGGAAAGAAGAAGAAGAAGAAATAAATTTATTTTGTCCTCAAAAGAAAAAAAAATGCAGTAAGTAATACAGACAAAAATGGTCCTAGCTCAGCTAGATTGAAACTCCGCTTAATGAGGAGCTGCGCTGGTATTCTGCTAAGACCAAGGTGACGACATGAACATAAAATAAATATAAACGGAAAAAATACAGTTTATTTAAGTAAGATTATATTTAAATATAGTAAATAAAATATTAATAAAAAAAACATGATTATAAGGGTAATTTATGTAATACTCTAAATATAATTTTATAAGCTACGGGTTTTAATCGCGTAAATATTTTATTTTAAGGCTAAATACCTTTGTTTATTTCCCAACGTTTCGACCGTATTGCAACGGCCGTGGTCACGGGTAGACTGTAACAAAGGTATTTAGCCTTAAAATAAAATATTTACGCGATTAAGACCCGTAGCTTATAAAATTCTATAATGTGTACAAATCGCGAAAGTTTACGAACATATAATACTCCTAAGTTGATAAGTGTAAATAATATTTTTTGAACGCAGCCAAATCGCGCGGGAAACCTTTGACAGATTTGGCGTTAGAGCTTAGAGTTTTTCGGTTTAGACTGAATTTCATAAAGTTTTTACCAAGTACCCATTTTACGCTAAATTATTAGGCAACATTCCTGAAAAAGCCTAAACCATAATAAATAGTGCGTAGATATGCAAACTGCAGATGAGCATTTTAATGTATAAAATTTACATAATTTATCATTGGAATGATAGCAAGAAAAAGACGTTCACTTAAAGAAATTTACTGCTTCTGTGGCGCGAGGGTTCGATTCCCACACGGAACACCACTTTGTGTGATCCACAAATTGTTGTTCCGAGTCTGGGTGTGCTTTGTGTCCGTGACTTGTATGTTTGTACAGTCCCCCGCAACACAGGGCTTGTACCCTACTGCGGGAGTCGTCTCTTTTAATGAATGATAATGAAAGATAATTAAACTTGTCCAGGCCCTAAGAGATCAGAAGCTAGTTATATTTTCTTTGAGTGCATTTATTCACACACACAATCACTCACATACACATAAATTGCTCTTCGCAAATGTAACAAAATTAATACAACATACTTATGTGTTACAAAATTGTTTGAGGGATCGAGGACTGTTACTCCTTAATACAGGCTACCATTAGCCTAGTTAGGAGAACAGCACTTCATCCACTTGATTGTAGATGTAATTTATAAGTATTCACGATGTTAATTGTAAATGATGAATGTTACATATTCTGCAATCTGCCTTATTTGCAAAAAAATTTTTTTTTTTTTAAATATTTAGCAATATGGGATTGAGTCCCACATTATTAGCAATCTTGTTGACCCTTCCAGCTAAGCTCAAAGGCTTGTGTTAGGAATGGGTTCACGTCGGTAGTATAATGGGTAGGATTCGAACCCGCGACCTCATTTAATTGAGATGTCACTGAGTACTTCTCTCAACTTAAAGTCAAAGGGCTATTGTAACTTAGATAAGTTACAATGTCAGATTTTTTTTTATATACAATAGTAACACCTGGCCGTTTAGAGAAGTTCTCAACACCACAGATGTAGAAAATTCGACCACTTGGTGGTCATCTTCTACACAGTAGGCCAGTATTTGGGGGGCTGGTCACAATTCCCCGACGCCTCATGTATATCTATACAACACTTCATTTTTCTATTTGTTCGTAAACAACCAAAAAAAAAGTTACAAAAAGTCATGCTTAAAAGCAGAATGTTATTTCAATAATATGTGAGCCACTTGGAAGCCTAACTTGTGTAACACACGGTACATTGCTAGTTGTAACAAGTCCTCATAACTCATCCCACCAAGAGCTCACATCATACTTTCACTTTCAACTTGCCACTGTTACTATAATTTTAATAGTACCTTCAAGGTGTCTACGCGTGCTACGCGCGCTACGGTCCTGATCGGCCAGTGCTACAAGCTACGAGTGCTACATTCTTGCACTGCGCGTACGTAGCTGTAACTAGTGTGACCAATTAACAGTTTATTTTGATCTAATTATCACCTGTGGGTACTAACTACTACTACTAACTTCTTTACACAATACTAATACCTTGTTTTTCACATACCAATCCATAAACAAATATTTCTTTCTACTTTTGACAGCCTCTGTAGAGCGGTGGGAGCGTGCAAGTGTGCGAGTTACAAACAGTGCATCTTCTAATATACACGGAAGCGTGAGGATATTCAAAGTAACGAAATGCGGTTTACAGCTGTCAGTTGGTTTTAAATTATTACTTACTAGCGGACGCCTCACGATTTCACCCGCGTACATCCCGTTCCCGTGGGAATACAGGAATAAAAAATAGCCTATGTCACCCGGAGTTAGTGTAGCTTCATAACGATGAAAGAATTTTTCAAATCCGTCCAGTAGTTTCGGAGCCTATTCAATACAAACAAACAATCAAATCTTTCCTCATTATAATATTAGTATAGAAAGTATAGACTAAACATTACCGTGTGACCAATAATAATAAAACATATTTAAGTTTCTAGAGCTTTCTCAAATTTCATTCCGTACATCCATACTGGCGTGGAGTGGGAATGTTGACTGTCAAGTCAAATCAGTCTCTTTTTATAAAATGCCAAAACGACAAGTTCCATAGAAATGTGTATGTAATAACAACCTAAATCATTACTTTTAGTATTCGTTTTCTTCTTTTTTTTAGAATAGATATAATGAATAGATAGAATTCTATATAAATACTCCTTTAGACATAAACATTTAAGTAAGAAATATATAGATAATCACTAATCACTAGGTATGTACTAATATGAAAAGACAATATGGATGGCGGTAACTAGTATTTTGGGCGGGGTTTTCCTCATGTGACTAGCTGTGAGTTGCATGATGAGGCCCTATCCCCTAGCATCTATCCAGTGCTAGGGGATGGCGAAGAACCTAGGGAGTAGCGCAAGTCGCCAAGATCCCCCAGGTAAGGCCAGTAGAACTACCCTTCAAGAGGTTGCCGCCTGTTCTTGGCCGGTTTCCTTCTGAACCTGGTATAACAGAAACCACTGGCCGCACTCCCTCCCGATTATCTATTTTAGTACAGGTATATGTATTTAGATTAAAAACGTATACATGTATCCAACACACACACACAACATATGTATTCAGCCTTTCCTTCCCATCTCCCAACCCAACCTGCTTATGTACATCTTCATATATATGGTTTTATATAGCCACCGACACACATATACCCACATATTTATATCTAACTATCCATCTTTATATATATATTTTATGCCTCAACCTTGCCTTATCTTATACATAATATACAGAGTATATATACACATACTCACAGGAACACAACATCTTTTATAAACCACACTGTACTAGGCACACAGTGTTCGGACTTACTTAGTATTATGTCAGTTCTTCTCGGACCGCCTTTTAAAATTATTTAAAAACTTTCTACAAAAATGACAGACGCACATCTAAAAACAAATTTACCCCAGAAGGGTACCACCGCTCCACGCGGTGGAGAATCCCTCACCGAGGACCCCTCGGTCAGCCCCTCGTATTCTGGGGGGGGGGGGCAAGCTGTGCAACGACAGGAAGAGTAGCTTAGACTTATCAGGCCTTGCCGAGGCCATTAAAAACACGGCGATGCCGAGCTCCACCACGCGCACCGCGTATAAAAGCCAAGGAGGAGATGGAGCGAGCCCGAGCGACAAATGCTCCCGCCCCCAAAAGCAAAATCTGTGAAAAGGTAGAGGTGCCCGCAACTGCGAATGCGCCGTGCGAACCGATGCCAATTGTAAAGGTGCCCGCAGTAGCATCCACGCAACGCGAACCCAAACCATTGGCAAAGGTGACCGCAACGGTGCACAAGCACAGCGAACCTCTACAAAAGACAAACAAGCCAGAGACGAAGCAGATGATCGCAGCAGCGGCCTCGCAGCGCGAACCTGTAACGTCTACCCCTAGCACGTCAAAAACCACACATGGGGAACTGGCCAAAAAACAAAAAGACACAACACCGTACAAACGGAGAGAAAGGTGGCGCGACAGACCGCGACGGTTTTATGACCGGAAGCACGCTTTGGATGGACCCACCGCACCCGCAAGGGAGCTGCCCGACACGGGAAGACGCGAGGACATGCGAGGCTCATACAAGCGCCAACGCATGGATGATACGCAGTCACCCAGGGGAGAGTCCAAACGCGCGAAACCGGAAAGGAAACCGAAGCGAGAGGAGAGCTACGCAGATGCAGCGCAGCTGCACCTAAGAGTAGCGATCTGCACAGTCCCATCGGTAAATATCTCCACGGAAAAAGCTGAGCAGCTCAGGAAGGACATAATGCACAAAATTGTCGAATACTCGCAAGCAGCTCCCGACAATGCTGTGATACCACAATTCCGCGGTCGACCCTTCCATAGGACGGAGTTTTAGCGATGTGGTGCGAGGATGAAGATATCCTGAGCTGGCTAAAAAACACCGTGCCAACGATGACTTCGCCGGTACCATCAACTACTCTGACTGTCATCCGGCAGTCAGACATAACAAAAAGAATAAGAGCGCGTCTCCTACTTCATAGCATCATCACCGAGTCGAGCAAGTTGTTTAAGCTTATGAGGATCCAAAACCCAAGCTATAACATCGATGCCTGGCACCTGTACAACTTTACGGTAGATGATATAAAAGAGGACCCAACATCGGCAGAAAAGCTCATCTACCTGACCTTGGGTATACCAGAAGACCAAAAGCCAACCATCCTGGCGCGTGGACGACGCGTAGCTCACATTGCGGGCAGCAGCTACATCCGGTTCCTCGATGACGAATCGGAATCAAAGACTGCAAAGCCAGGAGAGGAAACTAAACAAGCAGGAACAAAACCAACAGAAACAACACCGGAGACTGCCACATCAGCTCCCCCTAGGGGTCAGAGCAAGATGGAGCAGAAGCCGGCGCTACAGGACCAGGGAGCAACGAGTGATGAGGATGGCCTCATCGGAACTCCCTAGTACTGTAGCAATCATACAAACAAACCTCCAGCACAAGCAGATAGCGGCGGCCTCACTGCGAAGAGTGCTGGAGGTAAATAAAACGACCGTCGCCCTAATCCAGGAACCCTGGATTAGAAACACTAAAATCTGCGGTCTCAATAACATCGGCGGTAAGATATTTCTAGACATTTCATTAGAAAAACCCAGAACTTGTATCTACATGCCAAAAACCATAGGGTCGACCCTACTAAACCAATTCTGTTCCAGAGACCTCACAACCGTGAGAATAAACACAGAAGGAAAATCACCTTTAATCCTCGCATGTGTACATGCCTGGAGACGGCGAGATCCGTCCAAGGGAACTTGCTGACCTGGTACAACACTGCGAGGCAAACAACTGGAATCTGATCATCTCCACAGACTACAATGCACATCATCCTCTGTGGGGAAGTAAGGACACAAACAATAGGGGTGAGTTACTTGCCGAATTCATCTTCAAAACAAACCTATGTATCGCCAACAAAGGTACGGAACCAACCTTCGTTAGCTCTAGATACCAAACTATTATTGACATTACCCTATCATCATATGCTATAGGTGACCACATCAAAGGGTGGCACGTGTCCAATGAACCATCCCTAGCGGACCACCGTCGCATATGCTTTAAGCTCAAACTCAAACTACCCGACCCCATCCCATACCACAACCCGCGCAAAACGGACGTGGCCAGGTACATCAGTTTAACCAACACAAACTTAGGAGACACATACATGACGGACACAACCTTAAATACAGACAACATCGAAAAAAACATACAAGCTCTAACAACCTCTTTAGTTAGCAGCTATGAAACAGCTTGTCCAGAAGTAACAGTGACATCTGAAGGCAAACGACAATGGTGGGGACCAGAACTCGAACGCCTTCGACACAAACTTAGAGTACTATTTAACAGAGCAAAAAACACCCGGGAAAAAACTGACTGGGATAAATATAAGCTCGCACAAAATAAATACAAAAAACGGACCAGATTCCGAAAAACCGAGTCTTGGAGAAATTTTTGCAACAGCATAAAATCTACCAATCAAGCCGCCAGACTTACAAAAATACTATCAAAAAGTGGACCTGAAAACCCAGGCTCACTTAAAAAAGACGATGGCACCTTCACATCCACAGACGAAGAAATCTGTGCCGTCCTCCTGAAAACACGCTGCGCCTTTTTGCGCTGTATGCATTATAAGTGTTATCATATAAGCTATTCATAAGAGGATTTGCTTGCAAAATACAAATGTATGACGTTAGAAAACCGACGTATATATTTAGGGGCAGTGTTATTGTATGATCTTTGTCACAACAACTATGATTGTTTTCCGCTAACTAATAGAATATGCTACAGAGTACCTAATAGAACCCATAGCCGCAATTTATGTAACGTTTTTGCTACTACTAGATGTCGTACTAATGCTGGTAAACGATCACCGATGTATCGCTTAGTTGAGACGTATAACAAGCATTTTAATTGTATAGATTTAATAGCAACACGTCCTAGTATCTTTAAAAAACTATTGTTTGAAATATTAGAATCTCACACCTGATGTCAATAGCGATTATAAACGATATTAATACTAAATTCATTATATCTATATTAACAATTAGCTTAAGTTCACTTGACTGATCACTGTAAGTGGCACCAGTGGGCATACTAGATTGTATGCTCTTTGGTTGTAAAGAAACATAATTAGTTAATATTGTTTTTTAAGCAAACCTAAACAAACATACTATATATAGGCTAAAATGTGGTAAATGTCGCTGGTGTCACAATGATAACCATGATTTTGTAATACTATTAATTAACTTGTATTGTGTCACTGTTTATTTACCTCAATAAAAAAAAAAAAAGCGCTGTTAAGTTTCAAACCCTACAAATCCGCAGGGCCGGATGGTCCGGCCTGACTACACTGGCAACTGCTCAAGGTAAAAGAGTACCTACTACCAACCCTGAGAGTGTGCATTGCTTTTAAATACATACCAAAAACATGGAGAGAGGCTAAAGTAGTATTCTTACCCAAACCAGGGAAAGAAGACTACACTGATGCCAAATCATATAGACCCATCAGCCTCACCTCCTTTCTACTAAAAACTCTAGAAAGACTAGTAGACAAACACCTAAGGGAAGGAGCACTTACAAAGCAACCACTCCACCCTCAACAACACGCATACAGGAAAGGGAGATCAACAGACTCTGCCCTTCAACTAGTAGTACACAAAATAGAAACAGCTTTAAAGAACAAAGCATCAACCCTGGCAGCGTTCATAGATATTGAAGGAGCCTTCGATAAAACCATGCATAACAGCATAAGCCACGCCCTACAAAAATTCAAGGTGGAGCCAGTCCTGAGAAGCTGGATCACAGAGCTAGTTAGCAAAAGGGCCGTACAGGTCATTGTGAATACCACCACAAGGGCCAGAGTGGCGAGGGGATGCCCTCAAGGAGGGGTCCTATCACCACTTCTGTGGAACATTGTATCCCTCTTTCGTCCGTGAACCATAGCGAGTGGACGTGTTACGTGTTTTTGTTTTAAAAAAAATCAAATTGCGAATTTTTTGATATCGAGAAGACTTTGGATTTTATGTCACAACAAATTCAAGATTTTGAAAAGAAAATGGATAAATTAGATATTGATCGTAAAAATAATCAATCCAAAATATTACAGATTGAGGAAAAAATTGAAATGTTGGAACGGAACAGCAAAAAAATGAGCATTGAAATTAGGAAAGTGCCGAAATGCAATGGACGGTAAACTAAGGAAGATCTTTATGAGATTATAAAGAATGTAACAAAAGTCATTGGTTGTGAGTCCTCATTTGAGAACATTAATGATGATGTCTATAGACTGCCACACAAAGGAAATGACTCCACTGGATCGATTGTTACGGAATTTGTAAACACACTGTTAAAGGAAAAGTTTCTGAAAGCAGCCAAGTCCTACAACTTACAAAATAAGAACAACCTGTTAAGCACTAGCCATTTGGGGATTGAAGGACCTTCGTCCACCATATATGTCTCCGAAAGTCTAACTCCCAAAACAAAAAGATTATTGTTTCTTGCCCGTGATCTGGCACAAACCGAAGACTTTCAATTTTGTTGGGTGTCCAATGGAAGAGTTTTTCTACGTAAAAAACAAGGTTAAAAACCATTTTTTATTAAGAATGAAAATATTCTGTTGGCACTTAAGCAAACGTCTAAATGACTATTAAATGTAAAATCGATCATTATTGTTCTGACGAGTTTATGTTTTTCTTATTTAATTATTATCTTAATCTTATACTTTGTAACATTACAATCATACGAAACGTACACATACACTTATATAAAACACAATCTCACTTATTTACACACACATCCTTTATACATGGATTCGCAAGTTATACCTGTATACTCTAAAAAATTAATACTCATACACACGTGCCACGGAATCTTATTTAATCACAAATTATATACAAATGGCTAATAACGTATCAAAAATAATTAATGATATTGATGTTAACAATATTTATAAGAGCTTACGCCTTGACTGCCCAGAAGAGTGCCTAAAAAATCTCCCGGCCCTTGACAGTACACTTACTGTGGTAGTACAAAATATCCGAAGTATTTGTAAAAACTTCAATAATTTCACTGTTTTTCTGAGCAGACTTCGGTTCATGCCGGATGTTATTATTTTAACGGAATGTTGGTTTAATGATACAAGTCCGAGTATTATACTCAGTAATTATAATTATCAGTGTTCCAAAACATATCTCAATCAAAATGATGGCATAGTCGTACTGACTAAGCCTGAACTTCACGCTACTATTATAGAACCGCCTTTCGCAAACTCAAACTGTTTGCTGATTAATATTGGAAATGATTTTTCAATTATAGCACTGTACAGATCCCCATCTTACACCAACATTACCAACTTTTGTAATTCACTTGATTCTGTTATGAAAATGTGCAAAGGGCATACGTGTGCTATTGTTAGTGACGTAAATTTAGACATTAAAACTGGCTATACAGATACACGGTCTTCTGAGGACTTAAACATAACCAGCCATTATGGCTATTACCCTGGTCACAACTTACCTACAAGAGGTGATAATTGTCTAGACCACATATTAATCAAATCTAATAACACCGCGATTACTATGGTTTGTGATGCTAGTATTACGGATCACGACACGATAGTACTTGGCCTCCCCAAACAACAGCTGAAACTTTGTTCTCCTAAATCTCGGACTGTCTTAAACCTTGATGACCTTGCTGATGATATCAGCTCCATAAACTGGACAAACCTGTATACTCATAGTGTTATAGCACAGGCAGTAGACTACTTCACTAAAACTCTTAAAATTAAAATTAAAGACCACACGAAATTATATACTACTCGCTGTTCAGAAACCATCAAAAAGCCATGGATCACAAAAAATCTGTTGAAATGCATTAGACGCCGAGACAATTTACACAAACAAGCAAATAAGAGAGAAAACCGCAACAATAAACTTATTCAATGCGAATATAAAAAATATAGAAACCATTGTAACAACATACTTAATAACCTTAAACTCGACCACGAACGCAAATTGCTAAATGATACTGAAGGCAACCCTAAAAAAATGTGGACATGTATAAAGAAAATTTGTAACTTCTCTAGTTCAAAATCTCAAAAATTCGAACTCATTGAGAACACTGACTGTGTTACTGATAAGCTAAATAGCGTTAACCACTATTTCTCTACTATCGGTGAAGAACTGGCAGCTAAAACACATGTGGCAAATTATCGACCAATATCTTTGTTGACGACTCTCTCCAAAGTTCTTGAGAAAGTCGTCAACTATAGACTTCTGGCCTATTTAGAGAAAAATAAGTTGATATCAGACAACCAATATGGTTTTAGGAAGGCGAGGTCTACGGAGGATGCCGTTACAAATGTTGTTGACTGTATTACGCAAAACTTAGACAGAGGTAAAGCTTGCGTCGGCGTCTTCCTGGATCTCGCAAAAGCGTTTGATACCGTATCCCGAAAA